>OY728129.1:401878775-411878775 GCA_963277665.1 Viscum album | reverse complement strand
AGTCAATGGAGGGATTTTATGTCATATGTTTTACGATATCCTACAATAGTTAATTTTGGAGGCATTTCATGATTTTTATCACCTGTAAGACCATCATATCAATTCCACATCTATTAAATTATTATGAAATCATGGGGTCTTTTCGAATCATGCATATATTCCAATTGAATATTATAATTTTTTAAAAACATGTCTAATGACTTTTGTGATGTTAGGATTCATGTTGAAAGGATTTTGTGTGATCTTAGAAACTTTTTCTAGGACCATTCATGGGAAAATTATAGCTTTCCATGGGCCTTCCACGATACCAAAATGGCCATTATGAAGGTATTTTTCAAGGTCTTTCATAGTTCTTGATCTTTTCACATGAGTTTTATGACAACAATATGATCTCATATTTTCTCTATTATTTCCTTCTTTTATTTTTCAAAGGCTTGGAAGTTTGGAAAGCATACACGAGTGGTGTCAAAGAAAATCACTTTACCCACCGGTGATGCGTTGTGTAACCAAAAAATGGTTTTATGGTAATGAACAATAATTATCCTGGGAAAAAAATCTACTTGTTTTTTGAGCCAATGAGAGAGAAAAAGATTTCCTATAAATGTCTGTAGCCCTTCTCATGGTGAGGGTGATAGGATAGTTGCATCTTTCACCATTAAGAGGGCATATCTCCAAAGGCTTAGAGTGTCTTTCAAACCTCCTGGGGTTCATCGCATGATTTGTTTGGTTATAAGAGGCTCCTGTATTTCCCATTTTTAGTTCCTTTATTTATTTTAAATAGTTTGGGGATCTCATGAGGTTATAGTAGTGTTGTAGAGTATAGTCACTCAACCGATCGATGATTCATTACAAGATATTTACAACTACAAGAGGCACCCACCTTTTGGACATTTCCCTCATATTTTCCAATTTTTTTGAATGGCTTCTCAGGTTCCTTCTACATGACAATTCATGTGACTTGAGGGTGCTTCTCTAGATTCTGTTGCGTATTCAATGAGTTTCTGTGATTACTTCACTAGATCATAATGACTTTTCAAATGGGATCTGATAGATCTTCCACAAGCTAAGCATGGTGTATAACCGTTTGTATGAACTTCTCTTGGTCATGTAATTTCATTTCTCCAAGAGGTTCATGGGATCTGTGTGATCATGAACACCTTCTTTTTACATTATTTTGTTTAGGATATAATACTAATATTTATGTAATTCTTCTATATCAAATTTCTAGATGCTCTTTTGGTGAGTGTCAACATCCATTTGATTTAAATATTTAATATAATTTTAATATAAATGTGATACAATAATAAAATTCCCATAAAATATATCACTAATTCAATAAATACATTGTCAAAATGGGAAAACCATACTACATATATTCTCTCAAAATAAAGATACTTATTTTATAAAAATACCTATTTGATGTAGACATTTTGAAGAGGCTAGGTCCATTGAAACCACTAAGAGGGTGGTGAATTAGTTTTTCACTTTTTTAAAATAGTACCCCTTAAAATTAGACTTTGTGAAATATTAAATTCTCTATCCTCTCAATATTTAATACTCACCCTCACCTTATATGTGATAGAATTAAAAAAACACATCATAAATGGATTTTCACGAATTTTCCTTAAAAACCTAATCATTATCATAGTTGGTTAGACACACCAACCTATAGATTCTAAACTATAATATCATTATTAATTATGAGAGGATTCCATTTATATATAATCAAAACTTAATTGGGTGAATCAATGTTGGGAATTTTTTATTTGATTATAAATTTTTATCCCATTAAATAATAGGAATGTTTGGATATTTATTCTCTTATTTTCTTTTCCTAGTCATATGAAAGTATATAAATATTGGATCACATAATTTTTTGAGTAAAATTATTGATTAAAACTATGGTTTTAGATATCATTAATATGGTTAATGAAGTTTTTCATGAGTCTATACATAGGCTTAAGGGTGTTCTAGGGGTTCATGACACAAAAGATGGGAGAACGGGGCCATTCCAATCATGTTGTGGGGTTGACACAAGGTTAGTAGAAACTGTGATCCATATCTATGATATCCAATAAGTGGGTTCCATGTTTGACGAAAACCATGAAAGGGGGAAGGAGAAACCATGTGTTCTTGGAAAGAGATGTCATGCACATCCATCAAAAGGTTTTGAATACTATATCAGATTCCCAGGTAACTGGACATCTTAGCCCCTCTTGGAAAAATGGTGGTGGAAGGTTGGAACACAGTTTTTCCAACCATGTGGCAAAACTATTTTCCCCATAAAAGGTGCAATTTTAAAAATCCCCCCCCCCCATTATTTTATTTATTGTACTTTGGATTTCTCCCTTTTCTTCCTCCAGTAACCCAAGTAATGAACTAAAACTTACAAATCCTCCCAAGGATCAATCTCATTCGATTCTATGCAATTTAGAGCATCATTTGGTTCAAATAAATGCTTTAGGTAAGTCACTGATATTCCTTCACTTTATTCGGATGAGTGATTTTGTAGTAGTTCTTCTCATGAATCCCTAAATCCCGCCTTGGATAGTTGATCATTTTTTGGGGTTTAGAGTGGTGTTTAGATTCAACTCAAAGGCAAGGGTTAAGAGGGAATTCATCTTCTAAATCGAGGTAAGTGGTCTACCAGTGATACTCCATCGTATTGAGGTTTGTTGATGTATATGTTGGGGTTTTATTGGTTCCCTCTTATGAATATTATTATTAAGTTGGTTATATTTTGTAAATTGGTTGGAAAAATGATGATTTTGACCAATCATGATCCCTGTGGGATGTATTGATGTCGATCATATCCATTATAGGGTCACCCATGGGGTGTGCCTTCATTCTTGAATAAGGAAATTAAGGTGCTAAATTGGATTGTTATGAAATAGAGATGGTAATAAATGGGTAAACATTTTCCATTAGGTTATGTAATGAACTAATCATAATAGTGTTTAGTTATTATGCTGGAATAATGTGTTTTGAGGTATAATGTTAATGGGTTAAATGAGTAGTGGATTAATGGGGTTAATTTTGATTATTGGATAAGGTATGTGAATAATGAATGGGTTAATTAGGATATAGAATGTAAATGTGAATTTAGAAATGGGTTAAGGCATGAATATTTTTTATGTGTTCAGGGAATGATGATTTGTTAATGTCATTTTTGTCAAATGAGTATAGTTTGTGAATTGATATATTGGTAAATGATTAAAAATTCAGGTATACATGGATTAGTGGTATGTGTGGGTTTTTGGAAAAGAGGATCTATGCCCATAGGTCAAGTAATAATGAGGCTCTAAACCCCAACCCCCTTTAATGAATTGGGTAGGGAGAGGATAGAGGCTCTAGGTCCCTAATGGTTTCAATTTATGAAAGTACCATGAATGGGGCTCGAAGGAAAGTTTGATTCATTATTGGTGAAATTTTTATCCCTTAGTAAGGTATGGGACATTATATATCCCCTTATTCATTGTAGCTGGCTAGAGCAGGCTATCGAGAAATTGATGCAAATTTTATTACCCATGGAATGAATTATAAAATTGTTTACATGAACTTTGTTAACGAATGTCATTTGATTTAATTTTATTTACCATGTTTCTTTAATACATGAATAAAATGTCTATTTAGACTAGATATTATATAGACATCATTGGTGGTGGAATACTGATTTTTACTCACACCATCATTAGGTCTCCAATGGGTACCCAAGTAGATTTCATGGTTTCAGGTTAGGAAAAGGGTAAAGGACATATGCTATAGGGTTTATTTTCACTTGGGAAGTTCATGGTTGTGGGATCTGGACATTGATTTAGGAATATTTTTAGGTATTCTTCTATTTATCATTATTTTGGGTTTACCTTCACATAGTACTATATGAAATTACTGAGCATATTTACTATTGGTTCTGGTCTCGTACACAATTTTGGGAAGTGTTTGAAAATGCATGTTTATGTTATTATTTAGTTTTTACATGTTGTGGATTACATTTAAAGAGGGTATAGTCTTCTGATATTATTTTATAGACCCTATACACGAATTTTAATCCCCTAGAATATGGGTTGTTTCACCTGAAGTCATCTGGGGACCCTGCTCAGAGAACAGATTAGTGAAATCCTAGTTGGGGGTGTTACAAAGTGGTATTAGAGGAAGTTGTGTTCGATTATATTACTATTTGGGGGATGGTAAAAGGGAAATTAGGATGTTTCAAGGTCTTAAAAATGAGCACATTTATGGGAGATGTTGAACCATGTATAGGGGAAAACCCAAGTGCCCCTAAGGGGGATTGATGTTCTTTATGTGTGTTGTTATGGTTGAATGATATTTCACCATTGGGTGTTGTACATGTTGTGTGAAGTGACTATTTTATGACATTTTTCTCTTAATACGAATGGAATGAGCTTGTGCATTCATTCACCATTTTTTTCACATTGGAAAATTAGACACATTCATCATGGTAGGAAAACATGGGAAATGGATGTAAGACATGAGGGGTATAATAATTATCTTTTGCATTATGAATTGAATTAATATGGTGTCAAATAAAGATTATGTGAATGAGTAAGTGGAAATTATTCAATTTAAATGTTATGTACTAGTGGATAATGAAGAGTACAAATGGTTTTAAATATTTTCTTGGAATTTTGGAAAGATAAAAAATTGTATAAAAGTTAAGAGTTTATCTTGGGGAAGTGAAAACATTAAAATGGGTGTAAAATTTAAATACATGTGGTTGTGTGAGTTTATTTACCCCATGTTAACCATGGACCATTGTAGGGATTGATAATGTTTGTAATTGATATCTGG
Organism: Viscum album; assembly: GCA_963277665.1. Taxonomy (NCBI): domain Eukaryota; kingdom Viridiplantae; phylum Streptophyta; class Magnoliopsida; order Santalales; family Viscaceae; genus Viscum; species Viscum album. Next base: position 411,873,966 of record OY728129.1, on the reverse strand, counting down.
TAATATCTATTAGAATAGGGTATACAAGATGTATTTTTTTCCTAGTAGAGACCCTTGTTTGTGAAAACTATGGATGTGAAATGCTATGTGTTCTGAGATGTCTATTTAGCACTATAGATAAATTCCACCATGACAAAATGTGTCGGTTGTGTGAAAATAGGATATCTCCAAAATGAATCCTGCATTTATGGGGAATGAAATCCTAGTGGTTCATTGTAATATAGGGTTAGAGCTTTTTCCTATGAACATTGCTCATTTCATGCAGATGATGGAACTAGACCAACATAAGGTCATACTGAGTTTGTTTGATCCATCTAGAGAGTTTCAATTATTAATCCATGCAATGTTTTTCGGAGAGGTTGTTCCTTAGGTGTAAGTGTTTTGGGTAGAGTCCATCGAGATTATTTTTGACCACATGGAGACTCCATCATAGAAGACAGTCAAGTTTCGAGTATTCGTGATCTAACTCAGGATTTATCTCTATTATTCCTCCCACAACTATAGTGATGAACAATAATTCCCCAAGCTTCCTAGGGATCATTTTACTTCTATTATAATCCATTTAGGGCACGGTTTGGTGTGAATCGATGCTTCAGGGGATTCAAATACTCTTCTTCCTTAAAAGTTTTTACAAATTTGATCATGTGTATGTTTTTTTCTTCTCCAGAATCCCAAAATACGCTTTTCTAGTGGATCATAGGTTAAGGATTAAATTTTTTCTCATGTATGACTCAAATACTAGATTTAAATGGGTATCCATCATCTAAATGTAGGTGGGTCATCTATATGTTATACACCATAGCATTGATGTTGGATTATGTATAGGTGGACATGTTACTGGTTCCCTCTTGTGGTGATTTTGATACCCCTTTGTTATATTTGTTATTTTTGTTTTAAAAAAGACAAATTAAACCCCTAATGGTCTCCATGGTTAGTATTAAGGTTTATTAGGCTAGTTATAGGGGTGCCCATGTGGTGTGACTTAATTCATTAAACTAGAAATTAAAATGTTATGTGTTGATTTAGATTTTCATAACAAAAATCCCATAAAAATGGGTTAACATAATTTATTGGTTTGGAAAATTAACGAATGGTAAGCGTTTTTAGTTGTTAATAAGTCATCAGGGGTTTTTTAGTATAATTTTAATGAGTTAAATGCGTAATTGATTGAGATCAGTAATTTTTTTTATTGGATAAGTCATGTGAATGATAAATGGATTAATTAGGAAAGATAATCTAAATTATAATGTTTAAAGGGGTTATGGTATTAAGATGATTCATCTATTGAATGAACCATAATTTTTTAATTCCATGTGTGTCAAATTTGTATTTTTTTTAATTGATATATTTGGTAATATATTAATGAAACATATGTATATGGATTAGTGGTATCTGTGGGGTATTGGAATTGAGGATCTATGACCATTGGTTAGGTTAGGCTAAGACCCTAAATCCCACCCACCATTAATGCATGGGTTAGGGATATGATTGAGGCTTTATTCCCCTAAATTTTTAATTTGATTAAACTACCAGGACAGAGGCTCCAAGTGAAGTGTTATACCATGTTGGTGAAATTGTTTCCCTTAATCATATATAGGATATTTTATATCCCATTATGAATTGTAGTAATACTACTCAGGCCAAAGTGCAATTGATGAAAGAGTCCTAACCCTTGGACTAAATGATGAAATGGTTTATTTGAAATTTGATTACTAAAGGAACCCAGTTTGCATTTATTTTTAAAAATTATTACATATATTCCCACACTATTTTTTAGACTATATATTTTTTTAGACATATTTTGTAGTGGAATACTGAGTTGTACTCACACCTTTCTCAGGATTCCATTCGGTATGTGACTAGATATCATGGTAGTTGGTTAGGATAGGGTAAAATTACCTATGGTAGAGGGTTCTGTTAGGCTTGGTATGTGCATGGTTGAGGGATTTGTATTTAGAGTTTGGAACTAATTTGGGAATTACTATGTTTTTATTTATTTTGGGTCTTCATTCACTTTGTACTTTATGAAATGACATACCATATTTGTGGTTGGTTTTGGTCTTGTACCCAGTTTTCAGAATTTTTTAGTGAGGAATTTTTATTTTTATTGTTTTTTGTGTTTATTTATTATATTACCTTTAGTGGATCACTTTGAAAAAGAGATAATAGTCTCACCACATGATTTATTAGACCCCCAAAACTATTCAAAAATCTTTGGTGTATAAGGAGAAACACATGAAATCATGTGGAAACTAAATCAGAGAAGGAGTAAGTGGAATTCGAGTTGGGGACATTACAAAGTGGTATCATAAGAGGCTCTTTTCTATTTAAATTCTTTTTGGGGGTGGTAGAAGGGGCATTGGGATGGGTCAGGGTCTTAGTAATGATATTCTTTTTCATATTATCTAACCCATGTATGGGGGGAAACCCAAGTTCCTGGGAGGATTTTGTTCTTGATGTGTGTTTTTATTGATAATAGATATTTCACCATTGGGTGATGCACATGTTGTGTGGTGTGAATATTTTATAATATTTTTCTTCTTACCGAAATGACATGAGATTGTTCATTAATTCTCCATTTTATTCACCTAGAGATATAGTTTCCACACATCATGGTATGCACACACGAGATATATTTTTATGACATGAGGTGTATAATGATTATCTTTTCCATTGAGAATTGAAAAGAATGGGTGTCCAATAATGATGCTGGAAATGGGTTAATGGAATGGATATAATAAAATGATTATGTTATAATTTGTAATGAATAGTGAATTTTGTTTCAAATATTTTCATGGAATGTTGGAAATATAGAAAGGTTTTGAAAAGTAAAATATTTATGTTAGGGAAATGAAAATTGTAAAATTGGTGTTAAATGAAAATACCTTTAGTTCAGTGAGTTAGTTTACCCCATGTAAAAATGACCCACAATAGGGATAAATAATGGTAATAATTGAAACATGGTTATATCTATTAGAATAGTGTATACGAGATGAGTTTTTTATTGCTAGTATAGAGTCCTCTTTTGGAAAATAGTGGATGTTATATGATATGTGTTATGAGATGTCTATTTCTAATTGTAGATAAAGTCCACCATGATGACATGTGTTGGTTAGAAAAAAAATAGGATATCCATAAAAATGATCCTATAGAGTTGGGTAATGAAATCCTAGTGGTTTTTGGTAATAAAGGGGAGGATCTGTTTCATGATAACATTTCTCATTTCATGCTGAATTTAAAACATAACCTAGGGCGGATCTTGCCCAGTATGTTTGATATAACAAGATAGTGTTAGTTCTATCTCCTTCTAAAAATTTTTATAGAGGGTAGACCTGAGCTAGTAATGTTTTGGTTAGAGTCCATCCCGATGAGCTGGAATCACAAGGAGAATTCTCCTGAGAAGATAGTCAAGTCCCCAGCTTAAGTGATCTACCCCATGATTTCTCCTCATTATTCCTTTAGCAACCTCTTTGATGAACCAAAATACCCCAAGATTACCAAGGAATAATATCCTTTAATTATATTCCATTTTGGGCCCCTTTGGGTACTAATGGAAGATTCATGTGATCCTAGCACTCATCTTCCTTACCCTTTTTCAAATTAGGGCTCATGTAGGTATTTTTCTTATCCTGAAACCCTAAACCCCTATTTTTCAAATAGATCATATGTTTGTTGCTCGAGTTGTGTTTAGATCAAAAATAAAAGCTATGGTAAAGCATGTGTTCATCTTATAAATTGAGGTAGGTATTCTACAATTTATACTACATAGTCTTTATGTTGTTTTATGTGTATGTGGTTGCGTTATTGGTTCCCTCTTCTTGTGATTTTGATTCCCAAGGTTAGACTTGGTGAATTGGTTTGATAAATGATTAATTTAACCCCTCATAGTCCATGTGGGAAGTATTGAGGTTGATTAGATTGGTTATAGTCCCACCCATTGTGTGTGTCTTCATTACTGATCATGGAAATTAAAATTTTATGTGTTGAATTGTATTTTCATGACATAGATTCCATAATAAATGGGTGGAAATATTGTCTTGGGTTTTTAATTGAACAAATGGTAAAAGTGTTTAGTTGTTAATTTGGAATAAGGGGTTGTGCAGAATAATGGTAATGTGTTAAATGAGTAATGGATTGAAAGGAGTAATGTTTTGATTGGATAATCCATCTAAATGATAAATGGGATAATTGGGATAAAGAATGTAAATGAAAATGTTTTAAAGGGTTATTTCATAAAAATTATTTATGTATTGAATGAACCATTATTTGTGAATGTATTATGTGTCACAAGAGTGTGGTTTTTGAATTGATATATTTATTAAATGATTAAAAAAACAAGGGTTAATTGATTAGTGGTTTGTGTGGGGTATTTTAATTAAGGATCTATGCCCACAATCGAGGTTGTACTAAGGCTTTACCCCCCCCCCCCCCTTAATGCACTAGTTAGGGAGAGGGCATAGGCTATACGCACCTAATAGTTGTATTTGATGAAACAACCTAGACTGAGGATCCGAGGAACTATAATGCATTGTGGGTGAAATGTTTTCCCTTAGATACAGAGGGATATTGATATATCCCCCTTTTCATTTTAGATAGATGGAAGAGGCCAATGTGAAATTGATGAAAAATATATAACCTACAGAAAGAATAAAGAAATGGTTTATGTGAACATTGTTTACTAATGGGACACAGTTTTCTTTTATTTATCATTTTTTTCATTTTGTAGTTGCAAACATTGTCTGTTTTAAAAATATGAGGCTGAAGTATCAGTTTATTCGAGGAAGGGGCTATAGTACAAAGAAAATCATGCAATAAGCTGTACAGGGATGAACTCGGTGAGACTCGAACTTGAGACCTCACCGAGACCCACAAGAGCAGCTACCAAATGAGATGCACCATGGGGGCACATACATTGTCTGTTTAGTCTGTATAATTTGTAGACATTGGTTGTGGTTGCCTACTATGATGTGCTCACACCCTGATCAAGACTCCATTTTGTACCAAATCAGATTTCATTGTTTTAGTTTTGGAAAAGGAAAACCCCAATTCTAGAGGGTTGATTTTGGATTGGGTTGTGCATGGTTGAGAGATCTTGAATTGGAGTCAGGTACCATTTTTTGGATTCAACAATCTATCTTTTTTAATGTTTTCCTTCACATGGAAGTATATGACATGACATGGTATATTTACTTTCAGTTGTTGGCTTTTACCCAATTTTGAGACGTTTTTGGAAATACATGTAAATTTTAATTTTTTACTATGTTCCATTAATTTATAATTTTCCCAATATGGATTACCCTGATCCATTTAATTCTAGTAAAAATTCGTCTATGTGAAAATTTTGGATGTTTTATATTATGTGATCTAAGATGTGTGTTTAAAATTGTACATAAATTCCACCACAATGGGATATACTAATTGAGAAACAATATTTTATCTCTCTAAATTACCCATAAGAGTTGGGGAGAGAAATCCTTGTGGTTCAGGGTAACAGAGTGGAAGAGTAGTTCTATGGGAACTTTTTTCATTTTTTCAAATGATTGAATGAGAAATTGGGTCGGTCATCTTGTAAATGTTTGAACTGAACTGATTGTTTCTCTTTCACCACCCTCAAACATTTTATAAAGAGGGTGGACGTGATGTAGAAGACGTTTGGTTAGAGTCTATCCAGATGATATTATATTACTTTGAGACTCCTCTCGAGAATATAGACAAGTTGGGAGATTATATAATGTAGGGACCAGTGAAGCATTGGTGAGATGCTTTGGTTCAGCCTCATCTGAATGATGGTATCTTATTGAAAATATTCTTGGAAAATTTTATAAAACATTTCTATCTATAAAACTTAATATAATATAAGGCTAAAGAGTTTATGAGTTTGTCCCATGTCACTATTTTAGTTATGGATTATTCTAGATACATCACTAACTTGTAATGCTTTTTCCATACATTGGTAGGGGATGAGTCCACATTTGAGATATGATTGGGAGATGTAATTAGACATGAAGTAATGTTGGTAGGGGAATATATTTCATTTAAATAGGTTTTATGATGTGGTGGATCAAACCCTTATTTTAGAAGGTAACTTAAGGGAGGATTCTTGTGGTTGGATTGTGGTTGTAGTTAGACAATCCTGTGGTGATACATCTATGGGTAGGAAGCCTCACTTTTAGAGTATTAACATAGGCAGTGGTGAGAAGTGTAGTATGAGAATAAGATATGTTTCTCATGGAGGTGACCAGGTGTTATTATATATGTATGGTAGGATAGGACACAAGCACGGTTAGTTCCCTTAACCACAGACTGAGTTCTTATCATACGGAAGGATGGGAAATGTGTATAGGTTTTTTAGTAAATCTCGATAGTAGGGAACTAATAGAGGATCAATGGTGATGCATAGTACAACCAAGGGGCCAGTTACCCTGTAACGCCCCGACCCCAGCTACCCGGAGTCGGTGCATTACTTCGTAACATTGGCATGATCACAAAAGATCAAGTCTCGAAAGACCGATTAGTTTAGTAGCCTTGGAAACACTAGATACATTCATAAATGTTACATTACATCATAAAGTGAAAAACTAATAACAAAATCTTCATAGTCCACACTCATATCCTCTTTTGACTATCCCTGCAGGTCATTCATAAAATACTTCTTCACATCCTGGAAAATATTAAAACATTGAAAGGGGTGAGCTCAGATGCTCAGTAAGGATAACAGTATTGCGGAAGCTTTCATAAATAAACATAAACATTTAAGGCAATGTATAACTAAAAGAAAAGCTTTTTAAACTTGAACATCAACATAATATGGAAAAAGTAAAATGATATAATCCCATTCACTTCTTCACATGGATATTCTACTGGTCGAATAATCACATGCAATATCAATAACCACTTTCATAATGAGGGAATGTATAATGCCAGACATTCTGAGACATTTTGTCAAGGCCTTGGCCAAGACATCTAAAATGATTAAGGCCTCGGCCAAAACCATAAATCAAATTGGGAATGGGCCTCGGCCAATTCCACGTCTAGTTGTCTCATGAGACCTACCGATGCATCGAGGAGCTATAGCAGGCTCCACCCGTCACTTATTAAGTCCAATACATTCCTCATATGAATAGGTTTAAACATATCATAAACCATAACATAATCGTATCAAATAAAACATGCATAAAGGAAACATAAAATTTCCACATTTCAATCAAAAGATATCAATACAACACATTTATATAATAAAAAATCTTTCAAAACCATTTTCAATACCAAAATAAAAGAAAGTTAAAACTTTGTATTTATTTTTCATTAAAAAATGATGGCTTGTAGAGGAAGCCGAAACTCAAATAATGGTCATGGCAGTGTAGAAGTCGTTGTCGCCGCATAAGTACGGAAAGAAAAACATTGCCTTTTGTCATTTAGCAAAACTCTTCGTATAAAAAAACATTCCTTTTGAATAAACGTAAAAGTCAAAGGGGTTTATACACCGTATAAAAGAAGTTGTGTATAAAACTAAATATGCCTCAATGAAAGAGGATTGAGACGAAGTCCTTAAAAAGATCATTTTTTTAAATAAAGTACATCTATAATGTGTATTCACTATAAGTACACATAAATAATGTAACAATACAAGATAGGACATAATAATATCCTGACATAATTTGAAAGTAGGAGATTAACCCAAAGAATAGAAATTGGGTTAAGAAGTTCCCTTACCTCGTGTCTGACTTGACTCAACCGTTCTTTAACCTCCTGAATAATAAAATAGAGTTAATATATACCTCATTAAGAACCATTTTCAATTTCATTATCCTTTTTATATCACTTATTACAATGATATTAACATTATGTAATTATTTAAGTTAATAACGGTCGTTTTGTCGATCTTTGGTACTTAAGTCAACAATAAACTTCTTATAATTACAAGTTGTTTATGTGGTAGAATATCCATTATCTACAGAATTATATTCATGATTTAGATGTCATATATATCATATATATCCAGTATATACATTCATTTATAATATTACGTAACATTTAGAGGTAAGAAATGAAATGCACCGTTCATAGAGACGGTAAGCCGTACGTACGCATGAACGCTACTTTCATTTCTATTTCGTATTTAATGGAATGAAATCATAATTATATAAATGTATAAGATAATTCCAGTATAATATAGTGTATAATACCATTTACTCCATCCTTTATACATCCCACATATGGCATTAACGATTCAAATCACTTTGAGGGGGCGGTAGTCCGCACTTCCTAAAATGAAATTATCGCGTTTACCCATAATGGAAATCATAAAGTATGCCATAAATGAGAAATACAGAAGAATAAGTAAAACATAAAAATATTATATATCATATATAAATATAGTGACATCTTAATGTCCACATTTGAAGGTGTTATATGAGTGTTGAACAATCATCGTTTCGTGAGGCAGAAATTCGCCATCCACAGAAACTGTATGTTCTTTAACCATTAGATGTAGGTGTGTGTAAGTGTAGCTCTAATCCTTCTTATAAAAACATCCTAGTATATTGAGGATACTGGTGATGTTACAAAAGAAATGAATAAAAAGAGTTTAGGGGGTTGGAGAAGAAAAATAAAACAAAACAACATTAGAGAAGACATTACCTCAAAATCGGGTAACTCTTTTTGATTTGAGCCAAAGGCTTCCTTGGTAAGAGTTCTGCCCAAAGTGAGGCTTCTAGGAGTAATAGCGGGAAGTTGGGAGAGTATTTGGGCAGAGGTTTGCCGAGCCAAATGGCTTGAAAGTGTGAATGAGGTGGTAGAGGTGGGGGCCTTTTATAAGAGGAGAGGAGGGGCACTCTTGGAAAGTAAGAACATTTTACATTATTATACAATGATTCTCGGATTCTAAAGGTCCCACACTTATATAATTCGTGTATAAGGTGATAAGGGTTCGAAATCTACCCATACAATAGTCTTTTGACTAGTTTAAGCCTTGGATTGTACATTATCGTTTCATTTTATTAAAATCGTTAAATAATGAGGTCACCGCTGCATCATAATGATGTCATAAATAATTTAATTTATTCAATGTCTAAAAATTATAAACAAAATACTATGATGTAGGAAATCTTTTTAGCTTTACAATTAATATTTATAGTCAAAAATATGACTTGTATAACCCCATGTAAAAATTGTTTTAGTAAAACATTTCATGTTTGTGTCATTTTTTACTTTAACATTAAATAAAAGGTATTTATGTCATTTTCCAACTAAAGTTGCTCCATGGGGTCCCCAAGTTGACCCATGGATTTTTTTGGTCGGCCATGGCACATCCAATGAGGGTAGGACATGTTTCAAGCTCATCTCATTTTATTAAAACATTATTTTTACCTTAAACTACACTAATTACCTCTAATCGCGATTAAGAACTTAAAAGTTACTATTCACCAAAAAATTATTTTAATCTCATTGAACCACATTTTACTTCCTAATGACAACCATGTATGTCGGATTTTTGAAATTCAAATCACAGAAGTGGTAATGTTTCATTTAAACGAAAAATCAGTTTTTTAACTACCACTTAGTGGTTTCACTATTCATCAAAAATTGAAGTTTTTCAGAATAATGCCAAAATTTCACCCTAAGCTATAATTGATATTCCAAATTAAAAAATGATGTCTATTTTAAAAAATTCTAAACATATAATTTGATTTAATTAATTTTATAATTAATTCCCGCTGTCACAAAAAATAGTGTGTTTTTAAGAAACAATTTATATCAAAAGATTGGCTATTGTTTATGTCCAATTTCAAAGTGAAATTAATTCTAATGAACACCATTGGATAAAATGGTAAAAATATATTCTAATTATACTTTAAAACCACTAAATAGTATAATTTATCAGTATAAATTATTTTTATTAAAAAAGTTGTTATAAGTATTTTTCACTATTCATAAAAAAATTTGAAGTTCTCAGAAAAATACCAAAAATTCAACATAGGCAAATTTTGATATTACGAATCCAAAAATGAAGTCCATTTTGAAATATAAAATTTCTATAATTTTAAAAAGTGGTTATTACTATTTATAACGGCTACTTTGATTAGTTTCGGTGTGTTAGAACTCGAAGTTGCGTACAATGCAAGTTATTGCATTATTGAATGAGAAGCGTTTCATGGATGCTCGGGGTGTTACATTCTCCCCTCCTTCAATAAATTGCGTCCTCGCAATTTGAAATTTTTCTTTGAAAACAAAAGGTTGAAAATAGAAAATACATTTGTGCAAAACCCACATTGAAAATAAGGTTAATAAATATATAACATTAAAAGAAAGCATGATAAGTACAAAGGTCACCCGAGATAGCCCATTCTAGGATTCTATGAAAATATGGATATGGAGGAGAAACAAACTATCAAGGTCTGATGGAGAGTTATAGAAAACAGGATTAGGAGAAAGTTTAACTACAAGAAAATCATAAACTTGTGATTGGTTAAACGATCATTGATTCCCCAATAGGAAAAGTTAACCGACAACATTTTTGTTTTGAGTTAACATTTATAAAGTTGAGGAATTTATTTAGGAGATTTACTAAGAACGTAAGGGGATATACATACTTGTTATGTAGACTTTCATTCTTTAATAAATTTTTACCACAAACCCATCTTTCACTCTAAAAGGTAATACAACTCAAAAATATTCTATTTATCCTAATTGTATAAGGTTCCAAATATTAACACATACCATTTAGATTAGTAAAACTATTTTTTAATAACCAGGGACTTCCTGTAGGCTATTGGTAGGTAATAAAGGCATGTCGCACTATGGTTGTGGGTTCGATTCCTGCAGCTTTGTCCGACGTGACGGGTTATGCCCCACCCTGCAGGTTTTCCTTTTTCTAAAAATATAGTATTATAGTATTCCAAAAATAATCTTCAGAAATGTTTTAACCTTAAACAATACTATTCAAAGTTCAACTTAATCCATCCCAACATTTATAGTTATCCAAAATACCTCTGTCCAAACATTCTCTAAAAGGTCTCTTAATTCCAAAATCAATTTATCAGATTCCCCAAACAAAGTAAAGTTTCTCTTATTGTCACATACTAAAAATATGATTACCTTCATCATATTAAAACCTTACTGAAACAACCAGTACTGCAGTACAATTATTATATATATATCACATTATTCTAATAACTAGAATATAATCCATGAGTCCAAAAGCACCAATACATTAATTATTCCGCTTCAACTGTAATAACATCATAAGATCATCCTTGATCCCTTGGCCTTTTCTGAGGTAAGTTTCTCTGACGCTTAGGACATTCATTTGCATAATGCCCCATTTCTCTACAATTGTAGCATTCAACATTGATAGCCTCTTTCTTTCCCTTACAATCACGCGCCTGGTGACCTTTTTCTCCACATTTATACCAAACTCCCATTCCATTTAGGCAAGTACCAGGGTGATTCTTCCCACAATTATCACATAATGGAAAATCATTCTTTCCCTTTTTCCATTTATCTGTCTCTTGTTCCACCGTTCTCTTCTTCTCTTGCTTTACTTTGTTGTCATAAGACATAGAGAATTCCTTTTCTGTATTGATAGAACACGAGAAAATATCTTCGTATGACGAGAAGGTTTGTGAGACTAATGCTCGACGGAGAAATGGTTTTAAACCATCAAAGAAACGATCAATCTTACTTCTTGGGTTACGTATATAATCTGTAGCATGCCTCGCTAACCTTGTAATGTTGGCCTCATACTTTGTGACATTCTCATCCTCCTTTTGTCTCAGACTCAAAAATTGTCTTTCCATATCTGCTCGATGGTCGCGAGGATGGTATTTCTCTAATAAAATATCTTTGAACTCCCTCCATTCCATATTTGATACTTCATCATCTTCCTTCGTATTTTGAATCAACGACCACCATTGATCGGCATCTCTAGTGAGGCGGTAAACTGCCATGATAACCTTTTCCCTTTCAATACTCCCCAAGGCGTGGAATATTTTCTCTATGGAGTTTATCCATTGCTCAGCTACTAATGGAATTGTAACCCCATTAAATGTTGGTGTTTTTTTCCTCATGAAGCGGTCTAACATTGATCCTCCACGTTGTGGATCAGGGTGATCCATATGAGTAAGGTTATTATTCATAACCTGAGTGAGTTGTCCCAGTATGGTAATAAGTTGATCAGCACCAGTTGTATCTCCAGCTCCACAATAATTATCATGAGCAAGAGGGCAATCCCTACACGGAGTGTGTGTATTGATACGGTTTCCATTCCTTTTACTAGGCGCCATTTCTATACAATGGCATAAACTAGATTAGTTTATGAATCAAAATACAATATTCCATACTTATAAAATACTTAACATAAATTGAACTATTTATGGATATAATCCATAATCATAAAAAAGTTTTCTTTGAGGAAGTATATACTCATAACCATTCATAGTGGTTTGAAAAGAAAACGAGAATTATCCTAAGCATATCCCCCGGGAGTGTCGTAACCAAGAGTGCAGCAAGGCCCGTTGTCGTGCACCAGTTCCCGTTCGAGTCTAGCTCAAAGAGGTGTTTTTGGGTTTTACCCCTAGGTACATATGTGCCAAAGCCGCCTCTACCTGCTCGTATCCAGACAGGGATGTATTGCTCGGAAAACTCACAAAATCTCTACAATAACAAAATTATAGGAAGTTCTTCTATACTAATCCTCAAAGTCTATCTTTAGGCTATGTGCTCTAATCATAGTTTATCTAAATCTAGCTTCCAAGGTTAGTACTAAACTGCCTCTGATACCAACTGTAACGCCCCGACCCGAGCTACCCGGAGTCGGTACATTACTTCGTAACATTGGCATGATCACAAAAGATCAAGTCTCGAAAGACTGATTAGTTTAGTAGCCTTTGAAACACTAGATACATTCATAAATGTTACATTACATCATAAAGTGAAAAACTAATAACAAAGTCTTCATAGTCCACACTCATATCCTATTTTGACTATCCCTGCAGGTCATTCATAAAATATTTCTTCACATCCTGGAAAATATTAAAACATTGAAAGGGGAGAGCTCAGATGCTCAGTAAGGATAACAGTATTGCGGAAGCTTTCATAAATAAACATAAACATTTAAGGCAATGTATAACTAAAACAAAATCTTTTTAAACTTGAACATCAACATAATATGGCAAAAGTAAAATGAGAGATATAGTGTCCACAATAGAGTTTCTATAATTGTGTTCACTATTGGGAATAATTGTGTTCACAATTGGGAATGGGATACTTGAGCAGGGAATGCAGGGCCAATCAGTCAATAGTTTGGTGAGATTACACCACAAGTGTCCTATATTAGGCTTGATGATAGGGGAGTAAAAAAGTCTATATTTTCCCTTCTGGTGAATCAATTTTAGAATGTCTTTCTAACTGCACTCTCGATGATTCCACCCATGAGAGATATGGTGTCCACAATAGAGTTTCTATATGGGGTAGAACTTGTTTCTATTCCGCCAAATAGAATGGAACTCCATGAAATCTAGGAACATAAAACACATTTGGAGTTACTGGATATAAAGCATATAATTCATCTGAGTACATCACCTTGGGGATCTACAAGGTTGTATTATAATAATGATGATGGTTCCTTTCATTTTTTTATCAATTATAGGATGTTGAATGAGAAGAAATGTATAAATATATACAATCTTCTTTAGATCGATGATCTTGTGGGATAGCTGGGGGGTTCATTAGGGTTTAAAAATGTTGATTTTAGTATTAGGTAACATCATTTAAGGGTGAGACATTCTAATATTCCACATACTACCATCAATAGAATATATGGATTGTTTGAGTTTTTAATGTCATTCAGGTTGAACAATATCCTGGTAGTGTTTATGGACTGAATGAAATTAATCTTTCACACCTACCTGAACTTGTTTTTAGTTTTCATTGTGGATGACATCATAGTGTATTCCAAGACTCATGATGATCATTCAAAAGATCATCATATTGTATAGAGTACACTAAGGGGGCATAGAATATATTCCAACATATCGAAATTCCATTTCTGGATTGATAAGGTGCATTTCTTGGGTCACATCATATCTGATATAAGAGTTTCTGTTAACAGGAATAATTTTCATACAATTGTATCTGGGGAAAAACCAAATAATGCTTCTGATATTTTATGTTTTCTTTGTTTATTAGTATATTACCAAAGGTTCACTAAATACTTATCCCATTTGGAAACAATGATTCCGGGCATGACAAATAAGTGAATCATGTTTGAATAATCCGGGGCACGTGATAATTCTTTCTAGAATTTAATAAACTAGTTTAATAAAACATTGATTTGGATCTTACATGAGCCGAGTAAGAAGTATACCTTGTTTTTTGATGCATCAAGTGTTAGGATAGGAGAAGTGTTGATGTAGAATGATCTGGCTGCGTCGTATGGGTCATGGATATTAATGCATCATAAACAAAATTACCCTACACATGACCTTGAATTTGAAATGGTGGTTTATGCCTTAATTTTTTTTGATTACAATACTTGTTTGATGGGATGTTTAATATTTATACCAATCATACAGGCCTTGATTATATATTTTAGCAATGTGACATGAATCTTACATAGTGGATATGGGTTGAATACTTGAAAGCCATTTATTTTGTGTTGGTACACATACCAGGAATAAGAAACAGTGTTCAAGATGTTTGGATATGGAAGGCTCAAAACCAACCTATTCCGGAATCTAGTTTTGAGTGGATGATGATAGTGTTGTTTACTAAGAGGCATTTAATGGTTTGGGATGGGCAAGGAGAGATGAACCTTGCATCTTCAGTATTTTATTCCACAATTATGATATGCATCAAGTAGAGGAAGTATGATGATATGGAGTTCATGGCTTTGGGGGAATTTCGTGAAGATGGGAAGAAATATTTTGGTTGGACTGTTGTAGATGATGAGATCATTTATGTTTATGTCTGCATTATCACGCCTAATTAAATATGAGAAGAGTTGATGTATGATATCCATACCTAAAAGTGGGTGGTGCACCTATAATTATGTAAAATGTATCGTGATCTTCATAGATAATATTAGTTCCAGGGATGAAGAAAGAGGTTATAGGTTTTGTGATGTAATATAATACCTGTAAGTAGGTGAAGGCTGAGAATCAGTGAAGGAGTCATTTTTTATAATATTTAATGATTTTGGAAATGAAATTGGATAATGTGACAATGGAGTTTATGGTGGGTCTTCTGAGTACTCCTCAAAATAATGATGCAATCTAGTTAGTTTTGGATTGGTTGACCAAGGTTTCACATTTACAACCAATTCGAGAGACCATCACTGTTGACTAGTTTGGTGAGATGTATAATTGGGAGACAGTGAAGTTGCACGAGGTACCAGGGAAAATAGTTTCATGTCATGATCCAAAATTTACTTCACACTTCTTGTAGGATATACATAAGTTTCTTCTTACCATGGTGTTTTTGAGTACTATTTTCCACATATAGATGTATGGGAAGTTGGAGAGTACTATTCAGGTGTTAAAGGACATGGCGAGGTATTGTGTCCAATATTTGGTTGATATTGGGAGAATCACTTGGAACTCATTGATTTTTATTATAAAAATAGTTACCATGAAATGATTCAGATGGAACCATTTGAGGCACTCTACTGGAGTCCATGTAGATTTCCATTGGGATTGATGGAGGTAGGGGAGTTAGAGTTGTTGGTACTGGGTCTCGTGCAGCAGACATCATTGTAGGGTTTGTTGATTTGAAAGCATATGGTTATGGATCCATGTAGGAAAAAATCATATGTGTACGGACATCATAGACATTTTGTGTCACGACCCCCTCCCCACAATGTGTACCCCCCTGGGCCAGCAATGTGAGGAGGGAGATAATGACCCCCCAAGTCTCGCCTCTAGTAGGCCCCGGGTTGGCGACTAGCACCAAGGGTATAGTAACACACAAATGGGAGGCATTACCCTCTAAGAGAACACAAGCGGAAGAGAGAGATAAGATATACACCAATCAACTCCAACTCTAAACTGGAAATATAAACGCAACCCAAGTGCACAAATGGAATTTCATGAAAACATACTACAATTAAATGGGGTAAAACATCAAGTACCCAGAAGAAAGTAAAAACAGCAACAACAACAAGCCTAAACAGCTCCTCTAACCACAAGCTAGTAATAACCAGTCTAATATCCAACCTACTCCATGTGACTTGAAAAACAGTTTTTATATATGTAGGGTGAGTATAACTGTATACTCAGTAGGATCCTCTTTAAAGCCTCTAGTGTAAAGGTAAAGAAACCATGCAAAAGCACAGTGAACAACAAGTGAAACTAACTCGTCACCTAAACAGGTATACTAAGTTCCCAACCCCACCATGGATACTTTCACCAAATAACGCATAAAAGAATATTGCATATAATAAATAATATCAAGGATTCCCCACTGTACTTCCCCACTAGTTTTATGATTTTCCTCAACATCGCACATCCTAAGCATCTCTCTCAAAAAAATTCTTGCCCGCAGACACCTTGGAGAAGCACCACAATCTACACCTCATGCACCGCAAAGACTTTCCCGCAGACACCTAGGCGAAGCACCACACCATCCTCACATCCCAAAGTAACCAGGTAGTTTCATGGAGCCATCACAGCTCACATAATGCCTATCATGCATCGGGTATTATTCCTCAAGCCATTACAACCCATACACCGAGTAAGGATCCTCAAGCCATGACAATCTATACACATTACACCTATAGTAGTCCATAGGATACTATATCCAGAATATATGTGTGTGAATAACCACTATCCATTACAGCCCTCTGCACACATATATGGGGAAAACTAACTGTTGTGCCTAATGAAACAAGTATCTACCAAGAGAAGAGAGCGGGGCCAAAGGGGGTAGTCGGCCTTTCATCCACCCACCAGAATGTTGGGGAAAACACCCCATGGCTCAGAATCCCCGGGATGTTAGTTGACCTTACTGAAAGGGTGGAGTAGCATATAGAAACACAAAAAGTACAGAATATATTATAACTCACAACCACAATATGGGCATAACCTAGTCTTAGACACAACTGCATCTAACGTCTCTCAGACTCCGGGCTGCCACTTCTAATACTAGGTATCCTATAAGCATACAACCATTTAAAGAGCTTTATTAGATTTCTTCATTCCCTTTTTATCAATTCCACAGTAGGTTAATTAATTCTTTAAACATTAATTAACCATGAACAATTCCACATTAAATTTCATTAACATCACACCCAAAGTCAATTTTTCCTTCAAAAGATTACAACCTTATCATTATGTTTCAACGAACACCCACCCCATGGGTTAACATCGTTTATTCAAATATTCATTATAGAAACACTTTCCCATATTCCCATGAATTCTAGAAAAGCATTATATGCTACTAACATAAGGGGGCTCAACACGGTGAGTAGATGTACTACCCGTTGAGTCTTTGCCACCTATAGCAAGAGTGTAGACCCATTCTCCCATGAGAAGCTAAACATGGAAATCATGTGGCATACACCACGTGTCTTCACCTCTTTCGGAAGAAGGGTAAGCAAGACCAACTTCCTTGAGCAGTGGGGAAAAGTTATGCAGATAATCAACCAATAAGAAACTGCAAGCATCCAACAATCACATCCAACCAATTCCATCATCCTTGGTGTCCTCCCCGACACCCACATGTATAAACCGATGCGTCTTTCCACTCTATGCATCATCTGATGCCACAACCAAAAAGGACTATATGCCCCCACATATCACAACAACCATCCAGGATCACATCACAACACAAGCAGCAGGAAATAAAACATCACATCAATTGGTCTCTTGGCCCTTTAACAATCAAGAGGGTAACTCATAACCCTTAAAGAAATTATCAAACAATCACATCATTAAACCATCTTGAATAAATAGATTTATAATCTGTTGGTTCCAAAATTGGGAACCTAACTAGTAAGCTATCACAAATGATTATACATGATTACTATGTCAATTTTATTAACATAAAATTACCACAAGAACCATATTAATTTTCTTTCCTCTTTATCTTTGTCCAAAAATTATTAATTAGTCCTAGTATACATTCTTTACCAATTTCCATCAAGGAAACAGCTATGAAAAGAAAGCATAGATATCACACCATCTAGAAAAACAAGAAGCAATAACATACAATTGATACAATTTATTTATCCAGTTCAATGTATTTATTATGTCAATTCCATTTTCATCCAGTGGGATTAAAAATGCTAACAATACAGTTGCATGTAAAGGAAAGAGAAGCAACGAATCCCATGCCTCAAATGTTTTGGATGAAAATCCCAACGGTCAAGGAACGCTCAAGAAACCCGGGTCGATTCTCCAAAACCCCACCTTAGATCTCTCCTCCTAGCAAGATCAAGACCAAAGCTCATCAAATTTGGCATCCAAACCCATATATCTACCCATAAAGGGCATAGATCTACGAAACTGAGAGATGAGGAAGAGTAGATCTAAGTAGATCTAAGAAACCAACCAAGAACGAAGAAGAACGATCACATACCTCAAGAAACTAGATTCAATTCATCAATAGAAGCCTTCGTATCGCCTCCAAAATGCTTCAGAGAGGTTCTCCTACCTTCGAGGAAGGATAATCCTGAGTTATGGCTGCTTAGGGGCTTAAAAGAGCATGTTAGAGGTGAAACTGTTTAGATCCATAATTTTAGGATCTAATTTATGTGCATGCACAATTCGCTCACACGGTTAGACAAACTGTGCGCTAACCGTGCGGTCGCTACTGCCTCGACAAACACTCCTCGTATGGGGAGGCTGCATGGTTAGACAGAGCGTGTGCTAACCGTGCGTTATCCACTACGTCCAACACCAACCTCGCATGGTTTGGCCGCATAGTTTAGACAAACCGTGCGCCTCCCATGCGAAAGCTATAGCCCTTTAGTTTCCCTTAAAAGCCCACCCAAACGCACCCCAAGTCACCTTAACCTCCTAGAACACCTCTAAAACTGCATTTTCAAAATGTAATGGATTGGAGAGGTCCGGGCCATTACATCAAATACCTCTCAAAACATTCGCGTCCTGGAAAATACAAAACCCACCTAAAGGGAAAACGAAACAGGTTCTGAACAACCACATCTCGAGATACCTCTCAAAAGAGAGAAAGCTACAAAAGCAACAAAGGGAGCCATCTCATAAACATGAAAGTTTCATAACCACATCAGCTACAACGATACATGAAAAGTGTTAAACCTCAAACAACTCTGGGTACTCCGCATTTATATGTGACTCACGTTCCCAGGTACTCTCCTCTAAGCAACCGTGTCTCCACATGACACGAACTAAAGGAATAGAACGCCCACGCAACACCTTCTCCTTGTGGTCTTGGATCTCAATAGATGATGTGAGAGTCGTCATGAAGATAACGATGGAGTTGTGATACCTGGAATACATCATGTATTCGACTCATCTGAGGGGGAAGTGCTACTCGATACACCACAACTCCTACACGAGCTAACTCCTTGAAAGGCCCAACAAACCGGGGAGAAATCTTACTTCCACGTCCAAACCTTCGCTGCCCACGACGGGGAGTCACCTTCAGAAACACATGTCCCCCAACTTTAAACTCTAAGGGTCTCTTTATTTGATCGGCATATGCTTTATGATGATCTTGCGCTGTCTTCATCCTCTCATTAATCACCTGAACCATCTCTATTTTATTATGAACTAGTTCCAATCCAAGAATTTCTGACTCTCTGATCCCAGTCCAGCACACCGAAGAACGGTAAGGCCAGCAACACAAGACTTTAAACGGAGCCATGCCGATGGTGGAGTGAAAACTATTATTGTAAGCGATCTCCATCAAGGGTAAGTACCTTATCTATTACCCTCCAAAATCCAGAACACAAGAGCTTAACATGTCTTCAAGATTTTGGATGGTTCGCTCTGTTTGACCATCCGTATGTTGATGAAAAGCAGTGCTAAGGTATAGTTGAGAACAGAAAGCATGTTGGAGACCTCTCCACACCCTGGAGGTAAAATGAGGATCTCCTTCAGAAATTATCGTCATAGGGACTCCATGAAGTCTCACTACCTCCTCTAGATTCTTCCTCAACAAAACATCCACTGAGCTTGACTCCTTGATTGCTATAAAGTGCGATGATTTTGTAAAACAACCCACTACCACCCAAATAGCATCATGTCCTCCCGGAGCTCGAGGTAAACCAGTAACGAAGTCCATTGAGATATCCTCCCACTTCCACTGAGGAATGTCTAATGGCTGACAAAGACCACCTGGAACATGGTGTTCGACCATCACCTTCTGGAAGACTAATCATCGAGACACAAACTCCACAACCGCACGCTTCAGCCCATGCCACCAAAATTGACTCCTCAAGGATCGGTACATCTTTGTCACGCCTATATGCACTTCTAAGGGTGAACTTTGGAACTCTCAGAGAACCATCTCACGCATCATCAAGGGAACAAAAAGCCTTCCATGATACAAAATTCTGTGTTGTTCATCCTTAGACCAACCATCAGGGACCTCACCACAAACAACTCGGTCTCTCCAGACTTTAACCTCTAGATCCCCCAACTGGGACTCTTCTACCTTCTACATCAGGGATGACTGTACCGTCATCTGAAAAAGACAGCCTCTACCCACAACTTCTCCCATATCAAGAAGTAATGCTGTCAGTTCTTCCATTACTCTCCAGGAATCACCTGATTCATGCATAGCATTACTATGGAACTTTCGGCTCAATGCATCAGCTACAACCATCCCTTTTCCAGGTGTATACGATATTTCGAAGTCATATACCTTTAAGAACTCCATCCACCAACGTTGTCGTAAGTTCAAGTCATGTTGGGAGAAAAAATACCTCAAACTATTATGATCGGTGAAAACCACAAAGTGCTCACCGATGAGGTAATGTCTCCACAAATTCAGAGCAAACACCACTGCTGCCAACTCGAGATCATGGGTGGAATAGTTGCGTTCATGGGGATGTAACTTCCAAGACCCATAAGAAACAACTGACCTCTACAACATGAGAACATAGCCTAACCCCATATGTGAAGCATCGTAGAAAACATCAAACCAAACTCCCTTAGCTGAAAGACAAAATACTGGAGCACTTAATAACTTCTCCTTTAGATATTAGAAAATTGGATAACACCGATCAGTCTATATGAATTCCTGATATTTCCTTGTCAAAGCTGTCAGAGGAGTTTCAACTCATGAGAAATTGGCTACAAACCTCATGCAGTAGCATGCGAGACCAAGGAAACTTCACACCTCTGAAACTATCTTGGGGGTTTCCCAAGACACAACTTATTCTATCTTTGATGGATCCATAGATACTCCCTATTGGAAAAAACATTCCCCATGAAATGGAATTCTTGAGTCCAAAACTCACACTTCGACAACTTCCCAAATAGCTGATGTCGACGAAGAACTCTCAAAATGGATTATAGATGATGTGCATGCTCATATTCAGTTTTGGAGTACACAAGGATGTCGTCCATGAAAACTACCATGAACTTGTCCAGGAACTCACGGAACACATCATTCTTCAATCCCACGAACACAGCTGGAGAATTCATCGCGCCAAACAGAATTACAATGAACTCATAATGCCCATGATGACAACAGAAACGAGTCTTCGGAATATCCTCATCCTTCACACGAATCTTATGATATCCTGGCCGCAAGTCGATCATTGAGAACCAACTTGAACCCTTTAGTTGATAGAATAAGTCATCAATCCATGGAAGAGGATAGAGATTCTTTATTGTTACTTTGTTTAAGCGATGATAATCTACACACAACCACAAACTATTGTCAGCCTTCTTCACAAACAAAACTGGTGCACCCCATGGTGACACACTTGGCCGAATAAAACCGCACTATAACAGACCATAAAGCTGTATACGTAGCTCTCGTAAATCAGAATGGACCATCCTATATGGAGACATAAAGATAGGATATTCTCTTGGCTATAGCTCGATCCCAGACTCGATCTCTCGTCCGGGGGGGGGGAGTAATGCTACAACCTCTTATAGAAATAAATCAGGGTACTCCTCTACAACCCAAGGAAACGCCAACTGATGAACCTCTAATGAACTCAGCATTATCTCATCCATCATGGATGATAAGGATGGAACTCTCCTGTGACCCATCCGAGGATCTCGCTCACCAAAAAACACCACTGGATCTCTTTCCGCACCAATGAAAATTACCCTCTTCCTGAAGCAATCCACGATAGCTTGCACCGAATACAACCAATCCATGACAAGGAAGACATCATATGATTGTATTCATAAACATAGGAAATCACCTAAAGAGCGATGTTTCCCCAATACTAGCTCATAGTCTCTACATATTTCAAACAAGTCAGATCGACCTCCAACTGGCGTAGTCAACGCTAAGGGCACTAGAAGCCTCTCTACCTCAAGTACCAAATCATGTACAAGGTTATGTGATATTAAGGAGTGTGTCACTCCTGAATCAAACAAGGTATACACCGAGGTTGAAAATAAGCAAAGGGTACCTCGTATAACATCTGGCTCACCTGGAACTGGCAACGCTAGAGTATGAAGCTGACCACGGCCTCCTCCATGGCCTCTCTGACCCAAATGACGACCACCACCATGGTCATGCTATGCTCTATGAGGACTGGGAGCGTCATGGGGATGTCCTCTGCCTGCCCTATCAACCCTTTGCTGATGTAAATCTGGTGCAACTGGCTGCTACTGCCTCAGCTGGAACTGCCTCAACGGAGGAACCTGGAGTGTAGCACCCGGTGCACGATGACCACTCTGAAGTTCAGGCACTCCCACTACTGATGGCCATGACCACCAAAAGTAAAACAAGAACTTGATCCCTTGGAATAGGCTTGAGAGTTTCTACCTCTAGAGAAAGGAGATGTGAAGGGCTGGGATCTACCCCCGGTTGAACAGAAACACTTCTTCCCTAAAAACCCGGAACCCCAGACCATAGCCTTGCTTCGTGAGGGATGATGTCGATCCCCCTCTCGTGATGATCATGTCATGGACAAATTCCTCTCGGCAGCCTCTTCCCTCTCCAACACCTCAAGATATGTCTTCAGCATAAATGGGGTGACCTAACGTTGGATCTATGGATGCAAATCCTCCTCGAAATGCCTCGCCCTGGCCTCCTCTTCTAGTAACAGGTCCGAAGCATATCGTAAAAGGTTCCTGAAATGGATTCCAACTCTCGAACAGTAGAGATCCCCAGTCGAAGTGTAAGAAGCTATTGTCAACTGGACGCCTTCACAGTGGAAGAAAGGAACTCAACTCTAAACATGTCTCAAAACTCCTCCCATGAGATCACTGACTCCTCACGATCCCCAAGGAATAAGAACCACCACTTACTTACTCCTCCCCATAGCATCTTCACAACTATGGAAACCCAGTGATCCTTCCGAGAACGAATCAAACTGAAGCCTATCTAGACCTCCTCCAACTAGTCTTCTATGACTACATCTAAAACGGAGCCCTCATTCTTCTGCAGACTCTGGCATTGAAGCTCTTGGAGTGTCTTCCTCCAACTGTCGTCGTCTTCAACCTCTACCCTACGACGATCTGCTGGAACAGCCTGCTGGACATTTTCTGTGCAAACCTGATGAGGACTTCAACCAGTACCATACCTATAAAATAACAAACCGTTAAAGCTCTTAAACCTAGAATATGGAAGACTCAACATTAATTAATTAATTGTTTTCTTTTATTAATTTTAGGTTAACCTATCCCAAGGTCTACCCATTCAAACACAGGCACAAAGAATAATGATGCATGATCCTTTCCTCGGTCTCTACCCTGCAACTAGTATCACCTTGTTTAGAAGCCATTGTAAACTTAATGTTTCGTACATCTGATCATAGGGGTCCCTAAACGCATATGTCTTAGCCGGTCTCCAATGTTTACCTCACATGCTAAACATGAATGACATTGTTTCCCTACCAACCCATGAAACCTCACCTGTGCCTAACTCCATGCTCCATCCTATCCCTCAACCAGACATCTAATACAACTCTTCCAGGACCCCTCCCCAAAATGTGTACCCCTCCTAGGACGGAAATGTGAGAAGGGAGATAATGACCCTCGAGTCTCGCCTCCAGTATGCCCCGAGTTGGCGACTAGCATCGAGGGTATAGTAACACACAAATGGGAGGCATTACCCACTAAGAGAACACATGATGAAGAGAGAGATAAGATAGAAACCAATCAACTCCATCTCAGAACTGGAAATATAAAGAAACCAAAGTGCACAAATGTAATGTCAAGCAAAAGTACTACAACTAAAATGGGAAAACTGCAAGTACCCTGAAGAAAGTAAAAACAGCAACAACCACAAGCCCGAATAGCTCCTCCAACCACAAGAAAATAGTAACCAGTCTGATCTCCAACCTTCTCCATGTGACCTGAAAAGCAGTTTGTATATATGTAGGGTGAGTATAACAGTATACTCAATAGGATCCTCACTGATGCCTCTCGTGCAAAGGTAAAGAAATAATTCTAAATCATAGTGAACAACAAGGGAAACTAACTCCTCACCTAAACAGGTATACTAAGTTCCCAACCTCACCATGGGTACTCTCACCAAGTAACGCATATAAGAATATAGCCTATAATAAATAATATCAAGGGTACCCCGCTACAACTTCCCCACTAGTTTTCCTCTTTTCCCCATCGTCGCACGTCCTAATCATCTCTCTCCAAAATGGCTTGCCCGCAGACACATGGGCGAAGCACCACAATCTGAACATCGTGCACCACAAAGGCTTTCCTGCAGACACCTGGGTGAAGCACCACACCATCCTCACTACCAAAAGTAACCAGGTAGTTTCCTGAAGCCACCACAGCTCGCATAACGTGTATCATACGTCAGGTATTATACCTCAAGACATTACAGCCCATACACTGAGTAAGGATCCTCAAGACGTCACAGCCTATACACATTACACCTATAGTAGTCCATAGGATAATATATCCAGAATATATGTGTGTGAATAAACACAACCCATTACACCCCTCTACACACTTATATGGGGAAAACTAACTGTTGTGCCTAACGACACAAGTATCTACCAAGAGAAGAGAGTGGGGCCAAAGGGGGTAGTCATCCATTCATCCTCCCACTAGAATGTTGGGGAAAACACCTCCCAGGTCTCAGGATCCCTGGTGTGTCAGTTTCCCTTACTGACAGGGTGGAGTAGCATATAGAAACACAAAAAGTACAGAATATATTATAACTCACAACAACACTATGGGAGTAACCTAGTCTTAGACACAACTACAGCTAACGTCTCTCAGACTCTGGGCTACCACTTCTAAGAATAGGTATCCTATAAGCATACAACCATTTAAAGGGCATTATTAAATTACATCATTCACTTTTTATCAATTCCATTGTACATTAATTAATTCATTAAATATTAATTAACCATGAACAAATCCACATTAAATTTCATTAACATCATTCCCAATGTCAATTGTTTCTTCAAAAGATTACAACCTCATCATTTTGTTTCAGCAAACACCAACCCCATGGGTTAACACTATTTTTTAAACAATCATTATAGAAACACTTTCCCATATTCCCATGGATTCTAGAAAATAATTCTATGCTTTTAACACAAGGGGGCTCAACACGGTGAGTAGATGTACAAGCCGTCGAGTATTTTCTGCCTATAGAGAGAGCGTAGACTCATTCTCCCTTGAGAAGATAAACACGGAAAGCACGTAGCATACCCCGCATGTCTTCGCCTCTTTTGGATGAATGGTAAGCAAGAACGGCTGCCTTGAGCAGTGAGGAATAGTAAAGAAGATAGTCAATCAATAAGAAACAGCAAGCATCCAACAATCACATCCAACCCATTCCATCATCTCTGGTGTCCTCCTCAACACCCACATGAATAAACTGATGCATCTCACCACTCTAGGCGTCATCCACTACAACAACCAAAAAGCCTATATTCCCCCACATATCACAAAAACCTTCCAGGATCACATCACAACAAAAGTAGCAGGAAATCAAACAACCCATCAATTTGGATCTTGGCCCGTTAACAATCAAGAGGGTAACTCAGAACCCTTCAAGGAATTATCAAACAATGAATTATTTAAAACATCTTGAATTAATAGATTTATAATCCGTTGGTTCCAAAATTGGGAACCTAACTAGTAAGCTATCACAAATGATTATACACGATTACTATGCCAATTTTATTAACATAAAAATACCACAAGAACCACATTCGATTTCATGCCCCTTTATCTTTGGCCAATCAAATATCAATTAGTCCCGGTTTATGTTATTTACCAATTTCCATCAAGGACAACAGCTAAACAAAGCGATCATAGATATCACACCATCTGGAAAAATAAGAGGCAATAGCATATGATCGCTACAATTTCTTTATCGGGTTCAATGTTTTTTTATGTCAATTCCATTTTCATCCAGTGGGATTAAACATAATAACAATATAGTTTCACGTAAAGGAAAGAGAAGCAATGAATCCCCTACCTCAATGGTTTTTGATGAAACCCACAGTGGCCGAGGAATGCTAAAGAAACACGTGTCAATTCTCTAAAACCCCACCTTAGATCACTCATCCTTACAAGATAAAGACCAAAGATCATCACATTTGGTATCCACACCCTTAGATCTACCCATAACGGGCGTAGATCTAAGAGACCGAGAGAATAGGAGGAGTAGATCTTAGTAGATTTTAGAAACCAACCAAGAATGAAGAAGAATGATCAGATACCTCAAGAAATCATCTTTGATTCATCAATAGAAGCCTTCAGATCGCCTCCAAAATGCTTGGGAGAGATTCTCATACATTTAAGGAGGGGTAGTACTGAGTTATGGCCATGAAGGGGATTAAAGAAGCAAGTTTGAGGCCAAACGGTTGACATCTAGAATTTTAGGATCTAATTTATGTGCCCGCACGGTTTTCTCGCACGGTTAGACAAACTGTGCGGTTGATACTACCTCATCAATCACTCCTCGCATGATTAGGCTACACAGTTAGACTGACCGTGCGCTAACCGTGCATTATCCATTTCCTCCACCACCAACCTCGCATAGTTTGACCACACGGTTTAGACAAATCGAGCGCCTCACGTGCGAAAACTATATCCCTTTAGTTTTCCTTAAAAGTCCACCCAAATGCACCCCAAGTCACATTAACCTCCCATAACTCCTCTAACACCTCATTTTCACAATGTAATGAACTGGAGAGGCCTGGGAAATTACTTCTTGAGTTTATGATGGGTGATCTTGTCTTTAGTCTAGTGCCACCAAAATTTGGTAAATTTTAGATTCAGAAATAGGTTAAAGCTGGTTCTCATGTATATAGGGCTATTTTAGATTGTGGAGAGGATTAGACTGGTGGTTTTTCAATTGGATCTACCATAGTGGTGTAATTGAATGCACGAAAATTTGATGTGTCACTACTTTGACAGTATCACCATGACCCATACCATGTTATTAATGTTGACAATGTTGAGCTTGAGGATGATGTCTTCATTTAGGAAAATTTATTTCATATCATGAATCATAATGAGACAGCCTTGCGTGGAAACACTATTCCTTTGGTTTGAGTTTTTTGACATGATGTTAATTTTTAGGCAGAGACAAGGAAGAAGGATATGGGTATACTAGCATGATGGCTTAGTCTCCTTACCTTGGAAGCTCAGTAATTCTTGGGAGGGTGGATTGATGATTATTCATTAAAAGGTGGGGAGGTTATTGGATCCCATACTTCTTTCAGGTAGTCTATTGTTTGAAAATTGACATTAAATATTTTTTACATGGTTAATAAAGTGTTTCTCGAGCCTATGTAGAGGATCAAGGGTGTTTTGGGGGGGTTTTGGAATTAAATAAGGGATAACATGGCCACCCCATGCATGTTTCAATTTTTGGTGCATTGTTCGTATAAACTATGCACCCTAACCATGCTTTCCTCGAGGATGGTTAAATAGTTTGAGGAAAACTATGCATGGGGAAAGGATAAACTATATGGTCTTAGACAGTCCCATCCTGCATATCAAAAACATCATTTTTCAAACTGTGTGGGGTCCCAAGGTATCCTTGTATCTTGGACACTCCTGAATAGGGGTGGTGCTTGGTTGGCGGATGGTTTGGCCAACCGTGCAGCCAAAACATGATCCATTAAAAAGTGGGATTTTATCAAATTGTCCCCTCATGATTTATGTGATCTAACTCAGTATTTGTCCCTATTATCCATCCAAAACCCCTAATGATTATCCAAAACGCCCCATGCTTCCCATGTATCATTATTCATTGATTATAAGCAGTTTGGAATGTCATTTTTTTGAATATTTTCTTTGGGTGAGTCTAACACTCCTCTTCCTTCTATTTTTTTTTGAAATTTATTGTATGAGTAGCTATTATGCTTCTACAGAATCCCTAAAACCATATTTTTCAAGCGTATCATAGGTTTTGGAATTGAGTGGTGTTTGGAACATGATAAAAGTCTAGGGATAAGTTGGTGTTCATCCCCAGAATCGTGGAAAGTTGTCTACATGTCATACTACATATTCTTGATGTTGTTTTATACATTTGTGGTTGTGTTACTGGTGTCCTCTTGTAGTAATTTTAATTCCCTTGGTTAAATTTGAACAATTTGTTGGCCAAATGATGAATTGATCCCTTCATTATCCCCATGGGATGTGTTGAGGTTGATTAGACCACTCATATGACCATCCCAATGGTGTTTTATCATTCCTGAACATGGAAATTAAAATTTCATGTTTCCAATTGGATTTTTATAACATAGATCTCAAAATAAATTTGTTAACATGTTGTCTCGGGTTACAAAATTAAATAATAGTAATATTGTTCTGTTATTAATTTGCCATAAGGGTTTTTGTAGTATAAAGATGTTGAGTTAAATGATTAATGGATTGAAAGTGGTCATTTTTTTATTGCAAAAGGTGTGTGAATGATAAATGGGTTAATCATGATAAGGAATGTAAATGAGAATATGTAAATGGTTTAAGGCATGAATATGATTTCTGTTTTGCAGGAACCATGACTTGTGATTGTCATGTGTGTCAAATGAGTAACATTTGTGAATTGATATATGCGGTTAATGATCAAATATTAATATTCACACCTATTAGTTTTATGTGTGGGGTATTGGACATGAGGATTTATGCTCATGGGTTGGGTTAGACTGACGATCTAAACCCCAACCCCTATTAATGAATGGGATAGGGAAAAGTCTGAGGCTCTATGACCCTAACAATTTCATTTGATGAAACAACCAAGACAGAGGATCCAATGTATGTGTGATGAATTGTTGGAGAACTTTTTCCCTTAGTGAGATAGGGAACATGATATATCCCCTTATTCATTATATCCGACTGTTAGACGCCGAAGTGAAATTAATGAAAAATTATTATCTGATAGAATGAATGATGAAATGGTTTATGTGAACTTTGTTTACTAATGTAACCAGGTTTAATTTTATTTTAACATGTTTTTTATTTCATAATTTCATACACTATCTTTTTATACAAGATATTTTATAGACACCATTGGTGGTGGAAAACTATATTGTACTCACACCTTGCTCGGGCCTCTATTGGTTAACTGATTAGATTTCATGGATGAAATTCAGGACAAAGGAAAAGTACTTCTGTTATAGGGTTGATTTGGGCTTGGGAAGTGCATGGTTAAGGGATCTAGAATTGGAGTCAGGACCCATTTTTTGGATTCTATTGTTTATTTTTATTTTGATTTTATATAACTTGGAATTATATGTTATAACATAGCATATTTATTGTTGGTTATGGGATTGTACCCTATTTTGGGAAGTGTTTATAAATTCATGTTTTTTGTCATTTTTTTATATTCCTTTCCTTTTGAGGATTTCTATGAGAATGTGGGTATAGTCTCCCCACATGATTTATTAGACCCCCTCTACTAGTCAGAAACATCTTGTGTAAAGGGAGCCATGCATAACAGCATGTGTTTACCTAGCTCAGAGCACCAATTATTCTAATATGAGTTGGGGATGTAAAATAAATGTTAGTAAAATATAGAACATGAAATTTATTTCTAGGATCAATACTCAATAAGAGTGGCGATTACTTAGCATGCTAGGTGATGACCATTACACAAATTATACACTATAATGAGATATCTTCTTAAAATGGTTATCCTAAAAACAATCCTTAGCCTAAGTGTGGATCCCTATACATTCCAAAGGGGTATGGATATATGCCTGAATCCCTAAACTACTGATAACCTTATCCAACAAGAAACTCCTCACTGGTTATTTATAATTCCTATGTTGAAAGACTCTATCATATTCAAAAAATATTATAATAAAATGAAATTATTCCACTAGATAAGAAATCTATTGAATATAAGTTTTATTTGATATTCATACTCATTGTTCAAATGTTACTTGAACAGTAGTGAGAATGACACACTTTTTTTATTTACAATATCCAAAAGAAAGCTTCTCTTCCTTCTCTTATTCGTTTATATTAAACATTACAATCCAATATTTATATTTTATCATATCCATAAAGTGAAAATTAATATGGTGTCATTCAAAATGATAACTTATACTCCTCTTAAATCACTACATGTCTATCTAGAGCTCATGCTTTGTCCAATCCATTTTTTCCATCTTGTGCCAATTCGTTTTTATACTACCTTATGTGGATGGTTTTTATTGTATTACTTCATCAATTCTTTGACTGGTTCTTAGTTTCTCTATCATATACAACATTATCTATCTAATCTTTATTCTCTTGATTCTTCGACCCAAATGAGAATTAGTCTCGTGATTTTTTACTATCACTTCATATATTGATATGATTATTTAGAATTATGAAAAATTATAAAATCAATCTCATAACCTATAGTACAATAAATTGCTCTCATGTAAAAATGGGAAAACCAAAATCATGTTGCATCAACTACCCTTTAGATAGATATATTTTATCTATAATCTTAGTGATTGGTGTATAAAAAAATTTAATATTATGCTTCCTATCATGAATCACCCACTTGACTCTGTCTTAATTTAACCACTATCACACTTTATAAATTATATCATTCAAACAATACTCATAGAATACTTCCTTGGATATATGTGTCAAATTCCTTCTTCAAATTTCCTAAAATCGCATTTATAATCAGAAATATCCATTTTTGATTTTCTAAATATTGAACATCCATCGGAACATCACCACAATTAATGACTTCAATAAAACATCGTAATTTTTTCTGAACATCTTGTTCAGTTTAAATTTATAATTCTTATTTTATTTAGTGAATCATCATGTATCTTTCAGTCTAATATTCATAGGTAAATCACATAATTCATTTTCATGGATTATCCTATGATCAAATATATTCTCCACAAGGTATACATCTTATAACTTCTTTTTTATGAACCTATTCTATCTTCCCATTAAAATTTTGTTCTGTATAATTTCAGAGGGATCTTTCTCCATCTAATGGGTTATCATATGCTTGTTAGCTTTCCATCATCTGATGAACCTTGGGAGATATGCTCCACTATTTCTATGTTTTTAATTTATAATACGTATTCCAATTGAGTTGTAACACTTTTTATGAGGATATCAGGTAAATAACTCGTGGTTTATATTTAAATAAACATTTTTAATCACTCAAAAACATCTATTCAGTGACACTACACAAAATCATATTTCTGATAGCTTTCCATAGAATATTTTGACTATCGTCATCATAAACTCTTCTGTATGGAAACTTCAATATGAGGCACATTGCTTGAAAAACATTTTATAATGACTTCATATGAAGACTTCTTCGTATAATGATATTTACATGTTTTATATAATCAATGGTACTAAAACTTTTGTCGGATAATTGTTTTTGGGAAAACATTATGATGAAATTATAACTGCCCTTGTTTTAGTGATCTTTATATGACTTACTCATAAATTAAATCCTCAAAAAAATCATATCAAAAAAAATTACTGGGAAAACATTAATTTTATCCACCAAGATAGTTTTTTATATGTTCATTATAGTGGCTCAATAAGATCATATGATTGATTTAATTCTTTCTTTCATCAACTAGAGCCTCATCAAAAATTTATTCATTTATTCCTTGCAACTTCTTCACTTCACATATAGAATTTTTACAAGTCCATATGATTGAATTCGTGTATCTCTTTTAAAAACATGAATTGTCACTTAACATTTTTTAGGAACCATAGTTTCTATTAGTTCATATAAAACATTGATATTATCATAAATTAAACATTTCATTTTCACTCCTAAATCTCCCCTTTAGACATAACCTAATTGAATTATCTTTTGTAGAGTTTTATTTTCATCTAAACTTTTTCTTGAATCACAGACTCAAGGTGTTTTTATGTTTGATCAATAGGATGAAATCATTGATAAATATCTAATATTATTTATCTGACTTGTATCTATCCAATGTAACCCTAAATGTGATATGTCAATCTTTTATTTACACAAATCAACTGGTCTACATAGAATTTTTACATCTTTCCACTATCATTATGAATGATCATTAAGTGGTCTAAGAAAATGTCCTCTATCTGATTGGATTTTAAATATGAACAATATGATATACTATGTTATACTAATTTGGAAATTTTAATCCAATGGAATCTATAGTAAAGACTGTATAAAATTAAATTTATTGGACACTTCTCTTGATGGTAAAATTTAGAAAACTGCATCCAAATACCTTGGTCTGATCGGCTTCATTTGATCACCTTTATACTCTAACCTTTAACTTAATTGCATCCGATATTTTTTTCTTGCTTAATTAATCACAAACTTCTCCATATTTTCATCTCTGGATTCATTGTTATGAAACAATCTATTGAAAAAAATCTTAATGAAACTTCTTATAGAATCTTAATAAACTTATTTATGTTCTTAAAAAAAATTTCTAAAATCATCAAGAAAATATCTTGAACATTAGGATTAGGTAATAAATAATCATACATAAACTCTACATCTTTAAAGAACATTTTCGCTTCAAATTATGAATAATATCCATCTCCACAAAAGTAAAGAAAACTACTAAATGTTTATTATGATAATAGGACTAACACACTTCCATTATTATTTATCATGTTATCCAAGCTATAACAATTTTATTACTAAGCATGGATATGTCCAATGACTCTTTTCCATATATTATTCTTTAAAACTTCTTAAAAATTATAAAATCAATTAAATATTTCTATTTCATTAAAATGCATTGAAAACTAATTAAAATTATTGGAAATAATAAAACTCACACCCAATGTGTTTTTTTTCAATCATTCCCTTGTTATTTTTTGGAAATAACTATAATTTATTTTCTAAATGAATATTTTAGTATGTGAAGCTTTATCCCATTTTCATTTCAAACGCTCAATCCCTTTTACATTACCAAAATTCATCTAATTTTATTTTATCTCCTTCTTATTGACATGAAATAAAAAGTTCATTGTAAAACAATATCATTTCATTCTTAATAAAATTTCAACCCATCATATCACTGTAATTATACATGATCCATGATAAATGTATATGAATATATTTTTTTATTTATACTACACAATTTTTATTTACTAATTGATCATGACACCATAGGTAATTAGAAATCATAAACATGAATTCAATGGTTTTTAACTTCAATTTTGGGATCATGATACTAATTGATATATTAAACTCTTGTAAGATAGATAAACTTGAAACACCTACACTTACATCAGAAAATATATTAAAAACATTGAAGTATAAATGCAAGGAGAAGTTTCATTGGAGGCCTTTCATACTTCTAATTTTCATATCACATTAATTGATTCAATTACACCTATATTTGTTTAACATTATTATTTTATGTTACTAAGTATGGGGGAATTAGTATAGACATTCATTTTCTAATGGAATAACTTCAGGGGAATTCCAAAGTAATAAGATTTATAAGAATTAATGGGTATTGATGAAAATTAATCACACTTCACTTGACTCCCCACAAAAGGAAACCTTATTTAAAATATTAAAAATGGTTAATATCTTCAATATATATTCTTTAGAAACATTATGTTGTGAAATAAGAAAACTTTTTCATTTTTTTGGGTTGTCTAAAAATGTGAAATTATCCACATCTTCAATAATGTTGATATTTTTCAATGTATTACGTTGGAATTCTATATATATAATCAAATAATGATGTGATCTTATTTTAAATTTTTAGATTTTATTGAAATAAACCACCCCGGTTTAGTCAAGGATTATCCCCTTACATGTGT
Organism: Viscum album; assembly: GCA_963277665.1. Lineage (NCBI taxonomy): Eukaryota > Viridiplantae > Streptophyta > Magnoliopsida > Santalales > Viscaceae > Viscum > Viscum album. The sequence goes on along the minus strand of OY728129.1, from coordinate 411,839,599 downwards.
TCTCGTAAAACTTCTTTAGAAACATTACATGATGAAAACTTTTTTTCCGAATTATATAATTGGATGATTGTCCCTTCACAATCTTCGGTTCTCCCCCAAAGATCATCCCTCGCATTCAATATACTATTATGAATTTATAAATAAAATACACTAAGGTAAAGGTAATACGATAGTCCTGTCCAACTTCATTAATTCCAGTATCAATGTAGAGATAGTTTTCTCAACCATATTTCTCTATATCTATAGTATTCATCATTGCACATCTAAACTTTAGTTATTATTTATCATCATGATGTATATATCTTCTCACATTCCTTTATTCTTTTGGAGAATAATTTTTATTTTTGGACATCCTTTATGGATAGTTAATTCTTAAATCATTTAAGGTCCTATTCACGATTTGTTATAATGGTTAAAAAATTTCTACTATGTTTAGCATTATGACATCTCTCACAAAGAACGTCATTAGATAAATAATTTACTTTTGTAAAAAAATACTCACATACTTTACCATTATCAAGTGAAATCATTTATTTTTATTTTTAAAAAAGATTTTATTGTTCTTATTACAATTACCTCATTTATTCTAAATCTTTTAGGCTGATAACTGCTACGACATTAGGAACATATGAAGCTATTTTTTGTTTTCCACATAGTTTCTTCCAATTTATATATTTCTTGTTAATTATTTTGTATGTTTCAATTTTTTCAAAATATTATATTAAGATACAAATTAATTCCCACCTTTCCAAATTGAAATATTATTTGGAGAATTTTTCCTTATAAATTTTTTTTTACATCTCAAAGTTGATTATTCTATCATAGCCATATTCAATGGTCTTATTTTCTTAACAGCATTAGATATATTATAAGATGATCATGTACCATCCTTGGGACCACCACTATTACATACATCAAATATATTTCAATCATTCGATATTTTTAAATTATACGGATTATTATTAACCCATGGATATTACTAATTCATATTCTCTTATATTGTGATTTTAATTTAGGGGATTATACCAAAAATAAAAATAATTATTATATAAATCCAACACATTGACACATATTATTAAAATATTTTCAACATAAACGTATATTATTTATAAAAAAAATATCCTTAGGCTAAGAGTATTTAGAAGAAAAGGTAAAATAATCATCAAAATAAACTAAAACATAAATATTTTATCTTTATATTCCTTAGTGGGATCCTAAATATATTTGATCTCCAAAAACAACATAGAATAACATGGGTAGTAAATAAAATAACAGGTTCATATAAAGAGATCATTATGTAAATAAATATGATAATGAAAAATGACATGTGAGTGACATATATAACATGATACCATAAAATAGAGACCCATGAGTAATAAAATGGAAGAATAAAATAATGAAAATGGAATCATATCCTTATAAAAACATAGTAAAGTGGATGAAACATAGAACATTATATAAACTTCAGTCAATGATATCTTCTTAAGTAATATCAAATGGTAGAGAAAGTATCCTAATGGATTAGGTTTAACACATTATCCTATATATAATGTCTTATGAGACAAAAGATTTACTCAATATGTTGGAGTCTTATCTAGGGGTACCCATAATAAAAATTAAATTATTATTTTTACGACAAAAGGAAATAAATCTTGAAGAAGAAATCTAAAAATTACACATAGAAAGAAATGTTTTTCATAATCCTGCCAATATTCGTAATGAAAGTAGCTTTCATAAATAAGGAATTCGATAAATGAACTTAATTCAAGTATTACCCCATGAACTCAAGGTGTAATGAGAATGAAATATATATATAAGAGAAAAATATAAAAAAATTAGTAGAAATTCATAACATCAAAGGTTTTCATCATTGATAAAAACAACTTTAAAATAACAAATGTAATATATCATAAGGATAATTGAATTTTTACTTCAAATAACATCATTAAAATATAAAAATTTCAAATTTATTAAAGGAATGAATTTATTTTAAATGAAAAATAAAAAAATTTAGTAGAATACATAATGAATTGAGTGGTCATGATAGAGGTAAATTCCATTCATCCCATAACAATTAATAGAAAACATTCCTATCACACTTTTAATGAAATGTCAAAAATTAACTTATTAAAAATGATACATAATGATACATGTTAACACATATTTTAAAATGTAAAATATGGGTAATATGTGGAAGAGAAATATTCCAAATCTAAAAGAAGATTCCTGATCGGTACTACATACTAACAACATTGTTGATGATTCCTTATTCAATAAGGGAGAAAAGTAAAAAAAATGTAAATCACATTAATAATCATAATAAAATAAAATATACGTTCTTATAGAAAAAATATTATATAATTTAAACCAAAGGAACATTGAAAATAAAAAATATTTAAAAGGAATGATATTTTAACATAAATCCTTTAATGATTTGGTAACATTCAATTCAAATCCCCATGGATTAATTAAGATGAATTGTAAGTTAAATTAACATTATGTATGAATTATTCATTATGTAATATGTAATATGGATATAATATACACAATATAAAAGAAATTATTTTTATAACATTAAAATATGCCCCAATGGAAGGAAATTGAGATGAAATCACTTTCCTAGAGTTGGACTTATCATGTACAAATTTGATCTTCTAAAATGATATAAATGTTTTATTTATTTACATTATTAATATCATTTTTCAATTTTAATACGAGTTGTTTTATGTATTAACATTTCATAATTATTTACTAAATTAATTAAATTCACATCCGTCCTTTTGATGATATTCTATATGAAAATTTAATTTTTATTACTATAATCAATAAGAGGTTGAGGCGGGGGGTGTAATACCACCAAACCAAAAAGAAGATCATCTTGGAGCCTAATATAATGAATTTTAAGGGAATCCCCTAGAATAATGTTTCTACAATTGATCTGTAGAGAGAATATACTATATTAAATGATTAGAGGCTTTCATTTACGACCATCTCTAGATAAACCATCCATAGTGAAATTTCCTTCCCTCCAAATATGTCTCACTGCCACCCCAAGATCCATATTCATTTTACAACCTCAAACCAGATACACCAGGTCATATGTAGAGACCTCCTTCCCAAGAAGCACATTTACAAGAACCAATTATTCATATTCAACCACCTTGACTTGAAAAAGAAAATTTTTCACAAAGACAAACCTCCATGCATGGCCCTTGTATACGCCCCAAAGAAGAGTCTAGGATAAATAAACCACTAAAGAAAAGGGCAATAGATTCCCAATGATCTAGAACCATACCACCCCTTTCTTCTTAAAATTAAATAAGGAGTTTTCCACATTGAGATTCAATCCATTACATGGAGGAGACAAACTCACCCACTGACCCTAAGGCCCAAGACCAGCAATCAGTATGTCTGTTGATGACATTCAATTCATATATCCAAAATAAATTTGGTAGGATTTATATGGTAAATAAAGTAATTATTCCATCATATATAAAATAATAATCAAAAAATAATTATAATTTTTATAAATCAAATATAATTTTATATTAAACCACTAATGATGGTTATAAAAAATGAACTAGAATACAATATTGGAGACATTAGTTCCTACGTATGCATGACTAGCATTTCCATTTTTCAATGATCATTGTCCCAAAAAAGGTATTTAATATTTTAAATTTATTAATTTATTATCATAGTGTAAATTCCATATAATTTCATTAAATACACTTGTATATAACATCAATGAGATTTAGTTATAAAAAAATTCACAATGATTTTTGGTGGGGTTAGTCCACATGTATTCATGATTACAAAATATTTCACTTTTTACAACAGGAGCATATCTGTGGGTAAAACTGTATTTTTTGTTGGTAAAACGTTTTACCAACATATATTTCTCTATCACTAATCTTTTGGTAAAATCTATGTCGCTAAATGTATTTATGATAGATAAAATAGTTCTGTTCCAATTAGAACAATACCAACAGATAATATATATGTGGGCTAAAGTGTTTAGCAACATGTTTTGGTGACAAATGATTCAGTTGGTAATAATATTACAAACATATAATATATTTTTATAAATTACATTAGAATAAAAATTATAAATTTTTATTTTTAGTTAAATTTCATATTGTATTAATTATTTTATCATATAAAATAAATATGTTTTAATTATTAAACCGAATAAGATTTTAACACATGTTCAATCTTAGAAAAAAAATAATTATATTAATAATCAAATTCATTGCAATACCAATCAATACAAAGTTGGACACCCACCCCCATACTGGATCCTCCCAAACAAGATCTACCCCCCCCCCCCACACATGCAATGACCCAGAGCCAACTCCCACGAGTCAGCTCCAACTCCAACAGCTCCTGCAACCCAATCCCAGCTCCAGTGAGTCAACACCAACACCAGCAGCTCTAGCGAGTCCAGCCCATCATCGCCAATGAGGAACCTCCAGCACATCCATTCCAGTGAGCCAACTCTAGTGTATGTGGCAGCTTTCAGCTCTAATATCTACATCACAAATAACCAAAAATAACACACACAAATTTGTGGAAAATATCTACATGAATTGAAGCAAAAAATACAAATAAATATATGTATAAAAAATGATTTGCCTAGTGAACATTTTTCATCATCCCTATTGACATTGAAAGGATTGGTAGTCCAAATGACTCATATTGAGGCATCGTTTCTCAAAAAAGATACAAAAAACACACCAAATACAATCCTGTCGCAAAATATCAATTCCAGCTTTTTTTGGTAAATATTTTCTGTAAAATTTATTAAAGAACGAAGTATTTCCAAGGCATACACAAGGTGTAATGAGCATAAAAAAGAAATAAATTAAATATGATTACAAAGAGTTGTAGAAAAATCACAAAAAAATTAAAACAATTCACCTCCAAAATGATCAACAACTCTAGGCCATTTTCACCACTTTCATGATTGCAAAAAGAAAATTTTTTACTACTAAAAAAGAAAATAAACTGGAATAGATCACGACAAAATTACAGAGGTGGACCATATAAAGGGATGGTTCTTCAGGCTTGTACTAATGCTAAATGAAAGAATCATGCAAGTGTGATGCTTCTGATACACGACCAGCCCAAGTAAGATCTAATTCATGAAGAACTACCATAAAAAGCTCAATATAATGAAAGATGTCCAATCGGATAATGAAACTAAAGCTCTCATGACAAAAACATCCCAAAAGGTCCAAAATAGATAAAACATCAATCAGAATTTGTTCCAAAAGTAATTGACTCCTCTATGATCAGTATCCAATAGGTACATAGCTATCAAACCATCTTCAAACTGTCCGAGAAAGCATGCTATTAGCCAAGAAAAGATAGGATCTAGAAGCTCAAAAACATCATCATGAAAAAGTATACAAACCAAGCAGAAAACATGACTTGGAACATCATATTCAAAATTAACACAGGGAATTATGGATTTCCATAAGAAAATTTTTTTACTACCAAAAAAAGAACAGAAACTGGAATAGATCACCAAAAACTTACAGAGGCGGACCATATAAGGGGATGTTTCTTCAGGCTTGAAATAATGCTAAATGCAGATATCATGAAAGTGTGATGCTTCCATAATAGGATCAATATAATGAAATATGTAATGTTGTCTGCCAGATCATGAAAACCAAGGATCTGGCGAGAATAACATCTCAACAAATCCCAAAAAGGAAAAATATCGATCAGATTTTGTGCCAAAAGAAGCGGAATCCTCCATGATCACATGCCAATAGGTACATAGTTATCAAACCTTATTCAAAATTTCTGATAAAGCGTACCTTTAGCCAAGAAGACACTATATCTAGCTGCTCCAAAACACCATCATGCATAAGTATACAGACCGAAAAGAAAAAATGACCTGAAACTTCATATTCAAAATTAACACACAGTCTGTAACTTTATATTTACATACAAACACAAGGAAAGTTTCTTACTGGTGTTTTCTTTTCATTCATTGATGAAGGACAATTGGATTTTTTCTAGTGTAAAACAATTTAGATAAAACAAAAACATTTAATATAAAGAAAACACATGAAATACATAACCCTTTTTCCAAATATAACACCCACAACTTCATGTTAAAAAAACATGGATGTCATTACCTTTTTTCCACACAGCCTACAACTTCATTTTCAAAATTAACATCCAAACACAAGGAAAGATTATTACTGTTGTTTTCTATTTATTCTTTGATAAAGGATAATTGGTGATTTTTTAGTGTAAAATAATTAACATAAAGTGAAAACATGCATAAGAACACTAATACATCAAGAACACACCACTCCAGCATGTGGGTGTTGGTTGAGATTGCAAAGAAATAAACTGCATAACAGCTACTCACTAAAATCACAATACAAAATTAAAACAACCATGTTTATCCACACATCATTTAAATAGGTAAAAAGAGCTGACATAAACTGAATTCATGTGTAATCTTCAGAATATATTAGTTTTGATTAAAACGAACTGGTGGGAAGTCATTACCCTTTTTCCACATATAACACCCACAACAAAACCATTTATCACTAATTAATAGACCAAATAGTTCAAGAGTCTCCTGTTCAAAAAAATTTGAGTAATTTCTATGGACATGAGATCTGGAAAGGATGTACTCCGCACAAAAAAATGTATCCATGATTGATGATGGAAGTGGAAAAAAGGCAATATGAAATTTCAATGTGATCATCCACATATGTCTTCCACAACATATATGTGTTGTTTTCTTCCTAAGCCCCGATACCCAGATAAATAAGGGATGAAATCGGATCAGATGTATGTAATAGGTCGAAACAAACCACTACTAAATACATGATTTATCAATTCCTTTAAAAAACACCACTATAAATTATATATTCAACCTTTCCAGGTTTTTTTTGGAAACCATCACTAAGTAAACTTCACTAAAAATATTTTTCTTATAGTGTACATTTTACTCACACTATATTGTATCACTCTTCATTACTACTCTGATTAAAATGTTTGCCTATGGTGAAAAATAACATATATTTGACAAAGCTTTGGATACAGAATGGATATTTCTGTAGGTTATTCAGTATTAATTGTAAAATCAATTACAAGTCCAACATTTTTTGGTCCTGTAGAATAAATTGTGGCATCCAAAATCACCATTTATAGAATAATTGATTGATAATATTTAACAACATATAACAATGAATTTACAATAAAAAGAGATATAGGGAGTGGGTATTGATTTTCAATAAAGGTGGGATGATGATCTCTTCCAAAGCAAGGATGTCAAGAGTAATAAGTTGAACAAAAAACTCTCTTAGAAAGAATAGTTGTAACATGAGAAATCATGCATCCTATAGGTTAAGGAATGGGGTAAAAATATTTCATGTATTCGTCCAAGTATCCAAGAAGGGTGGTTCTTAGGGAACCTCAATTTGAAAATAGATGGATTATTTTCTGATGAATTCAATGTTGTAGGGCCTATGAAATCACCTCACTCTTCATCTTTTCTTATTGACCCAATGTAATGGTTTGATCCTAGGAGACATAACATTATTCAATCTCATCCCCTTGTTTATCACTATTCAGAGCTATTCTAGTCTCAAGGTCATCCTAGATGAATTATTCATTCAAGATGCTATCCAAATCATTATCCAGGATAATCCACTAGGTTTGGATAGATTTCCTAGATCCTCTATTGTTGTGTAAACAGTCATTAAAAAAATAACCTAAATGTTTTCTAAAACTAAATTAGGGGTGGAATATTTCCAAAAGTATATATTCTTTCCTCCCCTATCCTCATTCCAATGATTAAAATATGTGTCCAAAATTGTGACCGATTTTCATGTGCAACATTGTGTTCAAAATCCAGGCCAAAATTCATAATGGCAGACTTGAGCCTCTCCTCCACATCCTAGTCTTTTTAGAACAACATGGATTAATTAAATGAACATCGATTCAAGGAATAAAATGGAAAAGTAGGCAAAGAGAATTGATGAGTATATGTGTGGAGGACCGACTCAAAAAAATGGAGTGGATCTAGAGAATCAATCAATTAGCAAACAAAAACCACTAGGAAAATAAATAAAAACAAAAACCAAGATACACATTTCATCGGCATTTCACTAAAACCCTAACAGATATTCAATTCAAATGCCAGAAGCCCGTGATTTTAAAGGATTAAAATTTTAATTAAAAGATCATGTACATAATAAGAGGCTCAATCATTGACATTTTGAATAAGAAATGTGTGATACCTAATATATTTAGTTGAAAGTGGAAAAAATCAACCGAGAATCGGTAGACATGGGGTGTAGGTGGTGCTGAAAAATCGATGGGGTGTGGTTTTGGTTGTGGGAAATGGTGAGGAACCACATCTGTGAGTGAAAACAAAGAACATTGGGCCAGGATGCGGTGTCTATAGTAGACGACGACGTGGCGAGTGCGGAGATGCTGGATGAATTAAAAGATGATTGTGTTTTTCAGTTTATTTTTATGGATCAATTAATAAGATTATAATTTTTTATTCCATTCTATTCTTTTGAAATGTATTTAAAATATTATTTTAATTATATTTAAAATATAATATATATTGGATCAAATTTAAAATTTATTCCAAATATTCACAATATTTCCTTGTTAATAACAACCTAGTTTTTTGTGATTATATTAGAAATTAGTCTTATAAGTATGTTTATTTTTGTTAACAATATAATTCTTTTAGTAAATGGTTAACTAATAGTTTCAAACATTTTTGTTGTTAAATTAGTTGTCTGTGTTGAATAAATAATGGATCAAAATTTGTATGTTGAATAAAATTATTGGTAATAATAATTAATTATTACATATTGATTTATTTGTAAAAAAACTGTTGGTATTAATATGATAAAGTAAAATATTTAATTGATGGTAAAGTGTTTGTTGATATTAAACAATTAATACCAACATATATATGTTTTTGTAAAAATAAATTTTGGTATTTAAATTTAATAACAACAAAACTTAATATCTTTTGGAATTGTTCATTTTTACCAACATATATGATATATCTCAGTAAATTTATTTTGGTAAAAGTCGCTTTTTTTAGTATTGATGTTATAAATTTATAGTGACTGTAATATTATGAAAATATATGATATACATATTTTAAATAATGATATATATTTCAATAATATAATATATATACATTAAATAAATCACTATAAATATCCATGATAGGTAATGATGGAAAACTAATTACATCGGTTCATGAGTTGGTAATCTTCTATACACATGAATGATGGTTTCATTTCACAGTTGATGGAAGAGGACATTCATGTAAGTTATTTAATTTACATAATATAATATATTTATATGAGATATTTTTTTATATCATAATGTTTGAGTAAAATTTTGATTATGTGGAAGAAGAAATGAAACAAAACATTCGGTTAAGAATGATTCCTCTACTTCGGAAAACCTCTTTAGGTTTACTCCAAAATCCTTACATGGAGGTATTTATAATGAATAAAATAAATCTAGTATATTTTACTAGGATTAATATTGGTATTTAGTCAAGTATTAGATAAACCAAAAGATTTTTTATGTGTAAATAAAAGAGGATAGGATTTGATTTTTTATAACTGAGAAGGAGAGGTATATTTGTAAATACTCAAAACACTTTAATAATTACATGTCACTCTCAAGATAACTTCAACCAAAATTTAAAAATGAAATTATTGATTCATTATATGATAAATAGAATCCTCTAACATAAATAATTAATCATTTTTAAATATTTTATTTTGATTAACTTCATGGTTACTCACATTCACCAATTTAGTTTTTTCCATGGTTACAAGTTTTTACCTATGAAATTTATACATGAATAATAAAAAGAAAATAAACCCTATTAGGGACTTTTAACGAATGGTTTTTAAATATTAAATCCATTATATCAAATAAAAATCCCCTATGTTTGGAAAATTAATTTTAATATAAGATAATGTAATTCACAAAACCTCATTTTAACCTTCACCGTGATAATTGGTTTTTTAAGGTAAAATAGTTATTATTTTACTTATAAGAAAAAAAATTGAATCATAAAAGGAAATTGGAATAAATTTAGACTATTTATCATCCTATTTTTTTCATTATTTACAGTATTTTTAAATAACATATTTAAATATTATTTAACATAAAATACAATTAATGTCATTTTTTCACTATTCATGTAATATGACTTAATGGAAAATAAGATAATAAGGAATTTATAATATAATCCTTTTAATAATAAATTGAACATATTTATTAACTATTAAATTATTTTTTAACCCAAAATTATCCAAAATAAATTACTTTTAGTATTTTTTAAATTATTTATCATGAATTTGTCTCTTCGTACACAAGGATTGTGTCGGCTTATATAAGAGTTAAAGGTAACTATATAATAACTAAAAATTTCAAATAAATTAACATCCAGAAAATTATTTCATTATACTCAATATAACCTTTAATATTCTTTCTCCACTTATTTTTAACCCTATATGAATTTATATGAGATATTTAGATGAAAGAGAGTGACATTTTTTATTTTTCATTTCTTAAATTCTAATATCGGGAAATGTATGATAAATAATATAATATTGATCCTAATTGTAAAATGTAAGATTTAAATTCAACCAATAATAATTGAGATGAAAATGTGGTCCCTATCACTTAGTTTTATCCTATGTTAAACTGAATTACCCTTTTAGCACAGTAGAAACTTTTTATATTTTTACTATTCATTTTGTATAAAAATTATGTAGAAATTATAGAATAATTTTAATTATTTTTATTATAAATAATTAATCCATTTTATAAAATTAATTTCACATAAGTGAAATAACATAATTTAAAAATTGACATGCAATACATGTCGAAAAAATATTTTTCAAAAAAATATTTTTCATATATAAGATGATATTACAAAAACTATATGACTTGTAAATATAATTATATGAACTAAAATTTATATATGTATATATATTATATATACATTTATTTTTTTCATTTGTGGTTATTTTATGAAATTAAAATTTATAAAAAAAATTCACATAAAAACTGATTTTAAATAAACATGCTTTTAAGCATAAAAACTAACTTATACCAAAATCATGAAAATTTATGATTAAAATGATACTAATTTTATTAATATAAATAAATTTTTTATATTTCACTATAATATAAAAAAATTGTAATTTTAAATTAATTTATTTAATAAAAATAAATGATTGTATTTGTAAAATCATTAAATTTCACGATTCAATGAAAAATCAATGATTTTAGAATGATCCCACAACTTCATCATTATTTAATTTTAAAATAATTATATGAAAATTTTTATAATTTAATGAAATAATATTTCTCAAATTTATTATAATTTATTATAATATTTTCTTAAAAAATGAAAACAAAATATGTTTTTAAGAAAAGATATTTTATCAAGAATAAAATGACGTTACTTGAAAATGAGTGATTATTTACCTGTAATTTATCAATAAATTTATATTGAGTTGGATATTTATATATATTTTATAAAGCATTAAATCCTATTGTTAGAAATTTATTTAATGAATATATCTAAATCATGATGTCTAAATAATAATTTTTCATGATTGGTTCAAGATCAATGTTACACAACATATACACCATCGAACATAATTTTATTTTTATAATATTAGGTTGTTACATCATTCACCAAATTAATAAATTTTTCATTTATAATTTGAACTTGAACTTGATAATAAAAGGCTTTCAGTCTACAGTTACATCTACTAAAATCACATATCATAAAAATATTTAATAAAACATATTATTGATAAGAGAGAAAGGCTAGTACAACAATCATCTAGAATAAAAAATAATTATGTTTAATTGTAGGAAAAAATTAGTGGGAAGTTAAAATATGGATATAGAAGAAAATGTTAAGGCCCAAATAACGATGGAGAATGATAGAGATCATTGATCATAATAAAGTGAATGTTATTGAGATAATTAATGATAAAAAACCATATACCTAGTATATATGAAAAATTCTGTTGATTAATTGATAATGATGTTAATATGATAAAATTTTAATTTCATTGTCCTTTTCATATAGTTAGATAATTTATTACCATATATACCATGAAAAATAGAATATATACTTACTTGATAAATAATATTTCACCCATTAATCAACTTCTACCACATTATCATCTCTTTCTCCAAATGATGAGTATTTATGATGAAAATTTCATATTCAAAAAACCACTACAATTGACATCTAATAGTTCACATAATTCCACAAAATGATAAAAATATATTTCGCCTATGTTCATAAATTAACCAAAACCACCACGGTTAGCACATGCTAATATAATTCCAAATATTAATAGACCTTCATATCATGAAATAACTCATTAATGTCTAAAAAACAATAAATCTCAAAGTTCATCTTAGATCTCTTAATAAATAACCATCCTTGAAATTCTTCACAATATTCCTAACTAAGGATAAAACCCAAATACATGAATTACTTGATCCCATCATCAACTAGCATAAATTTAAAATTTATCTCCAAATAAAATCAATCACTCTTAATGTCTCATATAAAAAATTATACGACTTAATAGTATGTGATAATTATTTCTATAAATAACCATAATCACCATAATTACATAGTAAAATCATATATACTTCCAAAAATTGACACAACCCTTAAACATTTTAAGATTATTTAAAAAAGAAAAATTAATAATAATAATACTTCGTTATAATTAAAAACCTAATACATGAATATTTCAATCATCACACCTCAATGATTGGTATAACATAGGTCGTTACTTATTCTATTAAAACCACATAATATCTTCATTATCGATACTTTATGATGTTATTCTATAATTAGACTTATCTCCATGGTTTTCAGTAATGTTCACTAATCCTTATCCAAAAAAATAACTATGCCTTTCTCTAGAACCATTTATAGTGACTGAATCCTTTTAAACAAATTATTACATGATTTCTAAAAAAGACATCCATTAATCATTGACCAAATATAATGAGTCCAAGTGTATTTGAAATACTAGGAACATAAAACATCAAAAGAAAATAAAACATAAAATATTTATTTTTATTCTCTTTGCTGAGATCTTACATATCTTTGAAATACTCAAACTACATATGATAAACTGTGTAATTCATAAAAGAAATGTGTGAGATGAAAATCCCAATAAGGTAATAATCATGATAAGGAAAAATAATCTGTGAGTTAAAGGTGTAATATGATATCATAAATTATAAGTCTCATGAGTAATCACATGGAACATTAAATTAAAGAAAATGGAATCATAATATCATATTAACATAGGAAAGTGGAATAAATATATAACATGACATAAACATGGGTCAAGGATAACTCACTATACAATATTTCATTATGGATAATGTCCCATAATGGATTCAGTTTACTCCCTCATCCCAAACATAACGTCTAATGAGACAAAAGAGTTACGCAATTAATTGGAGTAATATCTTGTTGAACCCAAAATAATCCATAAATAATTATGTGTTTCCAATAATAAAATTTGTCTTATAGAATTTAAAATACCAATTACCAATGGAAAGAAATGGGTTGCATAATCCCACCATTTTGTAATCAAAATATATTTCACAAATAATTAATTTGATAAATGAACTTAATGCATGTATTACCCCATAAAAGGATGGTATAATAAGCTAGTAATATATGTAAGAGACACATATATATATATATATTAAAATAAATTCATATCATAAAAATGGTTATTTTGATGAAAACATCTTTAAAATGTTGTCTGGTATATTTCTTGAGAAAATACACATTTCACATAGAAATTTCTTTATTTATAATCCAAAAATACTAAATACAATTTAGAATAAATTAATTTGAAACTATCATTTGAAAATTGTAAAGGAATATTTAATGCATAGATTAGTCGTTATGGTTTTATATTCTTATCATTCTTTATATGTTAAATGAAAAAAACATCTCACACTTTCAAAAAAAATTCCAAACCCTCCTTTTCCGGAAAGATGAAGAAAATTTTATTCTAACCTTTTTTTAAAAAGTAAAATATGGGTAAAAATTAATTCAGTAAATGATTTGATAATTATAAAAAATTTCATGAACATATTTCAAGAAAAAATATAAAATGGATGAAAATAATATTCTAGATCTAAAAGAATGTATAAGATCTCTATTTATAAAAAATAACATCCTTGTTGTTTCATTATTTAATAAGGTAGGAAATAGAAACCAGTAATATAAAGCATATTGTTTACTATATTAAAATAAAATATATTTGGTTCAAAATAATTATTGTATATGATTTCTCCTAAAGGAACCTTGAACAAAAAAATCTAAAAAGAAAAGGGATTGTAACAAAAACCCTTTGTTACATTGATAAATTTCGAATCAAATACCCATGGATGAGGTAAAAGGCAATTTAACATAAAATACAATAAATTATGAAGGATTCAGGATATAATATGAAAAAGACCAAAACCAATAATATATAATATAAATTAGGAACATAACATTAAAATATTACTTAAAGAAGGAAAATTAAGACAAAATCCCTTACCTCATGTACGATTAATCATGCATGTAATTTATATTCCTGAAATATATATATATGTTAATTATTTACATGTTTAATTTTTTTCAATAATATTATTACATTTATTTTAGTTATTACCATGTTATATTTATTTACATAATCAATTTAGTTTATGTCTGATTTTTTGACAATTTTTAGTTCATGTGTCAGAAATGACATCAGTAGGATGACTATATTAAAAGAATTAATTATTACATCATATCCAAATTAATAATAATGAAATAATTAAATATTATATTATATTTTTAAAACCAAACATTAAATATGGTTATGAAAAATGAACAATATTTTAATCTTGGACACGGTAGTCTATACATATGCATGATAAATGTTTCCATATTTAATCAAACATTCTGGAAAATAAGTAACTATTGATTTATATTTAAAATTTGAAAAAATGTTATAAAGACCATATAAATTTTTTAAATATACTAATATATATCATACATGTGATGTGTTGATGAAAAATGAATCATATCTATTCTTGGAGGTGGTAGTACACACATATAAATAAACAATGATTTCATTTAACACTGAATGGAAAGGTTAGAAAATATGATATATTAATTTCAAGAAACATAAACATTTCATGAATTTAATATATACAAATTCAATCCATCATTATAAAAATATGTGAGATGGGATGATGGAAATCTAATTACATCGGTTCGTGAGGAAGAAGTCCTATATACACACGAACGATGGTTTTGTTTCTTATTTTATGGAAGAGGAGGTGGATTTAGGTAATGAAATTAACATTATACCATCTTAGTATTTGAGAGATACTGATTCTATTACCTCATCATGGTTTAATAATATTTTCATGAGGTGGAAGAAGAAACAATTGAAATCTCTCACTTTTGAGTGATACATAATCTTTGGAAAAAATATTTAGGATTTTGCCAAAATCCCTCCATGGTAGAGTTTATAGTGAAAAAGGCCTTCAATACGTTCTATGGAAAGTAAGGAATGGAATTAACTAGGTATTGGACAAAACAAAAGGGTTTTTATATTTGATGAAAATAGGATATGAGTTTCCCTTTTATATGTGAGGAGTGTTGTTTTTGAAAATACAAAAAACTATTGAATAATTGTAAGTCACACTCAATAATAATGACTAATAAATGATAAATGTTATTGTGTATGAATATTAAGGTTTACAAACACCTCTATTTTAAGAACCCAATTCTTCTTTGAGGTACGGATCCTTCGATTTTTATCAATACTCAGTTAAAATGTTTAATTATGGCCTAATTTGAATACTGTTTTTGGTCATAGAGGATACGTTACTATACATGGATGGTTCGAATCCTAGAACCTGAGTTTTGGGTGAGAGTGACCTGGACCTTGGTTAGATTAATGTTTGTGACATGGGTTTCATAGTTTAACATAACAAGAGAGGCATGTGAAGAGTGTAAAAATTGGCCTCATGGTTTTAGACAAATTGTGTAACTCAGTTTACAGGGCAACACATAAAACTCTACAATTTGGACAGTTGGTTTTGGGAATTTATGATCATGGTTAGAAAAATTGTGTCAGTAATCTATGTGGGTTACCCTTACCTACAGAAACTCATGCACGGTTGGTGCACAGATTACATAGTGTGCACCAAAACTGTGTGACCATATAATTTTTTAAAACTTTAATATTTTAAAATTTAAATAAAAATAAATTTACACCTAAATATATTATCTTATTCTCCCTCACAACAACTTTACATTTTGGAGCTCCCCTTGAATGTATAAAGTTGGAATTGATGTATCTCTTCCATGAAAGCTCAAAATTGAATGTCGTCCATCTCATTGGATCTGTAATGGTGAGACCTCATTTCTAATTTATCCATTCACCATTATAATGTTTATCGGTTGTTCTATTTAGGTGAAATATAACTTTCCCTATTATTAAGTTATTTTTCCTTTCTTTAATTTTATCCCAATTGGTGATGAATCAGGAGGTGATACTAGATGAGTTGTGACTACAGAACTAAGGTGGGTGGTCTCATCTATTTCACTTAAAGTTGATATGTTTATATATGTCATCATGATACACACCCAATTTTGGGAATCACTATAAATAATATTTAAATACTTTAATTTTATGCATGACCCATGTAATTAAAGATAATTACTAATGATTTTTATTGGTTCAATGTGATGGAAATAGAACAACCGCTTGTGTGTGTTGTTTATCACTTTTAAAGGACCATCATTGGTGGCTTGACCTTTGATAACCTTAGGTGTGACTTTTCTCCATTGTCATGGAGGTTTTAAATTAATATAATGACTGTAATTGAACGGTGGTATAAATTTAAAATTAAATGGTTTAATGGAAGGGAAAATTGGACATGACCCTTTCCCTTTCATGGTATTGAATTTATACATTAAATTTCTTTTGTTAGTTGAAGATAGGTTATTCCATGTATTTTTTATTAATATTGAATTCATATTTATGTTGATATTCCCATGTGATATAGGTTTATTTTATTCCATGTAATATCTTGTTGTTCTTTAGAATATTTTTTAAGTGAAATTTAACATGTGAGTATTTGGAGGGAAAGTATTATGAGATTGGCCTTTTCTTGTTTCACCTCTTGAGGAGAGTTTAAAATGGAATGTTCTTAGTATTGACCTTCACATGTATAAATGATATTGTTTAAATGATATCAATTTGATTAAGTGGTTATGTGTCTTGGGTGAAATGTGGATTCTTATTAGATTTCCATGGACATACTCAGTTGGATTAAATTAGGATTATGTCGTGGGTGTAACATGGATTCAATGATGAATATAATGGATGGAATCAGTTGGCCTTGACATTTATTTTTTCCTACTGATACTTGGACTCCCAATCAGACAACCAAGGAAGGACTCTAAGGCTTAAATTATATGCTAAGTGATATGTGGATTCAAATGATAATTCCATGGATAAACTCAAAGGGAATTTGATCATTTATTCCATGGGCAATACTTGGTTTACCTTAGTGGACCACTGAAGACAAACTCAATTGTAAGAGACATTATACCACACCTAGAGTAATACCTAGATTATTGATAGGTTTTCCTTGGATATAATTATAAGGTGTTGGTTGATATTACACCTAGATTAATACTTTAATTCCATCATTGGAATGTCAAAGAAGGACTCAGTTTGAAATTTAATATAAAATGAATTGAATCAAATGACATGTCTTCCAAGCCAAAAACAAGCTGGGATTCATTCTTGACTTATACAATTTAGATGGTATTATTAAGATTCTATTGTGTTGTTAATTATACGATGGAATCCATGCACACACTAGGTCTTGAGGAATCTAAGTTAAATGATATTGAATTGTCAAGTAAACATTCTTAAATGACACAGGTGGGACTGTTAAATCATGGACATATTTGATAATAATTTTTTCTAAATGAAATAAATATTAAATTATAACTTGTACTTATTGGATGTTTACTTTTGAGTAATTCCTTGTATACTACATTAATTCATAAAACATTGGTTGTTATGTTTATTCACAGACTGATTGTCACATACTTTGGGAGGTTGACTACAAGGATTTAGTCTCACACCCTATTTGGGACACCTTTGGGTACCCAAATAGACTATATTATTATAGGTATTGATAAGGGAAAGTGCCTTTCTATAGTTTCTTGAACGTTTCTTAGGATCATGAGAGAATGGGACTAAGACAATTCTTATGATGCTAATTAGATCCTTTTGTCCTTTTGTACTCTTGTAACATCTATTGTGAATCCTTCTTGTGTACCTATTTTTACTATTTTGTGGAGACATATGACATTTATCATCATTTTGTATATAATATGTCTTCTAGATATGTTGTGTAATAATTCTTCTGGTTTTTCATTTTGTTATCTACTATAATAAATTTTGTTAATGAGATGAAAGTCTCTACATTGACACTCCTATGAAATCACTGCTAATATAAAACCTTCTTCCTTTGGGGAGATGGACTTGAGGCCATGTCACCCACCATGTTTGAAAAACCTTTCAGTGGAATTTTAGATTAGGGGCCATTGATTCAAATCTTAAAATTTAATGTGATATACATATTAAATGAATATGGATTCATGTTAAAAAGAAAATGTTAATTAAGTTGGAAATGAAACAAATATGAAATAAATTGAAACTGAAATGCTTATGGAAGAGTGATTGACTAGAATCAACCCTTATAGTGAGAAATTGGTATTATATCTCAATTATTAAAAATCTGTATAAAAACCATGACCGACTAATGGAGTAGAAAATGGGTTGTGATCTTATAGAGGAAGGCTTGTACCTATCCTGCTGAAATATCTACTCTTTTGAGAAATGAACATTGTTAAAAAATTTCTCTAAGGTGCATGTTTGGAAATGTAGATTCATACTGCCATAAAAACCATTGGTCATATGTCAAGAAGGTTGTGACGAACACACTTTGGAGGTGGTGGTCCATGTGCTACTAGTGGATCCTCCAGTAGTTCCAGTTTTAGAGCCAATCATCATACTAGACATAAATTTTGAAGTACAGTTCTGTTATGGGTTCTTGCATTTCATGCAGAAGTTTAGGGAGCACCGCAACCTGCCATGACTGTAGAAGAGTTGACGCATCATTTTCAGCAGCAGCATCTGCCCACATCTCTAGGTATGGGGAACCATAGGAATCAGAGATAGGGCTAGAGGCCATTCTATATATCTTTGATCATCTAGAGACACCACCAGAGTGGAGGGTAAAGTTCACTATGTATATATTTTTTGATTCCACCAAGTGATGAACACTAATGTATCTCCATGGAAAGATGTCCTGAAAAAACATTCATATATCCTTATATGACTAATTTTATCTCAATATGTTAAGTGCTGATAAATCCCATTAGTTTTTTCATATGGTGTAGTGTGTTCTATTATTCATGGATTACTTATCATGTTTCATATAGGTTCAATGATTTGCAGCTATTTTGATGTGTGAAAAGTTATCCAGAGTTAGGTGAATTGGGGATGGCCTCAAGTATGACATGTAAGTGCAGTTAAATATTTTATGAATGACTTATTTTTCTAGGATAGTGAATCTAGTTCTTATCATAAACCGAGACTTGAGAGAGTATCGTGGGAAGATTCAAGTCGGTTTCGCACTAAAATCTGGAATTGCATCATTTGGTAGTACGGTGCATCATCTAAAACATCAATGTATTGATACCAGTAGACAAAGTACATAGTCAGGTAGCCATGATAGGTGAAACCAATGAGTTATGCTAGGAAATATTAGGCCACAATATAAGAGATACCCATTATAGAGTTTATGCTAGTACAAGATGGGACACCTATGATGTTATTACAGAACGTTTCCATAAAGAGCCTATGAGATAGGGTCTACACTAACTCCACATTCAAAATTAAGATCTGAAATGTCTCATTGGATAGGGAGGTAGAGTACAGATGGCCAATCAGTCCAAGGTGGTGGTCATGGTTGTTTTTTTCATACCCTCATTATACAGTGACAGAAAGAATGATTTTATCAGGGTTTCAAGGTAGTATCATTGGGACATGGTTCATGCTAGGTAGACACAGTAAAAAATACCCATCAGGAGTAGTCTCTCGAACATTCTACTATTAGAGTAACTATTCATGTATTATCTACATTTGATTATACCCTTTTTGATATAGGGTCTTCACATAGATTTATGTCTGAAAAAATTTAGGAGTTCTTTGGAATTAGTGTTCATAACCAAGATTGTTTTTTGAAACATGGCACTCGGTTGGGGATTAGAACAGAGAGTTTGTATCAGTTTAGAAGGTCCTCCCCCCAGAGATTGGTGAACGTCAGTTCGCATGGGACCTATATGTCCTCAAGATGACTAGTTTTACATCATTCAAGGGATGGAATGTGTACTTTCCCTTATGTTTCCATTGATTTCTATTATTTAAAGGTGAATTGTACATCGCAAGTGGGCATTGAATTCATTCACAAGGGTGAATGAGATGTCCAAGTGATCCAAGATAGATATGATCATTTTGGGATAGCCAATATGATAGAACATATTGTTATTTTGTATCTGGGTGATCAGGGAACATGTCATGGTGATTTCCCTTCAGTGGGTGATCGTTTAAGGGATGTTTTCATATATGGGGTTTTCAGGATTCCCTTTAGTGAGAGTGTTAGAGTTCACTATTGACCTACATTCAGGGGTTGTACGTGAATCCATTCATCTTTATATGAAGTCTACTACTAAGATGAAATATCTCAAGAGTCATAAAGATTATTTAGAGAAAAGAAGTTATATTTTTTCATGTATTTATCTATGGTGTTCTCCTATCCTTTTGTGAGAAGGGTGGATGGAACTTTCAGGATATGTGTGGATTACCATAAATTGAACTAGATAATGGTTAAAAATCGATATCCTATACCATAGATAGATGATCTCTTAGAAAGTATCAAAGGAGATTAGGTCTTCCCAATGATTGATTTGATATTTGGAAATCATCAGGTGCATGTTAGACCATCAGATGTACCTTGAACAACCTTTCCTAGAAGTTATACTCTATTAAAGTATTTGGTTATACTATTCAACCTCATTAATGCACCAGTAGTCTTCATACCATTGGTGAACTGAGTTTCCCATCCTCATCTTAATTCTCTTGTTGTGGATTTAGTGGAAGATATCTTGGTATATTATGAAAATTTAAATGATCATGACACAAATCTTGAGATCTAATCAAAAACACTAAGAGAGCATCAGTTATCTGCTAAGCTCACAAAGTAAAACTTGTTGAAGGATAAGGTACAATTAGTGGGTCACATCATCTCAGAAATAGGAGATTTGGTTGACATAGATAATGTGAGATATTTTGTTTCCAAGGATTATCCCAGGAACATATTTATTGAATGAAGCTTTGGAGGGATACTTGGATACTACTAGAATTTCATATAGGAATTCTCATTCATATAAGCTCCATTTTAAGTCTTGACTAATAAGGGTTTATTGTTTATATTGTCTAATTTTTGTGAGATGTCCTCTTAGGAGCTGAAAGGATGAATTAATTCATCACTAATACAGAACTCTCTAGAGTCGGATATGAGTAACAATTCTGTGATGCATCAAGTATCGGGCTAGGATTAGTTCTTATGGAGGGATATAGATTTGGGGGATATGGGTCTCATCAATCAAGGCCATAATAGAGGAAGTACCCAATTCATGATATCAAGTTGGATGTAGTAGTTCATTCATTAAAATGTTGGAGACATTAGATACTAGGAGAGCATTGTGTGGTGTACATGACCCCAAAATCATCCAGTAAATATTTATATAGTTTTATTTGAACATGAGGAGGTGAATATTGGTGGAATATGTAAAGTATTTTGACAATGAGTTTGCCTATATTCCTGGTATATGAAATTTAAGGGCCAATGAACCAAGTAAGAGTACTCAGATATAGGTCATACAGTAGGACATTAGTGAGTGGAATCTTATGGATTTATTCTCTAAGATGAACTTGGAGGTGCACTAATGTTAGGGAAAGACTTATCTGTTATCCTTAGCTATGAACTCTATCTTTCTAAATATATTTCAGATGAGGTAACTATCATATTCTGAAAGGCCTAGCCTTATAGGAGAGTGTGGTAGGTGATGACCCTCCTCCTTGTTCCATAATGAAGTATTAAATTCTCTATGTACATGTTCATGTAAGATTTTCAATAGACCTATGTGAGGAGCTAATTGGGATTTTCATTCTTCATCTTGGGAAGTGTACACCAGCATCACCGATATGTATCGAGATTTAACTCGTCAATACTAGGGGATGGGTATGGAAAGAGATTTAGAAAATTGTTTCATGATACTTTCCACCTGTCAGTAGGTGAAGGAAGAATACCAGTGACCAACCAATCTTTTACATAATCTACCATTCCTAAGTGGAAATGGAGTGATGTCACAATGGATTTTAGTATAGGTTTACAATGGTCACCTTGTGGTAATGATGACATATGGGCTATTATTGATAGGATCATGAAGGCTGCACATTTATTTCCAATCAAGGAAACCATCAGTGTGGATGAGGTTGGGAGGTTTTATATCCATGAGATATTATAACATCACAGGGTCCCAAATACTATTATTTCATATAGGGATACCTAGTTTACTTCACATTTCTAGAAGGGATACAAAGGGAACCAGGTATAAGTTTTTTTGAGCACAGAATAACACCCTAAGATAGATGGCTAGTCTGAGAGCACAATTAATCTTCTTGAAGACATGTTGCAAGCAGGTGTCCTAGAATCTAAGGGCTCTTGGGAGAGGCATATACACCTAGTTGAACTCCTACGACAACAGATTTTTGGATATTATTAATATAGTGCCTTATGAGGCTTTTTATGGTTTAAAAACCAACCCCCTTATGTTGGTTAGAGGCATGAGAGGAAGATATTCTTGAAACTCGTTTTATTCAGGAGACCAAAGAGCAGGTGAAGTTGATTCGAAAGTAGATGTCTACTGCACAGTCTTTTCAGTAATCATATGCCAAAAAATGCAAAAGACTTCTAGAGTTTGAGTTCAGGGATTGTTTTTTTTTCCTATGGGTTTAATTGAGGTTGGAAAATTAATGGATCGAGATATAGGATAATATTTAGCTGAGATACACCGTTCCATTTGAGATTCTGGAGAGATTCAGCCCAATAGGTTATCGGTTGTAGTTACATCAGAGGTAATGTGGAATTAAGGACATCTTCTATATTTTTTTCTATGAAATTAATATTTAGAACTGTCTAAATCCTTTTAAATCAATTTGGATGATTTATAGTTAGATGGGTCCTTTTAGAAGCATCCTATAAGTATTTTGGATTTTAGCCTAAAGGTTCTTCAAGTCCATAGAGTTCCTCTAATATAGTATCTATGGATGCACAGTCATGTGCAGTTGAGACCTAGTAGCGGGATGACACTGTACGATCAGATTGTCTAGAGTTTTCCCAGAAATTCTTGATCACCCTTTAGAAGGAATTTCGAGGTTGAATTACTTTTATGGGGAAGGTTTGTAAAAACTCCATTTTTATTTAAGGTGTAGATCATTTTATTTTAATAAATTGTTAGTTTAAATTTTTAATTATAGCTTAATATAAATACCATTTCAGGTCATAAAGGTTACGGGTCGTGTTAAGGGCTAGTTCAGAGCCCGAATCACATGTTTTGGATTGAAAGGGGCTCGACAAACTATTGATTTAAACCGTGTCATATTGGTCATATGGTTTAACAAAATATGAGAGGAAAGGGTAGAGAGAAGAAATATGTTGCATGGTTTTAGATAAACCATGTGACATGGTTCACACAACTACAATTTGGACAATCAGGTTTGGCGTAGTTTCAACATGGTCAGTCAAACCATGTTGGTAAGGAATGCAGGTATCCCCTACCTATAGATACTTGTGCATGGTTAGCAGACAATTTTCTAAACCATGTTCTAATGCTGTGGCACCCCAAATTTTTTTTAAAATTTAATGATTTTAAATATAAATAAATTTAAATTTAAACATAAATATCATGTTTTCTTCTCCCTCACAACAAAATTACATTTGGGAACTCCCAATGGAAGGATAAACTATGAATTATGGTAACTCATTAATATATGCTCAAAGTCGAAGATCGGTCATCTCATTGGATATGTAATAGTATTATATCGATTTATTTTTAGTTGATCTCTATTCTAATAGATATGGGATGAGCTATTTAGGTGCAAGATAATTTTCACTATTATTACATTCATCACTCATTATTCAATTTTCTCCCATTCAGAGTCGAATAAAGACCTGATACTGGATGAGATGTTGACTATAGACCTAAGGTAGTTGGTATTATTCATTTTGATTAAATTCAATTTGTTTATATAGGACGTCATTTCGGGGGCCCAATTTTTGGGAATCTCTTTAAATGAAATTGAAATCATTGAATTTTTAGGAATGACCCATATAATTATAGAGAAATATTATTGTTTCTTATAGTTTGAATTCATTTGAAATATAACCACCCCTTTGTTGTGTTGTTTATCACATTTATTGGACATTCATGGGTGGCTTGACCTTGGATACCCTTAAGTGTTCCTTTTCCACTTTATCCCAGAATGAGTTAATTAAGATGATGACTTTTATTAAATGGTGGTATTAATTTAAAATGAAATGGTTTAGGGGAAGGGATGAATGGACCATGAAAATTTACCTTTCCATATAATGGCTTGATATATTGAATCGCTTATGTTAGTTAAAGAGAGGTTGTGCAACGTATTGTTGATTATACATGAATTTCTCTTAATGTTGGTATTTCCATGTTGGATATGTGTATTATACTTAATATAATATATTTTTAGGATTTAGAAGCTTGTTTAAGTGAAATTTATTATTTGAGTATTTGGAAGGAAATAATTATAATCTTGGTCATTGCTTCTATCACCAATTGAGGTGAGTTTGAAATGGATTTTTCTTGGTATTGACCTTGAAATGTACAAATGGAACTGTTTAAATGATATCAAATTCATTAAATGCTTATAATACTTGGGTGACACATTGAATCATAATATATTGTCATGGAAAACCTCAATTATTATGAACATTGATTATTCCTTGGGAAATACATGTATTCAACGATGAATTCCATGGACCGAATCAGTTGGCCATGAATTTTATTTTTCATGAGTGATACTTGGACTCCCTAGAAAACTACCAAGGATAGAATCTAAGGATTTAATTTTATGCTGATTAATATATGAGTCAAATGCTAATTAAATGGATATACTC
Organism: Viscum album; assembly: GCA_963277665.1. Taxonomy (NCBI): domain Eukaryota; kingdom Viridiplantae; phylum Streptophyta; class Magnoliopsida; order Santalales; family Viscaceae; genus Viscum; species Viscum album. Next base: position 411,814,150 of record OY728129.1, on the reverse strand, counting down.
AAAATTAATTTGTTATATAATGATATGGTTAATACTTGTGATTACATAGTGGATCTCTGAGGAGGGGCTTGATTGGTAGAGACATTATTCCACAACTTGAGTTGTACCTGGTCTCCTAAGAAGTTCTCCATGGATATGATTGTAAGGTGATGGTTAATATGGATCCTGTAGGGATAATTGATTCTATCATTGGAATTTCAATGATGGACTAAGGTTCTAACTGAATATAAATTGACGTGACTCATATTTGAGGCATCTTCCAATGAAAAGCACTATATTGGATTAATTCTGGAATTATACCCTTTATATGGACTTCTTTGGAATATGTTGGGTTTTTGATTATACAGGGTAAACCATGATCACGTCAGGTCTCAATAATTCTATGTTAAATGAGATTGAATTGTCAAATTGACTTGATTAAATGACACATTTTTGACTATTTAATAAGAGGCATACTTATTAATTGAATTTTATTAAATGAAATGTATTTTAAATGAGAACATGTACTTATAGGATATTTAAATTTGAGTAGTTTCCTACATACATATTTATTTCATGCACAATTCATGTTATATATATTCACTCACTGATTGGAATAAATCTTTTTGTGGTTTCCTATAGGCATTTAGTCTCACAACATGTTTGTGACACCTTTGGGAACCCAAACAAACTATATGATTGTGGGTATTCATATAGGGAAAACACCCTTATTCATGTTCATGAAGGTTTCATAGTATCAGGAGAGCATGGGACAATTCTAAGGGTTGAGATGCTACTGGGATACTTTGGTCCTTTTTAAATTTTGTTACATGTATTTTAAGGCTACCATATATACCTATCCAGGCTATTTTGTAGGGACATAGGACATGTATAATCAATTTCTATATGATTTCTTTTCTAGATTTGTTATGTTATTATTCTTAAACTATTTATTATTGTTATCTAATGTGCTACACTCTGGTAATGGGGTCATAGTCTTCCAACTAACATAGCTAGGACCTCACTGGTAGTCGGCAACCTCGGGAATTTGGGGAGATGGGCTTGAAGCAATTTTACCCACTGGGATCAGGGCCCATTTTAGTGGAAACCAATTTCAGGACGTTACATCCACCTTCAAGAAAGAAACATGCCTTAAATATTTTATTCCATGCAGTTTTATAGTTTCTCACTTTTATCATTTTAGTTTTTACCGTAGTAACTAGTTTTTTACCTATGTAATTTTTCTTCTAAAACAAAATATTATATAATAATTTTTTATTCTATTTGGATCAACTATTTATAAATATAAAATTCATTTTATCAAGAAAAATTCCCATTTTGTGGTAAATTAATTTTAACACAACATAATTAAACTTTCAAAACATCATTTAAAACATAACCATACCAATTAATCCATTAAATGGAAATGGATATAGTTTTACTTATAAAGTAAATCTATCATTAATTGAAATGGGATGAAATTTTAGAATATATATCATTCTAACATTCCTCTTGCATGATTTATAGAATTTTTATATAATTTTAAAAAATATTTTTTAATATAAAATATCATTAATCTCTTTCTTGACACTATTCTTATATTTATACATTAATGATATGAAGATAACCATGATTTTATATTTTAATCCAATTAACATTAAATAATACCACATAATTGACAATAATTTTACTTTGGAAAAACCACTCATCAAAAATTCATTACTTTTAAGGTATTCAAAATTATTTACCTTGAGTTTTCCACTGGTTACACAACCGTTGTGTTAGCATTTGATAAGAGTTTAATGTAACTGTATAATGAATAAAATTTTAAAATAAATTTACATCATGAAAATATTTTTATTATTCAAAAAATAACCATTTATATTGATTCATAGAATATTTTTCCCTATGTAAATATATAAGATATATATTAAGGAAAGAGAGGAACATTTTCCTTTTCTTTGAAAAAATTACAATATATGTCACATTCATGGAAAATTGTTCCATAAATAATTGATTCTAAATAATATGGACATAAGGGTAAACAATAATTCCTTATATAATAATTAAGGTAAAAAGGTTTCCTTATCACTTAGTTTTGAAAAATGTTAACCAAATTTACCATATTACTGTGGTGATAAATATGTAATGTTTTTTAATATTGTTTATTACCAGAAATTAAGTTAAACTTATTACCTAATGTTAATTATGATAATTTAAAATATTTTTTAATTTTAGAAAATTAAATTCACAAAATATTTAGAATGTTATTTATAAATGAACAAATAAGATCTGTCAAAAAAATGTTTTTTCAAGAAATATATTTTTCAAGAAAAAGATGATCTTACATTAACTCTATGACTAGTAAAAATCATTAAATGAATGTAAATTAATATATATAGATATGAAATTTATAAATTTCATTTAAATCATTCCTTGTTATGGGTTATAATAATTAATTAATTTGGAAAAATATTTTTCACATAAAAATAATTTTCTGAAAAATGCACTTATAAGCATAACAATAAACTTATACCAAAATAATGAACATTAATGATTTAAATGAAACTAATTTGATTATTATCAATAAATTGTTTAATATATCACTTTAATATCATATTAAAAAATAATAGGATTTTTAAATTATTTTATTTATTGAAAATATGTCAAAATATATGAAAAAACAACAATTTTAACTATCATCTGAAAAATAAATCATTATCAAAAACCACCAAATTTATCCATAAGATAATTATAATATTAATATTTAAAAAAATTTAAAAATTTTATAAAATAAATTGTCTTAATGTTACTAAAATTAATAGTCATATTTTCACCCAAAAAGTAAATAAATATATTTTTTAATGAAAACTTATTTTTAAAAGAATTAAATTTACCTTTCTAAAATTTTAGTGATTATTTTCAAATAATTTACCAATACGTTTATATTCAGTAAGATATTTATATATATAATAATGTACTTAATCTTATTCATACACATCAATTTATGAGAAAAATTATAATTGTCATGTTTAAATAATAATATTTCATGGTTTGTAAAGGATGAGTGTTGTGTCATTTATTCAATCAAACATATTTTTAAAATCTCAAGGTGTTACATTAATTCCAAAATCTATTGCAGTACCAGAATTGACCTAAAATCCATTTTCATTTTGTATCATCATTATGATTTTTTGGGTCTTCTTTAAATCATATTGGGGATATTATGGGGAACATGCTTTCACACTCTTTTACGTATCAACCATCGGCATGGTTGTAGTATTTTTATTTCCTTTATTAATATATAATTTTATAGATTTTGTTTTCCAACATGTACTAATCATGAGAAAAAATAGGAACATTATTAAAAGAAGATATATATTGTACATGTTTCTTCACAATTACTTTAGATAGATCATTGAATTATTCTTTATCTTCTTGTAAAATATTGGAGACCATTTAACATTAATATACTACAATTAAAAATGTGTACTAGAAAAAATGTTATCATTTCATTTCAAAGACACAATATATTCCTTCTCAAGATTAACAACCTTTACATCCAATTTTAGACATCTTAAATGAGGGTGTTTTTCTGATCATCAGTCATAGTTATCTTCCATTAAAAATCCTTCATCACACTTTCAAATTACTCTTATTATATCTTAACATTGTTTTATAGATAATCGTAATGTTCCTTGATTTAACTTCTATATGAAATACCATAGCATCAATTATATTTTTATACATTTCTATATGTTCCTGGATCTTTTCTTCCAATGCCTTCTTGAATCTATCATTCACTTCGACCACATTGATCCATTTTAATTTGAACATTAAAGAATATAATTTATGATCTATGTTTATTTCATAAAATTATACAACTTTTATGGATATAGTTTTATAATATATATAATTTTCTTGAAAATCATTATCTATAATATCATCTTGTTCTTCCATATAGATAATCTCTTTCAACATACATTTAAGGACTCAAAAAAAGAGACATTATTTATTTTTTGATTTATATATCGAATTTCATTAAATATATTAACAGATATATCGTGATAATTTATATATATTTTATCATAATAACTTATTCTTGGAAATTCTTCGTGTGGAAAATTTGTAAATTAATTTTCACATACCTCATGACCGCATAACATTATTGATTCAGTTGTGGTAGGAATGGTGTCCTTATCCCTAGTATTAATTAAAACCACTTATTATTTATTTATAATCTTGATATATCCTCATTGTTAGAAAATCATGAATAATCTGACACTTCATATTATTTAGGAAATACAGATATCTTATTCATATTTATTTTTAATTTTCTTCATCTGTTCATTGTGGTATTTGTAGAAATAGAATTCTACCCAATGATAATTGTATATTTACCAAAGCTACACTTCATTATTAAAACAGTAATGAAACTAAAAACATAAAATATTTAATTAATTCAATTTAGAGAATACTATACTGGTGAACCAACCCACTTATGACGATTGAGATGAACACTTTTGGTATACTCAAAACTGAGAGTGGTTGTGAATTAGTGTTGAGAAATTTTTATCCATTTATAAATTTCTTATATATTTTCCTCTTAGACACGTTAGGATCTTGATTATCCTATTCTTTTTTATTGTTCATTTGAAATTATATAAAATCATGGAAAACATGCTACATGTTATTTTTACAAGGTTAACTATTCAAGAAGAGTATATAGTAATTTCAATGTATGGTGATGACACATAATCTGATTTTCCATTATAATGGGACTCATTATTATAATGGTTTGTATATAAAATAATAAATATACTAAGTTTGGATCACTAAACATTACTAGGGGATGGAAACAATCCCAAATCCATAGAATGGTGATGATGTTATCTAACTTTTAGCTCCTCATAAATTCTTCATACTACCTATACAGATAGTCTCCAACTTCGTCAAGTTATTTTTTAAAATTAATTTATTCCATAAGTTGAATTTTTCATTTTAGTTCTCTGTTATATTTTATTCTTATTCCATGTTATTAAAATTATACTTACATATTAGCGATCAATTAACACATTCTTCCTTGCATCATAGAATTGAATGTTTCTCTTCCATCACTTTTTCCTTCATCTAGAACATGTCAATTTGATAATATCCATACAATTAATGTTAATTTATAATATTTTAACTAATAATATCTAATTCTTTTCCTTTGTTAATTATTCATATAGTTCTCACACTCTATATGATCCATTATGTTCCATCTGGCATAGATTCATTCGATACCAATAGATTCAGAATCTCTATATTGTATCTCTTCATCGATACCAAAATTCATTAACCAATGATCAATTCATAGGTCTAATGATTTCTATCTATCTGGTACCCCCTTCTCCATTTGATTCCTCCTCCTCAGATGCTTCAATGAAAATGAGAATTATTGTCATTTTACTTGGCTGACAATTCCTACTGGTTCTCCAATTCATAATAATTTCACAAAAAACACATCACTCTAATAATAAATTGTATGAAAAATAATGGCTTGGAATAAAAACTCAAGAAACAACATGAAAAAATTCTTATCATCACAAAAACACTGCTTTATGTGTGTAAAGTTTCACAAAAACCATAGTGAAAGGTGTCCACTTAAATTAGAACTCCCCACATTCCAAATTGAATCCCTGGCTTGACTCTTTTATCATTTGACTATCTTTGAATATCCGAAAATATATGATTCAAAAAAATCATCATATGCAACATTTTTATATATTAGAAGAATTTTCTTATTAATCATTACTAAAATATGAGCAAAAATTACAATATTCTTTTGTGATTATTGAATAGCTGAATATCCAACTCCGCATCGACATAGTTAATTACATTAGAAAAACATTTTCAAGTTCCTCATACCTTTTTTTAGTAAAACTCCATTGAACAATTTCAATTTGATGAAAAATATTTCTTTGTCCCTTTTTAAAATCAAAATAACATCCTAATATTTATATGGAATACTCTTCATCCAATTGGTGATATACTCCAAAAAACATTTTTTTGATATATTCGTTGACTAATGACCCTATTTGGTAGTCTCTTTAAAATTATATTCAGAATAATTTAATATGAAACACCTTCTATCTGATGGGATAATTTATTAATTTTTGTTTTTATCTTTATGATAAACCCTTGAGGATCATCACCACTCCTTTTCTATCATGAATATGTAGAACTCTGTCAGAATAAATTATAATACGTAGTTTGATTTCCTTGTAGATTTTTTTATAATGATATAATTTGGAAAATTATTATTCAATAAATCAACAAAAATTCTTTTTCAATTAAAAATATATATATGATAAAACTATATATAAATTTCAATATGATATATTTCATTCGAATCCTTCAATTTTAATATTTCTAATCATTTTTTTCAGGAAACAATACTTTCATAAAAATCAAATGGAAACCTAGGTCTGGTAACTTCATATTAAGACTTATTCACATGATTATATTATCACGATTCATTCGATTAATCATGTACAAACTTATCACCAATGATTTTTATTCATAATATATATCCAATAGATTTAAACGATCTAATAATTTGGTGATCATCATATGACATTATTGAATACCACTTCCAAAAAAACATTCCTATTATATTGAATTTACTAGGAAAAAATTATCCCAATCATCTAAAAGCTTCTATCATGTAGAGTTTATTAGATAGCTAAACATTTTTGTATGATATAATTAATGAATCCTTTTTTCTACTACATCCTCATCAATACATCCTTTATTTTTGTCATTAGAGATCAATCACTTAACATATAGGTCATTGTTTAATTTCATCCAACTGAATTTATACAACTCTTTCTTCAACTTGAATCAGAAATTCGAAATGTTTGAGAACAATAGTTTCATTGATTTTTTACACAACCTTAGTATCTCCATATCATGAACATTGCATAACCACACCTCAATCTCCCATTTGGAATAAACATGATTTGAATCTCTTTTAAAGAATTTTATTTTATTCTAATCATAATTTTGAATCATATACACAAGGCACTGTTATGTTTCATTAATTGAAACTGTACCCCTAGGTTCTAGCTCACTAGTAGCTTCCTAATGGGGTCGTGGATAGGTATCATCTTTTATTGTCTTTATTTACTTCACTATTGAATTAGTGTAGGTTTTTCTTTGTATTCCTCCCCTATCTATAACTTTTCAATACTAGGACCACTTCACTAAGAAACATATGATATTATTTGTATGACTATTATTTCCATGGTGGCATCATTAATGTAATAGTTCAATAAAATTATTTCCACATATCTTTTAATTGACCTATTTTATTCAAAATTGTCAACTATCATTGTGACCATTCCTTCAGTGGTCCCCTAAATATTCTTTTATCTAATTATACATTACATATTAGTCTATCTAATGGACTATGTTATATGAATTTGGAATGTTTTATTGGATTTACTCTATAATTAATAATTTATAAAATTTATTCTATTACACACTCTATCCTATGGAATAATTAATAAACCCTCATCCCATTACATTTTTTCAAATAACTATGTTTGATCACCTTGGTAGGCGAACATATACCATATGTTCCTTTGGCCTCATTTTTCTTCTTTCATTCCTTAGATAATTCTTAATCTATTCTTTGGTTCTATCTCAATTCTATAACAATATTTTTGAATAATTATTAATGAAACTTTCGAAGAAAACTTCACAAAACATCATAATTTTATTAACAATTTTTTTTCCATTCATCAATCACATGTTTGACACATTATAATCTTCTCATCAATCATCATTTGTAAACTCAAATTCTTTAAATAACATTAAACATTTAAATAATTAACAATCTCTATATCTACTTATGGAAATAAAATTATTTATATGTTACTTAATATAATAATACGTGAGAACTTCATTTATCCTTTATCCATTCATCCAATATATACCAACTTTATTACCAAACTTGGATACTTACACCAAATATATTCATCAACTTATTCTTTATATATTATTCAACATATTGACATCAAAAAATTATTTCAATTTCATTGAAAACATTTAAAACTAATGAAAATATTAACATCAAATAAAAGTCACACACAAAGTGGGATCTTTAAATTATATTTTCTTCTCATTTCTTCTATACCACATTAGAATACCTTCCTCCATGAGTGCACGAAATCTAGTTTACACAATTATGATTCATCAAGAACTATGACATTTGAAAAATTGTTATGCAGGTCTTAAACCGCATTCTAGATTCTATACAATCAGGATCTTCCCCACCATTCAAAAAACTAATGTTTATTTGGCCTCCTTCATTTTGGATATCTTTCATGATTTAGACTAATTATTTTATGTCTTATACAGTGATGTATTATACTCGTAGTTTTTTATTATCTCAATTATTTTCCTCAGGAAATTAAATCATCCACAAATTGATAATATATGTGACAAACCTTGTTGAATTTCAAGATCATAGTACCCTCTATATATAAAATCAACAAATTTCATGGGATTGAATATCTTCATGAAAATATATTTCATTGAACCCTTCTTTCATAAGATAACTGAGACTACATGGGATTCTTTACATATACTTCATGAAAACTAGGATTACACTGATATTCTCATTCTTCATTAGGTACTTTAGCGCATCACAGACTCTCTCAGTCACTCAACCTATTCCAAGTTTTCACTTCATCATGTAGAAAATAAATTTCATGGATTCTAGTTATATTTTTTTAAATCAGTGATCTTCTCAAAAAAGAAATCAACACCTATAAATATCCTTCAAACATAGTATTTATAGAAATTCTTCATCAATAATGATTCTAAAAATTATAGTAATTCAAACTTCAATGAATATCTCCAAAACACATGATATCCTTCTATCACTCGGGCAACATCATGAAATTTTAAAAACCTTAGTGTCAAATCATCATGTAAAAAACACTATGATTATTTTTTTAAACACCCTAACAAAAATAATTGGGTCTATGATACAGTTTAATAGGACATTATATGCACATACCAACATGTAATAGGTCTTAAACTAGAGTTGAGGGTATAAAAGGTCATCAACCAATATTCACCAACTTATTTATATGACACAATTCCATTTCCCATCATTTGATTCTTGATTATAATGTCAAAACACATATTAGATTTCATATATAGGGTGTGTGTAAAAATATTTTACGAATCCACCAGTTCATCCTTAAAATAAGTAGAGTAATATATATAATTTGATTCTATGAATAAAAATTCATAAAAACACAATATTGTGTTGAGACATCGTGTGATAACCAAGATCCCCCAAACCCCATATATACTTTCATTTTCACCATGCCCAATTGAAGGTTAGAAGTAGTTGATGCACGACTATATTATGTATATGTTATACATATAATCTGTTCGGATTCATCCAACTATTCTACATCAATATTCCATCAATAAGGAATAATTACACACCAACTTTTAAGGTAAGTTCACACTCCAGATTTTAGGATTAGATATAAAACGTTTCCAACCCATCACCACCACATGGTTGTTCCCATTCACATGATAATATGATCACCTAACACAATTTAATCATTAGAACTCTACACATATGCTTAAATATTACTCCTCGGTATGAAATATTAAAAAATTCAAATCATGGAAATATTCCAATGTTTCATTGTCATTACCATATCAGTGGAATGTTCCACTATTCGGATACTGACTCTCAGGCCACCAAGATCCGTAGACAATCAATCATGACATCCAAGACACCCATCTAGGTATCCAATGATCCATTCTAGAGAAACTTTGTCCTCGTTATATCTAAAGAATTATTTTAATATGAAATTAGCACATCTACATACATGAAAAATCATAGAAAATCATATTAATTTTATATAAAAAAATCTTTCATGAAGAACACTGACAAACACACACATGTAAATAACATATATAAAGGATTTCAAATGACACCATAATAAACACCCACATGATTATTATGTCATGTAAGGGTCTGATGGGCCACACACACACCCACATGCATTTCATAACACAAAATTTTATATAAAGGCTCTAAATGGTATCGACTTACTATCTTATGTGATGTGATTCCCAAAGCTAAGAATTACCACTTTGATCATGACTGCATGACAATAATCACTAGATATATACACCAATCATTACATGAGTATTATAGTGTTAAGATCAAGGAAGAATAGCATGATATGGTTGAGACTGTGTTTAGACTTAACCAATGGGAACAACTATCATTAATGGATCTATATTTCATCTACATATAGAATGATCTTAACAGTTCCAGGATTTGATCCATCAACGATCCAAGAATGATATATTAGATTACATATAATTACCAAAAAGACACCACCATATTGATAAAATATTCAAATGGTTATGATAAAATGAAAAGGGGTCCAAATTAACCTTATAAGAGCCTCTAGATTTATTTAGGATGATTTAGTCCTCTGAAAAGTGAGGGAGATATCAAATTAGGGTTTTTGGGGGTGAAGAAAAGGTCTCCCCAGATTAAAAACAAATCTAGGCTCCACCTTCTCAATGGTGGCTTCATAAACTAGTTGGTATAGGTTTGAAAACAATCTAGTAGCTCCAAAAATATCATGACATACTACCCATATCTACAATTTAGCCTATGGTTCTTTGCTGGAAATTTGGTGAGATATAATGGTCTACATAGCCTCTGCTCTATCCATCACCTGATCATTTGTGTTCTTACAGTTATATGATAGGCCTCCAATAAATCCAAAGCAGCTTGTTGAAGCATTCTTCTATAAAAATCTCAACCCTGGACCCTCAAACTACTCTGACGCATTTGAAATGATGAAAAAAAATATAATCATGATTTAAAAAACAGACATATAATGTGCATAGAATTTTTAGGGTGATACAAATCTCCTGGTGAAAATACCAATCATAATTAAGAAGGTATCAGGAGGTCTTTCTCAATGAACTTGGGCAACTAACCCCATATATATTATTAATGTTCCCAATTCTCCACTTGATTATGTTCGTGCTACCTAAAACCCAGAATGAGGGTCATTTTTTTCTTCACATAACCTCCCCCCATTGGTCAATATTTTGATCCAGATGTTACACAAAAGATACATCAGGCTCCAAGTCAAAATTCACTCAATTAATCAAATGAATAGAATTGATCCCATACATCTTATGTTAAGACACATCCAACACGTTTTTCATTAATAAATATTGTAATGGACTATCTAATCGGTAATCCATTATCTTAATTTTTCGATAATCTTCAATATTTATAAAAACAATATCAATAATTTTCCTTGATTATTTAATCATTTATATACCGAACACGGTTTATCATATAATAAAACTTCATGATTTGATACCTCTTGTCACTATAAGAATGTTTCATGTTGTGAGTAGTAATCAAACACTTTTGAATAAACTTCACCTTCTATGAGGTCTCTTTCAACAAATTCAGAAAAAATACATTTGATTCACCAATCTAAATCAAACATAGTATTGAACTATAAGGGCGGCCAAAATGAGACTCAAATGGATCCATATTAATCGATAAATGAAAATTATTATGAAATTAAAACTAGGAAAGGGATAAATGATCATTCCATGCCCCACTAAAATCCAGAACACACATCTTTAACATATCTAATAAAATTTGGATCTTCCATTATAATTGCCTATCATTTTAAAGATGATATATCATACTCATCTTCAAAAGATTCACCATTTCATTTTTAAGCCCTTCCAAAATTTAAGACATAAAATGAGGAAATTTATTATATATTATTCTTGTATTTAATTCATACAACTGCACTATGTACTAAACATATAACTTTATTAACTCATCATTTATCTAAGTATCCTAAATCAAAAAGTAGGGGCCACCTTTATTAGCTGATCAAATATAACCCACATAGAATCTCAACTTATCAGGGTCCTATTAAAACAAGTAAAAAAAATTCTATCATCACCTCATCCTTGTTCTATAAGGAGACAGAAAGTGAATAAAGCTTCACTAAGTCACTTCTAATCGAACATAATCTTTATAGAAGTCAGATAATTTTGAAACTAAACCTATAATATACCTCTTCAAAGCAATCTGAATTAAATTTAATACAATATCATTGAACATAATAGTTGGTCCTAGCTACACTGGTAACTACGATGCATAACAGTCCCTCATTTTCTCTTATCTAATAAGAGTTGGGACTACTACCCTATCATGGACATAGATCAACCTTTTCACAACCAAATACTATTTCAAAGGAACCAATCATCCAATCCGCTTACAATATCATGAGCTCCCATTATTATTCTAAAGATTCCACTATAAACTCTTGTGTCTTCTTATATGTATTATTTTCAACAATATTCCCATTCATTGGATCATAATTCATCTCAAAGTGAAAAATAAACATGTATTCAACCAAATTACATTACTGAAGCATCAAGTATCATTAATAAAATATATACCTGAAGCTCTTGTGCTTCATATAAATGAAAAATGCCCCAACAAAAAATATAGTCTCACTGAAATCTTTGGGCATAAACCACAACAGGTGACTCTCTTTCTTGGGTAGTGTAGTTTCTCTCACAAGAATATAATTAATGAGATCCATGTGAAACAACTTGATATCTGTATTTCTATATAGTTCCAAATAAAAACAATCTCTGAATAATATTAAAATATATAACCAACCATAGAATAATGTAAAATAATATTCATATTAGATGTCAAACTCATCTATAACTTCACTAAATCCTCTTCACACTGGTCTATCTATTCAAAATTTACATCCTCAGTAGTAAGACCAGTCATAGGAACTATTATGTTGAGAATTATTGAATGAACCAACTATATTGTCCTTATAAATAAATGTAACTCTAAATGTTTTATACATTCAATTATCATTACCCGGAGATAATTATATCTACCATATCTAGACAAACATAGAATCTAGTCTTGAAAATCACATGCCCTAATAAACGTACCTCATGGATGTAAAAGTGACACATATAAATCTTGGTATAATTATATTTCAAACAATGTGAGCTTAATATGATCTCTTGGTATCTCGAATGTAACTCTTCTATTTGAAAATATATCATAATATCATTAATAAATTTAGTAGATAAGGAGTCTTTATCTGATAAATCATGTTCATGATAATAATTAACACTAAAGGATCTTTCATCGACATAAGAGAATTACTAGAAAATCATACAATCCATATATTGTCCTAAAAATATTTTTTGGTATGTCCATTTATCAGAACCAAAGATAGAGGGAGTAAGAATAAAAGTCAATCTTGGAGAATCAACGGGCTCCCCTCAATAGATTGAACAAATAATAAATCCTTGTTAATGGATACTTTTTATTTATTATGGCATATTTAAGCTACCTATAATTATAACACAACTAAATTTTAATTTAAACATTCTTGGAAAACAAAACGGTATCACCATATGAAGAAGTTACCAGTTGATTAAATCATTTCAACTCAATATCCTCATGCTACATCATTAGTTCTTTCAAATTGGACTGTATCATACAATAAGGTAGATTTGGTATAGCAGGTCCATCATGAATGAGTTCAATCTGAAACTAAAATATCTTTCAAAATTAGTACCTGAAAATCCATTTTAAAAACCCATTATAATAAATATCCACTACAGGAGGAAGATAGGATGACACTATTTTCAAATATTCCACAATAACCATTTTCAACATGAAAATTTTAGTAGATCTAACCTAGTTAAGATATGGTCCCACTCTAACTTCTTATAAATTCCACTCTAAATAATGGATATACTCCCCCAGTAAGTTATAAAGTCCATCCATATTTGATAAAAATAGTTGGGAGTTCGATAACTAGTCAACCAATCCATACCTAAAATAACATTAAAGCTAGTCATCTCCAAAATCAAAAAAAAATCATAGTTATTAACATTAATTTAAATTTATAGAATTCTCTTTTGATGACCTATATTCTTTTCCATGGGTGTGTTAAGATAAACAAACTCATGGATGAACTTAACAAGAAAGTATAAACATGCCACAACCTGAGCTGTTATGAAAAGAATGTGATTTTTTGAAATGGAGGTGTTTTGGTCAAAGACCAAACCACTAAATTTATTAATGAAAAGTATTACAAGTGTCTATAATATGGGATTTTCATTCATTATCTATCATAAAGATAGAATAAATTAAAAGGGGTTTTTTTAACCATGTAATGTCATTATTGACTCCCATATTAGCCAAGCCATCTGCGACCTTATCTGCTTCATGAAAGGTATGAGTCATAATATTTCTAGAATCTATACTCAAATGTGGATAGTCCATCCAACATGAATTAATCGTCCATACATGGTGCACCACACCATTACAATGATCTAGGAAAATGGTAATTGAATCCTTTCTTATATAGGGATTTTTCTAGCCATGTTTCTCTGCAAAAGAGATAACATGAATCACTCCCATATTTTAGGATTAAAAATACAAGGTGACACCACAACTACCATAGATGCACATTAGTGTCTTCCCAGAGTGGATTCTATAGATTTCACCACAACCAAAGGGTCCATGGTTTCCATTAAAGGCACCATCAACATAAAATTTAATACAGCTTGGCGACTGCCCTAGCTTGAAAACCTCCAAAGTGCATCTAGGATGAGGATAAATATTCTTCATCCAAAGCTGCCAAAGATTCAAAAAGTCACTAACCGTTTTACTAAAAATACAATACTAAATTGAGGTGGATTACTTAATGGTAATAAGGATTTTCATATTTCCTTTATTAGGACTAAATTAGTAGTTTCAATGAATAAAATCATTTATATCATAACCGATCACATGGAGAAGATTAGCCATGATATTTATGAAAAGATTCATGATTTTATTAGAGGCTGTCATATCCAGACAATTTTTTATTTGAGTGTTGATAGAGCCATGAAGTAACCATAAACACTCAAAAATATCAAAAACATAATTACAAAGGGATTTGGACATAGAACAAGAATGAAATAGGTGGTTAATGACTTCCTAATTTTTATTATAGAGAAAACAATTAGAGATAAGTTTAATCCTAAAATATTGGTTAAAAGTGTCAGTGGGAAACATTTAGTGCTCAATACGCAAAACAATCATGACTTGTCGGGCCTTTATCCATAATTATTTCATGTTTTTAAGCCAACTAAAATTGTTTTTAGAATTACTATGAATATCATCAATAAAAATTTTAGAGTCAAGCATGCCATTATGAGGTGGTTCCAAAATTAAAAATAAATAGTGTTGGAAAAGGGAAATTTGTCAATAACCTAGTTATTATATTTTGGTAAATTAATTCCTTAAGAGAGTAACATATATTTAATGGTATTATTATTTTTGCAGTTGGATGAGTGTGGGTAACCATTTAAATGTGAAAATCCCCAGTATAGTTGACAAGCTAGAAGTTAAAATAAGAGTCCTTTCACACCATCCATATATAGTTAAATGTGATATCAGAAAAAATTTAATAGAAGGGCATATGGAAGAGATCAAATAATTTAAATTTCTTTTCTTTTAATTATCAAGAAATTGGTTTTTTTAAATAATGTGAGTTATAGTTATTATAAATAAGGTTACAAGTTAGTCTTGCATGTAAGGAACAAGTGAAGAGGTTGAGATCTTTGATTCCAATACCACATTTATCCAAAGTCTTGCAATAGGTAGACTATGGAATAGCCACCAGTTTAATTTAAATTGTGCTTCCACTAGACAAAATGTTTTTGAAGGAAACATTTTTTTAAATTTTGGAAGACCATTTATAAACCATCATAGAATAGATCATTTTAGAAATAATATTGAACTTTACCAGAATGATCTGGCTGGCCATGGAGAGGGACATCCCATTCCAAAAGGAGATTTGGGGGAGGATTTTGTCAAAATTTGAAAAAAAATAACTAGGTTTGGGTCTTCTCCAAAAATAGGAACACCAATATAGTTGAAGTGGAGGGATACTTCATTAATGCCTAAATAATGAAAATATTGGACTTTTTATTAGAAATAAAACCTATTCCCAATAAAGATGTGGGATTTTCTCTAACTGATGGTTTTCCCAGAAACATCTCCATAGTACGAGAGGGAACATTTAAGATTATTGATATTTACTTTATCACTTTATAAAAAATGATTATGTCATCAATGTATAAGAGATGCATGGGTTCCCTTAAATTCCTAGAGTTAGGTATCTTTTTAAAATTGTTCTATTCCACAAGATGAGGTCGTAATATGCATAAGTAATCTTCAGCAAAAGAGAAAAAATGTTGGAGGGGTGTGACCCTATCAGACACCATTGGTGCATTTAAAGTAACCCATAGGAGTTCTAATCACAGGAATGAAATGAAAGATGAATTGAAAAAGAGTTTTAATTATTCTAATAAAAGAGTCATTAAACACAAAACCCTTCTTAACATTGAAAAGAAAAATCCAATCAATGGTATCAAAAGATCACCTAATATCAAGATTGATGTCAATATTTCCACCACTACTAGATATATTTAATAATTTAGCGCTTTCTGAGGAAAGTAGAATACAATCTTGGATGGACATTCTATTAAAAAACCAAATTGGTTCCATGAGATAATTTTATAGATGATAGAAGAAATTATATTAGTAAGACGTTTAATAATGAATTAATACATAGTATTAATAAGTATAATATGTCTGAAGATATTATTCTATGAAGCATTGTCCACTTTAGGGATTATGGAGTGGAATTGGGAATTCTTCCCATGAGAGTGCGTTAATTTAAAAAGAAAGTACATACCAATAAACAAACATCATCTTGAATCACATCCTAAAACTATTGATAGAAGCCATTATTGAATCCATTAGGACCCAGAGCACTGTTGGGATTTAAGCTAAAGACAATGTCTCTAATCTCATCATCAAGGGGAATTCATTTGGGAAAGGAGTTTTCCTCTTCATTCACCATTACTGAATTGACATCATGTAAAATATGTTTATTAATTTCAACCCCATTGAAAATATTTTAAAATAAATAGATGACATGATTATTAATATCTTCTTCAGTATCAATGAGGTTTCTCCTATATCATAAGATGGATAGAGGCCTACAAGCTTTCCTAGTCCTTTAAATTGAATTATAGAATTTGGAATTTTTTTCACCATCAATTATCTATTTAGATTTAAATTTTTTTTTAATTTTATCCTTGATGGAGTGAAAAGAAACAAGTTTCATAGTAATATTGATTTAGTGTTGTGAATACAAAGAAAAATTCTTACAAGTAGTGGTGTTCTGAATTTGGGAAAGTTCATATACCAAAATAAGTTTTCCATTGTATATTATATTATATTTTGATCTACAACATTCCTTAAGATATTTTTTTTAAAATTTTTAATTTAATGCTATAGAAAAAAGTATCGTTCCAATTACAAATGGGGGACAAATAGTTTATTATAATGTTAGCACAATCATGGTCCATATACCAAGATATATTAAATTTAAAATGTAAAACAGTCTTGGTGTTATTGAAAGATAATTTGACTGGGATAGGATGGTGGTCATAATTAATCTTAGGAAGAGTAATTCTAGATATTTTTCCCCATTTATCGAGGGATAAAATATTTTAGAAAGGCTCATCTAATTCTTCATAAACCACTCTATTGTAATGTTTGAAATACCATGCATACATGGAACCAATGAGACTAATTTTAATAATATCATTATCCCCAAGAGTGGTTGAAAATTCCCATAATGAAATATTGGGGTGAGATGGTCCCATTTTATTACTTGGGGTAATAATGGAATTAATGTCAACAAATAAAATCCAAGGATCATGAATGTTATTTTGATGGTGGTAGAGGTTATTCTGAAGGGGTCTCTTATAATGGAATCTATTATTAGCATATATAAATGAATAGAATATATATGAGTGATCAAAGATAAAATCACAGGTAAAGGACTTTTCAATAATATTTAAAATGCTGACATTATATATTGAAGAGTGAGAAAAGATCCAAAGGGTCTCAAAAGCTGAATAGTTTTTAAAAGCTCCAAAATAAATATATCCAAATTGTCAAAGAAGAAAAAATAAAGATGTGAGACTAATTTTTTGATCCGAACTTACAAAAAAATAGGATGATGATTATTGATAAATATTTTTATGACAGTAAATGTTCTAGGGTTTGGAATACCATGAAAATACCAAAAAAAATCATTAAAAACTTTTTTGGGGGGGTTGGATCCCCCTTTTCTCTTTTTCCTATATCCATTATTTCTAGATGATCTTCTGGGATTTCTATCCTTGGTAGGGTTGGTTTTCTATTCCTTCTTGCTCACAAGAGATACATGGGGGATGTTAGGAGAACCTACAATATCATAATATGCTATTAGGTCATACAGTTTTGTATTTTATGGAGAAATTAATTGATTATTATTTTCAGTTAATGTATTCTCATTCAAGATAGGTAGGTTAGTATTGGACATAAAATCATCATAAATTGCAATGCACTCTGTTGCCTTTGTGGAATCTATAGTAGTAACCTCCTATTTTCCATAATCAACACATGAATTTAGGTTAATGGGTGTGAAAATATTATCAAGAGAAATAGATTTGCAGTAATGTCCGGTCTTTATATTTTCAATAAATCCATGATCAGGAGTGGTAATGTTTTTTCCTCAATACTATGTATATAAGGGGGGAATAGTTGTTCTTAGCATCGATAGAGTCTCTTATGTCAACAGAAGTGCCTTTCTCCCCACTCATTGTAATCATTTAGGACCAGCATTTGGGTCACCTAGTTCCCCAGTGGGGGCACTGAAATATGGGAATTGCACCCCTTTTCCTTAGTAGGAACACTTGTAGGATCAAAAAACTACATGGGGATGCTAGGGAGATTAATTTTTTACGCTAAAATCATATTTTTTTCATTCAATTTGGAACTGTTTGATGATCTTTGTGATACTTGTTTCAATTTACTCAATTAAAAATAGATCTTCACATTAATTTAAATTTTCTTCCACTATCTTAGCCAAAGATTTTCCTAATTCATCCTATGTGGTATTAAATATCTTTTATTTCACTACCCATTTTTCATTTTTCTTTCTAGAAGGATCAGATTTATCTTAGGATGTTCCATTTTATTTCTTTTTCCTCTGGGATTCAGTCCATTCAATGTCATTAGATTGGGTGAAATATTTATTCAACACTCTAATGATTATAATTGAATGTCCTATGATTTTCCAATACTCATATAATGGAGTCTTGTGATCATATTCAACAATCACCTCAATCCTATAATCATTAGCATTAAATGAAATACTTTACGGTAGCATAGATTCTAGATTTACTTCAACCATTAATCTAAAAAAATAGACCTGGTTTCCCCAATTAAATCTCTCTGGTTAATCTTAAGTGGAGTAAAAATGCAAGAGGTTATATCATTTAAGATCTTTGGGTTCCATAAAAACCAATTTAGGTTATGTAATATAAACCAGATCTATTTCATAGTGTTTCTATGAGTGTTCGAGTTAAAAAAAATCCCATTCATAGTTACAAAATTGGCAGGGATTAACTTGAATATTACCTATCTTTTATATATAGTGTAATTCATCCTAATAGGTATGAAATATATTAAAATACCTTTTCATAGTGTTTTGAGTTTCCAATTGGAAACCCCCAATAGTGATCAATTTGGGGTTTTAGATCCAAATATGACTAGGGTTTAACACATTTTAATTATTAATTATGTGCCATAATTATAAATTTACACATTTGGGTTCATTAATGAAGTGTAAAAAAATCAATATATACTAAAAATCCTCCATCATCCATCTTTTTGAACATTGGGGGATTCATTGATTTTTCCTTTAGTAGATCTGAACCCTTGTGCTCCTTGATGATATAAATCCCTTTATATTTTTCATGCAGTTCTTTTTTAGGTCAATCATACGCAAGGGTATTTTCTTCCACCACATAAACCATGATTACATCATATCCATAACCATTATCCATAGGTTCATGACTCCCCAAGGTTATTGAACAATATAGAGTCTAGAACCATTGTGGAGGTTCCTTTAAAATACCATGGCCTAACCTCCCCAATCTCATATGTGATATCTTCAAACAAAATCATTGAAGATAACCTATTCGAACAAATTTGTGACACTCCTCAAATAATTTCATGAAATAAATAATGTAATTTCAATTTCAACCTTAATGATAACACATGGAAATAACCCCCCTCCATAAATGGATATGTCAATATCTAACTCTACTAGGGTTCACCTATTATCACATAGAGCATGTCATCTAACATCCACATACTTTTTTTAGAATATAAACATACATGAGCCTTAAGTTTTAAAATAAATGGTCCATTAAGAGTGAGAACAATAATTTATTACCTATATTCATTATGTTCCTTCTCAATTGTGAGGGATTTGTGAAGAACATATGAATATGTGATCAAATAGAAATTTATTAACTTGAAAATCAACTCAGTTAGAAGAAAAATCATGATCATTCAAGACTTCAGCACATCATTAACATTCAAAATAATATAAAAATGTAGAGAAACCATAATATGAGTAGAATATGAATCCATTATCATCATCCCTTTATGGAGCTCCTTGATGTCTGTACTGATTTCTATCATCATTTTGTAAGGAAAAAATTCCTCAATGAAAATATCTTTAATGTTCCTCTAAGATTGACCCACATGCCTCCTAGTGTGATTCTTTAATCCCTAATCCCTAATATTTAGTATCTAAAGCATAGAACCATCCAATTTCAAACACATATCACTTGGATTCATCAACAATTAAAAGATTCCATTGATAATTTTTTTCCAATACTCAATATTAGGGGGGCCTCCATTGCCCTATAAGTCTAGATATGATGATTCTAGAAATTTAAAAAAAATAGATCATTGTTAACACACCACTATGGGTTACTCCTCCAAAAATAGTTACATCTGGAATGAATCCATCCATAATTTGTTCTGCAACTTGAACTACTATAGAAAATATTATAGTATTCGCAACAGCATCATCTTACATATATAGAGGAACTACAGGGGAACCCCCCACCATTTTGAGGGAATTCTGACCCACTACCCTATGTGGTTCCCTAAGATGATGAGGTGTCTAAATTCTACAAAAGTCCAAATAAAATTCTTATAAATGACTTTAATAAATTAAATAACTACAACACTTATGAAATTAATATGTTCATGTATAAGAACCACTTCCTGGAGACTCAACCAAAGAGGTTACTCATGACTATAACACATAACCCATAATATAAACCCAAGCCTTGGGTACCTACATTATAGTAATAGTCATACATATATATCAAGATATAGCATATTATGGTTAAATTAATTCAATTATAGCTAGGATACATCAGGAAGACATGGTGAATATATTTCAACTATAATTTAATTAATTATAAATCTATCAATTAAGAAAACCCTATTAATGAAATAAGAATATACATACCTAGACATGATGTAGGAATGTACCCAAATTCCATAAACTAAAATAGAATAAAAATAATACTCATAATCACCATGAAATTGTAAAATTATAACTTATAACAGAAATTATATCATGGGTAACTTAGAATACTATTACAAGTGAGATAGCTAGAAACATGCATAACACATATAATTGAGTTACAATCATCATATATCATTTTTACCATACAAAAAAATAGTATATAAAAGGAAATAAATTAAATTAAATTCATACTTTTGATAAAATTTTATTACACCACCACTACAGTCACCGATTCTAGGCCAGAGTGACACATGAAATCATTTTCACCTCCCCATATCTAAGAGGATGTCGAATAATTATGAGGGACATAATGGTGATGTTGATATACTATAACCATGATATTATTATACATTCATAATGTATATAAATAAATATAAATAAACTCTCAAAAACTATATAATTGACGCTAACAAAAACAAAATGTTTTATTAATATAGAATATTTTGATCTCAATAAGATATTCAAAAAGGATCACCATGTGTCTTAGATTACTATCAAACATATCATAAATAAATAAAGCACTACATAAATAATCCATCCTAGAGTTTCCTCTATCACCCACGCTCCACCCACTCAACTACTCGACAAACAACCCTTTCCCTTTACTGAATCCGAAACAAACAATCTTAACATGCATAGGGGTTCCTTTATAGAGTGTGAGTATAAACCAACTCAGAAAACACTAATACTTCCTTAACATAAGTGAAACAATATGTAAAAGTACATTAAATTTTAATTAATTTAATTTATAAATAGAAAATCAAGTGTCATGTCATCATGTGCTGATCAAGGTTCCATGAGCCCTCACTCTACCAGCTTTGGAACCATGTTAGATGGAAGGTAAAAAGTGGCTATTAAATGACTAGAAAATTTATATAGTCTATATATTGGCCTATAACTTAGACATAACTATAAAATATCAATTTCACACCTCTTGAGAACAATTTAACTCCTTATATTAAGGGTAAGAAACACTTTTCCTTTTTAGAGTATTTATCTGGCTTATCAAACCAATAATCACCTTATGGTTATTCCCTTTAATATAATGGTATTAAAACCTATCACATCTAAATAATTAGTACTATACCCATTATCCTAGCTAGTACACATTATTATAAAATACTAAACATTAAAAATTTTAGACCTCATTGATCATCTTGTGGCTATTCCAACATCTGCTAACCATGTGAATTTTTTTTATGATAACCACAGGATAGATAGAGATATATAATATCAATCACATCATCTATAATACCCTAAAATTATTTAAATAGATATTATAGATAAAAATGGTTTTATTTATTTCGGTAGTATATTTTCATAGGAAAGGAACATATTAGTGTATAGGGAAAACATAGAAAGCGGTAAGAATTTCATCTCATGAAAGGATTTAGAGTCCACGCACACTGAACCACCTATAAGTAAATCATATCATGAAAATGTATTACAAGCCACAAAAAAACACAAAAACATGAGAATTGTTTCATGAAAGGGTATTAGGGGCCACAGCTTCACCATTATGCATTTTATAACATAAAATTTCATATGAAGACCCTAAATGGAATGGATTTCTTAATTTATGTGAATCTATTACCAAAGGAAATAATTCCAACAAAAATAAAACCCACACATCAATATTTCCTAGAGAAATCCCCAAATCATAACATGAGTCTGTTAGTGTTAATATAAAAGAAGAAAAACATGAAAACGGTGATAATAAATTTAGACATACACAATGACAATCACTATCACCAATTTGATCAATATCATATAATGGTCGAGAGGGAATTATCCTCAATATATTTTCTCTCTAATCCATCAACGAACTTGAAATGTCTATTAGATTACATAAGAATCTATGTATCTATTCCTGAAACCCGTGATTTATGATTAATCCTAGCGAAGAAGTTATTTTTTCTACAAGATCAGCACTAACATACCAAATGTAAGCCATCAGATCGACAAAATCATCAAATGGTGAAGATATTAGGAGAAGGGACCCAAATTATATTTAGATGAGCCTCTCTATTTATTCTGAATGAATCAACTTTTATTGAAGTGAGTGATATATAAAATAAGGGAAACTGGTTAAAAAAGATGGGTTAGATCTACTAGATCCACCTAGGCTACACTAGCTAACCAGTGGATACAATCTAGTTAGCCAATAGTTCCAGTCAGAGCCTAGGCTACTGCATCTTTCCAATTGTTGTCTGGTGATTCTCCACTGATGAGTTATAAAACATCCTAGGGAACCATATCCTTTGTTATGGAGAGAGAATAGCTAATTGTACTAAACTAGGTAGTCGATAGGCCACCAACAACTCCCAATATGCGGGTTCAAGCATTCTTACAAAGAACTCTAACCTCTAAACCATCAAAAACCTCTAATACATCTACAATAATAAAGAAAATAAAAAAATATACATAAAAACTAAATCTAAAAAAAAATTAAAATTTAAGTATGTCGCATATTTATTACAATAACATCCACATCATTTCATTTTACGCAATATCCTCATAAGAATACACATAAAACTAAATATATGTACTGAATTTAGGAATTCGTATTATTTATAGTGTCTAGATTTACATTTTTTTAATAAAAATTAATGTCATGAATTAGGAACCCAATTCATTCCCCAAAGAAATATAATACAATAAAATTAAACAATACAAGAATGAGGTGTAATTAACTTACACTAATAGGGAATAAAGGGGATACACACTGAGATTTCCCTGAAAAAAATGCAAAATCACTAGTTGAAAAAATATGCTTGAAACTTCATATCATAAACTAGTCAATGATATTCCCAAAGGGGAGGTGCAAGAAATATGTTACCCAATGGGAACACAACCAAGATAAAGAAACCCAAAATTTTCAGAAAAGATATAGCTGAACCTACATCAGCTCGCCCCAATACTCTAGTAAGAATCCATCAGATCTAGAGGGTATCCAAAAATGATAGAATCTTGAGCTCTTACTCCAAGTCTCTCATCTAGACATGCCATTCAATGAAACTCCATTCCCTAATAGAAATTTATCTACTCTAAAGGGTCCGAAAAAGTAGGACAACAACGATCTATAAAATCTAACACAATTATCACTAGAATGAAATTTATTTAATGAAACATTATTCCCCTGGTACATCTCTAAATATAAAATCATGATTCTTCTTGTATTAATCAACCATTCTGATGAAAATATGTTTCATTATTTGAAGTTACATCTTATCTAAAATAATACCTTTTTTGTATTTTCTGAATGTAATTTCATCGTATTTACCCATCCATGTAGTAACTGATTAACTCACATCAACCACACTCTCATAGGAATATCTCTATATAGGGTCGTTATTTTCATCATATTCTTATTCTTATAAACTAGGGTTTGAAATTGGTTCAACTACTATCACTTGTTTTGGAAGTTCAATGTTTTCAATCCGAGAGGGTTTGAGTTATCTTGTAACAATTGTTCTTTAAAGATTAGTGTAGACCTCACATTTACTTGTATTTTGGGGACTTGGGTTAATGTAACCATTAGTATCCACCATTAGTTTTTTCCACTTCCTATCATGAGATCTGAAATATACTTCAATAATTTGATTGTTTTTATCACTATCCCCTATAAATAATCACTAGAACAAAGGGATCACCCTTCTCCTTTTCATGTGTATCACATGTATACATATGTTTCTTATGTTACCCCACTAGAGTATGAGGGACAATTCTAGCACTTCTGGTTGAAATTAGGGTATCAGCAAGGCCTGCCATTACTTTATTTTCATAATTCTATTCATTATTAACTGAATTATTCTTTTTCACATCAGTATTCTTCCCATTATTCGATATTCCAAGGGCCCTACAATAATAATGTGAGTAATATTATTCCCATCTAGTCCATTATTCTTCATGAATTTTATCATCCAATTGGCTTTTTGCCTTAGGATGGGTAGTCTTATAGCCAAATTTGATTGAAGTGTGTCCATGATTGACATAATAATGACAATAATTTGGAATGATTTTATAAAAACCTCCTACAAGAATCCATAATCACTATTCTAAATCCATATTTGAGAAGGTACATCCTAAGAGAAATCAATTTCAATTCAAATTATTGCAATAGATTGTCTTGAAATATTACTTGTTGTTAAATCTATCTTCAATGGATTATTAGGGAGCTTGGAGATCGGAAATAGAGTAGTTGGTTTGAAAAAATGTTGAGGAATCCCTGGGAAACCAATCCAAACTAGATCAATGGGAGACTTAGAGTGTGGGTTGAAATTATGGGTCCATTTGAGAAACTTCCTGGAACCAAACCCAAAAAATCATGATCATTTCACCCAAAGATGATAATATTCATCCTTATAAAAAATGCGAAAAATAATGGAGAAGTTTAGTAGGATGATATGATAACCGGAATATCTGATGGCATCAATATAGGTTAATAATAATTTCAATGATGTTCAACGATTAAAAAAACTTCCCAACAAGAAAGAAGTGTAGATTCGATGAAAGAAGGGATACCTCCACTATTGATAAAGAAATAATTGGTTGTCCACAGTGAAGAAAATGCTTATGGTTAATGAAAGGATCATTATATATGACATAATATGAGTAAGTCCAAATTTTATCAGTTGTTCTTTTGATGGCCACATCGATGATGGATCTTGAATATGAAGTGGGGTTCCACTCGACCAGAATTGTGTTTCTCACTTCGCTTTGTGTCGGCCTCCCCATCCTTCTCATTCTATGAGATGATTCATATTATGATGATCTTTTTTAATGGAAAACACATAATAAAAAATATACTAATTACAATTATCTAGACATGATCATAGAAGCATCAACAAGATGTTTATCGTGCATGATCCTTCACATGGTCGACAAACCCTATATACAGGGTTAAAAATGAAAAAAACTATATTGGATTCATTTAACTCATGCATCCCATGTTATGTCCATATTTTTAAAAATAGTAATAGCTCATTATTTTTTTAAAGGTTCTCGCACTATAATATTTTGTGTTATAAAACTTCTTAATAAACTATCATGGGCCATTATCTAGGAAACATAGCATGTCTTGTTCCATTTCCCACTTACAGCCTCCGGTGATTCCCCAAATGTTAGAGAAAAGAACCCCTCCTCCTATAATAACATATGTAATGAATATAATAAATCATTTTATTTTCTTATTAATATTAATGAATTAAACAAATTAATATTTATTATTAGAATATTATATAATTTTTAAACAAAAAAGGAAATGGTATTATTCGTACTAAATTTTCTAACATATATTATATAAATTTATTTAAAACAATAATATCCTATTTTTAGAAATTTAATTTGAAAAAATAAATACAATTATTATTATAATCAATTAATAATTATATTATATTAATTTTATAAAATTCTCTAAAAACTTATATTTTTATTGAATAGAAAAAAATATTGATTTTTGTAAATCCATAATTTATTTTCATTAAAATAAATAATTAAAGTTTTACATTATTTTTTTAATTTTCTATTAATATTAATTAATTATAATATAATTAAAAATAATATAATTAAACATTTAGGAATAAACATTACACATTATTTTGGTATATGTTCATTTTTTGGCTTAAAAACATTTTGTCTAAAAACTATTTTTATACACATGATGTGTTTTTTATCTCAATAAAATATATTAATATATATTGATTAATTATTGTAATGAAATATATATATTTTTTATTCCCAAAAAATTAATTTTCATTTGTGGGTTTTTACAGGGTAAAAATGAAATTAAATGCATTTTTACAGTTAAAATGTTTCTTTTTTAAAAACATATTTCTATTGAAATTTATATAATTATTTAAATTTAATTGCTTATAGTTATATAAATTTAATTCTATAAATCAATCCATGTTTATAATATTAATCTTTATATTTATTAGCAAAGGAAATTTCAATTTTGTTCATTTTGAATAGTAACATTTGTAAAATGTGTATCAACTTGAAAAAAGTTTGAATTGGGTTAATCAATGTTACAAATAAGTTATAAGACAAAAAAATTCATATTAATTCTTATTTTTTGAATTTATTTTTACCCTTATCACCTTACCATCAAAATTTATTTTTTTTGGGACAGTTTTCCTTCAAAATGACATAATATTAATTAAATATTTGAAAAAATTACATGTGTTTTATCTCCCTCGATTATAAAATGAAAAACCATATACTATTTTATATGAACATAAAGAGCCATTAAAATAATCAAATATATTCCAAAATAACTTACTAATTCCCCCCTCCATTTCCAAGAGGTCCTTGTTTGATTATAATATACACCTTAGAAGGAAGATGGTATAAACCTGACAAGATTGTCTAAAGAAGAGGTAAGACACATAACTATTTCACTCCTTTCTTATTTCATCTCATTCAAAATTATATTAAACCTTAATATATAATAAATTAATTATCTAACATATAATTAAATGTTAATATTTTTATTCCATAAATTTGTTTCCATCACCTCTTCCATGAAATGGTAAATGAAAGCATCGTTCGTGTGTACGGCATACTACCGCCTCACAAACCAATGTAATTAATTTTCCATACCCGCCTAATATGGATGGTAATGATGATGGATACAAATGAACTAATATTATTTATATGATATAAATTGCACATTTTAATGGTAAATAAGTAACTTTGTTCTTTCTTTACCAACTAGCAAACAATAAAAATGTTAACCACGCATACGTGCAAACTACCACCTTATAGAATAATGTTTTCTAATTTTCATCATAACCTCAAAGGGATGGTATATAATAGGGAATTTTAAAAAATATTATATTAAATATATGTTAATTTTTAAAGAAATATAATATTATACTTAATTTATTTCACTCATGTTTAATAAAAAATTGTAACATTACTCATGCGTAGGTAAAACCTACCGTCTCTATGATTGTAATGTAATTCAGTTTTCATAACCATATTAAAAATATGGTTATGAAAGTATAATTAGTATACAATAATTTTTATTATATCATTATTCATGTTTTAGAATTGATATAATAACGATCTATTTGACCATAGTCAACATACTGAATCCATTTTGGATATATTAGTCAAATTTTCTCAGAAGGTCAAACATGAACTTAATCAATTATGTAATTAAGTATTTAATGAGTAAAATTTAGATAAAAGTAATAATAAAACATGAAAATATTTTTAATAAAATAAATAATTAACATAATTTTATTATTTGATAAGATAAATAGTATATAAGACATGTTGGACAAGTGGTTAGAGACAATTTACCATAAAACGTTGTTTTAAATGTTTTAAAGATTTATTTAAAAAATAATTTCCTTCCATGTCGATATTATTAAATATATTTTATGAATATATTTTTATTGAAATAAATTAACTATAAAGGATATTTTTTATTTTATACTTTCCATCAAAGGATTTCAAAAAATTTAATGGAATTTATTAACTTTCCTTACAAAGGGGAACAAGAATGTTTTGTTTTAACATATATGATTCCAATGGATTTTCCCACAAC
This sequence comes from Viscum album, assembly GCA_963277665.1. Lineage (NCBI taxonomy): Eukaryota > Viridiplantae > Streptophyta > Magnoliopsida > Santalales > Viscaceae > Viscum > Viscum album. The sequence continues at coordinate 411,784,978 of OY728129.1, read as the reverse complement.
TATAAACACTATTTTTTATATGTATTCCATTACAATATTTAATATTTTTGTTCTTTAAATAAAACCCATCTTCAATTTTTTCAAGGTATTAATGTATTGAAAATTGGTTTTTAAATGAAGGGGATATATCAATATTCAGAAAATTTTTGCTTATGGGTTCAAAAGTAATTTTTATGAGTTTGATAAAGAAATATATATATATATTTTATTTCATTTTATGTTACAAGAAATATTTTTATAATGATCGGTGAGACCAATATATATCTCTAATGAATGGGTAATGATTTTGTTCACTATTGAATTATGTTGGATCTAACTAAGTTAGTTATTCCCATTATAAGGGTTATTGAAACGGTTCTGTGAAGATGATATCCCAAGTAAACTAAATAAATTTTCTTTGATTTATAATGAGTTTTCAAAAAAAATATTGATTTGAAAATCTATTTTAATGATCTTTTGTTTAAAGGAATTGTTACTATCATTAAGGGTAAAAATTCATGCTTGAATGATTTTTTCTCCATCAGTTCTCAAGTATTCTAAGAAAAACTATTGAGTATTATTTTACCATTAAACATTTTTATAAGGGGTTTTTTGAGAAAATTTGGGAATTAATTCTAATTTCATGAAAATATAAATTATTATTTGATATCATGTTTTATTATATTAATGTTAAACTCTATTACATGAAAATTGTTTTAAAAATTTACTGATGGGATTATTTCTTATTTTTTATGTCCTTTAATGAGATTTATGTTCTCATACTATCTTTGGGGGGGATCGCTTAGGGATCTTCACTCGGTGATGTCAGATCTGGTGCTTTCGATGACTATTTTGTCTTAGTTTTGGCCTTGGGATCTAGTCATGGAACCGATGTACTCATCATCAGTGGCTCCAGTGTTCTCATCGACAGCTTTGGCGTGATTTCCGACTCTGATATCTCTGCTCGGCTTCGTCCTGGAACTTCGTCGCCTCTGGCATTTTTGGTGTGCTTGGGGTTGGTTCCACTAGCTTGGAATGGGGGGGAGGATTCAGATTTGGTTCTAACGTACATTGATTCCAAGTTTTGATTTAGATTTTGATTTGGTGAAGTTTGGTCTTTGTTTGTCTGTATGTGATTTTGGTGATGCTGTGAATATTATGGTAATGGTTGTGTCTACTGGTAATCTGCTGACTGATTGTTACTGGTTGATTTTTTATGGAGGTGAATTTAGCCTTTTGGGGAGCCCAGATAATCTACAAGGTTTTTCTTTAGATGAGGATAGAGTTGGTTATCTCCACTATGCATGACTTTTCGGATTTGGTTGATTGAGAGGGTATGGCATAGCCATTGGTACCGAGCTCGTGCATTCATGCATGAGACAGTTTTCTGAATAGGCATGCTTTGGTGGAGGCACCCCTTAATATTGTTGTTGTTGGGATGATGTTATTCTTTGTAGTTTCTTTCTGGGTTGAAACCTTCTGTTTTCTTGAATTTTGTAAATTTATTGATGTCTTTGAAGTCTTTATTTCCCCTCTCTTACCCCTAAAATGGTGCTTATAAAAAATCAATAAATATTTTGGCATTCAGGACATTCAGTCAATCTTAAATGGTTGCTGAGTGGAAAAGTTCAAATTGTAATTAATTAGATTGTTATGTAAGTGTTACAAAATAAATTCCTAAAACTCAAAACACAAAAAAAATATTTGGGAATGTAAAATATTAATTCTTATTTAAAAATTATATTTTTTAGAGAATATGTATCACATACTTATATTTTTATCAAATTAATGGTTTGGATAATAATAGAGTTTAGAATTATTTAGATAAGATAATTTATGATTTTTATATACCATTATGGGTAAATAAGTCAACGTAATGGATTATATCATAATTTTTAATTATTTTTTTGTTTTCTTAGAATTTATATCTCTATCTGTATACTAGAATGTGGATATGACTGTGGCATAGATGCACTGAGGGGTACTAACTCTGAAAGTGGAGGAGTGGGTATTAACTCGACCATTACCCAATGATTGAAAAGTGGGACTAATACTATACACACGGATAGACACTATTAGTGGATATTATTGGGTTAATTAACATGTTTTCTATGAACCATTGTAATGGATTTCAACATTAGGTTATAAAATAAAATGATAAAAATGGATAACCTAGGCTAAACCTAAGGTGTTATATATTGAATGTATGGGTGTCCTTGAGTTATACATCCAAAATTTTATTTTGTTACTCACTCTAATTTACTTATTGAATTTATTTATTTTTGACTTAAAACATTCTCTTACTTGTGTGAAATATTTTCTTCAACATGTATGGATAGAAATAAAAAACTCATTTCTATTGTAGAAGATTAAATAGCAATAATAATCACAGAATCTTATGATTTATACACCTTATATTATATTAAACATACCAAAAAACATCATAATGTATCCTAATCCTCTTCTATTCATCAATATCATGAAGGATCTTGAAATAAATTTGACAGTGTTTTTGAAAGACATCTATCTTATCACAAATTCTTTGGAAAATTTCATCAGGAACATTGTCAAATGATTACAATATATAACCCAAAAAAAGGAATGGGTAACCTCTACTCGTCTACAATATAGGGTGACCTTTGAGTATATTATATATCTATATTGGTAACGTTTTTTTAAATTTTTATAAACACCAACACTTATTTAAAAAATTCAATCCATACCTTATCCAAAATTATTTCAGGAAACATATTTGAGATGATTCTTCAAAACTATATATTCAAAAAATGGGCTTGTTTGACAATTTTAATCACTTCCAATATCTATTTAAATGAATATTTAATGATTTTATATGGATAAAGTATGCACAGGAATGCAGAAATATTTTGAGGAGTTCTAACTATGTACGTACATGAATTATTAGATCATGGAGAATCAATCTTCAAAATTGTGATTGTAATGAATGATGATCTATATATAAAAGGTATGAGTTATTAATTTTTAAATTGGGAAACATTAATATATTGAGAATGATGAAACTTAGGACTTGATTCATATTTTTTATAGTTGAATGAATGAATTAGGGAATAATATAGAAATGTGTGGTTAATGGATTGTTAAGTATGTTGAATAAATGATGTTTATAAGTATATGGATTCTAGATTTATAATGTAGTGTTAAATTTAACTATGATAATAATTTTTTAAGAATTATTATGTTTTGGGGTTTTATGTTATGGGATTATGTTAAGATATATCTATTTAGTTTTCATAAATGTCCGAGTTATATATAACCAATATCTTTATTTCAAGAACCTTATCCTGGTTTGTTGGGACTTGAAAAGTACACCGAAGAGACCGGAGATCAAATCCAAGAAGAGTCATATTTCTGGGGTATTTTAGCAGACACTGTAGAGGTAACTGTAGTATGTATTGTATCAGGTGATGTTCAGTACTATAGAAACCATAACTATTCATCTCTTTGGGCTTCCGAGCCTTGGTTTGGTTCTTGGGTCCTTCAAAGCCTTTGAGCCACCCATGGAATTTGGGCCACATTGGATTTGGGGACACCTAAAGGCCTTTGTGCCAACTCAAGGCCTTAATTCAAACCTAAGGACTTCAAGATGCATGTAATTATTCTTAAGTGGACCTTACCAACTCTACAAAGGTGAACGCTCCAAATGAGGACTGAAGAGAAGGGAACATTCACTAGAGTAGAGCTACCAAATTTGGAAGAATGAGTGGGTTTTTCAATTTCCATTTGGACGATCATGTGCATGCATGAGAAACCTAGATAAATAGACATTAGAAGGTGAAGATTTGACATCATGATATAGACATTATAGAGGAAAAGTTCCATGTAGTTATAGTCTTATTGATTTAATAGAAAACCTTCAAATCCTGTAATTTCACAAATCATATGGGCCATGTAAGGGTACCCATTCAAGCCATAAATGAGGGATTATAAAAAATTAATAAAAAAACTTTCCCTCAGGCCATTCAAAGTATATAAATAAAATGATTAACTTTTTATTAATAAAAATATTATTTGAGGACGAATTCTTTTGTGTTTTTTTGGAAATAAGTTGAATGGTATTGATGACCATTAGGAACAATATGATCATTTATATTAAGGTAATAATTTTCATTTATGATAAAAGGGTTATTACTTTTCATGAAAATAATTTTTATCATATAGTTAATCATGAAATTAAATTTTTTTGGCGACCAAGTGCTTAGAATTTTTTTAAATATGTTGCCTATTTTTTATAATAATATATATTTAATGTCAAAAATAATCCTAAATAACCTTGTAAAACTTGTTGAAAATAGCTCCACCAATTACCATCATCACTCCAAAAAATCAAGTATCAATACACCCACCACCTCGAACTGGAACTTTACCATTCCCTATACCTTGTATAACTATATGTACAAACACCCAAAGGAAAACTAAGGGATTGTTCTAAATAACCCAGTAGGGTCTCACTAGGTGTTACATAATCAATTCCACAACCATTAGACAATTTATTCTATCAATTTAAATAAAACAAGCAATGGAATAAAATTTACAAGTATTTTTAAATCCAATGTTGATTAAAATCATCCATATGGAAGATATATAAAATATGAATAAATTTAAATTTTATATAAAATTTTTTATAAAACAACTAGAATATGTTAATTAGTTATTTAAATAATGGAATTTATAATAGTGTCAATAAAAACAAATCATGATAGTCATATTCCCAGAGTAACATTAGATATAGGCTCACAAATATTTTCACTACCCAGTCATAAATTATGGAAGATGTATATGTTCACATGTCCCAAGGCTCAGGACAATGAGACTAATAGATCCAAATCCCATCAAGGAAAATCATGAAAAACTATTATTAGTTATATTTATCATCATTAATCTATTTCTAGGGAATTTTTGTCCCATAATTCTTGTCCTAATCACCCACTAATAACTAGAGATACCCTATGCCTCTATCAATAAATCAAACAAACATTGGAAAATTAATCATTTCCAATAAATTCATCATTCATAGTTCAAATGCCTAATTTCAAGATCAAGAGAATTTTTTCAATTTTGAAAATCATATCCTAGGTTTTCATCAATATTACTTACTTCAAATAATCATTATTTTAAACCCAAATTTCTAAAGAAAAAATATCAAATCATATATTTAAAAAAATTTCACTTCAAGCCATCATTTTTTTCTAAAATCTACAAAACAATTTCAATTACATTGAAATTGGGAGTTTTTTCACAATTCTCATCCCTTTTTAAATAAGAAAACAAATCATTTTAAATAATAGTTATATAAATGAATTTAAATTTCATTTCAATTCAATCCAAAAATATTATAGTTTCAACTATCGGTTACATCCTTATGGAAATTCTTAACTTTAATCACATGATTAAACAAATCAATACCCGCAATTCGAAATGAAAAAAAAGATACAAAGGTGATAAGATCATGGAATCATACCTCAAATAAATATCCCTAAAAACAAGATCCATAAAAATTTAGATATAATAAATCATAAATGTGTGGATCCAATGCTCTCAAATAGGACAAATACACAATATGGGTAGAGAACTAAAGTTAAGAGGGAAACAAAAAATCAAATAGTGGAAAATATATCTCAGAAACACATTTATTCACAATGTTAGAGGTTTGAGGATCCATGAAAAAATCATGATAGTATCCAAGAGCCTAATAATTTTACTGTGGTTGAATGGGAGTGGTTATTATCTTAAATTAGGGTCCTAATATTTTTAATAAAACATTTAGTGGTTTAAAAACCCATGATCATGTCTTACTCATTGGATCGCATCATTAATAATAGCCATGTTCCCTAACCATGTTCCCTTACCAAGATTCTAAAGAGGGTAGACCATTTATATACATAGTTAAACTAACCATACACTTGTTGTGAAAATAATTCTTTTTAATGGTGTATGTTTTGAATTTAAATGTCAAACGATTTGGAAAAACAATCCACCATTGGTTTTAGGAACAAAATAAGCCTGCAATGGGTCATTGCCAATAATTATTTTTTATTATTTAATATTAATATGAAATCTAAATTATTATAAAATCCATGATCAATATAATGGAATCCGAAAAATAAAATGGATAAAAATCCAGAAATCAGGAGAGGATCATCACATATTTTTTATAATTAATTCGATCAATTATAGAATTACCTTGGGTGAGTTATTTCAAAATTGATGTATATGACAAAATAACTTTTTTTGTTGTTATGTTTTTGGAATAAGTAGAATATTCCCTCTTGCATTGATCCACACATCTTCCATAAATTGTAGAATGTAGTTTTGGGAATATATTGCTATTATCCTAACATATCCAATCACTTATGTCTTTCTCCATTGATCACCATGAGAATCAATTCCAATGATGTCTCCATGATCTCTCTGGAATTGAGAGTGAGAGGTGTAGGAAGTTCACTCTATGTTATTATGAACATTATTGGAGAGGGAACTCTGTAGTGATTGATATTATTCTCTATGTCTCTCACTGTGTACAACACAAAAATGAATGGGCTATTTTGGAAGAATAATATAATTCACATTAAATACCACTAGGTTTAAAATATAAATATTTTCACATGTTCCATTTAATATTTATTTAATCCGTTGAATGACCCCAATTCAAAAATAAATTATTATTATTTCCTTGACATGTGATTAACATGTGAATTAAATTAAAAATTATTTAATCAAATAATATTCAATATTTTTTTCTCATCAATCCTTTAAACATGATATTTCATTCCTCTAGAATATTTATCAGTCCTTAAATAATTAATATTTATTTAATAATCAAAAGTCCCTTCATTATTCACCAGAAAATAAATTAATATTATTTTCACTAAATAGTATATAAATAATTATTAAAATTCTACTCACTTTATATTTACTCGAATACGAAATGACAGAATATATGAGATCAAGAAAACATGAATAATTATTAAACCACATGTGAGAATAATATTTATTGAAGATAAAAAATAAAAAATAATGAGATATTTTTTAGTTGATATTCTAGACACACTTATTGTGTAACCCTTTATGCCTCTTTCTCAGTGGCATTAGGAAAAGCAGCCTAAATTCCTAGGCTATAATCTAGCAACAACTCAAGGAACCCATAGTGAAATAATTTAATTTCACAAAAACATAATACCTCATAAAAATTCTAAATATGTAATATTATCCCTTTATCACGATTTCTCTAATGAAGAAGTTTGCATGCTCAGGCCATCTATCTATGTGCTCGATGTCTCTTTATTTGACTTCTCCAAAATTGAAATTTTTATCGAACTTCATGGTCATGGATTTTTTAGGAGATATAATTTAAATGAAATGTAATGAGACAAAAACATACGTTAAATAAAAATGGGAAACAAATCCTTTCTCACATTATTCATCAATACAATATTACTACTGAGGTCACTAATATATCCTACCTCACCACAAACATATGTCTTCGCAGATTTTTTTTCAATACATCTAAGTATTTGAATCCTAATACTCATAAATAATAATATTAATGTCAAGGGATCAATTCACACACCAATAGATAGTAAAATTCAATGAAACATATAAATGTGGAATTCTTACTAGTTTTCCACGTTCTCATAATATCCTTCACTGGATATTTCCAGGGGAATATACTATGAGAAGGTGCCTTAAAGTCTGTTGAGTCTCTACCCCTGATAGCCTTTATTATCTGTGTCCTAAAAATGATATCATACATTTATAGAACATATATTTAAAAAAGTATTTATATAACTTTAAGGTTCTCATTAGGGGGAATCAAGTATGACCATTTTGTGGAAAAACTAGTCTTTAGTATTTATCACAAACTATTTCATGAAAAAGATCAATTGTGATGAGACAAGAAGTATTATTGATATTCAAATATATAAATTCAATTTATTATAAAATACATAAAAGTTGGATCTAGGGAACCAACTCTAATAGACTCTCACATCCACTAGATAAAACTACTAACAACCGTTGATTATATATCTCTCACATGATACTCATACTTATGCTAAGATGGGTTTTTAGTTAAGGGGTCCAACATGTTCTCTTCCATGTATACTCTTATTACAAAATATTTTATACTTTTATAAAAATAACTCTAGATTTCATACTTCTAGAGTGTATTCTTTGTTCGTTGGTGGGACTACGACTCTTTTTCATGAGACACCGCTGTAGTATTATCTCAATAAAATTTGATAGTCTTTACTTATAGCTACCACATCAAGATCCTAGATAATGTTTCGTATTAAAATGGATTCCATAATTACACCATATTCATCTATATAATCAAAATACACTATATAATCATTAATCATTGGATAAATAAATCATTATCTCTAGCCTTGGAAGGTGGTGATGGAAAATAATCTACATCATTTCACATGGTGGTAGTCTGTTGTACATGTGATCGATGATTTCATTTCCCATTTAACGGAATTGGGGATGGAAAATTATTTTTCCCTAAACATATTAACCTCAAAATATATGGTATATACTATTTATATAATATTGTAAGTCTAAAAACATATTATAATGTGAGAAAATAAAGAAAAAAAAAATGAAATATCATTCTTAAGATAATTCCCTTCTATAACAAAAACATCCTTTGGATCTCCTCTTAAGGAAAATATGGTTGGTATTTTTGGATGACCAATAACTTTATGATATGATTAATGATTTTAGTGAATGATTTTGGTATTTTTATTATTCTATCCAAAGTGTCTTGGGAGTCGTGAAAAAGTGAGGGGAGTGAGTTCTCACCTATTAAGGGGGGAAAAGGGACCTTTGTTGAAATTTCTTGGAAATTTCACAATGGACTCCAAAATAATAAAGTCGTTCTCATGAAAAGGGATTTAAAATGATCAAATATTAATCCTTGGGAATGATAAGGTAGAAATATGGCTAGGAAATGGTACTTAGATATGTTTTCATCATTTTTAATACAAAATCTTTTTATTTTAACCCCATGATAAACCAATTTTTATATATATTCACATTAAATAATTTTAACTATTTCCACTATTTATTTTGGATGAAAATTATGTTTAACATATTAGATAATATAGTTTATTTTGATTCCAAATTTGGAAACAATTTTTCTAAAATCCATTAAAAAAGTTTCCAAATTTAATTCAAAATTAATCCCACAGAAACGAAACAAAAGTGAGTTTTTAAATATAATATTTTCAAGAATTTTATAATGTTTTAATACAAATAAATGGTGTGAAAATTATATCAATGAACATAAATGAATTAATATATATATATATATCTATGTGTGTGTGAAATAATTTTACATAAAAAATAAAAATCTAATTTTACTTTATAAATAATTTAAACAAAAATGCTGAATTCTTTTAAAATTTAATGTTCTTCACTATTTGAAAAAAAGAATCCTTTTAGAAAAATACAAAAAATATAATTCTAAGCTAATTTTGAAATTCAGATTTCAAAATTATGTTCCTTTTATATTTTATATTTTGTATTATTGGTAAAGTTTAATTTTAAATTAAGTGTGTGAATCAAGACTAAACCATATTTTTTAAAAGAAAATTGTCCAAAATAGAAAATTTTTTCATTTAAATTATTCTAATTTTAATTTATAATAAAAATTGAACATGTGTAAAATGTTTATTTTTCATAATTTATTTAATTTTACTGAAACCAAATATTTTAATGTCTGGGTTAAAATGATCATGTTTAAATATTATTCTAATAGAGTATCACATTTTTTTTAAACTCAGTGTTGCATGTATCACAAGATACAAAGAAATTAAATTTATGATAATATGTATATATTGTATACTATTGGTCTATTAAAAATAGAATTATAAAATCTTATTGTAATTTTCATTATTTTAAAGGATTTTATAACATACTACATATGATAAACGTGGATTTCCTGATCTTTTGAGTAAAGTAGACTATCATTAAAAACAATCATGAACACATCTAGAAACTTATAGAATATGTTATTTATTAGAACCATAAAAACTATTGGAAAAATATTTTCAAATAAATCCTATCAAGATACATCAAATATCCATATGTTCTATTTATGGAGGTCTCTGGGATTTCATATTCGTTGATTTTCAACCGGTAAAAATAAGACCAAAGATAAATCTTTGAGAACCGCTTCATCATTTTAAAATTATCAATCAAATAATATATCAATGGAAATATATAATAGTCATTTAACATAAATCAATTGAGTTTATTTTAATCAATATAAAGGTAAATTTTTGCATTATCCTTTATTTTAAAAAACAAATGTCCCACCCAAGGTGTCACACTTGGTCATAGAAATCCTTCTTTAACAAAATCATCCAACCTAATGTTAAAGCCATTAAGTTTAAATAGTTATATATGGTTAGAAGGAGTAGAAACTTGATGAGTAAAATGTTCCAAATAAATGAAAAAAAAACACATCCATTACTAGGTTATGTTGAGAAAAATTAAATGGAAACATGTTGATAAATTCCACAAAAACATGTGGGAGATCACTACTAAAATATTTCCACTCTAGGTAAAAAGAAAAAACTGATAATACCCTTCCCCAGTCTAGACAAGAATGTTTGGATCTACTTGAAATCAATTTCAATTCTCCATATATTGAATGGATCTCCCTATCTGGAGTAGTAATACATACCCATTGAAGATAATAGTAAATTTGTGCCTTATTCCCAGTCATCCAATCCATCCAAAAAATGAAATCAAGAGGTTTTATGTTGAGAACCTAAAAATTTCATGACCGGTCAAACATTAATAGAGTGAAAATTCAAGATGAGCATTAGTGACCCTTATCTATCCACTTTTTGAGGGGGATTGTATTATCCATCACATAATATTGAATCAATTTTGAAACACATAACAGGTTCACAAAAAAGTTGACATGAATGAGGGATATGAACTTATATCAAATAAAGAAACAACTTAAGATGAATATATAGGGAAGGTGCATCTCACTATCAGTGGAAAAGTATCATCTTCCTTTGGAGAATCTTCTACCCTGTAAATATGATTTATTCTAGATTCTTGTTGCTATAACCCCTTAGTTATTAATGAACCTAATTACCAAACTATACTTATAGGATCCGATTAGATCATTCCACTGTGTAGTGATTAAAGGATGTATCCTAAAATCTATATGTGTCCTTATCAACTATAATATTAATATTTTTTTTCCTCAGTACAACCCCACTTTGAATGCCCCACCTTAACACACATAATGGACCTCTTCCAGACACTGTATAAGGTCCGTATGAATTTATCTATTTAAAACCATAATGAGACCAATCACACATACTCTTATACTTAAGGGAACCACATAATTTTTACTATGAGTAAGAGGAACACCCATGAACCCTAACTTACAAAATAGGTCTTTCTCAACCATCGATTATCTATCAAGAACATCTACATAGTATGTAAGTTTTACCATGAAAACATAAGATTTGATGTTATTTAAATGACCCATCTCAAATATTTACATCATATAATTCTTATTTTTTATGGCCTCATGAGTAAATCAAACTAGTTCAGCAATGTGGTTCAAAAACTGAGTCACAGTCTAGTCAATGTACTAGAGGCTAATAAACATCATAGACTTATCTAAGAACATTGATTCTGGAAATAAATTTTTTATGAAAAATACTCTAATGTATTTCAACTCCATTCCCTCATGCTTTTTCATTATCACAATAAAATACCACCATATCATGTTAGGCCCTTAAGATTAAATGCATAACAGTTATCCTTTATTAAATAAAAAATTTTCAAGAACTCAAAAAGAAGAAGAAAATTATTGAGCCAATACATAACCTATTAATGATCATTGGAACCTTGGGAGTCTTGTGTATTCTTATTAAGAAACTCATGATCATAATATCTAGTAGTATAACCTAAATTTAGCACTATTTGTGACTGAATGAGAATGGGTACCTTTCATAATTCATGGAAATAATTAATCACTATCCTAACAAAATTAAAATCTATAGGAGGATTAGTTTTTTTATTCACCAATAGATTCCTCTTTTGGCCTATTCAAATATCTCCATAATGGAATGTTTCTATATAATAATATCATGAAATAGAAAAACATCATTTAGAATAAACATATCATCATCACAATTAGGAGATATATAAATACAATTTCCTTCAAAAAGGAAATTAAAAATTATATTATTTCACAATACTTAGGTGAAACTAATAAAATACAAGACTTAGAAGAAGAAAAAATTCCCCAAGGAAACATTTCCCGAACACCCATAGTGACTTAAAGCTCACTAAGAAGAGAGTTAGCCATGAACTAAATCATAACTACCTCCTAAGACCAAAAAATCATACCTTCTATCTACCAAGACAAAACCAAATAGCATATAAAAAATAAGGAAAGAAGTTCATCATCCCCTAATACCCTTTTTCTTGAACATGAAATAATTACCTTGTATAATAAGTGAACCAGAGATCTACCCGTCACCATCAATGCTCCAGAGCCCTATGGATCAAGTACCACAACCACCTCTATGTTGATCTTTCCCTTTCCATAGACCTAGAAAAAAATATCTATGAAGGCCAGAAAGAAAATTTAGGGTGTGAGATAAATAAAATAGTGGGGCCTCACCAGGTGTTCCATAATCATTTATATAAAAAATGAACTTTATATTCTGTCAATATAAATAAATCTAGGTATTGACTGAAATTTTTATATTTCATTAAAATCATGAAGATGGAAGATATATCAAAATATTATTAAATGAAAATTTAATATAAATTATTTATATAAAATCATGCAAGAATAAATCATCCCATTAAACTTTGGTATGTATCATCATGTTAAAAAAACTAAAAACAACGGACATTTGCTCAGAGTTAAGTTAGTTCCAAGGTCTCATATCCTCAAACCACTCAATCATTTATCATTTCCCATGTTTTTGTGAACATGTACATAAGATCCTGAAAAAATGACTAATAATTCAAAATCCCATCAGAGAAATTCATAATTAACTAGGTATATTTAGATTTAGTATCATCATATCATTCATAGGGAGTTAAATTACATGAATTATTATCCTAATAACCCATAAACTATTAAAACTAATTTTTTATTCAATTGACCAGTCAATCGATCACTGGAAAAGTAATAATTAAGAATCAATATATCATTAAAAGTTCAAATGCCCAATTTCATGTTCGAAATTCATTTTTGAATTTTCAAAAAAAAATCATAAGTTTTCATCAATTTCATTCCTTTTTAAATCATCATTCATTCGAAGTAAATTTTATCAAGATTCAATATCACAAAATAAATTAAATCAATTTTAATTTCACACCACTATTAACCTCAACACCACCAACAACAAATGTCAACAAAGAGATAAAGGGGAAGGAGATCATGGAAATAAACCTCAAATCAAAACCCTTCAAAAAAATTAGTTTTAAAAAGTTGATATATCATCCATTAAAAACAAGAGGATTTAAAACACTCTAATGGGAGATAATGATAGGAGAGAGAGATCCTAAATAAAGAGGGAAACCACATACTAGAGAGGGATCAAGATCTTCTACCCACACTATGATTAACAAGGGAAGATGTTTAAAAGGCTAATGAATCCTCTAAAGAGACTCTATGTTCCATGGAAGTCAATTAGGTTTTAATGGGTGGTGTTTAGTATCTAAAAAATGGGTTCAGTTATTTTTTATAAAAATTTCATGGGAATAAGAACATGTGAGCGCAGTTTTCTTGTTGGTCCAAATGATTAATAGTTACAGTGAACCTTAACCATGAATTGTTACTTGGATTTTAGAATGGGTGAATAGTTTGTACTCATAGTTAAACTAACCATACTCCAACCATGAATCCCATATTTTCAAGGGTTGATGGTTTTCTGGGTGATGTTGTGCTATATTGAAAAACTGGGCGGCCCCCTTCTGAGCACCATCATAGGGTGGACGGCTTATTGGTCCAAAATGTACTGTGTTAAATTATTGTGTTCCTATTGTACAGAGACTCTAATACTTCCAAAATTTCTTGAAAGAAAATACATACTCCTTGGAACCCACTCAAATCAAATAATGATTAAAAAATGTCAAGAATTACCTAAAATCAAGTAACATAATGTTATAATTAAGGTTAATGGAATAATTTTTTCCAAAAATCAGTTTTTATACGAGGAATAGAGGATGAATTGAATCTTTAAATTATAAATGATTTTATTTTTTCTTTATGTTAATTTAAGTAATTTATATAAATGTTTTCTAATTTTGAAGGATATTTGGTTACGAAATATACATTTTTTTTATATATATTTATGAATAATTTGAGATAATTATTATGTTGAGTGTGGAAGAATATAGCATAAAATAATTCTAATATTTTGGTTTCAATTTCGCAAGGTCATTTTTTAATATTATAAAAGTTACATATTTATGGAATGATTCAAGTTGAATTTGGGTGTTTTTCAGGCATTGAATATTCATATTGTTTCTTTGAAAGATTTATAAATAATAATTATTATATTTACTTTTTCTAACCATTTTGGATTTGATTAATGTTTAAAGATAGTATGATTAAATTTTCTTACTTTTTTTGATCTTCTCATATGTTAAAAGATAATTTTAGAGATTTTGGAATGAAAAATTCATCTTCGATATTCATTGTTTAGAGTAAGAGAATAGATGAGAGTTACTATTTCACAAAACTCAAAACAAATTGTATAAATTATTAATATGTAATGAAAATAGAGCAAATAAGTATATTTTTTGGTGTTCTATATCTTGATAGTAAAATAATCCCATAACTCTAGGAAAATGATCTTGAAATATAACCAGTATAACTTTACCTTAATTTTTAATGAATTGATGGACTGATTTATTATCTACTGATTTATTGTTTTATTATCATTATATTTTTTGTAACCATGTAATTTAATAACTCTCTATTATCCATTGGATTTTATTTATCTCTTTCATTTCCATATTTTCACTTCCTACCAATGATCTCATTATCTAGGAATCTGATGATGTGTTATTCTAGGAGACCTAAATATTTTCCTTTTATACATTTCAAAAGAAAGTTTAATTATCCATTTTAATGATGTTTATTAATAGAAATTGTATTTATAATTATTCAAATCTCTTTCCTTTCAAGATCATATTTTTTATGTTCTAATCCATAGAATTTTTAAAAAATTGGGTTAAACACATTTTATTTGGAATGTGAAAAAATTGTGAGGATAAAATTTATAAAATGGTTAATGAATTTAAAGACCCATGTTAATTTTATGAAATATTAATTTAATTGCCTATAAATATATATGAAAAATATATATTTATATTCATTATAATACTATTATTCAATTTTTCAATAAAAAAGAATAGGGTTTTATTCTTATAAAATTTGTTCACATAGATTAAATTGTTTTATTTAATTGATTAACATTGGAATTTTATACTTTTGATTTAATGAAAATAATATAAAATTATATTTGACCAATTAAAAATTATATTAAGGTTATTTTTATGGAATATTCTATGAAATTTTATTTATTAGGGAATAGTGAAAAATAATGTTTTTTGAAAAATGGTGATCTCATTTCATTAAATAAATTAATTTAAAAGTCTCATTATATTTTTAATTTCATATTCATGTAACATAATTTTAATTTATTTATAAATTATTTAATTAATTACATAGGAATGAACAATCTACATTATTTTTGTATGAGTTCATTTTTTCATTTAAAAACACATTCATTATAGAAAATAATTTTTATCAGTGAAATGTGTTTATAATAAAAAAATTCTATTTATATATATTTATAAAAAATATTAATTGAATTTTAAGATTACATATTAAAAAATTATTTTATTTTTAATTTTATAATCAATAAAAACATAAATATATTGTGTTTTATAAAATAATATATTTTATAATGTGTTTTAGATTATATATTTTATTTTAAGATTATATTTTATTTTTTAATTAAATATTAAGATTATGTTTTTTTTACTAAAATATTTTTTTAATTATATTTTTTAATGTGCTTTTTTATTTAATGTGTTTTTATTTTTACTGAATGAAAGTAAATTTATTTGTATGTCTAAAAATGTATTTTATCTAAAAATAGGTTTTAGTTGTATTTTGCTCACTTCTTTCAAATAAAATTCCAAAAAATAAAAAAGTATAATTTTATAAAATTTGTTAAATATTTGGAATCATCATGTCTAAATATACTGATGATTTAATTTAAATTTTGTTCATTATAAATAGTAATTTAGGTAAAAAAATATCTCACCACGGTAAATGGGTGAATCTTATTAACCTCTGATAAAACTAAGGGATAGGGTCACAAAATTTTAGTTTAATAGTTATTTTATGAATGATTTTCAAGCCTTATCACCTTATTCTAAAAAAAATTTTATGTGAAAATTTTCATCCAGAATGACTTAATAATATTTAAATCTTTTGGGAAAATAATAGTGTGTCTTCTCCCCCACTTATAAAAGGAAACAAACTCTCAATATTTCTCCATAAATATAAGGCCCATTATATCATCCAATAAATAAAAAATTACTCTAATAACATCCCTAACCATGTACTATATGTCTTGGGTTGGTCAGGATACCCACCTCAAAAGGGAAAAGGTGTTAAACTTATGTGGTTTTCTCAAGAACAGCTAAAGCACTTAATTAATTCTATTTATTATATTTCTTATTTAGTATCCTTAAAACCTATCTAAAAAATTAAAATATAATAAAATAAATTTATAGAATATATTTTTGATTTATTATGTTGACATAGTAAACTCTATCCATCCCCAATTCCATCAAATGGGTAATGAAACCATCATTCTGATGTATAATGGACCGCCACCTCATGAACTAATGTAATTCATTTTCCATCACCACAACTTACGTCTAGTCATGAAAAGGGATATAAATGAAATTATATTTTATATATAATCTAATTTTATTTATATAATGTTAAATAAAAATATTTTTTCTTTTTTTACAATCTAATTAAAAATTAAAACATTTCTTATTCATATGAGCGGACAACCGCATCATAAAATGATACTTTCCAATTATTATAACTACCTAACAAGAATGGTATATATGATTGAATATAAATAATTAATATTATATTTTGGATATGATTATTATTACATAAAAAATTATACCAACATTTATTCCCTTGTGATGGTTGTAAAATGGAAACATTACACAAGCATATGCAGGACATACCATCATTATAACTGTAATGTAAATAATTTTTGTTAAAAATCTTCAATATATATTTATAAAATACTAATTAATTAATAAAATTTCAATTATTGGATTAATATTATTATGTAGATGTAATAATCATGATCCATTTGGCCATAGTCAATCAACCTTAGTCATTTTGGATATATAAGATGGATGTTCCCAAAACGTCTAACATGAACTTAAAAGAATATGTAATTAAGTATAAAATGGATATGATGGAAATAAATTAAATAACAAACCTAAAATATTATATTAAAATTGTCAATATTTAATTAAATTTTATTTTTTGGGTAGATAATAAATGTACATAATAATATGGGCTTGAGATAAGGGACACATTACTGAAAAACATCGTTTTAAATGTTTTGAAGATTTATTTTAATAATATTCATATTCCATTATAATATTAATAAAATTATTTTTTATATTTTTTATATAAATATAAATTAATTATAAATTCTAATATATATATCTATTGTCTTTGTTTTAATGGTTTTTAAAATTAATTGTTTAATATATTTTATATGGAATGTTTTGACTATCATAACAAAAGGAAAAAAGTAATGTTCTATTTTAATGTATACAACGCCCATGGATTTTTATCCCATTGGATAAATTATATTATATTTTTATTCCATTACAATATTTCATGTTTTATTTTAATAGAAACCCTACTTCCCTTCGTCTTGGTTATTTTAGATTCGAAAATTGTGTATTAAAGGAAATATATATATCGATATTAGAAAAGGGGTTTCGTATGCATTCAAAAGTATATTTTGTATGATTTTGATGATATAAATGTTATATTTTATAAAATTCATGTATGTTAGTGTCATTCATAATTTTCCATAATGATAGATAATCTTAATATATCTCTCCAATTCGTTGGGTGATGATTATGTTATTTGGATAAATATGGTAGAATTAATTATGTATATTATTAATTTTGTAATTGTTCTATGAAGATGATGTTCCAAAGAACATAAAATATTATTCTATAAATTTTAATGATTATTAATATAAAATTATTTATCTCATGATTTAATTTTATTTTATTTTTTGAATGAAAGATTATGCCCTTTACGAGTAAAAATGTATCTTTATAAAAAATTGTTTTTTCTACATTAATAATCTCCAAAGTAAACTCCAAAGTAAATATGTGTTAATAAATTTACTCCAAAGTAGTGTAGACTATTCAATTGGTTCAAAATAAAGTTTGGATTTATTAATAAATTTACTCATTAAAAGAAAATACAATTCTCACTTTGGAACACCATCTCCCCTTTTAATTTGTTTTCAATATTAATAAACTACAAAGTAAATATGTGTTCCTAAATATATTCATTCTTATACCAATTAATTATAAAATATAAAAATTTAAATTTAAGGATATCCCTAAACCAAAATTGTTCTTAAGAAATATTCTCCTATCTTTTATCATAATTTATTGATCCATTTAATAGTGAGGGATGATATCACATATCTTATTTGAAAACTAGATTTAGTTTTATAACTCTAAGTCTACATAGGAAATACATTTGTATAAAACAACAGTGTATAACATAGGTGGTCAATACATTCAAAAACCATACATTTATGTGATTCCATTCTAAAAAAGAATTTTAGGAACTAATTGAAAATTTATTTAATATGAAGGAAAAATAACATGAAGAAATATTAGAAAAAAAATTATAATAGTTCATGTGAATGGAAAATAACACACCCTCTTTCTTATTTTTTTAATCAAATAGCACCCCCTTCTTATATATATTTTATATAATCATAATAAAGGGATGTAATATTGATTTTCGTACCTCAATATTGTTTTTTTCAGTTGTAATTAAATTTATGTACTTTCTACTAGTTTAAAGAATGATTTATTCATCTCATGTTTTCTCCCCCTCAAGGGATTAACTCATTACCTCATTATCATGAAGATTTTTTGAACCATGAAACTGCATGAAAGTACCATACTATTTGTTTTCTAGAAGTTAAATCCTTTACAGGATATGTTAATTCCATACATGTTATATCAAATAATAAACTTGAATAATGGAATAAGTTTGGACATATTTTGTCTTTTTGATGAAATGTTTAGGATGATAGTTTTCTCTTAACATTGTCTTCTTCTTTCTTCCAATCTTAGAGTGGGAAGATCTTTCATCCATATTGGTATCCTACATAGATTAATTATTAATTTTATACCCATTAATTGACTTTTATTATAGAGATAAATTCTCTTGAGATGTTTCCTTATGTAATGAAATGTTTGTGACCAAAAGTGTTGAGAAATATTCATTTCATATTTCATCCATATATATTCTCTTCAATTTTTTGGGTAAGGAGTTTAATCATGAAATATTTTATAACATCACCATACTATCCATACATTTTACTCTAATTTTATTAAATTTTTAAATTAAAACTAAATGATAACTTCACATGATTTCCAAATTATTCATATATATAACCACATTGTTTTATCTATCATCATCATGCATTTGAGTGTTCTCAATTTGTTTAACAAGTTTTAGTTAGTATAGATAATATTTTATGATTTCCTTCTTAGTGTTCCCATACATTTTTTATTTCTCAACTTGTTTAATTGTAGTCTTGGAAAGAAGATAACATTCCACCATTTTATTTATGAACATATTTCCCTTTCTCAACATAGGGATCGTCTCTTGGATTTCTAGCTATGAATACCGCATATTTTTGTCCCTCCATAACACATATCACACAAAATCATTTCATTTTATAAAATCAATGGATAGATTTGATTCAATTTTGTTCATAATATTCATTATATAATATTTTTACCACATTTTCTCAGTATAAATACTCATGGTCCACTCCTATTCTCTTATAATATATATCTGACAGAAAATTAATTTTTTTTTTCTAAAAACTTTTAAGAAAAGTGAGAAACCATGATCCAAAAACCATACAACATTACCATGCACACAATCCAATAGAAAAGAGTACAATGACAAACAACAAGAACATACCAGAAAAACCACTAATAATCAAAATAACAATACTCATCACCACACCCGACACATGAGTCCTCCTCTGCAGTGGCAGATTCCCATTCAGAAGCTGGCTTATATTTCCTCCAGAGATTTTCTATTTGGTACCGTCTCCGAATTTGATCCAAAGAATGCTACCCAGGGCATGATTGCATGGCGATGATGTCTTTTTTGAAACCAAGGATCACCTCTCGATCTTGTTTAGATGAAGCTCTGGTATTCTCATGACGCGGATGATAAGAATAATCCTTCCTTGTTTTCCTTCTTGGAATAGCCGACAATGTTCCAACATCCTCATTCATTCTCTTTTCCCCACCTTGAAGAATATCACAAAAGGACTGGGAACCGTAGCCCCTCATTTTTTCTTTATCACCCTCGGCAATATACCCCCTCTTGTCAAAAGAAATCTCCGAAACAGGTTCATTGAACCCCATGTCTTTTCCCCTCCTCGGGTCAGGTGTGTTGCATTCGATCACTGAAAGGCACCTCATCATAGCTCCAATGTCTTTAGGAGTTTCCTTTCCCTCTCCCTCTTCAATTATATTAAGCTCATCTTCTTTTTCCTACGAATTTCTGAAGTCCTGGTTAGAGAGCTCCTCCACCATCATAGAAAATCCCTCGCGACCCTGATTCTCCAAGTATCCCTCATCCAAACCACCAAAAGCCACATGATCAGTGACCAAGCCAACCTCATAGAGGGAATTGAACCTGTTGCTTAGTTGGATTAAAGGCCTCACCAGTAGAGCAGGACCTCCATCATCTCGATTCCTGCCTGAGTGGGCCACCTCCATGGAAGGCACAACCCCTTCTCCTTCAGTCTGATGAACTCTCTCCTCTGTATCTCCATTCCTTTTAAGCTCTACAAGACTCTCCTCATGATTATAATTGGCCTCCTTCCACAAACACAGCCTGGAAGGCCCCTCCAAGTCCTGCCTCAGCCTTCTAAACACTTCGGACACCATTGGGTTGAGAACCATTGTTTCCATCACAACAGGACCAAGATCACTAACCTCAGACACCCTGTGTCCAACCTCCAAGACATACTGCTCCAATAGAGGCGGTGAGTGAACCTCGCCGCAACCTTCTAAACCATGAAGCCTCTTTTCTGGACCAGCTTTCCTGAAAACCGCAGGTGATTTACCTTTTGACCTTTCCTCCCTCCTTGCCGAGACCTAAGGGACCCCACATTGAGTCTCCCCTTGAGTTGCAGGTATTCTTCGGCAAACCTCCAGTGAGTAACCCAGGCGGTTGCAGGACAAACAAAATTCTGTCCAATTTTCATAAATAACCCTTTTTGCATCTATACTCCTTACCAATGGATATCCAAACAAATTCAAAAGGACACTGGGATGCATCAACTTCAACACAGACCTGGGGATTAACCAGATGACATACTGTCGTCATTCGGCTATTCGTGCATAATAACCTCCCGACGAGGTTACCCAACATTTGGATAATAGATTTATTTTTGGAAATGTAATGGAAGTTAGGGAAGCTTACCCAAACCGTTGTAGAGGGAGAATCACAGTCTATATGAAAATTGTAAGACCAGCGCAGGAGGAAAAAAATCTCGTTGCAGCTACGCGGGGTTGTCGACCATGCTTTGTTGAGATCCTATTCTGATTCAAACTGAATCATAATGTGGAGGCTATCAAGTAAACCAACAATCGCCCATTCTTGGATGTCCTATGAGGAGAACACAAATCTGTCAAATGAATCAACTGAGGGTCTCCTCTGCTTGAAGTGAGCAATCAGGGTTAGGTTTAGAGGCGTCGAGGATTCCGTGAACTCAAAAGTCTAAATCTAGAGGTTGGGGATTCCATCAAGAAGAGTCGGGACTTTGGGACTAACATACACTTTTAGTAAGAGTGGGTTATATTTCGATACCTTCCATAACACCATCTAAAGACTTTAATTATTTATCCTCTATAAATTGGTCTGGAATTTTAATGGTATTTCCTTCCTTTATTTTGACCCTTATTTTTATTGATGATGTGTTTTTAATGGAATACATTTTCATTGTTTTATTTAGTATATTGTTTCCCATTTTTCATATTCAAAACCTCCAAATATTTTCACTATTTAAGGTAACGGATCTTTATTGAAACTGCTTAGGTGTGGAAATATATTATTAATTTAGAGACTACTTATCACCAGCTAGAGAAGACTCATATTTAAACTTTGTATACTTGGTTAATTCCTCTAACCATATATTTATTTTATTTAATACTTGTAGATAAATAGTTTGGGTCAAATACATCTTTTTCTCCATTTTAGGTATTTTTTATTACATATCACTTACCATATACTCATGTTTAACCACTCTCAATATATTCATCTTACTCTCATCAATAAGTGACTTTTCCTTTTTATATACTCAATATTTTCAATAGAAAAAATATTAATTTATTTTAATAATTTGTTCATTTCTCTATTGAGTTTTTTTGTTTTTTCTCAATAGTTTATTTCAAATTCTAATTCAGTATACTTTCTATATTTTACTTTTTTTCTTCATAATAAAAAATATAAAAAGTATCAATAACTTTTCAATATGTTAATGGAAATTTATATCATTTATCAAAGATAGAATTAATGATTACTTTAATTTATCATACATTTTCATCAAATTAGTCTTCCTATAAATATAAATCAACTTATTCTTATCCTTTTTTATATTTTTACGACTTCATTTCTTCCACAACAAACTCAAAATCCACAACCTTTCTATTTGGGAATGTTTTTGATGATTTTTTGGGGCACTCGCGTCCTTCTGTTCAAGGAAAAAAGGTGTGGTTGTGTAGCCCCATATTCCCGCTTTCCAAAGGTTGGCAGAATATGTTCCTTGTTCAGGGAGGTTTTTTCCATGATCCAAATGGGATGATGGGATGTTCGTTCTTCCTTATATGGATTCCTTCTGAGAACTCTTCACCAAGTCTGGGTCTCCCATATATATTTAAGGAATTTTTTCGTGAAACACATTTTAGTGGCATGTCTTCACGGACACCAGTTAATTACACTACTTCTGTCGGGACATTCCAAAGGGTCTGGTCAGGGCAGAAACCTTCGGTCAGGGGAGTAATCATGTTGGACATGAATGGAATGTCTGGACGCTGTGACACTAGCGAGTCTGGGTTTCTTCCCCTTTTTTTAGGGATTCTCGAGGGATCGGAAGCACGATGAATCCCATGTCGAAGGTGGGGAATTTTAGGCCATAAGAAAATATCTTAGGTTTTCCTCAGATTCCTATGTTTGAAACAGGGTATACCATAGGTTTAACGTCTAGAGGAGATAGATCAGACTAATCCGAGCACTGGCTAGAGTGGATCAAGTGAGTGTAACCCCTAGAGGGAACATTGATGTTGGGGATAACACGTGGTTAGCTACCCGATCATTATTGAAGTGAATGGGGAATGTGGTGGCGTGATCCCGCCAGGATGGGGCAGCCCGAGTAAGAACAAAAATGAATGATTGATGGTTAAGTTAAGTGGGTGCATAATGAGATGTAGATGAATCGAGGACAATGATGATGTTGTGGTTGAGTCTCTAAGAGACCTCCTACATATCTCTATGGTGGGGAATCAAAGTCCTTGTAGTTCACCTGAAAACGGCATACCATCAAATTTGGTTGACAACGACTTACCGATGGATGGGGTCACAACGGCTTACCACTACATGGGGTCACAACGGATTACCGCTGATTAGGGCGCAACAACTTACCACTGCTTAAGGGAGAATACAGTTTAAAGTCATGTAAGACGATTGTGAATAGACATCAGGTGTCCATGTTTGGTGGGTTGTTGGGATTGAACCTCAGGGAGGCTTTTTATTCACCTGCCTTAGCAAGGATCAAAGTCCTCATAGTTTAGATATGGTGTAATTTGGGGCTTCTGCTTTGAGGCAGCCCAAGGTGTTGGTGATTTGACGTGAAGGGATCCGGGACCAATAGGTGTTGGGCTTGGACCTCATGGAGGCTTCCTACGTACCTTACATTAGCAAGGATCAAAGTCCACGTAGTTCAGGTTGGGTTTGGTGAACCAACATGAAGATGGTCAGGACCAATGGATGGTGGGCTTGAACATTAGGGTGGATTCCTACGTACCTTGTCTTCGTATGGATCAAATACCTCGTACTTCAGAAGGGGTGTGTGAGACCTATACTATAGTCTTCTCATAGATTATTTCATTTTCGATGTTTCCCCTAAGCCCACATGATTCATGCTCAGTGTGAGCAACAAGAGGCATCAATGACCTAGAGATCACGTCACGAAAGGTGCGTTTGTGGGAAGTGGAATGGGGGATTACGTGTTGTTAGCGGCCTAAAGAGGAAACAAAGGCTTATGCCTGATTATCAGCCCGAGGTTGTGAATATTGGGACTTACTCACGATGGAGGCCCGAATGGGGACAAAGCCTGGAAGGAGAGGGACCTGGAACCCACGAAGAGAGGAGGATCAACGGTGCAACCTCCTGCAAGAAAATCTAGGGGCTTACACCAGGTTGTTTTCCCATTTCCCACAGACAGACGCTGCTCCGATAAAGAGGATCTCATTACATGTGGGGAATGATCTCACTCCAGTGGAGACCAATGGGCATGAAGAATATCCAAGGTGGGGAAACCTGCATCTGACAGATGGGGAATGTTCACATTTTAACATCTTGTGCTGAGGATGATGTGCTTGGCAGTTTAACGTCCTGCATCTTGGATGAGGCGGGTTCACTCTGCACCCCTAGGACTTACATAACCGATACCCACCTACCATTGGGGGAAAGAAGGAATTGGTAATATCATGGTGGTGGTGTTATAGAGGGAACTATTGGGGGTCCACGTTAGTGTGGCTCTCTGATGTATCAATAGTCGTTAGCTTTTCTATGTGAAGGATAAAGAGGCGAAGCAACACAATGGGAAGTATCATAAAGATATTTTGAAATTTCTCCTTGAAAACCAGAAGGGCCACACGGGAAAAGAGAAGGTGATGAGTGTGTGCCACACATAAGAGAGGCTTGAACAAGGTGACTCAAGGTGAGGGCCGCACATGGATCGCATGTGTGAGATTGGGTCGTGGCAAGATATAAATTATACGCACAAGATGCACGGTTTGGGAGAAAGACGAAGAGGTTGCACACCAGATGGATAGTTTGGGTGCATGTTGGACTAGTGGTGCACAATACCAATGGGATGTGGATGAGATGGGAAGCATTCGCATAGTTTGGATGGGTTTTGCCCAAGAATTCCTGAAGTAGAGGGAACTTGCACGAAATATGGTACCCCTTGCGTGAAACTAACTTTGAGAAGAAACGAAATTCACGAGGATCAGAGGGCCCATCCGAAGGCACCCTCGAGGAACTGAACTAGTATAGGAACTACCTACAGAGGTCCTCCTAGCTGGATACCGTTCCGATGGAGAGCTGTC
The DNA here is from genome assembly GCA_963277665.1 of Viscum album. NCBI lineage: Eukaryota > Viridiplantae > Streptophyta > Magnoliopsida > Santalales > Viscaceae > Viscum > Viscum album. The sequence goes on along the minus strand of OY728129.1, from coordinate 411,759,213 downwards.
TATACTAGAAAAATGTGGGCCCTTCAAATGTCTGTACAAAACATCGGAGGTTGGCGGATTCATGATGTGCTCGAGTTCCCAACATTGGGAAACACCATTAGGTAATGTGGGCCAGATGTTGTGGCGAGATCTCTATCTTACTGTAGGGGGAAATGGTGGGATACTCAAAACCTGGACGTGCAGACATATCATCCACCCTTGATGTATATGGCTTTCCATTAGGTGGGAGTGCCACCTGTTGCATTTCTAATACCTCAAGGCGAGAAATGAGTGTCGCCATTATATCATATGGGAAGAGGTCCCTATCTTGATGTGTTTCCCTAACCACAAGTGCATTGTCAGGATCATCAACATGGTAAGCAGGCCCAACGGCTCATGTAGCAGTTGATGGCATGACCATCGGGGCAGCTGTGGGAACCCGAGCTCGGTCCCTTGGATTGTTGTGCTGTTCCGGAGGGTTTGGTGAGATATACTACTCCCTCTTTCCATAAGTTCTAGATTCGACCCTATCTATGGGGGAAGGATAGTCAGGGTCACCTATAGGTAGCTCTCCAATGGTATGTTGTTCCTGACCCAATTGTATTGGTCACGGATCCTCATATCTGGATGTCATTCCGCAACGTGTTCATCCAGGAGGTTGTCGACCAACTTTTTCTGTACAACCAGTTTTTGGCACAACGCAGTCTACTTAGGGTCCTCCTCCATCTTCAACACTGATCTAGATGGGTCAGAGTGTTTGGTGTCTCTGAGGTACACTTTACCCTTACCGAGATTCCAACTGAGAACCAATGCCTCAGTGGGTGAAAGGAGCCCTAGTAGATTACTCTGCTGATGAGTAACTCTTCCCAATGGATCTAGTAGTTGTGGAATGCCCTCGGGGGGGTAATACCCCATCAAGAAGATCCATCTTGTAATCATCATCCAATATGTTGTCCTAGTTGATCGTGACCCTTCCTGGGGGCACGTCCTCAATATCTTTTATCGAGTCGGGCGGCCGTCGGATAGGACAGAAGAAGAGGGAATCATACTACCCCCAACCAATGACTTTCACGTAGGAGAAGCCTCCTTGATAATCCTATGGAGTTCCTTGAAACTCTGAACGCATTTCTATTGGAGGGCTCTACGTCGTCCTGGTGACTCATGGCACTGGGCCAAAGGGAGTGTAGCCAGGTCTACTAGAAGACATTTCTTGCCTATTTCCTCGAAATGCATTTGACTCCTGTGATAATCCAATCACTAATGACGAAAGATGATGTGAATTTCCGAAGGGGTTGATAGAAACATTCGATCTACTCTTGAGTAAGGGATCCTGGTGAACTTAAATTCTGTACCACAACCAGCCAGAACATCTCAGGGAAGTTGTCCGTTGTGAGGATATCCAATAAGCTCCATGGCTCGGATTCAAGGTTGGGCCTTTGATTGCCCCATTCGTCAATTGGGGGGTCTGAGGAACCGGTAGCGGTACAGAAGAAGACCGCTGGGATGGTAGGCTGGTCAGTGGAGAGTATGGAGATTGAGCTGACAAACCGCCACATCTCAGGCTTTCCTCCGAAGATTGTAGTGACTTGGACGTTTCGTCGCGATAAGATGGGCTAGAGAATAGGGATTCCAGCACAACATATGAGTCTACTGATGATGGGATATTCCATGGATATCCCTCCATTGATCCCCAAAACAGCTCTCCAAGGTCTCTAGTTGAGGTAGAGGGGTCTTTTGGTGATGGAGATGGTGACTGTGTGGTTGGTCCCTTGCGAAACGCTAGATTTTTGTCCTCCGGGATATACCTGCAAAGGGAGGTAGGGATCCGGTAGACCTCGCACTCAGGGATTACGAGGATGATGTGACTCTTTCTTGCCCAAACCCTTGAGTTGGAGGACCGAGGGGAGGGTTCGAGTGTTGAGTTCTACTCTGCTTCGGAATCTGAGAAGTGGAATGGCTTGATCTGTATCCAGACCTTCTAATAATTCTTATAATGGCAGCAACGACCCACCTTCCTGCCCCTGGATGGCTCTTCAGGACAAGGTATATTTCTAACATGAGGGAGTCCCTAGGACACACTAGTACTTGGCTGGAGAGGGTTTCCACTTGAGTAAGCTAGGGTGTAAGGAGAACTGGGATAGATATCAAAGGGAAGATGGGGAGATCCTCAGTGGGCACTTCTGGAGTAGGAAAGACCTACACTGGAACCAGTTGGACCATGGGAGGGACCTCCATTATTTTTTCCCCTTGTGACATCAGTATGAGGAGGGTCCTCGTACTGGTCGAGCAGAACATGGGTACGATATCCATACTAGGCACTGGTAAAGTGAAGTTATCCCTCACTCCTCTGATTGTTGAGGCAAGGAGGACCTTCGCCATATGCTACGAGGATACGGGGAGGGTCCCCACATTACAGAGTGACCGGATGTGAAATGTACCTATACCAACAGTCTATGGTAAGAGGAATGACTCCATATCCGGTGTAGTGGGCACAAGAGAGACACCCATACTAAGCGTCAGTACTGTGGGGAGGATCCTGGTTTGGATTGAGGGTGGCATGGGGTGGACCTCTATGCCAAGCCTTGATTCAGGGAAGGCCCGGGTTCTCTATGATAGAGGTATGAGGAGGACCTCCATACTAGGTGGAATCACTTCGGTTTAGTCCGTGGTTGCCACTGCCTATGCTGGTGACCAAGAGAGTCGACCCAGCCTGCATGTTGGGCGGTTGGGGCCTCAAACTAGGTTGGTCATATAAATTACCCTACTCAACGTATAAAGGGAGCTAGAGATATGTGTTGGTGGTGGATGAAGGCACAGTAGCTGCTGATATTGATGCCCCTCAGCGGGCGTCCTCTTCATCTTGTGCCCGACAATGGCATCGGGTCGGACGGACCCAAGCTGTTGGTGAGGGTACATTGCTTACTTGCTCCTCAGCTTGTAAGACTAGGTGGTGGCGGTGACGCGGCCGGGTGGGAGCCCTTGCTGGGAGCCCCTGGAATGGGATCCTAGATGGGTTGGCCTGAATATCATCTACCTCGTTAGCATAAGGAAGGGAGTCGTCGAGACGTTCTAGGGAGAGGCTCCCTAAACGGTTATATGTTGGAGTGGGGATTAGTGGCTCTCTGTGACACGTGCCTATCGTGGGGTGTGGAAAAAATAATTATTTACTAAGTTAAAATATATTATAGTAGTTAACCTAAGTTGTCTCTAGAGAGGAGCGCACAACAATCATGTTTGTCACTTTGTATTTGAATTTGTTTGATTTTAAAAACAAGGAAACAAAACTAAAGAAAGCAATAAAGTATAAGATTTAAAACAAATTGAAAAGGAATGTGACTAAAAATTGTGATAATTATTGGGTGATCAGGTTGGGTTTGGTTTTCCAATTGTAATGTTATCATAGTTCTTATTTATTCATTCCTTTTTATTAAATCGATTAAAATGAGATTTCACAATCGCTACATCTCACTTATTTGATTAATGATGTTGGGGACAGTAAAAATTACTAAAATATTACTTTGGTATAATCTCTATCATTTTTTGAAAGAGTTTTAGAGAATACCCTCAATTGATTAAGGCAATTCCCAATCAGGTCTTGTAAATCCCAAACAATCTTGAATATTCAGTACAAATCTCACACGTACTGACGATCGCCAAGTACATCACCACTATGTTCTGATTAATTCAATCATATATAGACCAGAACCTAGTGAAGGATATAATTATCATTAAACAAATCAATAATAACAACATAATATAAAATAAAATACAATCGCACAAGATAATATAAGCTGTTATTACAATTGAAACGAACTTCATAATAAAGAAAACATTTTATAACATTAAGCGCATGAACTCATACATTACAAAATGGAAAACCTAACCTTCCCTAATAACTCATAAGATTTACCCCACCATGGTAAAGGTAATTTAGTGGAAGGGGGAAGATGAATACGTTAAAAACCTAAAAAGAACAAAGATGGAAAAGAAAGAACCAAAATTTTCTCTTCCAGAATCTGTCCACCAGAAGCTCAGCTTCAGTTTTCCCACCATATGGTCGAATCAGGATGAGTTACCTTATTATAAGTGGTGATTAATGGAGTTGGACATCCACCCACAAAGTTTTAAAGCATTTGGATCCATGTGGAAGGAGTTATGGCCGATTTAGAAGACTTGACTTATTCTGGCCGCCAATCACTATTCCACCGACCCAACTTTGACCGGTTTAAGGGCGGTCTTAATGAATGAATTTATTTCTGATATTTTTTGGTAATATGGATCTTGTAGTAATATTTCGAACCCAGATGGAACCACTACATTTGGAGGTAGGTTGGCCGAGATATGCTTCTTTGAATATGTCATAGTTTATTCTGTCGGCCAGAATAACTTTTCACATTGACCGAAATTTTTGGGCATGTAGAAATTCGAATTGGAACTTGGTCCTGAAGACTTATATGTAGCCAACTAATCATGAAATCCTACAAAAAATGAATCAGGGGAATTTTATTATAAATGTAGGAGTTATTGTTGAAATACAGAGGACACATAAAACTGTTAAATGTCCAGAATTAACCACTTTTCCCATTTAAGCTCATAACTCACCAAAAGTCGTAAAATGATGCAAATAAGCTCAAATTGATTCATGGGAAGGGATTTAATCATTTTAAAAAATATAATTAATTATGAAAATATGATCTCTGTCAATTCCCCCACACTTATCACTTGGACTCCTGGACAAGTAAGCATCGATATTAAATCAAAGCAAATTTAAAAACACATATCCTTGAGATACATCAATTTATCACCAAGAAACAAAAGATATCATGCCTCATAAATAACCATTATTCCAAGTTCTCAATTCAGTTCATTAAATATATTTCATCTTCATTTATTCTCCCATGCACACAAAACACTTACCTAACATACATTTTTTTTCTCATCACACAAATATCAATTTTCAACAATGTCTTTCTCATCCAATACTCATGCAAGAGTCACCATAGGATTGATAAATTCCAACATCTCCACCCGATGTGAGTCAAGAACATACGTTTATCATGAGGAATTTAAAAGGTTTTTATGTGGATTCAGGTTGGTAGGATTTAGATGTGAAAATTCTGTGGCTAAATAAGGAGTTTCTAGGCTCTTTTTGAAGCAAAATTGCATTATTCTAATTTAAACATAAATATGGTATCCTCCTCACTCCACTTTGCAGTAAATCGGCTCCACTAGAATGAAAAATCAGTGAAATTTCAAACCATTCATCATTTCATCAGCAATATTTTCAATCATCTCAAACATGATTTTTCTTGAAAGCTCCAGACAGGCACAGCTTCTTTCTCCGTTGGATGCTCCAGAAAGGCACAAATTTTCATACATGAAAGCTCCAGAAAAGGCACAGATTTTAACTGAATGAATTTTTTAGAAATATATTCTTCTCTTAAAAATTTTATTTTCCACCCAAAGTATCAACAAAAGAGGTATTACAACATAAGACAGCTTCCCCCACACTTATGTTTAACTAGATTATGCAATTTCACTTCAAGAGCAGGTTGGATAGGGAAAATTGGCTTGTAATGTTGCTAACCTAACATGTTGTTCATGGATTATATGGGATAAAAGGATTAAATGTATAAGGTAGGCCATTATAAAAAAGGATTATCTTGAAAAGGGGGCTTTAAAATCAAAGAAATGCCTCAGTCATTTAAAACACATGTACCTCAAACCCTCAAGTTTTGACAGGAATAAATCATATTCTGGTTAAATCATTCATGGTATGGTTCTATCAATAAGTGAGGTGAATGAAAAGAGTATGAAAAATTGGTTTAGAAGCCTCATTGGAAAGTGATTTCAAATATAAAGACGGTGAATTGTGGCATGAGATTCAAAATTCTGATTACTTTTCATGAAATTCATAAAGAATTGAACTTGAAACAAAGTCATTTTCAGCATTCATTTAAGCTCAGTTTCATGGGATAAATTGTTTCACACATTGAAATGGGTTTCAAAAATGGCGATGAAATTCATTTAAGCTCAATAGTTTCAAAAACACACAAAAATTTGAAAAACACACATTTTTTTAAAATAGTTTAAAATACTAGTCTATAAAGGTTACCTCCACACACTTAAATTATACAGTGTCCACAATGCATTCAAATTGATTTAACATGTAATTATAGTTTAAATTGAATCACAAAAATCAAGAAAGTGATGTGGAGAGGTAAAACCTGACTTATTGGTAGTGCAATGTTGAGTTAAGCTCCTAAGTGCTACATATATAAAAACATACAAACAATGGTAGATAATAAAACATAATAAATTTATTGAAAGTAAAGAAAATAGAAATAAAATGAGAATAGAAGGATAGATCTTGGTTTAATCCCCTAAGTGGGCCCTGGGTTTTGAATGCCTCCAGATGGTTAGTTTTAGTTGGTTATCCCCAATCCGATGGTGGGTAAAGTTTTTTAATATGAACCACTAGAACTTCTTCTTTCCATTTTGAACTTCTTCTTTTTTGTTGAGGACTACATGGATATGGTACACCAAATACAACCCCATGAAAATGATATGCATCTTGTATAGTGGAGTTAGGATAAATAATGAGTCCTCCTCTTTATTGGTTTCCAATTTCATAACTTCTTCTTCATTCTCCAGCGGTTCCTCAAGGTATGTTGTATCAAAAGAATAGTCAAAGGAAAAATCAGAGTGTAATTCTTTTTGAATAAAATTAAAACATGATGAATCAATATCAAACTCTTCCCTTTTAAAGTTAGCATCTTGTGTCTCTTTTTCTTCATGAAAATCCAATTTTGTATCCTATTGAAATTCCTCTAATACGCATTCATCTTGTTTAGGGAGCTCTATATGTTCTTCTTCAGGTGTATCTTCTTCTTTTTCCCCATCCACCAGGGCAATACATTTTTTACCCAAATCTGAAAATTTCAAGCAAAGGAAGGTGATACTCAATTCAGATTCTATATAATCAGAATGAAAAGAGTTAAGAAAAATATTATCTCCCTTAAGTAGCTTTACTTTAATTGCTTCTTCAGTATGAGGATTCTCTTGTAGTTGAATTTCACAAGATAGAGGTAGGTAGTCATGCTACTCCATCTTTTCTTCCATCGCTTTGGTGGTGTCTTCCTTCATTGGTTCAAGATCTTCTACTTTGTAAGGAATATGTGGATCAGTTAGTTCTTCACACTCATTCCGGAATTCATATAGATATTTTTTCTCTCCCACATGTAGCTCAATAGGTAATTCTTCTTTCTTGTCCTCCTCGGGTTCATTCATATGTTCTGGTTTTTCCATCATTACACGAACATATTCAAATGCAAGTTCTACGTTGTTCTCTAGTTTTACTATGTCATTTTTAAGTTCTTGCATTTGAACTATATCATAACCAACCTCATCTAATTTTTCGAAATGTGGGTAGTTGTTACAAGAATTAAAGAAATAATCATTTGAAAACATCATGGAAAAAATATTTTTTTAACTTTTTTTGAAAAATGTTAAATATTAATAATTAGATTGCGGCACTTCCTTCCTGGAAACGGCGCCATGTTTTGACACGTTCCTATCGTGGGGTGTGGAAAAAACAATTGTTTACTAATTTAAAATATAGTATAGTATTGAACCTAAGTTGTCTCAAGATAGGAGCGCTTAACAATCATGTTTGTCACTTGGTATTTGAATTTGTTTGATTTTGAAAACAATGAAACAAAACTAAAGAAAGCAATAAAGTATAATATTTAAAAAAAATTGAAAAGGAATGTGATTAAAAATAGTGATAATTATTGGGTGATCAGGTTGGGTTTGGTTTTCCAATTGTAATGTTATCATATTTCTTATTTATTCATTCCACTTTTATTAAATCGATTAAAATGAGATTTCACAATTGCTTCATCTCACTTATTTAATTAATGATGTTGGGGAAATTATACCTTACCAAAATCATAGTTTGTTATAATCTCTATCCTTTTTTGAAAGAGTTGTAGTGAATACCCTCAATTGATTAAGGCAATTCCCAATCGGGTCTTGTTAATCCCAAACAATCTTGAATATTCAGTACAATTCTCACACGTACTGACGATCGCCAAGTACATCACCACTATGTTCTGATTTATTACATCGTATATAGACCAGAACCTAGTGAGGGATATTATTATCATGAAACAAATCAATAATAAAAACAGAATATAAAATTAAATATCATCACACAAGATAATATAAGCTGTTATTACAATTGAAACCAACTTCATAATAAAGAAAACATTTTATAACATTAAGCGCATGAACTCATACATTACAAAATGGAAAACCTAAACTTCCCCAATCACTCATAATATTTACCCCACCATGGTAAGTTTAATTGAGTAGAAGGGGGAAGATGAATAAATTACAAAACTAAAAAGAACAAAGAAAGAAAAGAAAGAACCAAAAGTTTCTCCTCCAGAATCTGTCCACCAGAAGTTCAGCTTCAGTTCTCCCACCATATGGTCGAATCAGGCCGAGGTCCCTTCTTATAGGAGGTTAGTAATGTAGTTGGCCATCCACCCAAGAAGTTTTCAAGCATTTGGATCCGTGTGGAAGGAGTTATGGTCGATTTAGTAGACTTGACTTATTCTGGCCGCCAATCACTATTTCACAAACCCAACTTTGACCGGTTTAAGGGTGGTCTTAATGAATGAATTTATTTCTGATATTTTTTGGTAATTCTGACGCTTCTAGTAATATTTCGAACCCATCTAGGACCACTTCATTTGGAGGTAGTTTGGCCGAGATGTTCTTCTTTGAATATGTCATAGTCTATTCTGCCGGCCAGAATAACGTTTCACATTGAACGAAATTTTTGGGCATGTAGAAATACGAATTGGAACTTGGTCTTGAAGACTTATATGTAGCCCACGAATCATGAAATCCTAAAATAATGGAATCAGGGAAATTAGATTAAAAATTTAGGAGTTATTATTGAAATACAGAGGACACATAAAACTGTTAAATGTCCAGAATTAACCACTTTTCACATTTAAGCTCAAAACTCACCAAAAGTCATAAAATGATGCAAATAATCTCAAATTGATTCATGGGAAGGGATTTAATAATTTAAAAACATATAATTAATTATGAAAATATGATCTCTATCAATTCTTCCACACTTATCACTTGGACTCCTGGACAAGTAAACATTGATATTAAATCAAAGCTAATTTAAAAACACATATCCTTGAGATACAACAATTTATAACCAATAAACAAAAGATATCATGCCTCATAAACAACCATTATTCCACGTTCTAAATTCAGTTCATTAAATATATTTCCTCTTCATTTATTCTCCCATGCACACAAAACACTTACCTAACATACATTTTTTTCTCATCACACAAATATCAATTTTCAACAATGTCTTTCTCATCCAATACTCATGCAAGAGTCACCATAGGATTGATAAATTCCAAAATCTCCACCCGATGTGAGTCAAGAACATATGTTTATCATGAGGAATTTTAAAGGTTGTTATGTGGCTTCAGGTTGGTAGGATTTAGATGTGAAAAATTTTGTGGCTAAATAAGGAGTGGAAGGCTCTTTTTGAAGAAAAATTGCATTATTCTAATTTAAACTTAAATATGGTATCCTCCTCACTCCACATTGCAGTAAATCAGCTCAACTAGAATGAAAAATTAGTGAAATTTCACACAATTCATTATTTCAGCAGCAATATTTTCAATAATCTCAAACATTATTTTTCTTGAAAGCTCCAGACAGGCACAGCTTTTTTCTCCATTGGAAGCTCCAGAAAGGCACAACTTCTCATACATGAAAGCTCCAGAAAAGGCACAGCTTTCAACTGAATGATTTTTTATAAATATATTCTTCTCTTAAATATTTTATTTTCCACTCAATGTATCAACAAATGAGGTAGTGCAACACATGATAGCTTCCCCCACACTTAAATTTTACTAGATTATGCAATTTCACTTCAAGAGCAGGTTGGATAGGGAAAATTGGCTTGTAATGTGGCTAACCTAACATGTTTTTCATGGCTTCTATGGGATACAAGGATTATATGTATAAAGTAGGCCATTATAAAAAGGATTATCTTGAAAATGGGGCTTTAAAATCAAAGAAATGCCTCAATCATTTAAAACACATGTACCTCAAACCCTCAAGTTTTGATAGGAATAAATCAAATTCTGGTTAAATCAACCATGGTATGGCTCTCTCAAGAATATAGGTGAATGAAAAGAGTATGAAAAATAGGTTTAGAAGCCTCACAAGAAAGTGATTTCAAATATAAAGACTGTGAATTGTGGTATGAGATTCAAAATTCTGAGTACATTTCATGAAATTCATAAAGAATTGAACTTGAAACAAAGTCATTTCATCATTCATTTAAGCTCAGTTTCATGTGAAAAATTGTTTCACACATTGAAATGGGTTTTAAAAATGGAGATGATATTCATTTAAGCTCAATAGTTTCAAAAACACGCAAAAATTTGAAAAACACACATTTTTTTAAAACAGTTGAAATTACTAAACTATAAAGGTTTCCTCCACCACACATAAATTATACAGTGTCCACAATGAATTCAAATTGATTTAACATGTAATTATAGTTTAAATTGAATCACAAAAATCAAGAAAGTGATGCGGAGAGGTACAACCTGACTTATTTGTAGTGCAATGTTGAGTTAAGCTCCTAAGTGCTATGCATATAAAAACCTACAAACTAAGGTAGATAATAAAACATAATAAATTTATTGAAAGTAAAGAAAATAGAAATTGAATGAGAATAGAAGGATAGATCTTGGTTTAATCCCCTGAGTGGGCCCTGGGTTTTGACAGCCTCTAGATGGGCAGTTTCAGTTGGTTATCCCCAATCCGATGGTGGGTGAAGTTTTTTTAATATGAACCACCAGAACTTCTTCTTTACATTTGAACTTCTTCCTTTTTGTTGAGGACTACATGGATATGGTACACCAAATCCAACCCCATGAAAATGATATGAATCTTGTATAGTGGAGTTAGGATAAATAAGTAGTCATCCTCTTTATTGGTTTCCAATATCATAACTTCGTCTTCATTCTCAAGCGGTTCCTCAAGGTATGTTGTATCAAAAGAATAGTCAAAGGGAAAATCAGAGTGTAATTCTATTTGAATAAAATTAAAACCTGATGAATCAATATCAAACTCTTCCCTTTTAAATTAATCATATTGTGTCTTTTTTTCTTCAGGAAAATTCACTTTTGTCTCCTCTTGAAATTCCTCTAATACGCATTCATCTTGTTTAGGGAGCTATATATGTTCTTCTTCAGGTGTATCATATTCTTTTTCCTCATTCACCAAGGCAATACATTTTTTGCCCAAATATGAAAATTTCAAGCAAGGGAAGGGGATACTCAATTCAAATTATATATAATCAAAATGAAAAGAGTTAAGAAAAATATTATCTCCCTTAAGTAGCTTGAATTTAATTGCTTCTTCAGTATGAGGTTTCCCTTGTAGATGAATTTCACAAGATAGAGGTAGGTAGTCAGGCTCCTCCATCTTTTCTTCCACCACTTTGGTGGTGTCTTCCTTTATTGGTTCTGGATATTCTACTTTATTAGGAATATGTGGATAAATTAGTTCTTCACACTCTTCCGGAATTCATATAGATCTTTTTTCTCTCCCACATGTAGCTCAATAGGTAATTCTTCATTCTTCTCCTCCTCGGGTTCATTCATATGTTCTGGTTTTTCCATCATTGCATGAACATATTCAAATGCAAGTTCTACTTTGTTCTCTAGTTTTGCTATGTCATTTTTAAGTTCTTGCATATGAACTATATCATAACCAGCCTCATATCATTTTTCTAAATGTGGGTAGTTGTTACATGAATTAAAGAAATAATCATCTGAAAACATCATGGAAAAAATATTTTTTTAACTTTTTTTGAAAAATGTTAAATATTAATAATTTGATTGCGGCACTTCCTTACCGGAAACGACGCCATGTTTTGACATGTTCCTGTCGTGGGGTGTGGAAAAAACAATTATTTACTAAGTTAAAATATAGTATAGTAGTTAACCTAAATTGTCTCCAGAAAGGAGCGCACAACAATCATGTTTGTCACTTTGTATTTGAATTTGTTTGATTTTGAAAACAATGAAACAAAACTAAAGAAAGCAATAAAGTATAAGATTTAAAACAAATTTAAAAGGAATGTGATTAAAAATAGTGATAATTATTGGGTGATCAGGTTGGGTTTGGTTTTCCAATTGTAATGTTATCATAGTTCTTATTTATTCATTCCTTTTTTATTAAATCGATTAAAATGAGATTTCACAATCGCTTCATCTCACTTGTTTGATTAATGATGTTGGGGAGATTAAACATTAATAAAATATTAGTTTGGTATAATCTATATCCTTTTGTGAAAGAGTTGTAGAGAATACCCTCAATTGATTAAGGAAATTCCCAATCAGGTCTTGTTAATCCTAAACAATCTTGAATATTCAGTACAAATCTCACACGTACTGACGATCGCCAAGTACTTCACCACTATGTTCTGATTTATTCCATCGTATATAGACCATAACCTTGTGAGGGATATAATTATCATTAAACAAATCAATAATAACAATAGAATATAAAATCAAATACAATCGCACAAGATAATATAAGCTGTTATTACAATTGAAACCAACTTCATAATAAAGAAAACATTTTATAACATTAAGCGCATGAACTCATACATTACAAAATGGAAATCCTAACCTTCCCCAATCACTCATAATATTTACCCCACCATGGTAAGGGTAATTGAGTATAAGGGGGAAGATGAATACATTACAAAACTAAAATGAACAAAGAAAGAAAAGAAAGAACCAAAAGTTTCTCCTCCAGAATCTGTCCACCAAAAGATCAGCTTTAGTTCTCCCACCATATTGTCGAATCAGGCCGAGGTCCCTTCTTATAGGAGGTGAGTAATGGAGTTTTCCATCCACCCACTATGTTTGAAAACATTTGGATCCGTGTGGAAGGATTTATGGATGATTTAGTAGACTTGACTTATTCTGGCTGCCAATCACTATTCCACCAACCCAAATTTGACCGGTTTAATGGCGGTCTTAATGAATGAATTTATTTCTGATATTTTTTGGTAATCTGAAGCGTCTAGTTATATTTTAAACCTAGCTGTAACCACTACATTTGGAGGTAGGTTGGGCGAGATATGCTTCATTGAATATGTCATAGTCTATTCTGTCGCCCAGAATAACCTTTTACATTGACCAAAATTTTTGGGCATGTAGAAATTCGAATTGGAACTTGGTCCTGAAGACTTATATGTATCCCACGAATCATGAAATACTAAAAAAAGGAATTAGGGGAATTGGATTACAAATTTAAGAGTTATTATTGAAATACAGAGGACACATAAAAATGTTAAATGTCCAGAATTAACCACATTTCACATTTAAGCTCAAAACTCACCAAAAGTCATCAAAAGATGAAAATAAGATCAAATTGATTCATGGGAATGGATTTAATCATTTAAAAACATGTAATGAATTATGAAAATATGATCTCTGTCACCCTGTGTGGCCCTCGGGTGTGGGATTTACGACAAGGCACAGATGCCTCTAAATCGAGGCATGCCATATCTCGAGTCGGGATAATACCCTCCTCATACCGGCATATGAGGTCATTGATCACCTTTTATTGGAAGAACTATGAGGGAGAGATGGGGTGGAGGTACCCATCAGTCGTGGACGTTGAGACCGTCGCAGACGATGCAGAACTATGCAACACTTCCATGCTGGTACTCCCCCTGCCCCTGCGTCAGTGGGAAGGTGGTGATCGGGCTCTGGGTGCGGCAGCTTGGTTTCTGAAAGTATGGTGATTAAAACATCAGTTCTGAAAGAAAAAGGGAATTGACAACCAGTGCCCCAGCTCCATTCCGTCTTCCATGACTGGTTAGAGGGATCCACGTTGACAACGTCACAGGTCGGGATGCCAAACATTTATATTTCCCCAACTTCTGGTGAGTTTCACACCAGGCCTGTTATATGCTTTGCAGGGCGCGGTGCCAGATAGCCGGATCCAGTGACACGCTAATCCAATGATGTCTTGAATTCTACTAATCTCTATATGGAGGAGAATAGATTAATGTCAGGTTCAACATTTCTGTTTCTGACTCTTTCATAGGGGCGTGCACATCTCTCTGTTCGAGGATGAAAGGTGCTATTTTGTTGCCCCACATTCCCGATTTCCAAAGTCGGGTTATATCCATTCATTGTTTAGGGACGTCATATTCTTGATTGATACAACATGATTGGATGTCTGTTCTTCCTTCTATGGATACCTGCCCAGAACTCGTCACCTAGTTTGGTTCTCCCTTATAGATTTAAGACATTGTTCGTGAAACTCTTCCTAGTGTCATATCTTCATAAACACTAGTTAATTACACTGATTCTGTTGGGACATTCCAAAGGGTCCAGTTAGGGCAGTAGCCTTCGGTCAGAGGAGTAGTTACATTGGACGTCACTGTCATGTCTAGATGCTATGACACTAGCACGTCTGGGATTCTTCCCCCTTGGTATAGGGCTTCTCGAGGGCGTGGAAGCTAGAGGCTTCTAATGTCGAATGTGGGGAATTTTATGCCATAGGCACGTATCTGAGTTTTTCATCAGCTTCTTATGTTTAACACAGGGTATGTCGCAGGTTTAACATCTAGCAGAGACGGATCAGACTGATCGGAACACAGGTTTGATTGGATCAGGTGTCTGCAACCCCCGGAGGTAACACCGATATTGGGGCTAACATGTGGTTAGCTACCCGATCATTTTTGAAGTGAATGGGGAATGGGGTGCCATGATCCCACCGGGATGTGGCGGCCTGCGTAAGAAACTAAATGGATGAAGGATGGTTAATTGAAGTGGGTGTATAATGAGAAGGAGTCAACTCAAGGACGTCGATGATGTTAGGCTTGAGTCTCGAAGAGACCTCCTACGCATCCCTATGATAGGATACCAAAGACATCGTAGTTCACATAACAACGGCTTACCATCGAATGATATTGACAATGACTTACCGCTGGATGGGGTCATAACATATTACCGCCGGATGGGGTCAGAATGGCTTACCGCTGATTAGGGTGCAACGACATACCACTGCTTAAGGGGGAATACTGTTTAATGTTGTGAAGCACGGTGGTGAAACGATGTGGGGTGGTCATGTTCAGTGGGTTGATGGGCTAGAACCTCGGGTTGGCTACTTATGTACCCTGCATTAGCAAGGATCAAAGTCTTCATAGTTCGTACATGGCGGAATTTGGGGCTTACGATCTGAGGCAGGCCAAGGTGTTGGTGAACCGACGTGAAGGGAGCCGGGACTGATGGGTGTTGGGCTTGGACCTCATGGAGGCTTCTTACGTGCCTTACCTTATCAAGAATAAAAGTCCCCTTAGTTCATCATGGGGTTTTTTAATCAATGTGAAGATGGTCGAGACCAATGGATGGTGGGATTGAACCTCAGAGACGCTTCGTACGTACCTTGCCTTGGCAAGGATCAAAGACCTTGTAGTTCAGAAGGGGTGTGTGGGACTTACACTCTAAGCTGCCCAGAGAGGATGTCATGGTCGATGATTCCTCTAAGCCCACGTGAGTCATGCTCGGTGTGATAAACAAGAGGCAGTAAAGACGATGATCACGTTGTAGAAGGTGTGTCTGTGGGAAGTAGAATGGGGGCATGCGCATGTTTAACGGCCCAAAGAGGAAACAATGGCTTATGCCTGGTTAGCAGCTCGAGATGGTGAAGACTGGGACATACTCTATGATGGAGGCCCAGAGGGTGAAAAAGCCCAATGGGAGAGGGATTTGGCTCCCCAGAAGAGATGAGGACCAGGGTTGCTACCTCCTGCAAGAAAAGCTAAGGGCTTACACCAGGTTGTTTTCCCATTTCCCACAAACAAATTCTGCTCTGATAAATAGGATCTCATTCCATGTGGGGAATGATCTCACTCTTGTGGAGGCCAGTGGGTTTGTAGAATGTCCATGGTGGGGAAAACCATGTCTGATGAATGGGGTGTGGTCACATTTTAATGTCATGTTATGAGGATGATGGCGCATGGCAGTTTAATGTCATGCATCTCAGACGAGGCAGGTTCACTCCGCACCCCGGGGATGTACATAACCTATAATTACCCACCCTTGGAGGAAGGAAGGCTTCGATAATGCCGTGGTGGTGGTGTTATGGAGCTAACCATTTGGGGGTCCATGTTAGCGTGGCTATGTGAAGAAGAAATAGCCATTACTGTGCCTATGCGAAGGAACATGAGGCGAAGCAACACAATGGGAATTATCATCCAAGGGATTTTGAAATTGCTCAGTGAAAACCTGAGGGGCCAAATGGGAAAAGAGAGCAAAACGCAGGTGTGTCACGCATAAGAGAGGCTCGAAAAAGTGCCTCAAGGTGGGGGAGCCATATAGAGCACCCATAAGAGAATGGGTCGGGGCATGATAGAAAGTTTTCACACAAGATGTGAGGTTTTCATGCAAGGGGAAGAGGTTGCACGCAAGATGGACGGTTTGCACATGATTTGGACCAATGACGTGCAAGCCTGAGGGGGTTCGCGCGAGACAGGCAGTTTGCGTGACGTTGGGACGGATTGCGTGCAAGAACGCCTGACATAGAGGGAACCTGTGTTCAAGATGGGACCCCTTGCTTGCAAATAACTTCGGGATGAAACGAAATTCATTAGGATCAGATGGACCGTCCGAAGGTTCCCTCGGGGAACCTATCGTGCAATAACCAATACCTAATGTCCATTGATTTTTTCATGCGATCGCATAAGATGAGGTTTTTACACGGTCGTAGAAGACGAGGTTTTCACACAGTAGAGCATCGCTTCGTCTTCAGTTCCCTATCCCTGAAGGGTGGGGATACAGTTCATTTAATACCCAGAGTCCTCAGAGTGGCACGTAGGAGCATGGTGTGGAAAATCCGGTCGGTCGTCGGCTTTTGGGCTAAGTGGAGGTCGGGCGCACAAATGTGCGTTTGACGTCTCCTTGGGCGCCGAAATGGGACCGGGCGCGCAAATGGCCGTTCGATGTTTCCTTGTGCGTGGAAACGAGGTCGTGTGCGCAAACGGGCATTCGAAGTCGCCTTATGTGTGGAAATGGGACTGAGCACCCAAACGGCCTTCCAACGTCGCCTTCTCGGAGGAAACGGGGTCGGGTGCACAAACTGCCATTCGACGTCTCCTTCAGCATAGAAATGCAGCAGGGCAAGCAATTGTCCTTTCGATGTCTCCCTGTGCACATAAAAGGTGCTAGGCGCGGCCAGTCATAGTGGACAGTGTTTTGGGTGTAGAAGGGAAGGCCGACCAGCAACGGCTTGCGTACAACAAGTCCTCTTGCACACACCTTCCCAATCGTGCATGTGCCCACCTCCCAGGCCCTAAGATCTCCTCATTTTTATCCTAGATTCATTCATTGCTCTTTTATCGGCACGATGTGATCATTCTCCAAATTTTGGTGTCAACAAATTCCCCCCTTATAATTAGAGCCAAAAGGTAACCAGAAGGTCATATTCGGAGGGTATACCAAAAAATAGAAAAGAAAACTTGTAGGGCATGAAAAAACACATTTTTCACGTGCAAGAGTGTTGTGTTTGTGAGGAAAATTCATCAGAGCTTTATAAATAGGCCGAGGGACCCCCTAGGGCCTACCTTGACTTTTGTCTATGTGACATGATTTGTTGATCTCGCGCGTGAAAATAGCACTAACCCACACATAAGATTCCGCGACCGACTCTGTGTTTTGCACGCAAAAACTTTTTTCCACGCTCATCGACCTTTTTTCATGCCACCACCACCTTTTCACACCTAATATTCTATATTTCATGCTAATCACTTCGAAATACCAAAAATGGCCACTCAATAGATTGATGCTGAGGGGTAAGTTGTTGCTGCAGCATGAAGAACCCAAATGATCCTGAACCCTCAGATTCTTTAGGCGAGGAGGGTCGTGTCTGAAAACCAATTTCTTTTCGGAATGTTTATGAAATCTCAAAAGGATTACATCCTGAGCAGTAGCATACTGCTATGGAACTTTGGTCTTCGAGAATAGGTGATGATGCCAGGATTCAAGATGGAAACACCACGGTCATCGGTGACGTGCGAGGATAGTATTCCACAATTCCACATTAGAAACAATGGCCTTCCAACTAAGGAAACACATAACATTGTCATCTATGTCCTAAATATGAAAACCAGGATGGTTCTGGGAAGCGATCCAGTTCCCGAGGAGTCTCCTGTTATTTAAGGAAGTATTTTCAGAAGCAACATTTCTGACGAGATGACGGGCAGGTAGGAGTGAGATTTGAGATCTGGAGGCTAATTTACTATTTAATGGACATGGGAATACTGGGTACATTAGACATGCGAGTAATTTGGGTCGGAGCTGTGGGACATTGGTCTTTTCGAGGTCGTTTCGAAGTCTCAATTCCACTTTTATAGACAGCAGTACTTGGTTGCAGAGCTATTCAGTCACTGGTCGCCTGATACCACCACCTTTCACCTCCATCATGGGAAGGTGTCCATCAGTTTATGGGATGTCCATTCTATCAGGGGAATCCCCTTGGAGGAGTATCAGTTCAATGAGTTCCTCCTGATGGATAATGTCTAGGGGGATAAGATCTGCACCCCAATCCTTTCATGGCACCTGCTAGAACTGGCTAAAGAGGAACTCATTATAAAATTTATCCTAAAGGACATACCCTATTTAGGGTGGTTTAGTCTCTTCCTGACCCAGGGAAGATCCGTGAAGATGCCAGTCTGAGGGAAGCAGTTCCCGAACACATCTCATAGGGGGAAATCTGGATCATATTGGAAGATTTTGGAGACTAGAGAGTATCGATCATGGGGATTTCGAATCAATGAAGGTCGAGACCAGAATGTGCGATATGCTGGGTACCTCACCGCATTCTTGAGTGGATGGTTGTTACCTATGAGGCACAAGAGGATGGGAGTCCACCTTGGGATTCTAGTGATGGCTAAGATTATGGCAGCAAAGAACAATGTTAACCTAGGGGTACTGGTGTTGGTTTGGCTATACAGTATTCTTGGTATCATTTCGAGGGGATGTACACCCTGGAGGATATGCGGGCCATTCCAAATCCTCCACAGTTGGGTCACAGCCCACTGTGGGGGGTATGACTTCCCGAATTCCATCCGCCCCGAGTAACGGTATGCGGCCATCCCTCTTCAACATCACCTAGATCTTCCCATTGACCCTTAGGGATGATGGAGTCATGATCAAGATCAGCAGTCACACTCACTTTGACTTCCACCCATTCTGAACCCCATTCTTCCAAATGGTAGATGATGGGCTGGGTCCACTGGAGTAGAGGGAGTGCCTGCAGAGCATCCAGGGTGTAACATCCCAGTTCCGGAAGCCACCCAAAGGTGCCCCGTACCCAGTTGGTCACATGGCCTCAAGAGCATTTACCCTAATGCCAGAGGATGCCAACTAGCAGCGAGGGCATTGGGTGCGATAATGGGGAAACTATGCCCTTATTAGAAGAGTAAGAAAATAGAAGTTAAAACAGATAACAATAACAGAAGAAGTAATAATCCATACCGAAGTAAACATTAGAAGTCTAATGAAATAAATAGCTGGAGTGTACATATTTAAAAATGATGCATGGTACATATGTCTATGAATTCATCCAAACACATCAAAATGCTGGAATACAGAACGGAACAAATCAAAGTACAAAATAAAATAGATAAATAGCTCATCATCATCACAAGACTTAGCTTGGTCTAATGCTCTCCGGAACCACATCATATCAAGTACCGTAAGTAGATGGGCACTTTCCTTTATTTATAACTATATCATTATAATCAATTTGGGCCCAAATACATAGCCCAAATAGGGTTTGAGACTAAATCCCAGTAGAAAATCACCACAAGATAGGTGCCTAAGAGTCAGTGATTTTATGGAAAGTAGTAAACAAAAGAAATAAGTATACAAGGTAGTCCTCAGTAGTAACCAGTCCTACAGTTTCAATGCAATCAGTTCCATATATCAACAAAGAAAAACACAAAGGTAACCCTCTAGGTAGTTCTCTCAGCCTAACCCCTCTGATTCAATCAAACAAGGATATTGCAAAGACTCTATGAGGAATATATCTCAGTCAATTCCCCTTATAGTCCCAAGCGTTTAAAAATACTCTCTGAGGAAGATCACATGTCATTTCCACATATATTCTAAGGGAGTCATGGACTCTCTAAGGAATCTCACACGGTCAATTCCTCTTATATCCCCACGGAAAAAATACTCTCTAAGGAAGCTCTCACATCAATTCCCCTTATAGTCTAAGGTAGTCATGGACTCTCTGAGAAAGCACACACGGTCAATTACTCTCATATCCCTAAGTGGTCAGAGACTCTCTGAAGATGCTCTCTCAGTCAATTCCCCTTATAGTCTAAAATAGTTCAAAGGCTCTCTCAGGAAGCTCACTCGATCAATTCCCCTCATAGCTCCAAGTGCTCAAAGACTCTCTGAGGAAAATCACTCTATCAATTCCCCTTATAGTTTCCTACACCAGGTTCTCACGACCCTTTGTAATTCAACGAGCATAGAAAAGAAATAAAGCCAAAGTAAACCTCAAGAACTACTTGGCTAAACATTATACAACATCTCAAGCATATGAGATTATATAATACTCTATCCTACAATACTAGGAATGAAAAACATCAAGGAAGCCTAATGGATAAACAGGACCAAACGGCCATAAACATAACATGCATGGGAAAACACATTCAAAGCTTAGAAAACAACCCTATTCACATCCAACTAACCTCTATTTACACATACCATCACAGCATGCAATTAATAGGGTTAGAACAGTAAACACGCAATACCCCGTTCATGGGTATTGGGAAAAATTGCACATAATAATCAAAGACTTTCAACGAAAAGGCACAAACCACCTATGTCAGCATTGGGAGATTGATATACTCTTGTGTCGGCGCTTGGATCGACCTAGAACGTGGTAGATATACAAAAATGTCTAAAACATTCAACCCACGATATATCATGAGAGAGCAGAAAATAGAATTTGGGGCTCTAGGAGAAGAGAGAAATCACCAATGTGATTCCAATGCAACTGATGATGTTCGATTCGGAGGAAGAACGACGAATCGGGGGCTCGTCGAATATCTGCGGCCATACGACACTCACGGACGAAGAATTCAAGGAAGAACATGTTTTTGTCCATAAGACGTGACCCTGGTGCCCTTAATGAAAAATAATACAAAATATATGGCATGTACTTTTTAATTACATGGAGTGTACTCGCCTTTACTGTACTCCACATGAGGCAGCCTTCAGGTCACCCCCACATGGTCGGGTACATGGCCGCTACATGACCATCAAACTGTTACATGTGGTAACTGAGTACATGGTGTGTACTCATAAAGTACACGGCTTGCACTTCGAAAATTTACAGAAATGCATATTTTTCCCAAAAACGACCAAAAAAAGAATACATACTTGAAAAAGAAGATCCTGGTTCTTACAAACACCCCCACCCACCCCTTAAATAAATTCTTCCCCAAATTTCCCTAGCAAGGCAGTGTAGAAAAAGAAACCCTAAAAACCTCTAGCCACTATGCTCGTACATCAGCCTCTCTCTTCCAACTCTCGTCATGTACTCGCTCGTGCTACCATAGCACTTGTACCGGAGGAACATACTGGTCACAGAGAACCTTCGCACTTCGATTGACAATCCGGATAGGATTCTCCTCAAAAAATTCATCCACTTCCAACCCAACCTCCTTGGGTTGAAAGACATGAGATGGGTCTGAAATATAATTTTGAATATGAGAAACATGGAAGATGTCATGCATAGCCCGGTACCTCTGAGGTAACTGAAAATGATAGGCAACCGGGAAAACATTCTCCAACACCTCAAACAGCCTGATGTATCTTGGTGAAAGATTACCCTGTCTCCCAATCCTCTTATGCCCCAACCTTGGTGTGAAAAATAGGAAAACCTGATCTCCGACCTTGAACTCCAGAGGTTGTCTCCGCTGATCACCATAAGACTTCTGTCGAGACTGTATAATATACATCCTTTTCTGAATCAACTCTATCTTCTTTTTGGTCTCTTGAACAAGACAAGGTCCCATCATATCTTCCTCTCCTACATCTAGCCATCATAAAGGTTATCGACATGGCCTACCATGCAAAGCCTCATAAGGTGCCATCCAAATAGTCACTTGAAAACTATTATTATAGGAAAACTCCACAAGAGGTATATGCTTCTCCCATGAACCTGAAAAATCTAGGATGCATGCACGAAGAAAATCCTCAAGAATTTGAATCATACGCTTGGACTGGCCATCTTTCTAGGGATGGTAAGCTGTACTCAAAAGTACATTTGTACACAAAGCATTCTGATTCCCCTACCAGACCCGAGAAGTAAAATGTACATCTCTGTATGAAACAATGGTGAGTGGAACTCCATAAAATCACACAATCTCATGGATGTACAATCGTCCTAGCTCATCAATACTAAAGATATCCTTGATCAGCATGAAGTTAGAAACCTTCGTGATTCTGTCAATGACAACGCAAACTGCATCATTCCCTTGAGGTGACCTCGGTAAACCTGCCACGAAATCCCTTGCGACATCATTCCACATCAACTCGGGAATAGGTAACTACTGCAAAAGCTCGACCGGTCACTGATTCTCCTCTTTCACTTGCTAATAGTTGGAACACTTCATGAGGAAACCAACAACATCACTATTCATAACTGGCCACCAATACTGATGTTGTAGATCACGATAAATCTTGGTGACACCATGATGAACTACCCAAAATGAGGAATGAATGTCCCACATCAGCTCCTCGCGTATGTCTACTGGTACCCATACACGCCCCTAGAAATGAAAGATCTCAACCTCACCTATGGTCCATCCAGGAATAGGGTCCTCTTCTATCACACATTCCCATAGGACTAGGACTTTAGAATCTGATAGCTGCCTTATTTGCAATCGATCAAGAAGAGTAGAAGTAACAGTCATAGAAGAAAGAAAGGTCTTCCCCTTTCTATCATGCACTTCCAAATGCATCTCATAGAACAGAGCCATAAGCTTCCACTCACTATTGGCCTCCTGAACTGCCAGTATCTGAGTCCTCCTGCATAATGCATCAGCGACAACATTTCCTTTCGCAGGAGTATAAGTATGCTCAAAGTCAAAGGATTGAAGGTACTCAACCCACCTTCTCTGTCTCAAATTCAGATCAAGTTGAATGAAGTTGTACTTGAGACTCTTATGGTCGGTGAAAACCAGAAAATGCTCTCCTAGAAGATAATGTCTCCAATAGTACAAGGCATGAACAACTGCTGACAACTCGAGATTGTGGGTTGGGTAATTTCCCTCATGTGGCATCAACTATTGGGACCAGTACGCAACGAATCCTTCTCCCTAAATAAGCATAGCTCCCAGCCCGATACCTGAAGCATCACTGTACAAAGTATAGATCTTTATCGGATTTGAAAAAACTCGTATCGATACTGAATTCAACCTCCCTTTCAGCTCTTAAAAGGTTGACTCACAAGAATCTGACCACAAGGACATCACACCCTTCTTAGTCGGACATGTTAATGGTGCTGCTAAGTTTAAAAAGGCATGAATGAAACGTATGTAGTATCCATCCAACCCTAGAAAACTCCGTACCTCAAATACGTTCTTCTGCTTCTCCCAAGAAACTACTACTCTCACTTTAACTAGGTCCACTGATACTCCTGTCTCTAAGATAACATGACCCCATAAGTTAATTTGGTCGATCCAAAAGTGGAATTTTGAGAGAAAAATGATGAAAGAATCCAAGTATGGATGGAACACCATCATATCATCCACAAAGACCACCATGAAAGAATCCATGTATGGATGGAACACTCGGTTCATCAGTGCCATGAAAACTGCAGGCGCATTCGTGAGACCGAACAACATAACTACATACTCATATAGACCATACCTACTCTAGAAGGCTGTGAGAGATATATCAGATGGTATAACGACAAACTGATGATAACAGGATCTCAATTCAATCTTCAAGAACATCCAGACTACTCGAAGATGATCAAAGAGATCATCAATCCATAGCAAGTGATATCAGTTCTTAAACATCAATATGTTCAGCTTCTGATAATCCACAAAATGCCTGAGGGTTCCATCTGCCTTCTTCACAAAAAGGACAGGAAAACGACAAGGAGAAGTACCAGGTCAGTTGAAACCATTTTCCTGAAACTCCTCCAACTGCTTCTTGAGCTCCTGTAACTCTGGTGTAGCTATCCTGTAAGGAGGAATGGACACCGGTTCTTCTCTTGGCCTGAGCTAAATAGAAACGTCTACCTCACACTCTGGAGGAAAACCTGAAAAGTCTTATAGAAAGAAATCTCTGAAACAATCCACCATTTGTGGAAAGTCAAACTGTGAAGTCCCTTGGTCATCTAGAAAATGACTAGAAATCTGGTCTATAACTCCTCTTAACCCATGATGCTCGGGTCCCGTTCTGCTCGCCTAGACATCCCACATTCCCTTATGAAGAATATATCCTCCCTCTGGTGATGTGAAACTCACCCTACGATGAAAGAAATAGAAAAATTCCTAGAAGGGAACTAGCCAATCCATTATGAGAATGAAATCATACCCTATCATCTCTAGGACATAGAGGTCCCATAAAAAGTGGCACCCACCAACCTCTAGAGGTAACTCGTTGCACTGATGTACGCTCTCCGTTCTAATCCCTAACGGTGTGTCTAGTGTTAAGATATCAGCTGAAGAAAAGATATAGAGCCCAATGCTTTCCATGACCTCAACAGATATAAATCTATGGGAAGCCCCTGTATCAAAAAGAGTAGTAGCTAAAACTGAGGCTAATAAGATCGTACCTCGAACTGGAGAAGGTCTCAGATCCTACTCTGGTTGGGTCTGCTCCACTGCAAAAGTCTAGCCTATACCACAGCCATGTGACCCTACCTAAAAACTCTGAGCTCATCTTCCCTGATGTCGCTGAAAGCCCAGTGACTGGATACCATAGCCACGGCCTCCATCTCAGCTTGAATGGCCGGAAGAACTCTAGTTCCCAGACTGGTGAGAAACTGGTGGTGCTACTCCTGAACAAGGAGTCATAGAAGAACCGCTATCACCAGATGCTAGTGAAAAGACCTATAGCATCCCGACCTTTTCTTACATTAATATTACATCATTTTAAAGGTAAAAAACATAATAGTATTACACATAGAGGATCCAACGGTTTAGAGTCTTTGGAAAACTAGGACCATACATACCAATTACAACATCAAGCATAAACATTTATCTAATTTCTTCTTCTCTAGCTTCTTATTTTCACTTGTCCTCTCCTTAGTACATGTAGCCACCTGAGGATATACATAAAACACTGTGAGATAAAATCCCAATAAGAGGATAGATAGGAATAATATATCATGGGGTGAGCATAATCATGGCATAGGTAAAGAAATCATGAACATGAGAGGAACATAAATAAAAGGCTTGAAATGTGGAAATGCATAAAAATAAAACATCATGTTTTAGTGGTTAACTACCACACATACTTGTGAACCAATCCAGAATCTTTTTCACACATCAATTCACATATACTATTGAGGATCATCACTTTACCCAATGCATTGGAGTGCTGTATAATTCTGGACGCACCCGTCACATTGAAACATTCATATTGTGCTATATAATTCCGGGCACACCCGTCACATCATAACATTATCAGTATCATGATTGCCACATAGAACACATATCAAACGTGAACATAAATAACCCAGGTAATGTAATGGGTTTCATCTCATATGAATACATTCATAAGTTTTGGATTCCTAAAAGAAAGAGGAAACATCATACATGATACATGAACCATCAACAATGAATGAAATGAAAAAGATGAGTTCTCAAAAGAAGAGTTCTTTTGGAAAACATCTGGTTTGACATAAACATAATTAGAAAACTAGTATATCCCAAAAGTTAAGATAATTATGAAGAAATTATCTTTAAGAAGTAACCATATCAAAATGGAGTGAAAGAGGGAGAACCCGAAGGGTGAAAATTGAGTTCGAGATTTCCCCTTACCTTGTATCTGAATGCTTCCTTCTCTTTAATGTCCTGTATAATGACATTATATTCATTAATTAGAAATTAAAATACCTTTTATACATTAATAGGGTGTATTCTGGTTTTATTATGTGATTTTATTTGCCTTTTAATGAGTTATAGAGTTTAGAAACATTATTCGGGAATGCTTGTTTTTATGGTTTTCCTGAGTGGTTCCCTTGTATTCTTAAATTGATGTTCGGGTAGTACATGGGTAAACATCCAGAACTAATATTACATCTTATTAATGATATTATAGTAGTTTGAATGATATTATAATTAATCATATTATATCCATGTGGATGAATCATTAGATAAGAATTAAATGATGATTGTTTGGGTTAATTTGGGCAGTTTTCGATCTCAATGAACTTGTTTTAATTTATCACTTAGTAATATGTTCATAAGTCCATTAAATAATTTTAAATAGGACATAATACATATAAAAAATTCTGTTTCAACCCTAAAAATGGTTTCATTACCAGATCTGATGGTAGAAATGGAAGAAGAAAGCATGTCGTTCTTGAAGGTGATAAATTAACACCTCACGAACAATTTTCTATTTAATAAAATAAAATGAATAAGGAAAGGGAGGTTGGATGATATAATTTCCCATTAGCATCATAAAATTAAATTATATGTAAAATACTAGAGTTAAAATACAATTTGGGTGATGATAGGTGGGAGAGATCAAGAAATGAACTTGAACTTGAAAGGAAATTAAAGGAGAAGAGGGAGAGAAATTACCTCTTGAGTCCTTCTCTTGAGAAGCCCCTCAAGGGCCTAAGAATGGACATTTGATGAGACCAGAAGCTCTTGGACATGGGGGAGGGTCTAGGGAGGATGTTTGGGCAGAGTTTAGAGAAGGCCTAGATCTTGAGAGGTGTGAGGGGATGAGGGTGTGAAGGGTGGTATTTATTGTGGAGGGGAGGTGTAAATTTTGAATATTTAATTCATTATTTTTTTTTATTTCCCTCATGAGAACCTATAGTATTGTTTCATGTTACCCCTAATCGTAATAAGATCATTTGAGTTAGAACAAAGTGTCCTTTCATCACTTTTGACGTCATGAATAGTATATTGAACTGTTAAATTGTATATACGGTATTTTACCGTATTTCACTATTCATCAAAAATTCGAGTTTTTCAGAAAAATACCAAAACATTACCCTGACCATTTTTCGACCTGTAGAATTAATAAATGAAGTCCATTTTTCAAAATTAATTTTCTAAATTTTATTAATTTATTTTTAAACAAAGTCATAGTTAATTTGAAAAATAACAATATTAATGGTGCTGTAAGTTTTATTTCTCATTGAAAAATTAATTAAGATCTCATTATCTTTTTTCCTTAAGAATATAAAATAATAATATTATTTACTATTCATAAGGGTCATATTACTATTCATTTTACAATTCATAAAGGTACGTTACTATTCATCAAAAAACCAAGTTTGTTCTATCAGACTCCAAAAATCATCTTGAACACAACCGTGTATGTCGGATTTTCAAAATTCCAAACAGAGAACTGACAAAATTATGTTTAAAGGCCACTTATCACCTAGTAGTTCATTATTTTGTGCATTCCTATGATTTTATGACATAATTTTATTAAGGGAAGTTTCATTGTTAAACATTGAGTCGTTACATTTTTCCCCCTTAATAAATTTCGCCCTCAAAATTTTGTTTTACAAAAACAGGTGAGGGTACTTCTCCTTCATCTCCTCTTCGGTTCCCAAGTTTCTTCCTAAAACTTATGGTTCCTCCACAACAATTTGACAAGTTGGTTTGTCTTGTTGCATAGAACCTTATCACTTTGGTCCAGAATCTATACTGGCTGCTCTTCATAGGATAGATCACCTTCCAGTTGCACCACCTCTGAGTTTAGTACATGTGAGGGATCAGGAATATACTTCCTCATGAGTGATATGCGAAAAACATCATGAACTCAATCCATATTTGGTGGAAGTGCAAGCCGATAGGCCATGACACCTATGAGGTCAAGGATTTCAAAGGGGCCAATATACCTTTGGCTTAGCTTCCCTTTCTTCCCGAATTACATGACTCTCTTCCGTGGAGATATTTGAAAGAATACTTTATCTCCAAATTCAAACTCCAAGTCCCTTCGACGGTTGTCATAATAGCTCTCTTGCCGACTTTGACCATCTTTGATGTGTTTCTAAATGACATGAACCTTCTCTTTCATATCTTGAACAAGATCAGGTCCATGTAGCTTTATTTCTCCAACTTCATCCCAACAGGTTGGAATTCTTCATCGCTTTCCATATAGAGCTTCATATAGATCCATCTGAATACTTGAGTGGAAGAAATTTTTGTATGAGAACTCAACCAATGGGAGATGTTGATCCCATCCACCTTTGAATTCTAGAGAGTAGGCTCTAAGCATATCTTCAACTGTCTGAACAGTCATTTCCGATTGGCCATCAGTTTGAGGGCAATAGGCCGTGCTGAAATTTAATTCAGTACTCACTGCATGTTCAAGGCTCCTCTAGAATTTAGATGTGAACCTCAGATCATGGTCAGAGACAATTGAGAGTGGAACACCGTGCACTCTCACCACTTCCTTCACATTTATCTTTGCAATTTGTTCAAGCGAGAGATCTTCCCATTTCCACATGGGTATAGGCAATGGATACATCATACCTTTGGACTTTTGTCACTTAGCCTTAACTTGCTGACATACCAAGCACCATGATATATATTCCTCAATCTCCTTCTTCATGTTATCCCACCAGAAGTGTTCTCGGAGTTCATGGTACATCATGGTACACCCAGGATGGATAGAGAAAGTTGAGCTATGTGCATTGTCCAATAGCTCCTTCTTTATCCCAGGTGATGAAGGCACACAAATCCGCGTTCCAAACCGAATCACGCCATCATCATCAATATGGAACTCTTGCAGCTTCCCTTATTTTACTGCATTCACCCTCTTTTGTATCTCCACATCATCCCTTTATGCTTCCTTAATCTTCTCCCAGATGGATGGTTGTGAAATCATTTGGGAAAGGTAGGATGTATCCCCTGCCCTTATGATTTCCAAATCCATTCTTTCCATATCCATGAAGATATGGTCTTTCCCAATCCGTTGCATGGATAGAGTATCAGGTTCTTTTCTACTTAGTGCATCAGATACCTTGTTCACCTTTCCAGGATTATAGTGAATAGAGCAATAGTAATCCTTCATTATCTCTAACCATCTCCTTTGACGCATATTGAGCTCCTTTTGTGTGAATATATACTTTATGCTCTTGTGGTCAGTGTATATGTCACACTTCTCAACATAAAGGTAGTGCCGCCAGATTTTCAAGGAAAAAATCATGGCTGTCAGCACTAGATCATGCATCGGGTAGTTCTTCTCATGGCTCTTCAACAGCCGAGAGGCGTAGTCTATCACTTTGTCATTTTCCATGAGTACAAAACCCATTCCTTTCTTTGAAGCATCACTATATATCACAAAAATTTATCCACTTTTTGGTAGTGTGAGTACTGGTGCAGTGATCAGCCTTCTCTTTAGCTCTATAAAGCTTCCCTCACATTCTTATGTCCATACATACTTTACCCCTTTCCTTGTTAACTTATTTAGTGGGCTTGAAAATCGTGAGAAGTTTCTCACAAAGCATCGGTAGTACCCTGCTAATCCATGAAAACTGCCGATTTTTGTGACACTAGAGGGCCTACGCCATTCCTCAATCGCCTTCGTCTTTGAAGGATCCACAGAAATTCCCTCACTTGTGATCACATTTCCCATGAACGTGACTTGCTTCATCCAAAAGTCACACATGCTGAACTTGGAGTATAACTTCTCCTTTCTCAATGTCGCCAACACAAGTCTTAGATGTTCTTCATGTTCCTCCTTTCTATTAGAGTATATGAGAATATCATCGATAAAAACTACCAAAAATTTGTCAAGGTAATGTCTAAAGACTCTATTCATCAAATCCATGATTATTTCAGGAGAATTAGTAAGTCCGAAGGGCATCACCAAAAACTCATAGTGCCCATACCTTGTACGGAAGGCAGTGTTCTGAATATCTTCCCTTTTCACCTTTACATGATGATATCCGGAATGGAGATCCACCTTTGAGAATTATTGAACACCTCTTAACTGATCTAATAAGTTGTCAATCCTTGGAAGAGGATACTTGTTCTTTATGGTGATCTTGTTGAGTTACCGATAATCGATACACAACTGCATTATTTCATCCTTCTTCTTCACAAAGAGCACTGCTGCACCCCAAGGTGTTGGACTAGGGCATATGAACCCTTTGTCCAGATTCTCTTGCAGCTACTTCTTTAAATCCTCATGTTTGATAGGATCCATCCTATTGGGACACTTCGAGATAGGAGTAGCTCTGGGTATGAGTTCAATTGAGAACTCTACCTCACGATCCGGTGGAATTCTGTGTAACTCTTCTGGAAATACATAGCTATATTCCCTCATGATGGGCATTTCCTCAAGGTTGGAACTTTCCTTCGACTCAACCATTTGGGTGAGGTATGCTTCTTCATAGGGAATCAACACCCACACCATTGAATGATTTTTCAAAGGAGATTTATGATCTTCCTTGCATTTGTAGAAGAGCCTGAGATGGTTCATAATATGAAAAGATATTTCCTTTTCCTGACAGTTGATATGTGCTCTATATGATGAGAGACAATCCATTCCCATTATAGCATCGAATTCCACCAAGGGAAGTTTTACGATATTTTCCTAAAGAATCTTCCCACATATGCGAACAAAAGAAGAGTCAAACACTTGGGTTGAAATGATTGATCCACTTGGTGTTTTTACAGATATCTATAATTCAAGGTTTCAGGGCTTCGATTCTATAGTCCTGGAAAACTTACAAGATATAAATGAAAGCGTAGAACCAGAATAAAATAAGCCAATTTCCTTTATTGAGTGAATAAGAAGTGTACCTTGTACGAATTCATTATCATGCTCCACCTCTTCAGTAGTGATGGCATAAGCCTTCCCTTGTTCCTTTGGATTTTGTGGTTGTTGATGCTGATTACCCTCATGAACTCGAGGTTTAGTGCACTGGTTTTCATAGTAACCTATCTCCCTATAGTTGTACCATTGAACTGTGAGTGGTTCTCTCCTTTCATCAGCTACATTCTCCTTCCTTTTCATGTCTTTTCGACACTCTTGGGCATGGTGTCCTTCTTTCCCACACTTGAAACATTTCCCCGTCCCATTGAGGCAGTTCCCATAGTGCAACTTCCCAAATTTTAGGCATGTGGGTCGTTGATTTTTCATCCCATCTTTGTCATTAGATCCACCATCTTAAAACTCCATCATTTTTTTCTTATCACCATAGCCATGGGACCATTCTCCAAACTCCATCTCCACTTTGAGAGCACATCGAACAACTTCTTAAAAACTCCCAAAGTCTTGAATTTCAAGAGCCTTTCCAAGGTGTAGTTTTAATATATTAAAGAATCTATCAATTTTTCTATCATTGTTGATAACAAAACCTGAAGCGTACCTTGCAGGACTTGTGAAATTTGCTTCATAGGTTGTGACATATTCTCTTTCTTTTTTGCTTGAGCTCTATAAATTCTCTCTCCATCTTCGTACGAGGAGTTCGTGGAAAATACTTGTTAAGAAACATTATAATAATGTCTTCCCATTCCGTCTCTTCAATTTTCTCCCTTGGCTTGGTGTTCTTAATCAATGCCCAGCATTGATCAGCTTCTCCATCTAGACGATAAACAGCTAGTGTCACCATCTCCATCTCAGAACAGTGAAGAACAAAATAGATATTCTCCATAGAGTTACTCCACTGTTCTGCAACTAGTGGATCAGAAGATCCACTAAATGTCGGTGGTCATTGCCACATAAAACAATTGATAGCCATTTTCTCCATTTTTGGCGAAGGAGGATGTTCCCCTTTATTATGGTAACTGTTCATAACCTGAGATAATAGGGTAAGCATCAACATGAAGTTTTGAACTCCACCTCCCAAATCATTGGGGATGTCATTCGGGCAATCGTTGCATTGGCCCTCGCACAAGTTGCTGGCCTAATTTCACCGGGTTCCCACCATTTTCTAAAATAGAAAAGGTTAAAACAAAACATAAGTAAACTAGTTATGAATAATACATTAATTTAAAAAATTTATTCCAAAAAAATAACATATGGGATCCCTATGTAGATTTTCTTGTGTGCCTACTTGTACTCAGTCTCATGCTAGAGGTTTTCTCTAGGGTTCACTAATCCTAATTATCAAATTAACTAAACCATTCCTTTGATAGAAACTATAGCATCCCGGACTTTTCCTACATTTCTATTACATAATTTTAAAGGTAAAAAACATAATATTTTTACACATATAGGATCCAACGGATTATTTTCTTAGGAAAACTAGGACCATACATAGCAATTACAACATCAAGCATAAACATTTATTTAATTTCTTCTTCTTTAGCTTCTTATTGTCACTTGTCCTCTCCTTAGTATTTGTAGCCACCTGAGGATATACATAAAAAGGGGTGAGATAGAAGCCCAATAAGAGAATAGGTAAGAAGGATGTATCATGGGGTGAGAATAATCCTGACACAGTTAAATAAATCGTTAACAAGAGAGGAACATAAATAAAAGACTTGAAATGTGGAAATGCATAAAAATGAAACATCATGTTTTAGTGGTTAAATACCACACATACTTGTGAACCAAGATAGCATATTGTTCATACATCATTTCACATATACTCATGAGATTCATCACTTTACCCAATTCATTTGAGCGTTGTATACTTCTAGGCGCACCCGTCACTTTGAAACATTCTATTTGCGCTATATAATTCCGGGCGCACCCGTCTCATCATAACAATAGCATTATCATGATTGACACAAAGAACACATATCAAAATTGAAAATAACTAACCCATGTAAAGTAATGGGTTTCATCTCATAATAATACATTCATAAGCTTTTGTTTCCCAAAATAAAGAGGGAACAACATACTTGATACACGAACCATCAACCATGAATGAGAGGTAAAAGTTGAGTTCTTAAAAGAAGAGTTCTTTTTGAAAAAATTTGGTTTGACATAAAATTAATTAGAAAACATTTATATCCCAGAAATGGTATGATAATTATAATGAAATTTTCTTTATGGAGTAACTGTATCAAAATGGAGTGAAAGAGGGAGACCCCAAAGGAAGAAAATTGAGTTCGAGATTTCCTCTTACCTTGTATCTGAATGCTTCATTCTCTTAAATGACCTATATAGTGACATTATATTCATTAATTAAGAATTACAGATCCTTTTATACATTAATAGGGTTCATTATGGTTTTATTTTGTGATTTTATGTGCCTTTGAATGAGTTATAGAGTTTAGAAACATTATTCGGGAATGTTTGTTTTTATGGTTTTCTTTGTGGTTCACTTGTATTCTTAAATTGATGTTCGGGTAGAACATGGGTAAACTTCCAGAACAAATATTACATGTTATTAATGAGATTACAGGAGTTTTAATGATCTTATAATGAATCATATTATATCCATGTGGATGAATCATTAGATAAGAATTAAATGATGATTGTTTGGGTCAATTTGGGCAGTTTTTCGATCACAACGAACTTGTTTTAATTTATCACTTAGTAATATGTTCATAATTCTGTTCCAGAATTTTTAATAAGAAAAATTACATATAACATATTCTTTTTCAAACATAAAAATGGTTTCATGAACATATCTGAAGGTATAATTGGAAGAATAAAGCATGTCATTCTTGAAGGTGATAAATTAACACCTCACAAACAACGTTCTCATTAATAAAATAAAAGGAAGCGGGAAAGGGAGGTTGGATGATATATTATCCTATTAGAATCATAAAATTATAGTATATTTATAATAATAGTGTTACAATAGCATTTGGGTGACGATATGTGGGGAGAGGTCAATAAATGAACTTGAACTTGAAGGAAATTAAAGGGGAAGAGAGAGAGAAATTACCTCTTGAATCCTTCTCTTGAGAACCTCCTTAAGGGCCTAAGATTGGTCTTTTGATGAGACCAGAAGCTCTTGGACGTGGGGGAGGGGATAGGGAGGATTTTTGGGTAGAGTTTAGATAAGGCTTGAAGCTTGAGAGGTGTGAGGGAATAAGGGTGTGAAGGGTGGTTTTTATAGTGGAGGGGAGGGGTAAATTTTGAATATTTAATTCATTATTTTATTATTTTTCTCAAGACAACCAATAGAATTGTTTCATGTGACCCCTAATAGTAATAATATCATGTGAGTTCGAACCAAGTGGCCTTGCATCACCTGTGATGTCATGAATAGTGTATTTAACTGTTAAATTGTATATACGGTATTTTACCATATTTCACTATTCATCAAAAATTTGAGTTTTTCAGAAAAATACCAAATACCCCAACCATTTTTCGATGTGTAGAATTAAAAAATGAAGTCCATTTTTCAAAATAAGTTTTCTAAATTTTATTAATTTAATTATTAAATAAATTCATAGTTAATTCAAAAAATAACAATCTTAAAGGTTCTTTTAGTTTTTTTTCTCATTGAAAAATTAATTAAGATCTCATTATGTTATTTCCTTAAGAAAATAAAATAATAATATTATTTACTATTCATAAGGTTCATATTACTATTAATTTCATTATTCATAAGGGTATATTACTATTCACCCAAAAAACAAGTTTGTTCTATCAGGCTCCAAAAATCATCTTGAACACAAAAGTGTATTTGGATTTTGAAAATTCCAAACATAGAAGTGACAAAATTATTTTTAATGGTCACTTATCACATAGTAGTCCATTATTTTGTGCATTCATGTGATTTTATGACATAATTTTAAGAAGTTAATTTTCATTGAAATACTTTAGGTCGTTATAGGAACTAACAGAAACACTAAAGATGGCCCATCTTGCCGCAAGATCAGCACTCCACTGGGTCCTTTGGCCAATGTGGCCTCGTATGCTCGCTCCTCCCACACTGGAAGAATACCACTTGGATACCAGAAGATATCTCTCACCTCCTCGGAAGGTCTACATGAACCTCATAAAACCCTCTCGAAACTGTGCATCATTACATATGTCTGGAATGACGGTTAGTGCTAAGAATGGCACAAGAGGAGGATCTACAAGTAGTATCTGATCAGTCACGTCCGGTGTCAGATCACCACCTCGAAACTAGCGTACAACCAGAGGACATCTCAGTGGCATGACTCTACGAAGTCATGTGCACACCTTAGATCAATATCATCAAGGACTA
This sequence comes from Viscum album, assembly GCA_963277665.1. NCBI lineage: Eukaryota > Viridiplantae > Streptophyta > Magnoliopsida > Santalales > Viscaceae > Viscum > Viscum album. The sequence continues at coordinate 411,723,786 of OY728129.1, read as the reverse complement.
AAAATTGGAAGCATAATAAGGGAACAGGAGAAATAAAACATACAAATTTTACCAAACAAAACTACACAACGTGTATAATAACTACATGGCATGTTCCCTTAAGCCTTTCACTTGGGTGTGTACTTCTGCCCGAACTGGTCTTGTAACACCTCAAACACATGGAGTGCTATCCATACACATGACGTGTACTTAAATTTTCTTCCCCTGCCTGAGTCCTTCTACACGGCTAAGCCACATGACTCCCCTTATAACAAAGTTACATGACATGTTTGTTCCATACATGGAATGTACTAGACGAGCTTCACCGACCCATGTTGTTCGTGACACAGCCGGATACCCAAATCACACTACACGGAAAGTTTTAGATGGACATGGCATGTACATCTTAGGTTTCAACTGCTCGTGTTGATAGTGACACGACTAGATACTCGACTGACACTACACGGCGTGTTTTGCACAGACACTGCATGTACTAGAAAAGGTAACACCGACCCGTGTTGTTAGTTACATGGCCGGATTCCAAGATTACACTACATGGCGTGTTCAGAACTGACACAACATGTATAAGATAAGATTTCTCTGTCCGTGTTGTTAGTCACACGGGCAGACACAGGGTCACGAGAACACGGTGTGTAAAACCATTACACGGGGTGTTCCTACAAGAACTTCCCTATACCGTGTCTCTTCCCACATGGACAATGACATAGTTAGATACTACACGACGTGTACATAAGGTACACAGAATGTACTCAATGAAAATAGTTTCTTCCTGAACAAAAGAACACACGACATGTAGTCAAAACTACACGACATGTATTCTGGGGTTTTCCATACAGTAAGCCTCGGAAACTACTCTGGAGCCCGGGAAAACCTTGAAACGAACACTAAAGGGCCAAATTCTGATCTGTGAAGGCACATACTCCCCATGAATCAAATATTGGATCTTACAAATGTTGAATACAAGGTAAAAAAGTCAATGATCCACCAAATTCCAGTCAATGAGGGCCCATAACACCCCAATAACCAATGTTTGTCATTCATTCTAACAAAAACTTACACAAACAATTCCCTATAAAATAACATGTATTTTTATCAAGGAAACTATCACAAACACATGTATATCTAGAACAACACCTATCACAAAAACATGAAATCACTAATGCACCCTAAATGGAATGGAAATATTGCATGACATGTGATTTCTAGCAAGTGCCTATATGATTCTTGAGATGGAATACCCTCACCTCATCGGGTTGTAACAGAAATAGAACCTCAATAACATCATCAATAACAGTACTAATCATGTAAATCTCTCAAGGTGAAATCAAATTAACTATAGTAATTTCAAATTTAGAAAAATTTCAACACGAGGTAGATTGAATTTTCCCTATACACGAGTTAGCTGCTCCCGGGCACAGCTTAGTATCATGTACCAATTCCATCCTATCCCCGGATATAGGCTCCAAATACTATGTCAATGAAAAAAATTCTGCTGATGCCACTTTGTAACATCCCGGTTCTGGAAGCCACCTAGAAGCACCCCATACCCAGTTGGTTACATGGCCTCAAGTGCATTTCCCATTATTCCAGAGGTTGCCAACATGCAGTGAGGGCCTTGGGTGTGATAGTGGAGAAACTATGCTCTCATTAACATAGTAACACACTAAAAGATAAAACATATAACAATAACGAAATCATTAATAATCCATACAAAAGTAAACAACCGAAGTCTGAAGAAATAAACAGCTGAAGTGTACATATATTAAAATGAGACATGTTATATATGTCTAGTAAAACAGCCAAACACACCACAATGCTGGAATACATTAGAGTACAAATCCAAAGTACAAACGAAAACAGATAAACGGCTCTTCAGCATCACAAGCCTCAGCTTGGTCCAATTCTCTCCAGCTCCATAGCATTTCAAGTACCCTAAGTAGAAGGGAACTTTCCCTTATCTATACCTACAACAATATAATTTTTCTGGGCCCAAATTAATAGCCCAAATAGGGTGTCAGACTAAATCCCAGTAGGAAATCACCACTAGATCTATGTCTAACAGTCAGTGAATATATAGCAGGTAATAAACAAAAGAAAGTAGTAAACAAGGAAGTATTCTGCAGTAACATGTCCTATAGTTTCAATGCAATCAGTTCTATATATCAACAACAACCAAACAAGAAGGTAACAATCTGGGTAGTTCTCTCATCCTCACCCCTCTAGTTCAATCAATCAAGGATACTATAGAGTCACTCTGAGGAATCTCTCTCATTCAATTCCCCTTATATTCCCAAGCATTTAAAAAGACTTTCTGAGGAAGCTCACACGTCAATTCCCTTTATAGAATAAGGTAGTCAAGGACTTTCTGAGGATGCATACATGGTCAATTCCCCTCATATCCCAAAGTGGTAAAAGTATTTCTGAGGAAGCTCTCTCATTAAATTTCCCTTATAGTCTAAAATAGTTCAAAGGCTCTCTGAGTAAGCTCAATCAGTAAATTCCCCTCGTAGACACAATTTCTCAAAGACTTTTTGAGGAAGCTCACTCAGTCAATTCCCCTTATAGTCACCTACACCTGGTTCTCGTGGCCATGTGTAAGTCAACGAGCATAGAAAAGTATTACGGACAAAGAAAACTTCAAAAAATACTTCGATAAACATTCTACAATATCTCAATCAAGACAGATAAAATAACACTCCATCCTACAGTACTAGTCATGGAAAACATCAAAGAAGCCTAATGGCTAAACAAGACCAACCAACCATAAATAGAACATGCATAGGAAAAGTCATCCAAAGCATTGAAAACAACCCTATACCCATCCAATTAGCCTCTATTTACACATACTAGCATAGCAAGCAATTAATAGGGTTGGAACGATAAACACGCAATTCATCGTTCAAGGGTATTGGGACAAATTGCACATAATATTCAATGAATTTAGACAAAAAGGCACAAACCACATACCTTGACGTTGGGAGATCAATATACTGTGGCGTCGGCCCTTGGTTCGACAAATAACGTGATAGATCTAAAAAAACATCTAAAATGTTCATCCCGTGATATCTCATGACAGAGGAGAAAATAGAAGATGGTGCTCTAGGAGAATATAGAACTCACCGATGTGATTCCAACACAATCGTCAGTGTTCGATATAGAGGATGGATTCTTTCTTGGGGGATCATAAAAGATATGCGGTCGTATGGTGCTCTCGGATGAATAAGTCAAAGAATAACATGTTTCGGTCGATAAGATGTGACGTCGGTGTGTTTAATGAAAAAAAAATTCACGGTTTGTACATTTTAAGTACATGACATGTACTATCCTTTTCCATACTACGCATTTGGTAGCCTCTAGGTCATCCCCACATGGCTGTGTGCATGGACGCTACACGGTTAGGACACGGTTACCTATGGTAACTGAGTACATAGCTTGTACTCAGAAAGTACACGGCATGTACTTTGAAAATTTCCAGAAATTCCAATTTTTCGAAAAAATGACTAGAAAAAGAAAACCGACCTCAAAAAGAATATCCAGGTTCCTACACGGGGAGGCATGTTGGTGGCCCAAATTGATGGAAAAATCATATGCGTAACCCATGTGCCGAATAGGTTCTCTAGGCAGTTCGGGTGCATGCAACGGATTCCCAAGAAAATATATATAGAGGTTTGGAAGAGCTGCATAACTACATTCTCTGCTAGATGTGGCTTATGTTCACAATGGTAGGCCTGGGAGAAATCATCACTCTTCCCTCCACCAATGTCAAAGTCGGACTGTCAACATAGTATGTTGAAAACTAGATGAGAATGTACCCCACGAAGATTATTTGGAAACGTGTTCGGCAAATCAAGGCAATTCGTGCGGAGCCTGAAGAGTAGGAAGGTATACAAGGTGATGCGGGGGAAGTGAGGCAAAAAATGGGTTGGGGAGATAGCGCGGCATGGGATGGTACATCATCAGCAGGGCCATCATAGAACGGGAATGCGCCTATACCCTCCCGGGAAGGGTGGTTTCGTGTACGACCATGGGGTCCAACTAGGGACCTCCCAGGAAAACAACTCAGGTATCTCCAGACATCATATGCCGATGTTATCTTCCCTTATCTGTGGTCTGATTGGAGAACACTGCGACAATCCATGTCTGTTGAAGAGATATGGTGGAGGTTTAGGTGCAACAGTCTCCATCTACCAGACATGGGGCGCATCCGGAGATTAGATAGAGTAAAATTTCATCGCTGGCATGCATACTTGATAGCCATGGACATGTACGCATGCCAACAGCGACGATATGAATAACATCATCTCTTGGTGAAAGTAATTATAGTTATGGAGCATGACACTGAGAGACTACCATCCAAGGATGAGTGTGGAGAGGGGGAAGAAGAAGAAGAACAAGAAGAAGAAGGACTAGAAGAAGAGGACCAAGTTGAGGGTCTTGGTGACAAGGGGCCTTATGAAGCTCCCACTCAGCAGTAGAGTTCCTGGTAGAGTGGAGCAATCATTGTCTTCATTGTATAACTAGAAGACCAGTTTGAGGTATGGTTTAAACCTTATATCAGCCTTCATCTTTTCATAGTCTCAATCTTTCAAACAAACCCTATCCACTTCTGGAATGCATGGGAGAGGGTCTCCATGAATCCCTCCCCACCAGGGGTGAGGGTATGCCTATGGAGACCAGGGAGCAACCTCAGGGGCTAGTCCTTGGGACCAAGCATAGTGGGGCACCAATTTCAGCTGGACTAGGTGATAATGAGCCAGAAGGAGAGCCCCCTGCTATCCCCATTTTCCAAGAGGAGTCGACATCGGTAATCAAGTTGACAAGTGCTGAAGGCTCTCACATAGTGGGGAGGCCCGCCATGACACAGGTATTGGACATTGCTACACTTAGATCCTGTATTTCCTTTCTCATTGGGTTTCCTTCTATACTAGAGAATTTATCTAATCAAGATAATTATTCCTGAAGTAGTGATAGCAAGGATGGAGGCACGAGAAACCGTCGAGTCTGGTACATCTGCAGGAGTGGGATGGGAAGCGGCCACATTGGCCTTTATAGAAGAAACCATTTTAAGAAACCCTACCCCTGTACTTGGAGAGCCAGAGATCACAATGAGGGATGGTAATGCCAATAGGGTGGAACTCTAGCCCGATGAGAGTGAAGTCGCTTACGAGGTGGAGCTTCCTGAAGAAGACCCTACTACTAAACTCATCCCTGTTTTCACTGACTATCTGCCAGCAGATCTTGAGGAGATAGATGATTCTAATTCGTAGATGGCCAATGAGATCTGTATGACATGTCACAAAGGGTGGAAGTGTATCACACAATTTCTCGGTTAGCCTCAGATGGAATGGCTAAAATGGATGGGATCACTCCGCACCTCGATGTGCTTTCTCTGTGCTGGAGGGGTGGATGCTCAAAGTCTTCGTTCAACAGTCTGTGACTACATGGCCAAGAATCTAGGTGAGAGAAACAGACACTCCAACATTGCTCTATGTCAAAAACAGTTGGGGAGTACCCAAGCATTACTGAATGTGGAACAAGAAGTCTGACACCTTGAAGAACAGATGAAAGAAAAGGAGGTATTCATTGAAAACTATTCCGATCTTGTGGAGCAACTAAGGGCCCAGCTGGCGGATTCCCAAGAGCATATCATGGAAGATGGTCACCAAATGACTGAAATTCAAACTAAACAGGCCCACGAATAGTCTAGGGAAAGTGCACTGTGCTTTGTGGCCACTAATGAAGAGTGGGTTTTCAGGGTGTTGGAGGTAATCCTAGAGGTCACAAGCCAAAAGGTAGCAGTGCTGGAGTGATCTATCCAAGATGCTAACCCTTAAGGGCCCTATTTTGAATGAACTCATAAAATCATTTCTTTTTAGCCCATCTTATTCTGAACTGCATGTATGGATAGATTTATTTACTTGTTTTTATGGTTTAATGCATTCAACCATAATCCTAAAATAAATAGAAATACATCCCTAAGCGCTTGTGGGTCATACCCAATGTGAGAAATGAGGGATTCTCATTCTATTACTACGTTTGAAAATAGGAGTTCTGACCAAGAGTAGGGCATCCAAGATAAGAATAACCAATCCAAATTTCTGAGAAGAGAAGGGAGCGGTGCGATTAGATGACGAGGACCTCAGAACAATTGACACATCATTTTCCCAATGTGCTCTAGTGCACCAGTAGGGTAATGCCAGGGGAATTTGAAATCAACCCGAACATAAGGGAGTCGAAATTTTGAATAACAATAACCCAGATTCGGGACACTTTGGGGATAGCATGAAAACTAAGGATAACTTTTTACCATGTTCAAACCATTATATCTATATTGTATTAGCCTGAAATGGGGATAATGAATGAGGGGAGACCATAGACCATGTTCAAAACATGGGGCCTATCTCGGAATTTCATCCATTAGTCTTCCAGAATGTTGGCCCATGATAGTAGGAGAGCCATAGTCTGAGCATCCTTACTGTTTGGGGGTTCCTATAGATGTAAAAGAGGACAAGGTTTTGAATAAAATTCATACAAAGCGTGGAAGGTGGAGTGGTGGTTTGTTTGAATAGAGTCCAAAAATCTTGAAATTACGCCACCGTGATGAAAACACATTAGGTGGGAATATCGGTCTGATCATGGATTATTCCTACATCTAAACAGGACCTCTCGGATGAGGAAGCCGATGCATCCCATGATTATCATGGGCCATCCTGAACTTATTCAGGGAGGTACTGCAGTTTAATGTCATGCGTCAAGGACATACGGACCCATGTAGTTTAATGTCATATGGTAGGATGAGGAGTGAAAGGGGAGATTCCAAAAGGGGAGTACGTGATGCGGTAGCTATAAACCTGATGTAAATGGGGATATAAAGAGTCTGTAGCACACCATGTTTCCATAGAGGATGTGTGTTTAGGTAATGGTACCAAGGGTGAAAATTAGGCTGGGCCCAAGATGGACCATGGATATGTAATTAATGCAAGAGAAACATGGTGAGTTAAGTGTACGGCCTATCGTGAATGGGGATTTGGATTCCAGATCATCATGTATTCCTTGGGGAGGTTTTAGATCAAGGGACTGAAAACAAAAGTTAGGATGGGCCCGAGGCAAAGTGAACGGGCATTCTACATATACCATGAGGATGAGAATCATGATATATGTGGGGTGGAATGGTAATGTACCAGTGCCAAGGATGATGATGTCGTGCAGGACTGGCCCTTTCACGAAAAGAAGCGGTATTTGGTAGATGTTTTTTTGTCCTTTAGGATGAATGAGTTTTTTTGAAGCGATGGATATAAGATAGAAAGTCCCAGAATTGACACAAGAATCAATCCATATGTAGGCATTGAAAATGGTATGTCATATGACTGATACTAGACATGAGGCCCCCTCGAGTGAGGATATCACTATGAAGTTCCGTTTTCCGTCATGATTCCATGAAGATAATTTGATAGTTTATGGTAATGTGATGGGACCAACCATGCATTTTAACATTTTGCAATATAGATGAAACAGTTTAAAGTCTTATGGGACTAGGTAGCATAGTTTAAAGTCTTATGCCTCGGACATATGTAGGAGAGATGAGGTTCCGGAGGGAATGTGCAGAGTGTGATAAAGCATACCCGACATGAATGAGTACGAGGTCCACATTATACCGTGCCTGATTTCGAGGAGGAAACCTAATGTCAAAGTTCCTGAAAAGGTTATGAGTATGGGACAGGAGAGGCTAGCCCCTTGTTGAGAAAGACCCGAAGATGAGATGTCCAGGTGTTCCAATGTATCCCATGAGGATAGGAATCAAGCCACATGTAATTCATGAAGGTTCCTTTTAATTTCGTGTGGGACAACATACAGTTTAATGTCATGTGGGACTGGAAGTAGGGGGATAACTCATAGAAAGTGGCATACGTGGAGAGGCTATTGCAAACCCGATTCATAAGCCCACGTGAGTCAAAATCTGTGTGTGAAACACGGGTGGAAGAGGTTTCTTCAATACCTGGAATGCAAAGAAATGGGGAGTTAGTGAAAATCCCTAAATGATTCCTTTAATATGGATTTTTTCCTCCTAACATGAAAATGCGTACTGAGGGATAGTGCCAGGAGTGTCGAAATTCCATTTTGACATGATGGAATGGAAAAAAATGTGAATCATGTAATCAACATTCAAGGCTTAAAAGGACTGGTGTGACGATGGAGGATAACTGTGGACCTTGTTTGAAATACCTCATCCATATCGTGTGGCCCGAAATGGGAACAAAAAATGAGCATCGACTGCTGACCATATTTGCAATGTGGGACTTATATCGATTCGTTGTCTAAAAACCTCGATGACATTATCCCGTAATGGTAGGAGAGACCGTAGGCCTAGCATCCATGCCCTTTGTGGGTACCTTTCGGTGTGAATGATTATGGAAGCCCAAATGAAGGGGAACACAACGCCTGGAAAATGGGTGAAAGCATGTCCACATAGAATATGACACTCCGGGTGCTAAAACAGAGTACTCTTGGGTGAATTGGTGAACCAACATAGTGGCTCTAGGGGATCAACTTGAGAGAATCCAATTTGATAAGTTGAATATATAACAAAAATAAGGTGAAATATTAGGAGAAAGAGGTACATGGCATGGTTGTTACAAACCCGACGTGAACGAGGACATAATCCCATACCACACCATTTATCCCTGTTATGGAAGAATGCATGCCAAGGGGCCTAGATAACAGGGAGATCACTACATGACGGGGCTGGGCCAAAAGACTAATTGTCAAGGTGTTCCTACATATCCCATGAGGGTGGGAATCAAGCCACACATAGTTATGGGGGATGTCGTGCAGTTTAACGTCATACAGTAAGGATAAAGATAAGGGAAAGGTATCTCAACAAGGTTTGTGTACGACATGGAGGGTAACCCAACATGAATGAGGTTATAATCCCACACCACACCATAACATCCTATTTGAGACCATGGGCTTGGGGCCTAGAAAGGCTGAGGGGCCTGAGGTTGGGCCATGAATAGAATGTCATGTCCAGCTTATAGTTTAACATCTTGGAGTGAGGATTGAGGTAAGGGTATAGAACCTTATCTGGGGATTTTTACGGAACGACGAGAAACCCGATGTGAATGGGGGAATAATCCCGCATCACACCGTACAACTCTATGTGAGAATTTGGGAAAGGGGCTCTAAAAGGCAAAGGGGCTTGAGGTTGGACCTCAGGCGAAAAGTCCTGGCCAATTTGCAGTTAAACATCTTCCAGTGAAGACAAAGGTGATCATAGTTTAGGGTCATATAACTCGGACCATATATGCCTATTTAAATGTCATATGCGTTGGACAGAGAGGGTGAATCATCATCCCTATGGAAGTACACAAAATGACGACGATAATAGAGGACCGTTGTTGACCAGGTTAGCAACACAGTATGCACCCTTGTGTCACTAGAAGGGGGGTGAACAATTGATCGTTGACCATTGACCATATTCACCACATGATACTTGTATCAATTTTCCACCCTCAATCCATGAGGACATTAGCCCATAATGGTAGGAGAGCCCATTGGCTGAGCATCCATGCCATTCATGGGCACTTTTAGATATAGAGGGTGATGAAAACCCAAATGATGGGACTTGAGAAGCATGGCTGGGCCTGTACTCACAGGATGGACAAAAAATGAAGGGATGGTTGGATCAAGGGGATATGTGTGGTGTGGAAAAATATCCCAAAATAAATGATGACATGAGTCCATAGTGTACCATACAATATTAAATGTGAACTCAGGCTAGGGGGCTGAAGGGGTCGAAGGACCTGAAGATGGGTGCCACAGCCAACTTTAGCCATATAACCTATCTTGCATGAATTTCCACATCATAGATCCTTAGACGATGTGAGAAATGATAGGTTTGGGAAACAAGCGGTAGGATTAGGCTCTTCTAATCTCATAGGGGTCAGAAAGCTGGCATCACCCGAGGGAGACCACGACTTGAAGATTTAGCAGGGTAGAAAGAGCCACTACACTAAATTTTTGGGACCTGTGGGAGTGGCGATAACGAAAACAGATAGCTTATGACCATGTTCAAAACACAGTGTTCATATCGTGTGACCTTGAATAAGAACAACAAACGTGGATCACCCACTGACCATATTCGCAACGTGGGGCTCGTGTTAATTTGTTGTTCGAAATCCTTGAGGACGTTGGCCTGTAATGGTAGGAGGGGACTTAGGCCTATCATCCATGCCATTCGGGGGCCCTTTTGGACATGAAAGATGGTAGAGTCCCCAAACAAGGAGCATGAGTGAAGCATAAGTGTGCATGTGCATTTCAACGTCAAGAAGGACAGTGAAAGAGGCGGAAGTCTCTGGGGAGTGGAACACATGGCGGGGCTATGATGAACTCAAAGTGAATTGAGGAAAAATCTTACACAACACCATATGTCTTGTACCAAGGGGAGATTCTAGAGTTTGGGTCTGGAACAATAGACCAAATTTCTAAGAGTTTCTACATATCCCATGAGGATGGAATCAAGCCATACATAGTTCTTGAACACCATGCGGTTTAACGCCATGCGATGAGAACATGTGAGGATAGAAGAATGAGGAGGGGTCACATGGTGCGACCATCGTAATCCTGACATGAGTGGGGATAAATAATCCTACACTATACCATGCAAGGACCCTCTGAGATATCTATACCCAGGGGTAATTGAAGAGAATATTATGGGGGTTGGACTCATGACCGAGTGTCAGAGCGTTCCTACGTATGCCATAAGGATGGGAATCAAGCCTTATGTAGTTCTAGAAGAGAAATACAGTTTAACATCTTGCAGGACGATGAACAGTTTAAAGTTGTGCAGGATGAAGTAGTTTAGGTTCATGTAGGACTCGACAGTTTATGGTCATGTAGGACCAGGCAGTTTAGGTCATGCAAGACCATCATGCAGTTTAGGGTCATGTTGGACTGTCATGCTATTTAGGGTTTTGTGGGACCGTCCAATTTAAGGTCATGCAAGACCATATAGTTTATGGTCATGTGGGAACCTATGACTTAATAAAAGTATTTATTGAGGAATTTGGAATTGGTGGGAGGAGTTATACACTTACCATCCATGGTCACGAGTGAGTATTCTCCATTGGGGTAAACCTTGTGAATTACGTATGCTCCTTCCCATTTGGGATCCAATTTTGGTGTCTTCCATCTAGGAATCATTGGTGTCCTCAAATCCCAAAAAAAATCACCTTTATGGAATGAGTGGAGACGGACCCCCTTGATGAAGGCTCTGGCTATCTTATTACAATTCCATTCTAGATTGTGCAGGGCACGAATCCTGTTTTAATCAAGTGGTTCCAACTCGTCCTCAAGAATTTCTGCTACTTTATCTGGCACCTGCTGATCATAGACTGTTGTGCGTAATAAAGGAAACTGAATCTCGATAGGCCGTATGAACTTGATTCTATATACGAGGGAATATGGAGTCACATGGGTGGAATTATGAGTCGTTGTCCGATAAGCCAATAGGGCATTGGGGAGCTTGTCTGGTCAACTCTTCTTGTTCTGCCCAACCACTTTCTCCAAAATTTTAGAGAGGGTCTTATTGAATTCCTCAATTTTTCTATTTTCTTTCTCATGTTAGTGGGAGGTATGGTTTGAACGGATGTTGTACTTGGCATACAATTTCTTCAACTCAGTAGCCCGGATGTTGGGGCAATTATCGGTGAGGATGGTGTGAGGGACTCTAAATCGGTAGATGATATTGGATCTCATGAATTCAATGATGGAATGAACCTTAAACTCCTTTAGTGGAACTGCCTCTGCCCACTTGGAGAAGAAATTTGTAGCCATCATGATGAACAGACATTGGCATGCTGTCGCTGGCAGATATGGTCCCACAAAAATCTAGTCCCCTAGCCGAAAATGGCCAAGAGTACTTGGTGGAGTGGAGAGGCTCTGGCATATGATGCATAATGTCAGCTTGAAGTTATCATGCATGGCATCTCTTAGAGAACTTAATGTATTCATGGATCGTGGAGGTATAGCAGTACCCCATTCTTTGGATCTGGTGAGATATATTTTTCCCAGTCGGATGAGCCCTGTAGGAACCGGCATGTCCCTCTTGCATGAACTAAGAAATTTGGACTCCTTGAATGCAATGGAAGAGAACCTCATCAAATCCGTGCTTGTAGAGGATCCTCTCATGGTCAGGGCTATCTTGGAGGATGAACTACAATGCGTGATGTCGGAATCCCGCGTGCTCGTCCCTATTAGCCAAGAGGTAACCATTTTGAAGATAATAGACAAAGGGGTCTCTCTAGTCGGGAGTCACTTCAACCACTACATCTAGGGGTCCTAACTTGGGGGCTCCGGTAGTAATATGGATCGCTTGCAGGTCGTCGTCATAATCTGGGGTAACGAGAGAAATGACTCTCTGAGGTACCACATGGATAATTAGGTCATCCTGCTCATGCTCTATAAGTGAAGCATCCATGTCGACTAGGGGATCATCTCGACCGTTATGAGATTGAGCGATATGAGTAACTTATGACTGAGATTTGAACTGGTCCATTAGCTGGAGAGTGTGCCCTAAAACGGTATGGGCTCTAGATTTCTAATGACGTAGTCAACGTTGATCTTCTTGATGACTAGTTCAGAATCCCCTTTCACATCAAAATGGGGCACATCAATCTTGAGGGCCATCTCAAAGCCAGTGATAAGAGCCTGATACTCTGCCTCATTGATGGTGCATCCTTTTGAAAATAGGAATGAGTACGGCAGAATGGCTTGTGTTGGGGTAATAATGATGATACTCAAGCCATCCCTGTTGAGCTTGGGATCAATGAGCCTCTTGCCGGTGGGGCTTCAGGAAGCACCATCGACGTGCATCTTCCCACACAACATGTCTTGGTATACTGATAGGATAACCTCATCATGGAAATCAAGATCCAAGGACTGGTCAGTGGGAAATTGATGGGCATCAAGGATTTCTACCAATGCATTCCCATTTATATCCTTCTGAGGGACAAACCTGACATCGAACTGCTAGAGAATCATTGCCCACAGAGCTAGACAACCTATCAGTAAGGGGCAGTTCAAGATATACTTTAGTGGTTCTACTCTAGACACCTAATATACCTTGTGGTGCTATAATTAATGTCGTAATTTCTATACTGTCAATACCAGCGCAAGGTATCTCTTTTTGATGAGGGTGTATCTAGTCTCTGTATCGAGAGGCATACGACTGAGGTAGGAGAGGGTATTATTCGTCCACTCATTGTTCTTCTAGGTGATAAGGGTACTGAAAGATCGTTCTAGGGCAGTCACTTAAAAAAATGTCTTTCTAGAAATGGGCGGTATCAAGACTGGAGGCTATAGAAGATACTTCATGATTCCATGAATGTGGTCTATCACTCTTCATCCCATTCTTATGCAGTGCCTTTCTTCATAAGCTGTGAAAAGGGCTTACCCTTTCCGGCCATATTCACAATGAATCTTCTTAAGTAGTCTAAGTGTCCTTCAAAACCTCGAAGCTCCCGAATATTACTCATGGGAGGCATGTGGCTGATGACCTTGATCTTATCTGGGACTATCTCAATGCCCCTATATCTAACAACGAAGCCGAGAAATTTTCTAGAGGTGACCCCAAAGGCACATTTTAATGGTTTCATTTTCAAGTGGGCAGAATGGGGGAAGCCGAACTCTTTCTCAAGGTCATTGATATGGTAATGACGCCGATGAGATTTTACCACCAGATCGACCACGTATCATTTTTCCAATGTTTCGAGGATCGACTTGAATATGTGATGCATAGCCCGCTAATATGTGGAACCAGCATTCATTAGGTCGAAGGGAATAACTTGGTAATAGAATGTACCTTGTGGTACACTGAAGGGTATAGACTCATCATCCTCAGGGGCCATCCGGATCTGATTATATCTGAAATACCCATCAATGAAAGAGTTGGCTTGGAATATCGATTTACCATCAATCGACAACTCTATCATAGGAAGGGGAAATTCATCCATTGGACACTGACGGTTGAGATCCCAGAAGTCGAGGCAGACTCCGATCTATATTTTCTTCTTCCTCACTGGCATAATATTGGCTAGAAATTTGGGGTACTGGTCCTCCTTGATGAAATTGTCCCTGATAAGCTTATCAACTTCCACCTCTACCATGGCACCATGAGAAGGGTTCATCTTTCTGGGAGGCTGCGTAAACCTGCGATGATTTGTAGGGAGACCGAGGCGGTGGATGGCTACCTAAGGATCTAGTCCTAGAATCTCATCATAACTTCAGGAGAATATAATGCAGTGTTGTTTCTGTAAGACTATGTACTTTCGTTTCCCTTTTAGGGGCATGGAGGAACTAATCAACATGGGTCTCGGGTCTGCCTCGCTACCAAGGTTCACATGTACCGGTTCATCGACTGTGACAGATATTCCCTCTACAAAGGTGGGGGGAGAATACTCTAAATGATATTCTTCTCTTGTGGAGGAGGGATCCCCAACGGTAGGAGCTTCTTCTGGGTCGACAGCCCCCTATGGGAGGCTGGTACCAGCCTGAGCGGTAGTGTACATCACATAAAAGGACTCACATGCAACTGAAACCATAATAATGGAGGCTGTCGACCCAATCCCATATAGTATTCTACCCAAGGGGCCATGCTTGATTATATCAATGCAATAGTGGCGCTCCGGCTTGATCCAATTGATTGCAGCCTAATGAAACATGCATGTATGACGTATTTCATCTTCAATGGGGAAGACATCTCAATACCTTTTGGGAGTATGTGGCTCATAGATCACTGTGGCTTGATTAGTATAAGAATATGAATTGATCTCCCGACAACACTTGGTCCTGAGAATATGCTTCCCCCTTTTACTAGAGACAAAAAAACATTTCCCCATATCAGGGGTCATGGCCTCCAATAGATAGATCATGAAGACGTTGGCATCATCCAGACCTACCCTGTGGTCGGTTGCAACCGCGGCATGCTTGACCTCACTAGTCATAATCTTCTTGTCCTTTCTATTGTAATATTCAGTAACCAAGTAGTGGGATTTACAAGAGGCAAAAGGAGATGATTCACATTTGAGCACGCCCACTCGACCATTTATGGAGTACTTGAGACATTAGTGATACGATGAGGGTACCACCGCGTGCTGGTGGAGCCATGGTCTTCCCATCAATGCATTGTACGCGGTGTCTTGGGAGAGAACCATAAACTCAGTACTATCAAATAGGCCCCTGCAATGGGTCTTCAAACGGATATTGATGATTAGGTTCTTCTCTATCCTATTGTAACCAAGGATTTTTAGGATTTATGGTGTCACGTCATCTTTGGATAATACCAGGTTCCACAGTGCCTATGTCGGGATAAGGTAAATCCCAGATCTTGTGTCCACAAGACAGCGGTGAACCACCATGCCATTGAATTGGCTGGTGATGTATATTGGGAGAATGTGTCCTTGTATGGGAGAGCCTTCATCTTATCCAATGAATGAGATAATTCCCTAGCATTCATCATTCTCAACTGCTTTAGCATGAAAGGCTTCTGCAGATGCTACATCAGTCTCAAACTGGATGGGGCTTATTAAAGCCTCAGCGAGGGCCGCATGCATATTTGATGAAAGGAGGAGGGCCTCACGGATGGAAATCCTTGATGGAATAATGGAAAGATTCATAATAACATCATACTTCTGTGCCAGGCGTGAACTTCTTCTTGGAGGGGTCTCTCTATGACAGGAGGTATGGTGGACCCTACTAGCTGTACATGCGGCTGACTGGTGCTGGGAATATCCTTATTCTTACTATTCGAAGCATGAGGAGTACCTTCCGTACTAGGGCTAGCTAACTGGGACTAGTCTGCGGTGGAGTGTGGATGATCACGACAAGGTCTAGGATTCTTTTCATAGTCCAGTAGAACAAACGGCGGTGGAGGCGAGCCTGATGACAAATTATGAGGAGGATGCTCATGCTGAGATCTATGCTGGGCCTATTTTCTTGTCTCAGTGGCATGCATAGCCTGTATAGAAGTGCCAACTGATGTGCCTCGATGACCCATATGGTCGCGACTTTGCCAATGTTGGTGTTGGCTGGGGACATTGGAGAGATCCGCCCGGCGTTCCCCATCGCCGAGAGTCATGTAGGGGTTTACCAGCTCCACAATGTTAATTGAAGCATACCCTTTACTTTCACTCAACGATTCATCCACTACTGAGTAGATTTTGGGAGGAATATCCATCTCTTGGGGAAAGAATTCACCAAGAGTATGGGACGACGATGGCATTGGCGGGGTGCGTTTAATTCCGTTGTGCCACCAGTTCTTTCACTTCTGGGAAGGGGATTGTTGAGACGACGATGTAGTAGTAGTGGTTGTGGCTTCTGAAGTATCTGGCCAATTCAGGCATGCGTGGATTATACCATGGGCATGGGTAACCATTTTGTGAGCCATCCAGTCGTCATACTTCTGGAACCTACTGGTAGAAACCTACTGCTACTCACTTTTGTTGTCGTTGTTGCTATCTAGCCTTAAGAAGACACATTCCACTTGTGACGGGACCGAGCCCAACCTAACTATGTTTTTATCGACCTATTCTTGGAGACAATATTTGAAAACATAGAACTACTTGATAGTGTGCCCAATGATATTGTGATTGGTGTAGTTGTTGGGGCGATCAGTGAGGTTTGCCTCTTATGGCCTTCTACACTCAAAAAACGCACAATCCCTTGTTCCAAGTCACTTCGGAAATAGCCAGAAACTTGATTCTCATTGAATGAGTATGTATGGTATCTTCTATCAAGAAAGGGGACCTTGGATCTTGAACCTGATGTGGGGATGGAGGAGCCTATCGAGGAGGAGACACCTGATTGTCCTTCCTAGAAAGTGGTGGTGCATTATTTGGGGGCGCTTGCCGATTTTGAGGCAGCTGCAACTGGACTAGAGGCTACGCCTGTGGTGGCGGGCCTCTGCGAGGTTGGGAAGGCGGCTCCACTAGTAATAATTCAAGCTGTATTGGGGCCCCTATTTGGACCACCATTGTGGGTATAGTTCTAACATCCCTCCTCATGGGAATTACGGGAGGCAATGGACGTGCCTGGATGGCCTATTGCAGGGCTTCCACCAGGCGCTGGGCCTTATCAGAAAAGTCTCGGAATCCTCCATGGTAGTTCTGGGAATTCAGAGAGGGAACCCGTTCCATATTAACATTTCCCACACACATCGTTAGTAATTGCACCATAGTCGATGGAATGTCAAGGTAGTATGTGAGTCCTTTCCACCATGCGATATAGTCCACGACACACTCATCAGGCCTCTATTTGCACTTGAAGAGGTCCGCTATACTCGTATTTCGCGTGGTGGAACCGAACTTGTAGAGAAACTGCATACGAAGGGCCTCCATGCTAGTTACCGATCCATTGGGGATCTGGCTATACCAGAAGAATTTATGCCCTTCCAATTTCTGTATAAAACATCAGATCGTGGCAGCTTCATGATGCGCTAGAGCTCCCAAAAATGGGCCACAACATGAGTTAAAGTAGGCCAAATGTTGTGGTGGGTCCCCTATCCCATTGATGGGGGAAAAGGTGGGATTTGCGAAACCCAATGGTGTAGTCATATAATGCACCCATGATGGATATGGCTTGCCATCAGGTGTGAGTGCCACCTGACGGGTTTCCAATGCCTCAAGGCAGGAAATGAGTGCTGCAAATGGATCATCTGGGCTAGGGTCCCTATCATGACGGTGATCCCTAACCACAAGTGCATTGGAGGACTCTTCAACATGGTAATCATGCCCAGAGGCTCGTGGAGCAGCTGGTGGTATGACCTTCAGGGTAGCTAGGGGAACCCGAGCTGGGTCCAATGGATTGTCGCGCCATTCTGGAGGGTTTGGCAAGACCGAATGATCCCTCTTGCTGTAAATTCCGACATCGACCCTGTCTGTGGGGGAAGGATGGTCAGGGTCACCTAGAGGCAGCACGCTGAGGGGAAGTTGTTCCTGCCCTTGATGTAATGGTCATTGATCCCCATAATATGGACATCGTTCTGCAACGCATTCAACCAGCAGGTCATTGACCAACTTTTTCTGTACAGCTAGTTTTTGGCGCAACACGACCTTCTCAGTGTCCTACTCCATCTTCGGCACTAAGCCAGATAGGTCAGATTTTTTGGAGGCTCTGAGGTGCTCTATACCCTTACCGATATTCAAACTAAGAAACAATGCCTCGGTGGGAAACAATAGCCCCAGTAGATTCCTCGACAGACGATTAACTTTTCTTGATGAATCCACTAGAGGTGGCACACCCTCGGGGGGTAAATCCCCATCAAGAAGCTCCAGCTTATTCTCCTCATCCAATATGTCGATCATGTAGAACGTGACCCTTCCTAGGGGCATGTCCTCAATATCGCCTATCGAGTTGGGCTGTCATCGGATAGGACTGAAGAGGAGGGCAGTGTACTACCCCCATCAACAGACATGCACATGGGGGGAATCCTCCTTGATAATCATGCAGAGTGCCTTGAAACGTTGAACACATTGCTATTGGAGGGATTTATGGTGGCCTGGTCACTCAAGGTGCTGGGCCACGGGGAGCGTAGATAGATTAACTAGAAGACATTTCTCACCAATTTCCTCAAAAATTCATTTGGCTCCTAGGATAAGCCACTCACTGATGAAGAAGGCAGAAGTGCGTTGCCCAATGGTTTTGATGGAAACATTCAAACTCCTCCTGGGTAAGGGATCCTGGCACACTGAAATTTGGTGCCGCAACTGGCCATAACATCTCGATAAAGTGGTCCTCTATGAGGATATCCTATAAGATCCTTATCTTGGATTTATGGTCTTGCCCTTGATTGACCCATTCTTCAACTAGGGGGGGCTGAGGAACCAATAGCAGTACCAAAGTAGACTTCTGGGATGGTAGGCTGGCTGGTGGAGAGTATGGCGAGCGAGCCGAAAAACCGCCACATCTTGGGCTATCCTTCAAAGAGTGTAGTGACCTGGCCGATTTTTCATGCTATGATGGGCTGGTGACCAGGGTTTCCAGCACATCATCTGTGGCCTCTGATGATGGACTATGTCATGGATCTCCTGCCATTGATCCCCAAAACATCTCTCCATGGTCTCTAGTCGAGGTACAAAGTTCTTTTGGTGATGGCGTTGGCGACTGTATGGACAGTACCTAGGGAAACGCTAGATTTTCGTCCTCCTAGATGTACCTATGGAGTAATTAAGGGATCCGGTGGACTCACACTATGGGAGTACGATCCTGATATGCCTCTTTCCTGCCCCAACCCTTGACTCTAAGAACCAAGGGGAGGGTTCTAGTGTTGAGTCGTACTCTGCTTCAGAATCTGGGAAGTGGACTGGCTTGATCTCTGTTCGGACCCTTCCATAATTCTTATTATGGAGCCGAAGACCCACCTTCCTACCCCGAGAAGGATCTTCAGGATAGGGTATATTTTTTACATGAGGAGGTCCTTCAGCCGCACTGCTGATGGGGTGGAGAGGGTTTCCACCTGAGTAAGCCAGGGTGCGAGGAGCAACGGGACAGATATCGAAGGGGAAATGGGGAGGACCTACATGGGTAGTGCTAGAATGGGTAAGACCTTCGATGGAACTTCTAGGTGCATGGGGGGCCTCAATTCCAGTTCCCCCTGGTGACATCAGTATGATAAGGGTCCTCATATTGGTCAAGCAGAACACAGGTAGGATCTCCGTACCTGGTGCTGGTGAAGTGAATCCGACCCTCACTCCTCTGATTTCTAAGGTGAGGAGGACCTTCACCAGCTTCTATGAGGACACGGGGAGGGTCCCCATGTTAGTGAGTGACCGGATGTGCAACATCCCCATACCAATAGTCGGTGGCAGGGGGAATGACCCCATATCCGGTGTAGTGGGCATGAGAGAGACTTCCATAATGAGCATCACCACTGTGGGGAGGGTCCTCATTTGGATTGATAGTGGCATGAGTTGGACCTCCATTCCATGAATAGAAGCAGGGAAGGCCCACGGTATCTATGGTAGACGTACGGGGAGGACCTCTGTACTGGGTGGAATCACTACGGGTTAGTGATCCGACGCGAACATGGTCGAGACCAATGGATGATGGGCTTGAACCTCATGGAGCCTTCCTACATACCTTACCATGTTAAGGATCAAAGACCTCGTAGTTCAAAAAGGGTGTGTGGGACTTATACTCTAGGATTCCTAGAGAGGATGTCATGGTCGATGTTTCCACTAAGCCCACGTGAGTCATGCTCGGTGTGAGAAACAAGAGGTAGCAAAGACCCGGTGATCACATCATGGAAGGTGCATCCGTTGGATGTGGAACGGGGGATTATGCGTGGTTAGTGGCCTAAAGAGGACATAAGGACTTATGCCTGGTTAGAAGCCCGAGGTGGTGAAGATTGGGAATTATTCCAGGATGGAGGCCCTGATGGTGACAAAGCCCAGTGGGAGAGATACATGGCACCCAGGAAGAGAGGAGAAGCAGGGGTGCTACCTTCTGCAAGAAAATCTAGAGGCTTACACCATGGTGGTTTCCCTTTCCTCGTGGACAGAAACCACTTTGATAAAGAGGATCTCATTATATGTGGGGAATGATCTCACCCCCGTTGAGACCAGTGGGCATGCAGAATTTCCAAGGTGGGGAAACCTGCGTATGATGCATGTGGCATGGTCATAGTTTAACGTCATGTGTTGAGGACGATGGTTCTTGGTAGTTTAACGTCCTGCAACTCGAACAAGGCAGGTTCAATCCGCACCCCTATGACTTACATAACCAATACCCGCCCACCTAAGGGGGTAGGAAGGCATTAGTAATGCTGTGGTGGTGGTGTTATGGGGAGAACCATTGGGAGGTCCACGTTAGCGTGGCTATGCAAAGAATAAATAACCATTAGTGTGCCTATGAAAATGAGCATGAGGCGAAGCAACGCAATGGGAAGTATCATCCAAGGTATTTTGAATTCACTCCATGAAAACAAGAGGGGCCACACGGAAAAGAGTGCGTGACGCATGTGCGTTGCACATAAGAGAGGCTCGATCAAGGTGCCTCCAGGTGAGGGTAGTACATGGAGCGCATGTAAGGGAATGGGTCGGGGAAAGATAGGAAGTCCACATGCAAGATGAAAGGGTTGCGCACAAGATGAAGAGGTTGCGCACAAGATGGATGGTTTGTGTGCATGTTGACCGATGGGGTGCAATATCGAGGGGTTGCACGTGAGACAGGCGGTTTGCCTGCATTTATGATGGGTTGTGCGCAAAAATTACTGATGTAGAGGGAACTTGTGCCCAAGATGGGACCCCATGCATGAAAATAACTTTGGGAAGAAAAAAAATTCATGAGCTTCAGAGGGATCGTCCGAAGGTGCCCATGGGGGAACCTATCACGCAAAAACCAATACCTGAAGGCCATTGGTTTTTCACGCGGTCACGGAAGATGGGGTTTTCGTGCAGTCACAGAAGACGGGGTTTTCGCACAGTAGAGCGTCACTTCATCTTCAGTTCCTCATCCCTTAAGGGCAGCGATGCAGTTCATTTTATATCTAGAGTCCTCAGAGTTGCGCGCAAGAGCCTGGCACAAAATCTCTGGTCGGTCGCCAGCTTTTGTGCACAGTGGGGGTCGGGTGTGCAAACATGTGTTTGACATCGCCTTGTGCACAAAAATGGGGTCAGGTGCACAAATGGTCGTGCGACGTCGCCTTGTGCATAGAAACGGGGTCGGGTGTGCAAATGGCCGTTCAATGTAACCTTGTGCGTGGAAATGGTATCAGGCATACAAACGGCAGTTCGATGTCGCCTTCGGCACTGAAATACGGCAGGGCACACTAACGTCCCATCGACATTTCCTTGTGCATGGAAATGGGGCCGAGCATGGCTAGTCGTGGATGACAGAGTTTTGGGCATTGAAAGGAAGGTCGACACACAATTGTTTGTGTGCCAGAATTCCTCTATCACGTGCCTTCCCAATCTTGCATGCGCCGGCCTCCCGTTCCCTGGGATCTCTTCTTTTTTGTCCTGGATTCATTCATTTATCATTTAGCATCCCGATGTGTGCATTCTCCAAATTTCAGTTTCAATAGGACATTTACAGCTAAAGTTACCAGTGTCATCAAAATTCCATCTCATAAGTAATTATATATGATTTCCCTTGTATTTAACTTTTTTTGAATTATTTTAAATAAAAAAATATTATTATTCAAGAGCTCATCATAATTTTACTCATCAGAATTCCTTTATTTTAAAACTTCCTATTTTATTACTTTTTTTATTTTTATAGTGACGAAATTAATCTCATATTTTTCTTCATTCTTTATATATATTGTGTATAAAATCATTTATTCTATGAAAATACTATGATGTTCATAAAGGGATAATAACCCATATCTTCATAAAGATAAAACCATGATATTAAATCTATCAAGGAAATTTCACACAAGATTATATAAAATTGTTTAATCCTCTAGCTTCTCTCAAAATGATAAAATGCTACTGACTATCCCATTCTCCATTGTGAAATATTCTTCTATATTCTTATCAAAATTAATTATTTTATGTTTAAACCTGATCATTTTGAATATTAATTTTTCTTCCCTAAATTAAATATTTTGGTCATTACTACTCTCATATTACCCCATGTTTCCATAGAAGTTTAAATTTCTATTCATTTTTATATAAATTTTCTAAAAGGGACATGAAAATATCATTTTGAGACTTAAAATAATTCTCCATTTTTTCTATTTATAATTATTCAAAAAAGCATCCACTTCTGTAGATGAAAACCCCATTGTTGCAACTTCTCTCACTTCTTGTTCTAGTGAAAGGTGGTATGCATTATTTTATTCCACTAGTTGTTGTAATTTATTCCATTAAAGGTAGGAAATCTTCAGGTTTTCATTGAATTTAATATTTTCATAAAAAAAACATGTCATATATTTCAAAATAGATTTTGATTAGCTCTAATTTTACTTGAAGAAAACTTATTTGTTACTATCACTAAGATGGGGTGGTAAATCAATGGTTCTCCTTTTACAATTATTTCTTTTAAAATTATCCTTAGTGAATCTTTAAACTATTGATCCCATATATAATAATTTATCTTCCTGGCCTCATATTAAACAGTTGTATATGATGAAGAACACATAAAAAGTTACATGGCCCAGACATAAATTCATACACTTTACTGTAGTTGGTTCGATACCCCAATCAAGGAATTATCTACTATATTCTCATTGTTAATCAAAAATTGTCATCAGTCACCATAGAGAGAGATTGTATATACACCTAAATTGAAATTCCTTCCTCCTTGGCTAGTGATACACCCCAACCACTAGTCTCTAATAGAAACTAGTAATATACACCAACACTAGATGTATGATCTAATGGTAGAATGATATTTTTTCTCTGGGTTTCATCTACAACACTTCAGAATAATCAACCTCTATCATCTTTTAGGATTTGGTTCATTCATATATGATACTTCAATGACCTCTATATATTATAAATAGTTCTGTTTGTCTCAAATATCACTAAACATTCTAGATTATATTTATATTCCTTGGTTTTTTGAGAACTCATCTGCAAAAAACCTTCCATCTTCTATATGTCTTCCCAGCATTATACTCACCCTTCTTACTTCAATACAGTGACAATTTATATCCTTTGTAAAATCTCTTATGAATTATGTTCATTTTTAATTTAAATCATGAAAAAGAGTGAATATATTGGTTACCCATCACATACCAATTCTTTTTCAAGTATTCTCTTTATAAAATCCTAACACCTTTTATGGGCATAATTTCATTTATGCAAACATGTTCTATGGATTTCCCTTTTATTTTTATTCATGTAACTGATAATACATGATGCCTTCTTCTTCTACCTCTTGCAACCTAATTATACAAGTATATTATCATCCTTCATCATATATGACAGTACGTCATAGACTCTCTCCTACAATTCAACTATAACATGGGATTCTATTCATTTCATAGAAAATAAATATCAGAAATACTCTGTGTTTTTCATAAAATAAAATATTTTCTCAAAAAACTCATCAGTATTTTTAATGTTCATTCAAAAATGGTATTAATATATGTTGTTCACCACCTTAGAAATTTAAAAATATTATGGTTTAACCATTATTGAATATATATATATAATACATAATTACTAATCCTCTCAATGGGGATATACAACACGATCCCAAAAAATGGAAAAACCCCTTACAATAAATAACCTCATAACCCTCATTATTATCATAACATATTTTTTATTTCATTTTAAGTATGAACCTTGGATTCATGAACTTGAAATTTCATTTGTCTATCAAATTCATGAATCTATATTCTTTAAAATGGATTATTATCCAATGTAATCATTTTTTTTCATTAAACCCCCATTATCAACCTCATTTAATCTCTTTTAGCTACTCTTAAACATTCATGGTGTATAACATATTTCTTATCTTAAAATGATCATAGATGTTTTGATGGAAGGTCTATGGGGTGAGCTATTTCACATAGTCAAGAATCCCAATTTTTTGGAGCTTAAAGATGACAAAAATTAGAGTGGCATCATTTAACTCATACAACATGTGTTATGTCAATATTTTAAATTGATGTAATAGGGCATGCCTTTTTTGAATGATAAAATATCAAAATATTTTTTCCCATTGGTTTTTTGTAAACCCTCAAATTTCATTATTAAGATAATAAGTTGTATCTAGTATTGGTTATCTCATACTACCACTTGTGTAAGACCACATTTGATATGTTAAGAACCACCTCTACACATGTTCTAACACAGACACTCTCTGGTACACTTATGGGTCATGTGCGAAAACAATTTCACTAATCCACTAACTTGGTTTTGACAGAGATGGAATGAATTTCCTCAACAATATCATGGTATCATACTGAGCTATTTTGTAGGTCTATATGAGATTTTGAAAATTTGTTTTAGAATAATCAAACTCCAAACACTTATAAAATTACTTTTTTTTAATTTAATGTCCTGAAAAACTACACTACATCATTTTATTAAAAAAATTTCAAACCTCTTAAATTTTTTTTACATTATTCTAAACATATTGAAATTATTTTACTTCCACCAATTGTGAATGAAATTAATTTTTTTTATAAATTTATTAAATTTACCTCTAAATATGACAAATCCATATTCAATTAACATATTTTTAAGAAAATGAACTCCCTACAAACATTTTAATCACTTGTATAAAGCATTAATAAAATTTTAGCAATCATCCCATGAAAATTTCCAAGTTTTTCATGAACCTGTCCCCTAGAGATCTCCATGATGTACCCTCAAACTAACATTAATATTATAATTCAATATTTAAAAATAGTAACTCACTAAACAATGGGACTAGATACATTATCAAGCATGAAATAAAATTTCAACTAATTAATCTCTAAAAATACTCCAAGTATCATCAATTTCCTTTATGAATCACATATTGACTACTTCTACACATTAATAACCATACTCACTGAAAAAATATCTCAGTTATGAACATGACATATAATATAAAATTCACATTAAAAATATAGGTTATGATCATAACAATGAAATAATTTTAGATACTACATTGTTTAATGGATCTTATTTCACCAAAATTGGGTTATTATTCTTCACTTGAGCCTCCCTAAGATACACCAATGTCTGTAAAATAGGATAGTGAGTCTTGAAAAAAGTGATTTTTTTTATAAAATAATAAAATAAAAAAGTAAAATAAACTAAATGGATGAAATTGGATTGAAGAACTCCATAAATGTTATCGAGTAATCTCCCAACAATTGATGGAGTTTTAAGATATTCAGTTGGGATTTCTTAAAGAATTATCCATATCCATTAATGTAGTTTCTATCATTGTAAGAACCACTAGTAGGGGGGTTTCTACTCTATACCAGAAAATAAAAAATATAATAGGGTGATCCAAAGGCTCCATAGATGAAACCATATCGTTGTATGTTACAACAACCACATGGATTTATACTTGTCTAATGAAATATAGAGGAAAATCCATTTTCTACTTGATAAATACAATTCATTCCATGCAAGGGGTGGAAAAAATGTGGGGGAATCCACCCAAAATTTGTCATATTTTTTAAAAATTATTTCAAATTCTATCGTGAGCTGATATTCTTTTTACTCTCCTTCAATTTCAGTATTATGGACAACCAATTTCTGAGATTTTCCATGTTTTTTATGTTCATATAACTAATATATCTATTTTCGTCCATTTTTTATAATAATCCAAATATTCTAGGGTATATTATAGATACCTATATAAATTATTCAAAATTAGTAATCCATTCATCCATTTTGGCCTTCACCTTTTCAAAATTATAGATACCATTATCGTTCACACTAACTGATCTCTTCCATTTCTAGACAATAAATATATTTTTGAAATATATCCTATTTAGGTTAAATTATATAAATAATATATAATAAATAATAATTTTTAATAATATAACAGTTTCAATGGATTCAAAAATATTAATACATAAATTAAATCTATTATTTATTTTTTGTTTTTTTTATTTTACCCAAAAAATAAATAAAAAAATTTCATGTCCCGAAAATTGATTCTAAATGTGGATTACATAATTCTATAGTGGTAACAACACATTTTCCTAAAAGTTTATAATATCAAGATAATAATACTGCAATATTACTAGGCTATTTGTTGATAGTGACTGTTTTGGATCAAAAGTGACCTTGATTGTATTGATAAAAAAATATATAAAAATTGGGGGGTGGAAATATAAAAATTTGATTGATGGGTAGGTAGTATGGAATTTACATCACCCATAGTCTATAAATAAAGAGTTTACATCTACTAAGAGTTAATAACCCTTTTTAGGGAAAATAGAATCATTTTAAAATTCATTAATCTTTACATTTTTCATGTAAGTTACTGAGATACAATGTCTTCCGACCTCTCTATAGTCTTTTAAGCTACCCCAATACATCATAAAAACAACATAGGTTCTCATATGTTTTCCTAGTTTTACATAATAAAAACATTAATTTAATATCTCTATAGTGTTTATTCAACCATTGTTTCCCAATTTTGGTTGTTTCAATCTAGGTTTCTCATGCCTAAATAGGTGTGGTTGTCATTCACACATGTTCATGGCGTCACACCACTACTTAAGTTCCAATATATGATTTTATTTTTGGTTAATGGGGAAGATATTATAAAAATTTTATATGTATGTAGTTAATTTTTATTGTTTTTATGCGTGATGACATCATTAATGGAATGGGGATTATGTGTTTTTGTATGAAGTCCTTAGAGGTAATGATTCATAGTAGCATCCATTAATTGTAATGATTATTGGTGATCTATTTTTCAATGAATCCAATAAAAGTGTTTTTGAGTGTGGGAACACTATCTTTAAAATATTTCATGAAGGATTGAAGAGCTGGTTGATTTGGGAGATTGAAGGATATATCTAAATTTTTATTATAATACAAAAGTGATAATGATTCATCTATAACTTGTTAAATATTGATATTATCTGGTCATTCTTCTGAGTTTATTTAGAACTAATTTTAGGTTTTGTGATGTCCTCAGGTTCATCCTAATTGGTTTTTAAATTAGTTAATTCATGATATAAATTTTGAAAACCAACATAAAGGTTAAACAATAGCTATGTAATATAAATATAGGGACAACTCTATCTATGTAAATGTAAACTGATATTTTCACTACCTATGTAATGGTAGTCCATTATGTTGTCTAATAGTCAACTCATATTAGATAAAGGTCTTTGGTGATTTTTACTAGCTATCCAAATATAATATTCAACCTATGTAAAGGCAATCCATGAAACAAGTATAATGTTTAAAGGTAACAATGAATCCCAAAAGATTCATAATAGTTATTTGGAGGTTGTATTAAATGCATAAATGGATTATGTATACTAAATGATGTTATCTCTGAAGAACCAAGCCGTATTCCATGTTAATTAGAAAACTCATAACACTATATAAGTGTAATTATGAGGATTTGTAAAGGTACATTATGTTTCAAAAATATTTTAGTTTGTGAATAATTTAAAAAATTTAACTACATGTGATCTATTCATTATTAAATCAAACATAACAATCATTCAAGTGGATTCTTATTCTAGATTCTATGTGCGAAGAACCAGTAAAAATGAATGAGTTTTAACATGAACTAGAACAAGAACCACAACAAATCCCATTCAAAGTGGTCATTTTTACAATTCTTTTTATAGCTAATCAATGAGAATACGAAATGATTCCAATCATATGACATTAAGATCAAGTATTGATCATAATAATTTGTAGTATATGTCTTTTTTTGAAATCATAAAAATTTGCGGGAGTGGATGACTTTTGATCGTAATACTTCGGGGGATAAGTTTTAATGATTATGTCTTTTAAAGAATTATGATATTAAATATGTTGATGAGGCCGATTTGAGTTCCATTCAACAGAAGAAATATCAATTGAGAAAACTATAAATATGATATACCTGTAGAGATATTCAAAATAAATAATAGTCATGTGATTTATAGAATGTTTGATATCCTGATATTAAAATATTTTGTGGTATTTTTGAATCATATTCGTAAATAGAATTTGATTTCATTGGATGAATTTGAATGAGATTTTTTAATTAGTTGAAGGATGCTAAAAAGATACAAATATTTCCGGATATCTTAAATAAGAATATTTTGATAATAATATTCATTTCATTTTTCATGATATTATTTGGAGATATATATGCATAGGGATATAAAGAAAGTGAATGATAGGGAACTTGATACTTCATTCAGATGATCATTTTCTATGTAATGAAGATGATAATATACCTATATCTATGATAGACAGTGTTTTTAATGAAGAAATACAAGTCTCATGATAAAACAATATAATGGAACATGAGTGGGATTAAGAAGACGATCCACTATGATTGACTATCACAATGAGTTTCACAATGGCTGAACGAACCAGGAGAACCAAATATGAATATATGAAAAAATGGAGAAATTATACAATTGGGTTAAATAGATTTGAGATACCTATTGTATGTATATTGTAGAACACATTAGTTCCCAATATATTTTTAGGCCATTATGTCTTAGAGGATGATTGAATTTTGATCCCAGAGATGGGTTTCTTCCATGAATTGGGAATTGGTGAAAATATGGCCATTTTAATATCTCAAGGAGATGTTTATAGGTGAGGTACAATAATCATTTTGTGTTTTGAAGGTTTTTGGAAGCATTTATGTAAGGCCTCTAAACCTTTCTGAAATTTTTTTTGTGTAGTAGTTCACCTTATGGCCCCTTGGTGAAAAATGATGAATTAAAGAAGGGGATTCACACTTAGAAAGCATGAAGGCCCCATAGTGAAAGAGGGAGACGTAATAATTTATTCATGATAGTAGTATCAATCATCATAAAATAAATTTTTTTTTTCATTAATTTATTTGGTGATGTTTCCATTTCCACCGTTATCCTCAATTTCACACTACAATGGAAAAAAAGTTTATTATTTTAAACAGTGGTAAATATGTCATTTTAACATAATCGCCCTCATAATTTTAGTTGAATGAATCATGTGGGGAGGGCCATTTGGCTTGACCTCCCTCTCTTCTTACACCTTTGAATCCACCAGGGTGGGGCATAGATTACAGTGTGTTTTGATGTTAATTCTTTCAAGGTTATTTACATATTGTACTTTTTTTTATTTGTCTCAAGAAAATTTTAAACTAACCGTTGTAGGGTTTAGAGACAATTCCACGTGGTGATGGTGTAATAATGTAAGTTTGGTGGACTTTTTCTAAGAGTTATATAGAAAAAAACATAAAGAATGATCACATATCATCTTTCATCATTTCTTATTAATATATGATACTTCCTCAATTTGATAGGTGTTTGTGAGGATGTTTTGTAAATTTGATAGCTTCTTACATGTCACTTGATAAATATTTTAATCATTATAGTACTGGGTGGGTCCCATGGACCATTCACAGATATATGGTCGTTGTTTTAGTGTGATAATGATACTAGATGAGTTTTGAATGATTTTTTCCTCCTCAGTTAATATTAAATATTTAATTCCAAATATTTGTAATTGTTTATTTATGATATAGTTTGTTGACACACCATTCGTCCCATGGTTGAAATTTTTTATGTTAAAACATCTTAAGTATTGGAATGGAGGAGGATAGGAGAAATTTCAAGGCTTACACACACCACCAAGGAACTCTCGCGTAGTTCCCCAAGAAGAATGATGATGAGCAGGGTACCTATACATTACATGTGTGACAGAAATTCACATTAGCCTATGGTACATACCTGTTTGAGTAAGTTCCTTCACCTAATGTCTCGTATCAACATATAAATAATCTCATGGGGATCCTAATATACATGACAGAAAATCTTGAAGAAACTTCAATGCTCTTCTTTCTCTATTATTTTACCCATACCCAAAGAAACCTTTCTGGACGATCCATAGAACACTAGAGAAGAGATAAAATAGGGGGTTAGTGTAATTATAATCCCTCCAATGTTAAAAATATATAACACCTATGTGAGGAACCCTTTACACCTAGGTGACAAGAACTAGTGTGAATAATCCTTCCCAAACCTGGGGCTTACGCTAGATCCTTCTAGGGCCACCTGAAGAGCCACATAAGGCCTAGTGAAAATCCTCTCCCATGTTATTTTTCTTAGGTGTTCCATAAAAAAACACCTTTTGATCACACCGTACTACCTATACAAATCCCTTTTAGTTCATCCAAGTCTAACTTCTCTATGACCTCATTATATCTCTTAGCCTTCACCCGCCCGGGCCTCCATCAGGTCCCTCTTCCATACCAACAATGGTTGGGATTCTCCTCATTTATATACCTCATATGAGGGAGACCAAATTAAATCCTCCAAAAACACCTATAAAAATTAAAAACTAGGTAAAGAGGCATTCCATATTGTCTCCCATTTGGATAAATATTCCTTCTGATAGAGGACCCCAGTTTTTTGGGGAAGTGTCATGGAATTCATGGTCTTAGATACTAGGGTTAGAACCATGTACTTGTCAAACTATGTATACTACTCTGGACCTCTAGTTTTACGTGGGAAGAGAGAGGACCATACATTTGTTTCACATTGAGTGTTAATTTCATATACTTCTTTTTTATAGGGAAACATTACTAGGGAGTTCCTCCAAGTGTAATACCATAGTCATTCTTGCATGTCCTCTCCTGATTAATTCCTCCCCCCTTATTCATTCTCATGTAACATGTCCATATTTTTATTTAGACATGACTATATTGGGAAGAATGAAATGAGGGAATAGTCACAACAAATATCATTCTTATTCACGCATTGCCTCTCAGCCTATTCCACAAGTGGGCAAAGGATCATGTGGTTTCCCACATTTTCTGCTTCCTATTTTTTCTCAAACCAACAATGAATCGTGGGGGAATATAGGTTGGTAGTGATCATGATATCCACATGATACCAAAAAAGGGTCTCATACTCAGTATAATCCACCAACCATTTAGAAAAGGGTGTCCTATTATATGTTGTAATCCCCAAAACATGACCTTTTGGGAATCCTCATATATGGGGTAAGCCCCAACTCAATCCTACTAAAGGGACATATTCATCTATGATAAAAACCATTATAGGTCCTCCATTGGTGTGGGTCCTCACAGAAAAACTATGTGTTCTCTGATACCAATCTAAATTGGATATGTAAGAATCCTCAACGATGTCCAAACCCGATCAACCAAAATCAAACATATTCTCTCTAGACCATATTCCGTGTTGGATCTTATTCAACATGGGAGACCATCTCTCATCTAGTTTTCTTGGGATGGTTTGGTACACTTTCAAAACCATCCTTGGACAGAAACCTTTCATCTGGATGTCTTTTCTACATGATATAAAACTACATGTTTTGGTCCTTATATCAAATGACCATATAATGTATGATAATTCCTATTTTGTGGAACTAAAATACATGGGTTTTGATTCCTTTCATGAGTATTGGGAGGAATCCCATATCATGGGTCTGATCCCAACAACAAAACAACTCCCATCATCCTGGATGATGATAAGCTTCCGAGAACCCCACTTTAGGGCTTAAGAACATAACCATGATGATAAACAATATCTCGAATCAATTCATAAAATTATACCATTATTGTAAGACATTGGATATATAATGATATAACCATTTATGAATAAAATCATACATATAGAGATGATTCTAATATCCACACATGATAATAAGTGATTATTAATTCATAGGTGACCTACATTATACATTGGTTGTAATAAAGGATTCATGAATATGTCTTAAATCTATATGAAATTCTTGGAGTATGCAATAATTCCATCAAATGGGTGTGATGAGCCTGACCTCCCATCCTCTCGACCAGTATGAGTCCCTAAGTGTTTTTGGAACATTTCCTAATAATCAACTACCATTGGAATGTAGGTCTGAATACTGGAACTATTGGTTGTTTTCGACTCCACATATGAAACACATTGAAATAAATTTGAAATTGATGAACCTGATGTGAATGATTGTGAAAAATTTAAAACCCCCCACAATCAAATGTCTTCCAACATTTTTTTTGAAAAAAGTGAACCCGCTATGAATCCTTAACCAAGATAATGGTGTTACATACCTATAAGGTTCTTTTATCTCTCTAAATGGAAGAGGGGTAGACAAGGAATTATATCATGCATGTGTTTGTTTATTGAGAATATTCTTTGATGAAGTTTTATTTTTTGGGTTTTTCACCCATATTTCAAAAACATCCACTAGATATATGAAATTCCCAACCGATTTTCACCTATCGACCAGTCAAATTTCTTGTTCTCTACTAATGTGTATAGCAGTACTCGGGTCGAATCCTAGGCGATGATACTTTGTAATAGTCGTTTGTTTTTAGTTGATTGTATTTTTATTATGGGGGTTTGTTTGCAGAGATTAATTTAAATGATTGATTTAATATAATTGATTTATCAAATTGATAAAGATTGGTGTGAGTTCATTATTAGGGAGTTAATCTTGGGATATCATTGAGCTTTGCTTTATATTTCATTTAAATTAACACCCACATCACATGTTGATGTCGATTAGAATTCATAAGTGTTAAAGCTTTAATCCAAGACTTAACTTAACTAGGATTATAATCTCAATCAGTACTTGTTTATAGTAGTGTATTTATGGTTCCAATAATCCATGGTAACCACATGTTAAACAAAATATGTCATTAATCCATGACATATTAAGTCCAACATACACAATGTTGAATTAACGAATACTCATCGTGAAAATACTCTCAATCACTTAACATCCCTATATATTGACTCACACAATGAGATATTTACACATCCATTTGAGTGTTTAATAGTCTGGTTATGATGATTTTGATGATAAATTAAGAATAGAAGAAAAAGAAAGGGATTATAAAAGAGTGGTACGTCGAACACACACACACGAACAATGATGATAATTAAAAACGGATTTTAGATTGAATGAGGAAGAAAAATAAGGGAATGGGATTCAACTGAAATTAAACTATTTTAATAAAATTAATATTAAACTAGAGAATTTGGATTAGAATAAGAGACATTAAAGAAGAAATTTTCATTAAAACAGAATTACAAAAGAAAGGACTTACAAAATTACAACAATGAAGAACGTAAAAGTAAATGAAAAGAAAGAGAGGGGGAATGGTCTCTCAAGTGAAAACTACAGTATGGAAGGTCCTCCCAAGACTTTTTCAAGGCTTTATTTGTTCCAATATGATCTCATTTTTTCTGAAATGCCAACCCATTTCAAGGAGTGGAGGGGGATGTATTAATAGCCCAAGGAAGTGGACTGTTCGCATTCCCAATCTATCCCTCCACTTGGCTCGATGATTTGGACATTCAGACAGCGAAATCTCAAAATATCTCCTTCTTCAATGTTGTATATAATAATTTTGGTCGAATAATCTAATAGTGTGGAGGAATTTGGACCTATGTAGCCAAAGTTATAGATGGATTATTAAACACTTTTAATATGTCCATTTCAATCCATTCTTTTGGAAGCACAACATGTGAAAGGGTTTTTGAATAGAGATATGAATTCACAACCGAATTTTGTATTCAGAAAAGTCAGCCGCCTATATCTCCTAGTTCACACTGCAAAATCTCAGATCAATTTGATGATTACATCATGAGATATGTCATGAATAGTGTCCAGATTTTAAATATCGTCCAGAATGGTGGGCTGGACTTCAAAGATTCATGTGGACTTCTTGTTCTTAGAGTTGGGCCCTAAAATTTTTATCCTTGATTTGTTTGGATAATCAAAAATGCATGGTAGAGTTTCATAAAATATGGGCTTCTGTTTTAAGACCAGTAACTCAATCATCTTTTCTGGTCCAGTTTCTTCACAAAATTTTTGGGTCATATTTTGTGGTAAATGTGATCCTTCAAATGTTAGAATTGTCCCATGATCCCTTCTAATGAAATGTTTTCTATTGAATTAAAAATCCTAAAAAACAATAACCACACAATTTGGGTCATTAGGGTGAGAGTTATAAATAAAATAGTAAACTGACTCAATTGGACTACTTCTAAAAATGCTCAAAAATTATACTTAGTATTAAAACATTAATATTTCACACACATTATGCACATTTCTTATAAAATCAGTAAATGGATTATATAATAAGTCATGAAAATATTAATAACATAAACTCCCGCACACTTAGTCTTGTGCATGTCTTTATGTGCGACAAATATAAAAACATGACAAAATCATTTTCACTCACCAACAAATATTAAAATTTTGTTTTCTCCAATCAGGGGAGGTTTAGACTATTTCACTCATCCATTTTGAATTCCACAAAAATTTGTTATAAAAACAATTTTCCAAAACTAATTCATTTTTTCATGCTCAAATTTAGTAACGGAAAATGTGGACACTCAAAACTCACACCTCTCAAGATGATAAAATTCATTTCTAGAGGTTCACTATTTCACCAACCAAAAGTGAAAATATTTGAGTTTGAAAGTGCTCTCAGCTTCCAATCCCTATCCAAAGTGCACAAGATTCAAGAGGTCTTTTAAGGGGTTTTTCTGTCACTATGGGATGGTTGGAATATAATGCCCAAGAGAGAGAAGAATAGGGTTAAACACTAACATAGAATAAGAAATGCACATTTTTTTGAAATAATACATGGAAGGAAATGAAAACACATATTTACAGTGGAATTATTATGTGAAGAAAGACACAATAGAGGAAGAAAATATAAAGGTAATGAGAAGATAGAATATTTACAAAACAAAAAACTTCTCCCAATAAGAATACAATGCAATTGTTCTTTTTTTATTTTCTTTTTTTTCTTTGTTTTGTCGAAAGTTGACCTTGATACAGATCTCACACTAATATCCCAACCCATGTTGAGGAAGAGTGATTTTTGACCTACCCAAGACACAACCCATTTTTTCAATTTTGTTTTTATTTTTTTCATCATATTTTATTTTTTTAACACTTTCCAATAACATTTACAAAATTACATAAATGGAAGTACATTAAATTACCCAAAACACACTGAATGACAACCACTCCCCCAGATTGAAATGGATGTTTTCCCTCAAGCAGATGATAACTCATTGAAATTAAATAATAGGGTACCCAAAAAATGAAATCCATTCCCCCACACATAAATTTCAAAAAAAATTATTCAATGAAAATCCCTGTTGATTTGGGTGGGAAAAGGTATTGGGCTTGTAATGTGGATATCAAGGAAAAGGATTTCATAAGCTCGAAGAGGCTTTCAAAAGAAGGATTAATGTAAGTGTAATGGGAGGCTATTTGGCTATTATAATTCTCATGTGGTTCAGAAAATGCCTCTATCATATTAAAGCACACTATGGTAGGAAATTCAGCTCAAAGGTCCACAAACTCAATACTCACAAATGGGGGTGAAAACACACATTTTGAAAAGATGGCCATAGGTGTCCTTGGAATGAAAGTAAATTTTCTTTCTCACAGTTTGGGAAAATCAATATCCAAATAAAAAATTGAGCATTCAAAATTTGTTAATTTTGACACAAAATTATTTATCTAAATTCATGATGAAAATAAAATAAAAAATTGAGATGAAAACATGTCTCTTAACTCCCCAAAATGGTTGGACACATTTTCAAAACTCGATGGTGAGTAAGCATGACTCTTTATTTTTTTGAATATTTTTTTTTTTATTATTCTCTTTTTTTAGAATTTTTTATTTTTTAATAAAGACACACTCACACAAAAGTGAAAGAGAAAAATAATGGGTTTGAAAAAGAAAGTGGTAAAAAATGAAAGATAGAGGAAGAAGAAGAAAGAGGTAGAGGGAGGAAGAGCGAGAGTGTGTGTTAAAGGGAATGAGGTGCCCCCTGGTTTGGAATTGGTGGGTCGCCATCTCCATCTAGTGGTGGGTCGACTACAGAAGTTGGGGATCCAATGGAAGTCGATGATGATCCAGGATTGTGCGTCCTCTCATGGTGATGCTTTAACCGATTTCCATTAATCATGAATGTCTGTTTGGAAGAGGGGTCTTGGAATTTCACTGCACCAAATTGGTAAACATTAGTAATAACAAAAGGACCTTCCCAACAGGAATTAAGCTTACCTGGGTGAAGATGAAATCAAGAGATTAAAATCAATACCTTTTCACCATCATGGAATACCTTTCTCAGGATGTGTTTGTCATGGAGTACCTTAGCCTTTTCTTTGTACAGAGTGGAATTCTCATAGGATTCAAGTTTACTCTCCTCCAGTTTATCCAATTTTAACAATCATTCGTCACTAGATTTTTCAAGATCAAAATTACAAGTTTTCACTTCCCAAAATGGCTTATGTAGGATTTCAACTGGCAAATGACATGATTTACCAAAAAATAGCCTAAAAGGAGACATCCAAATG
This sequence comes from Viscum album, assembly GCA_963277665.1. Lineage (NCBI taxonomy): Eukaryota > Viridiplantae > Streptophyta > Magnoliopsida > Santalales > Viscaceae > Viscum > Viscum album. The sequence goes on along the minus strand of OY728129.1, from coordinate 411,686,803 downwards.
GGTGTTTTATAGGTAGTTCGATAAGCCCAAAGTGCTTCACCAAGTATTTCTGGCCAGTATTTTCTGGTGGGTTTTACCATTCTCTCAAGCATCCTTTTCACGTTTCTATTATAAAGTTCAGCCATGCCATTTGTTTGGGGGTGATATGTAGTTTATGTTTTATGTACAACCCCAATATTTATCAAAAGAGATTCTATGGTTCTATTATAGAAATGGGTTCCTAAGTCACTGATCAAGACACGAGGTGTGCCAAATCTATGGAAGATGTGTGTCTTTAGGAACTGACTAATAGTATGTGAATCATCCATTCTAGTGGGTTTAGCCTCCACCCACCTAGAAACATAATCAATTGCAAGAAGTATGTATGAGAATTCATTGGAAGGGGGAAATGGTCCCATGAAATCGATACCCCAAACATCGAGGATCTCACAAACAATTTCAGGCTTTTGGGGCATTTCCTTTCTCTTTGAAATTATGCCAAACTTTTGGAAAGTGGGACATGATTGACAAAACTCATGTGAGTCCTTGAAGAGTGAAGGCCCGAATAATCTAGAGTCTAGAACCTTTCAGGATGTCCTTTTATGGTCCAAAGTGTCCACCACCAGGCATTGAGTGATATAATTTTAAGATAGAGGAATGTTCATTTTCATTGACACATCTCCTTATTACCATGACAGCCCACAGTTTCCAAAGTTCTTTTCTTCCCAAAAATAGTATTTTGAATCACTGTTCAACTTCATTTTCTTTTCTTTTGAAAAAATTTCAAAAAAAACACCCAAAACAATGTAATTTCCAATTGGGGCATACCATGGAATTTTTGGAGTGAGGGATGAAAGGTGCTCAGTGGGGAATTTAGGATCGGTGATTTCAGAATGAGAGGAATTAGAAATTCTACTCATGTGATTAGCCACCGGGTTTTATTTTCCTAGTCTATCTTTTATTTCAAGGTCAAACTCTTGGAGGATTAGGATCTATATTATTAGCCTCCATTTGGAATCAATTTTCTTGAGTAAGAACTTTATAGCAGAATGATTTGAAAAGATTAGATTTTTTCACCTAAGAGATAGGGCCGAAATTTGTCTAAGGCAAAAACAACTGCTAAAAGTTCTTTTTCAGTGACAGTGTTGTGAGATTGAGTTTCATCCAATTTTTTTGAGGCATAATAGATGACATGAGGAATTAATTCTCTTCTTTAACCAAGAAAATCTCTAAAATCTCTATCAGAACCATCACACATCAATTCAAAGGGTAAGGACCAATCGGGGGGTTGGATTATCGGGGCATATGTGAGAGCAGTTTTGAGTTCAATGAAAGATCTCTTGAAAAACCCATCGAAATGGAAAGTGACATCATTTTGTAGTAACCGATTGAGTGGGAGAGAAATCCTATTAAAGTAATGGATTAATCTCCGATTGAAACTGGCATGATCGAGGAATGAACGGATGTCTCGAATATAAGTGGTTCAGGATGTGATTGGATCCCTTCAATTTTGTTAGTATCGACTTTAATACCACCTTTTGAAAATATGCGCCCTAGAACAATCCAATTTATGACCATGAAGTGACATTTTTCAAAATTTAACACAAGGTTCCACTTAAAACACTTTTGGAGGACTAGAGAGAGTTAATTCAAACAAGATTCAAATAACTCACCATAAATGGAGAAGTCATCCATGAAAACATCCTTGCAGTTTTCAATGAATTCGGAAAAGATACTCATCATGCACTTTTGGAATGTTGCAGAAGAATTGCAAAGTCCAAAAGGCATTCTTCTATATTAATATGTTCCAAAGGGGCATCTGAAAGTGGTATTTTCATGGTCCTGATGTGAGATTGTGATTTGAAAGTAGCTGGTGTATCCATTAAGAAATCAATAGTGTGAATTTCCAACTAATCGTTCTAGCATTTGATCAAGGAATGAAAGAGGGTAGTGATCTTTTCTTGTTTTAACATTCAATTTCCTATAGTAGATGCACACATGCCATTTGTTTGTCACTCGAGTTGTGACTACCTCTCTATGTTCATTTGTGACAACAGTTATCCCACCCTTCATAGGTACAACTTGAATTGGACTAACCCATTCACTATCATAAATTGGGTAGATAATACCAGCTTTATGAAGCTTGGTGATCTCTACCCTAACTACCTCAAGGATGAGTGGATTGAGTCTTCTTTGTAGTTGACTAATTGGTTTGGATGATTCCTCAAGATGGACGTGATGCGTGCAAAGAGCAGGGTTGATTCCTGGTATGTCATCTAGGGTCCAACATAGGGACTTTTTGTTTTCCTCTAACACCTGAACAAGTTTGGACTCTTCAGTTTCAGTAAGTGAAGAAGAGATAATGACAGCATATGAGTGATCATGGAAAAGGAATGCATATTTCATGTGTTCAGGAAGAGGTTTCAGATCAGTCTCATCTTTTATTTGTGGGTTAAACAACTCAAGAATGGAGGAAGGTACTTCAGTTTCATTAGATTCATTTTTCCTAATATTTTCCAAGGTGGAGCAGTAGATATCAGAGTTGATGTGGGATTCAAGAAATATTGAAACATCCTCTATATTGATAGAGTCTATGAATGAAAGGTCCACATCAACATCACCATTTATGAATTGGTTAATCATGGTGAAAATTTCACAAGATCCTTTGTCATTAGAACATGAAGAATATGGTGTATTGGGGTTCGATTGACTCTTAGAAGTGTCCTCATAAGCATGGATTGAGAATTCAGATTGATCCTCAGATGGGTATCGCATGTCTTGGAAAATGTTTATATTGACCAGTTGGTCACTGAATTCCATGGATAAGATGCCTGAATGGACATCAATCTTGGTTCTCACAGTCATGAGGAATGGTCTTCCTATAATTAGGGGATATCGAGAAGAGTTTGTCTCACCTTCCATGTCAAGGACATAGAAATTAGTAGGGACGATAAGATCATTGACTAAAACAAGGACATCCTCAATTATTCGCTCTGGACTGGCTATGCTTCGATTGGCTAATTGAATAACAACACCCATTGGATGTAAGGGACCTAGACCAAGGTTGGAGAATATGGATTTGTTCATGACATTAATTGAGGATCCTAGGTCTATGAGTGCACCATCAAAGTTGAAACTTCCAATTTGGCCTGGAACCATAAAGGTCCCTGAATCTTTTCACTTTATGGGAATAGACTGCTTGGTGGAAACATTTTCAAAGGTCCTAAGTTGCCTCTTGTGGGTGCACAATTCCTTAAGAAACTTGTCATACTTAGGAATTTGTTTGATGGCATCTAAGAGAGGAATTTTGACTTCAACACGTCTAAACATGTCGAGCATTTCCGGATTGGGTTCAATGGACTTTCTTAGCTTAGAAACATATTGTGGAAAAGGAATTGGATTCCTAAGTGGAATGGAAAGAGGTGATGGAATGGATTCAGATTCATTTTCAATTTTTTTTTTCATTTTTTAGGTCAACATTCAAAGGTGGGTTTGAGGACTTGTCTTGAGGCATAGAATTTTTCTTTCCATATCTAAGTGCAATTTCCCTTACATTACCCTTGCGGTTGGGTAATGGTTGAGCTAGAAGATTGGCAGAATTGGATGGTTGCTGCTGACTAAGGTGGGATGCTAGTTGACCAATTTGGGTTTCAATGTTCTTGTGACTGGAATCGGTGAAGGAGACAAGATCTTAAACTGCACTTTCCCATGGTTTCTTGGAAGAAGAGGCTTGTCCCAAATTGGGATTACCATCATTTTAGTTATTGGGAATGCGATTTTATTGGTTTTGGAATTGTGAAGGCTCACTTGGATAATGGAATCCAAGAGGAGGATTGTTCCTTTGAGGTTGAGGAATAAAAGGATAAGGTTGTTGGAAGTTACCAAAACATTGACCATATTGAAACTGGTTTGGGGTTTGAGGAGGGAATTGAGGAGGATGAGATATGGGATTACCATACCTATATCCTTCGTTATAGGAAGAAGAGATTGGCTCAGAGTGAGGTTGGTTGAAGTTTCTAACCAACTGATATGATATTCGAGGATTGGTGTTCCACTAAGCATTTGTTGCATTGAGCTCCATTGGTTCAGATGAATCGGATTGATCCTCTTGAAGTTGTGGACATGTGTCAGTTGGATGAGATGGAGATTTGCAGATTCCATAGTTTTTGACAGGTCCATGAAACATTGATTGTAAAGAAGAGGAGGATGGGGATTTGGTAGCCACAACTAGTTGCCGCACAAGACCTATAAATTCACTCAACCACTCGGTCATCTTGTTCGGCTCAATTGATTGATTATCTTGGGCTTGTTTGACTTGAGCATGTGCTCAAGTATTGAATTGTTGTGTGTTTTCAGCCATGTTACTTATGAGATCTCTTACTGCTGCATGAGTTTTATCAACAAGGGCACCGCCACTTACGTCATCAATGAGGGTTCTCTCCATTGCCAATAACCACTCATAGAAGTATTAGATCAAGATTTTGTTAGGAATTTAGTGATGTGGGAAAGTTGCAACAAGCCTTTTCAACCTCTCCCAGTACTCATGGATTGATTAACTTGGGAACTGATGAATACCACTTATTTCCTTGCAGATAGAAGCAGTACGAGAAACAGGAATGAATTTTTCTAGGAAAATTTGCTTCATGTCATTCCACGTGGTTATGGAACCAGGAGAGAGGTAGTAATTCCATGACTTAGCAGTGTCAGTTAGGGAGAAAGGGAATGCTCGGAGTTTTATTTGTTCCTCAAAAACACCTTGAGGCTTCATGGTAGAGCACACAACTTGAAACTCTTTAAGGTGGAGATGTGGATCCTCACCGGCTAGCCCATGGAAATGAAGAGAAAGATGAATCAAACCCGATTTGAGTTAGAAGTCAGCTTCTATGTTTGAATATTGAATACCAAGAGGTTGGTAATTCATATCATGGGAAAAAATTTCTTTATGTGTTTGTTCCCTAGGATTGGCCATATCTAATTCAATTGGTTGGACAAGGACTGGTTTTTGAATTATTTGACTATCTCTTATGTTCCTCCTATGTTGGTGAAGTGTTCACTCAATTTCAGGGTCAAACAAATCCGAGAGATTGTTTGGAAGGCTACGGGGAATTAAGAGAGATTTTGGAAGAAATAAGAAGATGGATTTTTCTTTCTATTTTCTCCGTTTATGATTTTTATGAGACGACGAGTTTTACTTTGTGTATTTTTTCAATTTTTATTAATTTTTTTGTTTTTTTGGTTTTTTATTACAATAAACAGAAACTAATGACTACTTAAAGCACCATCCCTAGCAACGACACCATTTTAAAGGCGTGTCCGATTATCACCTATCGACCAGTCAAAGTTCCGGTGCTCTGCTAATGTGTATAGCAGCACTCAGGTCAAATCCTCGGTGATGATACATTGTAATAGTCATTTGTTTTTAGTTGAATGTATTTTTATTAGGGGGGTTTGTTTGTAGAGCCTAATTGAAATGATTGATTTAATATAATTTATTTAACAAATTGATAAATATTGGTGTCAGTTCATTATTAGGGAGTTAAGTTTGTGATATCCTTGAGATTTGCTTTATATTGCATTTAAATTAACACCCACTTCACAAGTCGACGTCGATTAGAATTCATAAGTGTTAAAGCATTAATCCAAGCCTTAACATAACTCGGATTCTAATATCAATCAGTACTTGTTTTTGGTAGTGTATTTATGGTTCCAATAATCAATGAAAACTACATGTTAAACAAAATATGTCATTAACCAATGACATATTAAGTCCAATATACACAATGTTAAATAAACGAATACTCATCGAGAAAATACTCTCAATCACATCACATACCTAAATTTTGACTCACCCCAATGAGATATTTACTCATACATTTGAGTTTTTAATAGTCTGGTTATGATGATTATGATGATAAATTAAGAATAGAAGAAAAAGAAAGGTATTATAAAAGAGTGGTACGTCGAACCAACACAGACGAACAATGATGATAATTAAAAACGGATTTTTGATTGAATAAGGAATCAAAATAAGGGAAGGGTATTCAACTGAATTTAAACTATTTTAATAAAATTAATATTAAACTACATAAGTTGGATGCGAATAAGAGATATTGACGAATAAATTTTAATTAAAACAAAATTACAAAAGAAAGGACTTACAAAATTACAACAATGAAGAACATAAAAGTAAATGAAATCAAAGAGAGGAGGAAAGGTCTCTCAAGTAAAAACATGAGTATGGAAGGTACACAAAAGCCTTTGGAAAGGCTTTGGTCATTCCAATATGATCTCATCTCTTCTGAAATTCCAACCCCATTCAAGGAGTGGAGGGGGATGTATTTATAGCCCAAGGAAGTAGACTGTTTGCATTCCCAATCTGTCCCTCCAATTGGATCGACCATTTGGACATCTAGATAGAAGAATCTCAAAATAACTCATTCTTAAAAGTTTTATATAATACTGATTTTAGACTACTCTCAAAATTTGGAGGCATTTGGACCTATGTAGCCAACATTATGGTCGTCTGATTAAACAATTTTAATCTGTCCATTTCAATCCAATATTTTTGAACTCCAACATGTTAATGGGTTTTTGAATAAGAATATGCCTTCAAAACCGAATTATTTTCACAAAAAAGTCGGCCGCCTATATCTCCTATTTTACACATCAAAATCTAAGCTCAATTTGATGATTTCATCATGAGATATGTCATGAATAGTGTCCGGATTTTAATTCTCGGCCAGAATGGTGGGCTGGACTTCAAAGCTTTATTTGGGCCCCCTTTTCTTGGAGTTGGTCCATGAAATTATTATCCATGATTATTTTGGATAATCACGAACACATGGGGGAGTTTCATAAAATATGGGCATCATGAGTGATACCAGTAACTCAATCATCATGGATGGTCCAGTTTCTTCACAAATTCTTTGGGTCATTTTGTGTGGTAAATGTGATCATTCAAATGGCATAATTGTCCCATGATCCCTCCTAATTAAATCTTGTATATTGAATTAGGAATCTTACAAAACATGAACCAAACAATTTGGATCATGAGGGTGAGGTTTTTAATAAAATAGAGAACTGACTCAATTAGACTACTTCTAAAAATGCTAAAAAATTATACTTAGTATTAAAACATTAATATTTCACAAACATTATGGAAATTTCATATAAAACCAGTAAATGGAGTATATAATAAGTCATGAAAATATTAATGACATCAATATCTCCCTAAATTTTTAATGGAATTATACCAACTCTCCCAGATATATTCCCTATCTAACATTTGTGCTAGGTCCTCATCCAAGATTAGGATGCAGTCACCAGCCTAATTGCTTAAAACTATGTCTAAAAAACACATATCCCAGTGTACCACTATAGTGGTACCATATTTACCCAATAGGCTGCCTACCAAGACCTTCAAATCGCAAATCCCCACATGTCATCCACTCAGCAACGGATAGTCATCCAAAAGAATATGGCATCGATCACTATCTCCAATATTTTCAAGAAATTATCCCTAGAATACAATAATCAACTCCCCCTTATCTTTGGGAGGTAGACCAGGATACCACCAACAACCTCACCCAGATGAAACATGAGTCATTATAAGGGGCAATAGATAAGAATTTTTTCTACCAATCCCATAAGGATGTGAACCCTCTATATGACGAGGGTGCAGCCCTCAGGAGTCTGACTCATGTCATATAGAATTGTACATCTATAACATCACACCAAGGGTGGTAACTAGTCAATAGGGAGTTATAACAAAACTCTACCTCCTTCATATAAGGGCACCAATCACATTTAGAAGAAAACATGGAGCAAGAACATACTTCTAACCGCACTAATAAATCCTTACAGAAGAACTATCTTACAGTATGTAGAGAATCCATCCAACAAAACCGAGTGGAACATAGTGAGTAGAAAGAAACACTAGACCGTACCCATAAATACCACCATCAAAAGTTAAAAAAATTAGTGAGCAGTCACAACACCTACTGACATCAATCAATCCTTCCAGCAACCTTGTCTAGTGGTGTCCATAGAACTCATCTAGTCAAATATGATGAAAAACATGGAGTATACACACACACACACCGACCTGTACTTATTAATACTACTAGTAGTATCGACTAGAAGCACCCATAGATGTCATTTTAAAAGTTCTGATAATGAATGGGGGATGACACAAATCTCTTACCCCACATATGATTACTATCAGTATCCACTAATAGAAAATGGATGAAGGGATTGTACATACTCCTTCTCTAGAAATAGAATGGGAATATATCCTTGTTCTAATAAATTAAGTCACCAATAATTTCATCACAATTTTGATGGGGGTAGATGTTATTCCCTACCCATATCCTATAGCCATTACAAGATATCATAACGGTGACAACCATACTGGGATTGTGGCATATACAAATTTTTCCCCACAAATTGGTTAACCTATCAATAACCCACAACGAAGAGGAAAAACACCACTTCCACCATCCAAGAGGGACATGGGGAATATTACCCCATGATATATGGAAAAATAGATGAGGACCATACACCCATTACAATAAGAGGTAATCAACTTAATAAAATGAATACTCCAAGGTAGGCACAACCCCGTGCTGAATGTTTAGAAGCCTAATGGAAAATTCTATAAACAGTACTGGAGATAGTCAATAAAGCTTCCAAACCTGAAAGAAAATTTATCGAAAAAGATGTCCCAGTCTCTCGTGAGATGGTTTCATAAAAATCATCACTGCATATAGATGGAAAATAAATAGCTTATCTACGATCTCGCTTTTTTTGATGCTTGTGTTATGGAATCCCTCAAATATTTATTTATGGAAGATTTAGATCCTATTCCCTAGTAACAAAATTATAGGGTTAATACCTATAATTTTGAAATTCCTACCTGGAAAATTCATCATGAATACTTTTTTCATGTTCATAATCTGATCAATCTCAATATCACATCTATTAATGATAGTAACAGAATCCTTATATATGGAAATAACATCAAAGAGAAATAAGGACTTTTCATTTCTAAAATACAATATTATACCCCTCCCTATGCTGGGATTCACTATGAATTGTTTCTCTAAATTGTATTTTACTTCATCAAGATAGTCCTCCTATTAGGGATGTATTGGAAATAAATCCCTTCTATAATGATGCACTTGGGAAAATGATGGAATTCCTATATAATTAATTTTTATTGAGAAGTAATGTCCTTTATTATTTAGAATATAGCTTGAGGCAATAGTCACACATTGATCCATCCATGGACTTTATCTTTCCCAATGTAAGGGGAAAATTACCCACCAATATCACACATTATAATAAAGTTGTTGGAAAACATCCACATTGATCAGACTAAGTCGAGGAACCTATAGAAAAAGACGAAAAATATACATTGAACGTGAGAATAAAAATGGATAAAGATGACATACAAGTCATGTTCTTGCATTTAGACACATCTCATTTCATCATTCAAGAAGAATTTTCAAAATATTGTTTGCATGAAAACAACCTCAAAATATTGAGAATTTTTCCTCACTTGAAATAAAGGTGTTTACCATTAAATGAGTATCAAAGTCACATCGATGTAATTGAAGGGTTCAAACACCAAATTGGCTTGGTATATCTTCTACATGCACAACATCTAAAATTGGGGAAACAACAAGTGTCCCTCCATAGCACATGGCTCAATATGATATAAGAATTAGATCAATTAATCGTATATACCCCACCTAGTGTCTATATCAATATTTTGGGTGAACACATAGCTCTACATTTCATTGTTCTCCCAAATGAATTTTTTTTCCCAAAGTTGACATCATGAAAATTTACTACTTCTGGTCAGTTCAAAAAATTGAATTTGTTCATGGATGAAGATATTCTCAACAACAACAAGCCCCAAATGTCTCTCACTGAGTTGGGAAAGAAGAGAAAATCCCATTTTTTTATCAGGAGTCTAAAAATATCAAACAATAATCCCAAATTATGGAATTTAATTATTGGATAACACAAACGATGGAGATATTTAATAGTTATTTGGATGTAGAGGATTCAAGTGCACACCAAATAATGAACCCCGTCAATGTTCAAACATGGATCTATAATATTAAAAGAGTAGTTGTGGAAGTACCACCCACAAAAATCTTGAAGTAACCTCAGCCCATAAAGATATGTGATTTTTTACCCAATATTTGAGGTCAGTTAGTCAATCTAGAATGGTTGTAGAAACTGAGATAGAGTTGCCCAATCCCACAAGGCTAGTAAATATTTTACCTCAATAACGTATACCTGAGCAGAAGTTAGTCTTATCAAAATTAGTAGGAGCATCATAGAGTGATTCCTCAATGTTTTCCCATCATGTGATTTATCATCCTCATTAATTGTACACATGATTGATTTTTTTGGAGATTCCATTCGAATACTCATCCCCAAAAATCCTCCAAGAGAGTCATCAAGGGAGAAGACAAGGCCTTGTGGTGGGAGAATAAAATTTTGGTCTCTCAAAAAGGATGATGAAGTTCCTATAATGCATTAGGCAATGATGGATTCATTAATAACACCTTTACATATCCAAATGACCATGAGTCCAATGCGGATGTGTTGGAGAAGGAAGTTCCAGTTCATAATGTAGTAAACACTGAAACTATTGAATGAGGTTTTGGTAATCAGAACATGAATCTTTCCTTAAATTTTAGAATTACCTCAATAACTCCACCATTACCTCATCAAATATCACCAAAAAATGAAAAGGGAAAATTTAATATTGTGCCTCACCTACAACTTAAAATGTTTAGACCCCTTACACATGAGGAAATGTTTTCTCAACAAGTAGAGGAGACAAAAGAATTTGTATGACTCAAAATACAACTAATTACAGGAAAAATTCCTATTGGATATGTTCTCCCAATAGTTCTTCAACTCGAAATCACAAATGGCATACCCCCAAAAAATTGTTTTTCCCACACTGACCAACATGGATTTATAACATTCGCTCAATATGGGGTAAAACAAGAAATATAAATGGATCCCACAATATAATACTATGATTTCCCTCGATTGGTTACAAAACCAGAATATGGCCACACACATCCTTATAGGTATTCCCTTATAGTTTACACATAGTAGATACTATCAGGGACTCTGTAGTTAGATCTACATGTTTTTACCCTTATCCATTCTCCAACTCATCCAGACATTCCTCAATGGATTTTGAATGATATTGAGTTAGTAATGGCTCAAGAGAAATACATGGAGTAATTGTGGATACATATACATCTAGAAAAGAATCCTTAACCTGAATTAGTAGATCACACTCTTCCCCCACTAAACATTGGGAAACCAACACTTCCAATTTTTAAATGATCGAGGGACCATGAATAGAATCTAACACATTTTCTATCTCACTATGGCCATATGACGAGGACGACTAATGAACAGGTGGAAGTGAAGATCATGTTATTCGTGCAATTACTCTAGGGACCAGCATTTATTGTACATCAGTTATCTAGCTCAGTCAACTATAGAATGGGAAGACCACCATCAGATGTTTTGTTTTTAATTCATCTTGATAGTACAGAGGACCATATTCCAGGATGTATCAAACTAAAAATTATAATAATAATGAGAGGGTCTTGAATTTCATTGCTTAGTGGATGAGATTTAAATACTCCATAAACATAAATCTTCTTCAGGAAGACTTGTTTTCCATCTGTATAGTGAATCATTACCATGATATTCACAAGCCACTCATCTCTGTGAAATAAATTGGAGGATTTTTGGACCTTTCTCTAATTACTAAAAGGGTGCAAGACTCTATCACAATGACCAAGGCTAAGTCTTGAGTAATTTTTTCAAGACATTTAAAGTGAATGGTGATTGTAGAGGATTCCAATTCTAAACATATGTAGGACCATCCACCCACTCTCACTCTAAATTCTACACCATATCATGTGGCTCCCCATCTCGATCATCAGCAATATCGCCCATATCATTCGGATGAGAAGTGGGAGCATAGGAAGAAAGAGTTTGAGGACAAGAAGACCAAGTTTTATTCTTTCTAAAATGGCCATGTCTGTGACTACCTCATATTGGAATTGGAACGCAATTGATCAAGTTTACAAATCCAAATAATCCCCACAAGGATGGTGATGAAGATATTTCAAAATTTTACCATCCATCGATCCTTGGGTAACCACATCCATGATTATTTTGTTTTCAAGAAAATACTATAGAAGATGGTCGACTCTATGAAAGAGAATATGAGCAATCCACATTCTTAGGTAGAATGTGTTTCTTCTAATGATATATTAGAGGATAGTGAATAGATAGATGTGGATATAAAGGGTAAGAATATGTTTAGTGAATTTATGGTTATAAAGTCTATCAAATGGTCAAATGATATCATCTTGGAATAGTAAAAACAGTCAACCATGCCCCTGTATACTTCTTCTTGGGTGATGCCAACTCAATTTCACCATAGTCTTCCGAGAGTCATCCTTCCAAAAACACCAAATGGATAAAAGAGTGGGAGGAAAAAAGTAATATAAACATGTACCAAGGAAAATGTTTTCTTTAACTCTATCAGATATCATTCCTTTAGTACCAAAAACATGGGTGATGCCCTACCAAACGGTACTATAAGAACAAACCCTCCCAAAGGAATCCTCATCATATGAGGAGTTTCTCTTCGATTTTATTAATTATATCCATTTGATATACCCATTTTTATATGAAGAATGGGAATATGAACTTAAATTTTATACAATTGATTGGAGATTTTAGGGAACTTTTCAATAGAGTTGAGGATATTGGGGAATATGAGGTCATTCCAAGGGTCACTACTCTGGTCACGCCCTCTCTTGGACTGTCTATGTAGAAAAACCTCATTTGATATCCCTCCAGTGAGCTCAGAGAGAGAAATAATGCCCCCACAAGTCATAGTTTTACCTGAATCATTAATTGTGGATGATTAGCTAGAAGTGATGCCACCTACCAATCGACCTCGACACACAGGGATATCTAGTGGACCTTATCCACCAAAGAAAAAAGTACCATAAACTACTGTTCCAAGGGATGACCTACCAATATCATGTACCCATGTCCCAAAAGTACCTGGAAAATAGTGTCCTCATGCATGGAATCATAGGACATTAGGCCAGAAGTATGACATTTTAATATAGTTATCCCTGGTGATGGATAATCTGTCAATCTTGGATGCATTGGGCCTATCAAAAGTCCTTCTAAAAGAACACATAATGATTTCTCAAGCCCTCTTTATTTTGAGGTTGGAGTTATTTCTAATGAATTATACCATTTAGAGTTAGATCCAAAATAATTCCACAAGATAATCACTTCTACAATACAAGATAAATACATAATTAAACCGGATAAAACCAAACCATAGTCTGTATATGGTATGGTTAATGATATTGATATTAGTTGATTTTTTATTGAAAATGGATCATGTGACAACCTAATTTAAGTCTAAAAACATCATCAAATTTGTTATAATGAGTCCCACTTGTCCCCATACACACTAACGCCACAGGGTTATGATAAGAATGAGTAGAGATCTCTGGAAAAAATCATTCTTTGCACTCATTTTGGGAATCTCATATCTGACTTAGAGTTCCTAGTTTTTCATAAATAAATGTCCTTCAACATTCTTATGGGAATGCCTTGGTGACATCATCTTGAGGAAATTACCTCATCATACCACCAATGCCAAAAAAATTGTATTAAAGTACAATTGAGGACATTTCATAGTGATAAATACCCATTTAAATCTTGAGAATCATAATATATTGATGAAATATTATACCAGAGGGAAGGCAACCATCCCATGATCGGCAATATTTCTCGAATAAATGCCTCAAATGGCATGGATTTGACCCCAACTAATTCTTTAAGGAAGCTCAGTACATATTTTTTGGTTTCTATTAATCATATTGAAGGAATGGACGGTTTATGTTCCAATGTATGTTCAATGGATTCTATGGTATCGTTCACAGTAATGAAACCCGGTGGTGTAAGAGAAGTTTTAGAGTCTTTATATGGATACATAAGTACAAGTGAGAAGTCCCTCATTCAACCCCATGATCCTCAAAAAATCAATGTACCATTAGCTAGGTTGGAATTAAATATTTTTCCGTTGAATTCCAAAATACTGACTCATCTTCAAGATATAAGAAATTTTTTATCATCTACTTCCTCTGAGAGAAAGGCAGAAATGTAAGAGGAATAGAATGAGGAAGCGGTAGATGAAGAATACCATATGGATTCTTTTCAATCATTTTAGGAAGGTCTATCTACCACTGTTGGAGACCTCATAGGCATAAATATGGGTATAAAATAATATCAATGACCTCCATTGATCAGAGTTTCCATGAAATTTAATGAATGGTAGGTATAAACCCCCATATTAATGAAACATCGAGACATGTTCACTTGTAATTACAAAAAAACCACGACTTGATCTTGAAGTTTCTACTCATCCCTTGGAGATTCTTAAAGACCACTAGTGATAAAAACATGCATTCAGATGGTCACCCCCTACCTATACCTCCAAAATTATGACTGAATTGGATAATCATATCATGGCCAACATTATCTTGAAAGATTAGTACCAATTTTTAGACAACATCACCTTGTAAAGATGTAGAATTGGAAAATCAGGGTCTACACCGACTTCAGGTATCATAATTAACACATTCAAAATGTTTATTTCCAAATACAAATAATAGAGACACTAATTAATTTAACAACTTCTTATCAAGAAGTTACTTTAATGAATGGTTGTTCATGTTTCTACAAAATTTTAATTGAACCAGGAAATGAGGAAACCAACACCTTCATGCCCCCATGGAGTATTTTTCTACTGGGTAATTCCATTTTAATTGAAGAATGAAGGTTCCACAAACCAACACACCATGGAAGAAATCTGTAAACCATTCCTATGGAATTTTGCTTAATTATATGGCAATGATCTGGTTGTTTAGTCTGGACCGTGTTTTAACCAGATGGATTATCTTGATATTATTTTCAACAAAATATGTCAACATATCATAAAGATGAACCCCTTCAAATTTTCCTTTGGGGTAACATAAAAATAGTTTATTGGATTTTTTGTATTCCATAGTGGAATTGATCTCAACCCTATGATAAAAATGGTTATCCCTAGCATTTCACCTCCATGAAACCTAAATGAGTTAAGAGGAAATTAAGGAAAATCGGCCTACATATGGTTCTTTATACCCAACCTCACTGTAAAGTTATTTCCCTTCACCATGTTGATCAATAGGGGAGTCACATATTTGTGTACCAATGACTATTAGGAAGCATCTAACAACCTCATGAAATATCTCTTTATCCCACCATTTCTAATTCCACCCATTAAGGGAAAGATTATCATTTTATATGTGATGATTCTACAACGATCACTTGGTTAATTCCTTACACAGAAAAACAAAGATAGAAATGAAAATAAACTTCATTATCTTAATCTAACCATCCCCTACACTGAGAATCATTATTCATATATTAAGAATATATTTCATTTTTCAATATTTTCATTTTAGAAGTTGTTGCACTACCAATTGCACCATGAGGTCCGTTTGGTCTCTCAGAATAACTTTCTAAAATATTTCCTCAGTCATCCTATATTGAAAAGATGTTTTCCATGATGGGAAGTTATCCTATGGTAGATTGATATATATTTTGTACCTCAGAATTTAGTGAAAGTCTAAGACATGGTAGATTTTCATCCTTCTACAGAAATCAAACTGTTAAATATTGAATTTCGCAATGATGATATCTTTTTTATTCAATATGGGGCCCAAATGTGGGAAATGTATTCTGAAAACCAATCTAGAAACCTATTAGGGAAGTGAAATTTAGACACCAAGTACAACAAAGTCGAGTTAAGATTTATTCTCATATCTCAAGAAAAGACAGTTTTTACATAATCATTCATATTTTTATAAGGTTGTACCTATAGTGATGTTGAATGTAATGCCCTCCTTTATGGCCTAGAACTACTTCCACAAATTACAGCGGACCAACAGTATGTGTATGGTTGATTAGTGTTGGAAATAAAATAGATCAACAAGGATTATTACATCATAAAAGATGATTTAACCCCCCATTCATGACTACATCTGTGTTTTAATGGAAGATTACTTTTCCATACTAACACTATCTCACATACCATGATTGCAGAATGCCTATGAAGATACACTAGAATGTGAAGCTAAAACCATGGAATATTTATACTGGGATGAAAAGGACCTCCGCATTAGGCATCCACAAATGGTATCACCTTTAACTCATGTCAGCATGGAAGAGAATGACGAAATCAATCAAATTTCTAAACTATATGGTTCTACCAACAGCTGTATGATAACCATCATAGTTAGCCTCTATAATGGAGTAATCCAATTGAATAGATTCATATAGAATAAATATGACTAAACTAAACCAACTGTACTCTTTTTGATTGCCCAAATCTCTATAATGTCATCTATAAATAGAGATTTGAGGTTTTCCTTACCATTGGTACCAAAAGAGAATATACTACTTCAATAATTAAAGAGGTACACAAGATAGATTGTGGTGATCCTTTGTTAGGGTGTTAGATTTCTCATCAAATTCAGAGAGTGTGGTATTATTGGCCTACTATGGTGCTGGATTTCCTGATTTTCACTAAAAAAATACATTCTTGTTAGGTTAATTCCAACTGCATCCATCAACTTTTGGAGTTTCTACAAGTATCCAAAAACCCTATCCATTATCTATATGAGTAATGTACATCGTGGGACTATATCCTCCCACAATGGCCAAGAAGTTCAAGTATATTTTTACTAAAACAACTTTCTTCTCCAAATGGGATGAGGAAATACAACTCATAGAAGTTGGGACAAGAAACATCATCATATTCATGAAGTAAAATATCATTACTAGATTTGATGTCCCTCATAAAATTTTGATGGACAATGGCACTAATTACTATTCTATTGAGCTGGATAAGTTGTTCCCAAAGTATTATATCAAATGAAAACACACTTCCTACTATCATGCATTGAAAAATGTTCATATAGGGGCCTTCAGTAAGACCATAAGGAACACACTACAAATGATGGTGGCTAAAGATAAAAATTAATGTCTTGATTAGATCTTTAATGCCCTGTAGGCTTACTGAACCACAACTCATACCACTACATAGGAAACCCTATATTCACTTGCGTGAAGCAAGTTATTAGTCCATCCCATTGAGTTCCTGTCTCTATACATTTTTTCTGTGATTAGCTATCCATGGATGAGAAATCCCAAAAATGGATGGAAGAATTGGAGTAACTCGATGAGACAAGATTTCACCAATTTCATCACTTCAAGGTCGATCAAAATTGGATATCATATACTTTTAACTAGAAGGTCGACCTCCTCTCATTAATCCAAGGAGAATTTTTATTTGTTATAAGGACTCTAATGATACCAAGGATGAAGCCTCCAAATCCAGAGTAAAAATGGGAAGGACATTATTTCATACCCAATTCCAACTCTAATAGATCTTTTTCATTGATCTCAATGGATTGAGAAATCATTACCACCTTAAGAAGTGCATAGTTTCTCAAAAATTACTTCATGAGACAAAAGAGAAACACATCTCAGCTACATGATATTAAAATACATATTCGGCCTTTTTTTAGGACCTTAACATGAATAGAATTTCTTCCATGTTGTAGGAAAATAAACTGCATGACACAAACATCCTTGATGTAGAAATGTAAACAACATAGTATCATGGTATTGAATGAATGACCATAAAAGAAGCACTATATGGTTCTAGTTGTATGATACAAAACTAAAAGAAATCATAGTCCGAGCTATTGTAAATTAAACTAAATAGTCGAATATCCAAGTCATAAAGTTTTAAACAATATGACAACATCCTTTCCACATGATGAAAATAAACATAGTTGGAATCTATGTTTCACAATGTGGAAATACAAAACATTTTTATCCATGATTTATTGGATCACGACCCTCAGTTTTGGTTCCCCACTATTCCATTATTCAACAACTATGTGTTGATTAATTCTCATTCCAATGAGTTACATAAAATGACCTGTATCTCTAACACTAGGTCCATCTACATCAGAATACAATTCTCCTTCACTATATATGGTTCATACCTGCACATTAAACCTTAAATAACTACACATGACTTTATTATCATTACAAATGATATAAGTAGTGACACCCATACCTTATTTCTCGGGCCTAACCATCATTTTATTAAATTAAAAAATGTCCCATTTTCCCCGTGTAAATACATAAATAACGTAAGGGTATTTTTATTAAGAACTATATGTGGTTTTATTTATTTTATTAATGGATATGTAGTGACCCCTTCATTTCATTTATTTGGACTAGCCCAACATTCCCCCTATTTCATGTCATGTGAATTTCGTCCTCACCACATGATGCTAAACTGACAGGTTTCTAGAACTATTTGTGGCATGATTATCATTTAATGAGATAGATAGGTATTCCTTGATCCTATATCTTTTTCTAGCCACTACATGATGCAATGTTCCCATTTTCACCCCTTGATTACCTCTATAAGGTAATGGAAACTTTTACATTCCTTGTTTCTAATACCGAGCATAACTCTTGTAATCTTAGGATTTTTGGTAAGGTTTTCCCCCAAAAATAGACATATCAATTCCTGACATAGTTTTCATCGTCTTAGATGCAATAACATAAAAGTTACATCATATCATACTCACTGCATGACATTAAACTATATATTTTATTTCCATTCCATAATGTAAAACTGAACATAACTGTGGACCTCACTCAATAGTACCACTATCATTGGTGTTTATCCCCCTCCACACCACCATTCAAGAACTATGTGTGGATTGATTCTCATTTCAATGGGTACGTAGAAGTGATTACGATTTATTTCTTATCCTAGTAATAGGGTAAATAGAAATTACCACTATTATATATAAACTATTTAGGTTCCCTCATTTGGGATTCTATCAAGGATGTTAAAATATCATCTCTTACATATAATACAAACCCATGTTATGAAATCCACACTTCCTAGAAAATGTTGGTCTAAATTGTTCCTTCAAGGTTGGAAATATTCCTCCCAAATATTATAGTCCTAATCTTTTGGAGTTCGTGGACTCCATAACCATTCTTTAGTCAATAGAAATATAATGCCTGATACAAAAGGTCAAAACTTATTTATTATGTTGTAACACACCCCATTTATATTTTCATAAGTATCCCATAAAATTTCATGGTCCACCAACCGTAGGATTTCATTTTTTACAATAATATAATACACCCTAGTTGTCTTTGAATTAAGCCTCCCACTAAACGGTCCTTCCAACTTGTGACATATTCATCTTCAGTAGAATCCTATTCTATCATCATAAGATCCAACTATGTCATTGTCCCATATCACCACTACTAGGATGAAAAACCCCATGATCATGTTCTAACTTTTTTATATCCCTCATGATTTATGTATTACAAAACATTCTTGCCTGACTAGGCCTCATACTACCCATTCCTTCTATTATATTTTTCTCCTAGTTAAAATACCCAAAACTAAAAGACACTATATTGTCCTTATCACATGACGTTAAAATTCATGATTCATCCTAACTAAATGATCTTAAACTACATAATACCCTAATAAATATGAATACATTGATTCTAATTCAATTGATACATGTGGTAACACCTGAATCCAAAATATTGGGCCCAACCTTAAGTGAAAAAATTCTTATTCCATATGTTTGGGTAAGACCTGAATAAAGAAACATTTCCCTCCATTCCTATGTGATTATGGTATGAAATTATTTTCCCACAATGATGAAATTTAAATATATAAACCAAAATCTATATCATGACATATTTTAGAATGTTATAAGGTTTATTTGAAAATCAGAAAAAAAATGTATGATACTCAAGGATACCTCTATTTTACTATGATTTTACATTACCCAGTTGGATTTACTTTAAGTCTGCTATAAAATTTAAGGACCCTTCAACCAAATAATATAATTTTTTAACAATAAAACAACATGACCCTATTTTCTTTACATAATGTTGCACACAAAATAGACATGTCAATCGAAAAAATACTTTTCTTTAGCAGAAGCCTCTTCTCTCTCTATAATCACCAAATACATTATGATATCTTTAATATTATTACCATTTCAATTCTAGGATTTATAATCCATTTGATTTAGTCATAAAACACCCACTCACTTAATACCTATAGACATTGTGATATTCTTAATCCAATAATCATGAAAATTGAAAAATACTAATCATCTTGTCACAGATAAAAGGACCTTAATTTTCACTATCTAATGTCCTTGATGTAAAAAATTAAATTGTATTATGTATCATCATATTCACAATACATTTAAATGAACTATAATATCCATTTGGTAATTTGTTAAACTACACAGTCCATATCCTCATCGCATGAAACTAAACATCTTAAAGTCTTAATACTTTTCAACAAGGGAACCTTCCCTTATCTTTAGTCATTTAAAAAAATGTACCCACCTTCACAAAATCCAAATTTGTGTTGTAGATATTTTTCATTAAAATAAAACCCTTTTACAAATATTATTTTCATTTTAAGAAACCTTCCTTTGGAAAACCACACTTAGTGGTCTTGAGAAATCATAATCTTCACAAACATTCCAACCATTCATAAAAGAATGTTGGAATTTTTGAAATTCCATTGTCAAACTATATAGCGACACTCCCAAAATTCCTTTTCATAAGTCTCCCACAAAATTTAAGGGCATGTTGGCTAGAGGATTCCAATTCTTGACTATGTATTAACACACCCATGTTGTCTTTTCATAATGTTTCCCACAAATTTGGTTTTTCACCCATCGATATATTCATCCTTGGGAGAGACCTCCTCTATTCCCATATTTCCGGAAAAGTTTATTCTAGAAACCACCTTTTTATCTTATTTCATGGCCATTCCACACATATTTTACTCTTTTTTTTCAGGAATCAAAACACCCCATCTTGTATCTGAATAATGCCAAAAAATTCATGGACCATAAAACATGTTCGGGTCATTATTCCAAAACATATGGTCAAAAATATATGACCTAATTCACTTGACCTTTTGTTCTATCTCACATGAAATTAAATTTCATTAAAATAGAGACAAGTTACTTACCATGTTGATATACTAGAAGGGGAACCCTGTGAAAATTTTGAGTCTCAACTTGCTAGACCTACAAATTTCATGGTTCAGGGAAGAATCAAGTAGTCAGAAGATAAAAGGACCAAAAAATCAGTAGTATGAAAACCCATAAAGGGAAGCCTATGAGAGATCCATGTCTCACCCTCTAATTCATTTTCATTGAACATAGGAGAAAAATTGGGCAATTTCACAAAATATGCAAATATTGTATTTTTTTATAAGACCCAAGAAATATACAAACTACGCTCACCGATCCCTATAGTTTATAAAAAAACTAGAGTTCCTCCCCATATCTATCACGAGGGATATGAATCATTAATACAAAGAAACTTTTCAATTCTAACCAGCTTTGATGATATGTTATAATAACAAAAAAGATAATCGGGGTGAACGAATAGATGATTGGAGAAATATGATTTCATATATAAAGCAAAGACAATCATAGGAGCATACACAAGTTTTAATATCTTCATCAAACATTAAAAAATATGTTTAACATAGATATTCATTTGTTATATGGACTCAAAATCCCCATCTGCATCCAATTGAAGCATGACTAGATAAATAGCCTCAATTTCCTTGGCCTGACAGAGTCCCCTACGATAATTATGATTGTATTCGACCCCTTTTTAGGAGATATTTCGAGTGAATGGTGAGGATGGATGAGCTTTCCTTGGGTGACCTTAGTCTCTTTTTGATTTTACGATATATGGATTAACTTACATTGATATATTTCTTTCACTCCTTAAACTTCAAGGAATAGTTTTCCTCTACCTTGGATAAAGAAATTCATTGTTTATCAGTTCTAATGAAGAACTTTTGTTATATAACGTGATTTTTTAGCTCGTATTTGCAATCCCTTTAGAGAATCGATTCACCAAGGATAGTATAAATCATGTGATAATAAAAATCCTCTAAACAAAAGCATTCCTAACCGGAACATAATTCTAGAAAATCTTGAGGTAATGCCTTCAAAATTAATCTTATATATTATCTTTAAAATGTTTCTCTAGTCAGTATGAAAAGTAAAAAAAGGGAATTTTGTACCTCCATGTCTTACTTGGATCCACTTTTAGAGGGTGGAATGTATTCTGGGATCATTTCACTCAATGAGGCACCCTACGCAACTCCCTCCAGAACAAAAACAACTTCACCTTCTAGGTTAGGATGAATTAGAATAAAATATCATACCTAATACATGGGCCTATACGATTATGGAGCAGTAATATGGATAAGGATTATTATTAGCCTCAAAAAGATATAATGTGGTTAAAGTATGGAATTATAAAAGCAATTAAGGACACATAACCATTGACCGTTCAGTAGTTTCGGTGGATTCTTCCCTTGAATTCCGAACCTCAGTACTTTGAGCCTAAACCTCCAGATGAGGGTCACTCCCATGGGTCTTCATGGAGCACACCATGGGTGTCTCATAAAGACTCTCCTTTTTTTATGATCTCCTTGAGACGATGGTCCCTCTAAAGTCGGAAAAAGATTACTTAGACACCTTTTTGTGCATAAAAATTGCAATGTTCTCCACTGATAATGATGCACAATTCAAGAAACCTTGTTTAAAACATCAGGCATATAACTTGGTTTCTTAAAAATAATAAATCGCATCCACTCCATTAAATATTGAATTCATATAATTCCTCTAAATAATTGGGAAGATTAGTTTCTCCCATCATGTATTAGAATTCCATGTCATGGTTTCACATGGAACAAATTAATGCATCAATCCCTATGGTAGTCTCACCTATGGGGATACCCAAAACATTGGACTTGGGAGCCAATACCTAACAATCTTTCGATGACCAAAGACCCCAAAGAGCTTCCTTGGGGATAGCCATAGGGTCAATACTTGTCACTATATGGTTCTTTGTTGCATGAGATGAATCTAAATTATCATAAGTTATTAATGTAATAAATCAACGTATGACACCCTATGATATACATTTTATATTACAAAAATACTCCTCCATTTATATAGTGTAAGGTGTAGAGATGAGAGTAGACAATGTGGTGTTAACCCTTAAATCTTCTCTCACCAAAGGAGTCAAATAAATAATGGAATTTTGGGTCTTTTATTGAAATTCCTCTTTAGTTCCCATAGTGTAGTTTTCAAGCCACATGACATAGGATTAATAATGTTATTTTTCAAACGTATATGAGATTAAATATTTGTTATAAATAGGAAACAAATGATTCCTCGCAAATTGACCATCACAGGTAAGGAATCAAATAAAGTACTTTATTCTTCATCACTATTTCTATTTTGAGAGAGGAGATATTTCACCAGCCTCCTCCAAGAAAATAATTGGAGTTGGAAATATAGATTATTCTTCTATATCATCCTATATTGAAATTTGACTTGATTATTTCTATCCCAGTTCAAAATATGATTCATCAATTCGGATTCATGTTCTAGTTGGACCATATTTCGGGGATGGAATCTCAGACAATTCACCCTTTTCCAACTGAAAATAAAAATGAAAATCTCCCCAATATACACCATTTGTTAAAAATTAATGAAAGGAAGAGAAAAATTTAGAAAAATGGAGGGAAAATTTACACCCTTGGGATCAAAATAGTCATCCCATTTGTCAGAATACGGGTGTTAAACCCCTTCCGCAACACCCCGTTTCTGGGTTTCGTTTACACAAATCATGGTGGGAATCCAGTTTTCAGTTTCATAAATAATCATCCATAAATTTTGGATATAAATACCCACTTTAGTGGGATCATCCTTGAGTATAGAATTATGTGGTGCTTGAACAGCTCCAACATATGGAATCTGTATCTTGGCACGAATAATCAACCATGCATTCTCATGATCAGAGGGAACACTCTACCAAAATTAGACTATATTTGGTCACACATATTCTAAGGTTGTTTTGTCCTAATGAGATGTTGACTTAAGTACTTTTGGTTTCATAGTCTTCTTGAATCTCTCCATTATAGTTGAAAGATTGAAAAATGGAACTTGGGTATCCTCATGATGATGGTAGTAAAACAACCCATGCCTGACCCCATCTGTCACAACCCTTTTGATTAGGGTAGGATAACTATATCATGAATGAGTGTGTTTTAGAGAACATTAGAACTCATAATTTTTAAACTATGATAGAGGAGAAGTGTCCTCTTGAAGAGATGAATTACCTTTGGGTGGATGGGGATCCTTTATACCTTTCTTCCCATGCTCATCAGTCATCATCTCACCAAATTGATGGAAGAGTTTTATTAACACTCCCAGTGAAAATAATGAAATATAGGCCTTGTAATAATAGCAGGTCAAATCAGAAGATGTTTCCACTAAAGGTAAGATAATACCACAAAATTAAGCTCAATATTTATAGGAATCAATAGCTGTTGGGAGACCATTGGGTTTCTTTTGGATTATACATGAACTATAGGGGAAATGGTTTTTTTATTGTGGACAAATGAACTGGTAGGAAAATATATATGGATAATAGGTCTCACATATAACCTATCCATTAATTTAGGTCACTAGCACACCATATTTGAAGGAAATCATATATTCCCCCCATTCCTTTCTTGATTTACCGTCATCTTTGAGTGTCCCAGTTAGTTAGTCTCTATATTGGAATAAATTGAACTCAATGAATAGATTCAACCACTTCATGGTCTCACTGTGCTTCTGGGACAGGGGCTGAATTCCAAAAATATCATGTAAATGGTAAAAACTAGCTCACGGGAACCTAAACCCCACTTAACACAATATAGGATATAAAATTGGATGCAAACCATCCACATAGTACCAAGAATGGGACTGAAATTATGAAATGGGCCTTCCCTATGTGAATATGTAGTAGGAAATTATGAATATTTTCCAAGATAGGGATTCTAAAGCCCATGTGCTTCCTCCCTGCCATCTTGGCCTCAATAAAAAATATCCCCAACCTCACAAAACTATTGAATTGATGGAAAATAGTCATGTAGAAACATAGTGACATATCTAATAATCCTTCGATATATTTAATTGTAGGAATGTTGGACTTGGGTTTATAGCTACATCGGTCGTACTCCCCCTTTTCCAAGGTTGGCCAGAATTTTTTAGAATTCCCCATTCCTCTATATTAGGACATCATGTGGGATGTTTACAGGTGGGTATGTTTCATTATGGCTCTATAAAGTCATTCATCCATGAATTATGATGAATAACCCCCCCTCAAGAGAGGTTATTCTTTTTAATATCTCAAGTAATCTTCAACAACTTATGAGCCATATTTGGAATCATTTCACATTTATCCCACATCACTTTCAATGGGATGACTTCATTGTACATCTCTCTAAGGATAGGTTCTTTGAATATCCTATGGAAATCCCACTGGCTGATACTAACTTTTTCATGAATCGTGATAAAATAAATCATTTGGGGGATCCACGAGCATAACAGTAGAGAAATGAAGTTTGGATTCTTGTACATATATTTCTGGGCCACCCAAACGAATTATTAGATTACCTATAATTTCATATATGTTTCAAAGTCTTTACTATTATTATTCATTCAATATGCCCACATCTAATCAAGTTTAACACCCCCTCTTAGGTGGAGGGCTGATTCTTCTCTCCTAACATTCGAACGATATTACTTTGAATAAATCATAACAAAAGAGTAAGAGTGTCTCTTTAATTCAATCATGTACGAATTCAAGATCTGATCACACTAGAAATGAAGCATGACATAGGTCACTGATGAGGTTCCGGCATTAATTAATCTTAACATGCACTAGATGTTTGTAGTGCTAAATATCAAATATTCTTAAAACTAGGATGAGGAGTATAATTTTTCATCTCTAGTATGAATAACTCCTTTTGGTTTCCATGGAAAAAGAGTGGAATTTGGTTTCTGTTAGGATACTCATGGTGATACTTCTTTAGATATTGTTCCATGTATAGTAGAGTGGAATCACATACATCAATGTAGTCTAGTCAGATGGTCTTTACCATTTCATTGATGCAATTTCTAGATTTTTCAACAAAAACTATATTCATCTGAGTAGCCATTGAACCTATATAGAAACAAAAATATTTCCATTAAAAAATAATTCCTTTAAAAGAAATATACATAAACATGAAAATTTGAAAAAGGAATGATTCTATGCTAGGTACTCACACAAGTTCCTCATGAAGGTCATGCACCCAAGTAACCTCATGTGGGTTTCTATCCTAGTTGTAAGTATAGAAGAGATAGGTAAAGACTTGTGGTATAAAAAATTTAATTTCTTATATAATCTTAATGATAAGATCTTCATGGAATACTATCATAGAGAGACTAATAGTATGGAAGCGTATAGATCCTCTTTTGAAACAATCGACTCTATTTATATGTATGTGATCCCCTATGTGCGGCATCTGTGTGAACCCTCCTATACGGTGTCCTATAAGGATAACTTGTGTGGATGAACTATGAAACTCATAAAACATTTTCATCTTATAAACATTGGATCAGACCCTATTCCCTCAATAAATCCAATCCTAAGGGGTGGGGGTATTTTTTTAATACTCCATTTTTTTACTTGGAATAAAAGGTATCAACTGAAAATATGTTAAGGATATGAATATAGGAGGGTTGTAGATTTTCGAAGGTGTAACCCCCATAATGGAACTCCCACATTTGACCCCTATAACTGTGTAATGGTGTATGATTCTTTAAAATTAACCTATGTGATAGACATATACGTTATATTGTGTGAAATACATATGTGATACTCCACCGTCACCTAGGGTATGATACCTGCCTATAAATTAGATTCTAGGCTTACTCATTTGCAAGATGGAAAGTCACAGCGAAAACTCGAAGCTCTTCACGCCCTAGTCCATCTCCTAGGCCCTCATAATCCTTTATAGTAGCTCTATAAAACATCATAGAATAAGGGGAAATGGGGATAGTTGATGTAAAATCCCTCCATGATCTGAAATACATAACACATGTTCTAGGAACACTTTCCCCTATATTTGACATGCACTAGAATTAAGGCCCCTTTCCAAACCTATAGCACGCATGAGATCCTTATAGGGACACCTAAGGAGACCCTTAAGGCCAAGATAAAATTTTCTCCCATGTTATTTTGACCATGTGGTATATCAAAAATGAACCTTTGGCTCTCACTCGCATACCTACTTGAAGCCCATCCATTCCACCTATTTGTACCCTATGTGAGACCTCCTTTTCTCACTAATCCTTAATCCATGTGAGCCTACTTCTAGGCCACCGATGGAAGGTCTCCTCATTATATGTATTTCTCATCAAGGGATAGAAAATTTAAACCTCCTCTAAAGCCTTTGGACTTAAAACCCATGTAAAGAGTCTTACAGAGTGTCTCTTATTTATAAAAGAATTCATCGGTTAGAGGACCCCAACCCTATGTGTTGTGTCAGGGAACTCCTAGTATAAGACACAATGGATAGAAGCATATCCTTTCTTAGTTTTCTCTAAGACGAAGGAAATATGTTACTATGTGGTGAGTTAGAGGATCACACTTTTCTTTGCCTTTGAGGTTAAATGTTTTATTCTCCTCTATTCTATAGAACCAAGGCTAGGGCATCTATACTAGTGGAAGCCCATCATTTTTCTTATAGGTAAAATAATTCTACATTAAATATTTCATCTACCTTCTTTTGAATTTTATCCATATGGTTTGTTAAATGTGAATATCCTGGGAACACAAATGGGGGGGAATGGGCACACTAAATCCCTTTCTTATTCTCCCATCACCCCAACCTCTTCCACAAGTGGGAGAAGGATCATGTGGTTTTTTAGATCTTCTTATTCCTCTTATTTATCACACCAATCATGAATCACATGGTATTATAGGTTGTTTATGATCATGAGATATTCATGATCCCAAAAAATGCACCTCCTACTCTGTATAAGGACACACCTTTTACAAAAGTTCATCCTCTTGTATAGTGAAATCCTCGAAACCCAACCATTTGGAAAAAACTATCATAAGGTGTAATCCCAAAATAAATACTCTAAAATGGATATATTTTATTTGAAAAAACCATTCATAGATCCTCTATATGTGTGTATCCTCAAAACATATCTATATAGTCTTTTATTCACATCCAAATGGGATACGTTGGAAGCCTCCGTGAGGTCCAAACCTGATCCCCCAAAATCAAATTTTTTTCTCCAGGACACCTTCCTAGTATAGTCATATTAATCTTAGGAACACACATCTCTTCTAGTTTTCTTTGGTCGCTTCAGCATAAGTCCCACACCATCCGTGGTCTGAAAACTTTTCTCTGTACATCCTATCCAGGTGATATAAAACTGCATGGTGCATTCCATATCACATGAACTTAAAAGGTATGATGTTCCCCATTTAGTGGAATTAAACTACATGGGATCATATTCCTTTAATTATGATATATAGGAATCCCAGGAATTAGTCCAGATCCTAATATAAAAAATTATCATCTCCCTAAATGATGATAAAATTCAAAGCTCCCCACTGAATTTATTAAAATTAACATCATGATGTTAAAAGACAATAGAATCTCTAATCAGTTCATGAATGGATTCCATTAATTGAGAACCTTAGATATATATACACATCTCAAGTGATTAATAATATAATACATATATAGAGTTTTCTAATCTCCAAATATACTAACAATTTATTTTTAATTCAAGGATTTCCTATGTTATACTTGGGATGTAAAAATTGATTATGTCTTAAATCTGTAAGTGATTCAAGTAGTGGGAAATAATCCCACCCCCGAAATGGTGTGATGAGCCCAAAATCCCATCCTTTAAACCAATTTGACTCTCCAAGATTTATTGGACCATTTTATAATAATATCATACCATGGGGTAGTTTGTACGCATAATAGAACTGTTGGGTGTTTCTAGCTCCACAAATGAAACCTGTATAAATCTATTTTAAAATGATGAACCTGACCTGAATGATTGTGGAAAATTCAATCCACCACAATCAATCATTTGGTGACCAATTTTCTTTAGAAACATAGTTGTTGATGTATAATCTCATGTGTTGAAATATTTTTTTTAAATGAATATAAAAGATTGGTTGAGGTTTGGTGAATCATAGCATCGATGGTAATTCAATTTCATAAATAGGTGGCCCTTTTAATAAAATATAATATACATGTTTCTGTTTGATTACCTTCTACATGCATGTTTTGTGGGTTTGAGTATGGTAATTGGGAAAAGAGAATTAATTTCTAAAAATGTAGGGTTATTCTAAGACTCAAAGAGTTTGGATGAGTTATATTTAGTGCTTAAGGTGATTTGAATTACCCTACAACATTTCTGATAATGGATGTGGGTGTAGAATGAGTAAAGTAGAGTAATTGGCTAGTATCATGATGTAAGAAGTTATTTGGGTAACTTACATATTGTTTCATAGGGATATTCAAATTCATAATAGATGATTATGCCATGCTGGATGGGTGAGGTGATTGTTTGTCTCATGCCTCCTGGGTGACTCCCTCTTGATGGTGGATTGATGCACAATGTGAGTAATTAATCAGACGAGTCTAGATAAAATTGTATTAATATGGGTTTCCTATGGGTGATTAATTGTGATTTATCCCTTAGGATATGTAACTTTCGGCCCTTGTGGGGGTCATGGGAATTATTTGGGACTCAGAATTAATTTTTCATGGAGCTTAGATTAAGATAGTTAAGAAATTTCCCTTATTATCGAGACCAAAAGTGTTTAGATATATTCAAGAATATTGAAAAGGACATGATGTTTGGGTCATAGGATCCTTTAGGTGGTAGTGTCAATAGGGGTGAAAAAGGAGATAGTATTAGTTATAAGAGTCCATGATGGTTTTGGAGCACTTATTGGGTGGCCTAGAGGATGAGATAAAACGTATTCATGATATGAGGCTATGTTTGAGTGACTATCTCTGTGTTGATGGGATGGTGAGATACATAATGTCAAATGATACATATCTTTTTTTTTCTTTATATATGATATTTTGTGTGCTTTTCATAGGTGATTTACAAGGAGGAGATGGATCTGGAGGCCCAACCGCTCCATGTGAGATATGTTGATGGCTAGATAGTCATGGAATAGATTGAAACCTCATATGTGTTTGGTACCTACATTAACTTCAGAAAAAATGACTTTGTAATTATAATGGGGAACCTCAGGTGAATGGGTATGTTCATGATGATACATAAGATATTGATGATGGTCCCTACCATTAGTGATGATGGGGTGGAAGGAGATTCAAAAATAGGACCATAACTTGTCACTTTGGGTGGTCCTACAATATCTATGATAACACACTACCCTAATTCTTTAGGTACTTTATGGGTATAATGTATGATGGAATGATTTTTGGTGATTATGGGATTCTCGAATGGTGTTAAAGTATGTACGATCTTTTATCATGGTGGCCAAATGAGCAGATGATAAATTGATGTGTGTGAATTCATAGTTTCCTAGTTAACACCCGAGGACTAATGAATTTGCATGTAATGCATATTTAATTTTCTCATGAATACACATATATGGTATCATATAATAAAGGATATTTTTGAAACCCAACTAAGATGTATTTCTAATTCCTTTCATTGGATATTCAGTGTGCATGCAGACCTTACCTCTATTTTCTAGTTGGGAATATTAAATTTAGTGGATTGGGGTAGGCTAGCTCGTTGATTATCAAGGGGTAGGGTAGTTGATTCATGGGGATATAATTAAGTCTGATGTGTTTAATTTTCTACTTTTTTATTTTTTATATGATCGAACCATCCGGTGATCAGTGTATGTTTTTCTTGACTGTGTGTTTATATGCTGAATTTATTGTGTTATGACACTATATTTTTTAATTATGATAATTTTTATGTGGTAGATATCATTTGGTTATTGTATACTATGATTTTTAATATTATTCAAGGGAATAGTATCCCCATTTTATGGTTTAGGCACTCACTAATAGTCACCAGCCTCTAGTTTATGTAGAGACATGCATGAGGCCACATGGAACTATGTCTTTTTTGTGTGTTCTTGGATGTAACATTAGAAGTTGTATCAATGATTTTCTTTTTACTTCGTATTTTTCTTAAATTATAAATATCCTTTAATAATGTGTTGGGGATTTTAATGGAACTCAAACAAGAGAGTCATGAAAACCATTCCACTATTAATTCATTGTTACCTAGGGTATATGATTGTTTTCTTGGTTATTTCAATTACAGTTAACTATTAATTAAATATGACTCATTATTAGTTGTTTTATTTATATTTTGGATATTATACCATTGGAAAGAGAAACAATTACATACATCATTCATGGTTTGTAGAAATTAAATAAAATTAATTTCATTTTGTGTGGTTATATAATAAGGATCTATGTTTTCTTGATTAAATTTTAGAAAAAAATTATATTTAATTTTGACAAATAATATTTTTTTGTATTATAATCACCTAAACTATAGTAAATTTTATATTTTAGCAGGTTATGTGAATACTATTGTAGGAGTTCTTTGACAACAACGATAAAATCCCTTCGTAATGGGGATGTATAGTGAACCCTAGTGAGTTTGGGTAGGCATCGATGGCCTTAGTTATGTAGCCTTTATAGTTTTCGTACAAACATTTTTTTCTTAAGGAATGATATAAGTATTGTAATGATTTTACCTGATAATGTGGTTTCAGTTATATAATTTTTTACCATATAGATCCTTGGATTATTATTATTTATCCAAGTGAGGTGGATGAATAAATTTTGAGGGGTTGTGGAGAAATGAATGGAAATTCCTTTTGGTAGTGGTATAGAGCATGGGAGGTGCGCTTGGTATCATGGTTGTGTGATAGGATAATATTTATAGGATTCTTAACCCAATTTTTTGGAAGACCTTTTGGTTGAATGGGGGGAGCATTGGTAGACACTTTTGGTTTTGGAATGATATCTATATTTTAGACGATCATGCAGTCTACATTAGTATGAGTGAGATGAATCAGGTAAGGTATGAGCTAAAATGTGGGAGGTTCGTGGTTATGGGTTGGTATTTGAGACTAGTTTTGATGGAACATATCCCTTGGGAGTGAGAGTTCTGTCATTTGATTTATTTTTATGGTATCTTATGACCCTTGGGGTTTGATGGGATTTGTGTAGATAGTGGGAAATAACCAATATGAGGGATCCTGAAGGGTCACATTTCCATAATGAGAATATAGATTATTCTAATTTATTTTTAGGAAAAAACTTTATGTGTGAGAGTAGGTCTACACTAGGTATGTGCAGTGCCTATTTTGGTTGTTAGCTGATGAATGTCCATGAGTAGGCATATAAATAGTGGGGTAGGTGAAACACATAGAGTAATAGTGTCCTTGGGTTTATTATATTTTTAGATGACCCTCGGTGGAATGAGGTCACATCAAAAATGGATCAGGTCACCTTGGAATGGGTGAACTAGGTTTGTTCTCAAACATTAACTATCATAGATTCATAATGAGAAAAACATTTTTGGTTTGTACTTTATGAGTGGTATAAATTATTGTACATAGTGTGGATTCAACCATTTACTAATAAAATATTATATTCTTAATAGAATGGGGATGGGTAGTTGTGTGCTTTTACGGAGCTCGAGTATGAATTTGATTGACATATATAGTCATTATGTTTGGTAATAGATAGAGTGCGTTACAAGGAGTCTAGTTATTTGGTATATTATTGAAATGATAATGATATTCCAATGGTGGGGTGGATCATATAAATCATATGTGTATGAATCTAATGTCAGACGAGTCATGGAGGTGATGAAAGTATTCGATGAATAGTAAATGCAGCCCCAATATTTTGTTTTATGAAAACACTAGATACCATCTAGTTACTTGGAAAATACTATATTTGATGTTTATAATTAGTTTTGTTGGGATTTGGTGTTTTGGGATCCAGATTCAAGTGTAGTTGGTTTGATCTTAGGGTGAGTAAAATCAAAGTTTCATCGGTAATTTGTGTGAGACCAGTATGGATCACACAGTGGTTTGTTATCCATCTATTCTATTACACTTGGAGTCGGGTCCATGCATCCTTGTGGGTACTGGGAGATCGTAGAATTTTTTTGGAGGATAATTAATTATGAATGAGTGAGGTGGTGTGATAAAACATTGATGGGTGAAAATGGTCATTTTCAAGAAATTTTAGTCAGATGAAGACCAAATGGTTTTTTTCATGGAAATAGGATATAGTGCGGTGAGAACCACATTGAGAGTGTTGTTTTGAACATGGATGGTGTGTCTTTGGTATATTTTAGGAGAATCAGAAGATTATTAAGTTTTTGGGAGAAACCTTTCTTGGAATCAGACTTCATGAGTATAGAATTATAGTGTGGCTAACCACATGCGTCAAAGATTAATCGATTGATGACATTGAGGATTGTCTACTGAGAAAGGTGAAGGTTATAATTATTTCAGTGTTGTCAAAAATGGAAAGAAGGTTGTTTGATTTTTAATACAATATCACCTTGAAATTTTTATTTTTATTGTGTAATCAAGATTTCATTTGGATATGGTGCATTAAGTGTTCTGAGAAATTTGAAAATTGAGGTAGGTCCTAAGATGTGGTTTAATGACTACCAGAGATTTGGAGAGATGAAAAAGAGGAATGATTGAAAGTTTGTAACACCCAACGGATTATTGGGTTATTATATTTTAATATAATTTTAAATTTTGATCAGTGAACATGTTTAATTCTATGAATTGATATTTATATTGGGGATTTGAGAATTGGATAACCTCAAGGAGATGTTTTTGGGACAAGGAACGAGGAATGGTGGTTGTTTGAGTGATTGGGGAATCATCAGAGAAAGTATCACAATCCTTAATGAAAATATATTGCTATATCATTTCTCTCTTTGTCCCCTTGTTCATACTTTGGAGGACTATAGTAATTTATTCATAAAAATATGCATGAAGGCCACTCCATGAAGGAGGGAGGAAATTCCTCACCTTCTAGTAGGAGTGATTTGTATCACAAAGAATTGGTAGTTCCATGAAAATGTTAAGAGAAAATTACTTTCTCTTCATGATCCTCTTATTCATGTCAATAATGTGGAATGTGTGTTTTTTTAAATCAGGGTTGTAGATATATTTTTAGGTTTATCCCCCTCTTCTTTTTGATCGAGCATGGAACATGGAGATAGCCATTTCTATCGGACATACAAATTTTCTTCATCCATTGAATCCCCCATGAGAGGGGATATATTTTAGTGAATTCCAATATTTATTATATATGAATTATTACTCTATTTCCCTATTTTAATTTCTTATTTATTCTTTGTTATATTGATTGAACTATGATAGGATTTCAATGATGATTCCACTAGTGTTTGGTGGAATCATGTGTATATGATGGTCCATTAATGTCTATGGTCTAAAGGATGACTCTTAAGGTTGATTGTATGCTATATTTCAATGTTTTATTTTATATATGATACTATATTAAATTTTTTAGGGTTATTAATGAAATTGGAATAAAATTATGGTTGAATTGGTGTAAGATGTTAGGTATTTTTCTCAGGATAGTGTTGGGGTCCACCGTGGACCTTCCAAGGGTGGTTGTTATAGTTTCATGGAAAAGACGATTCTCAGTGAGTATCAAACTGATTAGTACTCCTTTTTAGTGTAAATGTTTATAAATTTATGTTTTATATCAATATATAAGGTCTCAGATAGAATTATGATATTGGATGAGTAATATATGGGCATGGTCGATTCTTAGAAGAGATTGGCAATGATCGTAAATCCATTTTGGAGTTTGTTAGTCCCATAAAGAAAACCTCATATTCAAGTTCAATCAAGATTTAATACTGTAAAATTATATCCATAAGAAACAATCTTGATTATTTATCAAAAATTATGAAAAGGTACATAAATGCGTGGAATGGGGTTAAACAAGAATAAAATCCCACATCTGTAAAAAAACTAGATATCATAGTACGACATATCATTTCCATAATCAGAGTCACCATCAAACACCCACTTATATGGAGACTTATCCTGATTAATGAATCTTATGGATATTATCATCCACCATCCTTAAAACCTTATAAGGAAATCTGGTAGAAACTTTCCTTGTAAGATTATAATAATACATGTGTGGTCTCCTCTCAGAGGGAACATAGGTGAAACCCTCACTATCAGTCATCTTCGTCTTTCCTCATAAGAATTTAACCTTGTAAGTGGCGTGAACACCACATTCTAAAACCCGAATAGGGGTACCGAAGTTCCCCCTTTCATCCTTATAAATTCCCCCCCCCCATTAATTTTATATTTTAGATGATTGAAAAATCTTCATCAATTTCATGAAGGAAATAAAAATGTTGTAGCACATCATTCTGATAGGAAATATCTTCTTGAGAGGACAGAGGGATCATATTCTCACCTAAAATAACTTTTTTATCCAAATCAACAAGGATATTAGATGGACTACTAAGATCCCTCTCTAAAGATGCATCCATCAATAGCTCTTTCCTTTCTAGGTGGGACACTTGAGAATTAGTTTTCCCAAAAATCAATACATCAACCACAATGGAATATAGTTCATTAAGTGAAACAACATCATGTGCAATGGCATTTAGTAAATATGATCCATTAAAATTTGATTTAATGTGAAACATATTGGTCAGATGACCTCTCATCCCACATTCCTCACCTAAAACATTCTTCCGACATTGCTCTAAAGAGAGCCCAATAGCCATACATTTATTATAGATGAGAGTCTTCCCTTCATACTCAACATTAATTTCGTTGTTATCCGAGGGATAAGAAGGGTTAAATTTCAATAAAATTGGTTCTACGGTCATTCCATACTAACATCTTAGAAAAGTGGCCAAACCAGACATCTTGAGTCTCTAAAGGAAGGCCAATATGAGTCCCAATTGTTGTGGAAATGTCATGAAAAATATTCATATGCCAAAGGACCCAATTGAGCACATGAAGACGAACCCAGAACTAAGAAAATGACTTCCATGCATGCATGACATTGAAGTACAAATAGCATTCATCTAAATAGATCCATCCTGGTTTTAATAACAGGGTCCCAATGCTCCATGCATGAATCTTCAAGTTATTTGAAGGTAATATAAATTAAAAGAAACCTAAACCAATAGAAACATATTTCTAGTTATAAAATACCCCACAAAGCGAGGTTCTCTGAATCAAATCATTAAACTACCATGGTTGTGCACCTTTAGGTAGAACAATGCATACAATAAGTGATTTTTTTTCTATTTTCAACCTCTCAGCAAGAGTAGTAGGATTGGCCTCAACATGAGAATATGAACTTTTATGGAGAATTCTATAAGGACTTAAGTCCCTATCCTAACCCAACAAGCATTCTCTATCCTACTTCGGTCATAAAACATATTTCTTCATCACATTAAAAAATTAATATGATCCGAAACTTTCTTTATGAGATTACATTCGAGCTTATCCAAGTGGCATGCCCCCAAAAATTGACTTTTCCATCACCACTAAAACATCCTTCCATGCGGGTGGCATAAACATGAGCCACATTTCATATATCAAGACTGCAGAACCAAATCGAGGCACATATTCATATCTGATGATGGGATCTCTAACCATATAGGGGACAACTGAGTCATTTGGCTTCAGGATCACAAAAATCAACTGAAAAATCAATGAATCCTCACATATGATGGCAGGATCTGGAACTGAAGGAGAGGAAACCATGACATTTGGCTTCACCACAACATTAGTGCTGCAAGCATTAGTGGACGGTGGAGAGGAGGTAACCACCAAAGTTTCACCACGCAGAGGGGGAGGTGAGGATCGAACAACCAATGTAGCAATGCCGTAAGGGGAAACAAGCTTGAATCCAAAGTGACCTATCTCTATAGCCGAGAAGAAACACTATAAGTCACCATCGAGGGAGAAATCTCTTTCACTTGTTCCTCCATCACTCAATTTGTTTTTGTTATTCTAAAACTAAGTAAAATTTTCATGTGTTTGTGTATGGAAATTACGGTCTCAAAGATCCTAGTTAAAATAGGTAGGTCATATATGAGCCTCCTAGAAGTTTGTCGATTACACTTAGGCACTTTAGGTTACTCTTATTTCCAATGATATAGGGTTTTGTCTGAGTTAATGAGAGGATTTAGGTAGAGTTGAGATGTGAGTACTGAAATTTTTAGCCTATGGGAGTTTAACATGGTATATTTGGGAAATATTAAGGAGATTATGCCTATGAGTATAGCTAATAGGGTCATTCTTTTCATTATTGGTGAGTGAAACCATCTTCAGTGTGCATTGAGGCAAGATGAGTAATGTAAGCAGGGTGAGTCCACCGAGACTGTATAGGATGAAAATGAGAGGGGTTTTCTATGGATTATGATTTTAGGGATATACCTTAGAATATGTTATATGGAACCATAGTTTGGGTACTTTGAATTGATTGATACTTTCCATTGAGATTCCAATGGGCATAAATAAAGATTGGTCAAGTCAGTCCTTGGGTAGCACGACCAAGAGTGTTGAGGGATTTTGATAATTCCATGCTAGGCCTTGAGGTCTAGGTTGAATGATACATAATGTAGTAGTTCAACTAATTGTTAATGGATGTGAGATGGTATCGACATGACAATACCTTCATGGGTTTAGTTTACCTAGTCGGTGACCTTGAAGGTGAGAGAAGATGTGTTCAAGGGGCAAGGTTAAGACTATGTGATTATACCACTACTAATGAGTTGGTGAGTAGTGTGAGGTGTTGTGGGATATGTTTTTTGTTTCTTGGGTATTAGTGTTATTGAGATTATTATAATAATTGATATTGGTGTGGGAGTGTGATGCAGTGGTCTGGCCATTCCTTGAATTAGATGGTGTGTGTGGGTTAGTCATTGGGGAGATGGATTATTTATGTACATGTGATATGGACATTTCCTTGAGTGAGAAGTCTTCGGTCATTA
Organism: Viscum album; assembly: GCA_963277665.1. NCBI lineage: Eukaryota > Viridiplantae > Streptophyta > Magnoliopsida > Santalales > Viscaceae > Viscum > Viscum album. The sequence goes on along the minus strand of OY728129.1, from coordinate 411,648,605 downwards.
TTATGGATTGCATCAAGTGATAGATATGGGTTGAGGTAATACATTACACATGGATGATAGAAACTACCTTGAGTGATGTAGTAGTGGGTTGAGACTACGACATATAACCTTACCCAGTCACTTCAGGTCATGATTCGAGATGTTAGATGATTCCCTACATTGAGAAATCATGAATGGGATAGATTTTGAGTATGATGGAATGAGGCAAGTACACTATGGGATTATAAGATGACACTAAAGAAAGTATTATGTGGTATCATTATGTCCTAGTTATCACATGATGACCTGATCTTTATCGAGTGTTGTGGTCATTTTATCACACATTTTTTGAGACGCTTGTGTGAAATAGTTATTTATATTCCTCGTGCCTACATATATATGAGGGTGTATACTATGTTCACTTGGTGAGAACATAATAATATATATTTATCAAACCTTTATTGGGGACTTTGGTCCATTTAAAAATATTATGTATATTTTCAGGTTTAAGACCATATGTGTAATGGATAGAGTTGTGACAACTAGATGGTTATTCGAAGACCGGGTTATTGAGGCCTGAGGATGGTTGTAGGGATAGTTTGTGTATTTTTTTGACTTTTTTATTTTGTTTATGGGATCAAACCAGTGGATGGTTAGTTTTTTTTTCACGACTATGTGTTTATACACAACATTTCATTTTCTATTGCACTGTAAATTATTGATTATTCATAATATAATTATGATATATATATATTATTTAGTTACCTTTCATGGTGAGTTTGGCTATGATTTTTGGTTTTTTACCAATAGTATGGGTTATACCTCTGTATTAGTCTGCCACCTCTAGGATACAAAGAATCAGGCCCGACGTCCCATGGAAATCTAGTACAAATTGGTGTTTGGGATATGATGTAACAAAGAAATTGAAGATCAACTATTGTGAGAGGTATTCGACCCCAGTTGGGAGGTCTGAGTTATGAAAGATAGAAACATGAACTAGTGGGAGGGTAAAATATGTTATACAAAATAGTAATATTTTAATGGGATACTAGAGCATATTATGGGATGTCATGTAAAAATGGTGTGAGACACATCCATTTTAATCTCTTATGTTAATAGTGTAAGAATCTCTAATTAGGGAACATAACTAATTGTAGTAATTATTATTATCACACTGAGACTGATCATTATAAATCATTGTGTTTGTTTCCTTTTACACACTACATATTTGAGTAAGTCTGGCTGACAACAAGAATAGTGGATCAAATCCATAACCGTCTAAAAATTAGAATTTAGAAGGAAATTTCATAAAAATAAAAAGTGATCAATAATTTACCAGTCCCCTCTTAATAATATCACCAGATTTGGAACTAAAACTACATTACTCTCACCATAATCAATAGTTTTATACCTTCAATGATTTGTATAAGTTCCAATTTCCAACTTACCCTACAGTCAAAAAATATGTGATGGATTGAACATTTATAAATAGAAGTTCCCTTTGTGGTAGAATTAAATTCGATATTGTGATTTAAATGACCATTAAGCATCATAATGGTTGATAATATTTTGGTTGAACTATGATCATATGATTAGTATAAATATAGGTTTTTGAAAAATCCAATTTCCATAGACAATAGAATTTATGGAATCAACCAGAAAGATCATACACTACAGATCAAATTTATCAAAGATTCCATGGGAGGTGTAATCAATAGGATTTTCCATTTACAAATCCCATGATAAGATCCAAAAAACATAAGAATTAAAAAAAATTATAAGATATTTTCGACATCATCGAGATAATGACTCAAACCATGTGTTTCCAACAACCCCATGAAAGTCTCTAGGTCTCAAACCTTACCTAAAGAGTGTTTCCTACTGAATGAAAGGGATATGTATCAATACCAAAAATAATATGAATTTTTTTATTGAATAATTTATATATTTTACCTTTATTATTTATACCTTATCAATGATTTTGAATTTGATACAATAATACAAAAACTATATTTTTGAATAATATGAGATTTCAATTAACACTTCCCTTTTGATGAATTAATGGATTTTGGAAATAAATAATATTTCAATTAAATATTATTAATAAATAATTATTATAAAATATAAATGATCATATAATTTTTAGGAAGTCAAATGTAATTTTTATAAGGGTTCGAAAACTATTTTTTTCTAAAAACCTAGAATTTATCAATAAATGTTTCTTTTTATTTTAAAAGATAAAATTCAGATAATTAGAAAAAAAATTTTGGTAAAATAAATACTAAATTTGGAATTTGAACATAGAAAGTATCCAATAAAAATATTTTCAAATTTTTTTAAGACATCCAGATTTTCCAGTAAAAATTAAATATGGTATAAATATGGAGTTAGTATTATGAAATCATAATTAAACAAATATTATGTAATAAATAATATTAAGGGTATCCATGGAAAAATATATATTATTCCTTTAAAATAATTTTATTTTTTGTTTATTTCATTAATTTCATAAATCCTTTATGAATCATCCAAAACCTATAATCTATCTTAAGGTTTAAAAAAAGTCATTATCGACATGACTCATGTCCACATCATCAAGTGTATTATTTTAATAACTTAGGAATTTTATATTATAAAATAATGAAAGACCCTTTTAAAGACACAATGCAAAAACCTAGGTAAGGTTTGTGGTATTTACTACCTTATTATATTGAGTTTAAAACCTATTTTTGGAAAATATTAAGGAACTCCGCTCTCTTTTCCTATATAATCTCACCCAAGATCCCTACAATATTCACAAAAAATACATTGGATAATGGAATCGCTCTACCCTACAATCTTAATAGTCATACCAAGGTTACCCCAACTTCTCATGAAGCTCTTCCCAAGCTTTTTGTATCACTCACTCAAGTTAAAGGATCCCCCCACACTCCTCTTTATTCAATCATCTTCATTGTCTTATGAATTTATTCTATACTTCCTAATGTTGGGATACATTATTACATGTCCCTCATACATACATTATGATTTCTAAATGATGATAGAATACATCCCTCTCATAAACAACTCCCATTAATATTTCTGTTCCCCTCTTAAGTTGTCGAAATTACACCACGATTTCCCATTTCAAACAATTATGTAGTGAATACACATACCCATTTTTTATCGAGGGTGTTCAAAATTATGGGCGTATAATTATTTTATTTTGGACTTAAAATTTTTAATTACAAACTCTATAATCATGGAATAAAAGTTGACAAAAAAATGATTCCATGTTGTATGATCTATTTGGAACACTTATTCATGTGAATGAAATGAAAGTGCCTGGTGTTCCCGAAATTATATAGTGATCCAATTCAATGGATAATGTTTTCATCTAATGGTATTTCATTCAAGGTATTATGGATTTATCCTAATCCATCATGGGATTTCTTCCAAATTGATGTCTTGGATGTTAGCCATGGCCCATGTTTATATGGCCATGTATAATGTTATTTCTTTATTTCCCTTGTTTCCTCTATGTTATCATGAAATACCATTCCAAATTGTTAATTTTTATTAGTATAACACATTTTTTATCTCATTTCTATGAAAAATATCAAACACATAATCCTTCCTTTATTTTATTTCATGTTTATTCCATTACTACCCTTTTTCCCCATCACTATCTTATATATGTCCCAAAGTTATCTTCTATCGTATTATGTATGATGGAATAATATGAGAATGTTATTGAATTTTTCAATAATGGAAATATATTCCCTATTTTAATTTTTTATATAAATTACATAATTTCCAAATACTGTATATTTCTCAATCTTCTGCGTTTTATTATGTGTACTCTTTTGTAATAAATAATGAATTAATGTGTAATAAAGAACATGGTTTCCATAGTTAGTATCAAAGGAATGTTCACTTAGTTTTGGATTTAGGATTAAAAATCTCTAGAAAAATACTTAGGTATAAGACTAAAAATAAGAACACATTCTTAAATTTTGTTAACGTATATATTAGCTAGTTCCAAAGAAAATACATCTCTATCTGGACACTACAAGTGGATGTGTCTTGGGAAGAGATGTACCTATAGGTAATACCAAAAATAACCACATTGATCTAGAATCAATGGATAACTATTGCACTAAAATGGGCATTGCTACACACCGGGTTTGAAAATCCCAAGGATATGATTTTTTATTTTCCGAAGATCATTACAAACAATTATTAATGGAACAAAATGACCATAAATAACTATGTTAGAAAAAAATAATTGATAACATATATAGAATCCTAGAAATTCATATGTTAAGGAAATAAATTTCATCTATAAATTATCCATTTAATGTTATTGAATGTTCATTTATGCATTTAATAGTTTAAAAATACTCCTCCATAATATTCCCATTATTCTATCCAATAGTATAAATAAGAGGAATGAATTAAGAACTTACAGAGCTCATTTTTTCATATTTATAAAAAAATTTCAAATTATTTAATCCATTCACATTAATCAATTTGATCTTATTTTCATCATTTTATTACTTTTGGGGAGTTTTGAGCTTAAGTGTGAAAATTTGTTAATTTTGGACATTTAATAGTTTTATGATGCCACTGTATATAGAGAATAAATCCTAAAATTGTGATCCAACTAACGTGATTCCATTTTTGTCGGATGAAATGGTTCGTTTTCAACAAAATATTATTTTATACAAAGTTCCAATTCGAACTCCAATAGGGAAAACATAATTGGTCAATGTAAACAATTATTTTTGCTTGCATAATAGACCATGACTCATTCAATGATCCATATCTCGGGCTACCAACCACCAAATGGGGTTATTTTAGCAGGGTTCTAAATAAAACGCGATATAGAATATTCATATTAAATTTTATAGAGAAATGATTTAATTATTCCACCATTAAGCTGGTTAAATTAGGGTTGGTGGAATAATGATTGGGAGAGAGAAAATTTCATGTCTATTAATTCGGACATAACTAATTCAAATATAATTAAATGCCTTGAAACTTTGTGGGTAGATGGAAAACTATATTTCTAACCTCCCATAAGAAGGGGCCTCAGCCTGATTCAATGAGATTGTGGACGAACCGAAGCTGAACTTCAGGTGTATAGATTATAGAGGAAATGTTCATGTTCTTCTTTTTCCCTCTTTTATTTCTTTTTACTTTTTAGTGCCTTCTTCTTTCACCTTCTTCTCAATTACCCTTACTATGGTGGGGTAAATTATATGATTGATTAGGAAAGTTTTTTTTTCTATTTTTTAATATTTGAGTTCATGGGTTAATGTTATGAAAATCATTTTATCTTTTAAAAGTTGGTTTCTATTGTAATAACAGTTTTAATTATCTTATGCGATCAAATATTGTTTTAGATTCTGTTGTTATAATTGATTTGTTAAATGATAATAATCTCCCTTAACTAGGTTTTTGCCTATAGATGATGGAATATATCATATCTTATTGTTTATGTACTTGGATATTGTCAGTACGTGTGAGAGTTGTAGTGAATATTCAAGATTGTTTGGGATAAACAAGACCCGGTAGGGAATTGCCTAAATTAATTGAGGGTATTCGCTGCATAAATTTCACAAAAGTAATGAGAGTATAAAAAAATAATATCCTTTTATGTTTTACTCCCACCAACACCATTGACCAAATAAGTTATAGGAAGCGATTGTAAAATCTCACATTAATCACTTTAGCAGAAGAGAAATGGATAAAAGCGAACTACAATAACATTGAGATTGGAAATCCACCCCTGACTTGATCACCAAATTTTATATTATTATTATCAATAACATGATATTTCAATTTTTCTCCATATTTTACTTAATTTCTTCATTTCATTTCATTTCTCTCTATTTCTAAACTAAACAAATTCAAAAACAAAAGTGACAAATATGATTGTCGTGGGCTTCTCTATAGAGACTACCTAGGTTAACCACTATAATATATTTTAAATTAGTAAATAATTGATTTTTCCACACCCCATGATTGGCACATGTCAAAACTTTGTTTTTTTTCTAGGAGGCAGTGTGGTATTCTAATTATTAATATTTTACATTTTTTAGAAAAAAAGGTTAAAAAATCATTTACCATGCTATTTTCAAATGATAATTTCTTTAATTCATTCAATAATTACCCACAAGTTAAAACCCCATTAATATATCACCATTTCCCAATAAGAATGGTGTTTATATTATTGTTAGATAGGTGAGGTTATTTTGGAAATCAAACAATGTGGAGGAGGCATTCAAATAATTAATTGCATGCCTGAGGGAGGACATGGAAATGAATGTTTTTGAGGCGATGGCCAGGGAGATAACTGAGTCATCCCATTACATTCTAGAACATTATAATTTTTCCAAGATCTACGAATTAGAGGTTCATGACAACTTAACTCAATTACCTACTTCTCACCTCCAAGAGGAACTTTCCACTGAAAAAGAAATGGAATCTTAACAAAATCTAGGAGATGATTTTTTCTTAAACACATTACCATATAATTTTGATGAAACTGAGATAATTATCACCAACCCTTTCATGAAATGTTAAGAGTTGTAAAGAAATTTTATTTCCTTGGTGGATGAGGAAAAATAAAAAGATAAACTAGAAGAGGATCACATAGATATCCCCGAACATGTTTATCATTCATTGGAAGGAGATCACGATGAGATCCAAGTGGAATTGAATGAGAAAAAAAGAGACACAAGATTCTTACTTTGAAAGGGAAGTATTTTATATTAATTCATCATGTTTTAATTTTATTCAAATAGAATTACACTCTAATTTTCCCTTTAACTATTCTTTTTATGGAGCATACCTTGTGGACCTGTTGGAGAATTTAGAAGAAGTTGTGAAAGTGGAAACCAAGAAAGAGGAGGACTCATTCTTTGTCCTACCCATACCATGCATGTTTAACATCATTTTTCAAGGGGATAGATTTGGTGAACTGTATCCATAAATACCTTAATAATAAAAAATATGTTCATGATAGAAGAAAGATGTTATGGTGGTTCATATTAAAGAAACTCAACCCACCATCGGATTTGGGATAACAAAATTAAACTGCCCATCTAGAGGTAGTCAAAACCCAGGGCCCACTTGGAAGATAAAACCAAGATCTATCCTTATTTTCTCACTCTATTTCTATTTTAATTTTATTTAAATAAATTTATTATGTTTTATTATATACCTCTGGTTATATGATTTCATTTTTGCTACACATAGGGGCTTAACTCAATAATGCACTACCAATAAGTCAGGTTGTACCTATCCATAACACTTTCTTCCCTATTGTGATTGAATTTAAAATATTCCCACATGTTAAATCCACTTGAAATCATTTAGGACACATAATCATTTAACGGTGGGGAGGGAACCATTGTAGTTTTGTATTTTCAATTTTTTTTTTCTGTTTTACAAAATCAAATTGTGTGTTTTTCAATATTTTTGGTGTTTTTCAAAATATTTAGCTGAAATGATTATCATCGCAATTTTTGAAACTCGTGACCAATTTTTTAATCCCATGTCAATGAGTGAAGAAATTTATTCCATGAAACTGAGCATAAATGAATTCTGAAATTGACTTTGTTTCAAGTTTAAATATTTGTGAATTTCATGAAATGTACTCCGATTTTTGAATCTCATCACATGCCGATATGTTTATCATTGAAATCACTTTACTGTGAGGCTTCTAAACATAATTTTCATAATATTTTCTTTTACCTCACCTCTTGAGAGAACCATACCATGCTTGATTTAACCATAATTTGATTTATTTCTATCAAAACATGAGGATTTTAGGTACATTTGTCTTTTAATGATTGAGGTGTTTATTTGGTATTAAAGCTCATATTTCATACTAATACTTTTTATAATGGCCCAGAATGTATATTTAGTCATTGTAGCCCATAGAATCTATGAACATCCTATTATTTTAGCCACATTACAAGCCAATTTTCCATATCAAACCTACCGTGGATGTAAAATTGCATAATCTAGTTGAACTTAAGTGTGGGGGGAGGTTGACTTTTGTTGTAATACCTCATTTTATGATACATTGGGTTGAAAATTAATCATTTAATATATGTGATTGTTGATGAAAAAAATCATTATGTTGAAATTTGTACCATTTCTGGAGCTTTCAAACATGAGAAGTTATGCCTTTCTGGAGGTTCTAACGGAAAAAAGTTGTGCCTTTTCTGGAACTTTCAATAAACATTATGTTTAAGAATGTTGAAAATATTGCTGCAGAAATGTTTATTGGTGTTAAATTTCACTTATTTTTCATGCTAGTGGATCTGATTTTCTACTAAGGGAAGTAAGGAGGATCCCATATTAGAGTAAAAATTAGAATAATGTAATTTTGCTTCAAAAAGTGTCAGGCCCTCCTTTTTCAGCCTCAAACTTTTTCACATCTAAATCCTACCAACCTAAAGCCATAGAACAACCCTATTAAGTCCTCATGATAATCATATGACCTTGACTCACATCGGGTGTAGACGTACAAATTTATCAAGAAAATGATAAGCATTACATGAGTATTGGATTATAAAGACAATGTTGAAAAATTATATTTTTGTGATGAGAGAAAGTGAAAGTGAGTTTAGTTCTTTATGTCCATGGGAGAAGAAATTAAAAGAAAATATATTCAATGATCTAAAATTAAGAACATTAAATAATAATTTTTTTGGAGGCATAATATCTTCTATTTCAAGGTAATTAAATTGTTGGATCTAAAGGATATGTGTTTTAAAATTTTATTTGATTTGATGTCGATGTTTACTTGTCCTAGAGTCTAAGTGCTATGTGTGGGGGAATTAAAAGAGGTAATATTTTCATATTTATACATATGTTTTTAAATGAATTAATCCCTTACCATTAATCAATTTTATCTTAATGGCATCACTTTATGACTTTTGGTGAGTTTTGAGCTTAAGTGTGAACATTGGTTAATTTTGGACATTAAACAGTTTTATGATGCCACTGTATATAGATAATAAATCCTATAATTGTGATCCAATTAATGTGATTATTTTATTAGGATGACATGGTTCGTTTTCTACAAAATTTCATTGGAACAAAGTTCCAATTCGAACTCCAACATGCCAAACATAATCACTCAATGTAAACACTTATTATGGATGACAGAATAGACAAAGACTCATTCAATGATCCATATATTTGGCTACTGGAAACCAAATGGTTTTTTTTAATGTGCGATCGAAAGAAAACTCAGTGAAGAGGCTTAAAATTAAATTTTGATGGTAAATTATTTTATTTAGGTACCCATTAAACTGGTAAAAGTAGCATTGGTAGAATAGTGATTGGCGGACTGAAAAAATCAGGTCTACTAATTTGTCCATAATCATTCATCATAGCTCCAAATTTCATGAAACATCACAGGTAGATGGAAAATTATATTTTAGCCTTCTATAACAAGGGATCATGGCTTGATTCGATGTGATGGTGGAATAACCAAATCTGAACTTCTAGTGGACAGATTCTGGAGGAAATGTTCATGTTATTCTTTTTTCCTCTTTTATTTCTTTTTAGTTGTGCAATTACTTCTTATTCCCCCATCTTCTCAATTACCGATAACATAGTTGGGTAAATATCTTGAGTGAATGGGGAAGTTTGGGTTTTCAATTTTTAAATATTTCAGTTCATGTTCTTAAATTTAAGAAAATATTTCTCTCTTTTTCAAGATGGTTTCAATTGTAATAACATTTTTTATTATCTTGTGCGATAGTATATGATTTTAGATTCAATTTTTATAATTTATTTTTAAATGATAATTATTGCCCTTAACTAGGTTCCGGTCTCTATATGATTGAATATAGCAAAACTAGTGGTGAAGTACAAAGAGATTGTCAGTATATCTGCGAGTTGTAGTTTATATTCAAGTTTTTTTGAGATAAAAAAGACTCAATAGAGAATTGCCTAAATTAATTGAAAGTATTCCTTGAATCCCTTTCAAAAAGGAAGGAGTGTATACCAAAATAATATCTCGTTAAGGTCTAATCTTACCAGCACCATTGACCAAAGAAGTGAGAGGAAGTGATTGTGTAATGTCACTTTAATCAACTTAGTAGAAGAGAAAATGATAAAATCTAACTATGATAACACTGAAATTGGAAATCCAACCCTGACCTAATCACCAACATTTATATTAATATTTTCAACCACATGATATGTCAATTTATTTTCCATATTTTACTATATTTATTCCTTTTGTTTCATTTCTATCAATTTCTAAATTAAAAAAAATCAATAACAAAGTGAAAAATATTATTATTGTGAGATCCTCTATAGAGAAATCCTAGGTTAACCACTATACAATATTTTACGTTACTAAATAATTGCTTTTTCCACACCCCAAATAATCACGTGTTAAAAAAATCAATGTGATGGGAAATGTGTGACTGTCCAAATGAGATTCTGAACCCAATGTGAGCAGGAATCGAGAAATATTTTCCAATACTCTCTTAGATAAATCATTATATAAATAGAAACCTGAATTATGAGGATTTACCAAACCCCAATTAGAAAGAAAAATTAGCAATTAATACATTTTTGTGAAAAATGATTCTATTTTTAAATGGATCATCCAATCCCTTAATTGTATACCATTGGATCAACTCAATTGAGATGATATTCTCCATACTTCAATGTTATTTGCTAGAGGTGGTCATGTGGGTTATTTATTTTATGGAATGATAAGTTGATTAGTGGTGTAAATTAAACCTGAATATTATGCTCGGGGAAGAGATCAAAGTAATGGGGTGTAAGGAATTCCCAAAAATTCTTTTCAAAAAATATGTTAATCACACTATACAACTTAAAATGGAAATTTATTTAGTTACCCTCAAGAAAAAGGATAATGAATACATCAATTCCTATATCGAAAACTTCACAATACACCTTTTCCCTTGTCGTTAACCTAGAATTCAGTATTGAATAATTCTTTTGTGGGATAAAATCAGGTCTACACAAACTCTTGGTGATCTGAGACTCTGATAGATGTGAAAAAATGATCTCTCAAAGTTGAAATGAAGAATAGAAAATCTAAATGGTATCACATGGATATGATGAAAAAAGATGAGTTTAATTCTGGGGTTTTGATGGATGAATATAACATTGCTATGAAATTTCAACATACCACCTATAAAAAGTGTGTAAATTATCACCCTAGAAATTGTCTAAGGTGGATGTGAAAATGATTTATGTGTGTGATGGAAGGACACCAAACTTGTAATTTCTAACAAGATAACCCCACAAATGTGATGGGGGAAATAAATTCTTCATTCAATCCTCATTGAGTGGTTCATTGCTTCATATATATAGAATAAGGGAACTTTTATAGCCAATGAAATTTTACAAGGGTTTTTGATGACACCATCAACCTCTAAGGCCATAAGGGTGAGATTATTCCATCACAACCACTAAGGTGGATCCTAACAAAGAAGCGGTGATAGGTACGCTAATTATTCATTCAAAAAATAGACAACATACATTTTGATCCCAGTTAAATGCATTCTTTCCAATCACCCATGAATTGTAGAACTATTCAAAACTCACTAAAATGCATGGAACTAGATCTTCTGGTGAAAATGGAAAATAGGGGAAAAAATTAATCCTACTTATAAAACTCCCCTAATAAAAAATTTTTGGACGAACTTCATAGAGACCATTTTGATACTCTATTTAGGGGAATTTCATAAAATATTTGGAATGGTATGGATTTCTCTATAAAAGGCCAACATTAATTTTCATAAGAAGGGAATCAATCTCTGCATTATGGATTATCAACTGATTCTATACAAGTTCAAGGAAGGGTATGAATTTTATTCAGCTCAAAAATCCCAAGAATGGATATTACTTCCCTATGATAAAGTTTATCTATATTAAATGATTGATTCTGAGGAAAATATATTACATGAATACATCTCACTATGAGGGAATACATGGATGGGTTTCTTGAATATTGTCTGATCTTACTAATATCTAAGAGGTTGAATTTTAAATCAATCATATACCTAGGGTGTTTCCATTATCCAAGATTCAATAAAAATGGATTCTGTGGAAAATGAGGAGTTGAAGAAACAACAACAGGGGAATCTAGATTAAGGGTTCATATACCCTAGTGCTTCACCGTTGTGTGGACAAGTCTTATTCATCAAAAAGAAATATGGGGAAATTAACATTTTCATAGATTATTATTAGATAAAAACGATCATGATAAAAAAAAGTATCATCTACCAAGGATTCATGGATTTTTTGATTAGCTAAATGGAGTCTGATACTAATCCAAGTTGGATATTCAACCGGGGTGTTATCATGAAAGGGTGATGAAGGAGGATATCCCCAAGGATAACTGTAGAACAAGGTATGGGCACTATGAGTTCATAGTAATTCTATTCTAATGTAATAATGTTCCAGCAATCTTTATGGACTTGATGAATATAATCTTTAAATATTACTTTGACAAATTTGTATTAGTCTTTAAAGATGATATTCTCATATACTCCAAAATCAAGGAAGAGCATGAAAAGCATATGATAATAGTGCTAAAGACCTTAAAAAGGATATTATTTATGAAAATTATGTCAAATGTGAATTATAATTGAAGGAAGTCTCATTATTGGGGTATGTTGTCACAAGAAAAGTGACATCTTTGGACCATTCAATGATAGAAGAAATTAATGGTTATATGAGGTCAAATTATAGTATAAAAATATATAGTTTCCTTGGACTATCTGAGTACTATTTTAGATTTGGGAGAAATTTTAATGATTGTAAAACCTTCTAACCATTCTAACATGAATGGTAGTAGTGTTTTTTTAGAATAATGAATGTGAATAGAGATTCATGGAGTTTAAAAATATGTTAATGAAGGAAAATTTACTGACACTACCCAAATGTGGGGAAATGTTCATGGTTTACAACAATGCGTTGAAGAAGGTATTAGGTCATCTGTTAATACAGAATGAAAAAGTGATGTCCTATGACTCATGAAAATTAAAATTTCATGCAGAAAACTACCCAATGCATGATCTAGAGTTGGCTATAGTTATTTTCACGGTGAAAACCATCAGAATTTATCTATTTGGGATAAATGTGAAATATATATGGATCACGGGAGCCTCAGTTATATATTTATTAAAGAGCAGATGAATATTCACTAGTGAAGATGGTTATATAAGATTAAGGACTATGACTTCTCAATCCACTACTATCCTGGGAATGAAAATAAAGGTGCAGATTCACTAATTAGAAAGGATCTGTCAATTTTATTATCAATGAGAATCGAGAAGGTTTTGATCTTCTAAGACATTAAAATGATGGAAATACACATCATAAAGGAAATAAAATCATAAAAAATTTGACAAATGATTTCTAAAATATCCCCTCTCGAGAGGGTTAAGGATTCTCACATAGATGATGTGGGAATATAGATGAAAGTGGAAGCTATAAAAAAACTAAAATCCTATAAATTCATTTTTAATGATGTATGATTTGTGATATTTGGGTCACTTCTATCTGTACCATCAAATCCTAAGGTAAAGAAGAATATTTCGGATGATGCACATAGCTCAAACTTCTCTATCCATCTATGGAGTACAAAGTTATTTCATGATCTTTGATAGTAATATTTGTGAAATAATATTAAGAATTAAAACATAGAATATACATAAAGGTTTCTTTTATGTTATAATGTGAAGGTGTAATGGAAAAAAATAAAAGGGGATTATCAAACCATTACCCATACCTACATGTAAATGGGAAAACATAACAATGGAATTTTTCACTGGTCTAATGAAGACATTTAAAAGAACTAATTATCTATGTGTTGTGGTTGATCATCTTACAAAGACTTATCACTTCATTACAATTCCATGGGACTTCTCATTGGATCAAATTTCATGGTTATACGTTAGATATGTGTTGATGCTATAGGGAACACTACTATCATTTTTTTATGAATGAGATAGAATATATACCTTCAAGTTTTATAAAAGTATCCAAATTTCATCAAATACTTAATTGAACATAAGAACATTGTGTCACCCTAAATCTAATGACCAATCTAAGTGGAATATCCATACACTTGAGTACAAGTTGAGATAATTATCAATTGACTTCAATAGTGGATGGGATCACTATATTTATCTAGTCATGTTCACATAAAAAATAGTTTCCAACCATGAATCCAAAATTGCACCTTATGAATCCCTTTATGGGATGAGATGCAAAAAATTTTCTTGTTGGGATCAAGTAGGGTAACAAAAACTGATAGGTCCTGAAACAACCGAGCAAATAGTGGAAATGGATAAGATCATTCAGTACCACGTTAAAGATGCTCAAATTTGAGAAAAATTGCTATAATGAAGATCATGAAAAAGATTTAGAGTATGAGGTTCTAGATAAGGTATTCCTTCACATATCTCCATGGAATAGATTCATGAGATTTTGAAATATGGTTAAGATTATTTCAAGATACATCGGTCCCTTTGTGACCCAAGATCGAATTAGAGTGGTGGCCTATCAACTAGCACTCCCAAATAACCTATCTAGAGTATATGATTTGTTCCACATATCACTCTTGAGGAAGTAAAAACAACACCCACACTTGATATAAATCCATCAGTGGTACCATTGGAGAATGATCTTTCGTATAAAGAGGTGGGGGCCTGTTATCTACCCATGGCGTGGGGGTATGCTACTTGCCAAAGGGCTCGGCTTCGGTGTGGCTGAGTTTGGATGGGCTTTAGGCCTATCAGGTTTGTTACATTTCAATTATTTAATAAATAGTTTGACATAATAAATATTTTTTTATTTTGAATGAAGAAATTGTCTTATGGTGAATTTTTCATAGTTTTCTAAGATAGTAAAATTTGAAGGAAGAATTTAAATACAGTATAAATACACGGTTTGTATTATGACATCATAATGACTGAAAAGGTGATGTAATAAGTACAATTAAGGGTGTCTACAGACATATATATGTTTAACCTTTAAAATAATACGATTTTATGTTTATTTTCTTTAATTAATAAATCCTTTATTAATCAACCAAAACAAAAAAAATATTTTTACATTTTAAAAATCATTTCATTATGTACGTGAATCACATCCTCATCAAAAATGGTATTATTTTAGTAATAATGGACCTTTTCCATAAACAATAATTATAACCACTCTCCTTTGGTAGAAACCATTTGAAAAAAACATGGTAAGGTTCTTGGTTTTGATTCTTTATTTAATATAGTGTTAAACCTAGTCTTGGAAGATATTAAATAACTCCCCTCTATTTTCCTATATAAACCCACCCAATTCCCCCATTATATTCACTAAATCACCATGTATCTCTTACCTACACTTCTTTTACCTCAAAAGTGTCCTCCCAAGGTTCCCCAAGCTCTCAAGAAGCACATAACAAGCTTTTGGAATCACTCTCTCAAGGTAAGGGACCCACCCCTTTTATTTATTCAAGAATAATTGTTCTCTCATGTCTTTATTGTACAATTATAAATGTTGGGATATGTTTTTATATATCTCCATTACCAAATGTATGATTTATAATTTATTATAGACCCATTTCACTCTCATAATCCCCTCCCATGAATATTTATGTACCCTCATTATGCAGCCGAATTTTGGCCACAATTTTCAATGCCAAACTATTATTTAGTGAATACCCATACTCGTTTTTAAAAATTATGTTTACCTTTATGAAATTATACTTATTTTATTGGGTAATTACATGAATTTATTCCCTAATCCTTGATCATGGAATAAAATGTGATGAAAAATTATTCATTTTTCTATAATCTATGTGGGACACTTATGCATATGAATGAAATGCAAGTGATGGGTGCACCTAGAATGATATAGTGATACAATTCATTTATTAATGTTTTAGTCTCATGATACATCATGAAATGAATTACAGTGTGAACCTAAACCATAATGGTACATTTTTCATCATGATGTATTGGGAGTTATCCATGAACTATGTTTATTATTTCATGTTTAAAGGTGTTGCCACATTTCACATGTTTCTCTATGTTATCATTTTTTATCATTCCTCTTTGGTCATGTTTTAAATTATCACCCCTTTTAGGTATCACTTATATGAATAATATCTAACATTTTATACATCTATCATGTTACGAAATGTTTATTTCTTTATTGAGCATTATAGTTCATCCATTTCTTTTGTATGTCCCAATTTTATCCCATGCATTTTGAAGTATGATGGAATAATATTTGAATGTTAAGGTTATTTTAAATAATGGTGATGTATTACATTATTTATTTACTTATTTAATGTTCTTAATTCACAAATACATTATACTTCTTGATATTATTGGTTTTATTATGTTTTATTTTATGTAATAAATCATTAATTAATGTGTAATAAAGATAATGGCTATCATATAATAACTAAATAAAACCTTATATTATGGCATAGTGGATTCTATTAGCTTCAAGATTTTCCTAATCACTCACACACACCAAATAACCATCCACTAACTAGAAATAATAAATTTAAATTATAAGCTATAATCTGAATACTTTATTATTATATCACATTAAAAAATAAATAATATTTATCAAAAAATTACAAAATTAAAATTAATTTTTTTTAAAAAATATCATTTCACATAAAATAAAGAACAAGGGGTAATAAGTATCAAAAATATCATAAGGAACTCCATCCATCACCACCCAACTATTTATAATCTCCTACAACATCCATTGATGCCTAGGAATCTTCCCTTGGTTTCACAAAAGCTACATCACTAACCTTTGTGTCTTTTATCCTCAGCCGAGTGTGCTCCATTATCTATGGGCATTTGTCACCTCTTAAAAATCAAGGGGTGTAGGGTTTTTTTATTATTGGAAAAGAATATCTAAATATTTATTCCACATATACAATGATATTTGGGAACAAATTTCTTCCCTACTATGTTCAGTTTTTATTCTCATTACATCTCTCCATTATGTCATTACACATGCATAGTTTATTTGAGGGTTATCTGATTTGGTTTGTTGGTTTATTATGAAAATGATTCATAGAACCCCTCTATAACAGCTAAAACATATTAACTTCAGAATAAAATGTTTAAAAAAATATTATCATAGTTACATTCCCCATGACATTTAGGATTATATTTTTATAGTATTAGGAAACCAATTATATAATAAAACTCATTATATAAAATCATTGTAGATTTTTCCCAATAAAAACAATTTTGAAACGATACATTTTCTTCATTAAAAAACAATCATCATAACTAGATCATTGAAACTATTATTATTACGACCCAATCTTAAACCCTATATTTTTTTAACGATGGAATTATAACTAAAATCTATGTAAAGGTTATAAAAAAGGAAATAAAACATATTAGTCCATTGGAATACCTGAAAACCCATGAAAATGTTTTTCATTGAAATAATAAAATTTTAAAACAAAAAATACCATAAACATATAATCAATCATAAAATAAAATTATTTTTTCGATGGTTTCTATAAAAAAATCATATGAAAACCTCAATTGAATAGCATGATCATGAATGTTTATTGGTAAATTACTATCATAATCACCTATAAAATAATAATTCTAATAAAATATCTCTTGAAATTACCTAAAATATAATTTTTATGGAAAATAAATCATTAACGAATGAATTTTGGGGCTATAAAAACAATGTACCATCTATCATAAAGTATAAATTTTCTGAACCATACTTTAAATAAAACATGTCAGAGATTTTATTTCAACACATAAGAATAAGAATTAATGTTAAGCCAAGAGTAGGAACATAATAAAAAATGAATATATTATCAAAAAAATTATACTATTGAATATAAAAAGAAGAATATAATATTAATATATATTAAAAATGATATTAAAATAAGGTTTATATAAAACATTTGAGATACAGTTGAATGAACATTTTTAAAATATTAAATGTAAAAGTTTAAAAGAAACCCATAAATCCATGAAAGTGAAAGAATCAAAACCAATTGAAGAAATAACTTGAAATTAAATTGTGATTCCCATGAACTAAATATATAATATTTTAATTAAATTCATGATAACTTATATAAATAATTTAAAACAAAATAAATAAAGTAAGGAATACAACTTAAGGAAAGGAAATTCAGACGATAATCCCCTAACCTCATGAATCAACTTGATTCATATATCCAATAACATATTGAATAATAAAACTATATTAGTTTCTTTCCTGATATAGAACCTATTAAATATTTATTATTATTTTTATTTTTATTCATTTATTATCTTGAATTATCTGTTTTTTTATTAATTTTTATATCATCAGTCATTTTTTAAGTTGTTCGGTCCATAATTCAACTACTTCTTTAGAATAATGATAATGATAAGAGATAGTTATTCAGTGGTTCCATCAATAATATAAGTGTCTATGTATATTATTAATGAAATTATAGAAGTTGGGTAGTTTGCAATTTTGGTATATAGTTGATATTTGAAAAATATTCCACAGTAAGCCTGCTTTAGATGCCTAAAAATGACTTGGATTGATTACTTTTAATATCAATATTTTAAAATATTTTAGTAAGAGATTTTAATGTTCGATTTTTATCAATTATTAGTACGAATATGTCTAGAGTAGGTTGAGGTAGTTTGAAAATTATGGTAATATATTTGTAAGAGGATTGAATATATTATAAAAGCTATAGGAATACAACTTAGAATGAGAACTAAAATCACATCATGGGTACAACTCACAAAAATATTTTAAGGACATAAAATCCTAAAATGCACAATGTTTGAAAGCATACGGTTTGATCCTATGAGATTGATATTTAGAAGATTTAAGGTGTGAAATTGTATTGATTCTAGGATATTCCCTGTGATACATATGAGTAACTTGTATCAAGTAGAATGGGTCAAGAAGATGGTAAAGATCCATATTTTTGGGTAAATCTACCATTTTAAACATAATATTTTTCTTATCATCTAAAAAATTTAATATCCTAAAAACATAATGGAATAGTTAATGATTATTTATAATAAATATTGTATGTACAGATTTAATAGGATTTTTATAAGAAAATCCTCATCGAGAAGAGCTGTAGAAAATTTTAGTGGTACTTCCAATTTTCATATTCCCACACCATAAAATTTGTTCACTTCTCAACAAGGATATATATCACGAATATTTAAAATATTATCATTTTAGGATAAAATTTTCAATTTCATGATTAAAATGGATTTTTCTTAATTTGTAGAACATGAAATTTAAGACCTGGTTTGTTTAGTAACATGGATCAGATCACATCATGATGTATTATATCACATTGTGATGTAGTTTCTACCTAATAAAGAAACCAATTTATCACAAAGGAATATTTTTAGGGGTTAAATATAGGGGTTTTATGGATTTTTTGTATCCAGTTATTGACTCTTAACTCACTATGTAGAATAATATCACACAATAATTTGAGGGTCTGTAATATGAATCACATCATGCTGGAGGGTTTCATGTTTTGAAGGAGTTAAATCTTGTAATTTCAAAATTTCAAATTTATAATTGATTTTTAGTGATTAAAGATGACTTGATCAACTTAATTGAGGATTAATTTATGGTTTTTAATACCCAATTAGTTGGGGAAAACTTTAAAATTCATGAACTGTAATCGGTTGAGATGATATATTGATTTAGAAGAAGATTAATTGGAAGATATGAGGTTGAACAGAATTGGAAGACCTATAAAATAGATAGATGTGTGGGTATATTTTAATGATACATACTTTTAAATAAATTATATTCTCCACCTCAAAAACATGTTTTTCATATTTATGAATATAATCTAATATAAAACACATGGAAAACATAACAAAAATGACTGAAACATTATTTCATTAATTTAAAAAAATTAATTTAAGGAATAAATACCACCAATAAAAATGAAATTCTCATAATGGGATAATTAATAGGAAAATTGTAAAATAAATAGAATACAAAAATTTGGATCATTTTGATCCCCTATAATTTTTACACCCCTGAATATCACTGGAAAAATAAAACAGAACATTAGTAATGAAATCCAAATTTCTAAATTAATGAATATATCATATGTATAAGAATTTAAATAAATTATAAAAGAAGAAATATTATGTATTAATAATATTTAGAAAACCAATATGACCATTGAAATAGTAATTTCACTATTTTGAATAGTAACCTTACTGTTATGGGTAATAATTTAATGTTATAATGTTTACTTAACCAATAAAATAGTATAATTACAAATAAATAATTATTACCACAAATAAATTGAGATTATATAAATATTATAATTCATAAAAATAATTATTAAAATTAGAAACTAAAATAAAGTATAAGTACCTTTTTGATAATGTGTATTTTAACATATTTTGTAAAAACAAAAAATTTTAATTTAATAATTACTATCACATATCCTAAAAAACATTGAAAAATTAATTGTATTTTTTGTGATTCATCACATAGAAATTTTTTAAGGTTAATTTTTAGATAATTTCTTGAAGAAAATCAATTTTTAGGTGAAAAGTAAAAAAAATAGGTTTTTAAAATACCACATGTTTTAGAACATTGCAATGTTGTAATAATCACATAATAATAAATATATTGGATAGATCAACCTATAATTATTTTAATAAGAGGATTTTTAATTCAAAAACAATAAATATAATTCATAAACCTAAAAAGTAGTTTACCAAGTCCAAAAAACTTATTTATTCCATTAAATATAATTTTACATTTTTTATAATTTACATTTCTATAAACTAATGAATTTACAGTTAAAGTGGTTAAAAATAACTCAACTTGTAAATTAAATACAATATACCATATAATTTTAACAATATCATTATTTTAGGGTTTAATTTGTAAAAAATAATTTATTCAGTATTTTAACACAAAATTACCTCCCCCTCAAGTATAATTACCCCCAACAGACATCCCTTAGAATACCACATTCCATACACAACATATAAAAAAATACCTACAAACTAATCCATAATAAGCCTCTTAATACCATTAGGTACATTATAGAGTCACATAATATCAATCATTTAATTTTTATGATTATAAGAAATGAGTGACTTTGTAAATAAGGTAAACTCTTCTTTTTCATTCATCACAATTTTACCATTTATTTTCAAATTCATTCACTCCAATCAATACCCAATAATAAATAATTATTTAATAATTATAAAAATTAAATATTAATTATATTAATTTGCTATAAAATTTCAATTTAGAATATATACATAACATATCTCTCTATCCCCCTTGTTTTGACATGTCCAATTAATGATCGATTTTACTTTAATATGAGGATTCTTTAAATTATTTAATAATCATTTCGTTCATGTCAGGTTGGTGTAACTAATATATAATTTAGAAATTAAAAAATTTATATTAATAAGATTCATAAGTTAATATTACTAATAAATAAATAATAATTAATCAAAACAAAGATATCGAATAGAAAAGGGAAACTTCAAATAAACATGTTTTTTGATCCATTCCCACAATAAATGAAATGGTAATAACTAAATTCTAATTATTATAATTTATCAATGATGAATAAAATAAATATAGTATAAACATGGGTTTATTTATTTCTGGAAATATGTTTTTATACATGAATTTTAAATTTGATGTAATATAACGGGATCTAAGGTAAGGGGAATCCAAAACCCGTCCCTTCTCTTGGGTTTATCTTCTATTCATTTCTTAATTCACATTGATTATTCTAAAAATTACTTATAAATATATATCACTTTCCATTCACTTTTTTATATAATTAAACTAATATCTATTTATGCTAATATATAATGTTAAATATTTTTTCCATTCTTCATTTTAAAGCATCCTAGGTTATTCATAAAAATATGATTTAAGATATTTTTATGAAACACATTAATTTTTCATGAGTTTCTTTCACAATTATAATTGAAATATGTATCCCTTACATGCGACATCCATTAATATGATCATTTAATGAAATTATGTGAAGAACCAAAATTATGTATCTCTCTAATGCATTGGGAAATGAAATATATCTATTGAAATTAAATTTAGTATGAATTACAATTATAACAGATTTTTTCCACACTTATGTGTAGTGTTTGACCAAATTATTATGATGTTTCATTTTTGGTCATATTAACCGTTATATTATGATTATAATTATTTTCTCCCATCTACAATAGCTTCATGTATTATGTTACATCTATCTTATTACCCCTTATTATAATATTATCTCACCCTTTCTTTGATATATATCATTAGGTGATTACATATACTATGTGACACCCACCAATAATCATTTACATATAATTTTGAGTCTTATTTACCATTATTCATCATTATTGGATTTACTGAGTGTTGAGGGTCAAAAATGATATTTTTGAGTGATCAAAGACTAAGAGCATGGTTAGTGCATGTTTTTTTAAATTTTCAAGAGGAATTCAGGGTGTGATATTGGGGTTTTTCATATCCTGGAAATGGTTTTCCAAACCATAAAACACCCACAGGAAACTATGAATCATTGATTTTGGGGATACCGATGCCCCACATGGTTGGTGTTTGATTTTAAAGACTTTGTAGCAAAACTATGTGGCTTACCCAAAATACTTAAAAATTTTATTTTTACCTTTTTTGAATATTAACTATTAAAGGTTTTAGCCTTATTTTTCCTTCCCCATTATGTGAATCTCCGTCTTCTTGGGGTTGGAGATTCCTGACTCCCTTTTGGTGGATTTATCCTTGGATTCGTGGTCACTTTTCTTAAGGTGAGTCAATTTATTGAGTTTTTTTTTCTTTATTATTCATTACTTCCTCTTGTTATTCCATTTTCATGGATACATACAATTCCATAATGGGTGATAGAAAAATTTACTTTGTGTAATGGAGGTTTTTTTTTGACTTTGATGTGTGATGCCTTGATCAACCTATTTATGGGTGGTTGTAATTGAAAGTGATGAGGTTAAAACCATTTCTGAGGTAAGTGTCTCTATTAAAGGGGTTTTCCATGTATTACCATTAAACTAAAAATTTCCTTTGGTTTAGGTTTGTTTAGTTTAAAATCAACTGATTTATTTTTTTCTTCATATCTCATTTTTATGTGTTTTATATCTTGGTTTTGAAATTAAGTTATTTAAAGATGTTATTCGAAATGGGGCTGTGATTTATGCCCCCTAAATATTTGATGAAATGAATCAAATGAGTTTTATGGATTTAAATTGATTTATAAATTTATATTTGAAATTTTTTTCCTTATGGGAAGGTGTTTTATAAAATGAGAAGGTTTATTTTTGAAAACATATTGTGAATTTTCCATTGATTATATGGAACATGATTAGGGTTATGTTGTAATGGATTATCTCATGGGTGAAATAGGTTGTGAGTGAGGGTTTTCTTAATGATGATGATAGACATTAGGGAAGAAGACCATGAGATAATACATTTTCATTTCTTGGGGTCCTTGAGAGTCTTGGGTTGGAAGGTCATGATTTCTTCAATTTTGGTTGTTGGGAGATCGTTAGAACACATAGAGATGGGCATAAGGAATACGACGAGAGAATTCACTTTTCTATACTAGATAGTGTATGTTTCTATACTCACTCACATTAGTCTATTATGGATATATACATGGGTGCACTTACTCATACTGAATTGATTTATATGACATAATAATTTTATTAGCCCCATGCTTGATGTTATGTGATCTTTTATGCCTATTCTCATTAATTGATTATATGATGTTGTTTATGATCACCAATATTATGTATTATTGGATATTTTGATGATGTGGTGACATTTTGTCTCATTGTTTAGTTGATCAATATTGGAAATTTATTCTAGAAAATGTTTGGTTTGAAATGGAAAACCAAAGGGATTCCTAATGATTTTTTTGGAATTTAAATTCATTCATAGTGTTTTATTTTTGAAAAGTGATTTCAATTTAGATTATTAGTTTTAATTGGTAAATTTATTAAATGGATTAATGGTGTTATCCTACTAATATATGTTCCTCATTCCCTATATATTCCTTTGGGCGTGTGTATATTTTTTTTCAGGACACAGGTAAAGCAAAGGGAACCGTGTTCCTGTATTTCTCTTCTTATTTAAAATAATCAATTATTTTTTAGAAGATAATTTATTTAATAGAGTTGGATAAAAATTCTTTGTTTGAGATTTTGTATCCATTTGGTTGTACGTTTTGTTACAGCTTGGTATGTTCTATTTTCTATATGTTTTGAAAAATCACTTGAGATTCCATGTGCGCAATCTTTTTTAGAATGCCTTGTATTTGATGTTTTGTTTGGTTTGAGGTATTTAGTGTCATTTTATTATTCTTAATATTGATGTCATGTTAGGATTTATTAAATTTTATGATATTTTTGTTTCTGTCCCATTTTATAGATGGGTTATTTCAGTTTTATATGGGATAAACCATTCCCAAGATATTTTTGGTTGTTTCAAATTCTTATCTTTCGCTCGTGGTGACCATAAATTCTCTTCTAGCCATGTGAGAGACCAAATTAGTTTATGATTTTGGTAAACATGGATCAGTTCATCATAAAATGGTATTAGTTCCTATTTGTTATTTGGGATTCATTGGTAGACATTAGATAGAACATTCATAACTTGGGAGGTAGGAATGGGGGAGTATCTGGCTAGTACCTCTTTGTGTTTAACCTCAAGTAACAGTGGGTGGTCTGGAATTTCAGTTATTTTTAGAGCCAGGTTATGGGTTTTTTAGAATATTTGGATATATTTCATATTTTTTTGAGTATTTGTGTGACATTATGGCTAAAATTATTTATGAAGGTTAAATGGGGAGGTCAGAAGGTGGAGAATGGTTTGTGATCAATGTTAGTAGTAACTACCCGCACCCTGAGTGGCCTTGCCTTATTACTCCAATGACACCCACATATCTTGGAAATTATTAATGTAACTATGTGGGAAAAAAATTAATGGGAAATATTTGTGGGGTTTTATTTTTTTCCCTTCTTAATTTGGATTTTATTATGATACACGTGGTCCTTGTTATTACCCATCATGGGGGTTTCATTTGGTTCATTTAATGCATTTTGATATTGAATTTAACTTGATGAAGATATTGTTTTATTCTTGTGGATAATTCAACCAATAATAACCTCATCCAGACATAGATATGGTGCTTCAGGGAATATATTATAGGATAACCATCCTCTGGATCATAATTTGGTGCAGTTAGTGATTCATATGATCCAATCCTTTGGTATAGTGGGTGGTTGAGAGAAAACATATATTGTTGACATTAACAATGTGTTTATGAGAAAAATAAATTATTATTTTTGTGATGAAAAGGGGCCTCATGATCCTTTGGAGTGTTTAGATTGTATTTAATTGGTCTTTTAGTTCATAAAGACTTTTTAGACCTCTAAAAAAGTCTTCTCCATGTACATTCTATATGGATAAGGTAAGAAGTGTTTGGAGTGGATGGTGCACTTTAGGAGGTATGATAATCCCATGTGGAACACGTTCAAGGTGGAATTAAATAGATATTTCAACATGGATACCTTCAGAGTATTGAAGTCCTATAAGTTCTTAAATGTGAATAACGGGGGTCATTCAGTGATGGATTATGCCACCTGTTTTAACGAGTTGGCCCATGTATCTTTCGATCTCTTTTGGGATGATTACCTTAAGGTTCAAAATTTTGATAAGGTCTTGAGGAAAGAGATCGGGTTTATGATAATTATACTCTCTCTATGAAACTAATTTAGAGGTGGGTAATAATATAGCTATGATAGTGTCTGATTTAAAGAGAAAGGAAAATCTCAATGTTGTTCTTTTAGTGGGTGAACGCTGTAGTTCTTCATCGAGGATGAAGCAAAAGTAGCATGAGCCTCATCAAGGTCTTTGAAGAGTGTCCAACATTTGACAGAGCCACCTCCTATGGATTTATCTGGGTGTGAGACCATTTTTGTTATCATTATGGGATGTCTAGACACACCACACCTAATTTATTAAATACTCTAATAAAATGATACCAGTGTGGACTTCATCATCATCTCTGGAGATTCTTTGAGTTGTATTTAAAATGGATAACTGTTTTATCAACATTTTTAAAGAACTATAATATGTTGTTAAAATCTTCAATGATTGGAGGATCTCACCCTCATGGTATGGAGGATTCTCACTATTGGATGAATATGTAGGCAGGTCTAATCTGGGGTATCTCCTTGAAATAAATGACATACCAGAGGACACAAATTCTTCACCAACCATCATAAGAGGCACAATTTTTATTTTTTCTTCCGTGGAATCTATTTTTTGACTTTACTACATCTCATTCCTTCATTTCATGGAAATTTATTAACACATTGTGTATGTTTGTTGAGTTTTTTCTATATGTTATGGACTTCTAAACCCTTTTGTGTAGGAAGAACAATAACATTTTTAAGATCCCTGAGTCTCATGTTTTCACAAAAGATGTGGAGGCCATCTGAACATATATAGTTAGGACCTGTACATTTTTCACCATATCATCAGAATGGATTAGTTTATTAGCCTCAAGGAACGAGTGTAATATTATAATTGTAGGTTATAGTTACATACTCATGATTGGATCTCTCAAGTCTTTTAGGGTGAGTATTATCTATATTAATATAGGGGGACACTATATGATTTAGGGTTGGGGTTGATCTCATTTTATATGTCCATGTTTTTTCTCAATTTTTTTTGAGGAGAGTTCAAAGGATGAGTTTCTAGTGGTCAGGGATAGGTACCCAGTTGTGTTTCTGATGGATTTGTAAAGGTTGATTCACCAGAAAGAGGTCATGTTTATAATAAATCTACTCGTCATGGGGAGCCTGATTTACCTTCTGTCATACAGGATTTATATAACTATGAAGAAATATTTAAAGGATCATCTGTAGGTGGAGTGTATGGGATTTATCTATCCTATAATTTCACCATGGACTTCAACAGTTTATTGGAAAATAAGGTATATGGGATCCGCTAACTTTACATAGTATATTTTAATATTAACCAAATGATAATGATGAATAAATTCCCATTTCATAGATTTAATGATCTTGTTGACCAGATTAGGGAAACCCATTTGTGTTCAATGATAGATATGAGATTAGGTTACCACCAACTAAGTTTCTTTGTAGAATATATTCTAAAGTCGGAAATTCAAATCTGGTATTGATATTGTGAGTATTTTTTATGTCATCTGATTTTAAAAATACTACTACATTTTTTATGGAATCGACAAACCATATCTTCCACCACTTTTTGGACACCTTCCTGGTTGTGTTGTCTAGACAACATCTTGGTGTATTCCAAGATGAAATATTCCCATACTGACCTTCTAGAAGGGTTTTTGGGTGTCTTGATAGACCACCAACTATATTACATGTTATCCATGTTTTGGTATTGTATTATTTAATTGATGTTATTGGGCTTTGGGTTTTCCATGGATGGAGTTTTAGTGAATCTAGAAGAAGTTTGAGAAGACATGTCTTGGTTGCAGCACCATAATATGTTCAAGATCTATAGATTTCTAGTCTCGTCTGGGTATTATATGTGATTAATTATAGACTTATCCAACTTATCCTCTACTTTGATACATTTTACCATGAAAGTGGTAAATTATTTGTGGTTTGATAAGTTCCATAGTGTTTGGAGTAGTTATATACCCATATCATATCAATACTATCTTTGATTCTTATCAAGATAGGATGATCTTATGTTGTGTATTATGATTATTTATTTGTAGGTTTGGCTTTTTTTATGATTCATGATTACAAAGTGATGGACAATGGATTGATGAATCTATACCCATGTGGGAAGAATTATCCCATTTAGAATCTATAATTATCAGTTTTAATGAATGCTTTAGATATGTGTAGGCATTACCTCTTCCGAGACAATTTTATAGTTTACATTGATCATACAATATGGATGTAATTTTTTTCCTAAAGTAACATGAACCTTAGATATAGATATTGTGTGCAATACCTTCTGTCCATTTGGTTTCTATATTTCTTAAAATTTATAAATGGGGAATGTTTTCTTATATTACATGACCCTGAAACTTCTAGTTGGGGACTTTTGTAAGTCAATAGATGAGTGGGGTCTGATGAGTTAGTTTGATGGTATGATTATAGAAGATAATGAGGGTAGGATTGGGTGTTATTCTCCATTTTTAGCCCACTATATCTATTATTGATATGATTATGAGTGAGATGGTATTTGACCCTATGTTTTAGAAGATTGGAAGTGCTTGAAATAGTGAGGTGTCCTTGGGTGAGTGTTCTTGGTCTCCTGATGGTTCTCTCTTTTTTCTAAGGTGGCAGGTTGTTCATTTGAGATTTAGGTATGAGGTGATAAATAATGAACATGATTATACTTATTCCATTCACCCAGGGTCAAAAATTAGTTTTATACATTGAGAGGTCAATATTAGTGGCCTAAGATGAAATATTCAGTGGCAGATTCTATTTCTAGATGATTAACCTACCATAGGATCAAATAATAGAAACATAGACCAATCAAATTTATATAGCCACTTCTTATTCTAGTGTGGAAGTGGGAAAATATCTATATAGATTTCATGACAGGTATACCTCATGCCCCATGGTTGAATGATACCATATGGGTGATTCTGAATCATATGATGAAATCAGCCAACTTTCTTCCCATTAAGATGCTGATAAAGGTAGAGGACCTCAGACACCTATATGTTTGTGAGGTGATTCAGTTTTAATGAGATCCCTTAGTGATAATATTAGAACAAGATATTCATTTTACTTAACTATCTTAGACTGGTCTTCATTAGGCTTTAGGAACCCAACTAAAGTTGAGAATTTTACATCACCCACAAACGGATGGTTAGTCTTCCTAGACCATATAGAATCTCAAGGATATATAAAGATTATATGTTCTGTATTTTTTTCTTATGAATGGAACATTTCATTAGCTGAGTTTTATTATAATAAAAACTATGATACCACTATTATAATTTCCCCACATGAGATGTTACATGGACTATCATTCTAATCCTTAGTGTGTAGGGCTAAGGTCAGTAAGAATTCCTTAGTTATACCAAGTATCCTATATGAGAATACCAGGAAAAATTGACTAATAAAGAAAAGGTTAGGGATAGATACAACTTTCTAGAAGTATTATCCCGACCATCTTCACTTCTAATTGGAGTTTTGGGATTGATATTAGGTGTTTTTTGGGTATCAGATTTGATGGGAAGTCATTGGTTTGGTAAGTTAGGAAATATAGCATCATGTTATGTCAAATAATATAGTGTTTTTGGAGTATCAGGTAAATGTAGCCTATTTTTAGAGTTTCCACCATGTCTAGCCTTGATCCACGAAATAATATATGTTTACATGTTGAAGAGATATCATCCATACCCATATCATGTGATAGAGTGCAATGATTTAGAGCTTGAGATTGATGTCATCATTTTGCAGCAGCCTGTTTATGTTTTGGATTCTCAGAAAAAGTTTCTCTATTGTATGTTGATCCCATTGGTCCATGTTCACTTCCCAAATGTTAAATATATCAATGATAAATGGGTGAAGGAATATTTTTTGAGGGGGTAGTGGCCTGACCTGTTTTCTTCCGAGGATGCCATTAAATTTTCAAGGGAAGAAAGTTGAATGGTGGGAAATTTTTTACACCCTCTTGGACGTTGGAACATCTAATTTTGAGTTTTATTTACATTTTTTGCTTGTTATTTTAGTTTATAGGTGTCGTGGGTCAAAAAATGGGCTTTTTGGTAGAGGAAATACTGGGATCATGGTTAGCGCATGATTTGTCTAATTGTGTGGCTATCTATGAGAGAGGGCTATAGGGTGTAAAAGTGGTGGTTTTGAAGGGTTTGTACATGGTTTCCAAACCCTAGGAACCGTAGTGAAAACTATGTGGTATTGATTATGGAGAGACAGTATCCCCACATCATTGCCACAAGGCATTCTTAATCATGCATATAAACCATTCAATTTTTCTACGTCACTAAAAAATTCTCTTTGTACCATTTTATGCTAATCGAATTTTATGGGTTTTAGACCTATTTTATGTTCCCAATGTATGAAACCCCATATAATTGGTGTTGAAGCTTCCCCTACCACTTTTTGGTGTATTATCCTTGAATTCAAGTTGGTTTTGCTTGATGTATGTTATTTTTTTGAGTTTATTTCTTCCTTATCCCTCCGTTCTTCTTGATATTTAATTTTAGAATAGTTTTAGTACCCTACAAAGAATGGTGTATTAGTATAGGATGTGTTGTAGGTGTATTTTTCTTATGAATTACTTGTGTGTGGCCTTGATATTCATATTGTGAGTTTTTCCATCGATAGTGATGAGTTTGAAACCATTTTTAGGTAGGCATCTATATTTAGTTGTATTTTCCATGGGTTTTATTTAAATTATGAATCCCATTTGGATTATGTTTTTAAAATTTTAATTAAATCATTTCTGGTTGATTTATATCCCATTATTTACGTGTGCCATAGTTTGGTTTGGAAATTGGTATAATTCAATAATTCTTTCGAATTATGAGTGTCTTGTTTTCATCCCTAGTGTTTGATGAAATGTTTTAAAGTTTTTATGGGATTTAAATTGATTTATAAAATGAATTTATAATTTTTTCATTTTCAAAATGTTTTTCATAAAATGGGAATATTTATTTGTGAACTTATATTATTATTTATATTTTCATAATATAGATCATTATAATTGTAATGATTTCTTGTTGTATTTCATGGGTGAACCTGGTTGGGGGTGGGTGGTTTGTTGGGTCAAAAGTTATCTTTTTACTTCTATATTTTGTTTCAGAAATCACAAATGTCTTTTTAATCGTATTGTACTGACCATGATGATCGTACTGACCATGTTGATCGTACTGACCATGCTGATCATACTGACCATGATGATCGTACTGACCATGTTGATCGTACTGACCATGATGATCATACTGACCATGCTGATCGTACTGCCCATACTGATCGTACTGACCATTCTGACCATACTGACCATGTTGATCGTACTGACCATGCTGATCGTACTGACCATGCTGATCATACTGAACATGCTGATCGTACTGAACATGCTGATCGTACTGAACATGCTGATCGTACTGACCATGATGATTGTACTGAATTTGGAAATTGTATTAACCCTGCTACTCATATCTTTCATTTCATACTTGTTTTGGTACTTTGTCGAAAACACATGCTTCATTTAAATCGTACTCTTGATTATCTTATTCATATATCTTGTTTTAACCAATACGATGACGTTGAGTTAGTTACAAACTATTCAAAACAATGTCGTGCTTTCTGTTTCAATATGACCGTTATAATGCCAGGTGTCCAAGTCCCTCCGAGTTTTTCAGAGAAATATGACCGTTGGAGGAGATGTGACCGTTGGAACCCGAGGCCTATAAATATGAGGTCATTTGAAGCTGAGAGTAAGGATTGACAACTGAGAAAAAGCGTGATACAACTGTGATACTTTGTTCTAGAGAGAGATGATGTGACTTCTCTCATGCCTTGTGCTTTGTGCGTCCGATCATCGTATCGAGGGCTTTCAAGTGATTGAAAGACAAAGGTGCTGATTACCTACAAATTCGAGGGCTGCCGGGGATAGGCAGACAGACGGTCCGATCATCGTATCGAGTGCTGCCGGGGATAGGCAGACAAACGAACTGATCATCGTATTGAGGGTTGTCGGGGATAGGCAGACAGACGAACCGATCATCCTATCGATGTCTTCCGGGGATAGGCAGACGGATGAACCGATCATCATATCGAGGGCTCACCAAGGTGTTGGTGAGACAGACCTGTTATCCTAGGTGAAAGGATAACCCTTCTCTTTGGGTTAAAAGAATTGTATTTCTTTTACATTTCAGCTGCTAATTGTATTAGAAAGGAAATTTTTTTTGTTTCCTTTTCTATCTCTTATACATTTGTAATTGTTTCAATTACATCCATTCTATTACATATTGTATTGATTGATTCTATACGCTTTAAGGTAGAATCATTCATCTTTATATTACTCTGATTATTGTGTTCATCTTGAATACAATTGTTTTTCTTTTCATTAGTATTACATTACATCATACCTTTTATATTCAATACAATTGTGGGTATTTGTATTTGTATTAGTTTAAGATCATTTAAACTAATCTCTTAAGCGCTTTAAATCAAAGGTTATTAAACCTACAATTCACCCCCCTCTTGTATTGTTCCATCTAATAGATATACATATCTACATATTCGATCCTACAATTGGTATCAGAGGAGGTTTTCCACTAATTTGTATTTCTTGTTCTATTTTTAGTAACTACACTAACATGTGGAGTAGAAATGTTTTTTTAGATGGCAGGAATGAATATTGGGTCAATAGACAATCTAAATCCTTCTAGACCACAAATCTTTGATGGGAATGATTATATGTATTGGAGAGATTGTATGACGACGTTTGTTATCAGTACTAGCGTAGACAATTTTATTATGCTTACTAGAGGTTATAAAATTCCTGACAAAGAAGTCAGTACGTTCACTAACCAAGAGAAGCAAGAATATCAACTGAATTACAAGGTACGCAATACCTTATTATGCTCTATTACCAGGAATATATATAGTCAGATATCTTCATGTGAAGAAACCAACTTTATTTGGAAGAAATTGGAAGTCACTCACTTTGGAACATCCAAGGTTATAGAAACAAGGAGAGTAATGCTTCATGCAGAGTATCATGGGTTTGTATTTCCTTATGGAGAGCCAGTATGTAAAGTGCAACAAATGTTTATAACAATTTTCAATAGCTTACAATCAATGGGAGAAAAAGGTCTTGATGATGAAGCTCTTGTTGATAAGATTATAGATATAATGCCAAATGAATGGGAGTCAAAAAGAACAGCTATTGATGAAAAATAGAAACGTTTCGCAGATTACTCTTGATGAACTCTTCATAACTCTTCTACATCACGAGACAAGAATGACCAGAGATGCTAATTTCAACAAGAAGAAAAATGGAAATTGAAGTGTAGCCTTTGCATCTAAAGCTAAAACACCTGAAAGGATTACAATGTCTAAAGCCAAGAAAGTTGTTATATCTGATTCAAGTGATTGTAATCTTTCGGATAATGAGTTAGCCAATCTTGCTCGAAGAATGAACATGATTGTGGGAAATAAAGACTTTCAATATAGATTCAAAAAGATAGATAGGAAAGATAAGAAAGATTCAGAGGTAACTTGTTATGAATGTAAGAAAGCAGGACATATAAGGCCTGATTGTCCTTTACTGAAGAGGAAAGATAGAAAGGAGAAACACTCTGAAAGAAACAAGAAGAGGTTTTATAAGACCAAGAAAGTCTTGAAGGAAAATGATACCTGGAGTGCAAGTTGTAGTGATTATTCATATGATTCTTCAGAATATGAGTCCTCAGGATAGAGGAATGATGGACTTCTAGCTAGATTACCAATTGAAGATCAATGCCTCATGGCTAAGGTACACAATGCTGAAGCTATTACAAATATCTCTTTGAATAAAAATTATACTGATAATAGATATTATGATTCTTCAAATGATGAATCTTCATCATCAGAAGATGATACGTTACCCTCTTTTGAAGAATTATCTAGATTTGCTAAATTACTTGAAAATGAAAATTCTAAACTCAAGAAGAAGCTTGAGAAAGAAAATTATATAATTTGAATCTTGACTAAAGAAGTATCAGATCTTTCTAAAGATCTTGATATGAAAACTTCTGATTTTGAAAGTATCTTAAAAACCCTTGAGAAAGTTAAATCTGATAAGGATAAACTTTCTAAGGATCTTGAAAATGTAATTTCAAAGAAAAATATTTTAAGGCCTAACTCTAGTTCAAATTCAAATGTTTTGGAAAATATGAATTTGGTTTTAAAATTAAAGTCAGAAATTTTTTACTTGAAAAAAAGTTTTTCAAACTTTACTCATGGAAAGGAAAACTTAGAGAAGATGTATTCTCAAATTAGACCTCTAAGAAATCGTTCTGGTCTCGGTTTTAATCATTCCAAACCTGTTTTTAGTAATAAATATTTTGTTCCTCAAAAAACATCTTTTTGTTCTAAGTGTCAATGTGGAGGACACTAGAGAAGAGATTTTTCTCTTAACAGAACTCAATATTTAGGATTTCATAAAGCTCATTTTTCAAAACAAATGTGGATTCCTAAAATTATTTTATCTAACCCTTCTAGAACCAAACATGTTTGGATTCCGAAAAACTAATTGTTTCTTTTTCAGGAAAATTGGAAGTGTACCAATAAGAAAATTTGGTACATGGATAGTGGTTGTTCCCGACACATGACCGGAAACAAAGATCTCTTTGAAAAGGTTATCAAAACAAAAGGTGGAAAAGTTACATTCGGAGATAATGCTCAAGGAAAGATTGTTTGTATAGGTAATATCGTTTTTCTTGGAAAAGTTCTTATTTCAAATGTTTTGTTTGTTAAAGGTCTTAGGCACAATCTCATCAGCATAAGTCATTTATGTGATGAAGGTTACCTTTTGAATTTTAGAAATGATAAGTGTCTAGTACACAATTCCAAGGATTAGTTCATTCTATTTGCCCATAGGCAAGAGAATGTTTACACTATTGACTTAGAAGACCTTCGGAGCCAAAACATACCCTAATTAAGTGCTATTGAAGACCAATCATGGCTATGGTATAAGAGACTAGGACACTGTAATTTGAGAAACCTTAGTAAACTTTCAAAGAAAAGACTTGTGAAAGGACTACCATATCTAAGATATAATTGTTCAAAAGTCTACGATCCTTGTCAATTTGGCAAGAAACATAAAACTAGCTTTAAATCAATTAATGAAGTTTCAACTTCTAATGCATTACAGCTAGTGCATATGGATCTTTTTGGTCCAACACAAACTGGAAGCATTAGAGGCAAATAATTTGTATTTGTTTTAGTTGATGACTTTACTAGATTTGCATGGGTCTAATTTCTAACAAAGAAATCTGAAGCCTTTTCATATTTCAAAACTTTTAGAGCCCAAGTTAAAAATGAGAAAAACCTACCATTGATAACTATTCATAGTGATCATGGTGGTGAATTTCAAAATTCAGATTTTGAAACTTTTTGTAGTAAGAAAGGTATTACTTACAATTTCTCACCTCCAAGAACTCCTCATCAAAATGGTGTTGTTGAAAGAAGAAATCGTATTCTTCAGGAAATAAATCGAACCATGTTGAGTGAATACTCAATTGCTAAGCACTTCTGGGCTGAAGCTGTTAGTATTTCCTGTTATACTATAAATCGTGTTTTATCTAGACCATTTCTAAATAAAACCCTTTATGAGTTATAGACTGTCCGAAAACCTAATGTTTCGTACTTCAAAGTTTTTGGATTCAAAGTATTCATTTTGAATACAAAAGATAATCTACGTAAATTTTCACCAAAATCTGATAAAGGAATCTTTCTAGGCTATTCTACAACCTCTAAGACTTATAGAGTTTTCAATAAAAATACTTGTACTGTTGAGGAAACAGTACATGTGAAATTTGATGAATCTGATCATTTTTTTTTCAACCAACCCAATCCTACATCCTCGGATGTGTTTTCTAAAAATTTTTATCAACCGTTATTAGAAGATCACTCTGATAAGGAAAATGTTCAAGGAAGTATTCCGGAAACATTTACCACAAAATATTTTCTACCATATGTTGATGAACAAGTTTTACGAAACCCAAATCAATTGTGTCTTAGGAATCATCCCTGTGATAACATCATTGGTGGTGTAAATCAACCTTTAAGGACCAGAAATTCCTTAAGAAATGAAATAGAACATCTTCCTTTTCTTTCCCAATTTGAACCTAAAAGTCCAAGTGAAGCCTTAGGTGATGATGATTTGATTAAAGTAATGCAAGATGAACTAAATGAGTTTTAGAGGAATCAAGTTTGGACTTTAGTTGATAGACCTAAAGAAAAAATAGTAATTGGTGTAAAATGGGTTTTCAGAAACAAATGTGATGAAAATGGAATCATTGTAAGAAATAAAGAAAAACTTGTTGCTAAAGGCTATAATCAACAAGAGGGAATAGACTATGAAGAAACATATGCTCCTATAGCTAGACTTGAATCTATTCGTATTCTATTATCCTTTGCAGCATATTTCAATTTCAAACTATTTCAAATGGATGTAAAATGTGCTTTTCTAAATGGTTTTGTTCAAGAAGAAGTTTTTTTCGAACAACCTCTTGGTTTTCAAGACCCAAAACATCCTGATCATGTTTTCAAACTTACCAAGGCTCTATATGGTCTTAAGCAAGCCCCTAGAGCATGGTATGATAGACTTACATGATTTCTTTTACAAAACAATTACACAAAAGGTACAGCAGATCCAACCCTTTTTATAAAAATGGAAAATAAAAATGTTTTGATTTTTCAAATCTATGTTGATGACATCATATTTGGATCAACTCAGAAATATTTATCTGATTCTTTTGCAAATTTAATGAAATATGAGTTTGAAATGAGTATGATGGGTGAGTTAACATTCTTTTTAGGTTTTCAGATTTCTCAAAAACCAGAAGGAACATATATATCTGAACATAAGTATATAAAATATTTACTCAAAAAATATGGTTATGACAAGACTAAAAGTATTAGTACTCCAATCGGTACCTCAAAAAAATTTGATCCTGGCGAAACTTGGAAACCAATAGATCAAACAATCTTCAGAGGTATGATAAGAAGTTTGCTATACTTGATAGCTAGTCAAACAGATTTAATGTTTTATGTATTCTTATGTTCAAGATATCAATCTAATCCAAAAGATTCACACATAAAAACTGTGAAGAGAATCTTTCAATATTTAAAAGGAACTATGGATTTAGGTCTTTTTTATTCTTCTGGGAATGATTTTGTTTTAAAAAGTTTTTCAGATGATGACTTTGGCAGTTGTAGAATGGATAGAAAAATTACATCGGGAACATGTCATTTCTTAGGAGATTCTATGGTTTCATGGTCCTGCAAGAAACAACACTCAATAGCACTATCCATTGCTAAAGCTGAATATGTAGCAACTGGAAGTTACTGTGCTCATGTATTATAGATTAAACACACACTCACTGACTATGGATTGAGTTTTTCCAAAACTCAAATTCTTTGTGATAATACTAGTGCCATAGCCCTTTGTAAGAACCCATCACATCACTCTCGTGCAAAACACATAGATGTTAGGCATCACATTCTTAGAGATCACACACAAAAAGGAGACATCGTTTTACAATTTATCGGAATGCAAGAACAACTTGCTGACATTTTTACAAAACCATTACCTTATGATAGGTTTGAGTTTATAAAATAGAATCTTGGAATGATTACATTAAAATAATCATTCATATCCACTTCATGTTTTATTTTTCTCCTTACAGTAATTAACTCCCTATGAAAGGGGGAGGACATTTTTTTTTTCTATGTTCTTTTTATCTTATGATCTTAAATTGTTTAATCTCTTGGTATGTGTTTTTACATTTCTGTTTATCGTATTGACAATTTTATCGTTTCATTTACCTTTCTGTTCATCGTATCGACCGATGATGGTAATGATTTTATTTTCTATCGTATCGACCAATAATGGTAATGAATTTCTCTTCCATCGTATCGACTGATGATGGTAATGATTTTCTTTTCCATCGTATCGACCGATGATGGTAATGATTATCTTTTCCATCATATCATCCGATGATGGTAATTATTTTCTTTTCCATCGTATCGACCGATGATGGTAATGATTTTATTTTCCATCGTATCGACTGATGATGGTAATGATTTTCTTTTCCATCGTATTGACCGATGATGGTAATGATTTTCTTTTCCATCATATCGACCGATGATGGTAATGAGTTTATTTTCCATCGTATCGACCGATGATGGTAATGAATTTCTTTTTCATCGTATCGACCGATGATGGTAATGATTTTCTTTTCCATCATATCGACTGATGATGGTAATGAGTTTCTTTTCCATCGTATCGACCGATGATGGTAACGAGATTGAAAATGGTTGAGGATGCTAGTGATCAACTGACGGAAGAAGTGCATCAAGAGCCCACCATACAGAGTCTTCCTGAGAAAGAAAAAGGAAAACAAATGATGGAAGAGATATAAGAAGTGGAAGAGGAGGAAGGAGATTTTCTTTTATAATTCCTTCAGAGTTCGAAGAAAAGTAGGGAGGAATCAGTTCAAAAACTGAGTGAAGGTGTTCAACAAATCCCTCATGCCGATCAAGAACGAACTCTGGATAGAATCTCATCCCAAGAAAATCAATGTTCTGAATCCTCTCACACTGATAAAGTTGTTGTCAATAGTGAAAAAGTGGAAGAAGAAAGAAAGCAGAAATAAAAGGCAAAAGGAAAACAGCCAGTTGTAGATTCAAGCTGATCAAATGAACTGGCTTCATACGATGAAGATACTAATTCAGAACATACAATCCCTCTCATGAAGAGTGATTACATTGTTCATGTTTTGAGAAGGGTTGGGAAGAAAATTCCTTACTTCCCTAGGCTGGAAGGAAAGATTGATTTCATTACTGACAATCAAAAGAAGAAATTTGGCTCTGTAAAAGAATTGAGAATGAAAGTTTTGTCAGTCGAAGCCGATTTCAATGTCCTTTAAGAATGTTCGGCTGCCCATAAGAAGGCCTGCAACAAGATGACCAAGAGGTCATATAAAACAGAGAGCTCAGTCAATGATCATGAGTTAGCAATTGAAGATATAAGAAGTTTTTCAAATGAGCTTGTAATTGCTTTCAATAAGATTGACAAAGAAACAGTTGAAAGGTTGAACATTTTTTCTTCTCAACGAGTCGATGTTCCGTCAGTAAAAGACTTGTAGAAGAGAATGAATGCCTTTCAAGCTGAGTTTTTGAAGGTTTCAACATTCAAGGATGAAGTGGTTTTGTTGAAGAAACCAAATTCTGTGTTATCCAAAGATAACAAGAATTTGCAAAACAGAATTGATACTCTTGAATAAGTAATCAAAGTTCAAGAAGAGACAATCAGAAATCAGGATCAACTCTTTGCCGATCAACAAGACCTTCTCAGGTCTCAGGGTGATGCTATTTCTGAAGACAAGAAGGAGATAAAAAAGATGAAGGCAGTTCTTCATGAGTTGATCAAAAAGGAGAAGGAAAGAGAAAACAAGTGACTTGTATTTGTTTTCATGTCTGGTCTTGTTTGTTATTGTATTGATGTATCTTTTATCTATTGTCTTGTATTATTTTTCTAATTCTTTCAGATAATTCATGTTTACTCCTTTCTTTTTGTAAATCACAAAGGGGGAGAATGTTTACAAAGCGGGTGAATGTTTTATAAAAGGGAAAAATGCTTTACAACACTTAAGGGAAATATACAAATATAATCCTTAGGAAAGTACACCGAAGGGGGAGTTAGTTGTATTCAAATATCTTATTCATAAGAGTTTCCAATAACTCAGGGGGAGATATGTATTTCTTGTTATATTTACTTTGTGTGTTGTGCTTTCCAAAAGGGGGGAGATTGTTGGGTCAAAAGTTATCTTTTGACCTCTATATTTTGTTTTGGAAATCACAAATATCTTTTTAATCGTATCGTACTGACCATGCTGATCGTACTGACCATGCTGAT
Organism: Viscum album; assembly: GCA_963277665.1. Taxonomy (NCBI): domain Eukaryota; kingdom Viridiplantae; phylum Streptophyta; class Magnoliopsida; order Santalales; family Viscaceae; genus Viscum; species Viscum album. Next base: position 411,608,870 of record OY728129.1, on the reverse strand, counting down.
CGTACTGACCATGCTGATGTACTGACCATGCTGATCGTACTGACCATGGTGATCGTACTGACCATGCTGATTGTACTGACCATGCTTATTGTACCGACCATGCTGATCGTACTGACCATGATGATCGTACTGAATATGCTGATCGTACTGAACATGCTGATCGTACTGACCATGATGATCATACTGAATTGGGAAATTGTATTAACCCTACTACTCATATCTTTCATTTCATACTTGTTTTGGTACTTTGTAAAAAACACATGCTTCATTTAAATCGTACACTTGATTATCTTATTCATATATCTTGTTCTAACCAATACGATGTTGTTGAGTTAGTTACAAACTAATCAAAACGATGTCGTGCTTTCTGTTTCAATATGACCGTTATAATGCCAGGTGTCCAAGTCCATCCGAGTTTTTCAGAGAAATATGACCGTTGGAGGAGATGTGACCGTTGGAACCCAAGGCCTATATATAGGAGGTCATTTGAAACCGAGAGCAAGGATTGACAACTGAGAACAAGGGTGATACAACTGTGATACTTTGTTCTAGAGAGAGATGTTGTGACTTCTCTCATGCCTTGTGATTTGTGCGTCCGATCATCATATCAAGGGATTTCAAGTGATTGAAAGACAGAGGTGTCGATTACCTACAAAATCGAGGGCTGCCGGGGATAGGCAGACAGATGGTCTGATCATCGTATCGAGGGCAGCCGGGGATAGGCAGACAGACGGACCGATCATCGTATCGAGGGCTGCCGGGTATAGGCCGACAGACGAACTGATCATCGTATCGAGGGCTGCCGGGGATAGGCAGACGGATGAAACAATCATCGTATCGAGGGCTCACCAAGGTGTTGGTGAGACATACCTCTTATCCTAGGTGAAAGGATAACCCTTCTCTTTGGGTTAAAAGAATTTTATTTATTTTATATTTCTACTGGTAATTATATTAGAAAGGAAATTTTTTTTGTTTCCTTTTCTATCTCTTATACATTTTTAATTGTTTTAATTACATCCATTCTATTACATACTGTATTGATTGATTCTATACGCTTTAAGGTTGAATCATTCATCTTTATATTACTCTGATTATTGTGTTCATATTGAATAAAATTGTTTTTCTTTTCATTAGTATTACATTACATCATACCTTTTATATTCAATACAATTGTGGGTATTTGTATTTGTATTAGTTTAAGATCTTTTAAACTAATCTCTTAAGTGCTTTAAATCAACGGTTTTTAAACCTACAATTCACCCCCCCTCTTTTATTGTTCTAGATAATAGATATACATATCTACATATTCGATCCTACATGGTTATCTATGGTAAAATGATAGCCTTCAAGGAGATGGACTTAGGAGCTTCCAGTTTGGTTTCCAAGGGGCCATGAGATCCCTTAAGTAGGAAGACCATGAGACATTACATTTTGGTTTCTAATAGATCATGAGAGCTCTTGGAATTGGGCTCGAGGAAGACTATGAGAGCTTCCACTTTTTTAGCCAGTTAGTATACATTGTTTTGACTCACTCAAATTAAACCATTACAGTTGGAACCCTAGGATCACTTACACATTCCATACTGAATTATATGATTTAGTAATTTTATTAGTTCCATTTCTGATGTAATTAGATATTTTATTGTCATTATCGTTTATTGATTAATTGATGATGTTTATGATCACCTTTATTATCTCTTGTTGGATATATTAAGCATTTTGTGAAATTGGGACTTATTGGTTATTTGATCCATGTGTTAAATTTAATTGGATTTTTTAAAAAAAAATGGAAACCGGTGGGATTTTAAAATCATTTTTTGGAATTGAAATATTTTCAGTGTGTTTTAGTTTTGAAAAAAATTCAAATTTAGTTTATTTATTTCATAGGTAATAGTAATAAATAGAGTCACGGTGGTATCCTAATGGTTTATGGGCCTAACATATACCACATGCCTTTGGGATTATGTAGGTTTTTTTAGAAATATGTAATGTCAAGGGAACCATATAAGAAGGTTGTTCTTCTTGATTTCCATCGTCCACTATATTGTGGAGTAGAAGTTGTCTCATGGAGTGGGCTCATGTGGAGATATTTTGGAGTTTTGTATCTGTTGGGACATCTCTTTTAGTGAAATTGGGCTTATCCAATATTTTATATGTTTTTTGTAATGTCTTAAGATACCATATGTAAAACCATATGTGGAATGTATTATATATGATGTTTAGTTTCATTTATGGTATCAGTTTTAATTTTTATTATATGTAATCTTTTTTTCAAGTTATTCTTTGTTGAATATGAGTATGTTGGTGTTGTTATCTTATTTTATCGATGAGTCAAATAATTTAACCATAATTGAAGCCATTCCCAATAGATTATTGGTTATTCCAGGTGATTTTCTCTAGAATGTGGTGATCGAGAACACACTTTAGTCCATGTGACAAGACATCTCATGTGACAGGTTTGGTCGGCCTAGTTTAGTTTGATACATACTAAGTATAACATGAAAAGTATTTTAACCAAGAGATAGTCATTGGAACTCTTGAAGTGTTTTTCTAAATATTAGGATTATATAGAGAGATTAGAAAGTATATATTTTAGATTGAGATAAATTTAATGGTGGACACATACTAGATTCCTTCATTTATTAATTATAAAATGAATTGTGGAAGTAGTTGTGCATTAAAATTATATATAAATAGAGATCATTAATATTTGAGTTATTTCTACTAAGGTATAACAAAATTAACTAAAATAGAGTAAGAATGAATAACCATTTCCCAAAATATGTTCCATGTCATGAGAATAGTTTAATTGCGTAATGTGGTATTTTTGTCCAATGAGTTACCATTTTTGTGTCACAAATATCCAAGTAAGTTTGAGATTTTTTTAGGATTATCAATCTTCATTAAGGTGAAAATTAATATATTTCAAAAAATATACATAGGTATCATTTTAGTTAATTTCATGTAGATCGGGGGTGCATTATTCTTAACATATATTGGTTGAGGTGGGAACCACCTACTAGTGATGTGTGTTAGTAGAGCAAGTAACAACATTCTTATGTTACTCTAGTCAAATTTTGTGTTCTAGTAAAAGGTCAATTTAATGTGGTGCTCAAAGAAGGGAACACTGTAAATCTCAAAGGATAATGGCCGATTAAAATTGGGATATTTTCCTGTAAATATTGGATAACACCCTCATTAGGCTATTATACAATGATACGTTGAAGGATAAAATTACTATCATTCACATAAGAGTAATATGAATCATAAGATCACATGAAAGTGTTTTGTAGAGAAGGGTGGATCATTAGAGTTTCATGAATAATTGAAGAAAATGAGAGTTTCATGAAGAAAATAAAAGTATGGGAGTTGTGAAAATTGGGGCTAAATGTGGGAGTAGGGTAATTCATACCTAGGTGATCATAAATTACCAAAGTGACTAGCATGAACCCAATTTCATAGATTCCAAAACGAAGGAAATAGGTTGAAAATACCTCGATAACTCACCTATGTGAACAAAGTAACAATAACCACACTTAGTTAAGTGACCTTATGTGATTAAAGTTAAAAGAAGGACTTGTGACAATAATACCTTAGTAAAGGTACTTATATGATCCATACGTGAGAACTAAAGACCATGTGCCTTGAAAAATGATCCAGAGTACATCTTGATTTTGAAATTTATTAAGTAGAAGAAGTGTACATCCTTAAGGGAACCCATTCAATTATATGGATATGTTCTGGTAGAGGAGTCATGAAGGAATAACAGAGTATTTTCTATTTTCTCCTTATTAAGAAGATGAAAGAGTGTAACCAGACAATTAAAGTTTGGAATTATGTTCTTTTGGATAATTATTTTTTGTTGTTGTAATACATTAGAATACAAATAATTAACCCTAACATTTTTGAATTCATATAAATTTACATAAAGAATAGATGATTTGTATATGATAATATTATTTGTATATCTACCATGATCTAATGATGTGTAGAATAACACTTTTGTTGATAATATTGGTGAGACCCACCTATCTATAAACAAATTATACCTTTATCAATATACTTCTTGTATGAGAAAAGAGAGAGTGTTTCCCTTTGGTGGTAAGTAACTGGTCCCTAAATCCTATAAAGGCAGTAATCTTATCACGATGTTAATGATTCCAATTATTATAATCCAAAAAACTATTGAATAATAGTGTATTTTGGAATATAAAAACATATTCACCATATGATAATTTTTTTGTAAACCTTTTTGGTGAACTATTTAAAATAAATTTCTAATGTGAATTCACTACTTTTCTATATATCTATATCTTTTTTGGTGGGGTTGTGATAGAAAATTGTTGTGAAAAAAGTTGAGCACAGTTCCTGAGAACATTAGACAAATATCCTAATAGAGAAAACCAATCTGTTACACCCATAATGTATTATCATAAAATTTAAAAAGGATCTATATTTTTCACGCACTCTATTTCTTCATGAGTTTCTTTGGCTATAAAAAGGATTTTGGAAGAAATTTGAAGATTGATTTAAATTATGTTTACATTTCATTATGTATGAACCTATTTTTCACAAGATACTAAGAATTTCAATTCTATATTGAATTAGTATTATGTTTTTTGTCATAAAAAATATTTAATAATCATTTATAAATGATGTGAGAAATTATATTATTTTATAACATCCATTTAATAATATGTGTTGTATGGGCAATTGAATTTCATTGAAAACACCCTTTCTATATAGATTTTTTTTATTGTAAAGAATCATCTTGATTTATCACTATGTTTTATATTATTTTAATTTTTTTTCTCCATATAGTGTAGAGAGATATAAATAAATAAAGTGTCCATAGGGTTTATAGTGAGTCATTATCGAACTTTTTAAACACATACAGTGAGTATCTTGATCCTCTTTCTTGGTTATTCCTCATTGGTATATTATCTTTGGATTATATCATTATGGTTAGTGAAGATAAATCATTATTATCCGATATATAATTTATTCATATATATATAGTATTTCCTTTAATAATGATAGTTTTAAGATGATATTTATAATACAATAACATGATACTATGGATGTAAAGAATAATTGAACATCATAATTCAACCTCCTATTAGGGTTTATGAGTATAATATTTATAACAAGTATAATTTCAACTATATGTAGTAAGGGTAAATCATTCATCAATATTTTCCCATTATGAAAAACATAGTGCACACCAAAGGAATGCCCTTATTGGGTGGTTTCAAAGAATAAAAATGGAAAAATATAATGTGTTTTCATTTATAATCACTTGGTGTGGAAATTGTTTTCAATAAATGGTATTCATGCATGTGGCCTTTTATAATTTTTATGACTACATAACATAGTTTTTATCAAGATGAAAATTAAAAACCCAAAAAATGACTTAGATGGATATTGGTCAAACTAAATTTCTATAGTGTAAATGATTCACACTAGTAGCAAGGCCAAGTGTGAAAAATTGTAAAATGTATATGAGAGTGGAATCAAGATGGAGGTTTCAATGACTCATGTATTACACAATATGTTTGATGATTTTAAAATGTAACTTCATGAAAACATGAATGAATTATTCAACCATATCATTAATGTTGTTGGAGATATTTAGGGAATTATTGAATAAATTAAATATTCTAAAATTTTGATTAATATATTTCAAAGGATTCCATTTCATTAAAATATAAATTATCATATATTGAATAGATGAATTTGGAACAAATTTCATTGGATAGTTGAAAATTTTGTCTAGTGGAATATTAAAATCATGTAAATATTGAAGGAGTACTAAATCACATAAATAATGAGATAAAATTTAAATCATAAAACTTTACATTACTAATGGTGGAGATGAAGATTAATATGTTGGTGATGAATAATTAAATCTTGTGGAAATGAAATTCAAGATATTTAAGGTTTGGGTTTAATGAAAGCTACAATTTTGTTACTTTAATTTTATGAAGTTCATGCATACAGGATCATGATTTCTAGGGATGGTTGATGTTGGATTTAAAGAGGTTGTTTTATCGACATATTAGATAACTTTTCTAATGTGATTAAACTATAAATTACGAAATCAAACTTGATGTAGGGGATAAATCAAAATAACATATTGAGGAATGTTGTAAACCCAAATTTTTTTTTGACATGAACTCACAACTCAGATGATTAGTTGATGAGTTGGAAAATTAATGAACGAAAAAATTGAATTATCAATTTCATGAAATAGAATAATCATATTAAATTTACAAATAGAAATGATAATTTCCCATTTAGAAAATATGGTGAGAGAACTTGGGGATACAGAAGGAAAATTCAAATAAGTTTCTAATTTTATGTTACATATCAAAGAGAAATAAAAAATGAATTAAAGTATTAATACTCAATTAATATAGGATATTAAAAATAGTGAATCCAGTTAATAACTATATTTTTAGACGGAATCTCCATGTTAAAGAGAAATTCAACAGTGACAAGGAAAAATTTCTTTTTAGAAGTTGCACCAATAAATAATTAATATAATGTGTATGGAGAGGCAAAGGGACTTTTGAGAAAATCATAAATGAACATAGAACTATTCCTATAAACCTGAGTGGTCTATTTTATTTAATCAAGTGATTAAGGTAAGAGGAATTATTGTAAAGGATAATTTAATTAAAAAAATACTGACTACTCCCAATCAAGAAGGACACATCCACAATAAAAATATTCTCAATGACTTTAAATACGTGAAGAGGAATAAAAAAATAAAACCAATTTGTTAAATTATAATATTCTGTCTATCTTGGTAATATGGTGACCTAGTTCACAAACATAGATATCTACTTGAGTGGTGAAACTCTTGAGAATTGAAAATAGAGGATGAGAACCTATCAAACAATATGAAGAAAAAATCTATTTTATTGATACTATTATAATTTCTCTAACTTTGGACAAAATGATAAAAATTTATATAAATTAAGATGTTTATGATACTCCAAGGAATCCATGGAATATTGGTATCGAATAATAAAATTATATCCCCTTGAAAAATATTTTATATCCTTTAGAGGAAGATTATTGAGATCAGATAGCCTATGGAGATGAAAATTACGAGAGAAAATATTTTTCTCAACTCATCAAATCATTTAATATAAGTAAATTAAGATGAATTAGAAGTTTATATTATAATATTTTTCTCTTTAAGAATTGATAAATAATAGAACATGTATTCTTGATAGTGTGCATTTATCCCACAAGACTGGAAACATTTATCTCTGGGAGAAGGTGAAGGGTTATGTTGACTGTACTATTATTTTTGGAAATGTTGGTGATCCAAAAATAAAGTACTATCAGAAGACATGTATGGATGCCGAATATCTAGGGAATACAAAAAAATACTTTATATGGATGAACATTTTCATAACATGATCAGTTTTATTCAAGATTTTGAATCTATACAAGAGTTTTCATTTAAACACAAGGGTTCTTTTATCATGAAAAATATATAAACACATTGATGAAGGGATGGAAAACCAATGGATATTATATATCAAGTGTGTTATAAAGAGAAAACATGTCTCTTTATTGTTAAATAACAGAAAAGACTTTGGTATTGAGGTATTGGACATATTAATCAAATAATCATTAGAAAATTGAAAAATTAAATGTTTTGACTAATATTTTATGTCGTAAATAATAATATGATAATTTATATGATGTACATGTAATATTTAAATAAGTGAGTAATCCCTATTGACTGAAGAAGAAGGGAGCCTCATTTATGTTAGTTATAATTCACACATACATTTTTTCTATCATAAATATTAATAAAATATCTGATGATAAATATGTTATCTTATTCATTGATGAATATTTTAGAATGGTTTATATCATATTTCATTAAGATAAGGAATTGGTGATTGAGAGTAAATAAAGGATTCAGAGATGAGATATGAATTAATTCAAGAGAATGATGAATATTTTATGGTCTGACAAGGTAATGGAATATCACTCTCATGATCTAGAAAATTAATTAAAGTAGTATGTCATTAAGAATTAGTTATCCATAGTGAGAACACCATAAAAAAACAGTGAAATTGAAACCTGGAATCGAACAGTAAAACATATGGAGAATTTCTTTCTCGTCAAATGTGGCATCTCCCGTCAGTACTGTAATAAAGGTATACATGTGGAATTGTACACATAAAATCCAAATTTTTTCATCCCCTTAAAAATAATACATTATATGAAATATGTAATCAATGAAATAAAACATTAATTCACATTAAGGTGTTCGGTACAATGTTTTATATTGGTAATAAGGAAGAAATCAAGGTGAATTAATAGATGTAGTCGATAAGGAGATAAATTTTAGATACCCCTTTAAGAATATGGAATACAATTTCATGAATAATATTCTAAAAATGATTTTGTAAAATATGTCAATTAAAAATATTGAAGAAAAATATGTGGAATGATTCGAAATTCTAGACATGAGCAAGTTTAGTGATGGAGAAAAACAAATAATTAGAAATTATGGTGGAATGAATAGTCCCATATATAAATAATAAATTGATACTAAATTTATGGATAAATTATTTTTTGAAGAGGTAAACTATTGACTCAAGAAATAGTGATTAGATGATGTGGATGAATAAAATATTACTAATGATAAATTATCTCTAACAGAAAAATAGAGTTTTAGAAACAGAGAATATTTTATCTATCTTTTCAAGTAAAAATATTATTTATAGAACTTTAAAAAAAATAATGTCATAGGCCAAGTAAATAATATAGAGTTATGAAAAATACATAAAAACAACACTAATGATCTTGTGATGTGGAAAACAGATCACAATACAATTGAGAAAAATTATAATCTTAGGAATAAATATCGTTACCATAAAAAGGAAAATGAAAAAAATATTATATGTTGTGAAAGTGTCATTAACATGTAAAAGTAATTGATGTGGAACAAACCTTAAATCTTGTGGTGTGACATGAGACTATAAGACTCCTTATTTCTATGGATACTCTGAGAAAATCTAAAACCTATCAAATTCAATTTAAGATATAATTTATAAATGAAATTCATGAAGGAGAAAAATTTATTAAAAAATTTTTGGGATTCATAATTGGAGATGATGTATTGATGGGATATAGGTTTAAGGACGCTATGTATTTCTTACAACAATCCCCTTGGGCCCAGTATGATCGGTTGGACACTTTCTTGAAGAAAATGAACTTCATAAGAGGGATGGTTGGTCGAAATATTTAAATGAAATTGAATATGTATGTGTATTTCATGGCGATTTCTATGTTTATGATGGAATATATGGAGTAACCATGGTGAATTAAACAAATTACATTCCATGGTTTATGATCTAGGAGTTCTAAATGTCGATGACTGGAGAATTCAAAAATTTTATTGGGTTGTAAGTTACTCAAAGAGGGGGATACATATTTTTTCCCAAAGAAACTATATAAATGATCTATTAAAAGTTTTTTAGATTCATGAAAAAAACAAATTTCAACACCAATTATATTTAGAATAAAGATAGTAAAACATGAATAAAGAAGATTAATAAATACAACTATTTAAAGAAACATGATTTAAAGTATAAGGCCCCAGCCTTAAACCTTACTTAATCTTGAGTTATTACAAGATTACACATTGAGGATCTTTTCGGGTTTAGATTTTTAGAGAATTAGATCATAAAACTTGCATTACATTCCACATATAAACAAAGTGGTTACATAAAGATAGTATTCTTCATTCCCATCAATGGAAACACATTTAAAATAAAACATGGATTATTTCTTGACACATCCTTGACTCTATCATCTTATCATGTACCTTTCCCTTGACCTGTGAAAAACATTTCAAAACTTGGGATGAGCATAAAAACTCAGTATGGGTTATAAAAAAAAACATGGAAAGGAAACATGAGTTCATATATACATAAGAATGAAATAATACTTTACCCATAAAACATAGGCACTTTAACATACCTCATAAAATCATGAATAAATCATAGAAATCATAATACGTAAAGGTAACTTGAGGCATTAATAACATTATTACATAGGGAGTAACCCTCTTGGTTACGTTTGGAATACCCATCACAGTATATTCCCTAAAATCTCTTCGGAGAAACCTTAACGTTTCACTCCTTCACGTTACCCAATGCATTGGAGAGCTATAACGGGCTCACCTGCCCTTATTTTATCACGGAACCACCCGTCTTCATAATAATGCCCAAGAACCATAACATAAACATATCACATAAAACATGCATAAAGGAAACATAACATTTCCACATTTCAATCACGAGATATCAATACAACACATTGATATAATAAAAACATTATGAAAACCATTTTCAATACCAATGTAAAAGAAAAGTAAAACATGGTATTTATTTTTCTTTTAAAAAGAAGGTATGGCTTGTAGAGGAAGCCGAAACTCAAATAACGGTCACGACGGCGGAGAAGTCGTTGTCGCCGCATACATACGACAAAGACATTCCCCTTTTGTCGTTTAGTAAACGCTTCATATAAAAAAAAGATTCCTTTTGAATAAACGTAAAAGTCAAAGGGGTTTATACACCGTATAAAAGAAAGTTGTGTATAAAACAAAATATGCCTCAATGAAAGGGGATTGAGACGAAGTCCCATACCTCGTATCCGACTTGACCCGACCGTTCTTTAATCTCCTGAATAATAAACTTGAGTTAATCTCTACTTGCTTATGAATCTTTTTCAAGTTCATTATTCCTTTTATACCATGTTATGAACATCATGTAATCAGTTAAGTTAATAATGTTCATTTTGTCGGTATTTGGTTCTTAAGTCAAAAATAGACTTCTTACACTTACATGTTGTTAATTTGGTCATAGGTTCATTATATCCAGAATGGTATTCATGATGTAGATATCATATATGTCATATATAAATATCCAGTACATACATGCATTTATAATATTACATAATCATTTAGAGGTAAGAAATGAAATGCACCGTTCATGGAGACGGTAAGCCGTACGTACGCATGAACGCTACTTTCATTTCTATTTCGTATTTTATAGAATGGAATCATAATGATATAAAGGTATATTATAATTCCAGTATAATATCATATATAATATCATAGTTCCATCCTTTATATGTCCCACATATGGTATTAACGAATCAAATCACTTTTAGGGGGCGGTAGTCCGCACTTCCTAAAATGAAGATATCGTGTTTAACCATAATGGAAACCATAAAGGTATGACCAAAATGAAAAAAACAGAAGCTTAAGGAAAACATAAACATATTATATATCATATATAAAAATAGTGACATCATAATGGCCACCTTTGAAGGTGTTAAATGAGTATTGAACAATCATCGTTTCGGGAGGCAGAATTTCGCCATCCACGGAAACCGTATGTTATTTAACCATTTGATGTATTTGTGTGAGAGTTTAGCTCAAATATATCTTATAACAACATCCTAGTATATTGAAGATACTGGTGTTGTTACAAAATAAGTAAATAAAAAGAGTTTAGGGGGTTGGAGAAGCAAAATAAAACAAATGAACATGAGAGAATGAATTACCATAAAAAGTGTAACTCATTTTGATTTGAGCCTAAAGGCTTCCTTTGAAAGGATTCTGCCCAATGGGAATCCTCTAGGATGAGTAGAGGGATGTGGAGAGAGTAAATGGGCAGGGGTTGGCCGAGCCAAAGGCTTGAGAGGTGTGTGAAATGAGGTAGAGGTGGGGGCCTTTTATAAGAGGAGAGGAGGGGCACTTTTGGAAATGAAAGAAATATTACTATATTTGAAAATGTGTTTCGGTTTCAAAAGGTCCCACATTGACATAATTCGTGGATAAGGTGATAAGGGTTCGAAATCCACTCATCCAATTGGTTTTTTCCATGTGTAGTTCATAGATTTTACATTATCATTCCATTTTATTTAAATCGTCAAATAATGATGTCATCGCTGCATCATTATTATGTCATAAATAATTTATTTTATTTATTGTCTAAAAATCATAAAAAAACTACTATGATGTAGGAAATCGTTTTAGCTTTCCAATGACTATTTATAATCAAATATCTGATCTTTATAACCCTATGTAAAAATTGTTTTCGTAAAACATCTCTTGTTTGTGTCATTTTTACTTTAACATTTAATAAAAAGTTATTTATGTCATTTCCAAACCAAAGTGTCTCCATGGGGTCCCCAAGTTTACCCATGGCTTTTCTTGGTCGGCCATGACACAACCAATGAGTTTGGGACATGTGTCTAGGTCATTTCCTATTATTAAAGCATTATTTATACCTAAAACTACCCTAATTACCAGTAATCATGATTAAGAACTTAATAAGTTACTATTCACCAAAAAATTATTTTAATCTCATTGAACCACATTTTACTTCTTAATGACAACCATGTATGTAGGATTTTCAAAATTCAATACACATTAGTGGTAAACTTTCATTTAACTGAAAAATCAGTTTGCTTGATTACCACTTAGTTGTTTCACTATTCATCAAAAATTGAAGTTTTTCAGAAAATTACCAAAAATTCACCCTAAGCTATATTTGATATTCCGAATTCAAAAATGAAGTCTATTTTACCAAATTAAAATCATATAAGTCACATTAATTAATTTAATAATTAATTCCCGCTGCCAGAGCAAATAGCGTGTTTTTACAAAACAATAAGTATCAAAAGATTGACACCAGTTTAAGTCTAATTTCTAAGTGAAATTGATTCGAATGACCAAATTTGGATAAAATGGTAAAAATTTATTCTAATTTCACTTCAAAACCAATTCAAAACATAATCTAATCATATAAATAAATTAGATTAAAAATTAGTTTTGATGTAAAATGCAGTATTTTTCACTATTCATTAAAAAATGAACATTGTCAGAAAAATACCAAAAATTCACACAAGGTAAATTTTGATGTCCCAATCATAAAGAATAAGTTTATTTTGACAAACATAGTTTATAAAATGGTCAAAAGATAGATTCAAAAATGGTTTTCTATTAAAAGGCAGTAAAACAATCTTTTAAGAATATTAGTGTATTCCATGCATAAGATTGTATTTATTTTCATTTTAAGCCTCTAAAACACCATCTTAATCATTAATAGACAGAGATAAAAATATCTATTATTCATTACTTACTTGGGATGTTACATCCTTCCCCCCTTTAGAAAATTTCGTCCCCAAAATTTATTTACTTATCGAATAAATGGGGGTACGTATCCCTCATTGCATTTTCAGATTCCCATGTTGCCTCTTCAATCATGTGGTTTTTCCACAAAACCTTTACCTGATGAATCACCTTATTCCGTAACACTTGCTCCCTGTGGTCAAGAATCTGGACCGGTTGTTCCTCATAAGATAGGTTCTCTTCCAGCTGAACTACCTCTGGACTCAAAACATGAGATGGATCTGGCATATACTTTCTCAACATCGAAATGTGAAAAACATTGTGTACCTGAGATAAACTCGGAGGTAAAGCCACTCGGTATGCAACTGATCCAACTCTCTCCAGAACATCGTATGGTCCAATGAACCTTGGACTCAACTTTCCTTTCTTACCAAATCTCATCACACTTTTCCAAGGAGAAACCTTGAGAAAAACATGATCACCTACCTCGAAAGATAGATCCTTCCTCCGGTTATCCGCATAACTCTTCTGCCTGCTCTGAGCTGTTCTCATGTGTTTCTGAATCAGCTGAACTTTTTCTACCATCTCATCTACCAATTCTGGTCCCATCAACTTCCTTTCACCCACTTCATCCCAGAAAGCTGGAGTTCGACACCGCTTCCCATATAATGCCTGAAATGGTGCCATCTGTATACTGGAATGAAAACTATTATTATATGAAAACTCAACCAAAGAAAGATGTTGTTCCCAACTTCCCTGATAATCCATAGAACAAGCTCGTAGCATATCCTCCAATGTCTGAATTGTTCGTTCTGACTGCCCATCTGATTGAGGATGAAAAGCTGTACTAAAATTTAATTCAGTACCCAACGACTTCTGAAGGCCTTTCCAAAAGTTAGAAGTAAACCTGGGATCACGATCCGATACAATGGAGAGAGGAACTCCATGTAACTTGACTATCTCTTTAAGATAAAAACGGGAAAGTTGATCAAGAGAGAAAGTATCTCGTATAGAAAGGAAATGAGCAGATTTGGTCAAGCGATCAACAATAACCTAGATTGCATTATTACCTCGAGATGTCTTCGGTAATCCAACAACAAAGTCCATGGATATATTCTCCCATTTCCACTCTGGAACTGGTAAAGGTTGAAGCATCCCTTTCGGTAACTGCCGCTCTGCTTTAACCTGCTGACAAGTCAAACACTTCACATTAAAATCAGCAATGTCTCTTTTCATTCCATCCCACCAGTAATACTCCCGCAGATCTCTATACATCTTAGTACTGCCCGGATGAACTGAAAACGGAGAACTATGAGCTTCACATAACAAATCTCTCTTCAACTATGAATCACAAGGCACACACAATCTCTTCCCAAACCTCAAAACACAATCACTATCAATGTTGAATTTAGGCAACTTACCTTTCTGAACCAGCTCTACCTTTTTCTGCAACTCACTGTCTTGCTTCTGTGCTTGCTTGATTCTATCTGATAGAGATGATCTCACTGATACCTGAAACAAAACAGAAGGACTTCCTGAACCAACAACTTCTATGCCAAAGTTCATCAAATCCTTAACCAAAGGATCACGTTCCAAACGCAACATTGTTAATGAAGCATTACTTTTTCGACTCAAAGCATCAGCCACTTTTTTTGCTTTTCCCGGATGGTAATGAATTGTACAATCATAATCCTTGATTAATTCCAGCCATCTCCTTTGTCTCATGTTTAACTCTTTCTGAGTGAATATATACTTTAAACTTTTGTGATCGGTATATATTTCACACTTTACTCCATACAAATGATGCCTCCAAATTTTTAAAGCAAAAAAAACAGCAGCTATTTCCAAATCATGTGTAGGGTAATTTACCTCACGAGTTTTCAACTGTCGTGAAGCATAAGAAATTACCTGATTATTCTGCATTAGGACGCAACCAAGTCCTTTCAATGAAGCATCACTGTATATAACAAACTCACCATTCCTGGAAGGTAGTTCCAAAACTGGAGCATTCACCAATCTTCTTTTCAATTCCTGAAAACAATCATCGCATTCTTTTGTCCAGATAAACTTAACACCCTTCCGAGTTAGCTTAGTCATTGGACTAGATAACCGTGAAAAATTTCTAACAAACCTTCGGTAATAGCCCGCCAAACCAAGGAAGCTACGAATCTTGGTTACATTTGTTGGTCTTGGCCATTCTTCCACAACTTTTGTTTTTGCAGGATCAACAGTTATTCCATCTTTAGAAACAATGTGACCAAGGAAAGAAATTTGTTGCAACCAAAACTCACACTTTCTGAATTTCCCATACAATTTCTTTTCTTTTAAGGTTTGCAAGATAACCCTTAAATGTTTTTCATGCTCCTCTTTACTTTTAGAAAACACCAAAATATCATCAATGAAAACCACCACAAACTTATCCAAGAACTCATGGAAAATTCTATTCATTAAGTCCATGAATACAGCAGGTGCATTGGTTAGCCCAAAAGGCATTACTACAAATTCATAATGGCCATATCTCGTACGGAACGCGGTCTTCGGAATATATGCCTCCTTTACCTTCAGCTGATGGTACCCCGATCTCAGGTCAATCTTTGAAAAAAACTGAGCTCCCTAGAGCTGATCAAACAAATCATCGATATGAGGCAAAGGATATTTGTTCTTAACAGTGATATTATTCAAGGCTCTATAATCAATGCAAAGTCTCATAGAACCATCTTTCTTTTTAACAAATAAAACAGGAGCACCCCATGGTGATGTGTTAGGTCTAATGAAACCTTTCTCTAATAAATCTTGCAATTGCTCCTTCAACTCTAAAAGTTCAATTTGTGCCATTCGATAAGGGGGTTTTGAAATTGGCTTAGCATCAGGAACTAAGTCAACAGTAAACTCAACTTCCCGATCCGGTATTATTCCAGGCAACTCATCAGGAAAAACATCAGGATACTCATTTACCACTGGCACATCATTAATCTGAACAGTTCCTTTATTTTCAACGACATGTGCAAGGTAACATTCATTTCCATCTTTTACAAGTTTCTCGGCCTCTTGATATGTTATCAAAAGTAAGGGTTCATTCCTGTAAACAAACTAAAAGTCTTTCTGAAAAGAAACTTCTTTAGCTCTACAGTCAATCTTAGCATGGTAAATAGAGAGCCAATCCATACCCAGGATAACATCAAACTCTACTAGAGGTAGAACAATAAGGTTTGCAAGTAGGTTCTTTCCACAGATAAGGATAGGAAGATTCTTATAAATTCTTTTTGCCTCAACATTTCCCCCAGGTGTTTTTACCAAAAGTTCAGGAGTCATTTCTTGAGATGGTATTCTCATTTTACTAGAAAAGGTTTCAGAGATGAAAGAATGTGTAGACCCCGAATCAAACAACACACTGGCATAATATGAAAAAACAAACAAATTACCCGATACAACTTCATTTGATGGCCCGACATCTGCTGAAGTAGTTGCAAAGGATTTCACCACCCTTTTCTGCTTGTATTCTAACTGCTTCCCATCACTCAAGCTCCTTGTCGAACACTCGTTTGCATAGTGACCCATCTCATTGCACTTATAACATTTCACTAACTGTAAATCAAATTTGTTCTTACCTTCACCTTGATCCTTTTCAGTGAAATCACGAGCCTTATGCCCCATCTTACCACATCGGTAGCACTTCCCAGAATTCAGAAGACATTCCCCAGCATGCCTTTTGCCACATTTATCAGAAACTGGAAACTTAGTTCTCTTACCGTCCGACTTTTTTGAAGAATTCTTACCTTTCTCCTGCCACCTCGGTCTCTTCTTCTGCTGGTTGTTATAGAAAACTTGGTCATCGACAAACTCCATTTCCACCTTCTCAGAACATCGAACAAGCTTTTCATAAATTTTAAACTCACGAGAAGCTAATGCCCTTCGATATTTTGGCTTCAATCCTGAGTAAAAACGATTTATTTTACTATCAAGGTCCCGGATGAAATTTGGAGCATACCTTGCCAATCGAGTGAACCTTTCTTCATAGGCAGCCACTGAGTCTTCCTCTTGCCTCAATTCCAAGAATTGCTTTTCCATCCTAAGTCGAACAGCCTTAGGAAAATACTTCTCAAGAAACATACCTTTGAATTCATCCCAGTCAAGAGCATCAATCTCATCGGCGTCCCTGATATTTTTAACCATAGACCACCACTGATCTGCTTCACCCTCCAAATGGTAAATAGAAAGACTAACCTTTTGATTGTCTGAACACCCCATGACATCAAAAATCTTCTCCAGTTCTTTAATCCACCCTTCAGCTAGTACAGGGTCAGATGATCCTCTGAATGATGGTGGATGTTGCCTCATGAAATGTTCCACCACTGACATGTTCCTCTGCGGTTGGTCTGGCTGATCTCGTGCATGGATACCACCGCCATTTATCGCTTGAGTCAACTGCGCCATTACTGCAAAAAACTGTTCAGTTCCAATTCCGACCATTTCTGGATGCTGATTCGGAAGGTTATTTCCTTCTGTATGCCTTCCTAGCACTGCTTCCCTGTTTCCTCTACGGAAAACCATTCTGAACAAACATGTCTTAGATGAAGCAACATGGTAATCTTTAAATGCTATATCATTTCAAAAAAATATTTTTGGATAATCATTTAATAGAATTATAACTCCTAAAGTTATCTAAACCTCCCTTTGATACCAACTATAAGGCCCCAGCCTTAAACCTTACTTAATCTTGAGTTATTACAAGATTACACATTGAGGATCTTTTCGGGTTTAGAGTTTTAGAGAATTTGATCATAAAACTTGCATTACATTCCACATATAAACAAAGTGGTTACATAAAGATAGTATTCTTCATTCCCATCAATGGAAACACATTTAAAATAAAACATGGATTATTTCTTGACACATCCTTGACTCTATCATCTTATCATGTACCTTTCCCTTGACGTGTGAAAAACATTTCAAAACTTGGGATGAGCATAAAAACTCAGTATGGGTTATAAAAAAAACATGGAAAGGAAACATGAGTTCATATATACATAAGAATGAAATCATACTTTACCCATAAAACATAGGCACTTTAACATACCTCATAAAATCATGAATAAATCATAGAAATCATAATACGTAAAGGTAACGAGAGGCATTCATAACATTCTTACGTAGGGAGTAACCCTCTTGGTTACGTTTGGAATACCCATCACAGTATATTCCCTAAAATCTCTTCGGAGAAACCTTAACATTTCACTCCTTCACGTTACCCAATGCATTGGAGAGCTATAACGGGCTCACCCACCCTTAGTTTATCACGGAACCACCCGTCTTCATCATAATGCCCAAGAACCATAACATAATCATATCACATAAAACATGCATAAAGGAAACATAACATTTCCACATTTCAATCACGAGATATCAATACAACACATTGATATAATAAAAACATTATGAAAACCATTTTCAATACCAAAGTAAAAGAAAAGTAAAACATGGTATTTATTTTTCTTTTAAAAAGAAGGTATGGCTTGTAGAGGAAGCCGAAACTCAAATAACGGTCACGACGGCGGAGAAGTCGTTGTCGCCGCATACGTACGACAAAGACATTCCCCTTTTTTCGTTTAGTAAACGCTTCGTATAAAAAAAAGATTCCTTTCGAATAAATGTAAAAGTCAAAGGGGTTTATACACCGTATAAAAGAAAGTTGTGTATAAAACAAAATATGCCTCAATGAAAGGGGATTGAGACGAAGTCCCATACCTCGTATCCGACTTGACCCGACCGTTCTTTAATCTCCTGAATAATAAACTTGAGTTAATCTCTACTTGCTTATGAATCTTTTTCAAGTTCATTATTCCTTTTATACCATTTTATGAACATCATGTAATTAGTTAAGTTAATAATGTTCATTTTGTCGGTATTTGGTTCTTAAGTCAAAAATAGACTTCTTACACTTACATGTTGTTAATTTGGTCATAGGTTCGTTATATCCAGAATGGTATTCATGATGTAGATATCATATATGTCATATATATATATCCAGTACATACATGCATTTATAATATTACATAATCATTTAGAGGTAAGAAATGAAATGCACCGTTCATGGAGACGGTAAGCTGTACGTACGCATGAACGCTACTTTCATTTCTATTTCGTATTTTATAGAATGGAATCATAATGATATAAAGGTATATTATAATTCCAGTATAATATCATATATAATATCATAGTTCCATCCTTTATATGTCCCACATATGGTATTAACGAATCAAATCATTTTTAGGGGGCGGTAGTCCGCACTTCCTAAAATGAAGATATCGTGTTTACCCATAATGGAAACCATAAAGGTATGCCCAAAATGAAAAAAACAGAAGCTTAAGGAAAACATAAACCTATTATATATCATATATAAAAATAGTTACATCATAATGGCCACCTTTGAAGTTGTTAAATGAGTATTGAACAATCATCGTTTCGAGAGACAGAATTTCGTCATCCACGGAAACCGTATGTTCTTTAACCATTTGATGTAGTTGTGTGAGAGTGTAGCTCAAATATATCTTATAACAACATCCTAGTATATTTAATATACTGGTGTTGTTACAAAATAAGTAAATAAAAAGAGTTTAGGGGGTTGGAGAAGCAAAATAAAACAAATGAACATGAGAGAATGAATTACCTTAAAAAGTGTAACTCCTTTTGATTTGAGCCTAAAGGCTTCCTTTGAATGGATTCTGCCCAAAGGGAATCCTCTAAGATGAGGAGAGGGATGTGGAGAGAGTAAATGGGCAGGGGTTGGCCGAGCCAAAGGCTTGAGAAGTGTGTGAAATGAGGTAGACGTGGGGGCCTTTTATAAGAGGAGAGGAGGGGCACTTTTGGAAATGAAAGAAATATTACTTTATTTGAAAATGTGTTTCGGTTTCAAAAGGTCCCACATTGATATAATTCGTGGCTAAGGTGATAAGGGTTCGAAAGCCACTCATCCAATTGGTTTTTTCCATGTGTAGTTCATAGGTTTTACATTATCTTTCCATTTTATTTAAATCGTCAAATAATGATGTCATCGCTGCATCATTATTATGTCATAAATAATTTAATTTATTTAATGTCTAAAAATCATAAAAAAATACTATGATTTAGGAAATCTTTTTATATTTCCAATTACTATTTATAATCAAATATCTGATCTTTATAGCCCTATGTAAAAATTGTTTTCGTAAAACATCTCTTGTTTGTGTCATTTTTACTTTAACATTTAATAAAAAGTTATTTATGTCATTTCCAAACCAAAGTGTCTCCATGGGGTCCCCAAGTTTACCCATGGATTGTCTTGGTCGGCCATGACACAACCAATGAGGTTGGGACATGTGTCTAGGTCATTTCCTATTATTAAAGAATTGTTTATACCTTAAACTACCCTAATTACCAGTAATCGCGATTAAGAACTTAATAAGTTACTATTCACCAAAAAATTATTTTAATCTCATTGAACCACATTTATTTCTTAATGACAACCATGTATGTCGGATTTTCAAAATTCAATACACATTAGTGGTAAACTTTCATTTAACTGAAAAATCAGTTTGCTTGATTACCACTTAGTGGTTTCACTATTCATCAAAAATTGAAGTTTTTCAGAAAATTACCAAAAATTCACCCTAAGCTATATTAGATATTCAGAATTCAAAAATGAAGTCTATTTTACCAAATTCAAATCATATAAGTCACATTAATTAATTTAATAATTAATTCCCGCTGCCAGAGCAAATAGCGTGTTTTTACAAAACAATAAGTATCAAAAGATTGACACCAGTTTAAGTCTAATTTCAAAGTGAAATTGATTCCAATGACCAACATTGGATAAAATGGTAAACATTTATTCTAATTTCACTTCAAAACAAATTCAAAACATAATCTAATCATATAAATAAATTAGATTAAAAATTAGTTTTGATGTAAAATGCAGTATTTTTCACTATTCATTAAAAATTGAACATTGTCATAAAAATACCAAAAATTCACACAAGGTAAATTTTGATGTCCCAATCATAAAGAATAAGTTTATTTTGACAAACATAGTTTATAAAATTGTCAAAAGATAGATTCAAAAATGGTTTTCCATTAAAAGGCAGTAAAATAATCTTTTAAGAATATTAGTGTATTCCATGCATAAGATTGTATTTATTTTCATTTTAAGCCTCTAAAACACTATCTTAATAATTAATAGACATAGATAAAAATATCTATTATTCATTACTTACTTGGGATGTTACATAAAGTGTATTGTATATCACAACAAAAATTCCACATATATTTTGTGTTATATGTTGTCTACCAATTTCATATCTATCTCAAAGAGGAACACCACTATTTTGGGGAAAGGATAATGAGTTATATTCTTGGAACACATGATTGTGATTTGGTATATTTTATAAGTAATTATGATGATTTATATGTATCAACATATATTAATTGGGTTATAGAAATTGTGAATAGAATTTACATGAGTGGTGGTGACTTCTATATTAGAATAACAAACATTGTATTGATCAATAATAATTAAGATATAATTTATCATAGAAAAGGTCATGAAGAGAGAATTTAGGGAAAAATAATATATACAAAAATTCTGTAAATGAAACAATAATTATATGATCTTAGGTAAAAAGGAAGTTAACCATGGTTTTCCATTAAAATAACCAATGTGTGACTAATCCAATAAAAAATTTGTTACATCAATCATGAATGAAGAAAATTGACATATTGTAAAATTTAATTTAGGAGAAGTTAGAGTATGGAATTATCAATATCTAATATATGGGTACCAGGCAACAAGTAGTAGAAACCATCACAAGATCCATAAAGACATTGATATTTGAGAAGCATCAGTTGAAGTTTGTTGGTAAACCACATACCAAATATTGGGGATGTTTATAAGCCTCCCATATTGTCCTTATTCTAATTTATTTTTCAAAATATTGCTTGTTTCATAGGATTTCAATGTTTTGGTGGAATATATAGAGGTGACCTAATCCACGATGTAATTATTATGAGAATGAATATTGAATAAATAAATATGGATAAAATTGTATAAATTATATGTTTTTAATTTTTCCTAAAATGACAAATAACAAATTTAGGAATGAAGAAATTTTTAATATTTTTTTCTTATTTTTGGAAAACTATACATTTAATGAGTGCTCAATTGGGATAAAATCTACTTTACCAAAATCCATTGAATTTTGTTATCAAATGGGAATAATTCTTGTAAGTGGAGAATAAAATTCAATGGGAGCAAAGATGGATTAAAAGTAGGTACATGGAGGAAAATATTTATTTTTATAAATATATATATAATTCAAAAAAAATCTAATTTTGGATAATATTTCATCCATATATTGTAATTTTGTATTTTATACGAATTAGAAGTGTCAAAATGTTACAATAGGATATGATGGGTTGATAATGATATTGAGATGGTTTTATATTGCTAAAATATATTTTGGAAGTTTTAGTTAAAAATCATGGCATGAACCCTTGGATCATACCTTGAGTGTAGTGCATATAAAATATTACAATGGCATATATCACATATATTTTTTTTTTCAATTTTAATGTTTTATTTTTAATAATATGAGATGGAAATTTCGTATGAAATGGTGTGTAAGGGAAAAAAGACTTGAATTATCCATATGATATGTATGGGTAAACTATGAAGAGATGATTGGGATGAGAGCATGGTATTGTACCATACCTTATGGTAACTATACAACTTTATATGTATGGATTTTCCTAGACTCTAAAAAATGGTAAAGTCCTCAAAATACACTAGTATATGTAAGATTGTTTCCTTTTTTGGTTTTGAGGGAAACAGTTGGTCATTCCATGAGAAGGATAGGGAATCCATTAAGATTCATATGAAAATTTTAGTGGTACTACATATATGGTGTTTCCCACACCAAAAAAGGGGTTTGTTCCCCAAAAACTATTAAGATCATAAATACCGAGAATTTGATCATGTTGTGTTACATATATCACGTTGTAGTTAATGGGGATATTCCATGATTTTTTCTATGTTAAATTCTTTAATTTTTTAATTTATCAATAGAATCATATCATTCCATGAATATGTATGTCACATAAAAATGAAATTATCATTCAGTCAAGGAACTATTCTATTATATTTTGATAGTTCATGGATTTAAATATATGTGTTGGCCAAATTTTAGGGATTAGATTATTTACATGAAACACTACAGGAAGAAAGAAATCATGTAGTAATCTAAGGGTGTTTAATATGAATCACTCTATACTAATGGGATTAATTTCATAAAGGAGGTAAATAATAAAATTTATAGAAGTTCAAATCCATTCCATATTTTATAGGATTATATTTTACTCTTTCCAATTTACTAGAGATTAATGGGGGATTTATAATATCCAATCAGTAGGTAACAAGTATAAAATTCACGGGGAATGATTGATGGATAGGATATCTTGACTAAGAAAAATATTGACAGGAATAAATAGAGTAGATAAGAATTTATAAACCTAAAAAATAAAGAGATGAGTGGCTATTATGAATAATTCCACTTTGGATTTGAAGTTTAAGGAGGAGCTACAGTTTAACGAAAATGCCCTTATTGGATAGGTGTTATTTTATTATAATGAATTATCATAGGAAATCATTTTTTTCACCTTTCTTGTATTATTTTTCTCAATCTCATTTTTATAATGATGATCAGTGGGAGTGTACCAAGGATCAATAGTGTGTCCTCCCTAATCATTGGTAACACATGTAATAATTTTTTTTGTATATTGGTACATGGAGTCATCATCATTGTAGGTACCTTGTTTTAACCATTTTTGGTGAACCATTTAAAATATTCATTTATCTATATTAAATTTCTCAATTTGGATATTTTATGTACTTGTATAATTATTGGTTAAATGTTTTAATCTAACATAAGAACAATATCCAATGGAAGTAAAGAAGAATTGAACAATATAATAAACCTCCCACTTAGGGTGTATTTGTCCTAAGATGACAACATAATGATAATATTATCATTCTAGAACCATAAAAATCACTTAAATAAAACTAATAAAAATAATTACTATACATTAAATTTTAATACACAATAAAATAATAATAATATATAATAACATTGTTCAAGTGGATGGTTGATCTTACCCAAAAACGAACATACTAAAAATAATGTTTGATTATAAAAACATTTACATTTAATTACTATACTCTTATAAAAGAAGTAATTTTAATTTAAAATTGTGATTTATAAAAATTTAGAGGAATAAGTTTAAGGAAATAAAAAAAGAATAAGATGATACATAAGTCGAAGAGTAAAATCATCATATAAGGTTTTCTCTAGTGAGAAACCTTTAAGGATCCTTCTTATGACAAAAGGATTCAATGATGTTTACACAAATATTCAATCTTCAAGGTTTAAGCATATAATTACCTATTTTCAAGCTGATAATAAGTAAATATAGGTCCATGCATCCATTTTGTTCTCTTGTTATAATATATATTTTTTAATATTTCATCTCAATTTATAATTTTAAACCTCAATTGATGTTATTTCTAAGGTTATTCTATAAAATATGTGTTTTAATAAAAATTATTATCTTTTCAAATTATTCATAAACATCATGTAGACAGGTAACTCATTTAAACATCATCATTTTAAATATTTTAAAACCTTTTACAAAGAATTTTTCAATGAAAAATAAATTAATATAATTTATTCATTCTTTTTTAGACTATAAACCCATCCATTTATTTAATTTCTCCCTCCCTTATTATGTAACATAAATTTTTTATCATATCATTGGTTATTAAAGTAATTGTTAAATATTTATATAAGTTTTTTGAAATTAGAATAATTTTATTTTTATTGAATAATTTTTATATTATATCTTTTCATGTAAGACATGTTCTATAGGTTCCTATAATTTTATAAAAACTTTTTGAAAACAATATATTAACATAATTATATTTAAATATAACCTATTCGAATTGCAAAATTTTATTTTGAAAATATGCAATTAATTATTTATTCCATTATAATTTATAAAAATTTTATTATTTTAATGGAAGAACCTACTATATTCTGAATTCTGATTAATTCAATAGCTATATTTGAAAAAAAATTAAATGAAAAATTTACTTTATGGGATTAAAATAGGAATAAAAAATCTATGTATGTTTAAAACATGTGTTTACCTATCTATGTAAAAATATAATTGGAAATTAATTTATTAATGTATAATAACTCATTTTATCTGGTGTATTCATAATGATAAGTTCAGGTTTGTAAAAAAAAATTAATAATATTCTGGTCATGAATTGACCTCTGTAAAAATAATAATACTTGGGTCCATCATTTTTATGAATAAATCCATGATATTAGGTCTCATGTATGATTAAAATTGATCCATGTTAGATCAATACATTTCTCCCATGTGATTAACTCAATAGTGAAATAGCCCATATTGGATTAAATATTTAATTCTATAAAATAATTTAAAAAAATATTACCTTAATGAAAACACATTTCATTTCAATATATAATGTGTATTCATGGTCTCATAATTACATAAAAATTATATTTTAATTCCATGAAATAATGTATCATAGTTCTAGGGTTATTCCACATTGATGGATGAAGACGATGAATAATATAATCATGGTGGATTCTAATATATATGTCTGTTAATAATGAATTAAAAAACATACTAATAAAAGGAAAAAATATGGTGTGGTGTTTTGTTTCATAAAGTTTATAATTATAAAACAAGAAAATATAAATATATATCAATTTTATCAGGGTTTTTGTATCTATAGAATATATGAACCTTGTGGCTTGTTATTTGAAAATATATATGAGATATAATATTTCTTAATAAAAGATATTTATTATAATAATAACATCCATAATTTTTATCTTTCCTTTATATAAATTGTTCTAGGATTATAAAAATAGTAAATATTTGTACAAATGAAATGTAATAAAAAATATTAATTTATAAATAAGAAGTTAAATTAAAATATTTTTCACCATAAATACCATATATTTTATGACATAAACATAACTAGATTTATTTAATATAAAATTATTATACAATTGATTATACCCCCCTGTTATATAATATTATATTTACCTATTCATCTCATATATCTTGTTTTAATGGATCAAATAATAGTTACCAAGGATGGCTAGTCAAATGGATATATAATGACTACCCAAAACTATTATATTTTTCTTATATATAACCTTTTATATTTTATTATGTCATTTAATCCTCCATGTGGCTTCAATATGTCAACTTATGTTCTGTTATTCTATAGTCACCATTTTTGGGGTTATTCTTATGGGAGATTATGACGATAAATATTTTTACTCTGCAGTATTTTAATTTACTTATTTTTATTGCCCCATTGTATTTCAATTGATTATATGGAGTTTATAGTTGCATAATAAATATTTTCATACCAATACATAAATATTTTTTTTTAATTTTTTATTTGTTTTTTATTCTAATTTTTTCATGATTAATGTGTACTAAAAATGGGATTACATTATACCCCTATAAAGAAATTTCAACCATATAATTTTCAAATCGTTAAAAAAAATGAACTATCAACCATGTTTTTGAGACTCGTTATGTAAAATCATTAAACTTATAACTACATCATAATATTTTAACCGATATGTTTTTATTTTATTCCATAATACTCTCCTCCTATAATGAAAAATGTGAATAATATTCTAAGATTTGGGAATCATAATCTAATAATTTTTTCATTTAAAAATTTAAAATATAATATTTCTACCAGGAAAAAAATTCATACCTTCACCTGAATCCCAAATTTTAATTATTCAATCATTTAAAATGGGTGAGGGTATGTAAAATGAAATGATACAATAAAACATTTTAAAAATATTCTACATATTTTTTTAAATACAATTTGTAGGGCTATACCTATATTTGTGTGGACAATATTGTTTCAAAAATATTATTATTTTGAATATATAGTTTTAAAACATTATTATGATCTTTTTTACTATAAAAATAAAATGTTATAATCAAATATAAAATTTTATAAAATTTCAACCAGTCGTCATAATTTGTTTTTGAAAAATTCTAAAAGTATTTAGCTAAAAAAATATATTTATAAAATATCTCTACCCTCTTTATCTTCATTAAAATAATTAATACCATAATTCTATTTTTATAGTGTAAAAAAATTAAATAACTTGATGATACATTCCATGTAGAAAAAGATGAAAAAGTTGAGATTTTAAATTTTCCCAAAAAACCCATGATCTATAGAAATTATGAGGTATGGAATATGAGGTTAATATATCCTATAAATATATTCAAGTGACATGATTTTTTTTAAAATTAATGAAGTCCCATAGAGAGGATTTTAAAATAATGAATGGATGTAAATCATCTAGGAGGTATAAAAATTTATATGATATTTTCTTACTTATATCTTGGAAAATGATCTTTAATCTATTGAAAAAAATATAATAAAAACCTGAGATGAATTATAATAGCTCTTTTTAACAAAATAAATAAATGAAGAGTTATGTAATATTTAAATTACTTTTCTTTAATGGTTATTTATATTTAAATATATTAATTAAAATAAAAGTGAGTTAATATTTTATCAAATATAATATGAATAAACTATCATATCAAAAAAATCTAATGATATCCTAACCTTATAATAATTTTTATTAAAAAAATGACACCATGCATTTATCCTAGGTTAGGTTTTTTTATCTATTTTTTATCTACTAAGCCATGTATCATAAAAAATTGAACCCTAAAAACTCTCAAAAAATTCCTTACTAAATTTGAAACCAATAAATCAAAAAAAACCGTAGATCACATATTCTTATAAAATAAAATTAATATTTATTCTTTAATAAAATTAATTATGTTGACATAAAATCACAATCACTTACAACAATAATTACATGTTTAAAAATAAATATTACAACACAAAAATTCTCCAATAAATTTGGGTTTATAATTTTAGATGATTAATAAAACAATTACATAACTAAAACACATTACTTTCAATTAGTTTGTAGTTTTCTATAAAAAATGTTCTTAAATGATACACTTTCTTAATTCAAGAAAAAAATTGATAGAACATCAACATGAATTTTTTTTCTACTCATACTTAAATCCTTTAAAATTACAATTGAAATATGGTACTTTCATATAAGGATTACTGAGGGGTATAAAATTAATGAACACTTTAATCCATTGAAATATATTAAATATGATGAAATGTAATTTATTCAAAATAATTAACTTTGATCTTATTAAAGATAATAAAAATATATTAAATAAGTAAATGAAATTATTTTCATGGAGAGATTAATAAAATAAAATCATATCCAAGAATAAAAGAAGTATAATAATCAAAAAATGTTTCTTGTAACATCATATTTGAATACAAACTTACAATAAGCCTTATAATGCAATAACCCATCCAATTACATTCATTAGATTTTGTTTTTATTTTAAAAAATCACCCAATTAATTAAGAGGAACAATAACTTCCAGACCATTCATCAAAATATTAAAATATTAAGAACCATAATATGAAAAATATACAAATATATTACATTTTAATCCCTAAACCTAATAATTAATATTATACAAATAAAATAAAATTAATTAAAAATAATGGGATATTAAATCACCTTTTTGAGGAAAATAAAATAAAATAATAGATTATTAATAAATATGAATATGAGTATGACAAATTAGATTCTTACAAAACATTAGAGACATAATTCAGAGAATGGGTTAGAAAAATTTCAACTGATAGTTTAATAGAAACTCGTAATGACCTTTGGAGTGTATGTGAAGAAATTAGTGAAAGAGATAATATGAAATGTAATTTTGAATCCCATAAATATAATATTTAATAAATTTAATTCCTAGGAAATAGATACAATATACAAAAAAATGAAGAGTATGAAAAAATCTCAAACAAATGAAATTAAGATAAGAATCCCTTTATCTTTAGTACCCACTCACTTAATAAGTCCTCTAACATCCAGAATAATGACTTGTTCATAATAATTTACATAATTTAGAACCATTTCCATGTTAGTTAAAATTATTTTTATTCATTTATTATAATTTTTATCCTTTTATTTGATTAATATTTTTTGCATCAGTCATTCTGAGTGTCTTTAATCTACAATTCCATAACAGCCCTTGAATAATGTTAATGGTTATAGTTACATATTCAATTGTTATATAATATTCAATAGTGTTAATTTATATTTTTATTTTCATTCAAAATATAGTAGAGTTAAATGGTTTCACAGATTGTTGTAATATGGAAAACATTTATTGCAACACAATTTTTTGATGCTTGAAAATGACTTAGAATAATTAAATTTAATATAAAATATTATTAATAATACATTAAAAAAATATAATCATAATAATTAAATAAATAAAATTCATATAAATATTCAGTTTTAATTTTTTTAATCCAAAATAACAATTATTATGAAAATAAAGTAGCACCGTTCAAGTGGGTGGTTAGATAGAACCAAACATAAACAAAATTTAAAAAATAATTGATCATAAAAACATTTTTATTTAATTAATGAAATATTTTATAATTTTAAATAAAAGATAAAAATTAAATTAATGAAATATTATTGTAGGAATATTTATGAAATAAAAAAATAAGAATGTGATTCTTTTATTGAAGAGGTAAATCTTCACTTAGGGTTCACCCTTGTGAAAACCCATTTGAGGTCATTATTGTGAATAATGGATATAGAGCATGTAGAGGGGTTAAAGATGTATAAATTTGGGTAGAATATGAATATCAAACCCCAAACGTTTTTTGTTAGTTTTAAAATATGACTCTTTTATAAGATAGATTCATGTTGGCCTAAATAATGATATGTAGTAACTATATGAAGTTGGTGAATTAGAGTAAAAAGAAAACTAAAAAATTTCATCCTTCCCAAAAACATAAACTAATCATAATATTTATTTTCTAATTAAATATTGATTATCATAGTGAATCATACATAATTGGTACATGAATAGTGGAAATTAATCAATTGGTAGTCAAATGAATTAAGTGATATACAAATTAGAAAACCAAAGAAAATTTGAAAATTGTAGGTAAGGAAAATGATACATGATGTAATGGATAACAATATAAATATGCATATAAAACATATAATTACTAATTAGAAAAAATAGAAGAAATCTAATTTTTAAAAACAAATGTGATCAGTGTATTTATAGACCATATCATAGCTATCCATGATTGAAATATTGGGCCTTCCTTGACTATTTTAGTTTGCATAAATATTCCCTACATTTTTTAATTATTCATAACAAATATTCTCAACATATATATCCAACTCATATCAAATCATTGTTCTAACCATGATTGTTAGTAACACCAAGCCTCGCGTACATCATTAAAATGGTTTAGAGGCAACAAAATCTTTGTCTTGAATCCTCAACGATAATAGTGATCAATAGTAGATGATTAAACACTAGAATCTCATCAATCATGATGATTATAAAATGATCAATTATAATAGAAAAAATTTAAGGTTTTCCAAATAGAATCGATACAAAAATATATCTACAAACAAATAGAATCATTGCATAAACCTCTCTGATAAATTTTAACATTGTTATCAACATTTTTATATACATGCTTCTTATTCCAATGCCAAGAGGAATATTCAAAAAGTTTAAGGAAATTTATGTTTTGATAAAAAAGGAATTCTAAGTCTATTTTGCAAACATTATCATGCCTGATGCTAGAAAAATTGTCCACCCTTTCAATTATTTGACAGTACATTTATCATTCCCAATGATTATAGAGTAACCATCACTAAAACATTTGATTATGTTGATTTGTTTATTATTATTTTCCAAAATATAAATTAAATTATAAATTAATGTCT
This sequence comes from Viscum album, assembly GCA_963277665.1. Classification (NCBI taxonomy): domain Eukaryota; kingdom Viridiplantae; phylum Streptophyta; class Magnoliopsida; order Santalales; family Viscaceae; genus Viscum; species Viscum album. The sequence goes on along the minus strand of OY728129.1, from coordinate 411,577,694 downwards.
TAAATAGAACATAGTTTTTCCAAAATTCCTAATTTTACCATTCACATTGTCTCAAAATTTGACTTATCCTCCCTTTAATTTCTATGAGTTCTAGAAATGAAACATGTATCCAGGTTTTTGTTGTGAGAAATTTTTGTCCATGAACCACATGTTTTAGTTGCTAGTACTTAACTTATCTAGATAAAATCAATCAAATCTAATATTTTGGTACAAAACCATTTTTGGGGATATAAATATTATGAAAATAACCTTAGGAATTTATATAAGTTTAATAGAACCCCATGCTTAACATTCATGGATATTACACAATATTATATTTATATTCAGTATATTACAATAATACATGCCCAGGGGCTGTAATAGTGTAGTATCTTTGGGAACATGAAAACAAAATATTCTATCCCAGTGAAACATCTTCAACATCTCCCACAAAGATCTCCACCTTTAATACTTATCCTTATAACATTTATTTTTTACCTAGGTAGAGAGATCATAATACTGTGGTGAGATAAAATTATTAGTAAGGGTAGAAAAGGGATATATGTAAGCATAATCATGAGCATAAGGGTCTGAGAACATGATCATGAAAATTTAAGATCATAACTAACAAATAAAATATAAATTACATTAAATATGGCATAAACAATGTAAATTCATAATACATGAATCATAAGTAAATAAAGAACGTAGTCCAAGAAGTCCTACCATAGGAATAAAACATGGAATTGTGGAAAACACATAAGAATATATTTATTTCCATAGTATCCAACACATAGCTACCTATAATATATTAGTAGTATGGGTTCACCCCTATACCATGTTAGTTGTCATGGTTCACTCTAACAACCATATTAGTAGCACTAGTTCACTCATCATACCATCTTATTTGTCATGGTTCTCTCCCAATGCCATATTAATAACATGAGTTCACTCCTCAAAATATATTAGTATTAAAGGATCAATCCCATGGACATATTATCACTAAATATCCACTTCCAAGAACATATTAGTTTATCTAATGATATAAAATTCTTTACCCAATGCATTAGAGGGAGATATAGGTCCCACCCATCCCACAATGAAATCATACATACATGGTCCACACATTCATTAAAAATCCAAATAAAACTCATGAATTGATGTTGGATTTATAAAAAAGTAATCATATCAGAACCTGTGTAAATGATAATAGTTCCATATTAATTTTAGAAAAATAATAACCCATCTAAATTATTGGTTTTCCTAAATATCATTCCATCAAAACATAAATCTTTTGGAGAAAAAATACGAATGGAATTCTTGAACTATAATAAACTATTTCATCTTAGGTGGGTATATAAATTACAAATGTATATATATGTATGTATATATATATAATTATTAAAGTAACATTAATATATCATATATATCATATAAGTAAACTAAACCCATCCTTAATACATTTCATGGGGTGTGTGAACGAATCACATCGGTTTGAGGGGGTGGTAGCCCACATTTTCTCGAATGAGATTATTGTATTACCAAAAAAGGAAAATAAAACAATATTTGCTGTAAAAATTAATATAATAGATTAAATAAATAATAAATATCATATATAAAAAATAAATATAGATTTTCCATCATAATGGCCACCATGATTAGTGGTAATGGAAAAAATTAGCAATCATCATTTCATGAGGAAATATTTTGTCATACACAAAAACAGTATGTTTGATATACATTATATGGAACTGTGTGTAAGTGTAGGTTGAAACATTATAATAAAAACATACTAGTATATTTAGGATACTCGAATTGTCAAAAAATAATTGAATAAAGAGACTGTATGTGGTGGAGAAAGAAAATAAAATAAATTATCATGAGATAAGACGTTACCTCAAAATTGGGTATCTCATTTTGGTTTTTGAAAAAAAGAATTTTTGAGTTTCTTTATTCCTGAGGTAATGTTTCTAAGTGAACAAGAGGGAAGTTGGGAGGTGAAATAGTTAGGTTTCAGCCAAGAAAAATAGCTTTATAAGAGTGAATAAAAGAGAAGTAGAGGATCCCTTTTATAAGAGGGAAGGTAAATTTTGGAAACTCAAAAACTATTAATTCATTATAAAATGATTTTCGATTTAAAATAGCATCATAGTGAGTTATTTGTATGAAATTATGATGATAGGTCTAAATCCCCTCAAAAAATTGATTTTTTTACATTTTTAAGTAAAAAAATTAACATTTTTCATTGGCTTTAATTCTTAGTAAAATATTTTAACTTTTACCATGAAAACATGTTTTTTTACACTATTGGGTTAATATTGTAACTATATAATTTTAAATGAACCCCAATTGGATAAGTTATGAAATATTAGAAACTATAAAAGGTAGTTGGATGAAACATTTATTTTTGTGAATTTTATAGTATTTGATTGAATATTATTTATTTTAAAGTATCATTTATGTCAATTTTCATTCTACTCAATATTTACGTTTTGAAAAATATCCAAAACTACATGATAACTATGAACCAACACTTCCAAAATGTCCCTAGAATTTCTACATTGACTATACAATTTTTGTAGGAAAAAATTACGTAAGGGTATATTTATTTTAATATTTTTACTATCATTTATCAGATATCTCAATTAATTAAACAATTGCTAAATAATTGTTATATAAGCCTTTAATAAATTTATTTACTCTTAAAAACAAGTAAATTATCATGATGAAGATAAATTTCTTATATTTCCATTGAATAATTATAGGTGAATTTATCTTATGTAAAATCCTATATTAAAAATGATTTAGATATTAATTTTTGAATATGATACTTTTTACTCTTGTTTAAATAAAATATAATAAATCTCTCAATCTATCACAAGTGTATTTAGAACGGATCATATTTTTGAAATAATCTTTATGTGGGTATAAAATCACTTATCCCATGAAATTTGGAAAAGTGTTAGGGTTATTTTATATTTTTATAATATTATTTTAACCTTTAGTTACATTGTTTACCTTTAACCAATGTAATTAACATTCATAAGTTACTATTCACAAAAAATTATTTGGATCTTATTAGACCATATTTTTTAAAATTATTAAAACCATGTATTTATATTTTTAAAAATTCAATTAACAGAAGTAGTAAAACTTTGTGTCCTGCTTATCTCACAAATGTGGCTAGAACGTGGGTAAAAGAACGTTCAAAAGTTGAATAATTTTTATTTCTAATTATATAATACAATGATTCCAATGAATATAATTGGATTAATATATTTATTATTTTTATTTTGACTTTTAAATTAATATAAATTTAAAAACATTATTTAAATTAAAAATTCAGTTCTTAACTAGTATGAAATATTTTTTCAAATTCATCAAAAATTGAAACTTCTCAGAAAAATACCAAAAAGTCACCCTAAGTTAATACTGATATTTCAAATTCAAAAATAATATTTATTTTATCAAAATATATTTTTATGGGTGTCTAAAATTAATTGAATTATTTTTCATTTGACAAGAAAAGTAGTTCATTTGAGAATATAGTACTTTTAAACATATAATGACTTTAGCAGAAATTATATTAGTCATTTTAAAACTCATTATAAATAATATATAAAAATTAGTTATTACTATTAATATTATAGTTTTAAAAACTAGGTTATAACTATATTATTTAAATAATTATAATAGTAATGTGTTGTTTTTTAGAAACTCAATGTGGCATGTAACGCAAGCCAAATCAGTATTGCATGTAGTATAAGCTTGGCATGGTATTACATATACCAAATTAAAAGACTTAGGGTCATTATATAATAAACAAAATAGATATTTAGTGTTTCATGATGTGAAAATATCAAAGGATTAAACTAATTTGAAAGAAAATTAATTCATAAAATGTCTGGGTGTTACATTCTACACCCTTAAAATGATTGTTTCGCTCAAAATTTTTCGGGGTTATAAAATTATTGAAACCCACATCATAAAAACCAGGACTGAAATATTCTTAAAAAAATTATAAAAATAATAGTTTCCCAAAGTAAATAATGACTTGGTGTCTATATAGGATAACATAGGTCATGATTTGGCCAAGCGGGAAAAGAATAAATAATCATAGAGATTGATAAATATCGTTGATCACAAGGAAGTGGTTAATCCATACATTGTTGAAAATCACAAAACAATAAACTAAAAAACCATGAAACATTTCATTGATATCATAAAAAATGATGATAATAGGACACTCCTTTATATCACGATCCATTTTTCCTAATGCTGGCGAATTTTTAAGTAAAGAGATACTTACTTGTTTTCAACATAACTTCACCAATTATTATTCCACGATCAATTTCCACTTCATCTATTATTCTTAGAAACGATGTGTATTTTTTCATTCCTGAAGCGTTAGGAAATCATGGGAAGAATAATAGGTCACTTTATCTATATTCATAAAAAAAGGTTACCGTAGGTTATAAAATATGTATACATCTACCTACAGTGAGATAATACTATAATCCCTCAAACTTATTAGAAGTTTAACTTATAAATTCTATAAAATGAAAATATTGAAATCCTTCCAAAAGATTAAAATCCAAACCATTAGAAACAAGACCACTACATTTTCTTAATGTTCATCTCCCATATATCATATGTAACTTCATGGTTTTTAAATTCCAAACACGTGAATATCGTAATCATGTATTCTCTTGATTCATTGAAATAACCCGAATTACCATACATACTTATTGAAAACATCCCTTTTTATTTATTCTTATCTCCAAAATGATGTAGACATCATCCATGATAGTATAACCCATAAGTTAATAAATCCTTAATCAGTTACATGTTAAGTATTATTGTAAAATTTAATTTTTTATATTGAACATATCTTTAGAAAAATAACAATATGTCAACATCACGCTCGTATTACGGGTTATCCTTCCCTTAAAAATGTGTTTTTCAAAAATATAATCTCGTTACCTCAATCAATTTGGATGATTACTAGTTCCAACCAAATATATGATCCTTAATACTTATGTGAAATATATATTGGACTAATACATAGATTTTTTATTATTACACAATACCGTAAAAGTTATTCTACAACATTATTTTAGAATTACAATACACAAACACATAGTCATCCCACAACTTTGTTAGAATACTCAACATCTCCAATAGTGATTAGATGATATTTTTTTCCCTTTATCCTTAAGTGGTTTCTAATATTGATAATCGTCAATAAACCATGGATTATGTCACTTGTTGTAATAATGACCATTCTCCTTACACTTGTATTACTAAAGTGGGGGAGGTATGTTTTGTACATATTTCCATCCATTTTCATTGTTAGCTAACATATTACCATAACTTTAGAACTCAAATGCTCGATGGCCTTCCTTTCAACACTTCAAAAATTTATTAGACACCTTAAGAAAATTTCCTCTATGATTTTTTCCACACTTATAGTATAAATGAAGGTTTCTCTTTTTATATTCATGGTTTTTAGATTTCACTTTATACATCATATTCCTATTATTTTCAAACCCATGTGATTGGTTCATGACAACAACCTACATTTAATCCAAGATTTCACAACGCACATTCTCTTCATATCTACTAAAGTGTCTTATGGACAATGCTAGTTTGAGCCTTGTCATTAAGTTACTAAAGAATCTATCAACTTTACTTTTAGTATAGATGATAATTCAATAATCATACCTCAAAAGACTTGTGAAATTGGATTCATATGTAGAAACAGATACAACATCCCTTTTTTTAACTTGATAAACTCTTTCTCTATTTTCATATATAGAATACATGGAAAATAATTATTTACCAATATGTTCTTGAACTTATCCCAATAAATGGATTAAATTTCATCTTATCACCGTGTATTCTTAATTAGAGTCTACCACTAGTCTGCTTCTCCTTTTAACCAATAAACAACCAAAATAACCTTTTCATGTTCTGAAAACTAGTTAAATAGGTATATATATCTTGTGGTACTGATACATTATTCGGAAAAAAAGTGGATTGAACGACCCACTAAAAGATGGTTGATGTTTTTTCATGAAGTACTCGAGAGAATGGTGGTCCCTCCATTTCTCGTGTTGATGTACAACATGATTCATAGCTTGAGAATGTTTGGTGAGCATAGAAATGAGATTTTTCATTCCAAATCCCATACCGTTCAGGTGTTCCAAAGTATATTCATTTCATTGTATGTCACAATTACCATTAACACATTTCCTTTCGGTTTCATACATTAACTAAAACCAAAAGCATAGTGTAATAAATAGTTATGATAATGAGGATCCACATTATCATGAAAATCACATATAGGATGTCTAACTTATGAAAAATTAATTAATATTTGACACTCTGGAGTAACCCTCATTTATTTATAGCCAACTTATTCATAAATAATTTATAATGGATCATGAATATTTTGATAATTTCAAAAGAATAACCACTGGGAGTTTCAAACTCGATGTACAGCAAGTCCCATTGTTATGTTCTAGATTACCCCATGTCAGGCCCAAAAACTCTTGTCGGAGTTGTAAAACCTTGGTACATTTGTTCCAGAGCCACATAAACTTTTAGTATCCACACATGGATGTATTTCTTGGAAACCACTCACTATATCCATTACTAAAATTCCATGAAAACTTCCAAAATGTTGACTCATCCTTATACTTATCCTAAGAGACATCCCTGGACATATCCTTATAAATATACCCAGGGATCTAACTAAAATTTTCTCAACACTGTTTAAAAAGGTTCACTAAAAATTTCCATTGATAATAACTATAGAAACAAAAGATTTACATACAGTTACATTTTATAACGTTTGCAAAATACTTAAATATTGTACTAACAGAGGCCCGAAGACCGTAAATTTTCTAGAGTCTTTGGAAACAGTGAAACAAAATCTTTGATCCAGGTGAAATTTCTTCAAAATCTCACATAAAAATATCCACCATCATTACTTCTACTTATAACCATTCTTCATGACCTGGGAAAAAGAAACATAAGAATGGGGTGAACTAAAATTCTCACTAAGGGAAAGCAAGGGAGATATGAAAACATAATCTTGAGAATAAGGGTATGGAAACATAATAATGAAAATATAATATCATACACTGTATATAAAATAACATATTTTGGAAACAGAGAATAAATAATGGTAGTTCATAATATATGAATTGTAAGGAAATAAGGAACATATTCCAAGAAATCATAACATAGTAATAAAACCTAAACTGTCAAAAACACATAAACATATACCGGTTTCCATAGTAGCCATGGAATTACTTCTAAGAACATCTTCATAATCTGGTTTCACTCCCCATACCATATTAGTAGTCATGGTTCACTCCCATGGCCATCTTAGTTTCATGAGTTAACTCTTCATACCATCTTAGTAGTCATGGTTCACTCATGTGGCCATCTTAGTAGTATGAGTTCACTCCTCCTACCAGCTAAGTAATCATGGTTCACTCTCATGACCATCTTAGTTTATATCATGATATAAAAATATTTACCCAATGCATCAGAGTGAGATATAGGTCCCACCCATATCCTAATGAAATCATACATATATGTTCCACAAGATCACTACAAACCATAGAATAACCCATTAAATTATATGGGTATTTAAACGTGTAGTCATATCATAACCTATAGAAAAGATACATGCCTCATTATCATTTCATAAAATGAATAACCCATGAAATACAGTGGGCTTATTTAACATCGTACAATCAAAACAAAAACAATTCGTAGAAATAATATGAATGGTATTCTTAAACTACGACAAAGTATGTCATCATAGGTGGGGAAGGATTTCTAAAGATCACTTGGAACATGAATTTTCCCTAAATATCACTTTTTAAACCATAAAAAAATTTCATAACCTTTTTCTTTGAAACCACTTTTAAATCATTTCAAGGAATAATGAAAATCATTTAAAACATTTCTTGGGGAAAATATCGTTTCTTTTTTGAAATAGTTTTCTTTTCGTAAAATTCCACACAATTAAAAAAATTTATTTGAAAATAGCCTCATAATATTTTAGGGGGAGAAACAAGGTAATAAAAAATGTGTAAAAATGACTTTAAACATCCATTGAAAAATAGTAAACGAATCACATCACTTTAAGGGGTCAGTAGTCCACAATTCCTCGAATGAGATTATCGTATTAACACCAAATGGAAATTAATAATGTATATGTTGTAAAATTAATATATAATATTAATTAAATAATACAATTTATATTTAAAACACATATATAAATAATGTTTCCATCATAATGGCCATGCTGATTTGTGGTAATAGAAAAAAATGAACAATCGTAGTTTCATAATGTAGTAGTTCACCGTACACAGAAATAGTATATTCGATATTAATTAGATGGAGTTGTGTGTAAGTTAAATTATAACCATTTACATAAAAACAAACATGTATATTTAGGATACTATTTTTGTCAAAAAATAATTTAACAAAGTGATTGTAGGTGGTAGGGAAAAAAATAAGGGAATGGAACATGAGAGTAGATGTTACCTCTAAATCAGGTAAATCCTTTTATTTGAGATAAAAGGCTTTCTTGACATTCCCCATACCCAAGTGAAGGATTTTTTTAGGAAGTAAAGGATGTTGGGAGGAGAAATGGGAAGGTTTTGGCCACAAAAAAAGGCTTAAATGTGTGAATAAAAGAGAAGGAGATGTTCCCTTATATAAAAGGGAGGAGGGGTGGTTTTGGGAACTCAAAAACTATTGATTTATTATAAAATGACTTTCAATTCCAAATTTCTCAAAATTGAGAAAATTAGAGGATAAATTGATGATGGGTATAAATCCTCTCATCCAATGAATTTTGTACATGTATATGTCACAAAATTAACCTTATCTTCTGGCTTTAACCCATAGCTAAATAAGTTATATTTTACCATGAAAAATCAGTTTTTTACACAATAAAGTCTATATAGTTACTATAAAGTGCATAATAAAACCTAGTTGGATCATTTATGACCTCTTTTACACTATCCGATTTATTTGGTTGAGCCTTACAATTTTATAAATTTTATAACATTTGTTAAAATATTTTTTTTAAGGCATCAATTATGTCAATTTTGATGTAATTCAATATTTTCATTTTTTAAAATATAAAAACCACACGATAACTTCAAAAGAACACTTCCAAAAAGTCACTAACATGTATATGTTATATATATATATTTTGAATGTAATTAATTATGTAAGATTATATTTATTTTAAAAAATTTAATATAATTTAATTGATATTTCAATTAAATAACCAATTATTGGATTATTATTATAAAATACCTTAATTAAGTTATTAATTGTCTAAAAATTAAAAATAAATTATCACAATGAAGATAAATTTCTTACATTTCAAATGAATAATAATGTTAGAATTTATCATTTTTATAACCTTATATTAAGAATGATTTATTTATTAAATTTTGAATAAGAAATTTTTAAATATTCTTCAAATAAAATATAATAAATGCCTTAATCACACACAAGTGTCTTTAAGAAGGATCATGTTTTTAAACTGTGTTTGATTAGGGTTGAAAAATTCTTATCCAATGAAATTGGGACTAGTTTTAGGGTAATTTTATATTATTTTTTTTTACCTTTACTTACCATAATTAAATTTAACTGTGGTAAATAAAATTCAAAATTTACTATTCATATAAAATTATTTTGATCTGATTTGACCAAATTTATTATAATGATTACAACCATGTATGTCTTTTTGTTGAAATTCAATTTAAGGATTTTGTAAAATTATGTTTACTTCTAATCCTGTAAATGTGGCTAGAAGGTGGGTAAAGGATAAAAGTTTAATGATTTTTTATATCTAATTACATTATAAAAAATATTCCAATGAACTATATTGTATTAATATATGTATTATTTATCAATTGTTACATTAAAATCAATTGAAATGTAAAATAATTATATCAAATTAAAATTAGGGTTTTAACTATTATGTAGTATTTTCCTCTATTCATGAAAAGTAGAGAATTATCATAAAAATAAAAAAATCATCCTAAATTTTTTTTGATATTCTGAATTCAAAAATAATAATAATTTTATAAAAATCAATATCTACGAGTGTCTAAATTTAATTTTAGTATTTTTCATAGAAGTGCATGAAAAAAAGTTCATTTGAAAAAATAATTGTTTCAAACATATAATGACATTAACATATATTATATTTTTCATTATCCAAACCATAATAACTAGTATTTAAAAAATTATTCATTACTATTCATATTACATTTTTAACACCTAGTTTGTAACTATTTTATTTAAATAATTATAAAATTAAATTGTTGTTTGGAAGAGACTTGGTGATTCATGTAACGCAACCCAAGTCAGTGTTGTGTATATTAAAAGCATTGTTTGGTGTTGCATATAAAAAATAAAAAACATAGTACTATTATATAATAAAATAAATATATATTCAGAGTTTCGTGATGTAAAAATATCAGAAGATAAAATTAATTAAAAAAATTGAATTCACAAAATCTCACGGTTTTACAAGTTCAACCATATGTATTGAATACCTATTAGTTCTCTAGTATAATAATAATTGGGGGTTAAAAATTACTATACATTCATTAAAGAATAATAATTTCTCTAGTACCCCCTTTTTTAAAGTTAAGATGGAATGGTTTTTTTTAATCAAAATAATTAGATTACAAATCTGATTTTCCAAAAAAGTAAAACCAATTCAGAAAAAGGCATTATTGGGTTTCAACTACCTTAAGGTCTTATATGAAGTTTACCTACTGGAAGTAAAAATTATAAAATCTTCTTTAGAATAAATAAATTTTATTTAAGTTAGTCTACTAAATTATGAACATTCTTAGTTGAGAAAATATTAATTTCGAAAATAAATCTGTGGTAATATAAGAAATTCTATCTCTAGATTTAACAAAATCTACATTAGAGGAAGAAAAAAAAATTAATTAACAATTTATTTTTCTTCTCATGAAAATCCACATATAAATTTTTTTTATAGAATATCATCCTCATATTCCAATAAATTTGAATTGTTTTAAGAATCTAATGTATAAAAAATAACATAATGTGATAATTCTATAAGTTAGTCATGAGTAACCATATACATAACTAAGAAATTGTTTTAACCATCCTTTTGAATAAAAATTTGTCTTTCAACTAGCATAATTATACAAATCACTACTAAATTTGGATGATAAATCCCCCTTGGAATCTACTATATATTCTTATCTTGGCATTCATGCTACCACGTGTCATGATAATGTGCTTCCACATCCCTATTCTCTTACATGCCATTTCACCAATCATCCAAATCACTAAAAGAACTAGTCCTCCCTCTAAAAAACATGATCCATCTCATGCCTCTCCCCCTACAAACTAGTGCACGTGGTCCTCTTTTTATCCATCATCTAGGGTTCCCGAAACCCACTAACTCCAAACCCAAAGCCCTATCTCTATTTTGCGTCTCCAAATACGGTTCCTAGTATGATTTCACCTTCCCTCATCCAGCTCTTCTGGCAAACCACCACCAGAATCCTCCTTGCTATTTCACCCCGCCTATGCATTGGTTCATCCGCTACAATCCACTCAAATCGTCATACCGTTCCTGCATCAGAATTCCGGTGACCCATCTCTTATGTTTCCTCATATTATTTGTATCCTCCAAGATCTAATGCCTTCATCTAATTGTTTAATCTTCCTCCCTCCACCCTCAATACCTCCAACCCCTCCTCTCCCACTCATGAAATTCCTCACTATCTCTGAGGAATCTTGGTATTATCTATATCCTATGGTATCTACCGCATTGAAGCATGCCCCACACCCTCTTACTGATTCCATTCAACAATAGAAAAACTAGTATTTTTCTTCCAAATCTATCTCCATATTCTATTCCTTTGTATAAATAGAAAAGGGGTCGAACCTTTCTATAAGGGCAGATTCATCTAGCTGTCAACGCATCGACAATATGGTATTTTCTCCTCTATAGCTTCTCCATAACATTTCTATCTACTTTATAGTTTTTTATTTCACTATGTTCATACTAATTTGGCAGGATATAATACAATACACTACTTCACAAATGTTGGGTTCTCATAATTTTCTATAGAAGTTTTCAGTTCTCTCTAAGAATTAGTTTTTTCAACTACATATGGATTATTCAATCATAACTACAATACATCTCTTGTTTTGGTTCACCAATCATTGCCTAAACATATTTTTATCTGTTAATATTTCTACGTCTAAAATTTTTCTCAGGGTAGATATGGTTACTTTGATATGTGGTATTAGTATATATAGAATGAATACCTATAGGATATGAGGTTTGACTATATAATATGTCCAAGGTAATCTTAATTAGTACATATTCTTATTTTTAAACATTATTGAATTTCTATGTAAACATGCTGGATAATTTTTTAAGTGCTCAAACACCAGGATCATTACCTCTTATTCCACAACTATAACTCAGAAATAAAAATCCAGGTAAAACAACAACTTTATTTTCTTGAAATTTTTTAAGATTGGTTATGAAGCATTTTAAATCCAAATGTAACACATAATAAAATTGTACATAAATTCATAAGTAGGAATTTAGGGGACCAATCCAATATGTGGGTGAAGGGTTTTGATCCTGATTACTAGGTGAAATGATGGAATGAGACTAGATTTTGGTGGAATATAGGATTAGTGACATATTATGGAGAAGTTAATCATTATATTTTATTTGAGTTATTAGTTACATTTAGTTATACTAAATATGACATGACATGTATTAGACCAGTGGATTATTTTTTATAATAGTGGATATTGAATTTTCTATGAGCAGTGGATTGGATCATGTATTTTATTTCAGTATTGGATAATTATTTTACAGCATTGGAACTTGTTTTTCATATGAGCAGTAAAACATGCATTTTTTTGTGTAGTGGATCAGGAATTTTTCTATGGATCATGTGTTTTATTTGAGTTGTGTATCATTTTATTATAGTATTGGATCAAGTATTTTAGAGTTGTGGGTCATGTATTATAGATATTTGGCATGCTTATTTCATCAAATGCCTTGCGATCCCAACATCAGGGCATGAAGACTTCCAGTTTCCCTTTAGGGGAGACCATTGCTGATTTGAAGGTGTTTTTTCAGTTATATCTTCTACATGTACTACCCACCTCTATGGTATTGTCCATCCAAATTTTTATTTTTCTGTTAAAAATTATTTATTAGATGATTTAAGTTTCCCTTCTATGACTACTTATAGGTGGGAACATGTGGGTCAGCCATTTTACTATCCTAACATCGGTAAAAGGCAGAAAAGAAGTGAGATTGGGTAAATTTGGTGTTGAATCCCAATTAAATTTTCATTACTGTAGGTATGTCATTTGATATACAATGATATATAAAAACAATTTATTTAATGGTATCATTTTCTATGTTCTTATTGCACATATCTGTCTCATTCGTATGTGTTCTTATTTTTAAACATTATTGAATCGGTATGTAAACATGTTTGATGATTTTTTTAGGTGCTCAAACTCCTGGATCATTACCCCTTATTCCACAACATAACCTTAGAAATAAAAATCCAGGTAAAATAACAACTTTATTTTCATTAAATATTTATAGATTGGCCATGAAAAATTTTACATCCAAATGTGACACATAATAATACTGTCATTCATAAGCAGAAATTCAGTAGACCATTACACTATGGTGGGGCAAGGTTTTGATCCAGCATACTAGGTGACATGATGACCTGACTCTAGATTTTGGTTGAAGATAGCATTAGTGACATATTATGGAGCATTTGATCATTATATTTTATTGGAGTTATTAGTTACATTTAGTTATACTAAATATGACTTGACATGTATTAGACCAGTGGATCATTTTTTATAGTAGTGGATCTTGAATTTTCTTTGTGAAGTGGATTGGATCATGTATTTTAATTCATCATTGGATAATTTTTTTATAGTAGTGGAACATGTTTTCATATGAGCAGTATGAACATGCATTTTTTTGGGTAGTGGATCATGAATTCTGGAGTGGATCATTTATTTTATTTTAGTAGTGGGTCCTTTTTTATAGTAGTAGATAATGTATATTAGATCAGGGGATCATGTATTACAGAGATTTGATATGCTTATCTCATCTGACACCCAATGATCCCAACATCGAGGCATGCTGACTTCCAGTTTCCCTTCAGGGGCGTCCAATGATGATTTGAAGGTGATGTTTCTGTTGCATTTTTTACATGTACTTCTCAAATCTAGGTTATTGTCCATCCAAATTTCTATTTTTATGTATAAAATGATTGGTCAAATGATTTTATGTTTTTCTTCTATTATTACTTATAGGTGGGAACCTATAGGTCAGCCATTTTACTAGTCTAACATCCGTAAAAGGAAGAAACTGGGCGAGGGTTTGGAAATCTGGTGTGGAATCCCAATTAAATTTCCATTATTGTAGGTATGTCAATTTATATTCAATGATGTGTTAAAACAATGAATTTCATGGTAAAATTTTCTATATTCTTATTGCACATATCGGACTTTTTTTCCTTTTTTCAGGAATGTTATCCAGCTGATGGATATACATGGGAATTTTTTGGTATCATTTATATTATCCATGGATGTTCTAGAATAGAGGTTGTGATTTCATTAAATTTTTAGTGTTCCACTATAACTGGACAACTACATGATCTACATCCGTTTTTATATTTGGAATTTGAATTAGGTACTAAAATAGTGAATACCTCATTGAAGTCTCATGTTCATGGAATTTTTACTCATGGTGTTTATATTTAATCATTCATAATGAATTTTATAGTTTGTTTGACATTTGGAAATTGATTCATTTTCATTGTTTGTTGTTTCATAAAAATATGTTTCATGATAAGAGAAATATGAGATGGACAAAATATGTTATTACTCTAATAGTTTAGTAGTGCATAGTTTTCAATTGATTTATATTCTTCCAATATGTGGTTTCATCCCAATTGTTTCTTAATTACTTTTTTTTATATGACAATACTTATATTGATATATGTTTATTTCATTTTTATATCACTAATATTATCTCTACTTAATTTCAACATCCCTATAATAATAAGTTCTACTTTAAAATCTTCTTTTTAAAATGTTATTTTTAAATAGTAGCTTCATAACTGTGAAAAAAAATATTGTGGAATATATTATCATCTGATTGTAGAGATGACACACACCTTAAAACGATAATGGAAGATTCATGAAGTGTATGATGCAAATATTATTATTCCTATCTAGATGTATATATATATATTAATTTTTTTCATATTATTGTCTGTATGATATATATTATGTTAAATTGATCACCCACATTATAGGTTTGTATGCATGATATATAATTTGTTTAACTGATTCACCCACTTTAGCATCCATTGTACTTCTTCCAACATATAGACAGATTTATCATGGATATTTTAGTTGAAACTATTCTCAGTCTATACATGAACAATTTTTTTGAAAACATGGTGCATAAAAACAACCACCACAATTTGTTAACTAGCTAACTACATTGAATCAAACACAACCTCATGTCAAACTCAACCAATTTTTAATTGTAGTAGTTTAGAGAGGTGTTCAGGAAGGAATGATTAATAAGAAATTCACACTAGAAGTTCCCCATTAGTAGGAACATTTTTATGTATTGAATATTAACTGACCAGAATTTGAATTGGAGGAATGTTTGGAGAATAAAATTACTTGAGATCCTCCCTCTATTCTCCCACCCAAGACCCAGGTTAATACTATGTGAAATAATCTCTGTGTATGTATAGTGCCCCTTCTTATCACTTATATACCGATATTTATCTCTCATCATCGTCCAAACATTTTCCAGTTTGATGCATACAGGGTGTAACAGATGATGAAAATTTGATTGAGCCTTCTTACTCCAAGAAAAAATACATGCTATCTTTTTTACTATTACAATTTTAATATTTCCACAATAATTTCTCTATGGTAGTTGGTTTTTTATTGGATAACTTTATCATTTTCACTCTCTGTTTATGTGAAACATTCTACGTGAGATATCATGCAATAATTGTGTATGCTTTGGTTGCAAGTAAAGATTTTTTATTTATAGCTAAATTCTAAATTATTTTTCAGATCATAGACACTATTAATGGAAAGAGGTCTTTGGAAGAACCATTCTAGGTATTCAGTCAGTTTTTAGGTTATCCTATTAAATAATAATCATTTTCCTTACAATTTCTTCTTCAATAAAATTTCTTCAAATTAAATAAAACAAAATTATAAATATTTAACATTATCAACAATCAAATTTTAAGTGGATGTAAAATGTCATTGATGGCTTTTGGAAATGTAGTTATCATATTAATTTCCAAATATATCAATCTTTTTACCTTTTCATTCACTCAACATGATATATATTATTATTCTGTAAATTTTTGGTGTTTTATTGGATTACTGATTAGAATTTTTTCACCTTTCCAATATATAAATTTAGATATGATGTTGTACTACATAAATCTATATTAACTATGTTGAGAAACATGTAGCATACTATGATTTTCTATGATGCAATACTACAAGAATCATTATAATATGCTTTGAAACCATAAACTCGATACTATCCATTAGCCCTAGAGGCTGCACCATCAATGTTAACATTTATATGAGAGGCATCCATTGGACTCAGTTTCTTAGTTTTCCCAGGTACACCACTTACCCATAGATTTTTTTGGATAATAAGGTCCTATATTGAATTTCTCATTCACCATAACATCAATATGAAATCCATTTGGATATCCCTCATGTTTCTAGAAATAGTATATTTGTAGGGAAACATTTTCCCTTAATTCTCATGAAGTTTATTTATTTCCATATATTATCTATGCTAGAAATAAGTGTGAAACCGAAAATATCATAATTTCAGAATATTGTTCCACTTTCAGAGGTAACATCTAACACATCTCTTTTAATTTTTTAATTTTGGTTGAACAAGTTTCAATTTATTTTACTACTGTATACAACAAAAATCACTACCCCCCATACTAACTGCTCTAGGGATCTATAGAGTGGTCAAACCAACATTCAAAATGTGGGATTCACTACAGAAATGAATCAAACGACTACTACCATCCTTTTACAAACAAGGATATGCAGTCTTTTACTAAGAGGGATGTCGATGACAGTATCTCCTTGACGAAAACCACAAAAAACTGTTAAAAGTTGAATCTGTTTGAGAAAAACTCAACCTTATTTTCTAAAATAAATCCTTTTTAGTACACATTTTGTTATGTTAACTTTATTCCAAACTAACTCTTTTTTGGATTGGTTGTACTATTATTTTATAATTTCTCATGCATACTGTTTTAAAATATTTCTTATTCATAGTTGAATACATATTTCATATTGATAAAAGTACCTTAAACAACAATATTTTACACAAATCACATTCAATGATTTGACATTTTATGGGGGTTTCTCATATGATTTTTTCTTTGTTATTTAACAGTATACTAATCAGGATCTAGCCCAATCATAATGATCAACACATATTTCATACCAAAAACAACATGTTAAATAGCCATATTAAAATAAAATCTCATCCAAAGATTCGAAATATTTGGATTTTCTCCCTCGCTAATTTCTCTTTGTACTCAAATATGCCTCTAAAGGGAATCTGGTCTAACCCCAATGTTTTTCATAGATTGTATAATACAAACTGCACCTAAAATAGCCATACTTAAGTTAAATCTCTTTCAGCTTTGTGACCTAATTCCTTTTTTATTCCCCTAGGAGGACCCCATATTCCACTCCAAATACTAAGAAGTGATATAAGGAAATAAAATAAGATGTGGTGGATCAATAAAAAAGTAGTTCCCCACACTCTACTCAAAACAGGGAGAAGAGATGGAAGGAAGAGCATAGTGGAAGTGGTGGAACAATTTCTTCCAAACCGTAATCAGAGTATCTTTTTTGTTCAAAAGACGCTTGGATTCATGGGCATCGATGCCCCTAGAGTTGTCTCATTTCTAGGTAATATTATATCCCATACTCTTTATCCTCATCAAACCATGGAAAAATTCACATTTGGAATGATCATTTGTAAGCTCGTTCTACTGCATTGTCCTTTTTTAACTGTTGTGGATTGAATTGGGGTGAGGTATCACTGTGTGGGGAGGAATTTAATGATAGTTCATGTCTGGTTTTTAGAGTTATAGAATTTTTTACATCTCTTATTCCTCGCATGATCATGAACATAATATATATTTTATTAACAGTGTTCCTTTAAGTAGTTAATATTAATGCATGGTTTCTTTCATCAATTCAATGTGATCGGGTTTAATATAACTATATTTTAGTGATATAAACAACATCATGGAATAGAGAAGCATATGGAGATTTCATGATCAGTGGATCATTTTCGTTTCTCTTAGTTATTATTTTATTTTACTACTTTTGATACATGTTTTTAAAAACAGGATCACGTACTATGTGGAACTTTTTAACATGACTTTAGATCATTAGAATATGTATTTTATGAATCCATTTTTTCAAGAGAATTAATGTTGTCTATTTTATCTACTCCTATTTCAATTTTATGAACCAAAACATTCTTATTAATAAATATTCAACATTGTTATTTGTTAGTAACTTTTACAAATATCATTATATTAATAAATAAAAACCAGTAATTCAATTTCAGAACTATTCGGGATTTCTTTTTCACCTAGAAGGGATATACCCAGTCCATTAATCTATTTTAGATAGCTTTTACTGAGGTCGGGTGTATCATATGGTGGAATTGGAATGAAATAAGGTATGACAACCATTACATTGACATTAACTTTTCCATAAATAATAATGGTTCATCTAATAATCAATAGGTTTAGTGTAGTGAACTGCCGGAATTTCCGGAAAAAACTATGTTCTAAAATTCATTATGTTCTAAAAAAATGACATGAAACCTCCTAGGAATGGGTCAACAAACATACCTTAAAGGAAAAAATGGTATGTTTTCTATTATAATTTGTTTTGTTTTATAGTGACTTGTCAATCTATATTTTTTTACTATTTATTTGGGTATCCTAATTAAAGTAGTGTACATTTCTAAAAGGATGAATTACCTTATTGGATCAGGTATGCAACAGAATTAGTTAAGGGCATGATACAATTAACTCATTTCTGTTCAGACTGATTGACAACTCACTATAAGAGGTGATGTATGATTGACAATTTAGGTTCAGATTGATTGATAATTTCTATTCAGAGTGATTGAAAATTTTAGTTATTTGGGATGTTGGAAAATAATAGTGACATTTATGTTTCTCTATGGTGGTTACAAGGGTCCTAGAGATGAAAGTTAAGGTAAAGGTCAAACGTCTGTGTTTCCCTTTTATGATTAAAATGGGTTTCAAATCTATTTAAAGATGTTCCCTTTGGTGTTTTAAGATGTTCCAGATTTGACAGTTAAGTTTCTAAAACATGTATATTTTCTATAATATTTGGAATTACATTACAGTTAGTTATCAATCAGAATATTTTTTTTCTGATTTTTGGGTATTCAGTTCACTCTAATGGAATTTTTTTAACATACTACTAAAGTTCTCCATTCCCTTTTACCACTCTTCCTTCTGATGCATCCCTTTTGAATTATATTTCTAGGGTTCACTTTATATGGAGTTATATTTTTATCTACTTTTTCTGGCCTGCATCAAATCCTAGGTAATCCCAAATTACCTTCAATTTCATTACATCAAAATATATTTTCTATAGAATGTACTTTATTTCCTATCTTGATGGTAACAAATCTGTTTTTCTAATTAGGAACCAATTTCTTTCATGAGTTGGAGAGGATAAACTCATAGTATGATGCTTCTTCATTATGATTTGGTTCTTACTAATGATTAGGTATTCACTACTATATGTGTTTATGTATTATATAAGTAGTTATTATGTATACATATTCGACTTTTTAGAGAATTGTGATATTAATTCTCATGCTACATCAAGATTCATTCTATCTTCAACTAATTTGTTTATTCAATTTCAGGTTGTCTGGTCCACTAATGTGGTTGACGGACCTTTGTTGAAGCCGCTTAGCATGGGGGAATGTCTCCAATCAAGGAACAGAAATCTTGCTGCCCCTACACTTACCTAGGAAATGTCTCTATTCAATCGGAATTTTAAAAACAACAACCTCGTACTATTGACATTCAGTGAAGAAACAAAAACATTCAATTTGTCTTCATCTATTTTTTTATAAAATTTTATGAAATGGGTGTCAACGCTCTGTCTTAATCTATTTATTTTATTCAATTTTACTTTTTTTTTCATCTTTGTCTCTGATATCTATATCATTCATTCCATATTGTTCCATATACATGATGAATAGTTTCACTCCATTTTATTATTTCCAAAACATCCCACTAATTTAATATAGTATTATTTCATTTATTTTGACATTTCAAATTTTTATTATTAAAACCACCATATTATCTTGGATTTATATTTTACTTTCTATTTTAGTGCCAATATTATAGTTATTATGATCAAAATTGAAAATAAATTCAAATTTTCTTCCTCAAAATTTAAAAATTAACATAATTTTAGTCTTTTATTTTTCTTTGTCAACTAATTGAATGGTGTCTTCATATTCTATGCACTATTATTTTATTTTCATAAATCATTTCTTTCTAATTAAAATTCACTCAACAAATTTTTTTCTTAAAAACATTTTTAGATATTAATCTCTTATTAAAATAGAAACCAGTAATCAAATAAGTCATGCAATAAAATTGGTGAGTACTAGTTCAATATATCATTATCTTCTCAATGATAATATATGAAATTTATATTTGAATACTATCATTCATTATTCTTATTCTTCATCATAGGGCAATCATGTTTGATATTCTATAGTTTTTTATGCATATAATAGATAGTTTCAGAAGATTCAAAATTTTCATACCTTTCCTTTCTAGTCCTTTGATAATAATAATAGAAGTTCATATTTGAAAAAAATTTATTCATATATCTTGAAATCTATAAAGTATCATATTAACTTCCTTCTAAGTAGTTAATATCAAACAATGTTTACAAATATTCTTCATAATAATAGGCTTCAAAGTTTCATCACTAAAAGTTATATCACTAAAAGATAAAGATAATGTTCTCATTTATTTATTTCCTCGTTATCAACATATCTATTTAACCGCTTCTCATATTTATTGATAGTCCTAATGAATTAACCATGATTAATATTTTCATATTCTTAGTATCAACTAATCAGTGTCTAATTGGATCCTTATTCTTTAAGATTTATTTCAATAAACTTCTCTAATAGTTACTCATTTTTAATTTAATTTTATTCTATTTATTGTAATATATTAATGATTATTATAAAATTTTGGTATATTTTTTTCATCAATTCGTGAGGAATAAAATCAAATTCTAATAACCAGATCATAATTTTGAAACATAAATTTTATGAACTTTTGCTGACCTAAGTTGAAAAATTTAAAAAAATTTCAAAATTAAATATGTTGTCTCACATGATGAAATTTGATCATCAATATTTCTAGTCATCATCAAATCCAAAGTATTACAAAATTGTTAGTTAGAATGATATTCCAACTTCTCCCGTAATGTAAATATAGGAATTTCATTCTATAAATTTTTGTAATTTCCATTCATCATAAGATAATTATCTTACGCTATATTTATAACAATGGTTTTCATCCTATAATTAGAATATTTATTTCCTTCACCGTCAAAGATCAGTGGATATCTATGATTCAAATTCTAATTTTTTTTTATTGGAATCTATTCCCTATCAAAATAATATAATATCTGTAATAATTTTTTATGAGGAAAATGGAAATGAATTTAACAACAAAAATAAATTGTATGTTTTGAAAAATTTAACTAAGGAGAGTTATGCCTAATATATAATGTTCGATTGGTAGATGATATATAGAAACCACAAGAGGGTGTCAATTATTGTCAAAAGGAAACTAGCCATTTTCATCAAAGTCAAAAAGTTAAATTGGTTAGAATGAGTAATTTAAAATCAAAAATGTATATTAAATTGAATTGTACCTAAGTGGTATATATGGAATGGAAAATATACTATAAAAAGTTAAAAAAAGAACCAATATACAAATATGCATGCTTATTAGAAGTTAAAAACATAACATAACTAAAATAGTAAATAGATTATCCGATGAAAATCTGAAGACCCTTATGAAATATATTTTTACGAATCATTTTAAACATAAAAACTCCTTAATTTTACGCAATAGTTATAGGTGGATAATTATTTCATATTCAAATCATCCATGACCAAACATTATTCCTTCCATATCTATACTATTTAACATCATTATGTTCTACACTATTAACTTCTTCGATATAAATTTTGGCAATAGGTCACTTAATTCCCAAGTAACTATTCAATCCATCCATAATTGGATGTGACTCCATGAACAATATAAATTATAGAAAAAATTGATAGAAGAAAACTCTTATCCTTGGTTCCTCATCAATCATATAGATCATAAAAAACCTCTTCCACACTAGAATAACATCCATCATTCAGATTAAAAATGAAAAATTAAAAATCAACAATGTATTTATTTACAATGAAAAATAATATAATATTAGCTCACGAACATATGGAAGAAAATTACAAATATAAGTACTGCAATATAATGAGATGCTAAATAGATTCACTCTTAATCAACTTTATGGAATGTTTAACCACTCATATTAAAAATTATTTAGTTTAATTTATAGTATTTTTGTAACAAACTCCAATACTAAAAATTTGAAATCATTGTTTTTAGTTTTAACGACATAATAAGTGGTTTTTATTCATCCTAGGATATAGATCTATCATCTAATGAAAATAATTGTCACAACATTACAGTTCTTCTGTATATTCCTTTATATAGATTTATCAATTCATAAAAACATATGATTTGAAATTATGTAATCAAACAAAGAACATACAAAACATTATATTTTATTAAAAACAATGAAAAGTGTAATGTCATTTAAATAACAACTATAATAATACCCATTTAATATATCAATATCCACCATTTTAAAAATTAAAAAACATACATAAAAACACAATAAAAGGTATGTTATAAAAAAAGTTAAAAAGTAAGTTCCCTATAAAATCTAATAAAGATACTACTAGATATAAAATTAGATAAACAAAAAATTATATTTTAAGAATAACATAAGGTTCTAAAAAATATATTCCTTATAATAATTTCCCCTAAATAATTCTCCTTGAAAATAATAGAAGAAAAATATACCTCTAATTTCTCTATTAATAAAAGAATAAAAAAACATACCACCTAATTTTCCTACTTCATATCCCATTCTAGTTTAAAAAAAAGAAAACATTGAAGATTAGTAGAATTTTATACAAGAACAAAAGATATAAAGGTAAAAAAACAATTAGAGGGACTTTATATAATTTTCATAAATTTTACTTTTTTATAAATGGAATAAAAATATAAGAGTATTTATATCTTCTCTACATAAATTTCATTTTTACCTTAGTGATATGTTTCTAATAATAATAAAAATTATGAGTAAAAAAAATAATTCTCCCCATTTTTGGATGTATAATAGAAACATAAACTAAAATATATACATATAAAAAATAATACCCTTTCGTAAGTTACATTCTGGTACATACAAATGGTGTTTTTCTAAGTAATATTTTTATAAAAAGTGTATTTAAAATAATATCTAATCATTGATAAAAACATTTAAAAAATATTAATTTTTGTATAAGAGTAAGAAAAACAAACAAAAATATATTTTTTTCTAAATAATTGGTAGTAATATAATAATTGATATATTAGAATGAAAAAAATTACATTGTGGATATATTATGTAAGAAATTTCATACGTCAGAAATTAAAATCTGATGAATTGTTCATACGTATACAAATTATAAATTATGTGTAAGAATAATGATCTATAATTTTAAGAATTATAATATAAGAGAACAAATAATATATAAGATCTTTATTGTTAATAATATTTTTATGAGTAAGAGATAAATGAAATTATTTTCACAAAATAGTATGTCAAAAATTAAATATAACCTCTCAAAATTTGATTAATGTTAGAAAGATCCAGAAATTTCAAGGAAACTTTTGTTCATAATTACATTGGAATTTTATGAGTTTGTGGCTTCTGACGGCACTTGATTCTGAGGCTCGGTGTGCCCGAAATAAATTTCAAAAGATTAGCTCGGGTACGTTCAGTGAAAAAATGAGCGAGTTTTTCTATCTTTTGAACCGGTGCTCGGAATTGGGTTCTGGGGGCACCATTAAACTCGCAGCGTCGACGATTGCTTAAGGGGGCCAACACCTCGAATGCAGTCGGGGCGGTGTGGAATTTAGATTTCCGGGCTTCGTGAAATAAAAAATAAAATTTATTTTATTTTTATTCTTTATTTTTGAAATTCAAATTTGTTTGAATTAATGTGGGGGTCCACTACCCACATTAATTCATTGAAACTCCTCCCTTAATTAAATATGGGAGGAGCTTAATAGATGTGGGGGAATCCGCCGGGGAAACCCCCCTCTTATCTTTCTCTCTTCCTCTTCACCTCTTCCATCATTGTTACACCACCAAGGGACCTCCTCCTTCGACGATCGAACGAGCGAAGAACCTCCAAGGAAACAACGACATCATCTTCCAACCTCAATGAACGAAGCCACATCTCCGCAAATCTGTCGAGTGATCACGTCACAAGGTAAGGGTTATTTTTGTTTAAGTCTTTATGATCGTTCTTTGTTGCTTAAGGTTTGGCCGCATGATATCGTCGTGACGGGAAGAGATCGGACCACACAAACATGGCCGATTCTCCTCCCCTCTTATTTGTTAATCTTCGTTGATGTTGGAGGCGGAGGCGCAAGGTGTCGTTGCACTGTGCAGTGATCGGTAGGGAACCGCGGCCATGCAAGGCCGCGGCGAAGGCGGCGCAGTGTCGTTGCTCTGTGTAGAGACGTAGAGGGCCGCGGTTGGAGCGGGCCGCGGCGGTGAGGCGTGGCGCCGTCACGCCGCACTGGAGAGACCGAGGAAAGCCACGACTGGACTGGGTCGTGGAAGAGGGACGTGGCGCTGTCGC
This sequence comes from Viscum album, assembly GCA_963277665.1. NCBI lineage: Eukaryota > Viridiplantae > Streptophyta > Magnoliopsida > Santalales > Viscaceae > Viscum > Viscum album. The sequence continues at coordinate 411,552,487 of OY728129.1, read as the reverse complement.
GTCGTGCCGGTGAGATGAGTCATGGCCTAAGGCCACGGCGGACCAGCAAGGGGGCTGGCCGAGCCGGCATCTCCAGCAGGCAGGACCCCTTCTGGGTCTCGTGGCATCTCACAAACTAGCTGGACTTAATGGCCGGACATTACCTAGAAACTGGGGGGTGTAACCCCCCCCCCCCCCCCCGACCACCTGCTAGGGTGGACCCCACTGGGTCCTCCGTTTCCAAAAACAGGGGGTCGCGCCCCCTTTACGTCCCACGCGCCCAGCGGCCGTGCCACGGCCGGCTTCCGAGCCGGGCCGCAGGCCGCACGGGTCGGGCCAGCCGCAGGTCACGTGGGCCGCGCCGCGCCAGCCTTGCTGGGTCACTCCCAACCGGGCTGGACCCAGACCCGAGTCGGGTCAACCAGGTTCGGGCCGACCTAGGGGGTGTTGGGCTAGGACAGACCGGGCCCAGACCCCCTATTTTGTGGAACGTTTTGGTTAAATGGATATATCTTGAGCTATAGACCTCTGACCGATGCACCGTCATCTACTTAGTAATTCTTGGAATGAGATGGTCATTTCGGTATATTACACTTGATGTTTCGGCGATGTTTGGGTAAGACTGGGGTAGTTCGAACCTGAAAACAACAGGGCCCTTAGTGTGAAAACGCTTATAACATAAGAACCAGACGCCCGAATGACGTGCCATCAATTACGTTGAATTCCTCTTGGTGAGATGGTTATTTTGGGTTACTCCACTTGAGGTTTGGATGCAGCTGGAGTATAGTCGGGTTGGTTTTAGATTAAAAACCAATCAGGCCCCTCGGACAGAAAATCCAATAACTCTCATACCGGGCGTCTGATCGACGCGTCGTCTGTCGCATTGAGTTTTTTTATGAGACGGAACATTGGGATACATCAACTGTGGACTTCTTGATAGTTGATGTATCAATCCTTTGTATCGTGGAGTGGACCCTCACGAAATCGAGCGTACTGTGTGCGGGAACCCTAGAGTTGGCTGCGACTGCGATGACGATGACGACTGTACTTGGATCCTACATGGGTTCGACAGTGAGGAGGATTGTACATGGATCCCCCGTGGGTTTGGAAGTGAGGAGGACTGTACATGGATCCTACATGGGTTCAGCATCGAAGGTTACTCTACTTGGATCCTACGTGGGTTCGGCAGCGACAACTTCTTTACTTGGATCCTATGTGGGTTCGTTAGAGGAGATGATTCAAAGGCTACATTTTATCCTCTCCATCTCTATCCATGAGTAGTATACTTGTGTGAGCTGAGTCTTGACATTCGTTCATTGTAATCAATGTGAATGCCTTGCTTTCCTGTGTGGACTGGTTTGTACTTTCCTATGTTGACTAGGTTGTACTTGGGCTGGTGAGTTGGAGAAGAACTGGATTGATGACTTAGGTATATGTTTGGGCATATACCTAAGTAGATTTGGTTGATACTATGTGTTTGTATCTTTCCATTGTGGTTTATCCCTTGAGTATTCTGGGAGACCTTCGGGGGGTCTCGGGGTCCCTACTGAGTATCGTATACTCACCCCTGCATGGGCTATGCTCGCACTTCGTTGTGTTGGATGCAGATGACAGACAACACTGATCGAGGTGGAGTCTTGTGGAGTGGGATGGTACCTGGAGGTGGACCACTTGGCGGGGCGTACACGGAGCAGACGGCCGGACCCGAGGAGATGTGGAGATAATTTGTGCCCACCCATCATGTGGGATATCTGAAGGATGACTCAGTGGTTGCTAGTTTACTATACTACAGCTGTTCTTTATTTTCTGTTGTACTGTACTTTCATCTGAGTTTGTATTCTGGCCCATTTACTTTCCAGCACTTACTTTTGTACTCAGATTACTTAGTGTTTAATTCAGCTTGCATACTCTGTTGTGTTGGTTTACTTGTATAAAGGCAATGCCTTCGCTTTTATTGGGAATGACGCCTTTGGTGCAAGTCACCAGCCCCTGGCCTATGGAATGCGGTCTTGGGGTAGTCACAACATGGGGCCCGAGGATGGGTCGTAACAAATTGGTATCAGAGGTGTCGATTCAACAGCAGAACTTAGGACTTTTAAAATTTCTTCTGTGTGAAGCAATAGTGTTAGTAATATTGAGTGTGGTTTTTAGTTTAGGGAGTCCAGTGTCGGTGCGGCGGCCGACGTATCCATACACCAGGACCTTAACTTTTGATTTCCGACTCAGTGCTCGATAACCCTGATTGCATGTCTGTTTCAAAAGTTTTCTTTGTGATAACTTTGTGTCAGCTCACCAGGTATATTGTTTCACCATGACGCCCCTGTTTCTTTTTAGGATGGACCCACTAAGGCATCCATCTAGGGTTCCTAGTTATGTACGAGAAGGCAGCCCACCGAGCGACGAGACCTCGGTGCAGGGCCCCATTATAGCAGAGGCACCATTGGTACCTCTACCCGCTAGCCCACCGATACCGCCAGCCCCAGCAGCGAAGAGTGCACACCACCTGAGTGCGCTTCATGGGTTTCAGTGACAGAGGCCGCCCAGGTTCCGTGAAGAGACGGACCCCCAGGCAACCAAGTATTGGCTGGAGGCTATCGCCTGAGTCTTCAGATTAGTAGGGACACCAACTGAAATAATGTTGATCCTTACGGAGATTCTCTTGCACGCAGCAGAAGGTAGATTGTGGAACCTAATGCTCTAGGTGCACGACGAGGCATCTCTGCTTTGGATGGACTTCGAGAGCCTCTTTCACTCAGAGTTCATTCCAGCCACCCTCAATGCAGTGTGCATCCAAGAGTTACTACAACTACAGTAGGGCAGCATGACAGTAGCCTAGTACTTGGCTAGGTTTATCGACCACTCTCACTACTCCAAAGACATGGTACGGGACCCATTCTTCCGGGCCCGGACCTTTGAGCATGGACTGAGTCATGAGATCAGGGCTTCGATGATATCCCTCAGCATTTCGACGCAGGAAGGAGTACGAGAGAAAGCCCTTCTTGTAGAGAGCTTCCATGATGAGCCTATGCCAGCAACGAGGCCTACCATAGGGCAACACGTAGTGAAGTATTCTGCAGTCGGCGGTAAATAGATGTCACAGAGGTCGAAGCGGACAAGGTCATTAGGTGGGCGACCTTAGGATACTACTTCGGAGGTGCGGGGCACACGCAACCGAGCCAGTCATAACAGAGGCAGGTAGTGCTATGCATGTGGTGGACATGGCCAAATGGCTCGTGACTGCCTGACTCACCATGTAGAGGAGTAGAAAATGGTTGAGAGACCACCTAGGCAGAGGCAGAGGTTCGACCATGGAGGTCTGCATGGAGCTGGCAGATGAGTCAGAGGAACTGGCCGTGCAGCAGGTGGTGGATGACGCTTCAAGGCTCTACCACCACCACCACCAGGAGGACCACCCCGACCATAGGGAGCTGGTAGACAGGGGCAGGCTCAGCTCTAGGCAGTCGAGGCCTACGACCACAGCACACCTGATATGATTCGAGGTACTATATGTGTCTACTCCAACCTTGTTGCAGTTCTTATAGACACGGGAGTGAGTCATTCTATTATTTCTGCTGCCCTTTTTTGATGCTCATAGATTCTGATGGAGCTGTTGGCACGATCCTTATGGCTAGAGACTTCTACGGGAATAGACTCGACAATTACACTCTGGTGCCGACAGTGTGAGCTTACTCTAGGAGGCAAGAGATTCGGCTGGGATCTTCTTGTAGTGGCGTCGAGGCCTTATAACGTCATCTTGGGAATGGATTGGTTATCTACAGTTCATGCTCAGATCAACTATATTAAGCGCAAAGTGTGGTATTCCCACATAGATGAGAGAAGGTTCACCTTCACCGGAGAGAAGGGAGCCTTTGCAGCGTAGGATGGGCTTACGCAGAGGAGAGGGAAGATGATCACACATCAGTTGGCTAGTCTTATCCTTGGAGAGGTTGATTTGAGGAGTCCGAGTTTTCTTTTTGTGGTGGATCAGTATGCAGACGTTCTCCCTGAAGACGTTCCAAGACTACCTCCTCACAGAGTGGTAGACTTATATATTGACATGTACCCTGGGACAGCCCCAATATCTACTCCAGCATATCGGATGGATTTCGTCGAGCTTTGAGAGCTGCGGGTATAGTTAGAGGATTTGCAGGGAAAGGGATTCATCTAACCCAGTGTTTGACCTTGGGCATCTCCGATTTTATTCATCAAGAAGGCAGATGGGAGCTTACGACTATGTGTTGACTACTGTCGCCTGAATCTGGTGACCTTAATGAATAAGTATCCACTCCCGAGGATTGAAAACCTCTTTGATCAGCTCAAGGGATCATGATGGTTCTCGAAGATAGACCTCAGGTTAGGCTATCATTAACTCTGAGTTCGAGAAGAGTATGTGAAGAAGACGGTCTTCAGGTGTCAGTATGGCCACTATGTGTGCTTTTTTATGCATTTCGGTGTAACCAATGCTTCAACAGTGTTCATGAGTCTCATGGATAGGATTTTCTAGCCTTACCTAGATCAATTTGTTGTAGTCTTCATCGATGACATACTGATTTACTCGACTACTGTGGAGGAGCACGCCTACCACTTTCAGGTTGTACAAGAAACACTCTTAGAACACTAGATTTATGGTAATCCCTTGACGTGTTAGTTCTGGATTCGAGAGGTCCACTTCTTGAGGCACGTCATCTCTGAGGTGGGAGTTGCGGTGGATCCTGCGATGATCGAGATAGTATTTTCTTGGGAGCCACCCAGGAGTGTGACGGAGGTGCGGAGTTTCCTAGGTCTAGCTGGGTACTATCAGAGATTTTTTTCAGACTTCTCCTGAGTTGTAGCACCACATTCATCTTTGATGAAGAAGGGGAAACCCTTCATGTGGTCAGATAGATGTCGGTAGAGCTTCCAGGAGCAGAGATAGATATTGACCAGTGCACCCATCATGAGGCTACCAGAGAAGGGAGTAGGGTACGTAGTTTACTGTGATGTATCAGGGACCGGACATGGGTGTGTCCGGATGCAGGAGCAGGTAGTGATCGTTTATGGTTCACGATAGTTGTGGCAACACAAGAAGAACTACGCTACCCATGACCTGGAGTTACCAGTAGTGGTCTTCGCCTTGAAGATGTGGCGGTACTATCTGATGGGCGAGCACTTTATATTCTACTCTAACCACCAGAGTCTCAGGTACATCTTCTCACTGAATGACCTGAACATAAGACAACAACGATTGCTTGAGTTCCTCCAAGACTATGACTTTGAGATAGTATATACTCCTGGGAAGTGGAACGTAGTAGCTGATTCTCTCAGCAGGAGATCGGACATTCAGCTACATGGAGAGGTGACAGACCAACTAGTAATGTTGCAGATATCCTTCAAGGATAGAGATGGAGCAGCCTATCTATAGTCACTCACAGTCACTCCTCTACTAATTCAGTGGGTCGGAGTGGCACAACGAGGGGATGTAGACTGTGAGATGTGACATGCACAAATATCCACTACAGAGGCACCTGATAGATTTTCTGTAGGTGGAGATCACATCATCCTCTTCAGGGGATGTACCATGGTACTAGTTGCATTACAGGAGGAGGTTCTAAGAGTGTTTCACACTCCCCCTTTGGAGGTACATCCAGGAGTAGCAAAGATGTACCGGGATATCAGACGACAACACTAGGGGCTGGGTATGAAGAAGGTTGTGGAAGAGTTCGTTTCACATTGCCTCACCTACCAGCAGGTGAAGGCAGAGCACTAGGTTCCGACAGACTTGGTGCAACCCTTAGAGGTCTCGGAGTGGAAGTGGGACGAGATATCCATGGATTTCATGACGAGGATTCCATGTACATTCTGAGGGCATGACTCCATCTGGGTTATCGTTGACCGACTCACCATGTCGGCCAACTTCCTACCTATTAGAGAGCAGGGCTCAGTAAAGAGCTTGGGACACCTCTATGTTCATGAGATTGTACGACTTCATGGTGTTCCATCGTCTATCATCTCCGATCGAGACGCTTGCTTTACTTACTAGCTTTGAAAGGGGTTGTAGGAGGCTTTTGGGATGTAGCTACGCCTGAGCACTACCTTTCATCCTCAGACGGATGGCCAGACGGGGAGGACCATTCAGACTCTCAAGGACATGCTCCGTGCATGTGTCCTCGACTTTGGTCACAGTTGGGAGGATCACCTGCCTTTGGTGAAGTTTGCGTACAACAAAAGCTACCACTCCACCATCGGGATGGCACCATATGAGGCACTGTATGGCCAACCATGCAGATCACCTCTATACTGGACTAACCCTAGGGAGTCAGCACTTGTAGGACAAGAGATGGTCCAGGCTACGACGGAGAAGGTGCAGATCATCCAGGAGAAGATGAGGACTACACAGAGCTGACAGAATTCCTATGCTGATAGGAGATGGAGACCATTGGAGTTTGAGGATGGCGACCACGTTTTCTTACGGGTCTCACCTCGACGTGGATTATGGATATTTGTCCAGGGCGGCAAGTTATCTCTGTGCTTCATCGGACCATTACAGGTCCTCAATAGGGTAGGCGAGGTGGCTTACCGCCTGGCTCTTCCACCTTTGTTGCATCGGGTGCACGACGTCTTCCACATATCTCAGCTAAGGAGGTACGTGCATGACCTGATGCATATCATTGACCACTAAGAGCTGGACGTTGATGATGGGGAGACATTTGCGGAGGTCCCTCTGGAGATCGAGGATCAAAATAAGAGGGTCCGACATAGACGTTCAATTCCTCTGGTGCACATTCGTTGGAAGCACAGGAACCTCTAGGAGAGAACATGGGATCGGGAGACTCAGATACGTGCAGAATACCATCATTTGTTTCCCTAGTTTATGTTGTAGCTTTATGGGGACGTAAAGCCCTGAGGTCGGAGTAATGTAAAGACTCGGAAATTTCAAGGAATTTTTTTTCTTAATTACTTTGGAATTTTATGAGTCTGTGGCTTTTGAAGGCACTTGATTCTGAGGCCCGGTGTGCCAAGAATCAATTTCCAAATTTTAGCTCTGGTACATTCAGTGAACGAACGAGCGGGGTTTTCTATCTTTTGAACTGGTGCTCGGAATCGGGTTCCGAGGGCACCGTTGAACTCACAGTGTCAGTGATTTCTTATGGGGGCCTTCACCTCGAACAAAGTCGAGGCAGTGTGGAAGTTAGATTTCCAGGCATCGTGAAATAAGAAATAAAATTTATTTTATTTTTATGCTTACTTTTTGAAATTTATATTTGTTTGAATTAATTTGGGGGTCCACCACCCACATTAATTCAATGAAACTCCTCCCTTAATTAAATAAGGGATGATCTTAATAGATGACGGGGCATCCACTGGAGAAACCCCCCTCTTCTCCTTCTCTCTTCCTCTTCAACTCTTCCACCATTGTTCCACCACCAAGGGACCACCTCCTTCGACGATTGAATGAGCGACGAACCTCCAAGGAAACGACGACGTCATCTTCCGACGTCAACGAATGATGAAACCTCTCCGTAGATCCTTCGAGTGATCACATCATGAGGTAGTGGTTATTTTTGTTCAAGTCTTTATGATCATTCATCATTTCATAAGGTTTGGCTGCATGATATCATCATAACGGGAGGAGATCAGACCACACAAACATGGCCGATTATCCTCCCCTCTTCTTTGTTAATATTCATTGATGTTGGAGGTGGAGGTGCATAGTGTTGCTGCACTATGCGGTGATCGGTAGGGAACCGCAGCCATGTAAGGTCGCGACAAAGGTGGCGCGGTGCCGTTGCACCACGCAGAGATGTAGAGGGCTGTGGCTGGAGTGGGCTATTGTGGTGGTGCGAGGTGTTGTCGCACCGGCCGGTGAGATGAGCCACGGCCTAAGGGCGTAGCGGACTAGCAGAGGTGGCCAGACGAGTCGGCTGCCAACGTTTCGAGGAGGTAGGACCCCTTCTGGGTCACGCGGCAGCTCACAAACTGGCCGACCTTAATGGGCGGCCATTACCCAGAAACAGGGGGGTGTAACCCCCCAGACCAGCTACTAGGGTGGACCCCACTAGGTCTGTGGTTTCCAAAAATAGGGGGATGTGCCCCCTTTGCATCCTGCTCGGCTAGCGGCCGAGCTGTGGACGGCTTACGAGCCGGGCCGCACGGGCCGGGCTAGCCGCAGGCCATGTGGGCAGGGCCACGCCATCCGGGCTGGGCCATGCCCAACCAGGTCGGACCCGGACCCAAGTCGGGTCATCCCGGTTCGGGCTGACCTAGGGGGTGTTGGGCCAGGACGGACCGGGCCCAGACCCCCTATTTTTCTAAACGTTTTGGTTAAACAGATATATCTTGAAATTCAGACCTCCGACCAACGCACCATCAGTTGAGTAGGATTCCTTGGAGTGAGACGGTCATTTTGGTATATTACACTAGATTTTTTGGCGAAGTTTGGGTACGTCCGGGTTGGTTCAATCCCAAAACCAACTGAGCCCTTGGAGCAGAAACGCTTATAACTTAAGGACCGGACGTCTGAATGACGTTCTGTCAATTACCTTGAATTCCTCTTGGTGAGACTGTTCTTTTGGATTTCTCGACTTGAGTTTTGGACGCAGCTGAAGTACATTCGGGTTGGTTTTATCTTAAAAACCAACCAGGCCCCTGGGACGGAAAAGCCAATAGCTCTCAGATCGGGCGTCCGATCGACGCGCTATCTTTCGCATTGAGTTCCTTTAGAAACAGAACTTTGGGATACATCAACTCTGGACTTCGTGACAATTGATGTATTGACCCCCTAGATCGTGGAGCAGACCGTCCTAGAATTGAGCGTGCTGTGTGCGGGAACCCTAGAGATGGTTGTGACTGCGACGACGATGAAGACTGTGCTTGGATCCTATGTGGGTTCAGCAATGAGGGCGACAGTACTTGGATCCTCCATGGGTTCGGTAGTGAGTAAGACTATACTTGGATCCTATATGGGTTTGGTAGAAAATGTTGCTATACATGGATCCGACATGTGTTTTGCAGTGATGACTTCTATACTTGGATCCTACATGAGTTCGGTATAGGAGATGATTCAGAGGCTACAACTAATCATCCCCATCTCTATTTGTGAGTAGTATACCTCTGTGAGCTGATTCTTGACATTCAGTCATTATCATTAATGAGAATGACTTTTTTCCTATGTGGACAGGTTTGTGCTTTCCTGTGTGGACTGGGATGTACTTGTGCTCATGAGTTGGAGCCGAACTGGATTGATGACTTAGGTATATGTATGGAAATATACCTAAGTAGAGTTGGTTGATACTTTGTGTTTGTATATTTCCTTTGTGATTTATCCTTTGAGGATTCATTGAGACCTTCGGGGGGTCTCAGGGTCCCTACTGAGTATCTTATACTCACCCCTGCACGGGCTATGCTCGCACCTCTTTTTGTTGGATGCAAACGACAGACATCACTGATCGAGGTGGAGTCTTGTGGAGCGGGATGGTACCTGGAGGTGGACCACTTGGCGAGATGTACCCAGAGTAGACGGCCGGACTTGGGGAGCTGAGGAGATCATTTGTACCCACCCATCAGGTGGGATATTCGGAGGACGACTCAGTGGTTGCTGGTTTACTTTACTATAGTTGTTCTTTATTTTCTGTTGTACTTCACTTTCCGTTGGGTTTGTATTCTGGCCCATTTACTTTCCAACACTTACTTTTGTACTCAATTTACTTTGTATTTACTTAATCTTGTGTACTCTGTTGTGTTAGTTTACTTGTATAAAGGCAATTCCTTCCCTTTTATCGGGAATTACACCTTTGGTTCTAGTCACTAGCCCCTGGCCTATGGAAGGCAGGCTTTGGGTAGTCACGGCACGGGCCCCGAGGACGGGTCATGACAACTTTCTTGTTTAACAGACAAACGTAACTTCTATTTGGTGTACTTCACATATATTTTCAAATTCAATATAATTTTTTCTTATTATTGACCTTTTAGATAATATAAGTTACTTTCATGAAGAGTTAGTATTTTTTAAAATAAATAATATCTGCTTCCTTTCTCAGTGAGTATTTCATTTCCAGGAGATAGTAAAATATGATGCAAAACCTATGATCATTTGATATTGATTGTACCTAGATTTAGTAAGATATATTAGAAAAATCATAACATAGGGGTTTAGTAAAAGTGAAAAAAATATGATTTTTAGTTTTCATAAATAGGATATTAATGTCTCTATTTTGCGTGTGGTTTCAAATGAACTAGTTCATTATATATGTGTGTGTGTATAATTTATATTTGTTTTTATTTTAGATGGTATTTTAGCTTTCATACTATTATGTTGAGTGAACTTATTATCATCCTCCTAATATTTTTTGATCTACCGGTATCCCTTATTTATCAAGGTCGGGTTTATATGAAATATCCACCTATGTTATTAATACTTATGACATTGTCAAAAACAAAATTTTTAAATGAATTTTTTATATACTTGTTCTAGGTTAGGGTAAATACTTCTATTTTATTAGTTATTTTGAATCTAAGAAATATTTATATTTACACATCATACTAATCTCAAACTCACTATGCATATGTATTGAAAACCTATTTTATAGTGTCTTTGAGTTCACCCTTACATAATTCCATTAAAGTATATTTTTACTATAATTGTGTTGTTAAAAAAATTATAGGTAAAATTTTTAGGGTCATTCATTCTTTAAAAATAATTTTGTTTCACGTAAAAAATACAAACAGTCTATCATTCTTGGAACTCAGTGCTTGTTTATATCCATAGAATATTTGTTTATTTTAAATACATGTTAAGATAAATTTATTTCTTTAAAAAATAATATTATTCAATAGAAACCTCAACCAAAACATTAATATTTATATATTCACTTCTATATCGATTTAAAATTTACTAAAATTAATATGATATAGGAAGTATAATATAATACTGATGGAATCAATCCTAGACATCGAGGAAAATCATTATTCATAATCTTTTCACTTTTCTTGAATATAACACATAGAAAATAGTATTTTTTATTAATAAAAATAAACTATTTTTAAAGAACATATTTTGGAAAACCCATTTTAATCCTATGAATTGAATATCCATAGGGAATTTAACCAATTTCCAAACAATGTTCCATTCAAATTGAATAAACCATTCTTGTATGTTCATTATCCAACTCTCGTCACTTAAGACATCATCTTCTTTTTTAATTGATATAATAAAAAAAGATGATAACATTCATTTCATAACAAACATTGAGTCTAAACTAATTGACCTACATCAAACATTATGTTCTCTATATAAAATTATATAAGATAATTTGACACATAGGTAAATGGAAATATTAATATTTATCTAATTGTAGATTAAATTTCATTAAATTATCTTTTTTGTGGTCAAAATAATATTATTCTAGTTATTAAAAAAATTATTTTTTCATATATTTACTTCAATTTCTATTTATCAAATAGATGGTATTTCTAAAATAAATTCTAGATTGGTATCTTCTAAAAAATATAACATTTTATGAGGATAAAATTCATCAAACCTAACATGTATACTTTCTTAAATAGTATATGTTTATTTACTAAAAACTTGATAAATACTACTAGTGATGGAGTAACCAAGATAAATTCATTCATCAATCATTATATCATATTTTTAAGGATGATCATATATATTCAAAATGACCACAATATATAAAATGAATTTTATGTAAGAAGTTTTAGACTTCCCCCTTTGAAAATTCATATGCAGTCTTTCCTAAAACCCAATGAAAACAATTTCAAATTACAATGTGTCTAGTTGAACTAATGTATTATGAAAAAAAATTAGAATATAAATATTCAAACATCAAAGATATTTTAATTTCATGAGGAGTTATATTTCTTCATTTTTTTATACCATTATGTTTTGGGGTCCTAGTACTGAGAAAATGTGGGTAATACATATTTTATTACAAAAACATTAAAATTTTAAACTAAAAAATTCACCATAGGGATAACTCCAGATAGTGATAAAAAGTGGGTTATTCGTATTTTAAACAAGGGAAAAAAATATTTAAAAATTGATAGGTCTTACAATTTGAGAGCTATAAAAAAATACCATTTATATCCGGTCTTATCAACAACTAAGATATATGAAAAAGTGATTTCCTATATTACTTATAGTTTTTATAGGTCTAACAGTGTCCATGTACACTAAATATAAATCTAAAAAGTTGATACTTCACTAGTATATTTGAATATCTAATTTTGTTGATTACTTTATTGGAATCGCAAACTCTAAATAATTAAACATATTTTTTGGTAATTCATTTTATAGTTTTGTAATTTAAATATTAGGTCTCTTACAGTAATTTTTATATCATAAAATCTTATTAAAAATCCCTGATAAACATTCAACATCACTAAGACAGGATATATTTACTATAGTATCCAATGAATATTGGGTAAACCTTATCACAACTATATATCGACAAAATGTGCACCCTTTATGAACTTTTTAAGGAATATTTATCATTCCAAAGGTTTACATAGAAAACATCATCAAATAATTTGATTAATATTATAAGCAGTTTATTATGTCCTAAACATAAATTACATTAGAAATTAAATTCCTAAAAATAATAATGATATCACTAATACATCTAATTTTACCTTATGCATTGTCTTCAAATGTCACATGTACACCACTCTAATTCTATGAGTTTCAATAACCTGTCTTTTCTCCAACCATATATCGCGAACATCATTTACCCATCTAACTAATGTTTAGGATGTTGGTACACAACTCGTGTTCCAAAAATAAATCTAATCTAAGAAAATGGTATTCAAAATTTCCTGGGTTTATAAATTAAAAATAATGAAACCTAGTAACACACATATGTCTAAACATATAATTTTGAGTTGTTTCTAGTCCCCTGTATATATCAACCTTATGGGTTCCAAATGAATAAACATCATTCAATGAAAAATAAAATAAAATCTAACGCAAATGTAATATCATAAATTCTATAATCAACATTATAAAAGTTTTCATTATAAAAATAAAAAAAATCATGAAATTTTTTTCTTCCCTACACAACCTATATATTAAATCATCTATTAAAATAATGGAGTGTCATCTTAATCTTCTAACTAAGTTGAATTATTTTCATCATTTAATGTAATATAATTATTAGAATCAATAGATAATTTAGAATATGAATCAGGTTTTTCCATCGCAATAAATCATATATGATTCCAAGGATCCTTTGTATAAAAACTAATGAACTTTTTGTTATCATTACACTCTGAATCACTACTAATTTTGCATGATGGATCCTCACTGGAAATCTATGTATCATTAGTTTCTCTAAAATCTTTTCTCACATTTCTATTTAAATACTTTATATTATTTTTCATTTTCATTAGCCTAATATAACAATGTCTTATATGAATTGGATTTTTACACTCAAATCAAATAGTGTTGGAGGATTCCTTTTTATCTTAGTTGAATTTTTAATTATTTTGATAATTCTAACTGAAGTTATGATTTACAATAATATTATTCATACATATCACATATTGATAAATTTCATAATCATGGGATTCCTAATTTATAATATATTAATAACATTTATACATATTATTTATAGTAAAATTATTTAATGTTTGATTATTTTATTTTAAATCAACCTATGTTAAATTGAATTCTACCTCATTATTTATTTACATCTTCTTGGTATCTCAAAATAAAAAAATGGGAAAGATTCTTAGTAACATTTGTCTCTATCCATTGGGATTCCCATTCAATAATAAGAATTTCAATAACTTTGTCTACCATATTTTCATCTATAATTACCATTTTGTAAAATTAATATAATTTTTTAAATAATTATTATAAAATATTAGTGGATTTTCACCATTGACTCACAAGGTATATTTGAAGTCCTAATAATCATATTTTAGTATTTCCCTTTGAAATTCAATATCTTTGGTAGTCCTAAATTTATTAATTTCCATATTTTTTTTCAATTAAATTCACTGTATCGCATGATGAAATTTGACTATATATATTTCAATTCATTGGGAAAAAATTAAGTATTTCAAACATTTTAATTAGTTAGATAATCCAAATTTTCATCTTAAGTGAACATATATATTCCTTGTCACAATCTAACCTTAGTCACCCTAAAATGGGATCCTGAGATATACAAAAGAGTAAGACTGGAAGCTGAGAAAGTATTATATGAAAATGTTACAAAAAATAAAAAAAATGAAACAAAATTCATTACCCATATATGTGTGACATGGGGTCTCGATCCCAAAAAATTCACCACCATCATCCAACACACCACTTAAAAGAAGAACTAGTTCTACCAAGTGACTAATTTCCTTAACCTATAGCAATATAAAAGAGTCTATAAATATTTATTGTGTGTACGTAGGGTGTGAGAAACACTCTATCAGTAGGATCCACTCAAGTGTTTCCTAGTAAATATTTCTTAGATAAACACTATAAAGATAGTATGAAAACTAATTTTTAAGAAACCATAATTTTGTAAGTTAAAAAATATAATCATCTCAATGTAATTTTATTAAAGGAAATATTTTGAATAGAGAAATATAGTCAAGCACAAGGGGATACCCCTAATTGAACTGAGGTTCTATAGACCCTAGAACCCCTGTACCAACCACAATATAATAGTCAAAAATAAATGTTCTTAAAAACAACTATGGATATAAATCCTTGAACTAGAAACATAGTGACACCTATCTAATAGAACCATATCTATCTGACCACTAAGAAGTGAATGTCTAGTCCTAATAGTGTGGTAATGACAATCCGTGGCACCACAACCTCATTAACAAAGCCTCATATGTTTATATAGTATGTAATATTCTAAATGATAAGTAAAATTTAGACATACCATAAAGAAACTTGGTAACCTATGTTTCATTCCCCTAGTTTCAAGAAAACATATTTCATTATTTTAATCAATTTCCTATTCAAAGGGACCATTTGAATAGTACACAAAAAGAATCCCATATTTCCACACATAAAAAATGATTTTCAAAACCATTTACATTCAAATTTTAAAATAAAATATTAATTATGATCTAATGTGAAAATTGGAAGCCTTTAATTAATGGAAAACTAAAAAAAACTATAATTGACTTTCATAAGAATGAAAGCACCTAAATATTATAGAGAAAATAAAAATTAAGATACCACCCACCTTAATCATTTTACAATGATGATTTTTAGTTTATACTCAAATATAATGAGATGTAGGATACTAAAAAGGTAAAAACATGATCATAAAAATCAAAAACACACTAATAAAATTCATGAAATACAAACAATATGCCACCATGACCCTAGGGTAGATAGAAATAACAAGAGGGGATATTTTACATATATGAATGAGGACAATCAAATTCGAAGAATATTTATAAAAGAAACCAAAAAATATATAACTCAAAATATATCTAAGGATGAAGGTGGTGGTGCATCATGTATAGGAATAATTTAAGGTTCCAATGTGGTGGGAAAATGGGGATTATATTGATTTTATATGGTATGAAAACTTTCATAAATTATCATTTAATTTTTAGGGGGAAGGTTGGATGGTTTTGAAACATGGTTTTCCAAACCATGTTCCAATAAAACTAATGACATTTTAACCCATATGTGTTTTTTTTCTGATTTTACGGCATGGTTAAGAAAACTATGAACCAATAGTAAAATTCATATAATTATGAAATTTTATGAAATTAAATTGCTTGACACATGATTTTACCTAACCAGATGAATGATATTATCCCACATATCATTAAAATTTTAATTGTAATGAACCCAAAAAAATAAAAATAATAAAAAAGAACAAATTATAAAAATCAAACCTATAAATAAAACAATGAGTGTAACATTTCTTTTTCCAGAATTTTATAATTCCCAGTCGTGATCAAATAGTTATCGACTCTCATATTAATGAAATTTATTTTCATCCTATAATTTAAAATTTCATAATCAACACTAAAAAAAAATATTTCTTGGCTTGAATTCAAATTATTAATGATTTTAATTGAAATACCTTCTATATAAAAAAAACCTAATCTATCATACACATTAGTGTATGCAAAATGGAAAAAAGATATTAAACAAAAATAAAGGAACAAGGTTCCGAAAATAAAACAATGATGATTTAGTAATACCATAAACTATCCTAGTTAATAATAGGTGGAAACTACAAGATGGGTTGAATTATAGTGTAATGGAAACATAATATTTTTATCCAACTAAAAAATATATACTGAAAAAAATATGTAACTTTATATCAAACTAATTATATCAATTTGAATCACGTGTATGTTATATATGTATAGTGTAAAATAAACTACTAGAATTTAATCAACTTAACCAATATATAAATAAGAAAACCAATCAAAAATTAAAAACTCAATTTAAATGAAAAAATCTGTATATAATCATAGGTGAACCTAAGACCCACTATAGAAGATATTACTGTCAATAATTTTTTAAAATTGACTTTTCTCTTTTAAATAAAATAGGTGGGTGGATAGGTAAATCAAATCTAAGGTATCTATGGTTAAAATAGTGGGTCTTCCTAGGCTAATCAAGTCTATAGTAATAAGTTTTTTTTGTAGTACTTCATTGATAGAAATTTTAGCAATATGTCCATCTTAATCAAAGAGACTCGTAAATCTATAAACAATATAGAGTATGTAAAGGCATTGTAAATTTCATCAATAAGAATTTTTAATTACTAAAAATCCCATCCATTTGGATTAATTTATCACACAGATCAATAGTAGTGGATTACCCATCATAATTTCATTAATAAAAAAGATCTAAAAAATTAATTAAAATATAAATCCTAGATTTTTTTTACAAAAATCATCCTAACGATAAATATAATAACTCATATATAATTTTAAAAATAATATAACTAAACGTTAATAATATGATGCACAAATTTAATCATTAACAAAATTTGGAAATTTGAAAACTTTTTAATTTAGTAAATTCCTCAGTTAAATTTATAGGAAATTTTGTAAACGTCTATAAACATGACAATATGGGAGTTTTGGGTTTAGATTTAAAAAAATCATAAGTATATTTATATATATTTATGATGTTGATCTATTATTATGTGATAATATATATATCACCATCATATTACTTTATCATGTTCCTATATTAAAATGGTTTAGTTAAAGTCATGTTAATATATAAATAGAAATTAATTATTCTTGAATTAAACTAAACCCAAATTACCAAGTTTTCCTGAAAAAAATTAAAATGTATTTGAATTTTGATGACATGGATAAGAATATTAATTTGACACAAAAATTTAATGGAATTTTAAAAAATATTCAACCTTTAAGGTTTAATAATTTAATTTTCAATTATAATGTTGATAATCATTAAAGATAGATTCATTAATCATGTATTTTCTCACATCATAATATATTTTTAAACTTTTAAAAGCTATTTATAATATGAAATATGATTTTATTTTCTTTATATGGTTGTTCTAAATAATTTAGGTTTTAATTAAATTGATTCACTTTTATAATTATCATTAAACTTTACACACCACCCAAACTCATTTAAAAAATATTGTCTTAAATATATTATATCGTAATAGTTTATACTTTTTATTCCTAAATAAATTCTAATAAATTTCACATTCATTTCTATCCTCTAATCCTTCCTATGTATTTAATTTCTATGATAGTTTTTATTTAAGATAATATTTTTTACTTCACTTTGGTTATAAAAGTATTGAATATAATTTCCATATTTAACTAGACAAAAAATTTATTTCAAATTTATTAAATTCTTATTAATTGATATTTTAATATTTGAGAGACATTTTATAGGTTTTTTCATAACGTTTTACATCATTTTGGAAAATAATACATTATTAAAAATACATTTACCAATAATAAATTTAATTTGAATTGTTTCCCATTATTAATCTTGGTAGTTAATATTTATTTTTTAATTTTTTAATTTTTTATTATTAAATTTTAATAATTAATTTATTATTAATATTTGTGTGTTATGAGTAATATTTGAGATAAATGTGATGATAAATTCAATAAAAATTAGTTTAAGTAGGATTAAATCTCATATATTATGGTTATGTATTATTAAAACACATGGGTACTAGGATACATCTAAATAAAATTGAAAAATACTTAGATGTTCCAGAATAACCCAAGTGCAATAGCACGTATGTAAGGAGAAGTGAGGGTTTTTAAAACATTTATAAGACTAATGTGGTCTAGAATTGTCCTACATAAGAATAAAAAGGATTGGTTATGTCATGTGTATTAATTACATAATGATACTAGTTATTGTGTATTATTAAAATTGAGCTATATCAAATTAAAGTAGAACTCATTTTTGAATAAAACTATAGTGATACTACCAATTAAAAAATAAATTTTTTTGATGTATTATTAAATGACCATGGAATATACACATATAAAAAATCATTTCATCAAGATATATCACATTATGCAATTGGATACTTAAATATTGAAAAAGGTGATAAAATTATATGAAATAATTCACCACTATCTTTGGTTTGTGCTTTTGTGACTGGTAAATAGTGTCATATTAGGGGCTTGTGTCATAGATGGTTGTTAAATAAGATATGATAAATATAAATAATAATGGTTATAGTGTTATTTGGGTTATATGTTAGAAAGCATGGAATTATCAGATAAGAAACATGATGTGATATTTATTTCATTTTTATTTTATATATATACCATATATGAACCCTTGAGCATCCTATTTTCAAATATATAGGATATATTAAATTTTTGAATAAAAAATATTTCTATTCAAAATAAAAAATATATTATTGTATAATTAAATGATAAGAAATAGTTTTTATTATAATATTATTAATGACATAATAAATATGGAATAATTAACAACCATATCTATTAATAAAATAACAAATTACGGTGAAATATACTTCACATTAACTGTAATATTTATTATGACTAAACAATAATTAATTTTCTTAATATAATATGCGTATCCAATTGATTATAATTCCCTTGTTTTTAATTTTATATTTTCTTAATTATATCATATCTCTTATATTTAGGCATCATATAATTAATACCCACAATGTATAATACAATTAATATATAACTAATACCCTGAACTGTAATATTGTTTCTATATATAAACTTACACATTCTACTCTCTCATTCCATCCTCAAAATTCCTTCTATATTTCTACTTATTTTACTTATTTCAATAGTTATATTTATTAAGTAATTATTATAGGAGACCATGATAATGAATATTTAAACCTCCTATTAATTTAATCTATAGGTTTTTATTATCCCATTGTACATGTATTAGTCATACCAATTTTATTCATACATAATATTAAATTCCATACCATTAATGAAATAATAATTATTTAGTTTTTTATACTAGTTTTATATTTTAATTTTATCCTGTAAATTGATTACCAAAATCATAGGTTATTACAAACTTTTTATGTATATGTTCCTTGTTTATGACTTTTTTATCAACAACTAAATTTTCTACATTATTCCAAAACATGTATATACTTCTAGTTATTCCCTGATATATTTATTCCTACATGATCCCTTCTAAACTAGTTGACTCTTATATGAAAAGTTATTGTTCTTGCATGTCCCTTTAGAACTTGATTTTAACCAAACATATCTCTTGGTTCCACCTACGAAGCCTTTGGTATTGTGAATTTAATCTTGTATAACCAAGAATGATAATCCATTTCTACAGAAAAGTAAAAAATCCTTACACAACATCCATAATGGACATGTCACTCTTATATGGGTATCAGTTAATCTTACATGCTGAGGAGAAATTCCTAGCTACTCATACTTAACTGTTTAAATTTTAATTCAATCATATATAAGCAGGATAATATCCATGTGATTCTTATGAAACTCTCCTCAGAGCTAGTTTACAATTACCCAGAATGTAGAAATTTTTTAATACTCATATGTACCTCCAAAATTTTCAATGTTGCATTTGGATAGTCTCAATATCAACTAAAATAACTAAAATGAATAATTTTAGTAAATTTTAAACAAATATTAAAATAATGGAAGAATATATTTTCAAAATTATTTATAAAATAATTACAAAAAATTTAATATAAATGTTAAAACAAAATTTTCAATGAATATTTAAGTGTATTAATGTATAAAAAATTGATATTAAATGTGATCAAATTATCATGTTCCAAAAAGGATCTAAATTATGATTTAAAATTAAACTATTAATAAAATTTATTGTACAACCAAATAATATTAAAATCAATTAATTACATTGTCTTTTGTCATTGAAATACATTTAATTCAATCGAAATTGATGTTAAAAATTAGCTATATTTTTCCCTAATCGATAACTAGGAAAAAATATATACTAACTTTTTTACTTCCACAATATTGGAGTCATATTTACCTCTAGAAAAAATGATCTAAACAAACAAAGTATTCAATCAAAATTAATATTAAATTTTAAAAAATTCACATGTAATATCCATAAAATCGATTACAATTTATAATTTTCTTACAACACATTAATGATATAAGGCCTCTTATATAGATTTAAAAAATAATTTAAATGAAGAATATTATAACTAAAAACTAGAATCATTATTTTGATTTCATGTTTGTTGATACAATGGGATACGACACTTGTGTACTAAATTTTAATCATGTGAAAATTTTAAATTTTTTCCCTAAATTAAGTTCATCATATCTATATTAGAAAGAATATTTTTTCTAGATGTCAAAATGTAATAGATGAGATCCAATGAATCCAAATTCTTCATATCTCATGATATATCATTTCTAAATATAAATCTAAAATTTTCATTAAATAATAAATATTACATTTGTTTATGTAAATAGAATTAACACTGAAATACAAAAAACAAAGATAATAATTAAAAAGGAGCCATTTGGGATTTATACGTTGACTTATCCAGCCATGATCTTATTTTTAAAATTGTCATTTAATTTCTCTATTGATTATTTTAATGAAAACAATATTTATTTTATAATAAAAAAATTTTATTTAAATATTTCCACATTCTGGCCTACAAGGTCACCACTAGAGATGGTGGCATTGCGAAAGTTACATCCCAAGCCCCCTCCAATTGCCTAGGGGTTAGTGACTGGAACTAATTACGAATTCCACACACATGGGAGGAATTATAATATAATAACCTACAATAGATAATATATCCAATGAAACAGGATATGAAACTCAAATGGTTATCCATAAATGATCACTTATAGTGAATGTGACACATGAATCTAACATATATTGAAATAAAAAAATATTTATAAAAATCAATATAAAAAGGGTAAAATAAACACCAAACATACCAAAAAGGAAAACTACCAACCAGCCTAGGTAGGGATTCCCTTCTTGCAACCTTGTTCCAAACATGAACAACTAATACTACTATCATCTCTGGGTAAAACCAATACAATGAAAATATAGCATCCCCTAAGGTCTCTTGATGTTAACTCTGAGTAAGATATTCCAACACAATTTTCACAAACCATTTCCAAAATATACATTATCTACACAAATACAACATGTCTAGGCCCAATTATCTTGTAAGGGTGAGTATAACATACTTAGTAGGATTTGTCGAAAATCATAAAGTAAAGAAGATGCAATAATCAACTCAACGCCTATAATTAAAGGTGGACAAGAAGAATACAGTAATAAAATACATAAAAAATTCAACTCAAGGATCCCAACATAATTAAATATCATGAAGGGAGTAGATAAGAACAACCCAAATATGATCAAAAATAAAATAATCATGGATGTTGTGAAGTGCTGGGTATCATAACTCTAAACCTCAAAATCCACTAACAGTTATTTGGTGGTCCTCAAATAAATAAAGAATCCATGAGGTCTGATGAAGATATTTATTCATAACAAAACATATCAAAAAAAAATAACATGTTTTCTAAGAATATAAAATCTCAAATAATTTATCACTATGTGGGATTCCAGTATCCACACCACTACTAGGATTCATGAGGGTAAGTCCACTCAACCCTAAATCTCATTATCCTACCATGGTAGGATGTTTTCCTTAGGGTAAACAAGACCCGATGTATTTTAAAATGACAACATCAAGTCCTATAGTACATTATCAAAAATCTCATCCAGTCAAATGACTTGAAAGCCACAGAATCTAGTCTAGAAGTCTCAGACAACTTCAGGGTTATTCTATCAAATGATTTTAGGGGACCCTGACCCCATTATTATTCGTGAAATAGAAAATATAGTGGAGGATACCTATCTCATTTGAACATTATTGATGTTAAAATTTTGAACTCCAATGAATGATCTCTTTCCCTTCTTGTAACAATAGATGGGATTAATTCTACTCCATAGATAGAGGATCCCTACCATAAATATGTGGGCGGAATTTCTGACTTTATCTGATTACACAATTAGAGTATCACATCATCATGATTGTATGGTAAAAATACCACTCCCCATGAGGTTACCATTCTAGATGAGTGAGATATCATCCCTATATAAGAATAATTAAAGAAGTACCCAGTTCTATGGGAATAAACCAAGGAATGAATTAATTACATGTAAGAACCTGGTTTTTCGCTTAGTTATGAATATGTTAAATTTTGGACTAAATCATTATTTTTTACCTAATTTGGATACCTAATGAGTTATAAAATGTTTCAATGGTTTCTAGGTCTTTTTCGGATCCTGGAACACATTTTTTTAGAACTAGGCCTAACGCATGGTTTGTAGTAAATCATGTGGGGAGGTCGCATGGTTAGAGAAAACTATGCAGGTGGAATATTTTATTCAAACAGAGCCTTACCGCATGATTGGAACATGGTTTCCCTAATCTTGAGGACTAACTATGTGAGTGCCCGCCTTCTCCAAGTACTCATTCATTTTTTCACATAGTTTTCAAAATTTTGTGTCCAAACCATGCTGAGGCTATTTTTTGTGTGATTTTACATATCTACCCTTAATTATTTAATTAAGCCCCTCCTTCTACCTTAATCTGATTTAAAGTGGTATAAAACTCAATTTACACCATTTTAACATTTTTTAAGTCCTTGGATAGGGATCAATATATCTCCTTCATCCAGGATTCATTCGATCTATTGTTCATCGTGTAGGATTCAAAATGATAATTACTAGAGTCATTTTCCAAAATTCGTCCTCTCACCTTCTCTCTAACAAGTAATCAATCTGTGATATTTTTTACACTTTCCCCCTATCTACTCCATTCCAATATAAATTATAGTCCAATATTGGATGAGGAGAGTCATACAATCCTAATGTGGGTGGTCTATAACTCATCCCTCAAGTTTATTGATTTTGTAAATTTCATGTCGGGCATGCCGATTTCATCGAGTATCATTTATGAAATTTATATTCCATTATTATAATCATTAGAATCATATGGTTATTATTTTTCAATATATTTCATTATTAGTAAGTATTTACACCCACGTCTTTATCTATTGCATGTAGGATATTTTCCATTAATGTATGTTTGGTGTTTAGACACATATGAGCCACTATATAGTTGTTCCTTTGCTTGAATTTTTAAAGTGTAAGCTTTTCTATATTCAATGTCTTGATTTAAATAGTGAATTTCATAACGGAAAGTAAAATTTATGCTCACCACTTGAACCACTTAAGGTATGTGTTTAAATTTCGTAATTAAATGTCAAATGCAAATTGAAAACTATACATAGTATATGACTTGGCCTACTTAAATGTAATTCAATAATATTTTTCATGTCTATAAAACCCAATAACGTGTTAATGGAAGGTATTGGAGTGAATCGTAGTTTTTGAAAATTCATTAAATGGATTAAATGATTGGTTTCATGCTACATTTCATTGTCACACTAATGGATTCCAAGGCTTGAACATAATGGATTTATCGATTAATTATGACTTTATTTAATGGTTCCACTCTACATGGCCTTGTCACACTAATGAAGGTAAAGTATTGAACCAAATAGAATATTATATGACTCCATTATCAAAATAATAGTGTTTTGAATTGTTCTAACCTTTTATTCATTAAGTAATTTCTTGAGCCCTCGAGGACACCATTCTGAATTCAAGGATATACCATTCTTATGTTGAGACCCAAATAGAACCCAATCCTTGTCTAAAATTGGATCGCTAGTATTCAATTTTAGGATCTCTCGTTTATTACTATAAGACTCCTTATATAAAGTCCTTGGATCTAGCATTGACATATTGGTGCCATGATTATTACCCATCATGCCCTGTCTTTTATTATCCATATTTTACTTTGGCTGAACTCCATGGAATTGGTAGGTGTCTCATTGTGGAATTTATTAGACTATGGTCAATGGATTACACATTATCCTTTAGTTGGGACACAATCATTACTTATTTAGAGAATCTTGTAGTCTATGTTTCCTTGGTTATTACCTTGGAGATTCTTTATTAAATATCATTTAGGTTGCCTTGTTATGTCTTGGACTAATCAGTATTGTTAACATGTGACTTATTTATAAACAGGTTACAATAAAATAATGAACTCGTTACATGTTCAGACACCAAATGATGGTGTAAGTAGGAACATTGGTGTTTATTTACATCGTATTTATTTACTTTACATAAGAATGATTTCACACACTTACATTTCAATTACATGGTCTAGATTTTATTAACAGAGTTGGGGGTGGCCCACTGTGATTAATCTCACACCACCTCCAGACACCATTTTGTACCAGTGGTATATAAAATGTATGTAGGTGTTGTAAAGGGAAGTTTAATTCTTCAGACACTTGATTTTTTGTTTTTCTAGGATGGAGCTGTTAGTTGATAATTGAGCCGTACCTCAGGATTCATTGGATTGTTTATGTATTTCCTTTTTATACATCAGTTTTTTAATGTATTATTTCTACTTGGTATCCATGTTTTACAGGTTAATAGAAATATGAAATATCATCAGCAGTTGTTTTATGTTATTCCTGTTGATTTAGTTGTTTTTATTCTTGTCTCTATTTATGTTGTTCCTTATGTTAACTTACATTTCTTCTATTATTAAAATCTCTTTATATGTATCTATTGTGATACACTATGGTAATGAGGGTATAGTCTCCCCATAGACACACCCAAGGCCCTCGATGCTAATCAGCTACCTCTGGTGTTTGGGGGATATGTGCTTGAGGCCATGTGGCCCACTAGCCTCCGGGGTCCAATTAAGTGGCATCTAGGTTTGGATGTCACAATGTGGTATCACAATTTTTCTTTTCTTGCTTTACTATTTCGATAAAATAGATTGGATATTAAAAATTCTTGGCGCTTTGTCATAATACATTATTCGGCATCACAAACCCATGTTTGGGGTAAAATCTGAGTTTCTAGAAATACAATTGTTATTCTGTTTTCCCCTATTACAATTGATAGCATTTAAACGTTGGGTGACACACATTCTATATAGTGTTCTTGATTATTATTCTATTTTAGATTCTATTTTATCCTTGGCCTAATGATATGAGGTAAAGGATCATCATTACATGCATCATTATAGGCACATATAATTTACATGTTATGTATATTTCAATTCCATATAAGTGCATTTCACTACATGAATTGATTTAAATGATTATGATTTTTGAGTGATCCTTTCATGTATAAATACTTGTGATTTTTTGGGCTATGATTGAGTGATTGAACATTTCAATTAATTAGGTTTTATAGTCCCTAATGGGATTGAATTAGTAATTTACTAAATCAATAATTTTATTAGAATATAAAGTGAGTGTTAATCTCATTGATAATGAGTATGGGCCCTAATTCACTGGGATGAAAAAACCATTTTAAAGGAACCTTGATTCATGTTATACAAAAATTCAACCATAAAAGTGGAATGGTTGGACATCATTATCTTTCCATATCATTTCTTTGAAAGGTAATGTACTGAACATGATAATTAAATGTTAAATGAAATTAAATGGTTGAAATTTAATTATGAAGCAAGGTTCTATTGATCCATCCTCTATTAGAACCCCTGAAACATATAATTGGGCACTTTCCAAGACCTGGTCATCTAAGCTAGTAGTTTGGGTACAATTCCATGGGCAGTGAGTCTTCTTACATTCAAGATCCACTAGTAATTCTATCTTCATGCTTCTATAGATATTTTGAAATATGTGCTTGGAATTTTTAGACCAATGCCTCCGTGATATCCTATTGTTGTATTCCAAGAAGGCGGAGATGAACATGCTAGATATGTGGTGGTCCCTGATCCACCAATCTTACTGTGAGGAGTGAAACATGATAAACCATCTTTTATACTAGATCTAGACATGGATGTACAAGTATGTGATTTATTTTTATTTATGATGCAGTCTATGTATGGTTCTTCATGAGTTTCACATATGATGGATGATCGGACATGTGAGTTCCAACTGAAGCATCCTTCCACCTTTTCGGTGGATGGGGTTCCACATACTACTATGTAATTTCTAGATTCATACCTATATATCTTTGAGAATCTATAAATTCTTCCAGAGTTGAGTTTCAATCTTGAAACATACATTCTTTGAGATTCATCTAAGTGTTGGTGGGATGTGATTACCCAGGATGGTCGTCATTAGGGCATATTATGGGTGGATTTGAGACTACCTTCTATGGTTAGTTATTTCTTCATATATTGAGATATGACAGATACAAAGAGTTCATTCATCTTGATAAGGGCTCTATGTTAGTTATATAGTATTTGGTGCATTTGGCAGAGTTGCAATGATTTTCACCGTTACTAGCTATGTAAAAACATTATTTTCTAGATGCTTTGAGGATGTGCTTGTGTATTCAATCCATCCTTAGGGGAATGTCTTTATCCTGCTTAAATTTTATAAAATATTCAATAAAGATCTTATCATTGAGGGTAACTTGAGGGACTTTAATAGCACCTGGCATAGAGGTTCATTGATGTGGCAGACTAGTAGTTCTCCCGGTGGCAGGAAACATTACCTCAATGCTTTTTTTCATGAAAATAAAAACTATAGTACATTTTTTGATAACTCCGCATTTTTTAATCAGTATAGACGACATGGGCACCCAAAGCCTCATTATTATTGAGACCCAATGGAGTACCAGTCTTGTGGAAATATAGGGAATCCTCATATATTCTGTTGGACCTTTCCACTAGCTTCAAGTGGAAAATAATCAACACTGCCTCCACCTTCAAGAGTGGGTTATTTTGTATTTCTTTTGGAAGGGAGTTGGAATAGAACTGGCAGGACTGGCTGAGGAGGAGGACTTGGCCATGATAGCCAGACCCCTGATCACCAGAAACTCCAGCAGATAATTTTTTATCATGGCAATCCAACTATTTCACAAGTCCATAGATTAGGACAGATGCATTCTTTACAGTTGATACATGAGGATTAGGTTGTGTGACTATATATAGTATGAGGTGTTCTTCTAGTGACATACACTATAGTATCTAGTTTATTTCATACATGAATGTTTAAAACTTTTATATATCTATCTATCATGGAAAGACTCAGACTGAAGATACAATATTATTGTGGGGTAATGACCCTAGATACACCAGTAAGAGTGTGTTATGAGTGTATATTCCATTGTAGGGACTTTCTCCTTGAGGTAAAAAGTTTCCCTTTTATATAGAACCTCTTTTTTCTCAGTATCATGGGCATAAATATCATTCTTGGGATGAATTGGTTGGTTCAATATCCTGATTTTGTAGAGTACTATCATCACAGAGTATCATTTACATCACCGTAGGGTTATAGTTTTCCACATAATGTTGAATTGGATGTTCATGCTGGGAGAAGAGGACTGGTGTATCCTGGGCTAGGTGGAGTGACTGCCTATATTGAAATTCATATCATGGAGGATCAGGGTTTATGCCATGCTGAATTTTCCCTAGTAGTAGATCATTTCAGGGATGTTTTTCCTGATGTCTTTTTTTAGCATACATTAAGATCTATCTTGTTCTAGGAATATATCCAAGATCCATTCCTCCATAAAGGATGGAACCTACAGAGCATCACAGGCTCACATAATACTTATAGGATTTAGTGGCCAAAAGTCTTATATTCCATAGTACATTCTCCTAGGGTTCTCCTGTGATTTCTATAATAAGGAAGATTTGAATTTACGTCTATGAATGGATTATAGACGGTTGAACCATATTATAGTGAAGAACTGGTATCCATTGCCTCAAATAGATTATCTCTTCCACCATCTCTGAGGATCAAGGGTCTTCTCTAAGATCAACCAGAGGTTGGGATATCACCAAGTGTGAGTAAGGCCATCATACACACCTCATAAAACCATATATATTAGGTATTGTCTGTATTAGTACCTTGTTATATCATTTAGTCTTATGAAAACACCCCCATTTTCTTGGACCTAAAGAATAGGGTTTTCCATCCCTATCTAGATTATTTCATTGTAGTCTTTTTTGTATGGAATCTTGGTGTATTCTCATTCTCATAGAGACCATGATAAACACCTTGAGATCATTTTGAGTACACTAATAGAGAATTCATTTTATGCCAAGAAGGCTAAGAGACACCTCTAGATTTACCAATCAAACTTCTTGGTTCATATAATATTGGAATAATGATTATATGTTACTACATATAATGTTAGTGATGTAGTATACTTGAATCTGACAAACAACATCTTTGATATAAATAGTTTCTTAGGGATTGATTAATATTAAATGTATTTCCTACAAGACATTTCCAACCTTTATTCACCCCATATGGAACATACAAATAATGGTGTTAAGTTCCTATGGTCAACAGAGTGAGAGAAATCATTTTAAGAGCTGAAAGGGAGGATTGTCCCGACACATATTATTATCCTTCTAGATCTTGTATGATGCTATATCATATTTTGTGATGCATCAGGCATCAGAATAAGAGCATTGCTGATGTACAAGGATATATTTGTTGCATATGGATCTTGATAGTTGAGGCATAATGATTGAAATTACCCAACACATGTCCTTGATATTGTAGTAATTTTCAATGCCTTATGTTGTTAGAGACACTATTTTTTGGGTGTTCACTTTTTCGTGTATACATACCACAATAGAATCAAATATATCTTTAAACAACATGACTTCAACCTTAGATAAAATATCGGTTGAATATCTACATTCCTTAAATTTTGAGCTTTCTTATAATCCTAGGAAGGGAAATGTATCCACTGATGTATTGAGTCTGAAAACTCAAGAACATTCCGAACAAGAAGCCAGTGATGAATTGAATTTTATTTCCCTATTCTCTGAGATTCATCTAGAGTTTCATGATAGTTGTGAGAAGTCTTACCTATCATCCTTTATAGTTACCTCTTCCCTCCTTGAGAAGGTGAAGGGTAAAAAAATTAATATCCTAAGGGATTGGTTCTCCGTTAGATTATATCCGAAGATAAACCACCTTTGGATTTTTTTTGTAGATAGAGATGATATCATTCATGTTCAGGGGAATATATGGGTTTAAATTGATAAGAGAGAGGGTTTGATGTATTAGTATCAAAATTCTTAGTGGGATGTTGATCATGGAATCTCTAAAATGTATTGAGATATGTATCCTAAGTATTGGTAGCATGGGGTGAAGCATCATGTTGAAGGATATATCACTATGTGTTTTAGCTATAAATAGGTGTAGGTGGAGCACCAAAGAACTATAGGATTGTTACAACTTCTTCCATTCCCAGAATAGAAATGGGAAGATTTTTCCATTGACCTTATAGTCAGGTTACCTAGGTCACTTAGGGTTAGCGACACTATACGGGTATTTGTTGACTGAAAAATTAAATCATCCCACTTTATTATTATTTGAGTTAAATTCCCAGTTAATGATATGGAGGAATGTATGTATTTGATATCATATGACTAAAAAGGGTCCCTCGTACTATCATTTCAAGTAGGGATGCTCGTTTCACGTCGTAGTTTTAGAAGGGTTTACAAAAAGACATGGGTACACTGGTGCTTCTAAGAACATCTTTTCACCTTCATACTAATGGAAAATCAGAACTAACAATATATATTTTCTAGGACATAATTAGAGCATGATTATTTTATTTGGGAGGTTCTTGGGAGAATAATATCCCTCTTGTCAAGTTTTCCTTTAATAATAGCTTTCATTTGACAATTCAGATGGATCCTTTTGAAGCTTTTTATTGTAGGTTGGGTTGTTCTCCCATGTGTTGGGTAGAGGAAATTGAGGTACCATTACTAGGTCCTCGTCTTGTATAGATGTTCTTGGAGTAGGTTTGGCTTATCAGGAAGTGTATGTGTACTACTCAGTATAGATAGGAAACATATTATGATATTTGTCGATGACCTATGGTGATTGAGGAAATGGGTCTTGTTATCATTTGGTTATTTCCTAGGCTATAAAATAAATTGTTATAGAATCAAGGGAAGATTTCTCCTCATTAGTTAGGGTCGTTTGAGATTATATATTGAGTCAGAGCGGTATCCTATCGGTTGCTAGTAACATAGAGGTACCACACCATGCCCGATGTCTTCAATGTTTCACACCATTACCAATATTATGTAGACCCTTCTAAAACCTTTTATCCTAAGTAAGTTGAGTAATATGTTGATTCTACCTTTGATGAGTACACAATAGTAATCATTGACTGGAGCATGAAGGCTCTTTGTGGCTAGTATGTACCTCTCGTACTAGAGTTATGGTAGCACAACCATGTATAGGAGGAGACATGGGAGTGGGAAGCAAACATATGTGCCCAGTGGCTAATTCTTTTCTAAGACATTGTTTCACCACCCTTTGAAGGTGAACTTAGGGTTGAGTTATTTTATGGGGAAGATTGTAAGAACCCAAATTTTCAATCACGTATAGATCCTTTTAATCTCATTCTATTTTTTTGGACCTAATTTGGATGCCTAATGAGTTAGAAAATGTCTCAATGGATATTGAGTATTTCTTGAATCCTGGAACCTATATTTTTTTAGTACAAGGCATAGAACACTGTTTTTATTAAATAGGGTGTGGATTTCACATGGTGAGAGAAAACCATGGGGAAGGAATGTTTTTTCAGATATATAGTTACTATAGAGCTGACACATGATTTCCCTAACCAAGTGGCCTAATCATGTGAGTTCCCTTTTTCTCTAGGAACTCCTTCTAGGGTTTTAGAAAGTTTGGAAAACCATGCGTCCAAACCATGCATAGAATAAATTTGTTTTAATTTTACATTTTTACACTTAATGATCTAATTAAGACCCTCAATTATCCTTAGTCCGATTTCTTGTCATATTAACCTTCATTTCTCAAATTTTAAATCATTTTGAAGTCCTAACCTTGGTTTAAATAGATATTCATTTGTGATCCATCTGGGCTTCTTTATATCATGTTGTAAGGGATATGGTATTTACTCGAGTTCTTTTTAGCCGTTATTCGTCTCCATTTCTCTTTACCTAGTTATCAAGGTGTAATCATTTTTACCCTTTTCTCATATCTACTCATTTTTAAGATGAATTATAGGCTAATGCTTGAATAGGAGAGTCATATAGGCTTATGGTGGGTGCTCTATAACTCATCCCTCAAGTAAGTTGATTTTTTATACTTTGTATGGGGCTCGTCAATTTTATTGTGTGTTCTTTATTGAATTTATATTCCATGCTTAAAAATATTAAAACTATATTATTATGCTCTTTCCAAATATTTGAAAAGTTATTAGTTGTTACACTAACAACTTTTTCTATCAAATGTTTGATTTATTTTCCATAATGTCCATTTTAGAGTTCTAACACGTATGATCCATCATTCGGGTGTGCCTTGGCTTAGACATTATAAGGGTAGGATTTTATATATGTAACAGATTGATTTAAATTTGGAATATCAAAACGGAATGTACCATGTATGCTCACCACTTGAACTACCTAAGTTATGTTTTTAAATAAGATAACAAAATTTTAAATTGAAATTGGAAGGTATACTAAGTATATGACATTACCTTTTTAAATTTAATTTAATAGTATCTTACATGTTCATAGCACCCCTTACCATGTAAGTGGAAGTTATTTGTGTGAACCTTGATTTTTAAAAATGCCTTAAATGTATTAAATGAATATTTTTATGATACTTTTCCTAGTAATGCTAATAAAAATAAAGGATTGAACCATATTCATTTATTGATTAATTATGACTTGATTTAAGGGTTTCATGCTACATAGAATTGTCAAACTAAGGAAATGAAATTCTAAAACCAAATAGAAAATTATGTGTCTTCATTATCAAAATAGGAGTGACCTGACTTGATTTTCACTTTGGATTCATGAGGGAATACCTTGACCAATTGAGGACCCCATTCGAATTTCAAGCATACTACTTTCTTAGGTTGAGACCCACCTAGAACTCGATCCTTGTCTAACTTTTAATGCCTGGTATGAAACTCTAGGATTCCTCATGTATTACTATAGGATTCAATGGATACACTCCATTGATCTAGCATTGATAAGTTGGTTCCATGGATAAATCACATCAATCCCAATCAATCTTTAGCCCCATTTTACCTTGGATAAACTCATTGGGCTCGGTAGGAATCACATTATTGAATTAAATGGACTTTGATCCTCAGATTACACTATTTCCCTTAGCCACCCTACATTCAGTACTAAGTGAGTGACCCTTGAAGCCAAAGTTTCCGTGGTTATTACCTAGGAACATCATTATTAAATATCATTTTAGGTTTCCTTATTATATCTTGTAACCTTCACATTTGTTAACATGTGACTTTTTTATAAACTAGTAGCAATCAAATAATGAACTTGTTACATGTTCAAACACTAGTTGAGGGTTGAAGTAGGTACTTGGGTATTTAGTTACATTATAATTCTTTACTTTAAATATACATTATTTCACTCTTTTAAATTTCCATTACATAAGATTAATGTTATACACAATGTTGGTTGTGGCTCAAAATGATTTAACTCACACCCTCTTTGGGAGTCTCTTAGACTCAGGGAAGATTACCAGTATACGGGTGATGAAAAAGGGAAGTTTAATGCTTAGAACACTTGATTTACTAATATGTAAAGATGGATCTAGTAGCAGATGACTGAGCTGTAGTTTGGGACACTTGGGAGAGTTTGTCTATTTTTTCTGCATTTGGTTTTTCATGTAAGCTTTATTCATTGACACCATGTATTGTAGATTATTACACACAAGTCATATCATTATTTTTTGTTGTTATTTTCTCTATTTCTATTGTTCCCTTTTAAACTTATAATTCTTTTACTATTAAACTCTGTTTATATTTATCTGTTGTGAAACACTCAATAAATGGTGCAATAGTCATCCCACGGACACACCCTAGGCCCTCCCTGCTAGTCAAAAGCCTATGGTTTTTGGGGAGATGAATTAGAGTCAATTTGGACCACTTGTCTCAGGGAACCTTTTTAGTGTAATTCGGGACTAAGACATTACAATTAACATCATGTAGTAGGTTTACACAATATGTGATCTCTAAGAGGTTACTCAGTGTCTACCCTATTTTTCTGAGTTGTGTCCAACTGAGGGTACATAGGATGAGGCCTACCACACATGGTATGTGGGGCCACATAGGTCCTTAGGCATGTACTCTATAGTAGACGACAAACTAGATGATAAGGGGTAACACTATGTGTGTCTCAGTCACACGGTCCTAAGATATTTGACAACCCCGAAATTCCTATTTTCCTCATCAACGAGTCAATCGACATATTTTCTTATGAACTACAAGCCATTTTGTCCTAAATTTTTTAAAATTTAACATCAATGACATGAATTCTGATTTCATCACCCATTTATTCTATTTCAATGTGAAAACCATATGAAAGTCACACAAAAAATTTGGCCATAATCAATGGATAGCCTGAAGATGGATTACAACTGATCATTTTTAGATAATAAAATTCTTTCAAATTCATGTCATTCCATATAAACCATCCTGAAAAATAATTTTCATTGATTAATCCTCTCTATTTTCAACCATTTTTTGATCCTCAATCATGAAATAATACATTACTCTAAATTTAAAACATCAATCCATGGAACCCCTAACCGATCATTCAACTAAATGGGATCCCGAAAAATAGTTGAAAAATTGGTCAATCTAACATTAGTGATAAACACATATAGATTAGTGGGATAAAATCACAGAAAATATAAGTGATAAATGAACATTGGTTGTATTGGGTTATCCACCGCTCATAAAAAATATTAGAATTGATATCCAAATTATCATTCCAGCAATAATGGTTAATAATTATATAAATCCAAATAAAATCCTGAATCGATGGCATAAAAAATCATTGATTTCCAATTAGTTTATTTATTAGTATTCTATAATAATATATAAATACAATATGGAGATAAAAAATGAAAAAAACCCTTCATTGATAGAAAATTCTAAATCTTCGATTCAATGCTGCAGCCATAGGTTAATTCATTATCACCATCAAAACGGATCCATATATGTTTCCATGGATCCAATTCCACTCATCAATTTTTCATCACTACCATAATGTTCGCCATATCTTATCCACTCCATGTTCTATTGTTTTTCAATGAAAGAAGTGACTTTCCCTGGAGATTTTGTATATGAAAAATTAAATAGATGTGGTTGTAGGGTATCACTATAAATAAGAGAAAATAATTTATTTATTTAATTTATTCTCTCACAAAAGAAAAAACATAAGAATATAGATAAAAACCAAACTAACATTATTCCGAGGATAAGCACCCCATTCAAATTAAATATTTCTTTCAGTTTTCCCATATTGAGACTCTTTTAATTTGGAAAATAATTTCATTAGAAACACTCAAACATAGAATAAAAATAATATAATTTTATTATTATTATATTATTTTATAGGATTCAGATTGCTCGCTTTTCCATATTTTCACAACCCTATGGGAAGCCCCATATTCATGAACCAACAGAACCTTAAAAATAAATTTTACAGTCAAATGAAATGGTGAAATGATCTTTTTACCATCGAGAAAGTCTCCAAACATCAAAACTCTGAATTTAGTTGAGTTCTTCTCTAGAAAAAAACATAGCACATTATACTATCCTTAACAAAAAACTTTTCATCCATGAAAATGAAATGACTAGGACTGAAGAATAACATGGATTAATATTGAATTCATGTATAATTTATACTCTGTCGTACAAAATACCTTCAGCTTTGAGATGTGTTATCGATGAGATCTCATTATATTACCAATTATTAAGGAAAACATGCCTCCTTCATTTGTGAGGATAATGAAAATAATTCATATAAAAAAAAGAAATAAGGGCATGATTCTACTAATGGAATTATTTTCTCAACCACTAAATTTCATTTCATATCTATCCAAACTTATGGGATGAGAAAAATCCCAGAAATCTCCAAATACCTCTACCAAAGGACCACCCACATGAAAATCCTTGGTAGGAAAGACATACTCCCCACCATTTAAGAAATGTTCATGATGGTCATTATATTGGAAAACCCATCCATGTTGTGTATAGATTCCATGTGATTAATAAATTATATATGTTTCATTAGAATAGTTTCATGGTTTTAATATTTTCAAGATTCACATCAGGTTCCTCAGTAATAATCTACTGACACAGAAGAGTATCTATCATCAGAAGCTTATAGTATAGGGGAATCATGAGCCTCCTATTAAAACATCTACACCATAATTAACAGGGGTTTTTCATTTTAAATCGAGATCTCCAACTGAATGAAGTTCTCATTCAATGATATCTCAATTGGGATTTTATTTCATTATTTTGAATGTTATTAATAGGAACATCATTTATAATAACATCCCAAACCAACTGATCAATGCCACTCCACTACTCGTCAGGGGACTTAATACACCATTATCTAAAGTATTCCATCTTGAAAATTCAAATAACCCATCTTTGTGGGCTCTGTCCTGATGAAAAGAACCTAGAAGAGTGAAAATAATCAATATTTCCCCAAAATAACCGCTCCACCACAAAAACAATGTTCTAGAGTGATGGGTATACCCCAATAAAACCACTGATCATAACTCCCCAATGATTGTTCATAAGAAGAGTAGTTTCTATATAATATTCCCATATCAATACTCATCATGTGCACCAAGGAATAATATTTATCTACCAAAGGAACTGGGAGATGTTTTTTCCATCTTCAAGAAAAACCCAATTTAGTTTTCTATTTTAGAACATCCAGTCACATTGATGCACTATGTAAACTTCATGTCATATCACTATTCTCATGAAAAGAATTTTTGAGGTTATCACCATTGATCAGAGGTGAAACATTTCTACCCCTTTACACTAGAATCAGTATCCAAAATACAACTAGTCACATAATTATATTATTCCTCTTATATTGAGTCATTTACTGTAGAAGGTCAACCACCATGCCACAACGACACCACTTTGATCTCGTCAAGCGCCACATTCTTATTTCATGATAACCCAATAAACTATATGAATATGGGTTCTATACAACTAAAATATAAATTCAATATATTCTCCATGCTAAACCACCTTAAAGATATATTTGGTTCATTAAATCAAAACTCCACAATGGTGTTCACCATTCCTAATATATAGGTCGACACATATACAAAATTCTTACTGAGTGTTAATGATCACACTAATAAAGAATACACATATTCCATATCATTTTTAAGGATGTAATTTTGTTTATAGCCACATTAAATTTTATCCCATGCTCACTAAATGAGGATAAGTTAACATAACATCTAAGGGGTTGGCTCTTCTTTCCATATCTGAGGGGTCTGGCTCACAACTACAAATAGAACTCACCACATCCCTGGAAATTATAACCACCTATTCATACCCATAGTAGTAACCAAAATTAAATAAAGTTTATAGAATTAAACCTTTTCTATAGCCTCCCTTATTTTATTATATGAATATTACATCATTTTAAAGATAAACAACAATATAGTTATACCTCCAAGGATTGAAAGTTTTAGTATCATGGAATAATTAAGATCATACATCAAAATTACATAATAAAATTTAACCATATATTTAAATCCTTCTAATTTATCTATTTAAAATTTCATGATCTCCTTATTACATTTAGTCACGAGATATATACATCAAATAAAGAGTTAATCAAAATTCTCAGTAGGAGGAGTTTTAGGGTTCATGATTCAATATAACATGGGTGAGATTTATCATTATCATCACAATATAAGGATATAATCATCATCATCATCATCATGAGGTATACAATTGATAATGGAATGGAATTTGTAAATTCTTGAAATAAAACATCATTTTGTAGTGGTCAAATACAACACATAGTTGTGAACAAAGCCAACATCATGTTCATGTGTAACATAATTGTATAATCATAAAAAATCATTATGAACAATTATAATTTTATGATCACGAATAATAAACACTATCTCGTGAGATAAATCACATTACCAAATGCATTGGTGGGTTATATAATTCTTTACCCACCCGTTCCATTTTAATATTTACATAATCATGTATTCCAAATAAAAAACAATTATTGTCATGAAATATCACGACCCCCTCCCCAAAAAGTGTACCCCTCTTGGGCCGGCAATGTGAGAAGGGGGATAATTACCCCTGAGTCCAACCTCCAGTAGGCCCTGGGTAGGCGACTAGCATAGAGGGTATAGAAAACACACAGATGGGAGGCATTACCCTCTAAGAGAACACATGCGGAAGAGAGAGATAAGATAAAATCCAACCAAATCCAAATCAGAATAAAATATAAAATAAAATCCAAGTTTACATATGTAATTTCAGGAAAAACTACTTCAACTGGAAGGGGAAAACTAAATGTACCCAAAAGAAAGTAAAAAACTGCAGCAACCACAAGCCCGAATAGCTCCGGAAACCCCAAGCTAGTATAGACCAGCTTAATCTCCAACCTTCTCCAATTGACCTAAAAAACAGGTTATATATACATAGGGTGAGTATAATAGTTTACTCAGTTGGATCCTCCCGAAGCCTCTTGTGGAAATGTAAAGAAAGCATGCTAAATTACATTGAACAACAAGTGAAACTAACTCATCACCTACACATGTATACTAAGTTCCCAACCTCATCATGACTACTATCATGAAATAAAACATAAAATAGTATATAATAAAGTAAATAATATGAAGGGAACCCTGATACTACTTCCCCACTGGTTTGTCACTTTTCCCCAACGTCACATGTCCTTAGCATCTCTCTCTAAAAAGTCTTTCCCGCAGACACCTAGGAAATGCACCACTACATTTACCTCATGCAATGAAACCACCATGTCCACAAAAGAATGTAACCAGGTAGTTCTTAGGAGCCACCACAACTCTCATAACGTGTATCATATGTCGAGTATTATACCTCAAGCCATTACATCCCATACACCGAGTAAATATCCTCAAGCCATTACAGCCTAAACGCGTTACACCTATAGTAGTCCATAGGATACTATATCCAGAATATATATGTGTGTGAATAATCACAAGCCATTACAGCCCTTTACACACATATATGGGAAATACATACCAATATGCCTACCGGAAGAAGTAACTACCGATAGAAGAGAGTCATCCAAAGGGGGTAGTTAGCCATCCATCCGCCCACCAGAATGTTGGGGAACACCCCACCCCCCCCCCCCAGGCTCAGAATCCCTAGGGTGTCAGTTGCCCTAATTGATGGGGTGGAGTATCGTATAGAAACACAAAAGTTACAAAATATACTATATCTCGCAACCACACTATGGTAATAACCAATTCGTAGAATCGACGACAGCTAATGTCTCTCGGACTCCCGACTTCCACTTCTTAGACTAGGTATCCTATAAACACACAACCATTTCAAGAGCTTAATTGCATTACTTCATTCCCTTTTTTCAGTTCCACTTTATGTTAATTAATTATTTAATCATTAATTAACCATTAACAATTTCACATTATATTTCATTTTCCTAACACCCAATGCCTAAAGTCCCTTTAAAATTTTAACCTCAATATTTTGGTCCAGCAAGCTCCAACCCCTTGGGTTAACATCATTTTTTCAATTATTTATTTACATCATTACGTTCCCATATTCCCATGAATTCTAGGAAAACATTCTATGCTACTAAACACTAGGGGGATCAACATGGTGTGTAGATGAACTACTCGTCCAGTCTTTTCCACCTATAGCAAGAGCGTAGACCCATTCTCCCTTGAGAAGCTATACACGGAAAGCATGTGGCATACCATGCATGTCTTCGCCCCTTTTGGAAGAAGGGTAGGTAAGACTAGCTGCCTTGAGTAGTGGGGAAAGTGAATTTGATAACCAATCAAAGAAACATCAAGAATCCAAACATTCACATCGAACCCATTAAATAATACCTAGTGTCCTCTCTGACACCCACATGTATAAACTGATGCATCTGACCACTCTAGGCGTCATCTGCTGCCACAACCAATCAACCTCCCTTCCCCCACATATCTGAACAGCCTTCCAGGCTCACATCACAAGACAAGCAGCTCGAAAACAACCATCATATCAATTGGGATCTTGGCCCTCAAATAAGAAAGAGGGTAACTCAGAACCCTACAATGAATTATCTTTTATCAAACAACTAGTTCATTAATCCATCTTGGATTAACCGATCTATTTTTAATAGGTTTGAAATTCGAGAAACCTAATCAGTAAGTTGTCACATATAATTAAACATTCTTACTGTAACTATTTAATTAACATAAAATTACAACAAGAGGAACCAGATTCATTTACATGCCTATTTATCTCTAGCCAATCAATTATCAATTAATTACAGCTTTATTTTCATTAACAATTACCATCGAGAATGAAAAAAGTAAGAAAGAAAGCATAGATATCACATTTTCTAGAAAAAAAGAGGCAATAACATATAATCGATTTCAATCTATTTATCCAGTTCAAATATTTATTATGACAATTTCATTGTGATCTAGTGCGATAAAACATGCTAACTCTACAGTTTCACATAATAGAAAAGAGAAGAAATGAATCCCCTACCTCAAACAGTTCTCGACGTTCTTTATACGAGAATAAGCCACACAACGGGTTACGATCTCCTCCCCAGTGAGAACTGTATCCACCCGAGGATGCAGAGACACCACCACACCAGTCAACACCCTAGAAAAGTATATTTGGAACAAGGAGATATCATTTCATAAAAGGTCTAGGGGAAAAAAGATATGAACCCAAAATAATGACGATAGAACATACATTATATCGAAGACTGGTCGATATTGCTTAGTTGCATAAAAAGAAAGAGGAACAAATCTGAGGAGGAAAGTTTTGTTACACAAATCCTATGGAAAGGAGTAGGATGTATATGGAATCCCGCATTTTTATTACACAACTTTTCATTACATTTTACAATCAGAGGATCATTAAAGTCTGGTGTCTTGGAAATTATGGACATAATACATGAAAAAAACATAAAACAATCTTCTAATCCACTTGTAAGGATTCACCATATGTTCATCCTAGGTGAAATTACTGTGTCTCATATCCTGGAGACATACATCAAAGTAAAGGGTGAGCAGAAGGCTTAGTAAGAAAAAAAAGTGAAACAATTGACATGTGATCTTGAGCAATATTAATAAGAACATGATAAAATTCATAAAGGAATGAGAAATGGAATAATATGAATATCATAAGAAAAATAACATGAATCATAACTTGAATATGTGTATACAAAATTTCATTTAGACATTCATGAACATATCACCAAGGTTTATCCCTGAGGTGTCATAAACATTACCAAGGTTATTCACCAAGGTATCGTGAGACTTTTCATCTCTAGAGATTAATTCTTAACCCAATGCATTGAATAGTTATCAGGGAACACCCTTAATATGTCTT
Organism: Viscum album; assembly: GCA_963277665.1. Classification (NCBI taxonomy): domain Eukaryota; kingdom Viridiplantae; phylum Streptophyta; class Magnoliopsida; order Santalales; family Viscaceae; genus Viscum; species Viscum album. Next base: position 411,511,548 of record OY728129.1, on the reverse strand, counting down.
TAATTTTATGTGGTCCACATAGATCATAATCAAAAATTTCATAAATAACCCATGGAGAATAAAAGAAATGGTTTTCATTACAAGATCATGATGTTTAAAATGTTCTTAAAAAATAAGATAATTTTGTCATTTATAACCCATGGAAAGGGAGTGAGTGTTATATGTATGTCAATTCCAGAATCAAATAAATCATCATTATATATTTATTAACACCCAAAGAAACAAAATAGTTCTGGGTATTCACATAATAAAACAAGAGAATTTCTGGAGAGAAAGAGATAGAAATTTTGAGGTGAAATTTCTGCAGCATAACGACTATATAACATGGTTTTAGAAAACAATGAAAAGAGAGGGTAATAGATTAACCCCCTCATAAATCACTTCTAATACTATATACATACATAATAACATAGAGATAAGAACATGTTATGGGTATTTCAATGACATACCACATGAAAAGGGAACATGAAAGAAAAGAAAAGACGCAATTCCTTTTTCAAAAAATTCGGCAGCCTAATGGAATCACATAAAAATTCAGAAAACAATTTGATGAGAGTAGAAAGGGTCTATCAACAATTTGACATGAAATGGACTATAATTATAACATATATGAAGATACCCTAAACAAAAAAAGATGGAAACTAGAAGACACAACATAAAAGAATTCTGGAAATACATCAGGGTACTCTTATACGACCCTAGGAAACTCCAGCAGCTAAACCTCTAAAGAACACATCATTATATTAGCCATCATGGATTATAAGGACAGAACATGAATATGACCTATATGAGGATCTCTCTTGCCAAAAAAACACCACTGTCTCTCCATCCGCATCGAAGAAAATGACTTTCTTCATGAAGCAATCCATGATAGCCTACACTGAATATAATCAATCCATGCATAGGATGACATCATATGGTTGTATTCATAAACATAAGAAATATCCCCAAGAGTGGTGCTGCCCCAACACTAGATCACTATCTCTACATACATCAAAAAAGTCAGCTCGACCTCCAACTATTGTAGTCAACACCAAGGGCACTGGAAGCCTCTCTACCTCAAGTCCAAAATCATGGACAAGGGTAGGTGATATGAAAGAGTGTGTATCTCCTGAATCAAACAAGGCATACACTAAGGTAGAAAACAAGCAAAGGGTACCTTGAACGACATCTGGATCACCTAGAGCTGGAAACTCTAAATCATGAAGCTGACCATGACCTCCTCTGTGACCTCGCTGACCCTGATGGTGACCACTTCCATGACCACACTCTACTCTCTGAGGAAAAGGAGCATCACGAGGTTACCCTCTGCTTGACCCATCTACCCTCAGCTAATCTAATGATGTTGAAACCTACTACTGCTACATTAGCTAGAACTACCTCAACGGAGGGACCTAATGCCGAACACCTGGTGCACAATGACTGCCCTGAAAGGTCAAGCACTCACGCTGCTGATGACCTCGACCAACATAAGAAAAACAAGCACCAGATCCCTTGGTATAGGCCTTAGATCTGCTGTCTCTGGAGAAACGAGATGCAAAGGGCTGGGACCTACCCCTGGCTGAATGAAAACTCTTCTGCCCAGAAAACTGGGAACATCGGACCACAGCTCGACTTTGTGAGGAATCATGGAATCTCCCCTCTCGTAATGACCCAGTTCTAGACAATGTCTTATCGATGAACTATGCCCTTTCCAGCACCTCAAGATATGTCTTTAGCATAAATGGGGTGACCTAGCACTAGATCTCTAGATGCAGAGCCTCCTCGAAATGCCTTTCCCTGGTTTCCTCATCTTGAAATAGGTCCGAAGCACATTGTAAAAGATTCCTAAAACAGATTCAAAACCCTGACAGACTGGAGCTCCATTGTCAAAGGGTGAGAATCTCCTAGTGACTGGACACCTAAGCAGTAGAAGAAAGAAACACAATTCTAAACTTGTCTCAAAACTCTTCCCATGAGATCGCAGACGCCTCATAATCCTCGAGCAACAAGAACCACCACTGCCTCGCTGCTCCACGCATCATCGTCACAACCATGGACACCCAGTTCTTCTACCAAGCACATATTTAACTGAAGCCTATATCAACCTCCTCCAACCAGACATCCATTACTAAATCTGAGATGGAGCCCTCATACTTTTCCTGACACATTCAAAGAATCTCTCGAAGTTACCTCCTCCATGTTTCGCCATCTCCATCCTCTACCCGGTGGTGATCTGATGGCACAAACCGCTGGACGTCTTCTAAGCGATCCTGACGAGGACATTGACCTGGAGCCATACCTTAAAAATATCAAATATTTAGAGCTCCTATACTAGTAATATGAAATAATCATCATTAATAAATTAATTTTTTTCTTTCATTAATTTTATGTTAACACATTCCAAGGACTACACCTTTAAACACAGGCAAAAAGAAGAGTGATACATGATCCTTTCCTATGTCTCTACCCCGCAACTAGTATCACCTAGTTTAGTAGCCATTATAAACATAATTGTTTGTACATTATATTATAGGGGGGGCTAAATGCCTACGTCTCTACCGGTCTCTAGTGTTTATATCACATGATAAACTTGACTGACACTATTTCCCTACCAACCCATGCAACCTCACTTGTTCCTAACTCCAAACTTCATCGTATCCCTCAACCTGCCTCTAATACCACTCTATCACGACCCCCTCTCCCCAAAGTGTACCCCTACCAGGGATGGCAATGTGAGAAGGGAGATAATGACCCCTGAGTCCCACCTCATGTAGGCCCCAGGTTGGCGGCTAGCACCGAGGGTATAGTAAACACACGGATGAGAGGCATTACCCTCTAAGAGAACACATGTGGAAGAGAGAGATAAGATAGATACCAACCAACTCCAAATTAGACTGAAATATAAAAGAAAATCCTAGTTCACATATGTAATGCCATGCTAAAACTACTAAAACAGGAAGGGGAAAACTGCAAGTACCGAAATGAAAGTAAAATCAGCAGCAACCACATGTCAGAACAGCTCCTGCATCCCCAAGCTAGTAGAAACCAGCTTCATCTCCAACCTTCTCTAAGTGACCTGAAAAAATAGTTTATATATACATAGGGTGAGTATAATAGTATAATCAGTATGATCCTCTCCAAATCCTCTCGTGAAAAATTAAAGAAAGCATGCTAAAGCATTGTGAACAATAAGTGAAACTAACTCGTCACCTACACAGGTATACTATTTTCCCAACCTCGTCATGGCTACTCTCACCAAGTAACGCATACATGAGATTATAATATAATAAATCATATTAAGGGTACCCTACAAATACTTCCCCATTGGTTTTTCTCTCTACCCCAATGTCGCACATCCTCAACATCTCTCTCTAAAAAGGCATTCCTGCAGACACCTGGGCGATGCACCACAACATGCACCTCATGAAACCAAACCACCACATCCGCACAAGAATGTAACCAGGTAGTTTATGGGATCCACCACAGCTCTCATAACATGCATCATACGTCGGGTATTATACGTCAAGCCATTAAAGCCCATACACTGAGTAATGAGCCTCATGCCATCACATCCTAAACATGTTACGCCAATAGTAGTCCATAGGATACTGTATCCATAACATATATGTGTGTGAATAACCACAAGACAATAAAGCCATCAACACACATTTATCGAAAAAAAACTAACAACTATGCCTACTGGAACAAGTAACTGCCAAGAGAAGAGAGTGGGCCAAAGGGGGTAGTTAGTCATCCATCATCCCACTGGAATGTTGGGGAACACACACCCCAGGGCTTAGAATCCCCGAGATGTCATTTTCCCTAACTTATGGGGTGGAGTAGCATATATAAACCTAAAAAGTACATAATATACTATATTTCACAACCACACTATGAGAATAACCTAGTCTTAGACTCAACTGCAACTAATGCCTCTCAGATTCTTGACTTCCACTTCTAAGACTAGGTATCCTATAAGCACACAACCATTTAAAGAGATTAATTTCATTACTTCTTTCCCTTTTTGTGAGTTCCAATTTATGTTAATTAAATATTTAAACATTAATTAACCATTTACAATTCCAAATTATATTTCATTTTCCTATCACCCAATGTCCACTTTCCCTTTAAAATTTTAACCTCAAAATTTCGTTCCAGCAATCTCCAACCCCATGGGTAAACATCATTTATTAAATTATTTATTTAGAGAATTACTTTCCCATATTCCGAGGCATTCTAAAAAACAATGATGCTAAAAACAAGGGGGATCAAAATTGTGAGTTGACGAACCACCCGTCGAGTCTTCGCCGCCTATATCAAGAGCATATACCCATCCTTCATTGAGAAGCTAGACATGGAAAGCACATGGCATACCCCCTTTGTCTTCACCCCTTTTGGAAGAAGGGTTACTAAGACCAACTGCCTTGATTTGTGGATAATGTAAAGTAGAAAACCAATCAAAGAAATATCAAGAATCCAATAATTCACATCCAACTCGTTCTGTCATCCCTGGTGTCCTCTCTGACACCCACATGAATAAACCGATGCATCTCGCCACTCTAGGCATCATCTCCTGCCACAAAAAATTGGCCTCCCTACCCCCACATATCACAACAGACTTCCAGGCTCACATCATAACACAAGTAGCAGGAAAAAACCATCATATCAATTGGGCTCTTGGACCTTAAATAAGCAAGAGGGCTACTCAGAAACCTACAAAAAATTATCTTATATCAAAAAACCAGTTCATTAATCCATCTTGGATTAACAGATCTATTTTTCATAGGATCCAAATTCGGGAAACCTATTCAGTATGCTATCACAAATAATTAATCATGATTACTTCACCAATTTAATTAACATCAAATTACAAAAAGATGACCTAGATTCATTTACATTCCTCTTAATCTTTAGCCAAAAAATTATCAATTAATTTTGGCATTACATTCTTTACCTATTTTCATCAAGAACAAAATAAAATATGTATGAAATCATATAAATCACACTATCTTGAAAAACAAGTAGAAATAACATATGCTCGATATCAATTTATTTGTCTGGTTCAAATATTTATTATGCCAGATTCATTGTGATCTTGTGGGGTAAAACCTGATAACTCTATAGTTTTATGTAACAGAAAAGAGAATCAATGAATCCCCTACCTCAATTAGTTCTTGACGTTCTTTATACGAGAATGAGCCACACAACGGGTTATGATCTCCTCCCCCCGTGACCACTGTATCCACCCGAGGATGCAGAGACACCACCACACCGGTCAACACCCATGAAAATTCCATTAGGAACAAGGAGATATAATTTTATAAAAGGGTGAGGGGAAACAAGAATAGATGAACCCAAAAGAATGACGATAGAATATAACTTATTTTGAAGACCGGTCGATTTTTCTTGGCTGCATAAAAACATAGCAGAAAAAATCCTAGGAGGAATGTTTCATTACAAAACTCCTATGGAAATGAATAGGATGTTCAAGCATCTCACACTCGAGAACAAGGATGAATAACTAGAGAGGAAGATATATTTTCCCTTTAGATGATTTAACGGATCAGTTGTTTAAGATACACTGAATTTTCCATTAAAAGTGGATTACATTAAACCACACGGTTTGACCATGTAGAAAAAAAACATCCTGAGCCTTAGGATAAATTTAAATAGGTTTTATGACCTTTTAATCTGCCTTAGATTCCTTAAAACGAGGCTTTAAATGCATTTTACGTCAAAGGAAATGTCAAAGGGGTGAAAGTGTAGTTAGTTGGGAACACTGTTCCTGAACACGAAATTTGGAAATGGAAATAGAGGTTACCGATGGACCTCACAGTTCTGGAAACACTATTCCTGAACATAAAATTTGGCAAAGGATATAGAGGGTACCGATGGACCTCATCATTTTGGAAACACGGTTCACGAACACAATATTTGGCAATGGAAATAGAGGTTACCAATGGACCTCACCATTCTAGAAACATTATTCACATAAGGTTATCGATGACACTGTTCACATAATGTCACCGATGTAACTGTTCACATAAGGTCACCGTTGCACTGTTCATATAAGGTTACCGATGACACTATTCAGAGAAGTTCACAAATGACATTTTTCACATAAGGTCATCGATGTCACTATTCACAAAAGATCATTGTTGTACTATTCACATAAGGTTGCCGATGACACTATTCATAGAAGGTCACCGATGACACTGTTCACAGAAGGATACTGATGCACTGTTCACAAAGGTTTACCACTGGAACTATTCACTGATGGAACTGTTCACAGAAATGGAAATTTGGAAAAATTGTTAGGGATATGTCACCTTGACCTTCTAAAACACCTCATACACATGATTTTTGTAAAGTAATGGACCAGAGAAGTTTGTTCCATTACATGAAACAAACCATAGAACAAAGTGGGTTTCATAAAAATTTTAAAAATAATAAATTCATAGATAAACTTTGGCAGTTCCCTATCGAAAAAGGGAGATCATACATTGGAATTGAAGATCATTTTTATTTGGATAAAAAATAAAACATGAGGAGTCATTAATTTTTTTCAAAACAAAATTATTAAAATAATTATATTTGTCTAAAAAATCATGGTGGAAACATGTATATCAACTAAAAAGGTAATAATAATTGAACAATATTTAATTAACACTAAATAAATATCCATTATACTGTTTATCTGAAAGAGGTAAACACAATGAAAGGGAGTTGGGTTCGAGAATCCCCTTACATTAATTCCATCTTTATTTTTTCACTTTTCCACCTCCTCAATAATAAACATAATATTATTAAAACATATTTATAGAAGTAAATTTTTTTATAATTTTTTTCAACTATATATCAATTATAATTATTGAATTATATTTTATAAAACACTTTTTTGAATGTTAAATGTTTTTATATCACGTTTTCAATTAATTTTTACTTTCTTTAATTTCACTAATTTTGGTCAAAGTCATCATACATGAGTAGAATTAATTAAAAAAGGATATTATACATGCAATATCATATTTATATATTTTATATAATTGATAATATCCAACCATGATTATTTTTATACTAGTTGACATAGAAATGTCTCCATATGTGGTTAATCGACCTTTGATGGGACATTATGGAGAGGTAGGGAAAGGGATATTTGAAATTTATATATATAATAAATATGAAAAATAAATTAGAGTTACATCATAAATATAATGATAAATCACTACCTAATTAATATTTTATTATTCGGTTTTGAATGTGGTGGAGAAAAAGAAGGGAAGAATAATTAAAAGGAAATATTTTTTTTAACATACTTAATCCTTAGTGTAGCTTTTCTTATAAGGAACAAAAAATTCCTTCATGATTTGAGTTGTACTAAAATATAATTTCCATACATATTCTAATGGAATTAAGATGAACAATTTGGGTGGAATTATTTATTTTAATAGTGAGGGGGTTGTTTTTTCACACTTATGGAGAGGGTTTATTTATACTTGAGGAGAGTGGTATTTTTTAAATAAAATTATAAATAAAATAAAATATCAAAGGTAAAAGTTATAATTATGAAGTTTTGGTAAAATTAATAAAATTTAGAAATATTAATATGCTTTTTAAGTGTTTAATCCTATTTATAATTATAATTTATTATTTTATTAAAAAAGAAAGTGGAATAATGAAAATTTGTTATGTTAAGAAATAACGTTTGAATTTAGGATTTGGAAAATGGTATTTAGGCTTCAAATTTAAGTTTATTTTTTAAAATGAATAATTTATGAAATTAAAAATATATTTTAGATAATAAAGTTATATAAATTATTATTTCATTATTACATCATAAATGATTTAATTTAAGATACATCAGTTATGATAAAAACTATATTTATACTATTCAATTGAAAATTGAAGTAATCCAAAAAATAAAAAAATAGCACTTTGAAAATTTCAATATTCTTATTTAAAAAATGATATTAATTTTTTCAAAAATAAATTCTAACATAGGGTATTTTAAATTTTAACAAAAAAATTATCATTTTTATCAAATATATTAAAATAAATTTTATCAAAATTGTGCATAAAATTTTCTTGAGTGTTTTATTAATTATATTAATTTTTTTAAATATAATATTTATATTTATTAAAATAATCTAGATAAATATTATTTTTGTCACAATTTTTATTATTTTGAATTAAAATTTCTATTCCAACAGATAAGTAACTATTCCCAATGAGTTGGTTACTATTCCAATAGTCATAATACTATTCCAACAGTCACATTACTAGTCCCAAAGTCACATTAACATTAATAAATACAACTTTATTATTTCACTTAAAATTCAATAAAATTCCTCCCAAGGTTATATATTTTCATTTTCTATGATGTTGATTGATTTACTACTATTTTTTCTTTTGAATAGTCTTAGTAGTAGGGTTGATGATCCTAACATAATGGGGTGATCCATATTTGCAATTTTACATTTTATATTTTTTGTTTTTCATTAAATTATAATTTTTGGCATTTTCTTTGGTTTCATTGTTGATTAATGTAATAATATTTATCAATAAAATAATTTCTTTTCAGTTTATTTATGTGTATAATAATATATAGTATATTTTAACCCATATTTATTTAATGAGACCAATGTCATTTTTAAAATCTGGTCTATTAAATTATTTCCCCCATTATAAATTTCATCCCTAAAATTTTAACTCATATTCTCAATTGAGAATAGGTAAGGGTACGTCTATTTCCTTCTTTAATCTATTTATAATGTCACATATTCAAACTTATGGTTCCTCCACAAACTTGGACTAGATGAGTTATCTTATTGCATAGAAAATTTTCTCTACAGTCTAAGATCTTCACTTGCTACTCTTTATATGAGAGGACATTATCCAGCTGTTCCACCCCTGGATTTTGTACATGTGATGGTCCAAGTATATACTTCCTCATGAGTGATAAGTTAATCACATCCTAAACATGATCCATATTATGTGGAAGTGAAAGGTGATAGGCCACTTCTCATATGAGATCATGTATCTAAAAGGAGCTAATGTACCAAGGGATATGCTACCCTTTCATTAAAAAAATGTACGACTTTATTCCATGGTGATAATTGAAGAAAAACGTTTTCTACAACATCAAACTCTAAATCTATTAATATGTTTTCATCATAGCTCTTTTACTGACTCTAAAAATCTTTTATAGGCTATTGGATGGATTCAACCCCTCTTTGTCATCTCTTGCACAATTTTAGGTCTATGTAGATTTCATTCTCCAAAATCATCCCAAAAAGATGGAGTTTTACATAACATCACTTATAGATCTTCATAGGGATCCGTTTTAATGATTGAGTGGAAGCTATTATAATATTAGAACTCAACTGATGGGAGATGTTGATCCCATACACCTTAAAATTCCGTTGATTTAGCTCTATGATTTTCGTTGAGTGTCTGACTATTCCTTTCATATTGTCCATTAGTTTGGGGGTGATAGGCCATTATGAAATTCAATTTAGTGTCAAAGCATGTTGAATACTTTTCCAAAATTTAGAGGTGAACTTTGGATCACTATGAGGGAAGATCGAATATGGAACCCCATACAGCCTCACCACTTCACATATATCATGGATAGTTTTTTAAAATAATTACTCAGATAGTAATGATGGTTTTCACCTTTGTGAGTCGATCCAACATGACCCATATTGAAGTTATTTTAGATGTCTTTGGGAGACATGTGAAAATGTAAATAGTGGCATTCTCACATTTTCATGTGGGGGTAGGAAATGCTTCATCGTCCCTTTGGCCTTATATTTCTCTACAGTAACATGATGACATACCAAACTCAATGAGATATACTATATAATCCCCTTATTCATGTTATCCAACCAAAAATTCTCTTAAATATCATGTTACATCTTGGTACTTCGAGGATGGATAGATATAGGTGATCTATGTGAATTAACCAATAGCTTTGTCATTGTCTCAAGGGATGAAGGAACAGAAAGCTTCATTCAAAACTAAATCAAACCATCATCATTGATGTGTAAATAATGTTTCCTACCTTTCTTTAGTTCTTTCACCTTCTTTTTTAGTCCCTATTATTCTTAATGTGCCTCCTTGACCTTCTAATGGATATATAGTTGTGAAATAATTTGGGAAAGGTAGTTTGTATTCCTTTCTATTATGACTTCCAAGTCCATACTTTTCATATCAATGAAGATATAGTGTTTCTCAATCCATATCATGAATTAATTATTATGTTTTTTTCTGTTAAGATCATCATATACCTTGTTTTCCTTTCTCTAATGGTAGTGAATAGAGTAATCAGAGTCCTTGATTAGATCTGACTATATTTATTAACATGTTTAAGCTCCTTTGGTGTGAATATATACTTTATAATGTTATGATCTGTATATATTTTACACTTATCACTATAGAGATAGTACCATTAAATCCTCCAGTTGAAGATCACAATTGTTAACTCCAGATCATGCATTGGGTAGTTTTTCTCAGGGGTCTTCAACTGTCATGAGGAATAAGTTTTCACATTTTCATTCTATATGAGTATACAACCAAATACATTCTTCCAAGAATCTATGTATATCATAAAACGTTATCCACCTAATGGTAGTGAGTGTACAAGAAGAGTTACTAAGTTCTTCATGATCTCGTTAAATCATTCCATACATTTCTTATTCCATACATACTTTATCTCTTTCCATGTCACCTGAGTTAGTGGGATATACAACTGTGATAAATTTATCCCAAATTTTCATTAGTATCTTAATAAGATAAGAAAAAAATGAATTTTATGACACTTACAGATCTGTAATATTTATCAGTTACATTATTCATTGATTGATCAATAGAAATTCACACACTTGTAATCAGGTTCCTTAAAAATATGACTTATTATATCCATAATTTAAACTTGTTGAACCTACCCAACATTTTATCCTTCTTTAATATTGTATGCACAATCCTTATGTTCTATTCATGTTCCTTATTTTTCTTGGGGTAAATTATAATATCTAGGATAAAAACATCCCAAACAAATTTTAGGTGGTATTTAAATAATATATTCATCAAATCCATGATGATTTGAGGGTAACTATTAGGTCCAAAGGGAATCACTGTGAGAAAATAGTTCCTACACCATTTACAGAAGGAAATATTAGGAATAACTTCCTTCTTCACCATTAGCTGTTGATATCTGAAATGAAGATCCACCTCTGAGAATTATTGATCACCTCATTTTTTATCGAACATGTAATCAATACAATTTCCAAGTATAATTTTTCATTATGGTGAACTTATTGAGCTCACGTTAAATGATATATAGCCCTATCGATCCATCCATCTTGTTGACAAAGACAGTCAGAACACCCAAGGAAATTCATGGGGGTATAAGAAAATTTCATCCAAATTACATTATAGAAGATTCTTTAACTCCTTTGATTCAATTGGGGCCATCCTATAGGTAAATTTGGATATATAACTGTTTCTAGGTATAATATCTATTGAGACCTCAACCTCAAAATCTGGTGGAAGTCTAAGAAACTCTTCAAGAAATATATCAATATATACCCTAATAGTGGGAATTTCATCTAGGTTGATAACGTCCATTGAATCAACCATTTGGGTAGGGTAGGCTTCTTCATAGGGTATCAATAACCACACCGTTGAGGGATTTTCCAAATGAGATTTATGATATTCCTTACCTTTGTAGAGAATCATGGGATGGTTAAAAATATGATAAAATATTTCATTTTCCCAATAGTTGACATGTTCTCTATATAGTGAGAGAAAATTTATTCTCATTATATCTTTGATTTCCATTTAGGGAAGGATTATGATTTTCATTGGAATAAACTTCACACATTTTCTAATATGAGTACATTCCAACACTTGGGTTACAAAGATCACACCTCTTGTTATTTTTTAAAGATATATCTAAATAAATGTATCATTAATTAAAATTTTCAATTCAATTAAACTTTAATGTTATAATGGAAAATGTAAAACTACAATAAAATTAAATAGTTTCCATTGTTGAGTGAATAGGAATTGTACCTTGTATGACTTCATTTTCTTAAACCACCTTAGAAATAGAGATGTCATAATATTTCCCCTTATCTTTTGGATTTTCGTGTTATTGATACTGATTACCCTTAAGGACATGTGGTTTAGAAAACTATCTTATATTGTCCACCTTATCCCAATATTTGAATCATTGAATCATGGGTTGTTAAGGTGGAGGTACCTTCTTTTCCTCCAACATGTTGGCTAGATTCTTCTTGTCTCTTTGAAATTCATGATCATGGTGGACTTATCTCCCATACTTGAATCATATCGTCATTCCTTTGAGTAAAATACCATGATGTTTCTACCCACATTTTTTACATGTGTGTATTTGGATCCACTTTCCCCATTTTTCATTTAACCCACAAGATTGAAAGTTTATTCTTCTCGTTTCATCTACATAAACAAAGAACCATTCTCAAAACTCCTTATTTATAATGAGAGAACATCAATACACTTATAAATAACTCCTAAAGCCTCTGATATCTAGATCCCATAAAAAATTTTGTATTAAACCAGAAACGAATCTATCAATTTTTATATCATTGTTGATAACAAACCCCAAGGAATATCTAGAAATACATGTGACGTTTGGTAGATAATCCATGATAGATTCACCTTATTTTTCTTCATCTCTAGGAATTTGATCTCCATATTTGTTCCCAATCCATATTGTCTATTTCATCATTCATCTTGGTGTTCTTTATCAATTTCTACCATTGATCAACTTCTCCATATAAATGATATATTCATAGAGTCACCCCATCCTTCTCAAAAAATTGGATTATAGAAAAGATTTTCTCCATTTATCAATCCAACTATTCTGAGATAAGTGGATCATAAGATCCACTAAAAATTGGAGGTTGTTTCTGTATAAAATACTCAATAGACATTTTCACTTTCTTGGGGGAAGGAGGATGTTCCACATGGTTCATGTTATTTTTCTTAACATAATAAAACCGGGTAATAATTACTATATATTTTTTAACATCATATCACATGTCATTGGGGATTTCGTTCAAACAGTCATTTCATTTTCCCTCACATGGGTTGTGGGAATGGTTTCTCCTTTTACTAACAATTTTTTAAAATATAAAGTTTTGAATAAAACCTAACTCAACAAATATCAAGAAATGATTTATTCTTTTTTCAATTTAACAATAAAGGTATATATTTTGGGATCCCGATGTTTATACTTTTTCAAGAATAATGTTTCTTGGATGTTTACATATATTTAGTCATATCCTAAGGGTTTTCACTAATGTTTTCTAATGTTAATTCACAAATTAACTAATCCATATCACTAATCCCAACAATAGTGACCTCACATTTCTTATATGACTATTACATCATTTTAACGACAAAAACATAATAGTTATACATTAAAGGATAAAAAGGACTAATATCATGGGAAAATTAGAATCATACATCACTTTTATATAATAATATTTAAACATTTATTTAAATCATTCTTTATTATCCTTCAAAAACTCTGGTTCTATTTTGTACATGTAGTCACCTAGTGATATAAATCAAAGAAGGGAGTGTGCTAAAATCTCATTAAGAGGAAGAATAAGGATCTTGATTCAATATAACATGGGTGAGCATAATAATAATCATCAAATCATAAACCGAGTATTATCATCATAATCATGATGTAAATATCCGGTAAAAGGATGGAATGTTGAAATTTATAAAAATTACGCATCATGTCATAGTTTTCAAATATCATAGATAGTGGTGAACAAAGGTAGAATCATGTTCTCAGATAATAATTGTATATAATGTTAACATCATTATTGTGAAAAAAATATATCATCATGTTCACACCTGATACACATTATCTCATAAGATACACAACACTACCTAATTCATTTTAGGGATATATAATTTTGGGCCCACCCATCACATCATGATATTTACATAATCATGAATGCCACATAGAATATATAACAATCGTAGTAATGAAATGACCAACAGAAAGGAATGAGTTTAATTAGGATTTCAGAAATACTACATTCAAGAATAAAATTTATTGATCCCAGAATGAACAATCGTGATCATACTTTGGGATAAAAGATCATTTTTTAGGATAAAAAACAACACAAGGGGAGTCCAATATTTTTTGGAAAGATAAGAGTTTTTTGAAATCAATTTATTTGGATTAACGATCACGGTAGAAACTTGTATACCCCTAAAAAGGGAAGAATAATGAAATTATATTTAAGGAAATTTAAAGGAAAATCCATATTGAAATAGATGTGAAATAGGAAAAATCCAAAGTAAGGGAGTTGGGTTCGATAATCACCATACGTTAATTTCCACTTTATTTTGTCACTTTTTCACCTACTGGATAATGAACATAGTGTAGAGGTCATGTGATTTGGTGAATTTTAAATTATTTTCTATTAATTAAGATGATTAAAAGTCAATGAATTATAATTGTGGCGATTGATGATATAGTCTTTAGTTCCAAAAACTTGTGCAAATACGAATGCACAATGTCCAAAATATTTAAAGGAGTTCCATGAAAAATAATTTATTTTTCATGTGTTATTGAGGTTGGTTGTGTTTTATTTTTGAGTTAATTGACTATTCTATATATGGAATTTCGATAAAAATAATTAAAGGATCTTATCAAAAAATAAAGCCAACATTGCTAGCTAGAACAACGAGAGAAGCACACCACTATGGGAGGCTGAGATCAACCCTAAGTCATCTGTTATGTGGTCGTAGGTGAGGTAGTGCCAATGTCTGCTTAGATAAGGTAGAGTTGTGGTGTAGAGCAACCAAGTGGGGTGGAATAGTGGTGGAGGTGGGTGTTGGAGTGCACCTTAAAGAACCAACACGGGACAATACTAGTGAGGGAGTGAAGATTTCTGAGATGAGGATTTTAGGGCTTAATTTAATTGTGTGATTGTGGAGGGGGTTTGATTGAGTTGAACACCCACTCTAGAATACAAGGGAAAGTGTGTATCCATATTGTGTGAAATAATCATTGAGCGTCATTTATACAATACTTGCACGTTATTTTTATATAGAGTGTGATAATTAAATAGTTGATCTGTTTGAAAGTATGGAGAAGTTATGTTTCATTGTACTAGTGAAGTAAAAAATATAAGACATTGTGTGTATAATGAAAAACTATTTGAGACTATGAAGTGTGTGTGAAAGTGGAAATTTTGTGTAAGAGTGTCCATGAAACAAATACTTACAAGCACATGAAATGTTATTGACATATTGAAATTTTCATGAACCTGAATTTAATATATGCATAAGTGGAGAAGATCGTGAAATATGTTATAAATACAAGCATGATGTTTTTAGAAGTTCACATGAAATATTTATTGCTTAATCAGAGTGCAGGGTTTTGAGACTGTAGCAGGGATAATTTTATCAACATTATTTCATAATAATTTATATGTCTGAGTTTTTAGTGTTTTGTAAGGTAGGGTCTTATGAAGATGAAATAATTATTGCCTACGTTGTGTTTTACTAAGGAAACTTATTATATTCATTGATTATAATTATTTGAGAAATTATGTCATCAGTGTAAAGGCAATTGAACTACACATGAGCCAGTTTGATCTAACAAGATTGTGGAGGAGGATCATAGTGATAACCCTTTCTATAGATCAAATATCCTGAAGAAGAAAGAGATTCTGACTTGGGGATCTAAACCATTACTGAAGGTCCTTGAGATAATGTAGGGGGAGGGGGGCTAACTAGTTTAATAGATACGGGATCAGACCAACTGAAGAAGAAGAGTTGGATTCATGGGGTGTCTAACCAGAATAAACTAGAGGATCGATTTTTAGGGTGTATAACCAATTGATTCATGAACCATTATTATTGATAAAAATATTATAGTGTAAAATCCATGTTGTAGGGTAAAGAAACAAGGAAAGGATATTGGTCTTAGTACCAAACCATGTAAAAATAGTGTGTGTTTTGTTCCATTTACATTATACGTTGCATGCATGATCCACTAATCTTAATAGGTTATTGATGTTTGAGATAAAATGTCAAAGAGAATTCAGTAAAAAATTTCACACCTGATTCACCCCCCTCTCAATGTGACTACACGATCCATGGACACATCAATTTGTATTAGTGGTTAGGACACCTCTTATTGGATTTATTATGCTTTTCCAGTAGTCTATATCAGAATTATATGAAATGTAGATTTGAGTTTGAAGAATATTCAGAAGTGCTTAATATGAAAAATACTATCACTGCTCTTAATGTTATAAATTTTGATGTTTCGGTCAAAAAAACAAGAAGAAAACAGTGGAAAAGAATTTGAAGAAGAATTAAAAGATAAATGAAAATAAAATGTTATATAATTTAACTTAGAGTGTAAATTTTTCAGTAAAATCAATTGATAATTCATGTTCATGTTGTAATGATGTTATGATCAATTCTAAAAATATAATGAATCTGAAGAAACTTCTAAAAGATGTTTTCACAAGTATGACTATATTTTTAAAGGTTCTTAGGGAAGAAAAATAATAGCTTGAAGAAGAGTGGAATTATATAGAAGAAGCATTGGGAAAAAGATATGCATTTCCAACACCCTCATATCACTTATGAAGTAAATGGAAGAAACAATATATCTTTGCAAAGAAAGATATAATATAGCTATTGTAGAAATTAATAGTAATATCTATGGGAGATAAATTTTTGAATTTTTTTAAAGAAGTTATCCATGTACATGGGAATCTACACATTATATCAATGAATGTCAAAGATGATCAACAAAATGGTAAATAGGAAAAAATCAGGGATGTTGACAATTTATTACAAAAGTAAAATCAATGCCTGAATAAGAGATTAAGAAGATGAAAATTCAATGGGAAGAAATCATGATAAATAAGGAAGATGTCACGATTGATCTCAAAAAAATGTTTCTTGAACTAAAATTGAAACTGAGATATATGGAAGAGACACAAGATGATACATACCATGTTAATTATAAAATATGTTATTCCAATGATTAAATTAATAATATTCTTATTTCTAAATAGACTGAATCTTTTGGAAATAATAGTTTGAGATTATACAAGGATAAATTTTTTATAGACTCATTGAATAAGGTAAAACTATTTCCTAATAAATCTATTTGTACTAATTTTGATTTAATGACTAGTGTAGATTCAACTATAAAATCTA
This sequence comes from Viscum album, assembly GCA_963277665.1. NCBI lineage: Eukaryota > Viridiplantae > Streptophyta > Magnoliopsida > Santalales > Viscaceae > Viscum > Viscum album. The sequence goes on along the minus strand of OY728129.1, from coordinate 411,494,310 downwards.
GAAGAACATGGGAAAAAAATTCATATTACCCAAAGAAAGCATATAAGAATAAATGTGCTACCCAAAAGCAAAAAAATGTCAAATATAGTCAGAATTTTTCAAAAAAGAATAGGTCAAGATTTGATTTTTTATTGGTGTTGTTGGTGTTTTTTGTGTGGTTGGATGTTTGGGAATCAATAAATTAATTATTGGTATAATATGACATTGAACGAAAATTACAAAATTCCATCATTTAGGGGGAACAAAACTAAAGAGAAAATTAAACCTACACAATAAAAGCAGAATTCATAGAAATATTATCTGTTTATTAATATTAGATATGATTAATTTAAATGTTTTTTTTTATTATTATAAGAGAGGTGGTCACTATTATGATGAGTGTTGGTATTTAGCAATCATGAAAAAATCATTTTGTTATGTGAATATAAGATATCAATAGAAAGTGAAGATGGTAAAACTTGAAGATAACATGTCATCCTTGGGTAATGAACAAAAGAAGATAGCTATTAAACAAACAACTCCCATGAAGTTTATGAAGAATTATGTGAATAGTGTCTCACCAACGAAATGATGTTTCTATTGTGGTAAGAAATGTAACATCATGGACCATTATAAATTGGCCATGAATATTCATACTAATGGAAGAAAGATTGAATCAATGAATGAATCAGTCCAGAAAAAAATAACAAGATTAATTAAGTGAAACACATCTCTGACGAAGATTCTGAAAAAATTCCTAAAAGAGGTAATTTTTTGAATTCTAATATTATGTTTAACAGGTGAAACATGTCTGGAAATTCTGGTAATATTTCTTTGACATGGAAATATAGTTAGGAAGAATTCTTGAAAAATAAAGGGAAATCATATGTGACTTCTAATATTGGGAAAAATTAGTCTACACATTGAGAAAATACTAATCATGTTCCTAAAGAGTGTTTGAACACATGGACAGAACAATTGTAAGAGGCAAGAAAGAAGGATAAAGTAGCGTGAAATTAAATTTATTTATTATCAAATATGAAGAATACTTTTTCAACTAAGACGATTATATGGTTGGGAAGAAAATATCAAACCAATTTCTCTAACTGAGGAGCATCAAAGAACCACATTATTCCCATATATATATATATATGGTTTATATTTAATTTATGGATTTGAAGGTGAAGCATATATTCAGGGAGAGACCTGAATTTATTAAAGTTTTCAAAATTTTACATCTAGAAAGATGTCCATCATGTTTGACTATTCGAATCATGTTTCAAATTTTCAACATCTAAAATAATCTCGAAAGTCTGGAAATCTATTCTTAAAGAAATTAAATTATGATGAAGAAGTGTTGTGTAAATCTCTTGATGAGGATCATAGAAAATTAATCGTCAGATATTTCTATCTCAATTGAATTCTTATGAGTATTAGAAGTTATGTAGTGGTATGAATCTGATAATTCTGAAAACTAAATTTTTCGAATCTATTTGGTAAGATGTATGTAAGGGAATAGTTTAAAATCATTTGAGAAATTCCTAAAAATGTGTTTCGGTGTTTGGTATCTCATGATTGAAGTCTATATACAGAATTGATGTTAAATTTGATCACTCCTGTTTCTTATATTGTGCATTTCTTAAGAAGACTTAGAGATGATTAATTTATTTCTTTGATAAGATAGTTTTGATTCCTTAATTCTCTATAATTAATAAATTACAATTATTAGAAGACAATACGATGTTCTCAAAAAGTGAAATTCAGAAATGATAATTCCTTCCCATGGTTTTATCTTTGGATTTTTTTTCCAATAATGGGGAGAATATATTGTTGAATTCTAAAATAAATTGGGTATTGAAAAAAAATCAAAAGGGGGATTGAAGTTGTAAATTGATTTGGTGAAGTTGAAATTGTTTTCAATTAATTGAGAAGATGAAAATTAAATGAATTTTAATTGTGATGATTATTGATCTAGTCTTTAGTTTCAAAGAGTTGTGAAAAGGGGAATGCACAATATTCACAACATTTAATGGTGTTCCATGCAAAATGAATAAATATTTCATGACGGGGTTTTGAGGTTGGTTGTGTTTTATTTTTCAGTTGATGGACTTTTCTCTATATAAAATATAGGAAAAAATTTTTAAAGGTAATTAGCAAAAAATTAATCGAATTTTTCTAGGTAAAACATGAGGGGCATCAACCCGCTATGGGAGGTTGAGCTCAACCCTAAGCTATTCGGCATGAGTCCATAGGTTATATAATTCCAGTGTGTGCATATATGAGGAAGATAAATGGAAGAGTGCCACCATATGGGGTGGAAAAACGGTGGAGGAGGGAATTTGAGAGTGCCCGCAAGAACTGGTACTGGCGAAGTATTACAGAGGGAGAGGAGATTTCTAAGTCTACGATGTCAGGTATTTTATTATAAGGAGGTAGTGGACCGTGGGAAGTTTCAATGTGAGATTCCCTTCTTTAGTGAACAAATCATCGTAGTCATTGGATCCATTTAGTGAAATATATTGTCCATTAATCGTATCGATGTTATTCTTGATCATCTGATAGAATGAGTTGATTCATCAAGGCCATTCATTCTATATCTGAGTCGTCTTCTTCGTAAATGAGTTCTTCCTCCCATGATATCCATGGGTGACATCGAAAAAATCTTGATCTGATCCTTATGAACTATGTTTGAGTGTTCTAAAAATTCATTCATGATTGAAATATGATGAAATTTAATTTTCATCATTAATAGAAGTTCAAAAAAATTATATAAATTTAGTTTTTAAAATAAATTTTATGATGACAATGTCTTTAGCTATTTATATGCTAATCAGTGTTTGAGCCGAAGATAAAATGAGTCATCTCTATGATTCTAGATGGTTCTGAGGTGATGGTTGCTGCCTATAAATATCGAAGCCAAGATCATTTTCCATTTAAATTTTATCTCACATACAATAGATGTTTTTTAGAGAGAAATAGAGTTCCATGAACGTCTGGTTCCGGAAGGAATCTGCAATGCTTTTGTTTTCACAAAAAAACTATAATTTCATGATTAATTGACCAGTGAATTGCACACTCAAGGTGCTTCATGAAGTAAATTGTTTCTGAAAATCTATCCAGGATTGTGTGTTAAGTGGGTCCATGGCATGTGTGTTGATCATTAATAATTCATGCATCCTCATTAATGAATTAAGACTACATATCACACTATTGTGAAAAGGATTTTGAAAATATACCTAGTTTATGTGACTAGTTTAATATGACCTTATATTTATCTTTGATATAGTTTAATTGTGAAGGGTGTCAGATTGAGTCAAACACACAAATATTTGAATATAAGAGACAATTTGTATCATTCATTCATGAAATAATTAGTTAATGTCATGAATATTATACTTGTAACTGGTTTTTATAAAGAGTGTGAAAATTAAATAGTTTATATTTGTTCAAGTATGAATAAGATAGGTTTCATTGTTCTAGTGTAGAAAAAAATTGAAGATAGTGTGTGCATAAAGAAAAATATTTGAGATTATGTGAAGTAATTGTGTATGTGGACATTGTGTGTTAGAGTATTCGAGAAACAAATACATTCATGCACTTTCAATTTAATTTACATAATTCAATTTTCATGCACATAATTTTAATGCTTGAATAAGTTGAGAAGACCGTGTAGTATGTTAAAAATACAAGCATGATGTTTTATGAAGTGCACATGTAATATTTTTTGCTTAATTATAGTGTGGTTTTTTGAGACTAAATCCGGGAAACTTTTATCATCAGTATTTCAGAAGAATTTATGTGTTTGAGGTTTTAGTATTTAGTGAGGCTGGGTATCCGGTAGAAGAAATAATTATTGCCTAAGAAGTGTTGTACTGAGACAACAGATTATATTCAATTGTGAAAAATATTTTAGCAAGTCCAAAACTAGTGAAAAGTTACCTTCATTTAAAACGAAATGTTTTTTCTAGTAACTTGTGGAGGATGTTCAAAGTGATCGTCCTATATGTGGTTCAGATGTTCTGAAGAAGGATCTTCTGACTAGGGGGTCTAACCAGTTACTGAAGAGGCTCGAGCTATTGGGGGGGTCTAACTAGTAAAATGGATGGGGGTATAACCAACTGACCTAGAAGAGTTGGATTGATAGTAGGTATAACAAAAATAAAGTGGAGAAATGATTATTGGGGTGTATAACTAGTTTATTTTTGAACCATTATAATTGATAAAAAATTGTAGTGGAAAATCCATGTTGGGGGATCTAACTAACATGGAAAGGATGTAGGTATTATTACTAAGCCCTGTAAATTTTTTTTGGGATACATTTACCTTAATCATTGCATGAATTGTCCACTCATCTTAACAAGTGATATAGGTTTGAATTAAAATGTGAAAATGAATTCATTAAAACTAGTCACACCTAATTCACCCCATCTCAGTGTGACAACATGATCCTTGGCCACATCAAATAATATTATTAAATAATTTTTCTGGAAGTGAATTATGTTAATTTTTCCACTATTTTTCTATTAAAATTATTGGTTCTATTTTATAACATGGTTTTTTTAAATGTGAAATGTTTTGATATCATGTTATCATTAAATTTTCACATCTTGTTTTGATTTCACTAGTTTTGAATAGTGTCATTATACATGAGTATAATTAATTCAATAATTTTATAATATATTTAATTACATGATTATGTATTATATATATAATTCATAATATTTATCCATGCTTATGGTAATAAGTTTTGGAAAGGAAATTTCTCCATAGGTGGTCAACCAACCATTGAAGGGACATTATCAGGAGAGAAGGAAAAGGAAGTTTGAAATTTATATATATCATAAATATGATAATTATTGAGGATAAAATAATTAATATAATGTTAAATTACTTCATAATTAATCTTAGAAGGAATATTTTAGAAAGGGGTGGTGAAAAAGAGAAAGATTTGAATAATGAAAAAGAGAAGAGTTGATCGAAACATACTTAATCCTTGGTGTAGCTTCTCTTCTATGACATGAAAAATCCATTGATACGTGGATTTTGATTACTCCTAAACATACCTATGTATTCTACAGAGATTGAAAGGGATTATTATGGAAGAACACTAACTTTTAATGTGACATAGGATTGGTTCTTTAAGGGGACTGAGTGTTGTAATTTATACATAAGGAGAGGTGTATTTGTAGAATAAAATATTAAACAAAATAATATATTAAAGTTAAAACTTGTAATAGTGATTTTAATACAATATAAATCATATATAAATAAAATATAACGTTTTTTAGACTTAAAAATCAATATAATACAAACTCATGTGTTTATTAAAATGTAAAGTTGACGGAATAAAATATTATTATTTTAAGGGATCGTTTTTTACATTTGGTTTTAAAAAATATTTTTCAGATTGGAATTTAAGGTTTATTGTATTTTAATTTATCATTTATGAAATTAAATATGTTTTGGTCAAACATCAAGTTCTATAAATGATTAGGTCCTTATGACTTCATGAATGATGTGACCGATTATGAGAAAAACTATAGCCTAACTATTCATCTAAAAATTCAGGTGCTTTAGAAAATAACTAAAAAAGACCCTTTAAAATTTTGATGTTTTTATTTCAAGAAGGATATTAATTTAATAAAAAAATCAAATATATGTAATTGTAATTTTTAAAATATAACTTAGGATTTTTCTGAAATTCATTAAAATGACCAGAAGATCTAGGGATCCAAGAAATCTAGTCCTATAAAATTATTATTTATAAGTAAAGAAAACATGATTAGTTGTTATAGGGGAGTCTACATAGGTTTGGATGAATCTCCCCTCAATTTTAGTCATTAAAAAGCACATTGTAATAATTAGGATCTCTAAAAGTCCACATTGGTCTTACCTCAATAAGTGCCCACATTGATAAAACATCTACCACCTGATTGGCCTCATGATATGCATTAGAGACAATAAGTTTGAGAGAGTTAATATTCCTTATTAATACAATCCAATGGGGTAGGAGGTGTCATGGGACATTCCTTGTTCTTTCTTTGAGTTCCAAGATTATATTTACAGAGTCTAATTCAATCCATATATTAGTCCACAGATGATGGTCAGCATACTTGATGGCGTAGTTCATCACCCACTGTTCTATTTTGTACACAATTCTAATCCCAATATAATGATAGAAGCATCCCTTGACAACGCCATGATATGTAAGAAAAATACCCCCACACACTGAGGTCCCCGTTGTACCTAAGGTCGCACAATCAACATTGGATTTGATATAAATATCAATCGGTGTGATCCCTCACACTGTTTTGTGAACCAGTGGTTGTTTCAGTATTCCTATGACACTAAAGAGTCTTAGAGTTCATAGGTATTGAAGGCAGTTGTTCATAGTGCCTTTCTGTAACCGAGAAGCAGAGTATACCTCCCAATAAAGAGTGACCATTCTAGCATGAATATATGGTGGCAAATCCTAAAACAACTTCTCTGTGTGGGCCTTCTATGTCAAGTCCATAATATTGGTTTCCTCTACAAGGAATAAGTTATATATCAATGCACTCTGGCCAGTGTCACTAAGATATTTCATGATTTGATCAAACTAACAACCTGTAATGAACTCAAGGTGAAATATATCAACAGTATATTTACAAAGACCCCTTTTAAATTCACAATTAATAGACATGTGTTGGATGGTTTATTTAGCATGTAAACCCAAATGGGAAGACGAGACAATAACCTATCTAGACTTCTTCAATTCCTCTTGATTTGGTAATTTATCTTTCCAAACTCTACATAAAAGAGCATACCTTGAGGAATGTATAAATTTGGACTTGAATCTGGACAACCCAGCTGTAATTATGGCTTCCCTATCATAATTCATTCTATAATAGTCTTTGGTACTGAATACCCATGGTAATCTATCTTCCATACTAAAACATCCGTGTACATGAGAGTATATTGTGGAAAATACCTCATGAACTTCTTGGGTATAATGTCAAGTCCACGATGATAAGTGATAAACCCACCAATATCTATTTGCATATTGTCATTAAGAATGACCAGTCCATCCTTGAGAGGTTGATTCATCAAGAAAGTGTCCCATCAATCGAGAGCAGAGTCCCTACTAAACATCCATTTAGTATACTATATGATATCCTTGAAGGAATTACTTATTGAGTTTCATAAATAAGATCCAATGTAATATTAATATCCTTCCAATAACCTCTCCTTGAACCTTTATATTTGGAATATTTATATGTTCATTGAGTTTTTTAATCATGATTCTTTTTTTTGAATTATAATAAATATATTTACTTAAATTAATCATGATAAATATTTTTTATATCATATTGAATTATTTTGAAGTAAAATTAAAATTCCAATAGTTAGGTTACTATTCCCAACAACCATGTTATTATTTCAATGATCAAATTACTCTTTCAATGTTCACATTACTATTCAAACAGTCACATTACCTCATATAAATACAACATAATTCTTTCACTAAATATTCACTACAATTCCTCCCAATTTGAAATATTTTCATTTTCTATGATTTTGATTATTTTACTAATATGTTTTCTAAAGTGTTGGAAGTGGTGGTGGTGACTCCTGCAGATTGAGGTGATCCATATTTTCCCATATTTTATTTTTCATTATATATTTCTCCCCATTTTAATTTTTATCATTTTCATTGGATTCATTACTAATTAATTTTATAGTATTAATTAATTATATAAATGAAGTTTGGTTTTTAATATGTGTAATTCTATATAGTATATTGTAGCACGTGTTTATTTACAGAGATATATACCATTGATAAACTCTGGGTTGTCAGATTTTCCTTGTTAAAAAGTAACTTCCTAAAAGGTATCGTACTCTATCATAGGTAAAATCACACCACCAGAAGAGTGGATAACGCTCATCATCACAGAGAGCTTTATAGATGACCCAAATCAAGTGTGGTGTTCCAATATAATAACTAACTCCTAGATGAGTTTAACAAGGTGAAAATTGCATGATTGAAAAAAATAACATGACGGTCTATGAGGAAATGAACATGAATCACACTCTAGTTCACTTCAGTCCCTACCCAAGTAATAGAATCCACCATTCTTGTGATCAATAACACATGTCTTCAGCATCCCATGAAAATCTCCACTGACAACCTATTGAGAAACATCAGTTCTACGAGAAGAAGATGCACATATCCACCATACATGATGTGGAATGTAGATCCAAAGAACCATTCTAGTTGTCATTAGGTGAAAATAAAACCCACACCTCCAACTAGGGTGAATTTATTCCAAGATTTCCAATTGTTTAAGGCTTACTTGGGTGCCTTTGATATATATGGTGTTTCATTAATTCCAAATAAAATCCCAAGGACTCTTTATTAGGATTCCTTCAGAATCATCGATTTCAAAAAAAATCCACAAAACAAGCCTAAAAAACACCTCTCAAAGAGTACCTTATCTAACGTACACCTTTATATAGCCATACTACCTTCTAAAAGGTCCATCATCCTCTGATTGGAATTCCAACACAAATAAGATCCCAATGTCCAAAAACCATAGAGTGTACCAATCAAATGTTTGGGATGTAAATTTTCTACTAATAACTCGCATTGTTTCCTAGTTAATTCAATACATGAACTCGAGTTTGGTAGTAAAATCCAGAATAAAATGAAATATAAAGTCCAAAAATCTATATGATCTCCTATCTCACAATTGTGAGGACCACCTCACAAAATCTCGATGCCTCTACCATCAAACATATATAGTATAACCAATCTAATACTTTTTTCAACCATCCTAGTAGGAACTACCATCTTCTCTATATGAAAAATTTGCACCAACTATAAGGGAGAAAATCTTACCTCATATAATGGGTCAAGAGAACCTCTCAACCCTGTCTCTAGAAATAGTGCATCTGTACCCACTCTCATATGACCAGAGGACAAACCACATGCATGATATCATCACAACCATACCTCTATATAAAAGATTTATATTGTCGAGAGGCATCCTAAAATTTGATGGTATCACCCAAAAAGATGGATAATATCTAGATGATCTAACATAAGAAGGACAATAAAGATAAAAAATAACCATTTTATGATACATGTAAAAATTACTTGTACCCCAATACCAATGTCTTAGGGTTATGGGTCAAATAATATGTTATCGGAGTCTTTTAAAAATCATATTTCATCCACCCCAACTAATTAGGATTCCATGGATTATTAGTATTACACAAGACCCCCGTAGTATTGTTTCCCTATGTTCCCAATTCAATCCTCACATGACTAGTAACTCTTAACGTTGTCCCTATAACAGAACCTCTCTGATAAAACTATATTACATAATCACCTATTGGGTCCCTTCTAGGGATAGAGATAAGATGAGAGTGAGGCCCCAAGCCCTCCTCTAATATGCCATGGTCTAGAGGAAAGCATTGAGTAATAGTTTCACACACATTGGGGACTTGTTATATCATAACATGCCAGAAATACATATCTCCAATGTAACAATCGATCAATTTTTTTGGATATACATAAATTTTAAACTAACATGAATGTAACATATGCATGTGAAATATACCAGAATTTAAAAGATATGAAGTGTGAGGAATGAATGTAGAGGTTAATAGATTCTCAATGACGTTGAAAAGAGAAATGACAACCATCCAAAGCAGAAAGGACCTTACTGCAAGCTGGATCCAAACCCAAATAGGTCATACTACCATTAGATCCCACAACCACAAAAATTATTTGAATAACACATATCTATGGGTCTCTAGGTTTCAAATCTAAACATGCTATGTCAACCCCAATATCGAAATCCATATTTGATAAGTGTTTCATCTTCACCAAACTAACACATGTGAGATAAATACCTATATAGTGGTGTGTATAGACATACTCGGTTGGATGCCCAAAAACATAGTGAGAGAAAGAGGAAAAATTGACTTGATTCCCAGAACTGGAGGAGTCAAGGAGGAGGAGAATAATGAAATCTAGAAAACAAGTCTAGTCAAGTCTCATAGTGAAAAGGAATATATGGAAGGAAGTCAAGAATAATTATCGAGATATTATCATCACTAGATATCTTGGGGATGTTATAAAGTACTAGCCATCACAACTCCATACCTCAAAATCCACTACGCATGGGTAGATGGCACTGCACAAAACATTGAAGAGTCGGTATTTTATAATGTTGGAATCCAACCATAACATCATGTTTGAAAGGAAACCTACAGGTTTTCATGGAACCAAAAATCTCACATAATTCAACACTGCATGGGATTCCAGTATTTATAGAACCTCTATGATCAATGAGAGAAAGTTCATTCAACCATGAAGCTCAGTCTCAGTTTGACGTATCATGCACTACATGAGGGTAAGGATAAACCTAGGTATGGTCATAGGAGGTACTCCACTCCCAAAGTACGATATCAAATACCTCATCTAGCCAAATTTCTCTACACTAACAACTTTTGATCTAGTTGTCTCAAGAAACTAATTGGTCATTCACTAAGAAGTTATTGGAGGATCTATACTTCATGATTCTAGGATAAATAGAAACTCAGCTAGAGGATCCCTATCATGTATAAACTCTATCGATGGGTAACATTATTCTTCGGTAGAGGATCCCTATCTCATTAAAACTCTTTAGATAAAAAAACTCAACTATGTAGATAGAGGATCATTGACCCATATATATTGGTGAAATTCCTAAAACTATCTGATTTTAGAGGTAGAGGATCCCAGCATCATGATTGAATGGGATAAATACATCCCCTAGAAGTAAGCAGTATTGGTTAGTGTGATATCAACCCCACCTAGGAGTAGTGAGGGAAGAATCCATTACTAAGGGGAATAAAATCAGGCAAGAAGGAAGCACATCATGTATATTATGACTATGTGATGTCTTATATAATGGGTGGAACTTGTTTTATTCACTATTAATATTCTTAGTGTCTTATATATTTTGAACGGTGTGTGGCCCAACACAAACATTGTGCGAGGCCACCTAACTCCCTTGGAAAGTACTCCACGGTACATAGAAACCCAGTAAGATATGGGTAACACAACATGTAACTCACTCAGATGATTGTATTATATGTAACTCTCAAAAAAACACTATAAACTAAATTAAGGTGAAACATGGAATGTGTTATTATAAACTATACATCATGTAGTCACAGATTCATTAAAGGGTTTCACACATGTTGTGGTTTTTTATTCTTTCATACCTTCGATTAATTTCACCACACAAACCATCCAAACATCCCATCAACAAGTAGATTGTCATAAATAGTTAGACCAAAGTCATATTCTAGTTATTCATCACTATATAATCGAACTACCACTACTTCCCATCATTCAATAAGGACTGGTTGATAAAACCATAATTATCAACTCATCCTACAAATTTTTTTCATTGTACTAAATCCCCCATCATATTGTAATTAATTATTCTAGGCCCAAAACATAAATCTCTGGAAACCCATCTTGATCACAAAACTAAATAGTTTTTGAAAAAATATTCAAACAACCTACTAATTGAACACCAATCATGAACATACATAGCATGAAGGGAGAAACCCCTAGAAAACATTGGTTATTTTTAGGTGGACTTAGTTTATTGATGGAAATCAAAGATGAGATGTCATAATGGTTATTCTAAGAATAATGTTTAATAATTATACAAAACTAAATAAAATTTAGAATCAATGTGTTAATTAAAAATCAATTTTTGATTTGTTTGGTCAAGCCTAATCCATAGTTACATCGATATAATATAATGGATATAAAAATCATAAAAAATCCCTACCATAATGGTGAAATGTTGAAGATTCGATTTCATGTCACATCCATTGGTTTTTTCAACATCACTATCGAAATACATCCATAAATTCCACTACATACCCAATCCCTCTCCTCAATCTATCATTTTCGTCAGTAATTTCATTCTCTCCTCTCCTATCATTTCTTCTCTTTAGGGTCTGTTAATGAAAAATATGTATAACCCTTGAGAGGTTGTATAAGGTGGACTAAATTGACATGTCCTAGGGTGTTTTCATAAGTTAGGAGAACTAATTAAATAATTAAAGTATTTAATTAATTATTTTATATAAATGAACACATAAGAATCTAGATGTAAACTAAAAAAACGTTGTGTCTATGGTAAAGAACCAATTTTAGACTCCACTCTGGGCTTGATTTTCCCATATAAGGTCTCAATTATGAGATATATTCACTTCATCCAAAACACCCACATGTGGATTAAAAATAATGTAATATTTTTATTGTATTATTTTCAAGGCCACATAGCGCTCACATTTCCACACAGGCTTAGCCTTGGGTGTACCACATATTCCGGAATGAACAGAACACTCAGATTATTTTTTGGAGGTCAATGCCCTGGGTAGAATGACTATTTTAACCTTTTTAAGGTCCCCAAACTTCAAAACTCAAAATCTATTTGAGTCTCATTTACGATAAAACCCATGATTTCATAAAATCTATAATAAAAATAATTTAAATTATTTTCATTATTCTTTTTAATTTTTATTAATTTGTTTGATATAATAATTTTACTATTATTATTTGTTTAAAGAATAATTTATTTATAATTATTATTTTTTTATTACATTATTTATATTGTAAATTAATATATTTTATTAATTATCATGGTTGTACTTATAATTATTTAATTTTATTAAAATAATATAATTTTAATAAACATATTATTATTTATTAATTATAGTTTTCAATTATCTTATTTTTAAATATCATTTTGGTACTAGTTGTGGAATTATTTTATAAAAATTATTTGTAATAAGTTTTATTATGAAATATTTTAATTCTATTTTTAAAATTATTTAAAACAATTATATTTTATACAGTCAAATAAATTTATATTTTTTATTTTTTATTTCTATTTTTATTTTTTTTATTTTTTATCTTTTATAATATTTTAAAATTATAATTTTTTTAAATAAGTTTTATGAAAAATTGAATAGATTAGTATTTTAATTTTTTTTTTATTTTTTAACATTTAATAATTGGTCTATAAAAATAATTTTATGATTTTCTAGTTTAAAGAAAATTTATTTTATAATAATTATATTTTTATAGCATTTTTTATCTCCTTCATTTTCAATTTTTAATTACATATATTGAAATTATATTATTTAATTGTGTTAAAAATATAGAAAAACTAAAAATATGATTCATATTTATCAATAATAGTTTTATAAATATTATTTTTTTTGCAATATGTTTTTTTGTTATGGTATTGAAATCATTTTAGAATAATAATATGTTAACTGTTTTAATTATATCATGTTTTAATTTTTTTATTATATTTTTAATTACATTCATTAATTATTATATAATTTATTATATTTATTCAAATTAATTTTAATATTAGTTTATCTTTTATTATAATTTATACTTATAATAATTTTAAAATAATCACTACACTGATTTTTAAAAAAATTGATTACTTTAGACTATTTTTATTTTTTATTAGTTTTTATATTTATTTTAAATTATTATTATAAATTTTTTATTATAAATAAATTTAGTTTATTAAAATTATATTTTATAAAAAATACTTATCATTTTAAAAATATATCTTTACACTCAATTTAAATCAATTATAAAATAACCAAAAATATCAAATAAAAAAATAATTAAATAACTTAAAATAAATAATTATTTCATAAAGTAATAAATTGAAAAAATAATTAATAAGAACATCAAATATATGTTTAAAACACCATAGAATTGATTGAAAAAATGACTTGTGTTCAAGATATTGAACCTGAAATCTAGTTGTGAATCCTAAAGTGTTTATTTTCTAAAGAGATAATGAAAAGATGTTGAAGGAGAGAAATAAAAGTTTGATGCATGAGGGTGTATATAATACTATTTTTTATAGACTATAGTGATAGAGGGAATAATGTTGCTGTTAGTTTGAATGAATTAAATACTTTTCTTTCTGAATTATCTTTTTTTGATGTAAAATTTTTATGGGAAATATATTTAGTGATGTGTATTTATGACATAGATACTAACCTTCATAAAAAAATACTATTATTTTTACATTAAAAATTCTCACAAACCATTTATGCAATGCTAATCAGGATAGTTGACATCCATTGAAATTATGTGTCATCTTGTTAAAATATATTTTTCTAAAACTAATACTGAATGGAAATATTTTTCACCACAATAACAAACCTTATATTAAGGTTTCATGAAATTCTATTTTAAATATGTATAGAGAAACATAACATTCCATTTCCACCTAAACTATTAGAAATAGATCTATGTTTTAATGAAATATATAAATTTTACTAGCCTTATTAGTGATATATTTTTATTCTATATCTATAGATTTTTATCTAAATTATTATCTAAAATAGTTTTTCAATCTAAGATAAACAATTTTTTGTCATTGGACATTTTTATGAGTGTGTTATATTTTTGTTCAAAAGATGTGTCACATTCTAAAAACCAAAAAATATATTTAATTATCATAAATGTTTATTATAATAACATTTTATTCGGTTGTGACATTTTTTAATGAACTACACATAATATTAATGTGTGGAGGGGTTCAAATGACCAAAATTGTATTTTTTCTTATTTTAACTATTAATGAAGTTCAAAACACATGTCACATAGTCAAAATAAAGAAAACTATTTTGTATTTTCATGAAACTAATGTAAAATGATATTAAATTAATTTATAAAATGTATTGATTAATCACGTGTCATTTTAGTATTTAGTGTTTTCAGTATGAGGGAAAGATCATGTTTTTAATTTAAAATTGAAAGTTTAGTTCCAATCAAGTGTAGCATACTTTAAAATTCAGTATGTGAGAATAGATTTTCAGGATACATGGGGAAATTAAAAATGGTTAATTTGGGACATATTAAAATGAATCATACGTCATTATGATATACGATGTGGTCAGAATGAACTATAGTGTATATTTCCTTTCAGACAGTTAAAGAATTTCAAAGCATAAAACACATGATCCGAACTATGAAAATGATTTTTATTTCCATGAAACACATTGAAAATTATGTTTGAATAATCTATTCTACATATGAATCAACCACATGTTATTTTAATGTGTAGTGTGGTTGGTATGATCGAAAGTGTGTGTTTTCAATTTGAATGTGATATTTAAGTTAAAAATGAGTTTTATGTTCTAAAAAATAATAAACTTACCTCCAATTTTCATGACTCATTATGAAAATGGTTATTTATTTATTCTTGAGATGTAAATAATGAATCTTATGTCATTATGGTTGGTGGTGTTTATGGTATAACCAAATGTTCATGTTTTTACTCTAAAAATAATATTATCAACCAAATAGATTTGAATTATCATTAAAGTATAGGAAACCAATTTTTAATTAATGTCTTACCAATAGGAGTGAAATCCACAGCATTCTTATGCATGGAATTTTCAATATAAAACTAATTATATTTTTCCTTAATAAGTGTTTTGGAAATTTAAAACATGATAACATACTGAAAACTATGAAAATAAGCTGGGATTATCATTAAACTATAGGAAAAAAATTAATAATTATTTTTAACATATAGGAATAAAATAAACATCATTTTGTTTTATAGTGTGGTTGACATGGATAAAATATCATATTTTCAATTTAAATGTTATTTTTTAGTTCAAAACATGCCTTACCAACCAAATATCAATGGAAATCCATATAATGTCATGAAATTCTATGAAAAATATTAGGTTTTTTTACCTATATAAATAAACCACATATAATTATAACATACAGTTTGGTTGAAGTTAAGTAACTTGGATTAATTTATTTTAAGAGTTAAATAAATTCAAAACACACGTCACATAATCAAAACTATGAAAATGAACATAGCTTGTTATGAAAATCTAGTAAAATTATTATTGATCTATTTTTTACAAGTAGGAATAAACCAAACATAATTCTAACATGTGATATAGTTGAAATAATCTAAAGTGTAGTTTTTAGAATATGAATATATTTTTTATTATTAGTTATATATAAATTTTATACCTTATAGATAAATGTATTTGGAAGGTTTAAAGTTAAGGTATTGTGGATTTTAGAAAAATCTCTTCTTATAAGGTCCCATCCTTAAAAAATTACTTAATCTTAAGATCAGTAAATAAATTGACATTAATACACATTGATAATATTCTCAGGTCTTGAGATTCAGAGAATTAGGTCATAACTCATACATAACAACTTAAATATTACAAGTAATCACTTCTACTCACTATCCAATTTTTCATAATAATAAAACTCTTCAATTAAAAGAAGAATTGTTTTATTGATAAAAATCTTATTGAATATCTACTTTTTCTTACCCTTCCTTATACCCCGTGAAAAAAATTTCAATACTTGGGATGGGCATAAAAAGTGGAGTAAGGGTTATAAAATAAGGAATGAAACATTATCCATGAATAACTCATAGATATCATAAATAATAAAGGTTACTTGTGGAATTCATAAAATACCTACATTCTATATTTCACATATACATAGGGAGTAACCTTCATAGTTATAATTAAATTAACCATCACATTATATTCACAAAATCTCTTTGGTGAAACCTTAATGTTTACCTCTGTCACGTTACCAGATGCATTGGAGAGCTATCTCGGGCTCACCCACCCTCAGATTATTACAGAACCCCCAGTATACATAAGAAATGTCCAAGAACTATATTATAATCATTACACATTAACAAGTATAATGTAAAAATAACATTTTCCCCTTTTTAATAACAATATATCATTTCAATATATTGACATAATCAATCCATTTTTAAAACAGAATATAACATTTTAAAAGATGATTTTTGGATAAAAGTTTATCACACCACATTGATACATTTGAAATTATTTAAAATCTTAGAAACATTCATGTTCTTATAAATAATTCCATAAAATAATTTTTAAAACATTTACATGAAAAATAAATATTTCTAAGATTAAATATTTAAATCATTTAAAATGATGTTCGATTTAGAGAGTCCCTTACCACTTGATAAAATACATTAAAAAATAATGAATAACATTAAAAAAATATATAATATCATTAGAATAAGTAGATTCATGATATAATATGTCAAAGAGATTTATATACAACATATAAAAGTGAATTTGTGTATAAAAAAATTAAGTCTCAATTGAATGCCAATTGATATCAAATCACTTTAAAAGATCGTATCCTTTGATTAAAGAAAAACTAAATGACATAATTATTTCTGAAAATTTTAAATACACCCAATATTAATGTATATTTAGTTTAAAACAATCAGAGGTCATTCACATATATTCTTGGAAAAACAAAACCAATGACATGGATATTTAACTCAATGAAATGATATTCAGTTAAGATTTCCCTTAAAAAGTTCATATAAATGACGTAAGAATTTATAAATGAGGTAACTTTGTGTATAAATAGGCTATCAACACAACAGAAAATGGAAATTTCAAAACAAATAAACAATCAGTGATTCCACACATAATATTATCATAGTATAATCAATTAAGTATGTGTAAAACCCATAGAGTGGAAACTGAGTTTAGATATTCCATTAAAAAGGACATTTTGTTAATAAAATATATTTATTCTGTGTATTAAATTTAAATACACATAAATAAATTATAATTACAAGTTAGTATATCAAAATTTATTTATCACATAATCATAGAACTATATAATCAAGAGGTAGTTGATTAACAAAACGAATGGAAATTGGGTTAAGAAGTTCCCTTACCCTATGTCCAAATCGTTATGTATATTCCTTGTTCTTCCGAAATAAGAAACTTAATTTAATTTATACTTGTTTGATTACCTTTTTCATTTTTATTTTTCCCTTTTATATCACTTATTACTGTGGTATAGAAATTACATAATTATTTAACTTCACATTAGATATTTTCTCGATGTTTGGTACATGAGTCCAGAATGAACTAATTTAGATTAAAATTGTCCATGTAATCATAATTAAATCATATAAAAATGATATTCATAATTTAAACCACATATATTTCCTGTATAAATGTATTTATAATATTCCATAACATTTTGAGATAAGAAATGAAAAGGACCGTTCAGGGAGACGGTAGACCGTACGTACACCTGAACGCTATGTTCATTTCTTTGTCATATTATAGGAATGAAAACTAAATGATACATCGTTGTATTATAATTATATTAAAATATATTTTTTATATATGTTAAAAAATTTTATTACCTCCATCCTTTATATGTTCCATGTATGGCATGAATAAGTCATATCACTTTGATGGGGTGGTCATCTGCACTTCCTCAAATGAAATTATAATATTTACACATTATGGAAAGCATAAAGGTATGTTGTAAAAAAATTATAGAATAATAGAGAAAATATAAATATATTATATATCATATATTAATAATGTTCCATCATAATGGACACCATGATAGGTGGTAGGAGAAAATTTAACCATCATCGCTTCGTGAGGTAGTAGTTCGCCGTACACAGAAAAAATATATTTGTATCTATTAGATGGAGGTGTGTGTATTTTTAGTTTAAATACATCTCATAAAAACATCATTTTTTATTATACTATTTTTGTAATGTAATAATTTAATAATAATATCATATGGATTGGATAAGAAAAATAAAGGAAAAGAACTTGAGAGAAGATATTACCTCTAAATCGGGTAACCTATTTTGGTTTGAGACAAAAGGCATCTTTTAATTGCCTTATGCCAAAGTTAAGGCTTATAAGAATAAGTTATTGATTTTGGGAGATTATTTTTGTAGAATTTTTTTGATACAAGTGGATTGAGAGGTTTGAGTAAATGTGTAGATGTGGTGGCCTTTTATAAGATTGAGGAAGGTAACTTTTAGAACTTCTTGAAATACTATTTTATTTTAAATTTATTATCTCTTTATAATGGTAAAAATATAATTTATTTAAAAGATAATATATGATTTTGGGTTGATGTAAGCTAAAATTATTGGTTTTAGAAATTTTTTGGCAACAAAATTGACCTTATCTTAAAGCTTTAACACATAGTTAAAAACATTAACTCTCACCATGTCTTATTGAATTTTTATAATATATGGTAACTATAGTTTTTATAAATTGAAAATAGAAACCCTTGTGGATCATAATTAAAATTTGTAACATTATATAAGTCATTTGGACGAATCTTATAATTTTATTACAGTTATATTATTTAATAATAGAGCATTTGTTTCCAAAACACATTTATGTCAATTTTGATGCTATTTAGAAATTGATTTTTGTTCATGTCGTAAAAAATTAATTCCATCTAACCCAAGGAATTAACTCATATATACTATTTAAAAATATTCCTTAAAATTTTTGGATGTAAATAAATTGTTCAAATTACATTTATTTTAATATTTATATTATCATTTATTTAAATATTTCAATAATAAGGTAATAATTTCATCATAACTGTGTCATAAATAAGATTATTTATTTAATTTATAAAAAATATAAATAAAATAAAAATATATATGAAATATTTTTATATTTTTCATGAGTATTTATATTCAAATATATCAGTTATATAACCCTATATTAAAATTGATTAGTAAAAGATACATTTTTATGTTATATTTCTCTTTACAATAAATTAATTCTTATAACAAGTCCTTATCACACTCAAGTGGCTCCATGGGGTCCAAAAATAGACATAAGGATTCCCATGGTTGGAAATAACTCATAAAATTGGATTACGACATGTGTTAGGATAGTTTTATATTATTATATTATTATTGTTTACCCATATTTACCTGATTTACCCTTTAACCATCGTAAAAAAAATAGTTACTAAATCCAATATCTATAATGTAAAAAAAATTAAAAGTTATATATTTACACAATTATGATATAATTATTATATATATGGAATATTTTTTTCATATTCAAAATACATAATTTTTAGAAATTATTTAAAAATAAATCTCCTTGTCAAAACCAAAATGCTGGTTTTTAAGAAGTAAAAACAATCAAAAGATTGACATGTGTTTATATCCAATTTAAAATTGAAATTACTTATAATGAACAAAATTGTATTAAGTGATATATGATTAATCCAATTACACTTTATAACCAACTAAAATGACAATCTAACTATATAAATAAGTTGTATGAAAGTGCAGTTTTGAATGAAAATGCATTATTTTTTACTATTCATTACATAATGAAATTTATCCAAAAATTACCTAATATTTAACCAATGTAAATTTTGATGTCCTTATTATATATAAAATGTTTATTTTCTTCATATAAAACATATAAACTTTACAAAAACTATATTAAATAATTATTCACCTTCAAAAGGAAGTAAAACCTTCTTTTAAAAATATTAGAGTTTTTTATGCTTAAATTTAGATTCTTTCTCATTTTATGCCTATAAAATTTATTGGATAAATGTAAAAACAATTACCAAAAGTGTGTAATAATATTTTGGTAATTTTTTTATTCCCTCCGATACAATGTCTAAGCATTAACTAACATTTAAAATAATAATAATATTATTGTATTATTTTTCGGTATAACTTAATGTTGTGTGAAATGTAAGATTACAGAGTAACCCATTATTATGTGTTGAGTATGCTATTGGAAAAAGTTTCCTCCATAATATAATATTAATATATTATTCATAAAAATTACTTGATATGAAAATTTTTTATTCTATAAATAACTGGGTCGTTACCTCATTCCCCCTTTTAGAAATTTTTTCCTCACTATTTTAAAATTTTGCTCTGAAACGTAATTGAAAATATCACTTAGAAAAAAATGTTTACAAAACATATAATTTAAAAGATAGAAAGTGTAGTAAAAATTTCACCTGAGTCAACACAAACTAGGATTAAATGTAGGATAACATGGATATGGAAGAGAGAACTAACCATCATGTTTTGATGGAGAGTGACAAAAAAATGATCGGGAGAAAGTTAACTACTAGAAATCCATAAACTTGTGATGGGTTAAATGCTATTCGATTCCACATTAGGAAATGTAAATGGAAAATGTTTTTTAAGGTCCTTTTCATAAATTTTAGGAATTTATTTTCAAGCATGACTGAGAACATAGGGAAGCATACTTACTTATCATGTACAGTTTCATCATTTAATAAATATCTACCAGAAACCTCTCATTTCTCCAAAAAATGAGTATTAAAGCAGAATTGGTCACAACTGAATAACTAGAATCAACTTGTAGATAATCAAAAAATCCACTTAAGGTGAACAATATATTTCCCCATTTTTTAGAATTAACCAAACCCAAAATGGTTAGTAAAATATCAAATAATCCCCAAAAAAGGACAATCCTATATAAAAATAAATACTACTCTTAATCTCAAAAATTCAATATAAAATACCCCAAATTCAATAAATATAATTCAGTAAATAATTTTCCTTATAATTCCATAAAAAGAATAATTCAAACTAAGATTCAATCCCAAAATTCAAAAGGATTTTATCACATAGTGTTCCATAATAATTCTTAACATTTATCAACAAATTTCATCGATTACTCTTAAAGTACCATACTTAAAAGTAATTAACCTAATCACATTTGCTCCATGATAGGTTAATCATTTCCACAAATCATGATAAGTCCTTAACTAAATAATAGATTTCTCTAAAAATAGTTCAACATCTATTCCTTAAAAAAATCCATAGTATTCTATTTAACATTATCATAAATAAATAACAAAATATTGATTGTATTGAAAAATAACATTTATCACTAAATCAAAAAATAATTTTCCATTACTAAGGATATCCATTTTGTAAATCATAAGTTCAAAAAATAAACTTTTTCTTATCTTATAAAATCATTTAAATAAAAATAATAATTCATTATAACTATGGATTTCATGTAGGCCAGTAGTAATCAATAAATCCTAGTCGCACATCGGTTGGGTGTTCAATTACTGTAGCTTTGTCTAACAAGGTGGGTTTTTACACGATCTGTGTGTTTTCCTTTTCCAAAAACTATATAATTTTATTACATTCCAAAAAATAAGACAAAATACTCCAAGATAATGATAATATATTTAAACCTCAATGGTTATCTCATACCTCACATTTTGATTCACAAGAATTAATAACCCATAATTTCCTAAAAGGTGAATGACTCCAAAAATACCATTTGTCACCATAATATTCCAGATCATAAAGCCTCATTAGGGTTTTCTAAGACTTTGAACTTATGATATAACTTAAATTTATAAACCCATGATGATATCCCTATATCTTAATAAAACATCTTAAACTCCAATGTTGTCTAAACTGACCTCAGATACCAACTATAAGGTACCATCCTTAAAACATTACTTAATCATGCGATCAGTCAATAATTTTACATTAATTCACATTAAGGATCTTTTTAGTTCTACAGATTTAAGGAATTATATAATAACTCAAACATAACAACTTAAATATTACATGTAGACACTTCTACTAACTATCCATTTTTTCACAATAATAAAACTCCTTAAATAAAATAAAAATTCTTTTCTTGATAAAAATATTATTGAATTCTTCCTTTCTCTTACCCTTCCTTATACCCCTGTGAAAAACATTTCAAAACATGGGATGAGCATAAAAATCATAGTAAGGGTTACAAAATAAATTAAGAAAACACTAGTCCGTGAATAAATATAAATAAATGAAATCATACATTTCACTCATTAAAAATAAGCTCTTTAATATACCTCATGAACTCATAATATTTATGAATAACTCATAGAAATCCAAAATCATAACTGTATCTTGTAGCATCGATAACATATTTACATTGTAGATTTCATATCTACATAGGGAGTAAAATTCATGGTTACATTTGTAATACCCACCATAGTATATTCCATAAATCACTAAGGAGAAACCTTAATGTATACCTTCGTCACGTTACCCAATTCATTAGAGAGATATCTCCGACTCACCCCCCCCCCCCTTGGTTTATAACGGAACCACCCATATACATATGAAATTCCCAAGAACTATAACATAATCATAACAAATTAAGAAGCATAATGTAAAAAAATAACATTTACACATTGTAATAACAAGATATCATTTCAAGATATTGACAGAATCAGTGCATTTTTAAAACTAAATTAAAAAATTTAAAAATATGATTTTTGGATCAATGTGTCCCATTCCACTTGGAAAATTTTTAAAAGAGTTAACATATTAAAAAAAATTCATTTCCATTTAAATAGGTCCTTACAATTATTTTGAAAACTTTAACATGAAAGAGAATGATTTACAAGATTAAATCTTTAAAACATTTTAAATGACGGTTTAGTTAAAGAGTCACTTGCCACTTACAAAAATACCGAAATAAAAATAAATGAAGAATAAAATTAATCACAACTTATAATATCATGATAATAAAAATATTAATCATATAACATGTCAAAGGGTAGTATATACAAAAAATAAAATTGAATTGGTGTATAACATTAAATAAGTCTCAATGGAATGTAATTTTAGACAAATTACCTTACAAACATCATATCCTTATAATAAGGATAAATAAATGACGTAATTTTGTGTGAAAAATATAAATACACACAATAAAAATTTATATTTAGTGTAAAATAATCAGAGTTCATTAACACATATTCATGGAAAAACAAAACCAAAGCCACATATATTTAGCTTAATAAAATGAGATTGAGTTAATATTTCTTTTACAAAGTTCATATAAATGACGTAAGAATTTATCAATGGGTTGATTATTTGTATAAAGATTATATCCACACAAAGGGAAGTGGAAATTACAACATAAATAAATAAATTGTGATTCCACACATAATCGTAGAATAATATAATCAACAAAGTATACGTAAAACCCATAGAGTGGAAATTGAGTTTAGAAATTCCCATACAACGATAATTTTGTTCATAAAATATATTAATTATGTGTATTAACTATATATAAACAAAAATATATTATAAATACAAGTTATGATATCAAAAATTATTTATCACATAATCACAGCGTGAAATAATAAAAAAGTAGAAGATTAACCCAAAGAATGGAAATTGGGTTAAGAGGTTCCCTTACATAGAGTCCAAATCATCAAGTATGATCCTTATTACTTGTGAATAGTAGAATTAAGTTAACATATACTTATTTTAGAACCTTTGTGAAATTTATTATTCCCTTTTTTATAACTTATTTCAATGTTTTATCAATTACATAATTATTTAAGTTCATATCGGATGTTTTGTCGATGTTTGGTACATGATTCAAAAGTGAACTTGTTTTGATTAAAATTGCCCATGTGGTCATAATTACATCATATGCAGAATGAAATTAATGATTTAAATTACAAACATGTTGAGTATATAAGTGTTTAAAATATTTCATAACATTTGGAGCTAAGAAATGAAAGGCACCATTCATTGAGATGTTTGGTCGTACATACTCATGAATGTTACTTTCATTTGTTTTTCATATTATAGGAATGAATAATAAATGATAAATAGGTGTATAATAATTACATTATAATATAATATTTATATATATTACATATGTCCATCAATTCTTCCCTTTATATTCTCCATGTATGACATGAACGAGTCATATAAATTTAAGGGGACGGTAGTCCACACATCCTCAATTGAAATTACCGTATTTACACATTATGGAAAGCATAATGGTATGTTGTAAATAAATATTACAGAAAAATAGAGACAATATAAATATAATATATATCATATATAAATACATTTCCATCATAATGGACACTGTGAAAGGTGGTAGGAGAAAATTGAACAATCATCGTTTCGTGAGGCTGTAGTTCACTGTACACAGAAACAATATGTTCGTATCCATTTAATACAGGTGTGGGTAAGTGTAGTAATAATATTTATACAAAATCTATCCATGTATATTTATGATAACTGTGTTGTTATTTAATCATAGAATAAAAATACCATAGGGAGTGGAGAATAAAAATAAAGGAAAAGAACTTGAGAGAAGACGTTACCTCTAAAATGGGAAATTTATATTGATTTGAGCCAAAAGAATTTCTTGAATTTCCTTATACCCAATTTAAGGAATCTATAATTAGTTGAGGTAATTTTTGATATTATTTTATAATAAGTTGGATGAGACATGGGGCTTGGTGGTGAACTTTTATAAGAGGGTGGAGTGGCACTTTAGAAAATTTATGAAATATTATTACATTAGAAATTTATTTTTCGTTTCTAATGGTCCCAACATCATTTATTTCCAAGATAAGATGCTTTTGGGTCATAATAATCTCAACCAATAGGGTTTATACATGTTTATGCCACCAAATTATCCTTATCTATTAGCTTTAAATCTTAGTTAAAAACATTAACTCTTACCATGTCTTCTTGTACTTGCATAATATATGGTTACTATAGTTACTATAAAATTACCAGAGAACCAAAAGTGAATCCTCAAAGAATCATTTAAAATTATATAAATATGTTGGCCGAATCATTGATTTTTATAACTATTATATATTTTGATAATATTGTATTTTAAAAAAACATATTTATGTCAATTTCGACACAATTTGGAAATTGATTTTTGTTAGAGTCGCAAAAAAATTATTTCTTAAAAAAAATACATTATAGAAAATGTAATATATCAAAATAATACATAAAATTATTGTATGGAATCAAAATGTTAAAATTACATTTATTTTAATATTTATAATATCAATTTTTGGAATATTTCATTAATAAGGTAATCACTGCATCATCATTGTGTCATATATAACATTATTTATTTAATATTTAAAAATTATAAATAAAATACCCTGATATAGGAAATAGTTTCCTCTTTATAATGATTATTTATAGTCACATATATCAGTCATATAACCCTATATTAAATCTTTTTAGTATAAGATACATGTTTATGTTATATTTCTCATAACTTTAAATTAATTCTTATAACAATTTCTTATCACACCCAAGTGGATCCATGGGGTTCCAAAATTTCCCCAAGGATTCCCATGGTCAAACATAACTCATCCAATTGGATTATGAAATATGTTAGGGTAGATTTATATTCTTATAATATTATTTTTTCTCGTTATTTACCTAATTTACCCTTTAACCATGGTAAAAAAATAATCACTAAAGGTATTATTCATAATGTCAAAAAATAATAGGAACATAATTACACAATATGGACCTTATCATCCCAATCATATAATTAATTTTTCCAAAATCAAAAAAATATAATTTTCAGAAATTTATTTTAAAATAAATCCTCTTTTCAAAACCAAAAAATTGGTTTTTAAGAAATAAAAACTATCAAAAGATAGACATTTTTGATGTCCAATTTAAAAGTAAAATTACTTACATTGAAAAAAACTATATTAAATGTTTAAAAATTAACCCAGTTACACATTAAAACAAATTAATATAAAAAAATAAATATAAAAAAAATTACATGAAATGATAGTTTTGAATTAAAATGCAGTAGTTTTTATTATTCATAAAAAATGAAAATTAATCCGGAAATTACCAAAAATTTATCCAATGAATATTTTAATGTCTTTCTTCTACTAAAGATGTTTATTTTTGTCAAATAGAACATATAAAAGTGACATACACTATATTTAAAAATGGTTCACCATTAAAAGGTGATAAACCGACCTTTTAAAAATTTTAGAGTATTTTATGTTAAATTTGAATTATTTCTCTTATTAATCCTCTAAAATTTACTAGATAAAAGTAAACACATTTTAAAATGTTTTTAATCATATTTTTATTATTTCTATTAAATCCTTCCAATACAATATTTAGGTGATAACTAACATTTAAAATAATAATAATACATTATTATTATTATTATTCGGTATAAATCAATGTTGTGTGCAATGTAATATTTCGGAAAAACCCATTATTACATGTTGAGTATACTATCGGACAAAGTGTCCTCCAAAATATAAAATTAATATCTTATATATATATATTTAGATATGTAAAGGCATTATTCTATAAATAAAGGGGTCATTTCACTTCTAAATATGTTCTGTTATGTAAATTTTATAATTGTAATTGTTTTAAAAATAATAGAGTATAAATGTAAATTTTTTTAAATACTGAATTTATTTATTATTTTCATTGTACTTATTCTGATATGCATCGTGGATACTCAAATGGTTTTTTTACTATATATCGATTTTTTAAAAATATTAGGGTTTTTTCATGAAAAAATAATGGATATAATAGTCGATAATGAGTTCAATATAGTGCTTGAATTTCACTAAAAATGGCCCCCTTCCATTACTACAAACAATTTTTGTACTGAGGTTACCCAAATATAAAAAAAAATTTATAATAAATTTAATTTAAATCAAAATAAAAAAAACTAAAATAATAAATAAGTTTTATTATAAAATATTTTTATATTAAAAATATCAGGGATTGTTACAAAATTTTTAAAAAGTATTTTTTGATAAAAGAAGGTGTCAAGAAGAGTTATTTGGAAAATAATAAATTCATTCCATTTTTACATATAAATTAAATGTACTTTTCATTGAAACAATTGGCATATAATTAATAATAAATGATGTTTATTCTATCAATACCATTTAACACATTTAAAATAGTTACATATGGAAAAAAATGATCATTAGCCCATCAATATCCCCAAAACATATCAAAATCAGGAATAGTTCATTCCTTTATATTAAAAAAATAAACAAACTGCTATTTTCAATGAATTTAACAACAATATAGTCATATTTTATGATTTTTGATTTTGTAATGCATTTTTTAAAATTATTTTATACTTAAAATAAAAAAATATCATATTTGGTCATTCATGTCACACTATGCATTGGAATTAAATATGAGTTATTACAACTTGTTGAAAATGAAGTAAGGATCGCTATTTTTTATCTTCATGAATATATGAGATCATTTTCTCGATTATGATCATGTGATGGGTTTTAAAAAAATCAATTTTAAGTTGAAAATGTGCACTTTCTATCATACCAAACACACCACAAATTATAATTACATGAGGTTTATTATTATAAATCATAAATGATTCAATGATTATTTTTATATAGTTTCTATAAAATTGTAACTTCATTACCCAATTTTTGGCATGTAAAGTATGTTTTGAACATCTATATTAGTGATAATATAAAAATACACATTAGGACACTTCAACCGCACATTGTACCAAAATCATGTGACATTTTTTCCTACATTTCAAAAATAAAGAAAAACTATTGTCTTATTATTTTAGGACAATTTGAGATTTTTATTGGTTTTGGAGAATTTGAATATGATTATAACTAAAATGTCACTTTTGAGTTGAAATAAAATACTTTGGGTCATATCATCCACACTATGGCTCAAAAAAAATATAGTGCATTCATACATGTCACAAATGAATCATCAATTTATTTCATAGTGTTTATAGATTATCTAAAAAGATATTTTATATTTTGACCATTTGATTCTCATTTTGAACTAAGATATCACACTAAAATTGAAAAAACACATTTTTCAGTAATTTTTTCCACATTACCCTTCAGAATAATGTTTGCTATATTCTTATAAGAAAATAAAAAATAGTAAAAATTTTCTAGATTTTCAAGAAATTTACAAATCATTTTATAAATTTTGAATATGTGATACATATTTTTATATTATTTAAAAATTTTAATGGAAAAACACTAAGTCATTTTCGCAACGTTACATATTGAACTATGGTTTAGTTTATTCCTACCAGTCAAATATGAATGAAATTTCATTTTCCAAGTGTCTTAGGAAAATATAATATTAATTTTTAGTTTTTTTGAATTTCATGCACATTTTAGAATAAAATATCATTTTTAAGTTGAAAACATCAACTCTCAATCATATTAACCAAATCAAAAATTATAATAATGTGAGTTTATTTATTATATGTCACAGATAAATCGATGATGTTTTTCCTTAAGTCGATAAAAATCCAAAATCTTTTTTGTAACACCTTGACCTGGTTACCTAGAGTCAGTACATTATTATATAACATTGTCATGATTCACGAAATCATGCCCCAGAAGAACGACTAGTTTAGTAGCATTTGAAGTACTAGATACATACATAAGTTTTGCATTACATCATGAAATAAATAAAAACAACATCATTGTGTCCCCTTTGGACACACTCTTATTCCATTTCTTATTCTTGTAGGTTAATCATAAAATACTTCTTCATATCTTAGGAAAAATAAAACATAGAAAGGTCTGATATTAGGTTCTCAGTAAGGATAACAATATAGCAGAAACATTCAAAAATAAGCATAAACATTTAAGGAAATGTATAAGACTAAAACACCAGCCTTTTAAACATAAACTTTTAATAATATGTCAAAGAAAAATCAAATAATGTTGTTTAATTATTCACATGGATATTCTATTACTCGACTAATCACATGTAATATCAGTACCCAATTTTATAATGATGTAATGCATAATACTAGACATCATATCCACATAGTCAAGGCCTCATGCCATGAATACAAATAAGATTTTGTCAAGGCCCTGTTCCAAGACACTAGTTTGTCTCATGAGACCTACCGATTCAATGAGGATCTATAGAGGTCTCCACCCATCACATACTAAGTCCAATGCATCCTCATATGAAAAGGTTGAGACATAATATGAACATTCATATTAAAACAAGGATACAAAAAGTTAATACTTTAACCATAAACCATGAATTTTATAAAAATAACACATCCACAGTCAAACATATCAAAAAACCATCAAAACAGTTTGGAATATTTGTATCACATTAAAACATCTTCAAATTAGTGTAAAATCCATCAAAGGATGTTGAAATATAAGAAATCAAAACTATTTGAGAGAAATATATCTTTCTATTTTAAAATCATTTAAAAGTCACATAATTATAAAATAAAAAAATATTTTGAATTTTTTATTATAATATTGTAATGGAATTTTTTAAGGTGTTATAATAGCATAAAATATCCACACCCACCATATAAGTTAAAAAAACATTCTGGCCTTATTTCATCGAAAATGTCATAAATTACCATGTTTGGAAAGTGACAGAAAGATTCATTTCAAAAAAATTATAAAAATTCAAACAATGGTATAAATTAATTTAACCCATATTGTAGGAAATTTAAAAAAAATTGAAATTCATTTTTAAGAAACATGGATGTGGATTATAAATAATTCTTGAGTAGATACTTATGTATAAACAACCTCGGATAAATAAAGAGATTGAAAAATTAACCCTTACCTTGTACTTTTCAACAATAGAGGGTATGTTAACCTCATATATAATAGTTAAATCAATGTTACTATATTATAAAATAACCAAATACATAAATATGATATCATAAATGATCTTCTAATATTTCATTGTTAATAATATTTCAGTAGTATCATTTTTTCAGGTGTTAAGTGATTCATTTTCCTTTAATTTCTTGGTCATGTAAGCCATGTTTGTTATGGATATGATGTATTTTATTAATAACAATAATGATATTTAGTTATTAAACATTATTTTTAATCATTAAATGAAAATTATTCTTGAATTTGTATGATGGGAAATTAATTTCATCACGTTCGTGGAGACGGTAATCTGTACGCACGCACGAGTGAGAATATCATTCTCTTGATGGAGAAATTTTATGTAATTGAATTTTATATAATATTTATAAAATAATTAAAATTTTATATTTATTATTTACATCAGTTATACTATGTATTATACCCATCCAAATAATGAAGTGTTTGAATAAAAAAACTACAGGACGACGTGGAGACGGTAAGCCGTACGTACGCACGTATGGTGACTTCTCATTCATAGGATAGATACAATAATTAATATGGTTGTACAATATTTATAATAACTTCACTGTATTTATAATTTTCTGGAGATATTATTTTGGTATGTAAACAACAAATAATGAGTAAGTGGAGGAAGAAAAGATCTTTGAAATCGATGGTGAAATTATTACCTCTTCTCCGGTTGTTACCTTTTGACTTGATCAAAAGGGCTCCTTAGGATGGCTTATAATCAAATGAAGGACTCTAGGATGAATTTACGGTAGTTGGGAGGGTATTTTGGTAGGGTTTGGCTGAGCCAAATCGCTTTGGAGGTGTGATTTTGAGAGAATGGTAAGTGCCCTTTTATAAGATAGGTGAGGGTACTTTAGGAAAAGCATTAAATATTATTTTTTATACAATCATATTTGGTTTATAATGGCTCCAAAATAATTTATTTAGAAGATAAGGTAGTGATGGTTCAAAAAAACTTTCAACCAATAGGTTTTATATTGGTTTAGGTCACCATATTAACCTTATCTTTTATATTTCATTCATAGTTAAATAGTTTGACATTTACCATGTCTCTTTGTATTTTTATATTATAAGGTTAATAAACATACTATAAACTTCCAAGATAACCCCAAGTTGCTCATTATTGATATATATAACCTTATATAAGTCTTTTAGTGGAACCTTATATTTTTAGACATATTATTTCGTTTAATAATATAGTATCTGTTTTAAAAACCCATTTATGTCAATTTTGACACTATTTCGTATTTTGTTTTTGTGAAAGTCATAAAAACTTTATCACTTTGAAAAAAATTATTTAATCAACCATTACATGTCATATTAACCTAAAAATTGTTTTCATTCATCATAAGTCTCATTTTAAATTTATTTGGTTATTTATAATATCAATTATTTTAATCATTCATTAATGATGTAATTACTGCATCATCATTGTATCATAAATAAATTTATTTATTTAATGTCTAAAAGTTATAAATAAAATAAAATTATATAGGAAATATTTTAATACTACTAATGAATATTTCTAGAAGAATTTATCTTATGTATAACCCTATATTAAAAATGGTTTAGTTATTAATCATTGAATTTAACACTTTTAACTCTTCTTTAAATAAAATAATAATAAATTTCTAAATCCTATCCAAGTGGACCGAAAGGATCCTATTTTATTCCTATGGTTGATTTTGGTCAAAATAAACTTATCCAAGGGAATAAAGACATGTGTTAGGGTAATTATAATATCATTTGTTTACCTTTAATTACCCTATTTACTTTTAACCTTGGTAAATAAAAGTCCAAAGTTACTATTCAGCAAAAATTATTTTCATCTTATTGATCAACATTTTACTTATTGATTTCAACCGTGTCTCTCAGATTTTTGAAATTCAATCCATAGAAGAGGTAAAATTACATTTTATGCACATTTGCAAATGTTCCTAGAAGGTGGGTAAAATACGGTAAAAAGTTCTATGAAATTATATATATATATATATATAATATTTTTATAAAATGGATCCAATGAATTATATTAAAAAAAGGTAATTTGTATCTATTTATACCTAATATATATTTTTAAAAAATAACTAATTATTAAAATAAAAAGTCAGTTTTAAACAATAACACAGTGTTTTTCACTATTCATCAAAAATTGAAAGTTTTCAGAAAAATACCTAAAATTCACCCTAAGATAATTTCGATATTCTGAATCCAAAAAATAAGTTCATTTTGAAAACTAAAATTTATAAATTTTCAGAAATTTGGTATTACTATTCATAATGGCTAGTTTTATTTGTCGTGTTGTGTTAAAACTCTATATTGTGTACAACACAATCTATTTAATTATTCAAAGGGAAACATACCATGGAATCTTGGGGTGTTACAATCTACCCTCCTTCAAATAATTTCATCCTCGAAATTTCTAAAATATTACTGTATAAAAATATTCAGGTCGTTTTTTATCAAAAGTTTAATGGGTTCCCAGGTTTCCTCTTCCATCTTATGATTTCTCCATAGAACTTTCATGAGACAGGTCGTTCGGTTTCTCAAAACTTTTTATCTGGTATCAAGAATTATGATAGGCTCTTCGCAATATGATAGATCGGGTTCTAGTTCTATTTATTCATAGGTGATTACATGCATTGGTTCTGGAAATTATTTTCTCAATAGTGATACGTGGAACAAATCATGAACATTGGAGATAATTGGCAGTATTTCCAAATGATAAGATGCAACTCCAATTTGTTCAAGAATTTAGAAACGTCTGTTGTTCCAAGGAATTAATTTACCCTTCTTACCGAAATGTATAACACCATTCCATGGAGATACCTTCAAGAAAACATGATATCCTATGTGAAATTCCAAATCCTTCTTTCGGTTATCGACATAGCTCTTTTTCCTACTTTGAGCTGCTTTGATGTGGTTTTGGATAAGCTTCACCTTTTTTGTTGTTTCCTCAAAAAGATCTGGGCCTATGAGTTTTCTTTCACTATCATCATCCCAACATGTTGGGGTGCGACATCTCTTTCCATATAACACTTCATATGGGTAAATCTAAATACTTGAATTAAAGCTATTGTTATAGGAAAAATCTACAATAGGTAATTATTGAGCCCACATACCATTAAAGTCAAGTAAGAAAGATATCAACATGTCTTCTATGGTTTGAATAGTCCGTTCTAATTCTCCATTAGTTTGAGAGTGGTATGTAGTGCTCAAATGAAGTTCAGTATCCAAGGCATTATAAATGCATTTCAAGAATCTTGATGTAAAATGGGGACCATGATCAGAAATAATCGATAGAGTTACACCTCGAAGTCTTACAAATTCATTCATATTTAGTCTTTCTGGATGCACTAGTGGTAAATATTCTCTTATAGCAAAAAAATGTGCTGACTTGGTAAGACAATCAACAATGACCCATATTTCATCATTCATTCTTGGAGTCTTGGGTAGTACCCTGACAATGTCCATCATAATATCATCCCATTTCCACTCAGGTATGGTAAGAGGTTCCATGACTCCTCTACAATGTTGTCTTTGAGCTTTCACTTGTTGAAAAATCATACATCATGAAACATAATCATCAATATCTCTCTTCATGTTGTCCCACCAAAAATAGCCCTTCAAATATCTAGACATATTAGTTCTACCAGGGTGTATAGTGAAATTGGAGATATGAGAATCATCCAACAATTCCCTTTTTAGATCAGGTATATCTAGAACACAAATTCTCTTCT
Organism: Viscum album; assembly: GCA_963277665.1. Taxonomy (NCBI): domain Eukaryota; kingdom Viridiplantae; phylum Streptophyta; class Magnoliopsida; order Santalales; family Viscaceae; genus Viscum; species Viscum album. Next base: position 411,460,170 of record OY728129.1, on the reverse strand, counting down.
GAAATTTCATAATTCCATCTTCATATACGAAGTCGTTCAATCACCCATTGTTCCCAGCTTTAATTTTCATTTTAAAAGCCTCATCATCAGTCTAAGAACATTTTATCCTATCTAGTGAAGATATTTTTGCAACCATTTGATAAATTATTGATGTTTCACCTTCCATTATTTTCCCATGTCCATCATTACTAGATCCATGAACATAGGATCCCTTTCAACTATCATCTTTTTCAAAACTCCATGATCATTTCTGGTCAAAGAATAATCCACTTTATTTTCCTTCCCTAGGAGGTAGTGTATAGTTCAATCATAATCATTGAGTAGTTCAAGATACTGTCTTTGCATCATGTTGAATTCCTTCTGTGAGAAAATATACTTCAAACTCTTGTGATCGGTATATATCTCACATTTTTCACTATAGAGATAGTGTCTCTATATCTTCAAAGAAAATATTACTACTTCTAACTCAAGATCGTGAGTCGGATAGTTTTGTTCCTAAAGTTTTAGAAGTCATGATGCATAGGAAATAAATCTATCATCTCAACAGTATTTATTTATGGAATAAAGAGAAACGAAAATCCGGCAAGAGAACGAAATGAAAAACAAATCAAGGAGGTCTGAAATAGTGTAAGCCAAGGACATCCCCTCTCACAAGTTCCTCTCCTCCAGCCTTGAGATTATTCCTTCCCTCAAGGCCCAAAAAGACCTAATTTTGGGGATAAAATTGAGGATAGATGATTATCCACTTTGTTACCCTCACGCCATGGGTTAACCACCTTGATATTGCTACTCATGAGGCCTCTGCATTTTATGATAGTATCTGATATGGACTAGGGAGTATTATAAGTTCCATGAAGAGCCTTAAAGAGGACCATGCAGTCTTTTTACACTTCATCAATGGGGATATTATGTTGACAACACGGCCGAAGGCCAGAAATCATGGCTGAAGCCTCTGCCTGGAGTGAATGACCCCTTCCATAATGAGTAGTGAACAGCAGGATGACTGAGCCACTGGAGTCTCGGGCAACACCTCCACCCCACAAGCTGCCCTGTATGGAAGAGTCGTTAGTATTCAGTTTTTGGCCCATGGAGGGAGGCCTCCAGCAGAACCAATGACCTGCTCTAGCATTGAGAGGACCATTGGCACCCGTAGGTCTCGGTAGTAGTGGACTGAGCATGGTGGACTGTCGCAACCGATCATTCGATCTAAGAAGATCTATGAGCAGGCATCGGGTTTTAATCATAATACATCTTCTAGACATATAGGATACCTCATATGTCACTCTGTTTTGAGCATGCCAAATGCACCAAAACCCAGCGGTTAACACCAGAGCTCACGCTTTCCCCTCCAAGCTCTGTTCAGGCGATCCTTGGAACCAGTGGTCCATGAATTCATCTGCAGAATGTGCTTGGACATTGTAGGCAGTAAGGCCACCAAAGAAGCTCCACACTGCATGATCCTAGACCCCATCAAAGAAAAGATTGAAGACACTATCCTCCTTATCATGGAAGCATGAACATCTGGAAACAGAGGGTATACCCAACTTTTTTATGTTATCGTCAGTCGGCACCACACCGTTCCTAATACGCCAAGAGAGAATGTTAATCTTGGAGGGAACATTTTTACACCACATGGTCTCATGTTGTGGGTCAGAGCTGTCATGTGAAACCAGACTTTCACAAAAATATTTGGTGGAGAAAATCCCTGAAGCAAAGGGAGTAACCACACACTGATCAGGCCCCGTGTTCATCTCAACATTCATATAGGTTTCCATTTGTTCATTGTCCAACATTTCCTTGATAAAGGAAGGGAACCTACTGGCCTCCCTGAAGGTTATATGAGGGGTCATACAGCTAGGAAATCCCAGGATGGAACCAGCCCAATTATGGTGCTAAAAAGAGAGTTCCCCATTACCAATAATCCAGCGAGACAGTTGTCAGAGGGAGGGAATGAAGTCAAAAATCATAGACCAAAGGGGGGATTTGTGACTATGCCTAGTAACAGGAAATTCAGTGCATTTATGTTGCATCATCCTGCCCCACAATAACCGGCCCTCAAGATCCTCCCAGGACAATTTGGCATGCATGCACTTGATTGTTCCCTACAGGTTTCTGACATCAATACCTCCATTACATATTGGTTGTTCCATTATTTTCTAAGAGACCCAATTTCATTTTCCTTCAGAGAGAGCATCCTAGAGAAAACCTGCAAGAATTTTATCAATTGAGGTAATGACTCCCTTAAGAACTTTTATTGAAGCCATCTTGTGAACATGAATGGACGAAAACACATTGTTAATGAGAGTGATCCTACCTCCAAAGCATAAGAATATGTTTTTTCAATTAAGAATTCTACCCGTGGTCTTATGCACAATGTGGTCAAAGTCATGGATGTGAAGGTGTTGGGGAGAAATGGGTGCACCAAGGTATTCAAGAGAAAAGTTACCTATATTTATTTCCATAATAATGCCTAAAGAGGCCACATGTCTTGATCCACATCTATTAGAGATGAAAAAGTTACTCTTGGAGCATTTGATGAGTTGACCACTCCAATGGAAATACTCTTTTATCTCTTTATTGAAGCTGCGGACAGACCTACTGCTGCCATTAAGGAAAACCAATGTGTCATCAGCAAACATGAGGTGAGTCATGCTAGAGGGGATTGAACAACTATGGTAAGGAAGAATCTTACCATGATCTCTGCTCATATTAAGAAAAAATCTAAGCACATCCTGGGGAATGATGAAGATGGTAGGGGACATAGGGTCCCCCTACCTGAGACTATGATTGGCTTTGAAAAAACCATAAGATTTTCCCATAAAGGAGATAGCAAGCCATGAAGCACTGAAACATCCAAAGATGATGTCAGTGGCCCAGGTCGAGAATCCCATACTTGTGAGTACCTTGATGATTAAACTCCATTCATTTCCTTCATAGGATTTATTCATGTAGAGTTTGATGGATAAATTGGACCCATGTGATTTGATATTAACATATGATATCAACTTCTCGGCTAGACAAATCGCCCCTTGAATAGACCTGCCTTTCACGAAACCATGCTGCTTAAGGGAGGTCCGTTGGGGCAAAAAACAAGACAATATTTTATTAATGATACAGGAGAGGATTTTGTATGAGAAGTTACACATACTGATAGGCCTATAGTGATGCTAGGAAGAAGGATCTTTGATCTTAGGAATAAGGACCAAAATATTTGCACTGGCCTCCAGGTGAATGTTGCCTCCACGAAAGAAATCCTGGATAGCAAGAACAACATCATGCTGGACAATAGACCAGGACTCTCTATAAAAGGATCCTGGGAAGCCATCTGGGCCTGGAGCACTCTCAGGGTTAAGGCTCATCATGGCCTCATGGATCTCCTTCTCATTCGGGATTTCTTCAAGGGACTCATTATCCTGACTAGAGACATGGGAGGGGTTCACGTCCAGGAAGGACACCCTATCACTAGGGTAGTCCTCAGACATGCAAGGGTTAATTCTTGCCAATAACTCCTTGAAAAGAGAGAAAGGGAACCCACCAACTACATCCCTGTCATCAGTATACGAGCCATCCTCCAGCATCATGTTAGGTTTGTGATGACGACGCTTCTCCTTAATGGAAGCATGAAAATAGGATGGGTTTTTATCCCCCTCATGAAGCCATTGTATCCTTGATTTCTCACGGGCAAGCCGCTCTTGGGACAGAGGCATTTCCACCAAGCTGTCCTTCTTAGGAGAAAGTTCCTCAAACACATGATCATTCCAATCATGCTCCAGATTGGATTCTAGCTGATCAACATTTTACATAAGCTATTTCATATCCTTGTCAGCAGAGGGAGCCTACTTAAACCAAACCAAAAGCTCCTTCCTTAAGCACCTCAGTTTGTTATGAATCCCGATCCACAAGTGCCCTTGTTCAGGAGCACCCCATGATCTTGTGACCACTTGAGTATAAACTTCAATGTGGTCCATTAATGAGAGAATCTGATGGAGATGATGGGAACCTATCTTGATCCTAGGGAAAGTATCAAGGGAGAATGGTCAGAAAAGCTTCGAGTTAGGTGGGATACCTGAGCATTGGGGTAGATAGAGATGGCCTGAAAATTGGCCAAGAATCTATCCAACCGGCTCCATGATCTTCGGCCTCCTCTTTGGTTGTTGCACCACGTGAAGCGGTCCCCAAAGTAACCCATGTCATATAGTCCCTTGAAGGCCATGAATTGGATAAACTCCATGCTTGCCTTTTTAGGGAAGGTACCTCTCCCTTTCTACTCATTCAGATCGGCTATGGTATTGAAACCGCCTCCAACAAACCAGGGGGAGGTACCTGGATCAAAGGATTGAAGCCCTTGCCAAAGAGAACTCCTTTTGTGGGTATCACAGCTTCCATAGATAAAAAAGGCAAGAAAAAGTTCATTTCCTAACTTGACTTTGGTCTTGAAGGATTGGTTATCAGCAAAAGGTAAATCAATCGAGATGTTTTTTTTCGAGATAATGCAGATGTGGGAATTGGAAGAGTTTCCATGCAGAAATCCATGCATCCTGATTTTGGGGGAGAACTCCCCAATTCTTGAAGAAACATATTTGGGATCCAAAACCACAATAATGGAGTCCTTCGCTTTCCTCGTCTCCATGACAATGATGTCAGTTTTTTCCCTTCCACCAAGACCACGAGAGTTACAGATGAAGACACACGTCATTGAATCACATGTCGTATGGCTCTGACTAAACCCATCACTCCCTGATGTTAGAGTCAAGATTGCAGCATTGACTAATATTCTCTAATGTTCTTCAAAACATTCTTCACACAATTTGGTCCAAACATGTTTAACCCCTTTACGTGTGTTCTTGGTTGATGGGTTAGCCAATCGGGAAATATTCAGTACAAAGCGCTGATAATAACCTGATAAACCAATAAAAATGCGTCCCTTAGTTATACTTGTCGGTTTTTGCCATTCTTAGATTGCATTGGTCTTTTAAGGATCAATTGTGATTCCATACTTATAAACAATATGGCCAAGAAAAGAAATCTCTTGAAGCTATAATTTACACTTTTAAAACTTCCCATGTAATTCATTTCTTCTAAGAGTCATTAGAATAATGCGCATGTGATTTTCAGGATCTTCATTGCTTTTAATGTAAACCAAGATTTCATCAATAAATATCAGTATAATGTCATCAAGATATTCCTTGAATACAATATTCATTAGATCCATGAAAATATAGGGGGAATTAGTCATTCCAAAACTCATTGCTATAATTTCTTAATTCCCATACATGGTTTGGAATGCTATTTTCATAATGTCTTCCTACTTCACACACAACTGAGGATATCCAAATCGAAGATCAATCATTGAAAAATATTGAGCACCGTAAAGTTGATCGAATAAATCATTAATGCGAGATAAGGGATACTTGTTCTTTATTGTTATAGCATTGATCTCCCTATAGTCGATGCACAACCTCGTAGATCTATCTTTCTTCTTAACAAAAAGAACGGGTGATCCCCATAGAGAAAAACTAGGGAAAATAAAAACCTTATTACTCAATTCCACTAGTTTTTTCTTTAGTTCCACTAATTCCATAGTGGCCATTCTATAAGGTGTCTTTGATATGGGACTCAAACTGAGAATTATATTAATAGAAATATCAATTTCTAGTTCTGTAGGATGTACATGTAAATCCCTTGGAAACACATAAACATATACTTTCACAATAGGTACATCCTCAATTTGAACATTCCTTTCCTCACCCATAGTTATTTCATTCTCTTCCTCCATAATAATTGAATTTAGTTGAGCTGTTGGGGTGGATCTAGATAAGAATCAAGTGGTGATGTTTCTTCTATAAAGATATGGTACTCTTTATCATCATTAAAAATTATAACCTCTTTATTATTACAATAAATTTTAGCATCATGGCCTGAAAGCCAATCTATACCGAGAATTTTATCAAATTAAATCATGGGATTGATGATGATATCAGTAGATAAAGATCATTTTTATGCCCTAATGGGAACTGATTCACAAAACATTGTTGCAATGATACTACCCTTAAGAGTTTTGAATGACAAATCCCTTGTTACATCCAATTTTAAATATCTAATTTTCTTAGAAAACTGGGAAGATATGAAACAATGCGATGATCCAAAATCAAATAAAGCATTAGCTAAACCTGAGGAAACCATTAAATTACCTGTGAACACATCTTTTAGAGCTTCAACCTTAGCATTAGTGATCACATAAGATTTGCCTTTCTCCATTGGCCTTTTCTAAGATACGTTTCCCTAGCACTTAGGAAATTCATTTGCATGATTCCACTTTTCTTTAAAATTGTAGCATCAAATATTTAAAGCCTCTTTCTTTCCCTTACAATCATGAGCCTGGTGGCCTTTTTCACCACACTTATAATAGTCTCACATTCCATTCAGGCAAGTACCAGGGTGTTTCTTCCCACATTTTCCGCATGATGGATATTAATCTTTTTTCCTTCATCCACTTATTTCCTTTTATAGTGTGTTCATCAGATATCTTCTTCTCTTGCTTTTCTTTAAAGTCATAATACTTAGAGAATTCATTTTCTGTATTTATATCACATGAGACAATATCAAAGTACGATGAGAAGTATTGTGAGACTAATGCACGAGTAGAAATGGTTTTAACTCATCAAATAATTGATCAATATTACTCCTTGGGATACATAAATAATCTATTGTATTTCTTACTAACCTTGTAAAGTTATCCTCATACTTGGCAACATTCTCATCCTCCTTTTGCCACAGACTTAGAAATTGTCTTTCCATATCCCCTCGATGGTCACGAAGAATTTATTTTTCTGAGAAAAGCTCTTTAAATGCCCTCCATTTCAGATTTGATACTTCTTCATTTTCCATTGTGTTTTGAATTAATGATCACCATTGATCTGCATCTCCCATGAGGTGATAATCTACCATGAAAACTTTTTCCCTTTCGCTAATCCCCAAAGCATAAAATATTTTCTCTAAGGAACTTATCCATGGCTTAGATACAATTGTATTTTTAGTCCCATTGAATGTTGGTGGTTGTTTCCTCATGCAGAGGTCTAATATTGATCCTTTATGTTGTGGATTAGAGTTCTCCATACGGGTATGCTTATTATTACTAACCTAGTTGAGTTGTCCCAGTATGGTGACAAGCTGATCAGCACCTGTTGCATCACTAGCTCCAATATAATTATCTTGACTAGTAGGGAAATAACTACATGGATTATGTTCGTTGATACGATTTCCATTCTTTCCACTATGCACTATTTCTAAACAATGGAATATAATAGATTGATTTATTAATTTTAATACATAATGGTTTGTAAATAAAATGTGAATTATTTTAAGCATATCATTTGTGAGTGTCATAACCAAGAGTAAATCAAGGCCTAATGTCATGTACCAGGATACCCCGGGTCAAGGTCGAAACTCCTTGTCAGAGTTTTCACTCCTAGGTACATCTGTGCCAGATCTTCCTCTACCTGCTCCTATCCAGACTTGAATGTATTGCATGTCAAACTCACACAATCTCTACATTACCAAAATCCTTTGAATTTCTTCTATAATAATCCTCAATTTCTATCTTAGGGTAATGTTGTCTAATTATTGTTTTTTCTAAATTGAGCTTCCATGGTTTGTAATAAACTTCCTATGATACCAACTGTAACGCCCCGACCCCAGTTACCTTGATTCAATGCATTATTAAAAATCATTGGCATGATACAAGGAATCATGTCACGAAAGACTGATAGGATTAGTATACATGGAATTACTAGATACATACATAAGTTTTACATTAAATCATGAAATAAAGAAAAACAACATCATTGTGTCCCCTTTGAACACACTCTTATTGCTTATACTATTTGTGCATGTTAATCCTAAAATAATTCTTCGCGTCATGTGGAAAATAAAACATTGAAAGGGGTGAGATCATGTGCTAAATATGGGTAACAATATAGAGTAAAATCACATAAAAAAGCATAATCATTTAAGGCAATGTATAAGACAAAATCAATAGCCTTTTAAGTTTAAACTTCAGCATAATATGGGAAAGATAAATCGTATAACTTTGTTTACTTACTCACATGGATATTATACTAATCGAATAATCAGATGTAATATCAACGGCCAATTTCATATTGATGGAATGCATAATGCAGGACATCATAACCATATAGTCAAGGCCTCGTTCCAAGACTAAAAATAAGAAATTTTCCTAGACTTGTGTCAAGACACTAGATTGTCTCTTGATACCTACCGATACATCGAGGAGCTAGAGCGGGCTCCACCCATCACTTACTAAGTCCAATGTATTCCTCATATGAAATAGTTGAAACATAACATAAACATTCATAATAAACCTAGCATATGAAATGTTAATACTTTAACCATAAACCATGAATGGTATAAAAATAGCACATCCATAGTCAAACATATCACAAAACCTTCAATACAATATAGAAGATTTGTAACCTAAAAAATAAACTTCAAAAAAGTATAAAATCCATCAAAGGATGTTCACATAGATGAAATAAAAACTATTTGATAGAAATATCTCTTTCTATTTTGAAATCATTTAAAAGTCACATAATTAGAAAAGAGAACATTTATTGTGAAAATATTCTTATATTATTTTAATGGAAGCTTCGAAGGTATTATAACAGTAGAGAATAGCCGCACCCACTGTATAAGTTAAAAAAATAACCTTAATTTGTCGAAAAGAGCATAAATACCTTGTTTAGAAAACAACAAAAATATTTATTTTAAAACAACTTATAAAAATTAAAAAAAGGTTATAAATGAAACTGAACCATATTTTTGGAAATAGTAAAAATGTTTTGAAATATATTTTTTAGAAAAATGGATGTGTGTTATAAAGAGGTCTCAGTGGATATTTACGTATAAACAACCTCAGAAAAATAAAGAGATTGTAAAATTAACTCTTACCTTGTACTTTTCCTTGATCTAAGATACGTTAAACTCCTGTATAATAGTTAAATCATGGTTATTAAATTATTCAAGAACCAAATACATAAATATGATATCATATATGATCTTATAATATTGCTTTGTTAATAATATTTCAGTAGCATCATTGTTTTGGGTGTTAACTGATTCATTTTCCTTTATATGATTGGTTATGTAACCCATGTTTTTTATGGATAGGATATATTTGATTCATATAAAAAATTATATTACGTTATTAAACATTATTTTTCATCATGAAATGAAAATTATTCTATAATGGTAATGATGAGGAATGAATTTCATCACATTTTTGGAGACGGTAATCTGTACGTACGCACGAACGAAAATATCATTCTATTGATGGTGAAAGTGTATGTAATTGGATGGTATATCATATATACATAATCATTAAAATTTTATATTAATTATTTCCATTTTTAATACTCATTATTATACCCATCCAAATAATGAGGTGTTTGAATAAAAAACTAGAGGACTTCGTGGAGATGGTAAGTCGTACGTACGCACGTATGGTGACTTTTCATTCATAGGACTGATAGAATAATGAATATGGTTGTACCATATTCATAATAACATCATAGTATGTATAAGTCAATGGGGTTATTATTTTGGTATGGAAGCAAGAAATAAAGAGTAAGTAGAAGAAAAAAAGAACTTTGAAAAAAATGGTGAAATTATTACCTATTTTTCGAGTCTTTACTTTTGAGTTGATCAAAATGGCTCATTAGGATGGATTCTGATCAAATTAAGGACTCAAGGATGAATTTATAGTTGTTTGTTGGATATTTGGGCATGGTTCTGACGACCCAAATGGGTTTGGAGGTGTGATTTTGAGAGAAGGGGAAGTGCACTTTTATAAGAGAGGTGAGGGTCACTTTAGGATAATATTGAAATTTTATTTTATTATACAATAATATTCAATTTATAATTGCACCAAAATTATTTATTTATAGGATAAGGTGGGGATTCATAGAAAACATCTTAACTAATAGGTTTTAGACAGATTTAGGGCCCCATATTATCCTTATCTTTTATATTTAATTCTTATTTAAATAGTATGACATATACCTTGTATCTTTGTATTTTTATATTATATGGTTAATAAACATACTAAAAACTACCAAGATACCCACAAGTAGTTAATTAATTATATATATAATCTTTTATAAGTTATTTGTACAAAACTAGTATTTTCAGGAAAAATATATCATTTAATAATACAGAATTTTTTTAAAAACTTATTTATTACAATTTTGATACTAATTGATATTTTGTTTTTGTGAATGTCATAAAAACATTATCACATCGAAAAAAATTTATTTAATCAACCATAATATGTCATATTAACCTATAAAATTAATTTAATTTTTCAGAAGTCTCAATTAACATTTATTTAGAAATTTATAATATCAATTATTTAAATATTTCATTAATACGGTAATTACTGCATCATCATTGTATCATATATAAATTTAATTATTTAATGTATAAAAATTATAAATAAAATACAATTATGTAGGATATATTTTTGGCTATATAATAAATATTTATACTTGATTTTATCTTATGTATAACACTATATTAAAAATGTTTTTTATTAAACATTGAATTTAACACTTTTAACTCTTCTATAAATAAAATAAAAAAATATGTCATAATCTAATCCAAGTGGACCAAAAGGATAATATTTTATTCCTTTGGTTGATTTTGGTTGAAATGCACTTATTCAGTAGAATTAATACATGTGTTAGGGTAATTATAATATCATTTTTTACCTTTAATTAACCTATTTCATTTTAACCGCGGTAAATAAAAGTCCAAAATTACTATTCTCCAAAAATAATTTTCATCTTATTGAACAAAATTTTACTTATTGACGTCAACAGTGTCTCTCGAATTTTTGAAATTCAATTCATAAAGGTGGTAAAATTACATTTTATTCAAATTTGCAAATGCACCTAGAAGGTAAAAGATGGTAAAAAGTTCAATAAAATTTTATATATCTAATATTACTATAAAATGACTCCAATGAATTACATTGAAAATATAAAGGTATTATTTATCTATTTTAACATAATATAAAAATTTTAAAAAAATTAACTTATTATTTAAATAAAAAGTCAGTTTTAAACAATAACGTGGTGTTTTTAACTATTCATCACAAATTGATAGTTTACAGAAAAATACCAATAATTCACCCAAAGATAATTTTTATATTCCAAATCCAAAAATGAAGTCCATTTTGAAAAATAAAATTTATAAAATTTCATAAATCAGGTATTAATATTCATAACTGTTAGTTTGATTGGTCATGGTGTGTTAAAACCTCATGTTGCGTACAATGCAAGCTATTGCATTATGCAAAGGAAAAAGTACCGTGGAGGATTGGGGTGTTACATTTTTCGTGTTTTTTAGCATTTGAATGATTTATATAACTTTTTTAAAACATAACATTGAAAATATACTTTAGAACATTTTGAAGACATCATATGGTTCAATGATCTATGGTGCATTTTTGTTGGGATTGATGAAACTTTTAACAAACCACTATATATTAAACCTCAAGAACTTACAAGGGGAGAAAAACTTACCAAACTAAACTTTTATACATAATTCAATATAACATAGAGGAAAACCACACCTAATAAACCACATTAAAATTATTTTCTTTAAACAACCCAAATAGTATCTTCTGAAATATAACGATTGAAATAAATAAAGGTAAAATATCAAAATAATGTTTTTATATGGTTTAGATTTAGTCAGACTCCATGGTTTATATATTTTTTCTATTATTAAATTAATTATAATTTTATTAGACTATTAAAATTACCTCAAAAGTGATTCTACCCTAGTAATATAGTAGTGTCTATATGGTAAAACTTGTCACCACTAACATTCAATTTTCCCAGAATGATGTCCACACAAATCTGATCTCCATGGTCATCCCTCTGCTCGATCAAAGACTTACACTATGAAAACTAAATATTTTATTACATGATTCTCACATCCTAAAAAACCTGAAATAGAGTCTTATGTATACTCCCACAATACCTATTATATTCCATTTACTATAGAACCACATGTAAAATGTATTAGATACACATCAAGGATAAATACATACATAATTAGTTTCTGTATTAGCACTAAACCTTCAAATTATCAAAGGGTAATATAATATTTATCCTCATATGATCTTATAAATTATGGTTTCTTTCTATTTGGGAATCTAAACATTGGTTGTTTCACTTTGAAAACTCCATCCAACACCGAAAGTTATACTACTATATTCGCTCATTTTGGTAGATCTATAACTTAGCTGAAAGTGGTTTTCAAATGTATTGAGCCAAAAAAATATCTTAAGCATGAATTATTTTCAAATATCTCTTCCAAGTCATATATTAGACACCATAGGTCTTCTTTTCATCAAAATTTCTTTCAGATTCATGGTTCCACATCCATGATAATGATTACCCCAGCCCATCTATGAAGTAGAAACACTTTAATATATCTTTGACTATAACCATCATCAACATTTATGCTGGTTTTTAAAATATTTCTATTTTATAATGATCTTGCATTCTATCAATGAAAATATTAAAGATGAATTTATAATTCAAGAAAATATGCTTCTTCTTGGAATTAAACATAATATTTTGACTATGTTTAATATTTTTCATGACTTGAAGAATAATGTTCAAACTTCTTTAATTTTTATAGACATTATAATAACCATTACATTATCTAATACAAGAAATTTGTTATATCAATTCACTCTACATCAATTTTTGAAATTGAAATAACTAGCTTAATTTTCAAAATACAACTCATAATCATGCCTTTGAAAGTGAACACATAGTCTATCATTCTCCTATATCTGTCTAAATTTCCTTGTAAGTCCTATTTTTCAAACCCTTAAAATATCTCATTAGTTATGATGAAATGAAAAAACATTAAGAACCCTTAACTTACCATAGTATTTTCTTTACCACTATCCAATTCTCTCTTCTACGATTTTCAATAAATCTCATGACTACTCCCACTTCTCGCACAATGTTTGGTCAATTACAGACCATAAAATTCATTAAGATTTTAATTTTTAATGCATAAATAACCTTTTATATGTACTATAAGTCATATTTTTTTTTCATATTTCATTCTCTTATATAAATTTAAAATGTTCATTAATAAGTGTGGTAATTGGATTATCCTAGCTCATTTTGAATCATTCCAGCACCTCCTAGATGTTGTCAGACTTACAGAGGGAATTTTTTTAGAAGATAAGTCCCTTACAATATGCATCCCTAAGATCTATTTATCCAAATATATAAACATCACCTAAAAAATTATTTACAATTCATCTTTAATAACATTTTAACTTTCCTTCATTAGACCCATAATAATCATTTCATCAACATAGATAAGTAGAGTGATAAATCTACCAACATCTTACATATTTCGGTAACAACAATGATCTATATTACTTTGGATAAACTTATATTCAACCATATTGGAATTGAACATTGTCTTACACTTCCTTTTTACTTTTTTCAATATGTAAATTCTTCATTACATCATGCACAAAATATTTTGATTTGTTTGTCCACAAAACATTTCAGATTACCTAGGTATATTTTTTCACCAGTGTCCCGTGGAAAAAAATTATTCTCTATATCCAACTACTACAGTGGATGTACTTATTTTGAATCCATATTGATAACCATATTAATAGGAATTATTTAAAAAAATATCACAGAAAATACTCACCTTTTATTTTTTGAAACTCCACATAAACTTGTATTTCATTGTATTACTTTCTATTTCAATGTCCTCCTTCAGATGATAAAACCATTTATTCTGAAAAACTTTCTTCTTGGATGGAATTTTTATTTGTTTCCTTGTACTATAAACATGTATGTAATTATTCTCACATTTCATTTATAGATCTCTAAAATTTATTTCCATTGGAGTTTCAACCTGATCTGAGATCCCATGAGCTCAATCATTTATGAGTAACAAGTAGTGAAAACTATTTATTTATATTTTCACTTGGTGTCTAACCCAATAAGATCTTTGTAACACCCTCTATGGTTCTTATCCTTCTATAACTACTCCTTCGAGAACATTACCTTCCATATATCTCCCCACAACTTCTATAGTATTTTGTATATCTAATACATCATACCATGGAACCACCATCAGAACTTGACCGCCCTAAGTAACATTCTATGGACTGTCTAGGTTTTTTTATAACATTTAAATGCCCTAAATATTCTAGAATGTTTAAAAATTATATATATATATATATATATTCTATAAATTTTCAATATATTATTATATTTTGATCACCTTAAAAATATATTCTTGGTTCTAGATTTTCCACTAGATCTATTCATTGAATATAACATTTCAACTTCTATAAATATTTAAAGAATTGTTATCCCATATTCAAAAACATAATTATTATTTGTTATATCCTAACATTCTTAGTAAATAGCCTCCAAATTTTCTATTTCTATACAATAAATATGGATGTGTGTGAGAAAAATAAATACTTTTAGATGGGTAATTTTGATGTTTTTTGTACTAAATTATTTTCAAAAGTTTCTACCCAAACAAAGATGACAGAATCATGTTTGCTATGTAGGTCTCACCATTCATAACTTCTTCCCAAAACATATTAGGTAATCTTGCATGAATCCCCATGCTTCCACCTACCTGACTAATGTATGATTTTTTCCTCTTTGTAACTCCATTATATTCAATATTGCTTGGAAAAATATTTTCAATCTGTATTCCCTTCTACACGGAAATCCTCTATAAGTCTCTTCTTCTATACACAGAACCACTACCGAACCTCAAATACTTTGCATATGGTATTTTTTTAGATATATATCTCTATCTCAAAATGGGTTGGAATACTTCAGTATTGTTATTAATAATTAACCCTCACACATTATATTCCACATAATTGATGTAGGTTACATCAAACAATGAACCTCTATGATAAAGAATAATTTTTGGCCTCTATGAATCTATATAAACTAGACATAATTTTTTTTCTTTTGTGTTTTAACATATTTTTATAAATATAACTTTTTTTATATCAAATGGATATAATATTCACATGTTTCAAACTAAATGATTAAAATTTTCAATATCAATTTAGCGACTAGTACATTCATCCCCATATCACTCAGATGAACTAGAGGATTATGTAATAACACTGTAAATGTTATCTTCCCAACATGCATTGCACTATCCAGAACTCCCATGATGTACAATATTGATTTAATATTTTGGACATCACCATGGACTAACATGTAATTGTATACACTGAATCCAAAGTTGTTGTATATAAAAAAACATCATAAAGCTTTCGAATAGAAATTGTGTTCTTATTTAACCTCTGTATGTGTCGCACATCTTGTAACTCCAGTAAAATTTTATTACTTTTTCGGATGGAAACATAATTCTTCCCCACAATATTAGTAGTATTATAAGCCAAAATATTCCCCTTTTTTAATCATCTAGAAGTATAGTTATTTATGTTCCCTCTCTCGAATGTTTTATAAAATTAATATTTAGATTCTATGATGCAAGCCTCAAGTGATATGACAACACTCAAAGAAATAAATCTCATATCATCTAATATTGGATTTTTTTAATGCACTTTTAATTGTATATATTATATAATTTACCCTTCAATCACTAAAATATTTCTTAAAGTGAACTTTATACCAAAAATTCTAAAACATTGGACCATCTTCCATAGAGCCTCTCTTTTTCCATATTCTTCTCTCTTTCTCATTTATGTGACTCTTACAATCTGTGGAATGTCCTATAAATTTCACAATATATGTGTTTCTAAAAGATATCTATATCTATTCCTAATCAATTAATTAATTCAAAATAAGATCCATAATGTCTAAAAACACATATGTGGCCTTTCTATTTGATTTACTCACAATAGTCTCCATTATGCCCGATGATAGTAGGAGTGATGTGAGAAAAAATACTACCAACTCCCGATCACTATAGTTCACCTTCATATACTCTAAAAAAAACTATAAATCATGATGTAGTATTTGATATGATTATTCAATATTTTATCTTAGGAAATCCTCATGTTAAATAACCTCTTCAAAAGGAACACATTATTCATCATTGTTACCTTCTCATACATGTTTGTGAAATTATTCATAAGTTCTGCTGTACTTTTCACTTCATGAATGTTATAATCCAAATTCTTGGCTAATGAAATCTATATCAACCATGGTAATATATTTCAATTACACTAATATTATTCCTTCTATTCACATCCACACTAGTACATATCAATGGAGATTAAACATACATCTACAGTGGACTATCCTCTAACTTCATTTCCCAGAATCAACAATCTATTCTACAAAATTTTCCACCCATACCTTACCCTTATCTAATTTCGTTACAAATTTATATTACTAAACACCCAACAAATTTCAGAATACATAACACGGATCAATAACTACTTACCAACATTATATTAAATGGAAAAGAATGGAATGATTATACTAAATAGATCCATAAATAAACCTTTCTATGGTCATGTCATCTAAAACTCATTGCCAGGTTTTAGTCACCAACCCATGGGTACTGGGAATGCCCTTTGGGTCCTGTGAGGGGTGGCTCAGTTATAATGTTACCAGGGTGCTCGGATTGGTTTGTTACAAATTAGTATCAGAAGAGGCTGTTGAAATTCCATTTTCTTGAAGTTTGAATGCATTTTAGAAATCTTTTGGGACATAGGAGGTAGTTGTAATTGAGGGCCCGATCAGCTCTCACAACAATGAACCTTATGTAACCAGGGGAGATTAGGGAAAGATTTCTTATAGATTAGATCTAGTATTTCTCCTGTATATATTTTGATATATTAAAATCCATGTCTTGTTTTCCCTTCTGTAGAGAATACTTTCTCTTTCTACTTAGTTTGATTTTTAATTTAATGTTCTCGTTTTATCTGTTGTTGTTGTGTAGCATCAATCCTCTGAGGAAACATGTGAATAAAATACAGGAGAAGGATGCTGCTTAACCTCAGCAAGAAAATATTTTTGTCCACCCAAATCTGGTTGAGGTGATTATGTGCGTTGTCCAAGCTCTGGGATAGGAACCACCTCCAGTTCCCGCTCAGGCTCAACTTGTGGATCCTCAGGGGGATATTATTCAGAATAATTCTCATGAGTTCCATAAATAGAAGCCACTAGTCGTAAAAGTCTCCACAGATCTATAACATGATGGAGAATGGTTAGGAAAGATTGAAAAACTATTCGAGTACTTGGAGACACTATAAGTGATCAGGGTGAAATGTGCCACCTTTGTGCAGGAGGGACTGAGTAGGTTATATTGGAACACGATGGTGAAGGCAAGAAAAAATGAGGGCTTAGAATGGAAATACTTCAAGTATTTTTTTACTAATAAGTTCTATCTAGAGTCGAAGGTTTTGGATAAGTCTATAGTGTTTTTCAAGCTTGAGAAGACCGACAAAATCGTGACGGAGTATTCAAAACACTTTTCTTTACTGGTGCAGTTAGGTCCTGATATTGTATCTAATGAGTGGATGAAGGCTCGATGGTTCAATTTTGGAATTCTATCAGATATTTGTACTCATTTTTTCTTATTGAAGCTACCTATTTAAGCTGATGTGTTGGATAGGGCGATAATGGTTGAGATGGACTTGGATGGTATGTTGGGGTTGACGGGAGTTCCTTTTTCTCCCAGTGTTGGCGTTGGTTCCTTTAAAGGAAAATAGATGGGTGATAATTCTTGTGGAATTTCTCAACCATAGAGTAATTAAAAACCTCCTATAGCTCAAGGAGGAGGTTCTTTGACTTTCTACCAGTGTGGAAATCCATGACATTCTTGGAGGGTTTTCCCGGAAGCACCGTAGAACTGTAACTCCTGCGGATAATCAGGACACATACAGAGGTTCTACCATCACTTCTATACATTGTGTAGTGGGACAGGATCATCATATCCACATAACAATGCAGGGAAATAGAATGCTTCACATTAAAAATGGATCCATCCACAAAAATCTGAAACAAAGATTCTTCATGCAGTGAAAGAGCCTCCAGAGGAAGCAGACATGGGTCCAATGATGGTAAGATGTACCACTACCATTATTTCATCATTAGTGACTGATCCTTTTGATACATTTTCATCACAATATTTTATTTCAATCCATATTGATAAACTTTTCAATCTCTATATGGTGCATCTAATTGTGCAATGGATAGTACAACACCCCTTGGTAAGAAGGGAGAGAAGGGTCTCCATAGACATGTCTATGTCTTCTCTATATTAGATGTCGAGAAATATTTGATTTTTCTAGTTCTTGATATGAAATCTCTTGACATCATATTCAAGATTTTTTTTCTCAATGGAAAAAATCCCAAATTGATTGTTATCCTTCACATGACAACTTTACTAAACCCAGTGGTGTGCCTCTTGTTTTTCAGGGAGAATGGGACCCAAGGTCGAGCAGAGATGGACCACCTTATCCACAGTTTTGGAAAGTGATATTAGTGTTTTCTTTTGACCTAGAATGATATCAAATGGGTGGTGATATTCCTACAAATTTCACTAAGTTTTCTTATTTCTTTGATTCGGATTTATCTAGTCTTCCAGTAGTGAGATAGGTTAAGTTTTCTAATGACTTAAGGCCTGAAAATCAACCGGTATTTATCCCCTCTTACTGCATGGCACCAGGTGAGATGAAATTTTTGAAGTCTCGGTCAGAGGACCTTCTTGATAAGGGCTTTATTCTTCCAAGTGGGTCACCTTGGGAAGCCCCAATTCTCTTTACTATGAAGGTTGATGGGTCTCTTTACTTATCTTTGTATTATCTAAATCTTAATCGAGTTACGATAAAGAACAAATATCCATTTCCAAAGATAAATGATATGGTTTATCAACTTAAAGGTGTGAAGTGGTTTTCAAAGATTTATCTTTGATCTTGTTACCATCGGTTGATTATAAAATAATCTTACATTCAGAAAACCAACTTTGGAGTAAGTATAAGAACTTTGAGTACCATGTTATTCCAATTAGTTTCAAAAATGATCCTATAGTTTTCATGAATTTAGTGAATAATATTTTCCATCAGTTTTTAGATACCTTTGTGGTAGTCTTTGAGGATGACATTCCTGTTTTTCCAAGTAGGAGGAAGATCATGTGCAAGATCTAAGAACTTTTTTGAGCCTATTAAGAAATCACCACCTTTATGCCAAGAATTCAATGTTTGATTTTTAGATTCTGGAAGTTAAATTATTAGGACTAGTGGTGTCTGAATAAGGATTATTAGTTTATCCAAAGAAGGTAAAGGCTATTATGACATAGTAGTAGCCACGAAATGTCTTCAAGACCTGGAGATTCTTGGGCTTAGATGGATATTACAATAGGTTTATGAAGGACTTTTTGATGTTGTCTTCTCCAATGGTTTCTCTAACTCAAAATGGGGTGATGTTTTTGTGGGATAATAAATTTCAGAGATCGTTTGTAGAGATGAAATGTTTGTTGACTACTACACTGGTGTTAGCTCTTCCAGTAGTCGGGCAGGGAAATATGGTCTTTTGTGATGAATCCAGTTTTGGCTTGGGATACGTTATTATGTAGCATGATCAGGTAGTATCAAATAGATCTTTTCATCATAGGCCACACGAGAAGAATTATACTAGCCACGATCAGGAACTTGTATCTATGATGCACGCACTAAAAGGTTGGTAGCATTACCTTTTTTGAGAAACATTTATGGTGTATATACCTGCAAAAAGCTTGAGTTATATATTCTCCCAATATGATTTGAATCTTTAGCAGAGGCATTGGGTGGAGTACCTATAGTCTTTCATCCTTGACATCACCTATATCCCGGGGAAAGGGAATATCGTTGTTGATGCTTTGAGAAGGAAACATCCAACACAAGTAGTGAAAGAATCATCAGAAGAGTGAAATTTTATGGATTTCTTTTCACAATTTCCTATTGGAGTTCAAGAGGATGGGGATGATATTTCTTTAGCAAGTGTTCTGGTGATGTCTTCCCTTCATGGGATAATTCTTCCGGATCAAGAGTATAATGGTGAGTTCCATAGAACTAGAGAATCCATTTATGGCGGGGATACAGTTTCCATGTGGTTGTTCTCCAAAGAGGGTTTTTAATGCTATCAAAACTTCTTTGTTGTTCCATTAGTGGAAAGATAGGTAGTGATGGAGAATTAC
This sequence comes from Viscum album, assembly GCA_963277665.1. Lineage (NCBI taxonomy): Eukaryota > Viridiplantae > Streptophyta > Magnoliopsida > Santalales > Viscaceae > Viscum > Viscum album. Next base: position 411,439,905 of record OY728129.1, on the reverse strand, counting down.
CATAATTCTTAGTGGGCTGTGAACCTGGGAAACCATAATATGTTCTATGCCATTAAGATGCAGTTATGGTGGCTAGGTATGAGACGAGACATTGTTGAGTTTGTCTCACGTTTCTGTAGATGCTAACAGGTGAAAGTCGAGCACCAGAAACCTTTGGGTTTGCTTCAACTACTTCTTGTCCATATATAGAAATGGGATGAGATTTCTAGGGACTTTTTTGTTGGGTTTCCTCAAACCTATAGAATGAAGAATGAAATATGGATTATGATTGATAAGCTGACCAATTTAGGTCACTTTATACCCATTAGAGATACAACCAGAGTCGAGGAGTTAGGCAACCTTTACGTGAAAGAGATTGTTCGTTTTGACGGATTTTCATATGTTATAGTCTATGATTGGGATCCTTGGTTCACTTCTTACTTTTGGAGATTCCTTATAGAGCCACTAGAATCTCAAGTCCATTTGAGCATGTCCTACCATCCGCAGTCAAAAGTCCAGAAAGAAAGAGCTATACATATTTTTGAGGATATGCTCCACGCCTATGTTCTTAACTTCGGTGTGGCATGGGATGATCACTTGGCCTTGTTGGGTTCTCTTATAACAAAAGTTACCAGTTATAGATCAGAATGAAACCCTTTTATAACTTGTATGGTTGGACTTGTAGATCTCCATTGTGTTGGTTGGAGGTTGGTGAAATTTCTTTTGTTGGACCAAGAATGGTGCATGAGACAACAGAAAATATTTAGTTAATTAGTCAAAGTATGTTTGATAGCACAGAGATAATATAACTCTTATGATGATCCACATCATAGAGTTTTGGAGTGCTTAGTTGGTGACCAGGTGTTCTAGAATGTTTATCCCCAGTTGGGTCATCAACGACTTGGGTGGAAAGGGAAGTTTTCTCCAGGTTTTGTTGGACCTTTTGAAGCTATTGAGTATATGGGGAAAGTTGCGTACCTCTTGGAACTTCCACCACAGCTGACATAGATACATAAATTGTTCCATGTTTCATAGTAGAGAAAGTACTTATCTGATCCATCACACGTTTTGAGGTGGAGTGATCTGAAAATCGAGGCTGATTTATCTTTGGCTGAGAAATCTGTCAGGATATTTGATTCAATGACCAATGTGATTTTTGTAAAGTCTATAACTGTGGTTCATTTATAATGTAAAAATTGATCTAATAATAATGGGATATGGGAACGTGATGCAAAGATGAGAGAGTAGTGGATTCATCTTTTTGGCATGGAAGCTTCTTCATTAAATTTCTGGGGGAGAAACGTTTTATGGTGGGGAGGTTATAACATGCATGTACCTTGAAAATGTAATTTTTCCACTTTTTTAAGTCCATGTTTGGTCAAAAATCCTTAAAAAAAGTTTTCTGTAATTTTTTGCAGGTTTCAGGACATGCCCACAACATGTACCTAAATTACATGTCGTATACCTGAAGTACATGATGTATACTTTGGGATGGATTCAAGTCATGAAGCGGGGGTCAGGCTGTGAGATGGTATATGTCATGTACCTATGTTACACGTCGTCTATTGTTTAAATATCAAATTTGTAGCCTAAGGTGATAGGTTTTTCAGCGTACTAATTCAACGGGGATTCCATGTCGTGACCCAAAGGTACACATCGTGACTCGGCCTGTGCGCAGCTTAAAGTAACACTTCTGGAAATTTAGATTAGGGTATTTCATTCCAGACTTCTTGTCTCTTGACCAAGAGAAGTTCTGTTGTGTTTTTTAGAGACTCAACTCCTTCCGTATTGAACCAAATGCATTTGGATCTTCATTCATCTTGTAGTGCGATTCTCGGGTACGTTTTCCCCATCTTTATTCATGTTTCTCTATTCCTCTCATCTTGGGATTTCACTGGAACATATTGGGATTGATGGATCCCTATCTTATGGTGTTGGATCTTGCAACTATGTAGAGTTTCGAGGTCATCTACAACTTCGTTCTTGTCAACGGCTGCTGTTGCGGGTATTGTTATTTGAAAAGACACAACAACAAATTGGGGTTATTGCAGCGCCATCCCCTTAACAGTGCTAGAAAAGTGCTGATAAAGGGTGATTTTAACAGCCCTAAAAATGCACTTTTAAAAGTTCCCCGTTATCATCACTTTTTCTAGTGCAATTAAAAGTGGCTTTTATCACTGCTTTTTTAAAAGTGATTATAAAGACCCAACTTTATCAGAGATTTTTTTACTAGATCTTAAAAAATGTATATTTCAAAATAAATCATTAAAAGTAAAATATATATATATATATATTGATTTTGATATAAATATAATATATATTTTTTTATTTTGTTTTAGATAAGGATAAATAAAAATAAAAATTTAATATATAAGATATTTAGAAAAAAATATTATAAAATAATTTAAAAAATATTTTTCAATTATAATTTTGTTATTTTTATCTAAAAATATTCATTTAATAACAATTTGAAAACAATATAAATAAAAAAAAAGATCTAAATACAGTTGAAAAAAACAACTCAAACTTCAAACGGTCATAGTTTTTGATTCAGGTGTCCGTTTGAGCTCTACCACATATCAAATCAATGCTTGCATTGAGATCTATGCCTATGTGACCAAGGCTGACCTCGATCATGGTTTTTTGAATGCCAAAAAAGTCACAAAAATCCTCCAAAACAGATTTTTTATTCAGTGTATCCATTTTTTTAACATTTGATGGATTTTAGGGCTCATTTATGAGGGTCTTTTTTCAATTTTTTTGGTGAGAACTAGATTTATTCATGGGTATTGCATTCATATCGATATAATGGTTTTTAAATTTAATCATTTTTCATAGTGTTCTATTATTTATAATCAAATATATTATAATATATAAATATTTTTCATATATTCAAACCTAAAAATATAATTTTATAAATAATTAATTTAACATATTTAAATATAAAATATATTTATTAATATATAATCCTTATATTAGTAAAATATAATATCCATTTTAATTAAAATTTAAAATATGAATATTTATATACCTATATTGTGTGTGTGTGTTTGTGTGTGTTTTAGAAAACTGATATATATTATCTATCTATTTTAAAATATAAATAGACATATTAATATATAATAATGTAAATATATATAAATACAAATATTTATAATTGTACTTACAGATACACATATATATAATATATATATGTATGTATGTATGTCGTGTATATGTATGTATGTATTTATTTATTTGTTTATAAACGCACATAAAACATATTTTATAAATATATTTAAAACAAATTTTAAAAATATATATTAATATATGAATAAATATATAACTAAATATATATTAATATACGAATAAAGATAGGGATAAAAAATAAAACTATACATATATATAAATAAATTAATATAAATAGATATTAATATTTTAATAAATATAAATATATATATATTAATATTACTAAATATATATTTAAATATACATTAATATAAATATATTTTAATATATGAATAAATAAAACTAAATATATAAGTAAATAAATAGATATATCATTAAATGGAGAACAATGTAACATAGAAGAGTGGTAAACTGTCCAACGCACAGGGAAGAGGTCTCAAGTTCTAATCTAGGGAGATGTAGGGGAGTGTGTGCATGTGAAGAGGGGGATAGTACTATTAGAGGGATAGAGAGGGTGAGGTTAAAGGCTGGCTGGCGGGGGTGGGTGAAAGTGGGAGGCTTCGGAGAATTATTAAAAAGGGGTAGTGGGAAATGTTAAAAGGGCTCTCCAATTTTTTGAAATATTTTTATATTTTTTTTACATTTTTTGTAATTTTAGCAGTGCTTTTTTAATGCACTGATAAAATACCCCTTTAATTAGCAGTTTTTTGAGCGATGATAAAAGGGGCCTTTAACAACGCATTTCTATGTGCTAATAAAAGGGACCCCTTTTACTTTTCTCAGATTAATAACGCTAAAAAAGCACTGTTAAAAGATATTTCTAGCGCTAAATAGCTATATATAGTAGTGAGATGTTAGTGTTTCGGTCCCAATTTTCCAAAACAATTACTGTCGAATTTCTTGATTTATTTCTCTTAGTTCTTTAAATTCAATTACCTAATATTACTTTCAATTTCTTTGATAAAATGCCCAATTTCAATGAATTGGAGGATTTGAAATAGTTTGGTACAAAAATTTGGAAAACCCCCACTTCCATTGATTTGTGGTGGGTTTATGGAGATTGGATGATTTAAGTTGTTTAATTTAAATTATGGATTTTATGGAAATGTTTTCCATTAATTTATTGAATTTAATTATGGAAATTAACTATAAAAATTATGGAATTGTTTTTGAATGGATTTAAAACACATGAAAATGGATTAAAATAACTTGATATAAACCTAGTGGTTTAATATTTTGAAAATGAATGTTTTTAAATATAACATGTTTTGGTTTTAAAATGAAAAGAAATTGGTATTTTCAAAAATGGAAGAATGGGATAGATTGTATTTTAAGAAGTCTTAAAATAATTCACCCATCACGTAATAGTGCATGCAAGCCTTTGGTAGTTAGTCAGTTATTTATATATAATCTACACTATCACAGCGTTCTAAAACATACTTGTGGTAGGTCACATCCCCGAAAGGTTGGTGATGAGTCTCTTTTGTCTACTGTCATAAGACATGTGTATACACATTTTTTTGAGTTCACATAAAGAGTACCGAATCATAGAGCTAGTTAATATTATCGTTCATTTTTGTAGATGACCATGTTCCTTGATTGTTTATTTATATATTGGACATAATTTTATGCCAATGTTTATTGGAACTGATTTACATGCTTGCTGAATTTATATAAACTATTTTATGAAAATTATTTTTTTAATCCATTATTTTAGAAATATTGAATCTATTTTAATCTAAATATTATGCCTAAAATGAATTTTCCATCATATCAAAATTATTTTTCATGTTTTCTTTATATAGGATTTTTAATTCTAAACATATTTATTTAGAAAATTGAAAGCTATTTTTTTGAAAAATTATATTTTTAATCTGTTATGGAATCTTTGGTGGTGTCCTACTGGTATTAGTCTCACTCCCTACTTTTTCCTTCAGTTGTTTGTAGACATTATCCTTCCAGTCTCATGCAAAGGGAATGGATCTCGTGGAGGTGGATCAAGCTGGTGAGCTTGGGTGTGGTGAGTTGTGTCCATATGGACCTTGGGATTTTTTTCTTTTTAGTACTTTGAGTTGTAGAACTTTGTCTTTTATGCCTCTTTGTGTTCTTGTACTTTCACTCCCAGTGGTGTTTTTCTATTGATATCCATACTGTCTTTTATCATTTTCTTCTACATTCATGTGGAAAAATAATTCCCACTTATATGTCGTACAATACCATGTGTTAGTCATCATCCCATGGGGATCAAGGACGCCCTTAGGTTCATGTCAGGGCTAGCTCGGTTATCAGGTTACCAAGGTTCCTAGGCTGGTTCTTAACAATTTTTCTATAGCTTCACAATAATCAAAGTTTATATACATGGATTTCCTAATTTGATAAAGGTTTTAATCTAAAATAACAAATTTAAATAGAAAAAACATTATTTTATCACAAAAAACTAATAAAATTTTACTTAATATTATATTCTCAGATGAATTAGACCCATGATTTTAGATTTTTATGATTAAAGATTCCCTTATCAATTAATTTTAATCTATAATAAGAACCTCTTAATGAAAATACATAGTAAATAACAAAATGAATGGATAAGAAAACATAATCATTAATTACTTGGAACTAAAATATTTGGATGTTTGTCAAATTCAACTATCCAATTCAGTATTTTTTTTCAATATTGGTTTTGTAATAAAATTTTTAATGCATTACCGGGGTGTTTCTTACCACATTAACCGCATGATGGATATTCAACTTTTTCCTTCATCCCCTTATTTCCTTTTTCGTAGAGTTCAACAAATATCTTCTTCTCTTGATTTTCTTTAAAGTTGTAAGACTTAGAGAATTCATTTTCTGTATTTATATGACATGAGACAATATCTTCGTATGATAAGAAGGATTGTGAGACTAATGCACGATGTAGAAATGGTTTTAACTCATCAAATAATTGGTCAATATTACTCATTGCATTACATATATAATCTATTGTATGCCTTGCTAACCTTGTAATGTTATCCTCATACTTTGCGACATTCTCATCCTCATTTTTCCTCAGACTTAGAAATTGTCTTTCCATATCAGCTCGATGGTCACGAGGAAAGTATATTTCTAAGAAAATCTCTTTAAACGCCCTCCATTTCAGATTTGATACTTCTTCCTTGTCCTTTGTGTTTTGAATTAATGATCACCATTGATCAGCATCTCCCATGAGGTGATAAACTACCATGACAACTTTTTCCCTTTTTCTACTCCCCAAAGCATAAAATATATTCTCTAAGGAACTTATCCATGGCTCAACTACAATTGGTTTTTTAGTCCCATTGAATGTTGGTGGTTGTTTCCTCATTAAGCGGTCTAACATTTATCCTTTGTGTTGTGGATTAGGGAGCTCTATATGGGTAAGGTTATTATTACTAACCTAGTTGAGTTGTCCCAGTATGGTGACAAGATGATCAGCACATGTTGCATCACTAGTCCCACTATAATTTTCTTGATTAGTAGAGAAATCCCTACATGGATTACGTTTGTTGATACGTTTTCCATTCCTTCAACTATGCACTATTTCTAAACAATTGCATACACTAGATTGATTTATGAATTCTAATACATAATGGTTGGTAAAGAAAATGTGAATTATTGTAAGCATATCCCTTGTGAGTGTCATAACCAAGAGTTAATCAAGGTCTATTGTTGTGTACCAGGATACACCAGGTCAAGGTCAAAAATCCTTGTCAGAGTTTTCACTCCTAGGTACATCTATGCCAGATCCGCCTCTACCTGCTCATATCCAAACATGATTGTATTGCTTGTAAAACTCACAAAATATCGACATTACCAAAATCCATGGAATTTCTTCTATACTAATCCTAAATTTCTATCTTAAGGTAAAGTTCTCTAATCATAGTTTTTCTAAATTGATCTTCCATTGTTTGTACTAAACGTCATCTGATACCAACAGTAATGCCCTGACCCCAGTTACCTTGATTCAGTGCATTATTACATAACATTGGCATGATACAAGGAATCATGTCATGAAATACTGATAAGATTAGTATACATGGAATTACTAGATACATACATAAGGTTTACATTAAATCATGAAATAAAGAAAAACAACATCATTGTGTCCCCTTTGAACACATTCTTATTCTTTACACTATTTGTCCAGGTTAATCGTAAAATACTTCTTCACATCCTGGGGAAAATAAAACATTGAAAGGTGTGAGCTCAGGTGTAACGCCCTGACCCTAGTTACCCAGAGTCGGTGCATTATTACATAACATTGGCATGATCACAAGAAAGATCAAATCTCAAAAGACCGATTGGTTTAGTAGCCTTGGAAACACTAGATATATTCATAAGTTTTACATTACATCATTAAATGAAAAACTACTACAACAACATATTGTCTCCATAATCCACACTCATATCCCCACATAATATCCTTGCAGGTCATTCATAACTTACTTCTTCACTTCCTGGGAAAAATAAAACATAGAAAAGGGGTGAGCTCAAATGCCCTGTAAGGATAACAATATAGCGGAAACTTTCATAAATAAGAATAAACTTTTAAGGCAATGTATAACTAAAACAAAAGCCTTTCAAACATGAACATTCAACATGGTATGGCATAAATAAAATGAAATAATGCCATTTACTTATTCACATGGATATTCTACTAATCGAATAATCACATGCAAAAATCAATAACCACTTTCATAATGTTGGAATGCATAATGCCAGACTATCATAACCACATAGTCAAGGCCTCGTGCCAAGACTACAAATAAGATTTTGTCAAGGCCTTGTGCCAAGACACTAGTTTGTCTCATGAGACCTACCGATGCATCGAGGAGCTATAGCGGGCTCCACCCGTCACATATTAAGTCCAATGCATTCCCATATGAAAAGGTTTAAACATAACATAAACATTCGTATTAAAACTAGCATACGAAATGTCAATACTTTAACCATAAACTATGAATGGTATAAAAATAGCACATCCACAGTCAAACATATCACAAAACCTTCAATACAATATAGAAGTTTTGTATCATAATAAATCATCTTCAAATAAGCTTAAAATCCATCAAAGGATGTTGACATAGATGAAATCAAAACTATTTGAGAGAAATATCTCCTTTTTTGAAATCATTTAAAAGTCACACATTTATAAAGGAAGTAATTAAAAAGAGATTTTTGAATCAAAGTGTCCCATACCACTTTGATACTTTTGAAAGGAATTAACATTTTTAAAAACATTCATGTCCATATAAACAAATCCTTAAAAACCATTTTGAAGACATTAATTAAAAAGATTTATAAAGATAAATCTTTAAAACATTTAAAATTCTGATTTTGATAAAGAGTACCTTTCTGAAATTCTTAAATTATTCATTTTAAAATCATTTAAAAGTCACATAATTATAAAATAAAACATTTACTTTGAAAATATCCTTGTAAGCTTGTAAGGGAATCTTTGACGATTTTATAACGGCGGTAAATAGCTACACCTTCCGTATAAGTTTTAAAAAAACATTCTTACCTTAAATTTGTCAAAAGGTAAAAAGTGCCTTGTTTGGAAAACGATGGAAATATTCCATTAAAAACACATAAGGGTATAAATGAATATAACCCATATTCTTTGTAAATAGTAAAAATGTTTTGAAATACATTTCGAAGTAACATGGATGTGGATGATAAAGAAATCCCAGTAGATTATTACGTATAACCAACCTCGAAAAATGAAGAGATTGCGAAATAAACCCTTACCTTGCACTTTTACTTGGATGGGGTAGGTTAACCTCTTGTATAATGGTGAAATAATTGTTACTAAATTATACAAGAATCATATACATTAATATGATATCATATATGATCTTTTAATATCGATTTATAATAATATCTTAGTATTATCGTTGTTTCGGGTGTTAACTTACTTATTTTCATTTATATGTTTTGTTACGTAAGCCATGGTTGTTGTATCTTATTCATATCCAGAATGATATCTAGTCCTTAAACATCATTTTTAAATCATCAAATGATAATTATACTTGAATGGATACGATGGAGAATGAATCTCATCGCGTTCGTGGAGACGTAGTCCGTACGTACGCACGAGCGACAATATCATTCTTTTGATATTAAAATAATATATAAATAGATGGTATATCATATATACAGAATCATTAACATGTTATATTTATTATTTACATGAGTTACACATAATTATTATACCCATCCAAATAACATTATATTGAATAACAATTACACCACGACGTGGAGACGGTAAGCCGTACGTACGCACGTATGGTGACATGTTATTCAAAGGGTGGATAGAATACTGAATATGGTTGTACCATATTTATAATAACATCACAGTATATGTGAGATACTGTAGTTATTATTTTATAATGGTAAGAACAAAGGAAGAAGAAGTGGAAGAAGAAATGAACTTGGAGAAGGGTGGTGAAATCATTACCTCTTCTTCGGGTTCTTCCTTTTGATTTGATCAAAAGGCCTCCTTAGGTTGGCTTTCTGATCAAACTAAGGCCTATAGGTTGTAGTGAGGGATGTGGGGAGAGTATTTGGGCAGAGTTTGGCCTATCCAAAAGGCTTTGATGGTGTGAAGAAATGAGGAGGAGTGCCCTTTTATAAGAGGGGTGAGGGGCACCTTTGGAAAAGCTAGAAATATTAATTTATAATAAATTCATATTCGGTTTCTAATGGCTCCAAAGTTGATTATTCAAAGGTTAAGGTGGGTATAGGTCGAAAACCACTCAACCAATAGAATTTAGACAGGTTTGGGTACTTATATTAACCTTATCTTTAAGTATTAACTCTAAGTTAATTAGTTTCACTTTTACAATGTCTCTTTGTATTTTTATATAATATGGTTAATAAACTTACTATATACATCCAAGAGACCCCCAAGTGGTACATTAATGATGAACCTATCATGATATAAGTCTCTTGGCCGAACCTTATATTTTTAGGAATTTAATATCAATTAATTATATAATATTTGTTTTAAGAACTCTTTTATGTCAATTTTTACACTATTCAATAGTTGATTTTTTGTGAAACTCATAACAGATTGATTACTTCGAACAAAGTCAATTAAATCAATCCTAATATATCATATTATCCTAGAAAATTAGTTTAATTCATTAAAAGGTTCATATTATATTTATTTGGGTATTTATAACATCAATTATTTTAATTTTTCATTATTATAGTAATTACTGCATCATCATTGTGTCATAAATAAAATAAATTATTTAATGTCTAAAAATTATAAATAAAATCTCATTATGTAGGAAATCTTTTTAGATTTTTAATGAATATTTATAATCTAAAATCCAACTTATATAACCCTATGTAACAATTGTTTTTCTAAAAGATATATGCTTGTGTCATTTTTGTATTCATTTTGACTTAATTAAAATAAAGTGTCATTATCACTTACAAGTGGATCCATGGGGTCCCAAAATCGACCCAAAGATGCCCATGGTCGACCATTTATCAACCAATTGGGTTAAGACACGTTTTATGGTAATTTAGTATTATTATAATATTATTTTTTAACCCTTATTTACCGGATTTACCCTTAACCATGGTAAATAAAATATTTACCGCAGTAATTATTCAAAATGTCTAAAAATAAAAGTTACCCATTTACACAATTTGAACATCCTGATTCCAAATATGGAATCCATTTTCCTAAATTCAAAACACAGAAGTGTCAGAAATTAATTTAAAATTAATTCCCGCTGTCAAAACAAAAAGCGTGTTTTTAAGAGATAATAACTATCAAAAGATTGACACTTGTTTATGTTCGGTTTAATTGTAAAATTATGTCCAATGACCAACATTATATTAAATGGTAAAAATATATTCCAAATATACTCTAAAACCACTCAAATTCATAATTTATCACTATTAATTATTTTGACTAAAAAAGTTGTTTTTAATTAAAATTTAGTAATTTTCACTATTCATCAAAATATGAAAGTTATCCGAAATGTACCAAAATTTCACCTTAGGCTAAATTCGATATTCCGAATCCAAAAATGAAGTCCATTTTAAAATATAAAATATATATAATTTCAAAAAGTAGGTATTACTATTCATAACGGCTAGTTTGATTGGTTGTGGTGTGTATTAAAACTCAAGGTTGCGTACAACACACGCTACTGTATTATTCAAAGAAAGTGTACCGTGGAAGCTTGGGATGTTTCATTTTAAATTTTTGATGTCCCCATTTAGTCAAAAAGTTTAAAATATTGTATTTAAAAAGGGTTCACTATTAAACGTTGATAAAAGTGCAATACTGAAAATGAATTTGTTCTTGCATTATATCTAAGAAACTAATAATATGGATTCTAAAATTATAAGGATTATATAAAGTTTAAAATTCGGTTAATACTATTCATAATCTCTTTTGAATGGATTTTTTTTTGGTAAGTCATGGTGCAATTGAACTCGGTGTTGCGTGTAGTGCAAGTTATTGAATTATTTTAAAGAAATAACACACTATGAAATCTTGGGGTGTTACATTCTCCCCTCCTTCAATAAATTGCGTCCTCGCAATTTGAAATTGTTTTTCAAAAATTAAAGGTTGAAAATAGAAAATATATTTGTGGGAAAACCCACATCGGAAATTGGGTTACTATAATTTAGTCTTAATATGAGGAAAAGAGAAATGAAAGGGTCACCACCAAATTATGATCTCGATTAGGAGAACATTGGTTGAAATTAGAGACATATAATTGGAGGAAAAACGTAAATATTTATAGGTAGTGATTGAGGTCATCAATCACAAACAAGTGTAAAATTGAGGTCCTTAAATTCATCAATCTATGATGATTTGAAATACCATCGGTTCAACAAAACATAGGGTATTAGGATAACACATTTTTGACGTTTCAAAATATCTTAGTTGAAATCCCACATCAAAAAATGAATTAATGAGGCCTATATTTAAAATAAAGAGTGGAGAGTATGAAGATTACCAAAAATAACACATACTAGGGTTCCATGTAGGAAAATATGGATATGGAAGAGAAATCAAACCATCAATTATCTGATGGAGAGTGGTAGAGAACATGGCTATGAAAAGGCCAAAAATCCCAAAGCCATAAATTTGTGATGATTTAAGGTACCATCTAGGACAACATTTTTGTTCTAAGTTCCTTTTCTTAATGTTGAGGAATTTATTTATGAGATTGGATAAGATTATAAGGAGATATACTTACTTTATAATTAGAGTTTTGTCCATTAATAAATTTCTACCACAAACTCATCTTTCACTCGTAAAAAAAATTCTATTTATACTATTCGTACAGGGTTCCAAAATAAACGAATTTATATTTCATCTACATGATCTTTTAATAAAAACTACATTATTTAATCCAGGACATCTCGTGGGCCAGTGGTAGGTGATACACCCTTGTCGCCCTTCGGTTGCGGGTTCAAGTCTCGCAGCCTTGCCGGACGCGACGGGTTGCCGCCCGACCTCCGGGTTGTCCTTTTATGGAAATTCAAAATAATCCAAACTAGAACTATCCAAAATACTTCTGTCCAAACTCACAGTCCAACATTTATAAGGAAGGTAAACATAATATAGATCCTTTTTACCCCATAATAGCATATGAATACCTTCATCATGTATTCTTTTAATACACTGAAACATCCTGAATTACCATAATCTTTATTGATTACATTCATGCTCCCTTATTCCATATAGAATGCTGGATATACTTTATCAATCCAAAAATGTTTTAAACCCCAACAATGATGGAATATACAAATCATTAATCAGTTCCAAGGTAGTCAAGAATATCCAATATAATTTATCCAAAACAATCACATATTATTCCAAAATCACTACCTTAGTATCAGAACTATATTATGAATTATCATTATCTCAACCATATATTTTCCAAAAATTTATCCTGTTATTGAGTCACTTTTCTTTATTCCACACAATCTCAAGTCCTTAATGAAATAGTACTGCAGTACAATCCTTATATACTCCATAATTATTATAACAAGTACATTGTTGATACAACACTCAGTTGACATAATCAACATAAGAACTCTAATCATTCCTCTTCATCTGTGGTAGTATCATAACTTGATTATTATCCAATAACATCATTTGCGGCATATTCTGATGACTGGGACATAAGTTCGTGTAGTGTCCAAACTCCTTGCAAAAGAAGCATTGTACATTTAAAACCATTTTCTTACCCTTGCAGTCACGTACTTTGTGCCCTTTTCCTCTACACTTATAACAAACTCTCATTCCTTTCAGGGAAGTTCCAAGGTGTTTCATTCCACAGTTACCACATATGGGAAAATTCTTCTTTTCCATCTTCCCTTTATCCATCTTTCTCTCTTCCATCCTTTTCTTCTCTTGCTTCCCTTCAAAGCCATAGGACTCAGTAAACTCTTTACTTATCTTATCAACACATGATATTATTTCTTCATATGATGATAATACATGGGAGACTATTTCTCTTATAAATTCTAGCTTAAGACCATGAAAGATATGATCCTTCCTTCTCTTTGAATCATGTGTATTTCTAGAGTTCTCATTCCTTCTACTGGGCGCCATTTCTAAACAATGGCATAAACTAGATCAGTTTATGAATCAAAATACATAATCCCATACTTATAAAACACTTAACATAAATTGAACTATTTATGGATATAATCCATAATCATAAAAATGTCTTCTTTGAGGATGTATATACTCATAAACCCTTCATAATGATTTGTAAAGAAAATTAGAGTTATCCTAAGCATATCCCCCGGGAGTGTCGTAACCAATAGTGCAGCAAGGCCCGTTGTCGTGCACCAGTTCCCGTTCGAGTCTAGCTCAAAGCAGTGTTTTCGGGTTTTACCCCTAGGTACATCTGTTCCAGAGCCGCCTCTACCTGCTCGTATCCAGACAGGGATGTATTGCTCGGAAAACTCACAAAATCTCTATAATACCAAAATTCTAGGAAGTTCTTCTATACTAATCCTCAAAGTTCATCTTAGGTCTACGTGCTCTAATCAGAGTTTATCTAAATCTAGCTTCCAAGGTTTGTACTAAACTTCCTCTGATACCAACTGTAACGCCCCGACCCTAGTTACCCAGAGTTGGTGCATTATTACATAACATTGGCATGATCACAAGAAAGATCAAATCTCGAAAGACCGATTGGTTTAGTAGCCTTGGAAACACTAGATATATTCATAAGTTTTACATTACATCATTAAATGAAAAACTACTACAACAACATATTGTCTCCATAATCCACACTCATATCCCCACATAATATCCTTGCAGGTCATTCATAACTTACTTCTTCACTTCCTGGGAAAAATAAAACATAGAAAAGGGGTGAGCTCAAATGCCCAGTAAGGATAACAATATAGCGGAAACTTTCATAAATAAGAATAAACTTTTATGGCAATGTATAACTAAAACAAAAGCCTTTCAAACATGAACTTTCAACATGGTATGGCATAAATAAAATGAAATAATGCCATTTACTTATTCAAATGGATATTCTACTAATCGAATAATCACATGCAAAAATCAATAACCACTTTCATAATGTTGGAATGCATAATGCCAGACTATCATAACCACATAGTCAAGGCCTTGTGCCAAGACTACAAATAAGATTTTGTCAAGGCCTTGTGCCAAGACACTAGTTTGTCTCATGAGACCTACCGATGCATCGAGGAGCTATAGCGGGCTCCACCCGTCACATATTAAGTCCAATGCATTCCCATATGAAAAGGTTTAAACATAACATAAACATTCGTATTAAAACTAGCATATGAAATGTCAATACTTTCACCATAAACTATGAATGGTATAAAAATAGCACATCCACAGTCAAACATATCACAAAACCTTCAATACAATATAGAAGTTTTGTATCATAATAAATCATCTTCAAATAAGCTTAAAATCCATCAAAGGATGTTGACATAGATGAAATCAAAACTATTTGAGAGAAATATCTCCTTTTTTGAAATCATTTAAAAGTCACACATTTATAAAGGAAGTAATTAAAAAGAGATTTTTGAATCAAAGTGTCCCATACCACTTTGAAACTTTTGAAAGGAATTAACATTTTTAAAAACATTCATGTCCATATAAACAAATCCTTAAAAACCATTTTGAAGACATTAATTAAAAAGATTTATAAAGATAAATATTTAAAACATTTAAAATTCTGATTTTGATAAAGAGTACCTTTCTGAAATTCTTAAATTATTCATTTTGAAATCATTTAAAAGTCACATAATTATAAAATAAAACATTTACTTTGAAAATATCCTTGTAAGCTTGTAAGGGAATCTTTGACGATTTTATAACGGCGGTAAATAGCTACACCTTCCGTATAAGTTTAAAAAAAACATTCTTACCTTAAATTTGTCAAAAGGTAAAAAGTGCCTTGTTTGGAAAACGATGGAAATATTCCTTTAAAAACACATAAGGGTATAAATGAATATAACCCATATTCTTTGTAAATAGTAAAAATGTTTTGAAATACATTTCGAAGTAACATGGATGTGGATGATAAAGAAATCCCAGTAGATTATTACGTATAAACAACCTCGAAAAATGAAGAGATTGCGAAATAAACCCTTACCTTGCACTTTTACTTGGATGGGGTAGGTTAACCTCCTGTATAATGGTGAAATAATTGTTACTAAATTATACAAGAATCATATACATTAATATGATATCATATATGATCTTTTAATATCGATTTATAATAATATCTTAGTATTATCGTTGTTTCGGGTGTTAACTTACTTGTTTTCATTTATATGTTTTGTTACGTAAGCCATGGTTGTTGTATCTTATTCATATCCAGAATGATATCTAGTCCTTAAACATCATTTTTAAATCATCAAATGATAATTATACTTGAATGGATACGATGGAGAATGAATCTCATCGCGTTCGTGGAGACGGTAGTCCGTACGTACGCACGAGCGACAATATCATTCTTTTGATATTAAAATAATATATAAATGGATGGTATATCATATATACAGAATCATTAACATGTTATATTTATTATTTACATGAGTTACACATCATTATTATACCCATCCAAATAACATTATATTGAATAACAATTACACCACGACGTGGAGACGGTAAGCCGTACGTACGCACGTATGGTGACATGTTATTCAAAGGGTGGATAGAATACTGAATATGGTTGTACCATATTTATAATAACATCACAGTATATGTGAGATACTGGAGTTATTATTTTATAATGGTAAGAACTAAGGAAGAAGAAGTGGAAGAAGAAATGAACTTGGAGAAGGGTGGTGAAATCATTACCTCTTCTTCGGGTTCTTCCTTTTGATTTGATCAAAAGGGCTTTTTAGGTTGGCTTTATGATCAAACTAAGGCCTCTAGGTTGTAGTGAGGGATGTTGGGAGAGTATTTGGGCAGAGTTTGTCCTAACCAAAAGGCTTTGATGGTGTGAAGAAATGAGAAGGAGGAGTGCCCTTTTATAAGAGGGGTGAGGGGCACCTTTGGAAAAGCTAGAAATATTAATTTATAATAAATTCATATTCGGTTTCTAATGGCACCAAAGTTGATTATTCAAAGTTTAAGGTGGTTATAGGTCGAAAACCACTCAACCAATAGAATTTAGACAGGTTTGGGTACTTATATTAACCTTATCTTTAAGTATTAACTCTAAGTTAATTAGTTTCACTTTTACAATGTCTCTTTGTATTTTTATATAATATGGTTAATAAACTTACTATATACATCCAAGAGACCCCCAAGTGGTACATTAATGATTACCATATCATGATATAAGTCTCTTGGCCGAACCATATATTTTTAGGAATTTAATATCAATTAATTATATAATATTTGTTTTAAGAACTCTTTTATGTCAATTTTTACACTATTCAATAGTTGATTTTTTGTGAAACTCATAACAGATTGATTACTTCGAACAAAGTCAATTAACTCAATCCTAATATATCATATTATCCTAGAAAATTAGTTTAATTCATTAAAAGGTTCATATTATATTTATTTGGGTATTTATAACATCAATTATTTTAATTTTTCATTATTATAGTAATTACTGCATCATCATTCTGTCATAAATAAAATAAATTATTTAATGTCTAAAAATTATAAATAAAATATCATTATGTAGGAAATCTTTTTATCTTTTTAATGAATATTTATAATCTAAAATCCAACTTATATAACCCTATGTAACAATTGTTTTTCTAAAAGATATATGCTTGTGTCATTTTTGTATTCATTTTGACTTAATTAAAATAAAGTGTCATTATCACTTACAAGTGGATCCATGGGGTCCCAAAATCGACCCAAAGATGCCCATGGTCGACCATGTATCAACCAATAGGGTTAAGACACGTTTTATGGTAATTTAGTATTATTATAATATTATTTTTTAACCCTTATTTACCGGATTTACCCTTAACCATGGTAAATAAAATATTTACCGCAGTAATTATTCAAAATGTCTAAAAATAAAAGTTACCCATTTACACAATTTGAACATCCTGATTCCAAATATGGAATCCATTTTCCTAAATTCAAAACACAGAAGTGGCAGAAATTAATTTAAAATTAATTCCCGCTGTCAAAACAAAAAGCGTGTTTTTAAGAGATAATAACTATCAAAAGATTGACACTTGTTTATGTTCGGTTTAATTGTAAAATTATGTCCAATGACCAACATTATATTAAATGGTAAAAATATATTCCAAATATACTCTAAAACCACTCAAATTCATAATTTATCACTATTAATTATTTTGATTAAAAAAGTTGTTTTTAATTAAAATTTAGTAATTTTCACTATTCATCAAAATATGAAAGTTATCCGAAATGTACCAAAATTTCACCTTAGGCTAAATTCGATTTTCCGAATCCAAAAATGAAGTCCATTTTAAAATATAAAATATATATAATTTCAAAAAGTAGGTATTACTATTCATAACGGCTAGTTTGATTGGTTGTGGTGTGTATTAAAACTCAAGGTTGCGTACAACACACGCTACTGTATTATTCAAAGAAAGTGTACCGTGGAAGCTTGGGATGTTTCATTTTAAATTTTTGATGTCCCCATTTAGTCAAAAAGTTTAAAATATTGTATTTAAAAAGGGTTCACAATTAAACGTTGATAAAAGTGCAATACTGAAAATGAATTTGTTCTTGCATTATATCTAAGAAACTCATAATATGGATTCTAAAATTATAAGGATTATATAAAGTTTAAAATTCGGTTAATACTATTCATAATCTCTTTTGAATGGATTTTTTTTTGTAAGTCATGGTGCAATTGAACTCGGTGTTGCGTGTAGTGCAAGTTATTGAATTATTTTAAAGAAATAACACACTATGAAATCTTGGGGTGTTACATCAGGTGCTAAATATGGATAACAATATAGTGGAAAATCTCATAAAAAATCATAAACATTTAAGGCAATGTATATGAAAAAAAACATAAGCCATTTTCATTTAAACTTCAGCATAATATGGAAAAGATAAATCATATAATTTTGTTTACATATTCACATGGATATTATACTAATCAAATAATCAGATGTAATATCAACGGGCAATTTCTTAATGATGAAATGCATAATGAAGGACATCATAACCACATAGTCAAGGCATCATGCCAAGACTAAAAATAAGAATTTTTCCCGGACATGTGTCAAGACAATAGTTTGTCTCATGATACCTACCGATGCATCGAAGAACTAGAGTGGGCTCCACACATCACATACTATGTTCAATGCATTCCTCATATGAAATGGTTGAAACATAACATAAAAATTCTTAATAAACATTGCATATGAAATGTTAATACTTTAAACATAAACCATGAATGGTATAAAAATAGCACATCCATAGTCAAACATATCACAAAACCTTCAATAAAATATGGAATATTTGTAACATAGTAAATAAACATCAAACAAGTATAAAATCCATCAAAGGATGTTCACATAGATGAAATAAAAACTATCTGATAGAAATATCTCTTTCAATTTTGAAATATTTTAAAAGTCACATAATTATAAAAGAGAACATTTATTGTGAAAATATTCTTATATTATTTTAATGGAATCTTTGAAGGTATTATAATAGCAGAAAATAGATGCACCCACCGTATAAGTTAAAAACAATTACCTTATTTTGTGAAAAAGGACATAAATACCTTGTTTAAAACAAAAAAAATATTTCTTTTAAAACAATTTATAAAAAGTCAAACAAGGGTATAAATGAAAATGACCCATTTTTTTGGAAATAGTAAAAATGTTTTGAAATATATTTTTAAGAAAAATGGATGTGGGTTATAAAGAAGTCTCGGTAGATATTTACGTATAAACAACCTCAAAAAAATAAAGAGATTGTAAAATTAACTCTTACCTTGTACTTTTACTTGATCTAGGATACGTTAAACTCCTGTATAATAGTTAAATAATTGTTATAAAATTTTACAAGAACCAAATAAATAAATATGATATCAGATATGATCTTATAATACTGCTTTGTTAATAATATTTCAGTAGCATCATTGTTTCGGGTGTTAACTGATTTGTTTTCCTTTATATGATTGGTTACGTGAGCCATGTTTTTTATGGATAGGATGTTTTTGATTCATATCCAAAATTATAGTATGTTCTTAAAAATTATTTTTCATCATGAAATGAAAATTATTCTATAATAGTTATGATGAGGAATGAATTTCATCACATTCGTGGAGACAGTAATCCGTACGTACGCACGAGCGAAAATATCATTCTATTCATGGTGAAATTGTATTTAATTGGATGGTATATCATATATAAATAATCATTAAAATGTTATATATATTTATTCCATCTGTGATACTCATTATTATACCCATCCAAATAATGATGTGATTGAATAAAAAACTACAAGACGCTGTGGAGATGGTAAGTCGTACGTACGCACATATGGTGACTTTTCATTCATAGGACAGATAGAATAATGAATATGGTTGTACTATATTTATAATAACATCACAGTATGTATAAGTCACTGGAGTTGTTATTTTTGTATGGATACATTAAATAAACAGTATGTGGAAGAAGAAAAGAACTTTGAAATAGATGGTGAAATTATTACCTCTTCTTCGAGTGTTTACTTTTGAGTTGATCAAAAGGGCACATTAGGCTGGCCTCTCAACAAATTAAGGACTCATGGATGAATTTATAGTTGTTCGTAGGATATTTGGGCACGGGTTAGATGACCCAAATGGGTATGGACGTGTGATTTTGAGAGAAGGGGAAGTGACCTTTTATAAGAGAGGTGAGGGTCAATTTAGGAAAATCTAGAAATTTTATTTTATTATACAATCATATTCAATTTATAATTGCACTAAAATGATTTATTTCTAGAATAGGTGGTTATTCATAGAAAAAATCTTAAATAATAGGTTTTAGATAGATTTAGGGCCCCATTTTATCCTTATCTATTATATTTAATTCATATTTAAATAGTATGACATCTACCATTATCTTTGTATTTTTATATTATATGGTTAATGAACATACTATAAACTACCAAGATAACCCCAAGTGGTTAATTATTTATATATATAATTATATATAAGTTCTTTTGACAAACTAGTATATTTAGGAAAAACATTTCATTTAATAATATAGTATTTGTTTAAAAACTTATTTATGACAATTTTGATACTATTTGATATTTTGTTTTTGTGAATGTCAGAAAAACATTATAACTTAAAAAAAATTATTTAATCAATCATAAATTTTCATATTAACTTGTAAAATTATTGGAATTCATCATAAGTCTCAATTAACATTTATTCAGAAATTTATAATATAAATTATTTTAATATTTCATTAACACGGTAATTACTGCATCCTGATTGTATCATATATAAATTTAATTATCTAATGTATAAAAATTATAAATAAAATAAAATTATGTAGGGAATATTTTTGGCTATATAATTAATATTTATAGTCGATTTTATCTTATGTATAACTATATATTCAAAATTATTTTTCTATTAAACATTGAATTTAACACTTTTAACTACTCTTTAAATAAAATAATAATAAATTTCCTAATCTAATAAAAGTAGACCAAAAGGATCATATTTTATTCCTTTGGTTGATTTTGGTATAAATACACTTATTCAGTAGAATTAGGACATGTGTTAGGGTAATTATAATATCATTATTTACCTTTAATTAACCTATTTGCTTTTAACCGTGGTAAATAAAAGTCCAAAATTATTATTTGCCAAATATTATTTTAATCTTATTGAACATCATTTTACTTATTTATGTTATTAGTGTCTCTTGAAATTTTAAAATTCAATTCATAAAAGTGGTAGAATTACATTTTATGCAAATTTGCCAATGCACCTAGAAGGTACAAGATGGTAAAAAGTTCAATAAAATTTTATATATCTAATATTAATATAAAATGACTCCAATGAATTACATTGAACATATATAGGTATTATTTATCTATTTTTAAATAATATAAATTTAAAAAAATAACTAATTATTTAAATAAAAATTTGGTTTTAAAGAATAACGCGGTGTTTTTAACTATTCTTCACAAATTGAAAATTTATAGAAAAATACCAATAATTCACCCTAAGATAATTTTGATATTCCAAATCCAAAAATGAAGTCCATTTTAAAAAATAAAATATATAAAATTTTATAAATCGGGTATAAATATTCATAACTGCTAGTTTGATTGGTGATGGTGTGTTAAAACCTTACGTTGCATACAACACAAGCTATTGCGTTATTCAAAGGAAAACGTACCATGGATGATTGGGTGGTTACAGTTTTCGTTTTTTTGAGCATTTGAAATATTTATTGAACTTTGTTAAAACATAAAATGGAAAATATACTTTAGAACATTTTTAAAACATCATATAGTTTAATGATTTATGGTGCATTTGTGTTGGGTTTGGGGAAACTTGTAACAAACCTATATATATTACACCTAAAGAACGTACAGGGTGAGAAAACCTTAAGAACCTAAATTTTTATACATAATTCACTATAACATAGAGGAACACCACACCTAATATACCACATTAAAATTATTTTCTCTGGACAACCCATATAATAACTTATGAAATATAACGATTGAAATAAATAAAGGTAAAATATAAAAATAATGTTTTTATATGATTTTGATTTAGTCATACTCCATGGTTTATATTTTTTTCTATTATTCAATTAATTATAATATTATTAGATTGTTAAAATTACCTAACAAGTGATTCTACCCTAGTAATATAGTAGTGTCTATTTGGTGAAACTTGTCACCATTGACTTCCAATTTTCCCTGAAAGAAGTCCACACAAATCTGATCTCCATAGTCATCCCTCTACTCAATCAAATACTAACACTATGTCAACTAAATATTTTATTACATGATTCTCACATCCTAAAAAACATGAAAAAGAGTCTTATGTATGCTCCGACAATACCTATTATATTCTATTTACTATAGAACCACAAGTAAAATGTATTAGATAAACTTCAAGGATAAATACTTACATAATTCATTTTTGTATTAGCACTAAACCGTCAAATTATCAAAGGGTAATATAATATTTAACCTCATATGATCTTCTAAATTACGATTTCCTTCTATTTGGGCATCTAAACATTGTTTGTTTCACTCTTAAAACTCCATCCAGCACCGAAAGTTATACTACTAGATTCACTCATTTTGGTAGATCTATAACTTAGCTGAAAATGGTTTTCAAATGTATTGAGCCAAAAAACATCTTAAACATGAATTATTTTCAAATATCTCTTCCAAGTCATCTATTAGACACTATAGTTCTTCTTTTCTTCAAAATTTCTTTCAGATTCACGGTTCCACAACCATGATAACAGTTATCCCAGCCGATATATGAAGTAGGAACACTTTAATATATCTTGGACTATATCCTTCATCAACATTTATGTTGGTTTTTAAAAAGTTACTATTTTATAGAGATCTTGAATTCTATCCATGAAAATATTATATATGAATTTATTATTCAATGAAATATGCTTCTTCTTGGAATTAAACATAATATTTTGACTAAGTTGAATATACTTTGTGACTTGAAGTACAATGTTCTAACTTCTTAAATTTTTATAGACATTCCAATAACCATTAAATTATCTAATACACGAATTTTGTAAAATCAATTCACTCTACATCCATTTTTGAAATTGAAATAACTAGTTTTATTTTCAAAATACAACTCATAATCATGCCTTTGAAAGTGATCACAATGTCTATCATTCTCTTATATCTGTCTAAATTTCCCAATAAGTCTTATTTTCCAAACCCTTAAAATATTTCATTAGTTATAATGAAATGAAAAAACATTAAGAACCCTTAATATACCAAATTATTTTCTTTACCACTATCCAATTATCTCTTCTATGATTTTTCATAAATCTCATGACAACTCCCACTTCTCTCACAATGTATGGTCAATAAAATACCATAAAATTCATTAAGATTTTAATTTCTAAGGCATAAATAACCTTTTATATGAACTATAGGTCATATTGTTTTCAAGTTTCATTCTATTATATCAATTTGAAATGTTCATTCATAAGTGTGGTAATTGGATTATCTTACCTCATTTTGAATCATTCCACCACCTCCTGGATGTTGTCATACTTAAAGAGGAAAAATGTTTTAGAAGATAAGTCCCTTACAATATGCATCCCTAAGATCTATTTATCCAAATATAGAAACATCACATAAAAAATTATATACAATTCGCCTTTAATAACATTACACCTTTCCTTTATTAGACCCATAATAATCATGTCATCAACATAGATAAGTAGAGTGATAAATCTACAAACATCATATAAATTTCGGTTACAACAGTGATTTATATTACTTTGGATAATCTTATATTCAACCATAAAGGAAATGAACATTTTCTTCCACTTCCTTCTTACTTGTTTCAATATGTAAATTCTTCTTTTCATCGTGCACAAAATATATATGATTTATTTTCCCACAAAACCTTTCAGATTACCTATGTATATTTTTTCACTAGTGTCCCTTGGAAGAAAATCATTCTCCATATCCAACTACTACATTGGAAGTACTTATTTTGAATCCATACTGATAACCATATTAATATTAATTATTTAAAAAAATATCACAGATAATACTCACCTTTTATTTGTTGAAACTCCACATAAACTTGTTTTTCGTTGTATTACTTTCTATTTCTACATCCTCCTTCTGATGTTAAACCCATTTATTCTGAAAGAACTCTTTCTTGGATGGAATTTCTATTATGTTCCTTTTACTATAAACATGTATGTAATTATTCTCATATTTGATTCAAAGATCCCTAAAATTAATGTCCATTGGAGTTTCAACCTAATCTGAGATCCCATGAGCTCAATCATTTAAGAGTGACAAGTAGTGAAAACTATTTATTTATATTTTCAATTGGTGCTTAACTCTATAAGATATTTGTAAAACCCTCTATGATTCTTCTCCTTCTATAACTACTCCTTCGAGAACATTACCTTCCATAGATCTTACCACAACTTCTATAGTATTTGATATATCTAATACATCATACCATGGAACCACCATCATAACATGACCACCTTATATAACATTCTATGGAATATCTAGGTTTTTTTAGAACTATTAAACACCCCAAATATTCTACAATGTTTAAAAATTATATATATATATGTGTGTGTATTCTGTAAAATTTCAATATATGATTATATTTTGATCACTTTAAAAATATCTACTTGGTTCTAGATTTTCCACTAGATCTATTCATTCAATATAACATTGAAAATTCTAGAAATATTTAGAGAATTGTTATCCCATGTTCAAAAACATAATTATTATTTGTAATATTCTAACATTTTTAGTAAATAGCCTGTAAATTTTCTATTTCTATATAATAAATATGGATGTGTGTGAGAAAAATAAATACTTTTAGATGGGTAATTTTGATGTTTTTTGTTCTAAATTATTTTCAAAAGTTTCTACCCAAACCAAGATGATAGAATCATGTTTGCTATGTAGGTCTCACCATTCATAACTTCTTCCCAAAACATATTAGGTAATCTTGCATGAATCCCCATGCTTCCACCTACACGACTAATGTATTATTTCTCTCTTTGTAACTCAATTATATTCAATATTTCTTGGAAAAATATTTTCAAACCATATTCCCTTCTACAAGGAAAGCCTCTAGAAGTCCCTTCTTCTATACTCAGCACCATTACCAAACCTCAAACACATTGCATATGGTATTTTTTTCATTATATATCTCTATCTCATAATGGTTATGAAGACCTCAGTATTGTTATTGATAATTAACCCTCACACATTATATTCCACATAATTGATGAAGGTTACATCAAACAATGACCCTCTATGATAAAGAATTATTGTTGGCCTCTACGCATCTATATAAACTATACATATTTTTTTTCTATTGAGTTTTACCATATTTTTATAAATACAACTTTTTTAGATCAAATAGATATATATTCACATGTTTCATACTAAATGACTAAAATTTTCAAAATCTATTTAGCGACTAGTACATTCATCCTCATCTCACTCAGATGAACCAGAGGGTTATGTAATAACACTGTAAATGTTATCTTCCCAACATGCATTGCACTATCCAGAACACCAATGATGTACAATATTCATTTAATCTTTTGGCCATCACCATGGACAAACATGTAATTATATAAACTGAATCCAAAACTATTGTATATAAACACACATCATAAAGTTTTCTAATAGGAATTATCTTCTTATCTAACCTCTGTATGTGTCACACATCTTGTAACTCCAATAAAATTCTATTACTTTTTCGGATGGAAACATAAACCTTCCGCAAAATATTAGTAGCATTATAAGCCAAATGTTTCCCCTTTTTTAATCATCTAGAAGTAAAGTTATTTGTGTTCCCTCTCTCTAATGTTGTATAAAATTAATATCTAGATTCTATGATCCAAGCCTCAACTGATATGACAAAACTCAAAGATATAACTCTTATATCATCTAATACATGGTTTTTTAATGCACTTGTAAAAGTATATATTATATAATTCACCCTTCTATCACTAAAATATTTCTTAATGTGAACTTTTACCAAAAATTATAAAACATTGGACCATCTTTTATAGAGCCTCTATTTCTCTATATTCTTCTCTCTTTCTCATTTATGTGACTCTTACAATCTATGGAATGTCCTATAAATTTCACAATATATGTGTTTTTAGAAGATATCTATATCTATTCCTAATAAATTTATTAATTAAAAATAAGATCCATAATGTCTAAAAACACATACATGGCCTTTCTATTTGATTTACTCACAATGGTCACCATCATGCCCCATGATAGTAGGAGTGATGAGAGAAAAAATACTACCAACTTCATATCACTATAGTTCACCTTCATATACTCTACAAAACTATGAATCATGATGTAGTATTTGATATGATTATTCACTATTTTATCTTAGGACATCCTCATGTTAAATAACCTCTACAAAAGGAACACCTTATTCATCATTGTTACCTTCTCATACATGTTTGTGAAATTATTCATAAGTTCTGATATACTTTTCACTTCATTAATGTTATAATACAAATTCATGGATAATGAAATCCATATCAACCTTAGTGATCTATTATAATTCCACTAATATTCTTCCTTTTAATCACATCCACATTGGTACATATCAATAGAGATTAAGAATACATCTACAGTGGATTATCCTCCAAATTCATTTCCAAGAATCAACAATCTATTATACATAATTTTCCACCCATACCTTACCCTTATCTAATTTCTTTACAAATTTATATTTCTAAACACCCAATAAATTTCAGAATACATAACACGGATCAATCACTACTTACCAATGTTATATTAAATTGAAAAATGATGGAATTATTCTACTAAATAGATCCATAAATAAACCTTTTTATGGTCATGTCATCTAAAAATCATCGGCAGGTTTTAGTCACCAGCCCATGGGGATTGGGAATGGCCTTCGGGTCATTTGAGGGATGGCTCAGTTATTGTGTTACCAAGGTACTCGGATTGGTTTGTGACAAATTAGTATCATAATACACTGTTGAAATTCCTTTTTTCATGATGTTAGTATGAATTTTTGAAACCTTTTTGGGACAAAGGAGGTAGTTGCAATTGAGTACCCGATCAGCTCTCACAACAATGAACCTTCTGTAACAAGGGGAGATTAGGGAAAGATTTATTGTGGATTAGATCTAGTATTTCTCCTACAGATATTTTGATATATTAAAATCCAAGTCTTATTTTTCCCTTATGTTGAGAGTATTTGTCTTTCTACTTAGTTTGATTATTAATTTAATGTTATCCTTTTATCTGCTGATGTTGTGTAGCATCATTCCCCTGAGAAAACATGTGAATAAAATTTAGGAGAAGGATGCTGCTTAACCTCAGCGAGAAAATCTTATTGTCCACCCAAATCTGATTGAGGTGATTATGTGCGTTTTCCAAGCTCTAGGATAGGAACCACCTCCAGTTCCCGCTTAGGCTTCAAATATGGATCCTCAGGGGGATGTTCTTCAGAATCATTCTCATGAGTTCCTTAAATAGAAGCCACCAGTAATAAAAGTCTCCACTAATCCTTAACATGATGGAGAATTATTAGGAAAGATTAAACATCTATTTGAGTACTTGGAGACACTAGAAGTGATCAGGGTAATGTGTTCCACCTTTGTGCGGGAGGAACTGAGCAGGTGATGTTGGAACACGATGGTGAAGGCAGAAAAACATGAAATCTTAGAGTGGAAATAAATCAAGAATTTTTTACCAATAATTTCTATCTAGAGTCGAAGGTTTTGGATAAGGCTATAGTGTTTTTCAAGCTTGAGGAGACCGAAAAAATCGTGACAGAGTATTCAAATCACTTTTCTAAGCTAGTGCAGTTTGGTCCTGAGATTGTATCTAATGAGTTGATGAAGGCTCAATGGTTCAGTTTGGGAATTTGATCAGATATTTGTAGTCAGTTTTTCTTACTGAAGCTACCTATTTATGCTGATATGCTGGATAGGGCGATAATGGTTGAGATGGGCTTGGATGGTAAGGTAGGGTTGATGGGAGTTCCTTTTTATCCTAGTGTTGGAATTGGTTCCTTTAAAGGAAAATAGATGTGTGGTAATTCTTGTGGATGTTATCAACCATAGATTCATTACAAACCTCCTATAGCTCAAGGAGGAGGTTCTTTGACTTTCTACCAGTGTGGAAATCTATGACATTGTAGGAGGGTTTTTCCTAAAGTACCCAAGAACTGTAACTCCCGCGGATGATCAGGAAACTTACAAAGGTTCTACCATCACTTCTCTACTTTGCATAGTGGGATAGGATCATCATATCCACATAACACCTCGGGGAAAAAGAATGATTCACATTCAAAATGGTTCCAGCCACAAGAATCTGAAACAAAGATTCTTCATGCAATGAAAGAGTCTCCAGAGGAAGTAGGCATGGGTCCAACGACTGTGAGAGGTACCACTACCATTATTTCATCATTAGTGACTGATCATTTTGATAATTTTTCATCTCACTCTTTTATTTCAACCCATATTGTTTACCTTTTCAATCTTCCTATGGTGCAGCTGTATTGTGCAATGGATATTACAACACCCCTTGGTACAAAGAGAGAGAATGGTCTCCATTTTCATGTCTATTTCTTCTCTCTATCAAATGTCGAGCAATATTTGAGTTTTCTAGTTCTTGATATGAAATCTCTTGACATCGTATTCAATATTGATTGTCTCAATGGAAAAAAAATCCCAAATTTATTTTTATCCTTCACATGTCAACATTACTACACCCATTGGTGTGCCGCTTGTTTTTCATGGAGAATGGGACCCAAGGTCGAGAAGAGCTGGACCATCTTATCCACAGTTGTGGAAAGTGATATTAGTGTTTTCTTTTGACCTAGAATGATATTCAATGGGTGGTTATCTTCCTACAAATGTATCTGAGTTTTCTGATTTGTTTGATTCGGATTTATCTAGTCTTCCACAAGTGAGATAGGGTAAGTTTTCTATTAACTTAAGGCATAAAACTCAACCAGTGATTATCCTCTCTTACTGCATGGCAGTAGCTAAAATGAAATAGTTGAATTCTTGGTTGGAGGACCTTCTTGAGAAGTGCTTTATTCTTCCCCGTGTGTCACCTTGGAAATCCCCGATTCTCTTTACTATGAAGTTTGATGGTTCTCTTCACTTATGTTTGGATTATCTAAATCTTAATCGAGTTACGATAAAGAACAAATATCCATTTCCCCAGATTGATGATATGTTTGATCAACTTAAAAGTGTAAAGTGGTTTTCAAATATTGATCTTCGATCTTGTTACCATCGGTTGATTATAAAAGAATCTGGCATTCCGAAAACAACCTTTGGATTATGTATAGGATCTTTGAGTACCATGTTATTCCCATTGGTTTCACAAATGATCCTATAGTTTTCATGAATTTCATTAATAATATTTTCCATGAGTTTCTCGATACCTTTTGTGGTAGTCTTTGTGGATGACATTCTTGTTTACTCCAAGTAGGAGGAGGATCATGGGGAAGATCTAAGAACTTTTTTGAGCCTTTTAAGAAATCACCACCTTTATGCCAAGAATTCGAAGTGTGATTATTGGATTATGGAATTTAAATTATTTGGACTAGTGGGGTCTGAATACGGTTTATTGGTTTATCCAAATAAGGTAAAGGCTATTATGACATAGTAGTAGCCCTGATATGTCTTCATGATCTGGAGATTCTTGGGCTTATATGGATATTACCATAGGTTCATGAAGGACTTTTTGAAGTTGGATTCTCTAATGGTTTCTCTAAATCAAAATGGGGTGATGTTTTTGTGGGATGATAAATTTCAGAGATCGTTTGTTGAGATAAAATGTATGTTGACTACTACACTGGTGTTAGCTCTTCCAGTAGTCGGGCAGGGCAATATGGTCTTTTGTGATGCATCCAGTTTTGGATTGGGCTACGTTCTTATGTAGAGTGATCAAGTAGTATCAAATAGATCTTGTCATCATAGGCCACACAAGAAGAATTATACTACCCACGACCAGGAACATGTAGCTATGATGCACGCACTAAAAAGTTGTCAGCATTACCTTTTTTGAGAAACATTTATGGTGTATATTGACCAAAAAATCCTGAGTTATATATTCTCCCAATAAGATTTTAATCTTCAGCAGAGGCATTGGGTGGAGTACCTATAGTCTTTCGACCATGACATCACCTATACCCCGGGGAAAGGGAATATAATTGTTGATGCTTTGAGAAGGAAACATCCAATGTAGGTAGTAAAAGAATCATCATAAGAGTGAAATTTTATGGCTCTCTTTGCACAATTTCCTATTAGATTTCAAGAGGATGGGGATGATGTTTCTTTAGAAAGTGTTCAGGTGACGTCTTCCCTTCACGGGATGATTCTTCAGGATTAAGAGTATAATGATGAGTTCTGTAGAACTAGATAATCTCTTTATGGTGGGGAGACAGTTTCTATGTGGTTTCTCACTAAAGAGAGTGTTTTATGCTATCAAAACATCTTTGTTGAGCCATTGGTGGAAAGAAAGGTAGTAGTGGAGGATTTCCATAATTCTCAGTGGGTTGTGAACCCGAGAAACCCTAATATGTTATATGACATGACATGGAAGTTATGAGGGCTAGGTATGAGGCGATACATTTCTGAGTTTGTCTAACATTTTTATAAAATCTAATAGGTGAATGTCGAGCACCAGAAACCTTTGGGTTTGCTTCAACCACTTCCAGTCCATACATAGAAATGGGATGAGATCTCTAGGGACTTTTTGGTTGGTTTGCATCAAACCCAGAGAAAGAAGAATGAAATATGGATTCGGATCGATAGGCTGGCCAATTTAGGTCACTTTATACCCATTAGAGATACAACAAGAGTCAAGGAGTTAGGCAACCTCTACGTGAATGAGATTGTTTGTTTTCACATATTTCAATATGTTATAGTCTCTGATTGGGATCCTTGGTTCACTTCTCACTTTTGGAGAGGCCTTCTAGAGTCACTAGGATCTCATGTCTATTTGAGCATGGCCTACCATCTGCAGTCATAAGTCGAGACAGAGAGAGCTATACATATTTTTTAAGATATGCTTCACGCCTATGTTATTGACTTTTGTGGGGTATGGGATGATCACTTGGACTGGTTGGGTTCTCTTATAACAATAGTTACTGGTTATAGATCAGAATGAAACCTTTTTATGACTTGTATGGTTGGTCAGAGGTTTGTGAAAGTTCCTTTGTTAGACCAAGAATGGTGCAGGAGACGATATAAAATATTTAGTTAATTAGTCAAAGTATGTTGATAGAATAGGGCCGATATAACTCTTATGATGATCCATGTCATAGAGTTTTGGAGTTCTCAGTTTGTGACCAGGTGTTCTAGAATGTTTTTCCCCGGTTGGGTCATCGATGGATTGGGAGGCAAGGAAAGATTTATCCTCGTTTTGTTGGACCTTTTGAAGTTTTTGAGTATGTGGGGAATGTTTCGTACCTCTTGGAACTTCCACCGCAGCTGACGTCGATAAATAACATGTTCTATGTTTCACATTTGAGAATGTATTTATCTAATCCATCTCACGTTTTGAGATGGAGTGATCTGGAAATCGAGCTTGATTTATCTTTGGCTGAGAAACCTATCAGGATAAATGATTCAAAGACTAATGTACATTATGGAAAAACTATAACGCTGGTTCATGTATATTGTAAAAAATTGATCTAATAATAATGAGACATGGGAACATGATGCAAAGATGAGAGAGTAGTGGATTCATCTTTTTGGCATGGAATCTTCTTCATTGAATTTCTGGGGGAGAAACGCTTTATGGTGGGGAGGTTATAACATTCGTGTACCGTGAAAATGTAATTTTTCCAATTTTTGTAAGTCCATGTTCAGTCAAAAATCCTTAAAAATAGTTTTCTGGAATTTTTTGCAGGTCTCAGTACATGCCCACATCATGTACCTGAATTACATGTCGTATACCTGAAGTACATGATGTGTACATGGGGATGGATTCATGTCATGAAAAGGAGGACACACCATAAGATGGTATATGTCGTGTACCTGAGTTACACATCGTCTAATGTTTAAATATTAAATTTGTAACCTGTGGTGATAGGTTTTTCGGCGTACTGATCCAATAGGGATTACATGTCGTGACCCAATGGTACACATCGTGACTCAGCCTATGCCCAGCTTAAAATAACACTTTTGGCTATTTCACTTAGGGTTTTTCATTCCAGAATTCTTGTCTCTTATCCTAGAGAACTTCTGTTGTGTTTTTTAGAGACTCAACTCCATTCGGATTGAACCAAATGGATTTGGATCTTCATTCATCTTGTTATGCAATTCCTAGGTTTGTTTTTCCTCTCTTTATTCATGTTTCTCTATTCCTCTCATCTTGGGATTTCAATGGAACATATTGGGATTGATGGATCCCTATCGTGTGGTGTTGGATCTTGCAACTATGTAGAGTTTTGAGGTCATCTATAACTTCGTTCTTGTCAATGGTTGCTGTTGCGAGTATTATTATTCGAAAAGACACTACAACAGATTGGGTTTTTTGCAGGGTCATCCCCTTAAAAGTGCTAAAAAAGTGCTGATAAAGGGTGATTTTAACAGCCCTAAAAAATGCACTGTTAAAATTACCCCATTATCATCACTTTTTCTAGTTCAATTAAAAGGGGATTTTATCAATGCTTTTTTGAAAGTGATTATAAAGACCCCCCTTTATCAGTTCTTTTTTTACTAGATCTGAGAAAAGGTATATTTCAAAATAAATCATTAAAAGTAATATATATATATTGTAATTGTGTTTTAGATACAGATAAATAAAAATTTAAATTTGATATATAAGATATTTAGTAAAAAATATCAAAGCTTGAATTGAGATATATGCCTATGTGACCAAGGCTGACCTCAATCGTGGTTTTTTGATTGCCAAAAAAGTCCCAAAAAGCATGCAAAACTGATTTTTTATTCTGTGTGCCCAAATTTTTTAACATTTGATATATTTTATGGCTCATTTATGAGGGTATTTTTTCCATTTTTTGGGGGGAACGAGATTTATTCACGGGTATTACATTCATATTGATGTAATGGTTTTGAAATTTTATCATTTTTTATAATGTACTGTTATTTATAATCAAATATATTATAATATATACAGATTTTTCAAATATTCAAACCTAAAAATTTAATTTTACAAATAATTAATTAAACATATGTAAAATATAAAATATATTTATTAATATATAATCCTTATATTAATAAAATATAATATCCATTTTAATTAAAATACAAAATTTGAATATTTATATACATATATTGTGTGTGTGTGTGTGTTTGTGTGTGTCTATATATATATATTAGCGCGTGTGTGTGTTTTAGAAAACTGATATATATTATCTATATATTTTAAAATATAAATAGACATATTAATATATAATAATTTAAATATATATAAATACAAATATTTATAATTGTACTTACAGATACAAATATATATAATATATATACATATGTATGTATGTCCTGTATATTTATTTATATATTTATTTATTTTTTTATAAACACACAAAAACATATTTTATAAATATATTTAAAACATATTTTGCAAATATATATTAATATAAGAATAAATATATAACTAAATATATTTTAATATACGAATAAAGATACAGATAAAAAATAAAACTATACATATATAGAAATAAATTAATATTAATAGATATTAATATATGAATAAATATAAACAAATATATATATTAATATTACTAAATATATATTTATATATACATTAATATAAATATATTTTAATATATGAATAAATATAACTAAATATATATGTAAATAAATAGATATATCATTAAATGCAGAACAATGTAACATAGAAGAGTGGTAAAGTGTCCAACGCACAGGGAAGAGGACTCATGTTCGAATCTAGGGAGATGTAGGGGTGTGTGTGCATGTGAAGAGGGGGATAATACTATTTAAGGGATAGAGAGGGTGCGTTTAAAGGCTGGCTGGCGGGGGTGGGTGCAAGTGGGAGTCTTCTGAGAATTATTAAAAAGGGGTAGTGGGCACTGTCAAAAGGGCTCTCCAATTTTTTGAAATATTTTTATCTTTTTTTTTACATTTTCTGGAATTTTATCAGTTCTTTTTTAAAGCACTGATAAAAAACCCCTTTAATCTGTGCTTTTTTGAGCGATGATAAAAGGGGCCTTCAACAATGCATTTCTATGTGCTGATAAAAGGGACCCCTTTAACTTTTCTCAGATTAATAATGCTAAAAAAGTACCGTTAAAAGATATTTCTAGTGCTAAATGGTTATATATAGTAGTGAGATGTTAGTGGTTCGGTCCCGATTTTCCAAAACAATTACCGTCAAATTGCTTGATTTATTTCTATTAGTTATTTATTTTTAATTGCCTAATATTACATTCAATTTCTTTGATAAAAATACCAATTTCAATGAATTCAAGGATTTGAAATTTTTTGGCACAAAAATTTGGAAAACCCCGCCTTTCATTGAATTGTGGTGGGTTTATGGAAATTGAATGATTTAAGTTGTTTAATTTAAATTATGAATTTTATAGAAATTTTTTCCATTAATTTATTGAATTTAATTGTGGAAATTAATTAAAAAAATTATGGAATTGGTTTTGAATGGATTTAAAACACATGAAAATGGATTAAAATGATTTCATAGAAACCTAGTGGTTTTATCTTGTGAAAAGGAATGTTTTTGAATAAAAAATGTTTCGGTTTTAAAAGGAAAGAAATTGTCATTTTCAAAAATGGAATAATGGGATAGATTGTATTTTAAGAAGTCTTAAAATATTTCTCCCATCACGTAAGAGTACATGCAAGCCTTAGGCAGTTAGTGAGTTATTTGTATACACTCTACAATACGACAATGTTCTAAAACATACTTGTGGCAGCTCATATCCCTGACAGGTTGGTGATGAGTCTCTATTGTCTAGTGTCATTGGGACATGTGTATACAAATTTTTCTGAGTTCACATAAAGAGTACAGAATCATAGAGGTAGTTAATATTATTTTACATTCTTTTAGATGAACATGTTACTTTCTTGTTTATTTATATATTGGACCTAATTGCATGCCAATGTTTATTGGAACTGATTTACATGCTTACTGAATTTATATAAACTATTTTATGCAAATTATTTATTTAAGATATTATTTTAGAAATATTCAATCTATTTTAAGGTAAATCCCAAGCCCTAAATGAATTTTCCATCATATCAAAATTATTTTGCATGTTTTCTTTATATATGATTTTGAATTCCAAACCTATTTATTTAGAAAATTAAAAGCAATTTTTTAGAAAATTTATATTTGTAATATTTTATGGAATCCTTGGTGGTGTCCTGCTTATATTAATATCACTCCCAACATTTTCCTCCAGTTGTTTGTAGACATTATCCTTCCAGGCTCGAGCAAAGGGAAGGGATCTCGTGGAGGTGGATCAAGCTGGGGAGCTTGGATGTGGTGATTTGTGTCTTTATAGACCTTGGGCTTTTGTCTTTTTTGTACATTTAGTTGTTGTACTTTGGCTTTTATACCTCTTTGTGTTCTGGTACTTTCACTCCCAGCAGAGTTTTCTATTGATATCCATACTGTCTTTTATAATTTTCTTCTATATTTATGTGGAAAAATTATTCCCACTTGTATGTTTTATGATACCATGTGCTAGTCATCATCCCATGGGGATCAAGAACGCCCTTAGGTTCATGTCAGGGCTAGCTCGGTTATCAGCTTACCAAGGTACCTAGGATGGTTCTTAACAATTTTCTTATATCTTCACAATAATCAATGTTTGTATACATGGATTTGAGAATTTGATAAAGGTTTTTTTCTAAAATAACAAATTTAAATTGAAAAAACATTATTTTATCACATAAAACTAATAAAATTTAAGTTAATATTATATTAACGGATGAATTAGACCCATGATATTAGATTTTTGTGATTAATGATTCCCTTATCACTTAATTTTAGGCTATAATAAGAACCTCTAAATGAAAATCCTTAGAAAATAACAAAATAAATGGATAAGAAAACATATTCATTAATACATGGAACTAAAATATTTGGGTGTTTTTCAAATTCAAGTATCATATTTAGTGATTTTTTTTCAATATTGGTTTTGTAATAAATTTTTTAATGAATTATATGATATAATAATATAATAAATAAACTATAGATATATACCTTATGAAAAGAATTAAATATTTTCACACAAGATAACATGCCTATTCATCCCTAAATATATTTATTTATTCCTTTGCAAATGAATTTAAATCACTATCATAATAGTACTAAAAATATATAATTTAATAAATGGTGATAGAAGTTTTCAACTAAAAGGGTATATATTCCAAAGTAGACGCATATAATCGATATCATTAAGGGTATTTGAGTTATTATATGGGTCGTGGTATCCTTTGTGAATTTAAAATAGAGTAATCAAAATAATAGTCATTTGGTTGTTTTGGAAATTCTGAGAATTATTAAAAAAATTAGAAATTTTTTTGAAATTTATACCGATACTAAATTGTCAGAATATATACCCAATAAAATTATCTTTTTTACTAATACAATGGTTTTTTTATCCATGTTCATTTGTATTCAACTATTTTATAATTGATTTATACTTCCAAGTAAAACAAGAATGTTAAATATATATTATAAAACATATAATTAAATATATAAAACATTTAAATTATGATTTTTTACTTATTAAAAAATGAAAAGCATGTGTGGATGATTTTTTAGATAGCTCAACATAAAATACAAAAAAAAACATTAAAAAAATTGAATTTCTCTAACGAGTTATTTGAGATGGACAAATGTCCGTAAAAAAGATATTTTGGAAGAACATTTGGCACAAAAAAACAATTTCATCACAAGTACCTTAAACTATGATGAATTATTGTGATGGACATGAAGTCTTTCCCAAATATTTTTCGTGTGAATACACACTATCATATTGGTAAGAATAATTTTTGATAAAAAAATGATTTCTACAATAGATATTTTTTGAAATGGAATCCTGAATATGAGATAATTACCTTTTTAATAAAAGTATTAAAAATTGTGGTGGGAAAAACTTATTTGAAATTGATAAATAAATGTATATCACAATATATATTATTTTTTATGGATCAACTAATTTGTTAAAAATAGTTTCTCAATAAATACATAAAATATGGTGGTGGACTATCATCGATAGACTTAGTCCATCATAAATAATCCTCAAAAGGCGGGTTAAGATGAAAATATCAATGGATTATTTAAGAATTATACTTAAACAATAGAAAATACAGGTCACGATTAGTGGAATCCATCATAATTGACTATCATAAACATGAATTTTTTATGGACTTTATTCTATCACATGAATTTCCACTATATATATCGGCATTCCCTAAAAAATTACCCTTACAAAACAAGGTTGTTCTCTGAATTTTCACATTGATTTGCATTAGAGAAATTCTTTGTGATCCAGATTTAACAATCTAAACTCGGTTTATGAGTTTTTACTCAATAAATATGTATTTTTTTGATCATCTTTATTGGAAAATAATTATTTTCATGTATTATTATTAAATAATTTATCAGTTTTTTTTATTTATATAATTTTTTATTAGACATATAATTTATTATATTATTATAATTTGGAAACTATTTGGTGGTGGTTTTATATAATATAGTAATAAACATAAATTCAAATAATTAACACAAAATAATTAAAAAATTGGATGTTTTATTATAATTTAGTGAAACATAGAAAAATAAATTTAATGAAATAAAAAAATATCCCCAGAAATAAAAAAGTAATTTAATATCAAATAATTTATTAAATTATTTTCATAATACGAGAAAAAAATAATAAAATATCATTAATATATTAGTCAAATTATTTTGAATATATGTTATATATTTAAAAAAATTAATAAAATTTTACACATAGTTAAAAAATAAAAAAAATTAAAAACAAAATTCTTAAAAATTCTAATATTTTAATTCAAGAATTAATAAATAAATAATAATGTACATTATAAATTATAAAATGTTATTAATATTTATTAAATTAAACAAATACATAGAATATTAAAATAAATAAAATAAAAAATTTAAATTTCTTTTATTATATTATTAAAAAAATTAGGAATATGAAGAAATAAAATATTCTAATAACTATTTAAGAATATATACTAATATAATAGGAAATATCAGTTGATTTAATTAAAATTTAATTTACATAATTATAAAAACTAATATTTTAACATTTTCTTCTAATGGATTCTAGAAATTTATTAAGAGAGTACAACAATTTCATTGGTCATCTCGAAGGGAACTCATTCAAAACCATTGTGTGTTGTGGAGTATGAGAAGAGACTACAATTTTGGGATGAGACTTTATAGATAATGTGTAGGGAGTGGGAATAGTAGTGTTGGTAATATCTGTAGCATCATTAGCTGTATGTGTAATAACCCAGAGATTTTAGTTTGCATTACTTTAACTAAATGTCATGTTGAATAGAATGTCGCCCGAATGGCCTGAGAGACTTCATTTTTTATTCATTTTTGGATAACCCCCATTCAATTTATAAGGGGGAACCCTTAAAATGCACGTAAGCTTAGGGATTACATGGCCCATTGGCTTAAGAGATATTTCATGACCTGAAGGTCTTCGGGAATTTCACAAGACTATAACTACAAGGAACTGCCCCTCCCCAGCATCTGCATCATGATTGTAGCTCTCCACCTTCACATGGATGTCTTTCTATACTTCCCGAGCAAGCATAGGATGGTCTCGAAAGAATATTCATACCCTCTCATTCTTCCAAATCCATTGGTTCTGCT
This sequence comes from Viscum album, assembly GCA_963277665.1. Taxonomy (NCBI): domain Eukaryota; kingdom Viridiplantae; phylum Streptophyta; class Magnoliopsida; order Santalales; family Viscaceae; genus Viscum; species Viscum album. Next base: position 411,400,673 of record OY728129.1, on the reverse strand, counting down.
CTGGTGAGTGTGCCTTCTCTGAATCCTCCTCTAGGGATGATCCTTTCTTGTAGAGCATGTCTGGGAAAACTGCATGTGGATCGAAGGCCTTGAGGTGTCCTGATGGCCTTAATGGTTTCCTGAAAGCCCTACTGACCTGAAAGCCTGGGTGGCTGGAAGGCCTTAAGGACTCCAAGCCCAAACCGATGGCCCGAGGTGAATAGTTTTGTATGCTATAATACCATAAATTACCTGCTAGAGTAACTGCTATAGTACATGTATAGTACCTACTATAGTGTATTCTACTTTACTTCTAGAGCACTGGTAAATATTCCTCTTCCTAGTTTTGGACATGGGACTCATGGATGCACTTAAATATTCCTCACCAACTGGGTTGAGGCTCATGTGCTTGAATAGAATGTGATATACACAATACTAAACTAAAATGAAAAATAATTCTTTAAAATATAAGGTAAACAACAATAAATTAAGAATATACAATTTGAAAACCAAAAAAATAACTCCTTTTGGTAAATGATATGAAAACATGGTCAAGATTACCTAATGTTTTAAAAAATAGTTTTTTATATTTTGTATTCTCACGAAAAAGATAAAAGTATGAATATTCAAATTTTAATATGATTAAATGAATTAATTTTGAATTTATCATTTAAAAATTATATATTTGGTAAATGTTTTTTATTTTTCTAGAAATGTTGATTTTTGTGTGAATTGTGTAAAATACAGTTTTTCAAAATACTATCAATTTTATGAAATATTCATTATAAATGAATTAGTTAAAAGTATGCGAAACAATATTTATAGAACAAATATATATTTATGAAGTAAAATTATACATTTAAATATATTTTTTTTGAATTTAAAAACCCATGATTGATATTTTAGAACCTTAGTGATCGTTCATTCATATATACGAACCATTTTTAATTTATTTTTTAATTAAGTATTTAATATTTTAAAAACCATTTTGGATTGATTTTAAATTCAATTAACTATTATTTTTTATTTTTAAACAAACAAATATCTTAGGGGTCAATTCTATAAATTATTTTTTTTGTAAATCATTTTTATTGTTTAAAATACAGTTTTATAAAAACATGTTCTTTATGTTTTATGTAGTTATGTTAAAATTTATTTTTACAACATCTAAAAATGAATATTTCAAAAATTTATTGAATATTTTGAATAAAAATATTTTAATTAATTGATAAGGCCAATTTTAATTTTTTTTGAATATAAATAATTATCATGGTAAAAGTTATCCAATATGGTAGGGGTTAAAAGTATATAAGAGGAGATTAAACTAAAAGATATGGAAAACAATATCACTAAAACATAAATAAATTTGACATTAGGAGTGAATCTATATACAATATTATCATATTCTTGAAAATGTATACATTTTTTCCACTTTCATTGATTATAACATTGAATTTGTGTTAAAATATTAATATATATAAAAAATATCATTCCCACCCACGTAATAATTTTTCATGATAATGATAAAAAAATTATGAATGAATCGGGGTCATCATATTTATTACTAATAAACTAACATTATTTTGTTAATTTATATTTAATTATATATAATAGTATAATTATCTAATATGATTACCTGACATTGACACAATTATTATACAATAGTATAAAAATTAAATAAATGATATTTAAAACATTAGAATACACAGATCATTGATTAATTATGGTGTTCCATGAATTTTATAGATAATTAATCATTATAATTTATTATTTAAGTATTTATATTCTAGATTTTTTTGTTATATTTCTTTTACTTAAATTCAAATAATGTGATTGGTCCTGAAAATGTCTTTAAGTTTATTTAATGTTTCAAAATAGTTTATTAATTGATTGAAAATTATTAAAATTATAATAGGAAATTAGGTATTATAATTGATTTATATTACTATAAATGTTCTATTTATATGACCCTTGAAATTTTAAAAATAATATTCTTCACCATTAATGAAATACTATTTTTGAAAGCATCATGAATGTTTTCTTATAATAGGAGACTCAGAATAAAATTCCTAGGAACATATGAGTCCAGTTTTCTCACAAAAATATTCTTAAATCCATCTCCAAATATCCCATACCATGCCCCCATCCCGTAGTGTCAAATTAAACATACCATCCCAATTCTATGAGTTCAACCAAAAGGTGGGTATCAAAAGAATAAGTAATCTTCTTTACTAAATACATTCAACTCTATTTCTTCTTAAACCTACTCCAAATATTGTATTACCATATAAAAAAATGTAATCAATGTCATTAGTTTATTTTAAATTTTATTATATTAAGGGAAGAACCATCATATACTTTATTTATATCCATTGGAAAATAAAAATGTCACTCATGCGTATATGTGAACTACCACCTCCATGAGTGATGTATTCCATTTTCATCAACACCTCACTAGTCTAGTTATAAAAAAAGGATTTAACAAATATATTTAACACCCAATAAAATAATCAATACATAATTAAAATATTTATAAAAATGGTTTCAATTGGTTATATTTATATGTAATATGTGGTTTTGATTTTTAGAGAAATTAGGAATACTATTACATAACAGAATTTTAACTTTTATGTAGTGTATAATTCTATCTAAAAAATAGGTCGTTCTGTTTCCAATTATTCTTTATTCAAGATAAATTTTCTCCTCTTAATACAAATCATCATATATTAAATTTATATCTTGTTATTATTCTTACAATTTCTAAATATCTATGAAAATATTTGAAAACATGGGATGAGGAAAAAAACATAGTAAGGGATATAAAAAAGGAAAGAAGCTCATTTGTCCAATTGAAAATCATGAAAACCCAAAAGACTTTATTCCTTTTATATAATAAACTTTTAAATCAAATGGTTATTTAAAAACACATAGAAAACATTATTGACTAAATTGTTTCATAAAATCATCTTAAAAGAAATCATAAATGAAAAGGTAGAATAATTAGGGTTTTTTGATAAACATTAAAACCATTCCCTTAAAAAAGATTTTATATTAAAATATCATAATCACTATTTAAATCATAATCTCATTTGGGTAACATATCAAATTAATATATATCCACAAAACAAAATTTCCATGTTTATAAAAATCATGTAGGTACTTTTTAACATTATATTTATATAACTCTTATAATCACTTTTACAAAAACCCTTGCAAATGGAATTACCAAACTAGTAAATTCTGATATATATTCCCCAAATAGGGAATCATTACACATTGTATTAAAGTATTATATGAAAACAACTTTTAGTAATAAAAAGTATACCACAACCATAACAATTATGAAACACATAAAATATATCATTTCTATCATAACACTCATATGAATTATCATTTGATCCCATTAGAAAAAGTATTTTCAGTTATCTCCCCAAAATGGGAATAAATATCTTTTTTTATAATTTTTAAAACTAAATTTTCAAAAAAAAATAGATTATGATATTCTATGTAAAACATTAGAAAAATTCATAAGAATCTTGACAATTAATAGCCATTATGATGGTGGGAAAAATAATTCATTTGGTAAATATAGGAAAAAAATTCTTTCTGAAAATTTGTAAAGGAAGTAAAAAATAACCCATATTAAAAACATTGAAAATATTACCCTTTAAGAGATTGTAAAGAAATAAAATGGTGGTTTAAAATAGATTTAATCAATAATTTTAGTACAAATAATAACATTATTGTATCATTTTAAATAATATTGATATTGAGGGAATGATTTTAAAACATTGAAAACGTAGTTTTAAATAAACATTATTTACCTAATGTCTCGACTTGCCACATAAATATTTTACATTTTTGAATAATTTAGTTATATTAATAATATAATTTCAGAAGAAACTTTTTTATTTTCATTTAATTAAAATTTTTCCTTTTATTTTGTTTATTATTACTAAATAACAAAATTGGTTAAGTTTACATTAGACTTTTTAGGTCCATTCAGTCCCAAAAACAACATTGGTGTCTTAAAAGTGGTCATAGTTTTCATGGTTATATAATATATAAAGTCAAAAAAAATTGTCATTGTAATTTTAATAAAATCAATATACTTTTAAAACCAACCATTTGAGATTTAATGTAAAATGAGAAACATCAGTCATTGAGGGGGTAGTCTGCACGTACGCATGAGATAAATTTTCATTATTCTGATGGATAAAAGGGAAATATGTTCAATAATGTAACAATTTATGTAATAATAATAATATAATAAATATAATATTAATTCATTAAATCAATCGTTATGACTAGAAATGTTAGACAGTGATGAAAAATTTCATTGCTTTGGGGAAGTGGTAGTATATATAAGTTGCCTTTTCATTTTGCATAGGATGGATATGATGTGTAAAATAGTTATTCCATTAACATAAGAACATTTAAATATATAAAATTTACTAATACAATTATATTAGTATTTATATAATATATTTTAGAGAAGTAAAACAAGATATAAACTCAAAAGAACTATGTTATGATATATACCTCCTCCTTGGATATCTTCCTTTGGATTAAAATTAAGCCTTCATGAATTGAACTTTTAGTGGGACCATGACATCTTGGATATGGGGAGAATACTTTTGGAGGTATTTAGGTAGATCTTGGTTGATCTATAATAATCAAGGTGTGTGAATAATTGAGGATTGGAGTTTCTCTTTTATAAGTGAGATGAGTGACACCAATGTAAATCTTAAGAACTTTAAAACATAATAATTTTTATACCTAAAAAAATTTGATCTAATTTATAAAAAGTTAGAATAAATTATAAAATAATATTTAAATACATTGAAACAATAAAATTTATTCATGTTTAATATATATTATAAGCCTTATCTTTTAGTTTAACCCCCACATTAACCCTTTGAACCATTAACATAGTGACAATATTTTATAGTGGTATCTATTAATTATGACTAAAAAATTGAACTCATTAAGATTTTATAAAATTCCAAACCTAAATATAAAAACCATTTTATGTAAATAAATTACTCTATTTGGTAAAACATAATTTCAAAACATGTATGTTAATGTAGCAAAGAAAATCATTTATAAAAATACATCTTTAAGCATTAAAATGATTTTATACCAAAATCCGACATAATTTTGATTCCAAATAACTTAATTGTAATATTATTAAAAAATTGATAATTATTTTAATTCAAAACCAAACACAAACCAAAATTAACCCAATATATAAATTATTAAAATAGAAGAACCAAAAATAGTATCTATTGAAATAAAAACATTGCTTTGATTTCCAAAAAAATAAAATATATATTTATATCTTAAACCCATATTTTTAAATGAATTATATTACTTTTTAAATATTTTTTTTATATTAAACATATTTCATAAAAATTATATTCATTCTTATATAACGAAAATTTTATAATAGTGATAGTTTTTCTAAAATCAATATGTTTCACTAGTCACTCAAAAATCAACTATTCCAAAAGTATCCCAACAATTTATATTAAAATAATTTTAAAATGATAATAAATATTGAAATAATTTTTTTAAACATAAATTTATAAAATTAATAAATTTAATTATTCAATAGAACCATGTAATACGTGGAAAAATGTTCCTTTATTATTATAAATTATATAAAATAATTTATAAAATTATAATGAATATGAAACCATAAAATGAATACTCATAAATAATAAAACAGATTTTATTTATTAAATAAATAAGGGTTTTATAATAAATATTATATCAATTACCTAATTATTATTTTGAAAAATTAAACCACTTTCTACCTTCGTTCTTTTCCATCAATTGAAAAAATAAAATGTCACTCGTTTGTACATGTACACACTACCACCTCCATGGATTACATATTTCAACTTCCACTACCCCCTTCCATGAATGGAATAAAAATTTATTTAATTCATATATAATGTGTTTATATAATGATTAATATTCTAAAAAATTGATTTAATTTTTATATAACAACATGTTCTTACTCATTCAACTATTATAACGTGTTCAAATTTTTTGTCGATTTAATTACCTAAATGAGATTTCTTATAATATCTATATCAAAAATGATTAAGTAATATTAGTTAATTGTAATATTATATTAAAAATATAAATTTAATTGTATTTAATAACTATAGATTCTTTATATTCTAAATTATAATTACCTATAATTTCAATTTTTTTAATTAATTATGACTATAAATGAATTTATAAGAACTCTTTGTAACCTCTTATAATATGTTCCAAAAATGATTATGCAAATATAGAAATATTTAAAAAACATTGTTTTAATATTATAAAAAATTCAATATATGATTAGACTATTACCAACATGCGATTACCAGAACTGTTAAATCGAAACATGCATGGAAAATTGATCTGTTAACATCTGAATATTGATTTCAATAAACAATTGTAAATAAATGGAAAAGTAGAAATTATAATTGAATGGTATATATTAGGATAAATATAAACATGTTCTTAATATATATTTCAAGAAACCTCTATTTATTATAAAATATGTTAGATCTATTCTGACTAAGTGGAAGCCTAAGGTAAGGGGATTCTTAACTCAATTTCCTTCCATTGAGTTATATAACTTCTCAATTAAATATATTATACCATTGTTATGTGTTTAATAAACTGTGATTGTTTTATGTTTTATTTAAAATTTATTTTTGTGTATTTATATTTTGTTTCAGATAATTACATCATTGACTGGTTTCTATTTTTAATGTTGCAATCATGTAATGTTTCGCGGTCTTAATTTCAATTTCTTGATACATGTTTCATGTTTTTAATCATAATTTATTTTATATGATGTAATTAATTAATCGTTAATTTATTTTGACACATTATTTTATGTAATTCATGGTATTTATGTAGACATATCATGTAATTTATTTCAATGGATTTTGGTTCAGATTTTATAAAATTTGTATGGTTTGTTTCTCTCGATCTTCTTCACTAGATATATATTTCAAACTATACACCAATTTTATTTTTTATGGTGAATAAAAAACCTATTTAAAATATTATATCATGAACATATTTATACTCTTTATTTTTAAGTTAATTATCACCTTAATTATTTAAAATGTGTCTTTGATTTTAAAATGACATAATAGTTTTTCAAAAACATTACTTTAAATATTTTTAATTATGTTACCAAATAATTTTCATCTATATCTGTGTTCTTTATATTGTTTCATAATTGTTATTAACTATAATTAAATTTCTATTTAATGTCCTTTTAAAATATCATTAACATTATATATAAATTTTTTAAATGTAATCTATTTAACATTTTGTGCATGTGACACTTCTTATACTCCCTACAGATCAAGAAAAGTATATGTTCATTAATATTTAATATCACACCAATTTTTATAAATTTTAGGTTCATTATTTATTAAAAAAATTAAATTTAATGTTTCTTTGGTTTTTCTAATAAAATGATATTTTCATTATCATGTGATATTTCAATTTTCAAATGTTTCAAACAGATATGGGTATATTTTTTCATTTTTCAAAGCATATTTATAATATTATTATAAAATTTAATTTTAACATATTTAACATCATATATTATTTGTTATTTTCCTCTATGGATAAGTTAGAATAATAATATCCAAATTCTCTCTTTGTATGGATTACAACTTTTATTTAAGTAATTTATTAGGAAACTAATTTCTTTTACATGAGTTAATAAAACTATAATGGAATATTGGTTGTTTTTTTTGAGTTCAATAATGAAATGAAATCACTATTAGTTTTTTATGTAATAGTTATTGGAAATTATAGATAATGATTGATGAGATTTATATATAACTCTCCATTAGGTAATGATTTATTCTCTTCTGAAATCATTATTGAATTAACTAATTACAAGTTATTATATTATGGATGAAATAAGAGTGAACACATGTGTTGAATATTATATCCAAAGATAAATTATTATTTTTATGAACGATATGATTTTTAATGGTTATACTGAGAAAATATTGAATTCACATGGATCATGATTGTTAACTAATATGAATTTTATCTTATTATTGTCAAAGATCTACATCCTGACTCATGATTATTTGTTTGTTAGGTATGAATCTCTTATATTATTTTAATTCACTTTTATTATGTTCTAAAAAACATGTGTTCATATTAAACTCACTTATGTTATCTGATTGTTAAAACTTTTTTTCCCTTACTAAGAGATTAATCTCACCATTTTAATGATTATATTTTATTAGGTTATGAAGATGAGTGTAATAAATTATTTTTCTATAAGGGTGTCATTTGAGGATAATTTTTTGGCAGATATTGAAGACTTTCTATAAAATAATAAAATCCCAATAAAATAGGAAAAATATCAATTTGATAATAAAGACATGAATTTTGTAACATAATTGTTTTGTTTCAATTTCTTAATAACTCGAAACTAGAAATGTATATAGTTTTCCAGGAAGTAAATATTTTTCTTGAAATTTTAATTATTTATGTTTAGGATTGATTTTATTTATTTGAATAAAAATTGGTATGTAAAGAGTAAAATTTTAGCACCATATTTTGGTGTACGGGTTCGGGGAATTATATTTGGTTTCAAAACATGGGTTTTAATAACTTTATGTGATAGTATATTATAAGATGGTGATATTTCACTTTATTGATACTACCTTTGGTTAATAATTCTATGTTATATCATAATATTAAATAAATAAATACCGTTTGAGGTTTTATATGATTGGATATAAAGACGATTAATGATATTTTGGGAGTTTTTTAGTTTGTTTTAATAGATAATTGAGGTACATGAAACCATTAATATTAATATGTGATGGAATTTAAAGTTTATATGGGGAATAATTTTATTCTATTTTTGGTTTATAAGATATATGTTATAGATGAACTATAGGTTTAATAGATCTATTAATGTTGAGGTAATTATATATAATTTGGATAAATGGTTATCATGTTTTGGGAACATTATAGGATTACATTGTATGGAAAATTATGTGCTAATTTTGTATTTTATATGAAATTGGTTAAATTTTTTAAGGAATAAATATTTTTTTACTTTATGAAGCATATATTATTTTTTATTTCATAGTGATCCGAGAAAAAATATTCTGCATTCTAGAGAATATATGATTAGGGTATATAAAGTTTTTTTATGTTGCCGTTTAAATGATTATTTTTCTCCCAATAAAATTGTTAAGATGATTTTTGAAGAATATATGATCAAATATATCTTATTTATGTGTTTCAATCTAGGTCTGGTATATTATGTAAAGTTTTAAAGTTAGTTATTTGAGGAATAATATATATTTAACTTTGGTTGTTTTTGTAGATGTTTTGGAGATTAATGTATTATCTCTTCCTATGAAGGTTAATTAAAATTTGGTATTATCTTAATTTTTAATAGCCATTTTAATTATAATAAATTTTTATAAAAAGTAATAATATGTTTTCATCCATTTATGGAACTGATGATTCATTTTAAGCTAATTTTCATGCTCTATGCATGAAAATTTAAACTTATGTATTCAATTTTGGGAATGTGAGATGAAATAGAAGTGGAAAACAATCGAAAAAAACTACCTATAGATGATTTTGTTCCTATGGAAATGGAAATAGATTGACTAATATTATTTAATCATATTCACTATATCTATGGTGAATAAATACATTGAGTAATAAAAGATAAATCTACTGAGTCTTATCATAGAGCTATCAATTTAGGTATCTAGAAACTAAAATCACAAGTATAGTCTTGGAAATATTTACTAGTAACATAAAATTACTAAATCTTTATAACATATACAGATAAGATTATATATATGTCATGATACACTCATTTTGGTATAAAAAATTAAAGCTGTGAGGTTCTAATTTGGTTTTAGGAGAGAGTTTTACACCCTATGATTTTAGTATATATTACAATAAGTCAATATATTTGTAAATAGTTTGTGATAACTAAAATAATTTACTAAATTTAACAATATGATATTAAAAATCACAGAAAACATCAATACATTTTAAATATTCAATTTTCAAATAAATTAAATAGGACACTTTTGTAATTGATATGAAATATGGTCAAGAGCACTTAAACGTTTTAAAACGCGTGTGTTATTTATGTTTTTTATTTCCATTTTAAATATAGATTTATGATATTTAAATTATTAATTATAAAAAATGAAATTTATTTTTTAATTAATCATGTCAATATTATATTTTGGTGATTATTTGGGGTTTAGCTAAAAATTTTGGTTTTTGGGTGAATAGCGAAAAATTACTTTTTTAAACATTACCCCTTTTATGAAATAATCAGGATATAAAAAATTCCGTTAATGTGTTTGGAAAAATTTTATAAACCAAATATACATTCTATATGTACATTTATATATTTAAATATATTGTGTTGAATTTAGAAAAAACATATTTTACATTTTAGAACATAAGTAGTGCTTTATTCTAATTAAACTACTATTTTAATATTTGTATTTATTTAATTATTTACAAGAATATATTAACTTTTTGATTGGTAATGAATAAAATAAATACCAGTTTTATTTATAAACCAAAAAATTTCATCTTGGTCAATTGTATATATGATTTAAGTGCAAATCAGTTTTATTCCAAAAAATACATGTTTTTACAAATAGTTTTCATTATATTATGATTACATATTATAAAATCAAATATTATTTCATATATAAATAGAATATTTAAATATTTATTTCATATTTGGAATTATAATATTTAAATTATTTAAAAATGATAATTTTATTTTTGGTTGTAAAGAATAGTTACTATGGTAAAAGTTAGTCGCTATAGTAATGGTTAAAAGTGATAAATACGGGTTTAAAATAAGGGATAAGGCAAAAATTGTCAATAAAAATTGTCTCATATTTCATTAATGAGTGGATTTAGACCCTAAAATAACATATATTTTAAATTTTTTCCATTTGTTTCTATTTTATTTGATAAGGACACTGATTTAAAATTATATGATTAATATTTACATAAATGCCACTCTCACTCACTTGATAATTTATCATGATAATGATAATGATAAATATAAATTTCAAATGTTTTAGGATAATAATGTTAATTATTAAAAAATAGTTTATATTGGTAAAAAATTTAAATTTTCAATAATTGTATGATCATCAATAATTCTTACGTAATGTCAATTTAGTGCATTTACAAGTAGTAGAAAAATGATGTATGTTATTTTAAAAACAATAAAAGTGATAGGTTTTTAACAAATTAATATGTTACAAGAATTTTATAGATAATAATTAATGGAAATTAATGTTTTATGTGTTTATATTTGAGCTCTAATTATATATTAATGTTTTCTAAAGTAAAAGTTTGTGAATAGTTCTGAAATGACTTTAAGAAAACGTAATGTCGAAAAATATTGTATTAAACGATTCAAAAATCATTAAAATATTATAATAGGGAAAGTCTAATGATAAATTTTCAACCGTATAATTAATGTTCAATTAATAAACCACTTGGTTTTTATAAAATTATATTCTTGACCCTTATAGACATAATACTTTCAAAAACACCATTTATTTTTTTATAAATGAAGACTTGATGTAACTTATCTATAAAAATATATGAATTCAATTATCTCATAAAATTATTATAAATTTCCAATCTAACAATATCATCCACATTACCAATATTTTCTCTAGTTTTACCATAAACCTCTTTTTCAATGTCCTTATGTTTAATTGACTGAAGGATATTAAAATAATAAATCATCTTTATTGAATTATTTAAAGTTTCTTTTTTCTTAAATCTACTCCAATTTTTTTTGGCAATATTAACATTAAAAAATAAGTATTATTATTTTAATAAAATTTATTTTAAAAAAACCATCATCTACCTTCCTTTTGGTGACACTCCCCGTGTAACTTTTTTATACATTTATTGGGTATATAACTTATTCCATTTAGTTTGAAATGTTTAGGGATAAAAAAATGAAAGTTTAGACTTTTTTAAGGAATAATGGTTTCCACATGTTTTTTTAAAACATAAATCATAATTTTATGACTTTTTTAAGTTTTTAATAGTGAAATTTCACATGGTATACTCCTGGTTTTGTAAAATATGTGGGAAAACCATTCAACACCCATAAAATAAGGTATTTTGGTCTTTTGTAGTGTTTTTAATTTGGTTTTCATTAATATACTCCACCAATTTTATCCAACCAACTAATATTCTAACCATTATCTTCTCTATTCTTTTAATTTCATTTTATGGTGGGTTTTGATTTATTTCTGGGATGTTCTTCAATGAATTAAAATGTATTATCCAATATTTCTTCCATAACATTGTTCCCTTCCTTTTTCTACCTTTATATATAACTAAAGTTCCCATGGTTGACTGATTTTATTTTCTTGGGTTGTTTTAATTATGGATTTCAATTCCAAAGGAATTTGATCCCACTCTTGAGACCATTTATATTTTTTTTCCTCAAAGGCACAACGGTTATGATGCTTTAGATAGGTTATTCTATTCCATAGATTTTTATTTATGACTAACATGGATTCATGATATTATAAAATTATTTTTTATTAAGATAAATATGATATCTTTTATCTATAATTTATTTAACAAAGGTTTTCAAAAAATTCACACGACTTAAATTTGATATAATGGTTGCATTTTGTAATTCATGTGATATTTGATAAAATTTATTGTTTTATGAATTAACTAAGATTGATAAAATTCCAATAGTGGTTTTCTTAAATAAAAAGGATTTTTCATAATGTTATATATCTAATTAAATTTATAATGTGCGTTTCATTTTCAGTCAAAATGGTGTTACATACATAAAAGAGGGGTATGTTTGATACATAAACTATTTAGTGGTTAGTTTAGTGTAACTTCCAAACCCTAGATGCCTAGAGTTGATTCATTACATTATTACATCGGAATGATTACAAGTAATAAAATCCCAAAGAACTAAATACATTAGAAGTTGGGAAAAACCAGACTATATACATGATACACATTTTACCTTGGTAATATAAAATAAAAAATAATACATAAAAAATTAAAAGAAATAGTATCCTTAAACTCATTCCAATAATTATTCATCATATCCTGGGGAATGGAACCAAAATAATGGTGAGATCAAATTCTCAGTATGGGTAACCATAAAATTTAAGTAATTATTAATCAATATGAATAAATAATATAGTTATGTAAATAACTTAAGAAACATTACATTTAAACAACTGCATAAGTCAAAATAAATTTGGAAAAGTAGATAACTAGAACACATGTCATTTAATCAATTATATGAGAATATAACTTAACCATGGATATCCTAACTAATTGAATAATCATATAGAATAAAAATAAATGAATTCTTAATTATGGAATGAATATAGATGGATATAGAAAACATTACTTCATGTATTTCAACAAAGAATCTAATTTTTTCATGGCTTTATGATAAGAATCTAATACTATCAAGTGTTCATGCCAATAATCTAATATATTAAAGGATCCATGAAAATAATCTTATATTGTCGATGATTCATGGTAATAATCTAATATTGTCAAGGATTAAATCTAGGAATATAATATTTTCAAGGAGTCAGGATAAGAAACTAATACTACCAAGGATTTATTCCATGAATCTATTAATTTCAGTATTCATGACAAAAATTTGATACTACTAATGCTTCGGGAAAAGAATATAATATTGTCAAGGATTCATGCCAAGAATATAATTCTTTCAGATTTCACAACATATATAAATATGGTATACAATTTAGGTAATAATCATACCCGTGATAAATCATATGTATATTTAATATAAATGTAACATCCAAAAAACTGTTACAATAAAGTGATTATTCCAGAATAAAGTTAATAATCACAAAAGAAAGTGAAATTTCAAATATAAATTTTTGCTTGGGTGATTTTTAAATCACACCCATTTTATGAGATAATTAACAGTGAAACATAAAATAACATGAAGAATGAATGAATCATGATATTAAATGAATAAGGTTCAGAATATACACCACACAAAATAATTAAGTTGTTAAACTGGTGCATGCCTCATAGAAGAAAAAGTGAGACAAACATCCCTTACAATTATGGTAAATTTTGAATATTAAAACCAAAAATAATATTTATCAATTGTAAAATTTAAATAATCTTAGGATAAAATAATTAATGGTATAATATATTAAATGGGTAAATAGATACACCACAAAAAACAAGTAAGTGGCCAATATCACATTTATCTCACAAATGTAAAAAGTAAGATAAAAATCTCTTACCTTGAGTCGGACTTGTCACGTGTGTATTTATCTTTATGAATAATAAAATCATGTTAATTATTTAATTTATTCATATTATTTTTTATGTTTATTATTAATTTACATTAATTATTACAATTTTTTATACAACTATATAAATAATTAAGTTCATGTCAGGTGTTTTAACAGAATTACATCCATGTGTTAAAAACATTGGTAGGTCGACTATGGTCATAGGGGTCATTCTATAAATATATCCAGAATAATAATAATTAAATAATAATCATATTTATACATAAATTATACTTATTAAACCAATCATGAAATACTGTTATGAAAAATGAATAAACATTACAATCATTGAGATAATTGGTCGTATGTACGCATGAGTAACATTTCCATTTTTTTATGATCATTATGAAAAGAAAGTATGTAAAAATTCTCTTTATATAATGATAATTATATAATAAATACGATGTTATTTAATCACATACACATATATATTGTTCTTATTTTGTAAAATGAATTATATCTTGTTGAGGAGGTGGTAGTCCACACATCCACGAATGATGTTATCAACTTTTAAGTGTGTGAAAAGGTTAATAAATTAAATTGTATATTATATTTACATAATGATAATTATGTAATATAATATATATTTCATTTATGTAACATATTTTTAATTAAACCCATTTTTTACATTCAATGTAATGTGTAAACATATCACATCGATTTGAGGAGTCGGTAGTCCACACGTCCACAAACGAAGTTATCACATTTACACCAAATAGAACACATAAAGGTAGGTATTATAAAAACATTAATGATGAATAAAGAAATAATATTATATATATATATATATTATATATAATCAATGTGTCCATTATAATTCCCAACCAGGAAATGTGGAAAAGGAAAAATTAAAGACATCATTTCGCGAGGTGGTAGTTCGTCTTACACAAACAATAAGTTCGTTACCCATTCAATTGAAGTGTTTATAGGTGTAGGTGAAACCCTTAACATAAATAAATTTTATATATTGTGAATAATATGTTATTATATAATAATTTAATAATATTTAACTAATGGTTGGAGAAAGAAGTAAAACATACAAGCATATTAAAGAATGTCACATATTTTTCAGCTAACTCCTATTAGTTTCAACCAAGTTGCTTCCTGGGTTCCCTTTCATCCAAAATTTAGGCTTCTACATTGATGTTAGGCGTTAATAATACTTTATTTCATATTTTTCATGATAAAAAGTGTTTTGAGAGGTGTGAGGAAGGGGAATTGTGATTGCATTTTTATAATAGAGGGGGAGTGACATTCTTGTAAATACCAAAATCTATAGACTATTTGGAGGTATCCCTAATATCATGAGCTTAAAAATGGAAAATTAATGTATTAAAGTTAATTTATGGTCGAACCAAATCTCCACCACAAAAAAAGTGGTGAATTCTTAAAACTTTGTTTTTTAGTCTTTAAGTTTCCACATATTTTTTTTATGGGTTTTCATTTATGTTACTAGTTTTCCACCTTTTCTAATTTTACCATTAAGAATAAATTAAGGTGTGATTTATTATAAAATATATACCAATGGAATTATAAATATTAGAACTAATTTTAAAAAAATAATCCTTTGTGTGTTGAAAATAAATTTTAAAACAAGCACATGTAATGTGAAAAAACACCATTTTAACCTGGAACGTGATAACAATTTTTTTTCTATCAATGGGTCAATAAGTTAATTATATAATATAAATTATCATATGAATAGACCATATTTGGTGTTAATTAACTAAGAAAAATCACTTGAAATAAAGCATAATTTTATTATTAAAATCATTTTCTAAAATATCATTTATTGTTATATAACATTAATGTCGATTTTGACATTATTTTTTTAATTTTGTTTAAAAAAAATATAAAATCATTATTTGAAGTAAAATATATTAATTTCACAGCAATTTAACATGATATATTAATATAAAAATTAATGGAACATAATTAATCATCAAATTTTCTGTAATTGTAATGATTTTTGAGTCATTTATTTTATTTTATAATTAACTGAATAATCCTTGTGTTAGAATTTGTTAAGTGTTTAATATAATTATATCATCTATAAAAATGAAATTTAAATTACCAAGATAAAAAAATAATTTACCTTTCAATATAATGTTTATAACTAAAACTATGTAGCTTATGTTATAATATAATACTTTATAAATGTTGTGGTAAGGAAGGTTCATTTTTTTCTTTTTAATTAACTTATTAATGGGTCAATATCATGATCATGTGTCCCAGAAACTTATAAAATTAGAGAAAGAGAAGTTATATTTTAGAAACATGTGAAGATAATGGCCTATGTAATGGTTTCTAGGTCAATTGGGTCCTTAAGTTTAAGGTTATGTCCTTTGTTAATCATATATTTTACCTTAACTATTTTAATTAAATTTCATTTCTTTCATGAATCATTTTTATCAAAAACTAAGATCATTTTATGTGACTATAAATATTATCCTAATTACAAATGTGTATGTACATTTTTCTAAATTTCATTCCTAAAAGTGAAAAAATATATGTTTAAAGCTAATATCACAAACATGGAGAGAATGCGGGTTTTTAAAATAAAAACATTCAAAATTTAAATTTGTATTTATATATATATTCATTATAAAATTTATTCCAATGACCTAAATTGGATTAATAGATTTTTAATTGACCTATTTTAAATTTGAAAATCAAATAAAAATATAATTTATCATTAAAAATTATTTAAACTAAAGGGAGGGGTTTTACTAAAGTACATTATTTTTCACTATTCATCAAAAAAGTTAAAACTTATTAAAAATATTCAAAAAAAATATAATCAGATAATTTTTATATTATGACTAAAAAAATGAATTTTATTTTTACAAATAAATTTATATAAGTGTCAAAATTTATTTTTAAAATAGGCACGCCATTAAAATGCGGTAAAACTCGGTCTTGCGTGTAATGCATGGTGACTCGGTGTTGTGTGTTCTATAAGCCTAACATAGTGTTTCATATACATAAATTGAGAAAAAAATTAATTTTATTCTATAATTAAAATATTTTAAATTATTTGGGTGTTACATTATCTCCAACACAATTAAATTTTTCTCTCGCAATTTAAACTTGATCTCGAAAATCTAGGGTTGAAAATACAATTTCTCAAAAATCCCACATTGTGAATAGGGTTAATAAAAAGTATTATAAATAATATGGAAAGTAAAATGCGATTTTCATCCCAACACTAGGCTTTAGAATAGATGAAATTTATTGAAAACATGGACATGTAAGAAAAATTAAAATATCAACTTCTGATTGAGAGTGATAGAGAACATGATCAGTTGAAAAGCTGATGATGCCAAAGTCATAAACTAGAGTTATGAAAATGTTCATGGATATTATAAAAAATTAAGATAATAGAATAATATTTTTCTTCAACACCCTTTTCCTAGAGTTGATAAATTCATTCACAGTATAATAATATAAGTAAATATATGATTCTAAAATCTTCTCCAATGATTATGCCTTGAACTATTTCAAATTCATCTCTTATCATGGGATGCTTCATATAGTGAAGTAATATAAAAATCAATAAAACTCAAAAGAAAGGTAAAATTAAAGCATTTGATAAATGGTAAACTTCTCAAAAATATAATGATCCAACAATTTAGAAAGAAGGTCACTGAATTTCCAAATATACAAATTATTAGCCATTATTTAACATTACGAAGCTCTAAATTGTCACATTCAAAACATGTGAATACCTTTATCATTTATTATCTTAAAATGTGGTAATAAAATTAATTACCAAAAATACTTTTTGAAAAAAAAAACATTCTCCCTTATTATTAATGTAGAAAAAATAATATTGGATATATTTATTAAATCCAAAAGCATTGTAAACTCCATCAATGATTCCATAAACCATGTTTTGCACAAATCACTAATCAGTTCCAAGGTAGTATGTAATATCAGATTTACAATATCCAAATCAATCAACTCTTTATTCCAACATCATTATTTCTTTATTAGGAACATATTAATGATTCTCTTTCCCTAAACCATTTGATATCCATAATGCTTATCTTGCTACTAAATCACTTTTCTATGATCTATTCAACATATGATCTCAATTTATTAAAAAAGTTACTCTATTAAAATCCTAAACAATTCTTTATTTCTTATAATCAGTACATTACAGGTAAAATACTGAAATTAAATAATTCTGGAATAAAAATAGAATCACATTAATAATTCCACTTCATCTATGGTAGTATCAAAATATTGACCATAATCCATTAGCCTCTTTGGGGGTATATTCCTTTGACACTTGAGACATTGGTTTGTGTAGCAGCTTATGTAGCACCCAAACCATTTTATGGTATGCTTCTCTTCAAGACATTCGATTCATAGCCTATATTTTTTAAAGCCGAGAGTTTCTTTGAAACAACAGTTGGATATTTAGGAGATATTCATAGTCATATCCTAGCCTTTGAACTTAAATTTTCCACCTGTGTGTTTTGAATTTTAAAAATTTGTCCTACATAGTTTTGTTTTGGATGATATTTAGAGTATGATAGAATTAAATTAATTTTTGGTGAATAGCAACCTACCCTTATAAATAGTAACCTACCCTTTTGAATAGTAACTTACCATTATGAATAATAACATGACTTTTATGAATGGTATCCATACCCATGAATATATATGTAAATTAAGGCACCATTAAAATAATGATAAATATTTTAAGTGTTTATATTTGGTTATTAAATAATGATTTTAATTAAATATTAAATTAATCATATTTAGAAAATTATTTTTGAAATATGGACTTCATTTTTTGATTCTAAAAGTCAAAAAATATTTAGGTTGATTTATTTGTATTTTTCGGAAATACATGAATTTTGTAAAATATTGAAATACCATAATTTACAAAATAAGCTAGATACGCTAATTATAGGGAGATGTATAATGTTCTATTGATGTAAGCCCAATTAATTCAGATGCACATGGTAAAATTACTATTATCGGTCATTGAAGACTTACTATTCCTTATCTTGTAGAGAAATAATAAATTAATGATTATAATATAGATAAATCCATTCTCCCTTCAACTATATAAACCACCCCTCACCCCCTCTACCTCCCACACCACTTAAGATTCAAAACAAACATAAATTCTACCAAATACTCTTCCTGAGCCCTCTCCCCACGTCCAAGACCAACTGGTCTCACCAAAAGGCCAAAAACAAAGGTTTTATGAAATTTCTCAAAGAGGAGTACTCAATAGGTGAACCTCTCTTCTCTTTTCTTTCAAATTATTTTACAAGTTTTATTATTTTTTTACTATCTTCTCACTTTACCTAATCCAAATGCAATGATAATTCCAGTACCTTAAACGTATAGGATTATAATTATGATAATGGAATATTTCATCATAATCTCTCTTTTTCTTATCCTTTTATACAATAAATGCAAACACCGTCCGAGATGTGTTAAGTTATCACAGTCATGGAAGACGGGTTTTCAATTTGCATTACTATCTTAAATACTATTCATGAAACCTTTTCAATGAATGATCCAGATCATAATATATGTATTAGATCTGGTTTAATGTTATGGAATCTTTACACACTCAGAATATTTAATAATAATGCAAAACAAACTTATTGTGCACAAAACCACCAAGCCAAATCCAAGCAATTATTAACTCATCGTATGAGTCATCCTTATGGTTTATAACCATAATCAAAAAAATTCAATTCATAGCCTATATGTCAAAAGGCATTGAGTTTATTTGAAACAACACTTGTTTATTTAAGATATAGTCATATCCTAGCCTTTGAACTTAAATTTCGCATTTGTGTGTTTTGAATTTTGAAAATATGACATACACAACTGTGTTCAGGATGATATTTAAGGTCTGATAGAATTAACATAATTTTTAGTGAATAGATACCTACCCTAATGAATATTAACAAAACCTTATGAATAGTATCTTACCCTTATGAACCATAACATGACCCTTATGAATGGTATCCATAACCATTAATTTATAAATAAATTTAGGCACCTTTAAAATAAAGATGATTATTTTAATTGTTTATATTTTTTGATTAAATAATGATTTTAATTACATATTTAATTAATCATATTTAGAAAATTATATTTGTAAAATTAAATTCATTTTTGGATTCTACACATCAAAAAATAGTTAGGGTGAATTATAGGTATTTTTCTGAAATACCTTAATTTTGAGGAATAATGAAATACCATAATTTAAAAAATAAGCTCAATACAGTAATTATAGAGTAATGTATGATTTTTAGATGATGTAATCCCAATTTATTCAGATTCACATTATAAAATTACTATTTGTGGTCATGGAAGACTCATTATTCCTTGTCTTGTGGAGAAATAATTAATTAATGATTATAATATAGAGAAATCCCCTCTCCCCTCCACTATATAAGCCACCACTCACCCCCTCTTCCTCCCACACCACTCATGATTTAAGACATGCATAAATTCTACCAAATACTCTTCCCATGACCTCTCCATACATCCAAGACCAACTAGTCTCACCAAAAGGACAAAAAAAGGTCTTAAGAAATTTCTCAAGGAGGAGTACTCAAGTGGTGAACCTCTCTTCTATTTTCATTCAAATTCTTTTATATGTTTAATTATTTTTTTTCTCTACTAACCTCACCTAATCCAAATGCCATGATCATTCCAGTACCTTACATGTACTGGATTTTTATTATAATCAGGGAATATTTCATCATAATCTCTCTTTTCCCCATCCTTTTTAAAATAAATGAAAACGTCGTCCTAGATGTGTTAAGTTATCACACTCAAGGATTACAGGTTTCCAATTTGCATTATTATCTTCAATACTAGTCATTAAACCATTTAAATGGTTGAACCAAATCATAATATAGGTATTTTATCTTGTTTAATGTTCTTTAATCCTTAGACACTCATAATATGGAATAATAATACAAAAAAAAGTATATTGTGCCCAAAACCGCCAAGCTAAATCCGAGCATTTATTAACTCATCAAATGAGTCATCCTTATTGTGTATAACCAGAATAATTATAGGATAATTTTTATCTCTTCAATGCCACTAAAAAATTATATTAACAATTCTGTATGTTTAACCACATTTCAAACAAACATCCATTCATGAATACAAGTAAACGGATCATTAAAACCAAAGAAGAAAATGCTACCAAAACAATAAAAGTGATTCACTTAAACCCATAAAAAAGGCCAGTAATGAACCTATAAGGTTATAACATATCAATTAAATATTGATGAGGTTCTATAATTATTAATTAATGAAACTAAATTTTATTATTCAGGTCGTTAATTATAATCAAGAACACCTTCAATCATTAGGTAAGGGATCCTCTCTCCCACTTTTGTTTAAGAATCTCCCCTATGTTGTGCCCTTTTATTTTTAATACAAAATGATGGGGTATGTTTTAGAACCACCCTCATAGTGACCTTATAGTAAATATAAATAATGGGATACCCTTTTACCTCTCATTAATCCCTTGCAAGAACACTCGTTACATTGCTGAAATGTTTGTAATGGGTTTTCTCATCTAACATTCAATTTTGTGGGATTTCCATTATTCACATCTTATTTCTAATATGTGGTATATGTATACTACCATTTTATATATATTATATTGATTCACTTTATATTCATGGTATTTTTTGATTCATTTTGTGGTTATTAACTTTTGGTCATATGACTAAATTGATTACAACATGGGAACGAGCTTTGTCTCTATTTTCACTTCATTGTGACTTGCTTAGTATTTTGCACCTACTCATTATTATGTGGTGCACCTAATACCCATTTGGGATAAGTTTTCAATTGAATTTATATTCCATTTAAATTTCCATATACTTATATCATGGATATGATTATTGTCTAATTCGCATAACATTTTACATATGGTATTTATTTTGAATGTTATTTTGACTATGGAAATATTGATGAATATGTATCCCATATTATATATTGATAATGTAAAGTCATATTGATCATATGTTGAATCTATGTATAAATAATGCTTCAGACATGCTGTAGTAGGTGGAGCCTGCTACAACCCCTCGATTCATCAGTATGACTCATTAGACAAATCAGTTGGCGACAAACCTTTCGAGTTTGTTTCCAAATAATAAAATGGGTTTCTACACACAGAATTAAACCGTTTTTTTTGTTATTATGTTATCATGTTCCAGATACATGACATCCAATTAATATTAATTCTCTTTATTCATTATAAATTTTTTCTATCCATGGGGTTTTCACTATGGAAAAATCTATGGATGCAGCTTCATTCTTAGTTTATTAATGGGGTGATTTTTTTCATTTATTCACCATGCCATAAAATTTATGTTCAATTTTTTACAATTCATTTATTATAGATTCTTGATTCCACTATTTTTAACCCCTACTGAGCATTATGGCTCACCCCTTTCTTTGTTTACTTTCGACAAGTGATGAAGATTAGATCACTTATTGAGTTCATGTGGTTGTAGTTTTTTGTTTTTGTTATGTATTTTATTTTGTACCCTTTTCCAATATAAATTGTGCTACATCTATGTATCTAGTATCTTAAATACTACTAAACTGGTCATTCCATTAGAATTTTTATTCCTTCAAACCATGCCTATATAACAAGTAATGCACCTGCTCCGGTCAAGAGGGGTCGGGGCATTATAGTTGGTATTAGAAAAAGTTTATTTGAAAACTAGTAAACTAGAATTAGAAATATATAGTAGGGAACACAGACCTAAGGTACTATTTGAGGATAAATGTACAAGAATGTCCTTGTATTTTGGTAAAGAATATATTATATTAATCTTTTTATAAAATACATCAATGTCTAGATACGAGTAGGAAGATGTGGATGGGGTACATATGTAACTAGAAGTGAAATTTCTGATAATGAGTTTTGGGCTTCACCCGGGGTATCCTGGTACACGACAATAGGCCTTGTTGTACTATTGGTTATGACACTCTTGGGATATATGCTTAGGATAATTTATAATTTATTTACAAGACATTATGAAGGATTAAAATGTAACTTAAACCTCAAATAAACTATTTTTATGATTATGGTATTATCCATGTGTAGGATATCAATTTATGATGAGTATTTTTTAAATTTATGATTATAAATTATGATTCATACCCTAATCAAGTGTGTCCCTTTCTTTATAAGTTTTGTCTAATGGACAAAGGGGAATCATTACTTGTGGGAAATGTAGGGATCTCCCCACTAAGCAAGTGAACACCATAAAAGTTAGTGCGGATCAGATCATGACCATATTGGAAAAACTTACTCAGGTTGTAATGAATAACAATTACACACCTATGTTGGAAAGTTTCATGTGGTATAATCCCCCATATTTTAGCGGGACTACTAATCTAGTGGTTTCTGAGCAAAGGACCAAGTCCCTTGAAAATATATTCATGTTATTAAGATGCATTGAACTTGAAAAGGTAGTAATAACATTATATTATCTTTAGGGAGACACTGAACAATGGTGGTCCTTGATTCAAAATACCACGGAGGAAGAAGAGACAAAAGAAATGGAATGGACGAATTTTAAGGAAATATTCATCGTAAAATATTTCCCTCGTGGGAAACAAACTGACATGAAGAATAAATTCCTTAGATTAAAGTAAAGGGAAGAAGACCGTGTTGTAGAGTATGAGGATGACTTCGCAGGGCTAGTTGGGTATGCTGTAGATTCTGTACGTGACTCAGAAGACAAAAATGATTATTTCATTGAAGGTCTTAATCCAAGTCATCGAAGGGAATTGACTTCTCAAACATTCTAATCATATGATGAAATTGTATCAAGTTCCATCAAAAGAGAAAAGGAATTTTCTAGATAAAATTTGTTCATGGGAAACAAAGATAAAAAGTAAAACCCTAATAATCAAGGGAAAGGTAAAGTTCCAAAGAAGAACAAGGTAATGAATAAATTCCCATTATGTAAGAACTGTGGAAAGAATCATCTCAAGAAATGATTAAAAGGCATGGGAGTCTACTATAAGTGTGGAGAAAAGGGGAATATATATGATAAATGTATGGGGAAGGAAAAATTTGATGATGTTCAATGCTACAATTGTAGAGAGACGGGACACTATGAAAATTAGTGTCTTAAGTGCTAAGGAAACATTTATCAGAAAAGGACAAGATAGAAAGAGAGATCTTAGGTGATTATAACAATGGAAGTTGAAGTTCCTATTGATGTGGTGGAAGGTACTTTAATTATTTCCTCAATCTTAGCCAATGCGTTATTTGATTCTGGATCATTGTATTCATTTATATCTTCCTGGTTTTCCATGAAAATTAGACATGTCCAATTTGATTTAATAAATTATTTATCAGTAAAAACTCATAGAGGATGCATCATTGCAACAAAGGCATGCCAACAAGTCCCTCTCATGACACATAAACGTGCTTTAGTTGAATATATTATCATTATACCAATGACTGACTTTGATATATTTCTCGGTATGAATTAGATGTCAAACTATGATGTGAATATTTATTACAAGAATAAAGAAGATAATTTTTTTTAAAATGTTGTATAATCTCTTATCTTAAAAGCATAGACCTCACCATCTGATTCTTATCTAGACCCACCCCTAGTAGCTCTATTGAGTTCAATTCAAGGAGAGGAAGAGAACCCAATATCTATGGGTGAGGAATGAAATCTTAAAATTGAAGATGTTCATATAGTGTAAGAATACATTGATGTATTTCCAGATGATTTACCTGAAAATTCTCTAGAGTGGGAAATTGATTTTTCCATTGACCTAATTTTTGGTGCAAGACCTATATCAAAGACCCCCTATATAATTTTTACTATGGAGTGATTGGAGCTAAATAATCAGCTAGAGGAGTTGATGGGAAAAGTATTTATTCGACCGAGTGTTTCTCCATAGGTTGCCTCTGTCCTCTTTTCAAGAAGAAAGATGGATCCATTTGGATATGCATTGATTACAGGGAAATCAATGATATTATAATAAAGAATAATTATCCTCTTCCATAGATTGTTGATTTATTTGATCAACTTCATGGAGCAAAATAATTTTCAAATATTGACCTTGGATCTACATATCATTAGTTGCATGTGAGGAAGGAAGATATTTTGAAAACAGTATTTCAATCCAGGTATGGACATTATGAGTTTACAACGATGCCTTTTGGATTGACTAATCCACCCTCTGTTTTCATGGATTTAATGAATAGAGTTTTCAGGGAAAATATTGATAAATTTTTTATGGTATTCATCAATGATATCGTAGAGTTATAAAAAAAGGTGTAAAGACCATGAGGATCACTTGCAGATTATTCTAGAAACTCTTAGAGGAAATGAATTATATGGTAATTTTAGCAAGTGTGAATTCTGGATTCAATCAGTTTCTTTTCACGGCCATATTGTCTCTAAGGATGGAATACTATTTATTTTATTAAGAAAAAAGAAATCCAAGATTGGCCAATTCCAACAAACATAATCAAGGTAGGTACTTTTATTGTCTTAGTAGGTTACTACCAGAGTTTCATACAGAATTTTTCCTGACTGGATATCTCTATAACCAAGTTCACATGTTAAGGAGTTAAGTTTTTTTGGAAAAAATAATTTAAATAATGCTTCAAATAATTGAAAAGAAGATTGGTTAATGATCCAATTTTGACTCTTCTATCTAGAAGTGATGGATTTGTAATATATAGTGATGTATCAAAGAATGGTATGGGTTACATCCTTATGAAAAATCGTAAAGTTATTGTCTATGCATCAAGGCTGTAACACCCCAAGATTTCATAGTGTGTTATTTCTTCAAAATAATTCAATAACTTGCACTACACGCAACACCGAGTTCAAGCGCACCATGACTTACCAAACAAGCCGTTCAAAAAAGGTTATGAATAGTATTAACTAAATTTTAAACTTTATATAATCCTTATAATTTTAGAATCCATATTATGAGTTTCTTAGACATAATGTAAGAACAAATTCATCTTCAGTATTGTAGTTTTACCAACTTTTAATAGTAAACCCTTTTTAAATAAAATATTTTAAACTTTTTGACTACATGGGGACATCAAAAAATTTAAAATAAAACATCCCAAGCTTCCACGGTACGCTTTCCTTTGAATAAAACAGTAGCGTGTGTTGTACGCAACTTCGAGTTTTAACACACACCACAACCGATCAAACTAGCCATTATGAATAGTAATACTTAATTTTTTGAAATTATATATATTTTATATTTCAAAATGGACTTCATTTTTGGATTCGGAATATCAAATTTAGCCTAAGGTGAAATTTTGGTACTTTTCGGATAACTTTCATATTTTGATGAATAGTAAAAATTACTAAATTTTAATTAAAAACAACTTTTTTAATCAAAATAATTAATAGTGATAAATTATGAATTTGAGTGGTTTTAAAGTATATTTAGAATATATTTTTACCATTTAATATAATTTTGGTCATTGGACATAATTTTACAATTAAACCGAACATAAACAAGTGTCAATCTTTTGATAGTTATTATCTCTTAAAAACACGCTTTTTGTTTTGACAGCAGGAATTAATTTTAAATTAATTTCTGCCACTTCTGTGTTTTGAATTTAGAAAAATGGATTCCATATTTGGAATCAGGATGTTCAAATTGTGTAAATAGGTAACTTTTATTTTTAGACATTTTGAATAATTACTGCGGTACATATTTTATTTACCATGGTTAAGGGTAAATCCGGTAAATAAGGGTTAAAAAATAATATTATAATAATACTAAATTACCCTAAAACGTGTCTTAACCCTATTGGATGATACATGGTCGACCATGGGCATCTTTGGGTCAATTTTGGGACCCCATTGATCCACTTGTAAGTGAAAATGACACTTTATATTAATAAAGTTAAAATAAAAATAAAAATGGCATAAGCTTACATCTTTTAGAAGAACAATTTTTACATAGGGTTATACATGTTGGATTTTCGATTATAAATATTCATTAGAAAGATAAAAAGATTTCCTACATAATGATATTTTATTTATAATTTTTAGACATCAAATAATTTAAATTATTAATGACACAATAATGATGCAATGTTTACCTCATTAATAAATCATTTAAATAAATAAAATTATAATGATTAAAATATTATCTAAAACCTGTCCAATTCTTATTTGTTGATGTTATTTAGAATATGAGTCATCTTAGCTTCGACCTCAATGATTTGTGGACCATTATAAACCGAATATAATTATATTATAAAGTAATACTTTCACTCTTTCCTAAAGAGCCCCTCCTCTCCCTTATAAAAGGAGACCACTTCTACTCATTCCTCACACCTCTCAAGCCACTTGGCTCGTCCAAACTCTGCCCAACTAAGCTCCCCACATCCCTCTCATCCTCCTTGAAGCTTCCCCTTAGGATGAAAGCATTTCAAGAAGTCCTTTGGTTCCAACCAAAGTGAGTTACCTAAATTAAAGGTAACAATTTCTCTTAAAGTATTTTCATTTATTTTGCTTCTCCAACCCCCAAAATATTTTTATTTCCATTCTTTTGTAACAACAACAGTATCCTCAATATACTAGGATGTTGTTATAATAAGGATTCAAAATACAAATTCACACAACTCCATCTAATGTATGATGAACATAATGTTTCTGTGGATGGCAAACTAACGCCTCACGAAACGATGATTGTTCAAATACATCTTACCGCCTCTCATGGTGGCCATTAGGATGGCACTGTAATTAAATATGATATTAATGATATATATTTTATATATAAGCTTCTGTAATTCCATTTTATTTCGTACCATTATTCCTTTCATGTTGTATATACATACGATAATTTCATTTGAGGAAGTGCGGACTACCTCCCCCTTAAAATGATATGACTCGTTCATACCACACATGGAACGTATAAAGGATGGTGTAAATGAACTTAAGTAACATATATAAAATATTATATTATACTGGAATAGTAATATACCTATGTATAATTTGGATTCGATTCTTTTAAAATAAAAATTAAATGGAAGTAGCGTTCGTGCGTACGTACGGACTACCGTCTCCATGAACGCGATGAGATTCATTATCCATCGTATCCATTCAAGTATAATTATCATTTGATGATTTAAAAATGATGTTTAGGAACTTGATACCATTCTGGATATGAATAATATACATCCCATTAATAACGAATATGTCTCACATAACAAAGAATATAAAGTAAAATGAACCCATTAACACCCGAAATGACGATAATTCTAAAATATTATTAACAAATCAATGATAAAAGATCATATATGATATCATATTAAAGTAAATGATTCTTTTATTATTCAATAACAATTATTTCACCATTATACAGGAGGCAAACCTACCATCGTCCAAGGAAAAAGTACAATGTAAGGGTTTTCTTATCTCACTTTTAATTCCGTGAGAATTCCATTGATCACCACTTAATTATTGCATGTGGTGTATGTGTACTGCCCATGATCGTATTCATTGTGTAATATACTTTAATTTATGGGTATTTACATCATCATGGTATGATACTTCTTTCATGGGTGTATGTTTTGTAAGTTACCTAATCGATAAGGGAATTTGAGATTTCAATTTCCACTCATTTGGCTTTACACATATTTCATTGATTATATTACCCCAAGATTATGTGTGGAATCACTATTCATTTGATTATGTCATAATTTCCACTCCCCTTCCTGTGGATAGAAGTTTGGTACACATAATCACTCCATTGGTAATTCTCAAGTCATTGATATGAATTTGATAAGAGTAATTTTAACTCATTCTCCATTTGTTGAGTTAAACATCCAATTCGTTGGTATTGTTTTTACAAGAATATGTGTGAATGTCCTCTGATTGTTTTACACTGAATATCCAATCATATTTAGTGTATTTATATTTGTCACACATAATTATGTCATTGATTTATCCTTAACCTAAGGATACAACCTTTTTGAGAAATTTCATCTCAATTTACATTCCATTGAGACTTCTTTGATGATATACACCAAATCACTTTTATGTGGTGTATATAATGTACTTTGACATAGTATATCATGAATTCCTTTATTCTCATGATATTACAATGTTTTGATTACCTCAATTATTTGTATTCAAGTGTCTCTCTTTTGGTTAGAAACTCTAACCAAAATACCATTTTAAAATGTTTTAAAGAATTATTCTTCTAAATCATGCTCATTAATGTCCATATTTTAAAAATGGGTTTAAGGATTTATTTATATGGACATTAAAGTTTTAAAATTAAAACTCCTTTTAAAAGTTTCAAAGTGGTATGGGACACTTTGATTCAAAAATATACTTTTAAACGGCTTCTTGACAAATAGTGTGACTTTTAAATGTTTTCAAGAAAAGGGGGATATTTCTCTCAAATAGTTTTGATGATTATTTTCATCTATGTCAACATCCTTCATTATTATTGATTGAGGTTAATGTGATACAATGAAATCTTCCATATTGTATCGAATGAATTATGTTTGACTGTGGATGTGCTATTTTTATACCATTCATGGTTTGTGGTGAAAGTATTGACATTTCGTATGCTAGTTTAATACGAATGTTTACGTTATGTTTAAACCTTTTCATATGGGAATGCATTGGACTTAATAAGTGACGGGTGGAGCCCGCTATAGCTCCTCGATGCATCGGTAGGTCTCATGAGACAAACTAGTGTCTTTGCACAAGGCCTTGGCAAAATCTTATTTGTATTCTTGGCACGAGGCCTTGGCTATGTGGTTATGATAGTCTGGCATTATGCATTCCATCATTATGAAAGTGGTTATTGATATTGCATGTGATCATTCGACTAGTAGAATATCCATGTGAGTAAGTAAATGGCATTATTTCATTTTACCTTTGCCATTTTATGCTGAAGTTCAAGTTTAAAAGGATTTTGTTTTAGTTATAAATTGCCTTAAGTGTTTATGCTTATTTATGAAAGCATCTGCTATAATGTTATCCTTACTGAGCATCCGAGCTCACCCCTTTCAATGTTTTATTTTTTTTCAGGATTATGAAGAAGTAATTTATGAATGACCTGCAGGGATAGTATGAGGGGATATGAAGACAAGATGTTTTTTTATGATATAATGTAAAAATTTATGGATGTATCTAGTTATTCCAAGGCTACTAAACTAATCGGTCTTTCGAGACTTGATCTTTCTCATGATCATGCCAATGTTATGTAATTAATGCACCGACTCTGGGTAGCTGGGGTCGGGGCGTTACAGTTGGTATCAGAGGAAGTTTAGTACAAACCTTGGTAGCTAGATTTAGATAAACTCTGATTAGAGCACGTAGACCTAAGATGAACTTTGAGGATTAGTATAAAAGAACTTCCTAGAATTTTGGTATTGTAGAGATTTTGTGAGTTTTCCGAGCAATACATCCCTGTCTGGATACGAGCAGGTAGAGGCGGCTCTGGCACAGATGTACCTAGGTGTAAAACCCGAAAACACCGCTTTGAGCTAGACTCGAACGGGAACTGGTGCACGACAACGGGCCTTGCTGCACTCTTGGTTACGACACTCCCGGGGGATATGCTTAGGATAATTTACATTTTCTTTACAAACCGATTTAAGTAATATATACATAAGATGAGAGTAAATGACCTTGGTTAATCCTAATATGTTTCAAATTGAGAATATGGTGACATTTTAATCTCTAAATGATTTTACGACTACTATTACTCACACAATGCTTTCTGGTTTTAGTCAATGGCTGGATTCCAAGGAAGTCATAGTGACTTTGAGAATGATGTACATGTTGGGAACAGTGGTGGCAATGAGCAACAAAATGGAATGTTGATAGGCGTAAAAGATATCGTCTTTATTCCAAATCAGTTTTCCAAAAATATGATCAACAACATATATATTAACCAACTCCCAGACTCAACAAGGAAGAGAAAGGTGATAAATGATAAGATCTCCAGCAATGGAGACCATGGAGAAAAGAAACCTCAATTTTCATCAAGCAGGAATTGTGGAAAGAGACACCCAGGAAAGTGTCTCAATGGGACAACGAAATGTTTTACGTGCGGGAAGGAAGGACATAAAGTGAAGAATTGCCGAAGAAAAATGAAGAGTACTATGGAAGAAGATAAAAATGGTCCCAAGAGTCCATTTACAGTCATTTGCCGTAAATGTAGGGGACCTGGCCATTACCCGAGTGAATGTCCTATTCTATAGGATATTTTCTTGGTCAAAGAAGAAGCTATGTGGAAATAAATGGTTGGAGAAAAATTATCACTACTTGTTGATGGGTTTACATTGGAATAATTTTCTCTTGTATTTGTAACCCCGCAGTTTGCCATGTGAGAATGATATTTGAGGAAGAATTGTCTCTTCTCTTGTGGATATAGGTATAAATAACCATTTGGTTTTATATGATCATTGGGGTTTGAGAAAATTATAAGTTATTATAATTTGGGATGAAAATGCAAAGTATGATATAACATTTGTGGTTAAATTATGTTATTTTTAGGAATTTATCTCATTTTGGTAATATTATAAAATATAGTTTTGAAAAAGGACAACACGTAGACCGTGTGACAACCCGTCGCGTCGGACAAAGCTGTGGGAATCGAACCCACAACCAAAGTGCGATTGGGATTTATCGCCTACCACTGGACTACGTGAAGTCCCTGGTTAGTATGACTATTTTTTTGTTAAATGATTTTATTGATCAATAATAAGATGATTTGGGTTCTTATGTCTTATCAAATGAATACCCTTGGTATAGGAAAATGATTTGGTGATTAAGTGATAAATGTTATTTTGGAAGATGTTCATTTTGTTAGGAACACTATATGCCCAAGGAAAATAGAATACAATGAGGTTTCATTTGTAGAGTAATGGTGGATTTTTATCTACATTTTTATTGTTGATTTATAGTGATTTGGGTTATTTATGGAAATGATTAACCTATAACAGAGAATATGTGATGATGTTGATTACATTTAAGTATGTGACTTTAAGAGTATTTGATGTAATTTGGAGATACAATGTAACATGGGAGACTACATAATCAAATTCTTCTATGTTTTGGGTTTCAATATTAGTTTGGATTATATTAAAGGATTTTAAGGACAATTGGTTGTTGAATGGTATCTATTTAACTTTGGGGTATTGTTGGTTTAATTTTAGAAATTAAGATTAGTGCATATTTATCTCAATGAATATCCTTTTGGGGGATCATTAGATCATTCACTAACCATTTTGGTTTTGATTAATCTTCAAAGACAATGTAAATATATGGTTTATCCTGCATGGATCATGTGATTCTATAGAAGTTTATTCTAGCTCTCCCAGTGTGACCAAGTCTTCTTGAATACTCATCGTTTAAAAAAAAATTGAGTTAGTGGTGGAAATTTATTAAAGAATGAAAATCTACTTAAAATTTAAGTATATCTCATAATGTTCTTAGTCAATATCATAAATGAATTCCTCTTCCTTATGTAATGTAACTTTAAAAAAAATGTTGTCCTAGATGGTACCTTAAATCATCACTAATTTATGGCTTTGGGATTGTTGGCCTATTCATAGCCATGTTCTCTACCACTCTCCATCAGATAATTGATGGTTAGATTTCTCCTCCATATCCATATTTTCCTACATGGAACCCTAGTATGTGTTAATTTCGGTAATCTTCATACTTTCCACTCTTTATTTTAAATAGAGGCCTCATTAATTCATTTTTTGATGTGGGATTTCAACTAAGATATTTTGAAATGTCAAAAATGTGTGATCCCAATACCCAATATTTTGTTGAACCGATGGTACTTCAAATCATCATAGATTGATGAGTTTAAGGACCTCAATTTTATACTTGTTTGTGATTGATGACCTCAACCACTACCTATAAATATTTACGTTTTTCCTCCAATTATATGTCTCTAATTGCCACCAATGTTCTCCTAATCGAGATCATAATTTGGTGGTGACCCTTTCATTTCTCTTTTCCTCATATTAAGACTAAATTTTAGTAAACCAATTTCCGATGTGGGTTTTCCCACAAATATATTTTCTATTTTCAACCTTTTATTTTCGAAGAACAATTTCAAATTGCGAGGACGCAATTTATTGAAGGAGGGGAGAATGTAACACCCCAAGATTTCATAGTGTGTTATTTCTTCAAAATAATTCAATAACTTGCACTACACGCAACACCGAGTTCAAGCGCACCATGACTTACCAAACAAGCCGTTCAAAAAAGGTTATGAATAGTATTAACTAAATTTTAAACTTTATATAATCCTTATAATTTTAGAATCCATATTATGAGTTTCTTAGACATAATGTAAGACCAAATTCATCTTCAGTATTGTAGTTTTACCAACTTTTAATAGTAAACCCTTTTTAAATAAAATATTTTAAACTTTTTGACTACATGGGGACATCAAAAAATTTAAAATAAAACATCCCAAGCTTCCACGGTACGCTTTCCTTTGAATAAAACAGTAGCGTGTGTTGTACGCAACTTCGAGTTTTAACACACACCACAACCGATCAAACTAGCCGTTATGAATAGTAATACTTAATTTTTTGAAATTATATATATTTTATATTTCAAAATGTACTTCATTTTTGGATTCGGAATATCAAATTTAGCCTAAGGTGAAATTTTGGTACTTTTCGGATAACTTTCATATTTTGATGAATAGTAAAAATTAGTAAATTTTAATTAAAAACAACTTTTTTAATCAAAATAATTAATAGTGATAGATTATGAATTTGAGTGGTTTTAAAGTATATTTAGAATATATTTTTACCATTTAATATAATTTTGGTCATTGGACATAATTTTACAATTAAACCGAACATAAACAAGTGTCAATCTTTTGAAATTTATTATCTCTTAAAAACACGCTTTTTGTTTTGACAGCGGGAATTAATTTTAAATTAATTTCTGCCACTTCTTTGTTTTTAATTTAGAAAAATGTATTCCATATTTTGAATCAGGATGTTCAAATTGTGTAAATAGGTAACTTTTATTTTTAGACATTTTGAATAATTACTGCGGTACATATTTTATTTACCATGGTTAAGGGTAAATCCGGTAAATAAGGGTTAAAAAATAATATTATAATAATACTAAATTACCCTAAAACGTGTCTTAACCCTATTGGTTGATATATGGTCGACCATGGGCATCTTTGGGTCAATTTTGGGACCCCATTGATCCACTTGTAAGTGATAATGACACTTTATATTAATAAAGTTAAAATAAAAATAAAAATGGCATAAGCTTACATCTTTTAGAAGAACAATTTTTACATAGGGTTATACATGTTGGATTTTCGATTATAAATATTCATTAGAAAGCTAAAAAGCTTTCCTACATAATGATATTTTATTTATAATTTTTAGACATCAAATAATTGAAATTATTAATGACACAATAATGATGCAATGTTTACCTCATTAATAAATCATTTAAATAAATAAGATTATAATGATTAAAATATTATCTAAAACCTGTCCAATTCTTATTGGTTGATGTTATTTAGAATATGAGTCATCTTATCTTCGACCTCAATGATTTATGGACCATTATAAACCGAATAGAATTATATTATAAAGTAATACTTTCACTCTTTCCTAAAGAGCCCCTCCTCTCCCTTATAAAAGGAGACCACTTCTACTCATTCCTCACACCTCTAAAGCCACTTGGCTCGTCCAAAATCTGCCCAAATAAGCTCCCCACATCCCTCTCCTCCTCCTTGAAGCTTCCCCTTAGGCAGAAAGCATTTCAAGAAGTCCTTTGGTTCCAACCAAAGTGAGTTACCTAAATTAAAGGTAACAATTTCTCTTAAAGTATTTTCATTTATTTTGCTTCTACAACCCCCAAAATCTTTTTATTTCCCTTCTTTTGTAACAACAACAGTATCCTCAATATACTAGGATGTTGTTATAAGAAGGATTAAAAATACACATTCACACAACTCCATCTAATGGATGATGAACATAATGTTTCTGTGGATGGCAAACTAACGCCTCACGAAACGATGATTGTTCAAATACATCTTACCGCCTCTCATGGTGGCCATTAGGATGGAACTGTAATTAAATATGATATTAATGATATATATTTTATATATAAGCTTCTGTAATTCCATTTTATTTCATACCATTATTCGTTTCATGTTGTATATACATACGATAATTTCATTTGAGGAAGTGCGGACTACCGCCCCCTTAAAATGATATGACTCGTTCATACCACACATGGAACGTATAAAGGATGGTGTAAATGAACTTAAGTAACATATATAAAATATTATATTATACTGGAATAGTAATATACCTATGTATAATTTGGATTCGATTCTTTTAAAATAAAAATTAAATGGAAGTAGCGTTCGTGCGTACGTACGGACTACCGTCTCCACGAACGCGATGAGATTCATTCTCCATCGTATCCATTCAAGTATAATTATCATTTGATGATTTAAAAATGATGTTTAGGAACTTGATACCATTCTGGATATGAATAATATACATCCCATTAATAACGAATATGTCTCACATAACAAAGAATATAAAGTAAAATGAACCCGTTAACACCCGAAATGACGATAATTCTAAAATATTATTAACAAATCAATGATAAAAGATCATATATGATATCATATTAAAGTAAATGATTCTTTTATTATTCAATAACAATTATTTAACCATTATACATGAGGTAAACCTACCATCGACCAAGGAAAAAGTACAATGTAAGGGTTTTCTTATCTCACTTTTAATTCCGTGAGAATTCCATTGATCACCACTTAATTATTGCATGTGGTGTATGTGTACTGCCCATGATCGTATTCATTGTGTAATATACTTTAATTTATGGGTATTTACATCATCATGGTATGATACTTCTTTCATGGGTGTATGTTTTGTAAGTTACCTAATCGATAAGGGAATTTGAGATTTCAATTTCCACTCATTTGGCTTTACACATATTTCATTGATTATATTACCCCAAGATTATGTGTGGAATCACTATTCATTTGATTATGTCATAATTTCCACTCCCCTTCCTGTGGATAGAAGTTTGGTACACATAATCACTCCATTGGTAATTCTCAAGTCATTGATATGAATTTGATAAGAGTAATTTTAACTCATTCTCCATTTGTTGAGTTAAACATCCAATTCGTTGGTATTGTTTTTACAAGAATATGTGTGAATGTCCTCTGATTGTTTTACACTGAATATCCAATCAAATTTAGTGTATTTATATTTGTCACACATAATTATGTCATTGATTTATCCTTAACCTAAGGATACAACCTTTTTGAGAAATTTCATCTCAATTTACATTCCATTGAGACTTCTTTGATGATATACACCAAATCACTTTTATGTGGTGTATATAATGTACTTTGACATAGTATATCATGAATTCCTTTATTCTCATGATATTACAATGTTTTTATTACCTCAATTATTTGTATTCAAGTGTCTCT
Source organism: Viscum album (assembly GCA_963277665.1). NCBI lineage: Eukaryota > Viridiplantae > Streptophyta > Magnoliopsida > Santalales > Viscaceae > Viscum > Viscum album. Next base: position 411,363,744 of record OY728129.1, on the reverse strand, counting down.
CTTTTGGTTAGAAACTCTAACCAAAATACCATTTTAAAATGTTTTAAAGAATTATTCTTCTAAATCATGCTCATTAATGTCCATATTTTAAAAATGGTTTTAAGGATTTATTTATATGGACATTAAAGTTTTAAAATTAAAACTCCTTTTAAATGTTTCAAAGTGGTATGGGACACTTTGATTCAAAAATATACTTTTAAACGGCTTCTTGACAAATAGTGTGACTTTTAAATGTTTTCAAGAAAAGGGGGATATTTCTCTCAAATAGTTTTGATGATTATTTTCATCTATGTCAACATCCTTCATTATTATTGATTGAGGTTAATGTGATACAATACAATCATCCATATTGTATCGAATGAATTATGTTTGACTGTGGATGTGCTATTTTTATACCATTCATGGTTTGTGGTGAAAGTATTGACATTTCGTATGCTAGTTTAATACGAATGTTTACGTTATGTTTAAACCTTTTCATATGGGAATGCATTGGACTTAATAAGGGACGGGTGGAGCCCGCTATAGCTCCTCGATGCATCGGTAGGTCTCATGAGACAAACTAGTGTCTTGGCACAAGGCTTTGGCAAAATCTTATTTGTAGTCTTGGCACAAGGCCTTGGCTATGTGGTTATGATAGTCTGGCATTATGCATTCCATCATTATGAAAGTGGTTATTGATATTGCATGTGATCATTCGACTAGTAGAATATCCATGTGAGTAAGTAAATGGCATTATTTCATTTTACCTTTGCCATTTTATGCTGAAGTTCAAGTTTAAAAGGCTTTTGTTTTAGTTATAAATTGCCTTAAGTGTTTATGCTTATTTATGAAAGCTTCTGCTATAATGTTATCCTTACTGAGCATCCGAGCTCACCCCTTTCAATGTTTTATTTTTTTTTTCAGGATTATGAAGAAGTAATTTATGAATGACCTGCAGGGATAGTATGAGGGGATATGAAGACAAGATGTTTTTTTTATGATATAATGTAAAAATTTATGGATGTATCTAGTTATTCCAAGGCTACTAAACTAATCGGTCTTTCGAGACTTGATCTTTCTCATGATCATGCCAATGTTATGTAATTAATGCACCGACTCTGGGTAGCTGGGGTCGGGGCGTTACAAAGGCAGTTGAATGCTAAAGAGAAAACGTATCCAACTCATGATCGTGAGTTAGCAGTAGTAATGTTTTCTCCGAAAATATGGGGGCATTATCTCTACGGAACAAATTTGTGAGATTTATATGGCACACAAGAGTTTAAAATAACTTTTTCACCAAAAAAAAACTCAACCTGAGGCAAATGAGATGGCTCAAGTTACTAAAATGTTACGATTGTTCAGTACACTGCCTCCTAGGAAAGGCAAATAAGGTGGCAGATGCATTAAGCAGAAAATATCACTGAATCCTAACCCCAATGTGGATTGAAAGAGATCCTACATCCATGAATCTACTGAATATAGATATGGGAATTTTTAGGGAAGTGGAAACATCATTCCTTATTCAATTGATTTCAAAACCATCTTTATTAGAAAATATAAAAATTTCTCAATCTGATTATGAGAATCTACACAGACACAAATTTACTGTTAAGGATGGGATATTGGAAGACTTCATGTATGAGGAAGAAGTTATGATTTTTGGGAATAGTTTATGTGTCCCATATATACCTAATCTAAAAAGGGAACTATGAAATTATTTTCATAGCACAAATTTCTCTATACACTCAGGTAGCACAAAGATGTATAGACCTATAAAGGAATATTTTTGGTGGGATCATATGAAGCAGGAAATATCTAACTACGTGCCAAGGATTCTAGTTCGTCAACAAGTGATGGCAGAGAGAAAACATCCTAGAGGATTGATGCAAGCTATACCTATTCCTTTGTGGAAGTGGTAAAACATTACGATAGAATTTGTCACCGGACTACCGGGGACACCTAAAAGGAACGATGAAATATGGGTAATTGTTGAACGTCTTACAAAATCAGAACAATTCATTCCTATAAGGTAGGATTTACCACATGAGAATTTAGAAAAACTTTATATTAATGGTGTTTTAAAACTTCATGGCTCACCTCTGTCTATGTGTCTAATAGAGATCTCTGGTTTATATCAAAATTATGGAAAATTCACTAAAAGTATTGGAATATTGAGCTTTGTATGAGTACTTCTTATCACCCCCAAACTGACGGACAGTATGAAAGGACTATTCAAACTCTAGAATACATACTGATATCATGCTCTCTTGACTTTCAAGGTATGTTGGATTAGTAATTTCTATTGGTAAAATTTTTCTACAAAAATAGTTTCCATTCTATTATTCCAATGGCTCCATATAAAGTTATATAGGGAAAGTGATGTCGAAATCCAACATGTTGGGATAAGATGGTGAGAGGAAAATTATTTTCCAGGAACATATTGATGATACCACGATAAAAATGAATACAATACAAGCCCATATTAAAGCAGCCCAAAGTAGGAAGAAGAGTTATGCTGAAGGCTGGAGAAAGGATTTGTAATTTCATGTTGGAGATCATGTCTTTCTGAAAGTATCTCCATGGAAGGGTGTCTTAAGGATCAACAAGAAAGGGATACTGAGCCCTAGGTACATCAGCCCATTTGAAATTCTATAAATAATCAGAGTTATAGCTTACCGTTTAGAAATTCCTCCAAGTCTCTCCAAAGTTCATGATGTGTTCCATGTGTCATTGTTGAAGAAATACATGCCAGACCCAATGCATGTACTCACCCATGAATAAGTAGAACTAGAACCTTATTTTTCATACTGTGAAGAGCCTAACAACATTCTTGACACAAGGGAACAATTATTGATAAATCGGACGACTCGTCTAGTAAAGTTTCTTTGAAAAAACTAGAATATGGAGGAAGCAGCATGGGAACCTAAAGATGTTATGAATAAGAACAGCACACATATTTTTTGTGGTCTTTATAAGTGAAACATTTCAAGGATAAAATTCTGAATGTGGAAATAATGTAGCACCCCAAACATTTTATGATACGTTTCTCTTAAAAACATTCGAGTCATAGCCTATCTTTCATAAAGCACTGAGTTTCTTTGAAACAACACTTGGTTATTTTGGAGATATTCATATCCTAGCCTTTGAACTTAAATTTTCCAGTTATGTGTTTTGAATTTTGAAAATCTGACATCCACAGTTATGTTCAGGATGATATTTTGAGTCTAATAGAATTAAAATAATTTTTTGTGAATAGTAACCTACCCTTATAAATAGTAACATACCCTTATGAATGGTAACTCACCCTTATGAATATCAACATGACTTATATGAATGGTATCCATACTCATGAATGTATAAATAAATTTAAGAACCTTTAAAATAAAGATGAATATTTTAAGTGTTTATATTTTTCCATTAAATGATAATTTTTATTAAATATTTAATTATTCATATTTAGAAAACAAATTAAAAAATGGACTTAATTTTTTGGATTTTACACATCAAAAAATGGTTAGGGTAAAATTTATGTATTTTTCTGAAAGACTTGAATTTTGATGAATAGTGAAATACCATAAATTACAAAATAAGATAAATACACTAATTATTGAGTCATGTATGATGTTCTACTAATGTATTTCCAATTAATTCGGATTCACATGAAAAAATTACTATTCTTTGTCATGGAAGCCTCGTTGTTTCTTGTCTTGTGGAGAAATAATAAATTAATTATTATAATATAGAGAAATCCCCTCTCCCCTCAACTATATAAACCACCCCACACCCCCTCTTCCTCCCACACTACTCAAGCTTCAAACCATTTCTAAATTCTACCAAATACTCTTACCAAACCCTCTCCACACGTCCAATACCTTCTGGTCTCACCAAAATTCCCAAAAAAAAGGTCTTAATGAATTTCTCAAAGATGAGTACTCTAGAGGTGAACCTCTCTTCTCTTTTCTTTCAAATTATTTTACAAGTTTTATTATTTTGTTGCTCTCTTCTCACCTCACCTCATCCAAATTCCACAATCATTCTAGTACCTTACATGTACTGGATTTTCATTATGTTAATGGAATGTTTCATCATAATCTCTCTTTTTCCACTCCTTTTATACAATAAATGCAAACACCGTCCGAGATGTGTTAAGTTATATCACTGAAGGAAGACAAGTTTTCAATTTGCGTTACTATCTTCAATACTAGTCAAGAATCCATTTCAATGGTTGAACAAGATCATGATATATGTATTTTATCCTGTTTAATGGCCTTTAATCCTTACACCCTCATAATATGGAATAGTAATACAAAACAAGTTTATTGTGCACAAAACGGCCAAGCCAAATCCAAGCATTTATTAACTCATTGAATGAGTCATCCTTATGTTATATAACCAGAATCATTATAAGATAATTTATATCTTTTTAATTTTACTAAAAATTTATATTAACAATTATGGATGTTTAACCACATTTAAAACAAACATCCATTCATGAATACGAGTAAATGGATCATGAAAACCAAAGAAGAAAATGCTACCAAAACCATAATATTGAATCTATCAATTCCATTAAAAAGGACATTAATGAACCTAATAAGGTTATAAAATATCAATTAAATATTGATGAGTTTCTGGAATTATTAATTAATGAAGATAAATTTGATTATTCAGGTCGTTAAGAACAATCAAGAACACCTTTAGTCATAAGATAAGGGATCATATCTCTCACTTTTGTTCAAGAATCTCCTATATGTTGTGCCCTTTTATTTTTAATACCTAATGATGGGGTATGTTTTTTTACCTCCCTCATACTAACCTTATGATATATAAATAATGGGATACCCCTTTACCTCTCATTAATCCCTCACAAGAACAATCATTACCATGTCGATATTTTTGTAAGGGGTTTTCTCATCTCACTTTCAATTCTGTGGGATTTCCATTGTCCACCTCTTATTTATTATATGTGATATAGGTTTACTACCATTTGATACATATTATCAGGATTTTCATTATATTCATGGTATGATTATTTTATATGTTTTATACAATTTCACATACGTTATTTATTTTGAATTTTGTTTTTATAGTGGAAATATTGATGAATATTTTTCCTCTATTCTATACAGATAATGTAAAGGAATATTCATCTTGTGTTGAATATATGTATATAAAATTATTCAGACATGAAGTGGTGGGTGGGGCCCTTTATAGCCCCACAATGCATCGATAGTTCTCATGAGACTAATCAGTTGGCGACAAAACCTTCAAGTTTGTTTCCCAAAATTCAGACGAGTTTCTACACACATAAGTAACCCATTTTTACAGTATTATGGTACTATGTTCAAGATACATGATGTCTAATTAATAAGAATTATCTTTAGTAATTATCAGTTAATACAATCCATGAGGTTTTCCCAATCACAAAATATATGGATGCATTTTCATTCTCAATTTATTAATGGCGTGAGTTTTTCATTTACTCACCATGCCATATTGATTACGTCAAATTGATTACAATTCAGTTATTATTGATTCATGCTTCTTATATTTGTATTCCTTACTAAGTGTTTCAGCTCAACCCTTTCATTATTTACATTCAAAAGGTGATGAAGAGGATATCACTTACTGAGTTTAGGAGGTTGCAGTTTTTAGTTTTTGTTATGTATTTTATTTTGTAACATTTTACAATGTCAATTGAGTGATATCTATGTATCTAGTTTCTTCAAGAATAATAAACCAATAATTCCTTCAGGATTATGATTCCTTCTAACCATGCCAATATAACAAGTAATGCACCGGCTCTAGTCTAGAGGGGTTGAGGCGTTAAACCTTATCTCCTTTCGGTTGAAACATTGTAAAATGGGAACGATTTTTGTATCCATGAAATCCAATGCACGATAGCCTTTCTCTATATACTTGTAGTAAACTGCCATTCATTTTAAGCAAGAACTTAATTTATTATTTAAAAAATTATTACATGTGGGGAAATACTTCTTTCCCTTCCTCCCTTTATCCATATTTTTCTTATATTTCCTATAGTTCTCTTTATTCCTTTCGAAACCCTAATACTTATAGAATTCTCTTTCTATCTTGTTATCACATGATACTATGTCTACATATGATGATCATTCTTGGGGTATTAATTCCATTTGAAAGATTTACTTAAGACCATAAAATATATAATCCCTCTTACACTTTGGATCACTTGTATTGGTGAGGCTCACATTCATTCTACTATGGGACATTTATAAATGAAAACATACAATATGATAGATCATATATTTATAAAACATATTCTATAATCCCAAAACATGAAAAATACTTTAAATAAATTGGAAATTTTATTTGTATCTAATATCAAAATCATAAACATGGTTTCTTTGGGATATTCTTCTATACTTATATTCAATGTCAATATTAGGTTTATGATCCATAATATTTTTTTTTCTAAATGCATTTTCCAAGGTATCTGCTAAAATTTCTTTGATACCAATAGTAATGCTAAGACCGTAGAAGTTTAGAGGTGGGACATTATATTATATCATTATCAGGATTATAAGGAATCAAATCCTGAAGGACCGAAGAGTTTAACAGTTTTGGAAAACAATATTACACAAATGATACTGATTTTACATTGGGGAAAAAATAATACATAATAAATAAAAATAAAATTCATCCTTGAAACTCATTACAATAATTCATCTTCATATCCTTTGTAAAGGACACAAAATATGGGTGGGATTAAATTCTTAGTAAGGGAAAGCATACACCGTATGTAATTATAAGTAAATAAGAATAAAAAATAAGAAAGGTAAATAACTAAACAAAAATTCCATTTAAACAATTGGATAAGTAATAAAATATATATAAATGTAGATAACTGAAGCATGTTCCATTTAATGAATACATTTATAATAAATCTTCATCATGGATATCATAACTAATCGAATAATCACAAAGAATAATAAATAAATAAATTCATAATAATGGAATTCATAAGCATGGAATTTAAAATATACCTTCAAGGCCTCATGCCAATATTATAATTCTACCAAGTATTCCTTCTATGAATCTAATATTTTGAAGGATTCATGCTAATAATCAAATATTGTCACGGATTCATGCTAATAATCTGATATTTTCATGGATTCATGAAAAGGATGTAATACTAGAATTTCATCATGTCAAGAATATTATATTTTCAAGGATTCATGCTAAGTATATAATACTATAATGTATTAATTTCAATAATCTAATATTGTCATTCATTCATTCCAATAATCTAATTATATCAAGGCTTTAAGCCAATAATCAAATACTATTAAGGCTTTATGCCAATAATATAATATATTCATAGGGAACACCATATGTAAAAATGGTATATAGTTATAAAATAATCATACCAATGATAATTAATATGGATATTTAATTTAAATTTAATTTTTGTAAAAGAAATGATTACAATAAAGTGATCATTTCAAGAGAAAGTTAAAAACCACACAAGAATGTTATATTTCAAAGATAACTTTTACCACTTGGGTAATTTTCAAATCAACCCCATTAGATGAGATAATTAAAATGTAAACATAAAAAACATTAAGTATGAATTAATCATTATATTCAATGAATAATTATAATAATATACACTGCATAAAATAAATTAGTTATTAAAATTTTGTATGCCTCATGGAAGAAAATGTCAGACAAGAATCCATTACAACTGTGGTAACATTTTAATTAGAGACAAAAAATGATAGTAATAAAATGAAAAATTTAATAATATGAATATAAGATAATTCATGATATAATATATCAAATCAGTCAATAGATAAACCACCAACAATAATTATGTTGTGAATATAAAATTTATCTCACTAATGTAAAAAGTGAGATGAAAATACCTTTCTTTGATTCTGAATTTTCACGTGGGCCATTACATTACTGAATAATAAACATATGATAATTATTTACAATCCTCATAATCTTTTTCAAATTTATTATTATTTTTACATTACGTTTTTAAAATTTCTTATACTACAACTTGGAAATTTATCTTCATGTCGGGTGTTTTGACCAAATTTGGTTAATGTGTTAAAAAACAACTTTGGTAGGTCGACTACAGTCAAAGAGGTCATTATGTAGACATAAAATGAATATTAATAATCCCATAATTATCATATTTATATGTAAATTTTACTTTTACAACCAATAATGAATGATTTTTATGGAAAATGAACCAGTGTTATAATCATGGAGACAATATGTCAGATATATGAAAGAGTAATATTCCAATATTTTAATGATCTTAATGGAAATAAAAAAAGTAACATTTATCTTTCTAGAATGATAAATAAATAAAAAATAATATATTATTTAATCATAAAAACTTTTATATATAATTATTGTTTTGTAAAATAAATCATATCACGTTGAGGAGGTGATAGTCCATACATCCAATGAATGACGTTATCACTTTTTTAGTGTATGAAAAGGGTAATAAGGAAAATTGTATATTATTTATCAAGAAAGGTAAATATTTAATTAATATATTATTTATATTTAATTTATTTCACATATTATTATTTAAAATAATCGTTAATACAATTCATGTAATGTGTGAATGTATCACATCACATTGAGGTGGCGGTTTTCCACATGTCCACAAACAAAGTTATCATTTTTAAACCAATTAGAATACATAAATTTATCGTCATATAAAAATTAACGAATCCTAAAGACATAATAATTTTCATATATATAATATAGAAACAATTTTCTATTTTAATTCCCAACCATTAAAGGTTGTAAAGGAAAAAACAAATGCATCAGTTCGCGAGGCTGTAGTTCCCCATATAAGAACAGCATGTTCATTGCCCATTTGATGTAAGTGTGTGTAGGTGTTGGTAGAAATATTAACATAAAAACATTTTTGTGTGTTTAGGATGCTTATTTTATTATATAGTAATAGAATAATAATATATTAATTGGTGTAAAACAAGTAAAACATAACTTAATATTGAATAATGTCGCATCTTTTTTGGGAAACTCATTTTGTATTGAACCAAAGGGGTTACATGGATTTATTTATACCAAAATTGAGTTTTATAAGCTTATTGGAGGGGTTTTTTAGGCTACATTGGACAATTATGGATGATCCAAAGTGTCTTGTGAGGTTTGAGTAAGGGGGTGATTGAATACATTTTTAAAATGGAACGGGGTGGAATTCGTATAAATACCTAAAGGTGTACTCTATTTGGAGGTATCACATACATAATGTTATTAAAAAAATGGAAAACTAACCGATTAAATTTAATTTATGGTATATAAAAATTTACAAAATACAAAAATAAGTTAATTTTCATAATTTTATTCTTTATTCTTTAAGATTCCTTATATTTTTCATTTTGGGTTATAATTTAGGTAACTAGTTTTCTTCCCCACGTAATTTCACAATAAAGATTAATTTATTATAATGTTTCTTAAAATATATATTCCCACTTAATTATAAACATGTTATATGATTTAAAAAATAAAAATCCCATGTGTTAAGTAAATTAATATTAAAACAAGCGGATGTGACACATAAAAACAATAATTTAACCCGGAATGTGCTAACATTGTTTTTGTTTTATTTGGGTAAATATGTTAATTATAAATATAAAATTCCTTATAAATGGAAATTATTTGTTATTTTATAACACTTAAAATTTAATTTGAATAAAATAGTTTTTTTGTTAATTTTAAATCATTTAATTTAATATCAATTATTGTAAAATAACATTAATGTCACTTTGGACATTATTTATTTAATTTTATTTAAAATAATATCAAATAAATATTTAAATTAAAATATATTCTTTTAAAAACTTTGGATAAATATATATTAATCTAAAAAATGGAACTGAATAATTCATTGAATTTAATTTACATCTAATTTTTTTAGAATAATTTATATTATTTTTTTTATAAACAAAATAATCCATGTGTTAGTGTTTGTTAAGTGTTTAATTTAATTTAATCATCAATAAAAAAACTTATGTTAAATTATCATGATAAAAAAAATCATTTACCTTTCAAAACAAATTTAATAATCAAAACTATGTAGCTTCTTCCATAATATAGAGCGTTATAACTGTAATGGGTAAGTAAGGTTCCTTTTTTATTTTTCATTACAAAACATATAATATAGATAAATTTCATGAACATGTGTCCCAGCAACTCATAAAACATTTAAAAATGAAATTATTTGGAAGAAATATGTAAATAAAGTATCCATTGGACATGTTTCTAAATAATTTCTACCATTATGTTTAAGGTTTAGTCCCTTGTTAAGTTTAATTTTCCCTTATTCCCTGTAATTAATTTTAATTATTTTCACTATTCTTTTTCATTAACAATTAATTGGATATTATAAGACTATAAACATTATACTGATTAAAACATTTTATTTTTTTCTTCCAAATTCAATTCACATATGTTTAAAAAAAAATAATTTAAAATCTTATCCCGTAGATGTCGAGAGAAAGAGGTATTTTAATGTAAAAATATTCAAATGTTATATAAGTTTTTTTATCTAAATTAAATTTAAAATTGGTTTTGATGACCTAAATTAGATTTAATAGATGTATTTTAGTTCTATAGGGACTTTAAATTAAATTTAAAATATAATTTAACATTAATATTTTTTGAAATGAGAAAGTAGTTTTGAATTAAATTGCAAAATTTTCACTATTCATTAAAAAATAGAACATCTTAGGAAAATACTAAAAAATCACACTAATACAAGTTTTACCTTCTAAATTCAAAAATGAAGATTATTTTTATATTTTTTTAATGTGTCAAAATTTAGATTCAAAATATATATGCCATTAAAAGGTGATTAAAATAATTCTTGTGTATAATTCATGCTAAATTAGTGTTGTGTGTAACATAATCATAACATGGTGTTGAGTATAAATGAATCTACCAATAAAATTAATTTTATTCAAAAATTTATTTTTTGTAAGTCTTGGGGTGTTAAAATTTAAATTTTGGTAATTATGATTTAATATTTTTTGGGGAATTCACTAGGGGTTGTATTTTTTTCCAAATGATTTCAAAAAGGGATTTCTAAAATATATAAATTATACGTAATAGGTAATGTCCTCATTTGTGACTTTTTTAAAGTATTTTGTTGATTTTTTTATACCCTTGTTGATCAGAATTAATGTTCAATACTAGTGATTATGATTTTATGGAAACATGAATTGTGATCCTTACTAGTCAGTATAGTTAGAAATCATATAAGGGGGTGTTGGAGGTGGGAAGGATATGATTGGGGTATTATCCTTTGATCTTTTTTGTTTGTCATGTGATTTACATTGGCATAATAATGTACTATCACCATTACTTATTCTATGAGTAACCCTTATAATGTCTGAGGGAAATTGAGGTATGATTAAATTTTTAGTTGATATTAAACATTGAATAGTATCCCTTAGTTTTATTGGTATGGCCCTAGATATGTAGCATATCTCCAATGAGGATAGTTTAGAGTGATTTCGGTGATGAGTGTAGGAACATATGGAATATAAGGAATAGAATCCACCTAGGTACTTCTAGTATTGTCCCATAACTCCATATGATCTTTCCTCATCATCTATATCATATGTTCCAATCTCTTTATTTCTTATTTATTATTTTAATTATATAACTTTTATTTAATCACACTTTTATATGTTGGTTATTTATAATTTAGAATTATTTTCATTATTCTTTCCTTGTTTCACCATGATATTCCTTTTACATATGTTTTTACCATTACTTCATACTTAGACTCAATGGGTGAGATTTTCTTTTAATGTAGGGAAGGGGTAGCTTTCCAAAATCAATTTAAAATTGTAAAATAAAGTTAAATTTTGTTTCAAAACAATGTGTTTTAAAAAAATATGTAATTATTATTTTTATTTAAAATAATGAAAATTAGATGAAAACCTATTTTATTATTTATTTTTAAACTATTAGCCTATGTTTACCTTATATAAGTAATGAAATGGACTCATGGTGGTATCCTACAGGCCTATGGATCTCACCCTATATACTCATGTTGGTGGGAATGTAGTATTCATGTATTATGCATGTTTTTAGGTCTCATCTTCTGATTTGGTTTGGTTCCACTGTCCTTGAGAACAATATGTATGTGTGTCTCATGGGGGTGACTTGAGAGTCACGTTGAATTGGTTTCATGTATGGTATAGACATCTCTATCCATCTATTGTTTTAGTCCTATAATATATTTTAAAATTTTATATAAAACAATTCTATTTTTTAGTAATTCCTTTATTAAATTCAATTTTTATTTCGTATTATTATTCCTCATTTAGATGACATTTTTTAATGATTGCTTATTTTGGGGTTTTTCTAATGCATGTATACCTATTTTTTGGTTCCTAGTTGGAACCATTTGTTTTTCCTTAGATTTTTGAGGTTTAAATCATTTCCGGTGTTCTCTTGTGACCCCCTGAATCTTTTCTCCAACTCATGGTATTTAGGAATGCACCTTGAGCCAATGATATCCAAAATCATGTTCCAGTTCATGTTGTATCCCAGTTCAGTTCTTTACATTTCCATCCAATATAAAGTCAAAATGTCTCTCATTTGTATATGCAGAATATAGACTCATGGAACTATATATTTAAAATTTCAAAATTTCCAAACATGGATTTCTATAAAAAAGGATTTAATTAATAATTCTAACATCAATGACATAATTTTTATTATATTAATAAAATATCATTACCTACCGTCTTTCTTTTCCATCAATTTAAATTTGAAAATACAACTAGTATGAACCTGAAAACTACTGCCTCTATAGATGACATATTTCATTTTTCATTACTAAATAACATGGATAAGTTATAAAATGTATTTAATGAATAAATATTAAATTGATAATATGATTAATCTTCTATAAAAAACATTTTCATAATATAATTAAATTCCTAACACATTCAAGTGTTATATGATGTTCTTATTTGGTAATCTTTACCACCAAAATGAACATTGATATAAATTTTACATCATGAGTGATTAAGGAATGTAATGTACTTTTTATATTATATAATAATGACTAATTTAATATGTTTTTATATTTTTTGGGTGGTAATATTTTTAATTATATTTTACTATAAATTCAATTAATTTGTTAATTAAACAATTATAGAAAGAGGTAATTGTGAAGTGCACACAATGAAGTGTTTACATAAGTTAACTAAAGAGACTATATAACTATATAAATATTTAAATTACATGATTTAAATATTAATTGACTTTATATAGATAATGAAACTATTACCAAGATTCAAGGAGTGGAACCACTGAACAAAAAACATGTGTGGAAAATGACACTATTAACATTAAAATGAATATTTTGACAAAGAATAATTCGTAAATGGGTAATAAAAATTTACAACATAATGGAATATAAAAATATAAATATAACTATTGTTTTATTATATAGTTATAATAAATGTATATCTATTATACAAGAATTCATTGTGTGTCCGACTAACTGGAATTTTGAGGTAAGGACATTCTTAACAGAATTTCATTTCATTAGGTTATGTCACTTATTTATTTATTATGTTATTAAAATATTATATTTTTTATGAACTATAATTTTTATATATTATATTTAAACTTTTTTATGTGTATGAACATTTTTTCACATAATCACTTCAATTATTAGTCCCTAAGTCATATGTTTCAATCTTTGTAAGGGTTCTTGGTTTCAATTTCAATTTCTTTAGATATGTTTCATATTAGGCACCATGATTTATTTTATATAAATTAAATAATACCCCATTTATATATTTTAACATAATATATGATGTATTTAAATTTATTTATAGAACATTATCATTTTATTTTTTTCAATGGATTTTAATTCAAGAGTTATAAAATCTAGAAAAGTTATTTATCTAAATCTTATTTCTTTGAGACATATTTCATGTTATGAACCTATTTTCGTTTAAATGGTGTATATACTATTTATTTTACATATTATAGCATGAATCTCTTTATAATAATTACTTTAATTTAATTCTATAGTTTTCTCTTTTGAAGTAGTTTTTTATTTTAAATGGCTATATTTGTTTTAACGTTGATTTAATGGTTTTGAAATAATTTACCAAACTCTTTCTCTTCCATATCCATATTATATTTATAATTTAAAAAACGTTTTTCTATATAATTAAAATAAAATTTACTGTCATTTTAAAGTATCTTTTAATTAATTTAAAAAAACTCAAATTAAATATATTTAACTTTTTCTACACTTGTCATTTTATACTCTAATTACAAAATATTCAAGGAATATTTTTCACAATTTCCATAGGAGTGCCTTTTCCCAATTGTATATCCATTATTAAATACTTTTTTTACTATTTATCTATTTATAGTTTTTCAATGAAAATAATAATATTTCCATTTTCCCATGAAATTTTCCTTTTAAAAATTTAATAACATAAAATGGGTATTTCTCAAAGATAGGAAGATGCGTATTTCACATGTTTTTTCAAGAAGGGTATCATGAGTATAGAATATTGTGTGAGATGTTGAAGACATTATGTAAAATATGAAATTATTGGTATAATGTGAAAACTACTTATTTAATGAGAAAGGAATAGATTTTATAATCTGTTTGATTTTCCAATATTTCTTTAAAACTCTTAATCTAAAAATTATTCATTGTGTAAGTGACTCAATATTTGATATTGAAAATGTAAATGTGGATGTTTAGGTTGAGGTTACTTTATTTTTTATCAAAACATGAATATATAGAGTATAGTTTTAGCACCAGTTCTGGGTGTATATGTTTAATAAATTATAGTTGAAGCAGTATGTTAAGCTGATGATGAAGTAAATCTAATTAATTTTACATTGTAAATGGGTGGATTTTTCCCACTTGATCTTGTAGTGGACCCCCCCCCCTTCTCTGGTTACATCATTATATTTTTTCAAAAATCTCCTATTAAGATAAATGTTTATTAATTTTTGTATGAATGGATTTTTATAATTTTAAATTTGTTTTTTCATAATTGTTTTCAAGGGGTTTTAATATAAATATAAATAGTATTTGTGATGGATCATTATTTTCATCACAAATGCATTAATGAATAATATTTTTGGAGGAAGAAAATACCATCATGTATAGTATTTTAGAGGATAATTATTTCCATCCCAAATATTTTAAGAATTTTATTTTCAAGGATTAAAATATTATCAATAATATTATTTGTGATGGATTCCTTTTTAAATCACAAAAAAACAAGATTCACTATATTAATGATGGTCCATCACAAATTATACTAATTGTGATTTGATTTTTCATTATGGGTTATTTATAATGAAATCTCATTCTAAATAACTATTTTTTTAAAATAATACATCACAAATAACCCATCATAAATGATGAAAATTTATGTATAACAAATTATTGGAATAATTAGATTTATTTAAATTGTCATCCTATGAAACCATGAAAAATTAAGGATTAAATATTATTATATATTAATAATGAATTTTTTTTAAAATAATAATCAGTGTTGCGGTTGAGTGGTTTAACTAAAATCTTGACACAATTTCACTAGGGGGTAAAATCTAAACCACATCTTGATTTAGCCTGTAAATTTGGGGAGGAGATTAGATAGGTGGGTGTCAGTATAACACCTGTAGGGGTCTAACATATGTAATCTGTAGTAAAAAAATGGACATTGGTTGTCATCATGGGATGACACCAAGAAGGGCTTGACACTTTCTGGTACCAATCAGGCTTTTTATCATCTTGGTTTTCAATTCAATAAAAAGGTTCTCTTCTATTTATTAGGTATGGAGGAGTTTTTTCATGCATCAAAATGGGAGGGTGATTATTAGGGCACCACAACGTACCATTAAGAGTGGGGAAATGACACATATATTAGGCCATTATGAATATGGAATTTATAAAAAAATAAAGAATTAGGGTTATTCTTAGGCCATGAAATTATAAAGGTACATTTCTTGTTAGATCCAAGAAAAGAAATCTATAAAGAAAGCAAGAAACACAAGGCTTCAAGAGGGAAGGGTTGAGTGAGAATCCTCGAAAGAGGGATAGAAGAAATAACACCAATCATCGGTCATTAATATTCATGTGGTAGTGATGGTTTCACTACTAGGTGTTTATCATCATCATAGAACCCAGAAAAAGTGTGATATATCAAGGTATGGTGATGTATGTAGGGAGCTATGCAAGAATCACCAAGGGTGTGATGCTGAAAGGTTAAATGGGTGTGATGATTCATATCATCTTCCCCTCTACATAAATGGGCTTTCGTTGTGAGTAATGAGGGGTACCCTATCTCTTGATAGTTTGATAGTGCATTTTTCCATCAAATGTCGAATGGTAAAACAGATTATGATAGGGGAATGTGGTCTATTTAATAGGTTTCCTACATGATATAATCTACATTGGATGGGCCATTGAGCCACCAAGAATTAGGCCTTTGATCTATGTATATGTAATAAAATATGTCTGGTGGGTGCTTTCAATTCCTTGTGGGGAAGGATGTGTTTTGACCAAGCGGTGCAAATGGATGTGTGTTTTTTCTTTGGTTACATATGATCCCCACTATATATAATAAATAAATATATAGTTTTACCCTAGTATGGTAGGTACTAAAATTGATTATTTTATATTTCACATTCATAAAAAATCTTGAAATTTTTTATACTCTAATTATATTTTTACCTTAAACCATTAATATTTATTTTTTCAGGAGGAAGATAGGGGCATAAAAATTTGAAAGGATGATTACATTAACTAGTGACTACGTATTATTAATATGAATAATTAGTATAAAAATGGTATTAATATAATTTTTATATCAATATTATATCAATAATTTGAAACAAATTTTTGGACATTGAAAAACTTATATACATTTAAAATATGGCCACTAACCAATCATGTTAAAAATATCATATACACTATGAATAACAATAATGTAAAAAAATACTCAGTTTTTTGTATTCTCTAAATATCAATTAACAAATATTCTCCTCTTTTAGATACGAATTTTTAATTCCCATTAAATTCCATAACTATTTTAGGGTCATTATGGGAGAAAATTTATGTTTTATAGTAGATATTCATAATATAGTATCTAATCTATTTGACTTATTTAATAGGGTTATATGTTTCCACTTATTTAATTATATATGGTAGTTAAAAAAATTTAGGTTCATCAAAAAACATAGTGATTATAATATAATAATGAAATGGAATGTACATTTCATATCCTGTATGTCAATAATATTGATCTTTTATGAAATTAGTATTCTAATATATTTTATGACATTAACCTAAGGAATTTTTATATATATACACCACATAAACATACTTATAGTCTCTTAAATTTATATCAATCATCTAAATAAGTAATGACTTGAGAGTAACACACAATATTTGAAAAAATGAATTATTTTTCTTGTATCAAGATACAACATGTGTTGTTCAAAGTGGATATCTCAAGAGGAGTGTGAATTGAGATTCAAATTAAATTTCTATTAAAAAAAATTAAATTAATAAATCCACAAATTTGATGAAAAACTTTTTTTAACTAAAAGTTAATAACTATATAATTTCATATTAAACTAATATTATAAAAAGCTCAATCACAATTCTATAAAAATAAAAATTCAAATGCGTTATTTTTTTATGTTAATATACTAGTATCAAAAATATAATATAAAACAAAGGTTAAAGTTAATTATCATATTGGAGTTTTGATTTATTTTTATAAATGAGAAACTTTTTTAATTTATAACAATAAAAATTGAACTTTAAATCACATAGATAAAAATAAAAAAATGGGTTCAGTCTCAATATGAAACTTAATACCATACACTTTTAGATCTCCCACATCCAAACTATTTATTATAAAAAACAGAACTATAACCTAGATCATGTTTTACTAACAATATCACACATGGTTATCCTAGAAAAAATCCTCTTATATAGTTCTATTGGGGAGATAAAATGTACAGGTCACACATAAACTCTTCCATAGTTTTACATGGTAATGTGAAAATAATGTAGAGAGTGTGTCAAACACTCTTTAGTTTATAATAGGATACTTTTATTTAAACATAAAAGATTTATAACAGAAAATAATAATTCAAAATTTTTCTAAAATTGAATGTGTGACGAAAGTGATATGTGAAGAAGTGTTTTAGATCAATCTAAATAGATTCATTTCCTCAAATGAATTGAATTTCACCATGTGAATCGTCCACTTAGTTTTCAAAAAAATGTAGGAAAACAATGTGTCATATAAAACTTGAAAAATCCTTCTTCTTTCAGTTTTTCTTCATCCATAAAAAAAGTATATTAATGATTCCTTGTTGTCTAGTGGATATTTTTATGTATTCTTATATACTTACATATACATCCCACACCACACATATATAAGATTTTTTGCATTTATAGCCATCATAAAAGTCAAATTATCAATTAAATAATAATAATAGGAAAAGATAGATCCTCATACAGAATGATAGATTAAGAAAGGTCTGATTTTTTCTTTAAGGTATTCATAGAGTTTTTTAAGAATAATCATTATCAAATCCATATTCCTCAATCTAGATTCAATTCCATAACCTAGCCATTTGATAACTAAATTTTTAATTCAATATGGATAGAAATGGTATATCTTTGGTGGAATTTAGTTTTGGTGGTATCACCTTTCAGCTATAGGTAACAACAATTAATGATAGCATATTTTGATGGTAGATTTACATGGTGGTATATCTATCTAGTGGTAGATGTTTCTGGTGTTAAATATATCTTTCAATTTCAGAATTGAACTAGTGGTAGATTTTTTAAATGAAAGTAGCTTTGAATGATATCTCATCTCAACTAACTGTATATGGAGATAGTAGATCTTGAATTAACCAATTTTATTTATTTGGATAGAATATGTTCAAAAATCATAAAACAAAATGGAAATAATTAAAAATATAACAAACCTGATTTTAAATAATTAATAAAATGAGTTACTTGGACTAATCTAATGATCTCTCCATTATTGTCGATCCATAATCATGGTATTTATAATAATAACAAAATATTTAAACAGATGTATATGGTAAGAGACATATTATTAAAAATTAATGAAATCTTCTTATTTAATCATGGTCTATGGGAAATGAATATTAACCTCATTTCATAAATGTATTCCCCCTTTTGGTATTATCAAAATGATTGATATAATATAAAATCAAATAAAATATATAAGTATAAAGAGAAAGAGAGTGTCCATTATATTATAACATCAAATTACTGAATCAACTAAGGGAATAAAAACAAAAAGAATCTCTATCGAAGCCTAATTAGAGTTTGATAAAGCATCCTCATCCCTACTAAAGGTAAGATCAACTGGTTCATTTTCTATTCCATAAATAAGAGGGGCATGACGTGTAGTAGGTTATGAAGGTTTGAAGAAATTGGGTCTGAGATGTCACTCAACCTCAAAAGTTGTAAATACAAAT
The DNA here is from genome assembly GCA_963277665.1 of Viscum album. Taxonomy (NCBI): domain Eukaryota; kingdom Viridiplantae; phylum Streptophyta; class Magnoliopsida; order Santalales; family Viscaceae; genus Viscum; species Viscum album. Next base: position 411,344,196 of record OY728129.1, on the reverse strand, counting down.
GAAAAAACTTTAATGGATTATTTCTGCATGAGTATTGATAAGGGGGAGAAAGGTAGGAATTCATAGTGATGGATGGAGTTTCATTGAGAACCTTCCTTGTGATGTATAGAAATGGTTACATTAACTCAAAAAACTGAGTAATCACACAACCACTATGTTTCATATCCTTGACGAATTTTATTTTTTCTCCCATAAATAACATGAGCAGGGGTACCAAATTATTCTGCTATATTACTTTCTCCTAGAGGTCCCTATTCATAGTACGAATTCTAAAATTTTAATCTAATAAATTAAAATGGTATTTATTATTACACTTAGTATAAATCCTTGAGAGAAAATACTTAATAGATTTTATGATTATTTCTCTATCTCTTCTAGACTCATTATTTGAACTCTATAACCAACCAATAAATGTCATCACCATGAGATTTAATATGTAGAAGATTATCCTAATGATAATTATTAAAATAATACATCCCATATTTTAAAACTTCCATCAACATGTATCATATTTAATCAACATCAACTAAATCTGTAGAAGAATGAGTTGGATCCCTGGAAGAGGAAGCTATAGGCGTAGGCAACGACTAAAACCTTTCTAGAAGAGATATCTCTATCTACTATAAACTATCTATCATTTAATCAAATGAAGTCTTAATAAATGTCCTTTAATACATTATCCTCTTGTCCTACATTTCTAGATCTTCAATATTGATCAACATTATTGTTTGGATATTTTCACTTATCAAAGAAATTATCATCCACATGTTATCGTCTCATATATTTTCTTCTTAAACTGAGGAGGACCTAAAAATTCCACTATGATCTGCCAGAATATATGTTCTGAATAAATTAAGAGGAAAGTTGTTCTAATATTTAGAATAAGGAGGGATAGAAGGAGGAGGAGGTGAATTTATATCCAAACAATTAACATCAGCATCCACATGTCAAGGTTCCATAACATATACCTTATAAGAAAATTATTCTAAAATCTATTCATGGTCAATTATATTAACTATTGATCCATTCTGATCTCTCTATTTAATTAATATAAAAGGTCCACCATGCTCACGTAAACTACCCACATCTTCATCATCACTATCATATCATCATCATTATAGGAATCACTATAAACAAAACTATGCTTGTCTAATCTTAAGAACTTATCCCCCTTTGATGGTGCCTCATCCTCATTTTTTCTAATGTGACTAGATCAACCAAGATTCCATAAGCCTTACCGGAAAAATTAGTTGATTCATCTCTATCATCATATTCTTGAATTTCTAAAGAATATTGAGATATTCCCTTACCCTCCTCACAAAAAAACCTACAGGATTCAGTGACACTGTAATAGGGGTGAGTCAAATCATCCTCATCTTTGCAAGTAGAATCATACTTTCAATCATGAGATAACATAACCACATCCTCTGGAATCCATAAAGTATAATTTCATGAAGCAACCCAGGTGGACCCTAAACCGATCACCCAAGTTAATCCACGTTAAGGCCCGATAGGTATTCTTGATCCTCCAGGGATGACGACAAGTTCTAGAGAATCAACAGAGAATGAATGTGAACGATTTCTCCTAATGAAAATAAATAAAGAGGCAGAAAAAATAATTGGTAATACAGAATAAATAAACCATATAAAATGAATAAACAATAAAAAAAGAAAATACAAACTAACTGATTGGGAAAGACATTATCTCTACGTGACCCCACAGGTCACTTCTCGACTCAACGATCAAGTGTCTCTCAAGAAGATCTCATCTATTCTAGAGCATGCACACAAACTGAAAACAGAAAAGAACTATATATGTGAGTATTAAAACTTAGTATCCTAGAATAAAAATGTATTCCCAATGCACTACCATTAAAAGACGTCATTTCTATGTTTCAACTAAAATATATTAAAGTATGCATTTCTACAATTTTTACTGAAAAAAAAGTACACATAATTACACATAATTATTTGAAAAACCAAAAAAAAAGGGTTTGAAACAGAATTTATTTTGAAAAAAAATTTCAAAGGAGTTAGCAAACCAAAATATCACTTTTAATGAAAAACACCACTCAGGGTTACCAAGGAAGATATAGCAAGGGTAATGTAAATAGGTATGAAAGTATCTTCGTAATAGTTCAATAGCTAAAAATCACGAGACATACGTGAACTCAGAAGATCGAGAATAATCTAGATGACACTAATACCTGTGACCCCATATATAGTAGCATGCCACATATGATGAAATCTATCAATCCAAAACACATGGCCACCCTTTCCCAGGATGCCAAGGGAAAATACCATAGCAATAAACCAAAACATATTCGCCTGCTATGGGCCACTGGTCAGTACCATAACCTACCAGTGCAGTACTTTTCTATAAAATTTCTCTCGATATTTCAGTTTCTTATGTCGCAAGTATAAAAGGAGGTTAGCCAACAGATGGCACTGAGAATCAAAGCATAATTCATACCTATAATAATAATTGACAGCAAGACTCATCCGGAGTATCCTCGAGGAAGACTCTCATTCCTTAAAGTCAAGAGATAACAAAGGTTTCAAACCGAGGGACCTATATAATGGAACCTGAGGATTCCATACCGAGGACATCCCAACTATCCCATGTCAATGAGGCACAAAGAACATCCACGAGAGTTTTATGAAAACCGCCTAAAATCATTTTTTTTCAAAGTGACCAAATGGTCCCGTAATCACTATTTATAAATCCCACTTTTATCAAAGACACAATTTCCCCATTTCCAAAATAGGTGTAAAAACATCATTTATCTCACCCAAACATTGATAAGACCATTTTTAATACAGTTAGATTACACACTTGACACTCAATAATTTTTAATAAAATTCTAAAATATGCTAAAACACATTACACACTTTGGTAAAATCCAAACCACTTGGGAAACCACAGAAAGAACCAAATACCTTGTTCTACGCACTGCTGATACATTGGTAAAACTCAAATATTAATTTTATTTCACACTTTACTCCTAAAAGCCAAATAGGAATTTTATAAAGAACACAAGGCATGCAATGTTGATTGAAACATTTTCAATTTAATACTCAACAAATTATGAAAACCAATATGCATGCCATAATTTTATTTAAATTGTTAAAACTTTTTTTTAAACATAAAAAACCATGTGCGTAAATCACCTGGCATCGACAACTTGACAAAACGCACCACCCATTCAAAAACTATATTTTTTTAAAACAAAATGAATCCTAAAAACACTAATTTCCATATTTCTCACTACCAAAATAATATAATAAATGTCTGAGTAATTTATAAAACATCAAAAAGAGGTATAATAAGGTTCCACATCAAAACACACCCAATTTTAAAAAAAATTACTACTTTTTAATTAACTGCACAACAAGACCATATCAAGTAAGACTTCACATGTCGACTGCATTCCAAACCACTAAACAGAAGATTTCACCAAAAATATTTAACATGTATACGAATTGAGAGAAACCTAGAATTACAGATTCTTAAATTAAAAAGGGAAAGAAGAATGGGATTCCTACCTCAGAACCGAGGCACGATAAAATATTGCTCATCTTAAACCATGTGGTAAGGTCCAACGTACTGTAAAATAAATATCAATGACTCTAAACACAAAAGGTCTCTAAAACAAACTATTTGAAACCATGTGTCAGGAATGCAATCTTTACCTCACAGGGCAGCGCCAACCCAACTTTGTCTGAAATAATCACCTTTAGCGACAAACACAGAAACACACCTCATGTGGTTTCGAGTGGCAAGTCGCACTCCCCGAAAAGGGGGTGGTTGGAGGTGGGTTGCTGGCCAGACAAGTCGCCGACAGCGAAGCGGTCAAGACCCGTGGTGGGGTCATTAGAGGGAGGGTTGGCGCTGACAGGGAGGGCACCAAAAAAGCATTACAGACGGGGGGTGTGGGTCAGTAGGTAAGAGTATAGGAAAGGGGATGAGGTCACATCCCACGGGGCGTCGTGCTGGCTAGTAATGGCCACGCTGGAGAGTGTCATGTCGGACCAACGGATGGAGTCAGTGCGGCTAGATGCGGGCCGACCGAGGGCTATGGTCGAGGGCTGTCGGAGTAGGGAGGGGTTTTCACCTCCGACTTGAGAAAGGGGGAGATGGGGTGCCTCCCTAGTGAGAAGAAGGGAGGAATTAGTGTGTTGTGCCAGTGAAGGAGGGAGGTGGGGGGGGGGGGTTGCATCGGATGGAGGGAGGAAAGGGGGAGGCCGATAAGGAGAGGATAGAGGGGGGTGTGCTTAAAAAACCGTAAAAATTGGTTAATGCGAAAACAATGAAATAAAAGGCTAAATATATATATATGGGGTTAGACTCCTTATAGAAAAATATTAATGAATCTAATAATAATAATAATAATAATAATGATAATAATAATAAAATTATTCATTCCATTTAATAATAATAAAATTCTTAAGAACAATAATTTTAAAAAACGCATTTAATGTTTGTTTTTATTAAAAAATTATTTTTTACATTTTCCTTGAATGGAAGGTCATGCAGTTGCAAGGGCGTAGTCACGTGGAATCCAAATCACATTACACCAGTGCGACCGACAATTTAGACACAAAAAAGAAAACCTTTTTAACATAACTCAAAGAAAAATTCGTTTGGGACTCACCCAAACCCCAGAAAAATTTATCTAAGGCCAAAAAACAATTAAATATATTTATACACACGAGTCAGGATGTGACAATTCTCCTTACCATAATGTATTACACCCCCAGAAATCCATGAAACTATCCATCTAATTGATCAAAACCAAATGATTCTATATAAACATGATCTAACCTCTTATCTCAAGTACATTCGATCAAAAACCAATGGGACTCATCCTCATTTCCTGATACATATCACCAGTAGAGGGGAGGCATGAACGGACTCCCCCATGAAAACTCAATTAGCATCTGATAAAAACATAAGAGAAACCCCAAAGAGACTCACAGTGGGTCTCCACACCATAAAGAATCAACCTACAAGTGACCAATTTTAAATCCAACTTAGACTTGAAGTGGGCCTTACCCCAACTAAAGGGACTTCAACATGAACACTTAAACCACTCACTCATGTTTGAAAGGGATAAGAGATGAAAGGAAAACTCTACATGAGCCAAAAACCCTCACCCCATAGGAGGGGAGGGAAGGACCATGGATTAGATGAATGAAACTATGATGAACAAGTACTCATGACTCACCACATTGGGTTGCACCCAAACCAAACCCACAACTGATTCACATGGGTGGTCCACACAAGTCCACTGATCATAAACTCGAATTCAAAAGGAACTATTACTAACATTGCGAGAGGGATAAGAACATCACGCTCTTTACAATAAGAGAAAATTTACAATGATAGGGAAACCACAATAGAAACACTGAAACTATCTCACCACATGATTGGAGAACAAACCTAACCAAACTTCATAAAATTCCCCTATGGTTTCTGACAACGTGTCTACTTCACTCCAAGGAATTTTAGATGGTGCATTGATGGAAGAAGTGCCTCCTACCTCATAGTCAAGTTATGATAATCCAAATAAGAAACATAAATATTTTTATTTGACAAAAGAAATATCAAATTTTTTAGAAGAAAGACAGATAGGAATTGAAAACTGGAGTTCATGAAGGACCCATGACCTTCTCATACATTTCAAACCCCCTAAACACTATTTGTACACCTACCACAATAAGAGATACCTTATACTAAAAGGAACCTTAGACAAGAAAATTTTAAAACACCCTAACAACATGTCAGTTCTGATAACTTCCACCACAACACTTTCTATAAAATCCCAAAAAGAATCATAGTAAGTGACCCAAACATCAGCAAGAAAGACATGGCTTAGGAGTAATTGGGTAGGAAGGCCTCGTACGACCAAACTTTCCACACTGATAACACATGAGGATCTCTCACTTCGAAGAGGTTTATGAAAGATCCTGAAGCCTTTTGATTCCATGAATTCCTCCATCCACTTCCAATCGCTTCGATATCCGCTTTCCAGAATCTTCACCACTGCCTGTGGGGATTGAAGGGGGGAGGACTACTTCGAGCACTCCAGTCATCATAGCTTCGAAATGAAAAGCCATCTCACCACAATGGAAAACAAATTTAGGCTGGACACTGACACCTTTGACTATAGATTGGGGCAGATACATGCCTCGAAGAGTCAAACCTTCATGGAGTTATCTATGGCATACCCTAAATCATAAGGGAATAGCTCCACAAAGCGCTAGAAATATTTCAACACGGACTTTTCATCCTTCTGTAGATAACACATCTCCATACTCTTTCTCACACTTTCATCCTTAGATAAATAATGACGAATGAACAAGGCCATGAAAAATACCCAAGTAAGCTCTTTAAGGGGATTGACGTAATACACGAACTTCCACCACATCCAAGGTGAGGCTTCAACGATAAAGGTTGAAAACTTGTTCTTCAACGACTCGAGAAACTCAATGAGGTTAAAGTCCCTTTCAATATTCTGAATCCACTCCTCCACTATGGAAGGGTCCTCTTGAGAACAAAATATAGGTGGATCTAGATTCTGAAACTCCAGCAAAAAATCCTTAGTTTGATCAACTGTACTACGATCACATGTAACATCCCAAGTAAATAAATAAAATGACATTTTCATATTTACTAATATTATTTTGGATTAAATATTAATTTGAATTTAATGGGGATGCTATGTTTCATGGAGTACTTGATACGCAACACTGAGTTTCTTTGAAATCATATGTTGCAAGCTAATAATAAAATATAATTATTTTAATTGGTAGTTAATGCATAGTCATTGTATTGGCTGGAATGGATAAAACTAACTAAAATATTATTATATATGTTTGTTAAATGTTTTTTACATTTATCCAATAAAATTTAGTGGCTTAAAATGTGAATGAATCGAATTTTAAGCACAAATAATGTAATATTCTTTAAAAGGTCGATTTACCGCCTTTTAATGGAGAACCCTCTTTAAATATAACTATTGTCAGTTTTATATGTTATATTTGACAAAATAAAATTCTTCTTTAGATTCTGGACATCAACATTTACTTTCTGTATTTTTTTGGTATTTTTCCGGTAAAGTTCATTTTTTATGAATAGTGAAAAAAACTGTATTTTTATTCAAAAGTGCCTTTTTATCTGATTTATTTATATAGTTATATAATATTTTTAATTGGTTTTAAAGTGTAATTAGATTATATTTTTACCAATTAATCCAATGTTTTTCATTGGAATTAATTTCACTTTGAAATTGGACATAGACAATTTTCGATCATTTGATAGTTATTGTTTCTTAAAAACATGTTATTTGTTTTGACAATGGGAATTAATTTTAAATTAATTACTTCAACATATATGTTTTTAATTTGGTAAACTAGACATAATTTTTGTATTTGGAATTTCAAATATATCTTAGGCTGAAATTTTGGTAGTTTTCTGAAAAACTTCTGTTTTTGATGAATAGTGAAACCACTAAGTAGTAGTTAAAAACTGACATTTTCATTTAAATGAAATTTTACTGCTTCAGGGGATTAAATTTAAAAAATAAAACATAAATTTTTGTTATTATTAAGTAAAATTTGGTTCAATAAGATGAAAATAATTATTCGTGAATGGTATCTTTTGACATTTATTTACCGTAGTAAAAGGTAAATATGGTAATTCAAGGTAAAAAAAATATTATAATAATACAAAATTACCTTAAAACTTGTCCTAACCTTATTTTTTGAGTAATTTATGACAATGGTCATATTTGGTTAGATTTTGGGACCACATAGAGCCACTTGGTATTGATAATGACACTTAGGATTAATTAATTTAAAGTAAAGGAAAAAATGACAAAAACAAATATATTTTAGTAAATTAATTTTTACAAGGGGTTATATAAATTATATTTTCGACTATAAATATTAATTGGATGGATGAAAATATTTTTTACATCGTGGTATTTGTTTTATAATTTTTAGACATCAAATAAATTAAATTATATATGACACAATTATGATGCAGTATTTACCTCATTAATAAAAGATTTAAATAAATAAGATTATAAATATAAAAAAATATATACAAAACCTATCCAATTATTCTTGGATTATTTTATTTTGACCATGAGGAATCTTATCATCAACCGTAATTTTTTTTGGACTTTTTGAAACTGAATATCATTATATAATAAAATAATATTTTCACACTTTCCTAAAGAGACCCTCCACCCCCTAATAAATATTCTTGAATTCTATCTAATTAATCACACCATTAAAGCCCCTTGGCTCAACCATACCCAATTAAAATAATCTATCAATATCCCTCTCCTCATCCTATAATCCTTACCTTAGGCAGAAGGCACATTAAGGAGTCCTTTTGGTTCAAACGACTATGAGTTACCCAAATTAAAGGTAACAATTCCTCTTAACATCTTTTCTAATATTTTAATTCTACAACCCCAAAACTCATTTTGTTATTTTATTTCATAATAACACCAGTATACTCAATATACTAGTATGTTGATATGATATGGATTTGATCTAAATTTACACAGACCTCTTTCTAATGGGTGAAGAACATACTGTTTCTATGGATGGAAAACAAACACCTCACGAAATGATGATTGTTCGATTATCTCCTACCGCCTCTCATGGTGGCCATTAAGATGAATCTATATTTATATATTATATATATTATGTTAATTTTTCCTTTATTCTTTGGTATTTTTCTTTAATATCATACCTTTATGGTTTCTATTATGGGTAAACACGCTAATTTTATTTGAGGAAGTGCGGACTACTACGCCCCCTCAAAGTGATATGACCCATTAATACCATATGTGGGAAGTATAAAAGATAAAGTTAATGATATTATATATTATATTATACTAGAATTATAATATACCTATGTATCATTATGTTTTAATTCCCTTAAAATAATAAATAGAAATGAAAGTGGTGTTCATGCGTACGTACAGCTTACCCTCTCCATGAACGGTGCATTTCATTTCTTACCTCCAAATGATATTCAATATATTATATATATATATATATTTACTAGATATATATGATATCTATGATATCTAAATAATTAATATCATTCTGGATATAATGGACTATTGACCACATTGACAACTTGTAAATATAAGGTGTTCATTTTTTACCCAACTACCAAATAACGAAAAAACGACCATTATTAACTTAAACGACTAAAAAATGTTTATAACATGGAAATAATTTATATAAAGGATTAATAAACATGAAAATTTTTCTTAATAAATTAGAAATTAACTTTATTTTGTTATACAGGAGATTAAAGAATGAACGGGTCATGTCGGACAATGAGGTAAGGGGTTTCTTATCTCACTTTTAATTCTATGAGATTTCCATTATTCTCCACTAATTTATTGAATGTGGTGTATTTTTTACTTCCATTTGAAATATATTATCATGATACTATTTATATTATTTTTATTATTTGAATAATTCGGTGGTTATAACTTTTGGTCATACGACTCGATTGATTACAATGTGGTAAGGAATTTTCATCTCACTTTTTATTCCTGTGAGATTAATGTTATATTTGCCACTATTTCCTTTTGTGTGGTGTATGTACTGACTATTATTGTATTAAATGTTTAATATAATTTAATTTATGGGTATTTACATTTTAATTGTATGATCCATCATTCATAGGGGGTATGTTTCATATGTTACAAAATCGGTAAAGCAACCCTTCACCCATATTCCTTTTAAAAGATTTCATTTTGTTATGTATTTTAATTTACATATTCTAATGATGGGATATGTTACTCTATATACTTATTGCATTAAATTTTCTGTCCAATTGGTGAGACACCCTTTTCTCTCTCATCAATTCATTTTCTGGGTTTTAAAGTGACGTTGTTATGTAGTCGAATTTCTGAAAGGAAACTTCTTCACGGAATTTCAATTCTTTGGGTTAAACTTCTACTTCTTGATTATGTCGTGATATGAATATGGGGGAATAAACTATGATTTTGTTTCAATTAATATCCAATTATATTGGGTGTATTTGTATTTTTCACACATAATTATGTCATTTATTTATCCTTAATCTAAGGATACCGTTTTTATAATGGATTTCGTCTCAATTTATATTTCATTGGGACTTCATTGTTGTTATGCACCAATTCACTATTATATAGAGTATATACTATCCTTTGGAATATTATATCATTAATCCCTTAATTATCATGATATTATAATGTTCTAATTAAATGTTATTCCTCAATTATTTGTATTCTAGCTTCTCTCATTTTGTTAGAAACTCTTTAACTAAAATATAGTTTTAAATGTTTTAAAGACTTATTCTTATAAATATTTCCCTTTAATGCATATGTTTTCCAAAATGGTATTTAGGATTTATTTATAAAGACATTAATGTTTTCAAATGATAATTTATTTAAAATAATCAATGTTGTATGAGACACTTTGTTTCAAAAATATGTTTTTAAATGGTTTGATAAAGCATTAATTATTTCAATATATTGAAATTATTTCATGTGATTTAAAATGAAATGTTATTAGTGAAATATTTATAGTTTCAATATTTTATGTGTTATGATGGTACATGGACATTTGACGAGTGTTTATGTGATAAACCATATGACGGGTGATGTCGAGATAAACCAAGACGGGTTATTACATTATAACCTCCAATGAATTGAGTATGGAATTTTGTCATATGGCTATTCCATTTAGTGATATGTGTGGGAGTCGACTGTATGGTTATTCCATTTAAGTATGTTTATGTCCCATGTTACCTTTATATGTTATGTGTTCTTTATATGGGTTTTATGGTAATATTTTGGTTAAAAATTGTAAGCAATGATCTTTTCTTCAGTGAAAAGAATTTACAGCTTATTAAAGATGAAAACTATTACTTATGATAAAATATTCATGGTTTACATGTTGTTTTGAAAAACTAACAGTTTTCCTTCTTTGTGTATCCCTTACTGAGATTTTTATGATCTTCCCATGTTTTTGAAATGTTTTTCATAGGACATAAAGTGGAATAGGGTCAAGGATGGGATTAAGGAAAATTCGTGTTGTCTACAACAAGGAACTAGACATGTCTCATTTATTCAAGAGTTTTTATTTTATGAAAAAAATAGAAACTGAGTCGAAGCGTCTACTTTGTAATTTTTGAGATGTAATGTAATTGTTAAGACTAATTCTATAAATCTCTACACCTGAAAAGATCCTCAATGGGAATTATTCATTGATTTCAATATTATGTAATGTTTAAGGTTGGGTCCTTATATCACCTACCTATGCTTCAAGGGGATAACAGCTATATAAGAAAAGTCAATAAGGTAATCATGGCCAACTCAATAAATAGAATCCTCAAAATCAAACAACACATAGGTGAAAATCTCTAAACAAAAGAATACAAGATTTCAAAACTTCAAAACATTAATTTTGAAAACATCGTTAATTTATAACAAGATCTGTTTGTTAAACCCTCTACATTGGTATTATTTAGAGTCTCGCTCGCGTTCATGTTTCTGTGCCACCCCGGGTATCCATCTGCCATACCAAACATCTATTCATATCCCAACATACCACTTTTCATGTGAGCACCCCTAGGAACACTAAGGAGAAAACAAAACAACTTCATTTTCTAAAAAAAATCATTCATCCCATTTTTTTGAATACTCCACTAATTAAACATATCATTCCAAACAATGTTTTTTTTCAATACCAATTTTTCTGTTACAAACAACTTCTAGAAGTCATAGGAATCTCAAAACACTCAAACAGGGAACTAGTGTTGGTGGGTGACTTGACCATATGGTTGGTGGCCATATGCCAAACACATCACCAATACATAGAGCCTTTTAGGACCATTCTCTATGCTCTACATGGATTTCCAGGGCATGAGTCTCATGAGGACTATTAGTCCAACACCGTTGTCATATTCCTATCGCAAAGCATTACAAAATAAACCCAAAGAAACTAATTCAACTTGATATCCCATGGAAAACTAAGGATCAGCATGAGAAAGAGTTCTTGACGCTCTTTTCGCACCTACCCCTTGATTACCGACAATCCAAACCCATCTACCTAGACAAAAACATAATAATAGAAACTCTAAAAATAGAGTTCCTCTAAGAGATGACCTCCTATGATAACATTTTTTCACGAACCAACCTGAGTCTACCCTGAACAGGTCATCCAAGACAATCTGTGGAAAGGCCTAAGAGTCATTCTCGATCCTCTCAGGCAGGCGACAAGTTCCAGGGAATCATTAGATAATGAATGGGAATGATTTTTTCCAACAAAAATAAATAAATCCGTAGAAATAATAAAGAGAACTATAGAATAAATATACCAAATAATACAACTAAACAATAACAAAAGAAGAAAAACTAACTGAATGGGAAAAATATTATATCTGTGTGACCCCATGGGTCACTCCCCAACTCAACTATCAAGAATTTCCTAAGGTTAGTGCATCCAAGCTAGATCATGCACCCCAACTAAAAATAGAAAATAACTATATGCGTGAGTATTAAAAGTATGTAGGCCAGCATGATAATATTTTCCAAATACACTGCCTTTAAAAAATCATCAATTCTATGTTTCAACTATAAAAAATTAAATTATGAATTTCTACAATTTTTACTTAAAAAACAAATAAAAATCATTGCCCTTGATTTTTTGAAAAACCAGAACAAAAGGATTTGAAACACAATTTATTTTGATAAAAATTTTCATAGGAGTTAGGAAACCCAAATGTTACTTTTCATGAAAAACACCATGCAGGGTAACCAAGGCAGTTATAGAAAGGTCAATGTAAATAGGTATGAAAGTATATCAGAAATATTTCAATAGACAAAAACCATTAGTCATAAGTAAACCTGAGAGATTGAGAATAATCGAGACAAAACTAATACTTGAGACCCCATACACAGTAGAACGCCACCTACGATGAAATCTAACGCACTAAAATGCTTGGCCATCCTTTCTCGGGAAGGCTGATAGAAAATACCAAAGCAATAAACCCAAACATATTCTCCTACTATGGGGCACTGGTTAGTACCGTAACCTGCCAATTTATTACTCATCACTGAAAACTCTCTAAATATGTCAAGTTCGTATATCTCAAGTATAAAATGTGGTGATCCAACATATGTCACTGAGCATCAAATCACAACGCATATGTATAATAATAATTCACAGCAAGACTCATCCTGAGTCTCCCCGAGGACGACCCTCATGCCTTAATGTCTAGAGATACAAAGGGTTCCTAACTAAGGTACCCATGTAATGGAACCCGATGATTCCATACCTAGGATATCCCAACCAACCCATGTTAATGAGGCATAAGAAATATCCATAGGGGTTTTTTGACAAACATGGTACAACATTTTTTTCATAGTGGAAAACGAGCCTTTAACCACTATTTATAATACCCGCTTTTATCAAAGGAACAGTTTTCACATTTCCAAAAGCGGTTTAAACACATAATTTATCACATCAAAACTCTAATAGGAGACTTTTTAATAAGGTCTGATTACACACTCAACACTCAACTATTTTTCATAAAATGCCAAAACATGCTAAAACACAATATAGAATTTTGTAAAATCAAAACCACTTGGGAAATCGTAGAAAGAACTGAAGACCTTGTTTCACATACTTCTAATACATTTTAAAACCTCAAAAATTCATTTTATCTCTAACTTTACTTCTAAAAGACAAACTATCATTTCATAAAGAACACAAGGATTTAAATGTTGAATAAAACAATTTCAATTTAATAATCAACAAATTATGAACACCAATCTACATGCCATACATTTTTTTAAATTGTCAAACCTTGATTTTAAACTTTACAAACCATGTTCATAAAACAATCGGTATCCACAACTCGACAAAACAACCAACCCATTTGAAAACTATATTTTTTTAAAACAAAACATACACCATAAACTCTAATTTATATATCTCACACTACACAAATAATTTAATAAATTTCTGTGTAATTTATAAATCATAAAAATGAGGCATAACAAGGTTCTACATCAAAAAACACCCAATTTTACAAAAAAACACTACCTTCGAATTAACTGCACAATAATACCATATCAAACAGGACTTCACATGTCGACCACATACCAAACAACTAACCTGAAGATTGCACCAAAAATATTTAACATGTATTCTAAGTGTGAAAAACATAGAATTAAAGTTTATTAAATTAAAATGGGAAAGTGAAAGAGGATTCCTACATTGGAACCAAGGTGTGATGAAACAACCACTACCACAAAACGAGGTTTCTGCAGCGCCACCCATTATCAGTGCTAAAAAAGTGCTGATAAAGGGGGGCTTCATCATCACATTTTCGAAGCACTGATAAATTTATATTTCAAAACAAAATCATGAAAAATAATATATTTATATATAAGTATATTTATATGGATATAAATATAATATATATTTTTTAAATATGTTATAGATAATTATAAATATATTATTACAATTAATATATAAGAAATTTAGTGAAAATGGAATTAAAATATTTTAAAAAATATTATAAATTAATAATTTTCTAATTATCATTGACCAATAATCATGTAATAACAATTTGAGCACAAAACAAAAAATAATAAAAATAATAAATCATATAAAATAATTTGAAAATGTAACTCATACTTCAAACGACCATAAATTTTGATCTGGGTGTCCATTTGAGCTCTACAACATATCAAATCAAAGCCTGCAAGGAGCTCTATGAGCTAGTGATCCAAGGAAACCTTTTGTTACATCTTTCTAAGCAAAAAATGGAATTGAAAGCCTCCAAAACTGAGTTTTTATTGCGGATACCCAAATTTGTTAACATTCAAACATATATAACATCTAATTCGGATGTCCTCTAGGCCTATAACACATATAATATCGAATATTGTTTTATTTTATTTGATTTGACTAGTTGTGGAGTTGCAACAGACTTCTGGATTAGATGTTATGGTCGTTTTAACATTCTATAGCTTTTCAAATACACATATATATGTATTTATTCATATATATAATTGTGTGTGTGTGTTTTTTGTATATATCTATGCATTTATTTATTTATTCAGAGTCACACATTAAAAAATATATTTTATAAATGTATTTAAAACTAATCTTATAAATATATATTAATATACAAATAAACCTACGGATAAAATATTATAACTATATATATATAAATAGATATAATTGTATATTAATATACAAATATATATATATACACACATTAATATATGAATAAATATATATGTATTAATATAACTAAATGTATTTATATTAATATGAATCTATTTTAATATAAGAATAAATATAACTATATATATATAGATATGTCATTAAATAGAGAAAAAACTAAATGGCCTAGTGGTAAAGTTGTAGGCGCGTGAGGGGGGAGGTCTCGAGTTCAAGTTATGGTGGAAGAAAGGGCATGAAGGAAAGTGGGAGGGGGTTGCGCGGGAAAGTGCAGATTGTAGTGAGAGGGAGCGGCTATCCTCCTAGTGCTAATAAATGGGGGGGTTATGCGCTATTAAAAGATCAATACATTATATTTTATTTTTATCTTTTTTTTAATTTTTTTTAATGCTTAAAAAATGCCGATAAAAAGTGACTTTTATCAGTGCTAAAAAAGAACTAATAAATGATGTTTTTATTAGCGCTTTTTTAGCGCTGATAAAAGTCCCCTTTTATAAGATCTTTTTTAGCACTGATAAAAGGGTCCTTTTTCAGTGCTTTTCTGAGCATTTATAAAAGGGACCCCCAATCTTCACCTCAATTAACAGTGATTTTCTAGCACTTTTATGCCCTTATCTGGAACAGATAAAGGCAATATTTGTAGTAGTGAAGGCACATCTGAAACCATGTGGTATGGTCCAATGCACTGAAAAATAAATAGCAAGTACTCAAAACACATAAGGGATTTAAAACAAATAGTGTGAAACCAAGTAGTGGGAATAGTATCTTCACCTCACATGGCAGTTCCAACCCGAGACGGTCTAAAACCCTCACGTTTAGCAGCAAACACTGAAACACACTAAAAGTGGTCCCGAGAGGCAAGTAACACACCCCCAAAAGGGGGTGGTTGGATGTGGGATGCTGGTTGAATAAGTTGCCAGCAGCAAAGCGGTCACGACCAGAGGTGGGGTTGTCGAAGGGAGGCTTGGCACCAGCTGGGAGGCTAGCTGGACTAGTCGGGCAACACTGGTAAGGCGACTGCCGACATGGAGGTTGCTGGAAAAGCATTGCAGTAGGGGGAAAGGGTCGATTGGTCAGAGACCGGGCATGAGAAGGAGGCCACATCCCAGGGGGTGTCACACCATCCAGAAAGGGCCGCACCAGAGGTTGTCATGCTAGAACAGTGGACAGGGTCTGCACGGCTGGATGCATGCCAACAGGGGGCTGCAGTCAAGGGCCACCAGATTAGGGAGGAGGGTCGTGCCTTCGGCTTGAGCAAGAGGGAGCCAGGGTTCCACAGCAGTGAGCAAGAGTGAGGCAGTAGGGTACCACGCCGATGAAGGAGGGAGGCGGCGGTGGGGGTTCGTGCAACACAAAGGGAGGGAAGGGGGTGGCCTTGAGGGAGATGAGTGAGGGGGTGGGGGTAACAAACCCTAAAAAAGAGTTAAAGAAAAAAAAGAAACCAAGGCTAAATATATATATATATATGGGGTTAAACTTCTAATAGCTAAATACTAATGAATATAATAATAATAATGACGATGATGGTTATTATTATGAAAATAATAATTTTAATCATTCATTTCAATAATAAAAAAATATTTTAAAAAATTTAAAGAAAACAAATAAAAAAAATTTAAATTACAAAAAAATTTATTTATTTTCAATTTCCAAGAACGGACAGTCCTACATTTGTATGGGTAAAGACACGCGGCTTCCAAATCACACTCTTCCCATGTGACCAATGACATAGACACAAAAATTGTACCTTTTTAACATAACTCAAAGAAAAAATTCCCTTGGGACTCACCCGAACCCATCAAAAAAATTTTAAGGGAAAAAATAACTAAATAAATTTATACACACGGGATGGGGTGTTATAAATAACCCTCAAATAGGTCATCGTTAGAGGCATTGGCCTCTTTTGTTTCATTTACTTCTTCTAGAAATCTCTCTCTAGTAGGTTGGGAAAGTGGTGGACTAGGAGAACCTAATAAACATTTGGACTCTTATGAATACTAGGATCACTCACATCCTCTAGTCAAACTAGTTCCCATTCTTCAGTTTTATCTACAACTCTTCCACTAAAACTATAGAACAAGTAACAACCTCACTATCTTCATCTAAATATAACTCTACAGCATCATTTAGATCCAATCTAGGGTCAACCATATCTCTTGGTCTGGAAGGATACTCAACTGGGTTGAAATTCTCATATAACTTATCATTATCCACTACCCGAATTTTCATCCAAGTTTTATAGTTCAATTCCATTCTAATATAGGTGAAATAAAGAAGAAAAAATTCATCACACTTAGTTAATTGATCTTCCCCTTAACACATATGAACTAAATATACCAATATATCAAATATCCTTTTGGGGTATGCAAGAGAATTTAATATCAAGAAAAGACAAACTGATTCCATCATATAAAACATTAAATAACTCCAAAAACTAATATCTCCTTCAATTTTCATATGAGAAAATATGTTAATTAATAATACCTCATTAAGTTAAAGTCCCACTTCTTGGGGCATGGAATATGTCAGACGAACAAAAACAGCAATCAGAATTCTTTATATAACTCCACTGTAGATGTCTGTTGAACAGTTTTACATCTAGTGATCTCCAAAAGGTAATCCTCTATCCTAAAATTATCATGATTAATGGGAATTGATCCTTGGTATTCTATCCGACGTATTGGAAGATAAAACAATCTCTTTTCCATCCAACATTATTTTGATAATATATTTATTTATTTCAAACTAATACTCTTCAAATAAATAGAAATTGTGAGCCAGCCTGTGGTAGAATGTTCAATTATTCCTTGGGAATGTTTCCACCCATACCAAGTACTAAATCATATTACACACAAGTGAATTTATTGAAGATAATTGAGTATCATCAATCTCCTTTTTTTATAACAATGTGATATGCAAGCATTAGAGTTTTCTATTCTACAGTCTGACTTGATTCCACATTATCTTTCATTGAAGGATATGATCCATCATGTGATTTAGTAGGAAACTTCACTCAAACCATTTATTTATTGGTTCTTGGGTCAAAGGTAGAAGATCGAGAGAGAAATAGAGGCGATGAATAGTTTTAAAGGAGGTGAAAGGATTGAATGGTGGTTCACATAATAAAGGGTTCCTTGGACTAAAATTTAATTCAATTCTATAATTTAGGGACTCAAGAATCAAAATATAATTAATTATAATTTGAATAAAAATTTAAAAAAGTAATATTTATATTTTAAGTTATAAATAAATAAATAGAAACATTAGGAATCATTGGTCTTATGTTATATTCTCATGCTATTATAGAAATAGTAGTATGAAATGATCAATCATCACAATAGCATGTCATGGTAGCCACCAAATAGTAGATCCCCATATTAGATCATCCACGGTAGATCACCCATGGTATATCAGCTATAGTAGACCATTCATGTTAGATAATCGAAGGTAGATCATCTATGGTAGTTCGCAACTGAATGCCATTTTTAGAAGATTTTAATAGTAGTATATAATAATTGTACCAAACATTTGATTTTTATTTACCGAAAACAATGTAAACTAATGAAACAAAATAACTAAATAGAATTTAGCAATAAAATTGCATTTATGCAATAACTCATTCTCTAAAAATTAAAAGCCTGTTTTAATATATCAATAACTTATGTTCATTTCAAATAAGCCTGAGAGTTATATCACCCTTTTGAAATGGTCCCTTAAAAATTGATGTTTTATATCAATTTGTTTTGTTTGATAATTTGAAACATGATTCTTAGATATGTTTGTATCACTCAGGTTATCACAATTTATAGTCACATGTTAAAATTGATATCTGTATTCTTATAAAGTATGTTTCATCCCCAGAATTTGTTCACAAAAACTGCCTACAACTATGTACTATGCTTCAACTGTAGATAACGCTACAAAATTTTGTTTCTAACAACACCATAAAACTAGAGACTCTCCCAAAGTAACATGTTCCATAGGTTCCTTTTCTATCTAACATACAATCAATAGAATCTATATCTCAATAACATACTAAATAATATGCTTTTCCTTTAATGAAATATAGTCTAAAATTGGTTTTACTTTTTGTGTATTTTAAAATTCTTTTCATAGTAATAAAATTTGATGCTTTTAAGTTTTATAGAAAATGATAACATATTTAGACAACTAATAATTATATCAGGGTAGATAGTATTAAATCATAGTATGAAACAAATTATATCATTATAAGTGGCTTGATCAACTATTTTTCCCAGCTTCATCAAGATCTATTTTATATCCTGTACTCATTTGAGAATAACTACCTTTAGTTCTATCCAAAATAGGAAAAATGAAAATATAATTAGTGTATATTTTATTATTTAAAATAATTCCTTCCTCAATTTGAAAACTCTGAAAACAAAGGAATAATTTTAACACAAAAAAACTCATTTCAATTTCATTTCACATCATTTTTTAAAATTCAATACTCAAAGAATTTATTGAAGATCCAAAGTTAATATCTTCAATAATGATTTGTAATATTAAAACATATTTGGAAATTATTTTAATAATCATTATAGGGTAATATATTCCTCTGGTAGTGAATTTTAAATTTAAAAAATTTATCATACTATCATACCAAGATCTATGAGCTTTTCTAGTCAAATAAATATTTTTTTTAATTCTAACACATTAATTTGAATGAAAGGATTTTGAAATATATTGGTATATTCCACAAAAAAAATCATCAAAATATAACCATTCAACAATGAACTCTTGAAATCCATTTTCTATAATTTGAAATCCAATTTTTTGTATATGAAACAAACATTTGGATGGCTTCAAATCCAGAAACTGGTGGAAAGGATTCTTCATTTTCAATTCCTTCATCGAGACTATACCCTTGTGTAACCAATATTAATTTAAATATAATTATATTTCCAAATTGATAAAACTTTTCTCTAAAACCCTATTTAGTACTAGAAGTTATGTAGTCTATGGGTCTTTAGAATAGTCCCTAGACTCTATTTCTCTCATAAATAATTAGCTCTTCTTTAATTTTCCTTACCTAGAATTCATCATCAATTTATTATTTTATGTTCATCGGTTCATGATGTGAAAATAATTCTAGATGTTCTAATTGATTTCTAGGAGAATCTCTAGTAAGATTACCTTAACCTATTTCACCAAAAACATCATTTGAGGGATGATATCTATGAGTCCTTACTTCTCTAGGAATTAAAGTATTTTAAATTTCATTATCATATATAGGCTCAGGTTTATAGTATTCCTCAAAACTATAAGCTTTTTCTATAGGATATTTGAAAGAATTATCACTAGGTTTAGCCCTGATATAAAAATTATGAATCTCATACTCATGATTTTATAATGAGGTCTTAGTCTAATGTGGATTTCATTTATCAAATTTTACATTTAAATATTTTTTGGTAATATTAGTCACTTTATTAAAGACCTTATATAATTTTCATGGATGTAGAATATCAAAGGAAAATTCATGTATCTGTTTGGGATGTAATATTTTCTAAATTCTCCTATATATTGTGATTAAGGACTTTATAACCAAAATCTCTAACTAATTAACTTTTAGGTTTCTACTATTCCATAACTTATATAGGGTTTCTTTAAAAAATTTATTATTATTACTTTATTAATTATATTAAACTTGTGTCACGAACCAATCTGGGTCGACCTTGAACCGATCACCCGAGTTGGGGAAGGACAAGGCCCGAGGGGGGTTCCCGATCCCCAAGGTCTGAAAACTATTGTCATGAATCAAGTTAAAATAGTTGGGAACAATATGGGCCATGAAAAAATGATGGAAAATAAAAATAAATAAAACTTTACAATAAGAATAAATTCTATTAGACTAAATAAATAAATAGTTTCACGTACCTTCATGTGACCTCATGGTTTTCCACCAAACACATAGCCAATATCGCTCTAAGAGTTATTTAAAACATTGAGAAACAAAACTGGAAAGAAAAAGTAGGAATGAGAAACAATATGTTCTTTAGGAATTTCAAAAATAAACCACTCCAAATACCCTACCTCTAAAGTGAAATATTATATATCTAGTTTGAAACATAGATGCATGAAAATTTGTTTTTCCACTATATTAACAAAATAGGTAACAAGATTTTAATTTCATGAAAACACACTTTTTCATTTCATTTTTATAAATCAATAACAAAACCATATAATTCATTTCAATGAATTCTTTTAAAATATAACTAGTTTCAAAATAGGTTTTTAATAAAAAAAGAAAAATTTTTATAAGAAAAAATAACCAAAATTTCCACAAAAGAAATTAGGAAGATACAAGTACCCAACCATGGGAATTTCAGAAGAATCCCTAGATCGATTCCTGAACAAACTTTGTTCAGAACCACCTTCCGATGTATAGTAAATCTCATAAATATATAACCAACTGGCCTCCCTCAACTGACCAACCTAGTGGAACATGCCTGCCTAGCCTAACAGAAAATTGACGGGGTACCAACCCATCTAATCAGGGTTTACCAACAACCGTCACTCGACCCTCTAAAATATGACCAGGAACCCATGGTGTTAAAAGTAATGTTGTGTGAGTAAGAGCGCCTCGCACACATGACTCACCTTACCCACCTTCACTGTGGTTGCCTACCCCAAACACAATCACCCAATACTATAAATTTTAAAAGGATATCTATCCTATAGAGGTTCCCACTATATATATGTGTATATATATATATAAACATGTACACATCATATCAACTAACGTACAACCAGGACATCACATCACATGAATTTTTAAACCCTTTCACAAAGAACATTATGTTTCCAACCAGGGGTCCACACTTTCAATGTGACAATAGGTACCAACAATTCCTTTAGTACTATCATTCCAATATACCATAAAAATATTCAAAACCAAATTCACTTCTCAAATAAATTTCCAATTATAGTTTTAAAAATTGAAAACACACTGAAAAAGTTCTAAATGGGCATTTATCCCATTGAATTGTCAAACCACGCAGCAAGAATCAAAACAAGTTTGGTTTGGAAAAAAACATTCTACCAAATAATTTTTCTCAAAATAAACTTCACAACTTGAAATATTTTAGTAAACTATTATAAAACACTTACGACACCTTTATAATTAAAATCAATTTGTAAATGGGCTTAGACAAGTTATAAAAATTGGTGGGAAACCAATATCGAATAGGAAAAATCCATTTCACAAAACACATATACAAATCCACATATATATATACCACATGAATATATAAACACATTTTAAAAATGGGGAGAAATCATTGAATTAAAATTAAATTCATGGGCATAGAGGACCTACCTCCAAAAGGAAGTAGACCAAGATGAGACACTTTATCTCTTGAAGCTTTTGACGATAATCTCCCACACCATCACACACATACAATCTCAAACATATATATATATATACCCTTAATACAATGTATATTTTCCCTAAGAAATGAGGTAATATATGCATGGAACATATATATATATATATACATACATACCAATGTATGTGTGTGTGCGCACAAAAAATGAGCCACCAAAGCATTAATTAATTAATATAGATGGACCAAAATCATTTAGAAACCAAAGACTCATTTAAGAGATCATGGTTTTAAAAGAACATAATTTTAAATATCCATATTTATTTCAAGGCACATATATGGGTGCACGACATGCACCCATGGATGTGAAAACATCTAGCAACACAATCTAATATCTATGAAAATCGACAAAATACATTTAAAAAAACACTATTTTCTTTCAAACCTAACCTAACAAATTAGATAATTTGAAAAAAAATTAGGAAATCCATTTAGAAACAAAGGAATCCCTTACAAAACCTTTAGACAGGTCTACCATGCTATCTTGTTATCAATTTATGAACAGAAAACCAAATTCATAAACTAACAACACCACCACAATAACAATAAGGCTTTATATTTCCCAAAACCCCAATCCAAATCAACTTAATAAAACATTCCATAGAAAGCACCTACCAAATCAACAATTTTAACTATTCAAATCTAATTGAAATTAAATCAAATTCATTTGGTGTATTAAATCTTTGGTATAATTGAAAATTCACATTGAATCTAATTTTTAACAAATTGTATTCCCACAAAAATGTTATACTAAACTAACCAAAAGTATTATGGGTTTGAGAAACATGAAAAAAAAATTAATTGAAACTATAAAAGAATTAAATAATTCTTTTTAAAGGAGAAAACAAAGATTCACCTACTTAAAACACATGGGAATGTAATTTCGCTTCATTAGAAGGAAGAATCGCACCTCGTGAACCCTTCACACACCCTAAAATCGAAAGGAAGACATGTTACAACTAAACCCTACCCATAAGGGTACAGAAAAACCCTTCTTGCCCAATAAATTCAGAATAAACCTCATAATAGAGGAATAAAATCATTGGATGGTAAGGTTGCACTGAAAATATTGGTGGCTGAAGGTAGGTTTGAGTAGGAGGGGGCGTTATCGGATGGACGGGGTGCACTACGAGGTGGTAGGGAGGCTCAAATGGAGGAGGGTGAATCAGGTAGTTTGTCCAGAAGTTAGGAGGGTGCATTATGCCGGATGGATAGGGAGCATCAATATGGGTAGCCGAAGTAGGGAGTCGCGAGCAGGAGGCATGTATGGCATCCCGCCTTTTTAACATAACTTTTCATTACATTTTATAAATAGTGGGTCTTTAAAGTCTATTGTCTTGGAAATCAACAACAATAAAACATGAAAACATAAAACACTCTTTTAAATCCCTTTGAAAATATTATTGAAAAGGTCATCATATGTACAACTACAACATCTCATACCCTGGAGACATGCATCAAAAGAAATGGTGAGCAGAAAGCCCGATAAGGAAAGCAAGGAAATCAGTTTACTCTTGATATCAATAAGAACTTGATGAAAAACATAAATACACGATCAATGGATGTAGAAAAATTTCATAATGAAAATAACTTGAACCATAACATGAATATGTTAATAAAAAATTTAATTTATAAATTCATGAACATAATACTATGTTCATCCTCAAGGTGTCATAAAAATTACCATGGCTATTCACCAAGATATCGTGAAACTTGTCATCCCAATAGATTAAATTCATTAATCAATTATTTTAAGTGCCATAAGGGTAAAAAATTAATATGTATTTATTTTCATGCGATCCACATATATCATAATCAAACATTGCATAAATAACCCACAGAGAGTAAAAGTAATGGGTTTCACTTCAAAATCTTGATGTTTTAAAAGTACTTTGAAACAAGATTGTTATGTCTTTTATAACCCATGGAAAATGAAAGAGGGTTTATTTTATGTCAATTCTAGAATCAAATAGATCAATTTTATGTCGTGATGAATATGACTAGAAATGAAAATATATTTGGTTATTCAGATAATTAAAACAAGAGAATTTCTTGAAAAAAAAGAGAGAGATTCTGAGACAAATTTTTTCAGCATAACGGCTATATAACATGGTTTTAAAAAACAACAAAATGATAGGGGTTAAGGGTATCCAACAAATAAATGAATAATTTATAGTATAATTAAAGAATAAAAGGAAATAAAATCATGGTGTGTAATGACCCACCACATGAAAAGGAAACTTGAAAAAAGAGAAAATGTGATTTCTTTTACGAAAATTATGCAGCCTAACGACGTCACTTAAAAATTTATAAAATAAAATGATGAGAGAAAAATGGGTATATCATATTTATACATTTAATGGATAGTAATAATAATATATAAGAACATAACCCCACATAATAAGATAGAAACTAGAAGACATAACATAAATTAAATAATGACTAAAAGAGGAGGCTGGAAGGTTCCCTTACCATGAAGAGTAACTTCGAATTATTGATGGTTGGGACCTTGGGGGGCTTGAGGGAAACTTGAGAGGACTCCTTGGGAGGTAAAAAGACAAGAAACTCGTTGAAGAATATTTTGGAATGAAATGAATGAGGTAATGAATTGGTAGTTATTGGGAAATTCAGGGAATATTTAATTAATTTCCAAGGGACACCTTATCAGTGGTTTTTGCAAAACCATGGGCTCGCCTATGGTATTTTCCCATGGTATTGGCCACTTCAGACACCTCATATAATATATTAATATTCACAAGCATACCAGAATGATTACATCATTATTACATCATTAATGATGTCATTAAACACCTGAAACTCTAAAAATGTATTTTCACTATTCACTAAAAAACTAAACATTTTATAAAAATCACATAAATTCACTATATCCTAATTTCACCGTTCTAAATTAAAAAAATGAACTCCATTATATGAAAATAATTTTTTAAATATTTTTAATTTAATTTTTAAATAAAATCATTATTTATTCCAAATGAGCAACATTAAATCTATAACTCGTTCTGTAACACCTTGAAAAAGTAATCAAGGTCCCATAAAATTATTGTGTAACTATAAGAAAATAAAGTAATAATTTATGATTACATTTTATCATAATACATTTTCAAATTATTATGTTAATTATAAAATTTTAAATAAAATATTTATGGCATAAAAAATACAAAAACTTATACTATGGTCATTTTTTCATTTTTAATATGTCTATATTGTATTTATACATTCATGGGTGATGTTTCTAAATTTTTGGCAGATTTACTATTAATTACTATTCCTAAGGGTTTGTTACTATTCGTACTTTACTATTTAATAAAACTCAATTTAATCTTATTATATTGTAAATTTCTTACTGATCATAACTGTAGAAGACTATTTTTTTGAAAATCATTTCACATTATTAATTATTTAATGTTTACATGAATGTTTTAAAATACCCTTTTTTCCAAAATTCATCAATAATATTCATCCTATATTTATCCAGACATTTGAAAATCACAAATTTTACCATAATAGGAAATAAAAATTTTATTTATACCAAGGGATTACAAAAAGTATCTAAGCCCTCGTTACATAGCCCCTTATAACACCCGCACAGGACCTAAGTGTAAGGTATGCTATGGTGATAGAATCTTGGGGTGTCTTATACAACATTTCCTGAGTGGTTATTTCTATCTTCTTGAACTTCTCCCTTAGTAGATTCCATTCAACTTCACCTTTTGAAGCTCAGCTTGGGCTTGGTCTAGAGTAAAGCCTAGAGATGCTACCTCCTTACCAATCTCTAACAGATGGGCTTCGTACGACCTGAGTCTATTGGATGAGGCCGTCGACTCTTCTTTCTGTATTAATTAACCAAGATAACTTGTATTTATAAACAATAATTATAAATCTAAGAGTTTAGTTTCCAATGGTTATATAGACCTATAGTCTTATAATATTCAAAACCAAATGGTATCACTTAATTAATTAAATATATAGTTTTGTGGGGTATGAAATGAAATAACACAAAAATTTAGTGAAAAAATATTATTCATAAGTTCAGTTCATTACATTATTCCCCTATAAAGAAATTTCATCCCAGAAATTTTAACTCATACCCTAAGAATAGAAAATGTTTCAGTACTTTTTCCTCACAGACTCCTCTGGTTCGCATGTGGCTTCTTCTCATTTATGATTACTCCACAAATCCTTAATAAGGTGGGTAGTCTTGTTGCGTAGAACCTCATCTCTATGATCGAATATCTCCACTGGATATTCCTAAAAAGAGAGGTCATGTTCCACTTGTACCACCTCTAGATTTAGTACATGTGAAGTGTGAGGTATGTACTTCCTAAATAGGGATATGTGGAAGACATCATGAACATGTGCTATATTTGGAAGAAGTGAAAGCTGATAGGGCACTACTCCTACACGATCAAGGATTTCACAGGGGCCAATGTACCTAGGGTCGAGCTTCCCATTCTTCCCAAACCTCGTGACACTCTTCCAAGGACAAATTCAAAGAAAGACCATGTCACCAACATCATACTCCAAGTCCCTTCGACGATTTTTGGCCTATCTCTTTTGCTGAATTTGAGTAGCCTTAATGTGTTTCTGGATGGAATGGACCTTTTTTGTCATCTCATGCACAAGATCAAGACCAAAAATATTTCCCACACTAAATTCACACCAACAAGTATGAGTTCTAAATAACATACCATATAGAGCTTTATCGGGTTCAATTTGAATGCTCGAGTGGAAGCTATTGTTGTAAGAGAACTTAAATAAAGGGAGATGTCAATCCCATCGACCATTAAATGCCATTGAGAAAGTTCTCAGTATATCATCAATTTTTTTAATAGTCATTTTAGATTGGCCATCAGTTTTGGGGAGAAAAGCCATACTGAAATTCCAATAAATGCTCAAAGCATGTGGAATACTTCTCCAGAATTTTGATGTGATCCTTGGATCACGATCACATATGATAGAGAGTGGAACTCCATGCATCCTTACCACATCTTTCTCGTAAATCATGAAATGATGGTCAAGAGATAAATCTTCCTGAATGGAGATAAAATGGGAAGTCCTGGTGAGAAGGTCCACAATAACCCATATCACATTTTTCCCTTTGGAAGTTCTCAAGAGACCAGTGACTAAGTATATAGTGATATTGACCCACTTCCATGACAGTATGGGTAGTTGTTGAAATACCCCTTTAAGAATTTTTCATTCTACATTCACTTGCTGACATATGAGGCACCTTGAAGTGTAGTCATCAATCTTCATTTTTATTTTATCCCACCAATAATGATCACGAAGGTCCCTATACATTTTTTTTCTTTCAAGATGTATATAGAAAGTATAGCTATGAGCTTCATCCACCATCTCCTTATTTGTTTTCGGAATATATGGAATACGTAGTCTTGTATGAAATTTCAGTACACCTTCATGATAAATATTAAACTAAGGAAACATCCCATCCTTCAAAGCCTCAAACTTCTTCTGTAACAAATGATCTTCTTTCTGAGATTTCTTGATCTTCTCTGGTAATGACAGTTGAGAAATAATCTAGGTTAGGGTTGATGATGTTCCTTCCCTTATTATTCTCATGTCCAGCTTTACTAGTTCATTGATCAAAGGATCTATATGAATCCTCATTATGGAAAGAAAAAATGGGTCTTTCCTTCTTAATGCATCATCGAACTTTTTTCCTCTTCTAGGATAATAATGAATTGAACAATCATAGTCTTTGAGAATTTCCAACTATCTCCTTTACCTCGTGTTCAATTCATTTTATGTGAAAATATACATCAAACTATGATGGTCTGTGTATATATCAAATTTCTACCATAAATATTGTTGCCTCCATATCTTCAGAGAAAAAATGAACACAACTAGCTCTATATCATGAGTAGGATAGTTATTCTCACAAGTCTTCAATTGTCGATATGCATAAGCAATAAATTTTTCATTTTTCTTGAGGATGCAACCAAGCCCTTTCAAAGATGCCTCGCTTAAAATAATAAATCCTTATCCACATGATGGAAAAGATAACCCGAGTACAGTAACCAATCTATTCTATATTTATTGTATGCTTTCCTGACTCACCTTTGTCCAGATGTACTTGTCCCCTTTTCAAGTTAACATGGATAATTGATTATAAAGTCATGAAAACTTTTTCAAAAAACCCCCTATAATATCTTGTTAATCCAAGGAAACTACAAATATTATTTATTATTTTTGGTTGAGGCCACTCCTCTATAAATTTTTTCTTTTTAGGGTCAACTGTGATTCCTTCATTGGTGAGAATGTTCCCCAATAAAAAAACTTGTTGCAACCAGAATTCCCATTTTCTGAACTTCCCAAGAAGCCTCTATTTTTAGAGAGTATTCAAAATAACACTTAGATGATCCTCGTTATCCTCGCGACTTTTGGAATATATAAGAATATCATCTATAAAAACTAACAAAAATCTACCAAGTAGTCTTTAAAGACTCGATTCATCAAATCCATAAAAATAGTAGGTGCATTAGTCAGTTTGAAGGTCATAACAACAAACTCATAATGTTCATATCTTGATAGGAAGGATGTTTTCAGAATATTTTCTTTCCACACCCTCAATTTATAATAAACAGATCGATGATCAATATTAGAGAAGAATTGAGCCCCATGAAGTTGGTCAAATATGTCATCAATTCTTGGAAGAGGGTATTTGTTCATCGTTGTGATCGTATACAGTTCTCTATAATCGATGCATAGCTGCATCGATCTATCCTTCTTCTTCACAAAGAGAACTGGTGCTCCCCAAGGAGACACACTCAGTTGGATAAAACCCTTCTCTAAAAGTTCTTGGAGTTGTTTCTTTAACACCTACAGCTCCACATTTTCCATCCGATATGGGGTCCTTGATATCAGATGGGATCCAAGTATGACTTCAATTGATAACTCTACCACTCTTTCTAGGGGAGGTCCGAGTAAATCCTCGGGAAATAAATCAATGTATTCTTGTACGATGGGGAAATTTTCTATCCTCAAACTCTCATATCCTTATTCTTCACTAATAAACTCCATAAAGAATGATATAGGAGGTTCTTCTAGATGAAGATCATGTTAAGATATATCTTCTTGGAGGATAACTGTAGGTTTTTCATTCAATACTACCAATATTTCCTTGCTTCTACATTTTATCATAGCATTATACTTGGAGAGCCAGTCCATCCCTTGTATAATGTCGAATTCGAGCATGGGAATGACTACTAGATTTATGATAATATTGTTCTCACTATAGTAAATACTATAGTTTCGAAACACTAAAGATTCTTGAATCATCCCACTAAGATTCTTGACTGATATCATTACTTTTAAAAAATTGGGGGTTCATTCAAAATTCTTTACAAACATGGAGGAAATAATGGAATGAGTAGAACCGGAATCAAACGAATTAATTTCAAGCTTTGAGGTAAAAATAAGAGTACCTTCCACCACATCATTTGGATCTTCAACTTCAGCCGTAGTGATTGAAAAATAATGACCTTATTCTCTTTGTCGTTGTTGAGGCAGATGGTGATTCTCCTCTATTACCCTCAGATTTGGACATTGATTGGAAAAGTGCCCAAGTTGTCCACACATATAGCATTGGAAATTAGGTAGGGCCTACACCATATTCCCCTTTTCTTTTGTGTTGGGAATTTATAGCTTCACCTCACTATGGAAATTCCATGCAATGTGGCCATCTCTACCACACTTTTTGCACTTCCCGATCCCAAGCAGGCAGTTCCCCGAATGCTTCTTCCCACATTTAATACACCTGGGGCATTGTACTTGATTTCCTCCTCTTCCATGATTGAAGATCCTCCCTAATCTTGGCTCCATTTATATTTTCTTATCATTGTATTTATGATACCATTGCGTCTCACCAATATCCACTTTGACTTTCATCGCACTTCATATGATCTCCTCATAGATATCATAATCTTGGTGGGCTAAATTCTTCTACAAATGAGGTCTCAGTCTACCGAAGAATCTATCAACCTTACCATTTGAATCCATTACAAAGCTAGAGGTGTAATGTGAAAGCATTGTGAATTTCATCTGATAACTTCCCATAGATTCATTCTCCTTTAGCTTCAGCTCGAGAAACTCCTTCTCCATTATTATTCTCATCGATCGAGGGAAATACTTGTTGAGGAATATCCCTCTAAACTCTTCCCACTCAATAGCTTCAACTTATGCTCTTGGCCTTGTGTTTTTAATTTGTTCCCACCACTGATCAGCTTCTCCCTCTAAGCTATAAACAACCAAGGTAACCTTCTCTTGTTCAGAACAGTGGAGCATATAAAATATCAGCTTGATAGAGATGATCCACTGTTCAGCAACCAATGGGTTGGTAGATCCACAGAAGGATGGTGGTCGTTGATGCATAAAGGATTCAATATAAAGTTGTTCTCTTCATAGTGAGATCAGTCTCTTAGCTTGATTAATGTTATTTCCCATATCTTGAGTCAGTAGGTTCATCATTCGCATGAAAGTTTCCATTCTGGCTTCCATCAGAAGGCCGTCAACGCATGGTCTATTTCGGTCACCATTTTCATGGTTCCTCCTATTTCCCTCTATTTTATAATAGAAGAAAAACGTAGTGAGAAGATTATTTCATTTATGAATATTTTAACTGTAATGGATTGTATGTCTTAAAACTTCATTCTTTAAACAATTACATTTTTCTATAAATCGTTCATAATGATTCATAAAAAGATTATTATTAAAAAACATTTCCCCCAGGAGTATCATAACCAAGAGTGATGCAAGGCCCATTGTCATGTACCAAGATACCCCAGGTCAAGCCTGAAACACCTTGTCAATGTTTTCACTCCTAGGTACATATGTGCCAGAACTGCCTCTACCTTTTTGTATCCGTAAAGGGATGTATTTTCTTGATAAAACACTTACTCAATACTCAAAAAATACCAGGAAATATTATTATATTTAAAATTTTCTATAGAGTTATTCCTAAAGATTTCATATCCTTATTTCCATAAATTACTAAACTTTCCTTTGATACCAACTATGGCATCCCACCTTTTTAACATAACGTTTCATTACATTTTACAAACAGAGGATCTCTAAAGTCTAGTGTCTTGGAAATAAAGATCAATAAAACATGAAAACATAAATCACTATTTTAAATCCCCTAGAAAAGCTTCATTGAAAGGTCATCCTTTGAATAACTACTACATCTCATAACCTAGAGATATACATCCAAAGACAGGGTGATCCTAAATCCCAATAAGGAAAGAAAGGAAATTAGTTTACTTGTGATATCAATAAGAACTTGATGAAAAACATAAAGACATGAGAAATGGAAGTAGAAGAATTTAATAATAAAAAGAACTAGAACCATAGCATGAATATGTGGCTACAACATTTAATTTAGACATTCATGGACATATCACCATGGTTCATCCCCAGGGTGTCATAAAAATTACCAAGGTTATTCACCATGGTATCGTGAAACATGTCATCTTAAAGATTAAATTATTCACCAAATTAATTTTAGCACTATCAGGGTGAACCCTTAATATGTATTTATTATCATGTGATCCACATAGATCATAAACAAAAATTTCATAAATAACCTATAGAGTGTAAAATTAATGGGTTTCACTTCACAATCGTGATGTTTTCAAAGTACTTAGAAACATGATCGTTATGTCTTTTATAACCCTTGGAAAAGAAAGAGGGTTTCATATATGTAAATTCCATAATAAAATAGATCAATTTTTGGTCTTCATTAATACCTCTACAAGTGATAATATATTTGGGTTTTCAGATAAATAAAATAGGATAATTTCTTAAGAAAAAAAGTGATATTTTTAGACAACATTTCTACCGCATAACAGCTATATAACATGGATTTAGAAAACAATAAAAAGAGAGAGGACAAGGGTATCACATAAATAAATGAATCATTTACAGTAGAGGTATAGAATAAAAAGAAATAAAATCATATTGTGGAATGACACACCACATGAAATGAAAACATGAATGAAAAGAGAAAATGTGATTTCTTTTACAAAAATTCGGCAGCCTAACAACATCACTTAAAAATTCAGAAAATTAATTGATGAGAGAAGAAAGGATCTCTCATCATTTTTACTTGAAATGTATATTAATAAAATTATATATGAACATGCCATCACATAATAAGTTGGAAACTAAAAGACATAACATAAAAGAAATCATGACTAAAAGAGGAGGGTGAAAGGTTACCTTACCTTTAAGAGTAACTTTGAATGCTTGATTTTTGGGACCTTGGGGGCATGAAGGCACCTTGGGGGGACTCCATGGGAGGTAAAAGGACTAGAACTTCATTGAAGGTGATTTTGGAATGAAATTAATGAGAGAATGTCTTGGTATTTATAGGAAAGGTGGGGGAATATTTAATTAATTTCCAAAGGACACCTTATCGGTGGTATTTGCAAAACCATGGGTTTTCCCATGGTATTTTCCCATGGTATTGGCCACTTGGGACACCTCATAGCATATATTACTATTCAAAAGTCTACCAGAATGATGAAATCATTATTAAATCATTATGAAATCATTAATGATTCCATTAAACACCCAAAACTCAAAACTGTATTTTCACTATTCACAGAAAAACAAAACATTTTATAAAAATCTCATAAATTCCCCATAACATAATATTGAAATTATGAATTAAAATATGATATCAATTTTAAGAAAATAATTTTCTATATAATTTTAATTTAATTTTTAAATAAAATAATTATTTATTCCAAATAAACAACTTTAAATCTATAACTCAATTTGTAACATCTTGAAAAACTAATAAAGGGCACATAAAATTATTATATAATCATAAGAAAATAAAGTAACAATTTATTATTACATTTTATGAAAATACATTTCCATTTTAAATTATTATGTTAATTATAAAATTGTGAATAAAATATTTATGACATAAAAAATACCAAAACTTATACTATGATTATGTTTTCACTTTTAACATGTCCACATATTATTTATACATTTATGGGAGATGCTTCTATTTTTGGCTGATTTACTATTCATTACTATTCATAAGTGTGTGTTACTATTCATACTTTACTATTAACTAAAAATCAAGTTAATCATATTAGACAATAAATTTCTAACTCATCGCAACTATAGAAAACCATTTTTGGAAAATGATTTCACATTATTACTTATTTAATGTT
Source organism: Viscum album (assembly GCA_963277665.1). Taxonomy (NCBI): domain Eukaryota; kingdom Viridiplantae; phylum Streptophyta; class Magnoliopsida; order Santalales; family Viscaceae; genus Viscum; species Viscum album. The sequence goes on along the minus strand of OY728129.1, from coordinate 411,310,280 downwards.
TACATGAATATTTTAAAATTTCCTTTTTTTCAAAAATTCATCAATAATATCCATCCTATATTTATCCAGACATTTGAAAATCATGAATTTTACCATAATGAGAAATAAAAATTTTATTTATAACATGGGATCACAAAAAGTATCTAAGGCATCATTGCCTAGCCCCTTATAACACCTTCATATGACATATGTGTATGGTGTGATACGGTGATAGAATCTTGGGGCATCATGGACAACATTTCACCAATGTTGATTACAATCATCTTGAACATCTCTCTTAAGCGATTTCGTTCAAGCTTCACATGTTGAGACTTAGCCTGGGCTTGGTCCAGAGCAAATTTCGGAGATTCTACCTCTTTCCCAAGCTCGGACAGATGGGATTCATACGGCCCAAGTCTACATGATGAGTCCATTGACTATTCTTTCTATATTAATTAACCAAGATCACTTGTATTTATAAACAATAACTGTAATGTTTAGAGTTTAGTTTCCAACGGTCATATTGACCAACTGTCATATAATAGTCAAAACCCAATGGTATCACTCCATTAATTGAAAGATATAGTTTTTTGGAGTATAAAATGAAATAGCACCCATGTTTTGGAAAGAACATTATTCAAATGTTCGGGTGTTACAACTAGTGGAGGGGGGCGTCACTGGGAATAGATGTGCAAGAGGGGAGAGTGAGCTAGAGGTCGCATAGTAGGCCACACCAATGGGAGATGGAGGGTGATGGCAAGGGTTAGTCAGGATAAAAAAGAAATAAAAAAAGATAAAAACCTATAACTAAACTAAAACTAACATTAATATAAACAATAATAATAATAATAGAAATAATAACCATAATAAAAAATAAAATAAAATAATAATAATAATAATAACATAACAATATTCATAATAATGATAATAACCATAATAATAATAATAAGATAAATAATAATAATTTTATGCATTTCATTTTTAATAACATTGTTATTAATAAGAATTTAATAATAATTATATTAATAATAATTTTAATGATAACAATATTATTATAAAATTTTAATAATAATAATATTATCATATACACAATATTTTTATTTTTATGTTTTAAACATTTACCTTATTTAATTCTCATAAAATTTTATTATTTTAAGTAGTGGGAAACTAGACGGGCACCAGGGCCCTCCCCATGGTTACCGCCAACCATGTGGTGCCCGTGCACCAGTCCAAAACCCAAAAAAAAATCATCATACCTCAAAAATTTTATGTTGGGACTCGAACATGAACTTCAACTACAGATTAAATATTGAAAAATAATTAAAAATAAAAGAAACCTGTGGTTGTGGTGTGAAAAATTTCCCCACCACAGACACATTATACCCCTAGGATGTTGTCAATCCAAAATAAAACCAAAACTCAAGTCGATGCCCAAAAAAACCAGAAGATATAAGGAATTCTGCAGGGAATGTTTATTTCCCCAAGTCAAACTCGACCGATCTAGATGAAATTATAACCCAAAATAAGGGGAGAACATGAGGGGTTCTCTACACCACAAAGCCTTAGATAATAAGAAAAATCTAAAACCTAATCAACACCAAAAAAACATAAACGGAAAACCCACCATAGGTAAAACCCCAAAAAATGAGAACTATAGGAATTAACTAAATTTTTCCACACTGGCCAAACAACATCTTCATGAAACTGGGAACTATAGTACTCCCAACCCAAACTAGACCAACCCGAACCAAACTAACTGAATCCAGAATAATTTCATTAGAATGAGTGAAAAAAATCCACCACTAGAACTATAATATTTTTACACAACCACAAATCCCCTAATATTAGGGGTAGACTTTACTAAAAGAAACTCTGACCAAAACCCATCAACGAACTGAATCCACTTTCCACCCATCTCACAAAACCCAAACATTGCCTAGGGAGCACAAATGAAACCCAAACTAAAATGAATACCAAAAACATAACTTAAACAAAAACAAAAACCAATACTTAAACAAAAACCAATACAAAAACCTAAACCAACCCTCTTGAAGGGAAAACACACACTATGAAAAAAACAGCTCTAAAATCCACATTCAGACCAAATGACTGTTTAGATTATAATTGAACCAATCCCTTAGAACATAATAACACTGATAAAATTACAACAACAGTAAACATAAAACAATATGAAGACAAGAATGAAAATTATTTAAATGTTCTAATCCCAACATGAAACACAAAACTCAGACTGAGTATTCACACCCTCAGCAATGCCTGACTGTGCGTGAGCTTCTAACTGAGACCTGTGGCAAGGGATCTGATGGCTAAAGCATCTCCTTCCACATAGTTAGGAACTAGCTTCCTCCGATCAGAACACCCTCTTCAGGAGATTCTTTTTTCAAAGCGTCTCTAGATGACCCAAATAGCCGCAACATTCTCATTTCTTTGGAGGGATTCGACATGAATGCTTCGAGTTCCCAAACCAGAAACACCAATAGCACACAGGTAAAAACTTTGACAAAATGGAAATCAGAACAAATGAATATGACTCACGAGAAACAAATCCCTCTGGAATCTGCTCCTCACCAAATGAGGAACCTTCACAAACAACAAGAGGCACCAGATTACCAACCATATGTGTTATGAGAACAATATCAGCTAGAAACGCATCATCTACCAACTTTTAGAAATGATACTCATTATAAATAAGGACATTCTCTTTGATATCTAGATGGAGAGCCCAAGAAAAATAGAAGTCTTCATCAGATCATGCGACACTACCTACAGAGTAAAAGAAACTAGTCTGTTGAAATGGTCAACATATTCTTTAATTATTCATTGGCCTTGTTGAATTTTCATGAGATATTACCTTTTATTCATCTTCACCTTTTCAGGTAAGAAAAATAGGATGAATAAATGTTTAAATACATCCCATGTCATCCCAAATTTCATTGACAAGGGGGCGAACAACTCGCTTTCATCCAAAGACAGACCCTCAAACAATCATAGGATAGCTCAAACTCTAACATCCTAAGGGGATCCCAACATCCTGAAGACACACCCTACCTGTTCAAACTACATAAATTCCTCTAACAAACCTCAATCACCATAATGAATAATCAATGTCTGTGAAGGAACAAAAAAATCGGCATTTGTCATTTTCAACCTTGGGGATCTTTCTTTTGCGGAATTTTCTGTACAATACACAAAACAAAAATCCAAAACTGGTATCAAGCTATAGCAACATCAATAAAAGAGCCGTCATCCAGAAACAACCAGATAAAAAACCAAACAAATAAAATTTTAGAAAAAAACATTCCTTTTAAAAACCACCTTTAGAATACAAGTTCAATCATTTAATGTCAAATATACACCTAATAAATCCCATGAACCCTTACACAAGTGTTCATACACTTCCATTCATTCATATGTGAAAACATGAACATTTCATACACATACCCAAACATGTGTATACATTTGTAAAGAACAGCATGGGTCACTCCAAGCCATTTACTTACAATTCCAAACAAGTATTAAATCATCGTACCAAAGCATATTCATCATTAAAATATCATTTCTTTCCAAAAACTCACTTTAACAATTTAAAACCATTGGAAGAAATCACTTTTATCTCAAACCTATTTTCATCATCAAAAGCACACTTACACAAAACAAAGCCACGATAAATTATAAATTACACTAAATTATTTGAAGGCGGGACTAGCATCTATCTGACTCAACAACATGGTAGTGGGTCATGCCCCATGTAGGTAATAATGCTAAGAGGGACTTTAACTTTTCACTTGAATAACAAATGGATTATTAATCCATGTGGGATCACAATGTGACATAGGCTCGCCTCCGTTGTAATCCCTCAATCCAAAACGAGAACCAAAGTCATGAATCCTGGACTACCTTGGGCAAATCGAGGATCACTGTGAAAAATCGTTTATGATTATCTCCCCACAACTACCTCATGAGTCCCCAAAGTCATAATCTCTATCTACCTAACACCCCAAATAACAAGGGCCTCCTATGATACCAGTTTGTCATGAACCAACCTGGGTTAACCCTGAACAGGTCACCGAAGTCAGCCCATGGAAAGGCATGATGGGAATTACTGATACCCACTAGATGGAAACTAGTATCAGACATTATGTTAAAACTACTGGGAATTATTTGGCCCATGAAAAAAATATGAGAAAATAAATAAAAAAAGTCTCAGCAATAAGAATAAAGACTCATAGATCAAATAAAAAAATTGTTTCACGTACCTCTATGTGGCCTCATGGGTCACCGCCAAATACAAAACCAATCTCACTCTGAGAGCGATGTACAACTTGGACAAACAGAAATTGAAAAGATAAAGTTGGCCTCAGCACTGAGATGCTTAGTAGGAATGCCAAAAATAAACCATGCCCGATGCCCCACCTCTAAAGTGAAATAATTTATTGCAAGATTGAAAATAAAATGAATAAAAATATTGGTTTCCAATATTTTATCAAAACAGGAAACAACATTTTACTTTAAATAAAACCCTTTTCATTTCATTTTTTTAAATCAATTACCAAAAATATAATCCATTGATATTAATTATTTTAAAATTCAACTAGTACCAAAATTGGTTCTTTATTATAAAAATTAAGTTTCTTGATATTAAAAAACCAAAAGTGTCAAAAAATAAACCAGGAATATATAGGTATGCAACCATGGACGTTTCCAAAACATCCCAAGAGTGATCCCTAGACATACTTAGTTCGGAACCGCCTATCGTTGTATGGTTAATCTCATAAATTTTTAACCAACCCGCCACCCTCAACTGACCAATCAAGTGTCACAACCTTCCTTTACAAGCAAAAAAACCTGGGGTACAAACCCTTCTAATTAGGGTTGATCAGAAATCATAAATCAACCCCCTAAAATACACATAGGAACCCATAGTTGTAATAGTAATATTGTGTAAGTAGGGGGCCCTTGCAAGAGTGACTCCCCTTACTTATCATCACCACACTCGCCGACCCCAAAAATAAACACCCTATATGATAACCCATAAAGGTTTATCCCTCCTATAGTGGTTCCCATAAGATATATATATATACCTGTACACATCATATCAACCACGGTGCCAACCGGGCTGTCACGTCAAAAGAACTTTTAAACCATTTCACAAAGAACTTTATGTTTCCAACCAGGTATTCACATATTCAAATTGATATAATGTACCAACAAGTCCTTAATTACTATAATTCCAATATAAAATGAAAATATTCCAAATTAAATTCATTTTTTAAATTAATTTCCATTTCTATGTTTAAAGAAAAATACTTAAACAGTGCTAAATGGGCCTTAATATCATTGAATTATCAAACAACGCTTCAATGTTCCTTACAAGCAAGGATTTAAATGACACATTTAACCAAAGTCTTTTTTCACAAAATACACTTCAAAACTAAGAAACATTTATTAAACTATTCTAAACCACTTATGAAACCTTCATAATTAAAATCAATTTGTAAATAGGCTTGGAAAAGTTATGATAATTAATGGGAAACCAATATCCAAGAGGTGCAATCCATTTCACCAAACACATATACATATCTACATATATAAATACCAAAAAAATATGAAAACATATTTTTTTAATAATGCTATGAAATATTGGAATTCATATTAAAGTTTATGGCACAGAGAACCTACTTAAAAAAGGAAGCGGATGAAGATGAGACACTTTAGCTTTTTAAGCTTTTGATGAAAATTGCCAACACCAGCACACACAAACATGCTCATACATACATACATATATATATATATATATCATAAATACAATGTAAATATTCCCTACACCATGAGAAAATATGTGAAAGGAAGATATATATACATATATACATATATACCTACATGAGTGTGTGTGCACCACCAAGGAGCCACCAAAGATTTAATTAATTAACCTAGAGTAACCAACATCATTTAGAAACCAAATAACCATTTAAGAGAAAAAGGATTTAAAAGAACTCCATTTTAAATAGTCTTATTCATTTGAGGGAACATCCATGTGAGCCCATTGTGGATGCATGGAAGTGACAATATCTACCGACACACTCTAATATCTATGAAAACACTCAAAACCCATTTTCAAAAGAAAACATCATTTGGTTTGAATCCAAACCCAACAAATTAAATAATTTTAATAATATAGAAAATCCTTTTAATATCCATGGGATCCATTCCAAGAACTTTAGACCAGTCTAAAAAGCTATTACGTTATCAAATTATGTAAACAAAACCAAATTACCAAACTAACAACCTCACCATAATATAAATATGGATAAATATTTCTCAAAATCCCCAATAAAAATCAACTTAATAAAACATTACATATAAAGAACCTCATGAATAAACCATTTTAACTATTCAAAGCTAAATAAAATTTAAACAAATTTATTTGTTTTAACCATACTTGGGAATAATTAAAAATTCACATTGAATATAATTTTTAACAAATTTTATTCCCAAAAAAACATCATACTAAGCTAACCAAAGGTATTATGAGTGTGAAAACATGTAAAACAATTAATTAAAACTATACAAGCATTAAATATTTCTTCAGAAAAAAGAAAACATTGATCTGCTTATGCCAAACATGTGTGCATGTGATGCCGCTACAGCATAAGGAAGAATTGAGCCTCGCAGTCCTTTATCACACACTAAAATCAAAAGGAAGATTTATTATACCTAAAACCTACCCATAAGGATTCGTCCAAAACCTTTATACCCCATAAATTCAGAATAAACTACAAAATGGAGGAAAAACTAACCAGAGGGGAAGGTTCTACCAAAAATATGGGCGGTCGGAGGTATGGTCGAGTGGGAGAGGGGAGCTGCTGGATGGAGGGGGAACGCCGTGAGGTGGTAGGGTGAATTGAAGGAAAGAGGGTATGTTGGGTGGCCGATCTGTAAGAGAGGAGGGTGCGTTTTACCATTGGAAGAGGGAGCATCAGCATGGGAGGTCGAATCAGGGGGTCGTGGGTAGGAGGCTGGACAGGGGGTTCGCCACCAAGAGTAGAGGCGCAACGGGGGTGAGGGAACTAGAGGTCGCGTCGTAGGCCACAACAAGGGGAGATTGGGGAGACTACTACGGTTATGGGTCATAAAAAATAAAAATAAAAAAAGAGAAAAACCTACAACTAAACTAAAACTAACATTAATATTAATGATGATGATAATAATAATAATAATATAAATAATATTGATAATAATAAAAAAACTAATAATAATGATAATAAAATTAATAAAACATAATAATAATAATAATACAAACCATAATAATAATAACAATTATAATAAAAATAATAATTTAATGCATTTAATTATAAATAATAATGATATTAATAACAATTTAATAATAATTATATTAATAATAATTTTTATGATAATAATATTATTAAATAAATTTAATAATATTGTTATTATCTAAATAATAATATTATAATAATGATTTAAACATTTAACTTATATTATTCTCTCAAAATTTTATTATTTTAAGTAATGACCAACCACACAGGCACCTAGGTTGACCACACAGTTACCACCAAATGTGTAGTAACCATGAATTAGTCTGAATCCCACCAAAATCATCAAACCACAAAAATTTTAAGTTGGGACATGAACTCTAACTTCAACCAAACATTCACCATTCAAAAATAATTAAAAATAAAAGAAACTCGTGGTTGGAGTTTGGAAACTTTTATTCACGATTTGTTCCCTAAAATAAATAGAAATTGATACTAATTGAGTATGGTCTATTCAATCAATTAAAAGTTTCTATTTATTCTTTCCACCATGCCATTATATTATTGGATTTTAGGAGCATTAATGTTTTGAGTATGGATATATTGTAAGAATAATGATTAAAACTATTGATTTTCAATGTCATGTACATGGTCACATCCTAAGGTTATAATTTTAATTCTACATATATTTTCAATAGATATATCATATTTTGAAAAACATGAAAGAGTTTCACTTTTATGAGTAATTAAATAAACACTTTTTTATCTTGAATAATCATCCACTATAACATAGGCAAAAATGTGTTCCAACTAGATTATAAATATAATTGGTCCGAACAAGTCCATGTGGAACAACACTAAAACTTGAGGATTTGAAACTTATTTCTTTTTTTTTTTGAAATTTATTTTGTGATGATTTCCCCTCTAAATGAGATTATATACTTTTTCATTATGAAAGTTTAGTATAGAAACATCATTGAATAACCCTTTCCAAGTTAGTTTCCTAATAGAATTCAGATTTTAGTATCCTAGTCTCCAATTTCAAATCTAATATTATTTTTGAAAAGAAATTAAAAAATAAATATTCACTAATAATAATGAATTTAAATCAACATCATAAACATTATCATTCCAATATTTATTAAAAATCGAAACATTTTTTGGATTGATAAACTCTTTAGGAATTATTTTTAAACCTAAAATGAGAACTACCATCACACAACTGTGAGATGTTTAGAATATTATACTTTTATCTATATAAAAATAATTTTATAGAAATTTAGGTAGTATAAGACATACCAATTTGGCCGATTCAATTTATTTTTCCTTTTATGGTGTCACTAAAAGTGAAATTTCCACCATTTACATTGTTAATTTTAATGAAGATTGAGTAGTCCCTAGTCTCTAGTTTTGAACATCCTCTATCTTGATACCATATTTTCTTATTGTTACTCTTCAAGAGAATTTCATACAAAAAAATTTATGCAACTAATGATTTTGATACCCATATTATCCTGGGTCTAGAATATTAAATGATATGATTATTAGGTATCCCTAAATATTTAACATCTTTCATATAAGTAGAATTTTGACTTTCAAAAATAAAAAAAAATATTTATTCTAGTAGAATATGAATTATTATCATATATATCTAAAAAATAGATTGCTAAAAGTATATTCTTATAGATTTTCCCCTTTCTAAGTTGTTAAACAATTCTTGTAGTATTTTTAGTAGTATTTTTATAAATCATTTCTGTTATATTTTTTATGCCAATAGTAAATCTCTATAGACCCTTTTTATGTTTCTCATTTAGAATTTTAATTTCATTGTTTTCTTTTAATATTTGATCATTATTCAATTTTTATATAGAAAAATAAATTTTAAAGTGATAAGAAAAGGCATACCACTTCATTAAAATTATGTATTTAACCTTATGTTCATTAAATGTATCTACCATTATATTAAAATATTCAAATAATTCAGGATTGGATGTATTTTTATTATTTTTTTAAATTTTATAAAGGTTATAAATATGATAAATATATGCAATAAAAATATTTTTCACATCAGATGTGTTTATCATGAAGTACATATTATCTTATTTATTTCTCTCTTTTCTATTATAATTGGAATCACTTGAAGTTCCCACATAGGAGCTCTATGTGTCATTAATATAATTTTTATAGCTTTTATCATTTTCCTAATAATTTTTATAATTATTTAACATAATATAGTTATATTTTATATTTCTTTTTCATTTACACAAATAGAGGATAATTTTATTGGTAGAATCGTACTTTGTTTTCACTCTTTTCATAATTTCTTCTATAGTTTTTCTTTTTGAATAATTTTCTAATCTTGTATATATTATTGATTAACCTTGCTAAATTATCCCTTTGTAAATCACTTTTTAAGGGGGAATCCTCATATCCTAAGTTGTCAACCATGATATTTTCTTTTAGTTTTGATTCTAAAGTCTTAGAGGATGTAGACATCCTCTTTGGTTCATCATCTTCGTCTTTATTTATATGTTTCTATTTCTTTACGTCATTAGTTTTCCAGTGATATTCTTAAATTCTAGTGTGATAATGTAATAGTATTCCCTAATTGAATCTAATGTTCTTTGATATCTATTAGGTAGACATTTCAGTAATCACATGATCTTTTTCAGCAATCTTATTTCCAAATGCATTCATTGTGTCCATGATTTCATTAAACTTGAGATAAATATTATAAATGGATTAATCAGGATTCATATAAATTTTTTAATATTTAATTCTGTAAGGATTAAAATTAATTTTTTTAAAATTCTTAGTTCCTGTAGGTGAAACAACATGTATATTCCTTATTTTAAAAATAGTAGAGCATGAAGATATTGGGTTGAATTCAATCTTTCTTAAAACATAGTACAATGAATTTATTTCATTACAATTACAATCATAAGAAGCCTTTGTGGAATCACTCAAATATTTTCTCAGATTTTTAGATTTTACATATTCACCCTCAATAACATTCCAAATATCAAACCCCATATTTTATATATAATTTTTCATTTTTAATTTTTCATTAATCTCAATTTGTTTCACTAAAATAAAGAGGCTGATTAGTATAAATACCTCTAACCCTAGTATTATCCATAAAGATATAAATTTACATATAACATAAATTTATGATATTTAGGTAGAACTATATCATAGTACATATTGTTTTGAAACTCCTATGATACAGAATATTGGTCGAAGTGGATAACCCGATAGGGGGTGAAATGAATTTCCAATAAAAATCCTATTAAAAATATTTATAAACAAAAATCAGCATAATTGATAAAAAAAAATACTTTAATAAATGTATATAATTATATAATTAAATATTTGAAACAGATTCATAAAAGCTTGATTACAGATCTGTTAAAATAACATTGAAAATATATAAACTATTGAAGGTAATCTACTAGTATCAATCACATTATATACAACACATCTTCAATTCCATAATTAGTGTAATCGATTGGTTTTGGTTTAGAAAAAAAAATTATCACATTAAAACAATTAAAAAAACAAAAATCACACATCAAAAGTAAACAAGGGGTTCAGTATCAAGTCAAGTCTTAATCCCCTTCGCAAGGAAGGCATCCACTTTCTGGCAGTTTATTATAAAATAAACTAATCCCAAAACATGATTAGTTTTACAAACAATAAAATATTTGGTTGTCTATGCATAGAGCCTCTTCCATAGTTCTACATGGGAGAAAAAAGTGTATGTCAAAAAACATCTTCCATAGTTATATATGTGATTACATATGAAACAAATTGAGATAGAGTGTAAAGATATATCTTGTTTAGTTTAGGATTCTTCATTTTACAAATAAATAAAATAAGAAAACACAGCTCAAATGTAGGTTAAATTATAAATAGAAATGAAAGAGAGAATTGAATATATGGGAATCCTAATCTGAATAGTTTTGGCTGCTCAAATAACCTTAAATCTCTACTTGTGATTCTTCTAGAGAGTTTTCCCAAAAAAATGTAGGACAATAAGGTGTCATTGAAAACTAGAATTTTTTTTCTATTTTCTATCTTTTTTCTTCCACATGAAAGTATAGAAATGATTCTATATAGTGTAGAATATATTGGTTGTATTCTTATATCCATGAATGTACATCCTACACCGTGCATGAGGTATATATTATAAATTTATATACTTCATGTAAGTAAAGTTATCCATTTTATAATAATAATAAAATAATCCATGTCCTTATACCAAGAGGCAGATCTGGGATATTCAAAAAAAATTATTGGATATTTTTAGAGTTGTTTAAGAAAAATAATTCTAAAATAAAAATGACTGAGACTACATTTAATACATTAAATATCCATTGGATAATTATTTTCTAAATTAAATATATAAATACATCATAGAACTCTGGTGGTAGAAAGCTCTAGTGGTAGAAAGCTCTGGTGGTAGAAAGCTCTTGTGGTAGCATCATCTGGTGGCAACACCTTCGAAGTGGTGGTATCACTAAGTGACGGTACCATATCCTAAAAGTATATTTATCTCATAGTAGATCTATCTAGTGGAATATGTGTCTAATGGTATATCTATCTGGTAGTGGAATAATTGATCTAGTGGTAGATTATTGAACTCACCATAGCTTTGAAGAGCAGTTAATTTCAATTAACAATAGATGGTGATGGTTGAATAAGTCTTATCCAATTTTGTAGATTTTTTGTAAAATATATTTGACTATTATAAAATACTAAATTCATTAATAAAATAACAAAAATGATTTTATTCCATTAATAGAATGAGAAATTTAGACTAATCCAACATTGTTATTTTGAAATTTCTATATAGATTTATGTTCTTTTTAAATTTATTTAGTGTCTTTATGGTATAAATTTATTTTTCATAGATCCTACCCAGGTAAATTCACATTAATTTATCTTTTTTGTGTTTTAAAAGGAATCTTATTGTTATCTATAATCATATCATTTAATAAAGAAATTAATTCTACGAAACTAGAGTTATTTTATCAATTTCCTTCTTTCAGATATATAGTTTGAGTACTACTAATAGTGTTTAATATTTCATAAAACTATCATACAATGGAATCTCTAAAAATTTCATCAATTTATTAAGAATTTTAATAAATCAATAATTTCATATTAAACCACCACTTTCATTTTATAAATATTATCTACATCATCATATACACTTGTACCAATATCTAATGTTTCATAAAACAAATGATCATTATACATAATAGTTACATTTACTTCTACAATGTGTCTGGTTTAACATTTATAACATTTATAAATTGAGTAATAGATCAAGTGTTCCTAAAATTTAATTGGACCGATTTTCCTTGAATAACTATAATAAATACAACAACACATTATTTTAGAATGTTTAATCACATTGTCAAAAAAATTTGATTTATTATTCAACACCTTTCTCATATTATGTGTTCGTGAAATTAACATACATCCATTTTTTCTTTTTCATATTGTTTCATTAAATAAAGTATCAAAATTATATATATAACCTATATAAACATACTTATATAAATATAAAAAATTCACACATACATATATTCATATATATACATAGAATAAAACATATATATATAACATATATATTTACACCAAAACATTTATATAAATAATAATAAGTATTTAAATATGATAGAAACATTATTACCTGGATAATATATATAGATAGATGATGTGAACACATGGGTGTATGTGAAATCATGTACACACAGACACACACAAACACACTTATTATATAAAAAACATAAATATATTTGTATACAATATAAAATATGTATGTAAATATATATATGTATATATGTATGTATGTATCATGTGTGTGTACTTCTACATAAAAATATATATCTGAATGTATATGTGGTGCATAAATATATATATATATATATTATAAATTAAATATACAATTATATGTACATATATATAACATATAAAAAATATTCTGTTGACAAAATATACATATAAACATTATGAACATATAAATATATAAACATATTTATATTTAAATGGTATAAAATATATGTATATATATAACATATATAACAGATATAAAAAGCCAATACAAACATATATTTATACAGAAAATAGTATATACATATACACATATATGTAAATAAAGTATTTTTTATGTATTTACATTTATTTATATATATATATATAAAATAACAGAAAAATATATTTAAATGCGTATATATATTTAGGTAAATCAAAAAAATCACTTTCTATATATAATATATGTGTTTGTGTAAAATGGTAAAATAAAAAATACCAAAGAATAAGATCAAGTAATGAATAAAACAAAATTCATGATTTGTATTAAAAACATCAATTGCATGAACAAAGAATTCTAAAGAACATGAAATGTATTTTATATTAATCTGAATAATTAATCAAAGATCAAGTAAATAGAGAAAAAATTTAGATTAACATTGCTTAATATACAAGTTAATGAAGAATAAGGGAATAAAGGAGGGGTGTTGTTGTGTTTAATAAATAATTCCATTCCCAAACAATATAAATAGATGAATTTTGAAATGCAATTCTTTCTCACCACTAAATAAGCATAAGGAAAGGGAAGGGATTATTAATCTAGTATTTTTTATAATGTAAAATTTATTGAATAGTTAATTTCTAATAACTGGATTATTAAAATTAATTCATTATGGTCTGAAATTCATTCATCACAACATTCACCCCCATGTTAATTCTATAGAGCGATCTGATGAGATTTGATAAATATGAAATATAAAAAAATTACTGATTCTGAAATTTAAAAAAGTACATTCTGAATTCCTAAAAGGCTATCATCATCTACTAAAACCTATTTATAGTGTTATAACAACCCAAACATAGGAAAAATACTGATATATAGTAAACTTAACCCCAAAATCCACATTATGCATACTAAAAACTACAAAATAAAAATATTGAAAGTATTTCATTATTTAATAACATATTTATAAATTTAATCTATACGTTTTTATTGCAACAATTATAAATAAAACATCTGTGTAACAGAAATCATATATAAGAGTTTGAAAGTGAATTAAAAATCCTTTTACTTTTATCCTTCAAAATAAATGTACCAATAATTAAAATTAATAAAAAATAAAAAATAATAAACAATTTTTGTTTTTTTAATAAAACGTGATAAGTTTAAATCAATTTACCTAGGAAAAAATACATAGAATGTCATTATAACCCCACTATAAGTAAAAAATGTAGTTTGACAAATTAATACATTTATTGAATGCATTAAAAACCATTGTATTAGAGTATCATGAAAATCCTACAATAGCTATTTAGTTTTGAGTTTTTATAATGAATTTTAAAATTATTGAATGATAAATGTATAAAAATAAAATTTTGTAAATACTGACCACACTATGTGTTGGACTGATTTGTTGTTTATTACTATAGGTAAAATAATAATAATATTTCATTGTCAAATATTTTTATGAAAAAATGTGATCTTTTTCACGGTTTTGGTCATGTGAAACAATTTTTTAAATAAAATACCTCTTTTAAATTAAAAATATACACATTAATTCAACCCATATAAAATATGTACAAAATAGATATGGGGTTCTTAACAACCTAAGAATTTTTGAATTATTCTTTTCTAAATTAATTTAAACTTTTTGATATATAGAATATCATGCAATATTGTAAATATATATATATATTAAAGAAAAAAGTCATACATTAATTATACACTACACCAAGGTAATTTTTCACTACATGGAACATAGAAGATAGCATACATTACATGCAACAATGACTTTCCTCAGTGTCTTATGAAACACATATGGCCGAGTTCAACCGCAAAATAATATATTACTAAATTATTATTATTTACTATAATAAGGATTAACATATCTATTAAATTATTAGTTATTGATATTATTAATGATATTATTAAAATATATTATTTACACAAATATATAACTAATTCATTGGTTTTAAATGAATTAGAAATGAATATGAAAACCAATGGAATATAAAGAAAAATATTATTATTATTATGCTCGGAAAGTTATTTTAACATAATAAATTTAATTAATTAAAATTACTGAGTGATATTATTGTAATATATATATGTGTGTTTATTATTAAATTAAATATCTTATTAATTCATCTAATAGATTTTTTAAGTGTAAGATAAGAAAAAACCAAATATTTTGTATACAAATCAATATTTTTATAATGTTTTTTACAGCCTTTTAATAGGGAACCTCTTTTAATTCCAAATATTGGAACTTTTTTTTATTATATATATCAAAATGTATTCTATCATTAAAATTAATACATAAAAATTAGGTTATGGTAAATTTTTTCTTATTTTTCTATGAGGTTTCATTTTTTTCTGAATAGGGAAAAATACCAAATTCTAATTCAAAACTACATTTTGCCTTATTTTTTTATAGTGTTAAATTATATTTTAATTTGGTTTTAAATTTAAATTATATAAATAATTCATAAATTCATCCAATATATATCATTTTAATCAATTTCAATTTGAAATTGGGTATAAAAACATAGTAATGTTTTGGAGGTCTTTACATTGAAAACCAGCATTGTCGTCCCATCTGTGGGATTGAATTTAAATTATTTTTTCCCCATATGTGATTTTATTTTTGAAAAATAGATTCCATATTTTTATTCATCTTAATTTATAATTTCTATTAAGGTCAACTAATTTTTTGACAAAAAGTATTAGTGATTGTAATTATAATTAATTACAACGATTATAGTGAAATTAAACATTACAAGGGACTAAACCCTAATATTAAGGGAAAAATGACCTGGAAACTTGTAAAAAATCCATTGTATGGCTATATTTAGAAACTATACAAATGTTATATACTTTTTCCCATTATTAAATCCACTTTAAATTGGAAAAACTTGGGTTGAATTCCCTTTTCCAAAATTTACAGGAGAGCCACTCCTCCTCCACTATAAAAAGGCCTCCTCTCCTCCCACTTTCTCAAACCTCTCAAGACACTTCTTCACAAAAAATATTTTCCAAAATATCTCTTAAAAATACCCTCATTCCTCATTTAATCCTTAATTTTGTAATAAATATAACCAAGGATACCCTTTTGTAAAAACCAAAAGGGGTTACTCGAATAAGAGGAAACATTATTCTCCAACTAATTAGTTTTATTTCATTATCTAATATTTATATTATCCTTATTCAATGATTATACAAAAAAAGTATCCTAAATATAATGAGATTTTTTTATGATAAGTTTTACACCTACACTTACATACACGTTTATCAAATGGGTAATGAATATACTATTTATGGGTATAGTGAACAACCGCCCCATGAAATGATGATTGTTCGTTTTTTCCTTTACAAAATTTTCTAGTGGGAAATAATGGTGGACGATATATTTATATTAGATATGTATTATATTTATTATGTAATTTTCCTTATTTAATTATTTTATAACACATACCTTTATACTTTCCATCTTTTTTAAATATGATAACATTTTTTGTGGGCATTTGGCCAATTTCCTCATAAAAATGATGTGATTAATTCACACATTACCTGGAATGTATAAAAAATGGTTTTAGTGAAATTAAATGATATATATAATACATATAATGACCCATACTTTACATACATTGTTAATACTTCAAAATTGAAGTACACTTATTACAACATATGACAAAACCACAAAGGACCGTATAGGTATAGTGTCTTTAGAAACTGGGAAACATAAACAACTGGTTCATAAATCTTCTACAGTGTCTCCCATTTATTTCATCATATCTAGGGTCCATTTTAGCATATTCTACTTAATATCCATCTTCCTGACCTGGGGAAAAGAAAACATAAAAGGGTGAGCTCAAATGCTCAGTAAGGGAAAATAAAGGAAATAAAAATCATATCATATCTTTTTGAAAATCATAACCTGCAAAAGAGATCATAATATCTTAACATGGAACAAATCATAGAAGTGAAAATGAGATCCCCATAATCATAACATGAAACTTGAAACTTTGTGGCATGTACACATAATCATGGAAAATCATTTCTTGTTAGTCATGACTCATTGCCAAGACTATCTTAGTGGACAATGTCCCTTTCTGAACCGAGTCACCCTCGTTCCAGTCCTGTTTCACTGAACCGGTATAACCTACCGTTCCAGCCATGTCTATCTCATGAGATATAAAATCTTTACCCAATGCATTGGAGGGAGATATAGGTCCCACCCATCTTATAATGAATCCTTTCTTATGTGTGCCACATAAATCATAAATCATACATCATCGCATAACACATGTAATAAAAATTGGATTCTTGAAACATCATGACATCATAAAACAAATCATATAAGGTAAATGACTTCATAAAAATAATTCACTTACAACATAATCAAATTAATGTAATAATAGGGATAAAAACAGAACCCTTTATTATCTTAGATGGAAAATAATTTTGATAAAACACTTGAACTCCATTCTTGAGGAAAATATCCTTTCTTCTTCAAAATTTTTTTTACTTTCATAACATGTCATATGACTTTAAAATAAAAGAAGTTGATTAAAAATAGACTTGAAAACTGGTAAAGGAAGCTTCTTGGAAATAATGTTTTAAAAATCCATTCATGCCGTATAAGTTAAAAAAACATTCTTCGTACTTTTGTAGGAAAAGTCAAAAAGTACCTCGTACGAAAAAACGACAAAAGATTCCTTTCATATTCTTTACTAAAAACTCACCAAAGGGTAAAATTGGATTTAAACTATTGTAAGTGGATGGAAACAATATTACATATTGAGGGAACATGGATGTGGATGATAAAATACACCCCAGTAAATGCCAAAGTATAAACAATCTCGGATAAAAATGAGATTGTGATATTTCCCTTTCCTTAGGTCCGATTTGCTTTGTAAGTGTCCGAAGATCCGGTATAATGGTTTAAATAATGTTATTGACTTATTCCATAATCATAAATATTGATATGATATCATATATGGTCATATTCTTAGCTTCTTTTTAGTAATATTTCATTGTTACTTGTTACTCAGGTCTTTATTGCCTTTTGTTCTTATGCGTGTTTTGCCGAATAAATTCTTATTCTTCTTTTAAGGTTATAGATACCTTATATCCAGAATGGTATTAGTGTAACATATATCATATTTATTCATTCAATTTATTTATATAATTACAATGTAAAGATGATCATGTAGAACGAGTCGCATCACATCGTGGAGACGGTATTCCGTACGTACGCACGAGTGATGATATCGTTCCTATGATCGTGGAATTGTATTGGAGTATATATATATTATTTCAGTATCAATATTACTTTATAATAATCATAAATAGTTACTCATTACACCATTATACCCATCCTTGTAAGGTGATGGTGGAAAATAGATTACACCACGGCGTGGAGACGGTATTCCGTACGTACGCACGCGCGGTGATTTCATTTTTCCGTAGGATGGATAGAAGGTGAATTAGGGTTTTTTCATATTTATAATAACATATCAGTATGTAAGTAATACTTATGTTATTACTTTATCATGAAACAACTAAAGAAGAAGATGTTGAATAAGAAAGAAATTGAAAAGATCGGTAATGGATATTACCTCTTCTTTGGAACGCCTCTTTGAATCCTCCACTTAGGGAACTAAGATTGGTATTTGAAGAAGACCAGGACCTCTAGGATTATTCTAGGGAAGTGGGGAGGAGAAAATGGCAGGGGTTGGCCGAGCTTGAGTGCTCAAATTGGTGTGAGGAGGAGGGGGAGGAGGTGCCATTTTATAAGGGAGGAGAGGGGCACCTTAGGAATATCTCAAAATATTATTTTATATTAAAGTCAAAATCGGTTTATAATGGTTCCAAAGGGTCTTATTTCGAAGGTAAAGTGGGTATGGGTAGAAATCATATCAAACAATAATATTTAGACAAGTTTAGGTTATTATTTTAACCTTATCAATTAGATTTAACTCTAAGTTAAATAATTTAACTTTTACCGTGTCTTTTTGTTTTCTTACTCTATATGGTTAATACACTTACTATAACATGCCAAACGAACCCCAAATTGTTTATTATTTATATATATATCCTTATCTAAGTCATTTGGCCGAACCTTAGATTTTTAGGAATAAAATAACAATTAATAATATAATATTTGATTTAAAAACTATTTTTTGTCAATTTTGACACTATTTGATATATGATTTTTGTGAAAGTCATAACAGAATTATATGTTCGATCCAAGTTGATTAAATCAACACTAATATATCATAGTAACCTAGAAAATTAGTTTAATTCATAAAAAATCTCAAATTACATTTATTTGAGCATTTATAACATCAATTATGTTAACATTTCCTTAAAAGGGTAATTACTGCATCATCGTTGTGTCATAAATAAATTAATTTATTTAAAGTTTAAAAATTATAAATAAAATATCATTATGTAGGAAATCTTTTTATCTTTCTAATGAATATTTATAGTCCAATTTATCTTATGTATAACCCCATATTAAAAATGTTTTAGTTATTAAACATTGATTTTAACTATTTTAACTATTTATTAAATAAAATAATATTAAATGTCATAATCTAATCCAAGTGGACCTAAATGGTCATATTATATTCATAAGGTTGTTTTTGGTCGAATTACACTTATCCAATAGAATTAGGACATGTGTTAGGGTAATAGTAATATCATATTTACCCTTAGTTACCCTATTTACTATTAACCGTGGTAAAAAAAAGTAAAAAGTTACTATTCACCAAAAATTATTTTCATCTCATTGAACCACATTTTAGTCCTTGATATTAACCGTGTCTGCCGGGTTTTCGAAATTCCATTCACAGAAGCGGTAAAATTATGTTTTATGCAAAATTCAGTTTTTAACCTACCACTTAGTGGTTTCACTATTCATCAAAAATTGAGAGTTTTCAGAAAAATACCAAAATTTCACCCTAGGCTAATTTCGATATTCTGAATCCAAAAATGAAGTCCATTTTGAAAAATAAAATTTATAAAATTTTAAAAAGTGGTTTTTACTATTCATAACGGTTAGTTTTAATAATATTTTAATAGCATATCGTTGTATAGTGAAATTCGGTATTGCGTACGACGCAAGCTATCGAGGAAGGTCACGATTTCGTGTAAAGCAAGCCAAGAAAGTGTTGTGTAGAAAAAGATTCCTTTGATGATTTATATAACATAAAAGTCTCGGGTGTTACATTCTACCCCCCTTAAAATGAATTTCACCCTCGAAATTCGTCACTTTGTAACAAACAGATGAGGATACTTCTCCCTCATCATATCCTCAAGCTCCCATGTAGCTTCTTCAAGTTGGTGGTTCCTCCATAAAACTTTCACCAATCGAGTGGTCTTGTTTCGTAGGACTTTTTCGCTACGATCCAGAATTTCTATCAGCTGTTCTTCATAAGAAAGATCTTGCTCCAGCGGTACAACTTCTGAGCTGAGTACATGTGAAGGATCAGGTATGTACTTTCTCAGGAGAGATACATGGAACACATCGTGAACTTGAGAGAGATTCGGTGGAAGCTCCAATCGGTAAGCTACCTTTCCAACATGATCCAGTATTTCGAAAGGACCGATATATCTAGGGCTCAACTTCCCCTTCTTTCCAAATCTCATAACCCTCTTCCAGGGAGATATTCGTAAGAACACTTTATCACCCACTTCAAACTCTAGGTCTTTTCTTCGGTTGTCGGCATAACTTTTCTGTCGACTCTGAGCTGCCCTTATGTGTTGTTGAATAGATCTGACCTTTTCTTCCATTTCATCAACGAGATCAGGTCCTAATAGCTTTCTTTCCCCAACTTCATCCCAGAAAGTTAGAGTCCTGCATTTCTTTCCATAGAGAGCTTCATAAGGAGCCATCTGAATACTGGAGTGAAAGCTATTATTATAAGAAAATTCCACCAAAGGTAGGTGTTGATCCCAACCTCCTTTGAAATCCATAGAGTATGCTCTCAACATATCTTCTAGGGTTTGAATTGTTCTCTCAGACTGACCGTCTGTCTGAGGATGATAAGCAGTGCTGAAACTCAACTCTGTATCCAGATTATGCTGAAGACTTCGCCAGAACTTCGAGGTAAATCTCGGATCCCGATCAGATATAATAGAAAGTGGTACTCCATGCAATCTTACCACTTCCTTTACATATATCCTAGCAAGCTGATCTAGAGAGAAATCCTCTCTAATAGCAATGAAGTGTGCAGACTTTGTAAGACGATCAACTATGACCCAGATAGCATTATTGCCTTTGGATGTTTTAGGAAGTCCTGTGAAAAAGTCCATAGTGATGTTTTCCCATTTCCATTCAGGTATGGGTAATGGTTGTAACATCCCCTTAGACTTATGTCTCTCAGCTTTAACTTTTTGAAAAACCAAGCATTGAGAGACATATTCAGTAACATCTCTTTTCATGCCATCCCACCAGAAGTATTCTTTCAGGTCCCTATACATCTTCGTGCTTCCAGGATGAATAGAGAATGAAGAACTATGAGCCTCATCCAGCAGCTCCTTTTTTAATTCGGGGATGGGAGGATCACAAACCCGATTCCTGAACTTTATTATCCCATCACAATCAAGGTTGAATTCAGGAACATTTCTCATCTTCTTTTGTAACTCGACATCTTCTTTCTGTGCCTCTTTAATCTTCACATGTATATATGGTTGAAAATTCATTTGAGAAAGATAAGATTTTTCCCCTTCCATTATAATTCCAAGATCCTTCCTTTGTAAATCCATAAATATTGGATCTTTTGTGATCATCATCATGGATAAAATATCATGGTCTTGTCGACTTAATGCATCTGCCACCTTGTTTGCTTTCCCAGTGTGGTAATGGATTGAGCAGTCCTAATCCTTAATCAGCTCCAACCATCTTCTTTGACGCATATTCAACTCCTTTTGTGTGAAAATATTCTTTAAACTTTTACGATCAGTATAAATATCACACCTTTCACCATAAAGGTAATGCCTCCAAATCTTTAATGCAAATATAACCACAGCCAACTCCAAATCATGTGTTGGGTAATTTTGCTCATGGATTTTCAACTGTCGTGAGGCATAAGCTATCACCATATCATTTTTCATAAGAACACACCCCAATCCCTTCTTGGATGCATCACTGTAGATCACAAACCTTTCTCCACTACAAGGCAGTGTGAGCACAGGTGCACTGGATAACCTTCTTTTCAACTCCTTGAAATTCTCTTCACATTCCTCTGTCCAACCAAACTTAACTCCTTTCCGAGTCAACTTGGTGAGTGGATTAGATAATTGTGAAAAATCTTTTACAAAACATCGATAATATCCAGCCAAACCAAGAAAACTTCGGATCACAGTTACTGTTGTTGGTCTCGACCATCTTTCGATAACCTCTGTTTTTGCTCGATCCACAGATATCCCCTCTTTTGAGATTATGTGACCCAAAATGCAACTTTTTGAAGCCAAAATTCACACTTGGTAAATTTGGCATAAAGCTTCTCCTTTCTCAGGGTCTTCAATATAATTCTCAAGTGATCTCCATGCTATTCCTTGCTCTTTGAATAGACAAGAATATCGTCTATAAAGACTACCACAAATTGATCAAGATATTCTTTAAACACTCTATTCATTAGATCCATGAAGATAGTAGGGGCATTAGTAAGACCAAATGGCATCACTATAAATTCATAGTGTCCATACCTTGTACGGAAAGCCGTCTTTGGTATATCCTCCCTTTTGACCCTTAATTGATGATACCCTGAACAAAGATCAATCTTGGAAAAGTATTGAGCTCCGCGTAGTTGGTCAAATAAGTCATCAATGCGTGGGAGAGGATATTTGTTTTTGATAGTGATCTTGTTAAGTTCTCGATAATCAATGCAGAGTCTCATTGATCCATCTTTCTTCTTAACAAATAGAACAGGTGCTCCCCACGGTGACGCACTAGGGCGTATGAATCCCTTATCAAGATTCTCTTGGAGTTTCTTCTTCAATTCCTGCAACTCAATTGGGGCCATTCTATAAGGTGTCTTTGAAATAGGCAAAGCACCCGGTACGAGTTCTATTGAAAACTCAACTTCACGATTTGGTGGAAGACCCGGTAATTCCTCTGGAAAGACATCATCAAACTCCCGTACGATGGGAATATTCTTAATCGAGAGTTTCTCACCAACCATTTGAGATAAATAACCTTCATTTAGTAGAATCAGTACCCATAAAACGGAAGAAATTTCCACTGGAAGGTTATGTTCATCCTTCCATTGATAGATGATCATAGATTGATCTGGAATATGAAATGTGACTTCCCTTCTTTGTAAATTGATATGAAATCCGTATAAAGAAAGCCAATCCATGCCAAGAATCACATCAAATTCCACTATAGGAAGGATCACAAGATTTGCAGGAAGCACTTTCCCACAAACTTCGATCGGAGAATAATTATAAACTTTTGATGCGATTGATGTGCCATTAGGTGTTGTCACAGCTAACTGAACATCTAATTGTTGAGGTAATACGTTGATACCCTTAGAAAATTCTTCAGAAATAAAAGAGTGGGTGGATCCAAAATCAAATAAAACATTTGCTTCTTTAGAGTGGATGGTAAGTGTACCTTTCACCACATTGTTATCGTACTCCACATCGCTGATATAAATTGCATGTGACTTTCCTTTGTCTTTAGCATTAAGAGTTTGTTGACGTCGACCATCATCGTCAACCCTTGGATTTGGGAATTGATTGGCATAATGCCCCATCTCCTTGCACTTGAAACATTGAAGTGTAGTAGGTTCATTCTGTATATCCCTTCCTTTGTTTGCATCATTAGACATCTTCTTCCCATTATTGTGGCATTCAAATGCCCGATGACCTTCCTTTCCACATTTGAAACATTTACTTGTCCCTTTAAGACAACTCCCTCCATGTTTCTTTCCACACTTTGAGCATAAGGGAAAGATCATCTTCTTTTCAGTGTGCTCTTTAGATTTTCCTTTGAATTCCATTTTCCTCTTCTTATCAAACCCATATGACTGATGGGTAACTCCAATCTCCATCTCGACTTTGAGAGCACATCGAACGATTTCCTCGTAGCTATTGAAGTCCCTTATGGCTAACGCCCTTTGAAGACTTGGTTTTAAGCCACTAAAGAATCGATCGATCTTACTCTCAGTTTGGATAATAATACCAGAAGCGTACCTTGAAAGTCTTGTAAAATTTGCTTCATAGGTACCAACAGATTCATCATCCCTTTACTTCAGTTCAAGAAACTCTTTCTCCATCTTTGTTCGGAGAATACGAGGGAAGTACTTATTGAAAAATAAGTTCTTGAACTCGTCCCATTCCATAGACTCAATTCCATCCCTTTGCCTTGTATTCTTAATAAGATTCCACCATTGATCAGCATCTCCTTCCAAACGATACACCGCTAGGATGACTTTATCATGTTCAGAACAGTGAAGAACTGAAAATATCTTTTCAGTAGTACTAATCCATTGTTCAGCAACTAATGGATCAGTAGACCCACGGAAAGAAGGTGGACGCTGCCTCATGAAGGATTCAACAGAATGTTGCTCCTTCCTTTGCTCGTTTGGAAGTCCTGCATGATTCATAGCTTGAGAAATTTGTGTGAGCATGGCTAAAAGATTTTGCATTCCAGCTCCCATATCGTTTGGTTGCTCAGGGGGACAATCATTGCATTGCCCATCGCATTCCGCATTAACACGGTTCCTTCGGGTTCCAGCCATTGACTAAAACCAAGAAGAATAGTGTGAGCAACACTAATTATAATAGGAAAACTACATAATTCATGAATAAAATTTTCACGCTTAAGGTCTTATCCTAGGTTATTCATGGCCATTTCTAAAACACTAATATTGTGCTCTATGCTTAGACTTATCCTTAGGGTTCTTACTAAGGCTTTCACATTCTAGATTCCAAAGGTTGACTATACCTTTCCTCTGATACCAACTATAACGACCCATAATTTACATTCATTGTTAATACTTCAAAATTGAAGCGCACTTATTACAACATATGACAAAACCACAAAGGACCGTATAGGTATAGTGTCTTTAGAAACTGGGAAACAAAAACAACTGGTTCATAAATCTTCTACAGTGTCTCCCATTTATTTCATCATATCTAGGGTCCCTTTTAGCATATTCTACTTAATATGCATCTTCCTGACCTGGGGAAAAGAAAACATAAAAGGGTGAGCTCAAATGCTCAATAAGGGCAAATAAAGGAAATAAAAATCATATCATATCTTTTTGAAAATCATAACCTGCAAAAGAGATCATAATATCTTAACATGGAACAAATAATAGAAGTGAAAATGAGATCCCCATAATCATAACATGAAACTTGAAACTTTGTGGAATTCACACATAATCATGGAAAATCATTTCTTGTTAGTCATGACTCATTTCCAAGACTATCTTAGTGGACAAAGTCCCTTTCTGAACTGAGTCACCCTCGTTCCAGTCCTGTTTCACTGAACCGGTATAACCTACCGTTCCAGACATGTCTATCTCATGAGATATAAAATCTTTACCCAATGCATTGGAGGGAGATATAGGTCTCACCCATCTTATAATGAATCCTTTCTTATGTGTGCCACATAAATCATAAATCATACATCATCGCATAACACATGTAATAAAAATGGGATTCTTGAAACATCATGAAATCATAAAACAAATCATATAAGGTAAATGACTTCATAAAAATAATTCACTTACAACATAATCAAATCAATGTAATAATATGGATAAAAACAGAACCCTTTATTATCTTAGATGGAAAATAATTTTGATAAAACACTTGAACTCCATTCTTGAGGAAAATATCCTTTCTTCTTCAAAAACATTTTTCCTTTCATAACATATCATACGACTTTAAAATAAAAGAAGTTGATTAAAAATAAACTTGAAAACTTGTAAAGGAAGCTTCTTGGAAATAATGTTTTAAAAATCCATTCATGCCGTATAAGTTAAAAAAACATTCTTCGTACTTTTGTCGGAAAAGTCAAAAAGTACCTCGTACGAAAAAACGACAAAAGATTCCTTTCATATTCTTTACTAAAAACTCACCAAAGGGTAAAATTGGATTTAAACTATTGTAAGTGGATGGAAACAATATTACATATTGAGGGAACATGGATGTTGATGATAAAATACACCCCAGTAAATGCCAATGTATAAACAATCTCGGATAAAAATGAGATTGTGATATTTCCCTTACCTTAGGTCCGATTTGCTTTGTACGTGTCAGTAGCTCCTGTATAATGGTTTAAATAATTTTATTGACTTATTCCAGAATCATACATATTGATATGATATCATATATGGTCATATTATTAGCTTCTTGTTAGTAATATTTCATTGTTACTTGTTACTCGGGTCTTTATTGCCTTTTGTTCTTATGCGTGTTTTGCCGAATAAATTCTTATTCTTCTTTTAAGGTTATAGATACCTTATATCCATAATGGTATTAGTGTAACATATATCATTTTTATTCATTCAATTCATTTATATAATTACTATGTAATTATGATCATGTAGAACGAGTCGCATCACATCGTGGAGACGGTATTCCGTACGTACGCACGAGTGATGATATCATTCCTATGATCGTGGAATTGTATTGGAGTATATATATATTATTTCAGTATCAATATTACTTTATAATAATCATAAATTGTTACTCATTACACCATTATACCCATCCTTGTAAGGTGATGGTGGAAAATAGATTACACCACGGCGTGGAGACGGTATTCCGTACGTACGCACGCGCGGTGATTTCATTTTTCCGTAGGATGGATAGAAGGTGAATTAGGGTTTTTTCATATTTATAATAACATATCAGTATGTAAGTAATACTGATGTTATTACTTTATCATGAAACAACTAAAGAAGAATAAGTTGAAGAAGAAAGAAATTGAAAAGATCGGTAATGGATATTACCTCTTCTTTGGAACGCCTCTTTGAATCCTCCACTTAGGGAACTAAGATTGGTCTTTGAAGAAGACCAGGACCTCTAGGATTATTCTAGGGAAGTGGAGAGGAGAAAATGTCAGGGTTTGGCCGAGATTGAGTGCTCAAATTGGTGTGAGGAGGAGGGGGAGGAGGTGCCCTTTTATAAGGGAGGAGAGGGGCACCTTAGGAATATCTCAAAAAATTATTTTATATTAAAGTCAAAATCAGTTTATAATGGTTACAAAGGGTCTTATTTAGAAGTTAAAGTGGGGATGGGTCGAAATCCTATCAACCAATAAGATTTAGACAAGTTTAGGTTATTATTTTAACCTTATCAATTAGATTTAACTCTAAGTTAAATAATTTAACTTTTACCGTGTCTTTTTGTTTTCTTACACTATATGGTAAATACACTTACTATAACATGCCAAACGAACCCCAAATTGTTTATTATTAATATATATATCCTTATCTAAGTCATTTTGCCGAACCGTAGATTTTTAGGAATAAAATAACAATTAATAATATAATATTTGATTTAAAAACTATTTTGTGTCAATTTTGACACTATTTGATATATGATTTTTGTGAAAGTCATAACAGAATTATATGTTCGATGAAAGTTGATTAAATCAACACTAATATATCAAAGTAACCTAGAAAATTAGTGGAATTCATAAAAAGTCTCAAATTACATTTATTTGAGCATTTATAACATCAATTATGTTAACATTTCCTTAAAAGGGTAATTACTGCATCATCGTTGTGTCATAAATAAATTAATTTATTTAAAGTCTAAAAATTATAAATAAAATATCATTATGTAGGAATTATTTTTAGCTTTCTAATGAATATTTATAGTCCAATTTATCTTATGTATAAACCCATATTAAAAATGTTTTAGTTATTAAACTTTGATTTTAACTATTTTAACTATTTATTAAATAAAATAATATTAAATGTCATAATCTAATCCAAGTGAACTTAAATGGTCTTATTATATTCATAAGGTTGTTTTCGGTCGAATTAAACTTATCCTATAGAATTAGGACATGTTTTAGGGTAATAGTAATATCATATTTACCCTTAGTTACCCTATTTACTATTAACCGTGGTAAAAAAAAGTAAAAAGTTACTATTCACCAAAAATTATTTTCATCTCATTGAACCACATTTTAGTCCTTGATATTAACCGTGTCTGTCGGACTTTCGAAATTCCATTCACAGAAGCGGTAAAATTAAGTTTTATGCAAAATTCAGTTTTTAACCTACCACTTAGTGGTTTCACTATTCATCAAAAATTGAATGTTTTCAGAAAAATACCAAAATTTCACCCTAGGCTAATTTCGATATTCCGAATCCAAAAATGAAGTCCATTTTGAAAAATAAAATTTATAAAATTTTAAAAAGTGGTTTTTACTATTCATAACGGCTAGTTTTAATAATATTTTAATAGCATATCGTTGTTTAGTGAAACTCGGTATTGCGTACGACGCAAGCTATCGAGGAAGGTCACGATTTCGTGTAAAGCAAGCCAAGAAAGTGTTGTGTAGAAAAAGATTCCTTTGATGATTTATATAACATAAAAGTCTCGGGTGTTACAATACAATAATAATATTTTAATTTTATTATATACATATATACATATATTTCATTTACATACAATCTTTCAAAATGACAGCTGAACAGAAACAAGATTTATTTGTACGTACGGTCTACCATCTCCATAAACATTTTATTCCATTTCAACTTTCAATATTTTATAGACTATTATAAATAAATATATAATGAATATATATGATATTTATATAATTTTCTACATTTTTTAATTATGTAAATCAGAATCTAAGTAAGATGATCAAGAATAATAAGTCAAAACATAAACAAATAACCAAGTTGATATTACAAAAAACGAAACCTCAACATATAATTGTTAATAAGCGGGTAATATAAATTTATAATAAAATAATATATTGTATTAAATATAATAATATAGTTCATTAAATTATATATAATAAACTTATATCTATTATACATGATGTCTGTACCAGTGCGACAAGAGTCAAGGAATTAGGTAATGAAATTTTATCTCACTTTTAATTTATGTGAGACAAATTCCATATTTATAACAAAATTATTTTATGTGTTGTATAAAATTTCTTATAAAATTTTATACCACTATTTTCCATTATTTAGTGATATAAAAATATTTAATTAATGTTATTATTTCTTCAGGATCACGATTTTAAAGCTACTCAAGTAGTAAGGGATTTCTGGTACAATTTTTATTTTTTGTGAGACACAAGACATGTTTGCCTAATATATCTTATATGTGAAGTGTATAATACCCATGGATATGTTATATTATTATTTTAATTAAATTAATGGGAATTTACATATCCATTTGATGATCTATCTTTCATGAGGTTTATGTTTCAAAAGTTAACAAATCTATAAATTAGTTTTGTCTTAATCTACCTTCATTGAGACCCATTCCATGTTATGCACCTATGTTTTTCTAAGAGGTGTATATACTTCCTTTGAAATGTTATATCATGAAACTACTTATTTTAATTACATGTTAAGATTATTTTAATTTTATTTTCTTACATGGGGATTATAATTCAAAGTGACCATGTGGTAGGAGTTTAATGACACAATCCCGTCGTATGTCGAGATTTTGTATGATTATGCTTAACTTGAAGAAATATTATGATTCATCTCTCAAGAACACTCATAAATTATTATCTCTTATGTTTTTCCATGATATCATTATGTATTAGTACCATTTTCTACTATTTGGTACTTAATAAATCTAATAAAATGTTTTTAGGAAAGATATACTTTATTTCAACTTTCATAAAGAAAATCTGTGTTCTTTCCAAACTATGATTATGAAAAAATAATAAAAAAACGTTTTACTATAAACTTATGATGTTAAATGATATTTTTTTACATTTTTTAACTTTTCATAATGGTTTAGGAGGAAACTTTATTTGTTTTTCTGATCAATACACTTTTATAAACTTTTAAGGTAAAAAATGAATGTCTGAAACATATGTACATAGACGCCATCTTGACCATCATTTCATTGAATAATCTGTTGTATGTTTACTAGTTTTTTTTAAAAAAAAAATTCTTAATAATATGTACATTTCTTGTTTTTAAAGTTGTTTTTAATGAAATAGTTTTCAAAATTTTGGCATACTCCCTTTATATGTTTTAAATGAAAGAGGATTTAAAACTAATTTCAACCCTTCTTTAAAATTTATTATTTATTCCGAAAGAAAATATTTTTCTAACGGTTTTTATGTTTCAAAAATACTTTTTCAAATAATAAATTATATTTTCCTCCAGAAATGTTTTCAAAATATCTTTCCATGTTATTTTTTATTCAACACAACATTTGTTGATTTTACTTCAGTCCTTTTAGGAAATAATCCAAAGGTTCCAATCATATTATTTCTTGAATTTTTTATGTTTTGATAGAATGATTCTTGTGACACCTATTTTTATTTCATGGGTTTTATGATTTTTATCCCCTCTTATTTTCAAGGGTTATTCTTGAATGAAATGTTCCTAAAACCTATATCTTTTCCATAGGTTATGATATGATGAAATGTTAATGATGCCCATTTAATTTCATGGGTTATGATTTGATATTTATAAAACCCATCTATTTTCATTTTTCATGATATTATGAATGTAATTTGGAACATGCATGTTTGATTTTATTATGTGATATGTGGGACCTATATCTCCCTCAAATGCATTGGTTAATGATGGATAACTCAGTAGTGTAAGGGTCGTTCATGTAACTAGTTTAATGTGAATAATGTTATGAGAGAACCTGATTACATGTTCACAATGTTTTGAGTGAACCTTATTGTGTGTTCATAAGTTTATGAGTGAACTTGATTATATGTTCACATTGTTACGAGTGAACCTTATTATGTACTCATAATGTCAGTTGTAACCCTAATTACATGTTCATAATTTAATGCATGTGTCACAACCCGTCCAATGGGGCTGGTGCTATGAATACCCCAAGCCCACCTCTCATAGGCCAGGGGCGGTCGAATAGCATTGGTTAGGAATTTCCCTCATAGGGGAGGCATTTTCCTATAAATCGGAACACACGCACGGGTCCCCATAAAAAGTACTAAAACTAAAAATTAAACCGACCAGAATACAATCCCAACTAAAATAGAAAAGGATAAGCTCCTGGATGTCATCGACAGGAAACCCTACTTGAAGGGTAGGTATAGTACGCTTTCAAAACTTCACTGAAGCATACCACGTGTTTCAGGTCACCCTGAAGCACCCATGTCTCCAGCCCACCAATGACTCTGTTAAAGTTGTGCACAAGACACAACACATGTGGGTGAAGCCCGTACAAGGGTGAGTAAAACAATACTCAATAGTGACACCAACCCACATAGGAATTACCCAATGTAAACCACAAGGAATAATAGGAATTATAACACAAAGAAGTTCACTAAGAGACACCATTAAGGAACACAACTAAAGAACACCATGAAAGAACACCACGAAGGAACACTATGAAGTAACATCATGAAGAAACACCACAAAGGAACACCACTAAGGAACTCCACAAAGGAACACCATAAAGGAACACCATGAAGGAACACCACGAATGAACAACACTAAGGAACAAAACTAAGGAATAACAAGAAGGAACACCACTATGGAATACCATGAAGGAACACAACTAAAAAATACCATGAGGAAAAACCCCTGAGGAACACCACTAAAGAATACTATGAAGGAACACCACTAAGGAACACCACTATGGAATACCAAGTAGGAAAATCACTAAGGAATACCATGAAAGAACATAATCAAGGAACAACACTAAGGGACACCTTGAAGGAACACCACTAAAGAACATCACTAAGGAATAACACAAAGGAACACCACTAAGGAATATCACATAGGAAAACCATGATGGGACACCACTGAGGAATCAATAATAAATGCTCTAAGTAGACTACCAAATAGGTACACTAAGTGTATCGTCCATGAAGTATAATAAATAGAGTCACTAGAGTTATCTCACACTCTTATAAATGTAATTTATAAAAATCAAGACTATTAGACATAATCACAAAACACCTAGTATAGTTGAGTCACATAGACCTACAAAGTCACTTAGAATCCATGAGTCACTTAGACCCATTGAGTCACATATACCCACTGAGTCACTTAGACTCGCCGAGAAACTTAGACTCACTGAGCCACTAAGAACCGTATTCATTGTCTTCTTGTCACAACCAACCACAGGGTTTCTTCTTGTAGTGTTCTTCTTCTTGGAGAACATACTCCTCAAGCCAAATGTTGTATGTTGAATTCCATGAAAACCCAGTTAGTGTATCTCAGAAGGAATTCCTTGTCACAAGATTCTCAATGCTACAAATGGATCATGAATGAAACGTATAGTTTGGAAGTTATGAGCCTTTTTGAAAAAAGGGGCCAGTTGGGTTCGGCCCAGGGTTGACCCAACCCTACCCGAACCACCCTATCGGGACTGATCTGACCCTTTGGGTTGACCAGGCCCACTAGAACCATTCTGATGTGTCAGATCGGCCCATTGGGCCAACTGGAGCAACCTAGCCATCTTGTTCCACATAGTGCGGACCGATTCGGTCCACCAGACGTGGCCAGCTCTACATCCTGCCTCCCACCCGCGACTGTAGATGCAGGTCCTCCTCTGCGGTCCTGCTTGACTATGAACCCCAGTAGCATGATGTGACCTCCTATCACGTCCTCCATGACCTACTGCAAGCCAGATGTCAGCAGCCCTATTCTCCACCCTCGATAGTTGTTGAGGGGATGTTCGCCACCGTGGCGCACTGGTGGGCACTTCCACGGGCGACCAGACATGCTCTAGTTATTCTTTTTTATGATACGGATGTACCATTTCTCTCCCTAGGTTAAAATCTCCAGTTGCACATATGAAAATACATATTTCCATTGATCTGGTGGGTCTGACCACATTCAAAACCACCCAGAAAGTATCTGACATAACCACAGGGTCGGTCGGCGATGAACACAATGAAAGGGATAGAGGGATCATAAAAAACCCCAATGAATGGTCCAAACCTTTATTTTTTCAGACCAAATTCATTCTAGTTATTAGGATCATTAATAAGAAGTTTAAAATAACTAATATTGACTTCCCATATAATCAAGAATAACTAAAGGTGAATCACAGAGATCGGACCCCTTATTAATCCCCATTAGGTAATCCCTATACTGCAAGATCGATCATCCCAGATCAACCTATTATTGGGGTGATCAATGTTTTTCATTTAGAATATAATAATATAGAACAAGGTAAATCAAATAGAAATAATTAATCCCCAACATGGGATTGGATCGTTTTCTATTGTTGATTCATTGTCGTTGATGATCAAATAAAGAACGGTCTCGATTTGTTGTTCATAGATATTCGATTTGATCTTCTATCTCTAAATTATCATCACCCAAAAAAAAGTTTCCCAAGGTTATAAAGAAATAATTCAGTGTTATGGATTCTAAAGATGGACCCTACCATGGATTAATGGAGGAAACACGTTAACACATTTCATTAATATTGTTTCTCTTTGAAACAATGTATCCACTCTCTTTCATTTATGAAAGGAGAACATGTTTCACCATCACTAAATCACAGCGTCACGATGCTATGAAATGTTAAAAGAAAATAAAATATAATTCTTTAGGTTTATTTTATTCTCTATTAAAAATTCCTCAAAATTAACATTCGTAGTAGACCCGCACCAATCGACATTTGGCCCTGCCTATGTAATCCACCTCATTTCAAACTCAATGGTTGTATTAGATTTACAATAAGATTCACCATTCATGAGTTATTAATATTTTAAAATAAAATAATTTTTATTTAATTAATTTTATTACAGTTATGCCCTTTTACCTTTTTCTCACTCAAGACCCGTGCTGACTGATGTTAATTCACGCTTAGGGTAAAACAGTTATCTTCAATGCAATGGTGCCCTTAGATTTATGATTCAGGAACCCATTTAAAATTATTACACTTTTTAGAAAATTCATTTGCATGTGCCATTAAAAACTTATCATTTTGGTCCGAACCATTCCGAGCACCCCAGGGCTTGGAATTTCACACCATCTAAGTGCCTGGTCTTGGAGTTTTCCCAAAAAATTTACAAAAAAAAATCTGTGAAAATTAGAGTAATTAAATTCTCCACACCTTAAGAATTTACATCCCTAAAATCCAATCCAAGGGATACCCAAACAGATGAAGGTACGAACACAAACATGAGCCTCTCTCCCCAATGTGCTCTTCCAGATATTACCATGATGCAACCAGGAACATACTAAGGGAATATACTTCCCTCAGATGGTCCTCTACTTCTTATAATTGACCTCTATGAATAAGATGAAAGGTAAAAATCCTAATTAGAAACTATTCTCTATGGGATTA
The DNA here is from genome assembly GCA_963277665.1 of Viscum album. Taxonomy (NCBI): domain Eukaryota; kingdom Viridiplantae; phylum Streptophyta; class Magnoliopsida; order Santalales; family Viscaceae; genus Viscum; species Viscum album. Next base: position 411,275,495 of record OY728129.1, on the reverse strand, counting down.
CATGGATTCAATCTAGCTCTTGCATGTTGTATAATTTGAAGCTCTCTGCTGAACTGTGCTTCTAAATAACTAAGAAGTGGCTGACATTGGGAGTCGGTCAATGATTACCACATTTGTATCATGTCCCCTAGATATACGTGATAACCCCATCATAAAGTCTTTCAATATCCTTTCCCAATCAATTCTTTTATCCCTAATGAATAAAATTGTAATGCCTTCCAAGCATAGGGACCCGAAACAGTGAGTTGACTAACCATAAAACTGATTCAAACAAGTGATCATATTTTATATCAACAGGTAAGCCAAGATTCAACCTATTCTGTCATTCCTAGAGTCTTCCTTGATGCTCACATTCATATCTAATTGCATCTCACCACTCTAGGCATCTACTACTACTAATGTGCGTCCTATTAAAGTAACAACATGCTCCCCACCTTTCGAATATCCATTAGGGGTATTCTTCATGGACAACTGAGCAGGTAAAGACTCACCATCAGTGTCACTGATTTGTGCCTCCCATAATCACTAAAAGAGTGGAGGGGTAATAACCATCAGTTGGAATTATGATGAATCATCCTTACCCATGAAGGATAAATGTAAGGAGCACAACTACATTGTTTCCTTGTTTAACAATTATAGAAACAATCATCAGCTGAGACCATCTTCCATTCCTCCACCAACACCCTCAGCTCGTGAAACTCTAAAGAAGACATCTGATATACTGATGCTGATATCGATTCTAAATTGGGGTGTAGAACAATTCATAATTCTATCTCCCTGTGGGGAGGTAAACCTGGAACATCTTCTGGAAAGCCATCCCCGTACTCTACCACTACTAATGGGAACTGAAAACACATAACATCCACTTCCCCAAGGGTATGGTTATCCAACTTGTGAGTGATAGTATTCCCCCTCCTATGCATGAGTTTATTTAGTGTAGTCTTGGTTTCCTCTTTCAATGACCAAGGAAAACCTCATTCCAACACTGTAGGCATACCATATCCTTTTTCCTAAAGAGTCAATCTAATCCTGAACCGTGGAAAACCAGTACATACCCAGACCAACGTCGTAAGGACCCAACACATACACAAAGTTGTTCCAATAGAAACTCTTCCCTCAAGGGTTAGATCACACTGTCAGCATAAGTGTGATTGTCACATCTCCTCCCATAGGTATCTCCAGATATAAAGGTGAATACAATGGTTTAACTGGAAACTCTAGGTGTTGAACATGATCTATGACAAGGAACAATAGTTAGTGCATGTGTCTATTAATACGATAGCTATGAGAAGACACATATGGTATCTCAACTCATTCATTCAGCCCTTGATTCATATGCCTTTCCCGCATACAGCTTCCACTTCTTCTATCCTCAAACTCCCTAAACCTGTTGTGGACCACATGGTGGTGGTGGTGGTAACATGTTGAAATGTATACCACCTCCTGATACTCTCCCATGTCTTCTGTCATGTCTTCTACCATATAAATTAATCTGTTCCAGTCTCTCTCCCTACCTTGGTGTCCCATACACCATTTCCATGTTAGCAGCATGACAGGATGGACAATCTCTAGTGAGAGGTCCCCTACCATCTCAGGAAAATCATTTCCCCTCTCTATGATTATTGGAATCACCCTATGAGCCCTAATCCATAGATCTTATATCTTGGGACCTTTTCTTGGAATGTCTCACACATATATGTCTCTGAGACTATTGTCGGCTTACTGCTTTTGAGGTCTCTTCTCCTGTTTCCCACTCCTGACATCCACTGGTTGTATCCACTCATCCAAGGGACTTTGAACCATAAAGGTTTGCTCCAGCACCAAAGAATAATCAAGAGTAGATAGAATTAAAGTGATAGATTATATGTGCTTAAAAACACCTATCTTAGAGGTCTAATCCCAAAATCACTACTCAAATCGTATTCATCGAGTACATAGAAAAGTTGGTATGCCTTGATGAATAATAAGATACTGACATGTCGTCCTTCCGAAGAGGTAGAATCTCTTGGGAACTCATATACAATAGCTTTTATGGTGATATCCCCTTCTCTGAGAATTGTTCTCAAACTCTATTCATAGAAGAGTCTCCTCATCGTACGATCGGGTAATCTAAAATCTTCAATTTCCCTACTGATCCGCGTAGAAGGCTCACCACTAGGACCACTATTTGATCTAATAGTGTCCTGACTGGACAAAAAACATGGTCACAACCTCAATCTAGTCCTCATTCACCTGAAATTCATGCTCACCTTAGAACCTAAGGGTTCTCTATCACTAAAACTCTTGAAGTGCACTCAACATACGCATAACATCTACTAGTACCACTCGTACAATGCTCTACACTACAGGTGGTGGTAGAGATGGTACCCCACCAAAGGTAATTTCTATTGTATAAATATCTATACCCATTTCTCATTACCCTATAGATAATCTTCATTATCACATGGTGGAATCCTGGATAGCTGCCTACGTGGAAGCATCTTGATGCGAAACAAGATGTGCCATGGTCAAAATAATATACCTGGTGAGATGAATCTTACCCAAGAAGGGCATGAGAACACACTAAATTATTATATGATGCATAAACCATTGATTTACCATGCAACTAGTGTTTTCATGTACCATGGTGAAAAGTAGAATTTGAGGTCGTGGTGTATGGATATGTTAGTTGCCGCACCAACACTGGGTTCCTTGGCCGGTAATCCGACCATGAAACACTTAACACTTTTTCCCCAAAGAAAGAGTAAATCTAAGTGCTCTATGATACCACCCTATCGTGACCAGTCCCCCATGGCTTGTTTCGTGACTACCCAAAGGCCGCCTCCCATAGGTCATGGGTTGGCGACTAGCATTGAGTGGGAATTCCAAAAAAAGGTGAGGCATTTCCCTATAAACTGGCATGCACGCACCCATCCCTAAGAAAATTATTGAAAATAACAAGTAAACGGGCTAGAATACAAGACCAACAGAAATCGAATAGTACAAGATCTTTGATATCATCAGTAGGAAACCCTGCCTGAAGGGTAGGTATAGCTCACTATCTAAATGTCGTTGAAGCATACCACATCTATCGGGTCTACCTGAAGCACCCCTATCCCTATCCCATCAGAGACTACATCGAAGAATTCGATCATCTGCTCAAGAAACGACACATGTGGAAGAATCCCATACAGGGGCTACTAAAAAAATACTCAATAGGGACCCCAAACTACATAGTAATTACACAAAGTAAACCATAAGGAATACCACATAAGAACACCATGAAGGAACACCACTGATGAATAACTAATAAATTAACCAAGTATACTACCAATGATGTACTCCAAGTGTAGAATATATGAAATATAACCATTAGAGTCACTAGAGTTAGCTCATACTGGTATAAATCTAAAGTATAAAAATCACGACACCAGTACTATTGAGCCACTTAGACCAGTTGAGTAACTTAGACCCACTGAGTCACTTAGACCAAATGATCCACTTAGACCCATGAATTCACTTATACCTACTAAGTCACTTTGACCTCCTATGTAACTTAGACCCGCTAAGTTACTTAAACAGGTAGTCAAAGTCTTTTTTTTTCACAGTCAACCACATGATTACCACTCCTAGAATGCTTATTACATGAGAACTTACTCTTCAAGCCAAGGGTCATATTTTGACTTCCCTAAAAACCCATTTATAGTATATCAAATAGACCACATAATCATTAGGGTCCCAAAACCACAAACTGAAAATCAATTGGATTTTTGGTTTGGAATTTGTGTGTCTTTTTTTAAAAAAATGGCTTCATGGGTCTGGGGCCGGCCCGACTAGGACCGTTTGGCCTGCTGGAGCGAACCACCCATCCCGGTCCACATGCTGTGGATAGCTTTGGTCCATCTAATATGGATTGTGCCGCATCCTACCTCCCACCCACGGTCTAGCAGGACCGCGGACCCCACCCGCATGAGATAACCACTTGTTGCATACGTCGTAGCCTTCCGCTGGCCGCGTACTGGAAGCCCTGTTCACCTGTCAAGGGTTATTTCTATGGGGATGTCTACCACCAGCATGTGACACCTCATACAAAGGGTTTCCAACCTCTTCTGGTGTACCATAAGCATTCCAAACTCGCTCTGGTGGTATTTTTTCTGATCTGGAAGTACTATTGTGATTCCTAGATCACTGCCTCCACAATTTCATGGTCTAAGCTGTTTTATCATTGATCTGGGGGTCCAACCACATTCAGAACATCCCGGTAAGAGTCCAATTCAACCATGGGACTCCTTCAGTGAAGAATTCAATGAGAGAGAGGGGATAACAAAGAACACACAAATAACAGTCCATGAAATTGTTCATTCTGGCCGGAATGTGTTCTTGTTACCAGGATCACGAAGAACAAATTGAAAATCACTAAGACTTAGTTCCCCATTAATCATGAATAAATAAAGGATAATCAAAGAGATATTACACATTTTTAATCCCCGTATGGTAATCCCTATCCCACAAGATTGATCAACCCACTGATCAACCAATTAATGGGTTGATTCACATTCACCATTTAGAAAAAAATATTGGGGAAATGGAAAATTACACAGAAAGAATAAAACACCTACCCAGATTGGATCATTCACTATTGTGGATTCATTTTCGTTGACGATATGATGAATAATGATCTCAATCCATTATTTTTTTGCATTTTATCTGAGCTTTGATCTCGAAACTATCGTCGTCAGTGAGAGAGAATCCTAGGGCTCTAGAGAAATTATTCAATGTTATGAATTCTAACACTGGATCTTTCCCCTGATAAATAGTGGAAGCATGTTTATGGGTTTCAGTGTTATTGTTTCATTTTGAAATAGCATCGCCATACTATTTCATTTATGAAAGGAAAAAAAATTCTTCGTCGGTACATTTCATGATCGCTATACTGTGAAATGTTAAAATAAAATAAAATAACCTTCTTTATGTTTATTTTATTTTTCTTTAAAAAAATCCAAAAATTTACTTTCACTGTCGACCTTCTTCGGTCAATGTTAGGCCACATCTGTAACACCCCAATCTTTCATGGTACACTTCTCTTTCAATAATGCAATAGTTTGCATTGTACGCAAGTTCGAGGTTCTAACAAACCGTGACAATCAAAGTAGTCGTTACGAATAGTAATACCCACCTTTTGAAATTATATAAATTTTATATTTCATAATAGAATTCATTTTTGGATTCAGAATATCAAAATTATCCTCTATTGAATTTTTGGTATTTTTTCAAGAACTTCCAATTTTCGATGAATAGTGAAAAATACTTAAAAACAACTTTTTTAATAAAAATAATATATGGTGATAAATTATACTATTGAGTGGTTTTAAAGCATAATTAGAATATATTTTTACCATTTTATCCAATGGTGGTCATTATAATTAATTTCACTTTGAAATTGGACATAAACAATTGTCAATCTTTTGATTGATATTGTTTCTTAAAAACACGCTATTTATTGTGACAATGGGAATTAATTTTAAAATTAATTAATGAAACTTATATGTTTTGAATTTTTTAAAATAGACATCATTTTGGAATTCGGAATATCAAATATAGCTTAGGGTAAATTTTTGGTATTGTTCTGAGAAACTTCAATTTTCGATGAATAGTGAAACCACTAAGTGGTAGTTAAAAAACTAATATTTTGTTTAAATGAATCTTTACCACTTCTGTGAATTGAATTTCAAAAATCCGACATACATGGTTGTCATTAGTATGTAAAATGTGGTTCAATGAGATGAAAATAATTTTTGGTGAATAGTATCTTTTAAGTTTTATTAATGGCGATTAAAGGTAATTACTGTAATTTAAGGTAAATAAAATGTTATAATAATATGAAATAACCTTTACACTTGTCCTAGCCATATTGGATGAGTTATGGACGGCCAAGACAATCCATGGGTTAACTTGGGGACCTAGTGGAGCCACTTGGGTAAGAAAATGACATCAATAACTTTTTACTTAAAGTAAATATAAAATTGTCACAAACATGTGTAGTTTTACTAAAACAATTATTACATGGGGTTATATAAGTTAATGTTTCAACTATAAATATTAATTGGAAATCTAAAAATATTTCCTACATCATGATATTTTTTTATAATTTTTAGACATTAAATAAATTAAATTTTTTATGACACCATGATGATGCAGCGATTACCTCATTAATTAACGATTTAAATAAAATGAAACGATAATGTAAAATCTAAGAAATACACTTGTAAAAAACCTATTGGATGAGTATATTCCGAACCCTTATCACCTTATCCTCGAAATATATAATTTTGGGACCTTTGAAATCCGAAAATCACTTCATAATAATGTAGCATTTCATGACATTCCAAGAGTGCCCCTCCTCTCCTCTTATAAAAGGCCCCCACCTATACCACATTATTCACACCATCAAAGCCATTTGGCTTGGCCAACTTCTGCCCAAATACTCTCTCAATATCCCTCTCTTACTTCTAGAAGCCTCACTTTGGGCAGAAGTCTTCCCAAGGAAGCCTTTGGCTCAAATCAAAAAGAGTTACCCAATTTTAAGGTAATGTCTTCTCTTATGTTCTTTTGTTTTATTTTGCTTCTCCAACCCCTTAAACTCTTTTTATTCCTTTATTTTGTAACAAAACCAGTATATTAATTATACTAGGATTTTTTTATTATAATTATTTGATTTACACTTACACATAACTTCTCCTAATGGTTAAAGAACATACTATTTCTGTGGGTGGCGAATTACTGCCTCACGAAACGATGATTGTTCATTCTTCTTTTAACACCTCTCATGGTGGCCGTTAAGATGTCTCTATATTTACATATGATATATATTATCTTAATGTTTTACTTATTCTTATGTGTTTTTCATTTATGGCATAACTTTATAATTTCCATTACGGGTAAACGCGATAATTTCATTTTAGGAAGTGCGGACTACCGCCCCCTCAAAGTGATTTGAATCGTTAATGCCATCTGTGGGACGTGTAAAGGATGGAGTAAATGATGTTATATATGATATTATAATGGAATTATAATACACCTTTATATAATTATGATCTCATTCCAATAAATACGAAATAGAAATGAAAGTAGCGTTCATGCGTACGCACAGCTTACCGTCTCCATGAACAGTGCATTTCATTTCTTACCTCTAAATGTTGTGTAATATTATAAATGCATATATATACTAGATATATGTGATATATATGATATATACATCATTAATATATTTTAGGATATAATTAATATTTACCACATGAACAACTTGTAATTATAAGAAGTTTATTTTTAACTCAAGTACCAAAGATCGACAAAATGACCAATATTAACTTATATAATTTTGTAATGTTCATAACATGGTAATAAGTGATATAAAAGGAATTATTAACTTGAAAAAGGTTCTTAAGAAAGTAGAAATAAACACTAGTTTATTATTCAGGAGATTAAAGAACGATCGAGTCAAGTCGGACACGAGGTAAGGGAACTTCTTAACCCAATTTCTGTTCTTTGGGTTGATCTTCTCTTTCTTGTTTATGTTATTCCATGATTATGTGAGAAATGATTTTTTATGTATTTGTACTTGATTTATGTGTGTTTATATTGAATACAAATAATATATCTATTTTATTTACAAAATTATCTTTGTAAGGGACTTCGTCTCATTCTCCTTTCATTGAGGCATATTTTGTTTTATACACAACTTTCTTTTATATAGTGTACAAAACCCTTTGACTTTTACTTTAATTCAAAAGGAATATTTTTATACGATGAATTTTTAGTAAATTAAAAAAGGAATGTTTTGTCTTACATATGCGGCAACAAAGACTTCTCCACCACCGTGACCATTATTTGAGTTTCGGCTTCCTCTAAAAGCCATAACATTTTTTCAAAATGAAAAATAAATACCATGTTTTAATTTTCTTTTATTTTGGTATTGAAAATGGTTTTGATAATGTGTTTATTATATCAATGTGTTGTATTGATATCTTGTGATTGAAATGTGTAAATTTTATGTTTCCTTTATGCATGTTTTATGTGATAAGATTATGTTATGGTTTATGATATGTTTAAACCTGTTCATATGAGGAATGCATTGGACTTAATAAGTGACGGGTGGTGCCCGCTATAGCACCTCGATGCATCGATAGGTCTCATGAAACAAATTAGTGTCTTGGCATTAGGCCTTGATAAAATCTTATTTTTTGTCTTGGCATGAGGCCTTGGCTACGTGGTTATGATAGTCTGGCATTATGCATTCCATCATTATGAAAGTGGTTATTGATATTGCATGTGATTATTCGACTAGTAGAATATTCATGTGAATATGTAAATGGAATTATTTCATTTTATTTTCCCATATTATGTTGAAGTTCAAGTTTAAAAGGATTTTGTTTCAGTTATACATTGCCTTAATTTTTTATGTTTATTTATGAATGTTTCTACTATATTGTTATCCTTACTAAGCATCTGAACTCACCCCTTTCAATGTTTTAATTTTCCAAGGATGTGAAGAAGTATTTTATGAATGACCTATAGGGATAGTCGGAAGGGGATATAAGTGTGGACTATGGAGACAACATTATTGTAGTTTTTTACTTTATGATGTATTGTAAAGTTTATGAATGTATCTAGTGTTTCCAAGGCTACTAAACTAATCGGTCTTTTGAGAGTTGATCTTTTATGATAATGCCAATGTTACGTAATAATGCACCGACTCTAGGTAACTGAGTTCGGGGAATTACTGCTGGTATCTGAGGAAGTTTAGTACTAAACTTGGAAGCTAGATTTAGATAAAATCTAAATAGAGCAAATAGCCCTAAGATAGACTTTGAGTATTAGTATAGAAGAACTTCCTAGACTTTTGGTATTATAGAGATTTTGTGATTTTTCTAAGCAATACATCCCTGTCTGGATACGAGCAGGTAGAGGGGGCTCTGGCACAGATGTACCTAGGGGTAAAACCCAAAAACACTGCTTTGAGCTAGACTCGAACGAGATCTGGTTCATGAAAATGGGCTTTCCTGCACTCTTGGTTACGACACTCCCGGGGGATTTTCTTAGGATAATTCTCATTTTCCTTACAAACCATTATGAAGGGTTTATGAGTTTATACTTCCCCAAATAAAACATTTTTATGATTATGGATTATATCCATAAATAGTTCAATTTATTTTAAGTGTTTTGCAAGTTTGTTATTATGTATTTTGATTAATAAACTAATCTAGTTTATGACATTGTTTAGAAATGGCGCCTAGTGGAAGGAATGGAAACCGTATCAATGCACGCCCTCCATGTAGGGATTTCTCTCCTTCTCAAGATAATTATAGTGGATCTGGTGATACGACTGGTGCTGATCAACTAATCACCATACTGGGACAACTCACTCAGGTTATGAATAATAACCTTACTCAAATGGAGCACCCCAATCCGCAATGTGGATGATCAATGTTAGATCGTTTCATGAGGCAAAAACTGCCAAAATTTAATGGGGGTACAAATCCATTAGTATCTGAGCAATGGATAAACTCCGTAGAGAAAATATTCCACGCCTTGGGTAGTAGGTGAAGGGAGAAAGTTGTCATGGCAGTTTACCACCTCACTGGAGATTCCGATCAATGGTGGTCATTGATTCAAAACACAATGGAAGATGAAGAAGTATCAAGTATGGAATGGAGGGAGTTTACAGAAATTTTCTTAGAAAAATACATTCAACATGACCATCGATCAGATATGGAAAGGCAATTTCTGAGTCTGACGCAGAAGGAGGATGATAATCTCGCAAAGTATGAGGCTAACTTTATAAGGTTAGTGAGGCATGCTGCAGATTATATATGTAACCCAAGAAGTAAGATTGATCATTTTTTTATGGGTTAAAACCATTTCTCTGTCGAGCATTAGTCTCACAAACCTTCTCGACTTACAAATATATAGTCTGGTGTTCTATCAAGACAGAAACGGAATTCTCTAAATCTTTTGACAATAAAGTAAAGCATGAGAAGAAGAGAACGGTGGAACAACAGACAGATAAAGGGAAAAAGGGAAAGAAGGGCTTTCCATTATGCGATAATTGGGGGAAGAATCACCCCGGTACTTGCCTAAAAAGAATGGGAGTTTGTTATAAATGTGGATAAAAAGGTCACCAGGCTCGTGATTGCAAGGGAAAGAAAGAGTCTATCAATTTTTAATGCTACAATTGTAGGGAAATGGGGAGTTATGCAAATTAATGTCCTAAGAGTCATGGAATCTTACCTCAGAAAAGGTAAAGGGATCAAGGCCAATCTTATGTTGTTACTATAGTTGAAGTGGAATAATTAATGTATTAGTGCTTTTGGACTCAAGGATTATATTCTAGTTATAAGAATAATGTGATATATATAAGGATTGTACTACAGTACTTGTTGTTTTCATTAAGGTTTTAATATGATGAAGGTAATCATATTTTTAGTATGTGACAATAAGATAAACATTACTTTGAATGGAGAATCTGATGTTACAATTGATTTTGGAATTTAGAGACCTTTTAGAGAAAGTCTGGACAGAGGTATTTTGGATAACTATAAAGGTTGGAATGGATTAAGTTGAACATTGTATAGTATTGTTTAAGGATGAAACATTTCTAAAGATTATTTTTGGAATATTATAAAACTATAGTCTTAGAAAAAGGACAACCTGCAGGTTGGGGGATAACCCGTCGCGTCGGACAAATTTGCAGGAATCAAACCCACAACCATAGTGCGAAAGGCCTTTATTACCTACCACTAGCCTACAGGAAGTCCCTGGTTATTACAAAATAGTTTTCCTAATCTAAATGGTATGTGTTAATATTTGGAACCTTATACAATTATGACAAATAGAATATTTTTGAGTTCTATTACCTTTTGGAGTGAAAGACGGGTTTGTGGTATAAATTTATTAAAGAATGAAAGTCTACATGAAAAGTAAGTATACTTCCTTATGTTCTTAGTAAATCTCCTAAATAAATTCTTCAACTTTATGAAAGGTAACTTAAAACGAAAATGTTGCCGGTTAACTTTTCCAACTGGGGAATCAATGACCGTTTAACAAATCACAAGTTAGTGATTTTCTTGTAGTTAACTTTCACTTAATCCTATTTTCTATAAATCTCCATCAGACCTTGATGGTTTTTTTCTCCTCCATATCCATGTTTTCATAGAATCCTGGTATGGGCTATTTCGGATGACCTTTGTACTTTTCATTCTTTCTTTTAAAGTTATATTTTTATTAACCCTATTTCCGATATGGGTTTACCAAAAAGGTATTTTATATTTTCACCCCTTTAATTTTCAAAGAACAAATTAAAATTGTGAGGATGCAGTTTATTGAAGGAAGGGATAATGTAACACCCCAAGCTTCCATAGTAGGCTTCTCTTTCAATAATGAAATAGCATGCATTGTATGAAAGTTCGAGGTTCTAACACACCGTGACAATCAAAGTAGTCATTATGAATAGTAATACCCACTTTTTGAAATTATATAAATTTTAAATTTCAGAATGGACTTAATTTTTGGATTCAGAATATCGAAATTAGCCTCTGTTGATTTTTTGGTATTTTTCCGAGAACTTCCAATTTTCGATGAATAGTGAAAAATACTTAAAAACAACTTTTTAATCAAAATAATTTATCATGATAAATTATACTATTTAGTGGTTTAAAAGTATAATTAGAATATATTTTTACCATTTTATCCAATGGTGGTCATTAGAATTAATTTCACTTTGAAATTGGACATAAACAATTGTCAATCTTTTGATTGATATAGTTTCTTAAAAATACGCTATTTGTTGTGACAATGGGAATTAATTCTAAAATTAATTAATTAAACTTATATGTTTTTTATTTTTTAAAATAGACATCATTTCGGAATTCAGAATATCAAATATAGCTTAGGATGAATTATTGGTATTGTTCTGAGAAACTTCAATTTTTGATGAATAGTGAAACCACTAAGGGGTAGTTAAAAAACAAAATTTTTCGTTTAAATGAAACTTTACCACTTCTGTGAATTTAATTTCAAAAATATGACATATATGGTTGTCATTAATATGTAAAATGTGATTCAATGAGATGAAAATAATTTTTGGTGAATAGTAACATTTAAGTTTTATTAATCGCGATTAAAGGTAAGTGTAATTTAATGTAAATATAATGTTATAATAATATGAAATTACCTTTACAGTTGTCCTACCCTTATTGGAGGAGTCATGGCCGACCAAGACAATACATGGGTCAACTTGGGGACCCCATGGAGCCACTTGGGTAAGAAAATGACATCAATAACTTTTTATTTAAAGTAAAAATAAAATTGTCACATACATGTGTTGTTTTACTAAAACAATTATTACATGGGGTTATATAAGTTAACATTTCGACTATAAATATTAATTGGAAATCTAAAAAGATTTCCTACATCATGATATTTTTTTATAATTTTTAGACGTTAAATAAATTAAATTTTTTATGACACCATGATGATGGAGTGATAACCTCATTAATTAACGATTTAAATAAAATGAAATGATAATATAAAATCTAAGACATAAAATTGTCAAAAACCTATTGTATGAGTATATTTATAACCCTTATCACATTATAATCTAAATAAAAAATTGCGGGACCTTTGAAATCTGAAAATCACTTCATAATAATGTAACATTTCATGACTTTCCAAGAGTGCCCCTCCTCTCCTGTTATTAAAGGCCCCCACCTCTACCACCTTATTCACACCATCAAAGCCATTTGGATCATCCAACCTCTGCCCAAATACTCTCTCAAATACCCTCTATTACTCCTAGAAGCATCACTTTGGGCAGAAATCTTCCCAAGGAAGCCTTTGGCTCAAATCAAAAAGAGTTACCCGGTTTTAATGTAATGTCTTCTCTTATGTTCTTTTGTTTTATTTGGCTTCTCCAACCCCTTAAATTATTTTTATTCCTTTATTTTTTAACAACACAAGTATATTAAATATACTAGGATGTTTTTATGATATGTATTTGATTTACACTTACACATACCTTCATCTAATGGTCAAAGAACATACTGTTTCTTTGGGTGGCGAATTACTGCCTCACGAAACGATGATTGTTCATTCTTTTTTTAACACCTCTCATGGTGGCCATTAAGATGTCACTATATTTATATATGATATATATTATGTTTATGATTTCTTTATGATTCTGTATTTTTCATTTATGTCATACCTTTATAATTTCCATTATGGGTAAACGCCATAATTTCATTTTAGGAAGTGCGGACTACCGCCCCCTCAAAGTGATTTGAATCGTTAATGCCGTATGTGGGACGTGTAAAGGATGGAGTAAATTATATTATATATGATATTATACTGGAATTATAATAAAAATTTATATAATTATGATCTCATTATTTTAAATACGAAATTGAAATGAAAGTAGGGTTCATGCGAACGTACGGCTTACCGTCTCCATGAACGGTGCATTTCATTTCTTACCTCTAAATGTTGTGTAATATTATAAATTCATATATATACTGGATATATATGATATATGTGATATCTACATCATGAATATAATTCAGGATATAATAATATTTTACCACATGAACAACTTGTAATTATAAGAAGTTTATTTTTGACTCAAGTACCAAAGATCGACAAAACGACCGTTATTAACATAAATAATTACGTAATGTTCATAACATGGTAATAAGTGATATAAAAGGAATAATGAACTTGTAAAATGTTCTTATGAAATTAGAAATTAAATCTAGTTTATTATTCAGGAAATTAAAGAATGATCGAGTCAAGTCGGACACGAGGTAAGGGAACTTCTTAACCCAATTTCTGTTCTTTGGGTTGATCTTCTCTTTATTGTTTATGTGATTCCTTGATTATGTGAGAAATGAATTTTTATGTATTTTTACTTGCTTTATGTGTTTTTATATTGAATAAACTTAATATATCTATTTTATTTAGAAAATGTTCTTTGTAAGGGACTTCGTCTCAATCTCCTTTCATTAAGAAATATTTTGTTTTATACACAGCTTTCTTTTATACGGTGTATGAACCCCTTTGACTTTAACTTTTATTCAAAAGGAATATTTTTATATGAAACATTTTTACTAAATGACAAAAGGATTGTTTTGTCTTACGTATGAGGTGACAAAGACTTCTTCACCGGCGTGACCATTATTTGAGTTTCGGCTTCCTCAACAAGCCATAACTTTTTTTTAAAATGAAAAATAAATTCCAAGTTTTAATTTTCTTTTATTTTGGTATTGAAAATGGTTTTGATAATGTTTTTATTATGTCAATGTGTTGTATTGATATCCTGTGATTGAAATGTGGAAATGTTATGTTTCCTTTATGCATGTTTTATGTGATACGATTATGTTATGGTTTATTATATGTTTAAACTTGTTCATATGAGGAATGCATTGGACTTAATAAGTGACAGGTGGAGCACGCTATAGCTCCTCGATGCATCGATAGGTCTCATGAGACAAACTAGTGTCTTGGCACAAGGCCTTGAAAAAATCTTATTTGTATTCTTGGGATGAGGCCTTGGTTACGTGGTTATGATAGTCTGACATTATGCATTCCATCATTATAAAAGTGGTTATTGATATTACATGTGATTATTTGACTAGTAGAATATCCATGTGAATAAATAAATGGCATTATTTCATTTTATTTTTTCATATTATGCTGAAGTTCAAGTTTAAAAGGCTTTTGTTTCAGTTATACATTGTATTAAATGTTTATGTTTATTTATGAAATTTTCCGCTATATTGTTATCCTTACTGAGCATCTGAGCTCACCCCTTTCAATGTTTTAATTTTTCCAGGATGTGAAAAAGTATTTTATGAATGACCTGCAGGGATAGTCGGAAGGGGATATGAGTGTGGACTATGGAGACCTCGTTATTGTAGTTTTTCACTTTATGATGTAATGTAACGTTTATGAATGTATCTAGTGTTTCCAGGGCTACTAAACTAATTGGTCTCCCGAGACTTGATCTTTTGTGATCATGCCAATGTTACGTAATAATGCATTGACTCTAGGTAACTGGGGTCAGGGCGTTACACCATCTAAGTAAAACACCTCATTTGGAACTCAATAGTGTTTTAAGATTTCCAATATGAGTGAGTTATTAATATTTTGAAATTAAATAATTTTTATTTAATTATTTTAATTATGGTTACGTCATTTTATGGTTTTCTCACTAGAGACCCGTGCCTACTAATGTTATGTCGCACATAGGGTAAACCCGCTATTTTGAATGAAACGGTGCCCATTGATTTCCGATATGAGAACCCATTTAGGAGTTATTTTTTTATTTTAGAAAAGTCGTGTTCCAATTCTATTAAAAAACTAAATTTTTTTATCAAACCATCACGGGCACACCAGGCCATGAAATCACACTCCATCTTAGTGCTTGGTCTCAGAATTTTCCTAGAATGTTTATTAAAATAATACTAGGAAACATTGAGTCATTACATCATGGACCTATTTACATGTCCATAAGTTTATACGTGAACCTAATTACATGTTCACAATGTTGTGCATGAACCTGATTTCATGTTAAAACATTATTCATGGATTTGGTTGCATGTCCATAAATCTGTGAAAGGGCCTAATTTCATGTCCTTAACTTACTATGTGAACTAGTTTCTTCTTATACATGTTCACAATGTTATATGTTGATGTGTAAGACATAATTTAATGTCTTATTCACATGTTATGATTTAATGGCCCATGTCTCCTATTATCTTATGAAACATGTCTTATGAACTACAAATATTTATTCCATGATTCATGTTTACGATCTTTGATATAAAGGTTATGATCTTCTAATTATATGATCTTGTTCTCATACCATGATGTTTATGTTATTCTTACATATTTCTTTTAATTACCCTTACTCATCATTGGAGCTCAGCCCTTTCTTTTGTCTCATTTCCACATGTTTTAAAGAAAGTTTGTTATAGAGAATTACTAAGGGGGGATATCTTGGTGGGAAACATTGAATCTATTTCGCTGAGTTTAGAATATTTTCATTTCAATTTTCCAATGGAAATAAACTAATAAAGTCTTTGGGAATCAGTCCTTTTAATGTGTTAAGTATTCAAAAAAATGGTGTAATGTGTATGTATATTAATATTGGGTTGTTGTAAAACTCATCCTTTATTTCATAGATGTATAAAAAATAATTTTCCAAGATATTGATGAAAATAATAAATTGATTGATTAGTTTTGATCATATTAAATAAGTTTGGAACTTATTTGGCACTTATATTGAAAAAATATACATTAGACCATTCTGACGACACTGCATGCAATAATTGTTACTCCAACAAGAAAAATGAATGAAAAATTGTTTTTATATACTTTCATGAAAAAAATGTTTCCATTTTCTTGGTTTTTTGAACATGTGACACACATTTTAGACAGAAATATCACTTTTAAACTAAAATCATACAATTTTAGTCACAGCATCCACAATATGAATCATAATGACAAGAGTTCATTCTTAGAGTTCAATTATTAAATGACTATAATTATTTATATTTTCGTGATAATATGCTACCATTTCTTGGTATTTAGCATGTAATGCACATTTTGAATAAAAATATCATTTCTAAATTGACACTGTGTACATAAAGTAATATCAAAAACACAAAATTTTGAAATAAAATTAATTTCTTTCCTATTGGTCAAAAAATAAATCATTGATCTTTTTTATAGGTTCATGAAAATCTAGACACAGTTGCTCAATTTTAAGTTTGTGATACATGTTTTTAACTCCTTTATCACTTATAATAGAAATATGCACTCTAGGATATTATAACCACAATGAATATTCAAATGATGTGTCGATTATTCATATATATATTGAATCAATAATAATTTTCATAGTGTTTTATGATAATATTATGAAATTTTTTTATTTTTTTTCATGTAACCCGTGGTTGAACTAAAATAATATTTTTAAAATTTAGAACTTACACTTTAGGTAATATTGATCACAATGTGGATCAGAATGATGTGTTGTTTTTTTATACATTTCATAAATGAATAAATTATTGTATTCATTGATTTTCACAAAAATCCCAACTCATTATCTAGGTTTTGAATATATGAAGATCACTTGGAACTTTTGATCACTTATAAAGAAAAGTTACACATCAGAACATTCTAACCATGTATTATTCATTATAGTGGGTCATAAATGAATTAAAAATAAAATTTATTATACATAAAAATCAATACAAGATCGTTTTATTAGGTTTATGGAATTTTATGTTGCTTTTGAGATGAAATATGACATTTAAATTGGAAACACACATTTTTAATGATATTGACCACACCGAATATCAGGGTGATGCAAGATTCATTTCTGAATATCACTAATGAATCAATGATCATTTTCTAAGAGTTTCATAATGAATTGAAATTTGTTCTTGTTTTTTATCATGTGAAACATTTTTTGAATTATAATATCACTTTTAAATAGAAAACACAAGTCTTAATCACATGGAACTGAAAAAATATCACTAAATATAAGATTAAATGTTTATTAAGGAAATAATATATTAGATTATTATTATTAAATAAATTATTTTCCCTTTATATTGGTAGTTAATGAGAACATTTTAATGAATATCATCATTAAATCACAATATTAAAGAATAGGAAAACACAATCATTCATCCCCAAATTTGACTCTCATGTTGTTTTCGCAGGAAATTTTTTTTGATGACTAAACATTTGGTGTGAAATCCATGATTTCATCATCAACAAAATGATATAATTTGAGTTTATCTAGAACCATATCTCAATTCATGGAAAAGATGTAAATTATATCACTATGTTTTTCAAAGTTTCTCACACACCAAAGAAGATTGTTTAATAACATTTCTTAATTTGGTGGAATGGTGACCATAACCAATTATCAAGAATGGGACATTGATTCCATAAAAATATTCACATGAATATTAGGAAATTATATGTATATTTTATCCCTAGGATACATATCTACTAGTATGCCTCATAGATAGGGGATAAAGTGTCCCGTTAAATTTAATATAAAATCTAATAGAGCCAAAACAGACACTCAGATCAAAATTAATGAAAACTTTTCATTTTACATTATATGAAGTATGTTTACAAAATTATGATTATTATCCTTCATATAAACTCCAATAACACACCCTACTAAACCAAGAAAAAAATCCAACCAATACCTCACATACACTAAGAATCGTACTTAGTAATTTGAGTTATTATGAATTTTAAATCAAGAACTCAAGTCACTTTTTCCAATAAAAAGTAATCCTAGCCTACACCTTTAAAAACCAAATATAATGATGGTTAGAATTAGATCCACTTGATAACATGGTTTCATTTCCTTTATTACTAGGATTTCTAATCTTCCTCAGGTCATTTTTTAATCAAAACCATGGAGAAGAAATAGAATGGACTTTCCCACCCTTTGGTATATTATAAGGTGATGGACCCCTTTATATGAGGTTGTATATGATAAAATGATGATGTGTGATTTTCCCATCTTCTTCTATATAGATCTAGACCCAAAATCTAATGGATTACTAGGGCACCCCATTTCGTAATATGCTTCAGTTTAGAGACGTTCATATAATTCAAGGGTGTATTTGGGAACCACACTCACCCAGGTCACCAACGTGTGAAAATTAACTCAATTTGAACCAAGTGGTATTCAGACCCCATGAGGAATAATTTCACCCAAGGTCATTCCTAAGAACATTAATGTTATGGTGTAAAATGTAGGTGGTTAAACAAATGTTCAACAATGTTTTTCATCAGTTTAAATAGATAAAATTTTATGAACATGAAAAATAATCCACAAAATATTCATAGATAGTATCTTTTCACAGTTAATGTATAATTTATATTAGATAATAATTATCCCGATTTTATAATTATTCTTGGTAGTGATCCATTTTGATGCCGCTCATAATTTCATCATTACTATTGATAATCCAAACAATGATCCCTCTATTATATTCACATGTTCTCTATGCATCTCACAACATCTCCCTTGATATTATAGGTTTTACTACAGAGGATCAAAAAACCCTATATCATTTAGTTTTTATCATAATAATAAAACACTTGATCTTGAGTGAATTTTAACATATTCTTGGGAGGGTGTAAAGATATTTTCTTTTACAATTGAGAGAATTATATTGAGATAATTCATTATGCATAAGTATTATTGTAATGACCCAAATTTTTTCAATGGAAATTCCCTTCTAATAATTATGTCATAAAAGCACATGTAAACACAACATAATGAACTATTAAGTGCTAAGTGACATTTAAACATACGTTTGTCACTTCTGTGTTTGAAATTTTGGAAATCTGACAAACACGGTTGTGTTCAAGATGATTTTTGGAGTTTAATAAAACAAAAATAATTTTTGATGAACAGTAACATACCCTTATGAATAGTTATATACCCTAATGAATAGTAACATTAACTACGATATTATAAAAATAATATTCAAGTGAAAGTATAATGTACCAATATTTTAGAATTAGTAAATGAATGTTTTAAAACTTTTTTTAGTAATAAATCATGATTTTAATTAAATATTAAATTAATCATATTTGATAAAAAATTTATAAAATGCACTTCATTTTTGGATTCTACATGTCAAAAAATGGTTGCGGTAAATATTTGGGATTTTTCTGAAATATTTGAATTTTTATGAATAGTGAAATACCGTAATTTACAAAAATAAGCCAAATAAGCTAATTATAGGGTCACGTGTGATGTTCTACTGATGTAAGACCACTTGTTTCGGGATTAAATTATAAAATTACTATTCTTGGTCATGAAATACTCACTATTCCTTGTCTTTTGGGGAAATAATAAATCAAAGAATTTTATATTAAGGAAACCCCTCTCCCCTCCACTATAAATACAACCCTTCACTCCCTCATTCCCTCACACCTCTTGAGCTTCAATCCTTGTCCAAAATCAGCCCAAGAATCTTCCCTAGCCCCTCCCCCATGTCCGTGATCTTTTTTTCTCATCAAAAGACCAATCTTAGAGCCCTTAAGGAGGATCTCAAGAGGAGGATTGAAGAGGTATTTTCTCTCCCTCTTCTTCATTAATTCCCATTCAATTTCATGTTCTTTTCTTATTCTCTCCCCACCTATCTTTGTCCAAATGGTATGGTAACTCCAGTATCATTAATATAATGTAATTTTATGCTAATAATGAGATATTATATCATCCAACCCATTTCCCTGTTCCTTTTATTTTATTAAAGAGAACGTTGTTCGTGAGGTGTTAATTTATCCCCTTCAAGAACGACATGTTTACTTCTTCAATTTCTACCTTCAGATTTGGTCCTGAAACCATTTTTTTGGTTGAAACAGAATATTTTATATGTATTATTTCCTATTTAAAGTTCTGGAACTGAATAATGTACATATTACTAAGTGATAAATTAAAACAAGTTCGTTGTGATCGAAAAACCGCCAAATCAACCCAAACTATCATCATTTAATTTTTTATCTAATGATTCATCCACATGATATAGGATATAACTCATTATAATATCATTTTAAATTCTATAATTTCATTAATAACATGTAATATCTATTTTGGATGTTTACCCATGTTCTACCCGAACTTTCATTTATGAATACAAGTGAACCACCCAAGAAAAACCATAAAAACGAACATCCCCGAACAATGTTTTTAAACTCTATAATTCATCCAAAGTTACATAAAATGACATAATGAAACCAAAATGAACCCTATTCATTTATAAAAGTTTCTTTAATTTCTAATTAATGAATATAATGTCATTATAATGGACATTAAAGAGAAAGAAAAGTTCGGATACATGGTAATAGGAAATTCTCGAACCCAAATTTCATCCTTCGGGTTCTCCCCCTTTCACTCCATTTTTTATATGGTTACTCCTAAAAAATCATTTTTTCGTCATTGTATTTTCTTTTCTGGGATATACATGTTTACCACTATTATTTATGTCAAACAAAATGTTTTCCAGAATAACTCTTCTTTTAATAAATCACCTTTTACTTCCCATTCAAATTTGATGGTTCTTGTATCAAGTATAGTATTCCCTCTTTGTTTTGGGAACCCAAGGTTTATAAATGTGTTCTTATGAGATGAAACACTTTCATTTCCATGGGTTATTTATTTTCATTATTCTAATGGCCCAGACCTCTCTGGTCCATTACTTTGTAAAAATATGTTGTTTGAGGTGTTCTGGGAGGTCAAGGTGACATATCCCCAACACTTTGCCAAATTTCCAATTCGGTGAACAGCTCCATCGGTGAACAGTTCTATCGGTAACCTGTAACGGTAAGTGAAAAATATTCTATTAGTGAGGTTCATTGAACAGTGTTCTATAAGTGAGGTTTAGGGAACAATGTTCTATCAGTGAGGATTCATTGAACAGTGTTCTATCAGTGAGGATTTAGAGAACAGTGTTCTATCAGTGAGGATTTAGTGAACAGTGTTCTATCAGTGAGGTTCAGTGAACAGTGTTCTATCAGTGAGGATTTAGTGAATAGTGTTCTATCAGTGATGATTCAGTGAAAAATGTTCTATCAGTGAGGATTTAGTGAACAGTGTTCTATCAGTGAGGATTTAGTGAACAGTGTTCTATCAGTGGGGATTTAGTGAATAGTGTTCTATCAGTGAGGTTCATTGAATAGTGTTCTATCAGTGGGGATTTAGTGAATAGTATTTTGTCAGTGAGGATTTAGTGAACAGTGTTCTATCAGTGAAGTTTAGTTAATATTGTTCTATCAGTGAGGATTTAGTGAACAGTGTTCTATCTGTGAGGATTTAGTGAACAGTGTTCTATCTGTGAGGATTTAGTGAACAGTGTTCTATCCGTGAAGATTCAGTGAACACTGTTATATCCATGAGGTTTAGTGAACAGTGTTCTATCAGTGTGGATTTAGTGAGAAGTGTTCTATTAGTGCGGATTTAGTGAACAATGTTCTACCAGTGAGGTTCTAACAGTGGACTTCTAACAGCGGACTTCTAACAGCGGACTTCTAACAGCGGACTTCTAACAGTGGAATTCTAACAGTGGACTTCTAACAGCGGGCTTTTAACAGAGGAATTCTAAAAGCGGACTTCTAACAGGGGACTTATAACAGTGGACTTATAACAGCGGACTTCTAAACATGGACCTCTAACAGCGTACTTCTAAGAGAGGACATCTAACAGAGTACTTCTAACAGTAGACTTCTAAAAGGGGACTTCTAAAAGTGGACTTCTAATAGAATAATTCTAAGAGCCGACTTCTAATAGTAGACTTCTAACAGTGGAATTCTAATAGCGGACTTCTAACAATGTACTTGTAACTGCAGACTTTTAATAGTGTTTCCAGCTTCCTAGAGTTTCACCCCTTTGACGTTTCCTTTGACATAAAATAAAATTAATTCCATATTTTAAGGACTCTTAAGGCCGATTCAAAGACTATAAATCCTATATTAATTCTTCCTATGGCTCGGGATATTTTTACTTGGTCAAACCGCATGGGTTAATGTGATCCTCTCTTAATGGGGAATTAAGTGTATCTTAAACTGTCGCCCCATTAAATCATCAAAAGGTACAAGATATCATTCTTCCTTGTTCTTCTTCTTTGTTCTCAGCTATGAGATTCTAGAACCATTCAGTCCTTCCCGTATGAGTTGCAAAATAAAACTTTACTCCTCAGATTGGTTCCACTCTATTTTGATGCAACTGAGCTATATCAGTCAATCTTTGATATAAGGTATGTTTTATAGTCATTCCTTTGGGGACCATCTCCTCCTGTTTCTTTATTCCATGTTATATCATGTAATCTATATGCTTCTAATGGGGTTTTTCTTGCATTTTGGTAGTTTTTGTCGTGCTGTGTAATCCTCGTGTGGATGCAGTTTTCATGAGAGGAGGATCATGACCCGTTGTGTGGATAAAGAACATGAGAAACTGTTTGAGGTAGGGGATTCGTTTCTAATCTTTCTTTTACGTGCAACTGTATTGTTAGCATGTTTAATCCCAATGGATGATAATGGAATTTACATAATAAATATTTTAACCAGATAAATAAATTGATATCAATCATTTGTTATTGCCTCTTGTTTCTCTAGATAGTGTGATATCTATGCTTGCTTTGCTTTGCTGTTTGTTCTTGATGGAAATCGGTAAAGAACATAAACCGAGATTACTAAATAATTGTTTGGATAAAGATAAATAGGCATGTAAACGAATATGGTTCTTGTTGTAATTTTATGTTAATCAAATTGGTAAAGTAAGCATGTTTAATTATTTGCGATAGCTTACTGATTAGGTTTCCTGAATTTGGAACCTACGAATAATAAATATGAATTCAAGATGGATTAAAGAATTGATTGTTTGATAATTCATTAAAGGTTTCTAAGTTACCCTCTAGATTGTTAAAGGGCCAAGAGCCCTATTGATGTGATGTTATTTTCTTGTTGCTTGTGTTGTGATGTGATCATGGATGGTTGTGGTGATATGTGGAGGCCTGAAGACTTTTGGTTGTGGAAACAGATGACACCTAGAGTGGAGAGATGCATCAGTTTATGCTTGTGGGTGTCGGGGAGGACACTAGGGATGATGGAATGGGACAGATGTGATTATTAGATGCTTGGTGTTTCTTTTGGTTGTATATCTGCTTTACATTTCCCCATTTCTAAAGTTATTTGGTCTTACTTATCCTTCTTCCGAAAGAGGCAAAGACACGCGGGGTATGCCACATGCTTTCCGTGTCTAGATTCTCAAGGAAGGGTGGGTGTATGCTCTTGCTATAAGCGACAAAGACCTAACGATTAGTACATCTACTCACCGTGTTGAGACCCTTATGTTTAGTAGAATATAATGTTTTTTCTAGAATTCCTGGGAATGTGGGAAAGTAATTATATAATGAATAATTTAATAAATGGTGTTGACCCATGGGGATGGAGTAGTTGGAACATAATGATGAGGTTGTAATTTTTAAGGAACAGTTGACTTGGGTGTGATGGTAATGAAATTTAATGTGGAATTGTTCATGGTTAATTAATGTTTAAATAATTAATTAACATAAAGTGAAACTGATAAAAATGGAATGTTGTAGTCTAATAAATCTCTCTAAATGGTTGTATTCTTTTAGGATACCTAGTCTTAGAAGTAGTAGCTCGGAGTCTGAGAGACGTTAGCTGCAGTTGTATCTAAGACTAGGTAATTCACATAGTGTGTTTGTGAGATATAATATATCATATACTTTTTGTGTTTCTATACTCTACTCCACCCAGTCAGTAAGGGAAACTGACACCTCGGGGATTCTGAGCCCCAGGGGGGGTGGTGTTTTCCCCAACATTCAGGTGGGAGTATGGATGGCTAACTACCCCCTTTGGCCTTGCTCTATTCTCTAGTTATTTACTTGTACTGGTAGGCAAAACGGTTATTTTTCCCCATATATGTGTGTAGATGTCTGTAATGGCTTGTGGTTATTCACACACATATATTCTGGATATAGTATCCTATGGACTACTATAGGTGTAAGGTGTATGGGCTGGGATGGCTTGACTATTTTTACTCGGTGTATGGGCTATAATGGCTTGAGGTACATTACCCGATGTATGATAAAAATTATGTGGGCTATGGTGGTTCCTAGAGACTACCTGGTTACTTTGCATATGTGGACGTGGTGGTTTTGTTGCACAAGGTGCACATTGTGGTGCTTCGCCCAGGTGTCTCTGGGCAAGCCTTTTTGGAGAGAGATGCTCAGGGCATGTGACGTTGGGGAAAAGCGGCAAACCAGTGGGGAAGAAGTAGCGGGGTACCTTTGATATTCATTATTATATGATATATTATTGTATGCATTACTTTTTGAGAGTTTCCATGGTGAGGCTAGGAACTTAGTATACATATTTAGGTGACGAGTTTGTTTTACTTGTTGTTCACTATGCTTTAGCATGCTTTCTTTACTTTTACACGAGAGGCTTTGGGGAGGATCCTACTGAGTATACTGTTATACTCACCCTATGTATATATAAACTATTTTTCATGTCACTTGGAGAAGGTTGGAGAACAAGCTGGTTTCAACGAGCATGGGGTTGCAGGAGATTTTTGGGCTTGTGGTTGCTGATGTTTTTACATTCTTTTGGGTACTTGCAGTTTTTCTCTTTCAGTTGTAGTACTTTTTCATGGCATTTCAAATGTGTACTTGGGTTTTCTTTTATATTCCAATTTGAGTTTGAGTTGATTGGTGTATATCTTATCTATCTCTTCTGCATGTGTTCTCTTAGAGGGTAATGCCTCCCATTTTGTGTGTTACTATACCCTCAGTGCTAGTTGCCAACCCAAGGCCTACTGGAGGCGGGACTCGGGGTCATTATCTCCCTCCTCACATTGCCGGCCAAGGAGGGGTGCACTTTGTAGGGAGGGGTCGTGATAGAGTGGTATCAGATGATTGGTTGAGGGATGTGATGGAGTTTGGTGTTAGGCACTGGTGAGGTTGCATGGGTTGGTAGGGCAACAGTGTCATTCATGTTTAGCAATTGAGGTAAACACAGTAAACCAGCTAAGACATAGGTCTTTAGGGCTCCCTATGATCCGATGTATGGACCTTTTAGTTTACAATGGCTACTAAACAAGGTGATACTAGTTTTAGGGTAGAGACCTAGGAAAAGATCATGAATCATTATTCAATGTTCCAGTTTTTGAATGGGTAGACCTTGGGATAGGTTAACCTAAAATGAATTAAAAAAATTAATTAATTAATGTTGAGTCCTCCATATTCCAAGTTTATGAACTCTAACGTTTTTTATTTTATAGGTATGGATCTAGGTTGACGTCCTCATCAGGTTTTTGCAAAAAAATTCCATGAGGATGTTCTAGCAGATCACCGTAGGGTAGAGGTGGACGATGATGACACCTGGAGGAAGACACTCCAAGAGTTTCAGCGCCAGAGTCTGGAGAAGTATGAGGGCCCTGTTTCAGATGCAGTCACGGAAGACTGGATAGAGGAGTTCGAGATTGGCTTCAGTTTGATTTGTGATTTTAAGGAGTACTGGGTGTCCTTGGTTGTGATGATGTTTCATGGAGCAGCGAGGCAGTGGTGGTTCTTGTTCCTTGGGGACCGTGAGGAGTCAATGATCTCATGGGAGGAGTTTCGAGACAGGTTTAGAGTCGAGTTTCTTACTTCGACTGTGAAGGCGTCCAGTCTCTAGGAGCTTCTTACCCTTCGATAGGGGATCTCCAGTGTTCGAGAGTTTGGAATCCGTTTTAGGAAACTTTAACAATATGCTTTAGACCTACTGCCAGATGAGGAGGCCAGGGCGAGGCATTTTGAGGCGGCCTTGCATCTAGAGATCCAGTTCCAGGTCACCCCATTTATGATGAAAACATATCTTGAGGTACTAGTGAGGGTAGAGGTTTTTCAGAGTACTTTGGCCCAGACCGGATAATCACGAGAGGGGAATCAGCATGATTCATCATGAAGTAGAGTTGTAGTTCAGGGTTCCTGGTTTTCAGGGCAGAAGAGTTTTCATTCAGCCAGGGGTAGGTCCCACCCCTTTATATCTCATTTCTCCAGAGGCAGCAACTCTCAGGCTTATGCCAAAGGATCATGCGCTTGTTTTTCTTATGGTGGTCATGGCCATCAGTAGTGGGAGTTCCTGACCTTTCAGAGCGGTCATCGTGCACTGGGTGCTACGCTCCAGGTTTCTCCGTTGAGGCAGTTCCAGCCGAGGCAGCAGCAGCCAGTTGCACCAGCTTTAGATCAGCAGAGGGTAAATGGGGCAGGCATAGGACAACCCCCTGATGCCCCCTATCCTCAGAGAGTAGAGCGCAACTGTGGTGGTGGTCGTCATCAGGGTCAAAGAGGACGTGGACGAGGTTGTGGTCAGCTTCATGATCTAGCGTTGCCAGCTCCAGGCAATCCAGGCGTCGTTCGAGGTACCCTTTGCTTGTTTTCTACCTTGGTGTATGCCTTGTTTGATTCCGCAGCCACACAGTCCTTCATATCACCTACCCTTGTCCACACATTGGGACTTGAGTTAGAGAGGCTTCTAGTGCCCTTGGCGATGACTACGCCAATTGGAGGTCGATCTCACTTGTTTGAAGTATGTAGAGACTGTGAGCTAGTGTGGGGGAAACACCACTCTTGGGTATATTTCCTATTTTTATGAATAAAACCATATGTTGTCATCCTCCGCATGTATTGGTTGTATTCGGTGCAGGCTATCGTGGATTGCTTCAGAAAAAAGCTCGTCTTTATTGGTGCGGATGGAGAGAAAGTGGTGTTTGTTGATGAGCGATATCCCTGGATGGGTCATAGGCGTGTTCCATCCTTATCATCCATGATGGCTGAGATGATACTGAGTTCTTCAGAGGTTCAGCAGTTGGTGTTTCCTAGGGTCGTAGAGGAGTACCCTAATGACTTTCCAAAAGAGGTTGTAGCATTACCCCCTCGACGAGAGATCGATATTAGGATTGAGCTACAGCCAGTAGCATCTCTTATCTCTATGTATACATATAGGATGTCCCCTTTTGAGTTATGAGAGCTACGTATACAACTTGATGGTCTTTTGTAGTGCAGTTTTGTTTGGCCAAGTGTGCCACCATGGGGTGCACCAGTTTTTTTGTGAAGAAGGCCAACTACAGTTTGTTGTTGTGTGTTGATTATCGTCGCTTAAACAAAGTGAAAATAAATAATTGCTATCCTATTCAACGAATTGATGATTTATTCGATCAACTGAAGGGTGAAAGTTGGTTCTCAACAATCGACTTGCAGTCAGGATATCATCGGATACATGTGAAGGATGCGGATATCCCGAAGACTGCTTTCCATTGTCTTCGTGGGCATTATGAGTTCGATGTAATGCCATTTGGCGTGGATAATGCTCTAGTTGTATTCATGGGATTGATGAATGCTTTGTTCTGTGAGTTCCTGGACATGTTCTTGGTAGTTTTCATCGACGACATACTTGTGTACTCCACATCTGAAGAGAAGCATGCAGAGCATCTACGAGCCCTTTTGGGAGTTCTTCGCCAACATCAGCTGTTTGGGAAGTTATCGAAGTGTGAGTTTTGGGCTTGAGAAGTCCGTTTCATGGGTCATGTTTTGTCCCAATAGGGAGTAGCTATTGATCAATCAAAGATAGAAGCAGTTGTGTCTTGGGAATCCACCATGACAGTGTCAGAGGTACGCAGTTTCCTTGGTCTCGCAGGCTACTACATTAGGTTCGTAGCCAATTTCTCATGAGTTGTGACTCCTCTAACATATTTGACTAGGAAGGATCATACATTCATATGGACTAATCAGTGTCAGGAAACATTCGAGTATCTAAAAGATAAGTTAGTAACTGCTCTGGTCCTTTGTCTTCCAGCTGAGGGAGTCCATTTTGATGTTTTTTTGATGCTTCACATCTGGGGTTAGGCTGTGTTCTGATGCAGTATAGTTAAATTTTTTCTTATGGGTATTAGTAGTTGCATCCCCATTAATGCAACTATTCCACCCATGATCTTTAGTTGGTAGCCGTGGTGTTTTCTCTGAAGTTGTGGAGACATTACCTCATTGGTGAGCGCTTTGTGGTTTTCATTGATCATAAGAGATTGAGTTATGTTTTCTCCCAATGTGACCTGAACTTATGACAGCATCGGTGGATGGAGTTCTTACAAGAATACGACTTCGAAATATCATATACACCTGCAAAAGGGAATTTTGTAGTTGATGCGCTGACCCGAAAGTCACGTAGTGATGTTGTGCATGAATCTGGTGATTCCTGGAGAGTAATGGAAGAACTATCAACATTGCATATTGATATGGAAGAAGTTGGGGGTAGAGGTTGTCTTTTTCAGATGATGGTATTGGCATCCCTGGTGCAGAAGGTGGGAGAGTCACATTTGGGGGATCTTGAGGTGGAGGTCTGGAGAGACCGAGTTGTTTGTGGTGAGGCCCTAGATGGTTGGTCAGAGGATGAACAACAATGAGTGTTGTATCATGGAAGTATTTTTGTTCCCTTGATGATGTGAGAGACAGTTCTCATAGAGTTCCATAGTTCTCCCTTAGTAGTACGTCCTGTCGTGATAAATATGTACCGATCCTTGAGGAGTCAGTTTTGGTGGCCTGGGTTGAAGTGTGCGGTTGCGGAGTTTGTGTCTAGTTGTTTAGTCTGCCAGAAGGTGAATTCCGAACAACGGGTTCCTAGTGGTCTTCTCCAGCCATTAGATATTCCTCACTGTATGTGGGAGTACATCTCAATAGACTTTGTTACAGGTTTACCTCGAGCTCCGGGAGTACATGATGCTATTTGGGTTGTAGTGGATCGTTTAACAAAATTGGCCCACTTTATAGCAATCAAAGAGTCAAGCTTAGTGGATGTTTTGTCAAGGAAGTATCTAGAGAAGGTGGTGAGACTTCATGGTGTCCGTAGGATGATAATTTATGATTTAGATGATCATTTTACCATTAGTGTGTGGAGAGGTCTCCAACTTTTTTTCGGTTCTCAACTATGCCTTATCACTATTTTTCATCCTCAAATGTATGGTCAGATAGAGTGAACCATCCTGAATCTTGAAGTCATGTCACACCCTTGTGTTCTTGATTTTTGAGGTTCATGGATGAGGAACTTATCCTTGGTGGAGTTCGCTTACAATAATAGTTTTCACTCCACGATCGGTATGGCGTCGTTTGAAGCCGTGTATGGCCGACTTTTCCATTCTCCGTTGTGCTGGACTGGGGTCGGAGAGTCAGCAATTCCAAGACCATAACTAGTGCAGAATACAACAGAGATGGTTCAGGTGATTCTTCAGTGGATGAAGACAGTACAAGATTGTTAGAAATAATATGCAAATCAAATAAGGAGGCCCTTACAGTTTAATGTTGGGGGTCATTTGTTTCTAAAGGTGACTCCCTGTCGTGGGAAACGATGGTTTGGTCCTGGATGTAAGATTTCTCCAAGGTTTTTTTGGCCTTTCAAGGTGTTAGCCTATGTTGGAGCTCTGGCGTATCAATTAGCACTTCCCCCACAGATGAGTCGGATATAAGATGGTTCCCATGTATCACAGCTCCATAGTTATCTTCATGATGACTCTCACATCATCAATTGGAGAGAGATCGATGTTGATGATGATGAAACCTTCAAGGAGCAACCTGTGGAGATCCAAGACTGCAAGGAGAATGTGTTGCATGGGAATTCTATCCCCTTAGTTCATGTCTTGTGGCGATATGATGGCATGGAGGAGAGTACCTGAGAACTTGAGTCACAGATACGTGCTCCGTACCAAGAGTTGTTTTATGTTTAAATCTTTCCGTGTAATGATGTTCCCTTTGTGATTAGACCTTTCATGTTTTATTTATGAATTTCTTTTGTTGCTTTTATGGCTTTCTCTCTTTTGAGAGGTATCTCGATGGGTGGTTGTTCGGACCTCGTTTCTTATTTTTGTCTCCTTAGGTTGGTTTTGAATTCTCGAGGACAAGAATGTTTTGAGAGGTATCTAATGTAATGGCATGGACCTCTCCAGTCCATTACTTTGTGAAAATATGGTGTTTGAGGTGTTCTGGGAGGTCAAGGTGACATATCCCCAACACTTTTCCAAATTTCCAATTCTATGAACATTTCCATCAGTGAACAGTTCTATCTGTAATCTATAACGGTAGGTGAAAATTATTCTATTAGTGAGGTTCAGTGAATAGTGTTCTATCAGTGAGGTTTAGTGAACAGTGTTCTATCAGTGAGGATTCAGTGAACAGTGTTCAATTAGTGATGATTTACTGAATAGTGTTCTATCAGTGCGGATTTAGTGAACAATGTTCTATCAGTGAGGTTCAGTGAACAGTGATTTATCAGTGAGGATTTAGTGAACATTGTTCTATCAGCGAGGATTCAGTGAACAGTGGTCTATCATTGAGGTTTAGTGAACAGTGTTCTATCAGTGAGGATTTAGTGAAAAGTGTTCTATTAGTGAAGATTTAGTGAACAGTGTTCTATTAGTGAGGTTCATTGAACAGTGTTCTATCAGTGAGGATTCAGTGAATAGTGTTCTATCAGTGAGGATTCAGTGATTATTTTTCTATCAGTGAGGATTAGTGAATAGTGTTCTATCAGTGAGGATTTAGTGAACACTGTTCTATCAGTGAGGATTCAGTGAACAGTGTTCTATCAGTGGGGTTTAGTGAACAGTATTCTATCATTGAGGATTTAGCTAACAGTGTTCTATCATTGAAGATTTAGTGAACAGTTTTATACCAATGAAGTTCTAACAACGGACTTCTAATAGCATACTTCTAACAGCAGACTTCTAACAACAGACTTCTAATAACAGACTTCTAAAAGCGGACATCTAACAGCGGACTTCTAACCGCAGACTTCTAACATGGGACTTCTAATAGAGGACTTCTAACAATGGACTTCTAACAGTGGACTTCTAATAGCGGACTTCTAATAGTGGAATTCTAACAGTGGACTTCTAACATCGGACTTCTAGCAGTAGACTGCTAATAGTGTACTTCTAACAGTGGACTTCTAACACTAAACTTCTAAAAGCAGACTTCTAACAGCGGACTTCTAATAGTGGACTTTGAACAGTGCTTCCATCTTCCTACAGTTTCACCCCTTTGAAAATTCTTTTGACGTAAAATACATTTAAATCATTATTTTAAGAACTCTTAAGTCCGATTCAAAGACCATAAATCCTATATTAAATATTCCTATGGCTCGGGATATTTTTATTTGGTCAAACCGTGTGGGTTAATGTGATCCACTTCTAAAGGGGAATTAAGCGTATCATAAACCGTTGCCCCTTTAAATCTTCAAAAGGGACAAGATATCATCCTCCCTTGTTCTTCTTCTTTTCTCTTAGCTATGAGATTTTAGAACCTTTCAATCCTTCCCGTAGCAGTTGCACAATCAAACTTTACTCCTCAGATTGGTTCTGCTCTATTTTGATGCAGCTGAACTATATTGGTCAATCTTCTATATAAGGTTTGTTTTATAGTCGATTCTTTTGGGATTATATCCTCTTGTTTCTCCTTTCCATGTTATATCATGTAATCTACATGCTTCTAATGGGGTTTTTCGTGGTGTTTGGTTTGTTATGTCATACTGTGGCATCCTTGGGTGGATGTAGTTGTCGCGAGAGGAGGATCGTGACCTTCTGTGTGGACAAAGAACGTAAGGAATTGTTTGAGGTAGGGGATTCATTACTTCTCTTTCTTTTATGTGCAACTGTATTGTTAGCATGTTTAATCCCATTGGATGAAAATGGAATTGACATAATAAATATTTCAACTGGATAAATAAATTGATATTGATCATATATTATTGCCTCTTGTTTTTCTAGATAGTGTGATATCTATGTTTTCTTTTCCTAGTTTTTTGTTCTTTATGGAAATTGGTAAAGAACGTAAATCGGTATTAATTGATAATTGTTTTGATAAAGATAAAGTGTCATGTAAACGAATCTGGTTCTTGTTGTAATTTGATGTTAACCAAATTGGCACAGTACGCATGTTTAATTATTTGTGATAGCTTACTGATTAGGTTTCCCGAATTTGGAACCAGCGAATAATAAATATGAATTCAAGATGGATTAAATAACTGATTGTTTGATAATTCCTTAAAGGGTTCAAAGTTACCCTCTTTATTGTTAAAGGGCTAATATCCCTATGGATGTGATGCTGTTTTCCTGCTGCTTGTGTTGTGATGTGATCCTGGATGGTTGTGGTGATATGTGGAGGCATGAAGGCTTTTGGTTGTGGCAGAAAATGACACCTAGAGTGGTGAGATGAATCAGTTTATGCATGTGGGTGTCGGGGAGGACACTAGGGATGATGGAATGGGACGAATGTGATTGTTGGATGATTCCTATTTCTTTTGGTTGTTTATCTCCTTTAATTTTCCCCACTACTCAAGGAAGCTGGTCTTACTTATCCTTCTTCCGAAAAAGGCAAAGACACGCGGGGTATGCTACGTGCTTTCCATGTTTAGCTTCTCAATGAATGATGGGTATATTCTCTTGAAATAAGTGGCAACGACCCGACGGGTAGTACATCTATTCCCCATATTGATCCCCTTGTCTTTAGTAGCATAGAATATTTTTCTAGAATGTCTGGGAATGTTGGAAAGTAATTCTATAATGAGTAATTGAATAAATGGTGTTAACCAATGGGGATGGAGTTGGTGGAACATAATGATGAGGTTATAATTTTGAAGGAATAGTTGACATGGGTGTGGTGATAATGAAATTTAATGTGGAATTATTCATGGTTAATTAATGTTTAAAGTATTAATTAACGTAAAGTGAAACTGATAAAAATGGAATGTAGTATTCTAATAAATCTCTCTAAATGGTTGTATACTTATAGGATTCCTAGTCTTAGAAGTAGCATCCTGGAGTCTAAGAGACTTTAGCTGCAGTTGTTTCTAAGACTAGGTAATGACTATAGTGTGGTTGTGAGATATAATATATCCTATAATTTTTGTGTTTCTATACGCTACACCACTCAGTCAGTAAGGGAAACTGACTCCCCAGGGATTCTGAGCCCTGGGGGGTGGTTTCCCCAACATTCCAATGGGAGGATGGATGGCTGACTACCCCCTTTGGCCCTTCTATCTTCTCTTGGTAGTTACTTGTGCTGGTAGGCACAACGGTTAGTTTTCCCAATATATGTGTGTAGAGGGCTGTAATGGCTTCTGGTTAGTCACAAAAATATATTCTGGATATAGTATCCTATGGACCACTATAGGTGTAATGTGTATGGGATGTAATGGATTGAGGATTGTATGGGTTGTAATGGCTTGAGATATAATACCCGATGTATGATACACATTATGTGGGATTTGGTGGCTCCAAAAAACTACCTAGTTACTTTTCTTACATGGAAGTGGTGGTTTTATCACACGAGGTGCAGGTTGTGGTGCTTCACCCCGAAGTCTGTGAGTAAGACTCTTTGGAGAGAGATGCTCAGGACGTGCGACATTGGGGAAAAGCATCAAACCAGTGGGGAAGTAGTAGCGGGGTACCCTTGATATTATTTATTATATGATATATTCTTTTATGCGTTACTTGGTGAGAGTTTCCATGGTGAGGCTGGGAACTTATTATACCTGTTTAGGCGGTGAGTTAGTTTCACTTGTTGTTCACTGTGCTTTAGCATGCTTTCTTTACTTTTGCACGAGAGGCTTTGGGGAGGATCCTACTAAGTATACTGTTATACTCACCCAATGTATATATAAACTGTTTTTCAGGTCACTTGGATCAGGTTGGAGATCAATCTTGTTTCTACTAGCTTGGGGTTGTAGGAGCTGTTCGGGCTAGTGGTTGCTGCTGTTATTAAATTTTTTTGGGTACTTGCATTTTTTCCCTTTCAGTTGTTGTACTTTTCATGGCATTTCATATGTGTACTTGGGTTTTCATTTATATTTCAGTCTGAGTTGGAGTTGATTGGTGTCTATATTATCTCTCTCTTCTGCATGTGTTCTCTTAGAGGGTAATGCCTCCCATTTTGTGTGTTACTATACCCTCGGTGCTAGTTACCATCCCAGGGCCTAATGGAGGTGGGACTCAGGGGTTATTATCTCCCTTCTCGCATTTCCATCCCAAGAGGGGTACACTTTTTGGGGAGGGGTCGTGACAATTATTGATATATGTTCTATGCGGAATGCATGATAATGATAATATTATGACGAGATGGGTGCGCCCAGAATTATATTGCGCAATATGAATGTTTGAATGTTATGGGTGCGCCCAGAATTATACGGTGCTCCAATGCATTGGGGAAAGTGATTAATCTTATCAGTAAATGAGAAATTATGTGGAAATGATGATAGATTTGTTCACAATTATCTGTGTTAGTTAACCACTAAGACACGATGTTTCATTTTTATGTATTGACACACATCAAGTCTTTCATTTATGCTTCCTCTCATGTTCATGCTCTTTTTCCCATGTTATGATTATTCTCACCCCATGATATATTTTTATTATATCTCCTCTTACTGGGCTTTTATCTCACTCCTTTTGATGTATATCCTCAAGTGTCTACATGTACTATGGAGAGGTCAAGTGCCAATAAGAAGCTAGAGAAGAAGAAATTAAATAAATTTTTATGCTAGATGATGTAATTGTTATGTATTGTCCTAGTTTTTCCAAGACACTAAACCTTTGGATCCTCTATTTGTAATATTATTATGTTCTTTATCTTAAAATAATGTAATAGTAATCTATTAAAAGGTTGGGTGGCTATAGTTGGTATCAGAGGCAAGGTATAATTAATTTGGGAATTTGGATTAGTGAACCCTAGAGAAAACCTCTAGCATAAGACTATGTAAAAATATGAACCCAAGAATATCTACATAGGGATCCCATATGTTATGATTTTAGTATAAATTGTGAAAATGAATAAGTTATGTATTCATTACTTGTTTACTTATGTTTGGTTCTAACCTTTTCTATTTTAGAAAATTATGGGAACCAGGAGAAACTAGGACAACAACTCGTGTGAGGGCCAATGAAACATCTTCCCGAATGACACCCCCAATGATTTGGGAGGTGGAGTTCAGAAATTCATGGTGATGCATACCCAATTATCTCTGGTTATGAACAATAGCCATAATAATGGGGAACATCCTCCTTCAAGAAAGAGAGAGCAACTGGATATCGAATGTTTTATGTGGAAACGACCACCGACGTTTAGTGGATCTTCTGATCCTCAAGTTGCGGAACTGTGGGTCAACTCCATGGAGAAGATCTTTTCTGTGATTCACTATTCTGAGATGGAGAATCTGACTCTAGATGTTTATAGTCTAGATGGAGAGGCTGACCAATGGTGGACTTTGATTAAGAACAACAAGCCAATGGTGGAAATCGAAGAGATGGAATGGGAAGACTTTACGACCATGTTTCTTAATAAGTATTTCCCATGAACTCTTCTCACAAAGATGGAGAGAGAATTCATAGAGCGTAAGAAAAAAGAATAATCTATCAAAAACTAAGAAGAAAATTTCACGAGGCTTGCAAGTTACGCTTTGGGTTTTGTTGTCGGCAATGATAGCAAAATTGATAGATTATTTAGTGGATTAAAACCACACCTCTAAAAGGCTCTTGCAATTCGAGACTTTGGGAGTTATGAAGTTGTTATTTGGTGTTCTCTCAACATGGAGATGGAGTTTGGAGAATGGTCCCATGGATATGGTGATAAGAAATGAAAGATGGAGTTTCAATCCGGTGGATCTAATGATAAAATTGTGAATAAAACTCAATGAACCACATGCCAAAAATGTGGGAAGATCCACCATGGGAACTGCCTTAAAGGGACGGGAAAATTCTATAAGTGTGGGGAATAAGGAAATCATGATAAAGAGTGTATAAAATACATGAAAAGGAAAGATAATGTATCATAAGAAAAGAGAGAACCACCCATGGTTCAATACTACAATTGCAGAGAGCTAGGGAACTATGCAAGCCAGTGCACTAAACCTCGAGTTCTCGAGGGAAATCAATGTCAACAGCCACCAAAGCCAAAAGAACAAGGGAAGTCTTATGCCATCACTACTATGGAAGTGGAGAAAGATAATTAAGTCGTACAAGGTACACTTTATATTCACTCAAGAATGGAAAATTTCTTATTTGATTATGGTTCTACGCATTCCTTCATATCTTTCAAGTTTTCAAGAACTATAGAATCGAAGACCCAAAACCTTGAAGTAGAGATATCTGTAAAAACACCAAGTGGGGAAATCATTTCAACCTATGTATTTTACTCTTCTCCTGTTGTCATATGTGGGAAGATTCTTCCATCTAATCTTGTAATACTTCCCTTGGTGGAATTCGACTCTATAATGGGAATGAATTGGCTCTGGTTATATAGATCTCATATCAACTATCAGGAAAAGGAAATATCCTTTCATATTCTGAATCATCCCAAGAACCTCTACAAATGCTAGAAGATCAGGAATCGCTTTTGAAAAATCCTTCAATGGTGTGGGTGTTGATTCCCTACAAAGAGGCACACCTCTCCCAAATGGTTGAGTCAAAGGAAGGTGTCAACCTTGCCGAAATGCCCATCGTGAGGGAATACAGTGATGTATTCCCCGAAGTGTTACCCAGAATTCCCCTAGATCGTGACGTAGATTTATCAATTGAACTCATACCTGGAGCTACTCCTATCTAAAATTGTCCCTATAGGATGGATCCTATCGATATGGAGGAGTTAAAGAAGCAGCTGCAAGAGAATCTGGAAAAAGGGTTCATACGACCTAGTGCATAACCTTGGGGTGCACCAATGCTCTTTGTGAAGAGGAAGGATGGAACAATGCGGCCGTGTGTCGATAATTAGGAATGCAACATGATCACTATAAATAAAATGTATCCTCTCTTGAGGATTGATGAGTTGTTCGACCAGTTAAGAGGAGCTCAATACTTCTCAAATGTGGATCTTTGTTCTAGATTTAATCAGGTAAAGGTGAAGAAGGAAGATATATAGAAGACTGCCTTCCGTACATGGTATGGGCACTATGAGGTTTTTGTGATTCCTTTAGGACTTACTAATGCCCCGGAAATCTTCATGGATTTGATGAATAGAGTCTTGAGACATAACCTTGACAAATTTTTGGTAGTGTTTATTAATGATATTCTCATCTACTCCAAGAGCAAGGAGGAACATGAGGGACATCTAAGACTTGTGTTGGTGACATTGATAAAGGAGAAGTTGTACGCCAAGTTCATCAAGTGTGACTTTTAGGTGGGTACTATTGACGTTTTTTGAGAAACTTCTCCAAATTGTCAAGCCTGATAACTATGTTAACAAGGAAAGGTGTAAAGTATGTATGGACAGAAGAATGTGAGGGAAGCATCAAGGAGCTAAAGGGAAGGCTGATCACTGCACATGTACTCACACTACTCAAAATTGGAGAATGTTTTGTGATATACAATGATGCTTTAAAGAAAGTCTTGGGTTGCATACTCATGAAAAATGATAATGTGACACCCTACGCCTCACGACGGTTGAAGATCCATGAGCAGAACTACCCGATGCATGATCTAGAGTAGGAAGCCATGATTTTTTCTTTGAAAATATAGCTTCACTACCTTTATGGTGAGAAGTGTGACATATACACTAACCAAAATAGCCTAAAGTATATAATCACACAAAATGATCGCAACATGTGTCAAAGGAGATGGTTAGAGCTAATCAAGGATTACAATTTTTCTATTCACTACCATCCTGGAAAGACGAACAAGGTAGAAAATGCTCGATGTAGAGAAGAACCTGCTACTCTATAAATGTTATGGGTTGCGAAAGACCCTATCTTCTAAGATATGCAAAGGATGGATTTGGAGATCATAAGGGAAGGGGATACATCCTAACTTTCCCATATTATTGTGCAACCATCAATACAAGTGACTATTAAGGAAGCACAAAGGAATGATGTAGATATAAAGAAGAGGGTGAATGTAGTAAAGGAAGGGAAACTGCAAGAGTCCCATATCGACGATGATGGTGTGATTCGGTTTGGAATACGGCTTTGTCTGCCTTCATCACCTGGGATAAAGAAGGAGTTATTGGACAATGCACATAGCTCAACTTTCTCTATCCATCCTAGGAGTACCAAGATGTACAGTGATCTCCAAAAACACTTCTGGGGGGAAAACATGAAGAAGGAGGTTTTTGAAAATATCTCAAAGTGCTTGGTATGTCAGCAAGTTAAAGCAGAGAAACAAAAGTCCAAATGGATGATGCATCCATTGCCTATACCCATGTGGAAATGGGAAAATGTTACTATGGACTTTGTCACGTGTCTCCCGAAGACGTCGAAGGGAAATAATGTGATATGTGTTGTGGTTGACAAAATCACCAAGGCTTTCCATTTTATCATTATTCAGGAATATCTCTCACTTAGAAAAATTGAAATGATATATGTTAAGGGAGTGGTGAGACTGCATGGTGTTCCACTCTCACTTGTATCTGACCATGATCCATGGTTCGCATCTAAATTCTGGAGGATTCTTCAACACGATTTGAGTACTGAACTAAATTTCAACATGGCCTATCACCTCCAAACTAATGGCTAGTCTGAAAGGACTATTCATACGCTTGATGATATGCTAAGAGAATGCTCTCCAAAATTCAAAGGTGGATGAGATCATCATATCAGGTTGTATGAGTTATCATATAACAATAGCATCCACTCGAGTATTCAGATTCCTCCATATGAAGCTCTGTATAGAAAGCGATGTAGAACTCCGACCTGTTGGGATTAAGTTGGGGAAAGAAAGCTACATGGACTTGATCTTGGGAAAGAGATCACAGAGAAGGTTCAAGTCATACAGAAACACATCAAAGCTACTCAGAGTCAGCAAAAGATCAATGCAGACAACCGTTGAAGGGACTTGTAGTTTGACGTT
Source organism: Viscum album (assembly GCA_963277665.1). Lineage (NCBI taxonomy): Eukaryota > Viridiplantae > Streptophyta > Magnoliopsida > Santalales > Viscaceae > Viscum > Viscum album. Next base: position 411,236,041 of record OY728129.1, on the reverse strand, counting down.
GGAGATAAATTCTTCCTTCGAATATCACCGTTGAAGAGATTCATGCAATTTGGAAAGAAAGGAATTCTAAGACCAAGGTACATTGGCCCCTTTGATATCTTTGACTGCATAGAAGATGTGGCCTATCAGCTTGCACTTTAACCAAATATGGCTCAATTTCATGATGTGTTTCACATATCACTCCTGAGGAAGTACATACCAGACCCCTTACATGTACTAAACTCATAGGTGGTATAGCTAAAAGATGATCTCTCTTATGAGGAGCATCCAGAAGAGATTCTGGATAGGAGAGATATGGTTTTGCGCAACAAGACATATAATCTTGTAGAATTATTGTGGAGGAACCATAATTTTGAGGAAGCAACATGGGAACTAGAAGAGGAAATGAAGGAGACGTACCCTCACCTGATTGTGTAAAGTGAAATTTCGGGGGCGAAATTTCTTAAGGGGGAAGAATGTAATGACCCATAGTTTTTCAATGGAAATTCCCTTTTTATAATTATGTCATAAAATCACATGAAAACACAACATAATGAACTAGTAAGTGCTAAGTGACCTTTAAACATAAGTTTTTCACTTCTATGTTTGGAATTTTGAAAATCTAACATACACAGTTGTGTTCAAAATGATTTTTGGAGTCTAATTAAACAAAAATAATTTATGATGAATAGTAACATACCCTTATGAATAGTGATATACCCTAATTAATAGTAACCTTACCTATGATATTATAAAAATAATATTCAAGTGAAAGTATTATGTACCTATATTTTAGAATAAGTAAATGAATGTTTTAAAACTATTTTTTAGTAATAAGCCATGATATTAATTAAATATTAAATTAATCATGGAAAATTATTTTTGAAAAATTGACTTCATTTTTGGATTCTACACATTGAAAAATGGTTGGGGTAAATTTTGGGGATTTTTATGAAATATTTGAATTTTTGATGAATAGTGAAATACCTTAATTTATCAAATAGGTTAATAAGATAATTATAGGGTCATGTTTTATGTTTTGCTGATGTAAGCCCACTTGGTTCGGGATTAAATTATAAAATTACTATTCTTGGTCATGCCAGACTCACTATTCCTAGTCTTGTTGGGAAATAATAAACTAATGAGTTTTATATTAAGGAAACCCCTCCCCCCTCCACTTTAAATAACACCCTTCACTCCCTCTTTCCCTCACACCTCTCAAACTTCAATACTTGTCTAAACTCTACCCAAGAATCTTCCATATCCCCTCCCCCACGTCCAAGAGATTTTTTCCTCATCAATAGACCAATCATATAGCCCTCAAGGAGGATCTCAAGAGGAGGAATCAAGAGGTAATTTCTCTCCCTCTTCTTCTTTAATTCCCTTTCAATTTCAAGATCTTTTCTTATTCTATCCCCACCTATCTTTTCCCAAATGGTATGGTAACTCTAGTATCGTGGATATAATTGAATTTTATGATACTAATGGTGTATTATATCAACCAACCCATTTCCCTCTTCCTTTTATTTTATTAAAGATAACGTTGTTTGTGAGGTATTAATTTATCACCTTCAAGAACATCATGTTTACTTCTTCCATTTCTACCATCATGTCCGGTCATCAAACCATTTTTATGGTTGAAATAGAATATGATATATGTATTATGTTTTATTTATTGTTTTGTAACTGACTTATGTACATATTACTAAGTGATAAATTAAAACAAGTTCGTTGTGAACGAAAAACTGCCCAAATTAACCCAAACAATCATCATTTATTTTTTTTATCTAATGATTCAGCCACATGATATATAATATAACTCATTATAAGATCAACTTAAATTCTGTAATGTCACTAATAAAATGTATTATCAGTTCTAGATGTTCACCGATGTTCTACCTGAACTTTCATTTATGAATACATGTGAACCACCCAAGTAAAACCATAAAAACGAACATCCTTGAACAATGTTTTTAAACTCTATAAGTCATCCAATGGAACATAAAATGAGATAATGAAACCAAAATGAACCCTATTCATTTATAAAAGGTTCTGTAATTTCTAATTAATGAATATAATGTCATTATATAGGACATTAAATAGAAGGAACCATTCAGATACAGGGTAAGGGGAAATTCTCAAACACAAATTTCATCATTCTGGTTCTCCCCCTTTCACTCCATTTTTGATATGGTTACTCCTCAAAAATAATTTTTGCATAATTGTATTTTATTTTATGGTATATAAATGTTTACCACTATTGTTTATGTGAAACAAAATTTTTTTACAAAATAACTCTTCTTTTAAGAACTAACCTTTTACTTCTCATTCAAAGTTGATGGTTCTTGTATCAAGTATGTTATTCCCTCTTTCTTTTGGGAACCCAAAGCTTATAAATGTGTTATTATGAGATGAAACCCATTCCTTTACATGGGTTAGTTATGTTCATTATTTATATATGTTCTATGTGGCATGCATGATAATGATAACATTATGACGTGATGGGTGCGCCCAGAATTATATAGCGCAATATGAATGTTTGAATGTGACGGGTGTGCCATGATTTATACAACACTCCAATGCTTTAGGTTAATTTATGAATATAATGAGTAAATGTGAAATTTTGTGGACAATATTCTAGCTTTGTTCACAATTATGTGTGGTAGTTAACCTCTAAGACATGATGTTTCATTTTTATACATTGCCACACTTCAAGTCTTTCATTTATCCTTCCTCTCATGTTCATCATATTTTTCCCATGTTATGATTATGCTCACCCCATGCTATATTGTTCTTATCTCTCCTTTTACTGGTCTTTTATCTCACCCCTTTTGATGTATATCCTCACGTGGCTACATGTACTAAGGAGAGGTCATGTTCCAATAAGAAGCTAGAGAAGAGGAAATTAAATAAATGTTTATGCTTGATGAGGTAATTGCTATGTATGGACCTAGATTTCCAAAGACACTAAACCTTTGGATCATCTATTTGTAATACTATTATGTTGATTATCTTAAAATAATGTAATAGTAATGTAAGAAATGGTTGGGTTTCTATAGTTATCATTATCTAAATGCTATAAACTAGATTATTTACTTAGGGATAAAAAAATTATTCAACACAATGGACCATTTATCTAATTATTTATTCTATGAAAACTCGACATAAAATAATATTAATATTAATGTTAATATATTTTTATATAATGTTCAAAAATCCCATATTAATATAGAATCTCTGCTAGACCCTTTAACTCGACCAGTTAATCATACTTTTCATTTATCAATCCATTAATAATAAATTTTTATTTAATTAAATAAACATCATTATATTATTCATAAAAAACAAATAAATAATATATTCACTAAGAATGAGTATAAAAATTTAATTCAATATTCATATCACTAAAAAAATTTATTATTCTATTTAATAAATTATTAAATAAATATTTATTTATGTATTTCCTAGCGAATAATGAAAAATAGAAAAATAAATATTATTTTGACTGACTAGTGAATAAATATTTATTTAATAATCATCTCAAATGAATTATAATCCCAAATTACTGGTGATTGAATTTATGGGATCTACTCAACTTGAATAATTATTATTCCATAACCTAATAAAAATATGTTTTCATTATATTGAATTAAAAATATAATATTACTGATATTCTAGACACACATATTGTGTGACTATTTTGGCCACATTCATGGTGGAATTGGGTGAACTTTCTTGATGCCCATTATCAACATCTAGAAACACATCAAGGTGACCACCGAGAAATAAATCAATGTCACGATGAAAAAAACATCATATGAGTGCTTCTAGTGTAATATATTCCCATTTTCTCGATATCACATAAAAAAAGTTTCATACTTGTGGTATCAACTTATATTATTAATTTATTTATCTTTGACTCTATTCAATTTTCTCATAGATGAATAGTTATGATTGTGAATTTAATTGGGCGATTCCATTTCCCTCAATGATCCATATATATGTTTATCCATTAATCTATAAGAGAAAAAAAGTCTTCTATAGCATATTCAATTAAAATCATATCTCTTATTATGCACCCAACTTATGCTACCTTGCCATGTGCAGATTTTTTCATGTGTTATATCCATATATCAAAGTACATGGTTCATGATATACATTTATAATAATATCAAGTCTAATGAATATTGTACATGTACACGTATTGAAATATATAATTAAACATATTACATGTAGAATTATTTTTGGTGGGTATGTATATATAACATCCCTTTTAAAAGTTTAGTAAGTGTGTACTTCATGAGAAGATGATTCAATAACATATCATTTTTAATACCTAATTGTCAAAACATCATCTAAGTTCTATATAAAATATTTTATTTAGATCATAGGTTATATTTTTATGAATATTTTCATGATATTTTAAGGTTCTCATTATATAGGTGTATGTTTATAACCATTTGATGTGATAGATACATTAAAGACATTATAAAATTAATCTTGCATATAATTGAACTCGTCATGTGATAATATAATCATTAATATTATTGTAATATGGAGTAAAAAAATCAATTGGATCTAGAGAATAAAATCCATCAAATACCCATTTTCATTGTAGATAACGCTTATCATCTTTTAGTTTGTTATCTCTCACATGAAACTCATGAATCTAGTGAGATAGTTTTTTAATCAATGGATATGTGACATTGTCTTCCATAAAAAATATTCTAATTGTGACCCAACCCCTTTGAAAAAACCAATTAAGAGGTGATACTTTGGAATTATATGATTTTTTCATTCATCTAACATTGGATCCTTAGCGAGAACCACAATAAAAGTATTCTCACATTATATAGTGATAGCATTATTACTCTTAAGTATATTATTAAAAACATGGAATACTTTTTATATCCATACTACTATTATAGCTACATAAAAATTTGTCATATACTCATAATTCCTAGTAGAATTATAGAACAATGGATACTTTGAACTCTTTCATCTCAAAACTCCTCTATAAATGAAAAACACATATCCCAGATATTACATTAAATAATTTTGGTCTCTCAATGAACTATAATATATATATCCCCTCATTACTATTTTCCCATATCCTCTAAAAAATTGGAATATATCTGTTGGGAAAAAATCCCTCAAGGTATCATTGAAGCATTTTTGAGGTGATTGTGTTTGTTGACAGAGTGGGCATATGTGCTATGATTGCTAACAAAGAAAACCGTGTCATACAATTTTCATGACAAAGTGATTTCATGGTGGAATGTCAAGTTCAAGAGCTGTGTTCAATGATCCATGATTGATTCAAGAACATAGACAAAGGAATGAATGATCTGGAGGAGGTATAAAAAGAACAAATACAAGGTGGTGCCGTTTTCTAGTGATTGCCAAATTTTTGGGCCTGAAAATTGAAAAATGAAGAAAAGTGGTTTTTGGAAAAGGGACTTGCGTGTAGTACACTTGAAGGAGAATAAACTTACGCGCCATATGTTTTTGAATATTAGAACATCAAAATATGGCAAAGGGACAAGGGTCGTGCAAGTATTGAGTTGGTCGCGCAAGTGACTTGTGCGTCGATGCCTAGGAGGCTTGGGAACTTGCGTGCCTATTGTTTTTCCGAATCAGAACTTCAAAATAATGCAAAGGAAAGTGGGTTGCGCAAGTGTTTATTTTTTCATGCAAGTGTGTAGCGCGAAAGAGGCTAAGGCAGTGGGAGCTGTGCGCCGGAACTTGCGCGCTGGAGGGGGACTTGCGCACCATCACGCATGTTGTTCAAATTTCCTATAAATACTAGACCAACCCTCCACATTATTCACCAGAGTTCAACACTTTGAGAAATTAGAGCTCCCATCATGCAGGTTTGGTGGTCGTGTAAGTGGTGTGTGATCGTGCAGGTGGAGTTGCACACTAGTGTGAGAAGCTGCGCGCTGGTTGGTAGTTGCGCTCCATTTTTGGTTTGGGCGTAAAAGGAAGAGAGTCGTGCAAGTTTGGAGTTGGAGAAGCTTGTGTTGCGCAAGTGTCTGAGGAGGACTTGTGTGCCCGTTGTGACTTGCATGATGATACTTGCACTCTGAGATAGACATGCGCGCCAAGTAAGTTTTATTACTAGTAGTAATTTTTGGGCTGCGTGGAAGCTAGAAAATTGCCCGATACCTTCGGTGCAAAGTGAGATTCATCTGTGGGTGAAATTTGGGCTTCAACAGAGCATCTACATAAAGAGAAAGATGCATTCCTTCATGAAAATTAAGAGACCTACATGTCTATAAACTGTGAGTGGATCCTTTCCGATGCAGTGAGAAAAAGAAGAGGAAGAAGGTGATCCTCTCCACCGACAGTGAGCCAGAGAGAGAGAAATAGGGAGTGACCCTTGGGAAAGCAGTGAGCTATACCTAAACCTTGTAAAGGAAGTGAGCCTAGGACAGAGTGACTATTCCCGAATCCTTGTATCAACATCTAGTGAAGAATAGTGCAATTTGGTAGGACCGACAACTTGTCAGCGTATGCTCCTTGGACGTAGCCCAGTGAGGGTGAACCCAGTAAAAATCTTTATGTCTGCCTTATTACTTCCCTACATTGCATTTAAAGCATCATCATCTGATAAAGAAGAAAGTAAGTGATCATAATAAACACAAAAGTGCAAACAAAGTGACCCTTGTAATAAAGAGGTCACGATCCAGTGGGGCAGATGAATTTTGAAAAGAATATCCATACCCTTATTCACCCCCCCCCCTCTCAGGGTATATAGGACCCTATTGGTCCTAACAATATCATTACACACCGTAGATACTTGAGGATAGCCCTGATTTCTACATAATGTTCCTCTCCTTGGTCTTCTCGAATTCTTCCAACCAAGGTGAAGGCATATGAAACCTAAATCCCGGCACCTATAATGGCATACATTAATGATAATATCATAGATTCATATGGAATCCACTCATTCTCTATCTTCTATTGTGTATGGGTGGACATTTTATTCGCAAGATGTATAATATTTGATATTTTAAACAATCCCATCTTGAATTGTTCCATATTTAATCTCTCTAATACAATTTTAATGTATGTTACTTGAATTATTCCAAATAGCCTCATAGATCTGTCAAGGTGGATCTTTATATATAGAGTGTATGTTACTTCACCTACATCTATATGGAGAAGCATATACTTCATAATTAATTAATTGGTAGTAACAAATGAATATTGTTTCTTATAAGTAATATATTATCAACATATACCCATTAGAAAACTACTTACCTCCCATCATTCCTCTTGTAGGAAGTGGGATCACATTAATTATTTATGAATCCAAATTCTCTTATAGTAACATAAAAATGAATATTCCATGATCTAGATGTTTTCTTCAAGCCGTAAATTGATATCTATAACTTTCACACCTTATTGGAATCCATTGGAGTAAAAATATTCTTATATAGTAATCTTCCATAAGGTTTTTATTAATAATGGTTATCTTGAAAAATATTTTTCAAATATTCTCATCATTGTAATATTTTTTAGAATGTAGAATTATAATGTATTTTGGCATTATGATTAGGGAAATAGTTCCATCATAGTCTATTCTTGGACATTAAAACCCACTTTAGTAACCAATCATGATTAATGGGTACTTAATTTACCATCCATGTCCATGATCTTCTTGAATACACTTTTTCATCCAACAAAATTTACATTAACTAAATGATATACCAACAACCCAACATGGTTCTAAGACATAGTATCTATTAAAAATTCATGATATCTTGAAAATTTTAAACATATCTATTTTTTACTAATTCCTTGTAAGATATATGTTTATTATAATTAACTAACAAAATTCCATATACCTCAATTACTAGAAAATGATATCTATTTAGTTCCCTACCTATTCTGGTGCTCCTATGTAGTAATTTTTTCTCTTGAATAACTTATTACACTTGCTCTTATAGAATTTGTTCATATTATAACTATTGTGCATTCTAAGATTTAACATCATCCAAGTATACCTTGAACCAAGTATTGTTTTTGTTTTCTTTTTTCCTTTTAAGAAATTTGGGATGTCTTCCAACCATAACACTTTTATCTAACCGATTTTATATATAATTTCCTTTAGTTTCTTTAGGATATCCTATAAAGATACATTTTGTGCCTATTTATTCTAGTGTATTTTTATATATTGATTTAACAAACCCCTAACATCTATATACATGAATATATGACAAAACATATGTATTCCCAACCCATAACTAATATAGAATTACACTTTACACTCTATTTTCCACAATATTTAGTATATGTTTTTCTGTTTATGATGATTATCCCCAAAAGTATAATAGAATATCTACATGTCCTATCATCAATCTCAAAATTTCTAATAATGTGTGGTTTCTAATTTCATTGATGTCATTCCATAGAATTTTATAAGGAGTAGTAAGTTGATTTGGTATTATAAAATCACATAGATAATATACAAACTCTTTATTAAGATATTCCCAACCACAATCTAAGTGGAATTTCATTATGTTCATTCCAATTTGATTCTCTACTCTCTTATCGTATTCCAAAAATTTATCAATGGAATAAAGACTATACCTCATTCATTAAACATAACCATATCCCCTAAAGTCATCAGTAAAAGTTATAATGTGATAATTTCAACCACTATATTCTATTGTAAAAGGTCTGACCACATCCATATAAAAAAATTCATGAATATCTACCACTCTTTCAAATTTTCCATTGAATGGATATTTGTCCATTTTTCCTTAAAAACAAACATAAAATTTACCCAACGGTTTTAGTTTAAGAGAATCTAAATACTCTTTTGGGTATAGTTGTGTCAAATGCTTCTCATTTACATGACAATATCAGTGATACAAAAAAAGTGTGATATTAGTCATTTTTATATGACTCCTTATCTATTTATAACACTTTATTTTCATATTATACTTTATAAACACCAATATTAAAATGTTTCATCCAATAGTATATGGAAAATTTATAAAATTATAAGATCTTATTTTTAAACATGTAAAATAAGAAAGGGTCTGTGTAAGGCCTCTAAGACACCAAGGTAGGGTGAAACATCTTGTGGTAAAGTGTTTCAGTAGAGGAGGTGGCTATAATTGTGTTGGTAAATAGATTTGAAGGGGTTTTTAATGATAGTTCAGTTCAGGAGGATAAAATTAACCCAGATATTCCTTCAAATCAACATAGGTCCTACATGACAGAGTCCATTGATGAGGATTCTAAGATTTAATCTGGTTATGTAGAATATGACAGTCATGGTTATTAAATTTCAAGCCCAAGTTGAATTAAGATCCATGGGGTACTCGGAAATGGAGAAAAGATTATTAATTATCTCCACCAGCAAGGTAGAGTAGATTATAAAATAAATTAAAAGAAAAACTAATGGACAATGTCACCCCAAGGTTTCTTGTGGTCAGTAGTCGGAGATTGGTGTGGTGAGAGATCCTTCGGTATAGATGCTTCTGCACTCAGAAAATGAAATGATTGAATCTATTTTTGATGATTAATGATACTGAAGAATAATATAACAAGATTATGTGAAGGCCATTAAGGTGGATACCCAAAAGGAGTAGAGTAATTTGATTGAAAAGAATGATCTGATGTTGATAGGGGATTCAATTCTGGGAAGATCGATCAAGAGGTGTACATTCAGTCTCAGGACAAGCTGGAACATCAGTTCAAATATCTTCTGAAGGATGATCGAGATTCTCAAGTTAGAACTATTTCTTAGAAATTACCTTGGGATATCTAATCTAATAGAATTAAATTTTCCTTCATTGGTTTACTTGTTTTCTTTAGTGCTTCAACTATGGTTCCTCACTTTTTCCATAAAATTATTTTCTATAATTAAAAGTTAGTATTCAATCAGTGTGACATGGTATGGTCTAATGGTCATCACAACTAGTCTTACTAAATAGGAAGCTCTAATATCCACGTCAACTATTTTGATCTTATATAATTTATTGTATCTTGAATTTGAAAAAAAATATGGGCACCCAAATTTATATATGATACCGAATTTATAAAAATTGAGAGATTACACTCAATAATTAATGTACCTGAAGCCGTCCCTTTCTTCTTCTAGTCAAATGGTTCTTCTTCTAGTGGGCTTTCCTAAAATAGGAATAACATAAAACATAATATTCCTTATCTTTTCCCGTGATATTTCTCATATTAAAAGGGAGGTGATATGGAGACTTAGACTTCAAATTACTCTTATATATTTTTACATTTCATTTCTTATTATTCACCATAAAGATGGATATGATTTCATGATTAATTTTTTCATCCCCTAAGACAATTTGTTTCAATATATCCAAGAGGACATTCTCTATATTGTACATATTAAAATTTATAGTAAAAATGTATAATTTCAAAAGAAATGAGGTTAGTAGGATGTCTGTGAAAATTTTCTTTAGTATCTTGAAACCCGGAATTTACAAATGCTCATTGTTGACAATCATCTTAAATTTATATGGTCTTGATGGAAATCCTTCTACAAATTTTTATAAAAAGAGTACCTTGTAGATATTATACCATAATTTTTCATTCATTCTCCTAATAATGATCATGGAGAAGAGACAACATTGTGTATTCATCATTCATTCCTGAAGTTTCTACATATTACTTGTTGTTGATGATATCACGAGGCATTGGACAACAAATTCATCATCCATTTATTTCTGGAAGCTATCTTAATCCTCCTCACATTATGAAAATAAGGGATCAGTAGGAATGGGGGACTCCAACACATAATATTTCTGATCACAGTGTAATACAATGCACAAGATCCAATAGTATTATTGAAATTTAGTGATGGTTAGGATATTGTCTTCCTTTGAGATATATCACATGGATTGTGTAAAGATAAAATGAGTTTCCTTTTAAAAAATTAAAGAATATTTTTGTAATTTATCTTGATTTCCATGTGTAATGTAATAAATTAATTTCATTAGTTTCCCACTATTTTATTAATTCCCTATAGCCCAAAAAATTAGATTCAAAATATTTTGTATTCTTAATATTAATGTCTAAAGGATACATGTTTCCCATCTTATAACCTAGAATCTAGTCATGTAAGTGAAGCATAGTTATTTAGATAGGGTGGGGTTCCCAACTACATTAACTCACAGTTCCTTGAGCAATTGAGTGGAATCCCCAATTTTGAAATCCGAAATTAAGATTTTCTAAACTCATATATCCAAATAATATTATGTCATCTTTAGTCATTACCCTTAACACACATTTGATTTATTCTACCCATTATATTTTTTAAGATTCCTTGATAATTGAAAAGTGTACCTGACTTTCATCTGGTCAACACGTTAATTATGAGTTCATCTTAATGCAAAAGAGTAAATACATTACCAAACATAATATTTTCCTCGAGGGAATTTTCTAAATTTCATAAATATTCATTATTTTATACTGAATTTTCTTGTTAATATTATATTGATATTATATAATAAATTCAATATTTATGAAAATATAATAGTAATAAAATAATTAATTTTATTTCATCTCATCATGATTGTAATTTTTTTACTTCATGGGATCACATTTAATAATCAAATAAACCACGAACTACATAAATAAATAAGAAACCACGAACAAAAAAAATAAGTGATATGATTTTGATTTATTAAACTATTATTTGGTTTACTGAGTGGAAGATAAATTAACCTATAACCTTGGGTAAAAAACTTATTGATCTGGCTCCTAGATTTAGGAGAAGGATTTATCCATTGGACCATGTATTTTATTTATTTGATTTACCCAAGCTCGGAACCTAACCTATAACCTATTTGTAATATACCCATCATTTAATTGTTCTTACTCACTCATAGGTGAGTGTAATTGATGGTTTATTCATTAATAAATTAATCATTTAACATTCAAGATTGTACATTATAATGTATTAATGGATAATTCACAGAGCATAATATTTAGTTTAATAATAAATTCATCATAAAAAAACATGTAATAAAAAATTATATTAAATAAAAATCCAAGACATACATAGGTCATTCAATCTCATTATCATTAACCTCCTGAAATGAATATTTATTTGAACCTACTATAATTCATTTCAATTTTTGTATTTTATTAAGATAGATTTACTCAATTCAATCAACTAATCTTATTATTTGATTCATTATCTTAATAATATATCCAATATGTCCATCAGATTCGAATCTTTGAAATTTTAAATAAATCAAATAAAATAAATTTAAATTTAAAATTATTAATTACATAGGGTGGTCACATAAATTTACCCTTTTCTTCATATTAAATTTAGTACTCAAATTTAATATATGCATAATGTGTATTGTTGGAAACACAGTGTGTACCATTTTTCTTCTAATAATATCCATTCCTTGAATTTAATTATTATGTGGTGTGTGTTGTCACTAAACATGGGATGAGACTTAAACTATGTATATTCCTTGTCATGTACTATGTACTTTCATAAAATTTATGCTGATTTTTTGTGTTGTGACATACACAATTTTTTGTTTTATAGGTAAATCGTTGTAGTCTCCAGCTACACATCTTGTGGTTCAGTATTGGTATAATTATTTTTTTTTCTCACATGAAATTTATGTCTCAACAGGCAACTTACATGAATTGGGCTACATTACATGGAATTTATATCCCATAAAAATGTCGTGTAATCCATTACTGAACCCCTAAAATACATTTTTAGAGAGTTAACATGTATCTCATTAGTTTGTTCATGTGTCACAAGATATGTACAATACGATACACATCATGAACCTTATGTGGTTTCAATTCACTTGGATGGAAGGGAATATATGATGTGTGTGATGTAATGTACTTCATCCACAAATCTTTCATGATTTTTATGTGTTTTGAACTATATAGGGTTACATAGTTTATACACCAACTACATGTCATATACTCCTGATTTATCTATATTCCAATCACTAGTCAGTACGTTATGTGTAACGACATCACATATCAACCCCCACCTGGTGTATCGTGACTATCATGGCTTGATCTTTTGTTGTTGATCATGGAAATATATAGTGTACATTTATTTTACACATTTTGTAACATTTTAATGTAGTTAACATGCTCAGAAACATGAGATGCGATTTTTGACCAATCATAATCTATTATTATATTTTTATAAGGAATAGGAATTTGAAAGAATCTTTTAACTTGATTTTTGGATTAATTAATTGAAAACTAAATACAATATTTTTCTAAAAATTATAAATCGATCAACCAAATATTAAATAATCCTTATTATTCATCTGACCACTATAATACCACTAAAAATTTATATGGGATAGAAAAGTAGTTGAAATGGTGGATTGAAATGTTTTTCTTGGTTTAAATAAGTTAAATATGAAGAACATAACTAAGAAACCCAAGATTCCTTATAAATAAGATTTTTCTAATTTAATTTAAAATTAATCTAAAACAAGAATTATCTCAACTTGATAATTATATATTTTTTAATTAATTTGATAGCCTCTATCAAAGTCTCGTAATTATAGTTGAGAATCCAAACTAAGATCCATTTATTTGTATCCACATATGCTCCATGAATCTTGGAACATTTCCCATGGTATATTGAGTTATAGAATAAATGATCAAAGTCCCTTAAAAAATTATTCAATAATTAAAATAAGTAATTTCTCTGTCTTGAAAAAAAATTATCTTGTTCTATCATGTTCTTTAGAAAGAGGAATGACATTTTTCTCTTATCCCTTAGTGAATTCTCTGTAGAGAATTAATTGTGTATAACTCTTATCATTCATAAAAAGGACATAACATGGTTTATATAATTAGGGGAAAACAATTAGACTCATATTCTATTTTTGTTTCATTTTCTAGATAAATCCACTTTATTAACTAGTTTGAGTGGTTACCATTACATGTACTAAAATCTATAAAATATTTGACCAGAATGCTAGAGGCACAGATTCCATGGATAAGTTAACCAAATGATGTATAATGTAATAGTCCCCTATATACTTTTCATATTATTACTCTAACTCGTCACTCTAAATTCAAATTTGGGTCTAGCCATTACCACCTTGTTAAGATTTTAAAAAAATATTTCATATAGCATTCTATGGAACTCTATAGAAGGCCTCCCCCGTCATCCCACCTAACTTCACAAGTAACTACCATCGCACAACCTTGCACTCCATCGATTTGATAATACTCCGATACTGATCCTTGAAGGAACATATTTGGATGGACAGTAGTGTAACACACCAATATTTTATAGTAAATCTATTTTTAAATTAAATCTCTTCGATATTAGAAGTTAAATAGAACACTGATCTTAATCAAATGATTAAATAATGTTATTTAATAGTGATTTTTATCACCCGACCATTGGAATGGTGGGAGTAAATAGGATTAAATAAATTATAAAAATATAGTTTACATATTCTAATCAAAATTAGTTCATTTATTACCAATTAATTAAAAATGAAAATAAAACCCAGTTGAACATAATGGAAGTGCATTTATAAAAAAATCTATTTTTATGCCCACAATGGAATTTTATATTAATAAATTAATTTAATCACTATTAGTTAGATATGTTAATGAAATTTATATTTTATGTGTTCAATAATTTTTTAAAAATTCATATAATATGTTTTATAGGATTAAGAAAATAATAAATCCAATTTTTATCATAAAAAGCTATATTTTCCCAAAATGTAATTTTTCTGCCTTTTTAGGGTGCACCTGTTTTAAATATAAATTTTAAAACTTTTATAAATTTTATTTGAAAAAATAAATATCATTTATTTAAATACTAGTGTAAAAATTATCTTAGGGTTAATTTTTATTATTTTTATTGATAAGTTTAATATTTTTGATTAATTCTGAAAATACATCTTTTTATTTTGATAACTGGTTTTTCATTTATTTTTATTATATAGCAAAATTATATTTTTAGTTGGTTTTAATTTATAATTAGTTATATTATACATCATTCAATCCAATTTAGGTTATTATAATCAATATTACAATGAAATTTTATTTAAAAACATTTCATTCTTTTGAACATTTCATTTTAAATACCCTCATTTTGGTTGTGTCTGCAGGATCAATTTGAAATATAAATATTCTAATTATTTGAAATGAATTTTAAAAAATGTATTAAATATTTTTAATAATAAGTTCAAAATTATTTTTGAATCCCATTTTCATTTTTATACATAAAAAATTTTCCATGGTAAAAATAATATTTACAGTAATATAGGTAAAATAATGAAATGTATTAAAGTTATAAGGTAACGGCTTAAAATATCAAAAAACAACAACCCTTAATGGGTTTTTAGGTATTTATCAACCCTAAATAGTCTTTAAAACATTACTTATAAATAATATTCATTTAAATTAATGCACCTCAAAGTAGACGGTTTTAATTATAAAATAATCATTATTTAATCACTTAAACCCACCCCTCTTTAAATATAAATACAACTCCATTTTAACTCACAATACATGATGATACTAAAATATCATCCGAAACACCTCCTCCTAACTATCCCAAAATCCATGTTCTGATGGTCTCAAAAACATTTGAAATCCAGGCTCTTTAAGGGTTCCTCTAAGGAGGAGATATCCAAGAAGTAATTTTCTCAAACACCTCTCATAATTTATTTTCTTCTTATACTTTCTCCCCATATCTTTCATACATCATGGAATAATACTTCCATAATCATATAAATACTTTAATTTTACGTTTCTAATATAATATATTACATAAAACCATTTTTATTACTCATTTTATTCAATTAAACAAAACTATTGTCCAAATATCTTCGATTAATCATCTCTATGAATAATGATTTTGTTCGTTTTCCATTCCCGCCTACATGGATATTCATGAAATAATTATTATGATTAAAGAATATTTTAATATATATTTTATAACCTATTTCATGTAATATAAATAACACACACACACACACACATATATATATATGATTGTAAATAAAATGAAACAAGTTTTTGATGGTCTTAAAAACCACCAAATTAAACAAAATATTTATCATTTACACTTTATAAAATGAATCATCCTCATATAGGAAATAGAAATGAAATATGGGACCCTTAATACTTATATAATTTGACTAATATTATTTCATGACACATCTATATTTTTAATCCAATTTTTTATGAACATCCATAATTTTACAGGAATGAACCGATCATGAAACCTTTTAACGAACGTACCCAAAACCATGCAAATAACAAAATATTATTAATTAATGCGTCATAAAATGTTATAAAATAATTCCATTAGATATTATAAATATTATATATATCAATTTAATGAGATAATAAAATTCTATAAACCATTATACACAAGGTTAATGAACTCTACAATAATGGGAAGAATGAGGTAAGTGTTTTCTCATCTCACATTTTACTTCTGTGAGATATATGCCTCATTCACCACAAAATCATATTGTGTAGTATATGTACGACCCATTGATATATAATATCATAAATATAATTAAATTTATCATATTAAAAGTTTCATTTGATAATTATTACTCTTATAGGGTATACAATTCGATTGATTACAAGTTGTAAGATATTTGTTAACTCAATTATAATTCATTGGGTTAAACTTATATTTTGTTGATTATATCATGATAAGGTTACATGTGAAGTTAATTTTTGATTTATTGTGTTTCATTCCCACTTTTAATGTGGATTTATAGAGATTACACATAATCGGTCCATTTGATTAATAAAATTATCATTGTATGGACTTCATCTCAATTTCACTTAATTGAGGTATATGTTGTTTTTGAAAGAACCTTCTATTATGAGGTGTATATACATACCCTTCAAAAATAATATCATGAATTTATATATTATAATATTTTTTAATATTTTTTTAAATGATATCACGCCATGGGTCTTATGATTCAAATTTTTCAATTTGGTGTGGGACAATTTTATTTAAAACTCTCTAATTAAATTTTTTTTTCAATATATAATTAATGCTTTGGACAAGAATACATGGGTGTGGCCTAGTTATAGATATCCCTTCTATGAATTATTAGTCTCATGGGATGAATTATTTAAGATATCCTTAAATTATTTTTCACCCATATATTAAATCGTCCGGTGAATGGTCTTGATGGTAGTGGTTCATGTGTTATATACATGATGTCCAATAATTAAGAATTCCCTTATTTCGGTTTTTAGTTATCATTATAAAGCCAATTTTCATGATGATTTTTTGATGCATTTCATTCTCAGTTTATTAATTAAATGAAATGATCTTTTAGTTATTTACCTTTCTATGTTCATTATTCTTATTTATTCATTATTTTATCCATTGAATTTAACCATTACCAATCATTTGACCTTACCCCTTTACAATTTTTTATTTTTACTAGGATTCCAAGAATTTTTTTTATGATGATATGAAGGATTATGCTAAGGAGAATAATGTGGTTCTCAATGAAAATACTTTTTGAATTTTATGTTCAAAATGAAATTTTAATTTCAAATATATATCTATTTTACCAAGACTAGTAACTATTCGGTCCTTTAGGATATGAATTTTGTATCTATAAAAATGTAAATAAGGCATCAACTTTGGGATAAAGGGTTGGGGTTTTTTTAGTTGGTATCAGATGAAGTTTAGTTGTTACCGTGGAAATATGATTTATAAAAAAAATAAATTAATGAACATAAGCCTATGACTGAATTTTGATGATTTGTTTAAGTATAGGATAACATTGTATAGATTTGGTAATGGCCATGGATAACCTAGATTAAACCTATGGACGAATATATTGGGAAAAAAGTGTCATAATTTATACATCATTTAACTAATATTTTATCATTATTTAATATCCCACCCTGATTCTTGAAGTTTTATGTTTACACATTGCATTATGGTAATATTCAATAGTGGAAACCAGAAGTAACTATTTTAAAATTGAATATGATACACAATGTGTTTGGGAAATATAACACCAATAGTATTATGGTAATAATAATCATGAAACATATAAGGATATTTTTTAGGAAGAATATATATTTTCATTAAATTAAGAGCTATATACACCATCATGGGTTTATGAGTTTAATGTTAAAAATATATTAGAAGTCTCGAACACCCTTTTGAGGTTTTTTATGTTAGATAATCAAGATTAAAGATATTTTTAGAGACATTTGTGGAAATACAACCCATTGGTTTAGTATGTGTGAAAATTATACTTAGGAAATTATTACTTTATAGTTTTTGTAGATAATATTAAAGGTAAGGAAAACCATGAGGATTTATATGATCTTTTATTTTAAGGAAGTTATGGGTTACTGTTTTTTTGGAATTAAAAATTAATTGTATTAGATAACACTTGAGGTTGAAACTTTTCATTAATGTTTAATATATTATGTTTATTTTTTTGAAAAAATGTATCATGTTTTTTTGAGAAACATGTAAGGATTATGTTAATAATGTTTTAGAAAATAGAAAACCTGTAGGTTGGGAGATAACCCATCATGTTCGGCATGGGCATGGATCTTGAACCCACAACCATAGGTCGACAAGGGGGTAATGCCTACAACTAACGTATGTGATGTCCTGGTAAGTATGGAATTATCTTATTACTTAAACAATTTTATGGATAATGGATATTTTCATTTTAAGAACCCTATATAATTACAATAAATATAATATTATGGGATTTTATTTTAGGAATAAATTATAAATTGTTTTTTTTGGAATATATGATTTTAATATATATTTATGGTGATTCATGTTATTTATAGAAGTAGTTAGTGTGTCTATGAAATTAAATATTCAGGGAATGAACATTTTTAGAGATAAATATTAAATTTTTCATAGAAGATAATGTGATCAAATAATTTTTATAATTGGGTTCCAAACATAGGCTAGAATATATTTGTGGATAGTTAAGGATGATAATTTATTTAATGATCCAAGTTGAATTTTTGTTATCACTCATGAATTTTGGGAAATTAATGTAGTTTTTTTCATATAAAGGTTGGTCCTTTTCAGAATTATCTTATCATATGGTAAACAATTTTCATTAATTGATACCAAAAGATTATATAGATATATTTTATTTTTTTGGATTGAATTATTTTTAGAAGTTTATTCTAGTGTGTCTGGTATTAAAAAATCATTATAATCATGAGTTGGATAAAAATATAATTATGTGATAAAAATTGATTAAATGATGAATATTCACGTTCCAAGTAAGTATATTTCCTTATGTTCTAACACCAAGAAGAAACATAATTCATCAACTCTACCAAAATTATATTAAAATAAAAAAATTATTCATTTAATTTTCTTATTGAGATATCAATGGCCTCTTTAACCCATCACATATTTACGAATTGTTGATGATAAAGTTTATTATGACCATATTCTCTTTCACTCTACATCAAAACTTGATAGTTTAATTTATCATTCATGTCCTATTTTAAATTTTTACTAATTTTATCCTATTATAATGATTAATTTTGTGGTGACCTTCACATTTCTCCTTCCCTCTTATTAACATAATTTTATATTAATGTTATTAATGATGTGGGATTCCCAAAAAGTTATTTTCAAGCATCAACCTTTGATTTTTAAAGTAAAATTTCAAATTATGAGAACACATTTTTTTTATGTAGGTTAGGGTGAAACACCCCCATATTTTATGGAATGTCTCTTTTTAAATTCAATATCTTCGATTGAATAAGATACATATAACACTAAGCTTAAAAAAATGATTAAATACTATTATTTGAATATGATAGTTATCACCATGTGTTGTAATGGAAAGAAAAATATGATTAAATAATTTACTAAAATATAGTTTAAAAATCCTTATTAAATAAGTTAATTTATTAAAAATTAGTTTTAAATTAAAATAAAATCCAACTGAACATAAATGATGTGATTTTTTAAAAAAAGCTATTTTTATGCCCACAATAGAATTTTACAATAATAAAAAATATTAATTTATATTAGTCAGTGATATTAATGAAATTTATATGTTATATAATCAGTAAAATATTTTTAAATTAATCCATTATGTTTGATAGAATTAAGATAAGAATAAATCCAATTTTAAGAGAAAAAGACTATATTTTCATAAAAAGAAACATTTCAACCTTTTATTGGAGCACCTATTTTAAATATAAATTTTTAAACTTTTATAAATTCTCATTCAAAAAATAAACAACATTTTTGAAATAGTAATCTAAAAAATATCATAGGGTGAATTATTTTTATTTTTCTTAGATGTTTCATTTTTTGATGAATAGTGAAAAATACAACAGTTTATTTGAAAACTGGTTTTTAAAATAATTTAATTAAATAGTTAAATTAAAATTTTTTGGTTTTAAAGTATAATTACTTATTTTATAAATCAATAAATTAAATTTAGTCCATTGTAAAATTGTTTACATTGAAATTGGATATAAAAACATTTCGAACTTTCAAACTTTTGAAATTTCTCTTTAAAAACCCACACTAGTGCAGAAAATGTTTTTTACGGTGGTGATTTTTTATTTATTACGTCAGATTTTGGCTGATGTTATTATAGGAGACGTTATAAAAAAACTTTAAGGAATTTATTTTAAAACTGATGTAAAAACAAAAAATTTGAATTGTTTTTTGCTTCGGTTCATCAAAAACTGACGTGGAAAATGCTTTAGGGTCAATATTTATTACAGTGGTTTTTAAATAAAAAAATGGGGTATCTACTTTTTCACGTCTGTTAAAGAATAATAGACATAATAGGCTATGCCTCTGAAGAGTTTATCATGTCGGTTATGTTCATACCCGATGTTATAAACCAGTCTGCCAAGTGCTTTTCACGTCGGTTAAATAATAACTAATGTGAAAACATATATACCACACCGGTAATCAAATAACCAACGTAAAAACCTACTTCATTCCATTTACTAAGTCAGTTATTAAATAATTTATGTTAAAACTCATTCCCATTCATTTGTTACATTTGTTTTCAAATAACCGATGTTAAAACCCAAAAACATGGATTTTTTACGTCGGTTATAAAAAACAGATGATAAAACCAATTTTTTTTAATAAAACCGTTCAACTACAACAATACCCCACCAAAGAAAACCTAAAACATACCAAAACCAGACCAGAACCAGCCCACCCAACTGGGCAGCCCTCCCAAAACTGTGGAACCTACCCCCCCCCCCCCCCCCTCGTGGACAGCCCACCACTCCCCTGGAAATCCCTACCACCCTCCTGGACACCCTCTGACCCCCATGGACACTCCCTACCCTACTGGACATCCCACCACACCCCTGGTAACCCCCCACCCCACTAGACACCCCCCACACCCTTGGACACCACCCGGATAGCCTCCCACCCTCCTGGACATCCCCCTCCCCCCAGAAAACCCCCCACCCTCCTGGATAGCCCCCACTCCCATGGACAGCCCAACCACCCTCCTGGACACCCTCCCATCCCCCATGGACACCCAAGATAGCTCCCCACCCCACTGGATACCCCCCACACCCTTGGAAACCCCCACCCCATTGGACACCCCCACACCCCTGGACACCCCCTGGACAACCCCCCCCCCCCCCTCCTGGACAGCCCCCACCCCCCTGGAGAGCCCACCCACCCTCTTGGACACCCCCACACCCATGGACACCCTGGACACCGCCCACCCCACTGGAAAGTCCTCCCACACCCCTGGGAACCCCCCACCCAATAGGAAACCCTCCCCCCTTCACACACACAAACCCTTAGACACCCCCTAGACAGCCCCCAGCTTTCTGGAAGGCCCCCCACTTCCCTGGACATCCCTCCCACCCTCCTGGACACCCTCCCACCCCCATGGACACCCTAGAACCCCCCCCCCCCCCCACTAGAAACCATCCCCTTCAACCCTATATACCCTCGGGATATCACCCGACTCCCCTGGACAGCCACCCAACCGTCCTGGACACCCTCACATCCCCATGGACACCCTGGACACCCGCACCCCACTGGACAACCCTCCCACACCCCTGACCCCCCCCCCCCCCCCACTAGACACCCCCACTCCCCTAGACCCCCCAGATAGCCCCCACACCTCTTGGACATCCCCCACTCCCCTGGACAGCCCACCCACTATCCTGGACACCCTACCACCCCCATTGACACCCTGGACACCCCCACCCCACTGGAAAGCCCTCCCACAACCCTGGACCCCACCCTCCTCCTGGACTGACCCCACACCACTGGATAGCCCCCCATACCCCTGGAAACCTCCACCCCACTAGACACCCCCACACCCCTGGACACCCCCTGGACAGCCCCCACCCTCTTGGACAGACCCCACCCCCTGGACAGCCTGCCCACCCTCCAGGACACCCCCACCCCCACAGACACCCCCACCACACTTGATAGCCCTCCCACACACCTGGAAACACCCCACCCCCTAGACACCCCACACCCCTGGACACCCCCTCGACCCCCCCCCCCCCACCCTCCTGGACACCCTTCCGGACACCCAGTCACGACCCGACCCTACCCGGCCTCGAGCCGCAACTACCCCAAGCCCGTCTCCATAGGCCAGGGGCTGGTGACCAGCACCGAAGGATAAACAACTCAGGGAGGCTTTTTCCTATGTACATGTACACACGCACACAGACCACTCAATGCAAAAGTACAGAGTAAAAAAGAAATGTAAAGTGATCCTGCTATATATAAACCACAAAAGTGTATCGACCTCTAACAGTACAAAGTAAGTGATAAAGGTAAACTGAAAAATAATGTGTGCAAACAGACACCCAACTAGAAAGGGTGACACAACCTGGAAACATGTAAACAAAAGAAAAATAGATGGAAGGGTCCCCCACCTAGAACCCGACTCCGACCACCATACGCGGTCCATACCCCCGATCTCCTAAGCTCTGCTAAAGTCACGACCAACCTGTCTGTCGTCTGCAAGGGCACACCAAGTGAGAGCAAATACCAAGCAGGGGTGAGTATAAAAATACTCAGTAGGATACCCCAAAGGCTCGAGGGAGCAACAAAGGAGGTACCGAATGGTGAGAAGTAGATCGAACATGGGAAAGTAAATGAGTACAACCAAGAGTGCAGTAAAGAGTACAACAAGGGGTGCAGGAGAGTAACAGTAGAGAGTCCAGCTCAACCCAACAAGAGAAAGGAGGTAGACTCGTCCTGACATAAGGAGATGGAAATGGTGAGAACATGAACTTCTCGTCGAGTCTTCGCTACCTATAGCAGGATAGTAGACTCGTCCAACCATGAAAATCTTGACACGGAAATCACGTGGAATACCTCGCGCATATTCGCCTCTCCTAAAAGGAGAGTAACCAAGCCCAAGAAGTGGGTACTGAAACAAGGTATATACATATATATATGCTCTGTCAAGAAACCCGAACAAGATTTTAAGGGGATCTCTATCCCATAGCTCAGCCCAAGAAATTGATTATCCAATAGTCCCATAAGTAAGCACCATCGATGCCCAGCATCCCGAAGATCTTCCCCGAACTGCAAGTCAAGGGGATCAAATCACCACACCTTGACACTATCCACTTTGGGTGACACTGACTCACCCGCACGGTTTTAGGTTATGTCTCAAGGATGTGTCTCAGTGGGGAAATCACACCTAGTACTTGAGAGTTCTGGGAAACGTCAAACCAAACCTCTTCACTTCCCTGCAGTCGAGAGGTATCCTCAAAGTCGACAGGCGACCCACTTCCCAGCCGCGCTGGAGGGTAATCCCGGGAAGTCGACGAGTTCCCACTGGAGGGAGACCCGGCCAAAGTCGATGGGTGCCACACTGCCCAATCCCGTAAAAGGGTAATACACTAGAGGGAGACCCGGCTAAATTCATCGACTTGTCCCAATGCCCAGTCCCGTAAAAGGGTACTCCACTGGAGGGAGGCTCAGAACCGTCATCGGGGACAACTTCCCAGCCCAGCTGGAGGTAAACCCGACATCGGGGACCACTACCCAGCCCCGCTGGAGGTAAACCCAGAACCGCTCTGGCCATCCCTGTTGGGTGGTACTTCTCGGTGAAAATAGTTGTACTGGCCATCCCTGCTGGATGGTACCCCACTAGTCATCCCTGCTAGATGGTAGCTCACTGGCCATCCATGCTGAATGGTACAACTGGCCATCCCTCCTGGATGGTACCTAACTGGGCATCCCTGTTGGATGGTACCTCACTGTCCATCCCTACTGGAAAAAACCTCTTTGGTAGAAGATCGGTGCCCACGTAATGTGTTGGTCACACCGAATCCACAAGAACTCTACCAGGGAACACGAAGCAACTTGTCGTCCAAACCATCGAGAATAGAACCAAGGCAAAACCACTTGACCCTACTGGTCGAAACCAATGTGAACAGGACCAGGGGGAAACCCCCTCAACCCTACTGGTCAATCAAACGAGAATAGAACCAGGGGAAACTCAACCCTGCTGGTCAAACAAAGGAGAACAAAATCAGGGGGGAAACTCAACCCTGTTGGTCAAACAAACAAGAATAGAACCCGGGGGAAACTCAACACTGTTGTTCAAACCAAAGTGAATAGAGGGACTCTCTACGTCGTGAGAGGTCAATGGTACGCAAA
Organism: Viscum album; assembly: GCA_963277665.1. NCBI lineage: Eukaryota > Viridiplantae > Streptophyta > Magnoliopsida > Santalales > Viscaceae > Viscum > Viscum album. Next base: position 411,211,410 of record OY728129.1, on the reverse strand, counting down.
GCAGAACACAACACACACATGGGGCCCACACGACATGTGTCCCCAAGTCAACTCCAACCTAGCGCACAAACATTCTCAGGTACAAACCACCACACGTACCTCCATGCATTCCCGTATACTCTCATATTATACCACATTTCTAGCCCAAAGACTATCGTGCACACGACACCCAATGTCAATACGAAGGGCATAAACATAACAAATCCAACTTTCCACCTCATCGGACAAGGCACGGCTAACTAAATCTATTCAAACATTACTTCACTCACATGGGAGTGCATCCGATCACATGCCAAGGGTCCGCTACAAACACAACAGGATAAACCACCACCAGAGCACCGTACTTGCTTCCACATTTAAATGAGGTCTCTAATGAGGCTCCGCACATCCAAACGGTTTGTACCATTCTAATCCTCATGGAAAAAAATCTGAGATCGACTACTTACTCGCCTCCAACAGATATCCGAAGTAGAAGTTGTCTGACACCGCTTTAAGCCGGAACGACGTCCCGTGATCCCGAGCCTTGACCCCAAAAATAGTCGGGTGCATCGCACCATTGCGATCTCCTCGGGAAAACACGTTAAAAGGATATCTCACTTTAGTGGAACGAATATCTAGAGAAAAAGATGCATTTCGTCGTACCGCACACGAGCGATGCTTCGTGGGACCCGCATCCCGGTCCCAAATCACAATGATCGGATCACACCATTTCGATCCTCTCAAAAAAGTACACAGGATAGACTATTCACTTGTCCAAAATGGACACCCAGTGATAAAGCTGGAAATCACCGCCAACTCCCAAAATGGCCTTCGTGTGGCCTGCACCAGCGTGTGGAATTAGTGCGGGCAGATTGCACCATGCAATGCCCCCGAAAAAACACTCATAATCGACTTCTCGTACACCCCGAACGGATGACTGATGAAGAAGTTTGCGATATGCTGGTCGTAGCTTAATGGATGGGCCATTGGGTCCATGTCTCAACTCCGGGTTCGACGCCCAAAACCATACTAGTAATCTCTGCCTCAATGTCAGGGTCTCAACGTCACTTATAGCGCTCAATTCAGAAATCGGATGTGTCTGTGCCATCCAAAACAAGAACCCCCGAAAAAACGTCAATCCGCTTAAAGGCGTGTCATGCCTCCGAGCCCCCCCCCCCCCCCTTCTCAAGAGTTAAAAATCTCTGAGATCATCTCAAAACATTTTCCTCGACTTAAGGAATGCTTCTCCGTAGATGACACGCAAAAACGGACACCCGTAGTGGAAATTACGGGCGTCCGAGTCGAGGGGGAAAAGCCTCATGGGCTGGACCGGCCTGGGCCAGCTCGTCCACCCTACCGAGGCCGGCCCGCGGTTCGGCCGCGCGGGCCGGCCGTGGACCTACGGTCCATGGTTCCGCTGACCGGCCTCGAGGTCGGTCGCATGTTTCACGCGGAGACCCGCCAAAGACGGGTCTCGGTCTTGTCGCAGGGTCACGCAGTGCGCCCCCGCTGGCGCCCGCTCGTCGTCGGCCGCAGCTCGCCCAGCTGACCGCCTAAGGAAGCTGCTGCCGCCAAGAGGATCTGCCTCCGTTGCCGAGAGGGGTCGTCACCGCTGACCTCACTGGACCGCCCCTGCGCTCTGCAGGAAACCTCCAAAAACCCGATGATCTTCACCGGACGATTGCGGACGCCTCAGAGCTCGGAATTCAAATCCAAACAAGTGTTGGAAAGCTTAGAACAAAAACTACGTGATTATGGGCTTAATTAAACAATCAAAGAGAATTTAAATGTTACAATTGAACTTGAAAGAAGGGTTCGGAAATTTAAAACACAAAACCAAAAACTCTTACGATCAGGGGCGCATCCCGACGCTTCGGGATGATCCGCCGGACTGTCGCACCTCGCCGGAGAGGTGGAGGAGAGGATGGAGTTCCCCCTTTATTTGGATTTCCTTGTTCCAGATAAGAACAACAAGGGGGAGAGGGTGAGGGGGGTTAAGTGTTTAAATAAAAAACACACATAACCACCCACCTGTCGGCCCGAACCCGAACTTCTAGCAGGGTCGAGATTAAGCCACCCCTAGGGCAAACACCACCTCCCGAGCACAACGACGGTCTCGAAATTTGATTCCGAGCATCCGTTTGAATGTTATCAAATTTAACGTCTGAAGTTGCTAAATTCCGAAAATGCCCTCGGTGGCATTTTTCACTGACAGCCCGCGCCCGTGAAAATTACACCTCTCCTAGGGTAAACGGCACGCTCTGGACTCAACGGTGCTCTTGGTTTCCCCATCCGAGCAACCGTTTAAGAGATACATTGGTTTAACCATTAAACGAATAAATTAATTATTTTATTTATCCATTTTACGTTCCGTTAACGGGCGAGGGGTCCCAACGCCCCGCGCCGACATGTTTTATGTCGTTCCGATGGTAAATACCCCATTTAAGACACATCCATACACTCAGATTTCTTATCTGAAACATCGTTTAGGAGTTATCCCATTTATATGGCGTGCCCAGTGTGAACGCACTAAAAATTTAATTCCGGCCACACCGGGACTCGAAATCGCACTCCGTCTGAAGGCACTGCTCTAGAAAAAATTCAAAAATATTCCAAAGTATTTAATAGAAAAAACTAGGTTCTTACATCATTCCATCCATCATGATTTTTTTCCCAGAAAAGAAAAACCAGGGAACAACTCATGGTACTATGCCCACACCTAGCTCTTCCGTACCGAGAAGAACTCTTGCACAACCCCACATCACCGCACACAGACCAAAGGATTTGATCTGTTCACGTGAGGTCTACCCTTGCCGATGACGTGCATAGGAGCACACACACATCTCCTCAGGTAAGCCACTCAGGAGGCGTCGTGCACCCACTCCTGACTTTGGGGTTTGGGCAAGCCGGTAGGGAACCTTACCATCCCTTTGCACAGTCTGAAACATCCCGATGGATCTCGGGGGTAGATCAACTCCCCGACCAAACCCTTACGTCACACGACGCGACTGGAATCACCGTTTGGACCTGGGACAAAGCCCGATGATTCTCTCCTTTAGAATATCCATATTGTGAAACACCCAAGGATATCTAGTCCCACAACATTTCAATGTCGATGTCCCATGACCCAGACTCTCTTACACACTCGAAGAGCGAAGAAGTCGACACCATTGACTAAAGAAAAGGTTCCACACCTTCCACTCTACTAACACAAGGTTACACTGACACCCTGTGTCACCCTAGTAACACCTCAAGAAATAATCAGGGAGAAAATAATTTCACTCATAGAGTCTAAAAATTCTGCTGCAAAAAGTAGAATAGTCGTAAAGCGTACCTTTTTCCACCTCATGCTCCACAGGATCACAGACATCCAAAGCTTGCGGCTGTCTGTTGTCCCAACTGTCAACTCCCAGAGCCTGATGTGGAACACCTAGTGGTGATGGGAAGCCCTCGAAAATCCGTCCCCCACTACCAGCTCCTCTCGCTCCTCTTCTAGAACGACCTCTCTGGGCGCTACTCTGATCACTGTGTTGCCTCTTCCGCGGTGGTGCACCTGGTTCCTGCCTGATATTCTCAGTATTCCTGGTCGGGTAGTCCTGTGCTAGGTGACCTCGCTCGTCGCAAGCATAGAACCAACTCTCTCCGGGGTGCACTGGTGCCCTCCGGTTCCACTGTGGTGTACGACCAAACCCCTGAGTCCATTTGTCCGAATTCCACTTCCATTCAGGTTCTTCTTGTCGACGCCCGCTAGCTGTGGCAGACGGCTCGACTCCAACGTGCATGCTGCCACCACCAACTGTAGAACGTGACAAGAATATTTCAGTCACCAGCGCCTGCTCTATCACCCCGGCATAAGTGGGAATTCCAAAGGGTACTATGAAAACATGAATCTCTATGTGGAGACACTGATCGAACTTCTATGCTCGGAAGTTTCCGCCAGGGGCCAAGTCCAGGTAAAAGCATGCATGGTCTGCGAAACTAGCCACCTACTTGGCCACCATCATCCCTCCCTGCTGAAACTGTAGGAGCTTCTGAATCCAAACGGAGCGTAAGCAGGAGGGGAAAACTCCTCACAAAAAAACAACTGAAAATCGCCCCAGGAAAGAGACGAATCGCCAAGAAACTGAGTCACCAGACTCCACCAACACCAAGATACTCCGCGGAAAAGGTTGGTCAGCAAGGCCCCCATAAGATCTGTCAGCGTATTCACAAGCCTGAAAAGACGAACCACTGTCTCTAGCCAAACCTCTGCTACCTGAGGGTCTGACTCAACAACGAACCTCAGCGGTCTCTATCGCTGGAACTCACGGAGCACGCGGAACCTGCGGTAAAGCCCTGTCTGCTCGGCTGAAGCTGTCTGCTGCTCACCAGGTGGAGTTGTTACTACCGGCCCACCCAGAGAAAGGGGATTGCATGATGGGTCCTGGACTGAGGCCACGTAGCTCATAGGTTCTTCATCATGCACCAAAGTTGGTATCATGGCTGGCTGTCTTCGCGAAGATATGCTGAAAGTTATCAAGGAGTTTCGCGGTCAGATGAGCATATATGTATATAACAGTAACAACAATGGGAATCTGACTCAATAAGGACAGTTAAAGACTCAATCCTATGTGATGAACATACCAATTTTCCCTGCAACGAGTGTCTCAGCATGCCGAGTCGATAAGCGGGTTATCAGGATCATGGTGAATGGATATATCGGCCGCCGCACCATCACTGGACTCCCTTGCCTGAGAGCCGCTCTCGAGACACATTAACACTGTTTCCCTAAATCCCAACCAATTCTTTTTTAGGGACGTCTGAACAATGTCCCAATGAATGAACCACCTCTGATACCACTTTTTCACGACCCGACACTACCCGGGCTCGAGCCACAACTACCCCAAGCCCGCCTCCATAGGCCAGGGGCTAGCGACCAGCGCCAAAGACTAAACAACTCGGGGAGGCCTTTTCCTAAGTGCATGTACACACACACGTAGCCTACTCAATGAAAAAGTGTAGAGTAAAAAAGAAAAGTAAAGTGAAACTGCTATATATAAACCACAAAAGCACATCGACCACTAATAGTACAAAGCAAGTGCTGAAGGTAAACTGAAAAGGAAACGGGGAAAACACGCGCCCAACCAGAAAGGGTGCCACAACCCGGAAACAGGTAAACAAAAGAAAAATAGTTGCAAGGGTCCCCCACCTTGAACCTGACTCCGACCACCGTATGCGGTCCAAGCTCCTGATCTACTAAACTCTGTTGAAGTCACGACCAACCTGTCCTCCGCCTACAAGGGCACACCAAGGGCGGACAATGCCCAAGTAGGGGTGAGTATAAAAATACTCAGTAGGATACCCCGAAGGCTCGAGGGAGAAAAAAAAGAGGTACCGAAGGGTGAGCAGTAGATCGAACAGGGGAAAGTAAAGGAGTACAACCGAGAGTGCAGTAAAGAGTACAATAAGGGGTGAAGTATAGTAACAATAGAGAGTCCAGCTCAACCCAGTAAGAGGAAGGAGGTAGACTCATCCAGAAACAAGGAGCTAGAAATGGTGAGAATATGAACTTCTCGTCGAGTCTTCGCTACCTATAGCATTAGAGTAGACTCGTCCAACCACAAGAATCTAGACACGGAAAGCACGTGGCATATCCCGCACGTCTTCGCCTCTCCTAAAAGGAAAGTAACCAAGCCCAACAAGTGGGTACTGGAACAAGGTATATACATATATATGTGCTCAATCAAGAAACCCGAACAAGATCATAAGGGGATCTCCGTCTCGTAGCTCAGCCCAAGTAAGTGAGTAGCCAGCAGTCCCAGAATTAAACACCATCGATGCCTAGAATCCCGTACGTCTGCACCGAACTGCAAGTCAAGGGGCTCAAATCACCACACCTTGACACTATCCACTTTGGACGGCACTGACTCACCCGCACGGTTTTTGGTCGCTTCTCAAGGACGTGTCTTAGTGGGGAAAGTGCCCCCCATACTTGAGAGTTCTAGGGAATGTCAAACCACATCTCGTCACTGCCCCGTAGTCGAGAGGTCTTCTCAAAGTCGATAGGCGACCCCCTGCCTTGCCCCGCTGGAGGGTAATCCCTGGAAGTCGACTAGTTCCCACTAGAGGGAGACACGACAAAAGACGACGGGTGCCACACTTCCAATTCCCGTAAAAGGATTATCCACTAAAGGGAGACCCGGCTAAAGTCGTCAATGAGTCCCAATGTCCAGTACCATAAAAGGGTACTCCACTGGAGGTAGGCTCAGAACCTTCATCGGGGACAACTTTCCAGCCTAGATGGAGGTAAACTAGGCATCGGGGACCACTTCCCAGCCCCACTGGAAGTAAACCCAGAACCTCTCTGGCCATCCCTACGAGATGGTACTGCTCGGTGAACACCGCTGTACTGGTCATCCATGCTGGGTGGTACCCCACTAGACATCCCTGGTTGATGGTAGCTCACTGGCCATCCCTACTAGATGGTACAACTGGCCACCCCTGCTGGATGGTACCTCACTGTCCATCCCTGCAGGATGGTACCTCACTAGCCAGCCCTGCTGGAAATAACCTCCTGGGTAGAGGATCAGTGCCTATGTAATGTGTTGGTCACACTGAATGCACAATAACTCTACCAGGGAACACAAAGAAACTCTGTCGTCCAAACTATCAAGAACAAAACCAGGGGAAAACCACTCAACCGTGCTGGTCGAAACCAACGTGAACATGACCAGGGGGAAACCCACTCCACCCTGCTGGTCAAACAAATGAGAACATAACTAGGGGAAACTCAACCCTGCTGGTTAAACAAACGAGAACAGAACCATGGGAAAACTCACCCCTACTGGTCAAATAAACGATACCAGAACCAGGAGGAAACTCAACCCTGATGGTCAAACAAACGAGAACAGAGGGACCCTCTACGTCGCGAGAGGTCAAGGGTACGCAAATCAGAACACGTCACGCACATGGGGCCCACATGACTTGTGGCCCCATGTAAACTCCAACCAAGCACACAAACGTTCTCAGGTACAAACAACCACACATACCTCCAAGAGTTTTCGTATACTCCTAGAGTATACCACGTTTCCAGCCCAAAGGCTATCGTGCACACGGCACCCAACGTCAACACAAAGGGCGTAAACGTAACAACTCCAACTTGCCAAAACATTAGCCCAGGCATGTCCAACTGCATCTCTTCAAACATTACTTCACTCACACGGGAGTGCATGCGATCACACGACAAGGGTCTTCTACAAACATAGTAGGATGAACCACCACCAGAGCACCTTACTTGCTTCCGCGTTTAAATGAGGTCTCGAATGAAGGTCCTCACATCCAAATGGTTTGTACCATTGTAATCCTCATGGAAAAACATGCGAGATTGACCACTTACTCGCCTCCAATGGATATCTGATTTAAAAGTTGTCTGATACCGCTCTATGCCCGAACGACGTCCCGTGATCCCAAGCCTCGGCCCCGAAAACAGTCGGGCGCATTGCACCATTGCGATCTCCTCGGGAAAACACGTCAAAAGGACTTCTCACTTGAGTGGAATTTATATCCAGAGAAAAAGATTCATTTTGCTGAACCGCACACAAGCGGTGCTTCGTGGGACCCACATCCCGATCCAGAAGCATGACGAACAGATGACAGTGTTGCGATCCTCTCGAAAAAGTACACAAGATGGACTATTCACTTGTCAAAAATGGACTCCCTGTGATAAATATAGAAATCACAACCAACTCCCAAAACGGCCATCGTGGGGCCCACACCAGCATGCATAATTAATGCGGGTGGATTTCACCATTGCAATGCCCTCAGAAAAACACTCAGCATCGACTACTCGCACAACCCGAACAGACGTCTGATGAAAAAGGATGTGATACGCTGCTTGCAGCTTAAAGGAAGGGCCATGGGGCCCACATCTCAACTCTAGCTTCAATTACCAAAACCATACTAGTAATCTCTGCCTCAACGCCTGGGTCTCAACACCACTGAAAGTGCTAAATTCGGACATCGGATGTGTCCGAGCTATCCAAAACAAGAACCCTGAAAAAACATCAATCCACTTAAACGTGTTTCGCGCCTCCGAGCCCCCCGTCTCAAAGGTTAAAAATCCCCGAGACCATCTCAAAACATTCGCATCGACGTAAGGATTGTGTCGCCACAGACGAAACGCAAAACAGACACCCGTAGCGGAAATTACGGGCGTCCGAGTCGAGGGGGAAAAGCCCCATGGGCTGGACCGGCCTGGGCCGGCCGGTCCGCCCGGCCTGGGCTGGCCCATGTTTCGGCAAAGCACACCGGTTGTGGACCCGCGGGCCATGGTTCCGCCGACCTCCTCGAGGCTGATCGCTTCTTCCACGTGAAGACCTACCAAAGGCGGGTCTCGGTCTGGCCGCGTGGTCGCGCGGCGCGACCCCGGTCTCCGCTCCGCGCCGCGGAGCGCCCCTGCTGGCGCCCGCTCACCGTCGCCCCCAGCTCGCCCGGCCGACCACCTGAGGAAAACACCACCGCTGAGTGGAGCCTCTGCTGCTGCCGAGAGGGGTCGATGCCGCTGACCTCACTGGACCACCCCTACGCTCACCGGAAACCTCCAAAAACCTTCTGATCTTCGCCGAACGATTGCGGACGCCTTAGAGCTCAGAATTCAAATTCGAAACAAGTGTTGGAAAGATTAGAACATAAAATATGCTATTATGGAATTCTCTTGACAATAAAACAGAATTTTGACGTTACAATTTAACTTGAATGAAGGGTTTGGAAATTTAAAACACAAAACTGAAAACTCCTACCTGCAGAGGCGTAGCCCGATGCTTCGCGACGATCCGCCGGACTGTCGCGCCTCGCCAGAGAGGTGGAGGAGAAGATGGAGTTACCCCTTTGTTGGGAGCTCCTTGTGCCATGGAAGAACAACAAGGGGGAGAGGGTGAGGGGGGTTAAGTGTTTAAATAGAAAACACACTTAACCACCCACCCGTCGGCCCGAACCTGAACTTCCGGCGGGGTCGAGATTAAGCCTCCCCTAGGGAAAACACCACCTCCCAAGCACAACGGCGGTCTAGAAATTTAATTTCGAGTTTCGGTTTGAAAGTTATCAAATTTAACATCCGAAGTCGCTAAATTACGAAAACACCCTCGGTGGCATTTTTCACTGACGGCCCGTGCCCGTGAAAATTACACACCCCCTAGGGTAAAAGGAACGCTACTGACTCAATGGTGCTCTCAGTTTCTCCATCCGAGCAACCGTTTAAAGGATACTTGTGTTTAACCATTAAACGAATAAATTAATTATTTTATTTATCCGTTTAAAGTCCCGTTAACGGGCAAGGGGTCCCAACGTCCTGCGCCGACATGTTTTATGTCGTTCCTAGGGTAAACACCCCATTTCAAACCCATTCGTACACTCAGATTTATGATCTGAAACACCATTTAGGAGTTATCCCATTTATTTGGCGTGCCCAGTGTGAACGCACTAAAAGTTTAATTCCAACCACACCGGTACTCAGAATCACACACTGTCTGAAGGCGCTTCTTTGGAATAACATCAAGAATATTCCAAAGTTTTTTATAGCAAAAACTGGGTTCTTTAAAACCCACCCACCTCCATAGACACCCCAGACACCCCCACTACACTGGAAGCCCTACCACATCCCTGGAAACCCCCCACCCCACTAAACCCCCCCCCCCCCCACACCCATTGACACCCCTGGACATCCCCCCACTCCCCTAGAAATCCCCCACACCCTCTTGGACACCCTCCCACCCCCATGGACAACCTGGACACCCCCACCCCTCTAAAAAACCCTCCCACACCCCTGGACCCCCCATCCACCCCTTTTGGACATCCATCCACTCCCCTAAACATCCCTCCCGCCCTTATGGACACCCTCCCACCCCCATGGACACCGTGGACACCCCCACCCCATTGGACAACCCTCCCACACCCCGAAAAACCCCCCACCCAAATGTACACCCCCACCCCTGAACACCCCTAGGATAGCCCGCTCCCTTCTGGATATCCCCCACTCCCCTAAAAATCCCTCTCACCCTCCTGGACACCCTCCCACCCCATGGAAACCCTGGACACCCCCACCCCACTGGACTTTCCTCCCACACCCCTGGACCCCCCCCCCCCCCACCAGACACCCCCCAAACCCCTAGACACCAATTGGATAGCCCCCCCCCCCCCCACCCCACCTAGATAGCTCCCACTCCCTTGGACAGCCCTCCCACCCTCTTCGACACCCTCCCACCCCCATGGACACCCTGAAAACCCCCACCACACTGGAAACTCCTCCCACATCCCTCGACACCCCCTAGACATCCCCCACCCTCCTAGATAGCCCCCCACCCCACTGGAAAACCTCCCCCCAAGACCAGAATCCATACCAAAAAATCCATGAGAACTAGACCAATACCAGAAGTAGACCAAAATTAAACATCCAATTATATAACATTAAAAACATACAATTTCAACTAAAAAACCTAAATCCCACCTAAATGAGTACCAAATACACAACTATAATGACAATATTCAAAATTACATTTTACACTACAAACAAACTAAAATACAATCAAACCTATAAAAAAATTGACGATTCCACTTGTAAGTGTTTGAAATCTTGAGCATTATAGGGTTGAGGGTCATCAAATAGCTAAAAAGTAAAACGATAGTAGTCAACATGCATAATGAATAAATCAAATGAAATATTATAGCAATGTTTAAAAGTAAATATTACTAGGTCAAATTGCACAAGTGTTCCCATTGTAATTATTTCATACATAAATTTTAACATATAATATCCCCATTCGACGATTCCTTGTTGTTCATGAAAAATATGTTTAAATGATTTTAAATTAAAAATATTATTTTTATGTAATACATCAAAAAAAATACAAATTATAAATGGATATTTACCTTTAATGTTACATATTTGATCTTGGCACTCCTTTTGTTTGTGTTTTTTCGAATGTAGACTCATCCCCTGTTAGAAAATAATACAAATGGGATAAATTTAAAATTCATTGTAATATATACAACTATTAAGAATTGAAACATACTTTTTGAACATATTCTTAAATCATTCACGCACATCCCCATAGACAGAGCATATCCAATAATGTGTTTTCTCCCAGGGGAAAACCCCCCTAACATCCAATGATCACTAATAAAAGAAAATTTAATGTTAGTTGGTTTTTATGTTAAAATATTACGAACTATTCACTAGAGATATGTTTCATACCTCTCACAAAAAGTCATCATCCAACACAGTGTGATTATATTATATTCAAATCTTTCATCAATATAAAGAATTCTTTGTTCCTCATCCAATGAATGTGCTTTAGGAGAAATCAAATGCAGGTCCATGAATCCATATACATCTGTCCACTCATTCTTATCATTCATGTTATAAATATGCCCAATAGAAAACAGACATAAGTATACATTTTTAATAAATATAATGCAGGAAAAATGAGTTCAGGCTTATAAGGAAAAAGTTTTCACCACGTTGATGCACGACTTATCTCCATTAACATGATCCATGATATCATTTTTCAGAATCCCTACATTTATTTCACATCCACAAACATGATCTTCCATTGGAACCTCATAATGATCCACCAACAAATTTGAATATTTTGAAAATCTGCTAAGACTACTAGAATTTGTATCTGATGTCATATTCATTTGTCTTTGTTGCTGTCTATATAGTATATCTTTACTTTTGAATTATTCCAGTAAAAATAAATAGAAAATTATATTAGTTTTCAAATGTATAAACAACTTTAATTAAAAAATAAAATAGAAGATGTAACATACATACCTCTATGGTAATGAGTCGCAGAAGTCAGGATGGAAAAATTAAAAATTGGTTGATACTATATCCAACTGTCATCACCATATCTATAAGTAATGGTACTCGAGCTGATCTATCTATAATATCCTATACAGTGACCCTATGATGCTCTACCTCTAACTGTTGATGATGAACTGTATCTCTTATAAAATATACCAGCCCATATGCAACTATATGATGTTGGGGATCATCAACATTCAACTCGCAATAAGTATGAAGCTATGGGGGAGGAGTAGGATAAAAAATGGGGTTCGAAGGCATAGGTGGGGGAGTGGGATATACTGACAGAGGTGGAGAATAAATAATGGGGTCTACAGGGTGAGGTGGAGTGGGATCTGCAGTATGAAATTGTCTTTGCATGTCTGAAAACATACACTATACCAATGCTCTAATATTTTCCTCCATCATCAAATTAATATTATGAACATCAGCCTCCAAGGATTATTTTTTTTATAAAAAACCTCAATGAAAGAAGTTGAAAACATGGAAACACTTTTCTGATTGATACACTTGTTGGATATCCTCATACATAACTAGGATTTTTGGGACTTCCCAATGCTACATATAAAATATCATGCCTCCCAACAGCTTTAAATACCCCTTATGATATTTTCTCCTCAATATAATCCTATATTAATTAATTAAACATTTCTGTAATGATTCAAATTATATAAATAATATAGTTAACATAAATAAATAAAATAAATATCATACAATGCTCTCAGTTATGCTTCTCTAATCTTCTGAAAGATATTTCCCCCTTTTACCCATCTGAGCTCTCTTCAATTTTTCATGTCTAGATGAAGGGGATGGAGGGGAAACCTATCCAGAGCTTGAAGACTTAGCTCTCATTTTTTGTAATTTTTCCACCACCATTTTTTATTCCAATAATGTATACCCTCCCCGAGATAAACTATGAGAGTATATATTTTTAGATTGGATATCTTGATGAGATTTCCTTGTTTGTTGTAAATTATGAATAAGAAATCATTAACAAAATATTAATAAGGTCATTTATATAGGAAAGCATATAAAATTTTACATTGCCATTACCAAAAATGAATCATTTCTTCTACTTTCAAAAAATTGTGTCCATGTCGCTTCATATATGAATGGATATATATGACATGGATTTTTATGACTCCTATGACAAAATATGAAATCAAATGTGAGGGTTGATTTGAAATCCCTCCATCTCCTAGAAACCATTGATAAGCATTTCTTCCTGACTCCTCCAGTGTCAGGAATATCAAATGTCATCTGATAAAGAAGAGGTAAAACATATTATACTAGAAACATTTAATGAATAGGCATACAATAGTACAAGGTCTTACCAAAATTTTCTCCCACAATAGAGATATTATCACTTTGTCCACAATTCTCAAATAATCATACAAAATTCTTACATTACTCTTACCTTGAGTTGATACAAAACTCTTAAAATATTTTTCATTTGGACCTCTAGGTATAACATTCCCATCAAACTCAACTAGTATCCTCTGGTCCTATATACAAGCATGTGATAATTTTGGTAAACATGTGCACCCATATTTACTAACTCTTGAAATCTTTCTTTGTCTTTATGGAAGCGCATGAAGAAGATTGGGGAACATCAAGAGGATCTTGTGAATGGTATTCCCTAGAGGTATGATCATTATGATCATCTCTAGAATCATGTGGTTGATCAACTAATTGATCTATAATTATCCTTCAAATCCAAAAAAACAAACATTAGTTCACAAATATAAAAATACAAATACAACAATTCTTATGTAAATAGAAAATGGAAAATTGAACTAAGTTACATAATAGTAAACATGGTTAATATGGTAATCATGTTAAACCATGGTAAACATGGTAAACATGGTAAACATGGTAGAGTAATTTTAATTCAAAAAAATCAGTAAATATATAAGTTAAGTAAAGGTAAACTATTGTAAACTATGGTAAACATGGTAAATATGGTAAACATGCTAAATATGGTACACATGGTAAACATAGTAGACATGGTAGACATGGTAAAAATGATAAACATGGTATACATGGTAAACATGGTAAACATGGTAATATAATTTTCATTCAATAGAAATAATAGATATATAATTTACGTAATGGTAAACATGATAAACTAAACTAAATAAAATAAAATAAACAAAAACTTCTACTTATTTGTTTTAATACACGTTTTATAAAGAAAAAAATTATAATATCTAACATTTTATGAAAATAATAAATGTAAACAAGAAATAAACATATATTACCTGTATTATTAGGAATGTACAAATCGATTGTTTTCCCAAATTCCTTCATCATGATCTTTCCTTATGGCAGAAACCTTGTCTTCAACATGCTCATCATTATGTTCTGTTAATCTTTCAATGGAAGTATGGATCCCACATAAATCAGTATCTTCATCAAGTTGATCATCATCAACATATTGTTTTTCCCTCGTAAAATAATAGACCACTTCATATCTGATTGATCAACTACATAGAAAATCTGTTTTTCATGTGTTTCCATTATAAAAGAATCTGATGTGTCTTCCAATCTATTCAGATTAACAACTGTCATTCAAAATTCAATGTTTCTGACAATGTTGTTACCGATAAACCATTTACAGTTAAATACATGAACATTAATTTTAAATTAATCAACCTCCCATATTTCTTCAATGAATCCATAATTTGCAGTTGATGCAGAAATTGGGTTTTTGTCTTTAGAACTCAAAATATGCATTGCTTTTGCAAACACCAATAAACCACTATTCTGAACTGCACTATTGTTCTCCTGAGATTTCGTATGAAATGTATAGCCATTAAGGTCATAACCGAATCATGTTATCACATTTAAACATGGACCACCCACTAACCTTCATAACGTCCTTGATACATCTGATCTACCAAGAAAGGTAATTTTAAACCATAACAAAATGTTTTGTTGTGATCATTCAAAATCAACATTTCTTTCTTCTTTTAATGACATTGTTTCAACTCATTAATATGCAATGTGATATATGGTTGACCATCAACTATGTTATTCTAGATGTATAATTCTAACTTCTTCATCTATTCAGCTAGTAACATTTTGAATTTCAATCCACGAATCCCCTTTCCATTGTTATTAACTCGTTCATGGAGAGATGGAGGCAAACCTATGTGCTCTTCCGCATCCATGTAGCTCTTACAAATCATTGAAACCTCCTATGAAATATAATTTTCAATAATGTAGGCTTCAGGTCGATATGGATTCTTAACATACTCCTTCAATATTTTCATATACCTTTCAAAAGGATACATCCAATGAAGATATACTGGTCCAAAAATATTTATTTCTCAAACCATATGAATAATTAAATACACCAATATATCAAAAAAATATGGAGGAAAGTAAATTTCCCATTAACAAAGTATATAAATTTCATCCTTTTCCAAAATGTTCAAAGCATTCACATAAATAACCCTATTAAAAATTTAATTAAAAAATAACAAAACTTCATTATAGTATTTCTGAGATGGATGGGAAATATTCCATACAATGAATCTGGTAGTAGTTATTGCATAATGATGTGAAAATCATGATATTTCATACCTATCAACTTCAAATCCTTAAAATTGATTTTTTTTACATTTTAAGAATAACCTTGAGGAACTTTGATATCATGAAGACACTAACAAAATCTAATTTTCTCCCTCTTGAATAATGTATGAAAAGCTTTGGGAAGAAATGATCATCTTCCATTCGGAGTGCGAGCTAACTCCAAATGCATTCCCATAGATAGTACGTCTTATCTTGCATTAAAACCATCTTTTTTATTTCCTTTAATATCTAGAAATGTTCCAATCAAACTATCACAGATATTCTTCTCCACATGCATGACATCAATATTATATTTCACTTCATGATATCTTTAATACGGTAGCTCAAATCATATTGAATTTTTCTTCCAAATATGTCTATCATTACCGGATTTCTATGTCTTTCCAAATGTCACATCAAGGTTTTCCACCCTCTCAAAATACTCATCAGGGGATAAAGGTTTTGGAGCAATATCAAATTCTTGTGAGCCATTGAATTCCTTTTTTAGTCTTCTATAAGATTGATCCATAGGAAAAACCTTTTGATGACCCATGTACACTATTTTCATCCCATGATTAAATTGACAATATGAAGATTATTGTTCGCAAATTGGACATGCTTTATTCCCCTTAACACTATATTCAGAAAAATTTCCTTATGATGGGAAGTCATTTATAGTTAACATAAGCACTGCATGCAGTGTAAAATATTCCATTTTATAATAATAATACACCCTAATACCATCCTCCCATAAAAGTTTCAAATCATCAATCAATGGTGACAAGAAAACATCAATATCATTTCTAGATTGCTTCGGACCAGAGATCATTATACTCAACATGACATATTTTCGCTTCACGAAAAATTCAAGAGAGAGGATGTAAATTAATAATAAAATATTCCATGAACTATGTGTGCTACTGAGGGTTCGGTTTGGATTCATTCCCTATGTGCACAAACCAAGTCTGAGATTTCTAATTTCATTTCCAAATGTAGGATACTGCTCATTCATTTTCTTCCATTGTGGAAAATCAGCTAGATGATTTATTTTTCCATCACATATCTGATCATCAGCATGTCATCTTAACCTTTATGCATCATGAAAATTAGCAAATAAACATTTCAAATGATTAATTATAGGAAGATACCAAAATAACTTGGAAGGGATATTGGAAATCTCTACATTAGCCTGCGATTTTTCTTCCAACTTATACCATGATGTCCCATATTTAGTACACTCTGAAAGAAATTCATATTCCTTCCTATATATCATATTGTCATTTGGATAGGATTGTAGTTTCTTTTATATCAATACCATCAGGAATAATATTTTTTGGCCTTATAATGTGAATCTGGAAGATCATTGTCTTCTAGAATAATGTCTTTCAACAATTTTAGCAGATCTATATTACTTTGGTCACTCTATACATGTTTCGCCGTTAGGTTAATAAATCTTAACACCACTTACTAAACCGTAAAATCTATACAACCAGGATAGAATTTCTTTATTTGCATCACCATATAGACACACAACTTTCGGTTCTACCTCAATTTGTTCTGCAGTAATATCACGGATCATTTCTTTAATTCCATTGAAGTTACCATCTTGCAAATAATAATCATCTGCAGATCTGACATTCTGTCCATTTTCACCATCCCAAATTCAAGGGCTATAACTCAGATTAAAACCATGACAAATCAGATGATCTTTGATCTCTCTACTTTTCAACTTCTTCATATTCAAACATTTCAGGCATGGACAGAAAAAATGTCACTTCTTGGAACATTTTGTTTAGAAAATTCCAAAAAGGCATTGTAACACCCGAGACTTTTATGAGAAATATTTTGTTTTTATGTTATATAAATCATCAAAGGAATATTTCACTACACACAACACTAGCTGGTCTTGCTTTACATGGAACTGCGGCCTTCCTCGATAGCTTGCGTCATACGCAATACCGAGTTTCACTAAACAACGATATGCTATTAAAATATTATTAAAACTAGCCGTTATGAATAGTAATAACCACTTTTTGAAATTTTGTAAATTTCATCTTTCAAAATGGACTTTATTTTTGGATTCGGAATATTGAAATTAGCCTAGGGTGAAATTTTGGTATTTTTCTGAAAACTTTCAATTTTTGATGAATAATGAAAACACTGGGTTACTATTTAAAAACCGACTTTTTATTTAAATAATTATTTATTTTATTTAAATTTATTTTAGGTCAAAATTGATACATAATACCTATATAAGTTCAATGCAATTCATTGGAGTCATTTTATAATAATTTTAGATATATAAAAATTTTATTGAACTTTTCACCGTCTTTTACCCACCTCCTAGGAGAATTTTCAAATTTACATAAAACGTAATTTTACCGCTTCTGTGAGTGGAATTTCGAAAATCCGAGAGACATGGTTAATATCAAGCACTAAAATGTGATTCAATGAGATGAAAATAATTTTTGGTGAATAGTAACTTTTTACTTTTTTTTACCACGGTTAAAAGTAAATAAGAAAATTAAGTGTAAAAATGTTATTACTATTACCCTAACACATGTCCTAATTCTATTGGATAAGATTAATTCGACCGAAAATAGACTTAGGAATAAAATATGACAATTTAGGCCCACTTGGATTAGATTAGGACATTTATTATTAATTTATTTAAAGAAGGGTTAAAATAGTTAAAATCAAAGTTTAATAACTAAATCATTTTTAATATAGGTTTATACAAAAGATAAATTAGACTATAAATATTAATTATAAAGATAAAAATATATCTTACATAATGGTATTTTATTTGTAATTTTTAGACAATAAATAATTTAATTTATTTATGACACAATGATGATGCAGTAATTATCTTATTAATGAAATATTGACATAATTGATGTTATAAATACCCAAATAAATGTAATTTGAGACTTTTTATGAATTAAAATAATTTTATTGGTTAATATGACATGTTAGTATTGATTTAATTAACTTATTTAGAACTAATATTTCTGTTATCAGTTTTAGAAAAATCAATTACCAAATAGTGTCAAAATTGACATAAAATAGTTTTTAAAACAAATATTATATTATTAATTGTTCCAAAAAATATAAGGTTAGGACAAATGACTTAGATAAGGTTATATATATTAATAATAAACAACTTGGGGTTCTTTTGTCTTGTTATAGTAAGTTTATTAACCTTATAGTGTAAGAAAACAAGAAGACACGGTAAAAGTTAAATTATCTAACTTAAAGTTAAATCTAAATGATAAGGTTAAAATAGAAACCTAAACTTGTCTAAATTCTATTGGATGAGAGGATTTAGACCCATCCCCACCTTATCTTCGAAATAAATCAATTTGGAGCTATTAAAAACCGAATATGACTTTATAATAAAATAATATTTTTAGTTTTTTCTAAGGTGCCTCTCTCCTCCCTTATAAAAGGGCACCTCCTCCCTCTCTTCCTCACACCACTTAGAGCCTTAAAGCTCGGCCAACCCCTGCCAAATTATCTTCTCAAATTCCCTATAAACATCCTAGAGGTCCTGTTATTCTTCAAAGACCAATTTTAAATCCCTAAAAGGAGTTCTCAATAAGGCGCTTCAAAGAAGAGGTAATGTTCGTTACCGATTTTTTCAACTTTATTTCTTCTTCCCCTTCTTCTTCTTTAGTTGTTTCATTATGAAGTAATAACATCAGTATCACTCATATACGGGTATGTAATTATAAGTATGAAACAACCCTATTTCACCATCTATCCATCCTACGGAAAACGAAGTCACCGCGCGTGCGTACGTACGGAATACCGTCTCCACGCCGTGGTGTAATCTATTTTCCACCACCACCTTACTTGGATCGGTATAATGGTGTAAATAATAACTATATATGATTATTGTAAAGTGATATTGATTCTGAAATATTATTAATACACTCCAATACAATTCCACGATCATGGGAACGATATCATCGCTCGTGCGTACGTACAGAATATCGTCTCCACGATGTGATGCGACTCGTTCTACATGATCGTCATTGTATAATGATTATATAAATGAATTGAATGAATTAATATGATATATATTACACTAATAACATTCTGGAAATTGGGTATCTATAACCTGAAGAGAAGAATAAGAATTTATTCGACAAAACACGCATAAGAACAAAAAGTAATAAACACCCGAAAAACAAGTAGCAATGAAATATTAATAATAAGAGGCTAAGAATATGGACATATATGATATCATAACAATGAGTGTGATTCTGTAATAAGTCAATGACATTATTTAAATCATTATACAGGAGGTTCGGACACTTACGAAGCAAATCAGACCTAAGGTAAGGGAAAATCTCGCAATCTCATTTTTATCCGAGATTGTTTATAATTCAGAATTTACTGGGGAATATTTATCATCCACATACATGTTTCCTCAATATGTAATATTTATATCCTTATAAAATTATTTATATCCAATTTTACCCTTCAGTGAGTTTTTAGTAAAATCTTTGAAAGGAATCTTTTGTCATTTTTCGTACGAGGTACTTTTTGACTTTTCCGAAAAAAGTATGAGAAGAATGTTTTTTTAACTTATACGACAGGAATGGGTTTTTAAAACATTATTTCCAAGAAGATTCCTTTACAATTTTTCAAGTTTATTTTTAATCAAATTCTTTTAGTTTAAAATTGTATGACATTTTAAGAAAGGAAAAATGGTTTTGAAGTCAAAAGGATATTTTCCTCCAGAATGGAGTTCAAGTGTTTTATCAAAATTATTTTCCATCTAAGATAATATAGGGTTATGTTTCTATCCCTATTATTACATTGATTTGATTATGTTGTGATGGAATTATTTTTATGAATTCCTTTATCTTATTTGAATTATTTTATGATGTCACGATGTTTAAGAATCCCATTTTTATTACATGGGTTATGCAATGATGTATGATTTATGATATTGTGGAACACATAATAATGGTATCATTATGAGATGTGTGGGACCTATATCTCCCTCCAATTAATTGAGTAAAGATTTATATCTCATGAGATAGACAAGGCTGGAATGGCAGGTTAAACCGGTTCAGTGAATCAGGACTGAAACGAGGAGTGAACTCGGTTTAGAAATGGACTTTGTCCCATAAGATAGTCTTGGCTATGAGTCTTGACTACTAAGAAATTATTCTCTATGATTATGTGTGTATGCCAAAAAGAATTATGTTTAAAGTTATGATTATTGGGATTACATTTCACTACTATGATTTATCCCATGTTATGAAATTATGATCTCTTTTGCAGGTTAGGATTTCCAAAATGTTATGTTCTTATGAATATGATGTGATTGATATTTCTTTTTTTTACCCTTACTGAGCATTTGAGCTCACCCTTTTGTATGATTTCTTTCCCCAGGTCAGGAAGAAGTTTATTAAGTAGGATTTTCCAAAAAGTGACTCTAGATATGATGAAATAAATGGGAGACAATGTAGATGCTTTATGAACCAGTTGTTTATGTTTCCCAGTTTCTAAAGACACTGTACCTATATGGTCCTTTCATGGTTTTGTTATATGTTTTAATAAGTGTACATCAATTTTGAAGTATTAACAATGTATGTAAAGTATGGGTCGTTATATTTGGTATCAGAGGAAAGGTATAGTCATCCTTTGGAAACTAGGATGTGAAATCCCTAGTAAGAAACCTAAGGATATGTCTAAGAATAGAACACAATCTTAGTATTTTAGAAATGGCCATGAAAAACCTATGATAAGACCTTAAGTGTGAAATTTTATTCTTTATTATGTGGTTTTCCTACTATAATTAGTGTTGCTCATACTATTCTTCTTGGTTTTAGTCAATGGATGGAACCTGAAAGAACCGTGTTAATGCGGAATGCGACGGACAATGCAATGATTGTCCCCCTGAGAAACCAAACGTTATGGGAGCTGGAATGAAAAATCTTGTAGCCATGCACACACAACATTCTCAAGCTATGAATCATGTAGGACTTCCAAACGAGCAAAGGAAGGAGAAAAATTCTGTTTAATCCATCATGATGCAGCGTCCACCCTCATTCAGCGGGTCTACTGATCCATTTTTTTCTGAAAAATGGATCAGTACTACTGAAAAGATATTTTCAGTTCTTCAATGTTCTGAACATGATAAAGTCATCTTAGCAGTATATCGATTGGAAGGTGATGCTGATCAATGGTGGAATCATATTAAGAATACAAGTCAAAGGGATGAAATTGAGTCCATAGAATGGGACGAGTTCAATAACTTATTTTTCAATAAGTATTTCCCTCATATTCTCCGAAAAATGATGGAGAAGAAGTTTCTTGAACTAAAGAAAAAGGATGATGAATATGTTGGTACCTACGAAGAAAATTTTACAAGACTTGCAAGGTATGCTTTTGGGATTATTATCCATCCTGAGAGTAAGATCGATCGATTCTTTAGTGTCTTAAAACCAAGTCTTCGAAGGGCGTTAGCCATAAGGGACATCAATAGCTACAAGGAAATTTTTTGATATGCTCTCAAGGTTGAGATAGAGATTAGAGTAACCCATCAGTCAAATGGGTTTGATAAGAAGAGGAAAATGGAATTCAAAGGAAAATCTAAAGAACACACTGAAAAGAAGATGAGATTTCCCTTATGCTCAAAATGTGGAAAGAAACATGGAGGGAGTTGTCTTAAAGGGACAAGTAAATGTTTCAAATGTGGAAAGGAAGGTCATCGGTTATTTGAATGCCGCAATGATGGGAAGAAGATGTCTAATGATGCAAACAAAGGAAGGGATAAACAGAATGAACCTACTACACTTCAATGTTTCAAGTGCAAGGAGATGGGTCATTATGCTAGTCAATGCTCAAATCCAAGGGTTGATGATGATGGTCGACGTCAACAAACTCTTAAGGCTAAAGACAAAGGAAAGTCGCATGCAATTTCTATCATCGATGTGGAGTATGATAACGAAGTGGTGAAAGGTACACTTTCCATCCACTCTAAAGTATCACATGTTTTATTTGATTCTGGATCCACCCACTCTTTTATTTCTGAAGAATTTTCTAAGGGTATCGCCGTATTACCTCAACAATTAGATGTTGAGTTGGCTGTGACAACTCCTAATGGCACAACAGTCGCATCAAAAGTATATAATTCTTCTCTGATTGAAGTTTGTGGGAAAGTGCTTCCTTCAAATCTTGTGGTCCTTCATATAGTGGAATTTGATGTGATTATTGGCATGGATTGGCTTTCTTTATATGGAGCTCATATCAATTGCCAATGAATGGATTCACATTTCATATTCCAGATCAATATATGATCGTCTATCGATGCAAGGATGCAAATAACCTTCCAGTGGAAATTTCTTCCATATTATGGGTCTTGATTCCACTAAATGAAGGATATTTATCTCAAATGGTTGGTGAGAAACTCACAATTAACAATATCCCCATTGTACGAGAGTTTGACGATGTTTTTCTGGAGGAATTGTCGGGTCATCCACCAAATCGTGAATTAGAGTTTTCAAAACAACTCGTACTAGGTGCTTTACATATTTCAAAGACACCTTATAGAATGTCCCCAATTGAGTTGTAGGAATTGAAGAAGAAACTCCAAGAGAATCTTGATAAGGGATTAATACGCCCTAGTGCGTCACCTTGGGGAGCACCTGTTCTGTTTGTTAAGAAGAAAGATGGATCAATGAGAGTCTGTATTGATTATCGAGAACATAACAAGATCACTATCAAGAACAAATATCCTCTCCCATGCATTGTTGACTTTTTTGACCAACTACGCAGAGCTCAATACTTTTCCAAGATTGATCTTCGTTCAGGGTATCGTCAATTAAGGGTCAAAAGGGAGGATATACCAAAGACGGATTTCCGTACAGGGTATGGACACTATGAATTTATAGTTATGCCATTTGGTCTTACTAATGACCATGCTATCTTCATGGATATGATGAATAGAGTCTTTAGAGACTATCTTGATCAGTTTGTGGTAGTCTTTATAGACAATATTCTTGTATATTCAAATAGCAAGGAAGAACATGAAGATCACTTGAGAATTATATTGAAGACCCTGAGAAAGGAGAAGCTTTATGCCAAATTTACCAAGTGTGAATTTTGGCTTCAAAAAGTTTCATTTTTGGGTCACATAATTTCAAAAGAGGGGATATTTGTGGATCCAGAAAAAAGAGAGGTTATCAAAAGATGGTCGAGACCAACAACAGTAACCGAGATCTGAAGTTTTCTTGGTTTGGCTGGATATTATCGACGTTTTGTAAAATATTTTTCACAATTATCTAATCCACTCACCAAGTTGACTCGAAAAGGAGTTAAGTTTGTGTGGACGGAGGAATGTGAAGAGAATTTCAAGGAGTTTAAAAGAAGGTTATCCAGTGCACCTGTGCTCACACTTCCTTGTAGTAGAGAAAGGTTTGTGATCTACAGTGATGCTTCCAAGAAGGGGTTGGGGTGTGTTCTTATGCAAAATGATATGGTGATAGCTTATGCCTCACGACAGTTGAAAATCAATGAGCAAAATTACCCAACTCATGATTTGGAGTTAGCTACGGTAATCTTTGAATTAAAGATTTGGAGGCATTATCTTTATAGAGAAAGGTGTGATATTTATACTGATCATAAAAGTTTAAAGTATATTTTCACACAAAAGGAGATGAATATGCGCCAAAGAAGATGGTTGGAGCTGATTAAGGATTACGACTGCTCAATTCATTACAACCATGGGAAAGCATACAAGGTGGCAGATCCATTAAGTTGACAAGACCATGCTAGCTTATCCATGATAGGATCACAAAAGATCCAATATTTATGGATTTACAGAAGATGGATCTTGGAATTATAATGGAAGGGGAAAAATCATATCTTTCTCAATTGAATGTTCAACCATCTATACATGTGAAGATTAAAGAGGAGAAGAAACAAGATGTAGAGTTACAAAAGAAGGTGAGAAATATTCCTGAATTCAACCTTGATTGTGATGGGATAATAAAGTTTAGGAATCGGGTTTGTGTTCCTCCCATCCCAGAATTAAAGAAGGAGCTTCTAGATGAGGCTCATAGTTCTTCATTCTCTATTCATCCTAGAAGCACAAAGATGTATAGGGACCTAAAAGAGTACTTCTGGTGGGATGGCATGAAAAGAGATGTTGCTGAATATGTCTCTCGATGCTTGGTTTGTCAACAAGTTAAAGCTGACAGACAGAATTCTAAGGGGTTGTTACAACCATTACCCATACCCGAAAGGAAATGGGAAAACATCACTATGGACTTTATCACTGGACTTCCTAAAACATCCAAAGGCAATAATGTTATCTGGGTCATATTTGATCGTCTTACAAAGTCTGCACACTTCATTGCTATTAGAGAGGATTTCTCTCTGGATCAGCTTGCCAGGATATATGTGAAGGAAGTGGTAAGATTGCATGGAGTACCACATTACATTATATCTGATTGGGATCCGAGGTTTACCTCAACGTTTTGGTGAAGTCTTCAGCATACTCTGGATACAGAGTTGAGTTTCAGCACTGCTTATCATCCTCAGACAGACGGTCAGTCTGAAAGAACAATTAAAACTCTAGAAGATATGTTGAGAGCTTGCTCTATGGATTTCAAAGGTGGTTGGGATCAACACCTACCTTTGGTGGAATTTTCTTATAATAATAGCTTTCACTCCAGTATTAAGATGGCTCCTTATGAAGCTCTCTACGGAAAGAAATGTAGGACTCCAATTTGCTTGGATGAAGTTGGGGAAAGAAAGATATTAGGACCTGATCTTGTTGATGAGATGGCAGAAAAGGTCAGATCTATTCAACAACACATAAGAGCAGCTCAGAGTCGACAAAAAAGTTATGCCGACAACCGAAGAAAAGACTTAGAGTTTGAAGTGGGTGATAAAGTGTTCTTACGAATATCTCCCTGGAAGAGGGTCATGAGATTTGGAAAGAAGGGAAAGTTGAGCCATAGATATATCGATCCTTTAGAAATACTAGATCGTGTTGGGAAGGTTGCTTACCGATTAGCGCTTCCACCGAATCTCTCCCAAGTTCATGATATGTTTCATGTATCTCTCCTGAGAAAGTACATACCTGATCCTTCACATGTACTTAGCTCAGAAGTTGTACCGTTGGAGCAAGATCTTTCTTATGAAGAACATCCAATAGTGATTCTGGATCGTAGCGAAAAAGTCATATAGAACAAGACCACTCGCTTGGTGAAAGTTTTATGGAGGAACCACCAATTTGAAGAAGCTACATGGGAGCTTGAGGTTATGATGAGGGAGAGGTATCCTCATCTGTTTGTTACAAAGTGACGAATTTCGAGGGTGAAATTCATTTTAAGGGGGGTAGAATGTAACACCCGAGAATTTTATGAGAAATATTTTGTTTTTATGTTATATAAATCATCAAAGGAATCTTTCACTACACACAACACTAGCTTGTCTTTCTTTACACGCAACCGTAGCCTTCCTCAATAGCTTGTGTCGAATGGAAAACCGAGTTTCACTAAACAACGATATGCTATTAAAATATTATTAAAACTAGCCGTTATGAATAGTAATAACCACTTTTTGAAAATTTTTAAATTTCAACTTTCAAAATGGACTTCATTTTTGGATTTGGAATATCGAAATAAGCCTAGGGTAAAATTTTGGTATTTTTTTGAAAACTTTCAATTTTTGATGAATAGTGAAAACACTAGGTTACTATTTAAAAACCGACTTTTTATTTAAATATTTATTTATTTTATTTAAATTTATTTTAGGTCAAAATTGATAAATAATACCTATATAAGTTCAATGCAATTCGTTGGACTCATTTTATAATAATTTTTGATATATAAAAATTTTATTGAACTTTTCACCGTCTTTTACCCACCTCCTAGGAGAATTTGCAAATTTACATAAAACTTAATTTTACCGCTTCTGTGAGTGGAATTTAGAAAATCCAAGAGACACGGTTAATATCAATGACTAAAATGTGGTTCAATGAGATGAAAATAATTTTTGTTGAATAGTAGCTTTTTACTTTTTTTTACCACGGTTAAAAGTAAATAAGGTAATTAAGGGTAAAAATGTTATTATTATTACCCTAAAACGTGTCCTAATTATATTGGATAAGTATAATTCGACCAAAAACAACCTTATGAATAAAATATGACCATTTAGGTCCACTTGGATTAGATTAGGACATTTATTATTAATTTATTTAAAGAAGGGTTAAAATAGTTAAAATCAAAGTTTAATAACGAAATCATTTTTAATATAGGGTTATAAATAAGATAAATTAGACTATAAATATTCATTAGAAAGATAAAATTATTTCCTACATAATGGTATTTTATTTGAAATTTTTAGACAATAAATAATTTAATTTATTTATGACACGTTGATGATGTAGTAATTATCTTATTAATGAAATATTGACATAATCGATGTTATAAATACCCAAATAAATGTAATTTGAGACTTTTTATGAATTAAAATAATTTTCTAGGTTAATATGACATGTTTGGATTTATTTAATTAACATATTTTGAACTAATCTTTCTGTTATGATTTTCACAAAAATCAAATACCAAATAGTGTCAAAATTGACATAAACTAGTTTTTAAAACAAATATTATATTATTAATTGTTCCTAAAAATCTAAGGTTCGGCCAAATGACTTAGATAAGGTTATATATATTAATAAAAAACAACTTGTGGTTCGTTTGACTTGTTATATTAAGTTTATTAACCTTATAGTGTAAGAAAACAAGAAGACACGGTAAAAGTTAAATTATCTAACTTAAAGTTAAATCAAAATGATAAGGTTAAAATATAAACCTAAACTTGTCTAAATTCTATTGTATGAGAGGACTTCGACCCATCTCCACCTTATATTTTAAATAAATCAATTTGGAGCTATTAAAAACCGAATATGACTTTATATTAAAATAATATTTTTAGTTTTTCCTAAGGTGCCCCTCTCCTCCCTTATAAAAGGGATAAAAGGGCATCTCCTCCCTCTCTTCCTCACACCATTTTGAGCCTTCAAGCTCGGCCAAAACTTGTCAAATTCTATTCTAGACTTCCCTAAAACCATCTTAGAGGTCCTGGTTTTCTTCAAAGACCAATTTTAGTGCCCTAAGAGGATGTCTCAAGGAGGCGCTTCAAAGAAGAGGTAATGTCCGTTACCGATTCTTTCAACTTTATTTCTTCTTCCACTTCTTCTTATTTAGTTGTTTCATCATGAAGTAATAACATAAGTATCACTCATATACTGGTATGTTATTATAAGTATTAAACAACCCTATTTCACCATCTATCCATCCTATGGAAAATTAAATCACCACGCGTGCGTATATACGGAATATCGTCTCCACGCCGTGGTGTAATCTATTTTCCACCACCACCTTACTTGGAAGGGTATAATGGTGTAAATAATAACTATATATGATTATTTTAAAGTGATATTGATTCTGAAATAGTATTCATACACTCCAATACAATTCCACGATCATGGGAACGATATCATCGCTTGTGCGTACGTACGGAATATTGTCTCCACGATGTGATGCGACTCGTTCTACATGATCTTCATTGCATAATGATTATATAAATGAATTGAATTAATTAATATGATATATATTACACTAATACCATTCTGGAAATGAGGTATCTGTAACCTAAAGAGAAGAATAAAAATTTATTCGACAAAACACGCATAAGAACAAAAAGTAATAAACACCCGAATAACAAGAACCAATAAAATATTACTAATAAGAAGCTAAGAATATGGCCATATATGATATTATAACAATTAGTATGATTCTGGAATATTTCAATGACATTTTTTAAATCATTATACATGAGGTTCGGACACTTACGAAGAAAATCGGACCTAAGGTAAGGGAAAATCTAACAATCTCATTTTTATCCGAGATTGTTTATACTTCAGAATTTACTAGGGAATATTTATCATCCACATCCATGTTTCCACAATATGTAATATTTATATCCTTATACAATAGTTTATATCCAATTTTAACCTTCGGTGAGTTTTTAGTAAAATATATGAAAGGAATCTTTTTTCGTTTTTCGTCCGAGGTACTTTTAGACTTTTCCAAAAAAAGTACGAGAAGAATGTTTTTTTAACTTATACGGCATGAATGGATTTTTAAAACATTATTTCCAAGAAGCTTACTTTACAAGTTTTCAAGTTTTTTTTAATCAACTTATTTTAGTATAAAATTGTATGACATGTTAAGAAAGGAAAAATGGTTTTGAAGTATAAAGGATATTTTCCTCAAGAATGGAGTTCAAGTGTTTTATCAAAATTATTTTCCATCTAAGATAATATAGGGTTCTGTTTCTATCCCTATTATTACATTGATTTGATTATGTTGTGATGGAATTATTTTTATGAATTCCTTTATCTTATATGAATTGTTTTATGATGTCACGATTTTTAAGAATCCCATTTTTATTACATGGGTTATGCAAGGATGTATGATTTATGATTTTGTGGAAAACACAAGAATGGTATCATTATGAGATTAGTGGGACCTATATCTCCCACCAATGCATTGAGTAAAGATTTATATCTTATGAGATAGACATGGCTGGAATGGCAGGTTAAACCGGTTTAGTGAAACAGGACTGAAACGAGGAGTGAACTCGGTTAAGAAATGGACAGTGTCCGCTAAGATAGTCTGGGCTATGAGTCTTGACTACTAAGAAATGATTCTATATGATTATGTGTGTATGCCACAACGTTTCATGTTTTAAGTTATGATTATTGGGATTGCATTTCACTACTATGATTTATCCAATGTTATGAAATTATGACATCTTTTGCAGGTTAAGATTTCCAAAATGTTATGTTCTTATGTATATGATGTGATTGATATTTCTTTTGTTTACCATTACTGAGCATTTGAGCTCACCCTTTTGTATGTTTTCTTTCCTCATGTCAGGAAGACGGTTATTAAGTAGGATATTCCAAAAAGGGACTCTAGATATGATGAAATAAATGGGAGACAATGTAGATGCTTTATGAACCAGTTGTTTATGTTTCCCAGTTTCTAAAGACACTATACCTATATGGTCCTTTCATGGTTTTGTTATATGTTGTAATAAGTGTACATCAATTTTGAAGTATTAACAATGTATGTAAAGTATGGGTCGTTATAGGCATCAACACCTTCCTCATATTCATTACTTATTCGATGTTCCATATTCCAACTTTGAATCATTATTACCAATAAAAAATATCAAAATTATACAGCTTGTTAAGATAAAAAAAACTTATATTTATATTAAAAATATCATAATTTTAATGTAATTTGTTTTTTTGAAATATAAAACAAATATATGCGTATTTGAAAAAAAATATGCATGAAAATGATTTTAAAATTAAAATATAGTTAGATATAATATTCTTAAAATCATCTTGGATCCTTTCTTCTTAAGTTACACAAATAATACATCCTGGTGCAATTGGATACCAAATTCACACTTCAGTAAAAAGGAAATATTGAATGTAAATATTAAAATATGTATACATTCCCTACTGAAAATTACACATATCCCAATAATTTGAAACCATTGGGATATCCCCTAAAACCATTGGGATATAATACCCCAATGGTTTCACACACCCTTGGAAGGATAGTCGTTGCAATATCCCTATACCAACGATTCTATAAGAACCGTTGGTATAGACTACAAAAAGTTAAAATACTCCAATGGTTTCAATGAAAACGTTGTAATATATATATATATATATATACAAAGGGGGTGTCCAAGGGGGTAGGGGTTGTCTAGGGGGTGGTGGGGTTGTCCAAGTGAGTAGAAGTTGTCCAAGAGGGTAGGGGCTGTCTAGGGTGTCCAAGGGGGTAGGGGTGTCCAGGGGTTAGGGGTTGTCCCTATTCATTTCATTTAAATAAAAGATTCATTTTATACTAGTTTGAAATACAGGAAAATAAACATAGTTATTCTAAAAATAATCACTACTTGAAATACAATGTTTCCCAACGGTTCTGAACCGTTGGGAAAGGCCTTATAACCGTTGGTATATGATATACCAACGGTTCTGAGAACCGTAGGGAAGTAAGCCGTTGGGAATGGTTTTCCCAACGGTTTACAGGCAACCGTTGGCATATGCTGGGAAAATCAAATATACCCCAAAGGTTCTGGAAAACTGTTGGGATAGTGTTTCTCCATGGATCCTTTTCCCAACGGTTCTAAACCGTTGGGAAAACATCTATTTACCAACGGTTCAATGAACCGTTGGTAAATAGAGGATCTCTAGGTTATGCCAACGGTTTAAAACCGTTGGCATACCCTGCACAGCAGCCTCCCAGCAGGCAGCCTGGCAGACTGCCTGCAATTCCTACAATTTGAACCATGGGCCTCATTGGGGCTCATTTGGAGCTCGTTTTCAATCCAATAATTGTACCTGCAATAAAATAAGACATACACATACAACATATACAATTAAGAACAAATTCATACACAACATATTCAATTAAGAACAAATTCATACACAATTAATATATAATACATCCTAAAACTATACACATTCATAATTAAATTAGAATTCATAACGTAATTATAAACATAAATAATTCATTTAGAATTAAATTTCAAATTTAGATGACAATTATATGTCGAATCCGGAATTCATTTCATAATTTGATCAGTTTTTTCTATACCAAATATTTTTACCTCAAATGATTCCATTTTAAACAAAATACATACACCTTGAGTGATACCGGCCACACCGCTCCTCGGATTGAGGCTGGGTTGACTCATACATGACACATACGACCCATGAATCGTTGTGCTAAAGTATCGACACAGTCCGAATGCCTTTGGTCGGTTTTCCGTATGTCAGTTGATGCTTTTCACTTAAAATGACGTCCTTTCAAAACAAAAGACAGACACTTTGAGTGGTGTCGGCCACACCGCGTCTCTGATTGAGGTGTGGTTGATTCGTAAACGTCACATATGACCCATGGATCGTTCTCCTAAATTTTCAACGGAAACCGAATCCGTTTGGTCGGTTTTCCGTATGTACTTAAAATGGTGTCTGTTTTAAACAAAAGAGAGCCACTTAGACTGATCCCGGCCACACCGCAACTCGGATTCATCCCGGGTTGGCTCGTACACGTCACATATGACCCATGGATCGTTGGGATAAATTATCAACAGATTCGGAATGCGTTTGGTCGGTTTTCCGTATGCCAGTTGTTCTTTTCACTTATAATCCTGTCCATTTTAAACAAAAGAGACACAGTTAGAGCGGTGTCGGCCACACTGCTCCTTGGATTGATGCGGGATTGACTCGTACACATCACATACAACCCATGAGTCTTTGTGCTAAAGTATTGACACAGTCTGAATGCCTTTGGTCGGTTTTCCGTATGTCAGTTGATGCTTTTCAATTAAAATGACGTCCTTTTGAAACAAAAGACGGACACTTTGAGTCGTGCCGGCCACACCGCGTCTCCGATTGAGGTGGGGTTGATTCGTACATGTCACATATGACCCATGGATCGTTCTCCAAAAGTTTCAATGGAAACTGAATCCGTTTGGTCGGTTTTCCGTATGTACTTAAAATGGTGTCTGTTTTAAACAAAAGAGAGTCACGTAGAATGATCCCGGCCACACCGTGACTCGGATTCATCCCAGGTTGGCTCGTACACGTCACATATGACCCATGGATTGTTGGGATAAATTATCAACAGATTTGGAATGCGTTTGGTCAGTTTTCCGTATGCCAGTTGTTATTTTCACTTATAATCCTGTCCATTTTAAACAAAAAGAGACACAGTTAGAGCGGTGTTGGCCACACCGCTCTTCGGATTGAGGCCGGGTTGACTCGTACATGACACATATGACCCATGAATCATTGTGCTAAAGTATCGACACAGTCCGAATTCCTTTGGTCGGTTTTCCGTATGTCAGTTGATGCTTTTCACTTAAAATGGCGTCCTTTTGAAACAAAAGACGGACACTTTGAGTGGTGCCGGCCACACCGCATCTCCAATTGAGGAGGGGTTGATTTTTACACGCCACATATGACCCATGGATCGTTATCCTAATGTTTCAACGAAAACCGAATCCGTTTGGTCGGTTTTCTGTATGTACTTAAAATGGTGTCCGTTTTAAACAAAAGAGAGCCACTTAGACTGTTCCCGGCCACACCGCAACTCGGATTCATCCCGGGTTGGCTCGTACACATCACATATGACCCATGTATCATTGGGATAAATTATCAACAGATTCGGAATGCGTTTGGTCGGCTTTCCGTATGTCAGTTGTTCTTTTCAATTATAATCCTGTCCATTTTAAACAAAAGAGACACAGTTAGAGCAGTGTCGGCCACACCGCTCCTCATATTGATGCAGGATTGTCTCGTACATGTCACATACGACCCATGGATCTTTGTGCTAAAGTATCGACACAGTCCGAATGCCTTTGGTCGGTTTTTCCGTATGTCAGTTGATGCTTTTCACTTAAAATGACGTCCTATTGAAACAAAAGACTGACACTTTGAGTGGTGTCGGCCACACCGCATCTCCGATTTAGGCGGGGTTGATTCATACACGTCACATATGACCCATGGATCGTTCTCCTAAAGTTTAAACAGAAACCGAATCTGTTTGGTCGGTTTTTCGTATGTACTTAAAATGGTGTCTGTTTTAAACAAAAGAGAGTAACTTAGACTGATCCCGGCTACACCGCGACTCGGATTCATCCTGGGTTGGCTCGTACACATCACATATGACCCATGTATTGATGGGATAAATTATCAATAGATTCGGAATGCGTTTGGTCGGTTTTCAGTATTCCAGTTGTTCATTTCACTTATAATCATGTCCATTTTAAACAACAGAGACATAGTTAGAGTGGTGTCGGCCACAGCGCTTCTCATAATGATGCAAGATTGACTCGTACACGTCACATACAACCCATGGATCTTTGTGCGAAAGTATCGACATAGTCCGAATGCCTTTGTTCAGTTTTCCGTATGTCAGTTGATGCTTTTCACTTAAAATGGCATCCTTTTGAAACAAAAGATGGACACTTTGAGTGGTGCCGACCACACCGTGTCTCCGATTGAGGTGGGGTTGATTCGTACACGTCACATATGACCCATGGATCTTTCTCCTAAAGTTTCAACGGAAACTGAATCCGTTTGGTCGGTTTTCCGTATGTACTTAAAATGGTGTCCGTTTTAAACAAAAGAGAGCCACTTAGACTGATCCCGGTCACACCGCGACTCGGATTCGTCCCAGGTTGGCTCATACATGTCACATATGACCCATGGATCATTAGGATAAATTATCAACAGATTCGGAATGCATTTGGTCGGTTTTCCGTATGCCAGTTGTTCTTTTCACTTATAATCCTGTCCATTTTAAACAAAAGAGGCACAGTTAGAGAAGTGTCGGCCACACCGCTCCTCGGATTGATGCGGGATTGACTCGTACACGTCACATATGACCCATGGATCTTTGTGCTAAAGTATCGACACAGTTCGAATGCCTTTGGTCGGTTTTCCGTATGTCAGTTGATGCTTTTCACTTAAAATGGCATCCTTTTGAAATAAAAGACGGACACTTTGAGTGGTGTCGGCCACACCGTATCTCTGATTGAGGCGGGGTTGATTTGTACACGTCACATATGACCCATGGATCGTTCTCCTAAAGTTTCAACAGAAACCGAATCTGTTTGGTCGGTTTTCCGTATGTACTTTAAAATATTGTCCGTTTTAAACAAAAGAGAGCCACTTAGATTGATCTGGGCTACACCGCGACTCGGATTCATCCCGAGTTGGCTTGTACACATCACATATGACCCATGGATCGTTGGGATAAATTATCAACAGATTCGGAATGCGTTTGGTCGGTTTTCTGTATGCCAGTTGTTCTTTTCACTTATAATCCTGTCCATTTTAAACAAAAGAGACACAGTTAGAGCGGTGTCGGCCACACCGCTCCTCGGATTGATGCGGGATTAACTCGTACACGTCACATATGACCCATGGATCTTTGTGAGAAAGTATCGACAAAGTCCGAATGCCTTTGGTCGGTTTTCCGTATGTCAGTTGATGCTTTTCACTTAAAATGACGTCCTTTTGAAACAAAAAACGGACACTTTGAGTGGTGACGGCCACACCGCGTCTCCGATTGAGGAGGGGTTGATTTGTACATGTCACATATGACCCATGGATCGTTCTCCTAAAGTTCAACTGAAACCGAATCCGTTTGGTCGGTTTTACGTATGTACTTAAAATGGTGTCCCTTTTAAACAAAAGAGAGCCAGTTAGACTGATCCCAGCCACACCGCGACTCGGATTCATCCCGGGTTGGCTCGTACACGTCACATATGACCCATGGATCGTTGGGATAAATTATCAATAGATTCGGAATGCGTTTGGTCGGTTTTTCCATAGGCCAGTTGTTCTTTTCACTTATAATCATGTCCATTTTAAACAAAAGATACACAGTTAGAGCGGTGTTGGCCACACCGCTCCTCGGATTGATGCGGGATTGACTCATACACATCACATACGACCCATGGATCTTTGTGCTAAAGTATCGACACAGTCCGAATTCCTTTGGTCTGTTTTTTCATATGTCAGTTGATGCTTTTCACTTAAAATGGGATCCTTTTGAAACAAAAGACGGACACATTGAGTGGTGCCGGCCACACCGCATCTCCGATTGAGGCGGGGTTGATTCGTACACGTCACATATGACCCATGGATCGTTCTCCTAAAGTTTCAACAGAAACCGAATCGGTTTGGTTGGTTTTCCGTATGTACTTAAAATGGTGTCCGTTTTAATCAAAAGAGAGCCACTTAGACTGATCCCAGCCACACCGTGACTCGGATTCATCCCGGGTTGGCTCGTATAGGTCACATATGACCCATGGATCGTTGGGATAAATTATCAACAGATTCAGAATGTGTTTGGTCGGTTTTCCATATGCCAGTTGTTCTTTTCACTTCTAATCCTGTCCATTTTAAACAAAAGGAGACACAGTTAGAGTGGTGTCGGCCACACCGCTCCTCGGATTGAGGCGGGGTTTACTCGTACATGTCGCATACTTAAAATCGGTTTGGTTGGTTTTCCGTATGTACTTATTCCGAATGTGTTTTGGTCGGTTTTCCGTATGTACTTAAAATGGTGTCCGAGGGGCTGTTCGGGGGGCTGTCCGGGGGGTGTTCGGGGGGTTGTCCGGGGTCCAAGGAGCTGGGTGGGGGGGCTGTCCGGGGGGCTGTCTGAGGGGCTGTCCGGGGGGGTTGTCAGGGGTCCAGGGAGGAGGGTGGGGGGGATGTTCGGGGGGCTATCCGGGGGAGTGTCCGGGGGGTGTTCGGGGGGTTGTTCGGGGTCCAAAAAGGAGGGGGGCTGTTCGGGGGGGCTGTCCAGGGTCTTTCCAGGGGCTGTCTGGGGTCCAGGGAGGAGGGTGGGGGGGCTGTTCGGGGGAGCTATCCGGGGGGTGTTCGGGGGGTTGTCCGGGGTCCAGGGAGGTTGGTGGGGGGCTGTTCGGGGGGCTGTCCGGGGGGCAGTCCGGGGGGTGTTTGGGGGGTTGTCCGGGGTCCAAGGAGTTGGGTGGGGGGGCTGTCCGGGGGCTGTCTGAGGGGCTGTCCGGGGGGTGTCAGGAGTCCAGGGAGGAGGGTGGGGGCTGTGCGGGGGGCTATCCGGGGGGTGTTTGGGGGGTTGTCCGGGGTCCAGGGAGGAGGGTGGGGGCTGTGCGGGGGGGGCTATCCGGGGGGTGTTTGGGGGGTTGTCCGGGGTCCAAGGAGGAGGGGGGGGTGCTGTTTGGGGGGCTGTCCGGGGGCTGTCTGGGGGACTGTCCGGGGGCTGTCCGGGGGGGGTGTCAGGGGTCCAGGGGGGAGGGTGTATGGGGGGTTGTGCGGGGGGGCTGTCCCGGGGGTGTTCGGGGGGTTGTCCAGGGTCCAGGGAGGAGGGTGGGGGGGGGGCTGTGCGGGGGGCTGTCCGGGGGGTGTTCGGGGGATTGTCCGGGGTCCAGGGAGGAGGGTGGGGGCTGTCTGGGGGGCTGTCCGGGGTCCAAGAAGGAGGGGGTTCCCAAAAACACAAACAGTAAAAGACATCAACATCCATAAAAACATATAATATATAAAAATAACTCAACTCCAATACTATACTACGAGTCTAGATAAAACCAACAACTAGAATAGATTAAATATCAAATCTCAGTAATATTAGTCAAAAATGCAATGGATCAATTTGTCCCACATCACCCTCACCATCATCACCATCATCACCATCACCATCACCATCATCATCACCATCACCATCATCATCACCATCATCATCACCCTCGTCCTTGTCCCCATCATCGTCCTTGTCCCCATCATCATCCTCGCCCTCCTCAGTGCCCTCCTCCTCGCCCTCGCCCTCCTCCTCGCCCTCGCCATCATCATCGTCAAGCTGAACATCATCCTGAGCAGTACTAGAACTGTCACCTGGTGCACCATATATAGAATGTATCGAAGATATATACTCATCAAAAGCTGGGTTGGCCTCTGCTGGAAGTGTTGGACGTAGAACTTCAATAAATTTCATAAACACATTGTTTGCCCTAGCAGACTGTTTTGCGGTCCATGTGGCCCTTTTCTCAGCCTGTTCTACATGTGACCTAACTTCTACAGCTCGGTGGCACTACATCTCGTACCTGAGGAGGTCCAATACCTCGTCGGGGCTATCCTAGTTCGGCAGCGTACTCTGCCAGGATGCTCCTCTCCTAACACCTGATTTAAGTGATCTCTAGGCCCAAAATTGTCCGGTTCTTGGGCATTGAGGGCCTCTAAAGAAACATGTTACAAATATAAATAAATTATTAAGTTGGAAAATAGATATTAAAATATAAAATCAATAGATTAAAACTTACAATCTGCTGATGAGTCGCTTCATTGATGACACTTCTATCCTTTTTCCGTCTACTCGAGCAAAAACAGTTTTGCTCGAGGCACACGTCCTTCAATATTCTGTATTTTCCTCTACAATGATATTGAAAACTAAAGTTATATGAAAAAATTAAAAAATTATTAAATAATTGAGAAAACAAAATAAAATGTAAGTCGTAAAGAAAACTTATAAAAAATTGACATACCTGCTTCCTCTCATGATCCGGCATCATCGTACGTCCTAGTGTGTGGAGATATTTTTTTGCATCAATGTTTTTTTTATTTTTTCCAGATGATTCCTAAATAAAAGTCAATAATGCAAAGGATAATATTAATGAAAAACATGAAAGTTATTATTTAAATACCTCAAATATAATTCATACCTTAAACTGGGTACTCGTCCAATGAGTAATCATCTGACGATACTGCTCTATAGGACAGTCATCCACCACTGGTACCGCCTCTAACTCAGTGCCAACTCTAGCACGCTAGCCAAGATACAACTCATGCTTGTAGGCTCTCCAAAGCTCGCCTAAATCCTTTAGACGTTCCGCTCGAGCACCCTCACCATCGGGAAAATTAAATCGAAGCTGACATCAAAATATTAATTCATATAAATACAAAAATAATTCATGTCATTAAATAAAATAGATTTTTTTACCCATATCTCTGCCCAAGCTCTATCCTTGACTTCATGTGGCAAATTTCTCCACGACAGCGGGCTGACGGGAATGATGTCGGAGTATTTGGAAAGCGTCGCCAAAAAACACCGACATTGCTGCCCCGGATTTCTCAACCATTTGGTTGTCTTTAGTATAATCAACCATAACCTGTGTGCGGCAATTCCACACCGAACGCATGCATGTATGCTCCCGCCCCCGCCTCATGTCAGTAGCTGTATCTGTCATTAAAGAAAAAACAAATATTTTATCAAAACATGTTATAATGAAAATAAATATTTTTATACAATTTTTTAAGGGTTTTATAAATATACCTGCGCCAGTCTGATCGCTGAGCGCTGCCGGGATCCACAGAAACAGATGGAACACCCTGTGCTAGAACAGGAGTCGAGGACGAAGGAATATGGAAGCTCGGAGAGACAGAAATAAAAGGAAAAGAAGATGGGACAGCAGTATGACCAGATTCTGACTGGGGAGTGGGAATCATCATGGGATGTGAAAATGATGGGGCAGAAGATGCAGACGGTAGCGAAAACATGGGAGGCCTAAATATCCCGTGTGTCCCTAACGGAACACCGGGATCAGAATGTGGTAAGGATTACATGTCATGAGTAAGAGGGGAAGGGTCTAGTCGGGCATGCGCAGTTGATCGTCGACCTCTAGTACGAACCCCCCTCGTACCACCGGCCTGAGTACTAGGACCAGTACTAGGCTCCTCGTCGAATAACTGTCGACGTAAAGGTGGATCCTACAAAAATGTTTACAACAAAATTAATCACATGACATTATATATTCTTAAAATATATATATTTGAAATAATGTACTCACGACAGGTACTAATGGTGGAACTCCCAAATCCGTCATTCGACGATTGTTGTCCATCATTTTTTTTCTTCGTCTCTCTTCAATAGGCTGCATTTCCTGCTTTTGAAAACAAATATGTAATTAATTAGAAAAAGGAAACTAAAGTGTAACCCAAAAAAATAAATATATGAGGGAATATGGGGATTCATTGGTAATTTATCTATCAATTGTTTTATAAGAGCTTGAATGGATTTAATAAATCATACAAGTTGTAATGTTTACCAAGTTAAAAATATTGTTTGACTAGGTTTGAATACAGTTCAATTCCAAATTAGAAAATGCAATTCAAATAAAACTTCAATGAATAAACATTGAAAATTCACATAACGGTCAAGTCATCCAAAATATATTTGTTATCAA
Organism: Viscum album; assembly: GCA_963277665.1. Taxonomy (NCBI): domain Eukaryota; kingdom Viridiplantae; phylum Streptophyta; class Magnoliopsida; order Santalales; family Viscaceae; genus Viscum; species Viscum album. The sequence goes on along the minus strand of OY728129.1, from coordinate 411,172,160 downwards.
TACTAAATCAATTTGAATAGTACCAACCTTAACAATCCAACTCGAGGTAAACCAAAGGAATTGAGAACATGGATGAATGATTCTATATATTTTCAACCACAACTTCAGGTTCACAATCAACTCTGACAATTGAGCTATTGGAGTCATCAAAAGAAATAAATGCATTGGTTCCAATGACAGTAGGGAAAGTGTCAATTTCATCATCACCATCATCAAAAAAATTTCTTGGAATTACTTCAACTATGACACAAAATTCAGGTCGAAGTTGGTCTTTGACATAAAAAACTTGTTTAGCCATTGATGCCAACACATATGGCTCTTCGGTAGCAAGAGTGTGAGTCATATTAATTACTCAAAATCAAAAATCATCAATAAATGTGCCTTGTCTCATCATCGAATCAAACCAATGGCATTTCAACATTGTGACTCGTCCATGAGAGTAATAATCAAATATTATTATTTTCTCAATGACTCCATAATAACCCACATTTTCAAATCGCGGTCTACTATCTGATGCACTGGCATAAAAATCTGTTGTGGCAGTAACCATAACACCATCATGTTGTGTTCTCATATTCTTTGCTCGTTCAGTGACAATAAATTTGTACCCATTGATAACAATTGATTTACAGTCACAAACAACGGTATTAGGACCAAAAGCCAAAGCTCTTATTTCCTCAGAGACAGAGTCAGCAGACAAACTCAATACCTGCAATATAAATGATTGTTAAACTTAATTAAATATTGATTTAATTATTTTAAATAGTAATATTTTTACATTCAATTTTAACCAAGCAGAAAACTCTTTGCTATGAAAAGCCTCCCTCCTCAAAGATAAAGAACGATGATTTCTATTTATCATTGTTTGATGTTCCCTGTAGATAAAAAATATGAATAGTTTAACAGATATATATGTAAGATATACATAATCAATTTAGTTACCTGATATAGTCATAGAACAAATCACAGTTGAACAAAACTGTGCGATGTGCCATGTAACACCCGAGACTTTTATGTTATATAAATCATCAAAAGAATCTTTTTCTACACAACACTTTCTTGGCTTGCTTTACACGAAATCGTGACCTTCCTCGATAGCTTGCGTCGTACGCAATACCGAGTTTCACTAAACAACGATATGCTATTAAAATAAAACTAGTTGTTATGAATAGTAAAAACCAATTTTTAAAATTTTATAAATTTTATTTTTCAAAATGGACTTCATTTTTGGATTCGGAATATCGGAATTAGCCTAGGGTGAAATTTTGGTATTTTTCTGAAAACATTCAATTTTTGATGAATAGTGAAACCACTAAGTGGTAGGTTAAAAACTGAATTTTGCATAAAACTTAATTTTACCACTTCTGTGAATAGAATTTCGAAAATCCGACAGACACGGTTAATATCAAGGACTAAAATGTGGTTCAATGAGATGAAAATAATTTTTGGTGAATAATAACTTTTTACTTTTTTTTACCACGGTTAATAGTAAATAGGGTAACTAAGGGTAAATATGATACTACTATTACCCTAACACATGTCCTAATTCTATTGGATAAGTGTAATTCGACCAAAAACAACCTTATGAATATAATATGACCATTTAGGTCTACTTGGATTAGATTATGACATTTAATATTATTTTATTTAATGAATAGTTAAAATAGTTAAAATCAAAGTTTAATAACTAAACATTTTTAATATGGGGTTATACATAAGATAAATTCGACTATAAATATTCATTAGAAAGCTAAAAATATTTCCTACATAATGATATTTTATTTATTATTTTTAGACTTTAAATAAATTTATTTATTAATGACACAACGATGATGCAGTAATTACCCTTTTAAGGAAATGTTAACATAATTGATGTTATAAATGCTCAAATAAATGTAATTTGAGACTTTTTATGAATTCCACTAATTTTATAGGTTACTATGATATATTATTGTTTATTTAATCAACTTGGTTCGAACATATAATTCTGTTATGACTTTCAAAAAAATCATATATCAAATAGTGTCAAAATTGACACAAAATAGTTTTTAAATCAAATATTATATTATTAATTGTTATTTTATTCCTAAAAATATAAGGAACGGCCAAATGACTTAGATAAGGATATATATATATTAATAATAAACAACTTGGGGTTCTTTTGGCATGTTATAGTAAGTGTATTAACCATATAGTGTAAGAAAACAAAAAGTCACAGTAAAAGTTAAATTATTTAACTTAGAGTTAAATCTAATTGATAAGGTTAAAATAATAAGCTAAACTTGTCTAAATCTTATTGGTTGATAGTATTTCGACCCATCACCACATTACCTTCGAAATAAGACCCTTTGGAACCATTATAAACCGATTTTGACTTTAATATAAAATAATATTTTGAGGTATTCCTAAGGTGCCCCTCTCCTCCCTTATAAAAGGGCACCTCCTCCCCCTCCTCCTCCCACCAATTTGAGCACTCAAGATCGGCCAAACCCTGCCAAAATCCCTTCTCCACTTCCCTAGAATAATCCTAGAGGTCCTGGTCTTCTTCAAAGACCAATCTTAGTTCCCTAAGTGGAGGATTCAAAGAGGCGTTTCAAAGAAGAGGTAATATCCATTACCGATCTTTTCAATTTCTTTCTTCTTCAACTTCTTCTTCTTTAGTTGTTTCATGATAAAGTAATAACATCAGTATTACTTACATACTGATATGTTATTATAAATATCAAACAACCCTAATTCACCTTCTATCCATCCTACGGAAAAATGAAATCACCGCGCGTGCGTACGTACGGAATACCGTCTCCACGCCGTGGTGTAATCTATTTTCCATCATCACCTTACAAGGATGGGTATAATGGTGTAATGAGTAACTATATATGATTATTATAAAGGGATATTGATACTGAAATAGTATAAATACACTTAAATACAATTCCACGATCATGGGAACAATATCATCGCTCGCGCGTACGTACGGAATACCGTCTCCACGATGTGATGCGACTCGTTCTACATGATCATCATTACATAGTAATTATATAAATGAATTGAATGAATAAATATGATATATGTTACACTAATACCATTCTGGATATAAGGTATCTGTAACCTTAAAAGAAGAATAAGAATTTATTCGGCAAAACACGCATAAGAACAAAAGCCAATAAAGACCCGAGTAACAAGTAACAATGAAATATTACTAATAAGAAGCTAAGAATATGACCATATATGATATCATATCAATATGTATGATTCTGGAATAAGTCAATAACATTATTTAAACCATTATACATGAGCTTCGGACACGTACAAAGCAAATCGGACCTAAGGTAAGGGAAATTATCACAATCTCATTTTTATCCGAGATTGTTTATACTTTTGTATTTACTGGGGTGTATTTTATCATCCACATCCATGTTTCCTCAATATGTAATATTATTTCCATCCACCTACAATTGTTTGAATCCAATTTTACCCTTCGGTGAGTTTTTAGTAAAAGATATGAAAGGAATCTTTTGTTGTTTTTCGTACGAGGTATTTTTTTTGACTTTTCTGACAAAAGTACGAAGAATGTTTTTTTAACTTATACAGCATGAATGGATTTTTAAAACATTATTTCCAAGAAGCTTCCTTTACAGGTTTTCAAGTTTATTTTTAATCAACTTCTTTTAGTTTAAAATTTTATAACATGTTAAAGAAAGGAAAGTGTTTTTGAAGTAGAAAGGATATTTTCCTCAAGAATGGAGTTCAAATGTTTTATCAAGATTATTTTCCATCTAAGATAATATAGGGTTCTGTTTTTATCCCTATTATTACATTGATTTCATTATGTTTTGAGGAAATTATTTTTATGAAGTCATTTACCTTATATGATTTGTTTTATGATGTCATGATGTTTCAAGAATCCCATTTTTGTTACATGTGTTATGCGATGATGTATGATTTATGATTATGTGGCACACATAAGAAAGGATTCATTATAAGATGGGTGGGACCTATATCTCCCTCCAATGCATTGGGTAAAGATTTATATCTCATGAGATAGACATGGCTGGAAGGGAAGTTTATTTCGGTTCAGTGATTCAGGACTGAAATGAGGAGTGAACTCGGTTCAGAAATGGACTTTGTCTGCTAAGATAGTCTTGGAAATGAGTCATGACTAACAAGAAATGATTATCCATGATTATGTGTGCATGACACAAAGTTTCAAGTTTTATGTTATGATTATGGGGATCTCATTTTCACTTCTATGATTTATTCCATGTTTAGATATTATGATCTATTTTGCAGGATATGATTTTCAAAAAGATATGATATGATTTTTATTTCCTTTATTTTCCCTTGCTGAGCATTTGAGCTCACCCTTTTTGTATGATTTCTTTTCCCCAGGTCAGGAAGATGGATATTAAGTAGAATATGCTAAAAGGGACCCTAGATATGATGAAATAAATGGGATACACTGTAGAAGATTTATGAACCAGTTGTTTATGTTTCCCAGTTTCTAAAGACACTATACCTATACGGTCCTTTGTGGTTTTGTCATATGTTGTAATAAGTGTACTTCAATTTTGAAGTATTAACAATGTATGTAAAGTATGGGTCGTTATAGTTGGTATCAGAGGAAAGGTATAGTCAACCTTTGGAAACTAGGATGTGAAAGCCTTAGTAAGAACCCTAAGGATAAGTCTAATCATAGAGCACAATATTAGTGTTTTAGAAATATCCATGAATAACATAGGATAAGACCTTAAGTGTGAAATTTTATTCTTAATTATGTGGTTTTCCTATTATAATTAGTGTTGCTCACACTATTCTTCTTGGTTTTAGTCAATGGCTGGAACCCGAAGGAATCATGTTAATGTGGAATGCAACGGGAAATGCAATGATTGTCCCCCTGAGCAACCAATCGATATGGGAGCTAGAATACAAAATCTTGTAGCCATGCTCACACAACTTTCTCAAGCTATGAATCATGCAGGACTTCCAAACGAGCAAAGGAAAGAGAAACATTCTGTTGAATCCTTCATGAGGCAGCGTCCACCTTCTTTCAGCGGGTCTACTGATCCATTAGTTGCTGAACAATGGATTAGTACTACTGAAAAGATATTTTCAGTTCTTCAATGTTCCGAACATGATAAAGTCATCCTAGTAGTGTATCGTTTGGAAGGAGATGCTGATCAATGGTGGAATCTTATTAAGAATACGAGGCAAAGGGATGAAATTGAGTCCATGGAATGGGACGAGTTCAAGAACTTATTTTTCAATCAGTACTTCCCTCGTATTCTCCGAACAAAGATGGAGAAATAGTTTCTGGAACTGAAGCAAAAGGATGATGAATCTGTTGGTACCTATGAAGCAAATTTTACAAGACTTGCAAGGTACGCTTCTGGTATTATTATCCAACCTGAGAGTAAGATCGATCGATTCTTTAGTGGCTTAAAACCAGGTCTTCGAAGGGCGTTAGCCATAAGGGACTTCAATAGCTACGAGGAAATCGTTCGATGTGCTCTCAAAGTCGAGATGGAGATTGGAGTAACCCATCAGTCATATGGGTTTGATAAGAAGAGGAAAATGGAATTCAAAGGAAAATCTAAAGAGCACACTGAAAAGAAGATGAGCTTTCCCTTATGCTCAAAGTGTGGAAAGAAACATGGAGGGAGTTGTCTTAAAGGGACAAGTAAATGTTTCAAATGTGGAAAGGAAGGTCATCGGGCATTTGAATGCCGCGATAATGGGAAGAAGATGTCTAATGATGCAAACAAAGGAAGGGATACACATAATGAACCTACTACACTTCAATGTTTCAAGTGCAAGGAGATGGGGCATTATGCCAATCAATGCCCAAATCCAAGGGTTGATGATGATGGTCAACGTCAACAAACTCTTAAGGCTAAAGACAAAGGAAAGTCACGTGCAATTTCTATCAGCGATGTGGAGTACGATAACGATGTGGTGAAAGGTACACTTACCATCCACTCTAAAGTAGAAAATGTTTTATTTGATTCTGGATCCACCCACTCTTTTATTTATGAAGAATTTTCTAAGGGTATCACTGTATTACCTCAACAATTAGATGTTGAGTTAGCTGTGACAACACCTAATGGCACATCAATCGCATCAAAAGTTTATAATTCTTCTCTAATCGAAGTTTGTGGGAAAGTGCTTCCTGCAAATCTTGTGATCCTTCCTATAGTTGAATTTGATGTGATTCTTGGCATGGATTGGCTTTCTTTATACGGAGCTCATATCAATTGCCAAAGAAGGGAAGTCACATTTCATATTCCAGATCAATCTATGATCGTCTATCAATGCAAGGATGAACATAACCTTCCAGTGGAAATTTCTTCCATTTTATGGGTATTGATTCCACTAAATGAAGGTTATTTATCTCAAATGGTTGGTGAGAAACTCATGATTAAGAATATGCCCATCGTACGGGAGTTTGATGATGTCTTTCTGGAGGAATTACCGGGTCTTCCACCAAATCATGAAGTTGAGTTTTCAATAGAACTCGTACCGGGTGCTTTGCCGATTTCAAAGACACCTTATAGAATGGCCCCAATTGAGTTGCAGGAATTGAAGAAGCAACTCCAAGAGAATCTTGATAAGGGATTCATACGCCCTAGTGCGTCACCTTGGGAAGCACCTGTTCTATTTGTTAAGAAGAAAGATGGATCAATAAGACTCTGCATTGATTATCGAGAACTTAACAAGATCACTATCAAGAACAAATATCCTCTCCCGCGCATTGATGACTTATTTGACCAACTACGCGGAGCTCAATACTTTTCCAAGATTGATCTTCGTTCAGGGTATCATCAATTAAGGGTCAAAAGGGAGGATATACCAAAGACGGCTTTCCGTACAAGGTATGGACACAATGAATTTATAGTGATGCCTTTTGGTCTTACTAATGCCCCTCCTATCTTCATGGATCTAATGAATAGAGTCTTTAAAGAATATCTTGATCAATTTGTGGTAGTCTTTATAGACGATATTCTTGTCTATTCAAAGAGAAAGGAAGAGCATGAAGAACAATTGAGAATTATATTGAAGACCCTGAGAAAGGAGAAGATTTATGCCAAATTTACCAAGTGTGAATTTTGGCTTCAAAAAGTTGCATTTTTGGGTCACATAATCTCAAAAGAGGGGATATCTATGGATCCAGCAAAAACAGAGGTTATCGAAAGATGGTCGAGACCAACAACAGTAACTGAGATCCGAAGTTTTCTTGGTTTGGCTGGATATTATCGACGTTTTGTAAAAGATTTTTCACGATTATCTAATCCACTGACCAAGTTGACTCGGAAAGGAGTTAAGTTTGTTTGGACCGAGGAATGTGAAGAGAATTTCAAGGAGTTGAAAAGAAGGTTATCCAGTGCACATGTGCTCACACTGCCTTGTAGTGGAGAAAGGTTTGTGATCTACAGTGATGCATCCAAGAAGGGATTGGGGTGTGTTCTTATGCAAAATGATATGGTGATAGCTTATTCCTCACGACAGTTGAAAATCCATAAGCAAAATTACCCAACACATGATTTGGAGTTAGCTGCGGTAATCTTTGCATTAAAGATTTGGAGGCATTACCTTTATGGTGAAAGGTGTGATATTTATACTGATCATAAAAGTTTAAAGTATATTTTCACACAAAAGGAGCTGAATATGCGTCAAAGAAGATGGTTGGAGCTGATTAAGGATTATGACTGCTCAATCCATTACCACCCTGGGAAAGCAAACAAGGTGGCAGATGCATTAAGTCGACAAGACCATGCTAGTTTATCCATGATGAGGATCACAAAAGATCCAATATTTATGGATTTACAAAGGATGGATCTTGGAATTATAATGGAAGGGGAAAAATCTTATCTTTCTCAAATGAATGTTCAACCATCTATACATGTGAAGATTAAAGAGGCACAGAAAGAAGATGTTGAGTTACAAAAGAAGGTGAGAAATGTTCCTGAATTCAACCTTGATTGTGATGGGATAATAATTTTCAGGAATCGGGTTTGTGTCCCTACCATCCCCGAATTAAAGAAGGAGCTGCTGGATGAGGCTCATAGTTCTTCATTCTCTATTCGTCCTGGAAGCACGAAGATGTATAGGGACCTGAAAGAGTACTTCTGGTGGGATGGCATGAAAAGAGATGTTGCTGAATATGTCTCTCGATGTTTGGTTTGTCAACAAGTTAAAGCTGAGAGACAGAAGTCTAAGGGGATGTTACAACCATTACCCATACCTGAATGGAAATGGGAAAACATCACTATGGACTTTGTCACAGGACTTCCTAAAACATCCAAAGGCAATAATGCTATCTGGGTCATAGTTGATCGTCTTACAAAGTCTGCACACTTCATTGCTATTAGAGAGGATTTCTCTATAGATCAGATTGCCAGGATATATGTAAAGGAAGTGGTAAGATTGCATGGAGTACCACTTTCTATTATACCTGATCGAAATCCGAGATTTACCTCAAAGTTCTGGCGAAGTCTTCAGCATACTCTGGATACAGAGTTGAGTTTCAGCACTGCTTATCATCCTCAGACAGACGGTCAGTCTGAGAGAACAATTCAAACCCTAGAAGATATGTTGAGAGCTTGCTCCATGGATTTCAAAGGAGGTTGGGATCAACACCTACCTTTGGTGGAATTTTCTTATAATAATAGCTTTCACTCCAGTATTCAGATGGCTCCTTATGAATCTCTCTATGGAAAGAAATGCAGGACTCCAACTTACTGGGATGAAGTTGGGGAAAGAAAGCTATTAGGACCTGATCTCGTTGATGAAATGGCAGAAAAGGTCAGATCTATTCAAACACACATAAGAGAAGCTCAGAGTCGACAGAAAAGTTATGCCGACAACCGAAGAAAAGACCTAGAGTTTGAAGTGCGTGATAAAGTGTTCTTACGAATATCTCCCTGGAAGAGGGTTATGAGATTTAGAAAGAAGGGGAAGTTGAGCCCAAGATATATCGGTCCTTTCGAAATACTGGATCGTGTTGGAAAGGTAGCTTACCGATTGGCGCTTCCACCCAATCTCTCTCAAGTTCACGATGTGTTCCATGTATCTCTCCTGAGAAAGTACATACCTGATCCTTCACATGTACTCATCTTAGAAGTTTTACCGCTGGAGAAATATCTTTCTTATGAAGAACAACCAATAGAGATTCTGGATCGTAGCGAATAATTCCTACGAAACAAGACCACTCGATTGGTGAAAGTTTTATGGAGGAACCACCAACTTGAAGAAGCTACATGGGAGATTGAGGATATGATGAGGGAGAAGTATCCTCATCTGTTTGTTACAAAGTGACGAATTTCAAGGGTGAAATTCATTTTAAGGGGGGTAGAATGTAACACCCGAGACTTTTATGTTATATAAATCATCAAAGGAATCTTTTTCTACACAACACTTTCTTGGCTTGCTTTACACGAAATCGTGACCTTCCTCGATAGCTTGTGTCGTACGCAATACCGAGTTTCACTGAACAACGATATGCTATTAAAATAAAACTAGCCGTTATGAATAGTAAAAACCACTTTTTAAAATTTTATAAATTTTATTTTTCAAAATGGACTTCATTTTTGGATTCGGAATATCGAAATTAGCCTAGGGTGAAATTTTGGTATTTTTCTGAAAACTTTCAATTTTTGATGAATAGTGAAACCACTAAGTGGTAGGTTAAAAACTGAATTTTGCATAAAACTTAATTTTACCGCTTCTGTGAATGGAATTTCGAAAATCCGACAGACACGGTTAATATCAAGGACTAAAATGTGGTTCAATGAGATGAAAATAATTTTTGGTGAATAGTAACTTTTTACTTTTTTTTACCACAGTTAATAGTAAATAGGGTAACTAAGGGTAAATATGATATTAATATTACCCTAACACATGTCCTAATTCTATTGGATAAGTGTAATTCGACCAAAAACAACCTTATGAATATAATATGACCATTTAGGTCCACTTGGATTAGATTATGACATTTAATATTATTTTATTTAATGAATAGTTAAAATAGTTAAAATCAAAGTTTAATAAGTAAAACATTTTTAATATGGGGTTATACATAAGATAAATTAGACTATAAATATTCATTAGAAAGCTAAAAAGATTTCCTACATAATGATATTTTATTTATAATTTTTAAACTTTAAATAAATTAATTTATTTATGATACAATGATGATGCAGTAATTACCCTTTTAAGGAAATGTTAACATAATTGATGTTATAAATGCTCAAATAAATGTAATTTGAGACTTTTTATGAATTCCACTAATTTTCTAGGTTACTATGATATATTATTGTTGATTTAATCTACTTGGTTAGAACATATAATTCTGTTATGACTTTCACAAAAATAATATATCAAATAGTGTCAAAATTGACACAAAATAGTTTTTAAATCAAATATTATATTATTAATAGTTATGTTATTCCTAAAAATCTAAGGAACGGCCAAATGACTTAGATAAGGATATATATATTAATAATAAACAACTTGGGGTTCTTTTGGCATGTTATAGTAAGTGTATTAACCATATAGTGTAAGAAAAAAAAAGTCACGGTAAAAGTTAAATTATTTAACTTAGAGTTAAATCTAATTGATAAGGTTAAAATAATAACCTAAACTTGTCTAAATCTTATTGGTTGATAGGATTTCGACCCATCCCAACTTTACCTTCGAAATAAGACCCTTTGTAACCATTATAAACCGATTTTGACTTTAATATAAAATAATATTTTGAGGTATTCCTAAGGTGCCCCTCTCCTCCCTTATAAAAGAGCACCTCCTCCCCCTCCTCCTCCCACCAATTTGAGCACTCAAGCTCGGCCAACCCCTGCCAAAATCCCTTCTCCACTTCCCTAGAATAATCCTAGAGGTCCTGGTCTTCTTCAAAGACCAATCTTAGTTCCCTAAGTGGAGGATTCAAAGAGGCGTTTCAAAGAAGAGGTAATATCCATTACCGATCTTTTCAATTTCTTTCTTCTTCAACTTCTTCTTCATTAGTTGTTTCATGATAAAGTAATAACATCAGTATTAATTAAATACTAATATGTTATTATAAATATGAAACAACCCTAATTCACCTTCTATTCATCCTACGGAAAAATGAAATCACCGCGCGTGCGTACGTACGGAATACCGTGTCCACGCCGTGGTGTAATCTATTTTCCATCATCACCTTACAAGGATGGGTATAATGGTGTAATGAGTAACTATATATGATTATTATAAAGTGATATTGATACTGAAATAGTATAAATACACTTAAATACAATTCCACGATCATGGGAATAATATCATCGCTCGCGCGTACGTACAGAATACCGTCTCCACGATGTGATGCGACTCGTTCTACATGATCATCATTACATAGTAATTATATAAATGAATTTAATGAATAAATATGATATATGTTACACTAATACCATTTTGTATATAAGGTATCTATAACCTTAAAAGAATAATAAGAATTTATTCGGCAAAACACGCATAAGAACAAAAGGCAATAAAGACCCGAGTAACAAGTAACAATGAAATATTACTAATAAGAAGCTAAGAATATGACCATATATGATATCATATCAATATGTATGATTCTGGAATAAGTCAATAACATTATTTAAACCATTATACAGGAGCTTCGGACACGTACAAAGCAAATCGGACCTAAGGTAAGGGAAATTATCACAATCTCATTTTTATCCGAGATTGTTTATACTTTGGTATTTACTGGGGTGTATTTTATCATCCACATCCATGTTTCCTCAATATGTAATATTATTTCCATCCACCTAAAAATTTTTTAATCCAATTTTACCCTTCGGTGAGTTTTTAGTAAAAGATATGAAAGGAATCTTTTGTCGTTTTTCGTACGAGGTACTTTTTTTGACTTTTCTGACAAAAGTACGAAGAATGTTTTTTTAACTTATACGGCATGAATGGATTTTTAAAACATTATTTCCAAGAAGCTTCCTTTACAAGTTTTCAAGTTTATTTTTAATCAACATTTTTTAGTTTAAAATTTTATAACATGTTAAAGAAAGGAAAGTTTTTTTGAAGTAGAAAGGATATTTTCCTCAAGAATGGAGTTCAAATGTTTTATCAAGATTATTTTCCATCTAAGATAATATAGGGTTCTGTTTTTATCCCTATTATTACATTGATTTGATTATTTATTGAGGAAATTATTTTTATGAAGTCATTTACCTTATATGATTTGTTTTATGATGTCATGATGTTTCAAGAATCCCATTTTTGTTACATGTGTTATGCGATGATGTATGATTTATGATTATGTGGCACACATAAGAAAGGATTAATTATAAGATGGGTGGGACCTATATCTCCCTCCAATGCATTGGGTAAAGATTTATATCTCAGGAGATAGACATGGCTGGAACGGAAGGTTATTTCGGTTCAGTGATTCAGGACTGAAACGAGGAGTGAACTCGGTTCAGAAATGGACTTTGTCCGCTAAGATAGTCTTGGCAATGAGTCATGACTAACAAGAAATGATTTTCCATGATTATGTGTGCATGACACAAAGTTTCAAGTTTTATGTTATGATTATGGGGATCTCATTTTCACTTCTATGATTTATTCCATGTTAAGATTTTATGATCTCTTTTGCAGGATATGATTTTCAAAAAGATATGATATGATTTTTATTTCCTTTATTTGCCCTTGCTGAGCATTTGAGCTCACCCTTTTTGTATGTTTTATTTTCCCCAGGTCAGGAAGATGGATATTAAGTAGAATATGCTAAAAGGGACCCTAGATATGATGAAATAAATGGGAGACACTGTAGAAGATTTATGAACCAGTTGTTTATGTTTCCCAGTTTCTAAAGACACTATACCTATATGGTCCTTTGTGGTTTTTTCATATGTTGTCATAAGTGTACCTCAATTTTGAAGTATTAACAATGTATGTAAAGTATGGGTCGTTATATGCCATCTCCCTCTCTTAATGGCTTAATGTCTTCAATGTATATGATCCAGGAATTCCTCCAGTTTGAGGAAGTGATGGAAAACTGGGTTCAATTTGATCATACTGTTCTTCTTCATTTCTCATTGGTCTATTCAATCTTGTAGTAAGATCAGACAAATACATCGAGCAGAAATCCATACATTCTTGGGCCAGGTAACCATTCACGATAGAACCTTCAGGGTGATTTCTGTTTCGGACATAAGACTTTAATGTGAACATATTTTTTTCAGTTGGATACATCCAATGAAAAGAAACAGGTCCTCCGAGAAGTATTTTAGTGGGAATATGGACAATCAGATGCAGCATGCATGTGAATAATGATGGAGGAAATATTCTCTCCAACTCACACAAAATTAATGGGGCATCTATCAAAATATTTTGCAAGAAAGACTTGGAAAAATTCTTAGCACAAAGATCTCTAAACAAATGGAACAACCGAATAACAGCCACCCTTACATTATTGGACAAAAGATGAGGGATTGCTATTGGAAGCAACTCATGCAGTAGAACGTGATAATCATGAGTCTTTAAAGATTTTAGCTTCAACTCTTTTCTGTTGACCCATTTAGATATGTTGCTTGAATAGCCCTCAGGAACTCTAATAGTCTCTAATACTTCCAAAAATTGTTTTTCTTCCGTAGGTGTCATCACATAAGAAGCACATGGAAGTTGCCATTTATATTCACTGATACGCACAGGATGCAATTCTGGTCTGATGCCCCAATCCACCAAGTCACACCGAGATCGTAAATCATCTTTTTTTTCCCCTTGACATTTAGAAGAATTGAAAGAAACATTTCGCATATATTCTTTTCAATATGCATTACGTCTAAGCAATGACGTAACAAATTGGTTGACCAATAAGGAAAATCAAAAAGGATACTCCTCTTCCTCCAATTGTAACAGGTTTCAATGGAAACATTCTTTCTCTTTCCAGATTTCATTTGACCCTCCCCGAACGAAAAACTGCAATCTTTCAATTCATTAAGCACATCATTTCCATACATACGCTGATGTGGATCATCGGTCTCTATGGTATTATCAAATCTTCGACGATTCAATCTATATGGATGATCCTTTGGTAAGAATCATCGATGTCCCCTAAAACTGAAACTACAACGATGTTTCAGTCTTCTGGATCATGTATTCTTCATACAAATTGGACAAGACAGTTTTCCCTTTGTGCTCCATCCAGACATCATTGCATAAGCTGGAAAATCATTGATCGTCCACATAAGCGCAGCACGCATCTGTAATATATCTTTCGAACATGCATCGTATGTGCGCACACCCACATCCCAAAGAAGTTTTAATTATTTTATTAAAGGTTGCATGTATACATAAATATCATTGTCGGGATCAGAAGGACCAGATATGATTATACTCATGAAAGTGAAAGGTTTTTTCATACACAACCATGGGGGAAGATTATAAATGTGTATAAAAACTGGCCATGTGCTGTGCGAAGTAAGAATCTGCCCAAATGGATTAAAACTGTCGCATGAAAGACCCAGCCTCACATTACGCACGTCAGCTGCAAAATCAGGATGTCGAGAATCAAATCTCTTCCATGCAAATCCATATGCAGGATAAACCAACTCATCATCAGTCTTCTTTCTCTCGGTATCATGCCATCTCATTTTTATTGATATGTCATCAGACATAAAAAAGATTCTGGAGTCTGGGGATCAATGGAAAGGGCCAAATTACTTTCTGTGGAACACGGGATGGTGTTCCATCGGATTTTGACTTCCATCGGGATGTGCCACATTTTATACAATCATTTCGTTCAGCGGTTTCCTCCCAGAATAAACTGCAATCTTTCGGGCAAGCATGAATTTTGTTTCTTGAAAATCCAAGTTCCTCAACTAACTTCCATGCCATATAGTGGTTTGAGGGAATATCTGCATCATCTGGAAGTAAATCCTTCAAGAGGGTAAGAAAGTAATCGATTGCTATATTAGAAATCCCATACATAGTTTTCCCATGAAATAATCGGATTAAAAATTCCAGCTTTTTCATTTTATCGCATTGTCGGTATACTGGAGTCATGGCATCATCATTCAATTTTTTCACCCTATCAATATCATCATTTTCACTAGATGCATCAGCTGTCCTCATATCGAAGTATTCTTGAGTCGAAATCCTTTCTTTTTCATGATTAAGAATAAACGGAAACTGATCATCTAACAAATTCTCCATTCCAGTCCTTTCATTTCTAGCATCACCAATTTGAGATTTTGTTTTCTCCCCATTGTGATACCACACAAAGTAGTTTGCTTGAAACCCATTTTTGGTTATGTGGTAGCTGACTTCTTCACGGCTCAACCAAGGTCTACCAACACAATTGGAACATGGGTAGTGTATGCGACCACTATCTAAAGCATTGTGAAATGAAAAATCTATAAAGCTCTCCAAATTGTTTTGAAAATCATTTGAGATCCGATCGGTTTCATACATCAAACTTCTGTCCATTCTATAAAAAGAATTTATATAAGTCATTTTGTCATAAACAATTCAATAGGCATTAACTTTAATAGAAAATACATTTAAGTAAACGATAAAGGAAGAAAATAATCAAGGTATCAACTACACATGTGAAAAAAACATACAAATGTGTTATTGAAAAAATGTAAAACCAACAATAACTTAATGTGTTATATCACATAACAGCATGCCTCAACCCACAACCATATTAGTAGGGTATCATGAACATGAATAACATCAACCTTGTGCCATCCTCCTACCCTACATGACCCCAACCACATGCCACATCTTATTATAGTCTTATCACATCACACCTCACCGGAAAACACTAGGAAAATCATAGTACATCTCACCTGAAGAAACATGGACAATCACATCGCATCTTGCCTAAAAACACATGGTCAATCACTTTTGAAGGAATATTAGGGAAGACATGGTAGCTATCCAACCATATAACCACCATCCTAGATATTAGAAAAAATACCCATAACTCAAAACCTCTGATCGTTGGTAAGTTTATCCAACTCTGGTTGGGAATGTGTAGAAATAACATAAAAATACATGATATATAGATAGCACAAAATACTCAACCTATGGGTTCACATTAACTACATAATCACACACTTCACTACTAACATAAAACACATAAACCACACCACCACCACACAAGACGCATAGCATTTATCACTTTCATTTATAAGCCACTTTATTCACACTTACGTTGTCCATTAATTTAATGTTAAATTAATTAAATCTTTTTACCACACATCCATTTCTATTCCATCTCATTTATTTAATATCTTGTTTTTTTGTTTTAATAGCATAATTTATTCCACAGATAACCAGGAAACTAATAAAACCACCACACAACAACTCACCATCTCACAATAACCATCGACACCATGTTACATCGACCAACCATCTCACCAAAACAACCACATATCACAATCAAAATATTGCACATCACAAACCACCGCACAACCAAAACCACCTCACCACGTTATACACCACAACTTCATCACACAACACCTCCACACGACACAACACCACCACACATCATCACTATCATACAACTTCACATGACACATCCATGCCCACTAACCATCACATTACAACCCCACACATCACAAATCCCAACTGGTCACCTCAATCCCCATAAAACAGCCTACAACATACAATGAAACACAACAAAAAACCACTCATATAGGCAACATACCCCAACTTCCACAATTTATTTATTCAAGGTCTTTTATTACATTACCCCTTTATTTAGCATGGACATTATAACACAACTGATATTCCAGGGGAAACTAATTAATTAAAAAAATATTCTTTCATTTCCCTATTTTACACAGTGAAATCACATCAAAATCCAAACTTAAAACTAAAATATTAGATCAATAACAATAACAACAAGGTACCATATGTGTATAAAGAAAAAATTACCTGATTTGAGATGATTCAGATGGGTTTTCACCTATTCCGATGGGGGAGTTCGAGAGTAGCAGAGAGCTGCAGCTGGATTGAAAACTTAAAACTAAAATACTAGAGCAATAACAAAAAAAATAATAAAAACAAGGTAGCATATGTTTATAATCAAAAAATTACCTGATTTGAGATGATTCAAATGGGTTTTCACCTATTCGGATGGGGGATTTGGAGAGTAGCAGAGAGCTGGAGGTGGATTGATAACTTAAAACTAAAATACTAAAGCAATAACCATAAAAATAAGGAAGTATATGTGTATAAATGAAAAAATACCTGATTTCAGATGGTTTTCACCTCTTCGGATAGGGGAGTTCGCGAGAGGAGAGCGGTGGAGCGGATGAAATTAGGTTTCTGTGCGAATGGGGGAGAGCAGCCCCGCGGCTGGATTTGAGGGAAATAATTCCCAATGGTTTTTAAAAACTGTTGGGAAAGAGATACTAAGGACCCCTTTACCAACGGTTTGAGGAAACCGTTGGCAAAGGGGTAACCCTTTCCCAACGGTTCAACAGAACTGTTGGCAAAATGGTGATTAACACACCCCTTTACCAATGGTTTGAAGAAACCATTGGCAAAGGGGTGGCTTTTCCCAACGGTTTCAGTGAACCGTTGGGAAAGGCTTCCCTGGCCATTTCTTTACCAACGGTTTTATAAAACCATTGGTAAAGACTCCCTTAATCCTTCAAGCCCAACGGTTTTAGAAAACCGTTGGTAAACACCCGTTGGAAAAAACAGTATTTCCAGTAGTGAATCCTCATGAAAACATTTAAAACCCAACATTCAATTTCACCAAAGAGACACACCAAAATTAGGGACCATAATCAATGATGACATAATGAGGGAAATGGGTAAGCAGTATTCTAGTAACCATACCAGATGTGGCACCTAGATTATCATCCATGAACAAACAAGTGTCAGAGAACATGGTAATACCTAGGATCTTAGGGTAAAATATAGAACATATTGTAACCTAATCCATCCTTTTGGTTTGCATGATGCAATCAAACAGCCCTAACGCATGAGGGGAACCATCCCCAAAGCATAGAGTGTTTATACTAAAGGTCAATTATCCTGAACATAATCATAAACTAGTGTAGCAAGAATTCTCAAATAATCTACTACCAATTCTAGGTTACCATGTTATGTATAAAATGGGTGTGCTCTGAGGAGTATCAAACAATCAACCATATATAAAGAATAAGAAAAAGAACCACATAAGCTACACACCCCCAAGAATCACCCTAGAACACAACTCCAAAGAAGTCCCCTTTCCTTAAGTCCACCAATGCACAATAGAAGTCCCATACCAAAGAAATCCCCATTCCTTTTAATAATGATAAGGAAAGAGACACATTCCAAAGAGCGTTTTCCAAAGAAAACCCACATTCTGAATGTTCCAATAGGGCTACACCCATTCTTTTAAAAGAAAAACTTTTTCAAAAGTATCCAAACACACCATTTAGGAATCCATGATATGTTTGAAACACATTTTAAAAGTCACAACATCACTTGGAAATCATAAACCCCTTATAAGGGCCAACCAGGATTTTAATCAAACACTTGTTGTGAAGGATACTCCAAGGGTTTCATGTTCCAAATGGGGGAGAAATAGGAGTTTTGGTGATAAAATTTGATAGAGTAAATGGTAAAAAATAAATTTTTAAAGAACTTGGGCACTGTGCACAATTAAGCTACACCCCCTGGACACCCCTATCCCTTAAACAGAACACGCACCCCATGGGGACACCCCCACGCCCTGAACACCCCCTCTAGATACCCCCTACCCACTTGGATAACCCACTCACCCCCCTGGACACCACCCCCACCCCCCGGACACCATCCCCCATCGCCTACCCACTTGGACCCCCCCTGGACACCCCACCCCCAGGACAACCCCATCACCCCCTGGACACCCCCACTCCCCACCCCCTAGACACCCAACCCCCTCGGAAATCCCCCTCACCCCCTGGACACCACCCCTACCCCCTACCCCATTAGACACCACTCGGGACACCCGCACACCCCCCTGAACACCCCCACCCCCTGGAAAGCCCCATCACCCCCTTGAACACCACCCCCACCCCCTAAAATCCTCACCCATTCGAAAGAACCCTCACTCCCTGGACACCCCCCCCCCCATCCCCTTGGACACCCCCTGGACACCACCACCCCCTTGGGCATCCCCCCCACCCTGTACAGTCCCCAACCTCTCTGGACATCCCCACCCCCTTAGAAATCCTCCTCACCCCTTGGACACCACCCCCACACCCTTGGACACCCCCTAGACAACACCATCCCCTTAGATAGCCCCCACCCCCGGGACCGCCCCCCAACCCCTCTGGACAGCCACCCCACCCCCTAGAAACCCCCACCCTCAGGACAGCCCCCCACCCCATGGACACCCCCACCCCCTGGACACCCCCAACCCCTTGGAAATCCCCCCTCCCCCCGGGACACCCCCCTGGACACCCTGTAAACACCACCACCCCCTTGGAAAGAACCCCCACCCCCACCCCTTGGATAGCCACCCAACCCCTCTGGATAACACTCCCACCCGTCGGGACACCCCCACCCCCTGGACACCCCATACCCCCTTGGATAGCCCACTCACCCCCTGTACACCACCCCACACCCCCCTGGACACCCCCACCCCTGGACACCATCTCCCACCCCAACCCCCTTGGACACCCCACTATACAACCCCCTCACCTCCTTGGACACCACCCCTTGGACATGCTCACCCCCTTGGAAAGCCCCCTCACCCCTAGACACCACGCCCACCCCCTTGGACACCCCCTTGGACATCTCCCCACCCCATAGACAGCCCCCAACCCCCTCAAAACAACCCCCCCCCCCACACACACACACACAAAAACCCCCTGGACACCCCATTTCTCCTTGGAAACCCCACTCACCCCTGGACATCCGCACCACCTAGATAGCCCCCTCACCCCCCTCGACACCCCTGACCCCACCCCGGACACCCCAACCCAATTGGAAATCCCCCTCACCCACTGGACACCACCCTCACCCCCTTGGACACCCCCGGGACACCACCACCACCTTGGACTTCCGCCACCCCTTGACAGCCCCTAACCCTCTAGACATCACCCCCACCCTTGGAAACCCCCCCCCCCCCCAAACCTCTATGGCAACACCCCACCCCTCTGGATACCCCCCCCCCCCCCGGACACCCCCACCCCCCAGACACCCCTACACCCTTGGACAGCCAACCCACCCCCCTAGACACCACCCCCACACCCCTAGACACCCCTACCCCATTATATAGTCCCCTCACCCCTAGACACCACCCCCACCCCCTGGGACACCCCAAAAACCCTTTGATAGCCCCCTAATCCCCCTGGACACCACCCCCACCCCCTATGACACCCCGTGGACACACCCACCCTGGGACATCCCCCCACCCCGTTGACACCCCAACCCACTTTGAAAGCCACACCCCCTTGGACACCCCCTAAACGCACACACATAAATGATAGAACAAACAAAAATTGTAAACTTCAATGATATCACTTCCATATGATTATTTTACTAGAAAAGAATTTATCATCGTATAAATGAAAATTATTAAACTCACCAAGATATCAACAACAAATATCAAAAAATAACATCTCAAAAATTTAGTTTAGGGCATCGTGAAAAATAAAAACTGAAACTAAGTCATGTGAGACTTACTTGAGTGCTGCGAGTAGAACTGATAGATCTAATGACAATAAAGATGATGAATGATGTTGGAAAAATTAGGATAGAGGGAATGACTTCGATGAATCCTTTCTAGGTTTTCCATGCGAGAGAGACGAGTCGCAGGTCGCCTGATCGAGGAAAACAGAATGACTGAATACGGGGTATGATAAATCATTTAAAAGGGGTGCTCTCAGGAGATCCGCTCTATGGAGTTCCCTAGGGTTTTGGATTCCTTCCTGGTAGTGGCACATGTCATCGGAGTGCAGAGGGATTTGGCACAGATCCAAGGCGGAAGGAAATGGTGGGTTCATATTCTACTGAGGATCTCTTTTCTGAGCGGCAGTTTGTTTCTTGGCTTCGCTCAGGTATTCAGGCGTGGATCTCAGCTCGGGTTTTAGTTTTCAGCGGTGGTGAAGGGGTCACAGTGTCAACGGTTTTGGAAGCCGGCTCTTGCTTCTCGGCATTCCCTGCGTGGCGGCGTCCTGGTCTCGGCTCATCTCGGTTCTTCGAGAAGCCGACTCAATATTAGTGGCAGATCTCATTTCCTTAGCCCTTCCCTCTCTAAACACTGCTCTAGCCTTCCATTCCATCTCGCCTAGCCAGGTCGGCCCAGTGTGTTGGTTCTTGGTGAGGCGTTGGGATTTATAGCTATGGTGGGATTTTCATGAGTTTCAACCTTGATGTCTGTTCATTTTGGTCCATATTTGGTGAATCTGGTCTCCACTCTCACAATCGGTTTCGTTTTTTGTCGTTTTTTTCTCACTATTAGTGATCCAGGATGGAAGGGGTATTTCGTGGCTAATTTGTTTCCCAACAGTTTTCGTTGAACGTGTTTCCAGTAGGTTTGTGAATCCTTTCAGTGATGCTGTCGATATTTCTCGGGTCATTACCAGCGATAGGGTTTGGGATGATCATGATGGTGACCGGTGTGTAGGGTGTGCTGCTTGAGGGTCTGAGAGTTCATGAGGATGCTGACATGTGCTGGTTTGAATTTTTTGAATTTTTATGTGCGTGATATGAACTTTGGTTTGGCACCTCCTGTTTTCTGTATGGTGTAATGTGTGTTTTGGATGGTGTAGTGTGTTTTGTATGTTTTTGGAATGGTTGAAGTTGTAAGGTTCCCACATAGACAAAAAAGTGGTTCTTTGTTCTGAAAATGAAAAAAATGATTTGGAGGAGGATAAATCATTTAAAAGAATTATCACATCTGTTATTTAATTAGAGATGTGTTGAAATATTTTTTTAGGTTTATAACATCTGTTATTTAATAACTTACGTAAAAAATAATTTACCACGTTGGTTATTTTATAACTGACCAGATAAATGGCGCTTTATCACATCAGTTCTTTTCATAACCGACGTGATAAATTGCCGTGATTTTCTTTATCACATCAGTTATAAAATAACTGACGTGATAAATTACTGAGATTCGATAGATCATGTTGGTTATAAAATAACCAATGTGATAAAGCTAGTCTCAGTTTTTATTACATCAGTTATAAAATAACCAACGTAAAAATTGATTCTTATCGATTTATCACATTGGTTATACAATAACCAACATGATAAATCGATTTTTACAGCTTTTCACATTGGTTATATAGATCTTACATGAAAAATACCGATGTGTTAAACATTTATTCCACTAGTGTCGTGTTTTCATTGTGACTATGGGATAAATTTAAAATATAAATTTTCAAATTATGTGAATTTAATTGGGTGACATGGATTCCATATTTGAAATAAAAGGTTCCAAATTAGGCTTTATGTTCAATTTCAATTTTTTACATAAAAATTTACAATGGAAAAAATATTATTTACCTTATCATAGGTAAAATAATTGAAATGGTTATAGTTAAAAGGTAAAGACATTAGATACAAAAAAACTAAGAAATTTAATGGGATTTTGAAGTATTTATTTACCATAACAAGCCTTTATAAAATTAAGGATCTTCTAAATTCTTTGAAATTAATTTCGTCTCACTATGGTTGACTTTAATTATAAAATAATCATTATTTTGTCACGTACACCCACATATCCTCATGTATAAATATCACCCTCACCACCCCATTTTGGCTCAAAAGGCTTGAATATCTTCAAAATATCTTCTAAAACATCTCTTCCTCACTATCCTAAAATCCTATTTCTGATGGTCTCACCAAAATACCAAATCCAAGATCTTCAAGGGGTCCTTTAATGAGGAGATATCTATGATGTAATTTTCTCAAAAACACATCTCTTAATTTCTATTCAATTTCTACTTTATAGTAATTTATTTTATACCAAAAGTAATTATAATTCCATAATCATGTAAATATTTTATTTTTTATAATGTAATATATTATATTCATCACTTCTTATTACCTCCTTTTATTCAATGAAATGAAGTTATTGTCCAAATTATATCGGTTAATTTTCTTCATGAATAATGATTTTTCTAATTTTACATTACCACCTTCATGGATGTTCATTAAACTATTATCATAGTTATATAATTTTTAATTGATATATTCTAACCTATTTAATTTTCTAAAACTAATATATATATATATATAATGAAAAATAAAATGAAATTACTTTATGATGGTTAGAAAAACCTCCAAATTAAACTAAACATTTATCATTACCATGTTATCTAATAAATCATAATAACGTAAGAAATAAAAAATGATATATGGACTCATTAATACATATTAAGGTTCATTAATACTATTTCATTTCACTTCAAGAGTTGTAATCCCATTTTACAAGAACAACCATAATTTTACACAAATGAACAGATCTTGAAACCTTGTAACGAACACACATGAAACCAAGAAAATACTAAAACATTATTAATTAATGAGCCATAAAATGTTATAAAATTTTCCTATAAGGTATTATTAATATGAATGATTTTTATTAATGATTTAATAACATTATTTAAACAACTATACAAGAGGTTAAACAATGATACACTAAATGGAAGCGTGAGGTAAGGGTTTTCTCATATCATGTTATTATTCTATGAGATACATTTCTTATTCACCACTTAATCCATTTGTGTGGTGCATGTACTACCCTTTGATATATAATATCATTAATATCATTAAATTCATCGTATTTAATGTTTTATTTTATAATTATTTCTTTTATGGGGTATACGATTCAACTAATTATAAGTGATAAGAGATTTCTTAACTCAATTTTCATTCATTGGGTTAAACATATATTTCAATGATTATGTCATGATAAGGTTATATGTGAAAAATATTTTTATTATCTTAATTTCTATTTCTACTTGTTTTATGTGGATGTACAGTGAATAAACCTCGTCGATCCATTTAATGAATTAAATGATATTTTTGTGGGACTTCATCTCATTTTCACTTCATTAAGGCAAATTTTAATGTTATACACTCACCTTATTTTATTAAGTGTATATACATCCCTTTGGATATATCATATCATGAATTTATTTAATTTCATGTTATTTACTATTTTTTAAAATGATATTCCTTCATGGGTCTTATGATTCAAATGTTTCAAAGTGGTATGATATACTTTTATTTAAACATCTCTAATTAAATCAATTATTCAATATATAATTGATGATAGGATGGGTAGAAATGGGTGGGGCCTATTATTGATATCCCCTTAATGCATATGTAGTCTCATGGGATGAATCAGTTAAGCTGACATTAAACATTTTCTCACCATTATATTAAAACGTCTTATAAAAGGTCTTGATGGTATTTATTTATGTGCCAGATACATGATTTTCAATAATTAAGCATCCCCTTCCTTCAGTATTCAATTATCAGTATCCATAGGATTTTTATTATGAAAATATATAAGGATTCAATTCTTTCATAGCTTATTAATTAAATGGAATGTGTTATCATTTACTTACCTTTCCATATTTATTATTCTCATTGATTCATTATTTATTCCATTGTATATAACCCTTATTGGGCATTTGAGATCATCCATTTCTTACGTTATATTTTTCACAAATTTCCTTGAAGTTTATAATAATTGATATGTTGGGTTATGCTAAGGGAATAATGGAGTTCTCAATGAAAATAGTTTTTTTTATTTTATGTCCAAAATGTATTATTAATTTAATATATGTATTTAGTTTTCCAAGACTACTAAAATATTAGTTCCTTTGGGATTTGAATTTTGTATCAATGCTAATGCAATTAAATAAGGCACTAAATCTGAGATATTGGGGTTAGGTTCATTACATGTAGGCCCAAATTCATAGCCTGAAGTCCCATTTCTAAAGAATTTTACAACTTCTATAGTGCCTGCTATAATAAATGACTTAGTTCCCATATTTCTACACTGTAAAAGTATTTATATATTATCCTATAAAGTAATAATAAATTTATTATTGTTTTAATCTAATTAAATACACTAAAATCAAAGACTAATATATCATCTTTTTTTATCCCTTTATCTTGAATCATTAACCGACCATTCAATTTAACGAACCATGGATAATTGATATTTATTTAAATGAATAAATACAATTATATCAAATAAATTCATATTATATTCACTAAAAAGTTTAAAAAATATTTATTTTAATACTAATGTAAGAAGATAAATATTTAAATTAATCTCTTTTCTAATATGGGGAATAAATATTTATTTAAATATTAATTTTAAAATTATAAACAATAGATAAATTAATATTATATTCACTAACACATGAATAAATATTTATTTAATATTCAACTCACATATATTCTAATTTCGAAAAACTAGTAATTCAATTTATGTAATAAACATAACTTGAATGAATATTATTCCATAAAATTAGAATAATATTAATTATTATTTTTAAATGAAAATAGAATTTAATTATTATTTTGGATACACATTGTGTGTTCCCTCTTGGTGTCTTTCTCGATGGAATTTGGAAATATTTCCTAAATTCCATGGTCAATGTTTATTAATATTTCAAGGAACCATTATAGAGATATGTGAAAATATAATTTACAAAAACATAATATGAACACTTATTCTATAATTTATTCTCTTCGTATCAATATCACATCAAGAAAGTTTCATAGTTGTTTCATCAACCTAAATGGTTGGTTTATCTTTCATTTACTCTTGAAGATTAAATAATTGTTGAAATATCATGTGAATGTATTTAATTTAAATGTTTTATTTCTATAAATGATCCTAATATATATTTTTCTATTAACTTGAAATTGAAAAACTTTTCTAAACTTATTCAATTAATTTTGTAGAACTTATGATCCACCCAACATATACTACCTCACCATGAGAATATGTCTTCACAGGTTTTGTTCATATATTAAAGTACACGATTTTTCCTATATTTTAATAATAATACCATGTAAATGACCCAATATACACATCCATGTATAAGAATATACAAACACCCATATAACATGTAGAATTCCTTTTGGATGTTTAGTCTGGATAACCTATGTTCTTAGATATTTCCAAGTCTGAAAATTGTGAGAATAATTATTTTAAGACTCAACACCCGATAGTCACAAAATAATTGGTCTTCCATCAAACAGATGTCATATATATCATTAGACAAAAACTTAATAATGTTTTCAAATCATTTCAAGGATCACATTTTATAGTCGAATTTTTATAACCT
The DNA here is from genome assembly GCA_963277665.1 of Viscum album. Lineage (NCBI taxonomy): Eukaryota > Viridiplantae > Streptophyta > Magnoliopsida > Santalales > Viscaceae > Viscum > Viscum album. The sequence continues at coordinate 411,145,848 of OY728129.1, read as the reverse complement.
TTCATTGTGATAGATACTATAGAGATATTATCACATTAATGGTATGTAGAAGAAATCAAATCATGATATAATATACTTATTAATATTCTGGTATTTAGAGGTACCAATTTAGTTGTTTCTAGAGAATCAACTCTAATAGAAGATGGGTTTTCTTAACCCTCAAGGATTACCTTGGGATTAAACCTTACTTAGGTTACTACCATGGGACAAACATCCTAATGTCACCCTATTGGCTTTTCTAACCCTAATGGGGAAATGTTTCGAGGCCCTTATAAAGGGTGTCGTTTCACCCAACCCTTATGAATGGAATTAGCCATTGCCCAAAGTATCTAAGAATTCCTCATCCTAGGATACCTAATATGAGTAAGCCATAAATATTCCCTGAGTTTGTATAATTATTCAAGATATATGGGATTATAACATAGTATAATCCATTATAATTTCACATGGATCACCTTATAGAGTAATCTTGAAACGGTTTCTCATGTGTATGTACCGCACTAAAATATTTTTAGAAACTCATGACTTGAAATCATGGCCAAATGACATTAAACTATAAGTCAGAATGGTATTGGATGCAAGATCATAAAATGAACACCATAAATCATATATATGTGATCTTAAAATAAACTATTCTGACCCTAGTCCCATTACCATTACTGGAAAGATATTCCTTGTTGTATAAAACTAAACTGTTTCAGTTTTGATTCCCTTCATAAGGAAACATAAGAATCCAATTTCATAGGACCAATCACTCCATAACAACAAATTCATCCTCTTTGGATGGTGAAAAACTATAGAGTTCATTTTTATAGGAATATAAACTTTATTATTATCAAGAATTTCGATTCAATGAGAGGCAACATAATCACCTTATATAGTGTCCATTTAAATGAACCAATGGAAAACAATCACATTAAAAAAAGTGTAACTAATATTGTAATTGGGTAGGATTTCATGAACTTGTATTAAATCTATAAGAGTGTCCCATGGTAGAGAAAAAACAACTCTATAAGATGATTCACCCTCTTAGAATCTCTATTTTCAATGTATCCACTAAAGAAAATAACCAAACTGAGCTACGAAAAGAAAGTTTCAAAAACAATTGTGAAAATTATTTCATAATATTAATTTTTTAATCAACATTAATATTTTTTCTAGAGAATAATATTAAATAAATTTGTTTTATAATATCATTCTAATAATATTTTGAATATTATAACAGAACATAACCTACTAATTCATCCATAAATACATCTATTTTATCCTCTTTAAATGAATTAAAATATTTACCCTAAAAAGTAATAAAAACATATAAATAATGAAATATTAAACAAATATTCTTATTAAAATTTTATATATTAAAAAATAAATACTTATAATAGATTACTTTAAATGGATTCAACTTTTTCTATAGGTTATGAAATACTCCAAAAATTTACAAATGTAATAACCAAAATTGTGGACATTTTTTTATTTCGGACATCATGCAGAAATTAATAATTTAAAGATTTTTTAATTATGTTATGTTGTGAAAATATTATTATATATACCTGAATAGATTATTTTCTATTGAAATAAAATGGTTTAATATTTTTTTTCATTTTTTTTTATAATTTTTCTAATTGATACAATTGAATCATAAAAAAATCTAAAATTTATTTCATATTATATAGCTTATAATTTGAATACTATAAAATTTTAAATTTATAATTCTTTCTAGTCAAAAAGAAACATCATGTATGAATAATATTTTAAATATTATAGTATTATATCTAAAAAATATATCATTGTATTGATGATATTTACTTAAATTAGTTTCCAATGAAACCTAGAAAAAATTTAAACATAATGCGTACCACATGTTAAAAAAATCATAATAATAATTGATACATATAATTCTACACTTTAATTTTAGGTATTAAAAATAATTTATCATTTATTTTATTTTCATTTATAATTAATGTAAATTTTCTTAAAATAGTTATAATTTTTCCTTCATCCATTTCAATTTCTTAAAAAAAATTAATATTTGGACTAACAAATAAAAAAGATGACCAAATTCTGTAGTAACTATAAAATGGTTATATAAATATCTATAATAAAAAAAATAATAATATAATTGATGTATAAATAGTACATAAATAATTATAAACAAAAAATTTGACAATATACCTCATATAAGCATTTACGATAGAGGAACCTAACCAATTATTCTATATAATTTCATTTATACTATGAATATCGAAAAATTCAACAAAATCTATTTCATGTATGTATTTTATAAATATTAATTACCATGATTTATTCCTTTTTAAATATGAATTTATAAGATCCTATAAAGACATTTAGTGATTTAGGTTCTGTGATGAAGAAAAATTATGGTTTCTAGTAGAAATGTAAAATGGAAAAGTTAGTAATGGTGAGATCTTCCCATGTGGGAATGAATTTCCATAATTTTTTTAGAAAATTACATATATAATATGAGTAATAAAAAATAATCCTTTCCCAGTCCACATAAGACCGTCGGTAGCACATTTTATTATTAGTATTAAAAAATTTAATAAATTTTTGTAAAATAGGTCATACTCATATCTATGAGAACTTCAAAAATATAGATCCTTATTCCCATTTACAAATCTCTATTTCCATTAAATCCTGATATATTGTAGTAACATGAGTTATACCTATAGTTTTGTATATTCATGATCCTCTATGTCTTATTATATATCCTCCATCCTCTAGCATAGAACCCCCATACTTCCCCACACCACCATGAATCCTTACCATATCATTATTCATTACTTTGATCTACTCCTCACCTTATTGTAGATCTTTATCTAATCCCTCATTTATTAATCCACCTCATGGGGCATCTTTATAAAGAAACATTCATTAGTTTTCAAGATTCTATTCATTGATATGATGGTGTACATCACTAACTTGAGGAGAGAGATATTGTTAGGGGTTTGGATGCTTTTGTTAGGGATGAACTACCATGAACTAATATGATAAGTGGACAAGAAGAAGAAATTGAACATAGATCTTAGAGAGAAGTATTTTGAAAAATAGATATTATAAAACTTTATTTCATCAAAATATTTATAGTTTTAGTGAATAAAATACCACTAATTTATTTATAAAAATAAACAAACACCAGTTATCCTAACCCATATTTTAGGAATTTGAAAAAATAACAGAACAAACTATATAAAATATTTCAGTATATTTTAACATTGAATATTTCTTCCCTAAAACGCTCACTAAAAAATTCCTCTATTCAAGACCTGGTCATTCCATAATGGAATTGATACTGAAATCACCCTATATTCCAGTCACGAATTAAAATCATGAACACTAATTTTTTTGTCATTATAAGATTCACACTTAACAACGCCTTTAGCTATGAATCTTCTCATTTTCACCTAAAATAATAAAATCAATTAAAATATTCCCTCATTAAGCATAGTTGAAATAAAAAATGGAATTATTTTTCAATGTTCTTATTAAACCAATGAAACATAGTGTTATTCATTAAGGTTGTAAGATATTTTTTAGTGATGAGAATCATAAACATAGGTTCACTCTATATATATTTCTCTAGGAAAACTACCATACAAAATGATTGAGAATCCAAAACATTGGCTATCCTAAAACCAACTTCATAGAATGAAAGTGAAATGGTATTCTATTTATTTGTATTCTAGGACATCGAGATTCTGTTAAAATAATAGATTATATATTATATGCCTCTCTTATCAAATAATTCACTAGAAAAATAACTATAAACGTAGCTCATAAATTCATCTCCAATATAAACCTTTGTGTAGATTAGACCAAAGTTCATTTATACATTAAGATTAATTATAATATATTTTATTGCCTTATGATGAATTATAGTTGGCCTATCCATGAATCAACTTACCATCCTGATAGTATATGAAAGATCTATCCTTTTCTATTGTCAGTTCCTTAGGAACCCAATGAAATGTCTGTATTTTGTTTCACTTTCTATTGCTTTATTTCCATATTTTTTAATTTTTAAATTAAGATCCTTGAGATATTTAGTTGTAACACACCCAACCATTCCAAATTGATGTAACACCTTTGTGTCATAACAGATTGTTTGAGGGTGGTCCTTCATTCTTCTTACTCTATATCAATGCTAATATAATAATATATTTCACCCAGATCACTCATTTCAAATTTTGACATCATCTACCCTTTTAAAATTGTGATATCTTTAATGATAATTACTATGAACACGAGTTCATAAACATATACAATAAAAATAATATATGTTTGACGTTCTACTATCATATATACAACTTTTTCTTATTAATAAATTAAGAAACTAAGCAAATAAAGGCTCCTGTCTAGTTAGGTATTCAATTCTCAAGGATCCTACCAAAGAACATAGGGTGATTTTCTCATCTAATATAACTTCTTATCCCTATTTTTTATAACAAACCTCTCTAGCTAAGTCACATATACATCATCCGGTAACTCCCTATTCTAAAATTCATACTTCCCATCCATATTATATACTTACTAGACATGATTTGCATCTAAGGAAAGAATAAACTATACCATGATAGAATTTCCATTAGGGAAAACACTTATTCCATGTCAACTATTTACCACTAAACATTCCCATTCTTGAATAATCTTTATTTTTTCTTTAAAATATCACCAAACAATATTTTTTTCAACTTATAAAACCATTTCAATCTTATGGGAATGTGTTCCAGTGGTAGCTCCGTGAGATTTGAAATACTATTCATCTCTAGTGACTCAATCTCCACGATATTATCCTATTCCCATGAAATATCTCTAGTTGAATCATGTAAAGTGGTGGGAAATTCAGCCTCCAATGGGAGTAATTCATGTAGGGACTACACTTTTTGAGTTGTGGAATAGAGGTCCATAATATTTTTATATCAAAATATAAATTTATTGAAACATGTTCTATTTATAGTTTCTATAAATGTGGATGGATTATTGGTTCACCCAAAATTTACCATAAGGGTAGAAGTAATAACTTTCATCATGGAAATGATATCTATTTCATTGAGACTAATGAATATAACCTTGAGACATGTGAATGTTATTATTGATGTTTTTTTATTTGAAGTTTCCTTCTATTTAAAGTGAATTTACTTAATGAAAAAACACAAATATATTTGAATAAAAATAATTAATGATGCGGGTTCATTCCTAGTGTGTTGTTATGGATACATTGGAAAGACATTTATATTAAATTATTTTATATTTTTTATTAAAGAGGCATATGTTCAATAAGATAAAAACACAAATAATCATTCACTGATTTAGTCACTAAAAATTTATATTTTTAAACATGGAATCACATAAGGATAATATTCTTTATCACTTTGCAGTATAATATTGTATAAGAACACAAAATATATAGTTTTTAAATTCAATTAATAGGATAATAAATTAATTCATTGAATGTAACTATCAAATGAAAGAACCAGTTTAAAGTTTACAACATAACAATAAACATCCAATATATCATATAAGACTCCCAAATTTCATCCCAAAATAGTATTATCCCCCACCCCCCATTGATTCAAATTAGGAAATGGAAGATCATAGATGACTTATTGAAGCAAGATTGTTTAAAATTTAAAAAATCAACAAATGATCACTTTTTTTATTGTGTAAATGGATTCACACCATTAAATATATGTAATTACAATGATAAGATAAAAGTGAATATTAATTATATAAGAATGAATAAAATTTATTTAAAACACGAGAAATGTTTGAGTAACTTATAAGTGTAAATCAATCTTACAACAACAAAATTGAATCGTAACATTACAGATAAAGGAAAAAAATCTTCTATGTACTCTTATATATGTACCCTATTAATATATTTTTATAACTATTAGTCAATAAAATTGCTTTAATGTCATCATATTCATTAGGGTGAGCCAAAGGGTAGAGGAAAGTGGGTGGAAAATTTATTTTCCATCATTCCAAATTCTATATGTAGACTTTTATCTCTTCTTATTTTCATTCGAAAAATACCTTTATCTTGATATAATTTGGATAGATTTTAGTATAATAAAAATATTCGAATAATTCATCAAATATATTGTAAAATTTTCTCTCCATTGGATCATTAAATTTCGAATTTATGATTAAAATAGTGGGATGAATGTTTTGTCCATGAATCTAGACCATATTTTAATATTTATATAATCAATCCTGGATTACATTGAAAATGATTTAACTACACTAGAAAAATTAACTACAATATTTTCCATTAAATTATCTATCTTCAATTAACATTTTTTCTTCATTAGACTTTAATTATGTGTTATACATCCATTTTAGTGTCCTGGGGTCCAATTTTATTTTCCTATAAAGATCTGTATTTGAGGCCCAATATGTCTGTAATATTTTATTAATCTCTCATTCCTTATGAAGGAAAAATATACCCCATAAAAATAGTAACATGAATACTTAATTTAAAATGTAAATAATGAATATATAGTTTTCTGAATGGGATGTTTAAACGTTCCAAAATAAATATATTTTACAAAATAATTGCATATACGATGTGAAATAAGGTTTAGATTGTAAAATTTATTAACCTTGTATTTTATAAATATTGAATCACATTATAACTCTTCAAAATATAATAAAAATTGTCCACTTTAAATTCTAATAACATGTACCCCCCCCCCAACAAAGAGTTTTTTATTCCTTATAAAATATCTTGCAAAAAAATATCATAATCCAATTATCTTATGAAACCTATTTTAAGAAATATTTTTTTCCAAAATTAAATCACATAAAACAATTATAAGGCCAGTAAAATCCATTAAAAATAAAAAATACACTATTATATCTCAATATCAGTCTCTTTCCCTTATTAAAATTTACTTATACCCCTCATCCAATACCAAGTAAGAATAAATTTGTGGTGTTCATCAAAAAATAAATGGGGGTTTGTTTTTATTCAAGAGAAAAGATTGAATAACTTTATAGTTATCCCACTTCAACCATAATACAATAATCAATTTTTCAGTTTTCTTTTCTAATAGCAATATAGATGAAATGGACCACTCCAGACATGAAATCTTTAGAGTTACTATCCCCATGTTTTATAAATTCACATTAAATCAATTAAATTTTCTATAATGAATAAGTAAACAATAATTTTATGAAATAAAACTATACATTAATTATCGATAAGTTTTAAACACCTTGCATTAGGTCAAAAAATTTCTCTTTACAGTAAATTTATTATTATTTTTTAATTTTTATGGATACTTTAATTAATGTTAATGTGATCCCAAATACTATGCTTTAAAGAATAACCCCAAGAACTAAATAACACACTCTAAAATCCAAAATATTTTCAATATAACGTTTTTAGAAAATATATTAAAATATATTTGATGGAAATTCACATCAAACAACCATTATAAAAAATGCATTTTCATGAACATAAACATTCATAATGATCAAGATAATGGCATGAAAAATCATTTGACATTCTATTTTCATATTTAAAAAAGTACATTGTCACATTAAAGGGAAAAATTTAAATTTCTTACAAAATTCAAAGTTTATTATTTTTTAAAACACATTTTCACCCCCCACCCCCCATTAGAATGCCACATCCCTCAATTTTGAAGGAGAAGAGAAGATATAGTTCATAATTTTCAAAAAAGATGAAAATAAAAGTTCAAGAATTAAATCATGGAAAGAATCACATGGTTTGAAGATGGATACCCAAAAATAATATATAAATCATTTCATCTCCATGTTCTCTTTTGATTCTATATAGATGATTAAAGAGTTGGGTTTAACCCTAAAAGTCAAGTGGTTTAATTAAAAAGACACAAACTCTTTAGAACATGAATCTTGTAAAAAAAACAATAGACAACCCTAGAAACCCCAATCTGTATACTTAACTAAAAAAATAAAAAACCAAAATAAGTGTTAAAAACACATATTAAATTTTTAGATGTTGTAAAAAAAATTATATAAACAAAAAAAAATAAAAAATAATAATAATTTTCATTGACTCCAAAAAAACAACGTAACTAATGTCTTTATCTATACATGAACTCCTAATATACCAAATATCATCCTTAAACATATTAGTGATTTATTTTTTAACACTAATATTATATTTATATTTGTATTACATATTAGTATTTAGGAAGGATAAGAATTTATTTCAATAATATTAAATTCCTTGACGAGTGGGATAAAACTAAGAACCATAGAAAGGGTCAAAATAATTACTTAATTATTCCCTATTAAGACATTAATGATCATTATCTCATAGTTGGATTTGATAGATGATGAAATGAAAATTCGATGGTTTTGGTTATCCCTTAAGAATGAAATATTTGAGCAAGGAAGGAAAGATATTGAGTTTAATCTTGGGATGGCCAAAATTACTTTTGGTAGATTATGATTTGGAATCAGACTCAATTTATTCCTTTATAACATATGTTTTAACCTCCAAAATTTATTTTTTAGTGTGAGGAATGTATATAGACTCAAATTTCGTGATTTATAAAAGTGTTTAGTGATTTTGGGTACTAAAAATTTATCAAGGGATATATATTTGTAATATTCAAATGATGAATAAAAATTTACCTTATTTGAATAAACTTAGTTGATTTCCTATTGACATAAACAACCTTTAACAAATCTTTGATGTCCCTTAGGTTAACTTTTAACACAACCTATCCAATTAACCTCATGGATCACATCATAATAACAAATTTTATATCTTTCATTATCTATATAGGGATAAAGTTTCACAATCCTAGTAGATATGCTCATGTTATTATTTTTAACTCAGATGACTGGGTTAATTGTTTATATAAAGGTATTACTAATAATAATGGTGGTTTTCTCCCTATAACCTAAGATTAGAATATTTTTATGTACACTCAAGTTGGAAATGTAAATTAAAGTTTGAAATATCACCAAAATATACTTTAATGTTACTTTAGGTAATAAACACTATGATTAGTGATTTAGAGAGTGATAGATGTGGGTTTGAATTTCTCAATCCCTAAATGATAATACACAAGATATGAAATGAGATAAATAATTTTGATAGATAACATAGGGCCTTGAAAACATTCTTATCTCTAATTTAAATATTAATTTAGGTAAAAATTTCATCCTTTAATGAAGGATTCATACTTCCATACATAGTGGTGCTCATATTATATTCCAGAAAGACTTGGATTATCTGAGATAAATTGAATTTTAAAATACACAAGTACTTAAGGTACTTTATGTTGGAGGTTATGTTTGGGATTTCATCAAGAAATAGGATATTTATTTTAATATGAGAGAATATTTCATTTAATGTTTCATTCAGATCAAGTTTGGATTTTCCCTCATTAGTTGAGGTGATGGAGAAGCTTGTTAGATTATTTTGGGAGGTCATGGTTCCTTTATGTCCTCCTCATATTTATCTAATTATAAGGGTAGACCTTTATCATTATCATGATATTTTTATGTCAATAATTTTTTAATAATGGTTGGATATGTATATTTAATGGTTGACACGGTCTTTAATAAATTCATACCCTTGATTTGCCTATTATAGTTTTTTGTGTAACTAGATTCTTCCCACAATAATGAGGAAGGTATAACCTGATATATGATGGACTCCTTACTATTTTTAATGATTTAAAATTCATGTTTTAGTGATCAAACATAAGAATTCATTTTCTATATTTTTTATACATTTTCTCAAGTAATAGTTATAGAATCGATTCAATAGGGGTTGATATTGTTGGATTATCACTATTAGACTGGATTTGTTGTTGTGTGGATTCATGGAATTACACTAGATGATGTTGGAATTGGTAAATTGGGTATTAAAAGTACCTATTCATTTATTAAGTACCTATAACACAACATGTCTATGAATATTTTATTTATTGGACCTAAACCTTCATAAAAGATTTGAATATTATTTGTTTAAAAAACCATGGTGATGTACCATGTTTAGGGTATCTTAAAACCATTATCATGTTTCCTAAAATTCTTCTACCTCTTTTTCAATAAAATTTTTAATTCCATTTTTAAGTGAAATTTTCATGGGGTGGGGAAGTATTTTTTTAACATCCATATGTAATTGGTCCTAGGATGGGGTGGATGTTGGTCTCAATTATTTTTATCTAATTAATAGAATGATTTTTTTGGGAAAATGTATGATTTATATCTTAGTTTTATTGATATTATGAGGGGAACACAGTCTCAATGATTTTATTAAACCATCTTCTATGAAGGTAATGAATCTCATATCACACCCCATGAATTTTCCATCGGTGGTTTAGGACATGGTGTTTAAAGATTTATTTTTCCAATTCAGAAAAATGTTTGATGCATGAGATGGAATTCATACATGATTATGTGAGGCAATCGTTCCAAGTTTGATCATAAATATTCACATAGTTCGGGGTATGAAAATTTTAATTTCTTATTTTATTCCCACTTTTTTTATTATGGGGTTATTTATATGAAATTTCATATAATTATAATCAGATATAGATTCATGAGTCTTGAAAATATTGGAATATGAAGGTATAATTCCACTATGTTTACCTGATTCCCCTACCATATTTTATAGCAACCTTGTACTTCTTACATTACAGTTACATCATTTAATGATAAGAAACTTATAAAAATTACACAAATAGGATCCAAGTTTTAGTGTCATTAGAAAACGTTGACCATAAATAACATTTTCAACATAAATATAAGCACTTATTTAATTACTTCCTCTCTAGATTTTTTATGGACCTTGGATTCTCCTTAGTACAAGTAGTCACGTGATGATATACATCAAAAGGGGGTGAGATAAAATCCTCATAAGAGGTTATATAATAACATGAAACAATATAACATAGGTTGAGAAATATAATTATCATCATAACATATTCATATGATCATAATCACGAGAGGGATAATTAAGAAATTACTTATAATGTGGCAAAAGATTATTATGAAACATAATGTCTTAGTGGTAAACTACCACATATAGTTGTGAACAAATATAGAATAATTTTCATGAATATTTCAATTTACTCATGAATTTATTCACATTACCCAATGCATTGGAGTGATATATAATTCAAGGTGCACCTGTCACATCATAACATTCACATTGCGCTTTATAATTCAGGGTGCACCCGTCACATCATAACATTTAAATTATCCTGCATGCCACATAGAACATATATCAATATTGAGCATATATCCACCCATGGAAAGGAATTGGTTTTATTTCATAATCATACGTTCATAAACATTGGGTTCCTAAATTAAAGAGGAAATAACATACTTATTATAAGAATAATCAACCTTGAGTGAAGGAAACAATCTTGAGAATTTAAAGGTGAGATTTTTTGTAAGAATATTTCTTTTAAAAAAACAATGTCTTTGACATAAAATCAAGTAGAAAACAGGTATATCCTAGAAAATGTAGTATAATGATAAAAAAATTATTTTTAAGGAATAAAAATATTGAAAATGGAGTGAAAGAGGGAAAACCCAAAGAAAGAGAGTTGGGTTCAAGAATTCCCCTTACCTTGTGTCTGAATGATTTCCTCGCATTAATGTCCTCTATAATCACATTATATTCATTAATTAACAACTTCAGAACACTTTTATTCATCAATATAATTATTTATGGTCTTGTTATGTTCTCTTATGGTCTTTTAAATGAGTAATAGAGTTTAATTTCATCATTGGAGTCTTTGTGTTTTCAAATTTTTCCTGATCAGTTCATTTGTATACATGAATGGAAGTTTATTTAAAATGAGTATGAATACCCATAATTGAAGTTATATTTTATTAATGATATTCTAGAATATTAAATGATCATATAAGTCACTTGGTTAATTTGGGTGAGGATGAATCACTAGATAAGATCTTAGTGACAAACAATTGGATTATTTTGGGCGATTTCGCTACAACAATTTTTTTTATTTAACAATGTCTATGTATAATAAATCCCGAACATTAAATAATATATATTAAATATATTATATTCTTTTTCAACCATAAAAATGGTTTCATAACCTGAATTGAAGATGATAATAGAAATTGAACACCAGTTATCCTTGAATACAATAAATTAACACATCTCATACATTGTTTTAATTTTTAGTATAAAAGATGGGGAAAGAGAAGTGATGATGAAATATTATGTTAGGATAAAAAAATAAATTTAATTTAATTTAATTTAGTTCCTATAGCATTTGTATGAGATGATGTTAGGAGAGAAAAATAAAAGAAATGAACTTGAAAGAAAATAAAAGAATTAGAAAGAGGAATTTATCTCTTACATTTATCCTCATTGATAGCCTCTTTAGGGAAGAGGATTTCATCTTTTATGATACCAATAGCTCTTATATGTGGATAATGGTATAGGGAGGATAATTCATCATAATTTAAATAAGGCTCGTTTCTTGAGAGGTGAAAGGATAAGAGGGTTTGAGGGGTGGTATTTATAGTGGGGGGAGGGATGTTTTCTTATTATTTTAATCATTTGTATATTATTTTTTTCAAGAAAATAATTAGTGAGGATTATTTTGACTAAAAACAATATTTATATCATTTGAGTTCTAACCAATGGTACATAAATAAATTATTATCAAATTAATAGTGCATATTTCTTATAATGTATATATAATGTATATTATTGTATTTTACTATTCGCCAAGAATTCAAGTATTTCAAGAAAATCTAAAAAATTGACTATAAAATTATTTTGACACATAGAATTAAAAAATGAACTCTATTTTATGAAATATTTTTTCTGAATATGAGAAATTAATTTTTTAATTAAAACCATCATTTACTTGGAAAAAATAGATTTTAAAATTATAACTAATTTTAAAATACATTGAAAAATTTCATAAGGTCACCTAAAATTATCCTTAATTAATGGTACTATAATATATTTATTTATGAATACATTTTATGAAAATGAATTTTATTTTAAATACATTTATAAATTTAAAATTTTAATTAAATATTTATTACTCACAAAAATATCAATACTTAATTATTAATTTTTTAAACATTCCCTCTCATTTATAAGGTGTCTAAATTTTATTTATACTTTCATGGGTAAGGTTACAATTCATTTAAAAAATTTACTATTCATAAGGTTCATATTACTATTCATAAGGGTAAAATTACTATTCATAAGGGTATGTTACTATTCACCAAAAACTAAGCTTATCTTACCATACTCCAAATATCTTACTATTTGCAACCTTATATGTCGAATTTTTTAAATTAGAAAAACAGAAGTGGAAAAATTTTGTTTAACAGCTAATATATAAATGTTAAATAGTATGTAGTAATTCATTTAAACATGATCTGTCATTTTTTTCCTAATGGGATTTTATGTGACCTTATAATAATAAGGGAACTTCCCTTGACAAAACTATGGGTCATTAAATTCTTTCCTCCTTTTGAAATTTTTCACTTGAAATTTAATTTTACAAAATTAGGTGAGGGTACATATCCTTCATCACCTCCACCAGTTCCCAAGTTTCTTCTTCATCGTGTCTTGTCTTATTGAATAGAACCTTATATCTCAGGTCCATAATCTTTACTAGATAATCCTCATAAGAGAGATCATATTCTAGATGTACCACATCTAATTTCATTACATGTAAGGGATATGGTAAATACTTCCTTGGGAGTGTTATGTGAAACTCATCTTAAACTTGAGCCATATTCAGTGTAAGTGCAAGTCGATAGGCCATAGATCCTACACGATCAAGCATCTGAAAGGAGAAAATGTACCTTGGGATTAACTTACCTTTCTTTCCAAACCGCGTGACTCTCTTTCATGGGGATATTCGAAGGAAGACTTTATCTCCAATGTCAAAATCCAAGTCCCTTCGATGGTTGCCAACAAATATCTTTTAATAACTCTAAGAAGCTTTCATATGTTTCTGGACGTCTTGAACCTTTTTTGTCATCTCTTATACTAGATCATGTCTAAGTTTCTTTATTTCTCCAACTTCATCCCAACAGGTTAGAGTACTACATTGGTTTTCATAAAAATCTTCATATAGATCCATATGAATACTCGAGTTGAAGATATTGTTGTATAATAACTCAAAAAATGGGATATTTGGATCTCATCATCCTTTTAATTTTATATAACATGATCTTAACATATCTTCAAGCTACTGAATAGTCCTTTAAGATTGGCCATTAGTTTGGGGTGATATGTTGTGATGAAATTCAATTCAGTACTCATGGCATGTGGACGAATCCTCCAGAATTTAGATGTGAACCTAGGATCATGATCAAAGACATTATATAGTGGAACCCAATGTATTAACACTACTCCCATCACATATATATTTGTAGTTTATTCAAGAGTGAGATCTACCCAAATAGTGATAATTTGGGTAGTCTTGATGATTCGGTGCACTACAACCCATATCACATTATTTCCTTTTGATGTCTTCAGGAGACCTGTGAAAAAGTCCATGGTGAAATTATCCCATTTCCTTGTGGGTATATGCAATGGTTACACTATATATTTGTACCTATGCCTCTCTACTTTAATGTTCTGACATATCAAACACCTTGAGAATTTTTTCCTTCCTTTTCTTCATGTTGTCTAACCAGAAGTGTTCTCAGAGATCCCAGTACATCTTGGTGTTACCAGGATGGATAGAGAATGTTGAGGTATGGGAATTATCCAATATCTCCTTCTTTATCCCAAGCGATGAAGGCACACAAATCCTTGTTCCAAATTTAGTTACACAATCATCATCGATATAAAACTCTTGCGGCTTTCGTTCCTTTACTACATTCACCCTATTTTGCAACTCTGAATCACCCTTTGGGCCTCCTTAATCTTATCTTATATTGATGGTTGGGCAATCATTTGGGAAAGGTATGATGTATTCCCTACTATTTTTATTACTAAATCCATACTTTATATATCCATGAAAATAAGGGCCTTTTCAATCCACAACATGGATAAAGTAGCATGTTATTTTCTACTTAGAGCATCAACTACCCTATTCTCCCTACCAGGATGGTAGTGGATAGAGAAATCATTGTCTTTCATTAGATCTATAAATATCCTTCTATGCATGTTGATCTCCATTTTTTGTGAATATATACTTCATGATCTTTTGATCTGTATATATTTCACACTTCTGACCATAGAGGATGTGCCACTATATTTTAAAGGCAAAAAACATAGATTCTAGATCCATATAATTTGTCAGGTAGTTCTTCTCATGGATCTTAAACTATCATGTGGTGTAGTCTATCACATTATCATTTTTCATGAGTACACAACCCAAGCCTTTCTTGTAAGCATCAATTTATATGACAAAACATTCACCACATTTCGGTAATGTGAGTATAGGTTTAGTTATAAGAATTCTCTTTAGCTCATTGAAGCTTTCCTCACATTCTTCCATCCAGACATACTTTACCCCTTTATTTGTCAATATAGTTATAAGGCTTAAAAATCATTATAAATGTCTCATAAAATGTTGAAAGTACCCAAATAATACAAGAAAACTATGAATTTCTATGATAATAGAGGGTCAAGTCCATTCCACAATTGCCTTTGTTTTTGAAGGGTCGACATAAATTCAATCTATTTTGATCACATTCCCCAAAAATGAGAATTTATACATCCAAAATTCACACTTGATAAACTCGTAATACAACTTATCCTTCCTCAATGTCACCAGCATATGTCTAAAATGTTCTCCATGTTCCTCCTTTCTCTTAGAGTAGATGAGAATATCATCGATAAACACAACCAAAAATTTGTTGAGGTAATTTCTAAATCCTTTATTCATCAAATCCATGAAGATTTCAGGGGAATTATTTAGTCTGAAGGGCATCACTAAAAATTAATAATTCCCATAACTTGTATAAAAGTCCATCCGGTTAATATCTTATTTATTCACCTTTATCTAATGATATCCAAAACAAATATCCACCATTGAGATGTACTGAGCACCTATTAGTAGATTAGACAAGACTTAAATCCCCAAAATAGGATACTTGTTTTTTAAGGTGAACTTGTTGAGTTCTTGATAATCGATACACAACCTCATTTTCCATCATTCTTCTTGAAAAAGATCCATAGTGCACCCCACAGTGATGCACTAGGGAATATGAATCCTTTATACAAATGATCTTTTAGCTATTTATTAAACTCCTCCAGTTCTATAGGATCCATCCTATAGGGGCACTTTGAGAAATGAGTAGATTCGAGTATGAGTTTTATTGAAAACTCAACCACATGTTCGTTAGTTGCAAGGCAGTGACCGTACGCCTGACACGAAAGATCAGGGACTACCAGTAGTTCTACCTATTGTTCCGGACATGGCACCTACAGTGATTCCAGACACCAGTGCAGACACTCAATTCAGAGAGGGTTTCATGAGATTCATGCAGACCTTCTAGGGAGCTCAGCATCCTGCCCCGTCTAAGGAAGAGCTGACGTGGGTTTTTTAACAGCAGCATCCTCCCACGTTCACAGGGGATGGAGGACCACAGGCTGTAGAGTCAGGGCTAGAGGCCATGCTATCCATCGTCGAGCACCTGGAGACGCCTTCAGAAAGGAGAGTGAAGCTTGTGACTTATATGCTGTGAGATTATGCCAAGAGATGGTGGGATGTGGTTTCGTAGGCCAGGGGCCAACGGACTATGTCTTGGGATGAGTTTCAGCATTCATTCTACGACAACTTATACCAGGTGACACTGAGGGATAACAGAGCCAAAGAGTTCATGAACCTACAGTAAGTTACTCTCACAGTTAGGGAGTATTCCTCTCGCTTTAAATTGTTACATCATTTCACTCTCATTCTGGAGAATGAAGATCTGTTTTTAGCGAGGAAGTTTGAGGAAGGCCTTAGACCAGACATCAGATCACAGGTGAATGTATTTCTATTGAATTCTACTACTCTGATAGTCTAACAGGCACTTATCACAGAGATAAATCTAAGGGAGACTAGAGATGTGGACCAGGGTGGTTTAGCATCCCAAGATGATTCATTTCAGATAGACAGCCTGAAGCGCCACTAAGAGTCTACACGAGGTGACCCAAGGAAGTGAGGTATTCCTTCTAGTAGATGGGATCTTCCTTCTGGAAACCAAGTGGTGTGCTATCAGTTTGTAAAAACCAGGAATAAGAAGACTCAATTCCTAAGAGACCCAGTGGAGTGCCGATCTTGCGGCAAGATGGGTTATCTGTAGCGTTTCGGCAAGGTTTTCCTTCCAGCGACTAGTGAAGGAGGATCAATTTCGACTCCAAGTATAGAAGTAGGATTACCAGTTCTACAGCAGACGGGGGGCTAGAGTTCTTCAGGTTGTTTAGGCCAGTGTAGAGGTCATGGACACTCTTTTCAGGATCAGGGAGGGTCAGCTTAGGGATCTCAGGCTGCTACACAGGGCCACGGTGCAGGCCAGACATTTGCGGTATAGCAGATTCATCAGGAGCAGGATCCTTGACCCTCTACAGTTCGAGATACGATCTTAGTAGCCTCAGTTTTATCTTCTTCCCTCTTCGATACTGGTGCTACGCATAGCTTTATCTCTGTTTCTATTGTAGAGATCCTTGGTCTTGGAATCTTTTCTTCTACCGACATGTTGACACTAGACACACATTTGGGGACTAGGATGACTAGTGTACGTCAGTACAAGGAGTGCACTCTAGAGGTGGCGGGATATCACTCTCTATGGGACCTCTATGTCCTAGAGATGATAGGCTATGATGTCATTCTCGGAATGGACTAGCTCATTCCCTTCCAGGAATTCATCGACTATTATCATCGTAGGGTGAGTTTCATATCACCGGAGGGAGAATATTTTCTTCATAAGGGAGAGTGGGATGTCCAGGCGAGTAGAGAAGGACTAGATCATCATGGGATAGGTGGAGTTACAAATCAGATTACTAGTATGTATCTGGATGACCAGGGGACTTCACAGTTAGACTTTCCCCCAGTGGTGGATCTTTTCAGGTATGTCATTCCAGAGGACTTTTCAGGTTTGCCTCCAGAGCGTGAGGTAGACTTTTCTATTGAGCTTGTGCCAGGAGCAGCACCGGTGTCAATTCCTACTTATAGGATGGTACACTTGAGTTTTAGGAGCTCAAGAAGCAGTTGGAGGAGTTGCAGGCAAAGGGTTTCATCCGAGCCAGTACTTATCCTTGGTATTCAGCTATCCTGTTTGGGAAGAAGGAAGACAACACCCTTAGGCTTTGTGGGGATTATCGGAAGCTGAACCGGTTGACGGAAAAGAACCGATATCCCTTTCCTAGGACTGATGACCTCTTTGATCAGCTTCAAGGAGCCTAGGTGTTCTCAAAGATCGATTTGATGTATGGTTATCATCAGTTGCGCGTTAGACAATCTAATATACCTCTTACAGCTTTTCAGAACATGTATAGTCTATACAAGTATATGGTTATGCCGTTCGGCCTCACAAACGCGCCTTCAGTTTTCATGGCACTGATGAATCGAGTATTCCATCTATACTTAAACTCTTTTGTGGTGGTCTTTGTGGACGATATCTTGGTGTACTCTCACACTCGACACGACCATGCTACCCATCTTGTGATCGTTCTGAGTACAATGAGGGAGCATCCATTATATGCTAAGTTCTCGAAATGCCACTTTTGGAAGGATTAGATTCACTTCATGGGTCATGTTATCTCAGAGATAGTAGTATCAGTAGACCCAGAAAAAGTGAGATCAGTAGTTTCCTGGGAGCAGCCAAAGAACATCTTTGAGGTGCGGAGTTTTCTAGGACTGGTTGGATTCTATAGACGCTTCATATAAAACTTTTCACGCTTAGCAGCACCGCTGCCAGGTCTGACCAAGAAGGGTTTGAAGTTCTTATGGTCAGATTCTTGTGATTCATTCTTTTAGGAGCTGAAAGGGAGGTTGACTTCAGCACCGATACTAGTCTTGGTAGAGCTGGTCAAGAGCTATATTGTTTACTACGATGCTTTGGGTATCAGGCTATGAATAGTGATTATGAAGGGAGATGGAGTCAGTGCATACGGGTCTCTGTTATTGAGGCCACATGAGAGTAACTACCCAATGCATGATCTTGAGCTGGCGATAGTTTTTCAAGCCTTACTGACGCACGCCTATCGTAGGGCGTGGCAAAAGCAATTTAATTTTCTTATTGCGGCACAGAGGCTGACCAGGGTCGTCTCTCTTGAGGAGCCTTTTCATTCGTTCAATCACTTAATCTAATTTAACTAAACTAATTCTGTTGGTTGTTTTTATTTTTCCTAGGAATGGAATACAGTTTAATTAAAATAAAAGATAAAACTAACATGCAATAAAAAAATGCAATTAATTGAGAAAGAACTTGGCCTTTATGGGTTGGTTTGTGGGTTTCAACATTCTCCTTGTTGGTATTTAAATTAAGTTTGATAATTCAATTATGATATCTCATTCAGTAATTACTATTCTTTTATTTATTGGTCTGAAATATTGAATGCATTTAGAAATCTTATCTTCACCTCCTCCTATAATCAAGGTTGATGGCACACCTCGATCGAGAGTCTGACATCTCCCAAGATCTGGCTCCATCGTATATCATTTCAACCACTAAATGACACAAATCCATCGTATGAAGAGCTTGTATCTAGTATAAGGGAGGGAAAATATTTAATAAAATAATAGAAATGAGTTTGAGATCAGTGTCTTGGTGGATGATCGCCACACCGGTGCACATCACTCTTGCTCATCACAAACTTAATAAAACATCGGAATTTAAGCACAGAATAAATGAAATTTTCACATACCTCCCTCGGGCCAAGTCTCGGGTTAACCCATCATTTTTTAGGGTAAGAGGTCATGGTGGACAATATGAGAATAATAAAGAAGAAAAGAAGAAGAAAAGATGAAGAAGAAAACAGGGTGGATGGGTGGACACAGAAATAAAAATAATGCATAAATTTTATTAGAAATCTAAATTACAATGTAAAACTATTACAAAAATAAAGAAAAGAAATGAAATGGGAATGATTTTTGTCCGGCCTCCCTTGGTTCCTTGAAGGAATTGAATGAGAATGGGATGAATTGGGAAGGAGGTGAGGGCCTCCTTTTTTACGCAGAATTCATCCCCATACAGTTGACATTTTTTAGACCCCATAAATGACCTCTTCATGCATTCAACCTTTAATGAATGTTTTCCATAAATATCTTGGTCGTCTCTCCTCAAAATTTAAGCTCATTTAGACTTTTGATGAATGAGTTATGAATTTTTCATTGATGGTTTATGTTTTTGGATGAAGCTTCCAGGAGGGTTTCTCCAAACGTATGTCATTAAATGGCCACCTTAAGGACTTCTAAACTCCCCCAAATTTGTTTTATAGTCATTCTGAGATGTCCGCGTCTTATAACAGGTGGAAACACTTCATTTGGTTATGTGTAGGTTGCGTTTGTGTTCGTTTACAGTGGTGGGGTCCACACTATCTGCCCGACAAAATGTCCAACTTCAACGAATTTGTAGACCCTAGAGATGGCCGAATCAACTCCTGGTCCAGAAGAAAAAGCTGAAGTAAATAAAATATTGATTCGAAAAAAAAAATTAATCACAAAATTTGGAGATATATTTTTCGTTAAATGACTAAAACCTAAAAACATGACAATTACCCATCCGATAACACTATGGTGGGATTATAAATAATGATTTACAGTATAAAATATATGAAAATATGAGCTTCATCACTCCCCCACACTTAAACATTGCACTCTTGGACAATCATCTTACATCCAAATCAAAATCCACACAACAATAAAAAATGAGAAAATATCAATGATCTTATCCAAAATAGAATTCCATCATGTCTCATATATGAATAATAATTCTATATTATTTTCGTTTCAATAATTCAAATTTATTCAACCTCATAAATTAATCCATTTCCCAATCACCACCTACCTCACATTGAATTTTATGTCATGCTTCACTCAAGAGAAATTGATTCTAGAGCTATGCTCTTACATGGAAATCGCATGTATCACCATTGGTTTGTGAAAATTATCATTTCTCCACAGAATGAAACATGAAAATGAATTTAATCATGAGGGATTTAATTAAAGGTTCAAATGATTCTTTGGCTTAGGGTTGGTGGGAAAATGATTAATTGAAAACGTTTCAGGCTAGAAAGAGGAGGTTGGTCTTTTAAGTACAATCCATGATTAAATCAAGGGAAAACATAGAAATTCCTCTCTCAATACCACTTGAAAATGTGAAAAAACTTCACTACCCCCTTTTATGACAAGGTACATGAGCAAAGAAGGGATTATAATGAATGATATCATCTCTGTTCTCCCCTTTTTTTCAAAACTCCCGAAAGGCACAACTTTATTTTTTTTCATGGAGGATGAGATGAAAATTGAATACAATGAATGAATGAAAATTCATTCCCTTGATTTCTGAGAGGGAAATGAGTAATAAAAGAATGTACAATGAGGAATTCAAGTTCATCTCCGTTTTTTTCAATTTTGTTTTGAAGGATAAATTGATTTAACTAATAAAGCACAATGAAATGACAACACATGCCCAATTCTCTTATTATCCACTGCCCAAAGTATTGACACACTCCTAGAACTACCCATAAATGATACAAATCACAATAAACGCACATGAAAGGCCCTTACCCCACACTCAAACTTGAAATAACCATGACAAAAATACTAAAAGTGTGGGTAGGTAAGAAAAAAGTGGCTTGTAATGTGTCTTAAACCTATAAGGCAATTCATGTCATCTAAGGGCTTACGAAGGATAAATGTAAAGGTGGGTCTCAAGATAAAATGTGTCTCGCCAAAGAGATGCCTAAATCATTTCAAATACATTCCATGAAATCCAAAGATTCAAAAGAGAATTATTCACAAATTCTGGTTCTCACACAAAATTCAAGTTTCCCTGAAGAAAGTGTGGGTATTAGGAAGAATTTGTAGAAGTGGTTTTGAAGACCTCACAGGATTGAAATAATATTTTGAGCTAGTGTTTCGTGGGAATGGATTTCGAAAATCAGTCAAACTCATTAAAATGCTTGAAAATACATTTCAAGGGAAAAGAATTCATATCAACAATCATTTAAAATCCATTATTTCAAAAATCATTTCAACTCTTTAAAAATAAATTGATGTCTGAAAAGTGATAAGAATTTTCATTAAAGATCAAAATATATTTTGGACCAAAAAATGAAAGGAGTTTAAATGATAATCATAAAAAGTGATCTCCCTTTTGAAATAAAGATTTTGTCCTCTTACTCTAATTCTTGGGGCTTCCTTCTACCTTCATGATCCTACAAAAGAAAAATTACTCAATTAATCACAAGGATCATTTCATTTAAGCTCAAAATGAAAATAGAAAGGAGGCCACATTCTAGACTAATTCTTCATACTGAATTTGAAATCTAAAATCCTAATATTGAAAAATATTTTACTATAAAGAAAGTAAAGGATAAATATTGGTATGATCCCCCTAGTGGGCCTGGCATCTATTACTGCCTCCAAAGGGTAGTACTA
This sequence comes from Viscum album, assembly GCA_963277665.1. NCBI lineage: Eukaryota > Viridiplantae > Streptophyta > Magnoliopsida > Santalales > Viscaceae > Viscum > Viscum album. The sequence continues at coordinate 411,123,259 of OY728129.1, read as the reverse complement.
GCCGTTATCCATAATCTGACGGTGGATGAAGCTTCTTTGATTTAAAACACCAAATGTGGCTCTTCCCAGCTTGTAGTTCCTTGTCCATACTGAGGAAGACTCCATGGACATAGTATAGTAGATCTTCCCCCTAAGCAATTTTGTACAACTTGCATGGCGGGGGTTGGATGATGTAGGGATTCTTTTCCTCATTTGTTGCTACTTGTGCAACCATATTGTCTTCCAGTGCTGGTTTCATGGGTGATTCAGCCTCCTGTCTAATTTTATCAGGCTCAATAACTTGGATCTCTTCATGATGGGGCTCCTCTAGTAGATATTCAATGTCTTTAGGGAGCTCTAGGAGTTCCACAATAGGTGAATCATTTTCCACATCATCGTCCAAGTCGTAATATGAGATGGATGAATATAAAAATTCAAAACTATTAGGAGTGATACACAAATTAGTTTCCATAAAATTAAAAGAGTTTGAGTTTAAGATTGTATCATATCCCTGAATCGGTTCGACTTTAATATCCTCTTCAATTGAAAGTGCCTCTTGGAGTTGATATTCACTAGATAGAGGTAGGTAGTCAGGCTCCTCCACTTCGATCTTGGATTCGACTTCATCGATGTCTTCAGTGAAATCCTGAAAGACTAGTGGCACTTCCTTCTTGGCCTTGAATTTTTTATGTCATATTTGAGTTCATCGACCATGGCCATCAAATATTTTAGTGAGATCCATGTTGTTATGCCTCTTTCCACCTGCTTGACCATTATCATAAGCGCATCAGCTCTTTTTTTGAGGGCCTCCTCAGTGTACTATTTTTCTTGTTCTTGCACCTGTGAATAATTGTTCCATGTTGAATACATTTAATTTGAATGCATCGTGGAAAAAGTTTTTTTTGGAAGATTTGTTTTTAAAAAAATGATCACTATATAAAATTTTGAAATAGAAAAAGTAAATTAAACAACCTATTAGCTCCCCTAAAATGACTCCAAGTTTGACTCATGCCTGTTGTTGGGTGTGGAAAAATAGTTTTTTTAATTTCCTAAGTGTAGTCTAGTGATTCACCCAAGAAAGTATCTTGAAGAGGAGTGCACACAAAATCAGTTTTTCACTTTTAAACCTGGGTAAAAATGTTATGTTTTTTAAATGAAATTTGAAATTAAAATGATTGAAAAAATTGTGATATTAAAAAGGGTGATTAGGTCAGGGTCAGTTTCATAATTGTAATGTTATCCTTGTTCAATTTAATTCAAACCACTTATTCTAAGTTGATTAAAGTGAGATTCCACAATTGTTTCTTCGCACCTCCTCGATGAAATTATGATTGTTAGAGAAAACATTACCAAGATCTCGGTTTGGTAAAATCTCATTCCATGTATAGAACAGTTGTATTGAAAATCCATAATTGAAGTGGGCAATACCCGATCCGGTCTTGTTTATCCCAAACAATCAAGGACATTCACTACACCTTTGACACGTACTGACGATCATCTAGTACTTCACCACTAATCCCTTGTTTATTCCATCATATATAAACCAGAAATTAGTGGAGGGAGATAATGATTATTTTACCATGGAAAAAATCAATAACGGAATTAAAATTCAAGAACGATTAATCTTGATAATAAAATACGCTATATTAAATTTAAAACAACTTTTATGAAGAAATAAATTTCATTCAATTACGTCCAAGAACTCACGCATTACAAAATAGAAAACCAACACATCCTCAATCACTCCAAATGTTTACCCCACCATGGTAAGGGTAATCGAGATGAATGGAGAAGAATAAGGAATTACAAAACTATAAAAATAGAATAAATAAAAGAGAAATCTGAAAAGTTATCCTCCTTGGTGTCCCAGAAGGAATGGGATGAATGAGAGATTCTTTGAGAGGGTGGAGCTCTCCTCCTTTTATTTCCAGAATTTTTCCCTCGAGTGATGGCACATTTTATCCTAATTAATTGACATATTCACGCATTAATCCCATCTTGAATGTTGTTTATAATTCTCTTGGGCGTTTCTCCTCAAAATCGGAGTGAATTTGGACAAGTAATCCGAGAGTTATGCCCATTTTACTCTCATTATTTATTCTTTCCAGTCAGACACACCAAATCACAGACCTCTAGATTAGGATGTTTTAATAACCCTTAAGACGGCCAATTCCCGCATCTTTACCTTCCTGAAAGATGTTCTAAAACGCCTTTTGCATCCACCCACCGAATATCACAACAATTGAGCCCACCATGAATTATTTATGGACCCCACACCAAATATCGGCAGAACTGTAAACAGTTTTCATGAGACAAGTTGTGAGATTCTTTTGAGATTCTATATGGTCTATTAAGCTATTGGTCCAAAATAGTAAATGAATCTCTGGACGTTTTGAATTTGTAAAAAAATTAATTTTTCAATTTGGATTAGTTTAGAATATGTTATGGTCAAACTACAAAAATAATTTAAAACAGTTAAAAATCCTAAATGGGACATTTTTGCTGCTCAACTCAAAATAACACCAATATCATAAAAATGAAGCAATTCATCATAGAGTAACACTTTATTGGGTTTAAAAAAATTAAATTCAATATAAATTTAATTGTAAATATTTTCTCTATCAATCCCCCACACTTAGCACTTGAACTCCTCGAGAAGTAAAAATCAAATCAAATCAAATCCAAAATAAATATTAAAGAGATATAACAAATCCATACCAAGAAACAAAAAGATATCATGCCTCATGAAAAACAATTTTTTAAAGATATCTATTTTAAATTTTAATATATTTCCACTTCATTTCTTATCTCATGCACACAAAATTCCTACCTCACATGAATTTTCTTTCATCTCACAAATGAAAATGCTCAACAAGGCTTTTCTCATCCAAACTCACACAAGAGTCACCATAGGCTTGATAAATTCCTACATCTCCACCCTATGTGAGTCAAAGAAATGTGATTCTCATGAAGAATTTTCAGGGTTTTTCTGTGGCTTTCGGTTGGTAGGATTTAGATGTTTAAAAAAATTCTGAGGCCGAAAAAGGAGGGCTTGGATCTTTTTGAAGAAAAATTTCAAGATTATAATTTTCACTCAAACATGGTCTCCTACTATTCCCCTTTGTATAAAATAGACTCCATCATCATTTAATCAGCTCAGGATTTCATAATAAAATATTTCAATTTCTTCAAACATGATTTTTCTTGAAAGCTTCAGATAGGCACTGCTTTCTTTTTACATCAGAAGCTCCAAAAAGGCACAACTTCTCTTATCATGAAAACTCCAAAAAAGGCACAACTTTTAAAAAAATGAAATATTCAGTAGAAACATCAGCTCTTCAACATTTTATATTCCACCAAAAGTATCACCAAATGAGGTATTACACCACAAGAAATCTTCCCCCATACTTAAGTTCAACTAGATCATGCAATTTCACTTCAAGAGCATGTAGGATAGGGAAAATTGGCTTGTAATTTGGCTAACCTAACAGGATATTCATGGATACTAGGGGCAACAATGATTAATATATAAGGTAGGCCATAATGAAAAGGATTATTTTGAAAAGGGGGCTTCAAACCAAATAAATCCCTCAATCATTTAAAACACAAGTACCCAAAACCCTCAAGTTTTGAAAGGAATAAATCAAGTTCTGGTTAAAGAAAACATGGTTTGGTTTACTCAAGAAATGAGGTGAATGAAAATAAGATGAATAAATGGTTCAGAAGCTTCACAAGAAAGTGATTTCAATGATATAGACATTGAAATATGGAATGGGATTCAAAAATCAGTGTACTTTTCATTAAATTTAAAAAGATATGAACTCAAAACAAAGTCATTTAAGCATTCATTTAATCTTAGTTCCATGGAATAGATTGTTTCACTCATTTACATGGGTTTAAAAAATGGTAACGATAATCATTTCATCACAAAATTTTCAAAAACACACCAAAATATGAAAACACGCAATTTTGTTTTGAAAAAAATCACAAAATAAACATCATAAACTACAAAGGTTCCCTCCCCCACACTTAATTGATGTAGTGTCCTTAGTGAATTAAAATGGATTTGACATGTAAGAATATTTTTGATTGATTGACAACAAAGAATTAATTATAAAGTAGAGGTACAACCTGATTTATTTGCAGTGCAACATTGAGTTAATCTCTCAAGTGTTGCACTCTAAAAACCTGAAAATAAAAGAAAACATAAGATATTTATTGAAAGAAACAAAAGTGGAAATAAGATGAGAATATAAGGATAGAACTTGTTTTAATCACCCAATTAAGCTCTGGGTTTTAACTGCCTTGAGAGGGGAAGTTCTAATCGGTTATCCTTAATATGAGGGTGGGTGAGGTTTCTTGCTCATGAACTAACAAAAATTCTTCTTCCCAACATGCACTTGTTCTTTTTTGTTGAGGACTCCATTGATATAGCATACCAAGTCCACCCCTACTGTAATGAGATACCACATTCATGGTGGGGTTAGGACAATGAATTAGCCCTCCTCTTTCTTGGGTTTGACATGAACAACATTTTCTTTATTCTCTAGTGGTCGCTGAAGGTATGATTCATCTATGGAAAAATCAAAGGGAATTTCATAGTTTAATTCTATTTGTTAAACAATTAAAGCATGAAGAATAAATATCAAATTCTTCCCTTTCAAAGTATGTTTCTTGTATCTCAATTTCTTCCAGAAAATCCACTTTGATCTTCTCATGTACTCTCTCCATTATATTTTCTACAGGTTTGGGGAGCTCTAGATGTTCCTCCATGGATGAATCTTCTTTTTCATCATCTTCCTCCAAGGAAATAAATGTTTTGGATGAATCTGAAAAATTAATAGATGGGGAGGTAATACTCAATTTAGTTTCAACAAAATCAAAAGATAATGAGTTTAGGAAAAGATTATCTCCCTGAGCTTGTTTGGATTCAATTTCTTCTTTAATGGGAGGGGGATCTTGGAGTTGAATTTCCCTAGATAAAGGTAAGTAGTCAGACTCCTCCATCTTCTTTTCAAATCCCACTGCTTGGTTTGTTTCTTCCTTAAATGTTGTTGAATCATCTACATTATGAGGAATAGTTGGATCACGAAATTCCTCACACTCATTCCAGAAGTTATCTAGATCTTTTTGATCTCCCATATGTATTTAAATTTCTAAATATTATTTATCAATATCCTCCAACATTGATTGAGTTGGGCCCAATGAATCTTCTTTTAATTTCATCAAGGCCTCCATGGGTTCTTCAACTTGAAGGATTTGTGGGGATACTTCTTCCATCAATTTTTCTGGTTCTGGTTCTTGTTCTGGCCCCATTTGTTGATTTTGGGATGCATGTAATTGTTCCACTATCCACTCTATTGAGGTCTCCATGTTTTGAACTGTTTGACAAATTCTTTCAAATTGGGCTTCAAGATCCTTGTGAAATTCTTCTTCTTGGTGTTGCACTTTGATAATTTTTTGATAAAATTCCAGAAAATACTCTTGAAGTTCAATTAATTCTCTTTCCAAATCCTCCAACACTGGGTATTCGAGGTTCTCTTTAAGGTTTTTAATGAGATCCTAGAATCCATCCTCCTTGATGATTTGGATTTGAGCTCCCCGAATTTGTTTAGCCAAGAAAGAAACACTATACTCTATAGACCAAGGTGATTCAATAATTGTTTCTCACAATTGTGGGTAATTGTTCCATGAATTAAAGAAATAATCATTTGAAAACAACATGGATTTTTTTTAATTTGAAGAATTCAAATATTTACAAATAAATTATAGTACTACCTCCCCGAAAATGGCACCAAGTTTTGATGCACATCTATCGTAGGGCATGGCAAAAGCAATTTAATTTTCCTAGTGCAGCATAGAGGCTGACCAGGGTCATCTCTCTTGAGAAGCCTTTTTAGTCGTTCAATCACTTAATCTAATTTAACTAATATAATTATTTTGTTTATTTTTATTTTATCTAGTAATGGAATACAATTTAATTAAAATAAAAGATAAAACTAACATATAATGACAAAATGAAATTAATTGAGAAAGAACCTGGCCTTTATGGGTTGGTTTGTGGGTTTCATCATTCTCTTTGTTGGTATTTAAATTAAGTTTGATGATTCAATTATGATATCTCATTCATGAATTACAATTATTTTATTTATTGTTGCGAAATATTGAATGCATTTAGCAATCTTAACTTCACCTACTCCTACAATCACGGTTGATGGAACACCTCGATCGAGAGTGTGACATCTTCCAAGACCTGACTCCATCTTATGTCATTTCAACCACTGAACGACTCAACTCCATCATATGAAGATCTTGTATCTAGTATAAGGGAGGGAAAATATTTAATAAAATAATAAAAATGAGTTTGAGATCAGTGTCATGGTGGACGATCGCCGCACCCGTGCACATCACTCTTACTCATCACAAACTTAATAAAACAACAGAATTTAAGCACAGAATAAATGAAATTTCCACATACCTCTCCCGGGCCAAGTCTCAGGTTAACCCCTCATTTTTTAGGGTAAGAGGTCACAGTGGATAATATGAGAATAATGAAGAATAAAAGAAGTGGAAAGGATGAAGAAGAAAATCAGGTGGATGGGTGGACACAAAAATAAAAATAATGCATTAATTTTATTATAAATCTAAATTACAATTCAAAAATAAAACAAAAATAATGAAATTAAATGAAATGTGGAATATTTTTGGCTGGCCTCCCTCGGTGGAGATCTCATTATTGGTGCCTTAAGGGAATGGAATGGAGAATGGGATGATTTGTGATGGAGGTGAGGTCCTGATTTTATAGGATAATTCATCCCCCGAAATATGACACATTATAGATTCCATAAATAACCTCTTCACGTGTTCCACCCTTCATGAATTTTGTTCAAAAATATCTTTGTCGTCTCTCCTCAAAATTTCATCTCATTTAGAATTCGGATGAATGATTTATGAATTTTTCATTGACAGTTTCTGTTTCTGGACAAAGCTTCCAGGAAGGTTCCTCCAAAAGTATGTCATTAAATGGCCGCCTTAATGACTTCTAAACTCTCCCAAATTTGTTGTAGAGTTTGCCCTTGATATCCTACTTCTATCACAGGTAGAAACACCTCATTTGAATATGTGTAGGTTGTGTTTGGGTTCCGTTACAGTGGTGGGGTCCACGTTTTCCGCCCTAAAAAATGTCCAACTTCAATGAATTTTTAGACCCTTTAGATGGCCGAATCAGCTCCTAGTCCAGCATAAAAAGTTTAAGGAAATAAAATACAGATTCGAAAAAAAAATTAATCACAAAATTTGGACATATATTTTCCATTAAATGACTAAAATAACCTTGATGTAAAAATCTGTCTAAAATCCAGAATTAGGCGTTTCCACATTTAGGCTCAAAATAACACAAAAATGTAAAAACATGACAATTACCCATCCAATAACACTATGGTGGGGTTATAAATAATGATTTTTATTATAAAATATATGAAAATGTGAGCTTGATCACTTACGTTGTTGGAGACATTATCTTTTGGGAGAGAATTATGTGGTTTTCACTAACCACAAAAGTCTCAAGTACATCTTCACTCAGCGTGATCTGAATCTGAGACAACACAGGTGGGTAGAGTATCTTCAGTCCTTTGACTTTGAGCTTGCCTATACACCTGGGAAAGGCAACACAGTGGTTGATGTGTTCAGAAGGAGGACACATATATAGGCAGTTCAGGAGGCCAGAAGTGAGTGGAATCTTATGACTCTATTCTCTAAGATGCATATGGAGGTGTACAACAAACAGGGGTAGACTTTTCTTTCTTCTGTAGCTGTTACATCTACCCTTAATGACCGCATTCAAATGAGGCAGCTATCATATTCTGAAGGCCTAGTCCTACAGTAAAGTGTGTCAGGAGAGGACCCTCTTCCCGGATGGACCGTAGGTGAGGGTGAGATCTTGCGTTTCCAGGGATGCATATGGGTTCCAACAGATATACACGAGGAGCTGATGTGAGACATTCATTCCTCAGTTTGGGCAGTTCATCGTGGCGTCACCAAGATGTATTGTGATCTAAACCGCTAGTATTGGTGGCCAGGTATGAAGAGAGATGTCGCTGGTTTTGTCAGGAGGTGTTCCACCTGTCAGCAGGTGAAGGCAGAGCACTAGTGACCAGCAGGGCTTTTACAGTAGATACTTATTCCCGAGTAGAAGTGGAATGATGTTGCTATGGACTTCGCGACAGAGCTATTGAGAACTCCTCGAGGGAATGACGTGGTGTGGGATTTCATTGCCAGGCTCATGAAGGTTGCTCACTTCTTGCCGATTAAGGAGACCTTCAGTGTTGATGAGCTTGGACGGTTATACATCTGTGATATTGTACGCTTTCATGGGGTTTTGAGTATTATTATTTCAGATAGGTACGCCTGCTTCATGTCACATTTCGGGAAAGGAATATAGAGGGCTTTGGGTACACATGTAATTCTGAGTACGGCTAACCATCTCCGAACAGATGTCCATTCAGAGCACACGATTCAGGTGTTGAAGGACATGCTATGAGCATTCGTCCTTGATTTTGGAGGTTCTTGTGAGAGACATATAACTCTAGTGGAGTTTGCCTAAAATAATAGTTTTCAAGAAACTATTCAGCTGGAACCTTACGATGCTTTGTACGGTAGGTCATGCTGATCACCCTTGTATTGGCTGGAGGCAAGAGAGGCAGCTATGCTGGGACCTCGTCTTGTTCAGGAGGCCACATAATAGGTAGAGTTGATTCGGAAAAGATGGATATTGCACAGTCTCGGTAGAAATCTTATGCTGGTCAGTGGATATGACCTTTGTAGTTCATGGTCAGAGATTAGGTTTTCATATAAGTTACCCCGAGGTTGGGACACAAGAGGATCCGGAGACAGGTTAATCTTTCACCGAGATACGTTAGGCCGTTTGAGGTTCTGGAGAGAGTCGGGCTGGTTGGTTATAGGTTTCTGATACCTTATAGGTACCATGCTATGCACGACATATTCCATGTTTCTCAGCTCTGACGCTATTTCTCAGACCTGACTCGGGTTTTTCAACCCGAGGAGGTTGAGCTGGAGCAAGATGCATCATTTAAGGAGCATCCTATCAGGATTGTTGATCGTAGTGAAAAGGTACGCTGTGGTCGGTATGTTCCTTTGGTACGGGTGCTATGGAAGCCCGGATGTGTACAAGATGAGACTTGGGATAGGGAGGCTGATATGCGATCATAGTGGCCAGAGTTGTTCAAAGTTTCTTCTTCGCCACCTTGTTAAGGAAATTTAGGGACGAATTTCTTTAAGGGGAGAAGTTTTTAAGAACCTAGATCTTCTTTTCAGGTATGTTCCCCCTTTTTTGGTAATTTTTGAAAAAAAGAATAAAATCTAGAAATTTTCGGAGTACACATCATGTACCTTATGAGTACACGCCATGTACTTCGATTCCACTGGAAGGAGTGTGCTAGCCATGTCATGGCCACACACACGGCCGTGTAAGGGTGACTTGGAGGCTACCTAAAGCAAAGTACAGAAAAGGAAAGTACATGTCGTGTACTCTAGAAGTACATGTCGTGTACTTTCTTTTTATTTCGTTAAACGGGCTGGGGTCGCATCTAATCCTTATTTCCATCTTTTGTTTCTCCTAATTCCGTCCAGAGCGTTCGAGGAGGCCGAATCTTCTCTGAGCTACCGAACCGTCACCGTTTATCCAAATCGAATGTTGTCGGTTGCACTAGAATTGCAGCGGTGAGTTCTTGGTTCTTCTTTGGCCACATTTCCCGATTCTTTCTCTTATGAGAGTTACCATAGGTTGAACTTTTTATACATTTTTGCAGATCTACTCCATTCTAGGCCAATTCATGGTTCGAGGTTCAAGTATATCGGTCTCCTATGATCGAGGTAGGTGGTTTGTTGCCTTACATTGAATGTCTTTGAGTTTTTGTGCAAAAGTGTCGGATTACCATGTTTTGGGTATCCTGAGTTTGGGTTTTTGGTCCTATTTTTTAATTTCCTTATATTTCTTGTTAGGTTAAGGTTAATTTATAATAATATATGGTTGTTTTCATGTTTGATGATCACCCCATGGGTGTTATCCTTGTTTAGTTGTTTATCGCTGTTTGGCACAGTTTCCATGCAAGGAAACCCCTATTATAATTGTTAGTTTTATTGTTATAATTGATTGCTTGTGTTGCCTGCTATTTTAATGCTTTTGATGCATTTTTGATTTTATCCAAGTAGATTCTAAGCTTACTTAGGGCTACTGACAGTCGATTACGCACGACTGGACGGCTCAGGGCTATGAGAACCTGGTGCGGGAAACCAAAGAGGGAATAAACGATTAAGTGCTTCTCTAGGGGGTCTGTTGGAATTATTTTCGTATGCAGGACCAACGGGAATTGTAATTTGTGCTTCCTACGAGTGTCCTTAGTTTATGCACGTATCAATACCATAGGAGGAATTATATTTAAGAGCTTCCTTGTAGAGTCTATAGCTATAGTTGCAAGACCACAGGAGAATCGACGTGAGAGATTCCCAGAGTGTCTATGCCTTTGTATGTTTACTTGACAATAGGGGTCTTCTAGTTTGATCCACCCAGAGAGTCAGTGTGAATGTGGATTGTTTTGTTGGTTTAGATGAGTCTACCAAGACAAATCACAAGCTTGGATCTATTGGTCTTCATGTCTATTTAGGTAGTCTTTTGATGGCTGTTGTGTTACCTGTTTACCTTTGAATAGAGAGCTTTTCTAGATTCCTTGGTCGTTTAATTAAATGAATGAATTAATTGTTAAACGAATGTGAATGGTAATTGGTAGGATTGTTTACTTGTGTAATTATAGTTCATTACTACATTTACTTTCCTTACTTATGCTATATTACTCACTGATAGTAGGGCATAGATCTTGTGGTGGTTACCTACATGGATTAGTCTCACACCCTATTTGGGTCCTCCTTTTCGACCTAAATTGGTTACATGGTTGCAGGAGTGGATACGGATTATGGCCCTTCTACTTCAGGTACATGATTGCTGGTTGGAGCTAGAGAGCATAGGACCGAGCTTAGGCTTGCGATGCTACTAGAGTTGTTGTTTACTTCTCGTACTTTGTTTCTCAGTTGTATTTCAACATGTTGTTGTGTTTGCTGCTTTCCTTAGATACTTGTACATGTTGCATCATTATCATCATTACTATATATTCATTGTTTCCGATGTTCATTTTTAGTTATTGTATGATGTTTACTACTTCCTCTATTGACTGTTATTTCCTTTCCCTTGTATACTTTACCAAATGAGAGAATAGTTTCCCCAATGACTATCCAAGGCCCTATATGCTAGTCAGCAGCCTCTAGCATTTGGGGAAAAGCGATAAAGGTCATGTGGCGAACCAGGTACGGGGCACCAGTTGAGTGGCTCCGGATTTGGGTGGTTACATTCAACACTATATCCCACATTTCACATAAGGTCACAAGTAATATCTAACATGAGATAACTATCTTAACATCACTATGGTCCACATAACCCCATGGCCATTCCATCATCACTTATAGAGAAATCATCTTATGCATTGTTCTTACCCCCAATATATATACTTCCTACAATAAAAAAAATACTTTTTCATGCCCCATAGCAGCACTTTCTCTGACTATCATACATAAAAATCTAAAAGGTCTACATCTTTATCCTATTTTCCTCAAAAGGGGAGTCCTATACCTTACCATGATCATCTCATAACAAGGCATAAATTAATCCCATTAGCAACCCACAACCTCACCCCACAAGGTTAAGAAGAATAATTAATCTTAGACCCCACCAAAACATAATTTCAGCTCATAAGATCTTAACCTCAAAAATTATTTACATACTAAATACATACATCCCAAAATAGTATATCAACACATGAGGAAAATAACCCATATATTCAAACAAAAGTAAGATATCTGGTACAACTTTGTGATGCTTTGTCCATGGGGCACTTGATAGTTCCCAAAATAGAGATCCACTTGGGACCTCAGGCACACCTTCACATAGTTCATAGGAGACTAACATATAGTGTAATGACCCACCTATTCTCATTTTCTTGAGAGTACAATGAGTCATTACTAGTCCTTAAGAGACATCCCCAAGGCACCAAAGGCTGGAAATAAATGCCAGAGGGTTTCAAAACAAGTGGGGGATGATTTACTATTTTAGAACATACTATAGAACCAACGACCATAACCAACCCAACAAATAAATGATACATGATAAAAGAGAAGATAGCTCATCCATTTATTTCATAATAAACCACCCAAAGTGAAACAGCGGAAACCAAAACCAGATCAGAGTAAAAAGTGGAAAGACAACTAGAAGACAACAAGACAACACCCCAACTCCATGCTCCACAGATCCAAGCTCCAACATCACGAACCGGCCCAAGTGTCATGAAGTACTGCTATAAATGTGTGACACTTTACACTTTCCAACATCCCGGTATAAGACATCTGTAGAAGCACCAACATGCCAAAGAAGGGGGTGAGTAATGAAACTCAGTAGGTTTTCCCCAATGACTTCCCAAACCATGCCACTAGGATAAAACATGTTATCACATTTATATAAAACAATTTATATAAAACAATTCCAAAACAATTCACAATATAACAAGTTCCATGTCAAAACCATTTTCCACCAAAACCATCTTTCTCAAGAAAAGCAACCAAGAAAGGTTTACAATCAAATTCACATTTCCACTTTGTCACATTCATTCCATCTCACAAATCCACACAACTACCATGCATGCAACCTGGACCTCCCTATACTTGCAAGTGGTGAGTTATCCTTCCACTAAGTCGTCACATAGTGGAATACCTTGATGGGGGTACTTCACGTCCTTATCCATCCCTTTTTTATGGGGGTACTTCTCGCCCTTATCCATATATCCTTTTAATGGGGGTACTTCTCACCCTTATCCACCCCAATTCATATGAACACACACCACAACCCATGCCAATCTATACCAAAACCAAGTGTGTCAAAACCATTCAATAAAACATAAAACCTTTTATTGAAAACAATTTCTTTCATGGAAAAAAACCTTAACCAATTTAAAATCATCATTTGAAATTCAATTCAACAAACACTTTCCAAAAACACCCAATTTCCATCACCCTTTACTCAAAAAGGTTTCAACCATATTTTAAAAGCCAATAAACAATCCATTTTAATCAAGGAAATAAATATAAAATCTAATCCTTCAAGTTATAAGAAAGAGGAATCGACAGTGATGCCACCTACCGCAACAAAATAGGTGAAAACCTACCAACAGATGAAAAACGCCAACAAAACCAAGTCGATTCTCCAAGAATCCTCCTTAGATTCCTTACCCTAGTGCCAAAAAAACCAAAACCCGACTGAAAAGTCATCCCCTACCTTGGATCTACCCACCCCAGGCGTATATCTAAGGATCCATCAAGAGGGAATAAGGAGATCTAAGAAAACAATCGAGAACGATGGAGAACGATCACATACCTCAAGAGACTGGCTTTGATTCGCCAAGAGAAGCCTTCAGATCGCCTCTAGAACACTTGGGAGAGGTTCTCCAACCTTCAAGGGAGAGTAATCCCGAGCTAGGGCCGCTTAGGGACTTAAACAAGGCATTTAGAGGCAAAAAAAGTTATATCCACATTTTAAGGATCTAATTTAATTTACCACACGGTTAGTTCGCCTAGTTTGACAAATTGTGCGCTAACTGTGTGTTAGCTCCTGCCTCAGCCATCCATACTCGCACAATTAGTATGCACGGTTAGTCAAACTGTGCGCTAACCATGTGGTAAATCCCTGCTTGGAAGGGGAACTATGCACGGCCTTTACGCACGGTTTTCCCAAACCGTGCACACACCGTGCGGTCATCTCTGTCCAAAGTGACTACCCAGCACGGCTTCCGCATGGTTTGGAAAACTGTGCGTGGCCTGTGTGTCACCACCTTTTTTCCCTTTAACACTTTAAAAGTTTCCAAACTTTCCCAACCACTTCACAAAATCTTTATATACTTAAAAATCATAAAATAGGGGTTACATACCAGAAACCGGGGGTACTACATTCTCCCCACCATTGGTCTTTTGGTCCCCAGAAAGTAGAAAACCAATGCCATCCTGAAAGAGTTCTGGCCACTGGACTTTAAATTCTTTCTCGTGTTCCCATGTTTCTTCCTGAATCTGACCATACTGCCATAAACCCCGCACTAGACTGATGCTTTTTCCGCAAAAGACTTTATCCTGCCTATCCACAATACGCACCGGGATATGTACCAACAAAGCATCCGGCTCTAGGTCAATGTGATCCCATCTGATCACATGGTCAGGATCGAGTTGATACTTCTTCAAATGAGATACATGGAACACATTATGCACTGCACTGAACCGTGGTGGTAATGCCAAATGATACACCACCTTTCCAACTCGTTCTAGTATCTCAAAAGGGCCAATATATCGAGGAGATAATTTTTCCTTCTTCCCAAAACGACGATTTCCAAGCATTGGAGAGATTCTCAGAAAGACATGATCACTCACCGCAAACGACAATAGTCTTCGGCGATGATCTGCATAAGATTTCTAATGAATCTGTGCCGTCTCCATCCTCTTCTTTATCCACTAAATCTTCTCCGTGTTTCCTTGGACAAGGATCGGCCCAACTAGTGAGGCCTCACCTGTTTCCACCCAACAAAGTGGAGACCGACAAGGATTCTCATACAAAGCTTCAAAGGGGGACATGTATATCGAGGCCTGATAATAGTTATTATATGAGAACTCAACTAAAGGCACATGGTCTTCCCACAAGCCACCAAAACCCATTACACAAGCCCGCAACATGTCTTCCAATGTCTGTATTATCCTTCCCGATTTTTCACCCGTCTGAGGATGATATGCCATACTCATATTCAACTGAGTTCCCAGGGAGTTCTGTATGGATCTCTAGAAATGATATGTAATCCTCGGATCTTTCTTTGACACGATTGAAACTGGTATGCCATGTCTCTTTAACACTTCTCAGATACAGATTTTTGAAAGATATTCCACCGTATGAGTTTCACGAATAGGGATGAAATGGTCTGACTTGGTCAGACGATCCACTATCACCCAAATGGAATTGTGTTTCTAGACCATTCTTGAAAGAACTGTAACAAAATACATTGCTATTTGATCCCATTTCCATACTGGAATTGGTAGAGACTGCAACATACCCGCTGGTCTCTGATGCACTGCTTTAACTTGCTGATAAGTTAAACAGCTTGAAACAAATTCAGCGACCTTACGTTTCATGCCGCTCCACCAAAATTGTGCCTTAAATGCCTTATATATCTTTTGTGTACCTGGATGTACAACCCATCTTGAAAGGTGGTAAGAATGAGCGAGTTGTTCCTGACAATCTAAAGGTAAAACCATCCGATCTCAACACCGCAAAATTGAATTCCAATCAAGCTTCCATCCCTCAATGGTCTCCCCACCATTGAGTTTTGAACTCATCCCTACACATTCCACATCGGATATTTGTACCTCCTTTACCATATTCACCAAATCAGGAACAAGTGTAGCTGAAAAAAAAACAGCAACATCACCTCTGTCTTCAAATTCCACATGCAAGCCAGCTAAGATCGACATCAACTGCCTTTCGTCTGATGCTTCTTTTTCCAACTGAGCATACGACTTCTTGCTTAATGCATCAGCCACCAAATTGCCCTTACCCGGTGTATACATTAATTCAAAATCGAACATTTGAAGATACTCCCACTACTAAAAAATAAAGCTATAGCCACGGTTTGGAACCGTGACTATAGGCCCAAAAACCGTGGTTATAGATTATAGCCACAGTTTCATAAACCATGGATGATATTGGCGTGGCTATAGGGTAAAACCTATAGCCACGGTTTCAACTGTGTTTATATCCCTATAGCCACGGTTTGAACCGTGGAAACAGCCTATAGCCACGGTTTTCATACCGTGACAGAATCTTAAGTCTGGAAATATATATAGCCACGGTTTAAACCGTGGATATAGGCCTTTTTTCCCGGTTTTAAACTGTGGCTATAGGCCTTTTTCCATGGTTTTAAACCGTGGCTATATATCTCCCAATTCCATAAAAAACAGCCCCTACCTGCCCCCTTCCATAGCACTACCCCCTGCACTCCCCACAGCCCACTTCACACACCCCTTCCCCCTACCCCCTGCCCACTATACCTCCCCCCCAGCCCACTGCATCCCCCCCTACACACACACCCTACCCCCAGTACACCCCCTGCCCCCTGCACTTCCCCCCCTGCCCACTGCACTTCCCCCCCAGCCCACTGCAAACCCCCCTACCCCCAACAAACCACCCCTGCCCCCTCACCCTGTCCCCTGCACACAATCCATGAGTTGTTATGTCTGAAAGGAAATGGAGAGGACCTCACATTTCTAGCACATACATCAATCATGATGGGATTATGATCAGAGTGATGCTTTGGTAAGATGAGTCTAGAAATAATCAAGGGCTCATTCCATTCATCGATGCAAGCCAAGAATCTATCAATACTCTTGGCTTGCCTCCCACTAATGGTGTACCTGCTCTAGGTGTATTCACCCCCATAGTGGTCACTTCAACTAGCCTACAATTGTCAATGCAAGAAAGGAAGTCAGAAGCAGCCATCATGTTGTAGTTATCACCTGTTTTCTCCTCTAGTCAAAGCATAGTATTAAAATCACCCAATGACATCCAGCTGTGTGACATTTGATTAGAAATATAAGTGATATCCTGCCAATCCACCCTTCTGTTGAGATAGGAGTTAGAGGCATAAACAAAGACTATGGATATCCCAATATCATGGAACAACATATCAATTAGGACACTCTGATGATCATCAGTACAAGAAAGAACATGAAAGATTTCATTCTTGAGGACCCATAAATCTGTTGCGGAATCACCGGGAGACACAACGACAGAAACGAGGAAAAAAGAAGGAAAGAAAGAAAGGGACACAATTATTTACGTGGTTCGGGAAAAATCCCTACGTCCACGGGAGAGGCAGAATTCACTATATTGGGAGCACAAAATTATAGAGGATTTTTGTAGTAAACCCTAGCCCAAAATGGGACACATTTGAAGAAGACGGTCCACTGTTCCGAAATAGAAGTCCACATTGAAACAGTGATCAGTGGCCAACTTTGTCAAAAGCGCTATAGTGTATGTCGGCTGGAAGTCAAAAGCGCTACAGTGAAGTTGACCCCAAAGTCTGCACCGCTACGGTGTCTGTCAGTGTCAATTGGTCATATGTGCTACCCCGGACCCTCAGAGTAGGGGCGCATTGCCCCCTTCAACCCCAAATGAGCTAACCGCGGAGCTCGACCCACGACAGTTGCGGGCCACAAGCATTCGGCCCAACCGGATTGGGCAACACCAATCCAACAAAATCCTCATCCACATTTTCGTTCACATGTTATGAGATTGGTGAGTATCCAATTGAAGACCATTTTATAGCTTTGTAGATTGAGAACTTCATTTTCAGTTCAGTAATGCTAATCATTAAAGGTTTGTTGGTCATAAGAATGTGCCTAAGGGCTTTGACTGTGGGAGGGTTCCCATGCCCATGGAAATTCTAGAAACAATCTTCATTTATTAAGAGCTGAGTTGCCTCTGGTCTGAGGCCCCCCTTTCTTCATGTTGTTCAGTTTATTGGATTTAGTGTTCACTTTATCCATGCATTTAGAGGCCTTATCCTTAGGACGTTCATCAGTTTCCCTAGAGGAAGGGGGAGATTCATCCTTCCCATTTATTTAAATTTTTATATCTTTGGATGGAGCACTGTCATCTACATCTTCCACCCATGATTTCCCACATAGAGGCAAGAATTTTTTTAGAGAGTGAGAAAAGCCTACATCTACGGCTCTTGAAACTCACCTTTTTCTTGATTTCGTAGGCTCTACTTGAGTAAAAGAGTCCCCTTTATGAGAATCCTATCCAACCAAATATGAAGTAGGCAAGGAAGTTGCATGCCCAGAACCAGTACTACCCAATTGTGTGTCTGGGACTACTTCATCATAGCCATATATAGTAGCACTGAGGTTCTCCTACTATCCACAAAGTGACTCACCTGAACCATGTAGGTCCTACCCTGAATTGTTGATTTTCACCTTATGTCTAGGCATGGTCGCAGTAGGCATTTATGAGTCCGGGAAAACTTCATCAGAGCCACATTTAGAAGTTCTGAAGTTCTCATGCTTTCCATCAAGATCCTGGTTTTAGTCATGTATTTCCTGGCCTAAGTTGTGGGTCTACTAATTTTATTCCAAACAATCATTAGATGGGGCCTTATAAGCCTATTTAGAGACCACATTCAGTTGATGCGGCTGGGCAGTCACATAGGACACTGGGATATCTTCAGGCACACTGCAGAGCTCGACCCGCGATAGTTGTGGGCCGCAAGAATTCAGCCCAACCGGATCATTCAACACCAATCCACCCCCCCCCCCTGATGGACCCCCTGGACAGCAGCCCGCCTACAAATCCCTTGCACATCCCTTCCCCCCTCGACAGTAGCCCCCCCCCCCCCCCCACACATCCCTTGCACCCCCTGCTGGACCCCCCTGGACAGCATCCCCCCACCCCCTACTGGATAGAAGCCCCCCCTGTTGGACCCCCTGGACAAAAGCCCCCCTGCAGGACCTCCCTGGACAGTATCCTGCCCCCTGCTGAACAACCCCCCCCCCCCACATCCCTTGCTCACCCCTTTCCCCCTGGATAGCATCCCCCCCCCCCCACGAACAGCACCACCCCCTCCCTCCCTCCCCCCCTCCCCGCCGGACCCCCCTGGACAACAGCCCCCCCTGATGGACCCCCCATGGACACCCCCCCCCCTACTGGACCCCCTGGATAGCCCCCCCCCCTGCTAGACCCCCTGGATAGAAGCCACCCCTGCAGGACCCCCTGGATAGCACCCCCTTCTAGAGAGCACCCCCCCCCCCCCACATCCCTTGCACACCCCTTGCTGGACCCCCCCCCCCCCCCCAGCAGGACCGCCTGAACAGCACCCCACTCTGCTGGACAGCCCCCCCCCCCCCCCCCTGCTGAACCCCCCTGGACATCCCCAGCCCCATGCTGGACCCCCCTGGACACCCCCCCCCCCCTGCAGGACCCCCTGGACAGAAGCCCCCATGCAGGACCCCCCCCTGGACAGCACCCCCCCCCCCCCACACACACACATCCCTTGCACACCCCTTTCCCCAATTATCAGGTTAGAGGTGATGAGGTTTAAAATTGTTGGAGGAAAGGAAAATGTGGGACCAACTAAACAATTTAGGTTCAGGCTCAACATAAATTTTGAGGTTCATGCTCAAAAGAAGTTGGTAGATACTGGGGTTCGAGCCATGGTGGTGTTACCCCTTTCTCCAGAAGCCCTCCCATTAAACATAATTATCAGTGGAGGAGGTACATAATGGGAAAAGAATCCTATTTTGGTTATTGGTACTGATAGGGAACATGGTTTAGTATATGTTCAGCATGGATTGTGATACAATATAAAATTCAGTTAGAAATGAAAAGAAATCATGCAGGAACATTCACCTACAGATGGAAGTGGTCTGACTATTGTTCTTCTACATTCTTGTAGTAGGTGGACTTCAAGGAGGAATATCTAGATCCAAACCATTGTCCCGATTTATCTTACCAAACTAGTAACATGAATTAACATTAATACCCCTATAATTCATCTTTTTTTCTTGTGTTCTTATTTCTCTCCAAGAACACACACATAATCATAATTATTTAGAGACTCTAATGGGGAACTATGAGTTTAATGGATCAACCGAGGATGATGTATTTGTGTATGGGGTGATCATTATTGGATGTAAATATGTGAGGATGAATCTAATGGAAACTCAAAGAAACAATAATGTGACGATCATCAATTCACAAATCGTAGTTTCACACACACATTGGGTGAAAGATAACTTGATCTCTACCTATGTTTAGGATGGAAAATTGTGTATTACAATTTTTAGGTAAACACGAATGGAAAAAAATGTGGATTAGATATAATTTTTTATGGTGAGTATTAAAGAAAATATGGAATTGATGTAATAAAACATGGAATAAAATTTGAGAGGGTAAAACAAGAGCCAACATATGGATCTGGATGAGGCGTAGAAGAAAAGCATGATGTTATTAGTTTGTGATTTAGAATAACAATCTCTTAAGAGTTTGAATAGAATTGAGCAACATATGCAGTGAGGATTAGAAAATGAAAAAAAACATGATAAGCACTGAAAAATCCAAAATTCAGATAAATGGGATAAATGGAGTGTGGCGTTCTCCTTGAGACATTTCTGGTTACAGAGGTTGTCGAACAATCTGAAGAGCTATGAAGCGTCACACGGTTAGTGGAATTTCCAAGATTATTTGGAGACAATCCATTAGTATGGATTACAAATTTACCCATAAAATGACTTATTTTTTAATGTAACCAATGAGAAAACTATATAAATAACGTAAATAGAGTTGACCAATGTAATGGTGTGAGAGATATGATTCATCATCAATTGGGGGAATAGGAGTTGAATGGGTTATGCTTCCATTGTGGCCAACCATACAGACCAATGCAAAAATGCCCTGAAAATATTTTTCGAGTGTGAATCCAGGAATTCAGAGAACATAGGGAATTTAAGGAGGAGGGAGACATGGAAAAAGAAAAATATTTGGTCATAGAAGCTGGAGAATGAGAACATGGTAGGAAACTGGTAGAATGATCAAGAGAATCGATTGATCTCAAGAGTATGCATGAGGTTAAGGAAAATTAGATGATTCTCACCAGACATATATCTTGTGTTATGATAGTTCTTTTACTGGATAAAAGATCCATCCATCTATTTACTTCTAGAAATATTTCCAAAATCACAAACTTGAAGGTTTTAATTACCAAACCATTTGTTTTTACTCATGGTTGTGGTCCTCATTATTTTTTACAAGACCTACGAAAATAGATTTAGGTCAGTATAGGTAATTCCATCAGTACAGTTGATACATTTGTTTTTGACCCTATGGGACTATATGTAGTCTTCAGGATAAAATGGATAATAATACTGCATAGTGTTTTGACTCGACAAGGTTATAAAACCAAGGGATTTTTATAGTAGGGGTAGGAAATTAATATCTATGTAAATGAAACCGCTATAGTGTGACCATGGGGACTTCAAAACCACATTCAACAAAGAATAATATTATTGAGTAATGGGATTGGTAAGTACAGATTTAGTTTCTAGAATAAGAATCATACCATAAGCTCGTAGGTTGGTTTTATTCGGGTGAATTTTAGAAAAACATTCAGTTTATGTTTAGAAAACTGTAGGGCCTACAACTATATTAGAAATACAAACATGCTATTTATCTGGTGCTTGGGATGACCCTATTAATTATTTTACCATATAATCTAGATCATTATATAAATAATGAGTTCGAGCACAATGTTAATGACATGTTGGGTGAATGAATAACCATACATAGTGGAATCCCATTTAATAGTCCCATATTTCTTGTAAAGGAAAAATATGGGACTTAGAAGATGTTCATTAATTACCATGCACTTAATAAACATACCATCCCGAATAGGTTCCTCATTCCCATCATTGAAGAATAATTGATTTTCTCAATATGGGACTTCAAATCTAGGTTCCACTGGATATGAGTATGAATAAGGTTCTTAAAAAGATAGTGTTTCGTACACACAATGAAAATTATGAATTCCATTCCATTTTATTTGGGTTGATGAACTCCCCAGCCTCTTTTCCACCACTTATAACTCGGACCCTCTAGTGAGATGGTTACAAAAATAACCTTAAGAGACTCATAAATCTAAAGATGGATAAAAATATCCTCAACCTTCAGTACCAAAACCAATTCATACTAAGAATATTGTTACCTTGGAATTATTGTAAGGCTACCATCTTGATTCTGGGGGGCTGTTGTAGGCTGAAATGAAGGTGGAAGGGGGCTAGTGTGGACTGGATGTGGCTGGAGCAGGGCAAAATCATGGCATAAATGTGGCATGACGGCGGCGTGACCGTGGCGTGACCGCGGCGTGTTGTCCCGGTCCAATGACATTCGCGGGGCATCATCTTCTGACCAGGAGCGAATGGAGCAGGAGGAGGCTAGAATGCTGGTGGAAGGGGGCTGGTTGCACGTGCCGGGGGGATGGTGCGGGCTGATTCAAAGGTGGCAGGGGGCTGTTGCGAGCTGGAATGCTGGTGGTAGCTGGTTGAAATAAAGGTGGAAGGGGGCTGTTGTGGGCTCGATGAGGATGGAGCAGGGCCAAATCGCACCATTAGCGTGGCGTGACTGCGGCGTGACTGCGGCTTGACCGCGAGGTGACCGCGGATGACTGTGGCATGATCGCGGCGTGTTAGCCCGGTCCAGGGACATCCGCAGGGCAGCATCTTCCGGCTAGGAGTGAAGGGAGCGAGAGGAGGCTGGAATTCTGGTGGAAGGGGGATGGTTGCAGGTTTTGGGGAGATGGTGAGGGGTGATTCGAAGGTGGCAGGGGGGGCTGTTGCGGGTTGGAATGCTAGTGGAAGTGGGCTGAAATGAAGGTGGAAGGGGCCTGATGTGGGCTGGATGTGGCCGGAGCAGGGCCAAATCACGGTGTGACCGCGGCGTGACCCCGGCGTGACCGTGGCTTGACCGTGGCGTGAGCGCGGTGTGACCGAGACGTGTTGGCCCGGTCCAGTTACATCCACAGGGCAGCATCTTCCGGCCAGGAGTGAAGGGAGCGGGAGGAGGATGGAATTCTGGTGGAAGGTGGATGGTTGCATGTGTTGGGGAGATGCTGCGGGCTGATTCGAAGGTGGAAGGGGGGATGTTGTGGGCTGGAGTGCTGGTGGCAGCGGGCTGAAATGAAGGTGGAAGGGGGCTAGTGTGGGCTGGATCTGGCCCGAGCAAGGAAAAATCACAGCATGACCACGGCGTGACCGCGGCGTGTTGGCCTGGTCCAGCGACATCCATAGGGCAGCATCTTCTAGCCAGGATCGAAGGGAGCGGGAGGAGGCTTGAATGCTGGTGAAAGGGGGCTGGTTGTAGGTGTTGGGGAGATGGTGCGGGATGATTCAAAGGTGACAGGGGGCTATTGCGGGCTGGAATGCTAGTGGCAGTGGGCTGAAATGATGGTGGAAGGGGGCTGGTGTGGGATGGATGTGGCCAGAGCAGGGTCAAATCACAGCGTGACCACGGCGTGACCGCGGCGTGACCGCGCCGTGTTGGAGCTTTCTAACTAAAAGTTTTTTCTCCCCCACTGGGTATACGCACCTTCACATATTAAATTTATTTTACAGAAACCTTCAAATTAAATGAGCAATGTAACACATACAATTTAAATAGGAAGGTGTAAAACATAAAAAACATTGAAAAAAAAGTAGAAATAGGAACCTGGATGTTTTTTTATGCTTCCAACAACAGTATGATTCATTCTTCAACAAGTACATGAGCTTTTTTCCAGCTTTTTTCGTGCCCAGATAACACAAGAAAAATGTTATTAAATAGTAAAATAACTAAATGAAAAAAAAGAAAAGAAAAGGGAAAAGAATTTTTAGGTTTCAAACCCGGAATAGGGGCTGTTGTTAACCTGTCTGCAGCTGCACCCCTCCACCCTCCCCCCTGCCCCCTTCCCCCTGCCCCCTACCCCCTGACCCCCTCCAACCTGCCCCTCTGCCCCCTGAAACTTGCTCCCTACCCCCCTGGCCCCTTCCCCCCTCCAACCGTCCCCCTTCCCCTTGCAACCTGCCCCCTGCCCCTACCCCCTGCCCCCTGCCCCCCTCTAACCTGCCCCCCTGCACCCCTACCCCCCTCCAACCTACCCCCTTCCCCCTGCAACCTGCCCCCTACCCCCTACCCCCTGCCCCCTCCAACCTGCCCCCTGCCCCCTGCCCCATGCCCCCTGCAACCTGCCCCCCTGCCCCCTGAAACTACTTATTTTATTATGTGAGGACATCTAAGGCATGGATGCACCATGCTGAAATTTTGATGGAATTATGCTACTTGTTGAATAATATTTATCTAGGAAAATTATTCTCATAGATCATAATCTGATGCCACAACAATTGTTGTTTGCTCGAAGGGATTGATAATGACCCTCAATCCTTTCCACAGGCCCACTTGGGTGCTCAGATCAGGGGTAATCCAATTTAGTTTGTGGAAAATGGTGTTTATAAATTATGTTTGGTAAAATTAAAACTTCGAGGGTGGAATGGATGTTCATGTTTTAAAAGGTCCAAAATACCCTCCTCTTCTTCCTCAACCCCCACATCTTCTTCTTACCCAACCCCATGTCCCAAATCTTGACATCACCCCTCACCATAGATGAACCAGTTTCTAATCCTAGTTCTATGAGCATACCGTAATTTGAGACCCTAGTGAGCTTCATTCCAAGGATGGTGATGGCCTAAAAATACATCCTGTATAAAATTGATCTCCATCCTTCATCACTTTGGAGTAACCTAAACATTAACACTCTCAATTAGTTATCAAGAAAAAATCATTAAAACATTGTTGCTCAAAAATATGAGGTGGATTGAAGGATGTTAAATTACCAATGGTTTAATTATTACCAACTGAAAAAATCAGGAAACAATATAAATTCATCACCCACATCTAATAATTTTATTATTAAATGAATTTAGTTGTGTTACTCTACCTCAATAACATGCACTACTAGGATATATCTAACCTATGGATTGTACCTATAACCAATTTAGGTGAGGCAAAAATATGTTTTTTTAATTATATGAAATAGAAAAGTCCATCTAAATTATATAATGAAATGGATCTCAATTAATTAATAGAAACTACCTGGCTCGCGGTGATACTTCATAGACCAGTTTGATCACACTTTCATCCACATTACACATTGTTTCCACCAAATATTCTTTAAGAATCACATTTTCATGGCCCCTTTTTCTAGGAAAAAAACATTTTAATGCATCTACAAAATTATAATATGTAGTTTAAAAACCATTTTTCCCAAAAGGATCTAAAAAATTGATGGTGAGAACAACTATAAACCATTTTTGAATATCATTTTTTATTCCACATCCTGTACTTTCCAAAAAATAGTTATACTACCATGGTTGTAAACTGTGGCTACATATTAGTTTTTAGAAAAAAATAGAGATGTCTCACCCTGCACCCTGAGCCCTGCCGCACCCCACACCCGGTACTCCAAACAATAAAACATGAAGGATACATCGATGTTTCCGATGCCTTCAAATTCAACAGTGTATTACTTAATCAACAAAGGCCTTCATGTACCTTCAACATATGATATAATTCTAGAACATCTTCCATGGATATGAAAAAACAACCATAGATAGTGTGAAGTAGGTTCATGACAATCAAAATATCCACCTAATGTCAAGTCCAAGAGATGACTCTTCATAATAGTGTCGAGCTTTAGGGGTGTTCATGTGTTGGGTCGAGGGTGTTTTGGGGATCGACCCAAGAAAAAAAGATTAGGTCGATCACGTGCTTTGTGAGAACCTGACCCAACCCAACCCAACCCGCTGGGGTTGGGTTACCAGACACATGGCCAAAGGACTCAGCCCAACCCAACCTGTCATGGTTTGGGTCAAGTTATATGAGTAAAACCCAACCCAATGCACCTGAACCCAAAACTAGACCCATGCACCCCCAGCCCCCTCATCCCCCTACAGTAGCCCCTCCATCTCCCCACCCCCACTCCTCGGAAGCCCCCCTCCCCCAACCCCCTACAGCCCCCCAGACCCAGACCAAACCCAATGCAGCAGCATGGTGACTTCAAAAAAACACCATCCAATTCCAAAATGAAAACCAAAATGCAGTGGCATCCAAAAAATATAGCAACATCCAAGAAAATACAAACCAAAATTCACAACAAAATAGGGGAAATAACAACATCCAAAATGCAGTGGCATCCAAAAATGCAATAGCATCTGAATAAATGCAGTTGCATCCAACCCAGAAAAATTAAACAATGATGAAACGTCAAAAATATAGACAAGAGGGAAGGTCACAAACTCCATAAACTTGAGCATAAAATTGTATACAAATTTAACAACCAACCAAAACAATAGTGGCATACAATTCTGAAAACAACAAAATAGGGGGAACAAATAGGTGTAAGGTGAATAATAACATGGGTAAGGGAAGACATCATGTTACCTAAGAAACAACATTAATAAATGTGATCCCAAAATATTTTTATTAACACCATCAGGAACAATCTTGTTACTTATCTACCAATTCAATTAATTGGTGCAGTTAAACTTGGTAAACCCCCACTTCCTACTGAGAATTGGAATAAAATGCATGAATTCAAACATCATTCTATTTTATTTATTTTTCTTTCATTTAGTACATGTGAACCAAGTAGATCCTTATGTCCTAATAAAGTAGTTAGCTCCATCCTAAAAGTAACTCACAAACATACAAAAGATTATAGAAAGTTAGCAAAATAAACAAAGCAACACTACTAGACAAGATCATTTCCATTTTAGCGTTTGATAAAGAAGAATCTTCCAAAATAAATGTATAAGAAAAAGATTAGTAAATTAAACTACATTCATATAAAAAGGGTAAATAGATTATTCATTTTCTTTAACAATAAATGAGATATAAATAATCAAACCCATTTTCCACAATTAATACCATTACACTGCACTCATGTAAACTTTATGAGGTCATAAAAAGAGAGAAAAAAGAAAACCCTAAAAATTATTATGATTAGTGAAAATTCTATAAAATTATTAAACAATGAAATATTATGAGTGGTATAAAATTCATGAATTCGTGTAACAATGCTTGTGAATAACAGCTAGCTACTATGATGCATGTCATCAACTCAATGCTTGTGAATACCTACAAGCTACTACGGGTCGGTTTTTAATAAATTCATAGGTTTTGCAACTTTTTTTATAATACAACATTCACCAGTTTTGGGGTGAAGGATGTAAACCATTCTTATATTGGGGTATTTATAGTGGGAGGGAAATAGTAGGAGGGAGATTTAGAAAGTACACATAAATTGAAAGCTGAAGCGCCAGTGGATTCCTACTTCTGAAGGCCCGTCATGAACAGCGTGAGAGAGTTTTCGAGAGAGGTTGATGGTTCAGAGTGGAGGGTCGCAGTGAGAGAGGTCGATGGTAGCGTGAGAGACCGCGTTGATTGGGAGCGTCGGGAAGAGGGCGTCGCGGTGAGAGCTTTAGACGGTTCGGAGAGTAGTGTCGCAGATCGGGGGAGGAGGAGAGTAGAGTTCGTCACGGATTGGGGGAGGAGGAGAGGAGAGGCCGACGAAATCCAAAGAAAAAAAATAAACGCCGATGTTTAGATGTTTAGCCAAGAATTCTTAATTAAAGCGTGGCTATAAATAGTATATAGCCACGGACCTATAAAACCGTGGCTATAGGTCCGTGGCTATAGATTAAATTTCTAGTAGTGTCCATCCATCTCCTCTGCCACAAATTCAAATCTCTTTGTGAGAAAATATTCTTCAAACTCTTATGATCTGTAAACACAATGAATATCTCACCAAAGAGATACTGACGCCAAGTCTTCAAGGCATGGACAACTGCAGCTAACTCCAAATCGTGTGTTGGGTAATCCTTCTCAGGCACCCTCAACTGCCTTGAACCATAAGCAACAACATGGTCTCCTTGCATGAGAACACATCCCAACCTTGTTCCCAAGGCATCACAATACACCACATTCCCCTATCCAGATTCAAGAATGATCAAGAAGGGTGCTGATGTAAGGTGAATTTTCAACTCTTGAAATGATTTCTGACATTCCTCAGTCCATTAAAATTCTCTGTTTTTCTTTGTCAAAGCTATAATTGGTGACGCAAGTCGTGAGAAGTCACCCACAAAGCGTCGGTAATAACCAGCTAGAACAAGAAAACTATGTATTTTAAAGACATTCTTCGGCGGTTTCCAAGAAAGAACAGCTTATATCTTTTCTGGATCCACTGAAACACCTTTCTCAGAAACAACATGTCCCAGAAAGCATACATGTTGTATCCAAAAATCACACTTTGATAATTTGGTATACAACTGATGGTCTCTCAAGATTTCCAACACTATCACCATGTTTTACTCATGCTCATCCCTTTTTCTTGAATACACCAATATGTCGCCCATAAACACCACAACAAAAGAATCCCGATATTGCTGAAATAACTGATTCATCAAAGCCATGAAGACCGCTTGTGAATTAGTTAGACCGAAAGGCTTGACTATATATTCTTAGTGGCCATATCTTCTTCTGAAGGCTGTCTTCAGAATATCCTCTTTCCGAACTCACAAATTGTGATATCCTGACCGTAATCAAATCTTGGATAACCACTGAGCTCCCCTCAATTGATCAAATAGGCCAGCAATGTGTGGAAGTGGATATCTATTCTTTATTGTATCTTGGTTAAGTTTATGATAATCTACACATAGCCTCAAAGATATATCTGCTTTCTTTACAAACAAAACTAGTGCTGCCCACGGAGACACGCTTGGCCAAATAAAACCATTTCTTTCATGTTCTTCCAAATGAACATTCAATTCCTTTAACTCCATTGGTGCCATCCTATAAGATGGAAGTGAGATAGGACTAGTCCCTAGAACGAGATAAATCGTAAATTCCACTTCTCTCACAGGTGGTAACCCTAAGAAGTTTTCAGGAAACACACCAGGAAATTTATCCACGACTACTGGAAAACTATTATTCGTGATCTCATCCATAGATTCCATGTTTAACTCAGCCAACTAGTAAGAGATCATTGCCACTATTGGTGCCAACAAGCCCGTTGCACATTCCTTCACCACTCTTTCTTATCTCAAGAGATGCTCGACGCCATCCTCAGTCGCAAAACTGACTGTTCTTCTATAATAGTCGATATGAGCCCTAAACTTTGTCAACCAATCCATAACAAGGATTATATCATAGACATCCATCTCCAGCACAGAGAAATCTCATTTCAGCTCAGCTCCATCAACAGTTATAGAACATGATCTACACACGAAGGCTCTACATTCTCTTTCATTGAGAGGTGTTTTAAGTGTTATCACAGACAACATAATTTCAACTTTTAAGTTTATCAAATCAGCAATATGAGAAGCAAGAAAAGAATATGATGCACCAGTATCGAACAATACTTGCATGAAGATAGAATTCAAAAGAATCATACCTCTCACCATAGACGGTCCAGACAGGTTATCCACAATCACCTGCTCCGCTCCATACAATTGCTTTGTTGCTGCACTTTGCTCCTTATTGCCTTGTTGAGATTGCCCTGCCTGAGGAGTCATCCTGGAATCACCATAACTAGCTCTGTTCTACTGGAAAGACTGATTTTTCTGTCCTCGCCCTGTCGAATCATTATATGCTTTCGATGCCTGGGAAGTGTCACACGCACCCGACCTCGAAGCACTATGACAATATTGATGAAGATGCCCCATTTTGTTTCAATTATGAAATGATTTCGGTGTTGTTGTACATTCTCGTTTCATGTGATCAACCGAGCCACATTGAAAACACCCGTCTTTCATCATGGGTTGTGGAGAAAGGTTCACCGATCCAGCCATCTAATTCTGATTTTCACTCCCACCTTGGAAGTAGGTTTCCCTTTTCCACTTGTTCCCAGCATTAGAGTTCCCAACTGTTATCGTGGGTATCATCATACTTCCTCATCCCATAACTTCTGAGATTCCTCTTTCAGCTATTGTTGCTCTGTTTACCATTTCTGTATAATCTGTAATACAGAGCGCCGCTATATTCGAGCAAATCTCCTGTCCCAACCATAATTCAAAGATGTGTGCCTTTAGCGACGCACTTGTAGAAACTTTCGGTGCAAAGCACACTAAATTCATGAATTTACCTGCATAATCCATGACAGATAGATTCTCCTGCTTCTGCCTGAAGAATTACATCATCCTCTAGATCTTGAACGTGTTAGAATAGAATTGTTTATTGAAAAATTCCTCAAATTCCTCCCAGCCCAGGCCTGGATCTACCTTATCCTGCACCACTAGCTCCCACCATTGTCGTGCAAGATCCTCCAGCATATACGTCGCCAACTTTACTTTCAGCTCTACTGGTGTGCCGATGAAATCGAAGATATGATTCATCCTGCTTAGCAACACCTTCGCCTTTTCTGGTTCAGAATCACCTCGAAATAAGGGTGGATTCTGCTTCTAGAACTGGACAAAATGGTCTACATGCCTTGAATCATCCCTCTGATTCCCCGTGTCTACAGCTTGAAACGCTTGAACTATACTTTGGACTAGCTGTTGGTTCACCTGTGGCTTAGGTGCGACCACATACTCCGCAGCCTCTTCCATTGGGTTTCTTCAATGCCTAACAGGTGCCATTTTCTATACAAACAATGCACGCTGTTAGTCTCATTTCCTAGCAATTGATGGCTTAGCATTTCAATTTCTATCACATCACTATCACAACATTGATTTCCAAACATCATGCTATTCCACATTCACCCATTTCTGAAAAAAAAACTTTTATTTCTTTTGAAAATCAATCTGTTTTCAAAATACATCAACCATTCTCTTTTCACAATATTACATTTGAAAACAAGTTTAAAATTTTCAAAAATCACGCTTTTGCATCAAATCATAAACCATTTCTCAAAATGATATATGAACTTCTAGTGGGAAGTCATTCCTCTAATGCATGTCATGCTGCTCTCATTGGCTAAACCCATGAAATTGAGATTTCCAACGTTCTAGAAGTGTATCCAAAACACTTATGTACCCAACTCCCTGCTAACTTGAAGTTCAACATAAATGGGTTAGCTACACCCTTTTATGTTATACATTTCAAGTTCCGACAATCCTACTCCTGTCTAAGATTTCAACCCAAGGAATAGACAAGAAGTAATTTCAACTTCAAGACCAAGAACATCAATTACCACTTGTTAGGAAAGGACCGAACAAGGTGATACCATTTGAATTGACCCGCCAATTCTTATTGGCTTGAGAGTACAATTAGTCATTACTAGGCCTTAAGAGACATCCCCAAGGCACCAAAGGCTGGAAATAAATGTTGAAGGGTTTCAAAACAAGTGGGGGACGATTTACCATTTTAGAACATACTACAGAACCAACGACCATAACCAACCCAACAACTAAATGATGCATGATAAAAGCGAAGACAACTCATCCATTTATTTTTTAATAAATCAACCAAAGTGCAATAGCGGAAACCAGAACCAGATTAGAGTAAACAGCGTAAATACTACTAGAAGACAATAAGAAAATAACCCAACTTCATGCTCCACAACTCAAAGCTCCAACATCACGAACCAGCCCAAGTGTCACAAAGTAGTTCTATAAATTTGCAACACTTCACCTTGGCCAACATCCCGGTATATGACATCTGCAAAAGCACCAACATGCCAAAGCAGGGGGTGAGTAATGAAACTAGTAGGTTTTTCCTAATGACTTCCCAACCCATGCTTCTAAGATAAAACATGTTAGCACATTTATATAAAACAATTTATATAAAACAATTAGAAAAAAAATTCACAATATAACAAGTTCCATGTCAAAACCTTTTCCAACAAAACCATATTTCTCAAGAAAAGCAACCAAGCAAGGTTTAAAATCAAATTCACATTTCCACATTGGCACATTCATTCAATCTCTCAAATCCACACAACTACCATGCATGCAACCTGGACCTCCCTATACTCGTGAGTGGTGAGTTATCCTTCCATTAAGCCGTCAGTTATTGGACTACCTTGACAGGGGTACTTCACATCCTTATTCATCCCTTTTTTGATGGGGGTTACATTTCGGCCTTATCCATCCAACCTTTTGATGGGGGTACTTCTCACCCTTATCCATCCTAATGCATATGAACACACACCACAACCCATGCCAATCCATACCAAAACCAAGTGTGTTCAAAACCTTTCAATAAAACATCAAACCTTTTATTGAAAACCATTTCTTCCATGCAACAAAAACCATAACCAATTTAAAATCATCATTTTAAATTCACTTCAGCAAACACATTCTGAAAACACCGAATTTCCCTCACAGTTTACTCAAAAATGTTTCAACCATATTTTCACAGCCAATAAACAATCCATTTGAATCAAAAAAATCAATTTAAAATCTAAGCCTTCAAGTTCTAAGAAAGAGGAATCTAGAGTGAAGCCACCTACCTCAAAAAAATAGGCGAAAACCAACCAACAGATGACAAACTCCAACAAAACTGTGTCGATTCTCCAATAATCCTCCTTAGATTCCTTCCCCTAGTCCCAAAAAAACCAAAACCCTACTTAAAAGTCATCCCATACCTTGGATCTACCCACCCCAGGCGTAGATCTAAGGATCCATCAAGAGGGAATAAGGAGATCTAAGAAAACAATCAAGAACAAAGGATAATGATCACATACATCAAGAGACTGTCATCGATTCGCCAATAGAAGCCTTCGAATTGCCTCTGAAATGCTTGGGAGAGTTTCTCCAACCTTCAAGGGAGAGTAATCCCGAGTTAGGGCCGCTTAGGGGCTTAAAATAGGCATTTAAAGGAAAAAACGCGTTAGATCCACATTTTAAGGATCTAATTTAAGTAACCGCATGGTTAGTTCGCACGGTTTGACAAACTGTGTGTTAGCTCCGGCCTCAACCATCCATACTCGCACAGTTAGTCTGCACGGTAAGTCAAACCGTGCGCTAACCATGCGGTAAATCCCTACTTGGAAGGGGCGCTCTGAACGACCTTCACGCACGGTTTTCCCTAAACGTACGCACATCGTGCGGTCATCCCTGTCCAAAGTGACTAACCAGCATGACTCTCGCACAGTTTGGAAAACCGTGCGCAGCCCGTGTGTCACCTCCTTTTTTCCCTTTAACACTTTAAAAGTTTCCAAACTTTCCCAAACACTTCCCAAAAGCTTTATATTCTTAAAAATCATAAAATAAGGGTTACTTACCAGAAACCGGAGGTAATACATATAGTGTGGGTCTATGGTGGGATAGTGGGTATATTATACCTACATATTCGATTAAAAACATTAGCAAGAATAAATGAAAGGTGTTACATCTTGGAAAATGAAAAATAAATATCCATGAAAGTGTAAATAAATAATCAAGCATAACCCATGATATATCAAATTAAGAGTATCTAATACATTTTTGGAAATCATGCATTATAATCAGTTGACATAAATCAAACCCCAAAGGATTAAAATAAAAAACAAAAAAAACACTAAAAATGGTTCTTTGTTCTAGCATGCCCCCAAACTCACATGCTACATCCTAGAAGCCTATTAAAAAATCAACCATAAAGAACATTCCCTGCTTCTATCTTAAAACCATTATTTTCTACCTAAGTACCAAACTATAGCTCAAATTGGGTGTTACAAAACTTATTAGGCCACCACAAGCCACATCTATATGAATATTAAGTTTAAGAAATAAATTGCATCCTGATGTGTGCAATAAATAAAGGCACAATATAAATAAATAAAACTAATGTCAATCATAGGTTCCCAAAGGGACACCAGTGATTGAAAATACATGTATCATCCTAATTTATATATATATATCCATAATGTACTGGCCATAAAAAATGATAAACCCTCAAGGTTAATTTAATGGTGTTAAAGTAATCAAGAAATATTGTCTAACCCAATGGTATTATAAATGGAATTATAAGTAATCAGTTGTATTTGTTGACCCTGAGGGGAATCACCCATGGAATTATCATATACCAAACATCATCTTTGAACCCAAGGTTTTTCACATATTGTATTCCAACGTATCAAGTTGTATCATCAAACCTGAGGGTTATCACCCATATTGTTCTAGAGTATCGGTTTTCATCATTGAACCTAAGAGGTTTACCCCATTTTTTCCCAATAGTTATCTTTATTAAATCACACAAGAAACACATCAATAAATTTATTTAATTCAATACATGTTGGGTCTCGTTCCCAATCAACCTTAGGGTTTCCTCTTTCCATTCCTATTTAATTTTTCAAGGTAAACCCCCAAGGAAAAATAATGGATACATCTATTGTTTATATCATATATAGCCTCACAAAATTAATGTAGAACCTAGATCCTAATGTGAATCTAATGAATCCAAAGAAACTCACCCATGGTAATATTTCACGTTCAATTCACCCTAAGGATTTTTTATATAATTAATACATGTATTCTCATGTCAATCACACCTAAATTAGTGATTAATGTTCCAGTCACACATGTATGTTCACATATTAAGTATAAAGAACCCATAGATTCACCTATTTAATTTACAAAGTCACAAAAGTTAGGAACAACCCATGGGTGGCCAAAAGTAATATTTTACATTGAAATAGTTTGTTTTTCTATAATTAAGATATTCCATTTAATTATTTAGGGATAAAAATATTTAATTTATTAAATTAGGTTTAATGTTTGGTAATGTTGGCATTACCATACAATAAATACCTCAATAAAATGGTGCAAGACTTGTGGGGTAGCTTAAAAAACACCTAGAATATAATTGAAGGCGTCCACTCAATCAATATAAACCTTTGATTTTACATTATATGGTAGAAATCAAAAATTTATAAGAAGAACCTAGAAATTTGGAAAATCAGAGATAAATGTCATAGAAAAAAGATATGATTAGAGATAACATGAAAATGAGGGTACAAAAATTATACCTTGATGCTAGCTTCCAAACACACCAAATGATGCCTTATTCAGTGATAAAAGAGGGAGATCCACCCTATGAAGGGGAGGAGGTGTTCATTGAGAGTATTGTACATGTACAAGTACCCCTTTTTATAAACCCAAATAATTAATTAATTAGAAAAATACCTAAAAAATAAAAATGAGACCTTTTATGAACATATTTATTCATTTAGTCCACGAAACATATTACACAAGGGGATCCTCCCATGTTTCATGAAAAATTATGGTGTGATATAAGATTTCATGTTGTGAAAGTGATGCAGTTTGTAGTTCTCAGATATAGACTAGCATGTTTCTCCCTAGGGATTTATTGGGCCAATCCTAACTGATACGACCATCATAAAAAATAACCATGTTCCATAAAAATAAAATGGAAATGCCTCTCAACAATTATGAGTTTTTTACATCGACCTAGACCCTTTCTCTAGCAACCTCTATCAGGGGAACTTTTACAATGCGATATACTTCTTGATAATGATTCTCCATTATGACTCTTCTTCTACATATTTCACTCTTCATGAGTGATCAAGAGTAGAATATAATAATTAACTATGTTTAAATAAATTCATGTCTACTTCACATGATCCTTCTATTGGCTGATTTCATCCTCAAATGTCATGTGCCCAACTTCTCAATATTTCTTAATTTATACCATGAATTGGAAGTAGTTTTCTAGTATGGAATTAAAAAGTTTATTGAACACATTGATATAATACATAGTGGCTACAAGGATATTGTAATTGATTTTAATTCCTCTCATCTTACCTATGAAATCATTGAGGGACTCCCCATCATTCAAGTGAAGCTAGATGAATTATTTTTAAGAGTTTATAGTCGGTCATTCTTTCCATAATTCACTATTAAAAGTATCACTTTGGGGTTATACAACATTTATTTTTGGCCTTATATGTTTCACTTCCTTATCTCAATTTATAACTCAATAATTGATTCAATAGTATCCTAAACTCCCTAGTCCTCAATGATAGCTTCAATCTTGATTGTTTATATTCTTTAGTTGGATAATATTATTGGTAATTGAATGTAATAATATTACTATCCTTTTTTCACATTCTATGAGGTAATAAACATTTCCACATACCTTGGATACTTGGGTATGTAAATATGGAATTCTGATACAATATGTTAGTTTTATACTTCCCTATACTAACAATATAAGAGGGGAATAAATATAAATTGAATGGGTTACTCAGAAAGAAGAAGAAAGAAAATATTCTAAACATAGAACATTAATTATTTTTTATATTGATAGTTACAAAACAAATAAATACCACTAATTTATAGGGAACAAAAAAACTAAAATATTGATTCCACTTATTTTGGAAATTTCAAAAACACTTTTTGAAGAAAAAAATCAGAGTAAACTGCATAGAAGATTTCAATATATTTCATTATAGGGTCAACCTTCCTATGGAAGAATCACTCAAATAATTCTCTCCATAAGGAATTGTAATTCCATGGTAGTATTACCACCAACAACACATACATCATCTATAGAAATGGACAACCTACTGAAGAATCTATCTGGTTGACTCTCTTATGATGTAGTTTCACCGTTAATCATATACATTTTCAATGTAGAATGGGGATTCACCAGATCATGGGTTGAATTCTATAAGGATCATAGAATAAATCATGGGTTACAAGATTTCTACATCACCAGTGTCACGTTTTATTGTTGTAGTGATTCATGGGATGATAGTTTATCGCTTGGCAAATCAATTGTAATGGTTTTCACTCTTTCATATTTTTTCTATTGTATAATTTAATGGAAGGAAAAATGGTGCATAAATTTATTTTTTAAAGAAAATTATGAGGCATCCAAGAAGAATATTGGTTTTTTAGAAAAATTCTCCACCTGAACTTCTAGAAAAACCCGTCACACTATTTACCTATGTAAGTCAGCCATAAAAATGACATATTGGTAAGCACTCTCTTGTAAGGGGATGTCTTGTTATTAATTTGTTTTTGGATAAACTCGATTACTAGGACCATGAGTTTTAAAATTTTATTTTAAAAAATCAATCTTAGGGGTAAACCTACACCTGTATGGGTCTATCCTCCTTAACCCATGTATGTATATGCTTGGTCAATATTGTATTTCACTCTATACAGTCAAAATATTTTTACCTCCCCACACTATATCCCCCAAGTCTATGGTCCATGGTTTTTTTACAATACTAATCTGTAATCTATTTTTTTGATACAATATTCAGCCCCGTTGAATTCCTTAAGATGTTTATCTATTATCCCTACTTCCATTACATATGGATGTTTACAAATTATTTATTTAGAATAAAATATAGTGAGTATAATATAATATATAAATGGAATTCCAATTTCTTATCATTTATGTCAATGGATAAAAATTTCCATTACAAAAACCACATTGACATTGGGGTTTACACCATGTTCTATTCTATACTAGGTTAGACCACATCTTGGTGAATCTCACCAAGACATGTTATTGTGATTGGTATTTTATATATTATAAAATTATTCATGGTTTTAACTCAATCTCATAATATAATCCATTTGTTTAATTGATTATCATATGATGAAAATTTAAAGGTTCCATGATTATAGAATATGAAATGTTTAAAGAGCTAAAATTTTCATTATTCATGGTCATCAGGTGTAAATGGTTTGTAACCTTCACCTTTAGAGACATGTTTTTATGAAACATTTGGATTATTGAGAGTGTCATTAGTTCTTAAAAATTTAAATTGTGTACTGATGTCATCCCCATGGCATGGTGTTTTAGACCATGTTGTGTTCTATGTTGTTTTAAACCACATCATGGTAAATGTCATCGTGACATGGGGTTGTGCTTGGAATTTTATATGCTATATGATAATGTGTGGTTCATACTCCATCTCATACTCTAATATATCATGTTTGGTTTCGTTTTATATGATGATAATTTAAAAAAGTATTGATGCTGGAATATAAAAGTTTTAAGTATATAAATGTTTTATTATTCCTAGACACCTATTACAAAAGGATTGTATCTTTCACCATTATTTCCAAGTGATTATGGAAAATTAGGTTATTAAGGAGTCTTCACAGTGCCAATATAAGGTGGTTAATACCATAGGATAGTTTTTTTGAATACTTTCATAGAATTCCCCTTAAATATAAAATTATCATGCTCCCTTTAACCCAAGTATCAATCAAACTATGAGAAAGAAATGATTATTTCCAATAATTAGTCAATTCATCCAACTCAAGGATGACCTATGAGAAAGCATCTCATTGTAAAATTCTTACTGATTCATATCAATCTCATGTAAAGAATCTTGGGTATATTCTGATCATTAGAGAAAAGCTACCCATTATTTATTTATTTTATTCAGAATACTATGAATGGAAGACAGTACATATTTATAGGTTTTGGTTGATTATTTTCTATATTTAGATAAGTATTTTCCCCTAAAAACACATCATAAATAATATTGATCTATCATTCAATAATTTTTCCAAATCAGATTTGATCATTTGATCATATGTATCATAAATTCTTCAAAATATGTGCCACATCAACTTACATGACCTCTCTAAGAATCCATAAAGAAATCAAAATCAATAAATGACTTAAATAATTCACACATATTTTGATGAAGTCATATTATTTTCCCTATATTGAGTCATATCAGTTGGGAAATTTCTATAGATATTCATACTCTTTTTGAAGTAATATATAAATTTTAAAGCTAACATGAATTTTTTTCATTTCTCATACCCATTGAACATATCATTTTTTAGCATTAAATATTTAATTAGGTACCTCATTTTATTCTAGAATTTATAATTCAATAAATAAATGTCTTTTAAAAATTTTAATCACTCCATTATTCCAAGATTTTAGATTATATATTTTTAGTAATGATAATAGTGTTTTATTTTTTGAACAACCATCCTACAATGGAATCTATGAATATTTCTTTAATTTCTAAAACATTTTAAACAAATTTCTACATTTGTCTTCAAAAACCATTTTTATTTTCTCAATATTTTATAAATCATCTTGTACACATATGCCAATATTTGATGATTCGTAAAAAAATCATTCCACATATGAGATATACTTACTTTATATCCATGTTTGGTATTGGTATTATAACTCTCATCAATTATGTAGTAAATCAAGTGTTATTACAATTCAATTTTACTAATTCACATTGAATAAAATCAATATAGAAATGTAAACATTATTAAATAAGGGTTCTCCATATAGTTATTTGTAAATTTGACGAACTATTTAACTCATTCCTCATGATCTTTTTTCATATGATTATAATCCATTCAATTTTTATTCATATGAATCCTATATCATTTAACAAATTATAAAACTTTTGTATATAACTAAAATAAATTTATATATATACATAAATCATATACAAGAATATATATACACATATATAAATAAAGAATCAAACATATATATATATATAGGACACAAAAATATATATATATATACTAATTTTTATATATAATAAAAACATTTATTTATATAAAATAAAAATAGTTTTTATAAAGATTATATATATACATGAATACAATGAACATATATATAATAACATATATACATTTACACACACGTACATTATAAAATATATATAAAAATATATGTATATATGTGTTTTGTGTGTTTCTATACACATAATACATATATGTGAACATAAATATATAGGATATAATATATATATATATATATAATATATATGTATAAATATATTCATAAATGTTATTAACAAACACACACACGCACATATATATATATATATAAAGATTTTATAAAACATATATATTTATATACTATAAAATAATTGTATAAAATCCATAAAAATGTGAATACAACACCTAGACACACACACTTACTACAAATGATACATACATATACATGTGTGTGTGGTGTTTTTCTTAACACATACACAAATATATTTATGTGTGTATGTGTGTGTATTCTAGAATATATATGCACATAAAAACATATATATATATATATAACAAATATATATTTATTGTAATATCTTATCCTAAAAAGACAATATCATCGAGGAAAAACATCACATGACCTCAAGCGTTATCCCCAAAAAGGGATTCATCTCCTTGTGAAGCATCTTGGAGCATCACATATAAATATCTACAGTAATTGAGAAATCACATTAATTTCAGATTACCAAGTCTTTCCTTGAAAACATCAATAATACTATAAAACATGTAAAAGTGGCATGGTTTCTTGTAGTAATATCTTCTCAATGTTATCAATAATAAACAATAGAATTTTCATAAAATATGTATCTATGTCCAACTCCACATCACCATACAGAATCACCATAGATGGATCTTTTTATTTTTCCATAAATTATGAAACAGAAAAGATACTATGAATAGTGTTATACTTTCAAGGTAAATCTAAATGATAAGAAACCTCCCATAATCTTTTCATAATCTCAAATGGTGTAATAAATAGAAGAATAAACTTTTCTTTATTTCCCAAGAGTTTATGTCCCTTTCAAGGATTAAAAAAACATGATCTCTAACAAAAAAACTAAACATTGAAATTTCTATAATCATTGTATGGATTAAACCAAACTTGATTCATTTTTAATATCCTATTATATATTTTCACTCGATCAGATGTCTCCTACACCAAGCTAGGCCCAAGGAATGATGCCTCACCAAATTCCATCCAACACAAGGGAAATGGACATATCCATCCATATAAAGCATCAAATTGATCCATATGAACAAAATCTTGGTAACAATTATCATAAAATAACTCTACTAAGGCCACATAATCATCCCACACACCTACAGAAATGAATAATACATGGATGAATAATATTCCCATGAAATTTAATGTAACATATAAATTTGTTTCCTATTTTTGGATAAAAATATATAATCAATTATACTTGAGAAACTAATTCTTTCTATAAACTATTCCAAAATTGAGATGTGAATCTCACATAATGATAGGATGAAATGTTTATAGGATTCCCATGATGTCCAATAATTTCTCTAAAACAATATAATTAATTTCCTCAACTATATTGGAATTTATGATCAAAAAATATATTTTCCATTGGTCAAATGATCAACAATGGAAAAACTACATTATTCCATTTCTATGATCATATAATACTTATAATGAAATCAATGGTGACATCATCAATTTTTTCTATAATTAGTAATTAATGAAGCTTTCTTAATAGCCTTTGATTTTTAGGTTTCACCTATTAATAGATAAAGTATATCTAAACAAATCCCACAATATCATATTTCATTCACAGACACTAAATTTTTCTCTAAATTCCACAGTACATTTTTATTAAACTAGGATGAACTTCCCACAAATAAATATAAAAATATAACATCACTTCCTCTTAAATATTCATCAGAAAAAAAACCATCCATGGAAACACAATAGACAATATTTAATAAGAGACCACCCTAGAATATACACCCCACTATATATTATTTAAAATAAATCCTACCACTTAGAATACAAACAATGACTGTATTTTTGTATCTCTATCAAAGATAATGTGATGGTCCAAGGTGGTTTGAAAAATTTACCTTATTCCCCAAATAGATCAATATATAGTTCAAATAAATATTCAATAAATTTTCACTCAATGTTCGACTCACAACATCCACTTAATACTTTATTCTCCAATAAATCGTTTTAAAATTCCACTTTATAGGAGTATATATCCTCTAAAAATCAAGTGAATGAAGACATTGAACCCATATCCCCAACCATAAAGTTAATACTCTCTATGAAGATATATATATTTCAATATTTTTTATTATCAAATACTAAAAAATTATCACTTGATAGATAATTCTACCATGTTTGGAGAACACATACAACTATGGCCAACTCCAAATAAATAGTAGGGTAATTAATCTAGGATGGTCTATATTATTAAAAATTTAATTACACTAAGAATCCTTCTCGTATCAACACACAACCTTACCCTACACCTAAGTCCTTATATGAAACCACATAATGCTTCCCTTGCTCTGGTAAAATGAAAATTGATTTTGATTTTAATAACATCCTCACTATCTAAAAGTCACCTTTCCATTTATCATCCCACTAAAATATAATTCCTTTCATAGATAGTGTTACCAAAGACTAATATTATAAGGGATAAGTATTGGATAAATCAATGATAATATTCTAAAAGGACTAAGAAAATCTAGTTCTTAAAAATATTTTCAGGAATCTCCCAATACATTACAATGATTACTTTCTTAGGATAAATTTATATCTTATATTCAAAGACAACATTTCCTATAAAATATACCATTAAAATCCCAAAATGAAACTTTTACATCATGAAAAACTACAATGATCCCATGATGTTCCCTAGAAAATTATCAAATGTTATCAATTCTCCTCAAAGGGTCGTGATTATATTAACATATAAGTGATAAACACAGTAATGAGTAAATATTGTTATGAAATTTTTTTTTATTAAGGTCATAAACATAGATCATGTATCATTTACCAAAAATAACATTTCTAAGTACTAAATATAATTTTACCATGTTCTAAAGGTTATTTTTATCATATCTTCATCTCACACTCTCAATTTATAAAAACCCAATTGAATATAAGTCTTTGAAAACATCAAATCTCATCCCAAACAATCAGATAAATCACTCATTGTTTTGTGAAGGTTACAAATAATTTATGGTACCTTGGTTCAATCGACGATAATAAACATGTAATCATAATCTATCATCTAATTTATTATAAAGAAACACTAGAAACCTCCATGATTGTACAATTTTAAGGTGAATCATTTTAATTAAATATCTTTCAATTAATTGGTTATGACTTTAAGATCGATTAGGGCTATATGTTAATGATTTATAGATATATGTGTAGCATTTAATACCAAATCAATCACAAACACCACCTCACTCTCTAGAAAAAATCCAAAATATCCTCAAGAAACATATGTGGATTCCTATAAACCACAATAGAAAAAGTAACAATAGATACACTCTAATATGTCCATAGAACCTTCTTTTCACCTTGGGATGATATCATCCCCATAAACCCTAAATCATAGTCATATATTCTATAATGATATTCCAATTATCCTAGAAAAACATATGGTTCAACACTAGATTAAAATAATATCACTTATATCTAGTAATAATCAATATGTTTCTGAAAACATAAAAAAATTAATCCCAATTGCCATATAAAAATATTTCATTTTCATAATTAATAAATCACAAATATGTATATATCAATAAAAAGATACAAAAAAGTTGGATATATTTGAATAAACTCTACCCTTATTAAAATTGAGGTATTTAAAGGAAAAAATTTAGATAAAAACTCAACAGCTAAACAAAGGTCAGATAGTAAAAAAATAGAAATAAATAATAAGAAAAAACCAAATCAAATAAAATTCTAGATAAGTTATAGGATACTGGTATACTACCACTGACTGTGGTAGGCCCCTCTCTAAAATCAATGGGATCCTACTGAATAGAAGATTATTGGCCAGACCATACATAATTACCCAACCCTTGATATACCTAACTCTCTTCCATAGCATCTCCTTAGGGAACCTACCTCTAATAATCCATAATATCTCTATGTCCAGACTATCTAGAGGATATATGAATCACACTATACTATAATAAACTATCCTATGTATAACGTGTATGTGTGGAAGATCGATCACTATATCCACCTCTTTTAGATCCCTTCCAATAAACATCTAAAGATATTCTAATTTACTATGAGATTTACACTCTTTTAATTCAATAGGATAAAAAAACCAAGAATTACCATTTCCACACACCAGAACACTAATTTTTTCTAAAATCTATATGAAGAGGAGAAAAAAATTCCTCGATCTACCTAATTATTCATCATCCTTATGATATTTTTATTAATTCACCTTTCTACCACTCCCATATCTACCCTCTCCCATTTAAATACTTTTATATTATTTAATAACCATCTCTTCCAAAAGATCCAAATTTACAACTTCCATTATTGTAGTTAAACAACAGGTGAGAACCTTTGAACAAATCTATAACATCATCAAATACATATATAGATGAGTCTTTAAGGCCAAACCATCACACGAGTTAGAGATGAATAGAGAAAGTATATATTTTTTGAGGAATGACCATTAATTTTCATATTACCTTGATTCAAAAACATAAAATCTTCATGAAGAGATATTGTGAATCCCTTGATGAAGAGAACTTGTAAATCATCCTCATTCATCCCATCATTCCCCTTTACTTGGATAAGATATCCCACCAGGGTCAAGTTGGTCACTAGATAATAAATATGTAAAGCTTCACTTTCTTCCCCTCTATAGAATTGATGATATCAATGATCCTATAAATCCATTCTATCTACTAATCTCCACAATAACCAAAATTTCTTCTTATGATAAGAGGATTCTATGCTTGATATTCTTGAACT
Organism: Viscum album; assembly: GCA_963277665.1. NCBI lineage: Eukaryota > Viridiplantae > Streptophyta > Magnoliopsida > Santalales > Viscaceae > Viscum > Viscum album. The sequence goes on along the minus strand of OY728129.1, from coordinate 411,079,077 downwards.
ACATCAAATACCACTAAATCCTCTTTATGTAGTTATCCATAAATTTTCTAAATTTATTTTGAGAGGAATACTTGTGATCCCCTTCCCAAAAAATTTAACATTCTCAACTACTAAAGGATCATTCTCAGTTTCCCCCTCTATGTTCCACTCATTGGAACACTCTTTTCAAACCTCATTCTCCCATGGCTCATCAACTCTCTTCTTACATGGCATGATTCTATAAAAATTAGGACATCAATTAGTAACCAATATCAAAATTATATATATATAAACATGTCATTCATAAAATATTTCACATAATTTAAAAGTAATTATTGAATTCAAATTAATCACATTATATCTACAAATTCATATGATAAATATCTACTGATTACTGCATTGTTAATAACATATTCTTAAAAACACTGATTGTCTTTATATTAATCAAATCATTTAAAAAATTTAATAACTATTTAATACTATACACATGTGTTTCTGCATATTTCAGGCCCAATGTTTCTAAAAAAAATCATTAATAACCCTTTACTCACCTGTAGCCACATGAGCATCATATCCTTAAATATCATCTATAAACCCAATAAAATTAAAGTCTCATTCTCCCCATATACCTTGGATTTCATCAATAGATATTTTTTTATAGGAACACACATATATCTTTCATACCAATCCCCAGATACTAATCTCAAATATAAGGATATACCAAATATCAATACATTAATAAAGAAACTACTTTTTCCATTCTTTAATGTCTCTATCAATCATAATTGTGTCACCAAGGTGAAATTTCACATGGTCTTAAGTATACTTTCCAAACACTAGAGGATTATGACTAGAATTGAGGGTATAAAGTTATCAATAGGTAATTTATTTACCCTCAAATATTCCATCATAATAAAATTATCAAAATAAAAAAACAATAAAAAATGTATCAAAATGATTATTAACATGCTCTATAAAATCAAGAAAATACCCCATAAATGCCCATATAATACATGCATTAAAACCTGATTACAAGATAAAACTCAATTACAAAATAAAAAATAATAAAACTAAAAATATCAAATATATAGTGTTTATAGACCCTCTAAATTACTCAAAATTAATATATATACATTTCTATGATGTATCTTGACATCATCTCTTAGTTACTAAGGACTCTTTCCATTACCTGTAACTTCATGAATGTAATTTACATGTACATGATGTGTGTACGACCAAGTAGTGATAATAGATTGTTAATATATTCTATTAAAACATTAGTAATACCTTTTAGTTTAGAATAATCATTTATCAAAATTGTAAATATTTTAAATGATTCATCCTTATCTATTTTCAACATGAAACTAAAGTGAAAAGTGATGACTAAGTCACCAAAATAGTTTCATAAATTCTTCATCCATAGTTGGTAAAACTATGATATTTTTTTGTCAGAAAGTAGTAAACACGATTATTATATCCATCATACTCCAAACACATGTAATAAAATATATTAATAGTACTAACGTAAGGCCTAGAAAACCTCATAGATCATATATTGATATATCATGTCACAATCTAACCTACAGACCACTACAAGTGACCAAATTAAAATAAATTTTCATACTAAAAAAGTTATATTGAAAACATATAAACAAAGAAAGATTTTTAGAATAAAATTCCATAATACAACCCTAATTTATTCAACATAAGTAACACATTCACCTTGTAATAACATATGTAAACACATTTAATTTTAAATACTCTTTCATACATTAATAAATGAATATCAACAGGTATATTCTCATTAAAAATGTCATTTAAATCTATTTAAACCCAATTATCAACTAAATCATGGTAAAATAACCATTTCTCCAATTATCATCACATTAAATTAACAATAATGAATTTTTGATCAATTTTATTTCATTTTATATCCTATGATTTTTATTATGAAAATCATCCGGAATTTTCCCCTATGGTTATTAAGGTTTTGTGTTTATTTTCAATTGTTCCATGAGTTTGAGGGTTTTCACTTAGGTAGGAATAATTTTTTAGAGATGATGGTGTAATTTCTAGAGGACCAGGTATGGAGGATTTTTGTAAGCAAACCTGAATCTATGAGTTGAGTCATCTAATCATATCATCGAAAGATTATATTTTTCTAATAAATTTATATTTAATATTTGAGTATATGAATGCATAAATTTAATGGAAATCAGATTCACAAAAGTTTTTCATGAAGCTGATACTACAGACATTGATATGATGGGATCATGGAATACACATTTCTTAATGATGGGTTGTGACTATTCTATGATGTGATATTAATATAATTTAGGGTAGATATGACGAGTTTGAAGAAAAAAACTACCCAATTTGTTTATAAAAAAGTAAGGTGATTCATGAGTTTTAATTAAATAAAAAAATATATAATTATTACTTTGGTATATTTTGACTCAAGATGAATAATTTGAAAATTAAGTCGATTAAAATAAGTTCAACAGATGATTAATTCTAAATGATTATAAATAAGGTGATAAGAAGAATAATTTATATGTGATGTCATTATAAGAAAGATCAATAGTATATATGGAAGAAATTAAAACACTAGAAGATGAGGTGGTATTTCAATGCCAGATTGGAAAATAATTTCATCAGGTATTAAAAAAAATCAGTGAAGGCTTCAGTACATATGCCTAATATATAGGGGTTAAAAATTCATGTTTCTAATTTATTGCAATATATAATTTAAATAACGTTTTAGATCTATTCATGTTATTACATAAATATATATTAACAAATTTCAAATTTGTTTCTATGTTAAAGGGTGTATTGTATATAAAGAGTTAAATCGGATCAACTAGAGGAAGTTTTGGATAGAATACTATGGAATATAATCTAATATAATATGTATAGAGACTTTACTTTTATGTGGATTCAAAACCATTATGATGATTCTAAGCTATATGTTAAATAGTTCAAAATTAATGAAAGAAATTCATGATTCTAGTTAATATTTATGGGAGACATGATGAAGGCTATTAACCCTGATATATTTTGGGTATTGGAACGTAGTTAATTGAATAATTTAATGAAAATGAAAACATATAGTATGAATATTTTATTGTTCTATTTTATCAAAATAATATTGGTTATATAAAGGAGTAGGTTCTTTGAGGACTAGCTATTTCTACAGCTAAGTATTCTTATGAGATAAGTTTTTTGTGAGAGCCCCACCATAAGAACTATAAAGTATACACTGGATCAAAATAGATTAAAAATTTTAAAATATAATAGTAGAGAATAAAAATGGAAAATAATAGAAGAATTGTAAATTGAGGATCTTGAGGAATGAGTTCTAGTAGATAGAGTTCTTTAAAGCTAATTTTCGTAGGATTCATCCATGAGAGGGAGTATAGGTCTAGTTCATTATATGTTTTGAATTAATATCTACATTTTTCAATATAGTTTCCCTTAAATGTATTTATATTTATCATTTTAGTGGGGGTAACATTTTTATTAGTGGGAACCAGTATAACCTTATTGGGAGAAACTTAGTAGGATTTTCACTATGGGATGAAGACAATAACAATCCCACACCACTTATAATTTATGATAAAATTATTAGTGGCGAATCTATATCTTGGGTTAATAACCATATTTATAAATTATTATGCTTCCATCATTGGGACTGAACCTTACAAAAATCATACTAGCATTTATTTATGTATTATTTCTAGAATAAAGGGGAGGGGGAGTTTATTTTCTAAATAGATCATAACTATAATAAGTTGGGAAGGTTTATTTTAAGTTATCAATAATTATTAAATAATAATACTAATTATCCCACACAAAGTGGTCTAATCATTCATGGGAATCATTAATGGTGTCAGACCAAACTCCCTATATAAGATCTAAACATTAAATATGGTGACTTTAAATTCCATTAGTCTGAGAGTATTTCCTATGATTAATAGAAAAATTTATAAAATTATTTAGAATTTGATTATGTATTATATCATTTCTCTTTTCTATTTTCCTTGAAGTGGTTGATGAATCATCCATTGGATTTCCACCTAGAGAAAAGAATTATCCACTGTCTTTTGTAGCAAAATAGAACATAGAGTTTGATAGTAAATCTTGTAATTTTATTCTTGTTTCTTTTTCATAATCTATATGAAGGTAATGGTCCACCAAAATATTAAGGATACTTGGAATAAACTTAATAGTATTTATTAAGGTATTGTTAAATTAAAGGAATAAAAACTCCAAAGTTGGTGAAGTAAGTTTAAAGACTTGAAGATGGATGATGAAAAAACTATAGACAAATACTTTATAGTGGTAAATGAAATATTCATCAACATTTTAGGTTTTATTGATACCTTGATGGATTCAACAATTATATATAGGTTTATAAGAAATTTTGAAAATATATTCAATTTAAACATTTCATCATTAGAGGATAAAGATCATTTATCTCTAAATGAGTTTCAAAATATCTTTATTTCATTTTAAATAAAGAAATCACCAAAAAATACAATTAAGAATATATGGAATTTGAATACATTAATAAGATTAAAATTTTAGAACCCATAGATTATTGTTATGATGCATTAGAATATGATTGTGATAGAGATTAAGAATACCGAAGGTTTATGTCTCTCATCTCAAAAAAAATCCTAATATATTAAGGAACGTATAATTGAAAAGTTGTTTTGAATTTTTTTGAGTGTGGTAGAATAGGTCATCTTTTTAGAAATTTCACTAAGAATAAGATTACTCATTGTAATAATGATATGGATGGAATGTCTCCGAAGAATAAGTGGGGTAAATGATCCAAGTAAGCTAAAAAGAATCATAGTGTAAAAAATATTCACCACAAATAAGAGGATATGTCTGCTAAATAAGGAATAAGAAGATAACTCTTCATAAATGGTATCATTAAATTACAAAGTATAATAGAAACTTGTAATATTTGTAGACAATATTAAGCATGAGTATACTTCAAGTTATGAAGAAATAGAAAGTTAATAAACATACATGGACCATTAACTAAAAGTATAACTTGAGTCCTTTGTTGAGAAATATACTAAGCTCCAGAAATGACATTGATTGATTATAAAATAAATAAAAAATATATTTAAAGATAAAGTGTAGTTTCTGAAAATAGAATATCCTCACTTGATGAAATCAATCAATCAATTTAATGATAGAATTTCATAAAAATATAATGAATGACCTTGGAGAAATAAACTTTTTACAAAGGAATAATATTTGAGTAATACATGTTCAAGGGTTTTTAGGATAATAACTCTTTGAAGAAGTCGAAGTAATATTTTCACAAGGAATTATTTGTTAAGGTAAGTTCATTTCAGGATACTGAAATAACCAGCTTTACAATCTCAGTGAAATATTCTTGAGTTAATAAAGTTGATAAATTTATTAATACTTACTATGTAGGTTTCTTAATTAAAAACGAGATTGTTCTGGTTGAGAAGAAAAGTGGGAATGCTTCCATTAAACCAATGGAAGTTAAATATTACTTCTATAAGTAAGATCCCATGTTATCAAATCAAAAAGAAGTCACATCTTATTGGTCAAAATCTGTGAACGAACAATAAATAGAACACAAATCATCCATAGTATATCTTTAAGGGATATTGTTCATACAATAGGAACTATGGGAACAAATATTACACTTTCTTGGACAATATGTCACTTTTAGGAAGAAGGCATAAGTTTAGGGTCATGAACTCTCAAATTAGAGGATATAATCACAAGATGAAACATAATGCCTATCATATGGAGGAATTTTACTTTAACAACACTTTTAAGAAAAAAATATTTTGAGTCTTTAGAAAAAAATTATAGAATTTATGATTAAACTAGTTACTGTACAGAATAATTCATGAATACTTTTCATGGATAGGATATATATGCTAGAAGTGAAAATGAAAAAAGGGAAAAAAATATAGATGAAAAATCACTGATATTCAAAGTCAACTTGAAATTTTTATTGAAAGTAAAATATTGGATACTTGATAATGTTTGATTTTCACATATAATAGATTCTGTGAATGTTTCAAAAATCTTAAAGATAATGATGGTGGATTTATAACCTTTGTAATTTATAATTCCCTAAAACTAAAAGGAGTTGGTGAGGCTATTATTAATGATTAAAAGTAATAGTAAAATAAAGTTTCAATCATTAATGGAATAAACCAAAACATAATGATTAACAGGAAACATTTAAACTACAGATGTTAAGTGATTTCCTAAAAGTATGGATGTATCATACGGTGAGTGAATGATTGAAAAAAACAATTAAATGGGTTAAAAGTAGTAGTAACATATTTCAAATTAATAATATAAGTGACTCATATTACTTGAGTTAGATAGATGAGAATGAGTTATTATAAAGAATAATTGACCATCTATTAAAAAATAATATAAGAAATATTTAATAGAAGTAATTGATGATATATTATATCAATAAAAATAATAAATAAATGTGGTTTTTAAAACCTATTAAAAATTAATGATAACACTTTAAAGTTAATATTATTACCACTAAACCACTTAAACTCGTACATTTTGATATCTTTGTACTGGGGATTTATAAATACATAAATTGTGATTGATATTTTATCACTTTTATTAACAAATTCACCCATATGACTTGGTTTATGTTCATGGGAAATAACTCTAAAGTTGTAGATATATTGAAATTATTCATAATGGGCGTTGATAAAGAACTTGTGTTATAAATCCAGAAGATAATAATAGATAATGGTATAGAGTACACATGTATCTCATATGAATCCTATATGTCAAAGAATGAAATATGAAATATGTTTTTCACTCCCTGTACCCCTTAAACTATAGGGTTGCGTAAAGGATAAATTGAATTTTTGTATAAATGGGTAGGAATATTCATGTAGAGTATAAACTCAGAAAAATAATTTAGAGGGAATCAATATGTATATTGGATCATGAACAAAATTGATGCTTAATAGGAATGAGAAAAATCAAAACCCATTATGATATTTGGTTTTTAAATAATCCTAATATTGGGAACATTGTAGTGTTTGAAAGGTCCTTGATTAATAAAAATAAAAAATCAAACCTTAGGGAATTTTTATGAAGTGTTTGATGATGAAATATTCCTATGATATTAATAAAATTGATTGATTTATCGATTTTGGAACAAGATATTTCATAAATTTGTAGAGTCATGTGATGTTAAAGTCATTAAAAGTGAGTTAGATAAGTTGGAATAAGAAAATAGTGTCTTTAATGTATTAACATTAGGTACATTGGTAACTTCTAAATGGTTTTATAAGAATAAATGAACCATTAGAACTCATATTGAGAAAAAATATTCCAACCAGTTCAATAATGATGAGACTTCTAAAAAATATAATGTTGATGTTCCAAAAATTAAAAAATCAAGATGAACTGGAAAATATCATTCAAAGATATAAATCCCTAGTATATATGAGGATGAAACTAATAGTTAAAAATAAAATGGAATTTATATCTCATAATGAACATCATTTATTTACAAAATAATTCCAGCATAAATATTATTAAATGAAATGAATGAGGATCTAGATCAAATCGAGAGGAATGATAACTGGGATCTCATTCTCATATCCAAAGATAATAATATCATCGGAAAAAATGGGTTTTATTAAAAAATATTAATGAAAAAGGTAACATTTTGAGGAATAAAAATAGACTATTTTGTAAAGGATACTAATAAGTGGAAGGTTTTTATCTCAAAGAAACCTTTTCTGCTATTAAATGACTGAAATCCATACAATGATTTTTCAATTTTGTTCATCAAAATAACTATAAATTCTTTCAAATGGATATAAAATATATATATTTTTATAGTGAAGTTGAGGAGGATGTCTATATTAAGCAATCTGATGGATTTATTCTTATTGAAGGAGAAAGAAAGGTGCGTAAGATAAAGAATCATTGTTTAGACTGAAGGAGGTCGCTCGGGCTTGGTATTACAAACTTGATAACTATGTAATAAAGAAAGAATTTTTTAGAGGAATTTCATATAATAAATTATATATAAATTAATTAGTTAAGGGTTCATTGATTTTCATCATGTATATTCATGAAATAATATTTATTTGTAAAAGGGTGGAATAATTTAATTAATTCTTACAACAAAAGAATATAATCTTTGAAATTTCTGTTGTTAGAATGATGAATTTATTTCATTGGATAAAATTTCATCTGAATAAAAGATATACATTCATTTTACAAGAAATTAATTCCAAGAAATTTTCTAAAAAATATGGAAAGGTGGACTCAAAGTTAATTTCAAAACCCATTACTATTAGTATGAGGATGAGTAAAGTTGATATCAAAAGAAGTGTGATTTAGAGGGACTTCAAAAATTTGATTAGAAATACACTCAATTATATTACATCATGGAATGAAATTACATATGTAGTCACTTTGTGTTTAAGATATCATAATGGTCTAAAATAATCATAAATTATGGCTTACAATAAAATATTTAGGTATGTTATCGGATCCTTGAAATTTTGGTTTGATGTAAAAAATTGGATAAAGTTTTAATTTTCTTAGTTTCATAAATTGTGATTTGGAAAGATATTTTAATTATATAAAAATCATCATCTTGAGGAATATCCAATTTAGGTAAATGTTTTCTAATCTAGAAGGGTAACAAACAACATTTAGTAAGGTTGAGGATATCTGATTAAGAATATTTTATTGTAACACATACATTCTCTCAAATGATGTGGATGATAGTTCAATAAGAAGATATAAAGATACATGTTAAAATTTCATTCAAATTTATAGTGATAATAAAAGTGTAATTGATCATTAAAACAACTCAGTGCAACATTCTTGATCAAAATACATTGATCTCATATGTCATTTTATAAAAGAAATATTTTCTAGTGATGATTTAAAGTTGGATTTCAAAACAATAAAGGGTTAAATCATTGCTTTTTTCACAATTTTTTTAGAAAGTGAATGAATTGAATAACTAAGGCAAAAAAATTTTGTTTTTCCTACCCCTATCACTTATTGGATAATATGGCATTCCCTGGTTTTCTTTATATTATATTTATAAACGGGGAGAAGAATTATAAAACTATATACTTCATTTTTTGTGAATCTTAGGATGGTGTTATCATAGAATATTTAATTAAGTTTGAAACATTTACCTTTTGGTAAGTGATTGAGGGTGTATTTATTTTTAAGATAAAACCAGGGATGAATAGTTTTCCAAAATATAGAGGCCATAAGATAACATTTAAGGGGTGGGGTACATCAATATCACTTGTACAAACATTGTTTTCACTAAGAGATATAATTCTCTCAAAAAAATATTAATCCAGTAGTGTGGTGTCATAACTTGTATCCTTGAAAATTTTATGCTCTAAGGGGAAGTAGAGTTGATTGATTAGTGAAGGTTGATGATTTGTATTTATAAAAAAATACAAAGTATAATATTGAAGATACCCTAGGGTTATTAAGGAGATGTATTTTTTAAATGGTAGTACGAGTATATGGGTGATCACTTTTGTTGGAAGAATGTTTTAAGATGATGGTGTTATTTTCAAAGCACTAGATCTTAAGGATTTCTGTTAGATGAAAAGAATATATGACTCGAGACATCTGATCACATCACTATAATATACACTTCATCCAATAACACGTTTTTATCTTGAAGGAATATGTATGCTTCAACTTCACGTAAGTCTCTTATGAATCTGAGACTACAGACTACCAAATGATGGGATCTTGGAATATAGTATGCTTAATGATGGGTTGTGTTAATGTTATAGTGTCATGTTAGACGAATTTAAGTTATCTATAATAAGTTTAAATAAAAAACTTTCAAACTCTTTTGGATAATAATTTATGATATTCTTGTGTTTTTTGTTCATAAAAAAAATACATAACAGTTACTTGTGAATATTATGATGAAATTTGAGTTGGTCAAAAGTAAACTTGATTGGTAAAAATTAAAAACAAGTATAATGGTGATGGATTTGGAAAATGGTTATGGGAGGAAAATGTAAATTTTGGTATCAATTTATGTTATAGAACTAGTAGATTGGTATTAAGTAAAAACATGTGAAGCTGAGGTCGTAGTTCGAAGATAAATTAGAAAATTATATCATCAGTTGTTTTGTAAAATTAGAGATATCCTAAGACCAAATGACTGTAACATGAGTGAATTGGTTTTCACAGTGTTGAGTTATTAAAATATTTTGTTTAAAAAAATTGTAGGATCAAAATAATTTTTTACATTGGAAGCTTTAAATAAATTCAAAAAGATGGTTTGAGGTAAAATACTGCTGTGTTTATGAAACTTCAAAGGGTATCAACTCGGGGAATTCATGGAGTGAATGATAAAATGGATTGACTAATGGAATATGTTGATGTAATTTACTTTTATATAAATTCAAACGTATTGCAATGATGTTAATATCAATATTCAAAGGTTCAAAATTCATAAATCAAATTTATGATTCAGTTTGAGATTTATGGGGGACATAACAAAGACCATTAACCATTATATAATCAAGGATTTTGAATTTACTAAACTAAAAAATTAAAAAAATTGTACTAAAAGTAGTTTAATGGCATTGTGGTTCTATTTTATTAGAGAAATATTGGTTATATAAAATAGGACGTTCTTCTATAACAATTTTTACTACTGATTATTCTTGTGATTTGAGTTCATTGTGAGATGATAGACCTAAAAACTATGAATTGTCCACCATATTGAAGGAGTGAAGAATTTATAGAGATTCAGAGATATAAAGGAAATCACATAAATTTTAGAGGATATTATATTGAGGAACTAGAGTCATGAGTTATAGTGACTGGAGTTCCAAAACATAATTTCTAGAGGTTCTTGACATGAGTAGTATTGGAGTTCCAGTTCATTAGAAATCTCAAAAGAGGATCTGCATTCATCATTATAGTGACTAGATGATATGAAGATATTAATCATTTTGGTGGTGGTGAAATTTTATCTAGTGGGTACTAGTATATTATTTTTAGTGGAAACTTGGTGAGGTGTGCACTGTTGGTATTTAATGATAATAATCATACACCACTTTTAATTGATAATAAAATTGTTATTAGAGAATATATGTAATGGATAATAACTGAATATACCTAGGAGTAGGATTACCTTGTTAGTACTAAGCCTTGTAAAAATAATTTGTGCATCTATCACTCTTTTATTTCTTACTTTCAGGTGAAGGTGAGGGATGAGATCCCAAATTTCCCTATTTTTTCAACTTTTCCTATATTTTTACCACAAAAAATGAATCTTAAACATAGAAAAAATATTTTTAATACATTTATTAAGTTTTTACTTCATTGATTATTTGATAAAAACATTATTCTTAGTGATTTATGATGTTTTTTTAATTAATTTTGAATACGTTCATTGATATTGGTTATTGATATTTATTATTAAAGGAATTTTCATTATTTTATAAAAATTTTCATTCATTTTTATCTTTCCTAGAATAAATAATAAATTCAATTTATTTGTCACAATGTGTATGTTGAAGATGAAAATATTGGCAAATTCATCAACTGATCATGCATTCTGATCAACTGTACCCCTAAACTGACTATAAAACTGACTATGATAGAAAAGAGACTACACAAAGAGACAAATTGATTATGTTGAAAATTTGGAAAAGGTATATAGTGACCACACATTAATCTTGGATTAGTAAAAAGTTAAAATTTAACTTACCATGGGTCTAGTTTGTGAAAAGTGTGGAGTTATTATATGTTGATACTAAATCTACCATAGAAAAACAATCAACCATGTCATCTAACCAACATTAATTGGAAATTATTCGAATGTTGAAGAGATCATATGATTATTTTGAACCAACCACAAGTAAAGATCTAAGTTTCCACAAGACTAACAATACCCCTAGATTTACTGAACATTCAAACCCTACCAATAGTGACATTCCTTTATGCATTTGATCTAATACATTACAAAAATAGACTATTGGGTTTGAAATCCAAATTTCCCAGAATTAAAAAATAGGCCTAAAATCAACATGAAAATCAATTCATGTTGTTCTACTAAATCTGGGAAGAAAATATCAATCATCAACATAGAGTACATCTAACTAATAAATAAAGATACTAATAATGAGATAATTTTAATTATTTTGGATTATTCTCTATTCACAACACCTTTATTCATGACCGTCAATGCTTAACATGTGTCGATCACCCAAAAAGGTGGGGTATTTTGAGATCATGACATTGAATGGGAGGAATATGTGGAAGGGGGTATGGAAAATTCTAAAACTAAAATTCCCCTCTCTACTGTATAAGGATTTGGATCCAACCAATTATAGTTAGGGTTTTCTAAAACTACTGTATTTTTTAAATTAATTCATTATGTGCATTTTCTGTCTAAGTTATTTTCTTTTTCCCCTTTTTCATATTTCCAACATCATACAGTACTGGTGATTTTCAATATTCTATATATGAAATAATAATATCCCATGAATTACCACTAGATTAAAACTATAGAACAAAAGTTCACACACAAAGGTCAATTTATTATATTTTTTATGAGGATCTAAGGAAAGTGGTGGCAAAGGTGAAAATCGTACCACTTGTCTTATGCCTTTCCATTATCACTCACACTACTGGAAAACATTCATATCCCATTATTCATATAGTTGTTGTATGTTAGGGAATTGGTTTGGGAGGTGAATGGGATTAAGATTTTGAACCATTTAGGATTCTGATAAGCATATCACTTAGTGGATTCTCCTTTAGTGTTATGTTCATTCAAACAATAAAAGAATGGAGGTGGTATGTAGATGGTGGGAACACATAGAGAGTTGAATAAGGATTCTAATATTAGAGATAAAGAACAATCACTAAGATGGATCTAATGGTGCCTCCTTTCTTATGTTGAATTATATTTTAAATTTTCATTCTAGTTACTTTATTTTTTTCATGAATAAATCTCTAATTTCATTTAGTAATTTAAAAATTAAGTAAACAGAAAAAAAAAGTTTGGGGAAATTGAATTCCCGTAGGACTAACTCTTTGAGAGATGATCATTTTTATACATTAAGATACATTTATAGGTTTCCAAAAAATTATGAGGCCTCAGGATAGGTCCTCCAACGATATGTAATCATTTATAAAAAGTTGGGTTGAGTTTCTCATTATTTTATTAGAATTGTAGATAATTTATTCCATTATTTTTTTATGTATTTTATTTTCCATTATTTACCTAGTTAATTTTTCCATTTAATATTAGATAATCATCAAAGTGGTACAATTATTAAATGGATCATAACACATATTAATATGTATAATCCCATAGGATCCCAATTATGATAATTTTAAGGGATAATATAATAGGCATTTGGTATAAACCAATGTTTGGTGGGATGAAAGATATTGCATTAATGAAGAATATAAATATCAACAACATATTTCCCCATGCTATCTGATGGAATAGGTACTCACATTGAAGAATATTTAAGAATCCTTCAATAAAATATTGTTAATGGAACAAAAATCAAAGGAATATGAAAAAAATATAGGATATTTGAAGGACATGATGGATACAATAGCCACCACTCTCTAAGAAATTGTTGCAGAATGAGGAAAACATCAAGAAGAAGAATTAGTATCTTTGTTATTTTCCCTTGAAGAAATCTAGTAGGTGGTGGAGCAACATAAAACCCCCATCTATCCCTGAAATTTCTATGATTATTGAGGCACTAAAGAAGTAGCACAATTTACCAACTAAAACCTTAAAGGTGGACGACCAAAATCTAAACTCACATATCTTTAAATTTTCTCAAAATCTATTGAAATTTACTTCCTTTTATTTAAATATGAAGCTTTAGTATTATTGGACTATTCCTTGGAAGTTGGTGGATAAGAGTATATTTTCAGAATTAATGAAAACAAAATGGAACCATTTCATTCCCCTAAAGTATTAAATATATTGGAACTCATTAAAGACCAACAGCTCATGGTCTAGCCATCCAATGGAGTTGAATTATTTTTTTAATCTATTTTTACTATTTTATCATTAATGGAACTACAAAATAATTTCCATTATCTTGATATTATTGTTCTAGATGATAATTAATTTTATGTTCAAATGTGATCAAGAAGAACTTATTACTTCTACAATTGAAGAATATATAAAGCTAGATATAGAAGAAGATATTTCTAAATTTAAAGATGAATTTTTACCAACGGCTTTAAAAACTATAATTGGCCAATATTATAAGTATTTTGATGGGAAATGTTTACAAAAATCCCAAGTTAGTTAAAATAAGTCCACTTAATAAGTGGATGATGAAAAATAGGAAGCTTCGCTGAAAATAGTGAAGCCATTACCATATCAAAAATTCCATGTACAACAACTGGATGATGAAACGAATACTAATAAGGGAACCCATCACATTTTATTACCTTCCCTCTTAAACCTTAAATTAATTAATAATATAGGTTTGGGAATGATTTACATATTTCATGGTATTTTCTAAAAATAGTTTACATTGATGGAAATTGGTAAAAAATAATATGTGGCGGTTTCTGTTAATGAAATAAACCCACCATCAGATGGGGTTAATAAATTAAATTTCCCAATATGGATAGTGATTAACTAGTAACCACTTGGGGTCAAACCAAGTTTTCTATAGTTTCCTTATTTTATCTTTTTGAATAAATTATAATGTTATTTATTTTTTCTATTGGTTTCCCAAATTTTGTATCATCATAGGAGGCTACTTAAAGTTTCCTAACAAGCATTTAAGGAAGACGCTAACTCAACCTATTAGATAAACATAAAAACAAGTTTTTTGTATACTATCATAATTTTTACCTCTGTTAAATTTATGTGAATATTTTTTGTAAATTAAATTGAAATTTATCAATAAGTGTAGAGGTATATATACATATCTAATTTAGAATATTTTAAATACCTTTTAGGATATACATTTAAAATATTTATATAAAAATCAATGTGATTTTTTTTCAAATTTAGTTTTTCATGTTTTTTTATTTTATAAAAATTGATATTTAATGTATTTCCTTTATAGTAGATAATGACATTCCATTTATGAGGATTTTATTGGTTTTTTAATTACAATATGTGCATGATTATTTAGTGAACGTATCCATTTTTTATAGGAATTCAATCTAAAAACTCAGAAAATTATTTTGATATAAACGACCTTACTTGAATTAAAAATAGAAAATTAGGTAAATAAATCATTTAAATATAACATAAGTAACATAGAATTTGTGGATAGAACACCTCAGGGATACAACTCACAAATATAGTCATATAATTCCATTAAAACGTGAACAAAATAATAAATTGGGATCCCACAATGAATCACTGGGGCATTAGGCACTGGGTGTTTGAGTAAGTAAAATATATTTATATATTCAATAATTGATTCATGAATTCATGGGTATGAAAAGTTAAATAAAGTTCCTAATTGTAAAAAAGTTAATTCATTTTGGTAAGGGTAATATTAATCCCAAATGAAGAAGGTGGAAACTAGCTTAAGGAATATCATTTATGTTGTATCGGGAAAGTGAAATAAGGATAGTTCGTTCAAAGAACTATAGTATATTGATAAATGAAAATAATTATTGTAAATATTTTAATTTAAATTATGTTAGATATGTGAGGACTCATGAAATTGGGACTTTTAGTTGAATTAAAATGTGTCAGTAATATAGATTCCTAAATGAGGCATGAAATTTCAAACAAAGGATGAATTTTTGTTTTCCTTCTTTACTATTAGCGTATTTAAATCTTGGATTGAAAAATATTTTTATATTGGGTAACCTTTTGAATAAATGTAATTAATTGTATTTCTTGAGACTACAATAGTGTATCTATATGGGAGTGGTGAGAGCGAAAATTTTCATATTCCCTCCCATTTTTTCATTGTATTTAATACCACAATTATTCTAAAATCTAGTAAAATATTTTTTTATAATTTTATGAAATCTATACATCATTAATGAATGTCTTAAAACATAATTGTTGGTGATATATTTACTTTTTTGAATTAATTTTTATCCTAGATAAAATAAATCTTGAATTGGATTATTCTTTTCAAGATTTATAGGTTGAAGATAAAAAAATAGAAAATGCCTTTACTAATTGTGCCTCTAGATTGGCCATGCCTCTTAATTAACCATGGAAGATAACTTAACATTGAAATATTTACCACTAGATGATACCAAATGACCATTCTAAAAATTTAAAAAATGTATAATGTGACCAAACATTTATCTTGGATCAACAAAAAGTGAAAATGCAGTCGATTGTGGGTCTAAGCTATGATAAGAGTGAATTTATAGAACGAAAATCCTTAATCGGCCCTACAGAGATAATCGACCATGATATCTGACCAACCTCAAGTAGAAACTCAATAAATTGTTGAAGTGATATAATGATGATTTCAAACTGACTGTAAGCAAACATCTAAGCTACAACAAGACGAATCTGCCCCTAGATCAACCACACATTCAAACCCATCCAACTGTGACATTACATTGTGAACTTGATCTAAGACTTTACTAAAATCAAGATATGAGTATTAAATTTCATATTTCCAAAAGCTACAAAATAAAATATAAAATAAATATAAAAATCAATTCCCATACTTCTAAAAAATCAAGGAAGAAACACTCAATAATTTTGGGGTCGTGCATCCAACTAATTAAGAATGAGAATAATAGTGGGATAATGTAGAAGATTTGGGAAGATTTGGGATTCCCAACACCATCAATTATCACCCTCAATTCTAAGCATAAGTGGATCATCCAAATAAAAATAATATTGTAATAATCCATCACTAAATGTGAGTAAGAGGAAGAATTTTGTGTGATGACTGTTATTAATATTATGCCACCCCCAACACATAATAATGAATTTTATCCTACCAATCATAACTACGATTTTCTGTAATTCTTGTATTTTTTTATTTTAATTCATTTTTTGGTGGTCATCTATGTTATTCTAATATTCCTCAATTATTCTTGTTTCCACTTCTATGCACTAATGGTGATTCTCAAGCATTCATCCATCACAGAACTATAAATTGAGGATCACATGATATATTAATAATTTAAACCAGAGTCCACAAACCTGGATTGATTTCCTTTATAGTTTTCTGAGGATATTAGAATAGTGAGAGGTTGAGGATATGATTATACCTCATGAATATTTCCTTCCCATTTCCTTTTTAACTATTAAAAATCATTTCCTCTCCCACAATTTATATTACAGTTTTGTGATGGGAATAACGTTTTATGAATCAGTTAGGGACACAATTATGACCCATTTGAGAGATTATTATGTTGATCACTTACGAGATTCTCCTTGAGTGTGATTCTCATTCACACAATCAAAGTAGTGAGGTTATATGTATCCTATTATAATAGATATAGAGTTGAAAAGAGATTAACATCTATAATATAAGGAAAGATCACTATGTTGAATCTGGGGTGTCTCAGCTTCTTAAAATTCATTTTTTTTCTCTATTTTATTTTTATTTACTTTCATGTGTATTAAATCAATCCTATATTTCTTTTCATTATTTAAAAAATTATAAAACAACAAAATTAATAAAAATTTGAGAGGGTGAATTCTCATAGATCTAACTCTTCAAAGAAGGACTCTGATCATCCACTTGGCAGCATTCTAGGTTTTCAAAAATCTTTTATGATGGGGCTTTATGATGGTCCCTCCTTCAGTGAGTTTATTTTTATATGGATCATAACTATATAAAGTTTGGGAGGTTGATTTCAAGATATCAAAAATTGTGAAAAGAGACCACTAACGCAGTCCACCCCGTCTTAGGGCTCCACAAAATCTAGGTAGTCTAATACAAAAATGCATAATTAATTCTTTCAGTTCATTTATATTTATCTTTCACCACGTGTAAATATATATTAACATAAATTTAATTTTTTACCATAGTTATATGCAATAAAAACACTCATAATATAAAATAGTTCTTTAAAAAAATCACTAAAATTCTAATATTAATTATATGAATTTTCATAGTAGTGTAAAACACATAAATACCTAAAATAAAAAAACATCAATTTTATACAAAACATTTTATCATAAATTTAAATATTATTGATTATGTAAAATTAAATATTTATCTTTCTATTTCCCATATTAATTTATCAGTTAACTCATGAAATTTATTATTTTTATATCTTGAATGAATTTATAACATATATAAAACACTTAAAAATTTATGCAAAATTAGTCTAAATAATATAAACTATTTTATATTTATTATTAGAGAAATAAAATCATTAAATCATAATATCAGTTCACATTTCATGTTAAATTTCATAATTAAACACCAAAGAGTGCAAGAGGTCCACTACCGCATAGTAGAAAAAAATCTACACCAAGAAAAATTTCTTAATTCTCTATAGTATTCAAATCGCCCAAAAATTACTAATATAGACGAATAAAATAGAATTAAAAATTGACAATGAAAAAATATTGATACCTTCACAAAAATTGATAAGGATCTCAAATATCTTACCAAGATGAATTACACACCTATAATGGATCTCAATTATTCTATAAAACAAATAATAAATCATCACTCAAAGGTGGAGAAGGAAATAGAGAAATTATAGTAGTATATTTCTATATTAGTGACCCTTAAAATGAATAAAATGAGGAACTTATTAAAAAGTCTATGAAAACAGAGTTACCAAATTTCCTTGATAAAGAAACTTTGCAGAAACATAATGGTTACTCATTGCTTAACCACATATTACCTAATGACCGATCTAAGCCACCACTATAGTTTCCTCCTACACTGGTGACCTAGTACCCTATCACTATATACTAAGTAGAAAAAATTATAAAAACTCTGAAAAGGTACACAATAGATCCCTCCTTCCATTTTATTCCCCCACCTATAACCTGTAAAATGTTTACAAAATAAATCATAATAAAACCAAGAGCATAAAAAATAAAATAAAATAAAAATACCTTAGAAAATAAAGTTGTTACATGTATATGTAATATATATATATATATATATATGATACCTAAATAAAAAATAATGAAAAATAAGGGTGAGGAACAAATAAATAATGAAAAAATACTTAGTTTTCGTTAAAAATATACATTATTAGGATTAAAAAAAATAAATTGCAAATTATCAAATTTAATTCCAATTTTAGAAATAAATAAATGATCAAGAAACCACAAGATACAATTTAGAGTAATATTTCATGATAGATCAATGGAGGAAGATGAGTATATGAAATAAGGGGGATATTGGGTTAAAAGTAGAAGACCAATTCTCAGTGTTATAAGTAAAACTGTTGATAAATTGAAGTGTATAATTCCCCAACACGAATCTATGTATCTGATATGGATTGATTCATGGAATCATGCATGTATCCCTATATATAAGTGGTTACTTTCTAGCAGTGAGGGTCCATGTGCAATAAATTGGGAGAATATACCCTCAGTATCAATAAATACTTTTATAAATAATATCACAGTGAAATAAATAAAAATGTTGAAACCAAAAGCATTACATGTATCTCCACCAAAATAGAATAATAAACCAAGGACCCCCAAATTAAAAGGTTAAAAAATATAGTGTAAGATATATGAGTAAATAAACATTGAAACATCACTTTATATTCTATCTGAATACTTCCGCCGAACACCAAGAATTATCTCCTAGCTCCCTGTTACTGAGGCCTTTTCTTTTCTTGTATCGCAAATAAGGAACTTTTCTAATTCATCGAGATACCCATCCGGGGTTTAAATATACACCCAATAAGAAACCATTAATTAATCCTTAACATGAGTGAAAATGCATAATATTGTATGTCATGATATTACGTAAACACAAATGAAACAACATTCAATCATGTACCTAATGGTCATATACTAACCAATACATCATGTTAATACTTGATCAATAAGTTCCTGCATGTCTAGTAGTAAACCATATGCAGCACCCCGAGCCCAGATAAAATAGGCTAGGGGAGGGAAACCAATACTAGGAGGTCATATAAAACACATGGAATTCCTTAGCCTATGGTACATGCACACACACACACATATCCAAACATAATATTATGTGGAAAGAAAAGAAACAACTAATACCAAATATTCCTGAATATAGATAATACCAAATCTTAATATGACATAATTATGAAAAGAAAATGACTAAATATAAGCCAACAAAAACTGTAAAAGAGTAAAACCTTCTAGAAAAATGGGATTAGTGTCATTATGAAACTCTTGGAATAGTATACGGTATATCTAGAGCAACTAACTTCCACCTATTCCTTGTCTTATTAGGAATCCATTGAAATGTTTACATTATACATTAAATGTGACATATTCCAATAGAGAGAATTCATAGATGAGTATAAACATACCCATTAGGACACCCTGTAATCACCTATCATAAGGCATCAAAAGAGACAGATAGTTTGGTCAATATCACAAAGGTCATTCAAACAGAAATTGAGAAATAAACAACCCATAAAATCTCAATTATATAAGACAAGTCTAAAATTAAGTTCATGACCTCACTACTATCCTTTTATTCTCCTAGAGGAACTAAGGTAACACATGTCCATGATAACTCACTCCTTGAGTCTTATAAACCCTCAAGATGATCATTTGAGAGGTCATGCTTATCAGACTCTATATAAAGAGTTATATATTGGAACTTAGAAAATTTAAATATATAGATAGGGGTTCACACCCAGAACCTAAGAGGGATAATTAACCTTATTCAGAATAGCCCACTAGGATGGGAATCACACAAAATAAATGATGGTAATGGGATACATGAACCAACATAGGGAATAATGATATAGGATCACACACCAATTGGCATAGAGGGATACATGGATCTATCTAGAACTAACCCTTTGAGGGGATCATTCATCCTATACTTAGGATGGGATGCATCATTTTACCCTCATAGGGATAGACCAAGGGAACATATCCTACTGATACTCAACTAGAATGAAGAAAATGGGGGCTCCAACATTCCTTGGAATGGGTACATGGAATGTATAAGGAATGTAAAGCATGTACTGCTAAGATTGGACCTTCCTTAGTCAAAGTCCAAGAACTCTATCCCATTCCTATATACTCTGGTCATTCCCATGTACACTGGTTATTCCTGTATACACTGGTCATTCTTGTGTACCATGGTCATGTATGTTCCCATGTACCTAGGTGTACATGTCAGGTTGCCAACTTCGGTTTTCATGGCATGTCGATAAGTCACAAGGAATCTGATATTTATCTCTTCATGTAACCCAAGACACCATAAAATGGTGTCTAAATGGAGTGTTTTCTCCTGAACTACACACTATTTATATTATGATTTTCCTAAATCCCATGACCATCATATAAGAACCCAGTTCTTATTCTTGAGGTACAAGTTTCTTCTTTTTCTTTTTCTTTAAGTGTTTTTGAGAAAACAAGGGAAATGTGGAAAAATTCCAAATTTATGGGTACACACTGTGTATTTTTGTATAGATGCCATGTACTTTTGGCTATGTGGTATGATAATACAGGGTGTGTAGGCTTGTCGGCGATTAAGGGTGTAAAAACAAACTACTCTCCGTGTACTTAGTAGTATACGCCGTGTAATCAGTCGGCAGATGAATAGTAAGGCGGTGGAAAGTAGCTTCCAGTGGTATAGTTTAAAAGAATAGTACACGTCGTGTACTTGAGAAGTACATGTCGTGTAGTTATGTTTTTTCGTTAAAAACATGTAGTAGACTCCTCATTCAATAGAGGAGGCAGAGGACTCACTAGGATCTGCAGGAGAGGAGGCCGAGACTTGGGGGAGCTCCCGACCACTCACTAGAACTTTGATTTTCCCGTCGTTGATCTCATTTGAACAGTGCGGGTAAGGTCTTACCTCTTCTTGAATATATCCTTCCAATTATTTCCCTAAGGGAATTAATTTAGGTTTTAACGAGTAATCGTTTGTCTCAGATCTATGTCATTCTTGGTTGTTTCGGGAGGCACCTTTCACGTATATCGATCAGAGGAGATCGAGGTAGCTAGTCTTGTGTTTAATTCCAAATGTTGAGTTGATTTTGTGTATCATTGTGCCACATGCCCATGTTCAGGGTGTCGTATGGCTGAGACATTGACTATTGAGATACCTATAATTGCATAGGTAATCTATTGAATAAGTATACACTGTTGTTTGAGATCATTACTTGTATTTGGGGCCACCCCGAGGGTGCGTTCCCCTTGTTTAGCCATTTGGCCAGGATACCCATGGGTATGCCATGATTAAATAATATTTTGAGCTTTCTTGAGAGGAAACATATTTAAACTGCTTAACTATGTATTGGTCTTAGTCCAGTTACTTTCTTTACCTATAGAACGCCTAAGGTCAGTGTTTTGTTTAGCCTGAGGGTAGTGTTTTGTTTAGCCTGGGGGAAATGATTCTTTTAACTGATGGCATGTTTCCTATGCTTGTGGAAAGCAACTTCCGTTACTAAGGGAGATATCTCGTATACTTGAGGTCAATATTTATTATGCATAAGGGAAGTCACCTGAGGGTTTCATTTCTTCTTGCCTAAGGGTAAGGATTTTAATGTCTGAGGACAATGTTTACTTTAAATATTCACTATGGTGATTTCTTAGGTTGTACCTGCCAAGCTAAATCACAGGCTTGGTATTATTATTATTTTCTTTTACTTGTTAGATAGCCTGTTGTGGTTTCTGTTGTGGAACTGGTATATGAGATTGTCGGTCAAGGCTGAGTCTCCGAAAACACATAATTCAATTATATTGAATTGTTAAATAATTATTAAAATGGAAATGTAACTGGTAGGAATTTTTAATTTTGAGTACATCCTAGTTTACTAATTTTCATTATTTCACACTGTTGTTTCACTTTTCCCTGAAAGTTAGGCACGGGCCTTTGGCGGTTGCCTATGGGGATTTATTTCCCACACCCTATTTAGGTCATGTCTTAGGCCCAAACAGAATATATTACTGTAGGTGTTGATAAGGGAAAGGGTCCCTATATAGGTACATGATTATTCTGGAGGAGTATGAGAGAATGGGACTGAGATTAGGCTTGCGATGCTAGTGAGTTCCTATTTCACTTCATTTGTTTTGTTTTGCTGTACTTTGTACCTTGTGATGTATTGTATTAGATTGCAGTGTATCCTACTTTGGCTGATTTCTTAGAATTAGAGACATGTTGCATAATCATATATATGACTGGTGGTTATATTTTACTTCAGTTCTGTTGTCTATTTCAGGTCTATATTGTTTACTACTTTCTCTTTTGTATGTTGATATTTTCCCTCATTGTGCTACACTTTAAAAAATGAGGGAATATTTTCCCCACTATCAATCCAAGGCTCTCGCTGCTAGTCGGCAGCCTCTAGCATTTGGGGAAATGCGCTTGCGGTCATGTGACCAACTGGGTTCGGAGTACCTATTGTGTGGCACCCAGATCCGGGACGTTACAAAGTGGTATCAGAGGTTATCTTTTCCCTAGGTTATTTTATTATTTGGAAACAATGTAAGGAGATATATTGGTAAGGGATTCGGTAATAAACTATGTCCGAGAGTAGCTACCCAATCTATAGGTAAAGGCTGGATTGCCTCAAATTAAATTGTGATTTTCTATTTATGATTATTAGAGTTTATTTGATTTTTATTATTGGGTGATGCACTTGTGGTGTACTATTTATATTTTTATACTTGGGTTCTATTTAGTTGCAACCCGATGAGATGAGGCTATTCCATCTCATGCATCATTTGGGAACATGTTAGAATCACATGACATGCATAGTTTCTATGCCATGTAGGTTCATTAGAAATTTAATGTTTTTGTGATAGATGTTGTGCTAGAAAATGCATGTTGTTTTGATGGGTACTTGATTGATATTCCTACTGTTGATAGGGTATTGGTACATGTTACGGTTGGGTTAATGGACGCTAAACTTTGGTTCCTGAGATGTATGGGCTCTCTTGGACCAAAATTTAGTGGATCATGATCCAGCCTTTTGTTGTATTTTGTACTGTAATGTGAATGTTTGGGTGCTAAGATTTGTTTTGCGGGGAGTATCGGCCCCCACAGATCGTAATTTGGAATACTGACCCTAGAAATTAAAGAAAATGGGATCTGGAGTAGTTTATGAGGTGTACTGTTCAGAAACCAAGACCACACGGCGTGTGGTTCTATGAACACATGCCCTATACTCTTCTATTCAGGAAGAAATGAAAAATTTCTAAGTACACTTTGTGTACTTATTTGTACACACTGTGTAGTATAAGGCCCTGTAACCGACCATGTGGGAGGGAACACGGGTCTTCCAGATTTCAAGGAAGACACGCCGTGTACCTTTGGGACACGCCGTGTAGTCTTGACCGGTGAGAGACTGTGTGGACTTGGCCATGTGGCTGTGAAAATAGGGTGGTGTACACACCGTGTGCGAGTGTAACACGTTGTGTACCTAGGGAAGAGACCTGGGATATGGATGTTCTTGTGGAAACACGCCGTGTACCGGTTGTACATGTTGTGTCGTGTTGACCCTTTTTCGGCCCGTGTGACTAACAACACGGATGAAGAAACCTTAGGTGATACACGCCGTGTCAGTTATAAACATGTTGGGTAGTGTAATCATAGAATCTGGTCATGTAACTCACAACACGAGTCGGTGATACATCTTCTGGTACACGCTGTGTCCGTATGCAACATGTCGTGTAGTGTCATCCAAGTATCCAGCCATGTCACTAACAACACGGGCAGTTGAAACCTAAGAAGTACATTCCATGTTTATCTGGAACATGCTGTGTAGTGTGAGCTGTGTATTCGACTGTGTTATGAACAACACAGGTCGGTGAATCTCGTGTAGTACACGCCATGTCTGGAACAAATAAGCTGGGTAGTCTTGTTCTAATGAGAACCGTGTGGCTTAGCCTTGTAGGAGGACTCAGGAAGGGGAATAAAATTCATGTACACACTGTGTGTTTGGGGTGTTACACGACCAGTTCTGGAATAAGTACACGCCCATGTGAGATACTTAAGGGAACACACCATGTAGTTATTATACACACCGTGTAGTCTAGTTTTTTAAAACTTGAATGTTTTCTTTCTCTTTTTCCCTTCTTATCTTTTTAGTTCTTAGTCCTTGATGACGTTAATCTAAGGTGTGTGTTTCACCTTGTAGAGTCATACTGCCGAGACGACCGTGAGTTTTCCACCAAGAGAGTGGCGTCAATTATACTCTAGAGATGGTAGGCCATGGGCTACCGATGGATCCTCTAGCAGTGCCAGATGCGGTGCCAACAGTTATACCGGACGCAGGCGAGGATGTGCAGTTCCATGAAGGCTTCATGAAGTTCATGCAGACCTTCCAGGGAGCACCACTGGTTACCACATCTATGGTATATCTGACACGTATATTCCAGGAGCAGCATCCGCCTATGTTTTCAAAGGATGGCGAACCATAGTCTGCGGAGTCATGGATGGATTCTACGTAGATGATCTTCGAGCATCTGGAGATTCCTCTTGGGATGAGGGTCAAGCTCGCTACTTACATGTTGCGTGATTCCGCCAAGAGATGGTGGGATGTTACCACCCAGACTGAGCATCACTGAGACATGGCGTGGGAATTATTTCAGGGAGTCTTATATTACTTTTTTATTCTGAAAACTCTAAGGTCAAGTCGAGCATGAGAGATCATGAATCTATCGTTGGGCGCCTTGTTATTGATGGAATATTCTTCCCGCTTCACCGAGATATAGTATTTGGCACCTATTTTGGTGGGTGATGAGACATTTTGGGCTAGATGCTTTGAGGATGGTCTTCGATATTACATTTGAGCGCAGGTGAATGTATTCAAGTTACATATAGTGCATGATATTGTGAACCATGAGTTGATTACAAAGAGGAATATGCTGGAAGTTAGTGGTGTAGACCAAGGAGGTTCAGCACTGGTCTCTGGTAAAATTTATACTGGCAAGAGGAATAGGTAGACGGATTTCTCTCATGGTGGCAGTACTTGCCAGAATAATTCTTCAGGTGGACAGGTAATGTGCTACCAGTGTGGTAAAGAGGGGCACAAGATACCTCAGTTTTGACGTGACTCAATGGAGTGCCGAGCTTGTAGTGGGATGGGTCATCTTCAGCGTTTCTTGTAGGGTGTTTCCACCAGTGACTAGTGAGAGGGGTTCTGTGTAGACTCTGTGTGTAGGAGTAGGGCCAACAGATTTTTAACAGTCAGAGAATTGGAATACATCAGGACATTCAGGCTGAGGTGGTGGTCGTGGCCGTGGTAGCTAGACACCAGGATCTCAAAGACAGTAGGGTGGGTCAGCTCAGGGTATCAAGTCTGTGTTGTAGGGTTGTGGCACTAGGCAGGAATATGCAGTACAACACAAACAACATAACCCAGATCACGGACCTTCCACTTTCAGAGGTACTATTCTAGTTACTTCTGTTTTATCCTCTGTACTTTTCAATATTGGTGCTACACATAGATTTATAATTGTGCCCATTGTGGAGAGCCTTGGACTCTGTGTTTCTTCTTCTTCAGATATCATGAGGCTAGACACTCTATTCATAATTAGAACAACAGGTGTGGATCATTGCAGGGAGGGCCCCTAGAGGTTGGTGGGTGTCACATTCTATGGGACCTCTATGTCTTAGAGATGACGGGCTAAGATTTCATTCTCTAGATAGATTGGTTGGTACCCTTTCTAGCCTTTTTAGATTTATATCATCACACGGTGAGTTTCATGTCACTAAAGGGCAGAGAGTTTCTACACAATGGATAATGGGATATCCAGGTGAGCCGAGCTGGACCCAAGCATCGTGGGCAAGGTGGAGTGACATCCCAGATTGTGAGTTTATATCTGGATGAATGGGGAACTTTTTAAAAGGATTTCCCTCCAGTGGTTAATCGTTTCAGGGATGTCTCTCCAAACAAATTTTCAGGTATACCTCTAGAGTGAGAGGTGGAATTCTCTATTGATCTTATTCCAGGAGAGGCACCGATGTCCATTCCTACTTATAGGATGGCTACACTATAATTTCATGAGCTAAAGAATTAGTTGGAGGAGTTTCAGTCAAAGGGTTTATTCCGACCTAGTACTTCTCCTTTGGGTTCGCCTGTTCTATTTGTGAAGAAGGCAGACAGTACCCTCAGACTCAATGTGGATTATCTGAAGATGAACCAGTTGATGGTTAAGAACCGATATCCCTTACAGAGGATTAATGATCTTTTTTATCAACTTCAGGGAGGATGAGTGTTCTCAAAGATTGGCTTGAGATTCGGATATCATCAGTTTCACATCAGATCATCAAACATAGCGCATATAGCCTTTCGGAGAAGATATGGTCTATATGAGTACTTGGTCATGTCGTTCGGACTAACCAATGTTCCAGCAGTTTTCAGGGCTCTGATGAATCATGTGTTCCACCCATATCTGGATTCTTTTATGGTAGTCTTTAGGGATGATATCTTGGTGTACTCTCACACTCGACACGACCATTTCACCCATCGTGAGATCGTACTAAGTACACTAAGAAAGCATCATTCATATGATATGCTCTCAAAGTGACACTTTTGGATGGACCAGATTCACTTCCTAGGTCATATTATCTCAGAGGCAGGAGTTGCGGTAGACCTAGAGAAAGTGAGAGATGTAGTTTTCTGGGAGCATCCTAAGAACGTGTTTGAAATATGGAATTTCTTTGGGCTGGCTAGTTACTACAGTAACTTTATATAGGACTTCCCCCACTTTGAAATTTCATTGAAGGGTTTGGCTAAGAAAGTTTTTATGATTGTTTGGTTAGAAGCTTGTGAGACAGCCTTTCAAGACCTGAAGGGATGGTTGACATTTGCACCAGTCCTCATACTTACAGAACAAGGGAAGAGTTATACTGTTTACTATGATGCATCAGGTATTGAGCTAGGAGCAGTGCTGATGCAGGGAAATCGAGTAGTTGTGTATGGGTCTCAGTAGTTGAGGCCACATAAGAGGAATTACCCGACGCATGATCATGAGTTGGCTATAGTTGTTCACGAGTTACGCTGTTGGAGACATTATCTATTGGGAGAACATTTTGTAGTTTTTACAGACCACAAAAGTCTTAAATACATCTTTACCCAGCATGACTTGAATTTGAGATAGTGAAGGTGGGTTGAATACCTTCAGTACTTCAACTTTGAGCATGCCTATACACCTGGTAAGGGTTACACAGTAGTTGATGCACTGAGTAGGATGACTCAGATACAGGTAGTGTAGGAGGCCAGTGGTGAGTGGAAGATTATGGATTTTTTATCTAAGATTCATTTGGAGGTGCAAGATAGTCATAGGAGAACATATCTTTCATCCATATCTGTGACTTCTACCCTCCTGGATAGAGTGAGGATGAGAAAGATATCAGATTTAGAAGGCCTAGTTCTACGGGAGTCTGTGGCAAGTGAGGATGCTCCTCTGGGTTTGACGATAGGCGATGAAGAGGTACTGCATATCCATGGATGAGTGTGGGTTATAGGGGGTAAACACGAGGAATTGATACTGGAATTTCATGCTTCTTCTTGCGCAGTGCATCCTGGAGTTTCCAAATTATACCGTGACTTGAGATGTCAGTATTAGTGGCTCGAGTTGTTCTCAACTTTATCTTCACCACCATTAGAAGGGTAATTCAGGGACGAGTTTCTTTAATGGGGGGAGTTTGTAAGAACCCAGTTTTTATTCTTGATTTATGACTTTCTTATTTTCCTTTTTCCTTAAGTGTTTTTGAGAAAACAAGGGAAATGTGGAAAAAATCACAAATTTATGGGTACACGCCATGTACTTTTGTACGCACGTTATGTACTTTTGCTATGTGGGATGAGAATATAGGGCATGTAGGCTTGTCGGTGATTAATGGTGTAAAAACTAACTACACACCGTGTACTTACTAATACATGTCATGTAATCACTCGGCGGGTGAATAGTAAGGTGGTGGAAAGTATCCGCCAGAGGAATAGTTTAAAAGAATAGTACATGTCGTGTACTTGTGGAGTACCCACCGTATAGTTATGTTTTTTCATTAAAAACAGGCCGTAGCCTCCTCATTTGATAGAGGAGGCAGAGGACTCACCAGGAGATGCAGGAGAGGAGGTCAAGACTTAGAGGAGTTCATGATCGCTCACCAGAACATCGATTCTTCCGCCGTCAATCCCGTTTGAACTGCGCAGGTAAGGTATTCCCAATTATTGTTTCTCTCCTTCAAATTATTTCCCTAAGGTAAGTTATTTAAGCTTGAACGGTTGATCATTTATCTCATATCTACTTTGTTATTGGTTGTTTTGGGAGGCTCCTTTCACATATATCGATCAGAGGAAATCGAGGTAGGTGGTCTTGTGTATAATTCCAACCGTCGAGTTGATTTTGTGTACCGTTGTGCCATGATCCCATTTTATGGGTGTCATATGGCTGAGACTTTTACTATTGAGATACCTGGAATTTTATTGGTAATCTAATGAATAAGTATAACCTGCTGTTTGAGATCGTTTCTTGGATCTCATGCCACCCTGAGGGTGAGTTCCTCTTGTTTAACTGTTTGACAAGGATACCCATGGGTATGCCTTGATTATAGCATGTTTTGAGTTTTATTGAGATGAAACATATATAAATTGATTTCTTATGTGTTGGGATCATCATGGTTACTTGTTTTTTCTATGGAATGCCTGAGGGAAGAGTTTTTTAGCCTGAGGGTAGTGTTGTGTTTAGCCTGGGGGAATGTTTTGTTTAAACTGAGGGCACATTTCTTATGCCTGTGGGAAGAAGCTTCCATGACTGAGGTAGATATCTCGTATACCTGAAGGAAATATTTTTTATGCCTGGGGGAAGTCACCTGAGGGTTTCACTTCTAATTTCCTGAGGGTAAGGATTTTCATCTCAGAGGACAAGGTTAACTTTGAATATTCACTATAGTGAATTATTAGGTTGTACCTACCAAGCTAAAGCATAGGATTGGTATTATTAATCTTATCTTTTACTTGTTAGATAGCCTGTTGTGGTTTCTGCTGTGGCACCAGTATAGGGTATTGTCGATCGAGGCTGAGTCTCAGAAAACTCATAATTCAATTATATTGAATTGTTAAATAATTATTAAAACAGAAATGTAACTGGTAGTAATGGTTGCTTTTGAGTACTTCATAGTTTACTGCATTTCATTATTGCACACTACTGTTTCACCTTTCACTAACCATTGGGCACAGGACTTTGGTGGTGGCCTACTGGGATTTATTTCTCACACCCTGTTTGGGTCATTTCTTGGGCCCAAATAGATTATATTGTTGCAAGTTTTGATAAGGGAATGGGTCCCTACACATGTACATGGTTGTTGTAGAGGAGTATGATAGCTTGGGACTGAGCTTAGGATTGCGATACTGATGAGTTCCTATTTCACTGATTTGGTTTTGTTTTGTTCTACTTTGTACCTTATCCTATATTATATTAGATTGCAGTGTATGTTGTTTTGGCTACTTTCTTAGAATTAGAGACATGTTGCATCATCATATATATGACAATTGGTTATCTTTTACTTCAGTTCTGTTGTCCATTTCAGGTCTATATTGTTTACTTCTTCCTCTTTTGTATGTTGAAATTTTCCCTCGTTGCACTATAATTTGGAAAATGAGGGAATAGTTTCCCCATTATCAGTCCAAGGCCCTCGCTGCAAGTCGGCGGCCTCAGGTGTTTGGGGAAATGTTCTTGAGGTCATGTGACCAACCGGGTTCAGGGCACCCGTTGTGTGGCACCCTGATACAGGATGTTACACTTCACAAATATCTTCCCTCATCACCTCCTCCACTTATCTAGCTGAAAATTATTCCTATAAAACTCAAATCTAGGGTTGAACAGAATATTTTTTTCACTAGTGTAAGGATTCGGGTCACCCATCCACTCATGAACCGACTCTCACTGTATAATACTGTAGAAATTCTAACCCACTAATGGAAAACACTCAATCAAACCCCAATATTACTTCATCATCATCAGACGTCAATCATGCCTTAGATCTGGAATCTAACTCATGGTACCAATTCATATTTACAATGATAAATTAGAAAATGATCATTTTCTCGGTATATGTGAACCATTAATCAAATGAAATATCAAGGACTAATGTGAAAATAACAAGTGGAGAAAATCACTAAACAAAAAAGTGAGGATATAAAAATTGTCCATTATTAATGTTATCATTATTACATTAATGGTGAAAATTATAAACATAGAAAAATAAAAGATAATCAATAAATAATTTATCAGTTCCTAATTTAGGAATAAAAAATATAAACCATAAATCAAAAATTGATTCGTGAATTAATTTTATAAAATAATTTATTCACATTAAATATGGGGAAATCAAAATAGGGATTAATCAAAAAATCCCTACTTTTAAACTAGATCAATTATTGAAAAATAACATTACTTCAAAGTTTTCATTGGAATGATCCAAGAACTCCATTAAAAAAGAGAAACACCTTGTCAGCTGAATCATTAATCTATAGTCCCATTATTTTCAACCAAATCATTCCTCCATCACCCTCTCCAATTTTTAAGGTTATGTAGCTAACCCTAGGATATGGTCATAACTATGATTAAATATATTAGGATTAGGTCACTACTAATAAACATTCAATAAATTATATAATTTATTTGTTTCTTATTATTTATCCTTTGATAGCTCTTAAATAAAACACTAGATGCATACAAATATTATGTCACGCCTAGGGTAAAACACTCATTTCATATTTGATGGTACTATCAGTTTTCTAATCTAAGACACTGTTAATGAGTCAATTCATTATTCCAGAAAAACGTCATCTGTGTAATATATTACATTTAATCTTTCATTTATATCAAAAACAAGGCTCCAAAGGCCCTATAATCCTATAATGACTCCATTACATACTCCAAATAAATCTTTAAAATATTATAATGTATTAAAAAAGAGAAAATGGAGTTGTTAAATTCTTCCCACCTCATATATTTTCATTCTAAAAATCAAGACTTACTCAAAAAGATGAGGGCCTGAGGCTCACATCTTGTTTTTTCTCTCAGGTGATCTCAAGATGTTTCCAATACTATAATCTATCACAAACAAAGGGAATCACTCAACCATGAAGGATATTATCCTTTAGATCATTGATGTCTATAGTTTACTCTGTGAAGGTTTATCTGTCCTCAATATCCACCTCACCCTAGAAGATAAAATGTGAAGGTTCATGCACATACCTTAATTGCTGCAACACAATGAATACATCACACACCTAATCTACCTATAGGGTTTGGGATAATTTGTAAACCACATCTCAAATCCTATGTAGTATCTGGAAAGGGTTAGTGAATCATGGAGATAGCATGTCACCCCGATCAAACATCTAAAATGCTCACCGAGGTGATGTCTTCAAGAAAACATGGTCTACCTCATTGACATTTAAAGGCCTCTTCTATCTGTATGCATAAGAATTAAAATAGATATGGGAAGTCCTCTTCCACTCCAATATGATCTATACATTATATATTGTATATCACACTAACTCTTTTCCCATGAGTGCTGACTCCCCAAGATCAGTCCAACTGAGTGGTGACCAGTAGGGTCTCCCATACACGACCTAAAATTATTCCATACCAATATGGGAGTGGTGTCTATTCTTATATAAAACTCCACCAAATTTTTATGGTCCTCTCAGCTATAGATAAATCCTAACATGAAAAATCAAAGCTTTTCTCTAGAACCTGAATGAACTACTCTATCTAGGCATTTTTCTAAGAGTGAAAAATAATTCTCAACCGCAACTAATTCCCAAAGGCCTCCTGTAATCCTATATATAATCATGATGTCAAGAAAGAATCATGGTCTGATACAATCATCAAGGGAAATATTATAAATCATATTATATAGTACATGTTTGTTCATCCAAATGTTTTCATTGAACCCTATTCATTGATGGCTTTGAAGTGGGATGACTTCAGGACACAATCTATGATCACCTAGACAGATTTGTGACACAGTATCTAATAGTGGAAGTCCTATCACGAATTCCATATAGATACCATTAAACTTATACTCTTTAACGTTAATGGGTTGAGCAAAACCCACCGTGACCTGGAACTCAACTTTTATTAGATATAATGTGAGACTTTGAGAGATAAAATTAGTTACAGTGCTCTTCATCATTAGCTACCAAAACATTCACTGATTGTCCGAGTATATCTTTTTCACTCCTAGATATACTAAGAAATGAGATCTATAAAACTCCCTTGGTAATTCCATTCATTCCATTAAGGGTTCCATAATCCATCCTCATAAAATGATGACATTCTATTCGCATATATAAAATCCATTCGGAGCATGTCTAGTGGATATTTGGATACACCAGGCATTATAATGAATATCTCCAAGTTGTGACTCCCTAACATGTTAAAGTGGACTAAGGGGAAATAAACATCGACAATATGTAAGTTTAACTATCCCCATACACTAGGGACAACTTTAATATGGTAAAATGATCTAATGATTCACTCAACAACTCTGAATAGGATCTCCTTCATAAATAATCTTCCACCGTGTTCCCCTTTTTTGGGAGTATAGACTATCTCCAACTATCTTATAGGAACCCTCTCCATCGCCACTTCCTCAAGATAAAATATTTATTTGAAATGATACACATTAGACTCTTATGGTTAGAATATATGATAAATATCTCTTCTATATGGTAGTATCTCCCCTTAATCATTGAAAAACCCACTAATATCAACTCCAAATTGTGGGTGATGTAGTTATGAAAGTGTCGTCATACTTGACAAGCACCATAAAAATTATCGCATAGATCTACATTACAACACATCCAAGATAATTTATAGAGACATCACAAAATATAGCATACTCAACACCCTCATCTAGTAGTCTCTAGTTGGGAGAACTTTTCAAACTATTCCTCAACTATTGAAATGCATGTTGGAATCTATCTATCCACATGAAAGGATACCCATTTCATATCAAAGTAGACATAGGAACCATGAACGTAGAAAATTTGGGAACAAATCTCTTATAATATCCTACAAAACCAAGGAATCTCATCACCTGAATCACACATTTGGGTGACTCCCAAGCTATAAATACTTCAATATAGGAAGGGTCCACTACTTCTCCCTATTCAAATATGTCATGACCCAGGAAGTGAACCTCTCATATCCAAAACTATCACATTGATAAAATTATATATAGTTGTTTCTCTCAAATAATTTATAGATCCATCCTAAAATATATCTTTTGATCCTCCTTTGACATCAAGTACAAAATCATGTCATCAATTAATACTATTATTAATCAGTGCAAGAAGGGTTGAAAGATTTGGTTCAAAAGTCCCATAAACATTATTGTAAAGTTGATCAACCCAAATGGCATTTAAAAATTATCATAGTGACTATAGAATCATTTAAATACCATATTTATTATATACTCTTCTCGAACTCATAGGTGGTGGTAGCCCGACCTGAGTTCAATATTCAAAAAACACCTCACCGCTTTAAATTCGATGAAAAGGTTATTGGTTCCTAGATGTGGATACTTATTCATAATGGATACATAATTTAGTCTATGTTAATCCATATATAATCTCAAGTTCTCATCTTCCTTATTTGAAAACAATGTAAAATGTTGAGATTTTAAAATGAAACACTATTTACTTAATTGAACTACTAAATAATATGTGACCTTTATAGCCTATAAGTTAATCGTAAATTTTGCAGTTTTATGAATTTAATTTTGAGACACAGACATGCAAGGTTATGATCAGTAAGTTATTTGGAGTTTGATAGGATCAACATAATTATTGGTTAATAGTAACTTACTCTTATGAATTGTAATGTAAACTTATGAATATTAAATCATCCTAATGAATATTAACCTCACCCATCAAGTTATAAATAAAATTTAGACACATTATAAATGAGAGGGAATGTTTTAATACTTAATAATTAAGTGTTGGTATTTTTGTGAGTAATAAATATTTAATTAAAATATTAAATTAATAAATTTATTTAAAATAAAATTCATTTTCATAAAATGTATTCCAATAAAAATATTTTGTTGTAAAATTATTTTAGGATATTTTTATTAGACCTTAGTTATTTTTGAAAATATTATAAAAATTAGTGTTAAATTTCAAATCTGTTTTTTTCAAGTAAATATTGATTTTATTTCAAAATTAAATTTCACATATTTAGAAAATTATTATAATAAAATAAATTCCATTTTTTAATTCTACTTATCAAAAATTGGTTAGGGTGAATTTCTGGGATTTTTCTAGAATACTTGAATTTTTTGTGAATATTGAAATTTGATAATTTATGAAATATGTTATATAAATGAATTGTTTCATCATGCGTGCGTCATGGATTATGTAAATGATCATTGTTTCGAACTCACAATCATATATTACTTTTTTTCCACAATAACCAACACTATTTCTTTTCTTGATAAAAATAATAAAATAATGATTAAAATAATGGAATACCCCTCCTCTCCTCTACTATAAATACCACCCCTCACCCCCTCTTCCTCTTAGACCTCTCAAGATTTCATAATTGTCTTAATTAAACCCAATAAACTTTTCAAATATATTACCCAAAACTATCATCCCTTGTTATACTCAAAAGACAAAATAAATCTCCCCTAAAGAGGCAATCAAGGAAGATAAATTCAAGTGGTAAATTTCTCTTTTTGTTTCATTTATTTTTCTTTTCAAGTTCTTTTCCTTTCATTACTCTATTCACCTACCATCATCCAAATGGTTTGATAACTCCACTAATTTAAATAATCTAGTTTTTATGTTTTTTAATATAATAATATAACATCTTATCTCATTCCCCATCCTTTTATACTAAAAATGAAAAACATCATCCGAGATGTGTTAATTTATCAAATTGAAGGATGATAGGTTTTCAATTTCCTTTACCATATTCATGTCGAGTAATGAAACCATTTTTATGGTTTAAACATATCATAATATATTTATATCATCTTATTTAATTTTCTCTAATCATTATACACACACTATGTAAAATAATAAATCAAAACAAGCTTGTTGTGATGAAACCACTCAAAATTTCCCAAGTGATTATCATTAAAATTTTATCTAATAATGTATCCTCATCCTAATTAATAAAATAAATTATATTAACATTTTATCTTATGAAAGATAATTAATATAATATAATTACACTTCTGTAAAACCATTCCCATTTTACATGAACTTTCTTACTCTTGTAGAAGCAGGCTGATCATGAAATTTAAGAAAATGAGCACTCTCGTACGATAAAATTGAACACTATAAGTCATCAAAAAGGACATGAATAAAAATAATAAAATTATTATAAATAAATTACATGTATAATAGGTTCTATAAATATTAACTAGTAAATATAATTTAATTATATAAGACCTTAATATCAAATGAATAACACCTTCATACTTAAGGCAAGGGATTCTACCCAGACCTCCATTATTCCTTTAGGTTTCTCTATATTTTTTTGAACCAAATAAATGTATCATTTATTTTATTTAAATATTTTAAATCCTTTTAATATGTTCCAAAATCATTTATTAAGATCCATTAATCATTCTATTTCAGGGATATACATATTTTTAAGTGGTTCTCCTCTCAATTATTCCCAATAAGCAAGCTCGTCTTAAGGGAACTTCCCGAATTCTTACCCAATTCTATTTCACTCTATAATCTAATGAAAATAACAACTATAATTTTAATATCACTCATATTATTATGAAAACCTTCATGGTTCACTTTGGGTTTTATATAAAATGTTATTCCCTTTTCTATTTAAAATGATCTTTGATATTTTCATTAAACCGCACAAAAATGTTTTAAATTTTAAGTTTCTTAAATACTCTTTTTAAAAGATATCACTTCAATTTGACATAACTTGTAATGATATTTTCCTATTATACCTTATTATTTTCCATAAATTATTTAATTCCTTTCCTTAATTGGCACTTTTATGATATTCCCATTGGTTGTCCTTTATAACATGATTATGATACCCATTTCATTCAATCAGTACCCTTATGTTTATGTCTGATTGATTATGAATGATTATTTACGTGGAAAACATATTTATGAACAATTTATGATGGTTGAACCCCAAAATTGCTCCAATTCATTGATTAATGTTTAGTCTCAAGAGATGTTATGTGAAATAGTCTTGGTTTTTAGTTGTGACTCGTGCTCCTTGTGCAACAGTCTTGGTTATTAGCCCTGACTCATGATACATGTGAAATGTTCATTGTAGTTAGACATAACTCATAATCTTCTCTATGTAAAAATCATTGACTTGTTCTAAATTCAGGTTTCATTTTTCTCCCACATTACAATGATACCATGTTTATATGATCCCATGTTTTATATTTTATGATTTCATCTAGTCAATCATGTTCCATGACTTCTTATATCATTATTTCATGCCTTCTATCACATGTGAAAAGATTTATTCTTTTGATTACTCCATTACTGTTCCTTTTATGCTCATCCCATGTTTTTAAAATATTTTTCACAAGATTCCTTAAATTTCAAACGATAGTTAAGGTGTTAAATCATATGAATCTAATTAGTTATTTTTTAATTATTTCAATAAACTCTATTTTATTGTAAGGTTTTTATAATCCTCCAAAACATAGATCATAAGTGGTCCTCATATGTATAAGTTATAGTGTATTTTTTTATTATCCTTTTTAAAAAATACAAAGCATGTTTTAGTACTGAATTGCGAGGCCACAATTCATTTAGGGGGGAAAGTAACATCATCAGATTTAAAATGGAAACACTATCTGCATAAATGGATGACTAACGACTATGTGACCTTTATATCCTTGTTAGTAAAAATAATTTTTCCACTTCTATGAATTGAATTTTGAATTATAGACATACACAGTTGTGATTAGTATGTGATTTTGAGTTTGATAGGATCGAATTACTTTTTAGTGAATAGTAACTTACCCTTGTGAATAGTAAAGTACCATTATGAATAGTAATGTACCCTTATGAATAGTTAATCATCCTAATTAATTGTAACCTCACCCATGAAATTATAAATAAAATTTAAAAACCTTATAAATGAGACCGAATGTTTTAAAAATTATTAATTAATAGTTGGTATTTTGTGAGTAATCAATAATTAATTACAATTTTAAATTAATATATTTATTTAAAATAAAATTCATTTTCATAAAATTTATTCCAAAATAAATATTTTTTTCTCCTATGATTTTAAGATAATTATATGATACCATAGTTAATCTTTGAAGGTATTATAAAAATCAGTTTTAAATTTAAAATCAGTATTTTTCAAGTATGTAATGATTTTATTTAAAACATAAATTTCACATATTTAAAAAACTATTTTGATAAAATTGAGTGTATTTTTCAAATTATACATGCTGAAAAATTTTTATGATGAATTTTTGGGATTTATCTAAAATTCCAAAATGTTTTATAAATAGTGAAATTTGATAATTTTTGAAATATGTTAAATATATTAATTTCAACATCATGATTGAGTAATGGATGATGTAAATGGCCGTTGGTTTGATTTCACATGAACTTATTATTGTTTTTTGTCACAATAACCAACACTATTTCTTTTCTTGAACAAAATAATAAAATAATGGAAAATCCCTCCTCTCCTCCACTATAAATACCACCCTCACCCCATCTTCCGATCACACCTATCAAGATTTGAGAATTATGAAAATTATTCCCAATACACTCCTCAATGATCTATCCCACTTACAGAATCACTTGGTTTCCTCAAAATACCAAGACCTCTTCCCTAAAGAGTCTCAAAAGTAAGATAATTTCAAGATGAAAATTCCACTTTTCGTTTATTTTATTTTTCATTTCAAGTTCTTTTCTTTTCTTTTCTCTCCAAAAATAACATAATTAAAATGGTATGATAACTCAATAACGTTACATATACTATTATTTTGTTATTATATTGGAATAAATCATCAACTTACCTCATTCCCCCTAATTTTATACTAAAAATGAAAAAACTGTCTGAGTTGTGTTAATTTATCACATTCAAGGACCACAGGTGTTCAATTTCATTTGTCGTCTTCATGGATGGTCATTAAACCATTTTTATTGTTGAACTAGTTCATAATATATTTATTACATCTTATTTGATATTCTTTAATTTTAATATACACATGATGTAAAATAATAAATCCAAACAAATTCTTTGTGAGGAAAAGCGCTAAAAATAATCCAAGCGATTATCATCAAAATTTTATCTCATAATTCATCCTCATACCGTTTAATAAAATTATTATTATAACCATTTTTTCTTATTTATGTTAATTAATATAATATAATCACACTTCTATAAATTCATTCCCATTTTACATGAACTTCCATACTCTTATACAAGCGGACATATCATAAAAATTAAGAAAATGAGCTCTCTCAAATTATAAAATAGAACACTATAACTCATCAAAAAGGAAATGAATGAACTTAATAAAATTAAGATAAATCAATTACATGTATAATAGTTTCTGAACATATTAATTAGTGAATATAATTTTATTATCCAGGAAATTAAGATCAAGTGAAGAACACCTTCGGACTTAAGGTAAGGGATTCTACCCGAACCTCCATTATTTCTTCAGGTTGCTCTATCTTTATTTTTTTCCCAATTTTGTTATATTTACTTTTTATGTAAATTTTATAAATTATTTTTATATTTTCAAAACTCAGGTATCAATACTCATTCATCATTATCTTTTAGGGATATACATATTTTTAAGTTGTTCCCTTTTCAATTATTCCCGATAAGCAAACATGTCTTAAGGGAACTTCCTGAATTCTTACCTATTTTCAAGTGCACTATATAATAAATTTAAATACACCATTA
Organism: Viscum album; assembly: GCA_963277665.1. Lineage (NCBI taxonomy): Eukaryota > Viridiplantae > Streptophyta > Magnoliopsida > Santalales > Viscaceae > Viscum > Viscum album. The sequence continues at coordinate 411,039,026 of OY728129.1, read as the reverse complement.
TCCTTATAAAATAAATTATTTCAATATGAAAAAATAATTGTTTAAATTATTTTTTTATATAAAATATAATTCCCTTTTCTATTTTAAATGATCTTTGATATTTTCCTTAAACTGTACTAAAATATTTTAAATATAAAGATTCTAAAATACTGTTTTTATAGATATCACTTAAATTTTATATAACTTATCATGATATATTCCTATTATACCATATTATTTTCCATTAATGATCTAATTCATTTCCTTCTTGGAAAATTTTATGATATGCCCACTAGCTATGCTTTATGACAAGATTATGATACCCATTTCATTCCATGGGTACCCTTGTGTTTTTTAATGATTGATTATATATTATTAAATATGTGTAAAATATATTCATTATCATGTTATGATGGGTTTCCCCCAAATTTTTATAATTCATTGGGTAAATTTTAGTCTTACGATACGTTATGTGTAACGGTCTCAGCGATTAGCCATGACTTGTGCTCCATGTGCCACAGTCTTGATGGTTAGCCTTGACTCGTGCTCTATGTGAAATAGTCTTGCTGTTTAACCTTGAATTGTGATCCAATATTTTATATTATCCTTGAATCATGTTAAATTCATGTTTTATGTTGCTACCACATTATTATGATTCTATGTTTATAAGATCCAATGTTTTAATTTTTTGATTTCATATGTTCAATAATGTTCCATGCCTTTTTATATCATTATTTCATTCCTTATAACCTATGTGCTCAGATTTATTCTTATGATTATTCCCTTAATAATATTTTCTAGATCATCCCACATTTTTAAAAAAAAATTCACGTGATTCCTTAGAATTTCAAAGGACGATTAAGGTGCTAGTGCAGATGAATCCAATTCGTTATTTTGTAATTATTTTTGTGAAATATGATTTAATATAAGGCTCCTATAATCCTCCAAAACCTAGACCATACATGGGTTTCATTTGTATAATGTACTGTGTATTTTTCTATTTTCCTTTATAATAAATTACACAACATGTTTTAGTACTGAATCTGAAATTTCTGGTCCAGGGCATTAGAAAAGACATCGACAATACCCAAGGGGAAGCACTAGGTCACAAAAAACCTTTCCTATGAAAACCTTCCTACTCCAACTTCATCTCTCAATGTTATTTGGGGGGATCTAATATACTTATGTTGAAATAGTTGTTGCACCTTGGTGAAATTATATGCATAAATTGATCTCTCGGTGGGGTGGTAATCCTAGAACGTCCATTGGTAAGATGTACTCATGCCCTTTCACTATGGTTGGAGAACAAAATCACATAACAACTAATTATACAAGGGTAATAATATCCAACTAATGAGAAATTAATTTTATATTCCTATGTATAATCACATCCTACTCTTTATTTTTTCATTCTTTCCAATGAATGAAAAATTCATCCCACTAACTTGAATGCACTACTTCCTTTAGCTACAATATTCAATCTATGCATGTACCATGGAGATATAGTAAATACCTATAATGAAATCATAATGACTCATCACATCCATGAATATAATCCACAATAATCTCTATCTACTAAGAGTCACATCACACTATCATCAAAAGTGTGTGATCATCAAGTCTCCCTTGGTAGGAGTCTCCAAATGCAAAGGTCGAGTCAAAGGTTCCACTAAAATATCCCGATCAGGAAAAAGTGATGTAGAAATGAAAGAGTTGATCATGTATGTGTCTATAAATATTATGGATAAAGTAGAGAAGATATATATCATACCTCAAATCATCCTCAGATCTTCTGGGTCATAAGCCTCAATAACCTGTAGCTGCCCACATCCCTGAACAATATCTCCATGAGCCTAGTGAGGGTGGTGGTAGTGGTAACAGATCAAAACATCAACCACCTTACACTGCTCTCTCAGATCCTCTATCACATCTAATATCCTGTAGAACTCCCTGCTAAATATTCTACCACCTCTTATGTGGTTATTCAACCTTCTCCTTATATTTTCAAAGTTGGGATAGGTAATCCCATGTAACATGTTGTCGCACATAATAGGAGATTCATCACCTCTTACTCATCTACTTGGAACCATATTAAGATCCTGAGGTGGTATACCCTTTTCCCCCAAGGAAATCCATAGAAATTCGATGATCTCTTATATCCCTAATTATATTTTCTACTACCTTCTACTGAAGTCAACAGTCCATGGTACCTGCTGCCTATTATCAACTTCTTTTCTAGAAATATTTCTAGGGGAAAATAAAAATACACCAAAATTATAAAATAGATCAACTTCCTAGAAAAAAAGGCTACTAGTGTCTAGATGTAACTATTGGAACCATATGTGGTCCATCTATCACAACTACCTTCTACTGGTCCACCTGGGACTCTATTGAATTACCTCTCGTCTATATAAGACACAATGGATATGGGAAGATCACTTACTAGGGTGATTATAAGCATACATATTAGGAAACCATAAAATAACTAAACATAAAGTCTCAATATAGAGATATTGAGAGGGAGAGAGATAGTTAGCTCAATATCAGAAAGTTTGGTCAAATAAAGAGTGAGAAAATAACAACCCAGATGTGATAAAATATTGACAATAATCCTCAAGGTAATCTCACATATTCACTACTGGCCTAGGATTTTTCCTAATGCTTCAAGGTAACATTCATCTGAGAGAACTCACTCCATGGGTTTTTCTTACCCTAAATGTAATCATCCAATAGATCAGGATTTCTAGCCTCACCATGAAGTGGTACACATTAAAACTCATAAGATGTCAATAAAAAGGTAGGGTATCACACTTAGGGCCTATGAGGGATACCATACCCTATTCAGACTAACCCACTAGGATAGTGATTTCATGCCATGAAATCTAGTAATAGGATACCAAACCCATAATAGGGATGAATGATAGAGCATCAAACCTCGATCCATACAGAGTGATACTTGAATCTATCAAAAACTAACCTGAAGAGGGTATAACTCATCATATTCACAAGAAGGGATGCCTCACTATCCCCTCATAGGGATGAACCAAGGGAACTGACCCTACTGATACTCAACTAGAATGAAGAGTGTGGGGGCTCCAACGTTACCTAGAATGGGTAAGAAGTTTGTCCCATTTAGCCTGGACCTACCTGATTTTGTGTTTTTTCACTCTAGATCATGCTCGTGTATTACGTTTATCCATGTGTAGACTGGACATGCTCATGCACATTGGTAAATCCCATGTACAGTGACCATGTTTGTTACCATGCATCCATGAGTACATGCTGAGTCACTACCTTTATGTCACACAGAATATGGATAGCTCAGATGACATGTGATGTTAATCGTTATCCATAACCCTAGTCACCATAGAAGTAGGTACACATGATGAGTGTTCTTTTGAGCTACATGTCGTGTATATCCAAATTTTCCATAATCACATGTTCTTCATGCATATCTATGGAAATTTCCTCGCCATTCACTCGAATTGAAAATCATGGATGTGGAACTCAAATCTAGGTTTGAAAAATCTGGGGCTACCATCGTTGGCCAAATTTCATCTACCCATCCATTTTGAATGAATCTCTCATTCCACCACATCAACAAAACTCTAACTCACTAGATGAAAACCCCAAATCCAGCCGCATTTTTATGTTTTATTTATAACTCCTAAATCATGGATGCAGTCCAAAATATGAACCCATAATAATTAACAGTTTCACCAAATATATCTTAAACAATGATTGGTTTTTGAGTAGAGATGAGCAGTCAGTCAAATGAAATACTTATTATAAATCATTAAAAAATAGGGGGAGAAAATAATGAAACACAATATTGAGGAAACAAACATCGATCATTGTTTGGGTTGTCTATAATGATCTGATAGGTAAAATGATAAATTTTGAATAAATATGAATAATAACAAATAATTTATCAATTCATATTCCTAGTAATAAAAACCACCAATTGTAAATCAACTATAAATATATGAATTAATTTTATAAAATAATTAATTCATGTTTGGCATTGGAAAATCAAAATGGTTATTTTTCTAAAAAATACTCAATTAAAAATTACATCAATCACTAAGGAAGAAGGATTTAGCATTATTATCATTAGTGATATCCAATAACTCCATTAAAGAAGACAAATTCATTGATTAAATGAGCATTGATCCATGATCTTATTAATTTCTATCAATTCTTTCCTCCATGGTCCTCTCCAATCTCTAGGGTTATGATGAATACCCTAAGATATTGCCATAGTTATGATTAAGTAGAAGTGGATTAGGTCACAACCAAATTAATATTCTCTAAATAACTTAATTTATTTATTATTTATCTTAAAAATTATCTTACACAAAACACATGTAAAAAAGATTATGTAATGCCTGTGGTAAATCCCACATTCTATATTTATCAGTGCCTTAATTTTCTCATTCGATACACAATTTGTGAAAGAATAAATTATTCCATAAAAACTATGAACGAGTGATATATTACATTTATTATTTCAATTATAAAAAAACTAAGGCTCCACTGGCCCTAGAATACCACGCTGACTCTACACCTAGATCTGAAAATATTCTCTAAAATATTCTAAAATGTTACAAAGAAAAAATAGAGTACTTACACACCAAAAAACTCGGTCAAACATTCTTCAGTTCCATATTGGAAACATATTCATAATAGATCTGTGAACTAGATTTGAACAAAAGGTAACCATTTTTACTCAAGAGTATCCACAATGTTATTGAGTCTCAGGTCAAGCCACAAGGCTATCAAGTTCCATCTATCTTTCCTGAGTCAGGAAAAAATTCCATCATGCCCCAAAACTACCTTTGGTCAAGCCACATGGCAATCATGTCACTGTACCATGTCTTGGGTTAGGTTAAAAAACTATCATTATGCCCCATTGCAACCTCTTGGATCAGATCATGCTAAAATATCATGCCCCAATATTTGGAAAGCATGCCTCATCATGTAACTCAGTCTTGTCATCATGTCACATATAGAATTTGGACACACTAACCCTCTTGGGACACTGAACCTAGATAACTCCACATGATACTTTGGTTCTAGTCATAGAACAAAAACAACATATCATATTCCAAATAAATCACATTGAAACAATTTCATTATATCATTCTCGTATAGCTCTAAGAAAATCGCAACAAACATTATATCTGTTTACAAACACAAAATTTGATCAAAATAAAACATTGCTCTTATAGTCTACACACAAACACATATGTGATTAAACATCAAACATGGTCTAACCGGCTATGAACACATAGATTTGATGAAACATCAAACATGGTCTCATAATTTAGGTATATAAACACACATGTGATCAAAATAAATAATGGTTTAATTCGTATACCAACATAATTTAGCATCATTATAACAATAAAATATATATCCTCTACTTAGAAAGTAACTTAAAAACTCAAGTATGTCATCAAGAACTTCATGTTTTTTCAAGGGTTTTATCACCAACACTACATTTTCACACTAACTAAATTTGATTACATTCCAAGAGTTCCTAGAACAATCTAAAATGTCACATTTGAGTTCAGGAACTGAGATTATAAGAGAGGGGATGCAAGGATATAATTTAAGAGACTCTCTAAAGAAGATTCACTAGGATAAACACCATCGAGATGTCATATAAAACAAATAATCATAAAGAAAGGTTATTATTGCAATAATGATGGGAAACACTGCATTGTAATAAACAAATCACCATAGTTTAAACTATAATAGAATCATTCCTAGATTATTCAATAAGGATAGAATAATTAATCCCTAACAAGATTTAATCACCAGAGTTATCCACTGAATTACCTCAAACCAAAAATCACCAAACATGTCCAACATAAGGATCAATTAGATCAACCCAAATAGTTTCATTTCTAATAAATCACCCAAGATTATTGCTTCAACAAGGATTTTCACCTCAATCCTTTCCATAAAAAGTCTTGTATTTTTATGGAAATTGAAGGAAATATCAATAGAGGGCCAAATTAATTAATTTAGAGATAAGAAATGATCATTAAATCAATTAAGACCCCACATTTAAGATAAATGTTTTTACCCTTAGTAATAGATAGGATCTAAAGAGAATAATTATGGTTTCAACTATTTCAAATCTATCCAAAACACTAATACAACCTCCACCTTGGTTGTGGTGTTCATTATATGTTGATAAAACAACCACCCATCATATGAATGTTCCACGATTCTGACCATTTTCTGTCACAAACCAGCCCGGGTCGACCCTGAACCGATCACCCGAGCCGGTCCGTGGAAAGTCCCGAGGGGCGTTCCCGATCCCCCCGGGATGGAAACTAGTGTCGGGCATCAAAAGTAAATAGGTGGGAATGATTTTTCCCAAAAGAAAAGAAGAATTAGTAAAATAATAAAAACTAAACAAAACAGACGAACAAAAACTACACAACCAACATACCTCCTTGTGACCCCACGGGTTGCCACCCAACAGAAAACCAACCTCGCTCCAACACTGAGCGACTAAATCAAGAAAACATGTACACAAGGAACCTGCAACTGAAAAGGTAAAAGATAGGCGTGAGTATAAAAAGTACTCAGTAGGTGATCCCAACAACAAATCCCAAAGCACTGCCAGTAAATAAAGAATCTATAAATTCTATGTTTTAATTACAATGTATAAAGGTAAGATTTCATAATGTTTCACTTGAAAATAAAAACACGAGACATTACCCTTATTCTTTTTCAAAAGTTGAATTCCTTTCATTGGTGCCAAATTCATTCTAAAAGAGAAATAAGTGTCACATTTTCAAATTTTACACAAAGAGAATAACACATTTTCATTTGAAAACCATTTTCACAAAGTATAAGAGTATAAGCTGTAAAGAAAAACTAAAAGTAACCAAGAAAGGAAAATCAAGTAACCATGGGTGATCCTAGACATCCCTAGAAAATCCCTGGACATACTTGGGTTCGGACTACCTACCGGCATGGTACTCCACAGTCAATAACCAACTGGCCGCCCTAACAGCCAACCAGTGGCACGCCCCACAAGGCCTACCTACCAAGGGGGGACTAACACGTCTAATCGGGGTTATCCAGCCACCGTCACTCGATTCTCTAAAAGACGCCCAGGAACCCATGGTGGTTTTAATAATACTATGTAAGTGGGAGGCCCTCGCACGCGTGACTCACCTCACCACACTTTCCAACCCCTTACACAGACACCGCTACACGAAAACCCTCAAAGGGAAGTCCCCCTGTAGAGATGCCCCATAAGTATGTATATATATATATAATAACTTCACATTACATAAAGTGCCAACCGGGCCTCAGAAACCATTTAATACCAAAACATTTCCAATAGACGCAACACACACCATCACGTTGGAAACTAGTACACACATAGAACCTCATTTAAGAAACTCAAACCAGCATTTTAGAACTAAAACACATTGGTGTCACAAGTAAAACCATTTTCCAATATCCTAAAGCATGCCACTTTTATCAAGAGCCAAACAGGCCTTTAATCATTTTTTGAAGGAACGCTATTTCTCAAATGAAATTCAAAATTTTATTCATGTGTCAAAGGAAAACATTTTTCAACAACAAAATATCCACACTTGAAGTTTCCAAAAACAAGTTTAAAGGCCAAACGAGCATTTTCTCTATTCAAGGTTTTAAGAGGACACCACTTTCCATAAAAAAAACACCTGCCATTTTAAACACACCAAAACCATTTCCAATCACACCTCAACATGTCTCGTACATTTCAAAAAGAACCCATTTAGCCATATCACTAGAAAACCACACAATTAAGTCCAATAAAAATCCTTCCAGTGCAATGCAAGAATTAAACAGATTTCATTTTAAGAAGGTCAACACACTAAGAATAACTATTTAATACTACCTTAAATATACTAGAATTCAATAAAAGACAAGGAATAAATAAATTCTAAAGTTAAAGGCAAGTGCAGTGGGAGAAAACCTACCTCGAAGTCGTCAGCCGAACTCGACGAAGGAACACACTTCGTGCAAGCGTGTATGCACACTCAAGCCGACGATCACTGCATCGCAGAATCATTCCGCCAATGCACTAAAACAAATGAGAAACACTTAAAATAGCCCAACTGATATAAATGTAAACACAAAGAGATAACCAACATGAGATAACCTTGGCGCAGGGATGTGCCCGAATAACGGGGTCACGTGCCAGTCAAAAGAGATGGCGCGCTCATGCGAGGAGACCATCGGGGGTCGCGCGTGAACAATCAGATGCGCCGTTGGCAGGCGCAATGCGGTGGCGGCTGGTCGAAACGCCGGAACGAGGTCGGGATGCTAAAATGGGGGTTGTAGGGTGTGCGAGAGTGTCGAAAAATAAATTGTAAGTTCCCGGGGGATACTGGCCGACGATGGGGCTCACCGGAAAGCGACTGGAGGCCGCCGGAACGGTGTCGTACAGAGGAGGCGGGTCGTGCGGGGGCTAGAGGGTGCACCAGAGTGCCAGAAAAAAAGGTCGGGAGGTGGCCAGAGGCGGCCAGAAAAGGGAAGGGGAGCCGGAACGGTGACAGATAGTGGAGGCGGGTCGCCGGAGGTGCTGGTCGGAGGCGGGGCTCACTGGGAGGGCCGGTAGGGGCAGGGCGGCACAGCGGGGCTTCGGGGTGGAGCGAGGCTGGGTGAGGGAGCGGCGCAGGAGGCCGGATAGGGAGCGGGACCAGGAGCCGAAGTTCGCGTGGAGGTCGGGGTCACGCAGAGGTCGGGGTCACACGGAGGCCGGGCTGGGTGTCGAGGCAGAGCGGGGTGCGGCTGAGCGGGGTGCGGTGAAGCCGGGGGGTTCGCACGGGGGAGTTGCGGAGGGCGTCGGGTGGAGGCTGGGTGCGGTCGGCGGGCATGCCTGGGGAGAAGGCTGGTGGTGCGGAGGGAGCGGCGCCAGAGGCCATCATCAGAGGGCAGGGGGCGCGCACGTGGCGGGGTAGGGGAGAAGGGAAAAGGGGGGCTCACAGGATTAGGGTTAGGGAAATTACATATATATATATATAGGTAATAATAATAATAATAATAAGATTGAATAAGTAAATAAATAAAAAATCAAATCTTAATAATAATAATAATAATACCATAATATAATAACCATAATAATAATAATATAAATAGTAATAATAATATAACAATAATAAGAAAATAAAAAAAGGAGAGCACTTGCCCGACACCTGGGCCAACTGCGTGGCGGCTGCCAACCACGCGGCGGCCGCGCACGGGTCCAAAACCCAAAATAAAACATCAAATGGAAAATTTTCTAATCCGGGGCATAACCCGGACCGCGGCACGGACACTCGGAACCATGAAAATAAAATAAAATAATAATAATAATATCAAAAGTAAAATAATCATAATACTTTAACGATCTTAATAATAAAAACAAAAATAATATTTATAACAGTTTAATACTAATAATTATATTAATTTCAATACAAAAATTTTATATTCAAAACACTGGGCGAACACACGGTCACCCAGGCCGAACGCACGGTCACCACTATGGACGTGGTAAACGCGCACCGATGCAAAACCTTCCAACATAATGAAACTTTGAAAAATTTTAAACCGGGACCAAGAAAGAAATAAAATAAAAGGCGTCTGCGGTCGGGGTGTGACAATTCTCCCCACCACAGACACTTTCTACCCCCAGAAAGTCACCAAGCCAAAATTCGGTCAACATCCAAGTCCATGCACAAACGGAACTAAAGGAACCGAAGAAAACTGAGATTCTCAGGATGACCTTACTCTACACAGGCCACACCCGACCGATTCAAGAGAAAACTGATGTCCGAGGCTAAGGGGAGAACATGAAGGGGTCTCCCCACCACAAGAACTAAACCTGTACAGGAAATTTAACACTCACACAAACCACCCTGGGAGGGGGGGCCGACGCGGAAACTCCCAACTGTACCAAGTTAACCTCTATAGCAAGAGTGAAATAGCTCCGCTAGGACTTAGAACTCTTAGCCTAGACCAAAACCCCGAACACCTGAGAAAGACTTACGAGACGAAACTTAACCCACGAATTAAACTCGAGCACAACTAAAACGTCAATTCTTCCAAGACACTTACATCTCCAAACTAACATGGTCAAACCGAGATCAACTCATGAAAGATCCAAACACACCTTTAAGAAAAACGCACGATCCAGAACACCATAATCAGGCAACTAGACTGTTTGGATTACAAACGAACATACTAATCCTAACTTCACGATGACACATTGAACCTATGACAATGACAAAAATTTAACAGTGGAAGAATGAGAATGGAAGGACCTCTAATTCTTTGTTTCCAACACCGAACACATAACCCTAACTGAGGCTTCACACCCCCGTGAACTTCTGACTGTGCGCGAGCTTCACCCAGAGACATGTGGCTGTGGCTCTGATGGATGAAGCATCTCATGCCTCACAGCCAGGCACCGAATTTCTCCGATCACAGAGTCCTCTTTAAGTGACGTCTCCTGCAAAACTTCTCTAGATGATCCAGATAACTACAATGATGAAACGTCATTGAAGGGGTGTGACATGATGACTTTGTGTGCCCAAACGTTCATACCAATGGTACACCATTCGACGGTCCGACGAACAGTAAGCTAGAGCCACTACAGAGGACTCTTTGGAAATAGATCCATATGACACACTCTGCTCGTCAGATGGCAAACCTACACGAGCAACTGGATACGGTGGATTGCCAACCGTTTGTGCTCTGGAGTCTAACTCAGCTAAAAACACCTTATGCACCAACTTTTAAAAAGATAGTCCCAAAAGGGAGAACTCGCTCTTTGATCTCTGGGCGAAGACACCCTTTAAAGGGAGGAGTCTTCATCAGATCCTGCGACGCTATCTCTGAAAAAAGAGACCCAAGATCCTTGAAATTATAAACACACACTTTCACATATGTTGGTCATGTCGAACACACATGAGCTCTTCCATATTCTTCATCTTCCCCTCTTCAAGTATAAACCATCAGAAGAAGACAGCACTAGGGAAAACCCACGTCATCCCAACTCATCATGATGGAGGGGGAACCACTCTCACTCGTCCAAAGATGGACCTTCGAACAGACTCAAAACAGCATGCACCCTAATAGCTTCAGGAGTTCCCAATACTCAGAAGATGCACTCAACCTCTTCAAACCACTCTACTATCTCTAATGGATCACAATCACAATAAAGGACAGGCAACGTTCGAGCAGGACTGTAAACTGGGCATGAATCATCAGAAACTCTAGGGACCTTGTTGGGCAGAATTTTTTGTGCAACATATGAAACACAAAGCCAAACCAACATCAAACCGAAGCAACATCAATAAAAGATCCTTCATAAAAAACAGTCAACACAAAGACCAAACAAATAAAAACACAATCCAAAATAATATCCCCTTTTTAAAATCCCTTTTTCATCTTAAATTTTAAAACCTCCTTTTTCTAGACAACTCTCCAAATACCAATCCACTTTCAAACCAAAAATTCACTTTCTGAAATCATTTCCCCTATTTAAAGATAAATTTAGAAAACAAGACCAAGCCTTTAATTTCAAATAAACACCCAGGTAATCCCATGACTTGTTGCACATGTCTTTATCCACATTCCATTCATACGCGCACCAACACGCACCTTTCATGCATTCACACACATGTGCAAACATTCACAAAGAGGACCCGAGGTTTCTTCCCAAACCATTCTCGACCAAATCCAAGCAAACAACGGATTTCCAAATCAAAAGTTTCCAGTTTCTAAAACCCATTGCATACATTTAAAGTCTTTTAAAAGAAACCAGTCCCATTTTGAAAAACCCTTTTTCATTTCCAACAATGCACTTACACCAACCAGAACAAAAACAACACTCAAATTGCATCAAACACCGGAGTGAGGGACTAGTAGTCATGCCTAACCTGACGACATGGTAGTGGGTCATGTCCCAAGTAAGCATCGACCACTAAGAGGAATTCAAACCTTGTACCCAGACTTTACATGGGTCACTACTCCATGTGAAATCATGATGTAACATTGGCTTGTCTCCATTTTCATCCCTCAATCCAAAACAAACCAGAAAGAGACAAAGGCAAAATTCCTGGACTACCCCTGGCGAGTCGAGATGTGGAATGGGCGAGGGTTCATGATGTCATTCACGTACCTACCTCTCGAGTCCTGACAGTCCTAATCTCCACCTACCGGACAACCCAAATAGCAAGGGCCTCCTCTGATACCATTTTGTCACGAACCATCCCAGGTCGACCCTGAACCGGTCACTTGAGCCGGTCCGCGGCAACTCCCGAGGGTCGTTCCCGATCCCCCCGGGATGGCAACTAGTGATGTGCATCAAAAGTAAACATGTGGGAATGATTTGGCCCAAAAGAAAACCAGAATCAGTAAAATAATAAAAACTAAACAAAACATACGAACAAAAACTACACAACCAACGTACCTCCATGTGACCCCACGGGTCAACACCCAACTGAAAACCAACCTCGCTCCAACACTGAGTGACTAAACCAGGAAAACATGTACACAAGGAACCTGCAACTGAAAAGGTAAAAGATAGGCGTGAGTACAAAAGTACTCAGTAGGTGAGCCCAACAACAAATCCCAAAGCACTGCCAATAAATAAAGAATCTATAAATTCCATGTTTGAACTACAATTTATAAAGGTAAGCCTTCATAATGTTTCACTTGAAAATCAAAACACGAGACATTACCCTTATTCTTTTTCAAAAGTTGAATTCCTTTCATTGGGGCCAAATTAATTCTAAAAGAGAAAGAAGTGTCACATTTTCAAATTTTACACAAAGAGAATAATGCATTTTCATTTGAAAACCATTTTCAAAAAGTATAAGAGTATAATCTATAAAGAAAAACTGAAAGTAACCAAGCAAGGAAAATCAAGTAACCATGGGTGATCCTAGACATCCCTAGAAAACCCCTGGATGTACTCGGGTTCAGACTACCTGTCAGAATGGTACTCCACAGTCAATAACCAACTGGCTACCCTAACAGCCAACCAGTGGCACACCCCACAAGGCCTACCTACCAAGGGGGGACTAACCCGTCTAATCGGGGTTAGCCAGCAACCATCACTCGATTCTCTAAAAGATGCCCAGGAACCCATGGTGGTTTTAATAATACTGTGTAAGTGGGAGGCCCTCGCACGCGTGACTCACCTCACCGCACTCACCAACCCCTTACACGGACACCGCTACACGACAACCCTCAAAGGGAAGTCCCCCTGTAGAGATGCCCCGTAAGTATGTATATATATATAATAACTTCACATTACATAAAGTGCCAACCGGGCCTCAGAAACCATTTAATACGAAAACATTTACAACAGACGCAACACACACCATCACATCGAAAACCAGTACACACTTAGAACCTCATTTAAGAAACTCAAACCAGCATTTTAGAACTAAAACACATTGGTGTCACAAGTAAAACCATTTTCCAATATCCTAAAGCATGTCACTTTTATCAAGAGCCAAACGGGCCTTTAATCATTTTTTTGAAGGAACGGTGTTTCTCAAATGAAATACAACATTTTATTCACGCATCAAAGGAAAACATTTTTCAACAACAAAATATCCACACTTGATGTTTCCAAAAACGAGTTTAATGGCCAAACAAGCATTTTCTCTATTCAATGTTTTAATAGGACACCACTTTCCATAAACAACACACCTGCCATTTTAAACACACCAAAACCATTTCCAATCACACCTCAACATGTCTCGTGCATTTCAAAAAGAACCAATTTAGCCATATCACTAGAAAACCACACAATTAAGTCCAAGAAAAATGCTTCCAGTGCAATGGAAGAATTAAACAGATTTCATTTTCAGCAGGTCTCCGCACTAAGAATAATGATTTAATACTACTTTAAATATAATAAAATTCAATAAAAAGACAAGGAAAAAATAAATTCTAAAGTTAAAGGCAAGTACAGTGGGAGAAAACCTACCTCGAAGTCGTCAGCCGAACTTGACGAAGGAACATGCTTCGCACAAGCGTGTACACACACGCAAGCCAACGATCACTGCATCGCGGAATCATTGCGCCAATGTGATACAACAAATGAAAAACACTTAAAATATCCCAACATATATAAATGTAAACACAAACAGATAACCAACAGAAGATCACCTCAGAGCAGGGATGTGCCTGACCAACGGGGTCACGCGCCAATCAAAAGAGATGGCGCGGTCAGGCCGGGAGACCGCCGTGGGTCGCGCGCCGACCGTCAGATGCGCCGCTGGCCGGTGCAATGTGGCGGCGGCAAGTCAAAACACTGGAATGAGGTCGGGATGCCGAAACGGGGGCCGGAGGGTGTGCCGGAGTGTCGGAAAAGAAACTGGAAGTGCCCGGGGGCTACTGGCCGGTGACGGGGCTCACCGGAAAGCGAACAGAGGCCGCCAGAACGGTGTCGGACAGCGGAGGCGGGTCGTGCGGGGGATAGGGGTGCGCCGGAGTGCCGGAAAAAAGGTCGGGAGGTGGGCAGAGGCAGCCGAAACAGGGCAGGGGCGCTGGAACGGCGCCAGACAGTGGAGGCGGGTCGCCAGAGGAGCTGGTCAGAGGCGGGGCTCGCCGGGAGGGCCGGTCGGGGCAGGGCGGCGCAGCCGGGCTTCGGGGAGGAGCGAGGCCGGGTGAGGGAGCGGCACCAGAGGTCGTGCGGAGGTCAGGGTCGCGCAGAGGCCGGGGTCGCGCGGAGGCTGGGCTGGGTGCCGGAGCGGAGCGGGGTGTGGCGGAGCCGGGGGGTTCGCGCAGGGGAGATGCGGAGGGCGTCAGGTGGAGGCTGGGCGCGGGCAGTGGGCGTGCCTGGGGCGAAGGCCGGTGGGATGAAGGGAGCGGTGCCAGAGGCCGTCAGCAGAGGGCAGGGGGGGCGCGCGCGTAGCAGGGTAGGGGAGAAGGGAAAATGGGGGCTCACGGGATTAGGGTTAGGGAAATTATATATACATATATATATATAGGTAATAATAATAATAATAATAAGATTGAATAAGTAAATAAATAAAATAATCAAATCTTAATAATAATAATAATAATACCATAATATAATAACGATAATAATAATAATATAAATAGTAATAATAATATAACAACAATAAGAAAATAAAAAAAGGAGAGCACTTGCCCAACACCCGAGCCAACTGCGCGGGGACTTCCAACCACGTAGCGGCCGCGCACGGGTCCAAAACCCAAAATAAAACATCAAAGGATAAAAGTTCTAATCTGGGGCGCAGCTCGGACCACGGTGCGGACACTCGGAACCATGAAAATAAAAGAAAATAATAATAATAATATCGAAAGTAAAATAATCATAATAATTTAACGAGCCTAATAATAAAAATAAAAATAATATTTATAACAATTTAATACTAATAATTATATTAATGTCAATATAAAAATTTTAATATTCAAAACACTAGGCGAACACACGGTTACCCGGGCTGAACGCACGGTCATAGCTAACGATGCGGTAAACGCACACCGATGCAAAACCTGCCAACATAATGAAACTTTGAAAAAATTTAAACCGGGACCAAGAAATAAATAAAATAAAAGGCATATACGGTCGGGGTGTGACATTTTCCCTCTCTATGTCCTCCAAAATGGGTGCGGTGAGGTATCCCGGGTTGGGTCCCATAGGAACAACCCCAATTCTCAGAACCCATTTTCATGCCCTAACTTTCCTTTTTCTTGTCTATTTTATACACAAGTACCACCATGGCTTGCACCACAATCGAGGTGTTACCCACATTGGTCTTAAAATATATCTAAACCCATTTTTAATATTTTATGAGATACTAAAATACCACTAAACATCACATAAGCATGGATGAACCTTGATACTCATAAAAAATGATAAATACACAGTTTTATATATATGAAGGAAACTTATGAACCCTTAATACTTCCCCCTCTAGGGATTTTCATCCTCAATTAGTGGATTTGGTGGTCTTGTTCAAACAACTTTAGCCACTAAGCTTGAACATTAGACACTCTCTACTTAATTTATTCCTAGACCCATCCATTTTAGACCAAGTAAAAAAGGTGGAACATTATTCCCCTATTGCACCTTCTCTCTTTGATCTATGATCCACATTAGGCACTCTAAAAAATTGTGTTCTTGTTCCAAATCAATGTTGTCACATTTGACCACATACCAAGGATTGGGCATGTATCTATGAAGCTAATATATATGTGGAACACATCATGCATGATTATATAACATAGATAATGTTCCATTAAATAATCCAATTCACTAATAAATTTGGATATTTCCAATTGTCCCACAAATTGCAGTACCGTATTACCTTTATTTTACAAACGATGATGTGCCAACTGAGGCGACACCCAAAATAAAACCCTATCACAAAAAGGAAACTATAATGGTTGTCTCTGTCTATTGGAGTATGATTTTTTTCTACTCAATGTGGTAATAAACCCTTTTTAGTCAACTACACTCTCTCTAAGGTTTCATGCACCATACACATCCCATCAAATGATGCCTTACCCACCTCGTACCAACACAGCGGTAAGCGGTACAACCATCCATAGAGTTCCTCAAAAGGATTCATCTGAATAAAATCCAATAAATTATTATTGTATGTGAAATCCAACAGTGTTAGGTTCTCATCCCATGCTTCATTAAATTCAAGGATGCATACCAGAACAATATCCTAAAGGATTTAAACTATCCTCCGTAATTGTCCATCAATTTGTGGATGGTGCATCATATTAGGTTTCAAATGAGTCCCCAAGGTCTTATGAAAGCCTTTAAAAAACTGAAATTTAAACTTCACATCCCTATCTAATGCAATACTAGAAGACACTCCTTGTAGTCATACAATCTGTTAGACAAAGAGAATCCTAAACTCATTTATAGAGTGATTCTCTATATCAGTACGAAATGATCCACTTTCATCAATATATCTATTGTCACCCAAAAATATCAAGAATCCATAGCATCCTGGGTTTCCCATTCATTAAATCCATCTACATGACATCCCACTTCTACATAAGCATCAAAAGTGGTTGTAGAAAACCACTAGGACATTGATGCATGGGCTTTACCCTATTGTAGTTAAGGCATTGTGAAACAAAACCAACAACATCTCTTTTCATACCTGGATATGAAAACTAATATTAGAAGTCATTGTACATAATTTTTACCCTACTTTCATGGTCCATTTCAAAGCATGAGATTCTTCCATTAGGTCCCCCCTCAATGAAACTGGCAAAACTAATCTCCCATTGATGTATATCCTATCAACATATTCAAAGGAGAACCTTTGAATATAATCATCCCCTGTCAAGAATTACTACATCTCCACATAATTAGGGTATGACTCTTGGAATTTCTTCATACATCCCACCAAATAAGACATGATCACTAAAGGTACACAAATCATTACACCATGATCCTCTGATGCATCCACTAGACACTATATCATCAAAATCAGTATACATCACTCTTCCTATAAAGGAAACTCAACATGATCGTGTGTCTTTGTTATATTACCACTAAGAGAATATACAATTCAGTTATCCTTCCCCAATGCATCAGTTATATTGAATTCAAATCTCTATAGATACTACACCTAATACCTTATCCTTAAGTTCCAATACTCTTGAGAGAGAATATATCATATTATCTGCTTGCTTTCGTAGATATAAAATCTCTCATTGAATAGATAATTTCACCAATACATTAGAAAATGAACCATAGAAGACAACTATAATTTAGGCATTGGGTAGTTACTCTCATGGGGTTCTAGATGATGTGACCCATATGCAACTGCCTAATCTCTCAACATCAACACAACACCCAACCCCAATCCTTAGGTATCACAATACACTGTGTATCCAATCCTAGTATGTATAAATATCAGAATCCTGGAATTATTCAATCATATATTTAGATCTAAGAACACCTCCCCACATTAATGTTTACACTCAGACATCACTCTCTTATTTATAATCCTAGTCATTGGAATTTTCAAATGATAAAATTCATGAATAACCTGCATGTAGTACCTAGCTAAACCAATGAAGATCATGATATTAAACACATTAATGGGCCACTCTCAAGATACCAGTACCTCTACATTCTTTGATTCCATAAAATTCCCCACCATATATATCACATAACCAATTAAATACACTTATATAATCTAAAAATGACACTTGGAAAACATAAAATAAATCCAATGTGCACAAATTGTTCTCAGTAGAATCTCAAGGTTCCTAGCATGAATTTATGAGGTTTGTGGGTATATGAGGACGTTTTCAACAAATACTACAATGAAGTAGTCAAGATACAGGTGGAATATATTATTTTGGAAATCCATGAGAATTATTGGATTGTTCAGTATCCTGAAAGGTAGGATAAGATATTCATACAATTCATATCTACTCGTGAACTCTATATTAGGAATATCCTCCTCAATAACCCAATGTTTTGGGTAGTTTGGATGTAATTCAATCTTGAAGAACCATCTAGATTGTTGTTAATGGTCACACAATTCTTTGATCCTCAGTAATGGGTAATTATTTTTCATGTCACCTATTTCAGTTTCCCATAGTCCAGAGAAAATCAAAGAAGTCCTTCTACCATTTTTGAGAACAACACCAGATCACCCCAGGGAGATGCGATCCACCTAATAAAACCTTTATTCTCAAAAATATACGTGATTTTATTTGATTTTCTTAAACTCAACTAGTATCATATGATATAGTATAATCAATTTAGTTTATTATTCTATAAATATTTTTTTCTTAGTCTCAATTACTCACTAAATTTGGAGTCTTAAAAAAATCATCTAGATATAAATCCTGATATATGTCCACCATTGGAGGAATGGAAGGGGATACTATTGAATTTACCACAAGAACCATTCAACTACATGTGTTTTAATATCTCTAATATGATTATAGTATGGTTACACACTACCTACTCTAACAACCCACACACCAATTAAAACAAGCTTCTACACCTTTAGTACTATAAATAACACATCTCTCTGATAGTAGTTGATGTACGCATAACAACTTGTGATCTCATACATGTCAATGATCACGTCGAATATGGTTATCTGAAGGATCTTTAAATCCCATAGTTATCCATAGACAATAACTATTTTGGGATATCATGTAAATCTCTGAATAAAATCATCTTTATTCCCTAATGGTGTATAAAAAGATATTTACTCAAAATATAACTTGATAATTAAGTCATGCACAATAAAAATTTTCCCAAATATAAATGAATTGGAAGCATCACTATCAAAAATAGTGGTTGAAATCATATAGATGATCAATAATTTATGTCAAATGGTCAATGGTCCCTCTCCAATATTAGTAAGAAACCAACCCACTTTATATATTCATCATATTTCAATACCATTTCATTATCCCAGATTTACAAGACTTTCCTAAGTCATCATCATCAGAGGGGTATGAACCAGATGCTAGGGACCTCAGCCAATCCCATGGCCCGATGTATATGTCTGACTCAAACCAACATGAGACCTCATCTATGATTCCTTCAAAAGGAGATTTTATATAATATATATCTTTATCCATTTATGGACCATGATATGATTATAAGGGAATAATTATAGATAGTATCTATTTTATCCCCATTTGAAACTCTAAGTAATTCCTCCTCCCATAAATAGTGTTAAAGAACAACTAATCCACAATGGTTGTTTACAAATACTCTAGAATGAATAATCTACCATCCTTTACCTACCACTAGAAGAATCACTATTAAGTCTGATAGAGGAAAAATAAAGACCTATAGGCTTTTCCTCCTTCATACCCTTCTTGATCTCTAGGGCCTTATGAAGCACCTTCATATATATCTTCAAGATGGATTTCAGGGATGGGAATATAAACTCTAGTCATATTCCAATCTTGGAATTCATATACTTCTGTACCTCATACCCAGTGAGTTGGGGAGTAAATCATAGAAGAACCTTGAAATGTTTTGAGTAAGAAGACACAGTAATCAAGCCCTACTAAACCTCGATAAACTCTTTAGCAATGTATTTATTTATAAAGTCCATAAATAACTCATCACTAAAAAGTTCCTTGAATTGCATCCAAATCATATCTTCATATCTTCATTCCCATTTCATGAAACCCACCACCTCTTTGTGATTACCAGTATAATAAAAGCATCCAAATTTATCTATCGCTACTCTAGAGTCACCACTAGATAAAATATTACCTAAATTAAATCAGTCTATTCCTTAGCATGTTGAGGGCCTCTAGTGACGTAAATGGATGGAGGATGCAAGATTTTACCATCTTGAGAATAGTCGGCCACTGTATTGGAAACTCCTCTACATTGGATAGGTCATATACCGAATACTCCTGGTTTAATTATCCATTTTTTTGGACTACTAGAGTGGGTGTTGGAGTATTCTCCTACAAACATAGTGGAAACACCATATCATCCTCCCTTGTTTGAGCATCTTGGAATGTTTCTCTCGGTATCCCCATGAGATGTAAATGAGGAATAATTTTTTGAATTTCTAACATACACATTGAATTCCTATATAATATTACTTAGTGAATATCCATAGAAATTAATAGGCACACACAAGGTATTACGAAAAAAATCCTGGGAGACCATTGGTTAAAAGTAAACACACTCCTCCTAGTATTACTTAATGATCAAGCCTAGTTCTACGTACATAAGTGTTAGACATAGTCATATATACAATAACTATAATACCCAAATTCAAATAATCACTTCCAATATAGATATATCTAAAATAGAGGGAAAATATATATCATCAAAGAGAAACCACATATCAAGTCATTTAATTTAAAAAATACATGTATCACTCAAAACACGTCTATATATGACATGTGATTCTAAGTTCCTATACATGATTCATGAATGCAACAAAATCCCATAAAATAGTAGTAAAAAAATATACTCAGGATCAATATAAAAATTGGAAAACGTAATTATAACTGTAATCCCAACAATAGTAAATCAAATGTTTTTTATACATGTACAATCCCGATGCAAATGTAACTCCCCTGATTGAGTCTCTCATATTCTAACTCCTTTATACCTTTCCCAAAAATATATTTAAGAATTAAATAAGAGTAAAAACCTACTTTGATATAACTTTGTAACACCCCGACCAGAATCACCATGTTTAAGATGAAGTGCCACATGGCCTTATGTGGTCCTCCTTGTAAACAAGAGGTTTACAACTAACAATGAGGATTTGAGTACCATCAGTAGGGTGACTATACCCTCAGTATCAATAAAGACAAGTATAAATAAAAACATATTGGAATAAATAATGATTCCAAAATAATCTACATAATATGTATCCTAACCCATATAGAATAAAAAAAATCCCCCAAATTGTTAGGTTAACAACAGAGTATACAAAATAAATATGTAAATAAAGAATGTGACATCACTTCAGAGTTCATCTGTAATGACCCAAACCCAGTTTCACAGATCTCATGCCATGTTTCATTACATTGGCATATAAAAAAAGAATATTCATACCAAATGAATGATTAGTTTATTAGTTTCATAAAACCATATACATACATATGTTCAACATTATAGCTTAAAATAAATACAACATACAAATTCCTTTTACATAATCCATAACTCCAAGGTTATTTCATCATGGCATTCATAATAAACCTCTTCATTCCATGTAAAAATGAAACATAATAAATGAGTGATCTCAAATGCTTGTTAAGGGTAAAAAATACTATTTAATATATCATAAACAAAAACAATAGGCATGGTGAGTGACTAAAAACACAATCCTTTAAAAAATTGAAATTCAACACATTATGGAAGTAATAAGAGATGACTAAATAATTCCATAATAAAAAATAATTTTTGGTATTCTACTAGTCAATAAACACATGAACTATCAATAATATTTTCATAATGAGGGAATTCATAATGCAGGACATTATAACCATACAATTAAGTCCTTGTTCCAAGACCATAAATAGTCATTTTTTCTAGGCCTTGTGCCAAGACCGTCGTCTGGCTTATAAGACCTACCGATGTATAGAGGGGATACAGTGTTCCCCACATGATACTAAATAAGTCCAATGCATTACTAATATGAATGGTGGTAAACAAAAACAACATATACATCCATATTGAAATTAATATATGAAATGTAAATAACTTTCCCCTAACATTAAGCATAAACACTAACCATTCAGAAGAAATTTGTGAATGGTTTTAAGATAGCACAACCACAGTCAAACTAATAATAAACCATTCAATTAAATTTTGTATATGATATCATAAAATATTGATCAAAATAATACGTAAAAATCAATAAGAGTGTTGAAATATATGAATATACTCTTATAAAATCATCAATTAATTCTTGAGATAAAGACATTTTTACTTTGAAAAGAAGATTTCTTTTGGAAAAAATATTTGTATAAATCTAGAAGTTAAGTAATGTATTATTATCATAATAAAAATATTAATTTTAAAAATTTAATGGTTTCCAAAAATATATTGTAGAGTTCCCTTTAAAATAGGTAAGAATTTGAGAAATTCCCTTGAATTGGGCTTGTATTTTAGGAAGAATTATAGAAATATCCTTTTAAAACATATAACTCCCTTTAAATGAAAGTAGGATTATTCTTGGTACACATATATAGAAAATTAAAACCTAATTTATGGGGGATAAATATGAATAAATAAAAATTATTTTGATAAGTTGAGAAAGAAAAGTAACCCGAAAGAAAATGGAGGTTTGGGTAGAAAACCATTACCGTAAGTCCGAAAGTGTTCCTCACCTGACCTTAATGACATGAATAATAAAATTTAGTTTCATAATTATTATAGAAAACATTTTAAATATAATTTACTTATTGGTACCCTATTAGTTTTATTCATGGCCTTTTATGGGTTACGATATTCAATTTCATTGTTTGGGAGTATTTTCTTCCTTGGTTTTTATGATCAGTTTATTTATATTAATGTACAGATAAACATGTAGAATGAGAATAGTTGTCCAGAATATAAGTTGTATGTTATTATTTAACAAAAATAATACTACATGGTTATAAATTCATTTTTTTATTGGGATTGAATATGAATCACTATAAAAAACTTTATTGACAATTGTTTGGGTTAATTTTCATTTTTTTATCACAACAAACTCATTTTGATTTATATGTTCATATCATGTGTAAAAAAATATTACATAACCATACATAAGTTATAATACATATATTATAGTATGGTTCAACCATAAAATTTTTTCATGACCCAAATTGAAGATGTTAATTGAAATTGAAAATCCATCTTCCTTGAATATGATAAATTAACACATCTCAGAAGGTGTTTTCATTTCTAGTATTAAAGAATGGGAAAAAAAGAGATGATAATAAATTATTCCATAATAATAAAAACATTAAAAGTAATTTTGAGGTACTTTAGTTATCAAAAAAAATTTATAATTATAGGTGATGATAGAAAAGAAAACAAAAGAACTCAAAATAAAATAAATGAGAAGAGAAATTCACCTCTTTAAGTTATCTTCCTTGAGAGCCTCTTTAGGGTAGAGTTTTTGGTCTTTTTATGAGGAAAAGGTCTGATGTACATGGGGAAGGAGATTGGGAAGATATTTGAGAAGAATTTAGACATGTCAAAAGGCTTCAATAGAGTGAATAGAAGAGGGAGTGAGGACATGTTTTTATAGTGGAGGAAAGGGGTGATATTTGAATATCATATTCATTATTTTATTATTTCCCTCAAGATAGTCAATAGTGTTGATTCATTTGATCCATAATAGTAAAAAGGGAATGTGATTTCGAACCAAGTGTTCTTACATAATCCTTGTTTCTTTGAATAGTTAATTTAACTAATAATTTATAAATACAGTAAATTACATTGTTTTACTGTTCATAAAAAATTCGAGTATTTCAGAAAAATCCCAAAAATTCATCCAAGATATTTTTTGACATATAGAATTGAAAAATGAACACCATTTTTTTAAAATATGATTCTAAATATTATTAATTTAATTTTAAATAAAATCATAATTTATTCAAAGAATAACAATTTTATAACTATAATTCGTTTTTTATCACCTTGAAAAATTAATCAAGATCCCATTATCTTATAACCATAAGAGAATTAAATAATAATTTAATTTACTATTTATAAGGGTCATATTACTATTCATGTTACTATTCATAAGGCTATTTAACTATTCACCAAAAATTATATTTGTCTTATCAGACTCTAAATATCTTAATAAATGAAACCGTGTATGTCGGCTTTTTAAAATTCAAATCATAGACGCGAAAAAATTATGTTTACTAACAAGGTTATATCAAAGTGGTATTTTGATGAGACTTAGTGTTTCATTCATTCAATATTAAATTTAATTACAAAAACTTGGTGTGTTATATTATCCCCTCCTTACAAAAATTTCATCATCGAAATTACCAGAATGTTACCTCACAAAAAGATATGGGTAGTTCTTCATCACAATCTCCTCAGGCTCCAATGTTGCCTCTTTGATTTTATGATTTTTACAAAGTATATTTACTGATTGAGTTGTTCAATTCCTCAAAACTTTTTCTTTAGTATCCAGAATTTTTATATGCTCTTCACAGTAAGATAAGTTAGGTTCCAATTCTATACCTTCAGAAGTGAGGGCATGCATTGGGTTTGGTATGTACTTTCTCAGCAATGAGACACAGAACACATTGAGTACTTTAGACAGGTTAGGTGGCATAGACAAAAAATATGCAACAAATCCAATTCTCTCCAAAATTTCAAAAGGTCCTATGTATGTAGGGCTTAGTTTTCCTTTCTTCCCATATCTTATAACACCATTCCATGGAGGTGATTTTAAGAAAACTTGATCTTCCACTTGAAACTCCAAATCCATCCTTTGATTATCAGCATATCTTATTTTCTTCTTTGAGGTGATTTGATATGGACTTGAATAGTCTTTAACTTCATTGTTGTTTCCATTACAAGATCTAGGCCCACAAGCTTCCTTTATCTAACATCATCCCAACAAGTTGGTGTACGACATTTATTTCCATACAATTCATAATATGGTTCCATTTGAATACATGAACGGAAGTTATTATTGTTGTAAAACTCCAATAAAGGTAAATATTGATCTCACATACCTTGAAACTCAAGTGATTATGATCTCAACATGTTCTCTGAGGTTTGGATCGTCCTTACCGATTTCCCATCAGTTTGAGGATGATAAGTAGTACTCAAATGAAGCTCAGTATCCAATGATTTTTGAAGATCTCAACATGTTCTCTAGTGTTTTGTTTTTCAGCCTTCACATGTTGACATAATAAACATCTTGATACATAATTAGAAATTTCCTGCTTCATTTTGTCACACCATAAATGTTCCTTCAAAACTCTATACCTTTTAGTGAAGCTAGAGTTTATAGAGAAATTTGAGCTCTGGGATTCATCCAGTAACTCTCTTTTCAGCTAAGGTATAAAGAGAACACATAGCCTCTTCCCAAATTTTAAAATTCCACCTTCACAAATGAATTCAACCAACATCCCATCTTTCACAGCATTAATTTTCTTTTGAAGGTTCTCATCATCAAGTTGATAGATTTTAATCCTTTCTAATAATGATGGTGGGGAAACCATTGAAAAGGTAATTATATTTCCCCTTCTTTGATAATTCCAATGTCCATCCTTAATAGATCTAAGAATATAGTGTCCCTCTAAATCTTCATTTTGTCTAAAACATCATGATCCTTCCTACTCAATGCAGTAGATACCATATTTGCCTTTCCTAGGAGGTAGTGTATGGAACAGTCATAATCCTTGAGTAGTTTGAGTCATCGCCTTTTCCTCGTGTTGAGTTCCTTCTATGAGAATATATACTTCAAATTATTATGATCCATATATATCTCACATATTTCACCATAAAGATAATGCATCTATTTTTTAGAGAAAAGGTCACATAAGCTAACTCAAGATCATGAGTTGGATAGTTTTGTTCATGAATATTTTGCTTCCATGATTCATAATCAATAACTCTATCATTCTACATCAGGACACCACTATTCCCTTTCTTTGATGCATCAATATAGATCACAAATCCATCATTCCCCAATGGTAAAGTTAGGATCAAAGAATTCACCAATATCCTCTTAAATAATTTGAAACAATCATCACATTATTTTTTCCATACAAACTTAACCCCTTTCCATGTAAGCTTGTCTATTGGGTTGGATAAATGGGTGAAGTTACAAATGAAATGCAAATAATAACCTGATAAACAAATAAAACTACATACCTCATTATTCTTCATTGGAGTAGGACAATATTTCCTAGCATTTTCCTTCATAGTATCATAAGATATTCCATCCCTAGAGACAATGTGGCCAAGAAAGGATTCTTATTGAAGCCAAAATTCACGCTTTCTATGATTTCCATATAATACATTTATTTTAAGAGTCCTTAGGATTGTGTGCAAGTGATTTTAATAATCTTCATATCTTTTAGAGTATACCAAGATATCATCAATAAATACCATCACAAAGTCATCACGGTATTCCTTGAAAACTCTATTCATTAGATTCATGAAAACTGAGGGTGAATTAGTCGGTCCAAAAGGCATTACTCTAAACTCGTAATTCTACTACCTGGTTCAAAAGGCTGCCTTTTTAATGTCTTCCTTCCTTATTATCAACTGATGATATCCAAATTGTAGCTTAGTATTTGAAAAATATTAGGCTGCATGAAGTTGTTCAAATAAATCATCAATACAAGGTAGGGGATAATTGTTCTTGATTTTTATAGAATTGATCTCCCAATAGTCAATACCCAAACTCATAGATCCATATTGCTTCCTGAAAAAAAAGAACAGGGTATCCCCTTTGGAAAACAGTAGGGTGAATAAATCCTTTATCACTCAATTACTCTTGTTTTTTCTTTAGTTCTAATAATTCCACAGTGGCCATTCTATAAGGATTCTTTGATATAGGTCTTGAACCATGTATTAAATCAATAAAGAACTCAACATCTCGTTCTAGAGTATGTTGAGGTAAATCCTCTGGAAACACATCAACATCTTCTTTCACAATTGGTATGTCCTAAATTTGAATATTCCTTTACTCAGCCATAGATTTTGCCTTCCCTTTGTCCCCAATAATTGAATTCAGTAGATCCACTCTAGGTGGATCTAGATGAGAATCAGATGGTGATGTTTCTTCCATAAAGATAATGGATTCCACATCATCTTCTAAAATTTTAACCTCATTCTTCTTACAATAATTTTTTTGCATCATGGTTCAAAAGAGAATTCATACTGAGGATTATATCAAAGTTAATCATGGGTAGGATAATAAAATCAGTAGATAAAGCATGTTTATATTTCATAATAGAGACTGCCTGGAACAACATTGTTGCAATGATTCTTCCCCTAGGATTTTTGACTAAAAATCCATTATTAAATAAATTCAAAAATAGCTAATTTTATTAGAAAAATGGGAAGATATGAAATAATGAGATGATCCAGAATCAAATAAATCATTGGCTACATTTGAGAAAATTATTAAAGTACTTGATATGACGTCATTAGATACATCAACCTCTATAGTTTTGACCACATAAGCCTGGAATTGCTCCCTTATCCTTCTTTGGGGAATATTTCCTTAATGTTTAGTACATTCATGTGCATTATGCCGCATCTCCCTGTAATTTTATAATTTAACATTAGTATCTTCATTATTCCACTTACAATTCTGAGCTACGTGGCCTTTTTCTATGCACTTGTAACAGACTCTCATTCCCTTAAGGAATGTTCTAGGGTGTTTCTTCCAACAATTACTAGAGGGTGGAAGGTCAAATCTTCCCTTATTCCCCATTTCCTTATTTCCTTTTCTAGAGTTTTCAACATCCCTCTTCTTCTCTTGATTTCCTTTAATGTCATAAGACCTAGAAAAATTCTTCTCCATCTTGATTTCACTTGAGAATATAAATTAATATTAGGAGAAACTTTGGGGGAATATAACCATTTATAGGAATGGTTTTAAATTATCAAATAATCGGTCAATATTACTCCTTGTATTACGTATGTAGTTTGCAGTATGCCATTCCAAAATTGGAATGTTGGCTTCAAACTTGGAAACATTTTCATTCTCTTTATTCCTCAAATTCAAGAACTTCCTTTCCATATCTGCTCATTTTTCATGAGGAAAATATTTTTCTAGAAATATTTCTTTTAAATCCCTCCATTACATTTCTTATATTTCTTACTCCTCCTTTGTGTTTTTGATAAATGACCTTCACTGATCTACATATCCCGATAGATGATAAACCTCCATGACAACCTTCTCTCTTTCGTTACATCCCAAAGTGATTGATATCTTCTCTAGGGAACATATCCACTTCTCAGCTACCAATGGGTTTATAGGCCCATTGAATTATAGAGGTTTTTGTCATATAAAGATATCTAACATAGCTCCCCCATATTTTGGATCTGGATGCTTCATACTGGTAAGGTTATTATTCATAACCTGATTCAGTTTTCACATTATAGTTATAAGTTTCTCAACTGCCGTCACAACACTAGATTCGAATCATTTTCTTGAATCGGAGGAAAATACCTTCATGGGACATGCGCGTTCATGCGATTTACTTCTCATCCACTAGGAATCATTTCTAAATAATGAAATACACTAGATTAGGTTATGAGTCACAATGAATAATCTAAACGTAGAAAAATATTTAGCAAAAATTGAAATTATACACAAAGATAATATCATCATTATAAACATGGTTTCATAGAGGAAAATTTTAAATTTAAATCATTCATAATGTCATGTAAAAAATGTGAAATATCCTAAGAATATACCCCAAGAGTGTTAAATAAGGTGCACGTTAAGGCCCATTAATGTGTACTAAGATACCCCAGGTCAATCCTGGAACTCCTGGTCAGATTTTTCACACCTAGGTGCGTATGTACTAGAACCCCATCCAATTTTAGTATTCAGACAGGGGTGTATTCTCTACAAAGATCCACATAATCTATTCCTTACTAAAATACCAGAATTTACTTTTATGTTTTTCCTCAATGACTGTCCTAGGGTTTTGTTCCTTAATCTTCATTTTCTAAATCTAGTTTCCATGTTTTCTACAAAACATCTTATGATACCAACTTTAAGGACCTGGCCCCAGTTGCCAGAATCTGATGCTTTATTTTATTACATTAGTATATAAACAAATAATATGCATCCCGAAGGACCAAATAGTTTAGCTACTTTGGAAACAAGATATATACATAAGTTCAACATTACAACTCGAAAATAAATACGACATTAAAACTCCTCTGACAACATCCATATCTCATAGGTTATTTCTTCATGTCATTCATAATATACATCTTTGTATCATGGGAAAATGAAACATTAGAAATGGGTGAGCTCAAACACTCGGTAAGGGTAATCAATACAGTAGAAGATATCATAAACATAAACATTAGACATGGTGAATTACTTAAAACACATGCCTTTAAAAAATAAACTTGAACACATTATAGGACGAATTAGAGATGAATAAATAATTCCATAATAAAACAAAATAATCTGTATTCTACTAGTCGAATAACCACAAGAAATATCAATTAATAGTTTTATAATGATGAAATTCATAATGTGGGACAGCATAACCATACCTTCAAGGCCTCATTCCAAGACAATAAATATCCATTTTGTCAAGGCCTCATGCCAAGACCATAGTTTGTCTCATGAGAACTACCATTGCACCGAGGGGCTATAGAGGTCCCCACCTGACACTTACTAAATAAAATTCATTCCTCATATGAATGGTTATAAACAGAAACAACATATACATTCATATTGAAACTAATATATGAAATGTAAGTAACATTCCACGAACATTAAGCATAAACACTAACCATTTGGTATAAATTGTTGGATGGTTTTAAGATAGACATTCAAATTAAAAGTAATAAAACCTCATTTAATGAAATATGGTATATGATATCATAAAATATTAATCCCTATAATACATAAAAATCAACAATATTTATGAAATAGATGAAGAAACTCTTATAAAATCATTGAGTAATTCTTGAGATAAATACTCATTCACTTTGAAAAGAAGAGTAATTTTGGGAAAATAATAGTATAAAACTAGAAGTGAAGTAAGATAGTATTTTCATAATAAAAATATTTATTTTATAAAGTTAATGTTTTCCAAAAACATATTATATATTTCCCTTGAAAATTGGTAAGAATTTGAGAAATTCCCTTGAATCGGTCTTGTATTTTGGGAAAATATTTTTGAATGATCCTTTTAAACATATTACTCCTCAAATATTAAAGTTGTATTATGGTTGGTACACATATATATAAAATTAAAACATAATTTATGGGAGGTAAATAAGAATAAATAATAATTTTATTGAGGTAAGTAGAGAAAAAAAGTAACCCGAAAGGAAATGGAGGTTCGGGTAGAAAACCCTTACCTTAAGTCCAAAGGTGTTTCTCACTTGAACTTAATGAACTTTATAATAAAATTTAATTTAATAATAATTCCATAACCTCCTTTACATTTAATTTATTTATTATAACATTATTAGTTATATTTTTGGCCTTTTATGGGTTAGGAGATTCAATTTCATTGTTTGGGAGTGATTTCTTCCTTGGTTTTCAGGATCAATTTACTTATATTCATGTATGGATAAACATGTGGAATGATAATGGTTTTCCAGAATAGAATTTGTATGTTATTATTTAACAATCCTAATATTACATGGTCATAAAATTCATTTAGTTATAGGGATTTATGATTAATCATTATATAAAACATTAATGAAAATTTTTTGGTTAATTGGAGGTTTTTTATCACAACGAACTCGTTCTGATTTATAAGTTAATATCATGTGTAAAAAAAATATTACATAAACATAAATAAGTTATAATACATATATTATAGTCTATTTAAACCATAAAAATGGTTTTATGACTATAATTGAATATGTAAATAGAAATTGACAACTCGTTGTCCTTGAATGTGATAAATTAACGCATCTCGGATGGTGTTTTAATTTCTAGTATATAAGAAGGGGATAGGAGAGATGATAATAAAATATTCCATAATCATAAAAACAATTACAGTACATGTATGTTACAAGAGTTTTCATAACTTTTGGATCAGGATATTTTAGGATAGAAAAGAAAAGTATGGAACTTGAAATAAAAGAAATGAGAAGAGGAATTTACCTCTTGAAGTTATCTTCCTTGAGAGCCTCTTTAGGTTGGTATTTTTTGTCTTTTTATGAGACCAAGGGCTTATAAAAATGGTTTAGGATCTTGTGAGTATATTGTATTAGAATTTAGACATTTAACAATGCTTATGTGGAGTGAAGAGGTGAGGTAGTGAGGGGGGGTTTATAGTGTAGGAGATGGGTGATTTGTGAATATCTTATTCATTATTTTATTATTTCCCTCAAGGAAAACAATAGTGTTGATTCTTGTGACCCATAATATTAATATGTTAATTTGAGTTCGAACCAAGTGTGCTTATATCATCCATGATTCTAGGAATGGTGAATTTAACAGATAATGTAATTATAAGATAAATTACAGTATTTTACTATTCATAAAAAATTAGAGTATTTTAGAAAAATCCAAAAAATTTACCCTAACCATTTTTTGATGTGTAGATTTTAAAAATGAACTCCATTTTTTGAAAATAATTTTTAAAATATTATTATTTTAATTTAAAATAAAATAATAATTTATTCAAAGAATAATTATTTTAAAACTATAATTTGTTTTATATCACCTTGAAAAATTAATCAAGATCCTGTTATCTTATATCCTTAAGAAAATAAAATAATATTATGATTTATTATTCATAAGGGTCATAATACTATTCTTGTTACTATTAATTAGGGTATGTTATTATTAACCAAAAATTAAGTTTGTCTTATCAGACTCTAAATATCTTTCTGAACACAACCATGTATATCAGTTTTTCAAAATTAAAATCACTGAGGTGAAAAAACAATGTTTACTGGCTACGTTATAAAAAATTGGTGTTTGGTCGAGACTCAATGTTTCAATAATTAAATATTAAATTTATTTACAAAAAAATTGGGGCATTACATCATCCTAGTACCTTCTCTGACACCAATATTTATTTTCAAGAACTCTATCCATAGGTTCTTTCCCTTTGTAGTATCCTTGATCTTAAAGTCTATAATTGCATTAATATGTATGGGTATGGTGTGAGTAAATACTTTTTAGGACACAAAAAATGTGTTTTTAACACAAGTTCACGTGTATAAGAGTGTATGTACTGATAATACATAAACATGTAACAAACAAAAAACAATCTTGTACCAAGTGGTCAAGCACTAACCAAGTTTCCAAATACCCCTGGTTATACCTGCTTCAACACCATGAAATAAATGTAGTCAAAAGAGAGGTATAAATAGGAGTTAACCACAAGTTCACCACATTTACTCCTCATTATCAATATGGCTATAATGTCTCAGGTCATGCCACATGGATTTCAGGTCTCGTCACTCTCTCCTGGGTCTGGCCACAATGCCATCAAGCATTTAAAATACCTTATCTTTCAACATAAGGCCATTATGTCTCAGCACTGTGTCCTGGATCAGTTCACTAATGACCATCATAACACACTATGACCTCTCAGGTTAGATCATATAAGATCATCATACCCCCATATCATTCCACAATTCATTCAATTCTTGTTATCCAACTTGGTCCTATCAACATGTCACATAACACATCTTCACATAAACCCTGTCTAGGATCCCTGAGCTATAAAGGGTACACCTATCATATTAGTACCATGCATAGATGAAACCCCATATAAAAAATACAAGATACATTACACAGTAATAGTGTCATCATATAAGTCTCATACATTCTAAGTTATAGAAAAACAATGTTGGTAATGGTTCCCAAACACAAACATGTGATAAACTAAAACAGGGGATTCATAGGCTAAACATGAACAAACATGTGATCAAACACCAAACATGGTTTCACAGGCTAAGAACTCACACACACATGTGATCAAAAATAAAACTTGGTCTCACGAGCTATGCACACACATGTAATCAAACTCAATAATTGTCTAAATATTATGATAAGATAATGTCAACTCATGGAAAAAACAATTACATGAACTATGAATTGTAAGGAACATCCAACCTTAAGAGTTTCATCATCAACATAAAGGTTCATCATCAGTTTTTTCAATCAAACCATATTAACACATCAACCAGAACAAGTTCATGCACTAAGAGTTCCTGGAACCATCTCCAATGTCACATGAGAGTTCAAGAATAGAGATTATAATAGAGTATAATTGGTACTATAATCAAATATACTTCATAAAGAAGATTCACCAATATAATCATGAATAGGAAATCATAGAACACCAATGATCCTCAAGAAATTATATTTTTACAATAATGATGGGAAACACCTCTCTACACTACAAAATTCTACATAGTATAATCAATAATGGACTCATTCCAAGATCATTCAAGAAGGATGTAATAATTCATTGCCAATAACAACGACTCATCAGAGTTCTCCAATAAATCACCCCAAAGTAGAAATCACCAATAATGAAAAATGGAAGGATCCCTTAGATTGAACTGAGGAGACTCAACGAGATTGAATCACTCAATGTTGTAGCTTTAGAATGTAGTTTAGTCCCAAAATATTCCATAAAAATGGTCAGGATTTGTTTATAAATTGATGAAAATATTAAGAGATGGAAAATTGATTAATAGGGGATAATAAATGATCAAAAATTAATTTAAGAAACCACATTTAAGATACATGTTTTTCCTCTTTGAAATTGAAAATATCTATGAAGAAGTCTAATGATTTTTAACATTTCAAAACTAGATCAACTACCATAATGGCCTCTTCCATATCCAACACCACGATCATGGTTTTCTTGGAACACAAAATAAATTTCCGACCACCATAGGTGTGGGCCAAGATTTTGTATTTTTTCCCTCACCATGGCCTCCAAAACAAGTATAGTGAGGTTCCTGAGGCCATGGAACAATGGTCCATCCTCAATGCTCCACACCCATCGACACATCTTGCCTCTCCATTATACTTTCCCATTTTACACATAAGAACTACCAAAACCTGCAAAAAAATATTATTGTTTCCCATTTTATCCTAAAAAAGTTTTAAAGCCAATTTTTAACCTTCAAAGAGATTCTCAAATCCCACCAAGATTAACCCAAGAATTGATTA
This sequence comes from Viscum album, assembly GCA_963277665.1. NCBI lineage: Eukaryota > Viridiplantae > Streptophyta > Magnoliopsida > Santalales > Viscaceae > Viscum > Viscum album. Next base: position 411,004,683 of record OY728129.1, on the reverse strand, counting down.
AGCCATATACTTATAAAGAAAGTATGGATATAATATTTTTATATAGTTGAAACAAAATTTAGAGGCTTTACATTGTTCTTATTTATTTAGTTCATGTTTTAGTAATATTGGAAACAAATGGGTCATCGAAATAAGTTTAATAACTTTCAAAGGAACTGTAGACTTCTCAAACTTCTTCCAAACTACCCATGCAACTTTAAAAAATCATCACATACATTTTTCAAACTCCATTATTCATTAAACACATCAATATCATATATAATTATTATATTTTATATTCACATGTAAATGTTTTGTGGATTGTTAACTATTTAGACTTTCATCCTTCATAAGGAATCTCTATAATCCTTTTCCCATATCTTCATAAGATTAAAATATCATTTGATCACCAAATAATGTGTGATGATTCAAATAAAATCATATGTACTACTTGAAATATACCAACAATTTATAAAAAATGAGACATCCTTAGGAACTTTAGTCTCCCACTAAACTTGTGGTTTCTTTATTTACCTACCCTATTATTATTAAAATGATGTTACTTATTTCCTAAATATATACTCTTTATTATATTTTTTATATTGAATATAATAAATTCTTTACTAATGTCATCGTAACTTTTTAAATATCATATTTGATGAATTTAAATAATTGATATTATTGATGGATTTTTAAATATATTATGTGATCTTTGGATTAGTGAATTGGGATTTGGGTAGGGGATACATTGGTATGGTATTCCCTTTGTAATAGCCAAGATCTACTAATCTAGGAAACAGATTCATGATTTAATAAACAAAATTCAATTAATAGTTGAAAAGAAGTGGAAATACATATTTAAAATGAATGTGATGAAAGAAAAGCAAAGAACACAAAGATTGTGTACTTTAGTCCACTGTGGACCTACATTCATAGTGGTAACACCCCCCAAATGAATTTATTAATAAGGAAATAAAATAAGCTAACTACATGACACAAAAGCAGCAAATAACTAAAGAAACAATCTTGGGATATAATTTAACTTGATCAGATGTTAGTGGAAAAATATTTCATGTGAAACTACAAATATGAATTCTTGGATGGACTCACAGTATGAACATGAATCAAATGATACAAAATCATATAGGTATAAAGACCTAAACTAATAAAAGTGGAATATATTTCTTATAGAGTTGTGTTCTAATACCTCAACATGGAAGAAGCTCAAATAGATCTCATAATGTTGATGTTCTTCTTTATGTGATCACATTTCATGATGAATGATGAATATTTTCCCTAATCTACACTTTTTTTATGTCAAATTGAGACCTTTCACAGAAAAGAAAGAACCCTTTATCATCAGAAAAAAATACATAATTCTAAAAGAAGAAGATTTAAAAAACTCCTTCCTGAAAAAAGGAAGAAGATCATCTGGCACATGATCAACCAAATGAAAATCATTATTATTAATGCCTTTGTTGGAAATCACATTCACCAATGAATTTTCCTCTCTATAATCATTAGTCACAAAGTTTTCTATTGAGTAGAGAGATTCCAGACATCTAGTCCAGCGATTAGTGTGCTTCCAAGAAAGATACAAAACCCCAGTTTGAATAGAAAAGACTACAATAGTGGAGTCACATTCAATCATGAAGTTCCCAGTTAGGATCCAAGTATCACTGAGAGGGGGAGGGGGTGAATAAGTGATATCTTTTTCTTTTTATGTTTCCTGCTTTTTGAAACAAACTTCGCCTCATGTTAAAGAGTTACTTCTCTACTGAACACACACAACCATAGGAACGCATGATTTACAAGGTTCGCTACTCAACAAGAGTAGCTACGTCCTTGTTATGGTACGGAAATAATCTAGTACCACACAATCCACAAGGGAAAAAATCCTTCGATGTGGAATACAATGAGTAGGATATACCCTTACACTCATGTAGCACTTGGAAACAAATATGCAAGCACATGTGCACCCTCTTAGAACAAATAGGGAATTACAGTATTTCAGTGCTTCTTTACAATTGAATGGGTGTAATCTTTGAAGTACAGATCTTCACTTTCACACCCAGAAGCTGGTAAGAAATCCCATATGCACAACTGAGTATGTGCGAAGACCCAAAATTTTTCGCGCAGCCTTTAGGGTTTCTTACGTGCAATTCAAAAGCCTTGCGTGAAAAAAATGTGCTTTTGGTTCGGAAAACTTATTTCGCGCAACTTCTATTTCACGCAACTATTCACTTTTTCGCACAACTTCCCTTTTATGCTCAAATCTATTTCTTTTCACACAAATCCCCTTTTACGCGCAAATCTCTTTCTTTTCGCGCAACTCCCCTTTTACACACAAATCTCTTTCTTTTCACGCAACTCACTTTGCGTATAATTTTATGCGCACCAGAGCTCGAGATTTCTTCTAAGTTTTGAGAATTGAAAAATGAGAGGGGTTCACCTCATATTTATAGGCATTTTTGACCCTGCGCAAAAAACACTAATCCATGCGTAAAACACCCTTCGTGTGCGTAAAAAACTCTTTCATGCAACATCGTATTTCACGCAATGCTTCAATTTTTCGCGCACCTCATGACCTTACCAATTTTCGAGCTTCTGATCTCAAAACACATCTTGTTCAAAAAACATCCTTCCTCTATTTTGCGTAACACGCCAATATTTCATGCTACCTTTATTTTTCGCGCATCCCGCTAATATTTCATGCATCCATCGACTATTTCGCGCATCCTGCTGTTATTTCGCGCATCTCAGTGATATTTCGTGGATCTCACTACATCCCATAACCATTCTTCAGCTTTCATCACGAAATCCACTATCATGATATATATCCTTTGATAGACTAGATTTAGCATTGTCAGAGTTGCAATGGAAAGTACTAAAACTTCCCTATCTCCTAGCAGCATCATTCCTTCCAATAAAACATGTATATGACTAGCATCATATTTTCTCCCCCTTTCCTTCATAAGGCTTGCATCACAAGTTCTCCTGACTTTTATGATATTTTTGAAATACATCTCAGCAAAGCATCGTCTAGTTTTGAATTCCTTTACAATGTGAATTGATTTATCTTCTTTGACAATAAAAGACAACACTCTGCAAAAGCTAACTCTTCAAAATCTCTTCTCCATCCAACATGGTCCCAAAAAATCCAAAGTTTATTCCAACCCCACCTTCCAGCTTTCTCAACCACAATTATAACACCAAACATTTCCTCTTCAAGAGTAGAATCAATATCCCATGATCCATAGATTCATCCAAGAACATTTCCGAGATAGTCCCTATAGACAACACCAAAGCAAGATGGACCTGGATTTCCCCTTGAAGCCCCATCAGAGTTGACTTTAATTTACCCATGAGAAGGAGCTCACCCAATGACTTCCATTTTACCAAGAAGAGGATGAAAGATTCCTTTCACCCCAACCCAATTAAGCACAGAAAAATAATGAATTGAGTTTGAACAAAACACACCTTTCAATATTTTCACCTCTCAGATAGCTGTGAGAATCCCTGCAAGAGAAGGACCAAATCAAAAACATTATAAGTCATGTCTAAACTTATTTCTTGTTTCCATATCAGATGAACAGCCTCCACAATAGCTTCTCGAAAATGATTCTATAGCTGCGGTGATAGTTGCAAAGAGCTCCATCTCTTTATTAGATCGCCAATTGAATTGAAAAAAGGCATAGGAACTTCAAATATATCATAAACCACCTTCCACACTTCCAAAGCCACAACAAAACTGAGGAAAATGTGGTCCACATCCTCCCTATGTAGAAATAATAGAGCACAAATGGAGAAAAGATAAATACCACATACTTGAAGAAATTCATCAGTTGAAATTTTTTGTGAGACAAATTCCATGATAGAATAGACCAGGATGGCCTTAAAACATTCTATGCAGGTTACCAATCCATTTCAAGTCAATTGATCTACCAATAAAGAGATTATAAAATCCTTTGGAGGTGAGAATCCCATTGATAGTAGGCTCCCAAGCCCAAAAATCACCCCTATGGGATGAACAATATTCATCCATAATTTAAGTGGTATAATCTCGAAGATTATCCATGTTACCATGCTGATCCTTGATTGACAAATCCAAATCAAGGTTTTAATACCCCTCCAGAACCAAGTCAATCAGATGAATCCCAGTCCAATTGGATTTCCAAAAATGAAGAGAGGAATCCTTGGAAATGATCCACTGAGATTCCATATGAATGTTTGAAAAAATATTTTTGAAGGTAGGCCACACTGAAGAGTTGACATAATTAAAATTACCTATCTTAAGCCTATGAATAAACTTGTCCCAAAGAAAACCAGTATCCTCAGATTGCATGTTCATAAGCTTCCATATAAACCATTCCTAAAAAGAGTCATTGAAACCCACTAATCTTCACTTAAAATCTATAAAAGGTTTTGAAATGATGAAGATGATCTTCCTCAAAAAAATTTCAAAAAATCAAGCACGATATCCTCTATGAACGTTTCTTGATCTTTTTCTTTAAAGGGAATAATTAACTCCCTGAAGTACACATATAGTTACTAATGCTGATCTCTAGTGTGAAATGATGATGGTAGATGAGGTGATAGTATGTCATGTGAAAAAAATTAGATGTGAACCACATGGACTGCCTAAAATCAAGAGATGATTCGGCTGATGATCCTAACATAACAAGGATGGACATTCAAAAGTAGATGATTTACCATTAAAAGTGTAACAACCAGACCCTAGTTGCCCAGACCTAGTGCCTTATTTTATTAAATTGGCATGCAGACAAGGAATATGCATCCTGAAGGACCATGTAGTTTAGTAGCTTTGGAAACATGGTACATACATAAGTTCAACATTACAACATGAAAAGAAAAACAACATAGAAACCCTTTTGACAACATCCATAACTCCTAGGTTATTTTTTCATGTCATTCATAATATACCTCTTAGTATCCTAGAAAAATGAAACATAAGAAATGGATGTGATCAAACGCTCAATAAAGTTAATAAATACAATGTTAAATATAAAAAACATAAACATTAGGCATGGTTCATAACTAAAAAATAGAAGCCTAAAAAATGAAATTGAACACAATATGGTTGGAATAAGAGCTGAACATGCTTCCAATATCATATTTGGTCTCATAAGACCTACCGATACACCGAGGGGATATAGAGGGACCCACACAACTCTTAATGAATCCAATTCATTCCTTGTCTTAATGGTAAAAACATTAACAACATATACATTCATATTCAAACTAATATATGAAAAATAAAAAACATTCTTCAAACATTAAGCATAAACACTAACCAATTAGAATAAATTGGTGAATGTTTTTAACATAGCACATCCATAGTCAAACTAATCATAAAAAATTAAATTAAATATGGTATATGATATCATAAAATATTAATCCCAATAATACATAAAAATCAACAAGTGTGATGAAATAGATGAAGACACTCTTATAAAATCATCGAGTAATTCTTGAGATAAATACTCTTTCACTTTGAAAATAAGAGTTCTTTTGGAATAATCTTTGTATAAAACTATAAGTTAATTAAGATATTATTTTCATAAAAAATTGAGGGATTATATAAAGGTAATGGTTTCCAAAAACAGATTATAGAGTTCCCTAGAAAATAGGTAGGAATTTCTGAGATCCTCTTGAATCAATCTTGTATTTCGAGATGAATTTTTGAATGATCCTTTGAAAACATATAACTCCCTATAAATGAAAGTATGATTCTATTTGGTACAAATATATAGAACATTATCAAAGATTATATGAGGAGTAAATATGAATAAATAATAGTTTTATTAAGGTATGTATAGAATAAGATTAACCTGAATGAAAATGGAGGTTCGAGTAGAAAACCCTTACCATAAGTCTGAAGGTGTTTCTTACTTGATTTTAATAACCTGAATAATAAAATTTAAGTTAATTAATTAATTATTACAGACACTCCTCTAAATTTAACTTATTAATTTTAACCTTATTAAGTTCATTCATAGAATTTTTTATGGGTTAAGAGGTTCAATTTCATTGTCCGGGTCCATTTGTTTCATGAATGGTATACTTATATACCTGAATAAAAAATAGTGTAAAATGAGAATGGTTTTCCAGAATTGAAGTTTTATTTTATTAGTGAACATTAAGAAGGTTACATGGTTATAACTTTCATTTGGTTACATGTATTGAAGATGAATATTTATATAAATTATTTAATGATAATAGTTGGGGTTTATTGGCTATTTTTGAACACAATGAACTCATTTTTATTTATATAACAAAACCATGTTTAAAAAAACATTTCTGAACCTTAAATAAGTAATAATACATATACTATAGTCTTTTTCAATAATAAAAATGGTTTCTTGACTAGAATTTAAGATGTTAATAGAAATTAAATACTCTTCGTCCTTGAATGTGATAAATTAAGACATCTGAGATGGTGTTTTCATTTCTAGTATAAAATAAGGGAAAATAGAAGATTATAAAGAATTATTCCATTATCATAAAAAATTTACATTACATGTAAGGTACCTCAGTCATCACAACATTTGGATTAAAGGAGGTGAGTAAAGAAAAATAAAAGAAAGGAACTTCGAATAAAATAAATGAAAAGATGAATTTACCTCTTCAAGTTATCTTCCTTGAGAGCCTCTTTTGGGGAGTGTTTTTTGGTCTTTATATGATACCAAGGGCTTTTGAACATGGGGTACGAGCTAGGGATGATATTTTATAAGAATTTAGTCGAGTAACAAGGCTTTAGAAGAGTGAATATAATAGGTAATGAGGGGGGGGGGGGGGTTTATAGTGGAGGAGAGGAGGGTTTTCCCATTATTTTATTATTTATCCAAAGACGACCAATAGTATTGATTATCTTGACCATGAATTGTAATTGGTGCATGTGATTTTGAACCAAGTGTGCTTACATCCACCATGATTCTAGGAGTATTAAATTTAATAAATAATGTATATATACAGTAAATTACCATATTTTACTATTAATAAAAAATTTAAATGTTTCAGAAAAATCCCAAAAATTCACCATAACAATTTTTCAACATATAGAATTAAAAAATGAACTCCATTTTTTGAAAATAATTTTCAAAATATTATTAATTTAATTTTTAAATAAAATCATAATTTATTCTAAAAATAACAATTCTAAAAGTATAATTCATTTTATAACACCTTGAAAAATTAATCAATATCTCATTATCTTATAAACATAAGACAATAAAATAATATTATGATTTACTATTCATAAGGATTGTATTTCTATTCATATTACTATTCATAAGGGTGTGTAACTATTCACCAAAAATTATGTTTGTCTTATCAGACTCTAAATTTCATACTAAACTCAATCGAGTATGTCAATTTTTTAAACATCAAATCACAAAGGTGGAAAACCCATGTTTACTAGATAGGTTATAACAAAGTTGGTATTCTATGTAGACTTACTGTTTCATGAATTCAATATTAAATTTATTTGGAAAAACATGGGGTGTTACATTACCCCCTCCAATCAAAAATTCCATCCTCAAAATTACCAGAATATTACCTCACAAAAATATTTGGGTAGTTCTTAATCATAAGCTTTTCAGGTTCCCATGTTTCCTCTGGTATATTATTATTTTTTTCAAAGAATCCTTACATCATATGATTCCTCAACACCTATTAGTTAGTTTCTAGAAATTGGATAGGAACATTAAAGTAAGATAAGTCAGGTTTTAATTCTATACCTTCAAAAGTGAATACATGCTTTGGGTCTAGCATGTACTTTCTCAGTAATGAGACATGGAACACATCGTGTATTTTAGAAAAGCTGGGTGGCGTATCCAAATGACATGCAGCTGCTCCAATTCTCTTCAGAATTTCTAAAGGTCCTATATTCCTGGGGACCGGTTTCCCTTTCTTCCCAAATTATATAATGCCCTTCCATTAATATACTTTAAAGAAAACATGATATCCCACTTGAAACTCCAAATCCTTCATTTGATTATCATCATAGTTTTTTATGCTTTGAGATACTTTGATATAGCCTTGAATTGAATTTACCTTCACTATTATTTCCTCCACATGTTCTAGTCCCACAAGCTTCCTTTCTCAAACTTCATCCCAAAAAGTTCATGTATAACATCTCTTCCTACACAATGCTTCATATGGTGCAATTTGAATACCTGAATGGAAGCTATTATTTTATAAAAACTCCACCAAAGGTAAATATAGATCCCACATACCATGAAAAGTAAATGAAAATGATCTCAATATTTCCTCTAATGTTTGGATTGTCCATTCTGATTTCCCATTAGTTTGAGGATGATAAGGTGTACTCAAACAAAGCATAATGTCCAAAGATTTCAGAATAATTTTCTTGAATTTCATGTAAATCGAGCATCGTGATTAGACACTATTAAAGGAGGTGCTCCATGAAGTCTTAAAACTTCATTGATATAGAGTTGTGCAAGCTACGACAGTGGAAAATCCTTCCTTATAGTGATGAAATGTGAAAATTTCATAAGTCAATCAACAATTACACATGTTGCATCATTCTTTCTCAGAGTTTTGGGTTACCCACTGACAAAATCTTGGGTGATTTCGTCACATTTCCATGTAGGAATAGGTTGAGTTTTCATGACTCTTCTAGGATGTTGTTGTTCAAAATTTACTTGTTGACAGACTAAACATCATGATACATAAACCACAATTTCCCTCTTCATGTTGTCCCACCAGAAATGTTCCTTCAAATCTCTATACATATTAGTGCTACCTGTATGTATAGAGAAATTTGTTCTATCAGAATCATCCAATAACTCCATTTTCATCTTGGATAGAGAGGGAACACATAGCCTCTTCCCAAATTTCAGAATTCCATCTTCACAGATGAATTCATCCAACTTTCCATCTTTCATAGTATTAATTTTTTGATGAAGATTCTTTTCCTTGGACTATAAAGCGTCAATTATTTCCAATAAATATGGTTGGGAAACCATTTTAAATAGTAGTGATGCTTCAACTTCTTTTATAATTCCCATATCCATCCTCACTAGATCCAAGTAAAAAGGATCCTTCTCAATCCTCATTTTGTTAATAACTCAATGATAATTCATACTCAATGCATCAGCTACCTTGTATTCCTTTCTAGGGTGGTATTTTATAGAACAATAATAATCCTTGAGAAGACAGAGCCATCACATTTTCCTCATGTTGAGTTCTTTCTATAAGAATATATATTTTAAACTCTTATAATTCGTATATATGTCATATTTTTCACCACAGAGATAATGTATCCATATATTCAGAGTAAATTTTACAGCTGCTAACTCAAGATCTTGAGTAGGATAGTTTTGTTCATGAATTTTGGGCTTCCTTGCTGTATAGGCAATAAATCTATCATTCTTCATAAGGAAAGAACCAACTTTTTTCTTTGATGCATCAATATAGATCCCAATATCTTTATTCCTTGATGGTAGATTCAAGATTAGATCATTCACTAATATCCTCTTCAATTCCTCAAAAACTTCCTCACATTATTTTTTCCATACAAGCTAAATCCCTTCACAAGTATTCTTGGTCATTGGGTTGGTTAAACGGGTGAAGATTTGAACAAACTGCCAATAATAACCTACTAAACCAATAAAACTACTTACCATGGTTATTTTCATTAGAGTAGGACATTCTTCCACAACCATTGTCTTCATAGGATCAAAAGATATTCCATCCTTAGGGAAAATGTATCCGTGAAATGAAATTGACTGAAACCAAAATTCACACATTATAAACTTCCCATAAAATTCATTTCTTTTTAGAGTCTTCATAATAGTGTTTAAGTGATTTTCATGATCTTCGTAGATTTTGGAGTATACCAAGATTTCATAAATAAATACCACCATAAAGTCCTCAAGACATTCCTTGAAAACTATATTCATTAGATCCATGAAAACTGAGGGTGGATTAGTCGGTCCAAAAAGAATTATTTTAAACTTGTAATTCCCATACCATGTTCGAAACACTATCTTTGGAATGTAATCCTTCCAAACTATCAACTGATGATATCCAAATCGAAGGTCAATATTCAAAAAATATTGGGCTCCATGAAGTTGATCAAATAAATCATCAATGTGAGGTAGGGGATACCTGTTATTTATTGTTATAGCATTGATATTTCTATATTCAATGCAAAACCTCATAGATACATCTTTCTTCTTGACGAAAATAACATGGGATCCCCATGGAAAAATAATTGGGAGAATAAATCCTTTATCACTCAATTTCACAATTTGTTTCTTCATTTATCCAATTTCAACAGCGGTGATTCTATAAGTACTCTTTGATATAGGCCCTGAATCGGGAATTAAGTCAATGGAAAACTCAATTTCCCACTTTGGAGGATGTCAAGGTAAATCCTCTATAATTTCATCAACATATTATTTCACAATAGGCTCATCCTCTATTTGAACATTCTTTTCCTCACCCATAGTTATTTCATTCTATTCCTCCCCAACAATTGAACTCATTAGACCAATCGGGGGTGGATATAGATGAGAATCAGATTTTGATGTTTCTTCCCAAAATATAATGGATTTTACATCATCCTAAAAAACCGTAACCTCCTTCTTCTTAAAATGAATTTTCACATCAGGGTTCAAAATCCAATCCATACCTAGGATTATATCAAATTAAATCATGGGTATGACAATAAAATCATAAGATAAATCATGTTTATATACCATAATAAGAACTTCCTAACATAACTTTGTTGCAATGATACTTCCCTTAGGATTTTTGACTAATAACTCCCTCCTTAAATCAAATTGGAAATATCTATTTCTCATGGATGATTGGGATGATATGAATGAATGTGATGATGCATAATCAAATAAAGGATTGGATAAGTTATAGGAAATGATTAATGTACCTTCCACTACATTTTTGGTAACTTCAACTTTCGCAGTTGTGACAGCATAAGCTTAGCCTTTCTCCGTTGGCCTTCTTTGGGGAATTTTTCTCTAGCGCTTAGGAAATTCTTGTGCATAATGTCCCAAAACCCTAAAATTGTATCATTGAACATTGGTAGATTTTTTCTTACCCTTACAATACTAAGAGTGGTGGACTTTTTCTCTACACTTGTAATATACTCCCATTCCCTTCAGAAAAGTGCCATGGTGTTTCTTCCCACAATTACTCTAGGATGAAAGGTCAAATCTTCCATTCTTCCGAATTTCCTTATTTCCTTTTCTAGAGTTTTCAGTAACCCTCTTCTTCACTTAATTTCCTTTAAAGTCATAAGACATAAAAAAAATTCATGATACCCCATGAGACTATATCTTAATGTGATGAGGAACTTTTGGAGACTAGATCCCTTCAAAGGAATGGATTTAAACCATCAAAGAATCGACCAATCTTCCTCCTTGGATTACGTATGTAGTCTGCAACATACCTTTACAACCTTGTAAAATTATATTCAAACTTTGAACATTTTAACCCTCTTTCTACCTTAGATTCAATAATTTCCATTCCATATCCACTCATTATTTGCAGGAAGTTATTTTTCGTGGAATATTCCATTAAAATCCATCGATTCCATCTCTTCTATTTCTTCCTCCTCCTTTTTATTTTGGATTAACAACCCCCACTGATATTAATCTCCAAATAGATCATAAAAATCAATTATAACCTTCTCTCTTTCATTACATACAAAAGAGTAAAATAGTTTCTCTAATGAACTTATCCACTGCTCCACTACGAATGGTTTTATTGTCCTATTAAATGATGGAGGCTGTTGTTGCAAAAAGTGATCTAACATAGCCCCCCCCCCCCCCACATTGTGGATCCAGATGACCCATACAGGTAAGGTTATTATTCATAACCTGACTCAGCTATCCTATTATAGTTATATGTTTCTCAGAACCAGTCACAACATTAGATTCAACATCATTATCTTGCATTAGAGGGAAATCCCTAAATAGGACAAACGTGTTCATGTGGTTTCCATTCATTCCACTAGGTGCCATTTCTAATAATGGCATACAATATATTAGGTTATGAATCATAATTAATAATATCAATATAGAAAAATACTTATCATAAATTGAAATTATATACATAGCTAATTTCATAATCATAAACATAGTTTCTTTGAGAATAAAATTATATTTAAATCCTTCATAATGGACTGTAATGAAAAAGAGAATTATTCTCAGAATATCCCCTAGGACTATTAAATGAGGTGCACAGTAAGACCCATTGTTTTGTACCAGGATACCCCATGTCTAGCATGAAACTCCTTGTTAGAGTTTTCACTCCTAGGTACATCTGTTCCTGAACCACTTCCACTTATAGTATCCATACAAGGATGTATTTGATATAAAGATCCTTATAATCTATTCCTTACTTAAAAAACTAGGATGTTCATGTCTATTTATCATCAAAGGCTATCTTATTGTTTTGTTCCCTAATCTATGTTTTCTAAATCTAGTTTCCATGTTTTCTACTAAACTTCCTTCGATATAATATTTAAGGACTCGAACCCAGTTTCCTGGATCCAGTGCCTTATTTTATTACATTGGTATATAGACAAGGAATACACTTATCGAAGGTCCAATTAGTTTAGCATCTTTGTAAACAAGGTATATACATGGGTTTAACATTAAAACATTAAATGAAATACAATATAGAAACTCCTTTGACAATATCAATAACACCTAGCTTATTTCAGCATATAATTCATAATATACCTCTTTGTGTCCTATGAAAATTAAATATAAGAAAGGGGTGAGTTCAAACACTCATTATGGGTGAGAAATACAATGGAAGATATCATAAAAATAAATATTAGTCATGTTGAATAACTTAAAAATGCATGCCATTAAAAAATGAACTTGAACACATTATAGAAGGAAAAAGAGATGAATAAATAACATTATAATAAATCATATTCATTGGTATTATACTAGTCCAATAACCACATTAAATATCAATTTCAAGTTTCATAAATATGTAATGCATAATTAGGGACATCATAACAATACCGTTAAGGCCTCGTTTCAAAACCCTAAATATCCATTTTGTCAAGCCCCCATGCCAAGACCATATTTTGTATCATGAGACCTACCGATGCACCAAGAGTATATGGTAGGCTCCAACTGACAAATAACAATTCCAATTAATTCCTCATATGAATTTTTATAAACCTAAAAAAACATATACATTCATATTGAAACAAATATATGAAATGTGGATAACTTTCCCTCAAACATTAAGCATAAACACTAACCATTTGGGGTAAATTGGTGAATGGTTTTAAGATAGAACAACCTCAGTAAAAATAATCATAAAATATAAATTAAAAATGGTATATGATATCATAAAAGATTAATAACAATAATACATAAAAATCAACAATGTTTTTGAAATAGATGAAGACACTCTTATAAAATCATCGAGAAATTATTAAGATAAATACTTTTTCACTTTGAAAAAGAAGAGTTCTTTTGTAAAATTATTTGTAAAAAAACAAGTGAAGTAATATATAATTTTCATAACAAAAGGATTGATTTTATAAATTCAATGGTTTCCAAAAATATATTATAGATTCCCCCTGAAAATATGTAAGAATTTCATAAATTACCTTGAATTGGGCTTGTATTTTGTGAATAATTTTTAAAAGATCCGTTTAAAAAATATAAATACCCATAAATGAAAGTAATATTATGGTTGGTACAAATATATAGAACATTATCACAGAAAATATGATGAGTAAATATGAATAAATAAGAATTAAATTTAGGTTAGTAGAGAATAATAGTCACCAGAATGAAAATGGAGGTTTAGGTAGAAAACCCTTACCTTAAGTCTGAAGGTGTTCCTCACTTGATCTTAATAACTAGAATAATAAAATTTAGGTTCATTAATTAATAATTAAATAACTTATTGTACATGTATATTTTTTAGTATAACCTTATTAAGTTCATTTATGGCCTTTTTTACGGGTTAAGAGGGTCAATTTCATTGTTCTAGTCAGTTTGTGTCATGATTGGTATACTTATATACATGAATGAAGAATATTGTAAAATGAGGAAGGTTTTTCAGAATTGAAGTTATATTTTATTAGGTAACATCCATATGGTTACATGGTTATAAATTTCATTTGTTAACTTGAAGTAATGATGAATCCTTATATAAATTTTTTAATGATAATCGTTTGGGTTAATTGGCTAGGTTTTAAACAAAGCGAACTCATTTTTAATTATGTATAAAAAAATGTGTAAAAAAATATTTTGGAACATTAATAAATTTTAATATAAATATATTATATATTCTATTTCAAACATAAAAATGGTTTTATGACAATAATTGAATATGGTAATAGAAATTAAAAACTCATCATCTGCGAATGTGATAAATTAACACATCTCAGATGGTGTTTTTATTTCTAGTATAAAAAAGGGAAAAGTGGAGATGGTGAAGAATTATTCTTTTAACATAACAAAATTCTAGTACATATAAGTTACTAGATTCATCCCTACATTTTGAAAAAAGGTGGTGAAAAAATAAAAAGAAAAGAAAGGAACTTGGAATAAATGAAATGAAAAGAGGAATTTACCTCTTGAAGTTATCTTCCTTGTAAGCCTCTTTATGGGAGAGGTTTTGGTCTTTTTATGAGACCAAGGGATGTTGTAAGTGGGGGAGGAGATTGGGAGGATATTTTAGATGAATTTAAAAAAGTAACAATGCTTGATAGGAGTAATGAGAAGAGGGAATGAGGGGGGGTTATAGTGGAGGAGAGGAGGGTTTTCCCATTATTTTACTCATTATTTTATTATTTTTCCAAAGACAACCAAGAGTATAGATTATTGTAACCAAGAATAATAATATGTGTATATGAGTTTGAACCATGTATTCTTACATCATCCATGATTATAATAATAGTAAATTTAACTGATAATGTATATATAAGGTAAATTATCTTATTTTACTATTCATAAAAATTTCAAGTGTTTCAGAAAAATCCCAAAAATTAATGATAACCACTTTTTGACATTAAGAATATAAAAATGAACTCCTTTTTTAGAAAAAAATATAAATATTTTTAATTTTATTTTTAAATAAAATCATAATTTATTCAAAAAAATAACAATTTTAAAACTATAATTTGTTTTATGACACCTTTAAAAATTAATCAATATCTCATTATATTATAACCGTAAGATAATAAAATAATAAAATGCTTTACTATTCATAATGTTCTTATTATTATTCATATTAATATTCATAAGGGTATATCACTATTCATGAATAATTATTTTTGTCTTATTAGACTCTAAATATCTCACTAAATACAACCGTGTATGTCAGTTTTTCCAAATTCAAATCACATAGGTGAAAAACTATGTTTACTGGCTAGGTTATAACAAAGGTGGTATTCCATATAGACATAGTGTTTCATGAATTAAATATTAAATTTATTTTCAAAATACATGGGGTGTTACAAAAAGAAACACAAATAGGTTTACCATTATGTAGCTTTACCCACACGCAAGCCATTTTTCCCTTTCATAGCTAGGTAGTACCCTTATGTAGACTAGGTAGTCCCCTTAAGTTGACTGGGTAGTACCCTTATTTATAAATATTTACCCTTATGTAGTGTTTAATCACCCATTTATAGTCATCATGCAACCTTTATACAAGGGAATGTACCCTTACACAGCCTACACATTACCTTTACACAATAACACAAACAGGGAAAGGAAACCCATTAAGTGAAAAATTGAAAATAAAAAATTATGAATTAAATTTTTTATAAAAAATAAGAACCTTAATAATAAAATATGAAAAAGGAATCAAGAACCAAAAATAATAAATATTAATTCAAATTCATTATAGATAATAAAATTAATATATGAAAAGTCACAAATCACTACCTTTTTAATTATATAATTAAATGGGATGGTGTTATAGTTCCCTAGAACATTGATATGGGACTCCATTCATAAGTTCTAAATAATTCTTAAACGTGAAAAATTCAACCTCCTTACTCAAACATTCAGCAGGATTTTCTGACGTATTTATCTTTGTGGCACATATCACCTCTGTTTCAATGACATACCAAACAAAATGTGATCTGATGCCTATGTGTTTTTATCTTCTATAGAAAACATGATTCTTTAAAATATGAAATATAGAGTGATAATCACAAAAGGCTTTTTTTGTTACCAGAACATAGACAAAGATCATTAACTAGGACAAGTATCCAAATTGTTTCTTTAATTTCTTCAGTTGATTTTATATATTCTTCCTCAGTGGTTGAAAGGGAAAAACAGATTTTAAATTTCATTTCCATGAAAAAGGACCACATTAAGCTAATGATACCAAACTATTAATCTATTTTATAATATCTATATTTTTATCATAGTTAAAATAAAAAAACAAATAACATCTTGAAAATAAGAATAAGTTTTTTAAACAAAAATATAGAAATTAGAAGACATGGACACAAACCTGAGTGACCATTTTAATGCATTCCAATGTGAATTTCTAGGACATCCCATATTCCTGATTGAGTAACAAATGTAAAAAATTTATATATGTTCAATACTATATCATGGAATACATAAGGATAACTACTATTTTTTTAAAAATATTTTTCTCATAAAATAAATGTCAGAATAACTGTTACGGGATTGCTACAAGAACAATTTAAGTTATAACCTAAAGGCACACTAATGGGCCTTAAATTATTTCACAAGTACATTTTTACAACCTTATTATTATAAGAATATTGTGACAAATAAAACTCCCTATCATTTCTATCCCTGGTGATTTCTATAAAAATAATTTTCTTTTCTTACCCTATATCTATGATTTCAAATGAATTATACAATTCATTTTTCCTTCCATTTATTAAAATAATGACTTTTAAAATTATAGGAATGACATAAAAATATAGGATTAAATAAATAGGAACATTCTAAATAGATTTAATGTAAACACAAGCATCATATAAACTTCTAGTAAAACCATGTTTTACCATAAAGGAATAAAATTTTTTATACCATTATTTATATGATTACTTAATTACATACATAAATATTCTTACAAGGTGCACTTGATTATTTTTAAAATATCTTTAAAAACATAAATATGTATCATATAAATTTATTCATCTAAAATAACTTATAAAATGGCATTTTAACATCCAATTGTTTGACATGAAAACAATTTCATTCAATAATGAATAACAACAACCTGTTGTTAGAATTATTCAAAATGGGTGAAAAATAGCACTGTAATAAATTTCTTCACATTGGAGGAATCCATTTACAATAATTATAACTTTGAATTTAATTATATCTTCACCAGTTTTGTCTTATTTCTTCTTAAAAATAATTTTACAACCTTTAAATTTCTCCTTATCATATTTGTTAACAATTATCCAGGTTTGGATTTTTATAAGAGAATCCATTTCGTCTCTCAAGGTAGTAAGAAACTACCCAGATTCATTAGGCTTAAGATCTTGTTTAAAGATGTGTGATTCATCCCTACATATATTAAAGCCTATATTAAAGGGAAAGACTATTACATCATCCTTTGTAAACTGGTCTAGAGGCCTATTGGTTCTTCCAGGCCAATCACGAGTCAATTGGTAGTCACTCAAGTAATTATCTATCTTATTCTATGATTCAAATTATGATTCAATAATATGATCTAGTTAAATGTGAGTTAGTTCTGGTGGATTTTTGGAGATATACCTATGTAAAATCTATATTTCAGGTTCCAATATAACATCAAAAACTAAAGGATCAGATATACTAGACTATATATGATTAAAATACTTATATCTATAAACAAATCCTCATGGAAAAAACATCACATAAGATTATACATTTCAGAAAACTAGTCTTTTAAATCCAAAGCCTATAACCTTTAACTCCAAGTGGGTATCCCAAAAAGACACATTTAATAGTCATGGGTTTGAGTTTATTATCAATGGTATGAGCATAGGTAGTGCAACCAAAAAATATATGATGTGCCAAATATTGGGTGAACTAGTCCACATCTCTCCATATATTTTGAAATCAATGGAACTACAGGGATATCTATTGATCAGATAGAGAGTAGTAGCAACTACTTACCATAAGGGCTTAGGAAGACCCAAATATGAGAGAATTCCTCACACTCTTTCTAAAATAGCCCAATTCATCATATATACTAGTTCGTTCTATTTTGGAGTATCCACAACAATTTTTTGTCTGAGAACACATTTTAAAATATAATAGTCTAGGAATTCATTAGAAAAATACTCTAGGCCATTGTCTTTCTTAAGTCTTTTGAGTTTATTTCTAGACTCATTTTCAGCACTAGACTTCTAAATTTTGAAGGTTTAAAAGGTTTTAGATTTATTATTGATTATGTAAATCCATACCTACCATGGATATTCTTCTATAAATATCACATAGTAGTGCCCCCCACTATGGGAAACAGTCTAAGAGGGTAACATAAAATCAGAATGTACATATTATAAAGGGGATTTTAATATATTTGTATACCTTTCTAAAATGAATCATTTGGATTTACCAATAACATAATCTTCAAAAAAATGGAAGACTACATAGGGTTATATCATTTAATATTCCATTATTTCTTAGTTCATTTAGACAGTTTTAACTTATATTTCCAAAACATTGATGCAATAATATAGTTTTATCTATTATGGGGTAAATAGTGGCATTTAACTGCTTCATATGAGTCCTAATATCTATTATATATAGACCATTGTTGTGGTTTCCTATCATAGTAGTGAGTGTCCCCTTAGAGATCTTAATACTTTTAGAATTTGACATAAAAGTGTAACCATTTTTGTATAGGACACCTGGGGAAATAAGATTCCTATTCTTGTTAGTAACCCACCTAACCTCCTCTAAAGATTTTATCAATCCATCATGCAATTATAGAGAGACGGTAACTCTCCTCATGATTTTTCAACTTTTGTTGTTTTATAGGTAAACCTCACCAATCTCAATCTCTCTTAGATCAATGAATTACTCATGTTTTGGACACATATTAAATGAAAATCTTAAATTTATAACCCATTAATCATTCATAGAATTAGAAAAAACATTAAAAATAGAAGAAATATCAACATCTTCATCAACTGGCAATGAATAGTCAGTGTTATTTTTGTTTTTAATAGAATTCGTACTTTGGGGATAATTACTTCTAATGTGACCAAATTGATTACAATGAAAACATTTTATTTCTTTACACCTAGATCCTAATTAGATCCTCGAATTTTTCTTTCCTCTCATTTTTCCAATCTTCTCATGCCTACCTCTACTATTAAGCCCCTGTGATTCCTATTTAATTGGGCTAGGATTCTTCTTTTGCATTTATTTTTGAGAATAAAGCAGACTTAACATATTCTATGTCTAAATAATCCCTACCATATATCATTGAATATTTTATTTAATCATAAGAGTAATCTAATGATGTCAATAATATGGTAACTATATCCTCATCATCCACCTTAATTTATATATTGTAAAAAATATTAATGATTTTATTAAACTCATTTGTATGAGTCTGAATTGTTGTTTTAGGACGCATAAAAAAGTTATACAATCACATATTTATGTGTGGTCATCCTATAATGGTCTTTTCCATATATAAATTAACATGATTTAACTAGATTTGGGATTTTATGGATTCATATGATACTATATGAATGACCTTATCACCTAAATATAGGAGCATTAAACTATAGCCCTTCCTAATCACATTAGTTGGGACATCAATTTCCATAGTGGTAGATTGTCCATCAGTAGAAAGGGTGAAAACATTCTTTTTAGGACCACATAAGGAATCAAGGATCTCATTATGGTCTAGGAGTCAGTTTATCTTTATCTTCTAGAGGCTAAAAAACATTATCCCCCATTTAATTTTTCACTTTCAAATTTCTTTGAGCCCATTATTCTAGATTACATGTCTCATATTCCAATATTTAGGGGCTACATTGATGTGGTGGTCTCTTTGAAAAAGTCAAGATCCCCTAATCTAATAATTGGGTTCAAAATTTAATATATACAAGTCAATTAATCATTGAACTGAAGGAGAAATACATATTCTATATTAATATAGTCCATAAAAATAAAAGAACATAGATATATAATATGATTTTTTCTACTGTAGACCTATGTTCTTAGCAAGAACACCACTTAAAGACTTTATTACTGAAGAAACAAAAAATCCAGATTACAAAACACGATTGTAGAATGGAACAAAAGAAACTATATGAGTATCATGTCAAAATATTTTCGACAGTAGTAGTGAAATTTATCATGAAGAACTAGAAATCATAATTTCAGAATGGAATCAAGCTACACAAACACATAGAAGGAAACACCATCATATAGGCAGTAATAACTAAACCAAGAAAATATGAATAAACATCTTATATATTGAATTTATAATATAAAAACATGGAAGAATATAAAATTAAGCTCAAGTTGTTGATTCCCACCTTTAGATAAGAATGTCTTGTAACGAATGATGAATATATCCACCCAAACCCCAAACTAAGTTCAGAAACAAAAAATACGGTCTACTTTAGTGACCTTTAGGAAACACAAACAAAATCACCTTAGAAAACTTCTCTTGATACTTCTCAGCCACTGGAATCGGTAAATCCCAATACACACAAAAATTTCAAATAATTTGCCCTAAGTTGTGTTGATGATGAAAGACGAGGCGATAGTGATTCATGTTGTAAAAGTAGGACATGAACCACCTAGAAATCCCAAAATAAAGAGTCTAGTCTTCTAATAACTATGGAACAAATGGGTTGCACAAGTAGAATTAAATAATTCTCCACTAAAATAAACACAAATCGGCATACTATTACTTGGATTTACCCTTATGTGCACCATGTTACCCTTATACATATATTTTATAACCTTAATCTGACTAGGTTATACCCTTAAATAGTGGGGATTAAAATTACATCGAAATTGAGATACCTTTAAGCAAGGGGAAAGCTACCCTTACACAACCAATGCATTATCTTTACTAAGGAACCAACTATAATCTAAGGAAAACCAATTAATTCGAAATTGAAAAATATGAAATCATGAATTGAATGTTTCATGGAATAAATGGAACATGAATCATGAAATATTCATAAGATGTCAGAAACCAAAAATAATTCATATTAATTTAATTTTATTGCAAATAAAAAAATGAATACATGAAAAATAACAAATTTTTATTGAAAAATAATTAAATAAAAATATAAAATTTATAGTGGTAAAAAATAGAGGTGGCCAATGGAATCTTCCTAAAAAGATTTATAAAATTATAGAAGGTATCCTCTATCCAAAAATATTTAGTCCTCCACTAGATCGATTACAAAGATATCAAATACATAAACTAGATGAATACCTTCTCAATAATTAAAAAAAATAATGTATCATTATATCATAGGTACTAGAGGTGGTGTATGAGATAGATCAAGGACCAAGGTGATGTATGCGGATCAAAAATACTCCTATAAACCAGTGCCAAGTCCATTTCAGAAAAGAAGATTTAAAGAGTTTTCATAGCACACTACTAAAGAAAGATGATAACGTACTTGGAATCTATAATGAGGGAGATGTTGTGTCCCAATAGATCTGCAATATTGGGGATAAAATTCCCCTCTATTTTCAAATAGAACCACCACCATCCATAACTCCATTGATAAAATAACAATATGTATTATGTTTTAAACTATAGGTTATGGGAGACCATGTGATCCATTTCCCTTGAGGGGTCACTCAACTAGGAATCGTGATCTATAGTGATATCCATCAAAGCCTATGAATTTTATTCATGTAATTTAAAAAACATAAATAATTTCTTATAATCATTTTTTAATTTTTGAAATTAAATTTTTAGTCATCATATTTTTTTCTTACGAGCTTATGTTGGTTAGGATGTGACTTGGGACCTACTCAAGTAATTATTTATTAGCCAATATTTGGAATCCCTTGCATTCATTAATTTTTTGATGTTATGTAGCCACTTTAGGATTGGTTTTGTAGCTAGTTTTGGAGATTTCATTCATAAATGATGTTGAAACCTCAAATATTTGTGTGTCCTCCTCAATATATGACCACTACACCTTTATCATTACCATGTGTGGATCCTCAATTCAGAAGTAGGTGTGATGTTCATTTTTAGGTAATGATTTTATTTCGAGGTAGATAGGGTTTGTAGTTTTGGGGGTGATGAGAGCCCTCAATGTGGATTTATTATCTTCTCTTATAAAATAGAAGTGGTGGGATGTGGTTTCAATGGCATCCATAGTTAACTAGAGAAGATAAAGAATAAGGAAGGTGGACTCACTATCTAACTTCATGTTACCAGGAGATTGAATTTTTTATGGATTCAAGAGGATCTTCTTCTTTGGATAATTTTTATTTTTTTAGTTTAGGACACAAAATAGTTATAAAATTCACCCTCAGTGCAAGACTCTATTCTTTTTTAAGATGGTAAGCCTGAACTTCAGAAAGGCCGTCACAAGTGGTCCTTTAATTTCATTCTTATTTTTTTGTGTTTTTGTTTTTAGGTGTTTTTTCAATCATGTATTTTGATTTTTGAAATGGTGTTGTACATGCCACACCCTTGTCTTGGTATCAGTACAAGTCATGGGGCTACAAGATCTTATCCTCCATGTTGTTTCCTTGTGTTCCTTTTCATTCTCTAGTTTCTGTTTTCAACTTATTTTATATTTTTTCTCATGATTATATTACATAGTGAAACCCTAGTTCCCCTACCACATGGAAGTAGTTGAATTGGATGATGTACATAAAAATTATAATTTTCTTTTCTTATTTTCTTACTTTAGTTGATGATTATTTGATCCAATGAAAGCTCCTTTTGATTCTATTGTTTCAGTTGGTTTTGAGTTAATCAATTGGATTGTATTATACCTTTATTATGGTGTCGTTTTAATTTTTTCATTAATTTTTTATATTATATTCTCTCTCTTAGATTATAGTTTCATAGAATAATTTTTATAAATGTATTTCGATTATAATTCAATGAAAATGTTCTTTTTTTATTCATGTATTACTGATATTGTCTAATATATTCAAAATTGAAAACTTGTTATATATTTTTTTTGGATTTTTTTAACCAAACTTATATTTTATGAAAATACTTGTGTTCTAGAATGGGGACTACCTAACAACACATCTCCCTCACAAAGCCACTCCTAGAAGGTGCATTTTTTATAATAAGTAAGAAGGGAAGAAATTTTACTTTTTTTGTGACTAGAAAATAATGGAAGGTATAAAAATTGATATCATGTTAAAAAAAGTCATTTCAACCCCCCCAAAAAATCCAACAGCACACCTCAGAATGGAAGAGAAATACCCCACCATTGGAAATTATAGTTAGGGGGAAAATATTTATTAGGACAATTCAAATGATAGAGAATAAATATTTTCTAGAATGACTTCATTCTAGAGTACATGTATTATTGATATTTTAAAAAATATTTAGAATTGTAACCTTGTTTTATATTTTTGTTTTTAATTTTTTGAACCAAAATTATATTTCATACAAATCCTTGAGTGGTTGAATGGGGGATACCCTGCAACACAGCTCCTTAATAAATACACTTCATGAAGGTTCATTTTTTATCATAAGTAAAAAAAGAAGGATTGTTTTTTTCATGAAAAAAAACAAAATGGAAGGTATAAAAATGTACATCACATTGAAAAAATCCATTAAAAACCCAAATAATTCACCATCACATCACAAGACGGAAGATAAATACCCCACCTTTTGATATTATAGTCTGTGGGAAATTAATTTCTTAGAATAATCCAAATTGTAAATCATATATCCTTTCTATAATGACCACATACTAGAGTAAATCACCCCATCTATTTGGAACATTGAAGAGGAGAATCCCTCACACAAAAATAAAAGCAGATATGGTCAAGAGAGATTTTTCATTAATCATCTTCTTCCCATGTTCATTGAAAATTATTAATGATACAATGCAGATAGGAGGTCAATTTTTGGGAGGGTCATCCTGGGAAGAACAAGGGTGCATCCACCCTATTTTCTTTCAAGAAAAGGATTGTTCCTTAACATAGAGATATAAATAATCACCAGTATCATACCAATAATTTATTTTTTGGTCAAAAATGATCTTGAATGTAGACCTGAATGGACAAATTCTGTATAAAACTTTTCCCTCCCCCAACTCTTATGAAACAATTCCATGGTATCTAATAAACTAGGAATATTAATATCACCCTCTAAAATAGGACCTAATAGCCGATCTGGGTCAATAAGTGGAATCTTGACTTATCCCATGAATATATTTTCAATGGATTAAGGGAAGGAATTAAGGAAATGAAGAATTGATAAAACATGCACCATGTGAAATGTAAGAACACTCTGAATTAATGTGATCTTATACCACACAAGGTGAAGAATTAACTTTTTCATTTTCATGAATCAAAATGATAGATAGATACTTTACTAAGGATAAGGGGGATAAAGATAAATAAAATTAAAATTTTCTTATCAATTCAATCATATAAACTATTTCATGTGGTATTTTTTACGAGTAACTGTTTGATAGATTTTATGATTTTACACTCTGGCCAATATAGTCTGAGAGTGGGTCCTATAAGTTCCTATAGCCATTGATGAATAAAAGAATATGATTAACCAAAATCAAATGGGAGATACCCAAATTCCAAAATAGAATCTTCAAATTATAACATTTCCACTGCTATAAATTGTGTAATATTCAGTGTTGAATTTTATCAGTTATAAAGGAAAATCACTGATAAAGGGGTGACTTGTATCATCACATGAAAAAAACACTGAAAATGGTATCCTTTGTCATCATTTTTTATAGAACTAATAAAATTCATCCCATTATGAGTGAATTTTATTTGCCACTGATATATATACCAGTAAATAAATTTAATTTATATTTATATATAAAAAGGATTTCTATTACAATAATTATTAATATGAACATATAATATATAAATATAATTTATAAAATTTTTAAAAATGAAACTTATTTTCAAAATTATATATATATATATATATATAATTACCAAGTTTATATTAGTCAATGAAAATTTTTAATAGTATATTTATATAGATTAATTACAAAATGTGTATAAAATTAAAATAATTATGATATCACTACTATAGATATGGCTATACTCAGCGCAAGAAAAGGCCATTATCAGTGAAAAAAATTGTTTTGGTCCTCATCACCATTAAAAGTGGGATACATTTATCAAATATTTTCTAATGCTAATAAAGGTTTGTTTTATTAGTGCTAGAAATAGTGCTGATAAAGGCCATAATATTGTATTGTTCTATTAAAATTATGGCACACTACAACGGAAAAAACAGGAATATTAAAAAATCATAATTTAATTAAAATACAAATTAAATCATAAATACAAGAAAAAACACTATATTATATAAATATTAAACATTTCCTTGTATAAATACATATGAAAGTAAAATTTAATACCCACATTAAAAAACATCAATAGTTTCACTATATTTGGCACCATACCCCTTCCAAAAATAGCCTTTTCATGGTGTCATTTTCTGAACAAACCACCCAAACTCAAGAAAAGTAATACACCTTAATAAGGAAAAAAATTATATTATTAAAACTATAAAGAAATAGATTAAACATATATATGAAACAATACAATAATAGAATGTAATTTTTAAATTTAAACCCGGAAATTTGAGTCATATCAGACACACTATGTATTGGATTGAGGTCCTAATGATTACTACATTTCACAAATTATTTATGAATTATTATCCTAAATTATAAAATAAATACGAAAGTGTTTTATCATTTTTTAGTATGTCATATTTATTTTGACCAAAAATTTCATTTTTAAACTCAAAACACATTGTTTGAGTCATACTATGCAAACTGTGCATCGAATTGAGGTGTGTCTAGTTCGTACATGTCACAAATGACATATGGATTATTTTCTTAAATTATCAATAGAATCTGAATTATTTTCTTAGTTTTGAGTATGTGATGTGCGTTTTCAACTAAAATGTCAATTTTAAATAAATAGACACACATGGATTCATATCAATAACATGGTGCATAATATTCACATGAATTTGATTCTTAAACATAAAAAGTTTCTTAAGGATCATTGCTCTAAATTATCAAAAAAATATTAATTCACATTATTGGTTTTAGTATGTTGCATGGATTTTTTAGTAAAATGTTATTTTAAAATAGAAACATAATCTTTGAGTAATACTAGTCACGTCATTTCTTGGTTTGATATAAGAATAATTCCAATCTGTCATAAATGAATTATGAATCATTTTCCTAAAGTATAAATACAATATTTTCATTTTTCACAATTTTAATTGAGTGACACTATTTTTGAACTAAAATGTCAATTATAAACTGATGATAGAAACTTTTATTAATATCAGGAACATTGTGTGTTGGATTGAGGTGCAGATAATTCCTCCACATCAGAAATGTCTTCTGAATTATTTTCCTAAAGTATCAAAATAGTCCAAATTCTTTTCTATGTTTTGAGTATGAGACATTTTTTTGCATAAAAAAATCAATTTGAAATAGAAATACACACTTATAGTCATACTAGTCACAGGGTGCATCTGATTTATGTGTGTTTGATTCATACACATCACAGAAGAATTAAGAATCATTTTCCTAAATTATGAATATATTCTTAATGTTTTTTCTATGTTTTGAGTATTTTATTTGTAATTTTTACTAAAAAGTCAATTTAAACCGAAAACACATAATTTGATTCATACCGATCACATCATGTGTCAATTTTTAATAAGACTAATTCATTCACATAAAAATGGATTATAAATAATTTTCCTTAATTAGAAAGTCAATATGAGTGCACTTCTTAGTTTTCAGTAAGTGATCTATATTTTGAAATAAAATATAAATTTTAAAATGATAACTTTCATTTTGTGTTATACGTGGAACACCATGTATCAGATTTAGTGTTGGATGATTAAGAAACATTAGAAATGAATAATGGATTATTTTCCCAAAGTATCATAATATTCTAAATGTTTTTTCTTGGTATTAAATATCTTGATTTTTGAACTAAAATTTCAAATTTAAATAAAAACATACATTGAGTCATACTCGTCACACTGTGAATTAAATTGATGATTGGTTGATTACTACAAGTTAAAAATGAAATAAGGAAAATTTTACTAAAGTATTAAAATAACACAAATTTTTTTCTCAGTTCTCAGTATGCCAGAAACGATTTTTATTGAATGTCAATTTAAAATAAATACACACACTTTGAGTCATACCGGTCATATAATGTGTTAGTTTGATGTGTGATTGATTCATACACATCAAAAATGACTTATGAACCATTTTCATATGGTATAAAGATATTATAATTTTGTTTTACTAGTTTTTAGTTTGTGACATTAATTTTGAACTAAAATGTCAATTTTAAACATATAACATGAAATTTGAGTCATATCAGGAACACTATGTATCAAATTGAAGTACAGTTAATTCCTACATGTCAAAATTTATTTATGGACTATTATCATAAGTTATCAATGAAGACTGAATGTGTTTTTTCATTTCTGATTATGTTACATGTGTTTTGAACTAAAATGTAAATTTAAAATTGAAAACTCTCACTTTGAGCCATGTTAGACACAATTGGTATTAAACTGAGGTGGTGTTGATGTAATGACCCAAACTTTTGAATAATATTTTGTTTCCTGAAAATGTTTTTTATATAATTCTTACACAAAAAAACTCTATACTTTTATTAATGAAGTGAGTATAATTTAAATGAGACTTTTGGTTTTTGACCGTTATATGACCATTTTTCAATATTACCATTGGAAACAATATTAATTTTTTAACGTTATAATTGTTGATTAAAATATAAATAATAATGGATAATTAATGCAGAAAGAAGACTCGATGGCCTCATCTAGTAGACTCGGGTCATACAAAGCCTATCTATTAGAGCATGGGAAGGAGGTAGCATCATTGGGCTTTTCTCTAGACCAAGTCCAAGCTGAACATCAACATGTTAAGATTGAATGTAATCACCTTCAGTAGAAGTTCAAGATGATAGAAACCACCACTCAAGAAATTTTTCCCAAAATGCCCCAAGATTCTATCACCATTGAACACCTTACTCTTAGGTCTAATGCATGATTTATAAGGGGCAATGTAATTAGGCCTTAGTTACTTTCTGTAATACTTTTGTATAAATAAAATTTTTATTTCTTCTTATGGTAAAATTTTTCAATTCCAAATGTCAAAATTAATAAAGGATGAATTTTCAGAAATTCTGTATTATTGATGATTATTGGAAAAATGGAATTTTGGAATATTTTTTTATACTTTAAATAATTAATAATGTGAAATTATTTTCAAAAAATTATCAAATATAGTTTTGATCAGTAAAAAATTTAGAGTCTGATATGATCAACTTGTTTTCTAGTGAATAGTAAATTATGAATCGTAATATTACCCTCATGAATAGTAATGTGACCAATATATTAGTAACCTCACTTAAGAAAATATAAAAATAATTTAGGCATCTTTAATGGTAATGTGATATAATAGAATAAGTAATAACTATTTTAGAAATTATTATTTAAGTATTAGTATTTTTTCGACTGAATAGTGAATTAAATTATAAATTAAATATCTCATATTTAGAAAATTATATTCATAAAATTGAGTTCATTATTGAATTAATAACCTTGATATTAGGTTAGGGTTAATTTATGGTATTTTTATAAAATGTTTTGTTTTCAGTGAATAGTAAAAATGCAGTTTTGAGTTTCGGTGTATTTAATGACATCATAAATGATGTATTCATGATGTAATAATTCTGGTCGACTCTTGAAGAATGAAATATGTTGTGAGGTGTCCCAAGTGGCCAATACCATGAAAAAATACCATGGGAAAGCCCACAGTTTTTTAAATTCCACTAATGAGGTGTCCCTTGAAAATTATTAAAAAATTCCGACACATTTTATATAAATACCAACCCATTCTTTCATTCCATTCAATCAAAATTCCCCTTGAATGAAGCTCCAGTATTTTTTACTTTCCAAGGATCCCTCCCAAGGTTCAATAAATCCCTAAAAGGTCACAACCTTCACATTTTTTTAATTTAATATTCAAGGTAAGAGAAAATTTCACCCTCTCATTTTAGTCAAGTCTTCTTTTATGTTATGTCTTTCAATTATCATTTTCTTATGTTGGGATATATTATTATGTGTCCTTATTTATCTCCATTTATTTTCAAATGATTATATACCATTTCCTTTCTCATAAAATTATTTTCTGAATTTTTACGCGATGTCGTTAAGCTGCCGAATTTTCATAAGGGAATTCGCAACTTCTCTTTTTCCATTCAAATTCTCTTTTATATGGTATGTCAAGAAAATTTCAATGACATGTTCCTATCTACATATTATTATAACCTTATACTATATTATGACTCTATTACTAATGGTTTACCCCTTTTCCCTATCTTTTTAATATTTTCTAAAACCATGTTGCATACCCATTATGCTATAGAATTTTCGTCTCAAAATCTCCCTCTTTTTCTCAAGAAATTATTTTATTTTATTTTTTGTGAATACCCAAAACTATTTAATTTCTAGGTTTATTAATTAATAAATAAAAATGATATATTTTATTTTGGAATTTACATACATTAAACCCGTATTCCCATTACATGGTTTATAAATATAAGGCCCCGGCCTTAAACATTACTTAATCTTGAGTTATTACAAGATTACACCTTGAGGATCTTCTCAGGTTAAGAGTTTTAGAAAATTAGATCATAAAACATTCATTACATTCCCCATTTAAACAAAGTGGTTACATAAAAGATAGAATTCATTTTTTCCATCAATGGAAACATATTTAAAATAAAACATGGATTCTTTCTTGACACTTCCTTGACACTATCATCATATCATGTACCTTTCCCATGACATGTGAAAAACATTTCAAAAACATGGGATGAGCCTAAAAAGCTCAGTAAGGGATATAAAAATATGGAAAGGAAACATGGGTACGTATATAGATAAGAATGAAATCATACTTTACCCATAAAACATAAGCACTTTAACATACCTCATCAAATCATGAATAAATTATAGAAATCATAAGATATAAAAGGTAACTTGAGGCATTCAGAACATTCTTACGTAGGGAGTAACCCTCTTGGTTACGTTTGGAATACCCTTCACAGTATATTCCCTAAATCTCTTCGGAGAAACCTTAACGTTTCACTCCTTCGCGTTACCCAATTCATTGGAGAGTTATATCGGGCTCACCCGCCCTTAGTTTATCATGGAACCACCCATCTTCATAATAATTCCCAAGAACCTCAACATAATTGTATCACATAAAACATGCATAAAGGAAACATAACATTTCCACCTTTCAATCACAAGATATCAATACAACACATTGATATAAAAACATTATGAAAAATAAATTCAATACTAAAATAAAAGAAAAGTAAAACATGGTATTTATTTTTCTTTTAAAAAAAGGTATGGCTTGTAGAGGAAGTCGAAACTCAAATAATGGTCACGGTGGCAGAGAAGTCGTTGTCGCCGCATACGTACGACAAAAACATTCCCTTTTTTCGTTTAGTAAACGCTTCATATAAAAAAGATTCCTTTTGAATAAATGTAAAATTCAAAGGGGTTTATACACCGTATAAAAGAAGGTTGTGTATAAAACAAAATATGCCTCAATGAAAGGAGATTGAGACGAAGTCCCATTCCTCGGGTCCGACTTGACTCGGTCGTTCTTTAATCTCCTGAATAATAAACTTGACTTAATTTATACTTGTTTAAGAACTTTTTTCATGTTCAATATTCTTTTTATATCACTTATTGCCATGTCATGAACACTATGTAATTATTTAAGTTAATAATGGTCGTTTTAACGATCATTGGTACTTGAGTCAAAAATAAACCCTTTATAATTACAAGTTTTTACTGTATCCATTATATCCAGAATGGTATTCATTATGTAGATATCGTATATATCATATATATCCAGTACATTCATTCATTTATAATATTATATAACATTTAGAGGTAAGAAATGAAATGCACCGTTCATTGAGACGGTAAGCCGTACGTACGCATGAACGCTGCTTCCATTTCTATTTCGTATTTTATGAAATGGAATCATAATGATATAAAGGTATATTATAATTCCAGGGTAATATCATATATAATATCATAACTCTATCCTTTATACGTCCCACATATGGTATTAACGAATCAAATCACTTTGAGGGGGCGGTAGTCCGCACTTCCTTAAATGAAGATATCACGTTTACCCATAATGGAAACCATAAAGGTATACCCAAAATGAAAAATACAGAAGATTAAGGAAAACATAAAAATATTATATATCATATATAAATATAGTGTCATATTAATGGACACCTTTGAAGGTGTTAAAAGAATGTTGAACAATCATCGTTTCGGGAGGCAGAAATTCACCATCCACGGAAACAGTATGTTCTTTAACCATTAGATGTAGGTGTGTGTAAGTGTAGCTAGAATAATTCTTATAAAAACATCCTATTATATGGAATATACTGGTGTTGTTAAAAAAGAAATGAATAAAAAGAGTTTAGGGGGTTGGAGAAGCAAAATAAAACAAAAGAACACAAGTGAATACATTACCTTAAAATCGGGTAACTCCCTTTGGTTTGAGCTCAAAGGCTTCCTTGGGAAGACTTATGCCCAAAATGAGGCTTCAAGGAGTAAGATAGTGAAGTGGAGAGACAAATTGGGAAGGGGTTGGCCGATCTAAAGGCTTTGTAAGTGTGGGTAAGGAGGTAGAGGTGGGGGCCTTTTATAAGAGGAGAGGAGGGGAACTCTTGGAAAGTAAAGAAATGTTACTTGATTTTAAAATGAGTTTCGGATTCAAAAGGTCCCACGTTGATATAATTTGAGGGTAAGGTGATAAGGGTTCTAAATCCACCCATCCAATAGGTTTTGGACATGTTTAGGTCATAGATTTTATATTAACTTTTCATTTTATTTAAATCCTTTATTAATGAGGTAATCATTGTATCATCATGATGTCATAAATAATTTAATTTATTTAATGTCTAAAAATTATAAAAAAAATAATGATGTAGGAAATCTTTTTAGATTTCTAATGAATATTTATAGTAAAAAATCTGACTTGTATAATCCCATTTAAAAATTGTTTTAGTAAAACAACTCATGTTTGTGTCATTTTAATTTTAACATTAAATAAAAAGATATTAATGTCATTTTCCTAACAAAGTGGCTCCATGGGGTCACCAAGTTGACCCATGGCTTGTCTTGGTCGGCCATGACACATCCAATAAGGGTAGGACATGTTTCTAGGTATTTTAATTTTATTATAACATTATTTTTACCTTAAATTACACTAATTACCTCTAATTGCGATTAAAAACTTAAAAGTTACTATTCACCAAAAAAATTATTTTAATCTCGTTGAACCACATTTTACGTCTTAATGACAACCATGTATGTTGGATATTTGAAAATCAAATCACAGAAGTGGAAAAGTTTCATTTAAACGAAAAATCAGTTTCTTTAACTACCACTTAGTGGTTTCACTATTCATCAAAAATTGAAGTTTTTCAGAAAAATACCAAAATTTCACCCTAAGATATATTTGATATTCTGAATTAAAAAATGATGTATATTTTAAAAAATTCAAAACATATAAGTTACATTAATTAATTTAATAATTAATTCCCGCTGTCATGACAAATAGCGTGTTTTTATGAAACAATAAGTATCAAAAGATTGACACCAGTTTAAGTCCAATTTCAAAGTGAAACTGATTCCAATGACCCCCATTGGATTAAATGGTAAAAAAATATATTCTAATTTCACTTAAAAACCAATTAAAAAGATAATCTAATCATATAAATAATTTAGATTAAAAAGAGGTTTTGAATTAAAATACAACATTTTTCACTATTTATTAAAAAAATGAACTTTATCGGAAAAATAAAAAAGATTCACAAAAAGTAAATTTTGATGTCCCAAACATAAAGAATAAGTTTATTTTGAAAAACATAGCTTATAAAATTGTCAAAATATAGATTTAAAAATGTTTTTCCAACAAAAGGCAGTAAAACAATCTTTTTAAAATATTGGTGTATTCTATGCTTAAGATTGGATTTATTCTCATTTTAAGCCTCTAAAACACTATCTAATTCACTAATAGACATAGATAAAAATATCTATTATTCATTACTTACTTGGGATGTTACATCCTTCCCCCCTTTATAAAATTGTGTCCCCGCAATTTATTTACTTATCGAATAAATGGGGGTATTTATCCCTCATTGCATTTTCAGATTCCCATGTTGCCTCTTCCATCATGTAGTTTTTCCACAAAACCTTTACATAATTAATCACCTTATTCTGTAACACTTGCTCCCTATGGTCAAGAATCTGGACCCGTTGTTCCTCATAAGATAGGTGCTCTTCCAGTTGAACTACCTCTGGACTCAAAACATGAGATGGATCTGGCATGTACTTTCTCAGCATCGAAACATGAAAAACATTGTGTACCTGAGATAAACTCGGAGGTAAAGCCACCCGGCATGCAACAGATCCAACTCTCTCCAGAATTACATATGGTCCAATGAACCTTGGACTCAGCTTTCCTTTCTTACCAAATCGCATCACACTTTTCCATGGTGAGACTTTGAGAAAAACATGATCACCTACCTTAAAAGATAGATCCTTCCTCCTATTGTCTGTATAACTCTTCTGCCTGCTCTGAGCTGTTCTCATGTGTTTCTGTATCAGTTGAACTTTTTCTGCCAACTCTTCTACCAATTCTGGTCCCATCAGCTTTCTTTCACCCACTTCATCCCAAAAAGCTAGAGTTCGACACCGCTTCCCATATAACGTCTCAAATGGTGCCATCTGTATACTGGAATGAAAACTGTTATTATATGAAAATTCAACCAAAGAAAGATGTTGGTCCCAACTTCCCTGATAATCCATAGAGCAATAACATAGCATATCCTCCAATGTCTGAATTGTTCGTTCTGACTGCCAATCTGATTGAGGATGAAAAGCTGTACTAAAATTTAATTCAATACCCAACGACTTCTAAAGGCCTTCCCAAAAGTTAGAAGTGAACCTGGGATCACGGTCAGATACAATGGAGAGGGGAACTCCACGTAACCTGACTATCTCTTTAAGATACAAATGGGAATGTTGATCTAAGGAAAAAGTATCTCGTGTAGCGAGGAAATGAGCAGATTTAGTCAAGCGATCAACAATTACCCAGAATGTATTATTACCTCGAGGTGTCTTCGGCAATCCCAAAACGAAGTCCATGGATATATTCTCCCATTTCCATTCTGGTACTGGTAAAGGCTGAAGCATCCCTCTCGGTAACTTCCGCTCTGCTTTAACCTGTTGACATGTCAAACACTTCACAGTAAAATCAGCAATATCTCTTTTCATTCGATCCCACCACTAATACTCTCGCAGATCTCTGTACATCTTAGTACTGCCAGGATGAACTGAAAATGGAGAACTATGAGCTTCACATAACAACTCTCCCTTCAACTGTGAATCACAAGGCACACACAATCTCTTCCCTAATCTCAAAACGCAATCATTATCAATGTTGAATTCAGGAAACTTACCTTTCTGAACCAGCTCTACCTTTTTCTGCAACTCACTGTCTTGCTTTTGTGCTTGCTTGATTCTGTCTGATAGAGAAGATTTCACTGATACCTGAAACAAAATAGAAGAACATCATACACCAACAACTTCTACGCCAAAGTTCATCAAATACTTAACCAAAGGATCACGTTCCAAACGCAACATTGCTAATGAAGCATTACTTTTTCGACTCAAAGCATCAGCCGCTTTATTTGCTTTTCCCGGATGGTAATGAATTGTACAATCATAATCCTTGATTAATTCTAGCCATCTCCTCTGTCTCATGTTCAATTCATTCTAAGTGAATATATACTTTAAACTTTTTTAATCGGTATATATTTCACACTTTACTCCATACAAATGATGCCTCCAAATTTTTAAAGCGAAAACATCAGCAGGTAATTCTAAATCATGTGTAGGGTAATTTACCTCATGAGTTTCCAACTGTCGTGAAGCATAAGCAATTACCTGATCATTCTGCATTAGGACACAACCAAGTCCTTTCAATGAAGCATCACTGTATATAACAAACTCTACATTCCTGGAAGGTAATGCCAAAACTGGAGCATTCACCAATCTTCTTTTCAATTCCTGAAAACAATCATCACATTCTTTTGTCCAGATAAACTTAACACCCTTCCGAGTTAGCTTAGTCATTGGACTAGATAACCGTGAAAAATTTCTAACAAACCTTCGGTAATAGCCTGCCAAACCAAGGAATCTACGAATCTCTATTACATTTGTGGGTCTTGTCCATTTTTCAACAACCTTTGTTTTTGCAGGATCAACGGTTATCCCATCTTTAGAAACAATGTGACCAAGGAAAGAAATTTGTTGCAACCAAAACTCACACTTTCTGAATTTCCCATACAATTTATTTTCTTTTAAGGTTTTAAAAATAACCCTTAAATGTCTTTCATGCTCCTATTTACTTTTAGAAAACACCAAAATATCATCAATGAAAACCACGACAAACTTATCCAAGAACTCATGGAAAATTCTATTCATTAAGTCCATGAATACAGCAGGTGCATTAGTTAGCCCAAAAGGCATTACTACAAATTCATAATGGCCATATCTTGTACGAAACGTAGTCATTGGAACATCTGCTTCCTTTACCTTCAACTGATGGTACCCCGATCTCAGGTCAATCTTTGAAAAAAACTGAGCTCCCTGGAGCTGATCAAACAAATCATTGATATGAGGCAAAGGATATTTTTTCTTAACAGTGATGTTATTCAAGGCTCTATAATCAATGCAAAGTCTCATAGAACCATCTTTCTTTTTATCAAATAAAATAGGAGCACCCCATGGTGATGTGCTAGGTCGAATGAAACCTTTCTCTAATAAATCTTGCAATTGCTCCTTCAACTCAAAAATTTCAATTTGAGCCATTCGATAAGGGGGTTTTGAAATTGGCTTAGCATTAGGAACTAAGTCAATAGTAAATTCAACTTCCCGATCTGGTATTATTCCAGGAAACTCATCAGGAAAAACATCAGGATACTCATTTACCACTGGCACATCATTAATCTGAACAGTTCCATTGTTTTCAACAACATGTGCAAGATAACATTCATTTCCATCTTTTACAAGTTTCCCAAACTCTTGATAAGTTATCAACAGTAAGGGTTCATTCTTGTATACAAACTGAAATTCTTTATGAAAAGAAACTTCTTTAGCTCTACAGTCAATCTTATCATGGTAAATAGAGAGCCAATCCATACCCAAGATAACATCAAACTCTATTAGAGATAGAACAATAAGGTTTGCAAGTAGGTTCTTTCCAAATATAAGGATAGAAAGATTCTTATAAATTCTTTTTGCCTCAACATTTCCCCAGGTGTTTTTACGAAAAGTTCAGGATTCATTTCTTGAGATGGTATTCCCATTTTACTAGAAAAGGTTTCAGAGATGAAAGAATGTGTGGACCCTGAATCAAACAACACACTAGCATAATCTGAAAAAATAAACAAAGTACCTGATAGAACTTCATTTGATGGCCCGACATCTGCTGAAGTAGTTGAAAAGGATTTCACCACCCCTTTCTGCTTGTAGTCTAACTGCTTCCCATCACTCAAGCTCTTTGTCGGACACTCATTTTCATAGTGACCCATCTCATTGCAGTTAAAACATTTCACTAACTGTAAATCAAATTTGGACTTACCATCACCTTAATATTTTTCAGTGCAATCACGAGCCTTATGTCCCATCTTACCACATCAGTAGCACTTTCCAGAATTCAGAAGGCATTCCCCGGCATGACTTTTACCAAATTTATCACAAACTGGAAACTTAGTTTTCTTACCATCAGACTTTTTTGAATAATTCTTCCCTTTCTCCTGCCACCTCGGTCTCTTCTTCTGCTAGTTGTTATAGAACACTTGATCATCGGAAAACTCCATTTCCACCTTCTCAGAAAATTGAACAAGATTTTCATAACTTTTAAACTCATGAGAAGCTAATTCCCTTCAATATTTTTGCTTTAATCCTGAGTAAAAATGATTGATTTTACTATCAAGGTCTCGGATAAAATTTGGAGCATACCATGCCAATCGAGTGAACCTCTCTTCATAGGCAGCCACTGAGTCTTCCTCTTGCCTCAATTCCAAGAATTGTTTTTCCATCCTAAGTCGAACAGTCATAGGAAAATACTTCTCAAGAAACATACCTTTGAATTCATCCCAGTCAAGAGCATCAATCTCATCAACGTCCCTGATATTTTTAACCATCAACCACCACTGATCTGCCTCACCCTCTAAATGGTAAATAGCAAGACTAACCTTTTGATTGTCTGAACACCCCATGACATCGAAAATCTTCTCCAGTGCTTTAATCCACCCTTCAGCTTGAACAGGATCAGATGATCCTCTGAATGATGGGGGATGTTGCCTCATGAAATGTTCCACCACTGACATGTTCCTCTGCGGTTGATCTGGCTGATCTCGTGCATGGATACCACCACCATTTATCACTTGAGTCAACTGCGCCATTACTGCAACAAACTGTTCAGTTCCAATTCCGACCATCTCAAGATGTTGATTCGGAAGGTTATTTCCTTCTGTATGCCTCCCTAGCACTGCTTCCCTATTTCCTCTGCGGAAAACCATTCTGAACAAACATGTCTTAGATGAAGCAACATGGTAATCCTCAAATGCTATATCATTTCAAAAAAAATATTTTTGGATAATCATTTAATAGAATTATAACTCCTGAAGTTATCTAAACTGACCTTTGATACCAACTATAAGGCCCCGACCTTAAACATTACTTAATCTTGAGTTATTACAAGATTACACCTTGAGGATCTTTCCAGGTTTAGAGTTTTAGAGAATTAGAACATAAAACATGCATTACATTCCACATTTAAACAAAGTGGTTACATAAAAGATAGTATTCATTTTTCCCATCAATGGAAACATATTTAAAATAAAACATGGATTCTTTCTTGACACTTCCTTGACACTATCATCATATCATGTACCTTTCCCTTGACCTGTGAAAAACATTTCAAAAACATGGGATGAGCATAAAAAGCTCAGTAAGGGATATAAAAATATGGAAAGGAAACATGGGTACATATATACATAAGAATGAAATCATACTTTACCCATAAAACATAAGAACTTTAACATACCTCATCAAATCATGAATAAATCATAGAAATCATAAGATATAAAGGCAACTGGAGGCATTCATAACATTCTTACGTAGGGAGTAACCCTCTTGGTTACATTTGGAATACCCATCACAGTATATTCCCTAAATCTCTTCGGAGAAACCTTAACGTTTTACTCCTTCGCGTTACCCAATCCATTGGAGATCTATATCGGGCTCACCCACCCTTAGTTTATCATGGAACCACCCATCTTCATAATAATGCGCAAGAACCTCAACATAATCGTATCACATAAAACATGCATAAAGGAAACATAACATTTCCACCTTTCAATCACAAGATATCAAAACAACACATTGATATAAAAACATTATGAAAACCATTTTCAATACCAAAATAAAATAAAAGTAAAACATGGTATTTATTTTTCGTTTAAAAAAAGGTATGGCTTGTAGAGGAAGCCGAAACTCAAATAATGGTCACGGCGGCAGAGAAGTCGTTGTTGCCGCATACGTACGACAAAAACATTCCCTTTTGTCGTTTAGTAAATGATTCGTATAAAAAAGATTCCTTTTGAATAAATGTAAAAGTAAAAGGGGTTTATACACCTTATAAAAGAAGGTTGTGTATAAAACAAAATATGCCTCAATGAAAGGAGATTGAGACGAAGTCCCATACCTCGGGTCCGACATGACTCGGTCGTTCTTTAATCTCTTGAATAATAAACTTGAGTTAATTTCTACTTGTTTAAGAACCTTTTTCAAGTTCATTATTCCTTTTATATCACTTATTTCCATGTCATGAACACTATGTAATTATTTAAGTTAATAACGGTCGTTTTAACGATCATTGGTACTTGAGTCAAAAATAAACCCTTTATAATTACAAGTTGTTCATGTATCCATTTTATCCAGAATGGTATTCATGATGTATATATCATATATATCATATATATCCAGTACATGCATGAATTTATAATATTATATAACATTTAGAGGTAAGAAATGAAATGCACCGTTCATGGAGACGGTAAGCCATACGTACGCATGAACGCTGCTTCCATTTATATTTCGTATTTTATGAAATGGAATCATAATGATATAAAGGTATATTATAATTCCAGTGTAATATAATATATAATATCATGACTCCATCCTTTATACGTCCCACATATGGTATTAATGAATCAAATCACTTTGAGGGGGCGGTAGTCCGCACTTCCTTAAATGAAGATATCGCCTTTACCCATAATGGAAACCATAAAGGTATGCCCAAAATGAAAAATACATAAGCTTAAGGAAAACATAAACATATTATATATCATATATAAATATAGTTTCACCTTAATGGCCACCTTTGAAGGTGTTAAAAGAATGTTGAACAATCATCGTTTCGGGAGGCAGAAATTCGCCATCCACGGAAACAGTATGTTCTTTAACCATTAGATGTAGGTGTGTGTAAGTGTAGCTCGAATACTTCTTATAACAACATCCTAGTATATGGAAAATACTGGTGTGGTTACAAAATAAATGAATTAAAAGAGTTTAGGGGGTTGGAGAAGCAAAATAAAACAAAATAACACAAGTGAAGACATTACCTTAAAATCGGGTAACTCCCTTTGGTTTGAGCTCAAAGGCTTCCTTGTGGAGACTTCTGCCCAAAGTGAGGCTCAAGGAGTAAGAGAGGGAAGTGGAGAGACAAAATGGGTAGGGTTTGGCCGAGCCAAAGGCTTTGGAAGTGTTGGTAAGGAGGTAGAGGTGGGGGCCTTTTATAAGAGGAGAGGAGGGGCACTCTTGGAAGGTAAAAAATGTTACTTTATTTTAAAATGAGTTTCGGATTCCAAAGGTCCCACATTGATATAATTCGAGGGTAAGGTGATAAGGGTTCTAAATCCACCCATCCAATAGGTTTTGTACATGTGTAGGTCATATATTTTACATTATCTTTTCATTTTATTTAAATCCTTTATTAATGAGGTAATCACTGCATCATCATGATGTCATAAATAATTTAATTTATTTAATGTCTAAAAATTATAAAAAAAATATCATAATGTAGGAAATATTTTTAGAGTTCTAATGAATATTCATAGTAAAAAATATGACTTGTATAACCCCATTTAAAAATTGTTTTAGTAAAACAACTCATGTTTGTGTCATTTTAATTTTAACATTAAATAAAAAGATATTAATGTCATTTTCCTACCAAATTGGCTCCATGGGGTACCCAAGTTAACCCATGGCTTGTCTTGGTCGGCCATGACACATCCAATAAGGGTAGGACATGTTTCTAGGTATTTTAATTTTATTATAACATTATTTTTACCTTAAATTACACTAATTACCTCTAATCGCGATTAAAAACTTAAAAGTTACTATTCACCAAAAAAATTATTTTAATCTCATTGAACCACATTTTACTTCTTAATGACAACCATGTATGTCGGATTTTTGAAAATCAAATCACAGAAGTGGCAAAGTTTCATTTAAACGAAAAATCAGTTTCTTTAACTACCACTTAGTGGTTTCACTATTCATCAAAAATTGAAGTTTTTCAGAAAAATACCAAAACTTCACCCTTAGCTATATTTGATATTCTGAATTCAAAAATGATTTCTATTTTAAAAAATTCAAAACATATAATTTACATTAATTAATTTAATAATTAATTCCCGCTGTCATGACAAATAGCGTGTTTTTATGAAACAATAAGTATTAAAAGATTGACACCAGTTTAAGTCCAATTTCAATGTGAAATTGATTCCAATGACCAGAATTGGATTAAATGGTAAAAATATATTCTAATTTCACTTCAAACCCAATTCAAAAGATAATATAATCATAAAAATAATTTAGTTTAAAAAGATGTTTTGAATTAAAATACAACATTTTTCACTATTCATTAAAAAATGAACTTTATCGGAAAAATACCAAAAATTCACACAAAGTAAATTTTGATGTCCCAATCATAAAGAATAAGTTTATTTTGACAAAAATATCGTATAAAATTGTCAAAAGATGGATTTAAAAATGTTTTGCCATCAAAAGGCAGTAAAACAATCTTTTAAAAATATTGGTGTATTCCATGCTTAAGATTGGATTTATTCTCATTTTAAGCCTCTAAAACACTATCTAATTCACTAATAGAAATAGATAAAAATATCTATTATTCATTACTTACTTGAGATGTTACAATAAATGACATCATCATCTTGTTTTTAAGAACTTTATAAAACGTTGCAATTTTGATATGAAACCCATTTCTTTTATTCGGTTTGAGTTATTTATGAAATGTTTGATTATTATATATGTGGATCACATGAAAATAAATACATATTAAGGGTTCACCCTGATTTCACTCTAATTAATTTGGTAAATAAATGAATCTCTATAGATGAAAAGTTTTATGATACCTTGGTGAATAACCTTGGTAATTTTTATGACAACTTAAGGATGGAACTTAGTGATTTGCTTATGAATGTATGAATTAAATGTTATAGTCAAATTTTAAAGATATTTTTCATTTTATTATTATTATTATATACCTCTTTATCAAACCTTTATGATATTCACCTTGTTCTTCTTGATATTTCTCAAGTTAACATGTAAATTGTTTCACTTGTTTTCCTTATTGGGTCTTCTTATCACCATTTAATTTGATGTATGTCCCTAGGTTATGAGATACACTAATTTTATATAAGATAAACATTGATGAATCCTTTCAAGTTTAATAGAATAATGTTTTATGTTTTCATGTATTATGTAACTTATTTCCAAGATACTAGACCTTAAAGAACCTCTATTTGTAAAATGAAATTAAAAGTTATGTAATAAAAAGGTGGGATGCAATAGATTATTCCTACTCATAATAAATAATTTATGTATATTATTCCTAAAGTATTAAAACAATCTAAATTAATTTTATCAGGATTGAGTGTGAGATTTTTTTATTAAAATGTTTGTTTGAAATGAAAACATGCAATTTGAGCTATATTGGTCACATCGTGTATTGGTTAGGAATGTGACTAATTTATACATGTCGTAAATTACATATGAACACTTTTTCTAATGTATTAAAAAATTCAAGTGTCTTCTCTCAATTTTCATTACGTGTCACACGTTTTTAATAAAAATGTAAATTTTAAACTAATAACATGGACTTTGACTTATACAGGGGACACTATGTAATGGATTGAGGTGTGGATGATTCCTATATGTAAAAAATGATTTATAGATTGTTTTCCTAAAGTAGCAACACAATACGAATTTTTTTACTCATGTTGCAGTTTATGGTTTTCCTTTTAAACTAAAATGTAAATTTTAAACTGAAAATAGACATTTGAGTCATACTAGACACATTTTGTTTCGTATTGAGGTTTGGTTGATTAATACACATCACAAATGACCTGTGGATCATTATCTTAAAGTATTAAATAAATAAAAATGTGTTTTTTTGGTTTTGATTATGTAATGTGTGGTGTCAACTAAAATGTAAAATATTAACTAAAAACATACACTTCCAGGCATACAGATCACACTGCATATCAAATTGTGGT
The DNA here is from genome assembly GCA_963277665.1 of Viscum album. Taxonomy (NCBI): domain Eukaryota; kingdom Viridiplantae; phylum Streptophyta; class Magnoliopsida; order Santalales; family Viscaceae; genus Viscum; species Viscum album. Next base: position 410,961,712 of record OY728129.1, on the reverse strand, counting down.
GCGGATAATTGAGGTTATGTTTATTAAGGTGTGGATTATTCCAAAACCCTTCAATAAAATGTTCATGATAGATCATTTTTGAAGTCATAATATTCCCTTTAACTATTGAAAAATCCATTGGTAGATGAATTCTTATGATTCACTTCATATTTCAGGAATCATATGGTTTCCTCTTCATATGAAAGAAACATGTTGTCTCTTATCTAAATTATTTCAAATTTTTCAATGAAATGTAGGAATTCCAAAAAATAAAACTAAATAATTATCAAATAAAAATAATAAGAAATTTACTTCAAAATAGTAGATAAAATGATGACAAAATTAACTATATAAGTAGTAGTAATTAACCGTTTATTGATGTTTGTATACATTATTAACACATTTAACAATCTTTATTATCTCTATCATAGCCTCTAAATCCAATATCTCATGAGCATGAGTATCAATGAACATGTTACTAGATCTGGCATATCTGTCACACCATTTATTAGATTGAGGTGTGGTTATTTATTATGCATCAAAAACCACTTATGAATCATTTTCATAAGGTATCAAAAAAATATGAATATTTTTTTGGGTTTGAGTATTTTATGTGTGTTTTGAACTAAAATATCAATTTTAACATAAAAACATTAAATTAAATTAATACTGGTCATACTCTGTATCACAATGAGTTTCTGTTGACTCATATACATCACATATTGTCTTTTTATTCTTCAATGAATTAAACATTCAGGTTTATCTAATATTTTTTTGATAAACTATAATATTGAAAACATTATAGAATAAAAAAGTACATAATAATGAGTGAATTATCATTGTTGATTGCAGAATCATAATACATGAATGCATACTGAGTATATCATCCTTCTTAATGATCTCTTTGAAAATTAAAAAAATATGTATTAAAAAATTGATATGGAAATTAACAAAAAAAAATATTAGATAAAATGAAGACAAAATTAACTACAGAAGTAGTAGTAAGTAACCTCTTCATAATGTTTGTAAACAATATGATACCATGTATTATTTTTATTAGTTTATAAATAAATATATTTCCAATTTTGAATACAAGGACTATCGACAATCTAGGTAGTATTGGAAAAATATAAGATAAGGATTAATAAATATTTTAAGTAAAATTTTAAATATCATATGAAATACAACTTCAAGTATTGTAGTTTTTTGATGAAAAATGAAATCTTTCATAAATTTTCCAACATAATAACGACACTATGTTTGCTTGATTTTGGGTATGTAATGTGTGTTCACTTGTATAATAATTATTTATAAAGTCATAGTTTTCATGTCAGTTATTTAGAACTAATGTCAAAATCTGGGAATATTAATTTTTGATGTCGTTTTTTCATTAACCGATGTTAAAATGTCATTTTCACATCGGTTTTTGTATAACAAATGTGATGAATGGATATTCCCGACTATTTTACATCAGTTAAATTATAGAACCGATGTAAAAGGGTGATTTTTTCTATCAGTTAAAATTTTAACCAACATGAAAAATTATGTTTTCACATTGATTATAATATACCCGACATAAAAAAATTTAAAAAAAGTTATGAATCGACAGAGGTTTCATTATGTAGTCTTCTATTATCGCAACATAGGTCTCATTTCTCACCCCCAAGCCCTAACTTCCTCGTTTCTTGGAAATGGTGGTGGAATCTCACATTATTATCTTAATCAAGACTTAGGTTTTGTCAGTATCATGTTGAACATCGACGATATATCTGAAGTAATCCTTACACATTTTTGTTTCTCTTTTTAGTCTTTATTTTTCTTATAATCTCTAACTAAAACTATTCAATCAGGTGGAATTCATTCTCACATTACTATCATCATGCATTTTTGTTTTTTAGCTTCATACTATTGAATTTGATTTAAGATCTTCTCATCTTCAGCTCTATCTCTTGAAGGATTGAATATCATTTATAATCAATTAATTATTTTTTCTTGATTTTATTTCTAGTATGAATTTTTTTTCTCATTCAATATATTTTTCTATGTTTGGATTACATTAAAATTATTTTATATAATATTTAATGATAATTAGTATTATTCAAGAGATAAGATAGGTTAATCTTGTGTGTTTCTACATTTTCATTCAGGTTAATGAGTTGTGTTTTAAATTAATTAGGTCTTGATATCAAAGTAGGTTCATTTTTTTTCTGATAAAGTCGGTGCATGAAAGAGTTGAAAAATTATTTTTCATGTAATTTCACATCATGAAATGTTTTTTTAATGGGTTTTCTAATGGATTTTTTATTTAAGAGATAGAATTCATGTATTTTAGAATAGAATGTGAGTTTTTGTTAAAAACTAGTTGTGAGTTTTAAATTTGTAAGTATTATTAAAACCCATTTCAAATGAATGATCTAGAGTAAGGGGATCATCATAGATTCTTCTAATTGATGATAATACCTATGGTGTGAAGTTTATTATGAGGTGAGTCATTACATGTTAATCAATTTAGTGAGATTGGATTCTTAGTTGTAATTAAGGTTGATTTGATTAATGGGACTCATATGAGAATTTTGAGGCTATATGTATCTTTATGTGGTTTTTTTATGCTTGGTCATGTGTTTTAATGGTACTCTAGGGCAGTGAAAAAGGATTGAATGTGTGATGGGTCTACTTACTAATGTAGTAGACCAACTAGGTACCCAGTTATGGAATATTGTGTACCATATGAATTCCCATGAATCAAGGTTTATTGTGAAATTGTTTTCAAACTAAGTCTCAATTTATGATTTGAATATATTGTAAATTACAAAATAGAATAAATTTTTAAATTTTAGAAATAATAAACTATGAATTAGTAGTTCACATTATATATTTTTTTTATGGAAAGTTTTTTATAGATATAATGTTATATGTTTTTTAATAATTTTGTAAGTTTATATCGATTTTTTTTACAAAATAAATTTTTAAAATCAATATATTTTGTAATTAATTCTACATGAATGAACATTCTCGTCAAAATTTTATTTCTTTATAATGTTTAAATTCTTGGTTTTCTATATATTTATATGTTAGTTCATATCTCAATATTTCATCAAATTACTCCCTTTCATTTTTATATTTATATTTGACATTTTATATAGATAAAAATGAATCAAAGTTGGATTAATGCACCTCGAATAGGTATTGAATATGGGGAAGGTGTAGTTGATTTTTTGAAATTTTCTAAATGAAATTTTAAAAAAAATAAAATTTATTTCTATGAATGCCTTAAATGTATAAATTTAAAGAAGTTTGAAGGAATAGAGGTCAAAGATCAATTAATTTTTCATGGTTTTAATTTGAGTTACAACCCTTTTATTTTTTATGGTAAAACCGATAATAATTTTAGATCTATTGATGATGGTGCTTTGCAAGATGATAAATCTGATCAACTTGATGAAATGATTCATGATGTTGAAGTAGATGAAATTGAGAAAAACAGACAATTGAGTGTTTATATAGTGATTCCAAGAAACCATTGTATTCAGTTTGTCTAAAATATTTGATTTTATTGATGGTGATTTGATTGATTAACATGATGGTGAAACATGGATAGACTGAAAATATTTTTATAGGGACGGTACCACTATTATTATAAATTCGACTTAAAGAAAAAAAAATATTCCACATTCACATTATAAGTCCAATAAAATGTTATGAAATAAGATATTGTGGTATAAGAAAAAACATTTCTGACTGAATGATTCTGTTCTATATAAGAACTATTATGAATTTCTATCATAGTTTCATAATTGTGGGACATCACAGTATAAGTTGAAAGAAAAATCAAAGGTTTTTTAGAATTTACGGAGACCCCTACTAAGGCATTTTGGTATCATCCTATAATTTCTCCACTGAAACGTTTATTTCCTAATTCACATGATGAAAAATGGTTAATATGGAATACTGATGAGAAAATATGTAATGGAAAAATATGTCATCTAGCTGATTTTCCATAGTGGAAGAAAATCGATCACCAGTTTCCTAAATTTGTAAATGAATTTAGAAAAATCATACTTGGAGTCTGCATGGATGGAATAAATTCATATCAAATACTTAGTAGCACACCTAGTGCATGGAAAGTTTTATTTTTAATTTACAACTTATCTTATGAATTTTATATGAAGCTAATATATGTCATGATGAGTTTAATGATCTCTGGACCAAAACTACACCAAAATAATATTGACGTTTTATTGTCACCATTAATGGATGATTTGAAACTATTATGGGATGAATGTATAAGTGTGTATGGTTATTTCAAAATGGGGTATTTTAAACTACATGCAATGATTATGTTCACTATAAATTACTTTATATCATTTGGAAATTTTTCTAGATATAGTTTTAAGGGGAATAAAGCTTATCAAATTTATGAAAAAAAGATGCCATATTATTAACTACATCATGGGAGAAAAATAGTATTTATGGATCATTGAATGTTTTTTCTTATGGATCACACTTATAAAAGATTTAAAAATTCTTTAAATATCTCAAATGAATTTTATATTTCTCCAAAACCTTTATCCATGGATCAGTATTTTGAGAGGGTGTAAAACATTGATGTGACATTCGGAAAGTCACGTCAATCAGGTAATGATAGAAATATTTGGAAGAAATATACAATATTTACTGAGCTACCATATTAGAGATTTCATGAGGTGAAACATAACATTGATGTAATCAACATAGAGAAGGATATATATAAAAGTTTGATTGAAACATTGTTTGATATTAAAGGAAAGAGCAAATAAGGGTTGAATGCAAGAATGGATTTACTCTTAATAGGAATACGTTTGCTGTTGGCTCCCACTTCTGATTAAAGGTGAACATTCCTACCCTCGAATTTTCATACCTTATCTAAGAGAGAGAAAATTATATATTTTCAATGACTTCATGATATCAAAGTTGAACATGGTTATTCTTCAAATGTAAAAAAAATATTTAATGGATTTTGAATTTGACATGTATGAAATCTCATGAACATCGCATCATGATGCAACAACTCCTACCTGTTGAATTGAATGGAATATTACTCACCCATGTGAGAATGATTATCCTAAAGGTGTGTTAATTTTTTTAAATAATTTTTTAATAAGTTTATTGATTTTAATTCTTTGAACACTTTGGATATCAAATTGGATTCTATAATTTTTCAATTGAAAATTTATTTTCCTCCAACTTTTTTTTGATATCATGGTGAATTTAATGGTTTATTTTGGGTAAGAAATAAATATTTTAGATCATGTATATCTATGTAGGATTTATCCTTTTGAAAGGTACATGAATATTTTAAAGGGGTATGTTAGTAATCCATATCAACCTGAAGAATCCATTTTTGAGAATTATATTTTTTAGGTGGTTGTGTAGAATTATACAAAATATTTGTATGATGTGGATCACATAGGTTTGCCTAAATTTCTCCATGAATGAGTTAATTGTGGGGTAAAGGGGATTCATGGATTGAAATTAAAGTAGTATATATATTAACAAATAAATAAGGTACATTTATACATCTTGAATAACACAGATGATTCTCAATCATATATAATAATGCTTATTATTGTCTTAAAACAAAGTTATACAAATAATAATGATATGTGGATTTTGAATGAGTATAAAAAAATTTCCATGGTTTAAAGAGACCGTTCTTGGTAAACTAGGTACATCAGAAACATTTAGATGGTTAGTGGTTGGTCCATGTTTAAATTTGATAACATGGTCTAGGTGTGACATTAATGGATATAATTTTAATAAAAAAATATTTGAACAAAATAAGTGTGGTTCAGAATAGTATTGTGTTGGTGTTCATAAAAGAAATCAATTTTTAAATTGATAAATAGAAAACCCTAATCTACCCATCAACTACATATTATGGAGTCATTGAAGAAATATGGTAGTTTGATTACATAAAATATAAAGTTCCATTGTTTAAATGTAAATGGTTTATCATTGACAAAAGTGTATGACAAGATGAATTTGGAATAACCCTCGTTAATATGAATAGATTGGAATACACAAATGATCCTTTTATCATATAAATGCATGATAAAAAAATTTCTATGTTCTTGATCAATCTGATATGTAGTGTTCCATTTTTTTACAAGGAAAAATAGTTTTTTGCTGATGATAAACATGACAGAGATACTGATATATGTGAGATACTTACATCCATGGAATGATTAACAAATAATATTGATGAGCAAGTCATTGACATGGTTTGTGACATACAGAATGATCATGATGAAGGAATTTTAGAAAAACATATTTTATATAATCCTAATATTATAGGTAACTTATTTTTATTTATGGTTTGCTTTTTAAAATATCATAAGTTTGATATTTCAATTTTATTTTTTTATTAGAACATGTATTATAACTAATAAGTTAAATTATTTGTTTATATTAGTTTAGTTGTGTTTAGTTTTCCAAGTTTACCCTTACATAACTTATCTATTAATTTATTTTTTTTAAAAGTAATTATTTTAAATTTATCATTTTATATAAAAAGAATATATTGTATAAGAGTATATTATAAAAATATAATTTTGTGGTAAAAATTATATATCAGGTTGTAGAATTTTTACTATGTCATTTCAACTCTCATTTATAGTGTGTATTTTTCAATCATTTATGTATTTTCATATCTCATTAATATCTTAATCATTTTTTTACTATAAAAAAACATGAATAAAAATTTGTTACATTTAGTTTACATTATTTTTTTTGATAATTGTTAATTTTTTATTTACATTTCTATGTAATTGTTGGATTTTTATATTTTTGTACTAATTTATGTTTCTTTGATTTGTAGGAAAACAATAGATCCATCCTCAAATATGCTACATATTTCTAGATATGATTATACACATACCTTAGGTGAGGAACATGCACATGATCCTGTTGATGAGATTCCTTATCCTTTTTTACATGAGAAAACTACTTCCATGGGGGAAAAGAGTTTGAGGGTTGCTAAACATGGAACCACATGCTTACCAAAATTATCAGTTTATCATTTCCAGGAATGGAGGATACCGCTAATCTTTAAGGTTAATGATATTCCAAGAGATCCAAATTAAAAACATTTATAGAATTTTTTATTAGTACATGTTAGAAGAAAAGTTAGTATTTTGTTTAATTATAGGAGAAGTTTTTACAAAGGGACATTATCAAAATTGTGGGAGACAATTCTAGAAAGTGTGATTCATATTATTTTACTTATCTTGAAATGTTTATAGTAATATATGTTTTTACCCTTCTTAGAAGATGAAATATGATATACCTGATATTGGACTAGTTAAAAAGAAATTTTTATCATTGGATTATTAGAGATGGTGGGATTTTAAATTATCACACACATAATAGTTCATTTTAGATAATAGACATCACGAAAATAGATGTGATATATATCCATTTATAGATGAAGATACATGGATGTAATTTTTTTAAAGTATATAATGATAATAGTTTTTGGTATGTGAAATGTTACCCTTTTTTAAGTTTGTTTATATTAAAGACCATGTTAATGATTTATTCATTCATAATTCTTAATTTACAGTAATCAAGTTCATCTCACTAGAAGATTAAAATAAGAAATATGTACCCTCATGCATTGTCTCATTGAGGGTATACATTATTTTAAGAACAAATTCTATAAGAAGAACTTAAAAATATGAGAGATAAGTTATCAGGGTCTATAGATACCCCCCCTTCTACTAGAGATGAAAAATGGGAGAGGGATCAAATGAGAAAATGGGACAATATCTTATGGAAGGGTAAAGAGTTGTAGATGATATGATTGTAAGATCTATACAATATTTATTTATTTAATTTAAATAAACTATTTATATATTGTGATTCATTGAATATTTTTTAAAATATTATATATAGTATTCTCTTGAGGATAAGAGCACACAAGGGGGTCTTAATTGTTGAGGGTAGGAAGGATATTTTAGCTACAACATTGAGAAAGCCTGAACTCACGGGTCATGTACGAGGATACCTGGTAGTTCTGTTGATAAGAAAAGTGTTTCCAAATTAGTTAAATTATAAAAATAATCATGTTTAAAAAATAGAATATTTGGAAGGAAAATTTCATGATATTATAGTGATAATGGAGGAAATGATCATAGCTTCAGTACAGTTGATTTTTCCGGACATTCAAGGAAAGTTTTGGTCTACCAATCTGACTCCTCAACCTATACTAGTAGATTAAACTCATCATACTTATCCTACTCACACATCTCTATTTCCAAACCCCACTCCTTCTTATCATACACATACACCCCCTCCTTCATAGATTCAAAGTTTCTATGAGTTATTTGTTGATTATCCTCATTATATTGTTACATATTGGATGATATAATATATCAATGATACCATTCATCATTGGCTGATTGATATAGAGAATCATAGGTTCATTATACAGGATATTATAGATAGATAAGAAAAAATATCATGTACTACATATGAGGTGAGTACATTTGGAGAAATTATCAGTCATTTTTTTAGTTTTTCCATCTAGACTGCTTTGACATATTACCATAGAGGTATATATATATTATATATCTTATTTTTTTATTAAATTTATTTTCTAATTTGAATTTTTATATATTTATCTAATTTTTTATAGGAATACATTAAAGGTAATGAAATACTATATAGGAAAATAAAAAATTCAAAGTTTCACGACTTCATATATAGATTCTACTAATCATGATAGATTTTCAGCATACTCAGATTTTTTATTAAGAGAATATGATATTCAAATTGAGGTTTTTGTTTGTGGGTGTGAAATGAATGTGAGGATTTTTAAAATTGATATTATAGATCTTGTAGTTGGAGATTAATTGGAAATCAACATGATGAAATTTTTTTCCATGTAAGTCAATCAACAAAAAATATATGATCCTTTAATTTATTGAAATTTTTTAATTATGACAGATTTTTATTAGGTATCTATATAACATTTTTACATAGCATGATAGGATAGATGTATATGGATTTATGGACCCATAATTTATTTCTCACATCACTTTAACAATGACTGATGATGAAAGAACAGTTTATATAGCTGAAAGATTTCAGAGGAATTCCATCATTGAGTGTTGGATGTTTCCATATCTTGAAGAGTATTAAATATTTTTTATCAGTAAATGTTATATATCACATAACATATTAACATGTCATATCAAATATCCTTTTATATCACTTGTAATTGGATGTTGGTTTTTTTCAAGAGTGAAGACATTGTACTGGATATGCTCTATCCATAGTAAAGTGAGAGAAAATTTTCAGAATGTATTGAACATGTAGTTTTGATTATTTGAATACTTTTTTATATTATAATGAATAAAATTTATTTTATTGATATTATTTTAATAGAGGTCATGATATTTATTTAGATAGATTATAAGAAATAAGAGCACCAAGATCAAATTTTTAATAGGTAAGGTGAATTTTTATTTACAATTACTAAATTTTGGATATATTAATTAAAGAAATTATTTTGAATTAAAATATATTTGAAAAAAATTCATAAACAACAAGGTGTTAAGGAATGTGGATATTATGTTTTATTCATAATGTATCAAATAATTTCAATTGTGATAGTTACAAAGTTTCATAAGGTTAGATTTATTTATAAATATTTCTTTAATATTTCATATGTTTTATTAAAAATTTAATTCAAATGATTTATGTTTTATTTTGTAGCTTTTTTGATGACCCATGAACTTATAGTGTAGAGTATTTAATACATTTTCAAATTGAATGGTCTAATATTTTTATAGGTTTAATTGATTTTTAGTTTATTTGTAATATTTATAAATTTGAAAGTTTAATTGTAAGTGTTTTTTCCTAGTTTTCTACAGACTTTTTCTGCTATTCTCTAGATTTTGGCTACTACTATGGTAGAGGATGAATCAATGATAAATTGTTTAAAAAATTCCACTTCCTTTATTGGATAAGTTATGTGAAAAACAAATTATTGTGGTGTTTTTCACATTGGTTATTGGATAAAAAATATGAAAAACACCATGGTAATTTGTTTTTCACGTTGATTATATAATAAACTGTGTGGAAAATGAATAATATATATTAATTTATAACATATATTTTAGTTAACTGGTGTGAAAAATTTATTTACTACATTCCCTCTAAAAACATCACTTAATCACCGACATGGAAATCCTTAGAAACTTCACGTGAAAGATATGTTTTCACTAGTTGTTTTGACAAAAATGAAAATTTTAAAATAAAAACATGAACGTAAGGTCGTATTTGGAATGTTGTGTATCATATTGAGGTGTTTTTTATTCTTAAACATCACACCATGTCTTTTTATTCTAAAGTCCATCCATCATTCAGGGTTTTCTAACAATATTTCATTTTTATAACCTGGAATTTTAAAGGAATTGTATAATATAAATAAAATTGAATCATCATGAGTGAATCATCTTTGTAGACACATTCATTTATTCATGATCTCTATGAAAATTAATAAAATAATTATAATCTAAAAAATATAATAAAAATAGATAAAAATGTAGATATAATTATGTTAAAATTAACCCAATAAGTAGTAAGAAGTAACCACAACATGATGTCTATATAAATTCTGACTCCATGTATTATTCCCTTTAATTTCTATACAAATTCATTTCCACTTATGAATACATGTATATTCAACAGTCCTTGTAGGACTAGAAAAATATAAACAAATAAATTATTAGTAAATATTTTAAATGGAATTTTAATTATAATTGAAAACACTACTTCAAGATGGTATTTTGTTAATGGAATACGATATATTTCAAAAAAATTCATGCATAATAATAACATTCTTAGCCAGTAGTCTATTTCTTGAACTATAGAAAAATAAAAAAAATGTAACTTTTTTAGATATATGTTTTGATAGTGTAATTTTAATATATATACTGTAATACTTATCAATTTTTATAATTATATAGGCTTTTTTACTCATAGATTGTCCTATTTCCATGATTTTGATGATGTTTAATCAGCATCCTATAATTACATAATTTTCTTTAAAACATTATATATAATATATATATTTCATTTTTTTTTAAAAATTTTTCATGTAGTATATTACAAATTGACAAATGCCATCACGTGTTTTCGGTATATTGGGTATCCGTGCCTTGAATCTAGAAAATAAATCATTGAAGTATCCAAATTGATTGAAATGAGTAAAGAATTATCCCTAAAAAGTAATAATTAATGAAAGGTATGAAAATATATTTTATATAATTAAATTATAGTGCTTTACCCCTTCATTGTGGGTATTAATAAGATTTTTTCATATATAAAATTTTCTTCCAAAAAATTATGAATGCATTTCCCTCTTAAATCATATAGATTTGGTTCGAATGAGAATAGTTGTGTATAAGTGATGTGAGGACTAATGCCTATAAAGTTATATTCACAAGGTTTTACCATCAAATAGTATTGATATATAAACCTAAAAAATTATGAATATTATTTAGTCATAATTAATTAATAGATCAACTATTGGAAAAACAAATTATGAATACCCACCTCGTGTATACATTTACAACTGAGACACCAAGTCATTCTTGCTTGAGAATTTCATTTACTAACTCAAGGACAATATAGTTTTTAATATCCTATACATATATCTATTCATCAAAATCAGTTATGGTCATATAACCACTTTGTAATGTTGTATATGAATGTACCTTTAATGTTATCAATTGAATAAGTTGAATTGACAGGGTAAAGGTACTTCTGGGGATCTTTTCAACTAGTTGTTTGATAATTTTGATCCAAAATTCCATTTCATCCCTTCCCTTTTTGAATATATAAAAACATTAATCATTTAGGCCTTTTTCATTAATTGATAATGGTTTTTTCATTAAAAATAAATTTGAAAACATACCTCCATGTGGATGTGTATTTTTACAAGATCAGACGGCTATGCTATGATAGTTATAATAGAAAGATAGATATTATGAATATATGTCTTATCAAGTGGAATAAGTAGATCTATTCTCATATTATTATCTTTGTCAATCCCCACACTCACATGGTCTATTGGAATTTGTTTATTGTGTATAATGTCTCCTTGGATATTGTACATAGTACCCCCCCCCCACACACACACAACAAGGATATGGGTGAGTGTTGATAGATATGTATTACAGTCATGTTCACCCTATAAAATATCAATAAAATAAATGTATCAGTGTCTTCCTGATTAACATTTCCCATAAAAAAATTTAAAATATTTATTCCATCCTCTAAGACATCCCTTTAAAGAGAATGTCTCACCATAAAGTTGGTGGGGTGGGGGGATCTTCATGTAGTGGTTGTTATTATGTTTTTTCTTTCTTTTTTCCCTTCCTAAAACATTTTTTAATAAATTAAACTACCAATTAAGTTATTATTTTTATAGAAAATAATATAGACTACAACTCTTCCATTTTTTTAATTGTATCCTCATGTTCATATTTTATCTCAAAAATGTTCATGGTTACACCCCAAAACCCAAATGTTGGATGTGGAAATATTGTTCTTTCCGCTTTAGGGCCACTGATTGTAATTGTTAATCATGTAAAACTAATTATTGTTCTTTTGTCTAAGTTAGATAAAAAATAGTAAAATAAGTAATAATTTTTATATAATATCAATTTAAAGAAAAACATTATTATAGCATACTTACACATTCTTCACATGCTTTTTGTTTTTCATTTATTAATATCATGTCTTCATTTACAGGTGCCACATTCTATAGCACATGATATGGAATGGAAGTGGATTTGGATTTTCATTAATCAATATATACAAAAAAAAGGAACATAATTATGTTTTTCTATGTCACATAAAAGTATTGTTGTATATTTAAAATATGTACCTTTTTCAAGTAATGTGCACCCCCTCTTTTCTTGACAGTTGGGGTACATTGGTTTTGTTGGATATTTATTATTTTTAGCACTCAATCATTGTTTAATAAATTAAAAAATATTAATTAAAGTGATAAATACATTTATTTTCAAGGAATGTATTACCAATCAAAATGTACCTGAAAATATATTTCCTTACAACGACCAATAAACACATTTTAGGGTTATTGGTTTATCATGTGTGCATACATTTGTGGTGGGTGAGGGTTTATTTTCCTTTTGGTATCTTTCATATGATAATTAATAATCATTATTTGAATTTCTTTATAATAGTTTAAAATTAGCATTAATACAACTTTCATTTAGGATTCATATAGAATAAATACAATCTATAAGTGATAGTGAATTGTAAATAAATATTTCATTATTTAGTTTTTTATTTAAACATTTAAAGTAGACCAGGATGTTACCTAAATCTATTCCCAAATTAGTTCCTTAAAATTGGGTACGACATTGTTCTACGAATCTACATCAATTGGAAAGAACATTTGAGTGTTAAACCAAATATAACTACTAAACATGGCCTCTAGGGGTTAATAGGATGATTGTGTGCATTCAATCCAACATGGAATTTGATTCCTTTGTTTATCACCTTAATAATTTTTCCTAACACCGTCACTCTATGACACTCTTATTTTTCTTGGGACTTGGGTTTTTTACCATCTACCATTTCCTCAACTTCAACATCATCATTATTTTGTTCCTTAGGATTGGTGGTGTCAACATGTGTAGAATCTTAGTGTTCCTCTACATTTGAAGAATAAGTATTTTGATAAACCTGTTATTCCTAATGATTGGCAGCATTTTCAAATACAGATGTCATTATCTATGGAATTTGTTTAACATTAAATTTATGTTCCATAAATTCAGTAGTTAATAGGAAATAAAATTATTTAACACAATATATATTACATAAAATATATATAACATAATTATTAAACACTCTTTTATTTAATAGTTGAAGGGATTTACCCCTCTCATCAGTATCCAAATCCCTTTATTGTGGTCTCATACGACATGAAATTCCCTGTATCTATTGAGACCACTATGAAATTATTCTGACATCCCAATAAAAGGGTTATCCTTTCTTAAATTATGTGGGACCATTCAGTGGTTTTCGTCAATAATAGAAAAATTGACCACATTCAGTTTTCAAGATTTGGATTATAAAATACTTACACTTCCTATGATTCCATTCTAAACAATTCATCTTTTTACCCTTTATTACTAAAATCCACTTTTAGGAATTCCAATTCATCTATTTTAAATGCAATCTTATTATCAACCCACTTTCATTGAATAATCAAAACATTGAATTTTTTATAATCTAACTCCAATATTTGATTGATACTTCCAAAATGTGACATATTCTCATAAATTGGATTTATTTCTTTGGTTCCAGATGTATGCATCACTTCATCCACAAGTGTTACTCCACTATTATTCATTGTATTGTGTAAATAATTTTAATTTTTAAGAACATGTAACCATTAATTACACAACCACTATAAATAACACATGAATACTTAGACCTCTGGATAGACATAAAAGTTATTTAGAAATTGAATCTATATTTTTATTTGAATTTTTAAAATATGGTCTCAAAACAATTCTATAAATTGTTTATTATGCGTATTTTATAACCAGATTTTATACCTTTATGTTTTAAAATGCCTAATAATTAATTTTTCTCTTTCAATATATGGAGGACACTTTAATCTATTATGTAAACTGTAATGTTGAAACTTCCCCAACTCTTTAATAGTAATTATGACCACATCTAGTTTCAAAATTCCATCACCCATAAGCCACTCGATGACATAAAATATTGATAGACTAGTGATTTACACATCAGACAAGTGGATAGTCCTGAATTCAATGGATTAATAAAAAAACATATCACTTAACAATAAAACCATATTTATAACTTCAATTAATTGACCTACCCTTTTAAAATAATCATATAACATTCAATGGGGTAATTTAACATCCCAAGTAAGTAATGAATAATAGATATATTTTTTTTACGTCTATTAATGAATCAGATAGTGTTTTAGAGGCTTAAAATGAGAATAAATCCAATCTTAAGCATGGAATGCACTAATATTTTTAAAAGATTGTTTTACTGCCTTTTGATGGAAAACCATTTTAAATCTATCTTTTGACAATTTTATAAGCTATATTTGTCAAAATAAACTTATTATTTGTGATTGGGACATTGAAATTTACAATGGATAATTTTTTGGTATTTTTCTGACAATGTTCATTTTTTAATGAATAGTGAAAAATACTACATTTTACATCAAAACTGCTTTTTCATCTAATTTAATTATACGGTTATATTATCTTTTTAATTGGTCATAAAGTGTAATTTGAATATATTTTTACCATTTAAAACAATAGTGGTCGTTGGAATTAATTTCACTTTGAAATTGGACTTAAACTAGCGTCAATCTTTTGATACTTATTGTTTCATAAAAACACGCTATTTGCTCTGACAGCGGGAATTAATTAATAAATTATTTAATGTAACTTATATGTTTTGAATTTTTTAAAATAGACATCATTTTTGAGTTCAGAATATCAAATATAGCTTAGGGTGAAGTTTTGGTATTTTTCTGAAAAACTTCAATTTTTGATGAATAGTGAAACCACTAAGTGGTACTAAAAAACTGATTTTTCGTTTAAATGAAATTTTACCACCTCTATGTTTTGAATTTCAAAAATCTGACATACATGGTTGTCATTAAAAATTAAAATGTGGTTCAATGGGATTAAAATAATTTTTTGGTGAATAGTAACTTTTATGTTTTAAATCGCGATTATAGGTAATAAGTGTAATTTAAGGTAAAAATAATGTTTTAATAATTTGAAATGACCTAGACACATGTACTACCCTTATTGGATATGTCATGGCCGACCAATACAACCCATGGGCCTATTTTTGGGACCCCATAGATCCACTTGCGTAAGATAAAGACATTAATGCCTTTTATTTAAAGTAAAAGTAAAAATGACACAAACATGAGTTGTTTTACTAAAACAATTTTTAAATGGGGTTATACAAGTCATATTTTTGACTATAAATAGTCATTGAAAATATAAAAAGATTTCTTACATCATGATATTTTTTTTATAATTTTTAGACATTTAATAAATTAAATTATTTATGACACCATGATGATGCAGCGATTACTTCATTATTTAACGATTTAAATAAAATGAAAATATAATATAAAATCTAAGACCTACACATGTCAAAAGCCTATTGGATGGGTGGATTTTAAACCCTTATCACCTTATCCTCGAAATTTATAATTGTGGGACCTTTTTTTTTCGAAAACCATTTTATAACAAAGTATCTTTTCTTAACTTTCCAAGAGTGCCCCTCCTCTCCACTTATAAAAGGCCCCCACCTCTACCACGTTACCCACACTTCCAAAGCCTTTGGATCAGCCAAACCCTGCCCATTTTGTCTCTCCACATCCCTCTCTAACTCTTAGAAGCCTCAATTTGGGCAGAAGTCTTCCCAAGGAAGCCTTTGAGCTCAAATCAAAAAGAGTTATCCGATTTAAAGGTAGTGTCTTCTCTTGTGTTCTTATGTTTTATTTTGCTTCTCCAACCCCCTAAAATCTTTTTATTCATTTCTTTTGTAACAACTCTAGTATCTTCCATATACTAGGATGTTGTTATAAGAAGTATTTTAGCTACACATACACACACCTACATCTAATGGTTAAAGAACATACTATTTCCGTGGATGGCGAATTTCTGCCTCACGAAACAATGATTGTTAAATATTCTTTTAACACCTTCAAAGGTGGCCATTAATATGACAATATACTTATATATGATATATAATATGTTTATGTTTTACTTAAGATTCTGTATTTTTCATTTATGGCATACCTTTATGGTTTCCATTATGGGTAAACGTGATATCTTCATTTTAGGAAGTGCGGACTACCGCCCCCACAAAGTGATTTGATTCGTTAATGACATATGTGGGACGTATAAAGGATGTAATTAATGATTTTATATATTATATTATTCTGGAATTATAATATACCTTTATATCATTATGATTCCATTCCATTAAATACGAAATAAAAATGAAAGTAGCGTTCATGCGTACGTACGGCTTACCGTCTCCATGAACGGTGCATTTCATTTCTTACCTCTAAAAGTTATGTAATATTATTAATGCATGTATATACTGGATATATATTATATATATGATATCTACATCATGATTATAACTCTGGATATAATGGATACATGAACAACGTGTAATTATAAAGAGTTTTTTTTACTCAAGTACCAATGATCGTTAAAACGACCGTTATTAACTTAAATAATTTCATATTGTTCATGACATGTTAATAAGTGCTATAAAAGGAATAATGAAATTGAAAAAGGCTCTTAAGAAAGTAGAAATTAACTCAAGTTTATTATTCAGGAGGTTAAATAACGATCGAGTCAAGTCGGACCCGAGGTATGGGACTTCGTCTCAATCTCCTTTCATTGAGGCATATTTTGTTTTATACACAAATTTCTTTTATATGGTGTATAAAACCCTTTGACTTTTATGTTTATTCAAAATGAATCTTTTTATATGAAGCCTTTACTAAATGGAAAAAAGGGAATTTTTTTTTTGTCGTACGTATGCGGCGACAACGACTTCTCTGCCGCCGTGACCATTATTTGAGTTTCGGTGTCCTCTACAAGCCATATCTTTTTTTAAAAGAAAAATAAATACCATGTTTTACTTTTCTTTTATTTTGGTATTGAAAATGGTTTTGATAATGTTTTTATTATATCAATGTGTTAGTGATATCTAGTGATTGAAATGTGGAAATGTTATGTTTCCTTTATGCATGTTTTATGTGATACGATTATGTTATGGTTCTTGGGCACTGTTTATGAAGATGGGTGGTTCTGTGATAAACTAAGAGTGGGTGAGCCCGATATATCTCTCCAATGCATTGGGTAACGCGAAGGAGTTAAACGTTAAGGTTTCTCCGAAGAGATTTAGGGAATATACTGTGATGCGTATTCCAAACATAACCAAGAGGGTTACTCCCTACGTAAGAATGTTATGAATGCCTCAAGTTACCTTTATGTATTATGATTTCTATGATTTATTCATGATTTGATGAGGTATGTTAAAGTTCTTATGTTTTATGAGTAGAGTATGATTTCATTGATTCTTGTGTATACATGTACTCATGTTTCCTTTCCATGTTTTTATATCCCTTACTGAGCTTTTTATGGTCATCCCAAGTTTTTGAAATGTTTTTCACAGGTCAAGGGAAGGGTACATGATATGATGATAGTGTCAAGGAAGTGCCAAGAAAGAATCCATGTTTTATTTTAAATATGTTTCCGTTGACGGGAAAAATGGATACTATCTTTTATGTAACCACTTTGTTTAAATGTGGAATGTAATGCAAGTTTTATGATATAATTCTCTAAAACTCTAAACCTGAAAAGATCCTCAATGTGTAATATTGTAAAAACTCAAGATTAAGTAAGGTTTAAGGATTGGGCCTTATAGTTGGTATCAGAGGTCGGTTTAGATAACTTTAGGAGTTATAATTTTATTAAATAATTATCCAAAAATATTTTTTTTATGGTCAAATTGAAATGATATAGCATTTGAAGATTACCATGTTGCTCCATCTAAGAAATGTTTGTTCAGAATGGTTTTCCATAGAGGAAATAGGGAAGCAGTGCTAGGAAGGCATACAGAAGAAAATAACCTTCCGAATCAGCATCCTAAGATGGTCAGAATTGGAACTGAACAGTTTGTTGCAGTAATGGCGCAGTTGACTCAAACGATAAATTGTGGTGGTATCCATGCACGAGATCAGCCAGATCAATCAGAGAGGGACATGTCAGTGGTGGAACATTTCATGAGGCAACATCCCATATCATTCAGAGGATCATTTGACCATGTGTTACTTGAAGGGTGGATTAAATAACTGGAGAAGATTTTCGAGGTCATGGGGTGTTCAGACAATAAAAAGGTTAGTCTTGCTATTTACCGTTTGGAGGGTGAGTCAGATCAGTGGTGGTCGATGGTTAAAAATATCAGGGACGCTGATGAGATTGATGCTCTTGACTGAGATGAATTCAAAGGTATGTTTCTTGAGAAATATTTTCCTAAGGCTATTCGACTTAGGATGGAAAACCAATTCCTGGAATTTAGGCAAGAGAAAGACTCAGTGGCTGCCTATGAAGAGAGGTTCACTCGATTGGCAAGGTATGCTCCAAATTTTATCCGAGACCTTGATAGTAAAATCAATCATTTTTACTCAGGATTAAATCCAAAATATCGAAGGGCATTGGATTCTCGTGAGTTCAAAAGTTATTAAAATATTTTTCGATGTGCTGAGAAGGTGGAAATGGAGTTTTCCGATGATCAAGTGTTCTATAACAACCAACAGAAGAAGAGACCGTGGTGGCAGGAGAAAGGGAAGAATTCTTCAAAAAATTCTGATGGTAAGAAATCTAAGTTTCTAGTTTGTGATAAATGTGGGAAAAGGCATGCTGGGGAATGTCTTCTGAATTCTAGAACGTGCTACCGATGTGGTAAGATGGGACATAAGGCTGGTGATTGCACTGAAAAATATCAAGGTGATGGTAAGTCCAAATTTTATTATAGTTAGTGAAATGTTTTAAGTGCAATGAGATGGGTCACTATGCAAATGATTGTCCGAAAAAGATCTCGAGTGATGGGAATCAGCTATACTACAAGCAGAAAGGGGTGGTGAAATCTTTTGCAACTACTTCAGCAGATGTCGGGCCATCAAATGAAGTTGTATCAGGTACTTTGTTTTTTCAGATTATTCCAGTGTGTTGTTTGATTCAGGGTCTACACATTCTTTCATATCTGAAAACTTTTCTATTAAAATGGCAATACCATCTCAAGAAATGACTCCTGAACTTTTAGTAAAAACACCTGGGAGAAATGTTGAGGCAAAAACAATTTATAAGAATCTTCCTATCCTTATCTGTGGAAAGAACCTACTTGAAAACCTTATTGTTTTACCTCTAGTAGAGTTTGATGTTATCCTGGGTATGGATTGGCTCTCTATTTACCATGCTAATATTGACTGTAGAGCTAAAGAAGTTTCTTTTCAGAAAGACTTTCAGTTTGTGTACAAGAATGATCCCTTACTATTGATAACGTATCAAGAGGCTGAGAAACTTATAAAAGATGGAAATGAGTGTTACCTTGCACACATTGTTGAAAACAAGGGAACTGTTCAGATTAATGATGTGCCAGTGGTAAATGAGTATCCTGATGTTTTTCCTAATGAGTTGCCTGGAATAAAACGAGATCGGGAATTTGAGTTTACTGTTGACTTAGTTCCTGATGTTAAGCCAATTTCAAAACCCCCCTATCGAATGGCTCAAATTGAACTTTTAGAGTTGAAGGAGCAATTGAAAGATTTATTAGAGAAGGGTTTCATTCGACCGAGCACATCACCATGGGGTGCTACTGTTTTATTTGTTAAAAAGAAATATGGTTCAATGAGATTTTGCATTGATTATAGAGTCGTGAATAACATCACTATTAAGAACAAATATCCTTTGCCTCATATCAATGATTTGTTTGATCAGCTCCAGGGAGCTCAGTGTTTTTCAAAGATTGACTTGAGATCGGGGTACCATCAGCTGAAGGTAAAGGAAGCAGGCGTTCCGAAGACTGCGTTTCGTACAAGATATGGCCATTATGAATTTTTTGTAATGCCTTTTGGGCTAACCAATGCACCTATTGTATTCATGGACTTAATGAATATAATTTTCCATGAGTTCTTGGATAAGTTTGTGGTGGTTTTCATTGATGATATTTTGGTGTTTTATAAAAGTAAAGAGGAGCATGAAAGACATTTAAGGGTTATTTTTCAAACCTTAAAAGAAAAGAAATTGTATGGGAAATTCATCATGTGTGAGTTTTGGTTTCAACAAATTTCTTTCCTTGGTCATATTGTTTCTAAAGATGGGATAACTGTTGATCCTATAAAAACAAAGTTTGTTGATGAATGGCCAAGACCCACAAATGTAACTGAGATTCGTAGGTTCCTTGGTTTGGAAGGCTATTACCGAAGGTTTGTTAGAAATTTTTCACGGTTATCTAGTCCAATGACTAAACTAACTCAGAAGGGTGTTAAGTTTATCTGGACAAAAGAATGTGATGATTGTTTTCAGGAGTTGAAAAGAAGATTGGTGAATGCTCCAGTTTTGACACTTCTTTCCAGGAATGGTGAGTTTGTTATCTACAGTGATGCTTCATTGAAAGGACTTGGTTGTGTCCTATTGCAGAATAATTAGGTAATTGCTTATGCTTCACGACAATTGAAAACTCATGAGGTAAATTACCCTACACATGATTTGGAATTAGCTACTGTTGTTTTCGCTTTAAAAATTTAGAGGCATCATTTGTATGGAGTAATGTGTGAAATATATACTGATCACAAAAGTTTAAAGTATATATTCACTTAGAAATAATTGAACATGAGACAGAGAAGATTGCTAGAATTAATCAAGGATTATGATTGTACAATTCATTACCATCCGGGAAAAGAAAATAAAGTGGCTGATGATTTGAGTCGACAGAGTAATGATTTATTAACGATGTTGCGTTTGGAACGTGATCCTTTGGTTAAGGATTTGATGAACTTTGGCATAGAAGTTGTTGGTGTAGGATGTTCTTCTGTTTTGTTTTAGGTATCAGTGAAATCTTTTCTATTAGACAGAATCAAGAAAGCACAGAAGCAAGACAGTGAGTTGTAGAAAAAGTTAGAGCTGGTTCAGAAAGGTAATTTTCCTGAATTCAACATTGATAATGATTGTGTTTTGAGATTTGGGAAGAGATTGTGTGTGCTTTGTGATTCACAGTTGAAGATAGAGTTGTTATGTGAAGCTCATAGTTCTCTGTTTTCAGTTCATCCTGGCAGTACTAAGATGTATAGAGATCTTCGGGAGTATTACTGGTGGGACGGAATGAAAAGGGATATTGCTGATTTTATTGTGAAGTGTTTGACCTGTCAATAGGTTAAAGTAGAGAGGTAGTTACCGAAAGGGATGCTTCAGCCTTTACCAGTACCAGAGTGGAAATGGGAAAATATATCCATGGACTTCGTTGTGGGATTGTCGAAGACACCTCGAGGTAATAATGAAATCTAGGTTTTTGTTGATCGCTTGACTAAATATGCTCATTTCCTTGCTATACGAGATACTTTTTCCCTAGATCGACTTTCCCGTTTGTATCTTAAAGATATAGTCATGTTATATGGATTTCCTCTCTCCATTTTATCTGATCGTGATCCCAGGTTTACTTCTAACTTTTGGAAAGGCCTTCAGAAGTCGTTGGGTACTGAATTAAATTTTAGTACAGCTTTTCATCCTCAATCAGATAGGCAGTCAGAACGAACAATCCAGGCTTTGGAGGATATGCTACGTTCTTGTTCAATGGATTATCAGGGAAGTTGGGACCAACATCTTTCTTTGGTTGAGTTTTCTTATAATAACATTTTTCATTCCAGTATACAGATGGCACCATTTGAGGCGTTATATGGGAAGTGGTGTCGAACTCCAGCTTTCTGGGATGAAGTGTGTGAAAGGAAGCTGATGGGACCATAATTGGTAGAAGATTTTGCAGAAAAAGTTCAGCTGATACAAAAACACATGAGAATAGCTCAGAGCAGGAAGAAGAGTTATGCAGATAACCGGAGGAAGGATCTATCTTTTGAGGTAGGTGATCATGTTTTTCTCAAAGTCTCTCTATGGAAAAGTGTGATGTGATTTCGTAAGAAAGGAAAGATGAGTCCAAGGTTCATTGGACCATATCAAATTCTGGAGAGAGTTGGATCATTTTCTTACCGAGTGGCTTTACCTCCAAGTTTATCTCAGGTACACAATGTTTTTCATGTTTCGATGTTGAGAAAGTATATGCCAGATCCATCTCATGTTTTGAGTCCATAGGTAGTTCAGCTGGAAGAGAACCTATCTTATGAGGAACAACCGGTCCAGATTCTTGACCACAGGGAGAAAGTGTTACGGAATAAGGTGATTGATTAGGTAAATGTTTTTTGGAAAAACCACATGATTGAAGAGGCGCCATGGGAATCTGAAAATGCAATGAGGGCTAAATACCCCCACTTATTAGATAAGTAAATAAATTACGGGGACACAATTTTCTAAAGGGGGGAAGGATGTAACATCCCATGTAGGTAATGAATAATATATATTTTTATCTATGTCTATTAATGAATTAGATGTGTTTTATAGGCTTAAAATGAGATTAAATCCAATCTTAAGCATGAAATACACTAATATTTTTAAAAGATTGTTTTACTGTCTTTTGATGGAAAACCATTTTTAAATCTATCTTTTGAAAATTTTATAAGCTATATTTTTTAAAATAAACTTATTATTTATTATTGGGACATTGAAATTTACAATGGATAATTTTTTGGTATTTTTCGGACAATGTTCATTTTTTAATGAATAGTGAAAAATACTACATTTTACATCAAAACTGCTTTTTCATCTAATTTAATTATATTGATAGATTATCTTTTTAATTTATCTTAAAGTGTAATTTGAATATATGTTTACCATTTAATCCAATAGTGGTCGTTCGAAATAATTTCACTTTGAAATTGGACTTAAACTAGTGTCAATCTTTTGATACTTATTGTTTCATAAAAACACGCTATTTGCTCTGACAGCGGAAATTAATTATTAAATTAATTAATGTAAATTATATGTTTTGAATTTTTTAAAATATACATCATTTTTAAATTCGGAATATCAAATATAGATTAGGGTGAAGTTTTGGTATTTTTTTGAAAAACTTTAATTTTTGATGAATAGTGAAACCACTAAGTGGTACTTAAAAATTGATTTTTCATTTAAATGAAATTTTACCACCTCTGTGTTTTAAATTTCAAAAATCCGACATACATGGTTGTCATTAAGAAGTAAAATTTGGTTCAATGGGAATAAAATAATTTTTTGGTGAATAGTAACTTTTAAGTTTTTAATCGCGATTAGAGGTAATTAGTGTAATTTAAGGTAAAAATAATGTTTTAATAATATGAAATTTCCTAGACACATGTCCTACCCTTATTTGATGTGTCATGGCTGACCAAGACAACCCATGGGTCGATTTTTGGGACCCCATGGAGCCACTTGGGTAAGATAAAGACATTAATGCCTTTTATTTAAAGTAAAAGTAAAAATGACACAAACATGAGTTGTTTTACTAAAACAATTTTTAAATGGGGTTATACAAGTCATATTTTTTACTATAAATAGTCATTGAATAGATAAAAAGATTTCCTACATCATGATAATTTTTTTATAATTTATAGACATTAAATAAATTAAATTATTTATGACACCATGATGATGTAGCGATTACCTCATTATTTAACGATTTAAATAAAATGAAAATATAATGTAAAATCTAAGACCTACACATGTCAAAAACCTATTGGATGGGTGGATTTATAACCCTTATCACCTTATCCTAGAAATTTATTATTGTGGGACCTTTTTTATCCGAAAACCATTTTATAACAAA
Source organism: Viscum album (assembly GCA_963277665.1). Taxonomy (NCBI): domain Eukaryota; kingdom Viridiplantae; phylum Streptophyta; class Magnoliopsida; order Santalales; family Viscaceae; genus Viscum; species Viscum album. The sequence continues at coordinate 410,937,148 of OY728129.1, read as the reverse complement.
GTATCTTTTCTTATCTTTCCAAGAGTGCCCCTCCTCTCCTCTTATAAAAGGCCCCAAACTCTACCACCTTACACACACTTCCAAAGCTTTTGGCTAAGCCAAAACCTACCCATTTTGTCTCTCCAAATCCCTCTCTAACTCTTAGAAGCATCACTTTGGGCAGAAGTCTTCCCAAGGAAGCCTTTGAGCTCAAATCAAAAAGAGTTACCCGATTTAAAGGTAGTGTCTTCTCTTGTGTTCTTATGTTTTATTTTGCTTCTCCAACCCCCTAACATATTTTTATTCATTTCTTTTGTAACAACACCAGTATCTTCCATATACTAGGATGTTTTTATAAGAAGTATTCTAGCTACACTTACACACACCTACATCTAATGGTTAAAGAACATACTGTTTCTGTGGATGGCGAATTTCTGCCTCACGAAACGATGATTGTTCAATATTCTTTTAACACCTTCAAATGTGGCCATTAAGAAGATACTGTATTTATATATGATATATAATATTTTTATGTTTTACATAATCTTCTGTATTTTTCATTTATGGCATACCTTTATGGTTTCTATTATGGTTAAACGTGATATCTTCATTTTAGGAAGTGCGGACTACCGCCCCCTCAAAGTGATTTGACTTGTTAGTGCCATATGTTGGACGTATAAAGGATGTAATTAATGATTTTATATATTATATTATACTGTAATTATAATAATCCTTTATATCATTATGATTCCATTCCATTAAATACGAAATAGAAATGAAAGTAGCGTTCATGCGTACGTACGGCTTACCGTCTCCATGAACGGTGCATTTCATTTCTTACCTCTAAACGTTATGTAATATTATAAATGCATGTATATACTAGATATATATGATATATATGATATCTACATAATTATTATAACTATGGATATAATGGATACATTAACAACGTGTAAATATAAAGAGTTTATTTTTTTGACTCAAGTACCAATGATCGTTAAAATGACCGTTATTAACTTAAATAATTACATAGTGTTCATGACATGATAATAAGTGATATAAAAGGAATAATGAACTTGAAAAAGGGTCTTAAGCAATTATAAATTAACTCAAGTTTATTATTCAGGAGGTTAAATTACGATCGAGTCAAGTCGGACCCGAGGTATGGGACTTCGTCTCAATATCCTTTCATTGAGGCATATTTTGTTTTATACACAACTTTATTTTATAAGGTGTATAAACTCCTTTGACTTTTACGTTTATTCAAAAGGAATCTTTTTATACGAAGCCTTTACTAAACGAAAAAAGTGAATGTTTTTTTTTTCGTATGTATGCGGCGACAACGACTTCTCCACCGTCGTGACCATTATTTGAGTTTTGGCGTCCTCTACAAGCCATACCTTTTTTTAAAAGAAAAATAAATACCATGTTTTAATTTTATTTTATTTTGGTATTGAAAATGGTTTTGATAACGTTTTTATTATATCAATGTGTTATTGATATCTTTTGTTGAAATGTGGAAATGTTATGTTTCCATTATGCATGTTTTATGTGATACGATTATGTTATGGTTCTTGGGCATTGTTTATGAAGACGGCTGGTTCCATGATAAACTAAGGGCGAGTGAGCCCAATATAGCTCTCCAATGCATTGGGGAACGTGAAGGAGTTAAACGTTAAGGTTTCTCCGAAGATATTTACGGAATATAATGTGATGGGTATTCCAAACGTAACCAAGTGGGTTACTCCCTACGTAAGAATGTTATGAATTCCTCAAGTTACCTTTATGTCTTATGATTTCTATGATTTATTCATGATTTGATGAGGTATGTTAAAGTGCTTATGTTTTATGAGTAGAGTATGATTTCATTGATTCTTGTGTATACATGTACTCATGTTTCCTTTCCATATTTTTTTATCTCTTACTGAGCTTTTTATGCTCATACCAAGTTTTTGAAATGTTTTTCACAGGTCAAGGGAAGGGTACATGATATGATGATAGTGTCAAGGAAGTGTCAAGAAAGAATCCATGTTTTATTTTAAATATTTTTCTGTTGACAGGAAAAATGAATACTATCTTTTATGTAACCACTTTGTTTAAATGTGGATTGTAATTCAAGTTTTATGATCTAATTCTCTAAAACTCAAAACCTGAAAAGATCCTCAATGTGTAATCTTGTAATAACTCAAGATTAAGTAAGGTTTAAGGATAGGGCCTTATAGGTACATACATCTATAATTTACAAGACCAAAAATTCGAATCTCTCTTACCAAGTGAACCCTCATATCTAAGTATGCTAGTAGGAAGAATATCTCTTATTCACATAATATGATAGAAATTTTATTTTCCGTAGATAGAAATTTCACAAGGTTTATAACTTTGTTTCATATAGATTTGAAAAATAAATTGGAACCGGTTGATTTGTGATGGACATTCTTGGGTAAAATGAATCCTAAAGTTACATGCATTATATCTTTCATCAAAACAAGATAGTTATGGGATTTTGGTCCCTTTAACTTTAAATCATTCATTGAAATGATATTATTGAAATTTTATGAATACCCGTCTTGAATCATTATATCATTCCAGAAGTTGAAAAAATGATATCTCTCTTTCCTTGAAAAAGTGTAGGTATCAAGAGGAATAAAAATCTATTTTCACTCTTCATTAAAACCAACTCTTCACATATCTCCAAGTCAATAATGTCCAACATAGCGTTAATTCCTTCCATTTTTTCGGGGTCTATTTAGTAATGTGCCAATGAAACTATCATAGACATTTTTTTACATGAATAATATCAAGAAACTCTCTGACGTACAAATAATTCTAGTATGGTAATTCAAAAAAACTAATCCCTTTTTTCAAACGGTTTTTGTATGTTTTTTTCAAAAAAAATCCAAAAGAAGTGTCAAATATTTTACTTTCTCAAATATTTCATCACCTTTTAGTCAAGACTATGTTGTACCTTCTTTTGAACTCCCATCGAATGATGCTTTCCAAAATCAAAATTTTTGTTACCTGGGTAGAAATATGTTATTTCTTAGAAACATATTCTTCAATTAATTTTTTGACCTAATTAACCATGTACATTGTTCACAAATGGGCCCCCTTGAGTTCCTTTAATGTTATATCCTAAAATTTTTTCATAAGTAGGAAATTGATTTATCATCCCATACAACATGGATCTCGATGTGAAATATTCATCTATATAATCATCAAATAATGTAACACCTGAATCACATAATAATTTCAAATCAATGATCAATAGAGCCAAATAAGCATCGATATCATTAACTTTTTGTTTTTGTCCTGATATTAGCAGATATAGAATAATTTATTTTTTTATTGCATATATATAGTGGCATGTTATGATTTAATAACATAATCAGTCATATACCGTGAGTATTGGTTTTTAAGATAAAAGGATTCACTTCATAAATAGATAGTGAAAGACATGGTTTTCTATGCTTGTTTCCAAATTCAGGATACTCATGATAAATTTTCTTCCTCTGTAGAGATTTTTTGGCGAAAAATTTTCTCATATATAATTATTGTACCTACATTCCAAATCAACTACCTTTCAGCATCCTCACATCTATATAGGCACCTAAATCTTGTAATGATGGGAAATTTCAATACAAATTTTGTAGGTTTTAATACATATTTCATGTATCAAGATGAACCACACTTTGGGTGATTTTTAAATTATTTTTCTTTCATTTAGAAATAGTATATAGTCATTTGGATAGGTATATATTCTTTAAGAGATTGTTCCCTTTGAATGTAACATACATTTAGTGTCATATGTTTGGAAAGTAAGCTCATTATCTTCTTAGATAATATCATTCAAGAGGTAAAGTTGAATAGAAAAATTGATATATCTCAATATATTTCCATATTTTATATTATATTGATTCAGTATGGATGAAAATGATGTATACATAGTACAAAGAACATACAATGGAATCCTTGAACAACTCTTTAGGTTCTCAAATAATTTTGGAAAATCATGAAGTTCTTATTCAACTATCATTACAAATTTCTCAATATGATCTTTATCATGATTCCCTCAAGTATTCATATCCTTGATACAATATTCTTTTTTGTTCACACCTATAAATTCTTCCATTAGACAGTATTCTTGGGAACCTAGAATGTTTACAAACTCGTAAATTTAAATCCAATGAACCCGAAGTCTCAAGCTAGGGCTCTCAAGCTACATGAAAACCCAATGAAAAATCTAATTGGTGTTTCATAAATGCTACAAATTTGAACAATTATTCATAGTTTTGATTACTCCATAAATAGAAGAAATTAAAATTCTTATTAAGGATGAAAGGAAAAATCAACTTCAACACAAGTTGTGGAAGTTTCCTAGTGGGATCTGCAAAAATCCTCATCTCACACTGAAATGTGGATTATAATCCTACCTAACTGGTATAATGATAAAAAACTCATCCTTATTGGAACCAACAAAAATGATCAACACTGTAAAAATTCCATAGTGGAAACTGAGATAATGTGTGAGAACACACTAAAAAGAAACATCCACTTTTTAATTGGAACTGATATTGAAATTAAAGTGGAGGGAATCCTTAATAGATTCTTTAGGGTGAAGCAACTATTATGAGTGAAAATTTATAGAACCAGAGAACTAAAAATGAAAAGGTATATGAATTAACATAATTAATAATGATCTGAATATTTCTGTTGTGTACACTCACTTTTTGTATCATTCTTACATGAAGTCAATTTTAACAGATTATGGTGTTAGTGCTTAGTGTTGAAAAATTCCTGTCATATATGTTCACAAAAATGAAAATATAAAAATAATTTAGTTTATTTTACCTACTAAAGGAAACAAATGTGTTGAAATTTTTAATTTTAATTCATGAATGCAGGAAGGATACCTAGAAGATAAATAAAATTATCATCTGTGAACTACAAAAAACATACCTAATTATCATTTCAAATTACCAATTTACATGATAAGTGGGTAGATATTTTTCAATGAACAGATGTTCCTTTCATTAATATCCACATTTATCTAGGATCTCCATGTAATATAAGTGATAAATTTACAAAATAATATCTTACTTAGGATTAATTTTATGATATCTCATATGTTTAAATAGATAGAGAAGATCCAGAAAATGTATTGAGAAACTAAAATCACCAAGAAGGATGAGTTGTTGTTTATTCATTTCTTCTCTTTTTATGTGGTGGAATAGGTGGTGTTTTAGTGATAGGATGCTTAAGAAAAAAAATTGAACTTTTCCCATATGGTGAAAAATTGATAGGGATCAATCCCATGGTCTTGAGAATCCAACGTTTGAAGAAACTTTTAAATTTAAATAAAATGATCCAAAATTCTCGAGCTGGAGTTCCCATGTTTCATTCCCATTTCCAGAAAACTCAAATTTTATCAAAGGGACCATTCAACAACACATGCCAAGAAATTAAATTCAATAAACACCACATTCCACTTTAAAACATTACATTTCTTAAATCAAAGTAAAAAAACAAACCATGGGAAATAAAAAAAAACCTTAACTATCATCATAATAAGTATTTAAATAATTAGATAACATTTTATAAAACATGTCACAAACGTATAAGAAGCCTACCGAGGCATTGTAATTTGAAAGGACTACAAACTTTTGAAAATACCATTTGGAGAATACCATTTGAAGAATACGATTTTAAGAACAAAATTTAAAAATTGAGATTAGGATACATAATATGAGTTCTTGAACAACCATTTTTCCTTACACATGTATGCATTTATAAATAAAGATACCACTCATCTTGTTGCACATATTCACACATCATTGGGTAAAGATATGCAATAATGTGTCAATATTTATATCTTTGTATATGTTTATATGTATCAAAATTATTGTAAAATAAGGTTTGATCAAGTGATATAAATATAAAAAAGATCGCATTAACACATTATTCAAACCCTTTAGTTATGTATTTATAAATAAAATTGTAAATAAATACAAATATATATAATAATAAACAAATAATTATTTCAATAATTAAAAATATAATAAAATAATTGTTAATATGTATTTATAAATATAATTATAGATATATATTTATAATTATAATTATAAATAAAAACATATAAATATTTGTATATAATTTTAAATATATTTATATAATTATATATATTTACTAGTATATAAATATATATAATTATAAAACTAAGATCAAGGGATTTTTTTGGTCTATCCCTATGGGGACAGTTGATCTCTGAGCCTACGGGTCTTGTAAGGGCTCCCCCTCATCCCTTGATAGAGGGGTTATCAAAAATCAAAAAAAAATGAAGGCCTTTTGGCCATTCAGTCTATGGGGGCTTTGGATTGGGTAGTGACCTTAAAGGCATGTTTCTGTGCATTTGATTGTAATTGTACCCCATGAACCTAACATATATATATAATTATATAGATACATTTCAAAAAAATAGATATATATAATTATAATTATAAATATATTTATATATTTAAACATATTTATATAATTATTAATATATAATTATATATAATTATAAATATAACACAAATATTTATTATCTAAATATATTTAGTATAATTTTATAATTATTTAAATATGTAATTATTTATTTATAAATATATAAATAATTTTCAATATATATATATATATATATTTATTTATAATTATAAATAAATAATTTTTAAATATAGTAAATATAGATATATAAATAAATTTATATATAAATATAAATATATATATTTATAAAAAATAATTATATATATTTACTTACAAAAATATTTTAATATTTTTTGACTTTATTGACAAATAGATAAACATAAAAACATAAATGTTACAAATGATTGAAATTGAATAATTAAAAATGAAATCACATTAAAAATATTAAAAAAATGGATAAGTTTTATTAATTATACATATTATTAAAATTTTGAAAATGAATATATATTAGAATAAAGATGAATATATATTAATAATATTAAAAATTATTAAATAAATATGTATAAATTTTAAAAAATGAATAACTTTCAAAAAAATAAAACATTAATAAATATAAAAAATGAAGAAAAATAATATTAATGAAAATAATATTTAAAGGATAAAATAATATTACCAAAATTGCCAAAATAGTAACTATTTAAATAATAAAATTATTAAAAACCCATTTAAATGGATTAATTATATCAATTTCAAAAATATTTTAAATGTTAAAACAAAATAAGAAAAAAAAAGTATTACTCGTGTAAATTAAAAAAATATTTAAAATATTACATGTATATTATATATATATATAACAAAATGATTAAATTCCAAAAAATACAAAATAAATATATATTTAAAAGGAATAAATAATATTAAATGAAATAAATATTAAAAATGAATAAATAAAATTTAATAGAAAAATATTTTTTACAAAAATGATTTCATATACTATTTACTAAATGAAATGTGAACACATAAATAAATGAAGTAAATTTTATAAAATTAATTTAAATAACTTAATTATATAAATTTCTAAAAAATTAAAAATATTTCAACTTAATAAATAAAATTGAATAGATTATGATCATATAAATACAAAACATATTAAAAATAATGCTTAGTGGGATATAAATATGTATAAAAATGAATAAATTCTAAAAATATTATATCAATGGTGAAAAAATGTACATCAAATGTGAAATAAGTACATGTCATACATACACATGTGAACATGTTCTAAGCTCATATATGTACATCCCATGTACATGTGCACATATACATACACATACATACATTTGTACACATGAAACATATATATATACACATACACAAAACACACACACATAACATAATGCATACACATATATGCACATGGACATTGATATAAATATATATATTCAAATATCATATATTAACAATCCATTATATATATTTATATTGTTTAAATTATTAATATATATATATCATATTTAAATTAATTATATACATTCATTTTTTAATTAATTTATATAAATAAAAATTAATTTTATAATATAAATATGATACTTTTGTATATATTAAAAAAAATTAATTTTTTTTATAAACACTAAGAAATGTATTCGTAATGATTTGCCTTTATCAACACTAAAAATGTGTAGGTAAAGGATAGACATTTATCATCTTTTTTTTAGTGCGGATTAATGTTACCTATATCAACACTTTATAATTACCATTGATAAATGTTATCATTGGATAAATCACGATCTATGGTAGTGTATATTGATATTTTATTTAAATAATTATATAATATATGACTGAATATATTTATTTAAATATTTGATTCATATTTGAATTTATATATTTATATTCATATTAAAAAATTTAAAATATACATGTATCTTTATGTGTTTGTATGCACGTGAATGTGTGTGGATTTATGTGTGTGTCTGTATGTGCACGTGTATGTTATGCATATTTGTATGTATACATGTGTTTTGTTCTATATGTGTATGTATGTGTGCATGTGTGTATGTGTGTGGGTGTGAATGTTTATGTGTATGTGTATGTGTATGTGAATGTGTATATATGTGTATGTGTATGTATATGCATATATGTGTACGTGCATGTGTATGTACATCTACATGTATGTCTTTATGTATGTATGTGGGTATGTGAATGTGTATGTGTATGTGAGTGTGAGTATGTGTATGTGTATGTGTATGTGTATGTGTATGGGTATGTGTATGTGTATGTGTATGTGTATGCGTATGCGTATGCGTATGTGTATGTGTATGTGTATTTGTATGTGTATTTGTATGTGTAAGTGTATGTGTATGTGTATGTGTATGCGTATGTGTATGTGTGTGCGTATGTGTATGTGTATGTGTACGTGTATGTGTATGTGTATGTGTATGTTTAGGTGTATGTGAATGTGTATGTTTATTTGTAGGTATATTTGTATGTGTATGTGTATGTGTATGTGTATGTACTATGTGTATATATATATATGCATATGTATAGATATGTATGTATGTGCATGCACATCTATGTAACCATATGTATGTGTATGTGTATAAATTTTTATATATGTATTCATATTTGTATGTGTATATGTGTATGTGTATGTGTAGGAATATGTGTATGTATACACATATACGTGTATGTGCATGTATGTGTACATTTGAATGTTTATGCATATGTATATGTATCTGTATCTATATTTGTATCTGAATATGTACTTGTATGTGAATGTGTATGTGTATGTGTAGGTGTATGTGTATGTGTATGTGTATGTGTATGTGTATGTGTATGTGTATGTGTATGTGTATGTGTATGTGTATGTGTATGTGTATGTGTATGTGTATGTGTATGTGTATGTGTATGTGGATGTGTATGTGTTTGTGTATGTGTATGTGGGTGTGTATGTGTATGTGTATGTGTATGTACATGTGTATGTGTATGTTTATGTGAATGTGAATGTGAATGTGAATGTGTATGTGTATGTGTATGTGTATGTGTATGTGTATGTGTATGTGTGTGTGTCTGTGTCTGTGTGTATGTATGTGTATGTGTATGTGTCTGTGTATGTGTCTGTGTCTGTGTCTGTGTATGTGTCTGTGTATGTGTATGTGTATGTGTCTGTGTATGTGTATGTGTATGTGGATGTGTATGTGTATGTGTATGTGTATGTGTCTGTTTATGTGTCGGTGTCTATGTCTGTGTATGTGTGTGTGTGTGGATGTGTGTGTGTCTGTGTCTGTGTCCGTGTATGTGTGTGTGCATGTGGATGTGTGTGTGTGTATGTGTGTGTGTATGTGTATGTGCCTGTGCATGTGCATGTGGATGTGTCTGTGTATGGGTATGTGTCTGTCTATGTGTATGTGTATGTGTATGTGTCTCTGTATGTGTATGTGTCTGTGTATGTGTATGTGAATGTGTATGTGTATGTGTATGTGTAAGTGTATGTGTATGTGTATGTGTATGTGTATGTGTATGTGTATGGGTATGTGTATGTGTATGTGTATGTGTATCTGTATGTGTATGTGTATGTGTATGTGTATGGGTATACGTATGTGTATGTGCATGTGTATGTGTATGTGTATGTGTATGTGTATGCGTATGCGTATGCGTATGCGTATGTGTATGTGTATGTGTATATGTATGTGTATGTGTATTTGCATGTGTATGTGTATTTCTGTGTGTATGCGTAGGTATATGTATATCTGTATGTGTACATGTATGTCTATGCGTATATCTTTGTCTGTATGTGTCACAACCTGTCCCAATGGGGCTCGTGTGGCGACTCCCCAAACTCGCCTCCAATAGGCCAGGGATTGGCGGCTAGCACAAATTAGGCATATCCCTAAAATGGGGGGCTTTAGTCTATGTACATGTACACACACACATCTCCAAGTCCATACAATGTTGAAATGTCAAACAACAGATAAACCATGCATGTATACATCTAAATCTCACTACCATAGTACGATTACAAGTACTAGAAAGTAAATCGGTCCAAATATAAGGCCACCACAATGAGTCTAAAAACAATTCCAACCCGAAATTAAATACGGGGACTATTGTCGGGGTAATCGTAGGAACACAACTCTGTCTATCCGGTTCACAAAGCACTACCTGGTCCAAGTCCCTCTATGACTCCATCAAAGGATTGATCATATGCATAAGACATGACACGTGTGGGAAAAACCCTTGTAAGAGTGAGTATTGCAGTACCAAGCAGGACACCTCGAGATTACTAAGCAGATAACAACAAGAATTACAGTCCACTCTGCATAGGTATATGTCGAAAACATATATAACAATAATATCCATATATACTCAACAACGACACACAGTCTCCGAGTATAGTCACAACCGTAATGTTGGCCTTGGATTCCTGCTCAAAGGTTCCACATAACACTAATTCACGAGAACACGCTCCACAAGTCAAATAGCATTGACGGCATTCGTCTGAGATATACTGCTCATCGGGTATTTCCATAAGAAGTATATGATCGATGTCTGAAGATAACTATAAATATATTAGGATTACATATAATTTCATGGGGTATACCAAACACATAGTATGGAATAACCTGTTAGGTAGAGGATCGATGCCCACATAGTGTTGGTCATGATGATGCCTAGAACACTACCCAGGGAACATGATGATAGTGTATCTCACTTTGGGCCTCATGGAAGGATTCCACAACTCTATCCAAGAAATCCCACTAAAGGGATCACTATCCTATGTGTAGCATTTGATTCCATACTAACCCTTAGGGAATGGATAAAGGGAACATACAATAAAGAAACTTGTCCAAGATACATAGGACAAGGGATCTAAGTCGTCTTGAAGGAAGTACACTTTGTCTACTGGTAGTACCCAATGTAACCCTTCGATGCTAGGTTATTCTCATGTGCATGGACTGTGTCTATGTCTGTGTCAAAGTACATGGCATGTACATGCCCTTGTACTTCATCTCGTGTCCAAGTACACGTCTCTTCCCTTGTAAAATTTACATGGTCATGTTCTTGTGGGAGTACATGACATGTCCATAATTGTGTAATCATATCCATGTTCCTATACTATCTGAGGTATACACCAATCAACTGGTTAAGTGTCACACACCATGTTACCTAGTCACATGTCATGTGATATTTAACAGCACTACAAAAACCCTAGTAGTCAAACCAGGGGTCCCATACTGCGACTGTTCTGAAAATACACACCGTGTAGATAGGGATTTGTTCAGATTCCACTGTTCTTCCTACCATGGTGTCATCTGATCATTCAATGCCAAATCCGGCCATGAATTAAACCTAAAATGATGGATCTCATCCAACAGGACCTTTTTTCGTTCTCTAGAATCTATTCACCTGACTCATACAAGAATCGGTTATTGTTCATCCTTGTCGACATCGTATTCACTTCTTGAACCTGAAGATCCTCAATTTGATCTGATTTTCACATCGTTGCAATCATCGCATGATCTCCATGCCAAACTAATTATGGATCTACGATATTGAATTATTACACTAGGAAACTGTTTGACAACATTTGATTCCTGGGTATCTTGGTCAAACCACTGAGAAAACAAAAATTTATTGATGAATGTACATAGAAAAATGGGATGAAACCAAGAAACAGAGAAGATAGAAATGAAACTTATCTATTTTTAGTTTTCCTTGATCTGTTTCCATTAGAATGATTAATGAAGATACATAATAAATAAATAAATCTCCTAAAACATCCCTACAAATAAACCCATCCTGCAATATGATCGACCCATGAATTAATATTTTTTCTATTGATTCACCTTCAACGTAGTAAATAATAATTAGGAAGAAATCAAAACAAAACCACATACTACATTGATAAGGATAGATTTATGACAAATAATGAATCTATGTCATTTTTTATGGTGAGATCCTCTGATTCCATTGCACACTGGGTGTTGATCATCAATCTGGTTGTCATCTGCCAATGAATCCTCCTCCAACGGCTCTCCAATGCTCTCTCATAATTGTAGGGTTATGCAGAAAATCCTTCAATTTGGCTATAATAGTGTTTTTAAAGAAGAAACTAGGTCACTATGTCAACTAATGAAATAAATTAATTTTGTTTACTAATTTTATTTATTTTACACACATGCTAAATTTTTCACAAATGCCTCGCACTGATGAAGGTTATGTCACGCATAAGGTAAAACCCACTTTCTAAAGTCAACAGGGCCCTCATATTTCTGATCCAAACCTCCATTAAGAATTCATTCCACTTTTTTAGGAAAACTTCATACATGTTCATTTTATATATTTAATATATTTCAATCATTTATTTCAGGCACATCGGGACTTGGAATCACTTGTCATCTCAGTACTTGGTCTCAAAAATAATCCATACAGTATCCAAAAATAATATATGGAAAATCTGAGTCACAATATTCTCCCCACCTTGGGGATTTATGTTTTGAGATGCCAAAACAAGTAGCTACCCAAAGATATGTGGGTACTGAGCATGAATCTGATTCTCCTGCTCTTAAGTACTCACCTAAATATTATTGTGCTACCACCTGACACACACTAAAGGAATTTCTCATCCACAAATGATCTTCTCATGTTGATCCTCCATCTCTATCATGTATTCAGAGAATGAATCCCCATTATGAATGTCTATCTCACCATAGTTGATAACATGAAATGGATTGTTCATGTACCTCCTCGTCTATAACACGTGGAAGACATCATGTACTCAGTCTAACTATAGAGGTAGAGAAAAGTAGAACAACACCTAAAAACTATAAGAAATATCCAGAAATTTCCAAGGAATCTCAAAGATGGATTTCCACCCCAGTCAAATCTCCATAATCTACAAGGAGGTGAAACCCATAAGAACACATGGTCATCCTCTTAAAAATTTAATGTCTTGGATCATCTATCCACATAAGGCTAATGATGGATCTAAATAGTCTTAATGTTCTCCTAGATGATCTCCACCTTCTCAGTAGTGTCCCACAGCAACTCTGGGCATATAAGTGCTGACTCATCTGGGTCAGTCCAGAAAATTGGAGACCTAAATGATCGCATGTACAAGGTCTCAAATGGATTCATACTAATTGTGGAATGATAGTTGTTTTTTGTACACAAACTCCACCAATGGAAATTGATTATCCCAACTATGTCATAAGTCCAATATATAATCCCATAGCCTATCCTCTAGTACATTAATGGACATATGAGTCTATCCATCAGTATGGAAGTGAAAATCCATGCTCAAACATAGCCGAGTCCCAAAATCCCCCTCTAATCCCTTCCATAATTGATATGTGAAGTCATAATCCTGGTCATAAAAAATCATTGATGGAACACCAAGGATTCAAACTATCTTCTGCATGTAGAGGCATCTGAAGTTGTCTGGTGAACTCTACAATTGAATAGCTGTGAAGTGGGCCGACATGGTGAGTCATTATAAGATCACCCAAATGTAATTGTGTCCCCTAGATGTATATGGTAAACCCATCATGAATTCCATGGATATCTCATCCCACTTCCAATCTGGAACATCATGGTATTGAGATAACCCCTCTAAAACATGGTTATCATCCTTCACTTACTGAGAAGTAAGGCATCTAGAGAAAAACTCTAAAACTCTCTTATTTATCATCACCATCATTTCCATTTTTATTTGAGGAAGAAAGGAACTTAAAAAAACTCACCCCTAGCCTAAGGAGGCCTGAAATAGTGCAGGATGAGGGCATCCCATTGGATTAGAGACACACCCACAGGATTAAAGAAAGATATGTTAGGAGAACTAATGACTTTAAGGACTTGTTCAGCTTGGGAGGCGAGATGATCCGCTGATTTATTTCCTTCTCACCAGGTGTGAGTGAGCTTTATTCCATTTTTTGAGAAGAACTTTTCATTTCCTGATAATATAAGAGATGGAACATGGGGTATGGATTTTACCTTGTAAAGAGATGTCGATGATCATTGAGTCTATCTCCACTTGGGATAAAGTAATATTTTTATGAATACTCAAGTTAATTACAGTCAACAATGAATTTTCTTATACCTAAATACTTCTTCCATTGACATAGTGGGCCTTAAAAGCCATAAAAACACTCACCCTTTCATCCTGAACAACCAATCCTCCTCGAGCAATACCTGTATTGCAAGAACCATCTGTATTTAGCATGAACCCATTCTTGTGGGGTCACCACTGCACCCACTGGCACTCCTCCTGCAACATCATTGGTAAAAGTATGCATCCTCTGAAAAGGAAAAACATGCACCCACTATCTAGAAAATCTATCATAAGCACATCTAGTGGATATATGAGTATGTAGAATCTCAAAATAATCATCCCTAAGATGATCCTCCCTAACCCCTGATAAAAGGGAAGGTTTAATAACCATGTAATAGAGGTTATCTACGCCATATCCATCCACAAATGATAACATCAACAAGGACAACTTCTTTGATTCATCATTCAACAACTACAAACAAGATCTCCTATTGAGAGAATCTGCTACCATGTTGCCCTTCCCAAGAGTATAGACAATATTATAGTCATAATCCTATAAGAACTCTATTCATCACCTATATCTCACGTTATGATTCTTTTGAGATAATTTATAATTGTGACTCTTATGGTCAAAATATATTATGAAACACTTCCCCATTAGGTGGTTCCACCACATCTTCAGTGCAGATACTAACACTGTTAACTCAATATTTTGGGTCGTTTAGTTCTTCTCGTGCTGTCTCAAATGACGTAAACCAAAGGTAATCATCACCATCTCTTTATTATAACACATCCATGATCTGTTTTGAATTCACTATAGAAAACTATGTACTTGAAACCCTCCTACGTTAATCACAAGATGGGAGAACTTGTTAATCTCTACCTAAACTCTTGGAAATCCTCCTAGAAACTCTTAGTCCCTATGAAAGGATTCCCATATAAGGTCAAAGTTTTCATGTGAGATTATATCCTAGTGGATTTAGGTATGAATTTTCAATAGTATCTAGAAAACACAAGGAAACTCTATACCTTTATTGCACTATTGGGTGGCTCCTGAGATAACACTGCCTAAAACTTTATTGGGTCCAATACCACACCATCAGCTGAGATAATGGGTCATATAAAGTATGAAATGTGAATCCATAAATGGCACTTCAAGAGCTCCCTATAAAGAGGGTGCTCTCAGAGTACATCCAGAATAATCCTCAAGTGTCTTGCATGCTCTTACTCAGAAGTCTAGTACATAAGGATATCATCAATGAAGACTACCAAAAACCAGTTAATGAAAGGCTGGAAGACTTGGTTCATGAGTATCTTGAACAATTATAGGGTTTCCATCATTCCAAAAGAATTCACTATGTACTCATAGTGATTAAAGCGATATCTGAATGTCATATTTGGTATATCCTAATACTTTACTTGAAAATGGAAACAACCTGATCTATGGTAAATCTTCAAGAACCATCACACCCATCTCAAATGATCAAAGAGTTTATCAATCCTATATATTGTATAACTTTTATTTACAGTCACCTTGTTTATGAAATGTTAATCCACACACGACCTCAAGCTCTCATCCACCTTCTTGGAAAACAACACTGGGGTTGCCCAGGGTGAAACATTGGGTAAAAAAAATCAATTCCACTATAAGTAATCAAACTAAACTCTCATCTCATGAAGTTCTACAATAGACATATTATATTTTAGCATAGATATTAATATTTTCTCACTGTGTATATAAATAAAAATTATATCTCTCATAAGGAACGAAATACTAGAACATCGTCTGGAAAGATGTACTCATACTCTACCACCACAATAGGAAATTGAAAAATCATAACATCTACTACACCAATGACCATGCTTGACAACAAATGAGTAATTAGGTGCATCCTCCTATGAATGATTCAATACTGCACTGCTTGGGTTTCCTTTTCTCCTATAGAGGAAAACCTAGTCCCATAACTATGGACACACAACATCCTCTGACTGAAGTAGTCTATCTAGTCATGAACTACAGGTAACCAGTCTATACCAAATAAGGATTAATAAGGCCTCATCGATTCTATAAAGATATCCCAATATAACCCCTCACCTTTAAGCGTCAAGTCACATTTCTAAGAGATTTGTGTGATCACTGAGTAATCACCTGTAGGAGTCTCCAAGGGAAAGGGTCGAGCCAAATGCTCAACTACAATCTCTAAGTCTCAAACCAGATATGTGGTAATTAAGGAATGAATAGAACCTCTATCTATAAGTATAGTAAAAAAATTAGTAAAGATCATTATCATACCTCGAATCATCCTTGGATCCTCTAGGTCATAATCATAGACCACTTGCAGCTTCTCCCACCCCAGTCCTCTAGTTCCCAAAAGAAAGAATGGACCACCTGGGGTGTTTGTGGTAATAATTCAAAGTGTCTACCACCTCCAACTACTCTCCCAGCTCATATTCTACATCCAACACCCTAAATACCTCTCAGATCCTACCGTTAGCTCTACCTCGACAACTCATCCACTGTCTCCCTATCAGTCATACGATGGGTCAAACAATATGGTTCAAGATGTCCCATGTCATAAAATGAGTATAACCACCTTTCTATGCGATGACTAGACCCATCCTACGATCCCTGAACCAAAGACACTTTGTCTAGGGACCTCCTCCTAAAATGAATCGCATGTCCAGGCACCTGAGACTATTGTTAGATACATGCTGCTAATTTCTCTTCTCTTTTGTTCCCACTAGTGGAACCACTATCTGCACCTTCTCAACCAAGAAATTCTTGACCACCAAATATCACTCTAACCACCCTACATTGGTTGGAATTCACATATGTATAATGTTGGATCATATGTATCTATTCAGTCCTCACTCAAAGGTCTAATACTAAAAGAACTGATCATGAACCACATCAATCAAGTACCTATAGATGTTGGTGAATGATGATGAATATTATGCTACTAACTTACTTGCCTGCTAGAGAGAAAAAAGCTCATGGATGTTTACATCCCTAAATGTATCTAGATAGGACTCCTATATAAAAAGGTGCTCATACTCTTACCATGCTAGAGTCATATCATCATAAGAATGGGTCACCAATCCCCACCGTTTGCCAAAAGATCCATATAGAAGGGTCTATACTGAAACCACTATCTAATATATTGATGTCCTGACAAGACAGAAATAATGTGTCACCGCCTCAAGACATTCCTCAACCTCTTTTCGTTCAGGCTCACCTCAGAACATAATGGGCCACTATTAATGAAACTTGTGAAGTGTGCTCAGCCTGTGAACCTCATCTTCTTGCATTGTGGTTTTCAACTACTACTCTACATGTGGTGGTATAACTGGTTCACTACCTAGAGGTAACACCTCTAGAAAAGGTCCATGTATTGATGCATCTTCACTAAAGAGACCATTTCCATGATCCGGATGCATAATCCTAGCTGTCATACGTCACAGAGGAATCCTAAAACAGACAAGAAATACCACGATTAATGAGTATATATAGAAACTGACTCAAGAAGTACATAGAAAGAACCATTCATTATTAAATGATTCATGTACCATCATTTTCCCTATAACAAATTTTCTCAGGTATCTGGTCAAAATTAATTTTTTCATATTACTGGTGTATTGATACATCAGCTACTACACCAACACTAGAGTCCCTAGACTAAAATAAAAACATGAAACACATAAAAACATTGCTCTAAACCAATGTCACAGACTGTGATCCTAAGGTATAACTGACTGCTCGGATACCACTATGTCCTGACCCATCCTAATGTGGCTCATTTGACCACTCCCCACTCCCACCTCGAATAGCCTAGAGACTAGCAACTTGCATCGAGTAGGCATATCACTAACAGGGTAGGACTTGGACTATGTACCTGTACTATGAGGATAACTATATAAACACACCTCAGCCTATCTAGATCATAAAGAACATCCTAGTTCTTGTCCCTCTATGAATCTTTCAAAGGGAAGATCATCTGCATAAGACACAACACAAGCAGGAAAAAACCTCGCATATGTAAGTATAATAATACCCAATAGGACACCTCAAAATCACTAAACAGATAGAAATAAGAATTAAATTTATCCCTACACAGATATATTTCTACAGTACATATAAAAATAATACCCAAATATACTCATCAAACATACACAATCTCAAGGTAATGTCACAACCATAATGCCAGCCTAGTATTCCTGATCAAAGGTTCCACATAGCGCTCATCTAGGATAACACACTCCATGAGTTAGATAGCATGAATGGTGTCCATCCAATATGTACTTATCATCAGTTATTTCCATAATAAATATACATTTTAAGTCTAAATACAATGATACATGGATGAGGATCACTAAAAAGTCCATGATTTATACCAAAACTCAATCTAGAATAACCTGCTAAGTTGATGATCAACACCTGTATAGTGTTGGTCATGACGATACTAAGAACTCCACCTGTGTTAAAATGATAATATAGGATATCACTCCAGGCCTCATACAAGGATTACACAACTCTATCCAAGATGT
Source organism: Viscum album (assembly GCA_963277665.1). NCBI lineage: Eukaryota > Viridiplantae > Streptophyta > Magnoliopsida > Santalales > Viscaceae > Viscum > Viscum album. Next base: position 410,918,121 of record OY728129.1, on the reverse strand, counting down.
ACAACTAAAGGGATCACTATTCTATATGTAGGATGTGATTCCATGCAAACCCTCAGGGAATGGATCAAGGGAATGTATCCTAATTAAATATGTCCAAGATACAAGGAATAAGGGCTCAAATCCCTCTTGAAGGAAGTACATGGTGTGTATTGGTAGTACACAAGATGTCCCTTAAACACCGAGTTCTACCCATGTAAACAGCATGTGTCCATGTATGTGTCAATGTACATAGTGTGCCCATGCCCGTTTACTTCTTCTTACATCCATGTAGATGGTTCAGCTCATGTATACCTAGCCTAGTCATGTATGTGTGGGAGTACACGACCTTCCCATGATCATGTACTCTTATTAGTGTATGTGTACCATCCGAGATACACATCATTCTTCCATTAAAGGGTACTTGTCGTGTGACCTTGTCACACACCATGTGATATTTAACTACACAAACAATACCCAATCTGTCACACCAGGGGTTCCACATGGTGTGTGTTCCCGAAATACATGTTATTTATATCAGGATTTTTTAGATTCCACTATTCTTTCTAATGCAGTGTCTTTAGATCCTCTGATTCCTAATATAGAATTGAAGAGTGTTGGAAATTATGTACCTAGTTCAACTGGCCCTTTTGGTCTCTATCCACCAGAATTCAATGATCTGATTCATACAGGAATCATTTGTAGTTCATCCTCAACATTGTCACATACAGAGCATGAATGATGATATCCAATCTGATTTGATTCTCACAACGATGTTGACATTGCACAATCCCCATAAAAAACTAAGCCTGGATATATGATATTGAACCGTTTCACCAAGAAACGAGTGCACAACATTTGATTCCTCAGTATTTGGGTCGAACCATTAGAGAAAAAACCCTCCATGATGAACGCACAAAGAATAATGGGAGAAAACTAACAAACATTATTGAGAGGAACAAACCTCATCAATTATTGGTTGGCCTATATCTATTTTTTTATAAATACAAATGAAGAACAATAATAAATAAGTAAATCTCCCAACAAATCCCTATAAATAAACTCATCCCACAGTACGACTGATCTGAGAACCAATATGTTGGTCGATTGATTCATGTTCATCTTTGGGATTAATAATGGGAAATAAATCCAAAAAACCACATCCTACCTTGATTTGGATCAATCACTCATGAAGAATGAAGATGCATTGTGGTTTTTGGTGAGATCCTCTGATTGTGCTGAACATTGGTCAGTAATCATTGATCTTGTTGTCATTCGCAAATGATTCCTCTTACAACGGTTCTCCAATGCTCTCTCAAAATTATAAAGTTATGTGGCTGACCATTTAATTTAGCTATAACATCATATTTAAATGGTAAGCTAGGGTATTTCAACAAAAACAAAATAAATTAATTTATTTAATTTATTTAATTCAATTTACGTCTGTGATGGATTTTTCAAAATCACTCCATGCCAACAAATGTTATGTCACGCCTAAGATAAAACATGTATTCTGAACTCAATGATACCCTCATATTTCTGATTTGGGCCCCTGTAAAGAATTTATTCTTCTTTTATTTCGAAAAAAAACTACTTGCACATGCATTTTATATATTTAATATATTTTAAACATTTGTTCCTAGAATATCAAGCCTTTGAATCATAAACTGTCTTAGTGACTGTTCTAAAAAATAATCCATACAATATCCAATAAATAATAAATGGAAAATCCAAGTCACTAAAGTATGTATTTATATGTTTATTGATTTAATATTATTTATTCATCTTTAATATCTCTCTATGTTTTAATATTTTTGTAATTTATTAATTTTTAATATATATTACTTTTATATTTTTGTATCATATACAATTTTAATTTTTATTTATACATTTTTAAATATTTATACATATAATTAAATAATAATTTTTTTAATATTTTTATAAAAAAATATTAATAATTATTTAAATTTTTATATACAATCAATACAATGCATACGTCAATAATTGTCAATAATATTGTTATTAATTTATTCATTTTTATTCCATTTTTATGTGTTTTCAATTCATGTAATTAATGTTACGAATTAAATTTTTTTTAAAAGAATTAAAATTTATTTATTTCTATTAATTTATTTTTAATATTACTTAATTAAATATTAGTTTTTTAAATTTTAATATGTAATAATTTTTCATATTTTTTTAATTTATTCTTTTTTAATATTTAAGCAGATTTCTTTACTAAGTCTCAAAATTTTCATTATTTTTTTAATTTATGTGCTTAGTATTTATACATTTCAATTTATAAATCATTAATAATTTTTAATACTTTGAAATTTATATGATTGTTTCTTATAAGGCCATCTATATCCCTTTCCATTTGGGCATCAACTTGAACCCCGATGTACGTCACCACCAACACTGTTTTGGTGTTTTTGTAGTTAATTATGTTATTATATTAGATTCATTTTTTTAATATATAAAAATTAAATATTATTTAAGTATTTTTTCATATTTTTTTAATTAATTAATCAAATCATAAGATCATATTTATTTTAATTTATTCATTCTAAATCTATGTCTGTTTTTTTAATTTCATTTGATTTAATTTAATTATTAAGATTTTTTGTATAGTCAATATAATTTATTTTTAATTATTTTGTTATTTATATAATTAATATCATCTAGTTATTCATATTTATTAATTTTTATGTGTTTTTAATTCATGTAATTAACTTTACGAATTCACTTTTTCAGATATTTTTGTAATTTATTCAATTTTATATATTTATTTTTAAAATTATTTTATTTAATATTATTTATTAATTTTTAATATTAATTCCATTTTAATACTTTTAAAATTTATTCATTTTTTAATATTTATTCATACTTAATTATTTTGTATATTTTAATATTCTTAATATTTATTTAATTTATATGATTAATATTTATTCAATTGTATATATTGAGTAGTAATATTTATAAAAATAATTAAAATGTATATAATTAATATATCTAAATTCATTTTTTACATTCTCCCCATTTTTGTAAACGTTTATAAATAATGTATTTATTATTATGAATTATACATAATTATTTACTAAGTTTTGATATTCTGAATATCTTTTTAATTTACAAGATTAATACTCATTCGATTTTAATTATTAGGTTTTAATATTTTTCAAAATGTTATAAATTTATATAATTAACATATTTAGATTCATTTTTTAATATCTTCTCCATTTTTTGTATGTGTTTACAATTCAATTAATTAATCTTATTAATTCATTTTTTATATGTTTACTATCTTTTAATATTTTTAATATGTATTCATCTTCATTTTAATATATATTCGTTTTAGATTTTTTTAATAATTTATATAATTAATAAAAAATTATCCATTTTTTTAATTTTTTTGACTATTAATTTTTAATAATTCAATTTCTGTTATTTTTAACATTCATGCATTTAAGATTTTATATTCATTAATAATGTTATTTTTTTTAATTTTTTTTATAATTAATTCGTTATTAATATTTAGTCATTTATTATTTTATTTTTTTATTTTAAAAAACTTTTATCACCACCTTCCACAAAAAACTGATAAAAATAGCATTTATCAACTGTAAAATACAAATCACTGATAAAACATGTCTTTAATAGTGCTAAAATAATAGCACTGATAAATATAGGTTTTGTCATCATTTATTGAGCACTAATAAAGGTGTATCTTTATCAATACTAGATTTAGAACTCATTAAAATATGTTTTTTCATAGTTTTTTTTAGCACTGATATAATCTATTTTTATTATCACTTTTTAGAAGATGCAGATAAAACCCTTCATGTTCTTATAAATTCAACCCTAAGAGAACTCACTTCTCTATGCCATTGAAACTCTCTCACTGAAGTCGACTATTACTGCCACTCCCCCATCAAACTCATCAAACAATTCAACCCTGTCAAAACCTAAGATATGTTATCATATTTATTTAAAATGTGATGATGTATTATTTTCAAGAATTTTATAGGTATAAAATTGAGGCACCCCAATTTTATCTGCCATCAGATGCTGCTCACCCTATTTTGAGAATACCAGATCGAGGAGTTTCAGTACATCTCCTCGTTATCCATCACCATGAACTCATCGAAACTCATCTGATGAATCCCCATTCGTCCTCACATGTTCATCAAAACTTATTTGATGTGTTGTGGTTCATCACTACCTATGTTTTGTTTCAATGGAAGACCATTTGATTTGTTTTCCACTTTGGAAATTCAGAACCTAGCCAAATTAGTGATATTCTCTCCCTCTCAAACCCTCACAGCCACATAAAAAATTCCTATAATAGAATATTTCCACTGTCTAGCCCCTTAATTCAAAAAAAGAACCAATACTTCTCCGAACCATTCTTCAACCAAAATAATTCAAAATATATATGGTTTAACATAATTTATATTGAATTTATACATTGTAATGACACAGATTTTTACACATAGTACATTCCTATATGTCACATATAAATCAACTACCACTAAAAGAAATTTAACATCATATTCGCCTCTTTTTATTAGTTTTAACATGTTACTCAAATTTTTAATATTGAGAAATTTTAAAATTATAATCAAAACTAGCATTCAAAACAACCATATCTGCTTCCATCTTGCTTAAACCTCGCTCCTAGTTTCCTCTCTGACATTTTTCTAGAGTTGATTGTCTATTTTGGTTTCACTAAGGTTATGGTTTGTTTTTATGTGATCCCATGTAGTGGGTATTATTATCTAGTCATTGGTTTGGGATGAGTATTTTCTATAATTCCACCAAGAAACTTCATCAACTTTTGTTGAATTTTATTTTTCCTCATATCCTTAATATTAATTTGAATTTATATTCTCTGAGAATTCATCCCAGCAAGTGAATTTATTAAATTTTAAGCATTCATAAAACCCCCACATAAATTCAAGATTTCTTGAAATGTTGGGTTCTCAAGACCTAGTGATTGAGCCATGTCAACATTTTCATCATCTAAAAAAAGTCCAACATTGGATCCAATGAATCGTATCATTGAAACACCACCACGTACCATGTAAAGATATGAATAAACATAAAATTTTCTATCTTGTTATACTCCCACCTACCAAAGTAATAAAATCGTCTTTAATATATGTGTTTTGATATTGATGAAAAATTAGTTAGATTCTTTGTAACATTATAGATATCACTCATTCCCTTCCTTCAATGATTTCCACCACTACAAAAATCTCAATAAGAATCATTCAACTATTATTACCTTAGAACAATGGCTTCATGTATCTTAAATTATTCTTTAAGAATGTACTATTTGGTTTCTAAGCTCATACTTTCTATGTATTTATATATTTTTTTAAATATTAATATTACTGAACCAAATTGGATTGTTAGGAATTGAAAATGGATGGATACCCATCATATAGAAAAAGTGTATGAGGATGGGGTAGAAATTTTCAACATATTTGTAAAAGATCATGCATATGACCATTCTCAGATCCATTTTTCCTATTTATTCTATTATTATTAAATACTAATTAGTTCAGAGGAGTTGTAAGAACATTTGATATATCACGGAGTAGATCAATGTTATAAATGTTGGACTAAACATGGGGAAAACTGAATGTATCTAGTGAGTGGGATAAAAATATGTTTTTTGGATCGATTTATATGATTACAAGTGCGAAAAATCTTAAATACTAAATCTAGGATATGATTACATGTGTGAATGGTGATGAAGAAAATATTGAAGAAATTACAATTACAGTTGAAGATGAATTTTCTGATTGTCCAAAATAGTATAAAAAATTCAAAGTTATGTAAACATGTTATTGTATGTTTTTTTACTAAATATACAAAATTTCTAGCCATATATAATCTATATAATGAAAAATATGGAAATGAATTGAGTGACACCAGATTTTTTGAAATATTTGATCTCTTGAATGATATTCTCCAAGAATATAATGAGCTTCCTTGCCAAAAATATGACATCAAACAAATTCTATGTCAAATAGGTATGATCTCTGAAAAAATAATTACATGTAAAGATGACTGTATACTATTTCTAAAGCACTATGAATCATTTATAAAATTCCAAAATTTTGGTTTTTCATTATATAAGAAATACAAATCAAGTCTAGAGAAAGTTGTATGGTACTTTCCAATCATTGTGTCTTTTAGGAGCCTATATGAAAGTGAGATGATAACAAGACTGTTGATGTGGTAAGAAGATTCTAGAAATAAGAATGGGAATCTTCGTTACCTAATAGGATATCCCAAGTGTAAGAAACTTTACTTGGATTATATTGAATTTTAAAATGAAAAGATAAACCTTTATCTTGTGTTATCTATAGACGGAGTGAATCGTTTTGATTTTCAAAGCCACACTCATGGTACATGTCCTATTATGTTGGTACATTATAACTTTGCAACAAGGTTATGCATGAAGTGAAAATAAATTATGATTTCTCTGAATATATAGGGACAAAACAATTGGGCAATAATATTGATGTTTATTCAGATCCATTGATCAAAGATTAGAAATTAATTTGGGATTCATACGTTAAGTTAGATGATGTTTACATAAATGAATATTTCACATTGAGATCCATGTTCTACGAGATGATAAAGGATTTTACTAAGTATGAAAAATTTTCAAGATAGATAATTAAAGGAACTCATGGGTTTCCCATTTGTGAATAAAGAACATGTAGCGAACAATCCCAGATCAACCTTGGTCATAAGACGATTTAGCCTACCAAAAGACCTCAAGAAAGCCTCCTCATTAACCATAGGATGCCAACAAGTAGTTTTGGACAAAAGGATTCTATGAGGATTCTATGACCTCTGGTCAGAGTTCCATAAAATCATAAAATAACCAAACTCATAGATGCAGATCAACATCATAGTATGCATAATAAATAAACTAAAACAAATAATGATATAATGAATTGAGTGTAGCATACAGTCTTTATACTCTCAAGAATGAAAAACATAAAACAACTGATCATCCACTTAGTCAACCACATATACAAAATAAAAAACTAAAAAAAATACAACCACCTCTACTATCAACAATTAACTAAACCACATACTTGGTCTCCACGATGCTCAAGTTGGAGCCACTTGATCATGAGCCTCCACATGAGTAGGTCCACTCCATCAAAAAACATTGGTACTCATCCCCATTAACTATACAAACTATGATCTAACCTGAAATAAGACATCAATTCTTCATGTATGTTGAGGTGCACATATAGGGGGTGAGAAATAAAGTTTAGTAGGCCACCCCCAATAGTGGACCTATAAATATATTTTCATAACAAGTGCATGCTTGCGTGATATACCCATCCTAGAAAAAAATCTAATAAAAACTACCATAAAAGAAAAAACACAAAAATGGGGACAGAAAATAGAATAAATCATCCAACCAGTGGGATTTATCTTGATAGCTATAGAAAATCTACCCACTCTCTAGCCCCTACAAGAGTATTTATAGAACATGGATCACATGCCAACATAAAAAACTGGTGCGTCCACCATATCTATATAAGATCTCTATGGAAAATAAATGAAACTTGAATGAATTTTATACCCTGTGGTCTAACCATATACATCCACATGAACAATCTGCATCTACTGGGCACTAGAAATCCAATGGAATTATATGAAATGGTTATAAGAACATTTAGGTCGACAAAACATGAAAACATATTTGTCTTGAATGTCTTTTAGAATAAAGTAGGCCTTAGCTAGGGACCCAAAAAATGTCGCATGGGATCCATAAAAACTAGGGTGCACTACATCCATGGCCATGGAAGGGAAAAGTATCCATGGTACACAAAACCCACTTTGTGAGTGCCTCATCACCTCATGATCCTGAAATCAAACTAGTCAGGGTTAACACTCAACTAGATGGGGTTTTCAATCATCTAGATCATCTATTTTCTCTCTAATATCATCTAACAATAAAAATACAATGGATAATAGAACCAGATCAAACTCATGGCCAATTCCAAATTCAATATTTCCAAAGGGTATCCTCCCCAAACACAGTTCTTATTCCAAAACATCCTTAAAGATCATGGACAAGGGATAACTGAATGTGATATGATCCAACCTTGAAACCCATCATCCAAAGAGAAAAAATATAACAACTGATCCACTCTTGGATAACCAAAAAGGGCTTTCACAGTCCCCTGGATCTCAGTATCTCAAGTCCAACCCAAACTCATGGCTCGCAAAGTCCTCAGGGCTATATTATCAAGTGACATCCACCACAGGAATCCCCTATGGTGTCAAATATCTCAATATAAACCCACCAAACACCCTCAACCAACCCAAAGTTCATAGAAAGATAAAGACACCTTATCAGGGGTTTCTCTAGCTCATCCAAAATCATGGGATATACTCAACGTTGAAACATTCCAAACAGCCCTTAGTGGACACCAATTGATACTCAATCAACAACACACCTAATAGGCATCCAAAATCACAATCCCTCTTATAAGATAATTCAATGCGGACCTCATAACCACATCGAAATAAGGAGACCCTCCTCAAGGGTTCCTCAACACAAACCAAAACAAAACAAACCACACAAGAATTATCAACAGCTGTCTATAGAAACCACTAGTCACTTGATTAGAATAAGAACCATAAGGGAATCCTCATGAGTCAACTAGACTTGAATTTAAGGATAATGGAACTCTTCTTTAACCACCAACCAAAGGCATCAATATAGCCCAAAGGATCTATTAGTTATTTTCTCCAAACGTAGAAACGTATCCTCAACTGTTCTAACCTTAAGCAATCAGTCCCAACACACAGGTACAAACAAATATTACTTTAAAGATATTACCCTATCCTACCTACCAGAACACTTACAATGAAACTCAAACTCATTTCCATGGAACACTAGATCGAGGTTTATCATCGAGCTCACAACCCTCACCTAGGCCTCATAGCTCACAACCCAAACCCCTAGGAGGATTCTGAAACCAAACCTCAAGTAAACAATCCTAATGAACTCTTAGAGTAAAAAATATCAACATGTTCTCTAAACACTAAAAGGATATTCATATTATGATCTATGAGGAAAAACATTCTGAATGGACTACTCACAAGTCCAATTCTAATAATAGGAGGAAAATAGTCAAAAAATAGAGAAAGGAAAGTACATGGTGTACAATTCACGTACAGAGCATGTACCCTTAGAGGCCCCCCTTATCCATGTGCCTTATCTCATTAAATTTTTAATTTTCCAAAGTATATGGTGTGGGTCTCCTATTACAAGGTGTGTATACCTACATGGGTTTATTCCCATGTATACATCCCCACTCATCATGTAAAACTCTCAAGTACAGAGTATGTACCTACAATACATGATGTGTAACCCAACATGGGTGCCCACCTGTGTACCTAGCCATGTACCCCACCAAGAAGTATACTCCTACACGACATGTGTCCCCCCTAGGGTTTGGCCATGTACCCCCACATGAGGTGTATGGACTTGTACTCATGCACAAGCACAAGCCCCCCCCCCCACCAGCATGGAGTATACCCCTTGTTCATGGAGTGTAATCCCAAAAATTCATCTTCCCAAAACAATAATAACACATGATGTTTGTTCATAAAACCACACATCGTGTACACTAGTGTTCCAAATAGAAAATCCTCAAATCATCCATAAATGACAAATTTCTCCCTAAAACTCCCAGATCAACATACAAGGGGTCTAAAAACACCCAAAAACAAAGGTTAAAACTTAAAACCAACTATTCTATGTCGATTTGAGGCATAAAAAATAAAATAGGACTACCTCTTGGTGGAAATCGCCAATGAATTACACTAATCCATGATATGTAGTTATCACATGATGATCTGATGCGACCTAAGTTCCATGGTGGCACCTCTTCATTTCCCTCTCCCCGTATTCTCTACCTTTGCCTCGCTCTACCAAAGACACAAAAAAGGGGAATCCACCATAGTGTAAGTGATGTGATAAGGGAAAATAATGAAAAAAATTCAAAAATAAAAAGAAAATAGAAATGGGGTCCAACCCTGAACCCAATTCCTGACTTGAGGCTATGCCCAGTATAAGAAACTCCCTTCATTCTGGACTTGATGTGGAAGACGAAATATCAATAAAACATGCCATTTAAAATATATGACTGATAAAACATGCACAAATAAATTAATATTCAATTAATTAAATATTTAATATTTCATAAAAATTTGAACAGCTCAGATTTTCACAACTTCTATCCTAGGGTAAGCACCCTATTCCAAGACTAATGGAGTTTTTAAAAAATTCATCAAATATAACATTATAGGGGAAATTAACATTTTTTCTATGAACATGCCCAAGAATTTTTTTAAAAAAATTCACCTTATTTTCACAACACATGACGATTAGGTTCATCACAAAATCACCACCACAAATGATTCTCACCCTTGAGAAGACTTGGTGGACAGTGATGATCAATGCTCTCCCAAAATAATTGGTGAAAACGATGCTATATCGACCATAAAAAAAATGGTATTATAGCATCGATAACTCTCTCTTCACACGATATACATTATACTATGACCAATCTGATTCTCACCTCCATAGGATTATCCTTATCATCTCCCCACTACTAGGAGATAAACCACATGACCCACAATATGTTCATAATTGAGAAAAATGGATAGTTTGAATGAACTGATCACACCTGAGCACCTACACGAAAACCTGCAAGAACTGTTCTAAAAAACCACTTAAATAAGGATCAGAAACTCCAATAGCCTATGGTGCACTGCCCACCATAAGGACTCCCTTACTCTTCTCCTCAAGTGAACAACCGAATCACACTCACAAAAATTAAGTCCAAGGAAAACTAGGCTAATGAACCTAAAACCTCTGACCACCATCCACAAGGGTGTAGAATCCAAACCAAAAGAATATAATCATGCCCTCACTATGACCTAAGGTGAAACCAAAATGAGTAGTGCTAGAGGCCCAACGAAACCTACCCTTTCAATATATCCATGACACAGCGATCACTCCATAGGGTTCAATTCTCAAACACTAGTTACCATCTTGCATGATCAAATCGTGGTGATTACAAACCTCAACAACCAAACCAAGGAAGAACCACCATGCCCACCAAATCTATCAGTGATATCAGGAACATGGGCCTCACTACAAGTACTGATAGAAAACACATGGAAAGAACAATTCCCTCTAATGGAACACCAACGTGGGACTTTAGGGAAACCACCAACTCAAGAAAAATCAATCCCAATTCAATTATCTATCAATAATACTTGACCTCATAAATCCACCAACATGGAAATAATATCCCAAATCCAACTAACACGGGTCTCCATTCATCCTTTATTAAAGGGATAACATCTCCAGAATGGCGGATCTCTCACCCCATGATCAACATGACCTATCATCATAGGAAAATATAAAGCCCATATAAAGGCATATGTCATGGAAATCCTACATGCCTAGAATGATACTTAAAAACTAGACTCTTAACCATGGTCTAAGACCCGAAAACCATAATAAACCATAAATCAAAAAACTCAAGTGCATCATGCAAGGTCAAATCACACCCCCATAAAATTAGAATCTATGAACAATAATCTCATGCCCGAGAAACTTGGACTTCCTATCAAAAAATGTATTCACAAAGTACTGTCCTATATCCATAAAAAGATCCAACACATTCCTAGGCCACCTATATAACAACTCCTTTAATCATAAAACTGTAAAACATCTAGTAACATTTTGTAAGAAACCATCCTCAGGCAACCCAACACTTCCCCAAATCTGGCCTACTACAAGGCCTCAAGCATTCCTCCTTATATTTCTCAGGATACTGATAGGAATAAAGGTTCTAAAATATGTTTTGAGGAGACTATAAACTCTGTTCAGAGTGAATTTATTTTAGAATATAAGCAAACTCATACACATGGATCAATATCATAGTATAAATAATAATTAAACTGAAACCAATAATGCTATAATAAATGTAATGTAGAAAAAAGTCATATAGACTCTCAAGTTTTAGTAACATACAATAACCGCTCACCCAATGGGAGACCACATATAAAAAATAAAAAACAATTAAATTAAATACCTCCAACTCTACTATCAACATTAAGATAAAGTACATACCCAAACTATATAATGCTCTTGTTTCAAAAACATGATCATGAGACTCCACATGAGATAATCTTCTTGATCAAGCTAAACTAGGACTCATCCCCACCCACTATGAAACTTGTGATCCAACCTAAAAGTATAAATAAGTTCTTCATTTACACTGAGGTTCACATATAGGGGGTGAGAAATAAATCTTATTAGTCCTCCCCTAATGGTGGACCTATAAATCTGATATAATAACAACTTAATTCCTACATGATATTCATAGCCTAGCCAAAAACTAATAGTACCTGATATATAAGAAATAACTAAAAAAATATGGGAAATAAAATATAAGAAATTATTCAACCAATGGGTTCTATCCTATCAATTGTCGTAAATCTACCCCGACTCTAGATCCTCATAGAGGATTTATAGCACATGACTCACTCATCCACATGGAAACTCGGTCATCTACCATATCTACCTAGGATCACTAATATTTATAAATTAAATAGGTATGAATTTCATACCCCGTGGAATAACAAGAGGTTTCCACACAAATAATACACATCTACCGGTCACTAGGAATCCAATTGAACAATTCAAACATATGACAGAAACATCTAGGTCCACAAAACTAGAGAAACTACTAGTCCGAAAGGTCATGCAGAATGAATTGGGTACCAGTTATGGGTATGAAAAAAAATTCATATGGGATCCATAAAATTTGGGAGTGCCTAGAATCCACTTCCATGAGAGGGAAAAACATCCATGGTATACAAAACCTATTCCCTGAGTGCATCGCAACATCACAAGGCCGAACCCACACTAGTCAGGGATAACACTCAACTAGATGGTGTTAAAAATCTTCCATATCATCCATTATCTCCCTATGGTCATCTAAAAATAGCCAACCAATGTAGTAGAGAACTTGATAAAACTTAATTCCAACACCTGATCCATGATATCCCAAACCTCTCCTCCTCAAACCAATATCCAGAGCATAAATTGTTTCAAAGATCATGACCATGGGGAAACCGAATTTTGTACAATCTAAACATGAACACATCATCCAAATATTTGAACTAGAACCATTGATCCACTCTCAGCTAACAATCAATGGGCTTTCATTGTCCCTTGGATCTCATTATCCAACAAATAGCCACTGAAGGATCTCTACGACCCACCTCACTACCAAACTAAACAATGGGCTCAAACAGTCCATGGGGATATAGAATTAAAATACATCTACCATGGGACTCTCCTACTACACCCAAGCTCTCTAGATATTCCCATATAAATATCATTGGTCTACCCAAAGTCTACAACAAGATCCGGACACCCTAAGAGGAGTCTCCGAAAATTATCCAAAATAATGGGACATGCTGAGTGTTGAAAAATCATAAACAGACCTCAGTAGCCCCAAACTGATCCTCAATCAACAACACACCCAAGGGGAATCCAAAAGAACAATCCCGCCTATAGGGGCATTCACATTGGTCCTCATGACCACCTTAAAGGTAGTAAACCATCCACAAGGGTTCTTCAACACAACAAAAAAACATTCCATTCGAGTATTCTCAATACCCAACTAGGACAACCACTAATAACAAGATCAGAATCTAGCCCATAATGGAATCCTATTTAGTCCCTTTAACACATCTTATATACTCAACATCACTCAATCATAACTTCCAACCAAATATTCCAACACAACCCATAGGATGCAATAACTCTAGTCTCCGAACACAAAAGTCAAACCTAAAATGATCTATCCTCAAGAAATTAGTCCCAAAACATAGGGGCCAATTAATATATCCTCATAGATACAACTCAATCCAACCAACTATAATCTATACAAAGAACCTCAAACAGATCACCATGACACACTCGATTCATGCGGATCACCATGCTCACCACCCTCACCCTGGCCTCGCAGCTCACAACTCAAACTTCAAAAAGTATTCGGAAACCAAACACCAAGGAAAAACTCATACTAAACTCTCACAGTCCAAAACACCATAAAAAATATCTAGACACAAAAATTATATCACTATCATGATCTAAGAAAAAACACTCAGAATAGACTACTCATAAGTAGAATTCTGACAATTGGGGAAAAATAGGAAAAAAGGCCCATTGAAGGGAAAGTACATAGTGCATACCCACTGAGGTCCTCCCTTATTATGTTATTTAGGACACCTAGCATATACTTTACCAAAGTACAACATTTGTGACTCTTGTTACATAGTGTGTACCCCTACATGGTTAGCTTTCCATGTACCCAACCCACTGGCATGTAAAATGCCTGAGTACATAGTGTGTAACTCCAGTACATGGAGTGTACCTCCAGTACATAGTGTGTACCAACAGTACACGACATGTACCCCAGCAAGGGAACCACCTTATGTACCAAGACATATACTCCTCCTGGATGTGTACTCCAATATGGTGTGGACCCCACTCAGGGTCTTGCTATGTACTCCCACATGGGGTGTCTATCAGAGTACTTAGCCACACTCCCTAGACCCCTACATGGTGTGTACCCCGGGAAAAAGGTGTATAGTCCCAAAGAATTCATCTTCCCCAAATAGAAATATTACATGATATTTTTTGATAATACAACACTCTAGGTACACTAGTTTTCCAGAATGGAAACCCCCATATCGGTTTGAAATGCCTGATTTCTCCCCAAAACTCCCATATTGTCCCACTAGGGGTCCTAAAAACCCCCAAAATAGGGAAAGAACTTAAAAAACTATGATATGGATACTTTCACCATAAAACATAAAACTTTCCTATCACTGGGAATAAATTTTTGAACCATTTCATTGATCTGCGATTTGTAATTGTTGCATGGAGGTCTGGTGCAAATTGAGCTCTAAGGCAGTACCACATCCTTTCCCTATCCTCCTATTGTATCTCATTCCATATCTTGGATAGATGCCCCCAAGGGGAATACCCCATGTCATACATGAAAATACAAGGGAAAGGATATAAAATATATATAATTAAAAAGAAAAAAATAAAAGGGGGATCGACCCATTTGCAAAACGCAAGGTTATTTCCCTGAACATAGAAAAAACACTACATTATGTACTCAAAATTGGAGATAAAATATCATTATGAAACTCTATTCAAAATATATGACTGATTGAATAGGAATAATGAAATTAATATTAAATTAATTAAATATTAAATATTCTAGGAAAATTTGAATGGCTAATATTTCCAAATATATATATCATAGAAGAACACCCTATTCTAGGACCAAATGACTAGCTAGAAAATTCAACAAATATCATATTATGGGGGACATTATCATTCTTCCCCAAAACAAACCTATGGAAAAATGTTTAATAATTCCCCTAATTTTAACCTCTCATGATGATGCGAGTCGCCATAGTATACACTCAATTAAGTTGAAACAGTCATTAAAGAATGTGTTGCTAGGACATCATAGATTTCTAGCTCGATGAAAAAAAATCCAACCATTTGTGACATCATTACATTGGATTTAAGAAAAATATACAACACCAATTGTGACATTTTTTTATAAGACTTTGAAATACAGTAAAAAATATTTTCAGATTTTGGTGTTGAGATAGCGTGATATTCTGAGGCCAGGTGATCTAGGAATTGATATTATAAAAATATTAAATATATTAATATCAGATTAATTCATTTTTTTCATAAATAAAAGTATATATCTTGATTGTATCCTTGGAATAAAATTTGAGACCATGATTGATTCTAAAATGTGGGGTTTACCCTAGGCGCAACCTAAGGTTGGTCAGCATTAGACATCTGATTGAGGAAATCATTAGTAGTGAATTTAATTAAAATAAATAATTAAATTTATTTATTTTATTTTAAATTACCTAATATAAATCCTCTCTAATTACTCTTCCATAAAAAAATTGTCAAGTTTTGTTACATAATCTTGAGATTATTTGAGAGGAGGTATAAAAAGTTCTGCATTGGTGGATTGGTATCAAACAATGAACAACGATCAAATCGAGGAAGATCAAGTTGAAATGAACATAGTGGATCATTATAATTTCTATAAAATAAATTCTTCACCTATGATCAATCCTATATTGAGTTAGGTCTCATCAATTTTTGTTTTTATACTTTTGATTAAAATATTGATAATAGATTTTACCTACTTTTGATCTGTGAAAATTGTTCTTCGCATGAGCCTCGTAATTTATTGATTATGTTGATCTAGTATAATTATTCCCTTTTTTCACATGTTATCACCCCTGGTAATCCAAAACTTAACTTCATTTTCATGTAATTCTTTTTCATATATATATTCACTTTTTTATGTTCTTCATCCCCCTGTATTCTTTGTGTTCTTCACCATTGCCTATGGAGTCGTGGTTTGAATTTACTGGGGTGGGATTTAGCATGATAGAAACCCCAAATTACTATAATTTTCCTGTATGATGAAAATATTTAAATATATAGGATGTTTAGAGATGAATCATATGTTGTGGGTGATGATATATGGAACTGGTATATTGAGTAATGATGAGATCAAGCATCAGACGACTGGAGGTGCATTGGTTGTCTTGTGAACTTCTAAAAAATAACCAGTTCTTAATTTCTGGCCAGTAAAGGGATTCCATCAATGGATGGTGGAGAATCCCACTAATTTTGAGTATTCAAATAGTGAGATTCATGGAGGGGGAATGGATCATGGAAACTGAATGATGAATCAAGTTTTCTTGTGGCATAATCAATGAGACTGGGTGAATTTTGATGAACATATGTTGTGTAGTACCCCATGGAATATGTGCTAGGATTTTTTTGAAGATAAGGATCACACTCCAAGTTATTGGGCCCACACACCATGTGACCCACCCCAGGAGGATGATTCAGGTGCCATATTCACATGGAAAAGACCTCATATGGGAGGACATTCCATGAATACTGTGAGTACACTGGAATGGTCCTGTACTCGGTCATGGTTTGGTACATAGCTAGGTACATAAGCACAGACTAATGAAAACGGTAATGAATAGGAACACATGGTCAGGCCTCGGGTGGCTGATACACACTATGTGGGAACCCTTACACATTGTGTATTGTGACATGGCATCTGATCCCTATCCATAGGAAAACACAACCAGGTAGTGGAGTTGGAACACACACCATGTGGACTCTATACACACTTTTTACCCCTATGAGAATCTTTCACCATTCATATATCCTTCACCTGGACTCTATTTTTGACTTGTTAGGAGCCTATCCTAAGATTTTTTCCAAGTAGAACATGATGAAATCCTTCATTGTGTATTTTGATATACAAAATTTAATTTTCTAAGCATGAAACTTCTTTTGACGATGCTTGATATAGTAGTGGTGAGGAGGGATCATTAGAGAGAGTTCGGTTTGGAAACCCCATATGGAATTAAGGCATGGGTCCCACATACTTCTTTCACTAATTTGAGTGGATCTCTATGTGGAATAAAGGTTTGGGTCCTCTATCTAATGAGTGTAACCCCCTAACGCACTAAGGCATGAGACCTCTATCTACTAAGTGGACCCCCACCTAATGCACAAGGGTAAGGGTCCTATATCTTCTAAGTGGAACCCCCTGATGAACTAGGGATTTCATCCTCTATATACTATGTGGAACCCACTAATAAAATAGGTTGTGGTTCCTCTATCTACTAAGTTTAACCCCCCCCCCCCCCCAAGAGCACTTGAGGATGGGTCCTCTATCTACTTAGTGGAACCCCCCAATGTAAAAGGTCATGGATCCTCTACCAACTAAGTGGAACCCCCTAACATACTAGGAAATTGGTCCTATAACTACTAAGTTTCACCCCCCGTAATTCACTATGAAATGGGTCTTATATTGAATATTTTCCCCCTCAACTAAATGGCATAATGATGAGGTATGTGTCCTCCACACAGTTACCTCAACGAATACATGGGATTATTGGCTTCAAAGATGGGCCACTTTGGAGATGTTGGCAACATCATCAACCTATGTTGGTTTATTTATTGAAGATCTAAATTCTCGTTGATATTTTTTCTTTCTGATAATATGTGTGTGTGTGTGTTTTTGGTTTCATGTTCATGTTACTTTGGCTTGAGCTGACTACTTCTATCATATCTCTCTATTTCCCCCTTCATTTTTTGGGTCCTCTTATAGGGTATGTATATAATTACCCATGAATGGGATTTTACAACACATTTCATGTCTTATATAGATGATGGAGAGATCAGTGGTGATTTTGGTGGTGGATAGGGATACTCGGGTTCAGGTACCACGTATTGTGGTTGGGCATGGATATAAGGATCTAGACTCTATCAAAATTATTTTATTCTCGATTTTTTTAGGTTGGGACATAATTTTTTGTTGGAAATATATTTTCCCCCTTTACACTATGGTTTTAACATATCATACTCCCATTCATTCCCTAGAGGTTATTTAGTGAATATTTTTACTCTAGATGTTAAAACCCTTTTTATTATTCCTCTACAGTGTTGTGTGGGGATGGTTGGAAGTGGTCATATAGGTATAATATGAAAAGTACTTACATTTATATTATGTATTATTAGTTATTTTCACTAGCCCCTGGCCTATTGGATGAAGTCTTGGGGTTATGGTGGTCTGGCCTTCTGCCGGCTAGGTGGTCCCTAGTTGGTTAAGTCATTAAAGAGTGGTATCTAAGGTGGTTCGTCCTTGAGTTGATGTAGACAAAGACCCATGGTGATGATTGGTTGGGAACTTAGGTAAATGGGTTCAAAGTTTCTTGGGTGTGTCTTTCATTCCAAGGAACCTAGTGTTGGTGTAGTGTATGGTGTATCCATACACCAAGACTCTTACTAATTTCTTTTCGACTCGTCATACCAAGACATTGGTTATAGGGAGAATGGTACATGCATTATATAGCATTGATTACTTTGATTTTCCTCCTTGATTTATCTACCCATATAAATATTCTCATTTTACCATGGTATGTCTTGATCAATTTTAGGATACCTCCATGAAGAAATCAAGTTGGGTTACTGATTCAGGATCTTGATAATGATCTGATGAGTGATGAGGCCTCAGTTCAAGGTCTATCACATGAGATATTTTCTCCAGGTGGGTAGGTTGCAACACACCCACCTATTGGGAAGTATATTATACCATCGGGGTTGGCAGAGGATGCGCATAGGCTTAGTGAACACCATGAGTTCCAGCGCTAGAGACCACTTTGCTTCCTTGATGTTCCATATCCATGGTAAGTAGTGTATTGGATCCAGTTGGTTACTCAAGTCATCAAGATCATGAAAAACAAAATGTATTATATGGTTACATTTCTTTCAAATATTTTTTTTTATAGAGAATCAGGGTGTTGTTGTAGTCTAATCACATAGACATATGATGTGTCGACACCCTTAAGTACTAACATCCATTTTCTATTTTGTGAGGAGTATTAACCGTCAGGCTTGAGCTTAGTTCAGACTAATGAGATTATAGAGCTACAGAATATTTTTGTTATATTTGAAGAGTATTTAATGATATTCACTGACCTTATATATAACTCCCTCAGCAAGGTGTGCGATGGTTACTTCTGGGCACAAATTTTTTAGGAGGTTATCCACAGAGACATATGTGTCAGTGTACTCCCCTTATGCATTACCACTTGTGATGGAGTGTTAAAGAAGTTGTTGGTGATGGACAGATTCCTATCTTAGGGACTCTAAGAATATGGGGGTGGCAGTGGGTATCATGGGGATGAGTCGTCTATAATAGAAAGTAGGCAATAGTTGTTTGTGTCTTGGCAAATGAGATATTCCCATGGTCAGTCCCTATAACATTAACATGAAGTGTAGGGTTTTTATAGGGGGGTAAGGAATCATGAAGAAGGTATCTATTATTCATGTGATAGGTAAGGTCAAATTGAACATGACTAACCAACTCATCAAGCTGAGGAGGGAAGGCAGGAAACTGATGGATTGTCACAGAAAAGACAACATTGTGGTGAAGGTTATCTTATACATGGTCAGAGAATTCCCAAGAGAGGTGGTGATGGTATAGTAGTGGGTGTATATCCAAGAGGAGAATTAATTTTTGTAGTACTATGCTATGGGATACTTCCAACACCCTCACTAGGCATCCCACACTAGGCTCATGGAGCTAGCTGTCAGGGCCATGGGTAGTTGTAGGCCATGGAGGCTTATGACCTAGTAGATTACAAGGTGATAAAAGGTAAGATCTATTTTTATTCTAAAGTTTCTATAGTGATATATATGTAGGTGTGAGTCACTCTTTCATTTTTTTATCCCTGTGAGAGATAGATCACCCCACTATGATTCTGGAAGTGAAATGAGGTGCTTGAGAGATAAAGTTGAAAATTATGTGTGTGACCACTTGCTTCATGTCATGAATCATCCAGTAAGGTTTTTAAAAATTTAAAATCCCCATCCCCCTCCCATTCATCATATGAGTGTGATGCATGAGACAACTTCATCTAAAACCTCACTCCCTCATTTATCAATAATTTTTTGTAGTCTTGGGTGTGATTGAACGATGTTGGAGGGTATATTCTTTATCTCATCCTCCTCTCATTAATCTCCCACTCATTCTTTCAGATTTCTAGGATGATTTTTAGTTAAAAAATAGTTAATTCACTAGATTGGTAAAAATTTATATTTTCTTCAGAGTTTTCATGCATCCTAGGAAGTGGGGAACCCAATGAAAAATATTCATACTACCGCATGTGGTTTCGTTGAGTTATTCCACCATTAAAAATTTTATATGGGTTTTCACCTAAAATTAAATTATTTTTTCATTGAAGTATAAATATTAATTGGTTATTTTTCATATCCTAGGTCTGGGGGTGCATTTGAAATGCACGGAACCTAGTTTTCGGTGGCTTTGATGTGATGTGGTATCCTAATGAGTTTTCACCAAATATTACTTAATTAAATTGAATTAATTAGTTAATTATAAATGTTATAATAAAAAAATATTTGATTTTTATCACAGGTTAGGATCTTGGGTCCTTGATGTAATTCCCCAACCCTCATTACCCAGAGTCAGTGCATTATTATGTAACATTGGCATGATCACAAAAGATCACATCTCGAAAGACTGATTAGTTTAGTAGCCTTGGAAAATACTAGATACATTCATAAGTTTTACATTACATTATAAAATGAAAAACTAAAAAAAATAGCCTCCATAAGACACACTCATATCCCATAGACTATCGCTTCAGGTCAGTTATAATATACTTCTTCACATCCTGGGAAAAATAAAACATAGAAAGGGGTGATCTCAGATGCTCAGTAAGGATAAAAATATAGTGGAAACATTCACAAATAAGCATAAACATTTAAGGAAATGTACGAATAAAATAAAAGCCTTTTAAACTTGAACTTCAGCATTATATGGAAAATATAAAATCAAATAATGTCATTTGCTTATTCACATTGATATTCTACTAGTCAAATAATCAAATGCAATATCAATAGCCACTTTCTTAATGACGAAATACATAATGCCAGACTTCATAACCACATAGTCAAGGCCTTGTGCCAAGACTACAAATAATATTTTGTCAAGACCTTGTGCCAAGACACTAGTTTGTCTCATCAGACCTACCGATGCATCGAGGAGATATATCGGGCTCCACCCGTCACATACTTAGTCCAATGCATTCTTCATATGAAAAGGTTTAAACATAACATAAACATTTGTATTAAAACTAGCATACAACATGTTAATACTTTATCCATAAACCATGAATGGTATAAAAATAACACATCCATAGTCAAACATATCACAAAACCTTCAATACATTATGGATGTTTTGTATCATAATAAATCATCTTCGAATAAGATCATAATCCATCAAAGGATGTTGACATAGATGAAGTCAACACTTTTTTTAGAGAATATCTCTTTCTATTTTGAAATCATATAAAAGTCATATAATTATAAAATAAAAAATTTATTTTTAAAATATTCTTATAATCTTGTAAGGGAAGCTTCGATGATGTTATAATGGCAAAAAATAGTTGCACCCGCCATATAAGTTAAAAAAACATTCTTACCTTAATTTTGTCCAAAAGGTAATAAGGTACCTTATTTGGAAAACGATGGAAAGATTCCTTTCAAACCATTTTATAGGAAGTCAAACAAGGGTATAAATAACTTTAACCCCTAATCTGGTAAATAGTAAAAATGTTTTGGAATACATTATTATGAAAAATGGATATGGATGATAAAGAGGTCTCAGTAGATACTTACGTAAAAACAACCTCGGATAACAAAGAGATTGTGAAATTAACCCTTACCTTGTACTTTTCCTTGGTCGAGGGTACATTAACCTCATGTATAATAGTTAAATAATTTTTATTAAATTATACAATAACCATATACATAATTATGATATCATATATGATCTTATAATAATGCTTTGTTAATAATATTTTAGTATTATCACCGTTTTGGGTGTTAACTGATTTGTTTTCATTTATATTATTTGTTACGTGAGTCGTGTTTGTCATGAATGGGATATATCTTATTCATATCCAGAATGAAATAAACTATTTAAAAATTATTTTTAATCATCAAATGAAAATTAATCTTGAATGGTTACGATGGAGAATGAATCTCATCGCGTTCGTGGAGACGGTAATCCATACGTACGCACGAGCGACAATATCTATCTTTTGATATTAAAATCATAAGTAAATTGATCTTATATCATATATACATAATCATTGACGTGTAATATCTATTATTTACATCAATTATACGTCATTATTATACCCATCCAAATAATAACGTATTGAATAACAACTACACCACGACATGGGGACGGTAAGTCGTACGTACGCACGTATAATGACATGTTATTCATAGGATGGATAACATAATGAATATGGTTGTACCATTTTTATAATAACATAAAAGTATATAAAAGACACTTGAGTTATTATTTTATAATGGATATAACAAAGAAAGAGGAAGTGGAATAAGAAAATAACTTGAAATAGGAGGTGAGATATTTACCTCTTCTTCGGGTTCTTATTTTTGATTTGATCAAAAGGGATCCATAGGTTGGCTTTATGATCAAAATAAGGCCTTTAAGAATAAGGGATGGTAGTTGGGAGGATATTTGGGTAGGGTTTGTCTGAGCCAAATGGCTTTGGAGGTGTGAATTTGAGAGAAGGGGAAGTGCCCTTTTACAAGAGGGGTGAGGGGCACCTTAGGAAAAGATTGAAATATTATATTATAATAAAATCATTTTCGGTTTCTAATGGCTCAAAATTAATTTATTTAGAGGATAAGGTGGGTATGGGTCAAAATACACTCAACCAATAGGTTTTAGACAGGTTGTGGTCCCTATATTAACCTTATCTTTTAGATTTAACTCTTAGTTAAATAGTTTGACATTTACCATGTCCCTTTGTATTTTTATATTATATGATTAATAAAATTACTATAAACTTCCAAGAGAACCACAAGTGGTACATTAATGATACACCTATCATTATAGAAGTATTCTGGCTGAAACATACATTTTTAGGATTATTATATCAACCAATAATATTGTATTTGTTTTAAAAACTCATTTATGTCAATTATGACATTATTTAATAATTGATTTTTGTTAAAATCCTAAAAACATTATTACTTAGAAATAAATTTATATGGTCAATCATAAAATGTCATATTAACTGATAAAATTAGTTTAATTCATCAAAAATTTTAACTTACATTTATTTGGATATTTATTATATCAATTATTTTAATGTTTCATTATTAAGGTAATTACTGTGTCATCATTGTGTCATAAATAAATTAAATTATTTAATGTCTAAAAATTATAAATAAAATTTCATTATATATTAAATATATTTATATTTCTAATGAATATTTATAGTCGAATTTATCTTATTTATATCCCTATATTATAAATGGTTTAGTTATTAAACTTTGAATTTAACACTTTTAACTCTTCTTTGAATTAAATAATAATAAATGTCCTAATCTAATCCAAGTGGACCTAAAGGATCATATTTTATTACTAAGGTTTTTTTTGGTCGAATTACACTTCTCCAATAGAATTAGGACACATGTTATGGTAAGAATAATATCATTTTTACCCTTAATTGCCCTATTTACTTTTAACCGTGGTAAATAAAAATAAAAAGTTACTATTCACCAAATATTTTTTTCATCTTATTGAACCAAATTTTTCTTATTGATATCAACCATGTCTCTTGGATTTTTTAAATTCCACTCACAGAAGCGGTAAAATTATGTTTTAGGCGAATTTGCAAATTCTCCTAGGAGGTGGGTAAAAGGCGGTGAAAAGTTCAATAAAATTTTATATATCAAATATTATTACAAAATGAATCCAATGAATTAAATTGAAAATATATAGGGATTATATATATTTTTTAGCTAAAATAAATTTAAACAAAATAATTAATTTTTTAAATAAAAAGTAGGTTTTAAACAATAACGTAATGTTTTTCACAATACATCAAAAATTGATAGTTTTCAGAAAAATACCAAAAAATCACCCTAAGTTAATTTAGATATTAGGAATTCAAAAATGAAGTCCATTTTGAAAAATAAAATGTATAAAATTTCAAAAAGTGGGTATTATTATTCATAACAGCTAGTTTGATTGGTTGTGGTGTGTTTGAACACAAAGTTGTATGTAACACAAGCTACTGTATTATTCAAAGGGAAACGTACCATGGAAGCTTGGGGTGTTGCACTTGATATGAGCTTGGTTAATCCTGGATAGCTGAGTTTTTATAGGCCTTGGTAGTTGTAGTCGACCCTTTGGAAATAAATTCTAAAGCTTCTAAAATGGTAGGTGTTCCCTATGCATTTACCCTTGGGAATTCTGTGTTTTTTAATAACTATGTGGTATGCATGATTCCACCACCACATAGGGTGGGACCCACTAAAATTATTTAAATTTTTATATAAAAACTATAGCTTATAATTGAATTTCACAAGGTGTGTATGGCCTCTATGGACCCTCATGTATCGGCTGAACATCTTGGCCATCGATGATAGAGAATATAAAATGAACTATGTGCCTTGGGATGCATGCCCAATGTATTTCTATGAGAGATACCTTAGAGACCACAGATCATTTAATGGACTATGGGATGATCATTCCTCTCTTACTAGGTCATAACCACTTGGTGGATAGACCCCGCAAAGACCGATGAACTGATCAAGTGTTGAAACTAACCTAGGAAACCTGATAAAGGGAATGGGATTAGGGACATTTACCCTAGTGATAAATTACTAGTGGGCCTTAGAGGTGTTAGTGAGATCAAGGAAAAACTGTTAAGTTCCAATGTGACTTTTAACTTTAGAGAGAGAGAGGATTGGTTATGGGTAGAGATAGAAGTAGGTGTCACCTTAGAACCTATACGGATGATGTAAGCCCAAGGTAATATGGTAATGAGGCTGGGTTTGGGATTTCCAAAAACCCTAATATGTTTTTAATTTATTTTTATTATGTTACATGATTTCCTCAAACACTTTGGAATTATTCGGTGATCCTAGAATTGATGTGATTTCCATGGATGCCTGAGAATTACCTGAGGACATGTACAGGATCCGAGGATGCCTGGTATGTATGGGATCTGGGCTCATAATATATTGGGGGTGTATTCCTATATTTACTATCATTAAATGATTTTTTATGTGGGAGTGGATTACTAGAGGTGTTACCTAGGTTTTGGCATCAGAGAATGTGTTGAAATGTGTACATTAACACTTTAAATGGAACATGTTCCTTATTATTTTGATACGATTGTGAAATCCCACTAGTAAAACATTGTGAATACCTATAATGCTTAGGATTAAAATGTAGGTATGATTTTTCAGGTGGGTTTATATACATATGTGTAGAATTTATCATCCTGATCTTGATGGTTGTATCTCCTTGTTTTTTTGATAATGATACCCCCTAGGATTAGGAGGCCACACCATTGTTAGTTCAGCTGAGGATTCCTAAGTTGTTGGATGCCTAGGAGACTGACCAGGGGATCCAAGGAGAATATTCCCCTTAATTTCTTTGGTTTTCTAGGAATTAATCCTAATTGGAAATATAATATTCCCTAGGTCCTCCCCCTCCTACAAACTAGTCATCATCTTTACATCGAGAAATCCAGGTACTACTATAGGGTACAGCTTGAGGGCATGAGGGTGAGGGATGCATGAGGATGACCCAAGGTCAGTTAATCATTATTATAGAGGTGTGTGAAAGGTATGCTTAGTGGGTTTATATAGTTTTCCATGAGGTGATTCTCATGTTCAGAGACACTCTGGCATTGGCCAAGGCAGGTATGGTCTATTGGGGTCATGGACATGATGATCAACAATTATTATCGATAAATGACTGGGTGATATGTATGCCCACCAGTGGTAGTGGTGTTATTGGTTTGAATATTCATCATGAAATTCTTAAATAGATTCTGTAATTAGGCTAAAGTGGGTATTTCGAGTAGTTTATTTATTTTCCATTTTTTATTTATTTACTTTATCTAAGAATTGAACATGCACATACACTACATTTATCTTGTATATACAGGACCATGTTAGTGGCACCATTTTGAGTTTTAATCACATCCTAATTCAAAATACATGGAACATGGGTACCTAGGAATACCTTATACATATTTTATAAATGATTTGGGTTGAGTTCCTAGGCTTGATCATTCATCTAGAAAGATGGAATGGGTTTGAGATCAGGATGAGGTGAGGCTCTGAGGTGCAGTTGAGCCTCTGATACATTTATTTTATTATTTTATTTTTTATTGTTTTATATATGATCAGCCTAATGGGAGATCATATTTTTATGATTGTACTACTTATACATTACATTTTAACTAGATTATTTTTTATTACTACTACATACATTGATTATTTACTTTTTTGGATGTTGTTTTTTTTTGTTATTGTAAACTCTGATATGGGGTTATAGTATCCCTATGGTACTACCCCAGACCCTCATTGCTTGTTAGAAGCCTCTGACATATTGGGAGGCACGCCTGATTTCATGGGGAAAGCAAATCTAGTTATTGTTCATCGAGTGATTCGAGCTCGAGAATTATAAATGGTCTAGAGGGGGTGAATAGGCCGACTTAAAAATTTTAAATAGATAAAATAACTATCCAAGTTAAAGAAAATTAAAATAGTTAGTTAATTACCTAACTAGAGGAAATTAAATAAACATGAGATATTTTTTATAGTATTTTGGTCCAAGGTGGACTTAATCTACTCTTATACCCTGATACTATGTAAGAGTTGTGTTTTGTATTATATAGATTTTTGAAGGGTAATCATAACCCAATTACAACATACATTCCAAAAAATAATATGTAGAACCACACTAAAACACTTACTTTTTTAAGGGATGTTACAAAAAAATTAAAAAATTTACTTTAAACAATGGGATTCACTACTCATACTATCCTGGATTTTTAATTTGGGAGTCACAACATGAAGAAATAAATATTTTTTTGAATGTAAAAGCATAAAAAAAGTTTTAGAGATTGTAAATAGTGTTTTAGACACAATAAACTATGAAAAAAATTGTTAAAAGATTAAAAGGATATGCTCAAGTACTGATTATCGAGTAACGATCAAATCATCTTTTCAATTCAATCGTAGTTGAAGAAGGTGTTATTCAGCACTCAAGATATCATCCAGATGATGAAACAATGATATCATAAGTCATCACATATTTGAACAACACATTTAAAGTTCACAACTTTATTCTTGAGAGAATGAGACTGTGTTGATATTTTTTATCAAACATATCGCAGTCCTACTCATCCTCCCTTTAAATAGAGAACTAAAAAGAAAAAACTAATATATTCACATGTAAAATAATTCAAAACAACAATGAAAGTTCAAAAATTATCATAATAATTACCAAGGAGAGTGAAAATTACATTCTATAATTATCATTTAAATAGTTATTCAAAAATGATTAAATAATTTTAAAACTATCTAAATAATAATGGGTCAAACCATATTTGAAATAATACTTCAAAAATATTTTTAAATTAAAAAATTCAAAGATATATCCTTAAAATATTGTATGATAACTATAATTAAAATTTGAACAAATATTATAAATTCATGTCAGTGCATTAAATATTTTTTTAAATAAATTGGAGTAGATATAAAATATATTTATTAAGGATAAATAATATGTTATAAATAAATCAGAAAATAACATATAAAAGACCAAAAAGTTTGAAATATTCTATGAGTAATCTCATCAAAATAAAGGATAATTTTAATTTTCATTTTAATTAATTTAAAATTATGAAAAATAAATTTTAATGGTTTAAATATAATTATTATAAAATTTTTAAATACAGAAATTAATAAATAAATTTCAAATAAACATTAAATGAATTAAAATTCCAAAAATAAAAATAAAAATGGGGTATCATAAATAAATTTTAAAATATTAAAAATTAATTTATTTTTTGACACATAAGAATAAAACAGTTTATCTAGATCTGGTGATGTCATATGGTCTGAGATCATGGTTGTAGTTTGGGGTCACAGTCTCATGGTCATAGTTTCACCTTATTATAGAAGCTCTTATTTTTTATAATTTCTTGAAAATAACTTAGAGTCATCATGGAAGAAGCAATCCATAACTAATAGTCTTTTATCTTCAAAAAATCATAGAAATATTAATGGATGAAATTCATATACTCTATAATATAAATATATATATATAGATATCATTCCACTAAAAAATATAAGGATAGTAGATCGATAACCAGATGATTCATGCTGGTGAAGTTGTATTCATGAAGGTCAGACAAAATGAAGGTGAAAACCAAGTTTTAAGGTGGATTCAAAATATATGTTGGTCTCATGAACATAAAATCATCCATGAGAGCTCATGTGGGATGAAGCTTATCCAGAAATGGTGGTTGGAATACTATGAAACCCATGGATGTGCCAAGGAAATCCATGTGGTATCACTACTTATAGAATACTGTAAGCATGGAGATGTTAGATTTGGAGGAACACAAAACCTCACAACTAAATATATGAGCATACGGTAATAAAGAAACTTATTCACACGTCTATTAAAGCTTGGTTTCTAATCAAGATTCAATTAAAGGATACAGAAAGTGGTTTTGGAATATTCTATACTTCCCTAGAGTATTTTGGAACACCCCCTTGATCTTTGAAGGCTCTGAGACATTATAGATATCTATGGAAGGTTTCCAACCACTACGGGTTCTAAAATTATCAAGGTGTATTCTAGTAGGATAGAAATATATATAATCTTGTATATATGTAATATTTTAGAATATTGTATAAATTTCCACCCAAACCTATATAAAGGTAGGGAAACCTCATTTTTACAGACCCAAAGAGGTTGAGAGTAATTTGGAGCTTTAATTATAATTTTCAAAGGGAAGCATTGCGATCGATGAATAGTTTAACTATACATAGTTGAATAAATATCCTCACATAAGCATATGGTAGTCTCAAAACCAAGTTTCTCATTAATATTTGTACTACAGGTGTGAAGAGGTTAAAAAATCAAGAACTCGTGGTCTCATGAATAGATAGATTATGATTGAAGAGAATTCATGGTAGAAAAAAATAAAAGTCACGATAGTCTAAAATATAAAATATTGATAGAATAAAAAAATTAATTAATAAATAAATGTTGGATTGAAATTTATAAAATGTAATATATAAATAATGTGAATTATTTTTAATTACAAATAAGCATTTAAGAAACAATTTAAAAATGATTATGAAAATATATTTTTTTTTAATTTACAAAACACACTCTAAAAATTTGATTGAAAAAAACTCAACAAAAAAACTAAATATTTAAGTTTCAATTTTCAAGAAAAATATATTACACTATTGATTGGTTTGCTTGAAAATAGTGAGTTCAATTGATATTTCCATGTCATTTTATAAATTTCACTAATAACTGAAAATTTATTATTGTTTATTGGATGAAATATTTAAAATTTATTATGATATATTTTTTTGTGATAATGTTTGTATTTATGCTTGATAATAAAACAATGTTTTGGGTGTTGGTTGATTGTTTAAAATTTACAATAATTGTAATTATTGGTCATAATTTAAATATGACTTTATTTATATATAATTTTGGGGTTTAATTTAATATAGGATAAGAAATGGAATCAAGTTTCTTTCTAGACGTTTAAAATATTTTGTAAGAGGATAATAATAAACCATTTCATGGTAGTTTATATAATGCCTATGTGGATGGAGTTAATAATTATATAAAAGAATTTCATTTAGGAAAAATTCAACATTATGGTAGAGTTTCTTATTTAGTAGATAATTAATTCAAAATAGAAATACATGTTGAGGAGAAAAATAAAAAATAATTTCTTTCATGATAAAACTGGGATGATTAAAGAAAGATGATTAAGGAATTTTTCATTTATTTTATTGTTTCATGGGTATTTTTTGTGATGAGATGATGATGTTTTTGATTTACTAAATAAAATCACACCAAACAATTTTATATGTTAATACACTATTTCATAAAGATTATGAATTATTTTTAAATTAATGTGAAAATAGGATGAATACATATTATAGAGTAGAAAAATCAAATATACATTATTAGTTTTGATGAAACTTATGAATAATTGAAAGATATACTTTGGAAATTATAGGGAGTAAACAAATAACTATAATAAACCCACATTCATAGTGTACAAAATATAGATTACATGTGGCACATAATTCACCAAACTAGAATATACACCTTCCAAATAAACCAAACAAGAAATTCTAAAAGTTAATAATTGAAAAAAAAACAAAAGGAAAAAATAATAACCCAACTTTTACATCATTTTGATTCGTTCATACTTCAAAGAGGGAATTGTGAAATAGTTTTATTCAAGGAATAAAAATATTTTTACAAATATTTAAAGTAAAAATACAATAAAAATGATTTTTTCTACTATTTTTAGAAGAAATCAATTCTTGAAATTAGTGGAGTGAATGATAACAAAGTCTCAATATTTATGGGAATCCCTTCCCTATAACAAAGAATTCCACTACCTCAAATTATCCTTCTAATGAAAAGTATAATCTTTTAGATTTATTCATCTTAATCATATATAGGCTTTCTAATTAATCATTCACCTCCCTAGAGCCTAAAAAGTGATATATACTTATACATCAACTTTTTTAAGAGTTTTTAAATTATCATCTGATTTAATTCCTTTGGTTTTCATATTTTAGTATGTTAACATCTAGACCTTCAGAAAAAAAATTTCCACTCAACCATATCTATCCGAGATTGGATATTAAGATTCTTAAATATTTCCTTTTGTAATATTTAAATCCTTAACTAGAAAATAATTTTCAAACGGCCAAAACCAAACAATTTTCCACTCGATAAACTATTTTTTGATTCAATTCCAATTCCTCCACCAGCTTCCACAAACCTCATCCCATCCTCAAACACCATTCATAACCAAATGGTTCCCCTACCATGATTATGTTTATCCTATAAAAATAAATGAATACCATATAATCTGTATATTCTAGAATAAAACATTCACCAGAATATCTTCCATATTCCAAACTACATCTATTTTTCATTGATCCAATAATTTTGACTCCAAAATCTTTTTGATGAAGTGATACTTATACTAAATATTCTTAGTCCTAGAATGAAACATTGTATTTCCAAAAATTTGGATTGATCTTTTTAAATTAAATAATAATCTTTCAACTTATTTTTTTCATCTGAGATCTTTTATCTTCCCTTTCAACCAAATAAACTCCTTAACACATTTATCTAATGAAACAAACTCTACTTATATTGTTAAAATTACAACTATAGATTAAAGATTAGAAATCCAACTCACATTTGTTTCTCTAAATTGAACACATAGATCATGGTTCCCTTCCATGTATTGGAATACCCACCACCCATTCCAATTCTGAAAACCTCTATAGTGGTTCTTCCATTCTAAAATGTAGAGAAATCTTTTTAGAATCTGTTAGGTAAAAAAGAGTCAACTTAATCACTTCCTGGTGATATTATCTAAGATTCTCTATGGATCTGTTGATAACTACTCCACTACAAGAATAATGTTTTATCATGTACACACCATAGATTACACCAAACTTATAATTCTTGATGTATATAGAATATTTTCCATTTACTTATCCTCAGATTCCATTCATAGTGCCTCCTTATTTCTCTACTTGAAATGATCATCAAAGGGATTGGTAAGCTTTTTCACCTTGATCATTATGAAACATTCCATCAACTTTAAAATTTATTCAGACTATGCTCAGAATAATGTTTTGAAACTTATTTCCCTTAAGGTCTATATTTTCAAAATCCATTTAATTGAACCAATATCTTTCATCTTGAAACTTTCAGACAATTTAGTTTTCACCTCCTAATTCCCCTCCTTTATAAAGTTGGTTATAAGATTACAATAAATATATTTAAGTAATATGATGAAAATATCATCATAAAACATCATCTGAAAACAAAAAAGAATATAATTTCATGGGATGAACTTTAATTATGAGATGAAGGTATTTAACATTTAGTTCAACTAACTTTGTGATGGGTTTTTTTGGATCTTTGTATGAAAATTAGTAGTGAAATCAAACCCAAGAATAGATAGATCTATCTACAAGGAATCAAACTTGTATGTGTATCTAAAAAATACATCATAAAATAGTATACTTGAAACACTTGAACATATGTAGATTACATATTTGTCATTTAATTGATTTATCTTACTAACGATCATGATGAGTAGCAGATAAATTCCACCTACCTCTAAGGGGGGTGTAGAAACTGTCCAATGGATCCATGAATGGATTGTGAGGGCTCTTGGATTATTGAAGGGGTGTTAAAACCTTCGTTGAGTGATAAATCATCTTTGATAATGGAAATGATCATTGGATGGATTATGAATAAATTAACCTGATCACACACACTTACCCCCCCCCCCCGCCCAACTGAGAAGGATCACATCCTAATATATGTTAGGTCCACTAGGACGAATACCCTGAAAAGGGGGTGAATCAGGGTATAAAAAATTAAAAAAATTTCCCCTTCCAATATTGTATTATTGTTAAAAAAATAAATTCTCTCTTCCCCCCGTAAAAACATATGAATAGATATGAAATCATGGGACACATAAATTTTTACTTGGTTCACCCTTGCTGGGCTATATCCAAGGATCATACAAGGGCGGTGTTCCGATGTACCAAATTCACTAAGGCTCACTGCCAATAATGAGTAAAAAGATCGGTCTAGATATTATATGCCCAAGATCACTACCTTTAGAAGTTTTAGGGTCTGCTCACTGTATTCCCAAGGGCCATACCCTATGCCTATTTATTAGGCTCACTACCAGTAGAAAGGGTCACTGTCTTCCTCTTCCTTTTCTCACTACTCTTATAAAGGAATTCAGTCACAATTTATAGAATTTTAGGTCAAGCACAGTTTATGGACATATAGGTTCCTTTAATTTTCATGAATTCCTACATTCTCAACTTTAGGTACATGCTCTTTTGAAATTCATTTTTCACCCACAGATGAAATACACCTTTCTTGGTATGTTAGATACCAAAAAATACTTTCGCAAATTGATTTGAATATTTTGAGAGATTCCTTGTGAAAATCATTAACAACCTTGTTCTACTACGTACTATGTACTGGGTATGGTATGCGGATCACCTCTTCCGCATACCGCTTCCACTTCTGCAAACCTCCCTTCGTCTGCGGACTGCCTCCACCTTCGCTATCACATAAAACCTCAACATACCAACTCTGCAAACCTTCTCTATGAAACACCCTCTATCCTCGAACTATTCTCTGTTCATGAAATTATTTCACAAACCACTTTCTTAATATAACTTCTTCCTCCACATACCACAATGTTTTCATGATATAGTTTCTGGAAAAAATCTTCGTTGGAATTTCTTCCACACAAACCACTGCATCCTTCTCAAAATTCCCCCTTGCGAACTTCCATTAGACTTTGCTGAATTTTGAGAGAAAAGAAATGTTCCCTAATGATATTCAATATCTCTTAATATATGGTATTATCTCTCCTTGTATATGAAAAGATAACCACAAAATCTGCTAATCCATGATTTAACAAATCTTTGATTCGATATAGCTTCCATCGCATACCAATCCTCTTGCCACGAATAGCACCCATTCT
This sequence comes from Viscum album, assembly GCA_963277665.1. NCBI lineage: Eukaryota > Viridiplantae > Streptophyta > Magnoliopsida > Santalales > Viscaceae > Viscum > Viscum album. The sequence goes on along the minus strand of OY728129.1, from coordinate 410,883,725 downwards.
ATGAACCATTTTTTTCACAGATGTTCATGTACTGACTTTGATCCAACATCGCGTCATTCTCTTCCACCATAATGTAAACCATCAAACCTTTCACATACCACATTCTCTTCACTAAAAACTTTTTTTGTGAACCGTTTCTGCCACTCTTGGTACCGTTCTCACTGCCTGGTACATGGCTGCATACCCTTATCGAACATGGTACATGATCCATGTCCCAAGCTTTGTGTTTCTCTTACTTTTTTGATTTTTATCACCATTATTCACACCATTATTTATTATATAGAAAATATTACATTTCCAAACAAAAATTCCGGATTTTTAGGACCAAAAGATTTGAAAACACTGGGAAACTACACCACCTTAAAAACATATCTTTGGAAAACCCAAACCATACTCATCTGCGGTCATCTGGATTTTTTTAAAAACACAATCACACCAAAAACACACGGAGAGAACACATTGAGGTATTTTTTCACAACAATATAGTAATCTTTTATGTTATTCATTTAATTAATATCATTATCTATATGTGAAATGGTTATAGTGTAATCCTATTAAACTCAATCATTACAAATATTTGAGTGTTCATTCATTAAACACTTAATTGAATGACTTGTTCTATCCATAAATGAACCAAACCTTCAGTTTATAGCTAAGGAGAAACTAAGTGGAGAGGGACATGGTATATTCATACATGATAAACATGAACCTATATATCAACCATGACTTAAAATGCACCACAATGGAATTTTGGGTTCTATTTTAGTGCATATAAAATAATCTACCATTTTCTCTAATATCCGAAAAGTAATTTGTGAAAAATGTCACACCACTTATTGAATCCATCCAAACTTCTTTGGATATAGTTTCATCAAAATCTATTCAGTTTTGAATAAAAACTGTATAAAAAATTTAATCATTATCAAAAGACCTTACTCTGTGAACCTATGGTCCTTAGTATCATTGAAAAAAACATTGAAATCATTATTTCTAGATGTAAGCAAAGAGTGGGCTCTAGAAAAGAATTGGTGTTACTCAAGATATTGGGGGTCTGGTGTAGTCTCCTTCAATTATACTTATATCTCTATATGAACATGTCCGCCATAATATGTAACATATAAATCATATATATACCTATATAATAATTTTCTTCATGGAATCAAGTGACCATTACACATGGAACATTTTAATCTAGTATATTCCATCTCAACGTTTCATGATTCTATGAAAAAGACTAACCAAGTTGATGAATACATCATATTTCATTCTTTATACAAATGAGAATATCTCATGTCTCTCGTATACATTTCTAAACACATCACTCATGACTCAAATAATCCTAGTCATGAATTTACTATGTCTAATTCAATCAGGGGTTATTTTTTATTAATTTTTCATACAAGAAAAAAAATCCTATATTGATTGCGCTCAAACTGACGAAATGATCAGAAAAATACATAGCCATCCTCATATTATCTAAGCTGGTATATTGAGTTGCATAAGTAGGGTATCAAAATATAAATTTTCTCGTGCTATATATCCTACCAACATCAGGTAAAAGGGATTAATAATAAGCATACATCCCTGGGTATATTAATGATTGTATGACATTCTATGAGATATTCATTGAAGGGTCAGTAAAAGTAATATGTCTATACTTATTACCTCATAAATGTACTCTTTGTATCACATATACAACTCCTTAATAGAAATAAAATATTAATTTCATGATAATATTAACCTACCATCAAAATCCATAATACTTTTCAATGATCATTCATTAGGGATAACTCAAATTCAAAATTTTAAGGAATTCTATCAATTTATTATTCATGTAAAGTAAATTACAGCACACATGAATGAATTATAATTATAGATTTAATTTATTATAATAATATGATATATTTTACAACCATTACAACAAATACTTCATATCTCTTACCCCCAAATATTCTTCAAGGACCACAAGTTTTTTTGTGGTATCTGTTTCCTCAATATATATGTTTCATTCTCAGGTGTAGCCACCCAACTGATCTTTACATCACCCCTCTGAATAATCACTCAAATGAGATGGTATTCATGAAGAAAGTTTTTGGTCCTTTTATGAGATCGGGGTTATTTATCTTGAGAAATAGACCCATTATTATTACAATATAGCTCAATTTATCCTTCAATTCGAGGAACCACTCCATGTTTATTAATGAACTTCTTGATCTAAACAGCTTCCATCATAGCATCAGATAAAATGAGGTACTCTTCTTATATTGTTAATTCCACTACGGTGGTGTACTTGGAAACATTATAACTAATAGCTCCATAATTTATGCTTAGCCCAAATCCATATTAAGATATCATATCATCTTTATCATATTGGAAACTAACATCAGTGTAACCCTTTACACAACGTTTATCCTCTCCTCTAAAGAATGAGAACATATCATTTGTCTCTCTACTGTACATATGAATTTTCTTTATAGTATTACAATGAATCACACTAGGATTGGATTAGTATCATATATTTTTATTAAATAATAAGAGACATCCGTTCGAGTAAATAACATGGTATACATGATAGATACTATGGTGGATGCATAAGAAATCATATCCATCATTTCTAACTCTTTAGAAGGATCCTGATTCTTCTTAAGATTCATTCTATGCAACATAGGTGAATACCCCTTCTTGAAGTTATCCGTGATAAACCTATTTATCACCTTACCAATATATGTGCATTGACATATCCCAAGAAGCCTCTAAGATCAATGCCTATAGATCTCCAAATCCTGTATGTAGGTTGATACACCAATGTCTTTCATTGATAAATATTTATCCAATCACACCTTCAAAGATTGAAGTGTCATGTTAGTTATGATAAGCAGCTTTCAACTATATACAATATAAAAAACATTAATATACTCCCACTTACTCTCTTATATACATAAGATTAATCCATGTTTTTTATGAAACCATACTCTTTGATGGAATCATAAAACCATATATTATAACTCCGCGAAGCTTACTTCAGTCCATAAATTGACCATTGTAGCATGAAATACTTTTAAGAATCATTTTTAATTTCAAAACCATCTAGTTATATCATATACATGTTCTCAACTAAATTCCTATTAAAAAAATGGTTTTAACATCTATCTGATATATATCATAATCATAATAAACTATAATGGCTAGAAAAATCTAAATGGTATTTATCATCACAACTGGTCACAAGTTCTCTTGATTTTCAATTCCTTGAATATTTTTATAACCCTTTTCCACCAGGCATGACTTATAGGTAGACACTCTACTATCCATCTCATTTTTCTTAAAGAAAAAACACTTTCACTTGATGGGTCTTGACCCTTTAGGTGCATTGAACAAGTTACAAACTTATTAAGTGTATATGGATTACATCTTATTTTTTAATAATTTTTTGTTTGAAAACTCGTAATGAAAGGAATTATTTTAGTCATCTATAAATATTACCTCATCATCATTCATTATGTGAAATCCATATCTAACTATTTATTGATGAATCCTACCAGAACATTGAGGTTCTTGTATAACATGAGTTGGTTATCGTTATACAAATATTTATGGAAATAGCTCAACCTATACATCAAGAGCACTTCCTATTTTTTGGTCCTTAAGTTCTGTAAGCTTAACTTTCATCCCACAAACACCTTGACTTAAGTGTTATTTCCCAAGGAACACTCTATATCAGGATATAAACACTTTGATAGTAGGATTAAAAACACAATACCACACATTCTCTTTGGTATAACTAAAAAATAATAACTTATCAAATATTCAGTCAATTGTATCATAATCCAGTAATCATATTAATTATTCACAAACCTAAACATTCATAAAATAATTATTGGTACGTTTTCCAATCTATATATTATATGGTATCTTCATAACCTCTTTAGATAAAATATGGTTTAGTAATAATGAAATGATCTATGAATAATAACCCCATAATGAGATAGGAAGGTCACATGGACTCATAATTGAACAAACCATTTCCAACAAGTTATGGTTCCTCTTATTTTGAGACATTATTCGACTATAGTGTTCTAGGAGGAGTAAGTTTTGAAACAATTCCACAATCCCTTAGATGAGTTAATAATTCTCAGCACAAGTATTCACCACCCTGGTTTGATGGGATAATCTTAATAAGTTTTCCTAGTTTATTCTCTACTTAATTCTAAAACTTCTTAAACATTTCAAATGGTTCATACTTGTGATTCATCAGAAACACATGATCGTACTGACTAAATGTATCAGTAAAAGTAATGAAGTGACTAAAATAACCACTTACTTGTGTACTCATTGGTCCATATAAATCACTATGTATCAGATAAAATATTTCACTTTCCCTTTCACATTTTCTACTAAAATGTAGTTTTTCATTCTTCCCTATATATTAGATTTATAATTCTCAAACAATTCAGAATCGAATGAGTCCCACAATCCATATCTATGGAGAATTTAAATTAATTTCTCATTTATGTGTCCAATGTAACAATTCCAAAGTGAAAGAGCGTTGTCGTGGGCGCCCTCAAATGATTAGTGTGATTTGGGGTACTTAGGTGCAGTAGAGTGGCTGACCAAGGCCGTCTCTCAAAGGAGGAAGTGAATTTAACAACTTATTAGAGGTATTCTAAAAAAAATAAAATAGAATAGAATAGAATAAAAACACTACTTTAAAGGATTGGTGTTTTTTGTAGTTTATGAATCTAGAATAATTTTTCTGGAAGAAGATTGTATAAATTTTTTGTTTTTAGTTTTGAAATGAATTTCGATTAAAATGACACAACAAGAAGATGTTTTTTTAGAAATCTATTTAAAAGGCGTAATCAATCTAACTCTACCTCTTCACTTTATTATTAGTCATTATCATTTAAATTAACAATCAATTAATTATGATCCCTTAATTTGTTAAATCCCGAACCCTACGAGAATTAATTTTACCATGAAGATGATGTGAATTTAACCCTAGGCTAACTTCGGAACATGCAATCGCAGCACCCTGCTTTGATTGATGTTCTAAGATTAGCTTATGGTAAGTGGTAAATTAAGGCTCATATCCATTATGGAAATGAGGATGAATTGTGTTTAGGGATTATATTTGAACTCTACAAATTTATCCCGTGTGGTCTTGTATTACCGATTAAGATCGCGCTCTCACAATTTACACAAAATCCCAACCTCGCGTGTTTTTGTGTTAATTGTTCAATTGCTTGCTTAGTTTCTTACAATTTAAAAACAGAATTCATGGATAATATTATGTGAATTAAATTAGATCAATGATTCAAAATAATTAAATGAAGAGGGTAGAAGATAGATCGATTACTAAAAGACTACTCTTCCATGGGTGGCGTAATCATCGTAGAAGCGTTTTGCATGTGCAAAGGTTTATAATGGGTATAACCCAATAACGCTTCTACTAAAGAATTCCAGCCCAAAGAGGAAGATTAAGAGAAGAATAAATTTAAACAAAACAGAAGAAAAGAGAAGAAATAAAAGAAGAACAAAGAAGTTTATTACACAAATGAAAACATTACAAAATGAAGAAGAGAAGGAGGCTTCGATGAGGGGATCCTTGCTTCAAGAGCTACCCCTATTACAATGGTTGGAGAATTTGGGTGAAAGAAATTCTCCTCTGCCTCCAATCTCCAAATTCACGTCCCAACCCCTCAAAATGAGAAAAACTCTAATTTATAGAGGGGAGGGGAGGAGAGGTTACAAGTGGTTTCAAGTGTGAATGTGGAAATTCGGACAAATATTTTATTCCACATTTCACCGCCCATTTGGCCACCAAAACTCGTGAATTGGCCGGACCTCCAGAAGGATCAAATGTTAGGATATGGGTCCTATGTCTCCTATCCAAATTTGGGCTTAATAAAGGCCCATATGAAGGAGTTATAGCCGAAATACAGAAGCTTCTCCATTCTGGCGAGCCCAGCCCAACTTTGACTTCATGGCCCATTGTCAACAACCAAATGAACTCTTTATCTCTAGTGTCCTGAACAAAAGTTGTAGATAATTAAGTTAGGAACACTTTTACAAAATTTCAAAGTCAAATAATAAATATAAAAATATTTATCTTCGAAATACTACAGTGAACTATAAAGGGTAAAACTGGAATTTTCATCAAATAATCAAATGAATGATCTAATCCCAAATACTTTCTAATTAAACATATTTAACACAATGGGAGGAAATTATATCATTTATTATCAATGAAATATTAAATAAAATAGTGTTTTATCAACTCCCCCACACTTACCCTTTTGCACTCCTGGGCAAAACCTCATATCAAGTAAACATTAATATCAAATCAAAACCAATTTTAAAACACATATCCTTGAGATCAAACAATTACACCCCAAGAAACAAAAGATATCATGACTCATAAAAAACCATTATTTCAAGTTCTTCATTTATATCATTCAATATATTTCCACTTTATTTATCCTTTCATGCACAAAACACTTACCTCGCTTGAATTTTCTCTCATCACTCATATATCAATTTTTTTGAAATGTCTTTCTCATCCAAACTTATACAAGGGTAATCATAGGCTTGATAGATTCCTAAATCGCTACCCGATGTGAGTCAAGGACATATGTTTATCATGAGGACTTTTCTGGGTTGTTCTGTTGCTTTCGGTTGGTAGGATTAAGATGTGAAAAACTCTGAGGCTGAATGAGGAGGGCTTGACTCTTTTGAAGCAAAATTGTATTAATCTAATTTTCACTTAAATATGGTCTTCTCCTCAATCCCCATTGTATCAATTCAGCTCCATCATCATGAAAAGTCATGAAAGGTTTACACCATTCATCATTTTAGCATAAAAAATTTCAATCTTCTCAAACATGATTTTCTTGAAAGCTCCAGATGGGCACAGCTTTCCACCTCAATTAGAAGCTCCAGAAAAGGCACATCTTCACTTGTTATGAAAGCTCCAGAAAAGGCACAGATTTCAATATAATGAATATCTTCAGCAGCAAACACATCTCTTCAGAATTTAATTTTCCACCCAAAGTATCACAGAATGTGGTGGAAAAACACAAGACAACTTCCCCCACACTTAAGCTCAACTAGATTATGCAATTTTACTTCAAGAGTTGGTTGGATAGGGAAAATTGGCTTGTAATGTGGCTAACCTAACAGGATGTGCATGGCTTCTAAGGGATAAAAGGATTAAATATTCAAGGTAGGCCATTATAAAAAAAAGTATTCTTTGAAATAGGGGCTTTAATACCCAACAAATGCCTCAATCATTTAAACATAAGTACCTCAAACCCTCAAGTTTTGACAGGAATAAATCAAATTCTGGTTAAATCAAGCATGGTTTGGTTCTCTCAAGAAGTGAGGTGAATGTAAAGAATATGAAAATAATGGTTCAAAAGCCTCACATGAAAGTGATTTCAAATATAAATACAGTGACATGTGGCATGGGATTCAAAATTCGGTGTACTTTCCATGAAATTACTAAATATTTGAACTTTAAACAAAGTCATTTCAGCATTCATTTAAGCTTAGTTTCAAGGGGTAAATTGTTTCACTTATTGATATGGATTTAAAAATGGTGATGAGAATCATTTCATCTCAAAAACTTCAAAAACACACAGAAAATTGTAAAATAAACACACAAAATTTGAAAAACACACAATTTTTTTTGGTTTTTTTTGAACAGGAAAGCAATTGAAATTACTAAACTAAAAGGTTCCCTCCCCCACACTTAAAATATTGCATTGTGCTCAATGTGAACCTATGAGATGATATATGCACATGAAATACAGAATTTTTAAATAGGACAAATAATATAAAAGTGAAAGGGTTAGGAACAGCCTGATGTGCTCAAGTGATGATGGGGTCATGCAGTGTGATAAAATCCACTGCATCAGTAGGAGGTCCCTCAATGTATCTCTTCAAACATTGCCCATTGACTGTAAAGCTCCTTCCAGTGTCCTCTTGTGTGATCTCCACTACACAATAAGGAAAAACATTAGTCACAACATAAGGACCTAACCATCTGGAACGCAACTTACCAGGCATCAGCTTCAGTCGTGAACTGTAGAGAAGGACTTTCTCTCCAACATAAAACTCCCTTTATTGGATCATTTTGTCATGAGATGCTTTTGATCTTTCCTTGTAGAGCCTTGAGTTCTCATATAATGATAATCTAATCTCCTCAAGCTCTTGAATTTGCAGCTTCCTTTGGATTCCAGCTTGGTCCAAATCAATGTTGCATTTCTTTATAGCCCAATAAGACTGATGCTCAACTTCCACGGGGAGATGAAACGCTCTCCCAAAAACAATCCGAAATGGGGACATACCAATGGGGGTCTTTTATGCTGTCCTATAAGCCCACAATGCATCATCCAAGCGCTTGCTCCAATCCTTCCTATTTGGCTGCACGGTTTTCTCCAAGATTTGTTTCAACTCACGATTTGAAACCTCAGCCTGGCCATTTTTTTGGGGGTGGTATGGTGTTGATGTTTTGTGTGTCACCCCATACACTCGAAGGTGGGAAGAAAAATTCCTATTGCAAAAGTGTGTACCTTGGTCACTGATGATGGCCTTTGGTACTCCGAACCTGCAGAAAATTTTAGCCTTGACAAAATCCACTACAACATGAGAATCGTCAGTCCTGGTGGCCTTGGCCTCCACCCATTTACTCACATAATCAACAGCAACCAAAATATACAAAAATCCAAATGAACTAGGAAAAGGACCCATAAAATCAATTCCCCATACATCAAAAATCTCAGATAATAGTATGGGTTGTTGGGGCATCTCATGTCTCTTAGAAATGTTCCTAGTGTATTGGAAACGAGAGCATGACTTAAAAACACATGGGCATCATGGAATAATCTAGGCCAATATAATCTAGAGTCCAAAACCTTCCTAGCTGTCCGTTGGGATCCAAAGTGTCCACCACAAGCAAGTGTATGACAGAAATTCAAAACAGACTCAAACTCATGATCAGGAACACACCTCCTAATGACTTGGTCACTACACATGCGCCATAAGTATGGATCATCCCAAACATAAAATCTTGAGTCACTCTTTAATTTTTGGACTTGATGTTTCTTTAAATTTGCAGGGATTTCAGAAGAAACAAGGAAGTTATCTAAACCAGCATACCAAGGATGCGTACCTGAGATGGTATAGAGATGATCATCGGGGAAAGTGTCCCGAAGTGGTACCTGGTCCAAGGTTTCATCCTCTAGTGTGTGAGTAAGCCTACTCATGCGGTCTGCCACCAAATTCTCTAAACCCTTCTTGTCCTTCATCTCAATATCAAATTCATGAAGAAGGAGCATCCATCAAATCAGCCTGGGCTTTGCATCTGGCTTCTTTAGGAGGTACCTCAAAGCTGCATCGTCATAAAAAAACAACTACTTTAGAGCCCAATAAATATGAACGGAATTTATCTAAAGTAAATATGACTGCAAGAAACTCCTTTTCCGTGGTAGTGTAGTTTGATTGGGCTGAATCCAGTGTCCTTGATGCATAGGCAATCACATGTGAATGTCCTTCCACCCTCTGAGATAAGACATCTCCAACCGAAAAGTTGGAGGCATCACACATAAGCTCAAAAGTAATCTCCCACCGTGGGGGCTGTATGATAGGTGGAGTGCTCAGACACTTCTATAGCTCATCAAAGGAAGTCCTACAAGAATCATCAAACACAAAATCAGAATCTTTTCGAAGTAATCATGACATAGGAAGAGCGATCTTACTAAAATCTTTGATGAAGCGCCGATAAAATCCTGAATTCCCTAGGAAAGATCTAACATCACGCACACATGAAGGATATGGTAAGGATGAAATAATCTCTACCTTTGATCTATCAACCTCTATCCCATGTTTTGACACTACATGCCCTAAGACAATGCCATGCTCTACCATGAAATGACACTTTTCAAAGTTCAGGACCAGATTCTTCTCAATACAACGATTCAACACCTTTCCCAAACTAATTAGACATTCATCAAATGAAGACCCATACACTGTAAAATCTTCCATAAATACCTCCATGCAGGTATCAATAAAATCAGAAAAAATACTCACCATGCATCTCTAGAAGGTACCTGGGGCGTTGCAAAGTCCAAATGGCATCCTCCGGTAGGCAAATGTGCCAAAGGGATAGGTGAATGTAGTCTTCTCCTGATCCTCTGGAGCTATAGGAACCTGAAAATATACGGAAAATCCATCCAAGAAACAATAGTGTGTTTTCCCAGCTAGTCTCTCGAGCATTTGATCAATAAATGGGAGGGGGAAATGGTCCTTGCGAGTGCTCTGATTTAGTTTCCTATAATCAATACACACACGCCAACTGTTTTGCACCCTCATTGGAACTAAATCATCTTTCTCAGTTTTAACAACAATAAAACCAGTTTTCTTAGGCACAACCTGAATTGGACTTACCCACTGTGAATCTGAAATGGGAAAGATTATACCTGCCTCGAGCAATTTCTCAACTTCTTTTTTAACAACTTCTAGGAGGGTGGGATTGAGTGTCCTTTGTGGTTGTCTCACCGGTTTAGCCCCATCCTCTAAGAGAATCCTATGCAGGAAAATGGAGGGGCTAATACCTGATATGTCAGCCAAGGTCCACTCAATCGCCCTGATGTTCTCCCTCAAAATATTAAAAAGCTTTTCTTCATGTTCAAAAGGGAGATTGTTAGCAATGATAACAGGTAATCTCTCACCACTCAACAAGTATGAGTATTTCAGATTTGGTGGCAATGGCTTGAGTTCTAATGAAGGAGGGTGTAGTATGGATGGAGACATAGAAGGAACCAAAATATGTGCACAAAGAGCATCGGTATCAGAATATACATCATCAAAATCAGAGAATAAAGCATCAAATCCATCAGCATACTCTATAGGCAAGTCATAATCAGAGTTCACATGAACAAGATCAGAATATGAATCCATTTCAAAATCAAATCTTAGAGAGTCTTGTTCATTAGAAACAGGTGTGGAAGTTCTCTTAGACATTAAACCAGAACCAATACTCATAATCTCCCTAAGCATAGGACAATCAAAATCCATGGAGTTTTTACTCGATGGTTCAAAATGGGAGATAACAAAAGCAGAATGGTCCTCAGAGGGGTACTTCATGGAATCCATAACATTAAATATCACAACTTCATCCCCAGATTCCATGGAAAGTGTACCCTCATTGACATTTATGATAGTTTTTGAAGTTTCGAGGAAGGGCCTACCTAAGATAATGGGGGCATGAGAACTTACCTAATCATCCTCAATGTTAAGAACATAGAAATCCGCTGGAAAGATCATGTCTCTTACCCGGACAAGTACATCTTCAAGGACTCCCGCTAGATATTCCATAGCTCTATTCACCAATTGCACCACTACTCTTGTTGGCTTCAACTCACCAACCTGCAAGGAAGAGAATACAGAGTGAGGCATCACATTTATTGAAGCTCCTAAATCACAAAGAGCATCAGAGACGTGCAAATCCCCTATGGTACATGGGATGGTGAATGTCCCTAGATCCTTGCACTTTGTTGGCATTGCTAGAGTTGGTGTAATGAGTATTGAGACATTCCTTCCAAGGTTGATCCTCTCATTTCCCTTGAGCCCTCTTCGATTGGTACAAAGTTCTTTTAAGAATTTCGCATACCTTGGAATTTGCTTAATGGCATCAAGTAGAGGAATGTTGATCTCCACATGCTTGAATGTGTCCAAAACCTCCTTTTTCATTGCTTCTTCAGCCATCTTCTTGGTTTGAACAACCCTTTTTGGAAGAGGAAGGGGTTTAGGAGGAACATCATCAATCTTTTTCTTACCTTTATCTTTCTCCTTGGATTGCTCATCAGTCGGCTTCTCTAGAGTAGAGGTGAATCCCGGTGGAATGGTAGCTCCAGATGTATTATTCATTTGCTTCCCACTTCTCAATGTGATGGCACTAACATTCCCCTTTGGATTTGGAGTGGGTTGGGAAGGTAGATTTCCAGAATTCTTACTCACAAGTTCACGGAGGGCGGTGGCAATCTGACTCATTTGAGTCTTAAACTCTCTCAGCTTTGAACCATGACTCTTCAGCTCATTCTGTTGATTAAGAAAAATTTGTTTCAAAAGATCATCAGTGTTAGAGTCTACCTTGTGTTGGATATTCCCTTGTTGCTGACTCGTTGATGTTTGAGCTTCGAATCTCCTTTGGGGTTGTTGGAAACCATGTTGGTAAGGTGGAGGCTGCTGGAAGTTTGGTTGAAAAGGGGGCCTTTGTTGTTGTCCAGAGCTATACCTCATGTCTAACTGATCTTTCCACCCTTGGTTGTATACTATATCAAACTTCTTTTTGGGATATGGTAGTTGTTGTTGCTGCTGAAATGGTCTCCCAGGGAACATTGCTGCACAATCTTCTGTCTCTTGTAGTTGTGGGCAACAGTCAATTGGGTGGATTGTCTCAGTGAAAATGCCACATGGCCTTGAAGGAGGGGGTTGAGATGTCTTTTGAACCAATGCAATCTGCCTCACCATAGTTGTCAATTATTCTAACTTAGTATCAATCAAATGACTTTCAAGAGAAGAAGGGCTTACTTGATGTACTCCTCTGACATGTGGTGTACCTCTATTGCCAAATTGTTGGGAGTTTTGAGCCATCTTGTTGATCAATGCACGTGCGGGTACTGGTGTCTTGTCCACCAATGCTTCTCCAGCTGCGGAATCCACCATTCTCCTCTCCATAGGTGTGAGTACTTTATAGAAGTACTGAATGAGGAGTTGCTCACTGATTTTGTGATGTGGACAGCTTGCACACAGCTTCTTGAATCTCTCCCAATACTCATACATTGACTCCCCTTGTGCTTGCTTGATCCCCGAAATCTCCTTTCAAATGGATGTGGTCCTTGATGCTGGAAAAAATCTCTGCAAGAAAAGATGTTTCAAATCGGTCCAACAAGTTACATCTTCGGGTTGTAAATAATACATCCAGTCTTTTGCAGCTCCATCAAGTGAGAATGGGAATGCTCTTAATTTGATTTGATCTTCAGAAACATTTCTTGGTTTTAGGGTTGAGCAAACCACATTAAATTCTTTCAAATATTTATTAGGATCCTCACCAGAGAGGCCATGAAACTTTGGAAGTAAGTGAATTAACCCAGATTTTAGTTCAAAGTCCGATTCGAGATTTGGGTATGCAATACAATTTGGTTGATAGTTAATATCAGGTGCAGCCAATTCTCGAATGGTTCTATTAAGTTCATTTCCATTGTTTTCATCCATTGGTTCCTCTTTTATGTTTGAATTTGAATAGATTCTAATTTCAATGTTTCCAGAAGAGAGGAATTCACCAACTAGTTGAATATTGAAACATCCTGTAGACTAAGAATTTCTGATTCGAGCCCTAAGGCTACATTCAATCTCAGGGTCAAGATCTAAGAGATCTTCGGGATTAGTTCCTGTCATAGATCAAATAAAAATGAAAAGAAAGAAAGTGTACCATAGTAAAATAAAAATGAGAAGTTTGAGTTGATGGTCCAAAAAGAAGTAGAAGAAAATAAAAGAATAAGAAGAAAAATTAGATTGGGTAAAGAAGGAAGAAAGAAGAGAGGAAGAGAATAAAATGTAAAATAAAATAAATACCTCTAATTGGTTGAAATAATTACTTGCCTCCCCGGCAACGGCGCCAATTTTAAAGAGCTCTGTCGTGGGCTCCCTCAAATGATTAGTGTGATTTGGGGTACTTAGGTGCAGCAGAGTGGCTGACCAAGGTCGTCTCTCAAAGGAGGAAGTGAATTTAACAACTTATTAGAGGTATTCTAAAAAAATAAAATAGAATAGAATAGAATAAAAACACTACTTTAAAGGATTGGGGTTTTTTGTAGTTTATGAATCTAGAATAATTTTTCTGGAAGAAGATTGTATAATTTTTTTGTTTTTAGTTTTGGAATGAATTTCGATTAAAATGACACAACAAGAAGATGTTTTTTTAGAAATCTATTTAAAAGGCTTAATCGATCTAACTCTACCTCTTCACTTTATTATTAATCATTATCATTTAAATTAACATTCACTTAATTATGATCCCTTAATTTGTTAAATCCCGAACCCTACGAGAATTAACTTTACCACGAAGATGATGTAAATTTAACCCTAGGCTAACTTCGGAACATGCAATCGCAGCACCCTGCTTTGATTGATGTTCTAAGATTAGATTATGGTCAGTGGTAAATTAAGGCTCATATCCATTATGGAAATGAGGATGAATTGTGTTTAGGGATTATATTTGAACTCTGCAAATTTATCCCGTGTGGTCTTGTATTACCGATTAAGATCGCACTCTCACAATTTACACAAAATCCCGACCTCGCGTGTTTTTGTGTTAATTGTTCAATTGATTACTTAGTTTCTTAAAATTTAAAAACAGAATTCATGGATAATATTATGTGAATTACAGTATCTCAATGATTCAAAATAATTAAATGAAGAGGGTAGAATATAGATCGATTACTAAAAGACTACTCTTCCATGGGTGGCGTAATCATCGTAGAAGCGTTTTGCATGTGCAAAGGTTTATACTGGGTATAACCCAATAACACTTCTACTCAAGAATTCCAGGCCAAAGAGGAAGATTAAGAGAAGAATAAATTTAAACAAAACAAAAGAAAAGAGAAGAAATAAAATAAGAACAAAGAAGTTTATTACACAAATGAAAACATTACAAAATGAAGAAGAGAAGGAGGCTTCGATGAGGGGATCCTTGCTTCAAGAGCTACCCCTCTTAAAATGGTTGGACAATTTGGGTGAAACAAATTCTCCTCTGCCTCCAATCTCCCAATGCATGTCCTAACCCCTACAAATGAGAAAAAATCCAATTTATAGAGGGGAGGGGAGGAGAGGTTACAAGTGGTTTCAAGTGTGAATGTTGAAATTCGGACAAATATTTTATGCCAACTTGCACCGCCCATTTGACCACCAAAACGCGTGAATTGGCCAGCCTTCCATACGGATAAAATGTTAGGATATGGGTCTTCTGTCTCCTCTCCAAATTTGGGATCAATAAAGTCCCATATGAAAGAGTTATATCCGAAATACATAAGCTTCTCCATTCTGGCGAGCCCAGCCCAACTTTGACTTCATGGCCCATTGTCAACAACCAAATGAACTCTTTATCTCTAGTGTCCTGAATAAAATTTGTATATAATTAAGTTAGGAACACTGTTACAAAACTTAAAATTCAAATAATAAATATAAAAATATTTATCTTCGCAATACTACTGTGAACTATAAAGGGTAAAACTGGAATTTTCATCAAATATTCAAATGAATGATCTACTCCCAAATACTTTCTAATTAAACATATTTAACACAGTGTGAGGAAATTATATCATTTATTATCAATGAAATATTCAATAAAATAGTGTTTTATCACAAAGGTATTTGGGATTAGAATTAACTTTAATCTTTTTTCTCAATATTATAAATATAATTATTCATATCAAGAATACATAATCCATTAATTTTCTTCCCAATTCTATAAAACATGTCATTAATATATATAGAACAACACTTGTATTTAATATAAAATAAAAATAACTTCTTGTCAAAATAGGATACTGAAATTAAGTTTCTATTTATGGATGAAAAATAAAAACAGCTCTAAAATTATAGGACTAATCTTCTAGGTATACTTAGATCATATCTAATAAATTATAATGAAAAAAATATTACTTCATTATCGATAAAAAATCCACTTTAACCTTCATCAATTCCCTCACATATCTATTTTTTGTCATCACAAATGTGTGATGTGCAACCAATATCTAATAATCATGAGTTAGAGTTAGTGGAATTGATCTCTATAATATTCACATTAAATTGCTCTAAATATTTTTGATTGATTAAACTTTTCAATCCTACATACTAATTTTTAACCATTTGTTTAGGTCATGGTTTTTATGGCGCGGAACCCCTATTTTTTAGATTGTTTGATATCATCCTAGTTGGAATTGGATAATAAATTATATATGTTTAATGAAATTTTCACCCTTGGAAAATTCTTCTTATGTGAGAATTCCCTTAAAAGTGAAGTATAATTGATGAAAATACCCTCTAACAATATGAAAATAATATGCGATGAAAGTATTGTGATGTGTGAATGTGTGTCATGTTATGTGGTTATGTTGCAGGGAAGTTGTAATGGATAGTGGTGCTGGTTTGGAAGTTGTTATGAGGAGATGGTTGTGGGTGTGATGGTGTGTGTGTGGTATTGTTGGCATAAGGATGATGGCTTGTCTGCTATTGTGATGCGTATTTTTATGCTAGTTTCCAAGTATTAATGAAATCAATAAAATAATAACATTGATGCTGAAATGTCATCGGATAGGTTGAAATATAGGTTGAAATGAATAATGACAACATGAATTGAAGTGAGTTGTTTAATTTAAATGGTTAGTGTTTATATATTAATTAATGGGATATAAATATAGAACAATTGTGATGTTTAAATATTAATTGGATGGTAAATGAGAATCTGGGAAATTGATTATTTAAAAATGAAAAGTAGAATATGAATTGTGCCTTATTATGAGCGTTTGTGATTTTAGTGATGGAAGAAAAAGTAATGAAGATTATGAGGTCTTGGGGTGATGTGGTGGTTTTGGATGGATCTTGTCTATTGTACCCATAGGTTGGGCTTCTGTGTTATGATATTATTTATAAATGTATTTTCCTTGTGATTTTCTATACACACCCCACCCCCATCAAGAACCATGTGTTGACACCCATGAAATTGTTTTGGGGGGGGGGGTTCCTGTATCATGGTGGTGAGGATGGATGGTTGGCTACCTGATATTTCTCATTCTCTCTTTCTGATGATGATTACATGCATTGACTGTGATGTAAAGAAGTCAAAAGTTCACTTTATTGAGGTTTTTTTTTATGATATGGCTTATTTTGTGGATCTTGAATGGTAAGATAAGGGCATGAGGTTAAAGTACTCCATGTTCATGATAACCTACTACTATAGTTATGGTTGTGGATAAGATGTTTTGTGAAATCCCTTGTGTCTGCAGGTGAGATGAGATGTTACGTGATGGACCAGGCTTCTGTGTTCGAGATGAGATGTTATTTAACCATTCAATGGGTGGATTTTGTGATATAGTAATATAGAAGATATGAGAGCACCATGATATATGAAATTGGGGTATGAGAGTAGAAAATTTCTGGGAAAGTGTTTTGGGTTACCCTTTTCTGATTTGTTTCATATTTTTATATTTTAGTTGGAATATTTATTTGATGAGCATTCCATAGTGAGGATGGGGATTGGTTATTTTACGTATTTATGTACTATTTATTTCTGATTTTTTTTCATAAGTGCATTAGTACACTTATTTAATATGTGCATATTGGACTTTAGGTTTCCTTCTACGTAAACTTGTGTTCTCACTCTATGTGTATAAAAAAATTAGTTTCTAAGAAGATTACATCGAATGTGATATAAATTACTAGTTTATACCCTTGGATCATTGTTTTTTCACTGCTTAGGTTTTACTTTTGTGTATTCACTTCAAATAATTTTATATGTACCTATTTAATTTATACTTGTATTATTGGATGATTTTTTTATTTTTTTATATTTTATGTCATGGAATTGAAAAGGCTTGATCCTTCCTATCTCTTAATCCAATATTACTATAGAGGGTAATGCATCCCATTTGTGCACTTTTTATACCCTCAGTGCAAGCTGTAAACTTGGGGCCTACTGGAGTTGTTACTCAGGGGTTATTATCAATATCCCTTTATTTTAGTATCTTTAGTGGGTTGGGGTGATGATAGATTGGTATAATAGGTGATTTTTGAGAGATGGGATGGGGTCTGGAGTTAGGCACACTGAGGACATCATGGGTTAGTATAGAAATAGTTCTAGTTGACCTTGGTGTGTGACATAGGCCAAGGAAACGGGCTAGGACATGATATTTTAGTGCCCCCATGATTCTAGACATATCCCGTGTGTGGCTTGGGTATAGGAGGTTCAACAAGATAATTCAGTTGATCATAGAAGGGTTGTTTTGATTAAGTATGATGGTCATCAGAAGAGGATGTTGTGAACTTTTCAGAGGCAATATTTTTTTCACAAAAATAGGAATTTTATTATAAAAGAATATGACCTTGCCCAAAAATATTATCTAGTAAGAGGAACACAGAATCAAGGGGGATAAAATAATGAAGCCTTAGTGAATTATTGGAAACAAAAATTTCACCCTCCTAGGGAAGGGGACCCACACCATAAAAATAGATAAGGAATCAGAAGGCTTGACTTGGGAGGAAAGATAACCTATTGATTTGTTCCCCTCACACCAATTATGTGTGAATATAATTACTATTTTTATTTAATTATTGAATCTAAAAACTTTTCAGGTGATGGACCATGGGATGGGAATGAGGCCATTTAAAGATTCAGTGATAATCATGGAGTCTGTCTCAACCACAATTAGACTAATTATTTTCTCCTTACACACCTCTATACTAGAAAGCTTCACATTAGCTTTAGCCTGAAAAGGATCCCCATGGATAAAAGAGGTTGTTAAAGTGATAACAATAGAACCTTTAATGTTGTTCACAATTCATCCACATTGTATCACACCTGAGATACATGAGACATTTATGTTGAGATTCAACCCCATAATGTTGGTAAACTAGTGAATCAAACATCCTTGGGAGGAGGGAATGGGAGACGATTCACCGAATGAATCGGGGAACATAAGTGGTATTTATGAATTAGAAGCTTTCTAGTTTTTCATCTCACATACCAAATTGGCCAAAACAATTTTCATTTTGAAGGAAATGGCTGACCAAGAGTTATACCTTCCCTCAAATCGGGACTTGTTCTTTGTGATCAAAAAACACTAGTACATAGCAATGAAGATACATCCTCTATATTTCATATCATAGGTGTTTTACTGCACTACTTGTAAACAAATATAAAGGTAATTATCATTTGTAATATCATTTTAATCCACAGTAGTGAAACTATAAAGGATACTCCACATCTATTTTTCCCATCTTCAATTAAAAAAGACGTGATGAATAGTTTCTTCACAATGTGGGCAGCAAAAAATACACCTAGAAGAATGTTGGATTCCAAAGTGGTGGATGTTATCATCAGTGGAAAGTTTATATTCCCTAATATGCCACAGAAGGAAATTGATCTTAGAGGGGACGTCCTTACACCACAAATTTTCCCCCAACCATCATGTTCCACCGCTGAGTGCACCAACCAGCGATACTCATTAACAGAGAATTATGTGGAGGTCGAACCAATGAACCCGTAGAATTTTGGGCCCAAGGAAGGATCAATTAAATTGAGTTATTTCCACTATAATTTATCCATAATGGCTTTAATGAACCAAATATAGTTATGGTCCTTTATAAATGAGATGTTCGGGTGGGAAAACAAGGGAACCTGAGTTTGTTCCCACTCAAATTATTAAAATAGATGTTGATGTCGTCCCAAACATCAATACATTTTACCTTATTTTTGAGTTATAAAAAAAATAATTATATCATACAAAATAGTGGATACCTTTACCTTCATAGGTTTTCAATTTGTCTCATATTTCCTACATATAAACTTACCATAGAGGTCCTGACCTTCCATGAACTCCCAAGAAACCTTAGCATGCATCCCTTGAAAAGACTCTAAGATTTCTCAGATTCCCACACCTACCTCTTTCACTGGATTGGCCAATTTTTCCCTAAAATTTCAATGATGCTTAACCTAAAAATATTCATCCCATAAGAATGATCCCATGATTCTCTGTATATTCCAATTAACTACTTTCGGAACCCTACTGAAAAAAACTTATGATGTCATTGTTTCCAATATAGAGATAGAGATATAGTTGTTGGATCCTAAGATCGATTTTAGTTTGATGTGAGGCCTGTATAATGGGTCCTTTTATAATTTAATAAGATGTTTGGAGTTATAAATTAGTCGTGTACATTGTATCTTGGTGAGTGGAAAGAGGTAGATGTTTCATGGGACAACCTTCAGAAAGAGTTACATACATAGTTTATTTCAATTACCATGATGGTAGTAAAATGGTAATAGACACTCTCAATTATTAAGGGATCATGTTATTAAAAATATTGAGATCAGGTTTAAATAACTCATACATTTTTCCTCATATCATTTTCCTAATGAGGTTTTCCAAGAGAGGAGCCTTAAAGATACACTTATACATACTATTTAATATGCAGTCACTCCATTTTTGTTGTCGACGTATCTATATGTTTAGAATAAGGTGGAGGTTATCGAGTGCATTCACTTGTGAGAAGTTTTAACATGATAGGGGAACCATCAGTGTTCCTTGAGGAGTATAGTTTAAAATGGAGGGTATTAAGTAGCAAGGCCTTCATGGTTTCGACCAACAGGGAGTAATCTTCATAAGATTTCCTTCGGACCTTCTAGGGCTAGTTGTTTTCATTATCTTCATGGAATATTTGGCTTTTTGTATTTGATATGTGGGATTTATGGACATAATAAGAATTTGTTACATGTGGTTCTTCAAGATTAGTATCGTATATGTTGATGGGTTCATTTTTAACCTCAACATCAACTGTCTGTAAAGGTATTTTAGTAATAGGGGGAGTAGACTTATGATCCCTCAAGGGGAGACAGATAAATAATAGGATGACCTCAGGATGTAACTTGGGTTTAGAGATCTCAACCAGAGTGTGACCATATATGTAGAGACCCAAATATTGATGTACATGGACATTAAATTACTTTTGCGGAATACTTAATGCATAACAAAAACCAACACTCAAGGACTGTAATAGTTTAGTGTATTTGGAAACTCGGAACATAATATTCTAATCATGGAGAAAGATCTTTAACATCTCCCATAAAGATCTTTCCCTTATGCTTTCTTACCTAAAACCTTTCTCTATATCATGGGGAAAATAAAACATATAAAGCATGAGCTCAAATGCTCAATAATGGTAAGCATAGAGAAAAAAATCCAACCATATATATTTGAACTTAAAAACATGAACATAATGTTTAAACTTCAAAATCATGAGCAATGAAATAAAACATGGTAGTACCTAAGGCATAGATCATAATGGAACATCAATCATGATAAAATATCAAAGGAATAAAACATGTAATTGTGGAAAAACATTAATCACTTGATATGATTTCCATAGTATCCAAGGCATTGCTGCCAAGACCGTCTTAGTGGACAAAGTCCCTTACTAAACTGAGTTCACTCCTCATTCCAGTCTTGTATCACTGATCCAGATTAACTTGTCATTTCAGCCATGTCTATCTCATGATATATAAATCTTTACCCATTGAATTGGAGGGATATATAGGTCCCAACCATCTCGTAATGAAATCATTTTATGTGTTCTACAACATAAACATAAATCATTCATCATAACTTGGAAAATAAAATGGGTTTCATAAAAATCATCCCATCATAACATAATCCATATAAAACAAATGGATATCATTTCATCAAAAGAAAATTAAAACCATGTAAATCATATAGACATTATACTTGAAACATACACATGTGAAATAATGTCATCTTATATGGAAAATGGTTTTGATAAAACATTTTAAATGAATTCTTGATGACAATATCCTTTCTTCTTCAAAATCATTTTCTTTTCAAAAAATGCCAAGAAATTTTAAAAGAAAAGGATTTTGTTGAAAATAGTCTTGATATCTTGTAGAGTAATATTCATTGAAATAATTCATTATGAAACCGTAAAAATTTGTTCATACCGTATAAGTTAAAAAAACATTCTCCTCGTACTTTTGTCGGAAAAGTCAAAAAAGTTCCTCGTATGGTAAAAAAAGAAAGATTCCTTCCGTAACATGTGGTAAAAGTAAAAATTGGGTAAAAAGGATATTAAACATACATGAAAACATATTTATAAAACATGTACATGGATGATAACAATAACCCCAGTAAATACTTACGAATAAGAATCTCAGATAAGAACGAGGTTGGAATATTTATCCCTTACCTTATGTCTGATATGCTTCGTATGTAACCGAACATCCTGTATAATGATTTAAATAATGTCATTGACTTATTAAAGAATCATATTCATTTTTATGATATCATATATGGTTCAATTATGACTTTATATTAACAGTTCTTTTGTAAATTCCATGTTAAAGCAGCGTTTTGGGTAAAATCGTTTCAATTATCGTGCGTGTTTCGACTTGTTGTTCTTGATATTATTACTTGTATCTTGATTTAATTAATTCCAGAATGTAAAACATGGTTTATATATAATATATATTCATCATCCTAATATATATGATATATTGATAAATGCAATGAAATACACCGTTTATGGAGACGGTAGGTCGTACGTACGAATGAACGCGGTTTTCGTTTCCATATTGAATTAAATGGAATTAAATAAATGAAACATATATGTACATAAATACAATGTCATTATTATGTAATATATTTCATGATTATTTATTATATATACTTTATAATCATTCTTTAATGGTAAATCATGGAAAATGAATCTCATCGCGTTCGTGGAGACGGTAGTCCGTACGTACGAACGAGCGATGATATCGTTCCCATAACTATTTAATAGAATTGGAGTGGATGATATAATATCTCATAATTAGTATGATGTTATAATAACCATATATAGTTATTCTTTACACCATTATACCCATCCGATTAAGGTGGTGGTGGGAAAACAGATTACACTACAGCGTGGAGACGGTATTCCGTACGTACGCACACACGGTGATTTCGTTTTCCGTAGGATGGATAGAAGGTGAAATAGGGTTGTTTTGTATTTATAATAACATATCAGTATATAAGTAATACTTATGTTATTACTTTATAATGAAACAGCTAAAGAAGAGGAAGTAGAAGGAGAAAGATACATGAAAGAGTCGGTAGAAGAGATTACCTCTTCCCCGACACACCTCCTTTAAACTTCATCTTAGGGCACTAGAGTTGGTATTTTGAGAATACCAAAACCTCTATGACATAACGAGAGAGGTTCAGAAGAGGAACTGGTAGGGTTTGGCTGAGCATAAAGGCTCAAAAGGGTGTGAAGAGAAGAGGGAAGGGGTTCCCTTTTTATAAGGGAGGAGAGGGGCACCTTTGGTAACATAAGAAATATTAATTTTTAATAAATTCAAACTAACTTAAAAACCTCCAAAAATGACTCAAATCCAAATATTAGATGATATAGGGTTGTAATATCATAAACCAATAAAATTTATACATGTTGGGAATTTAGTTTAAACATTATCAACTTGATTTATCCTTATTTAATCTATTTAATTTTATTTGTGGTAATAAGATTCTAATTTTTAAATTGTTATAAATAATTACATACGTATTGTGAATTGTCCATAATTGGATACTTTATTACATTTTAGACCATATAAATGTAAATTTATAATTTTTAAATATTTTTGTGATTTTTAAACAATTTTATAATATATTATTTTTATAAAATAACAATAGTGTCAATTTTGACACTATTCATTTATTTGAATTTAAATAAAATATAAATAGAGGATATATTCAAAATAAAAGATTTAATAGATTCATAACATGTAATATTTATCTAGAAAATTTGTGGAGAACATTAATTAGTTCATATAATGTTTATTTTAATATTTATAAAACCATTGTTTGGATATTTCTCTTAATAAAACAATTACTACATCATTTTTGTATAATCATTAAATATACTTATTAGTTGTATAAAGATTTAAACTAAAGTCCTATGATGAAGATAAATATAATACCATTCATAATAATATTTTTACTCGAATTTATCATCTTAAAATCACAACATTTAAATTTTTATATTTATTAAATTATGAAGGTGACATCTTTGACATCATTTAAAATAAAATAATATTAATGTCCTAATCGGTTTTATAAGGCTCCAAATGGTCTGAAAATCGACCCTTAATTGATTAGGGTATATATATACTTTACCAATAAAGTTTGGTCAAGTTTCTGGTCTTTTTGATAGGTATTAGTATTTTAATAAAAACTATATTATTTATTTTTCATTAAATAAATAATTTCTGCATCATTAATGTATAAGCTAATAACGGAAATAAATAATTCTTAAAAATTACAAATAAATTACCATGGTAAATAAAAAAAATTTATATTTCAAATGAGTATTTATAACCGAATTTATATTCTGTATAAACTTATATTAAAAATATTTTAATTATTAAAGTTTGAGTGAGACATATTTCACTTTCTTTTAAATAAAATAAATTAAAGGTCTTAATCACATCCAAGTGGGTTCCAATGGATTCCATTTCAACCAAAATATGACATAGGACGAAATATAATCACCCAATTATATTAAGACAAGTGTTAGGGTAATTTTATAAAATTATATTTACCCTCAATTACCCAATTTACCTTTAACTATGGTAAATAAAATTTACTGCATTTACTATTCATAGTGACCCAAAATAAAAAGTAGCCTATTAACATAATTTAGAACTATTTTTTATAATTCAAATCACAGAAGTTTTCGAAATTAATTTAAAATTAATCTCGTTGTTAAGAAAACGAGTTTAAAAAGATAAAACATTGCAAAAGATTGAAATTATTTTTCCTATGAATTCAATGTAAAATAATTGATAATGACATACGTTATACTAAATGGTAAAAATATATTCTATTTATAATTTAAAACCATTCAATATTATAATTTAACCATATAAATTATAATGATGAAAAAAGTTGTTTTTAATTAAAATATAGCATGTTTTTACTATTCATTAAAATATGAAAGTTATCAGAATAATATGAAAAATTTATCCAACGTAAATTTTTATATCCTGATTCAAAATGAGAATTTTATTTTGTCAAATTGAACTTATAAACATGTCAAAAACTTGATTTAAAGTGGTTGCTCCATCAAAAGGCGGTAAAACTGCATTTTTTTGAAAAATACTTATTTTACTCGAAAAATATATTTTGTTCTCACACAATGTTCTAGAAAATGTGTAAGATGAATAATAATGTTATAACATTCAAAATGTAGTTAATAATATTCATAATGGCTAGTTCATAATAATATGATAACAATATGTCATTGTTTAGTGAAACCCGGTATTGCGTACAACATAGGCTATCGAGGAAGGTCGTGATTGCATGTAATGCATGCCAAGTCAGGTTTGCGTGTAGTGCAAGACTCATTTGTTGTTGTGTATAACAAATTCCAACCATAGTTCATTTATACATTTAATATATATATATACACACACTCAATGTTGTGTTGAATAATTTCTACAAAATGAACTTGAAATTGTGTGTAACACGAGCCAAGAATAGTGTTGTGTATACTGCCAGCTAATACAGTGTTGTGTATAGCACAAGCTAATTTTAGTGTATCGTAAAGCACAAGATATGAAAGAAATTAAAAATAATATATCTTATAAAATCTCGGGGTGTTACATTCTAGCCCCATTAAAATGAATTTCGCCCTCAAAATTCATCGGGGTTATAAATGGTTTATTACATGAGAGTTTCTTACATAGAAACCCACATCGTAAAAAGGAATACCAAAAATTATCTTTAAAAACTAAAGTATGAAAATTAACGGTTACCCAAATTAACTCATCACTGGGTTTCAACGTAGGAGAACAAATGTGAAAATATGGATATGGAAGAGAAATCTAACCATCAAGTTTTGATGGAGAGTGGTAGAGAACATGTCTATGAAAAATCTAACAATCACAAAGCCATAGATTTGTGATGATCTAAGGTACCATCTAATTCATTGGATATGAAGGCACTAGGACAACATTTTTTGTTTTCAAGATCATTTCCCTAAAGATTAAGAATTTGAATTAGAAGAAATACTTACTTTATTTCAGTACAATCTCACCATTGTTCGTGCCTTGAACAATTTCCACTTCATCGCTTAAAGAACTGAAGTTGAATTTTCCATTCTTGAAGTGTTAGCAGATCATGTGATAGAATGATGGGTTATTCCATCTGTCTCAAACAAAAGGGTAGAAAAAGTTATCAAATATACATAAGTCCATCTATGGTGAGGGTAATCGTATATGATTCCAAAAATGGACTTATACTTCTTCTATCATGCCGATTAATAAAATAAAACTAGTTTATAATAACCATGAACTTCCTGTAAGCCAGTGGTAGGCGATAAAGGCCTGTCACACTTTGGTTGAGGGTTCAATTCCCACAACCTTGTCCGACGCGACGGGTTGTCGCCCATCCTGCAGGTTGTCCTTTTTCTAAAACTATACTGTTATAACATTACAGAAATAATTTCGAAAAAAGTTCTAGCCTTAAACAATACTATTTGATGTCTGACATAACCCTTTCTAATCTTTAGACTTATACAAAATACATATGTCCAATCTCATATTATAAAGAAAATGATTACTATAAATTTCACATAACAAGAACGTGAATACCATCATTTATCATACGATATATCGTGCGGGTCACATTCCAAACATGTGAAATCATTAATAATGTATTCTCTTGAAACAGAAATTACCATAGAACCTTAGTGAAAACATGAATGCTGTCAAAAGGTTACTCTTTCCACATTCCAAAATCCCAAAAATTCTATATACTCATACCATGATATAACTTTGTCCTTATATCAGTCATGAACTCATTTCATTTTTTTCATTATCCTTTCATTATGTGTGTATCATCTACTTTGCAAAAAAATCTGAATAAACGTTCATGGTTACCGGTACCATTCAACATATACTTTCAAAAAAATAAGGAAAAACAATAGTGTAACAATCCTTAGATGTCTCTTTATTCCATAGTACCATGAGATTACTTATACAACATTACTCTTGATAAACATGTAATTATTCCACTACCTTCTTAAACCATTGACTGATCTTGAACAATTCTTTCATGTCACATATCATTTGTAGTCTCTTCTTCATCATCAATATAAATACTACCCATACGATCATGCTGATTCTCTTCAGGAGATTTTCCCTTAGGGCATTGGTTTTTATAATGCCCGTACATTCCACATTTAAAACATTTAACCGTTGTTGATGTCTTAGAAATACCATTATCCTTTTCCATGGTGTTAAATGAACCTTTTCCTTTGTAATTACTGGCTTTGTATCCTTCTTTTTCCCACCCAAATCATCTTCCATTTCCTTTGAAATATTCTCTATGATGTCTCTTCCCACATGATTTACATTAGGGAAATTGAAATTTCTTTCCTCTATGATCATCATGAAACTCTATCTTTCTCTTATAAGATGAGTCAGGAAACATAAAAAAGTTGAGATTATTGATCATATTATGAGATTTATGATTAGTAATAATAACAATATGTGGACTTCTAGATCCAATTTCATTAGGTTACTCATGAATAATATCAATCCATTTTCCATCATATCCTCTATCGTGAATCTTCATGTTTCCAGCCATTTTCTAAAACCCAAAAAGAATAGTGTGAGAGGAAAAAATCATAATCCATGGGGAGTAACTTCAATATCTAACATCTTAGGTTAAATTCTACTATCGTTACTGTGATTCTATGAATATAACCTATACTTATACTTAACCATAGAGACATCCCCAGACATACCTTAGAAATATCTCTAGGGATCTCACAAAACTTTTCGCATCCTAGTTTACAAAGTTTGACTAAACCTTTCCTCTGATACCAGCTGTAGAGAACCAAAGCTTGACTTACATGGACATTACATTACTTTTTCGAAATACTTAATACATAACAAAAACCAAAACTCAAGGACCGTAATAGTTTAGTGTCTTTGGAAACTCAGAACATAATCTTCTAATCATGGTGAAAGATCTTCAACATCTCCCATAAAGTTCTTCCCTTTTTGTTTTATTACCTAAAACCTTTCATTATATTCTGAGGAAAATAAAACATATAAAGGGTGATCTCAAATGCTCAGTAAAGTTAAGCATGGAGAAAATAAAACCAACCATAAAAATTTGAACTTAAAAACATGAACATAATGTTTAAACTTCAAAATCTTGAGCAATGAAATAAAACATGGCAGTACGTAAGGCATAGATCATAATAGAAAATTAATCATGATAAAATAGCATGGGAATAAAACATGTAATTTTGGAAAAACATTAAGCACTTGATATGATTTATATAGTAGCCAAGGAATTGCTGCCAAGACCATCTTAGTGGACAAAGTCCTTTACTGAACCGAGTTCACTCCTCGTTCCGGTCCTGTATCACTGAACTGGATTAACTTCTCATTCCAGCCATGTCTATCTCATGAGATATAAATCTTTACCCAATGCATTGGAGGGATATATAGGTCCCACCCATCTCATAATGAAATCATTTTACGTGTGCCACAACATAAACATAAATCATTCATCATAACCCAAAGAATAAAATGGGTTTCATAAACATCATCCCATCATAACATAATCCATATAAAACAAATGGATATCATTTCATCATTATAAAATTGAAACCATGTAAATCATAGAGACATTATACTTGAAACATATACATATGAAATAATTTCATCTTGGATGGAAAATGGTTTTGATAAAACACTTGAAATGAATTCTTGATGAAAATATCCTTTCTTCTTCAAAATCATTTTATTTTCAAAAAATGCCAAGCAATTTTAAAAGAAAATGATTTTGTTGAAAATAGCCATGATATATTGTATAGAAAGATTCATTGAAATAATTCTTTATGAAGTCGTAAAAATTTGTTCATGTCGTATAAGTTAAAAAAACATTCTCCTCGTACTTTTGTCAGAAAAGTCAAAAAGGTTCCTTGTATGGGAAAAAAAGAAATATTCCTTCCATAACATGTGGTAAAAGTCAAAATTCGGTAAAAAGGAAATTTAACATACAAGAAAACATTTTTAGAAAACATGTACATGGATGATAACAATAACCCCAGTAAATACTTATGAATAACAATATCAGAAAAAAATGAGATTGGAATAGTTATCCCTTACCTTATTTCTGATGTGCTTCGTATGTTTCCAAACCTCATGTATAATGATTTAAATGATGTCATTGACTTATTACAGAATCATATTCATTGTTATGATATCATATATGGTTCACTTATGACTTTATATTACCTGTTCTTTTGTCAATTCCATGTTAAAGCAGCGTTTTGGGTAAAATCATTTCATTTATTGTACCTGTTTCGACTTGTTGTTCTTCATATTATTACTTATATCCCGACTTACTTAATTCCCTAACGTAAAACATGATTTATATATAATATATATTCAGCATATAAATATATATGATAGATCGATAAATGGAATGAAATACAGGGTTCATGGAGATGGTAGGTCGTACGTACGCATGAACGCTATTTTTGTTTCCTTATTGAAATAAATGGAATTAAGTAAATGAAACATATATGTACATAAATCTAGTATCATTATTATTTAATATATTTCATGATTATTTATTATATATACTTTATAATCATACTTGAATGGTAAATCATGTAAAATAAATCTCATCGTGTTCGTGGAGACGGTAGTCCGTACGTACGCACGAGCGATGATATCGTTCTCATAATTATTTAATAGAATTGGAGTGGATGATATAATATCTCAGAATCATTATGATGTTATTGTAACCATATATAGTTATTCTTTTCACCATTATACCCATCCAAGTAAGGTGGTGGTGGGAAAACAGATTACACCACAGCGTGGAGACGGTATTCCGTACGTACGCACGCGTGGTGATTTCGTTTTCTGTAGGATGGATAGAAGGTGAAATAGGTTTGTTTAATATTTATAATAACATTTCAGTATAAAATTAATACTTATGTTATTACTTTATAATGAAACAAATAAATTATAGTAAGTATAAGGAGAAAGAAACTTGAAAGATTCGGTAGAAGAGATTGCCTCTTCCTCGACGCACCTCCTTTAAACTTCTTCTTAGGGGACTAGAGTTGGTATTTTGAGAAAACCAGAACCTCTATGATATAACTAGAGAGGTTTAGAAGAGGACCTGGAAGTGTTTTTCTGAGCTTCAAGGTTCAAAATGGAGTGAAGATAATAGGGAAGTGGTTCCCTTTTTATAAGGGAGGAGAGGAGCACCTTTGGTAACATAAGAAATATTAATTTATAATAAATTTAAACTCACTTAAAAACATCCAAACATGACTCAAATACTCATATTAGATGATATAGTGTTGTAATATCATCAAAAAATAAAATTTATACATGTTGGGAATTTATTTTAAACATTATCAACTTAATTTATCCTTATTGAATCTATTTAATTTTATTTGTGGTAATAAGATTATAATTTTTAAATTATTATAAATAATTACTTATGTGTTCTGAATTTTCCATAATTGGATAATTTATGAAATTTTAGACCATATAAATTTATAATTTATAATTTTGAAATATTTTTGTGATTTTTAAACAATTTTATAATATGTTATTTTTATAATAAAACAGTAGTGTCAATTTTGACACTATTCATTTATTTGAATTTAAATAAATCTAAATAGAGGATATATTCGAACTAAAAGATTTAATAGATTCATAACATGTCATATGTATCTATAAAATTTGTGGAGAACATTAATTAGATCATATAATGTTTATTTTAAAATTTATAAAACCATTTTTTTGATATTTCTCTTAATTAAACAATTACTACATCATTTTTGTATAATCATTTAATATACTTATTAGTTGTATAAAAATTTAAAATAAAGTCCTATGATGAATATAAATATAATACCTTTCATAATAATATTTTTACGCTAATTTATCATCTTAAAATCACAACATTTAAATTGTTATATTTATTAAATTATGAAGGTGAAATCTTTGACATCATTTAAAATAAAATAATATAAACGTCCTAATCGGTTTTATAAGGCTCCAAATGGTCCAAAATATAAACTTAAATGATTAGGGTATAGATATACAGGACCAATAAAGTTTTTTCAAGTTTCTGGTCCTTTGGATAGGTATTATTATTTTAATAAAAACTATATTATGGATTTTTTTCACTAAATAAATAATTTCTGCATCATTAATGTATAAGCTAATGAGGTAAATAAATAATTCTTAAAAATTACATATAAATTACCATGGTAAATAAAAACATTTTATCTTTCAAATGAGTATTTATAATAGAATTTATATTCTGTATAACTTTATATTAAATATAGTTTAATTATTAAAGTTTGAGTGAGACATATTTCACTTTATTTTAAATAAAATAAATTAAAGGTCTTAATCACATCCAAGTGGGTTTCAATGGATTCCATTTCGACCAAAATATGAAATATTAATAAATATAATCATCCAATTATATTAAGACAAGTATTAGGGTAATTTTATAATATTATATTTACCCTTAATTACCCGATTTACCTTTAACTTTGGTAAATAAAATTTACCGTAGTTACTATTCATAGTGCCCAAAAATAAAACATACCCTATTAACATAATTTGGACCTACGGATTCCAAATATGGAATCCATTTTTCCTAATTAAAATCACAGAAGTTTCAGAAATTAATTTAAAATTAATCTCGTTGTTAAGAAAACAAGTTTTAAAAGTTAAAACATTTCAAAAGATTGAAAGGATTTTACCTATGAATTCAATGTAAAATCAATGCTAATGACATACGTTATATTAAATGGTGAAAATATATTATATTTATACTTTAAAACCATTAAATATTATAATTTAACCATATAAATTATAATGATGAAAAAAGTTGTTTTTAATTAAAATATAGTGTGTTTTTACTATTCATTAAAATATGAAAGTTATCAGAATAATATGAAAATTTTATCCAAAGTAAATTTTTATATCATGATTCAAAAGAAGAATTTTATTTTGTAAAATTGAACTTATAAACATGTCAAAAACTATATTTAAAGTGGGTGCACCATCAAAAGGTGGCAAAACTTCATTTTTTGGAAAATACTTATTTTACTCGAAAAATTTATTTTGTTCTTACATGATGTTATAGAAAATGTGTAAGATGAATAATAATTTTATAACATTCAAAATGTAGTTAATACAATTCATAACGGCTAGTTCATAATAATATTGTAACAATATGTCGTTGTTTAGTGAAACCTGGTATTGCGTACAACACACGCTATCAAGGAAGGTCGCGATTGCGTGTAAGGCAAGCCAAGTCAGGGTTACGTGTAGGGCAAGACTCCTTTGTTATTTTTTATAACAAAATCCAACCATATTTCATTTATAAATTGAATATATATATATATACACTCAATGTTGCGTAGAATAATTTCTACAAAATGACCTTGAAATTGTGTGTAACACGAGCCAAGAATAGTGTTGTGTATACTACCAGCTAATACGGTGTTGTGTATAGCAAAAGATAATTTTTGTGTAGCGTACAACACAAGATATGAAATAAATTAAAAAGAATATATCTTATAAAATCTCGGGGTGTTACAATAGAGGTGGGAATTAGTAGAGAGGCATGGGATTTGTGCAAAGAAAGTTACATGCGACAAAGTTTGAAGATCCAGAGAGGCTAGAGATCATTCAAGATAAACATAAGCATGTCATCTACATTTTTTATTTTTTATTTGATTTAGGAACTCCATAATCCTTTTTTGCAATATATCCACCCCATACTCAAGGACTAGATATATAGAATCTTCTCATTTCTCTGGTGTGGACTATGCAATTCGAGGGCTCGAAAAAAAAATTGATGTGTACCGAGAGTGTAGACTGGTGACGGGGCCACATCGGTCCTATGAGGATATTTTCCTACTATATATACAATTGTATGATATCATCTTTGACATCAAGTGGTTTTATTATATTCATGTTTTTATCAACTATATTCATTCCAAATTCATATTCTAATATGTGGATAGATGGTGTGTGGTTTTCATTAGTGGGTGAAGTCATCTGGGGGTATTAGAGATGTGGATCCCATTCTTTCTATTATGGATAAGTTGTATGTGTAATCAATGGAAACCAAGATAGATGTGGATACCACAGTTTTTAGGTATTTTATTGATTTTTTTTCCTAATGAGGTTATGATGATACACCCTCAATGTGATATCGATTTTTGTATATATTTACAGCTTAGTGCTTCTATAAATTTAATAGATTATTATTAGATTGAAACCTATGAGTTTTGGATGTTAAGAATTTAGATAGATGATCTAATGTAAAAAAGGGTTCATTAGGCCTAGTGTTCCACCATGAGGTGCTCTAGTGTTATTCTCAAAGAAAGAGGATGGTAGTTTGAGGTTGTGTATAGAAAAACTGAGGTAGGACCATGTGATTATCATGATTAGATATCCTTTTCAAATGATCAATTATATTTTAAACCTATTGAGGGAGGAAATTTGGTTCTCTAAGATCAGTCTAAAGTCAGGATATCATCAGTTGAGGTTGAAGGTGGATGATGTCTTTAAGACTGCCTTCATATGCACGTATGTGAATTTTGAGTTTGTGGTCATACCATTCGGTGTCATGAATGCGCAAACTATTTTTATGGGACTCATGAACTCTATGTTCCATGAATTCCTAGATCTTTTGGTAGTCATGTTCATTAATGACATATTGATCTACATGAAATTATAGGTGGATCTTGCTGATCCTATCATATACTTATTTCAGGTTCATCGACACCACTATCATTATTGAAATTTGTATAAGTGTAAGTTATGGATATGAGAGGAGAATTTCCTTGGACATGTGATATACCAATAACGAGAATACTAATACGTATTGAAGTTATATGAAGTTGTCTTTTGAGTAAACCCTAAGATTTTGGCTGATTTTCCTAGATTCCTTAGCCTTACATTCCATTACCAAAGGTTCATATTTAATTTCTCATAGATTGTGGACTCATTTAAATATTTGAATATGAAAAATATACTTAAATTTAGACTAATTAGTGTCATTAATAATTTTAATACCAAAAAGGAAAGTTGATCAGTGCTCCATCACTTTAGTTTCCTACATAAGGGGTGATGTTTGAGGTGTTTTATGATGCTTCACTTCTAGGCTTGTGATGGTTCATGATGAAAAATAAGGTGGTGATATTTTATGGGTCTAGACAGTTACTCCCCCACAAGAATACCTATGCCACCTAGGATCTAGAGTTAGCAGCATTTGTGTTTACATTAATGTTGTAGAAACATTACCACATTAGGGATCACTGCAAGGTATTCACTAATCATAAGAGTATGAGTTATATCTTTTCTCAGAATGATCTGAATCTGCAACAATGGAGGTGTATGGAGTTTTTTCAGGATTATGATTTTGAGATGTCCGACAACTTGAGGGAGGGAATTTTTTTACTATATGATTATAGAATAAAGTAGTGAAAGGAAGTGGTTTGAGAGTCTGTAGATTCTTGGAGAGTGATGGAGGAGTTAGTGGCCCTTTACTTAGATGTGAGGGTGGTTGATGATTGAGGTTTCCTATTTCAGATAACAGTGAAGTATTATTTGATGCAATAGGTCAAGGATTCTTAGTTGGGAGACTTAATGCCAGAGTTAATATTTTATTGTTGTTTCCATAAAAATTATTTAGGGTGATGGTTTCCATGATGTATTGTGGCTTTAGGATATTGTTTTTGCATTTTGGGATAAAATGCATGATGTAAAAGAATATGGATTGTTTCTAAGTCTTCCAGGGGGTAGAGGCTAAGAATTGTGTTCCAAGTGGTTTTATACATCCCTTTGAAGTTCCCAAGTTTAAAAGGGAAGACATTTTTATGGAATTCGTAATGGGGTTACCCCAAGATCATGGTGGTTGGGATGTTATCTGGGTAATCATGGATCAATTGATGAAATAAAATCATGTACTAGAGATCAAGTTATTGGGTTACATGGATGTTTTGGAGAGAAGATATGTGGATGAGATTGTGAAGTTTCAAGGAGTCCTAAGTTCCAATGTCTTCAATTGGATCATTTTTCCACATAATTATTGATTGAATTACAACATTCTTTTATAACTCAATTACGCCTCATCACTACTTTCCACCCATAGATAAAGTGTAATATCTAGATAGTGGAGGATATGTTGTGGTCATGAATCTTAGACTTCGATAAATCATGGTTTAAACACTTGAATTTTGTTGAGTTTTTCTATGACAACAGTTATCACTCATCCATTAGAATGGATGTTTTCAAGGATTTATATGGTTGATCGTTCCATTCATCATTGTACTGTGCCATGGTTGGGGAGTCTGTATTTCTTGAACCCAATGTGATATAGAGAATGATAGTGAGGGTTAAATTTGTCCATGAGAGTATGAAAGAAGTATAGGACTAGCATAATACATATATTGATCATAGGAGGAGGTCCTTGGATTTTGAGGTTGTAGACCACTTCTTTTTGAATGTTACCCCTTAATGTGGGCAGGGCAGGTTCAGTAAGGGGATTAAGCTCTTTCCCTGGCTTTTTTGGACTTTCTAGGTATTGGGAAACATTGGAGAGGTAGCTTATTGGATGGAAATTCCACCATGTATGGATAGAATTCATGATATCTTCCAAGTCTCTCAGATCCATCAGTATCTTTATGATGACTCTTGTATCATTGAATGTGGATAGTTAGATATCAAGGATGATGTGATGTTCATAGAGTGACCCGTGGTGATATCGGATCATCGAGATAAGGGGATATGAGGAGGAACCATCCTCATGTTTAGTGTGTAATGGATGTATAGTTTCCTAGAGGAGACTACTTGTGAGCATGAGATGTAACACCCCAAACTTCCACAATACACTTTTCTTTGAATAAAGCAATAGCTTGCATTGTATTCAACTTCGAGATCTAGCACACCATGACCAATAAAACTAACTGTTATAAATATTAATACCCACTTTTAGAAATATTATAAATTTTATTTTTCAAAATGAACTTCATTTTTGGATTCAGAATATCAATATTAGCGTATGGTGAATTTTTGGTATTTTTCTGAAAACTTTGAATTTTTGCAGAATAGTGAAAAACACTGCAATATTGTTAAAAACTGAATTTTTTATTTAAATAATTATTTATTTTATTTAAATTTATTTTAAGTTGAAATAGATACAAAATACCTATATAAGTTCAATGTAATTCATTGGAGTTATTTTATAATAAAATTAGATGTATAAATTTTTATTGAACTTTTCAACGTCTTTTACCCACCCTTTAGGCACATTTGCATATTTGCATAAAACATAATTTTATTGCTTCTGTGATTTGAATTTAAATAATCCAAAAGATAAAGTTGACATCATTAATTAAAATTTGGTTTAATAGGATGAAAATAATTTTTGGTGAATAGTAACTTTTGAATTTTATTTACCACGGTTAAAAGTAAATAGGGTAATTAAAGGTAAAAATGATATTATAATTACCAAAACACATATCCTAATTCTATTTTATAAGTTTATTTAGACCTAAATAAACCTTAGGAATAGAATATAATCCTTTTTTATCCACTTGTATAAGATTAGGACATTTATTATTATTTTATTTAAAGAAGAGTTAAAAGTGTTAAATTCACATTTTAATAACTAAACCATTTTTAATATGGGGTTATGCATGAGATAAATTATAATATAAATATTAATTGAAAATATAAAACGATTTCCAACATTATAGAATTTTATTTATAATTTTTAAACATTAAATATTTAAATTTATTTTTGACACAATGATGATGCAGTAATTAACTTGTTAATGAAAGATTAAAATAATTGATATTATAAATTTTAAAATAAATTTAAATTGAGACTTTTTATCTATTACACAAATTGTCTAGGTTAATATGATGTGTTAGAGTTTATTAAATAAAATTGTTTCGAAGTGATAAAGTTTTTATGACTTTCACAAAAACCAAATACTAAATAATGTCAAAATTGACATAAATGAGTTTTTAAAAATATACTATTTTATTAAATAATATAATATTACTAAAAATCTATGGTTTGGAAAAAGGAGTTAGATAATGTTATATATATCAACAATTAATCACTTGGGGTTATCTTGTCTTTTTATAGTAATTTTATTAACCATTTATTATAATAATATAAGAAGACATGTAAAAGTTAAACTATTTAACTAAGTGTAAAATCTAAAATATAAGTCTAATATGGTGACCTAAACTTGTATAAAACCTATTGGTTCAGATTTTTTCGACCCATAACCACCTTATCCTTTAAATAAATCCTTTTTTAGTCATTAT
Organism: Viscum album; assembly: GCA_963277665.1. Lineage (NCBI taxonomy): Eukaryota > Viridiplantae > Streptophyta > Magnoliopsida > Santalales > Viscaceae > Viscum > Viscum album. The sequence continues at coordinate 410,846,476 of OY728129.1, read as the reverse complement.
AAAAAGAATATGAATTTATAATAATATAATATTTCAAACTTTTCCTAAGGTGACCCTCACCTCTATTATAAAAGGGTACTTCCCATTCTCTTAATTTCACACATCCAAAGCCATTTGGAATAGTCAAAACCTACTAAAATATCCTACCAAATACCCTCACTTCAACCTAGTATCCTAACTTTGATAAGAAATCCAACCTAATGATCCCTTTTGATAAAATCAAAAGGAAGCACGTGAAGAAGAGGTAATAATTTCATCACCTCTTTCAAAGTTCATTTCTTCTTCCAATTCCTCTTTCTTTGTTATTTCCATACCATAATAATAAATATATTACCTTATACATACTATTATGTTATTATAAATATTTTTCAACCTTATTCATTATTCTATCCATCCTATTAATGAAAAAGTCACCATACGTATGTATGTATGACCTATCGTCTCCACGTCATAGTGTAGTTTGTTATTCAAAACTTAATTATTTGGATTAGTATAATAATGAGTATAATTTATGTAAATAATAAATATAACATGTTAATTATTATTTATATATGATATACCATCCAATTACATATGATTTCACCATCAATAGAATGATATTGTTGCTCGTGTGTACGTACATATTACCGTCTCCATGAACGCGATGAGATTCATTCCCCATCAAAACCATTCAAGAATAGTATTCATTTTATGATTAAAAATAATTTTTAAGAACTTAATATCATTATGTATATGAATAAAATACATCCAATCCCTAATAAACATGACTTTCATAACAAAACATATAAAGGAAAACTAATTATTTAACACCTGAAATAATGATACAACTGAAATATTATTAACAAAGCAATATTAGAAGATCTTATATGATATCATATTTATGTATGTGGTTCTTTTATAATTTAATAACAATTATTTAACTATTATATAGGAGGTTAATGTACCCTTTACCAAAAAAAAGTACAAGGTGAGGGTTAATTTTACAATCTCTTTATTTATCTGAGGTTGTTTATACATAAGTTTCTACTAGGACTTCTTTATCATCCACATTCGTGTTTCTTAAAAATGTATTTCAAAAAAAAATTAATATTTCCTATAATATGGTTTAAAGTCATTTATCCCCTTTTTGACTTTTTATAAAAAAAATTGAAAGGAATCTTTCTGTCGTTTTCCAGACAAAGTACTTTATGAACTTTTCAAAAAATTAAGGTAAGAATGTTTTGTTAACTTATAGGGTGGGTTTCAATATTTTCTGCCATTATAAAAACATTTAAGATTAACTTAAAATATTATAAGAATATTTTCAAAATAAATGTTTTCTTTTATAAATACGTTACTTTTAAATGATTTCAAAATATAAAGATATATTTATCTCAAATAGTTTTGATTTCATCTATGTCAACATACTTTGATAGATTTTACACTTGTTTGAAGTTGATTTATTATGATACAATATTAAATATTTTATTGAAGGTTCTATGTGATGTTTGAATGTGGATGTGTTATTTTAATTCTATTCATGGTTTATGGTTAAAGTATTAACATTTTTTATGCTAGTTTTAATATGAATATTTATGTTATGTTTCAAACTTTTCATATGAGGAATGCATTAGAATTATTAAGTGATGGGGGTTGCCCACTATAGCTCCTCGATGCATAGGTAGGTCTCATGAGACAAACTAGTGTCTTGGAACAAGGCCTTGACAAAATCTTATTTTTAGTCTTGGCACAATTCCTTGACTATGTGGTTAAGATATTTGGCATTATGAATTACATCATTATGAAATTAGCTATTGATATTACATGTGATTATTCGAATAATAGAATATCCATGTTAATAAGTAAATGAAATTATTTGATTTATCATTTCTATATTAAGATGAATGTTAACTTTAAAAGTCTTATGTTTTAGTCTTATACATTGCTTTAAATTTTTATGTTTTCTTATGATCGTTTTCTGCTATATTGTTATCCTTACTGAGCATCTGAGCTCACCCCTTTCATATATTTTATTTTTCCTGGGATGTGAAGATTTATATTATGATTGACCTGCAAGAATAAGCTAAGGGATATGAGTGTCTTCAAATGGGACACAATTTTTTTGTTTTTTCATTTCATAATGTAATGAAAAACTTATGTATGTATCAAGTACTTATGAGGATAAAAAACTAATCTGTATTTCAAGACTTGATCTCTTGAGATCATTAAAATGTTATTTAATAATGAACCATCTAAGGGTAAAAATGGTCGGGGCATTACAGTTGGTATCAAAGGAAGTTTAGTACAAACCTTAGAAATTATATTTATAAAAACTCTTATTAGAAAACATTACCCTAAGATAGAATTTGAGGATTATTATAGAAGAACTTCCAAGAATTTTGGTAATGTTGATATTTTGTGAATCTTACAAGAAATACATCCTTTCCTAGATATGAGAAGGTAGAGGTGGCTATGGTACAGATTTACCTTGGAGTGAAAACTCCGACAAAGAGTTATGAGCTTGACCCGGGGTATCTTGGTACACGACAACGGGCCTTGTTGCACTCTTAGTTACGACACTCACAGGGGATATGTTTAGGATAATTGTCATTTTCTTTACAAACCATTATGAAGGATTTATGAGTAAATACCTCTTCAATGAAAACATTTTTATGACTATCTATTATATCTATAAACAGTTTAATTTATGTTACGTGTTTTACAAGTTTGGAATTATGTATTGTGATTCATAAACTAATCTAGTGTATGCCATTATTTAGAAATGGCACTTAGTGGAGGGAATGGAAACTATATCAATGCACATAACCCATGTAGGGATTTCCCTCCTAATCAAGATAATTATAGTGGTCCTAGCGATGCAACCGGTGCTGAACAGCTTATAACTATACCGAGACAACTCACTCAGGTTATGAATAATAACCTTACCCATATGGATGCACCCTGATCCACAACATGGAGGATTAATGATATATTTCTTCATGAGGAAACAACCACCAATATTAAATGGGACTAAAAATCCCTTTGTAGATGAGCAATGTATAAGTTCCTTAGATAAAATATATCAAGCTTTGGGGAGTGGAGAAAGGGAAAAAGTTGTCATGGCAGTTTATCGCCTCATAGGAGATGCAGATCAATGGTGGTCATTAATTTAAAACATAAAGGAGGATAAAGAATTATCAAATATAGAATGAGGGGATTTTAAAGAGCATTTATTAGAAAAATACTTTCCTCATGACCATAGAGTGGATATGTAAAGACAATTTTTTAGTCTAAGGAAAAAAGAGGATGATAATGTTGCAATGTATGAGGCTAACTTTACAAGGTTATCAATGCTTGCTGCAGATTATATAAGTAACACAAGGAGTAATATTGATTGATTATTTTATTGGTCAAAACCATTTCTCCATTGAGCATTTCTATTACAATCCTTCTCATCGTACGAAGATGTACACTCATGTGTGATCAAGACAGAAAAGGAATTCTCTAAGTCTTATGACTGTAAATCAAAGCAAGAGAAGAATAGATCTACTGAACACTCTAAAAATTGAAATAAGGGGAAGAAGGGAAATTTTGAATTTCTAACTTGTAGTAAATGTGGGAAGAAACACTCTAGTACTTGCTCGAAGGGAATGGGAGTTTGTTACCAATGTGGTGAAAAAGGACACCAAGCACGTGATTGCAAGAGAAAAAAAGGGGATATGAATGTTGAATAATAAAATTGTAGAGAAATGGGGAATTATGAAAATTAATGTGCTATGAACCAAGGAAACTTACCTCAGAAAAGGCCAAGGGAGCAAGGCTGAGCTTATGAGATCACTACTGCTAAGGATGAAGCTACGAATGATGTGGTGGTAGGTAATTTAATGGTTTCCTCAAATTTAGCCAATGATTTATTTGATTCTGAATCATCACATTGTTTCATATCTTCCCAGTTTTCTAAGAAAATTAGATATTTTCAATTTGATTTAACAAGGAATTTGTCAGTAAAAATTCTTAAGGGAAGTATCATTGCAACAATTTTTTGTCAATAAGTTACCATTATGGCATATAAACGTTCTTTATCTGCTAATATTATTATCATAACCATGATTTAATTTGATATAATAATTGGTATGTATTGGATTTCGGACCATGATGCGAAAATTTATTGTAATAAGAAAGATGTTACAATTTTCGATTATGATAAGAAGTAGCTTATCATTAGAGCAGAAACATTTCCATTTGATTATTATCTGGATCCACCCCAGTAGCTCTACTAAATTCAATTATTGGGGAGGAAGAGAATGAAATAAATATGGGTGAGGAAAGGAATGTTCAAATAGAGGATGTACATATTGTGCAATAATAGGTTTATGTGTTTCTATAGGATTTAACTAGACATCATCCAGAATGAGAAATTGAGTTTTCCATTGATTTAATTCCTAGTTAAAGTCCCATATCTAAAACCCCTTATAAAATGACCACTGTTAAATTAGTGGAACTAAAGAAAAAACTAGAGAAATTGAGTAATAAGGGATTTATTCTCCCCAGAGTTTATCTATGGGGAGCCCCTATTCTTTTTGTTAGGAAGAAATATGGATCTATGAGGTTGTGCATTGACTACAGGCAGATCAATGCTATAACAATAAAGAACAAGTATCACCAACCTTGCATTGATGATTTATTTGATCAACTTCATGGAGCTCAATATTTTTCAAATATTGACATTCAATCTGGATATCATCAGTTATGTGTGAAGAAGGAATACATTCCAAAGGCAGCATTTTTTACTAGGTATGGGCATTACGAGTTTACATTAATTCCTTTTGTACTAAATAATTCAGCCACTTTTTTCATGGATCTAATGAATAGAGTTTTCAAGGAATATCTTCATGAAATTTTAGTGGTATTTATTGATGATATCTTGGTATATTTCAAAAGCTATGAAGATCATAAAAATCATTTACGCACTATTCTAAAGACTCTTAGAAGAAATGGATTATATGGGAAGTTTAGAAAGTGTGAATTATAGCTTCAAGAGATTTCTTTTCATGTCCATATTTCTCTAAGGATGGAATCTCTATTGATCCTTCAAAGAAAAAGGCAATCCAAGAATGGCCAGCACCAATGAACATAACTAAGGTATACAGTTTTATTGTTTTAGTAGGTTATTATCAATGCCTCATCGAGAAATTTTCCCGATGGGCTAACCCATTAACTAATCTAACACATAAAGGGGTTAAATCTGTCTGGAGAAAAAAGTGTGAAGAATGTTTTGAAGAACTGAAGAGAATATTATTCAATTCTCCTATCTTGACTCTACCATCAGAGAATGATGGGTTCATTATTTATAGTGAGGCTTCAAAGAAATAAATAGATTGTGTCCTTATGTAGAATGATAATGTTATTTCATATGCATCATGATAGCTAAAAATTTATGAAAAAAACTATCCCACTAACAATCTTTGAGATGAAAGGATCATGTATTTCTGAACTAGATGAGATTTTAATGGGATACTATGGTCATGGATCTAGTAAAGATGAATAAGGTAAAAATCATAGAAGGGGAAACATCAATACTTTTTCAAATAGTTTCCAATATATCTTTACTAGAAAGGATAAAAAGTTCTCAGACTATTGATGAGGAGTTTCAAAAGTAAATTAATGTTGTGAATGATGAGATATTGACCGAATTCTTATATGAAGATGGAATTTTGAATTTTGGGAAGAGTCTTTGTGTTCCTAATATACCTGATCTAAAAATGGAATTGTTGGATGATGCTCATAGCTCCAATTTCTCTATACACCCTGGTAGCACTAATATGTATAGAGATTTGAAGGAACATTTTTGGTGGGACAACATGAAGTGGGAGATTTCTGATTATGTGTTAAGATGTATGGTTTTTCAACAGGTGAAGGATGGAAGAAAACATTTCGGAGAATTCATGCAACCTCTTCTCATACCTTAGTGAAAATTGGATGATATTACGATGGAATTTTTCATGGGGCTTCCAAAGACTCCTAGAAGGAATGATGCAATATAGGTTATTGTTGATCATATTACCAAGTCAGCACATTTTCTTATTATAATAAAATTTTTTCAACTAGAATGTTTAGAAATACTGTATATTAATGAATTTTTATGACTTCATGGTGTACCCCTATCGATTGTTTCTGATCGTGATCCTCATTTCACATCAAGATTCTGGAAAAAATCTTCAGAAATCCTTAGATAATGAACTTCTTTTGAGCATTGTCTACCACCCTAAAAATGATGGAAAATCATAATAAACTATTCAAACCTTAGAAGACATGTTGAGATCATTCACACTTGACTTTCAAGGTATTTGGGATAAATATTTACCTTTGGTAGAATTTTCCTATAATAATAGCTTTCATTCAAGTATTCAAGTGAAACCATATGAAGAATTATATGGAAAGATATGTCGCACACCAACTTGTTGGGATGATGTTGTTGAAAGAAAACTCATAGGCCTAGAACTTGTTGAGGAAACAACAGAAAAGGTGAAGTTTATCCAAACCCACATCAAAGCAGCTCAAAGTAGGCAAAAAAGCTATGCCGATAACCGAAAGATGGATTTGGAATTTCAAGTAGGAGATCATGTTTTCTTGAAGGTATCTCCATGGAATGGTATTTTACATTTTGGTAAGAAGGGTATATTAAGTCTCAGGTACATCAGACCTTTCTAAATTCTTGAACAAATTAGATTAGTAGCTTATCATTTGGAAATGCCGCCAATTCTCTCCAATGTTCATGATGTGTTCCACGTAACACTATTCTGAAAATACATACCCAACCCAACGCATGTACTCACCTATGAAGAAATAGAACTGCAACCCAATTTTTCTTACTGTGAAGATCCCATCAAGATTGTTGATACCATAGAACAAGTGTTGAGAAACCGGACGACTCGTCTGGTAAAAGTTCTATGAAGAAATCATAAGATGGAATAGGCAATGTGGGAACCCAATAAACTTATGATGAAGAACCACCCAAATCATTTTATGGAGTAAAATTCTAGAAATTATGAGGATGAAATTATTTTAAGGAAGGAATAATGTCACACCCCAAGCTTCTACCGTACACTTCTGTTTGAATAATAAAATAGCTTGCATTGTACACAACTTCGAGTTCTAGCACACCACGACCAATCAAACTAGCCGTTATGAATAGTAATACCCACTTTTTAAAATTTTATAAATTTTATTTCTTAAAATTTGCATCATTTTTGGATTATTAATATCATAACCAGCTTAGGGTGAAGTTTTTGTATTTTTCTAAAAACGTTGAATTTTTGATGAATAGTGAAAAACCCTGTGTTATTGTTTAAAACTGACTTTTTATTTAAATAATTATTTATTTTATTTAAATTTATTTTATTTAAATTTATTTTAAGTCAAAATAGATAAATAAAACTTATATAATTTCAATGTAATTCATTTGAGTCATTTTATAAAAAAATTAGATGTATTAAATTTTATTAAACTTTTTAATGTCTTTTACCCACCTTCTATGCACATTTGCAAATTTGCATAAAACCGAATTTAACCGCTTCTATAATTTGAATTTCAAAAATCTTAGAAACAAGATTGACATCATTAAGTAAAATGTGGTTCAATAGGATAAAATTATTTTTTTGTTGAATAGTAACTTTTGAATTTTATTTATCATGGTTAAAAGTAAATAGGGTAATTAAAGGTAAAAATGATATTATATTTACCCTATAAATGTCCTAATTCTATTGGATAAGTGTATTTATACCTAAATAAACCTTAGGAATAAAATATGATTCTTTTTTATCCACTATTGAGTATATGAGAACATTTATTATTATTTTATTTAAAGAAGAGTTAGAAGAGTTAAATTCACTTTTTAATTACTAACCAATTTTTAATATAGGGTTATACATAATATAAATTTGACTATAAATATTAATTGGAAATATAAAAGGATTTACTAAATCATGGTATTTTATTTATAATTTTTATACATTAAATAATTAATTTTATTTATGACACATTGATGATGCAGTAATTACCTCATTAATGAAAGATTAAAATAATTGATATTATATATATTAAAATAATTGTAAATTGAGATTCTTTATACATTACACGAATTTTCTAGGTTAATACGACATTTTAGGGTTTATTAAATAAATTTTTCTCAAATGGATAAAGTTGTTATGACTTTTGAAAAACCAAATACTAAATAGTGTCAAAATTGACATAACTGAGTTCTTAAAACAAATACTATTTTATTAAATGATATAATATTACTAAAAATTTAAGGTTTAGAAAAAGTACTTAGAAAAGGTTAGATATATCAATAATTAACCACTTGGGGTTCTCTTGGATTTTTATAGTATGTTTATACACCATTAATTATAATAATACAAGAAAACATGGTAAAAGTTAAACTATTTAATTAAGAGTTAAATCTAATTGATAAGACTAATATGGTGACCTAAATTTGTCTAAAACCTATTGTTTGAGTTTTTTAAACCCATATCCACCTTATCCTAGAAATAAATCTTTTTTATCCATTATAAACTGAATATTATTTTATAACAAAATAATATTTCAAGCTTTTCCTAACTTGACCCTCACCTATCTAATAAAATGGTATTTACCCTTATCTTAATTTCAAACCTACAAAGCCATTTTTCTAGACCAAACCAAGATAAAATAGCCTCAAAAATACCCTCAATTAAACCTAGAGGCATTAGATTGATCAGAAATCCAGCCTAAGGATCCATTTTGATCAAATCAAAATGAAGCACCCAAAGAAGAGGTAATAATTTCATCACCTCTTTCAAAGTTCTTTTCTTCTTCCAGTTCCTCTTTCTTTTTTATTTCCATACCAGAATAATAAATCCAGTAAATTATACATAATGTGAGGTTATTATAAATATTTTACAACCATATTCATTATTCTATCCATCCTATCAACGAAAATTCCTCAGAAGTGTGTACGTACGGTTTACCGTCTCCACGTCATAGTGTAGTTTGTTATTGAACACTTCATTATTTTTATGGGTATAATAATGAATATAATTGATGTAAATAATAAATATAACATCTTAATGATTATTTTTATATGATATACCATTCAATTAGATATGATTTCACCATAAATTGAATGATATTGTCGCTCGTGCGTACGTAGGGATTATAGTCTCCACGAACGCGATGAGATTCATTCCCCATCATAACCATTCAAGAATAATTTTAATTTTATGATTAAAAATAATGATTAAGAACTTAATATCACTATATATATTAATAAAACACATCCTATACATACAAAAATGACTTATGTAATAAAAAATATAAAGGAAAACAAATTTGTTAACACCAGAAACAATGATACTACTGAAATATTATTAACAAAGCAATATTAAGAGATCATATATGATATCATATTTATGTATGTGGTTCTTTTATAATTTAATAACAATTATTCAACTATTATAAAGGAGTTAAACTTACCCTCTACCAAGAAAAGGTACAAGGTAAGGGTTAATTTTACAATCTCTTTATTTATCTGAGGATGTTTATACGTAAGTATCTACTGGAACTTCTTTATCATCCACATCTTTTTTTCTTAAAAATGTATTTCAAAAAAATTACTATTTCCTAGAATATGGGTTAATATAATTTATACCCTTGTTTTACTTTTTATAATTAAAAATTAAAGGAATATTTCCATCGTTTTCCAAACAAGGTACTTTATGACCTTTTTGACAAATTAAGGTAAGAATGTTTTTTTAACTTATTCATTGGGTGTAGCTATTTTACACCATTATAAAACCTTCTAATATTCTCATACAAGAATATAATAATACTTTCAAAGTAAATGTTTTCTTTCATAAATTTTTGACTTTTAAATTATTTCAAAATAGAAAGAGATATTTCTCTCAAATAGTTTTGATTTCATCTATATCAATATCCTTTGATGGATTTTACACTTGTTGGAAGTTGATTTATTATTATACAATCTTCCATATTGTATTAAAGGTTTTGTGATATGTTTGAATGTAGATGTGTTTTTTTATACCATTCCTATTTTATGGTTAAAGTATTAATATTTTGTATGCTAGTTTTAATATGAATGTTTATGTTATGTTTCAAACTTTTCATATGAGGAATGAATTGGACTTAGTAATTTATGGGTGGAGCCCTCTATAGGTCCTCGATGCATTGGTATGTCTCCTGATAAAAACTATTGTCTTGTCACAAGGCCTTGACAAAATTTTATTTTTAGTCTTGGCAAGAGGCCTTGACAATGTGGTTATGATGTCAGACATTATGCATTTTATCATTATGAAATTACCTATTGATATTACATGTTATTATTCAACTAGTAGAATATCCATATGAATGATTAAATGGAATTATTTTATTTATATTTTCTATATTATGAGGAAGTTTAATTTTTAAAGGCTTGTGTTTTAGTCTTATACATTTCCTTAAATGTTTATGTTTTATTACGATGGTTTCCACAATATTGTTATTCTTACTGAGCATCTGAGATCAGCCCTTTCTTATGTTTTATTTTTCCTAGGATGTAAAAAATTATATTATGATTGACCTCTAGGAATGGGCTAAGGGATATTATTATGTTCAAAGGGGAAAAAATGTTGTTATTTTTTCATATCATAATGTAATGTAAAAATTATGTATGTATCTAGTACTTACAAGGCTACTAAACTAATCTATATTTCGAGACTTGATATCTTGTGATCCTGCCAATGTTATGTAATAACACCCCAAATCTGGAAAACTCGGGTCGGGGCGTTACATGAGATGTATATGTGTTCCCAATACCCTGAGTTGTTTTGAGTTTTTCTTATTTTACGTTATTTTTTTTGATGATGTGATGTTTGGACCTTACGTTTTTATATGAGATGTGATTCTTAATTATTGATATGATGTGTTACTAAATTTTCAATGCACATGAAGAATGGAAAACATGATCCCTACTCACAACGTGTTATACCTTAACATGATTAATACTATGTGGGTGAGTCAATGCTTCCAAAATAAGGTCGTACTTTGATATGGGATATGGAATTCATTGATTTATGTACTTATGAGTTTATTATGTAATGTTTGTGGAGGTTTTTTTCTAGGGTATGTGTGGGTTTCAAAAAAATTTTGTAAGTGGTTATGTGTAAGATAAGAGGATTGGGGTTTTGAGGGATGGTGTGAATGTTTTCCTTTGGTTGGTGTGTTTGGTTAGCATCGGTATTTTAGATGTAATGAGATCCTTGAGAGGTATCTCTATTGATGGTTATTTAGAAAACTTTCCTCTTTCATTCTAAGTTAGTTTTGATTCGTAAGGGTGTGAATAGTTTTAGAGGTATCTGATGTAACTTCCCCAACCTTATGGCCCTTTACTTTGTGGAAAATTTTGTATTAAAGGTACCCTGAGGAGGTCCCAAGGTGTTTATAGGTGTTCATAAGGAAACATATGTTTTTTAGAGGATTATTATAGATCTTGATGGTAAATCCTGAAGGTCTTAATGGTAAATGTTGAAGGTACATCTTGATGGTAGATACTAATGCTATATCCTAGAGGTAGAAGATAAAGTCTTGTGGTAGCTTCTAGAAGTAGCTTCTAGTGGTAGCTTCTGAAGGTAGCTTCTAGAGGTAGCTAACTTAGTCTAGCAGTATCTTATATAAGTATATTTTAGAGTTAGATTCTAATGGTATCTTTTAATGATAGTTTTAATTGTATAATATGGTGGTATCATACTTATGATGGTAGATTATGATGGTATATTTTGGTGAAATATTTTTATGGGATCTCCTGATGGTAGCTCTTGGTAGTAGCTCCTAATAGTAGCACCTTCTAGTATCATGTTCTAGTTTTTCATAATTTTAGAGTTTTCAATTTTTACATTTTTTATGAAAAATGGTTTTAATTCATTAATTATAGGAATTAAGATCTATTTTAAAATGGGATATTTATATCCTTCTTTTTATAAAAGTGCAAAACTTTTAAATGTGTATTTTACATGGAATTTAATGAGATCTTCATTTATGGTTAATAAAAATGTTATCTACGATCTAAAGTCCTGATTGTCTCATATATGTTGATTCAAAAACAAATATCTTTCCTTCGTTCTTTCCTACTTTATTTCTCTCGGGACCATAGGTTCTGAAGCCTTTCCCTTGGAGTTATATAACCCTGTTTCAATTTTTGATTGGAGATCTTCCTGTAGTAGTTTTTTCCGGGGTTTCGAACCCCAGTTTTGTGTAGATAATTCTATGAATCTTCATTCTTCTAGGTATGGGAATCCTTCATTTCTCATCAGATGTATCATGCGGGGAGGGTTAATTATTTTTTATATATTTTGAAAGATGGTTTCATCCATCTTAACAAAGGAAAATTAATTAGTTTAATTGAATTAAGGGGTAAGTGGAATTAAATCTCATGTTTTTAAATCTTAGATATTGTTATTGATATTGAGATAGTATGATCTTGATGCCTTTCAAAAAAAATTGTTATTGGGGGATTTTTTTTCAAATTGTGGTTTTTTGTGGAGTGGAACCCTTATTTTTAGAGAGGACGAGCATTAGACACAGTTGCTTTGGATAAAGGATCATCATACCAACATTTAACATATAAAGTGTGAAGTGCCCAGATCAGTGTGAATCACTGGGAGGGGGAGGGGGTGAATCAGTGATCCCTTAAAACTTTTTACTAATTGATTCCTTATCAATTAAACCTCTATGGCTGGTTAAAGCCACGATCCACTCTTCTTGTATCTCTCAGCCTTTCCTCGAATGATGCAGTAAATATAAAGGCACAGGACACAAGGATTTACAAGGTTTGGAACCAAAGGCCTACGTCCTTGCCATGTTGGTTATACGCCCCAACATGGTTTCTCCATTATAACTTGTTAGAATTACAATGGTCGATACAGCATCCCACTGTATCTCTCTTGAGTCCTACAGGAGGGTCTTTATACTGCGTCCCACAGTGTTACTAGAGTCCCACTGGCCTGCTCCAGAATCCCACTGAAGACTTCTTCTCCCTGAGTCCCATAGGGTCTTCACTTGGCTCCTCGAGTCGCACGAGTAGCTCTTCTTCACTTTAAGCTTCTTCAAGTATCTTCAGCAGTCTGGGATAAAGACTTCTGGCCTTTCTCTGTACCTCTGATCACTTGAGTTGATCAGGTCTTCTCGTCTTGCTCAGGATTTATCTCCTTCTTCTCAGGATGACCTGGCTTCTCTCCAACTACTGAATACTCAGACAACTGATATCTTTAACTTCAGTCTGGTCCAGTCTCACAGCAATTCAACTTCATGCACTGAGTGCATGGTATCTCTGCGACCCCATGCACTGATAGCATGGCTCCTCAAATCTCTTCAAGATCTTCAAGTCTTGGACAACTCAAATGCACACAACCAGATTTGTCTTTGTTCACGTGTGCATGTGCATGCATGCATGCATGCACTCTCCTCTTTCTCCTCTTGGTGCAATAAACCCTCAAAGGGTGTAGTCACTTTAAGCACACACCTTTTCTTCTTTTCCTTCACACGTTTAATTCCTTTTGATTACACACATAAATGTGTGTTATGCGTTGTGTGAGTCCTCTTCTTCTTCTTCTAGGTGAACACACTTTTAGTGCACACACTAGGTTCGGCCACTTTGTTGTTTTGCACACACAACTTCTTCTTTGATTTGCACACACACAATGAGTGTATATTTGGCCTCCACTCTTTTTGCACACCCCCAAGCTATGCATCGGCCTTCCTTTATTCTTTGTGAACACAAAGCACAAATCCTCCTTCTCTTGCACACAACTAAGGTGTCTCGGCCTTGTTATTTCTTTTGTGCACACACACACACCAATGTGTGGTCTTGGCCTCCTCCTTTGCACATCTACTGCCCGTAGGTTCTTCTCGCAAATCCAATGGGTGCAAGGCGTCGCGCAGGGGTGTGCAGCCCCTCTCCTTCAACACTGTCGCGCAAGGGCTTGATGCAAGCGCGCAAGTGTGCACTTCCAACCAGTCGCGCAAGCCTCGGGTGCAACCGGTGCAAGGCGCGCAAGGCCTCGGGTGGCCACTGCCGCGCAATTGCTTACCGCGCAGGGGGCCGCGGTGCACAGAGGGGGCGTGCAAGTTGGCGCAGCCCAACCTCTTCTTCTTGTCGCGCAAAGGAGCAGCACGCAAGGGACTTCACCCTGCAAGTGTGCGCGGGGCTTCGTCTTCGCGAGGCAGAGCACCCCGCGAGTCTTCCATGTTTTTCAGCAAGCAAAAACGAGGTCTCGGACTCTCTTTTTATAGGCAGAGATGCCTCATATCTTCTGCGTGAGATAAATCTCAAATCTCCGAGATTTTCGGTTCTTTAAAAATCTTTGAACGCAAGCCGCAAATCACGTTTTTCTTTTCTATTCTCCGCGGGATACCTTCTTCTTCGGTTTTCTTCACGTGCAAGAGCATGCAAATGCATGCATGGCCTCTGTTTAAACATTTGAGCACAAACACATGGGCCTCGCACCTCCGGTTGCTTCGGCCGAACTCCAATTTCTCCATATATTGCATGCAAGCCACTTTTTATGCATGGTCGTGTTCGTAAGGGCAAGACGAGCTCAATGGAGCCTTCGGTTTGTTCGGAGGTGGCCGGAATCTCAAAAACAGGTGCTCGGGTTGCTCCTGGTTCGACGGAGGCATGCGGGAAGCTTTGGCATGGCTCGAGGTAGGCGATGACGCGGGCACCGTTGGATCCGATCTTTAATGATCTCCAACGGCGGAGATTAAAACGCAGCGCCTCAGATGAGATGGGCGGCCGCGATTACACGCGGATCAGATGGACGGCCGAGATTCGCTCCGCATTTTTTAGAATCCGTCCCACATCGAAAGATTACGCGGTTTTTCTGCGGCTTGTCAAAGATGCGCTCACCACTACTCCTAAGTTGAACTTCTCCCTCCACGGTGCCGCCCCGCATCGTGTTCTCTCTGCGGGCGCGCTCTTGCGCCCACCTCTGCTCCTCGCGGGCGCGCTATGCGCCCGCTATGCACACACATGGGCGCGCTCCTCACGCTCACGCTGCGCGGGCTTCATCATCACGTGGCCTCGGGGCTTAAACAAGGCCCCGACCTTCTGCCTCAGGGATATGCTGCCTTGGCCTGAGGGTTCCCCATGGGCGTGGTGACCTCGAGTCCCACATGAGCCTTGGGTGATGACCCTCGGATGGCCTTCCTTGGTGGCTATTTTTTTCTACTTAAAAACACAAGTGCTTTGTTAAGAAAAACAAAGTGACAAGTGTAAATGCCAATTGCCATTCAAGCCATCTTCTAAGACATTCCCCTCATCTATTCTTCTTCTTCATTAGAATTCCTCCAATTCTCTTCAACATTTATTCATCACTTTGGAATGGAATTCCCGAAGGTTCTTCATCTTCAACCGAACTATTGAATTAAAGATTTCTTCAATGTGATTCATTGATCTAATCAGAGATCAATTGGATATTCTTCTAATTCACATGCACTAAGTGATAGTTCATGGACTTCTTTAATCCACTTCATCCACTTAGAAGTTGCGGATGGATCTCTTGCTTCTCCTCATGCATTGTCAATACAATGCATGGTCTTCAAACATTGTTGTGACTTTGTATCCAGTTGATACAAGTTCTTAGAACTTAAAGAGCAGCTCAGCAATCGTCAGATGTGATGATGCTCCATCATCATTCATTCTTCAAGTGTTGTAACTTAGTATCACCTTGATACAAGTATTGAAACATTAAGATCAGTTCTACAATCGTCTGATATTCATAGAGAATGTTTCAACCACAACATCCTATGTCACTTAGTGAATCTCCTAAGTGACATGCCTCTAAGTACCATGACCATTCTCCTTCATCACCATCACCATCACATCCTTTGTCATTCACATCTTGACATTCCTTGACATCCGTTCATTCTATGACAACATCATGCCTCATTGACAACAAATGCAACACAGTGCATTTCAATCTCCCCCTTTGTATTTGTTGTCAATACACTACTTCTGCACATGTGAATGGGTCAATATGTGTGCCAATATTTTCTCCCCCTTATTGGCAATCAAATGCAAAGATGTGGTGTGGTTCTCTTCCAAAATATCTCTTCCTCCCTTCGAATATCATTTTCTTCAAAATCACTAAGAGAGGGATGATGTCACATGTTCTCTTTAGCAAAGAACCTTTAGTAAATCAACTCTAAGTCTACTTGGGCTAACCCGGTGTAGAAAACAAGAGTGATGTAACCAAGGTACTCAATGCTGTCCAACATTCACTATACATGTGAGATCATGCTTCATGGGGCTTGAAATTTGTTTCAGATATAACAATGAATTGCTAAATCCTTCATTTTTCTCAAGATGATATTAAATCCTAAAATATCATCTTCTCCAGATTGGCTCCCCCTCAAGGGGTGCACTCAATTCCTTCCAAACCATCCTCCAGATGAGAATGATCATCATCTTCAATTCCCTGAAATGTTAGCACATGTAAATATAAGTGGTTAGGGAATAAGATGGAACCTCCTTGGTTCATCAATGTGAACAACAAGGTTGAGAAGATTCTCTCAACCGATATGTCCCATTTTCACCATTCTTCACACTTGCACATTTGATCTTCAATGATGTTTGTGCTGGTGTGGATCTCAACACATCTTCATGTGAAATCTTCTTCTTCCGTTTTGCCTTAGCAATTGCCAGAACTTCATCTTCAGCTCTCTGCAGATCTTTGGCAAGTTGCAACTGATTCGGCCATATGACTAACAAATCGTTTGGAAGTGTGGCCTCAGTTATGGAAGTTCCACATGGTTCTTTTGATGCTTTCAAGCTACCTTTCTTAGGCAACTTGTTTTCAATCAATCCCTTCTGCTTCTTCTGGATTGATTGTCTGTGTGAGTTCAGTCTGCTTCTATTGATTTTCATGGCTTGTTTACAAAGATCCATGATATGTCCTTTCTTTCCACAGTAGAAGCATGTTTTCTTCTTGGTGGTCCTTCTGGATGCATCACCCTTCTTGGATTTAGACTCCAAGGTCTTCTCTTCCTTTTTCAACATCTTCTTGGGAGCATTGTCAACTTTCTTCTGTTTTCTTCCCAAGGATTCTTTCTGAGCCAGGTTCTGTGATCTTTTCTTCTTTTGAGCTCTGGATACAGTTGGAGATTGACATGTATCTTTTTGACCACTTTTGCACACATCCCAGATGTTATCAAGCAATCCGAATCTATTAGCAGTAAACAGATGTCTCTGGACCTGTGGATGTTGCTTCTTTTCCTCTGGCTTGCTCCCCCTTGGCATGGTCTTCCTTTGTGCTTTTACATTCAGTGGATTGTACCAACAATCTTTTGCATAGTGCCCATACTTATTACAACACCAACACTGACCCACAAATCTTGACCTCTTCGGTCCTTATGATTGTTGGGTACTTTTCTTGACTTGCTGTGTTGTTTCAGGAGGGCATTCTTTCTTCACTGTCTTCATCCATACTTGTTTGGAGTTACTCTTCCATCCTGAACTATTTGTGGAAACACAATTAGAAGCATGAGTACAAGATGGGATGGATGGTACCTTCCTTTTAGAATATGTTTCCCTTTTATTTGAGGATGTACTTCTTTTGGAATCATCCTTCTCAATGCACACTTGAGTAGCAACATTTCTCCTTTCAGCTGACTGGGAGGCTTCAGCTTTGGGTGATTGCAGATTTTTCAATATCACCTCCAATTCTAAACACTTCATGTTAAGGGAGTTCTTCTCATCCTCAACAGTTCTTAGCTTTCCTTCCCATTTCTCTTCCAGCTGTTTCATCTGGTCTTCATGCACCTTATTCATTTCAAGCAGTTAGTTGTCAAGCTCCTTCACAAATTTGACTTTGTCTTCGAGTTGAGCATCTATGACATTCATTGACACTTTATGCCTCTTTTCCAGTGCATGGAAAACATCTTTGACCACAGTCTTAAAGAATTCTTTCTCAGAAAGGCTTCTTTGCAATCCTTCAGTAGTGTCTTCATATCTTTCATTGCAAAGAGATACTGTTTCATCTTTAGCCTTCACCAGCTTTCTGAGAGTGTTGGTTATGCCAACCCTTTTAGCCAACTGATCTTCCATTGCATTGGCTTCTTCTTCTAGCTGTAATTTTTCATCTTGAATATCAAGGATTCCTGTAGTAATACACATTGCCACTTCCTTGGGGACTGTCTTCTGAAGATATTTGAGTGCATTTAGAAGATAATTGTTTCTTCCATCTTCATCACAGCTAGAGAAGGCTTCATCAGAAGAATGATAAAAGGAATTGTCATCTGATGTGACTTTCACATTTCATTCCATAGAAGGAGTTTCTCTGATTGCAGCAACCTTCTTCCTCATCTTCTTTGCATGTTTCTTCATTCTGTTTTTCAGAGTCTTGGCAGATATCTCCATTGGAGGCTGTTCTTTCATTTCCTCAAATCTTCACTCCATATAGACTCCCTTGGATCTTTTAGAGGCAACCTCCCTCTGATACCAATTGAAGTGCCCAGATCAGTGTGAATCACTGAGAGGGGGAGGGGTGAATCAGTGATCCCTTAAAACTTTTTACTAATTGATTCCTTGTCAATTAAACCTCTATGGCTGGTTAAAGCCTCGATCGACTCTTCTTGTATCTCTCAGCCTTTCCTCGAATGATGCAGTAAATGTAAAGGCACAGGACACAAGGATTTACAAGGTTCGGCACCAAAGGCCTACGTCCTTGCCATGTTGGTTATACGCCCCAACATGGTTTCTCCATTATAACTTGTTAGAATTACAATGGTCGATACAGCATCCCACTGTATCTCTCCTGAGTCCCACAGGAGGGTCTTTATACTGCGTCCCACAGTGTTACTAGAGTCCCACTGGCCTGCTCCAGAATCCCACTGAAGACTTATTCTCCCTGATCCCCACAGGGTCTTCTCTTGGCTCCTCGAGTCGCACGAGTAGCTCTTCTTCACTTTAAGCTTCTTCAAGTATCTTCAGCAGTCTGGGATAAAGACTTCTGGCCTTGCTCTGTACCTTTGATCACTTGAGTTGATCAGGTCTTCTCGTCTTGCTCAGGATTTATCTCCTTCTTCTCAGGATGACCTGGCTTCTCTCCAACTACTGAATACTCAGACAATTGATATCTTTAACTTCAGTCTGGTCCAGTCTCACAGCAATTCAACTTCATGCACTGAGTGCATGGTATCTCTGCGACCCAATGCACTGATAGCATGGCTCCTCAAATCTCTTCAAGATCTTCAAGTCTTGGACAACTCAAATGCACACAACCAGATTTGTCTTTGTTCACGTGTGCATATGCATGCATGCATGCATGCACTCTCCTCTTTCTCCTCTTGGTGCAATAACCCCTCAAAGGGTGTAGTCACTTTAAGCATACACCTTTTCTTCTTTTCCTTCACACGTTTAATTCCTTTTGATTACACACATAAATGTGTGTTATATGTAGTGTGATTCCTCTTCTTCTTCTTCTAGGTGAACACACTTTTAGTGCACACACTAGGTTCGGCCACTTTGTTGTTTTGCACACACAACTTGTTCTTTGATTTCCACACACACAATGAGTGTATATTTGGCCTCCAATCTTTTTGCACACTCCCAAGCTATGCCTCGGCCTTCCTTTATTCTTTGTGCACACAAAGCACAAAGCCTCCTTCTCTTGCACACAACTAAGGTGTCTCGGCCTTGTTATTTCTTTTGTGCACACGCACACACCAATGTGTGGTCTCGGCCTCCTCCTTTGCACATCTACTGCCCGTAGGTTCTTCTCGCAAATCCAATGGGTGCAAGGCGTCGCGCAAGGGTGTGCAGCCCCTCTCCTTCAACACTATCATGCAAGGGCTTGATGAAAGCGCGCAAGTGTGCACTGCCAACCAGTCGCGCAAGCCTCGGGTGCAACCGGTGCAAGGCGCGCAAGGCCTCGGGTGGCCACTGCCGCGCAATTGCTTACCGCGCAGGGGGCCGCGGTGCACAGAGGGGGCACGCAAGTTGGCGCAGCCCAAACTCTTCTTCTTGTTGCGCAAAGGAGCAGCGCGTAAGGGACTTCACAGCGCAAGTGTGCGCGGGGCTTCGTCTTCACGAGGCAGAGCACCCTGCGGGTCTTCCGAGTTTTTCAGCAAGCAAAAACGAGGTCTCGGACTCTCTTTTTATAGGCAGAGATGCCTCATATCTTCTGCGTGAGATAAATATCAAATCACCGAGATTTTTGGTTCTTTAAAAATCTTTGAACGCAAGCTGCAAATCACGTTTTTCTTTTCTGTTCTCCGTGGGATTCCTTCTTCTTCGGTTTCCTTCACGTGCAAGAGCATGCAAACGCATGCATGGCCTCTATTTAAACATTTGAGCACAAACACATGGGCCTCTCACCTCCGGTTGCTTCGGCCGAACTCCAATTTCTCCATATATTGCATGCAAGCCACTTTTTATGCATGGTCGTGTTCGTAAGGGCGAGACGAGCTCAATGGAGCCTTCGGTTTGTTCGGAGGTGGCCGGAATCTCAAAAACAGGTGCTCGGGTTGCTCCTGGTTCGACGGAGGCATGCAGGAAGCTTTGGCATGGCTCGAGGTAGGCGATGACGTGGGAACCGTTGGATCCGATCTTTAATGATCTCCAACGGCGGAGATTAAAACGCAGCGCCTCAGATGAGATGGGCGGCCGCGATTACATGCGGATCAGATGGATGGCCGAGATTTGCTCCGCATTTTTTAGAATCCGTCCCACCTCGAAAGATTACGCGGTTTTTCCACGGCTTATCAAATATGCGCTCACCACTACTCCTAAGTTGAACTTCTCCCTCCATGGTGCCGCCCCGCACCATGTTCTCTCTGCGGGAGCGCTCTTGCGCCCACCTCTACTCCTCGCGGGCACACTATGCGCCCACTATGCACACACATGGGCGCGCTCCTCGCACTCACTCTGCGGGGGCTTCATCATCGCGTGGCCTCAGGGCTTATACACGGCCCCGACCTTCTGCCTCAGGGATATGCTGCCTTGGCCTGAGGGTTCCCCATGGGCGTGGTGACCTCGAGTCCCACATGAGCCTTGGGTGATGACCCTCAGCTGGCCTTCCTTGGTGGCTATTTTTTGCTACTTAAAAACACAAGTGCTTTGTTAAGAAAAACAAAGTGACAAGTATAAATGCCAATTGCCATTCAAGCCATCTTCTAAGACATTCCCCTCATCTATTCTTCTTCTTCATTAGAATTCCTCCAATTCTCTTCAACATTTATTCATCACTTTGGAATGGAATTCCCGAAGGTTCTTCATCTTCAACCGAACTCCTGAATTAAAGATTTATTCAATGTGCTTCATTGATCTAATCAGAGATCAATTGGATCTTCTTCTAATTCACATGCACTATGTGATAGTTCATGGACTTCTTTAATCCACTTCATCCACTTAGAAGTTACGGATGGATCTCTTGCTTCTCCTCATGCATTGTCAATACAATGCATGGTCTTCAAACATTGTTGTGACTTTGTATCCAGTTGATACAAGTTCTTAGAACTTAAAGAGAAGCTCAGCAATCTTCAGATGTGATGATGCTCCATCATCATTCATTCTTCAAGTGTTGTAACTTAGTATCACCTTGATACAAGTATTGAAACATTAAGATCAGTTCTACAATCGTCTGATATTCATAGAGAATGTTTCAACCACAACATCCTATGTCACTTAGTGAATCTCCTAAGTGACATGCCTCTAAGTACCATGGCCATTCTCCTTCATCACCATCACCATCACATCCTTTTTCATTCACATCTTGACATTTCTTGACATCCATTCATTCTATGACAACATCATGCCTCATTGAAAACAAATGAAACACAGTGCATTTCAAAGTGAATCATATAGAGAATAATGGACTGAGTATTGACATTGGGGGTGCATTGGATAGATCATGGTTGATTGAGAATAAACAGAAAAAGTATGTCAGAAAAAATGTAACTATATGAACATTATTGAGTAAGATTTCTAGAAAAATTCTCGAAGGATGATGTTGATATTATCTTGGTCATTCAAATATCTGGAAGAAGTTTCCAAACTATAAAATTTATTAGAGAGCTGTTGAAGATCTTGAATAATTTATACACAAGTGAAGGTGATCCAACTTTCTTGTAGAGGAATATTATTAAAATAAGAATATCTTTATACAGTGTATTGACAAAGAAGAAAGAAGAGCCTTTATTTGGTGGTATAACCAGTTACTGGATATGATTTTTTCTAGGGAGAACAACCAGTCATGATGTAAACAAAGACACGAAGGATAGTTGGGGGGGTATAACCAACTTTGGAAGAAGATTTAACTACCAGGGGAAAACTATGATTAACTAGAGTAATTATTACTGTGGTTTTGAACTAGTTTCTACTGGTTATTTTATATCAATAAAATAAGATATTAAAGAATCCATATTAAGTAGGATAACCAATAGGGAAAAGAGTATATATTTGTATTGAAACATGAAAATATTTTGTACTAATCTATATTTATATATATTGAATATGAAGTGATATTTAGAAACATATTTGAATGGATCAAAAATTTAAAAAATTTCAGATATATCATTCATAGAATAATTCCTAAAAAATGGGATCATTGATTCACCCCCTCCCCCTCTCCTTGATCTCACACTAATCTGGGAACTCTAATTGGTATCATAGCATAGGTGGCCTTTAAAAGATCTAATTATCTACTGAGGATGGAGAATATAAATTTAGTGAATGATAGGAGTGTTCCAATATTTGATCGTAAGAACTATCATAATTGTAGAAAAATAATGTAACCGTATCTTCTATATCTTTTCCTAGAAGTTAGAGACATTGAAACAGTGGGATTTCCTCCCATTAATGAGGTTTTTATGGTATATACTGAAAAAATAAATTATAAATTTAATGACAAAGATCAAAATTTCATTTTCATGACTTTGGGAAAAATTATATAAAGATTATATTGTTTGCAATACCTAAAAATATGTGGAATAAGTTGAGAAGTGGTTATGAAGGAAACATAAAATTCAAGGAGACCAAGATAAAAACTTGTAGAATCATATCTGAAGATATTAAGATAGATTATGATGAATACAATGATGAATAATTAGGAAGAGTCAATGATATTTTCAATAATATCAGAGTTTTCGGTGTGAATTTAGAAGATTCTATTATTGTTAAGAAACCGATGAGAGACTTTTTAGAGAGAAATTATACCAAGTTTATTTCCCTATATGATTTAGAGTATCTATCTCTAGTTGAAATTTATAATATTCTAAAATAATACATGATGTGTAAAGCTTCAGTATTTGAGAAGAAGGCCAAGTATGAAACTGATTTTAAAGCTTTATTAAAAGGGAATTTAATAGATAAATAAATATAAGAATAATCAAGAGATTTGGATAATGAGGATGATGAAGAGTACTTAAAAAAATTCATTTCTCTTTTTTATAGTAGATACAAATGGATACAGTAAAGGAAAAGGTAAACAATATCTTAAGTGCCATAATTGTAATGAATGTACCCATTTTAAAGGATGTTTTCCTAAGAAGAAGATTGATGATTATAAGTTGGAAGAAAAAGATAATAAATATCAGAAATAAAATTTATACAAACATAAGAAAATGTTTCCTAGAAATGAGAATAATTTATTGATCATAATAGATAAATAAGATTCCTCATCCAGTGATGAATCTCATGGTGTGGTCAACTTCTTTTCTCATGTTGAAAGTGTAAGTACATCACCAAGTAGTGAAGATTATGAATAAAATAGAATAGAACTAGAATGTATTATAAAATAAAATTTGTAAGTATGTCTTGAGAAAATTATAAAACTCATGAAAAGAGTACAAATTTCAAGAAAGGATATAAGTAAATAATTCTTGGGAATGGTGAGTGTTTCAAAAAGTGGTGACACACATTAATGATATTAGAGAATATAAAGTGAGAGTGGTTGAGCTAGAAAATAAGATATAATATCAAAAAACAAAAAATAGTAGTATAAGAGAATATCAACATGGAAAAAATAGCACTTGTTGAGCATAGTAAGAAAAAAATATGGAGTTAGATGACTTTGAAAATATGGTAAAATATCTTGAATAAAAATTGGTTTAGAAAGAATAAGAGTATTTAGAAACACAATTAATGTTTTTTAAAAAAAATTGTGAGTTAAAAAATATCATATAATACTTCACTAACATAGTTTAGGTTAAAATTGAATATTCTCAAGATAGTGAAAAGTGGGGTCCATAGAAGAAATTTCATTATATATCTAAAAAATACAATAAATATACATGCATTTACTAGTAATATACGTTCAAAATGTAAAATTGAATCATAAATGACCAAGAATATTAGTAAGAAATCATATTCTATAAATAAAGAGTTGAATACATCCAACAGGTTTCACCCTGAACAAAGACGCCAATTGTTTATAAAGTGACAACGCAAAAAAACATCATAATAGTACTATTATACGTTTTAAATATCAAGATTTTTAATTCATTACTTTTGTTTTGAATTATTTAGTAATATATCATATATAAGGACCCCAAGCCTAAAAATTACATAATCTATTGTATTTATACTATAATTCCAATTATTTCATTCTCAAGTATCTTATATGTTTATATTTTCAAAGAATTTGGACACATTCTTACATAATGACCTCATAGATTACAAAGTGGGAACTTCTAATTAGTATCCATTTTTTTGACAATATGAAACTTTTAAAAATGAAACACATTTTTTTTCATGGATATTCTTCATGACTTTTTTCGTGAGTTATTCTTTTTTATTACCCATCCTCAAACCCCATAAAAACATTAAAAATGTGGGATGATAAAACAATATTAGTAAGGAACATATAATAATAAAGAAATAAAATTATTAGTTCATGAATACTTATACCATATTTTACTTTCCAAAATTAAACTTTGGGATCAAAATAAATATTTCTGCACTCCTAAAACCAAATTTTATGCCCAAATATTTTCATAAAACATTACATAAGAAATATTAATGTTAAAATAAAACTCATAAAGGTTCCTTTTCAGTCATGAAAAAACATATGAAATTTTTTTCGAAAGACGATTTGTTTTTCATGATTACAGAGTAGTATATACATTCCTTTAAACATAATCTCATGAGTAATGAAATGGGAGTATAACATAAGAAGAACGGTTTCATAAGATCATATAAGTATAAAAAATGTGGAATTAATAAAAAAAATGACATAAGAATTATTCAAGACTAACTACCAAGAAAACATCACATTGTGGACAAAGTCCCATTGTCGATTTTTGTACTCCCTAAATCCCATACATAAATTTTCACGAGAAAAATCTTTTCCTAATTCATGGGAGCACTATTTAGGTGTACCCGCTATAACATGTTCAGGATTATATCTTCCACGGGAAGAAAAAAAATCATATGAAAATTCATAAAAATTACCCATGTAAAGTGTCACGACCCATGTTGAGATTCTATCCAACCCGACACCTGATCTAGCCCGTGGAAATGCCTAAAGGGAATTCATGATCCCCTACGTATGTAAACTAGATCATGGGCATCAAACATTACATTTGTGAATTATGTTTCCCATAAGAACCAATCATAAATAATTCACATGAATTTGACCTCACATTATAATCAAAATATGTATAACTATCTCAAGTTAAAAAAGTTCACATATTTAACCAAAATACAAAATTCAAAAAAGGATAGGGGAACCAACTAAACAAAATAAACCTTATGTTAAATGAAATTAAACACCCCCATTCCACCACCACCAAGACAAAAAATAAGGGGATCCACAATAAACTGAATCCACCATCACCACCACAAAACAAATTTCCTTTACCTAGGTCAATTACAACAAGATCAACATACACCCGAGTTTGTATGTTGGTTATGATAAAATCCCTATAAGAATATCACCAAAATATATTTGGTTCTATAACATTTTAGTAAAAATCAATATTTTAGTTTTAAATAAAAATGGAGCAGAACATTTTAAATGCAACATTCTTTAAAATTAATAAGAAAGAAAGTAAACATGATAATAATATTAATGATAAGAATAACATCACATGAGTACTAAGGGTAATCCCTAAGGCACTAGTGTTAGTGGGGTCCTAGGATCCTCATAACTAATGATAAGCATGCACAAAAACCCACAGTGCCCTCAGGAATTATCCACTAGAGTATAATCACATCTCAAGGTATAATGGTCTGTAATCTTCATCATATGTTTAGTTTGTATTGTAGTGTTAATCTTGATAAGGGAATTGATCCTTATTCATGTTAGGATATCTAGAATACAAAGCCTAGTCTTCTATAACTAGTTACATAAAACTATATTATTCTCAATTTTATTCCCTATGTCACAATAACCACCTAACACACATCCAAAAATACAAACACATGTGAAAAAACCTCCATTTTAATAGGAAAAACCTTTTCAAACCATTATGAACACTAAAATCATTTGAAAACATGATTCTAACCACCCAAATATTCTATATAACTAAATTAGAAATCATATCAAGCATACAAAAATCATACAACAATGTTAAATCATGGAACCACATACCTTTATTATGGAAAATTCCATAAATTGGGTGTAAAACACAGTCACACCACAAGGGGATCCTATAGAGGAAAGATCATAACAAAAACATCAAGATAAAACCCAAATAATCAAGGTTGATTCCACTTCAGGGAAACCAATACTCTAGATAAAGAATAACCCAAGAAGGAAAGAATAAAAGATCAGAAATATGGAATAAAAAAGAGTATAGTATTACATGAAGAGTTCTTGAAGATCCAAGGCCAAATCCAGCAAGAGATTGAGGTCCAAGGGAGACAATGATAGAAACAAGGATGTTCGTTGCTGGAATAGAGTATGGTTTGTGTTTATTTTCAATACTAACATGAATGATCTGGGAGTTTTCTAGTAAATGTATTTTAAAGTTCAAACTAACAATAGTATAGAAGGTGGGGTCGTTTCCCAGTGTTTTCCAAATTTTTGGGGTCCAAAATTGGAGGATGTATTTGCTTCACACGAAGTGGATTTTATTAAAGGTATTATGATGATATGAAAAAAAAAATTCATAAAGATAGTATTCATGAATTGTGTTTTATGATGGATCAAAGAAATATAGCGGTGATCTATGCCACAACATTGAGCATCAGGAATGATGAATAATTGTAGCATCGCGAATGATGATGGTAATCTACATGATTAAAAGAATTGGATATTTGCGGGGTCTTGAAGGTTTTGATGGTAAAAACCATGATTATGACGTGCATCAGAAAAGGTAAATACCATTGAGCTTCGTGGTAGGAGGATCACCATGAAGATATTTTTGAAGTATGTAGAAAAATACACTAAGAGGTGGTGGAGCATCACAAAGGTAGAGACTATAAATATGAGGATACCCCCCCCCCCCCCCACACACACAATTAATACAATTGAATTTGTTCAAGTAAAATCCATAAATTCTCTTATTTCATGAAACTAATAGAGCTTCATGAATCTAGATTTCTATGAAAGCTTAAGCATCACGAAAAGACTATTATTCTTAACTGATGACAATTCTATTGATTAATGGGTGATTCACGATAATGGGGTATTCTTCATTGACTCAAGGAGCTTCATGAAGGTGTTTGTTCTATGAAGACATGGTTACTTCAAGAATGAAATCTTTTCCAGGAATGTAGGGAGATTCATGAATATTGGAGATTTTCAAAGGATATTAATGAATGGCTATTTTTGAACATTAGGTTTTAAGTGAAAAGTGGTTATAGAGTGCATCTATTCAGGTTTGTGTTATAAGAAGAGTATTGTTCTATATAGGGACAAATCCTTTAATTTTAATTCCTTAAAATGGCCTTAAAGTTGATAAAATACTTTAGAATTCTCTCAAACCAGTGAGCTATGTAGATTCAATTGAAGTGTTCCAAGGGATGTAGTGTGTTATCCTGAAAATCTTGTAAAGGTAATGTTCCTTTAAAAGAGTGACTATATCTGTAGTTTTTAATTCCACATTTAGAAATTAATAGTGGATTTAAGTATGACTAGCACACTATCTATGTATTCTCCTTATAATATCCCTTAGTGTTGAACAAAGTAAAATTATTATTATTTTAGCTACTTGTGAATGTTCTAATTACTATACATTACCATGAGATGTGTTTAATCGGTTCCTACTAATGTTGGAAGAAGATATGTCACATGATAATAAAACATTGACATCATGATTCACCACTCCTTTATTAGGGCGTTTTGGGGAACTTCAATTGATATCATGGATTATAGGTTTCTAGTGTTAAATATGTCCTTCTTTACTGTCATGGATAATTTAGTTAATGTCAGGAGATCCACCCACTTTGATGGAAGTAACATTCTGATTTGAAAAAAATATGCGATCTCATTTAAGATCTCTTGTAATGGAAGTATTATTTTCCACTACATAAGGTATATAGGTCACTAATCCAACAGGGCTGTCTGTGATTGATACAGAAAGGAAAATATTTCATGCAGACTCTTAAGCATAGAATTCCTTAACTTCTTCTCTTTCTGATCAAATCTATTTAAAGGTGATGAGTTGTACATTAGAAAATTATATAAGGAAAAAATGGTGAATAATTATTAAAGAGACAAAAAATTGAAGGGGGTGAAACTTCAATTCCTGCATAATATGTTTGATAACTTGAAAATGAATCTTGAGGAAAATGCATACACCTTTTTAAATCAAATTACTCAAGTTGTTGGAACTATACATGGGCTTGGTGAAGAAATCCAAGACATTGAAATTGTGAAGAAAATCCGGAGAAGGCTTCCACCTCTTGATAATTAAAAGATGTCATCCCTAAAGGAAAATTATCTATCTAAATTTCTCTGGATAGCCTTCTAATTAGTCTGGTAGTAAATGAATTGAGATTCAAACCTTAAGATGAAATGACTCGAGTAAGAAAATAAATGGATTTCAATGCCATGTAAAAACATAATGTGTCTGGAGATATAGTTAATGAAGATAATGAGTAATATGAGATTATTTCTCTTATAGAAAAGAAATTCAAGAGAGGAAAAGGTAGATTTGAAGGAAACCTTCCCTTGTCTTATTTTTATTGGGGTAGAGTTAGGTACATTGCCTCTTGGTGATCAAGGAAGCTCAAAGATAAAGAAGGTTAAGTAGGAAATTCACAGAAGCCTTGGAAAGGGTTTTATCAAAAGGGATACTTCAAATCTGAAAATGAAGTGCATATGAAGATTTTTTTATATAAATAAAAAGATGATGACAAAGAATTGTCAGTGGAATAAGAGCTTGAGTTTAAATTTATAACCCACGCATCTATGATGGCTATAGTTGAAAAGATAGAATCATCAAAATATAAAGATAGAGATAATCATTTGATTAATGATAATGATCTCAAGTTTCAACATATGTATTCTCTTGGAAATCATGAGAATCAAATTAACATATGAAAATTGTGTAGAGTAGTTTTGGAAGAATCATTAGAATAAGTTTATAATCTTGAATCTGAAATTAAACAACTACAAGAATTAGTGAAAGAACATTTAAAAACCTTTGAAAGTTTATAATATTCAGTGGAACTGAATCTTGAAATAGAATAACATGAAAAGGTCACCAATGACCTTACATCCAGACTATAGGAGTTGTCCAAGACTGTTTAGGGACTTTAAGAATAAGTTGTTACTCTTAAGAGTAAACTTGAAAGTGAATAAAATTCAAAGGAAACATAGAAGAAAATACATTTTTGAAGATTCTCATGGTCTAGGCTGATAGAGAGATCCAAGTGTGGGTCTAAAGGGGTAGATAAGGCTTTGGATAATCAAATATCCACATGCATGGGAAAAGGTGGAATTGTTTTTCATGATGAAACGTCCAAGGATGGAAGAAATATGAACTATAATAAAGGGAATCTAAAATTTAGACATATCGCAAAGTCTCCTGATGTATTAACCAACAAATCCCCAAACAAAACTAGAAGGAGAGCTGAAAACAATCAACTAGTTTCCAAAAATTATTTTCAATCAAAATATTTCCCTAAAAAATTAGACATGGGGAAAAGCATAAGTGAGAAGACATTTCCTCTTATGAAATGTCAATTTTGTTTCTATCTGGGCCATACCATGTCATACTATGAAGAGGAAATGATCTATTTAAATTAAGAAGAGCTAAGAAGTTAATAAAGGAGAAAAATTAATATCTTAATTTTTAAAGAAGAAATAATTTCTATGAATATTGTTTTAATTGTTCTAACATTGTCTATAAAGCTTTTTATTTAAGGCAGACGAAAGACATGAACAATTTATACAGAACTTATAGACAAGCCAATACGCATCAACCAGGTGGTATTTCTCTTACACAAATATTTTCACCTCTAGAATAACAGTATGATTATTATAAACCTTTTCCCATGGAAAAGTTATTTTAAAGGAAACCTTCATCCCTCACTCAATAAAATATTTCATGGAAGTAAAATAAGAAGATCAAGAAATCCAATCTTGCTGAAGTCGCTCTGAAAGAAACAAAGAATAGTAGCACCTAGATTCTTGATAGTGGATTCTCATCCCATATGATAGGAAATGCATATTTACTGAAGAATGTAAATAAAAATGGTTGTTGGAATACTCATGTTCGGTAATGATGGTGATTTAAATATCAAAAGAAATGGGAGTACTAAACTGAAAAGTAATGATATTAAGAAAACCAATGTTCTTTATGTGTATGTATTTCTTCATAATCTCTTGAGTTTGATCCAAATATGTGACTCATGACTTATAGTGACATTCAATCAAAAGGTGTGCACTATAAAAGGAAGTATAGAGAATAATATCATGAAATGATGCATAATAGAAGGAAACTTATATCAGATTTAGAGTAAAGAGAACATTAGTTACATGAAATTTGTGGAGTAGAACATCTTTTGGCACTAAAGGTTGGGTCACATTATTCAAAAAGACGCAAAAAAATACATCTAAACAAAATATTATTATGGATATCCATAATTTGAAGCGTGAATGGGAGAAGACTTATGATGCTTGAATACGAGGAAATTTGTTCTATATTTCATATCACACAAAGAAGAAAATGACATCCAATCTCATTGATCTCATCTACAAAGATGTATTTGGACTAATAAATATGGCTGGAACATATGGATATAGGTACTTATTTTTCTTTGTTGATTATTTTAGTATAATTTCTTGTGTGATGGTTATACACAACAAACATAAATTTCTTGATTACATGAAAACATATCACTTAATATCCGTGAATGATACTGTAACGCCCCGACCCGAGTTACCCAGAGTCGGTGCATTACTGCGTAACATTGGCATGATCACAAAAGATCAAGTCTCGAAAGACCGATTAGTTTAGTAGCCTTGGAAACACTAGATACATTCATAAATGTTACATTATATCATAAAGTGAAAAACTACAATAACATAGTCTCCATTTTCCACACTCATATCCCCTTCTGACTATCCCTGTGGGTCATTCATAAAATACTTCTTCACATCCTGGAAAATATTAAAACATTGAAAGGGGTGAGCTCAGATGCTCAGTAAAGACAACAAAATAGCGGAAGCTTTCATAAATAAACATAAACATTTAAGGCAATGTATAACTAAACAAAATCCTTTTAAACATGAACTTAAACATAATATGGAAAGAGTAAAATGAAATAATTCCATTTACTTATTCACATGGATATTCTACTGGTCAAATAATCACATGCAATATCAATAACCACTTTCATAATGATGGAATGCATAATTCCAGACTATCACAACCACGTAGCCAAGGCCTCGTGCCAAGACTAAAAATAAGATTTTGTCAAGGCCTCGTGCCAAGACACTAGTTTGTCTCATGAGACATGCCGATGCATCGAGGAGCTATATTGGTCTCAACCCGTCACTTATTAAGTCCAATGCATTCCTTATATGAAAAGGTTTAAAATTATCATAAACCATAACATAATCGAATCACATAATTCATGCATAAAAAACATAACATTTCCACATTTCAATCACAAGATATCAATACAACACATTGATATAATAAAAACACTTTCAAAACCATATTTAATACTAAAATAAAAGAATAGTACAACATGGTATTTATTTTTTATTTAAAAAAACTATGGTGTGTAGAAGAAGCCGAAACTCAAATAATGGTCACGGCGGCGGAGAATTCATTGTCGCCGCATACATAAGACAAAACATTCCTTTTGTCGTTTAGTGAAAATTCTTCGTATAAAAATATACCTTTTGAATAACCGTAAAAGTCAAAGAGGTTTATACACTGTATAAAAGTAAGTTGTGTATAAAACAAAGTATGCCTCAATGAAAGGAGATTGAGACGAAGTCCCTTACAAAGATCATTTTTTTAAATAAAATAGATCTATTAGGTGTATTCAATATAAGTACACATTAAGAAAGTACAAATACAAGATAGGACAAAATAATATCATGACATAATTTGAAAGTAGGAGATTAACCCAAAGAATGGAAATTGGGTTAAGAAGTTCCCTTACCTCGTGTCCGACTTGACTCGATCGTTCTTTAATCTCCTGAATAATAAACTAGAGTTAATTTCTATTTTCATAAGAACCTTTTTCATGTTAATTAATCTTTTTATATCACTTATTACCATGTTATGATCATTATGTAATTATTTAAGTTAATAACGGTCATTTTGTCGACCTTTGGTACTTCAGTCAAAAATAAACTTCTTATAATTACAAGTTGTTCATGTGGTAAAATATCCATTATATCCCGAATTATATTCATGATGTAGATATCATATATATCATATATATCCAGTATATACATTCATTCATAATATTACGTTACATTTAGAGGTATGAAATGAAATGCATCGTTCATGGAGACGGTAAGTCGTACGTACGCATGAACGCTACTTTCATTTATATTTAATATTTAATGGAATTAAATCATAATTATATAAATGTAAATTATAATTCCAGTATAATATCATATATAATATCATTTACTCCATCCTTTATACATCCCACATATGGCATTAACGATTCAAATCACTTTGAGGGGGCGGTAGTCCGCACTTCCTAAAATGAAATTATCGCGTTTACCCATAATGGAAACCATAAAGGTATGCCATAAATGAAAAATACAGAAGCTTAAGTAAAACATAAACATATTATATATCATATATAAATATTGTGACATCTTAATGTCCACCTTTGAAGGTGTTATATGAGTGTTGAACAATCATCATTTCGTGAGGCAGAAATTCGCCATCCAGAGAAACAGTATGTTCATTAACCATTAGATGTAAGTGTGTGTAAGTGTAGCTCGAATCCTTCTTATAAAAACATCCTAGTATATTGAGGATACTGTTGTTGTTACAAAAGAAATGAATAAAAAGAGTTTAGTGGGTTTTAGAATCAAAATAAAACATAAGAACACATGAGAAAACACTACCTTTAAAACGGGTAACTCTTTTTAATTTGAGCTCAAAGGCTTCCTTGGGAAGACTTCTGCCCAAAGTGAGGCTTCTAGGAGTAATAGAGGGAAGTTGAGAGAGTATTTGGGTAGATTTTGGCTGAGCCAAATGGCTTGGAATGTGTAAATAAGGTGGTAGTGGTGGGGGCCTTTTATAAGAGGAGAGGAGGGGCACTCTTGGAATGTAATGAAATGTTACTTTATTATATAATGAGTTTCGGATTTTAAAGGTCCAAAACTTATATATTTTAAGTATAAGGTGATAAGGGTTCAAAGTCTACTCATCCAATAGGCTTTGGACAAGTGTAATTCTTAGATTTTACATTATCCTTCCATTTTATTAAAATCGTTAATTAATGAGGTAATCGCTACATCATCATGGTCTCATAAATAATTTAATTTATTTAATATCTAAAAATTATAAAACAAATATCATGATGTAGGAAATATTTTTATCTTTCTAATTAATATTTATAGTCAAAAATATGACTTGTATAACCCCATTTAAAAATTGTTTTAGTAAAACAACTCATGTTTGTGACATTTTTATTTTAACATTAAATAAAAAGTTTTTAATGTCATTTTCCCACCAAAGTGGCTCCATGGGGTCCCCAAGTTGACCCATGGATTTTCTGGGTCGACCATGACTCATCCAATAGGGGTAGGACAATTGTAAAGGTCATTTCATAATATTATAACATTATCTTTACCTTATATTACACTAATTACCTTTAACCGCGATTAATTAAACTTAAAAGTTACTATTCACCAAAAAATTATTTTAATCCCAGTGAACCACATTTTACTTCCTATTGAAAACCATGTATGTCGTGTTTTTGGAAATCAAATCACAGAAGTGGTAATGTTTCATTTAAACGAAAAATCAGTTTTTTAACTACCACTAAGTGGTTTCACTATTCATCAAAACTGAAGTTTTTCAGAACAATGCCAAAATTTCACCATAAGCTATAATTGATATTCCAAATTCAAAAATGATGTCTATTTTAAAAAATTCCAAAACTATAAGTTGCATTAATTAATTTTATAATTAATTCCCGCTGTCACAACAAATAGCGTGTTTTTAAGAAATAATATATATCAAAAGTTTGACAATTGTTTATGTCCAATTTTAAAGTGAAATTAATTCTAATGACCACCATTGGATAAAATGGTAAAAATATATTGTAATTAAACTTTAAAACCACTCAATAGTATAATTTATCACTATAAATTATTTTTATTAAAAAAGTTGTTTTTAAGTATTTTTCACTATTCATAAAAAATTGGAAGTTCTCAGAAAAATACCAAAAATTCAACATAGGCTAATTTTGATATTCCGAATCCAAAAATGGAGTCCATTTTGAAATATGAAATATATATCATTTCAAAAGGTGGGTATTACTATTCATAATGGCCATTTTGATTGGTCGCGGTGTGTTATAATCTCGAACTTGCGTACAATGCAAGCTATTGCATTATTGAAAGAGAAGCGTATCGTGGAAGCCCGTGGTGTTACATTCTCCCCTCCTTCAATAAATTTCATCCTCGCAATTTGAAATTTTTCTTTGAAAATAAATGTTTGAAGATAGGAAATACCTTTGTGGAAAACCCACATCGGAAATAAGGTTAATAAAAATATAACTTTAAAATATAGAAAGATAAGTAAAAAGGTCACCCGAGATAGCCCATACTAGGATTCTATGAAAATATGGATATGGAAGAAAAATAAACCATCAAGGTCTGATGGAGAGTTTTAGAAAACAGGATTAGGAGAAGGTTAACCATAAGAAAATCACAAACTTGTGATTAGTTAAACGACCATTGAATCCCCAGTTGGAAAAGTTAACCAGAAACGTTTTTTTTAAGTTACCTTTTATAAAGTTGAGGAATTTATTTATAAGATTTACTAATAACGTAAGGGAATATACATACTTGTCATGTAGACTTTCATTCTTTAATAAATTTTTAGCACAAACCCATCTTTCACTCTAAAAGGTAATAGAACTCAAAAAATATTCTATTTATCCTAATTGTATAAGTTTCCAAATATTAACACATACCATTTAGATTAGGAAAACTATTTTGTAATAACCAGGGACTTCCTGTAGGCTAGTGGTAGGTAATAAAGGCTTGTCGCATTATGGTTGTGGGTTCGATTCCTACAGCTTTGTTTGATGCGACGGGTTATCCCCCAACCTACAGGTTGTCCTATTTTAAAACTATAGTATTATAATATTCAAAAAAATATTATTCAGAAATGTTTTAACCTTAAACAATACTATCTATGGTTCAACTTAATCCATTCCAACCATTATAGTTATCCAAAATACTTTTGTCCAACTCACAGTCGAAATTTTATAAGGAAGGTAAACACAATGAAGATCCTTTTCTCCGCGTAACAACATGTGAACACATTCATCATGTATTCTTTTAAAACACTGCATCATCCTGAATTACCATAAATCCTTATTGATTACATTCATGATCCTTTATTCCTTATAGAATACTAGATATACTCCTTCTATCCAAAAATGTATACAAATCATTAATCAGTTTCAAGGAAGTTAAGAATATCCAATATAATTTATCCAAATCAACCATGTATTATTCCAAAATCACTATCTCGGTATCAGAACCATATTATGGTTTATCTTTCTCTCAACCATATATTTTCCAAAAATTTACCCTGTTGTGGAGTCACTTTTCTTGGTTCCACACAATCTCAAGTCCTTGATGAAATAGTACTACAGTACAATCCTTATATACTCCATAATTATTATAACCAGTACATCATTGATACAACACTCAAATGACAAAATTCTTTAATAACAACATAAGAACTCTAATCATTCCTCCTCATATGTGGTAGTATCATAACTTGATTATTATCCAATAACATCATTTGTGGTATACTCTGATGATTTGGACATTAGTTTGCGTAGTGTCCCCACTCCTTGCAGATGAAGCATTGTACATTTGAAAACTTTTTCTTACCCTTGCAGTCACGCACATGGTGTCCTTTTTCTCCACACTTATAACAAACTCCCATTCCCTTCAGGAAAGTCCCAAGGTTTTTCTTCCCATAGTTATCACATATTAGAAAAATCTTCTTTTCCCTCTTCCCTTTATCCATCATCCTTTTCTTCTCTTGCTTCCCTTAAAATCCATAGGACTTAGAGTATTATTTACTTATCTTATTAACACATGATACTATTTCTTCATATGTTGAGAATACATGGGAGACTATTTCCCTTCTAAATGTTGGCTTAATACCATGAAAGATATGATCCTTCTTACTCTTTGGATCATACGTATTGCTGGAGTTCACAATCCTTCTACTGGGCACCATTTCTATACAATGGCATAAACTAGGTTAATTTATGAATTAGAATACATAATTCCATACTTGTAAAACACTTAACATAAATTGAACTATTTATGGATATAATCCATAATCATAAAAATGTTTTCTTTGAGGACGTATATACTCATAACCCTTCATAGTGGTTTGTAAAGAAAACGAGAATTATCCTAAGCATATCCCCTGGGAGTGTCGTAACCAAGAGTGCAGCAAGGCC
Organism: Viscum album; assembly: GCA_963277665.1. Lineage (NCBI taxonomy): Eukaryota > Viridiplantae > Streptophyta > Magnoliopsida > Santalales > Viscaceae > Viscum > Viscum album. The sequence goes on along the minus strand of OY728129.1, from coordinate 410,809,371 downwards.
CGTTGTCGTGCACCAGTTCCTGTTCGAGTCTAGCTCAAAGTGGTGTTTTTGGGTTTTACCCCTAGGTACATCTGTTCCAGATCCGCCTCTACCTGCTCGTATCCAGACAGGGATGTATTGCTCGGAAAACTCACAAAATCTCTATAATACCAAAATTCTCGAAAGTTATTCTATACTAATCCTCAAAGTCTATCTTTGGGCTATGTGCTCTAATCAGAGTTTACCTAAATCTAGCTTCCAAGGTTAGTACTAAACTGCCTCTGATACCAACTGTAACGCCCCGACCCCAGTTACCTAGAGTCGGTGCATTACTGCGTAACATTGGCATGATCACAAAAGATCAAGTCTCAAAAGACCAATTAGTTTAGTAGCCTTGGAAACACTAGATACATTCATAAATGTTACATTACATCATAAAGTGAAAAACTACAATAACATAGTCTGCATTTTCCACACTCATATCCCCTTCTGATTATCCCTGCGGGTCATTCATAAAATACTTCTTCACATCCTAGATAATATTAAAACATTGAAAGGGGTGAGATCAGATACTCAGTAAAGATAAAAATATAGAGGAAGCTTTCAAAAATAAACATAAACATTTAAGGCAATGTATAACTAAACAAAATCCTTTTAAACATGAACTTCAACATAATATGTCAAAATTAAAATGAAATAATTCCATTTACTTATTCACATGGATATTCTACTGGTCGAATAATCACATGCAATATCAATATCCACTTTCATAATGATGGAATGCATAATGCCAGACTATCATAACCACGTAGCCAAGGCCTCATGCCAAGACTACAAATAAGATTTTGTCAAGGCCTCGTGCCAAGACACTAGTTTGTCTCATGAGACCTGACGATGCATCGAGGAGCTATAGCGGGCTCCACCCGTCACTTATTAAGTCCAATGCATTCCTTATATGAAAAGGTTTAAAATTATCATAAACCATAACATAATCGTATCACATAAAACATGCATAAAATACATAACATTTCCACATTTCAATCACAAGATATCAATACAACACATTGATATAATAAAAACACTTTCAAAACCATTTTTAACACCAAAATAAAAGAATAGTAAAACATGGTATTTATTTTTCATTTAAAAAAACCATGTCTTTTAGAGGAAGCCGAAACTCAAATAATGGTTACGGCGGCGGAGAAGTCGTTGTCGCTGCATACGTAAGACAAAACATTCCTTTTTTCGTTTAGTGAAAATGCTTCTTATAAAAATATACCTTTTAAATAAACGTAAAAGTCAAAGGGGTTTATACACCGTATAAAAGTAAGTTGTGTATAAAACAAAGTGTGCCTCAATAAAAGGAGACTGAGATGAAGTCCCTTACAAAGATCATTTTTTAAATAAAATAGATATATTAGGTGTATTCACTATAAGTAAACATTAATAAAGTACAAATACAAGATAGGACAAAATAATATCATGACATAATTTGAAAGTAGGAGATTAACCCAAAGAATTGAAATTGGGTTAAGAAGTTCCCTTACCTCGTGTCCGACTTGACTCGATCATTATTTAATCTCCTGAATAATAAACTAGAGTTAATTTCTATTTTCTTAAGAACCTTTTTCATGATAATTAATCCTTTTATATCACTTATTACCATGTTATGAACATTATGTAATTATTTAAGTAAATAACGGTCATGTTGTCGATCTTTAGTACTTGAGTCAAAAATAAACTTCTTATAATTACAAGTTGTTCATGTGGTAAAATATCCATTATATCCTGAATTATATTCATGATGTAGATATCATATATATCATATATATACAGTATATACATTCATTCATAATATTACGTAACATTTAGAGGTAAGAAATGAAATGCACCGTTCATGGAGATGGTAAGTCGTACGTACGCATGAACGGTACTTTCATTTCTATTTCATATTTAATGGAATGAAATCATAATGATATAAAGTTACATTATAATTCCAGTATAATATCATATATAATATCATTTACTCCATCCTTTATACATCCCACATATGGAATTAACGATTCAAATCACTTTGAGGGGGCGGTAGTCCGCACTTCCTAAAATGAAATTATCGCGTTTACCAATAAAGGTATGCCATAAATGAAAAATACATAAGATTAATTAAAACATAAACATATTATATATCATATATAAATATAGTGACATCTTAATGGCCACCTTTGAAGGTGTTATATGAGTGTTGAACAATCAACGTTTCGTGAGGTAGAAATTCTCCATCCACAAAAACAGTATGTTCATTAACCATTAGATGTAAGTGTTATGTATGTTTACCTTGAATTCTTCTTATAAAAACATCCTAGTATATTGAGGATACTGTTTTTGTTACAAAAGAAATAAATAAAAAGAGTTTAGGGGATTGGAGAAGCAAAATAACACATAAAAACACAAGAGAAAACACTACCTTTAAAATGGGTAACTCTTTTTTATTTGAGCTCAAAGGCTTCCTTGGGAAGACTTCTGCCAAATGTGAGGCTTCTAGGAGTAATATAGGGAAGTTGAGAGAGTATTTGGGCAGAGTTTGGCCGAGAAAAATGGCTTTTAATGTGTAAATAATGTGGTAGTGGTGGGGGCCTTTTATAAGAGGAGAGGAGGGGCACTCTTGGAATGTAATGAAATGTGACTTTATTATATAATGAGTTTCGGATTTTAAAGGTTCCAAACTTATATATTTCTAGGATAAGGTGATAAGGGTTCGAAATGTACTCATCCAATAGTATTTTGGCAAGTTTAAGTCTTAGATTTTACATTATCCTTCCATTTTATTAAAATCGTTAATTAATGAGGTAATCGTTGCATCATCATGTGTCATAAATAATTTAATTTATTTATTGTCTAAAAATTATAAAAAAACTTTCATGATATAGGAAATCTTTTTATATTTCTAATTAATATTTATAGTCAAAAATATGACTTGTATAACCCCATTTAAAAATTGTTTTAGTAAAACAACTCATGTTTGTGACATTTTTATTTTAACATTAAATAAAAAGTTTTTAATGTCATTTTCCCACCGAAGTGGCTCCATGGGGTCCCCAAGTTTACCCATGGATTTTCATGGTCGGCCATGACTAATCCTATAGGGTTAGGACAAGTTTAAAGGTCATTTCATATTATTATAACATTATCTTTACCTTAAATTACACTAATTACCTTTAATCGCGATTAATTAAACTTAAAAGTTACTATTCACCAAAAAATTATTTTAATCACATTGTACCACATTTTATTTCCTAATTACAACCATGTATGTCATATTTTCAAAAATCAAATCACAGAAGTGGTAATGTTTCATTTAAACGAAAAATCAGTTTTTTAACTACCACTTAGTGGTTTCACTATTCATCAAAAATTGAAGTTTTTCTGAACAATGCCAAAATTTCACCCTATGATATAATTGATATTCCAAATTCAAAAATGATGTCTATTTTACAAAATTCCAAACATATAAGTTTCATTAATTAATTTTATAATTAATTCCCGCTGTCACAACAAATAGCGTGTTTTTAAGAAATAATATATATCAAAATATTGACAATTGTTTATGTCCAATTTCAAAGTGAAATTAATTCTAATGACCACCATTGGATAAAATGGTAAAAATATATTCTAATTAAAATTTAAAACCACTAAATAGTGTAATTTTTCACTATAAATTATTTTGATTAAAAAAGTTGTTTTTAAGTATTTTTCACTATTCATAAAAAATTGGAAGTTCTCAGAAAAATACCAAAAATTCAACATAGGAAAATATTGATATTCCGAATCCAAAAATGAAGTCCATTTTGAAATATAAAATATATATAATTTCAAAAAGTGGTTATTACTATTCATAATGGCCATTTTGATTGGTCGCGGTGTGTTAGAATCTCGAACTTGCGTACAATGCAAGCTATTGCATTATTGAAAGAGAAGCATATCATGGAAGCTTGTGGTGTTACATATACTAGATAGAAATCAAATATTTATAGTCAGAACATATAGGGTAATTCACATCCATTTAATTTAAAAATTACTTAGAGAAACCTGGAATATAACATGATGTGGATGTTGTGATAACTACCCCAGAAAAATGGAGTTTTTGAGTGAAGGAATCAACAGGTGAACGATATGGCCAGAACTATGCTGATTAAGGGTCATATCTCTCATCATTACAAGAAATATGTTTTTCAAGATGTAGTGTATAATCAAAATTAAACATGGCTTTATATGGGAGAGACAAAGAAACCATATGATTTGTGGCTTCGAAGGAAGCCTCTTTGAAGCATTTTCATGTTTTCAAAAGTAAATGTTTCATCCATAAAATAAGGAAATCAAGGGATTTATGGTCATGTTGTAGATGAAGTAATATTCCTAGGATATTAAATAAATAGAAAATACTATAAATGTTTGAATAATCATCTTGTAAAAGTTATGGAAAGTGGTGATGTGAAGATCATTAAAGATAAGAACACAAATTCCTCAAGGAATTCTTATACTAATGTGGTAGAATATTAGGAAGAATGTGGACATGGAATAGATCCAAATGTTGAAGTAGAGGAAGATGTTCAAAACATTCAAGGATCACAACATGATGTGTATTATAAAAAAGAATCATAAGATGAAACCATGGCTGATGAAAATTCTTATAAACCTCATTGGAGAATCAAAGAGAGGAGATTGATCAATCTAACATCATTGGGGGTTGGATAGAACCCACACAGACAAGGGGAAAAAGTAATAATTCATAATCTACCTTATTATCAGTTGTAGAACCATCCTCATTTGATGAAGCTGTAAAGGATGAATCATGGGTTAAAGACATAAATGAAGAGTTAGATCAGATTGAAAAGAACCAGACATGGGTTCTTGTTTTGAGACCTGAAAGTCACAATGTGATTGGTAAGAAGTTTATCATTAAAAATAAATTTTATGAGAAAGGTAATGTGATTATAAATAAGGTGTGATTGTTTTGTAAATGATATTCAAAGATCTAAGGTTTTGATATTGAAGAAACATTTACTATAATGGTGATACTAGAGTCAATCAGTCTTTTTCTTTCCATGACAATTCATGGAGGATTCAAAGTGTATCAAATGGATTTCAAAACAACAATCTGGAATTGTTTTCTTGAAGGATAAGCCTACACTGAACAACCAGTAGTTTTTCTATTTAGTAATGATGAAATGAATGTTTTTAGATGGAAGAAGACACTATATGGTTAGAAATAGGCACCATGGATGTGGTACTCTCAGCTTGATTCGTATCTAAAGAAGCTAGAATTTAAAAGGGGAGGAGTGGATCAGGATATCTATGTGCATAATTCTCAGAATGATTAGTTCATGGAACTAGTGTACGTAGATGGTATTATTCTTGGTGGAAGAAGGAATGGATAAGTGGATAAATTTTCCAATCAAACAAAATCAGAATTTCAAATGTCCATGATTGGTGAACTCACAATATCTAAGAAATGCATGTGATTTAGAGGAAAGACTTCACTTTTATTTCACAAGAAAAGTATGCCAAAGGGTTTCTAAAGATATTCAATATTAATGATTCCAAATCAATGTTGGATCTAATTTTATTTGTTAAAAATTGGGAAAGCATGAGGATGGAACATTTTTATATCCCACAATGTACAGAAGAACCATTGGAAGCTTATTGTACCTGACAGTGTCACATCCATATATTGTATTTTCAACATGAATAGTATCCAACTATCAAAGTAATATAAAGGAAGAACATATGGATTCAGTAAAAAATCATGAGGAACATTCAAGGTACTCACAATTGTGGATTATACTTTGTTGTGGGAAGAAGTAGTGAACTATCAACGTTGACTCAGTGAGAATCATGAATGAGTTTCATCTATTAAGGTAGTGTTACTTCATGAAGGCAATTTGTTACATGAATGTAGGGAGCTTCAACAAGGTTTGAGATTCATGAAGGATCTTTAAAAAAGGTAGTTTTTGAACATTAGTTTATATGTGAACAGAGACTCCAGGGTATATCAATTTAGGTATGTGGTGCAAGAAGGGTATCATACTAGATAGAGACAAATAATTTAATATCAATTCATTGAAGTGGACTTCGCGTTGATAAACTAAGTTAGACTTCTCTCAAATTAGTAATCTAGGGGGATTTTATGGAAGTGTTCTGAGGGAATCAGTGTGCTATCCCTAAAATCTTGTAATGTTAGTGTGTCTAGAATAGAGTGATTGTGTCTAAAATTTTTAATTCCACATCTAGTGAAGAATATTGGATTTAGGTACAACTAACACAAAGTCATCGTATACTCTTTAGACTATCCCTTAGTAGCGAACCAAGTAAAATTGTTGTATTTTATTGTTTCTTGTGATTGTTTTAATTAATTCACATTATAAGAATATATTTTTAAAAAGTTCCTACCTACATGGTAACAAGATACGTCACTTGAGAAGAAAAATTTGATACCCTGATTTACCCCTCCCCACTCAGGATGTTCCGGGTTCCTTTACCCAATAGGGAGGTGGAGGTTATCCTAGGTCTTAGAATCCTGAGTGAGGTGAATAAGGGTGGATTTAGGGTTAAAATAAGAGGAGGGTAGTTTAATAATTTTACAATTTTTAATGATCTGGTGGCCACACTGTTTCTTGCAAAAGGGTGAACGCTTGTGTGGTTGACTGTACTCCTTGAAAAGGGCCATTGACTTGGGTGCAATGTAATCATACATGCTTGTATGGTTATATTTGTGTCCTAGATAGTTTTACATTACAAGGCTCATGGTTTCCACTATACTGGTGCATGGTTTCTATTAATTGGGAGGCAATCCTACACTGCCTACATTCTGTCCAAAAATCACTATTTTTCACCAAAAACCCCCGAGAAATCCAAGAGATAAATATCAGACCAAAGATTAAATAACTAATGCCTTATAAAATCAATAATGTGACAATTCTCACCACTAAGAAAACTCTCCTCCCTTTAAAATTCATCCTGATGCCTAATTAGAGAATAAATATTGGTGTTTATCCTCAACAAAAGATCTCCACTCCCATGTATCATTAAAATCATTCCCATGCAAACAAAGAACTTGAATGAACAATATTTTTTTCTATTAAACTTTATTCTGAAATCCATGATCCGTACAGGTCACTCATACACAAATAAGTCGGATTCTAACTTCAAATATTCCCAATTTAACATGTGAAATGGTTCTGGACTATACATCTTAAATTATGAGATATGGAATACATCATTGATCAAAATAAACTGAGACAGAAATGCTAAGAGGTATGCCACTATACCAACTCTCTCCATAATCTCTAAAGGCCTAACATACCTCGGCACTATCTTCCCCTGTATACCAAGATGAAAGTGACCGAAGTGAGGGGACACTTTCAGAAACACCCAATCACAAACTAAGAATTCTATGTCTCAGTTCCAGTTATCAGAATAAAATTTATGGTGGCTTTGTTCTATCAAAAACCATAGTCTGATCAACCAAACTTTATAATATATATTTTACACAAGGCTCGGTCCCAACAATTAGTTATAGCTTACCTTCACCCATCACAGAGGTGTCCATCTTGGATGACCATAAAGCACCGCAAATGGGTCAATTATTGTCGATTATTTTTAATTATTATTATATGTGAACTCCACCAATCCCAAATGGTCATCCCATAAACCTATGAAATAAAATAAATATTCCTAAAGCATGTCTTCCAATATTTAATTTTCTAGATTGTCTAGTTGTCCATTTTATGATGGTATTTCATTACCGGAAAAATTGATTTAGGATTCTATTTCCTTTTGAAGACCTTCCCAAAACTATGAAGTAAAATGAGGGACCCTATTTAAAATAATATTTTATGGAATACCATGAAGACTCATGATATCCATAACATATAACTATATCTACTCATACGCATTGGTTGAATCCATGATTGGGATGATATGGGATAATTTGGTCATATAGTCAGTCCCTAAACAAATTGCATTCATTACACAGAATGTATAAGGTAATCCAATACTGAACTCCATGGTGACATCATCCCACTTCCATGTAGGAAATAGTAGGGAGTGAAGAAAACCTGAGGGCCTCTGGTTATCTTCTTTAACCTACTGAAAGGTGCAAAATCTGGATAAAAAAGTTAGCTATATCTCACCTCATACCTACCCACTAGAACTAAGGATTCATGTCATAAAACATCATAGTGGTACTGGGATGAACAACCCATTGAGAATAGTGGCTATCCTACATAACCACCTTCACCAAGGAAAATGGAAACATGAGATGTCCCTTGAAGAAAATAATTTCATCTTAGGATAAAGACCAGTCATTGGGAATCTCCCCACCATTATGGAAATTCATATATTACGGACACAACTCATCACTCAGTTTTACTTGCTAAATTAGTTCCAAAAGGGAGGGCATTAGTTGAACACTAGCTAAGAATTCATCCCCACTTTGCCCCTTGTATTCTAGATGCATCTAGGAAAAAATACACACCAATGTCTACTCATCACTAGACTCTTTTATGTCTTGAATCTGCACTTTATTAATCAAATCTATTGCTACCACATTACCTTTTCCCTGGGTATAAGCGATATCAAAGTCAACCCCTTGAAGGTACTCAATTCACCGACACTACATCAAAATCATATCCTTATGAAATAAAATAAAGACCAATAAATTATGATCTAATTATACTACACAATTATCCATAAAACATAGTGATTCCATGTATTAAAGGAATGAATCACTACCACTAATTCAAGGTAATGGGTTGGGTAATTGTTCTCATGTGGCTAGAGTTGGTAAAAACCACATGCCACCAATGGTTTCCTTCATCAACACACACCCAAGAACCATACCTGAGACATCATAGTGGACCATTTAGTACATTATGGATTCTAGAAAGATCAAAAATAGTGTTATAGACAACCTCCACTTAATATCTTCAAAGTAAACCTGACATTCTGGGTTCCACTCAAACTTTACCCCTTTTAGGGTAAGCATGGTCATGGGTGAAGTGAGAAAATAGAAATCTATAATGAACCGCTAGTAATATATTTCAAGGCCCAAAAATTTCTAGATTTTGAATACATTCCATGGTTTCTCCCATGACATCATATCCTCAATCTTCTCAGGGTCTACTAAAACCCCACATTCTGAAATCACATGGCCCAAAAACATCACCTCCCTAATCCAAAATGTACACTTAAAAATATTTTAATAGAGATGAAGATCCCAAAGAGTACCCAACATCATCCTAAAGTGTCTCTCATGCTCTTCCTTAGTCCCTAAGTAGACAATTATGTCCTCCAAAAACACAACAATAAAAGATTGAAGGTATAGATAGAACACCTAGTACATAATCTCCTTGTGGATCAATGGAACATTTGTCAACCCAAATGGCATGACCAAATACTCAAAGTGTCCATACCATCTTCAGAAGGATGACTGAGGAGAATTCGTCTCTCTTACACTGACCTGGTGATACTCGGAATGCAAGTCAATATTGTAGAGCCACCTATCCCCCTTGATCTGGTCAAAAATGTCATTAATATGGGGAAAGGGGTATCTATTCTTGATTTTTACTGTATTCATCTTTTTGTAATCGATACATAACCAGAGAGATCCATTAGAGTTATTTTCAAATATAACTAGACTAACCCAAGGTTAGACGCTCGGGAAAGTGAATCCTTTGGATTCCAAATCATCTATATGTATCTTTAATTCCATCAATTTGGTGGGGGCCAGAAAATATGAGGGAAGATATAACATCTATTTTTATGGAACCAAATTGATGGTGAAATCCATGTCTCTCTCTGAAAGAAACCCAAATAAGTCACCTAGAAATACCTATGGGGACTCATCCACCATAGTAGGTAATCCATCCTCATAACATCTATCATCACACTCAAACACAATCCAAGATATTTGGAATATATATATTTATAATTCCCAAATCTGAAATTGGTGTTCCAACATGGCTTGAATGAGGCTCACATTCACCTTGAAAAACCTGGGTACTCCCTTCCGGTACCACAATGCTCACATGATGATGATAATAGTTGATGTGCACCTAGAAACAAGCCATCAAATCCATACTAAGGATCATGTCAAAGAGGTCTATTTCCAAAACTAGGAAATCCCATTCCATCTCAACCTCTGACAAAGTGAGTATGTGAAATGTGCATATGAAAACCTATTATCTCTTAATATGAATAACCATTACTAACTCAATTTCATATGACATCATATCAGTCTAAAATTTCAAAAAATCCATAGGATGGTCTGAAATAAAAGAATTAGAAGCACCTGTGTCAAATTAGGCAACATATATTGAAAATTCAAAAAGAATTGTACTTCGAACCATTTTAGGTCAAACGTGTAATTACATTAGTGTTTTATCCATAGCATGAAGGTGTCTCATTTATTCCTGAGCTTGATGAAGACTACTTACCTATAGCTCGAACTTAAGCTGACTCTATCTAGAAGAAGATCTGGCCCTACTTCCATGACTTCCAAATTGAGAACCCGTAGTCTTGGATGGTTCTGATTGGGATGTTATCCCCTTAGAGGCTGCAGAACCTATACCACCTGTATATCGGTGTGAAACCTTTCAAAAATTCTGAAAATACCCCCATAATTCCACATCAGTGGCATGGTCTAGGTGAGACTAAACATGTTGACCACATATTCCCCATCCATCTACACTAATGGAATAGGATTGATACAACATCTGAAGCTACATACAAAGATGGTTGGGAAGGATGGTCTACGATACCACCTCCCATATTTTCCTTTTCATCACACCTCCTCTTCATTTTAGATGATCCTCGACTACTCTGTCCCACTATTGTATCTATTCTTGAAAAACAAGATTTTCCACTCTAACCACAAACCCATTTCAAACCATTGATCCTTTAACTTCTTGTTGGAAAATACCTCGGGTGGGAATTGAACTATCTCATCCAAGTTGTTGGAGTACTCCAACATTTTCTAATCCCCCAAATGTTGATACATAGAATTATAGGTCTTAGTTAAGTATAACCTATCATGGTAATACTACCCACTAAATATGACCCTGAAGTTATTCCAATCCATTTGGTATTCCTTCCCAACGTGGACCACTAAGTCCCCCCACCTCTGACTGGGACTATACAATAAGAAAAAATCACATTTCACTTTTATTGGTTTAGGAGTATCATGAAACCTAACCATTTTTTGATATTCTAAAACCAATCATATAAATCATGGGGATCCATGCTACCCCATAAGGAAAGAGTCATGTTCTTGAGGAACTCATGAGACATGTATCTTCCAGGACCTGGTTCAATTTACTTGGCATGATTAGGACAAGATCCCACTCCTTGATCAAATTCTCGAACATCCCGAACAACTAAATCCACTGGTCTCTGATCAACTGGTGTGGGATAACTATCTCTATCCTCTTCCAATAGTTTCACAAGAAGTATTTTTGGAGGCTTAATGCTACACCATTTAACAAACCAAAGAAACCATCAAAAAATATCCACAAAATCTTAAACAACAATAACTTTTTGAAATAATTATAAATAAAAACAGAAACCATAAAAAGAACAATCATAATTAAAACCACTTGGCACCCACTTTGTATCCATGAAAATTCTACAGTCTATACATCACATCTATAGGATAATTAAAAACAAATTTCATATGTCCCATGGTGACACAAGGCCAGTCACAAGGTGTGTTTTCCATAATCCCCACTCGTAACCGAAACCTCAAGTCCCAATAGTTCTATCTCTTATCTACCAAGAATATCCCAAATATCAGGACCCAAAGAAATGGATAATCTTAATTTGAAACAATTTTTTTCAAAAACAAGGTCAGGATTCCGTCCAACCCAGCCCGTGGTAAGGCTCGAAGGGTATTCTTGGTCCCCATGGGTAGAAAACAATTTCCTAGACATGAAACACCACATTTGGGAATGATTAAACCAAAAATAATCAACCAAAAACAATTCACATGAATATTAAATCACACCATAATCAAAAAAAGTAAAATTATCACACGTCAAACAATTTTGCATACATAACCAAAAAAATAAAAAAATGGGGAGGGGAACCAACAAAAAAAATTACACCCCATGAAACAATAGGGTCAACACCACCAGGGCATTATCACCATCACCTACAATAAGTGGAGCCACTATAAACTAGATCCACCATCACCACCACGAAACTACTTGCCTTTACGTAGATCAAACATAACAAGGTTTACATACACTCAAGGGTGTATGTAGGGTGTGATCCAATGCCCAGTATTATATCACCAAAAGTGATTCTATGATATAACAGTATAAGAAAAATCAATATGCTAGTTTAAAAAAAGAAGAGAAAATTTAAAATGAAACATGATTAAAAATTAAAAAATTATTAAACATGAAAACAATATGAATGATAATCATAGCATCACATGATCACCTTGGGTAATCCCTTTGGCACTAGGGTTAGTGGGGTTCTAGGATACTTGTACCTCGGTTATAAGAACAACCAAAACCTACAACATCCTCGTGCATTATCCTCTAGTGTGAAATCACATCCCAAGGTCTAGTGGTCTCCAATCATCATCATATGTTTAGTTAGTGTTGTTGCATCAATCCTGCTAGAGGAACTGGGGCTCGGCCCTACCAGACTGCATAGTTCATTATACCTAGCATTTATTACCTAATTACCAAGGATTCCCTTATGCTTTTGTTTAATCCCCATGTCATAAGAACCTCCTCATACACACACACACAGACACTCAAATAGAAACACAAATTAAAACCATCATTTTTAATTGTAAATCCCCTTTAAAACATTTACGAACACCCAAAAAATTTGAAAACATGATTCTCACCACCCACAAAATCCTTATAAATCAATTATAAATCATATTAAGTATATTAAAATCATCTAGATTTGTTAAATAAGGGAACCACCTATCCTAGAAACTAGGTAGAAAACCACAACTACACCACAAGGGGATCTTATAAAGGCCAGAGCATACCACAACCATCATGATCAAACCCAAATAATCATGATTTAAACAAATTTAGGGAAATCGGTACATTAGAGAAAGAAGAACCTAATAATAAATGAAGATAAGGCCAAGAAGATGGAAGAAAATAATATTAGAGAGGGTTACTTGAAGAGTTATTGAAGATTCAAGGACAAATACACCAAGATATTGAGGTCTAAGGGGGAAAAGAGGGAGGGGAGGTGCAACTATGGATGAGAATCTTGAATGTGTTGAGTTAGGTGGATTTGGGGTTAAAATTGGGGGAGGTTAGTTTAATAATTTCACAATTTTTAAAGATTTGGAAGGCTGTATGGTTTGGCCATACGGTCTACTAGATCATGTACCAACCATGCAGAACTTATTTCAAAAAGAAAAAGAGGCCACATGGTTTTCTAGGGAATGGAGCACACCTATGAAGTTGACCATTAACCTCCAGTAGGTCCGCTAAACTGGGTATACAGTTATCCTATACGCCTGTGCAGTAGGTCGTGTATCCTGGATAGTCTCAATTTCTAGGGTTCATGGTTTCCACTGGGCAAGTACATGGTTTCTATTAAACATCCTCCAACGGTGCACTAGTAGATGTCAGTCCAAAAATAACCATTTTCACCAAAACCCCAAGTAAATCCAAGAGATAAATATAAGACCAAAAATAATGGAAAGAATACCACAAAACAAAACCACGTATAAGAAATAAAGAAATTGGGTTGCATTATTTCTCCTCATATCATAATCAAAGTAAATTTTTTAATGATGTTATTTGATAAATTAATGTAAAGCAGGTATTACCCCATTAAAGGAAGGTTGAATAATCTAGGTATATGTTTCAGATACGAATATACATAATTTAGAATAATTATCTAACTTTAAAGAGATAGAAAGTTGGTTAAAGAGATAATGGTCATAACCTGATGAAAATGGAGTTTAAGAGACATTACTTACACCCATAAGAAAAACATTTCCAATATCAAATTAAATATTACATTTATTATAATTTTTGAAAATAATTATAAAAATTTAATGAGGGTTTTTATTTTATGAAAACAAAAAATCTTGTAAAGGAATCCTAACATCATATAATGATTATGAAAGCGGGAAATTTCTCTGATGCCATATATGTTAAAATAGAGCATTTCATTTCTCTTTTAATAAATTCATTCCATATAAAATATGTAAAAAAATTCCTTTTTAAACCATTTGAATGAAATTGAAAAGTGAAATAATATTTCATTTATAATTCATTCACGACTATATAAATAAATCACTAAAATAGTCTCAAAAATATGTACATGGAAGAAAAATGTTTAAAAAAATCTTTAAAATTTTAAAATGAGGTTTTTAATGTAAAGTTTCCCTTAAATAAAACCATCAAAATATTCCTTTTTCAAAACATTGTAAATTAAATTAAATTTAGTAAAAATGACCTATAGAATCTATTGAATCAAAAATAAAACTTTTATTGAAACATTCAGAAAGAGATGGACATGGTATAATAAGAGTTGGTAGGTAAACTTTAAAATAATCTTTTTTAAGAATGTCCCTTACCTTGAGTACAACATGTCATGTACATTCTTTATTTTCCTGAAAAATAAACTTATCTTAATTATTTACTTTCTTGAGAACTTTTTAATTTTTTTTACACATTTTATTTTATTTATTATAATCTGAATCCATAAAACCTTTAGTTTTTTATTTATTTTAGGATAATCCCATTTTTAACAGGGTTGATAGGGAACCATTACTAGACTGTAGTCCAAAAGGCACAAGTCCCAATATAAGACCTAGATACCCAAATTCATGAAAACACTGGAACTTACCATCCCCAATATATTCTTCATTGATGGTGCCTAGCTTCCCACCTTTTGCAGATGATTGGCTACAATTTCCCCTACAAAGTTATATAGTGCCTGGTACCAATAGTGGTTGTCATACCCTCTCATTCTTCCTATCTATTTATCATTGTTGGTTTCTGTTACTTTCTTTGATTCCTCTTCAATGGCCAAATATCACGTGTTCTGACCTAATTTCTACAAGGACAAAAGGCCCTATGGCTAAAAATCCCACTCTTCATATCCTAGAAGCCTTGTGGACTAGAGGTATTGGATGGAATTAATTCTCTGTGGCCTACAGTCCCATTATTTTTTACCAAAATCCCATTCAATATGAACAGTAATGTTGTTGTAGTGCCCCACTATAGTGCTACAGTATCTATGAAAATTCACCCCCACACAGTTTTATACCTGAGTATAATGTAGAATAATGGGGTTTCTTTACCCATTGGGTAATCCCCAAGCTACTTATGTTATTTATTATCATTTTATATTCAATTTCTGAATCATTTAAGTTCAAATCAAATGTTTTAATGATATTCACCTCATAAGTCTAAAATGACTTTAGCAGGTTGACTATGGTCAATGAGGTCATTATTTCATCATCTACAGAAAAAAATAATCTTTAAATAATTATATTTATTATTCATAAACTATACTTTTAAAACCAACCATTAATTATGGTCATGAAAAATGAACTACGATACAATCAAGGAGATGGTGGGTCGTACGTACGCTTGAGTAATGTTTCAATCTTTCAATGATCATTATAGAAAGAAATAAGACGTTATTTTATATTTACATAAATATATTTATATCATAAATATCAAATTATTTCTTTGAATATACTTATATATACGAACTATATGATGTGATAATGAAAAATGAATCACATCGCTTCGTGGAGGTGGTTATCAACACATACATATGGACGATGTTATCATAATTAAATTAACAAAAAGGTAAGAAGATACATGATATATTAATTTTAAATAATTATAAATATTTCATTATTATAATATATATATATATATCAAAATTAAATCCATCTTCATAAATATCTGTGATATTTGATTATGGAAAATGAATTACATCGGTTTGTGAGACAATAGTCCGCATTACACACAAAAAATGGATTTGTTTCCAATTTGATAGAAGAGGAGGTGAATTTTGGTTATTAAATTAACATAAAAACATATCAATACATGTTATATTATAATTTAATTATATCATAATGGTTGAATAATATTTTAAGTATGTAGAAGAATAATTAAAATAGAAACACCCGGTTTAAAAAATACCTCTTCTTTAGACAACTTCTTTCAGATTACACAAAAATCCTTCCTACGAGGGTTTTATAATAAAACCAAGGAATATAAGATATTTAAAGGGAAATAATTAATAAATTTGGTTGGGGATTAGTTTAACCAAAATGATTTTTATGTGTGAAGAAAATAGTTGAGGGGTGCCCTTTTATATGTTGGGGGAGGGATACTATTGGAATTTCTTAAAATATTAAATTAATATTAATTAATTTTCAATGAAAAAATGATACAAACTAATATAATTCATATGTATTGTTATTTTTGTTATAAATACTCTCATAAATTAAAATTTCGACAAGTTTAGGTGATGTAATCACACATATGTTTTGGTTTTAATCTGTGTTACACCTTTTTAATAATTACTACGATAAATAAGTTTTTTACACTTTAGGGTTTAATATAGTTTATATAAATGAAAAATTGGTCCATTAATGGAACATAGTGGGTATTTTTAAAAATATACCAACAATTTTTCTGAAAATTGCATTTTTTTTAATTTTAAATCATTTAAGAAAATATTATTTATTATAATATAACATCAATATCATTATTGGAACAATTCATTTAATTTGAGTTTAAAAACAAGATAAAAACATTAATTTGAATATATTCCATTAAAACATATATAAAACAATATATCTATATAGAAAATTTTTTAACAAAATATTTTTCTCAAATTATATTACTTTTAATATTTTTAAAACCATTTATTTATTTTCTATTAATTGAATGAATATCGTGTTAGTGTTGTGTAAACATTTAAGGTAATTATTTAATTACTAAAATTTATAAATAAATTACAATGATAAAAAATAATTTATATTTAAAATTAATATTTATAACCAAATATATTCTTTTTATCCCTACCACGGAATATTAGAGTTGTTAAAAGTCAGAGAGTTACATTTTTATCTTTATCTTTTACTCAAATATTATAATGGTCAATATAAGATCCTTGACATTTCTAGAGCCATCACAGGCATGTTTTCAGGTAATTTTTGTTTTTTTACTACCTTTTATGTATAGTAGTGGCTTGGGGTGTGTTTGGGTGAATTTTTAAGGAAAACTAACAGACAGTGGGATGTGCATGTTTTACACAGAGTTTGACAAACCGTGCGACCAAAATGTGCCATGTATGCAAAACTAGATAGCGAGGTCCACACGGTTTGCACAAGGTTTGACAAATTGGGCAGCCAAACCATGCCAACCATGAAAAACTAGATATAGGGGTCTACACGGTTGGCTCACGTTTTTCCCTAACCGTTCGCCTCTACCGAGGAAACCATGCATGTGGGATTTTAATTCTGAAAATCCTTTTTAAAATCACTTGATCCCCTAGGAGTTCCATATTTTTTACCTTGGCTTGGGTTTGAAAAATTCTAGGTTTTACCAAATCCTTCCAGAGGGATTCCAAGGCGATCCGAACACCGTTATTCAAGATCCAAATCCCATATTTAAGATCTTCTCTCCTACTGGTAAGTAGATTTCATCCCATTGCTTCTCTTGTTCTTTATTCTACTTTTCCATGATCTTTTCATGGATTATCTTCAACGTTTTCTTAGATCTAAACCCATAAGTTAATATATAGATCGAGGATTGTAGATCTAGATCTATTTTTTAATGAACTTGATGCCTTTGATCTTAATTTTGGTTTTAGTTATTTAGATTCGGAGCTAGATCAACAACGTTGAGCCGCCTGGATATTGGGGATTTCCATTGGGATAACTTCGGTCAATAAACCAAGGTTGGTGGTCTAAATCACACTGCCATAGTAATGATTTATGATACATGTATGAGTTTATAAATTTTCTAGATTACCTTAATAATTTAATTACTATATTCGAGTAATTAGGAATATGGATTTGACTTGTGATTTTCCTTGGTGATTAATTGATAATTTATCATGGAACAAATGAAGGGGTTTTCCAAAATTGATATTTGTTTTGGAGATTGATTTTGGGTTGAGATATTGACTTTAGATATTGAATTATTGTAAAAAGATAATTAATTGGCGGGGAAATTAATTATGGAATCATGTTTGGCTATGTAAGAGAATTAATTGTTATAATTAATTATGTGCCAAGAAGTTGACCAAATATAATTAATTGGGGGAATTAATTATATGCCATAATGTGATCCAAGATAATTAATTGTGAGAATTAATTATAACTTGTTGAGTTTTTATTTGGATTATTAATTATGAAGAATTAATTATGGAAAGAGAATTGAATTTATTGATTAATTAACTGATGGATTAATTAATGGTTTTATGCTTAGTTAATTGTTGAATTAACTAATGGTCTTTGAAATGTTTAACTAATAACTTTATTAGTAAATTAATAATGTGGAATATTACTATGAGTTAAAGAATAATTAAATGGATGATATTTTGTGGTTCTAGGCATGATGTCCTAGACCAATTAGAAGTTGGGACTTAGACATGGTGTTCATACCAAATAGTTATCAAATCTTGAGATTATGGGGTGTTAGGAATGACTACCTACACCGAATGAGAATTGGAGCACTATGAATTACGACCTACACTCATGAGATTTTTGGTGCTAGGCATCACGTCCTACACAAAATGATTAATGGTAATAATGAATGATGATTCAATTGATGTTTTGGGTGTTAGGCATGATGACCTAGACCAAATGAAAAATGATTATGATTGATGATTCAAATGGGAAACATGAATTGAAATTGGCCTAATGGGGTTATTTAAAATTAAATTATAATGTAATAACTGTTTAAATAAGGAATTATATTTATTTCTTTATTAAATTTCATAAACTCTCTTTTGAATGGACTCATTTTAGACATTGTTGGTGGTGGCATACTTAGTTTTACTCACACCCTATTTGGGCCTCCTGATCAGCACCCGAGCAGACTTTGTTATTGCAGGACAGGATAAGGGCAAGGCCCTGGGATAGATTACTTTTTTCATATTGGAGAATGGGAGAGCGAACCAGACGTGATTCGGGACACATATTTGTAGTCACTTTGCCTTTACATTCAGTATAATTATAGAATCTTGGAAATTTCATTGTCATAGAATGCTTTACCTTTTAGTTGAATATTTTATTTTATGGTTTTGACTATCAAATGTCATGGATCTATTCTTGTTATTTATATATGCTTTTGCACTTAGTTATTTTTATTTTCTTCCACTGGTGTTTTATTCTAATAACATAGGGTATAATCTCCCCAAGACTGACTTACCAGACCCTCATTACTAGTCATCACCCTCTAGCATATGGGGATGTGCACTTGAGGGCATGTGGCCAACCAAATTAGGGAAACGTTTAGTGGCTCCTGGGTTGGGACATCACAAAGTGTAATGGGAGGAGTTTTCTTTTCCTTTTTTTTCTTTTGTCTTACTATTTTGGGAAAGGTATAGAGGATACTAGGAAGAGTCAAGGCTTAGTAATGAGCTTGTGTATGGGAGTTTAAAACCCATGTATGGGGGAAAATAGGAGTACATTAGGTGGGATTGTTGTGATTGTTTTTTGTTGTTACAATTGAAAATTATTTCACCTTGGGTGATGAAATTGTGGTGTAATGTGATATTTGTTTTGAAAATTGTATAATTTTGATTCGTGGCTTAAAGAGGCACGATATTTGAGTCTGCATGCATCATTATAAGAACTATGGGTTGTTGTAACTTGCATCATTCTAGGAACTCATGGGAAAATAGATTAAGGGTAAGTTCTTGAACTTGAAATGTTTTTCCTTGATGTGAGAATAGAATAATAATGAAAAATTAGAATAAATGGGTGTCTAAGGAGAACCATTATTGTTTAATTGAGTATGAGAAATTAATTAATCGTTGAATTAATTAATTTGAGATAATGTGATTAATTAATGGATGAATTAATTAATGAGAATAAATATTCCCTTGTTAGCCAAGACCTAGGTTTAGGATTGTTAAGGGTAGTGAAAAGGCATTGGTGTTGACCGTGTGGCGAGAAAAAAGGGTAAAAGGACATGTTGAAACTTGTTGTGTTAGTTTCTCCTCTTACATAAATGTTATAAGGTTGATTTATGAGACTTGAGATGTGTGTTTGTCTTTGTAAAAGTATGCCTCCACGATGCTTTTTTAGGGAGAGACCAAGGGGTATGGCTCAGAATGAACATCCAAATAGGAAGCTTGAGGAACCATTGGTGAATGATTAGGAAGAAGGGGAACAGTTCTAAGAGAATAATGATCATTTCATTCAATTCATAGAGAGATACCTAGGGTGGGTTCAGAAAAGAATGTCTAAGTTGACAAGGGATTTTTAGCTACAACACCCTTCTACTTTTACTCAAGAGGGTGTACCATAGGAAGATTAATTTTGGATTGAATCCATAGAGAATATACTTGACCATTTAGAGACTCAATCTGAGAGGAGTTTCAAGTTGGTTGCTTAATTGATATGGGGTTCCACGAAGCACTTGTGGTACATTCAAGTACGATCTGGATAGAATGAAGAGATTTTATGGAAGGAATTTCTAGATAAATTCTTAGAGTACTTCTATCCATAAAATATAAGGAAAGAGAAGGCTTCAGATTTTATGCATCTCACACAAGGAAGCATGTCCATAATGGAATACACTAGACGTTTCACAGATTTACAGTGGTTTTCTCCAGCTTTGGCAGAAGATGAGGCTTCTTTGGAAAAACAATTTCAGGACAGACTTAAGTGTGAAATTAAGTCCCATGGGAATATATTTTGTCTAAAAAAATTCTCAGAAGTTGTTATTTAGGATATCATTTTAGAGGGGAACCTAAAGGAGGATTCTAGTATGGGATAGGTAGCTGGAAGATCAGGGAGCAGGCCTTCCGAGAGCTGGAAACATTTCTATGATAATCTACGTCAGGACAGCAGAAATCAAGGTGGACAGTTGGGAGGGACAGTTACACCAGATATTTCTCATCTTCTTGGCCACCAGTGCGGTAGGTAGGGACACTATCATACACATTGTCCTCGACCACCAGTGGAGTACCAATTTCGTGGAAATATGGAAAATCTACAGAGGTTCTATAGGAATCAATGATAGGATGGTGCAGAGGGAGAAACTTCTCAGAGTAAGAGTTTGGGAAGGGGGTCTTCTACAGCATATAGTTCTAGAAACTAGAGTTCTACTAGAATAGGCGGTAGAGGCAGTAGAAATGGTGCTTCAGGGAATGAGAACCCATATCAACATAGTGGTGCTACTTAGGGGAGTCAGTTGACACCACAGGGAAGAGGGGAATTAAAGTTACATATAGTGAAACCTACACTTGTGTAGAGTGAGGCTAGTCCATCGATAGTGATAGGTAATATTTTAGTTTCTTTTATATTATATACTACCTTGTTTGATGTTGGTTACTATCATTACTTTATATCTAAAAATCTTGTTAATGGATTGAGGCTAGAGGTGGAGTCTGTAAGTGGGATAATGAATATTGATACACTATTGGGAAAAAGACTAGGGATATCTATTTATGAAAGTTATGTTCTCAAGATATCAGATATTATTGTTTCCTTTGGGATATATATATCCTTGATATAGCTGGTTCGACCTGATTATGGGTATAGACTGGTTGAGCACACATTGATTTTTACCACAGGATAGTGACATTTGTATCTCCTGAGGGTGACCAATATGTTTTTCATGGAGAATGGGATATCCATGCAGGTTGAGTTGGTCCTATTACTCAACAATTAGGAGAGATTATAGCCCAAGTTACTAGTATTTTACCAGATGATGGGACTGGTATGAAAAATGTCTTTCCATCAGTAGTTGAACTATTTCAGGATGTATTTCCTGAATACTTTTCATGGTTTCCACCTGAAAGAGATGTTTAGTTCTCTATTGATCTCATTTTAGGTGTTGAGCCGGTATCTATTCCAAGATAAAGAATGGCACTGACTGAGCATTAAGAGCTCAAAATGTAGTTGGTAGAGTTATAGGATAAAGTCTTTATTCGTCCAAGTACATAACCTTGGGGTTCTCCTTTTTTGTTTAAAAATAAGGCCGACAAGAGTTTACTCTTCTTTGTCGATTATCGAAAGTTGAACAAAATGACTGTGAATAAACAATATCCTCTTCTGTGTATCAATGATTTGTTTGACCAGCTAAAGGGGGATAGTGTGTTATCAAAGATCGATTTGAGATCAGGGTATCATCAGTTGAGAGTTCGGACTTCTGATATACCAAGAACTTCTTTCAGCAACAATTGTGACCTTTATGAGTTTGTAGTAATGCCGTTTGGGTTGACTAATGCTTTAGTAGTGTTTTTGGCCTTGATGAATAGGATATTTAATCCATACTTAGATCAGTTTTTTTTGTTTTTGGATGACATCTTAGTGTACTCTAAGACTCATTATGATCATGCTCAACATCTTGACATCAACCTAGGTACACTGAGAGAGCATTGGATATATTCCAAGTTATCTAAATGTCAATTTTGGATTGAAAGGGTACACTTTTTGGGGCATATCATCTAAAAAGAAGGTGTGGCAGTGAACCTATAAAAAGTGTAGGCAGTGATTTCTTGGGAGCATCCTAAGAAAATTTTCAATATTTGAAACTTTATGGGATTAGCTTGTTATTACAGGGGATTCATCCAGGACTTTTCCCGATTGGATGAACCGCTTACTAGTTTCACAAACAAAGGGGTAAAGTTTGTTTTGGAAGAACCATGAGAGAATTATTTCCATACATTTAAGAAGCTCTTGAAATTATCACCAATTTTTATCTTACCTGAGTAAGGTTAGGAGTACATGGTGTATTGTGATGCTTCTAGGGCTAGACTTGGAGCTATGTCGGTGCAAGGGGATAAAGTCGTTGCTTATGGGTCTTGGCAGTTGAGGCCACATGAATGGAATTACCCTAGGCATTAACGCAAGTTGGTAGTAGAAGTGTTTATGATCTTAATGGTTGGGGACACTATCTTTTGTGTGAAAAGTTTACATTTTTTACCGATCAAAAAATATTGAAGTATATCTTTTCACAGTGTGACTTGAATCCTTAGCAAGGAAGATGGGTATAGTTTATGTATTCCTTTGATTTTGAACTGGCATATACACCCAGGAAGTGGAATAGTGTGGCTGATGCCTTGAGTAGAAAAACTCATACTCATTTGGTACATGAGTTGAGTGTCGAATAGAAGATAATGACTTTTCTGGAGGAAATGCATGTGGTAGTTTAGGAGAATCAAGAGAGGAGGACTCCAGTTTTTGTATCAGTAGAGTCTACACTCTTGAGATAGATCAAGGATAGGAAGTATGAGGATCTGGAGGGTTTATCCTTAAGGGAAGGTTTTTATGGTGGGGATACACCTTCATACTATAAATAAGTTGAGGATGAGATCATATATGTGAAAAATCCGGTTTTTGTGCCTACGAGTATGTGAGAGGAACTCATACAAGAATTTCATGCTTAAAGGTGGGTGGTACATACTGGGGTGACAAAACTGTATCGTGACCTTCAAGAACAGTTTTGGTGTCCAGACATGAAAAACGAGATAGCAGAGTTCGTAATAAGATGTTTCACCTATCAGTAAGTGAAAGCAGAGCATCAATGACCTGGAGGCCAATTGTAGCCATTACCTATTCTAGAATAGAAGTGGGATGATGTGACTATATATTTTGTGGTAGGACTTCCAAATAAACCTAGGAATAATTATTCTCTTTGGGTCATTGTGGATCGACTAACGAAGGTAGAACACTTCTTGCCTATTAAGGAAACCTTTACAGTATAGAAGTTGGGATAATTGTATGTGAAAGAGATAGTTCATTTTCAGGGGGTATCATAGACTATAGTTTCATATCGCGATCCATACTTTACTTAATGCTTCTAGCAGGGATTACAGAAGGTTCTTGCTACACAGGTACTATTAACTACGGCCTTCCACCCACAGATATATTGGAAGTCAGAACGTACCATACAGGTGATAGAGGATATGTTGCAAGCATGTGTGTTTGACTTTGGTGGTTCTTCGGAGAAGCACTTGGCTTTAGTAGAGTTCTCCTATAACAACAGTTATCAGGTAACTATATAGATGTAACCATATAAAGAAATTTATGTTATACCTTTTAGATCACCGCTATGTTTGTTAGTGGCAGGTTAGTTAGAGCTCTTGGGACCGAGTCTTGTTCAGGAGACATCAAAGTTGGTGCAGTTGATTCGGAAACATATGGCTACGGCTCAGAGTAGACAGAAGTCGTATGCTGATAGATGGAGACTACACCTAGAGTTTACATAGGTTGATAGTGTATTACTTTGGGTGTCTCCTAGATTGGGTCACCATAGGATACAGAGGCAGGGCAAGTTAGCACCCTGGTTTGTGGGACCGTTTGAGGTACTGGAGAGAATCGGGCTAGTGGCGTACCGATTAGCACTTCCACCGAAATTTAGCGCTATGCATGATGTTTTTCATGTGTCATAACTATGAAGGTATCACCAAGACCCTTCCCATGTTATTGGTGTGGAATAGGTTGATCTTGAGATAGAGGCATCCTTTGTGGAGCATCTGATATGTGTGATGGGTCGTAGTGATAAAGTGTTAGGGGAAAGACTGTATCGTTACTTCATGTGTTATGGAAACATGGTGATATTCAAGATGAAATAGGGTAATGGAAAGTAGACATGAGGGATCAGTGGCCCAATCTTTTTGGCACATAATCTTAGAGAAGTTTGGGAGTATAGCTCAAGGAAGAGATGTTATAAGGTGGGGATATTGTAAGATCTCAGCTTTTTATGGAGTCATCTCAGGCATGTTTTTAGGTACCTTATGATGTTTTTAAGTACATTTGATTTGTATTAGTTTTTCGGGGGTGTTTGGGTGAATTTTTAAGGAAAACTAATGGACATTGGGCTATGAACAGTTTGTGCACGGTTTGACAAACCATGCAATCAAACAGTGCCATTATTGTAAAAGTGGACAGAGAGGTCCGCAATGTTTGCACATGGTTTGATAAAACGTTCATCCAAACTATGAAAACCATAAAAAACTGGTCAAAGGGGTCCACATAGTTGGCACACAGTTTTCTTTAATAGTGCGCCTCTTCCCAAGAAATCGTGAGGACGGAATTTTATTTTTGGAAATCCTTTTTAAAACCACCTAAACCCCTGATAATTCCATATTTTTAACCTTGGATTGGGTTTGAAAAATTATAGGTGTTCCCAAAGCCTTTCGGAGGGATTCAAAGGTGATCTAAACACCGTTATTCAAGATCAAAAGCCCATATCTAAGATCTTCTCTCCTCCCGTTAAGTGGATTTCATCATGTTGCTTCTCTCATTCTTTCCTCTACTTTTCCATGACATTTTCATGGAGGATCTTAACCTTTTTAATGGATCTAAACCTATGATTTAAGATCTAGATCAATAATTGTATATCTATATCTATTTTTGAAGGACCTTGATGCCTTTGATATTAATTTTGGTTTTAGGTATTTAGATTCAGAGCTTGATCGACGACATTGTGCCAATCAAATTTTGGGGATTTCTGTTGGGATAACTTCCATCAATAAATTGAGGTATGTGGTCTAAATCCCACTCCCATAGTCATGATTTATGATATTTGTATGAGTTTATGAATTTCTAATATTCCGTTAATAATTTAATTCTTAAATTGGAGTAATTAGGAATATAGATTTTACTTGATATTTTCCTTGTTGATTAATTGATAATTGATCATAGAACAAATGAAGGGGGTTACCCAAACTGATATTTGTTTTAGAGATTGATTTTGGGTGAATATATTTACTTGAGATATTTAATTCTTGTAAAAATATAATTAATTTTGGGGGAATTAATTATGGAATTATGTTTGTATATGTAAGATAGTTAATTTGAGAATTAATTATGTGCCAAGAAGTTGACCAAAGATAATTAATTTGGAGAATTAATTATGTGCCATGATGTGATCCAAGATAATTAATTTTGAGAATTAATTATGACTTGTTGGGTTTTGATTTGGATAATTAATTGTGAATAATTAATTATTCAAAGAGAATTGTGTTGATTGATTAATTAATTGATAAATTAATTAATGGGTTATATGATTAGTTAATTGTTGAATTAACTAATAGGCTTTGAAATGATTAACTAATCATTGGATTAGTAAATGAATAATGTGGAAAATTATTATGAGTTAAAGAATGATTGAATGGATGAGATTTTGTGGTGCTAGGTATGGAGTCCAATACGGATTAAAAGTTGGGACTTGGACATGGAGTTCCTCCCCAATAGTTGTCCAAGCTTGAGATTATGGGGTTCTATGCATGAAGACCTACACCAAATGAGAATTGGAGTGCTAGGAATGATGACCTATACTCACGAGAGTTTTGGTGCTAGGCATGACATCCTACACCAAATGATTAATTATAATAATGAATGATGATTCAATTGAGATTTGGGGTGCTAGGAATGACTACCTACACCAAATGATAAATGATAATGAATGATGATTCAAATGAGAAAGATGATTTGAACATGGCCTAATGTGATGATTTCAGATTAAATGAAAATGTAATAAGTGTTTAAATCATGAATTTTATTTATTGCTTTACTAAATTACATACACTATATTTTGACTGTACTCGTTTTAGATATTGTTGGTGGTGGCCTACGGAGTTGTACTCACACCCTATTTGGTATTCCTGATCGGTACCTGATCAAACATTGTTATTATAGGACATGATTAGGGAAAGGCCCTGGAATAGATTGTTGTTTGGGATTAGAGCATGGGAGAGGGAATCATATGTGGTTTGAGACCCATATTTGGAGTCTTTGTGTCTTTACTTTCAGTTTCATTGTAGACACTTGGCACTTTCATTTTCATTGCAAGCTTTACCTTTCAGTTGAATATTGTATATTCTATTATTGATTATCATATGTCATGGATCTGTTCTGGTTATTTATATACAATTCCCCACTTGGTTATTTTTATTTTCTTTCGCTGTTGTTTTATTCTGATAATAGAGGGTATAGTCTCCCCAAGACTGACTTACCATACCCTCACTGATATTCGGCGCCCTCTGGTGTATGGGGAGTCGGGCTTGACGGCATGTGGCCAACCGGCTCGAGGCACCGTTCATTGGCTCCCAGGTCAGGACGTCACGGTCAAAATCACAAATATATGGAACTAAGTGTCCATATATTCAATAATGTTATGTAAATGGGTGAACTCCACTCATCCAATTGGATAACAGAATGTTTTAGGGTCATTTTTGAGTTCTTATCATATTATTTCTAAACATAACTACCTGATTTACCCTTACTATGGTGATAAGTAAACACTATAGTTACTATTCATCATTATTAAAAATAATAGGGGTCTATTTACTAAATTTATACCTCCTGCTTAAAAATATGGAATTAATTTTTCCTAATTTAATAAAAATAAGTGGAAGAATTGAATTTCAAATTAGACCCACAAGACGTGACAATTGAGGATTTTCTATTAAAATTCCTTTTAAGTCTAAAATGTTTTAATACTATATATAAGTATAAAATTCAATAAAAATATAATAATTGAATTATTTTTAATAAAAATTAACTAATTAGAATTTAAAACTAATCCAAAAAAATAATTTTACTTTGTAAATACCTCTAATGAAAATATATTTTTCAATAAAAAAATAGTATTTTGTCACTATTCATCAAAAAATTAAAATTTTCATAAAAAAACAAATTTTTACCCTAAGATAACCTTGATATTCTAATTTCCAAAATAATATATGTTTTATAAAATTATATTTCTAACATTATTATAAATTCGTTATATTACCCACTCAAAAAAAGAAATAAAAAATATTTTTTAATAAAAAAAATTGAAAAATAAAATAACTTTACTAAAAATTGAGTGATTATTTACTAAGGATTTATCAATACATTTATATTCAGTATGACCATTGTATATATTTCATAAATAATTTAATACTATTCATACCTTCCAATTTAATATTTAGGTTATAACGACAATCTTTAAATAATAATATTCTATTTTTTGTTTAAGCTCGGTGTTATGTGTCTTATATGCTATCAAACAGAGTATTCATTTTAAAATCATAGGGTGTTACATCCCCCCACCATTAATAATTTTTTTCCTCTCAATTTTAACTTCATCTTGTTAATCATGGATTTTACATTTAAAAATACCTTTTTTGAAATCCCTCATCATATAAAATGGTTAATAAAACATTCTTTTGAAAAGAGAGAAAATAAATGTATGAAGGTCATCTAGAATAACACATAATAGGTTTAGAAATAGGAGAACGTTAGTATGAAGTGAAAATATAAGAAAGGTAAGAAACATTAATGCCCAAATAAGTATGGATAGTGACATAGAACATTGATGATAATAGAGTGAATGATCCTATTGAAGTCAATAACCCCAAAACCATAAACTAATGAAGTGTGGAAAATACCAACAGTTCATTAGAAATTAAAGTAATAGGATAACATTTTTTTTCTACTAGATTATTTTTCTAGAGTTTAGAAATTTCTTTAGCATCTAGACTGAGAGAATAAAGATATATACTTACTTAGAAAGTGAAATTTCCTCCTTTAATAAATTTCCACCATAGTCTCATATTTTGATACAAATGAAGTGTATTCAAGATGAATTTTTTATGTTTGTAGTACTAAAATTAAATTATAATGGATCATATAATCCATAAAATGATAACAATATATTCCAACTATATTTATACATTAACCAAAATAAAATTATTTATCACAAGGGAATATAATTCTCTAAAAGAATAAACCTTCATATTAACAAAACCATTATTAATATCCAAAGCCTCAATAATAACACAAAAAATTTTACTTAGATCATTTGATAAATAACTAATCTTAAATTTTTTTTAAAATATTCCTAACCAAGTTTGTAACCCCAAAATTAGAAGGATTTGGTCACAATTTCTTCGTATATTAGTTTAACATCTATCTCCAATTAACATTAGTAAATCACTAATTCATATATTTTAAAAATGTATATTCACTAATAATATAATATCCAAAATATGTGAATCATATAAATAATCTAAATAACTCTAAATCCAAATTAAAATCATACAATATTCCAAAATGTGGTTCTACCTTAATTACTCAAATAAAATCCCATAATATCACATAATTTTACCCAATACTATAGCGATCTTCTTCTAAAATAATATTAATCACTTAATTTACATATTTATTTTATACATCATGGTTATCTATATTATAAATCATAGGTTCCTAAATTATAATAAACCATAGTTACCTCAATATCAAAAATCATATAAACCCTAAATGTTATCAATACATTTAAACATATGTACCAAAAATTTAAGGAAACTCTTCCTCGAATAATACTTCATATTAAACTGAAGCATTACATATTCCTAAACAAGAAAAAACATCTCCCAAAATATAATTATTCACTTTTAAATCCCATCCATTAGAACTCCAAAATGGATGTATAGTACTTTTCACTTATGATAAAACTCAAACTCAGAAAACCTCAATGGTATCCAAAACTATTAAGATAACCTCTGATGAAAAAATCTTAAACTTCAAAGTTATATAAATATTTATTCTGATTCTAAATATAATGAACCCTCTTTAAACATTAAATAATATAGTGTCTTTGTGCTAGAATTAACTTTCTTGCATTCCCAAAGATCCCTTAGGATCATAGTTTTAAATAATTATGAAAAACACTTACATAATTAACTCATAAATTTCAAAGTGTACACTTTAACTTATTATCTATTTTCCCACAATATGAAAATTTTAAAATAAAACAATATTTTTTATCATAGCTAATATTTATGAATTTAAAATTTACTTCTTCATTGTTATTACCCATCTTTAAACACTATTAAAATCATTCAAAAACATGATATGAACACAAAATCTCAGTAAAGAATATATAAAAATAAATAAATAATCATGTTTGATCATGAATACTTATACAATATTTTTCTTTTCAAAACTAAGATTTGGGATCAAATTAAACATTATAACCCCCGTGAAATCAGCTTATCTACCCAAATATTTTCATGAAAATTTTCATAATAAATTTTAAAGGAATAATAAAATAAATTAGTGCAAATTTTCTATTATTAAAAACTTATGAAAACTTTTTCAAAAAAAGTTTTAATTTTCACCCTTACAAAGTTTCATATAATTTTCTTTAATTATAAACTCATAAGTAATCACATAGGATCATAACATAAATAACATGGTATCAAAATATCAAATAAATATAGAAAATTTTATATAAACATAAAACATGACATAAGAATAAGTCAAGGATAACTATCAAGAAAACATCACATTTTGGACAGATTTCTATAGTAGATTCGGTTTACACTCTAAATCCCATATATAGTGTCTCATGAGAAGAAAACATTACCCAATACATTGGTGAGCTCTCTAGATGCACCCATCATAACATGTTCATGGTTATATATTACAAAAAAGTAAATCAATCATAATTTAAAACCATAATAATTACCCATGGAAAGAAAATGGGTTGTATAATATTTCCTCATATCATAATCTAAGTTAATTTCACAATTAAGGCTTTTGAACAATCAACATAAGGCATATATATCCCTATAAAAGGATAAGAGAATATGATTGCTATATATGTGTAACGACCTGGACCCGGCCAGCCACCCAAACAGTGCCAAATGGGTCAGGTGTCACTACCTTAGACGCACCTCCACTGAACGCCAAAGGCTGCCGACTAACAGTGATGGTCTGAATAGGTATTGTGGGGAGGATATACCCTCTCGGAGGAATAAAATGGTACTGGTCCGAGTATAATACTAAATTATGCAACGGAAATAAATGACTCAGCAGACTCGAACTAGACCCACAAAGCGGAAGCATATCCAATATCAATAAACAGCGAAAGAAATATAGAAAACAACTGCAGCGGAAAGTAAACAGAACAACATGCCAGCAATAAACTGCAACAACTACTGTAAACAAACAAGCATGCATCCAAAGTAGGTCATACACAACTTAATATAAAAAGGGATCCAATGGCTAACCAACAGTATCTACAACAAGTAAGAATTACGCTACAGAAAAGTAAACACAACAAAGTAAACCCCAACTAGGTATGACCTCAAGGTTCATACCATCTCCATGAAACAACTAACACAGCACAGCTCCTGAAGCTAGCCTCTTTCAGGCACATAAATCCATAAAGTCTGCACGTGTCCCGAATGGCCCGTGTAGGGTGTGAGACAAATCTCAGTAGGATACCACCCAATGGTGCATACCAAATATATTTGTTTAAGCAGTCATGCATTTACAAGGAAAGAAGTAAACATTACAGTTCACAAATAAACACAAACTCCACTGGTGCTCACCATCCACCATGGAGTGTCACCTGCTTCGGCCAATGCCGGAATCTCTGTCGTATAACCCGGCACCGTGTGCCACCTGACACCTCGTGTCTCAAGTACCGACGTCCCAAAGGCACACCCCAAATAGTAACCCGGCACCAAGTGCCTCCTGACACCTCGTGTCTCAAGTACCAACGTCCCGAAGGCACACCCACAAATAGTAACCCGGCACCATGTGCCTCCTCACACCTCGTTTATCATGTACCGACATCCCGAAGGCACTCCCATCTCCTGAAGGCTCCTCACCTCCCACGTGTATTTCTACGATAAGCACCCCCAACAAAAATACCTAACCGCAACTACGAGGGCCTCTACCCACACGAGTGGTCAAAACCACCTCATCACGGAGTATCTCTGTGTGCACACTACTCAAAGTCCCGGGTGAGCGGTAATCACCACAATAGTCCAAAGCCACCAAAACGTCTGACACCTCATGTCCCAACGACCATGTCGCTCAAGTCCGATTGCATTGCCACCCTAGTATCCCGGGCCTTTCCCAACCTGACAGTCGTACTGCCTCAAGATGACGTCCATGACGCCCAATCCCGTGGTCAAAACCACCCAAAGTAACCCGGGAAAAGCCCCAACCTATGATCAACATCACTCTAGCATAACTAGGCCAAGCCCAACACAACCAAAAAGGGTCCAGCAGATGCAATTCAGCAATTGTACATATAACATATTTAACCAGAAAACATAACCAGGGAAAACCAACTAAACAGTCGAATTGCACTATACCAGGTGTTCTCCCATACCAGCACTAAGGTCTTAAATGCCTCCAACAATTTAACAGGCTTTAACAAATTAAACTAAATAGTTTATAACAATAACATTTCAATTAAAACCATTTTGGCATTCCCCAGACAAAATGCCCTGACGAGCAACGGCCCCTCACCTGGCCCTGCTCACACAAACTGTTAACCGGGCATACCCAAAAGCATCCAGGGGGTCTCATAAACAATACAGTATAAAAAAGAAGACAAAACAGGTACCGCTCAAAATACACGAAAATGCGTCGAAGGCCGCGTCACCCAAACAACTACGAAAACACAAAAAGAAGTATGCACCACCTACCTGAGACTCGCATGATGCTACTCCTCCGGTAACACCTGCTAATTTGATCTAAAATGTGATAAATCTACAAAAGATTCAAAATCGCTCAAAGGGATATAACTCATTCTAGAATGAAAATCAGACAAAACGGCCAAAGTGGAATCGAGGCCTTACTGAGGGGGTCCCAACGAACTAATCAGAGCTCGGATCGAGTCTCGGACGGACGATCAGGAGGAGAAGAGGGGTTAGGTCAGCTCTCCCCGCTCAACCCGACGAAGGGGATGAGTTCAGCCTAAAAAACGAGGCTACTGCCTGTTTTAGCGGGGGGGGAAAGAAATTACATGTTGTGTAGTTTAGGACTACACACCATGTATATTTCATTTAATTGTTCAAAAGACGGCTGATTTCGCCGAGTTACTTTCCGAACCTACCGACATGAGTACACGACGTGTACCTCTGGGTACACAAAGCGTACCGGGTTCCTCTTCTCTTCCTCACTGACATACCCACAGGACATGTATATCCCTCATACATGGCTGGATTACATGGCCTGTCCAAAGGGAACACAGTGTGTCCCTGGTTCTACCCAGCCAACGGCCTACACGCCATGTATGGCCTCACACAGTCGGGGGATATACATGGCGTGTTCAAAACTACACACCGTGTAGTAAGAAACTATTACACGGTCATCACATGGCATGTACTCGGTGAGAACACGGCCGACACTCACTAACCACATACACGGCGTGTACTCAAAAGTACACGGCGTGTAATCTGGAAATTTCCAGAAACTTCCCATTTACTCCAGTTTCCTCGGAAATCGGTCAAAAATCCAAACAGGGTCTGGATTTTGACCCATTTTGAAGACCTGTGTTCTTACAAACTCCCCACCTTAACATAGATCATCCCCATGCTATCAACCAAAACCCGGAGACGGCACCAAACATACCACTCCGTTCAAAGCAACCCGGACTTCCCTGGTCACAAAGTTTCCGGCTAAATTCCTCAAGGGGGATCCACACCTTAGGAACTGCCTAACCCGATCTCAACCCAACAAAACTCAAATCAAACAGGGTTCAATAACCTGTTTTTCGGACACATATCCCTCCCGTGACACATCGTCACCCCTGCACCCCATTGGTGCTCCTGTGTCGCTTCCGACACCCAAAGTATCCCGCACCACATCGGTGTCCGCCTCCATGAGGTCCTAGTGCTGAGCACCTCAAGTAACCTGCATCCTCAATGCCCCGATGCCAACGACACCTCAAGTAACCTGGATCCTCGATTCCCTGATGCCACGCATCTCATACATATATATATATATATCACGCACCCGAGATGGTGCCAACCCACTGACTAGCATTTAGTCAGTCCACAAAGATCATGTGCACCTCGTGCACTCAAAACAGACATACATCTACAGGTCATTCCAAAAAAGAAACATGGAGATCACGGTCACACCGCGGTGTACCTCTAATTGTCATCGGCTCACCGGCTTGCTCAGCCTCTGGCAGCTCCACGGTGTGTACCTGGCCTGAAACACAGCTGCCTAACGCCTAACCTCCCTGCGGTGATGCTCCAGTCACTGGCCACTAACCCCTCGGCAGGGTCCCACTATCTCTGTCACGACCTCCACGCACAGCTGAACCTCGACTACCCTCTCCGGGTACTAAACCTGAACCAACTCCAGACGCTGCAGTCTGTCCTAGTCCCTGCCTGCCGGCTATCTGAGAAGGCTGCCTGCAAAACCTCTCCCGATGCACGTCCTGTCCACATGCCTGGCACTCCTTCGGAGGCCTATCGCACTGCGCCCGAACATGTCTCGACTGTCCACACTGAAAGAAAATCACTGAATAAATCCCACAAGGTTGTCGAGTGGAGTCCTTGGCCTGACTGTCCTGCTGGAACTCGTCATGTCCTTGCTTCCTGTTGTCCGAACCGTCACCTGAAGCTGTCGTCCTACCCAAGAGAGATTTCTCTCTCTCATTTCCCTCGGCTATGAGCGCCTAATTCACCGCCTCGGAGAAAAAACCCATCCTGAAAAGGCTCACCTGGACCCGAATGGCGTGTCGCAAGCCATCCTCGAAGCGCCTCACCCTAGCTGCATCATCGCTCACCATACCAGGTGCAAAGTGAGAGAACTCTGTGAAAGTAGCTGCGTAGTCCATGACGGACATGTCCCCTGCTGAAGACTCAATAACTCCCGATCTCTCTCTACCCTCAGTGTCTCCGGGTAAAAGTGCTCGAAGAACCAGTCCTCGAAGTCCTTCCATGCCAGTCCCTCATGCCTACGAGCCTGAACCTGTACGTCCCACCAACGCTTCGCCGGTCCTCTCAGCATGTAAGTCTCCAGCTTGACCCTCCGCCCTGGAGGTGTCTCGAGCTACTCAAAAATCATCTGCATTCTTTATATCCAGTTCTCAGCTGCCTATGGACCTCCCTCACCCTGAAAAAGCGGCGGGTGTTGCGACTAGAGCTCTCGTGTTAGATACGTCATAGAAGGCTTTGTACTCTGTGCGCCTCTATCAATCCCCTGCAAGACGCGTTCCAGGCTCGCTCAGAGCTGCTCGTCGAGCCACGGCCCGAATGATGCCAAACCTAGCTACTGTCCTACCTACACTGGATCCTAAGCCTGATCCTGTCCCTAGATATGTACCTACAGCTCGTGCTCTGCCTGTACCGAATTCTGACCCTGATCCTGCGGCATTGTACCATCTCCTGCCTGAGGCTCCATCGAGTCGTGAAGGAGTAACCCGCTGAATACCATAAATGGTTAGACAACACATACATATATACAGCAATATATTCTATACAGATAAGGAAAGTAGTAAAAGGAAGTGCATAATAACTACCCTTACTCCCCCTCACCGCAACCCATGCCCCATGGCATCCCGGCCTCATGGCCTCCTTACCCACCCAACAGAGCCAAGTATCAAAAGTACCTCAGGCCATGCCCATCCTGACAACTCACATTGCCTCAAACCGATGACCGAGTCGCCCAATCCTGACAGTTACACTGCCTCAGCCATAGTACCAGCCTACTCTCATAGGAGTCAGACCCAATATCCCGCCACATGCAATTTTTTACAAAAATATAAAGCATGGCATACACATTGCACAACTAGCAATTCTATCAGTAATTTAACCAATTTACATTTCAAATCATATTAAGCATGGCAATTTATTTTTTTATTCACATTGTATTATCACTTCACAAAGCGTACGTTCAATTATGAAATTGAAATACCCTAAAAATGTGCCTATCAAAGCCAACCAAAGTAGTCTCCCCATACCGAGCCAAGGTCCAATTCTTCTTTACCACACCGGGTCAAGGGTCACATATCACAATCCAGAACATCACACACCAAGTGAGCCACCGAGGTGGAAATCATATAAACTGTAATCTGTGTAAAAGCAAACAGAAATTCCCACCCATGGAAACTTGGTCCATCCCTCATACCTGGGGCTGGAGGCACCCAAGCACAAGCTAGGAACCCAGTTCTAGTAACAACAACTTATCTCCAGTCTACCATATCCTAAATAGTAAACCCAGCAGAAATAAAAGACAAGTCTCAATCTCATTAGTAGCCAGGAAAACACTGCTACTAAATCCTTGTCCAGAACTCCTTTGATACCACTTTGTAATGACCCAGATCCAGCCAGCCACCCGAACAGTTCCTAACGGGTCGGGTGTCACTACCTTAGGTGCACCTCCCCTGAACGCCAAAGGCTGCCGACTAGCAGCGAGGGTCTGAATAGGTATAGTGGGGAGGCTATACCCTCTCAGAGGAATAAAATGGTACTGGTCGGAGTATAATACTAAAATATGCAGCGGAAATAAATTACTCAGCAGACTCAAACCAGACCTGCAAAGCGGAAGCATGTCCAATATCAATAAACAGTGGAAGCAATATAGAAAACAACTGCAGCGGAAAGTAAACAGAACAACATGCCAGCAATCAACTACAACAACTACTGTAAACAACCAAGCATGCATCCAAAGCAGGTCATACACAACTGAATATAAAAAGGGCGCCAATCGCTAACCAACAGTACCTACAACAAGTAAGCATGCCGATACAGAAAAGTAAACACAACAAAGTAAACCCCATCTAGGTATGACCTTAAGGTTCATACCATCTCCATGCAACAACTAACGCAGCCCAGCTCTTGAAGTTGGCCTCTTTCCTGTACATAAATCCATAAAGTCTGCATGCGTCCCGAAGGGCCTGTGCATGGTGTGAGACAAATCACAGTAGGATACCACCCAACGGTGCGTACCAAATATATGTATTTAAGAAATCATGCATTTACAGGGAAAGTAGTGAACAGTACAGTGCACAAATAAACACAAAATCCACTGGTGCTCAGTAGCCACAATGGAGTGTCACCTACTTCAGCCAACGCCGGAATCTCTGTCCTATAACCCGACACTGCGTGCCACCTGATACCTCATGTCTCAAGTACCGACGTCCCAAAGGAATGCCCCAAATAGTAACCCAGCACCAAGTGCCTCCTGACACCTCGTGTCTCAAGTACCGATGTCTCGAAGGCATGCCCACAAATAGTAACTCGGCACCATGTGCCTCCTGACACCTCGTGTCTCAAGTACTGGCATCCCAAAGGCACGCCCATCTCCTAAAAGCTCATCACCTCCCACGTGGATTTCTACGGCAAGTACCCCCAACCAAAATACCTAACCGAAACTACGGGGGCCTCTACCCACACGAGTGGTCAAAACCACCTCATCACGGAGTATCTTTGTGTACACACTACTCAAAGTCTCGGGTGAGCAGTAATAACCAAAATAGTCCTAGGCCACCAACACGTCTGACACCTAGTGTCCCTGCGACCAAGTCACTCAAGTCTGATGGCATCGCCACCCTAGTATCCCGGGCCATGCCCATCCTGACAGGCGTACTGCCTCAAGCCGACGTCCATGACGCCAAATCCCATGGTCAAACCCACCCATAGTAACCAGAGAAAAGCCCCAACCTGTGATCAGCATCACTCTAGCGTAACCGGGCCAATC
The DNA here is from genome assembly GCA_963277665.1 of Viscum album. Taxonomy (NCBI): domain Eukaryota; kingdom Viridiplantae; phylum Streptophyta; class Magnoliopsida; order Santalales; family Viscaceae; genus Viscum; species Viscum album. The sequence goes on along the minus strand of OY728129.1, from coordinate 410,771,684 downwards.
CCAACACAACCAAAAAGGGTCCAGCAGATGCAATTCAGCAATTGCATTGATAACATATTTAACCAGAAAACATAACAAGGCAAAACCAACTAAACAGTCGAATTGCACTATACCAGGTGTTGTCCCATACCAGCACTGAGGTCTTAAATGCCTCCAATAATTTTACAGGATTTAACAAATTATACTAATTAGTTTATAATAATAACATTTCAATTAAAACCATTTTGGCTTTCCCCAGCCAAAATTCCCCAATGAGCAACGGCCCCTCACCTGGCCCTAATCACGCAAACTGGTAACCGGGCATACCCAAAAGCATCCCGGAGGTCTCATAAGCAATACAATATGAAAAAAGAAAATAAAACGGGTCCCGCTCAAAATACCCGAAAACGCGCTGAAGTCCACGTCACCCAAACAACTACGAAAACACAAAAAAGAAGTATGCACCGCCTATATGAGACTCGTACAATGCTACTCCTCCGGTAACACTCCCCAATTCAGTCTAAAATGCGGTAAACCTACAAAAGATTCAAAACCGATCAAAGGGCTATAACTCATTCTAGATCTAAAATCAGACAAAACAGAGAAAGAGGAATCGAGGCCTTAACGAGGGGGTTCCAATGCACTAATCGGAGCTCGGATCGGGTCTTGAACAGACGATCGGGAGGAGAGGAGGGGTTCGGCCGGCTCTCCCCGCTCAACCCAACAAAGGGGATGTGTTCTGCCTCAAAAATGAGGCTACCGCCCGTTTTAGTAAGAAAAAAAAAGAAAGTACATGACATGTACTTTAGGACTACACACCGTGTATATTTCATTTAACTGTTCAAAAGACGGCTGATTCTGCTGACTTACTTTCCGAACCTGCCGACATGAGTACACGGCGTGTACCTCTGGGTACACGGTGTGTACCGGGATCCTCTTCTCTTCCTTTCCAGCATACCCACACACCATGTATATCCCTTACACACGACTAGACTACACGGCATGTCTAAAGGGAACACGGCGTGTCCCTGGTTCTACCCAGCCAACGACCTACACGCCATGTTTGGCCTCACACGATCGGGGGGCATACACAACATGTTCAAAACTACACGCCGTGTAATAAGAAACTACTACACGGTCATCACATGGCATGTACTCGGCGAGCACATGGCCGACACTTGCTAACCACATACACGGCATGTACTCAAAAGTACATGGCGTGTAATCTGGAAATTTACAGAAACTTCCCGTTTACTCTAGTTTCCTCGGAAACTGGTCAAAAATTCAAATAGGGTCGGGATTTTGACATGTTCTGAAAACCTAGGTTCTTACAATATGTATGGGAAAATATACAAAAATTAGAAAAATTTAGTAAATTTTAACAGAGATATTGAAAGTGAGTTAGAGTGATAATTTCCATAACCTGAAGAAAAGGGTGGTTCAGAAAGAGACCCCTTACCCAAATAAGAAAAACATTTCCATATATCAAAATATCTATTTCATTTAAAAACCATTATGAAAATACTCTGAAAATATTAAAAGAGGGTTTTCTTTGAAGAAAACATGAAATATTTTAAAGGATCAAAATATAAAATAATGGTTATAGTGTAATGAAATATCTTGGACTTCATACACATTAAAATAAAATATTCTACTTGTCTTTTCATCAAAAAAATTCATATAAAATATGTACAAAATATTGTTTTAAAAACCTTTGAAGGAAAGTAAAAAGTGATAAGAAATTTCATTTATAATTCATTAATGTCCATATAAATACATAAATAAATTTTTTTTAAAAATATGTACATTTAAGAATAATATTTAAAAAATAAATCTTTAAAGCATTTAAAACAATATTTTTATAGTAATTTTTTCCTTACCAAAAACCTTAAAAAGATTATTTTTAAAAAAAACATTATCAATAAATTTAAATGTGGCTAAAATGACCTTTATTATAAACTGAATAATCTCTTAAAAAATTCCTAAAACAAATAACATAAAATGGACATGGAATAAAAATACTTTTAAGGGAAACTTTAAAAGAGAATATTTTTAAAGAAATTCCCTTACCTAGAGCCTAAAATGCTATGTATGTAATTTAAATTAATAATTAATAAACATATATTAAATGTTTTATTTTTTAAAAAAAAATTAAATTTTATTATACGTTTTATTTTATTTATTATAATGTTCTATTCAAACACTTAATCATTTATGTTCATATTGGATATTTTAATGATATTCGACTCATAAGTCCAAAATGACTTTGGCTGGTTGACAGTGGTAAATGATTTCATTAAATCATCATATCTAGAATAATAATAATGATATAATTATCATTTTTATACATAAATTATAATTTTATAACCATCCATGAAATATGATTATAAAAAATGAACTATGTTACAATCATGAAGATGGTAGGTCATACTTACATATGAGTACCATTTCTATTTTTCAAAGATCATGATGGAAAGAAGGTAAGTTTTATTTTTTCTTTAAATAATTATAATTATATATTATATATCAAATCATTTCTTAAAATAATTATATATACCATTCATGTGATGTAGAAATGAAAAATGAATCTCATCACTTCATGGTGGTGGTAATCCACATGTACACATAAACAACATTATTATCTTTCAATGAATAGAAAGGTAAGAAAATATATTATATATTAGTTTTTAAAAATAATAAATATTTCATTAATATCATATATGTATATTAAATCCATTATCATAAATATCTATTAGACTCAATTCTATAAAATTAATTACATCGGTTTGGGAGGCGGTAGTCTGCCGTACATACAAGTGATGGTTTCATTTCCAATTTGATGAAAGAGGATATGGATGTCGATTATGAAATTAATATAATAAAATTTAATTATATTAGAGATAATAATGTTATTATATCAGCTTGATTGAAAAATATTTTAAGGAGTATGAAGAATATAAAAAATAAAAATGTTCGGTTAAAAACAATACCACTTATTCAGAATACCTCTTTTGGTTTAAACCAAAATCCTTCCTAAGAGGGTTTTCTAATCAAACCAAGGCCTATAAGACATGTGAAGTGAAGTGAGAAAGGTATTTTGGTAGGTATTTTCTGAACCAAATTGCTTTTTTAAGTGTGAAGAAAATAGGATAAGATGTTTCCTTTTATAAGCAAGGGGATGGGCATATATGGACTGTTTTAAAACATTAAATTAGTAAAGATTAATTTTCATGGGAAAAAGGATCCAAATTGATATAATTGAAATATAATGTGATTATTGGATAAAATACACCCATATAATAAACTATTGACAAGATTAAGTTATTTTTACTACTTAATAATTTGGTTTTAATCTCTATTAAACATTTTTGACAATTAGTGTGATAACGAAATTTTTTACTCTTTAGGGGTCAATACAGTTACTATAAAAGGAAAATTGGTCCAAAAATAGACAATAATTAATATTTTTAAATATATAAACATCACTTGTCCTAATGTAGTATTTTTATAAATTTTAAATCATTTAATAAAATATTGTTTATTTTAAAATAACATTACTATCATTTTTTGAGCGATTCAATAAATTTGAATTTAAAAGTAGCATGATAGAAAAGGAATTAGAATATATTCCCTTAAAACCACTATAAAATTTCATATTTATTTAAAATATTCATATAACTCAATAATTATTTCTAATTATAATACTTTTAATATTTTTAATATTATTTATTTTATTTATCATTTAATTTAATTAATATCATGTTTGTGTTGGATAAGCATTATATGTAATTATTTCAATACTAAAAATTATAAATAAATTAACATGATAAAAATAAATTATTTACATGTTAAACTAATATTTATAAATGAACATATTTTGTTTTGTATCCCTGTCACAAAAATATTATTCTTATTAAAAGTGAGAAAGTGATATTTTTATCTTTATCTTTCACTTAAATATTATATAGTTTAAAATCAATGAAATGTGGACCAAATTTTCCATATATTCGAGACTTATATGGAAATGAACAAAATACACTCACAGAATAGGATAAATTCAACTGTTAAAGTAAATTTTTAGTCATTATCATATTCTTTTTAACCTTAATTACCTTATTATCCCTAACCTTAGTGATAATTATTTTCTATAGTTACTATTCATAATGAATAAAAATAAAATAGGTCTGTTTACAAAATTTCAAACTATTTATTCTAAATATTTAATAAATTTTTAAAAATTTAATTTATAGAATAAGAAAATTATAATTTAAAATTAGTCCCACGATACAAAATGAAAGGCGGTTTTTCAGAAAAAATGACTTCTTTAGTATAAATGTTTTATACTATATCTAGAAATAAAATTCATTAAAAGGACCATAATTAGATTAATTTTAATAAAAAAGAAAATATTTAATTTTAAAACTAATCCAAAGTATAATTTTACTTTGAAAATTCTTGAAAAGTAAATATAATTTTCTATAAAAATAGTATTTTCCACTATTCATAGAAAATTTTAACTTTTCATAAAATACCAAAAATTTAAAAATAATATAATTTTGATATACTTATTTCAAAAATTAAATAATATTCATAAGATAGCATTCCTAATATTTTCATAAATTCATTATATTATCCACTCACAAAAAGAACTAAAAACATTTTTGACCAAGTCGTATTTTTAAAAAATAAAATGACTTTATTAAATATTGAATGATTATTTATTAATAATTTTCTGATACATTAATATTTAGTAATAAATTTATATATATATATCATAAATTAGTAAATACTATTCATATCTACCAATTTAATAGATAGGTCATAATGATACTCTTTAAATAATAATATTTCGTGGTTCGTTTAGTATCAGTGTTGGGTATTGTATATGTTATCGAACTTAATGTTATTTTTAAAATCTTAGGGTGTTACAAGATAATTATACTGGTACAATATGTATCCACTAGGAAAGAGGTATGGATAAAGGTGGAGTTATGATAAATAGGTATGAACAAACTTTTTAATAAAGTTAGATGAGTAAGAAAATAAATTTTAGAATGTGAAGAATATTAAAGTTTAAAGTTAGACATATAATAATATTAAGGAATTTAAGAAATGTAATAAATAGTTTTTAATAATTTGGATATAATAAATATCCAAGGTCAGAAATATAAAGGAAGAATGGAATTTTTCTAAAAAAAGGGATGTTACAGGATTTAGAAGATGGTAATAATATTAATAATAAGTTATCTTAAAATGGAGGATTAAAGATTCGAATGAAATGTGAGATATGTGATAAATATGATAATGTTAAAAAATATTTCATTACTATGTTACCAAAACATGAGGAAATAATTAAGGTGATTTTGAAAACTCAAGGGAATGAAGATACTTCAAAAAATGGAGAGAAGCTAACAAATTCATCTGACGACTCAACGGATGCTAAAACTTCCCTTAAAAAATATGTGAAGACTTATTATAAGGAAAAACTACATCCAATTATATGTTAAAGAATAATAATAATAATAACTATTCTAGACTAAGATAAGACTCTCATTAGGAATGTTACTTTTATGGAACATCATGTTTCATACTTATTATCGTTATACTAGTTTATTTGAACTAACTAGTAGGGAATTGATGGTGAATAAGTAGAGGATTTATATGTGAGAAATATATTTTTTACAATAAGATAAAATATACATAATAGATTATTAAAACCACCCTGATGATGGATGTATTATTTCCCTTCAAGGGGAGAAAAGTAGGAGTTGAGGTATGACTATCACGCTTTTCTTGGTTGAATCAAAATGATCTTCGAGGAGGAATAATGATTGCTAAGAAATTTGAGATATAGTGGTTTTTGTGTTTATACACTTCAACAATTTTGTTGTTTTTGTTTATATGGGTTTAGTTTTCATCTTAAAAAACTTACTCTGATATCCCCCGGTATAAAGATGATGTGGTGAGCGAGAGGAAATTATTACATGGAAGAATTATTATGGAAAACAATTATCACCTTGATTATACACTCTTTTTTCAACATTAGCTTCACTTATATATACTTAGAGTTATCTAAATAAATGATATTTATTTATAAATTCATGTGATACTTTTCTAATCTTAAGAAATGTTCTCTAAATTCTGAGATAAATAATGATGAGTTGAGATAACCCATGGTTTACCCCTTGTACATGATTATAAATAAGGGGGATAAATAAAATGAACACGCATATGGGGGATAAAGATTTATGCACACATATTAAATTTGAAGATGTGTGAAGATGTCTGGGGATATTGACAAAAAAAAATGGGGGATATTTTTTTTCCAAAGTTTGATTGGTTTAATTTGTTCTTAATATCTCAATATGAGTTTGTAGAAGAAGTTACTTGGGAAAGTTTGGGAGAAATATTTTTGCTTATTTTAGAGAAATGTTCTTAAATCAAATGATACTTCACTTATATTAAAATTACCAAACATTAGAAATATTTTCATGATTATTGATAAATATTTTCTAAGGAATAAAATTGGTAGAACTTAGGGGAAATCAGATTTAGGATAACAGATTGAGTCTACTGGACATGACACTCCAGAATGAAGTTACAATGTTAAAAATTTCTGGTTATAAGGACTGAAAAAATTCCATGTACTGAAGTCTGGGAACTATGGATTTATGAAATTATACTGGATATATTAAATATCTAAATATAGATAAATGGATATATATAAATTAAACTTGACTGAGTTTAGTAAAAAAATATAGCTTTTTCAAAGTTGAAGTTATAAAATGATGAAGATACAAATTTTAAACTTTTCAAAGTTAAAAAGTCATAGAGTTGAGTTATGACTCTTTTAATTCTAATACATGATGATTATTTTATGGTAATATGGATATTTTGTAATTCTATATGAAGAATGGTTTGTAAAAGTCTCAGAGGAAGAATAGATTATCAATATTATTATATAGAGGAAACTAGTTTAGAGCACTAGATGGATATATCTATGAAGATGTATTGGATGAATAAATATGAATTTTTAATAAAAAGATACATTTGATGATCACCAAATGAAGTTTAATCAGATATACTCTCAAAATATCTATCAAAATAAGAAATTTTATATCAACAGATAGAGAATTATGAATTCATCGGACAGAAAAATGTTGAGTCCATCAGATAGATAGTTCCTAAAAAAGTGGAACTGAAGGAAGTTATATCAGATAGAGAATATATTTTTGAGACAATTTTATGTATAAATCTTAAGGTATATGAGATAACTTTAATCTAATAAAGTAATTCATACATATTCAAATCAAATAGCGTTTCCTTCAAGTTTATACAATGGACAGAGGTTGCAGGAACATTACAAAACTCTATAAATTCAATTATAATGATGATGCTGATATTTTATATCAATTTTCATAAATTGAGTTGAGATTTTCGGAATATTTGAAGATATAATTTACCATAATATTTAAGTATGTTCATATAAAGATTTTTTACTGTGAACTTTTAGTGGCTTTGAAGGTGGTCAAATGAAGTTTGAGTTAAGAAAGAAATTCAAATCAGATTCTTCCCTTTATCTATAATTTTTAAGGTAATTTTTCTTATAAATGGAAGACATATAATACATATCTAAATTGGCATATATTATCAAAGATCTAAATTTATGAAGTTTTTGTGAGAGTGTGGCATGAGTTTCCAACCAATATTCTACTCGGTTGAAGAGGAGGAGCCTCAGATTTAGGTGTTTTGGATAGAGTATCACCAAATCAATATTCAATAGAAGGAGGGAATTAGATGGATCATAAAAAAATATGGAATTTTATATGAGTTGAATCAAAAAAAGTGCATCAGACCAAGGAGAAATGGATAAATCATTCAAAATAGATTGTTGCTGGATGAAATTTTCTAGGGAGGATCTCTAGAAAAAGTTCTAGAAATGTGATATTTTTTCTTATCTTGATATTTCTAATATGTGTATAATTTTTTAAGACCATTAAATTATTCTAAGTTTTATTTATTATTTTGAAGACATTTTACATAGAAAAGAGTAATTCAACTTGTTTGTAAAGGAAGACCATCCAATGAATAATATCTTTCTATAGTAGATCGAAAAATAAGAAGTAAGTTTTTTTTGCTAGGGGTATAAATAGTTATTGAAGAGGCATGTCACTGGGGATATAACTGGTCGTGAAGGAAAAGGGAACAATAATGAGAGCTGTGGGTATAAGAAACTATGGTAGAATAGTTGATTTTCAGGGGTAAAACAAATGATTAAGGGAGGAATGATTACTAGGGTGTAGATCTAATTTATGCATGTTCCTTTGTAATCCTGCAATAAGTTAGTAAAGAATCAATATTGGGGGATAACCAAAATAAAACTATATATTCATTTTTACTGAACCATATAAATATCTTTTCATAGCCTCTCTTTATATTTAATATATATGAAGGGAGATTCCGATATATCTTTTAGTGGATCGAAACTCTGACAAGTTTTAGAGGTAGTGTTCAAAGAATAATTAATAAAAAAATGGGATCATTGATTCACCCCTCTCCCTCTCGATGATCTCGCATTAATCTAGAAACTATAGGTTTTATCTTCTTCTAATATCAATTGAGATCATGCCAACTATGACTCAATATTCATGAGTATCCCTCAATAGTATCTAATACTTCCACCTCCTCCAATTGTACATGCAGTAAACAGTATGATCTTTTGGATTTCATGTTATATTAATCATATATATCAAATCTTATTAATATTTCATCTCACATAATCCTCTACAATGATCCATACATTGCATTCACCTTCTTTGAGAGTCTCTAACGTATCTTATGATTGCCATATTTTGACTTTTATCTTATGGTATACTAAATTTTAAACTTCAATACTTTTCCACTACCTCTCCATAGTCTCTATCTGGGATAAAAAATATTATTGAATATATCATTCCACTAGATTTATTTCTAAAACCATAAAATATTTTAAACATTGTAAAAAACCTATCATATAGGACCAATATAATAAGTAAATAACCATTTTTTGATAACACGTCATGTTTTTCTATGTAAGGATCTAAAATATTGTTATGATATAAAAAATGGGGGATATGTTGTATACCTAGGGTATATTTTAAAATATGCTGAGGATAACTATAAACAACACTAGGTTATATAAAAATTTCTTAGTTATGCTAAACAATAATTTTTTATAAAGTGGAGTCCAATGTTTCTTCTTAATGGAATATTACTAAGAAATTGTAATTTGATATGAGTATTGGGGTCAGAGGATGCATTCTTAGGATAATTTTATGTCTATTAAATTTTTTAATATAAGGGATTGGTCCTTCATGTTTGGTGAGATTTTTATTTTTTTAGTTGTAAGCACAAAAATATGATAAGCTAATTATCTTGTTCCAGGGATGTAATGGAAGGGCCACAAGTAGAATTTTTATCATTATCAACCATAAAACGTGGTTTCTAAATTCTTTTTCATGACAAGGGTGACTAATTGTTGATTTCATTTTAGCAGTCACTAAAAATTATTTGATACCACTAGTGGCGGTCACTAATACCTAATCAATAAAGATTATTAGTGCCCCAAAAGGTTGTTTCTATTACTGTTGCTATATAAAAATTAAATAAAATATCAATGGTAGAAAAAAACTAAAAAAACTAATATAAATATAACTCAATTATATAGTAATTTATCATAAGAAATGATTATAAAATATGTAAATCATCAAATTATATTCAAAATAATCATGTGGCATATTCCTAGTAAATAAAATAAAATAACCAATAAAAAAAATACACATAATCTATAAAATACATAAACATATAATCAAATTCTCAATGTACAATAAAAATTATTATGCATACCCCACATGTCGAAAAAAAATGTGATCTATGAAACACCAACATCCCTAGAACTCTAAACTTAACAGATAAATCATGTGACCTAAAAACAAAAATATAAATAATCAATGTTAAAACTATTATCAATTAAATATTATATAGTATTAAAATAAATTTAAAACATTAAAATGATATAGTATAATATGAAACATTAATCCCAAATTTATATACTAATAAATGTTCATATTTGTTTTTCGTTAAATTTTCAACAACATGGTGGGTCAATTTAACATGTTGTTTGATCTTATAGGTAAAAAATTACTTGTGGAATATTATTCCAAAATTTTAAGGGTTTGGAGTGTGTTTTGTGACTTTTGAATTCCAAAGTGAACATTTTTAGTTATAATATATACAATAAAACTACTTATTTTAAGATAAAACATGACTCCACACATCCAGATAGGTCATATATGATGAGTTTTGTATGATTATATAATGATCATACATAGTATAAGATAACCTGAAACATAGGATATCTATCTTCAAGAAATTTATGTATAAATAATACCAAAATAGAGTACTTTTCATTCATGAAAATCAGTAGGCTTGATCTTCCTTAAAATGAGAATATTTGAGGAAGATCATGAGGAGCAGTGAACAAAGGCACCCAGCTTCTGAGGGATTACACCAGGCAATGGATCTATGAACTCTTCATGAAGATTCTATAGAAAATAAAGTGTTTCTAGTGCCTTACCATGCCAGATGAAAAGTACTCAAGAATAATACATATTAGTAGAGGCTAATACTCGTGACACATCACACACACCTAAAAGGAGAGGACCACATCCTCTTATAAAGATGAAGCCCAAGTTATCTTCTATTCATACCACATCGTATGCATTTCTGGTTGTTGGGGTATATTTAATTAAACATATTTAATGAGAAATTAAAATCCTTTAATCCATTCAAAATGGATTGTAACATATGAATATACCATCTTGGAGAAATAATAAATAAATATATATATGCACTGTATGAATGAAAAATAAATGAATTATATTAATATATTAAAGGTACACTTACATATATAATACCATATTATATATATACATTCTATTCATCATATTAATGTATACATGCATCTCATTCACGTAAATTTTTAGTGGACATCTAAAAATCTCCAACATACCCTAAAAATCCAATAAGTACTTTATGAAAAACATCACAACTCGTTTTGAATCTTTCCAAAGTCTTTTGGATATGGTTTTTCATAAAACTCTCTTCATTTTGAACAATCATTTTGTTCAAAATTTTATCCTTATTCAATGGGATAACTGAAAGAGCACTGTCGTGGGAGCCCTCAAATTATTAGTGTGATTTTGGGGTACTTAGGTGTAGTAGAGTGGCTGACCAAGGTCGTCTCTCAAAGGAAGAAGTGAATTTAACAACTTATTAAAGGTATTCTAAAAAAATAGAATAGAATAGAATAAAAACACTACTTTAAAGGATTGTGGTTTGTTATAGTTTATGAATCTAGAAGAAGTTTTCTGGAAGAAGATTGTATATTTTTTTGTTTTTAGTTTTGAAATGAATTTCGATTAAAATGACACAACAAGAAGATTTTTTTTTTAGAAATATATTTTAAAAGGCGTAATCGATCTAACTGTACCTCTTCATTCACTTATTAATCATTATCATTTAAATAAATATACACTTAATTATGATCCCCTAATTTGTTATCCCTCTAACCCTATGAGAGTTAACTTAACCACAAAGATGAAATTACTTAAACCCTAGGCTAGCTTTGGAACACGCAATCGCAGCACCCTGCTTTGATTGTTGTTATAAGGATAGATTATGGTCAGTGGTTAATTAGAGAACATATCCATTATGTAAATGAGGATGAATTGTGTTTAGGAATTATATTTTAACTCTATAAATTTACACCGTGTGGTCTTGTATTACCGATTAAGATCTCGCTCTCACAATTTACACAGAATCTAGACCTCGCGTCTTTTGTATTAATTGTTCAATTGCTTGCTTAGTTTCTTGTAATTTAAAAACACAATTCATGGATCATATTATGTGAATTTACAGTAGATCATTTATTCAAAATAAATGAATTAAGAAGGATAGAGGTCGATCGACTACTAAAAGACTACTCTTCCATGGGTGGTGTAATCATCGTACAAGCATTTTGCATGTGCAAAGGTTTATAATGGGTATAACCCAATAACGCTTCTACTCAAGAATTCCAGCCCAAATAGGAAGATTAAGATAAGAATAAATTTAAACAAAACAGAAGAAAAGAGAATAAATAAAATAAGTACAAAGAAGTTTATTACACAAACAAAATCATTACAACATGAAGGAGAAGAAGAAGGCTTCGTCGAAGGGCTCTTTGCTTCAAGAAATACCCTTATTGAAATGGTTGGATAATTGGAGTGGATCCACGTCTCCTATTCCCTCAAATTCCCAATTCACGTCCCAACACCACAAAATGATAAAAACACCAATTTATAGAGTGGTGGGGAGGCTAGGTTCATAGTGGTTTCAAGTGTGAATGGGGGATCTCGGCCAAATATTTAATGCCAACTTGCACCGCCAATTTGACCACCAAAAAGCCTGAATTGGCCGGCCTTCCAGAAGGATCATATGTGCGGATATGGGTCCTCTATCTCCTAGAAATCGTTTGGCTCAATACAATCCCATATGAAGGAGTTATGGACGAAATACAGAAGTTTCTCCATTCTGGAGAGTCCAGCCCAACTTTGACTTAATGGACCATTTTCAACAAACAAATTCACTCTTTAGCTCTAGTATCCTAAATAAAAGTTGTAGATAATTAATTTAGGAACACTATTAAAAAATTTAAAATTCAAATAATAAATATAAAAATATTTATCTTTGAAATACTACAGTGAACTATAAAGGGTAAAACTAGAATTTTCATCAAATATTCAAATGAATGATATAATCCCAAATACTTTCTAATTAAACATATTTAACACAATATGAGGAAATTATATCACTTATTATCAATAAAATATTCAATAAAATAGTGTTTTATCAACTCCCCCACACTTACCCTTTTGCACTCCTGAGCAAAACCTCATATCAAGTAAACATCAATATCAAATCAAAACCAATTTTAAAACACATATCCTTGAGATCAAAAAATTACACACCAAGAAACAAAAGATATCATGCTGCATAAAAAATCACTATTTCAAGTTCTTAATTTATATCATTCAATATATTTCCACTTTATTTATCCTCCCATTCACAAAACACTTACCTCACTTGAATTTTCTCTTATCACACAAATGTCAATTTTGTTGCAATGTCTTTCTCATCCAAACTCATACAAGGGTCACCATAGGCTTGATAGATTCCTACATCGCTACCCGATGTAATTCAAGGACATATGTTTATCATGAGGACTTTTTAGGGTTGTTCTGTGGCTTTCGGTTGGTAGGATTTAGATGTGAAAAATTCTGAGGCTGAATGAGGAGGGCTTGACTCTTTTTGAAGAAAAATTGCATTACTCTAATTTTCACTTAAATATGGTCTTCTCCTCAATACCCATAGTATCAATTCAGCTCCATCGTCATGAAAAAGTCATGAAAGGTTTACACCATTCATCATTTTAGCATCAAAAATGTCAATCTTCTCAAACATGATTTTCTTGAAAGCTCCAGATGGGCACAACTTTCCACCTCAATTAGAAGCTCCAGAAAAAGCATAGCTTCACTTTTCATGAAAGCTCCAGAAAAGGAACATCTTTCAATATAATGATTTTCTTCAGCAGAAAACACATCTTTTCAAAATTTAATTTTCCACCCAAAGTATCACATAATGTGGTAGCTCAACACAAGATAGCTTCCCCCACATTTAAGCTCAACTAGATTATGCAATTTCACTTCAAGAGTTGGTTGGATAGGGAAAATTTTCTTGTAATGTGGCTAACCTAATAGGATGTGCATGGATTCTAAGGGATACAAGGATTAAATGTTCAAGGTATGCCATTATAATAAAGGATTTTTTGAAATATGGGAATTAATACAAAACAAATGCCTCAATCATTTAAACATAAGTACCTTAAACCCTCAAGTTTTGACAGAAATAAATCAAATTCTGGTTAAATCAAGCATGGTTTGGTTCTCTCAAGAAGTGAGGTGAATGTAAAGAATATGAAAATAATGGTTCAGAAGCCTCACAAGAAAGTGATTTCAAATATAAAGACAGTGAGATGTGGCATGAGATTCAAAATTCAGTGTATTTTTCATGAAATTACTAAATATTTGAACTTAAAACAAAGTCATTTCAACATTCATTTAAGCTTAGTTTCAAGGGGTAAAGTGTTTCACTTATTCATATGCATTTCAAAATTGTGATGAGAATCATTTCAGCTCAAAAATCTCAAAAACACACAAAATTTGAAAAACACACAATTTTTTTGGTTTGTTTTTTTTAAACAGGAAAAAAATTGAAATTACTAAACTAAATGGTTCCCTCCCCCACACATAAAATATTGCATTGTCCTAAATGTGAACCCATGAGATGATATATGCACATGAAATGAAGAATTTTTAAATATGACAAATAATATAAAAGTGAAAGGGTTAGGAACGGCCTGATGTGCTCAAGTGATGATGGGGTCATGCAGTGTGATAAAATCCACTGCATTAGTAGGAAGTCCCTCAATGTATCTCTTCAAACGTTTCCCATTGACTGTAAAGCTCCTTCAATTGTCCTCTTGTGTGATCTCCACTGCACCATAAGAAAAAACATTAGATATAATATAAGGACCTAACCATCTGGAACGCAACTTACCAGGTATCAGCTTCAGTCGTGAACTGTAGAGAAGGACTTTCTCTCCAACATGAAACTCCCTTTGTTGGATCATTCTATCATGAGCTGCTTTTGATCTTTCCTTGTAGAGCCTTGAGTTCTCATATGAAGACAATCTAATCTCCTCAAGCTCTTGAATTTGCAGCTTCCTTTGGATTCCATCTTGGGCCAAATCCATGTTTCATTTCTTTATAGCCCAATAAGCCCGATGCTCAACTTCCATAGGGAGATGACACGCTTTCTCAAAAACAATCCGAAATGGGGACATACCAATGGGTGTCTTGTATGCTGTCCTATAAGCCCACAATGCATCATCCAAGCGCTTGCTCCAATCCTTCCTATTTGGTTGCAGAGTTTTCTCCAAAATTTGTTTCAACTCATGATTTGAAACCTCAGCTTGGCCATTTGTTTGGGGGTGGTATGGTGTTGATGTTTTGTGTGTTACCCCATACTTCCGAAGAAGGGAAGCAAGATTTTGATTGTAGAAATGTGTCCCTTGGTCACAGATGATAGCCTTTGGTACTCCAAACCTGCAAAAAAAATATGTGCCTTCACAAAATCCACAACAACATGAGAATCATCAGTCATGGTGGCCTTGGCCTCCACCCATTTTCTCACATAATCAACAGCAACCAAAATATACAAGAAACCATATGAACTTGGAAAAGGACCCATAAAATCAATTCCCCACACATCAAAAATCTCACAGAATAGTATGGGTTGTTGGGGCATCTCATGTCTCCTAGAAATATTCCCAGTGTGTTGGAAACAATATCATGACTTACAAAACACATGGGCATCATGGAATAAAATAAGACAATATAATCCAGAGTCCAAAACTTTCCTAGTTGTTCGTTGGGGCCCAAAGTGTCCACCACATGCAAGTGTATGACAGAATTGCAAAACAGACTCAAACTCATGATCAGGAACACACCTCCTAATAACCTGGTCACTACACATGCGCCATAAGTATAGATCATCCCAAACATAAAATATTGACTGACTCTTTAATTTTTTTTACTTGATGTTTCTTTAAATTTATAGGGATTTCAGAGGCAAAAAGGTAGTTCACTAAATCAGCATACCAAGGATGTGTACCTGAGATGGAATAAAGATGCTCATCAGGAAATGTGTCCCGAAGTGGTACCTGGTCCAAGGTGTCATCCTATAGTGTGTGAGTAAGCCTACTCATGTGGTCTGCCACCAAATTCTCTGACCCCTTCTTGTCCTTTATCTCGATGTCAAACTCTCGAAGAAGGAGCATCCAATGGATAAGTCGTGGCTTTGCATCTGGCTTCTTCAGAAGGTACCTCAAATATTCATGGTCAGAAAAAACAACTACTTTAGATCCCAATAAATATGAACGAAATTTATATAAAGCAAATATAACAGCAAAAAACTCCTTTTCTGTTATGGTGTAGTTTGATTGGGCAGAATCCAACGTCCTTGATGCATATAAAATCACATGCGAACGTCCCTCCTCCCTCTGAGAGAAGAATGCTCTAACCGTGAAGTTGGATGCATCACACATAAGATCAAATGGAATGTCCCACCGTGGAGAATGTATGATCAGTGGAGTGGTCAGACACTTCTTTAGCTCATCAAATGATACCCTACATGAATCATCAAAATTGAAGTCAATATATTTTTGAAGCAATCGAGATAAGGGTATAGCGATCTTACTAAAATCTCTGATGAAGCGTCGATAAAATCCAGCATGTCCAAGGAATGATAGAACATCACAAACACATATAGGATATGGGAGGGATGAAATAATGTCTACCTTAGATTTATCAACTTCAATGCCATGTTGTGAGACTATATGACCTAAGACAATTCCCTTTTCGACCATGAAATGACATTTTTCAAAATTTAAGACCAGATTCTTCTCAATACAACAATGCAACACATTACCCAAACTAGAGATACATTCATCAAATGAGGATCCATAAACTATAAAATCATCCATAAATACCTCCATGTAGGTCTCAAAGAAATCGGAGAAAATACTCACTATGCATCCTTGGAAGGTAAATGGGGCATTGCAAAGTCCAAATGGCATCCTTCGGTAAGCAAATGTACCGAATGGGCAGGTGAATGTCGTCTTCTCCTAGTCCTCTGCTGCAATGGGAACCTGAAAATAGCCAAAGAAACCATCCAAAAAACAATAGTGTGTCTTCCCAGCTAGTCTCTCAAGCATATGATCAATAAATGGGAGTGGGAAATGGTCTTTATGAGTGGATTGATTTAGTTTCCTATAATCAATACACACTCTCCAATTGTGTTGTACTCTCACAGGAACTAACTCATCATTTTCATTTTTTATAACAGTGAAACCAGTTTTCTTTGGTACAACCTAGACAGGGCTAACCCATTGTGAGTCAGAAATAGGGTAAATGATACCTACCTCAAGTAATTTTTCAACTTCTTTCTTAACAACTTCCAAAAGAGTTGGATTAAGTCTCCTTTGTGGCTGCCTAATCGGTTTAGCCCCATCCTCCAAGAGAATCCTATGCATGTAAATGGATGGGCTAATACCTGATATGTCTTCCAATGTCCAACCAATTGACCTAATGTTATCTCTCAAAAGATTCAAAAGTTTTTCTTCATGTTCAAAAGAAAGATTGTTAGCAATGATAACAGGTAATATATCACCACTCAGTAGGTATGCATATTTAAGATTTGGGGGCAATGGCTTGAGTTCCAATGTAGGGGGTGATGTATATATGGAGAAATTAATGCAACCGACATATCTGCACAATGAACATCAGTATCAGAATAAAAATCATCAAAATTAGAAAATAATGCATCAAATACATCAGCATACTCAACAGCCATGTCATAATTAGAGTTCACATGATCAAAATTAGAATATGATTCCATTTCAAAATCAAATCTTAGAGAGTCTTGTTCCTTAGAAACGGGTGTGGAAGTACTCTTAGACATCAAACTAGAACCAATACTCATAATCTCCCTAAGCATAGTACAATCCAATTCCATGGTGTTTTTACTTGGTGGTTCAAAATGGGAGATAACAAATGCAGAATGATCCTCTAAGGAGTACTTCATGGAATCCATAACATTACATATCACAACTTCATCCCCAAACTCCATGGAAAGTGTACCCTTATTGACATTTATGATAGTTTTTTCAGTTTTGAGGAAGGTCCTACCTAAGATAATGGGGGCATGAGAACTTACCTGATCATCCTCTGTGTTAAGCACATAGAAATCTACTGGAAAGACCATGTCACTTACCCAGACAAGTACATCCTCAAGAACTCCCGTTGGATATTTCGTAGCTCTATTCACCAGTTGCACCACTACTCTGATCGGCTTCAACTCACCAACCTGCAAAGAAGAGAATACAGAGTGAGGCATCAAATTTATTGAAGCTCCTTAATAACAAAGATCATCAGAGAAGTGCTACTCCCCTATGGTACATGGGATGGTGAATGTCCCAGGATCCTTGCACTTTGTTGGCATTGCTAGAGTTGGTGTAATGAGTGATGAGACATTCATTCCAAGGTTGATCCTCTCATTTCCCTTGAGCCCTCTTCGATTGGTACAAAGTTCTTTTAAGAATTTCGTAGACCTTGGGATTTGCTTAATGGATTCAAGTAGAGGAATGTTGATCTACACACGCTTTAATGTGTCCAAAACCTCATTTTGCATTGCTTCTTCAGCCATCTTCTTGGTTTGAACAACCCTGTTTGGAAAAGGAAGGGGTTTAGGAGGAATATCTTCAATATTTTTCTTACCTTTATCTTTCTCCTTGGATTGCTCATCAGTTTGTATGGAATGAGGCTTCTCTGGATTTGAGGTGAATCATGGTGGAATGGTAGGTGTAGATGTATCATTCATTTACTTCCCACTTCTCAATGTGATGGCACTAACATTTCCCTTTGGATTTGGAGTGGGTTGGGAAGGAAGATTTCCAGAATTCTTACTTACTAGTTCACGGGGGGAAGTGGCAATCTGGCTCATTTGAGTCTTCAACTCCCTTAACTCCGAACCTTGACTCTTCAACTCATTATGCTGATTAAGAACAATTTGTTTCAAAAGATCATCAGTGTTATAGTCTACCTTGTGTTGGAGATTTCCTTGTTGCTGACTTCTTGATGTTTGAGCTTTGAATCTCCTTTGGGGTTGTTGGAAACCCTGTCGGTAAGGTAGAGGCTGCTGGAAGTTTTGTTGAAAGGGTGGCCTTTGTTGTTGTCCAGAGCCATACCTCATGTCCGGTTGATCTTTCCACCCTTGGTTGTATGTTGGAGAAAATGAATCTAACTTATTTTGGTGAATGGTTATTGTTGCTACTGAAATGGTCTCCCTGGGAATACTGTTGTGCACTCCTCTGTCTCTTGTAGTTGTGGGCAACAGTCAGTTGGGTGGCTTGTCTCAGTGAAAATGCCACAAGGCCTTGAAGGAGGGGGTTGGGATTTCTTTTGAGCCAAAGAAATATGTCTCACCATAGTGGTCAATTCTTCCAACTTGGTATCAATCAAATGACTTTCAAGAGAAGGACTTACCTGATGTACTCCCCTGATATGTGGTGTACCTCGATCGCCAAATTGTTGGGAGTTTTGTTCCATCTTGTCAATCAATGCACGTGCGGATACTAGTGTCTTGTCCACCAATGCCCCTCCTGCTGCGGCATCCACCATGCTCCTCTCCATAGGTTTGAGTACTTCATAGTAGTACTGAATGAGTAGTTTCTCGCTGATTTGGTGATTTGGACAGCTTGCACACGACTTCTTGAATCTCTCCCAATACTCATACATTGACTCCCCTTGTGCTTGCTTGATCCCTGATATCTCCTTACGAATGGAAGTGGTCCTTAATGATGGAAAAAATCTTTGCAAGAAAAGACGTTTCAAATCATTCCAACATGTTACATCTTCAGGTTGCAAATAATACATCCAATCTTTTTCGACTCCATCAAGTGAGAATGGGGATGATCTTAATTTGATTTGATCTTCAGAAAAATTTCTTGGATTTAAAGTTGAGAAAACTACATTAAATTCCTTAAGGTGTTTTTTGGGATCCTCACCAGATAAGCCATGAAACTTTGGAAGAAGGTGAATTAATCCAGATTTCAATTCAAAGTCCGATTCGAGATTTGGGTATGCAATACAATTTGGTTGATAATTAATATCTAGTGCAGCCAATTCTCGAATGGTTCTATTAAATTCATTTCCATTATTTCCTGCCATTGGTTCCTCTTTTAGGTTTTAATTTGAATTTCTTCCAATTTAAATGTTTCCAGAAGAGAGTAATTCAGCAACTGGTTGAATATTGAAACTTCTCATAGACTGAGAATGTCTGATTCGAGCCCTAAGGCTACATTCAATCTCAGGGTCAAGATCTAAGAGATCTTAGAGATTAGTTCGTCTCATAAATCAAATAAAAATGAAAAGAAATAAAGTGTACCATAGTAAAATAAAAATGATAAGTTTGAGTTGATGGTCCAAAAAGAAAAGAAGAGGATGAAAAAAATGAAAACTTGAGAAAGGGGAAAGATGAAAGAGAGAGGTGGAGAAAATAATAAAATGAAAAATAAAAGAAATACCTCTAAATGGATGAATAAATTACTTGCCTCCCCGGCAATGGTGCCAATTTTAAAGAGAGCTGTTGTGGCCGCCCTCAAATGATTAGTGTGATTTTGGGGTACTTAGGTGCAGTAGAGTGGCTGACCAAGGTCAACTCTCAAAGGAGAAAGTGAATTTAACAACTTATTAAAGTTATTCTAAAAAAATAAAATATAATAGAATAAAAACACTAATTTAAAGGATTGGGGTTTTTTATAGTTTATGAATCTAGAAGAAGTTTTCTGGAAGAAGATTGTATATTTTTTTGTTTTTAGTTTTGAAATGAATTTCGATTAAAATGACACAACAAGAAGATGTTTTTTAGAAATCTATTTTAAAAGGCGTAATCAATCTAACTCTACCTATTCATTCACTTATTAATAATTATCATTTAAATCAATATCAACTTAATTATGATCCCCTAATTTGTTATCACTCGAACCCTACGAGAGTTAACTTTACCACAAAAATGAAATTACTTAAACCCTAGTCTAGCTTCAGAACATGCAATCGCAGCACCCTGCTTTGATTGTTGTTATAAGGATAGCTTATGGTTAGTGGATAATTAGAGAACATATCCATTCTTCAAATGAGGATGAATTTTGTTTAGGGATTATATTTGAACTCTACAAATTTATCCTGTGTGGTCTTGTATTACCGATTAAGATCACGCTCTCACAATTTACACAAAATCTCAACCTCACATGTTTTGTATTAATTGTTCAATTGAATGCTCAGTTTCTTGTAATTTAAAAACACAATTCATGGATCATATTATTTGAATTAAATTATCTCATTGATTCAAAATAATTGAATGAAGAAGGATATAGGTCGATCGATTACTAAAAGACTACTCTTCCATGGGTGGTGTAATCATCGTAGAAGCGTTTTGCATGTGCAAAGGTTTATAATGGGTATAACCCAATAACGCATCTACTCAAGAATTCCAGCCCAAATAGGAAGATGAAGAGAAGAATAAATTTAAAAAAAAACAGAAGAAAAGAGAATAAATAAAAGAAGAACAAAGAAGTTTATTACACAAACAAAATCATTACAACATGAAGGAGAAGAAGAAGGCTTCGTCGAAAGGATCATTGCTTCAAGAGATACCCTTATTGAAATGGTTAGAGAATTGGAGTGGATCCACTTATACTCTTCCCTCAACTTCTCAATGCACTTACTAACCCCACCAAATGCTAAAAACACCAATTTATAGAGTGGTGGTGAGGCTAGGTTCAAAGTGGTGTCAAGTGTGAATGGGGAATCTCAGCCAAAATATTTTATGTCAACTTGCACCGCCCATTTGACCTCTAAAACGCGTGAATTGGCCGGCCTTCCAGAAGGATAATATGTGCGGCTATGGTTCCTCTATCTCCTCTAAAACGTTGGGCTCAATAAAAGCCCATTTTAAGGAGTTATGGCCTAAATATAGACGATTCTTCATTCTGGAAAGTCCAGCCCAACTTTGACTTCATGGCCCATTTTCCACAACCAAATGCAGTCTTTAGCTCTAGTGTCCTGAATAAAAGTTGTAGATAATTAAGTTAGGAACACTGTTACAAAATTTAAAATTCAAATAATAAATATAATAATATTTATCTTTCAAATACTACAGTGAAATATAAAGGGTAAAACTGTAATTTTAATCAAATATTCAAATGAATGATATAATCCCAAATACATTCTAATTAAACATATTTAACACAATGTGAGGAAATTATATCATTTATTATCAATAAAATATTCAATAAAATAGTGTTTTATCAATAACCATGTGAACCTAGGGGCCTTAGCAGTGTTGAAAATAATTATTAAATATTAATTTCATAGATGTAAGAAAATAGTGTACTCTATTAAATAATTATTGTTACTCAAGTTATTAAGGGGTTTGTTGTGATCTCTATAAAACATACACATATCTCTATACTAACATTTCCATGATAATATGTATCATATAAATCATATGTATACCTATATAATCTCATTTTCCATGACATAGAGTGACCACTAAACATGGAACATGTCAATATAGTATTAGCCTCACATCATTTCTTGATTCTATGAACAAGACTGACCAAGTTGATGAATACATCAAATTTTATTAATTTATCTAATAATTACATCACATGTCACTTATACAAGTAGTTGAATACATCTTATGTGAAATAACTATTCATGTACATTCATTTCTTTAGTCTAATTCAATAACGGGACATATGGTTTTTCTTTTCATACAAGTTAACAATCCCATCTTGGTTTCGCTCCAAACAACGACCTGATCAGCACCCAAACCAAAAACCCTCATATTAGTTAAGTTAAGATATCTACTTGTATAATTAGGGTATGAAATTATGAAGTTTTTCATTCTAGGTATCTCAAAAACCTCAGGTAAGTTGGATTGATAATAAATATACACCCCTAAGTATATCTATCACTATATTACATTCTAAGAGATATAGTTTCATGAATCAATCCAAGTAATAAGTCTCTACTTATTACATCATGGATATATTCTTTCTATCCCATATAAAATCTTTTATAATAAATATGACAACATATTCAATATAATATTTACATATTATCATATCTCATTATACACCAATATGATCATTGGTTAGGGAAAACAACAAGTTTTTACTTTGAGGAAATATTTATCATTCAACCATTCATGTGAATAATTTGTAGCATAAATTAATGAATGATAAATGAAGGTTATCATTATTATAAATACATGATATTTTTACAACCATTATAAATGATTTCTAAATATATTATAAATAAATTCATGTGGTTTATATAGATTTTTTTAAACATTACATCCATATGTAATTTATGAAACATCCCTATTTGACCATATGATAAGAAAACTCTAGCTAACCTCTTAGTGAGTAACATTTACAAAGAAATCTAGTTTCAATAATGGTATGACATAAGAATAATATTACTTATGTTAAACTCTTTGAACATATATTCAAACTCCTTAACTTCATAACATCAAATGTTATAATGTTATCTTCTATTGTCTACTTGTAACTCATTCTAAGTATATAATCATTATCCTTGGAACCTTGTTTATCAAAACATTTTCAGGAAATCAATGTTACCATTTAAATTTATATCCCTTATATCCTATAATATTTTTGGAAAAATTGAAATTCACTTAATTGTGGTAAATAAAAGTAACCATTTTCATTTCCCTTTACTATTATTTTATAATAATTTTAGGAAATTAAGTGAATTTCACTTTCTAAATGAGCTATCATAATAGAGATATTTAATTTATTATAGTAACTAAATGTAACTATTTCCATTTTTTGTCACATATCCTATCACTTTGTGATATTAAATGAATAATCACTTAAACATAAAATATAACAATATTTTATTTATTAAATTCAAACTTTTATAAGTTCAAATATACTCCCAGTATCCTCTTATACAACATTTTCTCTTTAGAATATCATTATTAGATTGAAAAAAAACTACTTTGTGTTTTAGGAAATAACATTTTTCTTCATTTCATATGAATATCTAATAACTAAAATAGTGTTTCTATATACCATATGGAATTTAATATTCTTATGAAAAAACAATACAGAATCCATTAGAATACACCACTACTGGGTCTAATCACATTCCATCATATTTTTACAAATATCTAGATAAATACTTTATCTTTTAAAAAACACTTTTATCCATATATTCTTCTCAAATCATGTTATAGAATCCAATGAATCATAAACCTAGTGTGTAAAATTAATTATCTCATGTTGTTCATTACAAAAATTTGTAAATACCTCTTATCATTTAAGAGAAGTGAGATGAATACACACTTCCTTTACTAATATTCATCCAAGCATGATAAATATATTTATAATCAAATTTCTGATTCGGGAACTATTTACATCATCACTTGAATGAAAATTCTTATCTCTTTTCATTTATTCCATTGATTTTAATCTTCTATATATTTACAACACTTTTAAAACATACACTCAGTATCACATTCCCTTAAAAATAAAGATTAAATTTTCAAAACATTTACACCAGATATATATGTTCCATGGTATTCACAAGCTCATTCAGGTATTTTAGATAATCCCATTATATGGAATCATCACTTCTTCATGACAATACCATCAGTTTTCAAATAACCCTAACGAACTTCTTGAAGAAATATTATTGTAATTACCAAATTTTACACTTTCATTTTTGAGCTTTTACCTCTTTGTACTGCTTATAAACTACTATAAATTAGGCATCATATTCCCAGTTCATCAATACTTTACGAATATTAGGTAAAAGTTTCTTAGAATCATCTGTCTTGATAGAAAATTTACATACATGTCAATAGAATGAATTCCTTAAGTAGAATAATCCTTATAATAGTTTTTCAATATCTCTGATAATATTCAATAATATTGAATATCATTGACATACTGAGTCATATTTAGTATTGGATACTATAATTACTTAGTTGAATTAGAATCTAGTTCTATTTAAACCTTAAATGAATCATTCCATACATCCATAGGCATATTTATTTTCCTTTTTAATAACTTAACACTTAGTTACTCATGAATAAATTCTTAAAATGCATAGAATATTTATATTTCTCAATAAATTTTATTAAGAAACTTGTCTTAGGAGTTTCTTACATTAAGCTTATCATTTCAAGGATTAATATAAAGTTTAGTTTTTTGAAGATGATTCATTTGATAGAACATTGTATCTAATGAATATCATATTTTATGTTTAATCATTAGGGATTTTTAATGATAGTGATACTACTAAAATTTATGACCTCTAACATTATATCCATATAGTGATCCAATATTCATAATTCACTAAGCAGTGAGTCCACTTTAGAATTCAACTCAATAATTATTTATTTAGGTAGGGAATTGACACAATCATAATATTTATAATTCATGGATAGTTGGGTGGATAACCCTTTATCCAAATCCATCATATAGATTCACTAAACATTATTCCTATAGAATCATAACCGTTATAGCTTCCAATCTAGTGTAACCCAAAGAAAACGCCAAAAAAACCTAACCAAGAAAATAAAGGGGAACACGTATTCAGTATAAAACTTCCTAACAAGAAAATCAATATTCACTTATTATTTTATTACATTACATAAGATAATATAGTTTTATCCAACATTTTCATGAAACTACCCAGTTGAATGATCATGGATTGAAAAGTGTTTCTTTGGAAAAAATCTCACACTTAATATTCATAAGATTTTCATTTAAGGTTGTACCAATTTAATATAGATCATATTAATATTAAATTCATAATTATTAAATATTATGTAATAATTATCTTCTCATGTTTTGTCCCCCTTTTGTTTATGCTTACTTATAACATCATGTTACCTTATTTTTGGAAATTCTTGACTCTTGTTTGGATTTCCTTTTTATTTTGGAGCATTTTGAGCCATTCAAGAATAGTGATATT
Source organism: Viscum album (assembly GCA_963277665.1). Taxonomy (NCBI): domain Eukaryota; kingdom Viridiplantae; phylum Streptophyta; class Magnoliopsida; order Santalales; family Viscaceae; genus Viscum; species Viscum album. The sequence continues at coordinate 410,745,933 of OY728129.1, read as the reverse complement.
TTGTTAGGTAATATGACCTAAAGATCAAGTATGTATGTTTATCATTTAATGGAACCTAGGTATAAATATTTGTAACACCCCGACCCCAGCTACCCGGAGTCGGTGCATTACTTCGTAACATTGGCATGATCACAAAAGATCAAGTCTCGAAAGACGAATTAGTTTAGTAGCCTTGGAAACACTAGATACATTCATAAATGTTACATTACAACATAAGGTGAAAAACTACAATAACAAAGTCTCCATAGTCCACACTCATATCCTCTTATGACTATCCCTGCAGGTCATTCATAAAATACTTCTTCACATCCTGGAAAATAATAAAACATTGAAAGGGGTGAGCTCAAATGCTCAGTAAGGATAACAATATTGCAGAAACTTTCATAAATAAACATAAACATTTAAGGCAATGTATAACTAAAACAAAAGCCTTTTAAACTTGAACATCAACATAATATGGCAAAAGTAAAATGAGATAATGCCATTTACTTCTTCACATGGATATTCTACTGGTCGAATAATCACATGCAATATCAATAACCACTTTCATAATGATGGAATGAATAATGCCAGACTATCATAACCACGTAGCCAAGGCCTCGTGCCAAGACCAAAAATAAGATTTTGTCAAGGCCTCGTGCCAAGACACTAGTTTGTCTCATGAGACCTGTCGATGCATCGAGGAGCTATAACGGGCTCCACCCGTCACTTATTAAGTCCAATGCATTCCTCATATGAATAGGTTTAAACATATCATAAACCATAACATAATCGTATCACATAAAACATGCATAAAAATAACATAACATTTCCACATTTCAATCACAAGATATCAATAAAACACATTGATATAATAAAAACACTTTCAAAACCATTTTCAAAACCAAAATAAAAGAAAAGTAAAACATGGTATTTATTTTTCTTTTAAAAAAAGTATGGATTGTAGAGGAAGCCGAAACTCAAATAATGGTCACGGCGGCAGAGAATTCATTGTCGCCGCATACGTACGACAAAAACATCCGATTTTGTCATTTATTAAACGCTTCATATAAAAAGATTCCTTTTGAATAAACCTAAAAGTCAAAGGGTTTTAAAGTAGGAGATTAACCCAAAGAATGGAAATTGGGTTAAGAAATTCCCTTACCTTGTGTCCGACTTGATTCGACCATTCTTTAACCTCCTGAATAATAAACTAGAGTTAATATCTACTTTATTAAGAACCATTTTCAATTTCATTATCCCTTTTATATCACTTATTACAATGTTATGAACATTATGTAATTATTTAAGTTACTAACGGTCGTTTTGTCGATCTTTGGTACTTGAGTCAACAATAAACTTCTTATAATTACAAGTTGTTTATGTGGTAGAATATCCATTAACTCCAGAATTATATTCATGATTTAGATGACATATATATCATATATATCCATTATATACATTCATTCATAATATTACATAACATTTAGAGGTAAGAAATTAAATGCACCGTTCATGGAGACGGTAAGCGGTACGTACGCATGAACGCTACTTTCATTTCTATTTCGTATTTAATGGAATGAAATCATAATTATATAAAGGTATAATATAGTTCCAGTATAATATCATATATAATATCATTTACTCCATCCTTTATACATCCCACATATGGCATTAACGATTCACATCACTTTGAGGGGGCGGTAGTCCGCACTTCCTAAAATGAAATTATCGCGTTTACCCGTAATGGAAATCATAAAGTATGCCATAAATGAGAAATACAGAATCATAAGGAAAACATAAACATATTATATATCATATATAAATATAGTGACATCTTAATGGCCACCTTTGAAGGTGTTATATGAGTGTTGAACAATCATCATTTCGTGAGGCAGAAATTCGCCATCCACAGAAACAGTATGTTCTTTAACCGTTAGATGTAGGTGTGTGTAATTGTAGCTCTAATACATCTAATAACAATATCCTAGTATATTGAGGATACTGGTTTTGTTACAAAAGAAATGAATAAAAAGAGTTTAGGGGGTTGGAGAAGCAAAATAAAACAAAAGAACGTAAGAGAAAACACTACCTTTAAAACGGGTAACACTTTTTGAATTGAGGAAAAGGCTCTCTTGGGAAGAGTTCTGCCCAAAGTGAGGCTTCTAGGAGTAAGAGGGGGAAGTTGGAAGAGTATTTGGGCAGAGGTTGGCTGAGCCAAATGGCTTGAAAGTGTGAATGAGGTGGTATAGGTGGGGGCCTTTTATAAGTGGAGAGGAGGGGCACTTTTGGAAAGTAATAAAATGTTACTTTATTAAACAATGATTTTAGGATTCTAAAGGTCCCACACTTATATAATTCGAGGCTAAGGTGATAAGGATTCGAAATGTACTCATCCAATAGGTTTTTGACAAGTTTAAGCCTTTTATTGTACATTATCTTTTCATTTTATTGAAATCGTTAAATAATGAGGTCATCGCTGCATCATCATGATGTCATAAATAATTTAAATTATTTAATGTCTAAAAATTATAAAAAAATACTATGATGTAGGAAATATTTTTATCTTTCCAATTACTATTTATAGTCAAAAATATGACTTGTATAACCCCATGTAAAAATTGGTTTAGTAAAACATTTTATGTTTGTGTCGTTTTTTTACTTTAAAATTAAATAAAAGGTATTTATGTCATTTTCCAACTAAAGTGGATCCATGGGGTCCTCAAGTTGACCCATGGATTGTATTGGTCGGCCATGGAACATCCAATGAGGGTAGGATATGTGTCAAGCTCATCTCATATTATTAAAACATTATTTTTACCTTAAACTACACTAATTACCTCTAATCGTGATTAAGAACTTAAAAGTTACTATTCACCAAAAATTATTTTAATCCCATTGAACCACATTTTACATCCTAATGAAAACCATGTATGTCGGATTTTTGAAATTCAAAACACAGAAGTGGTAATATTTCATTTAAACGAAAAATCAGTTATTTAACTACCACTTAGTGGTTTCACTATTCATCAAAAATTGAAGTTTTTCAGAACAATGCCAAAATTTCACCCTAAGCTATAATTGATATTCCGAATCCAAAAATGATGTCTATTTTACAAAATTCCAAACATATAAGTTACATTAATTAATTTTATAATTAATTCCCGCTGTCACAACAAATAGCGTGTTTTTAAGAAACAATATATATCAAAAGATTGACAATTGTTTATGTCCAATTTCAAAGTGAAATTAATTCTAATTACCACCATTGGATAAAATGGTAAAAATATATTCTAATTATACACTAAAACCACTCAATATTATAATTTATCACTATAAATTATTTTGATTAAAAAAGTTGTTTTTAAGTATTTTTCACTATTCATAAAAAAATGGAAGTTCTCAGAAAATTAAAAAAAATTAACTTAGGATAATTTCGATATTACGAATACAAAAATGAAGTCCATTTTGAAATATAACATTTCTATAATTTTAAAAAGTGGGTACTACTATTCATAATGGCTACTTTGATTAGTTGCGGTATGTTAAAACTCGAAGTTGCGTACAATGCAAGCTATTGCATCATTGAATGAGAAGCGTATCATGGAAGCTCGGGGTGTTACAATATTTCTAGGGATTTAGAAGGTATCTTTTTTGGGTTCAGGGTAAGTTGGAAGTGGTTTGGTGTTTTTGTAGGCTTCTGTTTCTGAGTGTGGGATATAGAAAGAATTTATGTTGCCAGTCATTGATTTAAGATGTAAATTTCATATTGGATAAATGTTGTACCCCACACTCTTTGATTTTCATGATCACAATCACTTTCTTATGTGTTTAACTTTTTTTTTAAGTGTTGTGGATGATAGGCAAAAGATTGCCAAAGGTTTGGCCCAAGAAAGCTGGCAAATGGACTGAATTGCAGTCCACCGGCCAACCGGTGTGATAGCACCGGCCAGCCGGTGGAACTGGCAGAGGCATTGCCCACTGCCAGGTTCCACCGGTCGACCGGTGGCTCTATCACCGGTCGACCGGTGGCACCCAGCCCAAACAGTGTGAGCTACTGTCTCCCCACCGGCCAGCCGGTGGCTCCTCCACCGGTCAGCCGGTGGTGCCTGGAAAAGAAGAATCAGCTACTGCAAAGCCATCGGCCAACCGGTGGCCCATCCACCGGTCAGCCGGTGGAGCCAAGTCTCGAAATCTCCCAAATTCCTCAAGCACCGGCCAGCCGGTGGGACTGTACCGGCCAGCCGGTGGAGCCAGTCAAACTAGCCGTTGCAGTTTGACCAGGCTGGCCCACTTGGCTCCCAACGGCTCTTTAAGCCTCTCCAACGGCTCCAAAGGCCTCCAACGGCCATATGAGGGTTCCCCCTCTATAAATAAAGGACCTTGATCCCCCGAAAGCCTAAGGAACATTGCCGAAACTATACGGAAGCCCACGGACACCTTGTTGATCATTCGGCGTACCTCCGGCGCATTCCTCCAAGGGAACCCCAATAGCTCCAACAACTTCCAAATCCAAGGAGCTTCATCAAAGAAGCTTGGGAGTGCACGTCTTCAACTCCAATCATCCATTGGCGCCCAAGGCTTCTCCAAATACGGTTTTTATTGTTTTATTTATTTTGAGCTTAAATTTGGGTTTGTGCCTACAAACCCCAAACTCTTTCTCATTCCCTCTTTCTTTTGGGTTTCACATCACCATTAAGGTGTGAAAAGGTTGTCAAGCTTTCCTTTAAATAGCTTGAGACAAAGGTGAGCTATCCTTCACCCGTAAAAAGGATAGTGGGTTCTTGCTAAACCATTAAAAGCAAGTGGGTTCTTGCTAAACCAATTCAAAAGCAAGCTGTAATAGGTCCTAGTGCTACCTTAAAGCCTAGTGGGTTTCTTGCTAAAACCATTGAAAAGCAAGCGGTAGGAATCTCTCAACAGTTGAGTTGGGAGCGGAGACGTAGGCCGGGTTTTGGCCGAACTCCGTTATCAATTTCTTGTGTGATTGCCTCTTTTATTTTCCGCTGCACTTTCACTTTGATTTTTAATTTGTTAATATTTTTTTTTAAATGCAATTCACCCCCCCCCCCCCTCTTGCCATCACCTTCCTTGCTTTCTTCCGCCCAACAATTGGTATCAGAGGGCGTATTTGAATAATTCCCTAACCGGTTTCAAATTAAAGATCCTATTTTTTTTTTGATGGCTTCTACCGCTTCTTCCTCTCAATCCCCCGAAGGTTTTTCTTTGGATCGTGCTCCATTCTTTGATGGAACCGATTATAGTTATTGGAAAACCCGCATGACCACTTTTTTAAGAAGCATAGGATATCCTATTTACAAAATTGTCATGCAAGGTTATTCTTTGTCTTCCCCCGACGAATCCAAATGGACCCCCAATGACATTGCTTATTTTGAGCTTGATGGCAAAGCCATGAACGCTCTTCATTGTGGTCTAGACCGAAATGTATTTAATTGTATTTCTACTTGCTCTACTTCTTACGATCTTTGGAAGTTTTTAGAACTAACCTATGAAGGTACTAGCGAGGCTCCAAAGCAAGAATCCGATCAAAAGCAAGAACCCGACGAAAAGATCAAGCCCGTTTGCCCACCTCACAAGAAAAGGGCCAAGAAGAAGAAGAAGAAGGCTTTAAAGAAAACTTGGAGTGATAGCTCCTCCTTCTCCTCCTTCTCCTCCTCCTCCTCGAGCGACCAAGGTAAAAAATGCCTAATGGAAAAACATGAGGTATCATCATCCTCTTCCTCTTCTTCCTCCTCTAGTTCTTCTAATTCTTTTAACCATCTATCTTATGAAGAACTCTCACACGCTAGAGACCAACTAGAAAAAGGTTTTCATGAGCTTTATTCAAAATTCATTGCTTTGAAAAAGAATTTCAAAAAACTTTCCTCCGAAAAAGAACAACTTCTCAAAGAGAAGGAGGAACTCTCCCTAAAAATCCAAAATTTCCCAAATGTTGATTCTTTGGAATCAACCATCAAGGACCTTAGAGAATCTCTTGCTAAATTCACCAACGGGGAACAAAATCTGACCAAACTCTTAGGTTCCCAACGAATTTCAAGAACCACCCAAGGGCTAGGATATACCAATGTAGCTTCCTCCTCCCATGCACCCACTGTTTTTGTAAGGGGGAGCTCTTGTTTTAAATTTTGCAATTATTGTAAAAAACCCGGGCACATGATATATGAATGTAATTGCAAAAATGCCCGGTATGGTAGGCCCAAATCGATTTTTTATTCGGTTGAATTCTATAGGAGAAGACCCGCTACAAGGCAAGTGTGGATTGAAAAATCCCTCTTAGCGAGTCTCTCCGGGCCTAAAATTGTCTCTTTTCAAAATCCCTCTCCCCGGTGATTTGTTGTTTTTATTTAGGGGGAGTTAGGATCGTTTAAACCCTTTTGATTTTCAATTTCAAAATTTTCAATTCCAACTTTCAATTTCAACACTTGGAATCAATTTCTTCAATTCAAAATTTTCTATTCAATTTTTCTTTTCAAACTTTCAATTCAAACTTTGATTCAAAACTTTCAATTCAAATTTCAAAAATTTCAATTGGTTTAAAATCTCCATCTTGTTTTTCAAACTTGTATCCCTCAATCAAATTTTTATGCCCCACGCTATTTTGATAATCACAAAGGGGGAGAAATTTCTTGATTGATTGGGGGAGAATATTTTCTCTCATGCTTAGTATTTATTTTCAATTTATCATTTAGGCATGCCTTTCATTTAAGTTTTTACATTGCTTTGATAAGTGATTGTGATCATCAAAATAGGGGGAGATTGTTGTACCCCACACTCTTTGATTTTCATGATCACAATCACTTTCTTATGTGTTTAACTTTGTTTTTAAGTGTTGTGGATGATAGGCAAAAGATTGCCAAAGGTTTGGCCCAAGAAAGCTGGCAAATGGACTGAATTGCAGTCCACCGGCCAACCGGTGTGATAGCACCGGCCAGCCGGTGGAACTGGCAGAGGCATTGCCCACTGCCAGGTTCCACCGGTCGACCGGTGGCTCTGTCACCGGTCGACCGGTGGCACCCAGCCCAAACAGTGTGAGCTACTGTCTCCCCACCGGCCAGCCGGTGGCTCCTCCACCGGTCAGCCGGTGGTGCCTGGAAAAGAAGAATCAGCTACTGCAAAGCCACCGGCCAACCGGTGGCCCATCCACCGGTCAGCCGGTGGAGCCAAGTCTCGAAATCTCCCAAATTCCTCAAGCACCGGCCAGCCGGTGGGACTGTACCGGCCATCCGGTGGAGCCAGTCAAACTAGCCGTTGCAGTTTGACCAGGCTGGCCCACTTGGCTCCCAACGGCTCTTTAAGCCTCTCCAACGGCTCCAAAGGCCTCCAACGGCCATATGAGGGTTCCCCCTCTATAAATAAAGGACCTTGATCCCCCGGAAGCCTAAGGAACATTGCCGGAACTATACGGAAGCCCACGGACACCTTGTTGATCATTCGGCGTACCTCCGGCGCATTCCTCCAAGGGAACCCCAATAGCTCCAACAACTTCCACATCCAAGGAGCTCCATCAAAGAAGCTTGGGAGTGCACGTCTTCAACTCCAATCATCCATTGGCGCCCAAGGCTTCTCCAAATACGGTTTTTATTGTTTTATTTATTTTGAGCTTAAATTTGGGTTTGTGCCTACAAACCCCAAACTCTTTCTCATCCCCTCTTTCTTTTGGGTTTCACATCACCATTAAGGTGTGAAAAGGTTGTCAAGCTTTCCTTTAAATAGCTTGAGACAAAGGTGAGCTATCCTTCACCCGTAAAAAGGATAGTGGGTTCTTGCTAAACCATTAAAAGCAAGTGGGTTCTTGCTAAACCAGTTCAAAAGCAAGTTGTAATAGGTCCTAGTGCTACCTTAAAGCCTAGTGGGTTTCTTGATAAAACCATTGAAAAGCAAGCGGTAGGAATCTCTCAACGGTTGAGTTGGGAGCGGAGACGTAGGCCGGGTTTTGGCTGAACTCCGTTATCAATTTCTTGTGTGATTGCCTCTTTTATTTTCCGCTGCACTTTCACTTTGATTTTTAATTTGTTAATCTTTTTTTTTAAAGGCAATTCACCCCCCCCCCCCCTCTTACCATCACCTTCCTTGCCTTGTAGCGGGTCTTCTCCTATAGAATTCATCCGAATAAAAAATCGATTTGGGCCTACCATACCGGGCATTTTTGCAATTACATTCATATATCATGTGCCCGGGTTTTTTACAATAATTTCAAAAATTAAAACAAGAGAAGGCTAGCTCACCGGTGACACAAGCCTTTTAAAAGGAAAGGCTTGAAGAAACCTCTTCACACCTTAATAGTGATGTGAAACCCAAAATTTCTTGATTGATTGGGGGAGAATCTTTTCTCTCATGCTTAGTATTTATTTTCAATTTATCATTTAGGCATGCCTTTCATTTAAGTTTTTACATTGCTTTGATAAGTGATTGTGATCATCAAAATAGGGGGAGATTGTTGTACCCCACACTCTTTGATTTTCATGATCACAATCACATTCTTATGTGTTTAACTTTGTTTTTAAGTGTTGTGGATGATAGGCAAAAGATTGCCAAAGGTTTGGCCCAAGAAAGCTGGCAAATGGACTGAATTGCAGTCCACCGGCCAACCGGTGTGATAGCACCGGCCAGCCGGTGGAACTGGCAGAGGCATTGCCCACTGCCAGGTTCCACCGGTCGACCGGTGGCTCTGTCACCGGTCGACCGGTGGCACCCAGCCCAAACAGTGTGAGCTACTGTCTCCCCACTGGCCAGCCGGTGGCTCCTCCACCGGTCAGCCGGTGGTGCCTGGAAAAGAAGAATCAGCTACTGCAAAGCCACCGGCCAACCTGTGGCCCATCCACCGGTCAGCCGGTGGCCCATCCACCGGTCAGCCGGTGGAGCCAAGTCTCGAAATCTCCCAAATTCCTCAAGCACCGGCCAGCCGGTGGGACTGTACCGGCCAGCCGGTGGAGCCAGTCAAACTAGCCGTTGCAGTTTGACCAGGCTGGCCCACTTGGCTCCCAACGGCTCTTTAAGCCTCTCCAATGGCTCCAAAGGCCTCCAACGGCCATATGAGGGTTCCCCCTCTATAAATAAAGGACCTTGATCCCCCGGAAGCCTAAGGAACATTTCCGGAACTATACGGAAGCCCACGGACACCTTGTTGATCATTCGGCGTACCTCCAGCGCATTCCTCCAAGGGAACCCCAATAGCTCCAACAACTTCCACATCCAAGGAGCTCCATCAAAGAAGCTTGGGAGTGCACGTCTTCAACTCCAATCATCCATTGGCGCCCAAGGCTTCTCCAAATATAGTTTTTATTGTTTTATTTATTTTGAGCTTAAATTTGGGTTTGTGCCTACAAACCCCAAACTCTTTCTCATCCCCTCTTTCTTTTGGGTTTCACATCACCATTAAGGTGTGAAAAGGTTGTCAAGCTTTCCTTTAAATAGCTTGAGACAAAGGTGAGCTATCCTTCACCCGTAAAAAGGATAGTGGGTTCTTGCTAAATCATTAAAAGCAAGTGGGTTCTTGCTAAACCAATTCAAAAGCAAGCTGTAATAGGTCCTAGTGCTACCTTAAAGCCTAGTGGGTTTATTGCTAAAACCATTGAAAAGAAAGCGGTAGGAATCTCTCAACGGTTGAGTTGGGAGCGGAGACGTAGGCCGGGTTTTGGCCGAACTCCGTTATCAATTTCTTGTGTGATTGCCTCTTTTATTTTCCGCTGCACTTTCACTTTGATTTTTAATTTGTTAATCTTTTTTTTTTAAAGGCAATTCACCCCCCCCCCTCTTGCCATCACCTTCCTTGCCTTGTAGCGGGTCTTCTCCTATAGAATTCATCCGAATAAAAAATCGATTTGGGCCTACCATACCGGGCATTTTTGCAATTACATTCATATATCATGTGCCCGGGTTTTTTACAATAATTGCAAAAATTAAAACAAGAGAAGGCTAGCTCACCGGTGACACAAGCCTTTTAAAAGGAAAGGCTTGAAGAAACCTCTTCACACCTTAATGGTGATGTGAAACCCAAAATTTCTTGATTGATTGGGGGAGAATCTTTTCTCTCATGCTTAGTATTTATTTTCAATTTGTCATTTAGGCATGCCTTTCATTTAAGTTTTTACATTGCTTTGATAAGTGATTGTGATCATCAAAATAGGGGGAGATTGTTGTACCCCACACTCTTTGATTTTCATGATCACAATCACTTTCTTATGTGTTTAACTTTGTTTTTAAGTGTTGTGGATGATAGGCAAAAGATTGCCAAAGGTTTGGCCCAAGAAAGCTGGCAAATGGACTGAATTGCAGTCCACAGGCCAACCGGTGTGATAGCACCGGCCGGCCGGTGGAACTGGCAGAGGCATTGCCCACTGCCAGGTTCCACCGGTCGACCGGTGGCTCTGTCACCAGTCGACCGGTGGCACCCAGCCCAAACAGTGTGAGCTACTGTCTCCCCACCGGCCAGCCGGTGGCTCCTCCACCGGTCAGCCGGTGGTGCCTGGAAAAGAAGAATCAGCTACTGCAAAGCCACCGGCCAACCGGTGGCCCATCCACCGGTCAGCCGGTGGAGCCAAGTCTCGAAATCTCCCAAATTCCTCAAGCACCGTCCAGCCGGTGGGACTGTACCGGCCAGCCGGTGGAGCCAGTCAAACTAGCCGTTGCAGTTTGACCAGGCTGGCCCACTTGGCTCCCAACGGCTCTTTAAGCCTCTCCAACGGCTCCAAAGGCCTCCAACAGCCATATGAGGGTTCCCCCTCTATAAATAAAGGACCTTGATCCCCCGGAAGCCTAAGGAACATTGCCGGAACTATACGGAAGCCCACGGACACCTTGTTGATCATTCGGCATACCTCCGGCGCATTCCTCCAAGGGAACCCCAATAGCTCCAACAACTTCCACATCCAAGGAGCTCCATCAAAGAAGCTTGGGAGTGCACGTCTTCAACTCCAATCATCCATTGGCGCCCAAGGCTTCTCCAAATACGGTTTTTATTGTTTTATTTATTTTGAGCTTAAATTTGGGTTTGTGCCTACAAACCCCAAACTCTTTCTCATCCCCTCTTTATTTTGGGTTTCACATCACCATTAAGGTGTGAAAAGGTTGTCAAGATTTCCTTTAAATAGCTTGAGACAAAGGTGAGCTATCCTTCACCCGTAAAAAGGATAGTGGGTTCTTGCTAAACCATTAAAAGCAAGTGGGTTCTTGCTAAACCAATTCAAAAGCAAGCTGTAATAGGTCCTAGTGCTACCTTAAAGCCTAGTGGGTTTCTTGCTAAAACCATTGAAAAGCAAGCGGTAGGAATCTCTCAACGGTTGAGTTGGGAGCGGAGACGTAGGCCGGGTTTTGGCCGAACTTCGTTATCAATTTCTTGTGTGATTGCCTCTTTTATTTTCCGCTGCACTTTCACTTTGATTTTTAATTTGTTAATCTTTTTTTTTTAAAGGCAATTCACCCCCCCCCCCCTCTTGCCATCACCTTCCTTGCCTTGTAGCGGGTCTTCTCCTATAGAATTCATCCGAATAAAAAATCGATTTGGGCCTACCATACCGGATATTTTTGCAATTACATTCATATATCATGTGCCCGGGTTTTTTACAATAATTGCAAAAATTAAAACAAGAGAAGGCTAGCTCACCGGTGACACAAGCCTTTTAAAAGAAAAGGCTTGAAGAAACCTCTTCACACCTTAATGGTGATGTGAAACCCAAAATTTCTTGATTGATTGGGGGAGAATCTTTTCTCTCATGCTTAGTATTTATTTTCAATTTATCATTTAGGCATGCCTTTCATTTAAGTTTTTACATTGCTTTGATAAGTGATTGTGATCATCAAAATAGGGGGAGATTGTTGTACCCCACACTCTTTGATTTTCATGATCACAATCACTTTCTTATGTGTTTAACTTTGTTTTTAAGTGTTGTGGATGATAGGAAAAAGATTGCCAAAGGTTTGGCCCAAGAAAGCTGGCAAATGGACTGAATTGCAGTCCACCGGCCAACCGGTGTGATAGCACCGGCCAGCCGGTGGAACTGGCAGAGGCATTGCCCACTGCCAGGTTCCACCGGTCGACCGGTGGCTCTGTCACCGGTCGACCGGTGGCACCCAGCCCAAACAGTGTGAGCTACTGTCTCCCCACCGGCCAGCCGGTGGCTCCTCCACCGGTCAGCCGGTGGTGCCTGGAAAAGATGAATCAGCTACTGCAAAGCCACCGGCCAACCGGTGGCCCATCCACCGGTCAGCCGGTGGAGCCAAGTCTCGAAATCTCCCAAATTCCTCAAGCACCGGCCAGCCGGTGGGATTGTACCGGCCAGCCGGTGGAGCCAGTCAAACTAGCCGTTGCAGTTTGACCAGGCTGGCCCACTTGGCTCCCAACGGCTCTTTAAGCCTCTCCAACGGCTCCAAAGGCCTCCAACGGCCATATGAGGGTTCCCCCTCTATAAATAAAGGACCTTGATCCCCCGGAATCCTAAGGAACATTGCCGGAACTATACGGAAGCCCACGGACACCTTGTTGATCATTCGGCGTACCTCCGGCGCATTCCTCCAAGGGAACCCCAATAGCTCCAACAACTTCCACATCCAAGGAGCTCCATCAAAGAAGCTTGGGAGTGCATGTCTTCAACTCCAATCATCCATTGGCGCCCAAGGCTTCTCCAAATATGGTTTTTATTGTTTTATTTATTTTGAGCTTAAATTTGGGTTTGTGCCTACAAACCCCAAACTCTTTCTCATCCCCTCTTTCTTTTGGGTTTCACATCACCATTAAGGTGTGAAAAGGTTGTCAAGCTTTCCTTTAAATAGCTTGAGACAAAGGTGAGCTATCCTTCACCCGTAAAAAGGATAGTGGGTTCTTGCTAAACCATTAAAAGCAAGTGGGTTCTTGCTAAACCAATTCAAAATCAAGCTGTAATAGGTCCTAGTGCTACCTTAAAGCCTAGTGGGTTTCTTGCTAAAACCATTGAAAAGCAAGCGGTAGGAATCTCTCAACGGTTGAGTTGGGAGCGGAGACGTAGGCCGGGTTTTGGCCGAACTTCGTTATCAATTTCTTGTGTGATTGCCTCTTTTATTTTCCGCTGCACTTTCACTTTGATTTTTAATTTGTTAATATTTTTTTTTAAAAGGCAATTCACCCCCCCCTCTTGCCATCACCTTCCTTGCTTTCTTCCGCCCAACAATAAAATCTATGATGATGGTTTATGGTGAAAAATTATTTATGTCATAAAATATTACCTTACACTATAAATTCATTACTCAATGTGTTTTAAACCAAAGTGATTCCTTTTTTGGTGTTTGTAAAACTTGATGAATTCACGCGTTAAACCCTTGATTTACGAGGTAAATGAATCATGTCCAAAAAAAATTATTTTTTCTACATCCCTAATTTCAATTATAAGTCTATAGTCACTCCTCTCAAGAACCCTAGGAATCCTCCCATGTGAAGGGACCTATTTCTTCCCTTCCAGACATCTATGTTGGGAATTTGATCCCTAGTAAGTCTCTTATCTTTAGTTTTCTCCTTCTCTCCACTACCCCTCTTTGAAAATGTTATGATTTCATATTTTTTTTAATGAATAAAATTTTTATCTTAATTTTTATAATCTATGATTTCCTTTTTGGTCTCCTTCTATATCATTCTTTCTAGATTTTTTCCACTGATGTTGTTTATTTAATTATTGGTTAAAAGGTGGGTGGTTCTATATGGTTTTCCTTATAATTGAAGCATTTAATTTCTTGATTTATTTGAAATTATTTTTTAATTGATTTAACAACCTATATTTGAGATTATTGATGAATTATTTTGAAAAAGGCATGTATTTGTGAAAAAATACCCAATTTCTATGTAATTGAAATGGTTGGGTGGATTTGAGAAAAATTGATGGCTAGATTTGTAAATTGATTTTTGATTTTAAAGGATTAAATTTAAAGATGAATTGAAGATATATGATTTGATGAAAACCTACGATTTGGTTTTGATATGAGAAATTCTTATTGAAAACTGAAAGTGTGAAATTGTATTTTGAACTGATTTGAAATGATTTATTTTCCCAAGATTGATAAACTGATTGAATGAATCACATGTGATCCTAGGTAATAAGTGGGTCATTAGGAAAACAACACTAGAATATGACCCCCTATCACGTGATTGAAAATGAAAATACTTACATAAACAAAATACGACCTAATTGTTTCCATATGGGGAGTTTATTCTGGAAGGCTTGAGTCATGGGACGTGTACACACATTGAGATGAAATCACTAATTGAGTAGTGTGAGGATCCTATTAACAGAAACTAATGTACCATAGGGATTGATACAAGGTTTTATGATGTAAATTATTTTATTATTACATGCCATTGAATTATAGAACTATTTTATTCATTCCATCGACTTTATATAAATATTTTACATAAAATGTTCATTTAATACATTTTTGATATATTTTCTATTTATGGATTATGAAAGAATGTTTTTTTATTATGAAAAGTACATGAAATTATAAGTTTTATTTGAATTCAAATCATCTTTGGTTTAATTTTTATGTACTTGAATATGGAACAATTGGTAAGACAATACTATTATTTATAGATCACACCCAACGTCTGCCTTTAGGTGTTTGTAATTCATCTTATGTCTAGTCCATGCAAAGGAAAAGAGTCAATTTTAGGTGGTGAATGTTCTTGATCCTTATTATTGAGAGTGATGAAGGTGATTGATGGATATATGATATACTTGTTGCCTGAGTTTATCTATGAGTCATATCTTGGTAGATGTTGAGTCTTTTGATGATGTACTATTTGAGTATTTCTTTACCTGCATTATTGTAGTTCTTTCTCCCTTTGGAGTGTTCAGAATGCTGACTTGTATCTTTTATATGCTATATTATTTTTGAAAAATATGGTTCCCTTGTAATTCTTGTGTGTGTCAAGTTCTTCTCGCCAACCCATGGGGATTGATAATTCCCTTCAATCCACGTCAACTCTAACTTAGGTTTTAGGGTACTAGGGTATCTCAACTGGTTCATGAAGAAGTGGTATCAGAGAATGTTAGGTTTAGTTAAGTTCCTTTGTGTTCGTATGCAGTTGGGTTGTCCTTATAGAAAGGATGTAGGATTGATGGGACTGAAGTTGTATTTTTGAGGTAGTTCTTGTCATACTATCATCATAATGATCCTTAAGTCTCTATGGTGTTTTAGAAAAGTGTCTTCATGAATGATTTAATCTTGTTTCTAGACTTTTTTGGATTCTGATAAGAGTGTATTGAAACCAAAATCTTGAATTCATCTTGATAGAATTGGTATTCCTATATCTTCGAATTTATTTGTTGATATGTATATCTTGGTTGATGTTTTTAGTGTTTTTTAATAATGTTTTCAAGAATCATACTTCTGAGATGACTTTTGAATTGGCCACAGGAGGAATCTACTAGTGAACTATAGTAGGAAAATCCTCTAGTCGATCCAAATCTTGTTGATATAGTGGTACATGCTTCCCAAGATCTAGGATAGGTACCTCTACTTGTTCATGTTCATACTCTGATAGTGTAACCTTGAATGGATGAATCAAGATATAATTATCAATATTTTCTTCATCATAAACCACTATATTTTGGGGGTTTAAATGATCATCAAGATTCTAAGGATTGGTTGAAAAATATTGAAATATTTTTTGAGTTCTTGGAAATTTCATAATCTGAAATGGTGAAATGTGATACATTTAAGCTTTACGGACCTAGCAGGAGATGGTGGTATATTATTCTAATATAAAATTTCCATGAGGTTTTTATTAGAAGAACTTTAGAGTTATTTTCACTAATCATTTCTATATAGAGTCAATGATCTTGGAAAAATCTATTGATTTTCTCAACCATAAATTGAGAAACAGGAATATGACTTAGTATGTGTTACAATTTAGAGATCTTGTTCAGTTTTAACCTGAGGATTTATCAAATGAGAATATGAGGGCTTGATGCTTCTATATGGTTCTATGACCTAATATTAGATTAGAAGTTTCTTTCAAAATCTCACTTCTTATGATGATGTGTTAGATAGATCATTGACGGTTGAACTTGAACCAGCTGGTATATCTGGGTTAATAGGAGCTCATTTTTCTCCCATTAGTTGTTATATGAATACTTTTAAAGACAAAATAAATCCTTATGACTCTCATAGTGGTTCTATATAGTAGGAATCATCCAAAATTTTGTTGTATCTATCATATTCCCTTTGACTTGCTTCTAGTGTGGCATGGTTAGGTATTCAAAAAGGGTTTTCACTAAGTCACCCAGGATCTATAGTTCATGCAGTCACTTGGGAAACCTATATAATTTATTTTATTTCTATTCTACTCTGTGTAGTGGTATGATCTCTTTATCGCCTAATATTATCGCAGTGCGATCAGATGCTTCGAGAACTAAAGGTTTCCATACATAGCCAAATGGAATAAAGATTCTTCATGTAGTGGACAGCTCTCGAGAGGAAGCAAATGTGGGTCTATCTACTATGAGAATATTTCTACTCCCCTTGGAATGATGGGAGATAAGGGTATTTAGTGTCCAATTTTTTTCTCTTTATCAAATATATAGCTTAATTGAAGTTTTCTAGTTCTCATCATAAAACCTCTAAACATCATTTTTGGGGTGGATTTTCTGATTGCTCATAAGTTCGGAATTGACTGATATCTTTTTTGGGTGTCATTTACTATGTTTTATGGGGTTATGCCATGTTTTTTGGGAGAATGGTACCCAAGGTCAAGTAGAGTGATACCTTGTTTTCTAGACTTGAGATAGGTGATATTAGTATTTTCTTCCAACTTAGAGTGAGAATCCATGAGTGATCATATCCCTCCAATTATTTTCAAGTTTCCTGATGTTTTTCCTTATAAATTCTCGGGTTTCAAACATATGTTAACAGTAGAGTTTTGTATTTATTTATTACTTGGAAGTTATATAGTGTATATTTCTTCTTACCATATGGAACCAATAGATTTTAAAGATTTAATGACTCAGTTGAATGATCAGCTGGAGAAAGTTATCATACGCCTGAGTGAGTCACCTTGGGTGGAACCTCTTCTCTTTACAAATAAAGATGATTGAACACTTCACCTATGAATTGATTATTAGAAACTCAATCGATCCATGGTAAATAAAAAATATCCATTTCCATGGATTGAAAATATCTTTTTCCATCTAAAAGGGCAAAAGTGGTTCTCGAAGATTAATTTTTGATATGGTTTTCACCAGTTGAGAATTAAGGAGTATATATAACATGCCAAGACATTATAATATTTTTATTTTAGAATAAATTTAATTTTTTGGTTATCTTTATTTATACACATCACCATGTTAAGATTACATTACACATAACACTAAGTTAGCTTGCGTTACATGAAAGGTCGGGTTTTACTGCCTCTTAATGGTGCACCTATTTTACAAATAAATTATGACACTTATAAATTTTATTTTTTAAAATAAACTTCACTTGGGAATGAGTAATTTCAAAATTATATTAGGGATAATTTTTGGTATTTTTCTGAAAAGTTCCATTTTATGATGAATAGTGTGAAATATTGCATTTTAGTTGAAAACTATCTTTTATTTAAAATAAATATTAATGTAAAATTTTATTTTAAGTTTGTTTTAATGTAAAAATAGATCAATTATATATCTATTAATCCACTATATTAAATTATATCCATTTTTATGTTGAATTTGGATATAAAATCTTAATGAACTTTTGAACATTTTCACTTTAGAAACTCGCTTCCTTGCTCCGTCTATAGGATTAGATTTGAACTTAATTTTTTCACTTCTGTGAATTGAATTTATAAAAACAAAAATAAATGGTTTAAATCTATATAATATATATATTATAATAATACCAATGTAATTTTTTACCGAAAATATCAGTGATAGTGATTAAAATTAATTAAACGATTAAGGCAAAATTATGTTTAATAAGGGACTAAACCTTAAACATAAGGTCCAAAATGATATAGAAACTTGTCGAAAATCCATTTTCTACCAATATTTCAACCATATCCCCTCTTGGTTATAATTTTAGGATTTATTAGGATACTATTCCATGAAAGTTACATATATAATAAGTTAAGTAAGGAAAATGACAGAAAAAGGAACCTTCCTTACCTTTAACAATTAAAAATAATTGAGATATGGAAAAAACAACATATTTTATGTTACACATATCATTTTGAAATATAAATAAGTTATTTTTATCATAATTATTTATCTTTAATTTTTAAAGATGAATTAGTTAAATTAAATTCTTAACAAACGCTAAAATATTGATTATTTATTTAATAATTAAATAAAATAAATGTTGCTAAAAACATTAAATGTAAATTAAATTTAATGAATTATTATGATATATTATTTTTTAAATTAATATATCATTTAAATAATATTTGAAATTAATATATTTTAATTCCATAATTAACTTGATATTTTTAAATTTAAATTAAGTAAATAATGTAAAATTAACTTTAATACTATTTTATAATAAATGATATTTTATTAAAAATAATTAAAATTAAAAAAAATCCTATATTTTAAAATTTATTTTAAAATTTTATTAAATATAAAATACTTCTTATTAATTCATTGATTATTCTTTTATAATTAAAATATTTACCCCTAAATAATAAAACATTATTAGCATAGTTCGGGTTAAAGCAATGTTTTTACACATTACATGCACTTTTTTTAAAATTAATTTCCAACACATATGGGATATTTATTTTGTAAATTAGATATCATATTTATAATTCATTGGGTATATAATTTATAATAAATATAACAATAATTTTATCTTAATGGTCAAATTACTTAGGTTAGAAAAGTAGTTACCTTAATAAAAACAAAAATGGTAAAAGTGGAAAACTTATAAGTTATGGAACAAAATAATAAAAATTATTTTATTTTTGTGTGTTGTGAGTGTTTCTTGATAATAATTCCCATTTAATACATTATTTTTCCATTTTTTAAACACATTAGTTAAGGGATACCACCCAATAAGTTTTACCTTTTGGTATTTACAAGAATTCCACCTCTCCTCCACTATAAAAATGAATTCACTCATCCGCTTAATCACACCTATCAAGACAATTTAGATCATCAAAACTCTAAAAAATAATCACTCAGTATACCTCCCTTCATCCTAGAACCATAAATTTTGGAATAAATCAATCTAAGAAAGTCATTTATTGTAAACCAAAAGGAGTTACCCATAAAAGAGGTAACGTTCTTCAACAGTCACTTTCATTTTATATAATTCCAAAACCATTAAAATATTATTGTTCCATTATAATATAATAAAATCAAAATCCTAAATATGTGTACATGATTTTATGTTAATTTTTAGACCTAAACCTACACATACATTAATAAAATGGGTAACGAATTCACTGTTCGTGTGTATGGCAGACTACTGCCTCGGGAAACGGTGTCATTCATGTTTTCTTTACCACCTCTCATTGTTGGGAATTATGATGGAAGAATTGTTTATATATGATATATACAGTATTTATTATGTATTTATTTATCCTTAATTTTTATATAACACATACCTTTAAGCATTCAATTTTTTGTAAATATTATAACTTCATTCATGGATGTGTGGACTACCGCCTTCTCAAAGCGATGTGATTCGTTCATGATATACATGGAATGTATTAAGGATTATTTTAATAAAAATATGTGAAATATATTACATAAATATGATATTAAAATTATAATATAAAAATATATCATTTAATTTTCATTCTGTGAATACGAAAAAGAAATGGAAGTAGTGTCAATGCGTACGTATGTCCTATCGTCTCTATGAACGGTGCATTTCATTTCCTATCTCCAAATATTATGTATTATTACAAATAGATATATAATGAATATATAATATAATTAAATCATGGTTTAAATTATTTATATGATGAAATAATGATCTATGAAATAATAACAATTGGTAAAATTCCAAAACATACTTGAAAAAACTAGGCAATTAACACCAAAAATAGTGAAATTAATGAAATAACATTAACAAATGGGTAATAAGATATTATAAAAAGTTAATATATGAAATTATAAATATTATTATGGTTCTGTTATAATTTATTAACATTTTATAATCCTTATATAGGACGTTAAAGGATGTTCACCCAAAAAGAAATGCAAGGTAATGGATTTCATCTTAATTTACATTACATTGAGTGTTATTTGTTATTATAGACCAATTCACTTAAATGTGGTGTATATACTGCACCTTTTTAATTTAATATCAGGAATCAATCATACATAATGGTATTTTATGTTTCACTTTGAAATATATCATCCAAGGGGTTTTGACTTAAAAATTACCAAGTGGTAAAAGTTACCTTTTCAATATCACTTTGATTTGCGATTGTTAACTTTCTTTGAAAATAATTAGTTTCTCATAATCATTTTTTATTGAAAATTATATTTTGTTTATGATATCGATATTATTTTATGATGGATATGATTATTTCATAATTTTCATACCATATTTACATAAATTTTTTTCTTTGAAAGTTATTTTAATTTACTGGGGAAATAATGATAAATTCATATCTTTGAATCAATACTAATATTTGATAAGGAACATTGTTTATGAGTTTAAATTGATTATTCAAAATATTAGGTAATATTTGGACATGTAAGACATGGGTTCGGGACTAGTTAATTCAATCTACTTGATGCATCGGTAGTCTCATGGGATGAATTTATTTGGAAAAACATTGTTGATTTATAATGAGTATGTTTTAAACTATCTTGTGAATGGTCTTGAAAGTTGAGTTATAGTTGGACAAAAAATTGTTTGTACCTAGTATGTTTTAAACTATCTTTTGAAATTTCTTTATTGTAAAGGTTTCATTTTCCTAGGAAAAATGACATCCAATATTTAAGAATTACCTTCATTTTAGTTATTATTATTAATAGGATTTTTGTTACAGAAAAATATATGGATGCACTTCATTATCCGTTAATTGATTAAATATAATGTGTCTTCATTTTCATAACTTTCCATAATGATTATTCTCATTGATTCATTTTTTCTCACTATACTTACCCTTACTAAGCATTTTAGTGTATCCTTATTTTGTTTCTTTTCCCCAAGTTATGAAGAGAATATATTAGAATGAGTTTTCAAGGATGTAGTTAATTATATTTTCTTATGTATTATGTTTAAATTTACATTTTACAATGATAAATGGTTATCATGTATGTAATATAGTTCTCTAAAACTTATAAACATTCAGTCCTTAGAGATTTGATTCATTGTAATCAAGCCAATTTAATAAAGTAATGAACCGGCTCCAAGCTTTTGGGGATAGGGTGTTACAGTTGGTATTAAAGGAAGTTTAGTAGAAAACATGTAAACTGGATTAATAAAATATGTATTAGGGATAATAAACCTAAGATATTATTTGAGTATAAGTATAGAATAACATCCTAGGAGTTTGGTAAGTTATAGATTATGTGCATCTTCTTAGCAGTACATCCATGTCTGGATACTACAAGTTGATGTGGTTCTGAAAGCAATGTACCTAGGGGTAACAAAACTGGAAAGGGGTGTCACACCTAACTCGAATGTAACCTATTACATGAAAACGGGCCTTACTACACACCTGGTTTGACACTCCCTTAGGATATGATTAGGATAATTTACATTTTCTTTACAAACCATTATGAGGGATTTAAAAGTAAAGATCTCCCCAAAGAGACCAAACTTTATGATTATGAGATTTATGACACATAAATTTATGTTAAGTGATATACCATATTTTGAATTATGAGTTATGATTTAAAATTCATGATTCTATGATCTAATCCATCATATAACATTATTTATAAATGACTCTTGGAGGGATGAATGGTATCAATACATGTGGAAAATGTAGATATTTCCCTATTGAGGAAATATGTACATCTAGTATTGTAACTGAGAAAGTTGTGGATATATTAGGGAAGCTTAATTAAGTTATGATAAATAAAATTTCTTGTATAGATCATCCTATTCCAAAATGAGAATCTCTTATGTCAGATCAATTTATGCGATAGAAGCCCCCATCATTTAGTGGGAATACTAATCTAATTGTAGTTGATCGATGGATTAAGTATCTAGAGAAGATATTTAAGGACTTGGGATGTAGTGAAAAGGAAAAGGTTATACTTGTAGTGTATTGTCTCGAAGGTGATGTTGATCAATGGTGGTCCTTGATCTAGAATACTAGGGAGGAAGAAGAAATAAAAATCATATAATTGAGAACTTATAATGATACATTCATCAATAAATACTTCCCTCATGATCCACAAATTTATGCAAAGGGTAAGTTACTTAGCCTAAATAAAAAGGAATAATAAGGTGTTTTGGATTATGAATCCACCTTTAAAATTTTATCCATGTATGATACGAATTATATACACAACGTAGAGTGCAATATTGATCCTATTTTTGAAGGTCTCAAGCTAAGTCTTCAAAGGGAACTGGTCTCTAAATATTTTTCATCATATAACGAAATAGTTTTATTTTCTTTAAATATAGAGAAATAATTTTCTAAGTATAATGGATTAGAAGGTAAGAAAGAGAATAATAGGGTAATATTGAAAAATATAGATAAAGGGAAGAAGAGAATGGAGAATTTTACTACATGTGATAATTGTGGAAAGAAACACCTCAATCCTTTCTTGAAGGGAATGTGAGTTTTCTATAAGTGTGGATAAAAAGGCCACCAAGTTCATGATTATAAGGTATAAAAATAAAATTACAATTTTAAATTCTTCCACTGTAATAAAATTGGTCACTACACAAATGAATTCCATGAGAATCAAGGGATGATACCACTAAATAAGTAAGGTATTAAATTTAATTATATATTATTGAAATATACTAAGGGGAATGATTAATGTGCTTCAACCTTTTTATCTAATAAATATGTTATAATGCTATTTTATTGATTATGTTCTCATAACATTAATTATTAAATAAGAAAAGATTGTATTGTTGTACTATTTCATTAAGGATTTGAGATCACATGTTTAAAGGTTCCAAGAAAAATTGAATCGATAGAAAGTTAATTATTATTTGGAAAATAAATTGTTAAGGGAAATATAAATCTTAATATATTCCTGATGTTGAGATAATGATGATGGATAAATTGAATTGGATAATACTAACTATAATGTAAATGATTCCAAAGTGTTGGATTATAATATTTGTAAAAGGTTAACCATTTATGAAATGGTTTAAGTTGAACTTTTTGTGTGGTTTTACAGATTGATGTATTACATAAACCTATATTGAAATTTATGCTAATATATGAAGTAGAAATTTCTCAAGGAATGAACAAAGGATAAGATTTTTCTTATAGAAACGTATCAAGTAATTATATTTCCTTAAATTCTTAGATTGTGATATAATTCCTCAACTATAGGAAAATGGTCTTGAAACAAAAATCATGTCTTATTATCATCATTTTTATGATATTAATGGCCTTTTTCATAACTCAAGTCTTTGGATTTGTGGTCATAAATTTTGATTTGAACATTTTTTCTATCACTCTCTATCAGAACATGATAGTTATATTTTATTTCATGTTCATGTTTTTACTAATGTTATCCTATTCAAAATCCTAGTTTTATGGTGACCTTCACATTTTACTTCCCCTCTTATTAATAATATTGGTAATTTACCATATTTACAATGTTGATTTTTAAAAAATGGTTTTTCAAATATCAATCCCTTGATTACCAAGTTCAATTTTAAATTCCTATGACAAAATTTATTTAATATGGGGATAATTTAACACCCGAAGAATTTATAATATTTTATTTTTAGAATAAATTTAATTTTGTTGTTATCATTGCATATACACAACATTGTGTTATTCTTATAATACACAAAACACTAAGTTAGCTTGTGTTACATACAAGACCGATATTTACCACCTATTAATGGTACACCTATTTTAAAACTAAATTATGACAAATATAAATTTTATTTTTTAAAAAATACTTAGTTTTGTAATGGGGAATGTCTAAATTATCTTAGGGTGAATGATCACACCCTGATTAAATATTTTATTTCACCCTTACACCACTGAATTAAAATTATTTTTTGTAAATTACAAATATTATAAAAAAATTAAGTTAATTTTTTATTCAATAATTTAATTTTTATGACTGTTATTAAGTTATATTTAACTTTTTTTATTTTTATTGTAGGTGGAGGTGATTTGGAGGCCAGAGATATGATCCAAAAAAATGGTCCAAACGTCATGGAATCCCAAGGACACGTGTCCACAGTTTTTCACATTCCATGAACAATGTGCCTTAAATTGGGATGAAATTTTTTGTTCTAATACAAATCTCCAAGGGCTAAAATTAATCTTAAGACACAAAATCCCAATTATCCCCTCTGGTGGCCCATCAGAGTTGATCTTCCTAGGGGACCAAATCTAAAAGAATTCAAATGTTATGTTTGGTATTTTGACAGTATCTCTCAATAAATATGTCCAATGGATGCCAAATTTTACATGGATATATTAAATAGGAAATTAACCCTACACTTTTTCTCAAGATGATATATTGTATTTATTAGTCCAAAACAAAGATACAATTCTGCTTCCCATTTTGGATATAAAAGGGCACCATGGGCACCTCATTCACAGGTTTGACCAAGGAGTTAATTTATTCCATTTTTCCATTCCATAGGATCCCTCTACTAATCCTAGATTTTTTAGAGTCCCCTATCCATATAGGGGTATCAATGATGAAGAAGCAGATCCACCTGAGCTTCTTCCCCCTTTTGATATCGGGCTAACTGGTGGGTGATCATTGGGAGGGAGCTACACACTTGAAGAGGGAGTTCTAGAACATAATTATCTATTTTTTGGTGTATATTTTGGTTTTTAATTTTTATTTTAGATGTATCATAACTTTTTTTTATGAATTTAATTGAAACAGTTTTTATTTCATAACAGATCAGTGTGTAATTTTAAGTGTGTGACTTGTATTGTTCTGATTAGACAACATAAAAACCCTTTTCATTCCCAAACATTTGAGATTTCACAGCTCCTTGAAAATACTTAAAGCATAATAAGGGGCTATAACTTGACTACATGATTTTTATGTCATGTTTTAGTTCTATTTGATTCGTTTTAAAAGGATCTTGGGTATCCAAGATCTTGGTTTACCCTCAAAAAAAGGATTACACCAAAACCTAATAATCAATTAAGCATAATGAACTTTTCAAATGGGGGTAGTAACTTAAGAATGTTCGCATAATTATCATATATTTTTCAAAATCCACTTATTTTTCAATTATTAAACTCTTTATATTAAGTCATTCTATTTTTAAAATTGTTTCCAAAACCACCTTCTCTATTAGCCCTTTTTATTAAAAATACACACTATAAACCACCAACAGTCCTTGATAGATGACATGGGGCCTTCCCTGTGCTATAAAATCATCATTAAATAATATTCAGTCTTATTTTTCATGACAATATATTAAAATTTTGGAATAATTTCTAGGGAGTTCTTTGGTTTTTAGTACATGTTTTTTTTATATTTTTGTAAATTTTGTGAATATTTTTTTTTTCTACCTTTACATATATTTTTGTGTTGTGATTTATTTATTGTATCGGTTTTGTACATGATGCATTCTACTCTGGGAGATGTTCCCCCTTTCAAACCCAAACTAGAGAGGGTCATATGTCAGTGACACCGAGACACACAGTAAACCCATTTGAAGGAGGACACACCGCAACTTGAGACTTTTCTAAACCCCTCTTCTTTTAGAACCAAATTAGGAAACGGAATTCACATTTAAAAAATGGATAAAAAATTAATCCTTAAAAGAACTAACCTCACCTAATGTGAATATTTAACCCACTTATATTCAAATTCAAGTTGAGGCACCCAATTTTGAACTAAAATTAGGTCTAATTCATCTATTTCCAAGATTTCATGGACTTACAAGAGAAGACCTACAAAATCACTTATAATAATTTCATAATATTTTTTCAACATTATAAATTTCTAATATTGATGAATAATAAGTAAATATTAGGGAATTACCTTTTTCATTGGAAGACACTTCCAAATATTGTCTTTATTATGTTAATTCACCAGGATTCTAGGATGACATGAAAATAGTTTTTCTAAAAAAAATCATCCCAGTCTCTAGAACTGCCACAATAGGGAAAGAAATTTGTGGGATAAGGAAATCATAAGGGTAAACACTTCATGAATACTGGGAAAGATTTAAATGGATTTTTTCAAGTTACCCATGCCACCAAATAAGTGATCAACTTTTAATACATTCTTTTTAAGAAGTTTTAATTCATATTTATCGAAACATTATTGACAATGTTTCAGGTGGTGCACTAGTTGAAAACCCCTATAAGAAACCTCATTGAAAACATGGGGTGTAACACACAACAATTTAGTTTAAGATCCATTATACCCATTTAAGGTGTATATGAGGTGAAAATTACTGAATTCTAGAAGTAGGTGCACACGAAGTTTGAAGAGGTAAATACACTTCATCGACAACTTGACCTTTCCCAAAGGAAATCCCAATCTCCTCCTCCCATCCATTGTGGCATCTTTTCTTCTAACACCCATTATTCTAACCAATTCCATCAATTGAGAGAAAATTATGAGAGTTTTGAGGGAATATTTTTAGGATACCCTAATAACAAACCCATTAGACAAGAACCATATTATTCATCCAACCCTAGGGAAAAAGAAAACCAAGCCTAAAAGCAAGGGGTTATTCAAACCAACCTCATTAACTATAAAACCAATCGGGGTAGAGCAGTCATCCACCACCACCCCTAAAAAATCCTCAAACACTATAATGGCCATTCCTATAACCCCCTCCAAAATCTAAACCTATACTAGAATACATGATGAAAAAATTTCAAAATATAATCTCAAATTCCAACAAACCACTCAAGCATACATACAAGACCTAAAAACCCAATTAGGCCAACTCACCAACTTGGTGGAGGAAATATGAAGTCATGGGTCAGGTAAACAACACTCTCAACCATTAGTCAACCCTATGTATAAGGGAAATGTCAGTTTCATCACCCTTCAAAGTGGAAACCAACTTAAAAACCAAATGAACTCTCTATTAGAGTCATCCCCTCCTAAGAAAACCACCATCATAGACACTTAAAATTGTCCAAATGTCTATAAACCTTATCCTGAGAGAATCCATTATAAAGGAAATAATGTTTCATTTGATGAACCCCCAAGACCAACCATTACTCTTACATTTCCCCAAAGGTACAGGTAGTCAATGAAATAAAAAGAAACTGATCTTTATAAAGAAACCTTTGAAACTTTCAAAAAAGTGAAGGTTAATAACCCATTGATTAATATCGTAGATGAAATTTAAAGATACACAAAAATTCTCAAGGATATGTGTACACATCGAAGGAGACTTCGAGGTGATAAAAATGTGAGATTAGGAAGGAACATCTCATCATTTATGGAGACATCACTTCCTATAAAATTCATTAATCTTGGAAAATGATTGATTTTATTCCTCATAAGAGAGTATTCTCTTTCCAATATTATGCTTGATTTGGGTGATTCTATAATATTGATGTATCACTACATTTACTTTTAATTACAAGTTGGATAATTAAAATCCACATGAATTGTGTCCAAATGGAAAACTGGGGTACCACATAACCCTCTGGTGTGTTAGAGGATGTTCTTTTGAGTGTGAAATTTTTAATTTTTACTACTGATTTTTATGTGATTAAAATGGAAGATGATAGCATGAATGGACATGACCTAATTATATTGGAGAGAACATACCTAAAAACTACCAAAAGTATAATTAATGTACACAATGGTACAATATATATGGATTTTTGTGATGATATTCTCCAATTCAACATCCTTGATTCCATAAATTACTCCTTGAAAGAACATTTCTCACTTTCATTTAATTCTATTGATGTACTCCCTTATCATGAAAATAATTTTTCATTCCCCTGATCCCATTTCTAATTTTTTATCATTGATTGAAATTCTAGGAAATTAATCATGCATATAATGTTGTACCAGTCCAGAAAAATTTCATGAATGTTTTTTAATTGATAATCTCTTGAACACTAAGGATCTCATGACCATCAATTATATAGCTAAGATTTTAAAATATCATTCTTCATATGAGGATGTTACCATTGATAAATTAGATTATATCATTGACCTCACACTTTTTTATATTTACTACCATCAATCCAAAATTCACCTGAATTGTAACTGAAAATACTACCTCAAGATTTAAAATGTTCATATCTTGAGAATGGAAATAAAAAATGTATCATCATTTCTAGTTCACTCCCTCTAGAGCTTGAATTGTGACTGGTTGAACATTTCATGGAGTATAAAAAAACTTTTGGATGGACACTTGCAAATAAACCTTATATTAGCACATTAATTTTCACACATCATATATTGTTAAATTATGAGGATAAACAAGTAAGACCAGCACAATGTTGACTAAACTCAAACCTCATAGATGTTGCACATGAGCCTCAGCCCAGTTGATGAGGACTCCTTAAGTGCAAGCATGAGAATCCAAGTCAGATGGCCATGTAAAGGTGGAGAGTTACTATCATGAAGCAGATGATAGAGAGGGGCAGTTCCTTGAAGATAGTCTGGTTTAATTTTCTAATACCTTCGGGACATGTAATCTCCTATGCCAACAAGCCATGTAATCTCTGATCCTTCTGGCCTTGTAAGGGTTCCCCATCATCCCTTGAAAGGGATTTTATTAAAATTAAATAAAAATGAAGGCCCTATGGCCATTCGATATCGGGCATAGATGTCTTTAAAAAGGAGTCAAAAAAATTATTGGTTGCTAGAATCATTTACCCCATCTTTAAGAGCCAATAGGTTAGTCCAATTCAAGTAGTTCCTAAAAAACTAGTCTTCTGGTAATTAAAAATGAAAACAATGAATTAGTTCCAAATAATGTGAAGAATATTTTTTGTGTCTATATAGACTATTGTTGACTAAACCAACAAACTAAGAAAAACCATTTCCCATTTTTATTCATTGACCAGATGCTAAAGAGGCTAGTGGGGAAGTCTTATTACTGTTTTCTTGAATGGTATTTTAGATACTTACATATCCATATTGCCTCCAATGATCAAGAAAATATGACATTCACTTTACCCTTTGGAATATTTTCTTATAGAATGATTCCATTTGTTTTGTGAAATTCTCCAAGTACTTTCCAGCGATGCATGGTTACTATTCTCTTAGATGAATAGGAGAATTGCATGGAAGATTTCATGGATGATTTCACTATTTATGGATCCTCCTTTAATGAATGTTTGAGTAGTATTGGTTTTTTCCAAAATCACTATATTGAAAAAAAAACATATCAAATTAAATTATGATTAATTTAATTTTATGGTGTGATAATTTATAATACTTGGGCATTTCATTTATGGGGATGGAATTCTAGTTAATAACCTAAAAGTGGATGTTACTTCTTCCCTATATTTCCCCCAAAATATATTGGATATGCAGTCTTTCCTAGGTCATATTGGCTTTTACCATCATTTCATTTGTGACATTTGTAAGATTTCACTCCCCCTCTCCTGATTGCTCCAAAAGGAAAAAGAATTTGTTTTGATAAGGAATGTGAGGAATCTTTTAATAAATTGAATTGGAGTCTCACATAATCCCTGGTAATCCAACCACCATAGTGGGATTTACCCTTTGATATCTTGTGTGATACCTCTAACTATTAAGTTGGGGTAGTCTTATCATAAAGGATCGATTGATATTCACATGTCATTTCTTATGCCTCTCATACACTAGACCCTACCCAAGAAAATTTCACCATGACTGAAAAATTATTTCCTACCATTGTATTTAACATAAATAAATTCATTTCATACCTTTTAGGGTCCAAATTCATTGTGTTCTCAAACCAAGTATCACCCTCGTATCTTCTTAAGAAACTAGAAGCCAAACCACGTCTCATTCACTGGATTCTCCTACTATTAAAATTTAATCTATAAATTAAGCCTAAAAAGGAGCATATCATTTGGTTTTTAACCATATCATTAGGATCCACCCATCCTTGGACATTGACTTATCTCCCTAAATTCCTATAAATGACCATTTTCAAGATGAGAAGTTATACTTAGTGAAATATTCTATTTATTGGTATGATAAAATTGTAAATTATTTGGTATCATCTTTTATTCCTACTAATTTCAACAAAAACCCAATCTAACCATCTAAAACATGAGTCATTTTGCTACATTTGGGGTGACCTCTACCTTAGTTGCACATGTAGTGATCAAGTCCCCAGGTGTTGTGTTCCTGATAGCGAGTTTTAGTATATCCTTATGTTCTTCCACACACTTTCTTGTGGGGCGATATTGGTCCCCAATGGACTTCTCATAAGGTCCTCGATTCTAGTCTCCTTTGGAAAACATTATTTCAGCATGCTCATTATTTCTATAAATCTTTTCCTCACTGTCAAAGAATCGGTAATGTCTCTAGATGAAATGAAATTCCACAACAACCCTTTCTCTTTCATGACATTTTTTATGTTTGGGGCATTGACTTTATGGGGCCATTTCTCAATTCCTATGGAAACTTGTACATTATTCAAGAAGATTATTTTGTTCAAAAATGGGTAAAGGAACGGGCCATAAGGATTGATGATTCCAATAAAATTGTGGAATTTTTGAGAATCTAAATCTTATGTAGGCGTGGATTACCTGGGTTCATTATAAGTGAACAAGATTCTCATTTCTGCAACCGAACAATGAAATGTCTTTTGTATCGATATGGGTTCAAGAATTGATTTTCTACTACATATAACTCACAAACTAATGGTCAATCTGAGGTGTATAAAAGATAGGTAAAACATATTATTTAAAAAATGGTTAATCCCAATAGAAAATAATCGAGTCTTAGACTCGATGATTCATTATGGGCCTACCATACTAGTTTCAAAACTTCTATTATAATTTCAATCTATCGCCTTATTTTTTGAAAGAGATTTCATCTATCTATTGAGATAGAGAACCAGGCCTACTGGGCTATCAAACAATTCAATTCAAATATTTCTGGTGTATGTGCCCAAAAGAAGTTATAGATTCAGTTGTTTGAAGAAATACATAGATATTCTTATGAGAAATCTTAGATTTATAAATAGTGAACCAAGGCTTCCCACAACCATCTCATACATTATCATAAATTCCATATTGATAATATGATCCTACTTTACAATGTAAGGATAAAGTTTCAACCAGGTATGCTTTTCTCATTTTTTTAGACCATACATTTTTACTAATGTTTATCTATTTGATATTGTTCATGTTCAAAATATAGAAAAAAACCTTCAAACTCAATGGGAAGCGGTTGAAGCACTTCCATGAATCCATTACAAAGTCCCTGAGGGAGGAAATATAAGTTAAAGAAGCATCCTAATAATGATACCCACTAGGTATTGTACTTTCTTCCCACATTATCTTTTATTTCAATGAGGACATTGCATGCCTTAGTTGTGGGGGGATGGGCACATTACTAGGTTATTTATGAATTTTAATAATCTTTCTTCTTTTTCTCTTTTTGGATTTATTGATTGTATTTTAACTTTCCCATATATCCCCCCTCACTTTTATGCTGTAATGTTAGTTTATGATACCATCTTAATCATCGAAGTTATTGAAAATGACTGAGGAATTTCTTTATTATATTTTATTTAAACATTTTAAAACAAATTGTTGAAATGATTAAATGTGTGTTTCATAATGAACTCAACATTGAGGTGTGACTTTTTCATGAAAATTGATTATTTTTTTAGGACATGAATGGTTGTATCACTTTCAAAACATTGAAAATAATGGTTCCATTTATGTGATTTGTTTATGGGTAAATTGTTTCACTTAATTTCTACACACATTTTTTCAAAAAACCATGTAGTGTGAATATTTCTTACTTAATATAAGGTTAATTTAAGTTAGTTTAATATTTATCTACTTTTCAAAATTATTTTTTTCCATACAGTCATTCCCTATATGATATTTTTCATTACTTTACTAGATTGACCTATGCATGTATACCTATTATTTGACTATTGTACGCCCTCAAAAACAAATAAAACCCACAAAAATATTGGTTGTATCTTGGGAAGGTCAAAACCCACTCTTTCATGAACATTGATCTTGTTATAAAAATTACAATTATGTGAGGATTTCAAACAAGGGTTGAGAGAAGAGTGTGGGATTTATTCTAACTAAGATATTGAAAAAACAATAATAATAAATGAGATGAGTGATGAAATGTAAAAAATATGGGGATATATAGGTTGGTATCTTATGGTTTTACTTCCAAGAATTATTATATGGGTGGGTCTTGAAATTTTATTGCAAATGATGTAGGGCAGGATAGGTAGATAGAATCATTTATGCAGAAAATTTTGAAAATAACTTATATTTACTATATAGAAAGTGGAAATAATATAAAGAAATGGTTGTTACACAAAAACATGGATAATTTGGGACATAGTTAAATTTTTAATTACTTTCTCATATTGATATCATGAATCTCATATAATTTCTTTTTGATACAATTTATGAGACATCTTTTTCCATGATCATTAAGGATTACTTCTTGGTGTGATTTTTTCTTTGATCGCATTTCTATCATGAATTAAATTTTCATTCAATGTTAAATATTCATGAAGTTGGGAATACCTCCATGAATACATTTTAGAAATTTGAATTTCCCCATGACTGAAAAGTTTTTGGTGTGGGGGTGTGATCACACCACGATTCATTGTTTTATTTCACCCTTGCACCTATGTATTAAAATTATTTTGTTTGTACATTGCAAATATTAGAAAAAATTACATCTTTTATTATTCAATAATTTAATTTTTATCACTATTATTAAGTTATATTTCACTTGGATTTTATTTTTATTGTAGATAGGGGTGATATGGTGGCCCTGGAGATGATAGGAAAGGAAAATGGTCCAGACGACATGGAAGCCCAATGATGCATGTCCACATTTTTACACATTACACAAAATAAAATACTTAAAATGGGATGAACTTTTGTGGAATGATCCAAAAATCCATGGTATATAACTCATCTCAATACACCCAAGCCCAATTATCTTATATGGGTACCATCTGAACCGATCTATCCAGCGGACCGAATCAGCATGAATTCAAAAGTTATGTTCGTTATTTTGAAAATATATCTCAGTACAGATGTCCAATGGCTACCAAATTTAAAATTGATACATTAAAGAGTCTTAATAACAATGGTAAATTTATTTTCCAAGTACTTATATGGCCTTTTACTAGTCCAATATTGAGATATTAGTGGTATAACCAAAGCTCAGTCTACAAAATCACTTCACATTTTGGCAATAAAAGGGCACCATGAGCACCTCATTTGTAAGTTTGATCAAAGATTTAAGTGTTTCCATTTTAGAGTTACATAGTAATTATCTCATAATATTATAATTTTTTGAGGCCCATATCATCATAAGAGAATCAATGATGAAGAATGAGATCCACCCAGGTTTCAACCTCCTCCCGATGTCACGCTAAATGGTGGGTGATCATTGTGGGTGAGATACACACTTAAAGAGGCAGTTAAAGAACATAATTCTATATGATTTTGGTGTATATTATGGTTTTAAATTACTATTTTATATTTATCTTAACTTTTTTCATGAATTTAATTGAAATATTTTTTATTTCATAACTGATCGATGTGTGATTATAAGTGTGTGACTTGTGTTGTTTGGATTGGATAACAAAAGAATCCTCTTTTTTCCCAAACATTTGAGATTTTAGTGTTCCTTGAAAAACCTTAAATCATGATAAGGGGATATATCTTGACTAAATGATTTTTATGTCATGGTTTAGTTCTATTTTCATCGTTTTAAAAGGCATGTGGGTACCCAAGATCTTTGTTAATCTTCAACCAAAGGATTACACCAAAACCAAACAATCAATTAATAACAAGGATCTTTTCAAATGGTGTAGTAACTTAGAAATGATCATATAATTATCATATATTTTTTATAATTCACTTTTTTCAACTATTAAACTCTTTAAATTAAGTCATTATATTTTTATAACTGTTTTCAAAACCACCCCTCTTTTAGTCCTTTTTATTAAAAATACATGTTATAAACTACCAAAATCCCTGAGAGATGGTGTAGGGTCTAAACTATGATAAAAACATCATTAAATCATATTAAATTTTATTTTTCATGAAAACACATTCAGTGAATTTTTTGTATTTTTCTGAAAAGTTCCATTTTTCGATGAATAGTGAAAAATACTGCATTTTAGTTGAAAACTGATGTTTTTTTTAAAAAATTATTAATGTTAAAATTTTATTTTAAGTTGGTTTTAAAGTAAATATAGAAAAAGTATACATATATATATATATATTAATCAAATTTATGTCATTGGAAATATATTTATATTCAATTTTGATATAAAATCTTAATGAACATCTGATCATTTAAACTTTGAAAACCTGCATTCTTATCGTGTCTGTGGGATTACATTTAAACTTAATCTTGTCACTTATGTGAGTTTAATATGTAAAAACCAATATAAAATGTTTTAATTACTATAATATTTATATTATAATAATACCAACTAAACTTTTGACCCAAAATATTAGTTAAAGTGATTAAAATTAATTATAGTGATTAAGGTAAAATTAATCTTAATAAGGTACTAAACCATAAACATAAGGGCCTAAATGAACTAGGAACTTGTCCAAAAGTCATTTAATATTAATATTTATACCATATATCATCTTGGTTTTATTTTTATGAGTTATTAGGATATTATTCCTTGATTGTTACTTATATAATAAGTTATGGAAAGAAGGCAAAAAATGAACATTCCTTACCTTTAACAATTATAAAGCAATGATATTTGGAAAAAAACAACATATTTTTTCTTATACAAAACCTTTTGAATAATAAATAAGTTATTTTTATAATAATTATTTATCATTAATTTTTATAGATGAATTAGTAACATTAATCGCTTAACAAATGCAAACGCATGGATTATTTAGTTAATAATTAAAGAAAATAAATGATGCCAAAAACATTAAAAGAAAATTAAATTTAATAAATTATAATGTTACATTATTTTTAAAGATTAATATATCATGTTAAACATATTTTAACTTAATATATTTTAATTCCATTATTTTCTTGACATTTTTTAATTTAAATTAAGTAAATAATGTAAAAAATGATACACATGTTATTTTATAATAAATGATATTTTTTAAAAAAAATTAACATTAATAAAAAACTCGTCTTCTTTAAATTTATCTTTCAATGTTAATAAATATAAAATATGTTCTATTCATGGACCAATAGATCTTTTATAATTAATATATTGAACTTTAAATAATAAAACATTATTATCATAGTTCAGGTTAAAGTAGTGTTTTTACACGTGACATGTGCTTGTTTTGAAATTAATTTCCAACACACCTGGGATATTTATTTTTTAAATTAGATATAAAATTTATGATTTAGTGGTTATATATATTCTATTAAATATCACTTAAATTTAATCTTAACACTTAAATTACATAGGTTATAAAACTAGTTATCTTAATAAAAACTAAATTGGTAAAAGTGGAGGCACTTAGAAGTTAAAAAACAAAATTATAAAAAATTATTTTCTTCCTATATGGTGTGAGTGTGTCTTGAATATACTTTCCATTTAATCCATTATTGGTCCATTTTTGGAAACACATGAGGTAATAGAGATATAATGACCTGAACTTTTATAAATAAAATTCCACTTTTTTATTTGTTTCAATGTCTCATAATGTAATATGGTTATAGAAAAAAAGTGAAATTATTTTGTTTTATTATATCCAATTGTATTTAAAATAATATTTAGTATGATTACCAATTATAATATATTTTTTGGAAAATTATCCCATGATTAGTATAAATATACGATTTGAAAAAATCTAATTAACACAGACAAATGAAGTGATGGCCTCAATGAGTAGGATGATAGTCTATAAAGCCCATCAATCAGAGCTTCTGAGGGAGATTGAATCACAAGTATTAGCCCTTGACCAATCCCAATATTAGATCCAACAACTTAATAATTATTTAAATCTTTTATGGGATAAGTTCAAGCTCATCGAGATTATAACCCAAACTGTGTATGTTGAACCACCCAATGAAAGTCTCACTATCAAGTACCATATTGTTAGCACATTTGCTGGTGTATTAAAGAGATATGTATGAAGGCCCTATAAATATGATTATTTACCTCATATTTTATATAATAACGAATATATTTTCATCCTATTATATTTACTCTATAAATGATTTTTATTTCGATACAACAAAACAAAAATAGTATTTTTGGTTAATATTAAAATTCAATTAATGAATTTATTTTGATGAATTAATGGATTTTTTAAATAAATAATATTTTAATAAAATATTATTATTAAATAGTTTTTATTATATATAAATGATCATATAAATTTTATAAAGTCAAATGTATGTTTTTATAAGGGTTTGAAAATTGTTATTCTCAAAAAAAATCCAGCATTTCATAAAAAATGTCAATTTTATTTTAAAAGTAAAAATTTACATATTTAGAAAATTATTTATATAAAATGAATATTATTTTTAGAATCAGAATTTTGAAATTATACAATGGATAATTTTTCACAATTTTCTGATAGTCGAATTTTTGAGTAAAAATTAAATATCGTATAATTATACTTTGTGTATTATGACATCATAATGACACAGAAATGATGTAATAAATTATATAAAGGGACTACCAGACTAAATATATTCTTTTAACTTAAAATAATGTGATTTTAGTTTTATTTGGTTAATTTTATAAAGCCTTTATGAATCCTCCAAACCCATTAATATATTTTAAGGTTTTAAAATCATTTATTTAAGAGTATAACTCTCCTCCACATAAGAAATGGAATTATTTTTATTAATTTAGTCCCTTGGAATTATAAAATAATAATAAATAGTACAATTTTACAGAAACCATGAATAAAACCCATGGGATTCTTTTTGGTTTTGGTTATTTTATTATACAGAGTCCAAACCCGAAAATAAAAAAGAAAGCCCCCTCTTTTCCTATATTAACCCAGCCAAGATCCCCTCTTTCATGGGAATATTGTTTATAAATATGGAATAATTATTAATCATGCTAAAACTAAGTTGGTTTAATAGTGTTTAAGAACTATAATTTTCACCGAGATTCAAATTTTTCTTAGATTATTGAGTTACTATTGATGGCTTATCGAAAACATTTCTCGGGTATTTAGCTCATTAACTAAGTTAACATGAAAAGGAGTTAAATTCATTTAAATAAAGTAATGTGATTATTTTTTAAGTACTTTAAGTGAATATTATTCAATTATATAATTTTATCCTTACTGTCTAGAAATGGTGAGTTTGTTATGTTTAGTGATGCTTCTTTGAAGGGACTTGATTGTGTCCTGATACAAGATGATTGGGTAATTGTATATGCATCATGATAATTTAAAACATCACAAATATAATAAACTTATACAAGATCTTGAATTTGATTTAGTATTTATTTTTTATTTAAAAATATGGGTACATATTTTATATGGTGTAAAATTTGAAAAATATTGTGATAGTAAAAGTTTATAGTATATATTAACTCCAAAAGAGTTGAACATGAAGTAGATAAGATAGTTGGAATTGATAAATGATTATGGTTTCATGGTTCACTATCATCTAGGTATATATAACAATGTATTTTATGTCTTGAATCTAAAATATAAGGCATAAGTATTTATGATATGTTTTTAACATGATCCTTAGTTAATGATTTGATAAATGTTGTCCTAGATAATGTGTATGACAAAACTCCTACCCTTTTGGTCCATATATCAATGAATTAATATTTGTTATATAGAATTAATCATGATAAAAAGGTATATTGGGGTTTGTAAGAAATAGTAATGTTGGTTAATATGGTTAAGTTTCCAGAATTTAACATTAAAAAAGAATGTGTCATAAGATTTGGAAAGAGGTTGTGTATGCCAAGTGATCCCCAATTGAATAAAGAATTGTTGAGTGAACCTCATGGCTCTCAATTTTGTATTCATCATAACTGCATTAATATATAAAAAGAACTTGGGAATGTTATTAGAGTGAAATAAAGAATAATGATATTGCAAATTTTAACACGAAATGTTTGATTGTTAAAAGATTAAAGCTGAACGATAACTACCGAAGTGGATGCTTCATACTTTTCCATTGCCTAAACAGAAATGGAAGAGTATATCCATATATTTCATGGTGGTTTTACAAAATAAATGTTGAGGTAATTATTTGATTTAGTTTATTGTTGATCAATTAATAAAATATTCACATTTTCATTCTATTGGAGATAGTATTTCTTTGGATTAGTTTTCTAGATACCATATTAATGAGATAGTATAATTAAATAGACCCCCTATCTCTATTGTATCAGATCATAATCCTAGATATACCTAATTTTTTTAAAAATTAATTAAAAATTCATTGGATACTGAATTAAATTTCATTATGGATTCTAATACTCAGTCTAATGGATAATTAGAGCGAATGATTCAGAATTTGGAGGATATGCTTCGAGTTTTCTCATTGTATTACCAAGTAAGTTGGGATCAGTATCCTTAATTAGTTGAATTTTAATACATTAATAGTTTTCATTCTAGTATACAAATGGAACCTATTAATACATTATATTTAAAACACTTTCAGACTCCGGTAAGA
Source organism: Viscum album (assembly GCA_963277665.1). Classification (NCBI taxonomy): domain Eukaryota; kingdom Viridiplantae; phylum Streptophyta; class Magnoliopsida; order Santalales; family Viscaceae; genus Viscum; species Viscum album. The sequence continues at coordinate 410,707,087 of OY728129.1, read as the reverse complement.
TAGGATAAAGTCATTGAGAGGATGTTTTTAAGAACAAAACTGTTAGAAGAAATGGTTGAGAAGTCAAAGATGATTGAACACCATATGATGTAATATTACAGAAGGTAGAAGATTTATCAAGATAACCAGAGGAAGTATTTTTAGTTTTAGTTATAAGACCATGTATTTCTTAAAATATCTCTAAAGAAAAGTTTTGTTAATTTTTAAATAAAGTAAAGTCAATGTCACAATTTATCAGTCCATATGAAATTATAGAAAAACTAGGATCAACTTCTTACCAAGTATTTTTACATACAATTTTTTATAAGGTATGTGATTTTTTTCATGTTTCATTGTTTAGGAACCTAATGCATCACTTTTTTTTGAACACATAGACAGTAAAGTTGGAAGAGAAGGTTCCTAATGAGGAAACTCCATTTCAAATTCTAGATCAAAGAGAGTAGGTTTCTAATAATAAAGAAACTTGCATGTATTATGGTTTGGGAAAAAACATGATTGGGAAAGCAAGATGGGAATTTGAAAGGGATATAAGGGAAAAATATCCCGATTTTTTAAGTGATGAATACAATTGTGAGGAATTAGTTTAATTAAGGAGGGGAGAATGTGAAAAATCAGGCAATGTTAATAATAAATAAATTTCACATTTTATTAATTTTCATTATTATATTTTATGGATTCACTTTAATCAAAATCATTTTATATGATTTTTCATATAGAAAAAGAAATAGTTTTATTCTAACTAAAGAGTTTTACATATATTATATGGTTTTATTTAAAAGCTAAATATATATTTTTTTTAAATTAATTTTGATATAAATGATTCATTTTTAGTATTTCCATATTCAATTTATTTTAGGGTGATTTTTTTGGATTTTTCTAGAAAATGTTGATTCTTGGGTGAATAATAAAAAATATTGATTTTCAAAAAAACACTACCATTTCTTCTCAAGTAGTTAAAAATTACCATTCTGTTTTTGATTTATTTAAAATTAAAATTATTTACCTTTTAATAAACATAATTCAATTAATTTCATATAAATCTCCATTATACTTTATTTTGGAATAAATTCATTTTTTAGATTGAAAATGTACTTTTCTAAAAAACTATTTTTAAATATTTTTTTCTTTCAGGATTTAAAATTAATTTCTACCAATTATACAAATTGAATCATTTATAATTTATTTCATATTTTTAATCAAGAGTTTCAAATTTATTAATGATATAAATTTCATTTTTTGGTATAATGAATTGTTACCATGGTAAAAATTAATTACCATAGAAACAGGTAAAATGGGTTAATCAAGGTAAAATATAAGTGATAAGGTCATATAATTTTATCTTAATTCTTATTAGGTGATATTATTTTAACACTTATCACCCTATATTTTAAATTTTATTGATTTTGTTCCACTTTACCTGGAGTAAGATATTTATAATATTTAAAATTTAAGGATATTTACAAGAGTGTCACTCACCTCACTTAAAAAAGGTAACCTTGTATCCTCAATTATACTCACCACATTAGCTCTTCAACTCAACCAATATCCACCCAAATACCTCAAAAACCATACTCCCCATGTCCATGATGTTTTTTTCTCACCAAAAGATGAACCTAGAATGCCTAAGGTGTATTTCAAATGAGGTTTTCAAAATAATAGGAATAACTCTTAACTAAGTTATTTCATGTTTATTTAGTATTCTACCTCTTTAAAACATATCATAACAATTTTAAACACCATTGGATTCTTTTAACCAAAAAAGTGGGAATTTTTAGTAATAATTTATATATGTGATATATTTAGTCAAAGATATCTCACAACTTAGCTGTTGTGTTTTCATGTCATATATCCTAAAATGCCACATATTCCCAAGTCTCATTGTGATGAAATATTACAAGTATCTTAGAATTTTTGGGTAGTTATGCATGTTTAACACACTTTGTTGAAAAATTTGAATCCATATTTTATATTTTTTTAAAATTTATGATAACATAGGTGTTTGTTTATTTTTTTCAATCTTATAAGCCACAAATAACCTATAAAACATTTTTCCACAATTTATTTGATTTAGAGAACATTTGATGGTTTTCTATCATCAAATCTGAAAAAAAAAATTGTAATTTATACCTCAAAATTTTTTATTCAAATATATATCATGGATTGGGTTTTTCTTTCACGCACTATATATCCTAAAAGGTATCATATCCTTAATGTTTCATTATATAATAATTTGATAGATTTCAGATCATGTTTGGTTAATTTTTCACATTTAACACACTTTATAAACAAATATGAATCCATGTTTTTTTAACTTATGAAACATTGACTGTTTATTTAATTTCTAATTCAATATTATAGGTCAAAATTACTTATTTAATTATTTACCAAAATTTTATGGGATTCAGAACATGTTTAGTGACTTTTGACCAGCAATGTAGAAAATTTTATTTATAATATATATAAGAAAACTTTTTATTTGAAGGTAACACTTGGATCCAGTGTCAGTTTTACACATCTTACTTATATATAGTTTTTATATACCAAAAGTTTCATTTATATCCAATTTTAAATATATCAAATTCTGTTTGGGTAGTTTTTCATATTTAACAAACCTATCGACTGATACGAATCCATAATTTTTTTGATTTATGACACCTTTAATATAATTTTAATATTTCTTTTTTATATATAGATCAAAAATATCATATGGAATATTGTCTCAAAATTTTAATGTATTTGAAGCACATTTGGATACTTTTTCAATGTCAAAGAAAACATTTTTAGTTATAATTTATATATTAAAGATGCTTATTCAAAATTATTGAATAACTATTGGGAAAAAATCCTTCCTAATTTTGTTTTAAGGTATGAGGTCTTTCAGATATTGTGTCTGTTTACAAATCTATTTGATAAAATTCTAGTAGGTATTTTTTCAAAGGAGTCTGGAAATTCATGATTTTTCCCAGGGTTTGTAAAAATTTTGGGTGTGAAATTTATGAGTTGATTTTTTAGAGAAGAGAATATTTATATATAGAAATTACATTTTCCACATATCATTTACATGTAACTATAAATAAATAATACAATAGTTCTCAAACCACATAGAAATTATGCAGTGACTGGAAGGGTTGTTTGAAAAGTGCATAGGAAATTCAAAGGAGAGAAATTTCAGCTAAGGCATTGAGCCAGTATAGAAATTATATGAGACCATAAAGTAATTTTTCTGTGGAGATGTTCATTTGTGATCAGTATATTTTGATTCTTAAAATAACACAATGGGAGTTTGTGGTGGATAAAATTTAGAAAATTTATTGAGTCTGTATTATAAGAATTAAAACCACATAGTAAGAATACAAACTGCATAGAAAATATGTGAATCATAAAAGGGAGTACATGAAGGATTCACACACCAGTGTATAAAATGTTTTTTATGAAGGTTATTTTTTAATTTTTACATCGTATTTTGGCCAATAATATTATAGGAGAAGTTATAAAAATTGTTTTTTTATGGAGGATATTTTAAAACCGATGTAAAAAACCAAAAATCTGAAGCATTTTTCACGTAGGTTCATCAAAAACAAATGTGGAAAAAGCTTCGGAGTCATGATTTATTATGGTGGTTTTTAAATAACTGATGTGGTATCAACTTTATCATATCTGTTATAAAATAACCAACATAATAAACTGAGCCTCTGAAGAGTTTATCATGTCAGTTATGTTCATAACTAATGTTATAAACCAGTCTGCCCATCGATTTTCATGTCGGTTAAATAATAACCAATGTGAAAAAATATATACTATGTTGGTTATAAAATAATTGATGTAAAAACCTATTTCATTCCTTTCATTACATCTGTTATTAAAGGGACATAAAACCCCATTTTTATGAATTTTTTATGTTTGTTTTCAAATAACCAAGTTTAAAACCCATAAACATTCCTTTTTTAGGTCGATTATAAAATAACCGATGTAAAAACAAAAAAAACAATAAAACCATTCAACCAAAACTATTCCCTGCAAAAGAAAACCTAAAACATAACAAAACTAGCACACCCCACAGGACAGCCCTCCCACACCCATGGAACCCCCCCCCCTGACATTCCACCCCACTAGACCCCCCCCCCCCCCACACCCCTGGACATCCCCCCCCCACCTTCATGGACAGCCCCCCACCCTCCTGGACACCCTCCCACCCCCATGGACACCCCCCCCACACACACACACACCACTAAACAACACTACCGTAACCATGGAAACCCCCCACCCCACTGGACACCCCCACACCCCTGGACAGCCCCCACCCTCTGGATACCCCACCACCCTCTAGACATCCCCCCCCCCCACCCACCCTCCTAGACAGCCCTCCACCCCAAGGATAGCCCTACCACCCTCTTGGACACCCTCCCACCCCCATGGACACCCTGGATAGCCACCCACCCCACTTGACATCCCCCCCCCCCCACACCCTTAGAAATCCCCCACCTCCCAGGACACCCCCCACACCCCCTGGACATCCCACCACTCCCCTGGACAGCCCCCCCCCCCCCCACCCTCTTGGACACCCTCTCACCCCCTTGGACACCCTGGACACCCCCCCCCCACTGGAAAACCCGCACACACCCCTAGAACACCCCACCCCACCCCACTAGACACCCCACACACCCTTGAATTCCCCCACCCCCTAGACACCCCATACACCTGGACACCCCCTGGATAGCCCCCACCCCCCTGGATAGCCCTCCCACACCCCTGGACCCCCCTCCCCCCCAGCCCATTAGTCACCCCCCCCCCCCCACACACACACACCCCTGGACACCCCCTAGATAGCCCCCACTCCCATGGATATCCCCCCCCCCCCCCCCGCTCTCCTGGAAACCCTCCCACCCCCATGGACACCCTAGAACCCCCACCCAACTGGAAAAACCTCCCACTCCCCTGGAAACCCCTCACCCCACTGGACACCCCCCCACCCCTAGATACTGTTGGACAGCCCCCCCCCCCTCCAACCCCCTCCCCTTCTATACAACCCCCACTCCCCTGGACAGCCCTCCCACCCTCCTAGACACCCTCCCACCCCCATGGACAACACCCCCACCCCACTAGACAGTGCTCCTACACCCCTGAAAACCCACCAACCCACTAGACACCCCCCCCCCACACACACACCCCTGGACAGCCCCCCACCCTCCTGGAGAGCCCCCACCCCACTAGATACCCCCCACCCTACCCCTAGAACCCCTCCACCCCACTGGACACCCCCCACACCCCTGTACACCCCCTAGATAGCCCCCACTCCCCTGGACATCCCCCCACCCTCCTGGACACCCTCCCAGCCCCATAGACACACTGGAACCCCCCCCCCCCCCACCCCCACTGGACAACCCTCCCACACCCCTGGAAACCCCACCACCCCACTAGACACCCCCCCCCCCCCCACACACACACAACCCTAGATACCCCCTAGAATCCCCCCATCCCTCCTGGATAGCCCCCCACTCCCCTAGACATCCCTCCCACCCTCTTGGACACCCCCACCCCACTAGACAGCCCTCCCACACCCCTGGACCCCCCCCCCCCCTCCATGCCCCTGGAAACCCCCCCCCCCCCACCAACCTCTCCTGGATTTCGCCCCACTCACCTAGACAAACCTACCACCCTCCTGGACAACCCCCCCCCCCCACTGGACAGCCCTCCCACACCCCTAACCCCCCCCCCCCCCCACCCCACTGGACACCCCCACACCCCTAGACTCCCCCTGGACACCCCCCACCTCTCATGGACATCCCCACACTCCCCTGGATAGCCCTCCCACCCTCCTAGACACCCTCCCTACCCATTGACACCACCCCCCACTAGACAGCCCTCCCACCCCCCTGGAACCCCCCCCCCCCCACCACCCACAGGACACCAGCTGGATAGCCACCCCCCCCCCCCAACTCTCCTGGACACCCTCCCACCCCATGGGAACCCTGGACACTCCCCCTCCCCCACCCCACCCCACCCCACTGGACACCCCCACACCCCGTGGACACCCCCCCCCCCCACTTCTCCTAGATGGCCCCACACTCCCCTGGACAGCCGTCCCACCCTCTTGGACACCATCTCACCCCACTAGACAGCCCTCCCACACCCCAAGAAACCCCACCACCACACTGGACACCCCCCACCCACCTCTAGACACACCCTAGATAGCCCCCCACTCCCCTGGACACCCCCCTCAACCCTCTTGGACACCCTCCCACCCCCATGGATACCCCCCCCCCCACCCCACCCCACTGGACAACCCTCCCACACCCCTGGGACACCCCCCCCCCCCCAAGACCAGAATCCATACCATAAAAACAATCAGAAGTAGACCAAAATTAAACATTCACATATATAACATTCAAAACAAACAATGTCAAATAAAAAAACCTAAATCTTACCTAAACGACTACCAAATACACAATTATAATGACAATATTCAAAATTTCTTTTTACACTACAAACAAACTAAAATCCAATCAAACCTATAAAATAATTTGATCATTCCTCTTGTAAGTGTTTGAAATCTTGAGAACTATAGGGTTGAGGTTCATAAAATAGCTACAATGTAAAAGGATAATAGCTAACATGTATAATGAATAAATCAAATGAAATATTATGGCAAAGTTTAAAAGGAAATCTTACTAGTTCAAAGTGAACAAGTGTTCCAATTTTAATTATTTCATACATAAATCTTAACATATAATATCTGCATTCGGTGACACCTTATTTTTTATGACAACTCTGTTTAAATTAGTGTAAATTTAAAATATTATTTTTATGTAATACATCAAAAAAGTACAAATTATAAATGGATATTTACCATTACTTTTACATATTTTATCTTGACACTCTTTTTCTTTGCATTTTTTTGAAATTAGACCCATCCCCTATTAGAAAATAATACTAATGGGATAAATTTAAAATTTATTATAATATATATAAAGATTAATAAATTGAAACATACTTTTCCAACATATTCTTAAAACTTTCTTGCACATTTCCTTGGACAGAGCATATTCAATAAAGTGTTTTTTCCCTTGGGAAAAAAACACCCAACATCTAATGATCACTGATAAAAGAAAATTTAAGGTTAGTGGTTTTTTATGTTAAAAGATAATGAACTCTTTGCTAGAGATATGTTTTATACCTCTCAAAAAAAGGCATCATCCAACATTGTTTGATTATATTTTGTTCAAATATTTCATCAATATAAAGCATTCTTTGTTCCTCATCCAATGCATGTGCTTCAAGGGAAATCTAATGTGGGTCCATGAATACATATACATATGTCCGCTAATTATTCTCACACATGTTATAAAGATACCTAATAAAAAACAGACATAAGTATACATTTTTAATAAATATAACAAAAGGAAAAGGTGTTAATACTTACATGGAAAAAAATTTCACCATGTTAATGCCCAACTTATCTCTAGTAACAAGCTCCATGATATCATTTTTCAAAATCCCCACATTTATTGCACGTCCAAAAACATGATCTTTAATTTTAAACTCATAATGATCTGCCAACAAATTTGAATATATTGACAATCTTTCAAGACTACTAGAATTTGTATCTGATGTTATAGTCATTTTTCTTTGTTGTTGTCTATACAGTATTTCTTTACAATTGAAGTATTCTTGTAAAAATAAATAGAAAAATATATTAGTTTTCAAATGTTAAAAAAACTTTAATAAAAAATAAAATAGAAGATATAATATACATACCTCTATGGTAATGAGTCACAGAAGTCAGGATGGCCAAATTAAAAAATGGACGATACTATGTCCAACTATCATCACCTCATCTATAGGTAATGGTACTCGAGCTAATCTATCTATAATATCCTGTACAGTGACCCTATGATGTTCTACCTCTAACTGTTAATGATGAACTATATCTCCTATATAATATACCAGCACATATGAATGTATATGATGTTGAGGAATATCAACATACAACTCGCAATAAGTAGGAAGCTACGGCAGAGGAGTGGGATAAAAAATGGGGTCTACAGGCTGAGGTGGTGGAGTGGGAGCTACAGTCTGAAATTGTCTTTGCATGTTTGCAAACATAGACGGTACTGACCCTCTAATATTTTCCTCCATCGTCGCATTAATATTATGAACTTCATCCTCCAAGGATTTTATTTTTTTTTATAAACACCCTCAACGGAAGAACTTGAAAAACATGGCAACGCTTTTCTTAATGATACACACGTCGGATATCCTCATACACGACTAGGATGTTCGGGCTTTCCCAATGCCGAAGATAAAATATCTTGCCTCCCAGTAACAGTAAATACCCCCTGTGAGCTCTGCTCTACAAGAGAATCATGTATTAATTAATTTAACATTTTTGTGATGATTCAAATTATATAAGGAATGTATTTAACTTAAATAAATAAAATAAATATCATACAATAATCTCAGCTACTATTCCCAAATCTTCCTAAAGATATTTCTCCCTTTTTCCCATCCAAGATCTCATCCATTTTTCATGTGTAGATGGAGGGGATAGAGGGGAAACCTCTCCAAAAATTGAAGACTCAGCTCTCAGTATTTGTAATTTTTCTTCCATTATTTGTTCTTCCAATAATGTATACCCTCCATGAGATAAACTATGATGGTATACATTTTTAGATTGGATATTTTGATGATATGTCCCTTTTTCTGTAAATTAAGAAAAATAAATCATTAAAAAACATTAATAAGATCATTTATATAAGAAAACTAATTAACGTTTACATTTCCCTTACCAGAAATGAATCTTTTCTTCTACTTTCAATAAATATCGTCCTTGTCTCTTTATCTATGAAAGTATATATATGACATGGATTGTCATGACTCCTATAACCAAAAATAAAATTAGATGTGAGGGTTGATTTGAAATCCCTCTATCTTTTAATAGCCATCGATAAGCATTTATTCATGACTCTTCTAGTGTTAGAAATATCAAGTGTCATCTGATAAATAATAGGTAAAACATATTATACTAGAAACATTTAAAGAATAGGCAAACAATAGTAGAAGATCTTACCAAAATTGTCTCCCACAACTGAGATATTATCTCTTTGTCCACACCTCTCCAATCATCATACAAAATGCTTACTTTTCTCTTAGCCTGAGTTGATGCAAAAATCTTAAAATCTTTTTCATTTGGACCTCTTATAATATCATTCTCATCGAACTCAATCAGTATCCTCTGGTCCTATGTACAGGAAGGTGATAATTCTAGTAGACGTGTGCACCCACGTTTACCAACTCTTGAACTCTTCTTTGTCGTTATGGGAGAACATGAAGATGATTGGGGAACATCAAGAAGATAATGTGAATGTTCTTCACTAGAGGTATAATCATTATGCTCATCTCCAGAATCATGTGGTTGATCAACTGATTGATCTGTCATTATCCTTCAAATCTAAAAAACAAACATTAGTTCACAAATATACAAATTCAAATACTACAATACTAATGTAAATAGAAAATGGAAAATTGAACTAAGTTACATAATAGTAAACATGGTTAATATGTTAATCATGTTAAAAAATGGTAAACATGGTAAACATGATTAACATGGTAGTGTAATTTTCATTCAGCAATATCAATAAATATATAAGTTACGTAAAGTAAAACTATGGTAAACATGATAAACATGGTAAGCATGGTAGACATGGTAGACCTGGTAAACATGGTAAACATGGTAAATATGGTGAACATGGTAAAGTAATTATCATTCAAAAAAATAATAGATATATAATTTATGTAATGGGAAACATGATAAACTAAACTAAATAATATGAAAATAAACAAAAACTTCTACTTATTTGTTTTAATACGCATTTTAATAAAGAAAAAAATTACAATATCTTATATTTTAAGAAAATAATAAATGTAAACAATAAATAAGCATATGTTACCTGTAATTTTAGGAATGTAAAAATGGATTGTTTTCCCAAATTCATTTATCATGATTGTTTATTATGGAACAAACCATGTCTTCTACATGCTCCTCATTATGTTTTGCTAATCTTTCCATGGAAGTAGGGATCTCACATAAATCAGTATATTCATCAAGTTGATCATCACCAACATATTGTTTTTTCCCTTGTAAAACAATAGAACACTGCATATCTGTTTGATAAACTACATAGAAAATATGTTTTTCATGTGTTTTCAATATAAAATAATCTATTGTTTCTTCCAATCTATTCATATTAACAACTTTCATTCCAAATTCATTATTTCTGAAACTATTTTTATCAATAAATCATTTGTAGTTAAAAACAGAAACTTTAATTTTAAAGTATTCAACCTCCCATATTTCTTCAATGACTCCATAATATGCAGTTGATACAGAAATTGGGTTTTTGTCTTTAGAACTCGAAAAATGCATTGCTTTTGCAAACACCAATACACCACTATTCTGAATTGCACTTCTGTTGCCCTGAGCTTTCATATGAAATGTATATCCATTAATGTCATAACCAGACCATGTTATTAGATTTAAATATGGACCACCCACTAACCATCTTAATGTCTCTGATACATCTAATCTACCAAGAAAGGACTTTTTAAACCATGACAAAAAAAATTGTGCTCATTCAAAATCCACATTTATTTCTTCTTTGGATGACATTGTTTCAACTCAATAATATGCAATGTGATATACCGTTGAGCACCAGCTATGTTATTCAAGATGTATAATTCTAAATTCTTCATCTGTTCAGTTGAAAACGATTTGACTTTCAAGCAACGTATCCCCTTTCCCTCAATATTAACTCATTTGTGGAGAGTTTGAGGCAAACCTATGTGCTCCACCGTAGCCAAGTAGCTCGTACAAAACTCTATAACCGCCTCAAAAATATACTTTTCAATAATTGAGGCTTTAGGTCAATATGGATTCTTAACATACCCTTTCAATATTTTTATATACCTTTAAAAATGATACATCCAATGAAAATATATAGGTCCACAAAGCATTATTTCTCTAACCATATGAATCATTAAATGCACCATTATATCAAAAAAATATGGAGGAAAATAAATTTCCATTTGCAAAGTATAGAAATTGCATCTTTTTCCAAAATGTTCAAAGCAATCACATCAATCACCTTATTACAATTGAATTGAAAGAATAACACTACTTCATTATAAACTTTCTAACATGGATGGGAAATATTCCACGCAATGCAACTGGTATAACTTGTTGCATCATGATGTGAAAATAATGATATTTCATTACTATCAACTTTAAATCCTTCAAAGAGACAAAAAAATTTACATTTGAATAATAACCTTGAGGCACTTTGATATCATAAAGACACTGAAAAAATCTAATTTTCTCCCTCTTGGATAATGTATGACAATATGGGGGAAGAAATGTTCGTCTTCCATTAGGATTTGGAGCTAAATCCAAATGTATTATCATTGATAGTAAGTCTAATCTTGCATTCAACCCATCTTTTGTATTTCCTTTAATATCTAGCAATGTTCCAATCAAATTTTCATAGATATTCTTCTCCATTTTCATGACATCAATATTATGTTTCACTTCATGATATCTCCAATACGGTAGCTCAAAAAATATTGACCATTTCTTCCAAATATGTCTATCATTACAATATTTTTGTGCAATTCCTAATGTCACATCAAGGTTTTCCACCCTCTCAAAATACTCATCAGGGGATAAAGGTTTTGGAGTAATATAAAATTTTTGTGAGCCATTTAATGCTTTTTTAATCTTCTATAAGAGTGATCCATAGGCAAAAACTTTCAATGACCCATGTACACTATTTTCATCCCGTGATGAAATTTACAATATGAAGTCTGTTGTTCGCAAATTGGACATGCTTTATGCCCCTTAACACTGTATCCAGACAAATTTCCATATGATGGGAAGTCATTTATAGTGAACTTAAGCACTACATGCAGTTGAAAATATTCCATTTTATAAGAATCGTACACCCTAATACCAACCTCCCATAAAAGTTTCAAATCATCAATCAATGGTGACAATAAAAAATCAATATCATTTCTAGGTTGCTTCAGACCATAGATCATTATACTCAACATGACATATTTTCACTTCATACAAACTTCATAAGAGAGGTTTTAAATTACCAATTAAATAGTCCATGAACTATGTGGGCTACTGAGGGTTCGGTATGGATTCATTCCATCTATGCACAACCCTAGTCTGAGATTTCTAATTTCATTTCCAAATGTAGGATACTACTCATCAATTTTCTTCCATTGTAGACAATCGGAAGGATGGCGTATTTTTCCATCCCATATCTACTCATCAGTATGCCATCTTAACCTTTTTTCATCATGTGAATTAGAAAATAAACGTTTCAAATGATGAATTATATGAAGATACCGAAATACCTCGGAAGGGATCTTTGTAATCTCTACATCAGCCTGTGATTTTTCTTTAAACTTATATCATAATGTCCCACATTTAGGACACTCTGATAGAAATTCATATTCCTTCCTATATATCATACAGTCATTCAGGCAGGCATGTGTTTTCTTGTATCCCAATCCCATCGAGCATAATATTTTCTTGGCCTTATAATGTGAATATGGAAGATTTTTGTCTTCTAGAATAATTCCTTTCAACAATTATAGAAGATCTATAAAACTTTACTCACTCCATCCATGATTCTCCTTCAGGTTAATCAATATTAACACCGTTGAAAAAACCATAAAATCTGTACAACCAGGATATAATGGTTTTTCAGTATCACCATATAGACATGAAACTTTTGATTCTACCACAATTTGTTCTACTACAATATCACAAATCATTTATTCAATTCCATCAGAGTTACCATCTTGAAATCATCATCATCAGTAGATCTAGTATTCTGTCATGTTTCAACATGCCAAATACAAGGGTTGAAACTCAGATTAAAACCATGACAAATCAGATGATCTTTGATCTCTCTAATTTTCAAATTCTTCATATTCAAAAATTTCAGGCATGGATAGAAAAAAAAGTCACTTCTTGGAACATTTCATTCAACAAATTCCAAAAAGGCATCAACACCTTCCTCATATTCATTACTCATTGGATGTGTTGTAATCTAACTTCGACTCATTATTACCTGTAACAAATATCAAAATTATACATCTTGTTAATATAATACAAATATATATTTATATGAAAAATATCATAATTTGAATGTAAAACAATTTTGAAATATAAAACAAATCTATGTGTATTTGAAAAAAATATGCATGAAATTGATTTTAAAAAGAAAATATAGTTAGATATAATAGTTTTAAATTAATCTTTGATCCTTTATTCTTAAGGTACACAAAGAATACATCCTGGTGTAACTATATACCAAATTCACCCTTCCGTAAAAAATAAATATGAAGTATAAATTATTTGAATATGTATACATTCACTACTGAAAATTACACATATCCCAACAATTGGAAACCATTAGGATATCCCATGAAACCGTTGGGATAGAATACCCAAACTGTTTCACACACCATTGGCATGATGGTCATTGCAATATCCCTATACCAACGATTCTATAGGAACCGTCGGTATAGACTACTTGATGTTAAAATATTCCAATGGTTTCAATGAAACCATAGGGATATATATATATATATATATATATATATATATCAAGGGGTGTACAAGGGGTAGGGGTTGTCTAGGGGGGTGGTGGGAGTTGTCCAAGTGGGTAGGGGTTGTCCACGGGGGTAGGGGTTGTCCAGGGTGTCCAAGGGGGTAGGGGGTGTCTAGGGGTAGTGGTTATCGCTATTCATTTCATTTAAAAAAAGATTCATTTGCTGCTAGCTTGAAATACAAGAAAATAAACATAGTTTTTCTAAAAATAATCCTCATGAAAACATTTAAAACCAAGCATTCAATTTTACCAAAGAGACACACCATAATTAGGGTGTATAATCAATGATGACATAATGAGGGCAATGGGTAAGTATTATTCAAGTAACCATTCCAAATGAGGCACCTAGATTATCCTCCATGAATAAACAAGTGTCAAAGAAAATGGTAATACCTAGAAGCTTAAAAAAAATCTAGAACATATTGTAACCCAATCCATCCTTTTAGCATGCCTGATGTAATGAAACAACCCTAATGCATGAGGGGAACCATCCCCAAAGCAGAGCATATTTATAATAAGGGTCAATTAGCCAGATCATAATCTCAAACTAGTGCATCAAGCATTCTATAATAATCTACTACCAATTCTAGGTTACCAAGTTATGTCTAAAATGGGGGTGATTCGAGGAGTATCAAAAAATCAACCATATATAAAGAATAATAACAAGACACAAATAATCCACACACCCACAATAATCGCTCTAGAACACCACTCTAAGGAAGTCCCCTTGAATTAGGGCCATCAACGCATAATGGAAGTCCCATACCAAGGACATTCTTATTCCTTTTAATAATGATAAGGCAAGAGACACATTCCAAGGAGTGTTTTCCAAATAAAACCCACTTTATGAAAGTTCCAACTGGGCCACACCCTTTCTTTAAAAAGAAAAATGTTCTCAAAAGTATCCAAACACACCATTTAGAAATTCATGAAATATTTTAAACACATTTGAAAAGTCACAACATCATTTGAAAATAAAAAACTGCTTATAAGGTCCAACTAGGCTTTAAATCAAACACTTGTTGGGCAGGATACTCCTAAGGTTTCATGTTCCAAGTGGGGGATAAAGAAGTGTTTTGGTGTTAAAAACTAATAGGGGAAATGGTAAAAAATACATTTTTAAAGAACTTGGGCACTGCGCGCGGTTAGGATGCACCCCCTGGACACCCCCACCCCCTAAAGAGCAACCCCACCCCCTCTGGACACCCCCACCCCACTGGACACACCCCCACCCCCTAGATAACCCCTACCCTATTGGAAAACCCACTCACCCCCTAGACACTACCCCCACCCCCCTTGGACACCCCCACCCCCAGGACACCCCCCCCACCTACCAACTTGGACACCCCCATGTACACCCCTGGATAGCCCCCTCACCCCTGGACACCACCCCCACCCCCTTAACACCCCTACCCCCTTTGAAAGCCCCTCACCCCCCCCCCCCGAGACACCACCCCCTACCCCATTAGACACCCCCTAGAATCCCCCACACCCCTGGACACCCCCACCCCCTTGGACAGCCCCATCACCCCTAGAAACCATCCCCCACCCCACCCCCTTGGACACCCCCCTGGGCACCACCACCCCCCTTAGACCAGCCCCTCACCCCCTGGACAGCCCCCCAACCCTTATCGATAGCCCCACCCACTTAGAAAGCCGCCACACCCCCTGGAACCCCCCCCCCCCCCCCCGGACACCCCAACCCCTCTGGACATCCACCCCACCCCCTAGACACCCCCACCCCCAGGGACATCCCCCTCACCCCCTGGACACCCCCCCCCCACCCTTGGACACCCCCACCGCCTTGGAAATCCCCCCCCCCCTGAACACCCCCTTGACACCACCACCCCCTTAGAGAGCCCCCCACCCCACCCCACCCCCTGGACAACAACCCAACCCCTCTGGATAACACCCCCACCCCCTGGACACCCCATACCTCCTTGGATAGCCCACTCACCCCCTGGACACCACCCCCACCCCCCTAGACACCCCCACCCCCTGGACACCACCCCCACCCCTACCCCATTATACACACCCCTAGACACCCCCACCCCCCTGGACAGCCCCTCACCCTCCTCGACACCCCCCCTAGACACCCCCACCTCCTTTTAAATCCCCCTCACCCCCTGGAAACCACCCCCACCCCCTAAACACCACCAACCCCTTGGATATCCCCCACCCCACCCCACCCCCTGGACAGCCCCCCAACCCCTCTAGATATCCCCCTCACCCCCCCCCCCCCAGACACCCCCCACCCCCTAGACACCCCATACCCCCTTGTACAGCCCACTCACCCAACTTGTACCCCCCCCCCCTCCCCCACCCCCTTGGACACCCCACCCCCATGGACACCTCCCCCACCCCCTAACCCCTTGGAACTCCCCCTCACCTCCTTGACACCCCCTCCCCCACACCACCACCCTTGGACACCACTTCCCCATTGTAAATCCCCCTCACCCCCTGTACACCACCTCCACCCCCTTGGACACCCCTTGGACACCACACCCCCTTGGATAGCCCCCACCCCTCTAGACACCCCCCCCCATGGATAGCCCCCCCCCCCCACTTTTGACACCCCCCATCCCTCTGAAAAAAAAAGCACGGAGGGAACCCCATGAAGTCTTACATCCTCTCGGACATACAAGTTCCTGAGGTGCTCCACCATCATCATCTCTTTCATAGGGAGGAAATTATTTTATTTCTTAAATTGATAAATAGTCACCCAAATGGAATCCTTCCAAATTGGGGTTCATGGTAATCCATTGATAAAGCCTATGTAAATCACATATCACTTCATATCAGAATAGAAATGTTGTAACAAAACAGTCTTCAGTGTTATGCTTTAATCATCTAATAGATAAGTCACCGTGACATGAAATATGCAATAGACCACCTCAACCATAGTCACAAATACTAACATCTCATATAATGATATATATTGGTAGTCCCATAGTGCATGAACATAGAAGACCGGTATCCGATGACTATCAATTCCTTCCTTGGAGATATCACAACAACCAAACTACCTTGGAAACACAAATCAACCATAGGAGACTGAGACCATTCATCTAAGGTCTCCCACCATTTAATATTTTAATAATCTGTTGTAAATTAGTGTATGACACATTATTGATATGAAATCACTCATAAAATTATGATTCACCCTTAATTGAGGAAAAGAAAACCTATCTTCTAGATTATTAATATCCCAAGCTCAACTTTGGAAAAAAAAAACTCATCAGAGACCACTCCTCCACTTATTCCTTCATGGATAGAGTTTTTTCTTTCCTACTCAACATTTCTGGGACCACATTCTCTTTCATAAGAGTATAAGTGATATCAAAATTGAAAGTCTATAAATACTCAACACATCATCTCTATCATAAGTTTATATCCCACTGGATAAAAATATAATTTATACTCTTATGATCAAAATATACTATAAATCATTCCCCAAATAGATAATGATGTCATGTTTTGATAACTTTCATAACTTTTTCCAATCAAGATTGTGGGTAGGGTAGTTCTTCTCATGTGGGAGTAACATGGGAGAACCATAGGTCACCACATGTTTTTCCAGTATCAAGACACACCCCAATACCACTCCATAAGAATTATATAACACATTATAACCTAAGCTAGATTCATAAGGACTAAAACTAGATATGAAGTAAACCACTTCTATAGTTTCTAAAAATATATTTGATATTTTTCATTCCATTCAAACTTTACACTCTTATGAGTCAAAAATGTATATGGATTTGAGATCTTGTAAAATTCTTGAGGAAACCACCTATAATAACTAGCCAAACCCAAGAAGCTCTAGATCTCAAAAACATTTCTAGGATTATCTTAA
The DNA here is from genome assembly GCA_963277665.1 of Viscum album. Lineage (NCBI taxonomy): Eukaryota > Viridiplantae > Streptophyta > Magnoliopsida > Santalales > Viscaceae > Viscum > Viscum album. Next base: position 410,689,549 of record OY728129.1, on the reverse strand, counting down.
AAATTACTACCTATATATTTTCAGGATCCACTGGGATTCTCCTCCCAGATATAACAGAACACAGAACATTTACTTCATAGATCAAAATTTTACACTTGTAATGATTACAATACAAGAAATGTTCTCTCAAGTTTCTAAAAATGATATCCAAAAGGTCAATGTGTTCCTCCTTAGACATATATTAACCAAAATATCATTTAAAACATGATTATGAAAGATTCCAAGAACATATGAAAGATCTGAATTTTCAGAATCATAAATATTGTATGAACATTAATGAGACCGAATGGTATAACCAAAAACATGAAATTCCAATACTGAATCCTAAATTCTATCTTAATAATATCATATTCTTAAACTTGTAACTGTTGGTACCCTGAAAAAAGTTCAATATTAGAAAACCAATTATCCCCTCTAAGTTGAAAAATGATATCATAAATTATTAGAAATGAATATTTTTTTAATGGCCACTTGATTTAGCTTTTGGTAATCAATTAAAAGTATGAGTATTATGTTTTTATTTTTTGATAATAAGATAGTTGAATCCCAATGTTACATTCTAAGAAAAATAAACCCCTTGACCTCAATATCCACAAGTTTAACCTTAAGTTCTTCTAACTCAGTAGGTGACATACGATAAGGTGCAAGAAAATGGTAATCATATTAAGGAAAGTTCAATAGTGGAATCAACCTATTTATATGGAGGTAACTTAGAAAAAACATTAGGAAATTCCATGGGGTATGAACTCACCACTATAGAAAGTAAATTACTCAAGTGAGAGTTAATGGAATCAAGGAACATCTCTGATAGATAGCATGTGATCATTCTAGAAAAATGAACTATAGGTCATGCTCTCTCAGATCTAAAATACCACTAAACCTAAAATACATGAAAGACTTCATTGAAAGATAAAAACTGAACTTGATATTGATAAAATTTAATCTTTACGTTAATACTAATCATCTAATCCATTCCAATAATAATGTTTAAGGTATAAAAATCGATGATTAACAATTACCTTCCCACATCAAAGTCAACTATCATTACCCAACATGTGTTACATCAAAAACCTTGTTCAAACCTATTTCCCAAAGGCCTCAAAAGATCGAACAATAATTTCATAAGATATAAATTCAATCCCAATATTTAAATTAGGTTTTATGATATAAAAAATGAGTAAAACCTATATTAAATAAATATAGTTCTATAAAAGATGAGATAAACATCAAACCTCTTACAGTAGTCTACCTTGTCTCATATTCTTCTGATGCATACTTCACTGTATAGAAAAAATTAGTCTCAACACCTCCCATATATTTTTTAGTTTTATGAATATCCACCTTGGAATAATTATGAGATCCACCACCCTTGGTAGTATTAGAATAAACCTGGGAACCCATTGAGTGAGTGGATCCTTCCCTTCTACCTTGGAACATCCTTCCACAAAAATTACATAGATGGCCAGATTTTCCACAATAGTAAAAATTTTAGGGTTATTCTATATAATTATGTTTGGTATGACTAGGAATCTTACATAGATAGAAAAAAACCTATTTCCTCTTGAAGACGTTGAAGTTAGTCCTGAATAAAAATGATCAACCTAATGTTTCTTTTTACCAGAAGAAACACCCTAGTTAAAAACTACAATAATCAAAGCTCCACCTAAACCCCTTTTTCTAGATATGTATACCTTATCTGAAGTCACATTATTGATAACCTCCAAAAATTTCAGAAGAAATAATAGAATAAATATTGATAGAATATCATCCCTCAGGCCCATCTCAAACCTTCGAGGTTTAGGATAATCATTTTCAAAAATCTCGAGTGATTGGTTATAAAACTCAACAAAATAGGTGTAATAATCCAAAACTATATATTCCCCTTACTCTATGTTTATAAATTACTGGATCTTCACCACACAAAATGATTTAGTATAAAATATATGGTTAATGATTTTCTTGAAATAATTCTAGGTATAATCCTTGTACAACATAGCCTGCATAATGGATTTAAACCATCTCATTCTTGATCCTCCAAGAATAGACATTGAAAAAACCTTAGAGTCCAATATATATTTAAAAAATGGAAGATACTTTCAATCTACTCAAACCACTCTAAATATTTCTGAGGTATTGTATTGCTATAGATGATGGGAGGATTCTTTATGATAAATTTCAATCTATGATCCACTACTCATCCTTGGTTTCCAACACCCGATTGACCTAGAGTATGAATTGTGTGAATTATAGCTTCCACCAAAAATTTCATCCCCTTAAGGATTTTCCTACAAACAATTTCATTTACCTTACTCTCTTAGATTCAAAATATCTCTTCTAGGAAGAATTATCAAACAACCAAAGACAATAACTGATCATCTCAAGAGGCAATTACCAAATCATAAGACCAATTAAAAGAATTCATATTCATTCCTTCAAATGATAAGAATTTAAATTAATATTGTATTATAGGATTGAAAATAATTCCCATTCTTGGTAAAAGTTTATGACCACTTATGGTAACTCATTTTCAAACACATAAGTGAGCTGGCCAAAAACCCACCCATACTGACTACCCAAATTCCGATGGTCCTAAATCGTTTATAATAAATACCATAAACCAAACCAAAGAAATTTCATAACACTTTAGGCTGGTTACTCCCTTTGAAACCATTTTGTAACAAACCACACTAAGTCAACGTGACATGTCACCCGAGTAGGGCCACTATAAGGTAGAAAGGGATAAAGAGACCTAAACAAGTCTCATATATAACTATATTGAGGTAAGGAAATAAATTACATATAGGAAGAAATAACACACATCCATGAGACATGTAACATCAATATAAAAAGACTAAACCTAAAAGTAAAACAACACAATCCATAATTTGAGTCCCTATGTGACCATCTGTCACCACCAAACTATACCACTATGAAAGCGATGACAACCAAGAGTATCCAGCGAAATACATAAAACCCATCCCTTTACCTGAGTCTTATAAAAATAAATATAAATACACTAAAAGGAAAAAAATATGGTGTGATCCAAAATGGTAGTAGGATTTCACCAAATAATCTATAAAAATTCTATTACCATGAAAAACATTAACTCCAGATTTAAAACAAAACCAGTTTATAAAGTAGTTAAAAAGAATTTTTTTTATAACAGACTTTTGTTTTAATAAAACCCTTTAATATTCACACAAGAAAGAAATATTATATGTATATATAAGAAACCATGAGAGTGTAATAAATACCAACCACGGATGCATCACAATATAAGCAAGTGAGAAACCAACCATGAAATATACTATCATGAGTGAAACCAAGCATGAATAGAAAAGAAAAATATTTTGGATCTATCCTATGGGAACATGTACTTAGACATATAAAAGAAACACTAAGCTAGGAATCACATTAATTCAACTGATATTGTGTCCTATCACAATTTGTCGATATCAAACCTCTAGTGGTGTTACACACACTAAAGTGAAAAGTCCATTTTCTAATTCAACAAAGGTTCTAAATGTGATAATTTTTCTAAAAAGCATTTTAAAACCATGATAAATATTTATAAAACATTATCACATAAAATAATTACTAGTTTAGTGCTTAAAATACCTTTTTAAAGTTGAATTCACTATCAAGTCATTTCATCGAACACATAGTGTGCACAAACAAATTTTTAAAGAAAAAACCCTTTAAAAACATATATTTCAAGAAGGAAATCCCCTTTGATATCAAATAAATAATTGGAATAAAAATAAAAGTAATTGTATAATAACATCAAGAAATCCATGAATTAGAACCTTTATATAGTGGCACCTACCTCAAGAATGAAGGAAAGGTTGTCGCCTTTGAGAACAGAGAAAGGGAATGCATATATCAGGTTCTTATGAGTCTAGATCTATAAGAAAAATAATCAAATCACTAAAAACATTATTAGATATGAAATATATATCCAAATTGGGTTTAAATGAGATAAAGGGAGAATATATTGAGATATAATATAATAATAATAGAGGAAACAAGATAAAAATAGAACATACCTTAAAGATATCCATAAATAACGATGGAAACCCATCAATAATCCAAAGGGATAATCCTCTAGAGCACTAGGGAAGGTTTAGTTTGAGCCCAATAATGATTAGGGGTGATTTTAAATAAAAATGACTAAGAATAAAGACGTAAATTAAAAAAATTAATGGTTTGTATTGGGACATGAAGTTAGGACATGGGGTTATACAAATCATGTTCCAACCATATTTAGTCTCTGCCTCTTGAACAAAAGGAGCATGGTTACCTAGAGATAAGACACGTGGTTTGAAAACATTATTCCCAATACATTCAAAACCCCTGGACAACCACCCATGAACATTCATGGTTTCTACGACATGCTTCATAGTTTGACTAACCTTAAAAAAATTAACTAGAACCTCACAAATTCGTACCCCACAATTACTACATGATTAGTACTAATTGTGAACCCAAACCTGGAACCTGACCTGCTTCCTTAAAAAATCAATGTTTTCAACTTTTGACTCTTTTAAAACTTTATTTTTACCCTAAAAAAACAAATCTCAAACTAAAGAATACTTGTGACATAGAGGGTGTCACATGAAAACCAAAGTTAGATATACGCAGGAACTCAAGGAATCATCAAGTGAGTTGAAAATGAAAAATAAATTTGAAACTTTTAAATATAAATTGGGTTCATCATACTCATAAGAGTATCAAGAATTTCAATCAACACCAGGTGTAAATTCAAAGATATGTATCATAAATAAAATATCTTAGTAGGCGGTGGTTGTAAAGATTTCCTAAAAGAATAAAATCACACTGGTGAATGGATAATTGATAGTGGATAAACATCCCACATGATGTTAAATAAGGATTTTTTTCATAATAATCAATAATGATAGTGAATTTTTCTTTATATTTGAAGGTTATGAAATATTATATATTATTGTTTTTTGAAAATCTAAATTTGGTGGTAAAAATATGTGATGTGTATATGTCTGGGTTTTTAAAGGTCTGAGACACAACTCTCTAAGTGTTAGTCATTAATGTGAGTCAGGACATGAAATAATTTTTACCAATAAGAAATTTATCATTAAAGAAAATATTGGTGTAGTTTTTTTGGGGGAAGAACGTGAAGTTGAATATCTACCATAATATTGGAGAAGAAGATATGTGATTTTTATCCAAAGAAGATGAAAACCAGTTTTGTCATAGATGTCTTGATCATTTGAACCAACCAAACTTGGAAGATCTAGTTAAAAGTGATATATCATGATATCTAACTAAACTATGACATGATCATATACACATTTACAAAACCTGATATAAAGGTAAGATTACTCAAAATATGTATAAGTCAAAAGAGGAAATGTCAACAAGAGTGCTCGAGTTTGTGCATATTGATGTGTGTCTACCTATATCACTAAGAGATATTAATAGGAGTAGATAATATATTATTTAAATTAATTATTAAAATCGGATAAAATCTATTTTTTTATCACTAATAAGTTTGAAGTGTTCATTTTCATAACATGATATCATAGGGAGACTAAAAAGATGCTTGGGTAGAATATTTTAAAATTCCAAACTGATAATGCCATGGATTTTACCAATAACAAAGTAGATGGTTGTATTGAGAACCTTAGTATAAGGAACTAAGTTTCGAGGCCTCGGAGCAGCTTCTACTTTCTCTCCCGCGGCGCCTAGGGTTTCGCCTCCGTACTCATATCCTCCCCTCTCTGGCCATATCGCCCTGGCTTTCTTCTCTCTGAATCGTCTCCTCCCTGCGGATTGTTTGCCCGGCGTGACGATTTCGTCGTGTGTAGGGATTGGTTTGTGCGGAGTTTAATTCTTTTATTTGAGGATAACGGCGGGTCTGGAGTGGTCCGGGGAGGGGGGTCTTTTGTTTCTTGTTCTCCTTGCTTTGATTTTTAGTGTTCATGATTTTCTCTTAGTGAATTCTCTTGAAGCTGGCAATGCTGAGGATTTTTTCACCGTCGCCTCATCCCTGTGGTGGAACCTCTTTGGATGCCTCAGGTGTTCTTCATGGCAATCTTGGGATTCATTCTCCTTGTTGTGGTGGAACGTTTCAGGCTTCTACGACTCTGCTAGTCTGATCCGCGGGCGTAGGACCGGTTTGTTCAACGGAATAATCTACGGAGCATTCATGGGTTTGCTCTCGGTTCTGAGTTGTTGTCTTATGGCAGTCTCTCAGCATGTGGAGGTATCTCTTGATTTGCGGCGGCGGAGTACTCTAATGTTCTGCGAGGGTTTTTTCGTCGGTGGTTGGGGTGGCTGTAATGGGGTTTTCCTTTGTTGATTTTCAATGTTCTATTTGATTCTTGCTTTGAAATGGTTCTTCCGACCGGTTTCTGGGATAGTGGTTATTGATTACGGCAACAGTGAGGAACGCCGGTGATTCTGGTTTGTGGTCTATGGTTCGATGCTGATGGTGGTGATAGGGAAGCGGCGCGAGGAAGGTTGGTTGGGTGCTTTGATGCGGTTGGTCTATGATAGTTCTCGGCGATCGAAGTTGTGTTCGTTGATGATGGAGGAGGTGATGAAAGTTTTATCTCGACGACGATGGACTCTGATGGAAGGGCTCGCCGTCTATTTGGAAATGGATCGGGGACGACGATATGATGATGAGATCGATTACTGTGTGAAGATGACAAAGTTGGCTCGCCGACGTTGTGAAGATGGGAGACGTATGGTCCGGACGTTCGACGCAATGGGTGTACGATTCGAGGCAGGCACTTGGTTCGAGATGACATAAGGGTGATGATGAATTTTGAATTTTGGAATTTGAATATCGTGTGGAAATGTTTGGTTCTCACTTATCCTTAAAGCGACATCTTCGAAAATGGAAAAAAATAGATTTGTTGGAGGAACTAAGTTTCACTATTGAGAACACCTTGGTAAAATGGTGATACATATATGAGAAACCTAATCATAAACAATAGGTATAAAACAATTATTATTGAAAAGGAACTACCAGAGAATTTTGGAAGGAAGAGTCTTGAAATCGATCTGAATTTCTAATAGATATTTTCTGTGTCTGAGATAAGAAAAGAGTCTATATGGGTCGTGCATAGAAATAAACTAACATTGAAGTATAATATTCATTCTAAATAAGGAGAAATATGGGAATTTTTAATCCCATGGAGTTTAAGTTATTTTCTTTATATACATGGGGAAAATCAAAGAATATAAATGATTCAGTAAAAAAACTAGGAAAGGTTATCAAAAGAACTGATAAAAGTATAGTGGATAATGAGAAAAGTATTCAAAAATCTAGTGAATATTTTTTTGATAAAATTGATGAGGAGGTAAGCAGTACAAGGGGGTTATAAGTAGAAAATATTAATTCTTAATAAGATACCACTGATGAGTAGAATGAATTCATACTTGTATCTTCATAAAAGATGAAGAGTTGAGCTTAAATTCATAGTGAAAATACCATTAGTGATATGATAATGTTAATTAAAATTAGGATAATAAATTATAGAAAATATATATATCATATCATAGATAGATCCAAATTGTTTTGAAGAATCAATAAATGATGATAATTTGGTTCAATTGATCAATGAAGAGATTGACCAAATTTAGAAGAATAAGAAATGGGAGATTATGTTGTGGTCAATGGGTAAGAATGTCATCAATAAAAAATGATTATTCTATAATAAGATGAATGAATATAACATGATGATTCAAAATAAATCATTAATGTTGTGCAAGGGGTACTCCCATAATGAGGGAATCAATGTTTATAAAACATAAACCCATGGAAAGGTTGGAGATAATTTAATTATTCTTATCCATAATAGTGAAAATATAATTCAAGGTATTTTAGATATATGCCAAGTGATCATTTCTAAATGGATTTATATAAGAATATATCTATATCAAACAATTGTTTTTTTTCTTATCTATGTAGATGTGAAAAAGTTTTTTAGTTGAAGATATATTTTTATGGGTTAAAGAAGGAACTAAGAGAAAGGTATTTAGGACATGATCAATTATTTATGAAGACCAATTTCTTGCATTGTGTAGTTGGTTAAAATATCTATGTCAATAATGAGAGTAATCAAAATATGGTGGTGCAAGTGTATATATGTCACAAGATCTTTGATGGAGCGGATAAAGTGAAATTTTATTCATAGAGTGTGTGTTTGAAATATAAATGACCAGTGAGATAAAAATTTTCATTATTTTTTAATTGATAATAGAAAGTTATAGTATGTTTCTGTATCATTATAAATATACTAAAGAGGTTATGAGAATATTTGGAATGGAGGATTCCAAAGTGTTGAAGAATCTAGATGCTACCCATATGGATTTATCAAGAGATGATGATGGAAATATAGTCAACTTCATAGAATACATGGATATCATTAGAATAATATAGAACCTAAAATAAAAACAATAAAACATTATATTTTCCAAAATTGAGGTGTAATGGTATCAAATTAATCCCATAGAAATCGACATTCTCATAGTAAAGATAATATTACTTTATATCAATGGCTTGGTGGATGTAGGCTTGTTTTATAATGAAACATCAGAATGTGAGTTATTGGGATACATAGATATTGATTGTCCTAGTTCAAGATATGAACAAAATTCTACATTAGGTGGTGAATTTTACCTTGGTGAATTTTTCATATATTGTTTGATCAAGAAATAAGACTAAATTTCACCGATCAAAATATAATTTGAATAAATTATATCCACTCATGCTCATAAGAAATTATTTTGGATAAAGAAGTAGCTTAAAGATATGGGAGTTGAAGTGAAATCTTTTATTTGAATTAACTATGATAATTCAAGTGCTATTAATTTTAGATAAAACTATGTTCATCACTCAAGGATAAAGAAAATTGAAATAAAATATCACTTTATCAAGGATAAATCAGTGTAAGGTTTTGGTGATATTGGAGTATGTTCCAACTAAACATCAAGTCATATATATTATTATAAATATCTTACATAAGTAATATTTTTAAAGTCATTGGATCAATCTTGAATTCTAGTAAACTCCCCACACATGAACAGTGTAGACGTAGAATCCTCAATCCCCAAGTTATGCTATGTTTTTTCATATGTTCTAAGTTATATTCTTTTCATAGTTTTAGATCAAAAAGGAATGAAATTTGGGTATATTGAAGAAGGTAGAAAAGTCTTGTTCATGACATACGAAAAGTTTTTTCCAAGGTGGAGTTATTCCATGATGAATAAAGGCAGTATAGAAGTAGGGGGTTTCTTTTTAACAGCTATTTTGTTGAAGTTTCACTATAAATGAAGAAATATCAATAAATATCTCCTTTTGGTTTGTGATTCAAGTCGTTTTTTGATGAATGGTTAATGACATAGTCTTCTTGAGAAAGATTCAATAGATGGTATCAAGAACAAAGTGGTTCATTGATGAAATTTCCATGTTAATCTTGTTTCTCAAACATACATGGACACATGCGGGATTATAGTATAAGTTTAGTAAATATTTGACCATAACCATAGGTCACTTAGAGTGAATGGTGGTTAAATCGTAAGGTGTGTGTGTTATTTTCAACAAAATTTCAACATATTTTTTATGTGTCTTCAAAAAAACCTAAAGTGGTATTCTAGGGAAAATCCCTCTTAATTTTTATTCAAGTTTTTAGGTCTTTAGTTTGTGTTTTTTGTACAAATTCGGTTGAATAAATTCCAGTAGGTTTGTTTCCCATGTAGTAAATTGGAAGGTGGTATAGTTTCCCAGTGTTTGGAAAAATTTGGGGTAGGAATATTTTTGGTTGATTATGGGGAAAATGGAGGATTTCCGCATAGAAAGTACATCTACCACAAATCACTTAACCAGAAACATGAAGGAGGTTTATGTTCATTCATAAACTATGTAGAAATTACTGGGTGACTAAAAATGTATTTTTCAAACTGCATAGGAAGTTCAAATGAGATAAATTTATGAAGAGGAATTGATTTCACATAGAAATTATGAGAGAACGTAAAGTAAGTTGTGGATATTTTTGTTTTTTTCTGGATGATGGTGATTATTTAGATACCATGAAGGGAGTTCATGGTAGTGAAAATTTGGACAAGAAATTTTGTATGCATAGAAAGAATGGTAACCTCATATCATTTATATGAATTGTAAAGGAGGTTGTTGAAGGAGGAATGTCATTTGTTGTAGAAAGGTAAATATTTAGAGGCCACTACAAAGAATTTTTTTTCTATGTAATCCATATAGGAGGATCAGTATGTGGTTAGTAGTTCATTAATGGATAAAAATTAATTCAATGATTAGTGAATATTACTAGTCTCTTTTCCAATATAAGGACCCATAATAACTTCACTAATTAGAGTAAAGTTCATTAGAGATATATCATCATTTGACGAATTCATGAAGTGGGTAGAGTTCATGAATTAGAATCCATCTATGAATCATATATAGTTCATAGAGGAAAATTAGTTTATGAAGAGTGTAGGAATTTCATAGTGAAACCAATCCAAAAAATCATAGGATGTTTACGTAGAACTATTTCCATTTGTGAAGGGGTAGTAATGGGTGAATAGTTTTCTATAAGTCAAGTACGTAGAGGAGAAGTTTTCAAAAATATAATTTCACGGAGGAGTGTTCCATATAGAAAACACAATGATGTAAAATGGATTTCATCTCTCAGATAAAAAAGGAAGCTTCATTTCACACCCATTTCTTTATGAACCCATTAATAACTTATATATATCATCTCAACAATATTCCATAGGATAATTGAGTTCACCTTATTTTATAGATCAGTGTGTTTCTAAATGTGATTGGTTGTAAACTAATAGTGATAGTGAATCCTCAAACATCCCAAATTTCAAATAACTATTTTTACTTTTTTTTAAAAATATATAGATGTTAAATTAATTTCATTGTTTTTATTTTTAATAATATTTTCCAAAAATTTATATTCATATTTACAAACTGATTTTTTTCATTTTATATATATATAAATATATATATATATATATATATTGAAGAATAATGGAATTTTATTTATTAAAATTGTTTTTATGTAATCGCACGTATTATATTCACAATTATTTTTACATATATAGTTATATAACTATATTAATTTTTTAGTACTTATATTTTTATTGTAATTAAGTCATTATTATATAATTTTTAACAAATTATGACACATGTTTTCATAATCACAAAATTTAAACATATAACTATTGAAAAATAATGTCATATGACATTTTATATGAAACATATGATAAATGGTTAGATATTATTTTTGCATTAATGTAATACTTTACCATGACTTTTAGTTACTTTATAGCTTTCTTATTTTCTATATGGTTTTTATAACATTCTATGTTCAAATTTTATTAGTAAAAAATATCCCTTTAAAACATTAATTATCAAGTTTTATAATAAAATAACATTTTTAAATATTAATAATTTAAAAAGGTGATTCTGATTATGTATAGTGTTTTATTATCATAAAATGGTTATAAAGTTTTAATGATATTGTATTTTTAGAAAATTAAAATGACCACTAACATAACAATGTAATCATCGTGTATATAGTTTTTTTTACTAAAACTGTTTTCATGGTTATGCATTTAAAAGATAAATTTCTATAAATGAGAATAATTATTTCATAAAATGTAAATTTTTTTCATGTAAAAATAAATAATTATAAAATATAAAAAATTTAAGATATGATAAAAAAATATAAATGTAATCACTCATAACAAAAGAAATTGTTTTATTCTAAATGAATTGTTTTTCCATGTATTATATAATTGTATTTAAAAGTTAAATTCATAAATTTTAGAATTTTAATTAAATAAAAAATACTTATTTTTTTAAATCAGTGAGTTGAAATTATCCAAATGTGATTTTTTTCATAATTTAACGTGATAGTCAAATTTTTAGGTTAAAATTAAATAAACTCAACCATTACTAATTTATTTTATTATATTATAAGAGATTAAAAGGAAAACACAACAATACATGGAAAAAATAACCAAGAGTTTTTGGGGGTATGAAGTAATAAAGACCAAGAGCATCTTCCAGAACAAGGTTCACTCCCTCAGGAGGGACAGACCTGATACCAAAAAAGTAAGAAATATGCTCACGTTGGGTCTCCTTGGAGGCTATAAAATGAGTGATTATGTTCCCTTAATTCCATGTATGATTAAAATCAATGCAGTGTTTCACGAGCCACTAGAACCTTAGAATGGAATAAGAAATAGACCAGGGGATGGTACCAAGACCACTCAGAGAACTATAAATAGAAAGTGAATCATTTTCGATAGCCATGAGATGAATATTACTCTTACTATGAAATAGAAGGCCAGTGTGCTTCACTTAAGATTCCAAAACCTAAATATTATTTTATAATTTTAAAAACAATTCTCTATGAACATTACTTACTTACACTAGATGATTGATATTATTTTAATTATTTTAATCCTTAATCTATTAAAATATTAGAAACTAATTACCTTTTCCAAAAACCATGGAATAAAACCATGGGAAGGCTAATGGTTTTGGGTTTTTTATAACATGAAGTCCAAAACTTATGTTTATAAATAAATAAACAATTTACCCCTATTTTATATTCACTCAAAATACATTGAGCATGGTGTTCCTCTAATTTTACATCTTTATACCCCGCATAAGGAGTTTCTAAGGTTCTAAGGATCTCCTCCCAATATTTAAGAAGCAACCACTCGAGGTAAGGGATCATCTTCACCTCTCTATTTATTCAAGTACTTCCTTTTTAATAATCCTTTGAATTTTCATTTGATTATGTTTCCATGTGTTCAAAATCATTCCTTTACTATCAAAATCATTCCTTAATAATGATATAATTCCTTCTATTCCCAATAATACCTTGCATAAACTTTTGTGTACACCCGTTATGCTTTCAAAATTACTCTACCATTATTTTTGAAATCCTTATATTTAATTTTATTTTCAATAATAAATGTTATTATTCTTTACTCATATAAAGAAATTATTATATTTTCAATGATATATCACCATTCCCTATCATTATACCACCATTATAAGCCATTATAATTCTCAAATGTTCCTATATCTATAAACATCCTATAATTTTGGTAAAGTAAAAAGTGTTTGTTTTCCTAGAAAATGAATCCATGTCTAGGTACTGGAAAGTGGATGCAGATATGGAACTAATACACCTATGGAAGTCAACCTAAAAAAGGTTGGTTGATTATCATCTCAATATTTACTTGGTGCATGATGAAAGGACATAAGTCCGCACACCTAGCTAGACTCTCCTAGTGGATATGATTTGGATAATTCACATACTATTTGTGAACCATTACTAGGTATTATTTTCAATTGATATCCCTAAACCATAAAATTACTCTCCACTACTACCTTATTATTATTTTCTTTCATTTTCATGTTCTTATTTACATGTGGTGTGGTGTAAATGAAGTATCTTTATAATAAATGATCCATTATTGCCTTTGTCTTCCCTTATCATCAATAATACATAACTTTTATTATAATGTACTTATCTTATGGATACCCTTGTATACTTCTTCTATTTTAATGGTGTTCACCTACATACCTATTTATCAATAGAATGGGGAAATTATTGACTAAATTTTATTTTATATTTTCTATAAAATGTAAATAAATCATAATTCATTATATTGATTAAAGGTTCTTTACCTAGAGAGATATTTAATTTCATTAAATACCCATTTATTTTACATGGGTTCATGTTTTTATTATTGATGGATTTATTTATATTTTCCTTATATAGAACACATATGCATGTATGTGTTATGAGTATGAAGGGTGTACCATGATAGATCTCCAATTCATTGGGTAAAGTTTTATATCTCATGAGATGATATTTATGGTTTTTTGAAGTAAAATGAATTCACTATAGGACTTTTTCCACTATGTTATGTTGTCTTGGAAGTGATCCTTGACTTATAATTATGATGTCTTGATTTATGTTTTTTCCACATTCCTATGACCCTCATAATTATACTTTTACTATTATATTTTACATCTTATTCCATGTTTATATGATTGATTCCATGATATGTTTAGTCCCATGATATTTCAACACATTTTAATCCATAAATTATGAATATGATATTATGATTATTTTTTCATTCCCTATATCTTACTCTTTTAATCTTGTCATTTTTCAGTTGATCATGTATTTTATTGATTATGAAACTTTGTCTCATTGTGATTATTTAACCCTTTACAAAGAATTTAAGCTCGCCCTTTTCTTATGTTACCCCATTTCACTAGTAATTTCTATGAAGGCATATACACTGGGGAGTTATATGTGTGAAGAATATTTATGTAAGAGATGTGTATTATTCCATGGGTTTAAATGGATGTGTACATTCTACCTAAATACATTGAAATTTTTATATTTAGAGTTTTTTATAATCCATATAATTTATTATAAGTATGTATGTTTAGTATTGGATTCGTAAGAATAAGTCTGGGGAATCTCAGTTGGTATCAAAGTAGAATTTGGTTATTTTTAAGAATTAGATTTTGGAATATTTGGGTTTAGCATCACTTAATTAACTTTATTTTCCCTCTTATTTTACTCATTTATTGGAGTTTAACCTTATCATTAATTTTCAGTCTGAATTCGTGATGGGGTTTCAAGATTTGGAGTTTTTAGATGGTTTTTGACCATATGCATGGTTATTGTACATGGATTTGAGGGAAACCATGAAACTACCAAATCAAAGGTGAATTTTCTATCTATTTTCATCTTGAATGGCTTCTCTCGAATTGAAAAATAATGGTTTATCGCAAAGTGTGAAAGTATCTAGAGTGATTGTGCAAGCTTCCTATGGTGTCTTAGAGCAGGTGCACAACTCATGTATAGTTTTGAGGAAATCATATGGAAATCATGCAAGGGTGTATGTGTTTTAATAGAAATGGTTTTCATAGTTGGTGAACTATCTCCAACTAATGTGATCAAACCATGAAAAGGTGGATTATCCTTCCATAATAAATATCATGATTGACACGTGATCTCTAAACCATATAAATAAACCATGTGTCGCTAGTTTATCTCTATAGTTGAGTATATATGGTTGGAACATGGTTTATTAAACCTTATAACTTTCCTATAATCCATAAACCATTAATTTCCTATTCTAACCTCATAAAAATAAAACCCTATTTTACCCATTCCCTCTCACATTCATATTTTTCACACAAATGGGTCTCTAAAACCCTCGTTATTATCTTACACTTCTTGTTTGGATTCCCCTCATTCTATTTTTAGTGATTTTTCTTTGATTTTTTCCCTATTTTATTCCCTTCATCTCTTCCCGTCTTTTTCTTTCCATATTCTTTGGTTTGGTCCTCTCTTATCTGAATCTATGATTGAGTGTTGGATTATGTGGGTTATTTATTTTGATGTTAGGGTGTGTGACTGATTTACTAGTCCTTATTCTTCCCTCATATGAAGGTTTTGTAGCATTATCTCATCATTGAGTTAGTTGTATCCATATATTTCCTTTTCAAAACATCCCTTGTAAATATTGTGTCATGATAAATCAATTTTAATTAATCTCTTCATGGTTTTAATCCCAAAAATGAATTTTTATATCTTTTCATGTTGGTTCTTCAAACAAAAAGTAGTTTTCAAATTATTTTTATGGTTATTCCAATATATGTTCAAATGATAGGTATGTTATATATTTTTTAAACTTCTAAGGGGTATTTCAAATGTATTTGGGTGTTTCCAAGGTTTTTTTCCTTGTTAATGTTTTGGTAAAAATTTGGGTGGAAAATGGAATTGTGTTTTTCATGAGTTTTGTTCTCTTTATATCTTTGGTGCCTATGTGAGAAACTCTTGTGTTCCATTGCAATGTTTCCTTATTTTTATTTAATTGAAAATTTTAAATTATTATAGATGTCCATATATATATTTTAGTGTGATATGTGGATATCCATATGTTCACGGGGTTCACATATATAGTTTTGCATGCATATAAATATAAATTCCATTGAATGTGCTCCTTTTAAAACCATTTCATTCTCAAATGATGTCTTGTTTTTCAAATGTCCTTAAAATAAAGTTTTAAGTTTTGTTTTATAAAGAATTATTTAGTGTACCTTTTGGTACCTTAAAAGTGTGTGTTTTCTAAAATTTACTCTAAGATCCCATTTTTTTCACCTTGAATAATATAATTGGATGATCACCTTGGGTTTTGGATGTTTTTTTAAAAGAAGGGTGTTCCCTATAAAATGATTTTGGATTTCAAATGATAAAGCTTGTTTGGTACTTTAAGATGTTTCTTTGGAAAGAGAATTTAAATTATCATAATTTTCAGGATAAATTGTTATTTTTTAATATTTTTCCAAAATATGTACAGCCATATGGAAGTAATATAAATTTTATATAGTCTTTTCATAGGTGGTGTCAGTGTTGGGAGGAGGGTTTGGGATGCATCTTTGCATGAGTTGGTTTGGGTTGATGTTAAACGTGCATTGGTCACCTAACATTTTCCCTATGATAATGTTATGGGATCCTAGGCATTATATATAGGGTCGATATTAATTTATATTTAGTCTTGATTAGACATATTAGGTACCCCATGGTAGAATAATTCCCATTATGGGTTGTGCCACTGGTCAGGCTGGTGTAGGGCAGCCAGTTGGTGATTGACTATGGATCGCATTGATGCATTTGTAGATTATTGTAAACTAAGTACATCTAGGTTCACCTCTCAATATGTTAGATTATTACCATGACTCTATGCCCTGTATTTACATTATTGTTTTCTAGAACTATGTTTTTCAATTAGGTTTATTTTTATACATCTCTACTTGTGCTTCCTATTCCTCTTCTAGTGTTGTTTCATTCTATTATATCCTACAACCTTTATTTGAATTAATTATTTGTGCTTATGAATTTTTCCTAAGTTTTTTTCCTTCCTTTATATATTTGGTTATTTTTTTCAAAAATGAATTTTGAAAACAAAATATTTTATCAAAAGAAAATCTTAAATGTGTTGTTTTATAAAGGTAAATTTTGAAAAAGTTTTGTATCAATATTTAAAATATTAAAACATTATTTCTAATTATAATTTCAAAACAGTTTTTATGTACTGTTTTCAGAAAGGACCTGTATGGATTATATCATTTTTATATATTTATTTTTTGTATGATCACACCCTAGTTTTTTCCACTCAGTATCGGTAGACTTGAGATTTTTTGTAGCTTCAAGTTCTTATTCAGGTTCACTCATGGAGTTAGTTGGTCTTTATGGATGGATAGTGATATGAAGTCACATGGAGATCATGTATATTACTATTTTGGTTTTAGTTTTGTTTGTTTTTTATCTTGTATCTAGATCTTGTTTTAGTACCATTGAAATTATTTTATTTATGTTCAGTGGTTTATATATTAGGATTATCTTGTGCACTCTGTTTATTTTTTTATTTTTCATATTATTAGTCCAAATCATCCCCAAATATTTATCTTGTGATTCCCTTATTCTGAACATCTTCCTGTGGGGATTGAGGATTCCCATCAGTCCTTATCATGGTCCAGTTTGGATATCTGGTTTGGGGATGACTAGAGTTGGTTCCTAAAAAAATGGTATATAAGGATCCCATTTCTATTTGGGTTGTTAGGTAGAATAGAGAGATGATATTTGGGACTAAAAAGGTATTTAAGGGAAGATATTCATGAAATATTACTCGTACTAATCCTTGAGATATCCAGGATTGTTGGGTTGATAGTATTCAATTTGAATTTCTGGTTTACATTGTTAGTGATTGATGGGGTTGTGTGTTTTGGGGGATGAAAATGGGCATAAATTAGTGTTTTACTATAAGATTACATGGCATAGGGAACCATGTGGAGCCCAAGTACACTATTAAATATGATCTCAGTGGATAGTGAATAATCAATGCATGGTATGCTAAACCATGTCTCCAATTTATTCATAACAACTAGTTCCTTATTTTATAGGCTTTGGTGTAAGTGATTATTGGTCAAAATTTGGTTAGTGTGAGTGGGGTTTAAATGAAAATTATTTCTAAATTTAAAAAAAAGTTTCTAAATAAAGAGTATAATTTTAATTTTCTCTATTTTAAAATGGGTAAAAATGGAAATGATTTTCTTATTAGGAAAGTTTGATGTGGGAAGTCAAACTTGTGAATGTTTTTCAAGTGAAATGTATTTGAATTTGAATAGAAATAGTTAATTTTTAATAAATGATCATTTTACTTTATTTTATGTTTTTTTTATTTTAATGGATATTTTGAATTAAAGTGTTATCCTAATTGATTTCTAATTGATATTTGGATTAATATTTATTTATATTTTTAATTTTTATGTTATTTAGAGTATGCTACATAGAAATATCCCCAAGGTTTCTAAGGGGTATCTTTAGACTATTGACTCAAACTAGAATTCAAGTGGATTGGTAGATCCAAGATCTTATAAACTATTGTATATTTTTAAAGGTGGTTGAGTTCCACTAGATTTTGCGGAGTGGCTAGAGAAAATTAAAAGGATCTTCAGGTCCTTGGGAACTCTAGAATCCTTTAGGGTGATAGTTGTCTTGATTCTTTTTGAGAGATTGAGTTTAGATTAGTGGGATTTGATTATTCCATACTCACTGAAAAATAGTATAACTTGTTAAATCTTTAAGACCGCTATCATCTAATGGTTTATCCATGAGGAAGTAAAAAATGAAGAAAATGGAAGAGCTTGTGGCTATTTAGAAAGTTCAATGGATGGTGAAGGTATATGTTGACTACCTCAAGGAGTTAGTTTATTTTACTCTAGAAGTTGTTTCAAGTTTTTTTAAAGGCTCATCTATTTGGGAAAGGTATCTTCCAAAAGATTAGTGATTGAGTTCTTTCATCTAGGAAATTATTATTCAAAAAGATTGTAGATTAAGTGTTTTGGGCTAAGATGGTTTCTATAGAACATCATTTGGTTGATGGAAGTCCAGTTTTCCTTGGAGATAGTGAGTTTTATCCATCTCGTGAGGGTGTAAATTAGAGGAACATGTCCCTGATGAATCTCCTCTATTATTTTCAGAAATATCACTCGCTTGTGTGCTTCCATTGTGGTCTGTTTGGGAGTTCAAATGTGTCATTCCTTGATACTAAAAAAACTTTTCATCAATTTGGTTGGTTGGGAAACATTAAGAAATTATATAGGGTGGTACCTTAGTAGAAGAAAAGGAACTATAGGTTGACACTAGGATCTTATCACCTTTACTCTCTAATCTTTTGAGGTATCAATTTTTCATCTATCCCCATTTTTTTTCTTTTTTTTATTATCCTAGATATGTGTATTACTTTGGCTGAATCAATATTCTATACCTATTTGAAGATGAATATATCTTATAGAATTATGAATTATACTTTTATCTAGTGTTCTGTTTCTGTTTCCTTGGATGAAACCCCCTTTTATGGTTGGATAGTATCTTATGAGTGTCTAGTCCAATTCAATTATCATGCTAATTGGTTTCTAAATGGTGGGTAGATTCACTAAGGATATTTATTGTTCTATATTGATCTAGTTGGGTGTGACCTGGGGAATTAAAGGGGTAACACCATTGATAGTGTTTTCATTTGGTATTGGGTTTAGTTTGAAGTTTTATTCCTATGAATTCTTTCTTTGAGGATGAAAATCCTATTTTTATCTTTCATTGTAGTCTTGGTGAATTTATAGGGGAAGAAAGAATTTATGGTGGGGAGGATTTTCGCACCCCAACTTTTATTATCTATATTATTTTACTCATTTATTTCTATTTAACCATTACATTGATTTTTTTGGAATTTACGATGGGGTTTCAATTTTTGGAGTTTTTGGTTGGTTTTTGTACCTATAAACGGTTAGTGTGCATGTTTTGGAGGGAAACCAATTGACTACCTTATTAAAGAGGAGTTTTCGGTTCATTTTCTTCTTGAACAGATTATCTCTAATAGGAAGCGCAGAGCTTATCCCAAAACATGAAAGTCTCATGAGTGATTGTGTGGACTTCTTGTGGTTTTTGGGAGCCGGTGTATAACTCATGCAAGGTTAAAGGGAATGGTGTGGTAAGCATTTGAGGGTTTATATGTTTTAACAGAAACAGTTTTCACAGTTGGTGCATGGTATCTAAATTGTGTCATTGGACTATGTGAGGGTGGATTTTACTTCTAGAGGAGGGAGAATTGTTGTAACACGATCTAAAAACTATGTGACCAAACCACATGAGGCTGGTTTTTTTCTCCAGTAATGAGTGCATGGTTGGTGTATGTTTTGGTAAAATGGGTGACCTAATCATGTCAATTTTTTAAAATCTCTAAAACTCAAATTTCCTAGAATAATCTCTTAAAAATAGAAATAAATTCCAAATATTCCATCCCCCATTAGTATTTGGTGCAATAAAGGGTCTCCAAAACCCTATAGTTTGATCCTCTTTCTTAATTTGATTCTCCTCCTTTGATTCTTGGTGATTTATCTTGAATTTTAGATCTTTTTTCTTCGCTTATTCTCTTCCCATTTTCTTCCTTACATATTTTTTGGGTTGTTTCTATTTTATGAACCCTAGATTGATGGTTGGTTTATATGGGTTGATTGTTTTAATGTTATGGTGTATGGTTGTTCTCTTGGGCATTGTTTTCCCCTCTTATAAAGGTTTTTTCACATTTATACAACGAGGTAGGTTCCTCTTTCCAATTCATTTTCGAAACAATAGATGTAATTATTGAGCCTTTCAAATAAATTCTAATTGTTTTGTTCATTCTTTTGATTCACAAAAATGAATTGTAATGGATTTTTATGTTTGTTCTTTGAACTAAAAGTGGTTTTTAAAAAGTTTATATAGTTATTCCTATATTTGTTTAAAGTATATGTATGATAAGTGTTTTGTAAATATAAATTTTTATTTAAAATGGATTTGGGTGTCTCAAATTTTTTTGGCCATGTTGGAGTTTTGGTAAACATTTGGGTGGAAATTGGAATTTTGTTTTGTATGAGTTTTGGCCTTTGGATTTGGTTCCTATGTGAGAAACTCCTGGGTTTTATTGCAATTATTCATTTTTTTAACTAAAATTTTATGATTCTTATGGAAGTCAATATATATAATGGTGTGATATGGTCATATCCAAATGTGTGTGGGGTGCATATATAGATGGGTGCATGAATATAAATTAAAATTTCATAAAATATTTTCCATTTAAAACCATTTATTTATCAAATTATTTCTTAGTTTCTAAATGTATTTCAAATATGTTTTTTTGGTTTTTTCTAAATCATTACTTAGAGGCCCATTTGGAACCTTAGAAGTTTGTGTTTTCTAAAATTTACACTAAGGCCCATTCGTCACCGTGAAGAATATACTAGGAAAATCACCATGGGTTTTGGAATTTTTTTTTTCAAGAAGGGTATTTTCCAAAGAAAATGATGTTTGATTTCAAATGTAAATTAATTTTTGGTACTTTAAGATGTTTCTTTGGAACCGGATTTTAAATTATCAAAATTCTCATCCCTGGTAGGTACTTTTAAGGTGTTTTCCAATGTTTTTAAGCCTCTATGGAATTCCCCTAACTATGAGAGGGTCTACGCAAAGACGATGTCTGTTTCAAGAGGTG
Organism: Viscum album; assembly: GCA_963277665.1. NCBI lineage: Eukaryota > Viridiplantae > Streptophyta > Magnoliopsida > Santalales > Viscaceae > Viscum > Viscum album. The sequence continues at coordinate 410,667,898 of OY728129.1, read as the reverse complement.
GGATTGGAATGCATGTTAGCATGAGTTGGTTTGTGCTGATGTTAAACATATATTAGATTCCTTAATTTTTCTATATACTAATGTCAAGGGATCTTATGCATCATCTAGAGTGTCGAGAGATGGTGATTATTTAGTCCAGATTAGGTGAACTATACCCCCCATGGTAGAAAAATGGCAATTATGGGTTGTGCCACTAGTCAAGATAGTGTAGGCATGTAGTTTCATGATTCACTATGGATTGAAACAACAATATAGATGATTTTTTTGAACCAAGTGCTTCTAGTTTTTCCACTATATATGATGATAATATGCCTATGACTCCATGAATTTTATTTCCATTACTATTTTATGGAATTATAATTTTCAGTTCTTTTTTACCTTTATACATATCTATTTTTGATTCCTATTTATATTTTAGTGTTTTTTATCCTATTATACTCAACTACATGTATCTAGATTTGGTTTCTTTTTTTCATTACTCTGAATTTGGGTTCCTTCTTTTTTGGGGTTGGTTTTTTCCAAAAACTAGATTTTGAATTTTGAATCTTTTTTCAAAGGAAATTTTTAAATGTTTTTTTCCTAATGAGGCCTTTGGAAAGAGTTTTATGTAGATATTTAAAATATTAAAACCAATTTTTTCTGGTAATTTCAAACCAATGTTTATGGAATATTTCAAGAATGGAAATGTGTGGATTTCATGGTGCTTACATACTGAGTTATTGTATGCTCACACCCAACTTTTTCCACTTATCATTGGTAGACACAAGCTATTTTTTAGGTTCAGGTTCTTGTTATTGTTCACTCGTAGTGCAGGTCGGTCTTTTTTGATGGATGGTGACCTAAAGGTCACGTGGAGATCATGTATATTTCTGGTTTAGTTTTAGATTTGTTTATTTTGTATATTGTATCTATATTTTTTTAGTTCAACAACAGTTGTTTAATTTATGTTCATAGATTTTTATATTCTAGTTATGTTTCATTCTCTATTTTTTTATATTTTATATTATTGGGATAAATCGACCTTGATGATTTATCTTTTGATTCCCTAATGATTTTTAACAGCATGTGGGGATTAAGGATGACCCTCAATCCTTGTCATGGGTTAGTTCAGAAATCAGAATTGGGGATGATCTGGGTTGTTTCCTAGAATTTTGATACATATATTGATAACCATTATCTATATAATAATGGTATATGTATGAATTTCATTATCCTATAAGATTAAAATTTCTTAAGTAGTTATAATTTATTCCTACTATAGATAATATTTAAGTGAACATTTTAGTTTAGTAAGTGTTTGTCAATGAGTAAAATTGTGTGGACACAAATGTTTTAATGAAGAGTGAAATGTAACATCCCAGACTTCTAATAACTATTTTTATTCTGAAATTAAATATGTAAATGTTAAGTTCATTTGATTATTTTTTAATAATATTAACCTAGAATTTATGTACATATTGATCACCTAAGTTGTTTCTTATATATATATATAAAGAATACTATAATATTATTTATTAAAATGGTTTTATGAAATCTTGTTCACTATATTCATGATTATTTTTATATATATAGTTATATAACTACATTAATTTTTCTAATAGTTATATTTCCTTGGTAATAAAGTCATTATTATCTAAAGGTTAATAAAGTTTAATACATGTTTTCATAATCCCGGAATTGTAACATATAACCATTAAATATTAATGTAATATAACATTTTATATCAAAAATATGATAAATGGGTAAATATTATTTTTCTATTATATAATAATTTATCATTAATTTTAGTTAGATTATAGTTTACTTAATTTATAAATGGTTTCTATTGTATTCTTTTTACATATTTTATTAATCAAAAATACCATTTTAAAATGTTAAGTATAATTTTTTTATAATAAAAAATATCTTTAAATATTTTTTATTTGATAATATTATTCCAATTATATATAGTTTCTTATTTTCATAAAATGGTTATAAATGTTTGATGATATAGACTTTTTAGAAAATTAAAATGGTCATTAAAATAACATTGTAATAAATGTGTATATAGTTTGTTTCACCAAAAACTGTTTTATAAATTATGTATTTAAAATTTAAATTCCTCTAAATTATAAGAATAATTTCATAAAATGTAAATTTTTTGTAATAATAAATAATTAATTATAAAACATAAAAAAGTAAGAGATGGGGACAAATATAAATGTAATCACTGATAATGAATGAAATAGTTTTACTCTAAATAAATTACTTTTCAATGCATTTGTTTAATTTTATTTAAAAAATAAATTCACAAATTTTAGAATTTTAATGAGATAAAAATAAATTCATTTTTTAAATTAGAAAGTCAAAATTAGCTAATTGTAATTTCTAAATAATTTTATGAGACAATCAAATTTTTTGGTAAATATTAAATATAGTATGAATATATGGTAAGTTTTATGATATCATAATGATTGAAAAGTGATGTAATAAATACTATAAATTCTTTATCAATAAATTATGTTTTTCATAATTTAAAATAATTTATTTTAATGTGATAAGATTAATTTTTAAAACCTATAAAGGACCTTCCAAAACCTAAAGGTTGTTTTAAGATTTTAAAGACAATTATTTATGAATATGACTCACTTCAACCTCCTAAATGATATTATTTAAATTATTTCAGTCCTTAATATATTAATATATTAAAATTTTCTTCTCTTTTCTAGAAACTATGGGCTAAAACCATGATAATTCCAATGTTTTTTAATTTTTTATAACATAGAATGAAAAACCCATGTTTATAAATTAATAAATAGTTTCCCCATGTTTTTCTATAAATACCCACCCATTATATAATTCCTATTACATAAAAATACTTTTATCATGAATTTAATATAATTTTAAATCTCTAAATACCTCTCAATTAGTTTCTAAGGTTCTAAGGATCTCCCCACAAACTTTAAGAAGAAAACTCTTATGGTAACAAATCCTCTTCCTCTATCCTTATATTCAAGTCATTCCTTTATAATAAGACTTTTGATTTTTATTTTATTATGTTTCCAAGGGTTTATAATCATGAATTTACTTTCAAAATGATTCCCTACAAATGATATACTACCTTTCACTTTCATTAATCCCTTCTATAAAATTTTATGTAGACAAGTTATACTGCCTAAATTACTCTACCATTATTTTTTAAATCCATTTGTTTCATTTTATTTTCAATAATAAATGTTATTATATTTCATTTTTATAAATAACTTATTATATTTATGATTATATATCACAATTATCTCACATTATACCACATTCATAATCTGTAATAATTCTCAATCTTTCCTATAGTTGTGAAGCATCCAAAAATTTTTGTAAAGTAAAAAAGTTTGATATATCCCAGAAAATATATCCTTGTCGATATACTAGAAAGTGGATGTGTCTATGACATAAATTCACCTAGGGGTAATCACCCTAAAAAGGTTTGGTTCAATATTAACTCAATCATCACTTGGTGCGTGAAGAGTGGTCCTAAGACTGCACACGTGGCTAGAAACTCTTATGGGATATGCTTTGGATAATTCACATACTCTTTATAAATACTAATAAAGGGTTTTTCTCTATTGATATCCTCAAACCATGAAGGTAATCACCACTACGAACTTCTTATTTTGTTCTTTATTTATATTTTCTTATTTACACATGGTGTGGTGGAAATGAAATCTTTCTATGTGGAATATTCCATCACTACCTGTATCTTTCCTTATCATCAGTTATTCTTGACTTTTATTATGATACCTTTCCTATATGGATACCCTTGTATGCTTATTCTATTTGAAATGTGATCAACTAGATACCTATTAATTGATTTATTCGGGAAATTATTGACCAAGTCATATACCTTCTATTTTACATGGTATAAATACCGCAAAATTTAATATCTTGATTAAAGATTATTTACCTAGAGAGATACTTAATTTCATTATATACTCATTTATTTTTCATAGGTTTGTGGTATGATTATTGATGGATTTATGTATGTTTTAATTATCTTTCAAACATATTCATGTACATGTTATGAATATGAAGGGTCTTCCCTAATAGCACTCCAATGCATTGTGTAATTTTTTATATCTCATGAGATCATATGTATGGGATCAGGGAGTAAACCCAATATATTATAGAATTTTGGTTATTGTGTTATATTATTTTGGAAATGATCCTTGAATTATTTTTATTATTTTATGATTTATATTGTTTCCACATTCTTATAATCCTCGTGATTATTATGTGTCTGTGAAATATTATATTTTATTCCATGTTTTTATAACTGATTCCATGTTATGATAACTATCATGACATATCACCCCATTCATTTTCTTAAATTATGATTATTTTCTCATACTTATTTTATCATTTAATATTACTTACTCATTTAATCATCATATTTATTACTTAGTCATCTTTTTCATTGATTATAAAATGTTGTCTCAATGTAATTATTTAAAATATTACTAAGCATTTGAATTCACCATTTTCTTATGTTTCCTAATTTCCCTAGGAATTTCTATGAAGGTATGTGAATAGGATAGTTATATGTTTCAAGAATATTTGTGGAGGAAATATGTATTATACCATGGGTTAAGATGGATATGTACCTAGATCACAAGTACATTTAACCATTAATCTCGGATGTTTTTTGTAATACACAAGATGTATTTAAAGTATGTATGCTCAGTACTAGATCTGGAAGTGCGGGTCTGGGATGTCTAAAATATGCTAAGAACTTTGTAACATTTGTGTGATTAGGTGGATTCCAGTAAATTGGAACATTTCCTTTTTATACTCCATGTATTAGCCTTGCTATGGGTAACTAATTAAAATTGATGTGCCTCTTTCGTTCTTTCTTTTCATCATATAAACATTATTGTGAGAAGAAAAGAGAAAAAAGTTTTTTTAGAAACAAAACAAGATTAAAAGTGGCATTTATTTTAATTCATCATAACCTGATTCACCCCTCACCCCCCACCCTTAGAGTATTTAACCTAGTGAGTCCAATAGTAGCTCGTGTATCAGTTTTTCATGCCGCATATCCTGACACATCCTATATCCCCAAAGTGTATCTACGATGAAATTTTAGGGATATCAGAGCTTGTTTGTAAGTTTTTCATGATTAATACACATTATGTGATAATAAGAATATTTAATTATTATTTTATATTTATGAAACCTTCAAATCCAATTTATCATGTTATTTAGTTTAATAAATCAAAAATGAACTATGGAATGTTTTCCCAAAAATTTATAAAATTTAGAGCATGTTTAGAAACTTTTAACCATCAAAGCAGAAATTTTCAGTTATAATTTATACACCAAAACTACTTATTCAAAAATACCATGCAATTTAGGTGTCAATTTCACATTCCACATGACCTAACATGCCACATTTCCCCTAACTGTCATTTTGACACAATTTTTTGGATATTGAAGTCCATTTGGGTAGTTTTTAATGTTTACCATGCTTTATGGACTAATATGAATCCATAATTGGTTTTTTTTAATTTCTGACATCAAAAGTGTCAATTTAATGCGTAATTTGATCCTAAAGTTCACAAATGATCTATGACACATTTTCTAAAAAATTTATAGAATTATAAACATGTTTGGATATTTTTTACCATTAAAGCAGACATTTAACCGTTAATGCATTTAAATAATTACATAAAGAATATTTGAAGACTTAAAATTTATACATCAAACATGAAGTTTATAATGTTTATTATATAATTCATATACTATCAATGCATTCGATGAATTAATATCAATGCATTTGATTAAACTTCCTGAAATGAGGTGACTGAAATCATTTGACAATGCTTTTTCTAAATTTATTTTTCTATTTATCATTTATCATTTATCATTTCACATTTATTTATTATTTATTATTATTTATTATTTATTATTTATTATTTAGACATAAATGTGTGTTGTTGATATTTGAACTCCTTACCTCTTGGTTATTTTACAGAGTTTTTACCACTCCACTCAGCCCTTCATGTGGCAACCGAGCAAACTTTAATATACTTATATATATACAAATAAATATATATATAAATATAAATATATTCATAATTACAGACATATATATTTATAAATTATAAATACATACATATAAAAATATAATTACATATCAATTTATGCCAATATAGTAATATATAAATGTATAGATATATGAAAATATATATAAATATCTATTAAATATATATATATATACATAAATGTATATATATGTATATAATTAAATAGAATTACATGTAAATACACAACCACACACACATATACAATCATAATATATATAAATACATTTAAATATACATAAATATACATAAATAAATATAAATTTCTATAAATATAAATAAATATATTAATACATATATATATATATAATTAAATATAACTGTATATAAATATATATATATAAACACGTAAATATATTGATATACTCATAGATATATACCCACATAATATATATAAATATATATATATATATAAACACAGATATATATATACACACACCCATATAATATATATAAATACATACAAATATATATAAGTATATATATAAACACAGATAAATATACATAAATATATATACATATGCATATAAATAAAACCACATAATATATATAAATATACATAAATATACATAAATACCTATAAATATCTATAAATATTTATAATTATCAATAAATTTACAAAAAATATACGTAAATACATATAAATATATAATTATACATATATATATATATGTATATATATACAGATATATGTATATCTAAAAATATTTATATACACCCACATAATATAAATATAAATATATATATATACACATTAAATATATATAAATATATATATATATAAATACATAAATACATACATATATACATACAAACATATATATATATATAATGTATTCATATATATTTTTATATTTTTATATATTTAAATATATATATATATATACGAAATTATATATATTAACATCAATGTGTATATCAACATCTATTTATACATTTATATATGTTTATATGTTTATATGTTTATATAATCAGATATTAATTAAATATTATATGTTATTCGTATTAATTATTAAATAATAATTACTATATTATATATATTTATATATTTACACACATGTATATATACATATATTTATCTCTCTCTCTATGTGTGTGTGTGTATTTGTAGTAAGTATTAATTATTAATAATTAATTGAAAAATACAAACAGGCACACTCATATATATACATAATTATTAATAAAGAATAATTATTAATGTATAATTAATAATAACTAAAAAAAATGCTAATTACAAGTTAATTTGAATCATAATTAATTGAAAATTAATAATAAATACTTAATAGTTAATTATTCTTAATTATTATTTTTTAATTATTAATTAGTGAAAATGTTGTTTAAATTTATAAAAAAAATATTAATTATCAATTATTAATTATTTTTAATTATAATTTATTATATATTATTTATAACATATTAATATATATATACACATATATGTATAAATAAATTTTTATTACATTTTATTATTATTTTTATTTAATTTTAATATATTTAGTGACTATTTTATTAAAATTGTAGCTAAATAAAATAATTTGCAATAGTTTTATTAAACCACAGCGAAAATTAAATAAAAAATAAAAAAATATTTTCTACCAATGGTGTACAAAAAACAATACTAATTAGAAAAAAATTAAAAACCGTTGCTAAAAAAATAAACAAAAAAAATTAGCGGATGTTTTGAAAACCACTGCTAAGTTTTATTTTTCTTACAGTGAGTTGTGTCATTAAACACTGATGTAAGTGTCTAAAACTGGAAATTAAAAATATTTATATTTAAATTAAAATGTACTATATTTATTAAAAACTAAGAAATATCTTAGAAGTGAGTTCTGTCGTAGTAATAGTTGCTGATATAGTTTGTGTGGTGCAAGGTTGTTAGCAATGTGATTTCTCTAGTTGTGTAAACTTAGTAGTATGGTGTGAAATCAACTCCTCAATTCATCCAAGCTGCTCTTGATGTATCTTTTGAGTTTCACATATTCCATGCATCATCTCCTTCACGTCATCCTCAATATGTACATGTGGGTTTCACTATACTTCGTATACTCTCCTAATAACACCACATGGGATTCTAGTATTATATGCTAGTATATATCTATGTCCATTTGATCCAATGATACAATGAAAATATTCTCATTCTTGGGAATTTTCTCACACTCCTCCTCAAGTAGCTTCTTCACCTCTTCATTGAATTGAGCATGTCAAGAGTGTAACGCTGAATTACAAGAAATATTACTATTGTTAATAAAATATTTAATGAGTTTTGTTATAAGAAAAAATTACTAAAAGACTAACAATCTTAGGGTCTTCCTTTTGGTAACTAGAAACCGATACTACCATGTGGTCAACAATTGTTCCAATTTCACGTATCTAATAAAAAATATTGTTACCAGTTCATATATAAAATTGTGAACTAAGTTTGAAATTTTTGAACATAATATAAATTATGTTGTATCTGAGATGTTTTTTGTGATAATAGTTTATTAAGAGGACTTTTAATGCAGGATTATTTTCAGAGCACGCATTTTTATCCTAAAATTAAATTAAAAAAATTAAATCAATAAAATCATGAAATATTCAAAGAAATTAAAATTTACTTACCATTACCTCTTTACTCGACCAATATTGCACCAATGTGGCCCACTAATTAGGTAGAATGGATTCTAGGATGCATTTAAGAATTACGAAGTAAGTCACATAATGTTTTTATTTATCCTTCTTGACTTTCACCTTATAATATTTCAATAATCTATGACACCTTTCAATACATACTGGCAAAAAATTATTAAGTAATGATCTTAATTTTCCTATAAATATTTGAGATGGGTCAATGTTTTAAATATGTGATGTCTAATGAAAAGAAAATTTTTATCATGCATAAACTCTCAATTCCTCCAAAAGATGGTCAATTGTAACTTGAGATAACAAATCCCACTCAAGTAGCATCAATGAGAACCTATAGGGTCACATATAATCCTAACAAATTAACTATTTAGAGAATGTTCACTAATACCAATTGGGTGGAATGTTTCCTCAAACTGAACCTATATAAGAGTACTAAAAGTCCATGAAGGAATCCTTTTTGATCCTCTAACTATCCCAGAATATGTATGTGAACCTAAATAAACCTTGACAATGATAAATTTAACAATTTACATCATTATAAAAAAGGATGTTTCAAAGTTTTTAAATGTTACCATCAATTGTAGAGGCTAATGTGATGTTGATTGATACTCTAGGTAAATAAGATGTTATAACTTTCATTTCAGTAGGTTGTACCCCATGTGAGAGTGGAATGGTGGTGGGATGCATCATGGGTGATGATACAACATCAGTGTGAGACATGATGAGTGATGGGATACCTATAGGTCCGGCAGTTATCAATGATCTATTATAGAGAAACTCATCCATCATGGTTTGTTTACCTTTATTTCTATCTGAAGACATATTAGTAAACATATATAATGAAATAAAAATTCAAGGTAACTTAATAAAAAAAAATCTAGTATATTTAAAATTTAATTAAAAATTCAAAAGAAGTAATAAACTTTTCAATGAGTAGACATGTTGATGGTATCGCCTTCAACAGATTTTATAACCCAGTTATTATTCTCATCTTGAAGTGTAATTATATTTTGGTCATGATTTTACAATGTGAATCAACTATTTGATGGTGTGTCATGATCAATTAGAAACATTCACATCCTTGAACATTTTACCATGATTTTCCAATTAGGATCTGATAGATTACCCACAAAGTAAACATTATCAACTTGAGTGGGAAATATAAATAGATCATTGGTTTCTCAGTATACGTGATACAATGATTTTTTGAAATTTAATAATGTAGATTTAAACTTACTAATTTTGGTCCCATGAATATGACCAAACTAATTGCACTTCAATAGTAAATATTTCAACCATTTTCTATATATTACTTGAATAATATCTCTAATTTTCCCATAATATTATATAATGTTGTCTAAAGGGTAACCATAACATCTATTTTATGTTGTTAATTTATGATTGACATCAATAATTAAAAATTAAAACACATTTTCATTATAATATGTATAACAATGTGTTTTATTGAATAGTACATTTCAATGTTGGTAGAATTCATCAAAAAAGTATGTTTAGATGAATGTAAAATATTTTTGACCAATAAAATCATCATAAATATATAAATGAAGTCAATTTATTTTTATTATTTTTATTTTTTATTTATATATCAATAAATATCTTAAAGGGTTTTTATTGATATGATTGTATTTTTTTCAATAAGTAAGAGTGTAAGATTGTCAATATGTGGTGGGTTTTGATGAAAATCCTTGGAAATGAAGATACTGAAATACCCTACGATTAATTTTGTGTTTTCCTATAAAGCGGAGATTTAAGAGTTCACTTTTTAGATATTTCTTTGAGTCCCCATTTTTTTTCAATTATGTATGTTTTTAGAGATCCATTCATGTATTGAATATCTCTTCTAATGTCCGAAATGGTACTCGATAGAGGGAAGAATTTATTTCCTGAAGAATTGATATTTGAGGAAGAAACTCATATATGTGATTATTATTTAGATAAACTTAGTTATTTTTAATGAAATTTGTTAACAGTTGATGAAATCACTGTCAATTACATAATCATGCTGATGTTTTTTTGAATCCATCCTTCTATTTATTAATTATAAGAACTATGATTTATATGAAACTACACTTATATGATGTGGCAAGAAATGAGTTAAATATATATCTTGAATAATTTTTAAATATGAATCTAGAAGATTCATTTATGAAAAAATACTTTTATATATAGTAAAATATGTGGTTATACATTCTAAAATATGATATCTAGATGGTAAAATATTGGAAGAAGACTCATAAAAATATGATATGTGTATCTGGAATAAGAAGTATTGAAAATACACAATGAGTATGAAGTAATTAATAAAATCATATAATAGTCCAAAAATAGGTTCTATAAATGTATTTTTTGAGAATTTTTCATATGGAATCAGTCAATGAGATGGTCATAGCTGAGTTTTAAGATGTTTGATAATTGATAAAATATTTTATTGGAATAACATGTGATTTAATGTTCACGATGATTCGAAGATTGTGATGCTTGATCCGAAGCAATTTCAACACAGGGGCCTCGATGCGATCTCATTTTCTAAAGAAGAGGTCAGCTTACTTTCTTCTGACTTATATTTTGTTCTTGTTGGAAAATTTATTAATCTTATGCCTTTTTTATTCTTCCTGAGGAAAACTTTGGAAGCTCTTGGTTTTACGGCATTCCATGTTAGTCTCTTGAATTCATTGAATGTGGTTTTTTGTCTGAAAATGATTACTATCGGTTGTGGATGAGGAGCTCATGGTACTTCGGTGGCTGTTTCATGAAAGTATTGAAATGGTCCCATGATTTCTTCACTGATATCGAGCCTCCCATTTCACCTATTTGTTTGGGTTTTCCGGGTCTACATCTCCATTTCTTTAAAAAAGAATCCATTTTTGCGATTGCTAGTCTGCTTGGGAAACCTCTCAAACTTGATTTTGCTACTAAAAACCTCTTGTGACCCTCTATTTCTAGAATATATACTGAACTTGACATTTCTAAACACATACCATCTAAAATTTGGATAGAAAATGGTGACACTGGGTTTCTCCCAGAGTTTGTCATTGAAAATCGTCCAGACTACTGCTCTAAGTATCTTAAAATTAGACATCCTGCAAAGGAATGCAGGACCAAACTTGATGCACCACCTCTCAATAATTCAATTTGGATTAAAAAAGGTAAACTCAAGGGGATGGATTCTGCTCCTCCAGGGAATTGGGATCCTGCTAAAAAGGATGTTATGAATTCTAATTCCCAGTCACCTACTAATCATCTTTCCGAAGTTAAAGTTGTTTCTCATATTGTACAATTATGTGACGAGGTTTTACACAATGAACCTGAGAATCCTACTACAATAATAGATGCTTCTCAACCTCTGCATGAGAAGGACAAGAATAAACAGTCTGACTCTAGTGATTCCTTATAGGAAGATCCTGACCAAGCATCACAGATTGATGAGACCTTCTACAAGTCAAGTGATAGGAAGGGGAAAAACTAATGGTTGACTTAGATGGTTTCATCATGCCAAGTTACAAAAAAACTCATAAGCAAAGAGACTATTCTCACCTTGATATAACTATAGTTACAAGATCCTTAGAGGCATTTAGGAAGGAAAAACATGTTATTCCTTCATAGCTGGAGATTATGTCTCCTCCTACTGAAAATATTTTGGATGATTCTAACAATTATGAAGAAGTGGAACCTATTGTGAGGGATCCCTATAAATATTATGATAATGTGTGTGAAGAATTATAATTCTAGATGGATGATCAAGATGATATTGTATTTAAAATATTCAGGAATAAAGAAATTTCTGCAGAGAACTACCTTCAAATAAGAAAGCGTATGTTCATTTTGATGGGGGAGAAATTTAAGCAAAATCCTGACATTGATTTCAAGAGCATTCCTTGTCAATGATTCATATTTTTCCTGCACTTATATTACTTTTGTCATCAGAACTTTCCATCTCTTTGATGGAGATGATTCTAGATTTTGCAGTTCCCGAAACTGGACTTCCAAGCAAGTAGTTTCATCATTGTTCGTTTTTTTTGGATCAGCAAAACCTCTCTTTTGTGATTATATTTACATCATTCTTTGGTTCTTCTTAAGTGTTTCTTGTGAAGGAGGTAGTGATTTTGTCCTGATATTCTCCAGTAGCTTGAAGATTTCCAAGCACTTGTTCTGCCTCTATCTTGAGAGCTTACATGGAAGATTGAGAAGGTCATTACAGCTGAAGAGTTTTCATCTTCTGGAGATTTGGCTGTATTGAACAAAAAACCTCTTGAGACCTCTGTCACTGCTACTCCTAATGTGATTTTTTGGGCTTTGAAAAGAAATAATTTTCTGGGAACTATTATGGCATGTTTTTTCAAACTTCACTTCATTGAAATTGCTACATTTGGTGGATCTTCTCTCAAAGTTTACTGACTTATAGTTGAGTCATATGGTGGTTTATATACTATTGGAAGTGGAGATCTTGTGTCCTAGGCTGCCTAGGGAGATGTGAGATGCATGGGGTTTTGTAATGTTGAAGTGTGTGGCCGTGTAATTGATTGATGAGAAGACTTTCACTTTGTCCTGATTTTTTATGTTCTGGTTTCTCAGTGGCAGATTGGATCATGAATGGAAGCTGGTACACTATGCCACTTTTTCCTCTTGAATATTCTATGTCGGATGGCTTTTTTTGTGTAACCTTTCACTGCTTCTTGTTGGTGCACACTCTTTGCACCTTGTTTTTCCACTACAAACTTTCTTTTCAAAATAAATTTTTGAGGGATACGAGTTGGGTGACCAATTCATGTCTCCATTTGTCATGAAAAACATTAATTTTTCTACACTAATCCAAATTGAAAAACAGTTATTTTTTAGGTTTCCATTCATGTTGGTATTCATTTTATTCTGCATATCCCAAAGCTTAATCCATTATTTGATGGCCCAAATTTATCTCACAATACAGGCCTCAAAATATGTGCATATATCTGTAGATTTGTTATATTGGGATCATATCTCATAAATGGAAAAAATGAGGTCAAATTATACCATGAGGTAGACTAAATCTTGAGAAAAAACTTCCTTAATTATGGCCCCACCTGATTCATCTTTATTCAAGGTCATTGATGCATGGGAAAGTGGAGCATTGGAATATGAAGAGTCACTTGTACATAATATTATTTTCAGAGTAAATATTTCATAACTTCTATATATAGTGGCCAATAAATCTAAAATTATGAGGGTTGATGAGGATAAATCATGGAAACCACCATAAATAATACAACATTTCCCAAATCTTTCATTTAATGAGGATACCATGCAAAAAAATTGGGTGGATAGAATTGGATCTGTAAATTTTTTCCCTTTTCCAATATAAATGGGTTTCTTCTTCATTTCAAGTGGTTGGCACTCTAAGTGTCCATTTTATGTATTTTATTTTTTTTGTTTTACTTTATTTTAATTATATAATCAAATTTCATGTTTTAATTTTAGTTTTCTCCTTTAAATCTTATTATTTATCTCTTTTGTTTTCTTCCCTCATTTTCTTCTTTACTGTGAACTCTTATGCTCATAATTAGGACTGGCTAACACAAGGAAGCTCTCGGGGGAGTAATCTAGAGATGAAAACAAGTATTTGAAAATTTATACTTAATGTTTCTAATTTTCTTAGAGTTAGGCCTATAGGGGTCTTATTGGGAAAGGTTCCTTTACATCTCCACTTACACCTAAGGTTTAGATTTCACTTCTACAATATTCTCCCTCAATCAAGGAGGTGGATGTGCAGTCTATCGGTGATGGTTTAGTGAAATTCATATTCACAACCATGGAAATAAGATTGTTTTCACACATATTATGAAGTGTGGTCATTAAGTAAATTTGAAACTAATAATTAGGCAATAGAGGTTTAATCTGTGTGATTCTCTCATGAATGCCTCCTATCTTTCTAACTTTATTTTTTTTGCATTAATTGTGTTTTAATTTCACATGCATGTCTAATTTTATTATTTCATTATCAATTATAAAATAAACATTTATGTTCATTTTATTTAATAAATAAATAAAAAATAAAAAAATAAATTAGAAGTAGTGATTGATTGACTGCAATATCTCCTCAAGAGAACGACATAGGTCAGCACCTGTGCTGCACTTAGTTATAAATATTTTTGAGATTGTAATCAACAATTTTTCATAAAATTGGAATCATTATGGGGAGACAATTTTTGTAAATTAACTATTTTTATTCACATTTTTCAAATACATTCCCTATATTTAATTTAAACAAAATTTAAAAAAAATCATACATTTCAAAAACTAAAAAACCTTATTTGTTCATGATGTATTGAAATTATGATTATTATGCATGTAATAACTACTTTTAGATGAAACAATAATAATAAATTCAAAAATATTAGATAAAAGAAATTTGATAATAAATACAATTCCTATAGAGAAAAATGGAATGGCTAATGGAATATGTACATGCATGTAATAGAAATTTGAACCTGCATCATAACATGAACTAGAGCGAGTGGTGGAAGAGATTTCTCTAATCATTATTTATATTAAAGAACCTGAGATTATTGAAAAGGTTCTTCTGAATGAATTAATCATGTCATACCACACTCACCATTACTTAAGGAGTTCCTGAAATAAAACATTCTTGCTGAAATACTTATGGGAGATCAACATTTTTTGGATAAATCTTGGAATCGATTTGTTGAAGATTACTTGAAACTTGATCTTCCAATCCTCAATAATGAAAAATAAGTACCTATACACCTATCTATTTCTTTTGAATTTGATGATGAATATGAACCTACTGAGATTTTTCAATTGTCCTTCCCAGAAGAGATCAATTTCGAAGCT
The DNA here is from genome assembly GCA_963277665.1 of Viscum album. Taxonomy (NCBI): domain Eukaryota; kingdom Viridiplantae; phylum Streptophyta; class Magnoliopsida; order Santalales; family Viscaceae; genus Viscum; species Viscum album. The sequence goes on along the minus strand of OY728129.1, from coordinate 410,652,311 downwards.
GAAATACATGAAATGTAATATTTTTTTTATTGATTCATCATGTTTTAATCTTATTCAAAATGAATTGTTTTCTGACTTTTCCTTTTCATAAATTTCTAACATATCACATATGAACCAGGCCATGGATGTTAAGGAATGGACCTCCCAAGTTTTGGTGGCTGAAGAAGAAGATCTAGATAAGCTGGCGGTGGTGTGACAACCTCTCTAATAACAACTTACAGACAATATAGAGGATGACACGATGAAACTAAACGGGTAGAAACCCTGTTTTCATTTCCCACCAACTTTGGACCTTAATTTATATTATTCTTATTTCTTGGGAGTTGATAAATTTCATAAATTTTTTGGGTTCCCAATTATTGGTGTCTACTCATGGAAATTTGGGAAATCCACATGTGGTAATTTGTCTCAAAGATACCACACTCACCTTCTAATTTTTGGTAATCTACACCAACTCCCTGACTTGGGGCTTTAAGAACCTAACACTCACTTAGGGGTATAAACCAAGAATTATCTATTTTTCCCCATTATCTTTATTTTTATTTATTTATTTTTTGTTTCTTTTTTATTTGTAGTTTTAAAGTGGTAGCAGCTATGAGTTTAAATTAAAGTGTCCATAGAAAAATAAATCAGGTTGTGTCTTTTCAGTTATTTATTTTCTTTACTTACCAATTAATATTCTGTATGAAAATATTTCTTGATCTAATTTAAGCTAAAAATAGGGTAGTAAATGGAGTAATTCTTTGGAGGGATGTAAACTTGTTATTATGAATTTTTATGTACTTTAATTTTAGTTTTCATGTATTTTTATGAATTTTACATGTTTTTTTTGGTGTGTTTTTAGGATTCTTGACCTGAATCGAATACTTTGGAAAATTAAAACCATTTTAGTATTTTTGGAACATTTCTTGATTTGAATTTTTGAGGATTTAAATGATTATTGAATGTATTTTGTTTTCTAATTTTTAATTTTTTCATTTGATGAATTTTTATTGATTTTGAACCTCATGTGTACTAGTGCTCTCCAAATTCAATATCTTGCCCAACCTGAAAGGTTTCTAAACCTTTTTTAATACTTATTTACATTTATAATTTTTTTGAGAGTCTTGAGACATGTTTTATGGTCCATAAATTTCTGTGTATCTCTTTTTCAAATGTGTTAGAGTTCATGGAATGTGTTACGTATGATTGAGGCACTAATTTGAAATCTAATTTTACATTGAACCCTAATTTTGGCATACCTTTTCACTTAACCTTTATTAATCCCATAGTATCCATGGAATAAATTTTTAAGTAGACACATTAGAATCCATTTATGCATTTACAACCTTCCCTAGAAGTTAAATGCATGATTATTGTTGAAGTCAAGTGTGGGGGAGGGAGAAGGTGAGTTGTATTGTGATTACTTGAAGAATTGTTTTGAGATGAAAAGAAAATAAAGTGATATTATATTTATTCCCACATTGGTGGAATAAATTTCATGATGGAAATATGGATAGGTGGCCCAAAATATCATTAAAAATATGGGTCAGGTGTTAACCAATATTTTAATATCAAAAGTTGCCTCTCTTTTACACAAAACTATGATTCTGAAGAGAAATTTTGATCTAAATTCTTGCAGAAACAATGAAACAATTAAGAAATAGGTATGAAATTTATCATTAATGTTGAAATTATAAGTGTGAACTTCCTAAATAAATAAATAGGTATTTGTAGTTGATTAATTTTTGAGATAATTGATGATCACACCTTTCCTCAGAAAAACAATTTTCTTGCATTTACTTCACTTTATAGCTTAACCCTCCTCATTCAACCTCATATGTTTTTACATTTAAAACCTTCTAACCCTCAGACTCAGAAAAAAACCCGTGAAAAAACCATCATAATTGACACATTTTTTACTCTATGAAGTGGGTATATTAGGAGGATAACAAGCCTATAGAGATCACGCATGTTCTTGGTAATGAGAAAAACTCTACCAAAATAATCCTTGAGTGAAGAGAGAAATATTTTTCAAGGTGGTATATAATACATTCATGTGAGGATTAGCATGATATTGAGTGAATTTTTATGATTTTTAGGAGTTAGTAAATTTTATCTATGTATGAGGCGTGATATTTTCCTTGATAAGATAATTGAGTTGTGTTGTCATTTATAATTTGGGAAGCTTGTTTTGATCTTGGTATAAGATGATTACCGCGGAGGGAAATATTTAAGTGTGGGGGAATTGACAGAGAAAATATTTTCAATTATTTAAATTTTAATTTTAATTTTTTAATCCCACAAAAGTTTTATATTTAGGTAAATTCTCACATTTTATGGTTTATAATCATTTTTTATATTAATTGAAAAAATGACATATTTTGGATTATAACTATTTTAATTTATTTTTTTATTTCAAAAATTACATTTTATACACTAATACAAATTAAAACATCCTTATTTTTTAGGTTTTTATTCGTGTTGGGGTTCATATTATTCTTTAAGGCCCAAAGATTAATCTATTTTTTGACATTTCAAAACCATCTCCTAAGACAGGCCTTGAAATCTAAACAGCGATTTGGATATTTGTTATTTTGGGCCCATATCTCATAAACGGAAAAACAAAATGACCTCAAATTATACCTGGGGGAATATGAAATCCATAGAAAAAACTTCTTTAATTATTTCCCTACCTTATTTGGCTTTATTCAAGGTCATTAATGCATGGTAAAGTGGAGAATTATAATATGAAGAGTCAGCTATCTAGAATTAAATTTCAGTGGTAAATATAACATAACTTCTACATACATTGGATAGTAAATCTGAAATTTTAATGTTGGAGGATGATATTGTGGGGAAATAACATTTAAGAATAAAAAATTTTCCCTAATCATTAATTCAATGGGGATAACACATGAAATATTTTCATTGAAAGAATTGGATCTGAAAATTTCCTTTATTTCCCTATAAAAATGGGTTTCTTATTCATTTCAAGGGGTTTTCACTCTAAGTGTCTTTTTTATATATTTTAGTCTAGTATTTTATTTTATTTTTATAATGTAATCACATTTCATGTTTTAATTTAAGTTTTCTCCTTTTTATCTTATTATTTCTCTCTTTGTTTTCTTCCCCTATGTTCTTCTTTACTATGAACTCGTATGGTCATGATCATGAGTAGCTAACTGGATAAAGTTATAGAGGGAGTAATATAGTGATGAACCCAAGTATTTGAACATTGATTCATAATTTTTATTATTTTATTAGATTTATACCATGGGGTCTTAGTGGACAACACACCTTTGTGTCTACACTTACCACCATAGGTTTAGCTTTTGCTTCAGCAAAATTCTCCCTCGATCGAGGAGGTGGATGTCTGTTCTCTTAGTGATCGTTGGGTGCACTACATATTCACAACCAAGGAAAGTAGTATGTTCAAAAATATGATGTATTTTTATCATTAAGTAAATTTGAAACTAATAATAAGATAATTAAGGTTCAATCTAGGTGACTCTCACGAGAATTTATCCTTTCTTTTTGAATTCATTTTCTTTGCATTAGTTTTGTTTTCATGGAATATGTATGTTTAATTTTAGTATTTCTTTATAAATTCTAAAATATTCATTTATGTTTATTTTATTTCAAAAATAAATGAAATATAAAAAAATGAATTAGAAGTAGTGATTGATTGACTATAACAGCTCCTCATGAGAATATCCTAGGTCACCCCCTATGATGCACTTAGTTATAAATATTTTTGATGGTGTGAAAAAATGATTCATCTAATTTGAACCACTTATATAGAAAAAATTGGTCGTAATTCACTATTTCTATTCACATTGTGTAAATAATTTTCCTATCTTTCATTTAAACAAAACACTAAAAAATCATAAATTTCAAAAACTAAAAAATCTTCTTTATTTCTGATTTATTCAAATTGAGATTATTATACATGGAATTACTAATATTAGGTGAAACAAGAAGAAGAAATTAAAAAACTCAGAATAAAGAAATTCAAGAAGAAACAGAGGGCCTAGAGAGAGAAATGGAATGGATAATGGAATATGTACATGCATGTCAATAGAAATTCAAACATGATCTGGAAACCTGAACCAAAACAATTATTAGAAGATATTTCACCAATTATTTTTTTGTTAAAGAACCTAATGCAGTTTTAAATGTGCTTCTAAATGACTTAATCACATAATCCCACAGTCAACCATTACTCGAGGAGGTCCTGAAAGAAAACATTTCTGTTGATAAACTTAATGGAGATCAATATTTTTTGGATAAATCTTGGAATCACTTTGTTAAAGATAAATTGAATCTTAATCTTCCCATCCTTGATAATGAAAAATCGGTACCTCTATACCTCTCTTTTTCTTTAGACGATGTTGATGGAGATGAACCTCCTGAGATTGAGTTGGTAATAGTCCTACCAAAATAGATCAATTTCCAAGTTGATATACTTAAAAGGGAATAGTGTTTTATTGATTTTCCATGTTTTAATCTTATTCAATCTGATTTTTTTCTGACTTTTCCTTTTCTAAAATTTAGGATACAACAAATATGGAGAATCCATTGGATTTTAAGTAAGAGACAACCCAAGTGGTGGTAGATTAAGAAGAATAGTTATAGAAGATGGTTTTTGTGTGACAACCTCCCCTATAACAACTTTCATACCATATGAAGGGGGACTCCATGAAATTCAATAGGGAGCACCCCTATTTTCTTTTCCCTCCCAAATTGCACCTTAATATATATCATTATTATTTCTTGGGGGTTGAGAAATTTCTTATCTTATTTTGAATTCTACCTTATTGGTCTATACTCAAAGACATTGGTAAAAGTCACATGTGGTGGTTCATCTCAAAGAAACCACACCCACGTTCTTATTGGGAATAATCCACTATAACTACCTGACTAGGGGCAGTAAAAACCTAGAACACACTTGGGGGTGTAAACCAAGAATTATCTATTTTTATTTCACCATTATCTTTCCTTTTCTTTATTTTTATTTTATTTTTTCTCTTTATTTCTTTTAGTTTTAAAGTGTTAGCATCTATGGTATTAACTCAAGGATGCTATGGAAAAATAAATCATGTTGTGTCTTTTTTCTTCTTTATTTTCTTTGCATCCCAATCAAAATTATATATGAAAATATTTCTTAATATAATTTGATCTATAAATAGGGTATTTAATGGAATAATTTTGGGTAGGGATGTAAAATTATTATTAGTAATTTTTTTTGTTATTCAATTTTATTTTTCATGTCTTTTTCTGAATTTTTTATGTTTTCTTTTTTCATTTTTTTATGCGTCTTTAGGATTCTTAATCTAAATTTAATTATTTGAAAAATTCAAACCATATTAGTATTTTTGTAAAATATATTAATTTTTTAGGATTTAAATGGTATCTAAATGGATTTTGTTTACTGATTTCTGATCTTTTTATTTGGTGAAAGTTTATTGATTCTGAAACTCATGTGCACTTGTGCTGTCCAAATTGAATTTATTTCCCAAACCAAGTGAATGCTATAGAATTTTTAAATATTATTTATAGTTCTATTTTTATTGAGAGTCATGTTTTTTGATAAATAACTTGTTTTTTTCTCTTTTTAAATGTTGTTAGAGTTCATGGAATGTGTCAAGTATGATTGAGGCACCACTTTGAAATACCTTTTTACATTAAACCCAAATGTTTGCCTACCATTTCATATAACCTTTGTAAATACCCTATTACCCATGAAACAACTTATTAGTAAGCCACGTTATAACCCATTTATCCCATTCCAAACTTCTCTAAAAGTTAAATGTAGTATTATTGTTGAACTGAAGTGTTGGGGAGGGAGAATATGAGTTGTAATGTCCTTTCCTAAAGAATCTATTTGAGAAGAAATGAAAAGAAAATGATGTAATATTTAATTATGCTTAGGTGGAAGAAATTTTATGATGGAAATATTTATGGTTGACTCATAATATAATTAAAAATATGCGGTGTGTGTTCACCAATATTTGAAAATCAAAAGTTTTCAATCATTTCCTCAAAATTATGATTCTGAAGAGAAATCCAGATCAAAATTATGGGTGAAACAATTAAACAATTGGGAAAAGGAGGTATTAAATTTATCATTGATGCAAACATTACAAGAATGAACTTCCCAAATAAATAAATGGGTGTTTTTTGGTGATTCATTTTTGATATAATCGAGGAGCACACCATTCTAAATCAAAACTTCTTTCATGCATTTACTTCACTTTAGAGCTTAATCCTCCCCATTCTGCCCCAAATGTTTTTAAATTTAAAACCTAACAACCCTCAGCCTCAAAACAAACAATTAAAAATACATCATTATTGACACATTTTATTTTCTCTAGATTGGAGATATTATGAGGATATCAAGCCTATGGATATCACATATGTTCTTGGGAATGAGAAAAACTCTAAAAACCCATCCTTTATTAAAGAGAGAAATATTTTTGGGGGAGGTAAGTATGATTTGAATGTGAGGATTAGAATGAGATTGAATTAATTTTTTTTATTTTTCATCAATTATGAAATTTTATCCATGTGGGAGTAATGGTATTTTTCTTGATATGATAATTTAGTTGTGTGGTCATTTATACATTGAGAGGTTTTTTTTGATATTAGTATAAGATAATTGCCCAGGAGTTTAATGTTTAAGTGTGGGGGAATAGAAAGTAGAAATATTCAAAATTATTTTAATTTTATTTTAAATGTTTTAATCCCACCAAAGTGTTATATTTAGGTCAATTATCACATTTTATAGTTTAGAATCATTTTTTTGCTAAATTGATAAAACGGCCTATTTGGGATTTTTACTATTTAAATTTATTTTTATATTTATGATATTAATTTTTCTACACTGATCCAAATTGATAAATCTTTATTTTTTAGGTTTCTATACATGTTTGGATTCATTTTATTCTTTAGGTCCCAATGCTCTATCAATCATTTGAAGGCCAAAAATCATGCCACAAGACATGCCTTGAAATCCATGAAAATATATGTTGGTTTGTTATGTCGGGCCCATATCTCATATATAGAAAAACCAAATGGCCAAAAATTATACCTAGATGAAAAGTTAATCAGGAGGAAAAACTTATTTAATAGTTTCCCCACCTGGTTTGGATTTATTCAAGATCATTAATGAATGGGATAGTGTAACATTGGAATATTAAGAGTCACCTATCTAGAATTAAATTCCCAAAGTAAATCTGTCATACCTCATACATATAGTGTCAAATATATCTAAAATTTTTATGTTGTATTAATATGAAGCAGGGGAAAAATTTCAAGAATAAAAAATTTCACAAATCACCCATTAAATGTGAATACCATGTGAAAACTTTTGATAGATAGAATTTGATATGAAAATTTCTTCTATTTGTCTATAAAAATGGGTTTCTTCTTCATTTCAAGAGGTTGGAACTATAAGTGGAATTTTTTTTGTATTTTAGTTATTTATATTATTTTATTTTAATTATTTAATTATATTTAATGTTTTAATTTATGTTCTCTCCTTTCTATCTTATTTGTTCACTCTTTTTTTCTTCCCCCATTTTCTTCTTCACTGTTATCTATTATGATCATGATCATGAGTAGCTAACCTAAGAATGTTCCTAGGGGACTAATCCAGAGATGAACCCAAGTATTTAAAAAATAATGATTAATGTTTCTTATTTTCTAAGAGTTCGGATGATATAGATCTTAATGAGAAAGGTTTATTTGTGTATCCACATTCCATCTGAGGTTTATATTTCTCTTCTGTAATATTCTCCCTTGAAAGAGGAGGTGGAAGTGAGGTCTCTCAGAGATTTTTTAGCGCACTATATATTAAAAAACATAGTAATAATATTATGTTCACACATATGATGTATAGTGATCAATAAGTAAATTTTAAACTAATAATAAGACAATAAAGGTTTAATTCATGTGATTCTCTCAAGAATGTATCATTTCTTTATAACTTCATTTTGTTTTTATTATTTTTGTTTCCATTAAAAATACATGTTTAATTTTTGTGTATAATTATCAATTCTAATATCTCCATTTAAGTTCATTTTATTTCATGAATAAATATAATGCAGAAAAGTTAATTAGAAGTAGTGATTGATTTACTACAACAGCTCCTCAAGAGAACGACCTAGATCAAACCCTATGCTGCACTTAGTGATAAATATTTTTGAGATCATGCACAAAAATTATTCATAAAAGTGGAATAGTTTCTAGGGATCCAATTGGGTTTAAGGATACACCAATAAAATGATGTATGAAAATATTTCTTTTTCTTCATTTTGATTTTATTTTTTTCTTAGTGTCTTGTAGTTTTAAACTGGTAGAAGCTAAGATCTTAACTCAAAGCTTATGTGGAAAAATAAATTAGGTAGTATCTTTCCACTTCTTTATTTTCTTTTCATCCTAATTAAAATGATGTATGAAAATATTTCTTAATATAATTTTATATAAAAAGAGGATAGTAAATGGAATAATTTTTTATAGGGATTTAATCTTGTTATTAGTGATTTTTTTGTGCTTTAATTTTATTTTTGATGAATTTTCTAAATTATTCATGTTTCTTTTTTTTCTTTTTTCTTTTGTATTTTTAGGATTTTTGAGATTAATCAAATACATTATAAAATTAAAACCATATTAGTATTTTTAGTACATTATTTTATTTGAATTTTTTAGGATTTAAATGATTACTGGATGGATTTTATTTCTTGATTTTTTATCTTTTCATATGATGGATTTTTATTCATTATGAAACTCATGTACATTAATGATGTCCAAATTGAATATCTTGCCAAACCCAATAGGTTTCTATACTTTTGACATCCCATTTACATTTATACTTTTTATAATAGTCTTTAGACATGTTCTTTGATCAAGAAATTTCTATTTTTATCTTTTTTAAAGCTATAAGAGTTCATGGAATGTGTTAAGTATGATTGAGAAACCACATTGAAATCCATTTTTTCATTGAACCCAAATTTTGGCCTACATTTTCATATGACCTTTTTTGAAACCCTAGTATCAATGGAATAACTTTTTTTGAATACAAATTAAAATCCATTTATCCCTTTCCGGCCTTCTCTAGAAGTTCAATGCATGATTATTGTGGAACTCAAATGTGGCGGAGGGAGAAGATGAGTTGTATTTTTCTTTCCTGAAAAACTTATTTGAGCTGAAATGAAAATAAAGTGATGCCAAATTTATTACGAATTTGTTGGAAGAAATTTTATTATTTAATGATTTATGGGAGATTAAAAATATCATTTAAAATAATGGTTGGGTGTTCACCAATATTTTAAGATCAATAGTTTCTACTCTTTTCCTAAAAACTATGATTCTAAAGAGACATCAATAACTGAATTCATGGTGACAATGAAATAATTGGCGAAAATAGGTATGAAATTTATCATTTATGCTAATATAAAAAGTTTTAACTTCATAAATAAATAAATATGTGTTTATAGGTGATTTATTTTTGAGCTAATTGAGGAGCACACCATTCTTGAGAAAAAATGCTTCCATGCATTTACTTCACTTTAGGGCTTAACCCTCCTCTTTACAACTCATATGTTTTTATATTTAAAACCTACCAACCCGCAGCCTTAAAAACCCCATGAATAAGACCTCATGATTTAAATATTTGGGACTCTCAGAAGTGGATATATAAGGAGGATATCAAGCCTATAGAGATCACACATGTTCCTGGGAATGAGAAAAACTCCACAAAAATAATTCTAGAGTGAAGAGAGAAATATTTTTTCAGGAAGGTAGGTATGACATGAATGTGTTGATTAGCATGATATTTAATGAATATTTATGATTTTTTATGATTTATGAAATTTGATCCAAGTAGGAGTCATGATATTTTCCTTGATATGATAATTGAGTTATGTTGTTATTTATACTTTGGGAACTTTGTTTTGACCTTGGTATAAGTTGATTTCCCAAGAGTGAAATGTTTAAGTGTGGGGAAATTAATAAAGAAAATATTTTCAATTATTTAATTTTTAATTTCAACTTTTTAATCCTTCATAAATGTTATATTTAGGTAAATTTTCACATTTTAGGGTTTAGAAGCATTTTGTAGCATAATTGATAAAATGTCCTATTTTGGATTTTAACTATTTCCATTTATTTATGTATTTCTAAAATTAATTTTTCTAAACTAATTCAAATTGAAAAATACTCCTTTTTATATTTATATACATTTTGGGATTAATTTTATTATTTTAGTCCCAAAGCTCAATCCATCATTTGAAGGCCCAAAATCAGCTCACAAGACAGGCCTCAAAATTTGTGCACAAATATGATGATTTATTATGTTGGTCCCATATCTTATAAATGAAAAAAAAACAATTGAACGAAAAAACTATTTGGAGGAAGAGGAAATGTGGAGGAAAAAATTATTTAACTAAGGGTCCACCTGATATATCTTTATTAAAGGTTATTAATGCATGGGAAAGTGAAATATTATAATGTGAAGAGTAACTTGTCCAGAATTAAATTTACATAGTAAATCTACTATAAATCAAATGTACAATGGACAATAAATCTAAAATTTTGATGGTGTAAGAAGATAAATAATCATAAAAACATTAAAGATAACAGCATTTCCCAAAATCTACCATTTAATGGGGGTACCACATGGAAACTTGTAGTGGAATGAATTACATCTGAAAAATTTCCTCCCTTTGCCTATAAAAATGGGTTTCTACTTCATTTCAAGGGGATGGAACTCTAAGTGGATAATTACTATATTTTAGTCTTTTATTTTATTTTATTTTCATTATTTAATCACATTTCATGTTTTAATTTAATCGGTATTCTTTCTATCTTATTCTTTATTTCTTTTATTTTCTTCCCCCATTTTCTTCTTCACTATGAACTATTATTCATTGTGTTTGTATTTCATATGATTTTTTAATTTTAGTATTTCATTATAAATTATAAAATCTCCATTTATGTTCATTTTATTTCATAAATAATGAAAATATAAGAAATTGAATAAAAATTAGTGATTGATTGACCACAACAACTCCTCAAGAGAACGACCCGGGTCAGCCTATGTGCTGCACTTAGTTACAAATATTTTTGAGAGCACACAAAACAACACTTCATCAGTAATGTTAAAAAAATATACATTATAATATTTTTTTGGAAACTGGGTTCTATATTCCATTGTTAAAATATAGAAATAGAATAGGGGAAGAGGTAAGCATCATTCACTAGAATGTAATTCTAGAGGCAGAAGTAATTGAATGTTTAAAAAGTTCTTGGAAGTATTTTATTATGAAGATATCTCGAGAATATGTTATATAATTGAAAATATGAAAATGTTGAAAAATGGAATTGACTTTTTTGGATGATTTTGATGATTATATGAAAAATAAAATGTAGAAGTATTATAAAAGCTGATGTTAAATAATGGAATTTCAAAAATAGAAGTGGGTATAGATAACTGAGATGTCAAAAAGATTAACTAATATTAAATACCACCTATGTAAGATCTATATTTTTAGAATATTAATTCTGATTTATCCTAGAAGTTGTTTCATAATATAATAAGTAAAAAAGTGTGTGTTGAGGAGATCAGAATATATCCTTCATCATGAGGATGTATTATGTGAATATTAGAAGATATATTGTGACCCAAAATGTTGTTATCCAAATTTAAAATGATGTTTTTTATGTGGAAAATATATTTGGAAGAATAGAAGCTACATAGAATTAAGTTGGAATATTTAAATATTTCACCCGGGAAACCTAAGTTTTTTGAAAGGTACACCCAAAGATATGGGAGAATGATTTGTTGACTTGGAGATGTAATTTTGGTGATGATGAGTTATTCATCATGAAGTAAATATCATGATTACAAATTTGTGATTCAATAAAAAAAATAGGAAGAGTTAAAGTAGGAAGGTATAGAATTAACAAAGAATATTTCTTGGTCAAAAAAAACTTAATAGAGAGATAAAAAAGATTGATCAAGTATTAGATATGAAAATTTTCTTAATTGAGTAAGTGTAAAATTAAAATTGAGAAATTACCTGAGCCCACAAGACCACTTTTCATTAAGTTTTAAAAACTAAATAATGTGTATAAAAATGAGTAGTGTTGTGTAAAAATATATATTCATGAGATCTTGAGAGACTAACTTATATGTTTCATAATATCATTTGAGACAAAGAAGAATTGAATCAAATTTTAATGTTCTAGAATATCATTTGAGTTAATGATGAACTGAGTGGCTAACCTGTATATTTTGAAAGATCATTTGTGTCAAGAAAGGAAGTGAGACAATCAACCTAAAAATTCTTCATAATAAAATGTTCAAAAAAATATCTCATTTGGAAGCAGAGTGGTTCCTATATAGGTTTGATTTGAAAGCACAGTGATTTGTAAGATCTAAAAAAAGAATTAAGAGAAACTTACTTACATATTATAAATATTTATAGAGTTGAATAAGAATATAATTTTGAGGTACATTATTATCCATATGTTTAATATTCTTAAGATAGATAGAACAAAACAAAATTTCATGCTACTAAATTTGTTCATCCACTATTTTTAAAATTCTTGTTATGGAATAAGAAGATCTATTATTGTTATTTCGTAACATCATAGGGTATATTAACAATATTTTTCATTATTGAGGATTATTGGTCCATTGTAAACTGGTAGGAGTTAGTATTAAAAAATTATCATGAGTCAACTACTTATTGTGAAATGGTTTTTGGTGATAAGGATAATAAATTCCCAATTTTTATTCACTTTATAATATTATTGAAGAACCAGTGTCTTGGATAGGACCTAAACCTAAATTAGGCAACCCAGGCCTACACTCTTAGTTCTAGTGATAAAAACACTTTCCTTAAACATTTAATTTGATGCAAAGTGAGATGAATATTTATTTATTTTACATTATTTCCATAAGCTAAAAACTAAATCTCACAAATTATCACATAATCCTAATAATTGAAGGTTTATTGTCTTTGAGGATCAGCCGCATAAGAAACTTACTTTATCATATTCGTTAACATTTTTTTATAATTGAACCACATTATACCCTCTTATAGACTTCTATTAAGTTTTATTCATCTTCATAACTTGGGGAATGAAAACATAATAATGGGGTTATCTGAAATTCACAGTAATAGAAAAACTCAACAACATTTCAGCAATGGTTATATCATAAGTATTTGAGAATCTCAAGAATATGGAGAAATATTTTATTAAAAATAGAATAAAATAATAAGAGTTTCCCACAAGAAATAATATAATACATTTTATTAACAAATTATCAAACATATACCATGTCATAGGAGTGTAGAAACACGAGACAACATACATGATCAATAGTAATATGACATAATCATATAACATAGGAATTTTTAATAAGGAAAAACATAGGAAATCGTAACCTGGTGGAGTAGGAATTGTTACCTGATTCACATAAAATAGTGGTACTAGGATAACAACTTGTGTAACCACTTTGGATTGGGATACTACCTATTTACCCTCTTGGTATTGGGATACTACACATGCACCCTCTTGTGATTTGGTTAACAATGCGTGTACCCTCTTGGGCTTGGGATAAAATCTTGTGTAACATTTTGAGATCATGAGATGTAAAAAATTAACCAATGCATTAGAGGGTGATATAGAACCCCACACATTAATAATAATCATCCATAAATTTGTGTGTTGAGTTAACATCAAAAATTCATATTTCAAATACAACTTAATTATCCTCTGGAAAAGTTACAAGTTTCATGATATTTTTCATAGAATATTTAATAAGATATAAGGATAAGGAAGGTGGATTGTGGTAACAGAACATATCCCCAGTGTAATATAAGAATCAGTAAGGATGTTATCATACATAAAAAATACCTATTCAAGATCAGTGGGTAAATCACTTTGAAAAAAAAGATGAAATATCCATTTTTTAAAATGCTTCAAATCCACCTTAAAATTGATTTCTGTAAAATCAAATAATTTTATCTTGATAAATTATTTTAAAAATATCCCTTCAAAAAAAATTTCTCTTTAGAATTTTTTTTTAAAAATATATATATTTCCAAAAAAAATTCATAGAATACCTAAAAACACTAAAGATTTTATAAAAAACATAAGCCTTTAAAATTCGTTTTATGGATTTCTTTTTAAAATAAAACTTTTACTATTAAAAAGTATAACAATATTTTATTTTATTTTCATAATAATTAATAATTAAAAAAATTTGAAAAAAAAATTAAAACAAGGAATTTATGATCACATAAATTCTTAAAATGGGTTATCAATCAAAACCAATCTCGATTAGAAAATGTGATTGGTAATGAAACCCTTACAGCTTTGGTAACCCTTGAACCAAAAGCTTTTGAATGAGAAAACCATGGGTGGATCAGAAAATAACTTGAATTTCCTGAGGAATATAATTTAAATACAAATATGGGTTGTATATACACAATAAAAAATAAAATAATTTATGAATATGGAATATGTATCAAATCAAAAAAATAAGATGAGAAAAACCCTTACTATTACTCTTAACTTCTATGAAGATACTTTAATCTAATTTATCAAAAAAACCATCATAATAATTTATTTTATAAACTTGTTCATATATAATACCACTTATAATATTTAATTATAACTATTTATTATTTATTTATTAGTTAGTTACATTTTATTTCCCTCACCATATGTTGACGATTTTTATTGTTTCTTACATGCCTCAATGTATCGCTTTTTATTCTTGTTCATAGATACCAAATCAACAATTCCTAGATTATCCAAGGTAATAGAATATATGATTTATAATTATTTATAAATATTTAATTTCAATCCATGGTATAAATTTATAGCATTTTTTAAGTAGATGGTTAAACTAGCCCAAATATGAATAATTTATAGTCTATAGGTGAGTATGGTTAAGAAAGTGCTTCTTTTGGAATAATATCAATATTAAAACATCATAATTATGTTATCTATATGTTTTTAAAGATTTTGATAATATTTTAAGATATTTTTATAAATATGAAATGACTAGATGAAAAATTAATTAGGTCACTTTCAAGGAGGTAGTGGTCTGCATGTACCCACGATTGAAAAATTCATTTCCCTCAAACGGGGGGAAGATAAGGAATAGTTTATAATTTAATAATATTAATAATTTTATATATATAATATTAATACATTAAATACCCAATTTTACCCATCCATTCAAGGTAGGGATGAGAAATAAAACATGTCGTTCATGTAGGTGGTAGTCCACACGTACGCATGACCGAGTTTTCATTTTTCTAAGTAAAAGGGAAAGGGTGGCTAATGATTATTCCATAATCATAATAACATTTAAATGTATTAATAATAGTTATTTAATTATAATATAATCTTTAAAATAAATTTTAAGTGTAACAACCTAGGTAATTATAGAATAAATCATTTTTAAATTTATTAATATGAATTTGATAGTTATATTTGTTATAAAAATATTATGTAACTTTTACAACTAAAAGTTAATATTTTTAAATAAAATATTTTATTATAAGGTTCAATTTAAAAGTTTAATATCTAAATTTAATAATTTGAATCAGAAAAAATGAATTTTGGTTTTGAAATCAGAATATCAAAATTTACTTTTGGTGAAATTTTTGAGATTTTTCAAAAAAATATTGATTTTTCAGTGAATAGTAAATACCGATTTTTTTAAATAGTATTTTTTTTTAAATTAATTAATTTAAAATTTAAAATATTTGAGGAATATTATTTCAATTAAAATAATAATTTTTTAGTTATATTTCATCCAATTAACTACTTTTAAATTATTTTTATATTGGGTTTTAGTATAAGTATTTTATAGGGTTTAAAAATAAGTTTTTCTAAAAACTATTTTAAAATGAATAATGTTTCTCCATTTTAATTAATTAATATAATACCTAATGATAAATTTTTTAAATGAAATTTTTAGATTATATATCAAGAAATATTAATTTATATTTATACAATGATTATTATTAGTCATAGTGTTATCATAAAATCTTCTTTTTCATGAAAAATACAATTCTTGAAACCCTAGCCTTCCATCATTTCTACAGATTTTGTTTTAAATTTAATTTTCCCACTTATATGAGTTGAATTTTTATAAATGAATTCTATATTTTGAATCATAATAATTTATATTATCTAATAATTTCAACTTAATTTTTTAACCAAAATGAATTTTGAAAATAGGAAAACCTAATTACCACAGTTATGGTAAAAATGAATTTATGAGGGGTTAAACTAAAAATATAAAGGATAAAATGAACTAAAAACTTATCTAAAATATATTTTCATAACATATTTAGAAATTATCATATATATTTATTGATAATATATATCTCCAACCTTAAACATTACATAATCTTGAGTTTTAGTCAAGAAATTACTTTATTTCACATTGAGGATCTTTTTAGGTTTAGAGTTTTAGGGAATTAGGCCATAAATCATACATAACAAAATCATAAAATTCAAAATGGACACTTCTAATCAGTATCCATTTTTTATACCATATAAAAACTTTTAAAATAAATCATGACCATTTTTATGAAAACTCTTCATGAAATTAAACTTGACATCTTCTAATCCCTTACTCATCATTAAGTCCTATAAGATACATTTAAAACATGGGTTAAGAATAAAAAATCATTAAGGTATATAAAAATAAGATAACCTTTATTCAATTGATAAATATTAAAACTCATGAAAGAACCTTCCTTGAAAACATAAGATTTTACCTAAAATGGAAATACCATTCTTTAATAAATATAATTTATTTTACCATTTGAAAACAAATGGTTTCCTTCAAAACTCATTAGAAAAAATAAAAAAATCATGTAGATACCTTAGGCCATCATCACATTGAACCGTTATAGATTGTAATAACTATAAGGATAAATTCTACTATAATTATTTAGAGAATATAATCATTACCCAATGCATTGAAGTGTCATCTCAGCGCACCCATATTTTAAGATATAATGGGTTAACCTAGTATTATCTGGGTGCACCCATAATTTATAATTTCCAAGAACCACAACATGAAATAATAAATTTCAACATTTTAAAATCTCTTTTAAACTCGTATGAAAATTACTTTCAGATATTAAAATACCATTTTCCTTACAAAAATTCCATTTTCGATACAAAATACACCTTTCTTTTGAAAAAACATTTTCATTACCAAAACGCCCAAAAAATGGAAATAGGGTTTTCATTTAATAAAACATAAAATATTTCAAAGGAATTTAAAAATAATAATTTACATAGTGGAGGAAAAGTCATTATCGTCATGTACGTTAATAATAGAACATTACCTTCATTGTTTATAAAAATGTTCAATATAAAACATGTAAAAATATTATTTTTTGAAAAAAATTGAATGAAATCAAATATAGAAATAAAATTTCTTTTATAACCATTTATATCCACATAAATAAATATGTAAAATAATATCAAGAATATTCACATGGATAAATGATTTTGAAATTAAATCTTTAAACATACAAAGTGTCTCATACAATATTGAACATTTAAATCATAAGTCGCATGAAATATTAACTTTTAAAAAAACATTAAATAACATGATAATAGATAAAATATAGATACAAAATGTCAAAGGGGATATATATACACCTTATAAAAGAATAAAGGTACATATCATCTATAAATGCTTCGATGAAAGTATATTGAGACTAAATCTGTTACCTTGATTATGACTTGTCATATGTGTCCTTATCTCCCTGAATAATAAACTTATGTTAATTATGTAGTGTCTTCATAACCTATTTCAAGTTTATCTTTACTTTTATTTCATTTATTACAATTTTTATACAACTACATAACCAATTAATTTTATGTTGGGTCTTTTGACCATATTCGGATTATGTGTCAAAAACAACTTTGGTACGTCAACTATGGTCAAAGGGGTCATTATTTTGACATATACAGAATAATAATAATTAAATAAATATCATATTTATACATAAATTCTACTTTTAAGATTAATCATGAAATTTGGTTATGAAAAATGAATCAACCTAACAATCAAGTAGATCATATGCCATATGTACGAATGAGTAACGTTACCATTTTTAAATGATCATTATCGAAATAAGTTAAGTAACATTTATCATTATAGAATGATAATTATATCATAAATATCATGCTATTTAATCATATATACTTTTATATAGAATTATTGTGATGTAAAAATAATCGCATCGCATCGAGGAGGCGGTAGTCCACACATCCACGAATGACGTTATCACTTTTTCGGGTTATGAGAAGGTAAAAAACAAAATGAAATATTATATTTAAAAAAAAATTCAATTATGTCATGAATATAATATATATTTATTTATGTCACATATTTTCTGGTAAACCCATCCTTATGACATTCCATGTACCGTGTGAAAGTATCACATCACTTTGAGGAGGCAATAGGCCACACATCCACAAATGATGTTATCGTATTTACACAAAATGGAAAGCATGAAGTTATGTGTTATATAAAAATTAAATAAGTATGAATAAAACATAAATATCATATATATATTATAAAAATAGTATTTCTTTCATAATTTCCAACCATGATAGGTGGTAAAGGAAAAATAAACGACATCATTTCGCAAGGTGATAGTTCACTATACACACGAATGGTAAGTTCGTCACCCATTTGATTGAAGTGTGTGTAGGTGTCAGTCAAACCCTTAACATAAAAACATATAAGTATATTTAAGATACTAATATCATTATATAATCATTATATAATGTGAAATGAATGTATTGTATAAAGAAATAATGTAAAAATGTATGTTATTGAAAGTTACCTCTTCTTTGGGTAACTCCTTTCCATTTGCACCAAAAGACTTCTTGGTTGAATTTATGCCCAATTCTAGGCCTCTGGGTGAGGGTATCGATGTTGGGATATTATTTTTTTAGGTTTTGGATAATCAAAAGTGGATTTAGAGGTATGAATAAGTGAGGAGTGTGAGTACCTTTGTATTGTGGAGGGGTGGTATTCTTGTAAATATAAAAAGATAAACACTACTAGTTGGTATCTATTACATAATTTGACTCCAATAACAATACCAATTAGATACTATAGGTTATATGCTCTAAATATGTCCAGAATATTGGTTTTATACAAGTTTCTATGTCATTTATACTCTTAAGATTAAAGTTCAACCACTAAGTAAACACATTTTTACATTAATCACTGTAATTAATTTTAATTAATTTCACTAATATATTTAGTCAAAAACTAATTTGACCTTATTATATATTATATATTATACTAATACCAGATATGGAATCCATTTTTCCATATTCCAATCACATAACTAATATAAATTAATTTAAAATTAATCTTACAGTTGGGACGACAAAGCAGGTTTTTAAGTAAAAATGTTCAATGTCCCCCTTATCACATAGTTCTACACTCTCTCCCATTTTCGTGGGTTCTAGGTTTCCCCACCAACTATTTTTGAGGCACTCCCTCATCGATTCCTACTTCTAGATTTGTGCTCTTCTATTCTCTTCTTGTGGCGGGTTCTTGCTTCTCGGATTTTGGCGTTGCTTTTCTTAGTGGTCTTTTCAAGGATGTTTCGATGGGACTGTTGTGATTGTTTTCTATGGGAGCCCCTATCCATTAAAATATGCTCTAGCATAAAGTTTCCTCACTCCCCTATAGTTTGTATCTAGAGTGGATGTTCAAATATAGTTTTGGGATTTGTGGTTCATCGATCAATGGTTTCTCCAAGCGCTCTCACAGTGGCTTGTTCTTGATCAGCTTCTGGATTAATTTCAATCATCATGTAGAACTATTCACTACTCAAATATCTATTAGAGTTTCAAGATCCTCTACTCTTTACCTAGTCATACCTTGAGTGGTGGTAATCTTGAGACATTGGGATGTGGTAATTAGAAGTCGGCAGTGTTCTTTGTGAAACTCGTTTCAGTTCTCCTATAAAGATGTTCTATTTCTTTCCTCTATAAATTTGGTGATTTTGGATTCGGTTTTTGATTCAATATGTTTTTTTTAGGTTTTGTTTTGTGTTCCTCAATAGATGTTTTTTCTATTATTTTGGTGATACAGGCGATGATGATGTAATGTTTTTTGGGTGTTTCTTCCTCAAATCGGTGAAGGTTTGTTGTGTTTTTCTGTGAATATCGTGTTCTAGATGCTTGATACTTGTTTTTTCCTAGTTGGTTTTTCCATCTTAGGTCCTCATCTCTAACAGTTTGGGAAGTGTTGATGTAGATGATGATTGTGGTGTACCTTGGTGATGATGGTGTATGGTAGAGAGATGATTTTAGATGACACAGTGACTCTTGGCTCGAGGCCTCCTCAGGTTTGATGATGGGTTTTGGATTTCAAATTTCATTTAAGATCTTGTAACTTTGGATTTATGTGTGTTTTCTGTGGCTACCGCTTATCCTTAAAGCGACTATCTTGAAAATAAAAAATGGAATTTTCTGTCAAAGTAAAAATGTTCAATATTTTTTATGTTTTTATATCTAAATTCAATGAGAAATTGTTTCCAATAACCTAAATTGGTTTAAATGATACAACATTATCTAATTATATATTAAAACAAATTAAAAACATAATTTAACAATATAAATAAATTAGATGATAATTTAGTTTTTGAATTAAAATTCTGTATTATTCATTATTCATAAAAATATGAAAGTTCTCATAAAAATTCCAATAATTCACTGAAAGTAAATTTTGATATTTGTCTTTCAAATAATAATTTTATTTTTTATATATAAAAATTATAAAAGTGTGAAAATTTATTTTTAAAGTGAGGTTGTCTTTAAAAGGCAACAAAATGACCATATTAAATAATAATAATAAATGTATATTATTTTTTGGTATATCTCAGTATTGTGTGCAAAGAAATATTTTGAATAACTCATTTTTTAATTTCATTTATGATATTATACATATAATCCCTTCTAATTTAAAATTTATTATCTAATTCATAAATATTAAAAAATATCGAAAAGACTTATTCTATCATTACTTAGGATGTTACAGATAATACTTCATTTTAGACCCTTTTGACATGTAAAAAATATGGGTATACCTTTTTATTTTCAAATAATACAATTTTCCAACTCACCTCACATATAAAAGTCCTCCTCCTCTCCTCGCTCATGTGTACAGTAGACTACCACCTCGCGAAGTGATGTGATTCATTTTTCACTAATGCTTTACATGGAAGGTAATAAAGGGAAAATATAATAAATATTCATGATATAAATAAAATAATTATAATATTAATTACATATTTTTTATTATTAAAATATAATATATCATTTTATTTATTATCTTTTACTCACTAAAAAGTGATAATGTCGTTCGTGAACATGTGGACTATCGACTTCATGAAGCGATGTGGTAATCTTTTCATCACCACCCCACATTGATGATATATATTTGTATATTTAAAGTAATAATATATTATATATGATATTATAATAATTATTTAAAGATAAAATATCACTTACCTCCTTTCCATAATGATCATTGAAAAATGGAAATGTTACACATGTGTACGTATAGCCTTCCGTCTCCCTGATCGTAATGTATTTCATTTATCAAAACCATATTTCATGATTGGTTTTAAAAGTATAATTATTGTATAAATATGATAATTATTTTATTATTATTATTATGTAAATGTTTAAATAATTACCTCTTTAACAATAGTCAACCTACCAAATTTATTTTTGACACATATGTAGAGTATCGTCAAAACATATGACGTAAACCTAATTGATTATGTAATCATATATAACATGGTAATAAATTAAATAAAAGTAATAATAAACTTTTACAAGGTTATTTATCAACTAAAAAATTAACACAAGTTTATTATTCAATAATATAAAAAATGGGTGTGACGAATCAAACTCGATGTAAGGGACTTCATCTCGATTTCCTTTATTAAGGCATATTTTAATGTTATGGACCTATATTATTTTACAAGATGTATATACATCCCCATTGACATTTTATATCATGAATTTCTCTATTCTCATGGTATTAAAATCTTTTTAAAATTTTATTCTTTCATGGGGGGCTTACGATTCAAATATTCCCAATACGATAAGGGACTTTTCTTTAAAAAATAATCTTTTAATGCTTTCCCTCCAACTCTTTCTATTACATCTCCATGTTTATAAAATGATTTTATTAAAGTTTTTATATGGAAATAGTATGTTTTTAAATTAAATTTTGTATATATTTTTTCATTATTTTTAATGATTTGTAAAAGGAATATTTTTACATTTTCTATAAAGAATGTTTTGACAAATGGAAAAAAGGAATGTTCTATTTTTTATGTACATGAAGACAATGACTTTTTCCACTATTGTGACCATTATTTTATTTATTTACTCTTTTAAAATATTTAATGTTTTCTTCAATGAAAAAAACTCTTTAACTTTTTTCAGTATTTTGGAGTTGAAAATGGGTTTTTAAATAAAAAAATTATTTTGTTATCCAAAAGTGAATTTCATGCATGTTTAAAAGTGTTTTTCAAAAAAATTATGATGAAAAATTGAAAGCATAAAATTTTTATTCATGTTGTGATTCTTGGACAATATATATGATTGGTGAACCTAGATATCATTGGATGATCTCGTTATAGATTATAAAATGGTTATTTCTAGATAGTGCTCTAATTCACTTGGTAATGATTATGTTTTCCAGAGAATTATATTGGAAGTTTGTCATATTGTTATTCCAATTTGAAAGGTTTTTGTAATGGTTTTGTAAGGGTTTTATGAGATGATTTCCAAGGGTACCTACTTGATTTTATATATTTAATAATGAGTTTTCATGGAAATAATTTGTTTTTAAAAGGTAATATAAATGTTCTTTTCAAAGGAATGATAATTCCAAAACTGGGTAAAAAAATTCCTTTAAGAAAAGGTTTTGCATGGGTTTTCATGTTTTTCACTGCACTGATTGTTTTCTTTATTATATGACCCTTACTGATATTTTTTTTCTCATCCAAAACTTTTTAAAAAAATGGATTTAAGCATGGGTAAGGGAAATGAAGAGTTCGATATGTAATTTATGAATAATTTTCATGAAAATAAATTATATTTTGATTTAAAAGTATTATATGGTGGGAAAAAATAATACTGAACATAAGTGTTCACTTGGTGTTATATCATTTTGTTATGTATGTTTTATGACCTAATTATATAAAACTCCAAACTTGATATGATTCTCTAATTTAACAGAATTAATTCTTTACTTAAGACTCAAGATTATATATAAATTTTAAGGTCAGTTCCTTATACTGGTATTATAGGATAGTTTAGATATCTTTAGAGGTTAGGATAATGTTAATAGCATTCCCTTAAAATATTTTACCATATGTATCAGTATAAATAATATATCATTTTAATATTACCATCTTACATCATCAAAAATATGTCTTTTCAAAATGTTTTTCCACAGAGGGAATAGGGAAGCTGTAGTTAGAAGTCACCAAGAGGAAAATTTCTTTCCAAATCAACATCTTGAGATGGTTATAATTGGAATAGAAGATTTTTTTGTAGTGGCAGATCAATTTACATGAGCTATAAATGGTGATGTTATCCATGCCGGAGAGGAACCCAATCTACCACGAATAAGAATTTATATGGTGAAGAATTTCATGAGGGAATATCCCCCATCTTTTAGTGGATCATTTTCCCTTGTGTTAGAAAACTGATGGATCAATGCTCTATAGAAGATATTTGAAGTAATGGGATGTTCAGAACATCAAAAGGTAACTCTTTCCATTTATCTTTTTGAAGTCGAATCGGATTAATGGTGGTCTTTTTTTAAGAATACCATAAAAAAATATGATCTTGATTCCTTAGAATGGGAAATATTTAATAATATTTTTCTTGAGAAAAATTTCACTAAGGTTTTTTTACTTTGGAGGGAAAAAATAATTCTTAGAATTGATGGAAAAATATAAAAACAATTCCACATATAAATCCAATTGTAAAACACTATCCAAGTACATATCTGATTTTGATTGAAACATATGTAGTAAAATTAAACCATTTTACTCCGGATTGAAGCCAAGTATATAAATATCTATGTCCACATGAGAATATAAAGTATATTAGAATGTTTTTTTTATTCCAAAAAATTTGGGATGGAGTTTTCTGACACTTATGTGCCTCTTTATGATGAAAGTAAAAAGTGGTCAAGATGGAAGGTGATGGGGAAACATACAATAAAGAAATACAGAGGTAAAAAAATAAAGTTACCATCTAGTGGTAAGTGTGGTAAAAATAAGCCTAGAGAATGTCTTATAAATCATGGAAGTGTTACTGATGTAAACATTTTTCCATATGGCCCATGGTTTCATGTAAAAGGATCCTAAAGAATAAAAGTATGGAAAAAATGATAGCCATCAAACGGTGCGGTGTTTTAGTTGAAATGAGTTGATTTATTATGCTAACATGTTCCCAAAGCTATTAATTAAAACTAGAAATCATCGAGATTGAAAGAAAAAGGGTGTGTAAAAATATTTTTATATTGTTAAAGTTGATGTTGGGCAATCAAATGAAGTGGTGAAAGGTATGTAACTTGTGTATTCAAATTATTCTAATACCCTGTTTGACTATGAATGTTTCCATTCTTTCATTTCTAATAAATTTTCATGTAAATTTAGAATATCACATCATTAAATTAAGATATAACTTTTGGTGAAAACTCTAGGTAGAAGTATTAAAGACACCAATATTTATAGGAATCTTCTTATGGTTATCAGTGGAGTGGTATTTCCTATAAATCTTTTTAAACAGGCCATAGTATAGTTTAATATAATTTTGGTTATGGGTTAGCATTTATATTATCATTCTAATATTGAGTGAGGATCCAATAAATATTTATTCAATGATTCCATGCCTTTGATAACATACTAAGAAGTTCATAAAGTTATTAGAGATGGAAATTAAAGTTAGCTAGATAAAATTGTTGAAAATAAATAAACTATTCAAATTAGAGATTTTCTAGTAGTGAATGAATACATGGTTATTTCTCCAAATTATTTTCCTAGTGTAATTACAGATCAGAATGTTGAGTTTACTATTGACTTAATTCCTGATTATAAGCCTATTTCTAAAACTCTTTATCAAATGGATCAAGTGTAACTTTTATAATTGAAAAATAAATTACATGAGTTTTTATATAAAGGTTTCATTCACCGATAAATTCACCATGGTATTCTATATTTCATGTTAAAAATAAATATGGTTCAATTAGAATTTACATTGATTATAGAGCCTTGAATAATATCACTATTAAGAACATGTATCCTTCTCCACATATCGATAATGTGTTTTATCAGCTCCGGGGAGTATAGTATTTTTTGTAGGATGGACTAAGGTCTGGGTGCCATCAGCTAAAGGTAATGTAGTATGACATTCTAAAAGACATCATTTCAAACAATATATGGGAATTATGATTTTTTAGTTATGAATTTTGGGTTGTCCAATGAAACTTCAGTATTTATAGACATTATTAATAGAGTTTTTCATGAGTTATTAGACAAGATTTTGGTTGTGTTTATTGATGAAATTTCGGTATATTTTAAAAGAGAAGACGTATTTTAATGACACCAAAGGAATTTTTTAAACCCCTTAAAATAAAATAAAACTCTATGGGAAATTTATAAAGTGTAAATTTTGGTTTAAAAAAATTATTTCATGGGACATATTGTTTCTAAAGATAGTATAATATTTTACCCTCCTAAAACAAAAGTGGGTGAATAATATAAAATACCAATAATTATCATATATATTCATATTTTTATTGTATTATTGGTTTAATACTAAAAAGTTTTTGAAAAATTTGCTCAATTTTCAAGCACATTGACTAAGTTAACTAGAAAAGGATTTAAATTCATCTAGAAAAAATAATTCCATTATTACTTTCAGGAACAAAAAATAAGATTGGTGAAAGCTCTAATTTTTTCCCTTACATACGAAAATGGTGAATTTTTCATCTAGAGTGACACTTCTTTGAATGAACTTTGTTGTTTCCTAATGCAGAATGATCAGGAAATTTTTTATGCTTCATTTTAATTGAAAACTCATGAGTTAAATTACCCTAAACTTGATCTAGAATTATCTAATGTTGTTTTTTATTTAAAAATTTGATGTCATCATATGTATAGATTTATGTGAGAAATATATACTAATAATAAAAAGTTTTAATTATATATTCACTCATAAATAATTAAACATGATATAGAGAAGATGGTTTGAACTGATTAAGGATTATGATTTCACAATTCTTTATCATCTTCTAAAATAAAACAAAGTAGATGATGATTTGAGACGAAAAAATAATGTTACATTAACCATGTCACATTTGGAACATGGACCTTTGGTTATTGATTTGATAAATTTTAGCCTAGAAGTTATGGATATAGGGAAATCCTCTATTTTGTTTTAGGTTTCAGTAAAGTCAAATTTATCAGAAATAATTAAGTGATCTCAAAATGAGGATCATTATTTGAAGGAAAATGTTGAATCCATTATAAAGGGTAAGTTGAAATATTTTAATATTGATTAAAAAGGTTTTTATGATTTCGAAAAGGATTATGTGTTCTTGTGTTTCCTATTTGAATGAAGAGTTGTTGAGGGAATCTTATAGTTTCGTATTTTCTATTCATCTAGGAAGTACTAATATGCATAGAGACCTTTAGGAATATTACTGGTTGGATGGAATAAAAATATGTATTTCTAAATTTAACATGAATTTTTTGACTTGTCATGAGTTTAAAGAGAAATAGTAGTTACCAAATGGAATTCTTTATCCCTTTCAGTTCCTGAGTAGAAATGGGAAAATATATTAATGAATTTCATGGTAGGATTGACAAATAATTCCCAAGTTAATAATGCGATTTGGGTTATTATTTATCAATTAAATAAATATATGAATTTCTTTCCCATTCAATACACTATGGATTTATATCATCTTTCTCATTGGTATCTAAAAGAGATATTTAGGTTATATGGAGTGCCTCTCCCCATTTTATCAAATCGTGATCTCAGGTTCACATATAATTTTTGGAAAGGACTACATAATTTTTTGGGTACTAAATAAAATTTTATTACCAATTTTAATTCTCAATATGATGGAAAGTCTCATAAAACAATTCATACCATAGAAAATATGTTTCGTTGTTATTCAATTTATTGAGAGGTAATTTAGAAGAAACATCTTTATTTGGTTGAGTTTTCTTATAAAAATAGTTTTATTCCAGTATACTGATGGACCAATTTAGGGTGTTATATGGAAAGCAGTGTCGAACACCAACATTTTAGGATAAATTAGGGGAAAGGAATTTGATGTGACCAGAGTTGGCAGAGGAGATTTATGAGAAGGTTAATATGATTCGGAAATATATTGAAGTAATTTTTTATGATTCATCCTTATATTATTGACCTGAAGGAATATGTATAGATTAAAATTTTCTCTTGGATAATTTAAATAAGTTAATATAAAATTAAAACATGTTTTTTGGAAGGTATCATTCCATAAACAACCAAAATATGGATAAACATTCAAAAATTAACATATAAGGATATTGAGATTATAGATGAATTCACTTGAAGTCAATTTAATCTAGATAAGAGGATATATTTTTGGAAGTATTATGAGTGAATTTGAGGTATTATTATGACGGTTTTTTATCATTTTATGGAATGAATATATTCTTATTTTAAATAAGAGAAATTGTTGAAGAATTTAGGGAAAAAATTAAATTGAAGTGGAAAGAAATATTCATGGGTTTGAATGTTTTTAATATGATTTTTTATTTGAGTGTAAGAGATTACTTGAAAGTATAATTGAATGACTCGTGAATGAATATGTATGAGTTGGTATCAGAGGTTGAATTATTTCATAGGAAACATGGATGTTAAACACTTGTCTTCTGTACTAATCTAGATTAGATAGAATTATATTTGATAAATTTATAACTAATTTCCTTAATAAAATTCATTCAATCCTTATCTCAAGTAAATAAAGTTTTATTTTAAATAAGAATAAAACAAATCGTAGAGAAAAGGATATTTGGTAAGAGTATTACTATCCCTTACTATTGAACATTTGTATTTATTATCAATAAGGTGGAAATAAAAGGGTAATTTTAGGGAACATATTTTTAATTATTTCTCTAAGTTTTTTAAGGGTATTTACAACAAATATAATGGAGGGATTGAATATCCTAGTGTATTTTTATGATGATGATTTTATTTTTTAGTAAGTAAGACTATATGACAATTAATATGTGTTGGGTGTCGATATAGAACCCAATAAATGAATAGATTTATGTGCCCCATGATTAATTTAGTGTTTTCTTGGAAAGTTAGAGATTAATGAGATCATTGGTTTTAGATACATATTGAAGTTACCATGGTGTCTTCCATTATGAATGTTTCTAGAAATCTATTCATCTATTTGATATCTCTTCTTATGTTGGAAATGAAGATTCAAATTGGGAAGAATTTTTTGATTCAAGAATTTATATATGATTAAGAATCTTATATATGGGATTATTGTTGAGTCACACTTAATTTTAATCAACAAAAAGTGTTGATGATTGATGAAAGCACTATCAACTACATGATCTTGATAAATTTTGTGAGAATACATCCTTGTGTTTATTAAGCGTGACAACTATGGTTTATGTAAAACTAAAATTGTATGATATTGAAGTAATTGAGATCAAGATATATTTTTAGTTATTTTAAAATATTAATTTAGAAAATACATTTGTGGAATAAGACATTCGGATTCAGGTATATATGAAGCTAGACATTCTGAAGATGATATCAGGAAGGTATACTGATGGAATAAGACTCATGGATACAAGATATGTGTATTTGGAAAAATAATTATTGAGAATACATACAAAGTCTGAAATAATTGGTAAAGAAATATAAGAGTCCAAAAATTAGTTCCATGAATGTATTGTTTTGAAATCTAATATATGAAACCATTTGATGAGAAGTTCATAGCTAAGTTTGAAGATGTTTTATAATTGATAAAGTCTCACATAGGAATAACTTATGAATTAATTTAATGTGTAATTATATAAATTATACATGATAGAATAATTTTGGGAAGTTGAGTTGTTTCGATCTTTATCAAAATCCAAAATAAGAACAATAGAATAGGAAGAATCGTGATTTATAAAATGATTCTCGAGGCAGAAGAAGCACAATATTATATAATTATATGGAATCAATAAATTATGATGATGGTTATGATTAATGTGATATTCCAGATAATATCAGAATATTGAAATCTGTAATTACTACCTCATATGATGTCTAGATCAGAAGAAGAAGCAGAAGTAGGAGTATTCAGAAGGCTGATTTTTAAGAATAAAAGTTTGAAAATATAAATAAATTTAGATAACAAAATAATTTGGAAGATCCACTGATATAAAAGACTAACTCTTAAAAATATAGATTTTTTGAAGATTAATACTAACTTTTCTAGTAAATAATTTTATAATATAATATGCCAAAGTCTATATGTTTGGAATCAGAATCCATATTATACTTTAAGGATGTGTTGTGTGGTGGTCATAAGATATTTTTCAGCCTAAGATTCCATTATCCATAGTTTGAATGATGTGTTAATGCTATGAAAGAATATATCTAAAATAATATAATCTAAATCAGATTAACTCAAAAGATATAAAATCTAGGTTAGAGTAACTTGAAGTTTTCATAAGGTTTTCCTAAGGATGGGGTAGGATGTTTTTTTTACTTGGTGAATTAATTGTGATGATGTTAAGTTGTTTTCATGAAGTAAATATCATGAAAATTAAGCTATGATTCAAGCTACTTTTTTAGGTAGAGTTAACAGAGGAAAAACGAGAATTTATTAATAATATTTTATGTTTAAGATAAAATTTAAGGAATATATAAATAATATTGTTTGAGAATTAAATGATAATACTTTCTTAATTTAAAAGTAAGAAATTCAAAATGAGAAATTCGTTGATGTCACACTACCACTTTTCATAGAGGTTTCAACACTCATCATCGAGTAAAAAAATTGGTGTTCTGAGGTAAAGTAAATATTTATTATACTCTTTAATGATATCTTTATTGATTAGACTATATTTTTTAGGAGATCTTTTCAGTTGTGTAAGGATTGAGTCCTACTTGAATGTTGTGTAATATCATTTTAGTTGAAAAAAATGTGAGTGGTCGGCCTGTATATTCCAAAAGATCATTTGATTTAAGGAAGTTATATAATCGAACTGAAACTTCTTTATATCAAAAATTTTTTAAGTAGAGATAATTTGGAAGCAAAGTGGTTTGAATGAAGGGCTGATTTGGAATCATAATGGTATAAAATACCCTAAAGAATTTAACAAAGAGAAACTTACCTTGTAAAGACTTAGAATTCTATCAATGAAATTTCCCTCTTATAATAATTTCATATAGTATAAATCACAAAATATCACTTAGAGAACAAAATACAAACTTTATAAATGAAGAATTAATGAAATAATAGGTATTTCTAGAAGTAAATGAACATATACCAATGAAATAATAACTTAACCTTAGAAATAGTAATATGACCCTTATTACTAGTAAACCCATGAAATGAATAGTATCATCACCAATGAATGTATAAATAAAATTTAAGCATCTTATAAATGAAATTATTATATATTAATATCATAGTATAAGAAAATAAATATTTTCAAAATTATTAATTAAGTGTTTATATTTTTGTAAGGAATAAATATTTAATTATATTTTTATTATTGATAAAATTATTTAAAAGAAAATTAATTTCCATAAAAATGTATTCATAAATTAATATTTTTTTATCTTATGATTTTAAGATAATTTTTTGAATCCTTAGTTAATTTTTAAAAAATTTATAAAAGCAGTTATAATTTTTAAATTAGTATTTTTCAGGTAAACGATGATTAAAATTAAAAAGTAAATTTATCATATTTAGAAAATTATTTTCATAAAATGGAGTTTATTTTTTAATTCTACATGTTGAAAAATGGTTAGGGTGAATTTTTTGGATTTTTCTAAAATACTTGAATTTTTTTGAATAGTAAAATATGATAATTTATGATAAATGCTAAATGCAGGAATTTTTGAGTCATTAATAATGTAAGGCTAAGGTAAGAACCATTATTTGGATTTCAAATGAACTATTTATAGTATTTAGTCACAATAATCAACACTATTTCTTTTCTTAAGGCAAAATAATAAACTAATGATTAAAATAAAATAAAAAAACTGCATCTCTCTTCCACTATAAATACCACCCCTCTCCACCTCTTCTCATCACACTTTTAAATCTTTGAACCTTGTACAAATTCTACCCTATCCTCTTCCCATGCCCCTACTCCTCATCTTGAAGCCATCTTTCTCAACAAAAGACCAAAACCTTTTCTCTAAGGAGGTTCTTAAGGAGGATAAATTTAATAGGTAAAAACATCTTTCTTTGTCTTTTAATTTCTCTTCATGTTATTTTATTTTATTATATTCTCATCACCTCCCCTTGTCCAAGTGTAATGATAACTCTAGTTTCATTTATATATTGTAATTATATCATGTTAATGTAACATCCATCATCAAACTCCTTTCTCTCTCTCTAATTCTATAAATGAAAACATCGCATGTGATGTGTCCATTTAGAGACATCATGAATGATGCATTTTCATTTTCCATTAATGCCTTCAAAGATGGTCATAAAACCATTTTATCGTTAAAAAAATTATAATATATGTATTATAGCCCATGTGATTTTCTAGAACCATTATATATACATGATGTAAATTAATAAAACAAAACTAGTTTGTGATGATCAAAAACCTACCAAAATAATCTAAACGATTATTACTTATGTTTTGTATAATGATTCATCCTCAACCCAAATAAAAAAATGAATTATATAACCCATTAAACTTAATTATTATCATTAATAACATATAACTTCAATTCTATATAACTATTCTCATTTTATATGAACTTCCACACTCATATTCAAGTAAACTGATCATAAAAATGAAGGAAACGAATGCTCCTGATTGATAAAGTCATATCTTATAACTCGTAAAAAAGACCATAAATGAACATAAAAAAATATAATAAATAAATAAATGTATAAAAGGTTTTTAATTAATTAATTAATGGATTTAATTTGATTATCTAGGACATTAATGTCAAGTGTAGAAAATTTTCAGACATAAGGTAAGGGTCACTTCCTGAACCTCCATTTTCATTTGGGTTATGCTTTATCCCTCTATACAAGAATGTAATTATTCATTACTTTTATATAATTCTTCTAAATTTTAATTATATGTTCAAAATTCATGTATTCATATCATTTCATCTTTTTTGTGGGAAATACATGTTTTATAAGGTTCCCTTCTCAATTCTTCCTGATATGTAAGACCGATTAAAGCGAACATCTCGATTTCTTACCCATTCAAGTGCCATCCATAATCAGTTTTAATAAAAAAATTATTTTTCTAGAATCACTAAATTTTTCAATAAAATCTATATTTTTTCATTTCTGGTTTTTTACACACAATCAACAAAAATAAAAATGATTTTTTTTCAAGAGAACTCTTCTTTGCAAAGTAAAAGTGGTGTTTCTCAAAAGAATTTATCTATATCTTTATTAGAGTGTTTTCATATATTTAAACACCTCTATTGAATTTTATTGATCTCTTATTATTATCATATACTATATTTTATTAAATTTTTCTATGATTATTTTAACTATGTATGTGATATCTTTATAAAATTAACCATACTACTCAGAATAGTTAGTGATTATGTTTACAAATTTGGGAAAGTTATTTACATTTAACATGTATATGTTTTATATTTAACCCTATTCATATGAGGAATTAATTGGAAACAGTAATTTATGGGCGGGACTCTCTAGAGCCCCTCAATGCATCGGTAGGTCTCATGAGACAAAAAAATGAATTTTGGATGAGACCTTAACCATTTACTTTCATAGGTCTTATAAAAGGCATTAATGGTATGTTTATGATGTCCAGCATTATGCATTACCTCATTATGATATTAGTAATTGATAATCCATCTGATTATTTGACTTGTATAATATCCATTGTTATGCTTCATTCTCATGTGATTATTTATATGGAATTATTTATTCATCTTTTATTCTTTCCATATTATGATCAGGATTATATTCTAATGGAGTGTGTTTTAGTCATTCATCGTGCCTTATTGTTTATATTATCTTATTTTGTATCACGCACCCTTACTGATCATATGATCTCACCCCTTTATTATGTCTTATTTTTCCCCAGGATCCCAAGATGTATATTATGAAAGACATATAGGGATAATCTAGGAGTTATGGATGTTTCCAATAAATTTTATATGTTGTATTTACTTTCAAGTTGTAATGTAAAACTTATGTTTGAATCTAGTTTTCCAAAACTACTAACCTATTCAGTCCTTTTAGGATGTGAATTCCTTGTTTATTATACCAATGTAATAAATTAAGGCACCAACTCTGGGAAACTGGGGGGGGATCTTTACAGTTGGTATCAGAGGAAGATTAGTAGAATCCTTGGAAATGAGATTTAGACAACATAGATTAGAGGACATAACCATAAAATATAATTTAATGATAATAATATAATAACATACTATAATTTGGTAAGATATATATTATGTGGGTCTTCATAGTAATATGTCCTTATCTAGATATTACAAGTGGATGTGGTTCTGTCACAGATGTACCAAGGGGTAACACCTCCAAAAAGGTGTCCTAGACCTGAATTGGGGTAACCTGGTACATGAAAATGATCCTTATTGCACACCTGATTTGATACTCCCACGGGATATTCCTTTGATAATTCAAATTTTATTTATAAACCATTTTGAATGATTTTAAAGAATACACGTCCCAAAGAAACCAGTTTTGTGATTATGAGATTAACTATGAATAAATTTATGATTTGTGTTAAGTGTTTGCTAGTTTGAAAATTATGCTTTATGATTCATATATAACTTAGTGTATTCCATTATTTATAAATTTTCACTAGTGGAATGAATGAAAATGGTATCAATACATGTATCCCATGTAGTTATTTCCCTACTATATGATATAATGATGATGGTACTCGAGTTGTGACTAGTTTGGAAAAACTTATAACTTTACTGGGATAGATGACTCTGGTTATGAATAATAACCTTACTTATATATTGCATCCTGATCCACAATATGGAGGATCAATGTTATACCTCTTTATGAGAAAACAGCCTCCATCACTAAATAAGGCTACAAACCCATTTGTAGAGGGGTAGTAGATAATTTCCTTCAAGAATATATTTCTCTTTTGGGGAAGTAATTAAAGGAAGAAGGTTATCATGGCAGTTTATTATCTATTAGGATATTATGATCAATGGTGTTCATTGATTAAAAATGAAAAGGTGGAGGAATAAATTTCAAATATGTAATGGAAATATTTTAAGGAAATTTTCATGGAAAATATTTCCCTCGCAAACAGTGAGAAGGTATGGAGAGGCAATTCTTGAGTTTGAAACAAAATAAGGCTGAAAACATTGTGAAGTATGAATCCAACCTTAAAAGGTTATAAATTCATGTCATGGACTACATAAATAATCCAAGGAGCAAGATTTATCGATTATTTTATGGTTTAAAACTATTCTTTTGAAGGGCACTAGTCTCCTAAAATTTCTCATCATATGAAGCTATAGTCTCATGTGTTATAAAGATAGATAAATAATTGTCTAATTACTAGGAATTTAAATGAATATAAGATAATAATAGGGTTGAGGATGAAATAATGGATAAAGGGAAGAATAAATAATGTAGTTTTACAATGTGCAATACTTTTGGAAGGAAACACCATGGTGCCTACTTAAAATTAAGTGGAGTTTGTTACAAGTGTGTATAAAAATACCACCAAGCCCATGATTGCAAGGTAAATATAGAAGCTAGCAATGTTAAATGGGACAATTTTATGGATATGGGACACTATAAAAATGATTTTACTAAGAATTAAAGAAACTTTCTCCAAAAAAGGATAAAGGAGTAAAGACAAGCTTATGCGATCACAACTGCTCATGTTGAAGTTCCTAATTAAGTGGTGGAAGATACTTTAATCATTTCCCAAAACTTAGCCAATACATTATTTAATTCTAGATCATCTTATTTTATATCATTTTAGTTTTCTAAGAAAATTAGACATTTCCATTTTGACATAATAAAGGAGTTGTTAGTCAAAACTCATAAGGTAAGTATCATTGCAACATAAATGTGTCTATCAATCCCCTTTATGAAACATAAACATGCTTTAATTTCAAACCTTATCATCATACCAATGGTCTATTTTTATATAATCATTTTCATGTAATTTCTTTCAAAATTTGATGAAAATTATATTACCAGAAGAAGGAAGTTACAATTTTCAATGAAGATGTAAAATATCTTATCTTTAGAGATCCACCTTCAGTGGCTCTTCAAAATGAGATTCTTGGGGAGGAAGAGAAAACATCATCTATGGATAAGGAAATAAATCTTCAAATTAAAGATGTATCTATTGTGAAATAATACATTTATGTATTTCCATAGGATTTACCTGGAAATTCTCCAAAGTAGGAAGTTGGGTTCTCTATTCTTTTAATTCCTGGTGAAAGACCTATATCAAATAATCCTTATAGAATGGTCACTTTGGAATTCGTAGAGTATAAGAAACAAATAGAGGAGTTGAGGGATAATGGATCGATTCTCCCTAGTGTTTCTCCATGGGGATCCCCTATTCTATTTGTCAAGAATAAAGATAAATCCATGAGGATGTACATTGATTATAGAGAAATAAATGATATTACAATAATGAACAAGTATCTTCTAACTTAAATTGATGATTTATTTTATCAAATTCAAGGAGCCCAATTTTTTTTGAATATTTAACTTCAATATGGATATCATCAATTTCATGTAAGTAATGGAGATATTTTAAATAAATCATTTCGAACCGGGTATGGACATTCTGAGTTTATAGTAATTCCATTTGGACTAACTAATACACCCTCTATCTTTATGGATATAATGAATAGAGTGTTCAAGGAATATC
The DNA here is from genome assembly GCA_963277665.1 of Viscum album. Classification (NCBI taxonomy): domain Eukaryota; kingdom Viridiplantae; phylum Streptophyta; class Magnoliopsida; order Santalales; family Viscaceae; genus Viscum; species Viscum album. The sequence continues at coordinate 410,616,075 of OY728129.1, read as the reverse complement.
TTGAAAAAATTTTTGTGGTATTTATTGATGATATATTAATATATTATAAAATATATGAGTACCATGAGAACCACTTGAGGGTTTCTCTATATACTCTTAGAAGAAAGGAGTTATATGGGAAGTTTATCAAGTATGAATTATATCTTCAAATGTTTCCTTTATTATCCATATTGTCTCTAAGGATGGAATATAATTTGATCATATGAAAACAAAGTCAGTCCAGAAATGGCATACACCAATGAACATAACTGTGGTATAGAGTTTCATTGGATTGGAAGGTTACTATCAGTATTTCGTTCAGAATTTTTCTTAATTAGCTAACCTATTAATCAATCTTACTCGTAAATGGGTTAAGTTCATTTGGAAAAAAGAATATAAAAAATGTTTTAAAATAATTGAGGAGGAGACTAGTGAATGCTCTTATATTGACTCTGCCATAAAAAAATGGTATATTTGTGATTTTTAGTGATGCATTAATGAAAGGACTTAGATATGTCCTTATACAGAATGATAGAGCTATTTCTTATGTATAAATCCAATTAAAAACTCATGAACATAACTATCAAACTCCTGATCTTGAGTTATTAAATGTAATATTTTCTCTCAAGATATGGATACCTTATCTCTATGGTGAAAGATGTGAGATATATACATATCATAAGAGTTTAAAAATATATATTCTCATAGAAATAAATCATTTTGAGAAAAATTTGATGGCTCGAGCTACTCAAGAATTATGATTTTTCAATACACTACCACACATGGAAGGTGAATAAGATAGAATATTCATTGAGCCATAAGTATCATGGAGTTCTGAACAAAATGAGTATTAAAAAGGATCTTGTGTACGTGGATATAGTAAATATGGATATGGGAATTATCAAGGAAGGTGAAACATAATTAATTTTTCAATTGTTTGTCCAACCATCTTTATTAGAAAGGATTAATGTTCTCAGTCTCATGGTGAGAATTTTCAAATGAAAATTAATGCTGTGAAAGATGAGAAGTTGGAAGACTTCATGTATGAGGATGGAATTATGAAATTTTGGAAGAGGCTATATATTCCTGATATAACTAAGATAAGGAGGGAGTTATTGGATCATTATCATAGCTTGAATTTATTTATACACCCTAGTATCACTAAGATGTTTAGATATTTGAAATAATATTTCTGGTGGGATAATATGAAGCGTGAAATTTCTGATTATGTATTAGGATGTTTAGCCTTTCAATAGGTGAAGGCTAAAAGAAAACATACAAGAGGAGTAATGTAAACTCTTCCTATTAATACATGGAAATGGGATGAAATTACTATGGATTTTTTCATTGTATTACCAAAAACTCCAGGAAATAATGATGTAATATGGGTAATTATTGATTAACTTACCAAATCTTCACATTTCATTATTATAAGGGAATATTTTTCACTAGATATCCTTGCACAAATCTATATTAATGAAGTTAAAAGACTTCATGGAGAACCTATTTCAATTTTTTTATCTTGATCCATTCTTTACATCAAAATTATGGAAAAGTCTTCAAAAATATTTAGATACTAAGCTTCATTTGAGTACTTCTTATCACCCTCAAAGTGATGGGCAGTCAGAATGGATGATCCAAACTTTAGAAGACATGTTTAGATCATGATCACTTGACTTTAAAGGAATGTGGGATCATTATTTACCTTTGGTAGAGTTTTACTTCAGTAATAGTTTCTACTAAAGTATTAAAACGGCACCAAATGAAGCATTGTATAGAAAGAGATTTCATTCACTAACTTGTTAGGATGAAGTTGGTGAAAGGAATCTTTTAGGCCCAGAGTGTTTGGAGGAAACAATGGTGAAGGGGGAGACTATTCAAACCCGTATCAAATAATCTCAAAGTATCCAAAAGAGATATGTCAATAATAGAATAAAGGAAATTTAATTTCAAATGGGAGATCATGTTTTCTTGAAAGTTTCTCTATGGACAGGTGTTATAAGATTTAGAAAAAAAGAAAACTAATCCTTTATTATATTGGTTATTTTGAAATCCAAGAGAGGATTAGAGTTGTGTATTATCATTTTGGAAATTCCACCTAACCTTTCTAAAGTTCATGATGTGTTCCAGATCTCTTTGTTAAGGAAGTACATGCTACACCCATCACATGTCCTCGCTTCTGAATGAACAGAATTGGAACTTGATTTATCTTACTGGGAAGATCCTATCTGGATTCTGGACACTAAAGAATAGGCATTGAGGAATTAGATGACTCAAAGTTTAAAGGTACTTTGGAAAAATCATAAAACTAAAGAAGCGGTATGGGAACCAGAGGAAGTTATGATGAAGAATTACCCAAATATATTTATGAGGTGACATTCTAGAAATTTTGAGGAAAAAATTTTTATAGGAGGGGACAATGTAACGACCCAGAATTATATCAATGAAATTTACCTTACTATAATTATTTCATATAGTGTAAATCACTTAAAATCACTTAAATAACACAATACAAACTTTATAAATTAATAATGAATGAAATAATAGGTATTTCTAGAAGTTAAGGAACCTATACTGATGAAATAGTAACTTGACCTTAGGAATAGTAATATGACCCTTATTAATAGTAAAATGGCCAAATTAATAGTAACATCACCCATGAAAGTTTAAATAAAATTTATGAATCGTATAAATTAAAGTATGATATAATTATATCATATTATAAATAAATAAATATTTTAAAAATTATTAATTAAGTGTTGGTATTTTTGAAAGTCATAAATATTTAATAAAAATTTTATAATTAATATAATTATTAAAAATTAAATTTATTTTAATAAAATTTATTCATAAATTAATTTTTTTTGCCTTATGATTTTAAGATAATTTTATGAGACCTTAGTTAATTTTTCAAAGTTTTATAAAATAAATAATAATTTTAAAATCTAATTTTTTTTTGGAAAATGGTGTTTTAATTAAAAATTAAATATCTCATATTTAGAAAATTATTTTCATAAAATGGTTTTCATTTTTTAATTATATACATCAAAAAATGGTTAGGGTGAATGTTTGTGATTTTTCTAAAATACTTGAATTTTTAGTGAATAGTACAATACAATAATTTATGGTAAATGCTAAATACTTGAATTTTTGGGTAATTATTGATGTAAGGTTAATTTAAGAATCATTAGTTAAAAATCAAATGCACTAGTTACTATATTTAGTCATAAGAGTCAACACTACTTCTTGTCTTGAGCCAAAAATAAAAAACTAATGATTAAAATAATAAAAAAACACCCCTCTCTTCAACTATAAATACTACCCCTCACCACCTCTTCTCCTCACACCTTTCAAGCTTTGATCCTTTTCCAAATTATGCCCAATCCTCTTCCCAATCCACTCCCCATAATACAGGATACATTGGTCTCAATAAAATTCTAAAACATTTTCTCTAAGGAGGTTCTCAAGGAGGAAAAATTCAAAAGGTTAAAACCCCTTAATTTTTCTTTTAATTTATCTTCAAGATTTTTTATTTTATTATCTTATCATCACATCCCCTTGTCCAAGTGGAATGAAAACTCCATTATCATTTATGTAATATAATTAAATCATTTTAATAGAATATTCATCATCAAACTCCTTTCTCTCTCTCTCTCTCATTCTATAAATGAAAACATTATCTCTAATGTGTCAATTTACCGACATCATGAACAATGCATTTTCATTTTCCATTAACGCATTCAATGATGGTCATAAAACAATTTTTTGGTTGAAAAAAATTATAATATATTTATTACATCCCATTTAATTTTTGTAGAACCATTATGTATATATGATGTTAATTAATAAAACAAAACTAGTTTATGATGATTAAAAACCCGCCATAATAATCTAAACGATTATCAAGAATGTCTTATCTAATAATTCATCCTCTCCCCAAATAACAAAATAAATTATATAACCATTTAATATTATTTATTTTCATTAATAACATGTCACTTCAATTCTATATATCTATTCCCATTTTACATTAACTTTCATACTCAAATACAAGTAAATTGATCATGAAAACCAAGGAAATGAATGCTCTTGAATGATAAAGTTGTATCTTATAACTCATAAAAAAGACCATAAATGAACTTAAAAAAAATAATAAAATAAATAAATTTATAAAGGGTTATTCATTAATTAATTAATTAATGTATTTAATTTTATTCTCCAGGACATTGAGGACAAGTGGCGAACACTTTTGGACATAAGGTAAGGTTTTATTCCTAAACCTCCATTTTCATTCGAGTTATGCTTTCTCCATCTATAAATAAATGTAATTATTAATTATTTTTATATAATTCTATTAAATTATTATTATATATTCTTAATTCATGTATTTATATTATTTTATCTTTCATTTGTGGGAAATGCATGTTTTACAAAGTTCCCTTCTTAATTCTTCATGATACGTAAGCCCGATTAAAGGGAACGTCTCGATGTCTTACCCATTTTTAAGTGTCATCCATAATATTTTTTAATACAACATTATTTTCCTAAAATCACTCATTTATTCATTAAAAAAATATATTTTTTATTTTTTGGTTTTATACAAACAATCATGACAAATACAAATTCTTTTTTTCCAATAAAACTCTTCTTCATGGGGTAAAATGGCTGTTTCTCTCAAGAATTCCTCGATGATTTTATTGGTGTGACTCCATATATTTCAACACCTATATTGAATTTTATTGATATATTATGATTATCATATACCATATTTTATTAAATGGTTTATGATCATTTTAAATGTGGATGTTCTATCTTGATTCCATTCACCATACTACTCTGAATGGGTAGTGATTTTGTTTACAGATTGGGGGAAGTTATTTACATTTCATCTGTAGATATTGTTTATTTTTAATCCCACTAATATTATGAATTAATTGTACTTATTAAGTGATGTTTGGGGTAGGATATATCCCCTAGATGCATCATTATGTCTCATGATACAAAACAGAAATGGATTTTGATTGAGGCATTAATCATTTATTTTCAGATGTCTTAGCCAAGGAATCAATGGTATGTTTGTGATGTCTTGCATTATAAATTACATCCTTATGATATTATAAATTTATAATCCATTTTATTATTGAACTAATAAAATATCCATGTTTAATTATCATTATCATGTGATTATTTATATGGCATTATTTATTCATCTTTTATTCTTTCTATATTGTGTTTTGGATTATGTTCTAATGGCATGTGTTTTTAGTCATTCACATTACGTTATTTTTTATATTATATTTTTATGTATTAATCACCCTTACTGAGCATCTGATATTACCCCTTTATTATTTTTTATTTTTCTCTCGGATGTTAAGATGCATATTATGAATGACATGTAGGGATAATCTAGGATTTATGGATGTTTCCAATGAAGTTTCTATGTTGTATTTCCTTCCAAGTTGTAATATAAAACTTATGTTTATATCAAGTTTTCCAAAACTACTAAACTATTTAGTCCTTTAGTATGCAAGTTCCTTTTTTATTATTCCAATGTAATAAAGTAAGGCACCAGCTCTGAGGAACTGGGGTCAGGGTTTTTACATACTTACAATTTCAAAATATTCATAGAATTGAGGGGGGACTTATAGATATATTATTATTAATTTTTTTATCGTTATAAAGATTTAGAGAATAATATTGACATGAATTATACTAAATTTTTTCATTCACTAGGATTCACAATCCTACTACTGAGGAAGAAGATCTACTATTGTGATCTTGTGAAATCTTGGAGAATACTAAAGATATTTTTCATTAGTAAGAATTTGAGTTTCATTGTAAACTGAAAAGAGTTAGTATAAATAAATTTTATAGAGACATTTAGATATTAGGGAATATTTTTAAAATTTAAATATGAAAACATCCCTATTATTATTAACTTTATAATATTAGTGAATCACTTATGTCTTGGGCTTCACCTAAACACAACAAGGATATAGTAACCCACATCAGAGTGAACCTTGTAAAAATATCATGTGTTTTTCTATTTTTACTTTCTATATTACATGCATTATGTTTTTTTGAATGATTCTTATGAAATCCATTCATACTAATTGGTGTACAGGTTAAAGTTAATTAAGTGAGATTAATTTGATAAAACATATAAACATTTATTCACCCCTCTCCCTATTAGTGTGACTTCATGATCCTACTGGGAACTTTAATCAACATATTAAAAAATTACATATGTAAGTCTTAAAAAACTTGTGAAATGTTTTGGGATGGTTTATTGAATCTAATGATCATTTAAATGGGGAATTCATCTATCATTCTTGTCCATATGTGTTCTAAAAATTACCATAAATAGTTAATTGCAAAAAAGATTCAAAATGTTCAAGGGAACTTTGAAATTATTTATCTACCAAAATCTTACCTACCCAATGCAACAAATGATGATGTGTTAAATATAACATATTTATACACTTTAATCCATTTTAAATATTTAAGAGTAAATTATGTTCCCTATATAATTGATACATCATGAATTTTTTTATTTTTATCTAAATTATTTCCATTATAGTCATGATATGATACACAAAAAAAGTATGCACTTATCCATCAAATATATCTTGTAAATTGATACCTATGGATGTTAATTTTTATACACAAACCAATCTAATGTATTCATGTACCACTAAATTTATTACATTAAACTTAATTGTATTATTCCTCTAAGTATAACCACATCAACTAAATATACAGTCAAATGGACTATCACATCAAAACAATATGGGGGAAATAGATTATCTAGGTGAAAGAGTAAGAATTATCTTATCTTGTATACTTAGAAACACATTGCTTCAAATATTTACAGAGAATATTTGTCTAAATAAGTTTCTAATATCAATCAATGGATCAACAACATTAGTTGGAAAACAATTGTGGATTTTGATATCCATTAATTGTAGCATTATAATGTGATTTTTAAGTATCTTTAACCCTTGTAATGTGTCTTAAGTCAGGTTAAAATGTTGTGATATATTGGGGAAGCATCCATTAGTCACTTTAACCATTTTTAAAATAGTCAGAAAAATCTCATTCTCAGACATTTTAATTATGTATTATGCAGTAGGTATGTATGACTTTATTTCATAACATGGTTATATAAGTAGTGGTTTTATCAAACGTCTATCCTATAAATCAGGCCATTAATTTTCCCTATATTTTAACTTCCCTTTAACACAAATAATGATCCTTAATATATTATCACGTGCATTTTTTCGACAGGTATGTCATCAGTTTTTTGCATCAATTAGTCATATTTAAAATAAAACAACTCAAAAAAATACTTTTCTTTTTACAATTATGAGTATAATGAATTTTCCTAATGGGAATATAAGGCATCATAGGGGGAAAATGTCCTCAAAGTCATAAATAATTTAAATTTACCCCTAAGTTATTTTTGATAGCAATTGAAAGATTTTCATTGATTTTGTTGTTGCACCATATTCTCATGTACCATAAAATAGAGATTTATCTTTTTTTAAACTATTTTTTAGAGGAAGAAAACATTTTTGGACAATGTAGTACTACTTTTTATAGTGTTTTTAAGTACATATCAATCTTGTTAGCAATCCTTCTTGGTTGATCAATTAGAGTTGATAATTTCAAAAATCATTGTTTCATGAAAAATTAAGGAGGAATATTTTATATAATTAAGACCAAGGACCAAATACTATGAGTTACCAAAAATGTTGATATAAATGGGTAAAAAATTCATTTATTAAACTAATATGAACATTACAAATCTCATAGGAAAACAATGGATTCTTCCTATCAAAATCATTCCATATCGGGAATTATAATGAGTGGGTTAGTTTATTAATGTCCTCATTCTGCTCCACTTTTTATCTTATAAATTTTTAAATTTAAGAGGACAAAAAATACCTCTCTAGTGTCTGTTTTAAAGTAAAATATTATATTTGTTTCATGGAGATAGGGTTTCCACATCCTAGGGATCTACATGACTGTATCTGATTAGTTTTATTTAATCCATTATTTTTTCACCATGAAGACTTATAAAAGCATATGTATTTAGATTATCATTATCCTCTATGAAAACATTCTATTATTTAGTCAATTATTTTAGGTATCATATGTGAAATAAATTTTTTTGTTACCTACAAGAATTTTAGTATGTTTTGAGAAATGTAGCACCAACTCGAAGGACTTTATGTTACAACAGTTGTAACATATCAAACTCTATGCTTGTCCCATGATTGAGATTCTTCAACTATAGTAATTACATGGTAAATAAAATTTTTATAAAAGTAGGGAAACCAAAATAAAATTTAGTTCAATCATCATCAATAATTTCAAAAAATATATTGCTTCCCTATCGGTACCAAAATTAGGGTTAGTTCCACCTATCCTACCAGTTATCATTTCATTTCCTTTTGGTTTGAATTCCAGTCTACTACCATTTAACATTACAATCATAGGATCTTTAATTATATTGTGTACCTCTCAATAAATAATTCCTCATTCGTAAAAAGATTCATATCATTCCCCATGTCTAGACCAAATCTTATAATTCTTTAAACAAATTATTAATAATAAAATTTTCCCTCTTAATATCTCTTGTGAATCATTCTCTATTTGCACATTTTCTATAAGTAAAATTAATAAATTCACTATCAGTGCTTCTATTAAAGGAGATGAAATCATTTATCCCATTAATATATTTCTTAGAAAACCTATTTGACAAATCGATCCAACTCTTATCCATATCTTTCTCTCTATAAGTAAATATCTAACTTTAAAACAAATAATTTAGCTAACAATAGAGTGAATATCCAAATCTAAAATTCAACATCAAATTAATTATGATGATGATGATAATGATACTTAGAATTCAAATTTTTCTACAAAAATAAATTTTTAGTACTGATTCCTATATATATAGTCCTTGAAAATTTTACAATAAAAAAATGAATGGCCTAGCATTAAAAAATAAAACAATTGTACATAAAAAACTAAGGAAACCATAAATAATTTAACAGTAAAAATAAAAAAAATGTACTATCTATGAATACATAAAATTAATGAATTATAAAGGAATTAAAAACAAAACACATAGATTTTAGTAGTTTATAAAATAATTTTTTAAAAAAAATAAATTTTTAAATAAAGACATTATATTAAAATGATTTTTGTACACTTATAAAATATTATTATTAATAAATTATATGATTTTTTAACAATATACACCAAAAAATCAGAAATGATATATTATACTACATATATACCATGATTTTTTGAAAAATATAATGAAATTATCTAAATTTATAATAATTACCAAATATTGAAGTAAATTGAAAATATAACTTAAAACATGATCGATCATAAAAATCACATTGTTCAAAAATATGATCACTTTCATTGGAATACTAATTTAAATATATATTTATTTTATATTAAAATTTTAATATTGTACTTAAAAATGAAATATAATGTTGTGTTTATATTGAAATATTTGATTTATGTTGTAGTATAAGGTTACACAATATTAGAAAATACAAAATCATACAAAGGAGATAGTGATCACTGTCAGGTGATGATGAGGAAATGTAATGGTATGAAGAGAAATAGAGAGATAAGGGGGGATTAGAGTTTGGGGGATAAAGAGAAAGATGGGACAGATAGGACTAGTGGTGTGAAGGGTTAGTAAAATAAGCGAACACATATGTTGACTTATGTGGAAGGGATAGCAGAAGAGGATAGCATTGGGTAGAGGGGGTGGGGTGGGCATATGGGAAAGGGGAAGAAGGAGTGACCATATCACACCAACCAAGTGACTATATCCTATCCCTTTATATAAACATTCACAAAAATCTAGTTGATCTCACTCATTCCACTATATTTCAATCTTTGTGGGAATTCCACCACATGATAAAGGAGACCAGTTGAGAACAACCATCTCAACTAATTTATATAATGAACAATGCATGATCTGGATTCTTCATCCCTTTTCCTTCACCTCATGTAAGATTATATAATTGTATCCTCTAACTTCTTCACTCCATTTCTAGAATCTAGATCTATTCCCCTATTTAATACTAATCTTTAAAATCCATTCAAATTAATATAATGAAACCTTTTAAACACCAAGTTTACATCTATATAGGATTGGTTTACTCTTACTTATCTATCATCATAAGAATCAGTTTTCTATTGAGTTCTCCACTTCCTCTGAAAACATGTGTTACATATGTAATCCTCCAATATCATGTACTCTAAATTTGGTTTATGATTCCACTCATATAGTTTATTCTTTCAAAATATTAATGAATCATGTGACCTACTTTCATATGGATCTACAAGTGTTCTTTCAAAAGACTAATTCTAAAAATCTCAACACTTAACCAAAAAATATTTAGCACTCCAAAAACTTGAAATCAATCATTTGAGAATTTTTTTCAAAGTTTAATCCTAAAAATCTACCACTTGAAAACTATTCTCAAGGTTTGAACCAAGTTCTTCAATACACTTCAATTCTCTCTTCCATTATAAACAATAATCCATGCCCCAATGTGGCATAAAACAAAAACCCTAGATGTTACAGACTTTTATAACCCTTTATCATAGTAACACCGTGGTATAGAACATATTTCTCTGCCAATATCATTAATCATAACATTCCCCCTAACACTTGATATCAAAATAACTTTCAATACAAAAATATAAGGAACCAAATGTTCTTTCTCTAGTTATCCAAGTTCTCTTTTCAGACTATGTTCATGTTCTATTTGCCATGAAACTCTTCTAATTTTACTATGAAGTTTATTCTAAAAAAATCTCTATAAACACCTTGTTAATTATTGAAACACCATCAACACGCCTTCACCCTATACCACTTATTCTCTATCTATTTATTCTATGTGTTGGTATACCTTTTTTCTTTAAGAACACTTCTCCTAGATAGGACTTTAACTAGATCCATGTTCCATAAATAACTCTTTCTATTCCAAGATACAATAAATTGAATAATTTTATGATTTTAGGTTCTTTACAATATATAATAAAATAAGAAGGTATTTTATGCACTGAGAAATGACCCCTGGAAGACCTCTTCAAACACCTGAGGAAATATATCCTTTGGGTGTTGCATCATCAAAACCTTCTACTATGTTTCTGTTGTTTTAAGATTCTAGTACTTATGGATTTTGGAGGTACCATGAAAACCAACCTCCATCCAAAACTTCCCGACTAAAAATTTTGGTTTCTTTAAACTGATGAACTCCCTGAACAATCTAGAACTTATGTTATAATTTTAACCTATTTAAACCAAGGCATGCATTAGTCTTATCTTCCCAACTGCATTCTTCAATATGACTCCAATCTTTCAAATGATCCTTCACCTATCTCAAAGGACATTTTGTATCTCAATAGACCTTTCACATTTATTTATTCTAGAACCATAAAACCAAAGTCTTTCATCCCCACTCATAACAAAGAAACACTCTATGGAATTTGGGATGTCATTTTCCCTCTAAACATCAATGTGGCCATGGAAAATACCTCCCAAATACATTATATTCATATCTCTAATACTTATCATCTTTTGTACTCTCCACCAATAGACCTATATCATTACAGTAAAGAATAATCTACTTTCAACAAAGTTTCTACATTTGATGAACATTCTGAACAAACCATTAACTTTATATTTGGGAATAAACACCCACACCTATTCATGGGGCATCATGGATGAAGAAAAAAAGGGTATTATGTAATTCCATGAGAATTAACTAGATAACATCCAATTATTGGTTCATGTATCTTATATAAATATAACATTTTACTTCTTCCCCAGCCTGTACTCCCTACATGTTCCACACTGCCTATTTCTAAGCTTATGCATTCATTTTCAACCAAGATTTTCATCCTCCTTCTCACTAAATTAATTTTATATTCCCCATTCTAAAACTACTTTTTTATATGATTTTTCATGTCTAAAATACACAAATACTTTTTAAACGTAGTTAGACAAAATGTTGTCTCACACTTTTCTACCTCCATGGGACCCCCTTCTTGAATTTTCACACACCATACAAAAACTTTAGTATTGAAACTCATGATCCAGTTGATCAATGAAAACACTTCCATAATATGGCCATGTTACACACTCACTCCAAAACCCCAGAATAGAATAACTTAAATAGTTTAGTGAAAATCCATCAAAAAATAGCCACTTCCCTTCAGCAAAAATTTTAAGGTTTCAGTTTTTCCAAATCCCTTTGTGTTTTTGGGTGATCATATTTTTTGGGATGAAGATAAAGGAGTGGCGAGGTATTTGAGCTAAAATTTCAGTTACAAAGTTTTTTTATGGAATTAATCCTTTGTATGCATATTAGGGGTTGATTTGTGTAATATCCTAGTTCTCTGTGGTGTTAAAGAGGATAGGTGATGGTTTTTAAACCACTTCCTCATGAGAGGTGACTCCCTCAAGGTCTTTATCTTTGATGTGGTGCATGTATTAGGGATGAATATTATTTAATAATGGTAAAGGTTTCATTATAGAGTTCAATGGATTGGGATTCCTTATCACTGTCAGTTTGATGGTCAGTTTCAACATGGTAATATAGGTTGTTTCATGGTGTTACTCCTTGTTTATAGGATCAAGTTTGACCAACTTTTTTGAAATGGTAGATATATTGGAATTTGTGTTGTGGATTATAAAGGATGATATTTTAATGCCTCAATCCTAGTTTCCAAAAGCCAGAGAATTATTTTATTATATTGGAATGATTATGATAAAGTCAAATCCTGAAGAATCAGGAAGTTTAAAAGTCTTGTAAAACCAGATACATACATAAGTTTAACATTACAACTTGTAATAAAATACAATATAGAACATCCATTAGTAACTCCCATAAATACAAGATTATTACTATAATTCATTCATAATACACTTCTTCGAATCCATGGGAAATATAAAACATAATAAAGGGGCGATCTCAATAGCTCAGTAAGGTTAAATAATACAGAGGAAGAAATCATAAACATAAACACTATGCTTGATGAATAACTAAAAACACAAGCCCTTAAAAATAAACTTGAGTATAATATGGTAGGAGTAAAAAATGAATAAATAATTCCGTAAAATGTAACCATGTATATTCTACCAGACTAATAATCATATGGAATATTAATATATAGTTTCATAATGAGAGAATGTATAATACTAGACATCATAAGCATTCTGTCAAGGCCTCGTTCCAAGACCATACATAGACGGGTAAAACCCCAAACTATTTTGTATCATGAGACCTAATGATGCATCTAGGGGCTATATCGAGCCCCACACATCACTAAATAATTCAAATATATTCCACATATGATAAGGGTGAAACAAAATAAAATAAACATTCATATCGAAAAACTAGCATATGAAATGTAAATACCTTATTATAACCCATGAATGGTATCAAATTAGCACATCCACAGTCAAAATGATCATAAAAACTTCAAAAACATATGGTAGATAATAACATAATATATATACCTCAATTAATTTCAATATTCAAAAAAGTATGTTGAGATAGATAAATATACTTTTAAATGATACCATTGAAAAGTTCATGAGGAAATATTCTCTAAACATTCCAAAGTGTCCCATACCACTTTGAAACATTCAAATTGTAGTCCCTTAGAATATTAGGAGAATAATGTGACTCTATATATGATATATAAAATGATAGTATATACACCACATACAAGGAATAAGTGGTGAACAATCCATATATCTCATAAAAGTTAAAGTGATATGAGAAAAATCCTTTTTTACTTTGGAATGAAGAGTTCTTTTGGAAAATCATTTGTATTTTTCATAAAATCATATTGTAAACATATATATCCAAAAAAAAATAAAAGGGAAGGAAATTTAAATTTTATTTGAGGTATAATTTATGTCCCACTAAAGTGAAATCATGTAAAAAGAGTTTCTAAGAAACTTTAGAAATAAAACATTTTAGTGTAGTTGAAAGGAAATATTAAAAAGATTTTAAAGAGGAAAGGAATGTTTGATTTCATAAAATAAGAAATGAAAAATATAGTTTTTCATGATAAAATTATAGATTTTATAAATATAATTATGTCTTAAAAATATTATATAGTTCACTTTAAAATGGGTAAGAATTTGAGAAGTTCCCTTGAATCGGGCTTGTTTATCAAGAAGAATTAATAATGGAACCATTTTAAAACATAAAATTCCCATAAAAAAGATGAAATGATCTGAATATATGATTATTTAAAATATAATAGAATATATAATAATTAAACAAAAATAAATAAACATTACATTGGGGTAAATATAGTGAAGTAATAACCCAATAAAAAATAAAGGTTTAGGTGGAATCCCTTACAAGTTTGTAATCAATCGAAACATATGCCCCAAAATTAATAATCATAAAATTATTGATTTAATTCCATGAATACAAATATATAAATGATATATTACATCAATGGGAAGTATACATACACCATACATCATAAATAGTGGTGAATAAAAAATATCTCACAAAAATGGAAGTGAGATGAGAAAACCCTTACTAATTTGAAATCAATTGAATTGTATGTCCAAAAATTAAAAAACATCCAATTAATAATTTAATACCATGAATATAAATAGATAAATGATATTATATATCAAATTTAAGTGTAAATACACCACATACAAGAAATAAGTAGAAAAAATGGAAATCTCGTGAAAATAAAAGTGAGATTAGAAACTCCTTACCTTATGTTCGAACGTGTTCTGCACTTGACCTTAACATCCTGGATAATCAAATTAAATCCATTAATTAATTAATAACCTTATATACATTTATTTATATATTATAATTTTTTTAAGTTCATTGATGGCCATTTGGATGAGTAATAAGATATAAATTTATCATTTGGGGCGTTTGTTTCCTTGGTTTTCATGATCGGTATACTTGTATATGAGTATAGAAGTTCATGTGAAATGGATATAATTATCCATAATTGAATTTATATATTAGTAATTAAAATAAATGAGTTTTAATGGTTATATATATCATTTAGTTACATGTTATAAGGATAAATCATTAGATAATCCATTTAGTGATTATCGTTTAGATTGTTACGGTGGTTATTGATCATAACAAACTCATTTTGTTTTATCATTTAGTATTATGTAAATGTGTTACTTATAGAACATAAAAAGTTTTATATTATAAATTTTACAATATTTCTCAATCATTAAAATTTTTTCATGAACATATTTTAAAAATAATTTTAAGAACAAAACTTCATCCACGAAGGTTGTAAATTGACACCTCCCAAACGATGATTTCATTTATAAAATAAAAGAAGGAGAGTAAGAATATTGATAATGGTTATTACATTGACATGATATAATTCCAGTATATAGATGATAATAGAGTTTTAATGATCAATTGGACAGAGGAGGTTATGATAGAAAAAGAAATAATATAAATTGAAATGAAATTAAATGAAAAAGGAAGAGGATTTACCTCTTGAAATAACCTCCTTGAGAATCTATTTAAGGGAAATAATTTTGGCCTTTTTGAAAGATAAAGGGCACATGGATATGGGGATGGACTATGGAAGAGTATTTGGGTAGAACTTTGAGAAGCTTCAAGGCTCAGTGGAGTGAAGAGAAGAGGGAGTGAAGGGTGGTTTTTATAGTGGAGGAGAGGAGGGTTTTTCCATTATTTTAATCATTATTTTATTATTGTGTCACAAGAATGTGAATAGTATTGATTATTATTACTAAAAATAGTAATAAGTGAATTTTAGTTCCAACTAATGGCCATTTACATCATCCATGACTCAAGAATGATGCATAAATTCATTTATTTATCACATTTCGTAAATTATCAAATTTCACTATTCACCAAAAAATTCAAGTATTTCATAAAAATAAAAAACAAATCACTATAAACATTTTTTAATGTGAAGAATTTGAAAATTGACTCCATTTTATAAAAATAATATTCTAAATATTTGAAATTTAATTTTTAAATAAAATCATTATTTACTTGAAAAATACATATTTTAAATTTTAAACTAGTTTTTTAATAAATTAAAAAATTAACTGAGGTCTCATAAAATTATCCTAAAATAATAGGAAAAAAAATATTTATTTAATAATATATTTTATAAAAATTAATTTTATTTTAAATAAATTTATTAATTTAAAATTGTAATTAAATATTTATTACTCATAAAAATACCAACAATTAATTATTAATTTTTAAAACATTCACTCTCATTTAAAAGGTATATAAATTTTATTTATACTTTCATGGGTGTGGTTAATATTCATAAGGTTCAAAT
The DNA here is from genome assembly GCA_963277665.1 of Viscum album. NCBI lineage: Eukaryota > Viridiplantae > Streptophyta > Magnoliopsida > Santalales > Viscaceae > Viscum > Viscum album. The sequence continues at coordinate 410,599,710 of OY728129.1, read as the reverse complement.
TACTGTTCATAAGTGTAATAGTACTATTCATAAGGGTATATTACTATTCATAATGGTCAAGTTACTATTCAAAAAAATTAAGTTGATCCTATTAGACTCTAAAAAGACTACTGATCACAATGGTGTATGCTTTTTTTCAAAATTAAAATCGTGGAAGTGGTAAAATTATGTTTCATGGCTAGTTTATAACTATCTTGTGAAAATAATTATAATAACAATGTTTTTTCACAAATACTCAGTTTTGTGTGCATTACAGGCTATATTTATTTTTAAATTATTGGGGTGTTACAACTTTGATTGGGTACATTACGGTTTTTCCATACCTTATACACTATATAATTAGGGGAAACCATATCTATTATGACATGGTCAAGGAGGTTACACAATGATTATGTCATGTTACAACTTTGTATAAATTCATTCTTGCCTTTATAAATATCTATTTTTCCCCTTCCACCCTTGAACCCTAGGTGGCCAAAATCCCTTTTTCATAATCCTTTTAAACCCCTCTGAGAGTCTTAATCCCTCAACCATTAGATATCATGTTTGGTGACAAATTCTAGTCTTTTCTTCTTTGATGGTTATGTTCTCTTTTGTTCTCCTAGTTCTATGTTATGGAACCTTTTTCTATTTGTTTTTGTTGTTTTTTATATCAATTAATGATAGAATATTCATTTTGGGATGATGTTTTGGGATAGTTGGTTACCCATGGAATTGGTAATTGGAGTTTGGCACTTTTTATTTAGTTCTTTCCCTAAGAACATTGACATATTCATGTTGATCAAAAGAATTCATTACCTTTCTTTATTTAATATGAAATTGTGGGGTTATCATGCTTTAACATTTTGGGTGATTATGGAATTAACTTGACTGAAAACTCATTTTTTATTTTATTTTCTAAAAACCCGCTTTATGAATGAGTGGTAACCATCACAGGACACCATGTGAGGAAGAGAGACAAAATACCTATTTGAAATTCAGAATTACAAAAGGAAACAATAAGAAAATAGAAACCGAGAATATCTTGAGTTGTGATTCACTTGCATCAGTAGATGACATGTCTCCTACCAATCCTCACTATGAACCGCCAATCATCAACATTGTCCCATCCCACTGTCGTTGTTGAAATCCAAAAATCACACCAAAATAGTAGCGATCTACTGAGGCAATCATCATCCCCACTAGTGAGAGATGTCCCCCCAGAATCCGTCAATGCAAAAACTCTCAATAGAACACCGCAAAGCCAACCAGACAAAGAAATCATCACCATTATAGAATAAAATCAAACAGAAAAACCAAAAACATCACAAAACCATCTTTAGTGAACAAAACCATAAAAAAGATTCCAATACAGCGGCCTCCAAGAATTTAGTCGATCACTAAAACCCACCTTCCAAGATACCTTGAAAACCACCACATTGATCCAACTTAGAGGGGAGTGGTGGAGTCCTGGAGCAAGAGTAGAGTAAAAGCAGACATCGTCGAGAAGGAACACCATCACTGATAACTTATATAGTCATTCAGGAGAAAACCATGAATAGATCCAAACATCATGAAGAAAATATCAATTGCAACCAAAAAAAGAACCATCGTGAATGAAAAATCACTAGAGAAAAGCCAAAGCTTGAAAAACACCAACACGAAACACAATGCCTAGAAAACAAAATATATCTCAACCATCATATCCCAAACCCCCACAACAGCCACTGCATCATACCAAAATAGATTCAAGTGAAGTATTTTGGGGATGAAGAGAATATATTGAGAAAAACTAGGCCTTGGCAGCGAGCCATGAATGTGGAGATAAAAAAACCAACTTATACATATGGGAAGAAAGAGAAGGAGAGAATTGAAGGTCGAAAGGCCGAAACAAATGAAGGGAGCGACCCTAGAGAGAAACCTGGTTGCCGCTGGAGAGAAAACCATCTGAGAAGGATAATCTAGGGAGAAACTGAGAAACAAATCAAAGGTAAGAAATAACTGAAGGAAAAATCATCATTAATAGAGAAGAGAAAATTAATAAGCTAGAGCCTGAATATGAGCTCTATCACCAAGGGAAAACCCTAGATGGAGGAGATGTGTTGCGCACTCGAGAGAGTATCTGGGAGATAAGGGGTCCATAATTTCATAATGGAATTAAAATAATGAATATAATAATAGGATAATTAAAGGAATAGTGAATTGTGGTTTGAGTTTTGTGGTCTCATGTGTAATTTTTCTATTTTTTATTACCTCTTGATTTATTGGATAGAGTAATTTCTAATAGTTATATTTTTTGTTGTGTTTGGTATGGTTAACTTTCCTGAAATCTAATAAATGACATAAATCAAGAATGATTTTGATATGATTAAATAAATATACATGTGAATTGATAATTATTATTTCTATAATTTGATGAAATGTGGAATGAATTCTAAAAGCATGTTTATATTGATTCATGGTTATTGGTAGATAATAACTTATAGGCTTATTATTTATAAAAACCAATTCATAATAAAATGTTTCATTCAATATGTAATTAAAACTATCATTTTATAAATAAAAATTATTTTGGGATAAGTGATCACATTCTTATTGTAAAGGATTGTATGCTTGGGTTTTATGGATTTAGTTTTTCTGTGAGTGTTTTGTGATGGAAATAACTTTTTTTTTATATGCCTTCTCTAGGTAATTAAAGCCTTGATATTTTTTGATGATAAACAGATATGGCTATAAATTTTTGGCGAGTAATGGACTAGATGATGTAGGCTTAGTGAAGGTTGATGTCTGTGATGTCAAGATGGAAAGTATTATATTCAATGGTATCAAGGATGACATTGGGGTAATCAGGAAAAGTTAATAGATAATTTTGATTTTTAATTATTATTTTATGCTTTCTTTGATATTTAGTTATCATATCATTGTTTGTTTTGATTTCCAACTACATAACGTAGTTTGATTATATTCAAGGTAAGTTCATCCTTATTTTGGTAACTTAGGATAATTTCTAGAGTACCCAAAATATTATAACATATTAAATGGAATTAATAAAATATTAGGATTTTTTCTTGGTTGTGACACCCTAGTATTTTTGTGTTTAATTAATTTATTCATTTAGTGATACTTATTTTGTCTCTAGATTATTTTCTCAAACATTTAAAAAATTTAAAATTTTAAGAATTTTTTTCCTGCCACATGTTTAGTCCAAACAATGCAGTGACAATTTAGTTACTATGTGACGGGTTTCTATAATAGGATAAAATTGTTTTTAGTGGTTGATGCATGTTTTCCCAAATAGTTTGAGCTAACCATGTGGTTACCTCAGTGTGCCTAGGGAATTGTGCATCATTGGATCACAATTTGTGTAAACCATACGTCAATCGTGTGATATTCCTAGGCTTTAAAAATTGAAAATATTATAATTTTTCCCATTTATATATTTTACCTAAAAAAGGTATTATCTCTCCCTCTCCCCCTTTAACATCCCAAAACCAAAGTCTCCTCCCCCTTCTCTCATGGTCCTTCCTATGGCCTCTATTTCTTGGTGATTCATCATTAGATTTCAAGAGGAAAGTGGTCTAAGTGAGTCTCATTCTCCTCATCCTCCTCCACCTTCTCCCTCTCTCTCTCTCATAGTTTTCCTTCCCCCCCTTATTGTGTACACCCAAACTGAACCCTAGGTGGTTCTTTTTGTAACTTCCTCCCCTACGGATCCACTAAAATAGTTCCCCAATCTAGTTAGTCACATAGCCTCAAGGGCACCTCCCCATACACCAGAGTTTATTGACTATCAACAAGGGTCTAATGGTGATATAATGGGGAGATTATTCCCTCTATATTAGTAATAAAATAAAGTAGAAGAAATCATATAAAAAGGCTAAAAAATAGAATAATAACTAGAAATCAATAATAAATAAATAAATAACCATGCATGGGCATTCTACAATGAGAAAGAAATAGGAATACAGTAGATGATGCATATAAAACGAGAATTAATAAAAACATTAAATCCCCACATGCTATCCCCATGAGCATTCTATGTTCTGGTTTAGTCTTGTGCTCCAAATCTCCCATGTACAAGTATAACAGCGTATAGCATAATCCATGGTCCTAACCTGTAGTCAAAAGATAATCTATTCGGGTACCCATCGGCGGTCTGAGTAGGGTGTGAGATATAATCAGTGGAGCATACCCATCTAATTAAATCTAGTCTATGAATAGAAAATAAATTAGTGTGCAGGTATAATAGATAATTAGTGAGTAAATATATTTAGTCAAGTCAACTTGGGTTCCTCAAAGGACACTCAGCCGACAATACCTACTTCATCTTAAGCCATAATATCTCTCAACATGCCACCATATATATGTTTATGTGTGTGTATATTTATTTATATATATAGGTATATATGTATATATATGCACTATATACGAAGTAACATATATATCCATATATTTATATACGAATTATTAGCCTAGACTCGAGGAATAACTCAAGCATTCATGTGTAATCATAAGAGTCTCATAGAGTAATAAGAGATATCATGCCCATGGGCCATGGATAATATATGATTTTGTGATGAGTATCATAACTAATATAGGATGTCATGTCAAGTGTCATAATTAATATAGGATGCAATGTCAAGTATCATAATTAATAATTAGAAGGGTCATACCAAATCTTCTCATCAAGGGGGCATGGAACAACATGTACAGCAACCTCAAGTGATGTGAAACACCATGTATAACATACACGTCCAAGGGGGTTTGAAATGTCATGTCTAAACCCTAACTTAGGTTCCTCTACAATAATCTGGTACAAGGTAGTATAACTTTCATGATTATCCCTTATACAATGAATTATATAATTAAGAACCCATCATTTCTCATGTTACATTGTACCTTTATTATTATTATCAATTTAACAATTAATTACAGGTTGAGAGTTTATCCATTCCATAAAATAAAATAATGGAATGGGATAAAATTCATTTATAAAAAAGGATTCCATGGGAATCACCCATCCTATAGAATAAATAATCATCAGTAATTTAATAATTCCTTTTCATTTTAAGAAAGTGCACCTCAAAGGTGGTTTTATTATAAAACATAGTATGATTGACATACCACTTCATTCATTTTAGTTTAATCATATCCTCTATGAGGGATAATTCAACACACATAAAAAGGTGATTTAAAGTGAAATGGGGAATTATAATCATGACTAATAAATAATTTCTAATATCCTTTAATTGAACGCACCCTATGGGGTGGTTCGGGTTTGGTTCACCGACCAACAACCATGCTAATGTTATAATAATCATTACGGTCATAGTCTAATCATTTGATTTAAGACATTTCGTATTTTAAAATCAACACAAGGAAATCACAGCATGTGGCACAACAGAAATATCATATAAATTAGTGAGACTTTAGGGGAAAGAAACTAGACCAGTTATCTCATGTTTTGGATGGTCCACTCTTCTAATATTGGTCTTAGATTTGATAAGGAATGAAATAAATCATAATATTTAAAAAAATCCCTAAAAATAGGATGAATTATCTTTCATAAAGATAGTTCTAAATATGGTGAGATAAATGAAAAGGAGGAGGAGTCTTTTCCTTAATAAGAGGCTTCAAAGGCATCCAACGGTTCTTGATTCGGACTAATAAAGGAGGAGATCATACCAATGGAATAGAAAGATAAATGGGTGAATGCGTGGGAGGTCTCCTAGGAAAATGAGGGAGGAAAAGTGTGGATAAAATTTAAGGGTTCGAGGAAAAAAATTATAATTTTTTCCCTTTTAATTATGCATGTGGTTTGGTAGAAAATTTTGGCAAACCATACACTAACCATGCAACTCAAACTATAAAAGAAGCATACCCTGTACAGTTTGGCTACATGGTTTGGGCTAATTGTGTGTTAACCATGATGTGTTACTGGTTATGTGGCACTAACCATGTGGTCAAGGTGCATAGTTTGGAATACCATGCACATACCATTCACCCACCTCTTCAATTTTATACATACATTATTCATGAATATGAACCCAAGGGTTCTTAGTTTGATAAACCATGTGACACCCCCTTTTGGGTTGAACGATTTCCTCTATAGGGTCACATTATTTCTAACAAAGTTTGTGCCCTTTCATGCACTTACTGAAAATGTTTTTTTGAATCCTGATGATCCTGAAACTAATATGAATTCATGATACAAATCTCTATCCTTAAACTACATCTTAAATCATCACTTTTAAGTGATACAGCTCTTTGAATTCCAATTTATGGATCAAATTAAGATTTGGCATGTTCTCTAAACAAAAATTTCAAATTCACTAGGAATTTTTAACCAGCTTAAAACAAGGGATGTTACAATCTCCTCACCTTAGAAATTCTCATCCTGAGGAATTATTAGGGAATAAAAAACAAAAATAAACCTACTCATGTCATGAAATCTCACTCAAATGGACACGTTTTAATTCCAAATTCCCAGCATACCTACATGCATCACTTTAATCCTATAGTTCTTGAACCTCCAAAACCTAGTCCAATTCTCATATTCAAAACCGAAACTTCAATATGGAACCTACTAGATCCCATATATCCAAAAGTATTATCATGTATTTATCTCTTTCATGAATCATCCCATGGATCTTCCACCATAGATTCTAGATATCACTGGTCAATTCTGAACTATAGTTCTCCCACTATCAAAATTGCATATTTAAGTATGCCCTCAGTTTCCCAGTGACACCCGCATCACGCTCATCAAGTCATGCATGAGTAAACTACTATCATCCCTCGATTTGATCAGAATTTTCAAACTCCAATTGACCATTCACAAACTAGTTGCACTAAATTTCCCTTTAAAGGCCAAAGATGACCATTAAAATTTCACCCATCTCAAACCAACTATGTGCTAAATGAAGTTCTTTACTGACTGCATTCAATTATTTAAGGAAAACTCAATTCAACCGACCTCTGGTTGACAAATTTATGAAAATGATCAGCTTTTATAAACAACGCGTCACTGAACCAGATTCTAAGGCCTTTATCTTGAGGTGTACTGAAACCACTCCAAGCATGCTCACCAAATCCCATACCTGAATTTTGGTGAAATATATTGGTTGAACTATATCCCGAACAATTTTTACATCATGCTATAACACAATCACCAACACTATCCCAATCCAGCATCCATGGATTATCATAAGGTACTATGTGTTTGACACCCACATTGGGATATCACCCAAATCTATATTCAAAATATATAAATTACATTTACAGAGGATTCTAGTAGTACATGATTCCATTTATCAAATAGTATCTAAGTGCCAAAATTAATGCCACAAAATTGTTCTTAAGACATTTGAACCTCCTCACACGAGGGTCATTCATCAAATCCAAAGGTTATTTGATTATCTCAGCATAAGGATAACGTTGTCCCAACATACTCAAGATGATGTTAAGATAGGGTACATGCTCATCATTAAACCGAAAGTATAGTAAGATGTTAACTAAAACTATAATTTATAATCATGTATATCTCTCCTAAACCACACTATATCAAAATAGGTTTCACTTGATGTGAAGGAACCCTTAGCACCATGTCTTCTGAAAATTCATGACCATATCCAACTATTGTTGAACTACCCCTTGGAACCCAAAACTATGATTATACCCCTATTGGTATAGTTGTAAGGGTTATGCATCGAATGTTCATGTAATATAGAACTCAGTGAACATTTAATGGACCCAACCATCCATTGAGATTTAATTATAATAGTGTCAATTGAACCACTCAATAATTGATGATTGTAAAGCATCTAGCTTAATAGCTAACATAATATTTGATGGATCGATAACTTAACCTTAAATCCAAAGGTAATTGTGATCATTATAAACAACCACTGAGTTCTCATCCCGAATCTCTCTGTTCTTTAATGGTTATGTTCTCTACCAATCACCTCACCGTTTTTCTACCTTGCAACCATAAATAGACAATCAACCCATAAAACTCCCATATTGTATATTTATTCTAATTATGAATCTAGAATACAGACCTGGTTTAACCTCAAAACTAAGTTTTAAAACTCATCATCAGGACCAAAACTAGAAATATCGAATTTAAAAATTCAACATATTTTAGAAGATCTTCTGAACATTCAAACTGGTCCTTTATGGTTGTGTTCCTTATACTTGGAAGGACATACATATACATGTTCGACATGAAACTCCCCACCATAGGAGTTTACTAGTCATCATTTTCAAAAAAAATACCTCATCCCATGGCCCACACTCAACACACCACTTAACATGGGTTATGGATGTGACCAACACACTTATACAAGAGACAATAAAAAATAATAGAAAATTCATCTCCTTAAAATCATGTGAGAACAAACTTAAAAACCAAAACCAACTATGATAGGTGATGTTACATCACCTTCTAATTTATCTAAAATTAGCCTATAGTAGTGGGAAAACTCATTTCTCTAATACTCGAGTCACTCTACTTTGGTGATGCCCTATGAATGTAGTTGTTACATACTCATGAATATTTCCAAGAAATCTTGCAGCCACATGGTTTAATGGATTACATGACTTTGTCACTCAAATAGTATATGATTTAACACATCACTTCTTAACTCAATAGGCACCACATGTAATAGTATGTTCCATAGTGATATCAAAACAGCATGATAGGTTCTATGTATTCCTGGCATATCATAGAATACATGTAGATTAATTCAGAGTTTTATTATCCAAATAACTATTATAAGGTTGAAAACACTCAATTAATACTCCATTACAAAAGAATGAAGGTCACACAAGCATCAAAATGGCTGACCATGCCTGAGGAATGTCTAACTTGTTGAATTGAAGCATTACACGGTGCTCATATTCTTCAAAAGGCTTAGTTTACCGAAATACCACCCACCTATCTGAGGGTTTTATTTCATCACTAAGAGTATTACATGAGAAAAACAACACTCAAACAGTACCTATCATCTAAAAACTAAAAACAGTATTTACTAGTGCTAATTTTCTTCAAAGGGAGCTACCTACCTTGGTTTATCCCCTTCCTGAAAAATAAATCATCAACCCAACAAAGAGTTAATTCCAAAATATCACTAGGCTTATTGTTGTTTCTTTTAGGTTCTTGTGATAGAAGAAGAATACCGCTGGCAATTCTCACATTCTTATTCTAAGGAAACTATCATGGTAGCTTTATAATTAACCCTCACATGAGGGTTGAAATTAGAAACACCACATTAAGGTTTCAATTACTCCATTAAACTAATTTACATTTAAATTATAAACATTTTAAAGACTCAATTTAAGTAACATGAAGTACTAGTCTTGAAGGAAAACCATAATTGGTATTTTATTTAGCTAAATCCATAAGGAATCATAGGCAAGTTATATCAAAATTCCTTTTAGGAATTATTTATTTGGATAACATTCTATCATAATTTAACCAATTTATCTTATAAATTCCTTTTATAAATTTTTTTTATCCCTAGAGATTATCATATCTGGCTTAGTTAAAGAAAATATCAATCACAATATATTGATATAAACACTATTTATATTATATTTTCCATTTAAATTAACATGCACCTCATAATAATAAAACTCAAAAGTAGAGTAATGGGATTTTATCGAGAAAAAAGTGGTCATTTAAGTATTGTGATACCATATTTTTATATGTTTCACCATATAAGCAGTTGTGGACACTTTAAATAACCATCCCATATATCATAAACCTACCCCTATGGGAAAAATAATTAAGAATATAAAGGAGTAAAGGAGACCTATGAGGGTCCCATCATGTCAATTTGGGTCCAATTTATATGGGAATCCATTACCAATTTATGAATTAAACACTCTATAAATTACAATTAGCATCCCATTTATGTTTAACCCATAACAGTCATTTTATTCAAAATTTAACACACCCATAATGGGTTTATCTCATAAACAACATTCCCCAACTGACCTACTTGGATTCCTTTGTTCATTTAAGGATTTATTCATACGGGTCATCATTCCCAAATTATAGTGATACAAGCCTTTATAATGGAAACCATTTTATATAATAATTTAAATTTAGCATATATATATATATAAGACTTGTGCTTTAGTTATATTAATAAAAATTTATAAGTTGTAGAGTTAATTTCCATTATAAGTTACAATTGGAATTCATATAACCGATGCCAGATTTTTACCTCTAGTATCAAGGTATAACAAGTCGATATATGATGGTTCAATTATATGGGTTACCATTCTCTAATTTATAAATGCCTATAAAATTTATAAATTAGGCAATTGGATCCCATTTAATTGAAACCATTAGTGTTTCAACCCATGAAACCAAGGGTATGTGGCCCAAAAATCTCATGATTGGTTAGTTAAGGTGCCACTATAAATCTATACGGGGAAATTATATTTAGGTTAATGAAAACACTTCAAATATCAGGAAGTGAAGTAATGCATCCTACATGGAATGGAATATGCATTCCATATGAATATATATGTGCCTAAAATGATGCATGTAGTAATACATCCTTATTATACCAGGCCAAGGGTAAAAATATCATAAATTAGTAGGTAATAGAAAAGTACAACAATCACTGAAAAGTGAAATAATAATCAACTACAATAATCAATATCATAAACAATATCATCCCTTGCAACTTGATCTTTCCCTCATGTGTGGGTTGTCTAGACCCAAACACCAGATATTTACAAAGTTATGACACATTCCTAGTCTCCCTTCTATCATCCCAAAATAGTAATACAAAAGGAAAAGGTCTCTAATAAAACTTTGTAAATTCCAGCCCTAAGGAGCCACTAAAACGGTGCCCTGAGCGAGTCGGTCACATGGCCTCAAGCACTCCTCCCCCTACTCTAGAGGCTACTAACTAGAAGAAAGGGTCTAAATGTGACATAGTGGACATATTATACCCTTTGGGTCAATAATAAAATATAGCATAATCAATCATATAAAAAGTCTATGGAATATAGTGATAAAAAATATTGATTGATAATAAAGGAATAAATAACCATGAATAGACATGTTATAATGGGAAAACAATAGATATACAATAGGAGATACACATACAATGGGAATAAATAAGGAAAAATATCCCCATGGGAAATCCCTGTGAGAATCCTAAGTGTAATATTAGTCTTGTACTCCTAAGATCTCATGTACAAGCATAACAACACATAGTATAATCCATGGTCCTAACTTGGAGTCAAGAGATAATCTGTTCGGGTACCCATCAGTGGCCTGAAAAGGGTGTGAGATATACTCAGTAGGCCACCACCAATGGAATATAATTTAAATCGGTCCATAGATATAAAATAAATAAGTCTATTTTAATAATATATATGAAGTGAGTAAATAAACATAATCACGTAAACTTAGGTTCCTCAAAGGACACCCAGCCGACCATACCTATTTTGGTTCATCTAACAAATGAAAAGTTCAAATTCACTTGGAATTTTCAACTTACTCAAAACACGAGATGTTACACATTTGGTTTTTTTTTTTGTATCTCCTTCTTCTAGGGTATCTAGAGGGTTATTCAAGCCACCCAATTTTCATTGTTTGAGGAATCACAACATCTGTGCATTCCCTAGGTAGGTGTTTTCAGGATTTTTCATTTCTGTAATTTTCTTCACATGATTGGGTGTTTGAAATTGAATTCATTAAAATTAAAAATGTTGGTTTTGTTTAATTAAATTTAAATATGATTGTTATCAATATTTTAATGTGATTTTAATTTATTTAAAAATGGGTTTTTAAGGGTCTTTCCTTATTTTCTTTTTTTACTCAAAGAATACCTTCTACTTTTTTATAATAACATTTTTATGGTAGTTTTAAAAGAGTAATTGGGTTTTCTAAAATTAGTTGGGGATATTTATGGAATTTTATATGATAACACATGGGTTAAAAGAATTAATTAATTAGATTTTATTTATTTGATAAATTTTATTAAGTTTATTTATTATTGAAGTTCTTAAATATCATTAAATAACTCAGAAGGAAGGGTTGAATTTGTGATTGAATTTTTAAAAATTTAAAATTAAAGAAACTAATACCCTATAACTTGTTAGAGTTTTTTCCATATCAATATTTATTAAAATCAAATTCATAAAAATATAGGAAAGTAAATAAAGAACACAAGATTTAAAAGGTTTGGCATCAGTGTGAGAATCTACATCCTTTTCATATCCATTCCCAGGGGTATGTGAAAATTAACTATTAAGAAGAAATGGATACAACTTATTTTAACTCCCATTGCAAACATCTTATCTCATACTATGAAATATTATACTGACTCTCATCAGTTTACAAATTTTTCTTACAAAACTTTTAGTGCTTCAGTTTTTTGTCTCTCTATGAATGGTAATAAATTAATATGTACTTTTCACCTCTATTTATAGGTACCCTAATAGATAGAAAATTTGGGAAACTGAAATATTTTCCCACTAACCCAAATTTAAAATTTTGAATTTATAGGATATTTTAACTTCATTTGAGTGTCTCTCAATCCTTCAAAACACTTTTCGATTCTTATTGAATCTTCTTTAAAGAATTGATCCTTTCCCTTGTAAATGATCATATAATGAAAATTTTGTGTGAAAATTTCATCATTTAGTATAATAACATCCATTATTATTTATTTTATTTTATTCTCAGCTCAAACTTTATAAAATATTCAAAGAAGTATGCTCGTTGAACTTACTCACAAAATGTGAATCCAATGGAATTTATTATAAAAAAGTTCATTAAATGGAATTTCTTAATATACAATTTAGAAAAAACATTTAATTTTTTTCAGTTTATCTTAACCCACTAAAATCAAAACAAAAACTCAATTTCACAATTCTATGCATAAATCCAATTAAAATTGGTTGAAAATTTTTTTATAACTTCAAAAGGTTTTAGTCACTTAGTAAAACAACATTTGATAATGTATATCTAGAGAACTATATCTTATTACAAACTTTATCTACCCCTTTTTATTTTCTCTTGAATTCTTAACTGATTTCTTGAGTCACTACATTTCTTCCACATTTTTCAAAACTATAGAAACATAGTGACAACAAATTCAAAGATTCTTACAAATTATTTGTCTGATGAATCTATGTCAAAATATCATCTGATGGATTGGTACCAACATCTTTTCTAATGAATTAGCATCAATACCTCATCCGATGAATCAGAATCAAGAGCCCTTCTGAGGAATTAGCATCAATATCTCATCTAATGAATCATTTACTTATTTCATGTTTTTTTAAACTATAAAATCTCAGCAATCACAACACATACAGATTTCTAAAAAAGTATTTTTCTAATGACCTGTGTTAGATGAAATGGATCAAAACTTACCTTTTTATAAAGTTACAAACCACCACCTATCTGATCAGGTCTGTATAGAAACTTAGACCAATCTTCAGCATCTAAATCTACTCTTATTATTTGTTCAATAGATATAGATAGGGAAACAACATCTTCTTCTTTGTCTAATCACGAATTATACAAACTCAGACTTTCTACAAGAAAATTCATCTTATATTTTATCTAATGAATCATATGATCAATAACTTTGGACTCTTTTCAAATTTTATAAAGTTCATAATTTAGTATTCTGATAACTTCCATGCACAATGCTTCTGTATCCAATAAGCTTCCTCATGAAAAATTCAACTTCCCTTTTTTATCAAAAGCATGGATTGTGATATTTTTATGATATTGATAACTTTGAGATCAGAAAATCATGTTCTGAATTTATTTGGAAAGTTCTTAACATTAAAACCTTCCAAATCTCAGAAACTTCTAACCTTCCAACAAAAAAAACATTATCCAATTTTTTTCAACATCGTACAAACTCGGACTGTCTAATAAAAACATTGTATGATGGATTGTCCAATCATCAATTTTATGAAACACTTTATTCATCCAGAATTTCATAATATTCACATAAAACATTTTATAAACCTTAAGCAATACAAATTTCACATGATTTACAAAAAAAATTCTTTATAAAAAATTAGTTTTAAATAAAAAAACATTTTTAAAAAAACATCACAAATAATCTTCAATCTTCCCCATTGGATTTATTAACCACAAATGTTAAAAAAATTTAACACTCATCATTTTTCATAACTTATAATTTTTCAAAACTCGTATTTTTAATAAATCATATTTTTTAACATTTACCAAAACATAGCCTTTCTCAAAAGAGAGTGTCTTGGAACCAAACTACAAGATAAAGTATTTTTTTTGAAGAAATTCTATCCCTTAGTGATAAGAAAAATTGTGGATTTGTTAAGATAAACTTCCCCTCACTTTTATTTTTCTCGCACTTTTCTTTACCTCCCCCATTTTATGATCATCATGGATTTAGAATCATTTAAATAAAAAATTACTATGCTCCCACTTATAGTAATGTTTTTTAAAAATACCCCCACCCCCTTTCAATATAATCCAAATAACATTGGGAGAGTTCTTCCTTAATATGTTTTGGAATTATTCAGTGGAGGTTTAACATGAATTTTCAGCCTCAAATATTCAAATCCCTCCCTTAGCATAGATTTTGTGAAATATCATTAGTTTAATATTTCATTGAGATATATTCAATAAAAACATCTCCATCGGCAAATTTATTATTTATGAAGTGAAAAATAATATCAATATACTTTCATATTTAGTATTGGACAGGATATTCAGAAAGATAAATTTCATTATTTTTATCACAAATCATCTTTAATGGTTTTCAAACGTCAACTTTCAAATCTTCCAGCTGAACTTTCATCCATAATATTTGAGTACACATCTATATAGTAGCAGCATATTTTGATTATGTTGTGCTCAAAGTTACTGAACTCCATTTCCTACCATTCCAACTCACATAACATCCTCCTAAGTAAAATGTTCCTCCAAAAGTTTATTTTATATCATTTTAATATCCAGCCCAACTGGCATTAGTATAACCATGAAAGTTCAAATCACAACTTATTTTTTATAACTACCTATGTGAATTTGTTCCTTTAGCATATCTCAAAATTTTCTTTGTATTCAAAATATGGTATTCTTTTAGATCACTCTGGTAACTATAATATAAAGTCACGATATAAAAAATATTAGGTCTTTAGGCAATAAGGTAAATCAAACTTCCTATCATCTTCTGAAAATCTTTTTGATTAACATGTTTTCCATTTTTAACTTTACTCAACATTGTTCTCATTGGAATTGGTGTAGAAAATTCTTTATAATCTTTCATTCCAAACTATTGTAACAATTTACTATCATACTTTTCTTGCGATAGGAAAATGTATTTTTCATTTTGTTGAACCTGTAATCCTAGAAGAAAGCTAATTCTCCTAAAATTTACATCTCAAAAATATTCTTCATTTCTTCCGAAAATTATTTTCAAAAATTTTCTTTATCCCCAATAAAAATTATATCATTCCCATAAACAATTACAATTAGGGTGATGGAGTTAACTTATTTTACAAATAATTGGTTTTCAACCTTACCTTTATTAAAAATAAACTTTTTCAGGAAATTATCATGTTTGGTGTACCAGGAATGTGGGGATTATTTTAACCCATAGAAATATTTATTCAACTTACAAACCTTAATTTAATATTCATCAAGTAAAAAATCCACAAGTTTTCTCAATATAAACTTATTCTTAAATCTCACCATTAAGAAAAATGACTTTATGTCCATCTAATAAACTTTTTAACTTCAATGTGTATCCACTTCTAGAAACATTCTAACTGTTTCTAAAATTACAATAGGGGAAACATTTTCTTCAAAATATACACCTTCCACCTGTGTATAGCCTTTATAAAAAACTATTTCTTTGTTTGTTGAAAATTCTCCATGTTCATTCAACTTTTTTTTGTACACCCATTTTTTACAATAACATTTTTATCTATTTTTCATGGAACAAGTTACCACATTTCATTTTTCTCAATTTCATACAAATATTCATTCATAAATTTCACTCGTTATTTATGTTTTACTACTTCAAAAATGTATTCTGGTTCAATCTGAGAAATGAGTGATGTATAATTTTCTCATCTCAACCTTCTTCTAGTATAAATTGGAGCTTTATGATTTCCAAGTATATTTCTAGTTTCAACATATTTCTATAAGGTAGTAAATTTTAAATTTTATCTTCCATATTCACTTTCCTTATCACACGATCCATCTGAATACTGATATATCTATTTTGGGTCACCCTTACTTTCATTAGAAATATTCAGTTTGTCTTCCTCAACATTTTTAGAATCCTTTATTAATGATTTTGGATTTTCAATAACTTTCACATAATAAAAAACCAATAATTTTTGTAAATGTTTGTTCTAACATTTATAATATCTTTAATTTAGGGAATATGCCATGAAATTTCCATCCTTAGTTTTTTTATTAAATTTCTCAAGATCCATATTTTTTATTTTTATTAAAAAGGGACTTCTAAAAACCTTAAAATATTTAACCAATAGGTTTTTGTTATACCACATTTCATTGAAAGTGTTTTTTTATTCTGACCTTATAAAACATTTGTTTTTCACATGTACAGCAATGCTAACTACTTATCTACAATATAAATTTGAATTTTTCTACAAACATTATTCTTACCATTTTCAATGAAATTATATTTTCCTTTCTGCTACTCCATTTTATTATGGGGTGTATGGATTACTATACTGATGTTTGGTTCTATGTTTCCTAAAATATGATTCCAAGTCATTACATGTATATTCCTTTCCATTATCAGTTCTCAAGTTCATTATGTAAACACCCATTTCTCTTTCAACTTTCCTTCTAAAATCTCTGCATATTTCTACAACCTCTGACTTGGAATTCATAAACATCAGTTTGGTTATCTGGGTGAAATAATCAATAAAGGTGATAATGAACAAATCTACTTTTTTTAATTGATGTCTCATCATCCCACATAAATTAAAGTGAATAATCTCAAGATATTGAATTTATACATTCTTATATATTTTACTAACCATATTTCCTTTATAAAAAGTTATAAAAATATCATATTCTTTTCTTTTCATTGTAGGTAAGTTTCTAAAAGCATCAAATTTTGAAGGTTTTTTCATACTTTTTATTCAAAAAGCCCAAGTATACGGTGAAAAAATTTATTTTTCATCTTCAGCACTTGGATAATAGGAGTCACAATGTTCTATTATCTGGAAAATAGTTCTAATAGTTCTTTATCCATTAGTTACAACATTTCCATTTTTCACACTTTTGATAATACAATAATATTTTCTCAATATACCTTATTTCCCATCATTACAAAGTTGACTTACACTAAGTAAGTTTCGTTTTATCCCACCAATAAATAGACCATGCTTATATTTAAAAGAATTATTATTTAATCCCATCCATTCTAATTCCTCAAATTTTTAATGAACTATCATTCTCGAAGGTAACTACACATCCATCTCAATTTTCAACATCTACAAATATTTTAAAATATTTTTTCATGTGTGAAGAACAACTATAATCAATAATTCATGGTTTATTCCTTTTAGTTTCTTTTAAACTAGTCTCGATAATAAATACATTTTCCACAACTTTATTTTTTCCATATTCCTTTTCTTTTATAGAAAAATAACTTTTCCCATTAATAGTTATCATACATTCTTCGGTATAGTGTCCAACCTAGTCAAATAATTCATATACTTCTTCTATACATTAAAATTTATTTTTCATTAGAAATTTTCTAACATATTGATATTTCACTTTCTAACTTTCTATGTTTTATGAATGTTACTCATTATTCTTTAATTGTTTCTCCCCCTTAATTCAATCCTTTTCTTGGGTAGAGACATGTTGTGACAATATTTATAAGATTTTTTCCCATGAATTCTATAATACCAAAAAACCATCAAATAATTTTCTTATGTATAAATAAGATATTTCCCTGTATGAATTTTTATAGGTTCATAACTTCTTTATAATTTAACATTTTTGAGGTTTGTTTCATCTTTCATATGGAGGGAATTTTAATCTTTTGTTTATGTGATATATTTTTCAGAACCATTATCACCCCATGTTTTCCCAAAACTTTTCTTGAAACCATAAATGTTAGAAAAATAAAATGAAACTCTATTTTTAGAATATGGGTAATTCACTAGATTCTTGGAATGTGAATCCTTAATATCTTTTGATCATTCATCTTTTACTTCTGAATCCCTACTGAAATTTTTATTCAACTTTTTTAAGTTACTTTTGTCCTCAAGGAGTGTTGGTTGAGTTTTGATAAATTCATATTCCTTAGATATAAACTTCTTACTAAGGTCTTAAACCATATTTCTTTGTTCAAAAATTCTTATTTTTTAGACAAATATCTCCCGGATGTATTCTTCTTCATTATTAGAAACATATTTTATTCCTTCAACCAATTTTCCACTAACTTTAGTAATTATTCTAATTTCTTTATTAAGAGATCAATTTTTCTCAAGAAATACAACAAGTTTTGATTTGAGTTGATACTATTTATAATATTCTTTACCTCCTTATTCTTTACTTTTTTATGAATCTTCTTTTTTCCCAACATCTTCAAAGAAGGTTCTGGTTCTTTCTGAACTTTCATCTTCTGATGAATCAATCTCATTAAATACATATTCAAATTTCTTACTTATCATAATTCTTATATTTCTAGAAAACTAATTTATACCAGTGTACTTACTTTATTTCTTATAATTTTTATCAGACTTCTTCCACTGAGGTTTTTCTTCATAATGATCTTCAAATTCACCAACTTTATTTTTTGGGTAATTCATAAAAAATTCCTAATTCTACCACACTCAAAAAAATTTGAGAGGAAGTTATCATCTATACTTTCCTCTTCCTCTATGATAATTCTTAGAGATAAGAGATATGATTTTTTCATTCAACTCATCATCCTCCTTATCTTCATAACCATAGGGATTAATCTTTAATATCTTGAATTTTCAACTTTCTTGTAGCTTCAAAATCTATTTCATATTTGAATTTGATTTTTGAATGTATTAGATTTTATCATTTCATAGGAAATGAGAAATTTATGAAATTCATCAAGAGATAAATTTTATTTATCTTATAAATCATGGATTTCATAATCAAACTTATCTGAGAAGTTTCTTATGAATTTATTAACAATTGTCGAATCATTCATGACATATCTAAAACCACTGATGTTGTAAACAACTTCATTCACTCTATTGAAGAACTTGTAAATAATTTATTCACATTTAATTCTTATGTCTTCAAACTTATTATGCTATATTTTTATCCTTACTTCGTTCACTTTAGTATTTCCTTCTAAAGTAATTTCAAGCTTGTCCTATATAATATTTATTATTTTGAAACCTATCGCCTTCATATAAAAATATTCTAATAGATACATAATAATAGAATTTCTATCTTTTCCATCAACTTCAATGTTTATCTTTTCATAAAAATTCATATGAGTATCTTTCTCAATTGGTGGAAACCCAATTATTGCAGCATCAACAATTTCCTGGCCAAGTGATAGAAGATAGGGAATTATTCTATTTTTTCACCATGATAATTTTTTCCATCTAAAGTAAGAATTCATTTATTGTTGATATAATTTAAATTATCTATGATAATAATATAACCCCCCCCCCCCCCACCCACCCACCCATTACACCAATTTATATTCTTAAATATCATTGAATCACTCAGGAGGGGTTGAATTAGTGACTGAATTTTTACAAATTTCAATACTAAGATACTAAACCCCTAAAACTTGTTAAAGTTTTTTCCTTATTAAATTTTAGTATAATAAAATTCATGAAAATATAGGAAGGTAAAAAATGTACACAAGATTTAAATATTTCGGCCTTAATGTGAGAACCTACCTTCTTTTCAAAGACACTCTTGTGGGTATTTAGAAATTCACTATTATAAAGAAATGAATAAAAATAATATCAAATTCCATTGGATACCTTCTATCTCCCAATATGAAATATTATAATAAATCCCATCAGTTTAGAAATTTTTTTTATAAAAAATTGAGCCACGTTAAATAGTAAAGAACTTTGAAACTTTGTACTCCATAAAGATCTATTTGTAAATTCTGTTTGATGTGCCTATATCTGATAGCCTCTGTCACATGAACTCAGTATGATAGCCCTAATCTGATTCACCTTTACTCAACTTGTTCCTATTTCAAAACTTTTTGATCTTCCTATTAAACAAAACTTCCCTTCTCAAACTTCAACTCAAAAACTCAGTCTAATCTTCCTCAGAATGATACTCTCTATCTGGTATTCTGAACTTAGACTTTGTTTGATACTTTGATTAAAGACTCTTTCCAGAAACCATCTCTATCACAAAACCTTCAATGCTTTAGTTTTTTGTCTCTATATGAATAGTGATCTAGTTTGATGTATTTTCCACCTTTATTTATAGGTTCCCTCATAAATAAAAAATGTAGGAAAATATAATCTTTTCCAACTCACCCATATTCACAAATCAAAATTTATCAGATATTTGAACATTATTTGAGTGCTTCTTAAACCTTCTAAACTCTTCTAGAGTCTTCTCAAATCTTATTGAAACAGTTGATCCTCTATCCAATAAATGATCATCTAGTGAAAATTATTTGTAAAACATTCTTCATCTGGTAAAGGAATGTACATTATTCTTTCTTTCATTTTTTTATCATCTCAAATTTTATAAAATATTCAAAGAAGTCTGTCTTATAAACTTACTTAAAAAATTCATTCAATGTAACTTCTTATAAAAAGGTCATATGATGTAATTTCTTAACTAGAACATCAAAAACAACATTGAAATTTGTTTCATTTGTTCTTGACACACTAAAATCAAAACAAAAACACAATTTTAGGATCTTATGCACAAAGCAAACTAAAAATGTTTGAAAACATTATTGTAACTTCTAAAAACATTTGTCACTCAGTAAAATAGAATCTAATCTTGTTTTTCTAAATAAATGTATCTAATTACAAACTGGATCAACCCATTTGTATTTTTTCAGGAATTCAGATATGATTTCTTGAGTTGTTTCATTTCTTCCTCATTTTTCAAAACCATATAAAGTTATAAACAAAAACTTTAGATATTCTTAAAAATTATTTTTCTGATGAATCATCATTAAAATATCATCTAATGGATCAGTATCAACATATCTTCCATTGAATCAGCATCAAGAGTTTGTCTGATGAATCACTATCAACAGTTCTTCCGATGAATTAGCATCAATAGCTCATCTTATGAATCAAATACTTCTTTAATATCTTATAAAACTGCATAATCTCAACAACTACAAAACTTCCATCTTTTGAAAAATTATTTGTCTTATGATTTTCGTCTAATTATTTGGATCAAAACTTCCCTTTGTACAAACTCAGTAACTACCTCCTATCTGATTAGGTCTTTATAGAAACTTAGAATTATATTAATCATATGAAGCCAATATTTTGATCTATTCAATGGACAGAGTCAGGGAAACAACATCTCCATCTTTTTTTAATTATGAATTATAAAAACTAAGACATTCTATCAGAAGCTTCATCTGATGGTTTGTATTATGGATCATCTGATCATTAACTTTTAACTCACTTTGAACTTTATAAAATCTATACTTCTTTTTTCATACAACTTCTGCATCTGGTGCTTCTCTATCAAATAATTTGTGTCCGGAAAACTTCAACATCCATTATTTTATTGAAATCTTGAATCATGATATTTTCATGATGTTGAGGAATTTGAGATCAGAAAATTATCATCTGAATTTATTTGGAAAGTTATGAACATTCCAATTTTCCAAATCTCAACAACTTATGACTTTCCAAAAAGCACTTTATCCAATGTTTCTCATCTTCGTACAAACTCATATTATCTAACAAAAATAATGCATAATGGATCATCTAGACATAAACATTTTAAATCACTTTATTCATATGGAATTTCAACAACTTCACAAAAAACATTTTATTAAATTTTAGAAACAATTATTTCACCTTTCTTATAAAATCATTCTTTAAAAAAAGGAAGTTGTCCATAAAAAAACATTGTTAAAACTAAACATCACAAAGAATCTTCTGTTATTCCTTGTGTTATTTATTTATAATCGTTGTTATGGGTTCCCCTTATCTTTATTAGTGTGTATAAAAATATTTATGGATGTACATGTATATATATATATACATGTATACATATTCACATAATAATATATGAATATTTACATTGAGAGGTTTATATATATATATATATATATAATTTTATGTGTGTATAATGTTTTAAAAAAGGAACTTCTGAAATTTAAATTCAATGTTTGGATTTGGTTTTCAAAATTGTTTGTAAATAATTTTTTTTAATGTTTTTTATTTCATTTAAAAACATACTTGATCTTATCAAGTGTTTGAGAAATTTCGTTGAAAAATATGTTTTATTTTTAAGTGAGTTTTCAAAAGTGGTTTTTGAAAGGATGTATGGATCTCAAAGTGTGTTCTTGATTATGGGTTGTTATTTTTGATGAGATTAATGATTTCTATATTGTATATTTTATTGTTAGAACATGGGAGACTAAAGGTAGGTGGGTGAAAAGATCAATGTTTCCCTAACTTTATGTGTCATGCTAGCTAGGGCTTGACTTATGTGACTGAGAGTTCTCTTGGATTTGGTTTATGTCACATAGTCGAATAGTGTTATGTGAGTGAGTCTAGATATATTCATAACATATAAGTAAAAAATATCTTCCCATGTTTCACTGATTATACTTGTGATTTATTATACTATTGAGTTCCCACTCTCACTTTTATATATTATATTATGATTTTTTCCCATGTTTATCTTTATTCCTTAATTTTGTTTCACTTCAGTTTTTATTTATCCATGGTTTATTCATTACCTCTATTGTTTATTTATTTTATCAACTTGGGTTTTCCTTTATAGTGTGGTTGAAAAAAATGGATTTCTAAATGTGTGTTTTTTTATAAAATATTCTTAGGATGAGAAAATGATTTCCAAGTTATTGTGTACATTTAAAGAAAAATAAATTGAAGTTTTAGAAAATGGTTGATTGTGATGTTTGGTTTTTAGGTAATATTTATTAAAAGTTATTTTATAAATTTATTTCAAACGAGAATTTTTGTTTTATTTTGAAAAATAAAAGCATGAATTATTTGGTGCTAACATACTAGGATATCAAGCTCACACCCTACTCACACCACTTGATGTTTGTAGATTAAGTTTATTTACAGGTTCTAACTTTGATTTTTAGAATGAGATACAATTTTTGATGGAGAGTGACCTAGAGTTACATGGGATATCTTATTCAGGTATTTTAGTAGTTATTTTTAATATTTTAGTAGTTTTTTATATAAAGGTCATTGTTTTCATGTGATTGTGGTTATTGATAGTGCACTGTATTTGTGGAGGTCATAGTGGGACAAAGATATGGGTGTAGGAAAGGGCATTGAAGTTTTATGGGAGGTATTTAATTTATGTTTTTGTTATATATATTTCTTTGTTTAAATTATTTATCTGGTTTATTATATTTTTTTGTTTTTCGAATGGATATCTAACTTAAATATGGATCATGCTGGGATTCTAAAAGAATCCTATTGTTGCTAAAATCTTATTTATCTAGGAAAAATCATCCCCAGTTATTTCTTTGGTGCTTATAACACTTTTTTTCAGATTGGAGAGATCATGGACACCCCTCAATTCAGTAGTGAGGCAAGTCAGGTGTCGATTCAAGTAGAATCCTGGTATAGGTCATTAAAAATTGTTTCACATCCTAGGTTCCTAATAGGTCCTAGGTTCTAAGGTCACCCTTTGTATTCTGGGATGTCTAGTAGATGTATATAGTATTTTTAGGACTCATGAGGTAAGAGAGTTAATAGTGTATCAAGCCCTTTCACAATATAAAACTCGATTCACTATGGGAAATTATATTTCAATATTTTATTTGTGGGTTTGGGTGTGTTCTATTTTATATTGATGGTATTTCTAATTGCATTGATGTTTTGGGTTGAAATGGGAGTTTATTTGGTGGAACACACTAAGGTCGCATGGCTTGGTAACCCATGTGGGTCCTACATAGATGGATCATTGTTACCCTCAGAAACAATGGTGCGATTGCCATGTTTTCCACCAATCCATGAGGTGAATTCATGAATGGTAACTATTCCCTTTTTTCACCGGGCCTTATATTGTGTGATGGTGATTAATTGAGTTTAGTTGATATTTTATAAAGATCTTTTTAAAGTTTAAAGTAGTTTTTGGGTGAATTTTAAATTCTTTAAAATGGATATGTCCATTTTGAAAAGGTTTTGAAAAGAAAAATTTATTAAAATTTGTTTTTTAAAATGATTTAAAAGATTTTGAAAGAAAAATTTACAGATTTAAAATTGCTTTGAAAGAAAAAATGTGGATTTTAAAAGTATTTTTTTGGTCTTAAAAATTTTAAATGGGGTTTTGTGTTTTAAAAAAGTTTTATGAATGAGTTGTGTTAGTTTTTTTAGATTCATAAGTGTTTTGAATAAGGGATGTTGGTTTTGAAATTTTTTAAGGAAGTTTTCTAAATAAATTAAAAATGAAATTAGTGTCTGTGAATTTGGAAAATGTTTTTAACGGAGTAAGTGTAGGGTTTTAAAATGGGTTTCCAAATGGGGATACAGATTCTAAAATTTAATTTTATGTTTTTAAATGGTTAAAAATGGGTACTTTTATATTTTAATGTTATGAAACTTTTTAGTTGTGTTTTTTGGTTGGTTTCCTTAAAGTGGCTATTTAATATACAATTTTGTATGTAGGTGATTATTGTTTTAGATATGATTGGATTGGGCCTTTTGATTCTCTCTATTATTGAAATTATACTCCCAAAACAAATCAAGAGAGTATTTAGGTTTGGGTTTTGGTTTGTTTGGGGTGATTCGGATCAGGTGTGATTCCTTATAGATTTTCTTAGTTGTTTCTTATGGATTTTGTTACTTTGAATTTTTCTACAGTATTATTGTAGTGGATGATTCCTATGAGGTTTGAGCATGTCTTTGGGTGATGAGTTTTGGTTTTGATTCCTTGATTATGGGGGAAGACCTTGGGTATGATTTGGGTACCTAGGATAGATGTAGTAAAATTTCAGATTATGCATTTACTAATATACATTTGACTTTGTTGGTATCACTATGATGGGTGTCCCAAGTTTGGGTCATAAGGTACCATTTCTTTATTCTTTGACCCAAGTTCCATATCCATAACATTTTAGAGTAATTTTTTTGGTTTATTCCTTCTTACCTTTTTTATGTGTTGATGGGTTTTGGGATGATTGTCTTGGAATATTTAGAGTGTCCTTTAAGTTTTGATCTCCTTTGATAGTGGTTTGGTGTAATCATTGAGGTATATATTCCTTATTCTCTTTTCCTATAGATGATTATTTACTTCTACTTGGGTTTTTCTTTGTTTTATATGTTTAGAGAGATACTTTTAGTTTTGTAGAAATTTTTTGATGCATTTTTTGCCAGGAATTTTACTTAAGCTTTTTTGGATAAGGTTTTGGTTACCTTTCGAAATTTTATATTAGGTATTACCTTTATTAATTTTGATAAACCATGCTATTATAACCATAAATAGTGGGGAGACCCATTACTGGTCTCCATTTATTGATTTTTCTATTAGTTATTAGTTGTGATTGGTTCTTTAATAATTTTTATATTTTTTAATTTTTTAGTGATTATTCATGTGTGTTGGGTTAAATGAGGATTCAAATAGCTCATGGATTATGTCGTAGCATTTCCATCTTTCATATTGAGATTCTTATTTTAGTCTTCTCCTTGAGTTTGAGGGATTTTTAAAAGATGGAAATGTTATCATGGAGAGGATTGGGACACCATGATTTTTTATTATTTAATTAATTTATTTATCTATTGATATTTTAATTTATCTTCAGTTTTTGGCCCGAACTTTTAATTTTTTGAAATTTTTTTAGAATTTTTTTACCTGCTTAATGGTTAGCTCATGGTTTGTGCTAACCACGTGGATACCGTACGAGGGGTGTATATAACATATCAGATCCATTTCACATGGTTGGAAATATTTTCCCAAATTGTGTGAGATAATTTTTTGGGTGCCTTAGTGTGCTTAGTTAAGGGTACACGGTTGGTGCATGGTTTGGGTAAATCATGTGGTAATTGTGTGTTAAGACCAAGATTTAAAAATTTCAAAAAAACTACAATTTTTTCAATGTGTCTATTTGACCCAAAAATATAGTATCACCTATTCATCTTCCCCTTGAATGACCCACTAATAAACCCCCTCCCCCTTGTCACATGATACCTCCTCTGACCTTCATTTCTTAGTGATTTTTTGTGCTATTTGAAGATGAAATAAATATGAATTATTCTCCTTCTCCTCCCTCATGATTTTCGTTCTCCCCCTTTATTACACACACCCCAAAAAACCCTAGTGGGTTCTTTTATTTTTTATTTTTTGTAGCTATTTATTCAAGGGTGTGTTAATGGTTCTTCAAGCACTCATATTTCTTTTGTTGGAGGAATCACATCATCTACACGTGCCCTGGGTATGTGTTTCTTTGATTTTTGTTTCCCTAATTTTTCAAAAATGATTTGTTATTCAAAATTTATTTTTTAAAATTAATAAATTCTAGTTGTGATCAATTGGATTTAAAATTTATTGTTTCTCAAGATTTTAAAGCGATCAAATTTGATTCCCAAATGGATTTTTAAGGTAATTTTCTTTGTTTTCTCTCTCTACTCAAATAATACCTTCTATTTTTGTATGATAAAATAATTGTGGTGGTTTTTAAAGAGAAATTTTGTGTTATAAAATTATTTTGGAATGTGTATTGAATTTCATTTTATGATTCATGATTTAAAATAATTAATTAATTGGGGTTTAATCATTTGAAAAAATTTATTAAGTTTCTTTGTTGTTCCTTATGTTATTTATTTATGATTGATGTTATGGATGCCTATTCTCTTAATTGGTGTTTATACACTTATATATGAATTTATATATATATGAATGTTTACATATTCACATAATGATATGTTAATATGTACATTGAGAAGTGTTTATAAATATATATTTATATATATAAATAGTTTCATATGTGTGTAATGTTTTTAAAATGGAATTTTTTAAATTTAAATTTTATTTTTGAATTTGGTTTTCCAAAATGTATTGAAAGTTATGTTTTAAATGAATTTTATTTCATTGAAAAACATTCTTGTGATTATTAAGTGTTTTGAAAATGGATTTTAGAATGATGTTTGATTTTCAAGTGAGTTTTGAGATTTAGTTTTTGAAAGGAGGTAGGGTTCTCAAAGTTTTTTCTTGATTGTGGGGAATTATTTTTTATGAGATGGATAATTTCTATGTTTTATATTTTATGGTTGGAATAATGGATACCATAGGTATGCAGGTAATAGGATGGGTGATAACCAAGATTTAGTCATGAGGCTTGTTAAGGGCTTGTTGACTGGTGAGACTGAGTGTGCTTCCAGATTTGGTTTATGTCACATAGCTTGCTAGTATTCTATGAGAAAGTCCATTTTACTTTGGAAACTATAGGTAGGAAATATTACCATTATCTTTGTATTATTCTTGTGATGGATCATTCTATTTAGTGTTCACTCACACTTTTATGGGTGATGTTTTGACTATTTCTTATTTCCCTTTATTATCTTTATTTCTTACTTTTTGTACACTTCTATTTTTATTTAGTCTTATTTTATTTATTTCTTCTATTTTCACTTCATTTTATCACCTTGAGTTTTCCTTTTTAGTCTGGTTTTTAAAGTAAGAAGAAGTGTAGCTTCCTAATGTGTGTGTTTTTAATAAAATATTCTTAGGATGAGAAAATGATTTCTAAGTTATTGTTTTCATTTAACAAAAAAATAGAAGCTTTGGAAAATAGTTGATCATAATATTTAGTTTCTAGGTACTCATTATTAAAATTTATTTTCTAAATGTATTTCAAACTATAATTTTTTTTTATTTTAGAAAATAAAATCATGGAGTATATAATTAGTTTCTAATAGTTTGTCGAGCTCACACTCTACTCACACTACTCGGTGCTTATAGACTGAGTTTCTTGCCATGTTATGGCTTTGATTCTTGGAATAGGATCTAAGTTTGGATGTATAGTGACCTCAAGTAACATGGTATAGTTTGTTAAATTATGTTAGTAGTTATTTTTATTATTTTAGTGGTTTAATAAAATGGGTCATTTCCTACTTTCAGTTATGGTTATTGGTGAAGCACTATATCTGTGGATCTTATAGTGGGGAAAATAAATAGTTGTAGGAGAGGGTGTTGAAGGGTGAGATGATGGATTTTTTTTGTAAATCTACTATATACACTACTCTATTTAAATTTTTTATCCAGTTTATTATATTTTTTTATCATGGATATCTAACTTATATATGGATCATGCCAGAATTCAGGTAGAGTCTTCATAATTTTTAAATCTTATTTATCTAAGATAAATCATACACAATGATTTCTTCAATGCCTATGATGCTTTTCTTCATTCCAGTGGGATTGGGGATTTCCCTCGGGTTAGTGGTGAGTCAGGTCAGGAACCGTTTCAGGTGAAAGCTCGAGCTGACTTAATACATTAGTGATTATAGATGATGATGAAATATTTGTTCCGTGACAAATATAGGTAGGAATTATGGTGTTAGAGGAACTAGAGTTATAAAATAAAAGCATAAATATTGGGAATAAAGATTTATTAATATTAATTAATTAATAGTTGTTTAATAATTAATATGAAACTTTGATGCTTGTATGCATGTGTGGGATCAATAACATAATAGTGGAAATCATGTGTTTGGGGAAAATATAATAGAAGATGATTCTAAGGTTGGGCAGTTTACCTTAGTGTAGATATGCATGATATTATTTATATTTTATAATTTAATATGCTTCACCACCCCTGTCGGTATGGAAACTAATACCCAAATTTTTTGGGGTTTTTTTCTCTAACATCTGAGATGGTGAAGGAACCGATGGTTGACTTCTACCCCTCCTCCACTCTCCCTTTGGATATAGTTATGGGTAGGGGTATCTTGGGTTGTTATGGATTTAGGTATAGTGTGTTGTCCTGCCTAGGATGTGGTGAATCTTGGTTTTAGCATATATTTATGTGATGGTTGTAAAATATTGATGTTATAACACATACTTGTATCTAGTCATGGAGGATATGGATTCCCATAGGTGTTCATGCATGGGCTATTATGGATTGATGTATAATACATTTACATGATATGTAGTGGCTTCTAAACATACACTTGGTTATAGATGTGATGGTGATGAGGTTTTTTAGGATGTATAGCATGAATAATGGTTGTTATATGATTGAACAAGATTCAAGTTGACTTATAGAAGGTATAATCATGGGTAGTGAGGCATTGGGCATGAGAGCGACAAGCCAGTGTGGAAGTGGAATAGGGGTGCCTACATTTATATATGTGATTTTGATAAATAATGATTTATGAGAGGTTATGAGGTGAATCCTACTAAGTATACATGTTATAATCACTCTACATATCTATAAACTGTTTTCAATTCAGTAGTAACTGGTTGATGATTGAGCTCATCGTTTTTAGTTTGAGTTGTTTAGGAAGCTTTATGGTCACCACTAAATATTATTTTTGTATTTTTAGTATTTCTATTTCAATTATTCTAGTTTTTTATGACATTGCATTTTTTTTGGGGATTTATTGTTAATTTTATGCATGGTTTTAGTTAGTTTTTTATCAAATTATCTATTATTTCATAAAATTAGATATGAGGGTAATGCCTCCCATTAGTGAATATTACATAACCTAGGAATTAGTCACTAACTTGTGGCCTATTGAAGGTGGTATTAGGGGGTCATTGTCTTTTTTATTCACTGTTATCCCTAGAGGGGTACCATTATAGGAAGAAGGACATGACAGAGTAGTGTCAGAGATTATGGTTGAGTGATAGGGTGGAGTTTGGAGTTAAGAATTGATAAGGATTCATGGGTTGGTAGGGAAATAGTGTCATTTGAATTTAATACTTATTATTATGAGGGATACTGGATAAGAAATAGGATTTTAGGCCACCTATGATATGAAGTAAGGACCTTCAAGTTTACTAAACAGGCTAAGTAAACTGATGTTTCTTGTTGGGTATAGTCCTAGGTAAATATTATGTATCATGATTTTATACTATATTTTTGAATTTTATAGAGAATGGATAACTATGTTAAAATGAATACAAATAATTAACCTTAAATGTTCTTTTATCCCAAGTTTATGATTTATTGACCATAGTTCTTTTGTAGATATGTTTCTTGGTCAACATATACATTAGGTTCATATTAAATATTTTTAGTAGGATATTCTATAAGTTAAACATAGAATAGAGGTCAGTGATGATAACACTTATAGGAGTATACTCTAAGAGTTTCAATTTCATGGTCTTCAGAAGTATAAGGGACCTATTTTGGATCAAGAGGCATAGGATTGGCAAGAGGAGGTAAAGAAAACCTTCAGTTTTATTCATTATTATAAGAATAATTGGGTTTGGTTATCCATGAAAATTTTGTGTGGGTCATATCTAAAGTGGTGGATTTTTTTCCTCAAGGATCATGAGGAGTATATTGTTTCATGTGAAAATATCCAAGATCAATTTCAAGATGAGTTTATTTTTTTGACCATGAAGGCAGTATGTTGATAGGATATTCATTCCCATAATTAGGGTAGTTCTAGTGTGCAGTAATTCATTTTCCACTATAATAACACCCAATGTTATGTTTCAAATATTCTAAAAAATGAGGAGGCTATGATGAGGCATTTTAGGGAGGCTGTATGTCTAGATATCTAGTTCAAAGTCACCCCATTTATATTTAAGTTATATCTTGAGGTTTTTTAAAAGGTAGAGGTTATCGAGAAGATGTTGGATGGGACTATATTTCATGATAAGGGATTTTTCAGGGCTCTTTACAAATTAGATCTATGATCAAGAGTTCTCTATTTCCTATTATGAAGAGGTTTCAATTTTTAGATAGTGTGTTTCATCCTTTTTCATTCTATTTCTTTAGATATAGAATTTCTCAGACCCCTACTAGTGGTTAATACATGGTTTTTTATGAATATTTATGTTATGTCCATCATAAGTGAGAGTGTCCATTTTTTCTATGAAATTAACATCGAGTTGGTATCCCTTTTTAGGATTAGTTATTACAGTAATATTCACTGATGGAGGAGTAGTAGTAAGGTGCTTCAGTCTATGATCAGTAGAGAGGATATGGAGTAAGAATTGAGAATCCTAATGATGTCCCTCATCCTTAGGGATAGAGAACAGAGTACCACTATGAATTTGGTTTCGATCTAGGTAAGAGAGGGAGTGGAGTACATCAGTTCCAGATGCATACCCTAGATTTATTGGTTTTCGGCAATCCGGATGTCATGCTAGGTATTATCTATCTATTTTCTACTTGGGTATATTTATTGTTTTTTTAAGAGATATGCACTCCTTTATTTCTCCCAATATCATATAATATTTGGGACTTGAGTTAGAGAGACTCCCAATTCCATTTTCATTGACTATGTCGATTGGATGCTCATATAGCTTGTATAATGTGTACAGATATTGTGTGTTGGTGCTAGGGTAGCACAACTCTTGGGGAGACTTCCTATGTTTACAAGTAAATCTATATGGAATCATCCTTGTCATGTATTGGTTGTATTCAGTATAGGATATCATTGATTACTTCAAAAGTTGTATCATATTCTATGATTTTTTTTTTTGAGACTAAATGGTGTTTTTTGGTGAGTGAGACCCTCATATGGATCAGAGGTGCAGTTAGTTATTAAATTCTTTGATAGTTGGGATAATGTTGAGTTCTATGGAGGATAATCTAATAGTGTTTCATAGTGTTATTGAAGAGTACCTTAATTTCTTCCCTAAAGAGGTTGAGATGTTATCCTTTTGATGAAATATTGAGTTTGGGAGAGAGAAATACCTAGGTTTCTCCCCTATAGCAATGTATTCATATAGGATGGACACTTTTGAGTTGTGGTAGATGCAGATTCATATTAATCATCTCATATATAGAGGATTAATTTGACCTATTTTATCGCCTTAAAGAAATATAATTACATTTGTGAAGAAAGATGACATTGGTTTGTGTCTATGTATCCATTGTCACCATTTAAATCTGGTGATGGTGAAGAACCGCTATCATCTCTCATGGATTGATGATTTATTAAATCAGTTTAAAGGAGTTATATGGTTCTCAATGATTGATTTCTAGTCTATATGTCCTCATATGTGAGTGAAGTATGAGGATATCCTAAAGACTATTTTCAAATAGAGTTATGGGAATTGCAAGTTTATTATGATTTCAATTAGAGTAACAAACACTGCATTTGTGTTTATGGGAATAACAAATGCATTGTTCTATGAGTTTTTTTCACCGGTTCATGGTGTTATTTATCAACAACATCTTTATGTTCTCAACATTTGAGTAGGATAATGTAGAGAATCTTTGATTTGTGTTGGGGATTCTTTATTTTCATTAGTTATTTGGGAATCTATCTAAGTGTGAGTTTTTTGCCCATGAGGTTAATTTATTGGGGAAATTCATTTCATCACATGGACTATCCAGGGATCCTTCAAAGATTGATGCAGTTTTTTCTTGGGTTTACCCCAATAGTTTTGTGGAGGTGTGGAGTTTACATGGTATTTCTGGTTATTAAATGAGGTTCTTTCCTAACCTCTCTTGGATTATAAATCTTATGATAACCATGATTGGAAAGGACTAACCATTTGTGTAGACTGGTCAGTGTCAGTATACTTTCAAGTATTTAAGGTATAATCTGATTGGAACTCTCGTTATTTGTCTGTAAGAGGAGGGAATTGCATTCAAGGTTTGTTATGATGATTTTCATCTTGTCTTAGGTTGAGTACTAGCATGGTAGATGGAGGTTATATCATATGGTTATTGACAGTAATGACCACATAAATGTAATTATTTCACCCATGATATTGAAATTATTGTAGTTGTATTTTTCTTGAAGTTATGAAAGTATTACCTAATTAGTTAATGTTTAGTGTTCTTCACAAATCACATGAGTTTTAATTATTTTACCTCATAATGTGACTTATATTTGTATTAGTGATGAGTGATGAAATTCATATAGGGTTATGACTTTGATAATTCTTTTACACCTAGTAAAGGGAATGAAGTGGTGGATTAATTGAGCTGGAAGTCATGTGGTGGTGTTGTTCATGAGTTTGGAGACTCTTGGAAAGTGATGAAAGAGTTGGTAGTGATAAACCTTAATATGGGAAAAGTTGATGGAATATAATGTCTTTATCATAGGATGGTGTAGTAATCTTTAGTCAAGTGTGTGGAGGAGTCCCATCTGGGGGATTTGGAGGTCAAGGTTTAGCATTATCAAGTTGTTTATAGTGATTATCCTGAGGAATGGAATGAGGATAGAAAACATTGAGTGTTATTTCAAGGGAATAATTTCATTCCTTCAGTGATACATGATGTGGTTCTATGTTAGTTTCATAGTAATCCCTTGAAGGTGCATCCTAGTGTGATGAAGATGTATCATAACTTGAGAGTATAGTTTTATTTTCATGGTTTGAAGAAGTTTATTATAGATTTTCTCTTGGTTTTTAGTCTATAAATGGGTGAAGGGTGAGCATCATGCAGTTAGTGTTTAGCTTTAACCACTTGATATTCCCCAGTGTAAGTGTGAGGTCACTATTTTTCTTAGATCTCGGGGTGGTTATGATGTTATATGGGTGATTGTGGACCACTTGATGAACTTATCTCATTTCTTGGGGATTTAGGAGTCAAGATCAATGGAGGTTTTATCAAGGACATATGTGGAGGAGGTAGTTAGGCTTCATGGGGTTCCAAAGATGATTATCTTTAATCATGATCCTTGTTTTACCTTCAGTCTTTAGAGATATCTTTGACATGATTTTGAAAATCTTTTATTCCATAGCAGTGCTTTTCATTTATAGATAGATATTCAGATAGATAAGACTATCCAAACATTATAGAACATGTTGTGTACATGAATTTTATATTTGACCTTGGTGGATTTTTCTTAAAATAATATTTATCACTCCACTATTGGTATGGATCCATTAAAAATAGTGTATGGTAAAACTTTCCAATATATGTTGTATAATGTTAAGGTCGGAGAGTTATAAATTCTTGGATTAGAATTGGTGTAGATCCCAAAAGTAAAGGTATAGGAGAACCATGAGTGAATAAAGGTGGTTAAGGATAATTATAAGTCCTATGTTGATTATAGGTGGAGGCCTATGAAGTTCATCATTTGAGATTAGGTGTTATTGAAGATGTATTCTCATTGTGGGTAGTGAAGGTTTGGTCATGGGAATGATATTTCTCCCAGGTTCGTTAGACCTTTTGAGTTGTTGGTGCATATTGATCTATAGTGTGTCAATTAGCACTTCCCCCATAGATGATCTAGATACATGTTGTCTTTCATGTGTTCCAAATTTACAAGTACCATTATAGTGATTCTCTTTTAATTTACTTGGGTGAGCTATATGTTAAAAATTGTAAGAACTTCGAGGAATGTCATGTTTAGATTTAGGTCCATTAGGATAATTTTTTTAATGGGTGTGTTTTTACCTTGGTTCATGTCATGTTGCAACATAGTGGTCTGGAGGAGAGCACTTCTAAGCATAATACATAGAATCATACTCAATGTCCTAAGTTGTTTTGAGTATTTTTTCATAATTATTTAATGATTTTTAAGACCCTTTTATTATTTTATGAGATAGTTTATGATGTTGTGTTTTGGTATCCTTTGATCCTATAAATTTTTGGTTGTGTTCATGATGTAATAAGATACTTAAGATGTGTATTATGATGTAACTATTTGGGATCCTTTTTTCCTTATTGTCTGAGGTATCTGATATAAGTGTAAAAAAAATTTTGATCCCTTTTGTTGCATTTTCAAGTGATCAGAGGTTTCTGGGAGGAAGATGGAGGAGTGGTGGCGCAGTTGAACTGAACTTTTAGTTGCAGGGTGTTTCTAAATTGTGGATCCTTCAGCCGCACTTTAGAACTTAATTTGTGATGTATTTTGGTTCCATACAATGTGAAAGAGGATATTTAAAGGTTTTGTCATCTATTCCTCCTAACATGTGGTTATGGCATGGTTCTTGGATATGATGTAATGTGGGTTTTGGATATGGATCTTTTAGAATAAGGTAAAAGGATACATTATAGGGATTAGTATCTTAATTTTCCTTTTCTCTATCAGTTTTATGGTCATTCCAGCATAGGAAATGGGGTTGCTCTATAGCGTTACTCAGGGTCTATAGGATTAAGTTTGACTAGGATTTTAGAAAGGATAGATATGTAGGGATTTAAATTTTAGATATTATAGGATAGATTTGAATAAATGCATTATAGTGTGGTCATCCCTTCTATTCCATAGAATTAAGGAAACCCTATCTATTATGGCATGGTCTAGGAGGTTGGACTGTAGTGATATTAAATTATAGTTGAGTATAAATTCATTTGTGTCTTATAAAATCATAGTTTTCATACTTCCACCCTCGAACCCTAGGAAACATGAACCCTTTTCTTCAGAATCCTTTCAAGCCACTTTTCTAAACATAATCCCATGACCATTAAAGATTAATTATTGGTAACCTAAGGTCATTCCTATCTTCTCTGGTGATTTTGTTCACTTATATTATCCTATTTCCATGTAATGTAATGTTTTTATTTTCATTTTTATGATATTTTATATCGATTAATGATAGATGGTTCATGTCGGCATGATGTTTTAGGGATCATCAGTTCCTCACTGAATAAGTAATCAAAGTTTGGTGCTTGTTATTATGTTCTTATTTAGAGAATGTTGAAATATTTATGTGAGATATATAGGAATTTATTTCATAGATTATAGAGTATGTCTTTTATCATGTACATTATGATGTTTTCATCCCTTCTAAATCATAAAATTAGGGAAAACCCTATTTATTATGTAATGGTTAAGGAGGTTACATCGTGGTAATGCTAAATTAGATATGAGTATAAATTCATTCATGTGGTTAGAAATATCTATTTTTCTCCCTCCACCATTAAACCCTAGGTGACCCAAATCCATTTTATGAATACTTTCAATTCCCTTTTTAAAGATTAATCCCCTTTCCTTTAGAGATAAAGTTTTGTGACTTGAGGTCAGTCTTCCCTTCTTCGATTGTTTTTTCCTTCTATTCTCTTATTTCCATGCTAAGAAATATTTTTCTCTTCTTTTATTGTGGTTTCTATTGATTAATGATATAGGGTTCATGTTGGGATGATGTTTTAGGGTTCATTGTTTTCCTATAGAAGCAATAATCATAGTTTGACACTTATTATTCTTCTCTTGTTCAAAGAATGTTCAGATCTTCATGTCAGGTAAGGGATTAATTTCATTTATTAATTTATATTGAAACAATTTTATTAAATTGATTTAATATTTTTGGGTAATTATTGAATTAACCTAATAAATATAATAATATGGTAAGGAATAATGAATAATGGTTTTGGGTTTTTTGATCTCATGTGTATTTTTACTATTTTATTATTGCCTCTTGAGTTTCTAAATAGCATTTTTTCTAATTTTTAGGGTTTTTTTTATTTTTCATAGTTAATTTTCTATAAATTTGATAAATAATGTAAATTTATAATTATGTTTATATTATTAAAGAAATAATCATGTAAATTGATAACTATTCTTCATTTAATTTGATGAAATATGAAAGTAATGCTAAAGTAATGTTTATGTTTATTAATAGATATTGATAAATAATAAATTATAGTTTTATTATTTATAAAAACCTATACATAATAAACTAATTAATTTAAAATGGAATTGAAGTGATTTTTTACTAAAGATAAATGATTTTGAGTTAAAATAGTTTGTTCTTGCTGTGAAAGGCTTGTATGCCTTGGTTTTATGGCCTTAATAGTCTCATGAGTGAGCCATGAAAAAAATAACTTTTTTTATTGTATGATTACTCTATAGAATTATAGCATTAATGTTTATTTATGATAACCTAATATGGTTGTAAATTTTTAGTGATCAATGGGATATAAACATAGGACTATAGTTATGGTTGATGTTGGTGATAGAGAGATGAAAAGTATTATGTGAAATGGTGTCGAGGATGACATCGAGATGGTTGAGACAAGTTAATATCTAAGATTTCTCATTGATTCTTGATTGATTCTTTTTTTATGGTTAGTTTCTAGATTATAGTTTTTTATGGTTTCCAACTATTTCATGAAGTTTAATTCTAATAACGACAAGTGAATCTTCATTGTGGTAGCTTAGGCCGGGTTCTAGAGTTCCTACAAAATTATAAAATGTTAAATGGAATTAATAAAGAAAATGATTGGTTTTTAGAAATTATAGATGATGATGACATACTATATTAGTGATAAATGTAAGTATGAATTATGGTACCCAAGCTACCGGGATAATATCAAAATATTTATCCTATAAATGAATGAAAAATAATATTAATTAATTAATGGATGATTAATAATTAGAATAGAAATTTGATTATTGTATTCATGTTTGGGATCTAAACCATAGTCATAGCAACCAAGTGTCTTCTGTAAATATTGTGGAAAATTATACTAAAGCTGGGTAGTTTCACTTAGTGTGGATGTGTGTGATATTATTTATATTTTCTAATTTCATATGCTTCATCACCCACGTCGGTAGAGAAACTGAAACACAAATGTTTTGGGGGCTATTTTCTCCAACATCCATGATGGGAGGAAACAAATAACCAAACTCTCCCTCTCCCTTACTCCCCCTTTAGAATTATTTATGAGTAGGTGTATCACAAGCAATGATGTCTTTAGTTATAGGGTGCATTCCAACCTGATCTGCGATAACTCTCAGTTTTATCACATATTTATGTGTGGACTGTAATAGATTGAGGTTATAGAAAATACATGTATATGATCATCGTAGTTATGTATTACCATGGGTGTCCATGCATGGGTTATTATGGCTTAAGTTATAATTAATTTACATGGGTTATAGTGGATTTTGAACATACACTTGGTTACCGATGCAATGATGGTGAGGTTGTGTTGAGATTCATAAGATATAGAAGAGTTGTTATATGATTTCATGAGATATAGATTGACTTGTGGAAGGGTTGAGCATAAGACATGAGTCATTGGGGCATGAGAGTGGAAAAATAGTGGGCAGGTAGAAGTGGGGTACCTACATTTATATTATTATTTTGATAAAGAATGATTTACTTTTATACGTTACTTGGTAGGTGAGTCATGGAAAGGATGGGAAAATAGATTTACATTTTTAGGTGATGAGTTTGTGTAATTTTTTATTCACTAGGATTTAATATTCTTCATTCACATTTTTCATGAGATATTTATGGGAGGATCATATAGAGTATACATGTTATAATCACCCAACATATATATAAACTAGTTTTAGGTCATTATGAACTTTTTTTTTATAAAGCTAATAATTAATAGTTCAAGGAGTTTTTCATGAGTTATTGGTGCTTCATGGTCATTGTAAATGATATTTTTGGTATTTGTAGTATTTTCATTTCAGTTGTTCTAGTTTTATATGACATGAGATTTTGTATTGAGATTGATTAATTATTTTATATATTGTGTTGGTTTGTGGTTTCTCAAATTATCTATTATTACTTAAAATTTCATGTGAGATAAATTCCTCTCATTGATGTGGATTATATACCATCAATTCTAGTCACAAACTTGTGACCTATTAGATGTAGTCTTTGGGGGTTATTATCTTCATTTATTCATTTCCATACCTTAAGGGCCACCATTGGCATAACGAGGTTATAAAAATGGTATATAAAAAACTCCCAAAAATACAACTTTTAGAATATACCTTTTGGTCTTAGCAGATCTACTTCTACAGATTCCCCTTCCCTTCTGCAATGTTATTCATTGAATAAGGCTCAACCGAATCACATAAACTCACTCTCTTTAAATATTTTCATGTGTTATAATCAACTCTAATGATGATATTTTTTAGGTCATGCAAGCCTCCTTCAAATCCATTTCCTTCTAAAATACCTCTAGGTGTCTTTCGGTTAAGTCTTCCCATTCTCCCTTGACCTCGCTTCTAGATGAAACACATTAATATAAACCTTACCTTTTTCAAAATCATTTCTAGGAAACAATTAACCCCCACTAAATTAGAGATGTATAAAGTGTGGAAAAAAAGGATTCTTAAGTCTTAAAATTAAAAAAATTAATATCCAAGGATCTGGCATACCAAACATTATAACCACGCTTTGATGCCACTTTTTATGCCTAGAATCTCTGATTCAAAAGTTGATATTTAGAACCTCCTTTGTGAAACAAGTTACAAATAATCTAAAACATAACAAAACCACAAACTCAATTCCCATAACTAATAAGTATTGGGGTTCAATGAACATGAGGTTAAAAATAATATGAGGTTTTTATTATTCAAATGGTTTTCCTTTTGTAGGTTGTAGTGCACACATGATGGGGAGATAATTTTATCTCCCAAATGTTTGAATTTCAAAGCACGTCATGTGAATTTTTTTAGATTCCTATAAAAGGAGGGGAGAGGAAGTGACTTAAATGTGGTATATTGAAAATAAAATCTTGGGTGTCAACACCTTGAGCAGGTGTGTGGATGATGGTTTTTGGGCATGGGAAACAATGAGAAGCAACAATTTGGGTTGTGTAATGTATTGGGTTATTCTACTAATTCCTTAATTTAAAGATCGCAAATCATGATTATTTTATTAATAAGGAATTCAGTGATTTTTTATATCAAAGTGTATTTTTATAAAATTTATGGAAATATTATAAGTATGGTTATTATGTAATACCAATGGTTCTTACAGGTGAAAAAACACTTTCTTTTATAAGGCTAATGCATTTTCTAGGCGAGTGATGCATCTTATCTTAAGCAAATTTTCATGCGACCGTGAGAATAAATATTCTGTAAAGGATCAACCATAAGACTCAAAAATAATATTTCATGTCTATTCATCTATGTGAAGACTCTAATTTTGATAAGTACTATGCAACTATGTAAAGGAATTAGATATTTTGTGACAAGAAAAGATCGATCGTAAGAAGGAACGGAATATTTCGTGAAAAGTATAGATGACTCCATGTGAATCACTATTCTATGAGTGATCAGATTAACCATCCATGACACTCCTTATATGCCACCCTATGATCATGATTATATGCATCCATGAGATCATTCCTTTTATGCCTAATTATGGACCCTCTCCTTTTGTGCCTATCTATGAATAAAATATTATAAATTCCAAAGGTAAGTTTTTGAACATTAAATTAAATTCAAAGTAATTTAATAATTTTAGAAATTATATTTA
Source organism: Viscum album (assembly GCA_963277665.1). Classification (NCBI taxonomy): domain Eukaryota; kingdom Viridiplantae; phylum Streptophyta; class Magnoliopsida; order Santalales; family Viscaceae; genus Viscum; species Viscum album. The sequence goes on along the minus strand of OY728129.1, from coordinate 410,559,245 downwards.
GTATGGGAATTTAATTATGATTATACCTCAATGGATATTTTGAGAGTAGTTCAGTTTAAATTGAAATAAGCCTCACATGAATAAGATATATAGATAGATCTATCATGAAACATATGAGTATACTATGTGGTATCACGACACACTATTTTTATTCAACTAATTGATGCAAATGATTAGAATCTTATAAGGATCATTTCATCTTATTTCAGGGATATATTTAAATACAATTGATCAACCGAATCTGATTAAAGATTGAGATGCATCAAAACTCTCTATTCTCTCTTTGTACTCTCTTTATTTTTATATACTTTTGAGTTGTGGTTGTACTACATGTTTATTTACTTATAAGTACTCATGTATTATAAATATAAGTACTCCTATACTTCTTCTATATTTTTTTATATCTGTAATCCCATGAATTATTATAGAAGAGGCTAGTTCTAGCCTTGAATTCCATATGTGCAGTTTTCATATATGAAACCTGATTCAGGTTGTGGATCTATTTATTTGTTTTAATAAATATTCTTAGAAGTGGGTTAATTTTATGTGAATAGGAACAATTTCCATCTTGTAACTAAACCTATAATTTTTTAAATTATATTTTTTGTTTTTTTACACTATTTAAAATTGATTTCATTTCAAAACTATCTTATCAACTATGATTTTTAATTAGAGTGTGAAGATTTTTTTTTGAAAAATAATAATTTAATATTTAGAATTTATTAGTGATATATGTATTATGTTTGGTGTGATTAAATTTTTTTTAAAAGTTAGAGTGATTTAAAATCATTTTAACTAGTTTTGATCATTCCCTTGAGAAACTATTTTAAAATACCAAAGTATATATTCCCATTATATTAGTTAACTGTGATTTTTTTAAATGGCTGTATTTTTGATTTAATGGTATTTTCAATAGAAATTTTATTGGATTCTCAATTTACCCCAAACTTGATCACTCCACTCTAACTAAAATTAGATATCAAATAGATTTTTGGTAATTACTAGTTTATTGTTTTATTCTTTTTCACCCTCTGTTATTTTCCTGACTTTGATCAAGTCATTAGAACAAGATCTTAGTTTCTATTGAGTTTAATATCTTTTATTTATGTATAAATCTAAACTTTAAGGAACTATAACTAATATAACACCTTAATTTAATGGCCAGAGCTATGTTTAGTGAAAAATAAAAATGAAAATACATATTGAAGGAATGGGATTTGAAATTTTAATTGTTATATAACATAAATATGAAATACCAAAAACTACTAGACATGATTGGAGTGATATTATTAAATATTCTTATTATTATAAATAAAAATCCATGAATTATTTATATTTTGATTTAGGATAAGTTGAATTTAATATAATTTCTTCTTTGAATATTATTTATAAATTTTGGGATGCCCTTTTTGTGTCTCTTTAAGATTCATCTGATGTTAAAGAAATGTTCTTAAATATATATACTATCAAATATGATACATTCAAGATGATTCTTGATAAATTTATTTTTGAAATGTATCTTAGGTTTAATGAAATTGTCAATATTATGCATGCACTTGGAAAACCCATAGATGATAAAGAATAACTATTGAGGATCTTGATATGTTTACCTGACTAGTAGAGAGGAATTTTCATCTCTATTAAAGAGTCATGTGATGTTATAAAGTTACCAGTGAATGAACTAATTGGAAAACTATTGATGCATGAGTAATAACTGAAATTTAATAATGAGGATGTGGTACCCAAAAAATGTATTTACATTGAATCATATTTGTTAAAATTAAATGGATTTATCAAAGATACAATCACTGATAGAAGTGAATCTGATATAGATAGTGATGAAGATATACCACATCTCGCTAAAATGTTTAAGAAATTCTATAGAAAGAATAAGTTCTTTAGGAAATTTAATTACAAGGGAAATTATGATAGGAAAGCAAACTGCAAAAGATGAACAATTTGGTGAAGTGACATTTTATGAGTGAAAAACAAAAGGAAACATAAAGAAAGACTATACAAAGTTAAGATATGAAAATAAATATGAGGATAATGGAAAGAAATTCAATAAGGAAATATAGGCCACATAGAGTACATCTAAAGACAACTCCAATGACGCATATTCAAGAAAAGATAATGATTTTGAAAATATTTGTGTTTTATAGCTTCTATATCAGAGGTAACACCTACTGCTTATGTATTCTCTCAAATTGAGTGTCATAATGACTCTAATACCACTAATACAGAATTATTTAAATATTTATTAATTCTTGAAGACACTATGAATGATCAGAAATATAAATATAAAAATCATATGAAACAACATGATTTTTATGCAACTTTAAAATCTAATATTTTTGTTAAAAAAGAACATAAAGTTGTGTTATTAAAGGAAAATAATGATTTGAAATTACTTAATAAGAAACTTATGAAAAATATTTAAGGTTTCACTAATGGAATTAAAAATCTAAATAAAATGTTGGGTGACCAAAGAACACCTAAATAAAAAACTGTTTTAGGAAACTAATTGGAATAATAAGGAAAGTTTTATAAAAAACTATTTTTTTATCAACTCTAAGAATTCAAATAAAATCTCTGGTCATGGGGAAAATTGTTTTGGACTTAAAAAGGATTATTTATCTAATTATTTTAATTCTTCCATTAAAACTATTAAAAATACAGTAAAATAAATGTGAATTCCAAAATATTTATTGGTTAACTTATCTAGACCCAAGAAGATCAGGGTACCAAAATCATTTCTTATCTAATTTAATAAAGGTTACATGCTTGAAGAGCTCTTGTAAAGGCTTACAGTGTAATAACCCATAATTCTATCAATGAAATTTTTCTTCTTATAATTATTTCATGTAGTATAAATCACATAAAATCACTTAGAGAATACAATACAAACTTTATAAATGAAGAATTAATTAAACAATAGGTTTTTATAGAAATTAAGGGACCTAAACCAATGGAATGGTAACTTGGCCTTTGGAATAGTAATGTGACCATTATAAATAGTAAACCAGCCAATAAAATAGTATCCTCGCCTATAAAAGTATAAATAAAATTTAGTCCACTAATAAATGATAATATAATATATTTATATCATGTAATAAGTTAATAAATGTTTTAAAATTGATAAATTAAGTATTAGTATTTTCGTGAAACATAAAAGTTAATTTTTAATTTTATAATTAATATAATTATTTAAAAAATTATTTTCATAAAATATACTAATAAATTAATATTTTTTTCTTATTATTATAATATAATTTTATTAGACCTTAATTAATTTTTCAAAGTGTTATAAAATCAATTATAATTTTAAAATTTCTATTTTTCAAATAAATGAGGATTTTAATTAAAAATTAAATTTCTCATATTTAGGAAATTATTTTCAAAACATGGAGTCTATTTTTGAATTATACATGCCAAAAAATTGTTAGGGTGAATTTTTGGGATTTTTCTAAAATAGATGAATTTTTAGTGAATAGTGAAATACGGTAATTTACGATATAAGCTAAATATATGAATTATTGAGTCATGGTTGATGTATAGATGATGTAAGAACCTTTTATTAAAAATCACATGCACTATTTACTATATTTATTCATAAGAATCTTCACTATTCATATTATTGATCCAAAATAATAAAAAAATTAACAAAATAATCAAAAAACACTCATCTCCTCCACTATAAATACCACCCGTCATCACCTCTTCTCTTGGAACCTCCAAATCCCTTAATATTGTATAAATTATAACCAATACACTTCCCAAGTATCTCTCCCACATCCAGGAGCCTTTGGTCTCAATATAAGACCAAACTCAATTCTCTTAAGGAGGTTCTCAATGAGAAGAATTCAAGAGGACATTAAGTTCTATTGTAGAACACTTTCAGACATATGGTAGGGGATTATTTCCAAACCTCCATTTTTCCTTTTGGTTACTATTTCTCTCTCTTTACCCCAATGTAATTATTCTTTATTTTTATATACTTATTCTACATTCTATGTATATGTTCCAAACTCATGTATCCAAATCAGTTCATCCTTCTTTGAAGGGGAAATATGTGTTTTATAAGGTTTCCTTCTAAATTCATCCAGATAAGTAAGCCCAATTAAAGTAAAATTACCTATTTATTACCCATTTTCAAGAACAATCCATAATATTTTTTAATACACAATTATTTTTTTAAAATCACTCATTTTATCATGTGAAACTATCTTGGTTCATTTGTGGTTTTATACAAATAGTTATTCCTTTTCCATTTTAAAGAATATTTAAAATTTTCCCTTAAACTGCACTAAAGTGGCTCATTTATAACGTTTCCTAAACATTATTTTTAAAAGTTTTCACATCATTTTGACATCAATTGTCATGTTTTATGCCTATTTTCCCCTATTAATGTCCATGTATGATTTAAATCCATTCTTTCATGAAAACCATTATGATACATCCATTTATTATGCCTTATTCCATTATTATGATACCCATTTATTTTCATGGGTAACCCTTATGTTTATTTCTAATGTATGATTATTCATATGGAACACATATTTATGAAAATTTTATTATGGGTGCACTTAAATAGCACTCAAATTCATGGGTTAATGTTTAATCTCATGAGAAATCATTTGGAATGGTCTTGGTGGTTAGCCTTGACTCATGCTCCTCTATGTGCAATGGTCTTGGTGGTTATCCATGACTCATGCTCATCTATGTGAAATGGTCTTAGTGGTTATCCTTGACTCGTGTTATTCCATGTGAAATGGTCTTGACGGTTAGCCTTGACTCATGCTTATGTCATATTATTTGTTGTTTCCACATTTCTATGATTTCATGATTATATGATCCCATGTTCTATTAATTATGATTCCATGTGATTATTAATGTTACATGCCATTTTATGTCATCATGTTATGCCTTCTAACCCATGTGATCTTCTTTATTCAAATGTTTATTTCCCTTGCTGAGCTTTTTAGTTCATCATTTTGTTCATGTATTCCCTAGGTTGTCTTCTGTAGATATAAGATCTCAATTGGAGTTAGGAGATCTTTATGGCGATTAAAAAAAGATTTTTTTATTTTGGTTTCATTTTTATAATTATGTACTTAATATTCCAAAGACACTAGACCTTATGATCTTTGGTTGTAATTGACGGTTAAATATTCTTAAAGTCATGAAATGATATTTGTAAAAGGATAGGTCCATTATAGTTGGTATAATAACACGGACTAGTTATTTTTATAGATTATGACTAGAGAACTTTAGTAAGAATCCAAGGGATAATTCTATCACCATTGATAACCTATATTAAAACTTAGGGAATCAAAAGTTAGGAAATATTTTTTATTTACAATTTTATTCTTTTATATTCAGAGATTATTTTGTTTACATGATTATTAACTAAGTATTCAAGACCCCCTAATTGTACTTTATTTTTCATTAGTTAATGTTTGTAAATAGTAGAAACCATTCCAAAAATCAATGTGATAGTCAATGTGATTATTTCATTAATGAAATGCTAAGTATGATGGTAAAGGTAGATCAAAACATTATGATAGTACTTTTACAATTGTTTCAAGTTAATAATAATAACTTGAATCACATGGAATGCCCTCCTTATCCTAATAAAGATAAAGATGTTGTCAAATCCTTTATATAGATTAGGAAACCCATGTTTAGTGGATCTTCTGATCCTATCCTCACCGAATAATGGATCAAATCCATTGAGAGTATATTCTTTGTCCTCTAGTTCTCAAAATAATAGAAAATTGTGTTGTCGGTCTATTGTTTTGATGGGGAAGCTTATCATTGGTATACACTAATCAAGAACACAAATTCCAAAGATGAAATTGATTCCATGGATTTGTAGTAATTAAAGAAATTATTTTTCAATAAATATTTTCTTTTAAATCTCTATCTTAAGATAAATAGGTATTTCTTTGAACTGAAGCAGAAGGAAGACAATCCTATCAGAGCGTTTGAAGTAAAATTCACAAGAATTTCATGACACACCTCTGAATTTTTCATAAACATTAAAAGTAATGTGGATCACCTATTTAGTGGACTAAAGTAGATTCTAGGAAAATATTTGGTGATTCGATACTTTTATATCTATGAAGATATTGTCTGTTGTTCCCTTAACGTTAAAATGGTGATCATGGGCTCTGAGGGTTCTAATGGAACTAAAGATAAAAGGAAGAAAATGGCATTTATTATTGGAGGATCAGTATATAAATCTCATGGTGTAAAGAAAACCCAACATCCCACATGTTAAAATTTTGGGAAGAATTATCTTGGGAACTGCCTAAAAATAACTAGGAAATGCTTCAAATGTGGAAGAATGAGGAATATGGCTAATAACTTCCAAAGGGATATGAAGAATCCCACTAATTTGGAAGAATAAAGGAAGGTTTATACCAATAATCAGCCTATATTTTAGAGTTTTAACTACAATTAACATGGTCATTATGTGAACCATTTCCCTAAAACAAGGATTGTTTAAGGAAATCAATAACAACAACCTCTGAGGCTGAAATAAATGGAATATTCTATCACTACCGCTAAGGTGGAGCCTGACAATGATGTGGTGATAGGTATTCTTGTTATTCATTCTAGAATAGATATTGTATTATTTGATTCTATTTCTATGCATTCTTTCATATCTTGAAATTTTTTTAGAACTATCCAAACACAACCTCAAAATATGGAGGTTGAGTTATATGTGAGAAAAGAAAATGGAGAAATTATTGCATCCAAAGTATATAAATTCTCCCCAGTAAATTTTTGTGATCAAACCTCCTTGAAAATCTCATATTACTTCCTTTGGGGGATTTTGATGATATATTGGGTATGAATTGGGTATATTTATACAAATCCAACATCAACTATCAGGAAATTTAAATCTCTCTTCATATTCTAAAGTATCCTCAAATTATATACAAGTGTAAGGTATAGGATGAATCTCCATCAGAATTTTTGTCTCAATTGTGGATATTATTTCCCTATGAGCAAGCATATCTATCTCAAATGAATGAGACAAAGGATAGTATCATTCTTGAAGATATGCACATTGTGAGGGAATACACTGATGTGTTCCATGAAGAGTTTTATGATCTTCATCCTGAAATAGAGGTTGATTTATTAATTGAACCTATATGTAGATCTCTTCTTATATCAAATACACCTTATAGAATGGCCACCATTGAGTTAGATGAACTGAAGAAGTAGTTATAGGAGAATCTAAACAAGGGTTTTATATGACCAAGTGCTTCAACTAGGGGTGTGTTAGTCCTCTTCATCATGAATAAAGATCAATCAATGTTCCTCCTCATTTATTATCATGAGCTCAATAAAATCATGATAAAGAACAAGTATCTATTTCCATATATAGATGACTTATTCAATCAACTATGTGGGGCCAATTATGTCTCTAAGGTGGAACTACGATCAGGATATCACCAATTAAAGGTAAAGAAGGAAGATATTCCCAAGACTACCTTTCAAATGAGGTATGGATACTATGAGTTCATAATGATGCCCTTCGGACTCACTAATGCTCCATCTATTTTCATGGACTTAATGAATAGAGTCTTTATAGATTGCCTCAACAATTTTTTGGTAGCCTTTATTGATGACATTCTTATATAATCCAAGAGAAAGGAGGAACACAAGGATCATTTTAATACTATGCTAAAAACTTTAAGAAGAGATAAACTTTATGAAAAGTATAGTAAATGTGATTTCTGGATAGAGGAAGTATCATTATTGAGGCATGTTATCACCAGAAAAGGAATATCTATGGACCCTTCCAAGACAAAGAAAATCAAATAGTGGCCTAGGCTAACCTATTTAATGTAGATCTTTATTTTCCTTGGTCTAGTTGGGTATTACCGATAATTTTTAAAGAACTTATCACAATTTTAAAACCCAATAACCATGTTGACTTGTAAGGTAGTGAAGTTTTTCTAGACCAGTGTATATGTAGAATATTTCAAATATTTGATAAAGAGACTTATCAATAAACCTCTTCTCACACTACTAATAAGTGGGGAACACTTTTTGGTTTATAGAGATGCTTTATAGAATCGCTTAGGATGTGTACTGATGCAAAATGATAAAGTGATAGCATGTGCCTCAAGGTGGTTGAAAATTCATGAGCAAAACTATCCTACGCATGATCTAGAGTTGGAGGTTGTGTTCTTTGCATTGAAAATACTGAGTCATTGTCTCTATGGGGAGAAGTTTGAGATGTATATCGATCATAATATCCTCAAATATATATTCACACAGAAGAAGATTAATATGTACCGATGAAGATGGTTAGAACTTATCAAATATTACAACTGCTCAATCCACTTCCATCCTAGTAATGAAAATATGGTGGAATATGATCTAAGTAGAAAGGATCCTATATCATTATTAATGATGAGAATTGATAAGGATCTAATACTCTTAGACCTACATAGTATGGACATGGAAATAATTAAGGGAGGAACATCGTCAACCCTTTATCAAATGATTTCTCAACCATCTCTCAAAGATAAAATAAAGGATTCTCAAAGAAATGATGTGGAAATTCAGAAAAATGAGGAATCTATAAAAAATGGGAAATCCACATAGTTCAAAATGGATGAGGAAGGAGTCATAATATTTGGGTAATGGTTATGTGTACCATCAAATCAAGAGATAAAGAAAGAGCTTCTGAATGACGCACAAAGCTCAAACTTATCTATTCACCTAGGGAGCACAAAGATGTATCGAGATCTCTGAGAGCACTATTGGTGGAAAAATATGAAGAAGTTGATTGCTGAATATATATATCAAAGTGATTGGTATGTCATAAAGTGAAGGTAAAAAGGTAAAATTATAAGGGGATGATTCAACCATTACCCATACAACATGAAAATGTGAAAACATCGCCATGGAATTCATCACTAGCCATCCAAATAAATCCATAGTAAACAATGATATATGGGTTTTTTTGGATCATCTTACAAAGACAGCTCACTTTATTGCAATTTGATAAGACTTCTCACTCGATCAACTTGCACTAATATACATCAAATAAGTGGGGAGGATGTATGGAGTACCACTATCAATTGTATCCTTTTGAGATCCGAGATTTACCTCAAAGTTATGTAAAATTATCCAACATGATATAAACACTGAGTTGAACTTCAGTACATCCTATCATCATCAAAATGATTTCCAATCTGATCAGACTATTCAATCACTATAATATATTTTGAGGAAATATTCTACGGACTTTAAGGGGGATTGGACCAATATCTACATCTGGTAGAGTTCTCTTACAACAACATTTTCCACTCAAGTATCCAAATGGATCCATATAAATCTTTTTATGGGAAAATATGTAGAACACCATCATGTTGGGATGAATTCGGTGAATATAAGCTTCTCGAACCTATAATGGTTGATGAAATTGTAGAAAAGGTAAAAACTATTCAGCATCACACCAAGGAAGACCAAATTCTGCAGAAGATCTATGTGGATAATCATCAATGAGACCCTGAGTTTTAGGTTGAAGACATGGTATTCCTCCACATGTCTTCATGGAAGAGGATTATGAGATTTTGGAAGAAAGAAAAGCTAAGTCCCATATACATCAACCCCTTCAAGATTCTTGATCATGTTAGAGTTGTAACCTATCGACTAGAGATTCCACCAACCATGTATCAAGTACCTGATTTATTCTAGATATTCCTATTGAGGAAGTACATACTGAATCCCTCATATGTACTGAATTTAGAGGTGCTACAGCTGGAAAATGATCTCTCTTATGAGGTGCATTTAGTGAAGATCTTGGATCGTAGAGATAAGGTTATTCACAACAAAAATACTCACCTGGTCCAAGTACTATGGAGGAACCATAAGTACTAAGAAGAACCATGGGAACTAGATGAATCAATGAAGGATAAGTACCCTCTCCTATTTTCCTATTAGTTTGTAAAATGAAATTTCAGTGGTGAAATTTCATAAGGGTGGAAGAATGTAACGACCCTAAATTCTATCAATGAAATTTCCCATTTTATAATTATGTCATATAGTATAAATCACATAAAATCACTTAGATAAAAAAATAAATACTTTATAAATGAATAATTAATGAAATAAGAGGTATTTATATAAATTAAGGAACCTAAACCAATGGAATAGTAACCTCCCTTTAGAATAGTAATGTGACCATTATAAATAGTAAACCAAAAAATATAATAGTAACCTCACTTATGAAAGTATAAATAAAATTTATGAATCTTATAAATGAAAATATAATATATTTATATCATTTAATATGTAAATAAATGTTCTAAAAATGATAAATTAAATATTGGTATTTTTTTATACATAAAAATTTATTTTCTCTTTTATAAATAATACAATGATTTAACAGAAAATTTATTTTAATAAAATAGATTAATAAATTAATATTTTTTTTGTATTATGATTATAATATAATTTTATTAGACCTTAATTAATTTTTCAAAGTGTTATAAAATCAATTATAATTTTAAAATTGGTATTTTTTAAATAAATGAGTATTTTAATTAAAAATAAAATTTATCATATTTAGAAAATTATTTTCATAAAATGGATTCCATTTTTAAATTCTACATGTCAAAAAATGGTTAGCTATAGTTTTTAGGACTAATCTAAAATAATTTAAATTTTGTGAATAGTAAAATATGGTAATTTATAGTATAAGTTAAATACATGAATTATTGAGTTGTGGTTGATGTATGGCTGATGTAAGAACCTTTGGTTCGAAATTAAATGTACTAGTTACTATATTTAGTCACAAGAATCCTCACTATTAATATTCTTGAGAAAAAATAATAAGAAGATGAATAAAATAATAAAAAAACACCCCTCCTGCACTATAAATACCACCTCTTCTCTTGACACCTCCAAAGCCTTGGAGCTTGTCCAAATTCTACCCAATCATCTTACCAATTATCTCCACCATGTCCAGAAGCCTTTGTTCTAAAAAAAAGACAAAACCTAATTCCACTAAGGAGGTTCTCAAGGAGAATAATTCAATATTACATTAAGTTCATGTCCCGAACACTTTCTAGCATAAGGTAAGGGATTATTTCTGAACCTCCATTTTTTCTTCAGGTTAGCTTTCTCTCTCTTTACCCCAATATAATTCTTATTTGTTTTTATATAATTATTATATATTATAAGTATATGATTCAAACTCATGTATCCATATCATTTCATCCTTTTTATGGGTAAATACATGTTTTATAAGTTTCCCTTGTCAATTCCTCCCAATATGCAAGCCCAATTAAAGGGAACTTCCCAATTTCTTACCCATTTTCAAGTGCACTCTATAATATGTTTTAATCAGAAATTATGTTTCTAAAATCACTCATTTTATCATGAAAAAACTATCTTGGTTCATTTCCAGTTTTATAAAAATAATTATTCCTTTTCTATTTTAAATCTTCCTTAAAATTTTCCCTTAAACCACACTAAAGTGGCTCATTTCTAAAGTTTCTTAAACATTATTTTTACATATTTTCACATCAGTTTTACATCAATTATCATGTTTTATTCCTATTTTTATTTATTAATGTCCATGTATGATTTAAATTAATTATTTCATGGACACTTTTATGATACGCCCATTTGTTATGCCTTGTGACATGATTATAATATCCATTTATTTCCATGGTTAACCCTTATGTTTATTCCTAACATGTGATTCATCATGTGGAACACATATTCAAGAGAATTTTATGATGTCTTCACCTAGATAGTGATCTAATGTATTGGGTAATGTTTATTATCAAGATATTTCATGTGCAATGGTCTTGTTGATTAGCCTTGACTCATGTTCCTCTATGTGAAATGGTCTTGGTGGTTATCCTTGACTCATGATCCTCCATGTGCAATGGTCTTGGTGGTTATCCTTGACTAATTCTCCTCTATGTGCAATGTTCTTGGAATTTATCCTTGACACATTCTTATTTCATGTTGTATATTGTTTCCACATTTCTATGATTCAATGATTACATGATCCCGTATTCTATATATTATACTTCCATATGTTTATTCATGTTCCATGACTTTTTATGTCATCATGTTATACCTTCTAACCCTTGTGATTTTCTTTATTCAAATGTTTATATCCCTTAATGGTCTTTTTATCTCATCCCTTTATTCATGTATTCCCTAGGTTATCCTATGAAGAACTAGGCGCTCAATTGAAGTTAGGATCTCTTTTTGGGGATTGAATAAAAGATGTTTTTATTTTGGCTTCATGTTTTCTAATTATGTACCTAATCTTCCAAAGACACTAGATTTTATGATCCTTGGATGTAATTGATGGTTAATTATTCTTAAAGTCATATAATGATATGTGTAGAAGGCAAGGGATGTTATATATGGTATCTAGAGAATGGATGTTCCAGACATATTATTGGACACTTCTCAAGATTTAATATCTTAACCAAATTAGATGGTGGGCATGTCACTTTTAGTGAAAACGTTAAAGTTAAAAAAAATTGGTCATTTTCAAATCGGTAACTTTGAATCTATTTTTATTTTCAATGTTTTATTTTTTTTTTTTGATTGTTTAAAGTGAATTATTCTTAGTATTTCTTAATTTTTTTATGATAGTTTTCATTTCAAGTTTGAAAAAAATTACCGTAAGATTTTTGATTATAATTTTAACTTAGTGTTTATTGATTTTTAAAATGATAATGTCTATGTTATTGATTAAATTTATTATTTTTATAAAATGTTTCATTTTTTAAATTCCTTACATCAAGAATCTTGGTTGTTGCATAGGAGACTAGGCCATAGTAATGTATACTCTCTTGGGAATCTAGTTAAAAATAATTATTCAAGGATCTACCCAAACTAGAATTCCCAAAATATAAAGTGTGAAATATTTGTCAAAAGGGAAGCATCAAAAAATTTATTTCTAACCAAATAAATAGTTTTCTACCTCTCAACCTCTAGAGTTAGTTCACATGGAATTTTTTAAACCACTAGAGTTTCTAGTTTATCTAGAAATAATTATTATGTGATTATTGAAGATTATTCATGTAACATCATGGTTCCAGGTGCCACTCAACGGGTTCCCCAAACCGGGTTGGTCACATGACCTCAATAGCATTTCCCCAAATACCAGTGGCTGCCGACTAGTAGTGAGGGCCCATTTCTAATAGTGGAAAAACTATGCCCTCATTTGTCAAAGTGTAGCACAACGGAACAAAATATAAGCATACAAAAGCGCAAGCAATAAATAATTCCAATGCTGAAATGGTTAATGGTACAGAAGTAAAAAAATGACCAACAGTCATATATAATGATGCAATATGTCCCTAATTCTAAAAAAGCAGCTAAAACAGGATACACTGCAATCTGAAACAATACAGTACAAGGGACAAATACAGCAAGGCAAAACAAAATAGCACAGCAGGAACTCAGCAGCATCACAAGCCTAAGTTTGGTCCCATGCTCGCCTTCTCCTTTGCAACATCAAGTACTTGTGTAGGGACTTTTTCCCTTATCTACACCTACATCAATATAATCTGTTTGGGCCCAAGACATGACCCAAACAGGGTGTGATAAATAAATCCCAGTAGGAAACCACCAAAGGCTCACGCGAAATAATCAGTGAAAATGTGCAATAGCAGTGTGTAGTAATTAAATGTAGTAAACTAGGAAGTACTCAAAAGCAGCTACTCCTACCAGTTCCATTACCATTTAATTATTATTTAAACAATTCCAAGCATGTTCTTTAGCTTGGCAGGTATAACATCAGAAATCAGCATAGTGAATATTCAAAGTAAATATTTTTATCAGACATAAGAACTATAGCCCTCGGGCTAATAAAACCACTCTCTCGGGCTAATCAGAACCACGCCCTCGGGCTAATAAGAACCATGCCCTCAGGCTAATCAGAACCAAGCCCTCAGGCTAATAAGAACGACACCCTCAGGCTAATCAGAACCACGCCCTTAGGATAATCAGAACCACGCCCTCAGGCTAATCAGAACCACGCCCTCAGAAAAATCAGAACCACACCATCAGGATAATCACAACCACGCCCTCGGGCAAATCAGAACCACGTCCTTAGGCTAACCAGAACCACGCCCTCAGACTAATCAGAACCACACCCTCAGGCTAATCAGAACCATACCCTCAGGCTAATCAGAACCACGCCCTCAGGCTAATCAAGTAACTAGGCCGTTACCAACACATAAGCAATCAATTATATATGCATTTTCTCTCAAGAAAACTCAAACCATGCTATAATCACGGCATACACTCGGGTATCCTAACCAAACAGCTAAACAAGGGAAATGCACCCACAGGGTGGCCCTGGATCAAGGAAATGATCCCAAATAGTAGTTTATACATAATCATTAAATTACCTATAAAATTCTATGTATTTAATTAGTCAAGGCCTCAGCCATACGATGCCCCAAACATGGGCGCATAGCACAACGGTACACAAAAAAACATGACAGTTGGAATTAAACATCAGACCACCTACCTCGATCTCCACTGATCGATATATGTGAACGATGCCTCCCAAATCGTCCATGAATTACGTAGATCTGGGATAAACATTCACCCATTAAAACTCAGATAACTACCCCTTAGGAAATAATTTGTAGGAAACATACAAGGGGAGGAAAGGTCTTACCTGTGTGGTCCTAACGTGATCATCAGCGAAGGAATCAGAGTCCCGGTGTTCAGCCGGGAGCTCTTCCAAGGTTTGGTCGTCTCTCACGCGGCTTCCTGGTGTTCTAAGCTTCCTCTGTTGGAAGAGGAATCTATTGTCGGTTTATAACAAAAAAACAGCACTACACGGCATGTAATCTCAAGTACAAGGCATGTACTTTTCCTTTTTAAGTGTTCCTCTAGCGGCAACTTTCTACCGCCTAATTGTTCATCTGTCGACATGATTATACGACATGTATTTCGGAATACACAGCGTGTATTGTTGCTTCACTGGCGTCTACTCTCACCGCCTTACTATTCACCTGCCAACTAATTACATGGCGTGTATATACTAAGTCCAAGGCATGTAGTTAGCTTTTACACCCTTCATTATCTACAGGCCTATACACCCTGTGTACTCATCCCACACGGCCAAAGTACACGGCATGTGGAAAAGTACACGGCGTGTACCCACAAAATTTTGGAATTTTCCCCATTTTCTTTATTTTCTAAAAAACACTTAAAAAATGGAAAAGAAGAAACTCGTACCTTAAGAAGAAGAACCTGGTTCTTACAAACTTCCCCCTTAAATAAATTCATCCACGAATTTCCCTTCCAAGGGTGGTGAAGATAAAACTGAGAACAACTCTGGACACTAAGAAAGTATTTCAGTCTCTCGCTCCCAGGTTTCATCCTGCACTCAGCCATGTTGCCATAGCACCCGTACGAGAGGAACTGACTGGCCTTGGAGAACCTTCGTGCTCCTATCAACAATTCAAATCGGATGCTCCTCAAATGATGCATCGACCTGAAGTTCAACCCCCTCGGGATGAAAGGCGTGAGATGGGTCTGAGTGATAATAGTGCAGCTGAGATACATGGAAGATGTCGTGCATGTCCCGGTACCTCTGTGGTAATTACAACCGATAGGCAACCATCCCAACTCTCTCCAGAATCTCAAACAGGCCCACATACCTTGGTGAAAGTTTACCCTATCTCCTGATCCGCCTGTGTCCCAACCTCGGTGAAACATGCAAGAAAACCCAATCCCTGACCATGAACTTCAAGGGTCATATACGGAGATCAGCATAAGATTTCTGATGAGACTGTGCAGTATCCATCCGCTTTTGAATCAACTGGACTTGTTCTGAAGTCTCCTGCATGAGACATAGTCCCAGTAAATCTATCTCATCTTCCTCCAATGAGCACAAGGGTGATCGGCATGGCCTACCATATAAATCCTCATAAGGTTCCATCTCAATAGTTGCCTAAAAACTATTATTGTAGGAAAACTTGACCAGGGGTATGTGCTTCTCCCAAGAGCCCCCAAAGTCTAGGATGCATGCACGCAGCATGTCCTCATCCTCCTTTATCGTACGCTCTGACTGGACATCGGTCTGAGGGTGGTAAGCTGTGCTCAGAAGCACTTGTGTACCCAGTTCCCACTAAAAACTCTGTCCGAAACGAGATATAAAGCGGGTGTCCCTATATGAAATGATAGAATGAGGGACCCCATGAAGACGTACTACCTCTCAGATATAAAAATTCTTGATCTCGTCAACACCAAAGGTCTCCTTGATTGGAAAAAAGTGAGCTACCTTCGTAAGTCTTTCCACAACAACACACACGACATCACTGCCTCGAGGTGACCTCGGTAACCCGGTCACGAAGTACATCGCAACATCATCCCATTTCTACTCCGGAATGGGTAACTGTTTTAACAGTCCGGCTGGCCTTTGATGCTCCGCCTTCACCTACTGACAGGTGGAACATCTCATAACAAAACCAGCTACCTCTCTTTTCATACTCGGCCACCAATACTGACGTCTCAAGTCATGGTACATTCCGGTAACTCCAGGATGCACTGCCCACACTAAAGCACGAAACTCATACCTCAACTCCTCATGTATATCCCTTGTAACCCACACTCATCCATGGATACGCAGTACCTCATCATCTCCTATCATCCAACCGGGAGGAGGGTCCTCACTTGCCACCGACTCCTGTAGAACTAGGCCTTTTGAATAAGATAGTTGTCTCATCCTCACTCTATCCAAGAGGGTAGAAGTCACAGCTAAGGATGAAATATAGGCTCACCCCTGACTATTGTGCACCTCCAAATGCATCTCAGAGAACAAGGCCATAAGCTTCCACTCACCACTAGCCTCCTGTACTACCTGTATTTGAGTCCTCCTACTTAGTGCATCGGCCACTGTGTTACCTTTTCCAAGTGTATTGGAAAGCTCAAAGTCGAATAATTGAAGGTATTCAACCCACCTTCTCTATCTCAGATTCAGGTCACGCTGAGTAAAGATATATTTGATACTTTTTTGGTCCATAAACACCACAAAATGTTCTCCCAAGATATAATGTCTCCAACAGGGTAACACATGAACAACTGCAGCCAACTCGAGATCATGCGTCGGGTAATTCCTCTCATGTGGCCTCAACTGTCGAGAGCTGTACACAACTACTCGATTGCCCTGCATCAACACTGCTCCCAAACCAATACCTGATGCATCATAGTAAATGGTATAGCTCTTCCCTTGCTCTGTAAGTATCAGGATTGGTGCTGATGTCAACCTTAGCTTTAGCTTCTGAAAGGATGTCTCACAAGCTTCTGACCAAACGAACTTCACACCCTTCTTATTCAAACCCGTCAACAGCACTGCTAAGCGAGAGAAGTCTTGTATAAAGTGCATGTAGTAACCAGCCAGCCCCAAGATACTTTGTATTTCAAACACGTTATTAGGCTGATCCTAGTAAACTACTGCTCTCACTTTCTCTGGGTCCACTGCAACTTCGGCCTATGAGATAATATGACCTAGGAAGTGTATCTAGTCCATCCAAAAGTGGAACTTTGAGAGCTTATCATATAAATGATTCTCTCTCATTGTACTCAATACAATCTCAATATGGGTGACATGGTCGTGTTGAGTGTGAGAGTACACTAAGATATCATCCATGAAGACTACCACAAAAGAATCTAGATAAGGGTGGAACACACGATTCATCAGAGCCATGAAAACTGCTGGTGCGTTCGTGAGTCCAAACGACATGACCAAGTACTCTTATAGACCATATCTGCTCCGAAAATCTATAAGTAGTATGTATGATGGTCTAACGCGTAACTGATGATATTTGGATCTCAACTCAATCTTCAAGAACACTCGTGATCATCAAAGCTAATAAAAAAGATAATCAATCATCGTTAAGGGATATCGCTTCTTGATTGTCAACTGGTTCAGCTTCCGATAATCCACACAAAGTATGAGGGTACTGTCTGCCTTCTTTACAAACAGGATAGGCGAACCCCAAGCAGAAGTACTGGGTTGGATGAAACCCTTTGCTTGTAACTCCTCTAACTGCCTCTTGAGCTCCTACAACTATGGTGTAGACATCCTATAAGGAGGAATGGACACTGGTGCTGCTCCTGGCACAAGCTCAATATAGAAATCCACCTCTCGCTCTGGAGGTATACCTGAGAAGTCTTCCAGGAAGACATCCCTGAAATGATCAACAACTGGAGGGAAATCTGTCTGAAAAGTTCCCTGGTCATCCAGATATAAACTCGCAATCTGGGATGTCACTCCACCTCGCCCATGATGCTCGGGTCCATCTCGGCTCGCCTGGACATCCCATTTACCCTTGTATAGAAACTCTCCACCCTCTAGTGACGTGAAACTCACCGTGTGACGATAGAAATCCACAAAGGCTCAAAAGGGTACCAACCAGTCCATCCCGAGAATGACGTCATAGCTTTCCATCTCTAAGAAATAGAGGTCCCATAGAAAGTCACACCCACCAACCTCTAGGGGTAACTCCTTGAACTGATGCACATCAGTCGTTCTAGGGGGAACTCCTTGAACTAATGCACATCAGCCGTTATAATCCCCAGTGGAGTGTCTAGCATCATGATATCAGAAGAAGAAGAAATATAGATCCCAAGGCTCTCCACAACAGGCACATATATAAAGCTATAAGTAGCACCGGTATAGAAAAGTACTACAGATAAAACAGAAGCAACTAGAATAGTACCTCTGGTAGTAGAAGGTATGGGATCCTGCTCCTTTTGGGTCTGTTGCACTACATATGCCTACCCAGTGTCACGGACCTACGACATAGCCTGACTACATTGAGTTGACCCGCCCTGCTATCTCTAAGATCCTGGAGTCTGGCTACCATGGCCACGACCACCACCTTGGCCTGAATGTCCCATTGTATTCCAACTCCCTGACTGATAAGAATCTTCTGGCCCCACTCCGGCATACAGAGTATACACATAACCCCACTCACTATCCACTAGTGGAAACTCCATGCAAAAATGCTGGAGATGACCCATCTTTCCACAAGATCGGCACTCCACTAGGTCACGTGGACACTGAGGTATCTTGTGCCCCTCTTACCACACTGGTAGCACCTTACCGGGCCACCTAAAAAATATTATGGCTAGTACTACCACCGTGAGAGAAATTCATCTGCCACTTCCTCTTACCAATAGAAATAGTACCAAAAACTAGTGTCGAACCACTCTGGCCTGCACCACTAGCTTCCCATAGGTTCTGCTCGGTTATCAGTGCCTGGTTCACAATAGCATGCATTGTAGGAAACCTAAAAACATTCACTAGTGCACGGATTTCATATTGAAGACCATTTTCAAAGCATCTATCCCTAAACATATCGTCACCTACTAGAATAGGTGCAAAACGTTGTAGCTCGGTGAAGCGGGCAGAATAGTCCATCACTGACATGGTGCCCTACTGTAGATTCATGAACTCTCGAGATTGATCTTCCCTCAGCATCTCTGGGAAGAAATATTCATAGAAGACTGCCTAAAAATCTTCCCACGTCATGTCTCTTTGATGAAAAATCTGGTTGGTAACATCCCACCACCTCTTGGCGAAATCACGCAGCATGTATGTAGCGATCTACACCCTCCGCCCAGGAGGCATCTCCAGATGGTCGAAGATAGTCTTCATAGAACCTAGCCATGACTCCGCAGCCTATAGTCCTCCGTCCCTTGAAAACATAGGTGGATTCTACTACTGGAATATATGCGTCAACTCTGCCATAGATGTGGCAGCCGGCAGTGCTCCCTGGAAGGTCTGCATAAACCGAATGAAGCCTTCACGGAATTGCGCATCCGCGCCTATGTTCGGTATAAAGGTTGGTGCCGCATCTGGCTCTACTAGAGGATCCATCAGTATCCTGTGGCCTACCATCTCTGGAGTATAATTTTTTCCACTCTTTTGGTGAATAACTCGTGGTTGTATCAGTGGTATGACTCTACAAGGTCAAAACATGCCTTAAATCAAGTTTATCAAGGACTAAGAACTGAAAGAGTAAGAAGGGAACAAGGAAAATAAAACATTCAAGTTTTTCAAAACAAGACTACACGGAGTGTATAATAACTACACGGTGTGTTCCCTCAAGTCCTTCACATGGGAATGTACTTCTTCCAAAACTGGTCATGTAACACCCCAAACACATGGCGTGTTGTCCACACACACGGCGTGTACTTGAATTTTCTTCCCCTGCTCGAGTCCTTATAAATGTCTTAGCCACACGGCTCTCTCTTTAATGAGACTACATGGCGTGTATAAGGTCTACATGGCGTGTACTAGAAGAGCTTCACCGACTAGTGTTGTTCGCGACACGGCCGGGTACACAGCTCAAACTACACGAAGTGTTTCATATGGACACGGCATGTACGGCTTAGATTCCAACTGCCTGTGTTGTTAGTGACATGGCTAACTACTCATCTAACACTACACGGTGTGTTACACCTACACATGGCGTGTACACCACCCTGTCTCCACAGCCACATGGTGAAGTCCACATGGCCTCTCACTAGTAAATACTACACGGCTTGTCCCACAGGTACACGGCGTGTACTAGACGAGCTTCGCAGACCCGTGTTGTTCGAGACACGGCCGGATACACGACTCACACTACACGTCATGTTCCATATGGAAACTAAGTGTACTTGAAAGGATAACACTAACCCGTGTTGTTAGTTACACGGACGGATTCCCAGGTTACGCTACATGGCGTGTTCGGTATTGACACAACATGTATAAAATAAGATTCCTCCATCTGTGTTTTTAGTTACACGGCGGACACCGGGTCAACACAACACGGCGTGTACAACCAGTACACGGCGTGTTCCCTCTAGAGTTTTTCCAATCCCCATGTTCCTGCCCACATGGACTATGACACGGTCGGAATCTAAAGGGCATGTACATACGGTACACGGCGTGTACTTAAATTTTTTTTTCTTTTCTTCCTGAACAGAAGAGTATAGGGCGTGTAGTCAAAACTACACGGTGTGTATTCTGGGTTTTTCTGGACATTAAGCCTTAGAAACTACTCTGGATCCCATAAGAACACTAAAACCAACACCTAAGTGCCAAATTCCGATCTGTGAGGGGCCATACTCCCCACAAACCAAAGCTTCGCATCTTATATATGTTATAACAAAGTAAGAAAGTCAATAATCCACCAAATTCCGGTTGATAAGGGACCATACTCTTAAAAAACCAAAGTTTGGAATTCATTCTCAACCCCTTACATAACAATACCCTATCAAATAGCAGGTATTTTATCAAGGCATCTATCACAACAGTATGCATTTTCGAGCACAACATCTATCACAACAACATGAAATTTATAATGCACCTACATGGTATGGAAACTATGCATGACATGTGATTATAATATGTGCATAAATGATGAATGAGAGGGAATACCTTCATCTCACCAGGTTGCAACTAAATAGAACCCATGTATAAAAATATAAACAGTACACCATAAATGTGTCACCCAATGGTGAAAATCAATTCAAATGTAATAATTATAAACAGAAAATCACAATTCAATTCGAGGCAATCCGGCCTTTACCTGTACATGGGGTAGCTACTCCTCGGAAAAGTTATTACTGAATCCCTTAACAATATATCTCTTTCTGTTGTCGCAAAATAATAAAATAACTCAGAGAAAAGAAAACTCCTCTAATACCACTTTGTAACATCCCGATTTCGGGTGCCACTCAACGGGTGCCCCGAACCTGATTGGTCACATGACCTCAAGTGCATTTCCCTAAATGCCAGAGGCTGCTAACTAGTAGTGAGGGCCTAGGTCTGATAGTGGGGAAACTATTACCTCATTTGTCAAAGTGTAGCATAGAGGAACAAAATATAAGCATAAAAAAGCAAAAGTAGTAAATAATACCAATGCTGAAATGGTTAACGGTATAGAAGTAAAAGAAATAACCAACAGTCATATATAATGATGCAATATGTCTCTAAGTTTAAGAAAGAAGCTAAAATATGATACACTGCAATCTGAAACAATACAGTATAAGGGACAAATACAGCAAGGAAAAACAAAACAGTGCAGTAGGAACTCAGCATCATCGTAAGCCTAAGCTTGGTCCCATGCTCTCCTACTCCTCTGCAACATCAAGTACCTATATAGGGACTCTTTCCCTTATCCACACTTGCAGCAATATAATATGTTTGGGCCCAAGACATGACCCAAATAGGTTGTGAGAAATAAATCCTAGTAGGCAACCACCAAAGTCTCGTACCCAACTATTAGTGAAAATGTGCAATAGTAGTTTGCAGTAATGAAATGCATTAAACTATGAAGTACTCAAAAGTAGCTACTCCTACTAGTTCCATTACTATTTAATTATTATTTAAACAATTCCAAGCCCGTGCTTTAGCTTGGCAGGTATAACATCAGAAATCACGATAATGAATATTCAAATTAAACAGTGTCCTCACAAATAAGAAATGTTGCCCTCGGTCTAACAGAACCACACCCTCAAGCTAATCAGAACCACGCCCTTAGGCTAATAAGAACCACGCCCTCAGGCTAATCAGAACCACGCCCTCATGCTAATCAAAACAATGCCCTCATGCTAATCAGAACTATACCCTTAGGATAATCACCGGGCCGCGCCATCCGGGCCGAGCCGCGCCCAAGCGGGCCGGACCCGGACCCGGTTTGGGTCGACCCGGTTCGGGCCGACCCAGGGGGTCTTGGGTCGGGTCGGTCCGGGCCCGAAACCCCCATTTCCAGACCTCTTACGGTCTTTTTCTCATATCTTGGGCCATGGATCTCTGATCGACGCACCGTCAGCTGTGATGCGATCTTTGGATCGAGACGGTAGTTTCGGTATATTACACTCAAGGTTTCGGAGAAATTTGAGTACGGCCAGGTTGGTTCAGATACAAAACCAACCGGGCCCTCGGAGCAGAAACGCTTATATCTTGAGCTCCGAACGTCCGATTGGCATGTCGTCGACTTTGTTGGATTCCTCTTGATGAGACGGAACTTTTGGCATACTTCGCTTAAGTTTTGGTTGCAGTTGGATAGTGGCCGGGTTGGATTGTACCCGAAATCCAACTGGGCCCCTGTGACGAAAATGCTAGAAACTCACAGACCAGGCGTCCGACTGACGTGCCTTCTGTTGCATTGAGACCCCTATGACGAGACGGTCCTTTGAGATACTTCTTCGTGGAACTTCGTGATACTTAGATTATCGACCAGTAGCTCGTGGATCGGACCCTCCCGGTGATGAGCTAGCAGAGTGCAGAGACCTAGTAGCTGGTTGAGACTTGAAGACTGATGATCTATTGTCTCGTTGTGTTTCAGATAGCCCAGTGGGGAGCGCTTGGTTGTAGCGGCAGACCCACGGTGGAGGAGCGCTTGGTTGTAGCGGCAGACCCGCGGTACTCAACAGAAGGAGTACCTCTGGAGCCTATGAGGGGGAGCGCTTGGTTGTAGCGGCAGACCCATGTTGGGAAGCGCTTGGTTGTAGCAGCAGGCCCACAGTACTCGACAGGTGGAGTACTACAATAGTCCAAGGTTAGTGGGGTGCGCTTGGTTGTAGCGGTAGTCCCACTATACTCGACATAGTAGGAGTTCTCCAGCAGCCGTGGTTTTGACATCATGAATAAAATCCTGGTTGAGCTGAGTCTATGACCTTTTTGTTTACCTCATGATTTAGATGGGCCACTTGATAACTTAGGTATATGTATGGGCATATACCTGGGTAGTGGTTATCCGTTGAATTCATAATCTTTGTGTTTCCTCATGATTGAGATGGATTACTTGAAAACTTGGGTATATGTATGGGCATATACCTAGGTAGAGGTTATCTGTTGAGATCTTCTTTGTGGTTATCCTTGTTGAATTTAGTGAGACCTTGAGGGTATCGGGGTCCCTACTGAGTATTGTTATACTCACCCCTGCACAGGCTATGCCCGCACCTCGTTCTGTTGGTTGCAGACGACGGGCAGCGCAGACAGAGGCCGAGTGTTCGAGGACTAGACGGTACCCAGAGGTGGACCTCCCGAAGAGACAGTATCCGGTGGTGGAATTCACGACGAGGCGACACTCGGAGGAGGTTGACGGGCGAGAGCGTTGTGGAGGATATATGTACCTACCCTTCAGGTAGGATCCGTGGTGGACGATCTAGGAGCTGCGCTATCTGTACCTACCCATCAGGTAGGATCCTTGGTGGACGATTCAGGAGCTTCTTATCACCTTCCGTATGTTTTATCTTTTTCCTTGTACTTTACAGTTGGGCTTATATTTCTGGCCCCCTTTACTTTTAGCACAGCTTGTTTCAGTTTTACTTAGTGTTTTACTTCTGCTTGTACTCTGTGGTGTTTTGTTTACTTTTATAAAGGCAATGCCTTCCCAGTTATCGGGATATATGCCTTTGGTGCTAGTCTCCAGCCCCTGACCTATGGAAGGTGGGATTGGGGTAGTCACGGCATGGGCCCCGAGGACTGGTCGTAATTTTCTCTCAATAAAACTCAAAGCATACTATAATCACGGCATACCCTCGGGTATCCTAGCCAAATGGATAAACAAGGGAAAAGATCCTACGGGGTGGCCCTGGATCAAGGCAACAATACCAAACAGCAGTTTATACATAATCATTAAATTACCTATACAATTATAGGTATTTAATTAGTCAAGTCCTCAGCCATAAGACACCCCAAACATGGGTGTGTAGAACAATGGTACACAAAAACAACATGACACTTGGAATTAAACATCAAACCACCTGCCTCGATCTCCACTGATTGATATACGTGAACAAAGCCTCCTGAATCATTCGTGAACGATGTAGATCTGGGATAAACGTTCACCCATTCAAAATCAGATAACTTCCCCTTGGGATATAATTGGAAGGAAACATACAAGGAGAGGAAAGTGATTACCCATGTGGTTCTAACGTGATCATCGGTGAAGGAATCAAAGTCCCAGTGTTCGGTCAAGTTCTCTTCTAAGGTTCGGTCGTCTCTCCCACGGCTTCCCGGAGTTCTAAGATTCCTCTGTTGGAATAGGAGGCTACTTTCGGTTTATAACAAAAAAAAACACAACTACAAGGTGTGTACTCTCAAGTACATGGTTTGTACTTTTCATTTTTAATTGTTCCTCTGGCGGCCACTTTCCACTGCCTAACTGTTCATCTGTCGAAATGATTACATGGCGTGTATTTCTGAATACATGGCATGTATTTTCACTTCGCTCGCGGATACTCTCACCACATTACTATTCACCTTCCGACTAATTACACGGCGTGTATATACTATATACACGGCGTGTAGTCAGCTTTTACATGCTTCATCGTCCACAGGCCTACACGCCCTGTGTACTCATCCCACATGGCCAAAGTACATGTTGTGTGGAAAAGTACACGGTGTGTACCCACAAAATTTAGGATTATTCCCAATTTTCTGTATTTTCTCAAAAATACTTAAGAAAAAAGGAAAAGAATAAACTTTTACCTAAAGAAGAAGAATCGGGTTCTT
Organism: Viscum album; assembly: GCA_963277665.1. Taxonomy (NCBI): domain Eukaryota; kingdom Viridiplantae; phylum Streptophyta; class Magnoliopsida; order Santalales; family Viscaceae; genus Viscum; species Viscum album. The sequence goes on along the minus strand of OY728129.1, from coordinate 410,533,699 downwards.
ACAATTCAATATTAACATGGGTATAATTTCTAAATCATAAAATTAAAACTTGTAAATATTTTCCAAAATATAAAAAATCTAATAAGAACCTTAGTGGACTTACCAATAAAAATGTGACAATTAATCATGGTCTTGAGTTTGAAAATAAAAATTTTAAAACTTTATTCTCACGACATGGATATAACCAAAACTTCTATACTCCTAAAACTCCTCAATAAAATGAAATGGTTGATAGAAAAAAATGTCCCCTTTAAGAAATATCTCATACAATGGTAAGTGAATATGATCCACTTTTCTATTTTTTGGATGAATTTGTAAATACATCTTGTTAATGATAAATATAGTCTTAATAAGACATCTTTTAAAGAAACATTCATATGAGTTATGGAATGGATGAAAACCTAGGGTGAATTATTTTAGATTTTTTGGATGTGAATTCTTTATTCTTAACACAAAAGAGAATATAAAAAAAATTACACCCAAGAGTGATAAATGAATTTTACTTGGTTATTAAACATCCATAAAAGAATATAGAGTATTAAATAAAAGAACTAAAGTGGTGGAAAGATCTATTCATGTCACTTTTTCTGAAATATATCCACATAAATCCAATGTTTCCATAGAAAATATAAAGGATGATATGTCTAATTTTAATATCAATAAAAAATCAAAAATCCAATGACTACACAGTTGTTCTACCTAGAAAATCACCCAGTGAATACTAATCTGACCAACCTCATCTTAAAAAAGACTTAGATGAACCAAGAACTTCAATTCCCAAAACCATTATAACCCATAAGTATCCACCTATAGATGTTGTAGTAAATGACATAGAAAAAAGAACTCAAACCAGAGATTCTCTAATAAAACATGTTAAAAATAAATCTTTCTTATCTCAATTTGAACATAAGAACATTAATGAAGTAATCAATGATGAACATTGGGTGACAGATATGCAATAATAATTAAATCAATTTGATAGTAATAAATTATTAGAACTAGTTTATAAACCTAAAGACTACCTAATGATTTTAATTAAATTGGTATAAATAAATAAATTTTTTGAATCTATAATAGTAGTTAAAAATAAGGCTAGACAGGTTTCAAAAGGTTATATTCAAGAAGAAGGTATTGATTATAAAGAGACATTTTCACCAATAGCTATAATTGAAGCCATTAAAATACTATTATATTATGCATCCCATCTAAATTTTAAACTATATCCAATGTATTTCAAGAGTGCATTCCTTGATGGTTATATTATGGAAGATGTTTTTTTAAAAAGACCCATGTATTTTTAAACAATCATTTTCCAAATTGTGTTTTCACATTTTCAACATCACTTTATGGTTTAAAAAAAGAATTAAGATATTTGTATGATATTCTTGTCTCTTTTTTAATTAAAAATGGATTTTCTAAAGAAATATTTGATCCTAATTTATTTATTAAATAATTTCAAAAGATGTTTTAGTTTCTCAAATATATGTTGATTAAAAAAAATTTGGTTTATAAAAACATTATTTATGTATTTAATTTTCAAATATTATGAAAAATGAATTTAAAATGAGTTTGATGGGATAATTAAAATTATTTATTGATTCTAAAAATTCTCAAAATAAGGATGAAATTATTTTAAATCAATGTAAGTATTAAAAATATATTTTAAATCCTTTTGGTATGGATAAAACTAAATTGAGTGATACTCTAATGTTCACCACCTATAAACTAGATTTTAATGAAACTGGAAAAACAATTGACCAAACTAATTGTAATAGAATGATTGATCATTCACTATATTTAACTATTATCTAGACGATATTATGTTAAATGTATGTATGTGTGCTCATTTTCAAGAAAATACTTTGGAATCACATCTTAATGTTGTTAAAATAATTTTCAAATACCTCAATGGTATAACCAGTTTAGTACTATTTTACTCATGAGTGTTTCTTTTGAATTAATTAGTTATTAATATGCTAAGTTTGGTGGTTGTAATTTAGATTGTAAAAGTTCATGTACTAATTATCATCTTTTGGTAAAGTCACTAGTGTTATGGTGTAGTAAAAAAGATTAATTTGGTTTTTATGTCTACTGCTAAATCTAAATACATAGTTATAGGAAGTTGTTGTGCACAAATTATGTGGATGAAACACACTTTACTAGATTATGGATATCAATTCAAATATTTCCATATAAAATTTTACAATACAAGTTCTATTAATATTTCAAAAAATCCTATATCAAATTCTAGGAAGAAGCATATTGATATAAGATATTTCTTTTTGAGGGGCCATTTTCAAAAAGGATATATAACTCTAGAATTAAACGGCATGGAACATTGGATTGATGTTATATTAACAAAGCCTTTAAATGTTGAGATATTAAATTATACCAGACATGAATTAGTAATGATAAATTATACTTGATTATTATTATTATTATTGAAACTGTGTTGGTATTCTAGAATGATTTAATTTACTACTATAATTCATTATATAAATTCTTAATTATATTTTTTGGACTACATTAGGATGATTTTTAAGATTAGAGTAATTAATTCATAATATTTTTTAACCTTAGTGAGCTTTAAAAAAAATTAAATCTTAGATTCTATGAAACCTTAGCTTCTATAAGGAAATAGATATTATGAATTCACTTTATTTCATGGAACTTTCATCCGTGGAACTTGATTTTGTAGAACTGCTTCCATGAAGATCTACTTTCATGAGCTTAAGTGCTTCCATGTATGTTTTTTTTATTTTATTTTATTATATTTATCTATTTTTATTGTTTTAATTATTTATCATCCATAAATGCTTTTAAAACCTCCCAATCTCGAATATGAAGAGTCTCTTTCAAACCCAAAATCCTCTCAAAAACCCTAAATCCTTTCAACTAATTACTTTTCGTCTATCTTATTAGATCTTTATTTTATTATTGAGATTGAAGTGTATCTTAGATTATTCTTATCTATAAGTGTAATTACCTATAAAGAAATAAAAAGTTTCTCTTAATGTTCTTATCAATCCTTGAAATCCTCATTTTTCAACTCAAAAAGTTGTACTTGAGAAGGAAATAGATTTCAAATGGCTATTAACTAGTAGGTCTCTGGTGTTGAAGGTAATTCAAGATCAAGTATGGATTGACTAGTTAATCAGATATGTTCAACCCTTCTATCTAAGTTTAGTTAAGGAATTTTATGTCAATGTTGTGTTAAAAATGGATGAAAAGAAATATTTCATGTGAAATTTTATAAAAAAAGAGGATCTGGTTTTATCCTCAAAGAAGTGGGGAAATGTTTAAAGATTTATTATAAAGGATAATTTGATGATTTTAAAATATATTATCCTATCAAGAATTCTAATTTTAAAATTGAAAAATACATTTTGGAGATTACTGGTGGTGTAAACTTGATGAGGCCAATTTTTAAAGAGATGGATGGTGAATTAAGGTTACTGATTAAGTTTTTTACAACATCTAATCTGTATTAGGAAAGGGTATTTTTGAATTCTAAGTCATCAGGATTTCTCTCCCTTTATCTTTTGAAAAATTTTGTAAAGATTAGCTTGGTCAAATATATCCTAAGGCATATGGATTAAGTGATTAATCCTGCTTCAGAGTTTAATTATTTACCTTATGTGAATCTCATATATTCCTTTATAGAGTTCAAAAGGGTTGGTCATGATGGATAGAAAGTATCAACCTCATCTATAGTTTTTTTTAATATAATCAACTTGAAAAATAATGAAAGTGAAATAGAATCCCTAGAAGAAAGTATGGGTTGGAGGCAATTAGATTATTTATGAAGAGTTTAATCATGTTAAGTATCCTTTAATTCTAAAAGATATAATTGATCTATATTTAGAATTGGATAAAATGGTTGAATATTATTCTAAGAAAGAATCAGTTTATGGAATTGAAGTTTATGTGATTGATCATGATGAAGAGTCTAAAAGACCCTATGGGAGTGAATAAAATGAACCTTATGAAGAATACTTGAGGGATTATGGCATTGAAAAATGTTTTTCTCATTTAGATTATGAGAAAATACCATAAGATGAGGGTATATCTTTTAAACCTCTAGAAAGTCTAATCTCTCCTCCATATTTTTAATTTAATCTAGGTTTAGATGAGTTTGTTGACACTGAAATTTAAATGGCTTGTTTTTATGAGTAATTAGACTATAATATTGATGTTGATGATACTAAGGATAAAAGTGAATCATCTCAGGGGGATTAGTCTCCTAGTTTCAAATTGTTGGGAATTGCAAATTCTAATTCTGAAATCGATGCCACTGATGATAATTCAATTGAAGTTAATCCACCTGGTCATGGTCATTCAATGTATTATAAAAGATATTAAAGGATCTTTGGTTTATTAGGTTGATCATGAACAAAGTATTGAGTTCTACCCTTCTAGAACTATTATTCTTATTGAATATTTTTATAACTTTGATAACCAGGAACTGTTGGAAATGTTAAGACATAAATTTCTGTGAGGTCTTAAGGTTATAACTTTTAGAACATAACCAATATTGCATGTTGGTGATTCTAAAGGAAATCAATATCTACCTAGACGATCTATAGCATCACCTTCTTCTCCCTCTTCCATTAAAAGGTAATATTTCATTGAATTTAAAAATGGTCTACTAGCCTTTTTGGAAGTGTTCTTGATCTTAAGAGATAGTGGTGATAATTTTATACATAAAGAAATAAATTTGATTATAGCTCATGTTTTTCATCATCTTCAACGAAAATTGTTTTTAAATATTGATCTTATGAGTAAATAAATTGAAGTTTTAAGAGAAAATATTGGAGTTCTTCATAGAGATTTTAAATAATTGAGGTTTTACTTAACTCAAATGGGTTTTAGATTATTTTCTTAGTTTTTATCTCTAGATTCTTATCCCAAAGATTCTAAAACTGCTCCTGCACCTGCTTCTCTTATTGTATCTACTCATTTTGATGATGTTTTTATTAAATAGATGTTAAGGGATGAGATGAACTTTGTTTTTAATGAGTATTATAAAACAATATAAGTGGTCCTAGATGGTTTCAAACCCCATGATCCAAAAACACTTGATCTATATAGAAGATATATCAAGAAAGAATCATAGGATAGAGAAGTTATCAAATGGGATATTGAATATTATTTGAGCCAAATGTTCACTAAATCTGATTTGAAAACTATGTTTCTCTCTTTAGACACTAATCTTGGAAATCCTCCTTTTGATCAAGATTTTAAATCTCAATTATATTATATAAAAGTGTTATCACCTCTCTTGGACATCTTTATGATAGAAAAAATTAATTCTTACTGATTATGGAGCATAGATCAAGAGTAGTCAGTGATTTCACTCAAAATATGGAGTTATACATTTACATTACCAATTTTTCTGTTCTAGACCCTCCAGCTCTACTTGTCACCCTTTTCCCTATATCTAACTCTCTGACTTCAACTACTCCAATTGGTCCTTTTGGAATTAACCCCCAATAATATGTTCAACATCTCATACCAGTTATGATTAGTATTGTGTTTATCCCTCATACTCGTGTACCTAAGACTCCATCCTCACCTTCTACCTCCAAATACAAGTAGTCCATTAATAAAAATTCCCCTCTCAATGATGCCTCTATTTAAAATTCATGTTATAGTAACTGATAAGGCCTTTTTTATTTCTCTATTGTAATAATTTCACCATTTTTTAATATATTTGTATCTCTTTCCTCAATTTTGTTATTTACTATCTTCAATTATATTTTTAAAAATTACAGTCCTTTATATTTCTCTGATTCCACAAAGAAGTAAAAAATTGTTTAATTTTTTTATTTTTTTTAGTTTTAATTATTTTTAGTTTTGATACCACATTCCCAATATGATAAATCCAATGATAGGATATATTTTAACTTAAATTAGTTTAATTATTATAATTTTTATTCCATTATTTGTGATCATCAAAAATGGGATATTGTTTATTAGTCCATAAATTTATCATTTTAATGATCTAAAATCAGGCTTATTTTATTACTAATTAATTTTATGATTTTTTATAGTACTTTATATTTCTATAAATTTTATGAAAGAATGCTAAGTATGGATATTTCATAAAACCAATGGTTATTCTGTGAAAAGAAACACTTCCTTCTATAAGACCACGGCATCTTTTGTGTGAGTATAACATCCTCTATAATGAAAAGTTTCATGCAAATGTGAGTGAAAATATTCCATGAAGGATCAAACATGAGACCAGAAAACAATATTTTGTTCCTATGTATTTGTTTCTATACATCTGTGTGAAGACTAAAATTTGGATAAGTTTTTTGCGGCCATGTGAAGGAATCCGATCTTCTATTCGGTGAAAAGATCAACCGTAAAAAGAAACTAAATATTTTGTGACAAGTATAGATTCTTCTATATGGAGTATTCTTTCATGACTTTTCAGATTGACCTTCCATGCCACTTCTTTCAGGACTTAGTGTGGATGTGATTCTATACATTTGTGATATAATTCCTGATGTTCCTAAGTATGGACTTACTCCTTCCATGGAAATACAAGAATAAAATATTATTTATTCCAAAGGCTAGTTTCTAAACATTAAATGAAAGTTAGAGTCACTTAAGAGTTTTAGAAAGGATGATCAGTACAATTATTTAATTATGATAATTCATCAATGGATAGTTGGAGAGTGGTTGAGTTTAAATTAAAATAAGACTCATGTGTACAAGATATATAGAGTGATCTACTGTGAAATACATGAGGATTCTCTTTGAAATCATGATACACTATTTTTCTTCACTCTACTACTACATATGATTATAAGTTTTTAAGGATTGTTTCATCTAATTTTAAGGACATATTTAAAGATAATTGATCAAGATAAGCTGATCAGAGATTGAGCTGAATCAAAACTCTATGATCACTCTTTATGTTGTCTTTTTTTTTCTCTACTTTTGAGTTTTTATTCTATTACATGTTTATTTACTGAGAACTACTCATGTATTATAAATATAAGTGATTTGATACTTCTTACTTATTATTTTTATATTTTTTTATCCCATGAATAACTATGGACGAGGTTTGTTGTATCCTAGACTTCCTTATTTGAAGTTACTTTATGTAAAACTCGATCCAAGTTTTGGATCTATTTATTTGTTTTAATAAACATGACTATAAGTGGGTTACTATTAGTTGAAGAGTACTAGGATTCATCTTAGAACTATTTTTTTTAAAAAAATTGATGTGTGTTATTTTTTTTTCTTACACTATCTAAAATTTATTTCATTTCAAAACTATTTTATCAAATATACTCTTTAATTACTGTGTACAAAATGTTTTTACAAAATATTACTTTTATAGTTAGCTTTTATTAGTGGTATATATACTGTATTTTGTGTGAATAAAATTGTTTCAAAAGTTAAAGTGATTTTAAATCATTTTAACTAAATTTTGATCATTATATTGAAAAACTATTTAAAAATACCAAAAATTTTATACCAATTGTATTAGTTAAAAAAGAATTTTTAAATTGGATTATTTTTTATTTAAAGGTATTTTTAATATAAATTTTATTGTATGATCATTTCACCCCCTCCCTCTTGATTACTCCGCTCTGACCAACACAACATCTTCTTAGAGGTATTACAATGGCACCATGTGATCAAATTTGATCTTTGAAGGGTAAAGTTCACAAAGGGAAATTTTTCATATAGAAGATATACTTATCAAGGTGTGGATCTCGCATATATTTTTCTAAACTGTCATTATAATTAAAGTTTGGAAATTTTATTCTATTGTGTAGACTCTATGATTATAGTGTAATTTTTCACCATTGCCTTATGGTTTTTTAATTCTCAACATTAGAGAGTTTTTTCATGTTTAAATATATTTTTTGATTTATTTATTCTGCTCAAATTTTTCACTTCCATTTTTTAATGGATATTCTCACCATATTTTTTTGCATTGAGTTTTTATCCTAGGACCCATTTATTTCCTCCCCAGTAAGAAGTCCCCTCATCATAGCCACCACATCAAATCTCTACCATGATAGAAAATAATTTCACAAGCTTAGTGAAATAGGATAACAAACTCAACAAAAACAGAACACAAGGATTAATGTGGTTTAGAATATAATCCTATTAAATATGGATAACACTGCATCTCATATAATGATTAGAAACAAAAGAGTGTACATATGAGATATAAGAGAACCCTCCTTCTGAACACCCTAACCTGGCTCTAAGTTTCAAGGGATCCTCCTTCTATAAAACCCTAGCCAGATATAGAAGAAGTTGTTCTAATTCTATCCACAACTAACTCCTATCATAAGAACTCCCACTAGGATGATTCACAAAAGGAATACCAAGGATATTTGATAGAATTTTTTCTTCCTCCAAAAAATCCACATCTTTTTCTTCCTCCTTTTCATTATAATTTGTCACCCTTTTAGACTATGAACTTCCTACCTTTAGTACCAAATCCTTTGATACTTTTTTTCTCTGCCACATCACACTAAATAAATGATCACAACCCATACCTTTATAGATGATCTCCATAGCATCCAGTTGGTCCCAACAGTTTCATTTCTTTCCAGTATTCATAGAAATCACTCAACTTGATCAAGGTGATCAATGGAGTGCCATTACCTCAGTTGACTCATCTGAAGAATAATGCACACTCTAATTTCTCTATCACTTTTTCATCATGTGCAAGATTTCAGAAATACATTCTATAGCTTATTAACTCCCATGTTATCATTTTAATTCTTCCTTTTCTTCAAAATTAATCTTAAAAATCCCTTCAAATTAATCTATTAAAACCTTTGAAACTTTAAGGTTACTTCTAAATGAGATCAAATTACTCTTACATGATATTATTTACTAGAATTAGTTGTTTTATAACTTTACAAATTCCACTAAAAACTCATGTCATATCTAGAATCTTCCTTTATCAGTTCCTTGGGAAGTGGTTATTGTCATCGCCACTCTAGTTTCAGCTTCTGGACTATCCAGTTGTTGTGTGATCTTCTTCCATATGGATCCATAGGTGTTCTTTCATAATTCTAATTTCAAAAATCCAAACACTTAACTAAAAAACATTTCTTATAAAAAACTTGATAATATTTCATTTGATAATTGTTTTCACAAGTTAAACCTAACATGAGTGATAGACATAGGGAAAAGGGGTACTAAGAGAAAGATAAGGGGAAGGGGTAGGAGGATTGGTGGGGAAGGTGATTTTTTTCTTTTTTAACATTAGAGACCGCCATTGGGTGGTCACCCTGATTTCCCTTTTCCAAAAATGAGTTTTTCAGTATTGGGTAATTGGTTTTTTATGTAACATCTTTATTTTTTCCTTGCAAGGATATAAAATATATTAAGAAATGTTTTTATATCCAAGCATTGAGACAGCGTGAGATTCCAAGGTCTACTGATCCTCGGTGTTGATATAATAAAAATATTAAATATATTATATCATGCTCTCACAATTTTTCAAAATTACAGGAATAAATCTTGAATGAAGTCTCGGATCAGAAATATAAGACATCCATTAAATCTAAAATTTAGTTTTTACCTTAGGCACAATATAACATTCATTAACACCGAGAATTTTGTTAAAGTGTATTCATGGGCACAAATAATAAAATAAATTAAATAATTTGTTTGTTTGTTTTAACATAGAGACCTAATCCTCCCATTATAAAATCCTTATTTTGGTTAGGCCTTAGGGTTATCTGTATTACCCTATGTATTGATAGTGGAGGTGTGGAGGATCATTCTTGTAGGAATGACAGCATATCATGGATTGTCAATCCGGTTGTCAATCGGAGTCTATGGATCTCACTAATTAAAATGACGTGTGACGTTATTCATCAGTGATTAATCAAATCCAAGGTATAGAATTTTATTTTCTTTGGTTTATTTCCCTATTTAATTATTCCATAATGAATTCAAATCAAAAGCATCAAAATATTGATTTATAGGTCATTTATGTTCATGAGGTTGGGTTGATCTTTCAAGGATTTTAGATAATTGATATTATTTGATTATTTTTTGGTACTTAATTCATCATTCTAATGAAAATGAATCAATTCCCACATTAACAATAACCAAAGTTAATTTATCTTGATGTGTTTTTTGGTTTTCTCTCCCTCACCCCAACTATGCGCATGTTCATCATCAACATTCCTCTTTGGTTAGTGGTTTGATGAATACCTAGAAACAAATTCATTACATTTTAAATATTTGGCGCAATAGGTCATTTATAAAGGTATGGATTCAAGATATCATGGTATGTGATGATAGAGGATGATCAGGTGTGGATTTAGAGATCCCTTATTATGGTTCTTGGCATTCTGATGAGATGGTGTGATAGTGGATGATTCTGGAGGTGAAGGGTAGTCAGAATGAGGCCACTGGTGATGGATCAGGTGTGGTAAACCTCAAATTTGAGTTCCTCGGTGTGATTTGAGGTAGATTTATTGATGGTGGTGGCACGATCAGAATATGAACAAAGAAACATCTTGTTCTAGAAAGTTCCTAACAACATAGTGTGTAGTCGGAAGAACACATGGCATGTAGTACCCTGGATATGGGGGCTAGGCTTTTAATAGAAATAAATATCACACATGGGGTGACATGTGTCACATGTAATGTGACACATGTCACACACTATGTCACCCATGGCTGGTGGATCCACATGTACCTTAGGGGTACACAGTCACGGACATGTATAGATACACAAACTCGGCCTGATACTTGGACATCGTTAAGTACACAAGCATGGCCCAAAGTACACAGGCATGGGATAATGTACATGGACTTGGGTAGGAAGCACGCTGACTATTCTATCAACCTCTACACATTGTGTATCTAAAAGAACACACCATTTATTCATAGGAATACATGTTGTGTGTGATGGTAAGACATTGGAAAACCCAGGGTAGAGAATCCATGTCATGTACTCCCAGTACATACTATGTAATTTCTCCAACGCCAGTTGAGGATCTTTGTCTCTTAAGTATAGACTAGTATCATTTTAGTGTGACCCCTTTGTCTATTCTTATTATTTTATAGTATGGAATTACATATTGATCATAGTATTTTCATCCCCTCTATGGGTTTTTTCACAGATAGAGTATTTAGTATCCCTTCATATGATTGGGGTGGGATCCTCTACCATTTATTGGTCTTCTCTAGGTGTGGTTTGAGGAGTTTTCATCACTAAATTATACAGGTGTACGACCCCCTACATAGAAGGTTATCCCAGATATAGTTTTCGGTGTCCCCCATGAGCACTAGGTGTGATCTCCTATCTATGTAACAATATATTTGGAGTTTTAGTGAGTATTTCATTGATGAGGCATAACAATCATGACCTCATGGATGATCTCCATCAGTGATATCATGGATCATGGGGTGAGATCTCCCAAATGATCATTAACTTTAAGCCTTGAGCATAATCCTATAGATGGAAGTATAGTTGAGATCTATTTGGTTATTAGAATCTATCATGGGTACATCTAGTTTATTATCATTTTTATTTCTATTTCTTATATCCTGATTGATATAACTTTTAATGATGATCTGACTTGACTCTTGATGCTTTATGCTTAGTGATTTTGGGGTGTCTTTCTAGGTATTATTAAACTCACCCCTATATGGGATTTTTCATCACATGTAGTGTCTTATATAGATGATATTAAATCTAATATAGAATTGTTAGGAACAATAGTAGGTGGATTATAATGATCTATAAAGTTCATGGTTCATTCCAGGTTATTTCATTTGACAGTATCCCCCTCTTACTTAGAAGGTTAGAATCTTTTTTCAATTTTTGGGGGTCTTGTATTTGGACCTTTATGTTTTCTAGTAATTTTTATGCACTATAATATGGGATATGTTTTATTCATTCTAATATTGTATCACTTTAATTTTATGTTTGATAATTTTTTGGGTATTTGGAGATTTTTTTGTGTGTGTAGGTACTTTAGGCTAAGACCTCTCATGTGTGTGATATGCCTACTTATCACTGGTCACCAGCCCCTAGCCTATTGAAGGTGGGATTTTGGTATCACAATCATCCAGTCATTGGCCAGGTGGGCCCTGGTGAGTTGGGACATGAAAGAGTGATATCATAGCAGCATTCATCTTATGAATAGAGTTTAGAGATTTTCTAGCTATAAGGATTGGTTTGGGAAATAGAAAAACAGTATTAAATTTTTTTGAGTTTAGCACTCAGGCCAAGGAATCTAGTGATGGTGTGATTGATGATATATTCATTCACTCTAATATTGATAAACTTATTTTTTTTACTTAGTGTATATAGGCACTGGTTGTAGTGAAAATATTGGTGAATGAATCATATAGTAATGGGTTTTGGTTTCCATGTCCTTCTTGAATCCTATCCCTAGATATACTCTTTGACTGTGGTATATATTGATTTTATTTTAGGATACCTCTTTGATGATTTCCATCTAGAATTTCCCAATAGTATCATGAGGACGATCCACCAAGTGATGAGGATTCAATGAAGGGTCTTGCATAAGAGGTTGTACTTCCAAATGGTTATCTGATTTTTCCACCACCCGTTGAGAAGAAGGTTGCACCAAAAATAATGGTTGAGGATGTGTGCAGGTTGAGAAATATTCATGATTTTTAGAGGTATATACCTCCTAGGTTTCAAGGAAATCTATACTTCCAGGTAGTTTAGGAATGACTAAAGGCAGTTACCTAAGTTTTCCACCTTGTGAGGATATCTCCAAATCAGATGGTGGTCTTAATAGTGAGTCTTATTCAGGGATCTACAAGGTGGTGGTGGATTATGGTGCCTAAAAAACATTATGAGATAGATCTCTCCTAGTTAGAGTTTTAGAATATCTTCAAAGATGATTTCTATCCATACACATTATGATTGTTGTGTATCCATAATATTTTACATCTCTATAGGGGCATCAATATTATAGCCAAGTATTCGTCAAGGTTCCCCAATCTCTCGTGATACTCTCTAGATATGGTTTGGGATCCATTATTTCAATAATGGAACTTTGATCATGGCCTATTTTGAGATATAAGGGATGCAATGATATCTCTTTTCATTCCTACCTATGTTGGAGTGCTTAAGTGTACTTTAGTGATATAGAGATTTCTGGGAGAGAAAATGATGACGGTTGGTGCTGGTAGTTGGAACATGGGAGTTGATACCTCAGAATTTGGTAACCAACAGAATATACAAGGATTAAAGTGTACAAGATTCTTTTGGAGATGATATCAAGATAGAGGGTGTGTAGTTTAGGGATCTCAGGATGGTCCTAGTTATCGTAGAGAGATACGATGTTTCTTGTATGATGGCAAAAGACATCTCACTTGAGATTTTATGAACCACCATGTGGATGAAAAATAGATGTTCAAAAAAATAGTCAGACACAACGGTAAGATTATGGAGGTCTGTAGGGTGTGTTCATGGAAGAGGAGTAGGGAGAGAAGTTGGAGGTGGAATACAATTTGACTTGTTTCCACCACCACTCTAGGGTGTTTTACACCAGGTTTAGGGAGCTTGTGGTCAGGGATGAGGATAACTGTAGGAATTAGAGGTCTATGACTCTGTGGCTCCCATTGTAATTAGATGTATTATCTGTGTCTTTTATAATTTATCTTTAGTACTAATGAACATAGGTCTGAGCCACTATTTTCTTACCAATTCTCTTGTATAAGACTTAGATATTCTGGTTGATCTATTAGCTGGACCCTTGTGCTTGGAGACTCTGACCAAAGGAGATTCAGTGATCAAACACTTATACTAACTGTGTGACCTGAATCTTGAAAGAGATATTTTCTTATGGGGTCTCTTTATAGTGGTGGTAAGGTATTATGACATCATCATAGTTATGGGTTGGCTATCAACAGTTCATGACCATATTGATTATTTTAGGTAGAAGATACAGTGTGTTCATGGTAATGGGATGAGGTGTTCCTTCATGGAAAAGAAGGAAACCCAAGAAGATAAGGATGGTCTAATACATAGGAGGGTACAACCAATTACTCACTGGTTAGTTATTATTAACCTTGGAGTAGTAGATTCTATGGTCTATTAGTTTCCTGTAGTGATGGATGAGTATAAGGACATCTTTCCTAAGGAAGTTTCAAGCTTAACTCCCCATTAAGAGATAGACTTATTTATATACTTTCACCTAGGGAATACTTATACATTTTTTCAATCATATCGTATGGCTCTCACAGATCTTCTTAGGCTAAGGGTCCGGTTGGAGGACTTGCATGTGAAGGTCTTTTTCAGACTTAGTGTTTCCCCCTGGTCATCCCTAGTTTTGTTCACCAAGAAGGTGGATGAGAGCTTGCGGTTATATATATATTATTATCACATAAATCAATTGAATATAAAGAATAATTATCCACTACCAATATCTACAACATCTTCGACTAGTTGATAGGGGTAAGATGGTTCTTGAAGGTAGATCTTAGATCGGGTTATCAACAGCTCCAAGTATGAGATTTGGATGTATCTAAGATGGAATTCCAATGTATCTATTTTCATTATGAGTACTTAGTGATTAATTTCATCATGAATAATACCACAACTATGTTCATGGGACTCATTAACAGGATCTTTCAGCCTTTCTTAGACAGGTTGTTGATGGTCTTCATCAATGACAGTCTAGAGTACTAAGTGTCTAAGGAAGAGAATGTGGGCCACTTGAGGATCTTTCTAGACTATAACATCCCTATTTTTACCTTTTAATAATTTATAATATATTAAGTAAAATTTTTAGTTCCAATCATTGAGGAAATGTGATATTTTGAGTCCTAGTGAGCCTCAGTGCGAATATAAAAATAATATTAAACATATTATATCACGCATGCATAATTCTTTAGAAATAATAGAAAAACATGTGAAATGGAACTCATATGGGAAATAAAATACCACCAATAGATCTTTAATTTGTTATTTACCCAAGGTACGATATAAATTTTGTTAGTGTTGGGAGTTTTTTGAAAATTCTATCACGGGTGAAAAAAATAAAATAAATTATTTTATTTTATTTATTTGTTATTTTAGCACAATGAAAAAAATATCTCATTCTAAAATTAATTCTATTAAAAATACCTAGGGTTATCCACAGAATTATAGTGATTGAGACAAGATCTATGGAGGAGTGTTCTTGGAGGGAAGATTATGGATCATGTATTTTCAATCGGTGTGCCAATCGGAGCTTGTGGATCTCTCAAACAACATTGACGTGCAACTGATCTTCATCAATTATTAATCCAAAAATGATATAGGTAATTTTTATCAATTGGTTTATTTCCCTATTTTATTATCCCTTGATGAATTTGAATCACATCCAGCAATATATTTATTCTTGGGTCATTTATTCTTATGAATTTTGGTTTATATTCCTAGGATTTTAAGAAGTTTGTATTATTTGATTTTGGTTCTTCATTAATCATTATAACAGGAAAAAAATCAAGGCCAACCCAAATAATGGATGAGGTTCATTATTCTTGTTTGATTTTTACATTTCTTCCCCCATTCTTCTCATGTTCATCACTGGTATTTCATTAAATGGTGGTTCAACCAATACACAGTGGATGATCATTGTGTGATCGACCATTGGTGCAACAGATCTTCACTGTGGGTTTAGATTCATGATCAATTGAGTGATTAAGGTGTGACGACAATTGAATATGACTGGATGTAGAGTGGAATTAGATTCTGAGATACCTAGTTTTGGTTTGATGTGTGGCATGTGTTGTGGCATGATGGAAACTGATTCCCTAGTAGACTGGATGGCTGAAATCTGGCCATCGGTGATGGAAAGGTTTTTCAACCCTAGATATATGATTTTGGGTGTTACTGGAGGTAGAGATGATGGTGAAATGGGTATAGGCTTCATGTGTAGAAAAATATGGAATTTCTGAAAAAATCCTGACTACAGGAAATTTAGTCCCATGAGCACACACCTTGTAGTCCCCATTCTGTAGTTCTAGGGTTTCCATGCAGAGAAAAATATCATACATTGTGTGACACATGTCACATTCCATGTGACCCAGTCCTAGAGTCTCAACATGTACCATGTGGGTACATGATAATAAACATGACTAGGAACATGGGTATAGCCATAGTACACGAGCACGGCCTGGTACTCAGACACAGCCAGGTACACAGGCACAGCCCGAAGTACATGGCCACATCTATATGTACATGGGTGCATGTTGGTGGCATGTCAAGTGATATAATGACCTCTACACACTTTTCATTTCAATATAACACATTTTTTATATGTAGGAATACATTTTGGGTGAGAGGGTAAGACATGGGTAGAACGGGGGTAGGAAAGAAACATCGTGTACCCCCTAGTACACCATGTACTTCTTCCAGGGCAAGTTGAGGCCCTCCATATCTTCGGGTATGACCAATATCAGTTGAGTGTGTTCCCTCAGTACATCCCTATAAGGGTTTAGTGTGGAATTAAGTCCTTAATATAAAATTTTTATCCCCTCTATGGGTTATTCTCAGATAGAGTTTTCATGAATCCCTTTGTGGGTCCTAGGTTTGGATCCTTTATCATATATCTTTCTTATGTGGGGTTTGAGGAATCATCATGAACACTTAAGTAGGTGTATGATCCCCTACTTAATGGTTTATTCTAGATTGGGTTTTTGGTTTCCTCCGATAATCCTGGGTGTGATCCCCTATTTGTGTGATGATATCTATGGATATCCAGTGATTACTTCTTTAGTGAGGTCTGACAAGCATCACCTCTTGGATGACCACCATCAATGATAGCAAGTATCGTGGAGTGTATACTCTTATATGATTGTTACCTTTAAGCCTCAATAAAAATATTGTGTCTAAAAAATGGTTGGGACTTATTTTGAGACTTGGATTCTTTTATAAGTATATCTGGTTTTTTATTATTCTTATTATTATGTCTCATATCCTATTGACATACCTTGTGATGAGATTACTAATATCTTTTATGTTTAGTGATTTAATGGTGTCCTATTGGGTATTGTTATACTCACCCATGTATGGTATCTTCCCACACATGTCATGTTTTATGCAGATGAAAGGCTTTTTTACAGTGTCCTATGAGGACCAAAAGAGAGCATAGCATAGTGAGCTAAACTAACTATAGTTGTACCAAGAGTTACGCTTGATAGCAGTCCCATCCTTCTAAGTAGGTTGGACTCTTTAAAATTTTTGGTGGGATTTTATTTGTCCCTTATACTTCATTACTTTTTCATACTCTAATTTTGGGATAAATATTATGCATTCATTATGGTATAAAATGTATTTTTTACCTTTCAACATTTTTTGGGCATTTGGATATGTGTATTTGTGTACCAATACTTAGTATAAATCCTCCCATGTGTGAGATATTTATACTCAGTAGTAGTATCCATCCCCTATCCTATTGGAGGCATGCATGGGTCATCACACTTGGATTAACACTTTCTAGGAGAGCCTCGGTGGTTTGATCCATGACAGAGTGGTATTAGATAGGGTTTCATCTTAAGACCAGAGTTTGGAGTTTGTCTGGTTGTGAGGATTGGTTTTGGATTTATGGAAATAGTTTTAAAGAGTTTTGAGTTCAGATATCAGTCCAAGGACTCCAATTTTGGTGTGGAAGCTGACATATCCATTCACTGTGTATCTAGTAACCTACTTGTTCACTCGGTACAAGTAGATTGTGGTTGTAGGTAAAAACATTTTTACACTCATCATATAGGAATGGGTTGTGGCTTCAATGTCCTTCTTGAGTAATCTCCAAATATATACTCTTTGACCATGGTATGTCTTTATTTTTTTTCAGGATGTCTCCATGAAGAAAACCAACCAAGATTCCATAGCAAGATCATAATGATGATTCACCTATTGATGAGGATTCAGTGTAGGGATCTTCACAGTAGGTGGTACCTCCATGTGGTTTTCCATTTTTTTCCACCACCCATTGAGAAGAAGGTTATGTCGATAGTATCGATTGAGGATCTGTATAGGTTGAGAACACTCCATGAGTTTTAGAGGTAGTAACCTCCTAGGTGTAGGATCAATCCATACCCCCAGGAAGCTAAGGACTGGATAGAGACTATTGCTTGAGTTTTCCACCATGTGGGGAAACAAAAATACCATATGGTGGTCCTAGAAATGAGATAGCTCTATCTTGGTCATATTTTGAGCATCATTTAGGTAGTAGTTCTACCTAGACACATTCTAAATGGTCATAATCCAAGAGATTCTATAGCTTCGGTAGGGCAGTGTGATAGTGGTTGAGTATTCATCGAGGTTCACCAACCTCTCACGATACTCTATGGATGTTGTTCAAGGCCCGTTCTTCTGGTCACAAACCTTCAAGAAGGGCCTATGCTGATATATAAAGGTTTAATCAGTATCTATTTTCATTCCTACCTATGCTATAGTTCTTTAGTGATCCTTAATGGTGGAGAGTTTCTTAGGTGGGAAGACACTGACAGTTGGTGTTGGTGGTGGTCACACAGGAGTTGATACCTCAGTAGATGGTAGCTAATGGTAGATACAGGGATCTAGGTGTGCAAGACACTTTAATAAATGATATCATGATAAAGTTTTTTGGAAATAGGGATCTAGTCATCCAAGAGAGAGGTTGTGTTTCTCTTGTAGTGGTCAGGGACACCTCATACATGATTATCCAACCAACCGTGTAGCTGATAGAGAGATGTTCAATGGACAACCTAGGAATATATAGAGGTGGAAGTGGGATTTTCATGAGTATGGTGGATGTGGTAGAGGAGTAGAGAGATCAGTTGGTGGTGGAATATGTTTTTAATTTTTTCCACCACCACCCCTAGATGGTCCATGCTAGGCTGAGGGAGCTAGTGGTTAGGGATGAGGACTGCTGCAGGACATGGAGTCCTATGACCGACCTCAAGGATCCATGGATGATTAGAGTTACAATATTTTTCTTATCTAACTTAGTTATATTACTAACATACATAGGTTCAAGTAACTCTTTTCTTTCCACTTCTCTTGTATGAGACTTGGAGATTTTGGTTGAGCCCTTGGCTCAATCCTTGTGCTTAGATACTACAATCAAAGGGCATTCATCAATCACACACTACTAGAGATAGTGTAACCTAACTCCTAGAGTATATATCTTCATATGGGTAATCTTTATAGTAGCGATGCGGCCTTACAATCTCATCTTAGGTATGGACTGGCTATCTATAGTTCATTCCTATATTGACTGTTTTAGGTGGAGGATGTGGTGTGTCCATAGTGATAAAAAGATGTTTTCCTTCATGGGAGAGAAGGAAACCTAGGTAGGGTAGGATGGTATTATACATATGAGTATACATCTAATTACTCATTATTTGGATAATATTACCATTTGAGTAGTGGATGTTATGGGATTTCAACTTCATAAAATGGTAGTGGAGTACGCGGTCATCTTTCATGAGGATGTTCTAGGCTTACCTATCCACTAAGAGATATAATTATATATATACTTTAACTCAAGGAATATACTAATATCTATTCCAGTATATTGTATGGATCCTACAAATCTTCATGGTTTAAAGGTGTAGTTGGAGTGCTTATAGAGGAAGGGATTTATCATACCCAATGTTTCACCCTAGGCATCCCCAGTGTTGTTTCTAAGAAGGTGGACAGAAGATTGATGTTTTTTGTGGGTTATCTTCACCTAAACCAAGTGACTATGAATAATAAGTATTCACTACTTAGGATCAAAAAACTCTTAAAATTTAAGATAAACCTCGGATCAAGTTATCTCCAACTCCAAGTAAGAAATGTGGATATATCGAAGATGACATTACAATGTCACTATAGTCATTATGAGTACTTGGTGACGCCTTTAAACATAATGAAAACCTACGTGGTTTTTATGGGACACATTAACCAAATCATCCAACCATTCTTAGATTGGTTCATGGTTCTCTTTAATGATGACATTTTAGTGTAATCAGTGTCCAAGTAGGAGCACACAAGAAACTTGAGGATGGTCCTGGACATACTACAAGAACACCATATTTATATAAACCTCTCAAAGTCTCAATTTTTGGAATCAATAATTCCACTTTATATGAAATTTTATCTCATCATAGGGTTTGTAAGTAGACCCAGTGAAAGTTGAAGCAATGTTATCTTGAGAGTAACCCAAGAGTGCAACAAAGGTATGGAGATTCCTTGGGTTGGTAGGATACTACAGGATATGTGCGCCCAATTTCTCCAGGATATCATCACATTTGACTACTTTTAATTTTAAGGGGAAGTATTACATGTAAATTGAAAGGTTCCAATAGGATTTTTAGGATTTTTGATATAGGTTGATGAGTGCCCCCATCTTGAGACTTCCTGAGGAAGGTGTTGAGTACGTAGTGTTCTACAATACCTCAAGGACTGGACTTGTTTTTGTTCTAATATAGAGGCAGGCAGTGATTGCCTATTGGTAATTATAGTTCAGACCACATAAGAAGAACTATATTACCCATGATCTAGAGATGGAAGTGGTAGTCTTTTCCTTGAATATGTGGAAACACTTCCTTATGGGTGAGAAATTTATCATCTATTTTGACAACAAGAGTATCAAGTATATCTTCTCATAGAAGGATATTAATTTGAGATATATTTGATGGATATATTTCCTCTAGGGTTATGACTTCATGATAGTATATACTTTTTGGAAGGGGGATGTGGTAGCAGTTTCTCTTAGCATGAGGTATTGTTAGCAATTGTTGGATAAGGTGTCAAATAATTTAGCGTCAGTACAATTTTCCCTTATGTATGAGGATAGTGTAGCTTACCTCTGATCAATGGTTTTTACCCCACCGCTTCTATATAATGTTATGTAGTTTCATCATGGAGATATCATATATGATACCTTGTGTACTAAGATATCCACTGTATGTGTACCTAATGGATTTTCTAAAGGAGAGTAGCACATCATCCTTTTGTAAGGACATATGATCATACCTGTGATATTGTGCGAGGAGGTTTTGAGTGAGTTTCATGCATCCCCATTATTATTACATCCAGATGGGATGAATATCTACCAAGACCTTCAGAATCAGTTCTAGTGGAAAAGGGTGAAGAAGTGTGTGGAATAGTTTGTCTCTCTATGCCTCACTTGTCAGCAAGTGAATATTGAGCATCAGGTTTCAACATGTTCATCTCAACCCCTTGAGGTGACGGAGTGTAAGTGGGATGGTATGTCTATGGAATTTATGATGATGATTCCATGAGTTTCTATAGGACATGATGTCATCTAGGTGATCATAGATTGACTCACCAAGTCAGCCCATTTCTAAGCTATTTGAGAGAAAAAATCAATAAAAAGATTGGGATTCCTTTACATGTATGAGATATATGGATTCATAAATTTCCATCAATGATAATTTCATATTGTGATTCTCGCTTCATGTTATGATTATAGAGATTATTGAATGAGGTTTTTAGGGCTCAGTTGTGTTTGAGCACAGTGTTTCACCCCCAGACTAACAGTTAAACTAAGCAAACCATTCAAGTTTTGGAGGACATGTTGTAAGATTACATGTTATATTTTTTCCATAGTTAGTAGTATCACCTACCCTTGATAAAGTTTCCATAAAAAAACACCTACCATTCCACCATGATAATGGAATCATTTGAGACCTTATATGGGAGACCCTTCAGGTCGCCACTATGTTAGATTGATCCAGTTGAGTCAACACTCATGGGGCTAGAGTTAGTGAGAGTGATGATAGTGAATTTTTAGATCATATAGAAGTGGATGAAGGCTTCCCAGAGCTATCAAAAGTATTTTGAGGACTGACGATAGAGTACTTTGGAGTTCTAGGAGGGAGACCATGTGTTCTTGAGGGTCACACATTGACATGGATTGTGGAGATTTTTATAGGGAATATAGTTATATCTAAGATTAATTATCCATTTGTAGATATTGCATAGGGTCAGTGAGGTGGCGTACTTCTTAGCCCTACATCCACAGTTAGATTGGGTACATGATGTCTTCCATGTGTTGTAGCTGAGGAGGTATGTTCATGACTCATCGCATGTTATTTACTATATAGATCTAGAAATTGAGGATGTTTATAACTTTATAGAGTAACTAATATAGATCAGGGATTGGTAAGATAATATCCTTCATCGGTGAGTGATTACCTTGATACATGTCTGGTGGTAGCATGATAATCTACAGGAGAGAACCTAGGAGTGGGAGACCCAGTTGCGATCTCAATACCCTCATATTTTTTAATAGGATTTTTTTCTTTTTGATATGAAAATAAATAATATATAGATGATGTAACATCATCTTTTTATTATAATACTTTGGAATATATTAATGAATATTTTTGGAGCGAGTCAGTGAGATAGCATGAGATTTTGAGGCCTGGTGATCCTTGGTATTGATATAATAAAAATATTAAATATATTATATCATGTACATGCTTTTTTCAAAAATAATGGAATAACATATGAATGGGGACTCAAATGGTAAATACAATGCTATCATTGAATCTAGAATTTAGTATTTACCCTAGGTGTGAAATAACCTTTATCGGCATTGGTTGTTTTTTTAAAATATCATTACAGGTGAAAATAATAAAATAAATAAATTTAATTTATTTATTTTTTGTTTTAGCACAGTGAAATAATCATATCATTCTAAAATCCATTTTTTATCTCTATTGATATCCACATAACCCTAGATATTGAGATAGAAGCCATGGAGAATCATTCTTGGAGGGATGATGACGGGTCATAGATTAGATATAATTGTGCCAATCAGAGCTTGTGGATCTCACCAATGACATTGATGTATGACTAATATTCATCAATGATTGATATAAACCCAAGGTGGGGTGTTTTTTTCTATTGTTTTATTTCCCTTTTTGATTATCCCATGAAGAAAGTGAATCACATCCACCAATAGATTAATTTATGGTTTGTTCATGCTTGTAGGTTCAGGTTTATATTCTAGGTACTATGGGTGAATTTATATTATTTGGTTTTGATTCTTAATTCATCATTCTAATGAAAAATAATCGATTCCAACCCAAAAAAATTGAGTTTCATTCATCTTGCATGATTTTTTCATTTCTTCCCTTGTGCTTCACACATTCATCGTCGATATTTGCTTGGTCGGTGATTCGACCAATACCCAATGGACGATCATTGTGAGATTGATCTTTGTAGAAATAGCATCACCATAGGTTCCAGTTCATGATTAATGGAGATATTGAGGTGCAATGGTAATGGTGGATGATCGAAGGTGGATCGAGATTATATCTGAAGATACCTGATTGTGGTTTTTTATACGACGTGCGGCATGGTGTAATGGGAGTTAATTCATGAGTAGATCTGCTATATATAATCTGAACACTAGTGACAAAAAGTTTTTTTGGCACTAGATCCATGATTCCAGCTATGATTTTTTGTGGAGATGATGGTGGAAGTGGCATGGGAATCCCATTTAAGACAATCTGTAATTTCTGAAAACTTCTCGACTACACAGCAAGTAATCCAGTGAACACATGTTGTGTAGTCCCCCACATATGGTTCTAGGGTTTCTACATAGATAAAAATATCACATGTCATGTGACACATGCCACACACCATGTGACCTAGTGTTAGTGGTTTGGCATGTACTCTGGGGGTATATGGGCATAGAAATATCCAGGAACATCGGAATAACCAAAGTACATGAGCATGGCCCAGTTTTTGGACATGGAAAGGTACACAAGATCAACTGAAATACATGGGCATGGCCCAGTACTTGGACATGGACAGGTAAACAGGCATGGCCCGAAGTACATGGGCACAGCCAGATATACACAGTCATGGGATTGTAGCATGCTGAGTGTTGTCCTGACATCTATATGACATGCATTCCAATATAACACATTGTGTATATGGAAGAATGCATGTTGTGTGAGATGTAGAGACATGAGCATACCCGGAGCATGAAAGTCACATCATGTACCCTTAGTACACATCGTGTAATTTTTATAGGGAAGGTTGAGGACCTCTATATCTTCATATAGGATCATTATTGATTGAGTGTTATCCCTTGGTTCATCCCTATGAGGGTACACTGTTTCATTACATCCTCAATATAATATTGTGATCCCCTCTTTATGTTATTCTTGGATATAGCTTTCATGAATCCCTCCATAAGGCTTTAGTTGGGATACTATATTGTATCATCTTTCTTGGCTAGGGTTTGTGGAATTTTTGTGACCAAATTACATGGATGTATAATCCCCTACTTAGTAAGTTATTCCAGGTTAGGTTTGTGACATCCCCCAATTGTCTTGGGTGTGATCCTCTATCTGTGTATTAAGGTCTTTTGGAGATCCAGTGAGTACTTATTTGGTGTGGCCTAACGATCAAGACCTCTCGAATGAGTGTTATCAGTGATAGCATGTCTTGTGGAGTGAATTATCTTGGGAGAGTGTTACCCTGATTCCTTAATCATAATCATGTGGATGGTAGTATGGTTGAGACTTATTTAAGACTTAGAGTCTGTTATGAATATATCTAGGTTTTTATTATTCTTATTTCTATATATCATATCCTATTTACATGCCTTATGAGAAGCTAACTACTCTATTGATGATTTATGTGTAGTGATTTTGGTGTGTCTTAATGAGTATTGTTATACTCACCCCTGCATGGGATCTGCCCGCACATGTCTTGTCTTATACAGATGACGGGCCTTTTGACAGTGTCCTAGGAGGAAGAGGAGTGGGTAGGGCATGGTGAGCTAAACTTATCATGGTTATACTTGGGGTTTCATTTGATAGTAGTCCCCTACTTTTGAGTAGTTTGGAATCTACTATTTTTTGGGCTTTTATTTGTCCCTTATGCTTTAGTAATTTTTTGTACTCTAATTGTGGGATAGATGTTATTAATGCATTATGGTATCAGATGTATTTTTTACCCTTTAGAATTATATAGGAATTTATATTTGTCTATGTGTGTATTGGTACTTATGATAAGGCCCCCATTTGTGAAATGTGTCTACTAAGAACTGGTCATTATCCCCTGGCCTATTAGATATGGTCTTGGGGTGTCACACTCAGCTTAATACAGGACAAGTAGGCCTCAGTGGATTGGGTCATGACATGGACATACTCTGAGAGAATCAGCATTATGAGAAGCTCTTGAAGTGTCAATTATAAATTCATGAGGTCCACTTTTTGGTACATTTTTTCTCAGAGTCGGGAGTAGTAGTGGACCCATCCAAGGTTGAGGCGGTGTTAACTTGGGTGCCACCCAAGGGAGTGACTGAGCTATGGAGCTTCCTTAGGTTGACAGGATACTATCATAGATTTGTGCTTGATTTCTCTAGGATATTCACACCCTTGATTTCATTGAATCATAATGGGATGAATTTCATATGGACGGAGGGGTTCTAGTTTTCTTTTCAGGAGTTGCAGTAGAGATTTACTAGCACCCCCATTTTGAGACTACCATTGGATTATGTTAAGTAAATAGTGTTTTGTGATTCCTTAAGGATTGTACTTGGTTGTGTTATAATATAAAGGTGGTATGTGATTACTTATAGGTACCAGTATTTGAGAACACATGATAAAAAATACATGACCCATTATCTAGAGTTGGCAGTGGTAGTCTTAACCCTGAAGATGTGGTGACACTACCTTATGGGTGAGTGGTTTATCATCTATTCAAACCACATGAGTCTCAAGTATATATTCTAGTGGAAGGATCTTAACTTGATATAGTGGTGATGGATAGAGTTTCTCCAAGATTGTGACTTCAAGATAGTCTATACTCATGGAAAGGGGAATGTGTTGGTGGATTCTCTCAATATGAGATCTTGTCCATAGTTATTGGTCAAGGTGTCTGGTAATTTGTCTTACTATAGTTTTCCGTAGTTGAAAAGTATGGTGAATATTAATTCCAATCTATGGTTGTTACCCCACAACTTCTACAGCATGTTATGAAGGCTCAACATGGTGATACCAATTGTGAGACCTTGTGTATTCAGATATCCACTGGACATTCTCCAGATATATTTTCTGAAGGTGGGGAGCATGTCATCCTTTTCACAGGAAGACGATGGTACCAGTAACATTGTGTGAGGAGGTTCTGAGGGATTTTCATGCATACCCCTTGGAGTTATATCTAGGTGTGATAAAGATATACTAGGACCTTTATCATTAGTTTTGGTGTCCATGGATAAAGAACTATGTAGAAGAGATTGTCTTTTGATACCTCACTTATCAGTAGAGGAAGATTGAACACTAGGTTATAGAAGGTTTAGCACAACCCATTGAGGTGACAGAGTGGAAGTGGGATGTTATATCTATATAATTCATGATATGGATTCCATGAATGTATATTGGATGAAATTTCATCTGGGTGATCTTAGACTGACTCACAATGTTAGACCACTTCTTGAATATCTGGTGGTAGAGTTCAGTAGAGAACTTGGGATGCCTTTACATGCCAGTGATAGCCCGAATTCACATATTTTCCTCAATAATAATTTTATACCATGATTCTATCTTCATGTCATGATTATGGAGAGGATTTTGGGAGACCATTGGGACTCCGTTGCATTTGAGCATGGTGTTTCACCCCTAGATCGATGGCCAGACTGAGTGGACCATTAAGATTTTACAGGACATGTTCTGGTCTTTCATGTTGGGCTTTGGCCATAGTTGGGAGGATAACATACCCTTAGAGTACATTTCATAAAACAATATCTACCATTATACCATCATTATATCATCATTTTAGTATTTTTATGGGAGGCCATATAGGTCACCTTTATGTTGGACTGATCCAGGTGAGTCGGCACTCATGGGCCTAAAGTTGGTGTGAGAAAAGAAAAATAAGGTGAAACACATCCAGGAGTGGATAAAGACTACCCAGGGCCATCATAAGTATTATGTGGACCAACAACTAAGGCATTTGGAGTTCGAGGAGGGAGACCATATGTTCCTAAATGTCTCACCTTGACATTTATTACAAAGATTTTTCCTAAGTAGCATGTTATCTCTGATATTCATTAGACCTTTCCAAATACTATGTAGAGTTAGTGAGGTAGCGTATCACTTATCCCTAATTCCACAGTTAGATAAGGTACATGATTTCTTCCATGAGTCACACATAAGGAGGCATGTTCACAACTTATTGCATGTTATCAACATAGGTGAGAAGGACATCAATGATGGATCTACCTTTGTAGAGTACCTAGTGGAGATTGAGTAATAGTGGGAGAATATCCTTTGTGGGTGAGAAATTCCCTTGGTGTGTGTATAGTGGCAGCATGGGAATCTTTAGAAGATCACCTCAGAGTGGGTGGCCTATATGTGAGCCCAATACCCTTATCTTTTTAAGTAGTATTTTTTATTTTCGAAATGAAAATACTTGAGGTGGGAAGAATATAACATTAATTTTTTTCCTTTTAAAACTTTGAAATATATTAATAGCTATTTTCAAAGTAAATTGTTGATATAACGTGAGATTCTGAGTCTTAGTTGGCCTTAGAGTTGATATAATAAAAATATTAAATATATTATATAACTCATGCACAATTTTTCATAAAAATGGAATAACTGACAAATGGAATCTTAGATCATAAATATGAGACCACCATTAAATTTGGAATGTAAGTTTTACCTTAGGATCGACATAAACATTATTAGCATTGGGAATTTTTTTAAATTGTAGTCATAGGCATAAATAATAAAATAAATTTATATATTTATTTATTGAATTAATCATATCATTATAAAATAAATATTTGGCTATTCCTTAGGGCTTTCTACATAACCCTAGGGATTGAGATAGGAGCCATGGAGGATTGTTCTTGGAGTAATGATACTGGATCATGGATTGGCAATAAATTTTCCAATAGGATATTGTAGATCTCTCCAATGAAAAAACATGTGATTCTCTTCATTAGTAAACAACTTAACCTTAGGTAGGGTGTTTTCTTTCTGTTGGTTTATTTTCCCATTCTATTATCCTAGGAAGAATGTGAATCAAATCTACCAATAAATTTATTTTTAGGTCATTCATGTTCTTGGGATCAAGTTTATCTTCTTGGGATTTTGGTGAATTGATATTATTTGATTATTTTTTATCTTTTTTCATTATTCTAATGACAATGAATCGAAGAAAACCTGAAAAATAGATGAGGTTTGTTCCTCTTTTGGTGGTTTATTTTTTTGGTTTTTTCCCCTCATCCTATGTACATTCATCATCAGCATTCCTCTTTGGTTGGTGGTTCAACAAATACCTAGAAACTGATTCACTGTGTGTTTAATATTTGACGCAAGAGATAATTTCTATAGGTATAAATTTGGGATCGGTGATGAAATCATGGTTCATGATGACAGAGGATGATCAGGTGTGGATTTGGAGATCCCTAATTTTGGTTCTTGCAATCTTGATGAGATGATGTAACTGTTGTCAATTTCTAAGGTGAAGGGTGGCCAGAATCCGGCCAATAATGATAGATCGGGCATAGTTATCCCCAAATATGATTTCCTTGACACAATTTATTATATATAAAATGGAGTTAGTGCTAGAAAAAAATTCATTAAGAACCTACAGGTTCTAGAAAATTCTATACTACACAGATTTTAATCTAAAGAACACACATCATGTAGTACCCAGGCTGCAACAATTTAGGTTTCATAAGAAATAAAATATCACAAGTCATGTCACCAGTAGCTGGAATTATGGAATGTACCCTAAGGGTACATGAGTACAAATACATCTAGAAACATGGGCATGGCCAGATTCCATGGTCACATCCCGATACTCAAATATGGCTAGGTACACAGGCACATCCTGCATGCATAGGCATGACCTGAAGTACACTGGCATGGGCTAGTGTACATAGACTTGGGAAAGTGGTCTAAAAAGTGTTGGGATGATCACTATAAATTGTGTATCTAAAATAACAAATTGTGTATTTAGGGGAATACATGTCAGGTAAGATAGCGAAACACACATAGAATCAGGGTAGATAAGACATGTTGTGTACTCCCAGTACAGACTATGTACTTTCTCTAGGGCTGGTTGAGGCCCTTTGTATCTTTTCTATAGACTAGTATCAGTTGGGTGTGACCCCTTGGTCCATACCTATTAGGGTAAAATGTGAGGTTTCATACCTATTAGGGTAAAATGTGAGGTTGCATCTTGAGAATATGATTTTAATCCCCCTCTATAGGTTTTGTCTCGGATAGAGTTTGTAGTATCCCTTTATGAGACCAGGTCAAGATCCTCTATCATTTCTTCTTCTTCCCAAGGTGGTGTTTAAGGAATTGTCATGACCAACTTATGTGGGAATACGATATCCTACTTAGCAGGTTATCCCTGATAGGGTTTGCAGTGTCCCCATGATAACTTGGTGGGATCCCCTATTTTTGTATTGATCTCTTTGAAGTATCATTGAGTACTTATTTGGAGAGTCCCTATGAGAACGTCATATCAGTTTAGTACCATTGGTGATAGCATGGCTCGTGGAGTGAGATCTCCCAAAAGGGAGTTACATTAAATCCTTGAGTAGAATCATGTAGCTAGAAGTATAGTTGATACCTCTTTGAGACTTGGATTCTATCATGAGTATATATGAGTTATTTTTCTTATTGTTATGTATCATATCTTGATTGACATATCTTGTAATGATGAGCTTACTTGACTCTTGATTCTTTATTTTTGATGATTTTGGGGCGTCCTACTCAGTATTGTTATACTCACCTATGCATGAGATCTTTCCACACATGTTGTGTCTTATCCATATGATAGGTAATTTGACAGAGTCGTAGGAGGACTAGGAACATGAAGGGAATAGTGATCTAGATAGAATATAGTTCATGTTAGGTTTTCGAATTTGATAGCAGTCCCTTACTACTTAGCAGGTTAGACACTTTTTTCAGTTTTTGGTCGTCCTGTATTTAGCTCATTATGTTTTCTAGTACTTTTGATGTACTCTGATATGGGATATATGTTATGCATACATCATAGTATCAGTTTTATTTTACCTTTTAGCATAGCATGGCTATTTTGAGATGTGTATGTGTATATAGGTACTTTAGGCTAAGGCCTCTCATGTGTGTGATATGTATACTTGATGTTGGTTTCCAGCCCCTCACTACTTTAGATCGGCCTACATACAGTGCTATAAAATCCATTAATGGCAATAAAAAAAATTGGTTATCCTAAGCAATGTTAAAAGGGGTACCCCTTTATCGGCACTTTTTTTAGCACTGATGAAGTCCATACTACTATAACATGCTATTAAAATTACAGAACACTGCAGTAGAAAATAAAGGAATGTAGAAAAATTTTAATTTAATTAAAATAAAAATTACATCATAAATACAAGAAAAAACACTATATTACAGACATTTCAAACATTGTTTTATACAATTACATTAGAAAGTACAGCTTAATACAAACATTTAAATACATGAATGCTTTTATTATCTTTAGAACCCAACCCACTCTCAAAAAAGCCTGATCATGGTATCAGTTGACAAAAAAACCCCAATTTAAGAAAATGAATCTGCCTATATATAAAAATAGTTATTATTTTAGTCATACTAAAAATAAATAAATTAAATATAAATATAAAATAATATATTAATAAAATGTCATTTTTAAACTAAAACCACACAATTTGAGTCGTACCGGTCACACCGTGTATTGGATTGAGGTGCGGCTAATTACTACACATCAAAAATAAAATATAGATTATTTTTATAAAGTATAAAAACAATCAAAATGTGTTTTATCATTTTTGATTATGCCATATGTGTTTTGAACAAAAATGTCATTATTAAACTCAAAACACATAGCTTGTGTCATACCGAGCACACTGTGTATCTGATTGAGGTGATGTTGATTCCTACATGTCATAAATTACTTATGGATGGTGTTAATAAGTGTCAAAACAATATGAATTTATTTTATAGCTTTTGAGTACATGATGTGTGTTTTGAATTAAAATGTCAATTTTAAATAAAAAGACACACTTGGAGTCATATCATCCACATAATGAATCGGATTTATGTTTGGTTGATTCTTACACATGAAAAAATACTTTAAGGAATTTTTTCTAAAAATATCAAGACAATATGAATATGTTTTCTTGGTTTTGAGTATGGCGCTTATCTTTTTTACTAAAATGTTATTTTAAACTAAAAACACACAATTTGAGTCATACTAGTCACATCGTTTGTCAGTTTGATTTAAGACTAATTGTTATACATCAAAAATGACTTATAAATCATTTTTTTAATGTATCAAGACAATCCAAGTGTGTTTTCTTAGTTTTTAGTGAGTGACACATGTTTTGAATTAAAATGTCAATTTTAAACTGATAACTGACATTTTGACTCATAATGGGAACATTGTGTATCATATTGAGGTGTGGTTGATTCTTACACATAAAAAATGACTTATATATCATTTTACTAAAGTATCAAAACAATATGAATGTGTTTTCTTAGTTTTTTAGTATGTGATGTGTCTTTTGAAATAAAATGTCGATTTTAAATAAAAAGACGCACTTAAAGTCATACCAGTCACATCATGTATTGGATTTACATGTGGTTGATATCTACACATTAAAAATTAATTAAGAATAATTTTCCTAAATTATCAAAATAATATGAATGTGTTTTCTCAATTTTGAGTATGTCGCATTTATTTTTTACTAAAATGTCAATTTAAACTGAAAACACACATTTTGAGTCATTCCACTCACATCATGAGTTGGTTTGATGTGATACTAATTCCTACATGTCACAAATGACTTATAAATCATTTTCCTAAATTATCAAAAAAATATGACTGATTTTTCTTGGTTTTCACTGAGTAAAATGTGTTTTGAACTAAAATGTCAATTTTAAACCCATAACATACACTTTGAGTCATACTATGAACACCATGTATCAGATTGAGGTGAGGCTAATTCCTACACATCAAAAATAATTTATTTATTGTTTTCCTAAAGTATAAAAACAATCTAACTTTATTTTCTTAGTTTTGATTATTTGGTGTGTGTTTTGAATGAAAATGTTGATTTTAAATAAAAACACACTTTGAGTTATACCGATCACACCATGTGTCGGATTGATGAGTGGTTTATTTATACATGTTAAAAATGACTTAAGGATTGTTTTTATAATGTATCAAAATAATAATAATGTTTTTATCATTTTTGAGTATGTCATGTGCCTTTTTTATTAAAATGTCAATTTAAACTGAAAACACACCCTTTGAGTCGTATCAGTCACATCATGTGTCGGTTTGATGTTTGAATGATTCCTAAACATAAAAAATGACTTATGAATAATTTTAATAAAGTATCAATACAATTAAATCGTGTTTTCTTAGTTTCTAGTGTGTGACACACGTTTTGAACTAAAAGATCAATTTTAACTTATAACATACACTTTGAGTAATACCGAGAAAACCGTGTATCAAATTGAGGTAAGGTTTATTCCTACACATCACAAATTATTTATGGATCATCTTCCTAAAATATAAAAACAATATTAATTATTTTTCTCAATTTTGATTGTGTGACTTTTTATTTGAACTAAAATTTCAATTTAAATAATAACACACTTTGAGTCAGACCGGTCATGGTGTGTGTTGGATTGATGTGTTATTGATTCCTACGCATCAAAAAATAATTAAGGATATTTTTCATAAATTATCAAAACAATATGAATGTTTTTTATTGGTTTTTAGTATGTAATGTGTCTTTTTACTAAAATTTCAATTTAAATAGAAAACATGCACTTTGAGTTATACCGGTCACATAATGTTGCGGTTAAATGTGAGACTGATTCCTACAAATCACAAATAACTTATGAATAATTTTCCTAAATTATTTAGACAATATGAGTTTTTTTCTTAGTTTTTAGTGAGTTACATGTATTTTTAACTAAAATTATAATTATAAACTGATAACATAAACTTCATACCAGTCGCACCGTATATCGGATTGAGGTGTGGTTGATTACTACATGTCACAAAGGACTTATGGTTTTTTTCCTAAAGTTTCAAAACAATATGAATACTTTTTCTCAGTTTTGAGTATGTGAATTATGTTTTGAACTAAAATTTAAAATTTAAATAGAAAAAATTTGATCCATAGTGGTTACACCATGCATCGAATTGACATGTGGTTGAATTCTACACATCAAAAATAACTTATATCAAATTTTTAAAACAATCCAAATGAATTTTTTTGTTTTTTAGTATTTTTCATATCTTTTTTACTAAAATTTCAATTTAAATTGAAAACATTCACTTTGGTTCATATCGTTCACATCATCACAAATTATTTATGAATTGTTTTACTAAAGTATTGATACAATATCAATGTTTTTGATTGGTTTTCAGTGAGTGACTTGTGTTTTGAACTAAAATATTAGTTTTAAACTAATAATGAACACTTTGAGTCATACTGGGAATACCTTGTATCATATTGAGATGAATATGATTCTTACACATCAAAAATGACTTATGGATCATTATCCTAAAGTATTAGAATAATATGAATGTGTTTTCTCAAATTTTAGTATATAGAATGTGTTTAGAACTAAAATGTTAATTTTAAATTAAAAATACACACTTTGGGTCATACTTGACACACTTTGTATCAGACTAAGGTGTGGTTGATTCCTACACATAAAAATGACCTATATATCATTATACTATATTATCAAAACAATCCAAATTAATTTTCTTAGTTTTGAGTATGTGATATGTGTTTTGAATTAAAAATGATAAGAAAATTAATATAAAAATAGTATAAAAATGATGAAAAATAACTATAAAAGTATTAATAATTCACCTTTTTATGTTGTTTTGATGCATTCTTGAACCATTTCCCTATTACCATTATCTCAGTTACAGCTTTGAAGTTCAATATCTCATGAGAATGATAAAATTAGAACATGTTATTTTCTTTTTCATACTAGGTAAACCATGTATTGGATTGAGGTTTAGATGATTCCTACATATCACAAATTTCTTATGAATCGTTTTCTTAAAGTATCAAAATAATATAAATGTGTTTTCTATATTTTGAGTATGTAATGTGTGTTTTGAACTAAAATGTAAATTTTAAACTAAAAGAACATAAACTTTGAGCCATGTTGGGTATATCTTGTATCATATTGAGGTGTGGTTGATTTATACACATCACACTATGTCTTTTTATTCTAGAATGAATTCATCATTTAGGGTTATCTAATAATATTATTGTTTGATAACCTGTAATGTTGAATGAATTGAAGAATAAAAAAGAAAAGTGAATCGTCTTAATGAGTTCATGATCTCTATGAAATTTACCAAAATAATTATCAAATAAAAATGATAAGTAAATTAAGTAAAAAATAGGTAAAATGATGGTAAAAATCACTAAATAAGTGGTATAAATTCACCTCTTCATTATGTCTATACACAATCTGACACCATGTATTTTTTCTATTCATTTATAAACAAATATATGTTGTCTTGTGAATACAAGGACTATCAAAAGTCCTGTTAGTATTGGAAAATATAAATAAACAAATCATTAATAAATATTTTTAACGAAATTTTAATTTTCATCAAAAATACCTCTTTAAGGATTCTATCCTGCTAATGGAATGTTATATTTTTCATAAATATGAAAATATAATAACCAAAATCATTTTTATTAGTTTGTTCTAATCACTATATAAACATTGAAAAAAATAACTAATTTGTTTTTATATATATTTTGATAGTGTAATTTTATTATGTATACCATAATACTTATCCATTTGTATAAGTCGGTAGGATTTTTGTGGTCATGGAATATCCTCATGCCGTGATTTTGAAAATATTTAAACATCACCCTATAATAACATAATTTTCACTGAAACATAATATAAAATGAATAACTTGAAGTTTATTTGTAAAATTTTGCATGTAGTGTATAAAAATTTGATAAATGTCATCTTGTGTGGTTGTTTTGTTGGGTATTGATGCATTGAATCTAGAAAATAAATCTTTGGGTATCCAAATTGATTGAAATGAGTAACCAATGCAGACTAAAAACAAAAAGGAATGAGTAATGAAAGGAATGAAAATATATTTTATATGATTAAATTGTATATTCTTACCCCTTCATCATGGGTATTAATAAGAGTCTATCATCTGTAATTTTTCTTTCAAAAATTGCGTCCAGTTTGTCCACTATTACTTCATATGGCTTTGGTTCTAATGATAATAGTTTTGTAGAAGTTATGTGAGGAAAAATGAGTCTAATATTTTATTCATAGGGTTTCCCCTTAAAATAGTATTGATATATATGCCTAGAAAAATTATGAATAGTATTTATTCATAATTAACATAGTATATTAACTATTGGACAAACATATAATGAAAACATACCTCATGTATAAATTTACAAATGAGACTCCTAGCCATTCATTCTTGAGTATTTCATTTACATTTTCAATACCAATATAGTCAATAATGTCATATCCATACATCTATTCTTCAAAATCAATTATGTTCATATCACCAATTACTAATGTTGTATCTTTATGAACCTTTAATGTGGGTAAATTAAAAAGTTGAATGGGTGACGTAAAGGTACTTTGTGAAGATATTTTCAATTGGTTAGTTGGTCTTTTAGATTGTTTTGATTTTACCTTTCATATCACCCCCTTCCCTTTGTATGTCTATAATAACATCCATTAGTTTTAGGAATTTTTCATTAATTGTTAAAGGTTTTACATAAAAATAAATTGGAAAGGAATAACTCCTTATCAAAATTTATTTTTAAAAGATCAATCGTTCATGCTACAAAAGTTACAATAGCATGATCGACTATATGAATAACTGTATCATCAAGTGGAATAGGTAGCTCAGCACTTAGCTCATGGGATATATGAATCACCACTCATACATGACCTATTAGAAGTTGTTTGTTGTGTGTTTTATCTCCTTGGATATTGTATATGGAACCCCTCACAACAAGGTGATGAGTGGGTGTT
Organism: Viscum album; assembly: GCA_963277665.1. NCBI lineage: Eukaryota > Viridiplantae > Streptophyta > Magnoliopsida > Santalales > Viscaceae > Viscum > Viscum album. The sequence continues at coordinate 410,497,657 of OY728129.1, read as the reverse complement.
GGTAGATATAAATCACAATCATTTTCACCTTGTATAATACCAGTACAGGAAAGGTATCAGTGTCTATATGGTTCACATTTAATAGAAAAAATTATGAGAATATTTATTACCTCTTCTAAGAAAGTATTTTGAGGGTAATGTCTCACCTTAAAGCTGGTGGGGTGGGGAATCTTCATATAGTGGTTATTGTTGTGTTGTTTCTTCTCTTTGATTCCTTCCCATAACATTTTCTAACAACTCAAACTATAAATTAAGTTTTTCTTATATAGTAGATAATCATGTAATAATATCTTCCATTTTCTTATCTTTATCCCCCTATTCATTTCCTTTCTCAAAATATGTTCGGAGTGACACCCCAAAACCCGCACCTCTAACGTGGTCAAACTGTTCTAGCCGCTTTAATACCACCAATAGTAGTCTTTCATCGGGTATAGGTGGTAATGATTTTTGTTGCTAAGTAAGATAAAAAAAATATAGTAAAATAAGTAATCATTACTATGTAACATTTATTTAAAGAAAAACAAATTTTTATTATGTTATACTTACACATGCTTCCCACACACTTTGTGTTTTTTCATCTATTAGTATCTTGTCTTTATCTACACATGCCTCTTTTCATAGAACATGATATGGGATGGAAGTGGTTTTAGATTTCGATTCGTCAATATTCATATAAAAAAGTAATATAATTATTTTTTTGGTTTATGTCACATAAAATTATTCCTATATATTTAAAATACATACCATTTTTTCAAGTGAAGTGTACCCCATCCTTGCTTTATAGTAGGGTTATGTTGGTTTCGTTTCATGTTGTTTATTTTCAGCACTCATTTTTTGTTTCATATATTAAAAATTCTTAATCAAAGTTATTAATACACATATTTTCAATCAATGTATTGCTAGTCATAATGTTCTTGAAAAGATTTCTACTCATGAGGACTAATAAATTCATCTCATGGTTGTTGGTTTATCATGTGTGCATACATATTTGTTGTGTGAGGGTTTGTTTTCCCTTTATAATCTTTGATATGATACATAGTAAGAATTTTCTAAAAGCCTCTACAAGCCTTTCTAGTGAGAATTAATAAAAATTTCATTTAAGGTTCATCTAATATAAATGCACTCTACAAGGAATAATAAAGAGTAAATAAACATTTTATTGTTTTGTTTTTTAGTAAAATAAATAAAGTATAGCAAATGATTTTACCTTAATATCTTCCTAAATTAGTTTCTTAATCAAGGGCACAACATTTTTCCATTAATCTATATCAATTAGTACATGCATTCGATTAGTGAGCCAAATGTAACTACTAAATATGGCCTTGTTGGGATAAACATACTAGTCATGTGCATTCCATACAACCTTGAATTTGATACATTTGTTTCTTTCCTTAACATTTTTTTATAAAACCATCATGATACGGAACTCCTATTTTTTCAAGGACACAGTTTGTTCACCATCTACCATTTCCTTATCTTCAACATCATCAATATGTTGTTCCTCTGAATCAGTAGCATCATCATGTGAAAAATCTTTTTGTTCCTATTCATTAGGGGCTTCATTATGTTGAGAAACTTATTGTTACTTAATATTGGGAGCATCATCATGTTATGAAGTCATTATATATAGTAGTTGTTTAACATTTAATTTATATTTTGTAAATATAATAGTGAATAGATGATAATAATATGATGTAACACAATGTATATTACAAAAAAATATAAAACCTGATTATTGTACTGTCTTTTTGTAAGGTTTAAGGGATTTAACCCCTATATCAAGTATCCAAATTCCATGTTTGTGGTTTCCTCTGATATACAAGACCCTATCTATGTTGGGACCACTGTGAAATGATTTTGAAGTCCCAATGAAAGGGTTTTCCTCAGTTGAATTTACATCTGACCCTTCAATGGTTTTGGTCGATAACAAAACAATTGAACACTTTTGGTTTGTAGGATTTGTAACTTAAAATACTTGTACTACCTATGATTATATTATAAATGGTTCATCTTTGTACCCATCCTTACTGAAAACCACTTTCACAAATCGTAATTAATTTATTTTAAGTGCACTCATGTTATCTACCCACTTGAATTGAAAAATCAGCACTTGGAATGTTGTATAATCCAACTACCATGTTTTTTTTATGATTCCAATGTATGACATATTCACATAAATTGGATTTATGTCCTTGGTACCAGATACATGTATCGCTTCATCCACAAGTGTAAACCCGCTATTTTTAATGGTACTGTGTTCATCATGTTCATTTTTATATAACATATAACCATTAATTACATAACCATTATAAGATAATACTTGCACACTTAGTCCTATGGTTAGCCATTGAATTTGTTATAAAATTGAATCCATATTTTCAGTTGACTCCTTAAAACTATGGTCTTAAAACCATCGTATAAACTATCGATTATATGTATTTGATATCCATATTTTAGACCTTGATAGACTCAAATGCCTAAGAATTAATTTGTGGGTTTTAACATATGGAGTAACCTCTAAAATATTATTAAAATATAAATTTGAGCCTAATCTCACTCTTTAATATTAAATGTGACAATATCTATTCTAAAATTATTTCACCCACAAGCTTCCTGATGTGATGCTATTTTGATAGACCAATACTTTCCACATCAGATAGGTAGTCGGTAAAATATTCAATGGATTACTCAAGAATATATTAATCTATAATAAAACCTTATAGATGACTTCAATTTTTTACATACCCTTTCAAAATCTTCATATACTATTCAATGGGGTACATCTTTTTATAATGTACAGAACCACATAGTTGAATCTCTCTTACCAAGTGAATGATCATATTAAATAATTTTGGTGGGAATAACATCTCCAATTCACATAATATGACAAAAATTTCATTTTAAATGGTTTGAAATTTTATTGGGTATATAAATTTTTTCATATATATTTGAAAAATAAATAGATCTTGGTTAATATATGATATACATTCTTGGTCAAAATGAAACATAAAGCTATAGGTATTAGATCTTGCATCAAAACATGACAGTCATGTGATTTTATACCCTTTAACTTTAAATCATTCATTGACATGATATTATTGATATTTTATTAATACCCCTATATAAACTTCACATCATTCAATATTTTTCAAAACTAATATCTCTCTTACCCAGAATAGGGTAAACAGTTAGAGGAAGAAAAGTCAGTTTTTCACTCTTTATTGGTGCAAACTATTCTTGTATCCCCTTGTAAATAATATCCAACCTAGACTTAATTATATATTTGTTATTTAATTTGAATTTATTAATTTGATAATGGAATAACCATAAACGTTTTTTTCATATGCATAACATCAATAAAATTCCTGACATACAAATAATTCCAGTATGATAATTCAAAAAACTGATCACTTTTTTCAACCAATTTTTGTAAGGTTTTTCAAAAAGGTTTACCAAAATAATTTTCCATATCCATTACTTTCTCAATTATTTTATCACCTGTTATTATAGATGGTGATGTACCTTATTTTTAACTCCCATTGAATTATTTCATTTAAGATTGATACTTATGTCGTTGGGGTAGAAATTTGTGATGTCTTAGAAACACAGTCTTCGGTGAATGTTTCAACCTAATTGACTGTGAACCTTATTTATAAATGGGATACCAATTTGTTCATTTAATTCTATATCATATAATTTCCATAAGTATTAGATTCATTTATCACCCTGTAACATCTAAATATCACAATAATTTAAAATCTTTGATCAATGGAGCCAAATAAACATGAATATCATTACTAGGTTGTTTTGGTCTTGATATAAGCAAGAGATAACATAATGTATTTTCATTTCATGTATAACCACATTGTAAAGTTATAATTTATCAACATAACAAACTATGTATTTTTAGTTCTTATTTGAAAACCAAAAGGATTCACTCCTTCTATAGATAGCACAAGATGGAGATTTCTCAGTTCATTTCCAAATTTAGGATAGTCCTGATCAAATTTCTTTCACTATGGAGAGTCTTTTGGGAGATGAAGTTTCCCATCTTTATTTCTTATATTTGTTTGCCACATAAATTAACTTGTAGTATCCTCACTTCTATATAGGTTCTTAAACCTTTGAATTATTGGAAAGTACCATGAAACTTTTATAAGACATGATTCATCTTTCTTATATTAAAAAGCACCACATTGTGGGAATTTTTTAAGTGATTTATTATCCTTGTGAAATAGTATACAGTAATTTGGATGGGAATGTATTCTTTTAGAGATCATAACCATTGAATGTAGAATTTGTTTTAGCATCATATGTTTTGTAAGAAATTTATTTATCTTATGGGATCATATCATTCAAGAGAGTAGGTAGTTTTGTAAAACTAGTGTCACTCCATCCATTTTCATCTTTAAAATTATATAACTTCAGCATGGATGACAATGATGTATATTTAATACAATAAACATACAATGGTGTATTTTCATAACTCTTCAACTTATTAAACAATTTTGGAAAATAACGAAGTTCATCTTCAACTGTAATTTTCATTTCCTTAATATGATCCTTGTCATTATTCAAACTTTTAATCATATCCTCAATGTGGTCTTCATCATTGTTCACACTTGTAATCATATCAAATTATCCATAAAACACAGTGTTATCTTGGTCACTAGTTACATTCAGTTTTTTCCCATGTTTAGTCCAAAATTTATTACTTTGATCAATTTCATGTTAGATCAAGTGTTGTTCTAACTCCTCTGGACTAATTAGTCTTTAATAACAACAGCATAAACAAGGGAAAATTATTTGATAAGGGTCATATGCATGATATTTTTCAAACACGATGAACTCTTTGACCTCATCCTCATAATATTTTTTCATACAATTAGTATCCATCCATTTTTTATTCATATCAATTCTATTTGATTCAGTAATATTAATATTTAACAAAATAAATAAATACACATAAAGTATGAGATTTTAACCCATAAAAGGTCATTCTTAAATAATCATTTAAGTTATATTAATTAATTATTCTAAGATAATAAAATTTAAATGATGTGTATTGAGATTTTTTTATAGTAGTGGAAATAATTAAAGGAAATTAATGTGTGGTATCTATAAAGTTACAAATAATCTAATTAAATTTTCATCTATTTAAAAATAAAGAGATCAAGGAAAGTTTTTGTAAATTTGTTCAGTGGGAGTATAACATGAGGGAGGATTAGATGCTTATTAATTTTTTCACTTTTTATGTGGCGGCTCAAGTGTTGATTCAGTGACAGGATACTTAAGAGAGGATGTTGAAATTTTTTCAGATGATAAAAAACAATAATGGGGACCAATCAAATGGTCTTGAGAACCCAATATTTAAAGAAACTCTTGAATTTAAATCCAATGAACCATATTTTTTAGGTAGGGGTTCTCAAGCTATTGGGAAATCCAAAGAATAATCTAATTATGGTTTCATTAATGCTTCAAATTTAAAAAAATCACAGGGTTGGGATGAAGTCTCAAAGAACAACAATGAAAAATTTAAAAATATATATATAATTCATCCTCAAATTTTCACCCATATTTTAAGTATTATTTGAAAAGTAAAATGAAATTATTAATATAAAATTCTATGTAAGTAATTTAAATTGTGATATATTTTACTTTTCACTACCAATTTTCCCATTTTTATAGAAAAATAAAGTAAAATGAATATGATTTAGAAAGAATTTCACATAAGAAGAAAACTAAAAAGTTTAGAAACCTAAATTTTACCTCATAGAGAATGGATAAAAATTTATAAAAACTCAAAAAAAATTATTATCTAAATTAGAAGATGAGGAAAGTGGTTATTGTGATACTGAAGTTAAAACATTAATTAAATTAAAGGTAGTTTTATTGATTTAAAAATTAACTGATGGTGATGATGATGACTTCCCTAGTGATAAAGATAATGGGGTTGAAAATGATTAAAAATGTGAAATTATGAAGTCCTAGTGGGACCAGTAGATGTTCACAGTAATGAAAATATTAAAATTATTAGGGTTATTTTGTATGTTAATGGAAGTAAATAGGAAGAATTGTTTTATTTTAATCTATGAGAGCTAGAAAGATTACTAGAACTTGGATTCTTCTCCCTGTTTCTTTAAGTTTGATTTAAATCCTCACTCAAAAATTACCTCAGTATATATAATGAATAATAAATTTCAAGTGACTGAAACTTGTCAGTGGTGAAATGTAACACATCACTAGTAGAGAAATAACCTTCTATGGAGGTTGGATTCAGGAGACCGCCATTTAGAAGTCTCTATTAACCCTATTAGGGACCTCTAACAAGCAGTTGCTAATCTTTTCTATATCCCCACCATAATTTCCTTAAACTTTTCTCATCCCCCCTCCCTCATTGACCTCGCTCCCCTCTACCACCTCTACATTGTGTTGTCTTCTGTCTAACTGCTATCAATCCCTCCCACCCCCTCCTCTCCCCCAACTATGAATTGTGTCACATATCACTTATCCATCGTTGATCCCCAATACCACTCCCATACTCTCCCCACTGTCAATCCCCCATCCCACCCCCTCCTCTCCCTGCCATTTCACCCCCCCCCCCCCCGCCATTGAGTCCCCATCCTACCCTCTTCCTCTCTCAATCGTCAATCCCCCATCCTGCCACCCTCCTTTGCCTATCATTGATCCCCCCTGTCATCGATCCCCCATCCTCACCCCTTACATCAATCCCCCCTTCTCCCCTCTCTTTTGAGCCCCCATTTCCCCCTCCCCCGTCGTGGATCCCCCTATAGTCCAACCGTCATCGTGCCCCTGGATATCAACCCCCTATCCATATACCATCTCTCACGATGTGAAACTGGGGGCCCTTACTTCCTTTCCCTTGATTTCTATCTATGCAGCAAACCATTCCCCTTTATTACTGAAAAGGGACCCCTTCCCCCAAATTCCTCTTCTATGTAGCGACCCCCTTCCCCTTCATTCCAATTATTCATAGAGAAACCCTACCCCTCAATAATCATGACCCCTTTTAGAGGTATATTTTTCATAATGATTATAATAAAATTGTGATTTATCATTATTGTTCTTGATTTTGTTTTCATATATTATTATTAAAAAATTTATAACTTCTCCAAGTGGTTTGGTATCGCTAATTATTTTTTTCCTCATCATCTTCAAAATTTTCCTCAGACTGTGTCTTCTTTGGTTTTTAAGTTTTTATGATATTATTTTCTTTATAATTTAAATAATATATTTCAATTATTTTATTTCTATTAAATAAAGATATGGATAAGAGCTATATTGATATACCAGATAAGTTTTTTGATAAATATTGTGATGGGATTAAGAAATTTATTGATTTGACCAATAGATTTCAAAGTGATATTATTAGTTTTCCATGCATAAAATTTAAAAATATATATCTCTTTTCTGGTAGTCCTGTGATTTCCACATGAAGTATGATTCTCCAATAACAGTGATCTAGGTCTATTTTCCAGAGCTTCCTCTTCTGTTTCAGAACCCCTTGATAATCTAGATACTAGGTAATCTGATTGGTTGTTATCTTTTTTCTGATAGTAGAACTAGTGAATTCTGTCACCCGGTTTCTCCTCGTATATGTGTTGAAATTGATGTTTCAAGGATGCATATTGATTTTCTTTGGATTGAAGTTGAAAAATAATTCCAATATAAGAAATCAATTTTATTTGAATCTTGGGTGGATTTCTATTCATTTTTCATGAAAATGGGTCATCGGCTGTCAACGTGTCGTCGAGGGATCAAGGCCAGTCCACAGATGTAGGTAGCGGTTCTGGAGTCGGGTACTGGTGTGGTCAGGGATAATGGTCTAAAAGGGTAGGTCCTTGGTTGTGCATCCTCATAGGTTGATCCGAAGGTGATGGTTCTAGGTGGAGAATCCACCAAAGCTCCTCCTCTAGATAATTTTTTCACGGTAAATCTTAATATGACAATTGCATATGTGTTTGGAAGACTATGGTGTGACATGAATCTTGAGGATAAAGGTCTGCCTATGTCTAGAGTTCTTGATGGGGTGTGCAATTCATGAATTTTTTAGAAAAACATCAATGTTCCCAAGGTTGCGTCATATGTGGAGGTTGTGCACACTAGAAGTGAGGGGTCTCAGGAGACGACGACAGGGTTACTTGGTCATTCAAAGGTTTTTTATGAGCCATGGGAGGGTGAAGCAACTTGTGGCAATAGTCAGGAATTACAGACTACATGGGGTGGGGTGCACACCATGCTAAATAAAGTTACAGATATCAATCTTATTAATCGATTTGAAGGTTTATCCAGTGAAGGTCCAGATTAGGATCACAATACAGCTTGGGAAGAGAACCTCAATGAAGATCAGGGACTCTAAATGGAAGATTATAGTGATGGATCTTCTATTTTCTAAGAAGACAGTGCAGTTGGAATTCAGTTCATAGGGGCACCCAGTCTAAGGAGAAGGAAGGGACAAAGAGGGAATCGTGACTTGGGGAGGTGTATCCTAATTAAAGGACACAATTCGAAGGGGCACAAAGACTAATCATACTTACCCCAACCTATGGAGACCAGATTTGACAAAAAGGAGAAGGTGAAGGTGATTTATTGTGATCCCCAAGTTATTAGTAATAACTTTCATGTTTCAGGTGACCAAAGGAACACGAGAAGGAAGGAGTTATATCAGAGGTTTTAAAGAAAATGCAGGAAGCCTCGGTGGTGCTGAACCCACCTCATAGCAAGGACTCTAACAGGCTTGAGGCTTTTGGAAATGGGGAGCTATGGGAAATTATTATTCAATCCAAGGAAGAAATGTTGGGGGAATCATTTATAATTATTGCCTTGAAAGTGGATGTGGCTATGATGTTTGAGAGACTTCTTTGGATGGATAGTAATAAGGTGCAGTCAGATTGGATTGATAAGAAAGATTTCATCCTAATAAGTGGTTTCAATGCAAAGAAGATTATATTGGAGGAGTACATTCATACATGGGACAAGATGTCCTACTAGTTTTAAGACCTTATCAAGGATGATTCATCCTTAGAGGTAAATGGTCTCCATTATAAGTTATTTATAAATAGAGCATCTAACAACCTTAAATTATATTTCAATGGCACATATATCTCTTATGGTATTTGAAGTTTTGTATTTTGTACTGCATGGTTTCTCACTTTTCCATAAAAGTGTTTGCAAAATAAAAAAGATAATTTTCATTCAGTCAACCATATGATAGTAATTTCATAAATGATGATGTCGGAGGTAGTAATCCCCATTATTTTGTAGATGGATAAGCATTGAAATTCATGGTGATTCATGTGTTGAATTATATCTATGATGAATGAAAATTTAGAAAATTTTCATTCATCATTGAATTTTTATACCTAAAGGCCTTGAATTATTAGATAGACACCTTATTCAATATATTTTTGTTACTATTAAAGAAGGTACCCCCTGCTGGAGGGAACATTCCAGAGTCATACTATCAAGCTATCAAGTTCACCAATGACCTTGGTTTCACATATGAGACCATTGATGCGTACCATAATAACTATATGTTGCTCATAAAAGATAATATGAAACTCAATACTTGTACTATTTTTTATTCATCTAGGTGGAAGAACAATGAGATTAATCAAGGTAGTTAGATTCTTCCTAGCAGGGTCTTGAACCAAAGGAAACAAGTTGCTGCTAAGAAGATGTGTTATTTCCCACTACAACTGAGGCTAAAGAGATTCTTCATGTCAGCTAAAATTGCTAAACTAGTGAATTGGAATTCAGAGAGAAACAAAGAGGTTGATAAAACAAATCACACAAAATATTTTTTGGCATGGAAAGGGTTGGATCAAAGACACCCAGACTTTTCCCAGGATGGTAGCAATGTTCGATTAAGTTTGAAAATAGAGAGTTTTAACCCATCCATAGTTGGTGTGACACATAGTACATGTCCAGTGGTGTTGGTTCCATAGAATTTCCTCCCATGGGTATGTATAAATAAAACATTTCTGTTAATTTCAACTCTAATTGATGGATTGAGAGGACTTAGTGATAGAATTGATGTTTATATGAAATCATTTATTGATGAGATGCAAGATTTTTGGGAATATGGTGTAATGAATTTTGACTTGACATCTAATGAAATTTTTAGACATCATGATTCTTTTTTATAGATAATTAATAAATTCCCAACATATGCTAGCTTATTAGATTGAATTAAAAAATGAGAATTATCCTTCCCTTATTGTAATAAAAGTAAGAAATATATGTGAATTAAGAACTATAGAAAGTGTGAATACCATGGTTAAATATTATTTCTTCCTCTATTGCACGGGTTTAGAAAAGATAGTATTTTTTAATGGGGATAGATAGCATGAATCATCACTACAAATAATGTCTGGAGTTCAAATTGTTGTAAAAGATGATCAGGAAAACATCTATACAATGTATGATTTTTAGGATTTATTGGCTCCTGCACTTCCTTCTATTCCTACTGTAAAAAGATATCATAGTCATAATTGAAATAATTAGAGTATTTTCTTCAAATTTATTTATTGGAAACATAATATTTTAATACATAATTTGGATTTGATTCAAAATGAAAAAAAACTGTGTGATAATATATTTTTCAACATTTTAGGCATCAAGGGGAAATCAAAGGACAATGATAATGCTTGACATGATTTGCAAGAAATGGGATTGAGAAAACCTTCACATTTAAAACTAGGTGATAGTAATCGGGCATAAATTCTAGTTTCATGATACACATTTAGTAGAAAAGATAAATAAATATTTCTATCAATTTTTAAGACTTTCAAGGTGACTATTGGTTATTTATCTAATATTTACAAGTGTTCTAATATGATGAGAATGAAATTGTAGGGTTTAAAAAGTCAAAATAATCATATTCTAAATTAATAGTTAATCCCAATTTCAATTCATGATTGTTTACCTACCCATGTTATTTATCCATTGATTTAAGTTTCTAATTTTTTTCAGACAGATCTATTCAAGGAATCATCGCATAAGTGATTTGAAAAAGCAATATGATAAGATTTTGCTTGCACTATGTTACCTAGAGAAACTATTTTCACCATATTTTTTTGATGTCATGGTCCACTTGAATATTAATTTAACTAGTGAAGTAATTACCAGTGGTCCCATGAAATTCAGGTGGATGTATCCAATAGAGCGATACTTAAATACCTTGAAATAGTATGTGCACAAAAAATATCATCTGAAAGATTCAATTTCCAAGATATATTTGATGGATGAGTACATAATTTTTGTGCTTCATATATTGATGAGGTTGAAACAAAGATAGATAAACCCTCCAAGATTGATGAAGGTCCAATTAGAGAAGGGATATCATTTGATACGTAGAATGAAGAGTGGGTTCAATCTCATTGATACATGTTGTTAAACACTCCATTTTTTATTAAATTAATATAGTGTGTTGCAAAGTTGATATATTATTCCTTATGTTTATATGTTTAATTTATTACTTATATTTTATTATGTTGTAATTTAGAGTTCATACCACTGATTTTAAATGGGAAAGGCCCTATGCAACTGACCGTGAAATCCAAAAACATCATTTCAACACATTTCATGAGTGGTTCAAGACTCACGTATGTATAAATAATTGATTTAATATTTTTATAATTAAATATAGTTTTATTTTTAAAACCCTTTATCCATTAAATTATATAAAATTTACATATTCACAAGATGCGTGATTCAAGTTCCCATACTGTGAGTGAAGAAATAAACAAACTAGCTAATTTCATTTTTATTATGGCTCATCGTACAAGTATTTTGATGCTAAAAAATTATGATTACATATTAGTAATGTTGATGTGAACTGAGCAATGCATAACAGTGGTGTTGGTTATTCATCTGTTGATGTGGGTTTTTATTATGGACTGTTGAGGGATGTTATTAAGGTAATTTATAGTCATGGATTAAAGAATACATTGTTAAGGTGTGATTGGGTTGATCCGGTTTGTGGAAAAAAGTTGAACATTTCCAATTTATGTTGGTAAACTTTAACAATATGCTATATAAAGATGATTGAGTAATCAATGATTCATTCATACTGAAATTTTAAGAATAGAAAGTTTACTTTGTTGGCATTGATTCTAATTGGAAAGTTGTGGTGAAAATATCTAGAAGAGGGGTTTTCTGACTGACCAAGAGGAACCAGATTTTTTCTCCTTTCCTAATCAAACATTTGACCAAAAAACTCTAGTTGTATTAGAAGAAGATATACAATGGTCTAGAGAGACAATTGAAGGAGATACAATATACTTTCATTATCAGTGGCAGATTGTAATTTTTTTTCCAGTTAACATTTGTAAAAATATTTATGAATTATATATATATATATATATTTCTTGATTTAACTATATTTTTTTATTGATGTAGTTATGTCTCAGGGTGGTCATATCGGTTCACCTAATTTTGTTGGTGTGTATTTTTTCATCTTTTAAAAATAATATATTATAATTTTTTGTAAGTATATTCCCCTAACTATTTCAAATATTTAATTAAAAATTTATTTATTACTAATTGCATTATGAATTTATGTTTATCAAGATCAGGTGTGTCTTGTAGAAGATGCAAGGGTCATAGTATATTGGTTTGATCCTAGAACTCTGGATCCCAATTGGATGTGTTATTTGATGACACCTTTCATCTATTTATAGAAGGTGTGAGTGTATTGATATTTTAGTTGGGACATACGATATGATAACCACATATATTCCCTCTAATGACTCATGATTGGACTTCATTACCCCAAGATATGATTAAAATATTGTGGAGGGAGGTTTAGGTAAATTTAATGTTTAATTTTTCATGACATTATTTTTATTATTATCGTAGTTACTGGCTATTTTTTTAACAGGATAATTTAACATCCTATCTAGATGATTTTTCGGTAGTAAGAATCTTCAAATTCAAAATGTTATGGAAGGATTACAAAGGAAGTGTAAAGATAGAACACTGGATACCATTTTTGACTGTTTCAGACATTCTATAGCGAGTCCCTCCAAGCGTTCTTATCATACAGTGGAAGGATTTGGTTGCATTTTGGTCAAGTGATGCAATTATGGTAAAATTTATTACTTTTAATCTATAAATGACTCTAATTTTTCATATGTATATTAACTAAATATGTTGAATATAGACTGAGTCTACTCTTTATTCATGCAATTGGGTGATGCAAGTCATGCCTTCTAGTCTTGGTACTCAACAAATGTCACAACTTAGATATGATGTAAGTTTATAATTCATTGTTCATTCAAATATTAAAAATATTGTAGTATAACATGGATAAAAATATTTATTTGGTGAAAAATTTATTATAGTTACACCAATGAGGTGATCCGACTGATCAGGTGTTGATATGGGTGAGGACTCGTCAGGTGGGTGATCCCGATGTTATCAGCATTATAGTAAGAAAATTATTTAGAAATAAATGTATTTTTATTTCATAGAAATTATTCACATTTGTTCATTAATTCATTATGTATATCCAATAATCTCAGTTTGATGATGAGTTAGCATAGATTCAATAGGAGAAATGTTGTAGTATTGTGTGCAGATATGAGATATTTTAGCATGTTGTGGGGCATGACAGTCGTGGTTATTCTTTGATTTATGGCACCAGTGTCCCAAGAAATTTGTTTTTTAGAGAAAAGGTGATGGGTTCATTCAAAGATGCAGGGATGCACACAAATACAGGGATAGATGATGCTATATAGGCTATGCAACGTAGAATGAATGGGAGGTTTCTTTAATTATGTGTAGAGTATAATGAGAGATTAGCATAGATGTTATCACGTATCAATGAAGTGATGACACAACATCCATTTGATGGTAAACAAGTGGTTCCAAAGGTAAAAAAATAAAATAAGATGTAATCATATTAAATTTTATTGATATGCTTAATATGCATAATATTTATATATGTTGTCGGATCCAGATACAGCTGGTTGACATCATCATGAGTTCATTGGTGATCTAGATGAGGATTCACCTCATTCATGTGGTAATTTACATTACCATTTCAATAGTTAACATTTAATTTCAAATAAATAATTTAAATGTGTTTTTTTTGTTTCTTAGAAGACCCCATATAATCTTCTAATCATTGTAATCAAAATATATCAGATTGAATCCAAAAAATAACCTATCGGCATTGATATCACTTATTCTATAATAAAATATATGTGGTAATGAAACTTAATGTTCTGCCCAATTTTCTTATTCTATTATCAATTAAAAATATGTCTATGTGTTCTTCCCCATAAAAATAGAAATACACAATGCCACTCTATCTCATTGAGCCTTATTCAACAAAAAAATATAGCAATGAACTTATGTTCTTGGCTAGACTTCTCCTTTTTCATAATTCCATGTATTTTTTTTCAAACAACAATAACTAAACCATCATAGACATCGTATATTCAATAAAATTCTATGTTACTGTTCTAGCTAGACATCTAGCTAAATAAGGTCCATATTTTTTGTTAATGAATCTTTCCCATAAAGAATGGCTAGTGAATTTTTCCCATGAAATTTTAGATTTAATCCACTACATGGTATCCTCAATATTTTTTAGATTAATTCAACCATCTTTATATGGTTTAAATAGCCTAGACCAACTGCCCTGGTGATATCTACCCTCCTTCTTTGAAACCCAAATGAAATTATTGAGAATTGATTCAATTCTTATGAAAAATTATTTTGGGGTTTGAATGACTGTAAGTACATTCATTGGGATGGATGATATAAAAATTTTGATAAGTGTTATCCTTCCTCTAAAAGATAGAAATTTATTTTTTGAGATAGTGATTCTTCCAGTAATTTTATTGATGTTATGTTAAAAATATTGAATTTAAACCCTTTCGTTTGAACCTTTGAATTGAGTTTCTTATAACGTTAATAAATTTGACCATGTAATACAAAAAAATAAGTGATATATCACAAAAATCCATACTTTAATTTGATAGAGTTCACCCTCTCAGATAGAAATAATCTAGTTGGTGTATTTCTACCTAGTTTTTCTAGAAGCTAGTGGATTCAAAAGATATATGGTGTGATTCCACATGAAGTATTTATGAATTGTGAACCCATAAGATGTGATATAGATACTGAATCCAGATAATAAATTCTAGAGGGTGGATAATATTTTCCTAGTTAGATGTATATGGAACTATAAGAGTGGGTAGAATTGTATTATAAAATATAGATATATATTTTTATCCCTCGCAAATGTTATATTTATCAGAAAGTATAATTATCGATAAATTTAAAATATATCATAGTAACATAATAAAAATGAATAGACACAATGGAAATAAAACTATTGGAAGTTATAATATGATTTAATAAATGTAATAAGTGTGTTAGAAATTAAAATGACAATAACAATTTAAAAAAAATACTCAGAGTATTGAGTAAAAACTAAAACACCTATAAATGATATTATTTACAGATATTCTAATTCATAGGAAGATTTATCTCTTATCCAAAGTGGTATGGGGATTTATAAATATAATAAAAGGAATCTTACTTCTACACATGGATTTTCCTCAACTGTAAGCTCATCACCATCAATATAATCCACACTAGGAATCTCTTTGACAAGAGTGTAAAGCACATGTTACTCAGCCCTAAGGTGCATTAAGGGGTCAAAAACCTACTAAAAGTCATATGAAGGCCATGAAATTAGATTACAACAACCATAGAGTGAATTGTGAAATGGTCAAGTAGACAGAACGTCAATCTATGGTGGTGTTTTCCTGAGAGGACTAAAAACGCACTTTTAGTGTCATAAAACACCAAAACGTGAGTTTGACGATCGTATCTATAGAAAATGAACTCAGAATGAGTTTAAATCAAATTAAAATTATATTGTTATTATTTTTGACATGTACAAGGAGACAGAATGTCAATCATACGTGCATTATTCCTAGAATAATTGAATAGGTCTTTTTAAAGGTTTGACTACCATTCAAAACATGCAAGGGGTAAAAACAAACTGAATGACCTCTGAATACCATGAAATCATAAAAAAAATCATAGATTGAATTGTGGAATGTTCAAGTAGATAGTATATTAATTAGGGGTTCAGTTTTCCTGGGATGATGGAAATCACACTTTTTGTGTTATAAAACACCAAAATAAACATCTATTAGTAAGATCTATAGAAAACAATCTCATAATGACTTGAAATCATAGTAAACCCATGTTATTATTATTATTTATATGTACAAGTAGATGGAATTTCAATCTGATGTGTGGTCTATCCAGAATGACTGAATATACATCTTTTAAACGTTTGGTGCCCTTTAAAAAGGTGTGTCCAGGGCTCAAAACCAATTGAACATCATCTGAATGTGGTGAAATTAGATAATAAAACCATAAAGTAAATTTTTAAATATTTAAGTAGATGGAACATCATTCTGAGGTGGAATTTCCTAGGAGGCTCAAAAATGCGCTTTTAGTGTTAGAAAACACCAAAACATGCATTTAATGGTCAGATCCACAGAAAATGACTTCTAAATGACTTGAAATCATAGGAAACTTATCTTATTATTATTTCTGATGTGTATGAGGAGACTTCATGTCAATTAGACATGCAGTCTTCCTAGAATGACCAAATTTGTGATTGTTTAAAGGTTTAACACCCTTTAAAAACACTCGGGGGATCAAAACCAACTGAATGACTTCCAAATGTTGTGAAATCAGATGAAAACAACCATAGAGTGAATTCTAAAATTTTTGAGCTAAAAATACATCAATATGAGGTTTTGTTTTCTCAAGATGATGGAAAATGCACTATTTGTGTCATAAAACACAAAAACACACATTTAATGGTCATATATATAGAAAAAAAACCTCATAGTGACTTAAAATCATAGTAAAAGCATCTTACTATTATTTTGGATGTGTAAAAGTTAACGACATATCAATCAGACATGTGGTCTGCTTGGAACGACTGAATATACATTTTTTAAAGGTTTGATGCCCTTTAAAAAGAGTGTTTAGGGGTAAAAAACAATACAATAGCATAAGAACACCATGAAATTAGATGATAACAACCGTATAGTTGATTTTCAAATTGTCAAGAAGACAGAATGTCAATCCAAGGTGGTGTTTTCCCGAGAGGACTGAAAACACACTTTCAGTGTCATAAAACATCAAAATACACCTTTTATGGTATGATACATGGAAAATGACCTTAGAATGATTTAAAATCATTGTAAATTCATTTTATTATTATTATTTATTATGTGTATGATGATACATCACATCAATCGGA
Source organism: Viscum album (assembly GCA_963277665.1). NCBI lineage: Eukaryota > Viridiplantae > Streptophyta > Magnoliopsida > Santalales > Viscaceae > Viscum > Viscum album. The sequence continues at coordinate 410,480,328 of OY728129.1, read as the reverse complement.
TGTGTAGTCTGCTTGGAACGACTGAATATTTGGTTTTTAAAAGTTTGAAACCCTTTAAGAACACGTGGGGGTTCAAAACCAATTAAATGACCTCCGAATGTTTCAAAACCAGAAGATGAAAAAATTAGAGTTAATATTTAAATTATTGATTGTAAATTACATCAATAGAAGGTTTCTTCTTCCTAGTATGACGGAAAACACACTTTTAATGTCATAAAACACCAAAATTTTCATTTAACGGTCAGATCTATAGAAAATGACCTCAGAATGGGTTAAAACCATAGGAATTCATATTATTATTATTATTGATGTGTGAGAGTATATGGAATGTTAATTGGATGTGTGGTCTGCCCGGAATGATTGAATATGCAATTTGTAAAGGCTTGGCGTCCTTTAAAAGGGGTGTTTTGGGGGTTAAAACCAATCAAACGACATCTGAATACTAAGAAATTAGATGAGAATAATCATAGAGTGAATTTTAAAATGGTCGAGTAGAGGGAACATCAATATAAGGTAGTGTTTTTCCTGGAGGACTAAAAATGCACTTTTTGTGTCATAAAACACCAAAACGCACGTTTAATGGTTAGATCTGTAGAAAAAACCCCAGAATGATGTGAAATCATGGAAAATTATATTATTATTATTATTAACATGTAAGAGGATACAAAACATCTTTAGATGTGAGGTCTATCTAGAACGACCGAATATGTAGTTTTTAAAGGTTTGAAGCCCTTTAAAAACATGTAGGGGGTCAAAACCAACTGAATGGCCTCTTAATGTTGTAATATAAGATGATAAAAACTTTAGAGTAAATTTTTAATTGTTTAAGTATACAATATGTCAATTGGAAATTTCATTTTCCCAAGATGATGGAAAACACACTTTTAGTGTCATAAAGCACCAAAACATGCGTTTAATGGTCAAATATATAGCATACAATCTCAGAATGACTTGAAATCATAGGAAAACATATTATTATTATTATTAACATGTGAGAGCAGATGAAATGTCAATTGAACGTGAAGTTTTCCCTAAACAACAAAATATGTGGTTTTTAAAGGTTTGGTTCCCTTTAAAAAGGTGTATCTGGGGGTCAAAACCAACCAAACAGAATTTGAATACCATGAATTTTGGAGATAACAACCATATAGTGAATTTTGAAATGTTTAAGTAGATGGACCATCAATCTGAGGTGGCGTTTTCTCAGGAGAATGGAAAATGCATTTTTAGTGTCATAAAACACCAAAACACATGTTTAATTGTCAGATCCACAAAAAAATGAACTCATAATGACTTAGATTCATATTAAAACTATATTATTTTTATTTTTGACGTGTATGAGGAGATATCACATCAATCAGATGTGTGGTCTTCTTGAAATGACCGAATATGTGGTTTCTTAAAGCCTTGATGCCCTTTAAAAACACACGGAGGGTCAAAACTAATCAAAAGACCTCTTAATGTTGTGAAATTAGAAAACAAAAACTATAGAGTGAATTTTGAAATGGTTGAGCAGATGGTGTATCAATTGGAGGTGTTTTTTTCCTAAGAATATAGAAAACATACTTTTAGTGTCATAAAACACCAAAACATGCATTTAACAGTCATATCTATATAAAAAGACCTTGGAATGACTTAAAATCATAGGACAATCATATTATTATTATTATTGGCATGTATGAGTATATTACACATCAATTGGATATGTGGTATTCCTGAAATGACCAAATATGTGGTTTTTAACGGTTTGATGCCCTTTAAAAAGGTGTGATTGCGTGGTCAAAACCAACTGAATAGTATCTAAATGCTATAAAATTAGACAAAAATAATCAATGAGTTAATTTTGAAATGATCGAGTAGATATAACATCAATCTGAGGTGGAATTTTTCTCGGAGGATGACAATATCACTTTTAGTGTCATAAAACACCAAAACAGACACTTAACAGTCAAATCCATAGAAAACGACATCAGAATGACTTAAAATCATAGTACAACCATATTATTATTATTTTAGATGTTTAATTGAGATATAAATTCAATTGGATGTGGGGTTATTTTGTAATGATCAAATATATGGTTTTTAAAGGTTTAACGCCCTTTAAAAACATGTGGGTGGTCAAAACCAACTGAAAGATCTCCAAATTCCATGAAATCGCACGACAAAAACCATAGATTTAATTATGAAATGTTCAAGTAGATGGTATGTCAATTAGATGTGTTGTTTTATTGGGATGATGGAAAACACTATTTGTGTCATAAAACACCAAAATGTTCATTTAATAGTCATATATATATATAATGACCTAGTAATGACTTAAAATCATAGAAAACTATATTATTATTAGATGACACATTAATCGGATATGCGGCCGGCCTAGAACAACCGAATATGCGATTTTTAAAGTTTTGATTCCCTTTAAAATGTGAATTCAAGGGTCAAAAGCAATTAAAAGACATCAAAATTCCATTAAATTAGATAATAACAACTTTAGAGTGAATTGTTAAATGTTTGGTCATATAGAATATCAATCTGAGGTGGCTTTTTCCTGGGAAGACCAAAAACACACTTTTAGTGTAACAAAACACAAAAACGTGCATTAAATGATCATATCCACAAAAAAACGACCTTGGAATGATGTGTATGGGCATTCAACAGTCATATTCAAAGAAAAACCATCTTACTATTATTTTTTATGTGTATGAAGAGATAGAATGTCAATTAGACATGCGGTCTTCCTGGAATGACCGAATATGTGGTTTTTAAAGGTTTAAAGCCCTTCAGAAATAGGTGGGGTAAAAACCAACTAAACAAACTATAAATGTTGTGAAATTATATTAATAAACTTTAGAGTGAATTTTTAAATGGATAAGTATGCGGTATGTCAATTGGAGGTGTCGTTTGCTTGAGATGATGGAAAACGCACTTTTAGTACCATAAAACACCAAAACGTGCATTTAATGATTAGATCTATAGAAAACAACCTCATAATGACTTGAAATCATAAGGAAAATGTTTTTTTATTATTCTTGATGTGTAAAATTATATGACACATCAATCGGACATGTGGTCTACATGGAAAAACTGAATATATGGTTTTAAAAGTTTTGACGCCATTTAAAAAGGTGTGTTCATGGGTCAAAACCAAATAAACAACATCTTAATACCATGAAATTAAACAAGATAAATAGAGTAAATTTTGAAATGATTAAGTAGAAGGAGCATTAATCCGTGGTATTGTTTTCCCTACAGGACCGAAAACACACTTTTAGTGTCATAAAACACCAAAATACATGTTTAATAGTTATATCCATAAAAAACACCATAATGATGTGAAATCATTGAAAATTTATCATATTATTATTTGTGACATATATGAGGAGAATAAATGTCATTTGGACTTCGGTCATCCTTAAACGATTGAATATGCAGTTTTTATAGGTTTGAAACCCTTTAAAAATATGCAAGGGGGTCAAAACTAATTGAACAACCTATGAATGCCATGAAATCAGAAGACAAAAACTATATAGTGAATTGTGAAATGTTTGAGTGTATAGTATTCCAATTAAAGGTGTTGTTTCCCGAGTGATGGAAAATGTGCTTTTAGTGTAATAAAACACTAAAATGTGTGTTTAACAGTCATATCTTTAGGAACTAACCTCAGAATGACTGTAGCTGGGGTTTGCTTAGTGGTAAGCACCCCATAATGTTACATGAAAAATGGGGGTTCAAAACCCATGGGGCGCAGGTACTGTAGAAGTACTGTAGCGTACTATAGTAGCAGCGGACACTGTTGCAACGGCAGGTACTATAGCGGCGGTAGGTCACTATAGCAGCGACAAGGTATTATAGTAGCGGCGGGTAGTGTGTGGTACTGTAGCAGGCAGGTACTGTAGTAGTAATATTCATATAATGGGCCTTGGGCCAAAAATATGGGCCTACGGGCCATGTAATGGGCTAAATGCCCACTAGGCCTTCAGGCTATGTAATGGGTCTCCCTCTACCCAGTTAAAAGAGGTCTTTGCTTTGCTTTAATAATAAATGAGGCTTCAGGCTCAACCTTTAAAAAAACCAACCTCAGAATGACTTAAAATCATAGGGAAACCATTTGATTATTATTTGTAACATGTATGAGTATATGAAACATTAATCAGATGTTTGATCTTCCCGAAATGATTGAATATATGGTTTTTAAAGGTTTGAAACCCTTTAAAAAGGTGTGTGTAGGGGTCAAAGCCAACTGACCAACATTAAAATACCATGAAATTAGATTATATAAAATTTAGATTGAATTTTGAAATGGTCAAGAATATTGAATGTCAATATGAGGTGGTGTTTTCACGGGAGGACCGAAAATTCACTTTTAGCATCATAAAATACCTAAATGCACATTTAATAGTCAAATTCATAGAAAAAACCTCAGAATGAATTGAACTTATAGGAAAATCATCTTATTATTATTTATGATGTGTAAAAGGATATGTCACATCAATTGGAAATACAGTCTTCTTGAAATGACCGAATATGTGGTTGTTTAAAGTTTTGAGGCCCTTTAAAAACACACAAGGTTCAAAACCAACCAAACAACCTCTAAATGTCATGAAATAAAACAAAAAAACAAATATAGAGTGAATTGTGAAATGTTTGAGTAGACAGTACACCAATCAGAGGTTTCGTTTTCTTAAGAAGATGGAAAATGCACTTTTACTGTCATAAAACACCAAAACATGTGTAACACCCCGACCCCTCTAGGCTGGAGCCGGTGCATTACTTGTGATATTGGAATGGTTATAAGGAATGAAAATCCTTAAGGAATGATCAGTTTAGTATTCTTAAAAAAAATAGATTCAATGATTTAACATAAATTACATTGGATAAGGTTACAAGATACAATCCATAATGAAAAAACAAAAACCGCATCCACTCGCACTCAATAAATAACCTCCTCTTTATAACCTGTTGAAGGTAAAAAATGAAAGGGGTGATCTCAAACACTTAGTAAGGGTTACAAATATTGGAATCATGAGTAAAATAATAAGTGAATCATAATCAATCTGACATAATTAAAATGGCATAGTTAATAAATGAACAACTAATGTCATTAATAAACTGAGAATGAAACTGCATCCATAGATTTTGTCATAGTGAAAACCTCATGGATAATAATAATAACTAACAATGAATAAAGAGAATTCTTATTAATTGGACGTCATGTATCTGGAACATGAACCATAATACCGTAAAAACGGTTTAGTTCTATGGGTAGAAACCCGTCTAATTTTTGGAAACAAACTCGAAGGGTCTGTCGCCAAACTGTTTTGTCTCATGAGATCTACTGATGCATCGAGGGGATATAGTGGGCCCCAACCACCTCTAAATCCAAAAAATTCTTTATAAAATGATTCATTACAAGATAAATATTCCTTTTCAATATCCGTATAGAGTATAGAATAAGGATTCATCAATAACATCCCAAATATACACCGTATGTGAAATGGTATATGGTTTAGACAATAAACATATCCATGACATGAGATTATGGATATTTAATAGAAATATAATTTCAAATGGAAAATGATCTCAAATGGGAATTAGGTACACCACATAAGGATTATTAGGTTCCCAATACAAAGTTAGTCACAACAAATGGGATATTCTAGAACAAAAATGAGAGAGAGGATCCCTTACCTTATGCTTGAAGGTGTTCTTTTCTTATTTCTAAAGACCTGAATAAACAAATTAGGATTATTAATTCATAATTACAGAACCTATTTTATATTTAATTGATATTTTATAACCTTATTTAGTTAATTAATGGTCTTTTTGATGGATTTAAGAGATTCAATTTTATTGTTTTGGAAGCATTTTCTTACTTAGTTTCAGGATTTGTTTACTTGTATTCATGAATGGAAGTTGGTTTGAAATATGGTTAAACATCCAGAATTGTTAATATAAATTATTAGTGAAATTAAAGGGACATAAATTATCTTATAATGATTCTGGTTATATTCCATGATGATGACTCATTCGATGAGTTAAAGATAAATGCTTGAATTTGGCTTGGCAGTTTTGTGCTAAATAAACTTGTTTTGTATTTTTATTCCATATTATGAATTTTTAAAGATTACATAACATTAATAAAGATAAAATACATATATTATGACCTGGTTCAACCATACATTTGGTTTCATGACCAGAGTTGAAAGAATTAATGGAAATTGAAATTACATCGTCCACGATGTCGGTAATTCGACACATCACGGACAATGTTTTTATTCCTTAAATAAGTGTGAGAGGAGAAGAATAATGATGATAAATTTTCCATTAACATTATAACATCTAGAAAATAAAATATTCTGGAGCATAAATTCCTCTTGGTTAAGATGAGGTGAGGAAAGAAGAAGAAAATAAATGAATCTTAAAATGAATGAAAACTTGATAAATTTCTCACGAAAATTCGGCAGCCTAACGGCGTCTCTTAAAATTTCATAAAAATAGTTTGATGAGAGAAATGAAATATATCATCATTCATACATATTATGGACAGTAAGGGGGGATATTTAATGAAATATCCCAACACAATCCAAAGAGAAATGAAGAGAATAACATAAAATGAAAGAAAAGAATGAAAATAAAAGAGGTTGTTTACCTCTTGATCTCTTCTCCTTGAGATCCTTCTTAAGGGATTTGGTTTTGGTCTTTTGGTGAGACCAGCAGCTCTAGGACGTGGGGAAGAGACTTGGGAGGATTATTGGTCAGAACTTTTATGAGATTCAATGCTTAGAGGAGTGAATAGAAGAGGTGGGGGGTTTATAGTGGAGGAGGGGTAAATTTTGAATATTTAATTTCATTATTTTATTATTTCCCTCAAGATAGCCAATAGTATTGTTTCATGTGACCCCTAATAGTAATAATGTCATGTGAGTTCTAACCAAGTGGCCTTGCATCACTTATGATGTCATAAATAGTGTATTTTACTAATAAATTGAATATACGGTATTTTACCGTATTTCACTATTCATCAAAAATTCAAGAATTTCAGAAAAATCCCAAAACTTCACCCCTACCATTTTTCAACGTGTAGAATTAAAAAGTGAAATCCATTTTTCAAAAATAATTTTCTAAATTTTATTAATTTAATTTTTAAATAAGTTCATTGTTAATTCGAAAAATAACAATCTTGAAGTGCAGTTAGTTTTATGGGACATTGAAAAATTAATTAAGATCTCATTATCTTGTTGCCTTAAGAAAATGAAATAATATTATTATTTACTATTCATAAGGGTCATATTACTATTCATATTACTATTCATAAGGTTATGTTACTATTCACCAAAAATCAAGTTTGTTCTATCAGACTCCAAATGACTTACTGATCACAACTCTAGATGACCATTTTTTGAAATTCAAAACATAGAAGTGGAAAATTTATATTTAATGTCTAGGTTTTGACTATCTCCTAAATATCCTAGTGTTGTTTCAAAGGAAAGTAGTGATGAATAGAATGTATTTAAGAGAAAAATACCATAAAATGTTTGGGGTGCTACATTATTCCCTCCTTCGGAAATTTTGTCCTTGAAATTTTATGAATAAATCCCACTAAAAAGATGTGGGTGGTTCTTCTTCATAAAATCATCTGGTTCCCATGTTGCTTCCTCCATATTCTGATTTCTCCAAAGAACCTTTACTAGACGAGTAGTTCGATTTCTCAATACCTACTCCCTTGTGTCAAGAATCCTGATAGGCTTTTCACAGTATGATAAATCAGGTTCCAATTCTATTTCTTCATATGTGAGTAAATGCATTGGGTCTGGCATGTACTTCTTTAACAATGATACATGGGACGCATCATGAACTCTGGAGATATTTGGAAGCATCGCTAAATGGTAAGTTATAGCTCTAATTCTTCCCAAAATTTCAATTGGTCCTATGTACCTGGGGCTTAGTTTCCCTTTCTTACCAAACCTTAAGATTCCCTTCCATGGAGATACTTTCAGAAATACATTATCTCCCACTTGAAATTCCAAGTCCTTTCTCCGGTTGTCAGCATAAATCTTCTACCTACTTTGGGCTGCTTTAATATGGGCATGTATTTTCTTCAACTTTGTCGTGGTCTCTTCAATAAGTTATGGGCCTATAAGTTTCCTCTCACCAAATTCACCCCAACAAGTTGGAGTTTGACATCTCTTTCCATATAATGCTTCATATGGAGACATTTGAATACTAGAGTGGAAACTATTTTTGTATGAAAATTCCACCAAAGGCAAGTATTTATCCCACATACCTTGGAAGTCAAGAGAACATGACCTCATCATATCTTCTATAGTTTGAATAGTCCTTTCAAATTGTCTGTCGGTTTGGGGGTGATATGGGGTACTCATATGAAGCCCGGTATTCAAAGACTTCTGGAGACTTTTCCAGAATTTTAACGTAAACCAGGGATCTCGATCCGAGAAAATTGATAGAGGTGCACCATGAAGTCTCACAACTTCATTAATATAAAGTCTTTCCAGGTGCTCAAGTGGTAAATCCTCTCTTATTAGAAGGAAATGTGTTGTTTTAGTGAGACGATCAACAATTACCCATATTTCATCATTCCTTCTAGGTGTCCTCGGTAGTCCAGTGACAAAATCCATCATAATGTTATCCCACTTCCACATAGTAATAGGTAGAGGTTGTAGCACTCCTTTGGGATGTTGTCTCTCCGCCTTCACTTGTTGAAAAACTAGACACCTTGACACATAGTCAGCAATTTCTCGCTTCATATTATCCCACCAAAAATATTCCTTCAGATCTCTATACATATTGGTGATACCCGGGTGTGTAGATAAATTTGAGCTATGAGCATCATCTAATAGTTCCCTTTTTAGCTCAGGTACTTATGGAACACATAACCTCTTCCCAAACTTCAGAACTCCTTCTTCATACATGAATTCAACCAGTCTTCCATCCTTAACTGCATTAATTTTATTTTGCAGATTCTCATCATCAGATTGAGAAATTTTTATCTTTTCTAGTAAATATGGTTTAGAAATCATTTGAAAGAGGAGTGATGTTTTCCCTTCCTTAACAATTCCCATATCCATATTTATTATATCCATGAATATAGGATCTCTTTCAATCCTCATTTGAGTCAGAAGGCCATGATCTTTCCTGCTTAATGCATCTGCCACCTTATTCTCCTTTCTTGGGTGGTAGTGTATTGAACAATCGTAATCTTTTAGTAACTCGAACCATATTCTTTGCCTCATGTTGAGTTATTTTTGTGTGAAAATGTATTTCAAACTCTTGTGGTCCGTATAGATCTCACATCTCTCTCCGTAGAGATAATGCCTCCATATTTTCAGAGCAAAGATTATAGCTACTAACTCAAGATCATGAGTTGGATAATTTTTCTCATGATTCTTCAACTGTATTGATGCATAAGCAATAGATTTATCGTTTTGTATAAGGACGCAACCCAGCCCATTATTTGATGCATCGCTGTATATCAAAAACCCACCACTTCCAGATGGAAGAGTAAAAATTGGAGCATTGACCAATCTTCTTTTCAATTATTCGAAGCATTCTGTACACTCTTTTTTCCACACAAACTTAACTCCTTTACGTGTGAGCTTGGTTAGCGGGTTAGCCAATTGGGCAAAATTTTGAACGAAACATCGATAATAACCTACTAATCCAATAACACTGTGTACCTCAATTATGTTTGTTGGCATGGGCCATTCTTGGATTGCCTTTGTCTTTTCAGTATCAACTAGGATTCCATCCTTAGAGACAATATGGCCTAGAAAAGAAACTGACTGAAGCCAGAATTCAGACTTTCTAAACTTCCCATATAATTGATTTCTTCTAAGAGTTTCCAGAATAATGCACAAGTGATTCTCATGGTCTTCATAGCTTTTTGAGTATACCAGGATATCATCGATGAACACCACAACAAAGTTATCAAGATATTCCTTGAAAACTCTATTCATTAAATCCATGAAAATAGAGGGTTCATTAGTTAGTCCAAATGGAATCACCGTAAACTCGTAATGCCCATACCTGGTTCAAAATGTTGTCTTAGGAATATCTTCCTTCCTCACACGCAGCTGATGAAATCTGGACTGAAGGTCAATCTTAGAAAATTATTGGGCTCCATGAAGTTGGTCAAATAAATCATCAATCTGGGGTAAAGGATACTTACTCTTTATTGTAATAGAATTTATTTCTATGTAATCAATGCATAGCCTCATGGAACCGTATTTCTTCTTGATAAACAAGACTGAGGCTCCCCATGGAGAAACACTAGGTCAAATAAATCCTTTTTCACTCAAATACTCTAGTTGTTTCTTTAGCTCTACCAATTCTACAGTGTCCATTCTATAGGGAGTCTTTGATATAGGTCTTGCATCAGGGGTTAAATCAATAGAGAACTCAACTTCCCTCACTGGAGGATGTCTAGGTAAATCCTCTGGAAATACATCAATGTACTCTTGCACTATGTGCACGTCTTCAATTTGAAGATTTATTTCCTCGCCCATAGATGTTGGTTTATCTTCCTCTCCAAGTATTTCATTTAGTAGAGCTACTGGGGGTGGTTCTTGATAATAATCAGGAGGCGATGTTTCTTCCCTAAAGACAAGAGATTCTACACCATTTTCAAAAATTGTAACTTCCTTCTTCTTACAATAAATCTTCGCATCAAAATTTGATATCCAATCCATGCCAAGAATTATATCAAATTCAGTCATTGGTATGATAAAAAGGTTAACAACTAAAGCACGTTTTGGTGACTGGAGGGGAACTAGTTGACATGACTTTATTGCAATGATACATCCCCCAGGAGTTTTGACAGACAACTCCTTTATTAAATAAAATTAGACATATCTAATTTTCTTGGAAAACTTAGAAGATATAAATGAATGCAATGATCTAGAATCAAATAAGGTGTTGGATAAGTTTGAGGAAACAATTAAAGTACCTTCCACCAAATCATTAGGGACTTCGACCTCAGTAGTTGTAATCGCATAAGATCTCCCTTGATCTCTTGGCATTTTCTGAGTCAAGTTTCCTTGGCATTTAGGACACTCATTTGCATAGTTTCCCATCTCTCTGCAATTATAGCATTGAACATCATTGAATTTTTTCTTCCCCTTGCATTCATCGAATCGATAACCCTTTTTCCGCGGTAATAGTAGACTCTCGTTCCTTTCAAGCATTTCCCGAGATGATTCTTTCCATAGTTCTAGCATAATGGGAAACTATTCATTCCCTTGCTCTTCTTTGGTGCTTCTCCTTTTCCTTTGTTATCTGAGTACCGCTTCTTATCTTGGTTTCCTTTGAAAAGATTTGATCTAGAAAATTCCCTCTCTTCTTTGATGGAACTTGATACAATTCCATCATATGATGAAAATGTTTGATAATCCAGTGCCCTCCGAAGACTTGGCTTAAGACCTTCAAAGAAATGATCAATCTTGTCTGCCGAGTCATGTACGTAATCTACGGCATACCTGGCCAGCCTTGTAAAAGTAGCCTCATACTCTGCAACACTGTCCTCTTCCCTTTGTTTCAAGCTAAGGAATTTCTACTTCATTTCAGTTATTTTCTCACAAGGGAAATATTTCTCGAAGAATATTACCTTAAAGTTGCTCCACTCCATATCTTCTATTTCTTCTTCCTCCATGGTGTTCTGAATCAGGGACCACCATTGGTCAGTGTCACCCTTGAGACAATATACTGTCAGTACCACCTTCTCATTCTCATTACATCTTAATGCCATGAATATATTCTCAAGTGACTTGATCCACTACTCAGCTACCACTGGATTAGTAGTCCCACTGAAAGATGGAGGCCTCTGCCGCATGAAACGATCCAACACAGGTGTGGAATGGTTATTCATTACAACTTGAGTAAGTTGTCCCAATATAGTCATGATCTGATCCGTTCCAACATTGACTATGTTGACTTCCTCAGTAGGGATATCCCTACATTGCCCATGAGTATTGATTCCCCTTCTTCCATTAGATGACATTTCTAAATAATGGGATAAACTAGATTAGTTTATGAATCTTAAATAGAAAATCGCTCAACATAGATTTAAATTCTATGCATAGCTAATCTTATAAACATGGTTTCTCTAAGGTAAAATTTGCATTAAACTCCTTCATAATGGTTTGTAAAGAAAATATGAATTATCCTAAGAATATCCCCTGGGAGTGTCGTAACCAAGAGTGCAGTAAGTCCCGTTGTCGTGTATCAGTTTCCGTTCGAGTCTATCTCAAAGCGGTGTTTTCGGGTTTTACCCCTAGATACATCTGTGCCAGAGTTGCCTCTACCTGCTCGTATCCAGATAGGGATGTATTGATTGAAAGATACACATAATCTATTCCTTACCAAAATACCAGGACGTTCTTGTAATTTTATCCTCAAATGCTACCTTAGGTCATTGTTCCCTGCTATATATTTCCTACCCTAGTTTCCAAGTTTCCTACTAAACTTCCTTTGATACCAACTGTAACACCCCAACCCCTCTAGGCTGGAGCCAGTGCATTACTTGTGATATTGGCATGGTTAGAAGGAATGAAAATCTTGAAGGAACGATCAGTTTAGTAGTATTGAAAAAACTAGATACAATTATTTAACATAAATTACATTGGATAAGGTTACAAGATATAATCCATAATAAAAAAACAAAAACTGCATCCACTCGCACTCAATAAATGACCTCCTCTTCATAACATGTTGAAGTTAAAAAATGAAAGGGGTGAGATCAAATGCTCATGAAGGGTTAAAAATAACGGAAACATGAGTACAATAATAAGTGAATCATAATCAATCTGACATAATCAAAATGGCATAGTGAATAAATGAACAACTAATACCATTAATAAACTGAGAATGAAACTACATCTATAGATTTTGTCATAGTGAAAAAACATCATGGATAATAATAATAACTAACAATGAATAAAGATAATGATTATTAATTGGACTTCATGTATCTGGAACATGAACCATAATACCGTAATAACGGTTTAGTTATATGGGTAGAAACCTGTCTGATTTTTGGAAACAAACTCGAAGGGTCTGTCGCCAAACTGTTTTGTCTCATGAGACCTACCGATGCATCGAGGGGCTGTAGTGGGCCCCACCCACCTCTACATACAAAGCATTCTTTACACAATGATTCAATACAATAGAAATATGCCTTTTCAATATCCATATAGAGTATAGAATACAGATTCATCAATAACGTCACAAATATACACCGTATGTGAAATGGTATATAGTTTAGACAATAAACATATCCATGACATGAGATTATGGATATTTAATAGAAATATAATTTCAAATTTAAATTGATCTCAAATGGTCAGTAGGTACACCACATAAGAATTATTATGTTCACAATACAAAGTTAGTCACAACAAAGGGGATATTCTTGAACAAAAGTGAGAGAGAGGATCCCTTACCTTATGCTTGAAGGTGTTCTTGTCTTGTTTTTAAAGACATGAATAAACAAATTAGGATTATTAATTCATAAGTTCAGAACATATTTTATATTTAATTGATATGGTATAACCTTATTTATTTCATTAAGGGTCTTTTTGATGGATTTAAGAGTTTCAATTTTATTATTTTGGAAGCATTTTCTTACTTAGTTTCAGGCTTTGTTTACTTGTATTCATGAAGGGAAGTTGGTTTGAAATATGGTTAAAAATCCAGAATTGTTAATATAAATTATTAGTAAAATTAAAGGGACATAAATTATCTTATAATGATTCTGGTTATATTCCATGATGATGACTCATTCGATGAGTTAAAGATAAACGCTTGAATTTGGCTTGGCAGTTTTGTGCTAAATAAACTTGTTTTATATTTTTATTCCATATTATGAACGTTTAAAGATTCCAGAACATTAATAAAGATAAAATACATATATTATGACCTGGTTCAACCATGTAATTTTTTTCATTACCATACTTGAAAGAATTAATGGAAATTGAAATTACATCGTCCACGATGTCGGTAATTCGACACATCACGGACAATGTTTTTATTCCTTAAATAAGTGGGAGAGGAGAAGAATAATGATGAAGAATTTTCCATAATCATTAGAACATTCATAAAATACAAGATTATGGATCATACATGCCTCTTGGTTAAGATTAGGTGAGGAAAGAAGAAGAAAAGAAATGAATCTTAAAATGAATGAAAACTTGATAAATTTATCACGAAAATTCGGCAGCCTAATGGCGTCTCTTAAAATTTCATAAAAATAGTTTGATGATAGGAATGAAATATCTCATCATTCATACATATTATGGACAGTAAGGTGGAATATTTAATTAAATATCCCAACACAAGCCAAATGGAAAGGAAGAGAATAACATAAAATGAAAGAAAAGAATGAAAATAAAAGAGGTTGTTTACCTCTTGATCTCTTCTCCTTGAGATCCTTCTAAAGAGCTTTGGTTTTGGTATTTTGGTGAGACCAGAAGCTCTAGGACGTGGAGAAGAGACTTGGGAGGATTATTGGGCAGAACTTTGAGGAGCTTCAAGGCTTAGAGGAGTGAATAGAAGAGGTGGGGGGTTTATAGTGGAGGAGAGGGGTAAATTTTGAATATTTAATTTCATTATTTTATTATTTACCTCAAGACAACCAATAGTATTGTTTCATGTGACCCCTAACAGTAATAATGGAATTTGAGTTCTAACCAAGTGGTCTTGCATCACTTATGATGACATAAATAGTGTATTTTACTGATAAATTGAATATACGTTATTTTATCGTATTTCACTATTCATCAAAAATTCAAGAATTTCAGAAAAATCCCAAAAATTCACCCATAACATTTTTAGATGTGTAGAATTCAAAAGTGAAATCCATTTTTCAAAAATAATTTTCTAAATTTTATTAATTTAATTTTTAAATAAGGTCATTGTTAATTCGAAAAATAAAAATCTTGAAGTGCTGTTAGTTTTATGTGACATTGAAAAATTAATTAAGATCTAATTATCTTGTTGCCTTAAGAAAATGAATTAATATTATTATTTACTATCCATAAGGGTCATATTACTATTTATATTACTATTCATAAGGGTGTGTTACTATTCACCAAAAACCAAGTTTGTTTTATCAGACTCCAAATGACTTACTGATCACAACTCTAGATGACCATTTTTTGAAATTCAAAACATAGAAGTGGAAAAATTATATTTAATGTCTAGGTTTTGACTATCTCCTAAATATCCTAGTGTTGTTTCAAAGGAACACAGTGATGAATAAAATGTATTTAAGAGAAAAATACCATAGAATTTTAGGGGTGCTACAACATGTGTTTAACAGTAATATATATAAAAAACAAACTATAATTGACTTAAAATCATAGGAAATTTGTATTATTATTAATCATGATATGTATGAGCATATGAAACTTCAATGGGATATGTGTTCTACCTAGAAAGACCGAATATGTGGTCTTTAAAGGTTTAACACTCTTTAAAAAGGTAAATACATGGGTCAAAACCAAATGAAAAGAATCTGAATTCCATGAAATTAGATGAAAATAATTGTAGAGTGAATTGTGAAATAGTCTAGGAGATGGAACGTCAATCTGAGGTGGCATTTGTCTTGGAGGAAAAAAATTCACTTTTAGTGTCATAAAATACCAAAAATGGGTGTTTAACAGTTAGATCTATAGAAAATAACCTCATAATGACTTGAAATCATATGAAAAATATTTGATTATTATTTTTATGTGTATGAGGGGACAAAATGTCAATTTTCCTTGAGATTTTTCTAGAATGAATAAATATGAAGTTTTTAAAGGTTTGACAAACTTTAAAAACACAGGAGGGGTCAAAACCAAACTAACTCCCTCTAAATACCATGAAAATGAAATCGGGTGAAAAAAAACCATAAAGTGAATTTTGAAATGGTCGAGTAGATGGTATATCAATCGGAGGTATCATTTTCTTGGGATGACGAAATACGCACTATTAGTGTCATAAAACACCAAAACATGTGTTTAACTGTCATATCTGTAGAAAATGACCTCAAAATTACTTGAAATCATAGGAACCACATTTTATTATTATTTTCATTGTGTATGAGTAAATGACATATCAATCAGATGTGTGGTTTGCTGGGAATGACCGAACATGCGGTTTTTAAAGGTTTGATGCCCTTTAAAAAGGTGTGTCGGGGGGTCCAAACCAACCAAATAGAATTTTAATGCTATGAAATTAGATGATAAAAACCATAGAGTGAACTTTAAAATGTTCTATTATACATAAAACTAATACTGTGAAATGGTCGATCGGATGGAACGTCAATCTGAGGTGGCATTTGCCCGGGAGGAATGAAAACGCACTTTTAGTTTCATTAAACACAAAAACACACATTTAACGGTATGATCCATATAAAATTAACATGTAATGATGTGAAATCATATAAAATCCATCTTATTATTATTTCTAACATATATGAGGAGATGGAACGTCAATCAGACATGCGGCCTTCCTAGAACGATTGAATATATGCTTTTTAAAGTTTTAAATCCCTTTAAATACATGTGGGGGTAAAAACCAACCGAATGACCTGTGAATGATATTAAATTAGATGATGAAACTATAGATTTAATTTTAAAATTCTTGAGTTAAAGGTACATCATTCGGAGTCTCTATTTGTTCAAGATGATGGAAAACACACTTTTAGTGTCATAAAACACCAAAACATGTGTTTAATGGTGAGATCTATATAAAATGATCTCTTAATGACTTGAAATCATAGAAAAATTATCCTATTATTATTCTTGATGTATATGAGTATGTGGTTATGGGGTTCATCCAATATTGTTTGGGTGTTTTTTCAGATATAAAGATAATGTTTTAAAATTTAGATGATTCTTTTTTTCGTCTTATATATTCACGCCAAGATTATTTAGAGATATTTCTTATCTATTTTTTGAATGATACGTGGGGAACATATGAGGTTCTATAAAAGGGGGTAGTTTCACTTCAAGAAAAGAGTGTAATCATTCATGTCTTGTGTAGTAGATATGTGGGAAACTTGTTTAGGGTGTGGGAAGCAGCGAGTAGCGGTAATATTGGGTTGTGAAATGAGTGATGTGCAATGACGCCACATATTTGTTTTTTATCACAAAAGGGTGACGTCTTTTCATGAGACTATTATCAGATAAGAAACAAAGTCGTATCAAGGTTTGGATTTTCACATAAGTTTTTCTATGTTGTTCTTTCAATTCAAGTCTCAGTATTTACTTGGATTTTTGTAGTCTCTGATTCATATGGGATTTTATTGAAGTTGCCTCATGATTTTTCAATCCTTTTCATTGGAGGGTTTTTCCATGTTAAAATATGTGACCCCATTTATTATTCTATTATTTGTTTTTATACTTCATTTATGTTGTTGATTCTCATAAGACTTTATTTAATTTAATAATTATCCTAGGACTGATCCACTTCCAACCCAATAACTAGTATCAAATATGGTTATCTGTGTTTCTTTCTGATTAAATATGGGTGGTTTAGGCAATGGGATTTCTGTCTGCATTAAATTGTTCAATGGGAAAAATGATTTTACACTTTGTCTACAAAGAGTTAAAAATATTATGGTCCACGAGAAGATAGTGAAGTCATTGAAGAAAAAATTAAATAAACCAGAGACGATGAGTGATGGTGATTGTAAAGATATGAGAGAGTTCGAAACAAGAATGATTCAGATGTATTTTGCTGATAATACTATATGGTAAGTGATGAATTTGAAAGATCCAGAGGATATCTGGAGAAATCTTGAAAGCATTTATAAATCAAAATCCCCTACAAATCATTTATATCTGAAAAAATTATTGTATCATTTTTTAATTCTAGAGAATGGAGATTTAGGTAACCATCTGGATGAGTTCACTAAACTTATGATGGATCTATCATCGATGGTAGTCAAGATCTATGATAAAGGTATTGTGGTATCTGTTGAAATGGAAGAATAATACAAATAATTGCTTCTTTTGGTTTCTTTACCTGAAGAGAGAATTATTTTCTTCATAAAAAGTAGGCAAATTTGGTATATTAAATATAGGAAATGGATATTCTGCTAATTTCATTGGTGTTGGTGATATTTGTATCACTACGAATGTAGGTTGTATGCTAACGTTGAGGGATTTGTGACATGTGTCAAGTATACACTATAATTTGTTATCTTCTTTTTCTCTTGATACTAATGGATTTAGGAGTTCGTTTATCAATGGAATTTAGACCTTGTCTAGAGGATCGATGGTATATGTGTGAGGCATAATAGATGACATGCTTTATAAGATGGGTGTAAATTCATGCAATGATGTGAAAAATCTAGTTGAAAAGAGGACTTAATCATATTTGTGACACAGGAGATCATCGCCCATGAGTCGAAGACCATAAACTAAGATAAATAATGTTTGGAAGATGAATCATGTTAGGTCAGGTGTTTTAGGTCTTACACCTAATTCTTTTTCTTTAGAGAGTTCTACTAGTGAAGTAAAAATAAAAATAAAAAATTTAGGTGATTCGCTAAGAGTTACAGACTACTTGGAGGATGTTGAGTAGGGGGACAATTAATTCCTGCAGGTGCTCCAGATTATGTGGCGATCACAATTATGGGGAATCTAAATATTGTTGATTCTGGTATTGGTAGTGTAGAAATAGGTATGGAGAAGACTTTGGTAGTTGGATTTATTTTGCAAGGGGGTATTTCAGGTTTTCATCAGAGATTCCAAATAGGGATGTCATATTTTCTACATATGTTGATGGTTGGTGTGATACCAACTAGTTTTCTTTTCAACTAAGTTTTTTGGATGAGATATCCTTCTTTGATGGGATAAAGGGGGATATTTATGGGGTTCAGACCGTGTTTTGTGGGTGTTTTTTTAGATATAAAGATATTGTTTTAAAATTCAAATGATTCCTTTTTTCAGATATTATCTTCATGTCAGGATTGTTTAGAGATATTTCTTATCTCTTTTTGAATGAGATCCAAGGTACACATGAAGTTTCATGACCCGTCCCCTAGGGCCCATGCCGTGACTACCCCAAGCCCACCTTCCATAGGCCAGGGGCAGGAGACTAGCACCAAAAGGCGTATTCCCTAAAATGGGAAGGCATTTCCTTTAAACCTGTACAAACACATGGTCCGAGAACATGACAAGAAGTAACTGTGAAGTAAATTACTGTAGTAAAAGGGTGCTGAAAGCAAAGGGGTTGGAATACAAGCCCAAATGGAAAAGTACAAGTACAACTGAAAAGTACAAAACAGCTAAAAAGGTGAAAAGAAGCTCCTAGGTCATCCACCACGGATCCTACCTGAAGGGTAGGTACAAATCATGATCAGTAGTCCCTATGTCGCGTCACATCAAAAGGTCCACCCCGAATCCTACATGAAGGGTAGGTACAGCTCATGATCAGTAGTCCCTGTGTCACGCCACACCAAATGGTCCACCTCTGAGAACCATCTATCCCTGGCTCACTCGGCCTTGATCAATGTCGTACGTCATCTGCACAAGACAGAACAAGGTGCAGGCAAAGCCCATGCAGGGATGAGTATAACGATACTCAGTAGGGACCTTTAGACCCCGTATGTATCCTAAAGTTCCACAAAGTGAGACATCAAATCTACTTAGGTATATGCCCATACATATACCTAAGTTATCAAGATATACTCATTTCATACATTGGGGAGGTATAACACAAAGGTAACACCGCGAAGGTAGAAGTACTATACAAGTAAAACCACGAAGATAGTACCATGAAGGTAAAAGAATTAGTTCAAAGAGAGCCTCAGCTCAAACTAGGTATACAACTCAGAGAAACAGGATTATGATACTGACCCACACAGGATCGCTATGAAAGCTGATATCTAGCCATTGATTTTCTAGGCCTAGGAACAAGTAACATTCCCAGTCAAAACGTCAAATGCCTCAGTTGTTGGATAACTCCTCCTCTATCGAGTACATTGGGTATGTTGTGTCACACAGAGGTGCTTCCCACTAAACTTGAACTACTGAGGTACTCCTCCCCATCACGTATTATGGGTCTGTCAGGTCACACAGAGTCTCTCCCCCACAGTGGTCTGCTGAGGTGCTCCTCCCCATCGCATAGAATGGTCTCTCCCCACCATGTCCTTCTGAGGTACTCCTCCCCATCGCGTACCATGGTCATCGAGTCACTCCACATCAAAAAGTCAGCATTCGTCAGCTTTCAGCCAGTCGCAGGGTTCAGTATGTAGCGCGCTTGGGAGAACCGCTCCCCAAGCCATCAATAATATTTCAAACAAAAAAAAGTCTCACAAAGAAGTAACTTGATGATCTGTCATGTCACAAGGGTTCCAATTAAATAGACGGTGCGTCAATCAGAGGCCCGGTCTGTGCGTTATTAGAATTTCAGTGCTGAGGGCCCGATTGGATTCGGGTGCGATCCAACCTATTCGTACTCCAAGTTTCTCCAAAACTCACATGAAGTAAGTAAAAAGGATTTTCTCGCTCCAATGATCCCAACTCCGCAGATGGTTCGTCAAATGGATGTCCGGTTCTCAAGATAAGGCTCTTAAACTGTTTCTGGGTCCGGTTGAGCCCGGGTTCGGTCCAACTCGGTCGGACCGACCCGGCCCACAAAACAGGGTAGCCCAACCCACAAGGGGGTGGCCTGCTAGGGTGGAGGCCCACAGTGATCCTTCCAGGTGGCTCAAGAGAGACTCTCCCCCGAGATCCCAAACGGACATAGGCCGTTTGGCCTTTGAAGTGACGGCGCCACATGGGAGCCACTCGGTCACCACGCAACCCACTGAAGGCACAGGTTATACATCCTCTGTCGCAGCTTCGGCTGCGGTCTCCTACTCATCAGTGGTGCGCGATGGCATGCCTCACTTCCCTTCTATGGCCGGACGACGAGCTGGCCGCCTTCTCTAACTGCCGCAACTGATGAGTCGCAGCCCCTTTGCACACTGACTGTGTGTGACAGCGCGCCACACCTCCTCCATGGTCGACCGGTGCCGGCCGCTCCGATGTCCACTGTGGATTCATGTCGCGGCCTCCTCTAGCAGTGTGTGTTGTCGCGTTGCCTCCTTCGTATCCGGTTGGTGCGGCCACGCTGATAGTCTTCCACGGAAGGCGCAAGTGTAATAAAGTTTAGGAGGGTTCGGGCTGGTTTTGTTAGGCCCACGCCCTCCGCATTAGCTCATGATCAAAGGGAGGATAAAATGGGTTTAACAATTTCTTGTATTAAACAAAAAACAAAACCCCACAAGGATACCCCACAAAAACCTCCCACAAAACGAATGATTCACGGATCAACCCATTAGTCAGTTGACCCGTGTTCTTCATATAATTTCCAATAACGAGGAAGAGGGAATCATTTTAAAAACATAAACGAATAACCCCCTACCTCGTAACCCAATGGAGAGCGTCCGCATCTTGAGGGTGGATTGGTGTTCTTCATTTCCACAACTGGTTCCCAACGATGGCACTCGCACGTCGTCCTTTGGTTCGTGGTTCGATTTTTCCTGTCACCTCCCGCTAGGATCGGCTCCGTCCTCTAAGGGTTTGGATTTTTGGCACTCCTTCAGCACTTCATTTCTTGGCGAAGCTGTGTCGATACCCCTCCCCAAGCTCCCTATATATAGAAGAGGTGGAGGGTAAGTAACGACGTTAGAATTTAATGGGGCTCATCAATTAGGAAGCTTCTTAATCCCCCAATGACGTCGTTACTTAGGGTTGGTAGGTCAAGCCATATATTGGCTTAACACATCGCTGGCCCCACCATTTGATTTTCCATTGGAGGATATGAAATAAAATAATAAAATTATTTCATTTCATTTCTTTTAAAAGGTCCCAAAACTTAACTTCTTCTTCGGACCTACTGTGGTCAAAGTAAAGTCTCCCTAAAGCGAATCATGGCACTGCGGATTCAATGGTGCCCTCGTATTTTTTAATCCGAGCAATGGTTAAAAATTTAGAAAACACCACTCATGCGTTTACTGAACATACCTGAATAAAAAAGTTCAATAAATTATTAACATTCACCCTCGATCTTCACCAGTCAAGGTTAGTCTCTACCTAAGAAGAAAACACCCCAACGAAACCAATGGTACTCTCAGATTTTCAATCCGAGTTACCGTTTAGAAGTTATGGATTTTACAATAAAATAATTGTCACTTAATTATTTTATTTACGGACAAAAACTAACTTTCACTAGTGGCCCACGCCAACCAATGTTAGTATCAGACTAAGGAAAGCATACCCTCGCGAGTTCAGCGGTGGTCTCAGATTTTCAATACAAGTTACCATTCTTGAGTTATAAGAATTTGAAAAATAAAATAATTTTATTTAATTATTTTATTTACGGTTATTCCATTTTTGGGTTTTTTTACAGGAGGTCCATGCTGACTAAACTTAAGTTGCGCCTAGGGTAAACCCGCCTTCCTGAGCGCAATGGTGCCTTCGGATTTTTAATCTGGGAAACTGTTTAAGAGTTAGTTCACTTTTTTAGGAAAAATGCTTACGTACACTAATTAAAGCTTAAAAAAACTTTGACGGATCATTCCGGGAACTTTGGGCCTCAGAATCATGCGCCGTCAGATTTTGCAGTCTCAAAATAATTCCATATAATTTAAAAAAATATACAGAAATTCCATGACATTATATTCTCCCCACCTTAGGGATTTATGTCCCCGAAATCCAAAACAAAGGAAAATCAAACAAATAAGGATACTAAGCGTGAATCTGAGCCTCCCGCTCCCATGAGCTCTCCTGGAGGTCCTCATGCTTCCACTGAAATTGCACCAAAGGGATCGACCTCCCACAAAGTAATCGCTCTTATCGATCCTCTATCTCCACCGGGAACTCCATAAAAGTCACCCCATCATTAAATTTCAACTCACCCTAGTTGATAACATGTTATGGATCATGCACGCATCTCCTCAGCTGTGACACGTGGAAAACATTATGCACTCGGTGCATCTGTGGGGAAAGAGATAGATGGTACTCAATCTCTCCCACTCTATTGAGAACCTAGAAAGGTCTGATGAAACTTGGAGATAACTTGTCACCCCGACCAAATATTTACAAACCGCATCAAGGTGAGACCCATAGGAATACATGGCCTCCCTCCTCAAACTCCAAAGGTCTCTACCTCCTATCAGCATAAGACTTCTGCCAGCTCTATGTAGTCTTCACTTGCTAACAAGTGAGGCATTGTGATACAAACTCTACCACTACTTCCTTCATCCCTGGCCCCCAGTACTAACATCAGAGGTCCTGGTACATCTTCACCACTCCAGGAGGTTCTGTTAAAGGGGATGTATAGATCCCCCTCAACACCTCCTCCCGAAGCGTCACTGGCACCATGGTGTGTCCTCTAAAGAGGACGACGTGCTCCCCACCTTCAGAAAATCCTTCAGGAGACTGTCCTAAGGATATCTGAGCATGTCGGGCTTCACAGTCAATGTCTCAAGCTGTGCCTCTCGAATTCTCTAAGGAATTGGGGGATTGATAGTCATAGACTAAAGGTAAGTTTCTCCATATTTATCCACAAAGGATATCTGAAGCACGACTAGCATCTCTAACGCCTCACTCAGCATTTGTAGACCAGACCTCCTGCTGAGTGTGTATGCTACCACGTTCTCCTTCTGAAAGATTTTATAACACTTCTTTTCCCACATAAAGGGTTGTCCCTTCTTCATCAACACTGACAAGGGTGATGCAACTCTGGAAAAGTCAGGCACGAATCTTCAATAGTACTCAGCCAAATCAAAAGTCCCTCTCCCTTTGGGGAAGTAATCCTGGAAATATCTTTTGAAAGGATTTCCCCAAACTCTGTCACTCCTTTTGGGAACTGAAAACTCAAAACTCCTACTTCCACGTGGGTAAGTCTGGTTGACTCAAGAGCGATCGTCTGAATCCTCCTATGCATGAGTTTATCATGTGCTGCATGGGTTTCCTTTTTCTCCAACCAAGGAAAACCCCATTCCAACATTGTAGATAAACCACAACCTTTTTGCCTAATACATTCAATCTGAGTATGAATTGTCGATGTACAGTCCATACCCAAACTAACGTCATAAGGCCTTGACAATTCCACCAAGAGGTTCCAATCAAAGCTATATCCTCAAGGGTTAGATCACTCCATCGTCGTAAGTGTGATTATTGAGTCTCATCCCAAAGGTGTCTCTAGATGTGAGGGTCAAGTCAACGGTTTAACCAGAAACTCTAGGTCTTGGACAAGATTCGTTGAAGGAAGGAATGATACATACCTATATCTATTGATACTAAAGCTAGTAATAGACATAGACCATACCTCGAATCATTCCTAGAGCCCTTGGGTCACACTCCTTGGCCTCATGCAGCTACTCCCTTCCCCTATCCTCTAGCTCCCTAAGCCTGTTGGGGACCACATGTGGGGGTGGGTTGAATTATGTCAAAATGTACACCACCTCATGCTGCTCTCCTAGCTCTGGTTCCACATTTGTAGCCCTACATATTCATCTGTCCCTATCACATCCTCTTCCTGAAACATTTTACACACCCATGTCTCTAAGACTGGTGTCAATTTCCTACTTTCACACTGCTAAAATTCACTAGCTATATCCGCTCAGCTGAAAAAAATTCAACCACAAAAGTTCTCTCTATCACCCTAACATAAGTAGTAATGCATAAATGAATAGTGTTGGCTCAGATGTCCCTAAACACACCTCAATCGGAGGTCCGATCCCTAAAGCAATGATCATGCTATATTCATCGAGTACTTGGGATGGTCAGTACGCCTCGATGAATACTCAGATACCAACATGTTATCCTAATGAAGCTGTAAAATCTCTAGGGAACTCTCATACCTTAGCTCTTCATGGAAAGAGACCCCATTCTCTGAGGAAGGATCTCAAGATTGTCCATAGAAAAATTCACCTCTTTGTAAGATCAGGGTAATCTAAACCCTGTCATCACCCTACTGATCCACGTAGAAGGCTCTCTACTAGGACCACCACCTAATCGAATAGTGACCTAGCTAGATGGAAACTCGGCCACTTCCTCAAGCCAGTCCTTAGACGCTTGTGAGTTGGGCTTGCCTCGAAACCTGAGGGGTATCTAATGCTGAAACATGTGTAAGGAAATAATCCTACATGTGTCCTATAACGGTACCATCGGTTGTAACTATTGATCAATAGGCAGTAATATAGCTGACACACTACCTGAAGGTACTATCTTAGGCAACGCTCCAAGTACTAAAGCCTCATTACCCTATGGACCATTCTTATGGTCACATACTGGAAAATACCAGAAACTCAGATCACTATCTACTCAACTGGTGTCCCAACTAGGCGTAAAACTCTAGCCACAGCCTCCAGCCAGTCCTCAGCTGCCTCAGAATCTATCTCACCTAGAAACCTCAAAGTCCTCTGCCACCAGAACTCGTGCAATGCTTTCAGTCGACGTGCACCATCCGCCAGTGCAACTGTTGGTAACTGCTGCCCAACGGGTGGTGGTGATGTTGGTACACAACCCGAAGGTGCCAACACAATAAGAGGGCCCTGCACCGGAGCCTCGTCACTCGGTGGGCCGTAATCATGTACTCTCTTGGGAATCCTAGCTGGTTGTCTAAGCGACAGCATCCTAACAAGGAACAGGTGTGCCACGATCATTAAGTTATACCTGGTGACCTGATTCCAAACAAATCACAAGAAAAAATCTTCAGAAACACACACAATCAGTGTTTTCATGTACTGAGTCGGAAACCAAAATTTAGGGTCCTGGTGTATGGATACATCGGCCTCCGCACCAACACTAGACTCCCTGAACTGAAAACTACACTCATAATACTTAACACTATTTCCACATAAAAAAGATCAGATTCTTAGTTCTTCGGTAGAACAGAACTCCTCTGATACCACTTTGTCATGACCCATCCCCCGGGGCCCATGCTGTGACAACCCCAAGCCCACCTTCCATAGTCTAGGGGGTAGCAACTAGCACCGAAAGGAATATTCCCTAAAATGGGAAGGCATTACCTTTAAACCTGTATAAGCACACTGTCTAAGAACACAACAAGAAGCAAGTGTGAAGTAAACTATTGTAGTAAAAGGGTGTTGAAAGCAAAGGGGCCAGAATACAAGCCCAACTGGAAAAGTACAAGTAAAACTGAAAAGTACAAAACAGCTGAAAAGGTGAAAAGAAGCTCCTGGATCATCCACCATAGATCCTAACTGAATGGTAGGTACAGCTCATGATTATTAGTCCATGCATCACGTCACATCAAACGATCCACCTCGGATCCTACCTGAAGGGTAGGTACATCTCACGATCAGTATTCCTTGCATCGCGTCACACCAAATGGTCTACCTCTAAGCACCATCCAGTCCTGGCTCCCTCAGCCTAGATCAATGTCGTACGTCATCTGCACAAGATACAATAAGGTGTGGGAGAATCCCGTGCAAGGGTGAGTATAACGATACTCAGTAGGGACCCCAAGACCCCATAGGTCTCCTAAATTTTCATAACGGAAAATCCAAAAGGCAAGACATCCACTCTACTTAGGTAAATTCCCATACATATACCTAAGTTATCAAAATATACTCATATCATATATGAGGGAGGTATACCACAAAGGTAACACTACGAAGGTAGAAGTACCACACAAGTAACACCACGAAGATAGTACCAAGAAGGTAAAATACTTAGTTCAAACAGACCCTCAGCTCAAACCCAGTATACAACTCAGAGAAATAGGATTATGATGCTAACCCACAAAGGATCGCTATGAATGCTGATAGCCAGCCATAGATTCTCTAGGCCTAGGAACAAGTAACATTCCTAGTCACAATGTCGAACACCTCATCTATTATAGAACTCCTCCTCTATCGAGTATAGTGGGTCTGTTGCGTTACATAGAGGTGCTTCCCACTAAACTTGAACTACTGAGCTACTCCTCCCCATCACGTATCGTGGGTCTGCCGGGTCACATAGAGTCGCTCCCCCATTGTGGTCGGCTGAGGTACTCCTCCCCATTGCGTACAGTGGCCGCTCCCCATTGTGGCATGCTGAGGTACTCCTCCCCATCGCGTAAAATGGTCATCGAGTCACTCCATGTCGAAAAGTTAGCAGTCATTAGGTCTCAGCCAGTCGCAGGGTTCCGTACATAGTGCGCTTGGGAGAACCGTTCCCCAAGACATTAGTCATATTTAAACCAACACAAAGTCTCAAAAATAAGTAACCCGATGATCCTTCATGTCACAGGGGTTCCAACGCAACAGACAGCGCATAAACCGATGCCCGGTTTGTGTATTATAGGCATTTCAATGTTGAGGGCCCGGTTGGATTCGAGTGCGATCCAACCCAGCCATACTCCAAGTTTCTCCAAAAATATCATGGAGTAAGTATAAAAGGACTTTCTCGCTCCAAGAATCTCGACGTCGTAGAATGTTCGTCAAACGGACGTCCGATTCTCAGGATAATGCCCTTCAAGTGTTTTTGGGCCCGGTTGGGCCCGGGTCCGGCCCGACCAGGTCAGACCGACCCAACTCGACCCGTTCTGGGCTGGGCCATGGCAGACTCGACCTACTGGGATAAGGTCCAGCCCAGCCCATAAAACGTGGTGTCCAGAAAATTCGGTGGCCTGCTAGGGTGGCGGCCCACTAGGGTGGCGGTCCGCTAGGGCGGCAGCCCACTAGGATGACGGCCCAGTTGGGCGGAGGCCTGATAGGGCACGGACCAGAGTGCTTCCGCCAGGCGTCTTGGGAGAGCTACTCCATCGAGATCCAGAACGGCCAAAGGCTGTTTGGCCTTTGAAGCGGCGGCGCCACATGGTCGCCGCCTGGTTACCGCAGAACCCGCCGGAGGTGCGGATTCCACATCCTCCACTATGGATTCGGTCGCGGTCTCTTGCTCAACAATGGCGCACAACGGCGTGCCACCCTTACCTTCCACGGCCAGCTGATGAGCTGGTTGCCTTCTTCGACTGGCGTAGTTGACGAGTCACGGCTCCTTTGCACACCGGTGGCGCGCGACGGGCCGTCGCACCTCCTCCGCAGTCGGTCAGTGCCAGCCACTCTGATGTCCACAGTGGCTTCATGTCGTGGCCTCCTCTAGTGGTGTGCATTGGCGCATCACCTCCTTCATAGCCAGTTGGTGCCACCGCACTGGCGGTCTTTCATGGAAGGCACAAGGGTAAAAAAGTTGTGGAGGGTTCGTTCCGATTTCGTTAGGCATGCGCCCTCCATGTTAGCTCTTGATCAAAGAGAGGATAAAATGGGTTTAATAATTTCTTGTATTAAACAACAAACAAAACCCCACAAGGATACCCCGTAACAACCTCCCACAAAATTAATTATTCGTGGATCAACCCATTAGTCGGTTGACCTATGTTCTTTGTATAATTTTCAAGAACGGGGAAGAGGGAATCATTTAAAAAACATAAACGAATAACCCCTACCTCGTAACCCATTGGAGAGCGTCCACGGCTTGAAGGTGGGTTGGTGTTCTTCATTTCCCCAACCAGTTCCCAAGACGGCACTCGCACGTTGTCCTTCAGTTCATGGTTCGGTGTCTCTTGTCACCTCCCACTAGGATCGGATCATCCTCTAAGGGTTTGGCATCGTGGCACTCCTTCAGCACTTCATTGTTTGGAGAAGTTGTGTCAATACCCCTCCCTAAATTCCCATATATATAGGAGAGGGGGAGGGTATGTAACAACATTGGAATTTAGTGGGGCTCAATAATTAGTAAGCTTCCTAATTCCCCAATGAAGTCATTACTTAGGGTTGGTTGGTCAAGCTATTTATTGGATTAACACATCATTGGCCCCGCCCTTTGATTGTCCGTTAGAGGATATGAAATAAAATAATAAATTTATATTATTTCATTTATTTTAAAAGGTCACAAAACTCCGGACCTATTGCGGTCAAAGTAAAGTCTCCCTTAAGAGAATCATGGCTTTGTGGATTCAACGGTGCCCTTGGATTTTTTAATCCAAGCAACGGTTCAAAAGTTAGAAAAAGCCGCTCACGTGTTTACTGAACATACCCAAAAAAAAGTTTAATAAATTATTAACATTCACCCTCAACCCATTTCGGTCGAGGTTAGGCTTTTCCTAAGGAGAACACAACCCAAATAACCCAATAGTACTCTCGGATTTTCAATCTGAGTTACCATTTAGAAGTTATGGATTTTACAATAAAATAATTGTCACTTAATTATTTTATTTACATCCAAAAACTAACTTTCACTAGTGGCCCACGCTGGCCAATGTTATTATCAACCTAAGGAAATCATGCCCTCACAAGTTTAGCGGTGGTATCATATTTTCAATATGAGTTACCGTTCATGAGTTATAAGCATTTGAAAAATCAAATATTTTTATTTTATTATTTTATTTACGGTTATGCCATTTTAGGGTTTTCTCACAGGAGGCCCGTGCCGACTAAACTTAAGTCACACCTAGGGTAAACCCACCATCTTGAGCGCAATGGTGCCCTCGTATTTTTTATCTAGACAATCGTTTAAGAGTTATTCCACTTTTTTAGGAAAACTGCTTACGCGTGCTAATTAAAGTTTTACAAAACTTCGACAGATCATTCCGGGCACTCCAGGCCACGGAATCACGCACCATCAGATTTCACGGTCTCGAAATAATTCCATATAATTAAAAAAAATACGGAAATTCCAGGACATTACATGAAGTTCTATAAAGGGGGGGAAGTTCCGCTTCAAGAAGAGAGTGCAAGCAGTCATGTCTCGTGCATCAAATACAAGGGAAATTTTTATAAGGCATGGGAAGCAGCGAGCATCAGCATTATTGGGTTGTGAAATGAGGTGTTAAAATGATGTTGTATGTTTGTTTTTGATCTTCAAAGGGTGGCATATTATCACGAGACTATTATCAGAGAGGCGTTGAATGCATATCAGGGTGTGGATTTTTACACAAGTTTTTATATGTGATTTTTTCAATTCAAGTATCAAGATTTACTTGTATTTTTTTACTCTCTAATTTATAGTGGATTTTCTCAGAGTTGCTTTGTGGTTTTTAAATCATCCATATTGGATGGATTTTCCATGTTAAAATCCGTGCCCCCGTTTATTATTCTGCTATTAAGTTTTACACTTACTTTATGTGGGAAAATATCAAAAGTATTTTTTCTCAATTTAATAATTATCCTATGACCGATCTACTTCCAAACAAATAGGTGGAACATCAATCAGACGTATGGTCTACCTAGAATGACCAAATATGCAGTTTTTAAAGGTTTAATGCCCTTTAAAAAGGTGTTTCCAAGCGTCAAAATCAACCAAATGACATCTGAATATCATAAAATTATACAAGAACATCCATAGAGTGAATTATGAAATGTTTGAGCAGAAAAAACTTCAATCTGAGGTAGTGTTTATCCTAGATGACCAAAAACACCCTTTTAGTGTCTGAAAACACTAAAACATGCGTTTGACGGTCAGATCCATATAAAACTACCATGAAATGATGTGAAATAATAGGAAAATCATATTATTATTATTTTTGATGTGTACGAGGCAACTAAAAGTCAATCAAAAGTGCAGTCTTCCTGAAATGACTGAATATACGATTTTAAATGTTTGACTTGTTCTAAAAACACATGAGGGTCAAAACCAACTGAACAACCTATAAATTCCCAAAAATCAAAAAATAAAAACCATAGAGTAAATTGTGAAATGATCAATCTAATGATACATCAATCATAGGTTTCGTTTGTTTAGGATGATGAAAAAAACACTTTTATTGTCATAAAACACCAAAACATGCATTTAATGGTTAGATTTATAGAAAATAACCTCAGAATGACTTGAAATCATAGGAAACTATCTTATTAATATTGGTAATGGGTATAAGTATATAGAACATTAATTAAATGAATATTCTAATTGTAATGACCGAATAAATAGTTTTAAATTTGTAAAAAAATTATTAGAGATTATCAAGAGTTTTTTTATGTGTTTTTTGAAAAAAAAATGTGTGTAGGTTAAAAAAATAAATTTTGTCAGAAAGGCAGCAGAGGTTCATCCTCCATTACAATTTATTGAAAGGTGGTTGACCCCTTCCTCTCACATTTTCCTTAGATCGGTGACATGGAAAAGTCATCTAGGGGGTGCACGCCTTTCACCTAAAGAGAAATCAAAAGGTGGTTGGGGGTGCACACTTTTCACCTAAATAGAAAGTGAAAGGCATGAAAACCCCAGCCACCTTTGCTTTAACTCCCTATAAAAAGGGAACCCCCCCTCCCCTTATCCTCTTTTCAAAATTCAATCTTCTCTCTACATTCCACTATCTCTCTCTCTAGAAGAAGTATTCTTCGTGCACGGTGGATCCGGTGGCCTAAAAGAAGTTCCCATTTTTTCAAAGAATCATTTAGAGATATTTTTTATGATTTAATTTAAATTTATTTATTTATTTAATTGAATTATTTTTAGTTAGTTCTATATATGTTATTTATTAAGTAGTTTAGTTAGTTATATATAACTGAGAAATAATAGTTATTATTAGAAATGATTATGTATAGATTAACTATAATGATTAGCTAATAATAATTAACTAATGAATATCATATGATTAACTTATTATTAAGTCATAATTAATTAAGGATTAAGTAATATTTAACTAATGATTATATAATTTTTAAATAATGATTTAGTAATGATTAATTAATGATTAAGCATTAATTAAATTATGATTAATTTAAGATTATGTAATGATTAAATATTGATTATGGAATGAATAAATAAGTAATGATTAATTAATTAATAAGTAATGATTAACTATTGATTAAGTAATGATAAAATGATAATTAATTAATGATTAAAGAATGATTAAGGGGTGATTAATGAATGATTAAGGGATGATTAAAGAATGGTTAAGGAATGATTAAGGAATGATTAACTAATTATTTTAATGGTTAACTAATGTTTAACTAATGGCTAATTAATGATTAACTAGTTATTAACCAATGGTTAAGTAATTATTAGTGTCATCTTTTAGGATATAAGAAAACATTCTAAAATTTTGGTAGCATAAATATTATGTGGTTATATAAGCAATCAAATATCTATCTCGATACTAAAAGTGGACGTGGATATGGAAAAAATGTACCTAGGAGTTACAAATCCAACAAGGTGTCCTGGACCTGACTCAGGGTAACTTGGTACATGACAGCAGACCCTACTACACACTTGGTTTGACACTCCTAGTGGATATTCTTTAGATGATTCATATTTTCTTTATAAGATACCGAAATACCTTTATGATGATTAAAAAATATACTACGAAACATTAGTATTGTATTTTAGGATATAAGAAGATGTTCTAAAATTGTGGTATCATAAAGATTATATGGTCAACCCTAATTTTCAATGGTATTCATAGAATGTTTTTGAAACTGAGGTAATAAGAAGAAAAAACACTAAATCAGTTTATTTATCATTGATAAAATGACAATTATGATCATATAAATTGAAATGGAGAAGAACAAACACATTAAATAACACATGAATAATTTACAACATACAAGAAATATCTTGACATTTTTTAATAGAACAGATTTTGGATGAGATGAGCCTAACTTTAGAAGTGCGGTAAAATCCAGCTTATTTTCAAGTAGTGTCTTATTGACATATTCCAAAGGTATTTACTTGACTTTTGAATTTTAAAAATCTTTTGACCTTCTAATGAAATCTACTATAACATATAAGATATGTTATTAAATGTCCAAAAGCTTTTGAAAATTAAAAAGTTATGTACATCCCTTTGGAAGATGTTATTAAGCTACCACTTGAAAATAAGATGGATTTTACCTTACTTCTAAAGTTAC
Source organism: Viscum album (assembly GCA_963277665.1). NCBI lineage: Eukaryota > Viridiplantae > Streptophyta > Magnoliopsida > Santalales > Viscaceae > Viscum > Viscum album. Next base: position 410,447,480 of record OY728129.1, on the reverse strand, counting down.
GCCCATCTCATCCAAACTCTATTCTGCTAAAAAATGCCAAGGTATTTCTTGTTTATGGTAAATAATTCAAGTGTTATTTAATGTGTTTTTTCTTTTCCATTTCACTTTTTATGATCATAATTATCATTTTATCAATGACAAATAAACTCATTTGGTGCTTTCTCTCTTTTTTTACCTCAGTTTCTAAAACATTCTATAACTTATTTTCTAATAAACTTTTATATAACAAAACATTAGTATCATATTTTAGGGTATAAAAATAGATTTTAAAATTTTAGTATAATAAAGATTATATGGTCAACCATCATTGTCAATATTAGTTAAACTATCAGAATCTTGATCACAACACATTTTTGACATATAGAGTCATGTTTTCCAATGTCTAATACTATGGGAAAGTTATTAAAACTAAGCATGGATCTTATTATAGTACACACAAAAAATAGCAGTGGTTAGTACATCTGATTTTTAAACCCTAATTGAACTTCAAGAAAGAATTTATGGTTCCTTAAATTTGGGACCTGATAAAGAAATCAAGTTTATGAGCTATAGAAATTTTCAATTCCCGACTACACTGTGTCATCTAGCTTGCCCATTGGTTGCTAATGTTCAGTGGGTACAAACACTAAATTTATTTTCCCAACAGTTAGATGGTACCATGATGGAGTTATATGTTGATGTTTCTATTGTACAACAACAATATCCAATTGTGCGAAGACGTAGAATTAAAAGAGTGGTTGAAGAATGTATGCCCAAGAAAATTGAGTCTATTCCATATGATACAGAAGAGGAAAACCAAGATGATCTCCCAGATATACATGTAAATTCAAATTACAATGCGGATTTTTGTAATGGTGGGTCAGATAGAGACAAAAGTGCTATTGAAGAGGGATCAATAGAAGAACATGTGCCTAAATTTGAATGTAATGTTCTCACACCTGAAACTGAGTTTCATAAAGTTATAGTGGATAGGATTAGTGAGCTGGACAAAAAATTATATGTTGGAAGGGATATTTCAAGAAAATATGAATTGAAAAACTTACTAAAAATATTTAACATTGAGAGGCACTGTAGATATTTAGTTCAGGAATCAAGATGTAAAAAATATATAATACGGTATGATATGTATGGGATGATTGTAGATTCCTCTTAAGGGTGATTATGAACATTGCATTTGGAGGTTTGAGAATCTCAAAGATTGAGGCGGATCATACTTGTGTTTAGCAAAACCTAACACAAGATCATACCTCATTGGATGTTGAATATGTGTCATCCATTTTTGCCAAGATAATTAAGACCATCTAAGATGTTCCAGTATCCCTTGTTCAAGAGAGGATACAAAAAACTTTTGGTTATAATATTTCCTATAATAAGGCATGGATGGAGGAACAGAAGGAAATTTTGAAGGTCTATAGTGATTGGTATGACTTGTATCGGGTGTTGCCACAATTTCTATCCATACTGAGACACAACGACCAAGTTTTATTCTATATTCATATGAATGAACATGTGTCTCAAGATAACCGACTTGATCCATCTCATGTTCATTTTCATTGGTTGTTCTAGGAATTCATCTCCTTTATTCTATATTTTGTTTCAAAAAATAGTTCATATAGATTCATGGAATGTTTCTTTACGAAAAATACAAGGGAATAATTTTTATTGAAAAACCCCAAAATGGAAATCATTCACCTATTGTGCTTTCCTTTTCCATTATGGAGAAGGAAAATTATGAATCATGAAGTTGGTTTTTGGTAGGTATCACCAATCATTTCACCAACATTCAGGGTGTCTGTTTGATATCTGATCAGCATTAGGCAATCAATGTGGCAATCAATGTGGATCCTGATACATGGAGACCCCCAAATTTACATCATCAGTAATGAATTAGACACATTTCTATCAATGTGTGAAAAACATTCCATAATTAACCTATGAAAAAGGAAATAATGATCCTTGGTATGCATTGTCTTTGTTATTTTTTACTATCTAAAAATAAAGTTAAATCAAATTATGTAAAATGTTATCACTTTTTTGTAGAATATGAGTCAGATCAACAAAGTTTTGAAGAACATTTCGAACAAATCTGCAAGGATAATCAAGAATTGTATGATTATATGATGCAGATTCCAAAATAAAAATGGGCATTGACATGTGACAGGATAAGAGGTATGAACACATGAACACAAAACTTTTGGAGTGCATCAATGGTGTCTTCAAGTGGATTCATAAGTTACCTATAACTACCCTAGTTTAGGAGACATTATATCATTTCATGAAGTACTTCATTGATATACAAAAACTATCCTCGGATGGGATTTAGCAAGGGACAAGGTATGGAAGGAAATTTCAACGAGAGATTGAAAAGAACATTGAAGAAGATTTTGGTTATCATGTCTATCTTTTTCTCTGAGAAGTCTCTCAATTTGAAGTTCAAGAGCATTCGGACCCCATCACAAAATAGTGTTGGTGAAAACGTGGTAGTATTACTTAAAGTGATTCAATGTCAATGTGGAAAATTCTAGGAATTACGGTTTCCATGCTCACACGCCATCGCAGTATGTGCCTTTGTGAACATGTTATGGGAAGCATATGTTGATCTAGTATACCAGTTTGACACCATTACTAACTATTAAGTTTCACCATGGATTCCTATTGGAATGTTTTTATATTTCTCAATGCCTGAAGACCAGCCGATAGTGATATCTGACATCAACAGGTTGTGTAAACGAGGGATAACAAAGTCCAGTAGGATGTAGAATGAAATGGACTGGCCTCAAGAACAAGAGAGAAGTTTGAGATGCACCATATGTCATCAATAAGGTCATAACCAGAAACTATGCCCTAACATTGTTGGATCTAGTTCACACTCTCAACCACAATGAAGTATTGTATCCAATGTAATCTTCTCATATTTTTAGTTATATGGTGTTAATATTTTATCCTTTATTTTTTAGAATTGTCTGACATCTATAAATACTTCTGTTATCAAATTAAAATAAGCCTTTCATATTCACATTAAAATTAATATGACAAGTGAATTTTAGGTGACATTAATTCACAATCAATATGTACATGGTTAAACCATAAAGCAATAATGTGAGAAAATAATCATGAAACATATCATCATGTGGGAAATCATTCATAAATTACAAAACATACCATTTTCTAATAAACTTTTAGATAACAAAGACAAAATGTTTATATATATAAATATGCCCTTATCTTTTGGTAAAAAAAACTTAATAAAATAATGAGAATAAAAATTCCATGTCTTACATTCTAAAATTCATAACATTATACTGAACATAAAGTTATATTCACATTTTACACTTAATAATTATTTAATTTTTTTACATAAATATGGAGAATACAAGACTACTCACTGAGAAGGATATGCATATTTCTCAAGCCATGATAGATGGTCGTCTGGTTCAACGGATCAGGGTGCATTGAGTGCACCATCATCATCCCATGAAACCTACAACTGCCATTATACCATACCTGTGTTGTGTTGGCTTCTACGACATTGTGATATCTGATTTCACGTTCATTGATCATCATCTACTTTTTTCCCTCCTAGAGTGGTGGAGACTAGAGACACACATATTACACTTTCCTGAGAGAGAGATGACCATCACCCTCAATGATGTGGCAGTCCTTCTCAGTCTTACTATCCATGGGGAAGTAGTTATTGGACCCACCCATGCATACTGGCCTAATCTTGTTCATAGATTTCTAGGCATCGACTTTTGGATGATGATGTTGATACAGATTTTGGGTCGATATCTATGGGTTAGATTGAGATGCACTTTCCACATTTACCTAATGAATTTGATGAGTAGAATGTTATGAATCATGCTCGTGCCTATATATAATGGATCATTATAGGGATACTGTGTATTGATCACTCAGGTATGCATGTTCACATGATGGATCTGGGGCTATTGGAGGAATTTGATCTGTCTGGGACATACAATTGGGGATCTGCGTGCTTGGCTTACAATTACAGAGCATTATTCATATCATGACACTATGATCACATGGATATCAGAGAATGAATCATACTTCTTCAGATGTGGTTATGGGAGTGCATCCCCTCACTCTTCCTTAATCTTATTGGTTAGCCACTGCCTATAGAGGTGATGCATGACACTCTGTGTGGATGTTGGTATGATCACTCATATCTATTGATTTTTTATGATAGTATGATTTATTGAATTTAATTTCTTATTATTTATCACTTTTGATGTTTTAGTTTATAGGTGGAGTAAGAAACACAACTTATTCAGCATTCTGACACACCATTTGGGTGTATACCATCTCAAATTAGATAGTATCCTACTTGATGAGGTAAGTATATACAATCTATCATTGAATCACAAATTTAATAATATCATTATTTTTTGTTTTTAGTGAGGAACTTTTTTGAAAAATATCACATGTCATTTCAGATTTCATGGATGCCATACTAGGCTATATTAGACCAGTTTCCAACAGATTGTACTGCTAGACTTTATGATGTTAGGGTTGTAGTGTCTCTCATTCAATTTCATATTATTGAGTGGCACCAGCTTGATAAATTCATAGGCCAATTTGGATGTGTTTATACCATTCCATTTCCACTAATAAAGACACAGTAGTTTCATGGCTTGAAGCTGATGGGGAGGCAGGATGAGGACTGTTGTTGACGACATATCAAGAATCTCGACCTCTGGTTCAAATGAATAGAGCATCATATCCAGGGTGTACCTACGATGTGATTCCATATTTCAGAGTAGGTCAAGTATAATACATGGTATTGAATGAAGTATATAGTGTATATTACCCAACATGGTAGAGGGGTTTGTGAAATTTTAATTCAATAAATTTCTATTAGTTATTTATTGAACTATTTTAAAATCCATTTTGAATCTATTTACAGCATACTCGAGCAGGTCATCTTATCTACATGATTGATCTAGAGGAGGAGGGGTTTGATAGCCTAGTAGAGATCCATGCTGCAGCACTGAGGTTGATTCCAGGTTATCATGCAATTCACAAGAGCATATTTTATCATCCATCCCAGATAGTGGAGGTTCCTTCCTAGGGAATGGAGGTTCATACTCAGGAACCTCCTCCAGCAGTTGTTGATGCTGAGGATCCATGATGAAGATGATGTAGATAATATCATGCTACACGTGAGGCATAAACTATTCTATATGTAGAAGGCCCTCTAGAAATCTAGCCTTAGACAATTGTGTATGTGCATTAGGTGGCATGGGATCCATCTTTATTAATAGGATATCCATAGTTTTCTCCATCTTGGGTTGTTGATCCTTCGTAGCCTATATGGTTCCACCCTACGATGATGGTGGGTCCTTATACTACCCTAGTGGGAGAAGGATCGGGTATGTAGGATGACATCCAGTTGAAACCTCCTCCCACTGAGACACAATAATATTATGTGACGATCGATGTTCCTGTAACACCCTGAGATTTTGAGAATTATTTTTTTTGAATTAATTTATCTTTTCAATATTTTTTTTCATTTCACATGACACTGGAAATTTTTCTTTATATATATATATATATACATATTAAAACACTAAGTCAATATTTCCTTTCACACACAATACCAACTTGTCTTGCGCTACACGCAATACCAACTTTTCTTGCACTACAAGCAATACTGACTTGGCGTACGATGCATGCAACACTGAGTTTTTACAAAACATATTTTTTATTGTTTTAATTATTTAAATAAGATAATTATAACCTATCCATTATACTTAGTAATATTAATATTAATAAATATTTTTTAAATATTTTTTATAATTTTTTTACATAAATAAAACATATTGATAATGAAAGATAATATTTTTTGTAAAGTCCTTTAATGTTAAAAATATTGTTTTCTTGAATGAATCACTTTTAAAAATAAAAGTATTTTTAAACAAATTTATAAATTTAATTAGATAAAATAAACTTCATATTTTAATTCAGAATATCAAAATTATCCTAGGGTGATTTTTTGAGTTTTTTCTGAGAAACTTCACTTTTTTATGAATAGTGAAAATGCTGCTTTTTAGTTAAAAACTACCTTTTATAATTAATTATTAATGATAAATGATATTATAAATATTTTTTAGGTCATATTAGATTAATATTACATCTATTAATACAATTTATTTCATTATAATCAATTTCACATTGAAACCGAACATAAAATCAAAACAAACTTTTGAACTTTTTCCTACTTTAAAACCCCGTTATTTCGTCCCATCTGCGGGATTAACACTAATCTTAATGTTGTTACTTCTGTGATTTGAATTTCAAAAATCCAACATAAACCATTTTATCCAATCTAAAATTTAGATTTTAATAAGATCGTGTTAATTTTTGACCAAAATGATTAGTAAAACTGATTAAAATTAATCACAGTGGTTAAGTCCAAATTAAGCTTAATTAAGGACTAAACCTTAAAATTAAGGGCCCAAAAGGCCTATAAACTTGTCCAAAACCAATTTTATATCCCTATTTTGACCATAAAACTTTAATTATTGTGGTTTTTTGGTTTTTTATGACTTTTTTAGGTAATAACATGTGCACACCTAATTTATTACTAAAAATTCCATGTGAGTCTTTTTTCTTCTCTATAAAAGGCCACCACCTCTACCCATTCCTAACACCTCTCAAACATTTTAAGTTTATCAATTATCTGACCAATTATCCTCCCAAAAAACCTCCCTTAAACCGTTAATCCTCTTTTTGGGCAGAAATCTTCTGAAGGAATACTTTTGGCGCAAACCAAAAGAAGTTATCTGATTTAGAGGTAACATCTTCTCTCAAGCTCCTTCCATTTATTTCACTTCTTCACCCACTCCACTATATTTATTCCATTATTTTGTAAAAAAAAAGTATCTTACATATACTAGGATTATTTTATGAACATTTTCTGACCTACACTTACATACACCTCCATCTAATGGATGTTGAACATATTGTTTCTGTGTACAGCGAATTACTTCCTCACGAAACGATGATTGTTCATTTTTATTTTACCACCAATCATGGTGGCCATTATGATGGAAAATATATTTATATATGTCATATATTATATTTATTATGTATTTAATCTTCTTTATTTCTTATAAAATACACATCTTTTTACTTTCCATTTGGTGTTAATACGATAATCTCGTTTGAGGAATTGTGGACTACCGCCCCCTCAAAGCAATGTGATTCGTTCACACACCACATGGAATGTATTAATGATGGGTTTAATGAAATTATATTATATATGTGATATATTAATGTTACTATAATGATATATATATATATATATACATATATATACATATTTCATTTACATACTTTCTTTTAATATAGCAATAAAAACAGAAAACAGCATTCATGTGGCTTACCGTCTCCATGAACGGTGTATTCCATTACATACTTAATTATGATATAGATTATTATAATATACATATAATAGATATACCGGATATTTATATCATTTTATACATTCTTCAATCATGATATATATTTATATCATTTTATACATTCTTTAATCATGATATAAGTATAAGGATCAACAATATAACAAATTAAGACACATACGAAGAACAAAACGAATATTACATGAAGTGAAACCTTAACGTAGGATCGTTTGCAAGCAGGTAATATAAGGTTATAATAAATATATATATATATATATACTAATAGATATAATAATATTATTCTATAAAATATTTATAATAAACTTATATTTATTATATAATAATCTTGTACGAGTGCAGAGAGATTCAAGACACAAGGTAAGGGGATTTCATCTCACTTTTAATTTCTGTGAGATAAAAGCTATGTTTACCACTCTTTCCTTTTGTGTGGTGTATGTACTGAATGTGATTGTATTATATGTATCTTTTACTTAAATTTATTTTTATTCACATTCCCATTTGATGATCCTTCTTTCATGGGGTTTAAGTTTCAAAAGTTACCAAATCGGTAAAAATGTTTTGTCTTAATTTTCCTGCTTTGAGACTCGTGTTTTTTTATGCACCTAAACTCATTTTCAAGGTCCATACACTTAAAATTTTCATTCCATATCATGAATATAAATATTTTCATGATATTATATTATTCATTTAATTTCCTTCCTTTATATGGAGAGCATGATCCCAAGATACCAAGTTATAAGATTTTATTAAGACAATCTAATTGATTTTTGAGATTGTTTATGTTTATGCCTACTTTGATTAAATATTATGATAAATGTATCAATAACATTAATTAGTTCCATTATCCTCTTTTATTTCATGATATACTCATGTATTTTTACCATTTTATACTCTTTTGTACATAAGATAGTTAAGAAAGTGTTTTTAGGAAAGCCTGACTTTACCCTTTCTTCAGTTGCAAATATATGTTTTCTAAAAAGGGTTTCCAAGAATATTATACCATTATCCAATAAACTTTAAAATAAAATTTTTCCCATTTTTTCTTTTACCAATCTATTCAAGGGAATCTTCTTGTCATTTTCTGAACAAGGCAATTTTCTATCATTTTTACTGTACAAAAGGAATGTTCTTTTGACCTCGTACGGCATGTACAGATTTACTCACCATCATTTATTCAAAGATCCCTTTGCATTATTAAAAAGGTTAACATTTAAGAAAATATTTTTAAAATAAATTTTCAAGGAAATTTTTTTTAAAATTGTTTTGAACTTATTTTATGTTTTTTCATGGAAAACTATTTTAAAAATGTTTTCAAGCCCTATTTACAAGTTTTCAAAGTTCTTTCAAATAAATGGTTTTCAAAACGTTTTCAATAATATTTTATAAGTTTTCAAGGAAAATTATTTTCAAAAAATTTTAAATATTTATTTATATGTTTTTAAATTATTTTCAAAGAAATGGTTTTCAAAAAGTTTTCAATATTCTTTTATAAGTTTTCAAGAAAAATGGTTTTCAAAATGTTTTCAAGCTTATTTTATAAGTTTTCAAGTACAATGGTTTTCAAAACATTTTCAAGCTCTTTTTATAAGTTTTCAAATTATTTTCAAATAAAAATGTTTTTAAAATGTTTTAAAGCTTATTTTATAATTTTTAAGGGAAAAAGGTTTTCAAAATGATTTCATAAGTTTCAAGGTATTTTATAAGAAAATTATTTTCAAATGGTTTTATGTATTAAAAACATTTTTTCAAACAAGAAAGGATATTTTCCTCAAGAAAAGTTTTTAGAGTATATTTCAAAATTATTTTCCATCTAAGATGACATATATTTGATGTTACTCATGCCTTTCTAGGAAATGATCTAAATGTTCCATTCATATCCTTTCTATGAATGGGTTATGTTTAATGCCATGGTCCTTATGAAACCCATTTCTCCTTCATGGGTTATACATATATGAAATATGTTTCTCTTTTATGGGTTATGATTTTGATGAAATTATTATTAAACCTGTATCATTTTCCATAGGTTATGATATCTTTAAATGTTTAGGATACCCATTTCATTTCATGGGTTATGATAAGTTTATTTATTATCTTATGGCACATGTATGTATGATTTATTTATGTGACAGGTGGGACCTATATCTCCCTAGAATGCATTGGGTAAAGTTTTATATCTCATGAGATAGACTGACATGGTATGAGGAATGAACTCATGCTACTATGATGGTCTTGGGAATGAACCTTGACTACTATGATGGCCATGGGAGTGAATCATGACTACTAAGATGGTATGAGGAGTGAACTCATGCTACTATGATGGTCATGGGAGTGAACCATGACTACTATGATGGTATGGGGAGTTAACCCATACTACTAAGATGGTCTTGGAAGTAATGCCTTGGCTACTGTGGAAATCATTATATGCTTATGTGTTTTCCATAATTCCATGTCTTATTACTATATTATTATTTCATGGATTATTCTTTTTTTCATATGATTCATGTCTAATGAACTTAAAATCTTTATGCCATGATTTTGGTTATGATATTTGATATAGATGGTATGATGTTATATTTATAGGATCACATTCTCATACCCTTATACTGGTGTTTATGCTTATGTGTCTCCCTTTCTTGACCTTACTGATCATTTGAGCTTACCCCTTTTATGTTTCCTTTACCCTAGGTTATGATTATATGTACTATGTTTTATATGTCTAATAAGGGTTCTAGTTATGAATAACCTAGTAGGATATGATATAGCTCACATTTGTACCAGTTTTTATGTTTTGATGTTTCCAAAGGCACTATACCAACTATGGTCTTTGGGTGTCTATTTTTATATTGTTTAAGTATTCTATAAAAGTTATGTAATGTTAATTTTTGAAAAGAGAGGTTCACTATAGTTGGTATTAGAGAAAAGTTATAGTTAAAATTTGGAAACTAGGATGAGAAAACCTTAGTGATATCCCTAGATATATTTCTAAGTATATGTCTAGGGATGTCTCTAAGGATAAGTATAAGGATGAGTTAACATTTAGGAAAATGTCCTGGAATTTTGGTAAAGGATAAAGTGAGTGGTTTCCAAGAAATACATCCTTGTCTGGATACTACAAGTGGATGTGGCTCTAGCATAGATTTACCTAGAGGTAACAACTCTGATAAGATGTTTTGGGCTTGACTCGGGGTAATCTGGTACATGACAACGGGCCTTACTACACACCAGGTTTGATAATCCCGGGGGATATGCTTTGGGAATTCAGAAAATATTCATGAACTATCATTAATGATTTATATATAAGTTAGCTATGAATAATCTAGGATATACCCAAGGTGTTATAGATTATGGAATGTGTCATGACTTATACATCCTATAAGTAATTCTTTTCATGAATATGTGGTTTTCTTCTATGATAAGTAATTCTCACACTATACTTCTGGTTTTAGTCAATAGAGGGAACTGGAAGGAAATGGATTAATGTTGAATGTGATTGAATATTTTATGATGATTAGTCAAGTGGGATGATCACTAGAGTGAAATATGTTGTGATCATTTCTAATTAGTTTTCATGGAACATGATTAACAATGTTTACCTTAACCAACACTCAGACTCACCAAGGAAGAGAAAGAAGGAGTTCGTTGAGAGTTCATATAATGGAGACCATGAAGAAAGAAGATTTGGTTTCCTTTGTGTCAGGAATGTGGAAAGAATCACTTAAGTGAATGCCTTATAGGAACAAGAAGGTGTTTTGACTGTGGAAAAGAAGGACACAAAGAAAATGACTACAAGGGAAAAATGAAGAGTTCGGTTAACAAAATGGATAGGAATTTTGGCCTCCCAAATTATTCATCGAAGGTTAAGTGTTTTAAGTGTAAAATAAATGGTCATTATGAAACTCAATGTCCCAAGAGAAAAGTTCCTGAAGAGAGTCAACAAGGTGGTGAGAGTAATGGATACATTGCTGATAATGAAGAGACTACATATGAAATGTGAAGGAAAAAAAGGTATTGTGTAATATGATGAGGTAGCCGTGTTAATGGATTAAGGATAAAGTAATACAAGTATTTATGTATTTTGATTCCAAAATTAATAATGGTTAATTATGTATGGATTTTTCATTTTATGTTTTTCTAAGGATTTACAAGAATATATTGAATGTTAATGATGAACTAGAAAGTTTATCTCATGAAATTTAACATTTTGAATAAGAGAAGGTAACCTTTAATATGTTCTTTATGATAAGATAATTTTGTATGGATAAAGATATGTGGGTTATGAATAAGTAAATTGGATAGTATTGGTTACCTTGGAACTAAGGATTTGTTGAAGGGCATTTTATGCTATCATTAATGAAACTTAAAGTATTTTTTGGATTTAAGGAGTAAATCCAATATACTTTGGAATGATGAATCATTCATGTTTTATAAAAGGATTTATGGTAATTCAAGTTATTACCATGTTTCAAGGGAATAGACAATATGGGTATTCACATGTTTGGAATGTTACAACCAAGATATACATTATGATACATGGGAATAAATTTTAATCTCATTTCATGACCCTCTTTCTAAGGTTTTGGATTTTCATCTTTCAAAAAGTGTAAGGACCCAGAATTTACATGTAATTTTTTTTAAATATATGGGAATTTTATGAGTCTATGAAAATTGACGGCGTGTGATTCTGAGGCCCGGAGTGCCCGAAATGAATTTATGAAATTTTGTTTGGGTACGTTCAGTAAACGTGCGAGTAGATTTTTCTAACTTTTAAACCGGTGCTTCGAATTGAAATATGAGGGCACTGTTGAACTCACAGCGCTGGTATTCGCTTAAGAAAAATTTCACCTCGATGATAGTTGTTTGAGGGTGAAAGTTAATTTTTGGGTTTTTCGTGAAAATAATAAAATAAAATAATAACACATTTTATTTTATTTTTTGAAACCCCCTTTACTTGAGTTAAAGTGGTGGGGACCACCCAAGTCCTCAAAACCTCCCAAATTTGAATTTAGGGGCGGGGACCACCCGACCCCACTTAATGGGGGAGAGACCTCTCAACTCCCCCAATTAATTCTTTGTATCAACATAAAATTAATTGTTAGGTTACCAATTAATTTTATGTGACAACCTAAAATTAAATGTTAAGTTGTTATTTAATTTTTGTGTTGGATATTTCTTTTCTCCTCAGTGGAATTGGGGAAGGGATTGGAAAAAGATAATTGGGAGAGAACTTGAAAGATTATCCTCTCCAACGAAGAACACTAATGAAGAACGTCAACGAAAAATGCCGACCTCGACTTCAACCTTCTTCCTCGAGACATCCTCCAATGGTGGACATCTTCATCAATGAAGAATAACCTCCATCAAAGAATGTTAATCCAACGAACGATCTCGGGATCGGAGGCGTGTGATGGGTGCGATGAACGTCAATAACTTCAACTTCTCTCTTCGTCGTAAACAATCAAACAAGGTAGGGGTTTATTTGTGTATGAATATTTTTCCCATGTTGTTCCCTTGAATTATTTTTCAGGATTGGGAATAAATCGTTGCGGGAGTTGTAAATCTTGACGTTCTTCTTCAAGTTCTTGTTGAGCCATATGCTACCATCCTAATAAGAAGGGTACGGTCCAAACAAACATGGCTCGACCCCTCCGCAAATCTTATGATGTTATGTGGTGTTGAACGTGACGAAGGCGACAGTGCAATGACACCGCCCCGCAGCCACCGCCGCCTTGCGACCTCCGCGCCCTGGTGGCACCCCCACGGCCGAGCCGCTCTACGGCACACATGGCCACCGCACCCTGCGGCTCCGCTATCCGCGGCCCCACCGCGCCGCCCACAGCCACCGTCGACCGGGCTAAGCTGTCGCTGACATCCTCTGAGCTGCCGACTGGGCTGAGCCGCCGCCGCCATCCGCCGAGCCGCCACCGCAGTCCGCCCAGCTACCGCCATCACCTCCATATACCGAGCTGATGTCGTCCACCAAGCCTCCGGCCGAGCCGCCCCGGCCGCGTCACCCGCGGCCTTCCGAGCCGCTCGTGGCCTTCCACACGGCTCTGGCTGAGCCACCCATGACCTTCTGCGCTGCTCCGATCGAACCACCCGCAGCCCCTAGAGTTTCTCTAGCTGAGCCACCCTATGGCCTCCACCTTCATGGCTGAGTCTCCCCACGGCCTCACGCCATCCGCGGCCGAACCCCTGCAGCCCCTCGCGGCCTACCGGACCGCCCAGCGGGCCGGACCAAACCCAACGAGTCAGGCCGCACTGAGGGCTAGGCCATACCCAGCGGGTCGGTCCAGGTCGACCTGAACCAGGTTGGCCCAGGCAAGGTCGGGCCAAGTCAGTCCGATCGGGTCCGATCGGACCCAGGCCCACTATGACCCATTTACTTCTTTTGGTCATAAATTTGGCATCGGACGTTCGTTTGACAAAACGTCAGTGGCATTGGAAATATTGGAGTGTGACGGTCCCTTTGAGTATACCCCACTGGAGGTTTGGGTTAAGATGGGAAATAGCCAAGTCAGATCGAGCATGAATCCAACCGGGCCCCCGGGACTAAAAGGCTAATAACTCACAGACCGGGTGTCTAATTGACGCGTCGTCTGATACGTTAAGACCCCTATGATGTGGCAGACCTTTGATATGATTCTTTGTGAGACTTCATGGCAGTTGGAATATCGACCAGTAGCTTATGGAGAGGATCCTTCTGGAGATGACCGAGCATAGTGCGGGAACTCAGTAGTTGGCTGAGACTGGATGACTGCTGACCTTTTCGACTCGGAGTGACTTGACAGGCCCAGTGGGGAGCACCTCTGTGTGACGTGGCAGACCCACGGTGGGGAGTTCCACTCTGTGATGTGGCAGACCCATGGTACTTAACAGGAGGGGTACCTCAGCAGGCCACGGTGGGGAGTGCCTCTCTGTGAAGCGACAGATCCATGGTACTCGATAGGAGGAGTACCTCAGCATGTCACGAGGGGGAGCGCCTCTGTGTGACGTGGCAGACCCATAGTGGGGAGAGCCTCTGTGTGACACATCAGACCCATGGTACTCGACAGGAGGAGTACCTCATCATTCCAAGATTAGTGGGAACTGCCTCTGTGTGACGTCGCAGGCCTACTATACTCAATAAAGGAGGGGTTTTCTAGCAGCCGAGGTGTTCGACGATGTGACTGGAGATGTTACATGTTAATACCCCTAGAATAAATCCCGGTGTGATCTGAGTCAGTATCTCAATGTTTTCCTCATGATTGAGATGGATTACTTGATAACTTAGGTATATGTATGGGCACATACCTGGGTAGAGTTATCTGTTGATTTTTCATACTTTTTGTTTATCCTTGGTGGATTTTGTGAGACCTTGAGGGTATTGGGGTCCCTACTGAGTATCGTTATACTCACCCCTACACGGGCTATGCCCGCACATTGTTGTGTTGGATGCAGATGACAGACAGCGCTGACTGAGGTTGGGAGTACCAGGACTGGACGGTGCCTGGAGGTGGACCATACGGCGTGTCAGTATGTAGAGGAGACGGGTGGACGTGGAGTGTTGTGAAGGCGATCTGTACCTACCCTTCAGGTAGGAACCTCAGAGGATGACCCAGTGACCGCATTTTCATGACATGTAAAATTTATTATGTTTTTAAGGTTGATTTATAGTCTAGGGTGCGTTGGTAGGTTTAGAGTGTGTATTTTTAATAAAAATGACTAAGAGAGGGGGTGGTTTTGCAAAGAGTTTAAAACAATGACTTAGTTGAAATAGCTTAAAAGTTGAGTGACCTAGTGAATTTTGAAAAATATGAGATAAAAGGGTCGATGTGATTTTACTACACACATATCAAGTTCATTGTTCATATAGATTCATCTTAGGTTTATAGTAATTCTTTGGTTGGAGTTAATTGGAATCCCGATTAATTCCTAAGCTTTTATTTCAATGCTTTAAGGGCCAAACCTTGACCTAACAATCGTATTGTCAAGGTCCAGTACTTATGCATGGAATAAGAGCTTCCAAAGCAGATTGAAATCTCAGTAAGTTGGGTATGAAAAGGATTCTTGTGATGTCCAATCGGAACAACACAAGTCATGCACTCAAAACCTCACACTGATCGGTTAGAAATTAAGAGCATAACACTCACATGCATCAAATCAAGCATTCAAATCTGAAATAAAATAAGATACATGGAATGAAATGTTTAAACACCCAAATTAATCCAAACCAGTAGCTAGTGTATTCATCTGAACTCCCTTGACATGTGTGTAGCTCCCTCACAACGAACACCCAACTTTTAGCTCGACATCGGGAGGAGGAGGAAGCTCAGATGGAACTCCTTCTTCATCCTTGATTACCCTATGAGGATAGGGGACTCCAGAACTTCTTGGATGGTGAGAGGACTCCTTTGGGTCTCCAAAATGTCAGAGTGCGGCTCCTGGTTCGAACTTTCAAATGAGGTTCCCTTGGTTCCCTTTTATAGAAAAATTGGAAGGTGGTTTTAGGCACACAGATTTCATTAATCCACTGTACCCTGAGGTTTGGTCTTCAGAAAGCCTTATATCGCTTTGGATAAAATAAAAAAGTTGTATCCCTACCTCTTGAGTGTATCCACCAAAATTTTGGCACCATTAGGACAACTACATCTCAAGATATTGATAAAATATAGAAAACCGCATTTGACTTGGTCCAAATTCGGTGTCTTGGACAAATCAGTTCGTATGGGCCCCATAGAATCCGAATTAGGCTTGGGTTTATTAATATAAAATGTATACTATTAAATTTTCGACAGGCCCAAAAAAATTTAGCCCATTTGGGTTTACTTATTTCGTGTACTATGTAAAATAGTGGACAGATGTCCATGGATCCATGCAATTTTGGCCCATTTTTCTTCAACTTCATCAAGGGCCCTCCAAATCACCTCCACCTACATTGAAATAATAAAAACAAGTAAAATTGCCCATTATAATGTTGTTTAAAATTAATTAAATGATTCAAACATAAAGTTCAATTTATTATTATATTTGGAATATTCATTACAAAACTAGTTTAAAACAGCAATGTAAGGGTGGAATAAAACAGTGAATCGTGGTACGATCACACCCCCACACCTAAACATTTACACACCTGGGCAAAATCACATATCCAAATAAAATGATTCATATATATATATTTCCCACATAATGAATATTTAATATTTAAGGAAATTTTATTTAAATTAAAGTGATCAATGCACGAACCACACCAAGGAGTTCTTCCTAGTGAAAATAGAAAAAGATGTCTCATAAATCATATCATAGCGGAAAAAAAAGATTCATGATACCCAATTGAGAAAGGAATTCATAAGTAAACCATGACACTAACTCTCCATGTGTGTGTGTGAAAACCATTCCATGCTATTCTTTCCTCTTGTTATCCAATAAATATATGTTATTTTAACATTTTTCAGCTTGAATGATTTTGTCACCGAACCTGTCTCACATCCTTTGCAATCATATCTCAAGACCCACTCATTTAAGCATTCCCAGAAGTCAAACCATAAGCTCCTAACCTAGATGTCCCCATATGTTGCACATTTCATCACTCCCCCCATTTATTATATTTTTTTAAGTTGCAATTGGAACAAATCTCACACTCATCTCTCAACCCTTGTTTGATCTCCTCACGACACTAATTGCAATAGTTATAACAAGATAAAAGGTTGAGGATGAGTGGTTTTTGACCTGCCCAAGACACAACAATTTTTTTTTTGAGGGCGTACAATAGTCGGACATTAGGTACAAATGCATAGGTCAATCTGGTACAGTAATGAAATAGATCGGATAAGGAACAAACGTATGGAAATATCATTTCAAGCTGAAAGATATTAACCCAACATATATTTACCTTATATTAAGTAAGAAATATTCACACTTTGTGGTTTGGTGCAAAAATGTATGGAGATATTAGTGACACAGTTTTCCAAAAACTACTCACATAAGGGGCATCAATCATCTCAAATTTTTCACAGTGATACAACCATTTATATCATTGACATAAAACCAATTCACTAAAAAAATCACTCCTTGATGGTAAAATCATACACAAATTCTTTTTAGCCTTCGTTAGGGTATTTTTACTTTCCCCACTTTATGGTCTCCAAATCATGGAACTTCGAAATTGTTGATGGGGAAAAATCAAAATACCATAAAGAAGGCCAAAAAGAGAAAACAAAAGGAGAAAACGATGAAAATTTATAACTAACCCAGGAATGTACCCATCCCCCCACACCTAGAGTATGCAGTGTCCTCACTATAGTAAAATAGAATGTGGGAAGGAAGGATAAAACCTGGTGGATTTCATTCATAGTTTGCTTCTTGAACTTGGAGTTCCTCCATCGGAGACTCCAGAATGGCTTCATGAAAGTGCTTCAGCCACTGACCATTAATAGTGGATGTTTGCTTGGTTTCTTCATTTTGAACCTGGACAACACCAAATGGAGAGACGTTAGTAACAGTGTATGGTCCAAACCAGAGGGAACGAAGCTTACCTGGATGCAACTTCAGCCTTGCATTATAAAGGAGGACCTTCTGCCCAATATGGAACTGAAGATGAAGGATAAGTCGGTCATGGGCAGCCTTGGTTTTCTCCTTATAAATCCTGGAGTTCTCATATGTATCTCTTCTCATTTCCTATAGCTCCTGAATCTGCAACTTCCTTTGAGCACCTGCACCAGAATGATTAGAATTGCATTGTTTGATGGCCCAGTAGGCCTGGTGCTCAATCTCAACAGGGAGGTGACAACTCTTTCCAAACACAAGACAATAGGGTGACATTCCAATGGGAGTTTTGAAAGTAGTATGGTAGGCCCATAATGAATCATCAAGTCTAAGACTCCAATCTTTCCTATTGGGTTGAACCGTTTTTTCAAGAATTTGTTTTACCTCTCTATTTGACACCTCATCTTGAACATTGGTCTGTGGATAATATGTAGTAGAAACTTGATGACCGACCCCATACTGACGCAAAAGTGATTGCATTGTTCGGTTGCAGAAATGAGAACCCTGGTCACTGATGATGAACCTAGGTAATCCAAACCTACAAAAGATTTGAGTTCTCAAAAATTCTACAACTGTTTTGGAATCATCTGTCCTTGTGGCCCGTGCCTCTACCCATTTTGACACGTAATCAATGTCCAAAAGAATGTACAAGTTGCCAAAATAATTGGGAAATAGCCCCATAAAGTCAATGCCCCAAACATCAAAAATTTCATGAAAGAGCAAGGGTTGTTGTGGCATTTCATTCCTTATAGATACATTCCCCATTCTTTGACAACGAGGACAAGATTTAAAAAATTCATGGGCATCCCGAAAAAGTATTGGCCAAAAGAGACCAGAATCAAGAACTTTGAGAGCAGTCTGTTGGGGACCAAAGTGGCCCCCACAAGCAAGAGTGTGGCAGAATCTCATGACAGACTGAAACTCGCTATCGAGAACACAACGCCTAAGGACCTGATCGCTACATGTGCGCCAAAGGTAGGGGTCATCCCAAATGTACCAATGAGACTCATGTTTTAGACGACTGGCTTGGTTTTTGTTGAAATCAGTAGGAATGCAAGATGCTACCAAATAATTTACAATTTCAGCATACTAGGGAATAGCATCTTGCACTTTGTACAATTTCTCATCAGGAAACATGTCATTAATGGGAATGCAGGGGGAAGAGACAATGTCTGAGGATGGGGGGATCCTACTGATATGGTCTGCCACCACATTCTCTGCTCCTTTTTTATCTCTAATTTCTAGATTGAATTTCTGAAGGAGGAGCTCCAACGAATGAGACATGGTTTGGCTTCCGGTTTCTTTAGGAGATACCGGAGGGCTGCATGGTCTAAGAACACAATGACTTTGGACCCTAAAAGGTATGACCTGAATTTATCCAAGGCAAACACAATGGAAAGAAATTCTTTTTCAGTTGTGGTGTAGTTTTCTTGGGCGGGGTCCAAAGTATTTGAGGGATAGGCAATGGCATGTGGAGCTCAATCGACCCTTTGTGATAAGACTGCCCCAACTGCATAGTTAGAGGCGTCACACATGAGCTAAAATGGTAAATCCCACCGAGGTGGTTGGATTACCAGGGGTGATGTGAGACTCCATTTTAATTTATTAAAATCTTCTTCACATTCTTTATCAAAAACAAAATCTTTTTCTTTTTGGAGTAAGTGGGAGAGGGGAAGTGCAATCTTACTAAAATCACGAATGAAATGACGGTAAAATTCAGAATGACCTAGGAAAGACCGCACATCACGTACATTTTTAGGGAATGGTAGGGAAGAAATGACATCCACTTTCGATTTATCTACTTGGATACCATCCCCAGAAATGACATGTCCCAAAACTATACCTTGTCGCACCATGAAATGGCATTTCTCATAATTTAATACAAGATTATTTTCAATACAGCGACGTAGGATGGAACTAAGACTACTTAAACATTCATCAAAAGAGGATCCATAAATAGTAAAATCATCCATGAAAAATTCCATGTAATTCTCCAGGTAATCCATAAAAATAATAACCATACATTGCTGGAAAGTACCTGGAGCATTGCATGTGCCAAATGGCATCCTTCTATAGGAAAATGTGCCAAAGGGGCAAGTGAAGGTTGTCTTTTCCTGATCCTCGGGGGCAATATGGATCTGAAAGTATCCAGAATACCCATCAAGAAAACAATAATGGGAATTCCCCGCTAGACTCTAGCATTTGGTCAATGAATGGAAATGGGAAGTGGTCCTTCCTAGTGTTTTGGTTTAGTCGGTGATAATCTATACAGACACGCCAACTATTCTGCACACGAGTTGGAACCAATTCATTGTTTTCATTTTTAATTACCGTTAGGCTAGTTTTTTTAGGAACTACTTGAACGGGACTAACCCATTGGCTATCAGAGATGGGGTAAATGATTCCAGCAGCCAATAATTTTGTTACTTCCTTTTTAACTACTTATAAGAGGTTTGGGTTCAGTCGACGTTGTGCCTGCCTCACTGGTTTAGACTCATCAGTTAATAAAATATGATGTGTACAAATTGATGGTCTAATACTAGGAATGTCTGCAAGTGTCCATCCCAATTCTTTTTTATGCTCCCTCAAAAGTTCAAGCAGTCGCAATTCATACTTAGGAGGGATTGAACTAGCAATGATGACAGGCAACTTGTTTCAATTCTCAAGATATGAATATTTTAAATCTTGAGGCAGTTGCTTTAGTTCCAATTCAGGTGGATTTTGGATTGATGGGATTGTGTGTGAAAGTGATAGGTCACTAATCTCATCTAACTGCTCAATGGTATCATCCTCAGATGTGGAATTAGCTTTTACAAGCGTAGAAGTATCATCGATGGTCATGTGATCCTCCGTGTTCAAGAAATTATCAATTAATAAACATGCATGACACCTTTCTAGACCATTAAAACAATCAAAACATGATTCATTACCAAGAATTTCAATCAAAGAGGAAAATTCAGAAAGGGGATCAGGGGAAACAAATGAAGTGATTTTAGGGGAAGGGAGTACATCAATTGAATTTACCGAGAGAGAGGAATGTTCTTCTGAGGGGTGCTTCATGGCATCAAGGATGTTGAAATGGACTATGTCACCACCAAATTCCATAGATAATGTACCATTATGGACATTAATTATGGATTTGGCAGTTTTCAAGAAAGGTCTCCCCAATATAATTGGGGCGTGTCCATTCATCCTATCATCTTCCATTTTTAGCACATAAAAATCAGCAGGAAATATTAAATTTTGAACCCTCACAAGAACATCCTCTAACACACCAGAAGGGTGTTCCGTACTCCGATTTTCTAGTTGAACAACTATTCCTATGGGCTTTAGTTCACCGACCTGCAAAGAAGACTATATGGAGTGAGGCATCACATTAATAGAAGCACCCAAATCAAGCATAGCATTGGAGAAAGAATACTCCCCTATGGTGAACGGAATCAAGAATGTTCCAGGATCATTGCACTTGGTGGGAAGTGATGGTTGTATTAATGTTGAGACGTTCCTCCCCAGGCTCACCTTCTCATTACCTCTAAGTCACCTTCGGTGGGTACACATCTCCTTCAGAAATTTGGCATATCTCAGAATTTTCTTGACAGCATCAATTAATGGAATTTTAACCTACACTTTTTTTAAAGTCTCCAAGATTTCTTTATCAAGTTCAGTTTCCTTTTGTTTCCTTGGTAGAGTGGATCTTTGGGGAAATGGAAGAGGAATGCTTGGGCTTGGTAACTCATCAATAGACACACTCTTTCCTTTGGTAGGACTTCTCTCAAGACAAGGTTCCATCTCATTTGAACCTTTTTCAGTGGTTGGGATGGTGGTTCCCTTAGGAGAGGATGAATCTAATGGAGGGTTCATTTGGATTTTAAGTTGAGTTCCACTCCTAAGGGTTATGTCACTAACATTTCCCTTATCCCTAGGGTTGACAAGTGGTTGAGATGGTAGTTTACCAGACCCATGGCTTTGGATTTCACCCACTGAGTTAGCTAGTTGGCCTAATTGGGTTTTGAGGTCTTGTATGGCTGCTTGGGTGGTTTGTTGGAACTGGAGATTATTGGCAGCCATTTGTTTCATCATATCTTCTAGGCTAGGCTCAGGTTTTGGAGGGGGTTGTTGGAAAGTCCTTTGGGGTGGTTGAAAATTTCTGCGTGGTGGTGGTTGATGACTACTTTTCCCTGGTTGGTTCCATGGTTGATGAGGCTGGTTTGAATAACCCCCTTGCCTATAGGCTTGGTTGTCTTTCCACCCAAGGTTGGATGGGTAGTAAGGTTCTTGCCTAATGGGTTGGTTATAGGAGCGTCCTGGGAATATTGCCTCCCAACTCTCATAAGTTTCTCTCAATTGGGGGCATTGGTCAGAATAGTGGGTATCAGAAGATCATATACCACAATGTATGGGAGGAGGAGATTGGAATTTCCCTTGGGAAAGAGCAAGTTGTTGTAGAAGGGTACTCACCTCTTAAAACTTTGTGTCCACCTTCTTCTTGAATTCAGTACTTTGCACCTCATGGACACCTCGAATGGGTACACTAGACCTTGAACTGAATTGTTGAGTGTTCTGTGCCATGGTCTCAATTAGGGTCCTTGCAGCGATTGGGTTTTTATCTACTAGTGCACCACCTGCAGCAGCATCAATCATGTTACGATCTATTGGAATTAAAACTTCATAAAAATTTTGTATTAAAAGTTGATCGCTTATTTGGTGGTGTGGACAACTTGAACATAATATTTTAAATCATTCCCAATATTCATAAAGGGTTTCTCCTTGAGATTGTCTTATCCCACGTATTTCTTTACTTATTATTGCAGTTCGAGAGGCTGGGAAGTATTTTTCAAGAAAAAGTCGTTTCATGTCCGCCCAACCTCTAATAGGTGAATTAACATAATACAACCAATCTTTAGCCGTGTATTCTAATGAAAAGGTAAATGCTATAAGTGTTACTTGTTCTTCATCCATATTAGTAGGTTTTAATGTTTAAAAAATATTATGAAATTCTTTTAAATTCTTATGTGGATCTTCTCCAGGCAGTCCATGAAATCTTGGTAATAAATGAATTAAACCAGATTTTTGTTCAAAATTGGGTGCCTCGCCTTGTAATTGAATGTAAGTGGGTCGGATATCAACATTAGGTAAGGTTAGTTATTTTAGTGTTCTATTATTTTCAGCCATTTTATACAAGTTATGTTCAGTTTTAACTTTGGTTTCAGAAGAAGAAGAAGGATCAAGAAGAATTTTAAGATGTGATGTCTCCTCCTTCAAAGTGTGGTCTTGTGTGTCTCAATTTCATTGATGTAGGATCCTCTCGGGTTCGGGTTCGAAATTTTGTGGGTCTCCCAGAGTAGAACGCTTCATACATAGAACCTACAAAATAAATAAATTAGAACACAAAAATAAATGAAAAGGTAGAAGATAAAACAAACAAATATTCACAAAAATTACAAAAACTTTATCAAAAACACGCACAAAAAACCAAAGCGCTCCCCAGAAACGACGCCAAAATTTGACCGAGTTGTCATGACACGTCAAATTTATTATGTTTTTAAGGTTGATTTATAGTCTAGGGTAGACCCTAGGTCATCTATCAAGGAGCGTTGGTAGGTTTAGAGTGTGTATTTTTAATAAAAATGACTAAGAGAGGGGGTGGTTTTGA
Organism: Viscum album; assembly: GCA_963277665.1. Classification (NCBI taxonomy): domain Eukaryota; kingdom Viridiplantae; phylum Streptophyta; class Magnoliopsida; order Santalales; family Viscaceae; genus Viscum; species Viscum album. Next base: position 410,423,864 of record OY728129.1, on the reverse strand, counting down.
AAAGAGTTTAAAACAATGACTTAGTTGAAATAGATTAAAAGTTGAGTGACCAAGTGGATTTTGAAAAATATGAGATAAAAGGGTCGATGTGATTTCACTACACACATATCAAGTTCATTGTTCATAGAGATTCATCTTAGGTTTAGAGTAATTCTTTGGTTGGAGTTAATAGGAATCCTGATTAATTCCTAAGCTTTTATTTCAATGCTTTAAGGACCAGACCTTAACATAACAATCATATTGTCAAGGTCCAGTACTTATGCATGGAATAATATCTTCAAAACCAGATTGAAATATCAATAATTTGGGTATGAAAATGATTCTTGTGATGTCCAATCGGAACAACACAAGTCACACACTCAAAACCTCACACCGATCGGTTAGAAATTAAGAGCACAACACTCACATGCATCAAATCAAGCATTAAAATATGAAATAAAATAAGATACATGGAATGAAATGTTTAAACACCCAAATTAATCCAAACCAGTAGCTATTTTATGCATCTGAACTCCCTTGACATGTGTGTATCTCCCTCACAACGAACACCCAACTTTTAGCTCGACATCGGGAGGAGGAGGAAGCTCGGATGGAACTTCTTCTTCATACTTTATTCCCCTATGAGGATAGGGGAATCCAGAACTTCTTTGATGGTTATAGGACTCCTTTTGGTCTCCAAAATGGAATATTGTGGCTCCTGGTTCTAACTTTCAAATGAGGTTCCCTTGGTTCCCTTTTACAAGAAAATTGGAAGGTGGTTTTAGGCACACAGATTTCATTAATCTACTTGTACCCCATGTTTTGGTCTTCATACAGCCTTATATATCTTTTGAAAAAATAAAAAAGTTGTATCCATACCTCTTTAATGTCTCCACCGAAAGTTTGGCACCATTTGGACAACTACAGCTCAAGATATTGATAAAATACAGAACACCGCATTTGACTTGGTCCAAATTCGGTAGCTTGGACAGATCAGTTAAGATGGGCCCCATAGAAGCCGAATTAGGATTTGGTTCCTTAATAGTAAATGTATCATATTAAATTTTGGACAGGACCACAAAATTTCAGCCTATTTGGATGCACTTATTTCGTGTAATATGCAAAATAGTGGACAGATGTCCATGGATCCATGCAATTTTGGCCCATTTTTCTTCCACTTCATCAAGGGCCTTCCAAATCACCTCCACCAACATTGAAATAATAAAAACAAGTAATATTTCATATTATAATGTTGATTAAAATTAATTAAATGATTCAAACATAAATTGTAATTTATTATTATATTTGGAATATTCATTAAAAAACTAGTTTAAAACAGCGGTGTAAGGGTGGAATAAAACAGTGAATCGTGGTACGATCACCCAATAGCTATTTTTTCTCTTTATTTAGTTGTATTGTTTTTTAGTTTTACTTGTACCTTTACTGTTGGGCTTGTATTTCAGACCCTTTACTTTCAGCACGCTTTTGGTTATACAGTTTACTTATGTTCGTATCTTGTTGTGTGCTTGGTTATGTGAGTTTGTAGGTTATAAAGGCAATTCCTTCACAACTTTAGGGAAAACACCTTTCAGTGCTAGTCGCCAGCCCCTAGACTATGGAAGGCGGGCTTCAGGTAGTCACGGCATGGGCCTGGGGGACGGGTCATGACAAATTGGTATTAGAGGAGTTGGTTCTACCGAAGAACTAAGACTCAGATCTTTTCTATGAAGCAATAGTGTAAAGGGTAATGAGTGCGGTTTTTAGTTCAGGGAGTCCAGTGTTTGTGCAGCAGCTGGCGTATCCATACACCAGGACCCTCAATTCTGATTTATGACTTACTACACGAAAACACTGATTACACGTGTGTTTTCAAGAGTCTTATTTGTAAACTCTTTGAGTCAGATCACCAGTTATAACTTATTGACCATGGCACACCTGTTTCTTTTCAGGATGCCTTCACGTAGACAGCCAGCTAGGGTTCTGAGAGTTGTACGCACTGATAGCCCACCGAGCGATGAGGCCTCAGTGTAGGGTCCACTTCTAGTAGAGGCACCAGCAGAGGCACCAGCGGTAACATTACCCATTGGGCCACCGATTCCACCAGCCCCAGTAGTAGAGAGTACACGCCGCTTGAGTGCGTTGAATGAGTTCCAACACTAGAGGCCACCCAGGTTTAGGGGAGAGACGAACCCACATGCGGCTGAGGATTGGTTGGAGGCTGTGGTGAGAGTCTTCCGACTCATAGGGACACCAGCCAATCTCATGGTGATCCTTGCCGCTAGCCTTCTACATGAAGCAGTCGGCAGATGGTGGAGCTTGATGATCCAGGTTCACGACGAGGTGACGCTTCCCTGGGTAGACTTCGAGAGCCTGTTTCAGGTAGAGTTTTTCCCAGCGACTCTTCACGCGGTGCGCATACAGGATCTTCTTCATCTGCAGCAGGGCGTCATGACTGTAGCTCAATATTCAGCGAGGTTCGCAGACCTCTCACGTTACTCCACAGATATGGTACGGGACCCATTCTTTAGGGCCCGGACCTTTGAGCAGGGGCTCAGGCAGGAGAACAGGGCTTTGATGATCTCACCCAGCATCCCAACGTGGGAGGGGGTGTAAGAGAGAGCCCTCTTAGTGGAGAGTTTCCTTGTTGAGCAGTCACCATCAGTGATACACACCATCAGTCGTCATGTATCGAAGTCTTCTGCAGCTGGTAGTAGACAGACATCACAGAAGTCCAAGAGGACCAGACCTATAGGTGGACAACTTCATGACTCAAGATCGGTTGTGCGGGGAACCCGAGGTGGAACCAGTCAGGCAAGCATCATGCAGTGTTACTCATGCGGAGGGTAGGGTCACATGGCTCATGATTTTCCAACCTGTCATATAGATGATCAGTAGATGGTTGAAGTACCGCCTAGGCAGAGACATAGGTTTGATTAAGGAGGTCCTCAGGGAGCAGGTGGACGTGGTAGAGGAGCTGTCCGTGCAGCTGGCGGTGGGCGACGATTTGAGATATTACCACCACCACCACGAGGAGGTCCACCCCGACCGCAAGGAGCAAGTGGACAGGGGAGAGCTCAGCTCTAGGCAGCTGAGGCTTATGATCATGGCACTCCGGACATGATACGAGGTACGATCTATGTCTACTACACCTTAGCTGCAGTACTTATAGACACAGGTGTTATTCATTATTTTATTGCCACTGCCCTCATTCGGAGCTCGGAGATTCTGACAGAATTGTTGGCTCGATCCTTATGGATAGAGACTCCTACGGTAGTAGATTCGACAATTAATCACTGGAGACGGCAGTGTGAGCTTACTCTAGGAGGAGAGAGCTTCGGCTGGGATCTCCTAGTAGAAGTGTCAAGGCCTTACGATGTCATCTTGGGTATGGACTATTTATCTACATTTCATGCGCAGATTGACTATATTAGGCACAAAGTGTGGTGTGTCCGCACGGATGGGACCAGGTTTACCTTCACTGGCGAGAAGGGATCTTTTACAGCGCAGGATGGACTTACTCAGAGGAGGGTGCAGCCGATTACACATCAGTTGGATAGCCTTAACCTTGTAGTGGTTGATGTGGAGAGTCTGAATTATCCTGTAGTGGTGGACCAGTATGTGGATGTCTTCCCTGATGATGTTCCAGGTCTACCTCCTTGCAGAGAGGTGGACTTTTACATTGACTTATACCCCGGGATGGCACCGATATCTACACCAGTGTATCGGATGGCTCCCGCAGAGCTTTGCAAGTTGCGGGTATAGCTAGAGGAATTATAGGGGAAGGGATTCATCCAGCCTAGTGTTTCCTCATGGGAAGCCCTGATTTTGTTCCCTAAGAAGGAGTATGGGAGATTGAGGCTTTGTGTTGACTATCGGAACCTGAACCAGGTGACTATGAATAACAAGTACCCACTCCCGAGTATTGACGACCTCTTTGATCAGCTGAAGGGAGTACGGTAGTTCTCGAAGATAGACCTCAAATCAGGCTATCACTAGCTCAGAGTACAAGATGAGGATGTGCAGAAGATGGCCTTCAGGTGTCCGTACGGCCATTACGATTTATTGGTTATGCCATTCGGTGTGACCAATGATCCAGCAGTGTTCATGGGACTCATGAACAGGATCTTCCAGCCATAACTTGATCGCTCTGTAGTAGTCTTCATCGACGATATTCTGGTCTACTCGACTACTGAGGTGGAGCATGCTTATCATTTTCGGGTAGTACTGGACACAATCTGAGAGCACCAGCTTTATGGTAAGCTCTCGAAGTGCTAGTTCTGGATCTGAGAGGTTCACTTTCTCAGACATGTCATATCAAAGGCTAGAGTTGCAGTGGATCTAGAAAATATTGAGGCGGTACTTTCATGGGAGCCACCTAGATGTGTGACGGAGGTATGGAGTTTCTTGGGTTTGGTTGGATACTACCAGAGATTTGTACCAAATTTCTCCAGAGTTGCAGCACCACTATCAGCCTTGATGAAGAAGGGGCAACCCTTCATGTGGTCGGAGAGATTCCAGCAGAGTTTTCAGGATATAAGGCGTAGTCTAACTAGTTCCCCCATCTTGAGGCTTCCAGAGAAGGGTGTAGGGTATATAGTCTACTGCGACGCATCAGGAAACGGACTCAGATGTGTCCTGATGCAGGAGCGAGCAGTGATCGCATATAGTTCTCGACAGCAAAGACAGCATGAGAAGAACTATGCTACCCATGACCTGGAGTTATCAACAGTGCTCTTCGCCTAGAAGATGTGGCAACACTATCTGATGGGCGAGCGCTTTACAGTATACTTTGATCATAAGAGTCTCGGGTATATCTTCTCTCAGAAGGACTTGAACCTGAGATAGAGAAGTTGGCTTGAGTTCCTCCAGGACTATGAATTAGAGATATTCTATAATCCTGGGAAGGGGAATGTTGTTGCAGATGCACTCAGCAGGAGATCTGGTATACAGCTGCTAGGCGAGGCGATGGAGCAGCTGGCTGCTTTACAGATATCCTTTGTGGATAGAGATGGATCAGCTTTTCTTCGGTCTCTTAAAGTCACTCCCCCACTTCTTCAGTGATTCAGGTAGGCGCAGCATCGGGACACTGACTGCAAGGATCGACGTGCTCAGATATCCACAGGGTAGGCACCTGATGGATTTTCTAAAGGTGGGGAGCACGTCATCTGCTTCAGAGTACGTACCATGGTACCAATGTCACTTCAGGAGGAAGTGTTGAGGGAATTCCACACTTCCCCTCTAGCAGTATATACAGGAGTGGCGAAGATGTACCAGGATCTCTGACGACAGCACCGGTGGCCAGGAATGAAGAAAGAAGTATTAGAGTTTGTTTCTCGGTGCCTCACTTGTCAGCAAGTGAAGGCAGAGAATCAGGTACCAGCAGGCTTGGATCGGTCTTTGGAGGTCCCAGAGTAGAAGTGGGATGGGATATCCATGGACTTAATTATAGGAGATTGTACGGCTACATGGAGTACCCTCGATGATTGTCTCTGATCATAATGCGCATTTTACTTCCCAGCTATGGAAGGGGTTGTAGGAGGCTTTCAAGACGTAGCTTCATTTGAGCACCGCCTTCCATCCTTAGACGGATGGCCAGACCGAGTGAACCATTCAGACCCTCGAATACATGTTGTGTTCTTGTGTCCTCGACTTCGGTCACAGCTAGGAGGATCACTAACCTTTGGTGGAGTTTTCATACAACAACAGTTATCACTCCACCATTGGGATGGAACCATTCGAGGTGTTGTACGGGAAACCTTGAAGATCACCTTTGTGTTGGACTGACCCATGGGAGTCATCACTAGTGGGACCAGAGATGCTACGGGCTACCACGGAGAAGGTGCAGATCATCTAGGAGAAGATGAATACTGCACAGAGCAGGCAGAAATCGTATGATGATAGGAGACGGAGACCTCTGGAGTTCAAGGATGGTGACCACGTCTTTCTACAGGTCTCACCTCAATGAGGTTTGCAGAGATTTGGCCGAGGAAAAAATTTATATACAAGGTTCATCAGACCTTTTCAAGTCCTTGGCATAGTTGGAGAGGTGGCTTACCTCTTAGCTCTTCCACCTTAGTTGCATCGAGTGCACGATGTCTTCCACATATCCTAACTGAGGAGATACGTGCACGACCCTTCTCACATCATCGACCATGGAGAGATGGACATTGATGATGGGGAAACTTTTACAGAGGTTCCAGTGGAGATTGAGGATCGACTAGAGTGAGTCCTTTGTGGACGGTCAATACCTTTAGTGTGCATCCGCTGGCAGCACGGGAACCTCCGTGAGAGCACATGAGAGCGGGAGGCCTATATTCGTGCTCAGTACCCCCACTTGTTCCCTTAGTTTGAGTTGTGGATTATGGGGACGTAAATCCTTGAGGTGGGGAGAATGTAAAGACCCGGAATTTCCATGTAATTTTTTTAAAATATATGGAAATTTTACAAGCCCGCGAAAATTGACGGTGCATGATTCTGAGGCCCAGAGTGCCCGAAATGAATTTCTGAACTTTTGTTCAGGTATGTTCAGTAAATGTGTGAGTGGATTTTTCTAACTTTTGAACGGGTGCTCAGAATTGAAATTTGAGGGAACCATTGAACTCGCAGCATCGGTATTCACTTAAGAAAACTTTCACCTCGACGGTAGTTGTTCGAGGGTGAAAGTTAATTTTTTGGTTTTTCATGGAAATAATAAAATAAAATAATCACACATTTTATTTTATTTATTGAACCCCCCTCTACTTGAGTTAAGGTGTTTGGGACCACCCAAGTCCTCAAAACCTCCTAAATTTGAATTTAGGGGCGGGGACCACCCGACCCCTCTTAATGGGGGAGAGACCTCTCAACTCCCCCAATTAATTCTTTGTGTCAAAAAAATAATTGTTAAGTTACCAATTAATTTTATGTGACAACATAAAATTAAATGTTAAGTTGTTATTTAATTTTTGTTTTGGCTATTTCTTTTCTCCTTAGTGGAATTGGGGAAGGGATTGGTAAAAGAAAATTGGGAGAGAACTTGAAGGATTATCCTCTCCAACGAAGAACGCCAACGAAGAACGCCGACCTCGACTTCAACCTTCTTCCTCGATACATCCTCCAATGGTGGACATCTTCATCAATAAAGAATCACCTCCATCGAAAAATTTTAATCCGATGGATGAGCTCGAGATCGGAGGCATGTGACAGGCGCGACGAACGTCGACAACTTCGACTTCTCTTTTCGTCGTCAACAATCAAACAAGGTAGGGGTTTATTTTTGTATGAATACTTTTCCCATGTTCTTCCCTTGAATTATTTTTCTAGATTGGGAATAAATCATTGTGGTAGGTTGTAAAGCTTGACATTCTTCTTCAAGTTCTTGTTGAGCCATATGCTACCACCCTAACATGGAGGGTATGGGCCAAACAAATATGGCCCGACCCCTCCACAAATCTTGTGATGTTATGTGGTGTTGAACGCGACGAAGGCGACGGCGCAATGACACCACCCCGCGGCCACTGCCGCCTTGAGACCTCCGCGCCCTCATGGATCCCCCACGGCCGAGCCACTCTGCGGCACCCATGGCCACTGTGCCCCACGGCTCGACTACGCACGGCCCCGCCACGCCGCCCACAGCCGTCGCCGACCAGGCCGAGCCGCCACCCCCATCTGTCGAGCCGCCGCCACCGTCTGCTGAGCCACGGCCGTCATCGTTCGCCGAGCCACCGATTGGGCTAATATGTCACCGTCATCCACTGAGTTGTTGTCACCATCTGCCGATCCGCTGTCGTCGTCCGCCGAGTCGTCGCCGCCGTCCACCGAGCCGCCGGCCGAGCCGCCCCGGTCGCGCCGCCCACAGCCTTCTGAGCCACCCACAGCCTTCTGCGTCGCTCTGGCATAGCCACCCATGGCCTTCCACGCTGCTCCGGCTGAACCATCTGTGGCCCCCTGAGCCGCTCCAGCCGAGTCGCCCCGCGACCTCTGCCCTCCTGGCCCAGCCGCCCCAGCCGAGTCACCCCACGGCCTCACGCCATCTGTGGTTGAACCCCCACGGCCCCTTGCGGCCTACCGGACCACCCAGCGGGCCGGGCCGGACCCAGCGGGCCGGAATGAACCCAACGGGCCGGTCCACACTGCGGTCCGAGCCAGACCCAACGGGTCGGTCCTACCGGGTCGGACCAGACCCAGGTCCACTACGACCCATTTACTTCTTTTGGCCATAACTTTGGCACCTGACATCCGTTTGACGAACCATCAGCGGCTTTGGAAATCTTGGAACAAGACGGTACCTTTGAGTATACCCCACTGGATTTTTGGGTTAATATGGGAAATGGTCAGGTTGGATCGAGCACGAATCCAACCAAGCCCCCGAGACTAAAAGGCTAATAACTCATGGACTGGGCATCTGATTGACGTGTTGTCTAATGTGTTGAGACCCCTATAACGTGGCGGACCTTTGAGATGCTTCTTCGTGAGGCTTTGTGGTAGTTGGAATATCGACCAGTAGCTTGTGGAGCGGATCCTTCCGGAGACGAGCGAGCATAGTGCGAGAACCTAGTAGATGGATGAGACTTGACGACTCCTGACCTTTTCGACTCAGAGTGACTTGACAGGACCATTGGGGAGCGCCTCTGTGTGACGTGGAAAACCCATAGTGGGGAGCAAGTTTGTGTGACGCGGCAGAACAATGGTACTCGAAAGGAGGGGTACCTCAGCAGGCCATGGTGGGGAGTGCCTCTGTGTGGCGCGCAAGACCCATGGTACTCAACAGGAGGAGTACCTCAGCAAGTCATGAGGGGGAGCGCCTTTGTGTGATGCAACAGACCCATGGTGGGGAGCGCCTCTCTATAATGCAGAAGACTCATGGTAATCAATAGGAGGAGTACCTAATAAGTCCAATATTAGTGGGAAGCGCCTCTGTGTGATGCAGCAGGCCCACTATACTCAATAAAGGATGGGTTCTCTAGAAGCCGAGGTGTTCGACGATGTGACTGGAGATTTTACTTGTTACTACCCCTAGAATAAATCATGGTGTGAGATGAGTCAGTATCTTTGTGTTTTCCTCATTATTGAGATAGATTACTTGATAACTTAGGTATATGTATGGGCATATACCTAGGTAGAGTTATCTGTTGATTTTTCATACTTTGTGGTTTATCCTTGGTAAATTTTGTGAGACCTTGAGGGTATCGGTGTCCCTACTAAGTATCGTTATACTCACCCATGCACGGGCTATGCCTACACCTTGTTGTGTTGGATGCAAACGATGGAGAGCGCTGACTGAGGTTGGGAGTACCAGGACTGGACAGTGCCCGGAGGTGGACCATACGGTGTGTCGGTACGAAGAGGAGACGGGTGGATGTGGAGTGTTGTGGAGGAAATCTGTACCTACCCTTTAAGTAGGAACCTCGGAGGATGACCCATTAGCTATTTTTTCTCTTTCTTCAGTTGTATTGTTTTTCAGTTGTACTTGTACCTTTACTGTTGGGCTTGTATTCTAGCCCCTTTACTTTCAACACTATTTTGGTTATATAGTTTGCTTGTGTTCCTATCTTGTTGTGTGCTTGGTTACGTGATTTTGCAGGTTATAAAGGCAATGTATTCCCAGTTTTAGGGAAAACACCTTTTGGTGCTAGTCGCCAGCCCCTGGCCTATGGAATGCGGGCTTGGGGTAGTCACGGCACGGGCCCCGGGGGACGGGTCATGACATAAAGGGTTATAAGGTAAACCATTCATGAAAAGTTAAACTTAAACTTCAAAGGAAGTATTTGTGAATTGATTTTGTGTTGAAAACCTTGAATAAAAGTATAATCAGTGATTAAACTTATTTCAATGATTTTCATCTTATATATTATATTACTGTGGTTAAAAAAATGACATCATGTATGTAGAGTGATAACCAATCAAGTTCGGTAAGGCCATGGGTCTTGAACCCATGTCCGAAGGATGATAAGGATTTCACGATTACCAATGGACTACATGATGTCCTGGTTAATGTTTATTTATTTTTAATTAATAAATATTTATAATGAACTATTATCGTTACTTTTTATTTTTATAGATTAATGCATGTTATTTTTTTATTCTTTAGGGGTCTTAGGATCCATTAAAAGCATATTTTAGTGATTTATTCATCAAAGTTAATTTCTAGAAATTCATTCCATGAGGTAATATATGTATTATAAACTTTTCAAAGAACAACCCAAGAATGAAATTTTTTTTATAGAAATTTATCAAGAGTTACTCAAAGTTCTGAAAGTGATCAAAAAATTATTGTCTTAATACCTTAATTTTTATTGATTTGATGGCCTTTTAAATCATCATAGATTTATGATTTTAAGGCCCTCAAATTTCCTTTGATTGTGCACTTGTTTTTTATTAATGACCTCAATCACACCCTATAAATATTTAAACTTTTCCTTCATGTCCAATCTTCACTCCCAACATATTTTCTCCTATGTGGAAACCTAGTTATATGTTACTTTGTGTAACCGTTGCGGTTCTAAATTTCCCTTTTTAAGGGAAGTTTTAGTATCCATTTTCATGATGTGGTTTTCTATGAATGAAACTTTCAATTATTAAAACTTTTATAACCCCGAAGAATTTTTAGGGTGAAATTCATTTTAAAGGGGGTAGAATGTATCACCCTGAGATTTTGAGAATTATTTTTTTTCAAATTAATTTATCTTTTCAATGTTTTTTTATCATTTCACATGACACTGGAAATTGTTATTTATATATATGTATATATATATTAAAGCACTAAGTCAAACATTACTTTCACACACAATACCAACTTGGTTTTCACTACACAAAATACCAACTTTTCTTGCACTATAAGAAACACCAACTTGGTGTGCGATGCACGCAACATTGAGTTTTTATAAAACATCTCTTTTTATAATTTTAATTATTTAAATAAGATAATTATAACTTGACTATTAAACATAGTAAAATGAATAGTAATAACAACTTTTCAAATATTTTTTATAATTTTTTAATATAAATAAAACACATTGATATTGAAAGATAATATTTTTTGTAAAGTCCTTTTATGTAAAAATTATTGTTTTCTTGAATGAATCACTTTTAATACTAAAAGTAATTTTATACACATTTATAAATTAAATTGTATAAAATAAACTTAATTTTTTAATTCATAATGTCAAAATTATCCTAGGGGGGATTTTTGGGTTTTTTCTAAGAAATTTCATTTTTTTGATGAATAGTGAAAAATATTGTGTTTTAGTTAAAAACTATTTTTTTGTCTAATTAATTATTGATGCTAAATGATATTATAAAAAAAATTAAGGTAAAATTATATGAATATTAAATTTATTAATAAAATTCAATTAATTATAATCAATTTCACTTTAAAATTGAATATAAAATCTTAACAAACTTTTGAACTTTTTCCTACTTTAAAACCCTGTTATTTCGTCCCATCTGCAGGATTAGCACTAATATTAATTTTTTCACTTATATGATTTGAATTTAAAAAATATAACATACACCATTTTATTTATTATAATATTTAGAGTCTAAAAATACTATATTAATTTTTGACCAAAATGATTAGTAAAAGTGAATAAAATTAATCATAGTTGTTAAGGACAAATTAAGCTTAATTAGGGAGTAAACCTTAAAATTAAGGGGAAAAATTACCTATAAAATTATCCAAAACTAATTTTATGTCCATATTTCTTCAATAAAACTTTAATTATTTATTTTTGTTTGTTTGGTATGACTTTTATTAGATAATAACATGTGCACACCTAATTTATTTCTAAAAATTCCATGTGAGTCCTTTTCCTTCTCTATAAAAGGCCACCACCTCTACCCATTCCTCACACCTCTTAAACCTTTTATTTTTTTTAAAATATCTTCCCACTTTTCCTCTCAAAAATCCTATCTTCTACCTTGAAGCCTCTTTTTGGGTAGAAATCTTCTCAAGGAAGTATTTTGGCACAAACCAAAAGGAGTTACCCGATTTAGAGGTAACATCTTCTCTCAAGATCCTTCCATTTATTTCCCTTATTAACCCATCCACTATCTTTATTACCTTATTATGTGAAAACACCATTACCCTCCATATACTAGTATGTTTTTATTCAAATGTTATAACCTACACTTACTCACACCTCCATCTAATAGATATTGAACATATTGTTTCTGTGTACGGAGAACTACCGCCTCACGAAATGATGATTGTTTATTTTTCCTTTACCACCATTATTGGTAGACATTATGATGGAAAATATATTTATATATGTAATATATTTTATTTATTATGTATTTAATCTTCTTTATTCCTTTTATATTGTACATATTTTTATTTTCCATTTAGTATTAATACGATAATCTCTTTTGAGGAAGTGTGGACTTCTGCCCCCTGAAAGCGATTTGATTCATTAAAACAAAAAATATAATGTATTAAGGATGGTTTTAATGAACTTATATGATATATATGACATATAAAAGACATAAGGTAAGTGTATTTCATATCACTTTTAATTTATGTGAGATACAAGCTATGTTCGTCACTCTTTCCTTTTGTGCGGTGTATGTAATTACCGTGATTGTATTATATGTATATTGTACTTAAATTTATGGGTATTCACACTCCAATTTTAGGATTCTTCTTACATGTGGTTTAAGTTTCAAAAGTTACCAAATCAGTAAAAAAAAATTCTCAATTTAACGTCTTTGAAGATCATGTTTTGTTATGCACCTAAACTCATTTTCGAGGTGCATATACTTCCATTTTACAGGACATATCATGAATATCAATCCTTTCATGATATTTTATTATTATTTTAATTTCATTCCCTAACATGCAGATCATGATCCCATGATACCAAGTTATAATATTTTATTTAGACAATCTCATTGCTTTTTGAGATTATTTATGCTAATGCCTCCTTTGATGAAATCTTATGATCCATATCTCAAGAATATTCATGAGTTTCCTTATCCTATGTTATTTCATGATATAATCATGTATTGGTGCCATTTTCTACTCTTTGGTACATAAGATAGTTAAGAAATTGTTTTTAGGAAAGCTCGACTTTACCCTTTCTTCAGTCAAAAATCTATGTTTTCTAAAATGGGTTTTCAAGAATATTATACCATTATCCTATAATCTTTAAAAGACATTTTTACCCTTTTTTTATTTTACCAATCTATTCAAGGAAATATTATTGTCTATTTCTGAAAAAGGTACTTTTATATCCTTTTTATCGTGAAAAAGGAATGTTCTTTTGACCTCATACGACATGTCTGAATTTACCCATCATCATTTCTTTGAAGCTACATTTGAATTGTTAAAAAGGTTAATATTTAAGAAACTATTGTTAAAATAAATTTTCAAGGAAATTTTTTTTTCAAAATGGTTTTAAAATTCTTTTATATTTTTTCATGGAAATATATTTTCAAAATGTTTTCAAGTCTTATTTACATGTTTTCAAATTTCTTTCAAAGAAATGGTTTTCAAAACATTTTCAATATTCTTTCATATGTTTTCAATGAAATTTATTTTTAAAATGTTTTCAATATTTATTTATATGTTTTCAAATTATTTTCAAAGAAATAGGTTTTAAAAAGTTTTCAAGCTTATTTTATAAGTTTTCAAGAAAAATGGTTTTTAAAATGTTTTCAAGATTCTTTTATAAGTTTTCAATTATAATGGTTTTAAAAACATTTTTAAACTATTTTTATAAGTTTTCAAATTAATTTCAAAGAAATTTTTTTTAAATGTTTTGAAGCTTATTTTATAAGTTTTAAAGGAAATTTTTTCTCAAAATGATATCATAAGTTTAAAGTTATTTTCTAGGAAAATGATTTTCAAATTGTTTTATGAATTAAAAAACCTTTTTCAAACAAGAAAGGATATTTTCCTCAAGAAAAATTTTTAGAGGATATTTAAAAATTATTTTCCAACTAAGATGGCATATATTGATGTTACTCATACATTTATAGGAAATGATCTAAAGGTTCCAATCATATTCTATATATGAATGAGTTATTCTTAATTTCATGTTCTTTAGGAAACCCATTTCTTCTTCATGGGTTATATATAAATGAAATTCATTTCTCTTTTACGGGTTATGATTTTGATGAAATGATTATGAAACCTTAACTTTTTCCACATATTATGATATGTTTACATGTTTATGATACCCGTTTCATTTCATGGGTTATGATATGTTTATTTGTGATCTTATGGAACATGTATTTATGATTTATTTATGTGATGGGTGGGACCTATATCTCCCTCAAATTCATTTGGTAAGTTTTTATATATCATGAGATAGACTAAGATGGTACGAGTAGTGAAATCATGTTACTATGATGGTCTTAGGAATGAACCTTGACTACTATGATGGCCATAGGAGTGAACCATGACTACTAAGATGGTATGAAGAGTGAACTCATGCTACTATGATGGACATGGGAGTGGACCATGACTACTATGATGGTATAGGGAGTGAACCTATACTACTAAGATGGTCTTGGAAGCAACGTATTGGCTAATATGGAAATAATTATATTCTTATGTGTTTTCCATAATTCCATGTCTTATTCCTATCTTATTTTTTCATGGATTATGCTTTTTTTCAGATGATTCGTGTCTAATGAACTTCCAATCTCTATGCTATGATTTCGGTTATGATATTTGATATTCAGGGTATGATCCTCTATTTACAGGATCACGTTCTCATACCCTTATACTCATGTTTATGCTTACATGTATCCCTTTTTTACCCTTACTAAGCATTTGATCTCACCCCTTTTATGTTTTCCTTCCCCCAGTTTATGATGATATGTATTATGTTTGATATTTCTAAGAAGGGTTCTAATCCAGAAGAACCTATTGGGAGATTATGTACCTCACATTTATACCAGTGTTTAAGTTTCAATGTTTCTAAAGGCACAATAGCAACTATGGTCTTTGGGCGTCTGTTTGTATATTGTTTAAGTATTCTGCAAAAGTTATGTAATGTTAATGTTTGAAAAGAGAGGGTCATTATAGTTCTAGTTCCTGAGGATCAGCCCTATCTAGGTCATTATACTCCACCCCAGCATGGAGCTCAGTGATCTCGATACAGGTATACCATTTTTACACCACCATGTAGGATGGAGCCTCACCAAATACATTGATTGTACTCATTCATCCATATGTTTTATTTCTATTGAAATGAAGAAATTTTTTTAATATCATCCATTTTTACATATTTATCCACTATTTTGATTTTAATTTATATTTTAGTCACAGTTTATATTTTATAAACTTTCAAAGTCGATTACTTGAAACATAGGAAAATGTATTAAATTTCAAGTAGGCATATTTAAAATCTTATAAAATATAAACTATAAAATCAATTTAAATAAAATTTCAAACATATCCTAATTAACTAAAAAAAATTTGAAAATAAAAAGTGTAACGCCCCAATCTTCCACGGTATGTTTCTCTTTGAATAATACAATAGCTTGCATTGTACACAACTTCGAGTTCTAGCGCACCATGACAAATCAAACTAGTCGTTTTAAAAGCAGTTATGAATAGTAATACCCACTTTTTAAAATTTTATAAATTTTATTTTTTAAAATGGACTTCATTTCAGGATTTGGAATATCAAAATTATCTTAGGGTGAATTTTTGGTATTTTTCTGAGAACTTTCAATTTTTGATGAATAGTAAAAAAACATTGCGTTATTGTTTAAAACTGACTTTTATTTAAATAATTTTTATTTTTATTTAAATTTATTTTAAAGTCAAAATAGATACATAATGCCTATATTAGTACAATGTAATTTTTGGAGTCATTTTATAATAATATTAAATATATAAAATTTTATTGAACTTTTTAATGTGTTTTACCCACCTTCTAGGCACATTTGAAAATTTGCATAAAACATAATTTTTCCGCTTCTATGACTTGAATTTCAAAAATCTGAGAGACATGATTGACATCAGTAAGTAAAATTTGGTTAAATAGGATAAAAATAATTTTTGGTGAATAGTAACTTGTATATTTTATTTACCATAGTTAAAAGTAAATAGGGTAATTAAAGGTAAAAATGATATTATAATTACCCTAACACATGTCTTAATTCTATTGTATAAGTGTATTTTGACTAAAATAAACCTTAGGAATAAAATATGATCCTTTTGGTCCACTTGTATTAGATTAGGACATTTATTATTATTTTATTTAAAGAAGAGTTAAAAGTGTTAAATTCAATGTTTAATAAATAAACCATTCTTAATATAAGGTTATACATAAGATAAATTCGACTATAAATATTCATTAGAAAGATAAAAATATTTCCTACATCATGTTATTTTATTTATAATTTTTAGGCATTAAATAATTAAATTTATTTATGACACAATGATGATGCAATAATTACCTTATTAATTAAAGATTAAAATAATTGATATTATAAATATTAAAATAAAGGTAAATTGAGACTTTTTATATGTTCC
Organism: Viscum album; assembly: GCA_963277665.1. Taxonomy (NCBI): domain Eukaryota; kingdom Viridiplantae; phylum Streptophyta; class Magnoliopsida; order Santalales; family Viscaceae; genus Viscum; species Viscum album. The sequence goes on along the minus strand of OY728129.1, from coordinate 410,407,417 downwards.
ACGAATTTTCTAGGTTAATATGACATGTTATGGTTGATTAAATAAATTTTTCTGGAAGTTCTAAAGTTTTTATAACTTTCACAAAAACCAAAAACTAAATAGTGTCAATATTGACATAAATGAGTTTTTAAAACAAATACTATATTATTAAATGATATAATATTCCTAAAAATATAAGATTCCGTAAAAGGACTTATATGAGGTTATATGTGTCAATAATTAACCACTTGGGGTTCTATTGTCTTTTTATAGTGAGTTTATTAACCATTTATTATAACAATACAAGAAGACATGGTAAAAGATAAACTATTTAACTAAGAGTTAAATCTAAAAAATAAGGTTAATATGGTGACCTAAACTTGTATAAAACCTATTGGTTGAGAGTTTTTAGACCAATAACTACCTTATCCTAGAAATATATCCTTTTGTATCTATTAGAAACTGAAAATTATTTTATAATAAAATAATATTTCAAGCTTTTCCTAAAGTGACCCTTACCTCTCTTATAAAAGGGTACTTCCCCTTATCTCAAAATCACACCTCCAAAGCCATTTTTATCAGCCAAAAACTACTCAAATATCCTCCCAACTACCCTGAATTCAACCTAGAGGTCTTAATTTGATCATAAATCCAACCTAAGGATCCATTTTGATCAAATCAAAATAAATCACCCAAAGAAGAGGTAATAATTTCATCACCTCTTTCAAAGTTCTTTTCTTCTTTGACTTCCTCTTTCTTTGTTGTTTCCATACCAAAATAATAAATTCAGTACCTTCTACATACTGTGATGTTACTATAAATATGGTATAACCATATTCATTATTCTATCCATCCTATGAATGACGAAGTCACCATACGTGCGTACGTACGGCTTACCGTCTCCACGTCATGGTATAGTTTGTTATTCAACACTTCATTATTTGGATGGGTATAATAATGAGTAAAATTGATGTAAATAATAAATATAACATGTTAATTATTATTTATATATGATATACCATCCAATTACATACTATATCACCACTAATATAATGATATTATCACTTGTGCGTGCGTACAGCTTACCGTCTCCATGATGCGATGAGATTTCATTCCCCATCGTAACCATTCAAGAATAATTTTCATTTTATGATTAAAAATAATGTTTAATAACTTAATATAATTCTATATATGAATAAAATACATCCTATCCATCACAAACATGACTTAAATAACAAAACATATAAAGGAAAACGAATCAGTTAACACCTGAAACAATGATACTACTGAAATATTATTAACAAAGTAATATTAAAAGATCATATATGATATCATATTTATGTATGTGGTTCTTTTATAATTTAATAAAAATGTTTTAAATATTATATAGGATGTTAACGTACCCTCTACTATGTAAAAGTATGAGTTAAGGGTTAATTTTACAATCTCTTTATTATCCGAGGTTGTTTATACGTAAGTATCTACTGAAACTACTACAAAAAATGGCATGTATCAGCGCTAAAAAGGGCTTTAACAGTGCTAAAAAAGCATTGTAAAGCTCATCACTAATATAGGGGGGGGGGTCCCTTTTATCATCGCTCTGAAAAGCACTGATAAAGGCCCCCTTTATCAGCGCTAAAAAAAGCGCTGATAAAATACCCCTTTATCAGCGTTTTTTTTTAATGTTGATAAAAGGGGCCTTTATCAGCGCTTTTTTTAGCACTGATAAAGGTCAAAAAAATTAAAAATAATTAAAAATAATTAAAAATAATGCAGGGAGTGATTTTATCAGCACTTCACACCCCCTTTATCAGCGCTAGGAGGTCTCCCGCGTGCTGCCCTTCCCGCGCATCCTCATACGCGCGAACCCCCTTCGCTTCCACCCGAACTCAAACCCAGGACCTCCCCCCTTTCGCGGCTGCACCTTTACCACTAATCCATTTCGTTTTGTTGTCTATTTAATGATATATCTATATATATATAGTTATATTTATTCATATACTGATATATATTCATATTAATATAAATATATTTATTCATATATTAGTATATATATATTAATTCGTATATTGATATATTTATATATATATTTTTAGTTATTATTTTTTATATGTATATTTATTTGTATATTAATATATACATATAAGATTAGTTTTAAATACATTTATGAAAAAATATGTTTTTTATGTGTGTTTATAAATACATACATACATACATACATACATTCATACATAGATATATACAACACACAGACACACACAGAGGCACACACACACACAAACACATATATATTTATAAATAAATACATATATGTGTGTATTTGAAAAGCCATAGAATGTACATATAAGATTAGTTTTAAATATATTTATGAAAAAATATGTTTTTGATGCGTGTTTATAAGTAAATAAATAAATACATACATATATACATATATACAACACACAGACACACACATAGACACTCACACACACAGAGACACATATATATTTACGAATAAATACATATATATGTGTATTTGAAAAGCCATAGAATGTTAAAACGACCATAACTTATAATCTATAATACCATTTCAATTCCACAACCAGTAAAATTGAAGAAAATGAAACAATCTTCGATATGATATATGGTACAGGCCTAACGGACATCCGGATCAGAAGTTATACTTGTTTGAATGTTAACAAATCGGGGTATCCCGACTAAAAACTCAGTTTTGGAGGAATTATGGGACTTTTTGGGCTTGAAAAATGTGACAGAGGCTTTGCGTGGGTCATTAGCACGTAGATCTCGTCGCAGGCTTCGATTTGATATGCTGTAGAGCTCAAACGGACACTCGGATCAAAAGTTATGGCCATTTAAAGTTTGTGTTACATTTTCAACATATTTTAGATCTTTTATTAATTTTTTGATTTTGTATGTCCTCAAATTGTTATTAAATGATTTTTAATCGATAATAATTTGAAAATTATTAATTAATAATATTTTTTTTAATATTTTGAAGCCATTTTCACTAAATTTATTATATATTAAATGTAATAGTCTATTTATACGTATATATTACATATTTAAAAATATATATATATTGTATTTATATAAATATAAATATACTTATATAACAAAATATTATTTTTCATGAAAAAATATTTTTTTTTGAAACTTAACATTTATCAGCTCTCAGGAAAAGCGCTGATAAATCACCCCTTTATCAGCGCTACTAAAATAAGCGCTGATAAAGGGGTCCCCTTTATCAGTGCTAAAAAAAAGCATTGATATAGGGGGGCCTTTATCAGCGCTAAAAAAATTGCTGATAAAGGGGGCCTTTATCAGTGCTTTTTTTTAGCACTGATAAAAGCGACCCTTTATCAGCTCTTTTTTTTAGCGTTGATAAAGGCCCCCTTTATCAATGCTTTTTTTAGTGCTGATAAAGTCCCCCTTTATCAGCGTTTTTTTTAGCGCTAATAAAAGTGAAGCGCATCCCTTGCCTGTTTTTGTAGTAGTGTGGGACCTCTTTATCATCCACATCCATGTTTCTTAAAAATATATTTCAAAACATTTTTACTGTTTACAAGACTATGGGTTAAATTAATTTATACCCTCGTTTGACTTTTTATAAAATGTTTTGAAAGGAATATTTCCATTGCTTTCTAAACAAGGTACTTTATGACCTTTTTGACAAATTAAAGTAAGAATGTTTTTAACTTATACGGTGGGTGTGCCTATTTTCTACCGTTATAACACCTTCAAAGCTTCCCTTACAATCTTATAAGAATATTTTCAAAATAAATGTTTTCTTTTATAATTATATTACTTTTAAATTATTTCAAAATAGAGATAGATATTTCTCTCAAATAGTTTTGATTTCATCTATGTTAACATCCATTGATGGATTTTACACTTGTATGAAGTTGATTTATTATGATACAATATTCCATATTGTATTGAAGGTTTTGTGATATGTTTGACTATGGATGTGTTATTTTTATTCCATTCATGTTTTATGGTTAAAGTATTAACATTTTACAAGATAGTTTTAATACGAATGTTTATGTTATGTTTCAACCTTTTAATATGAGGAATGCATTGGACTTAATAAGTGATGGGTGGAATCTGCTATAGCTCCTAAATGCATTTGTAGGTCTCATGAGACAAACTAGCATCTTGGAAAAATGCCTTGAAAAAATATTATTTGTAGTCTTGGCATGAGGCCTTGACTATGTGGTTATGATGTCCAACATTATGCATTCCATCATTATGAAATTAGCTATTGATATTACATGTGATTATTCAACTAGTATAATATCCATGTAAATAAGTAAATAGAATTATTTGATTTATCTTTGTCATATTATGCTAAAGTTTAAGTTTAAAAGGTGTGTGTTTTAGTCTTATACATTGCCTTAAATTTTTATGCTTATTTATGAAAGTTTATACTATATTGTTATCCTTACTAAGCATCTGAGCTCACCCCTTTATTATGTTTTATTTTTCCCCAGATGTGAAAAAATATATTATGAATGACCTGCAAGGATATGCTAAGGGATATAAGTGTGTTCTATAGAGACACAATGTTGTTTTTTTCAATTCATAATGTAATGTAAAACTTATGTATATATCTAGTACTTCCAAGGCTACTAAACTGATCGGGCTTTTAGGACATGATTACCTGTATCATGCCAATGTTATGTAATAATGCACCGAATCTGGGTAACTAGGGTCGGGGCGTTACAGTTGGTGTCAGAGGAAGTTTAGTAGAAACCTTGGAAGCTAGATTTATAAAAACTTTGATAGTATAACATTACCCTAAGATAGACTTTGAGGATTAGTATAGAATAACTTCCTAGAATTTTGGTAATGTAGAGATTTTGTGAATTTTCCAAGAAATACATACCTATCTGGATACGAGTAGGTAGAGGCGACTTTGGAACAGATGTACCTAGGAGTGAAAACTCTAACAAGGAGTTTCGAGCTTGACTCAGGGTATCCTGGTACATGAAAACAGGCATTGCTACAATCTTGGTTACAACACTCCTGGGGGATATTCTTAGGATAATTCACATTTTCTTTGCAAACCATTATGAAGGATTTATGATTAAATACTTCCTCAAAGAAAACATTTTTATGATTATGGATTATATCCATAAAATGTTTAATTTATGTTAAGTGTTTTACAAGTTTGGAATTATGTATTGCGATTCATAAACTAATCTAGTGTATCCCATTATTTAGAAATGGTGCCTAGTGGAAAGAATGGAAACTGTATCAATGCGCGTAATCCATGTAGGGATTTCCCTCCTACTCAAGATAATTATAGTCGATCTGGTGATGCAATCGGTGCTGAACAACTTATAACCATACTGGGAAAACTCACTCAGGTTGTGAATAATAACTTTACCCGTATGGAGCACCCTGATCCACAATGTAGAGGATCAATTTTAGATCGCTTCATGAAGAAACAACCACCAAAATTCAATGTTACTATAAATCCATTTGTTGTTGAGCAATGGATAAGTTCCTTAGAGAAAATATTTCATGCTTTGGGGAGTAGCAAAAGGGAAAAAGTTGTCATGAAAGTTTATCACCACACGGGAGATGCAGATCAATGGTGGTCATTAATTCAAAACAAAAATAAGTTTGAAGAAGTATAAAATATGGAATGGATGGAGTTTAAAGAGCTTTTCTTAGAAAAATACTTTCCTCGTGAACATCGAGTGGATATGGAAATGAAATTTCTAAGTCTAAGGCAAAAGGAGGATGAGAATGTCTCAAAGTATGAGGCTAACTTTACAAGGTTATCAAGGCATGTAGTGGATTATATACATAACCCAAGGAGTAATATTGATCAATTATTTTATGGGTTAAAACTATTTATCCATAGAGAATTAGTCTCATAATCCTTCTCATCGTACGAAGATATAGTCTCATGTACTATCAAGACAGAAAAGGAATTCCCTAAGTCTTACAACTTTAAAGCAAAGCAAGAGAACAAGAGATCTGTTGAACACTCTGGAAATGAAAATAAGGGGAATAAGGTAAAATTTGAATTTCCATCCTACAGTAAATGTGGGAAGAAAAACCTCGGTACTTGCCTAAAGGGAATGGTAGTTTGTTACAAGTGTGGAGAAAAAGGACACCAAGCTCATGATTGTAAGGGGAAGAAAGAGGTTGTCAATGTTGAATGCTACAGTTGTAGAGAAATGGGTAATTTTGCAAATGAATGTCCTAAGCTCAAAGGAAACTTACCTTAGAAAAGGACAAGGGAGAAAGGCCAAGCTTATGTGATCACTACTGTTGAGGTTGAAGCTCCTAATAACATCGTGGCAGGTACTTTAATCGTTTCCTCAAATTTATCCAATGTGTTATTTGATTCTGGATCATCACATTCTTTTATATCTTCCTAATTTTCCAAGAAAATTAGATATTTCCAATTTGATTTAACAAGGGAATTGTCAATCAAAACTCTTAAGGGAAGTATCATTGCAATAAAGTTTTGTGAATCAGTTTCCATTATGGCATATAAACGTGCTTTATCTACTGATCTTATCATTATACCCATAATTTAATTTGATATAATCCTCGGTATAGATTGGATTTTGGACCATGATGTGAAAATTTATTGTAAAAAAAAGTAGGTTACAATTTTTGATGATGATAAGGAGTACCTTATCTTCAGAGAAGAAACGTCACCATCTGATTCTTATCTAGATCCACCCCCAGTAGCTCTACTAAATTCAATTATTGGGGAGGAAGGGATTCAAATAACTATGGGTGAGGAAAAGAATGTTAAAATAGAGGATGTAACTATTGTGCAAGAATATGTTGATGTGTTTCCAGAGGATTTACCTAGACATCCTCCAGAATGAGAAATTGAGTTTTCCATTAACTTAATTCCTAGTTCAAGGCCCCTATCGAATACCCCTTATAGAATGGACATTGTGGAATTAGTGTAACTAAATAAAAAATTGTAGGAATTGAGTAATAAGGGATTTATTCTCCCTAGTTTTTCTCCATGGGGAGCCCTTGTTCTTTTTGTTAAGAAGAAAGATGAATCTATGAGGTTTTGCATTGACAAAAGGGAGATCAATGCTATAACAATAAAGAACAAGTATCCTCTACCTCGCATTGATGATTTATTTGATCTACTTCATGGAGCTCAATATTTTTCAAATATTTACCTTCATTCTGGATATCAACAGTTGTGTGTGAAGAAGTAATACATTCTAAAGATAGCATTTCATACCAGGTATGGGCATTACGAGTTTACAGTAATGCCTTTTGGACTAACTAATGCACCCTCTATCTTCATGGATCTAATGAATAGAGTTTTCAAGGAATATCTTGATGACTTTTTAGTGGTATTTATTGATGATATCTTGGTATAATCCAAAATCTATGAAGATCATGAAAATCACTTGCGCACTATTCTAAAAACTCTTAGAAGAAATGAATTATATGGGAAGTTTATCAAGTATGAATTCTGGATTCAAGAGATTTATTTTCTTGGATATATTATCTCTAAGGATGTAATCTCTATTGATCCTTCAAAGAAAAAGGAAATCCAAGAATTTCCAACACCGATGAGTATAATTGAGGTACGCAGTTTTATTGGTTTAACAGGTTATTATTGGAGTTTCGTCCAGAATTTTGCACGATTGGCTAACCCATTAACCAAGCTCACATGTAAAGGGGTTAAATTTGTTTGTAAAAAAGAGTGTAAATAATGTTTTAATGAAATGAATAGAAGATTATTCAATGCTTCTATCTTGACTCTACCATCGGGGAATGATAGGTTTGTTATTTATAGTGATGCTTCAAAGAAAGGACTTGGTTGTGTCCTTATATAGAATGATAGAGTTACTATCTATGCATCACGGAAGCTAAAAAGTCGTGAACAAAACTATCCCACTCATGATCTTGAGTTAGCATCTTTAATCATTACTCTGAAGATATAGAGACACTATCTCTATGGTGAAAAATGTGAGATATATACTGATCAAAAGAGTTTGAAGTATATTTTCTCACAAAAATAAATCAACATGAGACAAAGATGATGGCTTGAACTACTCAAATATTATTATTTCACTATACACTACCACCCGGGGAAGGCAAATAAGGTGGATGATGCTTTGAGCATAAAGGATTATGGAGTTATGAATAAGATGAGAGTTGAAAGGGACCCTATATTCATGGATCTAGTAATGATGGATATGGGAATAGTTATGGAAGGTGAAACATCAATAATATTTCAAATGTTTTCCAAACCATCTTTACTATAAAGGATAAAAAGTCCTCAGACTAATGATGAGGAGTTTCAAAAGAGAATTAAAGCTGTGAATGATGGGAGATTGATTGACTTCATATATGAAGATGGAATTTTAAAATTTGGGAGGAGGATTTGTGTTCCTGATATACCTGATCTAAAAAGAGAATTGTTGGATGATTCTCATAGCTCTAATTTCTATATACACCCTGGTATCACTAATACGTATAAATATTTTAAGGAACATTTTTTTTGGGGCAACATGAAGAGAGAGATTGATGATTATGTGTCAAGATGTATGGTTTGTCAACAGGTGAAGGCTGGAAGACAACATCCTAGAGGATTCATGAAACCTCCTCCCATACCTAAGTGGAAATGGGATGATATTATGATGGACTTTGTCATAGTGCTACCAAAGACTCCTAGAAGGAATGATTCAATATGGGTCATTGTTGATCTTCTTACCAATTCAGCACATTTTCTTGCTATAAGAGAAGATTTACCACTTGAACATTTATCAAGACTATATATTAATGAATTTTTAAGACTTCATGGTGTACTCATATTGATTATTTTTGATTGTGATCCCCATTTCACATCAAGATTCTAGAAAAGTATTCAGAAATCCTAAGATACTAAACTTCATTTGAGCACTGCCTACCACCCTCAAACTGATGGACAATCAGAATAGACTATTCAAACCTTATAAGACATGTTGAGATCTTTCTCACTTGAATTTCAAGGTATGTGGGATAAATATTTACCTCTGGTATAAATTTCCTATAACAATATCTTCCATTCAAGTATTCAGATGGCACCATATGAAGTGTTATATGGAAAGAGATGTCGCACACCAACTTGTTGGGATGATATTGGTGAAAGAAAACTCATAGGCCCAGAACTTGTTGAGGAGACAATGGAAAATGTGAAGATTATCCAAACCCACATCAAAGTAGCTCAAAGTAGGCAAAAGAGTTATGTCGATAACCGAATGAAGGATTTGGAATTTCAATTAGGTGATCATGTTTTCTTGAAGGTATCTCTATAGAAGGGTGTTATAAGATTCGGTAAGAAGGGTAAATTAAGTCCCAGGTACATCATACCTTTAGAAATTCTAGAACTAATTGGAGTTGTAGCTTACCATTTGGCGATGCTTCCAAGTCTCTCCAAAGTTCATGATGTGTTCCACGTACCACGGTTGAGAAAATATATGTCTGACCCAAGGCATGTACTCACCTATGAAGAAATAGAACTGGAACCCAATATGTCTTATTTCAAAGAGCCTATCATAATTCTTGATACTAGAGAATAATTGTTGAGAAACCGGATGAATCGTCTGGTAAAAGTTCTTTGTAGAAACCATAAAATGGAAGAGGCAATGTGGGAACCTGAGGAACTTATGGTGAAGAACCACCCGAATCTTTTTATGCAGTAATATTCTAGAAATTTCAAGGACAAAATTATTTGAAGAAGGATAGAATGTAACACCCCAAGCTTCCATGGTACGTTTACCTTTTAATAATACAATAGCTTGTGTTGTACACAACTTCGAGTTCGAGCACACCACGACAAATCAAACTAGTAGTTTTAAAAGCATTTATGAACAGTAATACCCACTTTTTGAAATTTTATAGATTTTATTTTTCAAAATGGAATTCATTTTTGGATTCAGAATATCAAAATTATCTTAGGGTGAATTTTTGGTATTTTTTTGAAAACTTTCAATTTTTGATGAATAATGAAAAACACTGTGTTATTGTTTAAAACCGAATTTTATTTAAATAATTATTATTTTTATTTAAATTTATTTTAAAGTCAAAATAGATACATAATTTCTATATTAATCTAATATAATTCATTGCAGTGATTTTATAATTAGATTAGATAAATAAAATTTTATTGAACTTTTTAACGTCTTTTACCCACTTTCTAGGCACATTTTCAAATTTGCATAAAACATAATTTTACTACTTCTATGAATTGAATTTAAAAAATCCAAGACACACGGTTGACATTATTAAGTAAAATTTGGTTCAATAGGATGAAAATAATTTTTGGTGAATAGTAACTTTTGAATTTTATTTACCACGGTTAAAAGTGAATAGGGTAATTAAAGGTAAAAATGATATTATAATTACCCTAACACATGTACTAATTCTATTAAATATGTTTATTTTGACCAAAATAACCCTTAGTAATAAAATAATATCCTTTTGGTCCACTTGAATAGATTAGGACATTTATTATTATTTTATTTAAAGAAGAGTTAAAAGTATTAAATTAAAAGTTTAATAACTAAACCATTTTTAATATAGGGTTATACATAATATAAATTAAACTATAAATATTAATTATAAATATAAAAATATTTCCTATATCATGGTATTTTATTTATAATTTTTATACATTAAATAATTAAATTTATTTATGACACAATGATGCTGCGGTAATTACCTTATTAACGAAAGATTAAAATAATTAATATTATAAATAGTAAAATAAATGTAAATTGAGACTTTTGATGAATTACATGAATTTTATAGGTTAATATTAAATGTTAGGATTGATTAAATAAATTTTTTTCTAAGTGATAAAGTTTTTATGACTTTCACAAAAACCAAATACTAAATAGTGTAAAAATTGACATAAATGAGTTTTTAAAACAAATATTATATTATTAAATGATATAATATTACTAAAAATATAAGGTTCACCCAAAGGAATTATATGAGTTTATATATGTCAATAATTAACCACTTGTGTTTTTCTTGTATTTTTATAGTAATTTTATTAACCATTTATTATAATAATACAAGAAGACATGGTAAAAGTTAAACTATTTAACTAAGAGTTAAATATAAAAGATAAGGTTAATATGGTGACCTAAACTTGTCTAAAACCTATTTATTGAGAGGTTTTATACCCATCCCCACCTTATCCTAGAAATAAATTCTTTTGGAGCCATTAGAAATTGAAAATGATTTTATAATAAAATAATATTTCAATCTTTTCCTAAAGTGACCCTCACCTCTCTTATAAAAGGGCGCTTCCCCTTCTCTCAAAATCACACCTAAAAATCCATTTGGTTCGGCCAAAACCTACTCAAATATCCTACCAACTACCCTCACTTAAACCTAGGGTCCTTAATTTGATCATAAATATAACCTAAGGATTCCTTTTTATCAAATCAAAAGGAAGCACCCGAAGAAGAGGTAATAATTTCATCACCTCTTTCAAAGTTCTTTTCTTCTTCCACTTCCTCTTTATTTGTTGTTTCCACACAAAAATAATAAATCCAGAACCTTCTACATACTATTATGTTATTATAAATATGTTACAACCATATTCATTATTCTATCCATCCTATGAAAGACAAAGTCATCATATTTGTGTACATACGGCTTACCATCTCCTCATCGTGGTGTAGTTTTTTATTCAACACTTCATTATTTGGATGGGTATAATAATGAATATAATTGATTTAAATAATAAATATAACATGTTAATTATTTTTTATATATGATATTCCATCCAATTACATACTATATCACCACTAATAGAATGATATTATCGCTCGTGAATACGTACGGCTTATCGTCTCCACAACGCGATGAGATTTTGTTCCCCATCGTAACCATTCAAGAATAATTTTCATTTTATGATTAAAAATAATATTTAAGAACTTAATATCATTCTGGATATGAATCAAATACTTCCTGTCCATAACAAATATGACTTATGTAACAAAAAATATAAAGGAAAATGAATCAGTTAAAACCCAAAATAATGATACTACTGAAATATTATTAACAAATAAATATTAGAAGATCATATATAATATCATATTTATGTACGTTGTTATTTTATAATTTAATAACAATGATTTAACTATTATAAAGGAGGTTAATGTACCCTTGACCAAGGATAAGTACAAGGTAAGGGTTAATTTTACAATCTCTTTATTATTCGATCTTGTTTATATGTATCTATTGGGGCCTCTTTATCATCCACATCTTTATTTCTTAAAAATGTTTTTCAAAACATTTTTACTATTTACTAGACTATGGTTTAAATTTATTTATACCCTCATTTGACTTTTTATAAAATGGTTTGAAAGTAATCGTTCCATCGCTTTCCAAACAAGGTACTTTATGACCTTTTCGACAAATTAAGGTAAGAATTTTTTTAACTTATACGGCGGGTGCGGCTATTTTCTGCCGTTATAACACCTTTGAAACTTCCCTTACAAGCTTATAAGAATATTTTTAAAATAAATGTTTTCTTTTATAATTATGTTACTTTTAAATAATTTCAAAATATAAAGATATATTTCTCTCAAATAGTTTTGATTTCATCTATGTCAACATCCTTTGATGGATTTTACACTTGTTTGAAGTTGATTTATTATGATACAATCTTCCATATTGTATTGAATGTTTTGTGATATGTTGGACTGTGGATGTGTTATTTTTATGCCATTTATGGTTTATGGTTAATGTATTAACATTTATTATTCTAGTTTTAATATGAATATTTATGTTATGTTTCAACCTTTTCATATGAGGAATGCATTGGACTTAGTAAGTGATGGGTGGAGCCCTCTATAGCTCCTAGATGAATTGGTAGGCCTCATGAGACAAACTAGTGTCTTAGCACAAGGCCTTGAAAAAATATTATTTTTAGTCTTGGAACAAGGCCTTGACTATGTGGTTATAATTTCCAGCATTATGTCTTCCATCATTATAAAATTAGTTATTGATATTACATGTGACTATTCAACTAGTAGAATATCCATGTAAATAAGTAAATGGAATTATTTGATTTATCTTTGCCATATTATACTGAAGTTTAAGTTTAAAAGGCTTGTGTTTTAGTCTTATAGATTTCCTTAAATTTTTATGCTTATTTATGAAAGTTTCCGCTATATTGTTATCCTTGCTGAGCATCTGATCTCACCCCTTTCTTATGTTTTATTTTTTCCAGGATGTGAAGAAGTATATTATGACTGACCTGCAAGGATAGGCTAAGGGATATGAGTGTGTTCTATAGAGACACAATGTTTTTTTTCAATTCATAATGTAATGTAAAACTTATGTATATATCTATTACTTTCAAGGCTACTAAACTGATCGGTCTTTAGAGACATGATGCCTTATATCATGTCAATGTTATGTAATAATGCACCGACTCTGGGTAACCGAGGTCAGGGTGTAAGAAAAAGAACTTCATAAATATAATAAACAATTGAAAATTAAAGGAATGTAAAAAAATATTATAAATACTATTGTAATGGTTTAAAACAAAACGAAAATTAATTTTCAATAAAGTTTTGATAAAGGTGAAACATTATCAATTCAAACTAACCCTAGATATTGAACCCTGGTAAAATGAATACTTTCTACTCAAGCTCCACTTTTTACTGGTATATTTTAATTCTCTATAATATACTAACTTACAAAATCCAAAAAAGAGTAATATAACATAATAATATCCACGAAAAAAATAAAAAAAATTATTAAGCTAAGAGCATTTTCGATCTTATAGAAATGGTGGATGTATAAAAAATATATAGTTCACTTGTCCTTCATTCAAGTCGCATGTTGCTTTATTATGAGTTTTATTGAAAAAAATGAATTGAATGATTTAAAAAAGTAAGTATATAACAAAAAAATATTTATTTATATATATAATGTATATATTTATAATGAATAATTATATTATAGTTATGTAATAATAACAAAAAAAAGAAGTATTTAACTAAATGAAATGAAGAATAAAAACCCGTATAATTGATTTATAACAAGATACAAAGGAAAATAAATGATTATATTAGTTATATTAGAAAGTAACAATACATCTAGAAATATACTTGAAAATAAAACATAATTGAAAATAAAAAAATCATAAATATAATAAGTAAAAGATTATTTATATTTCACAAAAGTTATTGCATAAAAACATAACATTTTCACTTTATAATATTAATGAATTAATTCTAAACAACATAAAACAAACACAATATATATATATATCATAATATACAAACCTATATATTTATAAATATAAAAACATGTATAATTAAATTTTTTTCTAAAAGGTTGTAGGGGGCTCGCCACCTTTCTGACACAAAAAATATATATTTTCAACCTAGAAATATTTAAAAAAATCTAAAAACACATAAAAAAACTCAATTATTAATATATATTCAAAATCAAATAACTTTGGTCTGTTGTACTGAGTTTTAATTGAAATATTTTATTTCATTTCAATTATTAGTTTGTTGTGATATTTTTTACTGCACTAATTATTTTATTAAATTTTTTCATTTGTCGTTTTATTGGATGATGGATGTGGATCATGAAATATGATTAGGCAAAGACATTTATGAGCCTTTGATTTTACATATTTTGAAAATATTTATTTTATTTTTAAAATATGGTAGTTTTTTTAATTCTGATCTGATTTTTTTAAAATAAAAAAATTATATAGGCCTTCGTATGACGGTCATTATAGGCTAGATCAAGGGACCCTTTAGAGAACTCCATATGGAGGCCATTATAGGCCTTGTTAGGTGTGACTATATCGACCGCCATTTGGTGGTTGTTATAGGTCATCTCGACATGGTCTATAGAGTCCACCAAATGGCGGTCGCTATAGGTAGTAGCGACAGGCCAAAAGCACCATTTGGCAGTCGCTTGGCGACCGCTATAGACCTTTAACAATGGATTTTGGTAGGAACTATAGACATTTTCTAGTGTATGAAATATATCAGTCACCCGAACTTTCACACTCCTTTCAAATACTAAGGTCAACCAAGGGATAGTCAAGTAGTGTGTGATGGTGGTGTCAAATCAAGTATGTGTGAGGGAGATGATGCATTGTTCAAATCCTTTGGAAGAATTAAAAACATACAAGAAGAACTAAAAATGATGAAATCTTAAACGGTGGGTAAGTCGCATACTGTGAGATTTGAAAGTTTCAATTCATCCAAGGGGGACCGAGTGAGAGTGTGTGACGGCAAGGGAGAGCAGTGATGAGGGCCACTACTACACATGTTCCCTTTAACAGCATGAAAAATGGATTTTAATAGTGCTAAAAATTAATTTTTAATAACATTGATGATAAGGGGGGTCCCTTTTATGAGTGCTCAAAATAGTGTTAATAAAGGCCTTGTTGGTTACAATGTGTTGTTACTATAATAGTATACCCAGCAAAAACCTGCCAAAACCTATAATTTCAAACAATTATATATAAATTTAATGTGACACCAAGAATACAAAAATTTCCACCCATGGTATATACAAAAAAACATTTTTATATACATTTCAAACAATCTTTTATATAATTACATATAAAATTATCCAACAAACATTTAAAAACAATAATGTTTCATATTTTGACCCTCGTGATCCCCTCTCAAAAATGTCTGTTCATGGTATCATTTACTGAATAAATCATCTCAACTCAAGAAAAAAGTACGCCTATATAAGAAAACAAATATTATGTTAGTAATACTATAAAGAAATAAATTAAACATTAATATGAAATAATACCTTGATAAAATTTCAATATTTAATAAAAATACACATTTGGAGTTATATCGGTCACACTATGCATCCTATTGATGTGGGGTTTATTCCTACATGTCAAAAATGAGTTATGGATATTTTTCCAAAAATATCAAAACAATCTGAATGTGTTTACTTGGTTTTGAGTATTTCACTTTTTATTTTACTAAAAATAATGTCAATTTTAAATAATGACACATTTGGAGTTATACCGGCCACACTGTTTATTGTATTGAGGTGAATCTGATTCATACACATCGCAAATTACTTATATATCATTTTCCTAGAGAATCAAAACAATCTGAATGCATTTTCTTGGTTTTTCAGTATGCCAATTCTATTTTTTCACTAAAATATCTTTTCAAACTGGAAACATGTATTAAGAGTCATATCGGTCACATCGTGCATCGGTTTGATGTGAGAATACTTCATATACATCAAAAATAACTTATGAATTTCTTTCCTAAATTATCAAGACAATCGGAGCATGTTTTCTTGGTTTTCAGTGAGTGACACGTTTTGAACTAAAATGTTAATTTTAAACTGATAACAGACACTTTTAGTCATACCGGTCACACCGTGAATTGTATTGAGGTGTTTTTTATTTCTACATGTCACAAGTAACTCATGGATTGTTTTACTAAAGTATCAAAACAATCTGAATACGTTTTATTTCTTTTCAGTATGTCACTTGTTGTTTTTACTTAAATTAATGTCAATTTTAAATAAAAAGAGACACTTTGAGTGATACCGACCACAACATGTGTCATATTGATGTGATTATGATTCCAAAACATCAAAAATGACTTATATAGAATTTTCCTAAAATATCAAAACAATCTGAATTTTTTTGCTTAGTTTTCAATTTGTCACTTGTTGTTTTTACTTAAATTAATGTCAATTTAAAATAAAAATAGAGACTTTGAGTTATATCAGTCCCACCATGTGTCATATTGAGTTGAATATGATTCCTACATGTCAAGAATGACTTATATATAATTTTCCTAAATTATAAAAATAATATGAATTCATTTTCTTGGTTTTCAATATGCCAGTTGAGTTTTTTTACTAAAATGTCATTTCAAATTGGAAACAAGAATTAAGAGTCATACTGGTTGTATCATGAATCGATTTGATTTGATACTACTTTATACACATCAAAAATTACTTATTAATAACTATACTAAATTATCAAGACAATTGGAGTTTGTTTTCTTGGTTTTTAGTGAGTGATGTGTTTTGAACTAAAATGTGAATTTTAAACTGATAACGGGCACTTTTAGTCATACCAGTCACATCGTACATTGGATTGAGGTGTGGTTAATTCCTATAGGTAAAAAATGACTCATGGATCTTTTTCCTAAAGTATAAAAACAATATAAATGTGTTTTCTCAGTTTTCAGTATGTCACTTATTCTTTTTACTTAAATTAATGTCAATTTTAAATAAAAATAAACACTTGGAGTCATATCGGTCACACCGTGCGTTGTATTAAGGTACGGTTGACTCCTACACATCACAAATGACTCATATATCATATTCCTAAAATATAAAAAAATCTGAATATGTTTTATATAGTGAACCTATCCTTTTATATATATCATTACATGATTTTAAGTATAATTAAACATCAAATTACAAGCCAAGGATCGTAAAGTATGGTGTCTTGGAAGACTAGATACATAATAAAACCTCATAAAAAACAAATTTTTATTTAATATCCATAATGAAATCCTAAATTTTATTGTGCTCATACATCTTCATAGGATAACCTGAGGATGACATGAACAAAGGGATGAGCTAAAACCTAGTAAGGGAAAAAAACATAGTAATAAAGCTTTACCACATGGGTGAGAAAGCAAGGAATAATGATATAAAAAGGCATGGAACATGGTAAATAATAAAATATAAACATGGGTTATTATAAACATGGAGTCATAGTAATGTTTCAGAAACATAAAACATGACTTATCATGAGTCAAGGCTCGTTGCACTTAGAGGAGCATAAGTCAAGGTTAATCATCAAGACTGTTGCACATGGTAGCACGATTCAAAGCTAACTGCCAAGACCGTTTCACATAACATATCATGAGAATAAACTTTTAACAATACATTGGAGTGTTATCTGGGTTCACCCATATTAACATGTTTATGAATATGCTCACTACATAAAGAATCATACATAATCAATCATATGTAAACATAAAGGTACCCAAAGAAATAAATGGTTATCATAATCATGTCATAAGCATATTGAATGGGTGTATCATAAAAGTGTCCATGAAAAAAATTAATTAGAACAATCATGGACATTAATAAGTAATAACAGTAATATATCATAATAATTGATGCCAATTTGATGTGATGACATGTAAAATGGTTTTTAAGAAACTTTAAAATTAAAAGATTTTAGTGTGGTTTAATGAAAATATCAAAGATCATTTAAAAAAAATGGGAATAATCTATTATATAAAACCATAAGTGAACCAATAATATTTTCATGATAAAAATATTTTTTTTATAAATATAATGGTTTCTTAAAAATAGATCATATATTGTACTTGAAATTGGGTAAGAATTCGGTAAGTTCCCTTAAAATTGGTTTGCTTATCAGGAAGTATTGAGAAGGGAATTACTTAAAATCATGTATATCCCCGAAAGAGAATGATTAATGGATCTTGATACATGATATTTTACATATAAACATAAATTAAAATATTTACATAAACATAATATAGTATTTCATTTGGGTAAAAAGAGAGTAAGAATAACTCGAAGGAGTAATGGAGGTTCAGGTAGAATCCCTTACCTTAAGTCCGATGGTGTTCTCCACTTTTAATTAATGACCTGAATAATAAAATTAGGTTTATTAATTAATAATTACAGAACCTATTTTACATTTAATTGATTTAGTATAACATTTTTGAGTTCATTCATAACCTTTTTGATTGGTTATGAGGTTCAATTTCATTGTTTGGGTCCGTTGGTTTCATGATCTGTTTACTTATATACATGAACGGATAATCATGTAAAATGAGGATATATTTTTAGAATTGGAGTTATATTTTATTATTTAACATAAAAAAGTTTAAATGGTTTTAAATTTCATTTGGTTACTTGGAGTGAAGATTAATCATTATGTAAAACTTTAGTGATAACCTTTTGGGTTAATTGGCGGTTTTTTATCACAACGAACACATTTTGTTTTATAAATAAAAAACATGTGTACAAAAAGATTCCAGAAACATAGATGAGAAATAATACATATATTATAGTCTTTTTAAACCATTAAAATGGTTTCATGACCTTAATTAAAGACGGTAATAGAAATTAAAAACCCATCGTCCTTGAATGTGGTAAATTAACACATCTCAGATGGTGTTTTTACTACTAGTATAAAAGAAGGGTAAAGTAGATATGATAATAACTTATTCCATTATCATTACAAAATTATAGTACATATAATTAATTGAGTTTTCATAAAATTTGGATGCGGAGAGGTAATGGTAAAAAAGAAAACAAAGGAACTTGAAAGGAAAGTAAAAGAATTGAAAAGAGGGATTTACCTCATGAGTTAATCTTCCTTGAGAGCCTCTTAAAGGGAGAGGATGTGGTCTTTTGATGAGACCAAGGTATGTTAGACGTGGGGGATGAGCTTGGGGATATATTTGAGTATAATTTAGTCAAGTCACAAGGCTTTAGGGGAGTGTGGTGGTTTTTATAGTAGAGGGGAGGAGGGTTTCCTTAATATTTTAATCATTAATTTATTATTTTTCCATAAGACCGGAAATATTAATGATTCTTGTGAAAAAAAATAGTAATATGTTAATGTGAGTTCAAAACCAATGTTGTTACATCATCCATGACTCAATAAATAGTTTATTTAACATATAATGTATATATACGGTAAATTACAGTATTTTACTATTCATAAAAAATCAAGTATTTTAGAAAAATACCAAAAATTTACCCAAACCATTTTTCAATGTGTAGAATAAAAAATTGAAATATATTTTGCAAAAATATTTTTCTAAATATGATTAATTTAATTTTTAATTAAAATCATAATTTACTTGAAAAATGCAGATTTTAAAACTATAACTGATTTTATAATGTTTTCAAAAAGTTACATAAGGTCTTATAAAATTATATTAAAACCAAAAGATATAAAATTATTAATTTATGAAAACATTTTAGGAAAATAAATTTTCTTTTAAATTAATTAATTAATTGTAATTATTTATTTATAACTTACAAAAATACCAATACTTTTACTATAGTCATATTATCACTTATAATATGTCTAGATTTTATTTATACATTCAAGGGTGAGGTTACTATTTTTTTGGACGATTTATTATTAATAAAGGTTATATTACTATTCATAAGGGTAGGTTAATATTCACCAAAAATTAATTTTGTTCCATCAGACCCCAAAAATCACCCTGAACGCAACTGTTTATGTCAGATTTTCGAAATTCAAGGCACAGAAGTGGAAAAATTATGTTTAATAGTTACATAGTATTTATTATCATGATATTCCATTGTGTTTTCTAATGTGATTATACTATAAGACATAATTATAATAAGGGAATTACATTGATAAAACATTGGGTCATTACATTCTTCCCCCATTATGTAATTTATCCCTCGAAATTTCATTTTACATTCTAAGCCATAAACAGGTGTAGGTACTTTTCCTTCATTGCTTCCTCCAATTCCCATGTTGCCTCTTTGTACTTATGGTTCCACCATAGTACCTTGACCAGATGAGTAGTCTTGTTTCATAGAACTTTATCTTTATGATCCAAGATCTTCGCTGGTTTCTCCTCATAAGAAAGATCATTCTCCAAATGTACCGCCTATGAAGAGAGTACATGTGAAGGATCTGGTATGTACTTCCTTAAGAGGGATACGTGGAAGACATCATGTACTTTAGACATGGTAGGTGGAAGTGCTGGTTAATAGGTCACAGCTCCAACATGATCAAGAATCTCAAAGGGGTTGATGTACCTGGGACTTAGATTTCCTTTCTTTCCAAACCATATGACCTTCAACCATGGAGATATGTGTAGAAATACCATGTCTCCAACTTTGAACTCAAGGTCTCGTCGATGATTTTCTGCATAACTCTTTTTTCGACTTTGGGTTGCCTTGATGTGTTACTGAATGGTTTTCACCTTCTCTACCATTTCTTTTACCATTTTAGGTCTTAGCAGCTTACGCTCACTGATTTCATCCAAACACGCTGGTTTTTTTCACCTTTTCCCATAAAGTTCTTCTTATGGTTCCATTTGAATACTCGAGTGGAAACTATTATTGTAGAATAATTTGACCAGTGGAATATATTGATCCCATCCTCCTTTGAAGTCCATATAACATACTCTCAATATATATTATAGTGTCTAAATAGTTCACTTAGATTGGCCATCAGTTTGAGGATGATAGGTCATACTGAAGTTCAGTTCAGTGCTTAGAGAATGTTGGATAATTTTCAAGAACTTTGAGGTGAATCTAGAATCTATATCACATAAAATATATAGTGGTACTTCATGCAGCCTTACCACCTCTTTGATATATATCTGTGAAAGTTTATCCAATGATAAGTCCTATCGAATTGCAATAAAGTGATTTGTCTTTGTAAGACGATCCACAATGTCCCATATAGCATTGTTTCCTCTAGATGTCCTTGTAAGACCAGTGAAAAATTACATGGTGATGTTCTCCCACTTACATGTTGGTATAGGTAGTGGTTTCATCATTCCCTTAGACTTTTACCTTCCATCCTTCACTTGCTGACATACCAGGCACTATGATGTATACTCAGCAATCTCTTTATTCATATTGTCCCACCAAAATTTCTCTCAGAGATCTCAATAAATATTTGTGCTCCCTGGGTTAATAGAGAAGGTTGAGCTATGTGCATCATTCAAAATACCATTCTTTATCTCTGTATTGGATGGTACACATAATCATGAACCAAATCTTACAACTCCTTCCTCATAAATCATGAACTCAGAAGATTTCCCATTTCTATTGGCTTCCACCCTTTTCTAAATTTCCACATCTTTTCTTTGAGCATCCTTTATTTTCTCCATGAAATATGGTTGAGAAATCATTTGAGAAAGGATTGAAAATTTTCCTCCCTTAATGATTATCATGTCCATCATCTGCAAATCTAAGAAGATTGGATCCTTTTCAATTCTCATCTTTGATAAAGATGTAGGATTCTTTTTACTTAGATCATCTGCCACCTTATTTGTCTTACTAGGATGGTAGTGGATTGAGAAGTCATAATCCTTGATGAGATCTAACCATCTTCGCTGGAACATATTAATCTATTTTTGTGTGAATATATATTTGAGACTCTTATGATCATTATATATCTTGCACTTCTACCCATAGAGATAATATCGCCAGAATTTTAATGCAAAGATCACAGCTTCCAACTCTATATCATGCATGGGATAATTTTTCTCATGGATTTTCAACTATATTGAGGTGTAGGATATCAATTTATAATTTTTTATTAGTAAATATCCTAATCCTTTCTTTGAATCATCACTGTACACCACAAAGAGTTCTCCACTCATTGGGAGTGTGAGTATTGGTGCAATTATAAGCCTCTTTTTCAACTCCTTAAACCAGTCTTCACATTCTTGATTCTAGATGAACTTTACTCCCTTTTGTGTCAGTTTGGTAATTTGGTTTTAAAATCATGATAATTTCTTCACAAATCATCAATAATACCCTTCTAGACCCAAAAATCTATGGATCTCCATTACAGATGTTGGCCTGGGCCACTCTTCAATTACCTTTGTCTTGGAAGGGTCTACAGATATCCCTTTATTGGTGATAACATGCCCCAAGAATGATACTTTCTCCATCCAGAACTCACATTTACTGTACTTTACATATATTTTCTCCCTTTTAAAATTTTTTAACACGGTATTCAAATTCTTCTCATGTTCCTCCTTGCTCTTGTAGTATATCATAATATCGCCGATAAAGACTACCAAAAATTTGTTAAGGTAATCTCTAAAGACTCTATTCATTAAATCCATTAAAATTTATGGATCATTAGTGAATCTTAAGGTAATAACTATTAATTCATATTTTCCATACCTCATTTGAAAGGCAGTCTTGGGAATATCTTCTCTCCTCACCTTTAATTGGTGATATCCCGACCGAAGTTCCACATTAGAGAAATAATTGAACCCATGAAACTAATTGAAAAATTTATCTATCCGAGGCAGGGGATACTTGTTCTTTATTTTGACTTTATTGATCTCACGATAATCAATGTAGAGTAGCATTGAATTATCCTTCTTCTTAATGAAAAGGATCGACACACCCCATGGTGAAGCACTTGGGCATATAAAATTCTTCTCCAGATTCTTCTGTAATTGCTCCTTCAACTCTTCCAATTCTACGGTGTCCATTCTATAAGGTTTCTTTGATATAGTTAGGGATCCAAGAATAAGTTCAATTGAGAACTCAACCTATCGATTAGGAGGAAGACCAGGAAACTCTTCAAGGAATACATTAGTGTAATCCCTCGCGATGGGCATATCTTCGAACATGATTTTCTTCTTTATATCAATCATTTGAGCTAGTAATGCTTTCTCATAAAGAATTAATATCCACACTTGAGACAATTATTCTAAATGAGATTCATCTTCTTCCTTACACTTGTATAGAATTGGAGTATGCTTTAGGATTTGAATAGTGATATCCCTTTATCGATAGTTGATGTTGGATTTGTATAAAGACAGCCAATCCATGCCCAATATAGTGTTGAACTCCACTGAAGTAAGTATGACAAGATTTGATGGGAGGTTCAGTCCAAAAATGTTAATTGGGGAGGAGTTATAAACCTTGGAGGAAATAATTTCCCCATTCATTGTTCTCATAGATAACTTAACCTCCAAATTTTAAGTTGGTGTTTGAATAGTTCTACTAAACTTACAAGATATGAAATAATTCATATAACCATAATCAAATAGTATGTTCTCTATTCTTGAATGAATAACTAGCATACCTGTCAACACATCATTTTTTGTATCCACCTTAGTAGTAGTGATAGCATAAGCCCTTCCTTTTTTCCTTGAAGGTTGTTGTTTACTTCCTCCAACAACCCTTGGCTTAGTGCAATTGTTCACATAATTCCCATGTTCCTTGAAGTTGTAACACTGCACCACTGGCTGAGTGTTTATCTGAACCTTCCTTTCTTCTTCCAAATTAATGACATTCTTCATATCCATTCGGCATTTTTTAGCCAGATGTCTCATTCTTCCACATTTGAAGCAATTCCATATTCCCTTTAGATAGTTCCCAGGATGCTTCTTCCCACAATTTTGACACATGGTATGTTCAATCTTCTTTCCATAATGGGATTTATTTACTAAACCATCCATATTAGACTCCATTTTTTGCTTCTTATCACCAGGACCACGAGACCATTGTGAGTCTCTGATCTCCATTCCAATCTTGAGGGAACAACAGACAATCTCCTCATAACTATCAAAGTCTCGAATCACCAATTATTTTTATAGACTCATCTTTATTCTGCTAAATAATCAATCCACCTTAATTTCGTTGTTCATGACAAATCCAAAGGCATATCTTTCAAGCCTTGTGAATTTTTCTTCATACTCCCTGATGGACTCATCTTCCTTCTACTTGAGTTCGAGGAACTCCCTTTCAATATTGAGATGGAGGGTTCAGGGAAAATATTTATTGAAAAATATTCTCTTTAATTACTCCCAATCCATGGAATCAATTTCCTCCTTGGACTTAATATTTTTTTATTAGTGTCCACCATTGATCAGTTTCCCCATCAAAATAATAGTCTGTCATTACAACTTTCTCTTCTTCTAAGCACTAGAGGATAGGGAATATCTTTTCAATAGAGTTAATCCACTATTTCATGAGGAGGGGATCAGAATATCCACTAAACATGGGAGTCATTTTACACATGAAGGATTATATGGAAACTTTCTCTTTCCTTGGAGGAGGAGATAGTTCCACATGATTTAAGTTATTATTCATAACTTGAGCCAGCTGACCAAGTACTGTTATGAATTTTTGAGCACCCATTCCCATCATATTTTTTCATATCATTAAGGAAATATTCACATTCCATGTCACATTTATTGTTGAAATGTGTTCTTCTATTTCTCTCCATTAACTAAGAAAAATAATGTACATTTAGAGGGATTGAATACTTAGCTATTAATCATTAAAAAAGGAAACATTGAACATAAAAGGATAAACTTGTGAAGGAGATGTATATCCTAACTTTTGATTCCAAAGGTTTAAATCTAGGTTATCCATGATCTATTTATTAAATTATATTCTTATGGGCTCTTTTTTATTCCAATAATAATGTTTTGTACCAAAATCATGAATTTTCCAAAGCATATCCTCTGAGAGTGTCAAACCAAGAGTGCAGCAAGGCCTGTTGTCGTGCACCAGTTCCCATTCGAGTCTAGCTCAAAGCAGTGTTTTTGAGTTTTACCCCAAGATACATTTGTTCTAGATCCACCTCTACCTATTTGTATCCATACAGGGATGTATTTTTTTGACAAACCACTTAATCTATACTTACCAAAATTTAGGGGTGTTTTATTATACTTAGTCTCATCCCTAAGGTTCTTAATAAAGTTCTCAATTCCTAATGTCCAAAAATAACTAGACCATTATCTGATACCAACTATAGAGACACTATCCTTTTACATATATCATTACATAATTTTAAGCATAATTAAACATCAAATTACAAGCCAAGGATCGTAAAGTCTCGTATCTTGGAAGACTAGGTAAATAATCAAACATCATAAAAACAAATTTTTATTTAATCTCCATAATGAGCTCCTAACTTCCACTGTGTTCATACATTTTCATAGAATAACCTGGGTATAACATGAACAAAGGGATGGGCTAAAATCCTAGTAAGGGGGGAAACATGGTAGTAAAGCTTTAGCACATGGGTTAGAAGGAAAGGCATAATGATATAAAAAGGCAAGTAACATGTGAAATCATAACATATAAACATTAGGTCATATAAACATAGATTTATAGTAATGTGGTAGCAGTATAAAACATTACTTAGAATTATTCAAGGCTCGTTTCACTTAGAGGATCACAAGTCAAGGTTAACCACCAAGACTGTTTCACATGGTAGCACAAGTCAAAGCTAACCGCCAAGACTATTGCACATAACGTCTCATGAGACTCAACTTTACCCAATAAATTGGAGAGCTATTTATGTGCACCCATCATAACATGTTCATGAATATTATTTCCACATAAATAATCATATATAATCAAACATACATAAACATAAGGGTACCCACAGAAATAAATGTGTATCATATTCATGTCATAAAGCATAATGAATGGACATATCATACAAGTGTCCATGAAAAAAAATAATTAGATAAATAATGGTAATTAATAATGAATAATAGGAATATATCATAATAAGTGATTTCAAATTGAATTGATAACATGTGAAAGATTTTTTAAGAAACTTTAAAATTAAAACATTTTCAAGTGGTTTAATGAAAATATCAAAGATCATTTAAAATAGAAAAGGACATAATCTTTTATATAAAACCAGAAGTGAAAAAAATAAGGTTTTAATGATAAAAATATTGTTTTTATAAATATAATGGTTTCTTAAAAACATATCATATGGTGTACTTGAAATTGGGTAAGAATTAAGGAAGTTCCCTTAAAATGGGTTTGCTTATCGAGAAGTATTGAGGAGGGAATGACTTAAAAGCATGTATATCCCCAAAAGATAATGATTAATTGATCTTGATACATGATTTTTTACATATAAACATAAATTATAATATTTAGATAAACAGAATATAGGATTTCATTTGGTTAAAAAGAGAGTAAGAATAACCTGAAGGAGTAATAGAGGTTCGGGTAGAATCTCTTACCTTAAGTCTGATGGTGTTCTCCGCTTGATATTAATGACCTGAATAATAAAATTAGGTTTATTAATTAATAATTAAATAAAATATTTTACATTAAATTGATTTATTCTAACCTTTTTTAGTTCATTCATAACCTTTTTGATTGGTTATGAGGTTCAATTTCATTGTTCGGGTCCGTTTGTTTCATGATCAGTTTACTTATATACATGAACGGATAATAATGTAAAATGAGGATGGTTATCTAGAATTGGAGTTATCTTTTATTATTGAACATCCAAAATGTTAAATTATTGTTCATTTGGTTACTTGGAGTGAAGATGAATCATTATGTAAAACTTTAGTGATAACCTTTTGGGTTAATTGGCATTTTTTTATCACAACAAACACATTTTGTTTTATAAATCAAAACCATGTGTACAAAAAAGATTAAATAACAATATATTAGACATAATACATATATTATAGTCTATTTCAACCATTAAAATTGATTCATGACCAGAATTTAAGATGGTAACAGAAATTGAAAACCCATAGTCACTGAATGTGGTAAATTAACACACCTCGGATGGTGAATTTACTACTAGTATAAAAGAAGGTTAAAGGAGAGGTGATAATAAATTATTCCATTATTATAAAAAATTAAAGTAAATATAAGGTACTGGATTTTTCAAAACATTTGTATGAGGAGAGGTAAGGATGGAAAAGAAAACAAAGGAACTTGAAAGAAAGTAAAAGAATTAAAAAGAAGAATTTACCTCTTGATTTAATCTTCCTTGAAAGCCTCTTAAGGGGAGAGGATTTGGTATTTTGAGGATACCAAGGGCTGTTTGACATGGGGGAAGATCTTGGGGTGGAAGATTTAAGTATAATTTAGGCAAGTAACAAGGCTTGAGGGTATTAAAGAGAAGAGGGGAGTGTGGGGTGGTTTTTATAGTGGAGGGGAGGAGGATTTCCTTAATATTTTAATCATTAGTTTATTATTTTTTCATAAGACTAGCAATAGTAATGATTATTATGACCAAAAATAGTAATATGTACATGTGAGTTAGAACCAAAGGTGATTAAATCATCTATGACTCAATAAATAGTGTATTTAACATATAATGTATATACACAGTAAATTGTTGTATTTTACTATTCATCAAAAATTCAAGTATTTTAGAAAAAAGCCAAAAATTCACCCTAAACATTTTTTGAAATTTATAATTCAAAAATGAAATCCATTTTTAAAAAATAATTTTCTAAATATGATTAATTTAATTTTTAATTAAAATCATAATTTACTTGAAAAATACATATTTTAAAACTATAACTAATTTTATAATGTTTTCAAAAAATTATGTAAGGTCTTATAAAATTATATTAAAACCAAAAGACATAAAAAATTTAATTTATGAACACCTTTTAGGAAAATATATTTACTTTTAAATTAATTAATTAATTGTAATTAATTATTTATGACTTACAAAAATACCAATACTTTTACTATGGTCATATTATCACTTATAAGATGCCTAAATTTTATTTATACATGCAAGGGTGAGGTTACTATTATTTTGGATGATTTACTATTCTCAAGGGTCATATTACTATTCATAAAGGTATGTTACTATTCACCAAAAAATAAGTTTGTTCCATCAGACCCCAAAAATCACCCTGAATGCAACCTTGTATGTCAAATTTTGGAAATTCAAGACATAAAAGTGGAAAAATTATGTTTAATGGTCCCATAGTATTTATTATCATGATATTCCATTGTGATTATAATGTTATTATACTATAAGGCGTAATTATAAGAAGTGAATTATGTTGATAAAACATTGGGTCGTTACATTTGCTCAATTTTTAGTATGTCACTTATTGTTTTTACTTAAATTTATGTCAATTTTAAATAATAGGATACACTTTGAATTATACCAGCCACACTATGCATTGTATTAAGGTTAGGATGATTATTACACATCAAAAATGACTTATAGATCATTTTACTAAAGTATCAAAACAATATGAATGTTTTTTCTTGGTTTTCAGTATGTTAGTTGTGTTTTTTTACTAAAATGTCATTTCAAACTAGAAACACACATTATGAGTCATACCGGTCACATCGTGAATCATTTTGACATGATAATTATTCATACACATCATAAATGACTTATGAATTTCTATCCTAAATTATCAAGATAATCAAAGTGTGTTTTCTTGGTTTTCAGTGAGTGACATGTTTTGAACTAAAATGTCAATTTTAAACTGATAACGGACACTTTTAGTCATAACGGTCATATCGTGTGTCGGATTAAGGTGTGGTTGATTACTACATGTCAAAAAATGACTCATGGATCATTTTTTTAAATTATAAAAACAATCCAAATGTGTTTTCTCAGTTTCAGCATGTCACTTTTTCTTTTTACTTAAATTAATATCAATTCTAAATAAAAAGACACTCTTAGAGTCATACTAGTCACATTGTGAATCTTATTGAGGTTTGGTTGACTCCTACATGTCAAAAATGACTCATGGATCATTTTCCTAAAATATTAAAATAATATGAATGTTTTTTCTTAGTTTTTAGTATGTCCCTTGTTACTTAAATTAATGTCAATTTTAAATAAAAAGAGACACTTTGAGTTATACCGGCCACATCGTGCATCATATTGAAGTACGGTTGATTCCTTAACATCAAAAATGACTTATAAATCATTTTAATAAATTATAAAAATAATATGAATGTGTTTTCTCAACTTTCAATATGCGAGTTGTTTTTTTTTTACTAAAATGTCATTTCAAACTGGAAACATGCATTTTGAGTCATATTGATCATATTTTGAATCATTTTTATGTTATACTTCTACATACACATCACAAATGACTTAAAAATATCTTTCCAAGATTATGAATACAATTGGAGTGCATTTGTTTGGTTTTCAGTGAGTGACATGTTATAAACTAAAATGAAAATTTTAAACTAATAACAGACACTTTTAGTCATACCGGTCACACTGTGTGTCTTATTGAGGTGTGGTTCATTCTTATATGTCACAAATGACTCATGGATCATTTTCCTAAAGTATAAAACAATTTGAATTCGTTTTATCGGTTTTTAGTATGCCAGTTGTTCATTTTTCTAAATTTAATGTCAATTTAATATAAAAATGCACACTTAAAGTCATACTAGGCATATCGTGCATTGGATTGAGGTTAGGTTGATTCATACACATCAAAATGACTTATGGATCAATTTTATAAAGTATCAAAAAAATACAAAAAAAAACTCAGTTTTCAGTATGTCACTTGTTCTTTTTACTAAAAGTAATGTCAATTTTAAATAAAAAGAGTCACTTTGAGTGATACCGGTCACTTGTTCTTTTTGCTCGGTTTTGAGTAGGTCAGTTTCTTTGATACCAAATATATTGACCCAGATATTTCATACATAGATATCACATCTTAGTATATTAACATTACTTACATAACATAATGATCCATGCCAGAATAGTTTAGGTCTACTACTTTTGGAAACATAGAAACTTAAAGAACTAGTTCATAATAATCTCTCATTAAGTTATTCTTTACTAAAAACCTTATTAGACATATAATTTATAAAACCATTCTTAATAAACTAAGTATATGAAACATAAGAAAGGGTGACCATGTATTCTCAATAAGTGTAAACAATGGAGGTATCAATGATCATATAAGGATAACATGAGAATAAAGATGTTAGAAGGTGATATTAACATTATAAATTCATGCCCTACATATCATAGATCATAATCATGAGTCATGGATCAAATCATGGTAGTTCATAAGACATTAATCTTAAAGGATAAAATAATATTATAAACTAAAAACATACACTTCGAGTCATACCGAGCACATTGTGTATCAGATTGAGGTACGGATTGTTGATCTATGGATGATTACTACATTGTTTAGGAAAATGTCCATGACAAATATTTTGGGATGTCATACTTTGAATTCAACTACTGATAAATCCCTTGGTAGATGCATCCTTATGATTCAATTCACATTTCATGCAACATGGGGTTTCCTCTTCCACCTGAAAGGAACATGTTCTCTCTTTTATGGCTTGTTGTAAATAGTTGAAAGGAAATTATGACTTCCCAAAAGATCTATCAAAAAACTAAATAAGTATTAGATATAAATTATAAGGAAATTTGTCACGACCCGTCCTCGGGGCCCGTGCCGTGACTACCCCAAGCCCACCTTCCATAGGCCAGGGGCTAGCGACTAGCACCAAGGCGTAATTCCCGGTAAAAAGGGAAGGCATTGCCTTTGTAAAGTAAACAAACACCACAGAGCAAGAAAGCAGTAGAAATAAACACTAAGTAAAAACTGGGTACAACAGTAAGTGCAGAAAAGTAAGTGGGCCAGAATACAAACCCAAACTGAAAGTAAAGTACAACTAGAAAGGGAAAACAGTAACTGGAAGTAAAGTCGCAGCCTCGAGCCGTCACTGGAAGTCCCACTTGAAGGGTGGGTACAGATAGCCTCCACAACTCCTTGGGTCCAGCCGTCCGCTCCATGTACGTCCCGCCCAATGGTCCACCTCTAGGTACCGACCTGCTCCGCAAGCCTCAACCACGATCAGTATTGTCCGTCGTCTGCAACCAACACAACGTGGTGCGGGCAAATCCTGTGCAGGGGTGAGTATAAGCTACTCAGTAGGGACCCCGAGACCCCCGAAGGTCTCCCAGAATCCACAAAGGATAATCCACAAAGGAAAGATACAATCACAAAGTAACATCCGACTCTACTTAGGTATATTCCCATACATATACCTAAGTCATCAATTCCAGTTCGCTCCAACCTCCGAGCCCAAGTTCGATCACATCCACACAGGAAATCACAACTCGATCCACATAGGAAAGAATAACGTAATCCACATAGGAAAGCAAGTCAAGATTCATCTCACACAGGTATACTTCTTCGTATGACGATAAAGATGATCAGATATAGCCACTGATTCATCTAAGTCGTCGGACCCACAAATGATCGATAGGTACTAACCCCCGCAATGACCCACAAAAGATCGATAGGTAACTAACCCCTGCAATAACCCACACAGGATCTGACCCACACAGGATTGATAAGTAACTAACCCCCGCAATGACCCACACAGGATCTGACCCACACAGGATCGATAGGTAACTAACCCCCGCAATGACCCACACAGGATCTGTAGGCGCTGGCCCACACAGGACCGCTGAGTGCTGACCCACACAGGATCGGTAGCACTGATCCACGTAGGATCGCTGAGTGTTGTAGTCATCGTCGTCGAATCCACGGAGGATTTCTGTACAGTCGTCGTCGTCATCACAGTCGCAGCCAGCTCTAGGGTTCCCGCACACAGCAAGCTCATTCGGGAGGGTCCGCTCCACGAGCCGAGGGGATGATACATCAAATGACACATATTCCAGAGTTGATGTATCCAAAAGTTCCGTATCGTCAACAGGAACTCAACGCGATAGACGGCGCGTCGATCGGATGCCCGGTCTGAGAGTTATTGGCTTTTTCGTCCTAGGGGCCCTGTTGGTTTTTAAGTCAAAATCAACCCCACCGTACTCCAACTGCATCCAAACCTCAATCGGAGTAAGCCAAAAGGTCCATCTCACTTAGATGAATCCAACAAAGTCGATGGCACGTCAATCGGACGTCCGGAGCTCAAGTTATAAGTGTTTCCGCTCCGAGGGCCCGGTTGGTTTTGTGTACGAACCAACCCGGCCGAACCCAAAGTTCTCCGAAACCCTGAGTGTAATATACCGAAACGACCGTATCGATCCAAGGATTGCTACGCAACTGACGGTGCGTCGATTGGAGTCCCATATCTCAAGTTATGGGTAACAGACCGAAAGAGGTTTGATATTAGGGGGTTCGGGCCCGGTCCGACCTGGCCCGATACCCCCAGGGTCGGCCCGAACCGGGTCGACCCGAACCGAGTCCGTTTCCGGCCCGCTTGGGCGCGGCCCCGCCCGGCTGGTGTGGCCTCGCCCGGCCTGGGCAGCCCGACACGGCGCGCTGGCGCGGCCAGCGGCCGAGTGGTGAAGGGGGGGAGGCGCACTGCCCCCCGCATTGAGAACACGCGGCCCCCATGTGGGGGGCTGCACCTGCTGGCCGACCAGGGGTTACGAACCCCCAGTTTTCCCCTGATCAGCCGGCCCGCTCTGGGCAGCCGGCTGCTGCCGCCACGGGACCGGCAAGGGCCGGTCCCTCTGTTCCGACGCCGGCGGCCCGGAACCGGCTGCCGGTCCCCCTACTCCGCGGCCCGGAACCGGCCGCGGCCTTGGTCTGTCTGGCATGGCGTGACGGCACCGCGCCCCTCCGCCGCGGCCCCGCTCCGGCCGGGGTTCTTTTGTGGTTCTCCGTCGCGGCATGACGGCGCCGCGTCTTTGGTTCATCTTCAACGGCGCAGTGCGACGGCGCTGCGCTTCTCCCCCTTTCCTTAATAATTCCCGCGCGGTGCTTCGGCACCGCGTTGCCTTGCTCGTGCCGCAACAATATCAAACAACCAAAAGGGAGAGGAGGGTCGGCCGTGTTCATGCGGTCCGACCCCCTCCCGTTATTGCGGTAACAGGTAGCTCCAATAGAAAATAAGAAAGGCAATGGAAGAATTCATGAACAACAATTAAAATAAATCCCTACCTCGTCGAATTCGATGAGTGAGGATTCGTCGTGGAAATAACCATCGCGGAAGAAGGAATTGCGGAAGAAGGAACGTTACGGAAGAAGCGTCGCGTCGTCAATCTCCGAGGATCCGGCATTCTTTGCGTTCTTCGCGTTCTTTGTGTTCTTCGTCGACTAAGAAGGCTTTTCTCCAAATCCTCTCCATGCAACAAGTTCCCACCCAAATAAAATAATTGTCTTATTTTATTAATGCACAAGCCAACGTTTGAATTTCAAAAAGTAACGAAACAAATAATTAATTTAGGAGTTTAAAACCGCCCAATTAATGAGGCGTTTAATATCCAGATTAAACGCAAGAGTTGACTTCATTAAAAAGGGGGGTGAGGGTGCGTTACTTAGAAGAAAAGAAACGATGGGGCTCGTGTGGGCCCCACCTCACAAATATCCTACCAAGTGGGTAGGATATTGTGGGTCCCACATCATCCACTTAACTTAAGTTAAAATAAAATAAAAAATGGTTGTACCACTTTTATTTTATTTCTTAACTTAACCCCAAAAAAATTAAAAACCACACTCGAGCAAACGCAACTCCGGAAAAGATGTTTCTAAGCAAATACTGGCGCTGCAATTCCATCGGTGCCCTAGGAATTTTATTCCGAGCACCAGTTCAAAAGTTAGAAAATCTTGCTCGTTCGTTCACTAAACGTACCCGAGCTAAACTTCGGAAAAAGATTCCAGGCACACCGGGCCTCGAAATTAGGTGCGGTCAGAAACTGCATTCTTGTAAAATTCCCAAGAAAATTAAGAAAAAAAATTCCTTGAATTTTTCGGGTCTTTACATCACTCCCACCTCAGGGATTTACGTCCCCGTAAAGATACATCATAAACTAGGGAAACAAAAGTGGGTACTGAGCACGCATCTGAGCCTCCCACTCCCAAGTGCTCTCATGGAGGTTCTTGTGCTGTCATCTGATGCACACTAGAGGAATCGACCATCCACGTAGGACCCGCTCCTGTCGATCCTCAATATCCACCGGGACCTCCGCAAAAGTCTCCCCATCATCAACGTCTAGCTCCCCATGGTCAATGATATGCGTCGAGTCGTGGACGTATCTCCTCAGCTGGGATACGTGGAAGACGTCGTGCACCCGGTGCAACTGAGGTGGTAGAGCCAGGAGATAATCCACCTTTCCAATCCTGCTGAGGACCTGGAAAGGTCCGATGAAGCGCGGAGATAACTTGCCACCTCGGCCAAATCTCCACAATCCACGTCAAGGTAAGACCCGCAAGAAGATGTGGTCTCCATCCTCAAACTCTAGTGGCCTCCACCTCCTATCAGCATAAGACTTCTTCCAGCTCTGAGCTGTCCTCATCCGCTCCTGGATGACCTGGACCTTCTCTGTCGTGGCCTGGACCATCTTCGGTCCCACAAGTGCTGACTCCCCAGGGTCTGTCCAGCACAAAGGAGATCTGCAAGGTCGGTCGTACAACGCCTCGTATGGTGCCATCCCGATGGTGGAGTGGTAGCTATTGTTGTACGCGAACTCCACCAAGGATAGGTGGTCCTCCCAGCTGCGACCAAAGTCGAGGACACATGCA
Organism: Viscum album; assembly: GCA_963277665.1. Taxonomy (NCBI): domain Eukaryota; kingdom Viridiplantae; phylum Streptophyta; class Magnoliopsida; order Santalales; family Viscaceae; genus Viscum; species Viscum album. Next base: position 410,372,426 of record OY728129.1, on the reverse strand, counting down.
CGGAGCATGTCCTCGAGAGTCTGAATGGTCCTCTCCGTCTGACCATCTGTCTGAGGGTGAAAGGCAGTGCTCAGACGTAGCTGCATCCCGAACACCTCCTGCAACCCCTTCCAAAGCCAGGAAGTAAAGCGAGCATCTCGATCGGAGACGATAGATGATGGCACACCATGAAGCCGTACAATCTCTTGAACGTAGAGACATCCCAAGCTCTCCACTGAGCCCTGCTCTCTGATGGGTAAGAAGTGAGCTGACTTGGTGAGTCGGTTGACAATCACCCAAATAGAGTTGTGACCTCTGGAAGTTCCTGGAATTCCAGTCACGAAGTCCATAGATATGTCGTCCCACTTCCACTCCGGGACCTCCAAGGGTTGTACCAAGACTGCTGGTACCTGGTGCTCTGCCTTCACCTACTGGCAGGTGAGGCATCAAGAAACGAACTCTACCATAGCCTTCTTCATGCCCGGCCACTAGTGTTGTCGTCTGAGATCCTGGTACATCTTCACTACGCCAGGATGTACCGCCAAAGGGGAAGTGTGAAACTCTCTCAGCACCTCCTCCCGTAAAGAAACTGGTACCAAGTTACGTCCTCTGAAAAGGATGTCGTGCTCTCCTCCTATAGAGAAAGCATCAGGTGCTTGTCCTGAGGACATCTACGCACGCCGCGTCTCACAGTCAGCGTCCCCATGTTGTGCCTCTTTGACCCACTGCAGTAGTGGAGGAGTGACTGTGAGTGACTGAAGGAAGGCTGCTCCATCTCTATCCACAAAGGATATCTACAAAGCGGCTAGCTGTTCTGTCACATCCCCAAGTAGCTGAATGCCTGTCCTCCTGCTGAGAGCATCGGCTACCATGTTCCCCTTTCCAGGAGTATACACTATCTCAAATTCATAGTCCTGGAGGAACTCGAGCCATCGCCACTGTCTCATGTTCAGGTCCTTCTGTGAAAAGATGTACCTGAGACTCTAGTGGTCAGAATAGACTGTAAAGCGCTCGCCCATCAGATAGTGTCGCCATGTCTTCAGAGCAAAGACCACTGCTGCTAACTCCAGGTCATGGGTAGCGTAGTTCTGCTCATGTGGCCTCAACTGACATGATCCATAGGCGATCATTGCCCGCTCCTGCATCAGGACACACCCGAGTCCGGTCCCTGATGCATCGCAGTAGACTACGTACCCTACTCCATCCTCCAGCAACCTCAAGATAGGTGCGCTGGTCAACCTCTGTCTCAGCTCCTGGAAGCTCTGCTGATATCTGTCTGACCACACAAAGGGTTTCCCCTTCTTCTTCAAAGCTGAGAGTGGTGCCTCAACTTTGGAGAAGTCTGGCACAAATCTCCAGTAGTATCCAGCTAGTCCCAAGAAACTCCGCACCTCTGTCACGCTCCTGGGTGGCTCCCAAGCTAGCACTGCCTCGATCTTCACAGGATCCACCGCAACTCCCACCTCAGAGATGACATGTCCCAAGAAGTGGACCTCACTTATCCAGAACTGTCACTTCAAGAGCTTGCCATAAATATGGTGCTCTCGGATTGTGTCTAGTACAACCCGCAAGTGGTAGGCGTGCTCCTCCCCAGTGGTCAAGTATATCAAAATGTCGTCGATGAAGACCACGAAAAATCGATCGAGGTATGGCTGAAAGATCCTGTTCATGAGGCCCATGAACACTGCTGGAGCATTGGTTACGCTGAATGGAATAACCAAGAACTCATAGTGGCCATACTGACATCTGAAGGCCATCTTCTGCACGTCCTCATCCTGAACTTTGCGCTGATGATAGCCTGACCTGAGGTCTATCTTTGAGAACCACCGTGCTCCCTTGAGCTGATCGAAGAGGTCATCAATCCTCGGTAGTGGATACTTGTTCCTCACTATCACCTGGTTCAGGCGATGATAGTCAACACAAGGTCGCAAGCTCCCATCCGCCTTCTTGGCGAACAATATCAGGGAAGCCCAGGGTGAAACACTGGGTCAGATGAATCCCTTACCCTGCAAGTCCTCCAACTGTACCCTTAGCTATCGAAGCTCGGCGGGAGCCATCCGATATGCTGGGGTGGATATCGGGGTTGTCCCGGGGTACAGATCAATATAAAAGTCTACCTCTCTGCGAGAAGGTAGTCCTAGAACGTTGTCGGGGAAAACTTCCGCATACTGATCCACCACTGCAGGAAAACCAGAACTCTGCACGTCAACTGCTCCTAGGATGAGGCTAGCCAACTGATGTGTGATGGGTTATCCTCTCCTCTGCGGGAGTCCATCCTGTGCTATGAAGGATCCCTTCTCATCGGTGAAGGTGAACCTTCTCCCGTCAGTGCGTACACATCGCACCTTGCGCCTAATACAGTCAATCTGAGCATGGACTGCAGATAACCAATCCATGCCCAAGATGACGTCGTAAGGCCTCGACGCCGCTACAAGAAGATCCTAGCCGAAGCTCTCTCCTCCTAGAGTAAGCTCACACTGCCGGCACCAGTGTGTAATCGTCGATTTTTCTCTTGTAGGAGTCTCTAGCCGTAAGGATCGAGCCAACGGCTCTGTCAGAATCTCCAAGATCCAAACAAGGGCAGCGGCTAGGAATGAATGACTCGCTTCTGTGTCTATAAGAACTGCATCAAGGGTGTAATAGGCACAGATAGTACCTCGAATCATCTCGGGCGTGCCGCGGTCGTAGGCCTTCACTGCCTGGAGTTGTGCCTGTCTCTGCCCGCCAGCTCCATGTGGTCGGGGTGGACCTCCTGATGGTGGTGGTGGTAGAGCCTCAAAGCGTCGCCCACCACCTGCTGCTCGGCCAGCTCCTCTGCCTCATCCTCCTGCTCCCTGCGAACTGCCACGGTCGACCCTCTGCCTCTGCTTGGGTGGCCCCTCAACCATCTGCTGCTCCTCGGCACATCAGGTCGGGCAGTCACGAGTCATGTGGCCCTACCCGCCGCATGCATAGCACTGTTTGCCTCTCGAAAGACTGGCACCGCGCTGTGTGCCCCGCACCACTGAGCCAGTGTCCTGAGGTCATCTACCTGAGGGTCTGGTCTGCCTGGACCCATAAGTCATTCGTCGACTGCCTGCTGCAGAAGACTCTACTACGTGCCGCCCTACGGTAGGTCTCGCTACTAATGCAGGCTCAGCAAGGAAGATCTCGATCAGAAGGGCTCGCTCCAGTACCCCTTCCTGTGTCGGAATGCTGAGGGAGATCAGTGATGCCCTGATCTCCTTCCTCAATCCCTGTTCGAAGGTCTGGGCCCGAAAGAATGGGTCTTGTACCATGTCTGTCGAGTAGCGTGAGAGATCGGTAAATCTCGCCGAGTACTGGGCGACCATCAAGCTGCCCTGCCGCAGCTGAAGAAGCTCCTGGATGTGCACCGTACGGAGGGTGGCTGGAATGAACTCTGAGTGGAAGAGGCTCTCAAAGTCTGTCCAGAGGAGAGATGCCTCGTCGTGCACCTGTAGCATCAAGCTCCACCATATGCATATTGCCGCGTGCAGTAGGCTCGCTGCGAGGATCACCATGAGGTCCGATGGTGTCCTCACTAACCTGAAAACTCGCACAACAGCCTCCATCCAATCCTCGGCTGCCTGAGCGTCCATCTCCCCGCGAAACCTGGGCGGTCGCTGGTGCTGAAACTCGTGTAGTGCACTAAGGCGACGTGCATCGTCAGCGGCTGGGGCTGGTAGCATCGGTGGCTCGGCGGGTAGAGGTATCGTCGGTGCCTTTACTGTCAAAGGGCCCTGTACCAAGGCCTCATCGCTCGGTGGGCTATCATCACGCACAACTCTCGGAACCCTAGCTGGCTGCCATCGTGGGGCCATCCTAAAAAGAAACAGGTGCGCCACGGTCAGAACAGTATACCTGGTGATCTGACACAAAATAATCACAAAGAAAACTTGAAACACACATACAATCAATGTTTTCATGCATTAAGTCGGAAATCAGAAGTCATGGTCCTGGTGTACGGATACGTCGGCCTTCGCACCAACACTGGACTCCCTGGACTGATAACCACACTCAATACTCTTAACACTATTGCTTCACATAGAAAAAGATCAGAGTCCTGAGTTTTGTGGTAGAACTGAACTCCTCTGATACCAATTTGTCACGACCCGTCCTCGGGGCCCGTGCCGTGACTACCCCAAGCCCGCCTTCCATAGTCCAGGGGCTGGAGACTAGCACCAAGGCGTAATTCCCGGTAAAAAGGGAAGGCATTGCCTTTGTAAAGTAAACAAACATCACAGAGCAAGCAAGCAGTAGAAATAAACACTAAGTAAAAACTGGGTACAACAGTAAGTGTGGAAAAATAAGTGGTCCAGAATACAAACCCAAACTGAAAGTAAAGTACAACTGGAAAGGGAAAATAGCAACTGAAAGTAAAGTCGCAGCCTCAAGCCGTCACTAGAAGTCCCACCTGAAGGGTGGGTACAGATAGCCTCCACAGCTCCTCGGGTCCAGCCGTCCGCTCCGTGTACGTCCCGTCCAATGGTCCACCTCCAGGTACCGACCTGCTCCGCAATCCTCAACCACGATCAGCGCTGTCCGTCGTCTGCAACCAACACAACGTGGTGCGGGCAAATCCCGTGCAGGGGTGAGTATAAGCTACTCAGTAGGGACCCCGAGACCCCCGAAGGTCTCCCAGAATCCATAAAGGATAATCCACAAAGGAAAGATACAATCACAAAGTAACATCTGACTCTACTTAGGTATATGCCCATACATATACCTAAGTCGTCAATTCCAGTTCTCTCCAACCTCCGAGCCCAAGTTCGATCACATCCACACAGGAAATCACAACTCGATCCACACAGGAAAGCATAACATAATCCACATAGGAAAGCAAGTCAAGATTCAGCTCACACAGATATACTTCTTCTTATGACGATAGAGATGATCAGATATAGCCACTGATTCATCTAAGCCGTCAGACCCACAAAGGATCGATAGGTACTAACCCCCGCAATGACCCACAAAGTATCGATAGGTAACTAACCCCCGCAATGACCCACACAGGATCTGACCCACACAAGATCAATAGGTAACTAACCCCCGCAATGACCCACACAGGATCGGACCCACACAGGATCTGTAGGCACTGGCCCACACAGGACCGCTGAGCGTTGACCCACACAGGATTGGTAGCACTGATCCACATAGGATCGCTGAGTGTTGTAGTCATCTCCGTCGAATCCACGGAGGATTTATGTACAGTCGTCGTCGTCGCAGTCGCAGCCAGCTCTAGGGTTCCTGCACACAGCAAGCTCATTCGGGAGGGTCCGCTCCACGAGCCGAGGGGATGATACATCAACTGACACATAGTCTGGAGTTGATGTATCCAAAAGTTCTGTATCGTCAACAGTAACTCAACGTGACAGACGGCGCGTCGATTGGACGCCCGGTCTGAGAGTTATTGGCTTTTTCGTCCCAGGGGCCCGGTTGGGTTTTAAGTCAAAACCAACCCGACCATAATCCGACTATGTCCAAACCTCGATTGGAGTAATCCAAAAGGTCTCTCTCACTTAGAGGAATCCAACAAAGTCGACGGCACGTCAATCGGACGTCCGGAGCTCATGTTATAAGCGTTTCTGCTCCGAGGGCCCGGTTGGTTTCGTGTACGAACCAACCCGGCCGAACCCAAAGTTCTCCGAAACCCTGAGTGTAATATACCGAAACGACCATCTCGATCCAATGATCGCTACGCAACTGACGGTGTATCGATTGGAGGCCCGTAACTCAAGTTATGGGTAACAGACCGAAAGAGGTTCGGTATTAGGGGGGTTTGGGCCCGGTCCGACCCGGCCCGATACCCCCAGGGTCGGCCCGAACTGGGTCGACCTGAACCGGGTCCGGGTCTGGCCCGCTTGGGCGCGGCCCGGCCCGGTGCGCTGTCGCGGCCAGCAGCCAGGCGGCTCGGCCGTAACTGCCGAGCGGTGAAGGGGGGGAGGGGGGGCGCGCTGCCCCCCCCCCCCCCCCCCGCATTGAGAACCCATGGCCCCCATGTGGGGGGCCGCACCTGCTGGCCGACCGGGGGTTACGAACCCCCGGTTTTCCCCTGACCGGTCGGACCGCTCTGGCCGGCCGGCTGCTGCCGCCACGGGACTGGCAAGGGCCGGTCCCTCTGTTCCGATGCCGGCGGCCCGGAACCGGGCGCCGGTCCCCCTGCTCCGCCGCGGCCCGGAACCTGTCGCGGCCTTGGTCCGTCCGGCGCATCGCAATGGCGCCGCACCCTTCCTCCGTGGCCCCACTCTGGTCGGGGTACTTTTTTGGTTCTCCGGCGTGGCGCGACGGAGACGCGTCTTTGGTTTGTCTTCAACGGCGCGGCGCGACGGCACTGCGTCTTTGGTTCGTCTTCAACGGCACTGAGCGATGGCGCTGCACTTCTCCCGCTTTCCTTAATAATTCTTGTGCGGTGCTTCGGCACTGCATTGCCTTTCTCGTGCCGCAACAATATCAAACAACCAAAAGGGAGAGGAGGGTCGGTCGTGTTCATGCGGTCCGACCCCCTCCCGTTATTGCAGTAACAAGCGGCTCCAATAGAAAAGAAGAAAGGCAACGGAAGAATTCATGAACAACAATTAAAATAAATCCCTACCTCATCGAATTCGATGAGCAAGGATTCTTCACAGAAATAACTGTCATATAAGATATTGTGGGTCCCACATCATCCACTTAACTTAATTTAAAATAAAATAAAAAACGGTTGTACCACTTTTATTTTATTTCTTAACTTAACCCCAAAAAAAATAAAAACCACACCCGAGCAAACGCAACTCCGGAAAAGATGTTTCTAAGAAAATACCGGCGCTGTGATTCCATCGATGCCCTCATAAATTGATTCCGAGCACCAGTTCAAAAGTTAGAAAAACCCGCTCGTTCTTTCACTGAACGTACCCGAGCTAAACTTTGGAAAAAGATTCCGGGCACACCGGGCCTCGAAATTAGGTGCCGTCAGAAACTACGTTCTTGTAAAATTCCCAACAAAATTAAGAAAAAAATTTCCTTGAATTTTTCAGGTCTTTACAAAATTAACTTACAAATAGTAGATAAAATGATGAAAATTTTAATTAAATAAATAAAAAGACACACATTGAGTCATACCGACCACATCGTGTTTTACCATGATTTTCATTTACTTTATTTTGTAAAAACAGTAACACTGAATTATCAACATTTATCACTTTCCTTCAAGATCCTTCCACTACCTTTGAATAAAATTGATAAATGCTGATAATGTAGGGTGACAAGGTTTTGAGGGAGAATAAGTGTATAGAAGACATTGTCTTTATGAGTAGTCAAACATTTAATTTAGATTATAATAATGCAGTATAGAATAGATAATATTATGAGGAAAACATAGTATATTAAAAAAACTTTACCTTCTCATTGAATTCTGATTTGTAGCCTCGAAGTCCAATTTCTCACGAGCATGATCATCTTTGAACAAACTGACCTGACTAGAACAAAGGAATCCACCTATGTAAGAAAACAATTCTTATGTTAGTAACACTAAAAATAAATAAATTAAACATAAATATGAAATAATACACTACTTCTATGGAAGTCACGTCTTCATGTTATTTGTGTACATTCTTCCATCAGGTATGTTGACCATTCATTTCTGAGCACATCTATATCATCTTATGAATATGAGTCTTTTCTATAGTCATGGTAATACTAGAAAAATATAAATACACAAAGGATTGATAAATATTTAAAATTAAATAGTAATTATCTTTGAAAATATCTCTTCAGGGATGCTAGTTTGTTCATGGAATATGATCTCTCTCATAAATTTACAAACATAATAATCATACTCTTTTCCATTGGTTTGTTTCAGAAACTTCAAAAACATTGGGGAGAATAAGTAATTTTTTTTGATATATGTTTGGATCGTGAAATCTTATTATATATACCCTGATACTTGTCCAGTCATAGAACTTTTCTTCTTTATTGTTCTTATCCCCTGGCCTCATTCCTTGTTTTTTACGATATTGATTCATCATCCTATCATAACATAATCCTCATTAAAAGATAATATAAATTATATAACCTGATTTTTAGTTCTAAAATGTTGGATATAGTGTATTACTTATTGAAAAAATGTATCATGTATAGATGGTTTTTTGGATATCCATGCATTGAATCTAGGAAATAAATCTTTGGAGTATCAAAATTTACCACAATGAGCATCCAATGATACCTAAAAACACAAAAAGGAATAAGTAATGAATGAAATGAAAATATATTTGATATGATTAAATTATAGAGTTCTACCCCTACATTTTTGGTATTAAATAGATTATTCCATCTGAAAGTTTTCTTTCAAATGATTTGATCAGACTTGCCACTATTTCATCCTTTTTTGTATCTATTTTTGGTTATTCTGTAGATAAGATGTGAGGACTAACAAGTCTAAATTTTCTTTAATGATAAAATCCCTTCAATTTTTTTCATACATACACCTTCCAAAATATGAAATGTATTTATTCATAATTAATACAGTATATCATCTTTTGGAAAATCAAATCATGAAAACGTACATCATGTCTACATTTACAACTAAGCTATATATCTAATCATAGTTGAGGATTTCACCTACACTCTCAAAACCAATGAAGTCTTGATCTTTATCTCCATAAATATTTTATTCAAAATCAACTATGTGATTATAACCATCTTTAACATTGTATCTACATGAACCTTTAATGCTAGTAAATGCAGATATAGAACAGGCGGAGTAATGGTGCTTTCGGTATATCTTTTCAATTGGTTGGCCGATCCTTTAGATGGTTTTGAGTCAATATTTCATTTCATCCCCCTCACTTTGTTCGTCTATAATAACATTCATTAGTTTAAACCTTTTTCATTAATTTTTAAATTTTTATATTGAAAAATTAATTGGAAATTAATACATCCTTGTCGACATATTTTTTACAAGATGTGATGGCCATGTAATAAATGTTCCAATAGCTTTTTTTATCATATGAATATATTCCTCATGAATTAGAATAGGTAGCTCAGCACTTAGCTCATGGGTTATACTAATTTATACTCACACATGACCTGTTAGAAGTGGTTTACTTTGTAACATGTCGTTTTGGATAATGAACATTATATCCCTCGCTACAAGGTAATGGGTGGGTGTTAATAGATATAAATCACAGACATTATCACCCTATATAATATCATTATAGTAAAGGCATCAATTTCTGTATAATTCACATTTCACAGAAACATTTATTATAACATTGATTACCTCATCTAAGAAATCTCTTTGAGGGGATTGATCGCCTTATAGCTGGTGGGGGTGGGGCAGGATCTCCACGTGGTGGTTGTTCCTAAGTTTCTTCTTCTCTTTGCCTCCCCCCATAAAAGTTTTCATCATCTCTCTATGACATTGGAATTATTATTCAAGGGTATCTATTCTTTATCTCATCTATTTTATTAATTCAATTTGATCCTCCTATTGTTTTTTTCTCAAAATATGTTCGGGGTGTCACCCTAAAACCCACACCTCTGAGACGCTCATACTGTTTTGGCTGCTTCAAGGCCACCGATTGTATGTGTTCATTTGGTACAGGTGCTGCTAATTCTTATGACTATGTTGGATAGAAAATATAGGAAAATAATTTATCATTGTTATGTAATAGTGATTTAAAGAAAAATAAATTTTTATTATGTAATAATTTCACATGTTTCCCACACTTTATGTGTGTTTTCATCTATTATTATCCTGTCTTTATTTACAAATGCCTCCTTCCATAGCACATGTCATAGGATGGAATTGAATTTGGATTTTGATTCATCAATCTTCATATAAATATAAGAACATAATTATGGTGTTGTTTCATGTCACATAAAAGTATTACAGTATATTTAAAATATGTACCAATTTTTATCAAGTGAAACATACCCCATCCTTGCTTTATGGTAGGGGTATGCTGGTTTTAATTCTTATTCCTTATTTCCAGTACTTATTTGTTGTTTCATAAATAAAAAAATTCAATCAAAGTGATGAATACACATATCATTAAACAGCATATTACTATCCACAATATAACTGAAAAGACACATCCACATAATGGCCAGTAAAAGCATCCCATGCTTCTTTGGGTATCAGGTGTGCATAGATAAGTGGTGGGTGTGGGTTTATTTTCCCTTCAGTATCTTTAAGATGATGTCTTATTAGAATTTTTTTAAATCCTCTATGAATACTTCCAAGAATCATTAATACATATTTCTTTTGGGATTCATCTACTATAAATGCACTCTTCAATGGATGATAAAGAGTAATTAAATGTTTCATTATTTTATTTTTTAGTAAAATAAAGAAATTATATCATAATGTTACCATAATATCTTCCCACATCGGTGTATTAATCCCAGAAACAACATGGTGCCACAAATCTACATCAATCGGCACACATTGTCGAGTGATGATTCCAATGTAACTACTGAACATGGACTTGTTAGGGTTAACATGATATCCCCACACATTCCATCTGACCTCGTATTTGATGCCTTTGACTTTCACCTTAATGATTTTTTCTAACACTATCAAACTATGGTGCTCTTATGTTTTCTGCATCACTGGTCTTTCATCGCTTACCATTTCCCTGGATTCAACATTGTCAATATGTTCCTCTGGGGCGGTAGCATCGACATGTGCAGATGATCATTGTACCTCTACACTAGGAGTAGCATCATATTAAGAAACCTATTGTTCCTTAGGAATAGGAGAACCAGCATGTGCATAAGTTCATTCCTATACACTATGAGCAGCAACAAGTTGAGATACTTATTGTACCTCAGGATTGGGAGCACCAACACATGCAGAAGGTTGTTGTTCCTCTACACTATGAGCAAAATTAGGTTGAGAGACTTGTTATTCCTTAGGATTGGGAGCACCGGCACATGCATAATTCATTATCTATATAATTGGTTTAACATTTAATTTAGAGTACATAAATGAATCAAAAAATGGATAATAACATGAGGTAACATGATGTATATTATAAAAAATATATATTACCTAATTATTGAACTCTATTTTTTTAAGGATAAAGGGATTTTACCCCTCTATCTACTATATAAATCCCTTCTTTGTAGTCTCCTATGACATATAAAATTCCATCTACATTGGGACCACTATGAAATGATTGCAACATCCCAATGAAAGGTTCATCCTCAGTTGAATTTTCATCTAACCCTTCAGTGGTTTTGGTCGATAACAGAACAATTGACCACTTTTAGTTTGCAAGATCTAGAACATAAAATACTTGTACTACCTATGATTCCATTATAAATGGTTAGTATTTATACCCTTCCATACTGAAATTAACTTTCACAAATCCCAATTTATCTATTTTAACAGCACTCCTATTATCAACCCACTTGCATTGAAAAATCGTTAATTGGAATGTTGTATAATCTAACTCCCATATTTTTTTTATGATTCCAAAGTATGACATATTTTCATAAATTGGATTTCTATACTTAGTAACATAAACATGTATCACTTCAGTCACAAGTGTAACTCCACTTTTTTTCATGGTACTATCTTTATCATGCTCATTTGTATAGAACTTATAAACATTAATTATATAACCATTGTAAGATAATACATACACACTTGGTCCTCCAGCTAGCCATCAAAGTCATTCTGAAATTGAATTTATATTTTCATCTAACTCCTTAAAAATATAGTCCTAAAATCATCCTACAAACTTTTGATTATGTGTATTTTATATCCATATTTTAACCCTCGATGGATTCAAATGCCTAAGAATTTATTTTTGGATTTCAGTATATGGGGAAACCTCCAAAATATTATGCAAAATGTAAAGGTGGACCTACTCTTGATATATAATATTGATTGTGAAAACATCTATTCCATAAATTCATTCACCCACAAGCCACCCAATGTGATGATATTTTGGTAGACCAATGCTTTCCACACTGTACAGGTATTTGGTACAGAATTCAACAGCTTCCTTAACAATATATCGCTCCTCAATACAACCCTATGGACAACTTTGATTTTTAACATAACCTTTCAAAATCTTTATATACCATTCAATGGGTTACACCCATATATAGTTTATAGGACCACATAGTCAAATCTATCAGACAAAGTGAACCATCAAATGAACCATCATATCAAAGAATGTTGGTGAGAAAAACATTTCTAATTAACATAATATGAAAAAAAATTCTCTTTCCATACTCAGTAATTTCTCTAGATCTATAACTTTGTTGCATATAACTTTGAAGAAGAAATATAGCTTGGTTAATGTATGATGGATATTCTTGGGGGAAATGCAATGTGAATCTATAGGCATTATATTTTTCATCAAAACATGGAAGTCATGTAATTTCAAAACCTTTAACTTTAAATCGGTCATTGAAACAATGTTCTTGATATTTGATGAATACCCCTCTAAAACCTTCACATCATTAAAGAAGTTGAAAAACTGATATCTTTCCTACCTGGAAAGAGTGTAAGCAGCTGGAGGAATAAAAGTTCATTTTTCACCCTTCACTCATGTCAACTCTTCTCGTATTCCCATATTGACCATGTCCAATCTGGCCTTAATTTCATCCTTATTTTTTCTGGGTGCATTTATCAACGTGTCTATGACACTTAACATATATTTTTTTCAACATGAATAACATCAAGAAAATTTCTGATGTACAAAAAATTCTAGTATGGTAATTCAAAAAAAATCTCTTTTTCAAACTGGTTTTCAGAAGGTTTTTCAAAAACAGTTTACCAAAAGCAGTGTCCATATCTTTTACTTTCCCAAACAGTTGATCACCTGTTAGTGGAGATAGTGATGTATGTTCTTCTTAAATTCCATTGAATCATATCATCATATATCGGTACTTATTCCATCGGGGTAGAAATGTAACGCCCCGACCCCAGTTACCCAAAGTCGGTGCATTATTACATAACATTGGAATGATCACAAAAGATCAAATCTCGAAATACCAATTAGTTTAGTAGCCTTGGAATCACTAGATACATTAATAAAGTTTACATTACATCATAAAATGAAAACTACAACAACATAGTCTCCATAGTTCACACTCATAACCCCTCATACTATCCCTGCAAGTCATTCATAAAATACTTCTTCACATCCTGGGAAAAATAAAACATAGAAAGGGGTGAGAACAGATTCCCAGTAAGGATAACAATATAGCGGAAACTTTCATAAATAAGCATAAACATTTAAGGCAATGTATAACTAAAAAATCCTTTTAAACTTGAACTTCAGCATAATATGACAGAAATAAAATGAAATAATTCCATTTACTTATTCACATGGATATTCTACTAGTCGAATAATCACATTCAATATCAATAACCACTTTCATAATGATGGAATGCATAATGCCAGACTATCATAACCATGTAGCCAAGGCCTCGTGCCAAGACTACAAATAAGATTTTGTCAAGGGATCGTGCCAAGACACTAGTTTGTCTCATGTGACCTACCGATGCATCGAGGAGCTATAGCGGGCTCCACCCGTCACTTATTAATCCCAATTCATTCCTCATATGAATAGGTTTAAACATAACATGAACATTCGTATTAAAAATAGCATACGAAATGTATATACTTTCTCCATAAACCATGAATGGTATAGAAATAACACATCCACAGTCAAACATATCAAAAAACATTAAGTACAATACGGAAGTTTTGTATCATAATAAATCAACTTCAAATAATATTAAAATCCATCAAAGGATGTTGACATAGATGAAATCAAAACTATTTGAGAGAAATGTATCTTTTTTGAAATCATTTAAAAGTCAAATAATTATAAAATAAAACATTTACTTTGAAAATATTCTTATAAGCTTTTAATGGAATCTTAGAACATTTTACAATGGTGGAAAATAGTTGCACCCGCCGTATAAGTTAAAAAAAGACATTCTTACCTTAATTTGTCGAAAAGGTTAAAAGGGTCTTTGTTTGGAAAATGATGTAAAGATTACTTTATAAACTTATTATAAAAAGTCAAAAAAGGTTATAAATGACTTTAACCCATATTCTGTAAAATATTAAGAATGTTTTGAAATACATTTTTAATAAACACGGATGTGGATGATAAAGAGGTCCCAGTACATAATTATGTATAAACAACCTCGGATAATGAATAGATTGTGAAATAAACTATTACCTTGTACTTTTCCTTGGTTGAGGGTAGGTTAACCTCCTGTATAATGGTGAAATAATTTTTATTCAATTATACAATAATCATATACATTAATATGATATCATATATGATCTTTTAACATTGATTTGTTAATAATATCTTAGTATTATCATCGTTTCGGGTGTTAACTCACTCCTTTTCTTTTATATATTTTGTTACATAAGTCGTGTTTGTTATGGATAGGTTGTATCTTATTCATATCTAGAATTATATCAAGTTCTTAAACACTATTTTTAATCATTAAATGAGAATTATAATTTCATGGATACGATGGGGAATGAATCTCATCGCGTTCGTGGAGATTGTAGTCTGTACGTACGCATGAGCGACAATATCATTCTTTTGATATTAAAATAATATATAATTGGATGTTATATAATATATACAGAATAATTATCATGTTATATTTATTATTTACATCAATTACATATCATTATCATACCCATACAAATAATAATGTTTTTGAATAACAATTACACCACGACGTGGAGACTGTAAGTCGTACGTACGCACGTATGGTGACATGTCATTCAAAGGATGGATAGAATACTGAATATGGTTGTAAAATATTTATAATAACATTAAAGTATATAGAATATACTGTAGTTATTATTTTATAAAGGAAATAACAAAGAAAGAAGAAGTTGAAGAAGAAAGGAACTTGAAAAAGGGTGGTGAAAACATTACCTCTTCTTCAGATTCTTCCTTTTGATTTGATCAAAAGGGATCCTTAGGTTGAATTTCTGATCAAAATAAGGCCTATAGGTTGAATTGAGGGAAGTTTAGAGAGTATTTGGGCAGTTTTTGGCTAAAACAAAATGATTTGAAGGTGTGAAGAATTGGTTAGAAGTGGTGTCCTTTTATAAGGGGGGGAGGGGATCTTTAGGAAAAACTTAAAGTATTATTTTATAATAAATTCATATTCTATTTATAATGGCTTCAAAGTGGATTATTAAAAGTATAAGGTGGGGATGGGTCTAAATCCTTTCAACCAATATATTTTAGACAGGTTTGGGTTATTATATTAACCTTATCTTTTAGTTTTAACTTAGTTATTTAGTTTGACACTTACTATGTCACTTTGTATTTTTATATTATATAGTTAATAAACTTAATATATACATCCAAGAGACCCCCAAGTGGTCCATTAATAATATAACTACCATTATATAAGTCCTTTTGCTGAACCTTAGAATTTTAGGAATAGAATATCAATTAATAATATAATATTTGTTTTAAAAACTCATTTATGTCAATTTTGACACTATTCAATAATTGATTTTTGTTAAAGTCTTAACAACTTTATTAATTCTAATAAAATTTATTTAAGCAATCCTAACATGTAATTTTAACCAATAAAATTCGTGGATGTCGTCAAAACTTTAAATTATATTTATTTTAACTTTTATAATACCAATTATTTGATTCTTTTATTATTAAGGAAAATACTGCATCATTATTGTGTCATAAATAAATTTAATTATTGAATGTTTAAAAATTAAAAATAAAGTACAATTATATAGTAAATAGTTTTAGATTTCTAATTAATATTTATAGTCTAAAATATAACATATATAACTCTATTTAAAAAAATTGCTAAAAGATATATGCTTATGTCATTTTTGTATTTACTTTAACTTAATTAATATAAAGTGTCATTATCACTTACAAGTGGATCCATAGGGTCCCAAAATTGACCCAAATATGCCCATGGTCCTAAATGTATCAACCAATAGGGTTAGGACACGTTTTAGGGCAATTTATTATTATTGTAATATTATTTTTTTACCCTTATTTACCGAATTTACCCTTTAACCATGGTAAATAAAATATTTACCGAAGTAATTATTCAAAATGTCTAAAAATAAAAGTTACCTATTTATAAAAGTTGGACCTCCTGATTCTAAATATTTAATCTATTTTTCTAAATTCAAAACACAAAAGTGGCAGAAATTAATTTAAAATTAATTCCCGTTGTTAAAACAAAAAGCGTGTTTTTAAGAGATAATAACTATCAAAAGATTGACACTTGTTTATGTCCGGTTTAAATGTGAAATTATTTCCAATGACCAAAATTGTATTAAATGGTAAAAATATATTCTAAATATACTTTAAAACCACTTAAATTCATAATTTATCACTATTAATTATTTTGATTTAAAAAGTTGTTTTTAATTAAAATTTAGTAATTTTCATTATTCATCAAAATATAAAAGTTATCCGAAAAGTACCAAAATCTCACCCTAGGCTAATTTATATATTCTGAATCCAAAAATGAAGTCTATTTTTAGATATAAAATTTATAAAATTTCAAAAAGTGGGTATTACTATTCATAATGGCTACTTTGATTGGTCACGGTGTGTTAGAATCTCGAAGTTGCGTACAACACACGCTACTGTATTATTCAAAGAGAATCATACCATGGAAGCTTGGGGTGTTACATTCTCCCCTCCTTCAAATAATTTCATCCTCAAAATTTCTAGAATACTAATGCATAAAAAGACTCGGGTGGTTCTTAATCATAAGTTCTTCGGGTTCCCACGTTGCCTCTTCCATCTTATGGTTTCTCCATAAAACTTTTACCAGACAAGTCGTCCAGTTTCTCAGCACTTGTTCTCTTGTATCAAGAATCCTGATGGGATCTTCGCAATAAGACAGATCTAGTTCCAGTTCTAATTCCTCATAGGTGATTACATCCGTTGGGTCAGGCATGTATTTTCTTAACAGTGATACGTGGAACACATTGTGAACTTTGGAGAGATTTGGAGGCATTGTCAAACGGTATGCTACAGCCCCAATTCGTTCTAGAATTTCAAAAGGTCCGATGTACCTGGGACTCAATTTACCTTTCTTACCAAAACGTATAACTCCCTTCCATAGAGATACCTTCAAAAAAACATGATCTCCTACCTGAAATTCCAAATCCTTCCTTCAGTTATCGGCATAACTCTTCTGCCTACTTTGAGCTGCTTTGATGTGGTTTTGGGTTACCTTTACCTTCTCCATCGTTTCCTCCACCAGTTCTGGGCCTACAAGTTTTCTTTCACCAACGTCATCCCAACAGGTTGGTGTGCGACATCTCTTTCCATATAACGCTTCATATGGTGCCATCTGAACACTTGAATAAAATCTATTGTTATAGGAAAATTCCACCAGAGGTAAATATTGATCCCACATACCCTGAAAGTCAAGTGAGCATGATCTCAACATGTCTTCTAAGGTTTGAATAGTCCATTCTGATTGTCCATCTGTTTGAGGGTGGTAGGCAGTGCTCAAACAAAGTTCAGTATCCAAGGCCTTCTGAAGACTCTTCCAGAATCTTGAAGTTAAACGGGGATCACGATCAGAAACAATCTATAGGGGTACTCCATGAAGTCTCACAACTTCATTAATATATATCCTTGCTAGACGTTCAAGTGGTAAATCTTCTCTTATAGCAAGAAAATGTGATTACTTGGTAAGATGATCAACAATGACCCATATCGCATCGTTCTTTATATGAGTCTTTGGTAGTCCCATGACAAAGTCCATCGTGATATTATCCCATTTCCACTTAGGTATGGGAAGAGGTTGCAATACTCCATCGGGCTGTTTCCTTCCAGCTTTCACTTGTTGACAAACCATACATTGTGAAACAAAATCACTAATCTCCCTCTTCATGTTGTCCCACCAAAAATGTTCCTTCAAATCCCTATACATTTTGGTTGTCCCAGGGTGTATAGAGAAATTGGAACTATGAGCATCTTACAACAATTCCCTTTTTAGATCAGGTATATCAGGAACACAAAGTCTCCTCCCAAATTTCAAAATTCCATCTTCATACACAAAGTCACTCAATCTCCCATCATTCACAGCTTTAATCTTATTTTTAAACTCTTCATCATCAGCCTGAGAACTATTTATCCTTTCTAGTAAAGATGGTTAGGCAACTATTTGAAAAAAGTATTGATGTTTCACCTTCCATGGTAATTCCCATATCTATCTTTACTAGATCCATGAAAATAGGATCCCTTTCTACTCTCATCTTGTTCAAAACTCCATGATCCTTTCTACTCAAAGCATATTCTACCTTATTTACCTTCCTCGGGTGGTAGTGTATCGTGCAATCATAATCCTTGAGTAGTTCAAGCCATCTCCTTTGCCTCATGTTGAGATCTTTCTATGAGAAAATATACTTCAAACTCTTATGATCGGTATATATCTCACATTTTTTACCATAGAGATAATGTATCCATATCTTCAATGAAATGATTACAGCAGCTAACTCAAGATCATGAGTAGGATAGTTTTGCTCATGAATTTTCAGCTGTCGTGATGCATAGGCAATAACTCTATCAATCTGCATAAGGACACAACCAAGTCCTTTATTCAATGCATCACTATAAATAACGAACCCATCATTCCCTGATGGTAGAGTCAATATAGGATAATTGACTAATATTCTCTTCAGTGATTCAAAACATTCTTCACACTCTTTTTTCCAAACAAATTTAACCCCTTTACGTGTGATCTTTGTTAATGGGTTAGCCAATCGGGCAAATTTCTGGACGAAACATCGATAATATCCTGCTAAACCAATAAAACTACGTACCTCGGTTATAATCATTGGTGATGGTCATTCATGGGTTGATCTTGTCTTGGCAGGATCAACAGAGATTCCATCCTTAGAGACAATATGTCCAAGAAAAGAAATCTCTTGAATCCAGAATTCACACTTGCTAAACTTCCCATATAATTCATGTCTTCTTAGAGTCTTCAGGATAATACGCAGGTGATTTTCATGATCTTCATAGATTTTGGAGTATAACAAGATATCATCAATAAATACCACTACAAAATCATCAAGATATTCCTTGAAAACTCTATTCATTAGATCCATGAAAACAGAGGGTGCATTAGTCATCCCAAAAGGCATTACTGTAAACTCGTAATGCTCGTACCTGGTTCGAAATGCTGTCTTCGGAATGTCTTCCTTCTTCACACACAACTGATGATATCCATATCAAAGTTCAATCTTTGAAAATTATTGAGCTCCATGCAGTTGGTCAAATAAATCATCAATGCGAGGTAGGGGATACTTGTTCTTTATTTTTATAGAATTGATCTCCCTGTAGTTGATACATAACCTCATAGATCCATCTTTCTTTTTAACAAAATGAACAGGGGCTCCCCATGGAGAAACACTAGGGAGAATAAATCCCTTATTACTCAATTCCTCTAGTTGTTTCTTTAGTTCAACTAATTCAACAGTGGCCATTCTATAAGGGGTCTTCGATATGGGCCTTGATCCAGGAATTAAATCAATGAAAAACTCAATTTCTCGTTCTGGAGGATGTCCAGGTAAATATTCTGGAAACACATCAACATATTCTCTCATAATAGGTACATACTCTATTTGAACATTCCTTTACTCACCCACAGTCATTTCATTCTCTTCCTCCCCAATAATTGAATTTAGTGAGCTACTTGGGGTGGATCAAGATAAGAATTAGGTGGTGACGATTTTGCTCTAAAGATAAGGTGTTCCTTATCATCATCATCAAAAATCTTAACCTCCTTATTCTTGCAATAAATTTTCACATCATGGTCCAAAATCCAATCCATACCGAGGATTATATCAAATTTAATCATGGGTATGATGATGAGATCAGCAGATAAAGAACATTTATGTGCTCTAATGGGAACTGATTCACAGAACTTTGTAGCAATGATACTTCCCTTAGGAGTTTTGACTGACAACTCCCTTGTTAAATCAAATTGGAAATATCTAATTTTCTTAGAAAACTGGGAATATATGAAACAATGCGATGATCCATAATCAAATAAAGCATTTTCTAAACTTGAGGAAACCATTAAATTACCTGCCACCACGTCTTTCGGAGCTTCTACCTCAGCAGTAGTGATAGCATAAGCTTGGCCTTGATCCCTTGGCCTTTTTTGAGGTAATTTCCCCTAATGCTTAGGACATTAATTTGCATAATGTCCCATATCTCTACAATTATATCATTCCACATTGATAGAAACTCTCTTTCCCTTGAATTCATGAGCTTGGTGGCCTTTTTAACCACACTTGTAACAGACTCTCATTCCTTTTAAGAAAGTACTAGGGTGTTTCTTCCCACATTTACTGCAGGATGGATATTCAACTTTTCTATTCTTCCCCTTATTTCCATTTCTAGATTGATCAGAAGATCTCTTCTTCTCTTTCTTTGCTTTAAAGTCGTAAGACTTAGAGAATTCATTTTCTGTATTGATAGCACATGAGACAATGTCTTCGTACGATGAGAAGGATTGTGAGACTAATGCTCGACGAAGAAATGGTTTTAACCTATCAAAGAAACGATCAATATTACTTCTTGGGTTATGTATATAATCTCCATCATACCTTTCTAACCTTGTAAAGTTAGCCTCATACTTTGTGAAATTCTCATCCTCCTTTTGTCTCAGACTCAGAAATTGCCTTTCCATATCTGCTCGATGGTCACGAGGAAAGTATTTTTCTAATAAAAGTTCTTTGAACTCACTCCTTCCATATTTGATACTTCATCATCTTCTTTCGTGTTTTGAATCAATAACCATCATTGATCAGCATCTCCAGTGAGGCGGTAAACTGTCGTGATAACTTTTTCCCTTTCACTACTCCCCAAGGCATGGAATATTTTTTCTAGGAAACTTATCCATTTCTTAGCTACTAATGGATTTGTACTCCCATTGAATGTTGGTGGTTTCTGCCTCATGAATCGATCTAACATTGATCCTCCACGTTGCGGATCAGGGTGCTCCATACAGGTAAGGTTATTATTCATAACCTGAGTGAGTTGTCCTAGTATGGTGATTAGATGATCAGCACCAGTTGCATCACCAGCTCCACTATAATTATCTTGAGTAGGAGTTAAATCCCTACATGGAGTGTGTGAATTGATACAGTTTCCATTTCTTCCACTAGGTTCCATTTCTAAACAATCGCATAAACTAGATTAGTTTATGAATCAAAAAACATAATTCCATACGTGTAAAACACTTAACATAAATTGAACTATTTATGGATATAATCCATAATCATAAAAAAAATGTTTTTTTTTGAGGAATTATATACTCATAAACCCTTAATAATGGATTGTAAAGAAAATGAGAATTATCCTAATCATATCTCCCAAGAGTGTCGTAAGCAAGAGTGCAGCAAGGCCCATTGTCGTGCACCAGTTCCCGTTCGAGTCTAGCTCAAAGTATTTTTTTCAGGTTTTACCCTTAGGTACATCTGTGCCAGAGCTTCCTCTACCTGCTCGTATCCATATAGGGATGTATTTCTTGGAAAACTCACAAAATCTCTACAATACCAAAATTCTAGGAAGTTCTTCTATACTAATCCTCAAAGTCCATCTTAGGTCTATATTCTCTAATCAGGGTTTATATAAATATAGCTTCCAAGGTTTTTACTAAACCTCCTTTGATACCAACTGTAACGCCCCGACCCCAGTTACCCAGAGTCGGTGCATTATTACATAACATTGGCATGATCACAAAATATCAAATCTCGAAATACCGATTAGTCTATTAGCCTTAGAATCACTAGATACATTCATAAAGTTTACATTACATCATTAAATGAAAACTACAACAACATAGTCTCCATAGTCCACACTCATAACCCCTCATACTATCCCTGTAGGTCATTCATAAAATACTTCTTCACATCCTGGGAAAAATAAAACATAGAAAGGGGTGAGCTCAGATGCCCAGTAAGGATAACAATATAGCGGAAACTTTAATAAATAAGCATAAACATTTAAGGTAATGTATAACTAAAATAAAAGCCTTTTAAACTTGAACTTCAGCATAATATGGCAGAAATAAAATGAAATAATGTCATTTACTTATTCACATGGATATTCTACTAGTCGAATAATCACATTCAATATCAATAACCACTTTCATAATGATGTAATGCATAATGCCAGACTATCATAACCACATAGACAAGGCCTCGTGCCAAGACTACAAATAAGATTTTGTCAAGGCCTTGTGCCAAGACACTAGTTTGTCTCATGATACCTATCGATGCATCGAGGAGCTATAGCGGGCTCCACCCATCACTTATTAAGCCCAATTCATTCCTTGTATGAATAGGTTTAAACATAACATTAACATTCGTATTAAAACTAGCATACGAAATGTCAATACTTTCTCCATAAACCATTAATGGTATAAAAATAACACATCCATAGTTAAACATATCACAAAACCTTCAATACAATACGGAAGTTTTGTATCATAATAAATCAACTTCAAATAAGCTTAAAATCCATCAAAGGATGTTGACATAGATGAAATCAAAACTATTTGAGAGAAATATCTCTTTTTTTGAAATCATTTAAAAGTCACATAATTATAAAATAAAACATTTACTTTGAAAATATTCTTATAAGCTTTTAAGGGAAGCTTCGAAGTTTTTAAAATAGTGGAAAATAGCCGCACCCGCCGTATAAGTTAAAAAAATACATTCTTACCTTAATTTTTCAAAAAGGTTTAAAAGGTCCTTGTTTGGAAAATGACGTAAAGATTCCTTTATAAACTTCTTATAAAAATTCAAACAAGGGTATAAATGACTTTAACCCATATTCTGTAAAATAGTAAGAATGTTTTGAAATACATTTTTAAGAAACAAGGATGTGAATGATAGAGAGGTCCTGGTAGATAATTACGTATAAACAATCTCGGATAATGAATAGATTGTGAAATAAACTCTTACCTTGTACTTTTCCTTGGTTGAGGGTAGGTTAAACTCCTTTATTATGGTTAAATAATTGTTATTAAATTATACAAGAATCATATACATTAATATGATATCATATATTATCTTTTAACATTGATTTGTTAATAATATCTTAGTATTATCATCGTTTCGGGTGTTAACTCACTCGTTTTCTTTTATATATTTTGTTACATAAGCTGCGTTTGTTATGGATAGGTTGTATCTTATTCATATTCAGAATGATATCAAGTACTTAAACACTATTTTTAATCATTAAATGAGAATTATAATTTCATAGATATGATGGGGAATGAATCTCATCGCGTTTGTGGAGACGGTAGTCCGTACGTACGCACGAGCGACAATATCATTATTTTGATATTAAAATAATATATAATTGGATGGTATATCATATATACAGAATCATTATCATGTTATATTTATTATTTACATCAATTACATATCATTATCATACCCATCCAAATAATAATGTTTTTGAATAACAATTACACCATGACGTGGAGACGGTAAGCTGTATGTACGCACGTATGGTGACATGTCATTCAAAGGATGGATAGAATACTGAATATGGTTGTACCATATTTATAATAAAATCAAAGTATATAGAATATACTGGAGTTATTATTTTATAAGGTAAATAACAAAGAAATAAGAAGTTGAAGAAGAAAGGAACTTGAAAAAGGGTGGTGAAAACATTACCTCTTCTTCGGGTTCTTCCTTTTGATTTGATCAAAAGGGATATTTAGGTTGGCTTTATGATCAAACTTAGGCCTCTAGAATGAAGTGAGGGAAGTTTAGAGAGTATTTGGGCAGGTTTTGGCCTAACCAAAAGGCTTTGAAGGTGTTAAGAATTGGTTAGAAGTGGTGTCCTTTTATAAGGGGGAGGAGGGGCTCTTTAGGAAAAACTTAAAGTATTATTTTATAATAAATTCATATTCGGTTTCTAATGGATCCAAAGTGGATTATTCAAAGTATAAGGTGGGGATGGGTTGAAATCCTTTCAACCAATAGATTTTAGACAGGTTTTGGTCATTATATTAACCTTATCTTTTAGTTTTAACTCTTAGTTAATTAGTTTGACACTTACCATGTCACTTTGTATTTTTATATTATATAGTTAATAAACTTACTATATACATCCAATAGACCCCCAAGTGGTCGATTAATAATATACCTACCATTATATAAGTCCTTTAGCCAAACCTTAGAATTTTAGGAATATAATATCAATTAATAATATAATATATTTTTTTAAAACTCATTTATGTCAATTTTGACACTATTCAATAATTGATTTTTGTTAAAGTCTTAAGAACTTTATTAATTCGAATAAAATTCATTTAAGAAATACTAACATTTAATATTAACCAATACAATTCGTGTATGTCATCAAAACTTTCAAATTATATTTATTTTAACATTTATAATATCAATTATTTGATTCTTTTATTATTAATGAAAATACTGCATCATCATTGTGTCATAAATAAATTTAATTATTAAATGTCTAAAAATTATAAATAAAATATAATTATGTAGTAAATTGTTTTATCTTTAAAATTAATATTTATAGTTGAAAATATAACATATATAACTCTAGGTAAAAATTGTTTTTCTAAAAGATATATGCTTTTGTCATTTTTGTATTTACTTTAACTTAATTAATATAAAGTGTCATTATCACTTACAAATGGATCCATGGGGTCCCAAAATCGACCCAAATATTCCCATGGTAGAAAATTTATCAAACAATAGGGTTAGGACACGTTTTAGGGTAATTTATTATTATTATAATATTATTTTTTTACCCTTATTTATCGGATTTACCCTTTAACCATGGTAAATAAAATATTTACCGAAGTAATTATTCAAAATGTATAAAAATAAAAGTTACCTATTTACACAATTTAGACCTCCTGATTCTAAATATGGAATCCATTTTTCTAAATTCAAAACACAGAAGTGGCAGAAATTAATTTAAAGTTAATTCCCGTTGTTAAAACAAAAAACGTGTTTTTAAGAGATAATAACTATCAAAAGATTAACACTTGTTTATGTCCGGTTTAAATGTGAAATTGTGTCCAATGAACAAAATTATATTAAATGGTAAAAATATATTCTAAATATACTTTAAAACCACTCAAATTCATAATTTATCACTATTAATTATTTTTATTTAAAAAGTTTTTTTTAATTAAAATTTAGTAATTTTTACTATTCATAAAAATATAAAAGTTATCCGAAAAGTACCAAAATTTCACCCTAGGCTAATTTCGATATTCCGAATCCAAAAATAAAGGCCATTTTGAGTGAAAAAATTTATAAAAATTCAAAATTTGGGTATTACTATTCATAACGGCTACTTTGATTGGTCGTGGTGTGTTAGAATCTCGAAGTTGCGTACAACACACGCTATTGTATTATTCAAAGAGAATCGTAACGTGGAAGCTTGGGGTGTTACAAGAAATATATGATATCCTAGAAACATGGTTTTTGATGAATGTTTCAACCTAATTGATTGTGTACCTTGTTCGCAAATGGGAAACCCTTGAGTTCCTTTAATGTTATATCCTGAAAACATTTCATAAGCAGAAAAGTCTTTTATCATCCCATACAATATGGATATCAATGTGAAATATTCATTTCTATAAAAATCATACAATGTAAAACATGAATCCCACAATAATTTCAAATCCTCGATCAATGGATCCAAATAAACATCAATATCATTACCCGGTTGTTTTGAACCTTATATAATCATAAATAACCTGATATATTTTTGTTTCATACATAACCACAGTGGGAAGTTATAATTTACCAACATAATTGTCCATATACTGTGAGTTCTTCTTTAAAAACCAAAAGGATTCACTCCATTAGTAGATAACACAAGACGAAGGTTTCTCAAATCATTTCTGAATTCAGGATACTCAAGATCAATTCTTTTCCACTAAGGAGAGTTTGTCAGGTGACGTAGTTTCTTATATTTAATTCTTGTATCTATATGCCACATTAATTTCCCTGTAGTCTCCTCACTTACATATAGGCACCTAAACCTTGGAATAATTGGAAATTACCATATAACTTTCATAGGACCAAATTCATATTTCTTGTATTGATAAGCACCACACTTTGGGAATTTTGTAAGTGATTTTTAGTCCTCGAAAAATAGTATAAAATCATTTGGGTAGGTTTGTATTCTTTTAGAGATCATACCCATCAAGTGTAGCATTCATTTGGAACCGTATGTTCGGCTCAAGATCTCATTATCTTCTGAGATCATGCCATTCAATAGATCAAGTAGTTTCATAAAACTAGAATCACTCCATCTATTGCCTACTTTAAAATTATACAGATTGAGTATGACTGACAATGCTTTATATTTAGTGCAACCAGTATACAATGGCATATTTTTATAACTCTTTAACTTCTCAAACAATTTTGGGAAATCACTAAGTTCATCTTCAACTACCCTTATCATTTCATCAATACGATCTTCATCATCATCCACATCTATAATCACATCCTTAATACAGTCTCCTTCATTTTCCACACTTCTAATCATATCAGATGATCTATAACACGCAGTGTTATCCCAACCACTATCTACATTCGCTTTTTCCAAATGTTTATTCTAACATTTATAACTTTGATCTATTCCATGATAGATCAAGTTTTATTCCAACTCCTCTAGACTAATTTTTCTTGAATAACAACAGCGTAAACATGAACAAAGAATTTGAGAAGGGTCATATACATGATCTTTTTCAAACTTGGTGAACTCATTCACTCTATATTTATACTCTTTTTTTAGAAGATTGGCATTAATCCATTCTTTATTCATATACAACCTATTTGATTCGGTAATATTAATATTTAAAAAAATAAAAACACAAAACATTGATATAAAAATTAACCAAGTCTAAAAAAAGTTATAGAATTTAAGTATCTTTCAATATTTATCCTTAATATCCACTTTCCATAACCAAGGTCCTTCATTTGGGATCTTTTATATAAATCAATCTTCAGCTCTTCTGGCCTTTCCTTCATTGGTCAAACTAAGAGAAATTCATCCACATAAATAAGTAAAATGACAAAACTCATGTCATAATACACCTTCATATAGTAGAAATTATTTACATTACACTACATGAATATTAATTATACTATGAAAGAATTGAAATTCCAATTACACTATCTTGGTTCCTAATTAATCCCACAAAAACTCCATTTGAGACTGGAACTGAACCTTATATTCCATTTAGCATGAAACCTTCCAGTTGATCTATGTATATCTCTTCCTCTGAATCTACATAAAGGAATATAATCATGACATCCATTTGTTTTGGAAATAAAACTTCAATAGAAACCAAGTCGAGAACCATCTGAATTATTATATAGTTGATCTATGTAGATCTCTTCCTCAGAATATTTATTAAGGAATATAATCATGACATCCATTTGTTCTATAAATAAACATTCAATGGAAACCAATCCAAGAACCATTGGAATTATTATATAGTTGATCTATGTATATCTCTTCCTCTGAATCTCCGTGAAGGAATATAATCATGACATCCATTTGCTCTAGAAATAAACCTTCAATGGAAACCAATACAAGAACCATCTAAATTATTATATTATTTACAGTAGGAGAGAAAATCTAACTGAAATATAATCCTTCTAATTATTGAAATACATTTATAACTAGAGACACATTTCACTATTTCCTATCATCCACTTTCTCTTTTAAATGATAAATCTAATTGTTCTATAGATCCCTCTTTCCCGATTCCAATTATATTATTTTAAATGTTTCAAAATCATAGAGGGAATTCAATTATTCCTTTATTTTGTACTCATGCTATAATGAGGCCAATAGTCAACCTATGTTGAATCCTAAAAAATAGAAAATCCACCTGATTTACCCACACATTTTTCATTAGGGACACTCTTATAGACTAAGCAAACCAAACAACTAGGGGAAACTAGCTAGTGCATGTTCTAACTAGTGTAGTATACATCTATACCTATTTATTAATTCATAGGGTTCCCATGCATCCAAACAAGTGAAGTGAGAAACAACAAGCCAATGATCATCACATGAATAAATATAATATAAGTAGTAAATCACATGTCAAATCTAACACCCTCAAAAGAAAGTGACCATTTTCAAATCCATGAATAAACATCAAGCATTTCATATTAATAATCAATTGCATCCCTCTAATGGAAAAGGCCTAAATAGACATATCAAACAAGGTGCCCCCTAATTTAAACCATGCATGTGATGTTGGATGCAAAGTAGGTTTATGAGTTATAATGGGGTTAAACATTAATTCACCTTTTGCGGGAGTGAGGTCATGATAGATATCTTATGGGTTGGATAGAGTTAGTGGCATTCCCTTTCCATGGTTTTATTATCAATATACTTGTCTTACCTATATAATATATTGGTTATATTAATTCTATAAAAACCTAAACTTAAAATATTATGGAAAAACTACATTTCAAATGTTCTTCGAAAACTATTAATAAAATCACATTTGAAATCCCATTAAAAAACCAACCATTTACAAAAAATCCACTTTAAAAATAACACACCCTTTTTAAAATAAACCAATCAATTTCAAGCACTCTTTCATAAAATCACAATTAATTTTTTTAAATAATTCAAGGAAACTTCATGACCCAATAGTCTTAATCGTTTAAAATGAATGACAGCCCTCTATATTTTACAAAATTTTATTTAAAACTTCACACACCCCTTGTTAAAATGAAACCATCATTAAATACGCTTTCAAAACATTCACATACCTTTATGAAAGCTAATTGGGTGAGTTGACAAATAGTTGGCATGCAACCTAAGTCCATGTCAAGTGTTGAAATCATTTTAAATCTATTTAAAACCAAAAAATATATTTTGAACACATATAATTTTTTAAGAAACATTTAAAAACACTTGAATAATTTTAAAAGAGGCGCTTAGGTATTTTCACAAAGACAAAAATCCCAAGAGAGGAACTTTATAAAAGATACATGAATGAAAAATAATCAATATTTTATAAAATATAAATCTATAAGACAAACCAGAAAATTCTAATTTTAGGGAAAATAAACATTCATATATTAATATCAAATGACACATAAAACATGTGGAATTCCTATTAGTGAGTCTTTCCTTGGGACCTTTCTTCTTAGAGATCTCCAACTTTGAACTTCATGAGAAGATGTATCAATTTCATATGATACTTCATCACCTGATAGTCAACCATCATCTATGTCATATAAGATAAATGTATCTAGACTACATGATGTATTGATTTAAGAATATATTTATGTAATATATGTGTTCTCATTATAGTGGGAAACTATTATAACCTATTAATGTGAATTATATTCCAAGTACATTAAAAAATTATTTTTAAACAGAATAATAATCACTATGTGATATAAATATATATACATATTTTGGAAATTGAAAGTACAATGTCAGTTAGATATATAGATAATAATGCAAGCTATTGGTTATATGATGCTTTTGAGAAAAACACAAATAATCAATATTAATTGATGGGATATAGAAATTTATGTTGTGAAATGACATTAATCCCAATTACATTGAAATTGTATTTAATATTTAATGGGGATCAAATCCCCTTAGAATTCCATATCAATATAGAGGTCATTAAGATGACATAGTGGATTCTTAGGTTATTGAAACACAATTATGTTGGGTATCAACATTTATTTTGTAATTATGCATTGATTGAGTGATCATGCATCATGGATTATGGGAAAAAGATTTAGTTTTATTCTTCTTATTTCATTTATTGAGAAGTTAAGGGTGATTTTCTGCAACATATTCATGAAGTCTAATGTGTTGGGTGATTCGACTGACAGCACAATCTGATCATGAGGAGAATCCAAGTCCAATAGAGGAGAAACACAAGAGGGTAGAACCTAATGAACATGGTTAGTATAATTATATATGTAAATATAGGAATTAGATTACTACCATAAAAAAGATAAGCATCAAATGGAATTTGGATAAATCAAGGGAAATAAATCCTAAGAATAGGGGAATTACAGTTTAATAAGAGAATCTGGATCTAAGAGGGAATAAGGGCATGTCTCAATGATTTTGAGTATTAAAGGTGATTCCAAATCATGATCTACATAGATTATGTCCACTATATTATGCTATATCTAGAGAGTGGATTTTTTGGCATATAGAAAAGGCCCAAATGCATTCCAAATTTATTAGAGAATAGAAGGATTCTAATACAGGTGAGGGAGCTTAGGAAGATGGAGTCTTAATTCTTCTAGAGATGAATATTTACCTTGTTAAGAATATAAGGTACCTCAAAGAAGGATAAATCTATTTTAATTGCAACTATGAACATCCTAAGAAAGCTTTAGATGAAATCCATCTCTAAGAAAATATGTTTGAAAAATGATTTCTTGTTCATGATTGAAGTTGTATCCATACCATAGAGGTCAAACGAGTTGATTATAATGGAGAATCTCTTTAATGAATTTTGATCATACACAAACATCAAAATATGAGATGAACATTTAATGTGAGAAGACTATAAATGTTAACCTTCCATAATAGATAGGTATGGGGATCTATCTATCAAATTATAATCCATTTATTCCATGAAATCAGTTGAACCAAAGTGAGAGTGAAACATGATTTTAAGTGATGTTCACCAACCATAACTGATTCAAGGAAGGGAGGATCAAGAGGTTCTAGGGGTATTAATCTTCTAGAATGCAGGGTGGGTTAGGGTGGGGCTTAGAGGGTAACAAAGGTGGGATATTTGATTTTTACACCTATAGATTCATCAGAGATAGCAGGAACAATGTAGTATTAAATGTAATTACCTAAATGTAACCTCAATATAAACTATCATTGGGTGTGGTGGTCCTGACACTGATATTTGGGGAACCTGGGTTGCACAAATAGAAACATACTAAAAAAATTAAATGTAATGTAAGAATAGACCAAAATCTGATTAAAACCAAAATCTATCTATATATTAGGAATTCATAATAATGTGGGAAAATGGTGTACCTATAGAAAAATTAGGGTCTAGCAGTGGTAGATTCGGGGCAGGTGGTGGTGGTGGAGGTCGTGAAGGGGTTCATGGTAGAGGTGGGTTCGCAGCAGAGGAGGGTTTTACTATGGAGGTGGGGTTAGGCACGTAGAAAAGGTGGGTTCGCGATGGAGGTGGGTTCGTGATGGAGGAGTGTTTTCAGAAAAGGAGGGTTCACAGCAGAGGAGGGTTCAGCGGAAGTGGAGGTGAGGTCGGGGCAGAGGAGGAGTCAGCAGCATAGAGGTCGGCTTTCGCAAGAGCTTGAGGTGTGTGAGAGAAGGAGGGGACTAATATGGTTCATTTATAAAATCTGGTGAAACCTTTTATCAGCGTTAGATAAAAAGTGTTGATAAATGTATGTTTTATCAGTGCTTAAATAGAAAGCGCTGATAAAGATATAATGTTAATATTTTATTTATATTATTATATATATTTATAAAATTATATATATGATAAATGTATATTTATTTATTTATAATTATAACTATAAATAAATATATTTATTTATATTTATAAAATTATAATAAATATATTAATTATATATATATATTAATAAAATTATAAATATAATAAATATATTTGTTATAATTTTATAATTATTTAAATAAATATATATTTTCAATTAAATAATT
This sequence comes from Viscum album, assembly GCA_963277665.1. Classification (NCBI taxonomy): domain Eukaryota; kingdom Viridiplantae; phylum Streptophyta; class Magnoliopsida; order Santalales; family Viscaceae; genus Viscum; species Viscum album. Next base: position 410,340,710 of record OY728129.1, on the reverse strand, counting down.
ATAAAATTATAAGAAATATATTTATTATATATATAATATTATAAATATATTAATTATAATTATTTATAAGATTATAGATATATATAAATATATTTCTTCTAATTTATAGTTATAAATATACTGCCCACGTCTCAGCATCGAATGGAGCAATTTCTGAAAGGCTAGATCTTTGTAAGAACTCCTTCATCTCCCATATTTCTTTATCTAAGGGCATGAAACCCTGGAAAGTGTTAAATTTGGTTTCCCGACTTTCTATTATTTGGGATTTTTAAGATTTCAAGTGTCTCTTTGGGGAAAGGATTTTTTTCATTTTCTTTTCCCATCTGCTTAGTTGAAGGGTAGGGCATGGAGTTACGAATTCGTTAAATTTAATCCAGGAACTCTTAGAATCCATGAATGGAACTTAAATTTCAACATTTTTGATTTTAAGTATTATTTCTCTCAGGTTTGGATTAAATTATATGGTTTAAAAGGGGTTCTATGGCATTCAGAAATAATGTATGACATCGCCTCGGTGATAGGGATTCCCATTCGGATGGACTTAGCTACTAAAAATGTCAGTTTTGGTCAATTTGCTAGAATAATAGTTGAGGTTGATTTAATTTCTTACCTGATTGATAAGGTGGTATTATACACTCCCCATGATGAAATAAACCTGATAATTGTTTATAAAAAATTCCATTGTACTGTGATTCTTGTTGCATCATTGGACACTTGAGATCCAACTGTCAAGCAAGCATTATTTGTGCTAGATGCCAATTGAAAGGACATGAGGAGATACAATGTAGGAGTAAAGAAGGTAACATATCACATAAATGACATATTTTAAAGGTATTTTTCATTTAATTTCCATTCATGCTTTGTTTGGGTGGTTTCCCAAGCTTTTATGGAGAAATGGGTGAGTTTTCATGAATTGGGCCAAACTGTGAGCCCAATTCCAGATTTAAAAATAAATTTTGTTTCTTTTATAACTCATTCATTTTTCAAAATTATCCATCTATTAAAATTCCTACTTGGCCTCCCCTGACCTATTAACACCACCATGTCAATTTTTAGCCTTTAGAAATCAATAACCAAGGTGTATTTGGGTTTTTATTTAAGGGATTGGGCCTGCCCAAAAGCCCATTTTCAGTTTTAAAATAGAATTTTGTTTATTTAATAACTTATTCAATTTTAAGTATTTTTTTGTGATTCCAAGTATCACACAAGACCATTGAACCCATACAGGCTCCCAGTATCCTACCACCCTCTTTGGATCTCATATTCATTGCGATTTAGTGCATAAATTCATAGGATGTCTTAAATCATTCAGATTTGAGGAGGTAAGTTCTTTCCTTAATAACTCTCTCAATTATTACTCTTTTTCCTCCATTCCAGCTCCTAATTCGACCCTTCCTCCTCCTCATCGAACCCAAAATCCATGGAATCCCTAAAAGTTTCTCAAACCTCTTTGGAACCCCATTTTTAAGGAAGATTTGGTGGAGGAACTTCAAATAATCTCACGTAAGTGTCTCTCCTCCTTAGTTCCTCCACTTTCCATGAAGTTTATTTCAATTTAATTGAAATCCCAAATGAAAATGGGGTAGGTTTTAGAACCTATGGTTTAACCTTGGGGTTTCTTGGTCAATTATTTTGGTTTTAGGTTCGATCTAAGTCTCTCTTGGTGTGGCGGTGGTGCGACTTGATTTTCGCACGGTAATTCAAGGGTTTCCTTTGATTTGGTAGGTGATTCCTTTTGGTGTGAAATATTTTTGACCTAGATACTGTGTTTATGGTATTTTAATATCTATTTAATTTGAATTTTTCTGCAAAAATTGGTTTTAGTGGCAATTATAAAGCAAATGAATTTTAAGTGCCAATTTTTGGTGAAATTGGGGGTTTTTCATATAAATATTTTATTGGTTCATTAAGGGATTCCCTATAAATACTTAGTTGTTTTTATTTAACTATAATAGGGCTTAAAAAACTGTTTATAATGTTTATTCCCTTTGTTTTTTTCTGCAAAAATGGGTTTTGATGGTGTTTGTAAATAAAGTGAAGTTTTGGTGCCACTTTTGTGTGAAAATGGATGTTTTATAGAGTTATCACTTCTTGTTTAACATGGGGATGACCTAAAATTGATTTATTGTTTTCATTTAAATTTATTGTGTTGCCTTTAATATTTTTGTAACTTAAAAGTGTGCACATAGTGTACAATTGGAGTTCTTAAGGGGTTTTTGTGTGCAAAACAATACGGGATTTTGAGAAATTGTTTCATTAAAAATAAAAGTGTTTGTTGTGTGTTTAAAGTAGTATAAAATTAAATAGATAATGTACTGGGTTTATGTGAAAATTAGTGGTGTTTTACATGAAAATTTATATGTGTTTCATGCTGAAATTGTTTGAGCACAAAGGGGGAATCTCGGGTACCTAGGTGGGGCATATGTGTACTAGTACGGTTAGTGGACCGGATGGGTTTTGTTCCTATTTCACCTAGAATTTGGATAAAAAACTCTAACTAAACTGTTTGGATGATGATTTGGGACCAATAGGTTATTGTTATGTTCCCTACTAGTGGATCGTGCATGATAATGGATTTTACTATGGTTATTTTACACCGAGGTATGAGGTACATGGGGCCCGAGACTATCTAGTGCCTAGGGGTGTTCCCGATTTTTTTGCTCATTGTATTTATGGTATTTTCCCTTTTCTGGGGGTGTTTTTGGAAGTAATTTACAGTATCTAACATGTATATTTAAATTTGTGAATGTTCTGAAAATTTTATCTTGGAAACTATTTTCAATTGAAAGTTTCATTTGTTTGAATTTATCACTGATTTCCTTTGCGTATTAAAATTTCTTGATTTTTCACATTGTATTGCATGCTATTTAGAATCATTGGGTGGTATCCTATTGGGATTAGTTTCACATAATACTTACACACCTTGAGTGTAAGTAGACTTGGTTATGTTTTACTTAGGTAAAGGAAAGGCTTTGGGTGGTGGCGGTTCAAGATGTTAGTTTCCATCCTTAGTGCGGAGTTGTGGAGACGAATTGTGGGTGATGACCCCTTATCGTGTTAAGTCCTTGGGGATGTCTTGATGCTATATTTATTTGTATTTGGAACAATTTTATTGTCTTTAAACCAATGTATCCAGTTCTGGTTTTTTCTTAAGACTTGTTTGGCTCGAAAATTTCAGATTTATATTATGGATTGTTTTTAATGTTTTATGATTTCATACTCGAGTAAATCATTCCCAAACCTAAATTAATGATACCCAGGAACTTGTGTCAGCCTGTGAGGATAGGGAACTCCCTTCGGGCCTTTTCACAAGCTAGTTTTGGTGCTGATATTGGTGGCGACCAGATTCGGTTCGTGAAAAAATGGTATCAAAGGAGGTTAATGTTTTTGGGTTATATTGCTATTTGGGGATGAGTAGAGATTGACAAGAGCTAGGACTGTCGGGGCTTGGGGTTTTGGTTGTGAGTAGGGTTCCTAGCCCACACCTCTCGTGATAGACCTTGAGTCACCAAGGGACGTTGGAATTTATAGATTGACTTCACTTTCAGGTGAGACGTGTGGGTTGCAGACCACACGTGGACATCAGGCGGAGGTAGAGTAGTTGTTTCTTTTATTACTATAATGTGGTTTGATTATTTATATTTGATGTATTTGATTAAAATTTTCAGAATTGTGGTATTGATTATTGTTTTTTCACTGCTGCATTTTGTAGCAACATGCCTCCCCAAAAAGCTCCCACTTACCCATGGGAGGAAGCCGAAGAGAGTTCTCCCACACCGATTGATCAGAGGATAGTTGAGGTTGTGGTCCAGGCTATCCAAGCTCTAGGGAAGGGACCAACTCTTACTCATATTTCTTCTAGGGTAGAAGAGATGGTTCCTAGAAATGATAAAGCTTAGGAGTTTCTGAAAAACAGGCCTCCTACCTTCTGAGATAGCTCAGAACCCCAAGAAGCATAGGATTGGATTGAGAAGATTGAGCATATTTTTTGAGTTCTTTGAAACACCCAAGGATATCAGGGTAAAGTGTGATTCCTTTCTGTTGGATGATCCCAGTCATAAGTGGTGGGAGTCAATGCTTTAGGCTGGGAAGAATGATCAGATGCGTTGGGGAGATTTCAAGGTTGTCTTAATGAACAGTACTGCCCTGAGGTCTTGGATTATTCTAGGTCTAGAGAGTTCATGGACCTTGTTCAAGGGAATATATATATGATGTAGAATGCTAAGTATTTTGCTGAGTTGGTTCGGTATGCTTCAAAAATCGTCTCCAATGAGCAGGCAAAGGCTAAGAGGTTTGAGAAAGGCTTGCGACCAGAGATATACTCTCAGGTGTTCTTGTTTAAGCTGAGGACCTATGATGAGGTTTTTAATCAGGCGTTCATGGTGGAGATTGATAGGAAAGGTAGGGATGGTTTATATGGTTCATTATTAGCATTGGTTAGTGGAAACTTCTCAAATAAGAAAAGGAATCGGGAGGATCGTGTGAAGAAAGGAGGTGGCATTTCAGGCCACTTTTCCAGGTCGTTTTCGTCTGCGGCTTTTGATGCGAGATCGGTCGTGTGCCACTAGTGTGGGAAGCCTGGGCACATCCGACCAGCATCTACACTTACTCCAAATCCTTGTTACCAGTGTGGAGGTATGGGGAATTTTCAATTCTTATGTGGTGTGGCACGTCCACTCCCGAGTGGGGCAGGGTCAGTGGCTTCAAGAGGAGTTCCAGCATAGTACGAGCCCTTGCGGACTGGGGGATATCGATTTTGCAGTCGTGGTGGTAGGGATGGGTCATATTCTAGGTAGATCCAATTCAGGGCACAGCCACAGACTAGCGGTCATCCTCAGGAAGAGACTGGAAATCTCCATGCAATGGATCAGGTACCAGTAGGATCGGAGGCAGGACCATCAATAGTTCGAGGTACTGTTCTGATCGCATCTTCTATAGCTGTTTCTCTTTTTGATACTGGCACCTCTATTTTTTTATTTCTTCCAATTTTTTGGACATGCTGAATTTTCCAACTGAGTTGATGTCTTTCGTGATGGAGTTGGTGACACCGCTGGGAAAGAAGAAGGAGCAGGGCCTTAGGTGCCCCTCGTGTGCACTTTTCATGTCAAGGGTTGAGATGGAGTGGGAACTCTTGGTTCTAGATATGGAACTTTTTGACATAATACTTGGAATGTATTGGCTAGTACACTTCCAGGCACACATTGATTGATACAGGCGGCAAGTGAGTTTCATGGCACCTTATGGGAGTCGTCAGGTTTTTCGGGGAGCATGGGATCCTCGGTCAGGTCGCACAGGACCTCCACTCCCAGAGTTGGAAAGTATTACCTTCTAGTTATCGTCGCTCATGCTAGAGGATGATGGTCATTCCCCTGGATGTGCACTTCCTCATGTAGTGAATGAGTTTCTGGAGGTATTCTCGGATGATTTCTCAGGTTTTCCCCCGGAGCGGGATGTGGAGTTTTCGATTGATCTGGCACCGGGAACATAGCCAATATCTCTTCCCTCTTGTCGCATGGACCCCACAGAGCTGAGGGAATTAAATATACAACTGGAAGACTTATAATCCAAAAGATTCATTATCCTGAACGTCTCTCCTTGGGTCATTCCTGTGTTGTTCATGAAAAAGGCCGACGTATCTCTCCAGTTGTGCATTGACTACCAGAAGCTGAATAAGGTAACAATTAAGAACAAATACCCTTTTCCCAGAATAGATGACTTGTTTGATCAGATGAAGGGGGAATATTGGTTCTCAAAAATAGACTTGTGTTTGTTCTATCACCAGCTTAGGGTGAAGGATTCATATATCCCTAAGACAGCCTTCCAAAGTAGGTACGGCCACTTTGAGTATTTTTCCATGCCCTTCAGATTGACCAATGCTTCAGTGTTATTTATGGAACTCATGAATAGGGTGTTCCATCAGTATATTGATTCCTTCATTGTGGTGTTTGTGGATGACATTCTAGTATACTCTGGCTCTGAGGAGGAACATGAACATCACTTGAGGATCATCTTGGGCACTTTGCGGGATCACTGCCTCTATGAAAAGTTGTCAAAGTGCACTTTTTGGATCAGGGAAGTGAGATTTCTAGGGCATTTGATCTCTAAGTAGGGGGTTTCAGTGGACCCCAAGAAGATTAGTGTGGTCATGTAATGGGAGCATCCAAAGAATGTCTTTGAGATCAGGAGTTTCCTTGGTCTGGCTGGTTATTACAGGCGATTCGTTTGGGATTTCTCTTAGCTTGCTTCACTGATGACCGCGCTCACCCAGAAAGGGGTGAAGTTTGTATGGGGTTCAGAATGTCAGGTATCGTTCTAGGAGATGAATAGGTGGTTGACTACCACCCCCATGATGATTTTTTAGAGGCTATAAAGGGATATGTGGTCTATTGTGATGCTTCGGGTATGGGTCTTGGGTGCATGCTTATGCAGGATGATCATGTGGTGGCGTACGTCTCTCGCTAACTCTAACCACACGAAAAGAACTACCTGACCCATGACTTGGTGTTGGAAATGGTGATGCATGCTTTGAAGACTTGGCATCACTACCTCTTTGGGGAGAAGTTTGTGGTCTACTCCGGTCACAAAATATTGGCCTATATCTTCTCGCAGAAGGACCTCAACTTGAGCCAGCGTCGTTGGATCAAGTACTTGTAGGGGTTCAACTTTGATATTATCTATACCCCAGGAAAGGGTAATGTGGTGGCCGATGCTTTGAGCAGAAGAGTTCCAGTGCAGGATTTGAGGAAGTCCAGTGATGAGTGGACTTTGATGGGGCTCTTTTCTAAGATGCATGTGGAGACCAGGGAACACAGTGGAGGGGCATTCTTGGTGAGAATCCAGTTGACTCCTTCTCTATTGGAGTTGATTCAGTGGTAACAGTCCGGTGATGAGCTTTTTCATTAGTTTAAACAGTTTCTTCATGGTGGGGAGACATCCTATGATTGGTCATCGTCTCCCGAGGGCATCTTGTGATTCAAGGGCCATTCAGTGGTGTCGTTATCTATGCGGAATGTGGTGATGGAGGACAACCACCAGTATCAGTGGGTTTTCCATCCGAGTGCCACCAAGATGTATTATGATGTATGTCGGTAGTTCTAGTGGCCTGGTATGAGATGATACATAGTGGACTTTGTGTCGAGATGTTACACATGCCAGTAAGTGAAAGCAGAGCATCAAAGGCCCTCTGGTTTTCTCCATCCATTACCCATTCCTTCTTGGAAGTGGGATGAGGTCGCCATGGACTTCATTGTTGGAATACCTTGTACAACTTAGGTTAAGAATTCCATTTGGGTGGTGATTGATCACCTGAGCAAATAAGCCCACTTCATTCCGATTATAGATATAGCTAAAGTGGATGAGTTGGGCCATTTGTATCTCCAGGAGGTGGTGAGAATCCATGGCGTGACATCAGCAGTTGTCTTAGATAGAGACCCATGTTTCACTTCTCGGTTCTAGGAAGACCGTCAGAAGGCCTTGGGGTATCGGATTAAGATGATCATGGCATACCATCCTCAGACAGATGGTCAGACAGAGCGGGAAAATCAGATTTTGGAGTACATGCTCTGTGCATGTGTCCTGGACTTTGGAGGTTCCTGGGATTACCATTTGGGGCTGGTTGAGTTTTCTTATAATAATAGTTACCAATATTCGATTCGAATGGATCCTTTTGAGGTGCTCTATGTTCGTCCTTGTCGGTCCCCCCTGTGTTGGACTGAGGTAGGTGAGACCTCACTGTTGGGGCCGAGTCTAGTTCAGGAGACGTCTGAGAAAGTCAAATTGATCAGTTAGCATTTATTGACAGCTCAGAGTTTCCATAAATCATATTTTTACTGGAGGCATCGACACCTAGATTTTTCTGTGGGTGACAGGGTACTCTTGAAAGTGGCCCCCCGTCTGGGCCATCGTCGATTGGGGAAGCAAGGGAAGCTGACACCGCGATATATCGGCCCTTTTGAGATCACCAAGCATATTGGAAAGGTGTAATATAGTTTGGACTTACCTTATTAGTTGACATCCATCCATGACGTCTTCCATATCTCCCAGTTGAAAAAATATAACCTGGATCCGTCCCATGTGTTGAGTTGGGAAGAAATGGAGATAGATCCTGACTTGTCAATTTTTGAGCGGCCAGTGCAAATAGTGGAATCCCAAGAGAAGGTGCTTCGAGGGAAGTATATTCCGTTGGTCCAAGTTTGTTGGCATCATGGTAATGATACACATGAGAGATGGGAGTGGAAGTCATGGGTTAAGGAAGAATATATGTTCCTGTTTTTTTATCAAGCATCAGGTTGACTTTACAAGATGGAAAGTTTTCATGGTGGGTATAATTGTCACATACATGACATATTTTAAAGTTATTTTTCATTTAATTTCCATTCATGATTTTTTTGGGGGTTTCCCAAGCTTTTATGGAGGAATGGGTGAGTTTTCATGAATTGGGCCAAACTGTGAGCTCAATTCCATATTTAAAAATAAATTTTTTTTCTTTTATAACTCATTAATTTTTTAACATTTTTTATCCATTATAATTCCTACTTGGACTACCCTGGCCTATTAATACCACCATGTCAATTTATATCCTTTAGAAATCCATAACCAAGGTGTATTTGGGTTTTTATTTAAGGGATTGGGCCTGCCTGAAATCCCGTTTTCAGTTTTAAAAATGAATTTTGTTTATTTAATAACTTATTCAATTTTAAGTATTTTTTGGTGATTCCAAGTCTAAACCAAGTCCATTGAACCCAGACGGGTTCCCAGTATCCTCCCACTCTCTTTGGAGCTCGTATTCATCGCAATTTAGTGAATAAATTCATAGGATGTCTCAAATCGTTCTGATTTGAGGAGGTAAGTTCTTTCCTTCATAACTCTCTCAATTCTTACTCTTTTTCCTCCATTCTAGCTCCTAATTCCACCCTTCCTCCTCCTCATCGAACCTAAAATCCATTCAATCCCTCCATGTTTCTCAAACCTATTTGGAACCCCATCTTAAAGGGGGGTTTGATGGAGGAACTTCAAAGAATCCCAAGTAAGTGTCTCACCTCCTTAGTTCCTCCACTTTCCATGAAGTCTATTTCAATTTACTTGAAGTCCCAAATGACCAGGAAGTAGGGTTTAGAACCTATGTTTTAACATTGGGGTTTCTTGGTCAATTATTATGGTTTTAGGTTCGATCTAAGTCCCTCTTGGTGCGGCGGTGGTGTGACTTGATTTTCGCACGGTGATTCAAGGGTTTCCTTTGATTTGGTAGGTGATTCCTTTTGGTATGAAATCTTTGTGACCTATATGTTGTGTTTATGGTATTTTAATGTCTATTTAATTTTAATTTTTTAACAAAAATTGTTTTTAGTTTCAATTATAAAGCAAATGAATTTTAAGTGCCAATTTTTGGTGAAATTGGGGGTTTTTCATATAAATATTTTATTGGTCCATTAAGGGATTCCCTATAAATACTTAGTTGTTTTTATTGAACTGTAATAGGGATGAAAATATTGTTTATAATGTTTATATCTTTTTTTTGTTTCTAAATTAATGGTTTTTGATGGTGTTTTTAAAGAAAGTGAAGTTTTGGTGCCACTTTTGTGTGAAAATGGATGTTTTACAGAGTTATTACTTTTTGTTTAACATGGAGCTTCCCTAAAATTGATTTTTTGTTTTCATTGAAATGTATTGGGCTGATTTTACTGTTTTTTTAACTTAAAAGTGTGCACATAGTGTACAAGTGGGTTTCTTAAGTGGTTTTTGTGTGCAAAACAATGTGGGGTTTTGAGAAATTGTTTCATTAAAAATCAAAGTGTTTGTTGTGTGTTTTAAGTGGTATAAAATGTGATAGTTTTTGTAATAGGTGTATGTGACCATTAGTGGTGTTTTACATGAAAATGGATATGTGTTGAATTTTGAAATTGTTTGAGCACAAAGGGGGAAGCCTGGGTACCTAGGTGGGGCGGATGTGTACTAGTACGGCTAGTGGACCGGATGGGTTTTGTCCCTATTTCACCTAGCATTTGGATAACTACAACTCTAACTAAACTATGTGTATGATGATTGGGTACCACTAGGTTATGGATATGTTCAATACTAGTGGCTCGTGCATGAGAACGGATTTTACTATGGTTACTTTACACCGAGGTATGAGGTACATGGGGCCTGAGACTATCTAGTGCCTAGGGGTGTTCCCGATTTTGTTGCTCATTGAATTTGTGGTATTTTCCATTTTCTTGGGGTGTTTTTGGAATTAATGTATAGTATATAACATGTCTATTTAAATGTGTGAATTTTATGAAAATTTTATCTTGAAAACTATTTTCAATTGAAAGTTGCATTTCTTGGAATTTATCACTGCTTTCCTTTGCATATTAAAACTGCTTGATTTTTCACATTGTATTGCATGCTCTTTGGAATAATTGGGTGGTATACTATTGGGATTATTCTCACACCCTACTTACACCCCTTTAGTTTAAGTAAACTTGGTTATGTTTGACTCAGGTAAAGGAAAGGCTTTGGGTGGTGGCGGTTCGGGGTGTTAGTTCCCATCCTTGGTGCGGAGTTGTGGAGACGGCTTGTGGGTGATGACCCCTTGTCATGTGGAGTCCTTGGAGCTATCTTGCTGATATATTTATTTGTATTTGGACCACTTTTATTGTCTTTAAACCAATTTATTCAGTTCTTGTTTTTTCTTAAGACTTGTTTGGCTTGAAAATTTCAGATTTATATTATGGATTGTTTTTAATGTTTTATGCTTTCATACTTGGATAAATTGTTCTCAAACATAAATTAATGATACCCAAACACTTATTATAGATTGTGGGGATAGGAAACACCCTTCTTGCCATGTCACGGGCCGGGTTTGATGCCGTTATTGGTGGTGACCAGATTCAGTTCGTGACATAACAAGCCCTTACAAGGGACTGTTTCTAAAACTAATGATCATGTTAGGAATGAAGATCCTCATAATCAAACTAGGGTCTTAGCCTTTAGGGATGTACAGGATGAGAAAATGGTTCAATGACTAATAGGGCCTAAGGCTGATCAGTAGCCTAGATAGGAATCCTTTCAAGCCACCCCAATGGATGCTTGTACACATCAACTGAATGACATGTCCTTGGTTTCATGGGAAGATTTGGTAGAAGAGATTGCTCCAGATGGTGTGGGCCTTTCCTTCAAGGAGGCTCTAATTGGAGGCTTAGAAGAGGTACAAAGTGAATCTGAATTTTATGATAGTAAAATAGATAAATAGGTTTCAACAGAGAATGAAGCTAATAACAGGCTTAGACATGAACAATTCGTGGCTTCATGCCATAAAGGTAAGACCAAGATGGAGGCTGCTACATCAATAAAGATCAAAAATAAAGGAGAGCATAGGAAATATAATTCTGATAAGGGGATTGAGTCCTCTTATCACTCTAAAGATAGTTCAGGATTCCATAAAGGAGTTTTGGATTCTACTGGTTGTCAATCTCCCTATGAACCCCTTACTGGAAACTCTAACAGGTAGGACCTGTCAACTTCCACACCTAGACACACGCAGGACTCTTGTGTTGAATTCGGGCTCCAACAAGGATCTCCATTGGATGGTCCCTTCCTCCCTAACACCACACAAGTCTCTCCTACTGCATCTGGGCACCAACAGGGGTTTCCATTGAGTAACTCCTGCCCCCATGGATCCACCTGAATAAAGGCTACCCCTGCTGTTGTTCCCAATCTCCTACAGCTCCCCCTTACTATAGGATCCAGACTCCAACAAGAGCCTTTAACTCATGTTGTTTTTCTCTTCTGGAACTCGTTTGCAGATCCCTCCTAATGTAGGTTCTCAATAGGTGGCCCCTATTCAGATTGATAATGGCAGTGGACAAAGTGTTGGACAATTTGTTTCTAAAGATGCTCAAATCATAGAGACAATTACCCCTGATGACCAACATGAGTCTTTAACTAGGGAAGTTCTCCCTCCTAGAACCCATGTGCAGATCCCTTATGTTGTAGGTTCTCAATAGGTATCCCCTCTTCAGAATGATAGTAGTGGTTGCAAAAATGCTAGACATTTTGTCTTTATAGGTGCTCAAATCATAGTGAAAATTACCCCTGATGACCATCGACAAAGAAGGCATGATGAATACATCTCAAAGAATGTTGGGGTTTTAATATGAAGTTCTCAATCTCAAATCAGGTAGGTAAAAAGCAAAGTCAAATTGCACAATTCATTTAATATGCTTGCTACTGCTAGTGGTGAGGATGATGGTACAAAGCACGATGTTGGAGCTGAAATTATGAAGGAGGCTGCTATGGCTGATTCTTTAGATGATAGCGAAGGCCCATGGATGCAAATCAAGACTTGGAGGAGGGGACGACTTCCTCGAGGTAGGGGCGGATGCCTCCTGCAACACAATATGAGCACTCGCTCTAGAACGGGTTAATGGTTATTGCTATTGTTTCTTGTGGCCCATGGGGTTATTGTTTGCTACTTTGTGTGCCCCCCCCCCTTTATCATCTTAATAAAGAGGCCTTCGAGCCTCAAACCTTTTAAAAAAATTAATAAAATATTTTTTAGAAATTTATAATTATTTAAATAAATATATATTTATTTATATTTATAACTATAAATAAATATTTATTTATTTATAATTAAAAATTATAATAAATATATATTTATCTATATTTGTAATTATAAAAATATATATTTATATTTAAATAATTATAAAACTATAACAAATATATTTATAATTTTATAAATATATATAATTAATATATTTATTATAATTTTATAATTATTTAAATATATCTATATTTATTTATAATTATAATTATAACTATTTTTATTTATTTATAAATATTTGTATATAAATATATATTATTAATATATTTATTATAATTTTTTAATTATTTAAATATTTATTTATTTATTTATTTAGAATTATAATTATAACTATTTGTATTTATTTATAAATATTTGTATATATTTATAAAAATATTTATTTAATTATATATATTTATAACTTTGTGAGTATAATAAATATATTTATTATAATTTTATAATTATATATATATATATATATTTGTAGTTATAATTATAACTATAAATAATTATATTTATAAATAATTATATATAATTATAAATATATTTATTTATTTATTTATTTATAAAATCATTATAGATGTATTTATTATAATTTTGTAATTATTTAAATATATCTATATAATTATAATTATAGTTACAAATAAATATATTCAAAAAGTATTTATATATAATTAAAATTTTATAATTATAAATATAATAAATATATTTATTTTTAAATATATTTACTATAATTTCATAAGTATTTTTGAGAATATAATAGATTCATGGGTATAACATGAATGAATCATATACCTAATAATGTATAGAAAATAAAAAATGAGTCATCACAGATGGACAACATGAATAATAAGAAGGGTCTAATGTATAAATGAACATTCATGATGAATACATAACATATATGCATGTCAATTATACTCACCCGTCAATGTATTTATTGACCAAATTCATTGGAAAAATATATTTATTTATTTATAATTATAATTATAAATTTATATATTTAAAAAGTATTTATAAATATAATAAATATAATAATTAAAATAAATATATAAATCTAATAAATCTAATAAATCTAATAAATATATTTATTATTTAATTAAATTTATTATAATCTTATAATTATTTCAATATATATTTATTTAATTATAATCTTAGAAATATTTTTTTTAATGAAAAGGTTTAGTCAGAAGCGGAAGCCTCTGACCATTTATTAAAAATAAAGGAAAGAGTAACAAGTAGGAAAGATGGAGGATGGGGTCACACAACAATCCCTCATCCATAATGGGGCATCACTCCCCAAAACCATAATCATAACTTTCACCCTCATCAGCAGATTTTCATTTAGATTGGAAAAGGTTTAGATTGAGAATTGCAGAGTACATATTCTTAAGCCTTTCTTGCTCTGGCATGAGTTGGGATTTCGAAGAAGACCTTGTGGACACTTTGCGCCCTCATGCATCATCACCCCCACGTCCCTGGCCATTACCCTTTGGATGCCTCCCCCGTTTCCAGGTCTGCTAAGGAAGATCCTACAAAGGAAGGCTTGGTGTATCCTACACAATCAGGGTCTTTGCATGTGATCCTTTTTCTTGTCCCAAAACTTGCACCTCATCCAAACTAGAAGGATCCCCTACCTGCTTAGAAGGAGGAGGATCCGACTGCACATGATACTCCATGTCAATACAAATGGGAGGAGTTTTTCCCTGAAAAGAAATTGGTTTGGACTTATTGTACAAAACCAATTGAAAACCATATGCATCCACCAGATTGGATGAAGATGATATCCTTCCTTAGATGAGATACCATGCATAGCTTTATCAGAATGGGAGGGACTGACATTACCCTTTGTCACCTTCAAGTCCACACTAGAGGAGGCCATTGTCATCTTGGATTTGTCCTTCCAAGAGGAGATTAGGGTGTGTTCCTGCAGAAGCTCACTGCCCACATCCTATTGAATGGAGTTTTCAAATTCCGAATAAATATTTTCCTGTTGCGATGCAGCAATGTCTACCCACGTTCTCTTGGACATTGTTGGGGAAGAAACATGTCCATCATCCACTGCTTACACACATGCATCTGATATATCCAAGGCAAGGGATTTTACCTTATCGGAGTATTTTCCAATATCTAACACCCTCTGTTGAGGTGATGTCAAGCCAGATGTCCCATAAAAAATCTTCTATCTGAGCTAGTTAGGAGTGAAACATGCACTTGCACCTCCTCTATTCCATTCAAATCTGGCTGCAACTCATGCTCCTCATTCATAGAATGATCGGGTTTCCTAGACCTCTTATTGCATATATGCTCTTCATGGAAACTAGCAGAACAATGGTTGCAAACCAGAGTTCTCTTGCAGGTTGATCACTTATGACCGATCACCTTTCAATCCATACAAAAGTGTGGCATCTTCTCATATTCAATTTTCAGATTGAGCTCATCATTTCCAGTTGAAAGAAATATTGTGTCAATCAGAGTAGAACGTAGATCCACCTATATCAAGAAGCGGATGTAATGCCTGAATCTAACCATTTTAGTCTCTTTGTCTAGATTAATGAGAACTTCAATAGTTAACGCAACATCATAGAGGATTTTTGGATGCTACAAGATCTAGTTCATGCCAAACACCTTAACCCACACTTGCAACGAAGAGTTGCTTACCTCCATGGGATTGAAGTTTTGATCTCACTCACGAATGTTCATGACACCCAACTTAAGGGAGACTGATCCAAGTCCCCACGCCTTCATTTTGAGATCCTCTGAGGTAAATAGGATATGAAAAAATCCTCTACCTAGAGAAATGCACCTCCAATTGATGAAACCTCAAACCTCTAACAATCTGGCTACAAGATCACTCATATTCAATGGCTTGGTTCCTTTTGGTTAAATGACACGACCAATAATAGAATGCCGACCAAGTTGCAACCGTTCAGAAATTAACTCAGGATCATCCTTGGCATGTGAAAACATCCCTTTGCAATGAATCATACCATCAATGATATCTTTGTAGAGGGAGAAACCACTACCATGACCATCCAAACATGAATCAGACACACTACGAGTATCCAAAACAACATGATCTTCACTGCGAGCCGATTTATGGAAACTTGCAACATGCCTGTGTGATTCAAATTGACTAGAATCTAGGAATTTTCCTGCCATCGGAGGGACAGAATGATAGGAATCTCCAACAAACAAACAAGGGCGATGGAGGGCAGCAGTCGCGCAAGATGTTGAAGACAGCTCTCTCCACAACAACACCTCCGACTTTGAGTCGAACCGACAACGAAGAGGGCGCACAGTGACAAGGGTGTGCGATGACAAGGGAGAGCGGCAGTGAGGGAGGGAGAGCAGTGGTGAGGTTTCAATTTCACGAAAGTTTGAATGGCGTGACAGAATCAATCCGATTAGTGTTAAATTTATAATATAGTGAAGGGTTTTATTAGTGCTAATACAATAAGCGTTGATAAATATTAAATAATATAATTAATATAATTAACAAATAAAAATGAAAATAATTATAAATCAATATTTATATAATTATAAATATATTTAATGAATTGTAAATATGTACTTATAAATATAATTATAAATAAATATAAAGCAGTTGGGTTGGCGCCTGAGTGGTACACTCCATAATTCTGCATCCAAAAATACCATGGTTTGAATCCTAACAAGCCCCTTGGGGTATTTATGATGTAAGTGGTGACACAGACATGATGTAGGTCTGGTGATATAGGCATGATGTTGCACTGAGATTCCAGGTCATGTCCACATATCACTTGGCATTGGCCCTTTCAGCTATGTAATTGGTCTCTCTCTACCCAGATAGAAGGATGTCATTATTTTCATAATAATAAGAGGTTTCAGCCCCAACAATAAAAATATAAATAATAAATTTATATAAATTTATATAATTATAATAAATAATTAGTTATATAATTATAAATATATTAAATGAATTGTAAATATGTATTTATAAATACAGTTATAGATAAATAATTATAAATATAATTATAAATATGAGTATCTAATCATAAATATATTTATATAACTATATATATATATATATATATTAATAAATAAATATACATAATTATAAATATAAGAAATCTATTTATTATAATTTTATAGTTATTTAAATAGATAATTATTTATTTATAATTATATAGATAATTTTTTTTAAAACTATATTTATTTATAATTATAAATATATAATTTTATAAATATAGTAAATATAGATTTATAAATATATTTATTTTTAAATATTTATTCACAAATATATATATTTTTAATATATTTTTAACATTATTAATGAATATATAGTAATAAATGATTTCATGTTAAAAATGAATAAATAAAATGAAAAAAAATAAAAAAATATTAAAAAATGAATTCGTAACATTTACGTGAATTACATACACATAAAAAATGAAAAAAATGAATAAATAGATGATATTAATTATATAAATAACAAAATTATTAAAAATAAATTATACTGACTATACAAAAATATTAATAATTAAATTAAATTTAGAAATCAAATCAAATTAAATCAAACACACACATATATTCATGATGTGTGGATTAAAATAAATATATATTCAAAGAATCTCAAATAAGTGTCTCTCCTCCTTAGTTCCTCCACTTTCCATGAAGTCTATTTCAATTTCCTTGAAGTCCCAAATGACCAGGGGTAGGGTTTCAAACTTAGGGTTTAACCTTGGGGTTTTTTGGTCAATTCTTTTAGTTTTAGGTTCGATCTAAGTCCCTCTTGGTGCGGCGGTGGTGCCACTTGATTTTCACACGGTGATTCAAAGGTTTCCTTTGATTTGGTAGGTGATTACTTTTGGTATGAAATCTCTTTGGCCTATATGTTGTGTTTATGGTATTTTAATTTCTATTTCATTTTAATTTTTCTACAAAAATTGGTTTTAGTTTCAATTATAAAGCAAATGAATTTTAAGTGCCAATTTTTGGTGAAATTGGGGGTTTTTCATATAAGTATTTTAATGGCCCATTAAGGGCTTCCCTATAAATACTTATTTATTTTTATTGAACTATAATAGGGATGAAAATACTGTTTAGAATGTTTATCTTCTTTGGTTGTTTCTGCAAAAATGGGTTTTGATGGTGTTTGTAAAGAAAGTGAAGTTTTGGTGTCACTTTTGTGTGAAAATAGATGTTTTACAGAGTTATCACTTCTTTTTTAACATGGGGCTGCCCTAAAATTGATTTTTTGTTTTCATTGAAATTTATTGGGCTGCCTTTACTATTTTGGTAACTTACAAGTGTGCACATAGTGTACAAGTGGGGTTCTTAAGGGGTTTTTGTGTGCAAAACAATGCGGGATTTTGAGAAATTGTTTCATTAAAAATAAAAGTGTTTGTTGTGTGTTTTAAGTGGTATAAAATGAGATAGCTACTATATTGGGTGTATGTGACCATTAGTGGTGTTTTATATGAAAATGGATATGTTTTTCATGTTTAAATTGTTTGATCACAAAGGGGGAAGCTCGGGTACCTAGGTGGGGCGGATGTGTACTAGTGCAGCTAGTGGAGCGAATGGGTTTTGTCCCTATTTCACCTAGAATTTGGATAACTACAACTCTGACTAAACTATGTGGATGATGATTGGGTACCACTAGGTTATGGGTATGTTCCCTATTATTGGCTCGTGCACGAGAACAGATTTTACTATGGTTACTTTACACCAAGGTATGAGGTACATGGGGCCTGAGACTATCTAGTACCTAGGGGTGTTTCCGATTTTGTTGCTCATTGTATTTGTGGTATTTTCCCTTGTCTTGGAGTGTTTTTGGAAGTAATTTATATTAGCTAACATTTATATTTAAATGTGTTAATTTTCTTAAAATTTTATGTTGAAAATTATTTTCAATTGAAATTTGTATTTCTTGGAATTTATCACTGCTTTCCTTTGCATAGTAAAACTGCTTGATTTTTCACATTGTATTGCATGCTATTTGGAATCATTGGGTGGTATACTATTGGACTTAGGCTCACACCCTACTTACACCCCTTGGGTGTAAGTATACTTGGTTATGTTTGACTCAGGTAAAGGAAAGGCTTTGGGTGGTGGCGGTTCGGGGTGTTAGTTCCCATCCTTGGTGCGGAGTTGTGGAGACGGCTTGTGGGTGATGATCCCTTGTCATGTGGAGTCCTTGGAGCTATATTGC
The DNA here is from genome assembly GCA_963277665.1 of Viscum album. Lineage (NCBI taxonomy): Eukaryota > Viridiplantae > Streptophyta > Magnoliopsida > Santalales > Viscaceae > Viscum > Viscum album. The sequence continues at coordinate 410,321,952 of OY728129.1, read as the reverse complement.
TGCTGTTTTTATTTGTATTTGGACCACTTTTATTATCTTTAAACCAATGTATTCAGTTCTGGTTTTTGCTTAAGACTTGTTTGGCTCGAAAATTTCAGATTTATATTATGGATTATTTTTAATGTTTTATGCTTTCATACTTGGGTAAATCATTCTCAAACCTAAATTAATGATACCCAGGAACTTGTGTCAGCACGTAGGGATAGAGAACGCCCTCCGTGCCTTGTCACGGTCCGGGTTTGGTGCCGGTATTGGTGGCGACCAGATTCGGTTCGTGACATAACAATCTCTTTCAAGGTACTGTTTCTTAAACTAATGATCATGTTAGGAATGAAGATCCTCATAATCACACTAGGGTCTTAGCCTTTAGGGATGTACAGGCTGAGCAAATGTTTCAAGGACTAATAGGTCTTGAGGTTGATCAGCAGCCTAGACATAAATCTTTTCAAGCCACCTCAATGGATGCTTGCACACATCAACTGAATGACATGCCCTTGGTTTCATGGGAAGATTTGGAAGAAGAGATTGCTCCAGCTAGTGTGGGTCTTTTCTTCAAGGAGGGTCTAATTGGAGGCTTAGAAGAGGTACAGAGTGAATCTGAATCATATGATAGTCAAATAGATAAAGAGGTTTCAGCACAAAATGAAGCTAATAACAGGCTTAGACATGAAAAATTCATGGCTTCATGTCGTAAAGGTAAGACCAAGATGGAGGATGATACATCAATGAAGATCAAAAATAAAGTAGAGCATAGGAAATCTAATTCTGATAAGGGTATTGAGTCCTCTTATCACTCTAAAGATAGTTCAGAATGCCATAAAGGAGTTTTGGATGCTACTGGTTGTCAATCTCCCTATGAACCCCTTACTAGAAACTCTAATAGGCGGGACTTGTCTACTTCCACACCTAGACACATGTAGGACTCTCGTGCTGCATCCAGGCTCCAACAAGGATCTCCATTGGATGGTCCCTGCCTCCCTGGCACCACACGGGTCTCTCCTACTGCATCAGGGCACCAACAAGGGTTTCCACTCAGTAACTTCTGCCCCCATGGATCCACATGAATAAAGGATACCCCTGCTGTTGTTCCCAATATCCTACAGCTCTCCCTTATTGCAGGATCCATACTCTAACAGGAGTCTTTAACTCGGGTTGTTTTTCTCTTCTGGAACTCGTTTGCAGATCCCTCCTACTGTAGGTTCTCAATAGGTGGCCCCTGTTCAGATTGATAATGGCAGTCGACCAAGTACTGGATAATTTGTTTCTACGAATTCTCAAAGCATAGCGACAATTACCCCTAATGACCAACACGAGTCTTTAACTGGGGAAGTTCTCCCTCCTGGAACCCGTGTGCAGATCCCTTATGTTGTAGGTTCTCAACAAGTATCCCCTCTTCGGACTGATAGTTGCGGTTGCAAAAATGCTAGACGTTTTGTCTCTATAGGTGCTTAAAGAATAGTGACAATTACCCCTGATGACCATCGATAAAGGAGGCATGATGAATACATCTCAAAGAATGTTGTGGTTCCAATATTAAGCTCTCAGTCTCAAATCAGGTAGGTAAAAAAGCAAAGTCAAATTGCACAATTCATTCGATATGCTTGCTACTGCTAGTAGTGAGGATGATGGTACAAAGCACAATGTTGGAGATGAAATTATGAAGGAGGCTGCTATGGCTGATTCTTCGGATGATAGCGAAGGCATGTGGATGCAAATTAAGACTTGGAGGAGGGGACGACTTCCTCGAGGTAGGGGTGGATGCCTCCCACATCACAATATGAGCACTCGCTCTAGAATGGGTTAATGGTTATTGCTGCTATTTTTTGTGGCCCATGGGGTTGTTGTTTGCTACTTTGTGCCCCCCCTCTTTTATCATCTTAATAAAGAGGGCTTAGAGCCTCAAACCTTTTAAAAAAACTAATAAAATATTTTTTAGAAATTTATAATTATTTAATTAAATATATATTTATTTATATTTATAACTATAAATAAATATTTATTTATTTATAATTAAAAATTATAATAAATTTATATTTATATATATTTTTAATTATAAATATATATATTTGTATTTAAATAATTATAAAACTATAAAAAATATTTTTATAATTTTATAAATATATATAATTAATATATTTATTATAATTTTATAATTATTTAAATATATATATATATTTATTTATAATTATAATTATAACTATTTTTATTTATTTATAAATATTTGTATATAAATATATATTATTAATATATTTATTATAATTTTTTAATTATTTAAATATATATTTATTTATTTAATTATAATTATAATTATAACTATTTGTATTTATTTATAAGTATTTGTATATATTTATAAAAATATTTATTTAATTATATATATTTATAACTTTGTGAGTATAATAAATATATTTATTATAATTTTATAATTATTTATATATATATATATATATTAATTTATAGTTATAATTATAACTGTAAATAAATATATTTATAAATATTTATATATAATTATAAATATATTTATTTATTTATTTATTTATAAAATCATAATAGATGTATTTATTATAATTTTATATTTATTTAAATATATATATATAATAATAATTATAGTTACAAATAAATATATTTAAAAAGTATTTATATATAATTAAAAATTTATAATTATAAATATAATAAATATATTTATTTTTTAAATATATTTACTGTAATTTCATAAGTATTTTTGAGAATATAATAGATTCATGGGTATAACATGAATGAATCATATACCTAGTAATGTATAGAAAATAAAAAACGAGTCATCACAGGTGGACAACATGAATAATAAGAAGGGTGTAATGTATAAATGAACATTCATGATGAATACATAACATATATGTACGTCAATTATACTCACGCGTCAATGTATTTATTGACCAAATTTATTGGAAATATATATATATTTATGTATAATTATAATTATAAATTTATATATTTAAAAAGTATTTATAAATATAATAAATATAATAATTAAAATAAATATATAAATCTAATAAATCTAATAAATCTAATAAATATATTTATTATTTAATTAAATTTATTATAATCTTATAATTATTTAAATATATATTTATTTAATTATAATCTTAGAAATATTTTTTTAATGAAAAGGTTTAGTCAGAAGCGGAATCCTCTGACCATTTATTAAAAATAAAGGAAAGAGTAACAAGTAAGAAAGATGGAGGACGGGGTCACACAACAAGCCCTCATCCACAACGGGGGATCACTCCCCAGAACCATAATCAGAACTTTTACTCTCATCAGCAGATTTCCATTTAGATTGGAAAAGTTTTAGATTGAGAATCGCAGAGTACATCTTCTTAATCCTTTCTTGCTTCGGCGTGAGTTGGGCTTTCGAAGAAGACCTTGTGAACACTTCACGCCCTCATGCATCATCACCCCCACATCCCTTACCATGACCCTTTGGATGCCTCCCCCATTGTCAGGTCTGCTGAGGAAGATCCTGCAAAGGAAGGCTTGGCATATCCTACACAATCAGGGTCTTTGCATGTGATCCTTTTTCTTGTCCCAAAACCCGCACCTCATCCAGACTGGAAGTCTCCCCTACCTGCTTAGAAGGGCAGGATCCGACTGCACGTGATGCTCCATGTCAATACAAATGGGAGGAGTCTGTCCATGAAAAGAAAGTGGTTTGGACTTATTGTACAAAACCAATTGAAAACCATCTGCATCCACCAGATTGGATGAAGATGATTTCCTTCCTTAGATGAGCAACCATGCATAGATTTATCAGAACATGAGGGACTGACATTACCCATTGTCACCTTCAAGTCCACACCATAGGAGGCTATTGTCATCTTGGATTTGTCCTTCCTAGAGGAGATTAGGGCATGTTCCTGCAGAAGCTCACTGCCCACATCCTATTGAATGGAGTTTTTAAATTCCGAATCAATATTTTCCTGTTGTGATGCAGCAATGTCTACCCGTGTTTTCTTGGACATTTTTGGGGAAGAAACATGTCCATCATCCACTGCTTCCACACATGCATCTGACATATCCAAGGCAAGGGATTTTACCTTTTTCACGACCCGACCCTACCGGTCTCGAGCCGCAACCACCCCAAGCCCGCCTCCATAGGCCAGGGGCTGGTGACAAGCACCGAAGGCGTAACAATATCGGGGAGGCCTTTGCCTAAGTACCTGTACACACACACACACATAGCCCACTCAATGAAGAAGTGCAGAATAAAAAGGAAACCAAAGTACAAACACTATAACCCAACCACAATCATGCATCAACTTCTAAAAACAGGACAAGTAAAGTGATAAAAAGTGGACTAACAAGTAAACTGAACAGAAAAGGGCAAAACACTCGCCCAACCAGAAATGTGCCACAACCCGACAACAGGTAAACTAAAGTAAATAGCTGGTGAGTCTCACACCTGAAAGTCCTACTACGACCACTGAACGCAGCCCAAGCTCCTATGTCCTCTATGCTCCTCTGTAGTATCGATCGACCTATCCGTTGTCTACAAGGGCACACCAAGTGCGGGAAAATCCCAAGCAAGGGTGAGTATAAAGATACTCAGTCGGATGCCCCGAAAGCTCAAGGGAGCAACAAAGGAGGTACTAAAACAGTGAGAAGTAGACAGAACAAAGAACAGTGAAAGAGTATAGTAAATAGAGTGCAGCTCAACCCAACAAAAGAAAGGAAGTAGACTCATCCAACCAAGAGGAGCTAGACACGGAAATCACGTGGCATACCTCGCGTGTCTTCGCCCCTCCTAGAAGGAGAGTAACTAAACCCAAGGAGTGGGAACAAAAGTAGGGTGTATATATATATATGTGCTCAACAAGAAACCTGAACGAGTGTGTAAGGGGATCTCTATCTCCAAGCTCAGCCCAGGAAAAGTCGCCAACAGTTCTAAGGATAACCATCACTGATGCCCAAAAGTCACGCACGCCAAGTTGTCTCATCACTGAACCATACAACCAAGAGTCTCGCTCCGGTAATCACGGAGAAAAGTACCTGACTAGCCTCATAGAAAGGGCTGAGTCTGAAAGAAGTTGTTGGGTAACCCACCGTCCAGCCCAGCTGGAGGGTAAACCCTAAGAGGTCATCAGCTAACCCACTGCCCAGCCCAGCTGGAGGGTAAACCCTAAGGTCAACGGGTAACCCACTGCCCAGCCCCGTTGGAGGGTAAACCCTAAGGTTAATGGGTAACCCACTGCCCAGCCTTGCTGGAGGGTAAACCCTGATACGCCGGTGGGTAACCCACTGCCCAGCCCCACTGGAGGGTAAACTTGGAACTAGTCTGATAACTCTGTACTGCCCGTACCATCACTCGGTGTCACTAACATCGCTATCGTGCGTTGGTTTGGAGTGCGTCAAAGGAACCTCTGACCAATGCCCTTTCATGTTTCCACATTTAATGAGATCTCGAACGAGGCTCCTCACACTCAAACAGATTACATCGTTGCAATCCTCACAGAAAAACACACGAGATAGACTATTTACTCACTTGAAACGGATTGCCGACGAAAAAGTTATTCAACACCGCTTTATGCCCATACGACATCTCGTGGGGCCCACACCTCGGTCCCAAAAAAGGGCGGGTGAACTGCGCCATCGCGATGCTCTCGGAAAAACATGCCAAATAGACTATTCATTCACCCCGAACAGACGTCTAAGGAAAAATTCGCAAGACGCTACACACAGCTTAAAAGACGGCCTGTGGGGCCCACACCTCAACTCCAGTTTCAATGCCTAAAACCACCCTGAAAAACTTTTTCTCAACTCCAGGGTCAAAACTCCACTAACAGCATCTAAAACGGACTTCGGATGTGCTTGCGCCATCCGAAAGAAGAATCACGGCGAGGCGCTAAATGACACTTAACGGGCATGTCACGCCACCGAGCCCCCATCTCGGGAATTAAAAATCCCCGAGACCATCTCAAAATCTCTATCTTGATCTGAGGATCGCTTTTCCGCAAATGGCATGCAATTCCGATACCCGGTTTGAGAATTAGAGACGTTTTAACGTCATCGGACGGAGACGGGGTGGGCAGGACCGGTTCGGTCGGTCCACCCCTTTAGACTGGCGGTCTGCGGCTCGGCCGCCCGAACCGCCTGGTCCACCGCAGGCTGAGGTTCACCGCGCAGGCTGAACCTCTTCGCTTGTACCGGCTTAAGCGGGTCCGGTCCTTTTTCCATGAGACCTGTGCTTTGCGGGTCTCGGTCGGCTCCCGGGGTCGCGACGACCCCGGTCTCGCGCGCCCTCTCGAGGCCCGGACCGCCGGGCCGCCATCTCGCTCACCCGCACCGACCGCTGGCTAGCCGTGCCGCCACCTGAGGAGCCCTTCGTGCCACCACCGACCGCCGAGGACCCGCACCGCCACCTGGGAAGCCCGCCGCGCCGCCACCTGGACTCGCCGGACCGCCCTGGAACCGCCGGAAAACCAAGGTTTTGGCCGGAAAACTTCCCGGGGCTCCCTCGGATGCCCCGGGACTCGGATTTTTGATCCGAAAAGAGATTTGGAAATCTCGGATCAAACCTTATGCATCTATTGCATTCAATTGACAAAAAAACAGAAATTAGATTCTATAATTGGAGTTAGAAGAAGATGTGGAAATTTAAAATGAAAACGCAAAATCCTACCTCACTGGGCGTAGCCCGTCGCTTCACAAACGACCCGCTGGAGCTGCCACCGCCTTGCTGGAGAGGATCTTGAAGAGGGTTTTGTCCCTTTTTGGGAGAGATTTTTCTAGAGAATGCCAAGGGGGAAGAGGGGGGTGGAAGTGTTTAAGTAGGGAACTTAATTAAAATTTAATTAATTTTTAAACACCCACCAGTAGACTCGTACCGAAACTCTCGACGGGGTTGAGGTTAAGCCGCCCCTAGGGTAAAATCCACATTCTGAGGGAAACTAAGGTCTCTAAATTTTAATCCAATCCTCCATTCAAAGGTTATAAAGTTCACGCCCGAGGCTGCTAAATTATGAAAACGCCCCTGGTGGCGTTTTCCACAGAAGGGTCGTGCCTGCGAAAGTTACACCCCTCCTAGGGTAAACGGAACGCTCCAGACTCAAAGGTGCCCTCGGTTTTCCCATCAGAGCAATAGTCTAGGAGTTATTATGTTCATTTTGCGTGTCTAGTGTGAACACACTTAAAATTTAATTTCAGTCACACTGGGGCTCAGAATCACATGCCGTCTGAACGCCCTGCTCTGGAATAACATCAAAAAAATTTCAAAGTCTCACAGGCTCAAAACCCAAGTTCTTACATCATTCCCTCCTTCAAGCTTTTCGTCCCCGAAAAAAAAACTAAAAAAACAACTTGAGATAATGAGCCCGCATCTGGCTCTCTCGTTCTAAGGTGCTCTCTTGCACCCTCCCGTGCTGCCACAGCACACTAACCAAAGAAATGGTCTGTCCACGCAGAGTCCGCTCCTGCCGGTCCTCAATCACCACCGGGTGCTCCGCAAAGGTCGCTCCATCCTCAATGCCTAGCTCTCCCCAGTCGATAACGTGCGTGGGGTCATGCACATATTTCCTCAGCTGCGACACATGGAAGACATCATGCACCCTCTCCAGCTATGGGGGTAGAGCAAGACGGTAGGCAAACTCACCAACCCTGCGCACGATCTCAAAGGGCACAATGAACCTCAGGGATAGCTTGACTCCCCGACCAAACCTCTGTGTTCCACGCCACGGGGAGACCCTCAAAAAGACATGGTCCCCCTACTCGAACTCCAAAGACCTGCGACGACGATCTGCATAGGACTTCTGTCTGCTCTGATTTGTCCCCATCCGCTCACGAATGACATGCACCTTCTATGTCGTCGCCCGCACCAACTCTGGGCCCATGAGGGAGGTCTCCCCAACCTCTGTCCAGCACAACAGTGTCCTGCAGGGTCTCCCATAGAGGGCCTCAAAAGGTGTCATACCGATATTAGAGTGGAAACTATTGTTGTACGCGAACTCCACCAAGGGTAGGTGATCCTATCAGCTTAGGCCAAAGTCTAACACGCACGCCCTGAGCATATCCTCCAACACCTGGATAGTGCGCTCGGTCTTCTCGTCCATCTGGGGGTGAAAAGTTGTACTCATCCGCAGCCGAGTCCTGAATGCCTCCTGCAGGCCCTGCCACAAACGCGATGTAAACCGTGCATCGTGGTCAGAGACGATCGTCGAGGGTACTCTATGAAGGCAGACGATCTCCCAAACGTACAACTGCCCTAGACTCTCCACCGAGCTTTGCTCCCTGATGGAAAGGAAGTGTTCTGACTTCGTGAGTCAGTACACTATCACCCAAATGGAATCATGGCCCTTCGCTATGCGCGGAATCCCTGTGATGAAGTCCATAGATACGCCATCCCACTTCCACTCTGGGATATCAAGGGGCTGCAACAACCCTGTCGAAACCTGATGCTCTGCCTTCACCTGTTGATAGGTAAGACACTGAGAAACGAACTCAGCTACACTCTGGTTCATGCGAGACCACCAAAACTGCCGTTGAAGGTCTCTATACATTTTCCCCACACCGGGATGTACAGCCAAGGGAGAAGTGTGGAACTCTTACATAACCTCCTCCCGCATCTCCACTGGTATTACAGCTCGCCCCTGGAACAGGATCTCATGATTCCCTCCTTAAGAATACCCATCGGGTGCGTCGCCCATGGATATCTAATCATGCAGTACCTCACTGTCGACATCCCCCCAGTTGTGACTCTCTCACACGCTCAAGGAGAGAAGGAGTCAACACCATCGACTGCAGAAAAGTCATACCCTCCTACTCCACTAAGGTCAGCCATAGGGAAGCCAACTGATCTGAAGCTTCCCACACTAGACGGGCCTGGGACTTCCTGCTAAGCGCATCTGCTACTATGTTTCCCTTCCCTGGAGTGTAGACTATCTCAAAATCATAGTCCTGTATAAAATCCATCCAGCACCTCTACCTCAAATTCAGATCCCTCTGAGTGAAGATGTATTTGAGGCTCTGATGGTCTGAGTAGACCACAAAACGCTCACCCAGAAGGTAGTGTCTCCATAACCTCAAGGCGAATACCACCGCTACCAGATCCAAATCGTGAGTCGCATAATTCTTCTCATGGGGCCTCAACTACCTCGACCCATATACAATCACTGCTCGCTGCTGCATCAGCACGCACCTGAGCCCAGCTCCTGAAGCGTCGTAATACACCACGAACTCAACGCCCTCCTCTGGCAGCCTCAACACTAGAGCACTAATCAGCCTCTGCCTCAACTCCTCGAAGGCCTTCTAACACTGATCAGTCCAGGTGAACGGTCGTCCCCTTCTGCATCAATGCGGTCAAAGGGGCAGTAATCCTAGAGAAATCTTCCACGAACCTCCTATAGTACCCTGCCAAACCAAGGAAGCTTCGCACCTTTGACGCATTCTTGGGTGGTTCCCAAGCAAGCACTGACTCTATCTTTGTGGGATCTACGGCCAAACCCTATTCCGAAATTACATGCCCTAGAAAGTGAACCTCATGAATCCAGAACTGACACTTCGAGAGCTTCCCATACAGCTAGTGCTCCTAGAGTAAGTCTAGGACCATCCTTAAATGCTATGCATGCTCCTCCTCTGTCGCAGAGTAGATGAGTATGTCGTCAATAAAGACAACCACAAACCGGTCCAAGTACGGATGGAAGATCTGGCTCATCAAAGCCATGAAAACGGCAAGGGCATTCGTCACGCCAAAGGGCATCACCAAAAACTCGTAATGCCCATAATAACAACGGACTGACAACTTCGGGATGTAATCCTCATGAACCTGCAACTGGTGGTAGCCAGATCAAAGATCAATCTTAGAGAACCACTTCACACCTCTCAACTGCTCAAAGAGGTCGTCGATCCTCGGTAAAGGGTACTTGTTCTTTATTGTGGCCTGATTCAGGTGACGATAATCCACACAAATCCGCGGACTCCCATCTACCTTTTTCACAAACAAAATCGGAGCTGCCCAGGGGGACACACTGGGCCTGATGAATCCCTTCTCATGAAGGTCCTCCAACTGAATTCGTAGCTCCCGAAGCTCTATGGGTGTCATCTAATATGCTCCACATGATATCAGGGCAGTCCCTGGCTGCAAGTCAATGCAGAACTCCATCTCTCGCCTCGGAGGTAGTCCCGGGACATCCTCAGGAAAGACGTCCATGTAGTCCTCTACGACGATAGGGATCCAGGTGTCTGTAGCGTCTGCTACTCCGAGAGCCATGCTCGCTAACTAGTGAGAAAAAGGTCGTGGTCTCCTGCTCAGAGTACTCGTCTGCTCTACCACGAGGTCTCATTCACCAAGGATGGTGAACCTCATCCCATCAAAATGGATGCATCTAACTAGTCTGTGCCGACAATCAATCTGGCCGCGAACCATGGAAAGCCAATCCATGCCCAAGATAATGTCATAAGGTTCCATCGTGATGACGAGTAGGTCCCACATAAAACTCTATCATCTGAATGATAGTTCGTACTGTCTGCAAACAAAGGTCACTAATGAATCACTTCCCGTAGGAACCTCAAGGCTAAGCGCTGGTGTTAGGGCCTCTACTGGGATATCCAACTCTCGTACCAAAATCAACGATATAAAAGAGTGGATGGAACCTGTGTCTACTAGTACCAAAGAAAGTGTAGAGTAAACACAAAGCGTACCTAGGACCATCTCGTGTGCTGGGGGGTCACAAACACCTATAGCTTGAAGCTGCCCGCGGCCCCTACTGCCATCTCCCTAAGCCTGGCGTGGGCCGCCCGGTGGTGGTGGTGGAAGGAACTCGAAACGCCGTCCCCCACCTCCAGGTCCTGCCGCTCTTCCTGCATCGACTCCCTGAGGACCACCCTGTCCTCGCCTGGGAGATCCCTGGTCACAGCGCTGCCTCTGCCGCTATGGTGCACCCACTGCTTGCCACAGCTGCTCGGTACGCCTGGTCGGGCAGTCCCATGCTAGGTGACCTCGTCCGTCACAATCATAGCACTGACTCTCTCCTGACTTCCCTGGTGCTCTACTGCGCCACTACGGTGTACGACCTTGCCCCTAAACCTGCTCACGGAAGGGTCTCCTCGATCGAGGCTATGCTCTATGTTGCCTGCCTGCTACCGAAGACTCTGCTCTGAAGCGACCACTGCTAGGCCCTGCCAGCTGGCGTCCTTCAGCCAAGAAGCACTCGGTCACGAGTGCCTGCTCTAGCACCCCGGCATAAGTAGGGATGCATATGGTCACTACACTAACACGGAACTCCCTACGAAGACCCTGCTCAAACTTCCACGCCTGAAAGTAACTATCGCGGACCATATCCTGTGAGTAGCGTGTCAGATCGGTAAACCAGGATGAGTACTGTGCCACGGTCATCCCCCCTTCTTCAACTCCAGAAGCTCCTAAATTCGAACGGAGCGTAAACAAGAGGGGGAGTACTCCTCCCGGAGGAGCTGCTGGAAGCTATCCCACGTGAGAGACGACTCGTCGTGGGTCTGCGTAACCAACCCCCACCAACGCCCGGCCATCTCAAGTAAAAGGATGGAAGCTAGGGATACCATCTGGTCCGCTGGTGTCTGTACCAGCCTAAAAAGCCGGTCCACGGACTCTAGCCAGTCTTCCGCTGCTTGGGGATCCGGGTCCCTACGGAACTTCTGCAGCCGCTGACGCTGGAAGTCTCGGAGCGCACTCATCCTGCGCTCAACCTCGACCTACACTACCGGTACTAATTGTCTCTCTCCAGATAGAGGGGATACTGCTAAACCATTGGGTGGAAGGGGATCACATGAGGGTCCCTAAACTGACGCCTCGTCACTCTCCAGGTCGTCGTCACGAACTGGAGAGGGTAACCTGTTTGGCTGCTGTCGTGGGGGAATCCTGAAAATTATCAAGGATTGTCGTGATCAGATGAGCATACATATATATATCAGTAATAACAAAGGGGAGTTGACTCAAAAAGGACAGTCAAAGACTCAATACTACCAGATGCATGTTCCAAATTCCCTACAACAAGTGTCTCAGTGTGCCGAGTTGACAAGCGGGTTATCAGGGTCCTGGTGAATGGATACGTCAGCCGCCCATACCATCACTGGACTCCCTGGCCTGAGATCCGCTCTCGAGACATGTTGACACTATTTCCCTAAATCCCAACCAATTCCTTTTTTAGGGACGTCCGAACAACGCCCCAAGGAACGAACCACCTCTGATACCACTTTGTCACGACCCGACCCTATCAGTCTCGAGCCGCAACCACCCCAAGCCCGCCTCCATAGGCCAGGGGCTGGCGACAAGCGCCGAAGGCGTAACAATCTCGGGGAGGCCTTTGCCTAAGTACCTGTACACACACACACAGCCCACTCAATGCAGAAGTGCAGAGTAAAAAAGGAAACCAAAGTACAAACACTATAACCCAACCACAGTTATGCATCAACTTCTAAAAACAGGACAAGTAAAGTGTTGAAAAGTGGACTGACAAGTAAACTGAACAGAAAAGGGAAAAACATGCACCCAACCAGAAAGGTGCCACAACCCGGCAATAGGTAAACGAAAGTAAACAGCTGGTGAGTCTCACACCTGAAAGTCCTATGACCACTGAACGCAGCCCAAGCTCCTGTGTCCTCTACACTCCTTCATAGTCTCGGTCAACCTATCTGTCGTCTGCAAGGGCACACCAAGTGCGGGCAAAGCCCAAGCAAGGGTGAGTATAAAGATACTCAGTAGGATGCCCCAAAAGCTTGATGGAGCAACAAAGGAGGTACTAAAATGGCGAGCAGTATACAGAAAAAAGAACAGTGAAAGAGTACAGTAAATAGAGTGCAGCTCAACCCAACAAAAGAAAGGAAGTAGACTCGTCCAACCAAGAGGAGCTAGACACAGAAAGCACATGGCATACCCCGGGTGTCTTCGCCCCTCCTAGAAGGAGAGTAACTGAACCCAAGGATTGGGAACAAAAGTAGGGTGTATATATATATATATATATATGATCAATAAGAAACCCGAACGAGTGTGTAAGGGGATCTTTATCTCCAAGCTCAGCCTAGGAAAAGTCACCAACAGTTCTAAGGATAACCATCACTGATGCCCAAAAGTCTCGCATGCCAAGCTGTCTCATCACTAAACCGTACAACCAAGATTCCTGCTCCGGTAATAATGGAGAAATGTCTCTGACTAGCCTCATAGAAAGGGCTGAGTCTGAAAGAAGTCGTCGGGTAACCAACTGCCCAGCCCAGCTGGAGGGTAAACCCTAAGAGTTCGTCGGGTAACCCACTGCCCAGCCCAGCTGGAGGCTAAACCCTAAAGTCAACGGGTAACCCACAGCCCAACCCCGCTGGAGGATAAACCCTAAGGTCAACGGGTAACCCACTGCCCAGCCTCGCTGGAGGGTAAACCCTGATACGCTGGTGGGTAACCCACTGCCCAGCCCCACTGGAGGGTAAACTCGGAACTGGTCCAATAACTCTGCATTGCTCGTACCATCACTGGGGTTAACTAACATCGCTACCGTGCGTTGGTTCGGAGTGCGTCAAAGGAACCTCCGACCAACGCCCTTTCATGTTTCCACATTTAATGAGATCTAGAACAAGGATCTGCACGCCCAAACAGATTACACTGTTGCAATCCTCACAAAAAAACACGCGAGATAGACTATTTACTCGCTTGAAACGGACTCCCGACGAAGAAGTTATTCAACACCGCTCTATGCCCATAGGGCGTCTCGTGGGGCCCACACCTCAGTCCCAAAAAAGGGCGGGTGAACTGCGTCATCGTGATGCTCTCGGAAAAACACGCCAAATTAGCTATTCATTCGCCCCGAACGTACATCTGAAGAAAAAGTTGCAAGACGCTACACAAAACTTAAAAGACGGCCCATGGGGCCCATGCCTCAACTCTGGCTTCAATGCCTGAAACCACCCTGGACAACTTTGTCTCGATGCTAGGGTCACAATGCCGTTGACGGCACCTAAAACAGACTCCAGATGTGCTCGAGCCATCCGAAAGAAGAATCCCGGCGAGGCGCTAAATGACACTTAATGAGCATGTCGCGCCACTGAGCCCCCGTCTCGGGAATTAAAAATCTCCAAGACCATCTCAAAATCTCTGTCTCGATCCGAGGATCGTGTTTCCGTAGACGGTACTCAATTCTGATACCCAGATTGAGAATTGGAGATGTTTTAACGTCATCGGACGAAGACGGGGTGGGCCGGACCGGTTCGGCCGGTCCACCCCTTTAGACCGGCGGTCTGCGGCTTGGCCGCCCGAACCACCCGGTCCACCGCGGCCCGCGGTTCACAGCGCGGGCCGCACCGCTTCGCCCGGACCGGCTTAAGCTAGTCCGGTCCTTTTTCCATGAGACCCACGCTTTGCGGGTCTCAGTCGGCTCCCGGGGTCGCGATGACCCCGGTCTCGCGCGCCGCACGCCGACCGGCGAAGCCGGCCAGCGCGCCCTCCCGAGGCCCGGACCGTCGGGTCGCCGTCTCGCTCGCCCGCGCTGACCGCCAGGTAGTCGCGCCGTCGCGCCGCCGCGGACCGCCGAGGACCCGCACCGCCGCCTGGGAAGCCCGCCGCGCCGCCACCTGGACTTGCCGGACCGCCCTGGAACCGCCGGAAAACCAAGGTTTCGGATGGAAAACTTCTCGGGGATCCCCCGAACGCCCCGGGACTCGGATTTTCGATCCGAAAAGAGCGTTGGAAAGCTCGGATCGAACCCTACGCATCTATGGCATTCGATCGACAAAAAACAGCAATTTGACGTTATAATGTAAGTTAGAAGAAGATGAGGAAATTTAAAATGAAAACGCAAAATCCTACCTCACTGGGCGTAGCCCGTCGCTTCACAAACGACCTGCCGGAGTCGCCACCGCCTTGGTGGGGAGGAACTTGAAGAGGGTTGCTCCCTCGTTGGGAGAGCTTTCTCTGGTCCGTACCCAAACTCTCAACGGGGTCGAGGTTAAGCCGCCCCTAGGGTAAAATCCACGTTCTGAGCGCAACGGCAGTCTCGAAATTTTAATCCGAGCCTCCCTTCAGAAGTTATAAAGTTCACGCTCGAGGCCACTAAATTACGAAAACACCCCTGGTGGCGTTTTCCACAGAAAGGTCGCGCCTGCAAAAGTTACACCCCTCCTAGAGTAAACGGCACGCTCCAGACTCAACGGTGCCCTCGGTTTTCTCATCCGAGCAACCGTCTAGGAGTTATTCTGTTCATTTGGCGTGTCTAGTGTGAACGCACTTAAAATTTAATTCCGGTCACACCAGGGTTTGGAATCACACGCCGTCTGAACGCCCTGCTCTGGAATAACATCAAGAAAATTTCAAAGTCTCACAGGCTCAAAACTCGGGTTCTTACAACCTTATCGAAGGATTTTTCCATATCTAACACCCTCTGTTGAGCTGATGCCAAGCCATATGTCCCATAAAAATCTTCTATCTGAGCTAGGTAGGGGTGAAACGCGCACCTGCACCTCCTCTCTTCCATTCAAATATGGTTGCAACTCATGCTCCTCGTTCATAGAATGATCGGGTTTCCTAGACCTCTTATTGCATATATGCTCTTCATGACCGCTAGCAGAACAATGGTTGCAAACCAGAGTTCTCTTGCAAGTTGAGCACTCATGACCGATCACCTTGCAATCCATAAAAAAGTGTGGCATCTTTTCATATTCAATTTTCAGATTGAGCTCATCATTGCCGGTTGAAAGAAAGATTGTGTCAATCAGAGTAGAACATAGGTCCACCTATATCAAGAAGCGGGTGTAATGCCCGAATCTAACCATTTCAGTCTCTTTGTCCAACTTAATGAGAACTTCAATAGTTAACGCAACATCATAGAGGATTTTTGGATGCTACAAGGTCCAGTTCATGCCAAACACCTTAACCCACACTTGCAACGAAGAGTTGCTTACCTCTATGGGATTGAAGTTTTGATCTCACTCATGTATGTGCATGACACCCAACTTAAGGGAGACCGATCCAAGTCCCCACGCCTTCATTTTGAGATCCTCTGAGGTAAATAGGATATGAAAGAAGTATCTACCTAGAGAAATGCACCTCCAAGTGCTGAAACCTCAAACCCCTGACAATCTGGCTACAAGATCACTCATATTCCATGGCTTGGTGCCTTTTGGTAAAATGACACAACCAATAATAGAATGTCAACCAAGTTGCAACCGTTCATAAATTACCTCAGGATCATCCTTGACGTGTGCAAACATCCCTTTGCGACGAATCATACCAGTAACGATATCTTTGTAGAGGGAGAAACCACTGCCATGACCATCCAAACACAAATCAGACACACCGCGAGTACCCAAAACAACATGATCTTCACTGCCAGCCGATTTATGGCAACTCGCAACATGCCTGTGTGATTCAAATCGACTAGAATCTAGGAATTTTCCTGCCATCGGAGGGAGAGACTGATAGGAATCGCCGACAAACCAACAAGGGCGGCGGAGGGAAGCAGGCGCGCGAGATGTTGAAGACAGCTCCCACCACAACAACACCTCCGACTTTGAGTCGAACCGACGGCGAAGAGGGCGCACAACGACAAGGGCGTGCGATGACAAGGGAGAGCGGCAGTGAGGGAGGGAGAGCAGTGGTAAGGTTTCAATTTCACGAAAGTTTGAATGGCGTGACAGAATTAATCCGATTAGGGTTAAATTTATAAGATAGCGAAGGGTTTTATCAGCGCTAATACAATATGCGTTGATAAATATTAAATAATATAATTAACAAATAGAAATGCAAATAATTATAAATCAATATTTATATAATTATAAATCAATATAATGAATTGTAAATATGTACTTATAAATATAATTATAAATAAATATAAAGCAGTTGGGTTGGCGCCTGAGTGGTACACTCCATAATTCTGCATCAAAAAATATCATGGTTTGAATCCTAACAAGCCCCTTGGGGGATTTATGATGTAAGCGGTGACACAGACATGATGTAGGTCTGGTGATGTAGGCATGATGTTGCACTAAGATTCCAGGTCATGTCCACATATCACTTGGTATTGGCCCTTTCGGCTATGTAATTGGTCTCTCTCTACCCACAGTTTGCTGCTTGTTCGACGACCATGGTTCTGGGTGGTGTATGGATAAAATCAACTCATGGTTCAACGAAAGGGATAGAAGGATCATTCTTAGCATCCCCTGTGTGAGAGAGGCAGGGCCAGACCGTCCCTTTTGGAGCAATGATGTCTCTGGATCTTATACACTGAAATCAGGGTACAGGCTTGCCCTTGATACTCAAAGCGAGGAAAGGGGAGGGCTCTGGAAAACCCTTTGGCATCTTAAGGTCCCCCGAAAATCCGTTTTTTCTGGTGGCAGGTTTGCACAGGTATTCTTCCTACTATGGACTTCCTCGCCCTCCAACATGTCACGAATGACAAGCAATGCCCCATCTGCTTGGGTACACTCGAATCTCCTCTGCATGTGATCACCCAGTGCCCAGGGGTGGAAGAGATCTGGACTTTTTGGGGCTCTGATTTGGAGCTTATGCTGGATACGGCGCCGGACCTTCCAACGCTGCTGATGTTGTGGTCGTCTTCTTTCACTGCGGACAAAGTTGCTTCACTATGCATCGTGGCATGGATCGTCTGGGTGCGACGCAATGACTTCATCTTTAATCACATTGCAAAGCCCCCCAGGTTCTGGATTGATTGGGCGTCATCCTGGATTGAGGGGTAGAAGCGGGACTCTGACCGTCATGGGCTCTCTGGCACTCACACAGCTGAATCAAGATGGCACCCCCCCCCAGAAGGGATCCTTAAGATTAACGTTGACGCATCTCTATCCATGGATGGAATTGTCGGAATTGGACTTGTGGCACGGGATTATCATGGTCAGATCATTGTGGCCAAACATGAATCATACCACGCTCTCTAGGAGCCCGTTGTTGCTGAAGCCTTCGCTGTCCTTGTCGGGCTGAAGTTTGCAAAAGATCGATGATGGGAAGCTATTCACATTGAATCTGATTGCCTCACAACCATCAACGCTATTGGGCTCAATGACGACGACTTCTGTTCTTTTGGCCTCGTTATCAGGAACATCCAGTCTTTCAGTCAAAACTTCACAACCTGTTACTTCTCCTTTATTAAAAGGGATGGAAATGAAGCTGCCCATCACCTGACTTCACTCAGCATGTCCGGCGTGAATCATCTCTGACTTGACCACTTTCCTTTTTGGTCGCATGACTGTGTAACTGCCGACCTTCGTGATTAATATATCATTTTCCTTTGTCAAATATATATATATATATATATATATATATATATATATATAATTATTTATTTAGAATTATATAGATACTTTTTTAAAAAAATATATTTATTTATAATTATAAATATACAATTTTATAAATATATTTATTTTTAAATATTTATTCACAATATATATTTTTTAATATATTTTAACATTATTAACGAATATATAATAATAACTGATTTCATGTTAAAAATGAATAAATAAAATTAAATAAATTACCAAAAAATATTAAAAAACCGAATTCGTAACATTTATGTGAATTACAGACACATAAAAAATGAATAAATAAATGATATTAATTATATAAATAACAAAATCATTAAAAATGAATTATACTGACTATACAGAAATATTAATAATTAAATTAAATTGAAAAATCAAATTAAATCAAATCAAACACACACATATATTCACGATGCATGGATTAAAATAAATATATATTAAAAATGAATAAATATTGAAAATGAATAAATACATAAAATTCTAAAAATGGAGAAATATTAGAAAAGAATAAATAATTTTAAATTAATAAATCGACTTGTGCACACACATACATGTACACATGAGATGACATACATATACATGTACGTATACATATCCACACACACATATATATACATACATTTATACATGTATATTTTAAATTATTTGATATTAGTATGAATATATATTTAAATAAATATATTCATTTATATATTATTTAATTATTTAATTAAAATATTAAAATATTATATTTATTTTAATTATATACACATTTTGTAATAAATTTATATGAATATACTATTAAACGTTTTGACTGATATAAATTTGACAATTTTTTATACATAAAATCAATGAAAATGATATTATTTTTTTATTAAAAATTATATAAATCATATTTATATATTATATTTACATATATATACTTATTATGATATAAATCTTATTTAAAAAAATATGAATATTTATATATAAATTAAATTATTCATTATGATCTTTATCACCTCTAAACAAAAAATGCTAATAAAAGTGTCACTTTTTTCGACGGTGATAGAGGGGGTTATCATCGCTAGAAAAAAATGTCGATAAATGGTACCTTTTTATCATCAATTTTTTTTAGCGTTAATAAAAGTCAACTTTATCAACGATTTTTGCGACCATTGGTAAAAGTTTTCCTTTACCAATGTTTTTTGTGTAGCGTTGATAAATATGAACGCTTATATCACGCAATTTATTGTAGTGTCTGGCCTATTGGAGGCAAGATTGAGGTGTCAGACTCGGCTTGTCTTCACCCAAACAAGCCCTCGTGTGTTGGGTCGTGATGTTGTAGGTGTTGATTTGTTATAAATACATTTTAAATGATGTTTCATATTTACTCTTCATAATTTTTTTTATGATCTTCATAAATTCGGTATGTGATCAAATCCATTCATGGTCATCGAATATATTGGAATTATCTATGCTTAAATATGATGTAAGCCACTCGATTATTGAATTTATTTATCAATCAAAGAAAAAAAATAGTTTAATGATTGAAGAATGAACACCACACAAATAATTCATGTCATGATTATTTTATTGGACTTGATTCATGTGATAATAAAGCATCCATTCATTTATTTTAGATACACTCAGTTCGTGGTTCTGAAAATTATGATTCTTAGTGTTGGCATCCCGATTTTTTTACAGCTGATGATCCATCAACATCATGCAATGGATAATGATTTGTATGGGTAGATTAAGATAAATTTTAAATATATTGGTTGAAGAATTATGATCTTTATCGCAGTCGCCTTTGAAACACGCGCCGTCTCCACTATAGCCAGGTACCTACCGCACGTCGCCGTCACCGGCGCCGACCAAGCGGACGGGGGAAAAAGAAATTGAAAGAAAATCAGACAAGATTTTTTTTTTTTTTTTTGTGTGTGGGAAAAAAAAAGTAAAGTGAAAACGAAAGCATAATAATATAAATATAATGCTTCGGCGTCCAGTCGTCTTCTTCGCCGCGCTTTCTCCCCAGGCCCTTCAACCGCCCCACGCCTCCCGACCACCCATTCGCCCGCCCCTCCCTCGCCGAAGGTTGGGGAGAAAAACCCCAAAAGGTCGCTGCCTCGCTCGCCTCACGGGCCCAGCCCTACTTTCTGACTTTAATTTAATGGAGGCTCGGGGAATCCGATAGAAGACATAAAAGCACAGTGCCCCAGCAAGGTCAGAAGCCGATGCTGTTGTTGCAGGAAATGTGGCTCTCGACTGTTGTGGTATAATGGAGTTGGTTGGCCGCCTCGCGACGGTCACCACATCCCTTCGACGATAAGACCTCACGGCCTGTCCCTGCCTCCCCTTATTGCTTCCGCCCCTGCTCAGAATCTCAGATCTCTCCCCCTGACGCACACGTCCTGTTTGTATTTATGCTCAGGTGAACTCCCTCCACCCTTCCTCCCTCTCGTCTTTTTTTTTTATGCCTTTGGGACCTCTTGATGCACCGTCTTAGTTCCTCTTTATCGTCTCCTTCAATCCAGCTCTGGCTGCCGTCTAATCATCCGGCCAAACCTGGTTGCGCAGAGTTTTTCAGATCTCGTTTCCATTGATTTTGCGTTGGGAAAAAATGATACAGCCAAAAGTTTTGATGCGCAATCCGGGTGGGACCATACCAAAATTACATTATTCCCCCACCTCAAACTGAGCTTCTATTGAAAAGAGAAGATATCCATCTGGGTAAACTTGACTTCTACGACAGGTCGTTTGTATATTGAAACGGAGCCTAATCTGATCTGCTGTTATTATGAAGAAATGGGGTCTGAAAAACATGGATTAACATCCTCTCAAAGCAGAATAAAATGTTTTAAGAGAAGAAAAGCATAAACAGTTTTATTAATATTGAGTTGCACCTGTAGTTGCAATTCATGAATTTGGAGTTTGATATTCTTTGGCATATCAGCCCCAACATTTAACCCCAAATATGGGGCCATCCTAGGAGTAGTAGTCCACAAAACTGGCCTCTCTTAAATTGATGTGGGGATTGAGTTTGTGCCTTACAATCCACTTCCAATCATCTTGCACCCAAGTAGACAAACAAGGATATATATGTCACCCACATCATAACTTGGCTAGATAGTATATCATCTTAACCAAGCTTATATATTAGCAACACTCTATTGGGTGCAAACCCACGGATTCCGCAAAATATGGTGACTCACTATAAGCTTAGATGGACAATTACTCCTATCACTCATGGGTTTTAGGATGAAACCCAGGAGGGCTTATGTGTTGAGTTTAGAAGACTTAGGGTTGGGGGAAAATTGATCCCAACAAGTGGTATCAAATGCATGGTAAGATAGTATTCCCTAAATCAGTTTGACAGCGATAAGAGTGACTCATTTGAGGCATGTGAATCCCCGGCGTCTTGTATTGAAAGTCTTCTGACCATTTTTTGTGATAGGAAAATGGTGGTGCAAAATGGTCGGATATGGTGAATTATCGTTGAAGGAGAGACCTAATTGTGGGCAATTTTCTTCATATAAGGGGAATGAAAAAAACATATTCCCCTTATACGAGGACAATTGACCCTAATTGTGTGATTTTTGGTTGAGCGGAAGATTGTTTGGTGCAAACCCAAGTCCCACATGTTAGAGACCTTAAATTGATGAGAACACACTCCTCTTTAGAACCAATGTGAGATTTAATTTGCACCCAACATGGGATACTGTTATGACTGTGTTAGAAAATGACAAAGGAATGTTTTGGATCAATAAAGTCTGTCTTTTTGAAATATACGTACAATTCTTTCTAGGTTTTGTGCTGGAAAATGAGGCTTTCTTAACCTTTTCCCATTCTGGTCGGTGATACCACTTTGCCAGCCGTAGGAATAATGGACTATGATTGAGCTTTTTCTGTGTTTGGATTGTTTGCTTTTTGCCTTTTTCTCGAGATCACCTTATCATCAAGTTTTAACTTTTAGTTGGAGGAATCTCTCTTCAAATATACAGGGCTGAAAATGGCGTTTGATTCAGGTTTGGGGTGGCCTTAATTCATGTTTTATAGGTAGTCTCGAATAATGCTGTGAACAAGAGCGAGGGGACTGAGTTTGAGCAGTCATGGCGACCGGTTTGAATCGCGACCCCATCGTCATTCTCCGCATGGATGGGGAAGATCTCCTGGATTTCATCAGCAGCCCAGCTTTCGAACCAGAAATGGCGTCCATCATCTCAGAGATGGAGCTTCTCGACGGATCCATCCGTGACTGCATTCTCCAGGCTTTGAAGAAGCTCACAGTCGTTCATGGGATGCCCCCTTCTTCCGACTCCTGGGTAATTTCTTCATTTCTGTATGATGGAACACTGAGATTCTGGGCATGCCGTGATGATTTTCCGGTCACCGCCAGGTCATGAACAACGTCGTTGAGCCAGCGCTGCAGCTCTCCGCCGCCCACGCCCACGAGCAGCCCTTCTCCCAGGAGACGTTTCTGGCGGACTTGAAGAACGCCGCCGCGAGCATTGCGCAGCGTTTGAAGGAGCAGCCCGTGATCGTCGCCCACTGCGAGAACACCTTCGACGGCGGCGCCATTAGCAATCTGCTGTCCCACCAGTCGGAGCTGGAGAAGGTCAGGAGTCGAAAGCAGGAGCTTTTAACTGTTTGTATCGTATTCTTAGCTTGGTGGCTCTGCGAATCCGGATGCAGGCGTTGGACGCCGCCATGGCGGCCGTTCCGAGGGAGGAGGATGGTAAGGTGCCGGCGGAGTACCTGCGGTCGGCTCTGGATGGGGTGGCTGTTTCAGCTGGCTTGCCCCCGCTCAGCTCGATCGTTCTGCTGGAGGGAGTTGTGGAGGAGGCGTTGATGGCGGCGGTGGCGGGTGGGGAGAGGGCGTTTGAAGAAGACGAGTTCAGGAAGACGACGACGGAGATTCTAGGCGGCGTGATGGTGCGGCTGGCGGCGGATCCCGTCTCCGTTTCCTGCAACTCCGTCGTCCATGAGTCGCTGGCTTCGTCGTCTTCCTCGGCTTTGCCGGCGGCTCTCCTTTAGGGGTCAGGGACGGGGTGCAGGCTTTTGGCATTGCTAGTCCAGGATCCATGGAGGTCTGTCCGCTTTACTGGTATTTTCATGCATCGTTTTAATAATACTTGCGTTCAATTAAAATCACTATTTTTCTTTTTAGAAAAACCCAAAATATATGTTCAATAATGTTTATAATAATCATGCATTTAAAAGATCATGTCTTTCCTAATCTTAATCACAATACATATATTCATTTTCAAAAGAATAATTTAAAACTTGAACTTTGATGAAACGTTAAAACACACACAAATATCGTAAGAACTAACAAGACTTTAGTAACCATTGAAACAAGGATCATTATCCTCCTAACTTAGGAAGGAGGTGATCAATTTTTTCCATTTGAACATCTTAATCATCACGTATCATCCCTTATATATATATATATGAAATATAATGACTTTAGGATTATATATCACTACGTAAATATGGGTTTTATCAACGCGCAAATCACCTGTTATCAGAGCTTTAAAATCACTAATGATGTGAGCACTATTGTAAGACTTTAGGTTTTAAGGTAACAAAACCGCGGATCATAATCTTCTTTATCAGTGTTAAAATTTGTGTCGATAAAAGTATGTTTTATCAATGCTTGTTTTAGTACTGGTTGAAAAAAACCTTTATCGGTGCTTTTTTAGTGGTGATAAACTCCATTTCATTTGGTGTAATATGCTTTCACATGAAGAACACGCTATCGATATAAGCCGGAAAACGAAATTTATATTGCATCACTTCAAATATTTTTATATAATAAACAATTTATTTTCAATGCACCATTTGAATACAATTCCTTCTCATTAAAACATTTCAATACATTAAAATGACATTTGATATATATGTACAATTCGTTACAAACAATTACAATATCCAAATAACTCAAAAATAATCCAACTTGTATTAGAACTTCCCCATGGATCAACCCAACCCCATAGCGAAGAAGAATGTACCTATAATAAAAAACAATATTTATTTTAGTATTATTAAATATATAACAAATAAAACCTAAATACTATACAATGATGCATAAATAAAATATAATGAAAACGGATAAAATAAACAATAAAACACAATAAAAAAAATGAAATGGATAAAATAATACATAAATAAAACATATTATAACGCATATAATACGTGTTTTGAATTAAAATGTTACTTTTAAATTGAAAATACACGCTTTGAGTCATACAAACTACATTGTATGTCGTATTGATGTGCGGTTGATTCATACACATCACAAATAAATTATCGATTGTTGTCCTAAATTATCAAGACGACTCGATTGTGTTTTCTCGTTTTTTAACATGTGACGTGTGTTTTGAACTAAAATGTCATTTTTAAACTACAAACACACACTTTTAGTTATATCGACCACATTATGTATCTGATGGATGTGCGATTAATTTATACACATCACAAATGAATTATGAATTCTTTTTCTAAAATATCATGACAATTCAAGCGTGTTTGCTTAGTTTTAAATATGTGATGCACGTTTTAAATTAAACTGTCACTTTTAAATGAAAACAGACACTTTTAGTCACATCGACCACATTGTCTGTCAAATTGATCTGCGGTTAATTTCTACACATCACAAATGAATTACATATTGTTGTCATATTGTATCAAGACAATCAGAGTGTGTTTTCCTGGTTTTGATTTTGTGACGCATGTTTTGAACAAAAATGTCACTTTTAAACTAAAAATATGCACTTTCAGTCATACCAACCACATCGTATGTCAGATTGACGCGAGTTTAATTCTTATACATCACAAATGAATTATCAAAAATTTTCATAAAGAATCAAGACAGTTCGAGTGCATTTTCTTTATTTTGATTATCTGACACATGTTTTGAACAAAAATACCACTTTTAAATTGAAAACACACACTTTGAGTTATATCAGTCACAAAATATGTTAGATTGATATGAGATTGATTCCTACACATCAAAAATGAGTTATGAATCATTGTTATTAAGTATCAAGACAATCTGGGCAAATTTGCTTGGTTTTGAGTACGTGACACGTGTTTTGAAATAAAATGTCACTTTAAAATGAAAACACATACTTTCAGCCATATCAGACACACCACACATCGAATTCGTGTGCGAGTAATTCCTACATATCTCAAATAAATTATCGATTTTTTTCCTTAAGTATCAAGATAACTTGAGAACATTTTCTCAATTTTGAGTATGCGATGTGCATTTTATACTAAAATGTCACTTTTAAACTGAAAATACACACTTTCAATCATAATGGTGCTCTCCATATATCAAATTGACATGTGGTTAATTATTACATGCTATGTATGAATAACCAACCATTATCCTAAAGTATCATGACAATCCGAGTGCGTTTACTCGGTTTTGAATATGTGACGCATCTTTTTGAACTAAAATGTAACTTTTAAATCGAAAACACGTAGTTGGTGTACCCTTTTTAGTCAACCCTATTCTTTTAAATTTGCAATACATTTAATATTCTAGGTCATATGGCAAGATTTTAACCGTGGAGAACTACAATAAATGTCACCAATAATGATAGCCAATGATAAGAAAATTAACTAAATAAACAGTAGATAAACCACATCTTCATGATCTCTGCAATAAAAAAAATACAAATGTGATAGGAAACCACCTCTTCATGATGTCTGAAAAAATTCTTACACTGTAAGATTCCTACTCATTCCGAAACAAATATATTTCCTTTTTTGAATATGTGGAGTCCTCGCAGTACTAAAAATATATAGTAAAAAAAGTTAATAAATATTTTAAATGAATTTGTAATTACATTGAGAAATACCTCATGAGAAATGGTAGTTTGTGGATGAAATATAATATCTTTCATAAATTTTCAAATGTAATAACCAAAATCAGCGTGATTACTTTGTTTCAAACACTGTAGAAATATTGAGAAAAATAAGTAATTTGTTTTGATATATGTTTTGGTAGTGAAATCTTATTATATATACCCCAATACTTGTCCAGTCGTAGAAATCGATAGCTTTCTAATGCACATTGACCGTCCTCATACCATAGTTTTAAAGATAAATAAACTCCTTCCCATCATAACAAAATGCTTATTAAAAAATAATAAAAAACATATAATTTGAAGTTTATTTGTAAAACGTTTAATGTAGTGTATTACAAATTTATTATGGACATCATGCACGGTCTATTTGTTGGATATTAATGCATTAAAAAAAATATCTTTGGATAAATTGATTGCAATGAGCATCTAGTGAGTCCTAAAAAACAAAAAGGAATAAGCAATGAAAAAAATGAAAAAATATTTTATATAATTAGAGTGTAGAGTTTTACCCCTGCATTGTAGGTATTAAGAATAATTTGTATTCTGTTATTTTTTTTCAAACATTGTGACTAATTGATGCAGTCTTATTAAAATTTCATCTTCATCTATTGATGTTTTTTTATATAGAAGTGACATTTGGACTAAAAAATACAATATTTTATTCATGAAGTCTTCCATTTATATTGGTGTGATATATATGCTTGTAGAAAATATGAATAATATTAAATTATAATAAACATAGTAGATCAATTATTGTAAAAACAAATTATGCAAATGCACCTCATGTATACATTCACAATCGAGGCTCCCGTCCATTCATGCATGATAATTTCATTTATATTCTCAAGACTAATCATGTTAGTAATGACCTCTCCATACATTTGTTCTTCATATTCAATGTTGTCCATATTTCTATTTTGGAACACTTTATCCATATGAACTTGTAATATTAATAAATGTGGCAGTGCAATTTGTGGGGCAAAGGTACCCTTGGAAAGTTCTTTTGATATGTTAGTTGATCCTTTAGATTGTCTTGAATCGATATGTTTCTCCATATGTTTCTCCTTATGTAATAACATACCTCAGTTCAGACCTCTTTTCATTAATTATAAAAGTTTTTTCTTATAAAATAAATTATAATGGACATACCACATTATCAACATGTATATTTATAAGATTAAACAATCATGCTATGAAAGTTCCAATACCAAGTTCGACCATGTGAACATCAATATCATTAAGGGGAATAGGTAACTTGGTGCTCGACTCGTGAGTTGTTGGAGTTGGTATCCTAGGACCAACTGTTTGTACTTTGATTACATAAATATTCGATGTATTGAATATTAATAAAACTTTTTATCACACATTATTTGTTTTTCTGCATGACTCTAATGTAATAATGTACTAGAGTATATATCGTATTGATAAGGTCATAGTATTTCCCTGCTATGATGAGAAACTTGATGTACTATGACGATATTATCAAATAATGTTCTTGCGATTGGATAACATACTATGATGGGACACATAGTACATAGACTGTCAGGTGCGAGTACTTGTAAGAAGATGATGCTTCTTCTCATGAAGTTCTCACTTGGTAATCTCCTAGATGAGAGATTATGATAACAGACCCGCCAGTAATAATTCCACATGTTTTGGTGTCATCGAATCCTATCTACGAGCATGTGTGATGGTCCTTAGACTCTAAGATTATTATTAATGCATGTTACAACTCGCGTACTTAGATGTATTTCATAAACCATGATGATAACAGTTCATGGAGAAGCTGGATACGTTGGGTGCGTCATGAGTGACATGTCATTAATGAATAAGTCGAGGAAGGATTTGTCCCTTCCATATTTATAGAAGCTGATATTCCATCACATTGATTAGAATAGAACTATAGCGTTAAATTCCATAGCCATGATGTAACTACGTGTTTATTTCAGATAGTCAAAGAAAGAAATATCGAGCATATAGGTTGGTGACATGGATGTACAACCTTCTCGATGAGATATTGTGACAAAGAGATCATATTATATAGTGAGAATTCATATGTGGTTGCGACGTTGCGACATTAAGTTATTTCTCTTGGGTGCCTTGACCCGTTGATAGACAGTAATCTTGGACTTTAGGCAAGCTTGCCTAATGCCAATGAAAAAGAATTCTAGAGGGTCACACACTAAGTGTTTCTGTTGATCTCGATTAAATTCTATTTAATCTTAATTAATGGAATAAATATTATCCTCAAGTTCGAGGAATAATTTTATTCAATTTATATTGATTGCATAAATTAAATAAATATTTATTCATCGACATGTGAATAAAATATTTATTTCATATATTGAATATTTTAATAAAAACTTATTTTCTAGATTGTGGATAAAATATTCATTCAAAAATAAAATATTTATTCAGTTATTCAATAAATGCTAGAGGAGTTTGAATGGACCAAGACCGAGTTCGGTGACAAATATTAATTAACAAGATCGTTACATAATATTTGTTATTGCGCAAGTTTGTGCGCACCAAAAAATAGTAATAATATAATTATTATTATGTGGAATGAGGTTTATTAAAGGTAATAAATTTTATTTAATGGCCGAAAGACAATTAAATATTATTTTAACTTAAATCCTAACTCTATAAATAGACAGTTATGTTTATTGTTTAGAGTATCCAAAATTGAGAATAGAGAATTGTTGCGCACAACGAATTCTCTCTCAAATCCTCCTCTTTGCCTCTCAAGAAGGGAAAGTTTAAGAGTTATTTCTTCAAGATTGAATAATGAATGATAAAGAACAAACAACGCAAGATATTTGACTTACTGCGCCAGCATCCGGAGATTGAGTGGTGTTTCTCGGAGACCATAGAAGCATGTGTGGATCACTGCTAGATGGATTCTATCCTTAGATCCTCACAACGCAATAAAGGCAATTTGAAAGAGTCTTTTCAGACGATCAACATTCACCAACAAAGAAAGTTCCTAAACCCAGGTATTTATTTTTTCAAATATTAAATAAATTAATTATAAATTTGACGTGCAAGATCCTCACTCTTGGTTTTGGGTAATGATTATTAAAAGAAATTTTAATATATTACCCACCTCCACACGCTTCCACTGCACCTGGAACCATCAAGTGGTATCAGAGCGGTCACATATAAATTTATAATTATTTATTTGATTGTTAATCTACGAGCAATTGAGGTTAGATATTTATTTCATGTTTTTCATTCTTTAATCTGATTTGAATTAACATGTTATCAACATATTAATCATATTCGTTAAGTGTTTCATTTTCTTAAATGTTTAAGAACAAATAAAGAACAACTAGAGATTCCATCAGAAAGTGCCAAATCATCGGTCGGTAAAACTGGGTTACACAATGTGCGACCGGATCACACACCGTATACCCATGTGCATTGTATCTAGATGCGCCAAACAATTACTAATATGGATAATTCTTTTAAAATTGCTAGAAAACACTTTTAACAACGCTAGAAAAGCACTGTTAATCTCAGTGAAGATAGGGGGTCCCCTTTAATAGTGCTAAAAAAGCACTGGTAAAGGACCACTTTATCAGTGCTCTAAATAGCACTGATAAAGGGGGCCTTTATCAGTGCTTGAAATAGTGCTGATAAAGGCCTAGCTGCCTGTGATGTGCTATTTATATAACAACACACACACCATCACCTGCACAACAAACACACACACCACCCACACAATGCACACAAGAACAAAGCAACACACACAAGGGTTCGGCAAACAATGCTATATACATTTCAAACAATGTTTTATATAATTAAATTTACAATTATCCAACAAACAGTTAAAAAAATTAATGTTTCATCCTTTGAAATCTGTGATCCCCTCTCAAAAATGTCCGCCCATGGTATTAGTTGTCGAAAAAATCATCCCAAATCAAGAAAAAGGTTCCATATATATAAGAAAACAAATATTATGTTAGTAATACTAGAAATAAATAAATTAAACATTAATATGAAATAAAACATTAATAAAATGTCAATTTTTAATAAAAAAGACACATTTAGAGTTATACAGGTCACACCATGCATCAGATTGAGGTGCGATTGATTCCTACATGTCACAAATGACATATAGATCATTTATATGAAGTATCAAAACAATCTGAATGTGTTTTCTTAGTTTTTAGTATGTTAGTTGTGTTTTTTTACTAAAATATCATTTCAAACTAGAAACACATTTTTTTGAGTCATACCGGTCGCATCGTGCACCGGTTTGACATGAGACTTCTTCATACACATCATAAAGAACTTATGAATCTTTGTCCTAAATTATGAACACAATTGGAGTGAGTTTTCTTAGTTTTCAGTGAGTGACACGTTTTGAGCTAAAATTTCAATTTTAAACTGATAATGGACAATTTTAGTCATATCGGTCACACCGTTCATCGAATTGAGGTGTGGTTGATTCCTACACATCAAAAATGACCAATGGATCATTTTTCTAAAGTATCAAAACAATCCAAATGAATTTTCTCAATTTTCAGTATGTCTCTTATTCTTTTTGCTAAATTTATTGTCAGTTTATTATAAAAATGCACAATTAAAGTCATAACAGTCACACCATGCATCAGATTTAGGTGTGGTTGATTCATACACATCACAAATGACTTATGGATAATTTTTCTAAAGTATCAAAACAATATTAATGTGTTTTCCCAATCTTCAGTATGGCACTTGTTCTTTTTACTAAAAATACTGACAATTTTAAATAAAAATAGACACTTAGAGTCATACTGGTCACATATTCATGCTATTTATGTACATTCTTCCAACAGGTATGCTGGACATTTGTTTCTAAACAAATCTATCTCATCTTGTGAATATGATTTTTTTGAAAATCATGGTAGTACTGAAAAAATATAAATACACAAAGGATTAATAAATATTTTAAATGAAATAGTAATTATCTTTGAAAATACCTCTTCAGGGATGTTGGTTTTTTCATGGAATACGATCTCTTTCATAAATTTACAAACATAATAACCAAAGTCTTTATCATTTGTTTGTTTCAGACATTGCAGAAATATTGAGAAAAATAAGTATTTTTTATATGTGTTTGGATAGTGAAATATTATTATATATACTCTGATACTTATCCAATATTAGTACTTGTGATGTTCCTTGTCCATTTCCCCTGGCCTTATTCCATGATGTAGACGATATTCATGCACTGCCATATCATAACTGAATCATCATTAAATGACAATATAAATTATATAAATAGATCTTTAGGGCTAAAATGTTGGATTTAGTGTATTAAAAATTGACAAAATCTATCATGTGTGGTTAGTTTTTTAGATATCCATGCATTGAATCCAAGAAATAAATATTTGGAGTATCCAAATTGACCGCAATGAGCATCCAAGGCTCCCTAAAAACATAAAAAGGAATAAGTAATGAAAGAAATTAAAATATATTTGATATGATTAAATTATAGAGTTTTATCCATGTATCATTGGTATTAAGAAGATCCTATCATCTGCATTTTTTTTATTAAACGATTTGAGCAGGCCTGCCACTATTTCACCCTCTTTCTCAGATTCTATTTTTTTGTTCTGTAGAGGTGACATGAGGACTAATGAGTCCAAATTTTTGTTCATAGGGAAATATCTTCAATTGTTTTTCATATATATTCTTGTGAAAAATATGAAATGTGTTTAGTCATAATTATCATAGTATATCAGCTTTTAGAAAATCAAATCATGAAAACATACCTCATGTATACATTTACAGCTGAGACGCCTAACCAATCATACTCCAGGATTTCACTTACATTTTCAACACTAATGAAATCTGGATCTTCCCCTTTTTATATATTTTCATCAAAAAAATTGTGTGAGTACCACTGTATTTCAACTTCGTATTCACATGAGCCTGCAATGATAATAAATGAAAATATAGAATGGGCGGGTTTAAGGTGCTTTCGGTAGATTGTTTCGATCAGTTGGTTGATCCTTGAAATGGTTTTGAGCCATTATTTCTTTTCACCCCTTCCTTGTGTCCATCTATAATAACATTCATTGGTTTAGACCTTTTTTCATTAAATTTTAATGGTTTATCTTGAAAAATAAATTGGAAATGAATACCTCCTTATCGAAATGTTTTTTTACAAGCTGTGACGACCATGCGATGAATGTTCCAAGAGCTTGTTCGACCTTATGAATATATTCATCATCAATTAGAATATGTATCTCAGTGTTCGGCTCATAGGCTACGTTAATCAACACTTTGAAATGACCTGTTGGAAGTGGTCTGTTTTGTAGCATGATGTTCTGGATATTGAACACCGTAGCCCTCGCTACAAGGCAATTGGTGGGTGTTGATAGATATAAATCACAGTCATTTTCACCCTGTACAATATTAGTACATGAAATGTATCAATGACTATCTAATTCACAATTCATAGAAAAAATTATTAGAACATTGATTACCTCAGTTAAGACAGGTTTTTGAGGGGAATAGCTCGCCTCAAAGCTAATGGGGTGGGGGGGTGGGGTGGGGTGGGATCTTCACGAGCTGGTTGTTCTTAAGTTGTTTCTTCTCTTTGGCCCCCACCATCAAATTTTCCATGAACTCTTTCTACAATTTCATATGTTCTTCAAGGATATCTATTATTTCTCTCATCATTTTGATTTCTTCACTTTGATCCTCTTATTTTTTTCTCAAAAAATGTTCGGGGTGTCACCCCAAAACCCACACCCCTAAAGCGATCATACTTTTTTGCCTACTTCAAGGCCACTGAAAGTATGTTTGCATCCAGTTTGTATGTTTTTGATTCATGTGACTATGTTAGATAGAAAATATAGGAAAATAATTAATCATTATTATGTAATATTGATTTAATGCAAAACAAATATTTATTATGTCATACTTACACATGTTTCCCACACTTTTTGTGTGTTTTCATCTATTAGTATCCCATATCTATTTACACGCATCTCCTTCCATAACACATGGAGTGGGATGGAAGTGACTTTGGATTTGGATTCATAAATCTAAATATAAAAATAGGAATATAGTTATGATATTGTTTTATGTCACATAAAAGTATTACGGTAGATTTAAAATACGTACCGATTTTTTTCAAGTGAAGTGTATCCCATTATTGCTTTACGGTAGGGGTATGTTGGTTTTGTTGCTCGTTCCTTATTTTCAGAACTAAGTTGCTATTTCATAAATAAAAAGTTTCCAATCAAAGTGATGAATACATGCATTGTTAAACAATATATTACCAAACACAATGTACCTGAAAAGACTGCTCCTCACGATGGCTAGTAAACGCATCCCATGCTCCTTGGGTTATCAGGTGTACATAAATAGGAGGTGGATGTGGGTTTATTTTCCCTTCAGTATATTTAATATAATATCTCATTAAAATTGTGTGAAATACTCTATGAATACTTCCAGAAACCCTTAATACATAGTCCTTGTGCGAGTCATCCATTATAAATGCACTCTACAAGGGATTATGAAGAGTAATTCAATGTTTCATTAATTTATTTTTTAGTAAATTAAATAAATGATATCATAATGTTACCATAATATCTCCCTACATTAGTGTCTTAAGCCCAGTGACAACATGGTGCCACGACTATACATCAATCGATACACATTTATGAGTGACGATTACAATATAACTACTGAACATGGCCTTGTTGAAGTTAACATGCTGGCCCCGCTTATTCCATCTGACCTCATATTTGATTCCTTTCACTTTTTCTTTAAGGATTTTTACTAACACTGTCAAACTAAGACACTCCTATTTTTTATGTGCCGCCAATGTTTCGTTACCTACTATTTTCTCAGTTTCAATATCATCATTATGTTCCTCTAGAGCTCTAGAATTAGCATGTGCAGATGGTGGTTGTACTTATGCACTGAGAGCAACAACAACAACAGGTTGAGAAACTTGTTGGTCCTCTGCACTGCGAGCAACAACAAGTTGAGAGATCTGTTGTGCCTTAGGATTGAGAGCATCATCACATGAAAAAGTTATTATCTATAGAAGTGGTTTAATATTTAATTTAGATTACATAAAAGCAGCAGAGAACAGATAATAACATAAGGTAACATGATGTATATTACAAAAAAATATAACCTGATTATTGAACTCTCTTTTTTAAAGGATGAAGTTATTTGACCTCTCTATCGGCTATCCAACTCCCTTCATCATGGTCTCCTCTAACATACAAAATGTGGTCTACATTGGAACCGCTGTGAAATGATTGTGACGTCTCGATGAAAGGGTCATCCTCCATTGAAATTTCATCTGACCCTTCAATGGTTTTGGTCGATAATAGAACAATTGACCACTTTTGGTTTGCAGAATATGTAACATAAAATACTTGTACTACCAATGATTTCATTATAAACGGTTCGTATTTGTATCCTTCCTTACTGAAATCAACTTTCACGAATCTCAACTCATCTATTTTAACAACACTCCTGTTATCAACCCACTTTCATTGAAAAATCGGCACTTGGAAGTTCTTATAATCCAACTCCCATATTTTTTTGATGATGCCAAAGTACAACATATTCACATAAATTGGATTTCTATCCTTAACACAAAAAACATGCATCACTTCAACCACAAGTGTAACTCTACTATTCTTCATTATACCGTCTTCATCATGTTCATTAGTATATAATGTATAACCATTAATTACATAATCATTATAAGATAATACACACACAGTTGGTCCTCTAGCTAACCATCAAAGCCATTCTGAAATTGAGTCTGAATTTTCATCTGACTCCTTAAATATATGGTCCCAAAACCATCCTATAAACTGTCGATTATGTGTATTTGATATCCATTTTTCAGCCCTTTATGGATTAAAATTCCTAAGAATTTATTTCTGGGTTTCAATATATGATTCAACCTCCAAACTGTTATGAAAAACGTAAAGGTGGGCCTGCTCCCGATCTATATTATTGATTGTGACAACCTCTCTTCCATAAATTCCTTCACCTGCAAGCCGCCCAGTGTGATGAGATTTCAGTGGACCAATGCTTTCCACACTGGACATGTATTCAATACATAATTCAAAGACTTCCTCAATAATATATCGCTCTGCAATACAACCCTCTGGATGAATTCATTTTTTGACATACCCTTTCAAAATATTCATATACCATTCAATGGGGTGCACCTATCTATAGTGTACATGACCACATAGTCGAATCTCTCTCACCAAGTGATCCATCAAATGAACCATCATATCAAATAATTTCAGAAGGAAGAACATTTCCAATTCACATAATATGACGGAAATTTCTATTTCCATACTCGGCAATTTCTTCAGGTCTATAACTTTGCTACATATAGCTTTGAAGAAGAAACAAATCTTTATTAATGTATAACATACAATCTTGCAAAAAATGAAACATAAAGCTATATGAATTAGATCTTGTATCAAAATGTGGAAGTCATGTGATTTAAGACCCTTTAAATTTAAAATATTCATTGAAACGGTGTTGTTGATATTTGATGAATACCCATATGGAACCTTTACATCATTCAATAAGTTGAAAAAATGATATCTCTCATACTTGGAAAGAGTGTAAGCAGCTGGAAGAAGAAAAGTTCATTTTTCACCCTTCACTAGCACCAACTCTTATCGTATTCTCATTTCAACTATATCCAATCTAGCCTTAATTCTATCCTTTGTTTTTCCAGGTGCATTTAGCAATGTTCTTATGAAACTGTCACATATTTTTTTTTCAACATGCATAATATCAAGAAAGTATCTGACGTAAAAACAATTCTAGTATGGTAATTAAAAAAACTGATATCTTCTTCCAATTGGTTTTTGTAAGGTTTTTCGAAAACGGTTTACCAAAAGAAGTGTCCACATATTTTACTTTCTCAAATATTTGATCACTTTTTAGTGGATATAGTGCTCTACATTCTTCTAAACTTCCATAGAATGATGTCATCCAAGATCGGTACTTATGTCATTGGGGTATAAATCTTCTATGTCCTAGAAACATGGTTTTTGATGAATGTTTCAACTTAATTGACTGTATACTTTTTTCGCAGACGGGACACCCATGACTTCCTTTAATGATATATCCTAATAAATTTTCATAAGTAGGAAAGTAATTTATCATCTCGTACAACATGGATATCAATGTGAAATCTTTATTTCTATATGCATCATACAACGTAACACTTGAAATTTCAAATCCACGATCAATGGATCCAAATAAACATCAATATCATTACCCGGTTGTTTCAGTATTTATATAAGCATATATAGAATGATGTGTTTTTTTTTCATGCATAACCATGGTGACACATTATAATTTACCAACATAACTGGCCATGTACTATGAGTGCTACTTTGAAAACCAAAAGAATTCACTCCATCTATAGATAACGCAAAATGAAGGTTTCTCGGCTCATTTCCAAAATCAGGATACTCACAATCGATTCTCTTCTACCGAGGAGAGTCTATCAAGTGATGTAGTTTCCCATATTTATTTCTTCTTCCTACGCGCCACATTAATTTCCCTTCAGTCTCCTCACTTCCATATAGTCTCTTAAACCTTGGAATGATTGGAAAGCACCATACAAATTTCATAGGACTAGATTCATCTTTCTTGTATTGAGAAGCACCACAATTTGGGCATTCTCTAAGTGATTTATGGTCCTTGTGAAACATTATACAGTCATTCAGGTAGGCGTGTATTCATTCAGATATCATACCCATCAAACATAGCATTCATTTGGCATCATATGTTCATATTGGAAGCTCATTATCTTCTGGGAGCATGTCATTCAAGAGAGAAAGTAATTATGTAAAACTGACGTCACTCCATCCATTGTCTGCTTTCAAATTATACAGCTTCAGTATGGCTGAAAATACTATATATTTAGTGTAACCACCATACAAAGGCGTCTTTTCACAACTCTTTAACTGCTCAAACAATTTTGGGCAATCACAAAGTTCATCTTCAACTGTCCTTGTCATTTCCTCATTACGATCTTCATCATCATTCTCATTTGTAATCACATCCTCAACACACTCTTATTCATTGTCCACACTTGTAATCATATCATATGATCTATAAAATGCACTGTTATCCAAACCACTATCAACATTCTCCTTTTCCACGTGTTTATTCCAACATTTATAACTTTGATCTATTCCGTGACAGATCAAGTGTTCTTCTAACTCCTATGGACTAACTTGTCTTGAATAACAACAGCGTAAACACTGACAAAGTATTTGAGAAGGGTCATATGCATGATCTTTTGCAAACTTTATGAACTCTTTCACTCCATCTTCATACTCTCTTGTCAAACGATTAGGATACATCCATTCTTTATTCATATCCATCCTATTTATTCAGTGATATTAGTATTTAAAAAAATAAATACACAAAATATTGATATAATGTAATGGTTTTCCTAATTCTATAAAAATATAAATTTAAAAGATTATGAAAAAACTACAGTTCAAATGTCCTTTGAAGACTATTTAAAAAATCATACTTTAAATCCCATTAAAAAACCAACTATTTATACAAATTCCTCTTTAAAATAACACCCCCTTTTTAAAATAAATCAATTAGTTCCAAGCACTCTTTCACAAAACCACGATTCCTTTTTTAAAGCATTCAATAAAACTTTACGACTCAACAATCTTAATCATTTAAAATGAGCGACATCCCTCTAAGAAACATTTCAAAACACTTGAATCATTTTAAAAGATCCACTTAGGCATTTTCACAAAGACATAGATCCCAATAGAGACACTTTATAAAACATACATAGAAAACACCTCGATTCATCCCAAATCAATCAGTGTTGTATGATTCCATCACATTATTCTAAAGGTAGGTGTAATAATAATAATTTCTATAAGCATTTGATATTGTGATCCCCACCATTGGATATACCTTATCCATGCTTCCATTGTACAGTTATATAAATTATCCTTCACCACAACACCAGAGTCTCAATGGATATGTTCCATAGTCAGTGACCACACTCGTAACCATGAAACACTTGTGTTCCAGTTTACTACAAACATTACATTATCCCAATGATACTTGTCTCACACAAAATCAATTGGTTGTAAAACCCAAGAACAATGTATATGTCTCTCACATGAAGTACTATTGGTTCCTTCCTTTATAAATACACCTAATAAAATCTATAATCATGAACCCATTATATAATCAAAAATTTCTCAAGTGTCATTCCTTTCACACAAATAATTTCCCTATTCCACTCATCACTAGAAGAAACTATGTTTCTTTCCCGATCCTTTTAAGTACATCATGTATCATGTCAAAATAAGAAAATAAATATGGTACTAAACTAATATATGGTATGATTTTCCATAGTCTATTTTCTAAAATCTTTAAAAATACTTTATAAATGACATTACAAAGACTGATCATTCTAAAATTATTAACTGAACTCATATCAGTAACCTTTAGAATAAAAGTGATGAGAGTATCATTATAAGTCTCAAGATAATTCTTACCTCTCCAAAACTCATTCACGAGGTTAACAATATCAATTCTCAAAATAGTATAGAACCTTTAAAAGAAAATTTTATAAATAAAATATAGGTTTGGTACCTTTGATGGATGCATCAACCTAAACGTCACAACCAATTTATAACATTAAATATCAATAGTTAATAATTCATTCATATAATTTGTAAAGTTGTAATAAAATAATAATTTATATATTTAGATATAAAATTATGCTAAGAAGAAAATATGATTTTATAATCACTTGAATTGTATCATTTGTCCCTTTGAGGGGATTCACTATAAAGTGCTTGCGGGTGGAAGGATTCATTACATGTGTTGTTATGGTTATTTGACTAGGGTGTCCAGAAAGTGTCTCATGTAGCTTTGGATAGGCAAGGATAAAAAAAGATATGTTTCCCTTATAACTCAATTTATCCCTTAATAAAAATATCAATTTATTCCCTTATGAAGTAGGATTGTCATCCAAAAAACATAAATTTCATGTGGTTTGCTTATTCCATTCATGTCATGCGTTTATCCTTTATTTCTCATTTTCCTATGGGGGAGGTATTTTCAAAACCATGAGGTAACTGGAACTAGAAGGTAGAGATATTATGTAGTGACTTATATGTAGCTTTAATTATATGTTATGGTATATCAAGTTTGAGGATTTTTTTCGATTCAGGTATGTTTTGGAATTTCTTCCGCTATCTGCAAGTTTTAGGGGTTTAATTTATGTTTTGGGGGTTTGACATTAGGATTTTGATTTGTACCAAATCCAACTAGTGGTATCATCTCCTTTTCTTATTATATTATCAGTTAAAAAAAATTGGTATTAAATCTTGGTTACATAATATATGATGATTATTTTATCAAGACTCGATAAAAAGTCTTTGTTTCAAGACTACTGGGTTTCCCCTAGTGAAGTGGTTTTCTAAGATTTAGTGGAATTGCACTAGTAACAAAGTGGTGGTTCCATTGAAATGTGTAAGGTTTGGATTGATATTCAATGGTGGAGGATTTAGACTTTAGGGGAAAATGTCCTTCCTACTCTTGGAGAGTTCAAAAGTTACATTGATTTTGAATTAGTCAAAAGCGAGCTGTTCAGTAGAATGGAAAACCATGAGATGAAAGAATTATTTTTTTAAAAGCTGTGTCCAAGAGAATCTGGATCCAAGAGGGAAGAAAGACATGCCTCAATGATGTTGATAATTAAAAGTGGATTTTTATTAGAGGGAGAGGTCAAGGAGTATGATTGGTCGAGGTTTTGGTGCAACAATTGTTCTTGGTGAGAATGTATCAATGCCTAGAAAGTGAAGTGTTTTGATCCATATCTAGGGAGATCATATTGATTCCTAGTAAGTGTGGGGATGTAATCTCATACTAGGGAGAGCAGATTAATGTCTAGCATCATTTCCTAGGTCCCACCTAAGTAACCGAGGTTCTCATGATAAATGAAATGAAGGATATCAAAATCAATCATGAAGTCAATCACATAAAACCTGCATGACATAAAAAACTATTCATCTCACCTCTAAACACCCTTCATTGAAACAACCACATTTTACCCATGTATAAAAAATTCCAAAAGGAAATCAACCCAATTTATATAACCATCAAACTACAAATATAATATAGTTAAAATGTTCCCAAATCAAGAATATGTGAAGGCCTCTACACGATATGCAGTGGTGTATTCAAACATGAAGTATGTGGACCTGATGTATGAGAATCTCATATATTATAAAAAACATTTTGAATATACCCTTAAAAACATGGGTCTCATGTATTGAAATCATAAACAAATCCAAAATCAAACCATTTACATCAACAAAATTTTAAATAACCCATTAATGAATTTATCACAAGGGGTAAACCAAATGCTAATTTCAAATAAACATTTGAAATTTATAAAACAACTCCATTTTAAAATCATTTTAAAATTAAAATCTTACTCTAAAACAATTTCCACATCAAAACATTGTTTTATTTCATTAAAAAAAAACTAGATTATAATACAACACACACCATTTGAACCATTTCAAAAATATTCATGGTCATTTCGCAAAATCATAATAAATGAAAACAATCCATTTCAAACAAGGAAAAATGAAATTTAAAAGAGAACCCATTTATTCTAAGATCAAAACACCATAAAACAGTTTAAATCATCACATGAATATCAAATATATTCACAATTTCAGAAAAAAATGAATTTAGAAAGAACAATAACACTTTTAAATACATAATGAAACAATTGCATTGAAAAATCTACTTGGAAGAAGAATAAACCAAGCTGAAACATGACACCTTCAATGGAGACCAACTAAATAAGAAAGAAGACCTCAATTACAAGCCCTAAAGTTCCAAAACTCTAGGATTGAAATATCCCAAATGATCCCATCATACACGAGGGATCAAAACTGAAAAAACCCAAATAATCCATGTAATATATTTATTTTTGTGAGAATAAAGAATCAAGTTACAATGCGCACCTGTGGAGGGCTTCGTGACGGGAGGATTCAATGGAAGAGGAGGAGGAGGAGGGTTCGTGGTGGCAGAGGAGGGATTGACAATGGCAGCAGAGGAGTCAGCAGTTGAGGAGGAAAAGGATGCGATAGAGGTGGCAGAGGAGAGCTTCGTGATGGCGGCAAAGGACTTCGCGATGGTGGTGGCAGAGGAGGAGGAGGTGGCCGAGGAGGAAGAGGAGGAGGCGGCGACGACGCAGTAAGGCTTCCGCGAGAGCTTGAGCGGTGCGAAAGAAGGAGGAGATTATTATGGTTCATTTATGAAGTCGGCATAAGCATTTATTAGTGCTAGCTAAAAGGCACTGATAAAGGTATGTTTTATGAGCGCTAAATTAGAAAGCGCAGATAAAACATACTTTTATCAGCACCTTTTTAGTTCTGATAAAGGCCTATTTTTATCAGTGCTAAAAAAGTGCTGATAAAACTATAATGATAATAAATTATTTATATTTATATATATATTTATAAAATTACATGTATAATAAATAAATAAATAAATATATATATATTTATAATAATAACTATAAATAAATATATATTTATTTATATTCATATATTTATTTATAATTATGAATTTATAATAAATATATTTATTATATTTGTAATTACATATATTTATAATATTTATTATAAATATATATCTATATTTATTTATAACTATATATATAAATATTTGTATTTATTTATCAATATTTGTATATACTTATAAATATATTTATTTAATTATATATAACATTATATATGAAAATAATAAATATATTTTTTTATAAATAAATAATTATTTATATTTATAACGAATAAATAAATAAATATTTATTTATATTTATAACTAATAAATAAATATATATTTATTTTTAATTAAAAATTATAATAAACAAATATTTATTTATAGTTGTAATTATATATATATATATTTACATAATTATAAAATTATAACAAATATATTTATAATTTTATAAAAATATATAATTAATATATTTATTATAATTTTTTAATTTTTTAAATATATCTATATTTATTTAGATTATAATTATAACTAATTATATCTATTTATAAATATTTGTATATAAATATATATAATTAATATATCTATTATAATTTTTTAATTATTTAAATATATCTATATATTTATTTAAGAATTATAATTGTAACTATTTGTATTTATTTATAAATATTTGTATATATTTATAAATATATTTATTTAATTATATATTTATAACTTTATAAGTAGTATAATAAATATATTTATTATAATTTTATAATTTATTTATTTATTTATAGTTATAATTAACTATAAATAAATATATTTATAAATATATTTATATAATTATAAATAAATAAATAAATATATATATATTTATAAAATTATAATATATGTATTTATTGTAATTTTATAATTATTTAAATATATACATAGTTATAATTATAATTACAAATACATATATTTAAAAAGTATTTTTATATAAATAAAATTTATTAATTATAAATATATTAAATATATTTATTATTTAAATATATTTAATGTAATTTTATAAGTATTTTTGAGAACATTATATTCATATGGGTAACATGAATTACTTATATATATATATACATAATAAAAAACGAGTCATCATATATATGGACAACATGAATAATAAGAAGGGTGTAATGTATAAATGAACATTCATGATGACACATAACATATATGAACACATGATCAACATATTTATTGACCAAATATTCCTTGGAAGCACATATATATTTAATAATTATAATTATAAATATATATATTTAAAAATTATTTATATATATTAATTACAAATAAAATAAATATATTAAATATAATAAATATAATAAATATAATAAATATAATGAATCTAATAAATATAATAAATTTAATAATTCTAATAAATCTAATAAAAAATATAAAAAATATAAAAAATATAAATCTATTAAATCTAATAAATATAAATCTAATAAATCTATAATAAATCTAATAAATCTAATAAATATAATAAATATAATAAATATATTTATTATTTAATGAAATTTATTATAATCTTATAATTATTATATATATATATATTTAATTATAATCTTAGAAATACTTTTTTTAAAACATTATATATATATATATATTTGAATTATTAAAGAAAATATATTAATTATAAACATGCATTTTTTATTTAATGTATACAAATAAACATTATTTTTGAATATAAATATAATAATTTTAAATAAATTAATAATATTATTTATTAAAAACTTTTATCAGTGCTAAAAATAGTGCTGATAAATGATCCCTTTATCAGCGGTAAGAAAAGCGTTGATAAAAGGTACACATTTATCAGTGCTTTTCTTAGCACTGATAAATGGTACATTTATTAGTGCTTTTAGCTAGCATTGATAAAGGTCACCCCTTTATCAGCGCTTTATACTTAGCACTGATAAAATGAAGTGCTTCCCTTGTCCTGTTTGTGGTAGTGAATTAATTACACGCGGTGCTTTTATTGCACACCACATGTTGACTGGGCCAATCTGGCACATGAAAAGTGGATATAGGGTGTGTAGCTGGTATGTACACACTGTGTAGTCTGACCAAGTTAACATTTTGAAGTCCCAGGTGTGTGACTTGGATATACGAAAACCGAGATACATGGCGTGTAGCTGCATGTACATGCTGTATAGTCTCCCATTAATGGAAAAAATTAAAATGACATTAAATTTAAAAATTGCAGCATTGAAACCTTATTTTCTTGATTAGAACACCGTTGTGTGTTTGAAAATTTAATAATGGTTTTAAAGAATTTTAAATGCTCAATTAATTTATTATAATTAATATGTCATTATTGGTTCTGTCATTTATTTTCTATGAATGTCATTAATGATGGGTGTCTACAAATAAGATTCAATGATCATTAAGAAGAAAGATAATTAATTAATGTAATTGCGCTTATCTTAAATAATAAAAGAATGAATAAAGAAATGAATGCCAGCCATTTACTTTTGCATATTCATTGCATGTATGACTGTTCATGAGCTTGACCAAGATCTGTGTATGCATTGGATGCTTTAATTTAATTTATTTCACGAGTTTTCAATTATTTAATATTAAATTAAATGATGGCCTATGAGTCATCCCTCCCTCAATTATTATGTAGGACCTAAATTTCTAAGGATATTTATGTAACCCTCTTTAACCAATCATTTGGTTCCCCTCACCTGCATGAGTAATAAACATTTATAATTAATGGAGCATCCCAAGGCGCATGGAGGCAGTTCAAGATAGAACTATAATGATTCCAACCCAAGTGATAAATAGGTGGAAAGGTGGAATGCTATAACTCATGTCAAGATCGACACTAGGAGTTATTTCCCCTATGTCAAATGTTGATTTAATATCCTCTCATTACATCAACTATTAGCTAAAGCTCGTGAATAAGTCATTTAATTAAATATTTATTTCTGTATATGAAATTATTTATTTTATGAATGCAAGGTCGCGATCACATAAATAAATGAATTAATGTACAAAGATGAAAATTAAATAAATGAATTATGCATAAATGTTTTATCTAACATGGTTAATTAATTAAGTAACAACCACTTAATATTAACAAGATGTATAAAGGATAAAACAAGATAAAGTTTATGCATAATAAATTAAAATCCCTCAACTAAATATTAA
The DNA here is from genome assembly GCA_963277665.1 of Viscum album. NCBI lineage: Eukaryota > Viridiplantae > Streptophyta > Magnoliopsida > Santalales > Viscaceae > Viscum > Viscum album. The sequence continues at coordinate 410,277,112 of OY728129.1, read as the reverse complement.
GTCACACTAAGACTTCCATTACTTGATTGAGAATTAAACCATAGAACTAAGTGTAGTACATAGCCATATTCTGGACACTTACTTTTATCAGGGAGTTCTCATGAGAGTTTTGGGTTGACTTAACTGAAATTGTATTGAGTTTAACAGCCAAAGTATGTTCAATACTGTAATGCCCTGACCCCCGTTACCCAGAGTTGGTGCATTATTTTAATACAATGGAATGATACAAGGAAATCATGTCCTGAAAGACCGATCAGTTTAGTATTCCTGGAAATAGATTACATACATCAACTTCACATTACAATTTCAGACATAAAATACAACATAGATAGTTATTTGAGAACGCAATTATTCCCTTTTATCTTAACCCTACATATCAATCACAATACACTTCTTGGAAATCCTGGGAAAATAAAACATAAGAAAGGGGTGAGCTCAGATTCTCAGTAAGGGTAAACAATTTAGCGGAAGATAACATAATCAATAGGCATGGTGAATAATTAAAAACACATCCCTTTACAAATAATAAACATGAACAATTTATGGCAGGAATATGACCTGAGTAAATAACTCCATAATAAAACATAGTCATGGGTATTCTACTAGTATAATAACCACATGAACCATCAATATTATTTTCATAATGAGGGAATGTATAATGCCAGACATTCTGAAACATTTTGTCAAGGGATCAACCATGACGTCTAAAAATGATTAAGGTCTCAGCCAAAACCATATATCAAATTGGGAAAGGTCTCAGCCAATTCCACATATAATTGTCTCATGAGACCTACCAATGCACCTAGGAGCTATAGAAGGCTCCACCCATCACTTACTAAGTCCAATACATTCCTCATATGAAAAGGTTGAAACATAACAGAAACATTTGTATTAAAACTAGCATACGAAATGTCAATACTTTAACCCTAAACCATGAATGGTATAAAAATAACACATCCACAGTCAGATATATCACAAAAGCTTCAATACAATATGGAAGATTTTTATCATAATAAATCAACTTCAAATAAGTTTAAAATCCATTAAAGGATGTTGACATAGATGAAAATGATTTGTAAAACTCTTTGAGAGAAATATCCTTTTTTCATGAAAACATTTAAAAGTCACACATTTATAAAGAAAGTAATTTAAAGAGATTTTTTAATCAAAGTGTCCCATACCATTTTGAAACTTTTGAAAAGAATTATCATTTCAAAACATTCATGTCTATATAAATAAATCCTTAAAATCATTTTGAAAACATGGACATTAATTAAAAGGATTAGGAAGATAAATATTTAAAACATTTAAAATGATGACCTAGTTAAATAGACCCTCTCATAAAACCTTAAAAGATTCATTTTGAAAACATTTTTATGAAATATGGGTATCGATTATAAATATGTTCTAGTAAATACTTATACATAAACAATCTCGGATAATAATGAGATTGAGGAAATAACCCTTACCTTGCACTTTCCTTTGGTCGAGGGTATGTTTAACCTCCTGTATAATGACCATAGTATGTTATTAAATTATAAAATAACCATATTAATATTTATTATATCATACATGATTCATTTATGACTTTATACTACCCATTTAATAATGATTTCCATGTTAAATCAACATTTTGGGTAATAATCGCTTTCTTTATCGTATGTGTTTTAACTTGTTATTATTGATCGTATCATTTAGATAATGATTTAAATACTTCCAGAATATAAACCTTTATTTATATATCATATATATTTAGAATATAAATATTTATAATTGATATATATATGAAATGGAAGACACCATTTATGGAGACGGTAGGCCGTACGTACGCATAAATGCTGTTTCCGTTTTCATATCATATTGAACGGAAGTAAGTGAATAAGATATATGTAAGTACACACACAGATATATATATATATATATAGTATAATTATTATGTAATATATTACATACTTATTAATGATATATATTTTTATAATAATCGTTGAATGGTGAACGTGAGAATGAATCTCATCGCGCTGTGGATACGGTAATCCGTACGTACGCACAAGCGAAAATATCATTATATTGATGGTGAAATCGTATGTAATTGGATGGTATATCATATATATACAGAATCATTAACATGTTATATTTATTATTTTATATCATTTATACTCATTTTTATACCCATCCAAATAATGAAGTGTTTGAATAACAAAATACACCACGACGTGGAGACGGTAAGCCATACGTACACACGTATGGTGACTTTGTCATTCATATGATGTATAGAATAATGAATATGGTTGTAAAATTTTTATAATAACATCATAGTATATAAAATATACTGGATTTATTATTTTAGAATGGAAACAACAAAGAAATATGAAGTGGAAGAAGAAAAGAAGTTGAAATACGTGGTGAAATATTTACCTCTTCTTTGGGTTCTTCCTTTTGATTTGATGAAAAGGGATTATTAGGCTGGATTTATGACCAAATGAAGGCCTCTAGGATTAAGGGAGGAAAGTTGGGAGGATATTTGGTCCGGGTTTGGCCGAGCCTAAAGGATTTTGAGGTGTGAAATTAAGAGAAGGGGAAGTTCCCTTTTATAAGAGAGGTGAGAGTCACTTTTGGAAAAGCTTGAAATATTATTTTATAATAAAATCATTTTCGGTATATAATGGCTCCAAAATGAATTATTTAGAGGATAAGGTGGGTATGGGTCAAAATCCTCTCAACCAATAGGTTTTAGATAGGTTTAGGTCATCATATTACCCTTATCTTTTAGATTTAACTCTTAGTTAAATAGTTTGACATTTACCATGTCTCTTTGTATTTTTATATTATATAGTTAATAAAATTACTATAACAAGACAAGAGAATACCATGTGGTTCATTATTAATATATATAACCATATCTAAGTCTTTTGGCCAAACATTATATTTTTAGGAATATTAGATCAATTAATAATATAGTATTTGTTTTAAAAACTCAATTATGTCAATTTTGACACTATTTAGTATTTGGTTTTTGTGAAAATCATCACAACTTGATTAATTAGAACCAAATACATTGAATAAATAATAACATGTCATATTCACTTAGAAAATTCATGGATTGCATCAAAAATTTCAAATTATATTTATTTTAATACTCTTTATGTGATTCTTTTATTAATATGGTAATTACTGCATCATCATTGTGTTATAAATAAATTTAATTATTTAATGTCTAAAAATTATAAATAAAATATCATCATGTAGGAAATATTTTTAGATTTCAAATTAATATTTATATCTGAGGAGATAAATTATATAACCCCATATAAAAATGTTTTACTAAAAGATACATGTTTTTGTTATTTTTGTCTTTACTTTAGATTAATTAATATAAAATGTCATTATCACTCCCAAGTGGATCCATGGGGTCCCAAAATCGACCCAAGGATGCCCATGGTTGTACATGTATCATCCAATAGGGTTAGGACATGTGTTAGGGTAATTTAATATTATTATAATATTATTTTTTTACCCCAATTTACCGAATTTACCCTTTAACCATGGTAAATAAAATATTTACTGATGTAAATATTCACAATTTCTTAAAATAAAAGTTACCTATTTAAACAATTTGGACCTCATTATTCCAAATATGGAATCCATTTTTACAAATTCAAAACACAGAAGTGGAATAAATTAATTTAAAATTAATTCCCGTTGTTAAAACAGAAAGCGTGTTTTTAAGAAATAATAACTATCAAAAGATTGACACTTGTTTATGTCCAATTTAAATGTGAAATTACATCCAATGACCTAAATTATATTAAATGATAAAAATATATTCTAATTATACTTTAAAACCACTCAAATGTATAATTTAACACTATAAATTATTTCGATTAAAAAAGTTGTTTTTAATTAAAATTTAGTATTTTTTCACTATTCATCAAAATATGAAAGTTATCAGAAAAGTACCAAAAATTTATCTAAACTAAATTTTTATGTCCCTATTATAAAGAAGAATTTAATTTCACTAAATTGAATATGTAAAAGTGTCAAATATTGGATTTAAAAAGGGTTCGCCATTAAAAGGCGGAGAAACTGCATTTTTTGAAAAAATAACTCTTTTATATTAAAAATTGATTTTTTCTTATATTATGTATAATAAAAACAAATGATGAATGTTAATATTATATAGGATATATAAAATTTAAAATTTGGTTAATACTATTCATAACCTCTTTTTTGAACGACTAGTTTGGTAAGTCGTGGTGCGCTCAAACTCGATGTTGCGTGTAGCGCAAGTTATTGAAATACTTTGAAGAGATAACATACTATAAAATCTTAGGGTGTTAAAAATACAAATTTGGAAGAATTTTTTGAGGAAGTATTTTTCAATATTTCAGGATAGGGGAATCCACTCAATGAATCAAGGACCTGTAAGTCCGCAGTTGGAAACATGCCTACCTAATCACTTTATTATGGTTTTTATGGACAAAGTCTAGATCATTAATAAAAGTAAAGGGTATCATTTCCACTAGAATGTTAAAGAAACTAGAAATTCTGAGTTCAATGATGAGGGATGTTGAGACTTGATAAAATAGTGGGAGATTTAATAAATAAATTAATAAAAACATTTAATTTATTATATCTCTCTTATTTTGTAGTCAAGCAAAGTACTAATAATATTCTCCTTTTAATTGTAGAATAAAATGACAAGATTATCATCCAAACTTTCCCTATGATGAATATTAGATAAATATGACCTCCTAACTAGCAGTAACTTCTAGGATTGGTTTAGATGCCTTCGGGTTGTACTATTCCATGAACAGAAATTTTATGTGCTAGAATCCTCAATGCCTGATATGCCTTCTAAAGAGGTGAGTGATGAAGAGTTCCTTATATATTAAAAACATTTAATAAACGTAGTAGATGTCCAATGTTTCATGATTTCATCGATGTCTAGTGAACTAATGAAGTCTCATGAAAACATGGATGCGTATATAATTCTTGAGCACCTCTGTGGTCTTTACCGGGAGAGAGATAAACATGAATGGTTTGAGATTTCCAAGGCACTGTTTCAGATAAATCTTGGAGAGGGTGCCCAATATGGGCCTCATATAGTCAATATCATTGGCTACATTAAGCACTTAGAGGTTATAGGGTTTAAAATCCCTAAAGAACTGGGCACCAAACTCATTCTAGCATCATTCCCTCAGAGATTCTCCAGATTTATTGTGAATTTTAATCTAAAAAACATTGATAAGTATCAGAAAAATCATACTAATCTTCTTCACCAAGTGGATAAGGATACAAATCATGAAACCCCCATGCTCTTATGGTGAAAAATGGAAAGGTCAAGCAAAGAGATTTAAACCCAAAGTTTCTTCACACCCTTCCAAGAAATGAAAGATCACAGGGAAGGCAAGATAACATGATTCTATCTATTTCACATGTGGAAAGAAGGGACACTGGAAGAAAAACTACACCCAACCAAAGAAGCAAGGGGAAGCTTCAGGTTTGTTTGTTATTGAGTGAAATTTATCGATTTCTACAAATTAGGTATTATATACAGTGTGCGGTACTCACACATGTATTCAAATACAGGGACCAATTATATTCAGAAATATTGATCGATGAAAGGTAGATATTCGAGTAGCCAATAGAGCTAAACTTGTTTCTATAGCTATTGGGGACTACCACCTCATGTTTATAACCAGAATGATCTTAGTTTTAAAGGGTTGTTATTATGTTCCTTTAGTTTCCAAAAACATTATTTCTATATCCAGACTTGATATGTATGGATTTATTTTCAAATTTGGGAATAAATGTTTCTTCTTTTATAAAGATATCATTTTTTATAGTAAGAAACATTTAAATAATGGTATTTATGTGTTGGATTACATGAACCAAATAATAAAAATTGATAATGAAGTAACTTTACATGACTCATACCACACCCAACTTTGGCATCATCAGCTATGTCATGTAAATGAAAATAACTTGACTAAATTACATCAAGATGTATATTTAGATTATTTTGAACTAAAACCACTTGGTGTATGCCCCATATGTTTACAAGGGAAAATAACCAAATCCCTATTTAGTGGGAAATGTGAAAGGGCTAATGATCTTCTTGAATTAGTTCATACTGATGAGTGTAGACCATTTACTATTGAAGCAAGGGGTGAGTACTCATACTTCATAACTTTTACTAATGATTTTAGTAGATATTGATATGTCTACTTAATGAGGTGTAAGTAGGATTATTTTGAAAAATTCAAAGAATAAAAAAATGAAGGTGAGAACCATCTTAGTAAGAATATTTAGAAACTTCTCTCAAACCATGGTGGAGAATATCTTAATCAAGACTTAATTGATTATCTATGAGAGTTTTGTATTTTATCTCAACTCACTCCTCCTTATACGTCTCAGTGGAATGGTGTAAGTTAAAAGAGGAACCACACCTCATTGGACATGGTTAGATCAATGACGAGTCAAGTATTCCATTATCCTTATGGGGATATGCATTACAAATAACAAAATACGTACTAAACTAAGTTCCAAATAAAGAAAAAGATGGTATACCATACCAATTATGAAATGGAAAGAAACCAGTGTTATCTTACTTATATGTGTAGGGTTGTGAAGCTTTTGTTAAGGGATCTTCAGGTAAAAATATTTCACCCAGAGGCACAAAGTGTATCTTTATAGGATATCCCAAAGAAACAAAGGGATACTACCTATAAAAACCTTCAGAAAAAAAGGTTGTGTTTGATAGACGTCCCACATTTCTTAATGAGAACCTTATCTCTAAAATAGATAGTGGTAGCGAGATAGACTTTGATGAAGTCGAGGTTCAAGATACACAAGATTTGGCACATGAACAAATTTCATAAAGCCCCGTGGAAGAATAATTTGTTCCAGAGACACAATTATTGCATGGGAGTAATAGAGAGGTTAGAGAACCAAAGTGTTATGGTTTTTTAGTCAATAAGGATGGCGACTCATTATTAGTTGATAATAATGATCCTTTAACGTATAATGAAGAATCAAGTGTCATAGATGTTTCCAAGTTGAAATAATCCATGAATTATAAAATGGATTCCATGTACCAAAACCAAGCCTATATTTTGGTAGACCCTCCAGTAGATGTAAATACCATTAGTTGCAAATGGGTATTCAAGAATAAAATGGACATGGAAGGACAATTCAGTACCTATAAGGTGTGAATGGTTTCAAAATGTTTTTAACAGCATCAATGCATTGACTAAGAATAAACATTTTCACCAGTTTCAATGTTGAAATCCATCAAAATTCTACCTTCCATTGTGGATTTACATGATTATGAGATTTGACAAATGGATGTCAAAACAACCTTCCTTAATAGGAACCTTCAGGAAGATGTCTATATGACACAACCTAAAGGGTTCATGACTCCAAAGGATTCCAACAAGGTATTCAAGTTGCAAAGATACATTTATAGATTAAAGAAAAAATCCAGGTCATGGAAAATTCATTTTGATGAGGCCATAACAGAATTTGATTTCATAAAGAATGGATGTGAGCCATGTGTCTATAAATGGTTTATTAGGAGTGAATTTGTTTTCTTAATAATATATGTTGATGACATATTACTCATTGAAAATGAAATACTAGTCATACAGTATTTTAAGGCATGGTTGAATAAATGCTTATCTATAAAGGACTTGGGTGAGGCAGGATATATTATTGGGATCAAGATCCATCATGATATATCCAAGAGGTTTATTATCCCAAGTCAAAGTATATAAATTGACAAGATACCAAAGAGATTTAGTATGGAAAAATACAAGATGGGATTTTTTCCAGCGTCACATGACTTTCATCTTTCTAGGAAAACGTGTCCTCAGACACATGAAGAAAGAAATAGAATGAAAAGGATTCCATATGCATCAGCAATTGGTTTAGTCATGTATTCTATGATATGTACTAGGATAGATGTCACCTACACATTAAGTGTGGTAGGAATATATCTAAATGATCCAGGTGACCACCATTAGATAGGAATCAAGACTATCCTTAAGTGTCTAAGGCATACTAAGGATATATTTCTGGTTTATAGAGGAGATGAGGAACTAGTCATCATAGGATATGTAGATTATAGTTTTGAAATTGATCAATATGACATGAAGTCACAAACGGGATACATATTTACTTTGAATGGAGGTGATGTGAGCTAGAAGACCTCAAAGTGGGATATAGTTATAGATTCTACAGTAGAGTCTCAGTATATTGCATCTTATGAGGCATCTAAAGAAAAAGTATGGATGTATAACTTTGTCCAAGAGATTGATGTGGTACCTAGCAGTAAAGATCCTATCACACTCTATTGTGATAATACTACAACAGTGACTCTTACAAAAGAGCCAAGGTCATATCAGCGGATGAAACACATACTTTGGAAGTATCATCACTTGAGGTATTTTTCTCAGAGAGGTGAAGTTATAATGAGCAGTATTTTCATGGAAGACAATTTGGTAGACCCCTTGACTAAATCCTTGAATCAGAAGAAACATGACTATCATGTGAGGTATAGCAGATCGATGGTTGTAGGCAGTTGGCTCTAGTACAAGTGGGAGTTTGTTGGACTTGGTTTCCTAGGATCAACTTTTTTATACTTTGATTACATAAATATTTTATGTATTGAATATTAATAAAACTTATTACTGCATATTTTTTTTGTTTAACTTGACTATAATATAATAATGTTCCAAAGTATATGTCACATTGATAAGGTCATAGTAGTTCACCACTACGATGAGAAACTTAATGTGCTATGATGATATTATCAAATAATTTTCTATGGTTGGATAACATACTATGATGGGACACATAGTACATAGACTGTCAGGTGAGATTACTCGTAAGAAGATGATACTTCTTCTCATGAAGTTTACACTTGGTAATCTCTAAGATAAGAGATTATGAGAACATACCTGCCATTATAAATTCCACATGTTTTGGAGTCATTGGATATTTCTATCCTTGAGCATGTGTGATGGTCTTTAGACTTTAATATTATTATTAATACATGTTAAAACTCACGTACATAGATTTATTTCATAAACCATGATGATAATAGTTTATGGAGAAGTTGGATATGTTGGGTGCGTCATGAGTGACATGAAATTAATGAATAAGTTGAGGAAAGATTTTTCCCTTCCATCTTTATGGAAGATGATATCTCGGCCCTTTTATTGGAATAGAACCATCGCATTAAATTCCATGGCCATGGTGTAATGACGTGTTTATTTCAGATAGTCAAAGAAAGACATATCGAGCATATAGGTTGGTGAAACATATGTTCAACTTTCTTGATGATATATTGTGACAAAGGGATTATATTACACAATGAACATTCATATGTGGTTGTTAAAATTTCAAAATTAAGTTCATTATCTTGGGTGCCTTAACCCATTGCTAGATAGTAATATTGGACTTTAGGTAAGCCTGACTAATGTTAACAAAAAATAATCCTAGAGGGTCACACACTAAGTGTTTTCATTGATCTAAATTAAATTCTATTTGAGTTTAATTAATATAATAAATATTATTTTCAAGTCCGAGGAATAATTTTATTCAAATTATATTGATCTCATAAATTAAATAAATATTTAATCGTCAACATGTGAATAAAATATTTATTTTATTTATCGAATATTTTAATAAATATTTATTTGCTAGATTGTGAATAAAATATTTATTTATGAATAAAATATTTATTTGGTTATTCAATAAATTCTAGAGGAGTTCGAATGGACCAATGCTGAGTTCTGTGACAAATATTAATTAACAAGACCATTACATAATATTTTTTATTGCGCAAGTTGGAACACACCACAAAATAGTAATAACATAATTATTATTATGTGGAATGAGGTTTATTAAAGGTAATAAATGTTATTTAATGGACGAAATGAAATTAAATAATATTTTAACTTAAATTCTAACTCTATAACTAAACGGCTATGTCTATTGTGTAGAGTATCCAAAATTGAGAATAGAGAATTGTTGCACATAAAGAATTATCTCTCAACTCCTCCTTATATCTCCCTCTTAAGAATGATAAATTTAAGAGATATTTCTTCAAGAATAAATAATGAGAGATCAAGAAAAAACAAAAAAAGACATTCGACTCACCATGATAACACTTGGATATTGAGTGGTGTTGCTAAGAGATCATAGGAGTATGTGTGGATCAATACTAAAGGGATTCTATCCTTGGATCCTCACAGTGTAATAAATGTAATCCAAAAGGGTCTTTTAAGATGATCAACATTCACTAACGAAGAAATTTCCAAATCCCAAGAATTTTTTTCTTCAAATATTAAATAAATTAATTATAAATTTGATGTGCAAGATCCTCGCTCTTGGTTTCAGGAAATGATTATTAAAATAAATTTTAATATATCTCCCACATCCACACGCTTCCACCACGCCTGGAACCATCATAAGAAATGTAAATCCCCAATATCATGTGATCTTTTATAAGTTATTTATTTTGCATAATATCACCTTGGATATTGTACACTATATATATAATAATAAGGAGATGAGTGGTCCCTGATAGATATAAATCATAATCAATTTATCCTATATAATTATAGTACAAGAAAGGTATCGGTAGCTGTTTGATTCACATTTAACATAAATTGTAATAAAAAATTTATTACATTAGGTAAGGTTTCCCTTTGAGGGGAATGGATAGCTTAAAAACTAGTTGTGTGTGGATCTTATCATTATAGTTATTTTTGTGTTGATTCTTTTCATTGATCCCTTCAATGAAATTATTTTATCATATCATCCTACTAGCTAAAATTTCCAGTTATAGTATCTATTTGGTGTTTTCATCTTTTTCATTTTATCATTTGTATCCACTAATGCATTTTTTTTCAAATTATTCTCATAGTGAAACCACAAAATTTGAACCTATAACATGACCATACTATTCTAGATGATTATAATCCACTAAAATAATTCATTCATCAACTACTATAAATGATGATTATTATGCCTAAACTGGATAAAAATATTAGAAAATAAGTATTCATTGTTATCTAATACTGTTTTAAACCAGAATAATTTTCTATTATTCCATACTTAAACATGATTCACATACTTTCTATGTGATTAGATCTAATATTTGTCCCATTTTATTTACACGAGCCTACTTCCATAGCTCATGATGTGGTATGGAACTGGAAAAAGATTTTTATTCATCACTCTGTATATAAAAAAAATATAATTATGTTTTTGTTTCATATCACATAAAAATTTAACTATTTATTTAAAATACATACCATTTTTTTCAAGTGAAGCATACCTCATATTTACTTTACAGTAGGGATATCACTACTAAATATCTACCTTTAACAGTGTGTAAAATAAGTTTTATTAGTGCTAAAAAATCACTGATATTATAAGCGACCTTAAAAGCCTACAGATTTTATCAGTGATAAAAAGTGCTGATAAAAGACACCTTTATCAGTGCTAAACTAGTAGTGATAAAAGCCATGCTCCTGTAGTGTGTTTCTAAAATTACAACACACTATAACAGAAAATAGATAATTTAATTGAAATTAAATTTAATTCACAAATACAATAAAAAACACTATATTATATACATTTTAAACATATTGGTTTGTTCAATTACATTGGTTATTCAAATTTATCATAAACATTCAAAAACATCAATATTGCATTTTCCTTAGTCCTCGACCCCCTCTCAAAAGAGTCTGATTATGGAACCAGTTGCTGAACAAATTACCTCAACTCAAGAAAAAGAGTGAACCTATATAAAAAAATTCTTATGTTAGTAATACTATGAAGAAATAAATTAAACATAAATATGAAACAATATATTAATAAAATATAATTTTTAAATTGAAATCACACATTTTGAGTCATACTGGTCACACCATGTATTAGAATGCGATGTAGCTAGTTTATACACATCAAAAATAAATTGTAGATCATTTCCCTAAAGTATCAAAATAATATAAACGTGTTTTCTCAGTTTTGAGTATGTGACATGTGTTTTGAACTAAATTATTAATTTTTAAATAAAAACATATACATCGATTCATATTGGAAAAACTGTGTATTGGATTGAGGCATGAATAATTATTACATGTCAAAAATGACTTATGAATAATTGTCCTAAAATATCAAAATAATCAAAATGTGTTTTCTTGGTTTTGATTATGTGATGTGTTTTTTGAACTAAAGTGTCAATTTTAGACTCAAAACATACACTACGAGTCATACCAGACACACCATGTATCATATTGAGGTTTAACTAATTCATACATGTGAAAAATGACTTATGGGTCATTTCCTTAAAGTATCAAAACAATCCTAATGTATTTGCTCAATTTTGAGTATGTGATGTGTGTTTTGAAATAAAATTTCATTTAAAAAACACATATTTGGAGTAATACCGGTCACACCATGCGTCTGATTGAAATGCAGTTGATTCCTATATGTCACAAATGAATTAAGGATCATTTTCTTGAAGTATCAAAACAACATGAATGTGTTTTCTCAGTTTTGAGTATGTCGTATATCTTTTTTTTACTAAAATGTAATTTTAAACCGAAAACATGCACTTTGAGTAATACCTATCACATCGTGTGTAGATTTTATGTAAAAATGATTCATATACATCAAAAATAACTCATGAATCATTTTTCTAAAATATCAAGATAATCCAATCATGTTTTCTCAATTTTCAGTGAGTGACACCCATTTTTGAACAAAAATGTCAATTTTAAACTGATAAAATACACTTTGAGTAATACCAAGTACACCGTATATAAGATTGAGGTGAGGATGATTCTAAAACATAAACAAACAAATTATTGATCATTTTATCAAAGTATCAAAACAATCCAGATATGTTTTCTTGGTTTTGAGTATTTGAGGTGTGTTTTGGACTAAAATGTTAATTTTAAATAAAAACATACTTTTGGAGTAATATCAGTCACATCGTTTGTCAGATTGACATGTGGTTTATTCCTACACATCAAAAACGGATTAAGGATCATGTTATTAAAGTATCAAAATAATCTGAATGCATTTTCTTAGTTTTGAGTATGTCACGTGTCATTATTACTAAAATGTCAATTTAAACTGAAAACACATATTTTGAGTCATACCGATCACATAGTGTGTCGGTTTAACATAAACCTAATTACTGCACAGAAAAAATGACTTATAAATCATTTTAATAAAGTATAAATACAATATGAGCATGTTTTCTTGGTTTTCAGTGAGTGACACACGTTTTGAACTAAAATGTCAATTTTAAACTGATAACATACACTTTGAGTCATACCTAGAACACTGTATATCAGATTGAGGTGTGTCTAATTCCTACACATAAAAAATTACTTTTGAATTTTTTTCTTAAAGCATAATAACAATATGAATTCATTTTCTCAGTTTTGAGTATTTGACATATGTTTTGAACTTAATTGTCAATTTTAAATAAAAAAACACACTTGGAGTCATACCTGTCACACAATGCATAAAATTAGCATGAAGTTGATTCCTATATGTCACAAATTACTTAAGGATCATTTTACTAAAGTATCAAAATGATATGAACGTTTTTTTATCAGTTTTGAGTATGTCACATGTCCTTTTTACTAAAATTTTAATTTAAACTAAAAACATGAACTTTGAGTCATACCAACCACATCGTGTGTCGGTTTGATGTAAGAATAATTTCTAGATGTCAAAAAGGACTTATGAATTATTTTCCTTAAGTATCAAGACAATTTGATCATGTTTTCTTGGTTTTCAGTGAGTGACATAAGTTTTGAACTAAAATGTCAATTTTAAACTGATAACATACACTTTGAGTCATACCAGGTACACCGTGTATCAAATCAAGGTGTGGATGATTCCTACACATAAAAAATTACTTATGGATTGTTTTTAATAAGAATAAAAATGATATAAATTTTTTTTCTTAGTTTTTATTATTTGATGTATGTTTTAAACTAAAATATCAATTTTAAATAAAAATACACACTTGGAGTCATATCGGTCAAACCGTGCATCAGATTAACATGTGTTTGATTACTACACATAAAAAATATAATAAGGATCATTTTACTAAATTATCAAAAAAATATGAATGCATTTTCTTGGTTTTGAGTATTCCATGTGTCCTTTTTACTAAAATGTCAATTTAAATTGAAAACACACACTTTGAGTCATTCCATTCATATCGTGTGTCAGTTTAATGTTATACTAATTCATACATATCACAAATTAATTATGAATTATTTTCCCAAAGTAACAAGATAATTTGAGTGCATTTTCCTAGATTTCAATGAGTGATGCACATTTTGAACTAAAATGTCTATTTTAAAATAATAACATACACTCTAAGTAATACCGGGCACACTGTGTATCATATTGAGGTGAGGATGATTCATAAAAATAAAAAATGACTTATGGATCATTATACCAAATTATCAAAACAATATGAATGAATTTTCTTGATTTTGAGTATGTGACACACGTTTTGAACTAAAATGTCAATTTTAAATAAAAACACACACTTGGAGTCATAACAGTCACACCATGCATCACATTGATGTGAAGTTAATTAATACATGTCATATATAACTTAAGAACTATTTTAATAAAGTATCAAAAGAATTTGAATGTGTTTTATTAGTTTTGAGTATGAAATGTATCTTTTTTACTAAAATTTCAATTTAAACTAAAAACATGCACTTTGAGTTATACCAGTCACAAAATTTGTTGGTTTGATGTATGAATGAGTCCTATATGTAAAAAATGAATTATGAATAATTTTCCTAACATATAAAGACAATATGAGTGAATTTTCTTAGTTTTCAGTGAGTGAAGATTTGGGAACTAAAATTTAAATTTTAAACTAACAACATACAGTTTGAGTTATATCGAGTACATCATGTATCAGATTGAGGTGTGACTAATTACTATACATAAAAAATGAATTATGTATTGTTTTAATAAAGTATCAAAACAATATGAATTATTTTTATCAATTTTGAGTATTTGAAGTGTGTTTTAAACTAAAATGTTATTTTTAAATAAAAACACACACTTGCAGTCATACCAGTCACACCATGTGTCAAATTGGAATAAGTTTATTCCCACACATCAAAAATGGCTTAAGGATTGTTGTTAGAAGTATCAAAAAATATGAATGAATTTTCTTGGTTTTGAGTATGTCACATTTATTTTGTTCTAAAATATCAGTTTAAACTAAAAACACACACTTTGAGTCATACCAGTCATATCATGTGTCAACTTAACATGATACCAATTCCTATATGTCACCAATGAATTATTAATTTTTTCACTAAATATAAAGAAAATATGTGTGCGTTTTCTTACTTTTTTGTGAGTGACACATGTTTTGAACTAAAATGTAAAATTTTAACTGATAATATACACTTTGAGTCATACCAGGCACACCATGTATCTAATTGAGATGTTATAGATTCTTACATGTCAAAAATTAATTATGGATCATTTTACTGAAGTATCAAAATAATCAGAATGAGTTTACTTAGTTTTGAGTATGTGACGTGTGTTTTGAACTAAAATGTCAATTTTAAATAAAAACAAACACTTGGAGTAATAATGGTCACACCGTGTGTTAAATTAACATGTGGTTGATTCTTACACATAAAAAAATACTAAGGATCATTTTACTAAAGTATCAAAAAAATATGAATGCGTTTTATTGGTTTTGAGTATCTCACATGTACTTTTTACTAAAATGCCAATTTAAACTGAAAATGTACACTTTGATTCATAATAGTCACATCATGTGTCAGTTTAATGTGAGAATGATTCCTACACACCAAAAATGAAAAATGAATATTTTTCCTAAAGTATCAAGACAACCCAAGAATGTTTACTTAGTTTTTAGTGAGTGAGACAAGTTTTGAACTAAAATGTCAATTTTAAACTAATAACATAGAATTTGAGTCATATCGGGCACATCAAGTATCATATTGAGGTGTGTATGATTCCTATACATAAAAAATTCCCTACGGATAGTTTTCCTTATGTATCAAGACAATCTGAGTGCGTTTTCTCAGTTTTCAGTGAGTGAAACATGTTTTGAACTAAAATGTTAATTTTATACTAAAAACATAGACTTTGAGTCATACTGGGAACACCGTGTATTGAATTTAGGTGAATATGATTCCTAAACATAAAAAATTACTTATGGATTACTTTATTTAAGTTTAAAAATAATATGAATTCATTTACTAAGTTTTGAGCATCTGATGTGTGTTTTGATAAGAAAATTAACTAAAATAAGTATCAGATAAAAATGATAAAAAAATAACTAAAAATAGTAGATAAAATGATGAAAAAATTAACTCTATAAGTAGTAGGAATTCACCTCTTCATGATTTATCTATACATTCTGACACCATGTATTATTCCCATTCATTTCTAAAAAAATATATTTCCTCTTTTGAATATGAGTACTGTTGACCATCCTGGTAGTACTGAAAAAATATAAATAAAAAATAATTAATAAATATTTTAAATGAAATTTAAATTATCATCAGAAATTCCTCTTAGGGTATGATATTTTTTTGATAGAATATGATATCTTTCATAAAATTTCAGACATAATAACTAAAATCTTTTTCTTTAGTTTGTTTTGAACACCACATAAACATTGATAAAAATAAGTAATTTTTTTGATATATGTTTTGATAGTGAAATATTATTATATATAACCTAATACTTATATAGTTGTAGAATTCAATAGGATTCTTGTGTTCATGGGCTATCCTCATGCCATGATTTTTATTATATTTAAACACCACCCAATTATAATATAATTTTCATTATAACATAATATAAAATGTATCACTTGAAGTTTATTTGTACAATCCTGTATGTTGTGTATTAAAAGTTGATAAATGTCATCATGTGTGGTCGATTTTTTGGGTATCCATGAATTGAATTTAGAAAATAAATCTTTTGAGTATCTAAAATTATTACAATGAGCAATTGATGATGCTTTACAAAATAAAAAGTAATAAGTAATGAAAGTAATAAAATGTATTTTATATGATTAAATTATAGAGTTTTACCCCTGCATCATGGGTATTAAGAAGTGTCTATCATATGTAAGTTTTTTTTAAAATTATGACCAATTTATCTACTATCACTGAATATTATTTTGGTTCCAATGATAATTATTTTATATAAGTAATGTGAGGACTAATGAGTATAACTTATTGTTCACATGGTTTTCCCTTCAAATAGCACTGATATATATGCCTACAAAAAATAGGAATATTATTTAACTATAATAAACATTGTAGATAAGTTATTGGGAAAAAAATTTAGGAAAACACATCTCATGTATACATTTACAGTTGATACTTCTAGCCATTCATGCTTGAGGATTTAATGTACTTTCTCAAGACCAAGAAAGATTGTAATGGCATATACATATTTTTTCTTCAAAATCAATTATGGTTGTATCATCACTTTTTAACATTTTATCTACATGAACTTATAATGTTTGTAAATTCAGAAGATGAACTGGTGGGGTAAAGGTACTTTCTAAAGGTCTTTTCAATTGATTAGTTGATCCTTTAGATCATTTTGATTCAACCTTCCATTTTACCCATTCCATTTCTTTGTCTATAATAACATTCACTGATTTAGGAATTTTTAATTAATTATTAAAGTTTTTTCATAAGAAATAAATTGGAAAGGAATACCTACCTATCGAAATGTATTTTTACAAGATCAAACAACCATGCTATGAATTTTCCAATATAAATATCAACCATATGAACATCTAGATCATCAAGTGGAATATCTATCTTGACACTTGGATTGTGAGCTACGTGAATCCCCACTCTCACATAAACTTTTATAAGTTATTTTCTTTATAGAATATCTCCTCAGATATTGTACATTATCCCCCCCAAAAAGGTGATGGGTGGGTGATAATAGATATTAATCATAAAAATTTACACCCTTTATAATATCAATATTAAAAAGCTATCAATGTCTACCTGATTCACATTTCAAAGAAAAAATTATGAAAAAATTGATTACCTATTATGAGGAATCCCTTTAAGGGAAATGGATTGCCTCAAAGCTAGTTGGGGGGGGGGGGGGTGGAGGATCTTCATGTAGTGGTTATTATTGTGTTGTTTCTTCTCTTTGATCCCTTCCCATAACATTTTCTTCCAACTCAGACTGTAGTTAAGTGTTTTTTATAGAGAAGAAAACTGTGTCTATATATCATACATTTTATTTTCTTTATCCCCATGTGTATTTACTTTCTAAAAATATGTTTGAGATGAAATCCCAAAACCCACACCTCTAACATGACCATATTTTTCTGGCCACTTATAGGCCACTGATAATAGCCATTCATTAGGTATAGTTGATGATGATTCTTGTGTTTAAACAAGATAAAAATATAGGAAAATAAGAAATCATTGTTATGTAATAATGATTTAAAGTATATTTGTATTATGTAATACTTACACATGCTTACCAAAATTTTTGCATCTTTTAATCTACTAGTATCCCACCTTTATTTACATGATCCTCTTTCTATAGCACATGACATGGGATAGAAGTGGGTTTGGATTTTGATTCATCAATCTACATATAAAAAAGGAATATAATTATGCCGTTGTAACACCCCAAGACTACAAAATTTTCATTTTTGAAAAAATTTATTTTTATTTCTATCTTGATTTATACACAACATCATGTTAATCTTACGCTACACACAACAATGAGTTGTCTTGCGTTACACGTAAGGCCAGGTTTTACCGAACAACAATATATTATTAAAATATTATTATTTAATATAATATGATATAACCTAAACATTAAGTTGGTGGTTATGAATAGTATTAACTAACTTATGAAAATATATGGTTGAAATAATTGGTTACAAATTAATTATAAATGAATAAAGGAACCAACTAAATATAAAGGAAATTTTTTTATACTCACAAAGGTGTTTTAACTTAATAAATTAAATTAATTACTATTAGTGAATGATATTAATGAAATATATATGTTATATATTAAATAAAATATTTTTTATATTCATCCAATATATTTTATAAACAAAATATAAGGTCAAACCCAATATTACACATAAAAACCTATATTTTTATAAAAGCAGTTTTACCGCCTTTTAGAGAACCAATTTTAAATCCAAATTTTAAAACTTTTATATATGTTATTTGAAAAAATAAACTTAATCTTTTAAATCGTAATATAAAAATTTACTTTGGTTTATTTTTTGGCATTTTTTTGATAAGTTTCATGTTTTGATGAATTGTGATAAAATATTGCATTTTGATTGAAAACAACTTTTTCGCCTAAAAAATTTATAGTGTTAAATTATATTTTTAATTGTTTTTAATGTATAATTATATAAATATTTTATCATTTTAATATAATTTCATTCATCTTAATAAATTTCAATTTTTTTTGATATAAAAACATTTCAATATTTTGAATGTTTTCACTTTAAAAACCTATTTTCTTGTTACGTAAATGAGATTAATTTTAAATTAATTACTAAAACTTATGTATTTTCAATTTTTAAAAATAGATTCCATATTTGGAATAAGTGGGTACAAATTATGTAAATAGGTTTATTTTATTTTTAGGAAATATGAATAGTAACTTTAGTATTTTTTTAATTACTACGGTTAAGGGTAAATTGGGTAATTAAGAGTAAAAATAATATTATAAGTATTATAAAAATAATCTAAAACTTGTCTTAATTTTATTGGATGATTTATTTTCAACCAAAATTATCCTTGGGAATATTTTATGTCCTCTTGGAGCTACTTGGATGACTTTAAACCTTTTATAGTATTTTATTCTAAAGGAAGTCCAATATCTTGTTTTTAATAAGTATTACATTTTTTATATATGTTTATTAAGAATATATATTATAATATAAATATTTATTAGAAAGATAAAATTTTTATATTCATAATGATAATTTATTTTTAATTTTTATGGTATAAATAATTAAATTAAAGGCTTGCACAATGACAATGTAGTAATTGTTTAATTAATGGACATATCAAATAAATGATATTAAAAATATAAAAATAAATATAATTCATTATAATTAATGTCATAAAATTTTTTTATAGATTACCTAGACATAATATATATGTATTAAAATTTTTGTTTTTAATTTATCTTGTGTTTTGATATTTTTTAAAAAGTCAAGAAATGAATAGTGTCAAAATTGACATTAATGATATTTTAAAATAAATAATATTTTATTAAATGATATAAAATTAATAAAAACCTAAAATTAATAAAATATTATTTGGATAGAGTTTAAAATTCCATCCATGACACATTTATGGTTTATTTGGAATTTTATAGTAACTATATTAACCCTTAAATAGTAAAAAGCCAAGTTGTCACGGTAAGAGTCAAATGGTTTAATTTAGGGTTAAATTCAAAAGATAAAGGTAACAATGTGACCTAAACTTGTCTAAAAATTATTGGTTGAGATTATTTAGACCCATAATCATATTATCTTATAAATAAATCACTTTTGAGCCTTTTTTAATTGAAAATTAATTTATATTAATTTAATATTTTGAGAGTTTCCAAAAGTGCCCCTCACCTCAACTATAAAAGGGAACCTCCTCCATCACTTAATCACACCAATTTTAGGATTATAGATCAAAAAAACCTGAAAATTTCTCCTCTAATATTCCATTATCTCATCCAAAAATACCCCCTTTTAGAAGAAATCCAACCAATGAATTATTTTTTTATAAACCAAATGGAGTTACCCGAAAATGAGGTAACATTCTTCAATGTACACTTATGTTTTATTTGTTTATCTATCCCTTTATTTATTATTATTACATGATTATATAATAAAAATAGTATCTTAAATATAATGAGATTTTTTTATATTAAGGTTTCTACATAAACCTACATACACTTCCATCAAATGGGTAACAAACTTACCGTTCGTGTATGGTGAAGTACCACCTCACGAAATGATGTCGTTTGTTTTTTCCTTTACCACCTCTCATGGTTGGTAATTATGATGGAAACAATATTTTTATATTATATTTTTGTTTTATTAATATTTCTTGAATTTTTATATAACACATACCTTCATTATTTTCATTTTTTGTAAATACGAAAACATCGTTTGTGGAGGTGTGTACTACCTTCTCCTCAAAGCGATTTGATTCATTCACACTATACATGGAACATATAAATGATGATTTTAATAAAAATCTGTGACATATATGATATAGATATAATAATTCAATTATAATATACATATATATCATTTAATTTTCATTCTTTCAATATGATAAAGAAATGGAAGTAGCGTTCATGCGTACGTACGACCTATCGTCTCCGATGAGTGATGCATTTTATTTCCTATATCCAAATTTTAGGGATTATTATAAATACACATATAATGAATATATATGATATTTAAATCATGGTTTAAATTATTTAAATGATAAAATCATGATGTAATTAATAGGAACAACAAGTAACAACTCAAAACATACTCGAAAAATTAGGCAATTAACACTCAAAATAGTGACAATAATGGAATATTGTTAACAAAAAAGTAATGAGATGTTATAAGAAGTTAATATATGATATTATAAATAATATTATAGATATTTTATAATTTAATAACATGATTAAAACTATTATACATTTGGTTAAAGGATGTTCAACCAAAAATAAACACAAGGTAAGAGATTATTGTCTCACTTTTATTTCTATGGGACACATGCCTTATACACTACTTATTTTTTCTATGTGGTGTATATACTAATCATGAATATCTTTTATGATTCTTATACTTAATATTATAGTACATCTAATTTTATTTCTTTCATGGGGTATATGATTCTACTAATCATATAGTTGTAAGGGGTTATTTCACAATCTCATCGTTATTCGAGATTGTTTTTATTTAAGTCTCCATTGGGGAATATTTCTCTTCCATGTTAGTGTTATCTAAAAATGTTTTTAATATTATCCAATGACTGTTTAAATTCATTTTTACCCCTTTTCTCTTTTAAAAAATTCTTTAAAAGGAATCTTCCTATCGTTTTTCAAAATAAGGTACTTTATGAATTTTCTTACAAAAGTAAAAGGAATGCTCTTTTTTAAA
Organism: Viscum album; assembly: GCA_963277665.1. Taxonomy (NCBI): domain Eukaryota; kingdom Viridiplantae; phylum Streptophyta; class Magnoliopsida; order Santalales; family Viscaceae; genus Viscum; species Viscum album. Next base: position 410,254,869 of record OY728129.1, on the reverse strand, counting down.
TTATATGGAATGAAAGGAATTTCCACCATCATGTTTACCTATTTTTTTTAATATTAATTTAAAATTTTATAAGGTTATTTTCAAATATTTTTTTATTTAATAAATTCACAACCTTTTAAATAAATTATTACAAAGTGGTAAGGATTTTCTCGTCCCACTTTTACTTCTATGAGATATAAGCCTTATTAACCACTTATTTATTATGTGTGGTGTATGTATACTACCCTTTGATATATCATATCATAAATATCATTGTTTTAATTGTATTAAAATGTCTCAAAGTGGTATGAGGCAGTTTGATTTAAAATATTCTTTTTAAAATCAATTATTCGATATATGAAGAATGATTTAGACTGGTAGAACATGAGTTGGGGACCATTTAAAGTAAGCCCCTAAATGCATCGTTAGTCTCATGAGATGAAATTAATTGGATAAAAACCCTTGAATTTTGTTTCCAAGTAGAATAGATGGGTTTCTACCCATATATTTAAATTTTCTTGTGAAAGGTCATGATAGTAGTATACCAAACCATCCCGTGAAATGTCTTGACAGTAAAGGTACCATGTACCTTGGAAACATGACATACAATAATTAATATTTTCATTTATTTAGATTCAATTATTATTATAAATTATATTTTTACTTTGAAATTATCTATGGATGCATTTAATTATCAGTTCATTGATTAAATGACATGGTTTTCAGTTATTTAACTTTCCATATTGATTATGACTTATCCAATTATTTAAATGGCATGTGTTTTTATTTATTTACCATTCCATATTGTTTACATACTTACTTATCAATTTATTGATTACATGTAATGTGTATTCAATTATTACCTTTCCATATTGACTATTCTCATTGATTCATTATTACTTTTGCTATATTTGACCCTTCTTAAGCATTGGAGGTCACCCTTATTATGTTTCCTTTCCCCAAGAATACAATAAGTGTACTAAGAAAGATATTCAATGATATTATAAGTGGGAATACAGTTTTCCTTGAAAAACATTATGTTCTAATTAGTGTATTCATTATTTTACAAAACTCATGTATGCATCGGATTTAGCAAGACTACTAAACTAATCAGTCCTTTGAGCTTCATTTACTTGTAACCATGCCAATGTAATGATATTATACACTAGATTCAGGATTTCTAGGGTCGGGTGACTATAGTTGGTATCAAAGTAAGTTTAACAACAACCTTGGGAACTAGATTTAGGAAAACATACATTAAGGAACACAACCCATTGGTTTAGTATGTGTGAAAAAGTTATTTAAGGAATAATTCCTTTGCATTTTATGGAAATATGTTTAAAGGTAAGGATAACTGTTAGGGTTTATATACTCTTTGAATTTAAGGTAATTATGGGTATTTATATTATTGGGAATACAAAATGAAACATATGAGATAACCTTTGTGGTTAAAAAATTTATTTAATTTTGAATATATTTAGGTTATTTTTTGAGGATTCTTATCATATTTTTGGATAACATTAATATGGTTTTAGAAAAAGGACAACCTATACACTGAGTGACAAACCGTTATGTCTGGAAAGGTCACAGGGTTTAAACCCACAATTTAAGTGCAACAACAGTGCAACGCCTACCACTAGCCTACATAAAGTCCCGATCATCATGACATTTTTTATTTAAAATATCTATTGGATAAAGGTTATTTTTATTTTAGGGACATTTTTTCTTATCAAATAGATTACCTTGGGATTGAAAAATTATTTGGTGATTAATTGATTAATATTATTTTGGAATATGTTCACTATTTTGGGAACCCTATATGATCAAGGTAAATAAAATACTACAAGATTTTATTTGAGAAGTAAAATTTTAATTATAGTTTGGAATAATGTATGATTTTATTATGGACTTATGGTAATTCAAGTAATTCATTTCTTGGAGATTATGTGATTTAGGCAATTAAATTTTTGGTACAATACATTAAGAGAGATTATTATTATTTGGAAGACTATATGATCAAATAATTATGATTTTTTAGGTTTAAATATCAGTCTATAATATTTTTTAGGAAAGATAGTAATTTTATGAATGATATATGTTGAAATTTGTGTATTAATGTTAAATTTTGTAGTTTAAAGTTGTTTTTTAGAATATAAAGGTTCATTATTTTTAGGTAATTATCTTCTATTATACTAACCATTTTGGTTTTTGTTAATGAATAAATACAATAGGAAAAAATATTTATACTTTTGTAGGTTTTGTGATCCATAAAAATTGATTCAAATTCTTCAAGCATGAAAAACACTCATCTTAAATACACATTGTTTGGAGAAAAAGATAAGTTTGTGGTATAAATTTCTTAAAGGAAGAAACTATACTTGTAAAGTAAGTATGTTTATTTATGTTATTAGTCTAGAAAGTAAATGAATTTATTAAATTTAGGAAATTTATTTTATAATAAAAACATTGTTCATTTAATTTTCCTGTTAAGAAATCAATGGCCTCTTTAACCCATCATATATATATGGTCTTGTGATGGTAGAATTTATGATGATCATGTTCTCTATCATTCTCCATTAGAAATTGATAGTTATATTTCTCTTCTATATCTATGTTTTCACTAATGTTCTCCTATTAGAAAACCATGTTTTGTGGCGACCTTTGCATTTCATTTTTTCTCTTATTAAGAAGATGTGTTATTAACCCTATTTACAATGTGGGGTTTTAATAAATTTTAATGTTCAAATATCAGACCCTAGATTGTCGAGATCAAGTTTAAATTATGAGAATGTGATTTAAATAAAGTGGAGAGAATGTGACATCCAAATACTTTAATTTTTTTTTTATTTTTGAATAAATTTAATTTTTTTTCTAGCTTGATTTATATACAACACCATTTTAAGCTTATGTTAGACACAAAAATGAGTTATCTTGCATTACACGCAAGGCTAAGTTTTACTGAACAACAATATATTATTAAAATATTATTATTTAATATAATAAGATATAACCTAGCAATTAAGTTGGTGGTTATAAATATTATTATTTAACTTATGAAAATATATGGTTTAATTCACTGGTTACAAATTAATTAGACATGAATAAAGGTACCAACTAAATATAAAGGAAATGTTTTTATGCTCACAAAGGTGTTATGTCTTAATAAAATAAATTAATTACTATTAGTGAATGATATTAATGAAATATATATGTTATATATTCAATCAAATATTTTTGATATTCATCCAATATATTTGATAGGATTAAGATAAGGTCAAACCCAATATTACACATAAAACCTATATTTTTATAAAAGCATTTTTACCGTATTTTAATGGAGAACCTATTTTGAATCTATTTTTTTGAAAATTTTATATATTTTATTTTAAAAAATAAACTTATTCTATTAAATCATAATATAAAAATTTACTTTTTTTTTTTTGGTATTTTTCTGATAAGTTTCATATTTTGATGAATAGTGGTAAAATATTGCATTTTAATTGAAAACAACTTTTTCGTCTAAATAATTTATAGTGTTAAATTATAGTTTTAATTGTTTTTAATGTATAATTAGATCAATATTTTATCAGATAATCTAATTTAGGTCATTATAATCAATTTCACATTTAATTTGTATATAAAAACATTTCAATATTTTGAACGTTTTCACTTTAAAAACCCATTTTCTCATTCCATTAATGAGATTGATTTTAAATTAATAATCACAAATTATGTATTTTGAATTTCAAAAAATGGATTAAATATTTTTAATAACTGGGTAAAAATTATGTAAATAATTTTCTTTTATTTTTGTGTAATATGAATAATAACTTTAGTATTTTTTTAATTACCACAGGTAAGAGTAAATCAGGTAATTAAGGATAAAAATAATTTTATAAGTATTATAAAACTAACCTAAAACTTGTATTAATTTTATTGTATTACTTAGTTTCAACCAAAAGTATCGTTGGGAATATTTTATGACCTCTTGGATCCACTTGGATGAATTTAATCCTTTTATAGTATTTTATTCTAAGGGAAGTCCAATATGTCACACACATGTTTTTAATAAGTATAAATTGTTTTATGTATGTTTATTAAGAAGTTATATTTGACTATAAATATTTATTGAAAAGATAAAATATTTATATTAATCATGATAATTTATTTTTAATTTTTAGGGAATAAATAATTAAATTAAAGGCTTGCACAATGATGATACAATAATAGTTTAATTAATAGACATATCAAATAAATGTTATTAAAAATATTAAAATAAATATATTTTTATATAATTAATGTCATAAATGAATTTTATATATTAACTAGAGGTATTAAGAATGTAATAAAAGTTTTCTTTTTAATTTATCTTATGTTTTGATATTTTTTTAAAATTCAATAAATGAATAATGTCAAAATTGACATTAATTATATTTTAAAATAAATAATATTTTATTAAATGATATAAAATTGATAAAAATATAAAATTCATCCAAATGATTTGGATAAAGTTTAAAATTTCATCTATAAATCATTTATGGTTCTTTTGATATTTTATAGTAACTATATTAACCCTTAGAAAGTAAAAAGCCAAGTTGTCATGGTAAGAGTTAAAAGGTTTAATTAAGGGTTAAAGCCAAAAGATAATGGTAATAATGTGACCTAAACTTGTATAAAAGTTATTGGTTGAGATTATTTAGACCCATAATAATCTTATATTCTAAATAACTCACTTAATATCCATTTGGAATTGAAAATTAATTTATATTAATTTAATATTTTGAGAGTTTCCAAAAGTTCCCATCACCTCAATTATAAAAGGGTACCTCCTCCCTCACTTCCTAACACCAATTTGAGAATTATATCTCAAAACAACCTACCCATATCTCCTAAAAAATTCCCTAAAATCATACCAGAATCCCCCCTTTGGGTATAAATCCAACCAAGAAAGTCTTTTGGTATAAACGAAAAGAAGTTACCGGAAAAGGAGGTAATATAATTCAATGTACACTTATATTTTATTTGTTTCTACGCCCCTTAATTTATTATTATTCCATGATTATATAATAACACAAGTATCATAAATATACTAATATATTTTTATGTTAATGGTTTTACCTAAACCTACACACAATTTCATCAAATGGGTAATGAAATTACTATTCATGTACGATGAACTACCACCTTGTGAAATGATATCGTTCGTTTTTCCTTTACAATCTCCCATAGTTGGTAATTATGATGGAAAAACTATTTTTATATGATATATATATATATATATATATATTATATTTAGGTTTTATTAATACTTATTCAATTTTTATATAACACATAACTTCATTCTTTTCATTTTGTGTAAATACGATAACATCATTCGTGGAAGTATGGACTACCACCTCCTCAAAGCGATGTGATTCGTCACACTATACATGGAATGTATAAAGGATGGTTTTAATAAATATATGTTACATATATGACATATATATAATACTGGAATTATAATATACATATATATCATTTAATCTTCATTATTTTAATATGACAAAGAAATGGAAGTAGCGTTCATGCGTACATACGACCTTCCATCCCCATGAATGATGAATTTCATTTCATATCTCCTAATTTTATGGATTATTATAAATACATATATACTGAATATAAATGATATTTAAATGATGTTTTACATTCTTAAGAGGATTAAATCATGATCAAATTAATATGAACAAAAATTAACAAGTAAAAACATACTTGAAAAACTAGGCAATTAACATCCAAAATAGTGACAATAATGGAAGATTGTTAAAAAATAGGTAATGGGATATTATAAGAAGTTAATATATGATATTATAAATATTAGTATGGTTCTAGTATGATTTAATAACATTATTAAAACCATTATAAATTAGGTTTAAGGATGTTCACTCAAAAGGAATTGCAAGGTAAGATATTTTTGTCTCACTTTTATTTCTATGGGACACATGCCTTATACACTAATTATTTCTTCTGCATGCTGTATATACCAACCATGATTATATTTTATGATTATTATATTTAATATTATGGTATTTTTATATCCACATAATTTTCCTTCTTTCATGGGGAATATGATTCTACTGATTATATAGTTATAAGGTTTTTTTCACAATCTCATTGTTATTCAAGATTATTTTTGTTTAAGTCTCTAATAGGAAATATTTTCCTCCATGTTAGTGTTTTTTTGAAAATGTTTTTAATATTATACAATTATTTTTAAAGTCATTTTTACCCCTTTTTTACTTTTAAAAAAAATTATTTAAAATGAATATTTTTATCATTTTCCAAAACAAGGCACTTTATGAAATTTCTTACAAAAGTAAAAGGAATATTATTTTTTAACTTATATGGAATGAATGGAATTTCTAATTTCATTTTTACCTAATGTTTTGAATCTTAATTTACAATTTTAGATGTTTCTTTTCAAATAAAATATTTTCTTTTATAAACACAGGACCTTTTAAATAAATTATTACCAAGTGTTAAGGATTTTCTCATCACACTTTTACTTATGTGAGATATAAGCCTTATTCACCACTTTTTTTCTTGTGTATGGTGTATGTATACTACCCTTTGATATATCATATAATTAATATAATTGTTTTAATGGTATTAAAATGTTTTAAATTGGAATGAGACACTTTGATTTAAAGTGTTCTTTTTTTAAATCGATTATTCGATATATGAAGAATGCTTTGGACTAGTACGAAATGGGTTGGGGACTATTTAAAGCATGCATTGGTAGTTTCATGAGTAAAAATTAGTTAGCGAAAAACCCTTTTATTTTGTTTCCAAGTAGAATATATGAGTTTCTACCCACATATTTAAACTGTCTTGTGAATGGTCTTGACAATAGTATGAAAAACTGTCTTATGAAAGGTCTTGATGGTAAAGGTACCATATACTTGGGAAAATGGGGTCCAATAATTAATAATTTCCTTCATTTATATTCAATTATTATTATTCTTGAGATTTTTTATTTGAAATTATCTATGGATTCATTTCATTCCCATTTCATTGATTAAATGTAATGGTTTTCAGTTATTTACCATTCCATATTGATTATGCCTTATCCAGTTATTTAAATGGATTGTGTTTCTAGTTTTTTACCTTTCCATATTGTTTGCATAATTCCTTCTTTGTTTATTGATTACATGTCATGTTTATTTATTTATTACCTTTCTATATTGACTATTCTCATTTATTCATTATTACTTCCACTATACTCAACCCTTACTGAGAATTAGATCTCACCCTTATTATGTTTCCTTTCCACATGAATCCAATATGTACTAAGAAAGATATGAAATGATATGATAAGTGGGAATAAATTTTTCATCAAAATAAAATAATTTATGTTTTAATTAGTGTATTCATTGTTTTATAAACTCATGTATGTATATGGTTTACCAAGACTACTAAACTAATTGGTCCTTTGAGTTGTATTTCCTTGTAATCATGATAATTTAATGGTAGTAGACACCGGCTTTGGGATTTCTGGGGCTAGGTAGCAACAGTTTTTGTTTCATGTCACATAAAAGTATTACTATAGATTTAAAATACATACCATTTTTTTAAGTGAAGTGTACCCATCCTTAATTTATGGTAGGAGTATATTGGTATTGCTTCACACTGCTTATTTTCAGCACTCAGTTACTATTTCATAAAATTTCAATTCTGAATCAAAGTGATTAATACATGTATTATCAAGCAATGTATTACCAATCACAATTTACCTAAAAATATTTCTCCTCATGATGACCAATAAACAAATTTCACATTTAATAGTTTATCAGGTGTGTATACATCTTACCTTCAGTATCCATAAGATGATACTTTGTAAAAATTGTTCAAAAGCCTATATAATCCTTTCCAATAAGCATTAATACAAATTTCATTAAGCATTAATCTAGTATAAATTCACTCTGTAAAGGATAATTAAGAGTGAATCAGTGCTTCATTATTTTGTTTTAGTAAAATAAATAAAGTATATCATAATGTTATCCTAATATCTTCCCAAATTAGTGCCTTAAGCATAGAAACTATATTTTTCCATATATCTACAAAAAATGGAACATTCATTCAATTGGGGAGACCAATTTAACTATTGAAAATGGCCTTGTAAGGGTTAATAGGTTTGTAACTTGCATTCCATTCAACCATGAATTTTATGCCTTTACTTCTAGCCTTAATAATTTTTGTAAAAACCTTCATGCTATGCTGATCCTATTTTTTTTGGGGAATAGATTTTCCATATTCTACCATTTAGTTAGATTAAACATCATCAAGATTTTGTTACTCAATATTGGCAGCATCTATACATGTAAAAATTTGTTGTTACTCTATATTGGTAGCATAAACAAGTTGAGAGACCTGTTGTTCCTCAGGATTGGGAGCATCAGCATGTGCAGAATCCATTATCTGTAGAAGTGGTTGAAAATTTAATTTATATTATGTAAATTCAATAGTGAACATATAATAATATAAGACAACACAATGTATATTACAAAAAATATAACCATATTATTTAACTCTTTTTTTCATTAAAGGTTAAAGTGATTTGAACCCTCTATAGAATATTCAAATCCCCTCATTATGGCCTCCTATTACACACAAGAACCCATATACATTGGGACCACTATGAAATTATTGAAACATCCCAATGAAAGGGTTAGCCTCACTTGAATTAACATTTTAAACATTTGAGGTTTTGGTCAAAAACAGAATAATTGACCACTTTCGGTTTGTAGGATATGGAACATAAAATACCTGTTATACCTATGATTCCATTATAAATGTTTCTTCTTTGCAACCTCCCTTAATGAAATCCAATTTCATAAATCCCAATTCATCTATTTTAACTGCACTCCTTTTATTAACCCACTTGCATTGAAAAATTAGGACTTAGAATATTATATAATATAACTCTCATATTTGTTAGATGTTTCCAAAATATGAAATATTTATATAAATTGGTTTTCTATCCTTAGTACAAGATACATGCATCGCTTCGACCAAAAGTGTAACTCCACTATTTTTTATGGTTCTACATTCATCATGTTCATTTATATGGACTGTATAACCATTAATTAAATAACCATTATAATATAATAAAATCACACTTGGTCCACTAGCTAGCCATCAAAGTCATTCTGAAATTGAATTTATATTTATAGTTGAATACTTAAAAATATGGTCTCAAAAAATCCAATAAACTATTAATTATGTGTATTCGATATCCATCTTTCAACCCTTGATGGATTCAAATGACTAAGAATTAATTTTAGGGTTTCAACATATAGCACAACCTCTAAAATATTATGAAAAATGTAAAGGTGGTCATGATCAAACTCTATAATAGTAATTGTGAAAACAACTATTCTGGAAATTAATTCTCCCACAAGCCACCCATTGCGATGATATTTTGGTAGATCAATTATTTCCACATCAAACAGTTATTCAATATAGAATTCAATAACTTCCTCAATAATATATTTATCCGAAATAAAACCCTCTGGTTGAATTTTATTTTTGACATACTCATTTAAAATATTCATATATCGTTTAATAGGGTACATCCATCTATAATGTAAAAGGAACACATAACTGAGTCTATATATCCAAGTGGACTATCACATAAAAGAATGACAATGTGAAGAATATATAAAATTCACATAATATGATATTAATTTAATTTTCCTTAGTTATAAATTTCACCAAGTCTATAAATTTACCACATATAGATTTGAAAGATAAATAGAGCTTGGTTAATATATGAAATACATTCTTATGAAAAATGTAATGTAAATATATATACATTAGATATTTCATCAAAACAGGATAATTATTTGATTTCAAGATCTTTAAATTTAAATTAATCATTGACTTGATATTCCTGATATTTTATGAATACCCTCTGGAATCTTTACATCATTTAGAAATTTTTGAAACCAATACATATCTTTCTTGGAAATAGTGCAAAAAGATAGAGTAAGAAAATTTTGTATTTCACCCTTCACTGAAACCAACTCTTTCCATATCCCCATGTAAATATTGTTTAACCTAACCTTAATTCCATACTTTGTTTTTATGGGTGAATTTAGTAATGATCCAATGAAACTATCACATAATTTTTTTTCCATATACATGAAATCAAGAAATATTTTGAAATACAAACAATTCCAGTACAACAATTAAAAAAAACTGATCTTTTTTTCCTACTGGTTTTCAGAATTTTTTTCGAAGAAGGTTTACAAAAAGAGGTGTCCATATATTTTAATTTCTAAAATATTTTATCACGTATTATTAGTGATAGTTCTGTACCTTATTATAAACTCCCATCGAATGATATCATCCATGATCAATATTTATGTCACCGAGGAAGAGATCCATGATGTCCTAGAAAGAAAACCATTGATGAATTTTTCAACCTAATTGAGTGTGTACCTTCTTCACTAATGGGACTTTATTGAGTCCCTTTAATGATATATCCTAAAAAATTTATATAAGCAGGAAAGTCATTCATCAACCTCTATAACATGTATCTCAATGTGAAATCTTCATTTATGTAAGCATCATACAATGTAACACCGAAATCCCACAATAATTTCAAATCTTTGATCAATGTAGAAAAATAAACATAAATATCATTACCCAATTATTATGGTCCTTATATAAGTATAGAGAACATAATGTATTTTTTCTTCAGGCATAACCACAATGGAAAGTTATAATTTTCTAACATTACATGGTATATACTGTGAGTGCTGCTTTGAAAACCAAAATGATTCACTCCATCTATAAATAGCATTAGATGAAGGTTTCTTGGATCATTTCCAAATTTAGGATACTCATGATCAATTTTATTTCACTAAGTAGAGTTTTCCAGGTGATGAGGTTTCTCATATTTATTTCTTGTATTTTCATTCCGCATCAACTGCCTTGTAGTCTTCTCACTTCCATATAGGTGCATAAACATTTTAATTATTGGAAATTACTATACAAATTTTGAAAGACCAAATTTATCTTTCTTATATAGAGTCACACCACACTTTGGGAATTTTTTATATTATTTTTGGTCCTTGAGAAATAGTATACATTCATTTGAGCATGAATGTATTATTTAAGATACCATACCCATTGAACGTAGAATTAATTTAGCTTTATATTCTCAACTAGGAATCTCATTATCTTCTGGGAGCATATCAATCAAGAGAGAATGTAGTTTAATAAATCTAGTTTCACTCTATCCATTACTAAATTTTACATTATATAACTTTAGTATGGATGAAAATGCTGTATATTTAGTACAACCATCATACAATGATGTATTTTCACAACTCTTTAACTTATGAAACAGTTTTGGACAATCAAAAAGTTAAATTCTTAATCATTGTTCACACTTGTAATCATATCAGATGATCCATAAAATAAAGTGTTATCCCAGTCACTAGAAAAATTTAGTTTTCCTCGTGTTTAGTCCAATATTGTTAACTTAGATCTATTTCATGACATATAAATTGTTCTTCCAACTACTCTATACTAATTAGTATTGAATAACAATAGTGTAAACATAGAAAAATGATTTGAGATGGGTCATATGAATGATATTTTGAAAACTTGATGAACTTTATCACCCCATATTCATAATCTTTTTTCATATGATTGGCATCCATCCATTTTTGATTCATATCCATTCTATTTTACTCAATAATATTAATATTTTAAAAAATAAATAAATACAAATAATGCATGAGATTATAATCCATAAAAGGTCATTCTTAAAGAATCATTTAAGCTACACGAATCCATTGTTCTAAGATAATAAGAGATGAATGATGTGTATTGAGATTGTTTTGTAGTGATGGAAATCATTTAAGTAAAGGAATGTCTGATATATATAAAGTAATAAGGAATCTAATTAAAATGTTCATATATTTCATAACACAGAGATCAAGGATGGTTTTTGTAATTTTTTTAGGTGGGGATATAATAATAGGGAGGAGGTAGTGTTTATTAATTTATCCAATTGGTATGTGGTGGGATAGGTGGTGTTTGAGTGATATTTTAATGAATCTATTTTTTATTTTTAAGACTTTATAATATATTGAGGAATATTTTTGTTGACAAGTTCTGATTTAGAATAAGATTCTGAGGCATAGAGAGGTTCAGTTTGGATATATTAAAAATTTTAAATATATTATATCACACACATGAATCATTTTTTACCTTATATGGGGAATCTAATACCATAGTTGAATCTAGAACATGGGTTTTACCCTAGGAACAATCTAAAGTTGGTTGGCACCAAACGTTTGGTAGAGGTAGCTATTGGTGGGTATGTTAAGTGGATTAATTAGTTAATTCATTCAATACCCAAAAAACCAAAATTCCTCTATAATTACATCATAGTTATTTTTATACAGGGTTAGTTTCATAACCTTGTGAGGATTAAGGGAGAGAGTTATTCATTGGCAGATCATACTGGAGAACGAATGACGATTCGATCAAGGTGGATCGAGAGATAGAGAACGCAATAGACCTTTTTATTTTTTGGAAGATGCATTATTTACTAATGATAGATCTTAAATCGAGGCAATTATTTTCAATTTTGTTTTTTTATCTTTTGATTAAATTGTTTAAGCATGGGTTTAATCTTCTTTATTTTTTATTTTCAATTATTCACGCTTTGCATGATCCCATTTTCATAAATTGAATTATTGATTTCTATTTATTTATTATGCCTTTTTACTACCCAAATCTCACACATATCGATTGCTGGTTAGGATCACATTATCAAACAATAATTTCACCTTTTTTCTTATGACTTTACCCCACCCGCTCTTTACTTTCTACATCATTGGACCACTGGGTCATGATTCAATATTTATAGGGAGGGTTTGAGCATGATGAAACCCATGGATTCATGGTGGTTGTGCGCATGATGAAAACATTGGTGATTTTTAGATGAATCAGGATAGATTTTGGGTGATGCTTCATAGATATGGGATACGAAGCGACAACAACAATAGGAGGTGCTATGGCATGCACTGCAGGCTTGGAGAGGGTGATCAGATTCCTGATTTTCATCCATCAGAGGTTGCAGATAAATATCTGGTGACTTCATCTTTGATCTCATAAGATTTTGAGTGGTCAAAAAGTGAAATTGATAATAGAAATGATGGATTTAGGATCTATGTAAAGGAACTTAACTTTCTTGTGAAAAACATGACCACATGCTATATAGTGTGGAAGAACGCACAACGTGTTCTTTGGATTATAGAGTAGCTAGGGTTTTAGGTGAAAATAAATATCACACCCCATGTGGGACACCCACATGTCATGTGACCTGGTGTTGTAAGCTCAGTGTGTACTCTAGGAGTACACGGGCACATACATGGCCAGACACACAGGTAAAACCATGTACATGAGCATGACCAGGGGCACAAGAACATTTTTAAGCACGGCCAGGTACATAGGCACAAACATAGTTATGTACACGGGTATGGGCCAAGGTACATGAGAATAGGAGAGATGACCCAAACAAACCTGGGGTACTAGGGACTTGCCGTGTATACCTCCTATATACTATATACTCCCTTTTTCCATGAAACTTCTTCCTCTCATATCTCCTTCTTTGGGACATAGATTTTGTCTCGTGAGTAGCCTATCTGTAGTTTTTCCACATATAATGCATTGGTGATATTCATTGTGGAATATGAGATATGATGTGAGGTTTTATGAGTGTATGATTTTACAGGAGATGCTCGATGATGGAAGTGACCAGGGTGGGATCATCATAGAGATGCTGAGGTTGGTAACATCTTGAAAGACCAGGTCGCAGGTCCCCTATATTCCTCTTTATCTACTAAGTGGTTCCTCCATGCTATACTAGGATGTAGTTCCTCTATTTACTGAGTGGTACCACAATTAAAGACTGGGTTGTGGGTCCTCTACCTATCGAGAGGTACCCCCTATCATACTAGGGTGTGGGTACTCCGTTCATTGAGTGGAAACCCCTATCACAATGGAGTGTGATTCCTCTATCTATTTAGTGACACCCCCTTTTTATACCAAGAAGTGGGTCCTCTGTGCATCGAATTTTCACCCCCTGTCTCACTAGGTCACGAGTCCTCTATTAGAGATAGGCACCACTCGGGTTGTAGAGCAGTAGTGAGGTGATGGTCCTCCACATGGATTTCTTATATATACATGTGAGATACTGGTCATTAGATATAGAAATTTGGAGCTTACAGGAAGACTCATCATCATCAGTTGGGATGTGGAGATGGAGATTCCCTTTCCATCTCATCTAGGAATCTTTATGAGTACATGTGTTGGGTTTCATTTCCCTTTTACTATGGGTTGAGCTGATTTAATTCTACTGTATCTATATATTTCTCCCTTTTTGGTTTTCAATTCTTCCTAATAGGTATGTATATACTCACCAATGCATGATATTTTACCACATGTTTCATTTCTTATGCAGATGAAAGGTAGTTTGGTGGTGACATCGGTAGAGCATAGTAGAAACTTGGGTGCATAGACTACATTCGGTGGCCGGTCTTAGAGATCAAGAGTCAAGATCTCTCAGTTTTTCTTTATTAAAGTTGTTTTCTAGTTAGAAATTATATTTCTAGTTGGGCATGTATTTTACCCTTTACTCTTTGGTTTATACTATCATACTCTATTGTATTCTCTAGAGATCATTTCATATATGGTTTACTCTAGATGTTTATGTATCTCATTTATACCTCTAAATTTTTTCATGGAAATGGATGTGTGTGTTCATACAAGTAAATTAGGAAAAGGAATCCTATTATAATTATGTATTCTCAGTGCTTATCACCAGTCCCTAACCTATTATAGGTGAGATTGGGGTTGTAGTAGCTTGACTCTCCACATGCTAGGTGGGTCCCAGTGGGTCGGGTCATTACAGAGTGGTACCAAAGGTGGTTCATCCTTGGGTTAATGTAGATATAGACCCATGGTGAGGATTGGTTTTGGAACTTAAGAAACCGTGTTGGAGTTTCTTGAGTGCATCTTTTAGTCTAAGGAACCCAGTGTTGGTTTGAAAACTGATGTTTCCATTCAGCAAGATTTTGATTTACTACTTTTCGACTCGATATATAAAGAAATAATTTGTACGTAATAATTGTACATTAATCATATATTATTAAGTCCTTTTACTATTCTTCTTGAGTCAACTCCCCATATATATTCTCATTTAACTATGGTATGTCTTTAGCACTTTCATGATGCCTCCATGAAGAAATCCATCTAGGTTAGCAATACAAGATCATGATGAAGATCAATTGAGTGATGAAACCTTATTTTAGGGGACATATCATGAGGTGTTTTCTCCAGTTAGGCATGGATCAACATCCCTACCTATTGATCAGTAGTTAGTTATAGTAGTGTAGGCTAATGACACATCCAGGCTTAGAGTGTGTGTGAGTTCCAGTATTAGAGACCACTGAGGTTCTATGGAGATCCATATCCCCAGGAAGTGGATGATTGGATTGATTTGATGGTCTGAGTCTTTAAGTTTATGTGGACCCTAATTGTTTTGATGGTTTCACTGACAACCAGTCTTTTCCATGGAGTAGTAGGGTACTGGTGGAGTCTAGTCATGTAGATTCACGATGAAATGGTGTAATTATGGTCTGAATTCCCGCAACTATTTTATGAGAAGTATTACCCCTTGTTCTTTCACTTAGTTCAGATCAAGGAGATTTTTAAGATACACTAGGGTAGTATGATAGTTTTTTATTATACTATGAGGTTCACTAACCTTACATAGTACTCCCTCAACATGGTGTTATACATTTACTTCATGGCGAGAAAGTTTGAGTAGGGTCTCTATAGAGACATCCGTTCCAATGCAGTGCCTTTGTGTATTCCCATCTATGTAGATGTGCTAGAGTAGGCTACGGTGATAGAGAGATTCCCTTCAGAGGGATTCCAAGTAGCATGAGATGGCAGTGGGCGTCATGGGTATGATTCATCTACAATAGCTAGCAGACACCAATCAAGAGGGTCTCGGCATAAGAGACCTCCTCATGGTCAGACTCGGTCACGTGGACATGCAATTCAAGTTTCACACAAAGGTTCTATTCAGCCCAAAGAGGGGAGGTTCTATGCATGTGATGGGAGAGGTCACATGGAATGTGATTTCCCAAATATCTGTGCTGAGTATGGAAGGTAGGTGGTGGATGGATTTCCATAGAAGAGGCAACATTGTGATCAGGGGTCTCCCAGATGCATCCAAGTAAGCCCCTAGAGAGGAATTGTTGGAATAGGAGAAGATATATATCAGGAGGGTGTATCTATTGGTGGGGGATTACTCATTAATCTTCTCCCAACACCACCACTAAGAGGACCAAACTAGGCTTAGGGAGCTGGCGATGGGGATACAAGCAGGTTTTGTATATGGAGGTCTACGATCAGGCTACACACGAGATGAACCAAGGTAATTTTTGTTATTATAATCTTGATCCAGTATCGAGAGAAATAGGTTTGAGTCATTCATTCATATCCATATAACTATTTTGATAATTGTAACTTCCAGTTAAGACTTTATCCTAGAATCTTTGGCTATAGTTTTCTATAGGGAATGCTTCTTCGATATCACTTATCCGTTGGTAGTTCGAGCTATTTCTCAATGGAGAGGGTTTCTCATGGAACCTAATAGTCATTATAATGAAACCTTATGACTTCATATTGGGTATGGAATCATTATCCATGATTTGATTCAATATTAACTATCATCATAGGTGGGTTAGATGCCTTCAGATATATGGGATGAGGTTCTCATTTGCAGGTGACAAAGATCTCATGGAGGAACGAGTGGGTCTTGTGATAAGGAAGTTATAACCCATAATCCATAAATTGGTAAGTTTATCCCTTTGCGTAGCAGAATATTTAGGAATCTAGATTACTTTGGTAGTAGAGTAATTTATAGACATATTCCATGAATATGTCTTGGGACTACCTTCTAGGAGAGAGATGGACTTCTATATTTACTTTCACCCTAATACCACACCGATATCTTCTAGAACATATCAGATGGCCCATACTGATCTCCAAGAGTTGAGAGTGTAGTTGTAGGACCTTTTAGAGAAGGGATTTATCAGAACTAGTGTAACCCCTGGGTAGCTCTGGTTTTGTTCATGAAAAAGGAGGATGAGATCTTGAGGCTTTGCATTGATTATCATCGCCTGAACCAGGTAACTATAAATAACAAGTATACCTTACCAAGTATTGTTGACCACTTCGACCAGTTTAGAGGTGCGAGTTGGTTCTCTTGGACCAATCTCAGGTTTGGATATCACTAGTTGAGGGTTTGTGAGACTGATATTCTAAATATGGCATTATGACGTCACTAAAGACACCATGAGTTCATGGTGATGCCTTTCGGTGTGATGAATGAACCCCCTGTGTTTATGTATTTGATGAATTGGATCTTACAACTGTACTTAGACCAATTTTCGGTTGTTTTCATTGATGACATAATAATTTAATTTTAATTATAGGAGGATCATTTAGATCATATGATTATGGTTCTAGACTTACTTAGAGAGCACCAAATTTATGGTAATCTCTCAAAGTGCTAGTTTTAGATTACTGAGGTTTAATTTCGTGGCATGTAATTTTTGATCATGGTTAGTTTTGCACCCAGTGAAGATTGATACAATGATTTATTAGGATCCATACAAGATCATATCATAGGTATGAAATTTTATTTTCTTGGTGGGGTACTAAAAGAGGTTTGTAGAGGAATTATTCATATTAACATTACCTTTGACTGCCCTGACATGAAAAGGGTATCCATTTACTTAAAACAAGAAATGTCAGAGATCTTTTGAGGAGTTGAGGCTAAGGATGACCAATAATCCTGTGTTGAGACTAATGGAGGAGGGTGCAGAGTACTCAATGTTTTTAAATGCCTTTGGATATGGGATCAGATGTGTATTGAGGCAGAGGTAGGTATTAATCACATATGGGTTGAAGAAGTTGATACCCCATAAGAAGAACTACATGACTCAGGACCTAGAGTTTTCAACAATAATATTTAGTCTGAAGATATGGAGGCACTATTTTCAATGTGAGCACTTTTTTATTTACTCAAACAACTAGTGTCTCAGGTACATCTTTGATCAGAGAGATATTAACTTGAGATAAAGGCATTGGTTGTAGTTTTAGTGGGACTATGACTTTGATATAGTCTATACTCCTGGGAAGGGAAATGTGGTAGCATATACCCTTAGCAGGAAGTCACATTCATGGTTAGTGGAGGAGGTTTCTAAACAATTTTATTCATTATAAATAACCCTAATAAAGGAGAGGGGTGCAATTTTTCTTAAGTCGATGGTGGGAACTCATCCACTTCTTCAGCATGTGAGAGAAGAATAATTAGGATACATCAACTATGAGGTTTTATGTGACTATATATCCTCAAGAGATTCACCAAATGGATTTTATGAAGGAGGGGAGCATGTAATCCTTTTACAGGGACATAAAATGGTTCCAGTCATGTTTTGTGAGGAGGTTATGAGGGAGTTTCACACTCCACCCTTGGTTGTACATCCCAAAGTGTCAAATATGTGAAAATATCTTTAGTGTTAGTTTTTTTGGTTTGACATGAGATAGAGTGTTTCCAAGTTCATTTCTCATTGCCTAACATGCCAGCATTTGAAGGCTGAACATCAGGTTTTGATAGGTTTGACACAACCAATTGAGATCCCAGAGTGGAAACGGGATGATATATCCAAAGAATTTGTGATGGTGCTTCCAATAACAATGATAAGACATGACACTATCTGGGTAATTGTTGACCAACTCATGAATTCAGAACACTTCCTTTACATTAGGTAGCAAAGAACAGTTGAGAGTTTGGGGTAGTTGTACGTGTGAGAGATCATACAACTTCATGGGGTACCCTCAATGATCGTCCCTGACCGTGATACTCAATTTACATCACGGTTGTGGAGAGGATTGTAAGAGGATTTTAGGACCCATTTGAGGATGAGTACAATGTTTTACCCCTATATGGATGGAAATACTGAGTAGACTATCTAGGTGCTGGAGGATATGCTTAGAGACTTCATGTTGGACTTAGACCAAAGCTAGGAGGATCATTTTACATTAGTGGAGTTTTCCTATAAAAATATTCATCACTCCACTATATGCATGAAACCTTTTGAGGAATTTTATGGGAGAACCTCCAGGTCACCCATATGCTGGACTGAGGTTGGTGAGACTTCTCTTGTTAGGCTTGAGATGGTGTAAGAAATTATAGAGAAGGTCTAGGTGATCCATGATCAGATGTGGATAGCTCAGAGCCAACGAAAATATTACACGAATCAACATTGTAGGACCTTGTATTTAGATTAGTGAGACCATGTTTCCCTAAGAGTCCCCCCCATGATGAGGATTTTAGAGGTTTGGTAGGGGAATCTAGCTCTTTCCACAGTTTGTCGGGCTGTTCAAGATCCTATATAGGGTTGGTGAGGTTTCTTATCACCAAGCCCTACCCCTATGTTGAACTGGGTCCATGATGTCTTCCACATTCTACAACCAAGGAGGTACATGCATGACTCTTTTAACATCATAAAATGGGGTGATATAGACATTGAGGAAAGAGCCGCCTTCTTGGAGTACCCAATAGTGATTGAGGATCGATAGGAGAGGATCCTATGTGGATGGACTATCCTTTAGGTTCGAGTGATGTGGTAGTATGAGAGCATGCATGAGAGATCCTGGGAGCATAAGTGCCAAATGTGGGATCAGTACCCCCACCATTTTTTTAGCTTATTCTTTTCACGGTGAAAATATTTTAAGGAGGGAAGAATTTAATGACTATTTTTTCATTATAATACTTTGGAATATATTGTGAAATTTTTTCAGAGCTAGGCACCAAGTCGGTATGAGATTCTAATGTCTGAAGAGGCTCAGTTTTGATATATTAAAAATATTAAATATGTTATATCTTTCATGAAAATTGTTTTATTATTAATGGTTTCCCCATTATTCAGGACCTCAAATGGGAAATAATATACCATGGTTGAATCTAGAATATAGGGTTTATCCTAAGCACAACCTAAAGTTGGTCGGCACCGAACATTCGATAGAGGCAACCGTTGGCAGGTACATTAAGTGGATTAATTAATTAATTAAATTAATACCTAAAAACCTAAATTAATCTATAAGTACATCATTATGATTTTTTTATAGGGTAATCCACATAACCCTATGAGGATTATAGAAGAGTATTTTTCATTGGTGGATCATATCAGAGAATGAATGATGATCAGATCGAGGTGGATCAAGAGGTAGAAAACAAATTAGACCTTATTATTCACTATAAAACATGTTCTTCACCAAAAATAAACCCTAAATTGAGGAAGGGATTATAAATTTTGGTTTATACCATTTTTATTAAATTGTTAAAGCATGGGTTTAATCTACTTTATTTTTGATCTGTGATTATTCACCCTTCACATGATCCCATTTTCATAAATTGAACTTTTGATTTCAATTTATTTATTATGAATTTTTATCACCCAAATACCACAAATATTGATCATTAGATGAGATTATATCATATAATTATGATTTAACCCTTTTTCTTGTGCCTTTATCCCACCCATTCTTCATGTTCTTCATCATTGGACTACAAGGTCACGATTCGAAATTATCATAGAAGGTTAGATCATGATAGAACCCATGGGTTCATGGTGGTTGTAAAAATTATGATTGGATTAGTTATTTTTAGATGAATTATTATGGATTTTAGGTGATTAACTTTGGACTTGGGATTCTGAGTGGAAACGATGATGAGAGTCACCACATGACATGCTGTAGGCTTCGAGTGGGTGATCAGATTCTCGATTTCTAGCCATCAGAGGATGGAGATCGATGACATGTGACCTAAAATTTGATTTCATCATATTTCTGAGTGTTAAATAGGTTTAATCAATGGTGGAAGTGACAGATATATGATACTCATAAATGAATTTAACTTTATGTGAAAAACACAACTACACACCATGTAGTGTGGAAGAACACACGATGTGTTCTTCAGATTTTGTGGAGGCTAGAGTTTCGGGTGAAGTTAAATATCACACACCACATGGGAAAATAAAATTAAATGCGACCCAGTGATGGAAGTTCAACATTTAATCTTGGATTACACAGTCACAGGCATGGCCAGACACATGGGTATGACCATGAACATGAGCACGACCAGGGGCACGAGCATGGGCTCAGGAATGGCTAGGTAAATGGGCACAAACACAGCCAGGTACATTTTCATGGGATATAGTACATTGGCATGGGTTGGATGACATAGGTAGACCCAAGGCAATAGGGAAACACCGTGTATACCACCTACATGCAGTGTACTCATTTTTTCCATGAAACTTATTATTCTTGTATCTCCTTATCCAAGGCTCAGATTTTGGCCTGCGAGTAGCCTATCCTAAGTATTTTTTCACATAAAACTCTATGGTGGAATTAAATATGGAATATTATATATGATGTGAGGTGTCCTGATAATTACTCTTCTATAGGGGATGCTCGATGATGGCAGTGATCAGGGATGGATCATCTGAGAGATGTCGGGGTTGGTAACCCCCTAACGGACCGGGGAAATGGTACCACATATTCCTCTCCATATATTAATTGTTACCCCATGGTATACTAGGTTGTGTGTCCTATATTTACTGAATGGTACCCCCTGATGGACTAGGGTTCTGGTCCTTTACCTATCGAGTGGCACCCCCTATTGTACCAAGGCGCAATTCTTCCATTCACTGAGTGGCACCCCCTATTGCATAAAGGAATGAGTTCTATATCTACCAAGTGGAACCCCCTTATTGTACCAAGGTGTGGGTCATCTATGTACTTGATTTTAACCCCCTCTATCACACTAAGGTGTGGGTCCTCTATTAAAGATTGTGCCCCCTAGAGTGTGGAGTAGTGGTGAGGTGGGGGTTCTACACATGAATATCTCTGGTAGACACATGAGATGATAGGAATTGTGGATAGGCCTTTCAATATTGAAGATAAAATCATCTCCTTGGACTGGGCTATGAAGATGGATATCCATTTTCTCTCTCTTTTGGTGTTCTTTTTGAGAACATGTGTTGGGTTTCGTTTCCCTCTTGCTATGGGTTGAGATGATTGAATTATATTGTATATATCTATTTCTACCTTTGTAGTTTTTAGGGAATACTATTGGGTATGTATATACTCACCCTTTAATGAGATTTTACCACATGTTTCATGTCTTATGTAGATGATATGCAGTTCAACAGTGACATTGATGGATAATAACGGTACCTTGGGTGCATAGACTATGTTCATTGGTTGGATTTGGAGATCAGAAGCCAGACTCTCTCAGTTTTTATTTATTCCAGTTTTTTTTAGGTTGGGACTTCCCTTTCTAGTTGGGCATGTATTTCCCCCCTTTATGCTTTGGTTTATATTTTCATACACTGTTTTATTCCCTAGAGATTATTTCATGCAGGGTTTACTCTAGATGTTACTATCTCTCATTTATACCTCTACTCTTTTGCATGGTCATGGTTGTGTGTGTGCATACAGGTACATTATGAAAAGGCCTCCCATTATAGTTATGCCTTATCAGTGCTTTTCACAAGACCCTTGCCTATTGGAGGAGGGATTTTTGTTTTAAACACTTAGCTCTCTACTGGGTAAGTAGACCCGGGTGGGTCGGGTCATTACATACATGATTATTAGAAGCCAAATTTCATCTTTTTTTTCCAGATGATGAAATCATTGATATGTCCCAATCACATTTTCTTGAGAATCCATTTTTTGAATAAACTCTTGAATTTAAATCCAATAAAATAGAAGTCTCAGGCTGGGGTTCTCAAGCTACTGGAAAAAAATGACGAAAAAATGTCATGACCACATCCCTCCAAAGATACCCCTCCTAGGATGGAAATTGAGAAAGAGAGATAATGACCCCTGATTCCCACCTCTAGTAGGCCTTGGGTTGGAGACTAGCACTAGGGGTATACAGATCACACAATATGAAAGGAATTACCATTTTTAGTGGAACAAGATTGGGAGATATTATGGATGATCCCAAAAACAAATCCAAGACATATATAAAATAAATCCAAAAACCATCCCATATGCATGAATAAAATAGAACTAGTATAATTATAATAAAACTCCAAAGTACCCAAAAGAAAGCTAAAGTAGTGAATCAATAACTATCCCAAATCCCAATCTAGTAACACCTAACACAATCCATGAAATCCTCCCAGAAACCTAAAAGTAGTTTTATATATGTAGGTTAAGCATAAAAGTATACTCAGTTGGAAAAACTAAAGTTTCACATGAACAAGTGAGAGAAGTATACTAATGACTATATGAGAAAATGATAGAACCAAATAAAACCTAACAAGTATACTAACCATCCAAACCTCACTAAGGCACACTCACTAAATAACACAAGTAAAGTAATGTAATATAATACACATCGATGATAGGGTACCCTGCACCACTCCCCACTGATTAGCCTCTATTTCCTAACAGAAAACGTCCCTGTGCTCCCAACTCTTCTGAAAGTACCACGTCACAACCCGCTCGCACACACATGGGCCTCACAAACCACACCAAATCCCACCCACAGAAACCTAAGCCACAAATCACAACACATTATTCCCATAGAAACTTGGGCCACATACCACATAACATCCTACCTACAGACACCTGGGTGACAAACCACATCAAATCCTGCCCGCAGACACATGGTCAATAAACCACATCACATCCTACCCACATACATCTATGCCAGAACCCAAATCTCATACTGAATACACATAGGAAAGAATAACACATCTCATCTCTAAGACACCTAGTAAAACATAACACATCTCATCCTATAGACACATGGGAAGAACAACTCATCCACACACACCTAGGACTCACAAACCACAACCTTCCCGAAGAATCTTGGGCTATGTCACCACCTGGAAGAGGGAGTAGGGAAGAGTGGGTGGCCATCCATCCATCCTCCCACTGAGATATTTTGGAAATCACCCTCCCCTGTGATGATGGGGGTGTTTGGCATGTAGTGATCAACTAGGGTTGGGTGAGTATATAAATCACAAGGAAAAATACAAGTATATACATATATGATACCAAACACTCATGCCCAACCTATGAGTTCCCAGATATAAAATAAACTCACAATACTACCACCTTTGATACTACCTCTAAATGTATAAAACCACACAACAAGCCACAACCTCTATTCAATTCCTAACAAATTTCATTTAACCACCTTATTCATTTTATTGTTTAGAATTAACTACATTTAACCACATAACCCATTATTTATTCATCCATTAACCATTACCATTCTGTTATCCAATCCAACCCAAGTCATTCCATATTTTATTAATCAATTATTTATTCATTCCATCACTACACGGGAAACCAATAATCACAAAACACTATAGAAAACACAAAAATAGTCATTTATGAAGGTGAAGATACTTTTAAATTTAGGTGGCTCCACGTAAAGCCAGATCGTTCCACATTCTCCACATTTATTACCCATTCATGGTATATCATATATCAATCTCTAGATACAGGGTAAAGCTTTTCTGCATGTTATTAATGGAGAATCACCCATACCAAACACTATCGACATTCTTCAAACTCATCCCACTTAGATCACATATCAACGGAACCAACCCCCAGATCACAAACCCACCTGGTAACACATTACCTCACAACCAGATCACAACCTTGCTACAAAACACTTCTCATACATTCCACAATCAATCAACATCTCAACCTGAGATTCTATTACATATCCAGGTTGATGTATCATCTACAAGTTTATCTAAAAACACCACGCAAGCCAACCCATAACAAAAAATCATGCTCATAGACATACCATGACAAAAACTATAGCAAACCCACACATCATAACATAGACACTTCACATTAAATCTGTCCCACACACACAACCAAAACCATTCCATACATCACATCATAGACCAAGATGCAACACATTTTCATATTTAGCAAAGGGGACACTTATCCAATTCCACTTCATTATTTAATGGTTTTATCACACCAGCCAAATCCCAGGGAATCCATTCATTAGCCAGATTTACGTGATTAACCAATTTCCATATGTAAGTCTTCAATAAGAAACAACCAACATACAACCCATTTAGTGCACAAACAAGGGACCCCAATGATCACGATTTTCAGCGGGTCATCAATCCCATATAATTCACAACATCACAAACATAATATCAAAACTTCAAAAAAATGAAAATCGAATCCCTTACCCCTTTCAATTTTATCTAACCGGTTATTATCTTTGATTATCCTAGAATAAACATGATCCATAGGTGAAAAAAATTATATCCCTCCCACATGATGTTCAAATTAAGAGAGAAAAAATGAAATCCTACCTCAAAAGGGTGTCAATGATCTTCACACAAGAATGAGCCATGCAATGGATCTTTGATCACCTCTCCCACAAGATCCGCATCCATCCGAGGATGTTGTAGCAGCACCACACCAACAACAACCAAATATATTCCCATTTAGAACCAAGATAGATCATCCTCTATCATATGTAAGGAAGAAATAGAAGTGGAAATAGACCAAACTAGAAGAAACCACAAGAAAAAAGGAGTAATGAACCTTATATCGAATATGGATCACTATGGATCGAATGAGGGAAGCTATGAATCAATCCTTGGTGTAGGAATCCTCAAAACACTGAAGAGGGGTCGTTAGGTCTCTTGGGGTTTGACCAAAATGAGAGGAAAAAGGAAACCATGAATGAATGAATGATGGTTCGAGTGAAAATAATTTTAAAACTTCACATGATCTGGGTATTAAATGATGTGTAATACCCTTTCACGTCATGTAATACCCGGGGTCCAGTTTTCATCGAAAAATGCATCGCCTATACATTTTATTTTATTTTTCTAACCTTGAAATATTACACATTGCAAAACTTCCAAGAAAATCCATGAAATAGAATTCATGTCATGTAATACAGTTTCACAACGTGTAATCCCCCCTTTTCCAGCCTTTAGCAACCTGACTTCTCCAAACTCCCTCTGATCCTCCTTAGAACACTTCTAACAACCAAAACCCACAAAGTAGAGGACTGGGTAGGAATAGAACGTTACATCAGATACCTCTTAAACTATTATCACCCTTGAGGATCCAAAACCCATCTCATAAGAAAAGGGGTCTGAACAACCACCCTGTGAGATAAATATCAAGAGTCCTATCATTTTTTAAGCACTACCACCAGCCAAACACGCTAACCCAAATGACCACAACCCCACTGATACACAACCAAAACATAACCATCTTGACCTCCACACATACCAAACCAAAAATTTCTACAGTTAATGAACAACACTGTCTAGAACACATGAATCTGGGGATTACATTCTCCATGTCAAGATACTATCTGATCTAGGCAACACTGGCTCACCCGCATGAGTTTAATCACATCATTGTTAATGTATCTTGTTGGGAAAAAATCCCCCAAGGTAACATTGCAGTATTTTTGAGTTGATTGTGTTTGTTGACAAAGCAGGTTTCCATGGAAAATTGTCGAGTTCCCGAGAAGTTGTTGACATTCCATGTTGACAAAGAACCATGACAAAGGAAAGGACGATCTGGAGGCGGTACAAAAGAGCAGTACAAGGTGGCGCCGTTTCCCAGTGTTCGCCAAATTTTTGGGGTCCAAAATTTGGAATTTGGGGAGCATCGTGAAAATAGGATTTCCATGAAGAGCATAATTTAATATGGAAAAGGTATGAATTTCGCGAAGATAGGATTCATGGTTTGGAAATCGCGAAGACCAGAAGAATGGAGGCGGTGAGTCTTTGCGATTACGTCAAGCTTCGCGAACGACAGAGCCTGAAGTGCATCGCGGAGGTGAAGGGATTTGTGAGGGAGCTTCGCGGCGAAGGCGCAAAGGTATGTTGACGGTGATTCTTCGTGACTACGTCAGGCTCCGTGAACGTAAAATTGCCGTGGTGCTTCGTGATTTGGACAGAATTCCGGAGGAAACCTTGGAGCTTCGCGATTTGAGATGACGTGGCGTTGACTTCGTGCGGAAGGGCCGAGGGTCGGTGGAATTTCCTATAAATAGAGGCCGACCCCTTCGAGAGAAGATGAGAGATTTTTCAGAGAAGATCATTTGCTCTCGTTTTGCGAAGGTAGTTCGCGGAGCCAGTGTGCTTCGCGAAAGAGGAGCTTCGCGGCGGCTATTGTATCTCCGTGAAAGTTGTGTGCTCCGCGCTGGCTCAGTGAGATTCTCGAGAGAAGTTGCTTTGCAATGAGTTGAGCTTCGCAGGAGTTCTTCGTGAGAGAGTTTCGCGAGATAGCTTCACGAAAAGGCAGGAGCTTCGCGAAGTCTTGTTTGAGCTTCGCGAAATTGGGAGCTTCACGAAGTAGGGTGCTTTGCGAAGGTATTTCCAAAGGTAGTTGCCCAGTGGTCAGAGGAAAAGTTCTATTCATCAGTGGATGAATGTTGGACTTCAACAGAGCATCTATCAACAGTTGAAGATGCATTATTTCATGCAAATGAAGAGACCTACAGGTCTATAAACTGTGATTGGATTCCCTTCACAAAGCAGTGAGCTTAGGAAGAGGAAGAAGGTGATCCTCTCCACCGGCAGTGAGCCAGAGAGAGAGAAACAGGGAGTGACCCTTGGGAAAGCAGTGAGCTAACCCTAAACATTGTAAAGGCAGTGATCCTGGGCATAGAAGTGATCTATCCCGAACATTGTATCCACAACTAGTGAAGTTTAGTGGAATTGGTACGACCGGCAACTTGTCGGCGTATACTCCTTGGACGTAGCCCTTTGCGGTGAACCAAGTAAAATTGGTGTGTCCTATGAATGCTTTACTTTCTGTTTACTTTGTGCAACAGGAAAGAGAGAGAAGAGTGTTTTTCTTAACAGCGAAACAAGATCAGAACGGGCGTTAATTTTAAATTAGTCATACCCTGATTCACCCCCCCTCTCAGGGAATTCAACCTTGTGGACCTAACAGTTGGTATCAGAGGGAAAGGTTGATTTTAGTTCTTCTCTCAATGTAGGTCACTAATCATAGAGGGATTCCGATCTTTGATGGATGTAATTTTCAGATCTGGAAGAATCGAATGCAACACTATTTCCTATCTTTGGGAATAGATGTGTTTTCAATAGCTATGCATGGTATCACAACTGATATTACTAGTGGTGAATTATTAGAAGCAGAGCATAAAGAGTTGGATGCTGATTCCAAAGCAATCAATGCCTTAGGGGGCAAAGAAATGAGACATGCTGATGTCTTGGTGGTAGAGGGTCTCAGTCATAATTTGCTTAGCGTCAGTCAACTATGCAACTCTGGGAACTCTATAATATTTAACAAGAAGATGGGTATTGTTAAAGGAAAATATGGAATAGTCATTCTACAGGGAAAACGAACAAAGGGGAATCTTTACCTGGTAGGTGGGGAAGAAGATTCATGCCTTTTATCCAGAGAAGAAGAAAATCAGCTGTGGCATAAGCGACTTGGTCATCTATGTCAACCATCTATGGAAGATCTGGTAAAGTGTGATGCTGATAGAGACCTTACCAAACTATCACTTGATCGCACTCATACGTGTGATGCTTGTCAAAAAGGGAAGATCATCAGGAAGACATACAGGCCAAAGGAACAAAAAGCAACTGGAGTGCTCGAATTTGTGCATCCTGATGTATGTGGACCTATCTCACCATGAGCTATAGATGGGAAAAGGTACTATGTTCTTTTCATTGATGACTGTAGCAGAATGTCCTGGGTATTCATCATTACCCATAAGACAGAGGTGTTCAGTTGCATAAAGAAGTACATGAGGGAATCAGAAAAGATGCTTGGGCAGAAAATTATGAAGTTTCGTACTGATAATGGTACGAAATTTACAAACAGTCAGGTTCAAAACTATCTTGAGAAACATGGAATAAGGCATCAAGTTTCATCAGTAAGAACTCCCCAAAAGAATGGAGTGGTTGAAAGGAGAAATCGGATCATCATCAACATGGCCAGAACAATGCTTATTGATAAGGACCTACCATAGAAATTTTGGAAGGAAGCAGTTTTGACATCGGTCTATGTTTCAAACAGGTCCCTGTTATGTCCGAAGCAAGGGAAGACTCCGTATGAACTGTGGTACGAAAAGAAGACAACGTTGAAATACTTTCGAATATTTGGAAGTAAGTGTTTCATTCTCAACAAAGAACATCATAGGAAGTTTGAGGCACGAGGAGATGAAAGGATATGCCTTGGATATTCAGGGAAAAGCAAAGCATATAAATGCTTCAACAAGAGGCTGGGAAAAATTGTTGAGAGCAATGATGTCACTATAGTCAAAAATGAACAGACTGATCAACAACCCAGTGAACAGTTTCTGGATGAAAGTGATGATGAGGTAAGCAACACATGGGGAGTAGAAGTGGCAGAGGCTGACTCAGAAGAAGATACTGATGATGAAAAAGAAAGTTTCAAGTCTGTATCTGCAAGGAAGCCAAAGAGTCGATCTGAAATTGATAGGCAAAATATCATTGGTGATCAGACAACTCCAGTTCAGACTCGAAGAATGAAATCATTATAGTAAACATCGTTTTTATCTCAAGTGGAGCCGAAATGTTTTTCCGATGCAACTGAAGATGAAAACTGGGTTCAGGCTATGAATGAAGAGCTTGATCAAATTGAGAAGAACCAGACATGGGATATTGTTTCGAGGCCAGCAGACAAGAATGTCATTGGGACCAAATGGTTCTATCGCAACAAGATTAATGAAGATGGAACAGTGATTCGGAACAAAGAACGTCTAGTGTGCAAGGGGTAATCCCAGATCGAGGGAATAGATGTTGATGAGACATTTGCACCGGTTGCAAGGCTGGAGACAATAAGATTATTACTAGCCATCGCAGTGCAAAGGAAGTTCAAAGTGTTCTAGATGGATGTAAAATCTGCATTCTTGAATGGTGTTCTAGAAGAGGAGGTTTATATTGAGCACCCAAATGGTTTTCTCATTCATGAGGATGAGAACAAAGTTTGCAGGCTGAAGAAGGCATTGTATGGGCTGAAACAAGCACCAAGGGCATGGTACTCAAGGCTTGATCAGTACTTGAAGAAGCTTGGCTTTCAGTGTGGAGGAGTTGATTACAATCTCTATTTCAGTAATGACAGTAATCAAAGGATGATGGTGTTAGTTTATGTCGATGACATAATATTTGGCGGATCAGATGAAGCTCAGTGCAGACAGTTTTCTGAATTCATGCAAAATGAGTTTGAAATGTCAATGATTGGAGAGCTAACGTTTTTCCTTGGTCTACAGGTGACACAAGGAAGGAATGGAACATTCATTTCTCAATATAAATATGCCAAGGAGGTCCTGAGAAGGTTTGGAATGGAAAATTCCAAGTAGATGAAGACTCCAGTTGCCACCTGAATGAAATTATCGAAAGATGAAGATGGAAAGGTAGTTAATATCACAGAATACAGGCAAATTATTGGAAATTTGTTGTACTTGACTGCAACAAGGCCTGATATTGTTTTCGCCACATGCCAAGCAGCGAGATATCAGAGCAATCCCAAGGAAATCCACATGCTTGCAGTGAAAAGAATACTTCGGTATATCCAGGGCACAGTGGATTTCGGCTTGACATATACTGATAAATTTCAGACAGAGTTATTGGGCTATACTGATGCAGACTGGGCCGGTTCTGTGGATGATAGGAAATCAACATCAGGTGGTGCTTTCTATCTTGGTGGATTGTGTATTTCTTGGATAAGCAAGAAGCAAGATTGCATTTCGTTGATCACCGCGAAAGCTGAGTATATTGCGGCCACTCAAGCATGCACCCAACTATTATGGATGAAGCAGCAGCTTGAAGATATGAGAGTTGAAGTGAAGTCTCTGATCGGAATCTAGTGCGATAACTCAAGTGCTATAAATCTCAGCAAAAATCCCGTCCATCACTCAAGGACAAAGCACATTGAGATAAAGTATCATTTTATCAAGGAGAAGGTTGAGCAGGGAATCGTGAAGTTGGAGTATGTGCCTACAGAGCTACAGGTTACATACATTCTGATAAAGGCCTTACCCAAGGAAGCATTTGAAAGGCATCGACTAGCTCTGGGAGTTCAGTCGACTCCCCGCACTTAAAATAGTGTGGATGTGGAAACCCCCCCTCTCCCCGAGGTATGATGTGTTTTTCCCTAATATGCTGCTATGTGTTCTCTACTATGTTACAGACTACAAAGGCACGTCCTTTGGGTTCGTTGACAAAGGGGGAGAAAATAGTGATTGTTCAAGGGGGAGAAAGTGTGGCATTTTGATAAATCATGAATGATATGGGGAGAAGCTGACCAGTGGAGCAGCCAGATAGGGGGAGCAATGAGAAAGGGGGGATTTTTCAAACCTGACGATGCTAGAAGTGATCGATCAAAGCAGAGATATCATGATAGTTGAGGATCGTGATAAAAGCAGAACAGTGGTGTTGGAAAGGTTAGAGAAGGTTTCCAGCTATCATCAATTGGGATCAGTGTGGTTCAACAATTGGTATCAATTTAAGAATTGGTATCATGTTGGAATCGACAATTGGTGTTTGACATGAAGTGATTCATTGACGAACTTTTCATACTACTCTTGTTTCTCACACCGAGCATTGCTCATGTGGGCTTAGAGTATGTGTTAAGTGATTCCTTGAACGCTATCATAATCGCAAGAGGTGAATGGTGGTAGCGGATGGAAGAAGACTCAGTGAGGTATCAAAGTACAGAAAATCTTTCTGAGCAGAGTTGTGAAGAGTTGTCAACAAACCCAAAGGGGGAGATTGTTGGGCAAAAATCCCCCAAGGTAACATTGCAGTATTTTTGGGTTGATTGTGTTTGTTGACAAAGAAGGTTTCCATGGAAAATTGTTGAGTTCCCGAGAATTTGTTGACATTCCATGTTGACAAAGAACTATGACAAAGGAAAGGACGATCTGGAGGCGGTACAAAAGAGCAGTACAAGGTGGCGCTGTTTCCCAGTGTTTGCCAAATTTTTGGGGTCCAAAATTTGGAATTTAGTGAGCATCGCGAAAATAGGATTTCCATGAAGAGCATAATTTAATATGGAAAAAGCATGAATTTCGCGAAGATAGGATTCATGGTTTGGAAATCGCGAAGACCAGAAGAATGGAGGTGGTGAGTCTTCGCGATTACGTCAAGCTTCGCGAACGGCAGAGGCTGAAGCGCATTGCGGTGGTGAAGGGATTTGCGAGGGAGCTTCGCGGCGAAGGCGCGAAGGTATGTTGACGGTGATTCTTCGCGACTACCTCAAGCTCCATGAACAGAAAATTGCCGTGGTGCTTCGTGATTTGGACCGAATTCCGGCGGAAACTTTGGAGATTCGCGATTTGAGATGACGTGGCGTTGACTTCGCGTGGAAGGGCCGAGAGTCGGTGGAATCTCCTATAAATAGAGGCCAACCCCTTCGAGAGAAGATGAGAGATTTTTCAGAGAAGATCATATGCTCTCGTTTTGCGAAGGTAGTTCACGGAGCCAGTGTGCTTCACGAAAGAGGAGCTTCGCGGCGGCTATTGTAGCTCCGCAAAAGTTGTGTGCTCCGCGCTGGCTCAGTGAGCTTCGCGAGAGAAGTTTCTTTGCAATGAGTTGAGCTTCGTGGGAGTTCTTCGCGAGAGAGATTCACGAGAGAGCTTCGCGAGAGAGCTTTGCGAAAAGGAAGGAGCTTCGCGAAGGCTTGTTCGAGCTTCGTGAAATTGGGAGCTTTGCGAAGTAGGGTGCTTTGCGAAGGTACTTTCCAAAGGTAGTTGCCCAGTGGTCAGAGGAAAAGTGCTATTCATCAGTGGATGAATGTTGGACTTCAACAGAGCATCTATCAACAGTTGAAGATGCATTATTTCATGAAAATGAAGAGACCTACAGGTCTATAAACTGTGATTGGATTCCCTTCACAGAGCAGTGAGCTTAGGAAGAGGAAGAAGGTGATCCTCTCCACCGGCAGTGAGCCAGAGAGAGAGAAACAGGGAGTGACCCTTGGGAAAGCAGTGAGCTGACCCTAAACATTGTAAAGGCAGTGAGCCTAGGCATAAAAGTGATCTAGCTCAAACATTGTATCCACAGCTAGTGAAGTTTAGTGGAATTGGTACGACCGACAACTTGTCGGCGTATGCTCCTTGGACGTAGCCCTTTGTAGTGAACCAAGTAAAATTGGTGTGTCCTGTGCATGTTTTACTTTCTGTTTACTTTGTGCAATAGGAAAGATAGAGAAGAGTGTTTTTATTAACAGAAAAACAAGATCATAACGGGCGTTAATTTTAAATTAGTCATACCCTGATTCACCCCCCCTCTCAGGGCATTCAGCCTTGTGAAACTAACACATCTCGATTATGAATCTGGTCCTCCCATTTTCACATATCTAGAATTAATCAAACATAATACCACACACATCATAAACCAGGGGAAAAAACTCATTTCATAAAACATGGTTGAAAAATCACATTTCTAAACAAAATAAAGCAAAACAAAACTCAATACAACTTTGGGAACTGGGAATGCATCTGCATTTGTCACTCCCAAGTACTCTCCTCCTAAACACCATGCCTCCACAATATACAAACCAAATGAATGGTTCATCTATGAAGCACCTTCTCTTGAAAATACTAGATCTCTACTGGGTGTTTCAAAAATTCCGCATCGTCCTCAAAATCCAACTCTCCCCAGTCAAAGACATGAGATACATTGTGAAGATACTGATGAAGTTGAGAGACATGGAGGATGTTGTGGATTTTATCCAACTATGGTGGCAATTCAAACTAGTATGAAACCTCACCAACTTTCCCCAACACCTCAAAGGGACCAAAAAACCTGGGAGAAAGATTAATCCCTCTACCAAACCTCCATTTCCCACATTGAGGGTAAACCTTAAGGAAAACGTGGTCTCCAACCTTGAACTTCAAGGGCCTTCTCTTATGATCGAAATAAGACTTTTTTCGGTCCTATGCTACTTTAATCCTCTCACAAACTAGATAAACTTTCTTTATCATGATCTACACTACCTCGGGTCCAAGAACAATTGTCTCCCCAACTTCTATCCAACACAATAGTGAATGACCCAATCTTCTATACAAAGATTCAAATAGAGCCATGCCAATGCAAGAGTGATAATTATTATTGTAAGTGAACTAAAAAAAGGCAGGTGTCATACCCAAGATCCACCAAATTCCAAGATGCCTGATTGTAATATATCTTCCAACATTTGGATAACCCACTCTTTCTTCCCATCCATTTGAGGGTGGAAAGTAGTGTTGAGGAATAACTGGGTGACAAAAGCATGATTTAATCCCCTCCAAACTCGTGAGTTGAAATGTGTGTCCTAATCTGAAACAATGGACCTTGGAACTCTATGAAACTGCACTACCTCATCCACTTATCTTTTTTCCAAGGAATCCATTATGCCCGACTCCTTGATCGCTAAGAAGTGATCCGATTTCATCAACCGATCTACTATTACCCAGATAACATTACAAAATCACTAATCTCTAGGTAAACCTATGATGAAATCCATCAATATGTCATCCCACTTCCACTCATGAATATCCAAGGGATATAAAAAACCACTAGGAACATGATTCTTATCCATTACCTACTGGAATACTAAGCATCTTTCCACAAACTCCTCTACTAACTGCTTCATCCCAGGCCAACAAAACTGCATCCTCAAGCCATGATACATATTGGAAACTCCTGGGTGTAATTCCAAAGGTGAGTTATGAAACTCATGAAGGACCCCATCGTGCATTGCCACTGGAAAAAACAATTTTCCATGAAACAACATTTGGTTCTAACCATCCTCAGAGCATCTCTATGGAGCATCACCATGGCCAACACGATCACACAACACCTCTACCTCTAAGTCTCCCCACTAAGACTCCTCCAACTTCTGAATTAGAGAAGAATACACCTTCATATGAAACAAACATCCCTTACCATATTCTATTTTTACATCTAAGTGAAAGGATTCCAACTCCTCCATCACTCTCCAAGAATCTGCAGACTCACAAACAACCTCCTTCCGCGAATTCCTACTCAAATCATCAGCAAAAAACTTCCACTTTTCTGAGGTGTAGGATATCTAAAAATCATAGTCCTGAAGAAAATGCCTCCACATCCACTATCAAAGGTTTAGATCTCAATTGAAAAAGATATAACTCAAAATATTGTGATACGTAAAGACCATAAATAACTCTTCAATGAGGTAATGTTGACACAAATTTAGTGAAGACACGACCACTACCAGCTTTAGATCATGGGTGGCATAGTTACGCTCATGGGGACATAACTTCTTAGACCCATAAGATATTTATTCTCACTACTACATCAAGACTCATCCCAATACTAGATGAAAAGCATCATAGAATACCTAAAACATCATTCATTCCTTAGGTAAATGGTACAATGAAGCACTAACAAACTTCCCCTTCAAATAGATGAATTCTACTTGGAACTGATCACTCCAAAAAAAAGTTTGATCCTTCTTGGTTAAAACTATCAATAGGGATGAAAATCGAGAGAAATCGGGTAAATTTTTTTGATAATAGCCCACAAGACCAATAAAACTGTGAACTTCCACCACATTCTTGGGTGCTGACCAAGAAACAACTACTTCATCATTAGATGGGTCAACTATTACACCCTTCTAAGACAACACATGTCCAGGGAAATTCACCCGTCATGTCCAAAATTTACACTTAGACAAATTTCCATAAAGCTAGGGTCATCGAAGAACATGCAGGATAGTTTTGATATGCTTGGTATGCTCTTCCTATGACTTCGAGTAGATCAAGATATCATCAATGGATATGACAATGATCTAATTCAAAAAATCATGGAACATAGAGTTCGTAAGCCCCATGAACACATCTGGTACATTCATAACACCGAAAGATATAACCACAAACTAGAAGTGAACATACCTACATCTAAAGGCAGTCTTCAGGATATCGCCCTCCTTCACCCTTAATTAGTGATATCCAGACTGCATATCAATATTAGAAAACCAACTTGCCCCTCACATCTAGTAAAAGAGACCATATATCCTCAGAAGTGGGTAATGATTCTTGACCATCACCTGATTCAACCCCCATTAGTCTATGCACAACCTCAGACTACCGTCCACCTTCTTTGAAAACAAAAATGGATCACCCCACGATGACACACTGGGATGGATAAAAACCTTTTTCATTAGATCATCTATCTGATTTATCAACTCCTGTAACTCATAAGGTTCTATCTGGTAAGGATCCATTGAAATCGGAGAAGCACCGAGCTATAAGTCTATCCATAACTCAACATCATGTCGAGGGGGTATCATCACAACCTCCTTGGGTAAAACATCTAGGAACTCCACAATGACTCTGGGAAACTATTCCATTTTAGCATCAACTGATTCTACTAAAAACTTATCCAAAAAAGAGATAAGGGGCTCCACATGCCGACTGCCCACATGAAAAACCTGCTCACCAACAAAAACCACATGCTGTCCATCCACATATGAAAACAAGACTCTCCTCTATAAGTAGTCAATAATAGAACATACAAAATATAACCAGTCAATGTTGAGGATGAAATCGTATGGATGTATCTGTTGCAAGAAGAGATCCCCACAAAATTGATGTGGCCCCATCATCAGTCTATACCCCCAGCACACACCAAACAAGCTGGTATGGCCTCCGACTAACATACCCAACACCAGGGTCATGAGAATACTCTCTACATTTAGTCCTAGAGCATGGGATAGAGTGGGTGAAATAAAGGAGTGCTAATATCCTGAATCAAATAGAGCACAAGCAAGGTGTAATGTCCTAGACCCAGGTGCCACCCTATGGTGCCCTGAGATCGGTTGGACACATGGCCCCAATCGCATCTCCCCAAACACCATAGGCTTCCGAATAGTATTGAGGGCCTAGGCGAGTTATTGGGGAGACTATTTCCTCATTACCAGAGTATCACAATAGAATTAAAACATACAATAAACAGTGGAAGTGAAATAAACATCAGTCAAATGAAAGTAATACAAGACCAGAATACATATCAATAACCAGAAGTTTCTCATATACAAAATGATGTAGATGATACAAGTATCTAGAAAACAACCAGGATATTACATGTAACTATAATATAGTACAAGTATCCAAAAAGAACAAAAGACCAAAAAGTTCCCGTAGCATCACAATCCTCATCTTGGTCTTCTACTCCCCTTATCCAAAGCCACAGTCAATAACCTGTATCGGGGTGCTTTCCCTTATAATCACCTACAACCATATAATCTATTTGGGTCCTTAAGGAGGCCCAAACAAGGTGTTAGATAAACATCCCAATAGGCAACCACTCAGGTCTATACAGTTCTAACAACAATATAAAAAGTGCTAGAAAGTGTAAGGAAAATAGTAAAGTAAGTGCGTATGCCCATGGAATAAGTCTACTATCATAAGTAATATTGAACAACCCCTCAAGGCTACCTACAAAAGAGTCATCTCCTAACAAGGAATCTATAACAAAGTAAACAAGTCACACAGCCACACCGTACATCCATCAATACCAAACAATCCACAACCACACTGTATAAAGAAGTCAAGAGAATCCCACAACCACACCATATAGTGAAAAGTAGACCCCAAGGACCGAATCCAAGGTGTCACGTACCAGAGAATCCATGTAATGATTCTAGACCATGATGGGCCATATCCAAGGAGCTCGTCCAAGGCATTCACATCAAGTCCCATGGGTGTCCTATTGGAAACTTGGTCTAGGAACTAGTTGGGGTCCTAGGAGAATGGAAATGGAATGTCCTATGTGAGGCCAAGAAATCCAAATCCACAGGGTAGCAAGGCCCAATACATCCCATGAAATCAATACCCAAGGGGCAGAGTCAACCCAAGGCGTCCACTACCACATTCCAGATCCATGGAGAGCATTTTATGGCATCATTCAAACCATTAAATCAAATAATCCAATTTACACATTCATTCTATGTGAGTATACCCAATCACATAACAAGAACCATCCATGAGTATACCCACTCATGGTAACCATTTATCATTTACAAAGCATATGGACATACCCTCCCATATTAACCATTTACCATGCCATTAACCATTTTATAAAGGTATACCCACCAATATTAACACATTTTATTCAATCCATCTTATCAAAATAAGCACGGAATCATAAGATATAAAAAATAAAGGAGGCAATACATCTCTTAGGAAATATATTCAAGCTATAAAAGCATTAATGGTCTTCCTCAACTTAGGAAAGTAGAAGCACACACCCCTTGGGTGGATTAAACATGCATAAATAGGTTAAATCTAAAAAGCACACCCCATGGGTGACCCTAAAATAAGAAACGGGTGCCAAAAAACCTAAACGGAACCTACGAGCATCTTCACTAGGTCCGAATAATACTACAACAAGAAGCTCACTCAAAAACGGGGCCACAATAGAAAGTCTGATGGGTGGAATATCAATCGAAAGCTTGAAAAGCACCAGAAAAGCCGAAAGAATTTATAGAAAACCTAGCTTACCTCGGTAGTATAAAGCTCATATAGTATCAAGTTCTAATTCTTCATAGTTTATGATAAATTTAAAGAAAAGACAAAGAATGGGATATTGTGGCATATGATCCTAAATCCAAATAGCGCAGTCATTGTTCCGAAGAATTAATAATGACTAAAAAGGAATCGATTACTTACTAATGCAGTTTCAACAAGAAAAACCATGCTCAAATTAGAGTTAGGGTGGCTGTTAGATCTGAAAAACCATATTATAGGGGTTTAGTCTCTCAAAAATGAGAGATAAGTGTTATGTCCGTCAAAATAAGAGGCTATTGCCTCTATTTTTAAAAAACCCAATGGGAAAGTGCACGATGTGTACCTCCAGTACATGATGTGTACTTCTCGATTTTATTTTTCTGAAGAAAAAACCATACACATTTTGAAATTCTACTACACATTGTGAACTGGGAGTACACGATGTGTATTTGGCATACAGTCATCCTTAAACCTCTTCCCCCCCTTATTTCTAAAAAACAATCCAACCGGCCCATGACCCGGATAAAGGTCTAATCCAAAAAGGAAAGCAAACAAATTTAACCTGAAAGAAAAGGTCCATACCTCAAGAAAACCCAAGATTTTATATAAGGGTACTAAACAAACTGATCATACCTCTGACGATCTCAGGCTCTACTAAAACCGCTGCCTCTATCATGTGAAACTGACCATACCCAACTCTTCTGCCTTTCTACTAACAAAAACCTCCATGAACATTCCCAGGTCGAGGTCCCTGAACATGAGGGACATCTTGAGGTCGACCTATACCCACTTAATCTCCCCTTAGTGGAACATGAGATTTTTACCCCTACTACTGAAATGGCTTGATTGGAAACTGTTGCTAAGGTTGGTGCTGAACCTATCCACCACTACTAAAATGAGCCCAAATATCTACTGGGCATTAATTCGGAATATGGCCATGGAATCCATAGAATAAAAAATTCTTCCGCAAGTTTATGGGAAGGGAACAAGGATAAGAAGGTAAAAAAGGAAGTTTTTGAGGTTGACTACCTACCGGTCGAAACCTCATAGGTCATAGCACCTGAGACCTTCCACTAGTAACCCTACCTCTCAAATAACCTTATTGGTTCCCCTCTCATGGTAAAACTCATCATGTGTGAATACAATCAATCAACTCTACCTTCTTTAGAATTTCCAGGTATGTCAGCAATGTAAATGGAGTAACCACGTACTAGATAAAAGGAAAAAGTGCCTCCTCAAGATATCTTGCATGAGACTTATCATCTATAAAGAGATCTGTGAAAAAATGAAGGAGATCCTTGAACTTGATCCCCAACTCCCACACTGAAATACTCCCCTGCTGAAGGGAGAGTAGCTCCTGCCTCTTCTCAGCCTTCGTGGTCAATAAAAGGAACCCTTCTCGGAATTCATTATCGAATTCGACCCATAAAACATTAGCCTCCTTTCGTTCCCCCAGATATAACATCAACTACTGATGCGTGGCTCCTCACATCCGAATGTCTACCAAAGGAACCTAATACTCCATTGGGGCCTGAATAAAAATGAAGGAGATTTCAATCTCATCGAGCCAGCTCTCTGTTTCCATGTTTGAAACAATTACCTCATACTTACCCTAAGAATTATTCTAGAAAGAGTGAAACATCCTTTTCCACTAGTCATCCTCCTCAACTAGATAAACCCTCTGTAGACCAACTGGATTATCCTTCTATACCTCTGATACCTGAGCCACACACATACAACTACTAGGAGCCATAGCTGAAAAGGTAAAAAAATATTTCCTAATCCCGAGTAGTATGGAGTCTGTATTAAAATTTATTTTAACACATTTAATAAATATTTTTCTATTAATTTAAAATTTTTCAAACCAATCTAAATAAAACAAGAACACAAGTCATTATGATGCATGTACCTTTCCTAGGATATCTACCCTGCAAACGATGTATCCTCACTTTTTCATTCAGTAGGCTCAGAGTCCTTGCATCAGAACACGGGGCCCCCTAAAATCCCATGTCCTAGCAGTTCTTCCCTAGCCTATATCATGCACCAAGATCACTTGAAATGTTTTCCCTACCAACCCATGAAATCCTCACTATGCCTAACTTCAAAATCCATCCTATATCTCAACCATAAGCTCTAATACCATTCTATCCTGACCCCTCCCTCCAATGATACCCCTCTTAGGATGAAAATGGAGAAAGAGAGATAATGACCCTCGATTCCTGCCTCCAGTAGGCCCCAAGTTTGCGACTAGCACCAAGGGTATACAGATCACACAATATGGAAGACATTACACTTTTTAGTGAAAAATATTGGGAGATATGATGGATCATCCAAAAAAAAACTCTAATACATATATAAAAGAAAGAAAAAAACCATCCCATATGCATGCATAAAATAGAACTAGTATAATTACAATAAAATTAAAAAGTAAAGTACCCAAAAGAAAGGTAAACCAGTGAATCAAAAATCATCCCAAAGCCTGAGGTAGTAATGCCCAACACAACCCATAAAATCCAAATGGAAACCTAAAATATGTTTTATATACATAGGGTGAGCATACAAGTATACTCAGTAGGAAAAACAAAGTTTATCATGCACAAGTGAGATAAGAATACTAATGCATCTGTTAGAAAATAGTAGAACCAAACAAAACCTAACAGGTATACTAACCATCCCAACCTCACTAAGGCATGCTCTCCAAATAACATAAGTCAATTAATGTAATATAATGAACATAGATGATAGGGAACCCCGCACCACTTCCCACTGATTAGCCACTCTTTCCCAATGGAAAACATCCTCCCACACCCATCTATTCCAAAAGTACCACATCACAACCCAACCACACACACCTGGGCCTCAAAAACCACACCACATCCTGCCCACAGACACTTGGGCCATAAACCGCAACACATCCCACCTGCAGACACCTAGGACACATACCACATCACATCCCACCCACAGACACCTGAGCCAAAAACCACATCACATCCCACTCGTAGAAACATGGGCCACAAACCACATCACATCTCGCTCACAGAAACCTAGGACACAACCCACATCTCATCCCGAATACACCTGGGAAATCATAAAACATATCATCCCGAGACACTTGGGAAACAAAACTCTCCCGCACACACCTAGGCCTCACAAACCACAACTTGCTGAAGTATCTTGGGCTATGTAACCACCTAAAAGAGGGATATGAGAAGAGAAGGTTTCTATCCATCCTTCCTCCTAATGGGATGTTTTGGAAATGAAATCTCCCCCATGATGATGGGGGTGTTCGGTACGTAGTGCTCAACTAGGGTGGGGTGCATATAAAAATCATAAGGAAAAATAAAAGTATATACATATATGATACCAAAAACTCAACTGAAACCTATGGGTTCCTAGATATAAAATCAACTCACAATACTACCACCTTTGCTGCAACATTTAAATGCATAACACCACAAAACAAGCCACAACTTATTTTTAATTCCCAACTAATTTAATTTAATGAATTCAGTTATTTT
This sequence comes from Viscum album, assembly GCA_963277665.1. Lineage (NCBI taxonomy): Eukaryota > Viridiplantae > Streptophyta > Magnoliopsida > Santalales > Viscaceae > Viscum > Viscum album. The sequence continues at coordinate 410,212,677 of OY728129.1, read as the reverse complement.
ATTATTTAGCATTAACTAAATTTAACCACACAACCCATCATTTATTCATCCATTAACCATTTCCCATTCCATTTTCCAATCCAACCCAAGTCATTCCACATTTTATTAATTAATTCTTTATTCATTCCATCACTACATAGGAAACCACTAAGCACAAAACACCACAAAAAATACAAAAATAGTCATTTCCAAAGGCGAATAGCCTGATAAATTAAGGTAGATCCGCATAAATACATATCATTCCACATTCTATACTTTTATTACCCATTCATGGTATATCATGTATCAATATATATATACAGGGTGAATCTTTCTACATTTTATTAAAGGAGAAACACCCATACCAGACACTACCATCTTTCTTCAAACTCATCCAGCTCTGATCATATATCAATGGAACCAACCCCCAGATCATAAACCCATATGGTAACACATTACCAGATAACCAGCTTATCCCTACTGTACAACACTTATCATCCATTTAATAATGAATAAATCTCTTAACCAGTGATTCCATTACATAGACAGGTTGATGTATCATCTAAAATTTCATCTAAAACACCACCCAAGATAACCCACAACACACAATCATGCTCACAGATATACCGCAACACAAACTAGAGAAAACCCACAAATCACAACATAGTCACTTCACATTATATTTGTCCCACACATGCATCCAAAAACATTCCACACATCACATCACATAGAATGATGAAACACAATTTTATATTTATCAAAGGGGACACTTTTCCAATTCCACTTCATTATTTAAGGGCGTTATCATACAAACCAAATCATGGGGTATCCATTTATTAGCCGAATTTACGTGATTAACCAATTTCCATATGTAATTGTTCAATAGGAACTAAAAAACATGAAAATCACTTTGTGAACAAAAAAGGGCCCCCCCAACAACCATGATTTTCATCGGGGCATTAAACCCGTATAATTCACAATATAAAAAACATAATATCAAAACCTCAAATTCATGGAAATAAAATCCCCCTACCCCTTTCAATTTTATTAAACTAATTATTATCTTTTATTAGCCTGGAACAACCATGATCCATAGGTCAAAAAAAAACTATATCCCTCACACATAATGCAAAAATGAAGATAAAAAAAGGAAATCCTACCTCAAAAGAGTGTCAATGATCTTCGCACAAGAACATACCACATAATGGATCTCCGATCACCTCTCCCGCAAGGTCTGTATCCATATGAAGATGTCACGAGACCACCACACTGAAAAAAACCAAATATAATCCCATTTAAAACCATGAGAGATCATCATCCATCACATGGAAAGAAGAAAAATAATGGGAAAGAGACCAAACCATAAGAAACCACAAGAACGGAGGAAGAAAACACCTTAGATCGAATATGGATCACTAAAGATCGAAGGAGGGAAGCTAGAAATCAATCCTTAGCGTATGAATCCTAAAAAATCTGAAGAGGGGTTGTTGAGTTGCTTGGGGTTCTCCCAAAATGATAGGAAAAAGTAAACCATAACTGAATGAATGATGGTTTGGCTGAAAATAATTTTAAAACTACAGATGATCTGGGTATGACATGAAATGTAATCCCCTTTCACGCTGTGTAATAATCAGGGTTCAGTTTTCTCCAAACAATTCATCACCTCTCCATTTTATTTTATTTTACCAACATTGAAATATTACATGTTATGAAACCTCTAAGACAAGCTGTGAAATAGAGTTTCACATCATGTAGTACAGTTACACGATGTGTAAATCCCCCTTTTTCTAGCCTTTAGAAACTGAACTTCTCCAAACTCCCTCCGAGCCTCCTTAGAACACTTCCAACAACAAAAATCCACAAAGTAACAGACATGGAATGCATAGAACTTAAAAAAAAACTAATTAGGGATTCATGAATTATTTAAATTTAAACAATTCACATGGATGGGATTAATCCTTAAAGAATAGAAATGTAAATTCTTATTGGGGCAGAAGGAATAATCAACTTCAACACAAGTTGAAGAAGTGTCCCAGTGGGATCATTTAAAACCATCATCTAAAAATAATGATTGGATTATAATACCAAATACTTGGGATAAACTAAAAACAAACCTCATCCTCAGTGGAACCAAAAAATAGAATCAAATCTAGAAAAATGTCAAATTGGAAACTGGGAGAAAGGTTTAAACAAGACACAAGCATATATTGATGTTTTGAATATTGGTCATGATTCCAAGTTTAAGAGTAAAAGATAGTATGAGTGGAGATTTAAAGAGAGTTCTTGGAGTCCCCATAATTGGGACTAGATTTTTTATAAAACTATGGGTCTGACTTAATGGGATGAACTGAAAAATTTGACTAAAAAAGATCAAAATATTGATGACTTAAAGAAATACAATGGTGGTCAAAATGAATGAAAATGGTTTAAATAGAAAACACACACTTAAAAGAAATACCCACTTACTAATTATAACTAAGGATGAAATGAAAGTGGAAATAATATTTAATGGGGTCAGTAGGGGGAAGAAACTACTATGAGTGAAAATTTATAGAACTAGGGAACTGTGAATGAAAAATAAGGTGAATTAACCTACTTAATAATGGTATAAAACATTCTATTGTGTACATGCACTTTGTATGTCATTTTTTAAAAGAAGTAATTTTTAACTAAACATGAGTTTAGCGATTTGTGTAGAAAAATTTCTATCGTAGATGTTCATAATAATGAAAATATTAGAAGCATTGGGTGTTTTAATTCACTGATCACCAAGAAATAATAATATAGGAAGAAAAATGGGATTTATTTTAACTTAAATAAAGGTTACAAAAACTTACTCTCTACACCCCTCTCTCTCACATGGATCTCTCCCAAATCTCAAATAATGGAGATTTGGATAAAAACGATTGTTAAATATAAGAGGCCCTCCAAGACCTCCTTAAATATCCATGGTGGGAGGTGTCAAGTTTTACACAACTCCCACAAATCCCCCACCAACCTTGGACTTAAAACATGGCAGAAACCTACTCCTTTGAAAACTCTCATCGATACCAAAGTAATAGTTACTAAACATGTAAAATGTGTAGCATCCTTGTTGGATGTCCTCCATGGTGGGTGTGGTTGGTTCAACACCCACCAACCAAGGAAGCTAAAAAATACTCCAACAATTCTCCCCCTCTAGTTGCAATCCACTAAAGCATCTCTAAAGGACTAGCTATTGCACATATATAATGAACATCATCCATGTTAATGGGTTGGTGAGGTAGGTGCACCAACCACCTACAAGGAAGATAGAAAAATAATCCATCAAATCTCACCCTTTATTGGAAATCCACCAGAGTGTCAGCAAAGGTCTAGATTTTTCCGAGCAACCTCCTTTGTCAACATATTCACAAGATTATCCTTCATGTGGATCTTCAAAACTATCAACAGTTGTCAATCCATCACTTCACATATCAAATGTTAGTGAATGTTGATATACTTCTTGACATCCTCTTGGAACCCCCTCATTAGTCAGAAATAGGTACTCTGACTCTGAATATTTTGTTTACATAATCCTTCCTCATGAAGATCTTAGAACTTGTGAAATGTTAGGTTTCGAGAGCCACAACATCACCTAGATCTTGTGTTGGTTATAAAACTTATTGTAGAGAGGAATGAGTCTCCCCCTACTCAATATCCTCATCCACTACCTCCTTTTCCACTATCGGTGAGTCTCTTTGGACCTCCTCCTCTTCATTTATAGGTGGTATTAGTACACGTGTTGGATCATGAATTGATTTCTCAACACTTTCTCACTAGTGAAAAAAAACAGTTTTTATGTCAGTTATTTTTCATTTTTTACGTCGGTTTTTAGCCGACCTTAATACGAACGGTGTTATAAATATTGTTTTTTACGTCGGTTATTTAAAAACCGACGTAAAAAACATAACATCACAGTGTTTATCACACTGGTTATTAAATAACCGACGTGATAAAACATTTCCCAGGCTTTTATCACATCGTTTATTTAATAACCGATGTGAAAAACCATGGGGGAGGGTTTATCACGATGGTTATTTAATAACCGATGTGATAAACCAGTGCGGGGGGTGTTTATCATGTCGGTTATTAAATAACTGATGTGATAAACTTCTGGAAAATGGTTTATCACATCGCTTATTTAATAAACGATGTGAAAAACTAGGGGGGAGGGTTTATGACGTCGGTTATTAAATAACTGACGTGATAAACTAGTGGGGGGGGGGGTGTTTATCACGTTGGTTATTAAATAACTGACGTGATAAACCAGGGGGGAGGGTTTATCATGTCGGTTATTAAATAACTGATGTGATAAATCAGTGTGGGGGGTGTTTATCACGTCGATTATTAAATAAACGACGTTAAAAACCATTTTTTTCAAAAATAGAAAGCAATCCTCTACTCTCCCCAGAAACAACCAGAAACCAAACCAAGAATTTGTACCAGAAAAACAGAAGTAGACCAAAACAAGAACCAAAGAAAAATTAATAATTTACATTGACAACATTTAAAACTTACCCCACTGGACAGCCCCCCACCCCTTGGACAACCCCCCTCACCCCACTGGACAGCCCACACCACACCCCTAGACACCCCCCACACCCCTGGATTTCCCCCGACCCCTTGGATATCCCCAAACACCTCTGGAAATCCCCACTACCCCCTGGAAAGCCCCCCACACCCTTGGACAACCCCACCCTCATGTATACCCCCCACACCCTGGACAACACTCCCACACCCTTGGACAACCCTCCCACACCCCTGAAACATGACCAAAAAGTTACCAAAAATAGACCAAAACCCCCTCACCCCACTGGACTGCCGCCACCACACCCCTGGACACCCCCCACACCCATGGATATCACCACCACCCCTTGGACATCCCCCAACCTTCTGTATAACCCCCACCCCCTGGACATCACTCCCACACCCCTGAAATAGACCAAAAAGTTACCAAAAACAGACCAGAACTCCCTCACCCCACTGGACAACCCCCACCACACCCCCCACACCCCTGGACTACCCCCACCCCCTGGACAACCCCCAACACCCTTGGACAACCCCCACCCTCCTGGACACCCCCCACACCCCTGGACTGCCCCACCACCCCCTGGACACCCCCCACACCCCTAGACTTCCCCCACCCCCTGGACAGCCCCAAACACCCCTAGACATCCCCACCAACCCCTGGACATCCCCCCACACCCCTGGAAAACCCCCACCCTCAAGTATACCCCACCCTTTGGACAACAATACCACACCCCTGGACAACCCTCCCACACCCCTGAAACAGGACAAAAAAGTTACCAAAAATAGACCAGAACCCCCTCACCCACTGGACTGCCCCCACCACACCCCTGGACACCCCCACACCCCTGGACATAACCACCACCCCCTGAACATCCCCCACACTTATGTATACTCCACCCCCTGGACAGCACTCCCACACCCCTGGACAACACTCCCACACCCCAAAACAGACCAAAAAGTTACCAAAAACAGACCAAAACCCCCTCACCCCACTGGACAGCCCCCACCACACCCCCACACCCCTGGACTGCCCCCACCCCTGGACATGCCCCAACACCCTTGGACAACCCCCCACCCTCCTGGACACCCCCACACCCTGGACTTCCCCACCACCCCCTGGACACCCCCCCACACCCCTGGACTTCCCCCACCCCCTGGACAGCCCCTAGACAGCCCCTGGACAGTTGGTGTTGGGAGAGGAGGCACCGCCATCCCTCAGGGGGCATGCCGCTGGAAGGTACTCATCACTCCCACATGCGAATCTTGAGATCTCAAAATGTCTCACATGTGGGAGTGATGAGTACCTTCCAGTGGAGTTCAGCCCCCCGAGGGATGGCGGTGCCTCCTCTCCCACCCCCTGGACTACCCTCCCCATCCCCATGGACACCCTAAATGCCCCCACCCCCTTGGACAGCCCTCCCACACCCCTAGAAACCCCCCTCACCCCACAGGAGACCCCCACACCCCTGGACACCCCCTGGACATCCCCCCACTCCCCTGGACAACCCTTCCACCATCCTGGAAATGCTCCCACCCCCTGGATTTCCCCCCCCCACTCTCATGGACACCCAGGATACCCCCCACCCCACCGGACAGCCCTCCCACACCCCTGAATACCCCCCAATCCATTAAACACCCCCACACCCTTGGAACCCCTTCCCCCAGACCGGAATCCATAAAAGAAAACATAAGTAGACCAAAACAAGAAGTAGAGCAAAATTAAACATTCACATATATAACATTCAAAACTTACAATTTCAACTTAAAAAAAAACTAAATATAACCTAAACGACTACCAAATACACAATTACAATGACAATATTCAAAATTACATTTTACACTACAAACAACTAAAAATCAATCAAACCTATAAAATAATTTGACCATTCCACTTGTAAGTGTTTGACATCTTTAGCACTATAGGGTTGAGGGTCATCAAATAGATACAAATTAAAAGGATAGTAGTTAACATGTTTAATGAATAAATAAAATGAAATATTATGGCAAAGTTTAAAAGGAAATATTACTAGGCCAAAGTTCACAACTATCCCAGTTGTTATTATTTCATACATAAATCTTAACATATAATATCCGCATTTGATGAAGCCTTGTTGTTTATGACAATTCTGTTTTAATGAGTGTAAATTCAATATATTATTTGTATGTAATAAATCAAACAATACAAATTATAATTGGATATTTACCTTTACATTTACATATTTGATCTTCGCACTCCTTTTCTTTGTGTTTTTTCAAAAGTATACCCATACCCTATTAGAAAATAATACGAATGGGATAAATCTAAAATTCATTATAATAGAGAAAACTATTTAGAAATTGAAACTTACTTTTCCAACATTTTCTTAAAACTTTCCCACACATCACCATGGACAGAGCATATCCAATAAAGTGTATTCTCCCTTGAAAAAAAACCCCAAACATCCAATGATCACTGATAAAAAAAATTTAAGGTTAGTTGTTTTTTATGTTAAAAGATAATGAACTCTTTGAGAGAGATGTGTTTCATACCTCTCACAAAAAGGAATCATCCAACATTGTGTGACTATATTCTGTTCAAGTCTTTCAGCAATATAAACCATTCGTTGTTCCTCATCCAATGCACATGCTTCAGGGGAAATCAAATGCGGGTAGATGAACCCATATACATCTGTCCTCTCATTATTCTCACAAATGTTATAAAGATACCTAATACAAAACAGACATAATTATACATTTTTAATAAATATAACGCAGGGAAAAGGTGTTATGACTTACATGGAAAAAATCTGCACCACTTTGATGCCCAACTTATCTCCAGTAAAAAGCTCCATGATATCAACTTTCATAATCTACACAGTTATTGCACGTCCACAAACATGATCTTCCATTGGAAACTCATAATGATCCACCAACAAATTTGAATATCTTGACAATCTGTCAAGACTACTAGAATCTGTATATGATGTCATAGCCATTTTTCTTTGTTGTTGTCAATACAATATTTCTTTACCTTTGAAGTATTCCTGTAAAAATAAATAGAAAATTATATTAGTTTTCAAATGATAAAACAACTTTAATAAAAAATAAAATAGAAGATATAACATACATACCTCTATGGTAATGAGTCGAAGAAGTCTGGATGGCCAAATTAAAAAATGGCCGATACTATGTCCAACTGTCGTCACCTCATCTGAAGGTAATGGTACTTGAGCTGATCTATCTATAATATCCTGTATAGTGACCCTCTGATTCTATAACACTAATTGTTGATGATGAACTATATCTCCTATACAATATACCAAACCATATGCAACTATATGATGTTGAGGATCATCAACATACAACTCGCAATAAGTAGGAAGTTGCGGTGGAGGATTATGATAAAAAATGGGGTCCGCGGGCTGAGGTGGGGGAGTGGGAGCTACTGGAAGAGGTGGAGGAGTGGGAGTTGTAGTCTGAAATTTCCTTTGCATGTCTACAAACATAGACTGTACTGAGGCTCTAATATTTTCCTCCATCGTCACATTAATATTATGAACTTCAGCCTCCAAGGATTCTATTTTTTTATAAACACCCTCAACGTAAGTAGTTGAGGAATGTGGTGACACTTTTCTTACCTATACACCTTCCAGATATCCTCGTACATGACTAGGATGTTCGGGCTTTCCCAATGCTGTAGATAAAATATCTTGCCTCCCAGTAGCTATAAATACCCCCTTTGAGCTCTGCTCCTCAAGATAATCCTGTATTAATTAATTGAACATTTCTGTAATGATTGAAATTATATTAAGAAAATATTTAACTTAAATAAATAAAATAGATATCTTAAAATCCTCTCAGCTACGATTCTCGAATCTTCCGAAAGATATTTCCCTTTTTTTCCCATCCGAGATCTCTTCCATTTTTCATGTCTAGATGGAGGGGATGGAGGGGCCACCTATCCAGAGCTTGAAGACTCAGCACTTAGTTTTTGTAATTTTTCCGCCATCATTTTTTTTCCAATAATGTATACCCTCCCCGAGATAAACTATGAGGGTATACATTTTTAGATTAGATCTCCTAATGAAATTTCCTTGTTTGCTGTAAATTAAGAATAAGAAATCATTAACAAAACAGTAATAAGATCATTTATATAAGAAACTTATAAAATTTTACATTTCCCTTACCAAAAATTATTATTTTCTTCTACTTTAAACAAACCGTCTCCATGTGTCTTCATCTATGAAAGGATATATACGACATGGATTGTCATGACTCCTATGACCAAAAATGAAATCAGATGTGAGGGTTGATTTGAAATCCATCCATCTCTAGGCAGCCATCGATAATCATTTCTTCCTAACTCCTCCAGTGTCAAGAATATCAAGTGTCATATGATAAAGAAGAGGTTAAACATATTATATATACTAGAAACATTTAATGAATAGGAACACAATAGCAAAAGATCTTACTAAAATCATCTCCCATAACTGAGAGATTATCACTTTGTCCACACTTCTCCAGTCATCATACAAAGTGCTTACTTTGCTCTTACCCTGAGTGGATACAAAACTCTTAAAATATTTTGCATTTGCACCTCTAGGAATATCATACTCATCAAACTCAACGAGTATACTCTGATGCTGCGTACGGGCAAGTGATAATTTTGGTAAACATGTGCACCCATGTTTACCAACTCTTGAACTCTTTGTAGTAATGGGAGTACATGAGAAAGATTGGGGAACATCAAGAGGAGCATGTGAATGTTCCTCCCCAGAGGTATGACCAATATGCTCATCTCCAGAATCATGTGGTTGATCAACTGATTGATATGTCATTATCCTTCAAATCAAAAAACAAACAAACATTAGTTCACAAATATACAAATTCAAATATTTTAATACTACTGTAATCAGCAAATAGAAAGTTTTACTAAGTAATGTAATAGTAAACATGGTTAATTTGGTAAGCATGTTAAACAATGGTAAAGATGGTAAATATAGTCAAGATGGTAAACATGGTAAACATGGTAAAACTGTTAAACATGGTAAAGTAATTGTCACTAAAAAATAATAATAGATATATAATTTATGTAATGGTAAACATGATAAAGTAAACTAAACAAAATTAAAACATGGTAAACCTGGAAAACATGGTAAACATGGTAAACTAATTGTCACTGAAAAAAACAATAGATATATAATTAATGTAATGGTAAACATGATAAAGTAAACTAAACAAAAATAAAACAAACAAAAACTTATAATTATTTTGTTTTAATACATGTTTTAATAAAAAAACCTTCAATATCTACCATTTTATGAAAATAATAAATGTAAACAAGAAATAAAAAAATGTTACCTGTAATTTTAGGAATGTACAAATGGATTTTTTTCCCAAATTCCTTCACCGTGATTATTCCTTATGGCACAAACCATGTCTTCAACATGCTCATCATTATGTTCTGTTAATCTTTCCATGGAAGTAGGGATCCCACATAAATCAGCATCTTCATCAAGTTCATCCTCACCAACATTTTTTTTCCCTTGTAAAACAACAGACCACTACATATCTGATTGATCTACTACATAGAATTTTTTTTGCATGTGTTGACATTATAAAATAATCAGTTGTGTCTTCTAATCTATTCAGATTAACAACTGTCATTCCAAATTCATCGTGTCTAACACTGTTATTACTGATAAACCATTTACAATTAAAAACATGAACTTTAATTTTAGAGTAATCCACCTCCCATATGTATTCAATCACTCCATAATATGCACTTGATGCAGAAATTGGGTTTTTGTCCTTAGCACTCGACAAATGCATTGCTTATGAAAACACCAATACACCACTATTATGAACTTCACTTTTGTTGTCCTGAACTTTCGTATGAAATGTATAGCCATTAATGTCATAACCGGACCATGTTATCACATTTAAACATGGACCACCCACTATCCATTTTAATGTCTCTGATACATCTGATCTACCAAGCAAGGTCTTTTTAAACCATGGCAATTTTTTTTGTTGTGCTCATTGAAAATCCACATTTCTTTCTTCTTTGGATGACATTGTTTCAACTCATTAATATGAAATGTGATATACAGTTGAGCATCAACTACATTATTCAAGATGTATGATTCTAACTTCTTCATCTATTCAGTTGACAACTATTTTACTTTCAAGACATGAATACCCTTTCCCTTATTATTAACTCGTTCGTAGCGAGATGGAGGAAAACATATGTGTTGCGCTACAGCAAAGTAGCTCGTACAAAACTCTGTAACCTCCTCAGAAATATACTTTTCAATAATGGAGGCTTCAGGTCGATATGGATTCTTAACATACCCCTTCAATATTTTTCATATACCTTTCAAAAGGATACATCCAATGAAGATATATAGGTCTATAGAGCTTTATTTCTCGAACCATATGAATCATTAAATGCACCATTATATCAAAAAAAGTTGGAGAAAAATACATTTCCAATTGAAAAAGTATAAAAATTGCATCCTTTTCCAAAATGTTCAAAGCATTCACATCAATCACCTTATTACAAATTGAATTGAAAAAATAACACAACTTAACTATAGTCTTTCTGACACAGATGGACAATATTCCATGCAATGCAACTGGTAGAAGTTGTTGCATCATGATGTGGCAATCATGAGATTTTATACCAATCAACTTCAAGTCCTTCAATGAGACAAATTTTTTTACATTTTAAGAATAACCTTGAGGCACTTTGATATCATGAAGACACTGACAAAAGATAATTTTTCCCCCTCTTCAATAATGTATAACAAGCCGGGGGAAGAAATGTTCATCTTCTATTAGGAGTGGGAGCTAACTCCAAATGTATTCCCATTTATAGTAAGTCTAATCATGAATTCAACCCATATTTTGTCTTTCCTTTAATATCTAACAATTTTCTAATCAAACTATCACATATATTCTTCTCCACTTGCATGACATCAATATTATGTTTAACTTCATGATATCTCCAATATGGTAGCTCAAACAATATTGACCTTTTCTTCCAAATATGTCTATCATTACCATATTTATGTGTCTTTCCTAATGTCACATCAAGGTTTTTCACCCTCTCAAAATACAGATCAGGGGATAAAGGTTTTGGAGCAATATAAAATTCTTGTGAGCCATTGAATGCCTTTTTTAGTCTTCTATAAGAGTAATCCATAGACAAAAACTTTCGATGATCCCTGTACACTATTTTCCTCCCATGATGTAATTAACAATATGACATCTGTTGTTCATAAATTGGACATGCTTTATGCCATTTAACACTGTATACAGATAAATTTCCATATGATGGAAGTCATTTATAGTGAACAAAAGCACTGCATGCAGTTGAAATATTCCATTTTATAAGAATCATACACCCTAATACCATCCTCCCATAAAAGTTTCAAATCATCAATTTTTTAAAGGTTGGGACTGAATCCTCATTTTATTATTAAATCAAAGAAAAGACCTCTTTTTAACAGGGTAGAGGGAGACCCATTACATAGCCCGAAGGCCCAATTGGCATGTAATCCCATTACATTGCCCGCAGACCCAAATTTTTGGCCCAATGCCCATTCTGTGAATAGTAACCTGCTTGCTACAGTACCCGAAAAATACTGCCACTGCTACAGTGCACTGACGCCACTTACAGTACCTCTCTGATCTATAGTACCATCGCTGCTATAGTGCCGCCTACATTACTGCTATAGTACCTACGCCCCAATGGGTTTTGAACCCCCCATTTTTCATGTAGGATTACGAGGTGCTTACCACAAAGACAAACCCTAACTACATTCAAATCATCAATCAACGGTGACAATAAAACATCAATATCATTACTGGGTTGCTTCAGACGAGAGATCATTATACTCAACATGACATATTTGCACTTCATACAAACTTTAGGAGAGAGGTTGTAAATTACCAATAAAACAGGACCATGAACTATGTGTGCCACTGAGGGTTTCGGTATGGATTCATTCCATCTATGCACAACCCCTTGTCTAAGATTTCTAATTTCATTTCCAAATATAGGATACTTCTCATCAATTTTCTTCCATTGTGAACAATCAGCTGGATGACGTATTTTTCCATCACATAACCGCTCATCAGTATTCCATATTAACCTTTTTGCATCATGTGAATTAGCAAATAAACGTTTGAAATGATGAATTATAGGAAGATACCAAAATACCTTTGAAGGGATCTTTGTAATCTATACATCAGCCTGTGATTTTTCTTTCACCCTTATATCCGTGATGTCCCACATTTAGGATACTCCCATAGAAATTCATATTCCTTCCTATATATCATATAGTCATTCAGATAGGCATGTATTTTCTTGTATCCCAATCCCAGTCGGGCATAATATTTTCTTGGCCTTATAATGTGAATCTGGAAGATCATTATCTTTTGGAATAATGTCTTTCATCAATTGTAGCAGCTTTATAAAACTTCTATCACTCCATCCATGTTTTTCCTTTTGGTTAATCAATCTCAACATCACCGACAAAACTGTAAAATCTGTACAACTAATATATAATGGTTTTTCAGCATCACCATATAGACAGGCAGCTATTGATTCTATCTCAATTTGTTCTGCTGCAATATCGCGAATCATTTCTTCAATTTTCATCGGAGTCACCATCTTGAAAATCATGATCATCAGTGGCATTCCGTCCAGTTTTACCATGCCAAATCCAAGGGCTATAACTCAGATTAAAACCATGAAAAATCATATGATCTTTTTATCTCTCTACTTTTCAACTTCTTCATATTCAAACATTTTAGGCATGGATAGAAAAAAATGTCACTACTTGGAACATTTTGTTTAGAAAATTCCAAAAAGGCATCAACACCCTTCCTTATATTCATTTGCTCATGTCGATGTGCCGTAATCCAACTTCGACTCATTATTACCTGTAACAAATATCAAAATTATACATATTTTTAAGATAAGAAAAATATATTTTTTATATGAAAAAAATCATAATTTTAATGTAAAACAATTTTTGAAATATAAAAAAAAATCTATACATATTTAAAAAAACATGATTTAATATGATTTTAAAAAGAAAATATAGTTAGATATAACAATTTTAAATTCCATGGAATCAAAAAAAACCATGGGGCCTCCAATGGTTGATAGAAAATTGGAGAAAATGGATTAAACCTGAGAATCAAATCAAATTTTAAAATAAAAACTCAGATGGAGAATATCACAATGTAAAGCCAATCATCACGACACAATGGGGTCAGGATAACTATGCATATTTGAAAACCACGACATGGTATCCCCCATAACCCATAATTTTCTCATAGTCGATGACTGGTCAAAATATATATAACCAAATAGAATCATATTGAAACACTAATATCCATGAAACAATACAAATCATCATGTCAAAATCTTACAAACCACGATGCAATAGTCAATCCCAACTGACACTTATCCCCTACCCCCTTGGACACCCCCTGGACACCACCACCCCCTTGGACAGCCCCCACCCCCTTGGACACCCCCTCGACCCCACCACCCCCTTGGACAGCCCCCCACCCCCTAGACATCCCACCCCCACCCCCTTGGACACCCCCTGGACACCACCACCCCTTGGACAACCCCCACCCCCTGGACACCACCACACCCTTGGAAGGCCCCCCACCCCTCAGGACACCACCCCCCTCCCCTCCTGGACACCCCCACCCCTCTTGAAAACCACCACGCACCTCCTACCCCCTTAGACCACCCCCTAGACACCCCCGAACCCCCCTGGACAGACCCCCCCCCCCGGACAACCCCCAAACCCTCTGGATAGGCCCCCCAACCCCTTGGACAACCCCCACCCCCTTAGACACCCCCACCCCCTAGGGACCCCCCTACAACCCCTGGACTGCCCCCACCTCCATGGACACCCTGGACACCCCCAACCCTCTGGACAGCCCCCATGAACCCTCTGGACAGGCACCACCACCCCCCTTGGACACCCCCATAGACACCACCACACCATTGGACATCCCCCCACCCCTCAAGACACCACCCCCATCCCCCTGGACAACCCCCCACCCCCTTGGACACCCCCACCCCTCCTGGACACCCCCACCCCTCCTGGACACCACCACCCACCTTCTACCCCCTTGGACACCCCCCTGGACACCCTCAACCCTCTGGAAAACCCCACCAGACAACCCCCAAACCCCTCTGGATAGGACCCCACCCCCTTTGGACAGCCCCTACCACCTTAGACATCCTCCCACCCCCCTTAGAACCCCCACACACCCCATGGACTTTCCCCCCCACCTCCATGGACTCCCCTGGACACCCCCAACCCTCTGGACAACCCCCCAAACCCTCTGGACACCACCCCACCCCCTTGGACACCCCCTGGACACCACCACCCCCTTGGACAGCCCCCACCCCTTTGGGACAGCCCCCACGCCCCTCTAGATAACACCCCACCCCCTTGGGACACCCCACCCCTCCTGGACACCACCCCCCACCCCCCTACCGACACCCCCTGGACACCCTCGAGCCCTCTGAAAACCCCACCAGACAACCCCCAAACCCTCTGGATATGACCCCACCCCCCTTGGACAGCCCCCACCACCTTAGACATCCTCCCACCCCCTTAGAACCCCCCACACACCCCTGGACTTACCCCCCACTTCCATGGACTCCCTGGACACCCCCCAACCCTCTGGACAACCCCCCAAACCCTCTGGAAACCACCCCCACCCCCTTGGACACCCCCTGGACACCACCACCCCTTGGACAACCCCCACCGCCTTTGGACAGCCCCCACCCCTCTATAACACCCCACCCCCCTTGGACACCCCCCACCCCTCCTGGACACCACCCCCACCCCCCTACCCCCCTTGGACACCCTAGGACACCCCAACCCTCTAGAAATCCACCACCCCCGAGGACAACCCCCCAAACCCTCTGGACAGGCCCCCACCCCCCTTGGACAACCCCCACTCCCTTGGGCAGCCCCCACCCCCTTCGATACCCCCACCCCCTTGTACCCCCCCACCCACCCACCCACACCCCTGGACTGCCCCCCCCCCACCTCCATGGGACACCCTGGATAGCCCCCAACCCTCTGGACAGCCCCCCAACTCCTTGGAAATCCCTCAACCCTCTGGACAGCCCCCCAGAACCATGGTATTTTAACCTCAAGAAACTAGTTTTGGCATATCTAGTAATTTTAACCTCAAGCTACTAGTTTTGGTGTCATGCCATTATTCAAAATGAGAACCATGAACTTTATCTCCTACTAGTCTAAAATGATATATTGTTTAATGAATCGGGTTTTAATAGCATATGAAGACTTATAATAGTCCATGAAAATAAGCGACGTAAATAGTTTATGGAACAACAAAAAGTGATACCCCAAAATAGAAACAACCAAGGATCCAAAACAAACATTCCACCATAATAAAAAACCATATATACTTATAAAATAAATCACACTGGTACACGGAATGGGTTTATGACAATGGTTTAGATATAAATTGCAGTAATATAGGTGAATGAGATCATTAGTTGTCAATGACAACAAATATTACCATAAATGTAGGGCATCCGCGAAACAAAAACAAACGAAATAGAAGTAGGTGAGGCTTACTTGAATATTGAGAGTTGATCTAATAGATCTGGTGATAATAAATATGACGATGATGAAAAAACGAGGTAAGAGGGTTTGAAATCGAAGAATCTTACCTAGTTTAAATAAAAAAACCACAAAACGTAAATATAGACTATCCGAAAAAATGAATGAAATAAAGTCGTGGGAGTCTTAACTGAGTGTTGAGAGTGGAGATGATATATTTGAGAAGTGTAAAAATGATAAAAAATGATGGCAAAATGCGTTTAATGAAATGAGATCGAAGAGTCGATTCTAGGTTTTCCATGCGAGAGAGACGAGTCGTAGGTTTGTCGATCGAAAAATCAAAAATGGAAATCCACGGGGTGTGATAAATTTTTTAAATGTTTTATAATGTCAGTTATTTAATAACTGACATTATAAACTATTTTTATTAAATTTATAACATCAGTTATTATAATAACCGACGTAAAAAAAGCCGCGTGTTGGTTTTTTACGTTGGTTATTCTATAACTGACGTAAAAAAACACATTAGAAACCATAGTTTTTACATCGGTAATAAAATCACAGACATAAAAACTACCGTGTGTTGGTTTTTTACATCGGTTATAATATAACTGATGTAAAAAATTCTGCGGGTTGGGTTTTTACGTCGGTTATCAAATAACCGACGTCAAAAAGTCCTCAAATGCCACCTTTTGTACGTCAGTTATTCTATAACCGACGTAAAAAATTCGTTAGATGCCTCAATTTTTACATCGGTTATTAAAATAACCAACGTAAAAAATTTACTCTCAATATTTTTTATGTCGGTTATTTTATAACCGACGTAAAAAAACCACATATCACAGATTTTCACGTCGGTTATATATAACTGACGTAAAAAATGGTGACTTTAAAAACGTTTTCTGCACTAGTGTCTTTTCAATACATTTTAGGATCTTGAATGTCCTTGATCTTATAGTTCTCATAGAACACAAAAATTATACTTCTGATCACTTCCTTCTCCTTCGGGTCCCAAAGCTTGTATATGAACTCCTTATATCCATAGTCAATGAATATTCATGGAGTATATCTTCTATCTAGCTTCTGTCCGAGCTGCTTGGATACATGTGCAAATGTCAAACATACAAATACTCGTAAATGAGAGTAAGATGGATGTTTACCAGACCATATCTTCTGTGGAATCTCAAAATTCATTAGGACCAATGGTGATCTGTTGATGAGGTAGCATGCAACCTGAAAAACTTCTCCCCAGAATGGATTAGGAAGATTAGTCAAACTCATCATGCTTATGACCTTATCCATGATGGTTATATTCATCCTTTATGAAACTGTGTTGTGTTGTGGGGTGCATGGGACCTTCCTCTCATGTCAGATGACTTGAATCCTACAATAGGCATCGAATTCCCTAGACATGTACTCTCCTTCATTGTCAGAATGAATACACATCATCTTCCTTCAAGTTTCATGATCTACCATGGCATAGAACATCTTGAAGTAGTCTAGTACTTGGTCCTTTTTCTAAATGAAGAACACCCATACCCTTCAAGATGCATCATCGATAAAGGATAGAAAATTTTTGTTACCTCCCAGTGAATCCACCTCCATGGTTCTGCATACATCATAGTGCACTAGATCCAGTAACTATGACATCCTTGACGAAACAATATTGAATGAGACTCTATGATATTTTCCATACAACCAGTATTTTCAAGGATCAAGTGATGAATCAATAGTGCAAAAAACGTTTTTTACATCCGTTATTTTTCATTTTTTACGTTGGTTTTTAGCCGACGTTAATACGAATGACGTTATAAATATTGTTTTTTACGCCGGTTATTGAAAAACCGACGTAAAAACATAACATCGCGGTGTTTATCACGTCGGTTATTAAATAACCAACATGATAAACCATTTCCCAGGATTTTTTTACATCAGTTATTTAATAACTGACATGAAAAACCAGTGGGGGAGGGTTTATCACGTCGGTTATTTAATAACAGACATGATAAACCAGTGTGGGGGGTGTTTATCACGTCGGTTATTAAATAACCGACGTGATAAACTCCTATAAAATGGTTTATCACATCGGTTATTTAATAACTGACATGAAAAACCAGGGGGAGGATTTATCACGTCGGTTATTAAATAACCGACGTGATAAACTAGTGAGGGGTGGGGGGGGGGGGTGTTTATCATGTCAGTTATTAAATAACCGACGTGATAAACCCCTAGAAAATGGTTTATCACATCAGTTATTGAATAACTGACGTGATAAACCACGGGGGAGGGTTTATCACGCCAATTATTAAATAACCGACGCGATAAAATAGTGCGGGGGGGCATTTATCACATCGGTTATTAAATAACCGATGCGAAAAACCATATTTTTTTAAAAATAGAAAGCAGTTCTCTGCTCTCCCCATAAACAACCAGAAACCAAACCAAGAATTCATACCAGAAAAAAAGAAGTAGACCAAAACAAGAACCAAAGAAAAATTAATCATTTACATTGATAACATTTAAAACTTACCCCACTAGACAGCCCCCCCACCCCCTAGACATCCCCCCTCACCCCACTGGACATCCCCCACCACACCCCTGGACACCACCCACACCCCTGGACTTCCCCCCAACCCCCTGGATAGCCCCAAACACCCCTGGACATCCCCACCACCCCCTGGATAGCCCCCAAACTCCTGGACAACCCCCACCCTCATGTATACCCCCACCCCCTGGAAAACACTCCCACACCCCTGGACATCCCTCCCACACCCCTGAAATAGGACAAAAAAAATTACCAAAAATAGACCAGAACCCCCTCACCCCCACTGGACTGCCCCCACAACACCCCTGGACACCCCCCACACCCCTGGAAATCACCACCACCCCCTGGACATCCCCCACCCTCCTGTATAACCCCCACCCCCTGGATAGCACTCCCACACCCCTAGACAACCCTCCCACACCCCTGAAACAAACCAAAAAGTTACCAAAAATAGACCAGAACCCCCTCACCCCACTGGACATCCCCCACCACATACCCACACCCCTGGACTTCCCCCCCAACCCCTGGAAAGCCCCCAACCCCTGGAAATCCCCCAACATCCCTAGACAAACCCCACCCTCCTGTACCCCCCTGGACTGCCCCACCACCCCTTGGACACCCCCCACACCCCTGGACTGCCCCCACCCCCTAGACAGCCCCAAACACCCATGGACATCCCCACCACCCCCTGGACAGCCCCCCAAACCCATGGACAAACCCCCACCCTCATGTATACCCCCACCCCCTGGACAACACTCCCACACCCCTAGACAGCCCTCCCACACCCCTGAAATAGGACAAAAAAGTTACCAAAAATAGACCAGAACCCCCTCACCCCACTGGACTTCCCCCACCACACCCCTGGACACCCCCACACCCCTGGACACCACCACCACCCCATGTACATCCCCCCACCCTCCTGTATACCCCCACCCCCTGGACATCACTCCCACACCCCTGGACAACCCTCCCACACCCCTGAAACAGACCAAAAAGTTACCAAAAACAGACCAGAACCCCCACACCCCACTAGACAGCCCCCACCACACCCCCCACACCCCTGGACTGCTCCCCACCCCCTGGACAACCCCCCAAACCCCTAGACAACCCCCACCCTCCTGGACACCCCCACACCCCTGGACTTCCCCACCACCCCCTGGACACCCCCCACACCCATGGACTGCCCCTACCCCTGGACATCCCCTAGATAGCCCCTGGATAGCTGGTGTTGGGAGAGGAGGCACCGCTATCCCTCGGGGGGCATTCCACTGTAAGGTACTCATCACTCCCACATACGAAGCTTGAGATCTCAAAATGTTTCACATGTGGGAGTGATGAGTACCTTCCAGTGGAGTTCAGCCCCCCAAGGGATGGCATCGCCTCCTCTCCCACCCCCTGGACTACCCTCATCCCCATGGACACCCTGGATGCCCCCCCACCCCACTGGATAGCCCTCCCACACCCCTGGAAACCCCCCTCACCCCACATGACACCCCCACACCCCTGGACACCCCCTGGACAACCCCCCACTCCCCTGGACAACCCTTCCACCATCCTAAAAACGCTCCCACCCCCTGGACTTCCCCCCACTCTCATTGACACCCAGAATACCCCCACCCCATCGGACAGTCCTCCCACACCCTTGGATACCCCCACCCCATTAAACACCCCCACACCCTTGGAAACCCTCCCCCCAGACCAGAATCCATACCAGAAAAACCATCATAATTAGGCCAAAATAAGAAGTAGAGAAAAATTAAATATTCACATATACAACATTCAAAACTTACAATGTCAACTTAAAAAAAACTAAATCCAACCTAAACGACTACCAAATACACAATTACAATGACAGTATTCAAAATTACATTTTACACTACAAACAACTAAAAATTAATCAAACCTGTAAAATAATTTGACCATTCCACTTGTAAGTGTTTGACGTCTTCAGCACTATAGGGTTGAGGGTCATCAAATAGCTACAAATTAAAAGGATAGTAGTTAACGTGTATAATGAATAAATAAAATGAAATATTATGGCAAAGTTTAAAAGGAAATCTTACCAGGTCAAAGTTCACAAATGTCCCAGTTGTTATTATTTCATACATAAATCTTAACATATAATATGCACATTCGATGACGCCTTGTTGTTCATGACAATTATTTTTGAATGAGTGTAAATTAAATATATTATTTTTATGTAATAAATAAAATAGTACAAATTATAATTGGATATTTACCTTTACATTTACATATTTTATCTTCACACTCCTTTTCTTTGTGTTTTTTCGAAAGTAGACCCATCCCCTTTTAGAAAATAATACGAATGGGATAAATTTAAAATTCATTATAATATAGAAAAATATTGAGAAATTGAAACTTAATTTTCCAAAATTTTCTTAAAACTTTCCCGCACATCCCCATGGACAGAGCATATCCAATAAAGTGTCTTCTCCCTTGGGCAAAAAACCCCTAACATCCAATGATCACTGATAAAAAAATTTTAAGGTTACTGGTTTTTTATGTTAAAATTTAATGGACTCTTTGAGAGAGATGTGTTTCATACCTCTCACAAAAAGGCATCATCCAACACTGTGTGACTATATTCTGTTCAAGTCTTTCAGCAATATAAACCATTCTTTGTTCCTCATCCAATGCACATGCTTCAGGGGAAATCAAATGTGGGTCCATGAACCCATATACATCTGTCCGCACATTCTTATCACAAATGTTATAAAGATACCTAATACAAAAAAGACATAAGTATACATTTTTAATAAATATAACATAAGGAAAAGGTGCTAAGACTTACATGGAAAAAATCTGCACCACATTGATGCCCAACTTATCTCCAGTAACAAGATCCATGATATCAGCTTTCATAATATACACAATTATTACACGTCCACAAACATGAGCTTCCATTGGAAACTCATAATGATCCACCAACAAATTTGAATATCTTGACAATCTGTCAAGACTACTAGAATTTGTATCTGATATCATATCCATTTGTCTTTATTGTTGTCTATACAATATTTATTTACCTTTGAAGTATTCCTATAAAAATAAATAGAAAAATATATTAGTTTTCAAATGATAAAACAACTTTAATAAAAAAAATATAAGATATAACATACATACCTCTATGGTAATGAGTCGAAGAAGTCTGGATGGAAAAATTAAAAAATGGCTGATACTATGTCCAACTATCGTCACCTCATCTGAAGGTAATGTAACTCGAGCTGATCTATCTATAATATCCTGTACAGTGACTATCTAATTCTCTACCTCTAATTATTAATGATGAATTGTATCTCCTATACAATAGACCAACCCATATGCAACTATATGATGGTGAGGATCATCAGCATACAAATCGCAATAAGTAGGAAGCTGTGGCAGAGGAGTAGGATAAAAAATGGGGTTCGCGGGCTGAGGTGGGGGAGTGGGAGCTACTGGAAGAGGTGGAGGATAAATAATGGGGTCTGCAAGGGGAGGTGGAGGAGTGGGAGTTGTAGTCTGAAATTGTCTTTTCATGTATGAAAACATAGACTATACCGACACTCTAATCTTTTCCTCCATCGTTGCATTAATATTATGAACTTCAGCCTCCAAGGATTCTATTTTTTTTATAAACACCCTCAACGTAAGTAGTTGAGGAACGTGGCAACACTTTTCTTACCGATACACCTGCCAGATATCCTCGTACATGAACAGGATGTTCGGGATTTCCCAATGCTGTAGATAAAATATCTTTCGTCCCAGCAGTTGTAAATACCCCCTGTGAGTTCTGCTCCTCAAGATAATTCTGTATTAATTAATTGAACATTTCTGTAATGATTGAAATTATATGAAGAAAATAGTTAACTTAAATAAAAAAATAGATATCTTATAATCCTCTCAGCTACAATTCTTGAATCTTCTAAAAGATATTTCCCTTTTTTTCCCATCCGAGCTCTCTTCCATTTTTCATGTCTCAATGGAGGGGCCACCTCTCCAGAGTTTTAAGACTCAGCTCTTAGTTTTTGTAATTTTTCCGCCATCATTTGTTATTCCAATAATGTATACCCTCCCCGAGATAAAATATGAGGGTATACATTTTTAGATTGGATCTCTTGATGATATTTCCTTGTTTGCTATAAATTAAGAATAATAAATCATTAACAAAACAGTAATAAGATCATTTATATAAGAAAGATTATAAAAGTTTACATTGCCCTTACCAAAAATGATTCTTTTCTTCTACTTTCAACAAACTATCTCCATGTGTCTTCATCTATAAAAGGATATATACAACATGGATTGTCATGACTCCTATGACCAAAAATGAAATCAGATGTGAGGGTTGATTTGAAATCCCTCCACCTCCTGGGAGCCATTGATAAGCATTTCTTCCAGATTCCTCCAGTCTCAGGAATATCAAATGTCATCTGATAAAGAAGAGGTTAAATATATTATATATACTAGAAACATTTAAAGAATATGCAAACCATAGAAAAAGATCTTACCAAAATCATCTCCTAGAACTAAGAGATTATTGATTTGTCCACACTTTTCTAGTCATCATACAAAATTCTTACTTTGCTCTTACTTTGAGTGGATACAAAAATCTTAAAATATTTTTCATTTGGACCTCTAGGAATATCATCCTCATCAAACTCAACGAGTATCCTCTGATCCTGCGTACGTGCAAGTGATAATTTTGGTAAACGTGTGCACCCACGTTTACCAACTCTTGAACTCTTTGTAGTAATGGGAGCACATGAGGAAGATTGGGGAACAACAAGAGGATCATATGAATGTTCCTCCCCAGAGGTATGACCAATATTCTCATCTCCAGAATCATGTGGTTGATCAACTGATTGATATGTCATTATCCTTCAAATCAAAAAAACAAACATTAGTTAAAAAATATACAAATTCAAATATTTTAATACTACTGTAATCATAAAATAGAAAATTGTACTAAGTAACGTAATAGTAATCATGGATAATATGGTAAGCATGTTAAATAATGGTAAATATGGTAAAGATAGTCAAGATGGTAAATATGGTAAACATGGTAAACCTGGTAAACATGGTAAACATGGTAAAGTAATTGTCACTGAAAAATAATAATAGATATATAATTTATGTAATGGTAAACATGATAAAGTAAACTAAACAAAATTAAAACATGGTAAACCTAGTAAACATGGTAAACATGGTAAACATGGTAAACATGGTAAACATGGTAAACATGGTAAACATGGTAAACATGGTAAACTAATTGTCACTGAACAAAAATAATAGATATATAATTAATGTAATGGTAGACATGATAAAGTAAACTAAAAAAAAATAAAACAAACAAAAACTTATAATTATTTTGTTTTAATAAATGTTTTAATAAATAAAAACTTAAAATATCTACCATTTTATGAAAATAATAAATGTAAAAAATAAATAAAAAAATGTTACCTGTAATTTTTGGAATGTACAAATGGATTATTTTCCCAAATTCCTTCATCATGATCGTTCCTTATGGAACAAACCATGTCTTCAACATGATCATCATTATGTTTTGTTAATCTTTCCATGGAAGTAGGGATATCACATAAATCAACATCTTCATCAAGTTCATCCTCACCAACATATTGTTTTTCCCTTGTAAAACAACATCCCACTGCATATTTGATTGATCTACTACATAAAAAATTTGTTTTGCATGTGTTTCCATTATAAAAGAATCAGCTGTGTCTTCCAATCTATTCAGATTAACAATTGTCATTCCAAATTCATCGTGTCTGACACTGTTGTTACCGATAAGCCATTTACTGTTAAAAACAGGAACTTTAATTTTAAAGTAATCCACCTCCCATATGTCTTCAATCACTCCATAATATGCACTTGATGCAGAAATTGGGTTTTTGTCCTTAGCACTCGAAAAATGCATTGCTTATGCAAACACCAATACACCACTATTCTGAACTGCACTTTTGTTGTCCTAAGATTTCATATGAAATGTATAGCTATTAATGTCATAACTAGACAATGTTATCACATTTAAACATGGACCACCCACTATCCATTTTAATGTCTCTGATACATCTGATCTACCAAGTAAGGTCTTTTTAAACCATGAAAAAAATGTCTTGTTGTGCTCATTCAAAATCCACATTTCTTTCTTCTTTGGATGACATTGTTTTAACTCATTAATATGCAATGTGATATACGATTGAGCATCAACTATGTTATTCAAGATGTATGATTCTAACTTCTTCATCTGTTCAGCTGACAATGATTTTACTTTCAACCATGAATCCCCTTTCCCTCATTATTAACTCGTTCATGGCGAGATGGAGGCAAAACTATGTGTTGCGCCACAGCCAAGTAGCTCGTACAAAACTCTGCAACCTCCTAAGAATTATACTTTTCAATAATGGAGGCTTCAGGTTGATATGGATTCTTAACATACCCCTTCAATATTTTCATATACCTTTCAAAAGGATACATCCAACGAAGATATACAGGTCCACAAAGCTTTATTTCTCAAACCAGATGAATCATTAAATGCACCATATTATATCAAAAAATTTTGGAGGAAAATACATTTTCAATTGACAAAGTATAAAAATTACATCCTTTTCCAAAATGTTCAAAGCATTCACATCAATCACCTTATTACAAATTGAATTGAAAAAACAACACAACTTCATTATAGTCTTTCTGAAATGGATGGGAAATATTCCACGCAATGCAAGTGGTAGAAGTAGTTGCATCATGATGTGACAATCATGATATTTCATACCAATCAACTTCAAGTCCTTCAATGAGACAAATTTTTTTACATTTGAAGAATAACCCTGTGGCACTTTGATATTATGAAGACACTGACAAAATATAATTTTCTACCTCTTTGATAATGTATGACAATCCAGGGGAAGAAATGCTCGTCTTCCATTAGGAGTGAGAGCTAACTCCAAACGTATTCCCATTGATAGTAAGTCTAATCTTGCATTCAACCCATATTTTGTATTTCCTTTAATATATAACAATTTTCCAATAAAACTATCACAGATATTCTTCTCCACGTGTATGACATCAATATTATGTTTGAATTCATGATATCTCCAATATGGTAGCTCAAAAAATATTGACCTTTTCTTCCAAATATGTCTATCATTACCAGATTTCTGTGTCTTTCCCAATGTCACATCAAGGTTTTTCACCCTCTCAAAACACAAATCATGAGATAAAGGTTTTGGATAAATATAAAATTTTTGTGATCCATTGAATGCCTTTTTTAGTATTCTATAAGAGTGATCCATAGGCAAAAAATTTCGATGACCCATATACTCTATTTTCCTCCCATGATGCAATTGACAATATGACGTCTGTTGTTCGCAAATTGGACATGCCCTTTAACACTGTATCCAGAAAAATTTCCATATGCTGGGAAGTCATTTATAGTGAACAAAAGCAATGCATATAGTTGAAAATATTCCATTTTATAAGAATCATACACTCTAATACCATCCTCCCATAAAAGTTTCAAATCATCAATAAACGGTGACAAGAAAACATCAATATCATTTCCGAGTTTATTCGGACCAGAGATAATTATACTCAACATGACATATTTGTGCTTCATACAAAATTCAAGAGAGAGGTTTTAAATTACCAATAAAACAGGACATGAACTATGTGTGCTACTGAGGGTCCGGTATGGATTCATTCCATCTGTGCACAACACTAGTCTAAGATTTCTAATTTCATTTCCAAATGTAGGATAATGCTCATCAATTTTCTTCCATTGTGGACAATCAGCTAGATGACGTATTTTTCCATCACATAACCACTCATCAGCATGCCATCTTAACCTTTTTTTATCATTTGAATTATCAAATAAACGTTTGAAATGATGAATTATAGGAAGATACCAAAATACCTTTGAAGGGATCTTTGTAATCTCTACATCAACCTGTGATTTTTCTTTCACCTTATACCGTGATGTCCCACATTTAGGACACTCTGACAGAAATTCATATTCCTTCCTATATATCATACAGTCATTCAGACATGCATGTATTTTCTTGTATCCCAATCCCATCGGGCATAATATTTTCTTGGCCTTATAATGTGAATATGGAAGATCATTATCTTTTAGAAGAATGTCTTTCATCAATTGTAATAGCTCTGTAAAACTTATGTCACTCCATTCATGTTTCGCCTTCAGGTTAATCAATCTTAACACCGCCGAAAAAACCATAAAATCTGTACAACCAGGATATAATGGTTTTTCAGCATCACTATATAGACACACAACTGTCGGTTCTATCTCAATTTGTTCTTCTTCAATATCGCGAATCATTTCTTCAATTCCATCAGAGTAACAATCTTGAAAATCATCATTATTAGTGACATTCCGTCTAGTTTCACCATGCCAAATCCAAGGACTGTAACTCGGATTAAAACCATGACAAATCAGATGATCTTTTATCTCTCTACTTTTCAACTTCTTCATATTCAAACATTTCAGGCATGGACAGAAAAAAATGTCACAACTTGGAACATTTCATTTAGAAAATTCCAAAAGGCATCAACACCTTCCTCATATTCATTGCTCATTCGATGTGCCGTAATCCAACTTCAACTCATTGTTACCTATAACAAATATCAAAATTATACATCTTTTTAAGATAAAAAAAATATTTGTTTATATGAAAAAATCATAATTTGAATGTAAAAAAATTTTGAAAAATAAAACAAATCTACGCGTATTTAAAAAAATATGCTTTAATATGATTTTAAAAAGAAAATATAGTTAGATATAACAGTTTTAAATTCCATGGAATCAAAGAAAACCATGGGGCCTCCAATGGTTGATAGAAAATTGGAGAAAATGGAGTAAACCTGAGAATTAGATCAAATTTAAAATAAAAACTCGGATGGAGAAAATCACAATGTAAAGCCAATCATCATGACACAATGAGGTCAGGATAACTATGCATATTTGAAAACCACGACATGGTCTCCCCCATAAACCATAATTTTCTCATAGTCGATGACTGTTCAAAATATATATAACCAAAGAGAAACATATTGCAACACTAATATCCATGAAACAATACAATCATCATGTCAAAATCTCAGAAACCACGATGCAATAGTAAATCCCAATTGACACTTATCCCCCACCCCCTTGGACACCCCCTGGACACCACCACCCCGTTAAACAGCCCCCAACCCCTGGACACCACCCCCACCCCCTTGGACACCCCCTGTATACCACCACCCCCTTGGACAACCCCCCCACCCCTGGACACCACCCCCACCCCTTGGAAACACCCTGGAAACCACCACACCCTTGGACAACCCCACCACCCCTCAGGACACCACCCCACCCCTCCTGGACACCCCCACTCCTCCTGGACACCACCACCCACCTCCTACCCCCTTAGACACCCCCTGGATACCCCAACCCTCTAGACATCCCCCCCAGACAACCCCCAAAACCTCTGGACATGCCCCCACCCCCTTGGATATCCCCCATCCCCTTAGACACCCCCACCCCTTGGACCCCCCCAAACACCCCTGGACTTCCCCCCCACATCCATGGACACCCCAACCCTCTGGACAGCACCCCGAACCCTCTGGACACCACCCCCACCCCCTTAGACACCCCATGGACACCACCACATCCTTGGACAGCCCCCACCCCTCAGGAC
The DNA here is from genome assembly GCA_963277665.1 of Viscum album. Taxonomy (NCBI): domain Eukaryota; kingdom Viridiplantae; phylum Streptophyta; class Magnoliopsida; order Santalales; family Viscaceae; genus Viscum; species Viscum album. The sequence continues at coordinate 410,184,268 of OY728129.1, read as the reverse complement.
ACCACCCCCACCCCTAGACAGCCCCCACCCCCTTGGACACCCCACCCCTCCTGAACACCCCCACCCCTCCTAGACACCCCCACCCACCTCCTACCCCCTTGGACACCCCCAACCCTCTGGACAGCCCCACCGGACAACCCCCAAACCCTCTAGATAGGCCCCCACCCCCTTAGACACCCCCACCCCCTTGGACCCCCCACACCCCTGGACCGCCCCCACCTCCATGGACACCCTAGACACACCCAACCCTCTGGACAACTCCCCGAACCCTCTGGAAACCACCCCCAACCCCTTGGACACCCCCTAGACACCACCACCCCCTTGGACATCCCCCACCTCTCTAGACAGCACCCCAACCCCCTTGGACACCCCCACACCTCCTGGACACCACCCCACCCCACCCCTACCCCCTTGGACACCCCCCTAGACACCCCAACCCTCTGGACAGCCTCTCGCCCCCCGGACAACCCCCCAAACCTTCTGGACAAGCCCCCACCCCCTTGGATAGCCCCTACCCCCTGGGACAGCCCCCACCCCCTTCGACACCCCCACCCCCTTGGACCCCCCACCCCTACACACACACCCCTAGACTGCCCCCCACCTCCATGGACACCCTGGATAGCCCCCAACCCTCTGGACAACCCTCAACCCCCTAGAAAACCCCCAACCCTCTGGACAACCCCTAGAACCATGATATTTTAACCTCAAGCTACTAGTTTTTTCATATCTAGGGATTTTAACCTCAAGCTACTAGTTTTGGTATCATGCCATTATTCAAAATGAGAACCATGAAATGTATCTCCTACTAGTATAAAATGCTCTATTGTTCAATGAATCGGGTTTTAATAGCATATGAAGACTTATAATAGTCCACAAAAATAAGCGACATAAATAGTTTATGGAACAACAAAAAGTGATACCCAAAATAGAAACAATCAAGGATCCAAAACAACCATTCCACCATGAAAAAACATATATACTTATAAAATAAATCACACCAGTACACGGAATGGGTGTATCACAATGGTTTATATATAAATTGCAGTAATATAGGTGAATGAGATCATTAGTTGTCAATGACAACAAATATTACCATAAATTTAGGGCATCTGTGAAACAAAAACAAACGAAATAGAAGTAGGTGAGGATTACTTGAATATTACGAGTTGATCTAATAGATATGGTGATAATAAATAAGATGATAATGAAAAAATGAGGTAAGAGGGTTCAAAATCAAAGAATGTTACCTAGTTTAAAAAAAATCACAAAACATAAATATAGACTATCCGAAAAAAAAACGAACAAAATAAAGTCATGGGAGGATTACCTGAGTGTTGCGAGTGGAGATGATAGATCTGAGGAGAGTAAAGATGATAAATGATGATGGAAAAATGAGTTTAATGAAACAATATCGAAGAGTCGATTCTAGGTTTTCCGCACGAGAGAGATGAGTCAGAGGTCTGTCGATCGAAAAATCAGAAATGACAATCCATGGGGCATGATAAATTTTTTAAATGTTTTATAACGTCGGTTATTTAATAACTGATGTTATAAACTATTTTTATTACATTTATAACTTCAGTTATTATAATAACTGACATTATAAATGTATTATATACCGCATTTTTTACGTCGGTTATAAAATAACCGACGTAAAAAATGCCACATGTTGGTTTGTTACGTCGATTATTCTATAACCGATGTAAAAAACACATCAGAAACCACAGTTTTTACGTCGATTATAAAATCACTGACGTAAAAACTACCATGTGTTGGTTTTTTACGTCGGTTATAATATAACTGACGTAAAAAATTTTGCGGGTTGGGTTTTTACATCGGTTATCAAATAACCGACATAAAAAAAGCCTCAGATTCCGCCTTTTGTACATCGATTATTCTATAACTGACGTAAAAAATTCATTAGATGCCTCAATTTTTACATCGGTTATCAAATAACCTACGTAAAAAATTTACTCTCAGTATTTTTTACGTCGGTTATTTTATAACCGACGTAAAACACCACATATCACAGATTTTCACATCGGTTATATATAACCGACGTAAAAAATGGTGACATTAAAAACGTTTTCTGCACTAGTGAATACTTGTAAATATTGATGTACTATTATTATTTAGCGTAAATAACCCTCTTTTACTCACGTGGATGAGTCTCATATTCCACATATTGTATGACGTTTCTTTTTCCACCATGTTGAGTCTGTCTACACATATCTTCACATAAGTTTTGTACAATTTACTACATATGTGTCACTGGGAAATGATGATGGATCCTTTTATCATCTTCCATGATCCATTGCTGAATATGTTTTCATAGCCTTATCGATCAAAGGCTATACCTAATAACAGGTTGATTTTAAGGCTTGGAACATACCGAACATCCTTTAGGGTGATTTTGTATCCAATGATCATCTTGAATTGTATATCACCCATGCCAAAAATCTCCACCAAACTAGTATTTCCCATCTTGACTGCACCAAATTCACCATCTTGATAAGTCAAGAAATAATCACGATGCAGAGTGATGTGGTACGATGCTGCAGTATAGACGACCCGTTATGTGTCTTGGCCTCATATATGAAAGCATGCATCTTCTTAGTCCTTGAAGCAAAGGAAAAAATCTCTGGTGACTCTCACATGTGTGTCTTAATTTCTTCTTTTTTTGATTATTAATTTGAATATTTTCTTATATAAAATTTATACAGTTCTTCTTCATGTGTCCCTCCATGCCATAATGGTAGAATTTGTATGATGATCTCATACTATATGTGGACCTTCCACTACTCTTGTTTTGTACTCTACTTCCTCCCACTCAACCTCCTCCTTGTTGTATCCCTCACTTCTCTAGGACAAGATCTTGTGTTTTATTGCAACTTGTTTCCTTCCTTTTGGCCTCCTTGTTGAAAAATGAATCCTTTACCATTTCCATGGTAATCTTTCCTTCGAGTGCCAAGTTGCTGAGTGAGATGAAAAGCATATCCCAGCTATCAGAAAGTGTGTAGAGTAGGTGGTTCTTCTAATATTCATCATTCAAAGTCTTACCATTATGTCTAAAAAGGATGAAAATGGTGGAATTGACTCTTAGATTGTCGAAATCGAACACCGATTGATCAAGATGTGACCAAATCAGTGTCAACGGTTAAGATCGATCGATGGCGTGGAGCTGATGTGGCACACTAGAGAAGATGCTAAAATCTGGATGGAAAAGTCATCGGTGCTATAACAGTACCTTATCCTCTGACAAGGAGGTACTATAACACCTAAAGTTTGACCAAACTTTGACCAATCATAGGGAGATCATTTTGGATCCATTTTTGATGCTGTTTGTGCCGTTGGAATCACCTCAACATGATATTTCAGAATCTGCCTTTAAAACAATATTTCAAGCAACTTGAATTTTCTGGTCATAGGAAAAACTCCACTGCTCACCACCATTTCACCTCTGATACCACTTGTTGTGATTTTATGATAATGAAGAGAGATTAATTGAGGAATAAAATCAGAAGAAAAATGGGATTTATTTCAACTTAAATTTTTTTTTTACAAAAACTCCCCCTCTACACCTCTGTCTCTCTCACATGGAGCTCTCCCAAATCTCAAATACAATAAAGATCTCTGACTTGGATCTGATGATTGTATGAATCTCTCCAAGGCCTCCTTATATAGCCATGGTGGGAGGTGTCACAATTGAAACAACTCCCCCACGAACCCACACCAATACCCATCTACCATGGAATTATCCAATGGCTGCAAAATGAATAGGGGATGCACATGTAGAATGTGCAGTAGTTATGTTCATGGGTTGGTGAGGTAGGTGCAACAACCACTACAAGGCATCTAAAAAAATACTCCGTCATTGGGGTTCTTTTACCTAGTAATGGAAGTAAATGGTTAGAATTATTTTATTTTAATCTATGGGGGAGGGAATTATACCTAGATCTTAGATTAGATTACCATCAATGTATTAAAAAAACTATTTATAGTGAATTATTAATTGGTGGATCTATAATTTGGATGCATTCATTGGATACTTCCATGTCAACTATCTTGAGGGAGTAAAATGGAAAAGTGCCAACAGAGTACTTGCGATCGGTGTTGGATGCAATGACTATTTCATATTGATTGTTCTGCTAGATGGGGTGGTGGTGGAGGCATTTATGGTGGGAGTGGAAGATGGGATAGGTAATTTGAATAAGGTAAGTTCAAGAAGATGATGATAGAAATATTGGGCGACGTGATGGTGTAGCTGGTTGGGGATCTCATATTCATTTCCTAAAAATACATTATTCATGATTCACTAGCTTCGTCATCTTCCTTGGCTCTTCCATCATCATCTACATGAATTATTACACACTGATGAATCTTTCATTTTCATTTTTATTTAATTTTTCATGCTGTTTTGATTGAAAAAATTGTTCCACTAAATTTTCTTTACTTATGGATATATAATAGGATGATTAAATCCACCATTTCAAAACACCACACAAGGAATAAAATCATAGTAAACATGTAGGTTTGAGGATACACATACTAAAAAATAAATTAAATTATTTTTTTAAAATAAATAATAAAATGAAAAAGTATAAAGAGTATATGAATTGTCATTGTTTAATATTTTTTTTAAAAATTAGACACAAAATATTTTTTATGAATTATTTTTCTTGGTTTTATTGAGTATCATCAATTTTATAATACTTTCATTCAATTAAAATCACTATTTTTTTAAAAAATACCCAATATATATATTTAATACTATATTCATAATGATCATGAATTTAAATGAAGATCATGTGTTTTTTAATCTTAATCATAATACATATATTCATTTTCAAAAGAATAATTAAAAAAATTAAAACTTCAACCTTGATGAAACAATGTAAAAAAAAACAAATATCATAAAAATTAACAAGACTTTAGAAACCATTTAAACAAGGACCGTTATCCTTATAATTTAAGAGGGGAAGGAGAAGATCAATTTCTTCTATTTAAACACATTTACCCTCACCTACCATACCTTATGTATATGAAATATGTTGACATTTATATTATATATAAAAATTGAAAATATGAGTTTATCAGCATGTAAATCACTTTTTATTAGTGATTTAAAATCACTGATGATGCAAGTTCTATTAAAACCCTTTAGAGTTTATCAATGCTGACAAAACCTCTGATAAATGCAATCCTTATTAGTGTTAAAACTAACACTAATAAAAGTTTGTTTTATCAAAGATTGTTTTTGTAAAGACCAAAAAATTCAATGTAAATTTTTTTCTTTAAATTATTTGGGATTATTACGAGTCTTTGAAAATTGAAGGTGTGTAATTCTAAGGCCTAGTGTTCCTAGAATGATTTTTGAACCTTTTTAAGGCACATTCAGTAAACGTATGGGTGGCATTTTCTATCTTTTGGACCGATGATCGGAATTGAAATCTGAGGACATCGTTGAATCCATAGTGCCAGGATTCACTTAAGGGAGGCTTCAATTTGACCATAGTAGGTTGGGAGAAAAAGTCAGTTTTTATTCTTTTTAAAGAATAATAAAATAACATAAAAATGTTATTTTATTTTTCTCCAACAGTTGAGCGGTGATGGAGGGACCCCTGGCTTGTCAAGCCATTTAATGGATTGACTAATCTATTGTGTAAGAACACCATGTTAAATCAATGTGACTCATTAATTTCACCAATTAATGGGCCCCTAATTGAATGATGAATTAATTCCTTAACACTTTCTTTGTTTTATAATAATTTTGGAAAAGGAAGATTTGAGAGGAATTTGGTGTTGAGATCTGATGAACCGACGAAGAAACTCTGAAGGACTGCCAACCCAGCAAATAACATAGAACGTTGGTGGAACTTCTCATTCTTAGACACCTTTCGAATATTGGAACCGAGAATAGACACCGACGTCTTAACCCCTCAAGGATGAACATGCGACAATGAACTTCAAGAGGTAGGGGTTTTTATTTCATTTTTCTTCCCCATCCATTTCTAAAAAATGAGTGCAGATTAAACCACAAATAGGTTAATCCGCGGTTCATGCATTATAATGGGAGGGTGAATTTTCTTTTGGGGTGATTATTGAGGATTAAACCTTGGAATGAATGATTGAATGCAAACCTCCCCGAGCCTCCCCCTTGTTTAATCTTATAACGCAGAGGTCCCGGGCCAACACGAACAAGGCTCTAGAACCTACACTCATGTGTTATTCATGGAAAATATTTAAAATCAATGGAAAGGAAGTTTTCAGACCATCGTGGTGGATAGGACAATCCCCGGAAAATGCAGGCGCAAGAGACACGAAGAACGGACCACCGGTGCAGACCCGGTGGTCCGCGAAAGAATCCGCTGGTGCCAACAGTGGCACCAGCAACTGCCAGCAGTGGCCCATGGTGGCGGCCATGGGTGGGAGGCAACGCGCCATGATGGCGCGCCAGACGAAAGGTCATGGTCAGACCAGGCCGTCGCGCAGCAGAAGAAGTCACCGGCCAAGCCTGCGGCTGGAGGTGACGGATGTGGTCGCTTGACCATGTCAGAGGGAAGCGGGCCGCAGTCGCTTGACCGCGGAGGAGGAGGGGCCCCACAACGACTCAAAGGGTGATGGAGGGGCACATACATAGCTCCTGGTCTGCCTTTTGGGGACCGGACGTGGCACAAACCCCCAACAGGCTGGACCCGTGCCCCTTTGGGCTGGGCTGAACTAGACCGGGTCGTTGGGCGACCTGGCGGGTTAGACCGTCTTCCAACTGAGCTGGGTCCAGCGAGGCCTATTAGGCCTGGCCCACTAGCCAGGCCGGACCAAACCAACCTGACCCACACCAAGTTAGGTCGGGTCCGTCAGAATGAATCGGGGTATGTGGAACCCCCGTGCCCCATCGTAACCGGTCCCCTGGTTACTAAAACACCTGTATCTTTCAAACCGTACGTCTGATTGACGAGCTGTTTGCAGCATTGGGACCCTATCTATGAGGCGGATCTTTTGGCATGTTCTATAGTAACTTTAGTGGATGTAGAGATGAGATGAATGGATTGAGGATCAGTTCTCCCAAGCGCGCTATGTGTGGAACCCTGCGGCCGGCTGAGAACTGAAGGCTGCTGACTTCCGACTATGTGTGACTCAAAGGACCATTGGGAAGCGTTTCTATGTGACCCGGTAGTCCCATGGTGGGGAGCGGCTATGTGTGACTCGACATAACCTTGGTACTCGACAGGAGGAGTACCTCAACATGCCACAGTGGGAAACGACTCTATGTGACCCGACAGACCCATGGTATGTAATGAGGAGGGGTACCTAAGCTGTTCAAGGTTAGTAGGAAGCATCTCTGTGTGACCCGATAGGCCCACTATACTCAATAGAGGAGTATTTATCCAGCAGCTGAGGTGTTTGATGATTGTGACTAATGATGCTACTGTTACTACCCTAAAATATTCCTGATGTGAGATGTCTTGTGTTTTGTGTTTTACTTTGAGGAATTGGTGTGTATTTTTTTTTGGGGTCCCTACTGAGTACTGTTTTACTCACCCCTGTATGGGATCTACCCGCACATGTTGTGCCAGGTGTAGATGATTGACGTTTTGATAGGGGTTCCCAGGGAGATGGGACGTATATACTCTACGACAGTGGGCATGGTGGGCAAGGACCAGGCGGGGCCTAGTAGGACTGGGCGAACAGAACGTGCTACTTCAGTTTCCAGTAGCTTCCCTACTCTCACGATCAAGTGGGGTTAACTAAGGATGACCATCAGATCACTTTTTGTACTTTATAGTTTTTAGTACTTTTTCTTGGGTTTGTATTCTGGCCCACTTTCTTTCAGCTGTACTTGTACTTAGTTATTCAGTGGTATGTTGTTTCCCTTTTGTGAGTTGGGACTTGGTTAGGCGTATGTGTGCGTACAGGTATCCAGGATAATGCCTCCCACTTGCAGGTTGACGCCATTGGTGCTTGTCACCCTTTAGGAGGCGGTCTTGGGGTAGTCATGGCATGGGCCACAAGGGATGGATTGTGACAAAGTGGGATGGGTTTTGACAACCCCAAGCCCGTCTTCCATAGGCCAGAGGTTAGCGAATAACACTGGAAAGGAGTATCCCTTAAACGGGAATACATTTCCTTTAAACCTATATAAACACACAATCCAAGAACAAAACAAGATGAAACCACGAAGTATAACTGTAGTAGTAAAAGTGTGTACTAAAAGAAAAGGGGTCGAAATACAAGCCCAAATGAAAGGTACAATACAACAGAAAATAGAAAATAGCTCCTGAGATCATCCACCAAGGATCCTACCTGAAGGGTAGGTACCGCTCATCTCCATAGCTCTCCACATCATCCAATCACCTCTGTGTACTGCCTAGTCCTAGCTTCTATAGTCTCAGCCAGGCTGCTCGTCGTCTGCACAAGACACAAAAAGGTATGGGCGTAACCCGTGCAGGAGTGAGTATAACAATACCGAGTAGGGACTCCGAGACCCCTGAAGGTATCTTATAATTACACAAAGGAAAACCACAAAGCATGATCTCAATCACAAAGCATAAAACAAAAGACTCAACTCAAACCAGGTATATAACTTAGAGTTTTGGAATAAATATGATTAGTCTTATGCTATATCATTTTATTTTGTTAAGAAGCTTTCACAACTAAACCACGTGGGAGTTGTTCCATTGTCTATCCACACAGGGTAATATATCACTGATCTGTGACGGGCTACTCTAAGGCTGGTCCTCATCAGGTCACGCACTGCTGATCCACAAATGGTCGCTAGAATGTTGACCCACACAGGGTCACTATGGTGTTGATCCACACAGGGTCTCTAGATGCTGATCCACATAGGGTCTCTATGGTGCTGATCCACATAGGGTCACTAGATGATGATCCACACAGGGTCATTATGATGCTGATCCACACAAGGTTGCTAGATACTGATCCACACAGGGTTGCTAGATGCTGATCCACACAGGGTCGCTACTCAGATGACAACCATCTACAGGATTCCCCACACCCGGTGTGCTTGAGTTCCGTAGTATCTGCTCCTCTGGATATAGGTCATGCCTCAAATGCTATGAATTTCCACAAAGTAGTAACCCAAAGTACCACCATGTCGTAAGGGTTCCTACACAACAGATGATGCGTCAATCAGACGCTTGGTCTGTGAGTTATAGGCATTTTAGTGCTGAGGGCCCAGTTGGATTCAGGTACGATCGAACCCGGCCATACTTCAACTTTCCCCAAAACCCAAGTGGAGTGTCTAAAAAGGACCGTCTAATCCCAAGGATTCCAACACCATAGATGGTTCATCAAACAAAGGTCTGGTTTGTAAGATACAACCTTTTAAGCGTATTTGGGCCCGAAAGGGGTCCGGTTCTGGTCCGACCCGACCTGGTTCGGGTTAACCCAACCCGAAACAGCCTGGGCCGGACTGGTTGGGCTGGGCCATGGCGGGTTCGGCCCGCTAGCCCGTGGACCGGCCTGGACTGCCTCGGTAGAGCTTGGCTATGGCGGCTCGGCCCACCGGCTAGCGTGACCCACGATAGGGTCGCACGGTCCGCCTCCCGAATGGCTCAAAGAGACGTTCCACTCTTAATTGGCGGTGTGAGGTGGCACCAATTAGTTTTCTGTAGGACTCGCAGGGAGCGGGTCCCCTCCCTACACCGCAGCTTCGAAGCAGCGGCCTGCCTCACTGCAGCGTGCGATGACGTATCGTCTCCCGCCTCCGCGGCTGGCCGAGAGCTGGCCGCCTATCCGTTCGCCGCGGTGCCAAGTAGTGTCGCCCCTTCCACAGACGGCGAGTTCCGGTCTCCGCCTTTGCCACCGGCATTGGTCACCGGTACCGCCACGCCGACAGATCTTCTGCAGGGCATTGGGTGAGCTCCGGTGGTCCGGTTTCCCTTCCGCTCATGCCTACATGCCTTTCGGGATGCCGCCACCGCTGTGTGGCTCTCGGATTCAAGGTTCTTTCAAAATTTTAAATTCTTCCACTGAAGAATGTAATAATAATGAAGCGACAGAGGGTCTGGGCCTTGTTCATTTGGCCCACGCCCTCCTTGTTAGTATCTTAACAAGAAGTAACAATTTAATTCATCAAAGATAAACTTAAATAATAAATCCCCTACCTCGAGAATCATTGGTGACCACTGAGGACGATGGTGATTCCATGTTCGAGGGTATTGTGGACAAAGGAGAAGGTTAGTGTGCATTCTCTTTCGTCAAACGTTGACCTCCAGATCGATTCCTCAACAGGCGTTGTCAAATCCTCTATTTTTCGTTGGAAGAAGGTTCATCGGCCCTTCATCAGAGCTCACCACCAAATTCCTCCCAAATATCCTTTTCCCCACATTTTAATAAAATAAAGTAAGAGTTAAGGAATTAATTCATCATTCAATTAAGGGCCCATTAATTGGTAAAATTAATGAGTCACATTAATTGAACGTGGTGTGGTTACACAATAGACGAGTCAATCCATTAAATGGCTTGGCAACCCAGCAAAAAATCCCTAAGGTGGGGAGAATGTAAAGACACAGAAATTCCATGTAATTTTTTTCTTTAAATTATTTGAGATTATTAGGAGTCTGAAAAAATTGACAACACGTGATTCCGAGGCCCGGTGTCCCGAGAACGAATATTTGAACTTTTTTAAGGTATGTCCAGTGAACGTACGACCATGTTTTCTAACTTTTGGACCGATGCTCGGAATTGAAATCTGAGGACACCGTTGAATCTGTAGTACCGAGATTCGCTTAAGGAAGGCTTCACTTCGACCGTAGTAGGTCAGAAAAAAAAATTAGTGTTCAGAATTTTTAAGGAATAAGAAAATAACATGAAATTGTTATTTTATTTTTCTCCAGCACTTGAGCAGTGGTGGCAAGACTACTGGGTTGTCAAGCCATTTAATTGCTTTACTCATCTATTTTGTAACCACACCACATTCAATTATTGCGACTCATTAATTCCACCAATTAATGGGCCCTTAATTGAATGATGAATTAATTACTTAACTCTTCCTTTGTTTTATTAAAACATGGGCAGAGGAAGATTTGGGAGGAATTTAGTGGTGAGATATGAAGAAGCGTCAATGAACCTTCTTCCAATGAAGAATAGAGGAGTCTAAAATTCCCATTGAGGAATCGATCTGGAGGTCGATGGTCGATGAACGACAACGTACGCAAACCTTTCCTTCATCCGCAATACCCTAAAACGTGGAAGCACCGCCGTCCGTAGTTTTCACCAATGATTGTCGAGGTAGGGGGTTTATTATTTAAGTTTATATTTGATGAATTAAATTTCTACTGCTTGTTAGGATGCTAACGTAGAGGGTGAGGGCCAAACAAACAAGTCCCAAAACCTCTGCCGCTTCGTTCTTGTTGCGTTATTTAGGGGATGAATTTACAAATTCAACATAACCTTGACCCGGGAGCCGCGTAGCGACGACGACATCCCAGGAGGCCCATAGGCATGAGCAGAAGGTAAAATGGACAACCAGAGCACACACGGTGGCCCGTAGAAGATCTGCCGATGTGGCACCAGAGCAGCGACACTGGAGATTGGCACCGACAGCGAAGGCGGTGACCGGTGCCCACCGACCGCCGAAGGGGGGCGGCGCCACTTGGAGTCGCGGTGGGTGGACAGGCGGTCGGCTCTCTGCCGACCGCAGAGTTGGGAGGCGGCACGCCGTCGCGTGCAATGGTGAGGCGGGCCGCGGCTTCGAAGCCGCGATGAAGGGAGGGGACCCGCTCCCTTCAGGTCCTGTGGACAGCCAGGCGGTGCCACCTGGGACCACCAATTAAGAGACGAATGGATCTTTGATCCGTTCAGGAGGCGGACATCGCGAACCTTGCACGGGTCACGCTAGCTAGCAGGCCGAATCGCTGCGGCCCATCAGGTGGAGCTCGCCGCAGCGCAGCCCAGCCAGGGCAGGCTGGGCCGGTCTGCGGCCCAGCGGGCTGAGCCCGCCGTGGCCCCGCCCAACCGGGGTGGGAAGGGCCGGTTCGCGGACCAGCGTGCCGATACCATCATGGCCTAGCCCAAATAGGCCGAACCAAGATGGTTCGGGCCGGGTTGTACTCGGTCCGGGTCGGGTCGGGTCGGTTTGAACGGAACAGACCGGACCCGAACCCCTTTCGGGCACAAATATGCTTAAAAATCCGTATCTTACAAACTAGACATCCGTTTAATGAACTGTCTGGGGCATTGGAATACTTGGGATGGGATGGTAATTTTTAGACACTCCACTTGGGTTTTGGAGACAAGTTGGAGTATGGATGGGTTAGATCGTACCTGAATCCAACCGGACCCTTGGTACTAAAATATCTATAACTCACAGACCGGGCGTCCTATTGACGCGCTGTCTGTTGCGTAGGAACCATTACGACATGGTAGTCCTTTGGGTTACTTATTTGTGGAAATTTTTAGTATCTGGTGGATGAATCATATCTAGAATAGGAGATAATATAGAACTCAAGGGCACTAGGTGCGGGGAATCCTGTGGCTTACTGTCATCTGAGTAACAACCCTGTGTGGATCGGCATCTAGAGACCCTGTGTGGATCAGCATCTAGCGACCCTTTGTGGATCTGCATCATAGAGACCCTGTGTGGAATAGAATTTAATGACTATGTGTGGATCAACACCATAGCGACCCTATGCGGATCAGCATCTAGCGACCCTGTGTGGATCAACACCATAATGATCCTGTGTAGATCAGCATTCTAGCGACCCTGTGTGGATCAGCAGTGCGCAAACCGATGAAAACCAGCCATAGAGCATCCCGTCACGGGTCAACGATATATTACCCTATGTGGATCGGCAATGGAACAACTCCCATGTGGTTCAGTTGTGAAAACTTCCTAACAAAATAAAATGATATAGCATAAGACTAATCATCTTTATTCCTAAACTCTGATTTGTATACCTGATTTGAGTTGAGCCTTTTTCTTTGTGCTTTATGATTGAGATCATGATTTTTTGGTTTTCCTTTGAAGAATTCTAAGAGACCTTCAGGGGTCTTAGGGTCCCTACTGGGTATTGTTATACTCACCCCTACATGGGATACGCTCGCACCTTGTTGTGTCTTGTGCAGACGACGAGCAAATCGACTGAGACTATAGAAGCCAAGACCAGGTGGTACACGAAGGTGACTAGTTGATGTGGAGATATTTGGAGATGAGAGGTACCTACCCTTCAGGTAGGATCCTTGGTGGACAATCTCAGGAGTTGTTTTCTATTTTCTATTGTATTGTACCTTTCAGTTAGGTTTATATTCTAGTCCCTTTTCTTTCAGTACACACTTTTACTAATGTAGTTCTAATTTGTGTTTTAATCTTGTTGTGTTATTGGACTATGGGTTTTTACAGGTTTAAAGGCAATGACTTCCCGTTTTAGGGATACGCCTTTCTGGTGCAAGTAGCTAACCTCTGGCCTATGGAATGCGGGCTTGGGGTAGTCACGACATAGGCCCTGGGGGACGGGTTGTGACAATTTTAGAATTGATAAAGAAGTCCTGTATTTGTGATTTTTTTATAGTGATAAAATCCATGTCACCTAATTTAATATGCTTTCACATAAACAACACACTACCGATATCAGTCCAAAAATGAAATTTATATTTCAACACTTTAAATATTTTCATATAATAAATAATATATTTCCAATGTTCCATTTGAATATAAATAAGTCTTCATTAAAACATTCCAATACATTAACATTACATTTTATATATATGTAAAATTAATTACAAAAAATTACAATTTAAAAAAAACTAAAAAAAAATCCAACTTGTATGAGACCTTTTCCATAGATCAACCCAACCTCGTAGAAAATAAGAATGTACCTATAATAATAAAAAATATTTATCTTAGAATATTAAATATAGAAATAAGTAAAGCCTAAATATTATAAAATAATGTATAAATAAAATATAAAAAAGGATAACATAATTGATAAAACACAATGAATAAATGAAATGGATAACATGATACATAAATAAAACATATTATAAAGTATGTGATGTGTGTTTTGAAATAAAATGTCAATTTTAAACTGAAAATACACACTTTCAGTCATACCAGCTACACTGTATGTCATATTGTCATGCCATTGATTAATACACATCAAAAATGAATTATCAATTATTGTCCGAAATTATCACGAAAATACAAGAATGGTTTTTTTATTTTTTTAGCACGTGATGTGTTTTTTGAAGTAAAGTGCCACTTTTAAATTATAAACACACAATTTTGGTTACATATATTGTACTGTGTATCTGATTTACATTTGGTTAATTCATACATGTCATAAATAAATAATGGACCATTCTTCTAAATTATCATGACAATTTGATCATTTTTCTCCATTTTGAGTGTGTGACTTCCATTTTGAACCGAACAATCACTTTTAAATGAAAAAACACTTTTAAGTCAAACCAACCACATCATGTGTCAGATTAATCTACAGTTAATACCTTCACACCATAAATTAATCACTGATAATTTTACTATTATATCATGAAAATTAAAGTGTGTTTTCCTGGTTTTGATTTTTTTGATGCATGTTTTGAACACAAATGTCACTTTTAAACTAAAAACAAGTACTTTCAGTTATATCGACCACACCATATGTCAGAATGATGTGGGATTAATTAATATATATCTCAAATAAATTATCAATACTTTATCTTAATAATCAAAATATTTTGAGTGAGTTTTATTTTTTTTGAGTATGTGATGCATGATTTGAATAGAAATTTCACTTTTAAATTGAAAACACACACTTTTAGTCACACCTTCCATAATATGTGGTTGATTGATGTATAATTGATTAATTTACGTAAAAACTGAATTTGGGATTATTTTCATAAATTAACAAGATATTTGATCATGTTTTCTTGGGTTTGATTATGTGACACATGATTTTATATAAAATGTCAATTTTAAATGAAAGCACACACTTTCAGTCATACCGACCATGATGCATATCAGATTAACATTCAGTTACTTACTACATGTCATAAATGAATTATCGACTATTTTACAATGTATCAAGATAATATGAACACATTTTCTTAGTTTAGAGTACATGACGTTCATTTTGAACTAAAATGTCACTTTTAAACAGAAAATACACACTTTCAGTTATAAATTTGATCTACATATATCAGATTGACATGTGGTTAATAATTACATTTCATGGATGAATAACCAATCATTATCATAAAGTATCATAATAATTTGATCATGATTAATAAATTTTAACTATGTGATGCATCTTTTTGAAATAAAATGTAACTTTTTAATTGATAACATTCTATTGGTATACCCTTTTTAGTTAACCCTATTCTTTTAAATCTACAATACATTCAATATTCTAGGTTATATGAAAAGATTATAATCACATAGAACTAAAATAAATTTCACCAATAATAATAGCTAACGATAAGAAAATTAAATAAATAAGTAGTAGATAAACCACATCTTCATGATCTATATAAAATAAAAAAATTATGAATGGTATAGGAAACTAACTCTTTATGATGTGTGCAAAAATCCCAATACTATGTAAGATTTCTATTCATTCCGAAACAAACCAAAAATCTATTTCCTTTTTTGAAAATTTGGATTATCAACCGTATTATCAGTACTAAAAAAAAGTCGAAAAAATAGTTAATAAATATTTTAAATGAATTTGTAATTACATTAAAAAATAACTATTCAGAGTTGGAATGTGGTGGATGGAATATAATATATTTCATAAATTTTTAAATTTAATAACCACAATCAATGTGATTACTTTATTTCGAACACTTTAGAAATATTTAGACAAATAAATAATTTGTTTTGATATATGTTATGATAGTGAAATTGTATTATATATACCCTATTACTTATCAAGTCATATAAATACATAGGTTTCTTATTCATATTAACCGTCCTTACACCACAGTTTTGAAGATAAATAAATTCCCCCCTATTATACTAAAATTCTTATTAAAACATAATAAAAAACATATTATTTGAAGCTTATTTTTATAATGTTGAATGTAGTGTATTATAAATTCATAATGAACATCATTTGTGGTGTATTGTTGGATATCAATGCATTAAATAAAAAAATATATCTTTGGATAAATTGATTTTAATGAGTATCTAATGAGTAATAAAAAAGGAATAAGTAATGGTAAAAATGAAAATAAATTTTATATATTCAGAGTGTAGAGTTTTACCCCTATATTACAAGTATTAATAAGAGTTTTTCTTCTATTATTTTATTTTAAAACACTGTAAATTCTTGGTGCGATCTTACTAAAATTTCATATTCATCCATTGATGTTTTTTCTATAGAAGTGATAGGAGGACTAAAAAATAGAATTTTTTATCCATAGAGTCTTTCCTTGATATTGGCGTGACATATACACTTGTAGAAAATATTAATAGCACTAAAATGTAATAAAAATTAAAAATAAATTATTGAAAAAAAAATTATGAAAATATATCTCATGTATAGATTCAAAATTGAGGATCCTGAACTTTTATTCTTGAGTTTCATTTACATTATAAAGACTAATCATGTAAATAATGACCTCTGCATACATTTTTTCTTCATATAGATGGTGTCCATATTTCTATTTTTGAAAATTATATCTGTATGAAATTGTAATGTTTATAAATGTGGAAGTACAATTGGTGGGGTAAAGGTACCCTTAGAAAGTATTTTTTATCTATTAGTTGATCCTTTATATTTTATTTAATTGACATTATGTTTCCCCTTATGTTTTCCCTTTGGTAATAACATACCTCATTTTAGACATTTTTTCATTAATTATAATTTTTTTTTCATATAAAATAAATTATAAAGGATATACCTCATTATAATCATGTATCTTAATAAGATTATATAAAAATTCCATGAATGTTACAATAGAATGTTTGACAATGTGAAACTCAAGATCATCAAGAGGAATTGGTAATTTAGAACTTGAATAATGAGTAACATAAATGCCTACTCTCATGTGATGTTTTGGAAGTATTTTTATTTTGTATAATATAAAATTTAATATTGTACGCTATATATATTACAATAAAGAGATGATTAGGTGGTGATAGATATAAATAATAATCAATATCACCCTATATAATAATTGTACAAGAAAGGTATCAATATTTTTTTGATTCACATTTGGAAAAAATTGTTATAAAAAAATTGATTACCTTAGGTAAGGTCAGACTTTGAGGGGAATGACTAGCCACAAAACAGTGTGAGCATAGATCTTATCATTGTGGTTATTGTTGTGTTTGATCTTCTCATTGATATCTTCAAAGAAATTGGTTTATCATATCAGCATTCCAGATAATGTTTTTTCATTAGATTATATTTCTATACTTTTATATTTTTAATTTTATCATATGTATCCACCTGTGACTTTTCTTTCTCAAATTATTTTCATGGTGACACTCCAAAACTTTCACCTCTAACACGACCATACTATTCCAGATGCTTCAAATCCATCGATAATATCCATTCATTAGCTGCTAAATATGATGTTTCTTATTCCTAAACCAGAAAAATATATTATAAAATAAGTATTCAAAGTTATCTGATACTATTTTAAATAAGAAAAAGTTTCTATTATGTCGTACTTAAACATGATTCCCATACATTTTGTGTGTTTTCATCTTCTATTTGTACCCTTTTATTTACATGTGCCTCCATAAACAGTGCATGAAGTGGGATAGAAGTGTATTTATATTTCAAATCATCAATCTTTATATAAACAAAGAAATATAATTATGTTTTTGTTTCATATAACATATAAGTTTCACTATTTATTTAAAATACATCCCATTTTTTTCAAGTGAATCTTACCTCATACTTTTATAGGGTTATGATGGTTTTTAAATTTATTTTTTACACTACTTTTCTCTTTCATAAATTTATAATTTTGAATCAGTGTGATTAATAAATGTAATGTCAAATAAAATAACACAATTACAATATACCTTAAATGTTTCCTCCTCTCGATGTCCAATATAAGCATCTTAGATTTCTTGGTTTATGATGTATTTGTATATAGATAGTGGGTAGGATTTTACTTTACCCTCAACATCCCTAAGATGATGTTTTGTAAGAAGTGTCTAAAATGATCTATATACCTTTCTAGCATCCATTAATATCAATTTCATCTAACAATTTTCTAATACAAACTCACTCTTCAAGAGTAATTAAGAGTAAATAAATGTTTCATTATTTGATTTTTATGTAATATATAGAAAGTATATCATAATATTACCTTATTGTCTTTCCAAATTGTTTTCTTTAATACAGGAACAACATTGCAACATGTATTCATATCAACCAGCACATGCATTCAAGTGCTAGTCCCAATGTTACTAATGAAAATTCAAATGTTTGGGTTAATAGGTTAACAATGTGCATTCCATCCAACCTCAAATTTTTAACCTTTAATTATTAACATAATAATTTTTACTAACACTATTACTCTATGTTATTCCTATTTTTTAACCTTATCTCTTTTCCCACTTGATCACCTTTAGGTTATTACTCACCTCTAAAATATTGTTCATATTTTAATATTTTATCAATTTAAACATCACCACTATGTTGTTCTTTAAAATTTTTAGCATCACTAGGTGAAGAATCCATTATATTCACAACTAGTTAAACATTTAACTTAGATTAATTAAATAATATTAAACACATAATATTACGAGGAAACACATTATATATAAAAACTAACCAGAGACATTTGAAATGTTCATGAAAATATTTTTTATTTTAATGCTTAAAGGAATTTTACCTCTGTATCAAGTATCCAAATCCCCTCATTATAGTCCCCCTAACATAGAATACACTGTATACAATGGGTCCATCACAAAATGATTATGACATCCCTATGAAAGGGTCATATTCAATGTAATTTTCATTTGAACTTGTATTGTCTTAGTCAATTACAGAATAATTGAACAATATATGTTTGTAGGATCTAGGGTAGAAAATTATTGTACTATTTGTGATTCTATTAAGAAAAATTCATCCTTTTACCTTTTTTTACTAAAATTTACTTTTATTAATCTCAATTCATCAATTTTAACTACACTATTATTATCAACCCATTTGAATCAAAAATTTATAACTTATAATATTATATATTCTAACTCCTATATTTTTTTAACGATGAAAAAGTATGACATGTTCACATAAACTGGATTTCTATCGTTGGTGATAGATACATGCATTATTTCTGCCCTAAGAGTAACCACACCATTTTCACTACTGGAAAATGTACCTATCCCCACGGTTTTCACCAAAACCGTGGGGATAGACCCCCCCTATACCCACGGTTTTGGAAAACCGTGGGTATAGGTGAATTTTCATGACCTATACCCACGGTTTTCCAAAACCGTGGGTATAGGGGGCTCTATACCCATGATTTTGGCAAACCGTGGGTATAGGTCATGAAAATTCACCTATACCCACGGTTTTCCAAAACCGTGGGTATAGGGGGGGTCTATCCCCACGGTTTTGGTGAAAACCATGGGGATAGGTCTGGGATAAAATACCTATACCCACGATTTTGAAAAATCGTGGGTATAGGTCAATTTTGTGTGCGCGGGAATTTTTTTTTTCCGCGGGAAGGAATTTTTTTTGGCGGGAACCCTATACCCACGGTTCTTCCCTCTATACCCACGGTTTTTATAACTATATTTAACTAAATATATATATATATATACATATATGTGAAGTTAGGGTAGTGGTTAGATGCGGTGTTTGCAGCGAAGAGGTTGCGGGATCGAAACTCGGCGCCTGCATTATTTTAGGACCTATACCCACGGTTTTGAAACCGTGGGTAAAAGCCGTTGACACCGTGGAAATTCTCTATGTTTCGGTGACACGGTGGCAGAACACCTATACCCACGGTTTTCCAAAACCGTGGGTATAGGCTGGGGACCTATACCGACGGCGTTCCAGCCCACGGTTCCCAAAACCGTGGGTATAGGCTATACCCACGGTTTTGGGGGCTATACCCACGGTTTTGAACCGTGGGTATAGGCCGTTTTTCCAGTAGTGTTTTCATCATACTATGTTCATAATGTTACTTTATATAGAATATATAATTGTTAATTACTTAACTATTGTAAGAAAATTCATGTACACTTGGTCCTATGTCTATCCATTTAAGTATTTCTGAAATTTAATTAGGATTTATATATAACTCCTCAAAAATATAGTCTCAAAACCATATTATCAACTATTGATTATGTGTATTTGATATCAAACTTTCATCTCTTTATGGATTTAAATACCTAAGGATTACTTTGTGAGTTTTGATATATGGTGAAACTTTTATATTATTATATAAAATGTAAAGGTGAGCTTGATCCTGTTTTGTATTGGTAATTGCAAAAAAATATCTTACTGAAATTCCTCTATCCACAAGGCTCTCATTTTGAACAATTTTTTGGAGACAAATTCTATCCACATAAAACAGATAGTAAGTATAAAATTCAATGGTTTCCTTAATAAAATATCTCTATGTAATAAAAATTTCAAGACAACATTTATTTTTGACATACCATTTTAAAATATTTATATACCATTCAATGGAGTACATACATCTATAATATATAGGACTGTATAGTTAAATCTCTCTAACTAATTGAAATTTATATCAAATAACGATAGTTGGAAATATATCTCTAATTATATAATATTACAACAATTTATTTTTTCCATATTTGGGAACTTTTATGGGTCTATAACTTTACTATATATAGTGTTGAGTCAATAAGGTTTTCCTTATGACTTTTCCATTCCTTTTTGTTTTGAAAATCACAAACACCTTATACTTAAGCAAATATAAATTTTACCTCCATAAGGAAAATTTACTTCTTTAAGAAAATTTACCCTTACCTAGGTTTTCTTATACATAGAAATATTTTTCCTTAGTATAAAAACTGGATTCATACCCAAAATTCCAAAAGTCATATAATGTAAAGATTTGGAGCATTCTGTTTTTAGGATCCGAATTCTGGATGTGAACTGTAATGAAGTTCCAATCCGAATTCTGGACTCTGAACTTTCATGAGTTCGACTCCGAACTCTTAAGCAGTTCGACTCTGAACTCTTAAGCAGTTCGACTTCGAACTCTTAAGTAGTTTGACTCCGAACTCTTATGAAGTTCGACTCTGAACTCTTAAGCAGTTCGACTTCGAACTCTCAGTAGTTCGACTCCGAAATCTTAAGCAGTTCAACTCCTAACTCTTAAGTAGTTCGACTCTGAACTCTTAAGTGGTTTGAATATGAACTCATACGAAGTTCGACTCCGAACTCTTATGAAGCTTGACTCCGAACCTTTACTAGTTCTACTTCGAACTCTGCAAGTTTAGATTCCGATCTCTGGTGAAACCAGACTCTGAATTCCAATAAAACAGAATCCGAACATTTCTTAACATAGACTCCGAATTTCATTTTGGTTAGACTCTGAACTTTTGACTTGATTACACTCCGAAATGTTGAATAGCTTTTACTTAAATATGCTTCATTTCAAAACGATGTCATGCATTCAGTTATACATGATTTATTATTAAACGATGTCGTTCATTCTGTTTCTAATTAATCGTTGGTTGAGTTACACGTGTACAGGTCCCTCCAAATTTCATGGAAAATATGACCATTGGAGGAGGGATCCGATCATTGGAAATTTGACTATAAATAGGAGCTCATTTGAAAGAGCTCAAAAAACAAGTTGATCGATCTAGAGACCACATGATGTTAAGGTGATTTATAGAGAGAGAATCTTTTCATGCCTTTTGCGTACTGAACTGCTCATTAAGATTGCTTCGTGAAACTCTGAATGTTAGCGATTACATTCGAGGACTTCCAGGGATAGGAAGACAGAGGTGCCAACTACCTTGAAGTTCTAGGTATTCCTTACTGAGGAAGATAGAGGTTCCAACTACCTTGAAGTTGAGGTCTTGTGGGAATAGCAAGACAAAGATTCTGATCTTCGTATCGAGGGATTACTCTGGTGTGGGTAAGAAAGACTTTCTTGAATGTATAAATCAAGGGACCTTTATCCAAGGTTGTTGGATACCCTTCTCTTTAGGTAAAAAGATTCATATCTTGTTACTTGTAGTTTTACTACTTGTTTTTCCACTGCATATTGTATTGTAAGGAAAGTATAAACTTCTTATATTTTCTTACACTTGTACTCTCATTAGTTTAGATTATATACGCTTTAAGGTAGAGTCTCATATTGTAAAATTTGATTCCAATTCTCCAATTGGTGATTAGAGGTGTTGTGAATTTGCTTTAGTTTAACTTTGTTAAACTCATAATTTCCTTGTCTAAGGAAAACATAGTTATCCGTAACCAACTTTAAAGGTTCCAAATGAATTTTAAAGTGTACAATTCACCCCCCCCCTCTTGAATATTGAGAATCTACATCGTTATTTCGATCCTACAATTGGTATCAGAGGAGGTCTCTAAAATACTTATACTCACATATAAGTTTATCTTGCTCAATTTTTTGTTGTACTTTGTCATTCCAAACTTTTTCATTCCGAACTTTGTCATTCTGAACTTTGTCATTCCGAACTTTGTCGTTCCGAACTTTGAGGTTACGAACTTTTTCTACTAACTAGTTTGGTTTCCATGTTTTGATTATAATGGCAGGAATCAATGTTGGTTCTATTGAAAATCTAAACCCTACAAGACCACCAATATTTGATGGTAATGACTATGAGTACTGGAGAGATCAAATGAAGACTTTTGTTATCAATACTGGAGTGGATAATTTCGTTATTCTTACTGGCGATTATAAAATTCTTGATAAGGAATTTAGAACTTTCACTAACTAGGAAAAGCAAGAGTATCAACTCAATTATAAGGTATGCAATACTTTACTTTGGTCAATGACTAGAAATATATATAGCCAAATTTCTTCTTGTGAAGCAGCTAATTGTATCTGGAAGAAGTTAGAGGTTACACACTTTGGCACTTCTAAAGTGATTGAAACTAGGAGAGATATTCTTAGAGCTGAATACCATGGCTTTAATTTTCCTTATGGAGAACCAATATGTAAAGTTCAACAGATATTTATGACTATAGTCAACAGCTTACAGTCTATGGGAGAAAAATGGTTAGATGATGAATCCCTTGTGGATAAGATAATTGATATTATGCCCAATGAGTGGGAATCAAAGAGAACAGCTATAGATGATAACATGAAGGTCACTCAAATTTCTCTTGATGAGCTATTCAAAACTCTTCTCCAACATGAAACAAGAATGAAGAGAGATGCTGACAACATTAAGAAGAAGAATGGGAATGGTACTGTTGCTTTTACAACAACATAAAATCATATGAAAGATAAGACTCCTGAGAGAGTAACTAGATCCAAATCTAAGAAAGTTATAATCCAATCTGAATCTAGTGAAAGTGAAGTGTCTGAGAATGAGTTAGAAAATCTTGCTCGAAGGATGAACAAGATAGCTGGCCAGAGAAATTTCCAGTCCAAATATAAGAAAAAGGAAATGAAAGATAGGAAAGATGGAGAAGTTACTTGTTATGAATGCAATAGAGCTGGATATATTAGACCAGATTTCCCTTTTCTCAAAAAGAAAGAAAGGAAAGAAAGGCATTCTAAAAGAAACAGAAAGAATTACTAAAAACCCAAATCTAAGAAAGTTCTGAAAGAAAATGACACCTGGAGTGCCAGTGGTGGTGACTCTTCAGATGAATCTTCTGATTATGAATCTTCAGGATAGAAGAATCTTGGTCTTATAGCCAGATTACCCATTAACAATCATTGTTTTATGGCTAAGGTACGAAATGCTGAATCATTGACCAATGTTTCTTTAAATTCTAATGATAATAAGTATTATAACTCTTCTGATGAAGAATCCTCTTCTGATGAAGAAAATAATTTACCTACCTATGAAGAAGTTTCTAGGTTTGCTGAAATTCTTGAAATTGAGAATTCTAAACTCAATAAAAAACTTGATAAGGAAAAATCTAGGAATTCTATTCTTATAAAAGAAATATCAGATCTTACTAAAGATCTTGATAGAAAAAATTTTGATTTAATAAATATTTCAAAAAATCTTAAGGAAGTAAGTTCTAAGAAGAACAAACTTTCTAAAGATTTAGAAAAAGTAATTTCTAAGAAAAGTATCTTCGAGCCTAGCTCTAGTTCTAAATCTAATGATTTTGAAGATAAAAACTTGGTTATAAAACTCAAGTCTGAAATTTTTTCCTTAAATAAGTGTTTATCAAACTTTACCCATGGTAAGGAAAATTTTGATAAAATTTATTCTCAAATACGACCTTTGAGAAACAAATCCGGATTTGGTTATACCCATGCTAAACCAATTTTTAGTAATAATTAATTTGTTCCACAAAGTGCCCCATTTTGTACCAAGTGTCAATGTGGTGGTCACTGGGCAAAGAACTGTTCTTTAAACAAAACTCAATCTTTAGATTTTCATAAAGCCTATTTCTCTAAGAAAGTGTGTGTTCCAAAAATTTTGTTATCTGGAAATCTCGGATCCAAGCAAGTTTGGATTCCGAAAGTCTAATTATTTTCTTGTTTTCAGGAAGATAAAGGAAGTACCAACAACAATACATGGTACATGGATAGTGGATGTTCCCAGTACATGACTGTTAACAAAAGCTATTTTGAATAGATTATCAAAACGAAAGGAGGAAAAGTAACTTTTAGAGATAATGCTAAAGGAGAAATTGTTGGTATTGGTAATATTGTTATTTTAGGTAAAAATTTGATTTCAAATGTTTTATTTGTTAAGGGTCTTAAGCATAACCTCATTAGCATAAGTCAGTTATGTGATGAAGGTTACCTTGTGAATTTTAGGAATGATAAGTGCTTATTACACAATTCCAAGGAAGAATTTATTCTCTCAGCCAATAGTCAAGAGAATGTTTACACTTTGAACTTAAAAGACCTCAGGATTCAAGACCTACCTTTCCTAAGTGCAATGGAAGATCATTACTGGTTATGGCATAAAATACTAGGTCATTGTAACCTTAGAAATTTATGTAAACTTTCTAATAAGAAACTAGTTAAGGATCTACTAGAGCTTAGATTTGATTATTCTAAAGTTTTTGATCCTTGTCAATATGGAAAGCAACATAAATCTAGTTTTAAATCAATTGGTGAAGTCTCAATGACTGATGCATTACAGTTAGTGCACATGGATCTTTTTGGTCCAACACAAACTAGAAGTATTGGAGGCAAATACTATGTGTTTGTTTTAGTTGATGATTACACAAGATTTACTTGGGTCTATTTTCTAGCAAAGAAGTCTAAAGCTTTTTCTTATTTCAAAAGTTTTAGAGCACAATTTAAAAATGAGAAAAACCTTCCACTGAAAACTATTCATAGTGATCATGGAGGAGAATTTCAAAATTCTGATTTTGAAACTTTTTGTAGTAGAAAAGGTATTACTCACAAATTTTCAGCACCGAGAACTCCTCAACAAGATGGTGTAGTTGAAATAAGAAATAGAATTCTTCAAGAAATAACTAGAACCATGTTGAGTGAATATTCTATAGCTAGAAATTTCTGGGATGAAGCTATAAGTACTGCTTGTTATACTATAAATCGAGTTTTGATTAGAACTTTTCTTAATAAAACTCCTTATGAGTTATGGAACGGTAGAAAACCAAGACTTTCATACTTCAAGGTTTTTGGTTGCAAAGTATTCATTCTGAATACTAAAGATAATCTACATAAATTCGCACCAAAATCTGATGAAGGTATTTTCTTAGGCTACTCCACAACTTCTAAGGCATATAGAGTTTTCAATAAAAATACTTGTACTGTTGAAGAAACAGTACATGTAAAATTTGATGAGTCTGATCCTTTTGTTTTCAAACCATTCCAACCTACATCCTCAGATGTATTTTCAAAAACTGATTGTCAACCTTTGATAGAAGATCCTTCTGATAAGGAAAATGTTCAATAAGATACTTCTGGAACATTTAACCCAGAAGAATTTCTACCCTATATTGATGAACAGGTTTTACAAAACCCAAATCAGGTGTTTCTTAAGAATCATCCCAGTGATAGTATCATTGGTAATGTAAATCAACCTCTAAGGACTAGAAGTTCCTTAAGAAATGAAGTAGAATATCTAGCATTTCTTTCCTAATTAGAACCAAAAAGCACCGATGAAGCTTTAGGTGATGATGATTGGATCAAATCCATGCAAGATGAACTAAATGAAATTGATAGGAATAAAGTCTGGACCTTGGTTGAAAGACCTAAGGAAACTTCTATCATTGGGGTAAAATGGGTCTTCAGAAACAAGTGTGATGAAAATAGAGTCATAGTAAGGAATAAAGTTTGACTCATTGCTAAAGGCTATAATCGGAAAGAGGGAATAGACTATGAAGAAACCTACGCTCCAGTATCTAGACTTGAATCTATTCGTATTCTACTTGCCTTTGCAGTATTCTTCAATTTTAAACTTTTTCAAATGGATGTGAAATGTGCTTTTCTTAACGGTTATGTTCAAGAGGAAGTTTTTGTTGAACAACCTCCAGGATTTGAAGATACAAAACATCCTGATCATGTTTTTAGACTTACCAATGCTTTGTATGGTCTTAAGAAAGCCCCAAGAGCCTGGTATGATAGAATCACATGATTTTTTCTTCAAAATAACTATGTTAAGGGAAATGCAGATCCAACCCTTTTTATAAAGAAAGATAATAAAAATGTTTTGATTGTTCAAATTTATGTTGATGAAATCATATTTGGTTCAACTCAGCAATCTTTAACTGACTCTTTTTGCAAGTCTAATGAAATATGAGTTTGAAATGAGTATGATGGGTGAGTTAACTTTTTTCCTTGGTTTTCAAATTTCTCAAAAACCAGAAGGAACCTATATATCTCAACATAAGCATATTAAAGATCTTCTCAAAAAGTATGGTTATGACAACACTAAGAGTATAAGTACTCCCATCGGTACCTCAAACTCTTTAGATCTTGATGAAGCTGGGAACCAGTAGATCAAACATCTTTTAGAGGTATGATAGGAAGTTTACTTTACTTAACATCTAGTCGACCGGACTTAATGTTCTCAGTATGCTTATGTGCAAGATATCAATCCAATCCTAAGGAATCTCACTTAAAGGTAATAAAAATATTTTTTCGCTACCTTAAGGGAACCATAGATCTAGGATTATTTTATACTTTTGGAAATGATTTTATTATAAAATACTTTTCAGATGCTGACTTTGGTGGATGCAGAATGGATTGAAAGAGTACATACGAAACTTATCACTTCTTAGGAGATTCATTAGTCTCTTGGTCCTGCAAGAAGAAACATTCTGTATCACTTTCCACTGCTGAATCTGAATATGTAGCAGTTGGAAGTTGTTGTGCTCAAGTGTTGTGGATGCAATACACACTCACAGATTATGACCTAAGTTTTACTAAGACTCAAATTTTGTGTGATAACACAAGTGCCATTGCCCTAAGTAAGAACCATGCACATCACTCTTGTGCAAAACACATAGATATTAGGCATCACTTTCTTAGGTATCACACACTAAAAGGAGATATCATTTTTCAGTTTATTGGAATGCAAGATCAACATGATGATATTTTCACAAAATCATTACCCTCCGATATATTTGAATACATTAAACAAAAGTTAGGAATGATAACTATAAGGTAATAATTCTTCACTAACTTCTTGTTAAACAGTTCTCCTAACAGTAATAACCTCCTTCTCATAGGGGGAGTACATTTGATTGTTTGTATAACTAAAATTTTCGTAATCCATTTTTTTGTGTAACTAAAATTTTCATAGTTAGTTTTTCAAACTTTTCGGAACTGAAGTTTCCAGAATGGAAATTTCTGAAACTAAAATTTCTGGAATGGGAATTTTCGGAACTGAAATTTTCAAGATTGAAATTCTTGGAATGAGAACTTCCGGAATGGAAATCTTCGTACTGAGAACTTCCAGAATGGAAATATTTGTACTGAAAACTTCTGGAATAGATTTTTCGTAATGATATTTTCGTACTGGAATTTTTGTAATGTTTTTTTTTATTCTTTAGAAGAATATTACCAATTACGAACAATATTTCTAGCCAATCCGAAATCTATGATTTCCTTACTTATAGTTTCGTAATCATATTTTTCTTACTGGTATTTTCATTGTTTTTAAAAGTTCAGATTCTAGTTTTTTTCCCTCAAATCCAGATGTTTTTCCCTAAAACCTCAAAAGATCGGAGTCAAGTTTTTTTTCTTGTGGGAGTGTTTTCAAACGTCAGATCAAGTCAAAGCTTTTTCAACCGTTAGATGGCTTTTGGAAGACCAAAGGTCACATCCATATCCTATATAAAGGGGACCCCAATTCTCGTACCACATCGGTTTTTCAATCTTTTGTGTCTCGAAGACCTACTGCACTTCTTAAGGCCGGTTCCGAACTTTGCAAAGCTATTCCGAATCTTTCAGATTTATTCACTCCGAATTTCTGTAGAAGCAACATCTCAAGATATGTCAACTGCGAAACCAATCTCTAAGTGGTTAGTCTTTAGGGAAAGGTTAGTTCATCCGGATTTCTATAAGCTTGATTTCCTTATAACCAAGAATATAAAGCTGAATGGATGGGGAGATGTCTACGTAACAAAGTCAGATAAACAGGATCCGGTTTATACTGATTTACTGATCGAGTTCTACGAGTCTGTTTCCTTCCAGATGGAAGATGGCAGAGAATGGTTTTCCTTTAAGTCTTATGTCAAGACTTATAAGATATCCTACACCAAGGCCGTGATCTTGGTTGGTTTATCCGATAAAGGATAAGCTGAATTCTGCTCTCAAAAACTTCTCGATGTGCAAGGAAGTTTCAACAAGGAGAAGGCACTGAAGTGTCTTGGTCTTAAGGATGATTCAACTATCAAGATTGCTCGTCTCACTCCGAACAATAGAATCCTTCATCTTTGGGTGCAAGGATTTCTGGTTCCAAGAAGAGGTGATAAAGACAATTTGAAGAAGAGTGATATCTATGTCTTAGATTTCTTGGTAAATCTAAGAAAGATAAATCTGATGAGGCATGTCTTGGTTACGATCAAGAACATCAAAGAAGGCAATTTGAGATCTCAGATTATCATGTTTCCTACCTTACTATCTAAGATGATAGTTCAGTGCTTAGAATCTTTCAAGGTCTCTTGAAAATCAAAAGTTCGGAATTTCAAGCTTATGCTAGTCAGTGATGACACCCTCAAGAGGATGAAGATGGATTTTTCCAGCGAATCCGGAAAATTTTACCCTCTGTCTATGGAAGAGGTTGAAGCAGCTCAGAAAGAATCATAGAATCTGGAACCATCCAAAAAGAAAAGGAGGAAGATAAAGGTTAAGGAAGTGGTTGCTGATGAAGAAAATCCTCAGGTTAAAGAAACTCAATCTGCTCCCCCCAAACCGAAGAAGCAGAAAACATATACAGACGAAGTGACAACAAAGTGGAGAGAAGACAAAGAGAAGAGGAAGGAAGGGGATCCATAATTCGGATTGGACCCTGTAGAGGCTAAGGCTTTAAAGGAAAGAGATGCAAAAGATCTAGAGAAATAAGCAAAAGAAAAGAAGATGAAAAAGAAGATGTCTGAAGCCGAAGTAGTGCAATCTTTACTGAAATATACAGAGTTAGCTTCAGAAATGATTCCCATTACGAAAAAATTCGGTTATGAACCTTCTTTACTAGAAACTCCAGCCAAGAATTATATCACTCCAGAAAAGGCCAAGGGTAAAGAAATAGTTGAAGAAGCCGAGAAAGAATTTTCTGAATAAGTAGAGTAAGAAGTTGAAGAAGAAGAAGAAGAATAGGAAAGTGAAGATTTGGATACCCTGATCAAGAAAGTATAGGACTACAAAGATATGACTGAATCTGGAAAGTTAGTATCTCCAGGAAAGGAAGATCAGAAAGCTAGTAAGAATGATGATAAGCAACAGCAAGAAGAAGAAGAAGAAAATGTCTTGTATGATGAGGAAGAATCCTATGATAGGAATTTCCTTGAGGAAGGACAAGAAAAACAGAAACCAGATGAAGACCAGATTATCCAAGTGTCTGAATCTGAGGAAGTATCCCTTAATAAAGAACCTATTCCTAGAGATGATAAGGGGAAAAAAATATCATGGAGATACATATAAAAGATGTCATCAGGAGGAAAGAGGTTGGTGGTACCTCTAGAAGGAAGCTGGTGCAAGTTGAAGAAGAGCAGTCTCAAAGAGAAGTTTCTGATTCGGAATCATCATCTCATGGGCATGATTTTGTGGTTCAATCTCTGAGAAAGTTAGTTGACACCATTCCGATTTTTCCAACAATAGATTCTAGATGCCATATGCTACAACAAAGTATGAATCAGAAATTAGATTCTTTATCCATGGTCATGGATAAGTTTGTAAAGTTGGAAGCTGAACAGAAAATTTTTCTTATCGATTATGATATGCATAGAAAGTCCTGTAGTAAGGTAACCAAGTGGTCTAAGAGAATCTATGAAGATTTAGTTCACTTTGAGAATTTTCAGACTGAAGTTCAAAATGCTTTTGAAATGGAGGATAAAAAGGTTAACGAGATTTATGAAAATCTGTCCCAAGAGAAAAATTCTCGGAATCAACAGGTCAGGGACCTGAATGGGAAGCTTAACTCAGTATCTCAAAATTGGAAAACTGAAAGAGATTTCTGGATTGAGTTTTAGCAGAAGATGGAAAAGTAAGATGAGATAATAAATTTACAGAAAGAAGCCTTAGAGGCTCAGGCAGAAGCTTTAAAAGTCCAAGAAGAAAAGGTAAAAGCCTTGGAGAGGCAATGTGAGGAAGACCAAAGAGACTTGAAAAAACTCAAAACCTTGTTAAAGAAGCTCATTCTGAAGGAAAAGGAAGACAAATAAACCCACTCCGATCTTTTTTTGTAATTGTCTTTCTTTGTAAAATTTTCCAACTCTAATGAAATGATTATTTGGTTGGTTGTATCTTGTCATATACTAATGTTTCAGGTACCATATTTTGTTTTCCATTCCCTTCAATTCTTTTTGAAAATCACAAAGGGGGATAAGGAAAAAGAACTACTCCTAAAGAGGAGAAAGGAAAAATTTCTAAAAGAAATATTCTTAAATAAAGGGGGAGTTTCCCACTACCAAGTTTTTCATTCTTACAATAATGAAAACTCTACTCCGGAAAATCAGAAGACAATCCTTAGAGTTTCAATACCTAAGGGGGGGGGGGGGGGTTAGTTGTATTCATTTTCATCCATGAACAATGGGAGATAAGTTTTAATTTCAAAGCCTAATGATTTTTTTTTCAAAATCCTTATATGATTTTTCGAAAGGATGTTTGTGCTTTCCAAAAAGGTGGATATTGTTGAGTCAATAAGGTTTTCCTTATGACTTTTCCATTCCTTTTGGTTTTGAAAATCACAAACACCTTATACTTAAGCAAATATAAATTTTACCTCCATAAGGAAAATTTACTTCTTTAAGGAAATTTATCCTTACCTATATTTTCTTATACATTGCAATATTTTTAATTAGTATAAAATCCAGATTCATACCCAAAATTACAAAAGTCATATAATGTAAAGATTTGGAGCATTCCGTTTTAAGGATCCGAATTCTGGATGTGAACTGTAATGAAGTTCCAATCCAAATTCTAGACTCTGAACTTTCATGAGTTCGACTCCGAACTCTTAAGCAGTTCGACTCCGAACTCTTAAGTAGTTCGACTCTGAACTCTTATGAATTTCGACTCCGAACTCTTAAGCAGTTCGACTCCGAACTTTCAGTAGTTCGACTCCGAACTCTTAAGAAGTTCAACTCCGAACTCTTAAGTAGTTCGACTCCAAACTCTTAAGTGGTTCGACTCCAAACTCATACAAAGTTCGACTCCGAACTCTTATGAAGTTCTACTCCGAACCTTTACTAGTTCGACTTCGAACTCTACAAGTTCAGATTCCGATCTCTGGTGAAACCAGACTCCGAATTCCTATAAAACAGAATCCGAACATTTCTTAACATAGACTCCGAATTTCATTTTGGTTAGACTCCGAACTTTTGACTTGATTACACTTCGAAATATTGAATAGATTTTACTTACATATGATTCATTTCAAAATGATGTCATGCATTCAGTTATACATGATTTATTATTAAATGATGTTGTTCATTCTGTTTCTAATTAACCGTTGGTTGAGTTACACGTGTACAGGTCCCTCCGAATTTCATGGAAAATATGAACATTGGAGGCGGGAGCCGACCATTGGAAATTTTCCTATAAATAAGAGCTCATTTGAAAGATCTCAAAAACAAGTTGATCGATCTAGAGACCACACACTGTTAAGGTGATTTCTAGAGAGAGAATCTTTTCATGCCTTGTGCGTACTGAACTGCTCGTTCAGATTTCTTCATGTGACTCCGAATGTTGGTGATTACATTTGAGGACTTCCGGGGAGAGGAAGACAGAGGTTCCTACTACCTTGAAGTTCGAGGGATTCCTTGCTGAGGAAGACAGAGGTTCCAACTACCTTGAAGTTGAGGGTTTGCGGGGATACCAAGACAGAGATTTTGATCTTCGTATCGAGGGCTTACTTTGGTGTGGGTAAGACAGTCTTTCTTGAAAGCATAAATCAAGGGACCTTTATCCAAGGTTGTTGGATACCCTTCTCTTTGGGTAAAAAGATTCATATCTTGTTACTTGTAGTTTTACTACTTGTTTTTATGCTTCATATTGTATTGTAAGGAAAGTATAACCTTCTTATATTTTCTTATACTTCTACTCTGATTAGTTTAGATTCTACATGATTTAAGGTAGAATCTCATATTGTAAACTTTGATTCCAATTCTCCAATTGGTGATTAAAGGTGTTGTGAATTTTCTTTAGTTTAACTTTGTTAAACTCAGAACTTTCCTTGTCTAAGGAAAACATAGTTATCCGTAACCAACTTTAAAGGTTCCAAAGGAATTTTTAAGTGTACAATTCACCCCCCTCTTGTATATTGAGCATCTACATCGTTATTTCGATCCTACATATATCTTTAAAAATGAAGAAAACCCTAGTTAATGTGTGTCATAACTTTTTAGGTAAAATGTAATATAAATCCATATGTATTAATCACTAGTGAAAAATTAGCCTACGAACATGCTTATATTTCCATGAATGGATTTTACTATGGATATCGGTCACCTATAGCCATAGTGAGGTAATGATTATAGGCATATGTGACATATATCCATAGTCAAATCTTGATCATGGTCATAGGTTTACCTATGTATGTGTGACTGATTTTGTTTACACTCGAATCATGTTAGAATGATCCTATGGCCACGGTCAGCCTCTGACCAGGGCCTAAGTCCTCCACCTCAAAATTTACATCCACGGTCATACTTGACACCCAAGGGGATCAATGGAAAGGATCTAATGGTGTAATCGATAACTATGGGATGAAAAATAGTCCCCGGGGATTAAGGAAACACTTTTGGGAACAATCCCACCTAATAAATAATAAACAACATAGACCACAATCCTCACTAGAAATCCAGCATGAATCTTCCATAAGTTAGAGTTCCATGCATATGAAAAGTCATATATTTTATAAACTTTATTTCATTATTTATTACATAAAGATACATATAATACAATACCAAATAATCAAGAATCCCAGTTTCTTTAGGTAATTAGATACATATCACAATAAATTTAAACATGGATATAACTAAATTATTTAAAAACTCTTTAATATCCCCTTAAATTCCATTAATCTTATAATACTATACTAGATAACATGATGACATACACATAAAAGGGGTGACCTATAAATCCTATTGAAAAAATAATAAAAGCATATCATAAAGTAAAATAGTGCATATGAGTCAAGAGGTATAACATTGTGATATAGAATGGCGAGAATGAACATTTAAGCATGACATAAGATGAAAAAATCAAGGTATCATAGGAATGTAGAAAAAACATAAAACATCAAATCATAAGTATAAGTCAAGGATAACTGATAAGAAATAATAATATAGTGTGATTAGGCTAATTGAACATGCACAATTCATGGTATCTTATGAGATGAAAACATTACCTAATTCATTGGAGGGATATATAATTCTGATCCCACCCATCACATTCATATCATGTACATGTATTTGTGTTCCATATAAATCATAAAACATAATAATGTATTTCATAAATTTTAATCCCATGATTAAGGAGTGTTTATTTAATACATTTAATACTATATTTAATGAAGTATATTCACAATTAGGTGAATACCCTTGAGTGGAAATGAGGATGGTTATTCATAACACAAAAGTTCAGAATGGAAAATCACATGATAGTTTGGGAAGCATGACAAGTGCACATAAAGGTTCATGGACTGGATTAATGAGATTGAAAGATGGACTCTCATTAATTTTTCATCATAAGTAAAATAAAGGTATATTTTAAAACACATGTTAACATGACCAATTGGAAATTAAAATGCTTAATACAAATAGAGTACATGAATAGAAAAGGAGAGAGAGAGAGAGAGATCCCTTACTTTAGCATAGTAACGACTTAGGTAAAGGTTATAATGAGAGGGGATAAATAATATCTAATTATTAGAAAATAAATTATATAATAAATTAATATTTAAAAATACATTAAATAATAATAAATTAGGATTCAAAATGACTAATATAAAGGAATTACTTGACTGAAGAGGAAGAAGAATATAATCCATTAATTGAGAGGTTGCTTCTAAAAGCATATGAAGAGATTTTTAAGAGATTAGGAACACCTTGGAAGGGATTTATAGAGGTATAGGCAGAGAAAATTCATGTTTCAAGGATTTGGAGTGAAGATTAAAAGGATGTTTGAATGATATTTATAGAAAAATATTGGTAAATTCTTTATTAATTTCTAAACATAAATTTTGGACTCTAAGTAATAAAATAATAAAAACCACATAACTTACAATGATTTTGACCATGGTTTCTAACAAATAGGAATGATTTATAATATTTTATTAAGTTAAGAACTTAAATCATTAAAATAATACCAGTCATGATGTGGAAGTGAGTCATGTTTATAAATAAATGTTTTTAAAATCGTAAAATATAATATAGGTTTTGGAGGATTCCTTATAGGTTTGTAAAATTAATAAAATTACTTAAAAAACAAATTATTTTAAAGGGAAAACCTATTTCTGATTGATTATGAATTTTATATTACTTATTAAATCCCTTTTATACCATTGTGATGTCATAATGAGAACCATATATTTATACTCTATTTAATTTTTACCCTAAAATTCAACCACCTCATAAAATTATGAAAAATTAACCATTGAATAATTTTGATGTTTTGATTTAAAAAATTATATTTTTTTTCACCAAAATAATTTTATAAATATATGAATTTATATTTATAAATAAAATACATATTTAATGAAAAATATTAGTATTTTTGACAGAAACAACTTTCTGACCCTTATATAGTAAATTGAAATAAGAAAAAGGTTTAATCAAATCATAATAATAAAGAATTATAAGTAAAGTATATCTAGTCATGGGAAACTCCTAAGATCCTAGTGATATGATCCTAGATTTTATCAGGTGGAACCATCTATAGAACTATTTATGAAGTTCCTACTCAATAACCTCCCAAATTACTTTAACTAGCCTTATTAGTGGCATTCTCATAGTTAGTATAAGTCTGATACTGGAGGATAATTTCCATTTCATGAATATATCTAGCATATAAACTATCCCTTAATCACTCAATTCAACAAACAGGGTTCCCATGATGATATTTATAAGAGATGGGGCTATTTATAACACATTAATTATATTTCAATCATATAAATCATAGAATATATTCATAATATCAAATATATTCATCCCACTTCCATACAGTCTTTATGTGAACTCCCCCATTTTACCTTACTTAACATCAACAATAATAACATACATCTCATAATATCTATAATATAATTTAAAAAAAGATTTTGTAGGGATAAAAGTGAGGGTTTAACTCATTATATGAAAACCATTTTTTAGAAGGTTCCAACTAGGCCTCTAATAACCCTTTTGAAGTAAAAAATTTAAAATTTATTTTAAAACACATGGACAAATGGGCCTTTAAGCTTTAAGTTTACAATAATCAAACAATTTGAAAT
Source organism: Viscum album (assembly GCA_963277665.1). NCBI lineage: Eukaryota > Viridiplantae > Streptophyta > Magnoliopsida > Santalales > Viscaceae > Viscum > Viscum album. The sequence goes on along the minus strand of OY728129.1, from coordinate 410,148,063 downwards.
TCTATTTTTGAAATCCATTTTGATACAATGATTTATTTGAAAATAACTTTTTGAAAAAATATGAAATATAACATTAATCAATTATAACCAAATACCATAAATTTATAATCAAGAAACATTGAAATAACATAAATAATATAAAAATAATAAATCACATGTAAGTAGAATATAAAAATACTAAATAAGATCATAATAAAACAATAATAATGAAATCCAAATAAAAAAAATCCTTCAAGTTCATAAAAATACCATGTAAATTAATTTAAAAAATTAAGAAGTCATTTTAAATACCAAATATTTTAAAAAAATATTATTGGAAATTTTATAAAATATATAGTATATATAACTTTTAATTATATAAATATAAGAACAAAAATTCATGAAGTCCATTTTTCTTTGCTTAATTTCAAAACAAGGATTACAAATCATGAACATTTTTTGTGGAAATCAGATTTATAAAATGAAATCATAACATGATTTTTCAAGAAAATGAAATTATATGTAAACAGTTACCTCAATCAATAAAAAATGAAAAAAATCTTATAAATAAGCAATAAAGGGAGACAAGAAGGAATCCACACACCCTATACATCAAAAACCATGATGATTTAGTCAAACCCTAGCCTAGAGTTCAACCACCATAGACCATTGATGATAAAAAGGAATAAGAAACATGAAGATATAGAGAGTATAAGATAAAATGAGGGCCTGACCTAGAATAATCCACTTAAAATCGAAGTGGATAATCCAAAAACCCAAGTTAAAAGAGAGGGGCATCACCTAGGGATCTCCTCAGGCAACTCACATGAATGGGGAAGAAATAAACCCACTTTGGGTTTTAATTTTGGGAGGGTAGAATAACAATTTCCTAATTTCAAACATCTAGTAGGTTGTATGATTTGGCTGCATGGTTTACCAAACCCTGTACCATTTTTGAAACTAGCACTGGATCACATGAGTATCATGAATAGCTTAACCGCATAGTTTATGAAACTATTCAAAAACCATGAAACCTATATCGGATAATCAATAGATCTGTTACATTGTTTTGTTATACCATGTCACGAACCAGCCCGGGTCAACCTTGAACCGGTCACCCAAGCCGGTCCGCGGCAAGTCCCGAGGAGTGTTCCTGATACCCATGGGATGAAAACTAGTGCCGGGCATCAAGTTTTAATTATTGGGAATGATTTAGCCCAAAAAAACCAGGATCCATAAAGGAAAACAACTAAACAAAACAGGAAACACTAAAAACATAAACAAAAAACTACACAACAAACGTACCTCCATGTGACCTCGCGGGTCACCATCCAACGAAAAACCAACGTCGCTCCAACATTGAGTGACTCAAACCAGAAAACTTAAACAAAGGGAAACCTGTAACTGGAATGGTAAATGATAGGCGTGAGTACCAAAATACTTAGTATGAAATCCAAGAGTAACCAACGACCTATTCCCTTAACTTTAAAAAGAAAACTAGTCATCCTAGTTTGAAAATAAGGCTCATTTAAAATAATGTTTTCAGCATTTTCAAATTCAAATAACAAGCTTTTACTTTTAATTAAAACATTTCATTTCCCATACATTTTCAATGTATAATTCCAACTTACTTTGACATTTCAAATTGAAAGGAAAAAAATTTACTTCAAGGTATGGTTTTTATAAAAGAGGGAAACATGCATTAAACCTCTGAAAATAAAATCACTCCACAAATACCAAAAACATTAGCAAGAACCATGGTCAAAACCCCAAGGTTCATCTAGCTCATGTGGGGCCCTAGAACCACACGTATCGGTGTAAGACTAACCATAACAAATATTCGTTCTCATGCACAAGCCACTAGTAGGAGATCGTCCATAACCTAGTAGTCCCCATCACCATCACATGTTTAGTTAGTGTTGTTGCATCAATCCAGCTAAGTGAAACTGGGCTGGAGCCACTCCCGTATCACTGTCACGCTAGTCTAGTCCGTCCACCTAGATACCTCGGGTTTTCCATCTTCCCTTTTTCAAATGGTGGTGAGGTTTTATCAAAAGAACAAAAATGAACATAACACTTTCTTTATCCAAAAATCACTCAATCTCTCACCACTGTTCTCCCTCCTTAAGCACATTCCCCCTTTTTACATCACAAAACCATGCACAAGCCTTTACACTAGGCACATATCACAAACCGCACATGAAAACATGCATCACATTTTTTTTCCAATTAAGGGGAATGTCTCAAGTGGGGTTTTCCATTTTAGTAAACCAATTTCAAAGTGCCAAACATGCCTCATCACTTTACAAGGAATTTAAAAAAAACACTGTTGATCAACAACTTTAAGTTTCAAAAATCAATTAGAAGCATACATATTCAACCAAGGATGTGCATGTTTAAATAATTATTAAATCCATACTTAAAATGAAGAAATATTTTTAAGAAAATCAAACCATCCTCAAAACCCTTTTTTTAGAAAACACAAAAAAAAAAACAAACAAACACGCCATTACAATTTTATAACAAACCGGTCAAAAGACCACACGCCTTTGGAAATAATCATTTCACATTCAAAATTATAAGAAACCAATTTTCAAGAATCACAAAAATTTATTCACAACATATATATACATATATATACATTGCGTATGGATTAAATATAAAGGCAGAATACACTTAAAAAAATACCAAGTAGTAATGGAAATTATAATTAAAGGTTAGGGCATAGGGAATCTGCCTCAACTCACAGACCGAACACGGTGATGCGACACGCCACGCATGGGCGTGCAAGCACCCTCAAGCTACTAATAACGGTATCACAGACTTCTATGCCAATACACCACAACAATTAAAAAAACAATAAAAAACACACAAAAAATAATTTAAAATAATCCAAAAAAGTGAAAATCACGTAACCCACCTAACACTCACGCAGGAAAAACAGAACGGATGCAAACCACTCACTTACGGAAGCAGTGTTCATCGTGCACCCACTTTAGAACAATGTGCATGGGGACCGGGGCCACGACGGCTGGTCAGGAGTTGGGGGGGGGGGACAGGACGGTGCGGCGGTGCTAAGAAAGGCCGACGGGTTGGAGCAGCTCAAAGGGGGTGCGGCGAGTAGGGCCGGCCGGGTGCGGGGCAGCCGGAAGCAGGCTGGCCGGAGGCGGGGGCTCGCCGGATGTGCTGGCCGGCGAGGCGGAAATGACGGAGGGAGCGGGCTAGGTGGAGGGGTCTCCGGAACAGCAGGGCGGTGTAACAGGGTTGCTGGAGCGGGAGGGTAGCGCGATGGGGTTGCCGGAGGGCAGGGCGGCGCTGGAGCAGGGCGCCAGGGCAGAGGCCGGACTGCGGGCAGGCGGGGAGCAGCGATGACGGGAGACCGGGACAAGGGGACGCCGGAGGTGGCGGGACGGCGTGACGGGGTCACCGGAGTGGGAGAGCGGTGGAGGCCTGGGGTTGCGTAGAGGCCGGGGGTCGCGCGGTGGCCACGAAAAGGTCGGTGCGGGAGTGGGGGACACCGGAGGTCATGTGGTGAGTAGTGGAGCGGTGGGGAGCGGGGCACCGGACGGAGGCCGGGCGCAGGCGGCGAGTGCACCTTGGGCTGGAGTGAGGCCAGAGGGGAATCAGGGGGGGGGGGGTGTGCTCAAGGTGGGGGGAAGGGGGGAGTAGAATTAGGGTTTTAATATATATATATAGATAAAAAATATGATAATAATAATAATAATAATAATAACCACACTAATAATAATAATAACAACATAAAAATAACAATAATAAAAAAAGGGCAATTGACCGACACCTGGGCCGACCACGCGGTGTCCACCAACTGTGTGGTTACCGCGTACGGGTCCGAAACCCAGTAAAGGGACTAAACGACAAAAATTTTAACCCGGGGCTTGGCCTGGACCTCAAAACTAAGATAAAAATAATATAATAAAAAATAAAACAAATTAAATAAAATGGAGGGTGTGATAATTCTCCCTAGCACAAGAACTTTCTGCCCCCAGAAAGTCACCCAAAAGAACGATAGACAAAAATTGAATCAATGCCTTGTTGAAAGCAAAAGGAACCACAACACAAGAGGATGGGAGAACACAGGAGGGTTCTCCCCACCACAAGAACTCAACTAGTGCGAAAATTTAACACTCAACCATACCACCCCAGGAGGGGGGGTGGTGACACGGGAACTCCCAACCGAACCAAGCTAACCTCCATAACATGAGCGAAACAACTCCGTTAAAACTTAGAACTTTGGACGTATACCATAAACCCCAAACACTAGGGAAGAAAAAAAAACCTCAGAAAAGAGCTTAATCCACGAAGTAAACCCAAGAATTCCCACAACGTCGTTTCTCCCAAAGACACTTACATCTCCAAATGAACACAGTAAAACCGAGATCAACTCACTCAAGATCCAGACACACCTTTAAGAAAAATACATGATCCAAAACACCATAATCAGAAAACAAGACTGTTTGGATTACAAACGAACACACTCATCCTAACTTCATGACGACACAATGAACGTACGATAATGCCAAAACTTTAACAGTGGAAGAACGAGAATGGAAGGACCTTTAATGCTTTGTTGCCAACACTAAACACAAAAACCAAACCAAGGCTTCACACCCCCGTGAACTCCTGACTGTGCGCGAGCTTCACCCCAAGACCTGTGGCTGGGGATCTGATGGATGAAGCATCTCCTGCCTCACAGTCAGGCACTAACTTTCTCCAATCACAATATCCTATTCAAGCGACACTTCCTAAAAAACTTCTCTAGATGATCCAGACAACTGCAATGATGAAACGCCATTAAAGGGGTGTGACATGACAACTTTGTATAACCTAAACATCCATACTGATGGTACACCATTAGACGGTCCAACGAACTGAAATTCAGAGCCACTGTAGAGGACTCTTTGGGAACAGATCCATCTGACACACCCTACTCGTCAGATGGGAGACCTTCACGAGCAACTGGATATGGTGGATTTCCAACCGTCTGCTCTCCGGAGACCAACTCCGCTAAAACACCTCATGCACCAACTTCTCAAAAGTGATGCTTCGAAAAAGGGAAGATTCTCTCTTTGGTCTCTGGACAAAGACCCATGATAAAGAGGGAAGTCTTCATCAAATCCTGTGACACTATCCCCAGAGAAAAGGACAGAAGCTCCTTGAAATGGTCAACATATGCCTTGTTGAATACGCACAAACTCTTCCTTTTTCTTCATCTTCAATTATTCAGGTATACACCATCGGATGAGGATGAATTTAAAGAAAACCCATGTTATCCCAACTTGCAGTGATGGTGGGGTGAACAACTCCTACTCATCCAGAGCTGGACCTTTGAACAAACCCAATACGGCATGCACTCTAACTACTTCGGGAGTTCCCAATACCCCGAAGACGCGCTCGACCTCTTCAAGCCACTACGCTGTCTCTAACAGACTCCAATCACCATGAAGGGTAGACAACGTCCGAGAAGGACCAAAAACTGGGCATGAATCATCAAAAACATTGAGTACCTTTCTGGGCTGCAGTTTTGAACAACATATAAAACACCAAGCCGAAACCGATAACATTCGAAGCAACATCAATAAAACACACTCATCCAACAATAACCAGCTCAAATCTAAACAAAAAAAACACAACCCCAAATAAAATCCCCTTTTTAGAATCCCCTTTTCATTTTAGTTTTCAAAACCACCTTCTTTCAAGACCCCTTCCAAATACCAATCCACTCTCAAACCAAAATCACTTGCCAAAACCATTTCCCCTTTAAAAAAACAATTCAAAAAACAAGGTCAAACCTCTTATTTCAAAAACACACCCAGGTAATCCCATGAACCTTTGCACGTGTCTTCATACGCTTTCCATTCATACGCGCACCAACACTCACTTCCCCTGTATTCTCACACATGTGCAAACGCTCATAAAGAGATCCCGAGGTTTCACCCCAAACCATTTTCGACCAAAACCAAGAAAACAACAGATTTCCAAATCAAGAGATTTCAGTTTTTAAAACCATTTCATACATTTAAATTCCTTTAAAAGAAAGAAATCTCATTTTCAAAAACCTTTTGTCATTTCCAAAAAATGCACTTACACCAACCAGAACGAAAACAACACTCAAATTGCATCAAACACCGGAGTGAGGGACTAGTAGTCACGCTTAACTTGGAAACATGGTAGTGGGCCATGTCCCAAGTAAGTGTCGAACACTAGGAGGAATTCAAACCGTGTACCCAGACTCCACATGGGTCACTACTCCATGTGAGATCATGCTGTAACATCGGCTTGCCTCCATTGTCATCCCTCAATTCAAAACAAACTAGGACGAGACAAAGACTCAATTCCCGGACTACCCCTGGAGACTCAAGGTGCAGAACGGGCGAGGGTTCATGACATCCTTCCCGTACCTACCTCTCGAGTCCTGAAAGTCCTAATATCCACCTACTGGACAACCCAAATAACAAGGGCCTACTCTGATACCATTTTGTCACGAACCAGCCCGGGTCCACCCTGAACTGGTCACCCGAGCCGGTCCGTGACAAGTCCCGAGGGGCATTACCGATCCCCCTGGGATGGCAACTAGTGCCGGGCATCAAGTTTTAATCATTGGGAACGATTTAGCCCAAAAAAATCAGTATCTTTAAAAGAAAAAAACTAAACAAAACAGACAACACTAACAACATAAAAAAAAACTACACAACAAACGTACCTCCATGTGACCTCGCGGGTCACCATCCAATGAAAAACCAATGTCGATCCAACATTGAGCGACTCAAACCAGAAAAACTGAACAAAGGGAAACCTGCAACTGGAATGGTAAATGATAGGTGTGAGAACAAAAATACTAAGTAGGAAAGCCAAAAGTAACCAACGCCCTATGCCCTTAACTTTAAAAAGAAAACCAGTCGTGCTAGTTTGAAAATAAGGCTCATTTAAAATAATGTTTTCAGATTTTTCAAATTCAAATAACAGGATTTTACTTTTAAGGAAAACATTTCATTTCCCATAAATTTTCAAGGTAGAATTACAACTTACTTTGACATTTCAAATTGAAAGGAAAACAATTTACTTCAAGGTATGGTTTTCACAAAAGAGGGAAACATGAATTAAACCTCTGAAAATAAAATCACTTCACAAATACCAAAAACATTAGCAAGCACCATGGTCAAAACCCCTAAGGTTCATCTAGATTGTGTGGGGCCCTAGAACCTCACATCTCGGTGTAAGAGTAACCATAACAAATATCCGTTCTTGTGCACGATCCACTAGTAGGATATCATACATAACCTAGTGGTCCCCATCATCATCACATGTTTAGTTAATGTTGTTGCATCAATCCAGCTAAGTGAAACTGGGCCGGAGCCACTCTCGTATCACTTTCACGCTAGTCTAGTCCTCCCACCTAGATACCCCGGGTTTTCCGTGTACCCTTTTTCAAATGGTGGTGAGGTTTTATCAAAAGAAAAAAAATGAACATAAAACTTTCTTTATCCAAAACTCACTCAATCTATCACCAATGTTCTCCCTCCTTAAGCACATCCCCCCTTTTTACATCACAAAACCACGCACAATCCTTTATACTAGGCACATATCACAAACCACACATTAACACTTGCATCACATTTTTTTTTCAAATTAAGGGGAATGTCTCAAGTGGGGTTTTCCATTTTAGTAAACCAATTTCAAAGTGCCAAACATGCCTCATCACTTTACAAGGAATTTTAAAAAAAACACCGTTGATCAACGAATTTAAGTTTCAAAAATCAATTAGAAGCATACATGTACAAACAAGGTAGTGAATGTTTAAATAATGATTAAATACAAACTTAAAATGAAGAAATCTTTTTAAGAAAATCAAACCATCCTCAAAACCCTTTTTTTGCAAAACACAAAAAAAAAATAAACATGTCGTTACAATTTTATAACAAACTGGTCGAAAGACCACACACCTTTGGAAATACTAATTTCACATTCAAAAGTCTAAGAAACCAATTTTCAAGAATCACAAAAATTTATTCACAACATATATATATATATACATATGTATACATTGCATATGGATTAAATATAAAGGAATAATACAATTAAAAAAAATACCAAGTAGTAATAGAAATTCTAATTAAAGGTCAGGGAATAGGGAACCTACCTCAACTCGCAGACTGAACACGGTCACGCGACGCGCCACACACGGGCGCGCAAGCACCCACAAGCTGTTGACAACGGTATCATGGACTTATCTGCCAATACGCCGCAACAATCACAAAAACAATCAAAAACACAAAAACAACAATTTAAAATAATCCCAACAAGTGAAAATCACGTAACCCACCTAACAACCGCGCATTCAAAACAGAACGGATGAAAACCACTCGCTTACGGCAACGATGTTCATTGTGTGCCCACATTAGAACAAGGAACGTGGTGATCGGGACCATGACGACTGGTCGGGGGGGGGGGGGGACGACGCGACGACACTGCCAAAGGTCGGCAGGTCGGAGCGGCTCAAAGTGGGTGCGATGAGCAGGGCCGGCCGGGTGCGGGGCAACCGGAAGCAGGATGGCCAGAGGCGAGGGCTCGCCAGAGGTGCTTGCCAATGAGGTGGAAATGCCGGAGGGAGAGGGCTGGGTGGGGGGTTTCCAGAACAATAGGGTGGTGTGTTGGGGTTACCGGAGCAGGAGGGTGGCGCAGTGGGGTTGCCGGAGGGCAGGGCGGCGTGGAAGCTGTGCGCCGGGGTGGAGGTCGGACAGAGGGTAGGCGGGGAGCGGCGGCGATGGGAGACCAGGATGAGGGGACGCCAGAGGCAGCGGGACGGCGTGACGGGGTCGCCGGAGCGGGAGGGGAGCGGTGGAGGATGGGGGTCGCGTGGAAACTGGGGGTCGCGCAGAGGTCGGGGGTCGCACGGAGGCCGGGATAAGGCCGGTGCGGGAGCGGGGGACACCAGAGGTCGTGCGGGGAGTGGTGGTGCGGTGGGGAGCGGGGTGCCGGATGGAGGCTGGGCGCGGGAGGTGGGCGCGCCTGGGCCGGAGTGAGGCCGGAGGGGAATTGGGGGGGGGGGGGGCGTGCTCAAGGTGGGGGAAGGGGAGAATAGAATTGGGGTTTTAATATATATATATATATATAGATAAAAAATATGATAATAATAATAATAATAATAATAATAATAATAAGCACACTAATAATAATAATAACAACATAAAAATAAGAATAATACAAAAAAGAAAGGGAAATTGCCCGACACCTGGGTCGACCACGTGGTGTCCACCAACTACGCGGTGACCGCACACGGGTCCGAAACCCAGTAAAGGGACTAAACGACAAATTTTTTAACCCGGGGCTTGGCCCGGACCTCAGAACTAAGATAAAAATAAAATAAAAAAGAAATAAAATTAAATAAAAATGCGGGTGTGACATACCATTTTTCAAACTGTGCACCAAATGTGCACAATAAACTGAAAGGGCTCTCAACACCTACACAATTACTATTGGGAACCTAACATTGTTCACCCAAACCATGTAGCTATGAAAAACTCCCAAAATCTCAAAAAAATTAACTAGAGATTCCTCCAACCACTAAATTTAATAATTAAACATAAAAATACTCAAAAGTGATATTAAAGTGTGATAATTATCCCAAAATATCATTTTATACTCCCAGAAAGTTACTAAAGTTTTAAGAGATAACATGATCACCTCTATACAGAATACAGAGAAAGATTTAATCCATAAGAAAAAGAAGACTTGGTTATATGATTCCTAGAACACTCAAAATTGGGGGAAGCAAGAAATATAACAACTTTCTTGAATCTATAAACAATACTAATAATCCTAATACATAGTTAAAACTAAACCTAGGTAATAGAAACTCTAAAGGAATGATCAAAGGTCTAAGACCTATCATAGGTTTCCCCATCATATAAGGTTTCTGTATAACATGGTTGATTAAACAAAACTAAAATCTTTGGGGAAATCACCATAGATAAATACCTACTCCCCATAGCATTGGAGGATAAAAAAGAAACCTAATTATAACAACACATTGATAATAAAGTGAAAATGAATATATATTTCTCTAAAAATAGTGAAATATACCAAACATCCAAAATATGAAGGAATATACCAACAAATTGATATAATTCAAAGGAATAAAAGAGAATTATATAAATGTATACCTAGAATATCTTTCACCAAACCTTTACTCCAATCTAGGATATGGTAGTGATTTATTATTTCATTGACATTATTTGTAACTCTCAAATAAGATGGATTTCCATGTTACTGTAGCAGGGTACTGTAGTAGGCATTGTAGCAGTGGTGGAACTGTAGCGGTGGAAGCACTATAGCGGCGGAGGAACTGTTGAAGGGTACTGTAGTGGCAGCGAGTACTGTAGCAGGCACTGTAGCTGTGTGGGGTACTGTAGCATTACTGTTCACAGAGGGTCCTTTGGGCCAAAAAATGGGATTTCAAGCCTTGTATTCCGGCCAATTGGCCTTGGGCCTTCGGGATATGTATTGGGTCTCCCTCTACCCTTTAAATAGGTCTTTGCTTTAATAATACTTTGAGGCTTCGGCCCCAACCTTTAAAAAAAAATGGATCAGAATACCCAAGATGGCCACACTAGAAGCATACAAGGGTTTTTTCTCTACCAAAGGGATAATAAAAGAGTGATAAAATTATCCCAAATCATCCTGATCCTCCAATGTGAGTTCATCATTTTTCCTATTCTATCTAGATAAGGAACTTAAACTAATATTCAAAGAAATGTGGTCATTACCCATTCTAGGTTGGCCCTGAGAAATCAATTACACCATCAAGGCATTATAAACCATATTCTCAAATGAATTTAGGTTAAACAAAGGAACTTTAAATACGAGGTTAGGATGGAGGACCTTCATAAAGAGATGAAACTTCAATGATTCCTTGAATACCAACTTAGGGGAGAAAGGAAACAACTCATTAAAATGGGTGACATAATCCTTCACCATTAATTATCCCCACTATAGACTCAAAATATCCATTTCCTTCTACAATTTCACCTTATTAAGGTAATTACACAGAATGAATATAGTCTTAAAGAATTCACAACCTATACTACTATGCAGCTGAAGTGGAACAACAGTCTCCATCTATTCCTAAATAGGTCTTCAAACAAGTTTGAGGTGGTTTTTTACTTGCAAGAATTCAATAGGTTTTAGTGAATTTAAGACACACTCAATTTTCTCTAACCACTATATAGCCTCTTAATGTCCTTTATCACCACACAATATGAGATAATACCGAGAAGAGTTCAAATCTACCACTCTACATGGAGTCCGAGTAGAGTCTACATCTAGAAAGAATACATCTGAGCCTTAAAAAATACTAATATAAGTTATAATACTTGATACTAACTTACTATGATCCATCAAGACCTTTATAGAAGGCATAATATATAGGTTCTAGGCATGACATAAGCCAAATAGGTCTATGCCCAATTATGTTTTTTTATTGAATCCGATGAATAAACTATAAGAAGATGATGAATAATGACATGGAATATGATTATATCTAAATAGTCATAATGAAAAAAATACCAAAATCAAATAGAGTATCTTTCATGTTGAATTTATAATTAATTTAATAATGATAAAATACCTCTGTCTTGATTTATGTATTCAATGTAGTTGTTGATCAGTTGAACCTCTATTCAGTTTGCACCATTATTGCACTGATAAGATCCAAAGTAAAATCCATGAAGTGGTGATCCACATGTGCACCTTGATCTTGAAGCATCATTGATGGTTCTCCATGTAACACCCCAAGTATTTAAAAATAAATTTAATATTGAATGCATGAAACAATGAGTCTCTAATAAAAAAAACTTTATTATAACTGAGCTAATAAACATAATTTTTCCACTTCTAGGATTTGAATTTCGAAAATCTAACATACATGGTTACGTTCAGGGTGATTTTTGGAGTCTGATAGAAGAAACTTATTTTTTTGGTGAATAGTAACCTACCCTTATGAATAGTAACCTACCCTTATGAATAGTAATATACCCTTATGAATAGTAATGTTACCCTTATGAATATTTGTATGACCCTTATGAATAGTAAACTTACCCATGAAAGTATAAATAAAATATAGGCACCTTATAAATGAAGTAGAATATTTTATAAATTATTAATTAAGTATTTGTATTTTTGTGAGTGATCAATATTTAATTAAAATTTTAAATTAATAAATTAATTAATTTTCATAAAATGGGTTCTTAAATAAATATATTTTTTCCTATAATTTTAGGATAATTTTATGAGACCATAGTTAAATTTTGAAAGTATTATAAAAGTAGTTTTAAATAAAAAATCTATATTTTCAAGTAAATAATGATTTTATTTAACAAATAAAAATAAAATATTTAGAAAATTATTTTGATAAAATGGAGTTTATTTTTTTATTCTACATGTCAAAAAAATTTTAGGGTGAATTTTTGGGATTTTTCTAAAATACTTCAATATTAGGTGTATAGTAAAATACAATAATTTATGATAAATACTAAATACATGATTTATTGAGTCATAGGTGATGTGAGGATGATTTAATACCACTTGGTTCGAACTAAAATGAACATATTAATATTATTGGTCACAAGAATTAATAATATTTTTGGTCTTGATCAAAATAATAAAATAACGATTAAGATATTCAAAAATTACTCCTTTCCTCCACTATAAACCCCTCTCACTCCCTCTTTTCTTCACTCCTCTCAAGACTTGTGCATTTTATAAATTCTGAAAAAATATCCTCCAAAGATCCTCCCCCACTTCCATCATATCTTTTTCTCATAAAAAGACCAAATCCTCTCCCCTAAAGAGGCTCTTAAGTAAGATTAATTCAAGAGGTAAATTTTTCTTTTCAATTCTTTTACTTCCTTTTCAAGTTCCTTTTTTTTATTTTCTATCCTCACCTATCCTCATAAAAATGTTATGAAAACTCTATTACGTTACATTTACTTTAATGTTTTTATGATTATGGAACAATTTATTACCATCTCTCCTTTACCCTTCTTTTATGCTAGTAGTAAAAAACACTATTCGAGACGTGCTAATTTACCACATTCAAGGATGATGAGTTTTCAATTTCTATTAACTTCTTAAATTATTGTCATGAAGCCATTATTATGGTTGAACCGGACTATAATATATGTATTATGTCTCATATATGGTTCTGGAATCTTTTTTTACACATGGTTTTTTATTTATAAAGCAAAATGAGTTTGTTGTGTTCAAAAACCACTAATTAACCCAAACAGTTATCATTAAATAATATAAATAATGATTCGTCTTCACTCCAAGTAACCAAATAAAATTTATAACCATTTAACCTCTTTTATTTTCACTAAGAACATATAACTTCAATTCTGGACAACCATCCTCATTTTACATGATTCTCCATTCATGTATATAAGTATACCGATCATGAAACAAACGGACCCGAACAATGAAATTGAACCTCTTACCCATCAAAAAGGCCATGAATGAACTTAATAAGGTTATAATAAATAAATTACATGGATAATAGGTTCTTTAATTATTTATTAATTAATCTGAATATGATTATTCAGGTCATTAAGATCAAGTGGAGAACACCTTCGGACTTAAGGTAAGGGTTTCTTCATCTTACTTCCATTTTTGTGAGATATTATGTATTCACTACTATTACTTGTGTATGGTGTATATATAAAAACATTGATGAATAATATCATGAATATATTTATTTTCATGATATTCAATGCATCATTTGATTATTATTAATTTTGGGTCATACAATTCAATTGGTTACAAAGTTGTAAGTATTTTCTACCCGAACCTCTATTTTCATTCGGGTTTCTCTTATTCTCTACCCACCTCAATGAAATTATTATTTATTATTATTGACTCATGATAAATTATGTATGAATTTTATATATATGTGTACCAATAATTATTCTTCTTTATTTTATATGGAGTTTCATTTTTTAAAAAGATCATTCAAAATTTCATCCTGATAAACAAACCCGATTCAAGGAAACTTTTCGAATTCTTACCCATTTTCAAGTGCAATCCAAAATATGTTTTAATCCACCATTATTTTTATAAAATCAATCAGTTTATCATGAAAAATTATCTAGGTTAATTTATGGTTTTATGAAAACAAACATTCCTTTCCACTTTAAAATTCTCTTTAATATTTTCCTTAAAATGCTCTAAAATGTTTCATTTCTAAAGATTCTTAAGAAATATTTTTACATGACTTCACTTCAGAGGGACATAATTTATGACAAAAATATAATTTCAATGTAATTAAATTTTATTTTATCATATGTAAATGTTTAAAATCTTATTTCATGTAAAATAAAAATAATTTCCCAAAATAACTCTTCTTTCAAAAGTAAAAAGGATTTTTATCATCTCACATTAAATTTTATGAAGTATATGCCTTGTTCACCACTTATTCCATGCATGTGGTGTATGTAATACCATTTTTTATATCATATCAAGATTCTTCTTATTCTCATGATATTCTAAGAGATTATTATTTGAATTTTTCAAGGTGGTATGGAACACTTTGTAATGTTTAAGGATTATTTCCTCAAGAATTTTTCAATGGTCTCATTAAAAGGTATCTTCATATAAGACAACATACCTTGTTGAATATTGTAATTCATTGAGATTTATCTCTTATGATTTCATAAAAAATATGTTTTTGAAGGGTTTCTGATTAGTTTGAATATGGATGTTCTATCTTGATACCATTCACTATATTACTCTGAATGGTTAATGTTTATGTTAAATTTTTGGGGAAAGTTATTTACATTTCATATGTTAGTTTCAATATGAATGTATATGTTGATTATGTTCACCAATTTCATATGAGTAATGCATTGGACTTAGTAAGTGACGGGTGGGGCCCACTATAACCCCTAAATGCATCGGTAGGTCTCATGAGACAAAGAGATATGGATTTGTCCAAGGCCTTTCCCATTTTAAGATATGGTTTTGGATGAGGCCTTAATCATTTTTAGATGTCTTGGACGAGGCCTTGACGGTATGTTTCAGAATTTCCAACATATGTATTTTCCTCATTATGAAGCTAGTAATAGAAAGATAATGTGGTTATTAGACTAGTATAATACGCATGATTATGTTTTATTATGGAATTATTTATTCATCTCTTATTCTTTCCATATTATGTTCAAGTTTTTTAGAGGCATGTGTTTTTATTTATTCACCATACCTAATTTTTATGTTTATGATATCTTTCATTGTAATGGTTACCCTTAATGAGAATTTGAGATCACCCCTTTCTTATGTTTTATTTTTCCCAGGATGTGAAGAAGTATATTTTGAATGAACTGCAGGGATAACCTAGGAGATATGGATGTTTTCAAAGGATTTTCTATCTTGTATTTCCTTTCAAGTTGTAATGTTGAACTTATGTATGTATCTTGTTTTCAATGCTACTAAACTACTCGGTTCTTCAAGATATGACTTCCTTGTAATCACAAAAATGTAATGAAATAATGCACCAACTCTAGGCTTCTGGGGTCAGGGCGTTACACTCCAGGTACTAGAGTGGTGGTACCAATCATCTTATGTTTCTCACCTTTGATCGTAACACAATCCTTCAAGTTTGAAGGATTGATTCATATTCTATAATTATTGAGAGGGATAAAGAAGGTGGAAGAAATTATCTCAATCTTGAGAGAAAACCCCGGAGAAGTTATATATGAAGGTAATTATCTAGAGAGGAAAAATTGTGAATACCAAATGATTTCTACATAACCAAAAATGATATAATCAGGTATATATTAATCTAGGGTTAGTGGATCGATAATTTCCCAAAGTCCCTAATCTAATCTATTAATCATTATCAAACCCCAAATTCACTAATAATAATATTATTATTTCATCGGAAAGTGTATATATCATGAATAGAATAAATATTAATAAATAGATTAATATTTATTTAAATGATATTTAGTATATCATTTCCATTACCCGATGCCTTACTCACCTCATCCATATTCCTAAGCACATATTGTACCAAAAATAATAAATATTATTCATTTTATAGATAAAGAAAAGTTATATTCACAATATTTTGAATAAATATTTATTTAATATTAAAATAACATAAAATAGAAACTGAGAATATGCGATCAGTAAATAAAATATAAATATTATCATTTGGTTTAGAGAATAACCTTATTTAAAATTTTAAACTCAAATATAATTTATTTGAGATCAATAGAAACAATTTTTTTGATCCTCTAGGTCTCTTAGTGGAATTAGACGAGTTTTTCTATAGTCTAATATTACTTTCTAGTAATATGTAAAAGATACAATAGAGGAAGAATTTAATTTCATAATGATTAAAACCACATACGAATGCTCATTGTGTAATATAATCCCTTTTTCTTGATATCTCATGAAGTAGGTTGGATACTCATGTCATCAACCCATATTCTTTATATTTATTTATTTGAATTCCTAAAATTCACTCATATATACACCATGAACATGGTATTTGGTTTTATAGTTTCAATTAATTCAAAGTTTGAGATATCAACTTCAATAAATATAGAATGGAAAAATCCTTCCTCAATTTATTCATTAATAATATATCGTTCATGATACACCCAACATATCCTACTTCACCGCGAACATATGGAATCACCATTTTTGGAAATACATCAAAATACACATGTCATGATATATATTAATAACAATCTTAAATTATAAGGATAATTACACACATTCACATAAAGGAATATCTAATGACACGTAAACATGTGAAATTACTACTAGCAGGTATGTTCTCATAACCTCCTCTATTGAGTATTTCCAAGGGAAAACTTCATGAGAATAAGTTTAAATGTATTATGAACCTCCTACCCCTAATATATTGTATCATCTGTCTGAAATCATATAATATAATCCATTAATATAAAAAATATTTAAGAATATCATCATAACACTTCAAGGTTCTCATCATAGCTGCAAAATGATATTGTAATTCCCTAGGTTTTTAGGAATCATATTTATTCCATAAACTATATATTTATAATTTAAAACTATATATATTTTTTTTCTATTTTTTAATGAAATTTAAATTTATTAAGAAATATGTTATGCAATATTTGAATCAAAACTAACAATACTTTATTCATTCATAAGTGTATTGTTACAACAAAATCCTATAAAACTAAGTATTCTACACCATGGATAACTCACCATGGATAAAATAAATCCATTAAAATCTCATAAAATAGTAAGGGGAAATAGATAAAAAAGAATAAAATATTCATGATTAGGAAATCCCAGGGACCATCTTCAAACATGAGGATCACTAATATCTAAAAAACATATAATGAGGAATATCACCATGAAAGGATAAAAAATTATGAAAAAAATATAATATGAAATAATAATTATGCCTTATGAAGTGAGAGTGGAATGAATGAATGATTTCATATGTATATATATAGGAAACAAATCTGGTTGTTGCAAATATGTCCATTGTAAATATTGTCATTACAAATATGGTAATAAAATATTATATATATATATATTTATGTATTATGTATAAATATTAATAATATTATTAAAATATGATATGATAAAATTTAAATAAATCTTTTAATATCAATGTAGGGGTAAAAATAAATTTTAGAATATTAATAAATAATTTTAATGGTATTTTTAAAGCATATTTAGTATAAAATTAATATCTCTCTTTTTTTTCAAAGAAACATTTTGTTAAGTATTGAATATTTTATACTAATAGATTAAATTGATAAATTTTAAAATATTATCATATATGAACTAATACATTAACATCTATTAAATTATAAATTGATAAGAAATAATATTATGAACTCTTAATGTCTAAAAACAAAATTTTTCAAAAAAATATATTTTTATTTCTATTTTGTATTTTCATTTAAAAACTAAAGTTATCAATTGTAGTATTTGAATTATATAAAACTAAATACATTTTTTTATTTATGATGTTAATATTTTCTTAGTATTATTGTTTTAGTTTTTTCCTGAAAAGATGATTTTTAGTCGAAAATACAATTTTTACAAAAATTATAATTTTTTGTGATTATGTAAGCATATCCTAGAAGATTACCCAAAATTTTAAGTAATAAAACATGTATTTAAATAATTAAATTATGAGTTTGAAAATATTATTTTAACTTATAAACCCTATGTCCAATATTTTTATAACTAAATTGTAACATTACTTTAATAAAAACCATTTTTTTGGTTTTTTCTTCTAATTAAGTTCTTTGACGGTGAAATTCAGTTTCTTATTTATTTTAAAGACACATAAATTTTATTTTTTCATAATAAGATTATTTATTTCATAAAAATTAGTATCTATGTTAATATTATCTTGTACATAAATTTTTTAAATTTAATAATGCACTTTTCCTAAAGAAGCGTTTTTACGCGTTATGTGCATTTATTTTAAGATTTACATTTCAAACTATTTAAAATTTTATTTGGTAAAATGATTTAAAAATTAATATGGTTAAATTTATTTAAAATTTAAATCTTAATTTTTTCATTAATATTAATTACTAAGGTTAAAAATTAATTACCTAGGAAAAATTAAATGAGGGTAAAAGTAAAAAAGTTAAAATAAAAAGCCTAAAAACACTCTAGGATGTCTCCAAAATGGGGGTATGGGGAGAATATAGACCCACACACACTTCAACTCCACGTTTTCCTATTTTATACATTTAAATTTGAATAGTAACATTATATTATTGAAAATGTAATGGTTACTTCCAAAACTACCCTTCCCTTCACTTATAAAAGGCTAACATTTCCACCACATAAAGACTAATGAAAACTTAAAATTTATTCTCTTAAATATGAAAAAATAATTTTCATATAACCTTATACCTCTTTAAAATGCTTCTTTATAGTATTAGTTATCATAAGGCCTTCATTTCTAAGGATAATTCCAAGGAAAATTCAAGTCCTCAATGTGAGTATTATCAACTTTTTAGATTTTATTCTTAATTATCTTAATTAAAATTTATTATATACATAATAATATAATTATATTACTAGCATTTATATAATTTAATATTATTATATTAATTGTATCATCATCATTTATTCATCTATCCTATATATTAAGAAAAATGAAATTGTCATTCATGCGTACGCGTAGATTACCGCCTCCACGAGAAACAAAATTATTATTTTTATCACCATCCATCATTAATGGTTCCTAGAATGGATTTAATGAGGATATATTATGTTTATGAAAATTTTAATCTTATTTATATATCACATTAATTTATCTAAATACATCCCCTTACTCATTAAAACATAACATGATACCATTTTGGTCGATTTAACCGCATACATAAATAATGTTAAAATGATTTTGTCATAAATAGTTATGGGATGTTATATAATGGTAATAACATGTAATAATTATATATTTAATTTTTTTTAATTATTTTGGAAATATTTTCTTAATATAAAAATTTTTATTAATATATCACATTTCGATCGTTAAAAACATCGAAAACTAGTTCATTTGGATTTCCATTTTCACAAGCTGTATTCATGCATTTCACCTAATGAAAATGGGTATGAACTAATAATTAATAAAATTAATTATTATATATTTAATTATCTAATAATGATGAACCTAAAACCACTTAGTGAGAATTGATCCCATCTTCATGAATTTTGTATGAAATAAACAACTGAAAGTTCTAACACCCAATGATAAAAAAAGAGATAACTAACTAATTTATTAAATTAAATAATAATAAATGAAGTATATGGGAGGTTACTATTTATAAATAATGTTATAAAATATTATATCAAGATATTTATGTCTTTTTTATAGGATGTTAGAGCACATTCAACTAATCAGAAATAAAGGTAAGGGGGTCTTTATCTCAAATTTGAATCCCTTGATACATGTTAATGTTAAACTCCATGTTTTTTCAATGGTTTATATAGTAAAACATTTATTTTTTTATCAAAATTATATTATTTTTCATGATATTCAATGTTATTTTTAAATTTCTACCTCTCATGGGGTTTTGGTTCAAAAGTTTCAAAGTCTATAATGGTTTTTCACGACTCAAATATTTTTCTTTGGTCATAATCACTATTATTTGACTATTATATTTAAAGATTTATCTATTATAACATATTATAATGTTATGTTATGTTTCCATATTATTTTCTGGGTAAATCACGTTTTACACCAAAGTATTCTTCCATGATTAATATATTTTTAGTGAAAATGAAATTTTGTTAAGAATAACTCCCATATATTTTA
Source organism: Viscum album (assembly GCA_963277665.1). Taxonomy (NCBI): domain Eukaryota; kingdom Viridiplantae; phylum Streptophyta; class Magnoliopsida; order Santalales; family Viscaceae; genus Viscum; species Viscum album. Next base: position 410,127,725 of record OY728129.1, on the reverse strand, counting down.
ATGTATGTTTCCTCCTTATCTATATTTTTAAATACCATAATTGTTATCCTTTCCCTAGTGGAAAATAAAATTGTTTTAAAATCCAATAATCATTTTATTACCCTTTATTAATTTTAAAATAACGGTTTTTTTATCTTTTTTATGATGTGGGTTTTCAAACAAAATTAGTCCATTTTTTAATAAAAGGGTTTTCCATCATTTAAAAATAAATTGTTCTATATTAAATTCCACATTTTTCGATAACAATGATTTTTTAAATGATATTTTATTTGGAACTCTTTATAATAATGTTTTCAAAATCTTATCTTTCCCTTCTTAAAAATATTTTGAAATAAATTTTCACTTGACCTTTTATAACAATATCTCAAAGGTTTTGTAAAAAAATTTGTACATCAATTGTATTTTTCAACCAAGGTTTATATCTCATGAAGTGATGTTTTTTAAATTTTATATATTTTATTCTTATTTTATTCCTTTTGAAAAATGATATTTTTTTATCTTATGGTCATTTAAGTTTATGTTATGTGATGTTTTTGGAAACATTAAGAAACCCATTATCTTTCCGTGGGTTAATTAAGATATGTTTCTGATTGATTTTAAGTGGAATACATATGTTTGTATAATAATGGGTGGGGCCCTATATTTACCTATAATTCATTGGTTTATATTTTTTCTCATAATCTCAAAATTGTACACAATAGGATTTATCCCAAGCCAAATGGTATATAGGAGAATTTATCCTAAGACAAAGAGGTACCCAAGATGTTTTATCCCAAGTCCAAGGGTATATGAGTGGATTATCCCTATCCCAAGAAGGTACATGGGTAGTTATCCCAAGAATACTATGTGATGAATATCTTGGTGGGTAGCCTTGACATATGGTTTCTATTCTTATGTTTATGCTACACTCTTATATCACAATCTTATGCCTTTGATTATTCTCGTTGATACATATTTAATGTCTCTTGATTCCATAAATTGTTTCTATGGTATATGTTTGTTCATTTAAGATTACATTTACTTTTATCATGACTTATGGACAACTATTATTGTTTCATATAATTTTTAATAAATTTTTTTTCTCCATCACAGGTTTTATCATATGTATATGATCTAAACCTTGATCAAATGTTGATAATTTTTCCCTTATTGAGTGTTTGTGATCACCCCTTTCTTATGTTTTCATTTCCCTAGGTCATAAAGATAAATATAAATTAAAGAAATTCTATATGGTAATATATAATAGTTTTATTATGGATAAGTTATTGTATATTAATATGGTTATATATGTAGTTAATATTCCTGACACTAAACCTTTAGGACCTAGGTTATGAAACTGTATGTGAGATGTATTATTTAAATGATGAGATTAACGTATTATTTATGTCATGTTTAGAGTGGGGTAATTTAGTTGGTATCAGAGCATGGTTTAATTATATTTAGTTATTAGTTTAATTACCTTTGTAATTAAGGTTATAGAACCTTAGTAAAAACCCTATAAATGAGTATAAGCCTAAGTTGATATCCTAAAACATTGGTAAATTAATGAGTAAGTGGTTTTAATAGATATAAAATCCCTTTATTGATATTATAAAGTTTATGCAGCTATGAAATTGATGAACCTAAGGGTAATCACCCCAAAAAGTTTTGTTTAATCATTGAATTGATCATCATTATGATGCATGATGAGTGAGATTAAGACTGCAATCCTTGCTAGACCCTCCTAAGGGATATGATTCGGTTGATTACATGATCTTTATGAACTAATATGAAGGATTGGTTTATTAGTTACTTTGAGGGATTGGGTTGAGAAGTATAATATAACCAAAATTAAAGTAACATAGGTTAAACTAATATTGATATATGTTGAACTAAAGGAAATATATACCAACATGGTAATGTAAAAAAACAAGAAGTTTTAAGGTTGAATTCATTTTATGTTATTCACCTATATTTTTAATTTTTAATTATTCATGTCAACTATTTTGGTTTTAGAAATGGATAGAACTAGAAGGAACCATGGGTGCGAGAGAAAATGCATAAATTACTTCAATGAACAACCTATTAGAATTAGAGTTGGAGTGAGAATCCTTATGATTATAACAAACCAACTATCATGAAATATGATTAACAATGTGAACATAGTTGAAGTCCCAATCACACCAAAAAAGAGAAGAATAGAGTATTTTGAAATATAAAATGATGAAGACAATGAAATAAAAAATGTTCAATTTTCTATATGTCAAAAATATGGAAAGAAGCACTAAGGGAATTTCCTCAAGGGGGATGGAAGATATTTTAATTATGGAATAGGGGGACATCAAGCATCAAAATAATATAATAAAATTAAGGGTTTAGTTAACATGATTTAAATAAATAGATTTCATTATAAGGTACCATTAATAATTCAATGTATTATGTGTAGGTAACTTGGGAATTATACAAGTCAATTCCTTAATCCAAGGACTAACCAAGATGATGAGAATCACCAACACCCAAGAACAAGGGGACAATGTAATACCTATGAAATCACTACTTCTAAAGTGAATACTAATATTTAAGGTACACATACCCTATAATATGGAGTTGCCACCAACCAACCCGGGTCGAACCTGAACCAGTCACCCAAACCGGTCTGTAGAATGGCCAGAGGGGCATTAACGATCCCCACAGGCATGAAACTAGTTTCAAGAATCAAAAATGACATGTGGTAAGGATTTGTACCATAAATAAAACACAAGTAAATAAAAAAAAACTAACAATAGGATGAAATCTAGTAACGAAAAGAGGAAAAGAATAAACTGCACATACCTCCACATGACCTACTAGGTCACCACCCAACTCATAACCAAACCCTCTCCAAGAGTGTTGTGAAACTTGGAGAACCTTAAACTAAAAAGATAGAGTAGATGTGAGCACCGAGATTCTCTTTAGGAATTCCAAAATAAACCACGCCCGGTGCCACACCTCTAAAATGAAATCCATTCTTTCTAATTTGAAAATAGGATATATAAAAATATGGGTTTTCCACTCTTTTAACAAAACAGGTAACAATATTTTACTTTTAAGAACCCCCCCCCCCCAATTTTTCCATTTCATTTATCTAAATCAATTACCAAAGCATATAAGTCATTATAATGAATTATTTTTAAATCCAACTAGTACCAGACAGATTTTGTATTATAAAAAGAAAAGTTAGAGTGTCATGAGATCAAATTACCAAAATTTCCATAAAAGAAAATAGGAACATACAAGTATGCAACCATGGGAATTTACTAAATATCCCTTGTACGATCCCTGGGAATACTCGGTTCAGAACCACCTGCCAATGTATAGTGAAACCCCTAAGTCAATAACCAACTAGCTGCTGTAACCCAACCTCACTAGTGTCACAACCCGCCTGGCCTAACATCAAATCTAGGGGGTACCAACCCGTCTAATCAGGGTTGATTAGTAACCATCCCCCGACCATCTAAAATATGCCCATGAACCCACAATGGTAGTAATGATGTGTAAGTAGGGGGTCCTCACATGCATGAATCATCTTATCTGCCATCACCGCACTTGCCTACCCCAAACACAAACACCCTATACAATAACCCATAAAGGGATATCCATCCTATAAAGGTTCCCACTATATATATATATATGTGTGTGTGTGTGTGTGTGTGTGTGTGTTTGTGTGTGTGTGTATGTATAAACATGTACACATCATATCAACCAAGGTTCCAACCGGGCCGTCACGTCATACAAACTTTTAAACCATTTCACAAAGCACTTTAAGTTTGCAACTAGGCGTTCACAATTTCAAAGTGACATAAGGTTCCAAACAATTCAGGTTTTAAAAAACACATGTAACCAAATCCTTTTAGTTTCACAAAATATACTTCAAAATTAGGTAAATTTTATTAAACTATTTTAAAATACCTAGGACACCTTCATAATTAAAATCAATTTGTAAATAGGCTTAGAAAAGTTATGAAAATTAATGGGAAACTAATCTCCAAGTGGTGCAATCCATTTCACCAAACACATATACATATCTACATATACAAATTCTACATGAATATGTAAACACACTTTTTAGAAAAAATTCTAAGCAATCATGGAATTCAAATTAATGGTGCGACATGTAGGACCTACCTCAAAAATGAAGCAGATCAAGCTGAGGAACTTCATCTCTTGAAGGTTTTGACAAAAACCACCCACACCAGCACACACATACATTCTCATAAATATATATATATACCCTTAATCCAATTTAAATATTCCCCACATAATGAGGGAATATGTGCAAGAAAGATATATATATATATATACATATACACATACGTATTTATGTATGTGTGTGTGCACACCACCAAGGAGCCACAAAAACTTTGATTAATTAACCCAGAGCGACCAAAAATATTTAGAAAAAAATAACCATTTAAGGAACCATGGTACAATTTGAAAACCAAATAATCATTAAAGAAACCAAGGTACAAGAAGAGCATTGTTTTAAAGTGTCATCTTCATTTGAAATGCACATCCAATGGAAAAACTTTAATACCAATGAGAGTACCCAAAAAAACATTTTCAAAAACACCAATTGATTTCAAACCAAACACATAAATTTCACATAATCTAAAAAATTAAAAAAAACATTTTAAAGATAAGGAGAGCTTTCAAAAACAACTTATAACTCATGCCAAAAAAACACGTTATTCTACATAAAATCCTAAAACACAATCTGACCAATTTTAACACAATAATTCAAAGGGGAAACACCACAAAAATACCTAATTTCACTATTAAAACCCAATTGAAATTTAAAAAAGAACATTTTACACCTGAAAACATAGTTATAATTGAAGATTATCTTCAAAAAATATTTTTGAAAAAATCAATTACCATAAAAACACCATAATTAGCTAATGAAACTCACCAATGTGAGAATCATGTATAAAAGATTATTGAAACATTCAAGCATCAAAAAAATTGCGTCAGAAAGTAAAACCAAGAAAAACACTACCTAAATGGCGTGTGACCATGACACCGCTTTAGCGGAAGGAAGAACCGAGCATTTTGGTCCCTTCGTACACCGAAAAACTAAGAAAAAAATGCACAAACATACCCTATGATTAGGATTTTTCCAAATTGAAAGGAAAACCCCCAAAATTTTTGAATGAAAAATCACCAGAGGAAGAGGTTACCGGTGAGGGAGGCACGACCAGAGAAATGAATGCCATAGAGGAGGGGAGGGGTGTTGGAGTAGGGCAGAGTGGCTGTTGGAGCAAGCCAGACGGAGGCCGGAGTTGGGGATCGGGTTCGCCGGAGCAAGGGAAGGGAGTAAGGGAGTCGTCCGATGTGACAAGGGGAGGTCGATAGGCTAGAGCACATACTAGTGAGGGGGGGGGGGAGGGGTGAAGCCAGATCATCAGGAAGGAGGTGCAGCGAGGGGGTGAGGTAGCCCAGAGCATACAGGGAGTAACCGAGAGGGGGGGGGGGGGTCGCGCTGTAGTGTAAAGGAGGGGTCTAGGGTTCTCCTCTTTTTTTTTTTCATTTTATAATAATAATAATAATAATAATAATAATAAAACCAAAAAAAATAATAATAAAAAAATAATAATAAAAATAAAAATAATAAAAATAATAAAAATAATAAAAATAATAAAAATAATAAAAATAAAAATAAAAATAATAAAAATAATAAAAATAAATAATAATAATAATACCATAATAATAATAATAATATTCTTAATAATAATAATAATAATAAAAACAACATAATAATAATATTATTATTATTATCAAACATTATTTTTAATTTTTTATTCCATTTTATTTATCTTATTCTCATTTTGTTTTATTTTATTTTCCATTTCATTTTATTTTCCATGAAATCGTATTACTTATTTTAAAAACTGGGTAATCACGCGCTCATCGTATGACTTAATAAACTGTATGCTAGTTGTGCGCCTCAACCCAGACCACTTGGGAACCTGCACAAGCACCTGGGGAGACCACATGGTTACCGATAAGCATATACTTCCTGTGCACCGGTCTGAAACCCATGAAGTCATTTAACGTCAAAAATTTTAAATCAGGACCCATCCCGATCCTTGACGTGAGTAACCAAAGCCAATAAATAATAAAATAAAAATAAATTTGAAAGTTGGGGTGTGGAAATTCTCCCCACCATAGAAACTTTCTTCCCCTTGAAAGTCACCCAGCCGAATGATAGACAAAAATCGAATCCATGACCGATTGAAACTGAAAGAAACCACAACACAAGAGAATGAGAGAACACGAGAGAGTTCTCCCCACCATAATAACTCAACTATCACGGAAATTTAACACCCAAACATACAACCCTAGGAAGGTGGGATCGACGTGGGAAATCCCAACCAATCCAAACTAACTTCTATAGAACGAGCGAAAGAACACTTTCACTAAAACTTGGAACTCTCAACCTAGACCAAAAACCTCTAACATTAGAGAAAAACATCCGAGAAGAACTTAATCCATGTAGTGAACCTAATCATAACTACAAATATTGATTCTTCCAAAGACACTTAAATCTCTAAATGAACACCACTAAACTGAGATCAACCCACACAAGGTCCAAACACACTTTTAAGAAAAATGCACAATTTAGAAAACCACATCCACAAAAACATGACTTATTGGATTATAATAGAACAATTCTATCATTAATTCACAATATAACAATGAACTTACAACAATGTAAAAACTTTAACAATAGAAAAAAAAGAACGAAAATATTTTAAATGTTCCACTGCCAACACGGAACACAAAACCTGAACTGAGGCTTTACACCCCCGACAACTCCTGACCCTGCACAAGCTTCACCCCAAGACCTGTGGATGGGGATATGATGGCTGAAGCATCTACTGCCTCACAGTCAGATACAAGAATTATCTGGTCACAACATCTTCTTCAGGAAACACTTCTTGAAAAACTTATCTAGATGACCCAGACACCTGCAATGATGACATGTCTTTGGAGGGATGTGACATGATGGCTTTATGGGCCCTAAAGCTCCACACTGATGGCACACTATTGAATGGTCTGGTGAACTGGAAGCCAAAACCACTATAGAGGACTCTTTAGAAACATGTCCCTCTAGCACACCCTTCTCGCCAGATGGGAAAACTTCATGCGCAACTGGATACGATGGATTGATAACCATTTACGCTCTGGAGACCAACTCAGTTCGAAATGCCTCATCCATCAGCTTCTTGAAATGATGGTCCTTAAAAGGGAGGACCTTCTCCTTGATCTCTGGATGAAGACCCCTAATGAAGAGAGAAGTATTCATCAGATCCTATGATGCTACCTTTAGAGAAAATGACACAAGTTCCTTGAAATGGTCAACATATGCCTTCACTATCTGTTGGCCTTATTGAATATGAATAAGGTATTCCCTTTTCTTTATATTCACCTCTTTAGGTATGAACCATCATATGAAGATGGATTTAAGGAAATCCCACATCATCCCAACTTGCATTGATGGTAGGGAGAATAACACCCATTAGTCCAGATCTGTACCTTCAAACAGACCCAAAACGGCACACAGTCTAATAGCTTTGGGAGTTCTCAATACCCTAAAGGAATGTTCGACCTCTTCAAGCCACTCTGATGCCTCTAACAGACCCCGATAACTGTAAAGGATAGGCAATGTCCGAGAAGGAAAAAAAATTAGGCATGAATTATCAGAAACCTTGGGGATTTTTCTTGGTGGTATTTTCTGAACAACATATATAAAATAGATCCAAAACCAATATCAAGTCGAAGTAACATCAATGAAAGTGCCTTCATAAAAAAACAACTGGCTCAAAAACCAGACAAATATAAACACAGCAGAAACATCCATTTCAAAAAATACCTTTATAAAATAAGTTCAAGCATTTAATTTTAAATAAACACCCATGAAATCCCATGAACTGTCACATATGTATCCATCCATTCAATTTCTTCACCAATTTCTAAACAATTATCAAATTTTCAATCCAAAACGTTTCTCTTTACCAATATTAACTATCCCAAATCCATTTAAAAGAAAGCATCATCATTTCCAAAATCCTTTTCATTTTCAAAAACACACTTACACCAACCAGAACCAAGAAAAAACACCACTTACACCAAACTATTCGTGAGAGGGACTAGTGTCTATTACCAACTCGATGAAATGGTAGTGATCCATGCCCCAGGTAGGCAATAAAACTAAGAGGAACTTTAACCAGGAACTTGGATATAACATGGGTCACTACTCCATGAAAAATCACAACATAACACTGGATCACCTCCATTTTCATCCCTCAATCTAAAAAAACCATAACAAGAAAAGGAATCAATTCCTGGACTTCCCATGGTGACTCGAGGTTTAGAACGAGTGAGGGTTCATAACTCCCTTCCCGTACCTACCACCCAAGTTCCGACAGTCCTAATATCTATCTACCAGACACCCTAAATAATAAGGGCCTCCTCTGATATCATTTTCTCATGAACCAACCTGGGTCGAGCCTAAACTGGTCACCTGAGCTGATCCACGACATGGCCCAAGGGGCGTTCCTGATCTCGACGGGCTGGAAAGTTGTGTCGGGCATCAAAACTAACACATGGGATCAATTTGGACCATAAATAAAACACAAGTAAATAATAAAAAACCAATAATAATATGAAAACTATCAGTGAAAAGAGAAAAATAATAAACTGCACATACTTCCATGTGACCTACTAGGTCACCACCAAACTCAGAACAATGCTCACTCCAAGAGCGATGTGAAACTTAGAGAACCTAAAAATGAAGAGATAGAGTAGGTGTGAGCACCAAGATGCTCAGTAGAAATGCCAAAATAAACCATTCCTGATGCCCCACCTCTAAAATGAAACCCATGCTTGCTAATTTAAAAATATGATATATACAAATATGGGGTTTCCACTCTTTTAACAAAATAGGTAACAAGATATTAATTTTAAGAAACCCCATTTTTTTCTATTTCATTTTTCTAAATCAATTTCCAAAGCATATAAGTCATTGAAATGAATTCTTTTTAAAGTAAAATAGTATCAAATAAATTATATATTATAAAAATCAAAGTAAGAGTGTCATGAGATCAAATAACCAAAATTGAAATAAAATAAAACAAGAACATACAGGTATGGAAACAAGGTCATTTCCTAAACATCCCTAGAGCGATCCCTATACGTACTCAGTTCTGAACCACCTACTAATGTATGGTGAAGCCCTTAATTCAATAACTAACTAGTTACCCTAACCCTGCCTCACTAGTGGCACAACTCGCCTAGACTAACCGAAAATCTAGGGGGTACCAATCTGTCTAATCAGGGTTGATCAACAACTATCACTTGACCTTCTAAAAGATGCTCAGGAACCCATGATGGTAGTAATACTATGTTAGTAGGAGGACCTCACATGCATGATCTATCTTACCTGCTATCACCACACTTGCATACCCCAAATATAGACACCCTATACGACAACCCATAAAGGTATATCCCTTCCATAAAGGTGTGCACTATATATATATGTATAAACATGTACACATCATATCAACCAAGGTGCCAACTGGTCCGTCATGTAACATGAACTTTTAAACCATTTGAAAAAGCACTTTAAGTTTCCAACCCGACGTTCACACTTTCAAAGTGACATAAGGTTCCAAAAAAGTCAGATTTTAAACAACACATTTACCCAAATCCTTTTAGTTTCAAAAAATACACTTCAAAACTAGGGAAATTTTAGTAAACTATTTTAAAATACTTAGGACACATTCATAATTAAAAGCAATTTGTAAACAAGATTAGAAAAGTAATGAAAATTAATGGGAAACCAATATCCAAGAGGTGTAATACATTTCACCAAACACATATACATATCTACATATATAAATGACACATGAATATGTAAAAACACTTTTTATAAAAAATGATAAGCAATAATGGAATTCAAATTAAAGGTGTGGCATGGAGGACCTACCTCAAAAGGGAAGCAGATCAAGATGAGGCACTTCATCTCTTGAATATTTTGACAAAAACTACCCACACCAGCACACACATACATTATCATACATATATATACCATTAATCCAATGTACATATTCCCCAGTCCATGAGAGAATATGTGCAAGGAATATATATATATATATATATATATATATATATACACATATACACATATGTACTTATGTATGTGTGTGCGCGCACCACCAAGGAGCAACAAAAAATTTAATTAATTAACCGAGAGGGACCAACGATATTTAGAAAATAGAGAACCAATTAAGGAACCAAGGTACAATTTGAAAACCAAATAATTATTAAATAATCCAAGGTACAAGAAGAGCATTATTTTAAAGTGTCATATTCATTTGAAACGTACATCCAATGGAAATACTTTAATACCAATGAGAGTACAAAAAAAAACATTTTCAACAACACCAATTGCTTGCAAACCAAACACATAAATTTAGCATAATCTCAAAAAATGAAAATAAAAATTTTAAATATAAGGATAGATTTCAAAAATAACTTACAACCCATGCTAAAAAAATAAGATATTCCACATAAAATCCCAAAACCACAATCCGACTAATTTTAACATAATAATTGAAAGGGGAAACACCACAAAACACATTGAATTTTTATATTAAAACCCAATTTACATTTAACCAATCACATTTGACACCTCTAAACATAGGAATAATTGAAGATTAACTTAGAAAACTATTTTTGACAAAATAAACTACCATAAAAACACCATAACTAGTTAATGAAATGTATTACCAGTGTGTGAATCATGTATAAAATATTATTGAAAGACCCAAGCATCAAAAAAATTTCATCGTAAAGGAAACCCATGAAAAAACCTACCTAAATGGCGTGAAACCACGACGTTGCTTCAACAGAAGTAAGAACTGAGAATTGTGGTCCCTTCACACACCACAAAAACTGAGAAAAAAAAGCCCAAACAAATCCTATGATTAGGGTTTTTACAAATTGAAAGGAAAAAACCCAAATTTTTTGAAAAGTAAAATCACCAGAGGAAGAGGTTACCGGAAAGGGAGGCACATATGGAGCGACGACCACTAGAGAGGAGGCGAGGGGTGCCAGATGGAGGTCAGAGCTGGGGATCGGGTTCTCCGGAGCAAGGGAAGGGAACATGGGAGGCGACCGGTGCAACAAGGGGAGGTCTGTAGGCCGGAGCGCAGATGGGCGGGGGGGGGGGGGGGGGGTGGAGGTGTGAGGCTGGAGCTTCGGGAAGGGGTGCGGCGAGGGGGAGAATTAGCCCGACGCATACAGGGATTAACTGGGAAGGGGGGGGGGGTTGTGCTGTAGCGTGAAGAAGGGAGATAGGGTTCTCCATTTTTTTTCATTTTATAATGATAATAATCATGATAAAACCAAAAATAATAATTAAATAATAATAATAATAAAAGTAATAATAAAATAATAATAATAATACCATAATAATAATAATATTCTTAATAACAACAACAACAACAACAACAAAATAACAATAATAATAATATTATTATCAAACATTATTTTTAAAATTTTATTCCATTTTTTTATCTTATTCACATTTTATTTTATTTCATTTTATATTTAATTTTATTTTACATGAAATCATATTACTTATTTTAAAAACCAGGTAACCACACACTCGTCACATGACATAATAAAATGCGTGCAAGTTGTGTGCCTCAACCCGGACCACATAGGCACCCGTACAAGAACCTGAGACAACTGCACGATTATTGCAAACCATGCGGTGCTCGTGAATTAGTCTGAAATCCATGAAGTCATTTAATGTCAAAAAATTTAAAATAGGACCCAACCTAATATTTGAATCAAGTAACCAAAGCCACAAAATAATAAAATAAAAATAAATTTAAAATACGGGGTGTGACAGGAGTTGTAGATGTCTTTTTCGAATTTGATTCTAGGAACTCTAGTATATCTAAGAATTTTTATAAGATCATTAAATCACCAACCCAATGATTTAATTAACTAAGAAATTTTCTAGTGGTATTATCATTTTATTCCATGTATAAGTGTATTGAAATGCGCCTTATGGAAATCATATTATCCTTCCTTTAGATAAATTTAATGTGATTTTAGTGATGGATTGGTTCCCTCCACTTAGAGGAAAAATTATCCCGATTAAAGAAAAACATTTCATATTAACTTATGATATTTTCTCAATGAAATAATAAAAATAAAAGCCCCCTAAAAGCAAATTATATAATGTGGGTCTTGATACTAAATAATAGTAGACTCTTAGGCCAAATATTTGGAGAAAAAATTAATATTAAGGATAATATTATTCAAAATAAATTGATATATTTCCCAAGTTTTTAAGGTTTATATATCTCTAAAAATTATATTATGAGTCATATGTATAATTTAGATGTTGTTAGATATTTTTGTTGGTATGTGATAATCAAAATTTTTTGGACATAATTTATTTAAGGGGGGATAATGTAACACCCTGAGTTTTTAGGAAGCATATTCATTACATGAACTATATGTTTTTAATTCTAAACTACATTTTTTATATTTGTTTAAAAGAATTTAAATTGATCAGGAAATAAGTCATACAAGATATAAATTAAAACTAATAACATTTTATTCATTCACACATGTAACATTACAATAAAATAACATAAGTATTTCACACCATGTATTATTACTCGCCATGGATAAAATACGTCCATTAAAATAACATAAATTACTTGGGGACAATTGATAGAAGAGAAAAAAATCTTCACGAATAGAAAATCCCACAAATAATATTCAACCTTGAGGATCACCAATATCCAAACAAAATATATAATGAGGAAGATCACCATGAAATGAGAAAGCATTATGAAAATTTTATAATATGAATTAAGAACTATGCCTTTCAAAGTGATAGAGGAATGAAAAAATGATTTAGTAAGTATATATATTGGAATGAAAATTTTATTATTTTAAATTTGGTAATTGAAAATATGGCCATTGCAAATATGATCACTATTCATATATCCAATAGGTATATTGAAGTTGAGTATTGTTAAGTAGCAAATTTAAAAGAATATAACTCACAATAAAATAAAAACACGATATTAAAATATTATATATATATGAGTTACATTTAAATATTAATATATTTATTAAAATATTATATAATTAAATAAAATTAAATATTTTAATATTAATTGAGTAGTAATTTTTTTTAGAATATTAATAAATAATTTTAATAGTATTTTTTAAAGTGTATTTATTATAAAAGTAATATTTTTTTCAAAGAAACATTTTGTTTAGTATCGAATATATTATCCTAATAGATTAAATTGAAAAATTTTAGAATATTATTATATATGAACAAATATATTAACATATTTTAAATTATAAATTGATATAAAATAATATTAAGAACACTTAATGTTTAAAAACACATAATTTTCAATAAAATAAAATTTTATTTATATTTAGTATTTTCATATAAAAAATAAATTAATAAATTTTATAATATAAATTAGATAAAAATTACTTCATTTTTTGATTCAGGATTTTAAAATTTTCTTAGTATTGTTTTTTGATATTTTTATGAAAATGTTGACCTTTAGTAAAAAAATATTGTTTTCTCAAAAATTATAATTTTTATGATTATGTTAGAATATCTTATAGATTAAAAAACCTTTTAAGTAATATAAAATATATTTTAGGAATAAAATAATTCATTTTTAAATATTATTTGAACTTATAAATCCCATGTCCAACATTTTTAGAAATAAATTAAAATGTTACTTTGATAAAAAATATTTTCTGTATTTTCTTATAATTTAGTATTTTGAGTGTAAAATTTAGTTTTGTAATTCTCTGAAATCAACTTAAATTTAAATTTTCTTAATAAAAAATTATATATCATAAAAATCAGTATCTACAAAAATCATATCATGTACATAAATTTTTAAAATTAATAATTCACTTTTCTTAAAGAATTGTTTTACGTGTTATGTGTATTTATTTTAAAATTAAAATTAAAAAATATGAAAAGTTTTATTTGGTAAAATGATTTAATTTTTTTAAATCATTTGTTTAAAATTAGGTAAAAGTTCCAATCTTATTTTTTTCATTAATATTAATTACTAAGGTCAAAAATTAATTACCAAGGTAAAATTAAATTAGTGTAAAAGTTAAAAAGTTAAAAGAAAAATCATAAAAACAATATAGGTTATATAAAAAATTATTGAATGAGGATAATATAAACCCACACACACATACCCTCCTTTTTTTACTTTTTGGATTCATTGAACTTTTTATAGTATCATTACATTATTGACAATGTAATGGTTACTTCTAAAACTACCCTTCCCTTCACTTATAAAAGGGTAACACTTCCGCCACATCAAGACTCACCTATCCTTAAAAATTATTTTTAAACTATTATAAATTACTAATCCTAAAACCCTATCCCTATTTTAAATTCTTATGGTCACCATTAGTTAGCATAAGGATTTTATTTACAAAGAGAATTCCAAGGAAAATTCTAGTCCCCGATGTGAGAATTTTCAACTACTTATCTTTTCTTCTTAATTATATTCATTAAAATTTATTATAGAAACAATAATATAATTATATTAGAATAATTTATATACATTAATTTTATATTATTAAGTTCATTATTATCATCTAATCATCTCTACCATCCATTAGGAAAAACAAAATCGTTGTTCGAGCGTATGTATGGGCTACCGCCTCCATGAGAAACGAAATTAATTTTTCATCACCACCCATAATTAAAGGTTCCTAGAATGGATTTAATATATACATATATATATATATTATGTTTTTAAAATTTTTAAGATTATGTATACATATAAAATTATCATTATCTAAATACATTCCCTAACTCATTAAATCATTATAACACATTACTGTTTGGCTTGATTTAACCGCCTACGTAAACAATGTTCTAACGATCATGTTAAAAATGATTATGGTATTTCATATAATGGTAATAACATGTAATAATGATATATTTAATATATTTTAATTATTATATAAAGTTTTCGTTAATATCTAAAATATTTTTTAATATATCACCTTTAAATCGTTAAACACATTGAAAATAAGTTCATTGTGATTTCTATTTTTACAAGATATATTAATGTATTTCACCTAATAAAAATTAGACTTCAATAATAATTGAAAATAATTATAATTATATATTTAATTATTTGGTAATGATTAACTTTAAACCACTTGGTGAGAATTTATCCCGTCTTCATGAAGTTTGTGTGAAATAAACAACCGAATGTTTTAACACCTGATGGTAAAATAAGTTATAACTAACTAATATATTCATAATAAATGATAATAAATGATTTATATGAGAGGGTAATGTTTATGAATAATTTTATAAAATATTATATTGATATATTTATGTATTTTTTTACTATATGTTAGCGTGCATTCGACTAACCAGGAATAAACGCAAGGGGTTCTTTGTCTCAAATTTGAATCCCTTGATACATGTTTATGTTATACACAAAGTTTTTGTTTAAATGGTGTAAATACTAAACCATTAATTTTTTTTATCATTATTATATTATTTTTCATGATATATAGTGTTTTATTTAAATTTATATCTCTCAAGGGGTTTTGGCTCAAAAGTTACAAAGGTTGTAAGGGGTTTTCATGACTCAAATCTTTTCCTTGGGTCAAAATCACTCCTCTTTAACTATTATCATTCAATATTGATATATTATAACCTATTATGTTATTATATTGTATTTAAAACTTTTTATATGGTGAAATAATTCTTAAAATAAAATAATTTTTCCTTGATTAACATTTAAAAAAAAATATTTTTTAAGACTAATTCCCATCTTTTTTAATGGATTTTCCTTCCATATCCATGTTTTTTACTTCCCACCAATGTTCTAATTTCCCTAATAGATAATCAAATTGTTTTAACTCTGATTATCCTTTTATTCCTATTTATTAATTTTAAAAAAATGTTTTTTCTATGTTTATTTTTATGTGGATTTTCAAAAAAATGTATTTTAATTTTTTTTAAAAATGGTTTTCCACCCTTTCAAAATAAAATGTTTTATATTTAACTCCACATTTTTTGATAAACTTTATGCCTTTAAAAATATCTTTTTTTGGAACTATTTATAATAGGGTTTTTAAAATTATTCTCTTTCCCTTCTTAAAAATGTTTTGAATGTAATTTTCACTTTACATTTTATAACAACATCTAAATGGTTTTGGGAATTTTTTTATTTTCACTTCTATTTTTCCTACAAGGTTTATCTCTCATGATGTGATTTTTTGATAATCCTATATATTTTATTATGATATGATTTCTTTTGGAAAATACTATTTTTTATATCCTTTTATATTTAAATTTCATATTATGTGATATTTTGGAAAGTTTAAGAAACCCATTATTTTTTAAAGAGTTCATTAAGATATGTTTATGATAGATTTTAAGTGGAACATATATATATGGTTTACGATGGGTGGGGTCCTATATCACCCTCCAATTTAATAGTTTTATTTTATGTCTCATGTGATCAAAATAATACATATAAAGATTTATCCCAAGACAAAGGGTACATGAGAGGATTTATCCTAAGACAAAAGGGGTATACAAGAAGTTTTATCCCATGCCCAAGTTTAAATCAAAGGATTACACCAAGCCCAATAAGGTACCCAGGTGGTTATCCCAGGCCTAATTTGAGATTAATGTCTTGTTGGGTAGCATTGATATATGTTTTCTATGCTTATATTTATTCCAAACTCTTATATCATAATCTTATACCTATGATTATAGTCCTTAACTTATGTTTAATTTATCATGATTCCACACACTTTTTCCATGGTATATGTTTGTTTATTTGAGATTACTTGTTCTTATAACATGAATTATGGACAATTATTATTTTTCCATATTATTTTTAATAGAAACTTTAAACCTTCCCATGTTTTCTCATATTTATATGATCAAACCATTAATGAAATGTTGATAAGTTTTCCCTTACTAAGCATTTGATCTCACACCTTTATTTTGTTTTCATTTCCATAGGTTATAGAGATAATTAAAACATGTGGAAATTTTAGAAGGGAGTCTAGAGTAGTTTTATTATGGATAAATGATTATATATTAATATGTTTATGTAACTAATATCCAAGAAACTAAACATTTAGTTACTTGGGTTGTGGAACTATTTGTGAGATTTATTATTTAAATCATGAGATTAATTTATTATTCATGCCATGTTTTTCCTGTGTCACTTCAGCTATGACCTTTTGATGCGACAGATAATCTAAGACATAATCACATTAATGTTACATATAATAAAAATCAATATATGATTATAAATTTATTACTATTAATATATATGAATATATAGAAAATATAGAGAACAAATCAATTATTTCTATGGAAAAAACTCATACAGACTCTCACTTACACTTGAGTCAACTGCTAATGACTAGATAGTTCTCACATTCTAAACATGATTTTGTAGAGTATGGATATATATTTTAGGACTACCACATTTTTTTGATTAGGGATGGAGTTGAAACATGTATTTGTGGTGAAACTACTTACTAATATCTCACTTTCATTATAATATCCATCAAGTAGTAATATAACAAATTATTTTAGGGAACCCATCATAACATATATAAATACATTTCATAATAATACATAATCCATAACTATAAATGTTTATTATCTCTGGTGACTAGATATATAATAACATTATTTCATAAAAGATCCTCAACATCTCCCCCAAAGTTATTCTCACTTAGTAACCTTCTTAGAAATTTATTACTTAATACCTTTCTTCATAACCTAAGGAAAATATAAACAAAATAATGGGTGAGATCAGATACTCTACAAGGGTAAAAATGATAGGTATTAATCGATGATTATATGAAAGAATAAAATTATCATAATATTATATGATCATGATTATAACTTATGAAGTTCATAATAGATCATTCATATATTATAAATCATTATTAATGGAATAATGCTTTATTATTTCATAAGACATGAGTTATAAGAGTGAGGAATCATTATAAATCAATAATGAGCCATGAGAGCATATAATAAGTATAAAAACATTTCGTAGGAATTTTTTCACAATAATAAACATCGAAAAACATTTAATTAGTCAAGGATAACTTAGATGACTATCGTAGTAGAAAAATTCCCATAGTGGATTGGGTTCACAATGCATTCCATCATTTCCTTAGTCAAGGTTCACTCCCAAGACTATCATAGTGGATAGATTCCCATACTAAACTGGGTTTACTCCCCATTCTAGTCCATATTATATCATGAGATATTAATAATTACCTAATTTATTGGTGATATTTAATTAAACCACACATCACATAATGAAAACTATACATATTTGTGCCACAAGACCATAAAAACATCTATAAATTCATCATAGAATAACCTGTAGAAAATAAACGGGCTTCATAATCAATTCATCATAACATAATCATAATCCATCCATAGAAATAACATGGATGGAATCATTAGATAATATCCCTAGTGAAGCATAAGAAACATCAAAGGATGTTGACATTAATAAAAAATACGTTTAAAAGGTAATTCGAACATTTCTTAAAAAATAGGGGAAATATTATTTTACTTCAGTATATTTAAAGAAAAAAATCTCTAGAATATTGAGAAAAATATATTTTTTGAAAATAACTATAGAAAATTTTAAATGAATATTCAAATAAAATAATGCTCATGATGGTGAGAAAATTAATTCACGCGGTAAACGTTAACACACAGATTCCTTTCACACTTTTAATAAAAAGTAAAAAAGTACAACATTCAGGAAATATTAAGAAGATTCTTTTTAAAACTCTTAAAATACATTAAAATTTTCTTAAAAATGAATTTAAATAATCATTTTATCAAATAAAATAACACTATTTAAAATATTTTAAAGAATATGGACATGGAATAAAACGTTTGTTGACCAAAGTGTAAATATGTTAGACTTTTCTTAAAATATTTTATCAATAATTTTAAAAAACAAAGATACTAAAATAATGATAATACTTGAAAATTATAGAAATAAATATAGTACAAGAAAAAATATGGTATTTAAAGGATAATAATCATATAATTTATTTCAATTGAAATTTAACATAGAAAGTCCTGAAAATAAATAAGATTGTAACATAAATCCTAACCTCAAGTCATGTATTTATTCATTGGAACTCTTAAGATCATATATAATAAATTAATATTTATTATATATATATAATAACCATATTCATATTTTTCATATAATATAACATTACTTTATAAATTTCAATTACCCATTTATTAGCAATTTTTTAATAAAATCAACATTTGGTTGAAAACTGGTCCATTTTCCATGAATATTTTGATTTGATGGTTCTGATCCTTGAACCTTGGCTATGGTTTAATAATATAAAAAATATTAATAAAGTTATAATTATCATATTTATTCATTATATACACTTTTATAAACATTCATATAATGTGGTTATGAAAAAATAATTATATCACGTCATGACAATAGTTGTCTATACACACACATGAGTAATGTTTTCATTTTTTAATGAAGGGAAATAAAGAAATATTAATAATAATATATAATTTAAAAAATAATTTTAATATCATAAATATCATATATATTCAATGAAACCATCCATATGACCATCCACGTATGGTGTACATGAAAAACTAATCACATCGCTTCATGTAGGTGGTAGTCCACACTTTTGTATGAATGATGTTATCATTTCTCATAGGATAGAAAGAAGGTAGAAAATGGTTTCACCCTTAAAATAAAAACATTTAATTATAGTAAATATACTGATTAAATTATGATAATATTATTATATAAAATGTTGAGTAGGTTAATAAATAAATAAACTCAAAATAGACTGTTAAAGCGAAATCCTTTTTCTTTATGAAATCTCATTTAGATTACGCCTTAATCCTTCAAAGTTTGGCCTTTTAAGAAGACCATAAGATCTATTATGTGGGGAATGAATTTAGGAAGGTTTTTGGGTAGTTATATTTTTATATATATGGATCAAAATTTGTTAAGGAGTGAGGTGTAGAGGACCTCCTTTTATAATTGAGGTTGGTTGGGAACTTGTAAATACTTAAAACTTTAAAATATAATAAAGTCATATTCAAGTTAAATTTGCACCAAATGGATTTTTTTAAATATAAGATATTTTAAGGTCAAAATATATTCCAAAAATAAAATTTATACATGTTTATGTGATATTTTAAACCTTATATTTTAATTTAAACCTCATGTTAACCCTTTTAAACCTCAACTAATGTAACAATTTTTACCATAATTAAAATTAATTATGAAAAAAATGAAATAAGAATAATTATTTTTTTTAGAAATTATAATTCAAAATATGGAAACCATTTTATCAAATTTAATTCCTATAATTTTAAGAAATTCATTTTAAAATAATAACGCAAAATTAAAAGAAAACCATTTTTAGATTAATGCATTTTTAAGCATAACACTGAATTTATTCCAAGTCATTGCCTAGTAAAAACCATTAAATTAATTTTAAATTATTTTATTGAATATTTTATCTAAAAATTTCATTAAAATAATTCATAAATATTTATTAATTTAATTTATTAAGATAAAAACACATTATGTGTATAAAAGTAGTTTTTAGAAAAACATCTGTTTTTACCTTCAAATGAATTTATTTTCATTTCTAACCAATTTATAACAAATTGATTAATTTTATACATGAGTAAAAAATAATTTTTCATAAGTTTAATACTTTTTATTATTTTTTAAATAAATCATAGATGAAAAAAATCGTAAACAAAATACTCCCAAATAGTTCTTTGGGATCAATATTATTTCCTAAATGAATTATAAATTATTTTCAAACAATTATATTTCATTTAAATACCATATAATTTGATTCATTTTATAATTTACAAGTATTATTCACATAATTTCATGGTTTCATACTTAATAATCTATCGAACATATTTATTTATCAAAGGGGAATATATTTGAAAATCTTGGGGTGTTACATTCTACCACTTATAAGAATTTTTCCCTCAAAAGTTTTTCACTCATAAAAAAAATACTAAGGATACATATAACTTATCACCCCTGATATTCCAAAATGGATTCCTTAAATTTTAGATTCATCTAGATAACCTTAAATAGGTTAGTGGTCATGTTCCATAACACTTTATCTTTATGATTCAATATTTCTATAAGTTATTCTTTATAAAAAATATCATACTCCAATGGTATATCCTATGAGTTCCATACATGTAATGGATCTGGTATATACTTCCTCAAAAGTGATACATGGAACACATAATGAACTTGGGATAGGTTTCAAGGAATCTCCATGTGATAAGATATCATTTCAATGTGATAAAGAATCCCATAAAGACCAAAATACACATGGACTAAATTTCCCTTCTTTACAAATATCATAACATTCCTCTAAAGAGATATTCAAATGAATACATTATCACCAATTTTGAACTCTATGTGTCACTAAATATTTCCTACATAACATTTTTGTCAACTCTAATCTGGATTGAAGTATTAATAAATAGATCTAACCTTCCCTACCATTTCCTAAGATAGCTCAGGTCCCAATATATTTCATTCCCTAGCTTCATACCAACATGTTGAAGTTCTACACTTATTTTCATAGAGGAATTCATAAGAATCCATATGGATGTTTGAGTGAAATCTATTATTGTAGGAAAATTTAATCAGAGAAATGTGTTTATCACAACCTCATTTTAAATCTATAGAGAATGCTCTCAGCATTTATTTTAGTGTTTAAATGATCATCTCAGACTAAAAATCTGTCTAAGGATGACATAAAGTGCTAAATCACAACTATTTTTCAAATATTACAGAATAATTTTCTAAAACTTCAAGGTAAAATTTATATTTTGTTTAGATGTGATTGAGAGTGGTAATACATGCAACCTTACATCTTCT
Organism: Viscum album; assembly: GCA_963277665.1. Taxonomy (NCBI): domain Eukaryota; kingdom Viridiplantae; phylum Streptophyta; class Magnoliopsida; order Santalales; family Viscaceae; genus Viscum; species Viscum album. The sequence goes on along the minus strand of OY728129.1, from coordinate 410,105,667 downwards.
TTAACATATAAATTGGTGAGACGATCAAGAGAGAAATATTATTTGATAATAATGAAATGTACTAATTTTATAAGGTGATCATCTAAAACCTAAATAAAATCATTCCCTTTAGATATATTAGGCATTCCCATGATGAAATCTATGGTGATGTTTTATCATTTCCACTAACATATGAGTAATGGATGTAACATCACATTAGGATTCTATCTCTTAGCCTTAACTTGATGGCATACCAAGCACCGTGATACATACTCAGTATTATCTCTCTCCATGTTATCACACCCAAAATGATATTTAGTATATTTATAAATCTTTATAATTTTAGTATTAATAGAGAATGATGAACTACGAGATTCATCTAAAAAATAATTATTAAATTATAGTATTTGATGGAAACATACTCTATTCTTGAACCTAATCATTCCATCACTATCATGATTGAACCTAGGAAAATTACTTACCTTCTTTTGTAGCTCTATATATTCCTTTTTCACCTCTTTAATATTCACATGAATAGATGTTGAAAGATTTATCTAATGAAGATAATATATTTCTACTTTAATTTGGATTTCAAGGTCCATCATATTTAAATCAATAAGTATTTGATCTCTTTCAATCCTCATCATGGAAAAACTACAGTAGTCCTTCCAACTCAGATCATCTGCTACATTTATCACATTATCGAGGTGGTAATGTATTGAGAATTCATAATATTTAATCAGTTTAAACTATATAATACAATGAATATTAAACTATGTATGTGTGAATATAGACTTCAAGATTTTATGATTCATATATATTTCAAACCTTTCACCATAAATATAATTCCTTTATATCATCAAATAAAAAATTACCACTACTAGTTCAAAATCACGAGCCCTGTATTTTTTTCTCATTAAAATTCAATGAGTGTGAGGCATAAGATACTACTATGTCATTATTTATAAAAACACATCATAATACCTTTTTTATGTGTTACTATAGACCATAAACCCTTCTCTACCACATATTAGTGTGATCATAGGTTCACTGACCAATATTCTCTTCAATTCCTTAAATATTTTTACATTCATTTTTCCAAAGGAACTTGGATCCCTTCCTTATCATCTTGATTAGTGGATTTTATAGTCATGATAAATTTCTAAAAAAAGTGTCGATAATATCTTGGAAACCCAAGAAAAATATGAATTTTAGTCACCATGTTTAGTCTAGTCCAATGTTCATTAACTTCTATATTTCAGGGATCCACAGATATACCATCACTTGTAATTACGGGACCCAATCATGATACTTTATGTTTCTATAATTCACATTTGTTAAAATTTTAACATAAATTATATTCTCTGAAGGTCTTCAAAATAATCCTCAAATGATCTTCATGTTCTTCCTTGATCTTGGAATATATAAGAATATATTCTATAAATCATACCTAAAATTAATCAAGGTAAAATAAAAAGTCTATATTCATTAGATCCATGAATATAACAGAGTCATTTGTAAGTCCAAATGGAATCACTATTAATTCACAATGTTCATACCTCATACAATAGTTTGTCCTGGATATGTCATCCATTTGACCCTTAGCTAATGATATCCAGATCTAAGGTCAATCTTTTAAAAGTACTGATCTCCCCATAGTTGATCAAATAAGTCATCAATATGGGGTAAATAATAATTTTTATTAATAATAATCTTGTCAATTTCTATATAATAAATTTAAATATGAATTGATACATATTTAATATTAACAAAAAGAACATGTGCAACCCATGCTCATGCACCTGTAAAAGTGAATACCTTATCAATATTATGATAGAGTTTCTTATTAAATTCCTACAACTCAACCAGGGCCATTCTACATGGTGTCTTGGAAATAGGCATAGAAACATTTATAGGTTCTATTAAAAACCCTACTTTATGATTTGGTGGAAGACTAGAAAACTCTTTGGAAAATATATATGTATTTTCCTATATAATATACAGATCCTCAATGTTTAGTTTCTCCTCAACCATTTTATATAAATACCCTTTATGAATAAGTAATAAGAACCCTATAATTGAAGTAGTTTCCATTATAAGTTCATACTAATCCTTACACCAATAAATAATAATGTGTTTATTTGGAAGATAAAATATAACTTCCCTTCATTGAAAATTGACATGGGCTCTATATATAGAGAGATAATCCATTCCAAAAATCACAAAAAATTCTACCGGAGGGAGAATCAAAATATTTTTAGGAAGCACATTCCCACAAAATTCTATTGGGGAGGAGCTATAAACTTGATATTTTATCATCATTTCATTAAGAGTTTTCATCAATAATTCAACATCTAATAATTAAGTTAGTGATATGATACTCTTATAAAATGATTCAGATATAATATAGTGGATAGAACCAAAATAAAATAATATATTTGTAGTTATAGAGTTGATGATAAATGAACCTTTCACCACTTAATTTTCATGTCCCACTTTTATAGTTGTGACCCCATGAGCTTTACCTTTTTCTATTGTATTAATAGGTTATTTAAATAAATTTTCATAATTAACCCTAGGATTTGGGAACAATTTATATAATTCATATACTCCTTATAGTTGTATCATTGGAGTGTGTGTGGTTCATTAATGTGTGATCTATAACTATTCTTTTTTATTTTCTTACCAATTTACATCTCTTTGAAATTCACTTCATTTATGAACTTTACACACTTGAAATATTTACCAGTACCTTGGAGAAAATTCCCCTCATGCTTCCTTCCACACTTCTATAATAAAGGAATATTCATTTTATTTCCTCCATGGGTTTTATTATTATATTTTCATCAAAAATACATCTTTATCATCTTATCAAAACCATGAGAATGATGGGAATATCCACTATAAATTTCTACATAGAGATCCCATCGAATGATTCCTTCATATATAATAAAGTACATTATGGATAATTCCTTTTAGAGACTTGGTTTTAATCTATTGAACAACTGGTCAATTTTTCTTTTAGGGTTGATGATAAAACCAGAAGTATACCTCGCTTGTCTTGTAAAATTTTCCTCACATGTATCAATAGAATAATCATACTTTTTCTTAAGCTTAAGGAATTGAATTTAAATTTTAATGCAAAGATTTCAGGAAAAGTACTTACTAAAAAATACCCTCTTCAATTCATCCCATTACAAAGAGTTAATTTCTTTATCTTGACTTGTATTTTTAATAAGGTCCCACCATTAATCTTGTAACACCACAAACAAAGTAACCTAGATTCAGTGCATTATTACATAACATTGGCATGATCACAAGAGATTAAGTCTTGAAAGAATGATTAGTTTAGTATCCTTGGAAGTACTAGATACACACATAAGTTTTTCATTACATCATAAAATGGAAAAACAATATTGTGTCCCCTTTGAACACACTCATATCCCTTAGACTATTCCTATAGGTTAATCATAATATACTTCTTCACATCCAGAGAAAAATAAAACATAGAAAGGGGTGAGCTCAGATGCTTAGTAAGGAGAACAATATAGTAGAGACTATCATAAGAAACCATAAACATTTAAGGCAATGTATAAGACTAAAACACAAGCCTTTTAAACATAAAATTTAGAATAATATGGAAAAGATAAAAAAAATAATTCCATTTACATATTAACATGGATATTCTAATAGTCGAATAATCACATGTAATATCAATAGATAATTTCATATTGATGGAATGCATAATTCCAGATATCATAACCACAGAGTCAAGGCCTCGTGCCAAGACTACAAATAAAGATTTTGTCAAGGCCTTATGCCAAGACACTAGTTTATCTCATGAGACCTACCAATGCATCGAGGAGCTATAGTGGGCTCCACCCATCACTTACTAAGTCCGATTCATTAATCATATAAAAAGGGTGGAACATAACATAAACATTCGTATTAAAACTAGCATACGAAATGTTAATACTTTAACAATAAACCACGAATGATATAAAAATAGCACATCCATAGAAAAAAATAACTCATTCAATACAACATAGAAGATTTTATTATAATAAAACAACCTCAATTAAGAATAATGAAGGATATTGACATAGATTAAAATAACCAGTAAAACTATTTGAGGGAAATATCCCCATTTTCTTGAAAACATTTAAAAGTCTCACTATTTATCAAGAATCCGTTTAAAAGAGATTTTTGAATCAAAGATCCCCATACCACTTTGAATATTTTAAAAGTAATTTTAATTTTAAAACATTAATGTCCATATAAATAAATCCTTAAAACCATTTTTAAAACATAGACATTAATGATAAATATTTAGAAAAATAAATCTTTAAAACATTTAAAGCGAGATTTTAGTTAGAGTTACTAACCAAATGAGAGACTCTTGAATAAAAATAATTGAGGTGATAAAAATCTTATAATATCATGATAATAAAGGGATTCATTATATACTATGTCAAAGTACAATATATACACTATATAAAAGTGAATTGGTGCATAACAAAAAAGAAGTCTCAATGGAATGTAAATTGAGATTAAATCCCTTATAAAGACCGTACCCTAAGGATAAGGATAAATCAATGACATAATTATGTGTGAAAAATAAAAAATACAATCAAAATGATTGTATATTCAGTGTAAATAAATCAGAGTACATTCACACATATTCTTGTAAAAACAACACCAATGACATGGATGTTTAACTCAATGAATATAAATTTAGTTCAGATTACTCTTATCAAGTTAATATCGATGAATTGAGAATTTATCAATGGTGTGATTATGTGTATCAAAAGTATATCCAAACTAAGTGGAGTTAACATTACTACATAAATAAATAAATAGTGATTTCACACATAATCTTGGAGTGAAATAATCAATGAAGTTTACGTAAAATCTAATGAGTTGAAATTGAAATTAGAAGTTCCCTTACTGATTTGCTAACTTAAGAAACATAAAATCCATGAAATAAGGATCACAAAATGAAGATGTAAATACCCATAAATTAAGGTATATTACACAAGGAATACAATCATGGGTAGTATATACAACACACTAAAGGAAATAGTGGCAAATATATCATGAATCTCACATGAATAAAAAGTGAAATGAAAAGCCATTACCTCATAATTTTTCCTTTTTAAGGGGTAGGTTAACCTCATTTATAAAGGTGAGATAATTTTTATTAAATTATAAAAGAAATACATATATAAATATGATATCATATATGATCTTATAATATTACTTTGTTAATGATATTTCAGTAGTATCATTGTTTTGGGTGTTAACTGATTCGTTTTCATTTATATGTTTTTTATGTAAGTCATTTTTGTTATGGATAGGATGTATTTTATTAATATCTAGAATTATATTAAGTTATTAAACATTATTTTTATTCATAAAATACAAATTATTCTGGAATGGTTACGATGGGGAATGAATCTCATCACTTTCGTTGAGATGGTAATCCGTACGTATGCATGAGCGACAATATCATTCTATTGATGGTGAAATAATATTTAATTGGATGTTATATAATATATAAAGAATAATTAAAATGTTATATTTATTATTTACATAAATTATACTCATTATTATACCCATAAAAATAATTAAGTGTTGAATAACAAACTACCCCACGACATGGAGACGGTAAGTCGTATGTACGCACATATGGTGACTTTGTCATTCATAGGATGGATAGAATAATTAATATGGTTGTACCATATTTATAATAACATCACAGTATGTATAATGTACTGGAGTTGTTATTATTTTATTGAAATAAAAAAGGAGGGAGTGGAATAAGAAAAGAACTTTGAAAGAGGTTATGAAATAATTACCTCTTCTTCGGATGCTTCCTTTTGATTTGATCAAAAGGGATCCTTAGGTTGGATTTCTGATAAAAGTAAGGACTCTAGGTTGAATTGAGGGTATTTAGGAGGATATTTTAGTAGGTTTTTGATGATAAAAGTGGCTTTGGAGGTGTGATTTTGAGAGAAGGGGAAGTACCCTTTTATAAGAGAGGTGATGGTCACTTTAGGAAAACCTTGAAATATTATTTTATTATACAATAATTTTCGGTTTCTAATGGCTCCAAAATGATTTATTTCTAGGATAAGGTGGGTTTGGTTCGAAAATCTCTCAACCAATAGGTTTTAGATAGGTTTAGGTCACCATATTAACCTTATTGTTAAGATTTAACTCTTAGTTAAATAGTTTAACTTTTACCATGTATTCTTGTATTATTAAAATAAATGGTTAATAAACTTACTATAAAAAGCCAAGTGAACCCCGATTGGTTCATTAATGACATATCTATCATTATATGAGTCCTTTTTACGAACCTTAGATTTTTAGGAATATCATAACATTTAATAATATATTATTTGCTTTAAAAACTCATTTATGTCAATTTTGACACTATTTAGTATTTCATTTTTTTGAAAGTCAACAAAACTTGATTAATTAGAATAAAATAAAATAAATCAACACTAGAATGTCATATTAACCTATAAAATTTGTTTAATACATTAAAAGTCTCAATTTAAATTTATTTGGATATTTATAATATCAATTATTTTAATCTTTCATTAATAAGGTAATTACTGCATCATCATTGTGTCATAAATAAATTTAATTATTTAATGTATAAAAATTATAAATAAAATACCATTATTTAGGAAATATTTTTAGATCTATAATTAATATTTATAGTGTAATTTTTCTTATGTATAACCATATATTAAAAATGGGTTAGTTATTAAACATTGAATTTAACACTTTTAACTCTTCTTTAAATAAAATAATAATAAATGTCCTAATCTAATAAAAGTGGATAGAAGAGAATCATATTTTATTCCTAAGGTTTATTTTGGTTTAAAAAACTTATCCAATAGAATTAGGACATGCGTTTGGGTAATTATAATATCATTTTTACCTTTAATTACCCTATTTACTTTTAACTGTGGTAAATAAAATTCAAAAGTTACTATTCACCAAAAATTATTTTCATCCTATTGAACCACATTTTACTTACTGATTTAAACCATGTCTCTCAAATTCTTGAAATCTAATTCACAGAAGCGGTAAAATTATGTTATATGCAAATTTGTAAATGTGTCTAGAAGGTGGGTAAAAGACGTTAAAAAGTTCAATAAAATTTTATATATCCAATTTTATTATAAAATGACTCTGGTTAATTAAATTTAAATTATATAGGTATTACATATCTATTTTTACTTAAAATAAATTTAAATAAAATAAATAATTATTTAAATAAAAAGTCGGTTTTAAATAATAACGTAGTGTTTTTCACTATTCATAACAAATTGAATGTTTTTAGAAAAATACCAAAATTCACCCTAAGCTAATTTTGATATTCCAAATTAAAAAATGATGTCTATTTTTCAAAATTTAAAACATAGAATTTGAATTAATTAATTTAAAATTAATTCCCATTGTCAAAACCAGAAAGCGGGTTTTTTAAGAAGTAAAAACTATCAAAAGATTGATATGTGTTTATGTACAATTTAAATGTAAAATTACTTCTAATGACCAAAATTAGATTAAATGATAAAAATATAATCTAATTATACTTAAAAACCAATCAAATTTATAATTTAACAATGTATATTATTTTGATTAAAAATGTTGTTTTTAATTAAAATTTAGTATTTTTCACTATTAATCAAAATATGAAAGTTATCAGAAAAACAAAAAAAAATTATTGAAACTAAATTTTTATGTATATATTCTAAATAATAAGTTTTGTTTTTCAAATTGAATATATAAATGTGTAAAATAATAGTTTTAAAAAGGGTTCTCCCTTAAAAAATGATAAATTTGTATTTTTTGAAAAATACTTCCTTTATTTGAAAAATTGAATTTGTTCTTATATCATGTCTAAGAGACACATAATATGGATGTTAAAATAATATGGAGTATATAAAATTTAAAATTTAGATAATACTATTCATAACATCTTTTTGAACGGTTAGTTTGGTAAGTCGTGGTGTGCTTGAACTCAGTGTTGCGTGTAGCGCAAGCTATTGAATTACTTTAAAGAGATAAAGTGCTATGAAATCTTGGGGTGTTACATTCTCCCATCCTTAAATAAATTGAATCCTTGAAATTTGAAATTTTTCTTAAAAATTAAAAGTTTAAAAATAGAAAATACCTTTGTGGAAAACCCACATTGGAAATAGGGTTAATAAAATTTAGTTTTAATAAGAGGGAAATGGAAATGAAAAATCCACCACCAAATTATGATCTCGAATTGAATAACATTAGTTGAAATTAGAGACACATAATTGGAGGAAAATGTAAATATTTATAGGGAGTTATTGAGGTCATCAAACACAAACAAGTGAACAATAATTGGAAAATTGAGGGCCTCAAAGCTATAAAAATATCATCGGTTTAACAAAACTTAAGGTATTAAGATAACAAATTTTTTGTTTTGATATCATTTCCTTAATGTTTAAGAATTAATTTCTTCATAGAATAAGAAAAAAAAAGAATACTTGACAAGTAGAGTTCAACCCATTAACTAATTTCTACCACGAACTCATCTTTCTCTCCAAAAGATAACAGAATTCAAAAATATTCTATTAAACCTAATCATACATGGTTTCAAAAAAATGAATTTATAATTCATCTATCATATAATTTTAAAAAAACTACATTATAAAAACCAGGACATCACGCAACCTTACCAGACGCGATGGGTTGTCACCCGACTGCCGGGTTATCCTTTTTATAACAATCCAAAAATAATATTAATAAATGTTTTAACCTTAAACAATAGTATCCAATGTCCAACTTAATTCATTCAAACCTCTAGACATATCCAAAATACTTCTATCCAAACTCACAGTCCAAAATTTATAAGGAAGGTAAACATAATGCAGATATATTTTTCCACATAATAACATGTGAATACCTTCATCATGAATTCTATTAAAACATGGTAACACCCTGAATTACCATATAACCTTATTGATTACATTCATTATCCCTTATTACTTATAGAATATTAGATATACTCCTTATATCCAAAAATTTTGAATACTCCAACAATGATGGAATAAACAAACCATTAGTCAGTTCTATGGTTGTCAAGAATATCCAGTATAATTTATCCAAATCAACAATCTCTTATTCCAAAATCACTACCTTAGTATTAGGACCATATTAAGGGTTATCTTTCCTTCAACCATGTATTTTCCAAAAAATTTAACTTGCTGTTGAGTCAATTTTCTTAGGACCATATAATCTCAAATCCTCAATTAAATAGTATTGCAGTACAATACTTATTTATTTCCATAATTCATATAACTAGTACATCATTGATACAACACTCAAATGACATAATTATTTAATAAAAACATAAAAACACTAATCATTCCTCTTCATTTATAGTAGTATCATAACTTGATTATTATCCAATATCATTATTTGGGGTATAATCTGATGATTGGGACATTGATTCACATAGTGACCCAACTCCTTACAGATGTAGCCTTGTATATTTGAAACCTTTTTCTTACCCTTGAAATCACGTACTTGGTGTCCCTTTTCTCTAAACTTATAAAAATCTCCCATTCCCTTTAATCATTTAAAAAAGTGATTCTTTCCATAGTTATCACATATAGGAAAATCCTTCTTTCCCTTATTCTATTTATTAATCTTTCTCTCTACCATCCTTTTCTTCTCTGGATTCCCTTCAAAGCCATAGGACTCAGAGAATTCATTACTTATCTTATTAACACATGATACTATTTCTCTATATGATGAGAATACATGGGAGACTATTTAAATTCTAAATGTTGTCTTAAGACCATGAAAGATATGATCCTTCTTACTCTTTGGATCATGCATATTGCTGGAGTTCTCATTCCTTCTACTAGGCACCATTTATAAACAATGGCATACACTAGGTTAGTTTATAAATCAAAATTCATAATTAAAAACTTGTAAAATACCTAAAGTAAATTGAAAAGTTTATACATATAATCCATAATTATAAAAATGTTTCTTTGAAGAAATAATTACCCATAAATCCTTCATAATGAGTTTTATAGAAAATGTGAATTATCCTAAGAATATCCCCTAGGAGTTTTATAACCAAGAGTGCAGCAAGGCCTATTGTCATGTACCAGGATACCCTAGGTCATGGATGAAACTCCTTGTCAGATTTTTCACTCCTAGGTACATCTACGCCAGTTTCGCCTCTACCTGCTCATATCCAGACATGAATGTATTGTTTGGAAAATAGACAAAATCTCTACATTACCAAAATTCTAGGCAGTTATTTTATACTAATCCTCAAAGTCTATCTTAGGGTAATGTTCTCTAATCAGAGTTTTTCTAAATATAGATTCCAAGGTTTGTACTAAAGTTCCTCTGAAACCAATGGTAATGCCCCGACCCTATTAACCTAGAGTCGGTGCATTATTACATAACATTGGCATGAACACAAGAGATCAAGTCTTGAAAGACTGATTAGTTTAGTATCCTTGAACATACTAGATACATACATAAGTTTTTTATTACATCATGAAATAGAAAACCAATAACATTGTGTCCCCTTTGAACACACTCATATACCTTAGCCTATTACTACAAGTTAATCGTAATATAATTCTTCACATCCTGGGAAAAATAAAACATATAAATGGGTGATCTCAGATTCTCAGTAAGGATAACAATATAGCGGAGACTATCATAAGAAAATATAAACATTTAAGGCAATGTATAAGACTAAAACACAAGCCTTTTAAACATAAAATTCAGCATAAAATGGAAAAGATAAATCAAATAATACCATTTACATATTCACATGGATATTCTACTAGTCGAATAATCACATGTAATATCAATAGATAATTTCATAATGATGGAATGCATAATGCTAGACATCATAAACATATAGTCAAGGCCCTGTGCCAAGACTACAAATAAAGATTTTGTAAAGGCATTGTGCCAAGACACTAGTTTTTCTCATGAGACCTACCGATGAATTGAGTAGCTATAGAGGGCTCCACTCATCACTTACTAAGTCCAATGGATTCCTCATATTAAAAGGGTGGAACATAACATAAACATTCTTATTAAAACTAGTATACGAAATGTTAATACTTTAACCATAAACCCTGAATGGTATAAAAATAGAACATCAACAGTCAAACATAACTCATTAAATACAATATATAAGATTTTATTATAATAAATCAACCTCAATCAAGAATAATTAATGATATTGACATAGATGAAAATAATCAGTAAAACTATTTGAGAGAAATATCCCCTTTTTCTTGAAAACATTTAAAAGTCTAACTATTTATTAAGAAGACATTTAAATGAGATTTTTGAATAAAAGTGTCCCATACCAGTTTGAATCTTTTAAAAGGAATTTTAATTTTAAAATAATCATGTCCATATAAATAAATCCTTAAAACCATTTTTAAAACATGGACATTAATGAGAAAGATTTAGAAAAATAAATCTTTAAAACATTTAAAGTTATATTTTAGTTAGAGTTACTAACCAAATGAGAGAATCTTGAGTAAAAATAATTTAGGTAATGAAAACCTTATAATATCATTAGAATAAAGGTATTCATGATATAATTTTTCAAAGTATAGTATATACACCATATAAAAGTGAATTTCCACATAACAAAAAAGAAGTCTCAATGGATTGTAAATTGAGATTAAATACCTTATAAAGACCATATCCTTAGGATAAGGATAAATCATTGACATAATTATGTGTGAGAAATATAAATACACTAAATATGATTGTATATTCTGTGTAAATAAATCAGAGTACATTCACACATATTCTTGTAAAAACAACACCAATGACTTGGATGTTTAACTCAATGAATAGAAATTGAGTAAAGATTACTCCTATCAAGTTCACATAGATGACTTGAGAATTTATCAATTGAGTGATTATGTTTGTCAAAAGTATATAAACACAAAGGGGAGTGGAAATTACTACATAAATAAATAAATAGTGATTTCACACATAATCTTGGAGTAAAATAATCAATGAAGTTTTCGTAAAACCCAATGAGTTGAAATTGAAATTAGAACTTCCCTTACCGATTTGGTAACTTATGAAAAATACACTCCATGAAAGAAGGATTATAAAATTAATATGTAAATACCCATAAATTATGGAATATTAAACAAGTAATACAATCATGGGCAATACATACACCACACAAAACAATAGTGGAAAATATCGCATGAATCTCATGGGAATAAAAAGTGAGATGAAAACCCATTACCTTGTAATTTTTCCATAGTAAAGGGTAGTTTAACTCCTGTATAATGGTAAAGTCATTGTTATTAAATTATAAAAGAACCACATACATAAATATGATATCATATATGATCTTATAATATTTATTTGTTAATGATATTTCAGTAGTATCATTGTTTTGGGTGTTAAATGATTCGTTTTTTTATATGTTTTGTTACGTAAGTCATGTTTGTTATGGATAGAATGTATTTTATTTATATACAGAATGAAATTAAATTATTAAACAATATTTTTATTCATAAAATAAAAATTATTCTTGAATGGTTACGATGGGGAATGAATATCATCGCATTCATGGAGACGGTAATCCGTACGTATGCACGAGCGACAATATCATTCTATTAATGGTGAAATAGTATGTAATCAGATGGTATATAATATATAAATAATCATTAACATGTTATATTTATTATTTATATCAATTATAATCATTATTACATCCATCTAAATAATGAATTGTTGAATAACAAAATACACCACGACGTGGAGACAGTAAGCCGTACGTATGAACGTATGGTGACTTTTTCATTCATAGGATGGATAGAATACTGAATATGGTTGTACCATATTTATAATAACATCATAGTATGTAAGAGTTACTAGATTTATTATTCTGGTATGGAAATAACAAAGAAAGAGGAAGTGGAAGAAGAAAATAGCTTTGAAAGAGGTGTTGAAATAATTACCTCTTATTCGGGTGCTTCCTTTTGATTTGATCAAAAGGAATCTTTAGGTTGGATTTGTGATCAAATTAATGCCTCTTGGTTTAATTGAGGGTAGTTGGGAGGATATTTGAGTAGGTTTTGGCAGAGACAAATGGATTTGGAGGTGTGATTTTGAGAGAAGAGGAAGTATCCTTTTCTAAGAGAGGTGAGGGTCACTTTAGGAAAAGCTTGAAATATTATTTTATTATACAATAATTTTCAGTTTATAATGGCTCCAAAAGGATTTATTTCGAGGCTATGGTGGGGATGGGTCCAAAAAATCTCATCCAATAGGTTTTATATAGGTTTAGGTCACCATATTAACCTTATTGTTTAGATTTAACTCTTAGTTAAGTAGTTTAACTTTTACCACGTATTCTTGTATTATTATAATAAATGGTCAATAAAATTACTATAAAAAGTAAAGAGAACCCCAAGTGGTTAATTAATTAAATATCTATAATTATATGAGTCCTTTATAGGAACCTTATATTTTTAGGAATATCATAACATTTAATAATATAGTATTTGTTTTACAAACTCATTTATGTCAATTTTGACACTATTTAGTATTTGGTTTTTGTGAAAGTAAACAAAACATTTTTAATTCGAAAAAAATAAATTAAATCAATTATAACATTTCATATTAATATATAAAATTAGTATAATGCATAAAAAGTATAAATTTACATTTATTTAGATATTTATAATAACAATTATTTTAATCTTTCATTAATAAGGTAATTATTGCATCATCATTGTGTCATAAATAAATTTAATTATTTAATGTCTAAAAATTATAAATAAAATACGATTATGTAGGAAATATTTTTATATTTCTAATGAATATTTATATTATAATTTATCTTATGTATTACCATATATTAAAAATGTTTTAGTTATTAAATATTGAATTTAACACTTTTAACTCTTCTTTAAATAAAATAATAATAAATTTCCTAATCTGATAAAAGTGGATAAAAAAGGATAATATTTTATTCCTAAGGTTTATTTTTGTCGAAAAACACTTATCCAATAGAATTATGACATGCGTTAGGATAATTATAATATCATTTCCCCTTTAATTACCCTATTTAATTTTAACTATGGTAAATAAAATTTAAAAGTTACTATTCAACAAAAATTATTTTCATCCTATTGAACCAAAATTTACTTACTAATTTCAACCATGTCTCTTGAATTTTTGAAATTCTATTCACAGAAGTGGTAAAATTATGTTTTATGCAAATTTGGAAATGTTCCTAGAAGGTGGGTAAAAGACGATAAAAAGTTCAATAAAATTTTATATATCTAATTTTATTATAAAATGACTCCAATGAATTACATTGAACTTATATAGGTATTATGTATCTATTTTTAGTTAAAATAAATTTAAATAAAATAAATAATTATTTAAATAAAAAGTCAGTTTTAAATAATAACGCATTGTTTTTTTACTATTCCTAAAAAGTTGAATGTTTTCAGAAGAATACAAAAAATTCACCCTAAGATAATTTTGATATTCCAAATTAAAAAATGATTTATATTTTACCAAATTTTAAACATAGAAGTTCCATTAATTAATTTAAAATTAATTCCCGTTGTCAAAACCAGAAAGCGAGTTTTTGAGAAGTAAAAACTATCAAAAGATTGATATGTGTTTATGTACAATTTAAATGTAAAATTACTTCCAATGAAAAACATTGGATTAAATGATAAAAATATAATCTAATTATACTTAAAAACTATTCAAATGTATAATTTTACTCTATAAATTATTTAGATTAAAAAAGTTATTTTCAATTAAAATTTAGTATTTTTCACTATTCTTCAAAGTATGAAAGTTATCATAAAAACACCAAAAATTTATAGAAACTAAATTTTTATGTTCATATTCTAAAGAAGAATTTTATTTTTTCAAATTGAATATATAAAAGTTCCAAATATTATATTTAAAAAGGGTTCACCATTAAATTGCTGTAAAATTGTATTTTTTTTAAAAATACTTCCTTTATCTGAAAAATTGAATTTGTTCTTATATTATGTCTAAAAAACACATAATATAGAGGTTAAAATTATATGGAGTATATAAAATTCAAAATTTAGTTAATACTATTAATAACCTCTTTTTGAATGGCTAGTTTGGTAAGTCGTGGTGTGCTTGAACTCGGTGTTGCGTATAGCGCAAGCTATTGAATTACTTTAAATAGATAACATGCTGTGAAATCATGGGGTGTTACAAATATACTTTGACTTATAAATGATAAACTACCAAGGAAAATTTTCCATTTTATGAGCATTGGAGAATGGAAATTATCTTTTTAGTGATACTGATCCATTGCTCGACCACTAGTGAATTAGAGGACCTATTGAAATAAAGTGGATGTTTCCACATGAAAGAATCAATAGTGCAGTGGTCCCTCTTTTTCTCATTTTAATGATCAGTATGATTCATGGATTGAGAGATTTTCATGATCATAACAACAATATTTTATATTAAATATCCCATATCGTTCAGTTTCTCAAGAGGAAATAATTATATTATCCACCACATTTGTTGTTAATAAGAATTGTCCTATTTCTAGGCATTGACTAAATCTAAAAATCATAGTGTAATTATTAATCTATAATGAATAGAGTGTGGAATCATATAATCATTAAATTCATTTTCGAGACATCCAAAATTATGAAACCTTATAATCAACCTATTACAATTTTATGATCACTCTATATCACTTTGAGTTATTAATAGTATTTTTTTAATTTACATCTTCATATTATTTATAACATAATCTCAAAAAATAAATAAACCCCACTCTGATACTAACTGAGGTGACCCAATAATTTTTTTTCATAAATATTTCATCATTTTATAGTAATATTCATTAAATTTTACCATAATAAATTCCCCAAAACTATAAAGGTCTAGAGTATTTGGAGAATAGATACATAATAAAATTATTTCATGAAAAATATTAAACATATCCTTTAAATTTATTTTCTTATAGTACCCTTTTTATACATTTCTTACTTAATATCTTTCTTCATAACCTGATGAAAATGTAAATATAAGAAAGGGTGAGATCATATGATCAGTAAGGGTAAACATAAGAGATATCAATCGATGATAATATTCAAGCATAAGATAAGAATAGGGATATGATAACATGATCATAAATTAAAAAGTTAATACCTAATCAGTCAAATATCATTAATCACGAGTCATTTAATAAATATTTATCAGTTCAAAATAAATGAGTTATAAGAGTGAGGAATCATCATAAATCAATCACAATCCATGAGAGAATATCATAAGAATAATAATTTTTCATAGGAATTATGGAACAATCAGAATCCTATAAAATCATTTCATTAGTTAAGGTTCACTTCTATGAGTATCATAGTGGATAAAGTCTTATAGTGGATTCTATTCACTCCCAAGTCTATAATAGTGAATGTAGTCCCATATTTAATTGGGTCCACCCATCCATCACATAATGAAAACCACACATATTCATTCCATAAGATCATAAAAACATTTATCTATTTGTTATAGCATAATGCATGGAAAAGAAATGGGTTTCATAAACATTTCATCATCAGATAATCATTATCCATATATAAAAATAACATGGATGGTATAATTATATCATATCCCTAATTAATTATAATAATACTCAAATTATGTCGTCATAGATTAAAAATTTCTTTAAAATATCATTTGAAATATTTCTTTAAAAACAAGGGAAGATATTCTTTCCCTTTTGTATCTTTAAAAGTAAAAATTTAAAGAATATCGAGAAAAATATTTTATTTCAAAATAAATATATAAAATTATAAATTAATATTATAATAAAATAATGTTCATGAAGGTGAGAAAATATGTTCATATGGTAAACATTAAAATAAAGATCTCTTTTACGCATTTGGTAAAAAGTCCAAAAGTACCTCATTCAGAAAATGAAAAGATTATTCCTTTAAAAAAATTTGAAGATAAAGTAAAATATTATTTAAAATGGATTTAAATAATCATTTTATGATATAAAATAAAATCATTTAAAACATTTTAAGTTACATGGAAATGGAATAAAAAGTTCATCGACCAAAGAGGAATTAAAGTTGGCCTTTATTAATACATTTTCTTGATAATTTTAAGAAAGAAAGAGAGTAAAATGGTAATAATACTTTAAAATTATAGAAATATATATATTATAATAAAATATATGGGGATTAAAGTATAATTATTATATAATTTCCTTAAATGTAAATTTAACATAGATAACCCTGAAAAGAAATGAGATTATAACATAAAAACTTACCTCAGGTCCTGTATTTGATTGTATGTTTTATTAAGATCCTTTATGGAAAATTTAGATTTATTATACATATATAATAACCATATTGATAATTCTTATAAAATATAACATTCTATTATAATTTCTAATTAATCCATTTATTAACAATTTTCATTAAAATCAATATTTGGGTGAAATATGGTCCGTTTTCCATGCATTTTTTGGTTCAACGGTTCATGTTCTTTCAACTTTTTCATGTTTTAATCATATAAATAATATTAATAATGTTACTATTATCATATTTATTCATCATATACAATTTTATAATCATTAATATAAGGTGGTGATGAAAAATTAAACACATCACTTCGTGGAGGCGGTAATTTGTACGCACACACGAATAATGCTTTCATTTTTCAATGAATGGAAATAAAGAAAGATAAATAATAATATATCCTTAAAAAATAATATTAATATCATAAATATCAAATAAATATATTAAAACCATCCATATGACCATCCATGTATGGAGGACATGAAAAACCAATCACATTGCTTTATGGAGATGGTAGTCTGCACATACACATGAACGATCCTTAAAAGGTTGGTATTTTAGGAGGGAAAAAATATCTATAAAAGTGGTAAGGAAGTTAAAAAGTTTTTTGGGTAGGTATTGGATGATATATTTGGCTCAAAATATTTAAAGGACTTAGGGGGAGAGGACCTCCTTTTATAAGTGAGGTGGGTTGAAAATTTATAAACACTTAAAAAATTAAAATATAATAAATTAATATTCTACTGAAAGTTGAAAAAATTGGAAAAGGTTAGAATATATGATAATTTAATGTCTAAATATCTTCAAATAATAAAAATCATCCAAGTTTAAGTGATATTTTAAACCCTATCTTTTAGTTTAACCCCCTCATTATCCCTTTTTAACCTTAGCCGAGGTAACAAATTTTTACCATAATTACTATTAATTATGAAAAAAATGAAAGTGGACTCAATAAAAAAATTAAAAATTATGATTCCAAATATTTAAACCAATTTATCAAATTCAATTTCTATAGGTGGAATAAACTCATTTTAAAATAATCTCATTAAATCCAATGAAAACTGTTTTTATAAAAATGCATTTTAAGCATAAAGCTGAATTTATTCCAATTACTTACCTAGTAAAAACCATTAAATGTATTTTAATTTTTTTTATTGAATATATTATATAAAAACTTAGTTAAAATCATTCTTAAATAGTTATTAATTTAATTTATTAACATAAAAATACATTTTATGAATAAAAATAGCTTTTTTCAGAAAAAAATATCTTTTTAACTTAAAATGATTTTATTTTCATTTATAACCAATTTATAACAAATTAATTGATTTTATAAATGTTTAAAACATAAATTTTTATAATTTTATTACTCTTAAATAATTTTGAAATAAAATATAGATGACAAAAACAATTTTCATAAACAAAATACTCAAAAACAGATCTTCAGGATCAATACTAATTCCTAAATGAATTAGAATTTTTTTTTCAACAATTATGTTTATTTTAAATAGAATATAATGTTATTAATTTAATACCATATAATAATTATTCACATAATTTTATATTTTCATGTTTCACAAGATATCTAATGCAATTACTTATTAAATATAAATATATTCCAAAATCTAGGGGTGTTGTAGTATTTACCTTTTGACTCCTTATCATAAAATTAACATCTTGGAGAATACCATAGTTAAATTTTTTCAAGGAAATTATAATACTATAATATTTTGGTATAACGAGACTTTAAACAACTTATTTTCAAATATATTCTTAAGCTATATCAAAAGCTACAATGTACTCAATTATTGTAGATATGTAAATAACCGACTATAATAAGTTTTTATTGAATATTACCTTAACCTCACTATGATCCTAGATAAAAATGATCTAAAGTAAGAATAATGTTATATACTTTGATCACCAGTATTCCCATTTCCCAATTGATTGGGAACTCATATAGTTCTACTTTCTCAAGTACTTTCAGATAGTTATAATTACAAGTCTACACAGTTCTTTAGGTTTTGTTTGACATTTTCAATCCATGGAATATGCATACATAATATAAACAATCAGTACATATCATGTTATATTATAGAGATTCATAGAACAAGTTTTAATGAAGGGAAGATCAGCATGGAAGAATTCATCAAAACCTGGTAAAAATGGTTGACTTATTTGAGGGCCTCATTAAATATGATTTAAAGAAGAGTGAAATTTTAATTGAATTTAGTTTACATAGGGTGCATGGATATAATATTCTAATTTTTTTCTAGAATGATCTTGTGATGTATTATGAATCTCAATCCTTTTGTTTTGTGAGGGTTCACACTTAACCTTTAAAAGTGTCTATCTTGAAAAAAAAACATTGAATGGGAAGGGATGAAACTTAAGATCATGAAATTATGTTCATAATATTAATCTACTCACATGAACCACAAGTTATTTAGAAGATATTTCATACCACGTGACTTAGGAAAAAATTTAGTTTTTAATTATTCCATTCTATATTTTTTTATACTTAGTAAATATATATACTATGACTATATTTATTATCCCATAGATATATATATATATATATATATATAGATATAGTTCCCTATAAATCTAGTATATTTTTAAATTCATTCTTGGATAAATTCATTCCTTAGTCTTATGAAATTGGAAAAACCAACTATCTCTTTTCAAAATGAATCAACATATATGTCTTGAAAACAATAGTGCTCACACTAACCTTTTGTAGACACATTAAAATCCTTTATTCCAAATGAATATTCTATGATAAATATGATTTATTATATCTACACACACATATATATATATATTCAATTTTTATATCTTATTGATATTCATTGGTGCCACCAACCCTTTTTTCATAGACAAAGTGTAAGAAACTAGTTTTTTAATTAGGTACAGATCCTTTAAATTTTGGTCTAAATATTGACTTTGGACCTAATATGGATGCCCACTAAGTTAGAAAATGTCTCAGGGGTTTCTGGGGAAATGTTGGAGCCCGTAAACCATCTTTATGGGAAAACTGGATATGTTGCAAGGTTAGCACACGACTAGAACACAGTTTGGATAACTGTGCAAATTGAAATATCTGAAAAGAACCACTTCGAATGGTTTGCACATGGCTATGTGGCCTAACCGTGAAATTTTCCCTTCTACCCAGAAATCCTCTAACAGTCTGCTCACGGTTTTTCAAACCGTGTGGAGAAACTGTGCACATGCCATTTTTCTGGGTAATTTACAAAATGTCACTTAATGATCTTTTAAGCCACCTCCTTCTTCCCTAGTCTGAGTTTATATGATATTTATCTTCATAGATCTCAAATTTGAGATTTTTGAAGGCTAAATCTAGGGATCAAGAGATCTCATTCATTTGGAAACTGATCGAGCTTCTGTTCATCAGGTTTGATGCACAACAGTAGGTACTCGAGTCCTCTTGATCCATTTCTTTCTCCTTTTCTCTTGACCAAGATATTGGGATATGAGTGTTTTTATCTTTTTCTTTGATCTACTATGATATTACCCAAATCAAGGGCCAACACTGAAGGAGAAGGATCGTACAACCCTATGGTGGGTGGTATATAACTCATAGCTAAATTTTTTCAATTTTGGATTTGTTGTGTGGGCCCCCCTGATTTCATCGGGTGCTGTTTATAGAATTAATATGCCATTATTACACTTGTTAGAATCATATAGATATTATCTTTCCATATATGTGATTAATTGTTGGTGGTTATGACCACAACATCATCCCTTCCATGTCAAAGGTTATTCTATAATTGTTGCTTAGTGTTTTGACATGTTTGTTCCACCCTTCGGATGTGCCTTGGATCAAACACTCTAAGTGTAAGAATTTATATATTAATTGGCTTAATTCGTATTATGAATTTCATAATGTCAAGTACCATGTATGAGTACCCCTTTATCCTCCTAAGGTAATTTATTTCAATTGATAATTAAATGTGAATGATTAATTGGTTGCATATCCATAGAACCCCTCACCACTTTAATAGAAGGTAGCGGAATGAACCTTGAATATGGAATATGCCTTAAATAGATTAAATGGTTGCATGATACTTGTCCTTGTCACACTAATGAAAGGAAAGGCTTGAACTAAATGACTTGATAAAAATGTTGCATGCTACTTGACCTTATCACACTAATGAAAATAAAGGATTAAACTGAAAGAAATATTACATGACTTAATAATCAAATAGGAATGTCATAACTCGAGATTTCCTTGGATTCTGATCGGAGAATTCCATGAGCACTCGGGAACCCCATTCTGATTCAAGGATACAAATTCCTAAGGTTGAGACCCACCTATATCCCAATACTTTTCTATTCTTGGATTCTCAGTATGATACCATTAGATCCCTCATATAGTACTATAGGATTCCATGGATACACTCCTTGGACCCCTTAAATATCATTACAGGATGCCTTGGATACAATCCTTGGATCCAACATTGACAAGTAGGTGCAATGGTTAAATCCCATCAGGCCCTGTCATTTCTTACCCTCATTTTACCTTGGTCGATCACCTGGGAATTGGTAGGTGCATCATTTTGGAATGCCTTGGACTAATCTACTTGGATTACACTCTTACCCCATTCCAGGATATAGTTATTATTGAGTTCATGACCCTTGAGGTCTACGTCACCTTGGTTGTTACCTTGAGACTTCACTATTAAATGTCATTGATCATGGTTGCCTTGTTACATCTTGGAACCTTCACTATTTACACTATCAATAGGTGATGTCAGTATTGGATATGCCTAACATGACTTATCAACATGAATTAGTAGTTACTTAATTAAATGAACTAGTTACATGTTCAGGCACTAGCCGAGGGATGAAGCAGGAAATTGGGTATTTAGTTACATTATACAGATTTAATTTATATATGCATGCTTGCACACTATTACATTTCCTTTACATGGGTTGGATGTTATAGAAACCATTGGTGGTGGCCCACTGAGATTTATCTCACACCCTTTCCGGACACTGTTTGGTACCTGGGGCAGATTAAATGGTTGCAAGTGTTGACAAAGGGAATCTTATGACTTCAAACACTTGATTGATTGCTATTTAGGATTGATCTTGATAGTAGATGACCAATCCAATGCTCAGGATTATTGGGATAGTATTTTATTTTATTTATACTATTTGTGGAACATGTTATGCCCGCTATATTTTATCCTTGTTGTCCAGATTTCTAATACCTGAAATATCATCATATGTTGTTGAATATTATTACTGTTGTCTCTATTTTCCACTGTGCCTTCTATTTATATATAATGTTTCTAATATTTACCTATATTTACTTCCACCCACTACACTACACTTTGGTAATAAGTGTATAGTCTCCCTACAAACACACCCTAGGTCCTTTTCTATTAGTCGGTAGCCTCTAGAGTTTAGGGAGATGCACTTGAGGCCATATGACCAACTAGGATCAGGGAAACCATTAAGTGGAATTCGTGTCCAAGACATCACAAATTATTATCAATGGTGGTTTCTTTACTTGTTTTACTATTTATAGACAATAGATTGGAGATTAAAAATTCTTGGGACTTGGTCATAAGACGAGCTTGGGTGTCGCGAACCCATGTTCTTGGTAAAAACCAAGTTTACTAAATTATAATTGTTGTTCTGCTTTTACCTATTACAGTTCATATTATATCACCATTGGGTGATGCACATACTGTGTGGTGTTGTTGATTATTACTCTATTTGAGGATTTTCTTTCAACCTTGGCCTGATGATATGAGGGAAAGGATCATTATTGCATGCATCACTATAGGCACCTAGAATTCACATGTCATGTATATTTCCATTCCATATAGGTGAATTTAACTTCTCTGCATTGCTTGATGTTCTTGCGATTTTTGAGTGATGTTGTGACAGTTTCTTGTACATGTATTACTTTTGTTTGCGATTGAGTAATTGT
The DNA here is from genome assembly GCA_963277665.1 of Viscum album. Lineage (NCBI taxonomy): Eukaryota > Viridiplantae > Streptophyta > Magnoliopsida > Santalales > Viscaceae > Viscum > Viscum album. The sequence continues at coordinate 410,082,318 of OY728129.1, read as the reverse complement.
CTATCTCAATTCATGAGGTGTATGGGCCCTAATGGGATGGGATGAGGAATTTACCAAGTTGATCCATTATGCTATAAATAAATGAGTTTAGTTTATGGTGATAGGTGTATGAGCATTGATTCATTGGAAATGAATATCCATTTTAAGGTGAATCATGAAATTTAAAATGATTTGGTTACACATCCTTATCTCTCTTTTCATGTTTATTAAAGCTAAAGGAGTGAACCTGGACAATAAATGTAAAAAAATGAAACTTATATTAGATTACCTACTGATACCTGGCTATCTAAGTGAGTAGTTGGGGTAGTATGCCTTGGGTAGTGAGTGTTTTTACATTAATATTCTGCTAGTTTTTCTTTCTTTCTTCTTAATATTGTTCTAAGGCATGTTCCTAGGAATTTTAGACCAATTATGCCACGACTTCCTCATGTCATATGCAAGGAAGGTGGTGACGACCATGCTTCAAACGAAGTGGGCCCTGAGCCACTAGTCATACCTCTAGGAGGGACACTTAAGGCACTGCCTGCTATACCTGATCTGGGCACTAATTCCCAAGTTTGTGATAGTTTCCTACATATGATGCAGTCCATGCATTGTGCTTCATGGCTTGCACCTACGATGGTTGATCTGACTCGTGAGTTCCAGCAGCATCCTCCTCCTACCTTTTCAGGGGATGGAGGTCATCAAGCTACTGAGTATTGGAAGGGGGCCACCGTATCTATCTTTGAGCATTTGGAAATGCCTCTAGAGTGTAGAGTTAATCTTGATACATACATGCTTCAGGATTCAGCCAAGAATTGGTGGGATGTGATTACCCAGACCGGTCATCATCAGGGCTTGTTATGGATTTATTTCCAAAGAGAATTCTATGAAAAGTTATATCCTTAGACATTGAGGGATGATAGATCCAGGGAGTTCATGCATCTCGAGTAGGGTTCTATCTCTGTTATGGAATATTCAGTGCGTTTCACGGAGTTGCATCGCTTTGAACCACTACTAAACGGTGACGAGCTTTCACATGCTAGATTCTTTAAGGATTGGATCTAGTATTCCATCCATACGCAGGTCAATGTATTTTTCCTGCCTAATTTTTCTGAGATAGTCAATCAGGCTCTTATCATTAAGCGTAACCCGAGGGATGACAATAGGTAAGAATTTGAGAAATTCACTTCAACCAGGCTTGTATTTCGAAAACAATTTTGAAAGTTCCTTTTAAAATGTGTAACTATCCATAAAATAAGGAAGGATTATGGTTGTTAAACATATATTGAACACTCAAACTGAATTTATGAGGATTAAATAATAATACATAATAATTTCATTAAGTTAATTAGACAATAAAAGTAACCCGAAGGAAAATGGAGGTTTGGGTGAAAAACCCTTGCCTTAAGTCTGAATGTGTTCCCCTCTTGAAATTAAGGTCCTGGAATATGAAATTAGAATTATTAATAACTTAATTAAGAACATATTATACTTTTATTTATTTTATAATAATTTTATTAAGTTCATTATGTCCTTATTGATTAGTTATCAGATTGAATTCTGTCATTCCGAAGTATTCATTTCCTTGATTTTCATAATTGGTTCACTTGTTTTTATGTAATAGAGTTCATGTGGAATGAATGTAAATATCCAGAATTGAATTTAAATATTATTTATAAAAATAAATATACGTTAATGGTAATTTATATCATTTGGTTACATGGAATGGGTATGTTCATTAGATGAAATATTAATGACAATCACTTAGATTATTTAAGCATAATTTTGATTATTAGGAACTAGTTTGGTCATACGATTTAATATTTTTTACATATACTAGTTATTGAATATTAAATAGGTTATAATAAATATATTATAGTCTGGTTAAACCATTAAAATGGTTTCATGACCAGTGATGAAGGATAAATTTAAGAACAAAACTTCATCATCCATGAAAGTTGTAAATTGGAACCTCACGAATGATGATTTCGTTTATAAAATAAAAGAGAGAGAGTAAGAATATTGATGATGGTTCTTACATTAACATGATATAATTCCATTATATAGATGATATGTGATTTATCATGTTATTTTGGATATAATAGGTGGGGAGAAGATAACAATAGAAAGGAACTCGATATGAAAATGAAAGAAATAAAATGTAAATTTACCTCTTGAATCCACCTCCTTGAGAATCTATTTAAGGGAAGGAGTTTTGGTATTTTAGAGAGACCAAGAGCTTATTGGAAGTGGGGAGTGACTAGGGAAAGGTATTTGGGTAGAATATTGTGGATATTCAAGGCTTAGAGGATTTAAGAGAAGAGGGAGTGATGGGGGGTTTTTATAGAGGAGGAGAGGAGTGAATTTTGAATATTTTACTCATTATTTTATTATTTCCCTCAAGACAACCAATAGTGTTGCTTAATGTGACCTATAATAGTAATAGGTGCATGTGAGTTCTAACCAAGTTTCATTATGTCAATTATGATGTCATAAATAGTGTATTTAACTAATAATTTTTATATACGATATTTTACCGTATTTCACTATTCTTAAAAAATTCAAGTATTTTAGAAAAATAAAAAAAATTCACCCTAACAATTTTTCAACTCGTAGTATTCAAAAATGGACTCCATTTTTTGAAAATAATTTTCTAAATATTATTATTTTAATTTTTTTAATAAAATTATAGTTTATTCGAAAAATAACAATTTTAAAACTATCAATAGTTTTATATCACATTGAAAAATTAATCAAGATCTCATTATATTTTAACCTTAATAAAATTAAATAATAATGTTATTTACTATTCATATGGGTCATATTACTATTCATATTAATATTCATAAGGGTATGTTAATATTCACCAAAAATCAAGTTGGTTCTATCATACTCCAAAAGACTTACTGATCACAACTCTAGATGACCAATTTTCGAAATTCAAAACATAGTACAGACGAAGTCGTGTTTAAAAACAAGATTATAAAATGTGTTGTTTTGTAGGGACTCAGTGTTTCATGCATTCAATATTTATCTTCAAAACCTTGAGGTGTTACATTTCCCCTCCTTACAAAAATCTTGCCCTCAAAATTCATAGAATGTTACCTCAGAAAGAGATTTGGGTAGGTCTTCCTCATAAGCTCTTCAGGCTCCCATGTTGCCTCTTCAATTTTATGATTTATCCAAAGTGTCTTTACTAGATGAGTCATCCTATTCATAACCACTTGTTATTTAGTGTCCAGAATCCAGATAGGCTCTTCATAATAAGATAGGTCAGGTTTTAAATCTATACCTTCAGAAGTGAAGACATGCATTGGGTCTAGCATGTACTTTTTCAGCAATGAGACATGGATCAGATTGTGTACTTTGGAAAATCTTGGCGGTATGGCCAAATGATATGAAACTACTCCAATTCTCTCCAGAATTTCAAAAGTCCCAATGTACCTAGGGCTTAGTTTCCCTTTCATTTAAAATGTTATAACTCCCTTCCATGGAGATACTTTCAAGAAAAAGTGATCTCCCAGCTGAAATTCCAGATCCTTCCTTCAATTGTCAGAATAGCTCTTTTGTCTTCTTTGAGATGCTTTGATATGAACTTGAATAGTCTTTACCTTCATTGTTGTTTCCTATAAAATCTTTGGGCCCAAAAGCTTCCTTTCTCCAACTTTATCCCAACATGTTGGTGTACGACATACCTTCCCATACAATGCTTCAAATGGTGTCATTTGAATACTTGAATTGAAGCTATTGTTGCAGGAAAACTCCACTAAAGTAAAATATTGATCCCACATACATTGAAAGTCAAGTGAACATGATCTCAACATGTCCTCTAAGGTTTGGATCATCCTCTCTGATTTCACTTTAGTTTGTGGGTGGTAATCAGCAGTCAATAGAAGTTTGGTATCCAAATATTTCTGAAGACTTTTCTATAATTTCAATGTAAATCATGTATCATGATAAGATAAAATCGATAGAGGTGATCCATGAAGTCTCACAACTTCATTTATATAGAGACTTTCTAGGCCCTCTAGTGGGAAATTCTCCCTTATAGCGAGGAAATGTACAGATTCTGTAAGTCTCTCTACAATTACCCATATTGCATCATTCTTCCTTGTATTTTTGGGTAATCCAGTGAAAAAATCCATGGTGATGTCATCCCATTTCCATAAATGAATAGTTATAGGTTGCATGACCCCTTTTGGATGTTACATTTTGGCCTTCAATTGTTGATGAACTAAACATATTGATACATAATCCACAATTTCCCTCTTCATGTTGTCTCATAAGAAACGTTCCTTCAAATCTCTATACATCACAGTGATACCCAAATGTATAGAAAAATTAAAACTTTGGGAATCATCAAATAAATCCATTTTTAGCCCAGGTATAGCTGGAACACAAATCCTCTTCCCAAATTTCACAATTCCATCTTCACATACAAAGTGATCCAACTTCCCCTATTTCACAACATTAATTTTCTTTTGGATGTTCTCATCATCAGGTTAATAACTTTTAATACTTTCTAAAAAATATGGTAGGGCAACCAAATGAAAAAGTGGTGATGTTTCACCTTCTTTGATAATTCCCATATCCATACTCACTATGTACAAAGGATCCTTGTCAATCCTCATTTTGTTGAGAACTCCATGATCCTTCATGCTCAATGTACCAGCTACCTTGTTTTCCTTTCCTAGGTTGTAGTGTATAGTACAATCATAATCCCTGAGTAGTTCAAGTCCTAGTAATTGCCTCATGTTGTGTTCTTTTTGTGAGAAGATATACTTCAGGCTCTTGTGATCTGTAAAGCTAATCGGATTGGAAGAACAAGAGGGTATGGCTTTTCCATCGGTACCAGGCCTATGCAGCTATGTACAGGATAGCTAAATGACCAACCCTGCGAAGGTGGAGTGCTGATATCATGACATGTGCTGGGGAGGAGTAGTTCTAAGTTTTCTTGTCTGGGTGATTCCATATAAGACCTATGAGTCATGTAATTATCTCTAATATTTTTGGGCCTTTTAAAGGTTCCACATCACCCCTTGAAAGGTGTATTATCAAAATAAATAAAAATGGAAGGCCTTCATATATATACCACATTTTTCACCATAGAGATAATGTCTCCATATCTTAAGAGAAAATATTACCACTGCAAACTCAAGATCACGTGTTGTATAATTTTGTTCATGGATTTTTAAATTCCTTGATTCATAAGAAAAAACTCTATCATTCTATATAAGGACACAACCAAGTCCTTTATTTTATGCATCACTATAGATCACAAAACCATCATTCCCCGATGGTATTGTTAGTATTGGATAATTCACTAATCTACTCTTAAACTCTTGAAAAAAGTCCTCACATTCTTTTATCCATACAAACTTAACCCCTTTAAGTATAATCTTGGTCATTGGGCTGGATAAATGGGCAAAGTTTTGAATAAAACATCGATAATAACCTGCTAAATCAATAAAACTATGTACCTCAATTATGTTCGTTGGAGTAGGACATTCTATCACAACCTTTGTCTTCATAGGATTAAGAGATATTCCATCTTTAGAGGCAATATGGCCCATAAAGGAAACCGATTGAATCCAAAATTCTCAATTGCTAAACTTTCCATATAATTAATTTATTCTAAGAGTCTTCAAAATAGTACAAAATTGATTTTCATGATCTTCATAGATTTTAGAGTATACCAAGATATCATCAATAAATACCACCACAGAGTCATCAAGATATTCCTTAAAAAATATATTAATTAAATCCATGAAAACATAGGGTGAATTAGTCAATCCAAAAGGCATTATTGTAAACTCGTAATGCCCGTACCTGGTTTGAAAAGCTATTTTTGTAATGTCTTATTTTCCTCACAAGCAATTGATGATATCTAGATCGAAGGTCAATATTTGAAAAATATTGGGATCCATGAAGTTTTGACCGGATAAGCTTGTCCTTGCTCTCTTTTCCTACTTTGGGGAACGTTTTTCCAACTCTTAGGACATTCATGTGCATAATGTCCCATCTTCTTGAAATTGTAACATTGAACATTGGTAGCTTCTTTCTTCCCCTTACAATCTCGAGATAAATGTCATTTTTCTCAAAACCTGTAATAGACTCCCATTCCCTTCAGGAACGTATGAGGGTATGATTACTACATGACGGAAGGTCAACTCTTCCCTTCTTATCTATTTCCAGATTTCCTTTTCCAAAGTTTCCAGCAATCCTCTTCTTCTCTTTCTTTCCCTTAAAGTCATAATACATAAAAAATTTATTTTCTATCTTGATATCACTTGAGAATATATCTTCATATGATGAGAAACATTGGGAGACTAGTTCCCTTTATAGGAATGGGTTTAAACCATCAAATAATCAATCAATATTTCTCCTTGGATTACATATATAGTCTGCAACATGCCTTTCCATCCTTGTAAAGTTTGCTTCATACATTGAAACATTTTCATCCTCCTTCTGCCTCAGATTCAAGAATTTTATTTCCACATCCTCTCACTTCTCATGAGGAAAGTATTTCTCTAGTAAGATTTCTTTAAAGTCCTTACATTCCATCTCTTCTATTTCTTATTCCTCATTTTTGTTTTGGATTAATGACCACCACTGATCTACATATACTGATAGATGATACAATTCCATGACAACCCTTGTTACTTTCATTACATCCTAAAGCGAGAAATATCTTATCTAGGGAACATATCCACTACTCAGATAAAAATGGGTTTGTAGTCCCATTGAATGATGTAGGATGTTGTTGCATGAAGAGATCTAACGCAGTTATTCCATGTCGTGGATCCCAATGCTCCATATGGGTAAGGTTATTATTCATAACTGGAGTCAGCTGTCCTAGTATAGTTATAATTTTCTTAGTACCAGTCAAAGCACCAGATCCAACATCATTATCTTTCATTAGAGAGAAATCCCTACATGGGGCATATGCATTCATGCGGTTTCCATTCCTTCCAAAAAGTGCCATTTCTAAATAATTTCATACACTATATTAGAGTATGAATCATAATTTATCATATCAACATAGAAAAATATTTAGCATAAATTGATATCCTATACATAAGTAATCTCATAATAATAAACAAGGTTTATTTGAGGAAAAATCAACATTTAAATCCATCATAATAGCTTATAAACAAAAATTTGAATTATCATAATCATATCCCCTAGGAGTGTCAAACCAGGTGCATAGTAAGGCCCATTGTGAATAATTGAAAACACATTCCTTTACAAATAATAAACTTGAACACATTATGGAAGGAATATGTGCTGAGTAAATAATGACATAATAAAACATAATCATGGGTATTATACTAGTATAATAACTAGATGAACCATAAATACTATTTTCATAATTTGGTAATGCATAATGCAAGACATCATAACCATACCATCGAGGCCTCGTGCTATGACCACAAATAATTATTTTGTCAAGGCCTTGTGCCAAGACAATAATTTGTCTAATGAGACCTACCGATGCACCTAGGGGCTATAGAAGGCCCCACCCAACACTTAATATGTTCAATTCATTCCTAATATGAATGGGGGATAAACATTAACAACATATAAATTCATATTGAAACTAATATATGAAATTCAAACAACTTTCCCTGAACATTAAGCATAAACACTAACCATTCAGAGTAAATTATTGAATTGTTTTAAGATAGCACATCCACATAAAAAATAATAATAAAACATTAAATTAAATATGGTAGATGATACCATTAAATATTTATCCCAATAATACATAATAATCAATAAGTGTGTTTAAATAGATGAAGATACTCTTATAAAATCATCGAGTAATTCTTGAGATAAATACTTCTTTTACTATGAAAAGAAGAGTTATTTTGGAAAAATATTTGAATAAAACCATATATGAAGTAATATTTTATTTTTTTTAATAAAATTAGTGATTTTATAAATATAATGGTTTCCAAAAACAGATTATAGTGCGCCCTTTAAAATATGTAAGAACATTAGAAATTCCCTTGAATTAGGCTAGTATTTGAGAAACAATTTTTAACGTTCCTTTTAAAATATATAACTATCCATAAAATAAAGAATAATTATGGTTGGTAAACATATATATAGCACTCAAAAATAATTTTTAAAGGATTACATAATAATACATAATAATTTCATTAAGGTAATTAGACAATAAAAGTAACCCGAATGAAAATGGAGGTTTGGGTGAAAAACCCTTACCTTAAGTTTGAATGTGTTCCCCTCTTGAAATTAAGGTCTTGGAATATTAAATTATAATTATTGATAAATTAATTCAGAACCTATTATACTTTTATTTAGTTTATCATAATTTTATTAACTTCATTATGTCCTTATTGATTAGTTATTAGATTGAATTCTGTCAATCTGGAGTGTTCATTTCCTTGATTTTCATAATTGGTTCATTTGTTTTTATGCATGGAGTTCATGTGGAATGGATGTAAATCTATAGAATTGAATTTAAATATTATTTATTAACATAAATATGAGTTAATGGTATTTTTTATCATTTTTTACATGGCCTGAGGATGAATCATTAGATGAAATATTAATGACAATCACTTAGATTATTTAAGTGGTATTTTGATTATTAGGAACTAGTTTGGTCATACGATTTAATATTATGTACATATACTTGTTAATTAATATTAAATAGGTTATAATAAATATATTATAGTCTGGTTAAACCATTAAAATGGTTTCATTACATGTAATTAAGGATAAATTGAAGAATGAAACTTCATCTCCCATGAAGGTGGCAAATTTGAACCTCACAGATGATGATTTCGTTTATAAAATAAAAGAGAGTAAGAATATTGATGATGGTTCTTAAATTAACATGATATAATTCTAGTATATATATTATAATGGATTTATTAGGGTATTTTGGATATAGGAGGTCAGGATAAGATAACAATAGAAAGGAACTCAATATGGAAATGAAAGAAATAAAATGTGAATTTACCTCTTGAATCCACCTCCTTGAGAATCTATTTAAGGGAAGGGGTTTTGGTATCTTGGATATACCAAGAGCTTCTTGGAAGTGGGTAGTGACTAGGGAAGGGTATTTGGGTAGAAAATTGTGGAGATTCAAGGCTTAGAGTATTGAAGAGAAGAGGGAGTGATGGGGGGTTTTTATAGAGGAGAGGAGTGAATTTTGAATATTTTAATCATTATTTTATTATTTCCCTCAAGATAACCAATAGTGTTGTTTAATGTGACCTCTAATAGTAATATGTGCATGTGATTTCTAAACAAGTTTCCTTATGTCACTTATGATGTCATAAATAGTGTATTTAACTAATAATTTGTATATACGACATTTTACCATATTTTACTATTCATAAAAATTTAAGTATTTTAGAAAAATACAAAAAATTAACCCTAACCATTTTTCGACATGTAGTATTAAAAAATGAACTCCATTTTTTGAAAATAATTTTCTAAATATTATTATTTTAATTTTTAAATAAAATTATAGTTTATTTGAAAAATAACAAATTTAAAACTATCAATCGTTTTATATCACATTGAAAAATTAATTAAGATCTCATTATCTTTTAACCTTAAGAAAATAAAATAATAATATTATTTACTATTAATATGGGTCATATTACTATTCATATTACTATTTATAAGGTTATGTTAATATTCACCAAAAAACAAGTTGGTTCTATCAGATTCTAAATGACTTACTGATCACAACTCTAGATGACCATTTTTTGAAATTCAAAACATAGTACAGACAAAGTTGTGTTTAAAAAATAGATTATAAAATGTTTTGTTTTGTAGGGAATTAGTGTTTCATGCATTCAATATTTATTTTCAAAACCTTGAGGTGTTACATTCTTCCCTCTTTACAAAAAATTCATCTTTAAAATTCACAGAATGTTACCTCACAAAAAGATTTGGGTAGGTCTTCCTCATAAGCTCCTTAGGCTCCCATATTGCCTCTTCAATTTTATGATTTCTCCAAAGTAACTTTACTAGATGAGTCATCCGATTCCTCACCACTTGTTCTTCAGTGTCCATAATCCAGATAGGCTCTTCATAGTAAGATAGTTCAGGTTCTAACTCTATACCTTCAGAAGTGAGGACATGCGTTGAGTTTGACATGTACTTTTCCAGAAATGAGACATGGAACACATTGTGTACTTTGGAAAATCTTAGCGGCATAGCCAAATGATATAAAAACGCTCCAATTCTCTCCATGATTTCAAAAGGGCCAATGTAACTAGGGCTCGGTTTCCCTTTCATTCCAAATCTTATAACTCCCTTCCAAGGAGATACTTTTAAGAAAATGTGATCTTCCACTTGAAATTACAGATCCTTCCTTCGATTATCAGAATAGATATTTTGTATGCTTTGAGATGCTTTGATATGAACTTTAATAGTCTTTAACTTCAATATTGTTTCCTCCACAAGATTTGGGCCCACAAGATTCCTTTCTCCAACTTCATCCCAACATGTTGGTGTATGACATCTCTTCCCATACAATGATTCCTATGGTGTCATTTGAATACTTGAATTGAAGATATTATTATAGGAAAAATCCACTAAAGGAAAATATTGATACCATATACCTTGAAAGTAAAGTGAACATGATCTCAACATATCCTCTAAGGTTGGATCATCCTCTCTGATTGCCCATTAGTTTTTGGGTTGTAATCAGTACTCAATCGAAGTTCGGTATCCAAATATTTCTGAAGACTTTTCCTGAATTTCAACGTAAATCATGGGTCATGATAAGAAAAAAATTGAGAGAGGTGATCTATGAAGTCTCACAACTTCATTGATATAAAGTCTTTCTAGGCCCTCTAGTGGGAAATTCTCCCTTATAGCGAGGAAATGTGCAGATTTTGTAAGTTGATCTAAAATTACCCATATTGCATCATTCTTCCTTGGATTTTTGGGTAATCCAATGACAAAATCCATAGTGATGTCATCCCATTTCTAGAAAGGAATAGTTAGAGGTTTCATGACCCCTTTTGGATGTTTCCTTTTAGCCTTCACTTGTTGATAGACTAAACATATTGATACATAATCCACAATTTCCCTCTTCATGTTGTCCCATAAGAAATGTACCTTCAAATATCTATACATCTTAGTGATACCAAAATGTATGAAAAAATTCAAACTATGGGAATCATTCAATAACTCACTTTTTAGATCAGGTATAGCTGGAACACAAATCCTCTTCCCAAATTTCATAATTCCATCTTCACATATAAAGTTAGCCAACTTCCCCTCTTTTACAGCATTAATTTTCTTTTGCAGGTACTCATCATTAGGTTAATAACTTTTAATACTTTCTAATAAAGATGGCTGGGAAACAAAATTAAAAAGTTGTGATGTTTCAACTTCTTTGATAATTATCATATCCATCCTCACTATGTACAAAGGATCCTTGTCAATCCTCATTTTGTTGAGAACTCCATGATCCTTCCTTCTCAATGTATCAACAACCTATTTTTCCTTTCCTAGGTTATAGTGTATAGTACAATCATAATCCCTAGTTAGTTCAAGCCATCATCATTGAATCATGTTGTGTTCTTTTTGTGAGAAGATATACTTCAAGATCTTCTGATCCGTATAGCTAATTGGATTGGAAGAACAAAAGGGTATGACTTTTCCATCAGAACCAAGCCTATGAAGCTATGTACAGGATAGCTAGCCAACCAGCCCTGCGAAGGTGGAGTGCTGATATCATGGCATGTGTTGGTTAGGGGAAGTTACAAGTTTTCTTGTCTGGGTGCTTCCATATAAGACATATGAGTCATGTAATTATCTCTAAGCCTTTGGGCCTTATAAGTATTCCACCACACCCCTTGAAAGATGTATTAAATAAATAAATAAAAATGGAAGGCCTTCATATATATATATATATCACATTTTTTTCCATAGAGATAGTGTCTCCATATCTTAAGATAAAATATTACCACTGATAAATCAAGATCATGATTTGTATAATTTTGTTCATGGATTTTTAACTACCTTGATGCATAGAAAACAACTCTATCATTCTGCATAAGGACACAACCAAGTCCTTTCTTTTATGCATCACTATAGATCACAAACCCATCATTCCCCGATGATAGTGTTATGATCAGAGAATTCACAAATCTACTCTTAAACTCTTCCAAAAAGTCATCACATTCATTTATCAATACAAACTTAACCCCTTTAAGTATAATATTGGTCATTGGGTTGGATAAATGGGAGAATTTTTGAATGAAATGTTGATTATAACCCAATAAATCAATAAAACTACGTATCTTAGTTATGTTCGTTAGAGTAGGTCATTATTTCAAAGCCTTTGTCTTTATAGGATTAAGAGAAATTGTATCTTTTGAGACAATATGGCAAAGAAAGGAAACTGATTGAAGCCAAAATTCACACTTGCTAAACTTTCCATATAATTGATTTCTTCTAAGTGTCTTTAAAATAGTACGCAAGTGATTTTCATGATCTTCATAGATTTTGGAGTATACCAAGATATCTTAAATAAATAACACTACAAAGTCATCAAGATATTCCTTAAAAAATCTATTAATTAAATCCATGAAAAAAGAGGGTCAATTAGTCAGTCCAAAAGGCATTATTGAAAACTCATAATGCTCATACCTAGTTTGAAATTCTATTTTTGTAATGTCTTCCTTTCCTCACAAGGAATTGATGATATCCAGATCGAAGGTCAATCTTTGAAAAATATTGAGCTCCATGAAGTAGATCAAATAAATCATCAATATGAGGTAGGGGATACTTTTTCTTTATTGTTATAGCATTGATCTCTCTATAGCCAATGAACAATCTCATAGATCCATCTTTCTTCTTAATGAAAAGAACATGGGATCCCCATAGAGAAACACTAGGGTGAATAAATCCTTTACCACTCAATTATTCTAGTTGTTTCTTCAGTTCCACTAATTCCATAGTGGACATTCTATAAGGGGTCTTTGATATGGGCCTTGAAATAGGAATTAATTCAATGGAAAACTTAATTTCCCACTTTGGAGGATGTTCAGGTAAATCATATGGAAACACATCAACATATTTTTTCTCAATCGGTACGCCCTCTATCCGAACATTTCCTTCCCCAACCATAGTTATTTCATTACCTCCCCCCCAATAATTAAAGTCAATAGAGCTACTAGGGGTGGATCTAGATGATAATCAGAGGGTGAAGTTTCTTCCCTAAAGATAAGGGATTGCACATCATCCTCAAAAATCATAACCTCCTTCCTCTTGCAATAAATTTTCGCATCATGGTTTGAAATAAAATTTATAACATGGATTATATCAAATTAAATCATGGATATAACAGTAAAATTAGTATACAAAGCATGTTTATACGCCATAACGGTGACTGCTTGACATAAATTTGTTGCAATGATACTTCCCTTAGTAGTTTTGACTGACAACTCCCTTAATATATTAAATTGGAAATATCAAATTTTCTTAGAAAACTGTGAACATATTAAAGAATGCAATGATCCAGAATCAAATAAAGCATTGGATAAGTTTTATTAAATGATTAAAGAAACTTCCACCACTTTTTTAGGAACTTCAACCTCCATAGTTGTGACTGCATAAACTTGGACTTGCTCTCTTGTCATTCTTTGGGGAACATTTCTCCAACTTTTAGGACATTCATGTGCATAATGTCCTATCTACCTGCAATTGTAGCATTGAACATTGGTAGCTTCTTTCTTCCCCTTAAAATCTCATGATAGGTATCCATTTTCTCTACATTTGTAATAGACTCTCATTCCCTTCAGGAAAGTTCCAGGGTACAATTACTACATGATGAAAGGTCAACTCTTCCCTTCTTCCCCATTTCCTGATTTCCATTTCCAAAGTTTTCAGCAGCCCTCTTCTTCTCTTTCTTTCCCTTAAATTCATAAGACTTATAAAATTCCTTTTCTGTCTTGATATTACTTAAGACTATATCTTCATATGATGAGAAACTTTAGGTGACTAGTTCCCTTCAGAGGAATGGTTTTAAACCATCAAATAATCAATCAATTTTGCTCCATGGATTCTGTATGTAGTCCACAACATTCCTTGAAATCCTTGTAAATTTGGATTCATAATTGGAAACATTTTTATCCTTCTTCTACCTCAGATTCATGAATTTTCATTCCATATCCTCTCACTATTCACAAGGATAGTATTTCTCTAGGAATATTTCCTTAAAGTCCTTGCATTCCATCTCTTCTATTTCTTCCACCTCCTTTGTGTTTTGTATTAACGAACACCACTGATCTAATTCTATTTATAGACGATTCAATTCCATGAAAACCCTTATTAATTTCGTTACATCCCAAAGAGAGAAATATCTTCTCTGGGGAACATATCCACTACTTAGATAAAAATGGGTTTGTAGTCCCATTTAATGATGGAGGCTGTTGTTGCATAAAGAGATCTAACATAGCTCCTCCATGTGGTGGATCCAAATGCTCCATATGGGTAAGGTTAATATTCACAACCAGAGTCAACTTTCCTAGTATAGTTATAATTTTCAAAGCACCAGTCAAAACACTAGATCCAACATCATTATCTTTCATTGGATTGAAATCCCTACATGGGGAATATGCATTCATGTGGTTTCCATTCCTTCCAGTAGGTTCCATTTTTAAATAATTGCATACACTAGATTAGGGTATGAATCATAATGTATCATATCAACATAGAAAAATACTTAGCATAAATTGATATTCTATACATATGTAATCTCATAATCATAAACATGGTTTCTTTGAGGGAAAATTTACATTTAAATACTTCATAATAACTTGTAAAGAAAATGTGAATTATCATAAGCATATCCCCTAGGAGTGTCAAACTAGGTGAATAGTAAGGCCCATTGTCATGTATCGGGAGACCCCAGGTCAAACCCGAAACCCCTTGTCGGAGTTTTCACTCCTTGGTACATCTATGCCAGAACCACGTCCACTTGTAGTATCCAGATAGGGATGTATTTTCTAGAAATATCCTTATAATATATTCCTTAACAAAATACCAGGATGTACTTGTATTCTTATCCTCAAAGACTATCTTAGGGATTTGTTCCCTAATCTACATTTTCTAAATCTAGTTTCCAAGTACTCTATTAAAATTTATTTGATACAAACTATAAATACCCGACCCTAGTTGCCCGGAGCCAGTTCCTTATTTAATTAAATTATCATATAAAAAAGGAACATGCATCATGAAGGACCAAGTATTTTAGTAGAATTGGAAACAAGATACATACATAAGTTCAACATTATAACTTGAAAATAAAAACTACATAGAAAATTATTCAATAACATCCATAACTCCTAGGTAATTTTAGCATGTAATTAATAATAAAATTCTTCATGTTCTGAGAAAATGAAACACAAGAAAGGGGTGAGCTCAAATGCTCAGTAAGATTAATAAATACAGTGGAAGATAACATAATCATTAGGCATGGTGAATAATTGAAAATACATGCCTTTACAAATAATAAACTTGAACACATTATGGAAGGAATATGAGTTGAGTAAATAATGACATAATAAAACATAATAATGGTTATTATAATAGTCTAATAACTACATGAACCATCAATAAAATTTTCATAATGAGGTAATTCATAATGTAGGACATCATAACCATACCATCAAGGCCTCGTGATAAGACCATAAATAATCATTTTTTCAAGGCCTTGTGCCAAGACAATAGTTTGTCTCATGAGACCCACTGATGCACCGAGGGGATATAGAAGGACCCACCCGACACTTAATATGTTAAATTAATTCCTCATATAAATGGGGATAAACATAAACAACATATACATTCATATCAAAACTAATATATGAAATGTAAACAACTTTCCCCAAACATTAAGAATAAACACTAACAACTTAGAGTAAATTAGTGAATAGTTTTATGATAGAAAATACACATCCAAAATAATAATAAAACATTAAATTAAATATGGTATATTATACCATGAAATATTCATCCCAATAATACATAATAATCAATTAGAGTGTTGAAATAGATGAATATACTCTTATAAAATCTTCGAGTAATTCTGGAGATAAATACTCTTTTTTACTTTGAAAAAGAAGAGTTATTTTGGAAAAATATTTGTATAAAACAATAAATGAAGTAATATTGTATTTTTATAATAAATTTAGTTATTTTATAAATATAATGGTTTCCAAAAAAATATTATAGTGTTCCCTTGAAAATAGGTAAGAATTTTAGAAATTCCCTAGAATCAGGCTAGTATTTCAGAAACAATTTTTAATGTTTCTTTTAAAATGTAAAACTATCCATAAAATAAGGAAGAATTATGGTTGGTAAAAATATATATAGAACTCACACATAATTTATTTTGAGTACATTATAATAAATAATAATTTCATTAAAGTAATTAGACAATAAAAGTAACCCGAATGAAAATGGAGGTTCGAGTGAAAAACCCTTACCTTAAGTTTGAATGCGTTCCCCTCTTGAACTTAAGGTCTTGGAATCTGAAATTATACTTATTAATAAATTAATTAAGAACCTATTATACTTGTATTTAGTTTATCATAATTTTATTAATTTTATTATGTCCTTATTGATTAGTTATCAGATTGAATTCTGTCAATCTGGAGTGTTTGTTTCCTTGATTTTCATAATTGGTTCACTTGTTTTTATGTAATGGAGTTCACGTGGAATGGATATAAATCTCTAGAATTGAATTTAAATATTATTTATGAACATAAATATGAGTTAATGGTAATTTTTATCATATTTTACATGGAATGAGTATGAATCATTAGATGAAATACTAATGACAATCACTTAGATTATTTAAGTGGTATTTTGATTATTAGGAAATATTTTGGTCATATGATTTAATATTATGTAAATATACTGGTTAATGAATATTAAATAGGTTATAATAAATATATTATAGTCTGGATAAACCATTAAAATTATTTCATGACATGTAATGAAGGAGAAATTGAAGAATTAAACTTCATCTTCCATGAAGGTTGTAAATTGGAACCTCACGGATGATGATTTCGTTTATAAAATAATAGAGAGAGAGTAAGAATATCAGTGATGGTTATTACATTAAAATTATATAATTACATTATATAGATGATACTGGATTTATCATGGTATTTTGGATAGAGGAGGTGGGGATAAGATAACAATAGAAAGGAACTCGATATGAAAATGAAAGAAATAAAATGTGAATTTACCTCTTGAATCCACCTCCTTGAGAATCTATTTAAGGGAAGGGGTTTTGGTATTTTGGATAGAACAAGAGCTTCTTGGACGTGGGGAGTGGCTAGGGAAGGGTATTTTGTCAGAACATTTTAGATATTCAAGGCTTATAGGACTGAAGAGAAGAGGGAGTGATGGGGGTTTTTTATAGAGGAAGAGAGGAGTGAATTTTGAATATTTTACTCATTATTTTATTATTTCTCTCAAGACAACCAATAGTGTTGTTTCATGTGACCTCTAATAGTAATAAGTGAATGATAGTTCTAACCAAGTTTCTTTACATCACTTATGATGTCATAAATAGTGTATTTAACTAATAATTTGTATATACGGTATTTTACTGTATTTCACTATTCATAAAAATTCAAGTATTTTAGAAAAATACAAAAAATTCACCCTAAACATTTTTTGACATTTAGTATTCAAAAATAAACTCCATTTTTTGAAAATAATTTTTTTAATATTACTATTTTAATTTTTAAATAAAATTATAGTTTATTCAAAAAAGAACAATTTTAAAACTATCAATCGTTTTATATCACATTGAAAAATTAATCAAGATCTCATTATCTTTTAATCTTAAGAAAATAAAATAATATTATTATTTACTATTCATATGGGTCATATTACTATTTATATTACTATTTATAAGGGTATGTTAATATTCACCAAAAATCAAGTTGGTTCTATCAGACTCCAAATGACTTATTTATCACAACTCCAGATGACCATTTTTTGAAATTCAAAACATAGTACAGAAAAAGTTGTGTTTAAAAACTAGATTATAAAATGTATTGTTTTGTAGGGACTCAATGTTTCATGCATTCAATATTTATTTTCAAAACCTTGAGGTGTTACATTCTCCCATCCTTACAAAAAGGTTTTCCTCAAAATTCACAGAATGTTACCTCACAAAAAGATTTGGGTAGGTCTTCCTCATAATCTCCACAGGATCCCATGTTGCATCTTCAATTTTATGATTTCTCTAATGTATATTTACTAGATGAGTCATTCGATTCCTCAACACTTGTTCTTTAGTGCCCAAAATCTAGATAGGCTCTTCATAGTAATATAGGTCAGGTTCTAACTCTATACATTCAGAAGCGAGGACATGCGTTGGGTCTGGCATGTACTTTTTCAGCAATAAGACATGGAACACATTATTTACTTTGGAAAATCTTGGCATAATAGCCAAATGATATGAAACTACTCCAATTCTCTCTAGAATTTCAAAAGGTCCAATGTACCTAGGGCTCAGTTTCCCTTTTATTCCAAATCATATAACTCCCTTCCATGGAGATACTTTCAAGAAAACATGATCTCCCACTTGAAATTCCAGATCCTTCCTTCAATTATCAGAATACCTATTTTTTATGCTTCAAGATGCTTTGATATGACCTTGAATTGTCTTTATGTTCACTATTGTTTCCTCCACAATCTTTGGGCCCACAAGCTTCCTTTCTCCAACATCATCCCAAAATGTTGGTCTACGACATCTCTTCCCGTACAATGCTTCATATAGTGTCATTTGAATACTTGAATTGAAGCTATTGTTGTAAGAAAACTCCACTAAAGGAAAATATTGACCCCACATACCTTGAAAGTCAAGTGAACATGATATCAACATATCCTCTAAGGTTTGGATCATCCTCTCTAATTTCCCATCAGTTTGTGGGTGGTAATCAGTACTCAATTGAAGTTCAGTATCCAAATATTTCTGAATATTTTTCTAGAATTTCGATGTAAATCACAGGTCATGATAAGACAAAATTAAGAGAGGTGATTCATGAAGTCTCACAACTTCATTGATATAGAGTCTTTCTAGGCCCTCCAGTGGGAAATTCTCCCACATAGCGAGGAAATGTGTAAATTATGTAAGTCGATCTACAATTAACCATATTGCATCATTCTTACTTGGAGTTTTGGGTAATCCAGTGAAACAATCCATGGTGATGTCATCCCATTTCCATGAAGTAATAGTTAGAGGTTGCATGATGTAATAAACCGAACCTTCTTTTCAGGTATGTTTTCCTTTTCTGGTCCTTTCTGAGAAAAGGAAGAATTTATGGAGGTCGTGCAGGGGCGCAAGGTTGGCACACGGTTGGCGCATGGTCTAAAAAACTATGCGGCCAGCCCAAGAAACCATGCAGCCCTTGACAGTGGGCACCGCACGGGCATCACACAGTTTGTCAAACCATGCGGGAAAGCCGTATGAAATCCCTAGGTGAGACAGTGGAAACTACACAGTTGGTGCATGGTTTTCCAAACCATGTGGGGTAAACGTGCGACCACTTAAAATTAGGGGTTTTAAGTCCCAGGCCACTCAAGATTTCCCATCCCTCCACCTTTCTTCCTTCTACTCGTGGCTCATTTGGGAGTTACAATTTTCAGAGGTTGGGGGAGCTCCTTGTCTTGTTTTGGAGGAAAATCGAAGGGGTTTCTTGGTGGATCAAAGGCAGTTCTTCTTGGGTAAGTCCCTCCTCTTGGTTTCTTCTTGGTTTTCCCTAGATCTTATCTTCCCTCTCTCTAGGTTTTCTAGATCTAAATCTTTTTCATGTAGATCTAGTATTGGGTTTGCCTTGGGTGTTGATTTTAAGGCTTGTGGATGATAGGGAATGAGTTTAGAGCGGTCTTCCATGAAGCGGCTGCCCGAATTTGTGGGTGCGGTTGATTGTGGATCGTTTTCACCGGAACCCTAAATGTAGGTGGTTTGTGCCTTTCAGTTTAAGGTCTTTGAATTGTATATGAAAAATGAACAATACCCATGAATGGGGTATCGTGAGTTTACCATTTTTAAACCTGTTAATTTCCTTCTTTGTTGTGTGTGCGATTAGAGATTATTTCTATGTGAATAGGTTTTCTTTCTATGCTTTGGAGGTGTTGCCCATGCATGTTATTCTTATGACTGCTTGGTTCTGCTCAGCCTGTTAGGCTACTTTGTTGTTTCCATGCCTGGTATTATAGGATGGAGTAATCTTGTTTATCTGATATGCTGATATGGTGTATAATTGTAGCCAAGTAGTCCTTGAGGTTTACTTTGGCCGATACGTGATTCTATACTTGTTGATTTACAAAGGTTCGTGAGAACCTAGTGTAGTAGACCATTGGGAGAATTGACATAAGGGCTTCTCCAGAGTGTCTTTTATAATTTACGATGCGAGACCATAGGGGGAATTGACATTGAGTGATTCCCCATAGTGTCTGTAGTTCCTCGACGCGGGCGATAGGGGGAATTGACGTTGAGTGCTTCCCCAGAGAGCCTTTAGTACCGATACGAGACTATATGGGGAATTGACGGTGAGTACTTCCTCATAGAGTCTATAATTTAGCTGAACCAAAGTGGTGAGAATATGTGTGCTTCCCAGAGGGTTGCTTGTATCTGATAGGTAGGACCAGAGGGGATAAGTTGTGAGTACTTCCCAGAGGGTTACCTATTTGTGTTACTTGATTTGATTAGCTGTTTCTTGATAATTGTTACTGTGGATTGTTTACTATTGATTACCTTATTGTTTTCTATTTTCTGTACTTTTACCTGCCATATACTCACTGACTATTAGGCACAGATATTGTGGTGGTTGCCTAATGGGATTCATCTCACACCCTGTTTGGGCCATACTTTTGGGCCCAACAGATTATATTGTTGCAGGTATAGACAAGGGAAAGCTCCCTTCTACTTCAGGTACTTGATTTTCTGTGGAGATGGAGAGCATGGGACCAAGCTATGGCTTGTGATTCTGAGGGGTTTATCTTCCTTCTTTTTCACTTTGGTTTAGCGCTGTTGTATTCCATCATTTTGACTTTTTTGGCTGTTTTCCTAGACATATATGTACCATGCATCACTTTATATATATGTACTCTAGTTGTTTATCATTTCAGTCTTCAGTTGTTTACTGTTGTTGGATATTACTGCTTCCACTATTGTATATTTGTTTATCTTCCGCTGTGCTACTCTGCTAATGAGGTCATAGTTTCCCCACAATCACACCCAAAGCCATCGCTGCTAGTCGGCAGCCTCTGGCATTCGGGGAAATTCACTTGAGGCCATGTGACCAATCGGGTACGGGGCACCTCTAGGTGGATTCTAGAACTGGGATGTTAGAAAGTGGTATTAAAGGAATTATTTTCTCTTGACTTACTATTTGGATCCTAGAGCTAGGTATAGGATGGAATAGGTACTTGGTAATAAGCTATGCCCGGGAGTAGCTAACCCGTGTACAGGTAAAATCCATACTACCACGTTTATTTCAATTTTATTGGTTTGCAATTTTACAGTTGATTTGATTTCATCATTGGGCCATTCACATACTTTGTGTTGTTACCGTTGTTGTTATTACGGTTCTATTTCTATTGCAACCCGATGAGATGAGGGTATTCCATCTCATGCATCATATAGGCACTTGATAGAAATCACATGTCATGCATTCTTGCCATGTCATCTAGGATGCATTAGCAATTGGATGTTGTTGTGATAGATGTTGTGTAGAATATGCATGTTGTTGTGATAAATGCCTTGATAAAAATATCTTCTTCTTGTTAGAGAATTGATTTTGTAAGGTTTTGTTTGAATAAGTACCAAATTTTGGTTCTTGAGGTGTTATGAGCCCTCATGGATCGGAACTTGGTGGATCATTGACTTTTTTACCTTGTTTATAACTTGTGTAAGATGCCAATCTTTGATTCGTGGGGAGTAAGGGCCCTCACAGATCAGAATTTTGCACTTTCAATGTTCGTTTCAGTATTTATCTGGGTTCTGGAGTAGTTTCTGAGGATTTCTGAATGGAAAAACCCAGAATGAACGCCATTTAGTTTTGACTACACGACATGTGTTCTTCTGTTCGGGAAGAAATAGTCTTTCTTAAGTACACGCCGTGTACTCCTATCTTTTAGTCCCTGTTAATCCTGATCTAAGGTGTGCACATGATCTTGCAGATTCATGCCATCGAGATGTCCTCCGGATTTCTGCCAGTTACATGGCAGTGATCAGACGCTGGATACGGCTGATCAGGGACTTCTAGCAGATCCTCCTATTGTGCCACTCTTGGCACCAGCAGTTATACCTGTTACCAGTGCAGATGCATATTTCATGGAAGTCTTCATGAGGATGATGCAGACCTTTCAGGGAGTGCCACCTCCTGCCCCGTCGATGGATGATCCGATATGGGTCTTCCAGCTGCAGCATCCTCCCACTTTTTCAGGGGAAGGAGGACCTCAGGCTGCAGAGTTATGGATAGAAGCCATGCTGACGATCTTTGAACATCTGGAGACGCCTCCAGAGAGGAGGGTCAAGCTCACTACCTATATGCTACGAGATTCCACCAAGATATGGTGGGATGTGATCTCACAGGCGGGTCATCAGTAGGTTATGTCTTGGGAGGAGTTCCAACACATCTTCTATGACTACTTCTACCCAGATAACTTGAGGGATGACCGAGCTCGGGAGTTCCTGAGTCTGGAGCAGGTTACTCTTTCTGCCATGGAGTATTCCTCTTGTTTCACCGAGCTTCAGTGTTTCACACCTTTACTGGGAGGAGATGGGTTATTCTTGGCAAGGAATTTTGAGGATGGCCTCATACAGGACATCCTCTCTTAGGTGAATATCTTAAGGTTTACTTAAATTGCTTCCATAGTCAACCAGGCACTGATCACAGAGAGGAATATAAGGAAATCAGGAGTGGTGAGACAGGGCGGCTCCACATCTAGAGTTAGCATTCCTTCTACTGACAGCAGGAAGAACCACAAGGATTCTTCGCATGGTGATCCATGTAGGCGAGACACATATTCTGGTAGCTAGGTGGTATGCTACCAGTGTAGGAAGAGTGGGCATACGAGGTTGCAGTGCCAGAGAGACCTAGTGGAGTGTCGATCTTGCGGCAAGATGGGTCACCTTCAGCGCTTCTGTCAGGTATTCTCACTAGCTACTAGTGAAATGGATTCTTCTATGACTCCTCGTACAGGAGAAGCTCCACTAGTTTGTCACCAGTCTGGGAACTGGAGTTCTTCCATCCGTTCAGGATGAGGTGGAGGTCGCGACCATGGTGGTCAGTTAGTAGGCTACTAGTGATAGAAGGGTGGATCTGCTCAGAGTAGTCAGGTAGGGTCACAGGGCCGCGGAGCTGGCCAGACTTTTGCAGTGGAGTAGAACCATCAAGAGAAGGATCCCGACCCCTCTACGGTTCGAGGTATGATCCTAGTAGCCTTAGTTTTATCTTCAGATTTTTCAATAATGGTGCTACACATAGCTTTATATCTGTTACTATAGTGGAGAGACTTGGGCTCTGTATCTTTTCTTCTGCTGATGTCTTGACACTAGACACTCCGTTGGGGACTAGAACAACTAGTGTACGTTAGTGCAAGGTGTGCCCCCTCGAGGTTGGTGGGTGTCACTTCTTTTGGGATATTTATGTTCTAGAGATGACTGGATATGATTTCTTTCTCAGAATGGACTGGCTAGTTCAATTCTAGGTAGTCGTCAACTTCTACTGCCGAAGGGTGAGTTTTATATCACCAGAGGGTGGTTAATTTCTTCATAAGGGTGAGTGGGATGTCCAGGTGAGCAAAGCGGGACCAGAGCATCATGGGTTAGGATCATTTACAGGCCAGATTTCTAGTCTTTATCTGGATGACCAGGGGACTTCACAGTTAGACTTTCCTTCAGTGGTAGATCGTTTTAGAGATTTCTTTCTAGAGGACTTTTCAGGATTGCCTCCAGAGGGTGAGGTAGAATTTTCTATTGAGGTCATGCCAGGAGTGGCACCAGTGTCCATTCCTCCTTATAGGATGTCTACACCTGAGTTGCAGGATCTTAATAAGCAGTTGGAGGAGTTACAGGCCAAGGGTTTCATCCAAACTAGTACTTCTCCTTGGGGTTCGCCTGTCCTGTTTGCGAAGAAGGCAAACGACACCCTCATGCTTTGTGTGAATTATCAGAATCTGAATCAGTTAATGGTCAATGAACCAATATCCCTTGTCGAGGATTAATGATCTCTTTGATCATCTTCGAGGAGCCTGGGTGTTCTCGAAGATCGAATTGAGGTCCGTTTACCATCAGTTGCGCATTAGACCATCTGATATACCTCTCACAGCTTTTAGGAGCAGGTATAGTCTATACGAGTATACGGTTATGCCTTTCGGTCTCACGAATGTGCCTGTAGTTTTCATGGCACTGATCAACCGAGTGTTCCATCCACACTTGGATTATTTCATGGTGGTTTTCGTGGATGAAATCTTGGTGTAATATCACACTTGACACGACCATGATACCCTTCTTGAGATCGTTCTGAGTATACTGAGAGAGCATCAGTAATATGATAAGATCTCAAAATGCCACTTTTGGATATATCAGATTTACTTCTTGGGTCATGTTATCTCAGAGACAGGAGTATCAGTAGACCCAGAGAATGTGAGAGATGTAGTTTCCTGGGAGCATCCAAAGAACGTCTTTGAGGTGCGGAGTTTTCTGGGGCTAAATGGAAACTACTGACGTTTTATGCATGACTTTTCATGCTTGGCAGCACCTCTAACAGGTCTGAATAAAAAGGTTGAAAGGTTCTTATGGTTAGAATATTGCAAGTCAACCTTTCAGGAGATGAAAGGGAGGTTGAATTCATCACCGATACTAGTCTTTCCTGAGCTGGGAGAGAGCTACACCGTTTATTGTGATGCTTCAGGTATTAGGCTGGGAGCTGTGCTTATGCAGGGAGATGGAGTTGTTGTGTACGGGTGTCGGCAGTTGAGGCCACATGAGAGGAATTACCCAACGCACGATCTGTATTTGACAGCTATTGTTCATTCCTTACACTGTTGGAGACATTATCTTATGGGAGATCATTTTTTAGTTTTCACTGACCACAAAAGTCTCAAGTACAACTTCACTCAGCTTGATATGAATCTGAGACAATTCAGCTGGGTCGAGTATCTTCAGTCCTTTGACTTTGAGATTGCCTATACACTTGGGAAAGGCAATGCAGTGGCTGACGCACTGAGAATGAAAAGTCAGATACATGCAGTTCAGGAGGCCAGTAGTGAGTGGCAGCTTATGGATCTATTCTCTGAGATGCATTTGGAGGTGCATGACAGGCAAGGGAAAACATTTCTATTTTTGGTAGTTTTTACATCTACCCTTCTCGATCAGGTATGGATGAGGAAGCTATCAGACTCAGAAGTCTTAGTCTTGCGAGAGAGTGTGTCAGGAGAGGACCCTCTTCTTGGATGAATAGTAGGTGAGGATGAGATCTTGCATTTCCAGGGATGCGTATGGGTGCTAACAGACATATGTAAGGAGCTGATGCGGGATTTTCATTCATTAGTTTGGGAAGTTCATCCTGGCGTCACCAAGATGTATCATGATCTACATCGCCAATATTAGTGGCCAGGTATGAAGAGAGATATTTCTCGTTGTTTCATGAGGTCTTCCACTTTTCAGCAGGTGAAAGCAGAGCATCAGTGACCAGCAGGTCTTTTGCAGCAGTTACCCATTCTGAAGTGGAAGTGGAATGATGTCTCGATGGACTTCGTGACCAGTTTTACGAGGTCGCCTCGAGGGAATGATGCTATTTGGGTTGTCATCGACAGGATTATGAAGGCTTCTCACTTCTTGTCGATCAATGAGACCTTCAGTGTTGATGAGATGGAACGACTATACATCCGAGTGATTGTAAATCTACATGGAATTACACACTCCATTATTTCAGATAGGGATGCACATTTTACTTCTCAGGTCTGGTAGGGGATTCAGAAGGCTTTGGGTATACAAGTACTTTTGAGTACAATATACCATCCCCAGACAGATGACCAGTCTGATCGTACGATTCAGGTGTTTGAGGACATACTCCAAGCATGCATCCTGGATTTTTGAGGTTCTTGGGAGAAACATATACCTCTTGTGCAGTTTTCCTACAACAATAGTTTTCAACTAACTATTCAGATGGAACCTTATGAGGTTTTGTATGGTATGCCATGCCGATCACCCTTATGTTGGCTGGAGGTAGGAGAGACAACATTGTTGGGACCTCGTCTTGCTCAGGATACAACATATCCGATTGAGTTGATTCAGAAGAGGATGTCTACTATATAGTATTATCATAAGTCTTATGCTGATCAGTGGAGAAGACCTCTGGAGTTTGAGGTTTAGGATCAAGTTTTTCTACGTGTCACACCGAGGTTGGGGCACAAGAGGATTTAAAGGCAGGGCAAGCTTTCACCAAGGTATGTAGGGCCATTTGAGCTGTTGGAGAGAGTTGGTCCGGTTGCCTATCGATTGCAGTTGCCTCAGAGGTACCGGGATATGCATGAAATTTTCCATGCTTCTCTGCTCTGACGTTACTTTTCAGACCCGTCTCATGCTTTCCAACCCGAGGAAGTTGAGTTAGAGGTGGATTCATATTTCGAGGAGCATCCTATCTAGATTGTCGATCGAAGTACAGAGGTTATCCATGGCCGGTATGTTCCTCTGGTAGGGTGATATGGAAGCATGGGCGAGGTTAGGATGAGACTTGGGAGAGGGAGGCCGATGTACGGTCACAGTGGCTGGAGTTGTTTGGGGTTTCTTCTTCTACACCACGCTAGGGAAATTCGAGGATGAATTTATTTAAGGGGGGAAGTTTGTAAGAACCCAAACCTTCTTTTCAGGTATGTTTTCCTTTTCTGGTCGTTTCATAGAAAAAGAGGAATTTATGGAGGTTGTGCATGGGCGCATGGTTGGCACACGGTTGGCGCACAGTCTGAACAAACCATGCGGCCAGCCTAGGAAACCCTACAACCCTTGACAGTGGGCTTCGCACGGGCAGTGCATGGTTTGTTAAATCGTGCGGGAAATCCTTGAGAAATCCCTGGGTGAGACAGTGGAAACCGCATGGTTGGCGCACGGTTTGCCAAACCGTGCGGGGTAACCGTGCGAACACTTAAAATTAGAGTTTTTAATTCCAAGTCCACTTGGTATTTCCCATTCCTCCACCTTTATTCCTTCTACTCGTGGCTCATGCGAGAGTTGTGATTTTCAAATTTTGGGGGAGCTCCTTGGCTCGTTTTGGAGGCAAATCGAAGGGGTTTTATAGTGGATCGAAGGTGGTTATTCTCGGGTAAGTCCCTCCTCTTGGTTTCTCCTTGGTTTTCCCTAGATCTTCTCTTCCCTCTCTCCAGGTTTTCTATATTTACATCTGTTTCATGTAGAGCTAGTGTTGGGTTTGCCTTGGGTGTTGATTTTAGGGCTTGAGGATGACATGGAAGGAGTTTTAGAGAGGTATTCCATGAAGCAGCTTCCTAGATTTGTGGGTGCAGTTGATTATGGATCTTTTTCGTCGGAACCCTAAAGGTAGGCGGTTTGTTCCTTTCAGTTTAAGGTCTTTGAATTGTATGCGAAAAATTTCCAATACCCATGAATGGTGTATTGTGAGTTTACCGTTTTTAACCCTGTTAATTTCCTACTTTGCTGTGTGTGTGAGTAGAGATTATTTGTATATGAATAGGGTTGCTTTCTATGCTTTGGAGGTGTTTCCCATGCATGTTCTTCTTATGACCCTTTGGTTCTGCTTAGCCTGTGAGGCTTCTTTGTTGTTTCCATAACTGATATTTAGGATGGAGTGATCTTGTTTATCTGATATGCAGATATGCTGTATAATGCTAGCCAAGTAGTCATTGAGGTTTACTTTGGCCGATACACAATGCTATACTTGTTTATTTACACAGGGCCGTGATAACCTAGTGTAGTAGACCATAGGGAGAATTGATGTAAGGGCTTCTCCAGAGTGTCTTTTATAATTTATGATGCGATACCACATGTGGAATTGACGTTGAGTGATTCCCGAGAGGGTCTGTAGTTCCTCGACGCGGGCCACATGGGGAATTGATGTTGAGTGCTTCCCCAGAGCGCCTTTAGTACTGATATGAGACTATAGGGGGAATTGGCAGTGAGTGCTTCCTCAGAGATTCTATACTTTAGCTGAACCGGAGGGGTGAGACTATGTGTGCTTCCCAGAGGGTTGCTTGTATTTGATAGGTAGGACCAGAGGGGATAGGCTGTGAGTACTTCTCAGAGGGTTACCCGTTTGTGTTACTTTTTTTGATTATCTATTGCTTGATAATTATTACTGTGGATTGTTTACTGTTGAGTACCTTCCTATTTTCTGTTTTCTAAAATTTTACCTGCCATATACTCACTGACTATTAGACACAGATCTTGTGGTGGTTTCCTACTGGGATTTGTCTCACACCCTGTTTGGGCCATGCTTCTGGGCCCAACATATTATATTGTTGCAGGTATAGACAAGGGAAAACACCCTTCTACTTCAGGTACTTGATTTGTTGTGGAGCTGGAGAGCATGTGGCCAAGCTATGGCTTGCGATGGTGGGGGGTTTATCTGCCTTCTTTTTCACTTTGGTTTAGCGCTGTTGTATTCCAGCATTGTGACTTGTTTGGCTATTTTCCTAGACATATATATACCATACATCACTTTATATATATGTTCTCTCATTGTTTATAATTTTAGTCTTCCATTGTTTACTGTTGTTGGATATTACTACTTCCGCTATTATATATTGGTTTATCTTCCACTATGCTACTCTTCCAATGAGGGAATAGTTTCCCCACTATCACACCCAAGTCCCTCGCTGCTAGTCGGCAACCTCTGGTGTTTGGGAAAATGCGCTTGAGGCCATGTGACCAACCAGGTACGGGGCACCTCTGGGTGGCTTCTGGAACCAGGATGTTACAAAGGTTATGGAAATCCCACATCGAGGGAGGAGGAGCACAAAACAACCCTTTATAAGGTGGTGTAGATAACTCTCCCATCATGAGGCCTTTTCCTAGAGGGTGCCTTCGGGTCAAGTCCTAAAAAAAACCGTGCGGGCTAGGCCGAAAGTGGACAATATCACGATCGTGGGCTGGACTGGGCCTTTACAAATGGTTTCAGATCCAGTGTCCATTTGATGTGCAAACGAGGACCCTGGTCCCTTCTAGGGGGTGGGTTATGGCAATCCCACATTGAAGGGGGGAGGAGCACGAAGAACCCCTTTACACATGACCCCTTTTCGATGTTGCCTTTCATCCTTCAATTGTTGATAGACAAAACATATTGATACATAATCCAAAATTTCCTTCTTCATGTTGTCCCATAAGTAATGTTCCTTCAAATATCTATACATCATAGTGATACCCAAATGTATAGAAAAATTCAAACTATGGGCATCATCCAATAACTCCCTTTTTAGCTCGGGTATAGCTGGAACACAAAGCCTCTTACCAAATTTCATAATTCCGTCTTTACATACAAAGTCAACCAACTTCCTCTCTTTCACAACATTACTTTTCTTTTGTAGGTTCTCATCATTAGGTTAATAACTTTTAATCCTTTCTAATAAATATGGTTGGGAAACCAAATGAAAAAGTGTTGATGTT
Organism: Viscum album; assembly: GCA_963277665.1. Lineage (NCBI taxonomy): Eukaryota > Viridiplantae > Streptophyta > Magnoliopsida > Santalales > Viscaceae > Viscum > Viscum album. The sequence continues at coordinate 410,052,662 of OY728129.1, read as the reverse complement.
TCACCTTCTTTTATAATTCCCATATCCATCCTCACTATGTACAAATAATCCTTGTCAATCCTCATTTTGTTGAGAACTCCATGATCCTTCCTGATCAATGTATCAGCTATCTTGTTTTCCTTTCCTGGGCTGTAGTGTATAGTACAATCATAGTCCCTGAGTAGTTCAAGTCATCATGATTGCCTCATGTTGAGTTATTTTTGTGAGAAGATATACTTCAGGATCTTGTGATCGGTGGAGCTAATCGAATAGGAAGAACAAGAGGGTATGAATTTTCCATCGGTACCAGGCATGTGTAGGTATGTACAGGATAGCTAGCTGACCAACCCTACGAAGGTGGAGTGGTGATATCATGGTAGGTGCTAGGGAGGAGAAGTTCCAAGTTGTCTTGTCTGGGTGATTCCATATAAGACCTATGAGTCATGTAATTGTCTCTAAGAATCTAGGCCTTATAAGGGTTCCACCTCACCCCTTGAAAGGTGTATTATCAAAATAAATAAAAATAGAAGGCCTTCGTATATATATCACATTTTTCTCCATAGAGATATTGTCTCCATATATTAAGAGAAAAGATTACCGCTGCTAACTCAAGATCACGAGTTGTATATTTTTGTTCATGGATTTTTAACTGCCTTGATGCACTGGAAACAACTCTATCATTCTTCATAAGGACACAACCAAGTCCTTTCTTTAATGCATCTCTATAGATCACAAACCCATCATTCCCCGATGGTAGTGTTAGGATTAGAGAATTCACTAATCTACTCTTAAACTCTTCAAAAAATTCCTCACATTATTTTATCCATACAAAATTAACCCCTTTAAGTATAATCTTGGTCATTGGGTTGGATAATTAAGAGACGTTTTGAATGAAATGTCGATAATAACCTGATAAATCAATAAAACTATGTACCTCAGTTATGTTCGTTGGAGTAGGCCATTATTTCACATCCTTTGTCTTCATAGTATTAAGAGATATTCCATCTTTAGAGACAATATGGCCCATAAAGGAAACTGATTGAAACCAAAATTTGCACTTTCTAAATTTTCCATATAATTCATTTAATCTAAGAGTCTTAAAAATAGTACGCAATTGATTTTCATGATATTCATAGATTTTGGAGTATACCAAGATATCAGTAATAAATACCACCACAAAGTCATTAGGATATTCCTTAAAAAATCTATTCATTAAATCCTTGAAAATAGAGGGTGAATTAGTTTGTTCAAAAGGCATTATTGAAAACTCGTAATGCCCATACCTGGTTTGAAATGCTATTTTTGTAATGTCTTCCTTTCCTCACAAGCAACTGATGATATCCAGATCGAAGGTCAATCTTTGAAAAATATTGAGCTCCATGAAGTTGATCAAATAAATCATAAATACAAGGTAGGGGATACTTTTTATTTATTGTTATAGCATTTATATCCTTATAGTCAGTGCACAATATCATAGATCCATCTTTCTTCTTAAGGAAAAGAACATGGGATCCCCATAAAGAAACACTAGGGTGAATAAATCCTTTATAACTCAATCCTTCTAGTTGTTTATTAAGTTCCACTAATTCCACAGTGGCCATTCTATAAGGGGTCTTTGATATGGGCTTGGAACCAAGAATTAAGTCAATGGAAAACTCAATTTCCCTCTCCGGAGGATGTTCAGGTAAATACTCTGGAAACACATCAACATATTTTTGCATAATCGGTACGCCCTCTATCCAAAGATTCCCTTCCCCACCCATAGTTATTTCATTCCCTTCCACCCCAACAATTAAAGTCAGCAGAGCTACTAGGAGTGGATCTAGATGAGAATCAGAGGGTGATGTTTCTTCCCTAAAGATAAGGGATTCCACGTCATCCTTAAAAATCATAACCTCCTTCCTATTGCAATAAATTTTCACATCATGGTTCGAAATCCAATCCATACCAAGTATTATATCAAATTAAATCATGGGTATGACAATAAAATTAGTAGATAAAGCGCGTTTATACGCCATAATGGTGGCTACTTGACTCAAATTTTTTACAATGATACTCCCCTTAAGAGTTTTGACTGACAAATCCCTTAATATATAAAATTGGAAATATCATATTTTCTTGGAAAACTATGAAGATATGAAAGAATGCGATGATCCAGAATCAAATAAAGCATTGGATAAGTTTGATGAAATGATTAAAGAAACTACCACCACTTTGTTAGGAACTTGAACCTCTGTAGTTGTGACCGCATAAGCTTGGCCTTGATCTCTTTTCCTTATTTGGGGAACATTTCTCCAACTCTTAGGACATTCATGTGCATAATGTTCTATCTTCTGAAAATTTTAGAATTGAACATTGGTATCTTCTTTCTTCCCCTTACAATCTCGAGGTAGGTGTCCTTTTTATGCACACTTGCAACAAACTCCCATTCCCTTTAGGCTAGTTCCAAAGTACAATTACTACAGGATGGAAGGTCAACTCTTCCCTTCTTCCCCATTTTCCTAATTTCCTTTTCCAATGTTTTCAGCATCCCTCTTCTTCTCTTTCTTTCCCTTAAAGTCATAAGACTTATAAAATACCTTTTCTGTCTTGATATCACTTGAGGCTATATCTTCAAACGATGAGAAACTTTGGGAGACTAGTGCCCTTTATAGGAATGGTTTTAAACCATCAAATAATCAATAATTTTTTCTCCTTGGACTATTTAGGTTTTTCGAAACATTCCTTTATAGCCTTGTAAAGTTGGATTCATAATTGGAAACATTTTCATCCTCTTTCTGCCTTATATTCAAGAATTTTTTCCCACATCCTCTCATTATCCACGAGGAAATTATTTCTCAAGGAATATTTCCTTAAAGTCCTTCCATTATATCTCTTCTATTTCTTCCTCCTCCTTTGTGTTTTGGATTAACGACCACCACTGATCTACATCTACTGATAGATGATACAATTCCATGAAAACCTTTGTTACTTCCTTTACATCCCAAAGCGAGAAATATCTTCTCTAGGGAACATATACACTACTCAGCTAAAAATGGGTTTGTAGTCCTATTGAATGATGGAGACTGTTGTTTCATAAAGAGATCTAACATAGCTCCTCCACATGGTGGATCCAAATGCTCCATATGGGTAAGGTTATTATTTATAACCAGAGTCAGCTATCTAAGTATAGTTATAATTTGATTAGAACCAGTCAAAGAACGAGATCCAACATCATTATCTTTCATTGGAGGGAAATCCCTACATGGGGCATATGTATTCATGTTCTTTCCATTCCTTCCAATAGGCGACATTTATAAATAATTTCATACACTATATTAGGGTATGAATCATATTGTATCATATCAATGTAGAAAAATACTTAGAAAAAATTGATATTCTATACGTAGGTAATCTCATAATCATAAACATGGTTTCTTTGAGGAAAAATTTACATTTATATCCTTCATAATAGCTTGTAAAGAAAATGTGAATTATCATAACCATATCCCCTATGAGTGTCAAACCAGGTGTGTAGTAAGGCCCATTTTCGTGTACTAGGATACCCTAGGTCAAACCCGAAACACCTTGTCAGAGTTTTCACTCCTTGGTACATCTGTGCTAGAACCACACCCACTTTTAGTATTCAGACAAGGATGTATTTGCTAGAAATATCCTTATAATATATTCCTTACCAAAATAGCAGAATGTACTTGTATGCTTATCCTCAAAGACTATCTTAGGGATTTGTTCCCTAATTTATGTTTTCTAAATATAGTTTTGAATTTCTATACTAAAAATACTATGATACTAACTATAAATACCCGACCGTAGTTGCTCGGAGCCAGTTCCTTATTTAATTACATTGGAATATAAAAAATAAATATGCATCCTGAAGGACCGAGTAGTTTACTAGCATTGGAAACAAGATACATACTTAAGTTCAACGTTACAACTTGAAATCAAAAACAACATAGAAATTTTTTCAACAACATCCATAAATACTAGGTTATTTCATCATGTCATTAATAATAAAATTATTCATGTACTGAGAAAATGAAACATAATAAAGGGGTGAGCTCAAACACTCAGTAAGATTAATCAATACAGTGGAAGATAACATAAACATTAGGCATTGTGAATAATTGAAAGTACATGCCTTTAAAAACCATTAAATTAAATATGGTAGATGATACCATGAAATATTCATCCCAATAATACATAAGAATCAATAAGAGTGTTGAAATATATGAAGATACTCTTATAAAATCTTTGAGTAATTCTTGAGATAAATACTCTTTTTTTACTTTGAAAAGAAGAGTTATTTTGGAAAAATATTTGTATAAAACCAAAAATGAAGTAATATTTTATTTTTATAATAAAATTATTGATTATATATATATAATGGTTTCCAAAAGTATATTATAGTGTGCCATTGAAAATATGTAAGAATTTTAGAAATTCCCTTGAATAAAGATAGTATTTCAGAAATAATTTTTAATGTTCCTTTTAAAACATATAAATATCCATAAAATAAGGAAGAATTATTGTTGGTAAACATATATAGAGAAATCACACATAATTTATGATGATTAAATAATAATACATAAGAATTTCATTGAGGTAATTATATAATAAAAGTAACTCGGATGAAAATGGACATTCGGGTGAAAAACCCTTACCTTAAGTTTGAATGAGTTCCCCTCTTGAACTTAAGGTCTTGGAATATGAAATTATAATTATTAATAAATTAATTCCAAACCTATTATACTTTTATTTAGTTTATCATAATTTTATTAACTTCATTATTTCCTTATTGATTAGTTATCAGATTTAATTCTGTCAATCCGGAGTGTTCGTTTCCTTGATTTTAATAATTGGTTCACTTGTTTTTATGTAATGGAGTTCATGTGGAATGGATTTAAATATATAGAATTTAATTTAAATATTATTTATGAACATAAATATGAGTTAATGGTAATTTTTATCATTTGGTTACATGGAAGGAGTATGAATCATTAGATGAAATATTAATGACAATAACTTAGATTATTTAAGCGGTATTTTGATTATTAAGAACTAGATTGGTCATATGATTTAATATTTTTCACACATACTGGTTCCTAAATATTAAACAGGTTATAATAAATATATTATATTATTTTTAAACCATTAAAATGGTTTCATAACATGCAATGAAGGAGAAATTGAATAATGAAATTTCGTCTTCCATGAAGGTTGTAAATTGGAACCTTAGAGACGATAATTTTGTTTATAAAATAAAAGAGAAAGAGAGTAGGAATATTGATGATGGTTATTACATTAAAATGATATAATTCCATTATATAGATTTTACTGGATTTATCATGGTATTTTGGATAGAGGAGGTGGGGAGAAGATAACACTAGAAAGGAACTCAATATGAAAATGAAAGAAATAAAATGTGAATTTACATCTTGAATCCTCCTCCTTGAGAATCACTTCAAGGGATATGGTTTTTGTCTTTTGGATCGATATACCAAGAGCTTCTTAGACGTGGGAAGTGACTAGGGAAAGGTATTTGGGTAGAAATTTGTGGAGATTTAAGTCTTATAGGAGTGAAGAGAAGAGGGAATTATGGGGGGTTTTTATTCTAGAGGAGAGGAGTGAATTTTGAATATTTTACTCATTATTTTATTATTTCCCTCAAGATAACAAATAGTGTTGTTTCATGTAAACCCTAATAGTAATAAGTGAATGTGAGTTAAAACCAAGTAGACTTACATCACTCATGATGTCATAAATAGTTTATTTAACTAATAATTTGTCTATACGGTATTTTACTGTATTTCACTATTCATAAAAAATTCATGTATTTCAGAAAAATACCAAAAATTCAACCTAACCATTATTTGAAGTGTATAATTAAAAAACGAAATCCATTTTTTAAAAATAAAATTCTAAATATTATTGATGTAATTTTTAAATATAATCATAGTTTATTCAAAAAATAACAATTTTAAAACTATCATTTGTTTTATATCTCATTAAAAAATTAATAAAGATCTCATTATCTTGTAACCTTAAAAAAATAAAATAACATTATTATTTACTATCCATATGGGTCATATTACTATTAATATTACTATTCATAAGGGTATGTTACTATTCACCAAAAATAATGTTTGTTCTATCAGACTCCAAATGACTTACTGATCACAAATCTAGATGACTATTTTTTGAAATTCAAAACATAGTAGATGCAAAGTTGTGTTTAACAGCTAGATTGTAAAATGTTTTGTTTTGTAGGGACTCAGTGTTTCATTCATTCAATATTTATTTTCAAAACCTTGGGGTGTTACACCTCTATCCATAATACCTCACACGGTTTGTGCACGATTTTTCAAACCATGCGGACGGACCGTGCAAAGACCATTTTTTTGGGTAAATTTACCAAATTTCTCTTAATGATTTTTTAAGACACCTCATTCTTCCCCAATCTGATTTTATGTGGGATTTATCTCTATAGCTCTCAAATTGGATATTTTTGATGTCCAAACCTAGGGATCAAGATATCTCCTTCATTCGGTAACCAATCGAGCTTCCATTCATAATTTTGGATGCACAATGGTAAGTACTCGAGTCCTCTTAAGCCGTTTTCTTTCTCTTTTTCTCTTGATGGAGATATCGAGGTAAGAGAATTTTTATCTTTTTTCTTAGATATACTCCGACCCGAGCCAAATAAAGGGCCAATACTGGTGGAGAAGGACCGTACAACCCTAAGGTGGGTGATTTATAACTCATCCCTAAAGTTCGTCAATTTTGGATTTGTTGTCTGGGCCCCACTGATTTCATCTGGTTCCATTTATAGAATTAATATGCCATACTTATACTTGTTAGAATTGTATGAATATTCTTATTCCATATATGTGATTAATTATTGGTGGTAATGACCACAACTCTATCCCTTCCATGTCAAAGGTTATGCCATAGTTGTTGCTTAGTGCTTTGTCACGTTTGCGCCATCATTTGGCTGTTACTTGGATTTACCACTCTATGGGTAAGAATTTCTATATTAATTGAATAGATTTGTATTTTTAACTACATAATGGAATGTACCATATATTTTTACCACTTTACCCGCCTAAGGTAAGTGATTTCAGTTGATAATTAAATGTGACTGATTAATTAGATGCATATCTGTAGAACACCTTAGCACATTAATGGAAGGTAGCGAAATGAACCTTGAACCATGAATATTCCTTAAATGGTTGCATGCTACTTGGCCTTGTTACACTAATGAAAGGAAAGGATTTAACTAGATGACTTGATAAAATGGTTTCATGCTACTTAACCTTATCACACTAATGAAAAGAAAGGCTTGAACTGAAGGAGATATTACATGAATTCATAATCAAATAGGAATGGCCTTACACAATCTTTCCTTCAATTCTGATCGGAGAATTCCATGAGCACTTGGGAACCCCATTCTGATTCAAGGATACATCTTTTTTAGGTTGAGAACCACCTATATCCCAATACTTGACTATTCTTGGATTCCCAGTATGATACCATAGGATCCCTCATGTATTACTATAATATTCCATGGATACACTCCTTAGATCCCTTAAATATCATTATAGGATGCCTTGGATACACTCCTTAGATTCAGCATTGACAATTAGGTTCCATGGTTAAATCCCACTAGTCCCAGAAATTTATTAGCCCTGTTTTACCTTGGTTGATCACATTGGAATCAGTATGTTACTCATTGTGGAATTACTTGGAAGACGCTCATTGGATTAAAATCTTACCCCATGATAGGGTATAGTATTACTGAGTTTGTGACCCTTGAGGTCTACATCTCCTTGGTTGTTACCTTGTGACTTCACTATTAAATGTCATTGATCATGGTTGCCTTGTTACATCTTAGAATAGTATCTATTTATACTATTATGAGGTGATGTCAGTGTTGGACGTGCCTCACATGACCTATTAACATGAATTGGTAATTACTTAATTAAATGAACTGGTTACTTGTTCAGACACCAGCCGAGGGTTGAAGTAGGTACTTGGGTATTTCGTTACATTTTATTGCTTTACTTTATATATGAATTCTTGCATATTGTTACATTTCATTTACATGGACCAGATGTTATATACACCATTGGTGGTGACCCACTTAGATTTATCTCACACCCTCTCTGGGTACCGTTTGGTACGTGGGGAAGATTACGTGGTTGCACGTGTTGAAAAAGGTAAGCTTATGACTTAAAACACTTGATTGCTTTGTATTTATGATGGATCTTGATAGAATATTACTGAGCTAGAGCTTAGGATTCTTGGGATAGTATTTTATTTCTTTTATACTTTTCTGGAACATGTTATGCATACTCTCTTGTATCCATGTTTTCCAAATTTCTAGTACCTAACATATCATCATATGTTGTTGAATATTATCACTGTTGTCTCTATTTTCCATTGTGCCTTCTATTTATATATATTGATTCAGATATTTACCCATGTTTAATTCCTCCCACTGCACAAAACTTTAGTAAGGAGGGCATAGTCTCCCCATGGACACAACCTAGGCCCTCACATCTAGTCAGTAGCCTTTGGCATTTGGGGAGATGCGCTTGAGGCCATGTGGCCCACTAGGATTGGGGAACCCATTAAGTGGCATCCGAGTCTTGGACGTCACACTAAGTCTTATAAATCATTTAAACCATTTAATAATATATCATGCTTTATTGGTACCGACTTGTACCATCCTTGTATAGTTCCTATTAAATATTCAATAATCATATTAAGTCTATAAACATCCAAGATTTATAGCCCCTAAATTTTGGTACATTTATTCCATTATTGAATTTATACATACTTGTATATCTATCATGTTTCCACTTACTACTTATTTATAGGAGTATTTATTCTTATTGAATATCACATCATCAATATTAGTGAATGAAAAACCACATATTTGGTTTTAAATTCCTACATAATATCTGTTTCTTAGAAAAAAAAATTATCCCACTATTTTTATTGAAGTCTATGTTTCTATGACAACTCATGTGCATCTAGAGCCTAAAATTAATTGAAGTCTAGTCTAATCCCACCACCTCAAAATGGAATGTTCTTCCCTATTATAGAATTATAGACTATATAGACTTATAAGGGATTTCAATATCTTTAGTTTCTATAATATAATTAACTAATATGCACTTATCATTTCATTGATATCCATTTTTATCTAAATATAGATTACAACAAGAAGTTATCATTAAAAACTAGAATTTGTACGTAATGGACTCATAATCATATCATAGTTAATATGATATCCATTAATTAATATAACTATCATATGGTTAGTTATTTTTTTTATCTATTTGTGAAAACATATATTGGAATAAATTAGGGAAGGTTTAAAATTCATTAACAACATTTCATCAATCCCCTTTTAATAATATCAAAAAATTTATGTATAAGTAAATGGGATTTTTATATTACCTTCACTCTACATTTTAATGATAAATGAATACTTGGACTTACCTCATTGCTCTTCTTCAAGAATAGTTTACACAGTTTTACCGAACTACCTCTAGTATCTTTGTGGAATACCTTTATTTTTAAATGTTTATTTGTTAAAAACTTGATAGTGAATTAATCAGTTGACCTAGTGTCTTAGATCAAAAGATACTAGGACACCCTTTCAGATATAAAATTTTAAACTACGATTAGTTTTACTTAATAAAGTGTTATCTTTTCACAATGAGGCATTCCAAGGATTATATTTATATTCATCATTTATTTACTATTTAGGATATCTATGATTCAATAATTAAAGAACTAATAGTTGAATTGGAAATATCATAACAACATTAATTCCAAATATGAAATAATATCTCATTTTTTCTATTAAGACATTGTGATTTTTTGGTAATAATCAATAAAAAATAATAGTTTAACATGAATCTATTGGTAAATCTTGAAGTTATGCTATTCTCTACAAAAATATAGGAACCCCATCCTTTAATTTCTTAGGGAATGCATCTTGACTCTTGTAATATTTATATAGTTTATTGGTCTATATTTTAAAATAAATTTGAATAATTTTTTTTTATTTTATTTCTCAAGAAGTAAAAAAAAAGGATTACATAGAAAAATGAATACACCTAAAGTAGATACAACTAATTACTTATTCTTAAATCCATTATAGTTTTTATTTTAGTGGCCTTTCTCACCACATGAGAAGAAAATAGAATCATATTACTTTTTTTCCCCTTGATCATATTTATATTGGTTTGGTGTTATGTAGATAACTCAGACTTAAATTTAGTCTTTGGGAATTTATCTTTTATCTTCCTCTTATATACAATAAGTACAAAAGGACTTTTTAATTTCATGTTCTTATCTAATCGGATAAGTAGAGTAAGGATATCTAGGAGAAAATTATCAACGATTATCATATTAAAATTCATAATAAATATAGAAAATCTATGAGGGAGTGAATTAATTATGAGATTCATTCAAAATTCATTAGTCACTTTAAACCCTATAATTTCTAGATTATCAATTTAGCCAATCACTTTGACTATGTGAGTTCTACCTGGCACTCACTCTCTATGATTTCACCTAAAGAGTGCCTTTTAGATCTCAAAATTATTCTTTCTATACCTATACTAATATATATCATAGATATTATTGAGAATTATTTATGAATTCATGTTTTCATTAGACTTACAGAGTTCATCAAACATATATGATAACATAAAACATTGGAAATCTATTGTTTACATGGAAGAAACTCAGCGTGTACCTATTCAAACTACCCAACATGGTCCTTGTCATATACCATTAAATCAAATGAAATATATATTATATGGTGTGTTACATAATTACACAAAATGAACTATCAATAAATTAAACATGAGCACATGATTAATTATACAACATGTACCTATTTTAATGCATGAAAAGTAAACGATGTGTAAGGACCATACACGATGTGTATTTATAAATTTTACATGGTAATTAATTAAGAATTTATTATTATTTAAAATATATTAGACAATTTATATTGTTAATCAATGACACATGGACACATGTTGATTAGGTTTGATGCTGTAATTAATTAATTTTCCTTTTTATATAGAAAATTAATAAATACATGTTGTGTATAATACATCAATATTCCATGTATTTCACTCACCATTTGTCTGTAATAAACACCTAGGGACTCAATTTTTATTTCACCATTGACATTTATGAGGTACACAATATGTACAAAATCTACACATAGTGTTACCTTTATGTTTCACAGCCATCAGTGCCTACATATCCTGTAAAAAAATCATGTTGTATATTTAACCATGATTTTTTTGTAAATTTTACTATAAAACTATATAAACCACATAACATGTACGATAGGTACAATCCATATAGTCCAACATGCCATGTTTCAACCTATCCCAGATGACATGTTTTGTGTAATGATTCCATGTTCCATTTTTTCACATGACGTGTTCAAATTATTTCGAGTCTCTTCTTGGTGAAGAGAACCTAGATACATGGTGTGTACCTCCAGAAAACACACTGTGTAGTTATAGGTTATCATGAAAATAATCCTTGACACCTTGATATGAATTATTCATATGCTATTCATTTATTTTTAACCAATTATTGGTTATATTAAGGTAAATGAAGAAGATATCTCGACTTTTGGATTAAAGAAAAAAAATCGGGAATGAAAAACTAACATCAAATGTCTAAATGTATCATCGATTAATAAATAATTATAAATATAAACATGACCCCTTCGATAACACTTTTAGGTTTTGAGTTCAAATAAATCTAGTTGGGTCCATTACCAATGATGGTTTTTGTTGAACCTGAAAAATAAGACATAAGAACATGATGAATAATGCAATGTATAATGATTTTATCTGAAGAATCATAATAAATGAATTATATAACCAAAGAGACGATCTTTCAAGATAAATTTATAATTTATTTAATAATAAGAAAATACCTCAGTCATGATTTCTTTCTTAGATGTAAGTATTGATCAATCAGACCTTCGTTTGAGTTATACGACCATTATGTTGAAGGGATCCAAAGTAGAATCCCTCCAGTAGTGATCCACATGTTCTTATTGATATTTTATCATCACCAAGGTTACTCTGAGTACTATCCCCATAGTACTAATCATTATGTATCTCATACATTTTATCACAACATAGTTCTTTAGGTGTGAAGGTTTGGTTCTTTTTATTTCATTCTATAGAGGGGGAGAGGTGGTGGAACAAATTATCTAGAGCTTCAGAGAAAACCCTAGGTAAGTTCCTCATGGAGATAATTCACTATAGAAGAAATCATTGTGCATAAAAAATGATTTCCACAAAAAAATGATATAATTGGGTATATATAGATCCAGTATTAGAGGACTGGTAATTGAAAAAAGTTCCTCTTCCAATCTCATAATACTTAAACAAACCCACATCTAATAATAAAAATAATATATTTATTTGATGCATGCATGTCTCATGGATAATATAATTATCAATAAATAGATTAATATATATTTAAGTGATATTTATTATATCATTTCCAATACCAGATTCCTTAATTCACCCATATACCTTCTTCGACATTTACCGAATCCGTAATAACAAATATTACTCTTTAGATAAATAAATAAACATTATATTGATGGTATTTTGAATAAATAATTATTAAATATTCAACTCACATAAAATAGTGATTGAACATATATAATAAATAAATAATGAATATATACCATTCCTCATTATGGATAATAACCGAGGTTATCCAATCATTACATTCATAGATATTACATAATAAATTCAATAGAACCATAAAGGTTTAGTCTATTTTGAGAATAGATACATAATAAACTTATTTTATGAAATATATTCAACATATACCATACATTTATTCTCACATAGTACCATTCTTATACATACCCAACTTAAAAACTTTCTTTATAACCCAAGGAAAGGGAAACATAAGAATAAGTGAGCTAAAATGAACAATAATGGTAAACTTGGGATATATCAATCAATAATCATAAGCAAGAATAATATTAGAATAAGGTTACGAGAACACGATCACAACTTATGAAAATAATACCCAATCAATCAAAGATCATAAATCGAAAGTAATGGAATAAGGAATTGTCATAAAAAAAATACATAATTCATAAGAGTGAGGAATCATTAATAATAAATCATGATCTAATAGAATATATCATAATCATAAAAAATAATTTTATAGCATACAAATAAGCATAGAAAATCATTTCCTTAGTCAAGGATCACTAATAAGACTATCATAATGGATAGAGTCCCATAGTGGATTGAGTTCAATCCCCATTCCATTATTTCATTAGTCAAGGATCACTATGAAGACTATCACCATGGATAGAGTCCTATTACGATACCGAGTTCACACCTTATTCTATCCCATACCGTCTCATGATATATCAATAATTACCCAATTCATTAGAGAACTATATAATTCTGGGCCCACCTATCATATAATGAAAACCATAACCAAGTGTTCCACAAGCTCATAAAATAATCCATCAGTTCATCATCAAATTACCCATGGAAAAGAAACGGGTTTCATAAAATTTTATCATTACATAATCATACCAATCCACAGAAAGTAAGTGTATGGTATCATACAAACATTCCTTATTCTATCATAGATTAGTTAACCTGTAGAAAGTAACAGGTTTCATAGAATCATCCTTGGAACATCATCATCACAAGATATCTAGAAAAAAATGTGGATGGGATCATAATATAATACCCATATTGAATTATAAAATTAATTAAAGTATGTTTAAATAGATGAAAAATACCTTTAAAAGAGCATTCGAACATTTATTTGAAAATATGGAAAATAAAATTTTCTTTCAATATTTTTAAAAACTAAAAATTACTAGAATATTGATAAAAATATTTTATTTTGAAAATAACCATAAAACGTTATCAAGTAATATTCAATGAAAATAATGGTCATGATGGTGGTAAAATTCATCCATGTGGTAAACATTAAAAGAGAACATTATTTTTTTACTTTTGTAAAAAGTAAAAAGTGAGTCATAAGTAAAAAATTTAAAAATATTTTTTTAGAAAATTTTAATGAAAATAAAAGTTATTAAAAATAATATTTATCAAACATTTAATTATATATAATACTTTTATAAAACATATTTTAAGAACATTGACATGGAGGATAAACATTCAGGACCCGAAAAGAAGAAATAAAGTCAGCTTTTCTTAAAAACATTTTCTCAATAATTTTAAGTAACAAAGAGAAGAAAATGGTACTAATACTTTAAAATTATATAAATAAGTATAGGATAATAAAATATATTGGTTTTAAGGAATAATTTTCATATTATTTCCCTCTACTTAAATTTAACATATGCAATCTTGAAAAGAAATGAGATTGTAACATAAACCCTTACTTCAAGTCCCGTATTACTTCGTAAGTGTTAAAAAATCCTATATAATAATTATAAATTTATTATACATCTATTATAGAACTATATTAATACATAAATTACTATATATAGTTCCTTTATAATTTCTAATTACCATTTTATTAACAATTCTTCATTAAAATGAACATTTGGGTGAAAAATGCTGCGTTTTCCATACATGTTTATATTTGATGGTTCTAATTATTGCACCATGTTCTTGTTTTAATCATATATATAATATTACTAATTTCTTAATTTTATTATTTATTCATTATATATACTTTTATGACCATCCATATAATTTAGTGATTAAAAATGACATAAATTGCTTTATGGAGACGGTAGTCCAGATGTACACACGAGTGATGTTTCCAATTTTAGATGGATGAAATGAAAGATAGGAAAATAATAATTAACCTTTAAAGAATCATAACTAAGTATTAAATATCATATATATTTATTAAATCTATCATTATGACTATCCATGTAAATAAGAAATAAAAAATGAATCACATCACTTTGTAGAGGTTGTGGTCCACACGTACGGACAAGCGACAATATCATTTTACAAAGGATGAGAATGAGATATAAAATAACAAAAAATTAAAATAAAACTTATAAAAACATTAAATATATTTATTCCCTAATTTTAATAAGTTTATATAAATTTTTTTAGGTTTAATAAGAAATAAACTAGAAAATGTTTGGTGAGAATATATAATTACTCTTCAGGTATCTTTCTTTGAAAAGCACCGTAAAGTTTCTTGGATGGTTCTTATAGAAATATAAAAAACCTCAAGGTCATTTATAAGGATGTTTTTAGAGTATTTAGTCGGATATTGGTCATGATAAATGGCTAAAGTGGTGTGAATAAGTGAGAAGTAGAGGTTCCATTTTAGAAGTGAGGCGGGTGGAACTCTTGTAAATACTTAAAACATTAAAATATAATAAGGTCATATTCAAGTGAAAGTGGCACCACAATAACCCAAATTAAAATATAAGAAAATTTGGGTCAAAATAAATTCAAAATATTACATTTATCCTATATTTAGGTATATTTTATGTCTTATGTCTAAGTTTAACACCCATTAATTAATTTAACCCCCATTAATTAATTTAACCCTTACTGTGGTGACAAAGTTTTACCACAGTTACTATTCATAATGACGAAAAATAAAATTGAAATATTCACAAAATTTGGACATGATAATTCCTAATATTGAATTTTTTTTAAAAAATTTAATTCATATAAGTGTAAGAAATTCATTTTAAAACAAGAGGACAAAACACAACCAAAACCATTTTTAGAAAAATACATTTCTAAGAATAAAATTGAATTTAATACAATTATTTACTGAGTAAAAACCATTAGATGAATATTAAACTATTTTATTGAATAAATGATCTATTTTTTTATTAAAATAATTAATTTATAATGATTAATATAATTTATTTAGATAAAAACACATTGCAAGCATAAAAATATTTTTTTTCATAAAAACATCTCTCCTAACCTTTAAAAGATTTTATTTCCATTTATAACCAATTGATAATTGATGAAGAATTTTTTGTTCATATTTAAAAAATATATTTTAATAAGTCCAATACTCTAAATTAATTTTTAAATAACACTTAAATGTAAAACAAACTCATAAAAATAAATCAAAATAGTTCTTTAGTATCAATAGTGTTTCCAAAGTGAGTTAGAAATTATTTTTGACAATTATATTTCATTAAAATACCAAAAAATGTTCTTAATTTTATAATTTATAAGAATAATTCACATATTTTCACAGTTTATTACTTTAAAATCTGTCTAATAAATCATTTTTTATTGAAAAATATATTCTAAAATATTAGGGTGTTACATTATACCCCCTTATAACAATTTCAACCTCCAAAAATTGTCACTATGATACAAAAAAATTACGATTCCTATGCCTAATCACATCCTTGGATTTCAAAGTCGCTTCATCAAATTTATGGTTTGTACAGAGAACCCTAACCATTTGAGTAGTCCTGATTTCTAGAACTTTATCTCTATGATCTAATATTTATACCTTTTACTCCTCATAATAAATATAATAATCCAATGTTATGACTTCTGAGTGCAATACATGTGAAGGATTTGGTATGTAATTTTTTAAAAGAGATACATGGAACACATTGTAAACTTAGGAGAGGTTCATAGAAAGCGTCAAGTGATAAGCTACCATCCCAATACGATCAGTAGTCTCACATGGACTGATATATTGTGAATATTTTTCCCTTATTTTCAAATATTATAACATTAATCCAAAAATATATACAGAGGAAGAATTAATCACCAACTTTTAACTCCAAAAACCATCAATGTTTATCAATATAAATCTTATGTTGACTGTAAGCTACCCTAATGTGTTGCTGAATGGCTCTAACCCTCCCTTACATTTCCCCATCTTGCTCATATACCATTATATTTCATTACCCAACTTCATACCAACATGTTGGAGTCTTACACTTATTTCCATAGGGGGATTTATAAGGATCTATAAAAATTACTAAGTGAAATCTATTGTTGTAAGATAATTCAACTAGAGTATAGTGTAGATCCCAAAATCATTTAAAATCTATATATAAATATCTCAGTATATATTCTATGTTTTTAATGGTCCTATTATATTGACCATCTATATGAGGATGATATTTGGTGATAAAACTCAAATCCAAATTCAAATCTTGCTGAAGAATTATCTGGAACTTTTAGGTAGACCTTGGATCTCAATCTAATATTATTGAGAGTGGAACTCTATGAAATATTACCACTTCATTAATGTATAACCTGGAAATATGATCAAGACATAAATATTCTATGATATAAATGAAATGTGATATCTTCATAATCTAATATACAACAACCCAAATAAAATTATGAACTTTAGATGTATTTGGGATTCCAATGAAAAAATCCATGGTGATGTTTTCCCATTTCCATTTTGGTATGGGTAATAGATGTAACATCCCCTAACTTATATCTCTCACCCTTAAATTATTAACATACCAATCACATACCAATAAATGAGATACATAACCCATAATATCCCTCTTCATGTTATCCCACCAAAAATTCTCATTAAGTTCTCTATATATCTTAATACTTCTCAAATGAATAGAGAATAATGAAATATGATATTTATCTAACAACTCCTTCTTCAATTATGGTATTTATGGAACACAAACCTAATTCATAAATCTGATCATTCCATCATGGTAAATGTTTAACTATAGAATAATCCTTACCTTATTTTGTATCTCCAAATCCTCATTATACACCTCCTTATTCTTCACATAAATCTATGGTTGAATTTTCATTTGATAATGATAACATCTTTATCATTTCCATATAATTTCAAGTTCCATAATCTGTAAATCCATATGTATTATATCTCTTTAAATTCTTCTCATGGAAAAATTAGAATGGTATATAGTGGATCATTATTTTCTATGTAAAACTATATAATATATCTAGGAATATTTTCAAAACTATGAACTAAGATAATGCAAGATTTTGAGGCATGGTGTGCTCAAAATTTATAATATAAAAATATTAAATATATTAATATCACATGAATAAATTTTTACTGAAAAAGTAAAGTTTCTACTAAATGGAACCTCAGACCTAAAATTTGATACCACAGTTGAATCAAGAATATGGGGTTTAACCTAAGGACAACCTAAATTGGTCAATAATGGATGTTCATATGAGGCAGCCATTAGCAGGCATGTTAAGTTGATTAATTAATTAATTAAATAAAATAATTTATTTAATATCTATTCCTAAAAATTACTCTATATACTTACTGCTATAGAAATCCACTAAGGTTATCTGAATAACCCTTGTATCATTGAGATGAGATTTAGAGTGTTCTTTATTGGAGAATTAGAATTGGTGGATGAAGGATTCCCATATCAAGGTGGATTGAGAGGAAGATAACACAATGGGTATTCTACTTCACCAGAAAACATGTTCTTCACTAACTTTTGATATTTTTTTGAGGAAGGGATCATCAATTTTGGTTTTCTCCCTTTTTATTAAAATATTGATCATGGATATTTCTATTTATTATTTATCCATGTTTATCCTTTCATCACATGATCCCATTTCAATAATTTGATTTTTTTTAAATTAAATTATTCTTTATAAGTCTTGTTATCACCCCTAGATATCCCTATTATGAAATAATTGGACAAGAATTCTTGAACAATGATAGGTTTTAATTTATTCTTGTTCATTTTCCATCTCTATTCATCGCATTATTCCCCATTGGACTATGTGGTCATAGTTCAACATTATTGCGGTGGGTTCAAGTGCGATCGAACCCCCAGATTCGTTTTAGTAACATAAAAACATGTGGATCTATGGTTTAAAGATGGATCGAGGAATTAAACGAGATACAAGAAATACTATGAGGATTTGGGATTCAGTGGGGATAACGAGATTGAGTTGGAGGAATATCAGGGACATTACAGGATTCTTATGGATCACTGGGTTCTGATTTCCGGCCACTCAAGGGTTGAAAATGATGGCCAGAGGTGGTTACCTCCAATTTTGGGTGATATTTAGGAATGATTCATTGTGGGGAGGCCATATCTGAAAAACATGTGAATAATATACAATTTTTTCAAAATAATCGACTATACAACATGTACTAGGATGAATATACACTGTGTAGACCCACCCAGCTGCATCATATAGGGTTTTGGGGAAGATAAGGATCACACGCTGTGTAGTGGTCCCATATATTGTGTGACCCTCCCTAGTTAGGCAAGATGTGTGCTAGATGGAACACACCCAGTACCCCATGCGGGAGACGAGAATGATCCAATACTAAAGAATGACCAGTTACATGACCAAGAACATAAGCATGGTTAAAAACACATGGGCATGAGCAGGAGCACATGGGTATGTCCTGGGTGGAAGATAAACACTATGTGGACCCCCATACATGCCATGTATTATGAAATGGACCCTAATCCATGTTTGGAGTAGAACATGACCAGGAAGAAAAGTGGGGCCACACATCGTGTGGACCTATTACATGTTGTGTATCCCATTTAGAAAATTATTCCAATCCTATCTTCTTTGTATGGACTCAAATGCCTTCCCGATAGTAGCTTATCCTAAGTGTTTTTCCATTTAAAATGAAAATGTGGACTTTATAGTGGATTTCAGATATGATATGAGATTTTTCAATCATGAAAATTGTTCAAGAAATGATTGATGATGGATGTGATCTGGAGGGATCATTAGGTAGATGCGGGGGTCAATACTTCCTTATTAAACTTGTTTGAATGTTCCCTGTTCTATTAGAGAGATACTAGGGTTGGTATTGCCCTGTCACACAAGGGCACAAGTTCCTTAGGATATCAAAGAGATATCAGGGTCAGTAATCTTCTGTTAAACTAGGGAATGGGTTTCCTATATTATTTATATAGTTAGGGCCAGTACTTATCCATACTACTATAGGTAAAATGATCTCTACAAATGGAGTGGTACTACCCCATCTTTGAGTTACAGAGGGGTATGAGTCATTCATTATAGATGTGTTCTCCCTTGGATATGGAGCATATTTTCGAGGTGTGATCCCCTCCACTCCTATTCTGGTTATTTTACACAAGATGAATGGTTCAGAATAGTGGATCCCTCAACTATAGTGTGTAGTGGGTAGGTGAGGGCCTCTTATCATGGTTACCTATATATCTACACAAGATGTTGGGCATTGGAGATAGACTATTGGGGTTACATAAAAACACATTGAACTTAGCTGGGTTGTGGATATGTATACCACATTTCTCTTTCATTTGGGATTATTTTTGAGAATATATGGATGTTTATGGTTGTTTTCTCAATTTTTGATTGACATGAATTCATTGTTTAGAGATGACCAATGTTGTGTCTATTCCTATTTCTCACTCTTTGGTTCTCTGTGTGTCTTACTGTGGCTATAAATACTCACCCCTTCATGGGATCTTCCCACACATGCCTTGTCTTATGTAGATGATTAACATATCGATAGTGAATTTGTTGGAGATTAGTGATACCTAGATGCATTTACTGTGTACAATGGTCGATCTTTGAGATTAGGAGATGAGATATCTTAGCTTTCTTTATTTCTAGTTTTTGTTAGTTAGGTACTTATTTCTGGTAGGGAATGTATTTTTCCCCTTCACATTTTGGTTGTATTTTTTTATACTCTGATGTATTCTCTATAGTTTATTTCATGCATGGTTTATCTCTAGATGTTATAGTGTTTTAATTTATTTTACTTTGAAATACTATATGGAGATGGTTGGGCACATGTGAACAAGTGCATTTGGAAAATTCCTCCCACTATATTTATGCCTTCTCGATGCTTTTCAGAAGCCCCCAGCCTGTTAGAGATAGGCTTGGGGTTATGATGGCTTGAAATTCCATAGGCCGGAAAGGCCCCGGTGTGTCGGGTCATTACATAATGGTATCATAAGAGTTTTTTCTCAGGTTGTTGGTTGGTTTGGACCCATTATTAGGATTTATTTTGTGAATTAGGGAAATGGTGTCAAAGTTTCTTGAGTGTGGCTTTTAGGCTAGAGAACCCATTGTTGGTTCAGAGGCTGACCTATCCATAAACCACGTCTCTAGATACCTTCTTGTTGTTTTGAAATACCAAGACATCGGGTGTAGGGAAAAAATGGTATATCCATCATATTAGATGGATTCCCTTTCCTAACCTTCATGATTCATCTCCCCAGATATTCTCTTTGACCATGGTACATCTTGATTACTTTCAATATGTATTCGTGATGATAACCAGCTTGGATTTTGAGACAGTGTTGTGATGAACACCATTTGAGATATGAGGTTGTATTTAAATGATCATATCATGAGGTGTTACCTATATGTGGGAAACGAGTAGTGATACCACCTATTGAGTAGTGTATGGACCCACCTTCGGTGGTTCAGGTGGATGATCATCATCATGTTGGGTAGTGGATGGCTCCAGAAGGAAAAAATGATGGTACAAAATTTCTTAGAAAGTTATGAAATTTATAGATATAGATACTGGTTGCGCCCAAATTTACCCTACGGGTAAAAGCGATCAATGTAGTACATGTAGGGGTTGAGTCCACAGGGACCGAAGAAGTAACCTTGAGACGCTATGATTTGGTGAAGGATGGGCTATGAAGTAGCCAACTTTGGTTTTGATTTTGGATGGTTTAAATAACACTAAGACACCTACGTGAATTCAATTTAATGAAAATGGGTTGATCTAGGATTATGCTCGGGGTGGATTGAATGAATTTTACTTCTTTAAACAATTTTGGTTTTATTAATTCTTGATGAATCCATTCTTCAAAATTAACACTACCTTCATCATTTTCTGGTTTGGTGCTTACTAAACACAATTAATAATCCCCTATACACTTAGAGAACCAAATTCATGATCTCTCCGAGGTATATGGTCATTTATTAATTGAATTTATTTTGCTCAAACACAGTAAAGATGAAGAGTAGAAATAACTGAAGAATGGATGTCTTAAATTAATTATCCATTTAACAACAATTCGTTCATAAAATAACATTCAATCCAGCCTTTGCATCCTCCTAAGATCAACCCATTAAGGGTTTAGCCCTCCATTGATGGTATACACTCAATGGTGGGCGGAAGATGGCTAACAAGAATTGGATTGAAGAAATTAAAACCGCGGAAATAACAAGCACTCATCCGTGTGTGTGAATGAAATTCACACCTATGAGTGAACTAATTTACAACAACATAGAGATATCACTGTGCTTTGTGGTTATAAAGTTTTAATAAATGAAATGAAAAATATATAAGAGAAGAAGTTGATTAAGAACATAAAGATACAAAAAAAACTTACATGGAAATGGAAAACATTACAAAGGAAATTTGGAAGCAAAACATTACAATGAAACAAAGCATCCAAGATGATAAGAAAATTTTCCACCCCCATTCCCTTCACCACTAGCTCCTTATATAGGCATATTAGGAGCCTTAGTTACATCCCCCAACAATTAATTCACCCCCCAACAATTAATAGAGTCAAATGGAGGGTGAATAATCAAAAGGAAATTGATGTTTCGAATTTGACCCGGAAAACTGTCCAGATTCGTCCACCACATTGACGTGTGAATTCAAAATTGAAGAATGCAGAATCCGGAGGGACTGTAGAAGAGAACTATCTTCATCCATCTGTCCTCTATGAGCTGTAAAAATTTCAGGAAATTTAGCTCATCCGTTTGGAAGATATAGTCGAAATGGTGGGACGGATTTTTGAGCATTAATGTCATGTCCACCATTTAAATCTCAACTTCAGATCCATTTATCATCATGATAACATCAGAATTAGCTCCGGCCACAGTTGAATAAAATGTTCCTCATATTTTTATATTTCTACTGTATAAATTTGAGCTTCATTGGGCTTGGTTTCTGGGCCCCACATTTGTTTGATGGGCCTTAGGCCCATTATGCTTTTTCCAGCATGTTTCTGCCTTCAGGCGCAAAATTCTCCATCTTCCTTTGGGATTCATCCATCGGACCTAAAAGATAAAATGTTCCAAAAAACGTGATCAATCATATCCCAAAATTTAAAATTAAAATGATGAATATTTTAATTTCCAGAAGAAAATTATTGAGTGGGCCCAAATTGACATTTTAAGCATGAATTGCACAATGATGGGAAATGAAGTTCAATTTCTGAATTGGACTAAAATTTATGTTTATGAAATTTTAAACACATTAATATTAAGAACTTAACAATGAATATTAGCCACTTCCAGTGACTAATCACACCCCCCAACTTGAGTTTTGCTAGTCCCGAGCAAAATAAATTACCAATATGAAATCCAAATCCCCTTTTCCAAAAACATTTAAATACACATTGCTCACTCAAAAGATCTCATACCAAAAAAATTATGGAACCCATCAAAATCATTTAAAACAAGCTAGGTCCATAAGAATATCCCAAGACCAAGCCCATTCCTTCGTTCAAATTCATTGCCACATTTCATCCAATTCCAATTAAGCATGATAAAGTGTTGTGTATCATAAAAGATATGGGGCCCATTTTATTGTTCAAGGGGAAAAAATGGAAGCGCTAGGTGGGAATCACATTAAACCTTAAGATGAGTATCCCTTTTTTTATTTTTATTTTATTATTTTTTATTTTTTTTAACCACAATAGATATGAAAAGACTAACTCTGGGCAAGACAACTATGGAGTCACGATCCCCAAGTGCCGGACGCCACACATATTGTCAATTTCATGCTCTACAATAGAGATATAAAGCCTAACTCTGGGCAAGAAAACTATGGAGTCACGATCCCCAAGTGCCGGACGCCACGAATTTGGACAAAACATTGCTCTACGTGGTCTTTTTTTTGGATACTCAAATTAAACTAAAAGTGACCCCAGAACCCTATGCTATAATGAAAGGGACCCAAGAACTCAAATTTACACCCACAATCCAAAAGACGTTCATTGTGGAATTTTTATTAAGAGGATGAAAATGTAAACTTTGAAAAATCACATCGGACAACCGCACTTTCCAAAAACTATGCTCATGAACTTAAACTTGCATTAAAATCAGAATCAAGGAATACAAAATTATTTGATATCCAATTTTAGAGTTTTCAATGTGTGTTATCATGTTCAAGGTTAATGGAATTTTTCTTTTCATGCATGTTCTTATTCAAAAAAAAATATCATTTTTTATCTCCCCCCAACTTAGAATGACACTGTCCCCAGTGTTTAAAGAAAAGAAAAGCTAGAAGGGGGTAGGAGAGGAGTTCAAAGAAGAAATTTAAAATGAAAATCATGGAATGAAGTCACCTGGTGGTTGATGATGATAGTGCATGCCATAGTCTCCCTTCAATCCTGGATTTCAGTCTCAGCGGCTTGGATGGTGGTGAATGGATTTTCCTTATGGATTACGACATGTCCTTTTATTTTTTTAAACCTATAAAAACAAAACAAAATAAACTGATGATACATTGTCTTCTTTATATTTTCTGGGTAAGGTATTACTCAGAGATCACACCACGTGACACGGATGAATATGGCGCTCCCCGTTCATACCCATCCTTACTCATAAAAGAAGAACAGGTCAACAGCTTATGGTAATTTATTATATGAAAAATAAAATGATTCAAAATAATTAGAAAACATGAAAACCATGGGTTTCCTCCCATGCAGCGCTTTTGTTTAACGTCGTTGGCTCGACTTTTACCCCCCAACTTATCCAATTCCAACTTTCATCATTTTAATTAACCCATCTTTTTCCACTTCAATAAGATTGAGATTGATTATTTTTTTGAAATTTGTTTCATGTAACATCCTATTTTCCACAATGATTGGTAAAATCCAAGGAATATCTGAAATTGTTGATCGATTTGAACTTATATTCTTTCCTAAGACATCAATGACCATTCCAAAATTATTGTATTCATTAGATGAATGAACTAAAACTACAAGGTCCTTTTTATCACCTATGATGTAATTCTTGTCTGGGGAAGGAAGGATAATGATTTTGAGCTCGGTTTCATTGAAATTTCCTAAAGGAGATTGACAAATATAATCAAAATCAGTTTCTTCTCCAAAACATTTAGAAAGAATTGGTTCATTTTGAAAATAAGATTCATCCTGAAAATTGTCCAGTTGAATATCATAAGTGTGTGTGGGATCAATGTTTGGTATTTCTCCCAATTTTTCAGTGATTAGTGTTTTTGAAAAATCATTAATGGAGTTATATTCAGGAAACTCAGTCCATGATGTCAAATTTTCCCCTTGTGAATCCATAAAATTAATTTCCTCTTGATTTAAGCACCCATAAACAATTCCTTTATTATCTTCAACTATCCCAAATCCAATGGTTGGTTCTTCAATAAAGGCTTGAGGGGTTTGTGTGTTACAAGATTCTTCTATCAATATTGAGTAAGGGATGGTTTGAGTGAGAATGGGGTCCACACAAGTTTTAATGCTTTGAAGTTCTTGTCTGAAACTTGATACCTCTGAATTCATTTTTTCCATTTGTTCACACAATTTTTGAAGAATTGTTTCAGGATTAGGATTGATAGATGTTTTGATATCATGGACTTCCTCATTATTCATCTTTTGAATCATTCTTGATAGGTATGGAAATTGTTCTTTTAAACCTTTATCATTACAAATTTCGTTCATGTTATCAGGGGTGGGGTATTCATTCAAATATTGATTAAAAAAGGTTGGTGATTCCCAATGTGAATTTTCAAACTGATTCCATCCTGAGTTTGTGAAGGGATATTGTTGATTATACTCCATTGGATTTATTTGAAAATTTGGAATCGTGATTTTCAGGGGTCAAAAAAAAGAAAGGGGAAAAGATAAGAGAAATGGGGATGAGAAAATAGAAAAGAGGCAGAATAGAAAGATGTTCTAAGGTGACTTACTTGGTCCCCGGCAACGGCTCCAAAATTTGGTTGCGCCCAAATTTACCCTATGGGTAAAAGTGATCGATGTAGTACATGTAGGGGTCGAGTCCACAGGGACCGAAGAAGTAACCTTGAGACGCTATGATTTGGTGAAGGATGGGCTATGAAGTATCCAACTTTGGTTTTGATTTTGGATGGTTTAAATAACACTAAGACACCTACGTGAATTCAATTTAATGAAAATGGGTTTATCTAGGATTATGCTCGGGGTGGATTGAATGAATTTTACTTCTTTAAAACATTTTGGTTTTATTAATTCTTGATGAATCCATTCTTCAAAAATAACACTACCTTCATCATTTTCTGGTTTGGTGCTTACTAAACACAATTACTAATCCCCTATACACTTAGAGAACCAAATTCATGATCTCTCCGAGGTATATGGTCATTTATTAATTGAATTTATTTTGCTCAAACACAGTAAAGATGAAGAGTAGAAATAACTGAAGAATGGATTTCTTAAATTAATTATCCATTTAACAACAATTCGTTCATAAAATAACATTCAATCCAGCCTTTGCATCCTCCTAAGATCAACCCATTAAGGGTTTAGCCCTCCATTGATGGTATACTCTCAATGGTGGGCGGAAGATGGATAATAAGAATTGGATTGAAGAAATTAAAACCACGGAAATAACGAGCACTCCTCCGTGTGTGTGAATGAAATTCACACCTATGAGTGAACTAATTCACAACAACACAGAGATATCACTGTGCTTTGTGATTATAAAGTTTTAATAAATGAAATGGAAAATATATAAGAGAATAAGTTGATTAAGAACATAAAGATACAAAAACAAACTTACATGGAAATGGAAAACATTACAAAGGAAATTTGGAAGTAAAACATTACAATGAAACAAAGCATCCAAGATGATAAGAAAATTTTCCACCCCCATTACCTTCACCACTAGCTCCTTATATAGGCATATTAGGAGCCTTAGGTAAATCCCCCAACAATTAATTCACCCCCAACAATTAATAGAGTCAAATGGAGGGTGAATAATCAAAAGGAAATTGATGTTTCGAATTTGACCCGGAAAACTGTCCAGATTCATCCACCACATTGACGTGTGAATTAGAAATTGAAGAAGGCCGAATCCGGAGGGGCTGTAGAAGAAAAATATATTCATCCATCCGTCCTCTAAGAGCTGTAAATATTTCAGGAAATTTCGCTCATCCGTTTGGAAGCTATAGTCGAAATGGTGGGACGGATTTTTGAGCATTAATGTCATGTCCACCATTTAAATCTCAACTTCAGATCCATTTATCATCATGATAACATCAGAATTAGCTCTGGCCACAGTTGAATAAAATGATCCTCATATTTTTATATTTAGACTGTATAAATTTGAGCTTCATTGGGCTTGGTTTCTGGGCCCCACATTTGTTTGATGGGCATTAGGCCCATTATGCTTTTTCCAGCATGTTTCTGCCTTCAGGCGCAAAATTCTCCATCTTCCTTTGGGATTCATCAATCGGACCTAAAAGATAAAATGTTACAAACAAAGTGATAAATCATATCCCAAAATTTCAAATTAAAATGATGAATATTGTAATTTCCACAAGCAAATTATTGAGTGGGACCAAATTGACATTTTAAGCATGAATTGCACAATGATGGGAAATGAAGTTCAATTTATGAATTGGACTAAAATTGATGTTTATGAACTTTTAAACACATTAATATTAAGAACTTAACAATGAATATTAGCCACTTTCAGTGACTAATCAGATACCGCTGAGGTTTCATGAAGATATAGAACCTTAGTTAGTAGAGGTTTGACTTGGGGTAGTGGATCATGTTTTTAAGATTGTGTAGTCTTAACTGATTAGATAGTTGCATTGGTGACTAGTATTCACCATGGAGAAGATGTTGGATATGGATGTACCAAGAAATGATGCATCAGTGCTGATGTATCATCATGAGTTTTATATAGAGAGATCAATATGGATTCTTGGTGATCCAGACCCCCTTCTCTTATAGTAGAGGACTAGCATGAGTTTGTGGTGTGAATGTCCCTTTGGGATAGGATCCATCTTGATGGTGGTCCTGATGATGATATTTCTCTATGGTGATGATGAGAATCGGTGAAGCCCTATATTGGTGATGTTTGACATGAAATCATGAATGAAAGGAAGAGGGGAACTTCCCCACTAATATGTGTCTACGTGACATGACTAAAAACATGTGGGAGAGTCATTTCCACCCAAAGTGGATAGTGTTGAGGTATGATAGATTATTTCCTTTGACTTGTATGTTTGGGGTTTTCTTGATGTGCTAAGGTGTCAGAGTGGGCCTTGGTTATGGAGGAGAAGTGGGTAATGGTAAAGATGGTTTCAATCCACATAGGCTTGCGAAACCAAGGATATGGGTGTAATCGAGGTGTGAATGATGTATTCAATGATCTAGTTGTAGTTTTGGGATGCATTCACAAACCACTTTCCATGGATATATCCCCCATTCGAGACCTAGTGGTACCAGAGGAAGACTTTTTACATAGACCTTGTGCTATAGGCATATACAGATAGGATCAATGATCAACTATTTCTATCGACAATGTGACATAACTTTTCAAGGATATAGTGACTTGTAAAAAATATTCATGTAGCGATAGTGGGACACTATAATGTTTTCTTAAGTATGGGATGGCCATTTACCATCCATGCTAATATGAGTCCACTAATGAGTTTATCAGTTATTACATTGTTGGGATGGAGTTTTCCCCCTTCGATAAGGATTGATCCTTGAGCAGGGAAGGATAATATCATTCACATGAGGTTACAACTATTTCTATATCAGTTTTATAGTATTACCCTTGGAGTAGTGGATGCTATAAGATTTCAGATTCCTACGATAGCAGAGGAATATGAGGGAATCCATCTTGAGGATGTATCGGGTTTACCTTCCCATCAAGAGTTGTTTTTATACATGTAATTTCATTAGGTATAACCCAATATCTATGATATCATATAATATAACCCCATATAGATGTGGGATATGGAGGTGCAGTTGGAGAAGTCTATAGATTAGGGACTTCATATGACCCAATGTGTTTTCCTGGGAAACCCTGTGTTGTTTTCCTAAGGGGTAGATGGTAGCTTAAGGTTAGGTATGGATTAGTTTCACCTAAAACAGGTTCCTATATAGGAGGAGTATCCACTCATGAGAATTGATGACCTCTTTTCCCAGTGGATATAAAAAAAGTGGATCTTAGAGTTTGACCTCAGGATGGGTTATCACCATATCCATGTTCGGGAGGTGGATGTACTGAGCATGGATTCCTAGATCCACTAAAGTTATTTTGAGTTCTTGGGGATACCATTTGAAATGTTGAATAGCCCAACACAGTTTCAAAGAGTTATGAGCTATATCCTTAACCCTTCTTGGATTAGTTCATGGAAGTATTCTGTGATGGTACCCTTATGTCCTCAATGTTAGAGTTAGATCACACAAGACACTGAAGGATAGTGCTAGACATGATTTGGGAGTACTAGTCTATAATATCCCAATCTATATATAGATTTATAGTACTTTATAGTAACTTTTTACTCTTTTTGGGATATACTTTGGTTGTGTCTTACTTCAGGTTCATTTTAGGTGATTTTTTGAGAATTTTGGAAGCTCATGGGGCTGTGCACAGTTGGAACATGGTTTGATAAAATATTGTGACCTATCTACCCCAAAACATGCACACTTTGAAGGAGGGGATTTTCACAGTTGGTAATTGTTTTCTCAAATCATGTGGCCACCTAGGAGTAACTGTGCACCCTAGATTGTAGGGGCACATGATTAGGGTGTCTGGTTTGTCAAATCATGTAGCCTGTCCAGGAAACCATGCACATGAGTTTTTAAATCCCCAAAAATTTAATTAAAAATTACTAGACCCCTGGTGTATATCCATAATCTCCCCTATTTTACCTAAAATGATTTATATCACTTTTTTAGTCACCCAATAGGATTCCTAGCTCGAACCCCTTCCCTTGAAAATCGAATATCCAATGGATAAATCAACACCTATATGGTATGTGACCTCCTACTTATTTAGGTTTCTATCTATCACTTCTTTCTTTATTTTTGGAGTGGGATTAATTCATACATTGATGATGTTTTAGATATAGGTTTTTATGGATCTTGTTTCATTGGATCTTGGTCCTAGGTTTTAATTCTAGATCTCCTCTACCATTGTGAATTCAACAGTTCTACATTTAATTGAGGGCTAGGGTTTGGTGAGTTTTCATTAATGATCTTGAGGTAGGTGGTCTACTTAATAATTCCCATAGTCTTGATTATGATCAGGTGTGTTTAATTTTTCCATTCAATTTCTACATTGTACAATTTATTTTAAATTTAAAAGGTGAAATTAATTGCATGAAATTGTGAGACCCTTCACGAATCCCATTAGTCTCGTTAGAGATCATGAGACTGGCTTGATGGAAACCCATGGGGTGCTCCATTTATCCTTGAAATGATAATTATGAAATAATAAAAGAGGAAGAATGGATATATGAAATTTAAATAAATCCTTTTTGTATGTTTGATAATGGAGTTTAAAGGGTTGATTGAATTAACCTTGAAGGGTTAATGAGTTGTGAAATAAATAATAATAAATGGATTAATGGGTAAATTTTCCAGGTCGTTCATTATGATAAAAGTGAAGAACCATGGTTGTGATTGATAATTAAATTGGTAAACTATGTGTAAAGTGGTTGATAAATGAGTTATGAATGTGGAACCATGATATGTGTATATGCATGTGAACAACGAGTTGTGGGTTAGGGACTGCTGCTCCAAATACCTATGGGGTTCTATACTAATACTCTAGGCCATAATATATATATATATATATATATATATATATACTTGTGAATGTGAACAATGAGTTGTGGGTCAGGAACTACTACTCCAAATACCCTTGTGATGCCAAACTACTCCTCTAGGCCGCTAAGATATTGGCATTGGAATGATGTTCTAAGTTCCTGAGATAATGGTACCCGGACTGCCACTCTAGGGTGCCAAATAAAAGTGTAATTGAATCGAATAATGAAATCCCCTGAAATATTAATTTTTTAAAATACATATAGTGTATGGTTCAAATTCTAGCATGGGACAAAGTAAATATGACGTGGTTGGATAAAAAATAATAAATGTAAAACCTGATTACTTTTTCCATTTGATCTTTATTCTTTATTGAACTGCATACACTATTATAGAATAGATATTGTTTTAGACATCATTGGTGGTGGAATATTGAGTTTTAATCACACCCTAAATGCGATTCATGATTTTCACCTAAATAGACTTCATGTTTTAGGATAGGACAAGGCAAATATCTTTATTTTAGATGGATGAGTTGATTTTTGAGATAAAGTATGGATGAGGGAACCAGACATGTTGTCAGGACCCAAATGTGAGTTGTTAGTGTGTATTTATTTTGGGATTTTATTTGAATATTTAAACTTGTATGGAATGATATATTCTATGATTCAGTTAATGGTCAATTTTCCTATTTTGGAATTCATCATGTGATACTTGCTCTTATATTGATTATGGTTGATTACTGGTTATTGTCTTATCTTAGTTATTTTTATATTGAATTTCATTGGTGTCATACTTTTATAAATATAATATAGTCTCCCCACATTAAATATTATACCCTTGATACTAGTTATTAGCCTCTCACATAAAGGGTGGCATGCCTATGGTCATGTGGTAAACCGACTCAGGGAACCGATATGTAGCACTCGAGTTGGGGTGCTACAAAGTGGTATCAAAGGTGGTTTCATTTTCTTTTTAGTTGTCTTATTATTTAGGAAAGGTATAAAGGAGACTAGGATGAGTCGAGCCTTAGTCATGAGCTCATGCATGAGAGTAAATAACTCATGCATGGAGTAAAACCCAAGTACCCAGGGTGGGATTATTATTCTTGATGTTTGCTGTTATAGTTGATTGTTATTTCAACTTAGGTGATGCACTTGTTGTGTGATGTTACTATTTTTTTGATATTTTATTCATGGATTGATATGCCATGATAGTTAATTATACATGAATCATTTTAGGAACTTAAGAATTTATGTGACATTCATCATATAAGTCAAGCATGGAAAATCAAGTCATGAGTGGGTATTGGGGAATGGAAATGGTTATATTTATTTGATTATTTTATTTTTTAAAATAAATGATGTTTAATGATGAACTAATAATGGTAAAAATATGTCAAATGTGGGAATTGAAAATGGTTAAAAATGAGTGTTTAATGGGAAAATCATGATATGAAAAGTTTTTTACCTAGTCTTATCCATGGCCCAGGTTATGGATGGTTAAGGGTAGTGATATTTCCTTGGTTTTGACCAAAGGGAGATGCAGGGGGGATGAATTGTTATGAATTTATGTGAATCCATATTATGTAAATGTGATGTGTTATATTTTCTAATATATGTGTCTATAATTGTAGATACATGCCTCCATAATCAAGTTTGTTGGTAGGATTATAGGAGGAAAATACATGAAATGATCCCCTAGCAGTGGGATAAGAGACCCTGATAGTTTGGGGTGAAGGGGTGGGAGAGTAGTTCTGTGATAAATTTTCTATCTTTATGTAGTTCATGGATAGACACCCATGGTGGGATATATAGAATATGTTTAATCTGACTTAAAAGTTCCAATTTTAGCACCCTATGAAATCCACCAGAGAGGGTGGAACTGAGAAAGTTGAGTTCTGTATTGAGTATATCTAGATAATTATTGACCATTTAGAGACTCCTATAGAGAAAAGAGTCAAGTTGTCTGTTTATATGTTACGAGGTCAAGAGAATCCTTGTTGGGATATCCAGGCTCATAATGAGTAATTAGAGATCATGAAAAGGAAGAAATGTTTGTATAAATTACTGGAACACTTTTACCCTAGATACTCTGGTAGGAGATAGTAATAGTGTTTATGTGGCTGACCTAGGGAAGTATGTCCATGATAGACTATGATGGTCTCTTAACTAACTTTTAGTAAATTTTTCCAGTATTGTAAGGATATGAGAAAACTGTAGTGAGATTTTTTAAGGATATAATTAATTGTGAGATTAAGTCCAAGGTAAATATCTTTCATTTGAAGAAGTTTGTTGAGGTGATGAATTAGGATATCATTTCTTAGGGGAACCTGAATGAGGATTCCAGTGATGGAAATGTGGTTTTTTATAGAAAACTAGGAGGTATGACTTCTGAGAGTAAGAAGAATCACTATGATAATGTTAACTAGAGTAATGGAAAAAATAGTATCCAAATAGTAGGATTAGTTACCTAGAGCAGTAATTGAGTGTACTGTCATCACTGTGGTAGGGTGGGTCACATTCGTAGTTATTGTCCCTAATTACTGATGGAGTTATGAGCCTACAGTAGGATGAGACACTTATAGTGGTATTGTTGGAACCCATGGCGAATGGGTAGTGGTGGAGTATCGAGGATGAACCAAAATAATTTAAGGGGGTCTTATAACCCATTATAGTTAGGCAGTTGGTGTTCTACATTCCATGGAGGTTGAGGTGGAATACATGCTAATTTAGGGAAAGATCACCCATATCATTAGAGTAGTTTAGTATAGAGGACTCAGACTGGAGAACATGGTAGAGGGGTAGGTCAGTTTTATTCAGTTCATCTTGCACATGTTGCTAATGAGGCTAGAATATCAACATTCAGAGGTACCATTATTGTAGCTCTTATAATTTCGAGTGTTTTATTTAATACTAAAACCTCACATTATTTTATATCTATAAAACTTTTTAATGGTTTGTGTCTGACAGTGGAGTTTGTGAGTGGGTTTATGATGATCAACACACCTTTAGGTGTACATTCAAAGGAAATCTATCTATCCAAGTGATGTAACCTCGGGGTTGGTGAGTTTATTTTCCTTTAAAATATTTACATACTTTATATTTTAGGTTTTGACATGATTTTGGGTATGTAATGGATGGTATCATACCGATAACACATCGATTGTTACCATAAGAGAGTAACCTTTACATTTATAGAGGTTAATGGTTATATTCATCGTTGATAATGGGATATCCAGGCAAGCTGTGTAGGCCCAGTTCATCAAAAAATGGGGGAGATCACCACCAAAGTTGTGAGTATATTTTTGGATTATGGGGGTATATGGAATAGCTTATTTCAACCCTTAAGTGATTGATTTCAAGATATATTTCCTAAGGACTTATTAGGGATTCAACCTAAGATATATGTTGAGTTTATGATTGAGATAATGCCTGGAGCTAAACCAGTTTCTATTCCACCTTACCAAATGGAACCAATAGAAATTAAATATCTAAAGACTCAGCTAGAGGAATTGATGTATAAGGGATTTATTCATTCAAGTATGTCACCTTGGGGTTCTCTAGTTTTGTTCTCTAAGAAGCCTGATGGGACATTGCATTTATGTGTCGATTACTAAAAGTTGAACTAGATTAAATTTAAGAACCAATATACTCTTCAGTGTATAGATGATATCTTTGAAAAATTGAGAAAAGAATGTATATTCTTCATGATTGTCTTGAGATTGGGTAATCATCATTTGATATTTTGACCTTATGATATACTGTGGACTGCTTTTAGAAGTAGTTATGGCCTATATGATTTCATAGTGATGCCATTTGGACTAAAAGAAGATTCAGATGTGTTTATGGACTTGATGAATTGAACATTTCATCCATACTTGGATCAGTTAGTGGTTGTTTTTTGGATGAAATTTTTGTGTACTCCGATATTCATGAAGATCATTCCCAACATCTTCACATCATCCTGAGTAAATTGAGAGGGAATTGGCTATATTCCAAGTTATCAAAGTGTTAATTATGGATTGATATGATATATTTATTGGGTCACATAATCTCTTAGGAAGGTGTGTTAGTGGACGTATAGAAAGTATATGAATTTTTCTCTTAGTAGAATCCCAAGAATGTTTTTGATATCTATTTTTTAGGTTCAACAGGTTATTTTTAGAGATTCATTAAATACTTTTCCCACATGGAATCACTACTT
Organism: Viscum album; assembly: GCA_963277665.1. NCBI lineage: Eukaryota > Viridiplantae > Streptophyta > Magnoliopsida > Santalales > Viscaceae > Viscum > Viscum album. The sequence continues at coordinate 410,017,681 of OY728129.1, read as the reverse complement.
TAAATCCTGACCAAGAAGGGTATTAATTTTTTTTGTTCTAGATCATGTGAATATTTCTTCTAGGAGTTAAATAAGATTTTTACTATTACTAGTATTTTAATCCTACCAGAGCCCAGTGAGGAGTATACCTTGTTTTGTGATGCAATTGGGATCAGAATTAGAGAAGTTTTGATGTAGGGAGATCGAGTTGTGGTGTATGGGTCATGAAATTTGAGGCCACAAAAATGGAATTATCCTACACATAATCTAAAGTTGGCTATAATGGTTTATTCCATAAAGTGCTGGTGGCATTACATATTGGGTGAAACGTTTATTGTGTATACCTACCAATCAATCTTAAAGTACATATTTTTGTAATGAAATTTAATATTCGAAATTAGAGATGGGTTGAGTATATGAAATCATTTGACTTTGAGCTATCCTATACACCTAGGAAGGGAAACAATGTTGTTGATGCCTTAAGTTGGAACACATATTCAGGTAGTCTAGGAGTCTAGCTCTAAGTGGAAGATGAAGGCGTTGTTCACTGAGATGCATGTGGATTTTCAATAGGAGTGAGAAAAAATGAACCTTCTATCCTTATTAGTTGACTCCACACTTATGAACCATATATAGGAAAGATAGTATGAGGATTTGGATTGCCTAGATTTGAGGGAAATCCATGAATGTGTGGATTCAACTTCCAATTGGACCATAGAGGAGGATGAGATCATCTATGTTTGGGGCCATGTTGTAGTGCCTACATGTATGTGTGAGGATATGATGCATGGGTTTTATACCTTGAAGTGGGAAGTGCACCTTGGTTTGGAAAAAATATACCCTGACCTTCGTAGAAAATATTGGTGGCCATGAATGAAAAAAGAAATTGCAGGGTTTGTGACATGATGCTACACTTGTTAGTAGGTGAAGGCTGAGCATAAATGAATTGGTGGTCTATTATAGTTTTTTATCATTATATAATGGAAGTGGTCTGATGTTTCCATATATTTTTTAGAGGGTATTCCGAGGATCCCTCAGAAGAATTATGCAATATGGGTGATTGTGGACCATTTGACAAAAGTAGCCCATTTATTTCCTATCCGAGAAACTTTCACTGTTGATCTGTTGGGGGATATATATGTTTGGGAGATAGTCTATTTTCATGGGGTTCTATGGAGAACAATTTCATATCATGATTCATGCTTTTCTATGCACTTATGGAAAGGATTATAGAGGAAATTGGGTAACCGGGTGTTTCAGAGTATGGATTTTCACCCACAAATAGATGGAAAATCTGAGAATACTATTCAAGTACTAGAGGAAAATCTTAAGGAATGAATCCTATAATTTTTTAGGCCTTAATAGAAATAATTATCACTCATTGAGTTCACATATAACAATATTTATCAGAAGAATACTCAAATGGAACCATATAAGGAACTTTATAGTAGTCCATGTAGATTACCTTTATGTTGGATGGAGAGAGTTATTAGTACTAAGTCTCATGCAGGAGACATCAAAGAAGGTTCAGTTGATTTAAAAGTAAATGGATACAACATAGAGTAGGCATAAGTCTTGTGCATATTAACATCATTGACCTCTTTATTTTATAGTGGGTGATCATGTATTCCACCGGGTGTCACTGAGATTGGGTCACCATAGGATTCAAAGGTAGGGAAAGTTAGCACGAACGTTTTTCAAGACATTGGAGTTTATGGAGTGGATCAATTTAATGGACTGGACTCTCCTGGTCCATTTTTTTATTGGGTAACCTTGGACCCATCAGTGAGTCATGAGGGAAGTGGTGTCAGTGGAAGGGTGTCACCAATCGGTCTCACCGATCAATGTGTCCCCAATCTGTCTCACCAATCAGTGTCTCACCAATGGGTGAGTCACTGATCGGTGAGTCTCTGATTGTTGAGTCACTGGTTGGTGTCTCCCTGATGGGTGTGTCCCCAATTGGTCTAACCGATAAGTGTCTCCCCAATGGGTGAGTCACCGATCGATGCCACACCCGATCAGTGTCACAATGTTGTCGGGGGTTCCTTTTCCCAGTTTATCATAATGATTCCTTTATGGTTTAATGCCTCTTTAAAATGGTTTGAGGACATTGTTTTTAAAGACCATAAATGATTTTCTAGATCTCCAGGAGCGAGGAGACCCTCAAATGAGTCAAACTTTGTGTCGCAGTTACATGTTTTCCTCTGTTTAAAAGAAATATTTTAACTCCCAGATATTATGGCCACCTCTCCGATGAGAATTATTAAATAATAATTAATTTGATTGTGTGTAACCATCCAACCATGTGGTGAAACCATGATCTGAATTTAAAGCTGTTCAAGATTTTAATCCTGTAACTCTAGGATCTCACATTTTATCGCATGAGGATTCTTCTTTTTCTTCTTCTTGGATGATATCTTTTCCTTTCCTTGGTGTGTTTGGAGTCCCCCTTCCCGAGGCTAGTGGTGTGCCTATTCTAGAGCCTTTCTGCTCACTTTTGTAGTCCTTAGAGTTCCTCCCCTGTAAATCGTGCTTCCCCAGTTCTTGGCACATAGAGAAAAACTTTGATCGTTGATCATCCATGTAGGGATTCTTCATCCGTCTCTATTTACTGTGCATCATGTGGGGTGGGTATCATGATGTTTCCTCAGGACATAGATGGAACCAAATTTAACAAAGATAACAAATGAACCTTTAAAGAATGAAGGGGTGGAAATGATGATGTTGTTACTGTGTTATACATTGGTAGTTATATTATGAATTGTATGGGATTTTGTCCACTAAAAATCATGTCCTTTTGTGGTCCTTTATTATGCACTAATGAACCTCTGTTTTCTAGATAATTATATGATTAGATGGATATAACATGGAAATTAGTTAATCATGTAAACTCAGTTGATTAAATGGATGCCCAATGAATAAGAATCCTGGTTTGGTCACCCTGCTTAACAAAAAAAAAAGACAGAACTAAAAGAATGGTGTGTTTAAATCAGAAAACTCCCATGCTCTGTTCTGGTGAAATGTGTAGTTGTTTTTCTTGATCCTTTTGGGGTGACGTGGATGGGGATGTGATCCCCTATTGTGCAGTTGTTGGTTTTTAGATCTAAGGCCATGTGGGGCCATATGTTGGGGCAAGGTTTGGTTCCAGTACTTCGAGGGATCTCACAGATCATTTTTGTTATTGTGACTTTACAAGAGAACCGGGTGTGAATGCTTAAATTACTGCTTGGATTTTTTTTACTTCCTTGGATTGTGTCTATGTTTGTTATTTGACCTGCAGTGAAGAAGTATTTAAATGTAATCACTTGAATATGATAACAAGAATGGGTTTAATGGGTAATTGTTTTCCAGGAATGATTTGTGCTCTGGTTGTGGCTGTTATGTTTTTGTATGCATGAATAGTAATGAGGGTGTTTGTGTATGAGCTGGTTTTGGAACCCTTATGTTGGGTTGAGTGATTGTTTACCTATATTTATAAATTTAGTTTTGTGTTTCTTATTCGCACCCCACCAAATTTGAGCACTTCATGCCGAACACCCCCATTTCATGGGGGAGGGTGTTTTCCCAACATCCCATTGGGTGGATGGATATTAGCTACTTTCTGCTCTTGCTCCCGAGTAGCCCAAGACTCTTTAGGCAGACTATGATGACCTGAGGTCCATTTTTATCCCAAGACTCTTTGGGTAGGGTATTATGTGGTGGTTGGACTAGGTGTGTGAGGGTAGGTTGTTTCCCAAGTGTCTTCAGGATGAGGCCTAGGTGTCTTCGGGCCTAGTAGTAGTTGTTCAGAACCAAGTGTCTTTGAGCATGGTGGTAGTTGTTCTGGACCAGGTGTCTACGGGCGTGGTTACGTGTGGTTAAAGTGGCCCAAGTGTTTTCGGGCATAGCTATGGTTGTGGTGGCCCAAAAGGTTGTTGTTGGGGCGGCAGTGGGACTGCGGTGAGAATGGTGGGGGAGGTCTGATGCAATTATTTCTTAAATAACCAGTGGGAAAGTGGTATAGGGTACCCAAATGTCGATTTACTATTACTATTACATTACTTGACTTGCATTATTTGGGGAGTGTTCCTTGGTGAGGCTGGGTGGATAGTTTTCCTTGCTATGTGTTTTAGTTATCTCTATTTTCTCATGGGGTATTAGATTGTCTCCCCACTTGTGCACGGTAGCTTTTGGTTTTCCCTACTGAGTATACCAGTATACTCACCCTAAGTATATAAAACTACTTTCAGGTTTCTAGGAGGACTTCGGGGACCGTGCGAGACTGTACTAGCTCGGACATCGAGGCAATTTTCATTTCTGTTTTCTTTCTTTTGGTATTTTCCCTTTGGAGTTTTTCTTGTACCTATATGGGTTTATCTTTGAACATGCATATGGGAATGCGTTCTAGATTTACTTTTACCTTACGTTTTGGTGTTTTTTGGGTTTTTACCATCGTATCTCCCGATCCTACTAAATAAAAGGGTAATTAAATCCATATTAAGTGTGTTTTTATACCCTTGGTGCTAGTCACAACTCTGGGGCCTATTGAAGGAGGGAATCAGGGGTCATTATCTCTCCTTCAACTTGAGGAAGTAAGGGTCTGGTAATTTTCTATACTTTCCATTATCTCGGTGAAGGTGGGTCATGACAGAATGGTATCAGAGGTGATGGTTGAGAGATAGGATGGATCTCAGGGTTAGGAACAGTGAGGACTTCATGGAAGGGTACAGAAACAATGTTAGGAAATCTTGTTGTGTGAAATAGGCCTGGGAAGACTAGCTAGGACACTGGATTTTAGGCCCCCCTTGATCTAATTCAAGGACTATGGACCTATAGAACAACCAAGTGAGGTTACACTGATTGTAGGTTATAGACCATAAGAAAGGTACATGCATCATAATGACTTGTGTTCTTGTGTGTTCTGGATTTTTTGGTAATTTAAATAAATAACAAGTTTAAGCAAATTTTAAAAGAAATATTCTACACTACTTGGGCTTAGGAATTCCTTGTTTACCTTGAAGATATGGCACCCGAACGATGACCACAAGTAGTGTGGGCGATTGAGGCCCAAGAGGCAGATCTGGCTGATCAACAGAGGACTGATTGAGAGGAGGTGGATGACCAGTGGCAAAGGATGCTTTGTTCCTTTCAGTAGAAGACCATTGGGAATTACGAGGGAAGCATTTCAGATATGGAGACTGAAATCTGGTTTGAGGAGTTGGTGATAGCTTTCAACTTGATCTAGGCTCCGGCTGAGTACTGGGTTTCATTGGAAATCAGTCAAATGCAGGGGGAAGATCATCAGTGGTGGATTCTCTACCTCGAAGAGAGGATGGGGAGTTAGATTTTGTGGGCTGACTTTGAGAAGGAATTTCGGGTGGAATTATTTTCTTCTATGATGAAGGATGAGAAGAGGCAGGAGAAACTCTCCGTTCAGTAGGGGAGTATGTTAGTGAGGGAGATAGGGATGAAGTTCAAGGATCTCCTTTGTTTTTCTTCAGACCTTTTTTTAGATGAGGAGTCTCGGGTGAGATGTTTAGAGGAGGCACTCTGACCTTCTCTTCAGTATGCTGTTACTCCCTTCACCGTACCGACATACTTGGAGGTCCAGAAGAAGGCTTAAGTGGTGGAGAGGATGCACACTCAAGGAGTTGTTCTGAGAGAGGGGAGATAGTTGGGCTTGTCAAAGGGGAAGGTCGTTAACAGCAGGCCTCCAATGTCAAGGCCTTCCAGGTTTCAGCCAATGGGGAGCAGGCCCCAGCAGTTCCAATTTCGATCTCCCGGTCCTCTCCCTTTTTTTGCGGGCCCCAAACCAATAATATTCATATGTGGAAGCTGTGGGAACATTTGGAATCAGTGCCCAAACCGAGTGAAGTACAGTTGGGGTGGGCAGGTTTATCACTCACCTCAGCAGCAATAGTTTCTAGCCAGGCCTTTTCAGCAGTAACAACAGGGACAATGAGATCCCGCTCCTCTGAGAGTAGACGTTGCAGGAGGATGCCGACCTCAGGGTTCTCCTCCGAGACCTCGACCAGGGAATGGTCGGGGAGGTGGCCAAAAACCAAGGGATGGAGGAGTTGGACATGGGAAGTTGCACATCGCAGAGGCAGCAGTTCCAGCAGGGCTGGAAGTTGTTCGAGGTACGATTAACTTGTTTATCACCATTGCCTATGCCATGTTTGATTGAGAAGCTTCACACTCCTTTGTTACACCTGGTATAGTCCATGCCTTGGGCCTAGACATAGAGATAATCTCCCTAACCCTGGTGTTGAATACACTAGTTGGGGGTTATACCAGCCTATTTGATGTTTGTCGAGGATGTAGACTGATGTTGGGGCCACATCAGTCTAGTGGGGATCTCCTTCTACTACAAATGAAGTCATACGATGTCATCCTAGGCATCAACTGGCTGTTTTCTGTGCACACTGTTATCGACTACTTCCAGAGAAGAGTCATGTTCTTTGATGAGGATGGACAATGTGTTTCTTTTGTTGGAGAACAAAGTTTTTAAGTGGGGAGATGGCGTGTGGAGCCTCTTCTTTCTTAGTTGGCTGAGCTTTAAGTAGAATCAGTGGATGCTGGGATGATGGATGTTCTGGGAGTTGTTAGAGAGTTCCTAGATTTTTTTTCCTAAAGAGGTTGTGAATCTACCACCTTGATGTGGCGTTGAGTTTGGGATAAACTTACAACTTGGTACCCATTCAATTTCTATGGCTCCTTATCAGATGGTGCCTTCTGAGTTACAGGAGTTGGGGATTCAGATTGATGATCTACAGAAGAAGTGTTTTTTCCAACCCAGCATGTCGCCATGGGGTGCTTCGGTCTTGTTCGTGAAGAAGGAATATAGTGGTATTGAGATGTGCATAGACTACTTGATACTGAATCAGGTAATGGTCAAAAACCATTACCCTCTCCGAAGGATAGATGATCTCTTTGACCAACTAAGGGGAGCAGGTTGGTTCTCTAAGATCGATCTGTGGTCTGGGTATCACCGGTTAAGGGTGAAATATAGTGATATCCCGAAGACTACTTTTAGGTGTAGGTATGAGCACTTTGAGTTTTAGTCATGACGTTCAGTGTGATGAACACACCTGCTGTGTTCATGGGGCTCATGAACTCTGTTTTCCATGAGTTTTTGGACTGGTTCTTCATTGTGTCCATCGATGACATATTGATATAATCATGATCAGAGGAGGAACATACTAAGAACCTTAGGATGGTATTGTAGATAATTCAACATCACCAGCTATATTGTAGTTTCCTAGGTCTGGTAGGCTATTATTGGAGGTTCCTACCAGACTTATCTCGAGTTGTAGCTCCTTTGACAGTTTTGATCAGAAAAGACCAGGACTTCATGTGGAGTGAGCAGTGTTGGGGAGCTTTCAGCTATCTGAAGGAAGGGTTGGTTAGTGCTCTAGTTCTCAAGTTTCCAGAGGAAGGGGTGTTGTTTGAGGTGTTTTTTGATGCTTCTGGACTTGTCCTGGGGTGTGTGATTATGAAGTAATGGGGTTGATCACTTATGGGTGTAGGTTGTTACATCCCCATGAATGTAACTATGCCACCCATGACTTGGTTCTCATAGCGGTTGTGTTCACACTAAAGTTGTGGTGGTATTATCTCATTAGGGAGCACTTTGTGGTCTTCAAAGATCATAAGATTTTGAGGCATATCTTTACCCATCGGGACCTGAACTTGTGAAAGAGAAGGTGGGTAGAGTTTCTTTAGGACTATGACTTCGGGATTTCATACACCTTAGGAAAGGGGAATGTGGTGGCCGATTACTTGAGTAGAAAGTCGCAGAAGGATGTGGTTCGAGAATCGGTAGATGCATGGAATGTAATGGAGGAGTTGGATACCCTAAACCTGGATGGAAGGATGGAGGATGGTAGAGGTTTTCTATTTCTTATGACAGTACATTCGTCCTTGTTGCAGCAGGTGGAGGAGTCTTGGTGGGGGATGTAGTGGCTGAAGTGATGCGTGATATTGTTAGGTAGGGTAATGCTCTAAAATGATGGTCAGAAGATGGATAGAATTAGATGCTATTTCATGGATTTTTTTTCCTAGTGGAAATGTGTGGGAGAGTTCTTGGTGAGTTCCACAACTCACCCCTAGTGGTACACCCAAGAATTTACAAGATGTATCGGGGCTTGAGGGGTCAGTTTTGGTGGCCCAGGGTGAAGCGAATAGTGGCAGAGTTTGTGGGAAGGTTCTTTGTGTTTCAGTAGGTGAAGGATAAACACCACATCCTATGAGGTTTGCTGTAGCCTTTAGATGTCCCAAAGTGGGAGTGGGATGACATCTTGATGGATTTATTCATAGGACTACCCATGGTTCAAGGAGGTTGTGATGCTATCTGGGTATTGGTAGATCGGCTGACTAAATCATCTCAGTTCCTGGCGATCAAGGAGTCGAGTGTGGTAGATGACTTAGCACAGAGATAATTGGATGTGGTGGTGCGGTTTCATGGAGTTATTAAGTCCATAGTCTTAGATAGGGATAGACAGTTTACCTCACGAGTCTGGAGGGGATTGCAGCCTACTATTGGAACCCAGCTACACCTTAGCACTGCTTTCCACCCCCAGATAGATGGACAGATAGAGCGGACCATCCAGATGTTTTAGGATATTCTAAGAGCATGTTTTTTGGACTTTGTGGGATCATGGGTATAAAAATTTCCTCTGGTAGATTTTTCCCACAACAATAGCTATCACTCTACCATTGGCATGGATCTGTTTGAATCTTTGTATGGGAGACCATGTCGCTCACTGTTGTGCTGGATAGAGGTCACGGAAGAAGGTGTTCTTGGCCCGAAGGTTGTACATAACACCATAGAGAAAGTTAAGCTCATACAAGAGAGGATTAAGGCGGTTCATGACTGATAGAAGTCGTATTCCAATCATAGGAGGAGACCCTTTGAGTTCGAGGTCGGAGAACCATGTGTTCTTGAAGGTATCCCCTCAATGTGGGTAGTAAAGGTTTGGAAAGGGGATCAAGATCTCTCCTAGGTTCATCAGGACTTTTGAATTGTTGGGGTGAGTCGGTGAGGTGGAATATCAGATGGAGTTCCCACCTCAGTTGGAAATGATCCACGACATTTTACATGTCTCCCAGCTTCATCGATATCTACATGATGATTCCCATGTCATTGACTGGGAAGAGTTGTATATAGGGGATGAAGCTACATTCATGGAGTTACCAGTGAGTATAAAAGATAAGAAAGAGTAAGTTATTTGTGGAAAAAACCATCCCTTTGGTTCATGTGTTTTGGAGGCATGGTGGCCTCAGGGAAAGTACACGGGATTGAGAAGCTCAGATGCGCGCCCATTACCCAGAGCTATTCTGAGTTTAGTTTTGTTCTGTTTTTGTGACTTGTTTGTGAGGTAGAGATTGACCTTGTTAACTATGAAATGTGTTGTTTTCCTTGTTCTCTGAATGTGTATGAAGAGTATTGACTGTGGGGAGGGGAAGACCTGATCCCTAATGAAGACGCATTAGGGTGGATGCGATTAAACCCGTGTGGGCGAGTCAGTGCTTCCCAAAGTGGATAATATCTTGACATGGAGAAAGGGACTCCTTAATCCATATGACTAGATGGTGTGACCTTTGTATGTTTGTTTACTTAAGGGAGAAGTGTTCCTAGAAGTCGAGGAGGTTTACTCCTGATATGTATCTTTGAGGAGGTTGTTTGGACCCCTATCTTTTCTTTAGGTATAGTTTCGATTCTCGAGGACAAGAATAGTTTGAGAGGTATCTGATGTAATGACCTAGACCCTCATGGTCCATTACTTTGTTGGGGCGCCCTAGACCCATCAGTGAGTCATGAGGGCAGAGATGTCGGTGGTAGGGTGTCACTATGGTGTCACTGATTAGTGAGTCACCGATCGGTCTCACTGATTGGTGTGTCCCTAATCAGTCTCACTGATCGGTGTGTCCCCGATTGGTGAGTCACCAATCGGTGTGTCCCCGATCAGTGAGTCACGATTGGCACCACACCCGATTGGTGCCATGGGTTTGTTGGGGGTTTCTTTCCTCAGTTTCTTGTAATGATTCCTTTAAGGTTTAATGCCTCTTTAAAGTGGTTTGTGACCATTGTTTTTAAGAACCATAAATGATGTTCTAGATCTCTAGGAGTGGGGGAACCCTCGACTGACTCAAACTTTGTGTTGTTCTTACACGTTTTCCTCTTCTTAAATGAAATATTTTAACTCATAGCTATTATGGCCACCTCTCAGATGAGAATTATTAAATAACAATTAATTCAATCATGTGTAATGATCCAACCACGTTGTGAAACCACGGTCTGCCTTTAAATCTATTCAATATTTTAATCCCGTAACTCCAGGATCTCACCTTTTATCGCATGGGGGTTATTTTTTTTCTTCTTGGATAGTATATTTTCCTTTCCTTGGTGCGTTTGGAGTCCCCCTTCCTGGGGGTAGTAGTGCACCTGTGCTGGAGCCTTCCTTCTCACTTTTGGTGTCCTCAGAGTTCCTCCCTTGCAAGTCACGCATCCCTAGTTCTTGATGCATGGAGAAGAACTTCGATCATTGATCATCCATGTAGGGATTCTTCCTCTGTCTCTATTTACTGTTCATCATGCGGGGTGGGTATGATTATGTTCCCTCAGGACGTAGATGGAACCAAATTTAACAAAGATAATAAATGAACCTTTAAAGAATGAAGGGGGTGGGAATGATGATATTTTTGTTGTGTTATACCTTTTTTGTTATATTATGAATTGTATGGGATTTTCTCCACTGAAAACCATGGCCGTTGGTGGTCCTTTATTGTGCACTAATAAACCTATGTTTTTTGGATAATTATGTGATTAGATGGATGTAACATGGAAACTGGTTAATCACACAATCTCAGTTGATTAAATGGAGGCCCAATGAATAATAATCCACGTGTGGTCACCCCGGTTAACCAAACAGAAATATGGAACTAAAGGAATGATGTGTTTAAATATGAAAACTCTTGTGCTCTGTTCTGGTTATATGTGTGGTTGTTCTACTTGATTCTTGTGGGGTGACATGGGTTGGGATGGGATCCCCTATTGTGGAGTTGTTGGTTTGTGGAACTGATCTTGTGTGGGGCCGTATGTTGGGACTTGGTTTGGTTCCAGTACTTAGAGGGATCTCACAGATCCCTTGTGTTGTTGTGACTTTACAAGAGAACCAGGTGTGGATGCTTAAATTACTGCTTGGCTATTTTTCCTTCCTTGGCTTGTGGCTATGCCTGTTAGTTGCCTGTTGATGAAGAATTATTTAAATGGAATCACTCGAATATGATAACCAAAATGGGCTTAATGGGGAATTGTTTTCCATGAATGAGTTGTGCTCTAGTTGTGGCTGTTGTGATTTTGTATGAATGAATAGTAACAAGGGTGTTTGTGTATGGGATGGTTTTGGAACCCTTAGACTGGGATGTGTTCTTGTTTACCTATATGCATAAATTTAGTTTTTTTTCTTATTCACACCACACCCAAGTTGAGCACTTCGTACTGAACACCGCCATTTCACGGGGGAGGGTGGTTTTTCCAACATCCTATTGGGTGGATGGATATTAGATCCTTTCTAATCCATCTCCCAAGTTTCCCAAGACTCTTCAGGTAGGCTGTGATGGCCTGAGGTCCATTTTTATCCCAAGACTCTTCAGGCAAAGTATGATGTGGTGGTTGGCCTAGGTGTGCTCGGGTAGGTTGTTTACCAAGTGTCTTTGGGATGAGGCCCAAGTGTCTTCGGGTGTGGCAGTAGTTGTTTAGGCCCATGTGTCTTCTGGTGTGGTAGTATTTGTTCTAGACTATGTGTCTGCAGGCATGGTTATGTGTGGTTTTGGTGGCCCAGGTGTTTTCAGGCATAGCTAGGGTTGTGGTGGCCCAAAAGGTTGTTGTTGGGGTGGTAGTGGGACTACGGTGAGAATGGGGGGGGGGGGGGGGTTGATGCATCATATGTCTTAAATAACCAGTGGGAAATTGGTCCGGGGCACCCAAATGTCGATGTGATATTACTATTACTTTACCTAACTTACATTATTTGCGGAGTGTGCCTTGGTGATGCTGGGTGGATAGTTTTCCTTACTAGGTGTTTTGGTTATCTCTATTTTCTCACAAGGAATTTGATTGTCTCCCCACTTTTACATGAGAGATTTTGGTTTTCCTACCAAGTATACTTGTATACTCACCCTATGTATATAAAAATGCTTTCAGGTTTCTAGGAGTACTTCGGGGACCGTGCGGGACCGTACAAGTTTGGACATCAGGACAGTTGCCGTTGCTTTTTTCTTTCTTTTGTTAATTTCCATTTGGATTTTTTCTTGTACTTGTATGGGTTTATCTTTGAACATGCATATGGTAATGGGTTCTGGATTTACTTTTACCTTCAGTTTTGGAGTTGTTTGGGTTTTTACCATTGTATCTCTCAATCCAACTAAATAAAAAGGGTAATGCCTTCCATATTACGTGTGATTATATACCCTTTGTGATATTCACCACTCCGAGGCCTATTTAAGGACAGACTCAAGGGTCATTATCTCTCCTTCAACTTGAGTAAGGAAGGGTCTGGAAAGTTTCTATCCCTTCCCTCATCTCGGTGAAGGCGGGTCGTGAAAATCAAACCGGTGGTGTAACGATTAGCTATTCCACAAAGGTATAGTGATATACAAGACTTTTTTTCATATATCAGAGATTAAAAAGTATCACCCCAACCCTTATAATGCAATCGATATTGATGATGTTGTTCTTTTGGTTGGTGCATCCTTTGAGGATATTCCAATTCATGTTATGGATCATAGTGATAAAGTGTTGTAGGGGAAAACCATGCTGATATTATGAGTGCTATGGAATCATGGTTGTGTTTAGGAGGACACATGGGAGAGATAATTAGATATGCAAGCTTAGTGGCCTAAACTTTTTACCTCCGAATCTTAGTGATTCTTGGAAGTACGTCTCGGTGATGAGATATTATAAGGTGGGGATATTTTAAGATCCTGACCTTTCTATGGATGTCCAGTTCTTTTTAGGTACTTTTTACCCATATTTTGGTCATACATTGTTTGGGTCTTTCTTCAAGATCGTTTTAGGTTAATTTACATAATTTTGGAAGCCCATGGGGATGTTTATGATTGGTACATAGTTTGACCAAACCATGTGGAATCCCTCCCCCAAAATGTCAACCCTTAGATATAGGGGGTGCACATGGTTGAGGCATGGTTTGTAAAACCGTTCACCCACCTAGGAGTAACTATGTACCCTAGAGAGTAAGGGTTCATAGTTACAGAACACGATTTGTCAAGCCGTGTGGTCTTTCTAGGAAACCATGCACATGTGTTTTTGAACTCCATAAAATTTAATTAAAAAATACCAAACCCTTGGGTTATACCCCTAATCACCACTATCATACATAACATGATTTAAATAACTTTTTAAGGCTCTCAAGAGGATTTATAGGATCCTAAAATCCATTCCTTTGTGGATCGAAGATCTAGTGGATGAATCGACACCTCTCTTGTATGTGATCTATTCCTTGTTTAGGTTTCTCTTGCTTCCGTATATATTCCCCTTTAGAGTGGGATGGATTTTTCTATTATTTATGGTTTGGATCTAGGTTTCTATGAATCTTGTTTCATTATATCTTGTTCTTAGGCTTTGATTCTAGATCTCCACTACCATTGTGAATTCAACCGTTATACATAGTATTAAGGGATACAACAATGATCTTGAGGAAGATGGTATAATTGATAATTCACATAGTCTTGATTATGATCATGTGTATGTAATTGTGCCATTACATTGCACATTGTGAAATTGATTTTAAATTAAAATGGTGAATTTAATTCTATGAAATTATGAGACCCTTCACGAATCTGGTTGGACCTGTTGGAGATTATGAGACTAGCTTAATGGAAACCCATGGGGCATTCCATTTATCCTTGAAATGATAATTATGAAATGAGAAAAGGGGAATAATTGGTGTATGGAATTGAAATAAATCCTTGTTTTATGTTTGATAATGGGATTTAAAGGGTTGATTGGATTAATCTTGAAGGGTTAATGAGTTGTGAAATAAATGAAAATAAATTGATTAATGGGTAAATTGTTCATTTTTTCCCTGTGATAAAGGTGAAGAACCATAGTTGTGTTTGATAAATGAATTGGTACACCATGTTGAGAATGGATGATAAATGAATTATGAATATGGAATCATGATATGTGTTTATGCATGTTAACAACAAGTTGTGTGTCAAGAACGGCTGCTCCAAATATCCATGGGGTGCCAGTATGATACTATAGTCCCCAAATACACACACATACACACACACACACACACACACACACACACACACACACACACACATATATATATATGAATGTGAAAAATTAGTTAAGGGTCAGGGATTTTTGCTCCAAATACCTATGGTGTGCCAGACTGCTACTCTAGGTTCCTGAGATACTGGCATTGGACAGATGTTTCAAGTGCCTGAGATAATAGTACCCGATCTTCCGCTTGAGGGTACCAAATGAAAGTGGAAATAAATTGAATCATGAAAGACCACAAAAGATTTATTTTTTTAAAATCCCTATGGTGTATGGTTCAAACTATAGAACATGCTGAAGTACGTATAATGGGTTTGGATAAAGAATAATAAATGTGAAACTACTTTACTTTTTCATTTGATATTTATTATTTATACAAATGCATACAATGTTATAGAATGTATATTTCTTTAGACGCCATTGGTGGTAGACTACTGATTTGTACTCACACCCTACTCAGGATTCCTGATTGGTACCCTAATTGACTTCATGTTTGTAGGACAGGATAAGGGAAAAATCCCTATGTTATATGGATGAGTTGGGATTTGGGATGGGTCATGGATGAGGGAACCGAACATCATTTAGGGACCCACTTGGGAGTTGTTAGTGCATTTTTATTTTGGGTTTTCATTTGAAACTTGAAACATGTTTGGAATTACATATTATTTACTTCGATTTATGGTCATTTATCATATTTTTTGACTCATCATGTGATTCTTGGTCTTATATTGATTATGGTTAATTACTAGTCATTGTATTATCTTGGTTTTTTATATTGAATTTTGTTGTTGTGTTTCTTTGATAAATAGGATATAGTCTCCCCGCATTACATATTAGACCCTCTCTTCTAGTTGGCCACCTCTGGTGTATGGGGAGGCATGCCTAAGGTTATCTGATGAACTATATTGGGGAATTGGTATGTGGAACCTGGGTTGGTGAATTACATAGTTGTATGGTAGTTCTCATAGAATCAATTATGTATTTGAAGTTCCACTTCTTGGGATATGTATTCTTAGACATGGGATTAATATTGGGCCCAATAGGGTTTAAGGTAATGATAGATTGAGATCCACCCTAATAATTGGCTACGGTTGCATGTTGTCACATCAATTTTTTTCATTTTTTATTATTGAGTAAGGTGTTGGAGTAGTTGATCTCTTTGTTCTAAACCCTATTGGGTGGAGATGGTGAAATATACATCAAGCCAATGGTTGTTACCCCTTCACTTCTTCATCAAGTCAGAGAGGAACAACCTATGGATATCAATATGGAGATCGTTCCTAACTAAATTTCCATTGGATATATTCCTGAAAGATTCCATAAAGGCAGGGAGAACACATCCTTGTTTATGGATTGTCGATGGCACTAGTCATTCTATGAGATAAAGTTCTAAGATAGTAGTTTTCACTTAGTAGTAAACCCAAGATAAGTGTCGTTGTACCAGGTTTCTTTGGATTTTGTTTTAGTGGACAAGGATCTTTCAACTTGTTGCTGAGTTTAACTCTCGGCATCTCACTTGCCTATAGGCGGAGACTGAGGTACTAGTGGAAGTGGAAATCAGATTTTTTTTTGTTCTCATGATGGGAATTCCACGTTTGATGATATGTCATAATGATTCTTGAGTTATCATAGACTGACTCACTAGGTTGGCCCACTTCCTATACTTCTAATAGAAAACATTAATGGAGAGTTTGAGACACTTATACATGTATGAGGTTTCCTGAATTAATGAAATTACCTCAATAATCATTTAGACTATGATGATCACTTCATGTGATGATTGTGGAGAGTATGCAGAAGGCCTTTAATAATCATCTATGCTTGAGTACATTGTTTATACCCCAGACAAATGGTCACAAAGAGAGAGCATAATTCAAGTTTTGGATAACATGCTTTTGGATTTCATGTTAGCATTGGGACATATATGGGAGTATCTCCTATGATTTGTGGAGTGTGTATCACAATCGTTATTACTCCACCAGTGGTGTAACACAATTTGAAGCCGTCTATGTGGGACCCTATAGGTCACCACTACACTAGTCAGAGTTAATGATATTCCGCACTTATAGGCCTATGTTCGGTTCTAATGATGGTTGCGAAAGGGGTGAAATATATCCAAGTGTGGATGAGAACTACCCAAAAATGTCAGTAGTTCTTTTTATATTAATGAAGATGGCCTTTGGAGTTTGATGAGGAGATCATATATTTCAATATATCTCACAATATTTTGGATCATGAGGATTTTTACAGGAAGTAATTCTATCTCTAAGGATCATAGGCCATTTTTATAGTTATTGTATTAGTTTAGAAAGGTGGTGTACCACTTTACACTATGATTATTGTTGGATTGGGTGCTTGGTGTTTTCTACATGTACCACCAAAGTAGACATGTCCACGAATTGATATAGAATTTCGACTAAGATGAGCTGGGTGTGGGATGTGAAGATGCCTCCGAAGGTACTAAGTGGTGGTTATAAACTGACCAGTGAAGACCCTTTGTAGGAAGTGGTTCCCCTGGGTGCATGTTTGATTACAACACTAGAACCATTTTTAGAACTCACTAGAATAGTAAATCCAATTAAGATCTTAGTATCCCCATATTAGAGTAGGTTTTTTTAATTTTAGGACAAAAATCCAGGAAGGTGGGGAAAGTTGAGTGACTGATTTTTTACCGTGTAAGATTTTGGAATATTTATTGGAATATTTATTGGAATATTTTTTGATCTAATCACTAAGATGGAATGAGTTTCCAAAGACCGATTATTCTATAATTGAAACTATAAGAAAATTAAATATATTAATATCACATGATCACAATTTTCTTGAAAAAGTGGAGCCCTTATTGAATGGAGCCTCAGATAAGAAATACGATACCATGATTAAATTCAGAATGCATGGTTTATCATAGGAGTGATCTGAAGTTGGTTGGTTCCAAACATTCAAATGAGGTATCTATTGGTGGGTACATTAAGTGGATTAATTAATTAATTAATTTAATTAATTAATTAATTAATTAATTAAATACCTAAACCTAAAAATTATCTATATAATTTCTGTTATATAAATTCACTAGGGTTATCCATATAACCCTTTGAGTTTAAGAGTATATTCAAGGTGTTATTTTTTGGTGAATTGAAATTTAATGATCAAGGAAGATCATATTGTGATGAATCAAGAGGTAGTAGATGTAGTGGGTCTTATCCTTCACCAGTGAAGGTGTTATTCACCAATGATCAATCATTTTTCAAGATATGGATCATCAATTTTGGATTTTTATTTTTTTATTAAATGATTGATCATGGATATTTCTATATGCTTTTTGATATGCATTTATCCTTTCATTACATCATCTCATTTCAATAATTTGATTGTTTAAATTAATTTATTCTTTCTAAGCTTTGTTATCACCCCCAGATATCCTTATTATGACATAATTGTACAAGAATACTTGAAAAATGATAGGTTTTACTTTTTTCTTGTGATTTTCCCCTCTCTGTTCATCTCATTCTTCACCTTTGGCCTATAGGGTCACCGTTTGATATTTCTAATGCAGGTTCGAGCATGATTGAGCCATGAGATTCATTGTGGTTGCATAGAAGACACACTAATCAGTAGTTTATGAAAATATCCTGAAACTAAATGGTATATGGGTGATAATCCATGGATTTTAAATTCATAGGTGCGACATGATCAAACATGAGGTGCACAGGCAGTGTTGCAGGCTTTGTATGGATCACTTGGTTCTGATTTTATACTAGTGGAGGGTTAAAAATTATGATAGGAGGTCATTCCCTCTCATTTTTGGTGGTCTTTAGGAATTATTTATGGTGGGGAGGATGGATTTTGAGAACACATAGATAATATAGACTTTATGTGAAAAATTAAGTACATGTTATTTATTGGGGTGAACACTTGTTGTGTAGCCCCAACCAACAGTGCATGATAGGGTTTTGGGTAAGATAAAGATCACACACTGTGTTGTGGGCCAACATGACATGTGACCCTCCCTACATATCCATGCCATGTTTTTGTTAGAACACATTCATGATCCTATGCAGGAGGACATAATATGTAGTTTATGAGTACATGAGCATGAGGTGGTACTCAGGCATGGCCCGATATATGGACAAGGACATGGGCATGGACAAACCATCATAGGATGACCAAGAGCACATGGGTAGCCCTTGAGTGGTAGATACATGCCATGTGGACCCCATTACACACCATGTACAATGACATTGATTATAAGACATGTCCATAAGAGAACATGGACATGTAGCAAACCAGGTCCATACACTGACTGGACCCCTTACACACCATGTATTCCTTTTTATAAACTTCTTCATCTTGTGTCTTGTTTATTTTGACCCAGCTTTTGGCCTACAAGTGGAATATCTTGAGTGTTTTTCCCCATAGAATGAAAATTTGTACTTAATAGTTTCTTTTGGGATACTATGCCAGATGTTCTGAGCGTCAAAACTTCTTTAGGAGACACTTGATGATACCAGTGATTAGGTGGGATCCCTAGATTGATGTTAGGGTCAATAATCCCCTGTTACATTAGGGAACTATAATGACCCTGACCCCAGAAGCCTAGAGTCGGTGCATTATTACATATCATTGGCATGATCATAAAATATCAAGTCTCGAAAGACCGATTAGTTTAGTAGCTTTGGATGTACTAGGTACATTCATAAGGTTTACATTACATCATAAAATGGAAAAATACAACAACATTGTTTCCAGAGACAACACTGAGATCCCATAGGGTATCTTTATAGGTTATTCATAATATACTTCTTTGCATGTTGTGAAAAATAAAACATAGAAATGGGTGAGATCAAATGCTCAGTAAGGATAAAATTATAGCGGAAACTTTCATAAATAAGCATAAACATTTAAGGCAGTGTATAAGACTAAAACAAAAGCCTTTGAAACTTGAACTTCAACATAATATGGAAAAAATAAAATCAAATAATGGAATTTAATTATTCACATGGATATTCTACTATTTGAATAGTCATATGTAATATCAATAGCCACTTTCATAATTATGGAATGCATAATGTCAGACTTTCATAACCACATAGTCAGGGCCTTGTGCCAAGACTACAAATAAGATTTTGTCAAGGTCTTGTGCCAAGACACTAGTTTGTCTCATGAGACCTACCGATTAATTGAGGAGCTATATCAGGCTCCACCCATCACTTACTAAGTTCAATGCATTCCTCATATGAAAATTTTGAAACATAACATAAACATTCATATTAAAAATAGTATACGAAATGTCAATACTTTATCCACAAACTCTGAATGGTATAAAAATAACACATCCACAGTCAAAAATAACTCATTCAATACCATATGGAATATTGTATTGTAAAAAATTAACAAAAATCGAGAATAATTAAGGATATTGACATAGATTAAAATAATCATCAAAACTATTTGAGGGAAATATCCCCATTTTTTGAAAACATTTAAAAGTAACACTATTTGTCAAGAAGCCGTTTAAAAATAGATTTTGGAATCAAAGTGTCCCATGCCACTTTGAAACTTTTAAAAGGAATTTTAATTTTAGAACTTTAATTTCCATATAAATAAATCCTTAAAACCATTTTTAAAACATGGGAATTAATGAGAAATAATTAGAATAATAAATCTTTTAAACCTTTTAAAATGATATTTTAGTTAGAGTTCCTAACCAAAAGATAGACACTTGAATACAAATAATTGAGGTAATCAAAACTTTTTAATATCACGAGAATAAAGGGATTCATGATATAATATTTCAAAGTACATTATATACACCATATAAAAGTGATTTAGTGTATAACAACAAAGAAGTTTCAATGGAATGTAAATTGAGATGAAATCTCTTATAAAGACCATATCCTTAGGTTAAGGATAAATCAACGACATAATTATGTGTGACAAATATAAATACACTAAATATGATTGGATATTCAGTGTAAATCAATCAGAGGACATTCACACATATTCTTGTAAAAACAACACCAATAAATTGGATATTTAACTCTACAAATGGAGATTGAGTTAAAATTACTCTTATCATGTTCATATCGATGACTTGAGAATTTATAAATAGAGTGATTATGTGTATAAAAAGTATATCCACAGAAAGTGGAGTGGAAATTTTGACATAAGAAAATGAATAGTGATTCTACACATAATCTTGGAGTAAAATAATCAATGAAGTATGCATAAAGCCGAATGAGTGGAAATTAAATTTTTTAATTCCCTTACCAATTTGGTAACTTACGAAACATACATAAAATGAAATAAGGATCTTACAATGATGATTTAAATATCCATAAATTAAATTATATTACACAATGAATACAATCATGGGTAGTACACACACCACATGCAATAAATAAGTGGTGAATAATGGAAATCTCACGGAATTAAAAGTGAGATAAGAAACCACTTACCTTGTACTTTTTACTTGGTATAGGGTAGGTTAAAAACCTGTATAATGGTGAAATAATTGTTATTAAATTATAAAATAATCATATAAATTAATATGATATCATATATTATCTTTTAACATTTCTTTGTTAATAATATCTTAGTATTATCGTCATTTCGGGTGTTAACAGATTTGTTTTCCTTTATATTATTTGTTATGTGAGTCATATTTGTTATGGATGAGATTTATATTATTCATATCCAGAATTATATCATGTTTTTAAACATTATTTTTAATCATAAAATGAAATTTAGTCTTGAATGGATATGATTGGGAATGAATCTCATCGTGTTCGTGGCGATGGTAATCCGTACGTACGCACGAGCGAAAATATCATTCTTTTGATTTTAAAATAATATATAATTGGATTCTATATAATATATACAGAATAATTATCATGTTATATTTATGTTTTACATCAATTACACATCATTATTATACCCATCCAAATAATAATGTATTGAATAACAATTACACCATGACGTGGAGACGGTAAGCCGTACGTACACACGTATGGTGACATGTTATTCAAAGGATGGATAGAATAACAAATTTGGTTGTATCATATTTATAATAACATAACAGTATATATAAGATACTATAGTTATTATTTTATAATGTAAACAACAAAGAAAAAGGAAGTGGAAGAAGAAAGGAACTTGGAAGAGGTGGTGAGATATTTACCTCTTCTTCGGGTTCTTCCTTTTGATTTGATCAAAAGGGCTCATTAGGTTGGCTTTATGACTAAAGGAAGGCCTCTAGGATGAAGGTAGGAGAGTTTATAGGATATTTGGGTAGCGTTTAGCTGAACCAAATGGATTTTAAGGTGTTAATTAGAGATAAGGGGGCGTGCCCTTTTATAAGAGGGGTGAGGGGCAACTTAGGAAAAGCTAGAAATATTATTTTATAATAAAATCAGTTTCGGTTACTAATGGATCCAAAATGTATTATTTAAAGTCTGAGGTGGGGATGAGTCGAAAAACACTCAAAAAATAGGTTTTATATAGGTTTGGGTCACTATATTGACTTTATTTGTTATATTTAACTATTAGTTAAATAGTTTGACTTTTACCAGGTCTCTTTGTATTTTTATATTATATGTTTAATAAAATTACTATATAATTACAAGAGAACCCCAAATGGTTAATTAATGATACAACTATCATTATATAAGTATTTTTGGCCAAACATTTGATATTTAGGAATAGAATATCAATTAATAATATAATATATTTTTTAAAAACTCTTTTATGTGAATTTTGACACTATTTGGTATTTTGTTTTTTCTAAATTCATAACAACATTATTACTTCGAAAAAAATTAATATAACCAACCATAACATGTCATATTTACCTAGAAAATTAGTTTAATTCATAAAAATTCTCAAATTACATTTATTTGGTTATTTATTATATCAATTGTTTTAACATTTCATTAATTAGGTAATTACTGCATCATCATTGTGTCATAAATAAATTATATTATTTAATGTCTAAAAAATATAAATAAAATATGATTATGTAGGAAAAATTTTTATCTTTGTAATGAGTATTTATAGTCTAATTTACCTTATATTTATCCCTATATTAAAAATGTTTTAGTTATTAAACTTTGATTTTAACTCTTTTAACTCTTCTTTAAATAAAATAATAATAAATGTCCTAATCTAATCTAAGTGGATCAAAGAGGTTAATATTTTATTCCTATGGTTTTTTGGTCGAATTATACTTATCAAATAGAATTAGGACACGTGTTAGGGTAATAATAATATCATTTTTACCCTTAATTACCCTATTTACTTTTAACCGTGGTAAATAAAGGTAAAAAGCTACTATTCACGAAAATTATTTTTATCTTATTGAACCAAATTTTACTCCTTGATATTAAACGTGTCTCTCGGATTTTTGAAATTCAACTCACCGAAGTGGTAAAATTATGTTTTATGTGAATTTGCAAATTCTCCTCGGAGGTGGGTAAAAGACGGTGAAAAGTTCAATAAAATTTTTATATATCTAAAATTATTATAAACTGACTCCAATGAATTACATTGAAATTATATAGGTATTATGTATCTATTTTGACCTAAAATAAATTTAAATAAAATAAATAATTATTTAAATAGAAATTCGTTTTTAAACTATAACTCAGTGTATTTCACTATTTATCAAAATTTAAACGTTTTCAGAATCATACCAAAAATTCACCCTATGATAATTTTGTTATTATGAATTCAAAAGTAGAGTCTATTTTACCAAATTCAAAACATAGAAATTTCATTTATTAGTTTAAAATTAATTCCTGTAGTCAAAACCAAAAAGCATATTTTTATGAAATAATAACTACCAAAAGATTGACATTTGTTTATGTCTAATTTCATAGTGAAATTACTTCCAATGACCAACATTGGATTAAATGGTAAAAATATAATCTAATTATACATCCAAACCATTCATATGTATAGTTTAACACTTTAAATTATTTTGATTAAAAAAGTTGTTTTCAGTTAAAATATATTATTTTTCACTATTCACCTAAATATGAAAGTTATGAGAAAAACACCAAAAATTATTAGAAACTAAATTATTATGTCCCAATCTCAAAGAAGAAGTTTATTTTGTCAAATTGAATATACAAAAGTATCAAATATTGGATTTAAAAAGGGTTCGCCATTAAAAGGCGGTAAAATTGCATTTTTTGAAAAATACTTCTTTTATCTGAAAAAATGAATTTTTCATTACATTATGTCTAAGAAACTCATAATATGGATTCTAACATTAAAAGGGTTATATAAAGTTCAAAATTCTGTTAATACTATTCATAACAGCTTTTGAACGACTAAATTGGTAAGTCGTGGTTCGCTTGAACTCGATGTTGTGTGTAGTGTAAGTTATTGAATTACTTTGAAGAACTAACGTACTGTGAAATCTTGGAGAGTTACATTCTTCCCTCCTTCAATAAATTGTGTCCTCACAATTTTTAAAATTGGTCTTGGGAATATAATGGAAAGTCCCACATCAGAAAAAGAGTCAATAAAACTATCACTTTAAAAGAAAGAAAGAGAAGTACAAAGGTCACCCAAGATAACCCATACTAGGATTCCATATAGGAAAACATGGATATGGAAGATAAAATAAGTGTCATGTTCTGACAGAGAGGGATAGAAAACATGATTAGGAGAAAGTTAACAATAAGAAAACTAGAAACTTGTGATGGGACAAACGGTCATTAGTTTCCCAGTAAGAAAAGTAAACGGACAACATTTTTTTTGTTTTAAGTTAAATTTCATAAAGATAAGGAATTTATTTATGAGATTGACTAAGAACATAAAGATACATACTTACTTTTTAAGTTGAGTTTCATTCTTTAATAAATTTCTACCACTAACTCATTTTTTTAAACGATGAGTATTCAAGAAGACTTGGTCACACTAGAAGAGCTAGAATAAGCTTCTAGATAATCACATGATCCTCAAAGGATAAACTATATATTTACCTTGTCTTTAGAGATTAATCAAAACCAAAATGGTTAGTACAAGATTTGATGATAGACCAAAAGGATATTCCTTTAGAGAAAGAAACACTAATCTTAATTTCTAAAATTAAACCAACAATACCCCAAAGTTAAATAAATACAATTCAATAAAAAATTATCCTTAAAATCCTTCAATATAATGCAAACTAATATTTAAACCCAAAACTTAGAAGAATTTGGTTATGTAGTCTTCCACGTTAAATTGTACCTCCAAATGACATCAACTACTCTTAAAGTCACATACTTAAAAGTAATTAACCTAATCACATAGTCTCTATTATAGGTTAATCATTTCCATAAATAACCCAAATCACTATAAATACAAAATAAAAACATAGATAAAAAAAATCCACCATTAGTACTCAAATGAAATACCATAGTTTTCTATTTTCGTTGGGCATATAGTGTTTAAAAAAAGCAAACATCTTCCAAAATAACATTTATCACTTAATCACCAAATCATTTTCCTATACTAAGGGTATTCATTTGATAAGACATAAGATCCCAAATAAACTTATTATTGATCAATAAAATCATTTAACTAAAAATAATT
Source organism: Viscum album (assembly GCA_963277665.1). Lineage (NCBI taxonomy): Eukaryota > Viridiplantae > Streptophyta > Magnoliopsida > Santalales > Viscaceae > Viscum > Viscum album. Next base: position 409,992,831 of record OY728129.1, on the reverse strand, counting down.
AGTCACACTAACCAGGGACTTCACGTAGTCCAGTGGTTGGTGATAAATCCCAATCACACTCTGGTTGTGGGTTTTATTCCCACAGTATTGTATGACGTGACGGTTTGTCACATGGTCTGTGTGTTGTCCTTTTTCAAAAACTATATTTTATAAAATTACCAAAATGAGATAAATTCCTCAAAATAACCATAATATAATTTAACCACAAATTTTATCTCATACCTTACATTTTCATTCCAAAATTTAATAGCTTGTAATTTCCTCAAACCCAATGATCATATAAAACCAAATGGGTATTTATAACTATATACACAAGTGAAAAGATAATTCTTCCTTAAATATCATTTTTAGATGACAAATGCAGGGTTAAAAATACAAGAGAAAATTATTCCAAAGAAATCCCATCAATAAGGAGCACTAATACTTTTAAACATTTTTCCAACCATTTATTTCCATATAGCCTCTTCTTTGACCAAGAAAATATCCTATAGAATAGGACATTCACTCGGGTAATGGCCAGGTCCCCTAAATTTACAACAAATGACTATAAATGGATTCTTGGTACCATTTTTATTTTCTTTCATAGTACTATTCATTTTTCCTTAGCAATTATTCACTTTATGTCCTTCTTTCCCACACGTAAACCATTTCTTTGTTCCATTGAGACAGTTTCTTGGGTGTCACCTTCCACATTTCTTCCATGACAGAAATTGAGGATTCTTTTCTCCATGGTCTCTACTGCTAGAGCTCTTATCATTCACCACCTTTCTCTTCTTTGTTGAGTCTGGGAGTTGGTTAATATATATGTTGTTGATCAAATTTTTCGAAAACTAATTTGGCATGAACACAATATCTTTTACGCCTATCAAAATTCCATTTTGTTTCTCATTTCCACCACTATTCCCACCTTGTACATCATTATCAAAGTTTCTATGACTTCCTTGGAATCCAGCCATTGACTAAAACCAGAAAGCATTGTGTAAGTAACAGAAGTCATAAAATCATTTAGAGAAAATCATGACACCATATTTTCAATTTAAACACCTTAGGATTAACCAAGGTCATTTATTCTCATCTTATATTAAAATAATTCAAATAGATTTGTAAAGAAAATGTAAATTACCCTACTCATATCCCCTGGGAGTGTCATAACCAAGAGTGCAGCAAGGCCCGTTGTCGTGCACCAGTTACCGTTCGAGACTAGCTCAAAGTGGTGTTTTCTAGTTCTACCCCTAGGTACATCTTTTCCAGAGCCGCCTCTACCTGATCATATCCAGACATGGATGTATTGTTTGGAAAACTCACAAAATCACTACAATACCAAAATTTTAGGAAGTTCCTCTATACTAATCCTCAAAGTCTATCTTAGGGACTATGTGCTTTAATCAGAGTTTGTCTAAATCTAATTTACAAGGTTTGTACTAAACTTATTTTGATAACAACTATAACTCCCTGACCCCATAAGCCGAGAGTTGGTGCATTATTACATATTATTGGCATGATCATAAAAGATCAAGTCCCAAAAGACTGATTTGTTTAGTATCCTTGTAAGTACTAGATACATTCATATGGTTTACATTACATCATAAAATGTAAAACTAAAACAACATTGTTTCCACAGACAACACTGAGATCCCATAGACTATCCCTGGAGGTCATTCATAATATACTTATATTCATCCTGGGAAAAATAAAACATAGAAAGGGGTGAGCTCAGATGCTCAGTAAGGATAACATTATAGCGGAAACTTTCATAAATAAGCATAAATATTTAGGGCAGTGTATAAGACTAGAACAAACACCTTTTAAACTTAAACTTCAGCATAATATAAAAAAGATAAAATCAAATAATTCCATTTACTTATTCACATGGATATTCTACTAGTCGAATAATCTCATGTAATATCAATAGCCACTTTCATAACGATGGAATGAATAATGCCAGACTTCTATAACCATATAGTCAAGGCCTTGTGCCAAGAATACAAATAAGATTTTGTCAAGGCCTTGTTCCAAGACACTATTTTGTCTCATGAGACCTACCGATGCATCGAGGAGCTATAGCGGGCTTCACCCGTCACTTACTAAGTTCAATGCATTCCTCATATGAAAATTTTAAAACACAACATAATCATTCGTATTAAAACTAGCATACGAAATGTCAATACATTATCCACAAACTATTAATTGTATAAAAATAGCACATCTATAGTAAAAAAACAACTCATTCAATAAAATATGGAATATTTTATTGTAACAAATTATCCTCAATCGATAATATTGAAGGATATTGACATAGATTAAAATAATCATCAAAACTATTTGAGAAAAATATCCCCATTTTTTTGAAAACATTTAAAAGTCACACTACTTGTCAAGAAGCCATTTAAAAATAGATTTTGGAATCAAAGTGTCCCATACCACTTTGAAACTTTTAAAAGTAATTTTAATTTTAAAACATTAATGTACATAAAAATAAATCCTTAAAACCATTTTTAAAACATGGGCATTAATGAGAAAGATTTAGAATAATAAATCTTTAAAACATTTTAAAATGATATTTTAGTTAGAGTTCCTAACCAAAAGAGAGGCACTTGAATACAAATAATTGAGGTAATCAAAAGATTGTAATATCATGAGAATAAAGGTATTCATGATATACTATTTCAAAGTACATTATATACACCATATAAAAGTGATTCGGTGTATAACAACAAATAAGTCTCAATGGAATGTAAGTTGAGATGAAATCTCTTATAAAGACTGTATCGTTAGGTTAAGGATAAATAAACGACATAATTATGCGTGACAAATATAAATACACTCAAAATTATTGGATATTCAGTGTAAATCAATCAGATTACATTCACACATATTCTTGTAAAAATAACACCAATCAATTGGATATTTAACTAAACAAATAGAGATTGAGTTAAAATTACCCTTATCAAGTTCATATCGATGACTTGAGAATTTATCAATGGAGTGATTATGTGTATCAAAATTATATACATAGAAAGGGTAATGGAAATTATGACATAAGAAAATTAATAGTGATTCCACACATAATCTTGGAGTAAAATAACCAATGAAGTATGCGTAAAGCCGAATGAGTGGAAATTGAAATTTGGAATTCCCCTACCAATTTGGTAACTTACAAAACATGCATCCCATGAAAGATGGATCATACAATGATGATGGAAATATCCATAAATTAAATTATATTACACAATAAATACAATCATGGGCAGTACACACACCACATGCAATAAATAAGTGGTGAACAATGGAAATCTCACAGAATTAAAAGTGAGATAAGAAACCCCTTACCTTGTACTTTTTCCTTGGTTGAGGGTAGGTTAACCTCCGGTATAATGGTGAAATAATTGTTATTAAATTATACAAGAATCATATACATTAATATGATATCATATATGATCTTTTAACATTTCTTTGTTAATAATATCTTAGTATTATCATCGTTTCAGGTGTTAACATATTCGTTTTCCTTTATATTATTTGTTATGTGAGTCATATTTGTTATGGATGGGATATATATTATTCATATCAAGAATTATATCATGTCTCTAAACATTATTTTTAATCATAAAATGAAATTTAGTCTTGAATGGATACGGTGGGGAATGAATCTCATCGCGTTCGTGGAGACGGTAATCCGTACGTACGCACGAGTGACAATATCATTCTTTTGATACTAAAATAATATATAATTGGATGATATATCATATATACATAATAATTATCATGTTATATTTATTATTTACATCAATTACACATCATTATTATACCCATGAAAATAATAATGTATTGAATAACAATTACACCATGACGTGGAGAAGGTAAGCCGTACGTATGCACGTATTGTGACATGTTATTCAAAGGATGGATAGAATAATGAATTTTTTTGTACAATATTTATAATAACATCACAGTATATAGAATATACTGGAGTTATTATTTTATAATGGAAACAACAAAGAAAAAGGAAGTGGAAGAAGGAAGGAACTTGAAAGAGGTGGTGGGATATTTACCTCTTCTTCAGGTTCTTCATTTTGATTTGATCAAAAGCGCTCTTTAGGTTGGCTTTATGACTAAAGTAAGGCCTCTAGGATGAAGGTAGGATAGTTTAGAGGGTATTTGGGCAGAGTTTGGTCTATCCAAATGGCTTTTAAGGTGTGAATTATAGAGAAGTAGGAGTGACCTTTTATACGAGGGGTGAGGGGAACCTTAGGAAAAGCTAGAAATATTATTTTATAATAAAATCATTTTCCCTTTATAATGGCTCCAAAATGAATTATTTAAAATATATGGTTGGTATGGGTTGAAAACAACTCAAACAATAGGTTTTAGATAGGTTTGGGTCACTATATTAACTTTATGTTTTAGATTTAACTCTTAGTTAAATAGTTTTACATTTACCATGTCTCTTTGTATTTTTATATTATATGGTTAATAAACATACTATATACTTCCAAGAGAACCCCAAATGGTTCAATAATGATACAAATATAATTATATAAGTCTTTTGGATGAACCTTAGATTTTAAGTAATATAATATCAATTAATAATATAATATCTGTTTTAAAAACTCTTTTATATCAATTTTGACACTATTTGGTATTTTGTTTTTTCTAAATTCATAACAGTATTATTACTTCAAAAAAAATTCATATAACCAACCCTAACATGTCATATTAACATAGAAAATTAGTTTAATTCATAAAAAGTTTCAAATTATATTTATTTGTATATTTAAAATATCAATTATTTCAATATTTCATTAATTAGGTAATTATTGCATCATCATTGTGTCATAAATAAATTAAATTATTTAATGCCTAAAAAATATAAATAAAATAACATTATGTAGGAAATATTTTTATGTTTCTAATGAATATTTATAGTTGAATTTATCTTATTTTTATCTCTATATTAAAAATGTTTTAGTTATTAAACTTTGATTTTAACTCTTTTAACTCTTCTTTAAATAAAATAATAATAAATGTCCTAATCTAATACAAGTGGACCAAAGAGGTTCATATTTTATTACTATGGTTGTTTTTGGTCGAATTATACTTATCTAATATAATTAGGACATGTTTTAGGGTAATAAAAATATCATTTTTACCCTTAATCACCCTATTTACTTTTAACCGTGGTAAATAAAAGTAAAAATTTACTATTCATAAAAAATTAATTTTATCTTATTGAACCACATTTTACTCCTCGATATTAAACACATCTCTTGGATTTTTGAAATTCACCTCACAGAAGCGGTAAAATTAAGTTTTATGTGATTTTGTAAATTCTCCTAGGAGGTGGGTAAAAGACAGTGAAAAGTTCAATAAACTTTTTATATATCTAAAATTATTATAAACTGACTCCAATGAATTACATTGAACTTATATAGGTATTATGTATATATTTTGACCTAAAATAAATTTAAATAAAATAAATAATTATTTAAATAAAAATTCGGTTTTAAACTATAACTCCGTGTTTTTCACTATTTATCAAAATTTAAAAGTTTTCAGAAACATACAAAAAATTCACCCTAAGATAATTTTGATATGCTGAATTCAAAAATAAAGTCTATTTTACCAAATTCAAGACATATAAATTTCACTTTTTAGTTTAAAATTAATTCCCGTTGTCAAAACCAAAAAGCGTATTTTTATGAAATAATAACTACCATAAGATTGACATTTGTTAATGTCCAATTTAAAAGTGAAATTACTTCCAATGACCAAAAATATATTAAATGGTAAAAATATAATCTAATTATACATCCAAACCATTCATATGTATAGTTTAACACTATATATTATTTTTATTAAAAAAGTTGTTTTCAGTTAAAATATATTATTTTTCACTATTAACCCAAATATGAAAGTTATCAGAAAAACACCAAATTTTTTTGGAAACTAAATTCCTATGTCCCGATCCCAAAGAAGAAGTTTATTTTGTCAAATTGAATACACAAAAGTATCAAATATTGGATTTAAAAAGGGTTCGCCATTAAAAGGCGTTAAAATTGCATTTTTTTGAAAAATACTTCTTTTATCAGAAAAAAATTAATTTGTCCTTAAATTATGTCTAAGAAACTCATAATATGGATTATAAAATTATAAGGGTTATATAAAGTTCAAAATTCTGTTAATACTATTCATAACCCCTTTTGAACGAATAATTTGGTAAGTCATGGTGCGCTTGAACTCGATGTTGCGTGTAGTGTAAGTTATTGAATTAATTTGAAGAATTAACGTACTATGAAATCTTGTGGTGTTAAATTATTCCTTTATTCAATATATTTCATCCTCGTAATTTTTAAAATTGGTCTTGGGAATATAATGGAAAGTCCCACAACAAAAAAAGAGTCAATAAAACTATCAATTTAAAAGAAAGAAAGAGAAGTACATAGGTCACCCAAGATAACCCATACTAGGATTACATGTAGAAAAACATGGATATGGAAGATAAATTAAGTGTCAAGTTCTGATGGAGGGGGATAGAAAAAATGATCAGGAGAAATTTAACAATAAGAAAACCAAAAACTTGTGATGGGACAAACAGTCATTAGTTTCCCAGTATGAAAAGTAAATAGACATCATTTGTTTTTGTTTTAAGTTACATTTCATAAAGATGAGGAATTTATTTATGATATTTACTAAGAACATAAAGAGATATACTTACTTTTTTAAGTATAGTTTTATTCTTTAATAAATTTTTACCACTAACTCATTTTTTTAAATGATGAGTATTCAAGAAGGCTTGGTCACACCAGAAGAGCTATAACAAACTTCTTGAGAATCACATGATCCACAAAGGATAAACTATATATTTACCTTGTCTTTAGAGATTAATCAAAACAAAAATGGTTATTACAAGATCTGATGATCCCCCAAAAGGATATTCTTTTATAGAAAGAAACCCTAATCTTAATTTCTAAAATTAAACCAACAATACCCCAAAGTTAAATAAATAACATTCAATAAAAAATTGTCCTTAAAATCCTTCAATATAATCCAAACTAATATTGAAACCCAAAACTTAGAAGAATTTGGTTTTGTAGTCTTCCACGTTAAATTATATCTCCAAATGAAATTAACTACTCTTAAAGTCACATACTTAAAAGTAATTAACCTAATCACATATTCTCTATTATAGGTTAATCATTTCCATAAATAACCCAAATCACAATAAATCCACAATAAAAACATAGATAAAACAAATCCACCATTACTTTTCAAATGAAATCCCATAGTATTCTATTTTCCTTGGGCATATAGTGTTCCCAAAAAGCGAACGTCTTCCAAAATAATATTTATCACCTAATAACCAAATCATTTTCCTATACTAAGGGTATTCATTTGATAAGACATAATATCCCAAATCAACTTATTATTGATCAATAAAATCATTTAACTAAAAATAATTAGTCACACTAACCAGGGACTTCATATAGTCCAGTGGTAGGCGATAAATCCCAATCGCACTCTGGTTGTGGGTTCAATTCCCATAGCTTTGTCAGACGTGACGGGTTGTCACACGGTCCACGTGTTTTCCTTTTTCAAAAACTATTTTTATAACATTACCAAAATGAGATAAATTCCTCAAAATAACCATAATATAATTTAGCCACAAATGTTATCTCATACCTTGCATTTTCATTCCAAAATATAATAACTTGTAATTGCCTCAAACCCAATGATCATATAAAACCAAATGGTTATTTATAACTATATACACAAGAGAAAAGATAATTCTTCCTTAAATATCATTTTCAGATGACAACTGCAGGGTTACAAATACAAGAGAAAGTTATTCCAAAGTAATCCCATCAACAAGGAGCACTAATACTTTTAAACATTTCTCCAACCATTTATTTCCACATATCTTCTTCTTTGACCAAGAAAATATCCTACCTAATAGGGAATTCACTCGGGTAATGGCTAGGTCCCCTACATTTACGACAAATGACTTTAAATGGATTATTAGGACCATTTTTATTTTCTTCCATAGTACTCTTCATTTTTCTTCAGCAATTCTTCAATTTATGTCCTTCTTTCCAACATGTAAAGCATTTCTTTGTTCCATTGAGACACTTTCCTGGGTGTCTCCTTCCACATTTCCTGCATGATAGAAATCGAGGATTCATTTCTCTAGGTTCTCTACTACTGGAGATCGTATCATTCAACACCTTTCTCTTCTTTGTTGAGTCCGAGAGTTGGTTAATATATATGTTGTTGATCATATTTTTGGAAAACTGATTTGGAATGAACACAATATCTTTTATGCCTATAAACATTCCATTTTGTTGTTCATTTCCACCACCGTTCCCATCTTGTACATCATTCTCAAAGTTACTATGAATTCCTTAGAATCCATCCATTGACTAAGTCTAGAAAGTATTGTGTGAGTAACAGTAGTCATAAAATCATTTAGAGAATTTCATGACACCATATTTTCAATTTGAAACACCTTATAATTAACCAAGGTCATTTATTCTCATCTTATATTAAAATAATTTAAATCGGTTTGTAAAGAAAATGTAAATTATCCTAAGCATATCCCCTGGGAGTGTCGTAAACAAAAGTGCAGCAAGGCCCGTTGTCGTGCACCAGTTCCCATTCAATTCTAGCTCAAAGAGGTGTTTTTGGGTTTTACCCCTAGGTACATCTGTGCCAAAGCCGCCTCTACCTGTTCGTATCCAGACAGGGATGTATTTCTTGGAAAACTCACAAAATCACTACAATACCAAAATTTTAGGAAGTTCCTCTATACTAATCCTCAAAGTCTATATTAGGGGCTATGTTCTCTAATCAGAGTTTATCTAAATCTAGTTTCCAAGGTTTGTACTAAACTTCCTATGATACCAATTGTAACGCCCCGACCCCAGAATCACAGAGTCGGTGCATTATTACGTATCATTGGAATGATCATAAAAGATCAAGTCTCTAAAGACCAATTAGTTTAGTAGCCTTGGAAGTACTAGATACATTCATAAGGTTTACATTACATCATAAAATGGAAAAATACAACAAAATTGTTTCCATAGACAACACTGAGATCCCATAGGCAATCCTTGGAGGTTATTCATAATATACTTATTTGCATCCTCAAAAAAATAAAACATAGAAAGGGGTGAGCTCAGATGCCCAGTAAGGATAACATTTTAGCAGAAACTTCCATAAATAATCATAAACATTTAAGGCAGTGTATAAGATTAGAACGAAAGCCTTTTAAAATTAAACTTCAAAATAATATTTCAAAGATAAAATCAAATAATTCCATTTACTTATTCACATGGATATTCTATTAGTCAAATAATTACATGTAATATCAATATCCACTTTCATAAGGATGGAATGCATAATCCCAGACTTTCATAACCACATAGTCAAGGCCTTGTTCCAAGACTACAAATAAGATTTTCTCAAGGCCTTGTGCTAAGACACTAGTTTGTCTCATGAGACCTACCGATGCATAGAGGAGCTATAACGGGCACCACCCTTCACTTACTAAGTCTAATGCATTCCACATATGAAAATTTTGAAATATAACATAAACATTCATATTAAAACTACCATACAAAATGTCAATACTTTATCCACAAACTATGAATGGTATAAAAATATCACATCCACAGTCAAACATAACTCATTAAATAAAATATGGAAGATTGTATTGTAACATATTAACCTCAATTGAGAATAATGATGGATATTGACATAGATAAAAATAATCATCAAAACTATTTGAGAGAAATATCCCCATTTTTTTGAAAACATTTAAAAGTCACCCTATTTGTCAAGAAGGCATTTAAAAATATATTTTGGAATAAAAGTGTCCCATACCACTTTGAAAATTTTAAAAGGAATTTTAATTTTAAAAATTTAATTTCCATATAAATAAATCCTTAAAACCATTTTTAAAACATGGGAATTAATGAGAAAGATTTAGAATCATAAATCTTTAAAACATTTTAAAATGATATTTTAGTTAGAGTTATTAACCAAATGAGAGACACTTGAATACAAATAATTGAGGTAATAAAAAATTTGTAATATCATGAGAATAAAGGGATTAATGATATACTATGTCAAAGTACATTATATACACCATATAAAAGTGATTTGGTGTATAACAACAAAGAAGTCTCAATGGAATGTAAATTGAGATGAAATATCTTATAAAGACCGTATCCTTAGGTTAAGGATAAATCAATGACATAATTATGTGTGAAAAATATAAATACACACAATATGATTGGATATTCAGTGTAAATCAATCAGAGGAAATTGACACATATTCTTGTAAAAACAACACCATTGAATTGGATATTTAACTCTACAAATGGAGATTGAGTTAAAATTACTGTTATCAAGTTCATATCGACGAATTGAGAATTTATCAATGGAGTGATTATGTGTATCAAAACTATATACACATAAAGTGGAGTGGAAATTATGACATAAGAAAATTAATAGTGATTCCACACATAATCTTGGAATAAAATAATCAACGACGTATGCGTAAAGCTGAATGAGTGGAAATTAAAATTTGTAATTACCTTACCAGTTTGGTAACTAACGAAACATACATCCCATGAAATATGGATCATAAAATGATGATGTAAATATCCATAAATTAAATTATATTACACAATGAATACAATCATGGGAATTACACACACCACATGAAATAAATAAGTGGTGAACAATGGAAATCTCACGGAATTAAAAGTGAGATAAGAAACCCCTTACCTTGTACTTTTTACTTGGTCAAGGGTAGGTTAACCACATGTATAATAGTTAAATAATTGTTATTAAATTATATAAGAATCATATACATTAATATGATATCATATATGATCTTTTAACATTTCTTTTTTAATAATATCTTAGTATTATCGTTCTTTCAGGTGTTAAAGGATTCAATTTCCTTTATATTATTTGTTATGTGAGTCATATTTTTTATTAATGGGATGTATCGTATTAATATCGAGAATTATATCATGTCTCTAAACATTATTTTTAATCTTCAAATGAAATTTATTCTTGAATGGATATGATGGGGAATGAATCTCATCGCGTTCGTGGAGACGGTAATCCGTACGTACGCACGAGCGACAATATCATTCTTTTGATATTAAAATAATATATAATTTTATGGTATACCATATATAAAAAATAATTATCATGTTATATTTATTATTTACATCAATTACACATCATTATTATACCCTTCCAAATAATAATGTATTGAATAACAATTACACCATGACGTGGAGATGGTAAGCCGTACGTACGCACATATTGTGACATGTTATTCAAAGGATGGATATAATAATGAATTTAGTTGTACCATATTTATAATAAAATCATAGTATATAGAAGATACTAGAGTTATTATTTTATAATGTAAACATCAAATAAAAAGGAAGTGGAAGAAGAAAGGAACTTGAAAGAGGTGGTGAGATATTTACCTCTTCTTCGGGTTATTCCTTTTGATTTGAACAAAAGGGATCCTTATGTTGGATTTCTGACTAAAGGATGTCCTCTAGGATGAAGGGAGTACATTTTAGAGGGTATTTAGGAAGAGTTTAGCCGAGCCAAATGGCTTTGAGGGTGTGAATTAGAGAGAAGGTCGAGTGCCCTTTTATAAGAGGGGTGAGGGGAACCTTAAGAAAAGCTAGAAATATTATTTTATAATAAAATAATTTTCGGTTTCTAATGGCTCCAAAATGGATTATTTATAGGATAAGGTGGGTATGGGTCTATAAAAACTCAACCAATAGGTTTTAGACAGGTTTGGGTCACTATATTTACTTTATTTTTTAGATTTAACTCTTAGTTAAATAGTTTGACATTTACCATGTCTCTTTGTATTTTTATATTATATGGTTAATAAACGTACTATATAATTACAAGAGAAGACCAAATGGTTCATTAATGATAAAACTATAATTATATAAGTCTTTTGGACAAACCTTAGTTTTTAGGAATGGAATATAAATTAATAATATAATATTTGTTTTTAAAAACTCTTTTATGTCAATTTTGACACTATTTGGTATTTTGTTTTTTATAAATTCATAAGAGCATTATTACTTCGAAAATAACTCATAAAACCATCAATAATATGTCATATTTACCTATAAAATTATTTAAATTTTTAAAAAGTCTCAAATTACATTTATTTGGATATTTATAATATCAATTATTTTAATATTTCATTAATTAGGTAATTACTGCATCATCATTGTGTCATAAATAAATTAAATTATTTAATTTCTAAACAATATAAATAAAATAAAATTTTGTAGGAAATATTTTTAGCTTTTTAATGAATATTTATAGTCAAATTTATCTTATGTTTATCCCTATATAAAAAATGTTTTAGTAATTAAACATTGATTTTAACTCTTTTAACTCTTCTTTAAATAAAATAATAATAAATGTCCTAATATAATCCAAGTGGAACAAATAGATTCACATTTTATTACTATGGTTGTTTTTGGTCGAATTATACTTATCCAATAGAATTAGGACATGTGTTAGGGTAATAATAATATCATTTTTACCCTTAATTACCCTGTTTACTTTTAACAGTGGTAAATAAAAGTAAAAAGTTACTATTTACCAAAAATTATTTTTATCTTATTGAACCACATTTTACTCCTTGATATTAAAAATCTCTCAGATTTTCTAAATTCAACTAACAAAAGCGGTAAAATTATGTTTTATGTGAATTTGAAAATTCTCCCAGGAGGTGGGTAAAAGACGATGAAAAGTTCAATAACATTTTTATATATCTAAAATTATTATAAACTGAATCCAATGAATTAAATTGAACTTATATAGGTATTATGTATCTATTTTGACCTAAAATAAATTTAAATAAAATAAATAATTATTTAAATAAAAATTCGGTGTTAAACTATAACTCAGTGTTTTTCACTATTCTTCAAAATTTAAAAGTTTTCAGAAACATACCAAAAATTCAACCTAAGCTAATTTTGATATTATAAATTAAAAAATGAAGTCTATTTTACCAAATTAAAAATATTTAAATTTCATTTTTTAGTTTAAAATTAATTCCCGTTGTCAAAACCCAAAATAGTTTTTTTATGAAATAATAACTACCAACAGATTGACATTTGTTTATGTCCAATTTCAAAGTGAAATTACATCCAATGACCAAAATTGGTGTAAATGGTAAAAATATAATCTAATTATACATCCAAAACATTCATATGTATAGTTGAACACTATAAATTATTTTTATTAAAAAAGTTGTTTTTAGTTAAAATATATTATTTTTCACTATTCACCCAAATAAAAAAGTTATCATAAAAACAACAAAAATTTATTGAAACTAAATTATTATGCCCCGATCCCAAAGAAGAAGTTTATTTTGTAAAATTTAATATACAAAATTATCAAATATTGGATTTCAAAAGGGTTCTCCATTAAAAGGTGGTAAAATTGCATTTTTTGAAAAATACTTCTTTTATCTGAAAAAATGAATTTGTCCTTACATTATGTCTAAGAAACTCATAATATGGATTCTAAAATTATAAGGGTTATATAAAGTTCAAAATTCTGTTAATACTATTCATAACCGCTTTTGAACGGCTAATTTGGTAAGTCGTGGTGTACTTGAACTCGATGTTGCGTGTAGTGTAAGTTATTGAATTACTTTGAAGAACTAACATACTATGAAATCTTGGGGTGTTACAAGAACCGGTTACCCATTCTATCAAATATATTTATAGGTCATTACTCCACTGCCGCACTAGGGTGTGGGTTCTTGAGGCTATCATAGAGATATCTGGGTCAATACTCCCCTATCACACTAGGGAATGAGTTCACCATATTATTTATACAGGTAGGGTTAGTTTTCCCCCTAATACTACAGGGAATAGATTATATACTTATAGACCGGTACTCCCCCATCTTTGAGCTTCAACGAGGTGAGGGTTCTCCATGAGAGATGTGTGATCCCTTGGTTATGGTGAATAATTTCATGGTGTATACCCCTCCACTCATATTATAGTGAGGTTATGTCGTAGTAATGGTTCATAATAGATGTTCTCTCTTATATAGTGTGTGGTGGCATGGTGCAAGCCCATCTGTACGGTTACCTATACGGCTGTGAGAGATGTTGGGCATCACAAATGGACTATTGGAGTTGTAGGATGACTTATTGATATGGATATACTCTTTTAATATCATTTATGTTTATTGTTGATCATATCAATATGTTTATGGTTGTTGTCTTATTTTTTAATTGACATGCCTTCATTGGGGTGACCTGACCACTGTTGTATCTCTTTCTATTGCTCCTCATTGATTTTCAGGGAATCCTAATGGGTATGTATACCCACCCCTACATGGAATTTTCTCATATTCATCTTGACTTATAAATAATATGAAAAAATTAGTGATTAATTTGGTGGATCGTAGTAATAACTTGGTGTATTGACTGTGTACAGTGGTCAGACTTGGATATCAGGAGTTGGGCTCTCTCAGCTTTCTTTACTTGAAGTTATTTTCTAGTTGAGATTTGTTTTTGGTTGGGAATGTATTTTAACCTTCATATTTTGGTTTTATTCTAGTGTAATTTCATATATTCCACATATTTTATCACATTCATTATTTTTCTCTTGATGTTATAGCCTTTTACTTCATATCCCTCCACACTACTGCATGGAGGTGGTTGGGTTTATGTGTAAAGGTACATTTGGAAAAGGCCTCACATTATAGTGAAAACTTCTCGACACTTGTCTCTATCCCATATTCTATTATAGGTGGTATTGGTGTTGTGATGGATTTTCCTTCCACATTCTATGTGGGCTGTGGTGGGTTGGGTTGTTAAACCTTTTAAATTAGAACAACAACCACCTTATTCTCCTTCCTATGGTGGTAATATATTGATGAATCATAATATTTAATTTGTCCTAACCTTTTTATTTGGTTAATATTAAACTATTTCTATGTAAATATATAATTAAATATTTTATTATTGGTTATATTTAATAAATTTCACTATAATGATAATGCCTCTATATTTTTAAAGAAAAGACACAACACCGAGTTTCAAATCATGAGTCCGATAAATTTTCTCATGAACCTTCAATTGAATAGAGGCATAATCTACCACCATTTCATTCTACATGAGAACACTTCCAAACCCATTATTTAATGCATCACAATAGATCAAAAACCTCTCTCTACCATAGGGTTGTGTGAGCATAGGTGCACCGACCAACCTTTTTTAGCTCCTTGATATTCTCTTCACATTAATATGCCTATAGGAACTTATCTCCCTTCCATGTTAACTTGGTTAGTGGATGTAAAATCCATGAGAAATTTATCACAAAGCATATTTAGTATACAACCAACCTGAAAAAACTATAGATTTTGATCACCATGGTTGGTCTAGGCCAATATTTAATTACTGTTTTTTTTGAAGTATTCATTGAAATACCTCACTTGAGATTATATGACCCTATAATAAAAATGTCTATATCCATAATTAAAACTTGATAAATTAGGTATAAAAATTCTTCTTTCTCAAGGTATTTAACACAATCCTCAAATTATCTTCATGATCTTCCTTTTTCTTGGAATATCTAAGAATATTATATATAATGACTACCAAAAACTTATAATGGTATTCACTAAAGACTCTATTCATTAAATCCATGAAGATAACAGGGTGATTGGTAAGTCCAAATGATATCAATTTAAATTAATAATTTCTATACCTTTTATAGAAGGCTACCTTGGGTATTTCCTCGTTTTTAACCATAAACTGATGATATCCAGATTGTAGATAAATATTGTAAAAATATTTATCTTCACATAATTGATCAACTGGATCATCGATATGGGTAATTGGATAATTTTTATTAATAGCAATCTTGTTAATTCCCCAATATTCAATAAAAAGATGCATTGAACCATCTTTATTCTTAATAAAAAGAATAAGCATACCCCATGGTGGTGCATTAGGGTGTATGAAACCTTTATCTATATTCTTGTAGAGTTCCTTCTTAAATCCCCACTTATCAATTAATATTATTATAAATGGATTAATTTACATAGGAGTAGAACTAGGTGTGAGTTACATTGAAAACTAAACTTCACTATTTTAGGGAATAATGGGGAAGTATTCAGAAAATAAATTGGTATATTCCTGAATAATAAGTATATATTAAATGTTTATTTTCTCCAAACCATTTGAGATAAAAATCCCTTATGAATGAGTATTAATACCTATACAATGGAAGTAATTTCCATTGGAAGTTCATATTCATACACACGCCAAAAGATGATCATATTTTGATTCAAAATTTCAAATGTTACTTTCCTTACTTAGAAATTGATATGGGATCTATTTAAGGAGAGCTAATACATTCCCAAAATATCATCAAATTCAACTAGATAGTGAATGAAAAGACTTGTAAAAAGAAAATTCCCACACAATTTTATCAGATAGGAACTATATAATTGGGATGTGATAATCACACCATTTGGAGTTTTTACTAATAACTTAATATCTTGTCATTGAGATGGTGATATGATACCATTAAAAAACTCTTCAAATTTAAAATAGCGGGTAGATATAAAATCAAATAAGAAATATTTAGTTCTAGAGTGGATGGAAAGTTTACCTTTACTCACTTCATTCTCACGATCCACTTTAGTAGTTTTTATCACATGATATTTCAATTTATCTTTATATTAATAGGTTTTTGACACTGATTTTTATCATTAAAGTTCAGATTCATGAATCGATTGGAATAATGTTCATTCTGCCTTGAAATTATTGTATTGTAGTTTGGGTGGAACATTTGGTTGAGATTTCTCTCCATTTATTTCATTGATTGTAATCCTTACAATACTTCGATATTATTTTTCTTGATTACCTTCTTTTCCAAACTTAAAAAAGTTACTAGACCCCTTTATTAAACTTCCCCAAAAATTCCTTCATCACTTATCACATTAAGTAATATTAACTTTGTTTCCAACATGGGTCATATTATACTAATTTACTTGAAATTATATCTTTCTCTTTTTCCTCAAAACCTTGAGAATAATGAGGGTATCCAATCTCCATTTATATCTTTAGAGGAAACCAAAAAATTTATTTTTAGTTATAAAATTACCTAATATCCAATTCCTTTTAGAGACTTAACATTAATCTACTAAAGAATTGGTCAAATTTTATTCTAGGTTTTATAATAAAAACTGAATCATACCTTACTAGTTTTTTGAAATTTTCCTCATAAGTACTAATTTATTCATCATGCATATTCTTTAGTTCAAGAAATTATATATCCAATTTAGTGTAAAGAGTTAGAGGAAAATTATTATTGAAAAATATCTTCTTAAACTCTTCCCATGCCATGGAGTCAATTTCCTCATCTTAACTTGTATTATTGATAAGATTACACCATTGATAAAATTCACCTTCCAAATGATACACAACCAAAATAACCTTCTCAGAGTATGAGTACTGGAGAATATAAAATATATTTTCAAGATAATTGATCCATTTATCAATAATAAGTGGATTAGAGGAATCAATGAAGGAAGGTGGAAATTACCACATAAAAGAAGAAATGGTGAATTTTTCCTTTATCAATTTATAATTTCATCATGATTCATGTTATCATCGATGGCTTGAGAGAGTTGGGTAATCATAGCTATAATATTTCAAATCCCAGATCCCATTTCATTTAGTTTCTCATGAGAGTGGTTATGGAATTATACATCACATTCATTGTTCACATGATTCTTCCTAGTTCTAGCCATTTTATAAAACTAAAAATGTTATTTCAAGTATCAAACATAAATAATCAGAGTAAGCAGTCATATGATTGTGAAAATCATTCTAATGATGTGCTAAATTATGGCACATTCTTTCAACCCATGACAATTTATGTTCATCTCATATCACTATGAATTATTATAGGTTTTCGTATATTCTATCATCTCATTCATCATAATGGTTTATAAATAGAATGTGAAATAACCAAAACATACCCACTAGGAGTATTAAAATCAAGTGTAAAATTGGGCCTTTTTTTGTGCCCTAGGTGAAGATCTATTTAATACTCAACCATATTTTTTAGGGTTATTACCCCTATATTCATTTATTTAAGATGTTGCATACACTTTTTTTCTATCTAAATAGGGATTTCATTTCTATGAAACCACACAATTGAAACTTTACAATACTTTAAGATTTTATCCTATAATTAAACTTATCCTAGAGGTTTTCACCAATTCCTTCCAATACTAATCTCAAAAAATAGCTAAAATACGCTTTGATACCAAATGAGGAGAACCAATAATTACATATAAAAATATTACATCATTTTAGATTAATATTCAACACATATCATAATAATACCTACACTATAATCATAAATGTTGAATGTATTTCGAGTCAACCTATTTTATGAAAGATCCACAACATCTCCCACAATGTTCTTCTCACATAGTACCATTATTAAACATACAATACAAAAATATTTTATCCATAACCTAGGGAAAATAAAATATAATAAAGGAAGATATTAGATACTTCATAAGGGTAAATATGGTAGATATAAATTGTTGATCATAAGTGATCATAAAGGTATGAGAACACGATAATAACTTAAAAAAATCATACATAATCAGTTAAAGATCATAAATCCAGAGTCATAGTATAAGGCTTTGTCAAAACCAAATAAAGAAGTAATAAGATTTAAAAATCATTAATAATCAATCATGTTACATGATAACATATTATAAGTATAAGACCTAAGTTTGTGTCATATACCTAAGAATATTTTTTTTCAAGGATCACTACCAATACCATTGGAGCAGACATAGTCCCATAGTGGATTGAGTTATATACCTATTCCATCATTTACTTGGTTTCGACTTACTGCCAATACTATCATAATGGATAGATTCCCCTTAATAAACTTGGTTTATTCTCTATTCCAATCCATAATATCTCTTTATATATCAATATTTACCGAATTCATTGGAGGGATATATAATTTTGGGCCCACCCATCACATAATGAAATCCCTAAAAAAGAGCACCATAAGATCATAAAACATTTTTCATATTATAAAATTTGGAAAATAAATGGGTTTCATAAAAAATTCATCATCACATAGTCATATCCATCTAGATAAATGAAGTTGTTGTTATCATAAAAAATTTTATTATTTCATCATAACTTAATTAACCAATGGAAAGCAAAGAGTTTCATATAATCATCCTTAAAACATCATTATCATAATAATTACATAGAAATAATGTATATGATATAATAATATCATATATCCAATGAAGTAAAAAAAAACCTTAATGGATTTTGAAATTGATGAAAAATCCCTTTAAAAGATCATTTGAACATTTCTTTGAAAAGAGAGAAAATAACCCTTTAATTAATTATCTTTTAAAACTAAAAATTCAAAAAATATTGGGAGAATTATTTTATCTAAAAATAACCATGTAAATTTATAAAAAAATATTCAATTAAATGAAAATCCATGATGATGGGATAATTCGTTCATTCTTTATATGTTAAAGAAAAACATTATTTTTACACTCTTTGTAAAAAGTAAAAAGTGATTCATAAATAATAAATTTGGAATGATTATTTTAAATAATTTATAAATAAAGTAAAAGGTAGTAAAAATAATATATTTAAAAAATTTAATTCTAGATAAAAACTTACATTAAACGTTTTTAGAACATATATATGGAAGAGGAAGATTCCTGACCTGAAAAGAATAAATAAGGTCGACTTTTCTTAAAAGCATTTTCCTAACCATTTTATGTACCAAAGAGATAAAAATGGTATTAATAATTTAAAATTAAATATAAAAACATATTATAATAAAATGTATTTTTTTAGAGTATAATTATCATATAATTTCCCTCAATGGAAATTTAATATAGAAAATCCTAAAAAGAAATGAGATTGTAACATAAACCGTTACCTCAAGTCCCATTTGCTTTGTACTCATTTAAAAATAATATATAATAAATATATATTTATTATAAATATATTCCATTACTATATTCAAACATAAATTACTATATATTATTCTTTTATAATTTCTAATTACCTTTTTGTTAACAATACTTCATTAAAATAAACATTGAGGGTGAAAACATGCCTTTTTTCCTTGTATGTTTCAGTTCGATGGTTTGATCCTTGAACCTTGGCCATGGTTTTATAATATTTAGAATATTAATAATTTCATAATTATTATATTTATTCATTATATACACTTTAATAACCAATCATATAAGGTAGTGATTTAAAATTACATACATCACTTTGTAGAGACGATAGTCTGTACGTATGCATGAGTGATGTTTCCAGTTTTCAATGGATGAAAGGAAGGAAAGTTAAATAATAAACCACATTTACAGAATCATAATTATATCATAAATAAAATATATATTCATTAATCATATCCTTATGACCATAAATTTAAATAAAAAAAGAAAAATGAATAAGATCACTTTGTGGAGGTGGTAGACCACACGTACGCACGAGCAACGTTATCATTTTCCAAAGATGGAAATACAATAAAAAACAACCATAAGATGAACATAAAAACATTAAATTATAGTAAATATAATCATTACATAATTTTGATATGTTTATGTAACATTTTTAGGAGGTTTAATAATAAAGAAACTAAAAAAAGGCCGGTAAGAACATATTCATTTTCTTCACGTATCTTCCTTTAAAAATCACCTTAAGGATTATTAGATAGGAATTTTTGATTTAAAAGAACAACGAGGTCATGTTTAAGTATTTTTGGAGATTATTTTGGAATATATTGGTTATGATAAAGAGATAGAGTTGTGTTTATAAGTGAGAAGAGGATGTGCCCTTTTATAAGTGAGATGGGTGGCACTCTTTTAAATACTTAAAATATTAAAGTATAATAAGGTTATATTCAAGTGAAAGTTTCACCAAGAGAACCCAAATTAAAATTTAATAATATTTTAGTTGAAATTTATTCAAACTATAATATTTACCCAAGTTTTAGAGATATTTTATGCCTTATCTCTAAGTTTGACCCCCAATAATCCTTTATAATATTTTATGCCTTATCTATAAGTTTAACCCTTACTGTGATGGAAATATCTTACCATAATTACTATTCATAATGACCAAATAAGAAATTGAAATATTCTAAAATTTGAGAATTTATTTTTAAAAATATGTAAGAAATTTTATCAAATCATATTCATAAAAGTGGAATAAATTCATTTTAAAATAATCATGCAAAATGCAACAAAACCCGTTTTTTGAAAAATGATTTTTAATCATAAAACATAATTTAACCCAATTATTTTCCTATTAAAAAAATTATATTAATGTTAAAATATTTTATTAAATATGTTATCTACAAATTTAATTAAAATAATTCATCAATAATGAATAATTTATTTTATAAAAATAAAAACACATTACACACATAAAAACTATTTATCAGAAAAACATCTCTTTTTTACTTTCAAATGATTTTATTCTCATTTATAAGCAGTTGATAACCAATGAATTCGTTTTATTATTTTGTTAATAATAATTTCTCATAATTTTAATATTATTAATTAATTTTTCGATAAATCATATCTGATAAAAACAATGATCAGAAACAAAATATTTAAAAACAATTCTTTAGGATCCATATTATTTCATATATGAATTATAAATTATTTTCATTAATTATATTTCATTTAAATACCATAAACTTTTATTCATTTTATAATTATAATAATTATTCACATATTTTCATGGCTTTTTTCTTCACAATATATCTAACACTTTTAATTTATTAGATAAAAATATATTATGAAATCATTTGATGTTATAAAAAGATTTATTTAAAATTATAAATTTAAAAACAATTAATATGGTATTAATATAAACACAACATGTGTGACTATTTAGGAATATTATTCAGTGTAATCAGGTAGATTTTCCAAAATTATAACATCATTTCTTAGAAACATGTAATGGAACCCATAGAGTAAGAAATTAATATTGCAATAATGAAAGCCACATCTGAATGTTCACCGTGTAATATAATCCCTTTGTATCGATATGCCATCAAACAGGTTTTATACTCATTACATCAACCAATATGATTTATATATATTTATTTTACTTTATTAAATGAATCTTTTTATACTCCATGTCCATTTAATTTAGTTTGATAGTTTTATTTCAATAAATAGGATGTGATATCAACTTCTATAAAGATGGAAGTGGAAAATCCTTCCTTAAATTATTCATTAACAACATATCATTCCTGTGGAACCAAATATATACTACTTTACTAAAAACATATGGCATAATATTTTTGTGTGAAATATATTAAATTATTTGATTCATGATATGTATCAATAATAATTTAAAATTCTAAGTATCATTACACATGTTTGAAGAGAGAAACATCCCATGACATGTAAATATGTGGAATTCTTACTTGCTGGTATATTTTCATAACCTCCTATCTTTGAGATTATAAAGGTATAATTTATGAGAATAATTATAAATATATTATGATCCTCCTACCTCTAATAGATTGTATCATTTATGTATATTCAATTTATTCCTTCCATATATAAAACTTATATTTAAGAATACCATCATAGTACTTCAAGGTTCTCATCACAGTGGGGAACTTCAATGACCTTTCTATGTGAAAAATACTATAGGATATTACCATATAAATGTTATATAGGATAATAATCAATATTTGACAAAAAAATTTATTAATATTTAGGTCTCTAAATATATAGTTAATATGAATAAAAAAGTTGTTGGTTCTAAGGTATGAACTCTAAAAAACTCTAAATAACATAGAGAAACCTTGGGATTAATCATAAATTTCCAAAATTTAATAAAAACCAAATCAAATAAACTTCTTTTTCCAAGAAACCATTAATAATACACCATATACACCACTCAAAAAATCAAAACACTAATTGAAACTAGAAAGAGATATTTTTAAAAGCCTTTTTATAGTGAAGTTCAATATCACACACACATTAATTTCAAGATCATAAAATTACCTATTAACGTTGGTTTAAAAATCTAATAGTCTATCATTGAACCTATTTTAAAAATCCCAAAACATGAAATCCATTTCAATTTACTTGAAAAAATCACCTTATTAATTTAAAAACTTTGCTTTTACCAATTAAAACCGTGTTTCCCCCCCACAAAAAATTAATAAAATCAATCCAAATAATGCCGAGATATCATGAAAAGTATATTTAATTAAAAAAAATTTGTAAATAAAAATATCTAAGTAAATCCAAGAATTAAAGGAGTATAATAAAAAAAACTTTATGGATTTTACTGTTTGTGTATGATTTTTCTGCATGGTATAACAGACTTTTCACCAACTATTAAACTACCACTGGGAGAAAACAAATCCTTGCACATAGGCTTCATACAGTTTTCAAAACTATGTGTTCTAATTATTCATGTCTATTTATCCTCCCATTTTCATCACAACACATGAAAAACCTATCAATAACCCTTTTAACTTAAATAGAATTTAGTACACTATTAATCTAGATCAAAATACACCGGAATAAAAGAAAATCAAGTTCAAAATACAACACTCACCACCCAACTACACATGATAACTCAAAGATATGAAAGAGAAAGAGCTATATAGACTCTCAATACACCTACCTCACAAGTTCTGATTTTCATTTCTCTAATATATTGTTACTCCCAAAATAAAGAAGGATACTCTGATATCATTTTCCATGACCCGACCTCTTTAGGAAATAAACCTGGTCAATTGAACCCAGTGGATAATATCCTATACTGTTTTGGGAAGGAAACCAAGGTATTATTGGAGACCAATGGGGTTATATTAATAGGTTCATATCAAAAAGAGGTTAGATCCTGACACTAACACTCACTCTCCTCTTCCTTGGTAGTGTTAACCTATAAGAATATTCTCACATGTTCTTACCCACAATCTATCTCTATCTCATCTAAACCTAATAGGTGTATGCTCCTTTATCTCTTGTTTACCTAGCTTAACTCATTCTCTAATGATCCACACATTATAAAAACTAGGATTATTTGGATAAACTACTCACTATAATTACTTTTCATGCTAATTACATCTAGAAAAATACTTTAATGGTTAATTTATACCAATCCCATGGTATCTCTCTCAGGCCAAAGCCTATGATGCTTTTACTATTCCACTCTAAAATTAAAAATCATCTACCCATTCCTTACCCATCCCATATCTAACCATATAGGATCACTATCCACAAACCCATTAAAAGATGTATCCAAAACCAATAGGGATAGAAATCCAACCAATATTTCTCTCTAAACCCAAACTCAATACCAAAAGAACTCCAAGTGATTTACAACTAAGACGAACAAGAAATTCAACTTGAATTTCTGTCACCATATTTAGACCAAGCTACTAGAAGTGTTTTAAATAATTTTAATAAGTTAAGAAGATTCTAGTTGTAATAATATTTGGCTATAGGTGTTATATTTTGTTGATCAACATTTTTATACTTACCTTTGTTAAGTTCATAAATCACTTAATTTCCATAAATTTTTCAACCAATGTTATTAGATAGAGAAAAGTGATTAGACTAAGAAAATTTACTAAATCTTACCAAAATAATTCCATCAGACGAACAATGTTTCCATCAGATGAAATTTGCATTTAAGGTTTTATGATGCTTACAAAGTTCCATCATATGAAGTTTTTGTTGAATAAAATTTGGTCATTCTTTGTTGTTCATAAGTTACTAAAATCATGATGATTGGAAGATATCATGATCTTAACATGAGTGGGAAAGAGGATAAGTTTTCTTAAGTATATAGAGGGAGAAATTTGTTTGTATATAGAATCTTTATACTACAAAATTATAAGGAAGCAACCGGATGAATTTTGTGTTTTTAAGTTTATGAAGTTTGGAAGTTGTAGCAGTATGAAGTGTTATAATTTATCAGAAGTGGATTTTTTCACTAAGAGTAAGAGTTTCTAAATTTTAAAGGGATGATTCTGAGGAATAACATCAGACCAAGTTCAACTTGTATGAATTTCATCATACATAATAATTTCATCAGTTTTATGAAGTTATTGGTTGAAGTTTTTAACAGATGAAAAAAATATTTTACGTTTTCAAGAAAACTTTTGTTGGGGTATATTTTTTGAATAAGTATTGGTTCGAATTTCATTATGAAAACATTCATAAAGATTTCAAATGTGGCGATGTTGAGTTATTCATTTAATGTTCAAAAAAATAATATAGGGAGATCATGATGATTTTGAAGATAAGGAATTTTTTTCAAAGTTCCTTAACATAATAGTTAAGGAATTTCAAATAATAATGTGGATGATGGATATTTCATGAAGATGAACGAATACTCTAGAATAATAGAGAGGGTTTTAAGGATTTTTTTGAGTAAGAGATTGAAAGATTGAGTTTTCATTGAGTGGTAAAATAAATTGGAGTTACCAAATTTTCTATTTAGATTAAACCTACATAAAGGGTATTATGATCAACCCGAACATAGGAATATACTATCCATACATGAAAAATATTAAGTATTGTATATTTTTTTTTAAATATTTATTTAGAATGAACTTATGAAAGATAAAATCTGACCAGGGAAGTATCAAACCAAGGAATATATTGGTTGAAGAACTAGAAGATGGGTTTTAATAGAGAATTTATTATTAGAAAAAATGAATAAATTTCATCTAAGAAGATTTTATATCATATGGGATCATAAAGTTTTAGTGTAGTGGTGACAAGAATAAGTTACCAGGATAAAAAGTTTCAGTCTACATAGAGTCATAAAATGGAGTTTTCCAAATAAACATATCAGATGATATTTTGAGATAAACCCAATGAATAGAGGTTTTATACTAAATTCTAAGAATATTTTCTATTATTATAATAGGAAATTAATTGATGAATAAGTATGTACAAGAATATAATGTGTGAAGAATTACAAGAAGTACAATGACAATATTCTGAGTCGGTTAGTGAATGTTTCTAAAAGTTGTTAAAAAAATCTTTGTTACATATTATCTATGTGGAAATTACATGCACGATAGTTTCGATAATAGTGAAACTCAAGTGTAATGATATTATTTTCTTATTTTAACCAAATAAAAAAGATTATTTTTTAGTGTATTTTATGGTAGTATATTATTTACAAACCATGCCAAGAACTAGATACTCTTGTTGAGCAGTGAAACATGTAAATAATTTTTTTAATGTAGTGGTTATTTTGTGTTTTGTTGCAAAAAAATTATAAATATTTAACAAGAGGAAAAGGTTATTTCATAATAAAGAAAACTTAAAATAAAAAGGGATCATTAATTTACCCAATCCCCTATTAGTGATTATATTGGTCATATCAAGTGGTAATAGAGGAAAGGTTCATTTTATTGACCCTTTACTGAAGTTGTAAGAATAGAGAAGTTTCTATGGATGCTAAAAATTATATGAACAGTAAGGGTATTCTATTTTTAAATGGAAATAACTACCATATATAAAAATATATAATGTTTTTATATCTTATGTATCTTTGTTAAGAAGTTCTTGAGGCTGCTACATTAGGATTTCCACCTCATTCTGAAAATGTTCCCCTTACATCTTCTGATAATTTTTTTGGATAATGATGGGAGATCCATTAATGATATAATTTTTTCACTTTTTGAAATTTTAGATTCAATGTATTTTCTATGGATAATGACATTTGATAAAACTTTAAGAACATCTATAAAGGTAATACAAAAGTTAAGCAAGAAAATTTAAAAATCTAGATCCTAATGTATGAAGATCTTAATATGGGTGATTATGAATCTATTGGTGATTTATTTATAATAGTGAATGAAATTGTAATAAATATAAGATATAATGGTGTGAAGTTGGAAGATTAAACTATTGTTTAATACATATTACAAATTAATCCTGATAATTTTGATGATAAATTTTCATTCTCAAAAGAAAGATATCCTGAAATACTTTCTATGGATGATGTATATAGAACCCTCACCACATACGAAAAGAGAAGAGGTAAAGTAATGATGAAAAATAAAAGGATAGTCAATAAATTTACTTCAAGGATTCTAAGAAAGGAAAAAATAAAAAGTTATCAAATAAGAAAAAAATAGTGGATCTGATAATGAAGGATAGGTTAGTAAAAATATTAATGAATTTAAGTCCTTATTTTATAAAAATATGAAAATAGGTATAGTAAAGTACAAATTAAAATAACCGCTAAATTGTTTTGTATGTGGAGATATTTTAATACTTTTTGAAAATTTTACATATCTAAAGGAAGAAGAATAAAGTGATGAATATGTTATAAATTTAAGAAGTTATCCTAAAAAGGAGGTGGATAGATCCAAATATTCTTTTAATGGAAAATAATAGAAGTTATCCAAATACAAAAAGAGATAAATATTTTCATAATTGTGATGAAGATGATGAAAATGAAGAATATGTAGTTAAATATAGTGATTTTTCTACTAAAAAACTTATTATTGAAGAAGTGAATGATGAAAAATTCACCCGTGATGAAAGTAGTAGTTCAGAAGAACAAGAGGCTTAGATGGATTTTTTTCTTGAAAATATATTTTAAATAATGTATTTCAAATACTGTAATAATTTAAAGGAATAAAAAGAATTTAAAGAAAGAAAATATCTTATAAAATAATAAAGAATATTTTCTTGAAGAAAAATATATGTTTCTTGAATAGATTGAAAATTTGAAGAAGTTGGTTGATGAAAAGAAAAAACTAAATTTTGAGCTTAAAGAAGTTGAAGGTAAATAAGGAAGATTTATAAATTACTCAGAAAATGCATGATAAAGATTACAAAAGAATTTAAAATCTATAAAACTTAGTTATAAAAGATGGTTAAAGTTATAAGATTCTATAACCTATGAAGGATAAAAAAGGTTATCCTCAAATATGATAAGAATAGTGAATATTCTCAGAAGAAAATGAAAGTTAAAAAAACCTTGTATTTAGATAAAACTTTCAATGTTGAAAAACTTAAAGTTTTTGAGGTAAAAAATTTTAAATCAAAATAAGATACTACTAGTGTTTTTGTGGAGGTTGATAAGAATTCATATCAGAAAAAGAAAATATAAAGTGATAAAAAACATTAGTGATTTAAAAAAATACCAAAATTGAAGGTAATAAAGTTGATGAAAAATAGATTTACAACTCCAAGTAGTATGAAAGTAACAGAGGGAAATATGATTTTTATTTCTACTTCTGGTGTTTTTGATGATTTGGGTGTAAAAAATGTGTTGGTTTAACCATCAATGTTATAATGAACCTAAGAGAAACTAGAAGCAATGTTTTAGGGGGGATTTATCCCCCACAAAGGATACTACCTAATAAAGTAAGTATGAATATTGAAAATGGATTCTAGCCCTTGGAAAATATTTGTGAAATATGTGAATATCTGGAGCATCTTGAAAAATGATGACTTGTTATGTTTTCCGCACAAGAAATATTTCCTAATAAATCTAAAAAATAGGATGTCAAGAAAGAAAAAGGAAAGGAAAAATATTTTTTTATTGAAACTTCTCTCAAATATGAAAAAGAAGAAAAAACATAGATTTTTTATAGTAGGTTCTCTTCACATATGATCGTAGATTTGAATCTATTAAAGAATGTGAAAGATTTTAAATAAGGTACCATGAATTTTGGAAGCAATGACTTACTCAGAATCAAAGAAATTGGATATTCCATCATTGGAGAAGAAAAGTTAAAATATAAAAGGGAATTTTTTTGATGGGATAAAACATAATTTTATAGGTTTTTTAAAACATTTTGATGAAGTTAATAAAGTTTTTTTATTGCAAAAAGATTTAAAGATGGGAAATTTTTTTAAAAATTCAAATAAACCACAATTTTTATTAAATTGGTAGTGTAGAAAGTTCATTCTATTTAAGAATGATGGAAAAAATACGTTTTGGAATAATAGATTCAGAAATATATGTTAGATGAATATATAAAACTGAAAAAGAGAGATATTATTCATGATATTCTATACATGACCAGAAGAAGAGATTAGTGTTGCTCTATTTTTCGAAAAATGAATATTACAAAAATTGTAAATAAGAAAGTTTAGATTAATTCAAGACATCCCTTGGAGCTGATATATTCTAATATTTGTGAGATTATGTATAAAAAATCAAAACATAGAGATAATTACTTTTTTCTTTCATTTATTACTTTACTCATATTTCAAGTATTTTTTTGAAACATAAATCAGAGGCACAAAAAATGTTTAATAATTTCATTAGAAGTGTTGAGAAAAAAATGTGGATATTCAATGAATATGTTATAAAATAATAATGGTGGAAAATATAAAAATTATTAGTTTAAATATTATCTTTTAAAACATATAATTCATCATTATTTTGTGTACCATACACACCAAATTAAAATAGTGTTTCTGGAAGAATAAAAAACGTTTGATGTAAATGAAGATAACAATACTGATCAAACATAATAATTCTCATTATTTTTAGAGGTAGGCTATCTATATTTCATTTTATATACATAATCAATGTTTCTATAGATTGAACTATGATACGACTCCTTAATTTTTTTAAAAAAATTAAACCCCAAGTTTGAATAACCTAAGGGTGTTCGTTAGTCCTTTCATTATAAATGTTAAAGGTGAAAATATTGTGAAGTTTGATTAGAGAGGTTTTGAGGGAATATTTCAAGGATACTCTCCTAATGGTAGAGGATTCATTTGTTTAAATAAATAAAAAAATATAGTTTATTCTATAGATGTAAAATTTCATGAAAAAATATGATAAGAAAATTGTACAAATAGATAAAGATATGGAAGATGAGGAAGATGAAGTGGTTGTAGTTGAGAAACATTAAAAATTATTTAATGATACAAACAAGGTTTTTACTACATAATATGAGGATTTATACTCATCTACCTCAATTGACGAGGAACAACTTCATACATCCCATCCTAGGTTGAGAAATTAGGTTTATGTTCAAAACATCATTAGTGATCAACTTAAATAGGTTTAATCCAGAAGAGAATCAATGTTAGTTCCACATACTTCTTTATATTAAAAATTAGAGAAAAAATATGTTAAGGAATCTATGACTCATTAATAGTTGATTAATGCTATGAATGAAGGGCTAGATTAGATTTGTAAGAATGAAACTTGAGAAATTTTAACCAAACCGTACAATAAACATGTTATAAAAAAATGGGTGTTTCAAACAAAAGTTGAATAAGGAAGGTTAAGTGATAAAAAAAGGAATGACTAGTTTGTAGTGTTTTCTCACAAATTAAAGGCACACATTTTTATGATACTTTTTATCTTGTAGAAAGATTATAACTACTACAATATTTATTTATATTTCAACACAATGAAGATATAAAATTTTAATAATTGATGTAAAGTCATCTTTTATTAACGAAGAACTTGATTAAGAAGTTTATATTGAACAAACTATGGCTTTATTATTGGAAAATATGAAAGTTATGTGTGAAAGTTGAAGATGTATTTTTATGGGTCAAAGTAAGCTCTAATATCTTGGTATTACAAATTGGATACTTGCTTAAGAAAACTTAATTTCATGAATGGAAGAGTTTATAATAACCTCTACTTCAAAGAAAATATAGAGGTTTACCTCATTGTGACTATTTATATTGATGATAACATCTTTTTTGGGAAAATTAAGAAACTTATGAAAAGTTTTCTAGGGAGATGAAAAATTATTTGAAATGTCCATGCTTGGAGAAATAAAATATTTTCTTATCTTACAAATCCTGCAAAATAAGAAATATATTTTCCAATCTCTAGAGAATTATTTTGATGAAATTACTAGGAACTTTGGAATGGAAGATTGAAATATAGTTTCCACACCAGTTTAAATGGGAACTAAGTTGTTTAAAGATAATGAATGAAAGGAGGTGGATCCTAATGAATTTAAGATATTGGTTAGAAGTTTTCTATATCTAATAGTTTAAAGACCAGATATTGGGAATGATGTTACTTTATGTTATAAGTATCAAAGTGATCCAAAATAATCACATTTCATGGAAAGAAAAATAATTCTCAGATATATCAAATTCATAACATGTTTTATTATAAAATATGGTAGCTTAGGAAATATTGATTTGTTCGGTTATACAGAAGCTGATTGGGAAAGAAGTGTTGATGATAAAAGATCCACATATGGTGGATTTTTATTTTTGTGAGAATGTTTTGTGAGTTGGTATAAAAATTGACAAAATTTAGTAACTCTCAGCATGGATGAATAATATTATGGGGCTTCCAATCACGTTGAAACACAACTTATGTGGATGAATACCTAGTTGTAATATTTTTTGGTAAAAGTAAAACTACCTCTACTATTGGTTTGGGATAATCAAAGTAATTTAAACCTCACTAAAAATAATGTTCAATATTCTTGTTCCAAGCATATTTATATATAATAATACTTCATCAAATATCATGTAGAGAAAAATTAGATAAAGCCGTAGTTTGTTTCTATTATGATGTAAGTTGCTGATATCTTTACGAAACTGTTGTTGAAGGACACATTTCATAAGATGAGGTTGACAATTTTCGTTCAACCTCCCTCTTTTTGAGGCTATGGTATGTGTTATCCATCTCATATATATCTTGTATTTGGATATTGTGGTCAAGGGGGATAAAAAGTTACATAAATATATCCATTGGTATGTCATTAACCTTTTAAAGAAGGCATATATTTAGGTGGAGTTACTAAATGGTGTAAGATGTAATTTTATTATGTATGGACCATTTTAATAGTTTGTTGAAGTGAATGTAGGAAAGTTTCTATTATAGGAAAACACTTGTATCTAATAATATTTTCTACAAGAAGCAGAGTTGTGAGTAAAAAGATTCTTTGGTCACTGCTTATGGACACCATGATATTATTGTTCAATTATTATTATTTCCTACATTTATGTATCTTATGTAGGATTATAATTGTGGGATAAATGATCCATTAAATAAGTTACAAAGTTTTAGTGATTTATGTTCCTTGGTTTAAAAAACTACAAAGTGGGGGATTTTTGGGACCAAATAGCCAGAAGTATTTTGAAGAAGTTTAAAAAGTTAAAAAGATACTGGTTATAAGAATATTTAGCCTGAGGTGTTGTATTTTTTTATTAACATTTGTATACATAACATTGTTAAGTGAATAAATCACTTACCATTGATAATATTTGAGGCCAAGGTCATAAGATAGATAAATGTGGTTAGATGAAGAAAATTAATTGGATTTTACCAAACTAATTCTCTCAGATGAACAAAGTTTCCATGAGATGAACATTATGCTAAATGTTTTATGATGCTTTCAAAGTTCCATCAAATAATGTTTTTAGTGAATAAAATCATTTGATTATTTTTTATTACTAATTTCATAAAATAATTACGAGTGGGTAATCTTATTATTTTATCTTGATTTGGAAAAATATGAATGTTTTTAAGTACAAAAGGGAAGGAATTTGTTTGTATATAAAACACTTATATTATCAAGTTATAAGGAAGAAATCATATGATGTTTTTGTTTTGAAGTTTATGAAGTTTTGAAGTTACAGTTGTATAAAGTGATATTTTCTATAATTAGTAAAAAAAATTCACTTAGAGGGAAAATTGATTTATTTAAATGTTATTTTTTAACGGGATAATAATAGAAAAATTCAATCAAACATACAAATGCAATCATATGTATGAAGTCATTAGTTAATGATTTTCTAAATCCAGTCATTAGATGAAAGAATTGTATGAGAATGAATTTTGAGAATTTAATATGGATTTTTAATAGGAAGAATCATACAAAGATTCTCATTATATGAAGAAATTATTTTATGTTTCTAGAAAAACATTTGTCAAACAAAGTTTTGTGAAGAAGTACAAGTTCAAATTTCTTTACAAAACTTTCATAAAGATTTCAAATATGATGATGCTAAGATGAACATTCAACATTCATAAAAATCATGATGGCTAATCAAGATTATTACGATGATAATTAAATTATACAAATTTACTTAACACTAAAGTTAAGGGTGTTTGAAGAAGAATGTGGATGCCGTAGAATTCATGAAGCTTCTAGAATACTCTAGAAGTGTTGAGAAGTTCTGGGGGAAATTGGTTAAGAAAGAGATTTAAAATTTAAATTTTCATTAATAATGAAAATAAATTAGAGTTCCAAACATTTATATTTCAAGTGAACCTATATATACCGGTATATGATCAACCCAATGATGGGTATGTACTGTTCACATGTGTAAAATCTGAATTACAGCAGAATTTGTTTCAAAGAGAGATTATATACGAACTTCAAAATTCAAAAATATGATTAGAGAATTTTCCAATCAAGGAATATCGTGGTTGATTAATAAGAAGTTGGGTTCATATAGAGAATTTTGGATTAGGATAAACTGATATAGGTTACCAAAAAAACTTTTATATCAGATGGAATAAAAAAGTTTGAGTGTAGTGGTGAGAAGTAGAAGTTAGCAGGTCATAAGGTTTTAGTATACACAGAGCATCAGATGAAGTTTTTTAGATGAACATATCAGACAAAACTATCAAAAAGAGTTTTTATAATAAATTCCAAGAATAATTTCTTTCCTTCTACCGAGAAATAAAGAGAAGATTAAGTGTTTTCAAGAAGTGAAAGTTTGAAGAAATACAAGTGGTACATTGAAAAAATTCGGATCATATTGGTGATTTTTTTAAAAAATGATTATGAAAATATTTGTTACATTTTATATATGTATAATGAAAATGTACTGTAGTTTTTATAATAGTGAAATAAAAGTGTAAATATATTTTCTTCTTTCTATAACCACATAAAAAGGATTTTTTTTATAGTAGATTTTATGGTATTGGATTATTTCGAACCCATGACAATGACTAGATACCCTTGTTGAGTAGTAAAACTTGTAAACATTGGTGTTCATGTGGTCATGATTGTGAGTTTGTTCATATAAAATTTACAAATATTTAACAAGGGGAAAAGTTTTTTTCATAAGAAAGAAAATATAAAATAAAAAGAGATCCCTGATTCACACCTTCTACTTTTCAGTGATCACATTGGTCATCTCGTACCCTCACGTGGGTATCCACATCCTCAAGGAAACTTATGCCCATTTTGAATCATCTCATAGGTATAACTCGCATATATTAAACCATTACTAAGTAATATAATTATTAGAAAATATTTTTTTGTTCCAACATATCTTAGTTTTTCATGTGTTTTGATGATTTTCAAAATCCCAACTTTTATTCTAACATGTTTATCTTATGTGTTTTAGAAAATAGTATTGAGAAGTTTAACTTATGTTGAGTGAAGTGTTTGATCCACACAAAAGTGTTTTATCTTAAGATAATCAAAGACTATATTCCATCTACTCAAAATCAAAAAAAACTTTTTGTTAGAAGTTTATTTAATAATTTATATTATGAAAAGAATGGTTGAGTTATTGAATGCTCAAGTCAGATGCTTTAGTCATAATGAAAATACATTATGATACAAAAAAGGATATTTGTAAAATATAGTCTTATGAGAGTCGGAGAAGTTATGAAAGAAAAGTATCACACCTACAGAACATATTCATCTTACACTTAAGAATTATCCTATGCAGTATTGTAGTCATGTTATCTGATGAAGAAGACAAATATCTATTTTATCTCATGAAGTCTCTTGGGAAGTTATCTTACGTTGAAAAATACTTATAGTTGAATGTATTAATAATATTTAGATGTTATGCATAATGTCGTGAGTAATCTGATAATCTCTTGATATGTTATTTAATATTTTTAGAGATTATCAGAAAAGGGATTATTCATTTAAGGAAAGATTGATATGTACAATATTTTATATGAATGAAAAGATTTGAAGAACAATAATATTTATAACATCACTATTGAAAAAGTAATTTCCATATTTGGAATAAATGAACACATGTTATTTTTAGAATATCTTATCAAGTTCTCATTTTATAGACCACTAAACCATTAGGATTAACTTAGGATTAAGTTCAGAATGATATATAAAAGGATAAGTTTTCTGATGCATGAAAGAGATACATAGATACATGTAGATCGATGAAAATAACATGTAAAAAAACACATGAATACTCTGATTTTCGGCACATAGAAAAGATCACACATAAACGCTTGTGATGTGCTGACCAGTTTTATCAGTTTATCTAAAGATCATCCTGATCTATAGTTTTAATATTATTATATTCTCTAGATTAATCTTCAACTACAATTATTTGGTTCTTGTAATAATGTATTGCGACTATTTCTTTCAAAGTTCATTCATTCTATTTTTTTACACTCGATATAAGAGTGTGTATTGAGACCATGGATAGGTCTTGTAAAAGGAGGGCCTGGTTGAAATCCTTTTTACCTTTATATTAAGTGATAGTTGATTGTAATTAGTTGGGTTCCCTTTCTAAAAGAGATGTTATAGTAAAAATCACAAAACTCATGGAGTAGAGTGCTTCTGGAGTCGACTAGGGGGTTTATGTTCCCCAAACCACTATAAATATTTTATATTAAATATATTTCCTTGAAGTTTTTATTTCCACTAACTAAATTTATTAAGGATAAATATTTTAATGGTCATAACCGAAGAGGGATATTTTATATAAATAAATTTTTTAAGAACTCAATTCACTCCACTATTGAGTGTTCATATAGACATTATCTAGGACAACAATCCGTATAAGAGCTTTTGACTCTTGAGTTCACAACTATCAATGTTTGAAGACCAAAGATATATTTTGAAATGGATTCCTTGGATGATAACCAATAAGGTATATCAAAATTCAGATCTACATACTTCAATGGTTAAAATTATGGTATTTGTAAATCTCTCATAACCATCTATATGAATTATCTTGGATTGAAAGTTTATCTCAAAATCATAAAGCCGTATGAAATTCCTAAGAAAGACCCCAAAACACATGATTCTACAATTTAAGTAGAATATCATTTTAATTCCAAATCTATGAACACTATAGTCTATGGAATGAGACCAGATGAATTAAATAGAGTTTCTCAATATCAAAAAACTAATAAATTTTGGACCACTATAACTATTTCATCTGAAGGAACTAAAAATGTGAAATATCTTAGATATGATACATCCAAGATTAAGTTAAATACTTTAAAAATGGATAAAGGGGAGATTATTACTCAACTGAATTGAAGGATCACTGAGATTGTTAATAACATGACTGCTCTAAGAGAACCTATCACTTAACCTGAATAAGTATTCAAAGTTCATACAGTATTATCACTAAAGTGGAGTGGAATATCAACTTCCATTAGATATCATAAAGAGGTAAAAATTTTCAAGATAAAATAACTCATCGTAACTCTCATGATGTATGAAGCTAAAATAGAATCTGAAGTTGTAGCAACTAGAATGATAAAAAAGGAAGATGATTCATTAAAGATTTATCTTTATAGGAAATGGAATTCCCCTGTGTGGCCTTTTCGAACCCTCCACACAAGGGAACCACCCTCCCCACGAAGGGGTCACTCCAGAGAGAGCCCCAGCCGGGAAGGAGTCGTTGCCAGCTGAGATGGCAGAGCGTCCTGGAGGGTGACGACCCGAAAACGATGGTCCCTCAAGCAATCCGTCAGCAATTGGGCCGCACAACATTTTTCCCACCCAGAAGAGGCCGGGCGACCCGACAAGTTGGGTGGATCCTGGGGTAGAGGGTCTCCCCGAAATCAGACTCCCAGGATTCGAACCCTGAACCTCCCAAAGAACAGCGTTGATGTGCCACTCACCTTCACCACCACACCACCACCAAAGTGGTTGATTATTTAAAGGTATATACTTATAAGGATTATTGAAATAACAAAAGTATATAAATATCTAAAAAAATTGAAGAAGAATACTCCTAAAAAAATTCTACATCAAATGATGAGCTTACACACCTTACTCGAAAGTTAAGAGAAAAGGATTCAAGACACCTTTCAACAAGTACAAAATCCATATTGATAATTCTAAAGATTTGAGATTCTATGAGTGCAATAATCTTGGACATATCATGCTTTATTGTCCAAAAATTAAGGATTATAAAAATAAAAATAAATAAATACCTCAAGAAAGCTGGTTATAAGAAGCAATCTAAGAAATATAGGAAGGCCACACGGAGTGCTTCAAAATATTTTAGAGAATTCACATAATCAGATTCAAAAGTTAAATCTATTAATCCAAAGGAAAAAAATATGATTTATGGAACATTTTAATTAGGTACATTCTTACTATTCTTCTGAGCATTAAGTTGAATTAGAAAATGAAAATTGCTTATATAAATAATTAAATGAATATTTTAACATGTTAGAAAAAAGTATGAAAGTCTAAAAAAGAATAATAATGCCCTAAAAATTCTTATAATAAGGTTTTTATTGAATAGGAGGACCTAAATAAATACATTTTAGAGTTAAATAATGAATTGGGAAAATATATTACCTAAAATGCTAAACAAGATAAAGTAATAGAGAACTTATAAATGGAAGTTCAAAACTTCAATGGGGTTGAATGTGTATTTACTAAAGGTAAATATTATCTTAATAAAATTCTTGGTAAAAAATAAACATTAGAAAGAAAATTTTGGAATAGTTAGTGAGGGTGGAAAATGAAAATGTTACAAAAAACTATTTTGTCCCTAGTTCTAAAAAAAAACCATTTTAAAGTTACATGTTTTCATTGTAGAGAAATAAGTAATTATCTAATATTACTAATTTAAAAAATTTCCAATTTTTTGGAATAAAAAATTCTTTCTTATAAAATATTTTTCAAAACAAGTTTCTAAGTTGTATAGAAAATAAAAACAAATTTGGATACCTATGTCTCTTATAGATAAAATTTATGGACCCAAAAGAGTCTTTATACCAAAAAATTATGTTGTTTGATTTTTGTTGTAAGGAATAAACCACATGAAAAAAATGAAAAAATGTTACGGATAGTGGTTAATCAAGACATATGAGTGGTGATTTATCAAATTTTGACTCACTATCCAATATTTATAGAGGCTGTGTCACATTTTGTGATAATAAAAAATGAAAAATTATTGGCATTGGATCTTTTGTAAATACACAGTTTATTCTCATTAACAAATTTCTTTATGTTTAAGTCTTGAAGAACAACTTGATAAGTATCACTCAACTTTATGATGATGGATATTATGTTGGATTTTATAAAAATTATTATTTATTTATCAAAGATTAGTTTATAAGGTTTAAATCACCTAGATTAGATATTTTTTACAAATTAGATCTCAATTCCTTATGTAGATAAAATGTAATTTTTTTGAATGATGAAATTGGTGAATCATAGATTTGGAATATATATCTTGGAAATTATAATGTTCATTCTATGAAATATTTTTCTAAAAAAAAATTGATTTATGACTTTCCTAACCTTAAATTGGACTGAAAGAAACTATGTGATCCATATAAAGTGGGAAAGAAACACAGGTAATCATTTAAACCAATTAAATAGGTTACTAAATCTATAACTCTAGATCTTATCCATATGGATATATTCAGACATACTAAAACTGCATGCCTTGCATGAAAATCATTTTTTATGTGTACGTTGATGATTTTTCAAGATTTACATGGGTTTACTTTTTATGATTTAAGAGTGAAGTGTGTTATATTTTTATTTATTTCTGTAATCTTATGAAAAATGAAAAGGATACTAAAATTGCAACTTTAATAAGTGATCATAGAGTTGAATTTGAGAATATTGAATTTAATTCATATTACTCAAAGAAATAAATTAAACATACATTGATTTCCCCCAAGACACCTCAAGAGAAAGGTGTTATTGAAAGAAAGAATTGGAATTTTGAAGAAATTACTTGGACTATGTTATGTGAATATAACTTTCCCACTCATTTCTAGGATGAGGCTATCAACACAGAATGTTATTTCATTAACAGAGTTCTAATAATATCCATCTTAAATAAAAAACCCTATTAGTTATGGAATGATAGAAAACCCAAGGTAGGATACTTCAAAGTATTTGGATGAAAAATTTATATCTTGAACACCAAGGATGATCTTACAAGTTCAATCTAAATAATGATTAAGGATTCTTCATATATTACTCTACTACTTCCAGTGCCTATTGAGTTTTCAAAAAAGGTCAAGGATTTCTAGAGAATCAACTCATGTAAAGTTTGACGAAAGTAATCATTTTGATTAAATAATGATTCAAACTGATGATCAAAGTGATTCACTCAAGGATATGAGACCTAGAACTGTCTTTAACAACAACAAGGATGATGATTTGTAACTTTATTACTTTTAACCAAATCTAGTAAGGGTTAATACTAGTGAACCAAAAAGTGTGTTTCCTGAAATACATAGAAATATTAGAGACCATCATCTTGACATAGTTATAGGACGCTTAGATAAAGGAGTAATAAATAGATGAAACATAGGAAACCTTGTAAAATTCTTGTACCTAAATTTGTAGAATAATCCTTATCAGATGAAAGTTGGTTCTTGGATATGAAAAAAGAGTTAAATCAATTTAAAAGAAACACAGTTTGGAAGTTAGTTGAAAGATCAAATGAGTATACTATAATTCCAACAAAATAAGTTTTTAGAAATAAGGAATATGATCATGGTGTAATAACTAAAAATAAAGATAGATTAGTTTCCAAGGGATATAATCAATAAGAAGGAATAGATTATGAAGAAACATTTTCTCCAATAACTAAGTTTGAAGATATTATAATTCTTTTAGCATATGCATCTTATATGAATTTTAAATTATATCCTATAGATGATAAATATTCTTTTCTAAATGTATTTTTAATGGAGTAAATTTATATATAACAACCTCATTGTTTTTTAAGAGCCTCACTTTCAAAATTCTATTTTAAATCTTATGGTACCTCTATATGGACATAAAAAATAACCAGGGGCATGGTATGCAATATTATTCTCTTTTATTTTTTCAAATGGTTTTATAGTAGGACTGGATAACCATACATTATTTAAGAAAACCTCATCCTCATATATTTTTTATTACAAATATATGTTGATGATGTTGTTTTTGGATCAAAAAATAAAACAATGTGTAATAATTTTTAAAAACATATGAAAAAGGAATTTTAAATGAGTATGATGAGTGAGTTAAACTATTTTTTAGGATTTTAAATTTATCAAAATAATTTTGGAAATATTTTAGTCCAAAGAAAATAAAAA
Source organism: Viscum album (assembly GCA_963277665.1). NCBI lineage: Eukaryota > Viridiplantae > Streptophyta > Magnoliopsida > Santalales > Viscaceae > Viscum > Viscum album. The sequence continues at coordinate 409,952,453 of OY728129.1, read as the reverse complement.
CTTGTTTTACTTAAGAAATTTTTACATGAAAATTATAAGTCTTACTCAACTCTTATGAGCTAAAATATTAAACATAATAGAAATGGATTTTAAGATTTCAATATAATACAAAATAATATCATTTAAATAATACAAAAAGGATTTTAAGATATTAAAAAGGAACTGTGTCCCTTTAGGTTATTTTTTTAAAAAATGTATAACTTTAATTTAACTTCATATTAGGATGCTGATTTTTATAGATGTAGACTAGATATGAAGAGAACCTCAAGAACCTGTCATTTTCTTAGAAAATATCTAGTATCTTGTTTGAATAAAAACAAAACTCTGTATCTTTATCAATTGCTGAAGCTGAATATATTGTAGCATGTGGTTTCTAAACACAAGTGATTTGGTTGAAACACACCTTAATGGATTTGAGTTTTAATTTTAATTTCATACCAATCAAATGGGATAACACAAGTGTTATCAACATTTAAAATAATCTGACGAACGATTAAATAACAAAGCACATTGATTTGAGAAATCATTTCTTAATAAATCATGCAAAAAATATCTATATCTCTTTAGAGTTTGTTTTCACAGAAAATAAATTAATAGAATTTTTTACTAGAAATTTCCTATCTCATAGACTTGATATCATTAAATTAGAATTTGGTATATAAAATTTTACTTAATGTCATTTTTGAATAAATCATAATTTCATATTCAATGTAAATACGCTATTTAACTTATTTTATTTATTTTTTGGGCCATCATTTTGAGTATTAGTCACATCAAAATATGTCATGTCAACGAGTTTTAATAGAAATTACTCTGCACACCTCTACACAACCCCTCAATTATCACAAATGAAAATAAGTCTTTTAGCTCTATGCACAAAACACTTTTAAAATATTTGAACCCTTTTTCTCTCTGCTACCCAAAACATTGATTCCCTAACTTTACAATATTCTAAATCTATTTTCAATAGTGAAAACAAAGTGAACTGACCGTGCCTCATCGAGTAGGATTAAGCATCAACAAACTTCCATGAGATTATTAGGTGGTCAAGTGATATATTTTGAATAATTGATGGGATGAATATGCTGATCAAGAAAGTTATAAACTTCTAAGGATGAGAATATGTATTTGATGAAAGAAGAAACTAGTTTGTGTTCAAAAGGTAAGTTTGTTAGTTCTGTGAGAAGAGAGTGTTTTATTTTCGAGACAATAATTATTTAATCATGAAAAAAGATAACTACAATATTTTTTCATTAACTTCATTGGAAATGGATGAAGTGTTCAAATGCTCGCATGAAGGCTACGATGATTTCATAACCTCATTGCTATCCATATATTAATTTAGTCCTCCAAAGGTTATGAAATCTCTGTTTGGATCTACTGTTATTGAGAAGAATCAATTAAAGGATCTAGAACCCAAAAATAAGAGTCCTCATCAAGTTCATCTAATCCTCCATCACTCAGTGAAATAGTGAGTTTGAAATTTTTTATTTCATGTCGTTATTATGTTATACTTGTTTATGATTGAAAAGATCATTAATCTAGCAAGATATGTTATGATGTATATGTGTCATTTATAGAACATGTTTGTAAATTTATTTCCATTTCGTAGAATGTTAACTTTAGTCTTTTTTCAAGTTGTTATTTTTTTGGACGAGACTATCACCACTCATTGTCATAAGTTGACAATGTTAAGTGAAAGTGTTTTGAGATAAAGTATTTTTTTATTGGAATCACTCATTGAAAAAGTCAGTCACCAAACCTTAGATGTTGAAGTTAATCCTATTTCAACTTAGAGGGTGTCATCCTACCTACCAGAAAGACCAACGTTAATTGATAGACCAACTCAAAGTGTTGAAATAATAGAAAATGTTGATGATGAAGAGGCTCTTGCAAAAAGGATAAGGATAACAAGAGTTACTATTGAATCTGGAGAAGGAAATGCTTTTAAAGATATTTAAACTCCTAATTATTTTTATAATCTATTCCAAAAAGAAAGGATAGCCTCTTCAATCACCCATTTTTTTTATTTTTCATGATAGTAAACTTTTTAGTAAGGCCAATAACTTCTCTAATCATTATTTATTCTCATTTAGATGAACTGAAAAGGTTGGATACAACACGAATCAGATCTGAGTCTCACAAATATCTTCATATTTAAGGGTTAACACATGTTGGATAAAGTCAACTCAATCATACTAAAAGTGTAAAAGCTCAGCAAGACAAAGTATATCTTGTAAATAAAGTAGGTAGAAATTTAGAAATTATTGAAGTCGCTAGAGATACTACTGAGAGAACTCAACAGATCTATTCAAAGTTAATTTTGGAATTGGAATCTTGGAGACTTCTATTATTATAATCCAAAAATGAAATAAGGATTTTTCATGATTATGTAGTTTCAATATATGATGTAAATGAATTAAAATTTTTAGTCCGTTTAGCAGTTTACAAGTTTTCAGTGGAACCCTCCTCTCAAGTTTCAAATCAAATATATATTTTTTCCATGTTATAAGACATTTATATGGTTTTAGACATAATTAACTCAACAATTGAATCTATGTTGTGTGACTTGATACCGAAATAAGTTATTTTGGATATTCAAAGAGACACAACAGATGAAATCAGAAGGATATCTGTATTTCCTCTGAACATCATCATAAAAATTGTCTAGTAAAAGAAGTAAATAAACTCTCTATTATAAGAATAAGTTTCATAAGTTTATATTTTAACATCATAAGTATATAAAGATGTAATATTCTTCATCATCGGATTATAAAAAATGTATATATCTCTAGACAATAATTTTTAAGTCTTGGATAATATATTTTAAGATCTAAACCAAGAAGTTGTAAACACTCTAAAGACAATATTTTATAATAAAGAGGAAAATGAAGAAGAAGTTGATACCATTATTAATCCCCAAGATAATTCAGTGTATAAATAAGGAAAATAAGTTATTTTCTTTATTGTTCTATTAGTATGATTGAGAATCAGTTTGAAAAGATAAATAAGTTAATAGTTGATTATGCTAAGAAGGTGGATGTTCAGAATATTTTTGGAAACTTTTCACAAAGGATATGTAGAGGTTTTAAAAAACCTTTAAAATTTTTTAATAATGAAATAGTGAAAATGATTTATTCTTATGCCAATTATTTCTTTAGGATAATAGGAAGACATATTCCTAGACCTCCAATCACTAATCATATTACTTTTTCTGTAAAAAGGTTGAAAGAAATATTTGAACCGACAATTTTTTTTCAAAAGGGAAATACAAGGTTTTCCAAATAAGTTTATGTACCTTTAAATATTTGTTTCTCTCAAATATCCTTTGTTCCTAAATATAGATTCGATTTAGAGAGATCTCAACAAGATTCTCTCAACGTCTAATCCACAACAGTAAGGATCACTTGAATAGATCGAGCATGTCTTGGAGTGTCTCTAATGATGTTGGGTGATGTTGTTGGCGAAACAGTTGATTCCCATTTTTTGAAATCATATTTACCCTATGATAAACCTTTATCCTTCAAGAAACCACCCATAAGAACTGTATCAAGTTCAATAGTTGATACACCTACTCTCTTCAGTTTTCAAAGTTAGACACCTTTTTAATGGATTTTTTTAAAAAATTATATTAATTCTGGTTTAATGAAATATATAAACATTTCAATCTATTTTTAAGATAAAATTTGAATACTTGAATGCATTTGATTTTATTTTTAGTATTTTTATCTTTAATATTCTTCTATCTTTTTAGAAATTATTCACTATTCTTGTCTTATAACTTCTATATATTTCTACTATATACTATTTTAATTTTTTATCCATATGATCAATATGTTTTAGTATCTATTTTCTATCAATATTTGATTTTCCTTATTTTCTTAATGATATATATTATTTATTGACACATATTAATGACAAATTCTATTCACAATCAGTATAATTAACTATTTACTATTTTTATGTACAATATTAATTATATTTATTTATCTAATTCTTTTTTATATCACAAAAAATATAATAATAAGAGGAGAATAAAAAAAATTAAAATGTTAAAATTTTTAATTTCAAATATTAACAAAAAATTAATAATATTTTTTCCAAAGGGTTGAAGAAAAAGAGAATACATAAATTTAATTAAAAAATATAAAGTGTTTATTATTCTTGGGAGGGAAATTATTTTAAAGGGTAGAGTATATTTAATGTGGTAGAAAATAAAAGGAATCTTCTATAATTCTAAATGTTTTATCTTATTTGAAAATTTTGAAAAGATAAAAGGTTATTTTATGAAATTTTTGTTTTCTATTTCATGGGTTTTGTGATCATAGAAAAAAGGTATATTTTTTGATAGATTAGGTTGATCCAACACATCAAAATTTCTTGTGTGTTTTTATGATTAAAAAAATACCTACTTTTATTCGAACAAGTTTATCTTAAATGTTTTATATATTATTATTGAGAAGTTTATCTTACATTGAGTGAAGTATTCGATCCATGAAAAAGTGTTTTATTTTATGATAATCAATGAATATCCTCTGTCTACTCAAATTCTAGGAAAACTATGTGTTGTAAGTTTATCTATATCTTTTTTTAGAAAGATAATGGTTGAGTTTGTGAATTCTCAAGTCATATTCTTTAGTTAGAATGAAAATATGTTATCTTAAGAAAATGATATTTGTAAAAGATTATCTTATAAGACTCATAGAATTTATGAAAGCCAAGTATCACACCTATGAAACATATTCATCATATAATGAAGAATTATCCAATTCGATATTGAAGTCATTTTATCTTATGAAGAAGCTGAATATCTGTTTTATCTTACAAAGAATCCACCGAAGTATATTATGATGAACAATACTTATATTTGAATATCTTACAAAGATATAGTTGTTATGTATAATATCATGATTACTTTTATAATACATTGATAATTAATTTCAATATTTTAGATCATATTATAAAAGGTATTATCCATTTAAGGAAATATAGATCTATAAAATATTTTTCATGAATGTAAATATTTGAAGAATAAGAATATTGCAGACATTGTTTCCTCAAAAGTATTTTCTCTTTTTGAAAGAAATTAACACATGTTCTTGATAGCCCATCTTATTATGTTCTAATTTCATGGCTCAATAAAACATTATTATTATCTCATTCTTAAGTTAAAAATGATATATAAAAGGAATAATTGGTAGATTCATGAAAGAGATACACAAATACATGTAGATGGATATGAAGAAAGATTAAAATGCACATATGAACACTCTAATTTCCTGCACATATAAAATACCAAACATAAAATCTCATGATGAGATTAAAAGTTCTATCATTTTTATTTAAGATCATCCCAAGATATACTTTGAAGACTATCATATTCCCTAGATGAGTCTTTGAATACTATCAGTTGCTTCTTGCAACTGTGTGGCACCATAGTTTCTTTCAAAGTTTATTAATTATATTTTGTTTACACTTAGTGTGAGAGGGTGTATTGATACCATGGATAGGTCTTGTAAAGGGAGATCTCGGTTAAAATATTTTATAACATTGTATTAAGTGAAATCTAGTTTACTCATTTGGATCCCCTTGTAAAAGAGCTGTTATTGTGAAAATCACCAAACTCATGGAGTAGAGTGTTTGTGTAGTGGAGTTGGTGATTTCTGTTCTTTGAACTACTATAAATCTCCCGTGTTAAATATATTTACTTTAAGTTTTTATTTCCACTACATATATTTATTAATGAGATATATTTAAATGGTCTTACCAAAAGAATGAGATTTTTGTAAATAAAATGTTTAGGAACTCAATTCATCCCCCCTCTTGAGTGTTCAACTAGTCATTATCTAGGACAAAAAAATGCATGAACCTACCCACTAAGGGTCACTATACATCCCTTGCATCGAGAGGATGTATATACATATTTATATAATAAAACCTTATAATATCCCCATAATCTATCATTATTAATTCATTAATGATCCAAAACCATTGTCTAGCTAAGTATAATTCCACAAAAAGTAATATAATAAAATAGTATATAAGTTATTTCTATCAATTTAAAAATCTAATACTTCTATCATTAGTTAAAACCAACCAAACACAAGAACAAATATTTCATGTAAATACTTCATGAATAATATGATGTTTTTATTCATGTATACTTCCACCATGTTCAAAGATACAAAACTATAAATGATAATCTCAATAAGTAAATCATACTTGAATAAATATTTAAACTCTAATGGAATAAAAAAGCAAAAATTATATAACCTTGGTAACCTATAATTACTAATAGAAAGGTGTTCATGAATCACTAGTCTAAGGTCCACCACAAGATCTTACACATTCCTATTTTGTGTATACTGCATCCCAAATAGTGAGGAAAATCATAAGACACCCTCATACCACTTTGTAATTCCCCAACTAAAATCACTCAATAGTATCCTAGATGGATAAAAACATGGCCCTAAAAGAAACTAATTATATAATAGATGTTTTTGACTAGTAGTGAGAACCTAAATTGAATGTTGTAGAGAATATTCCATCAATATTATAGCCATCCATAATGAATAAATAACAAAAAAACATCCAAAATGAATAATTATAGTATGCGTTATCAATAAAAATATTTATATATCAAACATAATGTAGTCATATAGTCATAATACTACCATATTTCCCATTAGTATGATTTAATATATAAAAATAAACAAAATAAATAAATATCCACAGTGGCAATAATACCCCCCCTCACCTCACCTTCATCCCAGCTTTAAATTCCTGCCGATCTCCTATAGCCCAATCCATTGTACCACCTGTGCTCATACCTATACAACATGCATAAGGTATTCACATGCACTAGGTAATCCATGCATGGTGTGATAAATAAATCTTAATAGGGCCTCACAAAGTGACCCTCATATAAAACGTCATATACGTGTGCATATATGAGGAAAATAATTAATTGGAAACAACCACACATGAGGATGTGTTTGAGAGAATTGTATACTAGATAGGACACAATGACATGACCATAACTTCTCAATGATCATCTAATACAAAGTAACATTTTTCCACAATTCATGACCCATACCTGAAGACTTTGGGTATGGTGACATACCATGCCTCGACCCATACTTGAAGATGTTTTGTATGGTATCCTATAGAGTCCCGATCACTACCCTCTTTCTCAATGTAGGGGTTTCATACCAATCCATGATCTCACATCTTATCTCATACCATTGTCAAACCAAAATCCTCTCACTCAGGGTGAGGTTATCATCTCATATAATTTCAAAAAATATTGACTACTCCACTCTCACTTAGGATGGACCTAATTTAATATGACTAGACCCACTGGGGGCCTGCTTGGGTCAGCGGTAATCTAAGTGTGACACCCCAATCCTACCTCCAATAGACCAGGGGATTGTAACAAGAACTGAGTAAAAAATATTACATACATGGTAGGCCTTAGAATAATGTACCTAAACAAACACACATATATCCATAAATAACATAATAATTCATAATAGTAATAACTAGAGTAATAAATGCATACATAACCTCAAAATACCCACAATAGAGTACAATAGTACATAAAAAATGGAGAGGGTAAAATAAATGAACATAAACCATAGAATAGGTCCAACCTAACAATAATTAATAAGACTATCCCTAAAGTAAACCTCTATAGTTTGACCATAGTCTATCTGAAACCACTACCAAGCACCATTATGCACCACCTAAACATAGTCCACCTAGATCATCATCCAACATCTTATCATTTTATAATACATTTCACATTTTGGTAGATCCCATGTAGGGGTTATTATATACATACTTAGTGGTATATCCCTAAATCACTAAAGAAAAATAAATTCAAAAGAAGAGGCATCTCTAAACCACAATCAAGCAGGTAAAGAATGAAGAACCCTGAAATGCTCATAGAAAGGACCCATATCACTGAGTAAGGCCTCAACACTCACAACCATCCAAAATAATTTTCCATGACTTCCAAGATTCCCAATTAAATCAAACTATCAACTTTCATAACATATCTATACCTATAGTGGATGACCTAAAACCCCTAATAGGGGGGTACTGACTCTAGGAGAGGACCCCATGTCCCTTTGATGCTCTTTAGATTGGGGGGATAATTAATCCATAGATAGAGGATCCCATTCCCCATAATAGCGTGTGTGGGTGGGGGGATAATGGACCCAACTTACCCATTAGTAGATGATCCCATTACCCACAACCATAGGGGTATTACTAACCCAACCTAGGGATGGTGATAAAAAACTATACCTTGACATAACTCTACCATCAGGGAGGGTTTCCATTTACCAAGCATTCCCAAAGGTAATGAATGATCTTTATAATGCCTATATGGTCCATTATTCTCACTTCACTATGTTCCACATCCTTTTAATCAAAATTATACCCTCCATAAAATTCTATATAGAAAAACATCCAATATGGACTACTCATATTCCAAAATTGGATTCTAAATAAGGAAGAAAGGGATCTAGATAGTTCTTGTCATTATACACAACATATTCCAAGGATACACGAAATTTATCCCATAAGAAGAGGAATACCTATTTGTTAGTGCTTAACATGGAATATATAATTCTAACTACACGATGTGTGTAAAGACCATACATGATTTATAGGACATATAGAGGTACTCAGTGCATACCTGAGCTACCAGTGTCGAATAAATTCAAGTCACATGGAATGTGGTCCTTGATAATAGGGAATGTGAGGCTAAATGACCTCATGAGCATTTTATCCCTATATAGTATGAGTGTTTAGATAAGTAATACACAATATGTTCCATTGGTTTACATGTCATGTTATCCTTATCTCATTAAAAATACTATCACTGTATCCACTAGGATACATGAAATGTGAACTTATAAACTAAATATAGTATAGTCAACATTTTTCTAGAAAGTTAATATTTGTCCCAAATATTCATCATGAGTGATGGATCCACCTATTTCATCAAGGAAAACTCAATTGATGTGTTAACCACTTCATCCAATGTATTTCCACCATCAATGTTCATATTACGTGCACTGATCAACATTAAAATGGACCCCTTCCATTTGCACGTGCCACCCAACACTTGAATACACATTTTTTCATAATTATATCATTACATATTTATATGATATTATGTTATCTCTTGATATTCCACCACAATTCTATTATACTTGGTGTCAAACACATAATAATGATTTGTGGATCTGGTTGTAAGTCACATAAGGAATCATTCTTCTAGACCGGTCGTATCATCGACAAAAAATTAAAGCCCTATATTGAACATGTGAATAATGGAGGGAGAAAACAAGGAACCAAAAAATCGAACAACTAAGATTAATATGTGTAGTCAATCATCGATCATAGTTGCAGAATCCAAAGAAAAAATATAAATACTTGAAATTTCCAGTGTCAAATAACCCCAAATAAAAATTTTAGATAAAATTGTAAGTTGAAAAGGCCATTCTAAGATCAAAATTTGATTCAAGTCAAGAGAAATTAATCTATTTTTGCAAAAAATAAATAAATATAGGGTAAATAAATATATAACAAAACACCCACACCAATTACAATCAATCATTTGTGAAGGATGGACCAACTTCATTATAGTTGGCAATCTCTAGAGAATTTATTGTTGATTCTCTTCACACTCCTTGATTTCTCACAAAACTTTACAATATGGGTTGATAATCTCAAATACAAAGGTTTTGTAGATAAAACTAGGGATATATAGAGATATTCCAGGTTAATTGGTTAATTAAAAATGTTAATTCAATTGTTTAATTAAATTATTTATAAACTACTAACGAAAATTCAAAACTGCAGTGCCCAACACAAACAAAACTTAAGTCGTGCCTAGGGTAAAACCTTCATTTTGGATTGAGTCGTGATCTTAGTTTTCCCATACAAGATACTATTTATAATATATTAAATTCTTTATCAAAACACTCACATGAAATCAATAAAATATTCACATTATTTTATATACTCAATACCAGGGTTCCAATGACACTTGATATCCATGCCACCAATACTAATAAGAATAAATCATTGAAATTATAAAAAATATTCAAAGGGTCCAAAAATTAAAACTAGAGGCATTACACCCTCCCCACACTAATACAAAAAGCACGTTTAACAGTGTTTAAATTTATCAGTGCGAGAAAAATACACTAATAAAGTCTATCTTTATTAGCGCTAAACAAAGTGCTGATAAAATAATCCCTTTATCAGTGCTAAAAAAGTGATGATAAAGGGCACCATTTATCAGCTCTTTTTTAGTGCCAATAAATGGTAAAATTTATCATCACTTTATTTTAGCACTTATAAAAGAAACTTTTATCAGCACTTTATTTTTAGCACTTCTAAAAGGTTCCCTTTATCAACATGTTTTTAGCGTTGATAAACGTCTAGAGTAAAATGAAAAATTAAACAAATAAAAATAAAATGAGTAAATTAAGAAAAATATGAAACATGTTATTAATTAAATAATTATTAATATAAATAAATAAAATGAATATATACATTATAAATATTAATAAATAGTATATATTAAATATTGATATATAAAATGAATAAGTATAATATATATACAATTTTAATTAAAAACATATTAATGTATTATTCATTTTTAATGTTGTTTGATTTTCCAATTTAAGCTATATCAAACATCGTGTGTTACATTTATTTTACACACACACAAAAATATATATATATATATATGTTAATGTATTTTTACTCATAAATATATTTACACAATATATAGAAACACATACACATAATATTTATGTAATTTATTCATATTTTAGCATATTTTAGAATTTCATTATAACATGACACATTTAATATATATATTATGTTTTTAATTGGTCATTTTTTTTTTCAATACTATAAAATCATTTATAATGTTTTATATATGTATTTTATTTGAATTTGATCATTTTTATTACATATATATACACACTATGTTTTAGTATTTTCAATATGTATTCATCCACTTCAATGTATATATATATATATCCATATTTTTTAATAACTTATACTTAATTAATAAAAAATATCCATTTTTTGATTATTTTTAAATTATACTCATTTTGAATTATTCAATTTCACTCATTTTCAAAATGCATGTATTTAAGATTATATATCCATTAATAATGTTAAAAATATATTGGTAAATAAATATTTATAAAGAAATATATCTATAACTGTATATTTACTATATTTATAATTATTATAAATAAGTAATCATTACTTTTTTAAATAAGTATTTATATAATAATAAGTAAATAAATATATATATTTAAATATTTATAAAATTATAGTAAATTTATTTAAATAGTTATAAAATTATAATAAAGTTATTTAAATTATTACTATTATAAAACTTTTATCAGCACTTTTTTTCATTGTTAAAAGATATATTTATTAGTGCTAAAATGATTGGGATGATAAATATATCTTTTATCAGCGCTAAAAAAGTGATGATAAGTACCCTTTTTATTAGAGCTTTTCTGAAAGCATTATTAAAAGTGTCCCCAATCTTTTTAAGAAAACCTTGATCACGTATCACTCACCCATGATTTTTAAGATCTCGTGGAACTCCTCTACTGATAGTGAAACTCCTCTATTTTCTCTCGGGTTAATCAAGGCTAGAATCCAATGTATTGTATTTTATAACTCTTCCTCTACCATTGTTTTATGTTTTGGGTTCCATGTTCTGGGTTTTGACGCTGTTCTTAAACCTGAAAAACCCTACATCTCTTATCATCATTACTGAAATAAAACAATTGGGGTTCTATTTATTCTTCACTTTTCATATGTATTTGAGTGCACAACCCATTTTTCCTTAGAGACACATATAGATGGTTTAATCTACTCTCAACATTAACAAGTATACCTCTCACCCCCTCAATTTTCTCTTAATTTGAATAATATATGGTTCCAAACTCTAGGTAGTCTGTCAAATTTAATTCATCTTATATACTAGATTATAGATTCAAAAGGCTTAATTATGAGGGTTTTTAAGGAATAGGGGATACCAATTTGTGGCCCTCATTTATGAGTTATGAACATATAGGGACCAAGGTAAGTGTAAAAATCATTAAAACATGTTTTTTAGATTTTGGTTATTCATGTGAATTGTTGGACCATGAAATGGGTTATTTAGATTTATGATTTTGATGAATAGTTTTTTATTGAATTCAAAAAATATTGAATTAATTATTCACATTACAAAAATTATTCTAGTGATTCATGTTGTGAGAGTTTTGTTTTTTTAATTAATTTAAGATTATTATTAAACTTTAACCATGGGTTATACAGAGTGATGGGGGATTTCTTTGTTGAGAAAAATATGCAATCTTTTTGAAAAAATTCCCTAAATTATATAGAGATGATAAATCATTGGAGAAATGGACTTATAAATACACAAAAACATATAAAGAGTATATTTCTCAAAAGTAAGTGAGTTATCGATGGTTGGATAGTTGATCAATAAAACTATGATATTTGATTTATTAATATATTTACTAATCAAAATAGAGATATGATTAATTTATAGAATAAATAAATAATTTGAAAATCCATATAACATAGTGAATAACCGTATAGAGAACAAAAATTGATTAAAATATACTTTTGATGATTTGGATCTTTATGTCCTATAATTCATGTAATTTTCTATCCGTGTCCCAAATGCACAAAATAGAGATACAATCCCCCTATTATAATTAACCATTTGTTTCATCCCATATCCAAACCTCTATTCTTCTTTGATTACAGTTTATCACTATTTTAAGGCGTTAGCACTCATTCGGTGATCCTAGGATGATACCCTAAAACTCATAAGTGGTATGAGAGACTTTTTCTTTGAGGATATAATGTATTAATATAGAAAGTTTTCAAATAAATAAATTTCATATTATATTATGTCAATATCATATATTATGATATGAAGTATTTATTTGTTCAACCATAGAATACGGATATTATATATCATATGGTATGTAATATAGAAAATCTAATGGTTTGAACTATGTTTTATCATATAGTTTATGATATAATAAAATATGACTATATCCATGGTTTGTGTGAAAATAGAGGATCAAAGCACAAATACTATATCACCTCAATTGTTAAATATGATAAATGAAATAAGATATATCCTATAATATTTGGTGAGAGAATTCATGGAATATGATTAAATTTTCATCATAGAATATGATTGAGTTAAGGGAATACCTCTCTCTAATATTATATTTCACAACTGATAATATCATTATCATTTGTAAAGTAGGAAATTCTGAGAGGTAACTTTCAATCCACTTCAACCTATGTGGTATAATTTTTAATGACAGGATGTATATATGATTCCTCTAAGATTTTATAGTAATATATCATAATAATAAATTTATAATTTCATTGAATATATTTATTTCATTGATAAGATTATAAAATTTCTAGATCAATGTTAAGCATAAGTTGAAAAAATCACCCTTTAAAGGGATGTATGTTATTCGAGGAATCTTATGGTGGATTAAAAAAAATAAACAATTAGAAGGTGAGGAATCCTTGAGTATAGAGAAGTGATGTCCAATGTAGGTGGGGTGATATTCTTTTCTTCAATACCATTAAAGTGGAGGTATTACAATTCCTCTTCAATTGATGAGTCTTTTTGAATGATTACATTAGTATAGGTTCTTAAGAGACTTTAATCCTTAGACACTTGATTATCTTCCATCTCTTGACTATGGATTTGACTCCCTCTTTAAAAATATCCTTCCTCCTATTATCAATTGATGGAAGAAAATAAAGTGTTTGAGGATTAATTAAATAAAGGTAGTGAAGGTCAGTTGTACTATAGTATTGATCTATTATATCTCTATTCAATACAGTTACAGTTTTGATGCAAGATAAATGCAATTGTGGTCTTTTATGCATGGAATGTATTGCATTGTTGTCATTAAATACAAATTAAATGTTTGACTACTATGTAGACAATGTCTTCTAAACATGATGATGTTGCCAAATCCTGAGGAATAATATATTGTTGATGATGAAACTGTAGAATTATTATGGTATAAACAATATATTGAAGAAAAAAATGAAAAGAATAATGATGCAACATCATAGTTTTGAATAAAATTATCAATTCAATAGGTCAAGGTGTAAAATTTGAGGTTGGTTTGAATCAACGCAGATAATCTATTGAACCAGACAAGTCAATGTTCATTAGTTATCTTGGGCTCACAATGATGACAAATGTGCTGATTGATATTGACTCATGCTGTCATTCCCAACATGTAATGAAGGAAATATCTTGGAAATATATAATAGTAATGTTACAATATACTTTCTCTATTTTACTAAAAAATTATATAATTAAACATTGATTTAGTTTTCATTATTCCTTGCAGGATTCTTTTATTTTAATAGATTTTCGTAATAAATTTGTCTTAATGGCTGCTGGAAAAGCACATAGAAGCTTTTGGACTATTTTGAAGAAGTTATATCTTAGGGATGCTGAGGGGAAAATAAAGCGCCACCCACCACTTAGTTATGCACAGATTATAAAATAGAAAACAAAGACTGATTTTTGAAATCATCGCAATGAGAAATCATTTCAGGTTCATTGAGGTTTATAATATATTATTTGACATTATTTATTTTATCCAACTTGATTTGAAATTGTATGGCTCAAAGTGTGTGTTTCTAGTATGGCTCAAAGTGTGGGTTTCTAGTATGGCTCAAAGTGTGTGTTTACATTTTAAAATGAAATTTTAGTAAAAAACACACATGACATACTAAAAAATAATAAAAAACATTTGTATTGTTTTGGTACTTTAGTAAAATGATCCCTACGTCACTTGTGATGTTTAGGGATCAACTGCTCCTCAATCCGATGCACGATGTGACCAGTATGACTCAAAGTGCAAATTTTAATTCAAAACTAACATTTTTTATTCAAAAAAACTTCTAGCATACTCAAAACAAATAAAATACATTCAGATTGTATTGGTACTTAATTAAAATTATCCATACATTAGTTTTGATGTATAAGGATCAGTTTCACCTCAATCTGAAGCCCAGCGTGATCAGTATGACTCCAAGTGTATGTTAACAATTTAAAATTTACATTTTAATGAAAATAATTTTCACTCATTGAAAGAAAAAAAATGCACTCATATTATCTTGATAATTTGGGAGCTTGATTCATAATTCATTTTTGACATGTATGAATCAGTCTCATGTCAAACCCACACACGGTTCCACCTGTATGTATCCGAGTGCGTGTTTCCAGTTTAAAATGAAATTTTATTAAAAAACACACATGACATACTCAAAACTAAGAAAACACATTCAGACTATTTTGGTACTTTAGGAAAATGATCCATACATCACTTGTTTTGTGTAGGGATTAGACACACCTCAATATGACGCACAATGTGACTGGTATGACTCCAAGTGTTTCTTTTTTCAAAACTAACATTAATTTTAACAAAAAACCACTGACATAATCAAAACCAAGAAAACACATTCATATTGTTTTTTTACTTTAATAAAATAATCCATATGTTAGTTGTGATGTGTAGAGATTAGCCACACCTCAATCAGACACACGATGTGACCGGTATGAATCTAAGTGTCTATTATCGGTTTAAAATTGGCATATTAGTAAAAAAGGTGTCAATCACTGAAAACAAAGAAAACATGCTTGGATTTTCTCAATAATTTGGGAAAATGATTCATAATTTATTTGTGACATGTATGGATTAGTCTCATTTCAAACCCACACACGATGCCACCCATATGGATCAAAGTGTGTGCTTCTAGTTTAAAATGATGTTTTAGTAAAAAACACACATGTCATACTCAAAAATGAGGAAACACATTATTATTGTTTTGATACTTTATGAAAAATATCCATGAGTCATTTGGGACATGTATCATTCTTCCACGCCTCTATCCGACACATGGTGTGGCCAATATGACTCAAAGTGCATCTTTTTATTCAAAATTGACCTTAATTTTAGTGAAAAAAACTCACATTCTAAAAATAAATAAAACTCATTAGGATTTTTTAGGTACTTTATGAAAAAGAACCATATGTCACCGGTAACATACAAGGATCATCCACACCTCAATCTGATACTCATTGTGAGCGGTATGACTCCAAGTGTGTCTTTTTATTCAAAAATGACATCAATTTTAATAGAAAAACAAATGACATACTCAAAACTGAGAAAAAACATTCTGATTATTCTTATACTTTAGTAAAATGATCCATAAGAATTTTTTGGCATGTAGGAATATAGCATACCTCCTTTTTATCACATAAACTTTCATTACATTTTACAAAACCAAGGATCTTTAAGGTTTAGTGCCTTGGAAACCAGGAACTTAAAACATGAAAACATAAAAAATTCTTCTTAAAGACTTGAAAGGCTTCTCCTTATGTTCATCCTAGGTTCATTAATGAATCTCATAACCTGGGGACATACATCAAAAGAAAGGGTGAGCATAAGTCCCAGTAAGGGAAACAAGAGAAACATTTTACATGTGAACTTGAGATACTTCAATAAGGTCATCAAAATAACTTTAAGGCATGAGAAAGAAATCATGAGGCATATCATAATTAAAATAATGTTTTTCATAACTTTAATATGTGGATACAAAATTTTACAAAGACAATCATTTCTGTTTCACCAAGGTCCATCCCCAAGGTGTCAATAAAAATTACCAAGGTTATTCACCAAGGTATCAGTCTAAATGGTCATCTCTAGAGATTAAGTCTTTATCCAATGCATTGGAGCGCTATCAGAGCGCAACCTTAAATTTGAATTTATTATCATTTGAGCCACATATATCATCATAAAAAATTTCGTAAAAAACCCATATATCATAAAAGAAATGGGTTTCATTTCATAACGTTTTAAAAACTGCTTTAAAGACATGATCTTTGTGTTACTTTAAAACCCACAGAAAAGGAAGGTGGGTCTCATGTATGTAAATACCAGAATTTAAAATATAACATTTTGGTATATATGTGAATACCACTATATAAGAGATAGGTTTGAGTATTCACTTAATAAAATAAAATAACTTTAGAAAAAAAGAGAGACATTTTGAGACGGAAATTCTGCAGCATAACGACTATGTTTCGGGGTTTTAGAAAACATTGAAAAGAGAGTGGGCATGGGTCACCCAATCATAAATGATCCATAAAACAGTAGGGGAATAGAATATAAATGATTTAAGAACATTTTAATGAAATTTGAAATATATACCATATTAAATGAAGAACATGGAAGGAATACAAAAATAAGATTTCTCTTATGAAAATTCGGCAGCCTAACGGCGTTACTTAAAACTTCCAAAAAAAATTAATTGATGAGGTCAAATAGGGTATCTCATCATATGAACATAAAATATCAGTATGATATATATAGATATCATACCACAAAATAATAAAAAGTAACATGAAAGACTTGACATGAAAATAGATCTTGAAAACGAGAAGGGTGAAAGAATCCCTTAAGAATTCGACAGCCTAACGACGCCACTTAAAACTTCAAAATACTGAATTGAAGAGATCAAGTAGGGTCTTTCATAATATGAATATAAAATATCAGTATGATAGATATAGAGATCATACCCCAACATAATAATAAGGAACTAGAAAGACTTGACATGAAAGTAGATCTTGAAAACGAGAAAGGTGAAAGAATCCCTTAAAAATTCGGCAGCCTCACGACACCACTTAAAACTTCAAAATACTGAATTGAATAGATAAAAGAGGGTATCTCATCATATGAACATAAAATATCAGTATCATATATATATAGATCATACCCCAACATAATAACAAATAACTTTAAAGACTAGACATGAATGTAGAACTTTGAAAAATGAGAAAGGTGAACGAATCCCTTAAAAATTCAATAGCCTAACGGCGCCACTTAAACATTCTTAAAATGAATTGATGAGAGAAAGAGGGGGTATATAATCATATGAACATGAAAAGGTAAGTAATAGGAATATAAAAGAACAATCCTCCAACATAAGAGCATGGAGCATAAAAGACATTACTTGAAAAGAAAGGTAGAGGTAGGATCCCTTACCTTAAACGCAACTCTTAAAACTCGAAGGTTGGGAAGTTGAGGGCTTGGGGGCACCTTGGGAGGACTCCTTGGGAAGTAATGATACCATAGATTCGTTTGGGGAGAGTTGGGAGTGAAAAATAAAGGAGGTAAGGGTGGGTATTTATAGGGAAAGTGAGGCGACAAGGCATTAATGGCCAATGGACACCTCATTAGTGGTTTTGGCAAAACCATGGGCTTTCCCATGGTATTTGCCCATGGTATTGGCCACTTGGGACACCTCATACCTTATATTACTATTCATAAGTTGACCATATTGATTACATACTTAATAAATCTTTTAATTATGTCATTAAACACCCGTAACTTAAAAACTATATTTTCACTATTCATCGAAAATTCAACTTTCTCAGAAAAATCCCAAAATTTCACCTTAACCAAATATCGATGCTCTGATTTCAAAAATGAACTTCATTTATTAAAAATAATTTTCTAAATAATTTTAATTTAATTTTTAAATAAATACACTATTCACAGAAAATTAATTTTTTTTCAGAAAAATCCTGAAAGAGCGCTGTCGTGGGTGCCCTCAAATGATTAGTGTAATTTGGGGTACTTAGGTGCAGCAGAGTGGCTGACCAAGGTCGTCTCTCAAAGGAGGAAGTGAATTAAAACAATTTTTAAAGGTATTCTAGAAATAAAATAAAAGAAAATAAAAACACTACTTGAAAGGATGAGGGTGGTTGTTTATAGTTTATGAATCTAGAATAAGTCTGCTGGGAGAAGATTGTATTTTTTTTTGTTTTTAGTTTTGAAATGAAGTTTGATTAAAATGACACAACAAAAAGATGTTTGTTTAGAAATCTATTTAAAAGACGTAATTGATCTAACTCTACCTCTTCAATTTATTATTAATCATTATCATTTAAATTAACATTCACTTAATTATGATCCCTTAATTTGTTAAATCATGAACCCTATGAGAATTAACTTTACCACGAAGATTGAAGTGAATTTAAACTTAGGCTAACTTCGGAACATGCAATCGCAGCACCCTGCTTTGATTGATGTTCTAAGATTAGCTTATGGTCAGTGGTAAATTAAGGCACATATCCATTCTGGAAATTAGGATGAATTGTGTTTGGGGATTATATTTGAACTCTACAAATTTATCCCGTGTGGTCTTATATTACCGATTAAGATCGCGCTCTCACAATTTACACAAAATCCCGACCTCACGTGTTTTTGTGTTAATTGTTCAATTGCTTGCTTAGTTTCTTAAAATTTAAAAAAACACAATTCATGGATCATATTAAGTGGATTACAGTAGCTCATTGATTCAAAATAATTAAATGAAGAGGGTAGAAGATAGATCGATTACTAAAAGACTACTCTTCCATGGGTGGCGTAATCATCGTAGATGCGTTTTGCATGTGCAAAGGTTCAAAATGGGTATAACCCAATAACGCTTCTACTCAAGAATTCTATCCCAATTAGGAAGATTAAGAGAAGAAGAAATTTAAAAAAAACAGAAGAAAAGAGAAGAAATAAAAGAAGAACAAAGAAGTTTATTACATAAACAAAATCATTACAACATGAAGGAGAAGAAGAAGGCTTCGTCGAAGGGATCCTTGCTTCAAGAGCTACCCTTATTGAAATGGTTGGAGAATTCGAGTGGATATACTTCTCCTCTGCCCTAAACTTCCCAATGCACGTCCCAACCCCTCCAAATGAGAAAAACTCCAATTTATAGAGGGGAGGGGAGGAGAGGTTACAAGTGGTTTCAAGTGTGAATGTGGAAATTCGGACAAATATTTTATGCCAACTTGCACCGCCCATTTGACTAACAAAACGCGTGAATTGGCCGGCCTTACAGAAGGATCAAGTGTGCGGATATGTGTCTTCTATCTCCTCTCCAAATTTGGGCTTAATAAAGTCCTATATGAAGGAGTTATGGTCGAAATACAGAAGCTTCTCCATTCTGGCGAGCCCAGCCCAACTTTGACCTAATGGCCCAATTTCAACAACCAAATGAACTCTTTAGCTCTAGTGTCCTGAATAAAAGTTGTAGATAATTAAGTTAGGAACCCTTTTACAAACTTTCAATTTCAAATAATAAATATAAAAATATTTATATTCGAAATACTACAGTGAACTATAAAGGGTAAAACTGGAATTTTCATTAAATATTCAAATGAATGATCTAATCCCAAATATTTTATAAATAAACATATTTAACACAATGTGAGGAAATTATATCATATATTATCAATAAAATATTCAATAAAATAGTGTTTTATCAAATCCCCAAAAATTACCTTAACATAATATCGATGCTCTAAGTTCAAAAATGAAATCCATTTTATAAAAATAATTTTCTAAATATTTTTAATTAAATTTTTAATTAAAAAACCCTATTCATCCAAGAAAACTAATACTTGACTAATAATTTCTGAAACTATTATATACCTATTTTATGGAATCACATTACTTAATCAAGGTGCCTAGATTATATTAATAATTTTTTTAAGTGAGATTACTAATCCATTTGGTCAAATTACTAATCCTAGGCATAAAGTCACTATTCATAATTTACTATTCATCAAAAATTAAGTTGATCTTATTAGACTTTAAATTTCATACTGAACATAATTGTAGAAGACCATTTTTGAAAATCATTACACATTTTTAATTATTTATGGTTTACATAAACATTTTTAAAATATCCTTTCTCTAAAATTCATCAAAAATATGCATACTATATTTATTTGGACATTTGAAAATTCATAAACTTCATAATAAGAAGAAATCAAAATTATTATTTAAAACAAAGGATTACACAAGGTAGTTACGGTCTCCTTACATAACCCCTTATCACACCAGCATAGGACCTAAGTGTAAGGTGTGCTAAGGTGAGAGAATCTGAGGGAGGCTCGGCCAACATCGCATGAGTAGTAATTTCTATCAGTTTGAACTTCTCATGAAGGAGATTCCATTCTAGCTTCACACGATGAAGTTTGGCTTGGGTTTGGTCTAGAGAAAATCCCAGTGGTGCTAACTCCTTCCCAAGTTCCGTTAGATGAGCTTCGATTGGCCTGAGACTACTGGATGAGGCCATCGAATCTCCTTTCTATATTAATTAACCAAGGTCACTTGTATTTAGATACAAAAGTCGCAACATTCAGTTTTCAACGGTCATACTAACTAACAGTCATATAATAGTCAAAACCCAACAGTCTCATTTTAATTATACTCATGATATCAATTGAAATAGTTTTGTTGAGTATGAAAAATAAAATAACACACAAAATTAGGAAACAAGATTTATTCAAAATTTCGGTTCGTTACAATCTTCCCCCCCCTTAAGAAATTGTGTCCTCACAATTTTTAAAAAAATTGGGTTTTGAAATTTCATTGAAAGTCCCACATCGGAAAAAGAGTCAGTAACACTATTACTTTAAAAGAAAGAAAAGGAAGTACAAAGGTCACCCGAGTTAACCCATACTGGGATTCCATGTAGGAAAACATGGACATGGAGGAGAAAACAAAGGGTCACGTTATGAGGGAGAGTGATAGAAAACATGATTAGTAGAAAGTTAACAATAAGAAAATCACAAACATATGATGTGTGTAAACGGTCTTTGACTACACAGTAGGAAACGTTAACAGACAACGTTTTTGTTTTACGTTCTTTTTCATAGTTTTGAGGAATTCATTTACTACATAGAATAAAATACAGGGAAATATACCTACCTTCAAGTAGAGTTTCATCCTTTAATAAGTTTCTATCGAAACTAATCCTTTCTCCAAACGTTGAGAATTCAAAACTAATTGGCCTCATCAAAGCACAACAATCATCTTCTTGAGAGTCATGCAATCCACAAACGATTAACTATCAATTTCTTCTATATTTAAACATTATCCCAAAAACAGAAAGGGTAAGATTAAACAACTCTTACAAAAATAAAGATCCCCAGAGGAAGGGAAACTAC
This sequence comes from Viscum album, assembly GCA_963277665.1. NCBI lineage: Eukaryota > Viridiplantae > Streptophyta > Magnoliopsida > Santalales > Viscaceae > Viscum > Viscum album. The sequence goes on along the minus strand of OY728129.1, from coordinate 409,930,309 downwards.
TTTAAATCTTCAAAGTTCCATGGTACTACCCAAAGTTCATCATAGACCATTCCATAATCAACTATCCTTAAAATTCCTCAAAATAAACTAAACTATGATTGAAACCCAAATACAAGAAGGATTTGATAACATAATATTCCAAAATAAACTTCATCGTTCATCTCCAAACAATATCAACCACTCCTAACATCTTATAATAAAAGTAGCTAACCTAAAAATATTTTCCCCAAGATAGGTTAATCATTTCCATAGGTAACCTAAATTACTATAAGTTCACCTTAAATTCATCGATTCTTCAAAATATAAGTCAACCTCTACTCCTAAAAGAAAATACCGTAGTAATCTATTTACCTTGATCAGATAGGGTTCCCAAAATAGTGAACGTCTTCCAAAATAATAATCATCTTTTAATCCCCTAATCAACTTTATCAGATGAACATCCTAGAGACTTCTTCTTCTTCTTCCTTGATTAATTTGTTCATTCAACTAGGTACAAATTATTAATTGTGATTTTTGATAGCTGGTTTGGCATAATCACAACATGTTCAACTTGATCTCTCATCATCTTTGTCATATTAATAGGGAAATCATCACATTTATTATGACATTGGTTGTTGGGACATGTTCTTCAATTTCCCACCATTAACTACGAAAAGAAAGTATAATTAGGGGGCTTAAATACTTATCCAATAATCATGAAAAGGAACTTAAAGAATAGAAGGATAACTTGTAGAAGAAAAGTATACCCTAACTTGTGATCCCCTAGGTTCCAATCTAGGTTATCCATGATCACATATTCTTATGTGAATCTTTATTTTATTTTATCTTTGTTCCTTCAATAATGGTTCATACAAAAGATTATGAATTTACCAAAGCATATCCCCCGGGAGTGTCGTAACCAAAAGTGCAGCAAGGCCCGTTGTCGTGTGCCAGTTCCTGTTTGAGTCTAGCTCAAAGCGGTGTTTTTGGGTTTTACCCCTATGTACATTTGTGCCAGATCCACCTCTACCTGCTCATATCCAGACAGGGATGTATTTGCTTGGCAACCCCTTACTCAATACTCCCCAAAATACCAGGTATATTTCCTATATTCAAACATTTCTATAGGTTTCTTCCTAAAGTTTTCATATCCTAATTTCCACAAATAACTAAACCATACTTTGATAGAAACTATAACATCCTGCCTTTTTATCACAAAAACTTTCATTACATTTTGCAAAACCGAGGATCTTTAAGGTTTAGTGTCTTGGAAACCAGAAACATAAAACATGAAAACATAAAACATTCTTCTTAAACACTTGAAATTATTCTCCTTATGTTCATCCTAGGTTCATTACTACATCTCATAACCTGGGGACATACATCAAAAGAAAGGGTGAGCAGAAGGCCCGGTAAGTGAAATAAGAGAAACATTTTACATGTGAACTTGAGATACTTCAATAAGGTCATGAAAAGAACTTTAAGGCATGAGAAAGAAATCATGAGGCATATCATAATAAAAATAACGTTTTTCATAACTTTAAGATGTGGCTACAACATTTTACAAATATAATCATTTCCGTTTCACCAAGATCCATCCCCAAGGTGTCAATAAAAATTACCAAGGTTATTCACCAAGGTATCAGTCTAAATGGTCATCTCTAGAGATTAAGTCTTTACCCAATGCATTGGAGTGCTATCAGGGCACACCGTTAAATTTGTCTTTATTATCATGTGATCCACATATATCATCATCAAACATTTCATAAACAACCCATATAGAATAAAAGAAATGGGTTTCATTTCATAACGTTCGAAAAACTGCTTTAAAGACATGATCTTTGTGTCACTTTAAAACCCACAGAAAAGGAAGGTGGGTATCATGTATGTAAATAACAGAATTTAAAATAGAACATTTTGGTATATATGTGAATACCCCTATAGAAGATAGAGGTTTTATTATTCAATTAATAAAATAAAATAACTTTAGAAAAAGAGAGAGGCATTTTGAGACGGAAATTCTGCAGCATAACGACTGTGTTTCGGGGTTTTAGAAAACATTGAAAAGAGAGGGGGCATGGGTCACCCACTCATAAATGATCCATAAAACATTATGGGAACAGAATATAATGTATTTAATAACATGGTAATTAAATTTGAAAGATATACCATAAGAAATGAAGAACATGGAAGGAATACAAAAATAATATTTCTCTTATGAAAATTCGGCAGCATAACGACATTACTTAAAACTTCAAAAAAAAAAATGAATTGGTGAGGTCAAATAGGGTCTCTCATAATATGAACATAAAATATCAGTATTATAGATATATAGATCATAACCCAACATAATAAAAAGGAACATGAAAGACTTGACATGAAAATATATCTTGAAAATGAGAAGGGTGAAAGAACCCCTTAAAAATTCGGCAGCCTAACGGCGCCACTTAAAACTTCAAAATACTGAATTGAAGAGATCAAATAGGGTCTCTCATCATATGAAAATAAAATATAAGTATTATAGATATAGAGATAATACCCCAACAAAATAACAAGTAACTAGAAAGACTTGACATGAAAGTAGATCTTGAAAATGAGAAAGGTGAAAGAATCCCTTAAAAATTCGGCAGCCTAACGGCGCCACTTAAAACTTCAAAATACTGAATTGAAGAGATAAAATAGGTTCTCTCATCATATGAACATAAAAGATCAGTATGATAGATATAGAGATCATAAACCAACATAATAACAAGGAACTTGAAATACTTGACATGAAAGTAGAACTTTGAAAAATGAGAAAGGTGAACGAATCCCTTAAAAATTCGGCAGCCTAATATTATGAGATACCCCCTCATTAGTGGTTTTGGAAACACCATGGGCTTGCCCATGGTATTGGCCACTTGGGACACCTAATACCTTATCTTAATATTCATAAGTCAACCATATTTATTACATACTTAATACATCATTTAATGATGTCATTAAACACCCGTAACTTAAAAACTGTATTTTCACTATTCATCGAAAATTCAACTTTCTCAGAAAAATCCCAAAATTTCACTTTAACCAAATATTGATGCTCTGATTTCAAGAATGAACTCCATTTAATAAAAATATTTTTCTAAATATTTTTAATTTAATTTTTAAATAAATACACTATTCACCGAAAATTCATTTTTTTCAGAAAAATCCCCAAAAATTACCTTAACATAATATCGATGCTCTGAGTTCAAAAATGAAATCCATTTTATAAAAATAATTTTCTAAATATTTTTAATTATATTTTTAATTAAAAAACACTATACATCTGAAAAAACTAATACTTGACTAATAATTTCTGAAACCGTTATATACCTATTTTATGGAATCACATTACTTAATCAAGGTGCCTAGATTATATTAATAACTTCTTTAAGTGATATTACTAATCCATTTGGTCAAATTACTAATCCTAAGCATAAAATCACTATTCATAATTTACTATTCATCCAAAATTAAGTTGATCTTATTAGACTCTAAATTTCGTAATGAACATAATTGTAGAAGACCATTTTTGAAAATCATTACACATTTTTAATTATTTAAGGTTTACATAAACATTTTTAAAATATCCTTTCTCTAAAATTCATCAAAAATATGCATAATATATTTATTCGGACATTTAAAAACTCATAAAATTCATCATAAGAAGAAATCAAAATTTTTATTTAAAACAAAGGATTACACAAGGCAATTACGGTCTCCTTACATAGCCCCTTATCACACCAGCATAAGACCTAAGTGTAAGGTGTGCTAAGGTGAGAGAATCCGAGGGAGGCTCGGCCAACATTGCACGAGTAGTAAAATATATCAGTTTGAACTTCTCGCGAAGGCGATTCCGTTCTAGCTTCACACGATGAAGTTCGGCTTGGTTTTGGTGTAGAGCAAAGCCCAGTGGTGCTACCTCCTTCCCAAGTTCCGTTAGATGGGCTTCGATTGGACCGATACTACTGGATGAGGCCATCGAATCTCCTTTCTATATTAATTAACCAAGGTCACTTGTATTTAGAGACAAAAGTCGCAACATTCAATTTTCAACGGTCATACTGACTAACCGTCATATAATAGTCAAAACCCAACAGTCTCATTTTAATTATACTCATGTTATCAAATGAAATTGTTTTGTTGAGTATGAAAAATGAAATAACACACAAAATTAGGAAACAAGATTTATTCAAAATTTTGGGTCGTTACAAGGAATCAGTCACACCATAATTTAACTTCCATTGTGATTGATATGACTCCATTTGAACCTTTTTATTCAAAATTTAAATTAATTTTGTAACGCCCCGACCCTCGTTACCCAGAGTCGGTGCCTTATTACATAACATTGGCATGATCACAAGGAATTCTTGTCTCGAAAGACTGATCAATTTAGTATTATTGGAAACAAGATTCATACATATGTTCAACTTTACATGTTGAAGAGAAATACAACACAAATATATTTCATTAGGAACATCCAAGCCTCCTAGATTATGCCTGCAGGTCACTCATAACTAACTTCTTCATATCCTGGGAAAAAAATAAAACATTGAAAGGGGTGAGCTCGAACGCCTAGTAAGGGTAAGTAATACAGCGAAAAATGACATAAATATTAAGCATGGTAAATAATTGAAACCACATGCCCTTAACAATAATATACATGAATACTTTTATGGAAAGAACATGAGATGAGTAAATAGTTCCATAATAAAACATAATCATGGGTATTCTACTTGTCGAATGACCACATGAACCATCAATATTATTTCCATAATGAGGTAATGTATAATGTCGGACATTCTGAAACATTTTGTCAAGGCCTCGGCCAAGATGTCTAAAATGATTAAGGCCTCGGCCAAAACCATAAATCAAATTTGGAAAGGGCCTCGGAAAATTCCACATCTAGTTGTCTCATGAGACCTTCCAATACATCAAGGAGCTATAGTGGGATCCACCCGTCACTTACTAAGTCCAATACATTCCTCATATGAAAAGGTTTAAACATATCATAAACATTCGTATTAAAACTAGCATACGAAATGTCAATACTTTAACCATAATCCATGAATGGTAAAAATAGAACATCCACAGTCAAACATATCACAAAAACTTCAATACAATATGGAATTTTTGTATCATAATAAATCAACTTCAAATAAACTTAAAATCCATCAAAGGATGTTGACATAGATGAAATCAAAACCTTTTTTTGAGAGAAATATATCTTTTTTTGAAATCATTTAAAGGTCACATAATTATAAAATAAAACAATTACTTTGGAAATATCCTTATAATATTGTAAGGGAAGCTTTGATGATGTTATAACAACGGAAAATAGCCGCACCCTCCATAAAAGTTAAAAAAACATTCTTACATTAAATTTGTCGAAAAGGTCAAAAAGTACCTTGTTTGGAAAACGACAGAAAGATTCCTTTCAAAAAACATAAGGCTATAAATGAATTTAACCCATTTTCTAGTAAATAGTAAAAATATTTTCACATATATTTTTAAGAAACATGGATGTGGATGATAAAGAGGGCCCAGTAGATAATTTCGTATAAACAAAATCGGATAATGAAGAGATTGTGAAATAACCCTTACCTTGTACTTTTCCTTGGTTGATGGTAGGTTAAAATCCAATACAATGGTGAAATAATTGTTATTAAATTATAAAAGATTCATATACATTAATATGATATTATATATGATCTTTTAAATTTTTTTTGTTAATAATATCTTAGTATTATTGTCATTTCGGGTGTTAACTTACTCGTTTTCTTTTACATGTTTTGTTACATATGCTGTGTTTGTTATGGATTGGTTGTATCTTATTCATATCCAGAATTATATAAAGTCCTTAAACATCATTTTTAATCATGAAATGAGAATTATACTTGAATGGATACAATGGGGAATGAATCTCATCACGTTCGTGGAGACGGTAGTCCGTACGTACACACGAGCGACAATATCATTGTTTTGATATTAAAATAATATATGATTGGATGGTATATCATATATATAGAATCATTATCATGTTATATTTATTATTTACATGAATTACACATCATTATTATACCAATCCAAATAATAATGTTTTGAATAACAATTACACCACGACGTGGAGACGGTAAGCTGTACGCACGCACGTATGGTGACCTGTCATTCATAGGATAGATAGAATACTGAATATGGTTGTACCATATTTATAATAACATCTCAGTATATAAAAGATACTGTAGTTATTATTTTAGAATGGGAATAACAAATAAAGAAGAAGTTGAAGAAGAAATGAACTTGAAAAAGGGTGGTGAAAACATTACCTCTTCTTCGGGTTCTTCCTTTTGATTTGATCAAAAGGGCTCCTTAGGTTGGCTTTCTGATCAAACAATGGCCTCTATGTTTAATTGAGGGAAGTTGAGAGAGTATTTGGGTAGGGTTTTTTCGAAACAAATGCTTTGAAGGTGTGGAGAATTGGTTAGAAGTGGTGTCCTTTTATAAGGGGGAGGAGGGGCACCTTAGGAAAATCTAGAGATATTATTTTATAATAAATTCATATTCGGTTTATAATGGCTAAAAAGTGGATTATTTAAATTTTAGGTTGAGTATGGGTCGAAAAACTCTCAAAAAATAGAATTTATACAGGTTTGAGGCATTATATTAACCTTATATTTTATTTTTGACTCTTAGTTAATTAGTTTGACACGCACCATGACACTTTGTATTTTTATATTATATAGTTAATAAACTTACTATATACCTCCAAGTGACCCCAAGTTGTCAATTAATGATTAAAATATCATGATATAAGTCTCTTGGACGAACCTTAGATTTTTAAAAATTTAATATCAATTAATAATATAATATTTGTTTTAAAAACTCTTTTATGTCAATTTTGACACTATTGGGTATTTTGTTTTTGATAAATTCATAAAAACATTATTACTTCGAAAATAATTTATATAAATACTCCTAATATGTCATATTAACTTATAAAATTATTGGAATTTATAAAAAGTCTCAAATTACATTTATTTGGGTATTTATAATATCAATTATCTTAATCTTTCATTAATACGGTAATTACTGCATCATCATTGTGTCAAAAATAAATAACATTATTTAATGTCTAAAAATTATAAGTAAAATAACATTATGTAGGAAAGATTTTTATCTTTCTAATGAATATTTATAGTCGAAATTTCAACATATATAACCCTATGTAAAAATTGTTTTTCTAAAAGACATATGCTTATGTCTTTTTTGTATTTATTTTAACTTAATTAATATAATGTGTCCTTATCACCAAAAAGTGGCTCCATGAGGTCCCAAAATCGACCCGAATATGACCATGGTCGGACATGTATCAACCAATAAGGTTAGGACATGTTTTAAGGTAATTTATTATTATTATAATATTATTTGTTTACCATTATTTATCGGATTTACCTTTTAACCATGGTAAATAAAATATTTACCGAAGTAATTATTCAAAATGTCTAAAAATGAAAGTTACCTATTTACACAATTTGGACATCCTGATTCCAAATATGGAATCCATTTTTCCAAATTCAAAACACAGAAGTGGCAGAAATTAATTTAAAATTAATTACAGTCGTTAAAAAAAAGCGTGTTTTTAAGAGATAATAACTATCAAAAGATTGACGCGTGTTTATGTCCGGTTTAATTGTGAAATTACGTACAATGAACATCATAGTATTAAATGGTAAAAATATATTCTAAATATACATTGAAACCACTCAAATTCATAATTTATCACTATTAATTATTTCGATTAAAAAATTTGTTTTTAATAAAAATTTAGTAATTTTCACTATTCATAAAAATATAAAAGTTATCCGAAAAGTACCAAAATTTCATTATAGGATAATTCCGATATTCCAAATCCAAAAATGAAGTCCATTTTGAAAGATAAATGTATAAAATTTCAAAAAGTGGGTATTACTATTCATAACGGCTACTTTGATTGGTCGCGGCGTGTTAGAATCTTGATGTTGCGTACAACACACACTACTGTATTATTCAAAGAGAAGCGTACTGTGGAAGATTGGGGTTTTTACATTGCAAATTTTTGATGTCCCCATTCTAAAGAATAAATTTATTTAGTCAAATTGATTATATAAAAGTTTAAAATATTTTATTTAAAAGGGTTCACTATTAAAGGTTGATAAAAGTGCATTTTTGAAAATTACTTTTTTTATCTAAAAAAATTGAATTTGTTTTTATATTATGTCTAAGAAACTAATAATATAGATTCTAAAATTATAAGGATTATATAAAGTTCAAAATTTAGTTAATACTATTCATAACCTCTTTTGAACGGCTTGTTTGGTAAGTCATGTTGCGCTTGAACTCGGTGTTGCATGTAGTGAAAGTTATTGAATTATTTTGAAGAAGTAACACAGTATGAAATCTTGGGGTGTTACAAATTTTTAGTAAAAAAACAACTTATATAATATATAATAGTGTTTTTTTTCTTGTATTTGTGTTATAAATTTTATTTCATTTAAATTCAGTATTTTTATCTTATTTTGGCAATTTTTGTTACTATTTCTTCAAATGTAGTGTGTTGTTGCAGAACAATGCACCTATTTCTGGTGATATAGGGCGCTACAGCATCGCAATTCAGTTTTCACCATTATTAGTGTTAATAAATGTGATGATAAATATATAATTTATCAGCGCTTATAAATCTACCCTTTATCAACACTTTAGATAGCACTGATAAATATTACTTTTATCATTTCAAATAAAAGTGCCGATAAATGGAGTCTTTTATCAATACTTTTAAAAGCACTAATAAAAGTATGATTTTATCATCGATTTTATTTACATTAATAAATCTACCCTTTATCAATGTCTTTTTAGCACTAATAAAACCTATTGAATTTTCATTGTGTTAACGTAGTCTATGATTTTTAGCACTGATAAAGGCTGATTCTAGCACCGTTAAAGGTGCATTTTTTAGTAGTTCCACCTTTAAGGGTTTAGCCAAAAAAGACCTAACCTACTAAAAATGATGAGGATACTGAGCTCACACCTAGTTCTCACACTCCCATGATCTCTCCTGGAGATTCCCAAACTGCTAAAGAATGTGAAATGGGGGAATAAATCACCCACAATTCGTTCTCTCCTATTGATCATCAATTTTCCCCAGATACTTTGAGAAGGTTACTCTATCCTCAATGTCAATCTCTACCTAGTCAATAACATGTGACTAATCATGCATGTATCTCCATAACTATGGAATGAAAAATAACTAATGAGCTCAGTTCAATTATGGGGGAATTTATAGGAAGTATATAACCTTTCTTTCCTTTCACAGTATTTGGAATAGAATAATATATCTCAAAGATAGCTTTGCACCCCAGAAAAGCCTCAACAATATGCACTGATGTGAGACCTTTAGGAGCATATGGCATCCCAACTCAAACTCTAAAGGTATCTATTATTGACCCACATAGAAATTGTGATGTGTTTGAGCTATCCTACTATATTTTTGAATAATATATACATTTTCTATCATTTATTACACTAACATAGTCCCCATAAGTGCTGAATCGACTATCGTTGACAAATATAAGAGTGACATAAAAGGAATTCCATACATGGACTTAAAATTTCCATACCAATAGTGGACTGATAGTTAATATTTAATAAAAACTAAAAAAAATTATATAATCTTCCCAACATTGGTCAAATTCCAACATGTAAACCTATAATATGTCTTCAAGTACTAAAAGGATCACTCAGTTTAGTTATCGATATAGAGGTGGAATGCCATGATCATCCAAAATTGAGTCCTAAAATCCTCCTTTAATCCTATCCATAACTAGGATGTGAAATGAGAATCATGGTCAGAAATAATTTTCCATCATACTCAATGAATCAAAACAATCTTCAACATGTAGAAGAATCTGAATATTCCCACCAAACTCTTCTCTCAGATAGCAATGAAGTGGTATGTATTAGTAATATATTCCACTAATACCTAGATAGTTTCATGAAATATCACTGATCTTGGATTTTCCATAAAAAATACATCGATATACCATCCCACTTACACTTTGAAATCTTGAGGGTTTAAGATAAACCCACTAAAACATGATGATCTACGTTTACCTACTGAATGATAATTCATCATGAAACAAACTCAAAACACTATGATTCATTACTGGACACAAAAACTTCTGATGAAGATCTTGGTACATATTTTCCACTCTAAGATGTATTGATAATGGGGGTATATGTAAGTCTTTTAGAACCTCCAATTATAGTGATAATGGCACCATATTCTATACTTGGAATATAATTAAGTGATCCCCACCTTCAAGGAATCTACTAGGAACATGACTTATGAATATATGGTCATGAAAGTCCTCAAAATCAATGTCTCTTAGCTATTATTCCCTTATTCACTGAATAAGTGGAGTGGTCAAGAACTTCAATCAAATATGTGTTAATCATTCCTTGTCCACTAAGGAAAACTATAATGAGGAAAACTACTCTGACACCTCACTTAACAATCAAGGATGTGATATCCTATTGAGAGAATCTACCACCACATTTCTTTTCTAAAAGTATATTCAATATTGAAGTAATTTTACTATAGGAAATATATCCATCACATATATATTAGTTTGATATATCTATAAGTGTAGATATACCTAAGACTCTTATTGTTAGAATAGATAACAAACTTCTCCTCAAGAAGGTAGTGTCTCTAATTTTTTAGAGCGAACACCACAGCTAGAAAATACAAATGATGGGTCATGTAATTATTCTTATGGGGAATCATATTTTGAGTCCATAAAAAAATCACCACTTAAATCTACCTAAAAACACATCCATGTCAATATATAAAGGAATCACATAACAACACATACTTAAACCCCTATTCTGGAAGTCTCAAAATAGAAGCACTTGTCAATCTCTTCCACAACTTCTCAATAGCCTAATGAAATTTATATAAATGAACAAACTAATTCCCCTTCCAGTTCATGGCTATCAAGGGAGATAAAATTTTGGAGTAGTTAACTATAAACCTCTAGTAATATCAATCCATCCTAATGAAACTCCACACATCCATCACCCTCTTGGGTGGTTACCAAGATCACACCACCATTATCTTCATTGGTTCCACTTTCACTCCTTACTATAGGATAAAATTTCCCAAGTGGACCTATTTATTTTAAAACTAACACTTTGTGAGATTTTCATATAATTTATGCTCCGTAATTTCATCCAGAACCATCCTAAAATTGTCCAAATGCTTATCAACTGATACTGAGTAAACAATGATATCGTAGATGAAGACCACAACAAACTAGTCTAAGAATGGATGTATGATCTTGTCCATGAGTAACATTAATATTTTTGGGGTATTCCTCATGGCAAAGGGAATCACCATAAACTCATAATGACTATAATGGATTCAAAATTTAAAATTTGATATGTCCTCCTTATGTACTCATCGATGGTGATATCCTGATTTTATATTGATCTACGAGAACTACTTTCCCCCATTTAGGTGATAAAAGAGATAATAAATTCATGAAAATTGTTATTTATTATTTATTTTTACATAGTTTTGGATATGATTATCAATGAACTAACTAAAGATCCCACTATCTTTCTTGGAAAAATCTATTGGATCCTCACAGAGGACACACTCAGTCTAATAAAATCCTTCTTATGAAGGTGCTCCAACTGTACACTCAACTCTTGAATCTTAGTAGGGGATATCCAATGTGTTGAAAAATATATTATAGTGGTTCAAGGATGAAATTCAATACAAAAAATCAATCTGATGACGGGGAGGTAGTCTCAGTACAACCTCAGGGAAAACATAGAAGTACTACCCCATCACTACAAGAATCATAATATATTTTTAGTCTACATTACTAAGGGTAATACAATCCAACTAATGGGAGATCAAATAATAATTTATGTATGTGAGATCAACTAATCATGTCTATATTTCCTTATATCTAGTAAAATAAAATCTCAATCCATCCACCCATATACGTCTTACTCTCTAGCATAAACAATCAATCTATGTATGGTCTATTGATAACTAGTTTGTTCAATGAATGAAATCATATTGATTAATCACAAATACTAAGCTATCCAATGTGAACCACTCTCCTTTGATAGAAAATTTATACAACTAATAGTTGAGTGTGATAACATAATATTCGATTGTAAAAGTATATAGATGTAATTTTGAGATAGAGCATCTTGTAGAATATCTAGATCTTGAATAAGGGACAAGAAATAAAGGAATGAATCATTTCCATGTCTACAATAATTGACGATAAGGTAGAGAAGGCAATATCATACATTGAAACATGTCACAAGATGCTTTATCATATCCCTCTGAAACTTATAGTTATCCATGTATATGGTCACAAGCTCTTTGAGCCTAGAATGGACTACCTGAAAGTGGTGGAAATGGTATCTGATCATAATGTTTAAAACCAACTATAACCACTTCAGATACTCTATCATTACCTCATCCTTGAGGATTTCACTGACCACCCCTAAGGGTTCCCTAGTCATATCTCTTTCTCTATCTTGGTGGACCATCCACTATCTTTCTATTTTTTTTTATTTCAAAGAGGGTTGGCAAGTACTTTTATTGGTGGAAATGAACCTCATAGGTTTATCATCATCTATACCCTATATTACTAGATTCCATTTGGGATCCATATATGGTTGAACCCTATGTATAATCCCGATCACATGAATATATCTTTCATCATGATCCAAGAACCAGTCTCCTACTATCCGTGGTTGGTGACTCTTCTTTATGGATTCTATTAGCCCCAACTACCACATTCAAATCATGTACTAGATATTTATCCACCACCAATGCTCACCCTAGTACCTCGAAATATGTGAGGATGTATAGAGGAACAAAAAAATATCAAAAATATCAAAGAATATCTTGCTCAAAATTCCATGCCTGGAAGAACCCATTATAAACCATGTCTATAAAGTATCATGTTTGGTCATTTCTTTACCACTCACATATTTGAATCACCCTAGAACCTGTGTGGACTCTACCTCTGGAACTCATGCGATGCACTTATCCTACACATTTAATCATCCTGTACATATGGAAAGATTGACTTCTTAGCATGGTGGGAGCATCCAATTGAACCATTAGTTGTGTTTCCGGTCACTAATCAATGGGTAGAAGCACTACTTGGTACCTGCCTAGAAGAAACAACTCATGAACTGAACCCTAAACTATAAACTCTCTACTTAGCTGGTCATTATCATGACCCTACCTATGAATCCTCAATGGTTGTCTATGTGGTGGTATCCTGAAGTTTAAAATTATGGGCCATGGTCAAAAGAGCATATATTGGGAGCTTAATCAAGAAGGAAATGGAAAATCAATAACACATTCCTATATGATATATGCACCATTTTTCCCATTACCAGTGTCTTAGTACAATGAGTAAATAAACAGGTTATCAGAGTCTTACCGATGGATACATTGGTCATGAAACCACCAATGGGTTCCTTGGCATAAAATCCAAACTTGAGATTCCTTAACACCATTTCTCTAAATTCCCAAACCAAATATCACAACACATTTATCACTAAACTTCATCACTATTACAACATCACCCTGATACCACTCAAACTTGAACTAACCCACTGGGTCTCCACTTGGGTTGGTGGTAAGCCGAGTTTGATACCCTAATCCTACCTCAAATAGGCCATAGACTAGTTACTAGAATTAAGTAGGAAAATTACACACATGAGAGACCTTATCCTAATGTACATATAAACACACACACACACACACATCTCCATGCATACCAAAATAATGAAGAATAGTAATAACAAGAGTGATAAATGAATGAATAACCTCTAACAACCCACAAAAGAGAATGAAAGTACATAACCAAAATAGATAAGGTAAAATAAAATCCCATATGAAAACCTAATAATCTATAAGGATACTATCCCTACATGAAACCTCTAGGGTTTGACTATAGTCCTTCTAACACCGCTATAAAGAACCACTATGCACCACCCACACCTAGTCCACCTAGATCATTATTAAACTACCTATCAACTAGATAAGACATGAAACATGCGAGCGGAACCCATGAATAGGTGAGTAGATACATACCCAATAGTATTCCTCAAAATCACTAAATAAATAAATTATTAAGAAAATATGTTTTTTCTAAACCACAATCAATAGGGTAAAGACAGAATGACCGACATATTTTCATACAAAGGACCCATGTCACATAGTATGGTCCCAGTCCTCACAGCCATGCAAAATAATTTTGAATGAATTCCATGATTCCCAGCCAACCAAACTATCCGCCCATGTAATCTCTCTACACAGATATTAGAGAATACTACACCCCTAGTAGTGAAGTGAGGGATACTAAATCTGGTGGAATATCCCATGCCCTACCCAAGCTATTTAGACATGAAGGATATCAATTTTGTAGATAGAGTATATTTCATCCTATAATAGTTGGGGGATACCAATCCAATTTGGTCTATAGGTAGAGGATCCCACACTCTAAGCCCATGTGGGTGATTATCAACCATACCAAGGGATAGTGAAACGAAACCACATCCTAATGTCACTCTACCAATGGGGATGGTTTCCATTTACTATAAATGCATTAAATCTAAGAAAAATATTTATAATTTTGATATGGTCAATCATTCTAACTAGATAACATGCCACATATATTTCTTTAAAATTAGGCCCATCATTGAATTAGATGTTTAAAAACATCCAAGTTTTACTACTTGTATGCCCAAATCAGGGTTTGAATAAGGAAATATGAGATCTAGATAGTTCTGGTAAAAGTATACTTTGTGTATCTAGGGTACACAATGTATATCCCACAAGCATATTTATACCTATTAACTAGTGATTCACATGGAATTTATAAGTCTAACTACATAGTGTGTGAAATTACCACACATGGAATGTAGGATCTAAAAAGGAACTTTTTTTTGCAAAAAATGGTTTTATGTGTCATGTGAATTCAAGTAACACTATATGGGGTATTAGCCAAAATAGAGTGTGTGTCCAAAAAACCACTTCATCTTATAATCCTTGTTCATAGTAATAAATCATCTAGTGAGTACACAAAATGTACCATATGGTTACACATCTTGCGATCCTTATCAACTTAGAAACCTTAGTGCTACATCCCCTGAGATACATGTTGTATTTTCTTCTGAACGACACATCGTGTAGTCATTAGTTTCCTAAAAAGTTAATATTTCTCCCAAAGAATATTTTGAGAGAACCAGGTCTGCCTCTATCTTGACCATATCATCCAAGGTATTTCCATAACTATAGATTAGATTCTGGCCATTGATCTCTAGAAAAATGGATCTCGGCCATTCTCATGAGCCACCTAATACTTGAATACATCTCTACTTAGAATCCTCTCATTACATCCTCATATAATATTTTTCCATCAACTAAGATTCCACCACCATTCTATAATATTTGAAGTTTAATGCACAAAAATGATTCACATAACAAATTATAAATTGGGAAACAAAGTAATCCATGGGAATGGTCAAATCACTAACCAAAAATCAAAGGTTAATGATGAACATGTGAATAATAGTGGGTGAAAACCAAGAAACCAAAAAAGTGAACAATTAAAATGATACATGTCATTGGTCATCAAATACGGTTAAAGAATCTGAAGAATCAATAGAAATAATTTCAAGTTCTAGTTTTAAATAACCCCAAATGATAATTTTAGACAAAACTTTAAGTTTATATAGACATGCCAATATCGAAATAGATTTGATTCAACAGAAATTATTCAATGTTCTAAAAAAGTAAATATGGGGTAAATCCATCAATAAAAAAATTCATACCTCCATTAAGATCAACCTTTGATAAAGGATAAATCTTCTTCATCATCATTGGTAAGATTTATCTTGTTTTTCATCAATTATCTTGATCCTCCTTAATTACTCGCCAATGTTTCAACCATGAAAAGCTCCTTTCAAATCCTAGGGTTATGCATATATACCTAGGGATTCACCTAAAAGGTGAATATATTGAGATAATATAGGCTAAAAGGGTAATTATATATTTTAATTGAATTCTTTAATTAAATCATTTTTAGATTTCCAATGACTATGCACCATAGTGGTTCCCTATATGAATTAAAATTATGTCATGCCTAAGGTAAAACATGTGTTCTGGATTTAAATGTGTTCTCAGTTTCCATATTTGAGACTCTATTTTGAAGATACAACCTTATTTTTGAAAAATATATCACAAAATCAATAAGATATTCATATTATTTTATATAATTAATATCTTTGAATGTTAGTGTCACCTGATATTTTTGCCATCACAACTAATAAAAACAATTCAAGAGCATCACAAAATATATTCAAAGGGTCCAAAAATAAAAATATATTTGTTACATAACCATCACATTACATCCAATTAGCGATCTGAAGAGGGAATATTGGTATACAACCTCTCATACAACCAAACCATTCCCTTACGGTAAGTTCCCATAGACATTCCACATTTTAAAAAATTTACAACAAGTAATATAATGAGGGAATTACCATAATCAACCTCTCACACAAGATAAAATAAACTACCACTATATAGGTACTATGGACATGTCTTGTATCAAATCATTTACAATAAGTGATTTGAAGAGGGTAACACTATATCCAACCTCTCGCACAATCTTAACCACACCATCACTAGCATGTCCCATGGACAATTACATATCTTAGTGATCTTAGGAGGGAATATCCATAACCAAACTCTTGTATGATCCAAACTACCCCTTCAAGGTATGTTCCATGGTTAATAATACATCATAGTGATTCGAGGAGGGAATTTCAATATCCAACCTCTCACATGAGACAAATCACCCCTTCAGGGTAAACGTTCCACATATAATCATAACCCTACTTGCCTAAAGTCATATGGTTGCCATTTCTCATAGCTATCTTTAATATTGATGATAAAAGTCATCATCTAGCTAGTATCAATGGATAATAACATCAAGTATATCTCAGCCACATTAGCACAAAATTTCAAGACTATCAATATTCTCTTCTCACCCATAAGGGAATCCAATGTGTTCTCTAAATCCAACCCAATCTCTGCTCATTGATAATAACATGCACTACCACCCCATAATGATTTTATAGCCTATAGCCTCTATAAAAACCTAGCCTTAATAGGATAGTAAAATATTATTCCAATATTCACATTATAACTTGGTAATACTAAACAAGGATAGTCCTGAGGTTACTCTCACTAATCCTATTTCAAATTTTGTTCCAATTCATTATGAAAATTCCTATAATCCATGACTGAGTTCTTTCTTAATCTCCCCTTAGGGATATCTCAAACCCATAATCTATAATAAATCATCCACATCACACCACATCTATCCCCAGAGGTATTAACCAACTCATTTAAAATATTATGTTTCCACTACACCCTCAAGAGGGTGTTTACTATTATGCATGAGACATACGACTATCTAAACCATCACCATTAAAATCAAGTCTCTTATTATAGACTAACTAAACCTAGGAAACTAATTTATGATACTTTATTCTCATATAAATCCCAAGGACCTATAACAAAACTCTTGTAACATTAAACAACATCCTTTACCCCTTGGGGACATAGTCACCAAGTGGTCCCAATATATTGAATGTGAAAAGGAGCACTTAATCCAAATATATGGTTATAAATTCCACAATTTCTCATTACATAGGATGATCTCTATCCATATAACTTTATCAAAAAATCATATTTTCATATAGTCATTCAGAATCATGTATAAAAAGTTATATGGTTTAGTATTATGTGAACTACTCACCTCAAACACAGAGTTACCATCCTTTCCAAGCTCCAATCATCCTCATCCAAACCTGTCCATTCACAATATAATATTGTACCAACACTCGAGCCCCTATATCATTATTAAACATTCTAAATAATTAATTATAATAATTTTCAACTAATTAATCAATTTAAATCAAAGAGTTATAATATCCCAACATCTCATCTAGCAACATATACTCACCAAAACCGCAAGAAACAACAAGCCAACATCCCACGACATGATCTAAACACCCTAATGAACAAAATCACTATGATCTTGAAAATATTTCACAATAATATGGTTGAATCATAATGAAGACAAATATTAAATCATTACAAGTCAGAGGAAAATAATGAGGCAGATGAATGAAAGGGATCAAAGGGAATAACTAACCTTAAACCACTATAAAATAAACACAAAAACCCCCCTATAAAATGGGGATAAAAGGGGGAAAAGAACAAGGGAAGATATTTCTATAATGGAAAACTACATACCCCCTTTCCCTCTAAAATGTTAAAACTAATGAACTAGGAAATATTATTTTGACCATATTTTAAGAAAACATGAAAATTTATTCATCACAATGTGACCTATAAGAATCACAACATGATACCCCTACCATACACCCCTCCTGACATGCCCCCTTAAGTAATGACATAGACCACCTCCCCCAAGTTGAACCACCAAACCTCTATCCACCACTCACGACATGACCCCTTTGGTCAGGACATGGCATATATATCTTAATATGAATTAAAAAATATATAGCCCAAGACTATATGTTATGGCCTCCCCCCTTTATAGTGAAATACCATCCCTTGACCATGATCCATAAAATGACCCTCAACCTTAAATAATTGCACATATCAACATGAACCTTATAATGGGGTGACCCTAAGGTTCATAGTGTTACTATCCTTCCTCATTAAATAGTTACCATCATGACATGATGACCTCCACCATGACATGAACCTCATACGTAAGGAATTTTACTTAGTGGAAAACACCACCTAAAATACACCATCTTAAAACCCAATGGTTTTGGAGTGGCATAATTCCTTCTCAACCTTCATGTTGTTGTGACCATTCTAGTATAAGATGTGAACTCAATCAACATATCATCATGGAATGACCCTCACATGTTACGGTGTGACGATCCACCTGAAGTAAATCCTCAACAATAGGATCACACCAACCCTTCTCTAACTCTCATCTGAGAACTCAAAACACTTTCTAAGCCTATAAAAACATCCAAAACACCAACTTGTGATTTTCCAACCACTGGAATGACAATCCGAGTTCTAATTATCCAAATATACCATACTTCAAGGCTAAAAATTCAAATTTTACTAGAAAATAATGACCCATAAATTCATGGGTTGTTACACTATAAATAAATAATGTAAGTACTATTTGGATTTATGAGTGGTCTGATTGGGGTTTGTTCATCCTTGGGGGGGGGGGGGGGGGTTGGTGGCATGGTTTAATTAGTAGGGTGTGGGTGTGAGTTTTTTCATTTTCTTGCATCCCCCAAATGAATAGTTATATTATTACAAAAATTCACATGCATGTGTATGTATACATTATTTCATTATATATATAAACATTATTATTATGATTACACACACACAAACATTCCCACACCTATATGGGAAAGACATTAAATCTTTGTATATGCGTAATGACTTTTATCCATTACATCTTGCTTATCCACCTCTATGAGTTAGTATAAATCATCACTAAAAATTTATAGTGAAAATTCACATTATATATTTATATTACTAAAAACACACACAAATAACATGGACTAATATATGTACATGCATATATACATACATACATATTCATATGAGAATAAACATACATACACACAAAAATATATATTAATATAAGTATGCACATACATACATACATAGATACATACATATATATTAATATTATCACACACATATACACACACATACATATGTACATATAAGAGCACAATCTAAATTTTCATTGTAAATTTTCAATGCAAAATTTCCATTGGAAATTAATATTAGAAATTTGCACTCGAAAATTAATGTGTAAATTTTGCAGTGTGAATTTACACAAAAAATTTACAATATATATAAATTATATACATGAATATGGACATACATATATTTTAATATTAGTATATACATATGTAGATGAATGGATTCATATTACCTACACATATAGTAATATATGTATACACACGCATTCATACGTATGTATATTCATATATATATATATATATATTAATGGAGTTATTTACATATATAAAAATAGAAGTATATAAATTCATACACACATTGTAAATTTTCAAACTAAATTGAAAGTGTGATTTTTTCACAAGAATCATACAATTTAAATTTCAACTGAAAATTTATAGTGTAAATTTTTCATTGGAAATTTAAAGTGGCAAATTTTCACTCTAAATTTATAGTGTAAAATTGAAATAAAGAGTTACTGTATATATATATATATATATATATACACAAATACACACACACACACAAACACAATATATATACATATATATATAATTATACATACATACATACATATATATATATATGTATTGATATAAGTATATTCATAAACACACACACACACACACATTAATATAAGTATATATATGCATGAATGCATGCATACATACATATAAATGTAATTATTTTTAAATAAAAACACTCACATATAACTAAATAATGTATATATAGTGAGTGTGTTTATTTATATATAAATGAAAAAAACAAATAGTTATATATTTAATTTAAAAGATATTAAATTTATATATATATATATATATATATAAACAAATTTATTTACTAATTATGAGATTTATTTTTTATTATTATATATGATTAGAAATAAATATAAATATATAAATATATAAATATAATAAATAGTATATATATTTATATATTAATTATTTCTAGTTCAAACTTATAGTGAAAATTTATACTATATGTTTCTATGTACGAATATGTATATACAAATACTTTATATATATATATATATATACACTTACAGTAAATATAAAAACATGTAGAAAAATGTTTACTTTTCTATATATGAATGTGTGTGTATAAAGGACGGTGTTCTCAAGTGCGGCCATTGAAGGCGATCACCCAATGTTTATGGTATCCTTGGCATGATCTTGGATATTTCTACTTCTTCCAGATTGATAGAGGGTGAGAAGAGTATATATTCCATCGATAATGACTAAAACCATAAAATATTTTTCATAAAGGAATTACTTATGAAAAATCACTAAGAAATCATAAAAATCACTAAGAAATCATGGGGATAGAGATAAAGGGATTGTAATCTCAGGAGGGAAAAGCATTGTCTTCTCTAAATCCAAGGATGAGAGGGAAGCAGTTGAAGTAAGTCATGAGGTTCTCAAAGAACGACTTGATGTATGTAAAATTTCCTTAGTTTGTCACACAATATTAGTCATGGATGATATGACCTGGTATATTAATGAGTTAAAGTTGAAGATCTATCATGTTTGGGGTGTCAATCAATGGAAGATTATTCGAATAGAAAGGGGTTATCATCACTTAATTTTTTAATCTACTAATGATATTTCAAAGGCTTGGAGATTTGGTAACATCAATATAAATCAAGGTATCTTTAGGCACTTATAATATAATATTAATTTCAACTCATTCACCCAGAGTCATATAAACACATAGATATGGATAAGGATTATTGTATTAAGTTAATTGTTTTGACACCAACAAATTCTAAATGACATCATTGTCTATATTGGAACTTCGTTGAAGATATATGAGAAAAATATAGAGGTAAAATTGGGATATTACCCATGAATTCTTATATATATAAAAATATATTATCCTTTAATATAGGAAATCAAACTCATTGTGAATGGATCAAAGTTTGATGTTCAGGTGGGGAATGAGTTTATTCATTCCTTTTGTATATTTTATATGGTGGCACATCATGCAGTTCCAAACTATTGAGCAGTTTAGAAAGTCCTTATCAAGTCCACATGAGTTTAATAGAATAAATAGGAGTTTAATAAAAAGAAAAATATAAAGGGGAATCATTGATCAAGGAAATTTAAGTCATTAGAATTAATCACATAAATAAATCGAGTATGTATATAATTATAGATAATGGTATGTAAAAATTATATTGGGGAAACATGGTCAAAGTAGAAGAGGATGTCACACTTAATAGGTTTTGGGACAATAATCCAAAGGTATGGGTTACTCAAATATATGAATTAATATAAAAAGTCCCTAAATGGGTGAAACCCTAGGATAAGAAGGAACTAGAAAGTTGTTATGGACTAAATGAGATTCAATATAGTGATGTAGATTATCAGGTTGAAAGGGTTTGTAATGGTGGGTCTCTTGTCATAAAAAATGTAGATATTCAATAGGTAGATATTAGAGGTAAAAATCAAAAGGAAAATTATTAGTCGAAAAACACTGATACTTGATATTCTCAATTGTTAAAGGTTGGAAAGGTTGAGTCTTCTATAATGGAATATGCAGAAATTGAGAAGTATTATATTTTGGGGGAACTAGAAGTGGATCAATAGGGTGGGAAATAATCTAATGAACTATGTTAGGTTTAGTAGGAAACTAGGTATTTTTATGTAGGAAATGTAATAACTAATTTCCCCTATACCATTTGGAAATAAAAGAAGTATTTATAGGGTTAATAAATAAATTAACTGGATGGAGTTATAAGTTGAATGACTCCCACTAATGTGGATAGTGATAAGTATCCCACTAAAGAGAATTATATGGGAAAAAAATTAGATGTAGTTACTCTATGGATGGAAGGACATCTCATAAGGTTCAGTAGGTTAAATAAAACCCTAATTTAGTGGATATCAATATTGGGAAGTTTATTACTAATATGACTAGTTATAATTACCCTTTTGAAGATGGTAAATGACTATTTACTCTAAACTGGGGTGATAAATAGAGAAACAAGGATAGAAAACCTAAGGGATCCATAAATAATAATAAATCATCTTCAAGTTGTGGGAAGAATAAAAAGAAAAATAAAAAAATATGAATATCCTTTTCTATAATTATTGATGTATTGTTAGTAGTGGCACTATGAAATACCTATATTTCTTTATTAAATTTTTTAATCCCATGATAATAGGGAATAAAAAACCTATGAACATGTTCTATTCTCTTCCAGGTCTTCAAATTCTTGATATAAGTTAGTTTCTCCTTAATCAAGAATGGAATATGTAGAGGCTATCTGGATTTTTACCTTCTCAAAGATCATTGAAATATTTATTTATTTTACTACACAACAAATGATTACATGTTAGTTTATGTTTAACAATATGAATATGTTTTTAATATTTTTTTTATTTACAATTAATTAAGATAAAATATCTCTCTATAATGATGTATAATAGATCAATCAGAGCATTGTTGATGACTGGTTGATTACATACAACTTTAATATGATGATGGATAGGTCTTGGAAAATTGTAAGTACCTTTAACTCTAATACTAGTCATGAATTAAAACAATGAATTAAAATGAATGATCTAATTAATTTTAAAGGTGGAAATTATACCTATAATAAAACGAATTTAGGAAAGGTAGTTTCAATTAAGCTATATGGATTAATTATTTATAATTTTATTCTGTATTATTGGGATAACATGTCATGTTCGACCCTTAACTTGGTCAAATTCGATCACTATACTATAGTTACTTACTTTTAAAGATGATAGGATATGAATTAATTGTATCTTAGAGTATTAAATTCTAGGATATCTTTGCTTAAGTGTAGAGATATTGTCAAGGAATCATGGAAATCCTCTATTTGTAGAAATAATAGTTTTTTTACTTGTAATTATAACTTAAAAGAATAAATTTTAAAAATAAAAATTAGTGTAGGGACTGATTTTTTTAGGATTTATAAGTATATTTATGAATTTGAAAAAGATATTATTGATATTCAAGTTTTGTACACTTAGTGTGACTTTAATAATAATAATTTTTATAAAGAGGTATAGCTAACTTATAAGCTCAATCACCTACTAAATACCAAGGGGTATATCATGAAGGAGATCTATATAGTTAAATGGTTGAAATATAAAACCAAAATATGACATTTTTGAATAGGTTTCAAAAGGATAGGAAAGTTAATAATACTTTAACCTAATGAAGGCACAATTATAGAATCCTTTCAAATGTAAATGAACTAATAAACTATGTGTTTGATTATAACCAATCAATTTTTAAGGAGATGAGAAATGATAATGAGACAGTCTTGGAAGAGGTCATTCCAAGGATTGTGGAGCGGTCAGATAATGATTTACTAAATAAAGATCCTAATAGAGAGAAGATTAAAAATGCTACCTTTTTTTGAATAAAACTAGTTCCCCTAGTCTAGATGAATTTAAGAATATGTCTTTATAATATTATTAGGATATTGTTCATGTTGATACTAAAAATCAAATCATGTATATTTTTAAAGATAGTAAACTTTAAATGGATTGAATTATAAATTATTCATGTAGTATCCCACAAACATGACCATATAATTACTGTATTTAACGTATATATTTCATTACAATACATTCCCAATACCTTTTATGTTTCTAGTTTTAGAGAATTAGAAAAAAAACATTAAATAATAAAACTCATTCCATTTTAAATGACCGATATTTTTTCCACTATAAGAGAAGCTTCTTAATACATAATGAGTCTTCAATATCTCCCAAAAATTATCTACATAAGAAATTATTCTAGATATTACATACTTTTCTTATCTTCATAACCTGGGGAAATAGAAACATAAGGAAGAGGTGAGCTCAAATTCACAGTAAGGGCATACATAAGAGACCACAATCAATAATAACAAGTGAGAATAAGATGATTATATGAGTATAATTTATAATTTTAATAAAATAATACCCTAAAAATATTTTGTCACAAATAATTTCATAAATATTGACATAAAATAAAACATGAGTAAAAAGAGTGAGTCAATAAATGCGATCTATGATAATTAGTATAAAATTGTGAAACATCCTTTAAATATGGTTCATACATAAGAATATAAATTATTGTGAACAAATATTCATGTGTCACATTCGAAAAATAAGTTTAGGAGAAATATTACCATATATAATTCATATAAAACCTTTGAACTATTATTTATACATCTCACTTGCAGAAAAAAATTATAAATAAAGAATCCCAAATCTCATTCACACAATATTTCATCCTCTAATGTGATATAAAACCATAACCAATGCATTTGAGGGTGATATAGGACATCATAAATAATTATCCATATATATTAGTGACACTTGGAAACAATTATTTATCATATCATAAAGAATCTATGAAAATAAAGTGGGTTTAATTCAACACATCATGAATAACACATGGAAGTAAAATGGTTTTCATATCCCTTTCAAAAACATTCACAATTCCATAAATAAACATAACCTGATAAACCCATGGAAAATAAATAGGTATCTAATGAAATTAAGATAATTCTAGGTAAATACAATTTAATCATGATAATAAAGTATATGGTATTTAGACAATAAAATTAAAGGGTATATAGTAAATAAAATAACTTTCCCCAATCAATCGATGTATGAAATCTAGGTGAACACCATTCAATCACTGGAATCATGAATAAGGTGTTAATATAGGAATTGAATTTGATGAAATATTATGCTTACAAATCGGAAAAAATTATTCAAGACAAAGGAAGTGACAGATCATTCCTTCGATAGAGGAGATCAATGCATATGTCATTTGGAGAAAGAAGGTGAATGATTTAATTTTTAGAAAATCATTTATCAAGAATAATATATATCAAGGGATGTTGGATTATCTGAAAAAAATTTATTATGTTTTTAATAAATAAAATAACATTGGAAGTAAGAAAGAATCTATATCTTTTGAAAGAATTTTACAATAAATAATTTATAAAATTATAAAAAAATAATTTCTTTTATAAATCATGAAAAATTATAGAGGAAGGTTCAAATAAAATTAAAAATATAGTGGAAGTATATGTTCACATAAAAATATAAAAGGTGACTATTTTCTTATAAATAATGACACATAAGGAAAAAAGTATGTGATTTTACTTTTAAAAAATTTAAAAATAAGAAGAGTATTTAAAAATTATATTTTTAAAATTTTTAAATAGATACTGGGATATCATAATTTTTTTTAGAGTTTAGCCTAAAAGGAATTCCCTTTTTAAAATTTTTTTTTCTAAAATCACATTTCTTTAAAATATTTTAAAATTTTTATTTTAAAACATGGTAAATAGAAGAAAAATTTCACCAAGTATAACTAGAGTAGAATAAAATGATTGTGATATTTTAATGAGACTCTATAAAAATTTCCAAGATGGGTTATCATATTTGGGAGGTCTGGATTTTAAAATGTGGTTCGAAATAGAAACCTTACCACTTGAGTGACATTAAAATAAAAACACTTTAAGGAGATAGAGCATGAAATTGAACTTCAAATATCATGAATAGAGGAAATTTCATGATAAAAAATCTTAATTAGGTAGAATATAAACCTATTAAAGGGAAATTAGGTTCATAATGCAAAACATGTCTCAAAGGGAGTAGTTGGAGATAAAAACCCTTACCGTGGTCCTAATTCATTCCAAACTTGCACCAAACGTCCTAAATAATTAAATTAAATATATCAATTACATACTATAGAAATTTATTAATAAATGCAACCATTTATAATACCCATTTATAATGTCACGAACCCCTCCCCACAAAGTGTACCCCTCCTGGGTCAGCAATGTGAAAAGGGAGACAATGACCCCCGAGTCCCGCCTCCAGTAGGCCTCGAGTTGGCAACTAGCACTAAGGGTATAATAAACACACAAATGGGAGACATTACCCTCTAAGAGAACACATGAAAAAGAGAGAGATAAGATAGACACCATCCAACTCTAACTCAGAACTAAAATATAAAATAAAACCAAGTGCACATATGTAATGCCAGGAAAAAGTACTACAACTGAAAGGGGAAAAACTGCAAGTACCCAAAAGAAAGTAAAAACAACAGCAACCACAAGCCCGAAAACCTCTTGAAACCCCAAGCTAGAAGAAACCAGCTTGATCTCCAACCAGCTCCAAGTGAATGAAAAAATAGTTTGTATACACATAGGGTGAGTATAACAGTATACTCAGTAGGATCCTCCCCGATGCCTCTTGTGAAAAAGTAAAGAAAGCATGCTAAAGCACAGTGAACAACAAGTGAAACTAACTCATCACCTAAACAGGTATACTAAGTTTCCAACCTTACCATGGCTACTCTCACCAAGTAACACATACAAGAATATATCATATAATAAAGAATTTCAAGGGTACCCAGCTACTACATCCCCACTGGTTTTCCGCTTTTCCCCAACATCGCACATCCTGAGCATCTCTCTCCAAAAAGGCTTTCCCATAGACACCTGGTCAAAGCACCACAATATGCACCTCGTGAAACAAAACCAACACGTCCACAAACTAAAGTAACCAAGTAGTTTCTGGGAGCCACCACAACTCGCATAATGTGGATCATACGTCAGATATTATACCTCAATCCATTACCGCCCATACACCAAGTAAGGAGCCTCAATTCATCACAGCCTATACACATTACACCTATAGTAGTACATAGAAAACTATATCCAGAATATATGTGTGTGAATAAACACAAGCCATTACAACCCTCTACACACATATATGGGGAAAACTAACCAATGTGCCTTCCAGAACCAGTAACTACCAAGATAAGAGAGCAGGGCCAAAGGGGGTAGTTATCCATCCATCCTCCCACCTGAATGTTGGGGAAAACACCCCCCATGGCTCAGAATCCATGACGTGTTAGTTTCCATTACTTAATGGGTGGAGTAGCATATAGAAACAAAAAAATGTATAGGAGATATTATATCTCACAACCACGCTATGGGCATTACCTAGTCTTAGACACAACTGCAGCTAACGTCTCCCAGACTCCGGGCTGCTACTTCTAAGACTAGGTATCCTATAAGCACACAACCATTTAAGGAGATTTATTAGATTACTTCATTCCATTTTTATCAGTTCCACTATATATTAATTAATTATTTAAACATTAATTAACCATGAACAATTCCACATTAAATTTCATTAGCATCACACCCAAAGTCAATTGTTCCTTCAAAAATTACAACCTCATCATTATGTTCCAGCAACTACATCCCCATGGGTTAAAACAGTTTATTCAATTATTCATTATAGAATTACTTTCCCACATTCCTAGGCATTCTAGAAAAACATTCTATGCTACTAAACATAAGGGGGCTCAACACGGTGAGTAGATGTACTACCCGTCGAGTATATGCACCTCGTGCAACAAAACCTCCACATCCACACACCAAAGTAACCAGGTAGTTTCAGGGAGCCACCATAGCTCGCCTAACATGCATCATACGTTGGGTATTATACCTCAATCCATTACCGACCATACACCGAGTAAGGATCCTCAAGCCATCATAGCCTATACACGTTACACCTATAGTAGTACATAGAAAACTATATCCAGAATATATGTGTGTGAATAACCACAAGCCATTATAGCCCTCTACACACATATATGGGGAAAACTAACCAATGTTCATGTCATCACTAGTAACTACCAAGAGAAGAGAGCGAGCCCAAAGGGGGTAGTCATCCATCCATCCTCCCTCCGGAATGTTGGGGAAAACACCCCCGAGGGATCAGAATCCCCAAGGTGTCAGTTGCACTTACTGACAAGGTGGGGTAGCATATTGAAACACAAAAAGTATAGGATATATTATATCTCACAACCACACTATGGGAATTACCTAGTCTTAGACACAACTGCAGCTAACGTCTCTCAGACTCTGGGATGCTACTTCTAAGACTAGGTATCCTATAAGCACACAACCATTTAAGGATATTTATTAGATTACTTCATTCCATTTTTATTAGTTCCACTATACGTTAATTAATTCTTTAAACATTAATTAACTATGAACAATTCCACATTAAATTTCATTAGCATCACACCCAAAGTCAATTGTTCCTTCAAAAATTACAACCTCATCATTATGTTCCAGTAACTACATCCCCATGGGTTAACACCATTTATTCAATTATTCATTATATAATTACTTTCCCACATTCCCAGGAATTCTAGAAAAACATTCTATGCTACTAAACACAAGGGGGATCAATACGGTGAGTAGATGTACTACACATCGAGTATTTTCTGCTTATAGAAAGAGCATAAACCCATCCTTCCTTGAGAATCTAAACACTGAAAGCACGTGGCATACCCCGCATGTCTTAGCCTCTTTCGGAAGAAGGGTATGTAAGACCAGCTACCTTGAGTAGTGGAGAAAATTAAAGCAGATAAACAACCAAAAGAAAAAACAAGAATCCAACAATCAAATCCATCCCATTCCATCATCCCCGGTGTCCTCCTTGACACCCACATGCATAAACCGATGCATCTCGCCACTCTATGCATCATCTACTACCACAACCAGAAGCCTCCATGCCCCCACATATCACAACATCCATACAGGATCACATCACAGCACAAGAAGTAGGAAATACACACCACATTAATTGGGCTCTTGGCCCATTAACAATAAATAGGGCAACTCAGAACCCCTTAAGGAATTATCGAAAAATCAGTTCTTTAATCCATATTGAATTAAAAGATTTGTTATTCGTATGTTCCAAATTCGGGAAATCTAATCAGTAAGTTATCACAAATAAATAAACATATTTACTGCATTAATTTGATTAACTTCAAATTAAAACAAGAACCATATTTGTTTTAAAGCCTCTTTATCTTTAGGAACAATTATCAATTAATCCCAATTTACGTTCATTACCGATTTCCATCAAGAACAAACATCTAAGAAAAGAAAGCATAGATATCACACTATCTAGCAAAACAAGAGGCAATAGCATATGATTGATATCAATTTATTTATCCAGTTAAAATATTTATTATGTAAATTCTATTTTCATCCAGTGGGATTAAACAAGCTAAAAATATAGTTGCACGTAAAAGAAAGAGAAGCATCTAATCCCCTACCTCAAACAGTTCCTCACGTTCTTTATCCACACAACGGGTCACGATCCTCCTCTCGCGACAACTGAATCCACCCGAGGATACCACGGTACAACAACACCAACAAAACCCCAAGAAAAAACCCATTAGAAGCATGGATATTACATGATATAATATGGACAGGGGAAACATGAGAAGATGAACCCCAAAAGAATGACTATAAAACATACCTTATATCAAAAATTGACCGATATTGCTCGGTTGCATCAAAAATAGAGCGGAAACAATCCAAGGAGTAATATTTGATTGTGAAACTCCTACAGGAAGGATTGAAAGGTTCTAGCATCTCATAGCCGAGAACAAAGAGGAAGAACAAGGGAGGATGCTATCTTGTCCCTTTTTAATATTTAATGGGATGACAGTTTAAGATACGCTTAATTCCCCATTAAAAGTGAATCGCATTAACCCACGCAGTTTGACCAAGTAAAAACATCCCAAGACATAGGAATAATTAATATAGGATTTATGGACTTTGAATTGGCCTTAAGAGTCTTTAAAATAAGGCTTTTAATGTATTTTACGTCAAAGGAAATGTCAAAGGGGTGAAACTGTTGGAAGCCGGAAACACTGTTCAAAGTCCACTGTTCAAAGTCCGCTGTTAGAAGTCCGCTATTAGAAGTCCGCTGTTAGACGTCTGCTGTTAGAAGTCCGCTGTTAGAAGTCTACTGTTAAAAGTCCATTGTTAGAAGTCCGCTGTTAGAAGTACGCTCTTAGAAGTCCGCTCTTAGAAGTCCACTGTTAGAATTCCATTGTTAGAAGTCCGCTCTTAGAAGTCTGCTGTTAGAAGTATGCTATTATAAGTCCACTGTTAGAAGGCTGCTGTTAGAAGTCCACTGTTAGAAGTCCATTGTTTGAAGGTCGCTGTTAGAAGTCCGCTGTTAGAAGCCTGCTGTTAGAAGTCTGCTGTTAGAAGTCCGCTGTTAGAAGCTCACTGGCCTGGAAACACTGTTCACTAAATCCTCACTGACAGAACACTGTTCACTGAATCCTCACTGATAGAACTCTTTTCAATAAACCTCACTGATAAAACAGTGTTCACTAAATCCTCACTGATACAACACTATTCACTAAATCCTCACTGATAGAACATTGTTCACTAAATCCTGACTGATAGAACACTGTTCACTAAATCCTCACTGATAGAACACCGTTCATTAAATCCTCACTGATAGAACAATTTTTACTAAATCCTCACTGATAGAATAGTGTTCACTAAATTCTCACTGATAGACCACTGTTCACTAAATCCTCACTGATAGAACACCGTTCACTAAATCCTCACCAATAGAAGAATGTTCACTAAATCCTCACTGATAGAGCACTGTTCACTAAATCCTCACTGATAGAACACTGTTCACTAAATCATAACTGATAGAACACTGTTCACTAAATCCTCACTGATAGAACACTATTAACTAAATCCTCACTGATAGAACAATGTTTACTAAATTGGAAATTTGGAAAACATTATTGGGGATAAGTCTCCTTGACATCCCAGAACACCTCAAACACCATATTTTCACAAAGTAATGGACCAGAGAGGTCCGTGCCATTACATCAGATACCTCTCAAAACATTCTCGTCCTCAAGAATTCAAAACCCACCTAAAGAGAAAAACAAAACGGGGTCCGAACAACCACCCATCGAGATACCTCTCAAAAGAGAGAAAGTCACAAAAGAAAAAAAAGAAATTCATAAGTAAAACACGAATGGCCTAACCACAAAGGGAACATCGTTACATGAAAAGAGTTAAACATCAAAAAAATATGGGTACTGAGCACATATCTGTGACTCACGTTCCCAGGTACTCTCCTCCAAGACACCGTGTCGCCACAAGACACGAACTAAGGGGATAGAACGCCCGTGTAACACCTTCCCCTTGTAGTCTTGGATCTCCACAGTTCGCTCCATGAAGGTTGCATCATCATAAACATCGATCTCCCCCCAATTGATGATGTGAGAGTCATCATGAAGATAACGACACAGTTGTGAAACAAGGAAAAAATCATGTATCTGACTCATCTATGGGGGAAGTGCTACTCGATATGCCACAGCTCCAACACGAGATAACACCTCAAAAGGCCCAAAAAACCGGGGAGAAAGCTTGCTTCCACGACCAAGTATTCGCTACCCATGATGGGGAGTCACCTTTAGAAACACATGTTCCCCAAAATTAAAATCTAAGGGTCTCCTTCTTTGATCAGTATATGATTTCTGACGATCTTGCGCTGTCTTAATCCTCTCACGAATCACCTGGACCATCTCTGTTGTATTCTGCACTAGTTCTGGTCCAAGAATTGTTGATTCTACGACCCCAGTCTAGCACAACGGGGAATGGAAAGGTCGGCCATACAAGGTTTCAAATGGCTCCATACTAATGGTGGAGTGAAAACTATTATTTTATGCGAACTCCACCAAGGGTAAGTGCCTCATCCATGAACCTCCAAAATCTAGAACACAAGAGCGTAACATGTATTCAAGAGTCACGATGGTTCGCTATGCCTGACCATCCGTTTGAGGATGAAAAGCAGTGCTAAGGCATAGCTGAGAACCAAAAGAATGTTGGAGACCTCTCCACACCCTAGAGGTAAAATGAGGATCGCAATCAAAAATGATCATCCTTGGGACTCCATGAAGTCTCACCACATCCTCTAGATACTGCCTCGACAAAACTTCCACGGAGCTTGACTCCTTGATTGCCATAAAGTGGACCAATTTTGTTAAACGATCCACTACCACCCAAACAACATCATGTCCTCCCTTAGCTTGAGGTAAAATAGTAACAAAGTCCATTGAGATGTCCTCCCACTTCCACTGAGGAGTCTCTAATGGCTGTAAAAGACCACCAGGAACATGGTGTTCGACCTTCACCTTCTGGAAGACCAAACATCGAGACACAAAATACGCAACCGCACGCTTCATCCCAGGCCACCAAAACTGGCTCCTCAAGGCTCGGTATATCTTTGTCATGCCGGGATGCACTGCTAAAGGTGAAATATGAAATTATTTGAGAACCATCTCGTGCATCGTCGGAGGAACAAAAAGCCTTCCGTGATACAACACTCAGTGTTGTTCATCCTCCAACCAACCATCAGGGGACTCACCACAAACAACTCAGTCTCTCCAGACCTCCACCTCTAGATCTCTCAATTGGGACTCTTCCACCTTCTGCATCAGGGATGACTATACCGTCATCTGAAAAAGACATCCTCTACCCCCAACTTCTTCCATATCAATATGTAATGATGACAGTTCTTCCATTACTCTCCAGGAATCACCAGATTCACGCACAGCATCACTACGTGACTTTCGGCTCAGTACATCAGCTACAACATTCCCTTTTCAAGGTGTATACAATATTTCGAAGTCGTATTCCTACAATAACTCCATCCACAGACGCTGTTGTAATTTCAAGTCACACTGGGAGAAAAAATACCTCAAAATCTTATGATCAATGAAAACCACAAAGTCCTCACGAATTAGGTAATGTCTCCAAAACATCAGATCAAACCCCAAGGATGCCAACTCAAGATCACGGGGGCATAGTTGCGTTCATGGGGACGTAACTACTGAGACCCAGAAGAAACAACTGACCTCTGCTGCATGAGAACACAACCTAACCCCAGATGTGAAGCATCGCAGAAAACATCAAATTGAACTCCCTCAGTTGGAAGACAAAGGACTGGAGCACTTACTAACTTCTACTTTAGATACTCGAAAGCTTCATGACACTGATCAGTCCATATGAATGCCTGATCCTTCCTGGTCAAAGATGTTAGAGGAGTCGAAACTCATGAGAAATTGGCTATGAACCTCCTGTAGTAGCCTGCGAGAACCAGGAAACTTCACACCTCTGAAACTGTCTTGGGGGCTGCCCCAGACACAACTGCTTCTATCCTCGATGGATCTATAGCTAATCCCTGTTGGGACACAACATGCCCGAAGAAACGGACTTCTTGAGCCCAAAACTCACACTTCGACAACTTCCCAAAACGTTGATGTTGTAAAAGAACTCCAAAAATAGCTCATATATGCTCTGCATTCTCCTCTTTAGATGTGGAGTACACAAGGATATCTTCGATGAAAACTACCAAGAACTTTTCCAAGAACTCACGGAACACAACATTCATCAATCCCATGAATACAGCTAGAGCATTCGTCACACCAAATGGCATTACAATGAACTCATAATTCCCATGACGATAATGAAAAGTAGTCTTCGGGATATCCTCATCCTTCACACCCACCTGATGATATCCCGACCACAACTCGATCTTTGAGAACCAACTTCCACCTTTTTGTTGATTGAATAAATCATCAATCCGCAAAAGAGGATAGCGATTCTTTATTGACACATTGTTTAGGCGACGATAATCGACACACAACCGCAATCTTCCATTGGCCTTCTTCACAAACAAAACCAGTGCACCCCATGGTGACACACTTGGCCAAACAAAACCGCACTGAAACAGACCATCAAGCTGTATACATAGATCTCGTAACTCAGAAGGGACCATCCTATATGGAGACATAGAAATTGGAGACGCTCCTAGCTATATTTCGATCCCAAACTCGATCTCTTGTCGAGGGGGAAATGATACAACCTATTCTAGAAAGACATCAGGGTACTCCTCTACGACCCTAGGAAATGTCAACAGCTAAACCTATGAAGAACTCAGCATCATCTCAGACATCATGGATGATAAGGGTGTAACACGCCTATAACCCATCTGAGGATCTCGCTCACCAACAAACACCACTGGCTCTCCATCTGCACTAATAAATATGCCCTTCTTCTTGAAGAAATCCACGATATCCTCCACCGAATACAACAAATCCATGCCGAGGATGACATCATATGGTTTTATTCGTAAATATAAGAAATCTCCCCAATAGTGGTGTTGCCCCAACACTAGCTCACAGTATCTACATACTTCAAAGAAGTCAGCTCGACCTCCAACTGGCATAGTCAACGCCAAGGGCACTGGAATCCCCTCTACCTCAAGTCCCAATGCATGGACAATGGAAGGTGATATGAAGGAGTGTGTGGCTCCTGAATCAGAGAAGGCATACACCAAGGTAGAAAACAAGAAAAGGGTACCTCGAATGACTTCTGGCTCACCTGGATCTGGCAACGCTAGAGCATGAAGCTGACCATGACCTCCTCTATGACCTCTATGACCTTGATGATGACCACCACCATAGCCACACTCTGCTATCCGAGGATGGGGAGAATCATGTGGTTGTCCTCTACCTGCCCCATATACCCTCTACGGATCTAATGCTGGTGTAACCGGCTACAGCTACCTCGGCTGGAACTGCCTCAACGGAGGAACCTGGAGCGTAGCGCCTAGTGCACGATGACCGCTCTGAAAGGTTGGGCACTCCTGCTGCTGATGACCATGACCACCACAAGAAAAACAAGCGCCTGATCCCTTGGAAT
This sequence comes from Viscum album, assembly GCA_963277665.1. Lineage (NCBI taxonomy): Eukaryota > Viridiplantae > Streptophyta > Magnoliopsida > Santalales > Viscaceae > Viscum > Viscum album. Next base: position 409,894,787 of record OY728129.1, on the reverse strand, counting down.
AGGCATGAGAGTTGCTTCCTCTGGAGAAATGAGATGTGAAGGGCTGGGACCTACCCTTGGCTGAACGAAAACTCTTCTTCCCTGAAAACTGAGAACCCCAGACCATAGCTCTGCTTCGTGAGGAATTATACCGATTCCCCTCTCATGATGATCCGGACCAGGCCAAAGTCCTCTCGACAACCTCTGTCCTCGCCAGTACCTCAAGATATGTTTTTAACATAAATGGGGTGACCTAGAACTAGATCTCTGGACACAAAGCCTCCTCAAAATGCCTCGCCCTGGCCTCCTCATTTGGAAGTAGGTCTGAAGCATATTGTAAAAGGTTATTGAAATGAATTCCAAACTCTTGAACACTGGAGATCCCCTGTCGAATGGTAAGAAGCTCCTCGAGACTGGATACCTTCGCAGTCGAAGAAAGAAACTCGAATCTAAACCTATCTCGGAACTCCTCCCATGATATCGCTGACTCCTCACGATCCCCGAGGAACAAGAACCACCACCACCTTGCTTCTCCACGCAGCATCGTCACAACCAAGGACACCCAGTGCTCCTTCTGAGCACGAATCACACTGAAGCTGATCTCGACCTCCTCTAACCAGTCTTCCGTGACTACATCTGAAACAGAGCCCTCGTACTTCTGCAGACTCAGGTGCTGAAACACTCGTAGTGTCTTCCTCCAAGTTTCATCATCGTCAACCTCTAACCTACGGTGATCTGCTGGAACAGTCTGCTATAAATTTTCTGTGAAAACCGGAGGAGGACGTTGACCTAGAGCCATACCTGTAAAATAACAACCATTAGAGTTCCTAAAACTGGAATATGGAAGACTCAACATTAATTAATTAATTGTTTTCTTTTATTCATTTTAGGTTAACCTATCCCAAGGTCTACCCATTCAAATATAGGCACAAAGAAGAATGATGCATGATCTTTTCCTAGGTCTTTACCTTGCAACTTGTGTCACCTTTTTTAGTATCCATTGTAAACTTAAAGGTCCATACATCAGATCATAGGGGGCCCAAAATTCCTATGTCTCATCCGGTCTCTAGTGTTTACCTCACTTTCTAAACATGAATGACACCGTTTCCCTACCAACCCATGAAACCTCACCTATGCCTAACTCCAAACTCTATCATATCCCTCAACTAGACCTCTGATACCACTATGTCATGACCCCCTTCCCACATAGTGTGCCCCTCCTGGGTCGGCATTGTGAAAAGGGAGATAATGACCCACGAGTCCCGCCTCCAGTAGGCCCCGGGTTGGCGACTAACACCAAGGGTATAATAAACATGCAAATGGGAGGCATTACCCTCTAAGAAAACACATGAAAAAGAGAGAGATAAGATAGACACCAACCAAATCTAACTCAGAACTAAAATATAAAAGAAACCCAAGTGCATGTATGTAATGCCAGGAAAAAGTACTACAACTGAAAGGGGAAAAACTGCAAGTACCCAAAAGAAAGTAAAAACAGTTGCAACCACAAGTCCGAACAGCTCCTGCAACCCCAAGCTAGAAGAAACCAGCCTGATCTCCAACCCACTCCAAGTGACCTAAAAATAGTTTTTATATACATAGGGTGAGTATAACAATATACTCAGTAGGATCCTCCCCAATGCCTCTTGTGAAAAAGTAAAGAAAACATGCTAAATCACAGTGAACAACAAGTGAAACTAACTCGTCACCTAAACATGTATACTAAGTTCCCAACCTCACCATGACTACTCTCACCAAGTAACACATACAAGAATATATCATATAATAAAGAATATCAAGGGTACCCCGCTACTACTTCCCCACTGGTTTTCCGCTTTTCCCCAACATCGTACGCCCTGAGCATCTCTCTTCAAAAAGGCTTGCCCGCAGACACCTGGGCAAAGCACCACAATATGCACCTCGTGCAAAAAAACCACCATGTCCACACACTAAAGTAACCAAGTAGTTTCTGGGATCCACCACAGCTCTCATAACGTGGATCATACATCGAGTATTATACCTCAAGCCATTACATCCCATACACCAAGTAAGGATCCTCAATCCATCACAACCTATACACATTACACCTATAGTAGTACATAGAAAACTATATCCAGAATATATGTGTGTGAATAACCAAAAGCCATTACAACCCTCTAAACACATATATGGGGAAAACTAAACAATGTTCCTTCCAGCACTAATAACTAAAAAGAGAAGAGATCAGGGCCAAAGGGGGTAGTTAGCCATCCATCCTCCCATCTGAATGTTGGGGAAAACACCCCCCAGGGCTTAGAATCCACGAGGTGTCAGTTTCCCTTACTGAAAGGGTGGAGTAGAGTATAGAAACACAAAACGTATAGGAGATATTATATCTCACAACCACACTATGGGCATTACCTAGTCTTAGACACAACTGCAGCTAACGTCTCTCAGACTCCGGGCTGCTACTTCTAAGACTAGGTATCCTATAAGCACACAACCATTTAAAGAGATTTATTAGATTAATTCATTCCCCTTTTCTCAGTTCCACTATACATTAATTAATTCTTTAAACATTAATTAACCATGAACAATTCCACATTAAATTTCATTAGAATCACACCCAAAGTCAATTGTTCCTTCAAAAATTACAACCTCATCATTATGTTCCAGAAACTCCATCCCCATGGGTTAACACCATTTATTCAATTATTCATTATAGAATTACTTTCCCACATTCCCAGGCATTCTAGAAAAACATTCTATGCTACTAAACACAAGGGGGCTCAACACGGTGAGTAGATGTACTACCGTTCGAGTCTTTTCCAATTATAGAAATAGAATAAAACCATCCCTCCTTGAGAAGATAAACACGGAAAGCATGTGGAATAACCCACGTGTCTTAGCCTCTTTCAGAAGAAGGGTAAGTAAGACCAACATCCTTGAGCAGTGGGGAAAAGTAAAGTAGATAAATAACCAAAAGAAACAGCAAGAATCCAACAATCACATCCATCCCATTCCATCATCCCTGGTGTCCTCCCTGACACCCACATGCATAAACCGATGCATCTCACCACTCTAGGCATCATCTGCTGCCACAAACAAAAGCCTCCATGCCCCCAGATATCACAAAATCCATCCAGGATCACATCACATCACAAGCAGCAGGAAACAAACACCACATTAATTGGGATCCTAGCCCTTTAACAATCAAGAGGGTAACTCAGAAACCCTTAAGGAATTATCAAACAATCAGTTCTTTAATCCATATTGAATTAACAGATTTGGTATTCGTAGGTTCCAAATTCAGGAAACCTAATTAGTAAGCTATCACAAATAAATAAACATTCTTACTGCACTAATTTGATTAACATAAAATTAAAACAATAACCATATTCGTTTTCATGCCTCTTTATCTTTATCCAACAATTATCAATTAATCTCGGTTTATTTTCTTTACCAATTTCCATCAAGAACAAATAGATAAACAAAGAAAGCATAGATATAACACTATCTAGCAAACCAAGTGGCAATAACATACGATCAATATCAATTTATTTATCTGGTTAAAATATTTATTATGTTAATTCCATTGTAATCCAGTGGGATTAAACATGATAAGAATATATTTACATGTAAAAGAAAGAGAAGAAACAAATCCCTTAGGTCAAATAGTTCCTCATGTTCTTTATCCACAAAACAGGTCACGATCCTCCTCTCGCGACAACTGCATCCAACTGAGGATTCCACGGTACGACAGAACCAACCAAACCCCAAGAAAAACCCCATTAGAATCATGGATATTACATGCTATAATATGGAAAGGAGGAATAGGAGAAGATGAACCCCAAAAGAACAACTATAAAACATAACTTATATCGAAGATTGACAGATATAGATCGGTTGCATCAAAAATATTGCGTAACCAATCCGAGGAGTAATGTTTGATTGTGAAACTCCTATAGGAAGGAGTGAAAGGTTTTAGAATCTCATATTCGAGAATAAATAGGAAGAACAAGGGAGGATGATATCTTGTCCCTTTTGAAGATTTAATGGGGCGACAGTTTAAGATATGCTTAATTCCCCTTTAAAACCCTATCGCATTAACCGACGTGGTTTGACCAAGTAAAAACATGCCGAGCCATAGGAATAATTAATATAGGATTTATGGTCTTTGAATCAGACTTAGGAGTCCTTAAAGTAAGGATTTATAGGTATTTTACGTCAAAGGAAACGTCAATGGGTTGAAACTATAGGAAGCCAGAAACAATGTTCAAAGTCAACTATTAGAAGTCTACTGTTAGAAGTCCGCTGTTAGAAGTCCGCTGTTAGAAGTCTTCTGTTAGAAGTCCACTGTTAGAAGTCTGCTGTTAGAAGTCCGCTGTTAGAAGTCTGCTGTTAGAAGTCTGCTCTTAGATGTCCGCAGTTAGAAGTCTGCTGTTAGAAGTATGCTGTTAGAAGTCCGCTATTAGAAGTCCACTATTAGAAGTCCACTTTTAGACGCCCAATGTTAGAAGTCCGCTGTTAGAAGCCCGCTGTTAGAAGTCCACTGTTAGAAGTCCGCTGTTAGAAGCTCACTAGTCTGGAAACATTGTTCACTAAATCCTCACTGATAGAACACTGTTCACTGAATCCTCACAGATAGAACACTGTTTACTAAACCTCCCTGATAGAATAGTGTTCACTAAATCCTCACTAATAGAACACTGTTCACTAAATCCTCACTGATAGAACACTGTTCACTAAATCCTCACTGATAGAACATTGTTCACTAAGTCCTCACTGATAGAACATTGTTCACTAAATCCTCACTGATAGAACACTGTTCACTAAATCCTCACTGATAGAGCACTGTTCACTAAATCCTCACTTATAGAGCACTGTTCACTAAATCCTCACTGATAGAACACTATTCATGAAATCCTCACTAATTGAACACTGTTCACTAAATCCTCACTGATAGAAAACTATTCACCAAATCCTCACTGATAGAACACTGTTCACTAAATTGGGAATTTGGAAAACATTATTGGGGATAATTCCCCTTAACCTCCCGAAACACCTCAAACACCATATTTTTACAAAGCAATAGACCGAAGAGGTCCGAGCCATTACATAAGATACCTCTAAAAACATTATCATCCTTAAGAATTCAAAACCTGCCTTAAGAGAGAGAAAAAACAGGGTCCGAACGACCACCCATCGAGATACCTCTCAAAAGAGAGAAAGCCACAAAAGAAACAAAAGAAATTAATAAGTAAAACATGAATGGTTTAACCATAAAGGGAAAATCGTTACATGAAAATAGTTAAACATCAAACAAATCTGGGTACTGAGCACATATTTTTGACTCACGTTCCCAGGTACTCTCCTCCATGCCACCGTGTCTCCATAAGACACGAACTAATGGGATAGAACGCCCACGCAACACCTTCTCCTTGCAGTCTTGGATCTCCACAGGTCGCTCCTCGACGGTTTCATCATCATCAACATCGATCTCCCCCCAATATATGATGTGAGAGTCATCATGAAGATAACTACGGAGTTTTAAAACATGGAAAACATCATGTATCCGACTCATCTTTGGGGGAAGTGCTACTCGATACGCCACAACTCCAACACGAGATAACACCTCGAAAGGCCCAACAAACCGGGGAGAAAGCTTTCTTCCATAGAAAAATCTTTACTTCCCATGACAGGGAGTCACCTTCAGAAACACTTGATCCCCAAGATTAAACTCTAAGGGTATCCTTATTTGATCAACATATGATTTTTTAGCATTGTTTAGGTTGGTGGTCAAACCGACCAAAACAGGAACATATCACGATTAATGGATGATTATGATGTGACTAATTTACAATATAATTTTACAATTATAATAATGATATAATTTAATGTTTATTATTGTGATATATAATAATTATAAATAAATATAATAGGAAATTATGGATACAAAACAATTTCACAATATGAATAGATCTGTTTCCCCGTAGTTCACTTGTTTATGATAATTAATTTTATAATGGTGGGTTACAATTTATATCATTAATAAGATTATTGAATTTGAATTAAAATAAAATTATTAATTTCATAAAAATAATATTCAACCCTTCAATACATTCTCATTACCATCAATTTAATGTGGAGATGAAATGAAAAATAGAAATCTATCGTTCTAAGGAAGTGGTAGTACACACGTATACATGGATGATGATTTCATTTTACATAGAATGGGGGAAATGATTAATATAGATTATCATTTTAGAAAATAAAATATTTCATAAATATCATAATTATATATTTAATTACCTTTCAGGACTACCCTTGTATGTTGGTTAAGGGAAACAAAACTCGTTACATTGTGGAGGCGATCGTCTTCACAACAGACAATTCACATTTTTGTTTTTTTCATAATGAAAAAGGGGAGTGTGGTTAATTCTTTTACCTTAATTATAATAGAATAAAATTATAATAATGATACTTATTATCATAATTATATGGTGAGAATAAGTTTATAGAATAATAAAAGCACATAAATAAATAGAAAAAAGAAAGAGAGGTTAGAAATTTATACCTTACTTCTTGGATTATATGATGTATCAAGGGAATTAAACCTTTAAGGGATGGTATTTTTAGAATACTTTAACCTACTTAAGGTGTATAGGATCATTTAAGAGAGTTTTGGTCTCATTTTGATCTGAAATTATGGTTTCTTATTGAGGGTTAGTGAGGAGTGGAGTACTCCTTTTATAAGTGAAGGGGATGCCATTTTTATAAACACAAAAAAACAATTAAATAATAGGAATCCAATATCAAGTAAAGTAGGTAAAAACTGATAAATAATGTACATAAGAGGTGATAAGTTTGATTATGTCGTCAACCACACATTCTCAAGCTTTTTTAAACATTTTTGGGGTCTTCTACTCGTAGATTATTTTCTTTTCCTATTTTAGCTTTTACCGTGCTAAGTAGTTTTTACATAGAGTAATTTATCCTATATTCCAGAAAGTAAAATAGACCTCATTACATAATTTATACACAATTATTTCAAATTTCAAATCCATTTTATTTGATTCAATTTATGAAATTTATAAAAATTAATTTTAAAAACTATATTTATAATGTATAAAAACATTTTTTTTGAGAAATATTACTTAAGTTATAAAATTTAAAATATGTGATTGTAAATTAAAACCAAAATTTTTAAAATTATGAAGTCACTTATAAAAAATATTTGGTCTTATAAAATGGTTTTCTTAATTTATAATTTATACCTATAGATTAATAATATTATAAAATTCATGTTATTTGTAAAAAATGTATTTCTCACCATTCACTAAAAAATAAATCTTCTTAGAAAAATAAAAAAAAATCATATAAAGTTAATTTTTAACTTTTTAAATAATTTTTTTTCAATTAAAATTTATAAATTTATAAATTATCTTTTAAATAAAAATAATATATATATATATATATTAAAAAACTACTTCTATTAAACTTCACGTGTTTTTTAATCTTATTTCATATATATTTATAAATAATTGAATATAAATATTTTATTTTATAAATAAAAATATTACCTTTTATGAAAATCATTTAACTAAGATAAATTTAATTTATTAATGTAAAATAAAATATTCTTTTTTTAAAATGGTTCTTCTAAAAGAATACTTTTTTTAATTTTAATCAAAGAGGATAATAATATATAATTATTTTAATTTATTATTATACTTTTTATACTAATGATTATATTATTCATGTATTTTTAATATGGTATGGTTCATTTTATTTGGGCATTGCATTAGTTTAGTGTTTCGTGTGTCGCAAGCTACTGAAGATAATATTAATTTAAAGGATCTAAAATCTTAGGTCATTACATCATACCATATTAAATACATTGAATACTCATAATTCTAATTATTAACCACTAATAAAATTATGAGAGGGTATTACTAAAATATTTAGTATTCAAGATATAACTTACATTTTTACATCTAACTTACTATCTTATAAAATACTAGTACACTTATCATTCTAAAAAACACTGATTTTTTATACCCTTATAATATATTCTCTAGAGTAAACCTTTCCTAAAACCATTTTAATCTCCAATACATTAAACTATAATGAAATCATATATTAATCCAAAATTAACTCTTATATTAAAGCACTAGTTCATAAAAACACACACTAATAAGTATAATCCAAAAAATGAGATACACTTCACAAAAAACATCACGATTTAATTAATAATCAAATGGTTACCCATGATATTTAACATAATTTTTCAAAAGAAATCAAATATTTATTAATTTAACCTCAATCATATTTTATAACCAAGGGTTTCTCATACCTCAAACATGTTTTATTTAATATTTATCCCCAACAATATAACATTTCCATAAAATCACTTATCAAGGTTATTGATACCATTTAATATATGTTTCCACACCTTTAAATAAAAAATACTGAAGAGAAATCCTATTATTTTCCACATAATCCTCATAACATTTATAATATACAAAAATATCATCGATAAATATTAATCACTAATAAAATTTCCTAAGAGTGTCAAGAATTAATTTCTATTATAATGTTAACCTCACTACCTTAGGTAAGATAAAAAAACTAAAATTTTCCATCATAACATGAATATAAAAATATCCCCAACATTTTATGTATGCTTCTCTATTCTATTATAAAACACAGTGGTTTCAAGATATTTACCCTTTTCAGCTTCATTTTTTGTGATCCAACTGCAACCAAATACTAAAACTAAATAGTTTATGATAATATCCAAAAGAATTATAGGATATGAATAAGAAATCTCAATCCTATGAAGCCTTCTCCAGTTACACCTTAATTTTAATCTATGATTATTTTAATTCAACTATGTTATAATTAGTTAATCATAAAAATCAATTGGATCTAACTAGGTTACTTTAAGTTGTGTTCTCTTATACATTTTTAAACTATTCCCTTAATGTAATTTGGAAATAAATCCTCTACAATAGTCTGTAAAGAGAAAGTGATTGAGTAAAGAATATCTTCTAAGCGTGTCAATCCAAGAATGCAGTTAGCCCTCTCTATCATGCATCACGTCATGATTAAGTCAATAACCAACATGACCTATTTGGTGTTATTTTCCCTAGGTACAACTACACTAGATCCTACATATACTTTCCTTTATCCATACAAGGATGTATTTTCTAGGAAAACCACATGATCTCTACTTTTCCCAAATATTAGGATATTAACATATACATAAAATTGACAGTCAGATTTATCCCTAGGGTTTTCACTAAATATATCTTATCCTAATCCCATTAATATGAACTCAACCAACCTAAAGTCTTATTTATACAATTGAAATTATAATCAAAGTTAACTTATAAAACATCTATTACATTTCTAACTACCAATTTATCCTCAACCAATATCATCATAATCTCTAAAGTTATATAAACACTACATTGATATCAACTATAGTTTCCCATAAATATTACTATCTAATTACATAACTTAAATAAAAATTTTCATCAAAATACATTCCAAATACATTTTAGGTTTAGACTTTTAGAGAATTAAGGAAAACCATTAACTAATAAAACTCATTCTCTTTTAATCAATAAACATTTTTTCCATTACAAGTAAAACAACATCTCCCAAATTATCCATCATCTCCCACAAATTCTCCACATAATAAAATATTCTATATATTACATGCTTTTATTATCTTTATAAAATATGGAAATGGAAATATAATAATGGGGTGAGATTAGATTCTTAGTAATGGTAAACATAAGTGGGAACAATTAAAATCATAAGTTAGTATAATATGATAATATGGTAATAATATTGATACATAAGGAGATAATAACCAATAAATCTTAAGTTAGAAATCATAGAATAAAATATGACATTAAATAAGACATGTAAAAAAATAACGATTTAAAAAATCTGGTCCATGAGAGCACAACATAGTCATGAGAATAAGAATAAAAAAGTGAAACGTCCTTCAAATATGGCATATAAATAATCATAGAAAATATTTTGAACAAAGATTAACATATCCCATTATAATAAAAAATGCGAACCAAGCTTACTATATCTCATTCACACATGAAACTTGTAAAACAAGTATTCCCACATCTTATTTTCACAAAGACATTGTGAACAAAACTTCCCATATATTATTCCCACAATATTTCATCATCTAATGTGATTTAAAATCTTAACCAATGCCTTATATGATGATATAGGATCCCACCCATCATTATCTATATATATCAGTGCCACAGGAAAACAATTTTATATCCTACCATAAAGAACCCCAAAAGAAAATGGTTTTCATTCAAAACATCATGAAGAACCCATGGAAATAAAATTAGTTTCATATACTTCTAAAAAAAATTCTCAATTATATCAATAGACATAACATGATAAACCCATGGAAAATAAATAGGCATCAAATGATATAAAGTAATTTTCTAGGTAAATACCATTCGATCATGATAATAAAGAATATGTTATTTACATCATATTGGTAAAGGGTATACAATTAAGATACCAATTTTAAAAAATCATTTCATTTATGAAATATATGTTAAAACCCTTAAATCAAAGGAATCAATAATATGGTATTCATAGAAGAATGTAATTGGAAGAAACATTATGGTTATACACTGAAAATGAATAGGTGAGACCAAGGTAGTGATGGATCATTCATTTAATAGAGGAGATCAATACGTAAGCTATCTGGAGAAAGAAGGTGGATGGTAACATTCTATTAATATCCTATATCAATTAAAAGATATATCAAGGGATGTTGAATTATATTGAAAACATTTTTGAAGAGTTTTAGAAGTAAACACACTTTAAAAATAGTAAATACCCTTGATCTTTTGAATGATTTTTTAAAAATATTTTATAAAATTAGGAAAAAAATAATTTCTTTTAGAAATAATGAAAACATAGAGAGGAAGTTTCATATAAAATGAAAAATATGGTAGAAATATACATTAAAAAACATCAAAATAAATTTGTTTTTCAAAAATGATCCATGGAGAAAACATTAAGTGATTTTGCTTTAATTTGTTTCAAATAAGATCAAGGTAGTTAAAAATGTACTCTTGAAATTTTTGAAATAGATACAGGGATGGCCCAAAAAATATAGATTTTACCATAAAAAGTATTCCCATTTTTAAATTTTCTTTATTGAAAACCACACCACTTTAAAAGTTTATAAAAATTCTTATTGTAAATAAAGTAAATAGAAGACAAATATCGCTAAGGATAACCTGATGAGAATAAAATGATTATGTTATCAGAATAAAAGTATATAAAAAATATCCATATGGGTTATTGTGATCAATAGGTGTCGATTTTAAAATAAGGTTAGAAATTTTAACCATAAAACTTGAGTGGCATTTAAATCAAAACCCTTGAAGCATAGAGAGCTTGAAATTGAACATCAAATATTATGAATAATGGTTATTTCAGGATTCTAAATATAAATTGGGTATTATAAACACCAATTAAAACAATATTAGTTAGTTAATAAAAAACACATATCAAAGGGAGAAATTTGAGATGAAAAACCCTTACCTTGGTCCCAATTAATTTTGAACTTATAAGAAACATCGAGAATAATTAAATTAAGTTTATTGATTAAATACCCATGAAACGTATTTATAAATATAACCATTTTTAATCCACATTGATATTTATTATATATATATATTAGTTAATTTTTATGTATTTTTTAACACAAGGTGTTTTATAATTATAATGGTTTATAATAGTTTTGTAGGAGTGGTGTCAGTATTTATTCTTCTTCCAAATCTCAACTTTACTAGATCATTAATTTTATTGTAAGTAAGGATTTATAATGGTTTATGAAGTTAAAATTTCCTTTAATGAGTGTGTTATTGTTTATCCAAAAGAATAAATCAACAAGAATAATTTTTTAGTGTTTTTAGTGGTTATTCATGTGATATATTTGAATTATATAGAGTAGGATGATAATTGATGGATACAAAATAATTTCATAGTATGAATAATTTTTTTCCTCTTAGTTCTCTTATTTAAGATGGTTAATTTTATTATGATTGTTTACCATTCATATCATTTAGAGTATAATTAAATTTTGAATTAAAAAAAATATTCATGTAATAAAAATAATATTTATGCTTTAAAACCATTCTCATGACCGTCAAAGTATGGTGGTGATGAAATGAAATTTGGAAATTGATCAGTCCATAGAGGCGGTAGTTCACACATACACATGGATAATGATTTCATTTTACATATAACTGAGAAAATAAGTAATATGGTTTACCCCTTTTAATTTAAATTAAGTAATAAATATCTTAATTATATAGTAAATTCACTATTATAACCATACTTGTAATGTGGTTAAGGAAAAGAAAACACATTATGGCATGGAGGTGGTAGTCTGCCTCACACACGATCCATGTTATAATTTTTCTTAATAAAAAAGAAGAGGGTGGTTAATGATTATACCTTAATTATAATAATATAATAGTATAATAATGATACTTATGTTATTATTATGAGATGGTAAAAATAAATTTAGAAAAAAAGAAAATCACAAAAATGAATAGAAAAAAGAAATAATAGTCAGGAACTTACACCTCAATTATTGTATTATATCCTTTATAAAGGGGATTAAAACATTGGGGAATGGTATTTTGAGAAGACCCAAACCTCTTTAAGGTGTCCAGAAGTGTTTATTAGAGGTTTGGGAAGTGTTTTTAATGATATAATATGGTTTTCGAGTGATGTGAAGTGGGGAGAGGAGATCCCCATTTATAAGTTAAAAATGATGACATTTTTACAAATACCCAAAACTTTTATATAATGGGATGTCACTTTCAAGGAAATGTTGATCCCAAGTAATGCATTTTTTTCATTTAGTTAATATGTAATGTGATTATGATTGTATAATTATTTTTGATTTATTTAAGGGTATTGGATTTCATGTTTTGAGTAATTCTCCTTGTAATTGCGATAATTTTTGAATTTCTATTCTTGCCAAGGACATGTACTAATTATGTTAGGAGTTTTCACAATGTTTAAAAAATGTTGAATAATAAAAATAATTTAATAAGGACATGAAATATAAATATTATTACATGAGGAGTTCTATTTTGATGGCCCTAGATGATTTTTCATTAAATTGTCTTATTACATAAGGGTAAAGGAACCTTCCAACAGCCCCGTAAAAGTAATAGATATATGCGTATATGACATACCAAATATCTTATACCATTTCTGGTAACTGGGTTCCAAGTAAAGGCACTCAGTTTAGCCTAGGAACTACATAAAGGTACTCGTTGGGGCTATGTAAAGGCACTCAGATCTAGATGGGCTCTGCATAAAAGGTACTAGGAGCCTGCATAAAGGTATATCTAAGGATGTGTAAGGGTACCAAACAAGTGTAAAGGTAACAGAAGTCTTGTATAAGGTTATAATTCACTTTTGTAAAGGTCACTGGCGACCTTTTTAAGGGTAATTGTGGCTTAAATGAGCTTATGTAATGGTAACATGTGTACTTGAAGGTGATTGGGGATTGAATAAAGGTAAATATCCTTGTGTAAGGGTAGTATCTCCAACCATGTAAAGCTATGTTAAGCTTGTGAAAAGGTAACCTAAGTACACGTAATGGTATAAAATCTCATGTATGGGTAAAAAATTGTGTAAGGGTACATGAAGAGACTCGTATAAGGGTATAGCCTTGCATAAGGGTACATAAATGGTTGCATAAAGGAAACTCAAACTGTATAAGGGTAACTCAATGTAAAGGTAAGAGGACATATAATGGTTATATATGAGGATTATTCCACACATGGATTTCAAAGTCTGTATCCACCAGATCATACCAAAGCCTCATTCACATTGAAAGAACATGTTGACAACATAAGATAATGGTGAGTCTGAAGAACACATTGCATGAAATATTCATTCCTCTTCCATGCATGGCTAGAAGAACCAAAGTCATGAAATCACCTATAATGAAGAATAACCTTTAAATTAAATATAATTAAGATAAATTCATGATAATGAATGCATGATCATTCTGCTGAGTATGAATGCATAAAAGAGACTGCGTAAGTTTATCTTGCAGAAGAAAATATAGAAAGATGCATAATGAAATGTGAAGCAATGAGTATTCATAAAAAAAATTTCATGTGTAGTAAGTCCCTAACATAAAGGTATTTAAATGAGGATTTAATATATGTTGTTTTATATAATGTTAATAGGATATTATTCTTTGTATTTATTTATATGCATGAAGAATGAAAATATTCTAAAATTTTTTGGTATTCCAAATGAGCTATATGATGATTTATAATACCCATTGATTATCTGGTATTTAAAATGAAGAAATATAATACCACACATCTTGAGGTTATTCATATTTAAATTGATAAAATTAATTTTTTTTATCTATTACACATTTAAACAAGGGAATAAATGAGATATAAAATTCACAATATTGTTTTTTCTTATCGATAAATGTGTGTATGGAAATGAAGAAATTTTTTTAGTAGAAAATTGTGAGAGATCTTGAATTTATTGTGAAAGAGAATTTTGAGAATTCCAATAAATATTTTTATCAAATAAAGAGAGATTTGGAATCGATTAGCCTTTGAAGAAGAATAAATTTATGTTACTGATTATTCAAGGATTGAAGAACCAAATAACTTAGGATTTTATGGGAGTTTCAAGGCCAATAATATTGTTATAATTAACTATTAACGACCTTGAATAATTGTACACAAGTTAAGTGGAATCAATATTTATTATAGAGGAAGACCGAAGATCTTTCAATCATTAGATCATCATTGAAGAATAAGATTGGAGTTGGGGTTTATAACTAGTTGATGGAGGCTTTTGATTGTGGTTTCTAATCAATAATAGAAGAGGAGCAGTTTTGGGTTTCTAACCAATTGTTGAGAGATTATAACTGGGGTGCCTAACTAGTTGTATTCACTTGCGGGTATAGTAAATAATCTATTTTGGGATGTCTAACCAACATGTAAAAGAGTAAGATTTTATCCTAATACTTTTAAATACAGGGTAATGCTCTCTGTTCTTGATTTATAAACACAATGGTGAAATTTTTAGAAATCATTTAGTGAATCGAGAACTTTAACCAATTTAAGAGGTTCAATTTAAAATGAGAATTTATAAAATGAGTGTACCACTAGTCCAACATCCCACATTGTGTCACTGAAATGGTCCTTGGACTCTATAATTGGTATTAGAGGAAGATTCACTATAAATAACCAAGTCGTTTTTAGGCGGAACTTGATAAGTATTGTAATGAGATCATATCCCTTATGCCAAGAAATTTCAAAAAGGGTAAAGTGAAGAAGGAAGGAATCTGAGATAAAATAAATCTCCTTGTATTTAATGGGAAAATGAATAAGAAAAATTATTCAAATAAGTAATAGGAAAATATTAATTAGAATAAGAAGAATATATTGAAGGTAGTCAAGCTTAAGAAGATAGGCAAAGATATTAAGAAGGAATTGGATATAAATGAAGAAGATTTGTTTGAGGCACAAGACATTTGTTTCATAACTCAATATGAGTTAAATAAGGCTATATAAGACATAAAAATCAGTGCAGGTTAATGTAAAATATTCTCATGATAGCGATATGAATAGATCTAACAAAAATTTAAGATAT
Organism: Viscum album; assembly: GCA_963277665.1. Lineage (NCBI taxonomy): Eukaryota > Viridiplantae > Streptophyta > Magnoliopsida > Santalales > Viscaceae > Viscum > Viscum album. Next base: position 409,879,106 of record OY728129.1, on the reverse strand, counting down.
GATTCTAAAAATAGATTTTCTACATCCGATAATGCATGTCTCAAAGATAAACGAGTACAAGTTTCGATTAAGAAAGATATTTAGTGATACTATTCCTAATTAAAAGAATAAAGTAAATTAAGAAAATAATTTTCCCCTAATAAAAATGAGTATTGGTTTGTAATAATAAAACATCAACATAAATCTAGATAGATTTTAAACCAATCTGAAAGAAAAAAGTTTCGAGGTGTTTTTTGGTGTTATGGTTAGCATGGTCATAGAGCCTATTATTATTGGTTTAACATGTATTTATATAGAAAGAGGAAATTACCAATGGGTATTTTGGTGATAAACTAATAAAAAAACATAGATGAAATTTGGGAAACCCAAAGAAGCTGAAAAATAAAAGAATGAGTGTTTGGTTTGGCCTAACCAATCAATCAAGACTAAAAAAATCAAGGATGCGAAAATAAATGCTAAGAATAAATGAAAAATAGGTGGTTGGGGTTTCACCTAAAAGAGGTGGCATGAATATTAAGATAGATAAAAAATCCATGTAAGGAAACATTTCATGGGAATAAAATATGTACACAATACATGAAACATGTAAACAAGAATGTAATAACATCCCATAGAGATCTTAGAAAGAAAAAGAAAGCAAGGATGACAGGAAAATATCACCCTAAATGTTTATTATAAATAAACAAGTGGTTCCTCATTATTCCATATTATTTTATATGTTTGGAGCTAACATGTTGGGAATTTGAGGAGAAAGTCATTTTTTCACTTATAGAAAACAATGATGGTGAGTTATTTGATGGAGTTTCATAGTTGGAAACTCACCATGATAAAAAAGATGAGTGAATCCCTTAAAGGGGAGATTAATGAGAAATGAGGTATTCCAATCACACTTTATACCCTTGATTCAATTCTATCATTCTGATAATTCATGGAAAGAGTTGGTTGATGAAAATATGAGACAAAGGGGGAGTTATTCTTATGAAACTTAACTTTATGACATGTTTGTTAAAATTCATGCAAGATCATGTATTTTTTTTTGTAAAAGTCCAAATCTTGATAATTGATAATTTTTTAGCATGATATCACATGTGAATATTTTATAGATATCTTATACAGCCTTTTTTATGTCTCTATTCTAATGTACACAGAGTTAGCCCATGTAGGCTTGGATTTGATTAACTAAAGGCTCTTTTCTAAGAGAATCATGTGATATCATCCCTCCTTCAGAAGTGTTCAATAAATAATCATATAATGGAGGAGAATATATTTTGAGAATAAAAAATGTGATGATAATAGACCCAATTATCCTTTAAATTTGATTTTCAATAAGGGTGAGAAATTTTGAGCACACCTATTGACTTTTAAAATTTGAAGAGATATTGAAAACAAAATAAAAAGAGTGATATAGCAGATACCAAGTGTTTCATTTGTTATTAATTATCCAATATGTGAAGTGACGATTCTTGGAGAGTTGTTATGGATTCATTTAATGGAACTGGATGTCATGATTGAGAAATTATCATTTTAATTGTGATTATTGTTGAATCGCTCTTCAAACCAAAGACATGTGCTATTTTTTTGGTAGTTTTCAAAATGTTAACAACTTGTTGAAGAAGAAGAGGAATTAAAGAAGACTATGAAATATAAATATTATTGCATAAGGATATATACTTTTAAGATAATTTTTCATTAAATTAGCTTGTTGCGTAAGGGTATACGAACCTTCATATAACCACATAAAAGTAAGATATAGATTCATTAGGGTCAGAACATATGCGTATGGATAAGACTGAATATCTTGTACCTTTTTGGAAACTAAGCACCACATAATGGTACTTAGGTCAGGTTAAAAAATGCATAAATGTATCAAAAGGTGCTACATAAAGGTACTCAAGTTAGGATGGGTGCTGCGTAATGGTACTTTGAGGTTCTTTAAAGGTATAAATAAGGATGTTTAATAGTACTGAGCTCACATAAAGGTAACTAAAGTCTTGTGTAATGATAGAATGCCCATGAATAAAGGTAACTGGAGACCTACATAAGGATAAGTGTAGAATAAAAAATATTATGTAACGGTAACCAGTGAATGTACAGGTGATTATATATTGTGTAAATGTAAACAACCTTACATAAAGGTAACATATTATTCCATGTAATGGTACTCGAGGCTTGTGTAAATGTAACTAAAGTCCACATAAGGGTACAAAATCCTACATAAGGGTGCTTTCATATGATCACGTATGGGTTTATCCTTGTGTAAGAATAACTTCCAAGGATTGAATATGGGTACATGCATGGTTGTGTAAGTTTAATTTGACCCACGAAAGGGAAACCATATGTAAAAGTTCAAGGTCACATAAGGGTTATCTATGAGGATTATTCTACGAATGGGTATTTCAAAGTCCTTGTCCACTAGATGAAACCAAATCCACGTATACATTAAAAAAGGGTTACATCAACCTCATGAGATCAAGGTGATCTCGAAGCACACATTGCATGTGATATTCATGAATCTTCCATTCATGAACAAAATAACCCAAGCCACAACATCACCTACAACAAATAAAAACCTTTGAATGAAATAGAATAAGAATATATTCATGATAATTAATGCATGATCATTCTGCTAAGTATGAATGTATGAAAGAGAATGTGGGAGTTTATGTTGTAGAATAAAATTAAGAAAACCAGGTGATGAAATGAGAATCCATGGATATTTGTAATGAATATGTCACATTAAGTAAAACCATAAATTTAAAGTATTTAAATAAGGATTAAATTATTTTTTTATACTAATTTAATAGGAGATGAGTCGTGGTATTTATTTATCCATATGAATAATGAAGTGAACTCAATACCTTCAGGTATTCAAAATGAGCTACATGAATATTCATAATACCCACATATTATTAGGTATTTAAAATAAAAAAATATAATACCCAACACCTTGAGAGTATTTACATTAAAATTAATAAAAATTAATATGTTATTTATAACACAATTAAATCATGGAATATATCACAACCTAGCCCATCTGAGCCTACCTGAATGATGATAAGCCGATCATGACACCCCAAGCCCGCCTCCAATAGGCTAGAGGATGGTGACTAGTGTTGAGTATGCATAACACACACATGGTAGGCCTTATCCTAAAGTGCCTATACACATGTAAAAATTTAATAGAAATAATATAATGCATAAAGTAAATATAAAACATGAAAAAATATGAAAACATACAAATATATCTCACATTATAGTATGAAATAAGTATGAGAAACCATAAGGGAAAAAATACACGCCCACCAACTGTAAAAGAGTCCAAAATGCTAAATAAGGAGGGAAGTTTTTTTGAATGCAAATTCTAGATCCAAATAGATCATCTAGATCAAATATACTCCACTTACTCCTATCCATCCTATGAATCCATCATATGGCTCGTTGTCTATATATGACATGACATGTGCGGGAAGAGACCATTCAAGGGTGAGTATAATAATACCCAGTAAGAAACTCTGAAATCACCAAAAATAATACATCAAAGAGAGTATTCAACTCATCATCATGAATAAATTTCAATAAGAATATGAGAAATGGAAAATAATAACCCATATATACAAAATAAATACACCAAGTATCAAGTTAAGGTCACAACTATATAGCCATCCTAGGATTCTTCTCGAGGATTCATGGTAACCCTCGTCCGAGAAAACTATCTCCTTGGGCCTACTAACACTGATGATGATCATATGAGTGGTTGGTTCATCAATCCATTCCAAGAATAATTACTTGATGTAACTCTATAAATATAGATTAAAAGATAGGGGATCTCACCAATGGCCTATGTGAAATTACTAACCTTACTCAGAGTTAACTACTAGGAAGGGGATCACTCACCACGATAGTCGGTAATAAGATTACTGACCCAAACTAGATAAGACTGATATAGGATCATACCTTAGACCACATATAGGGACACCTGACCCTATCCAAGACTAATATATTGAGGAAATTACTCATTCTATGATTAGGATGGGATACCTCATAATACCTTCATTGGAATGGACCAAGGGAACATAACTTATAGAGTGTCATATATAATAAATTGAAAAAGAGACTAAACTTCCCCTTGAAGATGTAAGAAATGTGTAATGGGAGTACAAGGCTTGTAATGGGAGTACCCAATGTGTTTTGGTTAGATTGGGTCTTCCTGTGTCCACCAGCTCAGGACCGTCTACCCTGGGCCTATGCCTATGTACTTTGACTGTGTCGGTGTACACTATTCCCAATCCCAAGTTATCTAGATATGATCTTGTACCTATCCATGCGTGTGACCATGTACCTATATGGTTCACATCATGCCACTAGCCTTAGGTCAGACGATGTGTGGACCTCTCACACGATGTGTGATATTTTTCTCTCCATGTAAACCCTAACCACCATGAAGAAGGGACTAAACAAAACTTGTTTATTTTAACTACATTTAATTTACATCATAATTTTCCATAAATTCTATAAAGTGTCACTTGTATCTGCTCATTCCACTTCCTTATCTGATTAATTATTGAAACCCACCAAGGAAATTAGATCTGGTGTTGATCGAACCTGATTCATCACCTGTGGTCAGCTTCTATCCATCCAATCCACTTGGTAAATTATTCCCATAATTCCACACTTTTTTATCACCAAACTATGCATATAAAACCCCAATATATTTTTCAATCCACATGTGATCACCTCTCACACCATGTCAAACCTCATATGTTCTACTCATCTTGAATCTACACCTATGGAAATTATTCATTGTACCAAAGATCAATTGTGAAATGATTAGTTTACAGGTATTTTTCCAACATTCAAACTAAAGAAACATTGAAAATAAACCCATGGAAAATTAGGGTAGAGAATAATGAACACCAAAAGTTCACAATTTTTTTCCATCGTTTAGGTTGGATTTTATTCATTAATAAATAATAGGATGAACATAGAAAGAGTTTTCAAGAAATCAACAAACAATATCAATTCCTAACAATTAGGAAGATAAATCATCAACTGAAATCAACCATCAATCCTAAAGTCAATTTTGTTATATAAATGGATTAAAGTTTTAAATGGTATAAACATGATTTTATTAAAATAAGAAAACAACATCCTACATCGAGGTTAGATCAATCACTAATGAAGAATGGTTCCATGCCATTATTAGTGGTAATATCTTAGAACACCACTTCATATGATGATCCTTGTGGTTTCCCAAAAGTTGATCCATAAACCACGATCACATTACAAGTTTATCCCCCAAAATCATCTAAAATCTTTGGTGTTATGTGGATAAACCCATTGTTTGGATATAATAGTGTTTATATAGAGAGATTTAGGTCAAATATATTAATTAAATTAATTAATTAACTAATTTATTTATATTCTGCCCACGACTTCACTTAAACAAACCACATAATGATGACTAAGATTATATCATTCCTAGGGTAAAACTTTCATTATAGATTTAATGGTGGGAAAAAATTTCCCATATGAGAATATGTTTGAGAGTTATTCTATTATTTTTAGAAAACCATATGTGCATGATATAATATATTTAATATTTTTATTATGTCAAAATTGAGGTTCTCCAGGCCCCAAAATATCATACTAACTCAGTGCAGGATCTAAAACTATTCCTTAAAATATAATAAAGCTTTATAAGGTAAAAATAGTGTTACAACATTATCCCATCCTTACATATTTCCATCCTTAAAATTAAAAAATCCTACAAAAAATATAAGGGTATTGGGATCACATTTATTTCCCCCACTCCCAAGTGATCTCCTAATGGTTCCTATTATTACATCAAACATGAACCAAGGTAATCACTTGACTATGAAGGATATTATCAATTAAATCCTTAAGATCAACTAGGTACTCCATGAAGGTAGCTTCATCCTTGATATCCAGCTCACCCCAATTAATAACATGGGATGGGTTATGCACATAACAACTTAGTCACAACACATGGAAGATGTAGTGTACCTGGTCTAACTATGGTGATAGGGCTAAGTGGTATTCCACCTCTCCAAAACAACATAGTATCTTATAAGGCACAATGAAATTTGGAGATAACTTGTCACCCTAGACAAATCTATATAATACTCGCTAAGTATATACCTTTAAGAACACATGTTCCCCCTCATGGAACACAAAATGACTCCTTAATTGGTCTTCATAAGACTTATTATTGATCTAAAAATTCTTTATCTACTTATTTATGGTTTAAAAACTATTTATTGTCACTCACATCAACTGTGATTCCATGTGTGTTGACTCTCCTGGACAATTTTAGCAAAATGGTGACCTATAGGGTCTCCGGTAGATAGCCTAGAATGGTTCCATACTAATGGTGGAGTGGTAAATTTTGTCATATGAAAACTCCACCAAGATTATTTGATCCTCCCAACTATGGTCAAAGTCAAACATTCAAGCACTTAGCATATTCTCTAGAACCTGAATGGTCTACTCAATCTATTCATCTATCTAGGAGTGAAACATCATGCTCAAATGAAACCGAGTCCCAAATGACTCCAATATTCCTCTCTAAAATCATGACATGAAGAGATCATCATGGTCTAAAATTATATTCAAGGGATCCCCATGAATCTAGACCAGATCTTGCATGTAATGGCATCTCAAGATCTCAATTGAACTCTGATCTTAGATAGCTAGGAGGTGGTCTAACATGGTGAGTCAGGATATGATCACCAAATAACATCATGAAATATAGCATGTTTTGTAATATGCATCATGATTTCCATGGATATAACACCCAATTCCACTCCTAAACCTCAAGGATTTAACTCATACCCACTAAAACCTGGTGCTCAACCTTCATCTGTTGAAAATTGCGGCATCAAGAAACAAACTATGTTACACACCTCTTTATCCCTAGCCACCAGAACTGATGTCAAAGGTCTTAGTACATATATTCTACTCTTAAATGAACTACTAAGGAGGGTGTATAAAAATACCTCAATACATCCTATCGTAGTGATAATGTTATCATATTCTATACTCAAAAAGAGGATGATGTATTACTGGACATTTGAAAATCTATCAAAAGCATGTCTAGTAGATACCTGAAAATGTAAGGTCTCACAGTAAATATCTCTAAGATGATCCTCCCCAAATAATTGTAGAATCACAAGTGTAACAACCATGAACTAGAACAAAGATTCACTATTCTCATCCACTAAGGTCAACTTCAATGAGGCCAACTATCCCAGAACCTTGCTCAACAACTACGAACAAGATTTCCTTCTAAGAGAATCTGGTACCACCTTCCCCTTTCAAAGATTATAGACTATCTCAAAGTCATAATATTATAGGATATATATTAATAGACTCTGTATTATGTTATAATCCTTTTGTGAAAAGATATACTTGAGACTCTTATGTTCATAATAGACTATAAACCTCTCACCCATAAGAGAAAACTATCTCTAAATCATGAGTCACATAGTTATACTAATGGGGTCTTAGATGTTGGGAGACATAAGTGATAACCACCTGCATCTTCATTAGAACACATATGAGACAAGTCTTGGAGGCATCATAGAACACCATATACTCAACACCCTCCTATGATAGTATCATGACGGGGGTCACTCATAAAACTCTGTTTTAACTCCATAAAATCTTAATAAAACCTCTTCATCCACATAAAATGGATACCAATTTCGAGTCAATATAGTCAAGTTTTCCCAACTCATGGAGAAATTGGGCATGCATCTCTGACAGTATCCTAAAAACCCCATAAAACTTAGCACCTTAGTCATTCTCTTAGGTGGTTCCCAAACTAGCACGTCCTCAACCTTTTCCAGGTCCACAAATACTCTATATTCTGAGATGAAATATCATATGAAGTGGACCTCTCTAATTCATAATTGAATATTTGATAGGTTTCCTTAAATCTGGCGATCTCAGTGTATTTCTAGGACCATCCTTAAATGTCTTGCATGATCCTCCCCTCACACCAAGTACACTAGGATTTCATTATCAAAGAATACCATAAATCGGTCTAAAAAGGGATGAAGAAGTATAGTTCAAGAGTCCCATGAATAATTCTGAGAAATTAATTATGCTAAAAGGCATCACTAAGTCCACATAGTGACCGTTGCAGCATCCAACTACCATCTTCGGTATATCCTCATCTCAAACTTGGAGCTGGTGATAGACTGACCTGAAGCCAATATTTGAGAACTATCTCTCCCAATTCAACTGGTCAAAGATGTCTAAGATTATCAAAAGTGGATAATTATTCTTGATGTTCATAAAATTCAGGTGATGGTAATCAACACACAACCTCAAGCTCCCATCTGCCTTCTTGGTGAACAACACTAGGACTACTTGGGGTGACACATTAGGTCTGTGAAATTCCTTTTTATGAAAATACTAAAACTCCAAATTCATATCTTTAATATCTATTGGATCTATATTATATGATATAATAGATACTGGGGCTTTCCATGGGTGTAATTATCTTTATAAATCGATCTCTTGGTGGGGAGGTAAGCTTGAAATGTCCTCAAGGAATATATCCTCAGACTCTTCCACCATTCCATGAAACTAGTAGTTTATAAAATATAATATTACAAGGGTAATACTATCAAAATGATGAGTAATCGTATGTATCCTTCTATTTATGAGACCATCTCACTCTTCTTGTACTTCCTCCTCACCAAAGAAGGAAAACCTCATCCCATTAACTCGGACACACCACATCCTCTACAAGAAATAGACATTATATGAATAAACTGTAGATAACCAGTCCATACCTAAGATAATTACATAATTCCTCATTTCTATTATGAAAATAACCCACAATAATCTATCTTATCTAATAATTTTGTTACACTACCTGAAGAAGTGTGTGATCACTGAATATCATCCAGTAGAAGTCTCCAAATACAAGGGTTGAGCCAAAGTCTCATTTGGAATCTCTAAGTGTCAAATAAGGATGTATATTGGAATTAGTGGATAAATCATGTTTCTATTAGTACAATATATAAATTATAGAATACACATACCACAACTCTAATCATCCCTAGAGTCTCTAGGTCATATTCCTCCACTACCTGTAGTCGTCCTCATTCCTAACCACCAACACCCTCAGCTTGGAATAGACCACCTAGGAGTATTGGTAGTAATATATCAAACTATTTTGTACCTCCTCATACCCTACCAACTTCTCTACCACATCTACCATCATGTGTACCTCCCCACTCTAACGGGAACCTCTATCTAGGTGGTCTATCAACTGTATCCCTATCAGTTGTACAGTGAGTTCGACAATCCTTCACGAGATATCACTAACCATAGAAATATTAGTACCACATATCCCTTGGTTTAATAGATCCATATTGATGTCCCTAAACTATAGACCCTTTTTTGGGACTATCTCTAGAAATACCTAGTTTTTCTGGATCCCTAAATCTTCCATTCTCTACTAGCTGCTGTATTCTTAGCTCTAGGGTTCCCCTACATACAAAAACCATCGATGAGTACTCCACTAAGAATATTTCCACCACTAAGGCTTTCTTAAGAACCCCACCATAAGTTGTAATGAAAATAGATATTACTATAGCCCTGATATCTTGATTAAGGCCATGATTGAGGGTCCTTTATTGAAAGAATACATCTCTAACCATATCCATGTAGTATCATGATAGGTTAGATAACCTCATCACATTTTCTGGAACTATCATGCTACCCCACCAGAGCTCTAAAATCTTATGGATACATATTGATGTAAACATAGATGGGTACAACTCTTCTATGAATAGGCACTCAAAATGTATCTAATAGAGAGATTCCTTATCATGTGTCCGAGTCTCCATACTCCACCATCGCTCTACGGATCCATGTAGAAGACTCACTACCAGGACCGCCATCTAATTGGGTTGTCTCCTAATAAGGTGAAACACTCACCTAACTGTCTCAAGCCAGTCCATTATTACCGAAATTTTTAAATTTCCCAAAAACCTAAGGGGCATTTATATATGACACTCATGAAGTGTGACAATCCTATGAACATCATCTACCGGTACTTTCGGGTCCATTGGATACTCAACATGTAGATTTAAGAGTAATAAACAACCCAAATTCACTAACATAAGAATGGGTCCCCACACTGAAGCCTTGTTACTAAGAGGATCATTATAATGATCTTGATATGGAATCTTAGTTGTCTATCTATGTGTAGGAATCTTGAAATTGAGAAAACATACTACAATCAGTGATTATATATGAGTAGATGACTCAAGAAGTAAATGGAAACCATGAATCATTTCTATATGATGCATGTACCTATGTTTTCCCTAAAACTGGTGCCTACATGTATCAATTAAATAATTAGGTTATCAGAGTCTTGGTGAATGGATATATTGGCTGCTTTACTAACACCATGCTCCTTATCCTAAGACCTAAACTTGAAACACTTTAAAATTGTTTCCATAGTTCCCAAACCAAGCCTTATATCTAGAAAATATCCAAAATCTAGTCCTAAGAAGAACCTATCCTTTAATACCATTATTTTATGACCCAACCAACCAGGACCTTTCTAGACAGTGGAAAATTGAGTGTGTCACCCCAATTCTACCTCCCCTAGGTCAGAAGCTGGCGACTAGCACTGAGTAGGAATAACACACACATGGGAGGCCTTATACTAAGGTACCATTACATATAAATAAATATCCAAGAACTAATATAATATATAAAGTAAAAGAAAAAACTAGATTCAAGATAAATTAATACAACTATATCACACATAATAGTATGACACAAGTATGAGAAATCCTAAAGGGCAAAATAAAATCCCACCAACTGTAAAAGAGTCTAAACTTATAAATGATGAGGGGAATTATATTGAATGTAACTCTTTAAAACAACTAGCCTATCTAGATTAACTATGATCCCCCAACTCCTGGTCCTCCCAGGACTCCATTGTAAGGCCAATTGTCTAAATAAAATATGAAATGTGTGGGAAAACCCATGCATGGGTGAGTATAAACATACCCAGTAGGAAACCCTAAAATCACCAAACATTGATCATCAAAATGAGTAGTCATCTCATTATCATGAAGGAATTTAAATAATAAGGTGATACAAGAACAATAATAACCTAAATATAATAAATAAGGATAGAAAGTATCAAGGTAAGGTCATAACCATACATCAAGCCTATGATTCTGCTTGAGGCTTCAAGGTAATGCTTGTCTGAGAGAACTCTTTCCTCGGGTCTGTTAAAAATGATGAGGCTCATCCAAGATGTCAAGATCATCATGAAAAACAAAAAATATGAACTTTTTGGAACTCAGATGATATTGAAAAATATATAGGGGACCCACCTAGGTACTATAGGAATTCGTATCCCAACTTAGAGTAAACCACTAAGAAGGGGATCCCTCACCCTGATAATCGATAATGAAATTCATAACCGAAACTAGGGAGGAATGATATATGATCACACCCAAGGAAATATAGAGGGATACCTAAATATATCTGAGAATAATATGTAGAGGAGATCACTCATCCTTTTCTTAAGATGGGATACCTCACAATAATTTTATTGGAATGGACCATGTGAACGTACCTTATTGAGAGTCCTCTAAACTAATGAGAATAAGGGACTCAAATTACCTTGAAGAAGTGCATGGTGTGTACTAGAAGTACTCAATGTGTCTTGGATAGACTGGGTCTGCCTATTTCCTCTGAACCATTCCCATGTACCCTGAGCCCATGCCATGTACTTTGGTCATGCATGTGTACCTCATACCCCTGACCGGGTACTTTAGTCATGCCTCTTCCCCTAGCCATGCCTATTCCCATGTGCATATAGGATATATTCTAGTCCTCTGGCCTCTAGATACATAGTTTGTTGACCTCTCACACAATGTGTGATATTTTTATCTTCGCATAAATACTATCTTCCACTGAGAAAGGTCAACATGATGTGTGTTCAATTGAACTACACATTGTTTACTTCTAGATTTTACAAAAATTTAAAAAAGTATTATATGTATTCAACCATGTCGCTTATTCTTTTGATGTAGTAGAAAAATATACCAAGTAACTTAAGTATAGAATTAACCAAACCTGGTTCATCCCTGATGGACAGACTCCATCAATCCAATCCACATGGGAAACACTTCCCATTGCATCGCACCACTGTATCTAAAAACCTCACATGGAAACCCCCAATCAAGTATCAGATCTATATCTGATCATCCATTACACTCTGTCAAACCATATAAATTATTTCGATCTTGAATCTACACTCATGGAAGTGATTAAATGCACCAAAGATCAATTACACAATGATCGATTTCTAGGTATTTGTCGAACCGATAGACAAAATAAATACCGATGATGAACACATGAAGAATTAAAGGAGAAAATAATAAAACACTAAAATGTAGTGAAAAACTTTGTGCATTGTTTTGGTTAGATTCCATTCATTTATAAAGAGCATGAAAAATGTATAAGTGGTGTTCAAGAAATCAATAAACACTATCGATTCCTGATACCTTGAAAGATGAATCATCAACTATAATCAACCATCAATTCATGAAACAATTATTTTAGAAAATTTGTTTTATGTTTGACATTGGATAGAAAAATATGGTATTAAAACAAAAAAACAACATATTACAATGAGGTTGTATCTATTTCTAATGAATAACAGTTAGGTACCATTGTTGTCAGTGAGATCCAAGAACTTCACTACCGTTGATGATCTTTGCGGTCTCCCAATCATCAATCCATGATCCACCATAATTCACCATGGATCTCCTCCATGATCCTCTAAAATCCCTCAGATTATCCAGATAAACCTATGGGTTTTCTATAATCATGTTTAAATAGAGAGAGTTATGTCATGACTCTTAATTAAACAAACTTATAATAAATAAATTTATTCATTCATTATCCACCTAGTACTACACTTAAATAAGCCACCCGAAACTGACTAAGATTATATCATGCCTAGGGTAAAACCCATATTCCAAATTTATTGGAAACCTAAAATTTCTCATCTGAGAATACATTTAGGATTTATTCTATTATTTCAAAAAAAAAACACACACAAGATATAATATATTTAATAGTTTTATTATATCAACAAAGAGATTGTGAGGGCCTTAGAATATTACACTGACTCAGGACCTGGCTCTAAAATTATTCATTAAATTTTCTAAAATTTTACAAGGAAAAATATAGTTGTTATAGAATAATTGAGATATCACATGAAAAATATTGTTTTTATTGTGGATAAATGTGTGAATGTAGGTGATGAAGAATATTGAGTATAAAATTATATGAAGTGTTTCATATACCATGGCAGATAATTTGGAGAATCCTAGAACATATTTGTATCAAATGAAGAAAGAGTTTAAATCTGAGAGCCTTAGAAGAAGAAACAATTAGTATGACTGAGTATTCAAAGATTGAAGAACCGAATCACACATGATTTGGTTGGATTTTTTAGGATAACATATTTTTTACAAATAATAGTTAAATACCTTGAAGAATTTTATACATGTAATGGGGAATAAAACTTTTTTTAGAGGAATACTAAATAGTTTTCTTTCACCTGATCATTATTGAAGAATAGTATTAGATATGGGTGTGTCTGACCAAATAATGGTGGATTGTTATTGGGGTGTCTGACCAATAAAATTAGAGGATTAGTTTGTGTTTGTAAACAATTTACATGATATTTTAACTGGGGTGTTTAACTAGGTGTATTCACTTGTGGGTATAATTAAGAATCCATGTTGGATTATCTAATCAACATGGAAAAGAGTAAGATTTTATGATGAACTTTTTAAATACAATGGTATAATATCTATTATTTATTATTTTATATGAATATAAGGCTGTGAAAAATCACTAATTGGATAAAAAAATTAACCAATTCAAGGGGCTGAAGTTAAAAGGAGAATTTGTAAAATGAGTGCACAACTAATTCACCCCATTCTTAGTGGCACCAAAACGTTCTATGGAATCAATAAAAAATGGATCCAAAATTGATTAAAAATTGAGATAAGAAGTTATAAGTTTGATAAAGTCCCCATCAAAAAATTCCTACACATTTTTAAACATGTTTGGGTTCTTTTACTCTTATATTTTTACTTTTACTATTTTAGATTCTACCATGGTAACAAGTTTTTAATTAGTGTAACTTTTCATTTATTACCAAAAATAAAATGGACCTTATCACATAATTTAGACCTACTAATTCAAAATTTGAAACCAAATTTATTTGATTCATTTTCTAAAAGTGATAAAAATAAATTTCAAAACCTAAATGTATAAAGAATTAATATTTTTAAAATAAAACTTAAATTCTAAAATGTTAAATGTGTGTTTGTAAATTAAAACCAACCTTTTTAAAATTATAAATTCACTTATAAAATAGATGTTTGGTCTTATAAAATGGTTTAATTTATTTCAAATTCTTACTTATATACTAATAATATCATAAGATTCATGTTTTTTGAAAAATAGTTTTTTTACTATTCACCTAAAAATAAATATTTTAAAAAAAATACAAAAAAATCATCTTAAGATAATATTGACATGTTTAAAAAAGTGGATTTTGTTAATTAAAATTTTAAAATTTATAAATTAACTTTTAAATGAAAATACAATGTCTTAATAAAAACCAGTTTTATTAAAATTCAAGTGATTTTAATCTTATTTCATATATACTTATAAAAAATTGAATAAATATATATTATTATTTAAATATAAATATTACCTATAATAATAAAATTTCAAATATGGTCAATTTAATTTATTAAGGTAAAATATAAAACCATTTTTTGAAATGGTTCTTCAAAATGAATTATTTTTAAAATATTAATAAAAGAGATTTATAATATATAGTTATTTTTTTATTATCCTTTAATATTCAAATGATTATATTATTTATTTATTTTTATTATATTGTGATTCATTTTAGTAGGATGTTTTGTATGTTTGGTGTTGCATGTGAAAAATTATTTTAAATATAATATTAATTTAAAGGATCCAAAGTCTCAGGTTGTTACATTCTACCACCTTTTAATACATTGTGTCATCATAATTTTAATTATTATCCACTGATGAAAGTGGAATAGGGTATTCTTAATATATTTATTCTTCTAGATATGACTTAAAATATGAAATCTACCTTAATATCTTAAGTCAGATCAATATAATTATCTTTCCTCAAACAAGATAGATCTTTTATACCCTAATCGTATTTTCTCTAGAGTAAATCTTTCCCAAAAAAATTTGATTTTCCAAGACATTAAACTATTGGGAAATCACATGTTCCTCTAAAATTAACCCTTATATTCAACCAATGGTTCTTAAAATGACACACAAGTCAATTTAATCCAAAAAATGAGAAAAAATTTACAAAAATATCTTGAATCAATTTTTAATCCCAAGGTTACTAATACTGTCTAACGTACTTTTTCAAAATTGATCAGCTCATTATCACTTAAACATAAATCTTATATTAAAGCTAATGGTTTTTCATACCTCAATCATGTTATCTTTAATAGTTATCCCAAAAAATATAATATTTTCATAAAATCCATTTTCAAATTATTCCATACCATTTAATATATGTTTCCACACCTTTAATGAAAAAATAACTAAGAACAATAATATGATGTTCCCAATAATACTCATAACTTTTAGAATATTGTAGAATATAATTAATAAATATCAATCAAAAATAAAAAAAACTAGGAGTGTCAAGAATTAATTTATATTATGATATCAACCTCTCTACCTTAGGTAATATAAGGGAACTCCAATTTTCTATCATAATAGTCATATACCAATATTCTCAACCATTTAAGTATGATTCTTTATTTTGTTATATGAAATAGTAGTTTCTAGATACAGAAATTTTTCATTTTCATTTATGTGACCTTATTTCAAAAAAGTACTAAAACCAAAATGTTGATGATAATATCCCAAAGAATTAGATTATATGAATATGAAATCTCAATCTTAAGAAGTATTCTCCAATGAAACCTTTATTTCAAACTATGATCTTTTTTTCAACTATTTCATACATGGTTAATCTTACAAATCTATTGGTTCAAACTAGGTTAATTTAAGTTGTGTTCTATGATAAATTCTTAACCGTATCCCTTAAATTAATTTGTAAAAAATTGTTCGTAATGGGTTTTAAAGAGAAACTGATGGACCAAAAAAAATCCCTCAGTAATGTATAGCTAGATGTGAAGTTAGGACTCCTTTTCATCAATCAGATCACGATTGAGTTAATACCTAACACACACTCTTTGGGGTAATTTACCATAGGTAAAACTGTACTATCTCCTATATCCACATTAAATTATACAGAAAAGGATTTATTTTTTAGGAAAACCACATGATCTCTACTTTTCTCAAATTTCAAGATATTATCCTATATATAAACTTAACCCTTAGACTTATTCCAAGGGGTTTCACTAAAGTTCCCTTATCCTAATCCTCATAAAATTTCCTCAATCTACCAGAAGGGTTATCTATGGATCTTCAATTTTTAGCAACCATTACTTATAAATATTTGATGACATATCTGACTCTTAAATTATCCTCAATTAGTTTCATTTCAATATATAAATTTATCTAAACCCTTCTCTGATAACAATAATATTTTCCTAAAAATGTGACAATATAATTACATAACTTAAAGAAAATATTTTTTACAATATATTCCCAAGACCTTTTAGGTTTACAGTTTTAGATAATTTGGACACAAAATTAACTAATAAAACTCATCCCCTATTAATTAATGGACATTTTTACACTATGAGAGAAACATAATAATACATAATTTTCTTATTTTCAAAACCTAGGTAAATGGAAACATAAGAAATGGGTGAGATTTGATGCCTAGTAAAGGTAATCATAAGTGGGAATAATCAAAGATCATAACTAATCAAAAGGTGATCATATGGTTATAATCTTGATATATAGGAAAATAATAGCAAATAAATCTTAGGCCATAAATCATGACATAAATCTAGACATTAAATAATACATGAAGTAAAAATTGATTCAATAAACATGATCTATAAGAGAATAATATAGTCATGAGAATATGAATAAAACTATGAAACATCCCTCAAATATGGAACATGCATTAGTATATAAAATCTTTTGAACAAATATTTTTGTATCACATTCACACAAACAATTATGAAAAAATATTACCACATCCCATTCACACAAAAAACCATTGAACAAAGCTTCCTAAATTTTATTTACACAACAAAATTGAGAAAAGAACATCCCGCATCACATTTAGACAACATTTCATCCTCACATGTGATATAAAACATTAACCAATGCATTAGAGGGATATATAGGACCCCACCTATCAATATCAATAAATATAAGTTCCACCTAAAATCAATTATTCATAATATCATAATGAACCCATGAAAATAATATGGGTTTCAATAAACACATCATAAATGACCCATAGAAATAAAATGGGTTTCATGTATCTTTCAAAATCTATCACAATTCTATAAATAAAGATAACTTGATAAACCCAAGGAAAATAAATGTGTATCGAATGAAAAAAAGTAAATTTTTATGTAAATCGAATTCAATGAAATTAATAAAGAATATTTAATTTTCATAGAACAGGTAAATAGAATACAATTTAGAAAATAATTTTCTAAAATCAATCAATTTATGACATTTAGGTGAACACCCTTAAATCAAAGGAATCAAGAAATTGGTATTCATAGAAGAATGGAATTAGAAGAAATATTATGTTTATACACCAAAACTTTTTAGGAAAGAGAAAGGTAGTTATAGAACGTTCCTTTGATAGTAGAGATTAATACATAATCTATCTTGATAAAAAAGGTGGATGGTATTATTTTATGAATATCCTTAATCAATCATAATATATATTGAGAGATATTTAATTAGATGATTTTTTTTAAAAGTTTTAGAAATAAAATAAAATTGGAAATAAGAAACTCCATTGATCTTTTGAAAGAATTAAAAAATATATAATAAAAATAGGATAAAAATAATTTCTTTTAGAAAGAATGAAGACACATATAGGAAGTTTCATATAAAATGAAACATATGGTAGAAAGATATGTTCACATGAAAAAATAAAAATATATTATTTTTTCGTCAAAAACCCCCTAGAGAAAAAAATTAAGTGGTTACCCATTAAAAAAATTTCAAAGAAGGTCAAGGTAGTTGATAATGAAATATTTAAATTTTTTAAATATATATAGGTATGTCCCAAAAAATTTGGAGCTTATCATAAAAAGGAGTTCCATTTCTAAAACACTTTTATTGAAAACCTGACCACTTTAAAAGATTATAAAACTCATAGGTTGAAACAACATAAAAAAAATAAAAATATCAATAATGATAACTAGAGGAGAATAAAATTATTTTTATATTATAACTAAGTTATATAAAAATTACATATATTGGTTATCATATTTTAGAGGTCTCAATTTTAAAATGAGTTTCGAAATGTAATCCTTATAGTTTAAGTGAAATTCAAATAAAAACCCTTGAAAAAGGGAGATCTCAAATTTAAGCTTCAAATATCATGAATATAGAAAATTTAATCATACAAAATCTCATTTAAGTAGTATATAGACCACTTAAAATAAAATTAGTTTCATAATACAAAACATGTCTCAAAGTGAGATGAAAAACTCTTACCTTGGTCCTAATTTAATTTTCACTTGGACCAAGAATCTTGAATCATTAAATTAAGTTTATTAATTAAATACCCAAAGAAATATTTTATAACTAAAACCATTTATACTCCCTATTTATAATTATTCTATATATATATTTGTTAATTTTTATTTATTTTCCCACATCGGGTGTTATATTATTCTAATGGTTTATACTAGCTTCAAAAGAGCGGTGTCGATATTTATTCTCATTCCAAATTTAAACACAAAAAAATAACTAATTTTACGGAAAGGTATGATTTATAATTTTTTATGATGTTTAAATTTTATTAATGTGTACTTGAATCTGTATCCTAGATGAAAAAACTGACAACATGAATTTTTCTGTGTTTTTTGACCTACGAATGGAATTTTGTTAATTTATGAGTTAAATATTGATGTATCCTTTATAGAAAAAAATTAATTATTTAGATATTTATGTATTATTATAATTTTGGTTAAGTTTTCATAACCATTCATGACATAATTTCATAGAATTTTTCAATTAGGTGGTCAAACCAACATAAACATGAACATAC
Source organism: Viscum album (assembly GCA_963277665.1). Classification (NCBI taxonomy): domain Eukaryota; kingdom Viridiplantae; phylum Streptophyta; class Magnoliopsida; order Santalales; family Viscaceae; genus Viscum; species Viscum album. The sequence continues at coordinate 409,859,788 of OY728129.1, read as the reverse complement.
CATGATTAATGGATGACTATAATATGAATAATTTAAAATATAATCATACCATTATAATAATGATATATTTTAGTTTTTATTATTATGATATATCATAATTAGGGAAAAATAAGATATGAATTTATGTATACAGAATAATTTCATAGTATGAAAAATTGTTTTCCTCTTAGTTCCCTGGTTTTAGCTGATTAATTTTGTAACGATTGTTTACCATTCATATAATTTATGGGATTATACAATTTGAATTGAAAAAAAACTTATTCATTTCATTACCATAATATTTATCCTTTAAAACCATTATTATTACCATCCATACAAGGCAACATTGAAATGAGAAACGAAAATTGATCGCTCTATGGAGGTAGTATTCCACATGTATGCGTGGATGATGATATCATTTTACATAGAATGAGAAAAATAAGTAATATAGTGTATAATTTAAGAATAGAAATTATTTCATAAATATCATAATTATATATTAAAGTAACTATTATTACTATCCATGTGATGTGGTTAAGGAAAATGAAGCACGTTTCGTTGTGGAAGTGGTTATTGGCACAATACGTGATTCAAGTTTTAATTTTTCTTAATGAAAAGAGGAGGGTGGTTAATTCCGGTAACTTCATTATAATAACATAATAATATAATAAATATACATATTCTATCATTATGATATGGAAAAAATTATTTAAGAGAACAAGAGAAGTGCATGAATGAATATAAAAAAGAAAAGAGGTTGTGAACTTATACCATACTATTTCAATAATATCCTTTGTGAAGGGGATTAAACCTTTTAGGGATTATATTTTGAGATATAAAAACCTATTTAAGGTGTATATCAGTGTTTAGGATAGGTTTGGATAGATTTTGGGTCGACCTAAGTGGTTTTTGGAGTGAGGGGAAGTTGGGAGAGGAGAGCCCCATTTATAAGTGATAATTGATGACATTTTTATAAATACCCAAACAATTTAATAATGGGAATCCACTCTCAATTAAAGTGGTTAAAAATTGATAAATAATGTATAGAATAAGATATAAGGTTTATAAAGGCCTTAAACACACATTCAAACTCATCTTTTAAACATGTTTGGGGGTTTTTATTCTTATATTTTTACTTTTACCATTTTAGCATTGAACATTTTAACTAGTTTTTAACTAGGATAATTTATCCTTTATGAAAAAATGAACATTATTAAATATTTTGGAACTACTGATTCCAAATTTTAATTCTTTTTTATTTGATTCAATTTCTAAATGTGATAATAATTAATTTTAAAAAGTAAATGTATAATGTATTAAAAAAAGTTTAAAAAAAGTATAAAATAATTTATAAAATGTCAAATAAGGGTTTTAAATTAAAAACAAAATTTTAAAGACCATTCACTTATTATATACATATTTGTTCATATAAAAATACTTCTTTAATTTAAAATTCAATATTATATGCCAATATATCATAACCTCTATATTATTTGTAAAAAAGGTATTTTTCACTTTTCATTTTAACTATGTCATACTTGGTTAATCCTAAAACTCTCACGATTATACCTAGGTTGATTTAAGTTTTGTTAAATCATATATTATTAACCTAGTACCTTAAATTAATTTTTAAAAAATCATTTATAATGGTTGGTAAATAAAAAGTGATTCACCAAAGTATATCCCCCCGGAGTGTCTATCCAGGTGTGTAGTTAGGCATCTATATCGTTCATTAGGTCACAAATTAGTTAATACCCAAAATTTAATTTTTGGAGTTATTTAACCTAGTTACAACTCTGAAATATCCTATATATAATTACCATTATCAATACAATTATTTATTTTCTAGTAATTCTTTGTGATCTTTATTTTTCCCAAATTTCTTGATATTATCCTATTAATTATCTTAACTCTTAGAATAATCACAAGATTTTTCACTAAATATTTTCTATATTAATATATAGAATTTTATCTCCACTAGACTAAAGGGTGAAATATACCTTTTCAATTATAATCAACCTTAAATTATCAACCTTTGATAAAATTTCTAACTCCTAATTTATCCTCAATTGGTATCATCCTAATCTCCAATGTTATGTAAACACTAATATGATAACAACTATAGTAGGCCACAAACAAGAATGTATAATTACATGAATGATTTTATTATATAACATTCCCAACACCATTTTGGTTTAGAGTTTTATATAATTATAAAAAAACATTAATGAATAAAATTCATGACCTTTTAACCAATGGACATTTATTCCACTATAAGAGAAACTACTTAACCCATAAAGAGTCTTCAATATATCACAAAAATTATCCATATATGAAACTCTTCAAAATATTACATAATTTTCATATCTTCGAAACCTATGAAAATGGAAACATGGAAAAGAGGTGAGCTTAGATGCTCAGTAAAGGTAGACATAAGTGGTCAGCATCAAAAATCAAATGTGAGAATAAGATGAGTATATGGGTATAATCTTAGTAAATAAAAAAAATCATACCGAACAAATCATAAGTAATAAATAATGGAATAAATATTTATATAAAATAATACATGAATTAAAAGGGTTAATAAATAAATATGATCCATGAGAGAAAAATATTGTCCTAAGAATAAGCATAAAACTATGAAACATCCTTCAAATATGACACATATAAGAATACAAAATATTGTGAACAAGGATTACCAAATCACATTCACACAAAAACTTTTGAACAAAGATTCACACATATCATTCAAAAAATAAACTTATGAACAATGATTCCTTTATCTTATTCACACCACAAAGTTTTGAAAAAAGTTCCCTACATCTCATTCGTACAATATTTCATCATCTCATTTGATGTGAAACCTTAAGCAATAAATTAGAGGGTGATGTAGGACTCCATCCATCATTATATATACATATAATCTCTAATTTCATCATTTTATTAAGAACCCATGAAAGTAAAATGGGTTTAATTCTACACATTATGAAGAAACCGTGGAATGAAAATGGGGTTCATATCAATTTAAAAACATTCTCAATTCTACCAATAAACATAACATGATAAACCCATGTAAAATATAAAGATATCCATGAAAAAGTAACGTTATAGGTAAATACCATTCAATCATGATAATAAAGAAGATGGTATTTACACCATATATGTAAATGGTATATGTTTAGGATAATAATTTCCCCCAATTAATTAATGTATGAAATATAAGATAACACCCTTCAATAAAATAAAGTAATAATATGGTATTCATATAGGAAATTAATTTGAAGAAACATTATGTTTATACATAAAAATTTATTAGGAAAGGAAAATTCAGTGATGAATCATTCCTTTGATAGAGGATAGAAGCACATAAGCTATCTAGATGAAGAAGGCGGTTGGTATCATTTGATGAATAACCTCAATCAATCATAATATATATCAAGGGATGTGGACTGAGATGAAATTGTTTTTAAGAGTTTTATAAATAAATTCACGTTATAAATAATAAAAACCCTTGATATTTTGAAATTATTTTAAAATAAAAATTTTATAAATCTAGGAGAAAAATATTTTCTTTTATGAAGCATGAAAACATATAGATTAAGTTTCATATATAATGTCAAAGTTGATGGACATATATGTTCACACAAAAATGTCCAAAGGTATTTTATTAAAAAAATGAACCATGTAAAAAATATTAAGTGACCTTGTTTTATTTTTTTAAAATAATATAAAGTTAGTTCAAAAGGACCTTTTTCAATTTTTTGAAGCGATACAGGTCTGTATAAAACAAATATTTACTTTTTATTATAGAAATGAATTCCTTTTTAAACACTTTTATTGGAAATTTGTAATTTTAAAAGATTATAAAACTTCCAGTTCAATAAAAAGTAAATATAAGAAAAGTATCACCAAATATAACTAGAGGAGAATATATTTATTATGATCTTATAATAAAAATCTATATAAATTCCTCAGATGGGATATCATATTTGAGAGGTATTGATTTTAAAATGAGGTTCAAAATAGAAACCTTACAGATTGAGTGACATTAAAATTGTTACCCTTTAAGGATTATGAGCTTTAAATTGAACCTCAAATATCATAAATAGAGGGTATTTGATGATATAATATATTAATTAGTTGAATAATGTAAAACATTTCTCAAAGTGAGAAATTTAAAATAAAAAACCCTTACCTTGGTCATGATTCTTTCTTCAATTACACCAAAATTATAGAATAATTAAATAAAATTAATTAATAACATATCTAATGAACCTTATATATAACTATACCAATTTATATTCCCAATTTATAATTATTCCATTTATATATTAGCTAATTTTTACCAATTTTTCCTCATCAGGTGTTTTATATTTCTATTGGTTTATACTAGTTTTATTGGAGTGGTGTCTGTATTTATTATTATTCTAAAGTAAAAATTTCCCAAATAATAAATAATTTTATAAGGTATGTTTTATAATAATTTATTAATTTTAAATTTCCTTTCACGAGTACTTTTTTATCTATCATAGAATAATTAATCAATAATGATAATGTTTTTTTTGTGATTTTTAACCTATGAAGGGTGTTTTCTTAATTACTGAGTTGAATATTGGTGTAAAATTTATACTACCAAAAAAATAATTATTTAAATTTTTATAAATTATTATATGAGTAATTAAGTTTTCAAAATCATCCATTATATAATTTCATAGCATTGTTCAGGAATGTGGTCAAACAGATCCAAACATGAACATACCAAGATTAATGGATAATTATGAGTTGAGTAATTTACAACATCATTATACCAAGAGCATAATGATATAATTTATTGTTTATTAGTGTGATATACTAGAATTATATATAATTAGGATAATAATAGTTGGATATTGAACAATTTTATTATATGAAAAATTATTTTCCCCTTAGTTCTGAGGCTTAAGACTAATAATTTTATAACTATTTTTACTATGCATATCATTAGGATGATTATTCAATTTGCTTTACCAGAACCTTATTAATTTCCTAAAAATTATATTTATCCTTTAAAAACATCCTAAATACCATCCATTTAATTTAGTGATGAAGTTAAAAACATAAATTAATTGTTTCATAGAGGTGGTAGTCCACACGTACAAATGGGTGTTGATTTCATTTTTCATAGAATGAAGAAAATAAAAAATATATATTATTTTTTTTGAATCTAAATTATTTCATAAATATCATAATTATATATTAAATTTTCTATTAGGACCATCCTTGTGAGGAGGTGAAGGAATATGAAAAACGTTTCATCATGGAGGTTGTAGTTCATACAACACACGATTCACATTTTTTTCTTAATGGAAAAGGGGAGGGTGGTTAACGATATTACTTTTATTATAATAACATACTGGCAAAATAATGATACTTATTTTATCATTATTATATGTTAAAAATAAATTTATATAATAACAAAATCACATAAAAATTGAAAAAAGAAAGAGAGGTTAGAAACTTATGCCCCACTTCTTGGATTATCTCCTTTTCGAAGGGGATTAAACCTTTGCAGGATGGTATTTTGGGGATGGTATTTTGAAAGTACCAAAACCTATTTAAGGTGAATAGAAGTGTTTAATATATTTTTGGTTATATTTTTTTATAAAATAATGTGGTTTTGGAGTGAGGTTAAGTGAAGAGAGGAGAACCCCTTTTATAAGTGAAAATGGAAGAAATTTCTGCAAATACCCAAAACTTTTCAATAATGGGAAGTCAATCTTAAGGAAAGTGGCTAAATAATTTATAAATAATGGATATTATAAGTGATAAGGTCGAAAAATGCCTCAATAACACATTCCCAAACATGTTTTAAACATATTCGGTGTTTTTTACTCTTAGATTTTTTGTTTTACTATTTTTTCTTTTACTCTGGTAGCTAGTTTTTAACTAGGATGTCTTATCCTTTATTTAAAAAAAATAAAATAGACCTTAATTAATATTTTTTTACCTAATAATTCCTAATTTTAAATCAATTTTATTTTATTTAATTTCTAAAATTTATAATAATTGTTTTTAAAAATGTATAATATATTAAAAACAATTTTTTGAAAAATATTACTTAATTTTTAAAATGTAAAATATGGGGTTTTAAATTTAAACCAATATTTTTAAAATAATAAACACTATTATAAAATACATATTTCATATTATAAAAATGTTTCCATAATTTAAAATTCATGATTATATACTAATAATTTCATAAAATTCATGTTATTTATAAAAACATCATTTTTCACTATTCACTTAAAAATCAAACTTTTTAGAAAAATCCAACAAAAAAATCATCTTAAAGGAAAACAGAAAAATTTAAACAAAAAACGATTTTTTTATTTTAAAATTAAAAATTTAACATTTATAAATCATATTTAAAAAATACAATATATTAAGAAGAGCTATTTTTATTAAACTTGATGTGTTTTTAATATTATTTCATATATATTTATAAATAATTAAAAATTTATATGTTAGTCTATAAATCTAAATATTACCTATTATGATAAAATTTTAACTAGGATCAATTTAATTTATTACGTTAATATACAATACCCTTTTTTAATAGTTCTTTAAAAGGCATCGTTTTTAAAATATTTATCAAAGACAATAATAATATAAATATTTTAATTGATTATTATCCTTTTATCTACTAATGATTATATTATTCATGTATTTTTAATATTTTGTGTTTCATTTTAGTTGGGTGATTCATTTGTTTAGTGTTGCATGTGAAACATGGTATTGAAGATAATATTATTTTAAAGGATCCGAAATCTCAGGTTGTTACAATTGACTCTTATTTACAAAGAAAATAATGATAATGGAATTCATTCTTATTTCCTTATCCAATAACATATATAATTTTTTCACCAAGTTTATGGCCTTGAGGTTCATAATTTTTACTAATAAGATCATTTCAAATAATCTTTATGGCATCATTCGTGGAAGGAAAGTTCAAAATTGTCTCATAATTTCTTCAGAGTGTGTTTATATTCTAATGAGAAGTACCAAGGGTGATAATGTTTTAATAAAACATAACATCATGAAGGATTTTGATACAATTAAATGCTCTTTTTTCTTTAAAATGTTGAAGAAAGTTGGTTTTAGTATCCTTTTTATTAAGAGAATTCATGTGTATTTTAAAGCATTGAGAATAAATGTCCTCGTAATTAGCTCTCTTGAGGGGTATTTTTCATGTTCAAGATGTGTTATGAAAGGAAATCAATTTTATTATCTTCTATTATATATTTATAAATAATATTTTAATAGATTGATTCTAAAAAAGGTGAATAAAGGCTATCTTAAAAAAATAAAGATTCCAAAGCTATGAATTATCTCTCTCATTTAAAATATATAAATGATATAATTCTATTTTTTATGGTGTAAAAGAAATATAGGGAAGGATAAGAAATTTTTCATAACACTATGAATCCTTTTTTGGGGTATAAAATTAATTGGGGACAGTATAATATTTATTTTAGGAAAGGATTTAATAAAAATTGTAAGGATCAACTAATGAATGTTCTTTGAGTGAAATAAGGATAATTTTATTTTGTTTAGGGGTTCCATTATTTTTGGTTAGACCAAAATCCAAACACTTCTCTAGAATATATAATAATATTATCAATATATTTCAAAAATTGAAAGTTAAGTCACTCTCCTTGGATAGAAATTATTTCTTAGTGAGTGTTGTTATTAAATAAAATCTTGTTAACCTTTACATGATTTATAAATATATTATGAACCTAAATGAAAATTTTAATACCTATATGATAATTTTTTTTTGGGTTGGGATAAATCTATAGAAAAAAACCATCACTATTAAATGGGATTGTTGTTGTTATAACAAACCTACTTTTCTTACATAACTATTACATCATTTTAATGATTAAAAACATAATTGTTTTACAAAACTAGGATCCAAAGGTTTAGTTTATTAGGAAAATTAGGCTCATACACAACCTTTAAATAATAAAATAAAACCATTTATTTAAATCTTTCATCTTTTTCCTTCTAAATATTGTGTTCTCCTTAGTAAATTTAATCACCTGAGGATACACATCAAGGAAAGGGGTGAGATAAAAGCCCAATAAAATTATAAATAAGAGACATGAATCAATATAACATGGGTGAGAATAATAATAATAATCATTTCATGATACTATGATAGAAATAATCATCATGAGGAAAATATGTGATAAAGGAATGAAATGTGTCAATGTATAAAAAATGAAACATCTTGTCTTAATGGTCAAATACCACAAATAGTTTTGAACAAAGCTATAATCATGTTCATGTATAGCATTTGTGTATAACCATAAAATCATCATTGTGGAAAAATCTAGCATCATGTTCATGCATAATACATATCATATCATGAGATACATCATAATACTCAATGCATTGGAGGGATATATAATTCTAATTCACCCATCACATCAAATCATTTACATAATCATATATTCCACATAGAACATATATCAATAAAATTAATGAAGTAACCCATGTAAAGGAATGCGTTTCATAAGGATTTCATCAATAATGATTTAATGAAAAAAACATTATTCAAAATGGAAAAGGAAAAGGAACATATTTTTTGTAAGGATCATAATTTATGAGTGAAGAGGAAATAAATCAAGAGGAGTAAAGATGTGTTTCATAAAGAAGAGTTGTTTTGAAAAAAAAATTGTATTTTTCATAAAATTATATTGAAAACATGTATATATCCGAAATAAAATGTAAGAGAAATGGAATTATTTTTAGAGAATATTAAAATAATATCCACACTAAAATTTATCATAAAAGAGGAATAAACTAGATAAATAGATTTTTTTCCGAGAATCCCCTTACCTTATGTCCGGATGCATTCCACACTTGTACAATATATCTTGAATAATCAAATTAGATTAATTATTATCATGCTGGTTCAAGGAACTTATCTCAAGGTGGAGGACATGAACATGCTCGTAAGTCTTAGAGTGTGTATGAATAAGAGTTTAGTTATTTTGGAAACTAAAATAGATTCAATTCTATTGTAAAATTCCTTTCAGGGACTCAGATCTACCCCTTGGTCAATTGACTATATCACAAGAAAATTTCAGGACATCCTCAAAAACAACACTAAAGTTTTCCACACCTATCAAGAGGGTAATAGAGACGCAGAATACCTATCCTCCCTTGACAATCTAGGCCTTTAGAGCCCATTTTTCATAACTTTCATAGCTTGAAGTCGGTGTGGATTAATTTCATTAGAGGTGATACCCTCAGTCTCCACTATTTTAGACCCCCGTAGACTTGTGTTTCTTCTGGCCTGCCTTTGCGGGCCGTGCTTGTACTGCTTCCTCCTTATTTGAATAAAAAATTAAATGATGATGATAAATATATAACCTTTTCTAATTTTTTTTATTATAATTTTATTAAATTCATTTACGGTCATTTCAATGAGCTATAAAGTTCAATTTTTTCATTCTGGGAGTGTCTGTTTCATGATTTATGGTCGGTTCCCTTGAGTATAAATATGAGAGTTCTTTTAAAATGGGAATAAATTATAGAAAATTGAAATTATTTATTACTAATTAACTTAAAATTTTCTAAATGGTCTCATATATCATTTGTCTATATGGTATGAGGATGATTCATTAGATAAAACGTTGATTAAAATGCTTTAATTTATTTTGGTGATTTTTACAACCATCACAAACATGTATCATTTTATTTAATGTCTTATTTATATATTGTTTATAGTACATGAAACAAGTTAAAATATTTATATTAAAATATGATTTAACCATAATAATAGTTTTAGGAATAGCCTTGAAGGCGGTAATGGAAAATTAAAACTCTTTATCCACGAAGGTGGGGGATTGACTCATCACGGTTGATGTTTTCAATTTTAGAATAAAAGGAGAGGGGAAAATATTTGATGATGAATATTAAATTAAAAAAATAAAATTAAAGTATATATAAGATAATTTAGTTATAATTCCACTTTTTACAGTGGAGGTAAGTAGAGGATAAGAAAAGAAAAGAAATTAAAAGAGAGGAATTTAGGATTTTACCTCTTGAATGTTGTCTCCTTGAGAACCTCCCTAAGGAACTTAGGTTTGGTATTTTGTTGAGAATAGAAGGCCTTGGACATGTATAAGAGGATTGGGAAGGGAATTAGGAATAATTTAGTCAAGCTACAATTCTTATAAGGTGTGAGGATAAGAGGTGGTGAGGAGTGATATTTATAGGGGAGGAGATGGATGGTTTTTAATATTTTATTCATTTATATCTTATTTTTGCTCAAGACTATTAATAGAGATGATTACTATGACTATATATATAAAACTTTTCAGGATATTCCAAACCAATTAGTTATTTCCACATCCATATATCTCCCATGACTCAATAATTCATGTATTTGTTAAACACCGTAAATTACCAAATTTCACTATTCACTAAAAATTCAACTATTTTAGAAAAATCCTAGAAATTCACCCTAATTTTTTTTAATATATAAATTTCAAAAATAGATTCAATTTTATAAATATAACTTTCTAAATATGATAAATTTCATTTTTAATTCAAATCACCATTTATTAAAAAATACTGATTTTAATATTATAAATTATTTAATGACACTTTGAAAAATTAATTAAGGACTCATAAAATTATCTCATAATTATAATAAAATGAAATATTAATTTATGAATATATTTTTTGAAAATAAATTTTCTTTTAAGTCATTATATTAATTATCAAATTGTAAATAAAAATTTTTGTTTTGCAAAAATACCAATACTTAATTTGTCATTGTAAAACATTTATTTACTTATACCATGATATAAATATATAATATTTTAATATATAAGATACTTAAAATTTATTCATACTTTCATAGTTTATGTTACTATTCTATTGGCTAGATTACTATTCCTAATTTTCATATTACTATTACTAAAATCATGTTACTAATCCATTGGTATAGGATCATTAATTTCAATAAATACCACTTATTTAATTCATTATTTATGAGAATAATGTTTTTATTGAATTAAATATGTGATGTATGTGTTTTATAATTATAAGAAAAAAAATTACATTGATAAAAGTTTGGATCATTACACTTGTAATCCCATTGAGGATTAAGGGGTGGGAGTTATGACCATAATAATTTTAACCAATCCCTTCAAGAAAAATTTTTGTAGAGAATTATGACTATATAATAAACTCTAATTATTTTATAAAAGAATGTTTTTTGAAAAAAATTAAGACCATCATGCCTTTTTATATGAAATCCTATAGTTTTTCTTTCTAAAAAAGAGTCCTTTAAATCAGTTATGATGAATTCCAGATGGCTGGTGTCATGAACCGCCTTCACCAAAAGGAGGGAAGGGTCAGCAGATTGCTAGGCCCTTCCTTCTTTAAGTTGAAGGAGAGATAATGTCCCCTGAGACCCGCCTTCAATAGGTCCCGGAGTGGCGACTAGCACCAAGGGTATAGAAATTACACACAAATGGAAGGTATTACCCCTTTTTGTTTTATAGGATCGGGAGATAAGAAGATGAAACCAAACAATACCAAGGTAAAAGAAAAGTAAAGCCAAAAGTAAACCATTCCCACATGCATGTTCCAAAATTAAAAGCCACAAAGTACAAAAGGTGACTACAAAGGTAAGTACCAAAGGAAGAAAAATAGCAACTGCAATTTCCCTAAAGGTCTGAGCTAGTATGGTCCTGCGCGATCCTCGAAGTCCTCCTGGAAACCTGAAAGCAGTTTTATATTCATAGGGTGAGCATACAAGTACACTCAGTAGGGAAAACCAAAGACTCTCGTGCACAAGTGGGGGGGTGTACTAAAGTCCCGTGAGAAAAGGAGTAAGCCAAACACCTATCAAGGTAAACTATCCACCCAATCCTCACCAAGGCACACTCCCCAAATTACACAAGTCAAGTAATATATATAATTATAGCACATCGATGTTTGGGTACCCTGCGCCACTTTCCCACTAGTTATTGAGACATACTACGCATCAAACCAATACCGCCATTCTCACCGCGGTCCCACTGCCACACCCGCCCGCACACACCTGGGCCATAACCGCATGCAGTCCCACTGCCGAATCCCACCCGCAAACACCTGGTCCACAACTGTCACACGTAACCATGCCTGCAAACACCTAGGCCAGAATAACCACCACCACGCCCGAAGAATCCTGGGCTAGAAGATTCACTGCCACGCCCGAAGGCAACTAGGCCTCATCCTGAAGACACATGGGAAACCACCTTCCGCACACACCTGGCCAATCACCACACTACCCCGACTGAAGGTTCTTAGGCTAATAATGGACCTCAGTCCATCACAGCCTACCCGAAGATAATTGGGCTATCCGGGAAAGGGAGAAGAAAATGAGCTAATAACCAGCCACTAAGAATAGTGTTGGAAAAAATACCCTCCCCTATGAAATGGGGGTGTTCGGCACTAAGTGCTCAACTTCGGTGGGGTGAGAATAAGAAACACAAAACTACAAGTATATACATAGGTAGGAAGCACTCACCCAAAGTTAGGTTTTTCTTCAGACAGCCTACAGATCACAATAGCACTCAAATCCGAGTCACGACTCATGCCAACAAAACTCGTTTGTCCCATTCTTATTTTCATGATCAGTAATAACGTTTAGATAAGTTCAAGAACTACTGAGCAACTAAACCATAAGCAGAACCAAGGAAAAGAAACCATCCAAACGTCAATTAAGTATCCACACCCGATTCTCTTGTAAAGTCACAACAAGAAAGGAATAATTGAGATCCCTCGAAGTACTGAAACCAAAGACAACCCTGAGACACTACCCCGTGTCCCCTCCCCCAAAAAGGGTTTTCATCAACAGAGGATCCCACCCCAATTTGTGATATAAACGAGGTAACCACCAGGTCTTAAAACTCACAACCACTGATTCCATAACAACAGGGGATCCCATCCCCAATTTTATAACCACCGAGAGTATAAAAACAGGGGATCCCATCCCCTCCCACATTTCCACTAATCGGCTCATGAAAGAAAACAACCAAACCACTACCACCGACACTAAGCAGGTCTATGCCGGTATTTTTAGATTTAAAAGATTTTACACGCTCCATGATTTCAATTTCCGTGTGCTTTAAATAGGGGTTATCACAAAAGTATTGATCCTGGTGCTTTCAATTTATTTAGTCGGTTGTACGTGATTAATTCCTTTTTACAGCAGGAGCTCACAAACACAAACAAACCACTTAAAAACATCCCCACGGGTTCATTAGTGCATAGAGAAAGACCACCAACGGCCCTGATTTTCAGTAGGCGTAAGCCCGCACAATTCAGAAGGAAGATCATAATATGAATCAAAATCAATGATCACAACCCCCCTTCTTTCTTTATAGAATCCGTTCATTATCTTTATTTAGGTCTGCTTTATCCAATTATACAGAATCAAAAGCACGCCCACCCCGCATGATACACAAATGGAGAGACGAAGGAGAAAATTCCTACTTGTTGATTGACGATCGATGCTTAGGTCGGGCACGAAACTTTACACATAACGATGCGGCTCACCCGATGCACAAAAATCGGCTCGTCTGGACGGAAGTACTCGCTGAGGGTGATCGAGAAAAGAATAAACCCAGGGTGAACCCTTTAGTTATAAGAGTCGTGGGCGGTTGAGATAATAATGCCAAACCGCATAAGGAGTGGGGGTCGTTGACTGACCACGCGGCCCCACACGTCATTAAAGGGGTCAGGTGGTTTAAACCGACACACACACCATGTGTATTCATTAATAATTAATTAAAAAATTTACTGGAATTGACGGGATTTAAAACACGCTTAAAGGAGTCAAAATAGGGTTTAAAACCTTAATCGTGCAAGAAGGAGAGCTACAGGCCCGCGTGGTAGGCCAGAGCCACCAGTAGCTGAGAGCTACCGGCAGTTGACAGCTACCGGTAGCCGAGCTACCAGTAGGATGCAGCTACCGGTAGGCCGAGCTACCAGTAGACAGAGCCACCGGTAGCTATAGCTACCGGTAGATCGAGCTACCGGTAGACAGAGCTACCGGTAGGCTGTGGGTACCGGTAGACCGAGCTACCGGTAGGCCTGCTACCGATAGGCTAAGGCTATCGGTAGGCCTACCGTTACGCTAAACTTCACCGAGATTCCCAGACCAGAAAACCCAACACGATATTTTCACAAGGTAATGGACCCCAAAAACCCGGGCCATGAAATCAGATACCTCTTAAATGATTCTCGTCCTCGAGAATCAAAACAAACCAGAAGGAAAGAGAGGGTCCGAACAACCACCTAGAAAGATACCTCTTAGGAGTGAACCCATGCTAACTAAAAAAACTTCCAACATACCATGCCAAACTGCCCAGGCATGTGGGTTGGGGAGTCTCCTCCCCCATGTCAAGATAGTATCCCCTTTGGGTGGCACTGACTTGCCCGCATGGGTTTAATCGCATCGACCTTAATGCATCTTGATTAGGGGTCGGGTTCCCTCCTCCCCCATATCCAGGGATTTTCACACACATTCAGAGAAAAGAGAACCAGTGCATTTCATAGTCAACAAGACAAAACGTTCTGCCACAACAGGTACAACAAGGAACAAAACTCAAAACAACACTGGGTTCTGGGTACGCATCTGTTCTTCTCTATCCCACGTACTCTCCTCAAGCCCACCATGTCTCCACAACACACGAACCAAGGGAATGGTTTTCCCACGAAGCACCTTCTCCTTGCGATCCTCGATCATCACTGGTCTCTCCACAAAAGTCACATCGTCCTCGATGTCCAGCTCACCCCAATCAAGGGCGTGTGAATCTTCATGCAGATACCGACGGAGGTGGGACACATGGAATACATCATGTATCCTCAGTAGTGGTGGTGGTAACGCTAGCTGATAAGCCACTTCACCGACCCGCCGCAACACTTCGAAGGGTCCGATGAACCTGGTGGAAAGCTTACTCCCCTTGCCGAACCTCTGCTGCCCACGTCGAGGGGAGACCTTCAAGAACACGTGGTCTCCAACCTCAAACTCCAAGGGCCTCCTCCTAGTATCAACATACGACTTCTTCCGGTCTTGGGCCTCCTTCATCCTTTCCCGTATGAGCCGAACCTTCTCTATCGTGCTCTGCACCACTTCCGGGCCAAGGATGCCTGCCTCTCCTACTTCGGTCCAACACACAGGTGAACGACATGGCCTCCCATACAAAGCTTCAAATGGGGCCATACCGATGGTAGAGTGGTAGCTATTATTATAGGCAAATTCTACCAGAGGCAAGAATCGCACCCATGATCCCCCTGAGTCCAGAATACATGCCCGTAGTATATCCTCCAAGGTCTGGATGGTGCACTTTGTCTGTCCATCTGTCTTGGGATGGAAAGTAGTGCTAAGATGCAGTTGGGTGCCAGAATCATGTTGCAATCCTCTCTAGACTTGCGAAGTAAACCGTGCATCCCTATCTGAGACTATGGAACTCCATGAAAACACACCACCTCATCCACATAATTTCGCGCCAAATCATTCACTGCACTAGACTCCTTGATCGCCAGAATGTGAGCCGATTTCATCATCCGGTCCACTACCACCTAGATGTCGTCATATACCCCTTGGAACTTAGGTATTCCCATGACGAAATCCATTAAGAATTCATCCCACTTCCACTCGGGGAAATCTAGAGGCTGCAGTAGGCCGCCTAGAACTCGGTGTTCAGCCTTAACTTGCTGACACACTAAGCAATTGGCCACAAACTCTACCACCACTCGCTTTAATCTGGGCCACCAAAACAGCCTCTTCAGTCCCTGGTACATCTTGGAAACTCCTGAGTGTACCGCCAGGGGTGATTTGTGGAACTCACTGAGAACCCTGCCACACATTACTTCTAGAACAAACAACCTTACCTGGAAAAGCATCCGATTCTGCCCATCCTCTGTCCATCCTTCCATAGCATTGCCCTGGTCAACTTGGTCATGCATCACTTCACACTATGTATCCCCCCACTGAGACTCCTCCACTTGATGCAACAGAGACGACTGCACTACCATCTGATATAAGCAACCTCTACCACCATCCATCCTCGCATCCAGGTGTAAGGCAGCCAAATCCTCCGTCGCCTTCCAGGTGTTTGCCGACTTTCGGACCACATCCTTCTGTGTCCTCCTGCTCAAGGCATCGGCCACTACATTTCCCTTAACCTCAGTATAAGAGATCTCGAAGTCGTAATCCTGGAGTAACTCTACCCATCTCCGCTATCGCAAGTTTAGGTCCCACTGGGAGAAGATATACCTCAAGATTTTGTGATCTGTGAAGACCACAAAGCATTCTCCGATGAGGTAGTGCCGCCATAACTTTAGTGCAAAAATGACCGCTGCAAGCTCCAGGTCGTGGGTGGCGTAATTACGCTCATGAGGGCGGAGCTGCCTGGATCCATAAAAGATCACCCCTTTTTGCTGCATCAACACACATCCCAGGCCCTATAATGAAGCATATTAGAACACCTCATAGGCCGCCCCTTATTATGGTAATCTCAGCACTAGGGCACTGACGAAATTCTCCTTCAGATAGCTGAAGGCGGACTCGCACTGATCACTCCACACGAAAACCTGGTCTTTCTTGGTCAGGGATGACAAAGGGGCTTCTACTTGGGAGAAGTTGGGTACAAACCTCTCATAGTAGCCTACCGGCCCAAGGAAACTGTAGACCTCTGCCACATTCTTGGGTGCTGCCCAAGAAACAACTGCGTCAACTTTTGATGGGTCCACCTTTACCCCCTGCTCAGACACGACGTACCCGAGTAAGTGGACTTCTTGTGTACAGAATTTTCTTTTAGACAACTTCAGAAAGAGCTGATGATGTTAGAGGACCTCCAAAACTTTCCTCAGGTGCTCTGAATGGTCATCCTATGATCTTGAGTAGACTAGGATGTCGTCGATGAACACAACTACGAACCGATCAATGTACTCCCGAAAGATGGAGTTCATAATCCCCATGAACACAGTCAGGGCGTTCGTGACACCGAAGGGCATGACTATGAACTCGAAGTGTCCATATCTGCACCTGAACGCCGTCTTTAGGATGTCTCCCTCCTTCACTCTCATCTGGTGGTACCTAGACTGTAGGTCGATCTTTGATAACCATCCTTCCCCTTTCAGCTTGTCGAAAAGATCGTCTATCCTCGGAAGAGGGTAGTGATTCTTGATCGTCACATGATTCAGCCTCCTATAGTCTATTCACAACTTGATACCACCATCTACCTTCTTTGCGAACAATACTGGAGCACCCCACGGTGACGCACTCGGCCGAACATAACCCCTCTTTATTAGATCATCAATCTAGATCTGTAACTCCCGCACCTCTGATGGTGCCATCCGGTAAGGAGCCATCGAGATCAGACGAGCGCCAGGCTGCGTGTCTATCCCAAACTCAATATCACGTCGAGGGGGTAGAGTTGTTACCTCCTCATGAAAGATGTCCATAAACTCATGGACAACCTCTGGCACCTCCTCCATCTCAGCATCTACTGACTCTGCTGACAGCTCGTCTAACAAGGAGAGGAGGGGTTCCTCTCGCCTGTCGCCCTTCTGACTGCTCCACTCATCGGTGAAAACAACATGATGGCCGTCCAATTCTGAGAACACGACCCTTCTTTGGAAGCAGTCGATGATGGTACACACAGAGAATAGACAGTCGATGCCTAGGATGACATCGTATGGCTTTATCTATAGTAGAAGAAGATCCCTAACCGACTGATGTGTCCCTGTCATCAGTCTGCATCTCTGAAAAACAAACAACAAGTCGGTCTGACCCCTGACTGGTGTGCTCAACACTAGGGGCACTGGGAGTCTCTCCGCATCTAGAACCAAGTCACGGGCTAGACTGGGTGCAACAAAAGAGTGCGAAGCTCCGGTATCGAACAAGGAATAAGCAAGGGTACGAAACAAACTGATCGTACCTCAAACAACCTCCGGCCCTACGGGATATGCTGCCTTTGCGGTGTGTAACTGTCCACACCTAGCTCCTATACCCCTTGACTATCGGCCACCTCCCCGACCACGCCCCGGTCGAGGTCTCTGAGGAGCGACCTGAGGTCGGCCTCCTCCTCCTACGTCTGCCCTCGGAGGAGCGGGACCTCACTGTCCCTGCTGCTGCTGGAAAGGCCTGGATGGAAGCTGCTTCTGGGGCAGGTGGTGGGGCTGCCCGCCACTGCCATACTGTACTTGGTCTGGGCACTGACTCCGGAGATGTCCAGGGCTCCCACAAATGAATCACCACGGTCCCGGGCTCGAAGGAAAAGGGCGAGGACCAGGGGATCGAAACTGAAACTACTGCGGCCTGCTCCCTGCCGGTCAGAACCTGGAGGGTCCTGACACTGGAGGCCTGGTGCTGACGACCTTACCATTCGATGGTCCCAGCTAGATCCCCTCTCGTGACACTCCTCCTAGAGCGTGCTTTCTCTCCACCACTTCGGCCTTCTTCTGGACCTCCAAGTACGTCGGAAGGGAAAAGGGGGTAACAACATACTGGAGGCAGGGTCGGAGCGCCTCCTCCAAACATCTTGCCCGAGACTCCTCATCGGAAAAGTGGTCTGGAGAAAAATGTAGGAGGTATCCCTTACGGACATACTCCCCTGTTGGAGGGAGAGTAGCTCGTGTCTCTTTTCCGCCTTCATCGTCGAAGAGAGGAATTCCCCCCAGAACTCCGTCTCAAAATCCACCCATGCCAGCTCAGCCTCTCTCCTCTCCCCCAGGTAAATCGTTCACCACTGACGCGCCGCTCCCCGCATCTGGCTGACGGTCAGAGGATCCCAGTACTCGGTTGGGGCCTGAATCAGGCTGAAAGCTATCACTAGCTCCTCTAGCCAGCCTTCTGTCTTCATGTCAGAGGTGCTTCCCTCATACTTCTCGAGGGTCTGTCGCTGGAAGGCCCGAAGAGTCTTCTGCCACTGGTCGTCCTCCTCCTCTCGATCATCTCTCTGTCGATCGGCCAAAGTAGTCTCCGGGGCCTCGATCACCTGTACCACATGTGGTCTCCTTCTGGGTGCCATAGCTACAAGGTAAACAAGGAATACCTAAGCCCAAGTAGTGCAGAATATCGTTCTTAAAACTTCTTAAAATTTTAATTTATTCTTAATTCCCAAGACATCCCAGAAACATGAGAACACAATTCATTATGATGCATGTACCTTTCCTAGGGTCTCTACCATGCAATCAGCGTGGCCTCACGTGGTCGTTCGGTAGGTCCAGAGTCCTCGCATCGGATCATGGGGGGCCCTAAAATCCCATTTCCTAGCCGGTCTTCCCTATCCTAATTCATGCACCAAGGTCACCCAAAACTGTTTCCTTAACATCCCATGCAATCCTCACTGTGCCTAACTCCATACTCCATCCTATCTCTCAACCATCACCTCTGATACCATTCTGTCATGACCCGCCTTCACCAAAAGGAGGGAAGGGTCAGCGGATTTCTAGGCCCTTCCTTCTTTAAGTTGAAGGAGAGATAATGACCCCCGAGAGCCACCTTCAATAGGTCCCAGAGTGGCGACTAGCACCAAGGGTATAGAAATTACACACAAATGGAAGGCATTACCCCTTTTTGTTTTATAGTATCGGGAGATAAGAAGATGAAACCCAACAACACCAAGGTAAACGAAAAGTAAATCCAAAATTAAACCATTCCCACATGCATGTTCCAAATGTAAAAGCCACAAAGTACAAAAGGTTACTACAGAGGTAAGTACCAAAGGAAGAAAAACAACAACTACAACTGCCCTGAAGGTCTGATCTAGTATGGTCCTGCGCGATCCCCGAAGTCCTCCTAGAAACCTGAAAGCATTTGTATATAGGTAGGGTGAGCATACAAGTACACTCAGTAGGGAAAACCAAAGACTCTCGTGCACAAGTGGGGGAACGTACTAAAGTCCCGTGAGAAAAGCAGTAAGCCAAACACCTATCAAGGTAAAATATCCACCCAATCCTCACCAAGGCACACTCCCCAAATAACGCAAGTCAAGTAATATATATAATAAGAGCACATCGATGTTTGGGTACCCCGCTCCACATTCCCACTGGTTATTGAGACATACTACGCATCGAACCAATCCCTCCATTCTCACCGCAGTCCCACTGCCACACTCGCCAGCACACACCTGGGCCATAACTGCACGCAGTCCCACTACTGAATCCCATCTGTAAACACCTAGGCCACAACTGTCACACGTAACCATGCCTGTAAACACATAGGCCAGAACAACCACCACCACGACCGAAGACACCTGGGCTAGAATATCCACTGCCATGCCCGAAGACACCTAGGCCTCATCCCGAAGACACTTGGGAAACCACATGCCGCACACACCTAGACAATCACCACACTACCCTTCCCGAAGGTTCTTGGGCTAATAATGGACCTCAGGCCATCACATCCTACCCGAAGATACTTGGGCTATCCGGGAAAGGGAGGAGAACATGATCTAATAACCAGCCACTAAGAATAGTGTTGGGAAAAACACCCCCCATGAAATGGGGGTGTTCGGAACTGAGTTCTCAACTTGGGTGGGGCACGAATAATAAACAAAAAACTACAAGTATATACATAGGTAGCAAGAATTCACCCAAATTTAGGTTTTTCTTCAGACAGCCTACAGATCACAACAACACTCAAGTCCGAGTCATGACTCTTGACAACAAAACTCATTTGTCTCATTCTTGTTTTCATGTTCAGTAATAACGTTTAGATAAGTTCAAGAACTACTAGGAAACTAAACCATAAGCATAACCAAGGAAAAGAAACCAGCCAAACGTCAATTAAGTATCCACACTCGGTTCTCTTGTAAAGTCACAACAATAAAGGAATAAGTGAGATCTCTCGAAGTACCAGAACCAAAGACAACCCCGAGACACAGCCCCATATCCCCTACCCCAAAAAGGTTTTTCATCAACAGAGGATCCCACCCCAATTTGTGATATAAACAACATTACCACCCAGTCTTAAAACTCACAACCATCGATTCCATAACAACAGGGGATCCCATCCCCAATTTCATAACCACCGAGAGTATAAAAATAGGGGATCCCATCCCCTCCCACATTTCCACTAATCGGCTCGTGAAAGAAAATAACCAATCCACTAACACCGAAACTAAGTAGGGCCATGACGGTATTTTTGGATTTAAAAGATTTTACACGCTCCATGATTTCAATTTCAGTGTGCTTTAACCGGGGGTTATCACAAAAGGATTGATCCTGATGCTTTCAATTTATTTAGCCGGGTGTACGTGATTAATTCCTTTTTACTGCAGGAGCTCACAACCACAAACAAACCACTTAAAACATCCCCATGGGTTCATTAGTGCACAGAGAAAGACCACCAACGACCCTGATTTTCAGTAGGCATAAGCCTGCACAATTTAGAAAGAAGATCATAATATGAAGCAGCATCAACGATCACAGCCCCCCCTTCTTTCTTTATAGAATTAATTAATTATCTTTATTTAGGTCTGGTTTATCCAATTCTACAGAATCAAAAGCACGCCCACCCCGCATGATACACAAATGGAGAGACGAAAGAGAAAATTCCCTACTTATTGATTGAAGATCGATGCTTAGGACGAGCGCGGAAATTTATGCATAACGATGCGGCTCGCCCGATGCACAAAAAACTGGATCATCTGGACGGAAGTCCTCACCGAGGGTGATTGAGAAAAGAAGAAACCCAGGGCGAACCCTTTAGTTATAAGAGCCGCAGACGATTGAGATAAGAACGCCAAATCGCGTAAGGAGCGGGGGTCGTGGGATGACCACACGACCCCACACCTCATTAAAGGGGTCGGGTGGTTTAAACCGATGCACACACTAGGTGTATTCATTAATAATTAATTTAAACATTTACTGGCGTTACTAGGATTTAAAACACGCTTAAAGGAGTCAAAATAGGGTTTAAAACCCTAATCGCGCAAGAAGGAGCGCTACTGGCCCGCGTGGTAGGCTAGAGCCATGGTAGGTGAGAGCTACCGGCGGGTGAGAGCTACCGGTAGCCGCGCTACCGGTAGGCTGCAGCTTCCGGTAGGCCGAGCTACCGGTAGGCTGCAGCTACCGGTAAGCCTATCTACCGCTAGGCTGTAGCGATCGGTAAACCGAGCTACCAGTAGACATAGCCACCGGTAGCTGCATCTACCAGTAGACCGAGCTACCAGTAGACAGAGCTACTGATAGGCTGCGGCTACCGGTAGACCGAGCTACCGGTAGGCCTGCTACCGGTAGTCTAAGGCTACAAGTAGGCCTATCGTTATGCCAAACTTCACCGAGATTCCCAGATCAGAAAACCCAACACAAGATTTTCACAAGGTAATGGACCCCAAAAACCCGGGCCATTACAGCTGGTCTCATCCAACCCATCCTTGAATTTTTTTGAAATACAATTGGATTAGAGTCCCCTTGATTGATCTAATGTAGGATACCAAAACTCTTGACACTGATATATCTACAAGGGACAAATTGTACTCACTTGATGAACTTCTCGTGATGGTCAAACAAATAATCAATTAATATTAGTTTTTTATAAATTAGGACATAATTGTTTTGAATCCATAATAGAATGGAATTATCAATTTAAAGTTGTTTTATTTGTTTTATAATAGTGAAACTAATTTTCTTGGAAAACATATTAATGAATTTTATAAGAAGTGGATTCCCTATTCAATTTATAATATAACCTTGAGAGTTTCTCACAGAAAATTTCCCACTAAGGTAATCATTAAGAACACCGATCTTACAATTGTTTCTATATATTTAAATTTTATATTTGAAGAGGAAAACATTGATAACATATTTTTAAAATGTATTTTTTTTCATGATAAATATGAAAATTCATTTGTGATACCTTCAAGATCCCTATCATTGTTGATGGATTTGTTTGAGATGGAATAATTTATTACTTTAATACTAATTTTTCTCCTTAGTAAAGAACTTATTTATTATTGATATTTCTTATTGGTTATATATAATCTTATAGAATAGGAACTATTAATATCATGGGGTAAGTATAGATCCTTTAGAGTAGCTAATTATCGCATCATTCCATGCATTAAGGGTGTCAGTATGTTTAATTTTGGGAATTCAAACAACATATTCCATGATTTATCTATTCTTAATAGAATTTGATTATAGGTAAATTTTACAAGATACATGAGTTCCATTGATGTCATTTGGAAACCTCTTATATGAGGATTGATCAAACTAAACATAGATGAAGCAGATAAAGTAAATCTAGGACTGATCGACTATGGTGGTATGTTATAATATTCATAAGAAGCAATGATAAATGGTTTTTACAAGAAGCATGGAATGAAAATTTCCCTAGAGGAATAATTAGATGCATTAACTATTGGAAAATGCTTCTCCACATGAACATTGTCTTTGAAGTAGCTTAAATGAGTTTCTTTTATCAGATTTAATTTCTCACACTGTTATGGGTTGGTGGAATCAACAATATAGATAAAATATAATGAATTTAGATATCATGGAAATTTGAATCATAAATTTATCTACAATGAGAGACTATTTAGGATTTTTTTGAGGAGTGGAATATGAATTTTGATGGTGAAATAATGTTCATAAGTCACTTAGGTTGGGGTTTTGGGTTTTTATAATTAAAATCTCATGAATGATTTATATTAAGTCAAATTTAAAGCCTGATAGTATCCCTCCAAGAGTCCAGTGGACCGTATGATATATTTTTCTTAAATATTTATATTAACTTTACCTTCATACCCCTATTATACTCATAAAACCCTTACCACCCACCTCTATTTTCTCTCCCTCAACCCTACCTTGTCTCTTCCATTGATTCTCTATCCATTTCTTGGTCATTGATATATTTATTTCAATCTTTTTATGTAGGTGAGAATATAGAAATCCCACAATTATCTCCCTTTGTTTTTATCACTTCACAATTGTTCAAGTATAAATCCTTAAATATGCCCTATTTGTTAGATTTTTTAATTTCAAATGAACAAAGTTAAATAAAATTATGACACTAGTTAAGATAATTCGAATAATAATGTGTTAAGAGTTCCTTTATATATTAAAAAATACATTGTATATTTATGTGTGATGATATGTGCATGCATGGGTGTTTAGTTTTGGGTAAACTGAATTGGGACCGAGATATTTCAAATTGGAAATATGGATTGGATGGATCCATATATGACCATAATGGGTGTTTTCTTCTAGATCCAATGATTATTGGATTTATTGGTGATTATGTTGCTAAGTTGTGATTCCACTAGTTATACACGATGAACCCAAAAGGGTCTTGAAACATGGGATAATTCAAAATTATCCTAGGATTGGCCATGATATGTTAATGTTGGGACTCCAAGGTTATGAAATAGGTCCCAATTCACCCTAAGAGATGGGTTGAATCAAGAATCTGCCTAATTTTAATTTTTTTTCACTCTAAAACATTAATTTTTTTCATATAACCATATTCCCACATTGGATGAAACAGATTCAATTTATCTCTCTCTATCAGATTCTCACACCTAATACCAAGCACATATAGAAAATTTAAAGAAAACAATACATAAGCCTTTTACTTGGATCACATGCACCAAGATATGTCCAAGGAGCTTACACAAAATAGTGTGTCGATGTACCAAAACCCATGGTTTTAACTATTTTGATGACACAAGATTTATGTTATGGTCACTCCTTGCAATGCTTACTATATTTAAAACTGTTTTAGGGGTGGCTAAATACCTACCCCAGCCACTCCCATAAATTATTCTATATGCACAACTTATAGGATATGAATCAATTTATAAACTTGTAGGTCCCTTCAAGATTAGTATGTAAATATAAATATTTGTGCATCATAACTCCAAAATTTTTGAGTCATTAGATTCATTTTTTGTCGCACTATTTTTCTAGATGAGAATAAATACTCAATGGGAGAGTTTATTATTTTTTTCTTAAATTAAACTAGGAAACAAAAATAACACATCCACATGAATAATTATTCTACATTAAAATTATTCTTATCACTTTCCATATTCCTCATGAACATGTGGATGAAGATATGGAAATCTATCTTTGGATATACTCTCTTATTCATCTCTTAGAACTAGATATGGATATATTCACCCTTAATTCACTAGTATTTCTAAATAATTTTTTATAATACCTTAACATTCTAACCCTTTAGTAAACAGTTAGGATAACATTTTTCTCACTAATTTATTTGGGATTGTGACATATGTACTACAAGATTTTATGTGGTCAATTTAATCCAAAATGAATTATTAAAAATCCAAAAAAATGGTTCCATAACTTTAATGTTTAAAATTATATCCAAATATTTTATTTTTCTTTCTTTACACACACTACGATGTGTTTATAGTCTCACCAAAACATAGATGATTCTAGCTCAGACCTTAACCCAATGAATCATGAAATCCATATCTCCACATCCGAATAAATCCCATCATTGAAAAATTTAAATATCATTTATCATGAACCATTATGATATAGATATATCTAGACCATAACACAAACCATCTATAATTGAAACAGTTTCCTATGTGAATTATTCCATTCCTTGATACCCATTTCTTGATCAATCCATAAATATTAATACTCAAAACCCCTTCCATTATGGTATGGACATCATCCACATCCTATTTCGCCTAATTATATATGGACACCATGATGGTCATCTTTCCCCCAAAATAGGATCCCACTTTAGTCATGTATTTTTTAAGTCACAATAACTTATTCTGAATAATTTATATATTTAAAATTTTATTTCACTTTCTTTAGCTTCTTTATGATAGCCCCCTGACTTCATTTAGTGCACAAGAATCTTAAAAATATTATTTCAACTTTAAGAACACTAAAAAACACCATAACCAAAAATAATCTTGAAAACATATAGCTCTCCAATTTTCCTTCATAACAAAAATAGCTCCATGTCATAGATAAACACTGCATTTCCAAAATGTATTTTTCGAGTTGAAAACAGTCATCAGGGTCATTTTCACCATGAAAAAATTCATGTTATTAAACTATTGTGATGTATTTTTTTCACCAAAATTATCCTTGAAAACTTAAAATGAATCCTTATATTTCCATACTTCTTACAATGATATAAAGTTATAGAAAAAAAATATATTTCATCATACCCCAATTTATGATTTATTAATTCTAGGTATCTTTCACCTAGTAAGTTTTCAACATTTTTTTCACATACACACAAAATTTATGCTCCCCCTTTACACATAATTCTAATTAAAATAATTATCATCCTTTGTTGCAACATTAACTCATTATAATAAATTAAAACCTGTTTTAAATATTTATTATTTAAAAATCGTACAAATAGCGTCCTAGTTGTAATATCCCCCTATGGATTTTATTAACTATACTTCTATAAATTTTATTCACAAATACGACACTTTTCCTTTTATAATTAATGTATGTATTTATGAAAAATTTATCTTACTCCCCATTTTTTCAATAATATACAAGGGATCTATCTACAAGTTATTTTTATTTTTTCTCCATCTTTAACTGTTTAAATGAATAGGGGTATAACCATTAGATTTATCCCTTGATTCCATACAAATATTGTGTCATATTTTCAAAGAAATAAAATTTACCCCAAAAGACTCATAATAAAGAAAACTTTTTCTATTTTGAAACTTATCTATAAATATATATTTAAATATTTAAGACTCCTCCTTTTTCATATAACTCCTTCAAACTATTTATTTCTTTCAAACACTTTCTTTCTCTTACAAACTTTCAAACTCTTTCAACCACTTATAGTTCTTCCTTAGATATATTTTGAATACTTTCTATGAACCTTCATATTTTTCTAACCCCAATTAATTTCAAATATACATTTTAATATCTCTATTGTAGTTAAAAACGCATTTCACCGCCTTAAATCCATGTTTGAACCACTCATTGTGTTACCATGGGATTTATCACTACTTTTTTAATAATTTGAAATTTTAATTTCAAGATAAAAATATCTTCTAACAATTTCTACATTCTAATAATTTTTGTGAGTGAAATTACCACTTAATAGGGATTCATCAAAAAATACTCTAAATCTATTGACCTAAAACCCAATGTATAAAATAATAGTTTATATTAATAACTTTAATGATACATATTACTCAAACTTAATTCCATATATACATGAAACTTAATATTTAACTTCCTTAAACATTTTCCTTATGATCTCAACAACACTTATAGAATTTCATTAGTGAATAATAAAAAAATCACAAATTGTGTGACATTTACCACTTGTTAGAACAATTTATACCACTTTTTATGATAAACATGTGATTCCATTTGAAAAAAACAATTCTCATATTATTTATAGGTTTATCATCCTAATCAGTCAATGGATATTCATAACAAAATTCTCTTGAGTTCCTTTATCTCTAAAACCACTTATAATAATAATATTATCTTCTCAAAAACTTTTAATATCGTGAAAAATAATAACATGATACCACTTTGTTAGATAAAAATAGATAAATCCTGACATCCTCCTTCAATATTTCTTCTTTTTTGGGTTAGAAACCCCTTACCAAAAGGTATACTATATAAATTAAAAAATAGAAATAATTTCTTAAACCACTGAATTCGGATGAAGACATGAAGATGATGAATTTGGAACTTGGTTGAAAAAACACCCTAGCCCTGTACTACAACACACACACACATATAAACCATAAAATAACTTCTGAATGATTTTGATTGAAAGAAAAAAAATAAAAATAACATTTCAATTATTTTATATGGTTTAAACTATATCTTACTACATGGGGGAATATATAATAATTTTATTAAGGATTTGAATCCTTCTTCTATTGACCAATGCATATATCTAATATCTACACGAGTTAACCCTTAAGTAAGATTCTAAATAACCCTCTCGTATCCCTCATGTATAACAAGAACCAATATATAACTTTAGAAGGGAAATTTAAATAATTACTTTTCATATCTATACTTCCTCATTCTACACACAATATTAGTTTATCTGAGTTCATTTGTTTCCTAAATTAAAGAATTTTTTGGTTTCAATCCACCATTTATATATGATTTATGGGATTAGACTTTAAAAATCAATCCTTATATAATTTATAACTCTTATATGGAAAGTTGGTTTCATATGATTGAACAAAACAATTTCTCACTTGATAATCATTTTCAAGATTCACCATCAAGTCCTCCATCAACGTCCTCAAAACTCTTCCACTCTTAATCTTTCTTTGTAACTACATGGTTCCCCCAATGTTCTTTTGGTCATCCATGATCGATTGAGGTGAAAAACCACCCAAAAATATCCTAGACTACAATATTGGATAGCATATCTATTGTATTCTAAACTCCATCCACCTTTTGTAGATCTATAACTTTATCCTCCATCATCTTCTGAATGAAGTGTTACTTCAGCTGAATATACTTTATCCTTGAGTAAAACATCATATTATTGGCTAAGTGGATTGAACTTTTTGAATCACATAACAATGTTCCAACCTCCTACCTTATTTCAATTTTGTTATAGACTATGATACACTGATAGTGGACGAGTGAATTAGGGTGTCAAGATTTTATTGTTTTTATGTTTAATATTTTCCATATATTGGTAGGAAAATTTTGAACCTATCATAGTTATCCACACATCCACAATAATAAAAAATGTACAAATAAAAACATGTGACATAAATTTTTACTCAATTCACCACTAAGGGACAATCAAAGGATGATATACAAGGAATTGTTTTAATGGAACAGAATAAACTAATATTCACTAGTTTGGAGGATTTAGTTTTTGGTCACAGTCACTCCATGCTAGGCTCACTACCTCTACAAATTAATTCATAGATAAATAATTACCTCCCTCAGATCACCTCATCTATCTTTTCTACTTCTCATTGTTTCAAAAATCTGTATACTTAATTTATTCAAATGATGGTCACTTCTATATCATTAAAAATGTGTAGAATGGTTAGAAAAATGAGTTCTATAGTTTTATGCTATAATATTATTTTTCTTTAGTATTTTTCTTAGTTATGTTTTTCTTAATACTTTACATCCATGTTCCTTCACTTAGTTATGTTCCTTCACTTATGTATTCTTCACCCCAATATTTACCTTAGAATGAGTACACTTCAATCAAGTATGTTCACGCAAGTGTGTTTGTGTAATTACCTTTATATAACTACCTTCATGATACATCTTTCCCTCTACCCTACTCATGAATTTTTTTGAGAAAAATATTTCACTCTTCCCTGTTCCCAAATCTTTCTTCACATAGTTATGTTTACTCAAGTACCACTTGTATAATTTTTTTCAAATAGCTAACTTTTCTCGGATATGTTCACTCAAGTCCATTTCAAGTAAGTGTATTTTCTCAGCTAAGGCTTATGTAAAGAGATATCTATTAATCCTTATACTAATATTCCATTCATTATTATTGAGGTGGGTTATCTTGTGTTTATAGAAAAACTAAAAACATTCACACAACCTTTCACTCTATAACTTTAATGGTTCATCGTTTATGAAGCTACATTTGTGTGGCACCTTTCCATAAAAAATATCCTATATAGAATGTAACAAACTAGTATGAAACCTCATGACTAAAAAGAAACCTAACCAGTGCACAACTCTTGACTAGTGTGTTATGCCTTGACTAGGGTGAAACTTATTTGATTAAGAAAAAACTCCTACATTTTCACTAGAATGAACATTGAACTTCCTCCAAAAAACCATTGGACTTAAAAAATTACTCTATGATATTCCCTTTACCTTTAAAACTCAATAATATATATATATATATATACATTCAATTTCAAAATAGTTCCATTTAAACATTATTTTTGAATATAAGAAAAAATCACTTACACCTTCTTAACAACAACCATATTGAAAATAATCAAAACAAAAAAATTCATCCTATATCACCTTTGTTCCAACATTTTTCAACTTTGGGTTTGTTTTCAATATAAAGTTCAATTTAATTCCATATACAATTCAATACTTCCAGAAGACAATTTAATATCTTAACCATCATTATAAGTCTAAATTATCCTTTCTTAGTGCAAAAAAACATGAGTTTAATAGATTATTCCATGAATCATGTTTTTCCTCATTATATTACTCCACCTATAATATAGCATGATCACAATCCATTTCTAAATTCAACATGGATTGTATCTCCCCTTAACATTTATACCAAAAATTCCCCCTTGATGAGAGAACCTCAGAACTGAAACTACTTTTTATGAAACATATTCATTCCCCACTATTCTCTATGATATTTCATGTTCATTCTCCCCATTTGATAATAAATCCAATGATAAAGGTGATTCCAATAATGAAATACTCCATATAAATCATTATATATAAATGAGGAGGGGAATAATTTGATCCTCCTAATGCCAAGGGAGGTGATTGAACACTAAGGTTTAAATTATGCTTCTTGAATGTTATAGTGTCCAATAACTTAGTCTTGATATCTTCTAATTTCTCATTATTTTAAACATGATCTATTTTGAAAAGTCTTTGCTCCAATTTTTCTTTAATTAAGTGAGATCATATATCAATATACTCGATATGAGATTACTTAATTGGTTTTAGTGTGAGTTCAATCACATTGATATATTGAAAAAATATCAACATTGGTTACTGTAATTTTTGACCAATATCTTCTAGCTAATGTTTAATCTATAGAATATGAGTACATGACTTGGTCACTGAAATATATTCCACTTCTTTCTTGACCGGTGAAGTGATTTACATATTTTTACACTACTTTTTTGTACACTTTATTAAAATGAATAATGCATCACCCTTATGGAATTTCAGTCCATGAAATCACTAACCCAATAAACTTCAAAAAATTCTCACAATTCATGATCCCTTCCAACATCAAATAGAAAAACAAAATTCCAAGTACCCCAAATGTACCTCATGATTCATTTAACTACAAGAGATACTATTACATCATATTAATTTGGAAATTGGTTTCCAAACATGTCATAAAAACAATATCCAAACATGATTCTATTAGATACAACAAGATTCCAATCATTATCCTATAAAAGGTAGGAACCATAGTATTCCCATATTTATGATTCCTAATTTTGGTTCCCAATTTAATCAGAGTTGAAATTGGTTAGTGATCAAGCATATGAAATTTATTTAGAAACTATCTTACATACTTTAATTGAGAGACAAAGGTATATCCCTATTTTATAATCACTTCCATCCCTCTAGTAAAATTTATTTCACCAATCATCGATATTTAAAATTCTGAACTCATGAGATTAGAAAACTCATTCATAAATTTATATATAATTTCACCAAATATGATATCATCCACATAAATGAGAATCACAAACTATTACTAATTGGATGTATTCACATAGATATTATGATCAATACATCCTATTTTAAATTTCAGTTTCATTAAATTGAAGTCTAGTCATATATACCATGCTTTTGGTTCCTACTTTAGACCATAAAATGCCTTATTGAACATTTTCACCTTAGTTTTATTGTTTCCAATAAAAAAATAACTATTCTTTGAATATATTCCTCCTTTTAGAAAACACCATCCAAGAATTACATTTTAAAATACATCTAATAAATCTTGAAACCTCTTTTAATTTCCAATGCCAAGAAGATCTTGATCGACTCAAGTCAAGACACTAGTGCAAAGGTTTCTTCAAAACCAACACCTTTGCTTTTATAATAGACTTTACGCACCATAAGTGACTTATTAAAAATAAAATCTTCATGATCATTAAATTTATTATAAAATATCAAATTTGTTCTGATCATGTTGTGATATGGATTATTCATATGTTCTTAATTATATTTTTGTCAATTATATCTAGCTCCTTAGTTAGGGATATAATCCATGATTCATGTTTCACCACTTCTTAAAATGAAGTTGGGTCCACTAATGGTAATATATTAATATTATATAAATTTATCATCCTATATATTGATGTTGGAGCACTTATCTCTCTGCTTACATTCTATGGATCAACCTATATTCTCTTATTTATCCCTTGATGTACAAACTGAATTCATTTAACAATGTTCCCCTCCTCTAATTCTACCTTAGAGTATGTATCATTTGAGAAAGTTTGTTAAACCATAAGATTTATATCAACTTCATCCACTTCTTAACATAATTCATCAAAGTTTGAACTTTTTGAATTATTTCCATCATTATCTTCATTGAATTTGAGATCATTAGTCTCTATAATTTTTCGCAGCCTATTTTTGTATCATTTTGAGGCATTTATCTTCATAAAATAGAAAGAAAATTATCCTTTAGCTACTGAATCACCATACGTTCCTTTATTGTATTCTTTATTCCAAATTTATAATTTTATTCAAAATACATTGAAATGTTTTGGTGATGGATTACTTCCATGTCACATTTCATATATTTCATTCTCTTCCCATTAGCTTATCACTTCTAAATTTTGATTTTACACTACAACTTGTAATACCACCTTTCATTAGTATATAACAACTTTCAATGAGAAATGTTTTATCCATATTTTTTACTCACTGATTTATTCATTCAACAACTCTCTCTTGTTATGGATTTATGGCTAATAATACCTTGTGTTAAATTTATATGTTTCTTGAGACATTTTAAAATAAAATGGACATGAATTATATTCTATTTTTATATCACAAAATCTTGATCATGTAGTCGGTCACTTTTTCTACCCTCCTCCGATATGTCTTCAAGCACTCCATGACATCTCTATTGATATACATGAGAATAACATAATCCATTTTTCTATATTCATTAACAAAGAGGATGAAATTCCTCCATCCATTAATGTCTAGTTGATTCTTTAGTCCACAAATTTCAGTTTGAATAAGATCAATTAGGATGGATTCCGTTTATTATTTTTTCAATATATATTTTGAACTATATTTCCTTACATACATCTATCACTTATCATTCCATGACCTAGATTCAAATGTGGAATTTCTAATAAAACTTTTAGATTGGATAAGTTTTCCATGATCTATTGTCGAATGTGTTTTATCCTTTACGAAACAATCTATTTTATTCTTTATTGGTTAGAATATAAGTGGTTTCTTTACATTCCACCCAGTATAAATTTTTATTTATCCTCCAATATTTCACAAGTGAGTTCCCAAAATTTCTATTGATTAAACATCTTTTTTAGTTGAATGTAACCACCAAAACAGAGTCATATATTTGACTCATAGTCAAGATATTATGTTGAAAAATATCCACATAGAGAACTTATATTTTCTTCGGTTGATCACCTACCAATCAGGTAATATCACTTATTTCGATCTTCAAAGATGCATAACTTACAAGAAACATTATTTCCTTGACTTTTCTATTTAAAATTTTCAAAATATTCACATATCTTGTCATTTGAGATGAAGATCCACTATCAAATATCCATATTAAGTTGTTTTTCATAGTCTTGAGATCAATTTCAACTAGTTTTTTCCTTTCAATTTTCTTGTTTTCCTATTATGAGATACATGAATAAGTTGAAGCATAATAACTCATATCGTCTTTTTGTTCAGTAAAAGTAGTATAGTTAAGATATTATTCTTCTACTTATAATTAGGATTGTGTTTTTTATTGAAATTTTGTTGGATTTTTTAGCATTCATATAGATTTTACTTTTATACTAATA
Source organism: Viscum album (assembly GCA_963277665.1). NCBI lineage: Eukaryota > Viridiplantae > Streptophyta > Magnoliopsida > Santalales > Viscaceae > Viscum > Viscum album. The sequence continues at coordinate 409,826,027 of OY728129.1, read as the reverse complement.
ATCCCCTCTTCTTATTTTCTTGCAATTAGTAGCTTTGTGACTAGTTTTAGAGAAATGGAAACTATATATATATATAAATAATATTTTCTATGAGATGAAGGATATTTAATCATTCTTATCTTAAAACTTCTTGATGTCTCCCCATTTTTATAGCTCCTCCATCTTCACAATACAACTTGTTTTACCATAAATATCCAAAGAAATGACACTTCATGAGTGGAAGCATCTTTGAACTATTGTTACTATAATTATATATAGAATTTGAAAAAATTATCAGTTGTTTATTGTATCTTAAAGGTTTAATTTTATTTTAAAACCTTTAATTTCCTCTATTCAGAGAATTCATAGTTCACTCTTTTGGTATCTTAGTACTAACATGAGAGTCACTCACCTTTAGCTTCCCTTGGTTCTAGTGTGTCATTTTTCCTACATTAGATATCTTGAAAACATATTCAACTCTAATTTTTCCCATGAACTTGGTTCATTGGTCATTTATATTTTTTCCTTACCTTTTAAACCTTATTTGTCCCTTTATAATGGTTATCTGTCTGAAAAGAATCCCATATTTTTGCTTCTTTTAATCTCTTGATTTAAATTATGATTTATATTTATTTATCAATAAAACAAAATATTATTAGAGACATTATTCATTATTTATATGTTATTTCAAACAAGAATTAAGGTTATCAAACAACTTTTCTTATTCTTGAATATTTATCTTGATACTTATAGTTTATTTTGAGTTCACTAGACTGACTGATTGATCCTCTAGTTCTTTTTCTAGTCGGTCAATCTCAGCATTAAGATAATCCATATCCTAATAATATTATTTCAGAAAATGATTAATTTTTTGGTTTTTCTTTCTTTAAACATTGATCACTTAGAGAACCCCCTCTAGTTCCACCTTGAGTTTAGAAATAAATTTTGGATGATTATTTTCTTCATTTTCAGACTCTTTTTTTCAATAGTGGCCATTATTACAAATTATTTGTCTAAATTAAATTTTGTTTCTACTTTCTCTAAAACGTATCTTCTATCATCTTCCTATTTTCTATTAAATATTTTTTTTGAAACTTTTTGTTGAATGAATTTACCAGTTCGAATTCCCATTTAAGGGGAAATATCTTCTGAGACTTCTGTATAACCTTTTCTTCACTTTATTCATTATAAAATATTATTGGAAATATTACAGAAATGTGCCTCACTTTACCACATTAAAATAATGCCAATGATAACTTTCCTATAAACCTTTCCTTTCATCTCATTAACTTCTTGGTCATTAGATATTTAAATTAATAATCCACACACACTATATCATCACCAAATTTAAATATTTCATGTTTTTCAATAGTTCTAAATTCCATATTTTTTTGTGTGGATTTATATTATTTCCTGTGTAACACACATTTCATACTTGACCAAAATATTTTGGAGATCATTAAGAGAGTTTAATGATAGTTTATTATCTTCCATAACTGATACTTTTAGATTGTAAAAATTTGGAAGTATTCATATCATATTCTTCAAAATGTAAATATATTCAATCATTTCACCAAGTCCCCATATTACTCTAAAAATATATATAGTTATATTGAATAATCCATCAATATTTTTATACAGGAACATTTTCATGTCATTGGATTTGTCATAAAGCACTTTTATCATTACTTACTTTAAATTGTTTTTACCTTCATATATATTATCTATTTTATCCCATATGAAATTGGAATTGGTGCAACCAATCACCCTAAGAGCTCGAGATAAATAATTTTCAGATTTGGTATAATCATTGACCAAATTTCTATCCACTTTAATAATGGACAATTATGATCTGTCAAAAGCCTATATCCCATTTATTATTGTAGAGAAAACAATTATCCTAAGAGATTGTAAGTGTGATCCTATTATGTTCTTCAAAATATAAAAATTTATTCAATCAAATAGTGAAACCCTAAATAATTCATTGTATTCTTTATATTGAGCTTCAATTGATTGATTCAATTCTTGTAATCTCAGCTCTGATACCACTTGTGCAACCTGAGATACCCTGATAATGGAGGGGTTAACTAGGGTGTAAAATTTTTTATTTTCATTATATCAGATATTATACATACATTGGTAGGTAGAAATTGAACTTATCATAGTTATCCACACGTCGAATACAGTCAAAAAAATTAGAAGAAAAAAACATTAGACAAACTTTTTACATGGTTCATCTGTAAGGGACAATCCAAGGAGCTTAGACACGACATTATTCTAGTGTACTAGAATCCAAAAATCTTCACTGGTATGTTGGATACAATTTTTTTTTCATGATCACTCAATACCAGGATCCTTGGATATACAAATTGATTTATAGATAAGAGAATTGTCGCCCTTAATTCACTTATTCTAACTTATCATCTACTTATTGAGTTAGATAAGTTTCTACTCAGTTTATTGATATAAAAGTCACATCTATATCATCAATAATGTTTATAATGGTTTAAATTATGATTGGTAGAAATTAATTCTCCAATTTAGTTCCTTTATAGAATTTTATTAAGTATGATTCACCTAGGTTCCTTCACATAGTCTTGTATCTTCACTTTGATACCCTTTTACAAAGTCTCTAACTTCACTCAGGTGAAATTTAATCAAGTATGTTCACATAAGTGTGTTTGTAGAACTATGTTCACACTACTTAGATTACTCTAACATATTCTCAAAACTGTGTCTGTGAAACCTATTTGTCTCTGATCAGTTCAAAATTATTTCTTTTAATAGGTATTTTCTCTCAAGTAAAACTCTCAAAATTGTATTTGTACCACTAAATTTACCCTAATATGTTCTATCATATTCAATATGAATAATTATCTTCACTCAAGTTATCCTTTTGGGAAGAGTGGTCCCTTAATCCTTCTCCCAATATTTCATTCATTCCTAATATGGGGGATTATATGATGTTTATAGGCAAACCCTAACCCTTCTCATAACCAATAACACTTTGACTTCCACCATGCATCATTAATAAAAGTCCACTTCCATGTTGCTTAACTAGTAATAATATCCAATCTATCATGCATCTGAATAGTGTATAACCTCCTCACTAGAAAATTACACAACCACTACACAATTGTTCACTAGTGTGAGGCACCTTGACTAGTGTGAAACAGATTCAAAAAATAAAATAAAAAATCCATCCTTTACACTAGAATCGGCTTTGAACTTCCTAAAAAATCCTTCAGATTTCCAAACATATTCCAAGACATTCCCTTTTCTTTTAAACAACAAGAACATGTAGAACAATTCACTTCCACAAGAGTTTCTTTTTAGAATCAGATACATTTCCACCCATACCTACCGTGAATCTAATATGGTGGAAGATAGTCTTGGTAATAAGGGAATCAACCATGACATGACGTGGATTGACAATTTGTCGGTTTACCTTGTCCCTCTATATGAAAAAAATTGTAATAAAATTTCCTCTTTTAGACTCATGTAATTTCCTTACTTGCTTTTAATAAATTGTTTCTTGGACTTTGACCAAGACATTGCCTCTTTTAAAAAAAATTACACCTCATTCACTATAATTAGATTAATAAGAAACAAAAGAAATCACCAAATTAGATTACCTTGATTTCAATAAAGACCCTCTAATAACCCCTTTATCAAAATCATATAATTTTCAAATTCTGTTAGTGAAAAACACCCTAACTCTATTGTTTAATGTTTAACTAATGATTAATGATTCAATATATAACCCAAAACCAAGTCTCTAAAAGTAAACATATATCCAATGGTGCTCCTATGTGTGTTTTAATATCCCAAAATCTTGAACCTTCAAAACCCTTCCATGGTTAATCCATTCCAAAATATTTATAAAAACTTCCAAAAAAATTATGATATAGAATGATCTGCTTAAATGCTTCCTAGTGTTAACTTCTAGGATTATCAATGAGCCTACTAATAACTACCAATTTATGCAGAATTATTTAATCTAAAAAACCATGACATTCATCAATATTATGACAACTAATGCAAATGGAACCTTTACCATGTACTTAGACTCTAGTTCCATTCTAGGTTTCTTTTACTTTCTTAACTTGAATTGTTCATCTAAAAGAGTGGTAACCAATTTTTCCTCCATTATTTAGAATCATCCCACCACCTTAAGAATGAATCTAGAATAAGTTAGGAATAAAGTTATATACTTTATCTCCCTTATAATATATATCCCCAAAATCTTTTTTAATAGACTAAGATCCTTCATGTCGAAGATTCTAAAAAATTCATCTTTCATATCATCATAATTTTCTTTTATGGGTTTAACAAATATCATTTGATCAATATCGAAAAGTAAAATGATGAAACTACCATCACCAAACACCTTCTACAAACATAACTAATTTACATTATTATAAGTATACATTTGTTCTTACATAAAGGCATTGAACTTTTGATTCCACATCTTTAATGATTTCTTCAAACCGTGATGGATCTACTTTATATTATACACAATATACTTGTTCCATTTCTCTTTGAAAATCTTTGAACACACCATCTAAATCTCTTTATCTGAATCTCTATATATAAAAGCAGTTTTAATATCTAACTTCTCCAAACATGACCAATAAATTACATTTAAGTAGTACTTTGTTTAAAAATAAGAGAAAATATCTGAAAAAAATTTATATAATACATTTTCTTAAAAATCTTTATAAAATCCTTGGAATGAGCTGCATTCTACCATACGCTTTATCCTTCAATCAATAAAACCACTTTTTCTAAAGTACTCTCCTTCTAAAAGTTAGTTCAGTTAGCTCCCTTATCCCAAAAACATGCAATGGATTAATTACATCACTAAATTATAACTCCAAAAAACTCAAGTCACTCAACCTTGCAACCACTTCCAAACTTTTAGGTTCTCCAGCTTCCAGGTGAAGAAAACATTGTAGGCCGTTTCCATATCCCTAGACTTAGTTCCAAATCCTAGTAGACCTCTACAACCAACCTATCTTTTTATCTCATCAATGAACTAAAACATCCATTACAATAACTTCTAGATATCTCCCCCAAGATTCTATAATGATTTATATTTTCAGTACTTTTGGCCTTGGAAATACCATTGGAACATAAATTCTATCCAAAATTTATTCCAGATAGTCAGGTGTTTCTAGAACTTATGTATTCCATGAATTTTATAGAACATTTGGAACTTCTAGATTTCCATTCAGATAAACCCTAATATGTGATGATTATTTTATCACATCTACAAATTATTCTTAGTCTCAATCTTTTCACAATATATATTCATCTTGGACGACTTTCTAGAATTTGACAACCTTAAACAAGTTATTATTCTAGAGATGAAATCCAAACTCTTCCTCACCATACCCTATAAAGAAATATGTGTAAGAATTATCATATAACTTTTCCATTTCAATGGAATAAACATGGATGTAGGTGAGTGAACAAAATAATTTTATATAGTAAATTTCAATTTTCCTTCTAGAACAACTTTCTTCTGAAAGTTCCTACCCTAACGAAGATGATGGACTTTTTTTTACCATGTAGGCAACATAATTCATAGCCTTTAACCAAAACACCATGGGAAAAAACAGGAATCATCATAATCTTTAACTTATCTACTGAAATATAATTCATTCTATTTATAAATCTATTTTTTACAGAGTACCTTGTTTGGTTTTATCAAACTATATACCTTTCCATCAATAGAACATCCAGAATTCCTTACTTTAATATTCTCCACCATTAGCAGGTCTCAAACATTTTAGTTTACTTTTAGTAACTTTTTCCACTTTGGATATCTATAAAATGAAGCTTTGAGAAACATATAAATTGTTTTTGAGAAAGAAAAACCACACCTTCCTTCTCACATTATTGATGAAGTTCAGATATTATAATGAGAATCCATGAGTACGAACCTAAATTTTCCACATATGTTTATATGTGTTGGAGTTAGTACCCTAAAACAAACTTATGTCTACATTATGATTACCTATATTCATAATTTTTTATATTAATAAAATAATTATCAAAACATGATTATTATTATTCATTACATAGTATGTGATAATTTTCTAATAGTAATCTTCACACTGAAAGATCATAGTAGTTTCCCACTATGATGAGAACCCAGAAGTAACACAACAATATTCTTAAATATAGGTTTTATAGTAGGTTAAATCATTTTAGGGACACTAATTATATATGATATCAGGGGTGGAGGCTCATAGGACTTTGAGGGACCTTCTCATGGTGTAATTTAAAAGTAATTTTGATTACTTTTCTAAGCACGTCAAATTAGTTGTTTAGTTTTTACTAGAATTTCTACAGTATAGTAGGGACCCTAGGTAGTCTCTCGACAGAGTCTTAGATAATTAATTTAAAAAAGGGTTTGATTATATTTTTATATAATAGATAATGGGATGAATGTTTTTGGTCGGTGGGGGTTATTATTTTAAAATATAAATTGAAACAATATTACTAAGTGAGAGAAATAAGTTGGAGAAATCATGATTAAGTCGGGTGAGTGTCCCTTGATGCTCAATACGTCATCGCTCTCAAGGGAATGATAAAGATAACTGATTCTAGGATTTATAAACACTGAACCCAGTGTGGTGTGTGAGTTATTACTAGATTAACAACTGATATTTTATCAATCAATGATATTTATTACCGGTAACTACTCAAAATCAACAAAATTGAATCGATGTAAGAACCAAACTCAATCAAGGAATCACATTAAGAAAATGATAAGATTTCCAGAAATGTGTCATTGATAAATTTTTCCAAAATTTATGAACATAAATATTCATGTGTTCAAGATTCCAGATTTTATCAACTAACATAACCCATTTTCACAATCATGAAAGGGAAATGTTGAGAAAATAGACGAACACGCTCAAATCATCAAATGATCTATGTGACGCATGAAATAATGAAGATTATTGTTCCTTTGATTTTTATTTGATCATACTAGAATAAAAATAAATGAAAAAGGTATAAATTAATAAAACTAGACTATAAACCTGGAAATTAAATAACCTTCCAAGTATTACAAGAATGGGGATTCATATTTTAATAAAGAACACACCACAAATTGATCACTAAGAAGTTTTGAAATACATGATGTAAAAGATGGATAAAATGGATTAATAAAGCTCAAAAATTTGAATCACTCTTACCCCATGTCGTTCTAACCATTTCAATGATCAATGGAGTGCTTTTATAGAGAAATTGGGCAATTAGGATCCATGTATAGTCAAAGGTATATGGGTGTAAGTGTGCTATTCATGATAGATTTTCCACCAGGTTGATTCGGTTAGTTAACATTCCAAACCACGTCTAATTATCCTGAACTTTGGTGTCAAGGTGGGACATCGAGTTTTATTTCCAATTGTGATGAAATCAGCCCAATTAGTGTTTTGATTCCTGATCTATCACTCAAATATAGAAGGGTGGTCAAATTTGGACCGCTCATAATTTATTCACATTGTGAGCTAGTTTTGGGCCTCCAAATGGATGAATTAAGATTCATAGTCCTCTTGAGAAATGTATCCCAAATATTTTTACAATATCCCAATAATTTGAAGCTCAATTGGATATAAAAATTATCCACAGTAAATATTTAATCCCACAAGTGTGATCAGGCTCTTGTTTAGTCTGCCTCGTTTTTCATGAATTTCATCGCGAGATCCCTAAGTCACATCCTACTACAATGTAAACATAAAAACATATAAAATTTCCCTATTTAGAAGTGATAAACATGAAATTATTTAATCAAATATGAAGTGATTTTTTTATTATAATTGTAATTTTAAATACAAAACTAGTTTAAAATAGAGGTGTAAGGGAGGAAATGAATAGTGAATCACCATGTGATCTAATTTCCGGTGTAGGGAATTTTGATAATGAGAACTTCTTGTAGGAAATCAATATTTATACGTGCTATTGGATGTCTCTATATGTGGACTTATTTATTTGTCCTTATAATTTAATATTATTTTTAATGAATGTTATGAGTCATGTACTTTGATGTATTGGTGAAAACTGTGATGACATATGTTCACAGTGAAGTAGGATAATTTGGATTCATCACAAGTAATATTTCATTATAGAATAATGAGAGAAAGGATTTTACCCTTATTTAATGGAGGTTGATATATGAGGACCTTTGTTGGAAATTATATAGCCTAAGTAAATCCATGTCTATGGTGTTCTGTAGGAGAGTTTCTAGAAATTTAAAGAAAGAGACATAGAGCACATTGGTTATGACACCATCATGAAACCTACTTGATTAGAGATATCAAGATAAATGGATTATATTACATAGTAAGAATCTATATGATTTTTTTATTTTATTTCAGCATTAACTTCTTTCTCTAAGGGTGACTTGACATGTTTCTTGATGCTAACCTTGGACTTTAGGCTACATCACTTATTTCCACTAAGAAATAGACCTAGAGGGTCACCCACTAAGTGTCTCGAGATCCTTAATTAAATAATAAGATTATTTATTTAAAAAGTTGAATAAATAATATTATTACACACAATTTATTAACTATTCTTGTTTTCTTGGTCACATATATTCCATCACTGGTTATTTGGGAGAATATCTTGCAAGAAAAATATTTAATAAATATATATTTTATATTTAGTGAATTTAATATTTATTTATTTATTGGTGAATAATACAATGATATTTATTTAATAAATAAATAGTAATTATTCGAGTCATTATAAATATTTTGGAGAAATGGAGGACCGAGTTTAACTATCCAGTGAGAAATAACATATATTTAATATTATTTGAATAATTAATATTTAATTTACTTCTCTTTCTATGCACGTGTCAATAAATAATAATAATAATATTATTATTAAAGACATGAGGTTTTGTAGGGATTAATAAATCTAATAAAAGAACATGTAAAATTATTATCTTTTAACCCTATAAGTATATAAACCCATTTATATTATTTTATTAAGGGATACCATTTCATTTGGTTGTGTATAACGATATCCATAGAGAATTATCTCGAATACCTAAAGAGATCCATCTCTAAGAACACTATCAAGATGGAAGATTTATCCTCACCCATCACAACCCTAAAGTCTTTAGAAATCAATGCAATCTCTTACTTGAAGAGATTCTTGGGGAGATCAAAGAAAAATGAGGCAACTATTAGGATCTGCTGCACTAAAACCCCAAGATTACTATAGCGATGTTTGGAGGATCATAGAGCATGTGTGGATCACCAGCATAGAGAATTTTCACTTTATTTATACTACACAATTATGGTAAAATGAAGATAATATTTCAAATTCGTCATGAAAGAAATAATTTATCATAATTCAATTATTTAATTATTTAAATTAATTATAAATAATATATGATGATCCTATATATGATTTGGCATTCTCTCATGAAATTAATATTTGATCTAATTCTGTTTCTCAAATATTTTATCATCGATGTTAATATCATATCAATCATTAATTATGAGAAAAAATTGATTTGGGAATGGCCCATACAATGCTTCTTCTATGCACGGAATCTTTAAGTGGTATGAGAGGGGTTCACATAATTATTTTAAATTATTTGAAGGTCATTGGTTAATTTATGCATATATCATTTGTTTGAAATTTTTATTTAATAATTATTTAATCCCAATATTGATATCTTCTCTTCTTACTCTTCATTATCAAAAATATAATCAAATAGAATAATTTTATAAATGAATAACATTCGAATAAATCATCCAAAAGTGCTAGGGATTTTGTCTTGTTAACACAAAAGTACACATTTTGTAGCCTGTTGGTATACGCCGTGTACCCATATTCAAGTCCAAATAATTAAATAAGAATTAATTTAGCACAGGTTCATTTATTACATGTGGTGTGTATTGAATACACCATGTGTTGACTAGGCCATATTGGCACACGATTAGCTATAATTCTTGGCATGTAATATATGAACACAACATATAGTCCATTAGTTAAACACAGACCATGTATTCTCTTACATGAGATACATGACTGGTGACTATACTAAAAGACCCCATATTCTGTATCCCATGTACACACCATGTAATCCATTACTTTCTATAGAAATATTACATTTTGAGTCACTAGGAATGTTCCAAATATTGACAGTAAGAAATACAGACATTGTATTGTTGGATCATACATTCCATGTATTTTAGCAAATTATAAATAATTAAAATTAATTTATTATATTGTTTAGACCTTATCATCATATGCCCCATGTGTCATTAATTTGACTATATACACACAATGTGATTGGTTATATATATATTATATATGTCTAATTAATACATGGGTAATGTCTTGAATTTCATATTAGGTATAATCGTAATACAATCATTACTCAACGAGCATTGGAACATAACATGCTATGTAAATAATATTTGTTTCACATGTCATTAATTTGACTTTGTATATTCTATTAAATTATATGATAGGTCATGTAATGTCACATGTTGTGTGAGAAAAAAATATAAGAATATAATACATAATAAGTAGTTCAGATGGGTACTTAATGTGTTTCCTCAAATGTAATTTTTTATACACAATTAATTTTAAATTAATTTATTTAATTTATTAAAATTATGATGGAAGAGAATATCAAGAAAATTTAGATGTGAATTAAGATAAAATAATAGATTAATTAAAGAATATAATTAATTGTTTCGATCATGATTTATCATAAATAAGAATGATTAGAATTGGATGATATTTTATTAAATGCATAATTCATTGCATTCATGTGGATGATCCTAAGAATAGACAATACTATTGTATGTGATTGGTTTACCTTCTTTTATTGTTAAATTAAATTAATGGTCTACGTGTCATCCCTTCTCTCATTATATAAGGGACTGTGAGCCCTTGGTTTGTTTATATAAAACCCTTAAGAAATCCTTTGGGTCCCCTCACCCGTGAGTGAGTAAAATCATATGTAATGGATGGAGATTCCATGCTAGTGGAGGTTGTTAAAGTTTGGACCTAATGTGAAACCAATACCGGAGAGATACATGGGTGGATATGTGGAAAGATAAAAAAAATCGTAAATTGGTTCAAGGCATTTTCCCCATTGGTTTATGGTTAGTTTTTCATCTACTAGATAAACTAACCATTATTAAAAGCTCAGGATCAAAACAGTTTACTATTTTATTTATATTAAGTTTCATGGTTATTTCATTATGGATGTTTTTTCACGATCAAATGAATTATTGAATTAAAAATGATTCAAGATAAAACTAAAATAAGTTGGATTACGTTTAAATTTTATCTAAGACATGGATAATAATTTAATTAAACCTACTAAATATTAACCAGAATGTAATAATGATAAAATGGGTAAATTATAAATAAATATAAAACCCATAAGTTATATATATTAATTCGTTATATCCATCAACTACTTATGTTAAAATAAAACCATAGTCCTTACGGTGAATAAGAAAAGGAAGAACAATAAAAAGGGCCCCAAGAATCATAATAAGTCTAAAGTTCCTAAGTATAATCCTTCTAAGAATGAGAATTTATAGAGGTTGGTAATGGAAAAGTAAGAAATGTGATTTTCATGTGGTAAGCAAGGCCACTGGTAGTATAACATCACCAAAAGGAAATGGTAAGCTAATGGTGCATTCATTATTGAGTGTAAAATTTTAATATACACACATTGGGTATTATATATATATATATATATCTCTTTTGTTACTCAGAAATGTATATAAATATATGAATTGAGAATATTTTGAAATATATATATAGGAGAGGTTGTTTTTTCGGTTGTAAATGGGGATAGGTTGGCTACTCTATCCATTGGAGACTAAAAAGTTTCGTTATCGACAAGAATAATATTGGTTTCAATAGATTTTTATTATATTACAACTTTTACCAAGAAAATAATTTATGTATACGGTGAATGCCTATCGTAGTGCATAGAAAAAAAATTTATTTTACTAGTGAAGAAAAGTGGCTGACCAGGGTTGTGTCACTTGAGGAACTTATCAATTTTTTCAATCACTTAATCGAAATCACCTAAAATAGTTTTTTTTGTTCTGATTATTTTATAAAATCAATTGTTAATGTTTTGGTTTTCATTTTTTACATCCAAAATATTGAAAATACATGTCGAATTGATATTCTTGAATTATACTACCATCAAATTCTAAACAGAATGAAATTGGGAAAGAAAGAACATGGTTTTAGGTTCAGTTCTGGGTTCAGTAATTACTCTCCATTATTTTTTTAATTGTAGTTGGATAATCCAAACATGAAATCTCATGATGAATTACTATTCTTCTTATTTATAAATTGTGAAATTTCAAATGTCTTAAGGAAATATAAATTCCACCTCCTCCTATCATCAATGTCGATGACACACCTTGGTCGAGGTTGTTCCATATTAAATCACCTAACTCAATCAAAGTCGTTTCACCCATTTATTGGATAAAATCCATTGTGTAAAGAGTTAACCAATGAAGATAGATAAAATATATTAAAAATAACAATAGAAATAGTTTGATTTTTTCCACACCCTATAAGCCAATCATATCTAACACAAACCTTAAATAAACTTTAGGAAAATTTCAAGAACACCTTGACCTCCCTCAGGAAAATCCCTAGGTGAGACCCTCATTATTGTGGGTAAGAGGTCACTTAGTGGAATGAGTAATAAGAGAATAATAAAATAAAAATAATAGAAGAGAAAATAAAAAAGAATTAGGATGATATAAATAAAAATAATAAAATAATAAATAAGATGAGAGAGGTAATAATAAAATAAAATGAAGAGAATGAGAGATATGTAAGAATAAAATAAAATAAAATATATATATATATATATATTATATAAAATTAAACACACAGAATAATTAAATAAAATAAATAATAAGAGAAGACGAAGGGAAGAATAAGATAAGGGTGTGTGGAGAACAACAAGAATAAGAAAACATGCATAAATTTTAGTTGTTTAATTAAATAAAACGAAATTAAAATTAAATTTAAAAAATAAAACTAAAAAATAAAGTAAAAATAAAAATAAATCAAATGAATAATTTCAACTGGATAGTCCCCACTAGTGGATTCCCTTTCACTGGGAGTTGAACCCCCCCAGGTTGGTAGTTACCTCTTCTTTTATAGGGAAGGGAACATATTCATCCTACTCTTAAAATATCTAGTGGTCAAGGAGGATTGGTGGGGATCTCATTTTAAATTAACCACCCCAAAGAACCGCATTTCATAATATGAAGAAAAACAGACAAAATTGGATGTTTGAATATTTAGCATGGCTTGAGAAGCATGACTTTTAGCTCGATCAGGGCTTACTCAATGTGCATGGTTTGTGGACATGGAAGTGGTGCATGGTTGTGGATCTCAAGAAATAATAATTATTTACAAGGAAGTGGAAGCCTCATATTGATCCTAAAATTTAATTAGCCAGAGGATCCTTAAAAAAATATTCATGGTGGTAGGCCATAGATTCCATGGTGATCCATGGTGATTTCGAGGTGCGAAAGTGGAAGTGGAGATCAAGCCTAAGATTATGTGGCTTGAAAATGGAAGTCTCTTGTGATCAGTAGTGGCGGTAGGCGAGGATGAGGGTTTATCCATGGTAGAGCATGGAGGAGTCAAGCGGGAATTACCAATAACCCTAAAAAAACATCATCCTGTAGTGAATTGATCCTTGGGAATGCACTTGCATATAACTCAAGGCATAAGATGCCCTTCCAAACTGCCTATTATGGGGATAGGCTCTAACATTCCACACTCACACACCACCTGCGGGCTGCGAAGCATGTGTCCAGTGTGGGATTTGTCCCATGGTATGCTTCCTATAGAGCTTAACCTCCCTTGGACCACCTGCACGAGATTTGATCCCTCATGCCTCTATCAGCTCTTACGGCCTTTCTCAATGGGCCATAGCTGGATGGATCTTAATGAGAAATCTTGGTGTCTTGTTCCTAATAGTTGAGGACTTCTTGAGTTAGAATATATATTTTTAGTAAACACCTATTGAAAAGTAATAAAATTTCACTCACTTAACAAGATATAATCAAAAATTATAATGTAAAATTTCAAATAAAAATTAACCTTATTTTACCCTTTTAACATCATTTTCATTCCTTTAAATATAAATTTCAACATTTTATTAAAACATTGAAATATATGGAATTAATCGTTAAAAATACTTCAAAACCCTTGAAAATTTATTAAAAAAATGCACTAAAAATGAGTCTTTCAAATCCTGCCCACTTAAACCGTGATTTTCCTCAAGCATAAAATCTAAACATGGAATATAAGAGGTCACCAATTCTACCAATATTTAAATATAAAATCAATAAATAAAAAAATTTCAATGTTATATCAGAATTTCCAAAATATATATAAAATATCAATTTAATTTCTCAAAATTTTAAAAAAACAATCAACTCAATATTTTATTTTTTCTATTTTTAAAATAGTGGTTCTTTTCTTATCATTTAGTCAAGTTATTTATTTATTATTAATTATAAAAAATAATGATTTACCTGTCTTTGGAATCTTTCCACTCATCACTCAAGATATAATTAATGTATAGTTATACCCATATCATGGGTACATGATCCTTATCCATAATATTTTAAAGTAACTACTTTATCAATGTTTTAAAAACAAAAAGAAACATAAAATCATGAGATCTTTAATTAAAGGATAAAATAACTTTTAGGATTAATGTTTGTAGGATTTTATGTTTTAAAAATTAAGGCTGAAGTAGGAGGTTTATCTCTTAAAGTATAAAGTGTGTTATCTAAATTAAAATTTTAATGACATTATCCCCTTAAAAGTAGAAACTACAACTTCCCAAAATATTAAAGTAAGATCATGAAAAAATAAATCATAATGAATGGTTTCTGTACCCTATAGATTTTTTCTCCACTTTTATACTTTTTTCTTTTTTATATTTTTTAAATAAATTTTTCATTTTTTTTCTATTTTTTGAAAGTTATGATTAGAATAAACCCCATATCCACTACCTAACCACATATGATGAAAATCATAGGTCTAGTAATGGTGATTTCTTGTTTTCCCATATCAAAACCCATTTTTTCATTTTTTGGTTATTTTTTTTCATTTTCTATCACTTTTTTATTCAAGAGGGGAAAACAATAGAGTAAGATTAATGAATAAACCTTTTTTGATCCCCATATATAACACCCCCACACTTATTCCTTACAGTTTATATCAATCTTTACACCATGAATCCATTCACCCCCACACTTCATTTTTAAAATAACATTGAATTACTTAGAGTACTATAGGAATGGATAAAAATGGATTGAAACATGAATCATTCCAAACAAGCGCATTCATGGTCTCTATGGGATAAAAAAGATTAATGTAAAAGGGTTTTTTACGGAAAATGTATTTTCAAATGATTCCTTATTCATTTTAAATGTGTTTTGGTATATCCATAGTTTTGAAAAATTAAAAAGAAAGTTCTATAATGTGGCATGTCCCAAGATCACTCAAGAAATATTCTTAAGATAAAATTTTAATACTTAGTATAGAAATCCTCTTAGGAATATGAAATTGTATTTGGGACAATCACTCAAGTAATGAATAATAATAACAAATTAGTTCACATAAATTTTATAAATTCAAAGATTGAAAAATGTTTACTAAATTTTATTTACATGAATCAACTAATTTTTTCAAATCACAAGTCTTTATTTTAATATCAATGTTTTACGTTAATCATAAAATTTTCTATTTTATTTATTCAATATCATTAAATTTTAAATCTAAAACATGGAATCACAGTATTCCTATGAAACTCATGTCTCCTAGATAAGTCAAGTAAAGCATAACTTCAAGTGTGGGCAACAAAATTTATAGTTGAAAGCTAAAAACATGTTATAGAAAAAAAGTTTAGGAAGTTTGAACATAAATAATATAAGAATGAACCTTTAAAATAAATTTAATAGGGGATTCATTCTTCCAACATGAACCTATAAAATAAATTTTCCCAATTAAGCACAATAATCGTGTCATTTAATCTCAAAAAGATAAGAGGGAGAGGGATACATACTAGACTAATCCCTAAGATTGAAATTGAAATACAATTTCTTATAAAGAAATTAAAAGGGATAAGTCTTGGTATGATCCCCCATGTGGGCCCTGAATTTTTACTACCTCAAGAGGGAATTACCATATGTTATCCATATTTTTGTTTTGGTTAAGGATTCCTGGATTTGAACCACCACATGATCCTTTTCCCAGATCTATCTTATTTGTTCTAATTTTGTATAATTCCATGTAAATATTACACCAGATCCACCCCTTCAAAATCAAGTATAACTTTCATGGTAGGTGTAGGATGAAGTATGGAAACTCCTCCTCTTCAGTTTCTACATGTGAAAAAACTTCTTTTTCCAGTGACAACTCAATAGGAGCTTCATGAATTAAATGATCAAATGGAATATAAGTCGGTATTTTTACTTGAAAAATTTTAAATTTTATTTTTTAATAAGTTATTTATCCCTTTAAATATGAGAAATATTTATCTTAATTTACTTAGGCTTAATAACTTGGACTTTTTAATGGGATTACACAAATATATGTCCCACAAAATTAGGGATCTCCATGTTTTCTTCAGTAGGTGGAGTTATTGTTTCTTTATCATCCTATAAGGATTAAAAGGTTTGACCAAATTTGAAAATTCAAAATAACAAGGAGTGATACTCAAATCATATTGAATAAAATTATAAAATAATTATTTCAATGAAATATCATCTCCACAAATTGGTTCTAGTTCAATTTTTTCAATGATGAGTGCCACTTGGAGTCAGGCGGTGGAAAGTGAAGGTCTATAGTCAGGATCCTCCACCTTGAGTCTGGAATCAATTTATTATATCTCCTAATAAAAATCAGGAATTACCAGTGCCACTTCTTTCTTGGTTTGAAATATTTAAAAATCATACAGAGTTCGTCGGCCATACTTATCAAATATTGAGGTGAGATCCATCCCTATATGCCTCTTTGCTTATGCATGACCATTGTAATAAGAGAACCAAGTTTTAATTTGAGGGTCTCTACAGTATAGTTCAGGTCTTGTTCTTACACCTGTGAGTAATTGTTCCATATATTCAAAAAAATATTGTTTGAAAACATCATGGAAAATGTTTTTTTATTGTTTTTGAAAGAAATTAAAAACTATCTACTATAAAAATAGAATAAATAAGAAAACACTAACCAGATCCCAAAAAATAGTGGCAGTTTTGGTACATGCCTATCATAGGGAATAGACAAAGAAATGTTTTTCCAAGTATAACATAGTGACTGATCAAAGTTGTTTCACTTGATAATCTTCTCAGTTTATTCACTCAATTAATCTAAATCACCTAAACTAATTTTTTTTGTTTTTATTATTTTATAAAAGCAATAGAGAATGTTTTTTTCTATTTTTACATCATGTATATTTAGAAGACATGGGGAATAGAAATTGTAAACCTATAATAACATGAAATTCTTAGCAGAATGAAATTGGGAAATAAAGAACTTAGTCTTAAGTTCAGTTTTGGATTCAATATTTATTATCCTTTATTTTTTTTAATTTAGTTTTAAAATATAAACCTAAAATCTAATTTTTTTTATTTATAAATTGTGAAATCTAAAATTCCTTATGGAAATATAAATTCTACCACCTCCTGTAATAAAGGTTGCTGATATACCTTAGTCGAGGGTGTTCCATATTCAAAGATCTAGCTCAATCAATTCTGTTTGATCCATTGATTGGCTCAACTATATAATGTGAAGAGTTAACCAATAATGAGAGGGAAAAGAGATTAAAAAAAATAAAAAAAATAGAGTGTCATGTCATGGGGGATATTCACCACACCCATGCATGCCACCTATATTTACTAAAAACATTAAATAAACTTTAAGAAAAATCCAAGAACTCCTTAACCTCACTCAGGCCAAGCCTCTGGACAACCCTTCATTTTTTGGGTAAGAGATCACATAGTGGAATAAGGAAGAAGAAAATAATAAAATAAATAGAATAAAGTATAAAATATAAAAGAATGAGAATGAGAGATATAAAAAGAATAAAATAAAAATATTTGGGATAAGAGAGAGAGAGAGAGAATAATAAAATAAAATGAAGAGAATGAGAGAGATAAAAGAATAAAATAAATAAATAAATAAATAATAATTTATATATTATAGAAAATTAAACACATTGAATAATAAAATAAAAATAAATAGAAGAGAATAAGAAGAGAAGAAGAAGAGAAGAAGAATAGAAGGATGTGTGGATCACAAAAATAATAAGAAAACATGCATGATTTTTAACTGTTTAATAAAATAAAATCAAATTAAATTTAAAAAATTAAACTAAAAAATAAAAATAATAATAAAACAAAATGAAGAATTACAGATGTTCGAGCCCCCTGGTAGATTCCCTCTCTGTGGGGGTCGAAATCCCCTCAGATAGATAATGGCCTCTTCTTTTATAGAAAAGGGAACTCATTAAACCTCAATTGTGAATATACAATAGTAAAGGAGGATTATAAGTGATATCATTTTAAATTTAACCCTAGAGACTCTCATTTAATAATATGAAAACACCCAATAAAATCAGGTGTTTGAATGTTTATCATGGACTGGGCATCACAACTTTCAACTCTGGTGTGGATTCCTCCCCATGTATGGTTTTTGGATATGGATGCAGTGCATGTTAATGGATTTCTAGTGTTAATGGTGATAAACATTATAGTGGTAGCCTCCAATTCTTCTGGACTTTAAAGTGGATGAAGGATCCCTTGAAAGATCTTCATGGGGTCATCCTTGGCTTCCATGCTGATCCATGATAGTTTGGAGGTGAAATAGTGGATATGGAGCTCGAGCCTGACCTTAGCTAGTGCGACAATGGAATTCTCTGGTGATTAGAAATGGTGGAGGGTGAGTACAAGGGTAGAGTCATTGTGGAGTGTAATGAAGCTGAGCAGGAATGAATAGTAACCTACAAAAACATCGTCCCACATTGAATCGATCATCAGGAGTTCACTTTTATATAATCCAAGGTGTGAGATTCCCATCCAAACCACCTACTGTAGAGACATGATCCCACATTCGAGACTCACACACCACCTACGGGCCGCAATACGCATGACCCATGCGGGCTTGAGCTCAATGTTTGATTCTCTATGGTCTTAAACACTCATGGGCCACCTACACATGATTTGATTCTCAGTGCCTCTCCTAACTCTTGAGGCCTTCCTCCTTGAGTCATGGTCATTTGGATCTTCATGATCGATGAAGGTGGATTTGTCCTTAGAGTTGAGGGTTTCTTAAGTTGGCATATATATATTTTAGTAAAGACCTATTCAAAAGTATTAAAATATAACTCACTTAACAAAATATAAAAAAATCATATGTAAAATTTCAAATAAAAATTTACATTATTTCACTACCATTTTGATTCATTTAAATATAAATTCCAAAATTTGATTAATAAATTGAAATATATAGAATTAATTATTAAAATATTTTCAAAAACCATTGAAAATTGATTGAAAATATGCACAAAAAATTAGTCTGTTAGTATCCTACCTAGATAAATATGTTTTTTTCATGTTTATAAACAAAATTTGTTCCCTGTATAAAGAAAAATTATGTTATGGTATTAAAAAATTAATTAATGGACATTATGTATTAAATTTTTAAAAACAAGTATTTAAAATTGATAAAAAATAACGTTCACATTATTCAAATAACACCTAGCTATGACATTGATATCTTTTTCATGTAAACTAGAATCATTTGAAAAAGATATATTAATATGGTTATTTAGACTCTTTTAAGATAAACCCCCTTGGAAGACGTCATGATTGTTTATAAGTAAAAATGGAAAAACCACCATTCGATGGAAAAGATTAAAGGGTCACAGAGTTTTTAGGATGTGTACATATTGATGTGTTTAAACCATTTCTAGTAGAAGCGTTAGGTGGTTATTCTAATTTCATACATTTTACCGATGAATTGAGTAGAGAAGGCTATGACTAATTGATGATGTATAAGTTTGAGTCCTTTATAAATTCAAAGAATTAAAGAATAAAGTAGGGAATCAATTTGGAAATAAGATAAATAATCTTGGATCGAATCAGGGTGGTGAATATCTTAATCAAGAGTTTATTGAATTTCTATGGGAGTTTGAGATTCTATCTCAACTCACTCCACATTACAAACCATAGTGGAATGGTGTTAGTGAAAGGAAGAACCATATATTCCCATACATAGAAAGGTTGATGATGAGTCATATAGATCATTAATTATTATTTTGGGGATATTAATTAAAAAATGTGGGATACACACTAAAATGAGTACCAATTAAAGAAGAAAACAGAATTCCCTTCGAGTTAAGGAGTGGAAAGAAACTTGTTTTTTCACTTACACCTGTATGGGGTTGCAAGGTTTTTGTTAAGGCCATATTAGGAAAAAAACTATAACCCCAGGGCATAGAGTATATCTTTTTAATGAATCCTAAGGTAACAAAAGAATACTAACTATTAATAAATAAAGTTATTATTTCCAGACAAGGTTTCTTTCTTGAGAGGGAGAATATCCTAAATAAGGATAGTGGGAGAAATATTGAATTCAATGAAGATGATTCTCAAGATACAAAAGAGCTGGTACAATAATATATTCCACATATCCCCATGTAAGAATTATTTCTAGAAACACAAGTACTAAGTAGGATCACCAGATAGGTAAGAGAACCAGAGAGATATGATTTTCTAGTAAAAAAAGATGATGAATCATTATTGGTTTACAATATTGAACCTCTATCCTAAAAAGAGTCAGTAGAGGTATTCGAAGCTACAAGATGGAAATAATCCATAGATTTTGGTTTGCATTCCATGTATCATAACCAAGTTTGTGTTCTGGTGGATCTATAAGTTGATATAAAGGTTGTTGGGTGAAAATTGGTATTAAAGATGAAACTGGACATGGAGGGTAAAGTAAGTACCTATAAAGGAAGGCTATTAGATAAAGGGTTTAAACACCATCAATTAATTGAATATTTTTAAACATTTTTACCAGTTTCTATATTTAAATCTACCATAATTTTACTTACTATTGTTGGTTACCATGACTATGACATTTGGAAGACAAATGTTAAAATAAATTTATTTAATGGGAACCTTTAGGAAGACGTATATATTACATAACTAGAAGGGTTCGTGATACCAGGTGATGAAAAAAAGTTATGAAAGTTTAAGTTACATATATATATATATATATATATGGATTGAATAAAGAATCTAGGTCATAGAAAATTTGATTCAATGAAGCGATAAATAATTTTGGTTTTAATGAGAATGAATGTGATCCATGTATTTACAATAATTTTAGTGGGAATTCGGTCGGTATCCTAATAGTATATGTTGATGACATATTACTTATTGGAAATGAAATACCAATCTCAAAGTCTGTAAAAGACGGTTTAAAGATGTGTTTCTATATTAAAAACTTAGGTTAAGTAGCCTACATACTAGGGATAAAGGTCATTCATGATAGACCTAAGAGGCTGCTTGGACTTAGTCAATGTATATCCATTGTCCAAATAATAAAGAGATTTAGTATAGAACAATTCATGAGGAGATTTTTTATAGTGTCACATGGTATAAATATTTATAATAAAATGTGTCCTAAAACATAATAGTATAAAGGGAGAATGTGTAATATCCCACAAACTTCAGTGATAGGATTAATCATGCATGCCATGTTATGTACTATAATTTATGTTGCCTATGGATTGAGAAAAATATAAATATATCAAGATGATCTAGGAAAACAACATTATCTTGATATTAATTATATCCTTAAGTATCTGAGAAGAACTATTGATATATTCCCAGTACATAAAAGAAATGAGGACCTTTTCATTAGGGGTTATACTGATGCTTTTTTTCAAACAAATCAGATTTATCTATAGTTTCATTTAAGATATATTTTATATCTCAATAGAAGAAATGTGAGATAGAAGGTCTCAAAGAATCCAATCTTCCCAAATTCTATAGTGGATTCTGAGTATATACCATCTTTTGATATGGCCAAAGAATCTATTTGAATATGAAACTTTTTCTAGAGATTAATGTGGTACCTAGTAGTAAAGACCCTATCACATTATATTGTGATAATACAGTAGTAGTGGATCTTGAAAAAGATCCATGATCACACCAATAAACAAAGAACATATTCCACAAGTATCACCTATTAATATATTTTTCTCAAAGGGGTAAATTTGTAGTAAGTAGAGTTTCTACCTAAAAAAACATGGTGGACCAACTGACTAAAGCATTATCTTAACAAAAGAATAAGTATCATGTAAGAGATAGAGGATAGAAGGTTGTTAGCAGTTGGATCAGTTCAAGTGTGATTCTATTAGTGTTTTTTAGAAAAAACTTCTATGTACTTTAGGATTACTTGTATTCATAGTTTTGAATATTAATAAACTAATTATCATATAATTATTATTATTCTTTTTGATATAGTATGTGATGACTTTCTAAGTGTAACTACCACACTAAAAAGTCATAGAAGTTCAATGCTATGATGAGATATCAGAAATTCCACAATAGTTTTCTTAAATATATGTTTTATAGCTAGATAAAATCATTTGAGGGAAACAGATGATACAAGATATCAGGGTTGGATACTCATAGGAATTTGAGTAACCTTATCATGATATATTCCCCTTGTAATTTAAAAAGTAAGAAATTATGAGAATAAGAGCTTCCGATAATAAATCGGTAGTTATATGTGACCTTGTATGTTTCTATATGTGGGAATGTGTATTATTCCTTAGAATTTGAGATCATTATTAATGGATGTTATGAGTTACATATGTTTATGTATTAATGAAAATCATGATGACATATGGTATGGTGAAGTAGGATACATTGGATGTGTCATAAGTAATATTTCATTAATGAATATTGTAAGAAAGGTTTTTTTTCCTTTAATGAAATTTGATAACTCAGGCACTTTGATGGAAATGATAATGCCTAAATAAATCCATAACCATGGTTTTCTATAGGTGAGTTCTATTTATAGAAATTAAAATAAAGATACATTGAGTACATAGCTTAATGACACAATCATTAAACATTCTCTTATTAGATACATCATGATAATGGGGTTATATTATATTGTAATAGAATTTATAAGGTTGTATGACATTGCAACATTAAATTATGTATCTACAGGTTTCTTTGTGTGTTTCTTGATGATAACCTTAGACTTTGGGATGATTTTCCTACTTCCACCGAGAAATAGGCCTAGAGGGTCACATACTAAGTATATTCAGAACATCAGATAAATAATAATATTATTTACTTAACAAGTTGAATAAATATTATTACCGCATGTGGTTTAATAATTATTCATTCTTTCTTAATTTCATATATTCCATCACTGGTTATTCGAGAGAATATTTAGTGAGTAGAATATTTAATGAATATTTATTTTCTATTTAGTGATTATAATATTTATTTATTTATTAGAAAATAATGAAGTGATATTTATTTAATAAATAAATAGTCATTATTCATGTCCAGATAAATATTGAGGAGGAATAGAGGATTGAGTTTAATGGTCCCAAGAGAAATAATATATATTGGATATTATTTTAATAAATTATATTTAATTTAATTTTCTAGCTTTGCGCATGTCAAGAAATAAAAATAAATACTATTTTTATTATATCCATGAGGTTCTGTAGGGATTAAGAAAATTAATAAGGGCGCGTGTGCAATTATTATTTTCTAACACTAGTTTTATATAGACCTAATTATATTATTTTCTTATGAGTTATAATTTCATTAGGTTGTGCAAGAGGTTATCTAGAGAGAATTCTATCAAATCCCTAGAGTGCACTATCTCCACAAATGCTCCCAAGAATAAAGATTGATCCTCATCCACCACCACTCTCAAGTCTAGAGAGATGAAAGAGATCCCTTCCTTGAAGAGATTATCATGGTAATCAAAGGTGAACGAAGTAATCATTAGGATCTTCCATGATTTCCCATGTAGATTCCTATGACAATGTTTGGAGGTTCATGGAGCATGTGTGGATCACCACTGGAGAGAGTATACACTTGATTCCTACTATGAAATGAAAATATGAAATAGATATATTGTCAGATCTATTAATGAATAAAGAATTCATCATAAGTTAATTATTTAATTTTTTAAGTTAATTCTAAATAATATGCGATGATCTGGTATCTGGTTCTAGTTTTATATCATCAAAATAATATTTTAGATTATTCTATTAGTCATAATGTATATCGTCAATGTATATCTAAGATTAATCATCGATTATGATAGAAAATATTTGGTAATTCCCCCATTTAGTACTTCCACTATGCCCAAAACCTTAAATATTAACCAGCACTAACCTTTAATCATTGGGAGTCTTACCTTATCTTTATAATGACTCAATCTACTAATTCCCAAAGATTAATTATTCACATGTTTCATAATCCATGATTATAATATTTATTATTCTTTTATCACCAAGGACTTTAATCCCATTCTCACTTAAGTGACTAATAATTTCTTTCCATCACTGTGTATAAGATAATTTTCTAGCATGGATTAAACCTTCTAAAAATCTTATCAAACACAATGTTACATATTTAATTTTTTTTACCCTTATGTAACTATGTGTAACTTTCCATGCCCAATCTACAAAAGTTAATCAAAAACCCTTGCAATCTAGTTATCCTTCTGAAATTAAGTTCTTACATAAACCTAGTATGTGTTGCACACCTTGAAATTAAAATAATATTTTATTCTATGCTTGGATGGAAACATCAACCTTGACCACTATCTCAAGAGTTTCATCTTATATAATATTTGTCTTATTGAACCTTCCAAAAGTATAATTTATTATAATCCTTCTATCACATGTAGAGGGAAAACAAGCTCCAGATTTTATAATCTATAACTCAAGTAGAATGTATATGCTCAATAAAAAACCACTTTTATTTCCCAAAATGGAATTTTAGATTTCACTTTTAGAAGCGTATATTTACAAATTGACTCTTTTCTTACTGAAATATTTCCTTATATGGCCTTTCTTGCAATAATTCCAAGACATGGGACTACTTTAAACCGATCTACATTGGTTTCTACTTATCCTTCCTTTTTCTTTATTGTGACTCTTTTATACATCAGAATATCTCAAACCTTCTACACTATAATCATTCTTGGTAGATTCTTGGATGTTCTTTCAGTGAATCTTCTGATACAAAATTATATCCCTAACATCTAAAAACACTATGCACTTATTACAACTTTAGGTACTCATTGTGATAACTATTAATCCCTATGATTCTGGGAGCGAAGGAAAAAACAACATTGTCCACTATAGATTAGTGAAACTTACCTTTATCTATTCTAACTAACTCTAGATCATGTTATAGTCAGGAAATGATTTCCACTAGCTTTCCCTTTGATATTATCATACAAAATAACCCCTAAAATAGGAATAATGTTTTTTATTTTAGTTGGATTCTATTACATATTGGAAAGAGTCTTTATTAGTTCCAATGTTGTATTCATCTCATGGATGTTATAAGCCACGTTCTAGGCCCATGAAATCTGGATAAACCCTATTTATTTCTTATAGAATGTTTTCCATTAATACACTTTTCATCACTTTTAGTTTGGTGCTAATTAATGAAAGATTAAATTTCTTATGTAGTAAAAATTCATCTGTCTATATCTTCTAGAATCCAAAATCCATTCTGTCAAACTTTTACAAACATACAATACCCTTATCCAATACCATTGCTTCCATAATAAATGAAATTCCAATAAATTCTAAATATATAAGTGGGATTAGGAATTGTTTTCTGGAATTATCCTATAAGGTTGAGGTATGAATAATTTTATTGAACCAATCTCTAAAACACCATGGATAGGGTTTGGTCGTACAAAAACTCTATAATCAAGATTTTGTACCACTTGTTGGGTTTGTAACCTCCTGACCAGAAGTTATACTATGTAACTTACACTATATAAATAATGTCTAGAATAGATAAATCATAATGAAAACACATTAATTATGTATCTAGAATGAGGAAGATTAATCACCCTATATATGCACTACAACACACACATACGAACAAGAAAATAAATTAGGAAAGGAAATTATAAAAGAAGAAGAAGAACAAAAAAATTATTTTATATTATTTTTACTAAGTAATATTACATGGTGGAATGATAAAATACTTTTATTGAAAAATTGGAAGATGATTAAAATGTTAAACTCAAATTCATAAGTCTATGTAAAAATTTCCCACACATCTATTTATAATAGGGCCTACCTAGTGCAACTAGTGCTACATTTTTTTGACCTTTGCATAAAGTATTTACCTTATATTATATCTTCATGAGTATCCCTTCACATGGGCAAAGTCACACACTATCATAAATCATCCTTCAAATCAAAATTACACATATTCATAAACTTTATGAGTTCAGCCTAAGAAAACCTTCGAGAAAACCATTTTTTATCCCTTATTAATGATGATAACCATTAAATAAATCCAGATTTAACCCTTATACGAATCCTTTTCATATTTACACTTTTTTCTTCAAGAATCATAATTTGTTTCTTCTAATTGATCTACTATAGATCTTCCTACCTCTAAACTTTTAGAATTTATTTCTATTTCTCCCCCATCATCATTTGATTTCATGAATTGTAATTATTTAATCATACCTTTCGTAAGTTACACAATTTAGATAAGAAATGGTTTTCACATGGCTAATCCCAAAATGATTCTACATCAAACTTTAATTATTTTTATTCAGTCCTGAAATCACTTGGTATATTCCTGATACTAATTTTTAACAATTTAATTTTTCTTAATACCACTTGATACATCAAATTTTTATTTTACACAAATTTAATTTCATATCATTCTTAATACCACATTAAAAACATTATAACCACATGAAATTATAAATTAATCAAGATTACACTTGAATTTTTTATATTACACTTTGATACCAATTGGAACTTCCCTCACACTACTTCTAAATATATACTCTTCCTTGATACCACTAGTTATTTCTTTAACATAACTTATTCCATTAAGGTGACAGAAAGTTTCTCATACCATTTATAACACATTCAACTTCTTTGCAATGTATTCATATTTATACAACTCACTCACCCCACGGATTGTATGTACTCTTTAAACCTGAATCACTCCAACAATATTTATAAAATATAAGTTCACGGGGAGAGGGGTTAATTACTAAATTTTCACAAGTAGATAATGTGGTTGGACCTAATGAACCAATACTTTTCTTATAACATCTTTTAAATAATTTATTGGGGTTCTATATTTAGAAACAACACTCATAGAAAATTATTTCTAGATATTTTCTTAAGAATATTTTATATTATCTATCTTGGAATCAATCTACTTCATGAGACTAATCCCAATAGTTCATGTTTCCTCTTTAAATCTATAATATATGCATCATTCATCTTGGTTCCTTTACCATATGAGGTCTCTTCCACTGATCTTCTACTCTTTCCTTATAATGGTATTAGTGAGACCAATTTGGAATGCTTCATGATTTTCCTCTTGTATAGCTCTTAGAATCACCATAGAATTTTTTATCCATAGTGAATCTTTCATTAAACATTTATCCTTACATCATTAAATAGGTTCAATTTTTTTTTGTTTTACCCTATAAATCTTATTATTTTCCTTCTATGATAGATGTTGTGAATAATTCACCATTAGTGTATGATACACCCATAATTACTTTCCATCATCACTTTCATTTAACAATATAAATATATTTTTAAAATTAATAGATTTTTTACTTTTATTCCTGAATACCCCTCAACATATGAATGAAGGGTTTATGGTTATAATTTCCATAATATTGTTTTCTAAAATTAATTTCTATATGAACATATTTATAACATATAAAATTTCTCAAAATTAAATCATACCTTTGAAAGTCAGGACTTAGTTGACTACCATCCAAGAAACTCTTAGATCTATTTAGAGTAAAACAAATCAAAAAAAGGAAACCTTTGATCTAAAATCCATTACATGTACTATAATAGAATTTAGTAAGAGATACCCGAGTAGGTGAATTAGGGTATGAAACTCATTCAAACTTGATCACCTTCTACTCAAACTCTCACTTCCCTATATGATCTCAACCTTATAGCTAGTAGTCTCACACTTAAGTTCTTCTCTCAATGGTGAACCAATTATTATGAATATTATATTTATCACTTAATAAGTTTGTTCAATGATTTCCTCACCCACATAACTAGTTTATATCTTTCAAAATATACACAAAGAAATCACATATGATACAGGTATTTTACTTGGTTCACCCATAGTGGGATAATCCAAGGAGTATATAATGATAATGTGTTGATGTACCAACATACACTAACTCACTATTTAGTGGTGGGTTTTGGTTATTCCTAGTTTCACCCCCTTATAAGAACTTGGGATGAAACAAAAACCTCCCAAGGTACACTCCCTTACTCCTCTCTTTCACCCGCTACTAGAGGAATAAAAAACTATTATAGCATATATACAAATACAAAATATTATCACCACAGTTATTGATACATTGAGTGTAGATGATGCTACTTTATATCCATTTTTTTATATAAAATACTCGTCATGAACAATTTTATAACTAGTATCATCTCCTTTCAAGGAATTTTAATGGAACATCCACCTTCTTCATTGGAAAGATATTCAGCGAGTGTCAATGCTTCATCCTTCCATTCATTTATCTTTTAATCCCATAATTTTTAATTCCCACCATACTTTATTTCTCTTTTTAGTAACAAAATAAAATTTTCCTCTAATTCTTCACAACATAATACTTTGTTATTTATAGATATAGATATCTATAATTCCATATTTATCAAAATTTCTTTCTATAATTAGAGGAGAAATCCTTCATTCTTCCCTCATTAAAGATCTTAAATTATCCATAAGTATGAGGGGGATACCTTTATATAAATACCCTTTAAATATAATTCAAACAATTCCATTTAATTCCTTAATTTACATTTAATAATATAAGATATTGGAAATAAAGAAACCTATTGGCCCATATTATTCATTTCAAGTGTATCACCATCATGATGAAATTCTGGAATCCTTTTAAAAACACAAACCTAATATCTTACCTCTATAGGAAACTTCATAAAATAAAATTTTTCTTCTCTATGTGTAATCAACATCCTATATCTTTCATGGATCACACCCACAAAATACATCATGGTAACATCCATGGGACACTACTTTTAATATCACACTATGACAAAACTCTTTTCATCATAGTATGACCACATTGACTTAAATAATATAAACCTTTTCATATTGAGTCTATGTGGTGTGATCATCCTCTATGGTGTGGACATATGAAAATGGAAATAACTACTTAAATTTATATTCAATTTGTCATATCATTTCCATCCTTCAATATGTGAAATATTATTTCATATGTCGTTCACATTCACAAAGACTCTTAAACATTATCCCCTAAGAATCCTTACATATAGTACATTGATATATTATAATTAATCCTTAACATCACTCATGGATGTGACATTATCTCTCAAATTGTGGCCTTATTTATCAATAATTCCTTGTGGAATGTTATGTAATGTAAACAATTAATGGTCATATTATCAGTTGTATTATATAACATGATATGAATCGTATTCAAAAAACTAGTTATTTTCAATCATATTTTCTAATCGTGACCTATGAAGCTTTTTTTACTTTGTAAATTTCAATCTATTTATTAATGCTTACATTTGATAAAAACCATGTATAGAAGTGGTTTTTTTACCATCTCAAATCCTATAACCTATATGATTTAATAATTTATAAAAAATAAAGATATTATGTATCATTAAGTAATTATTTCTTTTTCCATGTTTTGGTAAATCTAGGGAAAATATGTTACATAATTACCGGAGGATATTAGATACCCTCTGAAGGGGTTTTACTTTATCTTTTTCTATATTTTGAGAAATATTAAACAACATACAAAAACATAAATAATTGAAATTCACTATTTTATAGTAACTCTATTTCTCATGATGTGACACCGTACTCACAAAATGGTTTTATCCTACAACCTTGGGAATATATCTAATGAACTCTAAAATAACTTCTGAACTTCCTCTTATATAACATCCACTTCCAAAAAAACTAAATTTATTTGTTTAAATTTTAGAATATTTATTTTAGTTATCTTAATATATTTATCTAGAATAACTTATAAATCATTGTATTTCACAACTTCAGGAATATTAGACATTATAACTTCTAGAAATACCAATATTTACAAAAACATCCAAAGGTAACTCAAAACCTCAATAAGAAGCTAACAAATATGATAACACCAATAAAAATTTTATTGGTGGTCCCTTGCATATTAAGTAATATTTTTCAAGTTTGTGTGTGATTCTATGTTCATGCATGGGGGTTTAGGTTTTGGTGACTTGAATTTGGACCAACAAGGTCTGAATTGGAATGATTGATTTGGTGGATTATTGGAAAACCATAATAGTTAATTTGTGCTGGGTTTATAGATTTTAGGATCACCTAGTGTTATGTAACTAGAGAGAACTACCACTATTTGTATGTGATATACCCAAATGAGTCTTAAGGCATGGTATAAATTTAAATTAGACTTTGGTTGACCTCTATAGGATAATCAGATTAGTCTTAAGAGGGTAAGTCCTTAAGTGATTAGTTTAACAAGTGATAGGACTAATATAATGTTGAGTAAATAGTTTTTATGGCCTATAAACCTAGTCTATCCCTCATAATTGTGTGTTTATATGATTATTTTAAAATTATTTAAATTTGTTTACACATTTTGGCTTGATTTAATCTATTAGCAATTAGGATTAAAGTGTTTTAATGGGGTGGAAACTTATCAGGTTAATGCCTTATATAACTAGGAATTATTATATATAAATATAGTTTCTCCAAGGAAATAATATCTATTTTGAGATAAGATATAGTATGATAAGGCATATTACTTATTGAGATGTGTACCACCCCGAGATTTTGTGAAATTATTTTTTTCAAATAAATTTGATCCTTTCTATATTTTGTGTGACACAGAACACTAATTTTGGATTGTTCTAGTAGTAACACTAAGTTTATATTTAATTAAACACAACACTATGTTTTTATTGTTTTACACACAATACTGAGTTTATCTTGCATTACAAGAAACACTTAGTTTAAATGAAACATGACATAATATTAAAATATTATTATATGATAATTATCACCTAGAAATTGGAATGGTGGCTATGAGTAGGAGTAACTAAATTATTTAAATATATGTTATAAACATGTATATATAATTAATTATTTGGTGACCAATTAGTTATAAATTAAAATGAAAACATTTTTGAAAGTAAATGAAATATTTTTCCAAATTTTTTTTTATCAATATAAATGTGTTTACCTCAAAAAATTAAATGAATAAAAATCATTTAATGAATTAAAAAACATATTATATATTTAATCAAATATTTAATATTAATCCTATGTGTTTTCTAGGAAATAGATAAGAATATATCAAATTTTACATTGAAAATTGTATTTTCTAAAAAATAGTTTTGTTGTCATTAAGGAACTTATTTTAAATTTAGTTTTCAAAAAATTAGAATATTTATTTTAAAAAATAAACATAATTTTTGAAATATTAATTTCAAAATTATATTAAGGTGAATTTTTGGGATTTTCCAGAAAAGTTTTATTTTTTGATGAATAGTAAAAAAATGCTGAATTTTAATTGAAAACTACCTTTTAATTTAGTTTATTTATAAAAATAAATATTATTTTTAATTGTTTTGAATGAAAAATTAGTTCAATTATAAATCCATTAATACAATTTAGGTCATTGTAATCAATTTCATATTTAATTTTGATATAAAAACTTTGTCTATTTAGAATTTTCTCCTTAAAAACTATCTTTATCATCGCATTTGTGGGATAAATTTTAAATTAGATATCTACAATTATGTGAAAATGGATCAAATATTTTTAATTAGTATAATTTACATTATCTAATAAGTTCAACTTAATTTTTTTCCAAAATTAATAGTGAAAATATTAATAATTATTTACTGTGGTTAAGGTAAAAATGGGTTTATAATGGGTTAAACTAAGAACATAGGGGTCAAAATGACTTAACAACATGTCAATTTTTTTATGGATATATATACACATTATACTTATAATGTTCAAATATAGGGTCATTTTGAAGCTTTTTTATTTGGAATGACTTTATTATTTCAGAGTCCTTTTGGAAATTTCCAAGTAGTTCCTAAGTGGGTTCTTTTCCCCCACTTATATAAGGCCACAAACACCCTTCACTTATTCACACATACCAAGAATTTTTCCTCAACAAAAACCTATAAAATTACCTCCCCAAAGTCATTATTCAAATTATAGATCTTCTGGTCCTCCCAAAAATACCATCCCTAGCATCCTTAAGAGGTGATCTAAAGGAGGGTTTTCATAGAGAAGGTAATTATCTTAACAAAGATCATTCATTTTATTTCATATTTTTACACCATTAATTATTTCTTAAAAATAACATTATAATAAAACAATTATCAAACATATACTTATATGTTAGTATGTTTATGCTATAATATTTATCCATCTCTACTTCAATCAAATGGGTTACGAAATCATCGTTCATGTTTACGACAGACTACCACCTCATGAACCGATGTCATTCGTTTTTTCATTACCAACTCTAAAGGATGGAAATAATAATGAATTTATTATTTATATATTATATTAATGATATTATTATACTTATGTAATTATTATATCCCACATACTTTAATACTATCCATTTTTTGAGAATACGATAATGACGTTCATGTGTACGATGGACTACAGCCTTGTTAAATGATGTAATTCATTCACACTTTAAATGGAATATATAAATCATTGTTTTAATAAAAATATATAATATTTATTACATAAACATTATTCTAGAATGATAATATATATCATTTACCTGTCTCTCTACTAATTCGACATGAAAATACAAAAAACGTTCATGCGTATGTATGACCTAACTTCTCCATGAATGGTGAATTTAATTTTCTATGTATAACTTTTATGGATTAATATAAATAAATATATACTTAATATATATTATATTTATATCATTCTTAACATTTTTTGGATGATTTAACTGTAATCCAAGTAAGTGGCCTGAAAATAATGAATTAACAAAGTGGTTATTACCCAAAACGCGATTTTAACAAGGGTTAATAAATGGGTAATAAAAGGAAATAAATAAGTAATATATGGTATGATATATATAAGAATGGTTCTTTAAAATATGTATAATAATATTATATTTATCATATTGAGTTTTGAGCATGCATGAAGAAAGTTGAGACTTACGATAAGGGATTACCATCTATTTTTTTTTCTGTGAGACACATGCCATATTCACCACATGATTATTTTATATGGTGTATATACTTCCAATGAATGTGTTTTATAATTATTATAATTAAAATTATGTGGATTATTATATCCGTTTTTGTATCTCTATTTCATGGGTTTTACGGTTTCATAGTTACAAAAGTGGTGATGGATTTTTCTCTCAATTTTCCTTATTTGAGAAATATATTATATTATGAATCTATATAATTTTATGAGGTGTGTATACAACCCATTTAACATATAATATGATTAATTTATTTATGCTCATGATATTTTAAATTTTAATTTGAATGAATTATTTCATGGGGATTATGATTCAAGGTTGCAAAGTGTTAAGGGTTTTATGATATCATCTCATTGTTTATGGGTATTGTTTATGATTAAGTCTCCAATGTTGATATATCATGATATAACTCTCAATAATTCTCATGAATTTTATTATAATATGGTTATTTGTGATATCTTTTAGTAATAGTACCATTTTTACATACCTTATTACTTAAAATAATTGATAATATTTTTTATGAAAATCGAACGGTGTTTCTATCTTCAGTTGAAAATTCATTTTCTTCCAAAACCATGTTTTTTTAAAAATTTTTTCAAAAAGTTTTTATTATTACCATATTATTTTTTAAATATATTTTTACCCAGGCTTTAATATTTTTACAATTTTTTCGAAAGTAATATTCATGTTGTTTTCCAAAACAATTCCCACTAAAATTTGTAGAAAATTAGAAAGGAATTCTAGTTTTAATTTGTATGAAATGAACAAAATTATTCAACATCATAAACAATAATTAATTTGAATATTAACTTATAATATTCCAAGGTTATTTTCAAAGAAAATTATTTTGATATTTTTTATGATTTAATAATTTTCTTTCAATTAAAAAAGGATATTTTCTTTAAGAAATGTTTTAAATGATTTTTAAAGATTTCTTTATAAGTTTTCAAGGTTATTTTCAAATAAAAGGATTTTATAATTGTTTTATGTTATAAAAATTTGTCTTAAAATAGATATTATTTTTATTAAGAAATATTCTAACTGATCTTTCAAAATAATTCTCTATCTAAGATTATATAATTTGATATAATTTATGATTTACTATGGATATGAACCAATGATACCTTTATTATTCTTTCTCTAAATGGTTTATTTTTATAATGAAACAACATTTATGAAACCCATTTCTCTTCAATGGGTTATATGATGATAGAAAACTAATGAAAAATAAATATTTTCATTGGTTATGATATGAAGAAATGGTGAAATGGTTATGAAACCTGTATATTTTCCTTTGGTTATTATATGATTAAATGTTTATGAAACCATTTTAATTTCATGGGTCCCGATATAATGAGTGTTTTATGATCATTTGGAACACAGATGAATGATTTAAATTTTGTGATGGTGGTTACTTTATAACCAAGGATAGAGGATACGTTATAACTAAGTATGTGTGGGGCTTATATCTCCCTTTAATACATTGGGTAAAGATTTATATCTAATGAGATAGATAGGATTGGAATGAGGAGTGAACTCAGTTCCGTAAGGTACTTTTTCTGCTATGATGGTTTTTGGAGTGAACCTTGTCAACTATGATGGTATTGGGAGTGAAACCATTACACTATGAGGAATGGTCTGCCATTGGGGATGGTGGTGTGTCCTGCTGAGGAGGCATAGCCTCCCATTGAGTTCCCTTATAAGCTTTGGTAATGATCCATGAATACTAAGAAAATGATTTTTTATGATTATGTATATGTCACAATTCTATGTATTATGTCAACTTTATGCTCTCATGACTCACATTCTTTGCTTATCCTATGATTCATGTCTTATGAACTGGAAATATTTATACCACGACTTAGGATTATGATCATTGATATATAGGGTATGGTTTTCAAATGTTATAATCATGTTCTCATACCCTTATGTTTATATTATATATATATATATATATATATATTTACCCTTATTGATAATATGATCTCATCCTTTCTTATTTTTCTTTTCTAAAGTTTATGAAGAAAGGTTTTATGTAGGAGTGATAAAGGGGAAGATCTCTATGGGAAACATTGAAGATATTTCACAAATTAAGAATATTGCGTTCCCAGATTCCAAAGGCGCTAAAATATTATTATCCTCAAGCATTTGTTTTTATAATTTAATTAATATTCATCTGAAAAGATGTAATATCCATATATGAAAATCTTGGATCATTAGAGTTGGTATCATAGGAAATTTTTAGTTATCATTTGGAAACTATGACGACAAAACTTTGTGAGATCCCTAGGATCCTGTGTGGGTCTGAAAAGATGTAATATCCTTGATCCGAGGGTTTCACGTCCATATATCACACTCGTCAAAACTCTATGTTTCCAGCAGCAATAAATATTAGGCGTTGAAGAATTCACGGAGAATGTGTGAAGAATAAAAAAGAAATAGAAGCATGGTTTATGTGTGGGACTATGGCCATATTCGTTTGGCCATCGTCGTCGTGAATTTAGGATATGAAGAATCAATAAAACAAATTCAAACATATATTAAAACCCCTACCTCAATTGTCCATTGGAGGTGGCACGGGGAAGAAGATGAAGTCGATGATATGGTGACGTCGGGGTTCGTTTCTCCCACAAGATGTTTTTGATCTGGGCTCAAGCGTCATACTTATTCTCAAATTCTAGAGGATGCTCTTTGTTGTAGAATCTCCTTCCAAGTTCTCCAGAGCTCTCCCTTTTTCCAACAATCCTCCAACCAAATGGTGAAGTTCCAAATAAGTTAATTAAATAAACTAATTGAGTTGGCCCATCAATGGGAGGAAAACCAAGAGTTATCTCCCATTAATGTGGAAGTTTAAGGGTCGGGTGGTCCCCAACTTGGAATTTAAATTGGGGGTTTTTAGTTCAGGGGGTCACCACCACTAAACATAAAATGGGAGGTTTTAAAAATAAAATAAATTTTTTTCTTTATTTTATTTTTATTATTTTAACTCTCCCACAAAATTTAGTAAAACTAACTTTCACCCTCAACCTACTGTAGTCAAGGTGAAGGTCTCCTTAAGCGAATATTGGAACTGTGAGTTCAACGGTGCCCTCAGATTTCAATTCCGAGCACCAGTTCAAAAGTTATATAATGCCGCTCCTGCGTTTACTGAATGTACCCAAAAAAAAGTTCAGAAAAATTATAACAGTCACCCTTGACCTGCACCGGTCAAGGTTAGGCTCTGCCTAAGTGAAACACGTCCCAGAGAACCCAATGGTACTCTCATATTTCAAATCCGAGTCACCATTTAAAAGTTATGGATTTTAAAAATAAAACAATTGTCACTTAATTATTTTATTTACGGCCAAAAACTAACTTTCACTGGTTGCCCGCACCGGCAAAAGTTAGTATCTAATTAAATAAAAAATGCCCTCAAAAGTACAACGGTGGTCTCAAATTTTCAATCCGAGCAACCATTTTTTCAGTTATAAGAATTTGAAAATTAAAATAATTTATTTAATTATTTTATTTACGTTTATGCCATTTTTGGGTTTTCTCAGAGGAGGCTCGTGCCGACTAAACTTAAGTCGCGCATAGGGTAAACCCGCCATCCTAAACGCAACGATGCCCTCAGATTTATGATCTGATTTACCATTTAAGAGTTATTCTACTTTTTCAGTAAAACTTCTTATGCGCACTAATTAAAACTCAAACAAACTTCAACGGATCATTCCGGGCACTCTGGGCCTCAGAATCGCACGCCATCCGATTTCACGGTCTCGAACTAATTCCATATAATTTTAAAAAAAATTATACGGAATTTCTAGGACTTTACATTCTCCCCACATTAGGGTTTTACGTCCCCGAAATCCAAAACAAAGGAAAAACAACCAAAATAGGGTACTGAGCATGAATCTGAGTACCCCGCTCCCATGTACTCTCCTGGAGGTTCCCGTGATACCAGCATATGTGCACCTGAGGTATCAACTGCCCACAAAGGACCTACTCCTGTTGATCCTCAATCTCCATTGAAACCTCCGTAAACGTCACCCCATCATCGAAGTCCAGCTCGATGTGGTCGATGATGTAAGATGGGTCAGGTACGTATCTCCTCAGCTGGGATACGTGGAAGATGTCGTGAACCCTCTCCAACTGCGGTGGAAGAGCCAAGTGGTATGCTACCTCGCCAATCCTCTGAAGTATCCGAAAAGGACCGATAAACATCGGTGATAACTTGCTGGCTCGGCCAAATCTTCGTAGTCCCTATTGAGTTGAGACTTGCAAGAATATGTGGTTCCCCTACTAGAACTCCAAGGGTTTTCATATATTGTCAGCATAATACTTCTGCCAACTCTGTGTAGTCTTCAATTACTAACAAGTGAGACGTCATGATACAAACTCTACTACTGCTTTCTTCATCTCTAGCCACCAGTGCTGACGTAGGAGGTCCTAGTACATCTTCACCACACCAGGATGTACCGCCAGAGAGGATGTAAGGAACTCCCTCAACACCTCCTCCCAAAGAGCCAATGGTACCACTGTACATCCTCTGAAGAGGATGACAAGCTCCCCATCTTCAGAAAATCCATCAGGTGCCTGCCCTAAGGATATCTGAGCACGTTGAGCCTTGAAATCAATTCCCCCAAGCTACGCCTCCCCGACTTGTTGAAGGAGTGAGGGAGTGCTAGTCATAGACTAGAGATAAGAATCTTCATCTCTATGCACGAAGGATATCTACAGTGCAACTAATTACTCTTAATCCTTAGTAGCTATAGACCAGACCTCCTGCTGAGTGCTTATGTTACCACATTCCCCTTCCCATGAGTATAGACTATCTTAAAGTCATAGTACTAGAGGAACTCAAGCTACATCCATTGGGAACTTAAAGTCAAAACTTCTTCTACCATGAGGGTAAGGCTGGATAACTCACAAGTGATTAGCTACACCCTCCTATGTAGGAGTTTATCATGTTCTTCCTGGGTTACCTTTTTTGTCGACTAAGGAAAACCTCATCCCAACGTTGTAGATAAAGCCCAACCTTTTTGCCTAATAGAGTCAATCTAAGTATGAGTTGTGGATGTCCGGTCATACCCAAACTAACGTTGTAAGGACCCGATGCTTCCACCAAGAGGTTCCAACTGAAACTCTCGCCTCAATGGTCATATCACACCGTTGGTGTAAGTTTGATTATCGAGTCTCCTCCCAAAGGTATCTCCAGACATGAGGGTGAAGTAAATTATTTAACTGGAAACTCTAGGTATTGGACAATATTCTTAGAAGGAAGGAATGATTCGTACATTTTTATATTGATACGGAAGCTAGTAGTAGTCATAGACCGTACCTCAAATCATTCTTAGAGCCCTTGGGTCACACTTCTTGACTGCATGAAACTACTCTCTTCCCATGTCCTCCAACTCCCTGATCCTCGCGGGGACCACAATGGGGGGTGGTTGTGACATGTTGAAATGTACACCACCTCATGCTACTCCCTTAGCTCTGCTTCGACATCTGAAGCCCTGTAGATTCATCTTTCCCTAACACTTCTTCTTCTCAAAACATTTTTACATGCCCACGTCTTTAAGAATGGCACCACTTTTCTGCTTTCCCACTACTAACAATCACTGGTTGCATCCGCTCAGCCAAAGAATTTTCAACCACAAAGGTTCTCTGTAGCACCCTAACATAAGTAGGAATGCATAGAGGAATAGAGATATCTTAGATGTTCCTAAAGAAACCTCATGCAGAGGTCTAAGCTCTGAATCACTAATTGTATCATATTCATCAGGTACTTGGAATGATCGATACAACTCGATGAATAATCAGCTACCGACATGTCGTCCTGCCGAAGGTATAGAAGCTCTAGAGAACTCTTAGCCACCTCCTAAATCAAGTCCTCATTCTCCTATGAGTCAGGCTCACGTCAAAACCTGAGGGGTATCTGATGTTGAATCATGCGTAAGGCACTAAGATTATATGTGTCCTCTACCGGTATCGCCGGTTGTAACTGCTGACCAACATGCAGTGATATAGATGACACACTACCCCAAAGTACTATCTCGGGTAATGGTCCACGTACAGAAGCCTCATCACTATACGGACCATCCTCATGGTCACTCACTAAAAAAGACTAGTCGCTAAAATCACCATCTTCTCTACTGGTGTCTCAACTAGGCGGAAAACTCTAGCAACCGCCTCCAACCAGCCCTCAGCTGCGTGGGAATCTGTCTCGACTCGAAACCTCAGAGGCCTCTACTGCTAGAACTCACGCAACATGCTTAGTAAAAATGAATTTTCCGCTTGTGCGGCTAGAGGAAACTGCTTCCCAATAGGTGGTGGTGGTGTTGGTACACCACCCGAAGGTGCCAACATAGTAAGAGGGCCCTGCACAGGAGCCTCGTCGCTTGGTGGGTCGTCATCATGTACTCTCTCAGGAATCCTAGATGGCTATCTATGTAGCGGCATCCTAATAAAGAACAGGTGCGCCACAAACCATAAGTTATACTTGTTGAGCTGACTCAAATAAAACACAAGAAAAATTTTCAAAACACACACACAATCAGTGTTTTTGTGCAGTGAGTCAGAAATCAAAAGTCAGGGTCCTGGTTTATGGATATGTCGGCCGCCACACCAACCCTGGATTCCCTAAACTAATAACCACACTTACTACACTTAAAATTATTTCCATTAAAAATATCAGATTCCTATGTTGTACGATAGAACCGCCTCCTCTGATACCAATTTGTCAGGAACCGTCCCCCCGGGGCTCATGCCGTGACTACCCCAAGCCCGCCTTCTGTAGGCCAGGGGCTATCGAATACCACCGAAAGGTGTATTCCCTAAAATCAGGAAGGCATTGCCTTTATATCGTATAAACATACGCAACCAATCACACAACAAGATATGAACACAAGTAAACTGTAATGCAGAAAGAGTGTTGAAAGTAAGAGGGGTTGGAATAAAAGCCCAACAGTAAAGGTACAAGTACAACTGAAATAAAATACAACTGAAGAAAGAGAAAGACAATTATTGGGTCATCCTCCGAGGTTCCTACCTGAAGGGTAGGTACAGATCAGCTCTTCAGCACTCCACGCCCGCCCGTCTCCTCTGTGAACTGACACGTCGTATGGTCCACCTCTGGGCACCATCCAGACCTGGTACCCTCAACCTCTATCAGTGCTGTCTGTCATCTTCACTAAACACAACAAGGTGCGGGCATAGCCCGTGCAGGGGTGAGTATAATGATACTCAGTAGGGACCCTGAGACCCTCAAGGTCTCACAAAATCCTCAAAGCATAACCAAAAGTCTTGAAATCAACTGAAAACCCTATTTAGTTATATGCCCATACATATATCTCAGTTGTCAAGTATACCCACCTCAATCAGGAGGAAAACACAGATTCAATCTCAAAGCCCAAAGCTCAACTGTTCCACAAAGGAAGGAATACCACGAAGGTAAGTACCACATAGGTACGCCACACAGAAGCATACAACCAAGGTATTACCATGAAGGAAAGTACCACAAGGTTCAGACTCAGCTCACACCAGGAATATCTTAGGTATAGTAGTAGAGATGATTAGATGTAACTATAGAATCATCTTACTCTGTTAAGAGGAAGACCCATAAAGGATCTTAAATCATCATCAAACCCATAGAGGATCGTAGTACATCGTCAGACCCACACAAGATCCTAGTACCTTTTCAGACCCTCATAGAATCCTAGTGCGTCGGCATACCCACACGGATCCTTGTACCTCTCCAGACCCACACAGGATACTAGTTTATCATCATACCCACATAGGATCCTAGTACATCGTCAGTACATCGTCAGAACCACATAAGATCCTAATACATCGTCAGTATATTGTCTGACCCACAACGGATCTCTCGGTGCTGACCCACACATGATCTCTCGGTGCTGAACCACACAAGATCGATCAGTGCTGATCCACACATGATCACTAGGTTCTTACCCACATAGGATCACTATTCATTCTTCAAGTCATAGCCAGCTACTGGGTTTCTGCACAAAGCATGATCGTCTCTGGGAGGGTCCACTCCTCCATCCACTATTCGATACTCCAACTTCCACTAAGTCCCATGAAGAATTATCCCAAAGGACCACCACATCAAAGGGGTCTCAACGCAACAGACGGTGCGTCAATAGGACATCCGATATATAAGTTATTAGCCTTTTAGTCATGAGGGACTAGTTGGATTCGTGTTCGATCCAACCTGTTCATACCCCAAATTTATTGAAAACCCAAGTGGGTTATACCCAAAAGACCGTTTTGATCCAAGGTTTCCGGTGTTGTAGACAGTTCGTCATTTCGACACTGTATGAGGGAGAAATGTCGAATACAAGATCTCGCAATAATAATAATAATGATATTATTGGGTGTTTCGAGATCATGAGCCACGAAATAGAATTTAGTATCCAACATTAGAGTTGAATCGACCGTATTAATGACAGGATCACATCAGCACTGACAGCAAGTCAATTGGAAGTCGCACGCAGTAGTTATGACGGGTTGAAGATTTAATAATAATATTAAATCTATTATTTTATGAGTGCTTTGGGTACCTGATCTGAAAACCTGAAAAAGAAATCCAATATTGGACTCATAATTTTCGTCTCAAAGTCAGGGTCGCACTACTGCTGACGATTCGTGAAAACAAAGTTTCACGGATAAGTTACGGATGAAATAGTGTTTTGACAACCACATATAATAATAATATTATTATATTATTATTATTTAATTTCATTGAAAGTTTCTCTCTCCAATCTCATTTGAGATTCACGCACAAGAGGGGTATCCCATTTTGGTGCGCGCAAGTCCAAGTAGCGCCTCTATCTCTTTTTTATATTCATTTTTCTTTTAATTTTATTTCCTATCTATTCCTTCCTCTCTCCAATATAATTTTCTTCTTCCACGATTTTGTACCCCTATACATGAACCAGTAATCTGCTGCACCACCACCTCGCACATGACTTGCCTCCACCGTGCCGCCTACTCGCATCATCGCCTAATCTGCCTCATCGTCGGTTGAAGCCACCTGGCCCTGCTTGTTGCGCACGCACCGCCTGTACCAGCCTCGTCGGACCACCCTTCTCCATCACGTCGCTCCTTCCATGGGCTATCGCATCTTCGTTCTAACCCTGAAAAATAGTAAAAAAGATTGGGGGCAAGCCCCTTTATTAAGAAAAAGAAAACACGAACCTCTTTAAACTGGGTAAGGGTGGACTAAAAACAAACCCGACCCATAGGTCCAAAGGTATATATCCTTTAAAAAAATGGCCCAAAGGCCTAGTGGGACAAACCCATTATAAAATGATCACATATTGGTGATCCTTGGTTTGAGGGATCTGCTTCCATATGTCGCGCTCAACAGAATATTGCATTTCCAGTGCCCAAAAATATTTGGCCACCTCCTTCCACGTTCCATTGCGGCTTCGTTCCAAGACCAAAAAAAATGATCGCATATTTGCGATCCTTATGTTGAGGGATTCACGTCCATATATCTCGCTCAACAAAACTCTTTGTTTCCAGCACCAATAAATATTAGGCATTGAAGAATGCATGAAGAATACACAAAGAATAAAAAAGAAAGAGGAGCATGGTTTATGTGCGGGATGATGGCCATGTTCATTTGGCCACCATCTTCGTAAATTTAGGATATGAAGAATTAATAAAACAAATTCAAACGTATATAAGAACCCCTACCTCAATTTTCAGTTGGAGGTGGCATGGGGAATAAGATGAAATCAATG
Source organism: Viscum album (assembly GCA_963277665.1). Taxonomy (NCBI): domain Eukaryota; kingdom Viridiplantae; phylum Streptophyta; class Magnoliopsida; order Santalales; family Viscaceae; genus Viscum; species Viscum album. The sequence continues at coordinate 409,782,669 of OY728129.1, read as the reverse complement.
AGATGGTGACGTCGGCGTTCGTTGCTCCCACAAGATGTTTCCGATCCGGTCTCAAGAGTAGTCCTCATTCTCCGATTCCGAAGAATGCTCTTCGTTGTAGAATCTTATTCCATGTTCTCTAGAGCTCTCCCGTTTTCCAACAGTCCTCCAACAAAATGGTGAAGGGCCAAATAAGTTTATTAAATAAACTAATTGAGTTGTCCCATTAATGGGAGGAAAACAAAGAGTTATCTCCCATTAAAGGGGGAGTTCAAGGGTCGGGTGGTATCCACCTTTGAATTTAAATTGAGGGTTTTTAGTTTGGGTATTCCCCACGCCTAAACATCTAATGGGAGGTTTTAAAAATAAAATAATAGTTGTTATTTATTTTATTTTTATTTTTTAACTCTCCCACGAAATTCACAAAAACATACATTCAAACTCAGCCTATTGCAGTCAAGGTGAAGGTCTCCTTAAGAGAATATCAGCGCTGTGAGTTCAACGGTGCCCTTGGATTTCAATTCCAAGAACCATTTCAAAAGTTATATAACTCCGCTCACTCATTTACTGAATGTACCTGAAAAACAAAGTTCATAAAAATTATAACAGTCACCCTTGACCTGTGCCGGTCAAGGTTAGGCTCTGCCTAAGTGAAACACACCCCAACGAACCAAACAATAATCTCATATTTCAAATCCAAGTTACCGTTTAAAAGTTATGGATTTTAAAATAAAACAATTGTCACTTAATTATTTTATTTACGACCAAAAACTAAATTTCACTGGTGGCCCGCGCCGGCCAAAGTTAGTATCTACTTAAATAAATAATTCCCTCATGAGTAAAATGGTGTTCTTGGATTTTCAATCCAAGCTACAGTTTTTGAGTTATAAGTAATTGGAAAATAAAATAATTTATTTAATTAATTTATTTACCGTTATGCCATTTTTGGGTTTTCTCACAAGAGGCCCATTCTGACTAAACTTAAGTCTATCCTAGGGTTAACCCACTATAATAAATGCAAAGGTGCCCTCAAATTTATGATCTGAGTTACCATTTAAGAGTTATTCCACTATTTATGAAAAATGCCTACGCGCGCTAATTAAAACTCACCAAAACTTCGACAGATCATTCCGGTAACTCTGGGCCTCGGAATCGCACGCCGTCAGATTTCACGGTCTCGAAATAATTTCATATAATTTTGAAAAAATATATGGAATTTCTGGGACATTATAATGATGACTGGAGTGAAGGACATTGTGATTATGGCTAATCAATTTTCACATAGCATGATTAAAAACATGAACCTTAACTAACACATAGACTTTCTAAATAAGATAAGGAAATAGTTCATTGAGAATTCAGGTAGTGGAGACCATGAAGAAAAGAATATTCAGTTTCCTATATATCGAGAATGTGGGATGAAATACTCAGATGGATGTCTTAATGGAATGAGAAGATATTTTTAATGTGGAAAAGAAGGATAAAAAGAATGTAACTGCAAAGTGAAAATTAAAAGTTTGGTTAATCTAATGGATGAGAATAATAGTATCCCTATAATATCATTGACTATTAAATTATTTAAAATTTAAAATTATTGGTATTATGAAAATCGATGTCCCGAGGGAAAATCTATTGAAGAAAATCAGCCAGGTTGTATGAGTCATGGTTATATTATTGATGATAAATAGACTAAAAATGACATATGAAAGGAAAGAGGTATTAAAGAATGAGATGATAAATCATAGTTAATGGTTTGAGAAGAATGTATGTGAATGAAGTATTTAAGATTTGGAATTCAAATATTATGTTATATGAATCATGAAATATATAAGTATAGTTTATTATAATTTTTTAATGAAGGATTTAAAATAATGTGTTGAATAATGTTGATGGAATGGAAGAGTTATTAAATGGAAATGTGATATTTTGAAGGTAACCCTTAATATGTTCATGATGTTTAGAAAATGGTTTTTAGTCTAGATAAAGTGATGATTGATATGTAAAAAGAAAATTGGATAGTATTGATGACCTCAAAAATGATAAACGATTTGTTGACAATGTTGCCTTTTCTATCATTGATGAAGTTTATAACATTATTATATTTATGCAATATATTCAATAATCTATGGTTTTATTCTAGGAATGAGAAATCATGCATGTTTTTATTGAGGTTATATGGTAATTATAGTTTTAAGAGAATACAAGATGAACGTATCCACATGTTTTATATGTTACAATTAAGAACTATTTCATGTTGTTTGGGGATTAATGATAAGTTCATTTTTGAAAATTCAGTGACCTTATTTCTAATGTTTTGGATTTTAATCTCTCATAAGGGTCATAAGGTTAACAATTTATGAGATGGTTTATGTTGAAATTTGAATGAAGTTTTAGAGATTAATGTATTATTTCATCATATGAAGATTTATGCATATTGGATAACATGTGCAAACCATTTTTTTGGAATGATAACTAAAGATTAAAAAATGAATTATCATTCTATATATTGATCTTATAATCTCTTAGTGATTAAAGAATAAAAAATTAACCTTCATTTCTTAGAGGATGATATGAAGTTTAAATTGATCAAGGCACAACCAGAGGGAGATACTATTTTTATGAAATGGAATGAAATCAAGTAAGTGTTTCTTCTCATGAATATTCTTTAAAATTAGGAAAAGGATCTTAAAATAAAATTGTGTCCTATTATCACCATTTTTGATGATATAAATGACCTTTTTAAAGCCTCTTTAGTCTATGGTTTTATAGCCACTAACATTTTATGGATCTTCCATTTTCTTGTGATTAGTGATATTTAGAACTCTCTATAATTATTGGAACTTTTCTTCCATGTACAAATCCCCACTTTCCACCTATGTTCTTTTATGTGGAAACCTAGTTATGAGTTACTTTAGGTTACCTTTATGTTTCCAACTTTCCATTTTTAAGGGAAGTTTTATTATTCATTTGTACGTTGTGGATTTCTATGAAGTAATTTTCAAATGTTAAACCTTTAATGACCAAGATGAATTTCAATAACCAAATTAATTATAAGGGGGGAGAATTTAACACCATGAGATTTTGTGAACTGATTTTTTTAAAATAAATTTGTTCTTTTATATGTTTTGTGTGACACATAATAATTATTTTTTCTTGAATTACAAGTAACAATTAGTTTATCTTGAGTTACACATGACACAAAGTTTGTCTTGTGTTACACACAATACCGAGTTTAGATTGTGTTACTCGCAACACTGATTTAAAAAAAACGTGACATGCAATTAAAAAATTATTATATGATAGTTATCACCTACCCATTGGAATGAAAGGTATGATTAGGATTAACTAAATTATGAAAATATATTTTTTAAACATATATATATATATAATGAATTATTAATTGACCAATTAATTAGAAATTAAAATAAAAACTTTTTTTAAAATAAAAGAAAATCATTTTCTGAAAAATTATTTTTAAGAACATAAATTCATTTTACACCAAAAAATTAAACTAATCACATTTGGTGAAATATTTATATAAACTTTTTATATTATATATTCTTTAAAAAATTTAACGTTAATTTTATGTGTTTTCTAGACATGAGATAAGAATAAATCATATTTTATGCTCAAAAAGTATTTTCAAAAAAATTGTTTTGTCTCCTTTGGAGCACTTATTTTAAAATTATTTTTTACTAATTTTAGATAATTTATTTGAAAAAGTAAAAATTATTATTTTTAATTTAAACATAAAAATTATATTACGGTTATTTTTTTGTATTAATCTAATAAGTTTTATTTTTTGATGAATAGTAAAAAATAAAAAAAATTATTGAAAAATGACATTTCAATTAATTTATTTGTAAAGTTAAATTATATTTTAAATTGGGTTTTAAGTAAAATTAGTCAAATTATACATCCATTAATCCAATTTATGATATTAGAGTCAATTTCATATTGAATTTTTATTTAAATAATTTGTAAACTTTTGAACTTTTCGCTTTAAATACATGCTTTCTCATCATGTCTGCGGGAATAATTTTAAATTAAATATTGCAACTTATGTGAATGGAATTTGGAAAAATGGATAAAATATTTATAATCATCGTAAATAATAGTATATAATAATTTCATATTAATTTTTTTACCAAAATGAATAATGAAAAACTAAAAATTATGTACCACTGTTAAGGTAAAAATGAGATTACCGTTGCATTAAACTAAGACGGTAAGGATTAAAATGACACAAACAATTGTAAAAATATTATTTTATGGACAGATGTAAAAATTATCCTTCCCAATTTATAATCTAAGGTCATTTATTATCTTTAATTTAAAGGAATTAATTTATTATTTTGTAGTTTATTTGAAAATGTTCAAGTAGTTTTGAAGTAGGTTCATTTCTCCCACTTTTAAAAGGCCACCACCACCAATCACTTTTTCACACCTCCCATAAAACATAGCTAGAAAAACCCCAAAAAATTTATCTCACCAAAATTCTTAGTCACATTCAAGAGCTTCTGGTCCTACAAAAATACCATATATAGGGTGCTTAAGAGGATATCCAATAGAGGATTCTCTTAGAGAAGGTAATTATCTTAACAAATATATTTCATTTTATTTATTATTTTTACACCTTAAATTATGTATTAAAAATTCCAATATAATAACACCATTATCTCCCATATACTTAAATTTTATTTTTTTGATTCCATAATATTTATCCATCTCCACTTCCAAGAGATGGGTTGTGAAATCATCGTTTGTGTGTACGACGGACTACCACCTCGCGACCCGATGTCATTCATATTTTCATTACCACCTATAAAGTATAGAATTAAATATAGATTTATTATCTATATATTAGTTTTATTATATTATATTAATTCTATAATTATTATATCACACATCCCATCATACTATCAATTTTTTGGAATATGATAACATTGCTTGTGTGTAGGGTGGATTACCACCTTGCAAAGCGATGTGATTCATTCAAACTTTACATGGAATGTGTTAGTGATTGGTTTAATAAAATTTTGTTATATATATAACATAAAAATTATTCTGTAATGATAATATATATCATTTAACTTTTTTGTTCTTTCAATCCGACCAGAAAATGGAAATAATGTTCAGGCATACGTACAACCTACCGTCTCGGTGAATGGGGTATTTCATTTTTTGTCTATAAATTTTATGAAATAATATTTATATATATATATATAATAAATATATATGATATTTATTTCATGGTTATAATTCTAGATATTATTTAACAATAATAAAATTTATAGGACCGAAAATAGAAAATTAAAACATTCACAAAAAAACAAAGCAATTATTACCTGAAATGTGATTTTAACAAGGAATGGTTTATAAACGTGTAATAAAATAACATAGGTAAATAATATTAAGTTTGATATATATAATTATGGTTCTATAATATATATATAATAAAATTATATTGATTATTTAGATGTTTGAAACATGAAAGAAGAAAGTTGAGACTTACAATAAGGGATTTATGTCACACTTTTATTTTTCTACAAAAAAGAATACATATTCATGAAATATATCTTTTAAGTGGTGAATATTATTAAAATGAATGAATTCAATTATTATTATCCTTAAATTTTTGATTATTTAAATATCCATTTGTGTATCTCTTTTTCATGGGGTTTATGGTTTCACAGTTACCAAAGTGGTGAGGGATTTTTATCTCAATTTTCATTCTTTGGGGCATCAGTTATGTTATGAAGCTATGATATTTTATTAGGTTTGTGTGAAAAACCTTTTACATGAAATGAAATGAATTTATATATACTCAAAATATTTTAAATTTTCCTTTTAATTAATCCTTTCATAGGGATTATGATTTCTGATTACCAAATTGGTAAGAGTTTTATATTATAATCTCATCATTTATCAAAATCATTTTTAATTAAGTATCCAATATTGATATATCATGATATACCTGTCAATAATTATCCTGAATTTTGTTATCCTCTTGTTATTATGGATATCATCGAGTAATAGAACCATTTTCCCATTCTCTGATACTTAAAATAATTGAGAAAATATTTTTAAGAAAATCCAATATTATTTATCTCTTCAGTCAGAAATCTAGTTTCTTCCAAAACCATGTTTTCTAAAAATGGTTTCAAAAATATTTTATTATTATCCTATTATTTTTAGAATAAATATTTACCCTTGATTCAATTTTTTTTTAAAATTATTTAAATGGAATATTCATGTTTTTTCCAAAAATAATGCTCGTTTAGATTTACTAAAAATGTGATGGGAATATTTGTTTTAATGTGTATGACAAGAATAGATTTATCAAATTTCATGAATAATAATTACATATATTATTCCTTTATAATATTCCAATTTTATTTTCAAATAAAATTATTTTGATGATGCTTTATGTTTTAATTATTTTTTCAAAGTGGAAAATATATTTTCTTAAATAAATATTTTAAATGACTTTTTAGGATTCCTTTATAGTATTTAATGTTTATTTTCAAATAAAATGATTTTGATAATGTTTTATGTTTTAAAAATTGTTTTTCAAAGAAAGGTCATTTAGATTTATAAATTTTCCAAGTGATATTTCAAAATACTTCTCCATCTAAGATGACATATTTTGATATAATGTATGATTTTCTAAGGATATGAACCAAGGATACCATTCTTATTGTTTTTCTAAATGGTTTATTTTTAGGATGAAAATATGTTTATAAAAACCTTTTCTCTACCATGAGTTTCACCATTATATAACTCTTATGAAACCCACAACATTTCATAAGTTATGTTATGATTAAATGATGAAATGATTATAAAACCTATCTCTTTTACAAAGGTTATTATATGATGAAAGTTTTATGAAACCCTTTTCATTTTACGGGTTATGATATGATAAATTGTTTTTATCTTATGGAACACATATATATTATTTAAATTATATGAATATGTTAACTTTATTACCAAGTATGGTGGTTACATTATAAACAAAAATGTATGGGAGATATATCTCCCTTAATTGCATTGGGTATAGATTTATTTCTCATGAGATATAATGGAATAAAATGAGGAGTGAAATTGCTTCAGTAAGGGAAATTTTCTTCTATGATGGTCTAGGGAGTGAACCTTGACTACTATGATGGTTTGGTGAGAAAACTGATTCCACTATAAGGAAATGGATGCCACTGGGGATGGTGGTTTGTCCCACCTAGGCGGTGTATCTATCTATATAGTGCCCTTATAAGTTTTGGAAATGAGACTTGACTACTAAAAAAATTAGTTTATATGATTATGTGTTTTTCATAATTCTATGTCTTAGGAAAATGTTATTCTCTCATGGAAAACGTTATTTTATTATCTTATGATTCATGTATTATGAACTACTAATCTTTATTCCATGAATCTGGATTATGATATTTGATATGCGAGGTATGGTTTTCAAATTTTATGCTTGTGTTCTCACAACCTTATGTTCATGTTATGCTTACATATCTCTTTTTTTTACCTTTACAGAGCATCTTATCTCACCCTTTCTTATGTTTCCATTCCCTAGGTTATGAAGAAAGGTTTTAATATGGATTACTAAAGGGGAAGATATTTATTGGAGACATTGAAAATATTTCACGAATTAAGAATATTGTGATCCACATTTTCAAAGGCATTAAACTATCATAGTACTTAGGCATTTGTTTATATAATGTAGTGAATATTTATTAAAAAATATGTAATATCCATGTATGAAAAGATTGGGTCTCTATAGAATGTCTTATATGAATTAAAGGGAATTTATTTACCAAAATTTGATTAAAGTTATGGATAGACCTTAGGTTCATCCACATTCTCTAGGAATGGTTGAACATAGGAATAAATCATGTGGGAAATCCAATCATTATGGGTTGTTTTTTGGGGATGAGAAATATAAGGAGGAATTATAGAGGTTTCCTCAAGGTTCATGTGATGGTTCTTATTGCTAGACCGTGAAAACAAATTGGTTGGACTAATCTAACCTATGAGTCAGGGTTAACATATTGATCATGTACGATGAGATTCATGTTTTTCAAGGAAAAATGATTAAGTTAATAATAAATGTTTAGTATGATTGAGTATAGTGAGGTGATTTAGAACATGAGATATGCGAGGTACTACATAAGATCTTGGATTTTTACTATGTATGCCTTATGTGTTATTTTTTTACATATGATCCTTAAATTTCTCTAATGAAGGACACTCATGAGTTGAGTCTTTTACTCTAGCGGTGGTATGGATACTAGGGACCATAAGGTGGAATCAGGAGCTACTTGATATCTATTTTTTGATAGTATTTCAATATCTACCAACAAAAACTTCACCTTTCACTAAGTGTGGTGTGTTATGATCCACCCCTTGGTTGTTTCATCTATCTATTAGTATATCACGATCTATAGGTTAAATGTATATATTTTCTACGGGAGGTATTTCATGATCCATCCCTTAGTTATGTTGTTTTATTCAATAGCGTGTCATAATATTCCATCAAGTTATTCCATTTTGAGTAAGGTATATTGTGATCCACCCTCAAATTCATAGTCACTTATAGTGGATTCGTAATGACCAATTGCCTATATGTATAGAATATAGTTGTATATCATTATCTACACTTATAATTTTTTATTTCTCTAATTATGGTATGTAATTCTCTACCCCTAAATTTTATCATCTTCTAAATAGTATATCATGACCTATCAGTAGATAATCCTTCATTGGGAAAGTTATGTCATGATCTTCCCCTCTCTTATTCACTCAATTTTTTTCCTTCAATCTCATCCAAACCCTACCCATTACTCTTATAAACTTCCATAGTAACATTCTAGGGGTTTTGGTCTTCTCAAAAGACCAACTCTAGTTCCCCAAGTGGAAATTCAAAGAGGCACGTCGAGGAAGAGGTAATCTCTTCTACTCATTCTTTCAAGTTTATTTCTTCATATAATTCCAATTATTTTGTTGTTTCATTATAAAATAATAATTCTAGTATCACTCATATACTGATATTCTATTATAAATATGAAACAACCTTATTTAACTTTCTATCCATCCTATAAAAAAACAAAATCACTGCGCGTGCGTACATACAACTTACTGTCTCCACGACGTGGTGTAATTTGATTTTCACCACCACCTTACTTGGATGGGTATAATGGTTTAAATAGTACCTATATATAAATATTATATCATTATACTAATTTTTAGATACTATACACCATCCAATTCAATACCATTCAACAATTATGGGTATGATATCGTCGCTCGAGCGTACGTACGACTTACCGTCTCCACAGTGTGATGTGATTCAGTCTACATGATATTTGTTAAACCATGATTATATAAATTAATTGAATGAATAAATATGATATATATTATACTAATACCATTTTTTAAATGATATAACTATAACCTAAAAAATGAACAAGAACTTATCCGACAAAACATACATAAGAACATAAAGGAGTTAATACCCGAATAACGAGTAATAATGAAATGTTACTAACAAAAGAATGAAAATATGATCATAAATGTTATCATAGAAATGATTATTATTTTGGAATAAATACATAAAATTATTTAAATCATTATACAAGAGGTTTAGATACATACGAAGCATATCAAACCTAAGGTAAGGGATAAATTTTCCAATATCATTTTTATCTGAGATTGTTTATTCATAACTATTTATTGGGGTTATATTTATCATACATGTCCATATTTACAACAAATGTTTTTATAAATTTTTTACTATTCTTCCATTTATGTTTAAATTCATTTTTACCCTTTGTTGACTTTTACCACATGGTATGGAAAGAATCTTTCTTTTGTTTACCATTCGAGGTACTTTTCAACCTTTATAGAAAAAGTTCAAGGATAATGTTTTTTTAGGTTATAAAACATGAATAGATTTTTACACTTTCATAGATAATTATTTCCATGAATCTTACTTTAAATATTTTCAATTTTATTTTCAATTAACTTCTTTTCTTTTAATATTTCATGACATATTGAGAAAATAAAATGTTTTTCAAGAAGAAAAGATATTTTCCTCCAGAACTAAGATCAAGTGTTTTATCAAAAGTATTTTCCATATAAGATGATATATGGTTATTTTTATATCCCTATTATTACATTTATTAGATTACATTATGATTGAATTATTTTTATGAAGTCCTTTTATCTTAAATGTATTATGTTGTGATGGCATGATGTTTAAGATTCACATTTTATTTCATGGGTTATGTTATGATGTATGATTTATATTTTTGTGGAACACATAATAATGGTTTCATTATGAGTTGAGTGGGACCTATATCTCCCTCCAATGAATTGGGTAATGATTTATATCTCATGATATATACATGACTGGAACGATAAGTTAAACTGGTTCAGTGATACAGGACTGGAACGAGGAGTGAACACGGTTCAATAGTGGACTTTCTCTGCTATGATGGTATTGGAAATGAGAATTGACTAATATAAAATGATTTTCTATGCTTAACTATGTATTCTACAAAGTTTCATGTCTTATGTTATGATTATTGGGATTACATTTCACCTCTATGATTTATCCCATGACATGATATTATGATCTCTTATGCAGGATATGATTTTCAAATGTCATGTTCTTATGAATATGATATGATTGATATTTACTTTGTTTAACCTTTCTGAGAATTTGAGATCACCCTTTGTTATGTTTCTTTTCCCTAGGTCAGGAGGAAGGTTATTAAATATGATATGTCAAAAAGGAGTCTAGTTATGATGAAATAAATGAGAGACAATGTAGATGTCTTATGAACCAGTTGTTTTTGTTTCCCAGTTTCTAAAGACACTATACCTATATGGATATATCATGGTTTTGTTATATTTTTAATAATTATACATCAATTATGAAGTAATAACAATGTATGTAAATTATGGGTTGTTATAGTTGGTATCAAAGAAAAGGTATAGTAAACCTTTGGAAACTAGGATGAGAAAGCCTTAGTAAGACCCATAAGGATATGTCTAAGTATAGGATACAAGACTAGTGTTTTAGAAATGGCCATGAATAACCTATGATAAAACCTAAAGTGTGCTAAATTGAATTTTTATTTTTGATTACATGGTTTTTCGGTTATTATTACTGTTTCTCACACTATGCTTCTTGTTTTTAGTCAATGGTTGGAACCCAAAATAACCGCGTTAATGCTGAATGTGATAGGAAATGCAATGATTATCCCCCTGAGAAAACAAATGTTATGGGAGATGGAATTAAAAATCTTGTTGCCATTATCACACAACTTTATCAAGCTATGAATCATGAATTACTTCAAAATGATCAAAGTAAGGAGAAACATTCTGTTCAGTACTTCATGAGGCAGTGTCCACCTTCATTCAGCAGGTCTTCTGGTCTATTAGTGGATGAACAATGGATCAGTACCACTGAAAATATATTTTCAGTTCTACAATGTTCTAAACATGATAAAGTCATCTTAGTAGTATATCGTTTGGAACTTGAAGCTGATCAATGGTGAAATCTTATCAAGAATACAGGGCAATGAGATGAAATTGAGTCCATAGAATGGGACGAGTTCAAGAAATTATTTTCAATAAGTACTTCCCTCATATTCTTTGAACAAATATGGAGAAGTAGTTTCTTGAACTTAAACAAAATGATGATGAATCCATTGGTACCTACGAATAAATTTTTACAAGACTTTCAAGGTACGCTTCTGGAATTATTATCCAATCTGAGAGTAAGATCGATCAATTATTTAGTGTCTTAAAACCAAGTCTCCAAAGGGAATTTTCCATAAGGGACTTTAATAGCTATGTGGAAATAGTTCGATGTGCTCTCAAGGTTGATATGGAGATTGGAGTAACCCATCCATCAAATGGGTTTGATAAGAAGAGGAAAATGGAATTCAAAGGAAAATCTAAAGACCACACTGAAAAGAAGATGAGTTTTCCCTTATGCTCAAAGTGCGGAAAGAAACATGGAGGAAATTGTCTTAAAGGGATTAGTAAATGTTTTAAGTGTGGAAAATAAGGTCATCGAGTAATTGAATACAGAAGTGATGGGAAAAATATGTCTAATGATGTGAACAAAGAAAAAGGCAATACAGAATGCACCTTCTACACTTCAATGTTACAAATTTAAGGAAATGGGGAATTATGCCAATAAATTCCTTAATACAAGGGTTATTGATGATGATCGGCATCAACAAAATCTTAAGGCCAAAGACAAAGGAAAGTCACATAAAATTGCTAGCAGAGATGTGGAGTATGATAATGAAGTGGTGAAAGGTACACTTACCATCCACTCTAAAGTAGAAAATGTTTTATTTGATTCTGGATCCACCCACTCTTTTATTTATGAAGAATTTTCAAAGGGTGTCACTATATTACCTAAAAAATTTGATGTTGACTTAACTGTGACAACTCCTAATGGCACAACAGTCGCAAGAAAAGTTTATAATTCTTCTATAATTGAATTTTGTAGGAAAGTGCTTCCTATAAATCTTGTGATCATTCCTATAATAGAATTTGATGTGATTCTCAGCATGAATTGGATTTATTAATATGGAGATCATATTAATTTCCAAATAAGGGACACCACATTTCATATTACAGATCAATCTATGATCATCTATCGATGCAAGGATGAATATAACCTTCTAGTAAAATTTCTTCCATCTTATGGGTCTTGATTATATAAAATGGAGGTTATTTATCTCAAATGGTTAGTGAGAAACTCACGATTAAGAATACACCCATTGTACAAGAGTTTGATGATGTATTTTTTAAAGAACATCCACATCCTCCACCAAAACGTGATGTTGAGTTTTTAATAGAACTCAGATCAGGTTCTATGCATATTTCAAACACACCTTATAGAATGGACCCAGTTGAGTTGCAGGAATTGAAGAAGAAACTCCAAGAGAATCTTGATGAGGGATTCATATGCCCTAGTGCATCACCTTGGGGAGCACATGTTCTGTTTGTTAAGAAGAAATATGGATCAATGATACTCTTCATTGATTATCGACAACTTAACAAGATCACTATCAAGAACAAATAACCTCTCCCACACATTGATGACTTATTTGACCATCTACACGAAACTCAATACTTTTCCAAGATTGATATTCATTCAGGATATCATCAATTAAGGGTCAAAAATGAGGATATACCAAAGAAGAAATTCTGTACAAGGTATGGACACTATGAATTTATAGTGATGCCTTTTGTTCTTACTAATCCCCTTAAATCCTCATAGATCTAATGAATAGAGTCTTTAGATAATATCTTGATAAGTTTTTGGTAGTCTTTATAAATGATATACTTGTCTATTCAAAGAGCAAGGAATAACATGAATATCACTTGAGAATTTTACTAAATACCCTGAGAATGGAGAAGCTTTATGCCAAATTTACCAAGTGTGAATTTTGGCTTCAAAAAGATTCATTTTTGGGTCACATTATCTCAAGAGAGGGGATATCTATGGATCCATAAAAAATAGAGGTTATTGAAAGATGATCAAGACCAACAACAGTAACTGAGATATGAAATTTTCTTGGTTTGGATAGATATTATCGATGTTTTGTGAAATATTTTTCACAATTATCTAATAAAGTCACCAAGTTGACTCGGAAAAGAGTTAAGTTCATTTGGACAGAGGAATGCGAAGAGAATATCAAAGAGCTAAAAAGAAGGCTAGTTTGTGCACCTGTGCTCACACTGCCTTGTAGTAGAGAAAGGTTTGTGATCTATAGTGATTCATCCAAGAAGGGGATGTGGTGTGTTCTCATGCAAAATGATATGGTGATAGCTTATTCATTACGAAAGTTGAAAATCCATGAGCAAAATAACCCAACTCATGATTGCAGTTAGCTATAGTAATCTTTGCATTAAATATGTGGAGGGATTATCTTTATAGTTAAAGGTATGATATTTATACTGATCATAAAAGTTTAAAGTATATTTCCACACAAAAGGAGATTAATATGATACAAAGAAGATGGTTGGATTTGATTAAAGATTATGATTACTGAATACATTACTACCCTGGGAAAGAAAACAAGTTGGTAGATTCATTAAGTCGACAAGACCATACTAGCTTATCCATGATGAGGATCACGAAAGATCCAATATTTATGGATTTGAAAAGTATGGATCTTGAAATTATAATGAAAAGGGATAAATCATATCTTTCTAAAATGATTTTTCAACTATCTATACATTTGAATATTAAAGAGGCATAGAAGGAAGATGTAGAGTTACAAAAGAATGTGATAAATGTTCCTGAATTCAACCTTGATTGTGATGAAATACTAAGGTTCCGAAATCGGGTTTGTGTTCCTCCCATACTAGAATTAAAGTAGGATATATTGTATGAGGCTCATATTTCTTCATTATATATTCACCCTGGAAGCACAGAGATGTATAGGGACCTAAAAGAGTACTTTTGGTGGGATGACATGAAAATAGATAACTATTAATATGTCTCTCGATGCTTGGTTTTTCAGCAAGTTAAGGATGAAAGACAGAAGTCTAAGGGGATGTTACAACTATTACCGATACCAGAATAGAAATATGAAATAATCACTATGGACTTTGTCATCAGACTTCCCAAAACATCCAAAGGAAATAATTCTATTTGGGTTATATTTGATCACCTTACAAAGTTGGCACACTTAATTTCTATTAGAGAGGATTTCTCTCTTGATCAGCATTCCAGGATATATGTAAAGGAAGTGGTAAAATTTCATAGAGTAACACTTTATATTATATCTATAAGGCCCCAGCCTTAAACATTACTTAATATTGAATTAAATGAATAATTCACATTGAGGATATTTTCAGGTTTATAGTTTTAGAGAATTAGGACATAATTGTTAAATCTCAAAAGATTACAAAGTAGACTAAGTCTCCATAAAATAAAAACTCTTAAAAAGAAACATTTCTAGTTCCATGTTTTAGATAGCATGACTTTACCTTGATCCCATCCTTGACCCTATTCCACATTAAGTACTATAAAAATCATTTCAAAAAAACTTGGGGTGAGCATAAAAAGCTCAGTAAGGTATACACCAAGAATGAAAACTGTTAGTTTATCAAAACAACAAGTAAACCATGTATAATTTATCAAAGTAATACTTTTCACCTTTATGAAGCAGTAAAAACTCTTCACTGAAATAAAAGATCATTACTTACCCTTTTGTAACCAAAAGATTACCATAAAACCCATATAAAGATCACATAACATATAAAGGTAACTTGGGACATAAACATACTTAAATGGAATAACCATATGGTCGACTTCCACGCATATCACTTAATGGAATAGCCATACGAATGACTTCCATACATACTTAATGGAATAGCCATACGGCCGACTTCCATACCCAATGCATTGGAGGTTATAACGTAACCACCCATCCTGGTATTCACGGCACCACCCATCATATGGTTTATCACGTAACCACCCGTCAAATGTCCAAGTACCATTATAAAATCATAAGACATAAAACAAATATAATGGAAAGAAAACATTTCCACACTTTGATCACAATATATCACTAAAATATATTGACATAACAAATCCATTATAAAAACCATTTTCAATACCAAAATACATAAAAGAGTATAGGGTATTTATTTCATTTTAAAAACATCATGGCTTGCTGAGGAAGCCAAAGACCAAATAATACTTGCGGCGGCGGAAAAAGTCGTTGTCACCACATACGTTAAAAGAAACATTCCTTTTTGTCATTTAGTAAAACACTTCGTATAAAAAGATTCCTTTTGTATAAAAGTAAAATTCAACGGGGATTGTACACCGTATAAAATATAGTTGTGTATAAAACAAAATATGCCTCAATGAAAGGATATTGACATGAAGTCCCTTACCTCGGGTCTGACTTGACTCGATCATTCTTTAACGTCCTGAATAATAAACACGAGTTAAATTATACTTGATTAAGAACCTTTTTCAAGATTATTATTCCTTTTATATCAATTATTTCCATGCTATAAACATTATGTAATCATTTAAGTTAATAATGTTTGTTTTGTCGATATTTGGTTCTTATGTCGAAAGTGGACTTCTTACAATTACATGTTGTTCGTGTGGTCAATGGTTCTTTATATCTAGAATGACATTCCTGATTTGGATATCATATATATCATATATATCTTTCATATACGTGTATTTATAATATCACATAATCATTTATAGGTAAGAAATGAAATGCACCGTTCATGGAGACGGTAAGCCGTACGTACGCATGAACGCTACTTTCATTTCTATGTCATATTAATGGAATTAAAACTAAATGAGAGGTATGTATATTTTAATTCCAGAATTATATTAATCATTTAGATGTAACATAAATCATATATATCCATTATATATATGTACTTATAATAGTACATTACATTTGGGGATAATAAATGAAATGCACCGTTCATGGAGACGGTAAGCCGTACGTACGCATCAACGCTACTTTCATTTCTATCTAATACTTTAATGGAAAGAAATAATAATGATATAGAGGTATATTATAATTCCAGAATAAAATAATATATAATAACTTTAAATCCTTCCTTTATACGTCCCATATATGGCATTAACGAATCAAATCACTTTGAGGGGGCGATAGTCCGCACTTCCTAAAATGAAATTATCATGTTTACCCACAATGGAAACCATAAAAGTATACCACAAATTAAAAATAAAGAATCATAAAGAAAACATAAAAATAATATATATCATATATAAATATAGTGACATCTTAATGGCCACCATTAAAGGTGTTTAAAAGAAGATTGAACAATCATCGTTTCGTGAGGCAGAAATTCGCCAACCACAGAAACAGTACGTTCTTTAACCATTAGATGCAGATGTGTGTAAGTGTAGCTCAAATGATTATTATAAAAAAAATCCTAGTATATTTAAGATACTGGAGTTGTTACAAAATAAATGAATAAAAAGAGTTTAGGGGGTTGGAGAAGCAAAATAAAACAAAAGAACACAAGTGAAGACATTACCTTAAAATCGGGTAACTCTCTTAGATTTGAGATCAAAGGCTTACTTGGGAAGACTTATGCCCAAAGTGAGGCTTCTAGGAGTAATAGAGGGATGTTTAGAGACAAAAATAGAATATCTTGGCCGAACCAAAGGCTTGAGAGGTGTGTGTAAGGTGGTAGAGGTGGGGGCCTTTTATAAGAGGAGAGGAGGGGCACTCTTGGAAAGTAAGGAAATGTTACTTTATTGTAGAATGATTTTCGGATTTTAATGGTCCCAAATTAATTTTTTTCGAGGATAAGGTGATAAGGGTTTGAAATACACCCATCCCATAGGTTTTGGACATGTGTAGGTCTTATATTTTACATTATCTTTCCAATTTATTTAAATCGTTAAATAATGAGGTAATCGCTGCATCATCATGGTGTCATAAATAATTTTATTTATTTAATGTCTAAAAATTATTAAAAAATTACTATGATGTATTAAATCTTTGTATCTTTCCAATGACTATTTATAGTTAAAAATATGACTTGTATCACCCCATTTAAAAATTGTTTTAGTAAAAAAACTCATGTTTGTGTCATTTTAATTTTAACATTAAATAAAAAGTTATTAATGTCATTTTCCAACCAAAGTGGCTCCATGGGGTCCCCAAGTTGACCCATGGATTGTCTTGGTCTGCCATGACACATAAAATAAGGGTAGGACATGTGTCAAGTTCATTTCATATTATTAAAACATTATTTTTACCTTAAACAACACTAATTACCTTTAATCACAATTAATAAACATAAAAGTTACTATTCACCAAAAAATTATTTTAATCCCATTGAACCACATTTTACTTCTTAATGACAACCATGTATGTCGGATTTTTGAAATTCAAAACACAGAGGTGGTAAAACTACATTTAAATGAAAAATCAGTTTTTTTTAAGTACCACTTAGTGGTTTCACTATTCATCAAAAATTCAAGTTTTTCAGAAAAATACCAAAAATTCACCCTAAGATATATTTGATATTCCAAATTCAAAAATGAAGTACATTTTACAAAATTCAAAACATATAAGTTGCATTAATTAATTTAATAATTAATTCCCGCTGTCAGAGCAAATAGCGTGTTTTTATGAAACAATAAGTATCAAAAGATTGACACTAGTTTAAGTCTAATTTCAAAGTGAAATTAATTCCAACAACCACTATTGGATTTAATGGTAAAAATATATTCTAATTTCACTTTAAAACTAATTAAAAATATAATCTAATCATATAAATAAATTAGATTAAAAAGAGGTTTTGAATTAAAATACAACATTTTACACTATTCATTAAAAAAATGAACTTTATCGGAAAAATACCAAAAATTTACAGAAAGTAAATTTTGATGTCCCGATTCTAAAAAAGAGTGTTATTTGGTCCAATACAGTGTATAAGAGTGAACAAAACTATATTTAATGAAGGTTCACCATGAAAAGGTGATAAGTCGACCTTTAGTGAAAATTGGAGTATATATGCCTAAAATTGGATTCTTTTCATATTTTAATCCTTTATTATTTATTGTATAAATGTAAAAACATTTCAAAAAAACATATATAATCATATTTTTGTTATTTCTATTCATTCCCGCCAATACAACGACTACGTGTTAACTACCATTTAAAATAATATTATTTTATTACTAGTGTGCAACGTAAGATTTCAAAGAAACTCTTTGTTGAGTATCAGGTACGCTATCGAACATAGAAACCCCTTTAAAGTAAAATTAATATTTAATTAGTAAATATTAATAAATATGAAAATGATTTATTCTTTATTTACATGGGATGTTACAATATCTGATCAGGATCCATGGTTTACCTCGATGTTCTGGAGAAGTCTTCAGCATGCTCTGGATATAGAGTTAAGTTTCAACACTACTTATCATCCTCAGACAGACGGTCAGTCTGAGAGGAAAATTAAAACTCTAGAATACATGTTGAGAGCTTGATCTATGGATTTAAAAGGTGACTGGGATCAACACCTACCATTGGTGTAATTTTCTTATAAAAATATCTTTCACTCCAGTATTTAGATGGCTCCTTATGAATCCCTCTATGAAAAGAAGTGAAAAACTCCAACTTGCTTGGATGAATTTGGGGAAATAAAGTTATTAGGACCTGATCTTTTTGATGAAATTCCCGAAATGGTAAGATATATTCAAAAAAATTTAAGAGTGGCTTATAGTCAAAAAAATATGCTGACAACCGAAGAAAAGACCTAATGTTTGAAGTGGGTGATAAGGTGTTCTTACGAATATCTCTCTGGAAGAGAGTAATGAGATTTGGAAATAAGGGAAATATGATCCCCTGGTATATCGGTCCTTTTGAAATTTTGGATACATGTGTTCCATGTATCTCTCCTAAAAAAGTACATACCTGATCCTTCAGATGTACTAAGCTCAGAAGTCATACCACTAGAGCAAGATCTTTCTAATAAAGAACAACCGGTAGAGATTTTGGATCGTAGCGAAAACATTCTATAAAACAAGACCACTCGCTTGGTTAAAGTTTTATAGAGGAACCACTGATTTTAAGAAGATACATGCGAACTTGAGGATATGATTAAAGAGAGGTATCCTCATCTGTTTATTACCAAGTGATGAATTTCGAGGGAAAAATTCAATTTAAGGGGGGTAGAATGTAACGCCCTTATGTTTTTATGAAATATTTATATAATTTTTATTTTTCAGTAGCTTTATTTTAATGTAATTGTGATTTAAAACAAACTATGAGATTACCTTAATATAAAATTACCGTTATATCCAAGTTGTCAGGTTAGTGGGATTAATTATAACTAACTAATGAAAATGTATTATGAAAAATATAAATCAATTAGATATTTGTATTTTAGAGTGAATTAATTTTGGTAATTAAATTAATAAGATATATATTTATTATATACTTAATAAAATATTTTTGATATTCATTCAATGGATATTTTAGTCATAGGTTATGAATAAAACCCTATTTGATGTATTTTTTTAAAAAAATGATAATTTTACACCTTTGAATGGAGAACCCATTTTAAATTAATACTTTGACACAATAATTATTTTTATAAATTTTATTTTAATGTGGGATATAAAAATTTACTTTGGATAAATTTTTGATATTTTTCTGATAACTTTCATAATTTGATGAATAGTAAAAATAAGCTAAATTTTAATTAAAAACAACTTTTTTCATTGAGATAATTATATGTTTAAATTATAATATTGAATTGTTTTAAAGTATAAATTGAATATATTTTTACAATTTAATATAATTTATTTCATTATCATTAATTTTACATTGAACTCACAGGTAAAAGAATTTCAATATTTTGCAATATTTTAACTTTTAAAACCCATTTTCTCAACAACGAGATTAATTTTAAATTAATTACCACAAATTCTATGTTTTGAATTTTGAAAAATGGATTTTATATTTGGAATAATTAGGTACAAATTATGTTAATAGGATGCTTTTATTTTTTAGCATTATGAATAGTAATTCTGGTAATTATTTTTATTACTATGGTTAAAGGTGAATCAGGTAATTAAGGGTAAAAATAATATTATAAAATTACCATAACATCTATAAAAAACCTATTTTATGATTAAATTAGACCCTTATCATCTATTTTTTGAAATGGAATTACATTATTTCCACTTACCCATGAAAATTACATGAATGTAATAAAAACTAATGAAATGGACAAAGTGTCACAATCTCTTTTTATATAAGTGTGTTAATTTTAATTTATAGATAACTAGGATATAAAATAGAATATATATAGTCTATAGAAATATAAAATAATTACCCACATCATAAAAATTTAATTATAATTTTTAGATATTAAATAATTACTATTAATGATGACACAATAGTGATGTAGAAATTATTTTATTTATAGAAATATAAAATAAATGGTTTTAAAAATGTTAAAATAATTATCATATGAATTAATTAATGTTCTCCATAAATTTTATAGGTGACTATGACATATTATGAGAGTATTTAATATGTTGGTTCTAATTTAACATCTTTTTGAATTTTATTTAAAGTCTAATAAATGAATAGTGTCAAAATTGACACTATTGATATTTTATAAACATAACATTTTATTATATTATTTAAAAATCATGAAAATATTTAAAAATTATGTAGTTATAATTATAATGTCTAAAATAAAATAAATTATCCATTTATGTTCAATTAACACCACATAAGTAAATATTCATTACCACTAAATATTTAGAAGGTTATTACCAAAATTAAACATTAATTGAATAACTAAGGGTCAATTAAAAAGATAAGGTTTAAATTGACAAAATAAGTTATCCAAAATTTATTGGTTGATGATATTACAACCCTATATCATCTTATCTTCATATTAGGGACACTCTGGAGGTTTTTGGGTAGGGTTTTATTTTATTATAAATTAATATTATTGAGAGTTTCCTAAAGTGCCCGTCTCTATTATAAAAGGGCACCTCCTCCCTCTCATCTTCACTCCATTTTGTGCCTTCAATCTCGGCCAACCCCTACCCATTACTCTTATCAACTTCACTAGTAACATTCTGGATGTTCTAGTCTTCTCAAAAGTCCAAATCTAGTGCCCTAAGTGAAAATTCAAAGGAGTCACATTGAGGAAGAGGTAATCAATTCTACTGATTCTTTCAAGTTTTTTTCTTCTTCTAATTACTCTAATTTATGTTATTCCCCAACCCCAGAATACCAGAGTCGGTGCATTATTATGTATCATTTATATGATCATAAATGATCAAGTCTCGAAATAATTATTAGTATAGTAGCCTTGGAAGTACTAGATACATTCATAAGGTTTACCTTACATCGTAAAATGGAAAACTACAACAACATTGTTTCCATAGACAACACTGAGATCCCATAGAATATCTCTGGAGGTCAGTCATAATATACTTATTTGAATCCTGGGGAAAATAAAACATATAAAGGGGTGATCTCATATTCCTAGTAAGGATAACATTATAGCAGAAACTTTCATAAATAAGCATAAACATTTAAGGCAGTGTATAAGACTAGAACAAAAGCCTTTTAAACTTGAACTTCATCATCATATGGAAAAAAATAAAATCAAATAATTCCATTTACTTATTCACATGTATATTATACTAGTCGAATAATCACATGTAATATCAATATCCACTTTCATAATAATGGAATGCATAATGCCAGGCTTTCATAACAATATAGTCAAGGCCTTGTGCCAAGACTTAAAATAAGATTTTGTCAAGGCCTTGTGCCAAGACACTAGTTTGTCTCATGAGACCTACCAATGCATTGAGGAGCTATAGTGGGCTCCACCCATCACTTACTAAGTCCAATTCATTCCTCATATGAAAAGTTGGAAACATAACATAAACATTCATATTAAAACTAGCATAAGAAATGTCAATACTTTATCCACAAACTATGAATGGTATAAAAATAGCACATACACATTCAAAAATAACTCATTCAATACAATATGGAAGATTGAATTGTAACATATTAACCTCAATATAGAATAATGAAGGATATTGGCATAGATGAAAATAATTATCAAAACTATTTGAGAGAAATATCCCCATTTTTTGAAAACATTTAAAAGTCACACTATTTGTCAAGAAGCCGTTTAAAAATAGATTTTGGAATCAAAGTGCCCCATACCACTTTGAAACTTTTAATAGGAATTTTAATTTAAAAAATTAAGTTCCATATAAGTAAATCCTAAAAACCATTTTTAAAACATAGGCATTAATGAGAAAGATTTAGAATAATAAATCTTTAAAACATTTTAAAATAATATTTTAGTTAGAATTCCTAACCAAAAGAGAGACACTTGAATACAAATAATTGAGGTAATCAAAACTTTGTAATATCATGATAATAAATGTATCCATGATATACTATGGAAAAGTACATTATATACACCATATAAAAGTGATTTGGTGTATAACAACAAAGAAGTCTCAATGGAATGTAAATTGATATGAAATCTATTATAAAGACCATATCCTTAGGTTAAGGATAAATCAACGACATAATTATGTGTGAAAAGTATAAATACATTCAATATGATTAGATATTTAGTGTAAATCAATCAGAGGAAATTCACACATATTCTTGTAAAAACAACACCAATGAATTGGATATTTAACTCAACAAATTGAGATTGAGTTAAAATTACTCTTATCAAGTTCATATCGATGAATTGAGAATTTATCAATGGAGTCATTTTGTGTATCAAAATTATATCCATAGAAAGGGGAGTGGAAATTGTGAAAAAAGAAAATGAATAGTGATTCCACACATAATCTTGGAGTAAAATAATCAATGAAGTATGCGTAAAGCCGAATGAGTAAAAATTGAAATTTGTAATTCACTTACCAATTTGGTAAATTAGAAAACATATATCCCATGAAAGATGGATAATAAAATGATGATTTAAATATCCATAAATTAAATTATATTACATAATGAATACAATCATGGGAAGTACACACACCACATGCAATAAATAAGTGGTGAACAATGGAAATCTCACGGAATTTAAAGTGAGATAAGAAACCCCTTACTTTGTACTTTTTCCTTGGTCGAGGGTAGTTTAACCTCTGGTATAATGGTGAAATAATTTTTATTAAATTATACAATAATCATATACATTAATATGATATCATCTATGATCTTTTAACTTTGCTTTGTTAATAATATCTTAGTATTATCGTCATTTCTGGTGTTAACAGATTATTTTTTCCTCTATATTCTTTGTTATGTGAGTCATATTTGTTATGGATGAAATGTATCTTATTAATATACAGAATTATATCATGTATTTAAACATTATTTTTAATCATCAAATGAAATTTATTCTTGAATGGATATGCTGGGGAATGAATCTCATCGCTTTTGTGGTGATGGTAATCTGTACGTACGCACGAGTGACAATATCATTCTTTTCATATTAAAATAATATATAATTGGATCATATATCATATATAAAGAATAATTATCATGTTATATTTATTATTTATATCAATTACACATCATTATTATACCCATCCAAATAATAATGTATTGAATAACAATTACACCTTGACGTGGAGACGGTAAGTTGTACGTATGCACGTATGGTGACATGTTATTCAAAGGATGGATAGAATAATGATTTTTTTGTACCATATTTATAATAAATTCATAGTATATAGAAGATACCGGAGTTATTATTTTATAATGGAAATAAAAAATAAAGAGGAAGTGGAAGAAGAAAGGAACTTGAAAAAGGTGGTAAGATATTTACCTCTTTTTCGGGTTCTTCCTTTTGATTTGATCAAAAGGGCTCTTTAGGTTGGAATTATGACTAAAGTAAGGAATATAGGATTAAGGGAGGATATTTGATAGGGTATTTGGGAAGAGGTTGGTCGAGACAAATGTTTTTTAATGTAATGCCCCGACCCCAGCTACCCAGAGTCGGTGCATTACTTCGTAACATTGGCATGATCACAAAAGATCAAGTCTCAAAAGACCGATTAGTTTAGTAGCCTTGGAAACACTAGATATATTAATAAGTCTTTCATTACATCAAAAAATAAACAAACTACAATAACATGGTCTTCATAGTCCACACTCATATCCCTTTATGACTATCCCTGCAGGTCATTCATAAAATACTTCTTCACATCCTGGAAAAATATTAAAACATTGAAAGGGGTGAACTCAGATGCTCAGTAAGGATAACAATATAGCGGAAGCTTTCATCAATAAAAATAAACATTTAAGGCAATGTATAACTAAAAAAAAGTCCTTTTAAACTTTAACTTCAATATAATATGGAAAAAGTAAAATGAGATAATGCCATTCACTTCTTCACATGGATATTCTACTGGTCGAATAATCAAATGCAATATCAATAACCACTTTCATAACGAGGGAATGTATAATGCCAGACATTCTGAAACATTTTGTCAAGGCCTCGACCAAGATGTCTAAAATGATTAAGGCCTCGGCCAAAACCATAAATCAAATTGGGAAAGGGCCTCGGCCAATTCCACATCTAGTTGTCTCATGAGACCTACCGATGCATCGAGGAGCTATAGTGGGCTCCACCCGTCACTTATTAAGTCCAATAAATTCCTCATATGAATAGGTTTAAACATAACATTAATATTCGTATTAAAACTAGCATACGAAACGTCAAAAATTTCTCAATAGACTATGGATGGTATAAAAATAACACATCCACAGTCAAATATTTCACAAAATGTTCAATGTGAGTTTTGTATCATAAATCAATTTCAATTAAACTTAAAACCCATCAAAGGATGTTGACATGGATGAAATCAAAGCTATTTGAGAGAAATATCTCTCTTTTTTTGAAATAATTTAAAAGTCCCATAATTATAAAATAATACATTTACTTTGAAAATATTCTTATAAGCTTGTAAGGAAATCTTAGACGAAGTTATAATGGCGGAAAATAGCCGCACCCGCCGTATAAGTTAAAAAAACATTCTTACCTTAAATTTGTCAAAAAGGTCAAAAAGTAAATTTTTTAGAAAAAAACGATAAGATTCCTTTCAAAAACGTATAAGGGTATAAATGAATTTAAACCATTTTCCATTTAATAGTAAAAATGTTTTGAAAGACATTTTTAAGAAACATGGATGTGGATGATAACGAGGTCCCAGTAGATAATTATGTATAAACAACCTTGGATAATGAAGAGGTTGTGAAGTAAACCCTTACCTTGTACTTTTCCTTGGTTGGGGTAGGTTAACCTCCTGTATAATGGTGAAATAATTGTTATTAAATTATACAAGAATCATATACATTCATATGATATCATATATGATCTTTTAACATTGCTTTGTTAACAATATCTTAGATTTATCGTTGTTTCGGGTGTTAACTTACTCGTTTTCTTTTATATGTTTTGTTACGTAAGTTGTGTTTTTCATGGATAGGTTGTATCTTATTCATATACATAATGATATCATGTCCTTAAACATTATTTTTAAATCATCAAATGATAATTATACTTGAATGGATACAACGGAGAATGAATCTCATCGCGTTCGTGGAGACGGTAGTCCGTACGTACGCACGAGCGACAATATCATTATTTTGATATTAAAATAATATATAATTGGATAGTATATCATATATACAGAATCAATATCATGTTATATTTATTATTTACATGAATTACATATCATTATTATACCCATCTAAATAATAATATATTGAATAACAATTACACCACGACGTGGAGACGGTAAGCCGTACGTACGCACGTATGGTGACATGTCATTCAAATGATGGGTAGAATACTGAATATTGTTGTTCCATATTTATAATAACATATCAGTATATATAAGATACTGGAGTTATAATTTTAGAATTGAAATAATAAACAAAGAGGGAGTGGAAGAAGAAAGAAACTTGAAAGAGGGTGATGAAAACGTTACCTCTTCTTCGGGTTATTCCTTTTGATTTGATCAAAAGGACTCCTTAGGATGGCTTTCTGACTAAAGTAAAGCTTCTAGGATGAAGGGAGAGAAGTTGGGAGAGTATTTGGGCAGAGTTTGGACGAACCAAAAGGCTTGAAAGTGTGAATAAGGTGGTAGAGGTGGGGGCCTTTTATAAGAGGAGAGGAGGGGCTCTTTTGGAAAGATTGAAATGTTACATTATTATACAATGATTTTCGGATTCTAAAGGTCCCACACTTATATAATTCGAGGATAAGGTGATAAGGGTTCGAAATCTCCTCATCCAATAGTCTTTGGACAAGTGTAATCCTTGTATTTTACACTATCTTTTCATTTTATTAAAATCGTTAAATAATGAGGTCATCGCTGCATCATAATGATGTCATAAATAATTTAATTTATTTAATGTCTAAAAATTATAAAAAAATACTATGATGTAGAAAATCTTTTTAGATTTCCAATGAATATTTATAGTAAAAAATATGACTTGTATAACCCCATGTAAAAAGTGTTTTAGTAAAACATTTCATGTTTGTGTCATTTTTTTACTCTAACATTAAATAAAAGGTATTTATGTCATTTTCCAACTAAAGTGGCTCCATGGGGTCGCCAAGTTGACCCATGGATTTTATTGGTCGGCCATTACTCATACAATAGGGGTAGGACAAGTGTAAGGGTATTTTCATATTTTTTATAATATCATTTTTACCTTAAATTTCACTAATTACCTTTAATAGCGATTAATTAAACTTAAAAGTTACTATTCACCAAAAAATTATTTTAATCCCATTGAACCACATTTTACATCCTAATGAAAACCATATATTTAGGATTTTTGAAATTCAAAACACAGAATTGGTAATATTTCATTTAAACGAAAAATCAGTTATTTAACTACCACTTAGTGGTTTCACTATTCATCAAAAATTGAAGTTTTTCAGAACAATGCCAAAATTTTACCCTAAGCTATAATTGATATTCCGAATTCAAAAATGATGTCTATTTTAAAAAATTCCAAACATATAAGTTGCATTAATTAATTTTATAATTAATTCCCTCTGTCACAACAAATAGCGTGTTTTTAAGGAACAATATATATCAAAAGATTTTCAATTGTTTATGTCCAATTTCAAAGTGAAATTAATTCTAATGACCAAAATTGGATAAAATGGTAAAAATATATAATAATTATACTCTAAAACCACTAAATGCTATAATTTATCACTATAAATTATTTTTATTAGAAAAGTTGTTTTTAAGTATTTTTCACTTTTGATAAAAATTAGAAGTTCTCAGAAAAATACCAAAAATTCAACATAGGCTAATTTCGATATTCCAAATCCAAAAATGAAGTCCATTTTGATAAATAAAATTTATAAAATTTCAAAAAGTAGGTATTACTATTCACAACGGCTAGTTTAATTAGTTGTGGTGTGTGTTAGAGCTCGAGGTTGCGTACAACACACGCTATTGCATTATTCGAAGGGAAACGTACTGTGGAAGCTTGGGGTGTTACATTTAAGGTGTGAATTAGAGTGACGGGGGAGTTCCCTTTTATAAGAGGGGTGAGGGGCACCTTAGGAAAAGCTAGAAATATTATTTTATAATAAAGTCATTTTCTATTTATAATGGCTTAAAAATGGATTATTTAAAGGATAAGGTGGTGATGGGTCGAAAACCACTCAACCAATTGGTTTTAGACAGGTTTGGGTCACTATATTAAATTTATTTTTTAGATTTAACTCTTAGTTAAATAGTTTGACATTTACCATGTCTCTTTGTATTTATATATTATATGGTTAATAAACTTACTATATACTTCCAAGTGAACCCCAATTGGTTCCTCAATGATACAACTATAATTATATAAGTCTTTTGGCCGATCCTTATATTTTTATGAATATAATATCAATTAATAATATAATATTTGTTTTAAAAACCCTTTTATGTCAATTTTGACACTATTTTGTATTTTGTTTTTTCTAAATTCATAACAACATTATTACTTCTAAAAAAATTAATCTAACCAACCTTAATATGTCATATTAACCAATAAAAAATTTTAATTCATAAAAAGTCTCAAATTACATTTATTTGGAAGATTATAATATCAATTATTTTAATATTCTATTAATTAGGTAATTACTGCATCATCATTGTGTCATAAATAAATTAAATTTTTTAACGTCTAAAAAATATAAATAAAATACCATTATGTAGGAAATATATTTATCTTTATAATTAATATTTATAGTAGAATTTATCTTTTGTTTATCCCAATATTAAAAAAATTAGTTATTAAACTTTGATTTTAACTCTTTTAACTCTTCTTTAAATAAAATGATAATAAATGTCCTAATATAATCCAAGTGGATCAAAAAGGTTCATATTGTATTCCTAAGGTTGTTTTTGGTCGAATTATACTTATCCAATAGAATTGGGACATGTGTTAGGGTAATAATAATATCATTTTTACCTTTAATTACCCTATTTACTTTTAACCGTGGTAAATAAAAGTAAAAAGTTATTATTCAACGAAAATTATTTTTTTCTTATTGAAACACATTTTACTCCTTGATATTAACCGTGTCTCTCATATTTTCTAAATTCTACACATATATGTTGTAAAATTATGTTTTATGTGAATTTGCAAATTCTCCTAGGAGGTGGGTAAAAGACGGTGAAAAGTTCTATAAAATTTTATATATCTAAAATTATTATAAATTGACTCCAATGGATTACATTGAACATATATAGGTATTATGTGTCTATTTTGACCTGAAATAAATTTAAATAAAATAAAAAATTATAAAAAATTGGTTTTAAACTATAACTCAATGTTTTTTACTATTCATCAAAAATTGAAAGTTTTCATAAAAATACCAAAAATTTACCCTAAGATAATTTTGATATTCTGAATTAAAAAATGAAGTATATTTTACAAAATTCAAAACATAGAAATTTCATTTATTTGTTTAAAATTAATTCCCATTGTCAAAACCAAAAAGCGTATTTTTATGAAATAATAACTACCAAAAGATTGACATTTGTTTATGTCCAATTTCAAAGTGAAATTACTTCCAATGACCAAAATTGGATTAAATGGTAAAAATATAATCTAATTATACATCCAAACAATTCATATTTATATTTTAACACTATAAATTATTTTGATTAAAAAAGTTGTTTTTAGTTAAAATATATTGTTTTTCACTATTCACCCAAATATGAAAGTTATCAGACAAACACCAAAAATTTATTGAAACTAAATTCTTATGTCCTGATCCCAAAGAAGAATCTTATTTTTTCAAATTGAATACATAAAATTTTCAAATATTGAATTTAAAAAGGGTTCTCCATTAAAAGGCGGTAAAATTGCATTTTTTTCAAATATACTTCGTTTATCTGAAAAAAATGAAATTTTCCTTAAATTATGTCTAAGAAACTCATAATATGTATTATAAAATTATAAGGGTTATTTAAAGTTCAAAATTCTGTAAATACTTTTCATAACTACTTTTGAACGACTAGTTTGGTAAGTCGTGGTGCGCTTGAACTCGATGTTGCGAGTAGTGTAAGTTATTGAATTACTTTGAAGAACTAACGTACTATGAAATCTTGGGGTGTTACATTCTTGACTCCTTCAATATATTGTGTCCTCGCAATTTTTAAAATTGGGCTTGGGAATATAATGGGAAGTCCCACATCGGAAAAAAAAGTCAATAAAACTGTCACTTTAAAAGAAAGAAAGAGAAGTACAAAGGTCACCCAAGATAACCCATACTAGGATTCCATGTAAGAAAACATGGATATAGAAGATAAAATAATTGTCAAGTTCTGATGGAGAGGGATAGAAAACATTATTAGTAGAAAGTTAACAACAAGAAAACCAAAAACTTGTGATGGTACAAACGGTCATTAGTTTCCCAGTAGGAAAAGTAAACAGACAACAATTTTTTTGTTTTTAGTTAAATTTCATAAAGATGAGGAATCTATTTATGAGATTGACTAAGAACGTAAAGATATATACTTACTTTTTAATTAGAGTTTCATTATTTAAAAAATTTCTACCACTAACTCATTTTTTTAAAACGATGAGTATTCAAGAAGACTTGGTCACACTGGAAGATCTAGAATAAATTCTATAGAATCACATGATCCATGAAGGATAAACTATATATTTAACTTGTCTTTAGAGATTAATCATGAACAAAATGGTTAGTAAAAGATCTGATGATCACCCAAAAAGATATTCCTTTAAAGAAAGAAACACTAATCTTAATTTCTAAAATTAAACCAACAGTACCCCAAAGTTAAATAAATACCATTCAATAAACAATTGTCCTTAAAATCCTTCAATATAATCCAAACTAATATTTAAACCCAAAACTTAGAGGAATTTGGTTATGTAGTCTTCCACGTTAAATTGTATCTCCAAATGACATCAACTACTCTTAAAGTCGCATACTTAAAACTAATTAACCTAATCACATATTCTCTATTATAGGTTAATCATTTCCATAAATAACCCAAATCACTATAAATACACAATAAAAACATAGATAAATAAAATCCACCATTACTCAAATAAAATCCCATAGTATTCTATTTTCCTTGGGCATATAGTGTTCCAAAAAATCGAACGTCTTCCAAAATGACATTTATCACTTAATCACCAAATCATTTTTCTATAGTAAGGGTATTCATTTGATAAGACATAATATCCCAAATAAACTTATTATTGATCAATAAAATCATTTAACTAAAAAAAATTAGTCACACTAACCAGTGACTTCACATAGTCCAGTGGTAGGCGATAAATCCCAATTGCACTTTGGTTGTGAGTTTGATTCCCACAACTTTGTCCGACGCGGCGGGTTGTCACACGGTCTGCGTGTTTTTCTTTTTCAAAAACTATATTTTATAACATTTCCAAAATGAGATAAATTCCTCAAAATAACCATAACATAATTTAACCACAAATGTTATCTCATACCTTGCATTTTCATTTCAAAATATAATAAATTTTAATTGTCTCAAACCCAATGATCATATAAAACCAAATGGTTATTTATAACTATATCCACAAGAGAAAAGATAATTCTTCCTTAAATATCATTTTCATATGAAAACTGTAGGGTTAAAAATACAAGAGAAAATTATTCTAAAGTAATACCATAAACAAGGAGCACTAATACTTTTAAACATTTCTCCAACCATTTATTTCTGCATAGCTTCTTCTTTGACCACGAAAATATCCTATAAAATAGGGCCTTCACTTGGGTAATGGCCAGGTCCCCTAAATTTATGGAAAATGACTATAAATGGATTCTTGGGACCATTTTTATTTTTTTCCATATTACTCTTCATTTTTCCTCAGCAATTATTCACTTTATGTCCTTATTTCCCACACATAACACATTTCTTTGTTCCATTGAGACACTTTCTTGGGTGTCTCCTTCCATGTTTCCTGCATGATGGAAATTGAGGATTCTTTTCTCCATGGTCTCCACTACTGGATATTTTATCATTCATCACATTTCTCTTCTTTGTTGAGTCCGGGAGTTGTTTAATATATATGTTGTTGATCATATTTTTGGAAAACTGATTTGGCATGAACACAATATCTTTTATGCCTATCAACATTCCATTTTTTTGCTCATTTCCACCACTATTCCCACCTTGTACATCATTCTCAAAGTTAAAATTACTTCCTTGGAATCCAGCCATTAAATAAAACCAAAAAGCATTATGTGAGTAACAGTAGTCATAAAATTATTTAGAGAATATCATGGCACCATATTATCAATTTGAAACACCTTAGGATTAACCAATTCATTTATTCTCATCTTATATTAAAATACATTAAATAGGTTTGTAAAGAAAATGTAAATTATCCTAAGCATATCCCCTGGGAGTGTCGTAACCAAGAGTGCAGCAAGGCCCGTTTTTGTGCTCCAGTTCTCGTTCGAGTCTAGCTTAAAGCGGTGTTTTCAGGTTTTATCCCTAGGTACATTTATGCCAGAGCCACCTGCACCTTCTTATATCCAGACAAGGATGTATTTCTTGGAAAACTCACAAAATCTCTACAATACCAAAATTTTAGGAAGTTCTTCTATACTAATCCTCAAAGTCTATCTTAGGGGCTATGTGCTCTAATCAGAGTTTATCTAAATCTAGTTTCCAAGGTTTGTACTAAACTTCCTCTGATACCAACTGTAATGCCCCGACCCCAGAAGCCCAGATTCGGTGCATTATTACGTATCATTGGCATGATCATAAAAGATCATGTCTCAAAAGACCAATTAGTTTAGTAGCCTTGGAAGTACTATATACATTCATAAGGTTTACATTACATCATAAAATGGAAAACTACAACAACATTGTTTCTATAGACAACAGTGAGATCCCATAGAAAATCCCTGGAGGTCAGTCATAATATACATCTTTGCATCATGGAAAAAATAAATCATAGAAAGGGGTGATCTCAGATACTCAGTATGGATAAAATTATAGCGAAAACTTTCATAAATAAGCATAAACATTTAAGGTAGTGTATAATACTAAAACAAATGCCTTTTAAACTTGAACTTGAGCATAATATGGAAAAGAGAAAATCAAATAATTCCATTTACTTATTCACATGGATATTCTACTAGTATAATAATCACATGTAATACTAATAGCCACTTTCATAATTAAGGAATGCATAATGCCATACTTTCATAACCACATAGTCAAGGCCTTGTTCCAAGACTACAAATAATATTTTTTCAAGGCCATGTGCCAAGACACTAGTTTGTATCATGAGACCTACCGATGCATCTAGGAGCTATAGTAGTCTCCACCCATCACCTACTAAGTTCAATGCATTCCTCATATGAAAAGTTTGAAACATAACAGAAACATTCGTATTAAAACTAGATATGAAATGTCAATACTTTATACACAAACAATGAATGGTATAAAAATAGCACATCCACAGTCAAAAATAACTCATTCAATACAATATGGAATATTTTATTATAACAAATTAACCTCAATAGAGAATAATGAAGGATATTGATATAGATGAAAATAATCATCAAAACTATTTGAGAGAAATATCCCCATTTTTTTGAAAACATTTTAAAGTCACACTATTTGTCAAGAAGACATTTAAAAATAGATTTTGGAATTAAAGTGTCTCATACCACTTTGAAAATTTTAAAAGTAATTTTAATTTTGAAACTTTAATGTCCATATAAATAAATCCTTAAATCCATTTTTAAAAAATGGGCATTATTGAGAAATATTTAGAATAATAAATCTTTAAAACATTTTAATATGATATTTTAGTTAGAGTTCCTAACCAAAATAGAAACAATTGAATAAAAATAATTTAGGTAATAAAAACTTTGTAATATCCTAAGAATAAATGGATTCATGATATACTATTTCAAAGTACATTATATACACCATATAAAAGTGATTTGGTGTATAACAACAAATAAGTCTCAATGGAATGTAAATTGAGATGAAATCTCTTATAAAGACCATATCCGTAGGTTAAGGATAAATCAAAAACATAATTATGTGTGAAAAATATAAATACACTCAATATGATTGGATATTGAGTGTAAATAAATTAGAGGACATTCACACATATTCTTGTCAAAACAACACCAATGAATTGGATATTTAACTCAACAAATAGAGATTGAGTTAAAATTACTCTTATCAAGTTCATATCGATGACTTGAGAATTTATCAATGGATTTATTATGTGTATCAAAAGTATAGACATAGAAAGGGGAGTGGAAATTATGACATAAGAAATTGAATAGTGATTCTACACGTAATCTTGGAGTAAAATAATCAATGAAGTATGCGTAAAGATGAATGAGTAGAAATTGAAATTTGTAATTACCTTACCAATTTGGTAACTTACGAAATATACATCCCATGAAATATGGATCATAAAATGATGATGTAAATATACATAAATTAAATTATATTACACAATGTATACAATCATGGGCAGTACACACACCACATGCAATAAATAAGTTGTGAACAATGGAAATCTCACGGAATTAAAAGTGAGATAAGAAACCCCTTACGTTGTACATATTCGTTGGTCAAGGGTAGGTTAAACTCCTTTATAATGGTGAAATAATTGTTATTAAATTATACAATAATCATATATATTAATATTTTATCATATATGATCTTTTAACATTTCTTTTTTAACAATATCTTAGTATTATCGTCGTTTCGGGTGTTAACAGATTCGTTTTCCTTTATATTCTTTGTTATGTGAGCCATATTTTTATGGATGGGGTGTATCTTATTCATTTCAAGAATGATATCATGTCTCTAAACATTATTTTGTATCATCAAATTTAATTTAATCTTGAATGGATACGATGGGGAATGAATCTCATCGCATTCGTGGAGACGGTAATCCGTACGTACACACGAGTGACAATATCATTCTTTTGATATTAAAATAATATATAATTGGATGTTATATAATATATATACAGAATCATTATCATTTTATACTTATTATTTACATCAATTACACATCATTATTATACCCATCCAAATAATAATGTATTGAATAACAATTACACCATGACGTGGAGACGGTAAGCCGTACGCACGCACGTATGGTGACATGTTATTCAAAGGGTGGATAGAATAATGAATTTGGTTGTACCATATTTATAATAACATAATAGTATATAGAAGAAACTGGAGTTATTATTTTATAATGGAAATAATAAAGAAAAAGGAAGTGGAAGAAGAAAGGAACTTGAAAGAGGTGGTGATATATTTACCTCTTCTTCGGGTTCTTCCTTTTGATTTGATCAAAAGGGCTCCTTAGGTTGGATTTCTGACTAAAAGAAGGCCTTTAAGATGAAGTCAGGACAGTTTAGAGGGTATTTGGGTAGAGGTTGGCATATCCAAATGGATTTGATGGTGTGAATTAGAGAGAAGGGGGAGTGCCCTTTTATAAGAGGGGTGAGGGGCACCTTAGGAAAAGCTAGAAATATTATTTTATAATAAAATAATTTTTGGTTTCTAATGGATCCAAAATAGATTATTTAAAATCTAAGGAGGGTACGGGTCAAAAACCACTCAACTAATCGGATTTAGGCAGGTTTGGGTCATTATATTAACTTTAATTGTTAGATTTAACTCTTAGTTAAATAGTTTCACATTTACCATGTCTCTTTGTATTTTTATATTATATGGTTAATAAACATACTATATACTTACAATCGATCCCAAAATGGTTCATTAATGATACAACTATCATTATATAATAATTTTGGCAGAACCTTAGATTTTTAAGAATAGAATATCAATTAATAATATAATATGTGTGTTAAAAACTCTTTTATTTCAATATTGACACTATTTGGTATTTTGTTTTTTCTAAATTCATAACAGAATTATTACTTGAAAAAAAATTCATCTAACCAACCCTAATATGTCATATTAACCTATAAAATTAGTGTAATTCATAAAAACTCTCAAATTACATTTATTTGTATATTTATAATATCAATTATTTTAATATTTCATTAATTAGGTAATTACTGCATCATCATTGTGTCATAAATTAATTAAAATATTTAATGTCTAAAAAATATAAATAAAATACCATTATGTAGGAAATAGTTTCATCTTTCTAATGAATATTTATAGTTGAATTTATATTATGTTTAGCCCTATA
Source organism: Viscum album (assembly GCA_963277665.1). NCBI lineage: Eukaryota > Viridiplantae > Streptophyta > Magnoliopsida > Santalales > Viscaceae > Viscum > Viscum album. The sequence continues at coordinate 409,746,370 of OY728129.1, read as the reverse complement.
TTAAAAATGGGTTTGTTATTAAACCTTGATTTTAACTCTTTTGACTCTTCTTTAAATAAAATAATAATAATTGTCCTAATCTAATAGAAGTGGAACAAATAGGTTCATATCTTATTCCTAAGGTTGTTTTTGGTCGAATAATACTTATCCATTAGAATTAAGACATGTTTTAGGGTAATAACAATATCATTTTTACCCTTAATTACCCTATTTACTTTTAATCGTGGTAAATAAAAGTAAATATTTACTATTCACCAAAAATTATTTTTATCTTATTGAGCTACATTTTACTCCTTGATATTAACCATGTCTCTTAGATTTTCAAAATTCCACTCACAGAAGCGGTAAAAATAAGTTTTATGTGAATTTGCAAATTCTCCCAGGAGGTGGGTAAAAGACAGTGAAAAGTTCTATAAAATTTTTATATATCTAAAATTATTATAAATTGACTCCAATGAATTACATTGAACTTATATAGGTATTATGTGTCTATATTGACCTAAAATAAATTTAAATAAAATAAATAATTATAAAAATTCAGTTTTAAACTATAACTAAGTGTTTTTCACTATTCATCAAAAATTGAAAGTTTTCAGAAAATACAAAAAATACACCCTAAGATAATTATGATATTCTGAATTGAAAAATGAAGTCTATTTTACAAAATTCAAAACATAGAGTTTTCATTTATTTTTTTAAAATTAATTCTCGTTGTCAAAACCAGAAAGCGCATTTTTATGAAATAATAACTACCAAAATATTGACATTTGTTTATGTCCAATTTCAAAGTGAAATTACTTCTAATGACCAACATTGGATTAAATGGTAAAAATTTAATCTAATTATAAATCCAAACCATTCATATGTATTGTTGAACACTATAAATCATTTTGATTAAAAAATTTGTTTTCAGTTAAAATATATTGTTTTTAACTATTCACCCAAATATGAAAGTTATCAGAAAAACACAAAAAATTTATTAAAACTAAATTCTTATTTCCCGATCCCAAATAAGAAGTTTATTTTGTCAAATTGAATATATAAAAGTTTCAAATATTGAATTTAAAAATGGTTTTCCATTAAAAGGTGGTAAAATTGCATTTCTTTGAAATATACTTCTTTTATCTGAAGAAAATGAATTTGTCCTTACATTATGTCTAAGAAACTCATAATATGGATTCTAAAATTATAAGGGTTATATAAAGTTCAAAATTCTTTTAATACTATTCATAATTTCTTTTGAACAGCTAGTTTGGTAAGTCGTGGTGCGCTTGAACTCGATGTTGCGTGTAGTGTAAGTTATTGAATTACTTTGAAGAACTAATGTACTATGAAATATTTGGGTGTTACATTCTTCCCTCCTTCAATAAACTGCATCCTCGCAATTTTTAAAATTGGGCTTGGGAATATAATGGGAAGTCCCAGATCGGAAAAAAGTCAATAAAACTATCACTTTAAAAGAAAGAAAGAGAAGTTCAAAGGTCACCCAAGATAACCCATACTAAGATTCCATATAGGAAAACATGGATATGGAAGACAAACTAAGTGTAAAGTTATGATGGAGAGGGATAGAAAAAATTATCAGGATAAAGTTAACCGAAAGAAAACCACAAACTTGTGATGGGACAAATGGTCATTAGTTTCCCAGTAGGAAAAGTAAACGGACAACATTTATTTTGTTTTTAGTTACATTTCATAAAGATGAGGAATTTATTTATGAGATTTACTAAGAACATAAAGAGATATACTTACTTTTTAAGTAGAGTTTCATTCTTTAATAAATTTCTACCACTAACTCATTTTTTTAAACGATGAGTATTCAAGAAGACTTTGTCACACCGGACAAGCTAGAATAAACTTTTATAGAATCACATGATCCACGAAGGATAAACTATATATTTACCTTTTCTTAAGAGATTAATCATGACCAAAACGGTTAGTACAAGATATGATGATCCACTAAAAGGATATTCCTTTAGAGAAAGAAACACTAATCTTAATGTCTAAAATTAAACCAACAATACCCCAAAGTTAAATAAATACCATTCAAAAAAAATTGTACTTAAAATCCTTCAATATAATCCAAACTAATATGGAAACCCCAAACTTAGAAGAATTTGGTAATGTAGTCTTCCACGTTAAATTGTATCTCCAAATGACATCAACTACTCTTAATGTCACATACTTAAAAGTAATTAAACTAATCACATATTCTCTATTATAGGTTAATCATTTCCATAAATAACCTAGATCACTATAAATCAACAATAAAAATATAGATAAAAAATCCATCATTACACCTCAAATGAAATCCCATAGTATTCTATTTTCCTTGGGCATATAGTGTTCCCAAAAAGCAAACATCTTCCAAAATGACATTTATCACTTAATCACCAAATAATTTTCCTATACTAAGGGTATTAATTTTATAAGACATAAGATCTCAAATCAACTTATTATTGATCCGTAAAATCATTTAACTAAAAATAATTAGTCACACTAACCAGGGACTTCACGTAGTACAGTGGTAGGTGATAAATCCCAATCGCACACTGGTTGTGGGTTCGATTCCCACATATTTGTCCGACGCGATGGGTTGTCACATGGTCTTCATGTTGTCCTTTTTCAAAAACTATATTTTATAACATTACCAAAATGAGATAAATTCCTCAAAATAACCATAAATTAATTTAACCACAAATGTTATTTCATACCTTGAATTTTCATTCCAAAATATAATAACTTGTAATTTCATCAAACCTAATGATCATATAAAACCAAATGGTTATTTATAACTATATCCACAAAGAAAAATGATAATTCTTCCTTAAATATCATTTTCATATGAAAATTTCAGGGTTACAAATACAAGAGAAAATTATTCCAAAGTAATCCCATCAACAAGGAGCACTAATACTTTTAAAAATTTATCCAGCCATTTATTTCCACCTAGCTTCTTCTTTGACCAATAAAATATCCTATAGAATAGGGAATTCACTTGGGTAATGGAAAAGCCCCCTAAATTTATGGCAAATGACTGTAAATTGATTCTTGGGACCATTTTTATTTTCTTCCATAGTACTATTCATTTTTCCTTGGCAATTCTTCACTTTATGTCCTTATTTCCCACACGTAAAGCATTTCTTTGTTCCATTGAGACACTTTCCTGGGTGTCTCCTTCCACATTTCCTGCATGATGGAAATTGAGGATTCTTTTCTCTATGGTCTCCACTGCTGGAGCTTTTATCACTCACCACCTTTCTCTTATTTGTTGAGTCTGGGAGTTGTCTAATATATATGTTTTTGATCACATTTTTGGAAAAATGATTTGGAATGAACACGATATTTTTACGCCTATCAACATTCCATTTTGTTGCTCATTTCCACCACTATTCCCACCTTGTACATCATTCTCAAAGTTACTATGACTTCCTTGGAATCCAGCCATTGACTAAAACCAAAAATCATTTTGTGAGTAATAGTAGTCATAAAATCCTTTAGATAATATCATGACACCCTATTTTCAATTTGAAACACCTTAAGATTAACCAAGGTCATTTATTCTCATATTATTTTAAAATAATTCAAATCGGTTTGTAAAGAAAATGTAATTTATCCTAAGAATATCCCTCGGGAGTGTCGTAGCCAAGAGTGCAGCAAGGCCTGTTGTCATGCACTAGTTCATGTTCGAGTCTATCTCAAAGCGGTGTTTTCAGATTTTACCCCTAGGTACATCTGTTCCAGAGCCACCTCTACGTGCTCGTATCCAGACAGGGATTTATTTCTTGGAAAACTCACAAAATCACTATAAAACCAAAATTTTAGGAAGTTCCTCTATACTAATCCTAAATGTATATCTTAGGGGATATGTGCTCTAATAAGAGTTTATCTAAATCGAGTTTCCAAGGTTTGTACTAAACTTCCTCAGATACCAACTATAACACCCCGACCCCAGAAGCCCAGAGTCGGTGCATTATTAAATATCATTGGCTTGATCATAAAAGATCAAGTCTCGAAAGACCTATTAGTTTAGTAGCCTTCGAAGTACTAGATACATTCATAAGGTTTACATTAAATCATAAAATGGAAAACTACAACAACTTTTTTCCATATAAAACACTGAGATCCCATAGACTATCCCTGGAGGTCGGTCATAGTATACTTCTTTGTATCCTTGGAAAAATAAAACATAGAAAGGGGTGATCTCAGATGCTCAGTAAGGATAACACTATAGAGGAAACTTTCATAAATAATCAGAAACATTTAAGGCAGTGTATAAGACTAGAATAAAAGCCTTTTAAACTTGAACTTCAGCATAATATGGAAAAGAGAAAATCAAATAATTCCATTTACTTATTCAAATGGATATTATACTAGTCAAATAATCACATGTAATATCAATAGCCACTTTCATAATGATGGAATGCATAATGCCAGACTTTCATAACCACATAGTCAAGGCCTTGTGCCAAGACTACAGATAAGATTTTGTCAAGGCCTTGTTCCAAGACACTAGTTTGACTCATGAGACCTACCGATGCATCAAGGAGCTATAGAGGGCTCCACCCGTCATTTACTAAGTTCAATTCATTCCTCATATGAAATGTTTGAAACATAACATAAAAATTTGTATTAAAACTAGCATACGAACTGTCAATACTTTTTGCACAAACTATGAATGGTATAAAAATAGCACATCCACAGTCAAACATAACTCATTAAATACAATATGGAAGATTGTATTGTAATAGATTAACCTCAATCTAGAATAATTAAGGATATTGATATAGATGAAAATAATCATCAAAACTATTTGAGAGAAATATCTCCATTTTTTTGAAAACATTTAAAAGACACACTATTTTTCAAGAAGCTGTTTAAAAATAGATTTTGGAATTAATGTGTCCCATAAAACTTTGAAACATTTAAAAGGAATTTTAATTTTAAAACTTTAATGTTCATATAAATAAATCCTTAAAACCATTTTTAAAACATGGGCATTATTGAGAAAGATTTAGAATATTAAATCTTTAAAACATTTTAAAATGATATTTTAGTTAGAGCTCCAAACCAAAAGAGAGACACTTGAATAAAAATAATAGAGGTAATCAAAACTTTGTAATATCCTAAGAATAAAGGGATTCATGATATACTATGTCAAAGTACATTATATACATCATATAAAAGTTATTTGGTGTATAACAACAAAGAAGTCTCAATGGAATGTAAATTGAGATGAAATCTCTTTTAAAGACTGTATCTGTAGGTTAAGGATAAATAAATTACATAATTATGTGTGAAAAATATAAATACACTAAATATGATTGGATATTTAGTGTAAATCAATTAGAGGACATTCACACATATTCTTGTAAAAACAACACCAAAGAATTGGATATTTAACTCAACAAATAGAGATTGAGTTAAAATTACTCTTATCAAGTTCATATCAACGAAATGAGAATTTATAAATGGATTGATTATGTGTATCAAAAGTATACACAAAGAAAGGGGAGTGGAAATTATGACATAAGAAAATGAATAGTGATTCTACATGTAATCTTGGAGTAAAATAAGCAATGAAGTATGTGTAATACCGAATGATTGGAAATTGAAATTTGTAATTCCCTTACCAATTTGGTAACTTACGAAACATAAATCCCATGAAAGATGTATCATACAATGATGATGTAAATATTCATAAATTATATTATATTACACAATGAATATAATCATGGGAAGTACACACACCACATGCAATAAATTAGTGGTGAACAATGTATATCTCACGGAATTAAAAGTGAGATAAGAAACCACTTACTTTGTACTTCTTCCTTGGTCGATGGTAGGTTAAACTTTTTTTATAATGGTGAAATAATTGTAATTAAATTATACAAGAATCATATACATTAATATAATATCATATATGTTCTTTTAACATTGCTTTGTTAATAATATCTTAGTATTATCATTATTTCGGGTGTTAACAGATTCGTTTTCCTTTATATTATTTGTTTTGTGAGCCATATATTTATGGATGGGATGTATCTTATTCATATCCAGAATTATATCATGTCTCTTAAAATTATTTTTAATCATCAAATGAAATTTAATCTTGAATGGATACAATGGGGAATGAATCTCATCGCGTTAGTGGAGACGGTAATCCGTACGTACGCACGAGCGACAATATCATTCTTTTGATATTAAAATAAAATATTATTGGATGGTATATCATATATACATAATAATTATCATGTTATATTTATTATTTACATCAATTACACATCCTTATTATACGCATCCAAATAATAATGTATTGAATAACCATTATACCATGACGTGGAGACGGTAAGCCGTATGTACGCACGTCTGGTGACATGTTATTCAAAGGACGGATAGAATAATGAATTTGGTTGTACCATATTTATAATAACATCATAGTATATATAAGATTCTGGAGTTATTATTTTAGAATTGAAACAACAAATAAAAAGGAAGTGGATGAAGAAAGGAACTTGAAAGAGGTGGTGAGATATTTACCTCTTCTTCGGGTTCTTCCTTTTGATTTGATCAAAAGGGCTCCTTAGGTTGGCTTTCTGACTAAAGGAATGCCTATAGGAAGAAGGTAGGACAGTTGAGAGGGTATTTGGGCAATGGTTGGCTGATCCAAATGGATTTGAAGGTGTGAATTAGAGAGAATAGGGAGTGCCCTTTTATAAGATGGGTGAGGGGAACCTTAGAAAAATATAGAAATATTATTTTATTATAAAATAAGTTTCTGTTTATAATGGCTCAAAAATAGATTATTTAAAGTATAAGGTTTGTACGGGTTGAAAAACACTCAACCAATAGGTTTTAGGCAGGTTTGGGTCACTATATTAACTTTATTTTTTAGATTTAACTATTAGTTAAATAGTTTGACATTTACCATGTCTCTTTGTATTTTTATTTTATATGGTTAATAAAATTACTATATACTTCCAAGAGAACCCCAAATGGTTCATTAATGATACACCTATCATTATATAAGTCTTTTGGCCGAACCTTAGATTTTTAGGAATAAAATATCAATTCATAATATAATATTTGTTTTAAGAACTCTTTTATGTCAAGTTTGACAAAATTTGGTATTTTGTTTTTGCTAAATTCATAACAACATTATTACTGCAAAAAAATCATCTAACAAAACCTAATATGTCATATTAACCAAGAAAATTAGTGGAATTCATAAAAACTCTCAAATTACATTTATTTGGATATTTATAATATCAATTATTTTAATATTTCATTAATTAGGTAATTACTGCATCATATTGTGTCATAAATTAATTAACTTATTTAAAGTCTAAAAAATATAAATAAAATACCATTATGTAGGAAATATTTTTATATTTCTAATGAATATTTATAGTCGAATTTACCTTTTTTTATCCCTATATTAAAAATGTTTTAGTTACTAAACTTTGATTTTAACTCTTTTAACTCTTCTTTAAATAAAATAATAATAAATGTCCTAATCTAATCCAAGTAGACCAAATAGGTTCATATTTTATTCCTAAGGTTGTTTTTGGTCGAATCATATTTATCCAATAGAATTAATACATGTGTTTGGATAATAATAATATCATTTTTACACTTAAATACCCTATTTACCTTTAACAGTGGTAAATAAAAGTAAAAAGTTACTATTCACCAAAAATAATTTTTATTTTATTGAACCACATCTTACTCCTTGATATTAATTGGGTCTCTCGGATTTTCGAAATTCTACTCACAGAAGCGGTAAAATTATGTTTTATGTGAATTTTCAAATTCTCCTACGAGGTGGGTAAAAGACGGTGAAAAGTTCTCTAAAATTTTTATATATATAAAATTATTATAAATTGACTCCAATGAATTACATTGAACATATATTGGTATTATGTATCTATTTTGACCTAAAATAAATTTAAATAAAATAAATAATTATAAAAATTCGGTTTTAAACTATAACTCAGTGTTTTTCACTATTCATCATAAATTGAATGTTTTCAGAAATATACCAAAAATTCACCCTAATCTAATTTTTATATTCTGAATTAAAAAATGAAGTGTATTTTACCAAATTCAAAACATATAAATTGCATTTATTAGTTTAAAATTAATTCCTGTTGTCAAAACCAAAAGGCGTATTTTTATGAAATAATTACAACCAAAAGATTGACATTTGTTTATGTCCAATTTCAAAGTGAAATTACATCCAATGACAAACATTGGATTAAATGGAAATAATATAATCTAATTATACATCCAAACCATTCATATGTATAGTTGAACACTATAAATTATTTTGATTAAAAAGGCTTTTTCAGTTAAAATATATTCTTTTTCACTATTCACCCAAATATGAAAGTTATCGGAAAAACACCAAATATTTATTGAAACTAAATTCTTATGTCCCGATCCAAAATAAGAAGTCTATTTTTTCAAATTCAATATATAAAAGTTTCAAATTTTGAATTTAAATAGGGTTCTCCATTAAAAGGCGGTAAAATTACATTTTTTTGAAAAATACTTCTTTTATCTGAAAAAAATGAATTTGTCCTTACATTATGTATAAGAAACTCATAATATGGATTCGAAAATTATAAGGGTTATATAAAGTTCAAAATTCTGTTAATACTATTCATAACCGCTTTTGAACGGGTAGTTTGGTAAGTTGTGGTGCGCTTGAACTCGATGTTGCGTGTAGTGTAAGTTATTGACTTACTTTGAAGAACTAACATACTATGAAATCTTGGGGTGTTACAATTTAGTTGTTTAATTATAAAATAATAATGCCAATATCACTCATATACTGATATGATATTATAAATATGAAACAACCCTATTTCACCTTCTATCCATCCTACGAAAAAATGAAATCACTGCGTGTGCGTCCATATGACTTACTGCCTCCACGTCGTGGTGTAATATATTTTTAACCACCACCTTAATTAGATGGGTATAATGGTGTAAATAATACCTATATATAAATAATATAACATTATACTCATTCATAGATACTATACACCATCCAATTCGATACCATTCCATAATTATGGGAACGATATCATCACTCGTGTGTACGTACGACTTACCATCTCCACAGTGCAATGTGATTAGTTCTACACGATCTTCATTAAAACATGATTATATAAATTAATTGAATGAATAAAAATGATATATATTATACTAATACCATTTGGTAAATGATATAACCATTACCTAAAAAAATGAACAAGAACTTATCAGACAAAACAAACATAAGAACATAAAGCAGTTAATACCCGAATAACGAGTAACAATGAAATGTTACTAAAAAATGGATGAAAATATTATCATAAATGCTATCATAAAATTTATTATGATTATGGAATAAATCCATAACATTATTTAAATCATTATACATGAGGTTCAGATACATACGAATCATATCGGACCTAACGTAAGGGATAACTTTTCCAATCTCGTTTTTATCCGAGATTGTTTATTCATAAGTATTTACTGGGGTTATATTTATCATCCATGCCCATTTTTTCTAAAACTAGTTTCATAAAATGTTTACTATTCTTACATGTATGTTTAAATTCATTTTTACCCTTTTTTTACTTTTACCACATGGTATGGAAGGAATCTTTCTTTTGTTTACCATATAGGGTACTTTTTGACTTGTCTAGAAAAAGTGTGAGGTTAATGTTTTTTAACTTATACGGCATGAAAGGATTGTTATGATTTCATAGAGAATTATTTCCATGAATATCCCTTTAAAATTTTTAAATTTTATTTTCAATTAACTTCTTTTCTTTTAAAATTTCATGACATATTGAGAAAAGAAAATGTTTTTGAAGAAGAAAGGATATTTCCTCAAGAACTAAGTTCAAGTGCTCTATCAAAATTATTTTCCATCTAAGATGATATAGAGTTATGTTTCTATCCATATTATTACTTTTATTTGATTATGTTATTATGGAATTATATTTAGGAAGTCCTTTTATCTTATATGAATTATGTAATGATGGCATGATGTTTAAGAATCCCATTTTACTACATGGGTTATGCAATGATGTATGATTTATGTTTTTGTGGAACACATAATATTGGTTTCATTATGAGATGGGTGAGACCTATATATCCCTCCAACGCATTGGGTAAAGATTTATATCTCATGAGATAGACATGGCTGGAACAAAAAGTTAATCTGGTTCAGTGATACAGGACTGAAATGAAGAGTGAACTCGGTTTAGTAATGGACTTTGTCCACTATGATGGTCTTAGAAATGAACCTTGACTAATATGAAATGATTTTATATGCTTATGTGAGTATTCCACAAAGTTTCATGTATTATGTTATGATTACTTGGATTAAATTTTACTTCTATGATTTATCCCATGACATGATATTATGATCACTTATACAGGATAATATTTTCAAATTTTATGTTCTTATGAATATGATATGATTGATATTTCCTTTGTTTACCCTAATTGATAATTTGATCTCACCATTTTGTATGCTTATTTTCACCAGGTCAGGAAGAATGGTATTAAGTATGAAATTCCAAAAATGAGTCTAGTTATGATGAAATAAACGAGAGACAATATAGATGTTTTATGAACCAGTTGTTTATATTTCCCATTTTCAAAAGACACTATACATATACGGTCATGTCATGGTTTTGTTATATGTTGTAATAAATATACTTCAATTCTGAAGTAATAATAATGTATGTAAAGTATGGGTCATTATAATTTCACCCCTTTTTAATGACCCACACAGTTTGGCTACATGTTTTGGCTAATCGTGAACCAACTGTGTGATGCCCACTATCCAAGCACCTCCCTCACATAGATTAGGAAAATGGTTTACCAAACCATGAACAGACCATGAAATTACCCTCTCTTAAAAACTATAGAGATATCTCACAACCTTGATCTCAAACCTATACAGATTGTGCCCAGTGATGTAGGTGGGACACATGATTACTCCCGGGAGGCCTCATGGTTAGATCTAACTATGCACCTCTATCTATGCTTTCCTAAAAATGAGTTTCCGGGTCCTGAAGAACCCAAAATGCATTTAAATCCCTGATTAAATTATAGGGCCTTAAAAAAATATAAAAATAAGGCCTTTGGTCAATAAAACTCTCAAAATTAGGTTCTGAAGATTAATAGAAGAGTTGTTCTGACCACCAAACTCAAAAATTCAAAAAGGTTAAGAAATTTCAACCTACTAAAAAAACAGGATGTTAAATTCTTCCCAAATTAACATTGATCATACCTAAGATATCATGATTTACTTGGAGATGGTACAAAACATATCCATATAATCTATATCAACTTAGTTTACCCTTGTTATTAAGCCATAGGAAAATTCCTCTTGTGGGCTCCCCACTATAGGAATTTTCTACCCAGACACTTCCCAAACCAATATTTGAACATTCTGATGGTCCACTGACCATTCATGGACTCAAAATTAATCCCATGATGTGTCTTAATTCCTAAAACACATCAGGTTCTCATATAATTCTCATGTCATACCTAATACCCATGAAGTCCTCCATCTCATAAGATACCCAAAAGTACTTATGCCATACACGACTCTCATAAAAACATAATCTCTTCAGATTCCCAAATATCACGAATCTCAAAATATTCCTAAAATAATAATGCATCATATATATACACATATATGAATTCCCATCAAGTATTTATTCCTATGCACCACATACAAAACCTGCATCACATCTATGCCCACAATAAATCCTAGTGCCTTCGCACCTCATATATAAATCCGCATCACATCGATTACCAGAAACTTGTGCACCTAATATATCTGTATATATATATATATATCATGCATAACACTGATACTAATATACTGACCAACATCTTGTTAGTCCAAAAATAATACATGTGTACCTCATCCACCAAAATCAGCCAAGTAGGAACAAAGAAAAATCGCTCAGGCCAATGACATACCTATAAATAGCATTGGATCACTGAAATGCTCTACACATGGATGTTAAACTATTTTTACTGTGCCTGGGCCTCGATGACATAAGTCTTGGAATCCCTGTAGAGATGAAACAGCTATAGGCCATAGACCCCACTACTAGTTCTCTTTATAATGCCCCAACCCCTCTAGACCGAAGTTGGTGCATTACTAATTACATTGGCATGATAACAAGGAATCAAATCCCAAAGGACCAAGTATTTTAGTAGCCTTTAAGAAACTAGATACATACATGTAACTCATATTACATTGGGAAAGGTGAAAAATACAACACATAACAAAAACTAATAGATTTCATCCATGAGAACTCAATAAATGGTCTCCTCTTCATAACCTATTGAAGGTAAACAAATGAAAGCGGTGAGATCAAATGATAACTAAGGGATAAAAATAATGGAAGCATGAATCAATAATAACTGAATTATAAATAATTAGGCATAGTCAATATTTCATGGTGAGTAAATGAAAAACACGCGCCTTTAATAAAATGATAATGAAACTACATCCATAGGTTTTGTCATAGTGAAAACCTCATGGATATTAATAAGTGAAAATATATAAAGAAATTCTTCTTAATTGGAATTCATGTATCTGGAACATGATATGACAATACCATCAAAATGGTTTAAGTAAGTGGGTAGAAACTCATGTGATTTTTGGAAACAAACTCAAAGGGTTTATCACAAACTAATTTGTCTCATGAGACCCGGCGATGTCTCGAAGGGATATAGCAGGCCCCACCCGCCACTGCATGTCCAAAGAATTCTTCATACATATATTTAATACAAGTAAAATATTCCTTCTCAATATCCATATATATTTTAGGATATAGATTCATCAAAGGATTTTGACATAAATAAAGATGCTTTTAATTGAGACCATTGAAAAATTCTCGCGGAAATAATCCATAAACATTTCAAAGTGTCCCATAACACCTTGAAACATTCAAATCATAATCCATTAGAATATCATGAGAATAAGGAGAGTATTTATATGATATGACAAAGGGTAGTACATACATTACAAGAATGAGATAAGTGGTGAACAATGAATATATCTTATAAAAGTTAATGTGAGATGAGAAAAATCCTTTTTACTTTGGAAAGAAGAGTTATTTTGGAAAATAATTTGTATTTTTCATGAAATCAGTTTTTAAAAATGAATATTCCATAAAATAAAATACTAGGAAATTGAAATTATATTTTATGCATAAATTATGTCCCACTGAAGTAAAATCATGTAAAAAGTGATTTTAAAGAAGCTTTAGAATAAAAACATTTTAGGGTGATTTAAAGAATTCGTTAAAGAGATTTTAAAGAAAAAAGTCATGTGTTATTTTATAGAACCATAAATGAACCAAAATAGAATTTAAAATATGTCATTTAAAAAGATCAAAATGGCTTAAAATAGATTATAGAGTGAACTTCAAAATAGGTAATAATTTTAGAAGTTCATTGAATCAAGCTTGCATTTCAGAAGAATTTCAGAATGATTATTTTAAAAAATTAAATTCCCAAAAAATAAAAATATATTATGATTGGTACAAATATATAGGAAATTCACACAGAATTTATCATTAGTACATAATAATAAATAAGAATTTCATTGAGGTGAATATAGAATAAGAGCAACTAGAATGAAAAATAGAGGTTTAAGTGGAAAACCTCTATCACTTTGTAATCAATCGATTCGAATGCCCCAAAATTAAAAATCATAAAATGATACATTGAATAAAATTATAATAAAGAGATTAATGATATGAAACATCAATGGTCAGTATAAATACAACATACACAAGTAATAACTTAATTCAGAATGTGGTCCGCTCTTAACTTAAGTCAGAATGTGTTCCGCTCTTGAACTTAAGGTCCGAGAATATGAAATTATACTCATTAATAACTTAATTCAGAACCCATTAGATATGTATTTAATTTATCATAATTCTGTTTAGTTCATTTATTACCTTATTTATATGTTATTATATTTAATTAAGTCATTTCAGAGTGTTCATTTTCTTTATTTTCATAATCAATTCACTTGATCTTAAGTAGTGGAGTTCATGTGGAATGGATGTAAATGTCCAGAATTGAAGTTAAATAATATTTATCAACATCTAGAAGTGTTAATGGTCATTTATATAATTTTTTTACTTGGAACAAGGATGAATCATTAGATGAAATATTAATAGCATTCACTTAGATTATTTTAGAGGTATTTTGATTATTAGGAACTAGTTTGGTCATGTGATAAAATATTATGTACATATACTGGTTCTTGAATATTAATTAGGTTATAAAACATATATTATAGTATTTTTCAACCATAAAAATGGTTTCACAGCCAGTAATGAGGGAGATATTGAGGAACAAAACTTCATCGTCCACGAAGATTATAAATTCGAACCTCATGAACGTTGATTTCGTTTATAAAAATAATAGGGAGGGAGTAAGAATATTGATGATTGTTCTTCCATTCACATGATATTATTAAATTATATAGATTATTTTGGATTTTTCATGGTCATTTGGACAAAGGAGGTGAGGAGAGAAAAATAAAAGAGATGAACATGAAAATAAAAGGAAATTTGAGAGATCCCTTATGAAAATCCAGCAGCCTAACATCATCGTTTAAAATCACATAAAATGTATTTATGAGAGAAAACGTGTATATAATCATACAGAAATAATAAAATTACAGTAATAGGAATAAATAATATCAAACCCCAACATTTGAGAATGGAAAATCAAAAGATAACATAAAAGAAGTGTTGAATAAAAGAAGAGGGTGAAATGTTCCTTTACCTAGTAGAGTAACTCCTAGAACTTGAAGATTGGGACCTTGAAAGCTTAACGAAACCTTTGGAGGACTCCTATAGAGGTAAAACCACCATATATTTGAAGATTAGGGATTTTTAATGAAATAAAACGAATGGATGAGTGGGTATTTATAGAAAAGAAGAGTTTTTTTAATAATTTCAAAGGTACGCCTCATTAGTAGTTTTTGTAAATCCATGGGCTTGAACATGGTATTTTCCCATGGGTTTAGCCACTTGAGACAAATAATATAGTATTTTACTGTACAAAAGTCTACCATCCTTTTATTTTAATTATTATGTCATTATGATGTCATTAAACTACCGAAAACTCAAAACCGTATTTTTACTATTCACAAAAATTCAAGTATTATAGAAAAATACAAAAAATTCACCCTAACCATTTTTCGACGTGTAGAATCCAAAAAAAATCCATTTTCTTAGAATAATTTTATAAATACTTTTAATTTAATTTTTAAATAAAATCATAATTCATTCCAAAAAAACACTTTTAAAGTATAACTCATTTTATAAGACCTTGAGAAATTAATCAAGGTCCAGTAAAATTAAATTATAATCATAAGACAATAAAGTAACAATTTGTGATTAAATTTTATGAAAATAAATTTTCATTTTAAATTATTAAATTAATTAGAAAATTGTACTTTAAATATTAATGGGATACAAAAATACCAATACTTATAGTATGATCATTTTTTCACTTTTAAGATGTATAAATTGTATTTGTACATTCATGGGTGAAGTTTATATTTTTTTATATGATTACTATTAATTAATATTCCTAAGGGTATGTCAATATTCATAAGGGTATGTTAATATTCACCAAAAATTAAGTCTGTCCTTTCATAATCTAAATATCTTACTAAACGCAACCGTGTATGTCAGTTTTTCAAAATTCAAAACACAAATTTGGAAAAATTATGTTTACTTTAAAAGGTTATAAAAAAGTGGTATTTTTTAGAGACTATGTTTTTCATGAATTCTATAATAAATCTATTTTTAAATTCTTTGTGTGTTACACTCTTCGTCTCTTCCATTACCTCTATGTGAAGATAAATCCTAGCTACCAGATCATGATACCACTCTCGGTCCTACCATAGAACCATGAGTCTGACCTGATCCATAGCTCCCATCTATCTGGGAATTATTCCTACAAAACCACTCTAGATGGTCCATCTAGACACACTCCTAACACTCCTTTAGAATCCGATTGTACTATGTACGAATATGACCTGGATTCTAACACCAGAAGCATACTACTGATGAACTTCTCATCAGTGGTCAACCTAAATTTCTAGCCTGACTTCCCTACTGAGACTCATAATGGCCCTACTTCCAGCTACCTGAAGCATCACCAATCTACTCACCTAACAAATCCACCTAGATCAAATAAGAATGGTATATCAGATTTCCTTCATCTATCAATGCCTTATTGACTACATGTGAGAAATATTTCATCTTAAGTAGGTTTACCTACATCCTGATGGTATGGTGCAATCCATCCTCAAAATATTGCACTCTTGCAATGTTTTCGCCCACTATAATGAGTGATAAACGTGACAACTCTCTAAATTTTCTACATAATCCATGAATGATGTATCCCCCTATTGTAGATTCATAAAATTGTGGTCTCTATCCACCCTCATCATATATGGGAAGAAGTAATCGAAGAAACTAGTCTCGAAGCCCTTCTAAGCCAGTCCCCCATGTACACTAGCCTGAACCTATACATCCCACCAGTTCTTTTCGAGTCCTATAATCATATAAGTATCAAACATCACCCTCCACACTGGGGGCGTCTTGAGCTGGTCGAAAATAGTCTTCACCAACTCAATCTAGTTCTCCACTTCATACGATCCACACTAACACTAAAATAATAGTGAGTGTTAAGATTAGAACTCTCAAGTTAGATACACCATGGATGGATCTTCTCTCTAAGATCCCCGGTTGATACCCTTTATGACCCAAACTAAGATCACCCTAAGATGATCATTAATCCATGGAATAAATTATTACATATTCTATGGATGTACCACATATACCAGATCCTATACTTATGGATCATGATCATCCTAGACATCTGAGGCCTCATCCTAAACCTCAAGGGCCTCATCCTATGAAGGCTCATGAGACACCATATCACTACCCTCTTAACACTCCACCTAAACTCATCTTGGTGTAATTACACTAAATACAAATTTCATGTTCAAAAAACTACAACAATCATATATATATATATATATATATATATTGCAGATAAGGAAATCTATAATAGGAATCACATCTTCCCACCCTTACACTCCCATACCACACCATGTCACATGACATCCAGCCTCATGGCCCCTTACCTACCCATATCAGAGTTAGGTATCAAATAAAATCCAACCTCATAGACCCTTTACTACTCATAATAGAGTTATCCATCATGTATAATTTGGCCTCATGGCCCCATGCCTATCCATAATAGATTCATACATCACATATCATATATCAATCTGGGGCAGCTGATTAGAATTCCATGAAAGAGGATATACAGGAAAAAACTATTTAGCATTTTTTTCACTTTAATCAAATCACCCCTACCCACCCTTAACAAAGTCATGATCATATATTGAATTCATATAGAATAAAATAGAATCACATCTCGATCTAATTAGAAACCACATACCTGGGTTTCCTGAGTATAATACTACAAAAAAATTATAAGTAGAAAAAAACTATTTATCTTTTTCATTGAAACATTAAACAGAAAAACCCCTTTTAATGAATTCTAGTTCCCTAATGAAAATCACAAGAAAAAAATACATCATATGATCCTAAGTTCCTATAATGATTAATAATAAAACCTCCCTTTCTATACCAGGACAAGGGTAAAAATTCACATAATAGATAACCATCACACCCAAGTATTCCACTTGATGTGGAAATCAAATCAACTATAAAATCACACATCATAACATCAACTTCCCACCACTGCTAACTTGGTCTGTCACCCGCACATGAGGCTTCAAACACCCAAACACAAGTTCTGTATCTAGTTCTGACTACATCTTAGTCATAGGTCTACCATAGACCAAATAGTAAGACCAAAAAGGAAAAGAAACTCCTTTTATACCAATTTTATAATCCTAACCTAGAATCCACATAAAATAGTGCTCTGGTATGGTTGGACAGAAGGCCTTAGGCACACCTTCTAGTATGTCAAAGGATTTCAACTAGTAGAGAGGGTCTGGTGAGGTGATAGGGTGTAGACTATACCCTTTAGTGGTGATAATAGTGATATTCCATATGTATATAACATAGTGTAAGAAAGGACCATACAATAAAAGAAACTATAAACTCAGTGGAATCATAATAAAAATATTAATAATCAATCTTAAAGGAACAACCATTTGTAAACATATTCATAAAAAGTCAGGTCATAAAAAATAGATAATCATGGTTTCCCATGGCCGACCATCTTAGAATATATATATATATATATATATATATAGCATGAAAAAGATAAGATAAAACTACAGCTTGATGTAAATGAATCACCAAGTCCACTTCCATCCATCCTATATAAAAGGTACATCTATGATCACTATGGTCTAGCTCCTAAGCCTAACCCCTTACCTATCTCTAAGACATTAAGTCTATATGCATCCTGAGGGTCCTATGTAGGATGTGAGAATTAACTCAACAAGACATCACCAACATGTTCATATCTTACATCTATAATTATAAATTTGTATTTGTAATATAAATAAAAGTAAATGTATGCACATATAATAAATAACCTTTTTTTATTGTTCTAAACAACCACAAGGAAGCGTGTACCTACCTCCAGAAACACTAGTATGTATCTTATCATGTGCCCTAAAAAATATATATGGAATACAACATGTGTATGAATATATATATTTGTAGTGGTGAGGACCCATGGATTAATGCTCAAGGTGTCCCCTAATGAATACTATGTTGGGAGAGCCCTCAAGATACTCTTGTAAATGTATAACATGAAACCTCATGCCATATGACACCTCACATTCCATAAATCAAGTTCCCAATTCCAAAATGACATGCCCAATAAATTCCATGTTCCCTTGTACCTCTACTAAAAAAATTTCCATTGGCTCTCAGCCCGATATCCCTGTGCACGATGACATTTTTACTCCAAATAAAAATTACAATCAGCTAAACAACCGATGTACTAAGGTATGGAGATATCCATCATCTCATAATCCCATCCTATAGTCTCATGTATAAAAGAGAGGCTCATTTCCCAACTGATATTCTCAACACCATCACCCAATGGTCCGTCACCATCCACATGGATTTCTACAGTGAGCACCCCAAACATATCTGATGGTCAACACCACCCCCCCATAAGCTACGTAATATATAGGGGACTCCACCCACAATGAGTGTCAACACCACATCAACTGAGTCCTATCTGTGTGAACATGACTAAATAACATATAGTCTAACAACAGTGAGCTGAAATCACCTAACAACCAAAAACACATCACCTGAAACCTTGTTCCCCTATGAAAATGTTGATAAATCTTGATGGTCAACACCATCTCAAGTCACACGGGCCATTAAATCATCCCGATAACCACAACAACTAAATCTAATAACCTTACCATGTCTACCTAGTTATCAACATCACCCCATATATCTCATTCCATTCCCTCATCCTGACGACCGTGTCACCTCAATCTAGGTGATAAACAATATCTCAATATTCATGCCTAGACTGCCACATTCCCAAGTGACTTAAGAAATATTTATAAACAATTTAATTAATTTAAAACACACACCCTAACTATCCTTCCCATGTTTTCAAAATCCCTTAACCTGACATGGAATAATTTAATTAAACTAGGTAATTCCCAATGACATCCCATATTTCTAATTAATTAATTTGAAAACATCAATTCAATTATTATGGGTCTTTCCCAGACTATCCACATTGGAATATTTAGAACTCACCCCCAAAACAGCCATAAAATTAAGGTGAAAGGTAGGAAACACCTACCTTATAATCATAGGCACTCTCTCATCAAATATCTACTCCTAACTCGATCCTAAATGAGATAAATAAGTCTTTTAGAAAAACACCCAGAAAATAGAGAAAAAGATATCACACTTATTTAGAAGCCTCCTACAGAGTGGCTTTGGATTTTAGTTGGAGAAGAATTCATATGGAAACAACAGGTGGTCTTCGAGTCTTGGATAACATTTTTCTTGGGTTTCCATCGTCTAGGAAATTCGTTCCCGGGATGTCATCGAGGTCGAGGTTCAAGGGCTCAGCAGTTGTTGAATTCTCAACCAGAAGAGTCTCAGGTGCAGGCCATTACCAGTGTGATTCAGCTATCGGATAGAGCAGGACTGGACAGGGCTGTAGAGGCTCGCGGGGTTGATCCAGGGGAATGGGATCCTGGCGCGGCTCATTTTGGTCTAGGCAAGGACTTGAGGCTGGAAACAAAAGGCAGTCCTTGGGAGGGATAGCCTTTTAAGGGGACTTATTTGGTGGTTCCAGAAGCAGTGAAGGGTGTGGAGGCCAGTACCCCCTTTCCACGGGTTGTGGATATCATAGATCGGTTAAGGCAGGATTTGGGGATCAGTTCCTTGCATGAAAAGGGAGTGGAGCCAGTGCAGGAGAGAGGAAAAGAGATATCCTTGCATGTGGATGTGGTGGAGAATCCGGTCTCGGATAGAATTGTTGACATTGGTGTGGGGAAGGGTGTTAGCGAGGTCCATGGCCCAGGGGGTCCTCAAGGTCAGGAATGGGAGGGATCTAACCAACAGTCTCAATTTAGAAATGAGGTTGGGCCATCTGTTAAGGTATTTCAGGGGAAATCATTTTTGCATATAGCTACAAGCTCTCTCCATAGTCAAGGAAGGAAGGACGGTCAAGGAAGGCAGGAATGGGATAGCGTGTTGGTCCTCTTGATCCAAAAACTCTCATTTAGAATTCCTCCTTTCAGATGACTGGGAGAGAGGGTAAGAAGAAGAAGGACTTGGCGGTCAAAGCAGGCAAGTTGGATTCTTCATGTAGGCCGAGGGATCTGAAAGAAGGTCCGGGGTTGAAGTGAAAAACTGATTTGAAGGCCTGGAAACTCAAGAACAGTCATTGTCACAAGAGGATGCAGATTTAGGTGATGACAGTTTTAGCCAACTCTCAGTTGACAGCCAGGACCAGTTCCAAGGGAAAGGTCCCCACAGTCGAAGAAGGGAGAAGGGAAAAAAGGAAAGCGTGACTCGGGGAAATGCATAGTGGTTCAGGGGAAAACCCCCAAGGGGTGCAAAGACTACTCTCACTTGCTGAAACCAGTGGAAACCAGGTCATCCATGAAATTTGGAAGCAAGGAAAGCAAAGTCCTTCAATATGGGGCAAGTGGGGATCCAAGAAGAGAATCAAGAGTAATAGATGAAGAGGGTGCGGAGTGTCTAAGGCTCATATGCCACTCTAAGGAAGAGATTCTTGAAAAAGTCCTCCGGCCAAATGCATCAGATGAAGATATTTTAAGGATTTATAAAAGACTCTTGCAGACTGAGGCCACAGACGAGCAAGAAGAATGGATAGACGAGCAAGACCAAATCATCATCTGAGGCTTCAAACAAGGTAGAATAACCTTGGAGGAATTCATCTAGGTAATGGAAAAAATGATTTCTCACCTTGAAGAACTTATTAGGGAGGATCCAAAAATCCAGGTTAATACTCTGCACTAGGAATTATACAGAGCCTCTGACTCAAATAACCTTAGTCTTGTGTTTAACAATTTTGTGAGCTCCTTCAGCACGTAGTCCTTGTGTGTGAACTTTGGTTTCCCACTTGTCCTTAAAGTGGATTAATAAAAAAAATTATAGTTGGGAAACATATAGAATCTGTGGGTTGCTTGGTTAGGCGTTGCATGTTAGTAGCGGCAGTAGCGGGTTCAAATATCACCGGAATTGTTTTCTAATACAGAGAGATAGATTAATATATTTTAATAAATGTAGATTTATTTATTTGAAATAATTATAGCTGAGTTTGTTAGGCACTGAAGCTCAAGGAAATCGACGTGGGTTTGAAACGCCACTCTGTTTTTTTCGTAATATGTAAGGAGATTAATATATATTAACAAATATACATATATATTAACAAAAGTGTCATAGGTGAAGTGGTGAAACGCCTTGAATACGTAGTTTAGGTTGCGGGATATCCCGGGTTCAAAACCTGTTGGCTCATTTTTTGTAGTATTTTTACCCACAGTTTTAAAACCATGGGTATAAGCTTTGAAATATTGGATTTAAGGCTTTGAAATGGTGTGAAAAATGATATACCCACACTATACCCACAGTTTTGGGGGATATACCCATGGTTTTGAACCATGGGTATATGTTATTTTTCCAGTAGTGGCTTACTGATATACTTCTAACGAGACCAACAACAATTTAATAGGAGATCATACGATAGAGTTAATCCGTAGCCTAGGAGGGGAGAAGAAAATGGGAGAACCCCTTTTACATGAAAGAAAAGAGGAAAGGGAGGAAGATAGAAAAAAATAGGTGATATGGGTATAAAATTAATTTCACCACCTTTTAATGGCCCACATGGTTTGGCCACATGATTTGGATAACTGTGCACCAACTGTGTGGTGTACATTTTCCAATTACCTCCCTCACATGGCTTAGCCACACAATTTACCAAACCATGCACAAACCACGTGATTACCCTCTATTAAAAACTATAGATGTTTCACATGGCTATAGGACCCCAACTATATGGTTTTCAAAACCATGTCCAGTTTTGTTGGTGGGATATATAGTTACTCCTGAGAAGCCACACTATTAGATTTTTTGTGCACCTCTATCTTTGATTTCCATAAACTAAGTTTCGGGGCCTTTACACACCCAAAACTCATATAAAATCTCAAGGAACTTACAGTTCCTTAAAACCCATCTATAAATAAGTAATTGGGTCAATAAAAATATCATAATTAGGTTCCAAAGATTATGAGAATATTTAGTAATACCACTAAACTAAATTTTTTAAAAAGGATGAAGAATTTTGACCCCCTCAAAACCACAAGATATTACATAATATACCAATATTATTATAATTTCCAAGAGTGATCATGTAGGAGTTAACTAATGGGATTTAGATATGAATTTGAGGAGAGGCTCTAGTTTCATAGTCGAGTTCTATTTTGTATCCTATTAGTTACTTTTTTTATTATCTTTATATTATCGACCTAGTGGGTGATTCTATTTATATATATGATTTATGACCTATATTATTCATTTTGATATAGAATGTTTGTATGTTTATTATGGTATGGTTTACTTATAATAATAATCATAAATGTGTACCTTTATATTTTGTTATGGATGAATATTTCATATTTATATATTATTGAAAAATATAATATCAAGACAACAATCTCCTTAATGTTGATTATAGACTCTTCACACTAGTCGATTTCCTATGGAATATGAAGATCCTATTTGATTTTATATAGAACCACCCACCTAGGTAACTATTTAGGTGATCCTGTCTAAGGCATTAGAGTATAGCACGTAAAAAATACTATATAAAGTGGAACTTGACCTAGGGATGAGTTGAATGATTGGACTGGTTATGATGTATTCAATATTGGTGGGGGGTAATTAGTGTTGCTAAATTTTAATCTAGTTTATAATTTTTATCCTTATCCTTTTACCTCTATTCTTATTAAGGTGAATGGTAAAGAACCCTATGGATTTGTATCTTGGTTTCCAAAATCTTGAAAATACCATGGTTCTTGGTTAGTGTTGGTTGTTATATTTGTCGACAAACTTATATGAGAAAATCATATATATTATGGTGCTTGATCTAGTTTTTATGGTGTTATAGATCATTAAAGGAAGTTCCATGATGCTAGAAATTGTTTATGAGTTGGTATGGAAATCTTTTTTATAAGGACCCAACCTTAAATATTATATAATTTTGAGTTATAAGTCAAGAATTAATTCTCTTTCATTTGAGGATCTTTATAGGTTTGGAGTTTTAGAGAATTAGGCCATAACTCATACATAACAAAACCATATAATTCAAATTGGGAATTTATTATTAGTATTAATATTTATCTATAATATAAAACTTTTAAAATAAATCATGATTTATTTTAATTTAAAATCTCCATGACTTTCAACTTTACTTCTTCTTTTCCCTTACCAATCCTTAAAACCAATGATAACATTTTAAACAGTGGGATGAGCACAAAAATATTAATAGGGGATATAAAAAAACTGAAAACCATTAGTCTAGTGAAAAATAGGAAAACTCATATAGCATTTAACATTACCTTTAATGTTATTTGAGTGTATGAAGTAAAAAAATTTCACATGAAAAACACACACATGTTTTTGTAAAAGAAACCCTTTAAAAACCATCACACAAAAATAAAAAACCGCTTCTAGTGACTTAGAGCATCATATTCATAATAAAATTTCAAAAACCATTTAATTTGAATAGAAATATGGTTTAATTCTCATAAAATAATTACCTAATTCATTGGAGATCTATAATGGAGTGCACTCTTAGTATAAGCTATATCAGGTTGACCTGTTTTTATTGAGGTATAATGGAGCTTTACTATTCGTATAAGCTATATCGGGATCACCCATGAGCTATAATGGGGATCAAAACTTCATATAAGATATATTTGGCTCACCCATTCATATAATTCTCAAGTACCATATCATATGTAAAACACTTTTATCATAAAACCCTTGGAAAAACTATTTTAAACCCATATGAAAACACATTTAGATAAAAATACCATTTTCTATTAAAACAATTTTCAATACCAAAATTCCCAAAAACAATAAAAGAGTATTTTATTTGAAAAATTCATTAAATATTTTAATGGAATTCAAAAATAAAATAATGGGCACAGTGGCATAGAATTCATTGTCATCGTGCACGTTAAGAATGGAACATTCCTTTTGTAATTTGTCAAAATGTTCCATATAAAACACATAAAAAGATTCCTTTTGAAAATATTTGAAAATAAATTAAAAAATAGACAAAAAAATTAATTTATAAATATTTTTTCAATATAAATATTTTCATAAAATAATTTTAAAAACACAGACATGTAAAAGAATGAGTTGGAAGGAAAATACTAAAATATATTTTTTAAAAGAAAAGTGCATTATCACTTTTGAAATATTTGAATCACAAGTCCCATGAAAAAATAACATTTTAAAAAATATAAATACCATTATAATAGATATATTATTGATATAACATGTCAAATTGTATGTATATATACCTCATAAAAGTGTATAGGCGTATAATATCAAAATATGCCTCAATGAAAGGAAATTGAGATGAAGTCCCTTACCTTTAGTTTGACGTGTCACGTGTGTCTTTATCTTCATGAATAAAAAATATATTTTAATTATTTACTTTATTGATAACCTTTTTCATGTTTATTATTAAATTTGTTTCATTTATTATAATTTTGTATACAATTACTTAATTAATTAATTTTATGTCCTATGTTTTGACCATATTCGTCTTACGTGTCACAAATGACTTTGGTAGGTTGATTATGGTAAAGGAGGTCATTATTTAAAAATAATAAGAAAAATAATCATGAAATAATTATTATATTTATATATAAATTATTCTTTTAAAACCAATCATGAAATATAGTTATGAAAAATGAACTACGTTGCAATAATGGGGATGGTAGGCCATACATACGCATAAAAAACATTTACATTTTCCAATGAACATTATGGAAAGAAGGTAAGTAATATATTATCTTTAAATAATGATAATAATATCATATATACCGTATTTTATACAAATATTTATCATCTATGTGGTGTGGTGATGAAAAGATAGACACATCACTTCATAAAGGCGGTAGTCCACACGTACACGAACGATGTTATCATCCTTAAGTGATTGAAATAGAAAGAAACAAAATTATATATTATCGTTATAGAATGATAAATATGTCATAAATATAAAAATTATTTCATTTATATCACTTATAATTATTAACTTTATCCTTATCACCTTCCATGTATAGCGTTAGTGAAAGATGAACCACATCACTTCGTGAGGCAGTAGTCCGCCATACACACGGGTGACATTATAGTATCTCCAACATAATGTAAGGTAAAAAGGTATATATGATATAATGACTCATGATGTATAATTATGTTATAAATATCATATATAAACTTTATATCCATAATCATAAAAAATTGTGATTGGTGGTAATGGAAAGATGAATAACATCAGTTCGTGAGGCTGTAGTCTTCCAAACACACGAACAATGATTTTGTAAGCCATTTGATGGAAATGAATATAGTTTTAAGTCCTGAATTTTTTATTAAAATATCTCAGTATATGGAAGAAACTGAGGACACTATATAATAATATTTTAATTAGAATTTAAGGAGTCTTACAAATAAATATAATAAAGATGCTCATCGAAGAGCATTAGTTATTCTTCGGGTATCCTCCTTACGTTTAAACCAAAGCCTTCCTAGGTTGGATTTATGCACAAAATAAGGATTAAGTGATAATATTAGTGAATTTGGGAAGTTAATTAAGAAGTTATTGACCTATATAAATAGATTTTATGGTTATAAGAAGACAGTAGAGTGAAGACCTTTTATAGGTTAGTTGAGTAGCATGCTTGTAATGTTTTGAAAACATTCAATCATACCCACGTTTTTATCATGCCAATAGCTTCCAAAATGGGACATTGTTGAACCTATAAGATATAAGGTGTAAATATATCCCTATAATGGGTGTTTTAAATGTTTTTAGGTCATTTTAACCCTAATCTTCTTAGTTTAATCCCCGGTAAATCCATTTTTACCTTAACCACGGTAATTAATTTTTAACGTCTTCACTGTTTATTTTCGTAAAACATTAATTTGACCTCATTAGAAATTATAAATTATGATGATTCAAAATATGGAATTTATTTTTCCAAATTCAATTCATATAAGTGAAAAAATCTAACTTAAAATTAAGCCTGTAGATGTGATGAGAAAGCGTGTTTTTAAATAAAAAATGTTCAAAAAGTTTTGAAATATTATATATCAAAATTAATTGTAAATATGATTACAATGACCTAAATTGGATTGATTGATATAAAATTAAACTATTTTTAGTTTAAAACAATTTAAAATATAATTTAACATTATAAATAATTTAAATGAAATGGTAGTTTTTAATTAAAATTCAGCAATTTTTCACTATTCATAAAAAATGAAACTTTTCAGAAAAAAATTAAATTATTTACCCTAAGATAAGTTTTACATGATAAATTAAAAATTTATTTTATTTTTTAAAATAAATTTTCTTTTTGTGTAAAAAATTACTTTTAAATTATGTACACAAAGCGTGACTAAACTATCCTTTAGAAAATAAATACAGTTTTTAGAAAAAAATCTCTTTATTTTAAATGATTGTAATTTTATCCATAATTAGTAGATAAACATAATTTTCATAATTTAGTTAGTGATATTCATAAATTAAAATTTAATGGATCATTTATAATGGTATACTATTTTATGGTTTATTTAGACTTGGGTTTGCATGTTCTGTAATCTACTGAAGAGATTAAATTTAATGAAATATATTTTGTGGGTTGTTTAAGTTTGTAGTTTCATATCGTGTACAATATCAAATAAAACTTTCTAATTTTGAAATATTAGGGTATACATCCTCCCCACCGTAAATAAATTTCATCCTTGAAATTTAAATTTGATCTTGGTAATTATGGGTTTGATAACTAGAAATATCATTGTTGAAAAACTCATATCATAAAAGGGTTAGTAAAATAACTTCTTAATAAGAGAGAAAGGTAAGTACAAGGTTAATATGAAATAAAAAATAACAAGGTTTCTGAGTAGGTAAACATTGGTGGAAAGTGAAGATATAGACATTAATTAAAAGTGTAAATAATTATAGATAGTGACTAAGGTCATTGATTACAAGCAGGTGAATGATAAATGGAAAGTTAAGGGACTTAAAAACATAAATCTATTATGATTTTAAATACCATATGATTCATTCTATTTGAATGCAATAAGATAAAAAAAATTCAATATCATTTTCCTAAAGTTGAGGAATTATTTTACTCTCTACGAATATAAGGAAATATACTTACTTAAGAACAATTTTATCCTTGGTTGTGCTTTAATCAATTTTCAATTCATACCTTAATACAAGAAATGAATATCCAAAAATCAAATTTATATGATTGAAGAACTAAAATTTACATCTAACATATCATAAGATCGATAAATGAGTGATAAGTATTTCCATCTATCTCTATACATTTTCCCAAACCAATATGGTAACCAAAAGTTATCCAATATAATAAATTAATATATAAACCTAAAAGGTAACACCACTAGTTCATCAGTATTTTTTATTTCTATTTCAAATCATTTAACTAAAAATAATTTCATATTAACTAGGACATCACATAGTCCAATGGTAGTCACTAAACCCTTATCGTCCTTTGGTCATGGAATCAAGCATTATGGACGCATCGAATGTGATGGGTGGTCAGCCAGCATGAAGGTTGTCTGTTTTCTAAACTATGTTAATATTATTCCTATAAAATTAAAAAAAATGATGAACATAATTGAAATAAAATTAATCATTTAATAACCTTTTTTATAAGGTTTTCAATATAACACTTTCTTTACAAGTCTAATAATATGATTTGAAAATTGTTAAAATGTCATTAATGATCTTATTAACCCAAAAGGTTATAAATACATTTAAACTTATGTCTATTAAAAGTAAAGTAATTATTCCAAAAATAAAATTTCCAATGATAAATATATTGTATATATCTATTAAAACTCAATAAATGTATCCCAATGAATTTTTATTACTTAAAAAATCATCAAAGGTGTGCCTAAGACATTAATATTATGATTAACCTCTGAAACATACCGATATCTCTGAATCTTTAACCACTTCAACAAATGTCCCAACATCAAATTTAGAAGTAGTAAATGATTTTTCCACCCATTTTTTCTTTTTATCTTAATTATTTTTACACCGAGTAAGTATATTCGAACACACGTTATCATAATGTCCCATATCATTGTAGCTAAAACATATCACCATTTACTAGATTTCTGTTATCTCATTCTTGGATTTTTCAAGACTCCTTTCTTTTTAGTCATGAACCTTATGAGAAAACTTACCACACTGGTAAAACTTTCCATATCCTAAAATACAGTTTATGAAATGTATTTTAATGCACTTATAATATGTTTCAGGCTTACCTATAGTATTATTAGTTATTTTCTCCTCCATTTACTGTCACTTTTACCATTTCATACTCTTTTCATCTCATGGAACATAAGTGACAGAAAACTCCATCTCAATTTTCTCAGCATAAAAAAACTTTCTAATAACATTTAAATTATCATGAAAACAATTATCTTCACAATCATGGTTTTAATATCAAGAAAAATCTATTGATTTTAATATCAATTTCCTAAAAAAAAATTCAACGCCTACATGGAAAACATTATAAAATTTACTTAATGTGCATAAACAAAATTTTCATCCTTTTTCCTCAATTCCAAGAATTGTTTCACCATCCTAAGATGAAAAACCTTAAAAAAAAATTCCATAAGTAAAATATTCTTAAATGTTTCCCATTCCATAACATCAAGATCATATTTCTCTATAGAATTATTAACCAAATACCATCATTAATCGGCTTCACCTTCAAAATAATAAATGCCAAGAGATACCTTTTGAAATTGCAAACATCCCCTGACATCAAATATCTTATATAGTGCATTGATCCATCCTTCAGATACCACAAGGTCAGATAATCCACTGAATGATGGGGGATGTTGCCTCATTAAATGATTCACTATAAACATGTTCCTTTATGGTAGATTAGGTCCATCTCTATCATGGATACCACCAAAATTTATATCTTGTTTCAAATGATCCATCACTAAAAAAATATCATGTTCTAATTCAAATCATATCCAAGTGATGATTTGGAAGGATATTTTCCACTAAATTCCTTCCAACTATAGCTTACCTATTTCCAATATAGAAAATAATTCTGTATAGACATAGTTTAGGTGAAGCAACATGGTGATATTAAAATTATATATCATTTTAATTAATCTATAAGGTAAAATATTTCATGGTAATTTCATTAAATTATCCTAACATCTAAAGTTATCTAAACCATACTGTAATACCAATTATAAGGTACTATACTTAAACATTGCATAATCTTAAGTTTTAAGTCAAGAATTAATTCTCTTACATTTGAGGATATTTTTAGGTGTAGAGTTCTAGATAATTAGGCCATAACAAATACATAAAAACCATAAATACAAAGTGGTAAATTATGATTAGTATATATTTTTTCCATAATATAAAACCTTTAAAATAAACAATTAATTATTTTCATAGAAATTATCGATGGATTTCAACTTCACTTCTTCCTTTACCACACCCATACTTAAACCATATAATTTTTTTAAAATATGAGATGATCACAAAAGGATTAGTAAGGGACATAAAAATAATGAAAACCATTAGTCCAGTGAAAAATAAGAAAAATAATATAAATTTTACCTTTACATTTAATGTTCTTTGAGTGTATGAAGTAAAATATATTCAAATGAGAAACACACACAATGTTTTCTCAAATAATTCCTTTAAAACCCATAACGGCAAATTAAAACTCCATTTTTAGTGGCTTATAGAATAATATTTATAAAAAACCTTTCAAAAACCTTTTATATAGAATAACCATGTGACCAACTTCCAATATAATCATTAACTAATGAATAAGAGATCTATAATGGGGCTCACCCTTCGTATAAGCAATATCAGGATCACCCGTTTTTCATGAGCTATAATGGGGTTCAACCATATGTATAAGCTATATCGGGATCTCTTGCGAGCTATAATAGTGCTAAAAACTTCTTATAATCTCTATTGTGATCATTCATTACATATAATTATCAAGTATTATATCATGATTAAAAAAATTTGATTATAAAACTCTTTGAAAAACTCCTTTAAACCCATATGAAAAACACTTTGAGATAAAAATACCATTTTATATTAAAAACCCATTTTCAATACCAAAATACCCAAAAACAAGATATTTTCTAATTGAAGAAAAATTTAAATATTTGAAAGGAATATGGAAATAAAATAATGGTTATGGTGGTGTAAAATTCTTTGTCATCGTGTACATTAAGAATAGAGCATTCCTTTTTTCATTTTTCAAAATGTTCCAAATAAAACACATAAAAAGATTCATTTTGAAAATATTTGAAAATAAATTAAAAATAGACATAAATTTTAATTTATATTTCATTTATTTATATATAATTTTTTCATAAAATCATTTTAGAAACATGTATAGAGAAACAGAGTTGGAATGAAAACATTAAAAGAAACTTTTTTAATAGAAAAGGCACTTATAAATTTGGAAATATTTGATTCATAAGGCCAATGAAAGAATAAAATTAAACAAAACTATAAATACCATGAGAATATATAAATTCATGATATAACATGTCATAGGTACTTTATATACACCTTGTAAAATATTATAGGTGTATAATATCAAAATATGCCTTAATGAAAGGAAATTGACAAGAAGTCCCTTTCCTTGAGTCTAACTTGTCACGTGTGTATTTATCTTCCCAAATAATAAACATAAGTTAATTATTTACTTGATTGATAATATTATTAATTTATATTATTAATTTTATTTAACTTATAACAATGTTTTATACAATTACTTAATCAGTTAAGTTTATGTCGGATGTTTTTACCATATTTAGCTTATATGTCAAAAATAAATTTGGTAGGTTTCCTATTGTAAAAGCGGTCATTATTTAAATATAAATAGAATAATAATAATGAATGATTATAATATTTTTGAATCTAATATACTTTTAAAACCAATAAGGATATACGGTTATGAAAAATGAACTACTTTACAATCGTAGAGATGGTAGGTTGTATGTATGCACGAGTAACATTTCCATTTTAAAGTGACCATTCTAGAAAGAAGGTAAGTAATATATTATCTTTTTAGAATAATAATAATATCATATATATATACCATATTATATACTTATATTTATCATCCATGTGATGTGGTGATGAAAATAGAGTCACATAGCTTTGTGAAAGCGGTAGTCCACATGTAGAAGAATGATGTTATCGCGTTTAAGTGACTGAAAAGGTAATATAACATGATAAATATTTCATTAATACCATAATTATTTCATTTATATCACATATAATCATTAAATTTATCCTTATCACCTTCCATGTGAAGTTTTAGTGAATGACAAATCACATCACTTCGTGATGTGGTAGTCTGTTTGGCACAAGAGTGACGTTATCATATCTTATACAGAATGGAAGGTAAAAAACTATATATGATATAATGAATCCATAGGTATAATTCTGTTATAAATATAATATATAAAATTTTTATCCTTAATCATAATCAACCGTGAGAGGTGTTAATGGAAAAAATAAATTACATTAGTTCATGAAGCGGTAGTCCACTATACACACAAACAATGATTTCATAACACATTTTATGGAAGTGGATAAGACTGTTGGTCATGAAATTATTATAATAAAATCCCATTATATAAGATAATGATTATATTATATCATAATGGTTTAATAAGAATTTAATTAGTTGTAGAAATAAATAAAATAAATATTCTTATTGAAGAACATTGCCTCTTTTTTAGGTATTCTCATTAGGTTTGCAACAAAGCCTTCCTAGGTTGGATTTCTCCCCAAAACAAGGCTTCTATGATGAGAGTATGAAATTTTGGAAGTTATTTAGATAAATCATGTATGAACCAAAGAGGTTTTAAGGTGTGAAGAAGATAGGATATAGGGTGTACTTATATAATTGAGGTGACACTACTACAAAATAGGCGTTTAACAGTGCTATTATTTATCAGTGATAGGAAAAAATGCTGATAAATGATATATTTATCAGCACTAAAGAAATTGTTGATAAATTTAACCATTTATCAAAGATTTTTTAGAATTTACAAATGAAATATTTATCAGTGGTTTATTTTTATCACTAACAAAGGAAACCTTTATCAATGATTTATTTTTAGCGATGATAAAGGGTACCCTTTATTAGTGCATTATTTTATTCGCTGATAAATATTTATTTATTCAATGCTTTTTTAGCATTGATAAAGGTATAAATAAATAAAATGATATAATTAAATAAATAAAAAATAAAAAATGAGTTTATTAAAAAATATATTATAACATTTTTAATTAAATAATTATTAATAAAAAAGAATAAATTGATTATGCATTATTAAATATTAAAAAAATTATTAATTAGATAATTCTGATAATTAATGTTATTAAACTGTATATTTTAAATATATAGATATATTTATTTATATAAATACTATTTATATATTAAAAAATATTTATGCTCTTTATATTAAATAGTAATTTATTTATTGAATAGTGGTTTATAATTAAAAATTAATATGAATTAAAATATTGAATAAATATATAGTACTCGATATATAATTGAATTTCATTTGATTTTTCAATTTAATATTAATCAAATATGTTTCATATTGATTTCACATATACATAATTAATATATTTTTATGTACAATGAACGCACACAAAACTTGTCCATTTTTTCAATATTGTTAAAGTGTACTTATTCTTAATTTATTCAATTTCACTCATTTTTAACATATATGCATGCACTTAAAATTATATATTCATTAATAATGTTAAAAACATATTTAAAAAATATATATTTATAAATATATATATTTATAAATGAAAATTTACTATATTTATACAATTATATATTTGTAATTATATATAAATAATTTTTTTAAAGTATTTATTCAATTATAAACAAATAATTATATATAGTTAAATAATTATATATAATTAAATAATTATTAAATTTATAATAAATTTACTTAAGTAATAAATATATTTACTATATTTATATTTATATATATTTGTTAAATATATATTCATAATTATATAAATATATATAATGATATAAATATTATTTTAAAAAAATATTTCTATAATTATAAATAAATAATTATAAAATTATAATAAATATATTTAAAAAGGAATATATTTACCATATTTATATTTATATATATTTATTAAGTATATATAAATATTTATAATTTATTTATTTATAATTATAATTATAAATCCTTTATCAACGCTTAAGTAATAAGTGCTGATAAAAGCATCTTTACCAGTACTTTTTCGCGCTGATAAAGATGAGGCTTTATCAGTGCTAAACAAAGTGCTGATAAAATTAATATTTATCAGCACTATAACTTTAGTGCTGATAATGTTTGATTTTATCGGTGTTTTTTAACACTGATAAAGACCTACCTTTTTCAACACTAAAAATTGATGATAAATAGTCCTTCTATTAGCGCTTATTACTTAAACGCTGATAAAAATGTCCTGATCTATTTAAAAAACCCTAACTATTTGCAAAACCTTCATGATATCAAAATATTTCCATGGAATCCACCCACTTCTATCACTCATCCTTGGTGAATTGAAGCTTTAATCACACCACTCAATTACCTCCAGTTTCTTGAACATCTCATCTGACATCTGGTGTTCGATTGCAGTTAGGGTTTCTGAAAAGGGTCTTGGATTTTCTTCAACCTAGAGAGGCAGTCCTTCTGATTTTCTTTGTTTATTTTAGGTTTCTTTTTTGATTTATTCTTCGAAGATATCGTTATTTTTGTTCAAATGATTGTATACTATTTTGATTTTAGATTATGAATAGAAATATATGTTTATGATCCATTGTTTGATTGACTACTGATGTATAGACCATCTCGATATATGGAGTTATTGGTTATATCGGACACTGAACCTTGGATTTGTTCATTTTAGTGCTATTTTTTATATTTTTTAGTAAATAATATTTTCATATATGTATATAAATGTGCAGAAATTTTCTTGTATTTTTTTTATTGAATACTGATTTGAGGCACAGTGGTGGTTCCCTAATGATTATATGTATGTTGACACCTTTCATGGACACCATAGTAGACATGCAGCTTCAGATGAAATTATTCAAGAACCAATTTAGGGGAGTGATATATGTCCCTCTATTGGTTATATGTATCATAGGATCTAGTTCATCTTATAATTCACTATGGTCCTAAGTTTTCTTATTGAACAGATTCAAAGGGGACATCCCTAGTTAATCACATGAGGTTTTATCACATCAAGCCTTTACTTTTTGAATTATTATGAGGCCTTTAGTTCACATTATGTTTGAATATCAGGTTTTTATCTATTTGATATTTCTTATAGACTATAAGTGAGTTTTTTTATTGTCCAGACATGTATGTGTCTCTATATATCTATTGTATCATTTATTTCCATAGTTATTTGTCTAACAGGTATGCCTATATCAGGTAATGATGATTTTTGGTCTCCATGTCCATTTCTCCAAGGGTCATGCTGGATTTTATTCGACCTCTGGTACTAGTTATTTCTATTTGGGGGGGGGGACCAACTACCATTTATGGGTTTTTACACCCAAAGTTTCAACCATCCTTTAGTGACTTTGAGGTGTGTTAGAGGTCATATGATGTTCCGACATGGTGTTTTTTTGGAAAATCCATCTAGGGTCACTACATTATCCATATTCCAGTTCACAGCTATAAAGATTAGTGATAACAACATTTATTATATGCCCTTATCTTCCTCTCATTATCATATTCTTCTAGATGAATTAACATAGTGTATCCATCCATGTCCTTAACCTCTATCCTCATATCAGAGACATAAATAATAACATGATTCATCAGAAATATGATGCATCCCATATGTTCCTTATATAAGAATCTTCATCAACCTCACTCTCTACATTATTGATAATCTTGTATAATGTATTCCAACAAATTTAACTTCTATTCTTGGTGTAATATAATGTGTTAGTGTTTGTTATACTTATATAAGACTTCACTAGATATGAGATTCTATTTCTCTAATTTATATCACAAGGAAAGTGATGTAGTCAAGTAACTTTCCATTATCTAAAAAAATAAAATAATATTTATTACATTTTAATGATTACTAATTATGATGTTATTAATGATTATATTATATCTCCCACTATTTTTTAAAATCACAACTACCCTTATTATTGGATATTGAATATCTAAGTGCTCATATATTCAAGTATAAATGATCCATATTTTAATTTTTCAAAGTATTAATACCCTCGAACCAAGATTTATTCCTCTATTGACAAATTCACCAAAATTCTACAAAAATAATGATGGTTTTCTCCCTTTTATCATTAGCGTTATTCATCGATCCATGGAACCACTGATCTAGTTGATTGAATGAGAGTTTATTATTCTTGTTTATCATATTTTAGTTTCTTATTACACCATAATTAACTATATTATATTTTCATTTGTTTTGGGGATTTAAAAAAGATTTTATCTGGAGTGATTCTTTTCATAAACTCAATTACCCATTATATACAACATACTAAAATTCTATGAAACAATCAAATGTTGTGTTTCCCGTATTATAATTGTCTATAAATTTCACTTTTCATTATGAATATATTATGTGTATTTATTTATATGTTGTAAAAAATTAATCTTTTATGAACATAATAGTATGGATATTAACCAAAAATATATTCATGATAATCATTTGACAAATGAATATGAATATGGAGTAAAATAGTTTATCAAGTTTACAAAAGAGCATGCAGAATACCCTTCTAAAATCTTTTATCTGTGTTTAAATTATTTTTATTCAAGACAAATTAGTCCAGAAGAGTTTTAAGAACATTTTATTTGTCACGGAATAGATAAAAGCTATAAATGTTTGACTAAACACGGGGAAAAACTGAATGGACAACGCTTGGGATGACACTATGGTTTATGAATCATTCGATATGAATACCTTTGTAAAAGATGATGGATATCACATGGAAGAAATGAAAATGGTAATTTAAGATGACCTCATGATTGTCCAACGTTTTTTGAGGAGTTAAATCGATTTTCCAAGAAACCATTGTATACCGATTGTACTAAATACACAACATTATCATCTGTATTGAAGTTATATAATTTGAATGTTGGGAGTATATGGAGTGACACTAGATTTACAAAACTACTTGGTCTTTTAAAAGATGTGATACTAGAATAAAATGAACTACCTTGCCAAACATATGACACTAAATGAATGTTATGTTAAATGGTTATGATCTCAAAAAAATGCATGCTTGTCCAAATGATTGCATATTGTTTATAAATGACCATGAATCACTCATAAAATTCCGAAAGTGGTGCATATATCCATACAATAAAATTTAATCAAGTACATTGAAATATTTATGGTAATTTCCTATAATTCCATGGTTTATAAGACTATATAGATGCTAGGAAACAGTAATAAAATTATCTTTAAATTAATTTTAGTAACTTTTGTTATTTGAATTTTTGAAAATTGATATACATGGTTGTAATAAGTCTGAAAAGGGTGATCTAATAGGATAAAAATAATTTTTTTGAATAGTAACTTTATTATTTTATTTACTACGGTTGAAGGGTAAATTAGGTAAATAAGGGTTAAAATAATATTATGATAATAAAAAACTACTGTAAACCTGTCCTGACCTTATTGGATGAATTATGACCGACCAAGAAAATAATTGGGCCCAAATTTTGGCTTTTGGAATCCACTAGGGTGTGATTAAAACATTTATAACATTTAATTTAAAGTAAAGGAAAAAATATCATAAACATGTCTCTTATTACTAAAACAATTTTAATATGGGGTTATATAAGTGATATCTTCGACTATAAATAGTCATTAAAAATATGAACTATATCATTATATTTTATTTATAATTTTTATACATTAAATAATTAAATTTTATTATGATACAATGATGATGTAGTGATTTCTTTATTAAAGAAAGAATGGAATAAATGATATTAATAATATTAATATAAATATAATTTGAACTATTTGATTCCATCCACAAATTTTATGGATGACGATGAAATTTTATTATTTAGTTAATATATTTTTTCTAAGGAATAAAGTTGTTTTTAGTTTTTTAAAAATTCATGTAATGAATAATGTCCAAATTGACATAATTCATATTTTAAAATATAAAGAATATAATTAAATGGTATAAAATTTATAAATATAAAATATTCAACCCACATGTTGAGATAACTCTAAAACAAGTCATTAATTACTCATTCATATATCATAGTTCATTATTTGGTAATTATTTTAACTCTCAAAGTGTAAATCACTTGATAAAATGGTAAGAGATAAAAGGGGTTAAAACAAACAATAAGAATGAAAAAATATCCAAAAATTGTCTAATTCTTATTGGATGATTAGATTTAGACATATACTCATATTATATTCTAAATTAAGTAATTTGGACAATTTTTGAATCTAAATTGAATTTATATTAATTTAATAATTTTAATAATTCTATGGGCGCCCCTTCTCTCTCCTATAAAAACGTACCCATTCATCTCTATTACTAACACTTCCAAAACCTTTTGGTTCATAAAATATCTACCTAAAACTATTATTAGAATATATACCCACATTCTTGAGGCCTTATTTTGGAAATAACACCCTCCTTAGTGGTGTTAAGGTGTTCTTCAAAGGTGATCAATGGAAGAAGAGGTATCACTTTCTTTAAGTATTTCTATTTTATTTCTTCTTCCACTTACTTTCAATATCCTTCATCCATGAGTAAATAACAAATATATTATCATAAAAATACTAATATTTTATTATGAAAATATAATTACTTAAATCAATCTCCACTTCCATTAAATGGTAAAGGAATTAATCATGCGTGCGTGCGTGTGAGCTATCACATCCATGAACTGATCTAATTAATTTTCCATAATCATCTCTAAATACTAGTTATAATGATGGAATAAATGTTTATATAAGATATTAATTACATATTTATCATTTTAAAATAATAATATTTCAATTATGTTCCTACTTTTCATACACATAAAAATGATAATTTCGTTCGTGCGTACGTGTGAACTATCACCTCTATGAAGCGATGTGAATCATTTATATTCACCACATCACTTGTATGATATATATAAGTACATTAAAATTATAATAATTAATTTAATAATATTATGATCATTCTAGAAAGATGAAATAATAAATACATTATTTCTATAATGAGAAACGGAAAATGGAAAACGTTACTAAATTTTATGTACGACCTACCGCCTCTATGAATATATCATTGTTCATTTTTCATACCATAAATAAATTGTTTTATTTAAAGGTATAATTTATTTATAATAATTATAATAATTTCATGGATATTATTCTTTATATGAAGGACTTATGACCACGTGGACTAGTGACATCAAACCATGTTCATTTTCGACTCAAGTACTGAAGATCAACAAAACATCCGATATAAAAATTAATAATTATGTAATTTTTTATAACATGGTAATAAGTGATATAAAATAAATAATAACCTTGAATAAGGTTCTCAATAAATTATAAATTAAACTATGTTTATTATTTAGGAAGAAAAAGGAACATACATGATGAAGCGAACTTAAGTTAAGGGACTTCATCTCGATCTCCTTTCATTGAGGCATATTTTGATGTTATACACCACCTTCTTTAATATAGTGAATAATCAACCCATTTTAATTATAATTTCATTCAAAGGTTTTTAAAAGGAATATTTTTTATATGAATTATTTTACTAAATGAGAAAATTATTGTTTTAACATATGCGGTGAAAAAAACTTCCCAACCGCTATAACCATTATTTGATATTTGGATTCCTATATAAGTATTAATGTTTTAAATGAAAAAAGGAATAAATTATTCTATTTCTGTGGTATTTTGGTATTGAAAATGGTTCTGGAAGTGGATTTACTATTTAATTATCTTGAAATGATTTCTTGTGATTGAAAATGGAAATTTAGGGGTGAAATGTTGATAATTGCAATCTTTTATGTGTTATGAATATATAATGCTACTTAGATATTTTATGGGTGGTTACATGATAAACTAAAGAAGGGTGGTTATGTGATAAAACAGATACAAGAGGTTCCGTGATAAACCAATTATGGGTGGTTACATTATAACCACAAATGTATTGGGTATGGAAGTCAGTCGTATGACTATTCTATTTGTAAGAGTGATATGTATGGAAGTCGGCCATATGGTTATTCCATTTAAGTAGGATTATGTCCCAAGTTACCTCTATATGTCATATGTTACTTTCTATGGTTTTTAACACTGTCTTTTGATCAAAAAAAGGGTAAGAAATGATCTTATATTCATTGAAGTGTATTTATGACTTCATAAAGGTTAAAATTATTGATTTATGATAAAGTATTCTTAGTTTACAGGGTTTCAGAAGACTAATAGTTTTCCTTATATGTGTATCCCTTATTGATATTTTTATGCTCATACCAAGTTTTTAAATATTTTTCATAGGTTTTAAATAATGATTCAAGTATGGGATGAAGGAAATGTTATGAAGTTTAAACAGGAAACAAAACCATGATTCTTTTTAAATAGTTTTTTTGTTTTCTAAAAAATGGATAATGAGTAGAAGTGAATAATTTGTAATATTGAGTTGTTATGTATAATTTATGGAATAATTATCTAAATATATAAACTTGAAAAGAAACTCAATGTGAATGAAATTAAAGTTATTGAATTAACTCAAGATTGAGTAATGTTTAAGGTTGAGGCCTTATAGTTGGCATCAGAGGTCAGTTTAGATAACTTTAGGGGTTAGGATATTGTTAACAGAATATCCATGAATGATTTTTTTACTTTATGTTCAAATTGAAATGATATAGAATTTTAATATTACTATGCTTCTTCATCTAAGATATGTCTTTTTAGAATGGTTTTCTACATAGGAAACATGACAATCATGCTGGGACGACATACAGAGGAAAACAAACTTCCAAATCAGTATCCTCAGATGGTCGAAATCAGAATTGAAGAGCTTGTTGTAGTGATGACTTAGTTGACTCTAGTGATAAATGGTGGTGGTTTTCATGCATGAGATCAACCAAATCAACCATAGTGGAATATGTTGATAGTGGATCATTTCACGAGGAAACACCCCCAATTATTTAGAGGATCATCTGA
The DNA here is from genome assembly GCA_963277665.1 of Viscum album. NCBI lineage: Eukaryota > Viridiplantae > Streptophyta > Magnoliopsida > Santalales > Viscaceae > Viscum > Viscum album. The sequence goes on along the minus strand of OY728129.1, from coordinate 409,705,240 downwards.
CCCATTGCAATCTAAAGGGTGGATCAAAGCACTAGAAAATATTTTTGATGTAATGGGGAGTTTAAAAAGTCAAATGGTTAGTCTTTCTATTTATTATTTTTATGGTTAATCTGATCAATGGTCTTAAATGATTAAAAATATCATAGTAAGTAAAGAGATTAATTCCATGAAATGGGAAGAATTTAAGAATATATTCCTCAAGATTTTTTTAAGGATTTTCATCTTTGGATGGAAAAACAATTCATGGAATTGAGACAAAAGGAGGAAGATTCGATGGCTTCATATGATGAAAATTTGACCCATTTTTCAAGGTATGTCCCAAATTTTATTCGGGAAATTGATAGTAAGATAAATAGGTTTTACTCAGGATCGAAGCCAAAATATTAAAGGGAATTAGCTTCCCATGAGTTTGAAATCTATGAGAATATTTTTTGATGTGTTGAGAAGGTATAAATGGAGTTTTATGATGATCATTTATTTCATGAGAGTAATCAAAATAAGTGATCATGTTGTCAAGAAATGTGAAATCATTCATCAAATAATTTTGGAGGTAAGAAAACTAAATTTCCATCATGTGAGATATGTGGTAAAAAGCATCTTGGAGAATGCCTCTCCAAGTCTGGTATGTGCTTATGATGTGGTAATATTGGTTATATTTCGTGTGACTGTAATGGAGATGATCAAGAAAGCAATGAAAATTCGGTGGTAATATGTTTTAGTTGTAATGAGTTAGGTAATTATGCCAATGTGGGTCCAAAGTTGATTACAGAGGGTGGAAACCTGTAATATCAGAAGTAGAAGGGAATGGAAAAATAAGTTTATACTATTATGATTGATGTGAGACAATTAAATGATGTGGTAATAGTTATGTTATGTGTTTTTTCAAAATATGCCAAAAATCTATTTGACTCTGGATCTTCACATTCATTCATTTATGAAATATTTTCAAGTAAATTGGAAATATCACCTCATGAATGTGATATAGAACTTTTGGTAAAAACTCTAGGTGGAAGTATTAATGAAACTAAGATTTATGGGAATCTTCCTATTATCATTAGTGGGATGGTTCTTCCAACAAATCATGTTGAACATCCCATAGTGGAATTTGATATCATTTTGGGTATGGATTGGTTTTTAGTTTATCATTATAAAATATATTTCAAAGCAAAGAAAGTTTTATTCAACTATTTTATACCTTTGATAACATACCAAGAAGTTGAAAGATTGATTAAATATGGAAATGAAGGTTATCAAGCTCATATTGTTGAAAAGAAAGAATCAATTTTGATTAGTGACATTCTAGTAGTGAATGAATATACTAATGTTTTTCCTAATGAATTTAATAGTATTGTCCCTGATTGGGAGGTTCAATTTACTATTGATTTAGTTCTAGATGATAATCCTATTTCTAAACCCCCTTATCGAATGGATTAAGTAAAATTGGTGGAATTGAAAAAATAGTTTCAATAATTTCTTGATAAAGGTTTCATTTGACCTAGCACTTCACAATGGGTTTCTCCTAATTTATTAGTGAAAAAGAAAGATAGTTCCTTGATACTTTTTATTGATTATAGAGTCTTGAATAATATCATCAATCAATAGTGCATTTTTTATTAACTAAAAAATCCGATAAGAAAGTAGGTCCATAGGAAAGGCCAAAGTGTGCAATCCTATGGAGGCTGAAAATAATTAATACTAAGTTGATCTCCTCTAATCAGAGCTATCCCCTCTTGTTTCAGTTGAAGAATGCTAGAAAAATATGTAACGTTGCTCCCATGGTCTGCCACTTCCACGGAAGCAAGATGACTTGCCACTTTATTTCGTTCATGACATGTATGAAAAACCTAAGTGTTTTTGTTTATTATGGCCTTAAATTTCTTGACTATATAGTAAATTGACCAAGGAGTGGATATTTTACCATCCATAGAGTAATAAATAATCATAGAATCAGTTTCCACTTGCTCAAGATCAAAACTTTTCTGGGTGCACAATTTAAGACCCATGAACTTCACATTTGCGTCTGCCTAAATAAATTTCCCCCTTCCATAATAGGTGGTGAAATCAAGAAGAACAACCCCTTTATAATCCCAGACCACCCCTATACCATGCATAATCCCCAAGATACAAGAACCATCAAAATTAAAATTGTAACCCACTATTGGAGGAGACCAACAAACTCAGTTTCCTCTTAAAAAAACTAGGATAATGGATTAAAGGCATATTCACGTGTATGACTTTAAAAGAGGTGGAATGAAGCCATTCATTGAAACCACTAACCAATTCAATCAGAAGGGACTTGGTTCTTGTGAATACATATCTTTCTATATAAACAAGCCCTTCAAATCTAGCCTTATTTCTAGCTTGCTAGATGCACCAACAACCCACATTAAGAATCAGTGCCCTAGCCATTTTTTCTAGGATTTCACCATTCATCCCAGATAACCATATTTCCATGAATTATGCACAAAGGTGGTCTGTAGAAAAAATCTCATTAAACTCTCCAAAAAATACCCAGACATTTATATACCATTCTCCTTCAAAAAAGAGATGATTGGAATCCTCCACATTGTGAACTATGCATCAATGACATTTAGACACTAGATTAATACCCATCCTTCTCACATTATCATATGTAGGTATAGCCTGTGTCTAATACTCCATATTAGGAAGGTGAATTTTGAAGGAATTTTGTTACACCATAACACATTATTCCAGGTGTCTTGTTGCTCCTGTGAATGGATGATCCGAAAAAATTTCTTTGTAAAAAACAAACCTAAATTAGAATAAGTGAAAACACATCTGTTCATATCCAAATTTAAGTCAATATTACCAAACACCTCCTTTTGATCTTTTTTCAAAACATCATTAATGAAACTAGGATACATAATTACCTCCTTAAAGGAGATTGATGGTCCTAGAAAGTTTGAAAAACCAAAACTTGAGCCTGCCCAATTATGATGCAAAAAAAAATATCCCCTTCCCTAATAATCCACCTTGAGTGTTACTAAATGGTAGGAATAATATTACAGATAAAAGACCATAATGGATAATAAGAAATACTATCTTCCAAAGAATCCCTTCCCTGAAATGACATAATTTTACCCCAGAGGGTACATTCCTCCACTACCTCCCATGCAAGTTTTGCACGCATGCAATGCACAGTATCCGCTATATTTCTGACATTAATTCCACCCTCATGAATAGGTCTTTCCAATATATCTCACAAATCCCAATGATGTTTCCCACCAAAAAGAGAATCCCATATGAAATCATCAAAGATTCTTTCAATATTATTCAGAACCCCCTTAGGCACTTTGTTATCCAAAATAACATGTATAAAAATATCCAGTAAAACACTATTGATTAAAGAAATCCTACCACCAAAGGAGAGATTATGCTTTTTCTAGTAAAGAACATCACTCATATTTTTTTCACAATGCTATCAAAATATCTGATTCTAGTATGGCCAGTGGATATAGAAGACCCAAGATAATTCAAGGGAAAAGAACCTCTCTGTATATTCAGCATCCTGGAAAAGGAATAAAATTTCCTATCACCACATTTTTTAGAAATATATAGATTACTTTTTTCTCAGTTGATAGTTTTCCCTTTCTAGTAACTATACTCATCCATGATTTTAATAATACCCCCAAATGATCTAGCACTGGCATTAATAAAGATTAGTGTATCATCAACAAACATCAAGTGAGAGATTGTCGGTTGATTCATTTTCCTTTGGTATGGAAGAAGGTTACCTGTAGAGATTTTCTAGTTAATAAAGTGACTAAGAATATCTTCAATGAGAATAAAAAGAGTCGGGGAAATGGGATCTCCTTGTCTAAGACCACGGGTAGCATTGAAAAAAATGTGTGTTTTTTCCATGAATGAAACTTCCATCAAGGAAGAGCTAAAGCAACAAAATAGAATATTTGTTTTCCATGACGAGAATCCCATACCCTTAATAACTCTAATGATAAAACCCCATTTTATTCTATCATAAGAGTTATTCATATCAATATTTAAAGCCATGTTTGAGAAATGAAATTTAATGTTGATATCATGGATCATTTCATTATCCAAGGAAATCATTCCCTGAATTGATCAACCTTGAACAAAACCATGTTTCTCAAAGGATACCCACTGTAGAACATGCATAAATAGTCACGAGTTAATAATGTTTAAAAGAATTTAATATGTAAAATTACACATGCTCACTGGACTATAATCCCAAATGGAAGATGGATTTTTCATCTTAGGAAACATTACTAAAGTAGTATCACCCGCGATCCTTGGGATATAACCACCATGAATGAAATCCTTGATATCAAAAATGAGATCAGCCTTAACCACATCCCAAGAGCCTTTGTAGAATGATCCTTGAAAACCATCAAGACCCGGAGAACTCTCCAGGTTAAGATTCATCATAGAATTATAGATTTATTTCTCATCAGGGATAACTTCTAGAAGGTTATTATACTAAAAAGATATTACATTAGATATTTGCTTGAATATTTTTTCATTCCCACTAGGATATCTACTCATCATATTTGGATTTGGATCAGCAAGTAAATTTTGGAAGAAGGAGAAGGCCATGTTTACAACCACATTTATGTCATCAAAGAAATATCTATGTTCAAAAAGGGTATTAAGTTTAACAAACCTTTTAAATTATTTAATACAATAATGGAAATAGTTTGAGTTTCTATCTCCTTCATGAATCTATTTCACCCTATCTCTTTCACGATCAATACGTTCATGTTTTGGGATTAGGGTTTCCATATCATTTTTCTTACAAGAGATATCCTTAAAGATCGCGTAATCCCATATTTCTTCAAGGATTATTTCTATACACTCAACCTTCTGTTTAATATATTCTAGGTCTTGGTCGATATGCGGGAGATCTTTTACCCAGGAATGAATCTTATGTTTAAGTTGTTTCAACTTATTATGAATGGCCACCCCAGAATAGCCTGAAACTGGGTCCTTCTAAAAATCCCTGACAATATGATGATACCAATGCATACTATTCTAGTAATCATAAAAGAGGGAATTTTAATTTCTAACATATCTGGAGGATAAGGACACAATCTAGGGATATTCTATTCAAGAATAGCCTTGAATAACATCACTATTAAGAACAAGTATCCTTTTCCTCATATTGATGATTTGTTTGATCAACTCCAGGGAGTTTAGTATTTTTCAAATATTGATTTGAAGTCTGGGTACCATTATATGAAGGTGAATGAGGATGACATTCCAAAGACAACATTCCGAATGAGGTATGGGAATTATGAGTTTGTAGTCATTCCCTTTGGGTTATCTAATGCAATTGTTTTATTATGAATCTTATGAATAGAGTCTTTCATCAGTTTTTGGATTATCTTGTCGTTGTGTTTATAGATGATATTTTGGTATATTCTAAAATTCATTAGGAACATCAAAGTCACTTAAGGATTTTTTTCAAACCTTAAAAGAAAATAAACTTTATGGAAAATTTAGTAAGAGAGAATTACGATTGAAAAAAATTTCATTCCTTGGTCATATTATTTCTAAAGATGGAATAATTATTGACCCTTATAATACAAATGATGTTGAAGAGTGTCCAAGACCTACCAATATCATAGAGATTCTTAGTTTTCTTGGATTAGTGGGTTATTACTGAAGGTTTTTTGAAAAAGTTTCTTTTTTATCTAGCCTACTAACTATGTTAACACATTAGGGAGTTAAGTTCATCTGGACAAAAGAATATGATGATTATTTTCAGGAACTGAAAATACGATTGGTAAATGCTCCACCTTTGGCCCTACCTTCTATGAATGTAGAATTTTTTATATATAACAACACTTTATTGAATTTTTTTGGTTGTGTCTTAATGTAGAATGAATAGGTAATTGCTTATGCCTCACTTCAGTTGAAATCTCATGAGTTAAATTACCCTGCACATGGTTTGGAATTAGCTACTATTTTTTTTGCATAAAAAATTTGGAGGCATCATTTATATGGTGTAAAGTGTGAAATATATACTGATCACAAAAGTTTGAAGTATATATTCACTCAGAAATAATTGAACATGAGACAAAGGTGATGGATGGAATTAATAAAGGATTATGATTGCATTATTCATTACCATCAAAGAAGATCAAATAAATTGGTTGATGCTTTAAGTCGAAAAAGTAATGCTACCTTAACCATGATACATTTTAAATGAGATCCTTTGGTTAATTATTTGATTAATTTTGGTTTGGAAGTTGTTGGTACAAGAAATTACTCTATTTTTTTCAAGTATCACTGAAATAATCTCTATTAGACAGAATTAAGCAAGTGCAGAAGGAAGATAGTTGGTTGCAGAAAAAGGTAGAATTGATTCAAAATGGTATGTTTCCTGAATTTAACATTGATAAAGATTGTGTTTTGTAGTTTGTGAATAGATTATTTGTTCCCTGTGATTCATGGTTGATGAAATGTTTGTTATGAAAATCTCATAGTAAACTTTTATTAGTTCATCTGAGCACTACTAAGATGTACAAAGACCGTCGGGAGTATTACAAGTGGGACGGACTGAAAAGAGATATTGCTGACTTTACCCTGATTTGTTTGACTTTTAAATAGGTTAATGAAGAGTGACAGTTACCAAAAGGGATACTTCATCCTTTTCCAGTGCTAGAGTGGAAATGTGAAAATATATCCATGGATTTCATAGTGCTATTACCAAATACTTCTCGAGGTAATAATGTGGTATGGGTTATTGTTTATTGATTGACTAAATCTTATCATTTTCTTCCTATTCAAGATACTCTGTCTCTGGATCAAATTTCACAGTTTTATATTAAATAGATAGTCAGGTTACATGGAGTTACCCTCTCTATTGTATCTAATCATGATCTCAGGTTCACTTCTAACTTTTGTAAAGGACTTCAAAAGTTGTTAGGTACTGAATTAAATTTCAGTGAAACTTTTCATTCACAATCTGATGGGTAGTCAAAATGAAAAATTCAAACCTTGGAGGATATGTTAAGTGATTGTTCAATGGATTACCAATGAATTTGGGATCAACATATTAATTTTTTTTATTTTTCTTATAATAACAATTTTCATTCCAGTATACAGATGGCACCATTTGAATCATTATATGGAAAGCGGTGTCGAACTCTAGATTTTTGGGATAAAGTGGGTGAAAGGAAGTTGATGGGACTAGAATTTGTAGAGGAAATAGATGAAAAAGTTCAATTGATTCAGAGACTCATGAGGACAACACATAGTAGGAAAAAAAAGTTATGCAGATAATCAGAGGAAGTATCTTTCATTTGAGGTAGGTGATCATGTATTTCTCAAAGTTTCTCCATGGAAAAGTGTGATCTGTTTTGGTAAGAAGGGGATGCTAAGTCTAAGGATCATTGGACCCTATGTAAACCTTGATAAAGTTGGACCATTTTCATATAGAATGGATTTACCTATGATTTTATCCCAGTTACACAGTGGTTTTCATGTTTCAATGTTAATAAAGTATATGTTGGATCCATCTCATGTTTTGAGTCGAGAAGTAGTTTATTTGGAAGAGAATCATTCTTATGCGGAACAACCATTCTAGATTCTTGACCAAAGAGAGAAAGTGTTGCGAAATAAGCTGATTCATTGGGTTAAGGTTTTGTGGAAAAACTATATAGCTGAAGAGGAAACACAGGAATCTAAAAATTCTATGAGGGAGAAATACCCTCATTTATTTGAGAAGAAAATAAAATTGTGAGGATGCAATTTCCATAAGGGGGAAGGATGTTACATCCTAGGTATTTATAAAATAATATTTTTTCATATTTATTAATATTTATAAATTAGATAGTAATTTTACCTTAAAGGGGTGTTATGATCGATAGTGTACTTAACACACAATAATGGGTTTCTCCAAAATCTTACATTATACAAAAGGCTGAGTTATATCGAAAAAATTATATGTTGTAATATTATTATTTTAAATGGTAGTTAATGTCTAGCCATTGTATTAGTGGAAATGAACAAATATAACTATATTAAGTTTACACATATTTATTAAATATTTTACTTTCTTCCAATAAATTCTAGATGCTTAAAATGAGAATAAATTTAATTTTAAGCATAAATACTCTAATATTTTAAAAAAGACGTTTTACCGCCTTTTGATAGAAAACCCTTTTTAAATCTAGTTTTTTTTCACTATTATATGTTCTATTTGACAAATTAAACTTCTTATTCGGAAGTGGAAAATCAAAATTTACTTTGGTTTAATATTTAGTAGTTTTCTAATAATATTTATTTTTAATGAATAGTGTAAAATATTGAATTTTAATTCAAAACTACCTTTTTGTCAAATTTATTTATATTGTTATGTTATCCTTTAACATGGTTTTAAGGTATAATTAGATTATTATTTTATCATTTAATCCAATTTTGTCCATTTTAAGTAATTTCACATTTAAATTGGATATAAACACATGTCAATCTTTAGATGTTTTTTACTTTTTAAAAACTCGTTTCCTCAATTCATCAATGGGATTAACTTTAAATTAATTTTAGTCACTTTTGTGAAATGAATTTTAAAAAATGGACATAAATGTTTGTAATCAATATTAAAAATGTGATCTAACAAAATCAAAATATTTTTTTTGTGAATAGTAACTTTATTATTTTATTTACCACGATTAAAGGGTAAATCAGGTAAATAAGGGTTAAAATAATATTATAACAACACAAAACTAACCTAAAACTTGTTCTAACCTTATTTTATGAGTTATTTATGACCATTAAAATACATGAGTCAAACTTTTATCCTTTGAAAGTCACATGGGTGTGATTAAGACATTTATAACATTTAATTTAAAGTAAAGGAAAAAATATAATAAACATGTCTCTTATTACCAAAATTTTTTTAATATGGGGCTATATAAGTGATATATTTGACTATAAATAATAATTAGAAATATAAAAAGATTAAATACATCATGGTATTTTATTTATAATTTTCAGACATTAAATAAATAAATTTAATTATGACACAATGATGATTTAGTGGTTTCTTTATTAAAGAAAGACTCAAATAAATGATATTAATAATATTAAAATAAATATAATTTTAAGATATTTGACGAGATAAATAAATTTTATTGATGAATATGAAATTTTAGTATTGAGTTAATTTAGTTTCTTTAAAGGAATCAAGTTTTTTTGAGTTTTTTAAAAAGTCATGTAATGAATACTATCAAAATTGACGTAATTCATATTTTAAAATATAAAATATTTAATTAAATGGTATAAAATTTATAAAAATTAAATATTAGAAAAAAATATATATAACTCTAAAAAAGACATTAATTACTCATTCATTGGTCATTTGGCATGATTTGGTAATTATTGTAACTCTCAAAATGTAAATTACTTGATAAAACGGTAAGAGTTAAAAGGGGTTAAAACAAAATGATAAGGATTAAAAAATATAAAAAACTTGTCTAATTCTTATTTGATGATTATATTTAGACTTACAATCATATATTATTTGAACTAAATTAGTTTGTAACATTATTTAATTGAAATTAAATTTATATCAATTTAATACTTTTAATAATTCCAAGGGTGCCCTTCCCCTCTCCAATAAAAATGAACTCATTCCCCTCTATTACTAACACTTAAAAAACCTTTTGGTTCATACAATATATTCCCAAACCCCTTAATATAATCCCTCCCCATATTATTGTGGCCTTAGTTTAGGTAGAAAACCCTCCCTCATTACTGGAAAAATACCATATACCAACGGTTTGGAGGAATGTTGGAAAGTAAGCCGTGACAATAGGTCTATACCAACGGTTCTGAAAACCGTTGGTATAAGTAATTAGAAAATCTATACCAATGGTTCTCAAAACTGTTGGTATATGTATTTCAAAAAAGAAACATCTAGTGGGATTTGATCCCAGGACCTCTAGTTTATAACGGAATGACTTAACCACTAACCTAACATGACTTTTGTTAACATTATTTCATAAATATATATATATATGTATTGTTCTAATTATTTTAAATTTTGATTTATATAATGTTCTCCATAGGTATATTCCAAAAAAAATAAAAGGACCTTTCCCAACGGTTTTCAAAACCCTTGGGAAAGGTCTTGATGTTTTTGGGTATTCTGGCCGAAGGTTGAATTGTGGACACCCTTCCCCAACGGTTTGGGAAAACCATTCGGATTGGCTACCCTTTCCCAACGGTTTTCCCAAACCATTGGGAAAGGTGGTCTAGAATTCAGCCTTCCCCAATGGTTTGGCCAAAACGTTGGGAAAGGTGGCCAAAAAATGGGCTTTCCCAACGGTTTGGCCAAACCGTTGGGAAAGGGTACCTATACCAACGGTTTTTACAAACCATTGGTATAGTAGCGTTGGTAAAAATCGTTTTTCCAGTAGTTCCTAGAGGTGTTATGGTTTTCTTCAAAGTTGATCTACCAAATAAGAGGTGTCATTTTCTTTAAGTATTTATATTTTATTTTTTCTTCCACTTCCTCTGAATATCATTCATCTATGAGTAACTATTAACTCCATTATAATAAATATATTTATATGTTATTATTTTAATAATCACCTAAATCCATCTCCAATTCCATTAAATGGTAAAGGAATTAATTGTTCATGTCTGCGTGTGAACTATAACCTCCACAAACCGATCTAACTCATTTTCCATAACCATCTCACAATACTGAGTTCTATTTTGTATCCTATTAGTTACTTTTTTTATTATCTTTATATTATCGACCTAGTGGGTGATCCTATTTATATATATGATTTATGACCTATATTATTCATTTTGATATAGAATGTTTGTATGTTTATTATGGTATGGTTTACTTATAATAATAATCATAAATGTGTACCATTATATTTTGTTATGGATGAATATTTCATATTTATATATTATTGAAAAATATAATATCAAGACAACAATCTCCTTAATGTTGATTATAGACTCTTCACACTAGTCGATTTCCTATGGAATATGAAGATCCTATTTGATTTTATATAGAACCACCCACCTAGGTAACTATTTAGGTGATCCTGTCTAAGGCATTAGAGTATAGCACGTAAAAAATACTATATAAAGTGGAACTTGACCTAGGGATGAGTTGAATGATTGGACTGGTTATGATGTATTCAATATTGGTGGGGGGTAATTAGTGTTGCTAAATTTTAATCTAGTTTATAATTTTTATCCTTATCCTTTTACCTCTATTCTTATTAAGGTGAATGGTAAAGAACCCTATGGATTTGTATCTTGGTTTCCAAAATCTTGAAAATACCATGGTTCTTGGTTAGTGTTGGTTGTTATATTTGTCGACAAACTTATATGAGAAAATCATATATATTATGGTTCTTGATCTAGTTTTTATGGTGTTATATATCATTAAAGGAAGTTCCATGATGCTAGAAATTGTTTATGAGTTGGTATGGAAATCTTTTTTATAAGGACCCAACCTTAAATATTATATAATTTTGAGTTATAAGTCAAGAATTAATTCTCTTTCATTTGAGGATCTTTATAGGTTTGGAGTTTTAGAGAATTAGGCCATAACTCATACATAACAAAACCATATAATTCAAATTGGGAATTTATTATTAGTATTAATATTTATCTATAATATAAAACTTTTAAAATAAATCATGATTTATTTTAATTTAAAATCTCCATGACTTTCAACTTTACTTCTTCTTTTCCCTTACCAATCCTTAAAACCAATGATAACATTTTAAACAGTGGGATGAGCACAAAAATATTAATAGGGGATATAAAAAAACTGAAAACCATTAGTCTAGTGAAAAATAGGAAAACTCATATAGCATTTAACATTACCTTTAATGTTATTTGAGTGTATGAAGTAAAAAAATTTCACATGAAAAACACACACATGTTTTTGTAAAAGAAACCCTTTAAAAACCATCACACAAAAATAAAAAACCGCTTCTAGTGACTTAGAGCATCATATTCATAATAAAATTTCAAAAACCATTTAATTTGAATAGAAATATGGTTTAATTCTCATAAAATAATTACCTAATTCATTGGAGATCTATAATGGAGTGCACTCTTAGTATAAGCTATATCAGGTTGACCTGTTTTTCTTGAGGTATAATGGAGCTTTACTATTCGTATAAGCTATATCGGGATCACCCATGAGCTATAATGGGGATCAAAACTTCATATAAGATATATTTGGCTCACCCATTCATATAATTCTCAAGTACCATATCATATGTAAAACACTTTTATCATAAAACCCTTGGAAAAACTATTTTAAACCCATATGAAAACACATTTAGATAAAAATACCATTTTCTATTAAAACAATTTTCAATACCAAAATTCCCAAAAACAATAAAAGAGTATTTTATTTGAAAAAATCATTAAATATTTTAATGGAATTCAAAAATAAAATAATGGGCACAGTGGCATAGAATTCATTGTCATCGTGCACGTTAAGAATGGAACATTCCTTTTGTAATTTGTCAAAATGTTCCATATAAAACACATAAAAAGATTCCTTTTGAAAATATTTGAAAATAAATTAAAAAATAGACAAAAAAATTAATTTATAAATATTTTTTCAATATAAATATTTTCATAAAATAATTTTAAAAACACAGACATGTAAAAGAATGAGTTGGAAGGAAAATACTAAAATATATTTTTTAAAAGAAAAGTGCATTATCACTTTTGAAATATTTGAATCACAAGTTCCATGAAAAAATAACATTTTAAAAAATATAAATACCATTATAATAGATATATTATTGATATAACATGTCAAATTGTATGTATATATACCTCATAAAAGTGTATAGGCGTATAATATCAAAATATGCCTCAATGAAAGGAAATTGAGATGAAGTCCCTTACCTTTAGTTTGACGTGTCACGTGTGTCTTTATCTTCATGAATAAAAAATATATTTTAATTATTTACTTTATTGATAAACTTTTTCATGTTTATTATTAAATTTGTTTCATTTATTATAATTTTGTATACAATTACTTAATTAATTAATTTTATGTCCTATGTTTTGACCATATTCGTCTTACGTGTCACAAATGACTTTGGTAGGTTGATTATGGTAAAGGAGGTCATTATTTAAAAATAATAAGAAAAATAATCATGAAATAATTATTATATTTATATATAAATTATTCTTTTAAAACCAATCATGAAATATAGTTATGAAAAATGAACTACGTTGCAATAATGGGGATGGTAGGCCATACATACGCATAAAAAACATTTACATTTTCCAATGATCATTATGGAAAGAAGGTAAGTACTATATTATCTTTAAATAATGATAATAATATCATATATACCGTATTTTATACAAATATTTATCATCTATGTGGTGTGGTGATGAAAAGATAGACACATCACTTCATAAAGGCGATAGTCCACACGTACACGAACGATGTTATCATCCTTAAGTGATTGAAATAGAAAGAAACAAAATTATATATTATCTTTATAGAATGATAAATATGTCATAAATATAAAAATTATTTCATTTATATCACTTATAATTATTAACTTTATCCTTATCACCTTCCATGTATAGCGTTAGTGAAAGATGAACCGCATCACTTCGTGAGGCAGTAGTCCGCCATACACACGGGTGACATTATAGTATCTCCAACATAATGTAAGGTAAAAAGGTATATATGATATAATGACTCATGATGTATAATTATGTTATAAATATCATATATAAACTTTATATCCATAATCATAAAAAATTGCGATTGGTGGTAATGGAAAGATGAATAACATCAGTTCGTGAGGCTGTAGTCTTCCAAACACACGAACAATGATTTTGTAAGCCATTTGATGGAAATGAATATAGTTTTAAGTCCTGAATTTTTTATTAAAATATCTCAGTATATGGAAGAAACTGAGGACACTATATAATAATATTTTAATTAGAATTTAAGGAGTCTTACAAATAAATATAATAAAGATGCTCATCGAAGAGCATTAGTTATTCTTCGGGTATCCTCCTTACGTTTAAACCAAAGCCTTCCTAGGTTGGATTTATGCACAAAATAAGGATTAAGTGATAATATTAGTGAATTTGGGAAGTTAATTAAGAAGTTATTGACCTATATAAATAGATTTTATGGTTATAAGAAGACAGTAGAGTGAAGACCTTTTATAGGTTAGTTGAGTAGCATGCTTGTAATGTTTTGAAAACATTCAATCATACCCACGTTTTTATCATGCCAATAGCTTCCAAAATGGGACATTGTTGAACCTATAAGATATAAGGTGTAAATATATCCCTATAATGGGTGTTTTAAATGTTTTTAGGTCATTTTAACCCTAATCTTCTTAGTTTAATCCCCGGTAAATCCATTTTTACCTTAACCACGGTAATTAATTTTTAACGTCTTCACTGTTTATTTTCGTAAAACATTAATTTGACCTCATTAGAAATTAGAAATTATGATGATTCAAAATATGGAATTTATTTTTCCAAATTCAATTCATATAAGTGAAAAAATCTAACTTAAAATTAAGCCTGTAGATGTGATGAGAAAGCGTGTTTTTAAATAAAAAATGTTCAAAAAGTTTTGAAATATTATATATCAAAATTAATTGTAAATATGATTACAATGACCTAAATTGGATTGATTGATATAAAATTAAACTATTTTTAGTTTAAAACAATTTAAAATATAATTTAACATTATAAATAATTTAAATGAAATGGTAGTTTTTAATTAAAATTCAGCAATTTTTCACTGTTCATAAAAAATGAAACTTTTCAGAAAAAAATTAAATTATTTACCCTAAGATAAGTTTTACATGATAAATTAAAAATTTATTTTATTTTTTAAAATAAATTTTCTTGTTGTGTAAAAAATTACTTTTAAATTATGTACACAAAGCGTGACTAAACTATCCTTTAGAAAATAAATACAGTTTTTAGAAAAAAATCTTTTTATTTTAAATGATTGTAATTTTATCCATAATTAGTAGATAAACATAATTTTCATAATTTAGTTAGTGATATTCATAAATTAAAATTTAATGGATCATTTATAATGGTATACTATTTTATGGTTTATTTAGACTTGGGTTTGCATGTTCTGTAATCTACTGAAGAGATTAAATTTAATGAAATATATTTTGTGGGTTGTTTAAGTTTGTAGTTTCATATCGTGTACAATATCAAATAAAACTTTCTAATTTTGAAATATTAGGGTATACATCCTCCCCACCGTAAATAAATTTCATCCTTGAAATTTAAATTTGATCTTGGTAATTATGGGTTTGATAACTAGAAATATCATTGTTGAAAAACTCATATCATAAAAGGGTTAGTAAAATAACTTCTTAATAAGAGAGAAAGGTAAGTACAAGGTTAATATGAAATAAAAAATAACAAGGTTTCTGAGTAGGTAAAAATTGGTGGAAAGTGAAGATATAGACATTAATTAAAAGTGTAAATAATTATAGATAGTAACTAAGGTCATTGATTACAAGCAGGTGAATGATAAATGGAAAGTTAAGGGACTTAAAAACATAAATCTATTATGATTTTAAATACCATATGATTCATTCTATTTGAATGCAATAAGATAAAAAAAATTCAATATCATTTTCCTAAAGTTGAGGAATTATTTTACTCTCTACGAATATAAGGAAATATACTTACTTAAGAACAATTTTATCCTTGGTTGTGCTTTAATCAATTTTCAATTCATACCTTAATACAAGAAATGAATATCCAAAAATCAAATTTATATGATTGAAGAACTAAAATTTACATCTAACATATCATAAGATCGATAAATGAGTGATAAGTATTTCCATCTATCTCTATACATTTTCCCAAACCAATATGGTAACCACAAGTTATCCAATATAATAAATTAATATATAAACCTAAAAGGTAACACCACTAGTTCATCAATATTTTTTATTTCTATTTCAAATCATTTAACTAAAAATAATTTCATATTAACTAGGACATCACATAGTCCAATGGTAGTCACTAAACCCTTATCGTCCTTTGGTCATGGAATCAAGCATTATGGACGCATCGAATGTGATGGGTGGTCACCCAGCATGAAGGTTGTCTGTTTTCTAAACTATGTTAATATTATTCCTATAAAATTAAAAAAAATGATGAACATAATTGAAATAAAATTAATCATTTAATAACCTTTTTTATAAGGTTTTCAATATAACACTTTCTTTACAAGTCTAATAATATGATTTGAAAATTGTTAAAATGTCATTAATGATCTTATTAACCCAAAAGGTTATAAATACATTTAAACTTATGTCTATTAAAAGTAAAGTAATTATTCCAAAAATAAAATTTCCAATGATAAATATATTGTATATATCTATTAAAACTCAATAAATGTATCCCAATGAATTTTTATTACTTAAAAAATCATCAAAGGTGTGCCTAAGACATTAATATTATGATTAACCTCTGAAACATACCGATATCTCTGAAGCTTTAACCACTTCAACAAATGTCCCAACATCAAATTTAGAAGTAGTAAATGATTTTTCCACCCATTTTTTCTTTTTATCTTAATTATTTTTACACCGAGTAAGTATATTCGAACACACATTATCATAATGTCCCATATCATTGTAGCTAAAACATATCACCATTTACTAGATTTCTGTTATCTCATTCTTGGATTTTTCAAGACTCCTTTCTTTTTAGTCATGAACCTTATGAGAAAACTTACCACACTGGTAAAACTTTCCATATCCTAAAATACAGTTTATGAAATGTATTTTAATGCACTTATAATATGTTTCAGGCTTACCTATAGTATTATTAGTTATTTTCTCCTCCATTTACTGTCACTTTTACCATTTCATACTCTTTTCATCTCATGGAACATAAGTGACAGAAAACTCCATCTCAATTTTCTCAGCATAAAAAAACTTTCTAATAACATTTAAATTATCATGAAAACAATTATCTTCACAATCATGGTTTTAATATCAAGAAAAATCTATTGATTTTAATATCAATTTCCTAAAAAAAAATTCAACGCCTACATGGAAAACATTATAAAATTTACTTAATGTGCATAAACAAAATTTTCATCCTTTTTCCTCAATTCCAAGAATTGTTTCACCATCCTAAGATGAAAAACCTTAAAAAAAATTCCATAAGTAAAATATTCTTAAATGTTTCCCATTCCATAACATCAAGATCATATTTCTCTATAGAATTATTAACCAAATACCATCATTAATCGGCTTCACCTTCAAAATAATAAATGCCAAGAGATACCTTTTGAAATTGCAAACATCCCCTGACATCAAATATCTTATATAGTGCATTGATCCATCCTTCAGATACCACAAGGTCAGATAATCCACAGAATGATGGGGGATGTTGCCTCATCAAATGATTCACTATAAACATGTTACTTTATTGTAGATTAGGTCCATCTCTATCATGGATACCACCAAAATTTATATCTTGTTTCAAATGATCCATCACTAAAAAAATATCATGTTCTAATTCAAATCATATCCAAGTGATGATTTGGAAGGATATTTTCCACTAAATTCCTTCCAACTATAGCTTACCTATTTCCAATATAGAAAATAATTCTGTATAGACATAGTTTAGGTGAAGCAACATGGTGATATTAAAATTATATATCATTTTAATTAATCTATAAGGTAAAATATTTCATGGTAATTTCATTAAATTATCCTAACTTCTAAAGTTATCTAAACCATACTGTAATACCAATTATAAGGTACTATACTTAAACATTGCATAATCTTAAGTTTTAAGTCAAGAATTAATTCTCTTACATTTGAGGATATTTTTAGGTGTAGAGTTCTAGATAATTAGGCCATAACAAATACATAAAAACCATAAATACAAAGTGGTAAATTATGATTAGTATATATTTTTTCCATAATATAAAACCTTTAAAATAAAAAATTAATTATTTTCATAGAAATTATCGATGGATTTCAACTTCACTTCTTCCTTTACCACACCCATACTTAAACCATATAATTTTTTTAAAATATGAGATGATCACAAAAGGATTAGTAAGGGATATAAAAATAATGAAAACCATTAGTCCAGTGAAAAATAAGAAAAATAATATAAATTTTACCTTTACATTTAATGTTCTTTGAGTGTATGAAGTAAAATATATTCAAATGAGAAACACACACAATGTTTTCTCAAATAATTCCTTTAAAACCCATAACGGCAAATTAAAACTCCATTTTTAGTGGCTTATAGAATAATATTTATAAAAAACCTTTCAAAAACCTTTTATATAGAATAACCATGTGACCAACTTCCAATATAATCATTAACTAATGAATAAGAGATCTATAATGGGGCTCACCCTTCGTATAAGCAATATCAGGATCACCCGTTTTTCATGAGCTATAATGGGGTTCAACCATATGTATAAGCTATATCGGGATCTCTTGCGAGCTATAATAGTGCTAAAAACTTCTTATAATATCTATTGTGATCATTCATTACATATAATTATCAAGTATTATATCATGATTAAAAAAATTTGATTATAAAACTCTTTGAAAAACTCCTTTAAACCCATATGAAAAACACTTTGAGATAAAAATACCATTTTATATTAAAAACCCATTTTCAATACCAAAATACCCAAAAACAAGATATTTTCTAATTGAAGAAAAATTTAAATATTTGAAAGGAATATGGAAATAAAATAATGGTTATGGTGGTGTAAAATTCTTTGTCATCGTGTACATTAAGAATAGAGCATTCCTTTTTTCATTTTTCAAAATGTTCCAAATAAAACACATAAAAAGATTCATTTTGAAAATATTTGAAAATAAATTAAAAATAGACATAAATTTTAATTTATATTTCATTTATTTATATATAATTTTTTCATAAAATCATTTTAGAAACATGTATAGAGAAATAGAGTTGGAATGAAAACATTAAAAGAAACTTTTTTAATAGAAAAGGCACTTATAAATTTGGAAATATTTGATTCATAAGGCCAATGAAAGAATAAAATTAAACAAAACTATAAATACCATGAGAATATATAAATTCATGATATAACATGTCATAGGTACTTTATATACACCTTGTAAAATATTATAGGTGTATAATATCAAAATATGCCTTAATGAAAGGAAATTGACATGAAGTCCCTTTCCTTGAGTCTAACTTGTCACGTGTGTATTTATCTTCCCAAATAATAAACATAAGTTAATTATTTACTTGATTGATAATATTATTAATTTATATTATTAATTTTATTTAACTTATAACAATGTTTTATACAATTACTTAATCAGTTAAGTTTATGTCGGATGTTTTTACCATATTTAGCTTATATGTCAAAAATAAATTTGGTAGGTTTCCTATTGTAAAAGCGGTCATTATTTAAATATAAATAGAATAATAATAATGAATGATTATAATATTTTTGAATCTAATATACTTTTAAAACCAATAAGGATATACGGTTATGAAAAATGAACTACTTTACAATCATAGAGATGGTAGGTTGTATGTATGCACGAGTAACATTTCCATTTTAAAGTGACCATTCTAGAAAGAAGGTAAGTAATATATTATCTTTTTAGAATAATAATAATATCATATATATATACCATATTATATACTTATATTTATCATCCATGTGATGTGGTGATGAAAATAGAGTCACATAGCTTTGTGAAAGCGGTAGTCCACATGTAGAAGAATGATGTTATCGCGTTTAAGTGACTGAAAAGGTAATATAACATGATAAATATTTCATTAATACCATAATTATTTCATTTATATCACATATAATCATTAAATTTATCCTTATCACCTTCCATGTGAAGTTTTAGTGAATGACAAATCACATCACTTCGTGATGTGGTAGTCTGTTTGGCACAAGAGTGACGTTATCATATCTTATACAGAATGGAAGGTAAAAAACTATATATGATATAATGAATCCATAGGTATAATTCTGTTATAAATATAATATATAAAATTTATATCCTTAATCATAATCAACCGTGAGAGGTGTTAATGGAAAAAATAAATTACATTAGTTCATGAAGCGGTAGTCCACTATACACACAAACAATGATTTCATAACACATTTTATGGAAGTGGATAAGACTGTTGGTCATGAAATTATTATAATAAAATCCCATTATATAAGATAATGATTATATTATATCATAATGGTTTAATAATAATTTAATTAGTTGTAGAAATAAATAAAATAAATATTCTTATTGAAGAACATTGCCTCTTTTTTAGGTATTCTCATTAGGTTTGCAACAAAGCCTTCCTAGGTTGGATTTCTCCCCAAAACAAGGCTTCTATGATGAGAGTATGAAATTTTGGAAGTTATTTCGATAAATCATGTATGAACCAAAGAGGTTTTAAGGTGTGAAGAAGATAGGATATAGGGTGTACTTATATAATTGAGGTGACACTACTACAAAATAGGCGTTTAACAGTGCTATTATTTATCAGTGATAGGAAAAAATGCTGATAAATGATATATTTATCAGCACTAAAGAAATTGTTGATAAATTTAACCATTTATCAAAGATTTTTTAGAATTTACAAATGAAATATTTATCAGTGGTTTATTTTTATCACTAACAAAGGAAACCTTTATCAATGATTTATTTTTAGCGATGATAAAGGGTACCCTTTATTAGTGCATTATTTTATTCGCTGATAAATATTTATTTATTCAATGATTTTTTAGCATTGATAAAGGTATAAATAAATAAAATGATATAATTAAATAAATAAAAAATAAAAAATGAGTTTATTAAAAAATATATTATAACATTTTTAATTAAATAATTATTAATAAAAAAGAATAAATTGATTATGCATTATTAAATATTAAAAAAATTATTAATTAGATAATTCTGATAATTAATGTTATTAAACTGTATATTTTAAATATATAGATATATTTATTTATATAAATACTATTTATATATTAAAAAATATTTATGCTCTTTATATTAAATAGTAATTTATTTATTGAATAGTGGTTTATAATTAAAAATTAATATAAATTAAAATATTGAATAAATATATAGTACTCGATATATAATTGAATTTCATTTGATTTTTCAATTTAATATTAATCAAATATGTTTCATATTGATTTCACATATACATAATTAATATATTTTTATGTACAATGAACGCACACAAAACTTGTCCATTTTTTCAATATTGTTAAAGTGTACTTATTCTTAATTTATTCAATTTCACTCATTTTTAACATATATGCATGCACTTAAAATTATATATTCATTAATAATGTTAAAAACATATTTAAAAAATATATATTTATAAATATATATATTTATAAATGAAAATTTACTATATTTATACAATTATATATTTGTAATTATATATAAATAATTTTTTTAAAGTATTTATTCAATTATAAACAAATAATTATATATAGTTAAATAATTATATATAATTAAATAATTATTAAATTTATAATAAATTTACTTAAGTAATAAATATATTTACTATATTTATATTTATATATATTTGTTAAATATATATTCATAATTATATAAATATATATAATGATATAAATATTATTTTAAAAAAATATTTCTATAATTAAAAATAAATAATTATAAAATTATAATAAATATATTTAAAAAGGAATATATTTACCATATTTATATTTATATATATTTATTAAGTATATATAAATATTTATAATTTATTTATTTATAATTATACTTATAAATCCTTTATCAACGCTTAAGTAATAAGTGCTGATAAAAGCATCTTTACCAGTACTTTTTCGCGCTGATAAAGATGAGGCTTTATCAGTGCTAAACAAAGTGCTGATAAAATTAATATTTATCAGCACTATAACTTTAGTGCTGATAATGTTTGATTTTATCGGTGTTTTTTAACACTGATAAAGACCTACCTTTTTCAACACTAAAAATTGATGATAAATAGTCCTTCTATTAGCGCTTATTACTTAAACGCTGATAAAAATGTCCTGATCTATTTAAAAAACCCTAACTATTTGCAAAACCTTCATGATATCAAAATATTTCCATGGAATCCACCCACTTCTATCACTCATCCTTGGTGAATTGAAGCTTTAATCACACCACTCAATTACCTCCAGTTTCTTGAACATCTCATCTGACATCCGGTGTTCGATTGCAGTTAGGGTTTCTGAAAAGGGTCTTGGATTTTCTTCAACCTAGAGAGGCAGTCCTTCTGATTTTCTTTGTTTATTTTAGGTTTCTTTTTTGATTTATTCTTCGAAGATATCGTTATTTTTGTTCAAATGATTGTATACTATTTTGATTTTAGATTATGAATAGAAATATATGTTTATGATCCATTGTTTGATTGACTACTGATGTATAGACCATCTCGATATATGGAGTTATTGGTTATATCGGACACTGAACCTTGGATTTGTTCATTTTTAGTGCTATTTTTTATATTTTTTAGTAAATAATATTTTCATATATGTATATAAATGTGCAGAAATTTTCTTGTATTTTTTTTATTGAATACTGATTTGAGGCACAGTGGTGGTTCCCTAATGATTATATGTATGTTGACACCTTTCATGGACACCATAGTAGACATGCAGCTTCAGATGAAATTATTCAAGAACCAATTTAGGGGAGTGATGTATGTCCCTCTATTGGTTATATGTATCATAGGATCTAGTTCATCTTATAATTCACTATGGTCCTAAGTTTTCTTATTGAACAGATTCAAAGGGGACATCCCTAGTTAATCACATGAGGTTTTATCACATCAAGCCTTTACTTTTTGAATTATTATGAGGCCTTTAGTTCACATTATGTTTGAATATCAGGTTTTTATCTATTTGATATTTCTTATAGACTATAAGTGAGTTTTTTTATTGTCCAGACATGTATGTGTCTCTATATATCTATTGTATCATTTATTTCCATAGTTATTTGTCTAACAGGTATGCCTATATCAGGTAATGATGATTTTTGGTCTCCATGTCCATTTCTCCAAGGGTCATGCTGGATTTTATTCGACCTCTGGTACTAGTTATTTCTATTTGGGGGGGGGGGACCAACTACCATTTATGGGTTTTTACACCCAAAGTTTCAACCATCCTTTAGTGACTTTGAGGTGTGTTAGAGGTCATATGATGTTCCGACATGGTGTTTTTTTGGAAAATCCAGCTAGGGTCATTACATTATCCATATTCCAGTTCACAGCTATAAAGATTAGTGATAACAACATTTATTATATGCCCTTATCTTCCTCTCATTATCATATTCTTCTAGATGAATTAACATAGTGTATCCATCCATGTCCTTAACCTCTATCCTCATATCAGAGACATAAATAATAACATGATTCATCAGAAATATGATGCATCCCATATGTTCCTTATATAAGAATCTTCATCAACCTCACTCTCTACATTATTGATAATATTGTATAATGTATTCCAACAAATTTAACTTCTATTCTTGGTGTAATATAATGTGTTAGTGTTTGTTATACTTCTATAAGACTTCACTAGATATGAGATTCTATTTCTCTAATTTATATCACAAGGAAAGTGATGTAGTCAAGTAACTTTCCATTATCTAAAAAAATAAAATAATATTTATTACATTTTAATGATTACTAATTATGATGTTATTAATGATTATATTATATCTCCCACTATTTTTTCAAATCACAACTACCCTTATTATTGGATATTGAATATCTAAGTGCTCATATATTCAAGTATAAATGATCCATATTTTAATTTTTCAAAGTATTAATACCCTCGAACCAAGATTTATTCCTCTATTGACAAATTCACCAAAATTCTACAAAAATAATGATGGTTTTCTCCCTTTTATCATTAGCGTTATTCATCGATCCATGGAACCACTGATCTAGTTGATTGAATGAGAGTTTATTATTCTTGTTTATCATATTTTAGTTTCTTATTACACCATAATTAACTATATTATATTTTCATTTGTTTTGGGGATTTAAAAAAGATTTTATCTGGAGTGATTCTTTTCATAAACTCAATTACCCATTATATACAACATACTAAAATTCTATGAAACAATCAAATGTTGTGTTTCCCGTATTATAATTGTCTATAAATTTCACTTTTCATTATGAATATATTATGTGTATTTATTTATATGTTGTAAAAAATTAATCTTTTATGAACATAATAGTATGGATATTAACCAAAAATATATTCATGATAATCATTTGACAAATGAATATGAATATGGAGTAAAATAGTTTATCAAGTTTACAAAAGAGCATGCAGAATACCCTTCTAAAATCTTTTATCTGTGTTTAAATTATTTTTATTCAAGACAAATTAGTCCAGAAGAGTTTTAAGAACATTTTATTTGTCACGGAATAGATAAAAGCTATAAATGTTTGACTAAACATGGGGAAAAACTGAATGGACATCGCCTGGGATGACACTATGGTTTATGAATCATTCGATATGAATACCTTTGTAAAAGATGATGGATATCACATGGAAGAAATGAAAATGGTAATTTAAGATGACCTCATGATTGTCCAACGTTTTTTGAGGAGTTAAATCGATTTTCCAAGAAACCATTGTATACCGATTGTACTAAATACACAACATTATCATCTGTATTGAAGTTATATAATTTGAATGTTGGGAGTATATGGAGTGACACTAGATTTACAAAACTACTTGGTCTTTTAAAAGATGTGATACTAGAATAAAATGAACTACCTTGCCAAACATATGACACTAAATGAATGTTATGTTAAATGGTTATGATCTCAAAAAAATGCATGCTTGTCCAAATGATTGCATATTGTTTATAAATGACCATGAATCACTCATAAAATTCCGAAAGTGGTGCATATATCCATACAATAAAATTTAATCAAGTACATTGAAATATTTATGGTAATTTCCTATAATTCCATGGTTTATAAGACTATATAGATGCTAGGAAACCGTAATAAAATTATCTTTAAATTAATTTTAGTAACTTTTGTTATTTGAATTTTTGAAAATTGATATACATGGTTGTAATAAGTATGAAAAGGGTGATCTAATAGGATAAAAATAATTTTTTTGAATAGTAACTTTATTATTTTATTTTCTACGGTTGAAGGGTAAATTAGGTAAATAAGGGTTAAAATAATATTATGATAATAAAAAACTACTGTAAACCTGTCCTGACCTTATTGGATGAATTATGACCGACCAAGAAAATAATTGGGCCCAAATTTTGGCTTTTGGAATCCACTAGGGTGTGATTAAAACATTTATAACATTTAATTTAAAGTAAAGGAAAAAATATCATAAACATGTCTCTTATTACTAAAACAATTTTAATATGGGGTTATATAAGTGATATCTTCAACTATAAATAGTCATTAAAAATATGAACTATAACATTATATTTTATTTATAATTTTTATACATTAAATAATTAAATTTTATTATGATACAATGATGATGTAGTGATTTCTTTATTAAAGAAAGAATGGAATAAATGATATTAATAATATTAATATAAATATAATTTGAACTATTTGATTCCATCCACAAATTTTATGGATGACGATGAAATTTTATTATTTAGTTAATATATTTTTTCTAAGGAATAAAGTTGTTTTTAGTTTTTTAAAAATTCATGTAATGAATAATGTCCAAATTGACATAATTCATATTTTAAAATATAAAGAATATAATTAAATGGTATAAAATTTATAAATATAAAATATTCAACCCACATGTTGAGATAACTCTAAAACAAGTCATTAATTACTCATTCATATATCATAGTTCATTATTTGGTAATTATTTTAACTCTCAAAGTGTAAATTACTTGATAAAATGGTAAGAGATAAAAGGGGTTAAAACAAACAATAAGAATGAAAAAATATCCAAAAATTGTCTAATTCTTATTGGATGATTAGATTTAGACATATACTCATATTATATTCTAAATTAAGTAATTTGGACAATTTTTGAATCTAAATTGAATTTATATTAATTTAATAATTTTAATAATTCTATGGGCGCCCCTTCTCTCTCCTATAAAAACGTACCCATTCATCTCTATTACTAACACTTCCAAAACCTTTTGGTTCATAAAATATCTACCTAAAACTATTATTAGAATATATACCCACATTCTTGAGGCCTTATTTTGGAAATAACACCCTCCTTAGTGGTGTTAAGGTGTTCTTCAAAGGTGATCAATGGAAGAAGAGGTATCACTTTCTTTAAGTATTTCTATTTTATTTCTTCTTCCACTTACTTTCAATATCCTTCATCCATGAGTAAATAACAAATATATTATCATAAAAATACTAATATTTTATTATGAAAATATAATTACTTAAATCAATCTCCACTTCCATTAAATGGTAAAGGAATTAATCATGCGTGCGTGCGTGTGAGCTATCACATCCATGAACTGATCTAATTAATTTTCCATAATCATCTCTAAATACTAGTTATAATGATGGAATAAATGTTTATATAAGATATTAATTACATATTTATCATTTTAAAATAATAATATTTCAATTATGTTCCTACTTTTCATACACATAAAAATGATAATTTCGTTCGTGCGTACGTGTGAACTATCACCTCTATGAAGCGATGTGAATCATTTATATTCACCACATCACTTGTATGATATATATAAGTACATTAAAATTATAATAATTAATTTAATAATATTATGATCATTCTAGAAAGATGAAATAATAAATACATTATTTCTATAATGAGCAACGGAAAATGGAAAACGTTACTAAATTTTATGTACGACCTACCGCCTCTATGAATATATCATTGTTCATTTTTCATACCATAAATAAATTGTTTTATTTAAAGGTATAATTTATTTATAATAATTATAATAATTTCATGGATATTATTCTTTATATGAAGGACTTATGACCACGTGGACTAGTGACATCAAACCATGTTCATTTTCGACTCAAGTACTGAAGATAAACAAAACATCCGATATAAAAATTAATAATTATGTAATTTTTTATAACATGGTAATAAGTGATATAAAATAAATAATAACCTTGAATAAGGTTCTCAATAAAGTATAAATTAAACTATGTTTATTATTTAGGAAGAACAAGGAACATACATGATGAATCGAACTTAAGTTAAGGGACTTCATCTCGATCTCCTTTCATTGAGGCATATTTTGATGTTATACACCACCTTCTTTAATATAGTGAATAATCAACCCATTTTAATTATAATTTCATTCAAAGGTTTTTAAAAGGAATATTTTTTATATGAATTATTTTACTAAATGAGAAAATTATTGTTTTTAACATATGCGGTGAAAAAAACTTCCCAACCGCTATAACCATTATTTGATATTTGGATTCCTATATAAGTATTAATGTTTTAAATGAAAAAAGGAATAAATTATTCTATTTCTGTGGTATTTTGGTATTGAAAATGGTTCTGGAAGTGGATTTACTATTTAAATATCTTGAAATGATTTCTTGTGATTGAAAATGGAAATTTAGGGGTGAAATGTTGATAATTGCAATCTTTTATGTGTTATGAATATATAATGATACTTAGAAATTTTATGGGTGGTTACATGATAAACTAAAGAAGGGTGGTTATGTGATAAAACAGATACAAGAGGTTCCGTGATAAACCAATTATGGGTGGTTACATTATAACCACAAATGTATTGGGTATGGAAGTCAGTCGTATGACTATTCTATTTGTAAGAGTGATATGTATGGAAGTCGGCCATATGGTTATTCCATTTAAGTAGGATTATGTCCCAAGTTACCTCTATATGTCATATGTTACTTTCTATGGTTTTTAACACTGTCTTTTGATCAAAAAAAGGGTAAGAAATGATCTTATATTCATTGAAGTGTATTTATGACTTCATAAAGGTTAAAATTATTGATTTATGATAAAGTATTCTTAGTTTACAGGGTTTCAAAAGACTAATAGTTTTCCTTATATGTGTATCCCTTATTGATATTTTTATGCTCATACCAAGTTTTTAAATATTTTTCGTAGGTTTTAAATAATGATTCAAGTATGGGATGAAGGAAATGTTATGATGTTTAAACAGGAAACAAAACCATGATTCTTTTTAAACAGTTTTTTTGTTTTCTAAAAAATGGATAATGAGTAGAAGTGAATAATTTGTAATATTGAGTTGTTATGTATAATTTATGGAATAATTATCTAAATATATAAACTTGAAAAGAAAATCAATGTGAATGAAATTAAAGTTATTGAATTAACTCAAGATTGAGTAATGTTTAAGGTTGAGGCCTTATAGTTGGCATCAGAGGTCGGTTTAGATAACTTTAGGGGTTAGGATATTGTTAACAGAATATCCATGAATGATTTTTTTACTTTATGTTCAAATTGAAATGATATAGAATTTTAATATTACTATGTTTCTTCATCTAAGATATGTCTTTTTAGAATGGTTTTCTACATAGGAAACATGACAATCATGCTGGGACGACATACAGAGGAAAACAAACTTCCAAATCAGTATCCTCAGATGGTCGAAATCAGAATTGAAGAGCTTGTTGTAGTGATGACTTAGTTGACTCTAGTGATAAATGGTGGTGGTTTTCATGCATGAGATCAACCAAATCAACCATAGTGGAATATGTTGATAGTGGATCATTTCACGAGGAAACACCCCCAATTATTTAGAGGATCATCTGACCCATTGCAATCTAAAGGGTGGATCAAAGCACTAGAAAATATTTTTGATGTAATGGGGAGTTTAAAAAGTCAAATGGTTAGTCTTTCTATTTTTTATTTTTATGGTTAATCTGATCAATGGTGTTAAATGATTAAAAATATCATAGTAATTAAAGAGATTAATTCCATGAAATGGGAAGAATTTAAGAATATATTCCTCAAGATTTTTTTAAGGATTTTCATCTTTGGATGGAAAAACAATTCATGGAATTGAGACAAAAGGAGGAAGATTCGATGGCTTAATATGATGAAAATTTGACCCATTTTTCAAGGTATGTCCCAAATTTTATTCGGGAAATTGATAGTAAGATAAATAGGTTTTACTCAGGATCGAAGCCAAAATATTAAAGGGAATTAGCTTCCCATGAGTTTGAAATCTATGAGAATATTTTTTGATGTGTTGAGAAGGTATAAATGGAGTTTTATGATGATCATTTATTTCATGAGAGTAATCAAAATAAGTGATCATGTTGTCAAGAAATGTGAAATCATTCATCAAATAATTTTGGAGGTAAGAAAACTAAATTTCCATCATGTGAGATATGTGGTAAAAAGCATCTTGGAGAATGCCTCTCCAAGTCTGGTATGTGCTTATGATGTGGTAATATTGGTTATATTTCGTGTGACTGTAATGGAGATGATCACGAAAGCAATGAAAATTCGGTGGTAATATGTTTTAGTTGTAATGAGTTAGGTAATTATGCCAATGTGGGTCCAAAGTTGATTACACAGGGTGGAAACCTGTAATATCAGAAGCAGAAGGGAATGGAAAAATAAGTTTATACTATTATGATTGATGTGAGACAATTAAATGATGTGGTAATAGTTATGTTATGTGTTTTTTCAAAATATGCCAAAAATCTATTTGACTCTGGATCTTCACATTCATTCATTTATGAAATATTTTCAAGTAAATTGGAAATATCACCTCATGAATGTGATATAGAACTTTTGGTAAAAACTCTAGGTGGAAGTATTAATGAAACTAAGATTTATGGGAATCTTCCTATTATCATTAGTGGGATGGTTCTTCCAACAAATCATGTTGAACATCCCATAGTGGAATTTGATATCATTTTGGGTATGGATTGGTTTTTAGTTTATCATTATAAAATATATTTCAAAGCAAAGAAAGTTTTATTCAACTATTTTATACCTTTGATAACATACCAAGAAGTTGAAAGATTGATTAAATATGGAAATGAAGGTTATCAAGCTCATATTGTTGAAAAGAAAGAATCAATTTTGATTAGTGACATTCTAGTAGTGAATGAATATACTAATGTTTTTTCTAATGAATTTAATAGTATTGTCCCTGATTGGGAGGTTCAATTTACTATTGATTTAGTTCCAGATGATAATCCTATTTCTAAACCCCCTTATCGAATGGATTAAGTAAAATTGGTGGAATTGAAAAAATAGTTTCAATAATTTCTTGATAAAGGTTTCATTTGACCTAGCACTTCACAATGGGTTTCTCCTAATTTATTAGTGAAAAAGAAAGATAGTTCCTTGATACTTTTTATTGATTATAGAGTCTTGAATAATATCATCAATCAATAGTGCATTTTTTATTAACTGAAAAATCCCATAAGAAAGTAGGTCCATAGGAAAGGCCAAAGTGTGCAATCCTATGGAGGCTGAAAATAATGAATACTAAGTTGATCTCCTCTAATCAGAGCTATCCCCTCTTGTTTCAGTTGAAGAATGCTAGAAAAATATGTAACGTTGCTCCCATGGTCTGCCACTTCCACGGAAGCAAGATGACTTGCCACTTTATTTCGTTCATGACATGTATGAAAAACCTAAGTGTTTTTGTTTATTATGGCCTTAAATTTCTTGACTATATAGTAAATTGACCAAGGAGTGGATATTTTACCATCCATAGAGTAATAAATAATCATAGAATCAGTTTCCACTTGCTCAAGATCAAAACTTTTCTGGGTGCACAATTTAAGACCCATGAACTTCACATTTGCGTCTGCCTAAATAAATTTCCCCCTTTCATAATAGGTGGTGAAATCAAGAAGAACAACCCCTTTATAATCCCAGACCACCCCTATACCATGCATAATCCCCAAGATACAAGAACCATCAAAATTAAAATTGTAACCCACTATTGGAGGAGACCAACAAACTCAGTTTCCTCTTAAAAAAACTAGGATAATGGATTAAAGGCATATTCACGTGTATGACTTTAAAAGAGGTGGAATGAAGCCATTCATTGAAACCACTAACCAATTCAATCAGAAGGGACTTGGTTCTTGTGAATACATATCTTTCTATATAAACAAGCCCTTCAAATCTAGCCTTATTTCTAGCTTGCTAGATGCACCAACAACCCACATTAAGAATCAGTGCCCTAGCCATTTTTTCTAGGATTTCACCATTCATCCCAGATAACCATATTTCCATGAATTATGCACAAAGGTGGTCTGTAGAAAAAATCTCATTAAACTCTCCATAAAATACCCAGACATTTATATACCATTCTCCTTCAAAAAAGAGATGATTGGAATCCTCCACATTGTGAACTATGCATCAATGACATTTAGACACTAGATTAATACCCATCCTTCTCACATTATCATATGTAGGTATAGCCTGTGTCTAATACTCCATATTAGGAAGGTGAATTTTGAAGGAATTTTGTTACACCATAACACATTATTCCAGGTGTCTTGTTGCTCCTGTGAATGGATGATCCGAAAAAATTTCTTTGTAAAAAACAAACCTAAATTAGAATAAGTGAAAACACATCTGTTCATATCCAAATTTAAGTCAATATTACCAAACACCTCCTTTTGATCTTTTTTCAAAACATCATTAATGAAACTAGGATACATAATTACCTCCTTAAAGGAGATTGATGGTCCTAGAAAGTTTGAAAAACCAAAACTTGAGCCTGCCCAATTATGATGCAAAAAAAAATATCCCCTTCCCTAATAATCCACCTTGAGTGTTACTAAATGGTAGGAATAATATTACAGATAAAAGACCATAATGGATAATAAGAAATACTATCTTCCAAAGAATCCCTTCCCTGAAATGACATAATTTTACCCCAGAGGGTACATTCCTCCACTACCTCCCATGCAAGTTTTGCACGCATGCAATGCACAGTATCCGCTATATTTCTGACATTAATTCCACCCTCATGAATAGGTCTTTCCAATATATCTCACAAATCCCAATGATGTTTCCCACCAAAAAGAGAATCCCATATGAAATCATCAAAGATTCTTTCAATATTATTCAGAACCCCCTTAGGCACTTTGTTATCCAAAATAACATGTATAAAAATATCCAGTAAAACACTATTGATTAAAGAAATCCTACCACCAAAGGAGAGATTATGCTTTTTCTAGTAAAGAACATCGCTCATATTTTTTTCACAATGCTATCAAAATATCTGATTCTAGTATGGCCAGTGGATATAGAAGACCCAAGATAATTCAAGGGAAAAGAACCTCTCTGTATATTCAGCATCCTGGAAAAGGAATAAAATTTCCTATCACCACATTTTTTAGAAATATATAGATTACTTTTTTCTCAGTTGATAGTTTTCCCTTTCTAGTAACTATACTCATCCATGATTTTAATAATACCCCCAAATGATCTAGCACTGGCATTAATAAAGATTAGTGTATCATCAACAAACATCAAGTGAGAGATTGTCGGTTGATTCATTTTCCTTTGGTATGGAAGAAGGTTACCTGTAGAGATTTTCTAGTTAATAAAGTGACTAAGAATATCTTCAATGAGAATAAAAAGAGTCGGGGAAATGGGATCTCCTTGTCTAAGCCCACGGGTAGCATTGAAAAAAATGTGTGTTTTTTCCATGAATGAAACTTCCATCAAGGAAGAGCTAAAGCAACAAAATAGAATATTTGTTTTCCATGACGAGAATCCCATACCCTTAATAACTCTAATGATAAAACCCCATTTTATTCTATCATAAGAGTTATTCATATCAATATTTAAAGCCATGTTTGAGAAATGAAATTTAATGTTGATATCATGGATCATTTCATTATCCAAGGAAATCATTCCCTGAATTGATCAACCTTGAACAAAACCATGTTTCTCAAAGGATACCCACTGTAGAACTTGCATAAATAGTCACGAGTTAATAATGTTTAAAAGAATTTTATATGTAAAATTACACATGCTCACTGGACTATAATCCCAAATGGAAGATGGATTTTTCATCTTAGGAAACATTACTAAAGTAGTATCACCCGCGATCCTTGGGATATAACCACCATGAATGAAATCCTTGATATCAAAAATGAGATCAGCCTTAACCACATCCCAAGAGCCTTTGTAGAATGATCCTTGAAAACCATCAAGACCCGGAGAACTCTCCAGGTTAAGATTCATCATAGAATTATAGATTTATTTCTCATCAGGGATAACTTCTAGAAGGTTATTATACTAAAAAGATATTACATTAGATATTTGCTTGAATATTTTTTCATTCCCACTAGGATATCTACTCATCATATTTGGATTTGGATCAGCAAGTAAATTTTGGAAGAAGGAGAAGGCCATGTTTACAACCACATTTATGTCATCAAAGAAATATCTATGTTCAAAAAGGGTATTAAGTTTAACAAACCTTTTAAATTATTTAATACAATAATGGAAATAGTTTGAGTTTCTATCTCCTTCATGAATCTATTTCACCCTATCTCTTTCACGATCAATACGTTCATGTTTTGGGATTAGGGTTTCCATATCATTTTTCTTACAAGAGAGGTCCTTAAAGATCGCGTAATCCCATATTTATTCAAGGATTATTTCTATACACTCAACCTTCTGTTTAATATATTCTAGGTCTTGGTCGATATGCGGGAGATCTTTTACCCAGGAATGAATCTTATGTTTAAGTTGTTTCAACTTATTATGAATGGCCACCCCAGAATAGCCTCAAACTGGTTCCTTCTAAAAATCCCTGACAATATGATGATACCAATGCATACTATTCTAGTAATCATAAAAGAGGGAATTTTAATTTCTAACATATCTGGAGGATAAGGACACAATCTAGGGATATTCTATTCAAGAATAGCCTTGAATAACATCACTATTAAGAACAAGTATCCTTTTCCTCATATTGATGATTTGTTTGATCAACTCCAGGGAGTTTAGTATTTTTCAAATATTGATTTGAAGTCTGGGTACCATTATATGAAGGTGAATGAGGATGATATTCCAAAGACAACATTCCGAATGAGGTATGGGAATTATGAGTTTGTAGTCATTCCCTTTGGGTTATCTAATGCAATTGTTTTATTATGAATCTTATGAATAGAGTCTTTCATCAGTTTTTGGATTATCTTGTCGTTGTGTTTATAGATGATATTTTGGTATATTCTAAAATTCATTAGGAACATCAAAGTCACTTAAGGATTTTTTTCAAACCTTAAAAGAAAATAAACTTTATGGAAAATTTAGTAAGAGAGAATTACGATTGAAAAAAATTTCATTCCTTGGTCATATTATTTCTAAAGATGGAATAATTATTGACCCTTATAATACAAATGATGTTGAAGAGTGTCCAAGACCTACCAATATCATAGAGATTCTTAGTTTTCTTGGATTAGTGGGTTATTACTGAAGGTTTGTTGAAAAAGTTTCTTTTTTATCTAGCCTACTAACTATGTTAACACATTAGGGAGTTAAGTTCATCTGGACAAAAGAATATGATGATTATTTTCAGGAACTGAAAATACGATTGGTAAATGCTCCACCTTTGGCCCTACCTTCTATGAATGTAGAATTTTTTATATATAACAACACTTTATTGAATGTTTTTGGTTGTGTCTTAATGTAGAATGAATAGGTAATTGCTTATGCCTCACTTCAGTTGAAATCTCATGAGTTAAATTACCCTGCACATGGTTTGGAATTAGCTACTATTTTTTTTGCATAAAAAATTTGGAGGCATCATTTATATGGTGTAAAGTGTGAAATATATACTGATCACAAAAGTTTGAAGTATATATTCACTCAGAAATAATTGAACATGAGACAAAGGTGATGGATGGAATTAATAAAGGATTATGATTGCATTATTCATTACCATCAAAGAAGATCAAATAAATTGGTTGATGCTTTAAGTCGAAAAAGTAATGATACCTTAACCATGATACATTTTAAATGAGATCCTTTGGTTAATTATTTGATTAATTTTGGTTTGGAAGTTGTTGGTACAAGAAATTACTCTATTTTTTTCAAGTATCACTGAAATAATCTCTATTAGACAGAATTAAGCAAGTGCAGAAGGAAGATAGTTGGTTGCAGAAAAAGGTAGAATTGATTCAAAATGGTATGTTTCCTGAATTTAACATTGATAAAGATTGTGTTTTGTAGTTTGTGAATAGATTATTTGTTCCCTGTGATTCATGGTTGATGAAATGTTTGTTATGAAAATCTCATAGTAAACTTTTATTAGTTCATCTGAGCAGTACTAAGATGTACAAAGACCTTCGGGAGTATTACAAGTGGGACGGACTGAAAAGAGATATTGCTGACTTTACCCTGATTTGTTTGACTTTTAAATAGGTTAATGAAGAGTGACAGTTACCAAAAGGGATACTTCATCCTTTTCCAGTGCTAGAGTGGAAATGTGAAAATATATCCATGGATTTCATAGTTCTATTACCAAATACCTCTCGAGGTAATAATGTGGTATGGGTTATTGTTTATTGATTGACTAAATCTTATCATTTTCTTCCTATTCAAGATACTCTGTCTCTGGATCAAATTTCGCAGTTTTATATTAAATAGATAGTCAGGTTACATGGAGTTACCCTCTCTATTGTATCTAATCATGATCTCAGGTTCACTTCTAACTTTTGTAAAGGACTTCAAAAGTTGTTAGGTACTGAATTAAATTTCAGTGAAACTTTTCATTCACAATCTGATGGGTAGTCAAAATGAAAAATTCAAACCTTGGATGATATGTTAAGTGATTGTTCAATGGATTACCAATGAATTTGGGATCAACATATTAATTTTTTTTATTTTTCTTATAATAACAATTTTCATTCCAGTATACAGATGGCACCATTTGAATCATTATATGGAAAGCGGTGTCGAACTCTAGATTTTTGGGATAAAGTGGGTGAAAGGAAGTTGATGGGACTAGAATTTGTAGAGGAAATAGATGAAAAAGTTCAATTGATTCAGAGACTCATGAGGACAACACATAGTAGGAAAAAAAAGTTATGCAGATAATCAGAGGAAGTATCTTTCATTTGAGGTAGGTGATCATGTATTTCTCAAAGTTTCTCCATGGAAAAGTGTGATCTGTTTTGGTAAGAAGGGGATGCTAAGTCTAAGGATCATTGGACCCTATGTAAACCTTGATAAAGTTGGACCATTTTCCTATAGAATGGATTTACCTATGATTTTATCCCAGTTACACAGTGGTTTTCATGTTTCAATGTTAATAAAGTATATGTTGGATCCATCTCATGTTTTGAGTCGAGAAGTAGTTTATTTGGAAGAGAATCATTCTTATGCGGAACAACCATTCTAGATTCTTGACCAAAGAGAGAAAGTGTTGCGAAATAAGCTGATTCATTGGGTTAAGGTTTTGTGGAAAAACTATATAGCTGAAGAGGAAACACAGGAATCTAAAAATTCTATGAGGGAGAAATACCCTCATTTATTTGAGAAGAAAATAAAATTGTGAGGATGCAATTTCCATAAGGGGGAAGGATGTAACATCCTAGGTATTTATAAAATAATATTTTTTCATATTTATTAATATTTATAAATTAGATAGTAATTTTACCTTAAAGGGGTGTTATGATCGATAGTGTACTTAACACACAATAATGGGTTTCTCCAAAATCTTACATTATACAAAAGGATGAGTTATATCGAAAAAATTATATGTTGTAATATTATTATTTTAAATGGTAGTTAATGTCTAGCCATTGTATTAGTGGAAATGAACAAATATAACTATATTAAGTTTACACATATTTATTAAATATTTTACTTTCTTCCAATAAATTCTAGATGCTTAAAATGAGAATAAATTTAATTTTAAGCATAAATACTCTAATATTTTAAAAAAGACGTTTTACCGCCTTTTGATAGAAAACCCTTTTTAAATCTAGTTTTTTTTCACTATTATATGTTCTATTTGACAAATTAAACTTCTTATTCGGAAGTGGAAAATCAAAATTTACTTTGGTTTAATATTTAGTAGTTTTCTAATAATATTTATTTTTAATGAATAGTGTAAAATATTGAATTTTAATTCAAAACTACCTTTTTGTCAAATTTATTTATATTGTTATGTTATCCTTTAACATGGTTTTAAGGTATAATTAGATTATTATTTTATCATTTAATCCAATTTTGTCCATTTTAAGTAATTTCACATTTAAATTGGATATAAACACATGTCAATCTTTAGATGTTTTTTACTTTTTAAAAACTCGTTTCCTCAATTCATCAATGGGATTAACTTTAAATTAATTTTAGTCACTTTTGTGAAATGAATTTTAAAAAATGGACATAAATTTTTGTAATCAATATTAAAAATGTGATCTAACAAAATCAAAATATTTTTTTTTGTGAATAGTAACTTTATTATTTTATTTACCACGATTAAAGGGTAAATCAGGTAAATAAGGGTTAAAATAATATTATAACAACACAAAACTAACCTAAAACTTGTTCTAACCTTATTTTATGAGTTATTTATGACCATTAAAATACATGAGTCAAACTTTTATCCTTTGAAAGTCACATGGGTGTGATTAAGACATTTATAACATTTAATTTAAAGTAAAGGAAAAAATATAATAAACATGTCTCTTATTACCAAAAAATTTTTAATATGGGGCTATATAAGTGATATATTTGACTATAAATAATAATTAGAAATATAAAAATATTAAATACATCATGGTATTTTATTTATAATTTTCAGACATTAAATAAATAAATTTAATTATGACACAATGATGATTTAGTGGTTTCTTTATTAAAGAAAGACTCAAATAAATGATATTAATAATATTAAAATAAATATAATTTTAAGATATTTGACGAGATAAATAAATTTTATTGATGAATATGAAATTTTAGTATTGAGTTAATTTAGTTTCTTTAAAGGAATCAAGTTTTTTTGAGTTTTTTAAAAAGTCATGTAATGAATACTATCAAAATTGACGTAATTCATATTTTAAAATATAAAATATTTAATTAAATGGTATAAAATTTATAAAAATTAAATATTAGAAAAAAATATATATAACTCTAAAAAATACATTAATTACTCATTCATTGGTCATTTGGCATGATTTGGTAATTATTGTAACTCTCAAAATGTAAATTACTTGATAAAACGGTAAGAGTTAAAAGGGGTTAAAACAAAATGATAAGGATTAAAAAATATAAAAAACTTGTCTAATTCTTATTTGATGATTATATTTAGACTTACAATCATATATTATTTGAACTAAATTAGTTTGTAACATTATTTAATTGAAATTAAATTTATATCAATTTAATACTTTTAATAATTCCAAGGGTGCCCTTCCCCTCTCCAATAAAAATGAACTCATTCCCCTCTATTACTAACACTTAAAAAACCTTTTGGTTCATACAATATATTCCCAAACCCCTTAATATAATCCCTCCCCATATTATTGTGGCCTTAGTTTAGGTAGAAAACCCTCCCTCACTACTGGAAAAATACCATATACCAACGGTTTGGAGGAACGTTGGAAAGTAAGCCGTGACAATAGGTCTATACCAACGGTTCTGAAAACCGTTGGTATAAGTAATTAGAAAATCTATACCAATGGTTCTCAAAACTGTTGGTATATGTATTTCAAAAAAGAAACATCTAGTGGGATTTGATCCCAGGACCTCTAGTTTATAACGGAATGACTTAACCACTAACCTAACATGACTTTTGTTAACATTATTTCATAAATATATATATATATGTATTGTTCTAATTATTTTAAATTTTGATTTATATAATGTTCTCCATAGGTATATTCCAAAAAAAATAAAAGGACCTTTCCCAACGGTTTTCAAAACCCTTGGGAAAGGTCTTGATTTTTTTGGGTATTCTGGCCGAAGGTTGAATTGTGGACACCCTTCCCCAACGGTTTGGGAAAACCATTCGGATTGGCTACCCTTTCCCAACGGTTTTCCCAAACCATTGGGAAAGGTGGTCTAGAATTCAGCCTTCCCCAATGGTTTGGCCAAAACGTTGGGAAAGGTGGCCAAAAAATGGGCTTTCCCAACGGTTTGGCCAAACCGTTGGGAAAGGGTACCTATACCAACGGTTTTTACAAACCATTGGTATAGTAGCGTTGGTAAAAATCGTTTTTCCAGTAGTTCCTAGAGGTGTTATGGTTTTCTTCAAAGTTGATCTACCAAAGAAGAGGTGTCATTTTCTTTAAGTATTTATATTTTATTTTTTCTTCCACTTCCTCTGAATATCATTCATCTATGAGTAACTATTAACTCCATTATAATAAATATATTTATATGTTATTATTTTAATAATCACCTAAATCCATCTCCAATTCCATTAAATGGTAAAGGAATTAATTGTTCATGTCTGCGTGTGAACTATAACCTCCACAAACCGATCTAACTCATTTTCCATAACCATCTCACAATAATGGTTATAATAATTTAATAAATGTTTATATACAAAATTAATTAAATATTTATCATTTTAAAAGAATAATATTTCAATTACATTCTTACTTTACATACACATAAAAATGATAACGTCGTTCGTATGTATGTGTGATCTATCACCTCCACAAAGCGATGTGAATCATTTTTATTCACCACATGTAAGAACCTTATTTTCCAATCAGGTTTGTATCCTTTAAATTTAGATATAAATCTTTAATTTTGACCTAATATTGATTTCAAATGAGTTTTCAAGGGTCTCGGGGGTGTTCGGGGCAAGTTTGGAGCCCAAAACCCATCTTTTTGGAAAAAATAGGCTTGGCGCATGATTTAGAGTAAACCATGAAAGAATTCCGCATGGTTTGGAAAAAAATGCAGATTGTTTTTTTCTAGATAGATCCACCTCATACGGTTTTCACACGGCCATGCAGCCTAACCATGTGAGCACCCCTTCTGGCCAGGTAACCTTGCACGGTTTGTGCACAGTTTATTAGACTGTGCAGACAAATTGCGCACAATCTATTTTTGGGTAAATTTCTAGTTTTTTCCTTAATGATCTAACTAGTCCCCATCATTCTTCCCTAATATTAGTATATGTAGTATTTACCCCCATAGCTCTAATATTGGAGCTTTTTGGAAGCCAAATATAGGTATTAAGAGATCTCTTTCATCCGGAAACCGATTGAGCTTCTGTTTGTCTCGTTGGATGCACAACGGTAAGTACTCAAGTCCAGTTGATCCATTCTCCTTATCTTTTTCTCTAGACTGAGATATAAAGGTATGGTAATTTTTCTATTTTTCTTAGATCTACTCTAATCTGAGCCAAATCAAGGTCCAATACTAGAGGAGGAGAGTCATACAACCCTAAGGTGGGTGGTCTATAACTCATCAATAAAATTTACTAATTTTGGAATTGTTGTGTGGGGACCACTTATTTAATTAGGTTCTTTTTATGTAATTAATATTCCATACTTATACATGTTAGTACTGTATGGTTATCCGCTTTCCAAATACATAATTAATTTTTGGTGGTTATGACCACAACTCTATCCTTCCAATGTCAAAGGTTATGCTATAATTGTTGTTTAGTGTTTTGACATGCTTGTGCCACTATTTGTGTGTGCCTGGGCTTGAACTTTCTAAGGGTAATCATTTCTATATTAATTAGCTTTATTTATATTATTAATTGCATAATGTAAATTACCATGTATGTGTACCACTTGAACCGCCTAAAGTAAGTGCTTCAAATTGACAATTAAATGCGAATTATTAATTGTTTGCATATCCGTTGAACCCCTTACCACATTAATGTAAGGTAGAAAAATGAACCTTGAATATGGAATATTCCTTAAACGGATAAAATGGTTTCATTCCACTTGGCCTTGTCACACTAATGAAACAAAAGGCTTGAACTAAACGACTCGATAAAAAGGCTGCATGCTACTTGACCTTATCACGCTAATGAAAGGAAAGGCTTGAACCGAAGGAGTCATTTCATGAATTAATAATCAAATAGAAATTTCTTGACTTGATCTCGCCTTGGGTTCTGATTGGAGAATGTCGTGAGTACTCGGGAACCCCATTCTGATTTAAGGATACAACTTTATTAGGTGATACCCACCTAGATCTCGATCCTTGTCTGTTATTAGATTCCCAGTATGATACTATAGGATTCATCATGTAGTACTATAGGATTCCATGAATACACTCCGTAGATCCCTTCAATATCATTATAGGATTATTTTGATATAATCCTTGGATCCAACATTGACAAAAAGGTTCCATGGTTAAATCCCATCGGGCCCAGTCGTTGCTTAGCCACATTTTACCTTGGTCGATCACCTTGGACTTAGTAGGTGCCTCATTGTGGAATGATTTAGACTAAACTCCTTGGATTACACTCTTAACCCATTCCAGGAAACATTTATGACTGATTTGATGACCCTTGTGGTCTATGTTGACTTGGTTGTTACCTTGGGACTTCACTATTAAATGTCATTGATCATGGTTGCCTTCTAACATCTTGGAACCTTCTCTATTTATAAAATAATGAGGTGATGTTAGTTTTGGATATGTCTCACAAGACCAATCAATATATAATTGGTAATTACATAATTAAATGAACTAGTTACATGTTCAAACATCAACCAAGGGTTGAAAAAGGTACTTGGGTATTTACTTACATTATACTGATTTACGTTATATATGCATGCTTTCACACTGTTACACTTCCATTAAATGGGCCAGATGGTATAGACACCATTGGTGGTGGCCCATTGAGATTTATCTCACACCATATTTGGGTGTCGTTTGGTAACCGAGGAAGATTACATGGTTGAAAGTGTTGATAAAGGGAAGCATATGGCTTGAAACAGTTGATCGCTTTCTATTTAGGATGTAGATTGATATCATATGACCGATCCAAGCCTCAAGATGTTTGAGATAGTCTTATATTTACTTTATAATATTGTGGAACATGTTATGCCTTTTTTCATGTATCCATGTTTTCTAGTTTTCTATTACATCACACATCATCATCTTTTGTTGAATGTTATTCCATCTATTTCAGTTATTATTACTATTGTCTCTATTTTCTTCTATGCCTTCTATTTATATGTATTTATTCCACTATTTACCTATGTTTACATCTATCCACTACACCACACTTTGTTAATGAGTTCATATTCTCCCCATGGACACACCCTAAGCCCTCGCTACTAGTCGACAGCCTCTGGTGTTCAATTAGATATTCTTGAGGTCATGTGGCCCACCAGGCTCAGGGCACCCATGAAGTTGTACCTGGGTCTGGTACATCACAAAATGGTATCAAAGGGGTTTTATTTTCTTTCTTTACAATTTGAAGACACTGGATTTGAGACTAGGAATTCTTGGGTCTTGTTCATAAGTTGTTCCTGGGTGTCGCGAACCCATGTTCGTGGTAAAAACCAAGTTTCCCAAATAATAATTTTCATTCTACTTTTTTCTATTATAGTTGTTGTTATTTCACCTTTGGATGATGCACAAGCTATGTGGTATTGTTAATTATGACTTTGTTTGAGGATTTACTTCCATCCTTGGCCCGATGATATGAGGGAAAGGATCATTGTTACATGCATCATTATAGGCACCTAAAATTCACATGTCATGCATATTACCATGCCATATAGGTTAATTTCAATTATTTTCATTACTTGATATGCCTGTGATTGTTGATTGATTATGTAATACATAGCTTATTCTTGTATTACTTTTGGTCTTGACTAAGTTATTTCTTGTCTCAATTCATGAGGTGTATGGTATCTCATGGGT
Source organism: Viscum album (assembly GCA_963277665.1). NCBI lineage: Eukaryota > Viridiplantae > Streptophyta > Magnoliopsida > Santalales > Viscaceae > Viscum > Viscum album. The sequence goes on along the minus strand of OY728129.1, from coordinate 409,662,399 downwards.
TGGGATGAGTAATATACCGAGTTGAACCATTATGCTATAAATAAATGGGTGTTGTTTCTAGTGATAGATATATGGGAACTGATTCATCGAAAATGAGTATCCATTATACAGTAAAACATGACATCTAAAATGAATAGGTTTCACGTCATTATCCTACCATTTAATGTTTATGAAAGGTAAAGGAGTGAACCTAGAAAATAAATATAAAACAAAATGAAACTTATACTTAAGAAATTGCTCATACCTGGATGTCTATGAAGGTAGTTGGGGTAGTATGCATTGGGCTGTGAGTTTTCCTAAATTTATCTTCTGCTAGTGTTTCCTTTTTTATTCTTAAGATTTTTCTGAGGTGTGTGCTTAGAAATTTTCGACCAATGCTTCCACGTCGTCCTCACATTGTACACCATGAAGGTAGTGAAGAACATACTCCAGACGTGGTGGACCCTGAGCTGGCAGTCATACCTCTAGGAGTGACACATGAGGCACCGCCATCTGTACCATAACTAGGAACCAATTACCATATTAGTGATAGTTTCTTACATCAGATGAAGTCCATGCATAGTGCTCCATGGCTTTCACCTACGATGGATGATCTAACTCTTGTGTTCTAGCAGCAACAGCCTTCTACTTTTTTTAGGGGATTGCGATTTACAAGATGATGATTATTGGCTATAATCCACCCTATCTATCTTTGAGAATCTGGAAATTCCTCTAGACTGGAGAGTTAAGATTACTACTTACATGATTTGGGATTTGTCCAAGCGTTGGTGGGATGTGATTACCCAGACTAGTTGTCATCAGGGTATGTTATAGGTTGATTTATAGACTATATTTTATGATCATTTCATTCCTCAAACACTAAGATCTTACATAACTAGAGAGTTCATGAATCTAGAGTTGGGTTCTATGGCAGTTGTGGAATATTTAGCATGTTTCGTGGAGTTTCAAAAATTTTCACCACTTCTAACAGGTGATGAACTTTCATGTTCTAGGAGCTTTGTGGATAGGCTCTAGTACGCTATTTGTACGTAGGTCAATGAATTTCTCCTGCCAACTTTTTTTTTTGAGATAGTCAATTAGTCTCTTACCACTGACCGTAACCTGAGGGAAGAAAATAGTACCAGGTTTAAAGGACCAGTGTCACGTCAGGCCAATAGTTCTTTCGGTGGAAGTAAGTGTTCTATAAAGTTTTATTGTTAGGGATGTGACAACCAAAGTCTCCATTTAGATAGCTCTAAAGTGTGTCATCAGTGTGAACGATGGGGGAATTCAAAGACTCAATGTGATAGAGACCCATTGGAGTTCCGGTATTATGACCATATGGGGCATCTTCATCATTTATGCAGGACCCTTCAACCAACCTTGAGTGTAAAAGGATCTAAACCATCTCCACCTTCAGAAGAGAGTTATTTTATGTTGCATCAGGTAGGTAATTGGAGTAGAACCGGTAGGTCTGGCCAAGGAGGAGTTTGTGGCTGTGTTAGCCATACCCCTAATCACCAACAACAATATCAGAGTAGTTTTGATCACGGTAGTATATCTTTTTCACATGACCATGGATCATGTTAGTTTCATTTGCTAATATCCTCTACTATAGTGTTTTCTTTATTTGATACAGGTGATTTGAACTCTTTTATCTCTGTATATAACCTGGAGAGTCTCAGACTAGAGATACAATATCACTGTGGAATAATGACACTAGGTACGCCATTAGGGGTACAAATAGAGGGAATATGCTAGTGTAGGGACTATCCCCTTGAGTTATACAGTTACCCTTTCTTATGGAAAATCTTCATTCTTGAGATGACATTCTTTGATTTCATTATTGTAATGGTATTTTTAGTCCACTATCATGCTTTTATAGACTGCTAGCACCACAGGGTATTGATTACATCGCCAGAGGGTATTATTTATCTACATAAGGGTGAGTGGTATATCCATACTGGTATAGTAGGAATAGAGCATCATGGGCTAGTTGGAGTGACCAACTAGATCAAAAAACACTGCATAAAGGATTAGGGTTTGCACTAACTTGTTTTCCCTCTAGTAGTGGATCGTTTCAGGGATGTCTTTCCTGATGAATTTTCTAGCTTACCTCATGAGAGAGAGGTAGAGTTTACAATTGATCTTATTCTAGGAGCAGATTTAGTGTTTATTCCTCCATACAGGATGACACCTATGAGCTTCATGAGCTCAAGAGGCAATTATAGGATTTTGAGGCCAAATGTTTTATATAGCCTAGTTCATCCTCTTAGGGTTCGGTCATGTTTTTTTCCAACAAAGAGAATGGAACCTTACATCTATGTGCGGATTTCAGATTGTTGAACCAGCTTACGGTCAAGAACCGGTGTCTAATGTATCGAATAGATGATATTTTCAACCATCTATGAGGAGAAAAAGTCTTCTCTAAGATCAACCTAAGATTGGGTTATTATCAGGTGAATTTCAGGCCATCAGACATACCTTATACAACTTTCCATAGCAGGTATAGTCTGTACGAGTACCTTGTTATGCCGTTCTATCTTATGAACTCACCCACCATTTTAATGTATTTTATGAATAGGGTTTTCCACCCCTATTTGGATTATTTTGTCATGGTCTTTGTGGAATACATATTGGTGTATTATCACACTCATATCAACCATTCCAAACATGTTGAGATCATTTTAAGTACCCTGAGAGAGCATTATATTTATGCTATGATTGCTAAGTGACACTTCTGGATCAACAAAGTCCACTTCTTGGGTCATATAATATTAGAATCAGGAGTATCTGTTGACCACTAAAATGTTAGTGCTATAGTCTCCTAGGAGAATCCCAAAAATTTGTTTGATATACAGAGTTTCTTGGGTCTGCCTGGATATTACAAGAATTTCATACAAGAATTTTCTCACCATACTTCACCACTTTCTGGTCTAACAGAGAAGCGTGTCATGTTTTTATGGCCAGAAGCATGTGAGGAATACTTTCAGAAGCTGAAAGGGAGAATGGTATCAACACCTATTCTAACTCTTCCAGAGTTGGGTATATGTTATACCATCTTCTGTGATGCATCATGCATCAGCCTAGGAGTAGTACTGATTCAGGAGGACAAAGTCATTGTGTATGGATCTCTGAAGTTGAGGCCTCACGAGAGAAATTACCCAATGCACGACCTTGCACTCTAAATTGTTTTCAATGCCTTATGTTTCTTGAGACATTATCTGATGGGTGAGTGCTTTGTGTTGTACAAAGACCACAAGTTCCTCAAATATATATTTTCTCAGCATGACTTGAACCTCATATAGTGAATATGAGTCGAGTATCTACAATCCTTTGATTTTGAGCTTACCTATACGCCTGGTAAGGGAAATGTAATTGCATAGGATTTGAGTCAAAAAAACTCAGGCACAAGCAGTATGGGAAGCCAATGGTGAATTGAATTTAATGGACCTCTTTCTGAGCTACAACTAGAGTTTCTTGACAGTCACATGAAATATTATCTCTCATCCTTAACAATTTCCTCTTCCCTCCTTGAGAATGTGAAGAGTAGACAGTTTTTAGATCATGAAGGCTTGTTTCTCCGATGAGATTATATCCAAAGATAATACACCTCCATATTGGTCTATGGATAGGAATGACTTCCTACGTCTATGTGGACGTATATGGGATCCTACAGATATGAGAGAGGAGTTGATGAAAGAGTCTCACACTTCACAGTGGGTAGTTCATCCTGGCATCTCCAAGATGTATAGAGATATGTGATTCCAATATTGGTGGTCTGGGATGAAATTTTAGATATTAGGCTTTATGACAAGGTGTTCCACCTGTCAGCAGGTGAAGGTGGAGAACCAGAGACCTGCAGGATTTCTATAGTATCTTCTAGTCTAAGAATGGAAATGAGAAGATGTTTCCATGGATTTTTTAATCATCTTACCTAGGTATTTGAGTGGTAGCAATGCTATATGGGTAGTAATTGACCGACTAACAAAAACACCTCACTTCATTCCTATTTGGAAAACTTTCTCAGTTGATGAGTTGGGAAGACTGTATATTCACGAGATCATACAACTACACGGGGTCCCTCATACTATCATTTCATATTGGGATTATCAGTTCAATTCATGGTTCTGGAAGGGATTGAAAAAGGATATGGGGACTCAGGTTCTTCTAATCATAGCTTTTCAACCTCAGACTGATGGACAATTAGAATGGAAAATATAGGTTTTAGAGGATATGCTCCGAGCAAGTGTCCTTGAATTTGGAAGTTCATGGGAGAGTAATATCTCTCTCGTCTAGTTCACCTATAATAACAGCTTTCAAGAGACAATTAAGATGGATTCTTTTAAGGACTTATATGGTAGTCCATGTCGTTCACACCTGTGTTGGCTAGAGGTAGGTGAGGTAGCCCGACTAGGTCCTCATCTTATTCAGGAATCTCTAGAGTAGGTTTAGTGGATCAAAAATCATATGAATACTACTGAGTCTAGAAAAAAAATCTTATACCGATCACCATCAACTAACTATAGATTTTAAGGATAGGGATCATGTTTTTCTTTGGGTATCACCTAGGATTGGGTATATATGGTTACAAAAGTAGGGAAAGTTTTCACCTCATTACGTAGGGACATTTGAAATTCTATAGAGAGTCAGGCTGGTAGTCTATAAATTTCTACTACCTTAGAGGTATCATGCCATACACGACGTATTTAATGTTTCCCATCTTCACTAGTATCATGTTGATCTGTCTCATAATTTTGATCCCGAGTAAGTGAAGTTAGACACCAATTCTACCTTTGAGGAGTATCCATTACACATCATCGACTAGAGTACGAAGGCTCTCTAATGTAGATATGTCCCTCTAGTACATGTGTTATGGTAGCACAACCAGGTAAAAGATGATACTTGGGAGAGGGAAGTTGACATACATGCTTAGTGGCCTTAATTTTTCTCAGACAGTGTTTCTCTACCTTTGGAAGGCGAACTTGGTGATGAGTTCTTTTAAGGGGGGCAATTATAAGAACCTTGTTTTTCAATCATTTATGTATCTTTTAAATTTTGGTGTGAATATTTACTTTGGACATAATATGGATTCCCAATGAGTTATTAGGGTTCTCGGGGGTGTCCAGGGCTAGTTCAGAGCCCAGAACCCATCTTTTTGGGAAAAAAGAGGCTTGGCGCACAGTTTAGAGTAAAACCTGCAGGATTGTCGCATGGTTTGGAAAACCATGCGGATTGTGTTTTTCTAGACAGATACACCTTGTGTAGTTGACACATGTCCATGCAGCCTAATCGTACAATCACCGCTTCTACTAAGGTAACTATACACAGTTTACGCATGATTTGTCAGACCATGCTGAAAAACTGTGCATAGGCTATTTTTGGGTAAATTTATAGTTTTCCCCTAATGATCTAATCAGTCCCCCTTCTTCTTCCCTAATCATAGTTTATGTAGGATTTACCTCTATAGATCTATTATTGGACATTTTTGAAGGCCAGATCTAGGGATCAAGAGATCTCCTTTATCTGGTAACTGATCGAGCTTCTGTTTGTCACGTTGGATCTGTAACGGTATGTACTTGAGTCATCTTAATTTGTTCTCCTTCTCTTTTTCTCTTGACTGAGATATCGGGGTATGAGTGGTTTTTTCTTTTTCTGAGATCTACTCTGATATGATCCGAATCAAGGGCTAATACTGGAGGAGGAGAGTCATACAACCCTATGGTGGGTGGTCTATAACTCATCGCTAATGTTCGTTGATTTTGGAATTGTTGTGTGGGGCCCATCAATTTCATCGGGTTCCATTTATGGAATTAATATTCCATAATTATACTTGTTATAACCCTATGGTTATGCTCTTTGTGAATAAATGATTAATTTTTGGTGGTTATGACCAAAACTCAATCCTTTCCATGTCGAATGACATTCCATAATTGTTTTTTTTTGTGTTTTTACATGTGTGTGCCACCGTTCGGGTGTGCCTTGGCTTGAAATTTCTAAGGTAAAGCATTTATATATTAATTGGATTGATTTATATCATGAATTTCATAATGGAGAGTAACATGTATGTATACCACTTGACCTGCCCAAGGCAAGTTCTTCAAATTTATAATTAAATGTGAATGATTAATTTGTTACATATCCATATCACCCCTTACCACATTAATGGAAGATAGCATAATGAACCTAGAATATATAATATTAATTAAATGGATTAAAATTTTTTATGATACTTGGTCTTATCACACTAATGAAAGGATTGTCTTGAACCAAATGAATTTATAAAAAGTTTGCATGCTACTGGCTTTTATCACACTAATGAAAGGAAAGGCATAAACTAAAGAAGATATTACATGACTTCATAATCAAATAGGAGTGGCCTTACTTGAGATTTCCTTGTATTTTGATCGTAGAATTCCATGATCACTCAGTAAACCCATTATAATTCAAGGATATATATTGCTTAGGTTGAGACCCACCTAGATCCTAATCTGCATCTATTCTTGGATGCCAGATATGATACCATGGGATTCATCATGAGGTACTATAGGATTTCATGGATACACTCCTTGGATCCCTTAAATATCATTACAGGATTCCATGGATACACTCCTTGGATCCATCATTGACAATTTGGTTCCATGGTTAAAGCCCATTGGGCCTAGTCATTTCTTAGCTAGGTTTTACCTCAGTCGATCACCTTGGACTTGGTAGGCACCTCATTGTGGAATGCCTTGGACTACACTCCTTGGATCACACTCTTACCCCATGCTAGACTACATTTATTACTGATTTGGCCACCCTTGAGGTCTACATCAACTTGGTTGTTACCTTGGGACTTCGCTATTAAATGTCATTGATCATGGTTGCCTTGTTACATCTTGGAACCTTCACTATTTATACTGTCATGAGTTGATGACAGTGTTGGCTATGCCCCATGATACCTATCAATATAAAATTGGTAATTACTTAATTAAATAAACTGGTTACATGTTCATTCACTAGACGAAGGACGAATTAGGTACTTGGGTATTTAGTTAAATTATACTACTTTACTTTATATATGAATTCTTGCACACTCCTAAATTTCCATTACACGGGATGGATGTTATAGACACCATTAGGGTGGCCCACTGATATTTATCTGACACCCTCTCTGGGCACCGTTTGGTACCTGAGGTATATTACATGGCTACAGGTGTTGACAAAGGGAAGAATACGACTTCAAACACTTGATTTTTTGTTGTTTAGGATGGATCTTGATAGAAGCTGACCAAGCTAGACCTCGGGATGCTTGGGATAGTCTTTTATTTCCTTTATACTATTTTGTAGCATGTTATTCCTGCTATCTTGTATCCATGTTTTCCATTTTTATAGTACATGAAATATCACCATCTGTTGTTTAATTTTATTCTAGTTGTTTCAGTTATTATTATTTTTTTCTCTATTTTACGTTGTTTCTTCTCTTTATATATATTGCTTCTCCTATTTACCTATGTTTACACCCATACACTACAATACACATTGTTAATGAGTTCATAATCTCCCCACAGACAAACCTTAGGCACTCGCTACTAGTCATCCGCCTCTAGAGTTTGGGGAGATGTGCTTGAGGCCATGTGGACCACCAGGCTCATGGAACCCATGAAGTGGAATTCGAGATTGGTACATCACAATGTGGTATCAAAGGGGGTTTCTTTTCTTTATTTACTATTTGGAGACAATATATTGGTGATTAGGAATGCTTGGGACTTTTTCATAAGTTTTGCTTAGGCATCTTGAATCCATGTTTAGGGTAAAAACCAAGTTTCCTAAATTATAATTATCATTCTGCTTTTTCCTATTACAGTTATTACTATTTCACCATTGGGTGATGCACATGTTGTGTGGTGTTGTTGATTATTACTATATTTAAGTATTTTCTTTCATCCTTGGGCCAATGATATGAGGGAAAGGATCATTGTTTCACTCATCATTATAGGAACCTAAAATTCACATGTCATGCATATTGCCATACCATATAGGTTCAGTTCACTACTTTTCATTCCTTGATATTCCAGTGATTGTTGATTGATGTTGTGATAGTTATCTTATGATTGTATTACTTTTGGTTGCGAGTGAGTGATTTCATGTCTCAATTCATGAGGTGTATGTGCCCTCATGGGTTGGGATGAGTAATTTATCGAGTCAATCCATTATGCTATAAATAAATGGGTATCATTTCTAGTGATAGGTGTATGGGCACCGATTCACCGGAAATGACTATCCATTATAAAGTAAAAAATTAAATCTAAATTGAATGGGCTGTAGATCCTTATCCCACCTTTTCATGTTTATGAATGGTAAAAGAGTGCAGATGAAAATAAATGTAAAAAAAATTGAAACTTACACTTTAGAACTTACCAACACCTAGTTGTATAAGCGAGTAGTTGGGGTAGTATGCCTTAGGTAGTGAGTTTTCTCACGTTCTGCTTCTACTAGTGCTGGATTATTTATTCTTAAGCTTTTTTTGAGGTGTGTTCTTAGAAATTTTACACCAATTCCTCCACGATTTCAGCATGTTGTATGCCAGGAAGGTGGTGATGACCATGCTCTAGATGTTGTGGGCCCTGAGCTTCTGGTCTTACCTCTAGGAGTGCCACTTGAGGCATCGCCTGCTGTAGCTGAACTGGGCACTGATTCCCAAGTTCTTGATAGTTTCCTACATGTGATGTATTCCATGAATGGTACTCCATAACTTGCACCTATGATGGATGATCTGACTCATGAGTTTAAGTAGTATCATCCTCCTACTTTTTTAGGGGATGGTGGTCCGTAGGCTACTAAGTCTTGTCTAGAGGCCACCCTATCTATCTTTGAGCATCTAGAAATGCCTCTAGAGTGGAGAGTTAATATTTATACTGAGGTGCTTCAGGATTAGGGAAATAATCAGTGGGATGTGATTACCGAATCTAGTCGTCATCAGGGCATGTTATGGGTATATTTCTAGACTACCTTCTATGATCAGTTCTTTCCTTAGATGTTGAAACCTGAAAAACCTAGATAGTTCATGCATCTCGATTAGGGTTCTATGTTAGCTATGGGATATTTAGCATATTTCATGGAGTTGTAACATTTTTCACCAATTCAAGCCAGTGATGACATTTCTCGCTCTAGATGCTTTGAGGATGGGATCCAATACACCATTCATTTGTAGGTAAACATATTTCTCCTACCTAATTTTTCTGAGATAGTCAATCAAGCTCTTATCACTGTGAACAACCTGAGGGATGATAATAGTACTGGGTTTAGAGGACCAGTACCATGTCCGGACAATAGTTCTTTCAGTGGCAGGAAGAGTTCTCTTGGGGTTTTTCATTAGGGATGTGACAACCAGAGTGTCCATTTAGATAGCTCTAAAGTGCGTCATCAGTGTGGATGGTAGGGGAATTCAAAGCCTCAATGTGATAGAGACCCACTGGAGTGCTGGGCTTATGGAAATATTGGGAATCTTCAATTTTTCTGCATGACCTTACCACCAACCTTGAGTGGAAAAATATCTTCACCAGCTCCAACTTCAGGAGAGAGTTCTTATATGCTTTGTCAGGTGGGAAATTGGGATAAAACTGGTATGTCTAGCCGAGGAGGGGGTTGTGGTAATGGTAGCTAGACCCATGATCACCAGTAGCACTAGCAGAGACATTTTTATTATGGTAGTTCATATGTTACAATGGTCATGGATCAGGTCTGTTGCATGCACTACAGTCAATACCTGGAGATCAGGCTACGGGACCATCTACAGTACAAGGTAATATTCTAGTATCCTCTACTATAGTGTCCGCTTTGTTTGATACAGGTGCATTGAAATCTTTTATCTCTGTATATATCGTAGAGTGTCTCAGACTAGAGATACATTATCACTATGGCATAATGACCCTAGATACGTTGTTAGGGATATGAACATAGGGAGTATGCAAGTGTAGGGATTATCCTGTTGAGTTAGAAAATTACCATATCTTATGGAACCTATTTGTTCTTGAGATGAAAGGCTTCGATGTCATTCTCATAATGGACTGGTCAGTCCACTATCATGAATTTTTAGACTACTACTACCACATGGTATCATTTACATCACTAGAGGGTAGTAGTTAAGTAAAAAAGGGTAACTGGGATGTCTAGTCTAGTAGAGCGGGACTAGAGCATCATGGACTAGGAGGAGTGACTGACCAAATTGCAAAACTATTACTGAAGAATCGTTGTTTACATGAAAATATTTTCCATTTAGTAGTGGATCATTTCAGGGATGTCTTTCCCGATAAATTTTCTTTATTACCTCCTAAAAGAGAGGTAGAGTTTTCAATTGAGTGTTCTAGGAGTAGCTCTAGTGTCCATTCCTCCATACAGGATAGAACCTACTAACCTTTAGGATCTCAAGAGGCAGTTATAGGATTTCAATGCCAATGGTTTTATATGGCCCAATCCATTCTCTTAGGGTTCACCTATGCTTTTCCAAGAAATTAGATTGAACCTTACATCTATGAATGGATTATAGAAAGTTGAACCAGTTTACAGTCAAGAACCGATATCCAATGCCTCGAATAGATGATATTTTCGACCAGCTCTGAGGAGAAACGGTCTTGTATAATATCGAAATGAGATCAGGTTATCATCATGTGTGTGTTATGCCATTAGACATACCTCATACAGCTTTCTGTAGTAGGTATGGTCTGTATGAGTACCTCGTTATTCCGTCTAGTCTTATGAATGCGCCCACCATTTTCTTGTCTTTGATGAATAGGGTTTTCCACCCCTATTTGGGTTATGTTTTCATGGTCTTTATGGATGAAATCTTGGTGTATTATCACACTCATAGAGACCATGAAAAACATATTGAGATCGTTATGAGTACAATGAAAGAGCATCATATTGACACCATGCTTGATAAGTTTCACTTCTGGATCGAGAAAGACCACGTATTGGGTTATATAATATCAGAATTAGGAGTATCTGTTGACCAAGAAAGGATAATGTTATAGTTTCTTGGGAGTATCCCAAGAATTTGTTTGATATATGAAGTTTCATAGGACTGGATTGATATTATAGGAATTTAATACAAGACTTTTCTTTCCTTTCTTTACCTCTTACTAGATTGAAAAAGAAGGTTGTCTGGTTCTTATGGTCAAAAGAACGTGAGAAAGCCTTTTAGGAGCTGAAGGAGATGATGGTATTGAAACCTATTCTGACTCTTTTGGATCTAGATATAGGTTATACTATCTTCTATGATACATCAAGCATCGTCCTAGGAGCATTGATTATGTAGTATAATAAATTCATTGCCTATGGATCTCGGTAGTTGAGGGCTCACGAGAGAAAATTACCAACACACGACATCAATCTAGGAACCATTATCCATGCCTTAAATTTCTGGATACATTATCTAATGGGTGAGTGCTTTGTGGTGTACATAGACCACAAGAGCCTCAAATATAACTTTTATCAATGTGAATTGAACCTCAGACAGTGAAGATGGGTCGAGTATCTATAATCCTTTTATTTTGATCTTTCCTATATTTCTGGGAAGGTTAATGTAGTTGTAGATTCTATGAGTTGGAAAACTTAGGCACAAGAAGTATGGAAATCTAGTGATGAATGGAAGTTAATGGGCCTCTAATCTAAGATACACCTATAGTTCCATAAAAGTCATGAGAAATATTATCTCTCATCCTTAACAGTTTCCTCTTCCATCCTTGAGAAGGTGAACAATAGACAATTTTCAAATCCCGAAGGCTTTCTTCTCCATGAGAGTATATACAGAGATAATCTACCACTATATTTGTTTTTTGATAGGAATTATATCCTACATCTATGTCAATGTATCTATTTTCCTACAGATATGAGAGAGGATTTGATGAAAGATTTACATGCTTTACAGTGGGTAGTTAATCCAGGCGTCTCCATGACGTATCGAGATATACGATGTCAGTATTGGTTTCTTGGGATGAAACATCATATAACATGCATTATCACAAGGTGTTATTACATTCAGCAGGTGAAGGTGGTGCATCAAAGACCTGCATGCTTGCTACAACCACTACCAGTCCTAGAATGGAAATTGGAAGATGTCGTCATGGATTTTTTAGTCATCTTACCTAGGTCACCAAGGGGTAGCGATGTTATCTGGGTAGTCATTGTCCAACTAATAAAATCATCCCACTTCATTCTGATTTGGGAGACTTTCTCAGTTGATGAGTTGGGAAGACTGTATGCCTGCAAGATCATACGACTACACGAGGTCCCTCGTACTATCGTTTCAGATCAGGATTCTCATTTCACGTATTGGTTCTAGCAGGGATTGAAAAAGGCTATGGGGACTCAGGTGCTTCTAAGAAAATATTTTCACCCTCACACTGATGGAAAATTAGAATGGAAAATACAAGTTCTAGAGGATATTATTTGATTATATATCCTTGATTTTGGTAGTTCATGGGAGAATCATATCCCTTTTATCAAGTTCTTCTATAATAATAGCTTCCAGGAAACAATTCAGATGGGTCCTTTTGAGGGCTTATATGGAAGGCCATGTTGTTCACCCCTGTGCTGGCTAGAGGTAGGTGAGGCAACCCTACTAGGTCCTTGTCTTATTCAGGAAACTTTAGAGTAGGTTCTGCATATTAGAAATTGTATGACTACTTCTCAGTCTATAAAAAAATCTTATGTCAATTTCCATCGAAGACCTCTAGAGTTCAAGGTTGAGGATCATGTTTTTCTTTGGGTATCACCCTGGCTTAAGAATAGACAGTTACCAATGTAGGGAAAATTTTCACATCGTTTAATAGGTCCATTTGAAATTCTAGAGAGATTCGGGCTGGTAGCCTATCATTTACTACTACCTCAGAGGTATCATTCCATTAATGATGTATTTCAAGTTTACCGGCTTCGCTAGTATCATGGTGATCTGTCTTATACTTTTTATCCTTAAGAAGTGGAGTTAGATGTCGATGCTACCTTTGAGGAGTATCCAGAACACATAATCGACCGGAGCAAGGAGGCTCTCTGAGTACGGTCTATCCCTCTAGTACATGTGTTATGACATCATGACTAGGTACAGGATGAGACTTGGGAGAGGGAAGCTGAAATATGTGCTCAGTGGACAGAATTGTTCTCATATAGTGTTCTCCACACTTGGAAAGTGAACTCGGGGATGTGTTCTTTTAAGGGGGGAAGAATGTAAGAACCCAGTTTTTCAATCAGGTATGGATCCTTTAAATTTTGTTCTAAATATTTAATTTGGACCTAATATTGATTCCTAATGAGTTAAAACGGGTCTCGAGGGTGTCCGGGGAGAGTTTGGAGCTCAAGACCCATCTTTTTGGGAAAAACAAGCTTGGAGCATGGTCTAGAGTAAACTATGTAAAAATGCTGCATGGTTTGGAAAACTGTTTAGATTGTGTTTATTCGGAAAAAACCACCTCGCACGATTGGCGCACGACCATGCGGTCTAAGTGTTCTAGTTCCCCTTCTACCCAGGTAACCATGCATGGTTCTCACAGGGTTTTTCAGATCGTGTACACAAACCGTGCATAGGCTATTTCTGGGTAAATTTTTAGTTTTCCCCTTAATAATCTAACTAGTCCCCCTCATTTTTCCCTAATATGAGTTTATGCAGGATTTACCTCCATAGCTCTCAAATTGGAGCTTTTCTAAGGTAAAATATAGGGATCAAGATATCTTCTTCATCTGGTAACTGATCGATCTTTCATTTGTCACGTTGGATGCGCAACGGTAAGTACTCGAGTCTACTTGAGTCGTTATCCTTATCTTTTTCTCCTGACTGAGATATCAGGGTATTATTGTTTTTCTATTTTGTTAGATCTAATCTGATCTGAGACAAATCAAGGAAAAATACTAGAGGAGGAGAGTCGAACAACCCTAAGGTGGGTGTTTTATAAATCATCCCTAATGTTCGTTAATTTTGGAATTGTCATTTAGGGATCACTGATTTAATTGGGTTCTATTTATAGAATTATATTCCATGATTATACTTGTTAGGACTGTATGGTTATGCTCTTTCAAAATACATGATTAATTTTTGGTGGTTATGACCACAACTTCATCCTTTCAATGTCAAAGTTTATTCCATAATTGTTGCTTAGTGTTTGGACACACTTGTACCACCGCTCGGGTGGTCCATTGCTTTACCTTTATAAGGGTAAGCATTTCTATATTAATTAGATTCATTAATATCATGATTTTCAGAATGGAAAGTACCACGTATGCACACCACTTGACCCACCTAAGGTAAGTGCTTCAAATTGATAATTAAATGTGAATGATTAATTGGTTACATATCTATACCACCCATTACCACATTATTGGAAGGTAGAGGAATAAACCTGGAATATAGAATATTCCTTAAATGGATTAAATGGTTGATTGCTACTTGGCCTTGCACACTATTGAAATACAAGACCTGAACCAAATGACTTGATAAAAAGGTTGCATGCTACTTGACCTTATCACACAAATGAAAGGAAATTCTTGAACTGAAGAAGATATTACATGAGTTTATAATCAAATAAGAATGTTCTGACATGAGCTTTCCTTGGATTCTGATCTGAGAATGCCTTGAGCACTCAGGAACCCCATTCTGATTCAAGGATACGACTTGGTTATGTTGTGACCCGCCTAGATCCCGATCATTATATGTTCTTGGATGCTTGGTATGATACCGTAGGATCCATCATGTAGTAAAATTGGATGTCCGGGATAAACTTCTTGGATCCCTTCAATATCATTACAAGATGTCATGGATACACTCCTTTGATCCAGTATTCACTACAAGAAAACAGTGTTTTAGCGGTGGTTTTCAAAACCACCGCTAAATTCTTTTTGACCAAAAATTTAGCGGTAGTTTTAAAAATCGCTGCGAAAAAACCACCGTTAAATGTTTTTAAAATATTTTTTAGAAATGTTATCAAATTTCTTCAAAGAAAATTTAAATTTTTTTAGCTGTTCTTTTTTAAAAAAGCAGTCACAAATTTGATTTTTTTTTAAATTTATTATTTATTTTTTAATTGTTATTTTTTATTTATTATTTACAATAAAAATAGTATATTATTTATAATTTTAATTATTTATAATGTTTCATTTAGTAAATATTTATAATTATTAGTTAATAATATTTTTAAACTAAAAAAAAATCTTCAATAATTTGAAAGATAGACCTCAACATCAAATGACTGTAAATTCTGATCTGAGAGTCCATTTCAGATCCAAAACCCGTCAAATCAAATTTTATAAAATTATCTAAAACCAAGTGATATTTTAATCATGTGATAATTAAAGGAAAAAAATATATTCAAATTTCAAAAGTCAAAAATCAAACTCGAACTTCAAACGGTCATAACTTTTAACCTGTGTGTCCGTTTGGGAATTACCACATATCAAACCAAAACCTGCGATGAGTTCTACACTGTTTAGGTCTGGTACCAACTCTTTGAGTATCAAACCTCTTTTTATTCTGCCAGAAAGGCCCAAAAGACCTTTGGAACAGAGGTTTTAGTTTCAAACCCTAATTTCTTAAAAATTCAAATGGTTATGACCTTTAATCTAGGTGTCTGTTTGGAATATACCACATATCATATCGAAGATCATTTCATGATCTTTGATTTGACTAGTTTTGGTGTAGAAAAAGAAGTCTTGGATCCGAATTTATGGCCATTTAAGTGTTTATAAGGTTTATAGAGGTTCTTAACAATTTATGAATTATATAGTAAATTATTTTTTTATTTTTTTATTTATTTATTTTTATTTATTTTTTATTAATTTATTTATTTTAAATTTATTAATTAATTAATTAATTAATTAATTAATTATTATTTATTTATCTATTATTTATTATTTATTTATTTATCAATTTACTTATTGATAAATTTATTTATTTATTTAATATTTAATATATATATATATACTTATATTTATTATTTAGTTATTATGTACACATTAATTATTAATTTATTTTTACTTTATCAATTAATTATTAGATATTTATTTATTATTAGTTCATTCTTCATTAATTATTCATTATTTATTAATTTATTATTTATTAATTAATTATTAATTAATTATTAATTAATTATTATTTATTAATTATTTATGAAATATTAAATATTAAATACTAAATATTAAATATTAAATTTTAATTATTAAATAATAATTATTAAATATTAATTATAAAATTTTAATTATTAGTTATTATTAATTATTAATTATTAATAAGTTTATATATATATATATATATTTATTGTTTATTAATTCGTTTCTAATTTACAAAATATTAATTTAGTATTTGTTTATTATTCATTTATTATTCATTCATTTATTTATTATTTATTTATTCAATATTCAATATTTATTAATTAATTAATAATTAATAATTAATTTTTTATTATTAATTTATTAATAATTTATTAATAATTTATAAATTTATAAATATTAAATATTAAATATTAATTCTTAATTATTAAAGATCAATTATTAATGATTAGTTATTAGTTATTAGTTATTATTTATTATTTACTATTTACTATTTATTATTTATACTTTATAATTTTTTTATTTATCTATTATTTATTAATCTTTTATTTATTTATCATATATTAAATTATTTTTTAATTCATTTATTATTTATACATTACTTATATATTATATGTTATATATTATATATTATATATTATATTTTATATATTATATATTATATGTTATATATTATATATTATATATTATCTATTGTACATTATCTATTATATATTATATATTATATATTATATATTATCTATTATATATTATATATTATGTATTATATATTATGTATTATGTATTCGGTATTGTATATTATATATTATACATTATATATTTTATATTATGTATTGTACATTATATATTATATATTGTATATTATATATTATATGTTATGTATTATGTATTATGTATTATGTATTATATATTATAAGTTATATATTATACATTATATATTATATATTATGTATTATGTATTATTTATTATGTATTATGTATTATATATTATATATTATCTTTTATCTATTGTACATTATCTATCATATATTATCTATTATCTATTATCTATTATCTATTATCTATTATCTATTATCTATTATCTGTTATATATTATATATTATGTATTATATATTATATATATTATATATATTATTATTTAGTATTTAGTATTTATTATTTACAAGTCACTATTTACTATTTACTATTTATTATTTACTATTTTTTATTTACTATTTTTTATTTACCATTTATTTCCATATTATATATTTCTTTATTTATTATTCATTTATATTCTATTAATTAATTAGAAATTTGTAATTAGTAACTATTAATTATTTATTAGTGATTATTGATTAATAATTATTGATTAATAATTATTTAGTGTGTATCTATTTGTTATGTATTATTTATTTTTCCAATTAATATATATATATATAAGTATTTTAAATTTGATTTATTGACCACATGAAGAGCCAACTGGAGTGGTAATGTTTTTGGAGAACAAGAAAGAGGTAAGGGGTTCAAATCTCACCCAACGCAGAATTATTATATTTGGCATGGGCATGTGCATGGACATGGATTTGTACATGGAGATGGGTATGAGCATGGTATAAGTAAATAAATAAATAAATTACGATAATAAATAAATTACAAAAATAAATAAATAAATAAATAAATAATAAATTACAAAACTAAATAAATTAATAAATAAATTATGAAATAAATAAATAAATAAATAAATAAAATTAAAAAAATAGAAATGATTTAGCGACAGCTTAAATTGCCCTTAAAAACCCGCTACTAAATCCTTCTATGATAGTTTTAAAAAACTACCGTAAATTATTTCCCGACACATGATTTAGCAGCAGTTTTCTAAACCCGATGTAGAATGATTTAGTGGCAGTTTAAACCACTGCTAAATACAAATTTTGGCGTAGTGATTGACAAGTAGGTGTCATAGTTAAATCTCATCATGGCCAGTCATTTCTTAGCCCCAATTTACCTCGGTCAATTACTTTAGACTCAATAGGATCCTCATTGTGGAATTCCTTAGACTATGCTCCTTAGGTTACACTCTTACCCCATGTCAGGCTATAGTTATTATAGAGTTGACGACCCTTGAGGTCTACGTCGCCTTGGTTGTTACCTTGGGACTTCACTATTAAATTTCATTAATAATGGTTTCCTTGTTATATCATGGAACCTTCACTATTTATACTATCGTGAGGTGATTTCAGTGTTGGCTATTCCTTTGGATACCTATCAATATAAAATTTATAATTACTTAATTAAATGAACTGGTTATATGTTTAGACACCAGATGATGTCTAAAGTAGGTACTTGGGTATTTAGTTACATTGTACTGCTTTACTTTATATATGCATGCTTGCACACTATTACATTTCTATTACACGGGCCGGATGTTATAGACATCGTTGGTGGTGGCCCATTTAGATTTATCTCACACCCTCTTTGAGTGTCGTTTGGTACCTAGGTTAGATTACATGGTTGTAGGTGACGACAAAGGGAAGCATATGGCTTCAAACACTTGATCGTTTGCTGTTTAGGATGGATCTTGATAGTAGATAACCGATCCAAAGCTCGGGATGCTTGGGATGGTCTTTTATTTCCTTTATACTATTGTGGAACATGTTATGCATGTTGTCTTGTATCCATGTTGTCTAGTTTTCTAGAACATGGAATATCATCATCTGTTGTTGAATTTTATTCTAATTGTTTTAGTTATTGTTACTGTTTTATCTATTTTCTTTTGTTCCTTCTGTTTATATATATTTCTTCTACTATTAACCTATGTTTACATCCATCTACTACGCTACACTTTGGTAATAAGGGAATATTCTCCCCACAAACACACCATATTCCCTCCCTGCTAGTCGGTTGCCTATAGCGTTTGGGGAGATGCGCTTGAGGCCAGGTGGCCCACCAAGCTTCGGGCACCCATGAAGTGGAATTCGGGTCTGGGGCGTCACACCACATCAATTATATAATATATATAAGTATATTTAAATGATTATTATGATGTTAATCATATTATAATCATTCTATAAAGATAAAATAATAAATACCTTATTTCTATAATGATCAATGAAAAATGGAAAATGTTACTCATGTATACATACGACCTACCGTCTCCATGAATATAACACTGTTCATTTTTCAACCATAAATAAATTATATGATTTAAAGGTATAATTTATGTATAATAATGATAATAATGTCATGAATATTATTCTAGAGATGAAGGACTATGACCACATGGACTAGTGACATCAAACCATGTTCATTTTTGACTCAAGTACCTAATATCGACAAAATGTACAATATGAACCTAAGTAATTTTGAAATTTTTTATTACATGGAAATATGTGATATAAAAGAAATAATATACTTGAAAATGGTTCTCAATCATGTATAAATTACCCTATGTTTGTTATTCAGGAAGAACAAGGAACATACGCGACGAATCAAACTTAAGGTAAGAGACTTTGTCTCAATCTTCTTTCCCTGAGGCATGTTTTGATATTATATACCACCTTCTTTTATAAAGTGTATAATCAAACCCTTTGACTTATAATTTCATTCAAATGTTTTCAAAAGAAATATTTTTTATATGAATCTTTTTTCTAAATGACAAAAGGAGTGTTTTTAACATATGAGAAAAACAACTTCTCTATCTCTATAACTGTTATTTGATATTTAGCTTCCTCTATAAGCCTTAATGTTTTTAAAAGGAAAAAAAGAAATCCCTTATTACCTTTTTGAGTATTTTGGTATTGAAAATATTTTTGGAAGTGGATTTACTATTTCAATATCTTGAAATGATTTCTTTTGAATGGAAATGAAATTTTATGATTGAAATGTTGATAATTACAATATTTTATATGTTATGATTATATAATGGTACTTGGACATTTGACGGGTGGTTACATGATAAACCAAAGATGAGTGGTTATATGATAAACCAAAGATAGGTTTATCCATGATAAACCACAGATGAGTGGTTACATTATAACCTCCAATGCATTGCGTATGGAAGTCGGCCGTATGACTATTCCATTTGTAAGAGTGATATGTGTGGAAGTTGACCGTATGGTTATTCCATTTAATTATGATTTTGTCCCAAGTTACCTTTATATGTTATATGTCTCTTTATATGGGTTTTATGGTAATATTTTTATTACAAAAAGGGTAATCAATGAGATTATATTTAGTGAAGTGTATTTACGACTTCTTAAAGGTGAAAAGTATTGCTTTATGATAAAGTATTCATGGTTTATATGTTTTTGAAAGACTAACAATTATCCTTATTTGTGTATCCCTTACTGAGACTTTTATTCTCATCTTAAGTTTTTAAATTTTTTTCACATGATTTAAAGAGGAACAAATTCAAGGATGGGATGAAGGAAATTTTATGAAGTTTAAATATGAAATGAAACCATGATTCTTTTAAAACTTTTTTTTTGTTTTATAAAAAAATTGGTTGTGAGTAGAAGTGTATACTTTGTAATATTGAGTTTTTATGTATGAGTTATGGCATAATTCCCTAAATATATAAACCTGAAAAGATCCTTGATGAGAATCAATATCATATTATTGAATTAACTCAAGATTAAGTAATGTTTAAGGATTGGGCCTTATATGTACCCCATTGAATAGTATATGAAGATTTTGAAAGGGTATGTCAAGAATTGAATTTTTCCATAAGGTTGTATGGCAGAATGATATATTGTTGAAGAAACTATTGAATTGTATACGGATAACCTATCAGATGTTGAAATAATCGGTCTCCCAAAGTCTCATCATAGTGAATGCCTTATGGGCGAAGGGAATTTCGGAAGAGATGTTGTTACAATTACCTTAACATAGCATAAGAAAGCACATCTTTACATATTACATAATATTGAAGATGTTGATCTATACATTTAAGCCCACAAAAAAATCTTATAGATTTGAATTCATTAAGAGCTAAAGAATGTATATCAAATACACATAATAAATAGTTTATAGGATAGTTTAGAGATCAAATTTATAAGGAGTTATCTACAAAACCAAATTAAATTTCTAAATGAGTTAAATGGATATCCATATGACCAAATGAAAATGTTATATCTTACACTAGTTTTGTAATCAATGGTTATATGTTCTATAAAAAAGAACATGATGAATTCAATATGATGACAAATAGTGGTGTTATGCTTGTGGCTGAAGTGATGCACATATCTGGTTTAAAGGATAAAAATCCAATTTATGCAAATATGTCATATTTTGACATTATACAACAGATATAAAAGTTAGATTATACAACATTTCAAGTGTCGCTTTACAATTGCAAATGGGTTTATAATATCAATGGAGTGAAATTTGATGAAATGGGATTTGTGAAGGTGAATTTTAGTGTGAAAGGGGAAAATACAATCCGTTCATAATGACATCAGAACCAGTGCAAGTATTTTATGTCTCTAATCTAACAAATAAGAATCGATCGATTGTCCTACTGGCGACTAAAACAAATGTTGAGTGAGATGAAAATTCAATCTAGGATGACCCTTTCATTGGGACATCACAATCAATTCATGTTGGTCCCAATGTTGAAAATGCCTTATATGTTAGAGGGGACCACAAAGAGGGTGTTTGGATTCTCGATAGAGGAACAAAATCCTTGAAACCATTAAAAAAATAAATAGGATTCAATGATAAGGTAAATGTTTTTTTAATATATTATGTTTTACCTCATAATATTATATGCTCTCTACTATATTAACATAATCTAAATTAAATGTTTGACTACTCATACATACAATGTTTTCTTCACATGATGATGTTACCAATACCTCAAAATAAAAATCTATAATAGAGGATGACATTTGGAAAGATGTAAAAGTAATGGTACGATATAATTTCTCTATTTTATCGAAAAATTATTTAATGGAACATTGATTAAATTTACATTATTCCATGCAGAGTTCATTTATTTTAGAATATTTCTATCCTTGTGTCATGCCTTTGAAAAAAGAGAAATGACTCTATGGCTGCTCAATCACAGAGGTAATATTGATGTTTTCATAGTAATATTATTGTGCATAGAATTAATTTATTGTTTTATATTCATGTTTAATTTTTTTATTTTTTTATTACTCATATAATAATTTTTCTCTTATACTGGTGGATTTTTTTGTTTGAGTTGGAGTGTTCTTTCTATCTTTCATTCCCTTTTCACCAAAAATTTTATAGACTTATTCTCCCTTAAAACAATTTCACCCCTGTAGTGGTGCATTTATCACATTCTTTCATGTTCTCTACACTACCTTTATAGGAATAGAAATGATGTTACCTCTAATCAATTAATGTGGTAATCTCGATGTTTCACAATAAAATCATAGTTCATTGAATTATTATATTTTTTCAAATTTTTGTTCAGTTTATTTATTTTTAGTATTACTAACATAATAATCATTTTCTTATACAGGTGGATTTTTTTTTGAGTTGGGGTGATTTTTCTATCTGTCATGCCTTTCTACACCAAAACTTCCACAGAATTTATCTCCCTTAAAACCTTTTCTCCCCTATAGTGGTGTATTTATCATTTTATTTCAAGTTATCTCCACTTCCTTTGAAGGAAGATCAACAACGATACCTCTTATCAATTACAATGGAAATCTGGTTGTTTTCACAATAAAATCATTTTTCATATAATTAATGTATTGTTTCATATTTTTGTTCAATTTATTTATTTTTAGTATTAGTCACATAATAATTTTTTTCTTATACAGGTGGATTATTTTGTTCAATTTGGGGGCTCTGTCCACCTTTCATTCCTTTTTGCAAAAAAACTTCCATAAACTTATTCTCCCTCAAAACCTTTTCACCCCTTCAATGGTTCATTTATCACTTTATTTCAAGTTTCATCCACTGTATTTGTAGGAAGAGAAATGACGTTTCCTCTGCTCAATTACAGTGGAAATCTTGATATTTTCACAGTAAAAACATTGTCCATAGATTTAATGTATTGTTTCATAATTATGATTAATTTATTTATTTTTATTATTACTCAAATAATAATTATTTTCTTATATTGTTGTATTCTTTTGTTTGAGTTGATGTGGTCTATCCATCATTCATGCCTTTCTTCACCAAAACTTCCACATACTTATTCTCCCTCAAAACGTTTCCCCTATACAGTGTTGAAATTTATCACCTTACTTCAAGTTCACTCCACTACTCAGTCATAGAGGTAATCTTGATATTTTCAGAGTAAAATAATTATCCAAATAATAAATTTATTATTTAATATTTATGTTTAATTTATTTATTTTTAATATTACCCATAATAATTTTTTTCTTATATAGATTGATTATTTTTTTCAAGTTGATGTGGTTTGTTCGAAGCATCTAATATAGTGTTAGTAGTTTGACAAAGAAATTCAATGCGAATCATGATAACATTGATATTTATGATTTTTTTAGACTTTGGGATGTGTATGAATTATCCAAACCTCAATCTGACACATGATGTGATCGGTATGACTCAAATTACATCTTTCTATTTCAAATTGACATTAATTTTAGTAAGAAGGACAACTGACATACTTAAAACCATGAAAAAAATTCATATTGTTTTGAGACTTTAATATAATTATCCATAAGTCATTTGTAATGTGTAAGAATCCTCCACACCTCAATCTGATACATGATGTGCCCAATATGACTCAATGTGTCCATTATCAGTTTAAAATCAACATTTGAATTTAAAAAGTGTCACTCACTAAAAATCGAGAAAATGAGCATGTATTTTTTTTGGATAATTTAGGGAATCAATTCAGAAATCAATTTTGACATGTAGGAATTGGTCTCATGTCAAACAGATACATGATGTGATCCATATGAGTCAAAGTGTGTGTTTCATGTTTAGAATGAAATTTTAGTAAAAAAGATAAGTGACATACTCAAAACTAAGAAAACACTTTTATATTGTTTTGATACTTTAAGAAAACAATACATAAGTCATTTGGGATATGTAAGAATCATCCACACCTCAATCAGATGCATGGTTTGATCAGTATGAATCTAAGTGAGTCTTTATTTAAAATTGACAACAATTTTAGTAAAACAAACTATCCTACTAAAAACTAAAGAAACACATTCATATTATTTTGATACTTTATTAAAATGATAAATAATTTTTTTGAGACATGAATGAATCATTACCACCTCAATCTAATGCATAGTGTGACTGGTATGACTCCAAGTGCATGTTTTTATTTAAAATTGACATCAATTTTAGTAAAACGGCCAACTAACCTAGTCAAAACTGATCAAATGTATTAATATTATTTAAATACATTAGGAAAAAGATACATAAGTCGTCTATTATGTGTAGGAATTAGTCACACCCTAACCTAATACACAGTTTTATTAGTAAGAGTCAAATTATGCGTTTAAATTTTAAAATGAAATTTTAGTAAAAAAGATAAGTGGCTTAATCAAAACCAAGAAAACACATTCAGATTGTTTTGATGCATTAGTACAATAATACATAAGTTATTTGAGATGTACATGAATCATCCACAACTCAATCCAATGCACGATGTGACTAGTATAACCCTGAGTGCCTATTTTTATTTAAAATTGACATCAATTTTAGTAAAAAGGCCAAATAACCTACTCAAAACAAAGTAAACACATTCATATTGTTTAAATACATTAGAAAAATTATCTGTAAGTCATTTTTTATGTATATAAATTATTTATACCTCAATCCAATACACGGTTTTATTGGTATAAGTCAAAGTATTTGTTTCAATTTTAAAATGACATATTAGTAAAAAAGAAAAGTTACATACTCAATACTGAGAAAACACATTCAGATTGTTTTGAAAATTTAGGACAAAAATACATAATCCATTTGGTACATGTAAGAATTAGTCGCACCTCAATCTGATGCATGGTGTGATCAGTATGACTCAAAGTGCATCTTTTTATTTAAAATTTTCATCAAATGTAGTAAAAGGCCAACTGACCTACTCAAAAATGGAAAAAAATATTAACATTGTTTAAATAATTTAGAAAAATGATCCATAAGTAATTTTTTATGTGTATGAATCAGTATCACCTCAGTCCGATACATAATGCGATCATTATGAGTCAAAGTGTGTGTTTTAGTTTTAAAATGACATTTTAGTAAAAAAGACAAGTGACATACTCAAAACTGAGAAAACACTTTCATATTGTTTCAAAGATTTAGGAAAACAATCCATATGTCATTTGGGACATATAGGAATCAACAGTACCTCAATCTAAATCATGGTGTGATTGGTATGACTCAAAGTGTGTCTTTTCATTTAGAATTGTCATCAATTTTAGTAAAATGGGAAACTATCCAACTCAAAATTGTGGAAAAACATTTGAATTGTTTTGATACTTTACTATAATGTTCCATAAGTCATTTTTAATGCGTAGGAGTCAACCAAATCTCAATATGATACACTATGTTCCTAGTATGACTCAAAGTGTCTGTTATCAGTTTAAAATTGACATTTTAGTTCAAATAGTGTCACTCACTGAAAACCAATCAAACACGCATGTATTTTCTTGATAATTTAGGAAAATGATTCATAATTTATTTGTGATGTGTAAGAATCTGTTTCATGTCATACAGATAATCTATGTGATCATAATGAGTCAAAATTGTATGTTTCCATTTTAAAATGACATTTCAGTAAAAATGGAAACTGACGTACTAAAAAAATGAGAAAACACATTCATATTTTTTGATACTTTAAGACAACGATCCATAAATCATTTGAGATGTGTTTGATTCAGTCACACCTCAATCTGATACATAGTGTGACTGGTATGACTCAAAGTACATATTTTTTATTAAAATTGACATCAATGTTACTAAAATTAACACTTTTTGTTAATTTATTTCTTTATATTATTACTAATATAAGAGTTATTTTCATATATAGATGAATTATTTTTCTCGATTAGGGGTGGTTTTTTCAATAATTGGATGAGTCGAGTCAAGATTAAAAGATAAAAAAACATTGATGTTTTTGAATGAATGTAATAATTTTTATTTATGTAATTGTATGAACAAACGTTGGGAATTTACATAATATAGTGTTTTTTCCTTGTGTTTGTGTTTTAAATTTCATTTCATTTAAATCCGTTATTGGTACTTATTTTTTTTGTTATCTGGTGTGTTTTTGGTGTTGTGGTGTTCTATTATAGCACATTTGCAGTGGTGTTGTAGTGTGCTCTTACAACACACTACATTATGGTCCTTTACTAGTGCTTCTATAAACACTGATAAAAGGCCCTTTACCAGTACTTCTATAAGCATTGATAAATGGTTCCTTTAGTAGTGCTAAATTAAAGCATTGATAAAGGTCCCATTTATTAGTGCTTTTTTTAGCCCTGACAAACGACCCCTTTATCAGTTCTTTTTCAGAACTGATAAAAGATTAGGTATTTTAACCTTGCTCATGTAGTCAGTTCTTTATAGCACTAAAAAAGTTCATTTCTAGTGCTTTTAAAGGCCAGTTCTATAGTAGTGTGAGGGGTGTATTTTCAATTTTTTGAAAATATTCAATCATACCAACGTCTTTATTATGATGAAAGCTTCCAAAAATTGGGCATTATCAAACTAAGAAGATATAATGTAGAAATATGTCAATAAAATGGTTTGTGGAGAAGTTTTTATGCCATTTTAACCCTCATCTTCTTATTTTATCCCCCGATAAATCTATTTTCACCTTAACCACGGTAATTAATTTTTTTTGTTTTTACTATTAATTTTGGTCAAAAATTAAGTTGTACTTATTAGAAATTAGAAATTAATTTTATTAAAAATATGGAATCCATTTTTATAAATTCAATATATATAATTCGAACATTTTAATTTAAAATTAATCCTGTAGAGGTGATGAGAAAGTGGGTTTTTAAAGAGAAAAAAGTTTACGAAGTTTTTATATCGACATTCAATATAAAAATTATTCTACTGACATAAATTAGATTAATTGATATCAAAATGAACTAATGTTACTTTGAAACTAATTCAAAATATAATATATCATTTAAAATAATGTAAATGAAAATACAATTTTCAATTAAAATTCTGTATTATTCACTATTCATCAAAAAATGATACTTTTTAGAAAAATACTAAAAAATTACAAAAGAATAATTTCGACATGAGGAATTAAAAAATTAAGTTTATTTTTTGAAATATATTTTATAATATTTGTAATACTTAATTTTAAATTATGTGCGCAAAGTGTAACTAAACCATCTTTTAGAAAAGAAAATATAGTTTTCTAGAAAACATTTCTTTTTTATTTTAAATGATTTCTATTTTATTTTTAATAAATAAATAACCATAATTTTTATAATTTATTTCTTACTATTCATACCCACCAATTTAACAGCTATATTATAATGGTATACTACATTACAATTCATTTAGACTCGGTCTTGCGTGTTCCACAAGCTATCAAAGAGATTAAATTTAATGAAATATATTTTGTTCGTTGTTTATGTTCAATGTTTCATGTAATATATTCTATTAAATAAAATGTTTTTCTTTTAAAATTGTACGGTGTTATAGGATGAATTAGTTCTGGTTGAGTTTAAGTGAATTTTGGATCCACATAGTTGATCTTATAAAGAGAAGATTCATGTAGCTATTTATGTTATATATCCAAATTGGTGAAGGGGAGTTCATATAAGAAATTCACATAACCGGTTTAACTATATTGGGTAATCACATAGCAAATTCATCCATGTAACTGAATCCATCACATATCCAAATTCTCCATGCAGTAGTTATGGGGATCTACATAGCCAAATGTTTCATGTAACTGATTTTTCATATGGACATTTTAGATTCACATAGTTGATTTGTGAGGTAGCAGAATGTCGAATCACATTGGTGAATATGTTGTGTAGATAATTTATGTTGAGAACCACATAGGCGATTATTTCACATTTTCAATTTATAATCTTCAATAAATACATATTTTTTTCAAAAGTGTTTCATAATTAATGTATTTTGAGGTGTTCTTATTGCATGGATTATTCTTTATGTCTCTAGAATCATAGGCACTACTATCTAAAGACATGAATATGTGGTTGTTTACAGATGTTATGGAGATCATGGGGATTTCATGTTTATTTGTTTTTCTACAAAAAATCCGGTGGACCCAGTTGGCACATAGTAGATAGATGCTAGTAAAATAGTGATAAAATGAAAGTGGTGATGCAATAGACATAAGGTGGAGAGTTGATTGTGAGAAACAAAATAAAGGCATTCTAAAACTGAGGTTGGTTCTTCAGTGATCAACATCTTATGAAACTCGCATATTCAAGAGGTATGTTTTGAGATTGAGAATTTATGTGCAGTGAAAAACATGTCTACACTGTGGGTGATTCTTTCTTTTATATTCTCAATGTTTTTATAATTGGATCTATATTTTTTATCGCCAAAGAAACCTAGTTTATTTGGCGATATTATTCATTTTTTTGACCACGGTTTTTACTCCAGTGTGAAACTATGTTTTTGGGCATGACTCATGAAATTTACGGTGGGATATCACATGATTAATTAAGAAGATTTCACTTGGGTATAAATTGAAAATAATCCTTAGTTGGGGGAGTAACCAGCCACAAAAAAGAGTATGATTCCACAATGGGTTTGAACCTTTTTCGAAATATGTGTGTTCCCTACTCTTTATTTTTTTCATAATCACGTGGGGATGAGTTGTTTTTGTTTTGAGTGTGTTGTACTCTAACAAATCACATATATTTATTTCTACTAAAAACTATAAAATATTCACCCTACTGAATCAACCCCCTTCTTAGTGGTGGGAATCAATCCTAATAGAAAATTTATTTAGTATCAGCGGGAAGGTTGGATTTTTAGGATGAAGGAAAAATTATCCTCTAAGACATGGATAATATAAATTATGTTAATATCATAGGTGTGCTAACATTTAATGGAAAATTATCACATTTGTATGAATTGAATGTTTCCATATCTTTATTCTCTAGGTTTGTATGTTCGTGACGAAATAATAGTAGGATTTACACCATTTTTAAATAATGGTTTGATGGAGTTTTCCAAAAAATGAAATATGTAAGTGGATGGAAATTTGAAAAACACTATTCTCGTGTTATTATCAAAGAAATTATATAAATTGTTTATTGGAATTAAAAGTATAAAATAAATATTGGACAAGTTGGAGAGTAGTTACGAAGGTAATTTGAATATGAAAGTGGAAAATATAAAAAAATTAGAAGTAAATTTAAAGACATTAAAATGGTATAATATGAATGTTTTGATGAATTCTTCAGTCATGTAAACAAAATTGTGAGTAATATTCATTAATTTGGTGAGAACATTGATGATTCAATAATTTTGAAGATGTTGATGAAAAAGTTTCCATAGAGATTTGATCCTAAAAATTAAGAACCTAAAGATAGATAAGGTTTTTATATTTATGAGCTATGTAATATTCTCATTTCTTATAAAATGGATAAATTATGGAATTCAATAATAAAGTGAAATAATAGATGGATTTTGAATCCATGAGAAATATAAATTTTTTTAATGATGTTGTTGTTAAAACAAGTGATTCTGAGAATGAGGAATAATATCAAAGAGTTGTTACTTTTATTTCTAAAAGTTTTCATAATGGAAAAATAAATAAGTAAGGTAAATTATCTAGTATATGTTAAAAATCAATGGTCTTGGATACTATGAAATAAATTTCCCAAAGAATAAATGAGAAGATTGTGAAAATGAAGATAATGAAAATAATCAATGAAACAAGTAGAGAAAAAAATTCAAAGAATCTTCAAAGTATATTGGAATAAAGAATATATTTCAAAGAAACAAAAATAATAAATTTGATGAGAAAATAAGAGAAAGATAATATTATCTCATTCAATGACTTAGAGTAAGAGACACAAGAAAATGTCACAAATTTCATGGCTCATGTTCAGAAGACTATTGATTCATCTAGTAGTTATGAACCAATATATTATGAATACATTCTCAAAAATAAATTTGATGCAGGTCTTGAGAAAACACCATGCTCAATAAATAAGAGAATATATTTTTAAGATATAACATGAAACTAGTTGATGAAAAAGGTGAGAAAGATACAAGGGAGATATCTCTTATATAAGAAAATAAAAATCTTAAATATAAAGATAAGAAATATTAGAAAATTACCATTGATCTTAAAGAAAAACATTATTTTGTGGAATTAAAATTATCAATGATACAATCAAAATGTCTTGATGATAAAAATATATCTACAAAAGATCAATAATTATTTTAAAATCTCTATTGGAATCAAGGGAAATTCCTCCAGAGATGTTGAAAAAAATGTGGTAAAATCCTCATATGAAAATTTTGTTTAAAACTTTTTTGACACTAACAATGCATGTAAAAATATTATTTTTGTTTAAATATAGACTAATAAATGTGGAAAGAAATTTCTTGGAAAATTACCTGATAAAAGAATAATATTGAATGTAAATTTTTTTCCTAATTAAAGATAGAATCATATTCAAATAGTTTACTGGAAGTAAAATTATAGACAAAAAAATTATGGATAAAA
Organism: Viscum album; assembly: GCA_963277665.1. Lineage (NCBI taxonomy): Eukaryota > Viridiplantae > Streptophyta > Magnoliopsida > Santalales > Viscaceae > Viscum > Viscum album. The sequence continues at coordinate 409,631,716 of OY728129.1, read as the reverse complement.
CTCTTGTTTTTTAATAAAATTTTGATTTCACAGTTATTACTAGTGTTTTTGATTGATCATAAATAAATCATATACATTTTGGTATAACATGTCTTTACTAGGGATAAGGGAAAAACCCTAAAGGGGGTATTTTTAATGAAAGGAAATAATATTCTATAAGAATACCGAATGATAATGAAATTTGTTACAAGATGATAACACAAAATTTGTTTCATTGTTTTGAAGAGCTCTGTGGATGGTGTTATCAAAAGGGACATAGATTAGAGAAATTCATGACATGTTTACTCAGTAATTTCCCTCTCAAAGGTAAAGGGAAGGCGGTCTAATTGTACAATGAAGATAATTATTACTTGATAGAAGTTTACTTTAAAGCTATAAAGAATTAAATGACTTTGATTCTAGATAGAAGGTGTCCCTCCCCCATGAATGTGATGCTAAAATTATGAAGAACATTGATAAGAATAAAATAGGTGCAATGAAATTTGTTAATGAATCTTCCTTGAAAATAAAAGGTATTTGGAGAGCTCAAATTGAGAATAACAATTTGAAATCAGATGATTTTATATAAGCTGAAGGTATAAAACACAACTCATTGAGTGTTATCCAATTTTTTTGATAAGTTTCATGAGTTGAAATTCAAAATAATTACATTTGTCATTAAAATAAAAAGTTATATATGAACTATTTCTCAAGGTAAAATAACTAATATAAATTTATTCTAGGTTGGTGATCCTTAAAATAAATGTTATCAAGAATGAAATATGTGAACATGTTATGTAATAAAATACTTGGGAATCTTGGCCAAATAAGACTAAGTAAGACTGCAAAACATGAATTGGAAATATATTTACCCAAGTTGGAGATATATTAAGATAAAATCTATGGAACATGTCGGAAGGGAAAGATAACTCAAATGGAACACAAGAAGGTGGATATTACTACCAAAAGACAATTGGAATTAGTCCACATGGATCTTTATAGACCCATGAGATAGAATTATACCCAAGGTGATCATTATTCTATTACTTTCATTGATGAATTCACTTAGATAACTAATTTTATTTTCATCAAGAAAAAGTCTAAGGCTATTAAGATGTTTAAAATCTATAGAAGATTGGCTTAAAATGATCTTTGTTTGTTTATCAGAAAATTGAGATCTAATAATGTGAAATAATACACATGTGATGAATCTATAACTTAAATGAGAAAATATGGAATAAATCACTATTATATAACACTATATAAGCCCTGACCTAATGGTATTGTAAAGAGGAATAATATGAGCATTGTGAAAATAAAAAAACAATGATGTTTGAAAATGATGATTAAAAATAATTCTGGAGATAATCAGTGTGTACTACAATGCACATTCTTAATAGATTTCTCTTGAGACCCGAAACACATGCTACACATTATGATAGGTGGTACTAAAAGAATACCATAGTGAAATATTTTAGGGTATTTGGTATTTCTTGTTATATAAAAATCAAATAAATCTAGATGAGAAACTTTGAATAAAAGGATGATGATGGAGACATTATTGGATATTTATCTAGTGGGAATAGATACAGACTCTAGAATGTATTATTAAATAACATTTTTGATTTTTCAGATGTGAAAATTGATGAAAATATGAGGAAAACAAGTTAGTAGTTTCAATTATAATTTGAGATTCCTACCAAAAACATCATCCATATTTATAAATGAGTGGATGAAATCAAACCACAAATATTTAATATGAACTCAAAATGATCTAGTGATGTTTAAGAAGGTGTTTGTGGTAATATAAATCAGTTTTAGAAATTAGGGAAACATGTCGGCACTGAGAATATCATTGGGAATCAGAATGCACTAGTTCAAACCAAAATAAGACTGGTATTAGAAAGTAAAACAGATCTTGTATTGCAGGTTCAAACAAGAACCATGATAGTGGTTGTTGAGCATGCTGAATGAGTGAAATATATAAATAAATTATTTAATCAAATTGATAATAACTCTACATGGGAAACTTTTCAAAGACCAAAAACTAAAAATTTTATCTTTACTAACTAGGATTTCAAGAACAAAATGTATGAGAAAGGTGAAGTCATATGTTACATAGATAGAATTATTTTTAAAGTCTATGAAAAAAGGGAAGGCATAGACCTTTATGTGACTTTTTCTTCTATTTCTAGACTTGATACAGTAAATATGTTCTTGTTTTTGGAGGTTCATAATCATAACAATTTTTATCAAATGGATGTAAAGTCTCAATTTTTAAATGGTGATATTGATAAATAACTATTTATTGAAAATTTATAAGGATTAATTTTTTAATATTACGTAATAATGGTTTATAGATTGATGAAATATGTATATGTATACAAACTCGATCCAAGGACATTTTATTCTAAATTTATAACTATTTGAGAAAAATAAGGTTTTCCAAGGGCACTATCTACAATAATATGTACTTAAATAAGAATTGATAATACACACTAGTGGTTATAGTTTATATTTTAGGATTATAAAGATGTTTCTACACCTATATCAGTTTCCACAAAGTTTAGAAAATATGAACAAGAAAACATGGTTGATAAAAAGAAATCTAGAAGCGTTATTGGTGATATTTTATATCATGCAACATTTAGACCTAACATTGCCTATGTGGTGAATCTATTTTCAAGGTATCAATGTAAAAAAAATGGATTCAAATATGATTATAGTTAAGAGAATTATAACATATGTAAAAGTCATAGTGAATTATGTCATACTCTAGAGGTATAATACAGATCTAGATTTTCTTTCATACACTGATACATATTGGGTAGGTTACTATATAGATAATATACCTAGATCAATAATGTATTATTTTTTTATTATGGTTGTGTCAGAAGGTATATTAAGAAGTAAATCTCTATGACCCTGAGTATAGATGAAGTATAGTATGTAGTGGATCCACATGTAGTTACATAGGATTTATGGATACATGTTTACCAAGAAAATTTTAGTGTTGATATTTAGACACTGTTAAACATTATTTGTGACAAACAAAAAACTATTGATCTATCAACAAATCCTTTTAAACAATATCAGTCTAAACATATTTACATTCATTATCATTTAATCAAATAGAAGGTAACTTCGAGTGAAATAAATCCTTTTTTACATTATCACCAAAGAGGATCTTGTAGACATATTTAAAAAATGCATTCCACATAAGATATTTTTCAAATTGAGGATAAAATTTCATGTGCATCATTTCTCATACACTTAATTTTATGGTTCTTTGATACACCCCACAGTCCATTGTATTATGTTTCTAAATTGGGAGAGAGGTTCCGAAAATAAGTTATTGAGGAAGACAGGGGGTGTAACTTCCAAGGGGAGTTTTTTTTATAAAATCAAATGATGATAAAGATTTGTTGTATTAGTATTTAAATAATTATTCTCATGATATGATGAAGGAAATAACACCCCTAAGATGATGTAGTAATGTTAAATAATTATTAATGAGAAAATAAAATGTTTCTATTTCTTTAAAAACAAAGAATTTGTTTTAGGAATGGTTGTATAGGGGGTTAACAGTTTATTGTTAATAAATAAAAATAGGTATAATGAATAACCTTAGGGATTTGTGGCTTGGTTTAAGAAATATTAAGTATCCCATGGTTCTTAGTGAGTATGAGTTGTTGTAATTGTTGAAAAATTTATCTAAGGAACTCATATATATGATGGTGCTTGATCTAGTCTGTATGGAATTATAAATCATGGAAGTAAGTTCCATGATGCTAGAAATATTTTTTTGAGTTGTGATAGAGGTCATTTGAATTAGTTATTATTAAGTTTAATTGGATTATATATCATCATAGATGATCTTATAAAGGGAAGATTCACACATCCATTTTTTCTACATATCCAAATTGGTGATGTGGATTTCATATAGGTGATTTACATAGTCAATTTTGTTATATAGGTGGATCTTGTAGTTGATTTAACTATGTAACTAAATGAATTACATATAAAAATGTTTAACATATATCATTTTGGGATCCATGTAGACAAATGTTTCAAGTATTTGATTTACTACATAATCGATTGACATTCATGTAGTCGATGTATGATGTAGTAAAATTCTGAATCACGTAGTTGAATATGTTGTGTAGCCAATTTCTATTGAAAACTACATAGTCGATTATTCCACAAAGTCAATTTAGAATATTTATACATACATATTTATTTCCATGTATTTTTCAAAATTAACATATTTTCAGGTGTTCTTATTGTATGGATGGTTCTGCATGCCTCTGAAATAATGGGTATCAATTTTTAAATCCATCAATATGTATTTTTTTACTACATTTATGGAGATTAAGGGGCTTAAATGTTTACTCATTTTTCTATAGAAAAGAAGACATAACTTGTTGATGTGTAATGTTGATATTATAGTAAAATAGTGAAAAGCGGTAATTCTATTGATAGAAGGCACATATTTGATTGTTAGAAAAAAAAGGGTTGTCTAAAGACAATGTTGGTTCTTTAGAGATCAATATATGATGAAACTCATGTATTTAGGAGATATGTTTTGAGGTTGGTATTTTTTGTGTATCATAATACAAGCCTCCACTATGGGTAATTATTTATTGAATATTATGGAGGCTCTTGGAAGTGGATCTATATTTTTCATTTTCAAAGAAATCTAGCATACTTTCGGATCTTACTCATTTTCGTAATCATCTTTTGTACTGTAGCATGGAGATGTGTTGTTTTATATGACTCCTGAAATGTGTGGTGGGATGTTTTAAAATTATTTTAAAGAGGATTTAAATTGGGGATATAGTGAAAAGAATCTATGGTTTAGGGGAGTAAAAAACTATGACAAGGAGTAATATTCTACACTGGATCCGAACCTTATAAAAATATGTGTGCTCCCTACTCATTTTTTTCTGCATGATTATGTGAGGCTGGATTATTTCTATTTCAGGTGGATCGTACTCTTACAAGTCAAAGTGGTTTATTTCTATTAAAAAACTACAAAATCTACCCTATACTGATTTAATCCTCATTCTTGGTGGAGGGAACTGATCTTAATAGGCACTTCAAATGGATATTTTATTCTTTATTCCCACTTTTTTCTTTGCATAAAACACATCCAAATGAAAACACATTAGAGGAGAATAATATATTTTCAAGGTTTAAATTTAAAAATGAAAAGCTAATTATTGTAAAAAATCCATTTTGTGTTTTTGTTGGATTTTTTTTTGAAAATTACAAGTAAGGGTTTTTTAAAGGAGGTTTTTGGATTATAGAGAGAAATCTGTTTGAAGGATAAACACTATGTCATGGTAGTGATGGGTATAACTCTTTATTTTATAATTCAAGGTGTCTACACAATAGTACCTCAGGATATTCCATGAGGAATGATTCAAGAGGTGTTGTGTTCGTATGACTTTAGATTTTATATGAATTATAAAGTATTATGAAAATACCCTTCATGTTGTAATAATGATGTTTGAGCTACAAAGGTGATTGGATAAAAGAAATTTTTCCAACCATAACTAGGGACATATGCAGGAGAGGTGTTGCATAGCCTAGTGTGGGATGAATCTAGGTAGAAGTAATATGACAGAGGGTGGCACCATAGATCATAGCACCTTGTAGGGAGGCATGGTGAACCAATGAGATAGGTAGGTCCATATGAGATTTTAATAGTGGTATTTGGAATGAATATGATAATATTATAAAATCAATTCAAAGGTAAGTTCGATGTTGGACATAAGTATAGATTGAAACACCACAAGACTCATGATCACATCATATAATAATTAGGAAGTAATTCATGTGGAATATATATGGAACTCATTATATCATGTTGGATCACATCACAAGGATGACCATCCAATTTTGCGTTTTTATGCCTCTTAAACCATGGTGAGTAGGTTGTGTTGTAGTTAGGTTGAAACTAGATATTTCAATTATATATAAAATGGTTTATACTTGGAGGATATTTTTGTAGAAAAAAAAATAAACTGAGTTTTTCTATCCATAAGAGATTTCGACAAAAAGGAAAATGGAATTCCACAAGAAGTTTGGTGAATCGAGGTATTCTAAGGAGATCATGAATATAATGTGAGTGAATTGAAATACAATTGGTTTTTATGGAACTAGACAACTACAAGATGTTACACTGTATATATTTATTATACAACAAAATAATAGATGATATAAATTGTTTACATCATTAAGGATAATGGAATTCCATGATGGAGCCATAAAATAGGATGACCACCCCATAGAAAAAGAGACCACACCATGGTCAGGTGATTTCCAAACAAACTAGAATATTCAACTATAAATATAAAGGGGAGTTATTTATGGAGATTTAAGGAATTTTATGTGAATTAAAAGTGTTTTAATCACCACAAAAAATTGTGGATGAAATTGGGCTTGATCCTAAAGGGTAGAAGTAGAGGAATTAATCTCATCCATTGGATCAAAGACAGTTATTGAATTATAAAAAAACTATACATAACAGTATATAGAAAAAAATAAGAGACACTCTGTATGAATGGGAGTAGAGACTAAAAATATTATATAAAGAGAAAGGATGGAGCTTTGGTTATTTCAATAAATGAATTAAGAAAATTACAAGGGCATTTTGGAAAGATGAAGGTTAAAAAGAAGGAGGTTATTCCAAGAGACTTATCTCAACATAAATTCATTAGATTAATGGTGAAGTGAAAAACAATTTTTAGTGAAATTTATCATTATAAATATGTAAATAATATTAACATTATAGGAGAAGTGATAACCTATCATTAAAGAAGAGTGGTAAGTTTTTAAAGGTGTTTGTGGATAGTGAATCTAGAGGGTCAATGTGACTGATCTATTATTTAATTATTTCAAGTAGTGTGATTAGTGTCTTAAGTGCATAGGTACATTTACATTAATTATTCTTGGATTTTTTTACATGTGTGAACCATATAAAATTACTCATTTTGTTTCACTGGTTTATTAGTATAAGGATCTGGCATTAAACTTTACATAATCTTGAGTTTTAAGTTAAGAATTTACTCTCTTAAATTTGAGGATATTTTAATTTTAGAGTTTAATAAAATTATTTCATAATTATTAAATAACAAACCCATATATTTTATGCTGTACACTTCTTCTTAGTATCCATTTTTTCAACAATATAAGATTTCAAAAATAAAATTCCCTTTTCATTCAAGATAAATATTTATGATTTTCATCTTGACTTCTTATTGGTTCCTACTTATCCTTAAAACCTATGAAAAATATTTGAAAACATGGTATGAGCATAAAATATCCATAAGGTATATAAAAAAATAAATGCATTAGTCCATTTTAAAACCATGAGATCGTAAAAGAGACTTTTTATTTAACATTATAAATTTTGGGCTTAAATAATCAATTACATACACATGAAACCAACTTTACTACCCAAAGTTTTTCATAAAACACTTTATAATAAAACATAGATGAAAAATCATAATCATGAGGTTTTATTTACAAAACATGAGAACCCATGAAATTTGTTTTCTTAAAAACATTCATTTTTAACCAAAAGGGCATAATATCTCCTTTAAAACAAAATATCATTAGCTTACTTTTTTAAAATAAAGGAAATATATGAAAACTAATTATAAATTATTTAATATTTATATAGGTTCCTTGGTAAATCATCTTCATATAACCCTTAAAAAAACCCTTACAAGTGGAATACCAAATATGGTCAAATTCCAATATAATTATATGGAAAACATAATAATTATCTAATGAATTAGAGATCTATAGTAGATTAACCCAATAATAAACAATTTTAAAGGACAATAACAAGGATTAAAAACATTAAATATTTCATTTCCATCATGAAACACATGAAAATTTCCTTTTAGACCAATAATTAATATATTTTTGGGTATTGATATATCTCGTTTCTTTAAAATAAAAATTTCAAAATTAAAATACACAAAACAAAATGAGGGATGGTTTTATTTTAATAAACTGTGGAATATTATAAATGAATCAAAAAAATTAAATTATGTTTTTAGTGGAGGTAAAATAAATTGATTTCATATACCTTGAAATAAAACATTCCCTTTTTACTTTTGTAAACAAAGGAAAATGTTCTATATAAAATACATAAAAAGATTCCCTTTGAAAACATTTTGAAAGAGATTCAAAAGAGACATAAAAATTCCTTTACAATTAATTTATTTCTATATAAATTCATCCATAGAATATTTTTAATAATATAGACATGGAATAAAAATATTTAGAAAATAAATCTTTAAAATATTTAAAATCATCTTTTTAAGGTATAGTGTCCCATACCTTGAGTTTGAATCATCACATACATTAGCCATCTTCTAGAATAATTTTTTTTGTTAATTATTTAATTTCATGGGAAAAAATTTTATGTTTAATTTTCCTTTTATTTTATTTATTACCATGTTATATACAATTATTTAATCAATTAAGTTCATGTCGGATATTAAGAACATATGTCCAAAATTACTTTGGTAAGATGACTATGGTTAAATTGGTCATTATTCAATAATATCTGGAATAATAATCATGATATAATTATTTTTTATACATGAATTATACTTTTTAAAAAAACCATGATATATGGTTATGAAAAATGAACTATGTTATAATCATTTAGACAACATGTTATAAGTACACATGTGTAACATCTCCATTTTTCAACAAATCATGATGGAAATAAGATAAGTATTTTTTTATCTTTTAAGAATTATGATTATATCATAAATATCATATTATTTATTTAAATATATTTACATAGAGTATCCATGTGATGTTTTCATGAAAAATTAATCATATCACTTCGTAAAGGTGGTAATCTGCATGTACGCACGAACAAAATTATAATTTTTCAATGGATGAAATTGTAAGAAATTCAATGATATATTACCTTTACAGAATAATAAATATTTTATGAATATCATATATATAAATTAAATCTATCATTATAAGTAGTTTTGATGGGCGATGATGGAAAACGAATTACATTGGTTCATGAAGGGGTAGTCAGTTGTACACATGAATGACGGTTTCATTTCCCATTTGATGGAAATGGAAATGGATATAGATTATTAAACTAACATAAAACATCTAAATATATAAAAGAAGATAGTTTTATTATTTCATAATGTTTGATGAATATATTAATGTGGTATAAGAAGAAATAAAACAAAAACACTCAGTGAATAATTACACATATTCTTCAGAAAACCTCATTATGTTTATACCTAAAGACTTCCTATGTTGATTTTTGGTCACACCAAAAATTCTTGGACAAGGGGAGGGATGTAAGGAATGGATTTAGATAGGTATTTGACAATTCAAATTTATCTTTAAGTGTATATAAGAGAGGATAGTGTTGACCTTTTATTACTGGGGGAGAGGACACAGTTGAAATTTTTAAAAATTTTAAAATATATTAATGTATTACTCAAGAAAAATAGATTAAAAAATAGACCAATAATGCATATGTTAAGATATAGGGTCAAAATATGGATATATAATTTAATATAAATAAGTTCATATGTCATTTTAAACCTTATCACTTAATTTTAACCCCTGATAAACATGTTTCAGCTTTAAAATAGTGATTAATTTTTTCTATTTTCACTATTTACTATGACTAAAAATTAAGTTGAACTTATTAAATAATATTAATTATGATTATTAAAATTATGGAATAAAATTTATAAAATTAAATTCACAAAATTTGAATAATTTAATTTAATATGGAACTCGTAAAATGCAATGAAAAATAGTTTTTTTTAAATTATTTAAGTATAAAAATGTTTTTATACCAAATTCAAGTATAAAACTCATTAAAAATACCATAATTGATTATTTTAATACAAAATTAACTGATGAAAATTTTAAAAAAAATCCAAAATATAATTTGAATTTGTAAATACTTAAAAATGAAAATAAAATTTTCAATAATAAACTAGTATTTCTCACTATTAATTAAAAACTCAAAACTTTTATAAATTTCTCAAAAAACAATTATCAAATATTTTTGACATGTTTAATTCAAAAATTAAGTTCATTTTTTAAAATTAAAATTCTATTATTTCGAATCCAATCATCTAAATAAAACCATATAATGCATGAAAACCTAATTTGGTTAAAAATAATGATTCTTTTCTTTTTGACTGAAAATTTACTAAATATTCTTATAATGAATATAAATATATAAAATAAAATAATGAATGTTAATAAAATATTAAAATGATTTATATTAATGTTACATAGCTTTTTACATTCTTCCCCCTTTTGTAAATTGTATCCTTTTAATTTAATTTACTATTTAAATAAGTCGGGATAACTTTATCTCAAATTATTTCTCATGTTTCTTCTTTAACAATATTATTTTTCCACAAAAACCTTATCTTAATAGATTACCTTATCCACAAATACTTTATCTCTATAGTCAAGAGTCTGTACCGATTGTTCCTCATATGAATGATTCTCTTACAATTAAACTACTTCAAGGCTAAAAATATGAGATGCATCTGAGGCATATTTTTTTAACAACAAAACATGAAATACTTGATGTACCTAAGATAAAATCAAAGGCAAGACCACTAAGTAAGAAAATGATCCCACTTTCTCCAGGATTTTATAAAGTTCAATGAACTATGGACATAGGTGCCCTTTTTTTACAAAAACACATAATAGTTTTACATGGAGATACTTTAATAAAAACATCATCACCTACCTCAAATAAAAGATATTTCCTCCGATTATATTCATAACTTTTCTTCCTATTCGATTATGTCATCATGTGATATTGAATCATTTTCACATTCTAAATCATTTCTTATTCCAATTCTGGTCCGAAAATTCTTTCCCCTACTTCATCCCAAAATTCTAGAGTAACACATTGCTTTCCATATAATTCCCCAAAACGTTCCATCTATATGTTGTATAGAAAACAATTATTATAAGAAAATTCAAATAAAAAAATATATTAATCCCAATATCCCTAGTAATCTATTGAATAAGCTTGAAACATGTCTTCCAAAGACTGAATCATTCACTTAAATTGTCATCAGATTGAGGATAAAAAGATTTAATAAAATTTAATTCAATACCCAATGAATTTTTATGGCCTTTCTAAAAATTAGAAGTAAACCCAAATTCATGGTCATATTCATTAGAGGGAGGAAATCTATGTAACCCAACTATCTCATCATGGTAAAGTCGAGAAAGAATTTTTAAAGATATAATATCTCAAATGGGGATGAAATATATAGATATAGTTACTCAGTAAATAATAAATCAAGTCACATCATTACCTTGATATGTATTTGTAAATATCACAACGAAGTCCATGGATATATTTTCTTATTTAAAATCTAATAATGTAAAAGGATTAAACATACCCTTTCATAATTTCATTCTCCTTGAAACTATTGATAATACAAACATTTCATGGTGAATTCAACAATATCTATTTTCATTCCATCCCAACAATAATACTCCTAAAGGTATATATATATCCTAGTGATTCTAAGAAGAATGGAAAACAAGGAACTATGAACTTCACTAAACAATTATCTCTTCAATTAGGAATCACAAGGCACACATAATATCTTCCCAAATTTGATGAAACCTTATTCATCAACATTAAACTATATAAACATACTCTTTTTAATAGATTTTATATTTTCATGTAAAACGAGATCTCCTTCCAATATTTATTAATTATTTCTGACATAGATTATTTTACTGACACCAGAAACGAAATAAATGAAGTTCTTGTATTTTCAATTTATAGGCCATGGTTTATAAAATCATTAACCAGAGTGTTATATTCTAAATGTAACATGGTTAATGTAGAATTATCTTTCTGACTGGATGTATCAGCTACTTTGTTTTCTTTTTCTGGATGGCAGTGAATCATGAAATCATAATCATTAATTAGTTCCACTTATCTTCTATGCCTCATTCTCAAATCTTTTTGAGTGAGTATATACTTTATTTTTTATCATTATATATTTCATAAATTTCTCTATATAAATGGTGGCTCCAAATTTTTAAGGTAGAAACTATAGTACCTAGCTCAATGTAATGTATAGGATAATTTACTCATGAGATTTATATTGTGGTGAAGTATAATAAATTACCAAACCATTCTAAATTAAAAAATTCAATCTATTTATTCAAGCGTTGTTGTAGATACAAAATTCACCATTTCTGGATGTCAAGGAAAAATGGACCATTCACTAAAATTATTTTCAATTCCTGGAAACAATTACACAATTTTTTCTAGATGAATTTAACTCCATTTCAAGTTAACTTAGTGGGATAGATAATTGAGAAATTTTTTTAATAAACTTTTGGTAGTAACCGGCTAATCAAGGAAAATTATGAATATCATAGACATTTATAGGTCTTTTTCATTCATTAACAAAATTTAGATTTAGTTGGGCCAAAAGTTATTCCATATTTAGAAATAATATTCCTGGGGAAATAAATCCATCGCAACCAAAATTAACACTTACTAATTTTTTCATATAACTTATTTTCTTTCAAGGTTTAAAAAAATCCTTAGGTTCCTTCCAAGATCATCATGACTTTTAGAATATACCAATATAATCTCAATCAAAACAACCAAAAAATTATGTAAATAGTCAAGTAAAACTATATTAAAAATATCCATGAATACAAATGGAACATTAGATAACCCAAAGGACATAACCACAAACTCATAATTCCTATATCTAGTTTGAAATTCCATTTTTGAAATATCTTCCTCATTCACCTTCAACTAATAGTAACCTGATCTGAGGTCAATCTTAAAAAAAATATTTTACTCCATAGATATGAACAAACAAATAAATGATATGATGGAAAGTATATTCCATGACCCCTCCCACCAAAGATACCCCTCCTAGGATGGTAATGAAGAAAGAGAGATAATGAACCTCAAGTCCCACCTCTAGTAGACCCCAGGTTGGAAACTAGAACCAAGGGTGTACAAATCTCACAATTTGGGAGGCATTACCCTTTATAATATAAATAGGATTTGGAGATAAGATGAATCACCCACAAAAAACTCCATGATATATATATATATATATAAGAAAGAAAAAAAACAATCCCACAATGTATGTATAAATACAACTAATTCAAATACAATAATGTCTCCAAAGTAAATACCTAAAATAAGACCAAGGTAATGACACAATAGCTATCCAAAGATCAGAGATAGTAATGTTCAGCACAATCCACAGAATCCTCTTGGAAGCTGAGAATAATTTTTGTATACATAGGGTGAGCATACAGATATACTCAATAGTAAAACCAAAGTCTCTCAGGCACATGTGAAGGCAGCATACTAATGCATCTGTGAGGAAACAACAAAACTAGAAAACACCTATAAAAGTATATGAACCATCCCATCCTCACCAAGGCACGCTTAGCAAATTAATCAAGAAAAGTAATATAATATAATAGAAATCAGATCGATAAGGGTACCCTGCACCACTTTCCCACTGGGATGCCACTCTCACCCAACATTGTATATCCTGGCGCTCTCATCCCTTCTATATTCCACACCACATCATGCCCACTCACACCTGGGCCCCACAACACATCCCACCCATACACACCTGGGCCTTGCAACACATCCATCCCACACGCCCCTAGTCCTCACAATGCATCCCTCCTACACACACCTAAGCCTAACAACACATCTCATATCATCTCGAAGATGCCTGGGAAAGCAAATCATAAATCATCAAATCTCATCCCAAATACACCTAGGAAAGAACATTACAACTCATCCCAAAGACACTGGGGATACCACAACCACCATCCAATTCACTAATATAACTTCGTCCATCACATACTATGTAATACCTACCTTGCCTGGAAGAGAGATTGGAAAATAGTGGGTTCTCAACCATCCGTACTCATCACTAGATGTTGGAAAAAACACCCCCGTCGTGACTCTACGGGTGTTCAACACATAGTTCTCAATGTGGGTGGGGTGCATATTGAAATCGCAAGAATGCAAAGTGTATACATATATATAGATAAAATCACACAAAAATGACTAAGGGGTTTAAAATAAAATCACCAACCAACTCACAAGGTCCCCCAAAGTACACTTCTAAGACTATATTAACAACCCCACACAAGTAGAAAGCAAGACATGGTTTGTTTTTAGTTATTAATTAATTTTAAACTATCTTTAAAATTTTCTGTTACCAACCCATCCCCTAAAATATGTACATTAATTTATATTTCAATCTCATTATTGTCATAATCCATACCAATTGGGCATCTAAAAAAAACAACACACATCAAGCATTGTATTTAAATATCCCAACAACCAAATTCAAAACCATCTTCCACCACATACTTACTGCACAACCACATAACAACAACTATAATTGCCACACCACTATATAAAATTTATCATACACTCCACAATCAGTCAATCACTCAACATGTGATTCCATTATGTGGCTAAGTTGATGTATTATCTACAACATCATCCATAACATCGCCCATCCAACCCACATCACACAACCATGTCCACAAACACATTACATCACAGACTAGATCAGAATGTATTTTCTAATTTAGTAAGGAATCCCTAATTTAATTTCACTTTTTTTATTAATGTTATTGTCACAAAAGACATGTGATCCTGGGGAATCCATTTTTTAACCGAATGTACATGGTTTTACAATTTCATAATAAGTTTTTTCAACAACTACACATTGTGTAAGTATTTCACAACCCATAAACTAGTATATAAATAAGGACCCCAACAGTTGTAATATTAAGTCCATACAATTCACAACATCAAAAAAGAATGAAAATAATTAAGATAAAACTTGGAAAATCATACATCTCATTGACATTCACTTTAAATTGATTTAATAAAATTTTATTGTCTTTATTAATCAAGAATCAATGATTTCCACAAATATGAACATTTATATATCCTTCCTGTATGATACACTAATAAGAAAGTCAAAGGAAATCATACTTGGAAGAAGGATGATCAACAGTGCCTTGTTCCACCAAAAACAGGGTTGTGTAGAATAGAAAACTTTTTTATGGGGGGAGAATTTGCAAGAACTACATCACTTCATTCCAGGACTCTGAGGAAGAAGAATTTGGGATGTAAGGTCTTAAGATAAGGAAGAAGTAATGAAAAAATGAAGGTCTCCGCCTTAGAAAGATCAAATCTGAGATATTGGGATTGGATGTAGTTTGAATTTATATTAATGGAAGATCTGACCAAGACCATGAATTTTGACCATTTAAAATCCCCCAACTCTTAGGAACCATAAAAGATACAATTTATTGAATTGGAAATAACTTAAAAACCTCTTAAATATGGAAATAAATCATTTTATGTTAATGAAGGACATAAAAAGGGGAAAAAATAAAAACTAGAAATGGTGTTCATGAGTCAACACTAGAAGAGTTACTGTCAGCAAGTCAGCATCAGCGAGTCACTACCAGAAGAGCACCATCTTACAAGTCACCACCAGATGATCGACCGTCAGTTGAGTCACTATACTTCCAGACAAGTCACCACTAAACAAGTCATTGACATAAGAGTCACTGCTATACGAGGCACCACCATCAAGTCACCACCAGACAAGTCACCGCTAGATGAGTCATCACTAGTGAGTCATCACCAATTGATTCACTTATGGGTGAGACATTGTTATATCGATCTACCTCCAGAATGATCTGCCATCAGAAAACTAGAAATTTGAAAAATATTTGAAATTGGTCACCGTTTAAATGAATCACGTGTCCCAAAAACATCACATACTAACTCTTGACACCTCAAGCATCATCTTTTTTAGAAAATTAATGGGCCATAAGGTCTAGGTTGTTGCATTAGATACCTCTCAAACTATTCTTGCCCACGAGAATTTAAAACCAACCTAGAATAAACGAGAGGAAGGGTATGAACAACCATCCCTCGAGATACCTCTCTGGGATCTCGTTACACCTGAAACACTACCACCAATCAAACATGCTAACCCAAATGACCATGAAACACAATTCAAAACCACAACACCACAACCACACGCCACCCCCTCTCACACAACCACAATTCTACACAACCACTACACAACTACATCAACCTCCACACATCCCAAACCAACAACCACTACAGCCAATGAATCGTACTATCCCAAACACATGAATCAGGGAATTCCATCCTCCATGTTAATATACTATTCACTTTGGGCAACACTGACTCACCCACATGGATTTAATTTAATCATAGTTAATGTATATCAATTAATAATTAGGTCCTCCCCTTTTCATATTTCAGGGATTTATCACACATCACACCACAAACATTACCATCCAAGGAATGCATCTCATCCCATACATAAAACAAATGGATCCAAACATTACATCACAAAGAAATAAATATAAGGGATAACTCAAAAAAAAATTTGGGTACTAGGCTCGTATATGTGTCTTGCGCTCCCAAGTACTCTCATCTAAGACACCATGCCTCCATATCACCCAAACTAGGGGAATATTTCATCCTTGCAACACCTTATCTCGATGGTCTTGAATCTCCACTAGATGATCTAGGAAATTTGTATCATTATCAATATCCAACACTCCCCATTCAATTCCATGGGGTTCATCATGAATATTCTGAAGAAGATGAGATTCATGGAAGTCATCATAGATCTGTTTTAGTCGAGGTTGGAGTTCCAACCAATAATCCACCCCCAACTCCCCCAACACCTCAAATGGTTCAAAAAAAATTAGGAGAAAGCTTAATCCCTCTGCCAAAACTATGCTTCCCTTGTCAAGGGGGAACCCTCAAGAACACATGGTCTCCAAAATTTAACTCAAGGGGCCTCCTCCTATGATCTTAATAAGACTTCTGTTGATCATGAACTGCTTTTATCCTCTCACAAACAATATGAATCTTCTTTATCATGATTTTCACCTCATCGAGACCAAGAATAGCTATTTCCCCAACCTCTATCTATTACAATGACGAACAATATGGTCTCCTGTATAAATCCTCAAATGGTGACAATACAATGGAATAGTTATAGATATTATTATAAGAATGATCTAACAAATGTGGGTGTCATACCCAAGATCCACCAAAATCAAAGATACATGACCGCAACATATCCTCTAGTGTCTGGAAAGTCCATTCTATTTTCCCATCTTTCTAAGGGTAGAAAATAGTGATGAGGTGTAACTGAGTGCCAAAAGCATGCTAAAATAACCTCCAGAATCATGAGGTAAAATGTGTGTCTTGATTACAGACAATGGAACTCATAAATCCATGAAACCGCACCACCTCATCCATATATCTCTTAGAAAATTCATCCACTGCACTCAACTCTTTGATCTCTAAGAAGTGGTCCAATTTCATCAACCGATCCACTATTACCCAGATAACATAAAAACCTCCCTATGTTCTGGGTAACCGTGGGATTAAATCCATCGAGATGTCATCCCATTTCCACTCAGGAACAACTAAGGGATGCAAAAATACTACCAGGAACACGATGCTTGACCTTTACTTACTGGAAATCCAAGAACTTATCCACAAACTCTGACACTAACCGTTTCATCCATGGCCACCAAAATTGTATCCTCAAGCCATGATGCATCTTGGAAACTACTAGGTATACCACCAAAGGTGAGATATGAAGATCACAAATGACTTCCTCATGCATTTATACTATAAAAAACAACATTCCTTGAAACTAAATCCAGTTCTGACTATCCCATAACCATCCCTCCAGAGCATCAACATAGCCAAGACGATCACCCATCACCTCTGTCTTTGAGTATCCCCCCTGCGGATCCTCTACCTATTTCACCAGAGAATACTGCACTGTCATCTAAAACAAATAGCCTCTACTAACATCCACTAATGTACCTAATTGTAAGGCTTCAAACTCATCTATTTCTCTCCAATCATGCTCAGATTCTTAGAAAACACCCTTCCACAACTTCCTGTTCAAAGCATGAGCCAAAAAATTTCCCTTTCATGTGGTTTAGGAGATCTCAATATCATAATCTTGAAGAAACTCCATCCACCTCGGCTATCGCAAGTTCATATCACATTGATAAAAGATATACCTCAAGTTCTTGTGATCCGTGAAGACCACAAAGTGCTCCCCAATAAGGTAATGCCTCCATGACTTTAGAAATAACAAAATTGCCACTAGATATAGGTCATGGGTGGTATAGTTAAACTATTAGGGTCATAACTTCTTAGAAATATAAGAGATCACTACCTTCTACTACATCAGAACACATCCTAATCCTAGAAGGGAAGCATCAAAAAATACTTCAAATATCACCCCTTCCTCATGAAACCAGAACAATGGAGCACAAACCAACTTCCCCTTTAGCTAACTAATCACAGCCTGACACTGATCAGTCCACATAAAATCTTGGTTTTTACTGGTAAGAGTTTTCAATAGAAATGAAACTAATGAGAAATCAGGTAAAAACCTCTGATACTATCATGTGAGACCAAGAAAACTATGAACCACTATCACGTTCTTAGGTTATTCCCAAGAAAAAATGCATCATCCTTTAATGGGTCTACTAACACACCCCACTAAGACACCACATGTCTAAGAAAATGTACCACCCATGTACAAAACATACACTTGGATAAATTTCCACAGAGTTGGTGGAGTTGAAGAATATACAAGATAGTTTTGAGATGCTCGACATTATACTTTTCTAAATTTGAGTAGATTAAGATACCATCAATGAATGCGATGATGAACAGATCCAGGAACTCATGGAACACAGAGTTTATAATCCCCATGAACATGGATGGTGCGTTTGTAACACCGAAAAGCATGACTACAAAATCTAAGTGCCCAAGATGCAAGACAGTCACGACATTATGGATGTGTATAGAAGAAAACTACCATGACGAAGGGTGGAACACAATGGAATAAATTAACATTTGAGATGAACACCATGATGAAGGAAGTGCTTCTGAAGCTAGGACACACACTACTATGGTGAAACACTAGAAAACTACATCACATGAAGAGTCCATGGTGTAGGAAAACTAGTTGTGGAATAGTGAAAACAATGTGGTATTGAAAACATTAGAACATGACCTCCACAATGTAAGAATGAATGTTGTGGAATATGTTGTACCTATGAGAATAGGGAGGGATAATTCAATTTGGAGTCACCTATGAAATGCTTTGGTACTCCTAGAACCATCTATGTGAAGAGGTAAATTGGTATTTATATATACTTGATCTGAATTCAAGACCCTTTTTTAACCCTCATTAATTCTAAAATGAAGGATACTATTTAAGCATAATATGGACTCTTGAATCAAAGTTATTAATTCCATAACATCCTATTAAAGAGGAATAACAGTCAAACACTTACAGCTTCCTAAATCAAATAAGAAATAACCTATTTAATAGTCTTTAATCCCAAATATCATGGCGCAAGAACTCATTGTAACTATTATGGATAAAGTATTGGTAGCATGTTTTAATACCCCATGAAACATCTCTGTCAATAAGTACTCCATGATGATGGATTGTGGTTCCACCACCCCTGGTCAACATTACAGGGCAACCCCTTCTCACTATGGTGTAGTCTAAATTCCATTATAGTGATACAATATAACCTTTCCGACCATGGAATTGGGGACCCTATTTTGAAAGGAAGGTTAACATAATCATTCTAAGAGGATTCCACTCATAACATGGCATAAAATAATACATGGATGTTATTAATGGTTTTTTATGAAACTTAAATAAATTTTTTCCTCATAATTTTAATTATTACTCACTAATGAAAGTAGTTGAGGGTATTCTTAATGTATTTATCATTCCAGATATAACATCTAATATTACATCTACATTTAAATATTAGGATATATCAAGTTACTTATCATTCCTCAAACAATATTAATCTTTCATAAAATTATAGACTCTAGTATGTATATGACCTAATCATATATTCAACAAAACTTACCTTTCCAAAGAACAATAGAATATCTAATACATCAAACCATAGTAATATTATATATTATTATAAAAATTAAATCAATCTTTAACCCTAAAAATTATTAATCACTAGTTCATAAATCCATAAACTAGTCAATATATATCATAATCCCAAAAATGATATAAAATTCACCAAAAATATCATAGATCGATTTTTCATTAAATCAATAATCAATCCCAAGGCTATTAATACTATCTATATAACTTTTCTCAAAACAAATCAACTCTTTATTACCTAAAAATGATGAATATAATAAATATAGGAATTTTCCACCCCTCAATCTTATTTTCTCCAATAGTTATCCCCATAAATACAAAATTTTTATAAAATAACATTTCAAGGATTTTGATTCCATTTAATATATGTTTCCAAGAATATAATTTAAAACTATAAAAAAACAATCCTTGTACTTATATAGTCCTCATAACTTTTATAATGCACCAGAATATCATTGATAAATACCTCTCAATAATTAGAATATCAAAGAGTATAAATATTTAATTTCTATTAAAATATTAACCTCACTACCTTAGTCATGACTAAGAAACTCTCATTTTCCATCATAACTGGCTTATACTATGTTTTTTAACCGTTTTAGTATTATCCCTTTTTCAATAATAAAACATGGTATTTTCTAGATATATACCTTTTTCAGATTCATTTTAATGATCAGGTTTTAACCATATACTAAAAATTTATGAAAGTATCTAAATATAAATATGAAAAAATAAATCTCAAGATGCCGTCCCCTATGAAAACTTCATTTTTAACATATGATGCTTTTGGATCAGCCTATGAATATATATTTTAAATCCTTCATTATCCATGGTCATTTTCCTATTATTTTCTATAAACTAATTAGATAATATCATACTCAAATCCCCCATAGTGGTTCATTAAAGAGAATGTAAATTAACCATAGCGTATCACCTAGGAGTCTTAAACCAGGTGTGTAGTTAAGAATATTTTACATGAACTAGGTAAAAATCAAGTTAATACCCAATACTCCCATATTAGGAATATTACACCTAGGTATATCGGTGTTAGATCCTATATAAACATGTATTATCTAAATAAGGATGTAATTTCTATGATAACTACATCATTTATACTTTACCAAAATTCTGGGATGTTATCATATACCCATACTTATCCCTTAGTTGTATCTCTACGATTTTCACTAATTTTATCTTATCCTAATCCCTAAAATATTTAATATTACCTCAAATAACCTAAAAGGATATTTATACATTATAAATTACTATCAAACATTAACTTATCAACCCTTAAATGATCTTCAACTAAAATCCTAATATCCAAAGACTTCTAAACCCTACTCTGATACTAGTTATGAAGCCCCATAGTAATGAACATTCCAATTATATGACTTATAGAAAATATTTCATTATATAAATTCCCAAAACCTTTTAGGTATATAGTTTTAGTGAATTAGGACAACACGGTAACTAACAAAACCTATGTCTTTTTCAATGACTATAATTTTTTCCCACTACATAAGGAACTACTTAATACATAAAAATTCATCAATATCTCATAATAACTCTTTAAATATGATACTATTTTATAGATTTAATTATTTTATTATATTCATAACCTCGGTAAATAGAATCATTAGAAATGGGTGAGCTTAAATAAGGGTAAACATGAGTGATAATTTCAAATGATAATAAGTGAGAATATGATGAAAAAATAGGTATAATCAAAGTATATAATAATATCATGTCAAACAAACCATAGGTCAAAATTCATGGTCCATGGAAAAAAAATATTTCTATAATATACTTCATGAATCAAATGATTGGAAAACTTATGCAAATAATCATAGTTCATGATAGAGTAACATAGGCATAAGAATAAGCATAAAATTATCCCATAAAATTCAAATATAGCATAAATAAATACATTGAAATATAGAGAAATTATATAATACAAAAACCTTGTGAGTAAACTAATTATTACTATGGAAATGTGAACAAACTCATTATTTACATTCCAAAAATGTGAGAAAATTCATTATTCCCATGCATGTGTGAGAAAACTCATTATATATATGCCTAACTATCTCATGAGATAGCAAATTAAACTAATTAATTAGAGGGATTTGTAGGAACCCGTCGATTATCATCCATATATGTGTTTCGACACATATAATAAACCATCATCATATCATAGATAACCAATAGAAAAATGGGTTTCATATCCTTTTCAAATCTAATCATATAAGGAAAAAATTTATAATTCCATCAATAATCATAAAATGATATACCCATAGAGAATAAATGGGCATATAAAGATATTAAATTACTTTCTAGGTAAATATGATTTAGTCAAGATAATAGATAATTTGGTATTTACACTATATTGATAAAGGATATATGGTTAATTCAAAAATTTCCCCAATCAATCAATGTGTGGAATCAAGGTTAACACCCTTCAGTCAAAGGAATCAAAATATGGTATTCATAGAGGAAATTAATTGGAAGAAGAAAGATGGTTATACATAGTAGAATATTAGGGAAGAAAAAGGTAGTGATAAATTAGTTCTCTTATAAAGATACAATATTTCTTATTTGAAAAAACGTAGTTAAAGTATCCAATAAGATATAAAGAATACTTTTAGAAGAAAATTTAAATATTATACTTGGAAAGAATGATGAAATCAACCCATTCTCAATGAAAAATAGGTTAAATAAAACTCATAAAATAATGGGAAAACTATTTAATTTGTAAAAACATGAATCATGGGAAAGAATATTCAAAATTATGGAAAAAAAATTATCTTCATAATGTTTAAAAAATAAGTAGAATTTATTATTATTATAAATAAATTATAAGCGATAAATTCATCATTTTCTTTTCAAAATACTTTTTCAAAAAGTTTGGAATGAAATTTTTTGAGATATATTAAAAAGTTATTTTTTATGTATTATTTAATAATGGATTTTTGAAAAAGGAGTAAAGGTTTTATAGAGAAATAGTGGAGTTCAAGATAAAACATTTTATTTTTGAAGGATGGAAAACCCTTTTAAATATTTTGAAATAACCATGTTTAAAACCCACACTGTAAAAGTTATTATATTTATTTTAAAAATAATTAAATAAAATTATGTGGATCACTAAAAATTATCCATATTAATTTTCAGTAAAAGTGAAGGGAATATTGGCGGGAGGGAAAATATGGACTTATAGGAAAGGGTATGTTGGAAAGAATGGGAGTTATTCTTTCTAAGAACAACCTTTTATTTGAGAAGGTACTTTATCATGGAAGATGATATCAACTAAAATAAGTATCTTCCATAGAGAATAATAGAATATTACCTAGTGAAAATTAATTGGGAATACAAAATGGGATTTCAGGATCATAATCAAGTAGATAATGTATGACTCAAAGAAGAAGAATTTGATTCATGAAATCTGTTATGACTCGAGTAACATTAAAATAAAAACCCTTGATTTGAAAATATCCTGAAAATGGACATAAAATACCATAAATAAAAGATGCTTCATTATACAATAAAAACAAATATACATTATATACACTATATAAATGTAAAATGGTGAATAATAAGAAGTTTTCATCACGAAATCATAATTGAGTTCAAGAAACCCTTTCAAGTAACATAATATTTGAGGTAAGAATCTTTTAACAGTGTTTTTATAAGGAATAATTGAAGAATCAAATAAATTAATGAGGAAATATAATACAAACTATTCATTTTTTAGAATAAAAAAAAATTTAACTGTAGAGTTCAATAAAAAATTTGGTAACTCAATGAAAGAAATTGAGTTAGCGTAAACCCTTACAACATTTTTATTTTTTGATTTAGAACCCCATGAGAGAAAGAAAATGGAATTTAAAATTGAATATCATGAAATATAATTGAATCAAGATAAAAAAATATTAAAGGGTCAGTATATACATCATTATAAAGAAAAAAAGGTGTATAATAAGAAATATGCAATGGGTGAAATTTGTGGCAAGAAACTTTTACATTATTCATGATTCACTATGTGCATGAACCAAACTTACTAAATAATCAAATTAAAATTATTTGATACCTATTTAGGAACCTTATTCATAATTATTTCAATTATTTAGAATTATTTGGTATCATATTCTATTTATTTATTATATATTTTTCCCTAATTTTTGTATGAAAATTTAATCAGGCTTGGGTTATTTTAGTAATTTTAGCGATTGAAGATGATATTTTAATAATAATTTAAATAATTAATATAAAATTTCAAAAACCTTTAACCAGTCATGATTTTATTATTAAATTTAATAATAATTTTATTTTAGTTCCCATAGTCATCTATGATAGATTTTTATAGCATCGTTCATGTATGTGGTTAAACTGGACCAAACAAGAACCCAATATAACTTGATAGATGAGTATAGTTAACAGTGTTTATAATATCATTATAATAGAATAATAGTGATTTTATTTTTATGTTTTCAAGTTTGTGGATCATAGTTTATGTTTTATGGATATGGAATGAAAATCTAGATGAAAAAACAAAAGATGTTACTTTGTGGATGTGGCAGTCCTCATTTGTATATATGTTTCAAACATTTTTCTAGTTTTTTTCTATTTGGTTTTTAAATTTTACCATTTTTAGTTTTACCTATGTAACTAGATTTTAACTAAGTAATATTTCTTTGATGATAAATGTAAAAAACCCTCTTACCAATTTTTTTTGTGATGAATGTAAATTTATTCTCCATTTAATATAATTCAACTGATAAATGATATAAATTTATCTTTTAAAATAAAACATATCATGTATAGAAAAATATTTTTATCACCATCAATTGTTTTTAATCATATTTGGTAATTATTTTCATTTTAATGACTGATAATACATTTAAATAAAAGTTTAATAATTATGTTAATTTTTTTAGAATAGATTAATTAATTTTGTTAGATAAAAATTTCATAATATTAATAAAACAATTTTATGAAAATAACAGTTTTGTCGTTGTCAAGGTCTTCAAGTTTAATCTCAGTAATCATAATTTTTTTATGAAAAATTAAATTGACCAAATTACATAATATGATCATGTTAATATAAAATATAAAATCCATTTTTTCATTTAATTTTAGAAAGTGATGAAAACTAAATATTACTATAGGCAAATAAAACAGTTTTTAGAGTAAAAAATTACTTATGTTTCAAGAACATTAAAATGGGTTTTATAAATTCAAAATGGTATTTTTTTTGAATTATTTATATTAAATTAAAATATATATTTTTATATAATTTTTTTTTCAAATAATTCTAATTCATAAAGGTTCCAATATTAAAAAAATCAGTATTTTCACTATTCACTAAAAAACAATTATTTTACAAAAATATCAAAAAATTATCCTAAGATAATATTTACATATTTGATCCAAAAAATAAGTTAATTTTTTTAAATTAAAATTATAAAATTTATAAATTTATATTTTCAGTGAAAATAAAATATAAGAAGAAAAAAAAATTAATTAAAATAAATGACATTTCAAAACTTTATGTGTCTTTAATATTATTACTTATAAATTTCAAAATAATTCAATATTGATATATTATATAATAAATCCAAAGTTTACCTATTATAATAATCTTTTAACTCTAATCTATTTAATTTATTAAGGTAAAATTCAAAAAAAAATTAATATGTCTTCAAAAGGCATCCTTTTTAAAATATTAATAAAAAAATAATATGTAATTATTTTAATTTAATATTATCTTTTTAGCTACTAATTAGTATATTATTTATACAATTTTCATATTTATTAGTTTGTTTTAGTCTCGTTTTGTGTTAGTTTTGTGTTGTGTGAGATACAAACTATTGATAATAATATTAAGGGTCCAAAATCTCAGGTCATCACATTCTACCAATCATAAATAAATTTTTTCCTCTTCCTTTCAAATCAATTTTTTTTTATTTTCTAAAATACTCTTTAGATTTAGTGGTAACCGTACATTCAAAATTCCAAAAAAATATGACTCGATGATAACCTATAATATGAAAACTACATTACTCTCTTAGGTTATATCAAGTTTTTTTATCTTCCCAAAAATAGCATTAATCTTTCATACAGTCATATACTCTAGTTTATATATACCATGATCATATATTCCCCAAAAATACCTTCCCTAATAAAATTTCATTCTCTAACACATTAAATAACATTGAGATTATAAATTCTTATAAAAATTAACTCTATATTTAATCCTCAAATTTATTAATCACAAGTTCGTAATTCCATAAAATAGTAAATATTTATCATAACCCAAAAATGAGGTAAACTTTACAAAAAATATAATGGGTCACTTTTTAATTAAATCAATAATCAATTCTAAGGAAATTAGTACTATATAACTCACTTTTCCAAAAAATCAATCAACCAGTTATTAACTAAATATAAAGAATAGATTAAACCTGAGAGTTATCCTTCCCTCAATCATGTGTTATTCAATAGTTATCCCAAAAAAGAGAACCTTTTCATAAAATAACTTTCCAAGTTTATTCATTCAATTTAATATATGTTTATAAACATTTAAAGAAAAATAATTGAAAAACAAGCCACATAAGTTTCATATAATACTAATAAAATTTATAATATACCATAATATAATTGATAAATATCACTCATTAATGAGAATAGATGATATTATAAATATTTAAATTCTACTAAGATATTAACCTCACTACCTAAGGTAATACTAGGAAACTAACCTTCTCCATCATATATGGGATATACTAAGATTATCAACAATTTAAGTATGATACCTTATTAAGATATAAGACATAGTTATTTCTAGATATATACCTTTCTCAAATTTCATTTTCATGATTATTTTTCAACAAAACACTGAATTTTTTTAATATATTATATAAAACATGCATATGAAAAAATCAATTTGAAGATGTATTGCACTATGACGTCTTCGTTGTTAACATATGATACTTTCATTTCAATCTATGGCTCTATTTTTTTAATCCTTATCTATCCATGGTCTTTTTACTATTAGGATATCTAATTCAATTATTTAACATCATAATAAAATCTTCCATAATGGTTTAAAAAATACAATGTAAATTAACCATAGCATATCCTCCAAGAGTTTCAAACCAGGTGTGTAGCTAGGCCTCTTTGTCATCTAGTAGGTGATGATTCAGTTAATACCCAATATACCACTTACAAGATTATTACTATATTTTACATATTTTACATATTTTACAGATCCTTCATCCACATGTAGTATCAAGACGGGGATTTAATTTATATGAGAAAAATACAGTATATACTTTATCAAAATTTCATGATGTTTTCATATACTTGGACTTATCCCTTAATCTTATCAAAATATTTTTAAATAAACTTATACTATCTTAATCCCTAAAATATTTAATATAATCTTAAATAACCAAAAGGGTTATGTATACCTTTAAAATTATGATCAACCTTAACTTACCCACCCTTAAATTATCCTCAACTTATATCCTAATCTCCAAAAATTTTTAAACCCTACTTTGATACCAGCTGTGACACCCCATATTAATGCATATAAAAATTACATGACCTAAATAAAATATTTCATTAAAGATATTCCCAATACCTTTTGGTTTATAGTTTTATTGAATTATAAAAAATAATTAACATATAATACCCATATGGATTTTTCAACTAACGGATATTTTTAATAATATATTGGTAATTTCATAATCCATAACAAGTTTTCAACATATTTTACAAATTATCCTTATATAATACTCTTCTGGTCATTTAATATATTTCTTATCTTCAAAATCATAAGAAATCAAGATATAATATGGGAGAGCTCAAACACATAATAAGGGTAAACATAAGTGATAAATTTCAATGATTATACATTAGCATATGATAAGAAAATTTGTATAATTGAAATACATAATAATGTCATACCCAATAAATCATTTATAAAAATTCATGATTCGTGGAATAAATATTTCCATCATATAATACATGAATATAAATATTATGAAAAAATATTAAAATAATCATAAGTTATGAGATAGTAATATAGGAATATGAATAATCATAAAATTAAGGCTTTACATGGAAATATAACATAAATAACTTCATATAAATATCAAACAATCATATCATATGATTTTTTTTTTAGAAAACTCACTATGAAAATTCCTATATAAAGAAAATAATTATCTCCATGACTTAAAATGTGTTATAACTCATTATGACCACAACGGTGTGAATAAACTCATTATATCCTTGTCTAACTATCTCATGAGATGTCAACTTAAACTAATATATTTGAGGGTGATATATGAACCCACATATCATAATCAAAACATAATTTTGTCAACATATAATAAATAATCATCATAAAATAAATATACCAAGGAAATAAAGTGGGTTTAATATCCTTTTCAAAAGAAATCACATAAGGAAAACATTCATAATTCCTTCAATATTTTTAACATGATATACCATGGGAAAATGAACGGGTGTCCAAATATATTTATTAAAATTATAGGTAAATACCATTCAATAATTTTAATTGAGTATATGATATTTAAATCATATAGATAGTGGATATATGGATGTGTAAATAATTTCCCCAATCAATCAATTTATGACATTGAAGTGAACACCCATTAATCAAATAAATCAAAAATAGGGCATTCACATAGGAAATGCATTGAAAGAATAATTATGGTTATTCAATAACGATGACTATAAAACTCAAAAGAATTTATGTATCATTTCTATTATAGATATATAAGGTTTATAATTTTAGAAAACATTGGTAAATAATCAACTTGTAGATGAAGAATAATTTTTGAAAAATAGTGAAAAATTACTTTAAAAATCATGGTGAAAATATCTATTTTCCATGAAAAGAATTTTAAATTAAAATAATATAATAATGGAACAATAAGTTACTTTTTAATACCATGAATCATGAGAAATAAGATTCAATATGACATAAAATATTTTCTTCTGAAAACATTTTAAAAATAAGTTATATTTCTTATTTTTATAAAGGAAGACTAAGAGAAAAAGTCACCAGATTCTTTCGAAAATTAATTTTCAATAATTTTATAAATGAAACTATTGAGATATATTAAATAATTAATTTTTAATAAATATAAAATAATATATTATTTAAAATTTAATGATGGTTATATAGATAATACATGGAGTGTAATATAAAATATTTTACTTAAAAGGATATAAAATCTTTTTAAATATTTTGGAATACCCTTATTGAAAACCCACATCATAAAAAGTGTATTATATTTTCCTTTTGAAAATAATAAAAGTGAATTATGAATATTGTAAATAATAATCCATATTAAAATTCCAAAAATTATATGAGAACTTTGGTGAGAAAGAAATTATGCACATTGAGGAAAATATCTGTTGGAGATTGTGGGAGTTATTCATTCTAATAACAAACATTTATTAGAGAAGGTACTTCATCAAGTAATATGATGTAAATGAAAATAATTAACTTCCACAAATAATAACATAAAACTCTATAAATAAATCCAATTGGGAGGATAAAACAGGTTTATAAGATCATAATCATGTAGATAATTTATGACTTGAGGTGGAATTTGAGTCAGGAAATCTGTTGCAGCTAGAATAAGATTTAAATAAAAACCCATGAATGAGAAATATATTAAAATTAAAATTAAAATAACATGAAAAATATATATAATTCAAGATATAATATAAAAAATATGAAGTATATACACCATATAAAATTAAATTGGTGTATAAAAATAAGTATGTCTCAAGGAAATGGAATTGAGACCAAGAAACCCTTTCAAATAACATAATCACTGAGTTAAGAATAAATTGAAAATAAGGTTATAAGGAATAATTGAGTAACACCAGAAAATAAGAAGGATATAAAATGAAAACTATTCATTATATATAATAAATCCAACATTGAACCATAATGCTCAAAATTAATGTTTCTAACTTAATAGAAGAAATTGATTTAGCACATACCCTTATAGCTCTGTAATTTTTGAGTCAAAACCCCATGAAAGAAATAAAATGGAATTGAACATTAAATATAAATAAATATAATATAATCTTGATAAAAAATATTATAGGGCCATTCGATACACCATTAAAAATAAAACATGGCGGATAATAATAAAAATGTCTCAATGGGTAAAAATTGTGATAAGAAACCTTCAAATTGTTCCTAATTCACTCTACACATGCACCTAACTTCATGAATAATAAAATTAATTTTATTATATACAATATTAGGGACATTACTCATATATATTTAAATTATTAGGGACTATTTAGTATCATATTTTTTTTATTTATTATATAGTTTTTTCTTATGTTTGCGCGAAAATTGAATCACTGTTAGCTTATTTTGGTAAATTTTGAGATGGAAGATGATATTTTAATAATGTGATAAATATTTAATATAAAAGTTATGAAACCATAAAGCAATCATTAATTTCTTATTAAATTTCAATAATACTAGTATTTAAGTTCCCATATCCATCTATGATAGATTTTTATAACGCCATTCATGTAGGTGGTTAAACCAACCCAAACAAGAACATGTGATACTAGATGGGTGGTTATGTTTAATGATGTGTATAAAATAATCATAATAGAATAATAATTATTTTATTTATATTATTAATATTTTTGAATCATATTTTATGTTATTTGGATAAATAATTAAAATAAAGGTGAAAAATCAAAAACGTTACTTTGTGGATGTTGTAGTCTACACAATGCAGGTTTAGTATTGTTTTATTTTTCTAAGTGGATGGAGAGGAATAAATAATGGGTTTCTATTAATATAATAAAAATTCAATATACTAATTATACATATGTCATTATTTTACCTTTTTAGGTCTGTTTTGGAAGGTAAATATTAAGAAGAAAGGGGTTGTGATTAAGTAATACACACATTGGGACTTTCACATTTCTTTGGAATGTATCCTTGTAAATGAGTGGAATATGATACCTTATGGTGATCATGGGATTTAGAATATCTAATTTAATTCTAGGAGATTAAAATTGGTAGGGGTTCAAGGAAAATTTTAATGTAAAGTGGGGCATTGAATGGGAGGAAGTGACCTCCATTAATATGTGAGTAAAATGGAACTTTTTTTAATAGACATTACATTTAATGATATAATTACACTATTAAATGGTAAAATGATCAAAAATAAAGGAATAATATAGTTTTGGGTGGAAAAATTGCAAAAAATACTTTTTATATTTAAATATTGCGTCATTATAGATGAAAATTCAATACATTTCATGATAATACACACCTAAGGACCCCAGAGGTTGAAGTACCCCGGGACACCCTGAGAGGGGAGGGGTGAATCAGGGTGACAAATTTTTCTTTTAATGTGATGGATCTTTTTCCCAAGTTGGTAGGAACTTATTTAACTTGTATGATAAATATGATCAGAAAGAAAACATTCACATGCACAGAGAAGACACAACACTTTTAACTTGGTTCACCACTAAGGGCTACGTCCAAGGAGCATACGCCGAAAGGTTGTCGGTCGTAACTAATTCCACTAAACATCACTAGATGTGGATTACAAAGGTTCGGGAATAGTCACTCTATCCCAGGATCACTACCCTTACAATTGTTCAGGGATAGCTCACTGCGTCCCTCGGGTCACTCCCGTTGACTCCCCCTGGCTCACAACCCTTGGTGAAGTCACACTCAGTTTATAGACGTGAAGGTATCTTCATCATCGCTAAAGAATACATCCTTTTTTGTGTGTAGATGATATATTGAAGTCCAAATCTCTCCTGTAGAGAAATATAACTTCCCTTCTTGGGTACTGAGCAATCTCCCAACTTTCACGCAGCTCAAAAACACTAGCACGCTTCTTTACTGCCTGGCGCGCAGGTCTCCTGCGCGGCACAAATTCAGCATGCAAGTTAAAACTGGCGCGCGGGTATCAACCATCCACCTGTGCGACACCACCAACTTCAACTTCAAACTTGCGCGACTCACTTCCATTCTCACCCAAACTGCCTTGGGTGTGCAGCCAACAACCGGCACGCAGCCTCTACCTGTGCGGCACAACTACCACTTGCGCGACTCAACTACTTGCGCGACGGGAGATCAAAAAATCTCAATGTCTTGAACTTCATACTAAATGATGAGGGGTGGTCCTCTATATATAGAAAAACTGGACCCCCTACATGGTGGCGCACAAGTATCCTCTCGACGCACAGGTTCTGGCGCACAATTCATCTCCCCTAACATCTGTCGCGCAACTCACTTGCGCAACCCAACCAATACTTGAGTGACCCATATCCCTTTACCATTTTTATATGTTCTAATATTGAAAAACACTAGGTGCTCAAGTTCCCTCTCCTTCAAGTACACAGCGCACAAGTCTCTTTGCCAAAAACACTTTTCTCCATTTGTCTATTTTCACGCCCAAATATTTGGCAAACACTAGGAAACGACGCCACCTTCAATACTGTTTTATGCTTGAACTGTATGATCACTTTTCTAGTACACATTCTGAACTTCCACTGAGGATTGTCAATAAACACAAACCACACTCGAATTCATGAATAGAAGACCATGGTTCCAATAGAGGTTTAGCATATTTGGAAACATGGATCTGTAAACAACTGGTACATAAAATATCAATATCATTTCTGATTAAGTTCTTCAAAACTATAACCTATCTTAAACATATTATATATAAATACTTTTTTCATAACTTAGGTAATTTAAACTTAAAAAATGGTGAGCTCACATACTCAATAAGGGTAAACATAATAGATATCAATAATTGATCATAAGTGGGAATAATATATGAATAATGATATGATAAAATGAGCTAAAAATTAGAAAATCATACACATCAATTTATATATCATAGTCATGAAACTTGGAATAAAGTTTAATCAATTTAAAATCATAACACATACGAGTCTGGAATCATCAATAGTCAATAATTAGCCATGAAAACATATCATAATCATAATACATAATTTTATGGAATCCACATAAGAATATAAAATAATTTCCTTACTAAAGGCTCACTATAGAGACTATCATAGTGGATTGAGTTTACTTCTCATTTCATAATTTCCTTATCCAAGGTTCACTCTCAGGACTATCTTATTAGACAAATTCCCTTACTAAATTGGGTTCACTCCCTATTCTAGTCCATATTATATCATAAGATATCCATATTTACCTAATTCATTATAGGGATATAAGAGACCTACCTGAAATTGGTTTATAATGGAACAAACAATCACATAAGGAAAAACATATATGTGCACTACTGGAATTTAGCTTTTTCCCAACGGCAGTATACCAACGGTTTACTTAAACCGTTGGGATAGTGAGTCTTTGCCAACAGTTTAAGAAAACCGTTGGCAAAGAGAATTTCAGCAGAACTTTCCCCAACGGTTCACTGGAACCGTTGGGAAAAGGAGACCTTTCCCAACGGTTCACATTCCCAACGGTTCCTGTAAACCGTTGGGAAATGTGTGCCTTTGCCAACGGTTTTTATAAACCGTTGGCAAAGGTTTCCCCCAAATTGCAGGCCGCGATCTCCTCTCCCCATTCGGACAGAGCCCTAATCTATTCACTCCGCTGCTCTCGCGAACCCCATCTCACTCCACTGCTCTCGCGAATCCGAACACCAGTACCCCCATCCCAACAGGTACACCCCATACGAATAGGTGAAATTTGATCTCAACCATATTGTTGTAGTTTTTTTAATGAATAGATTTTTTCCAGGTGTTGGTAGTTTAATTGATTATCCAGGTGTTGGTGATTTTTAATGTTTTTGTATTCTATGTTTGGAAGGAGAGTGTTCAAAACATGTAAATCAGACCAATTTGATATTACTCATGAAATCAATTTGATAATGGATTGTGAGATTTTTTAATGTTTTTGTATTCTGTTAATGTTTTTTGTATTCTATGTTTGGAAGGAGGTGTTGGTGATTTTTAATTATTTTCCAATGGTCGAGCATCATGTGAGATTTTTTCTATGTTTGGATAATGGATTGTGGGAATTACGGATTGTGTTCAAACCAATTTGATATGTTTTGGATAATCGATTGTGGGGGTAGGGGATGTCCACGGGGGTGGGTGGGTGTCCACGGGGGTGGGCGGGGGTGTCCACGGGGGTGGGAAAGGCTGTCCACGGGGTGGGCGGTGGTGTCTAGGGGGTGTGGGCTGTCCTGGGGGTCTGGGTGGGGTGTCATGGTGGGGGAGGGGTGTGTGGGGTGTCCACGGGGGTGGTATGTCTAGGTGGTGGTGGTGGGGTTGCAGGGGAGGGGGTGTGGGATGTTTGGGAGGGTGGGCGGGTGGGCGGGGCTATCCAGGGGGGTACGGTGGTGGGCGGGCTGTCCACAAGGGTGGACGGGCTATCCACGGGGGTGGTCGGGCTGTCAAGGAGGCGTGGGCGGGCTGTCCAGGGGGGGTGGGTGGGCTGGCAACATGGGGTAGGGGTGTCCAGAGGGTGGGCGGGCTATCCAAGGGGGTGGGGGCTGTCCATAGGGAGAAGGGGTGTCGAGGGGGGTGGGTGGGATGTCCACGGGGGTGGTTGGGCTGTCTAGGGGGTAGGGGGCGTCCACGGGGGTGGGTGGGTTGTCCACGGGGGTGGGCGGGGCTGTCCACGGGGGTGGGAAAGGTTGTCCACGGGGGTGGGTGAGGCAGTCCAGGGGGTGTGGGCTGTCCTGGGGGTCTGAGTGGGGTGTCCTGGTGGGGGATGGGTGTGTGGGGTGTCCAGGGGGGTTGGTATGTCTAGGTGGTGGTGGTGGGGTTGTAGGGGAGGGGGGTGTGGTTGTTTGAGAGGGTGGGTGGGGCTATCCCGGGGGGGGTACGGGGTGTCTAGGGGGGTACGGGGGTGGGCGGGCTGTCCACAAGGGTGGACGGGCTGTCCACGGGGGTGGCCGGGCTGTCAAGGAGGGGTGGGCGGGCTGTCCAGGGGGGGTGGGTGGGCTGGCCACAGGGGGTAGGGGTGTCCAGGGGGGTAGGCGGGCTATCCAAGGGGGTGGGGGGTGTCCATAGGGAGAAGGGGTGTCGAGGGGGGTGGGTGGGCTGTCCACGGGGGTGGTTGGGCTGTCTAGGGGGTAGGGGGTGTCCACGGGGGTGGGTTGTCCATGGGGGTGGGTGGGGCTGTCCACGAGGGTGGGAAAGGCTATCCACGGGGGTGGGCGGGGCTGTTCAGGGGGCTGTCCAGGGGGTGTGGGATGATCATACATAATGAAGCCTTACAGGATGTGAGATGATTATATCTATGAAATCTACTCAGGTACCTGGTGAGGAAGTGCATATTAATTCAAAAAGGTAAATCGCATATGAGGATACCCTACTAATATGGTTATGGGATGAGGCATGCTCTGATGTGATAACACATTAAGTTCTTATTGGTTTTACATTTTTTCAATAACACATTAGTATGTTTTTTTCACATGTGTAGTTGATACCATGATTATTTTCTTCCTTTGTCATTTACTTAAATGTATTTTCTATTAAAGTTCAATCCTATTGAATTGTTTATGACAAAATGACTTATATGAATTCTTTTTTACAGGAAATACTGCCGATTGACGTGCCGTCTGTGCCTACACGTCACGAATAATAATTAGAATGTTCCACGGTGGTTTCAGCTCAATCTGAGGCCGTCCGTTATGAATTTGACCGTTGGACGCCCGTTCTGGCCGTTTATGACACCCGAAATGTGTTCTCGGTCACCGCGGGCACAGGGCACGTCCGATTGACGTTCCGTCTTCTCGACCACTTCAGAAATCACTCACCCGTATTTGTCGTCTGATTTCAGGCCATTCCGAAATCGTTCGGCCCGTTTGGACCCCCCTCACGCGCGTTTACGAAGAGCGCGCATCACTTAAAAAACGAATATTGAGTCGTACCGCGCAAACCGCACATCCGATTGACGTGCCGTCTGCGCGTACACGTTACGAATAATAATTAGAATGTTTCACGGTGGTTTCAGCTCAATCCGAGGCCGTCCGCTATGAATTTGACCGTTTGACGCCCGTTCTGGCCGTTTATGACACCTGAACTGCATTGTCGGTCACCGCGGGCACAGGGCACGTCCGATTGACGTGCCGTCTGCTCAACCACTTCAGAAATGACTCACCCGTATTTGTCGTCTGATTTCAGGCCATTCTGACATCGTTCGGCCCGTTTGGACCCCCCTCACGCGCATTTACGAAGCGCGCGCATCACTTAAAACACGAATATTGAGCCGTACCGCGCAAACCGCACGTCCGATTGACGTTCCCTCTATGCCTACAAGTCACGAATAATAATTAGAATGTTGCACGGTGGTTTCAGCTCAATCCGAGGCCGTCCGCTATGAATTTGACCGTTGGACGCCCGTTCTGGCCGTTTATGACACCAGAACTGCGTTGTCTGTCACCGCGGGCACACGGCACGTCCGATTGACGTGCCGTCTGCTCGACCACTTCAGAAATCAGTCACCCGTATTTTTCGTCTGATTTCAGGCCATTCCGACATCGTTCGACCCGTTTGGACCCCCCTCACGCGCGTTTACGAAGTGCGCGCATCACTTAAAACACGAATATTGAGTCGTACCGCGCAAACCGCACGTCCGATTGACGTGCCGTCTGTGCCTACACATCAAGAATAATAATTAGAATGTTCCACGGTGGTTTCAGCTCAATCCGAGGCCGTCCGCTATGAATTTGACCGTTGGACGCCCGTTCTGGCCGTTTATGACACCCGAACTGCGTTCTCGGTCACCGCGGGCACAGGGCACGTCCGATTGACGTGCCGTCTACTCGACCACTTCAGAAATCACTCACCCGTATTTTTCGTCTGATTTCAGGCCATTCCGACATCGTTCGGCCCGTTTGGACCCCCCTCACGCGCGTTTACGAAGAGCGCGCATCACTTAAAACACGAATATTGAGCCGTACCGCGCAAACCGCATGTTCGATTGACGTGCCGTATGCGCGTACACGTTACAAATAATAATTAGAATGTTTCACGGTGGTTTCAGCTCAATCCGAGGCCGTCCGCTATGAATTTGACCGTTTGACGCCCGTTCTGGCCGTTTATGACACCCGAACTGCGTTGTCGGTCACCGCGGGCACAGGGAACGTCCGATTGACGTGCCGTCTGCTCGACCACTTCAGAAATAACTCACCCGTATTTGTCGTCTGATTTCAGGCCATTCCGACATCGTTCGGCCCGTTTGGACCCCCCTCACGCGCATTTACGAAGCGCACGCATCACTTAAAACACGAATATTGAGCCGTACCGCGCAAACCGCACGTCCGATTGACATTCCGTCTGTTCCTACACGTCACGAATAATAATTAGAATGTTCCACAATGGTTTCAGCTCAATCCGAGGCCGTCCGCTATGAATTTGACCGTTGGACGCCCGTTCTGGCCGTTTATGACACCAGAACTGCGTTGTTGGTAACCGCGGGCACACGGCACGTCCGATTGACATGCCGTCTGCTCGACCACTTCAGAAATCACTCACCCGTATTTTTCGTCTGATTTCAGGCCATTCCGACATCGTTCGGCCCGTTTGGACCCCCCTCACGCGCGTTTACGAAGCACGCGCATCACTTAAAACACGAATATTGAGCCGTACCACGCAAACCGCACGTCCGATTGACGTGCGGTCTGCGCGTACACGTTACTAATAATAATTAGAATTTTGTACGGTGGTTTCAGCTCAATCCGAGGCCGTCCGCTATGAATTTGACCGTTTGACGCCCGTTCTGGCCGTTTATGACACCCGAACTGCGTTGTCGGTCACCGCGGGCACAGGGCACGTCCGATTGACGTGTCGTCTGCTCGACCACTTCAGAAATAACTCACCCGTATTTGTCGTCTGATTTTAGTCCATTCCGACATCGTTCGGCCCGTTTGGACCCCCCTCACGCGCATTTACGAAGCGCGCGCATCACTTAAAACACGAATATTGAGCCGTACCGCGCAAACCGCACGTCCGATTGACGTGCTGTCTGTGACTACACGTCACGAATATTGATTAGAATGTTCCACGGTGGTTTCAGCTCAATCCGAGGCCGTCCGCTATGAATTTGACCGTTGGACGCCCGTTCTGGCCGTTTATGACACCAGAACTGCGTTGTCGGTCACCGCGGGCACACGGCACGTCCGATTGACGTGCCGTCTGCTCGACCACTTCAGAAATCACTCACCCATATTTTTAGTCTGATTTCAGGCCATTCCGACATCGTTCGGCCCTTTTGGACCCCCCTCACGCGCGTTTACGAAGCGCGCGCATCACTTAAAACACGAATATTGAGTCGTACCGTGCAAACCGCACGTCCGATTGACGTGCGGTCTGCGCATACACGTTAATAATAATAATTAGAATGTTGCACGGTGGTTTCAGCTCAATCCGAGGCCGTCCGCTATGAATTTGACCGTTTGACGCCCGTTCTGGCCGTTTATGACACCCGAACTGCGTTGTCGGTCACCGCGGGCACAGGGCACGTCCGATTGACGTGCCGTCTGCTTTCCCACTTCAGAAATAACTCACCCGTATTTGTCGTCTGATTTCAGGCCATTCCGACATCGTTCGGCCCGTTTGGACCCCCCTCACGCGCATTTACGAAGCGCGCGCATCACTTAAAACACGAATATTGAGCCGTACCGCGCAAACCGCACGTCCGATTGACGTGCCGTCTGTGCCTACACATCACGAATAGTAATTAGAATGTTCCACGGTGGTTTCAGCTCAATCCGAGGCCGTCCGCTATGAATTTGACCGTTGGACACCCGTTCTGGCCGTTTATGACACCAGAACTGCGTTGTCGGTCACCGCGGGCACACGGCACGTCCGATTGATGTGCCGTCTACTCGAACACTTCAGAAATCAGTCACCCGTATTTTTCGTCTGATTTCAGGCCATTCCGACATCGTTCGGCCCGTTTGGACCCCCCTCACGCGCGTTTACGAAGTGCGCGCATCACTTAAAACACGAATATTGAGCCGTACCACGCAAACCGCACGTCCGATTGACGTGCGGTCTGCGCGTACATGTTACTAATAATAATTAGAATGTTGCACGGTGGTTTCAGCTCAATCCGAGGCCGTCCGCTATGAATTTGACCGTTTGACGCCCGTTCTGGCCGTTTATGACACCCGAACTGCGTTATCGGTCACCGCGGGCACATGGCACGTCCGTTTGACGTGCCGTCTGCTCGACCACTTCAGAAATAACTCACCCGTATTTGTCGTATTATTTCAGGCCATTCCGACATCGCTCGGCCCGTTTGGACCCCCCTCACGCGCATTTACGAAGCGCGCGCATCACTTAAAACACGAATATTGAGCTGTACCGCGCAAACCGCACGTCCGATTGACGTTCCGTCTGTGCCTACACGTCACGAATAATAATTAGAATGTTCCACGGTGGTTTCAGCTCAATCCGAGGTTGTCCGCTATGAATTTGACCGTTGGACGCCCGTTCTGGCCGTTTATGACACCAGAACTGCGTTGTCGGTCACCGCGGGCACACCGCACGTCCGATTGATGTGCCATCTGCTCGAACACTTCAGAAATCACTCACCCGTATTTGTCATCTGATTTCAGGCCATTCCGACATCGTTCGGCCCGTTTGGACCCCCCTCACGCGCGTTTACGAAGCGCGCACATCACTTAAAACACGAATATTGAGCCGTACCGTGCAAACCGCACGTCCGATTGACGTGCGGTCTGCGCGTACACGTTACTAATAATAATTAGAATGTTTCACGGTGGTTTCAGCTCAATCAGAGGCCGTCCGCTATGAATTTGACCGTTTGACGCCCGTTCTGGCCGTTTTTGACACCCGAACTGCGTTGTCGGTCACCGCGGGCACAGGGCACGTCCGTTTGACGTGCCGTCTGCTCAACCACTTCAGAAATAACTCACCCGTATTTTTCGTCTTATTTCAGGCCATTCCAACATCGTTCGGCCCGTTTGGACCCCCCTCACGCGCATTTACGAAGCCCGCGCATCACTTAAAACACGAATATTGAGCCATACCGCGCAAACCGCACATCCGATTGACATACCGTCTGTGCCTACACGTCACGAATAATAATTAGAATGTTCCACGGTGGTTTCAGCTCAATCTGAGGCCGTCCGCTATGAATTTGACCGTTGGACGCCCGTTCTGGCCGTTTATGACACCAGAACTGCGTTGTCGGTCACCGCGGGCACACGACACGTCCGATTGACGTGCCATCTGCTCGACCACTTCATAAATCACTCACCCGTATTTGTCGTCTGATTTCAGGCCATTCCGACATCGTTTGGCCCGTTTGGACCCCCCTCACGCGCGTTTACGAAGCGCGCGCATCACTTAAAACACGAATATTGAGCCGTACCGCGCAAACCGCACGTCCGATTGATGTTCTGTCTGTGCCTACACGTCACGAATAATAATTAGAATGTTCCACGGTGGTTTCAGCTCAATCCGAGTCCGTCCGCTATGAATTTGACTGTTTGACGCCCGTTCTGGCTGTTTATGACACCCGAACTGCGTTGTCGGTCACCGCGGGCACAGGACAAGTCCGATTGACGTGCCGTCTGCTCGACCACT
This sequence comes from Viscum album, assembly GCA_963277665.1. NCBI lineage: Eukaryota > Viridiplantae > Streptophyta > Magnoliopsida > Santalales > Viscaceae > Viscum > Viscum album. The sequence continues at coordinate 409,590,992 of OY728129.1, read as the reverse complement.
TCAGAAATCACTCACCCGTATTTTTCGTCTGATTTCAGGCCATTCCGACATTGTTCGGCCCGTTTGGACCCCCCTCACGCGCGTTTACGAAGCGCGCGCATCCTTTAAAACATGAATATTGAGTCGTACCGCGCAAACCGCACGTCTGATTGACGTTCCGTCTGTGCCTACACGTCACGAATAATAATTAGAATGTTCCACGGTGGTTTCAGCTCAATCCGAGGACGTCCGCTATGAATTTGACCGTTGGACGCCCGTTCTGGCCGTTTATGACACCAGAACTGCGTTGTCGGTCACCGCGGGCACACGGCACGTCCGATTGACGTTCCGTCTGCTCGACCACTTCATAAATCATTCACCCGTATTTTTCGTCAGATTTCAGGCCATTCCGACATCGTTTGGCCGGTTTGGACCCACCTCACGGGCGTTTACGAAGCGCGCGCATCACTTAAAACACGAATATTGAGCCGTACCGCGCAAACCGCACGTCCGATTGACGTGCCGTCTACGCGTACACGTCACGAATAATAATTAGAATGTTGCACAGTGGTTTCAGCTCAATCTGAGGTCTTCCGCTATGAATTTGACTGTATGACGCCCGTTTTGACCGTTTATGACACCCGAACTGCGTTGTCGGTCACCGCGGGGACACGGCACGTCCGATTGAAGTGCCGTCTACTCGACCACTTCAGAAATCAGTCACCCGTATTTTTCGTCTGATTTCAGGCCATTCTGACATCGTTCGGCCCGTTTGGACCCCCCTCACGCGCGTTTACGAAGCGTGCGCATCACTTAAAATAAGAATATTGAGTCGTACGGCGCACACCGCACGTCCGATTAACATGCCGTCTGCGCGTACACGTGACGAATAATAATTAGAATGTTACACGGTGGTTTTAGCTCAATCCGAGTCCGTCCGCTATGAATTTGACCGTTGGACGCCCGTTCTGGCCGTTTATGACACCAGAACTGCGTTGTCTGTCACCGCGGGCACACGACACGTCCGATTGACGTGCCGTCTGCTCGACCACTTCAGAAATCACTCACCCGTATTTGTCTTCTGATTTCAGGCCATTCCGAAATCGTTAGGCTGGTTTGGACCCCCCTCACGCGCGTTTACGAAGCGCGCACATCACTTAAAACACGAATATTGAGCCGTACCGCGCAAACCGCACGTCCGATTGACGTGCCGTCTGCGCGTACACGTCACAAATAATAATTAAAATGTTGCACGGTGTTTTTAGCTCAATCCGAGGTTGTCCGCTATGAATTTGACTGTTTGACGCCCGTTTTGGCCGTTTATGACACCCGAACTGCGTTGTCGGTCACCGCGGGCACACGGCACGTCCGATTGACGTGCCGTCTACTCGACCACTTGAGAAATCAGTCACCCGTATTTGTCGTCTGATTTCAGGCCATTCCGACATCGTTCGGCCCGTTTGGACCCCCCTCACGCGCGTTTACGAAGCGCGCGCATCACTTAAAACACGAATATTGAGCCGTACTGCGCACACTGCACGTCCGATTAACGTACCGTCAGCCCGTACAGGTCACGAATAATAATTAGAATGTTACACAGTGGTTTCAGCTCAATCCGAGGCCGTCCGCTATGAATTTGACCGTTGGACGCCCGTTCTGGCCGTTTATGACACCAGAACTGCGTTGTCTGTCACCGCGGGCACACGGCACGTCCAATTGACGTGCCGTCTGCTCGACCACTTCAGAAATCACTCACCCGTATTTGACGTCTGATTTCAGGCCATTCCGACATCGTTCGGCCCATTTGGACCCCCCTCACGCGCGTTTACGAAGCGCGCATATCACTTAAAACACGAATATTGAGCCGTACCGCGTAAACCGCACGTCCGATTGACGTGCCGTCTGCGCGTACACATCACAAATAATAATTAGAACGTTCCACGGTGGTTTCAGCTCAATCCGAGGTAGTCCGCTATGAATTTGACCGTTGGACGCCCGTTCTGGCCGTTTATGACACCCGAACTGCGTTCTCGGTCACCGCGGGCACAGGGCACGTCCGATTGACGTGCCGTCTACTCGACCACTTCAGAAATCACTCACCCATATTTGTCGTCTGATTTCAGGCCATTCCGACATCGTTCGGCCCATTTGGACCCCCCTCACGCGCGTTTACGAAGCGCGCGCATCACTTAAAACACGAATATTGAGCCGTACCGCGCAAACCGCACATCCGATTGACGTTTCGTCTGCGCGTACACGTCACGAATAATAATTAGAATGTTGCACGGTGGTTTCAAGTCAAAAGGACGTCATTTTAAGTGAAAAGCATCAACTGACATACGGAAAACCGACCAAACACATTCCGAATCTGTTGATAATTTATCTCAACAATCCATGGGTCATATGTGACATGTACGAGCCAACCCGGGATGAATCCGAGTCGCGGTGTGGCCGGGATAAGTCTAAATGGCTCTCTTTTGTTTAAAATGGACACCATTTTAAGTACATACGGAAAAACGACCAAACGGATTCGGTTTCCGTTGAAACTTTAGGAGAACGATCCATGGGTCATATGTGACGTGTACGAATCAACCCCGCCACAATCGGAGACGCGGTGTGGCCGACACCACTCAAAGTGTCGGTCTTTTGTTTCAAAAAGACGTCATTTTAAGTGAAAAGCATCAAGTGACATACGAAAAACCGACCAAAGGCATTCGGACTGTGTCGATACTTTATCACAAGGATCCATGGGTCGTATGTGACGTGTACGAGTCAATCCCGCCTCAATCCGAGGAGCGGTGTGGCCGACACCGTTCTAACTGTGTCTCTTTTGTTTAAAATGGACAGGATTATAAGTGAAAAGAACAACTGGCATACGGAAAACCGACCAAACGCATTCCGAATTTGTTGATAATTTATCCCAACGATCCATGGGTCATATGTGACATGTACGAGCTGACCCGGGATGAATCCAAGTCATGGTGTGGCCGAGATCAGTCTAAGTGGCTCTCTTTTGTTTAAAACAGACACCATTTTAAGTAAATACGGAAAACCGACGAAACGGATTCGGTTTCCGTTGAAACTTTAGGAGAACGATCCATGGGTCATATGTGACGTGTACGAATCAACCACGCCTCAATTGGAGACGCGGTGTGGCCGACACCACTCAAAGTATCTGTCTTTTGTTTCAAAGGGACATCATTTTAAGTGAAAAGCATCAAGTGACATACGGAAAACGGAGCAAATGCATTCGGATTGTGTCCATACTTTAGGAAAAGGATCCACGGGTCGTATGTGACGTGTACGAGTCAATCCCGCCTCAATCTGAGGAGCGTTGTGGCCGACACCTCTCCAACTGTGTCTCTTTTTCTTAAAATGGACAACAATTTAAGTACATACGGAAAACCGACCAAACGCATTCGGTTTCCATTGAAACTTTAGGAGAACGATCCATAGGTCATATGTTACGTGTATGAGTCAACACCGCCTCAATCTGAGGCGCGGTGTGGCCAGAACCACTCAAAGTGTCTGCCTTTTGTTTCAAAAGTACGTCATTTTAATTGAAAAACATCAACTAGCATACGGAAAACCGACCAAACGCATTCGGATTGTGTCGATACATTAGCACAACGATCCATGGGTCATATGTGACGTGTATGAGTCAACCCCGCCTCAATCTGAGGCACGTTGTGGACGGTAGCACTCCAGGTGTATGTATTATGTTTAAAACGGACATTACTTTAGGTAAAAATATATGGTATACAAAAAATAGATAAAATTATGAATTGACTTCCAGATTCCACATATAATTGTCATCTACATTTTAAATTGAAATCTAAATGAATTATGTATGTTTATAATTACGTTATCAATTCTAATTTAATTATGGATGTGTATAGTTCTACCATTATATGTTAAACGTGTATGAATTTGTTCTCTATATGTAAGTGTTAGTTGGTTACTGCAGGTACAATAATTATATATGTATGTGTTAGTTTATTGCAGGTACAATAATTGGATTGAAAAATGAGAGGGAACCCACAAAACCAGATGTGGTGCTGGTCAAATTGGAGACCTGGTTGGGAGCTGCTGGGCAAATTGGGGAGCTGCTGGGTGATTTGCCCAGCAGAGGCTATGCCAACGGTTCAGAACCGTTGGCATAGAAATTGGAGATTAGTTTTACCAACGGTTCATCAAACCGTTGGTAAAACACTTTTCCCAACGGTTTAGAACCGTTGGGAAAGAGTAGATGTGGGGTTTTTTCCAACGGTTATCAAACCGTTGGGAAAAACATGAAGCCCCTGTGCCAATGGTTTTAAACCGTTGGCAAACCTTTTTCCCACCTATCTCCACCCTATGCCAACGGTTTGCTGCAAACCGTTGGGAAATGTTTTTCCCAACGGCTTACTTACCTACGGTTGGCAGAACCGTTGGTATATGTTATACCAACGGTTTTCCAACCTTTCCCAACATTTCTCAACCGTTGGTAAATATATTATTTCCAGTAGTGGTGTGTTCCAAAGTACCATAAAACATTCATCATATCATAACCCACAGAGTGTATATGGGTTTCATGAAGAATTTATCCTCATAATTATAAACCATCGTGAGAAATAATAAACATGGTAACATAGTATCATACTAAAAATAAATCCTATGATTCATCAAAGAAAATTGTTATAGATAAAAGTACCTTTCAAAAATATCTAGAATATTTCTTGTAGAAAATACCCTTTTATCTGAAATAGATTATTTAAAATCGATAAATTTAAAAAATATAAAATAAAAAACTTCTTTTCAATGAAAAATAGGAAACTTGTAATTGAATATTTAAATAAATTAGTATTCATAACGGTATGGAAAGTTGTTCATGAGGTTTATGTTAAAACAAAAAAAATCCTTTCATATTTTTAGTAAAAAGACAAAAAGTATCACATTTGGAAAATGATATGTAGGATCCATTTAATAGTTGGAAATAAAATTAAAATAGTGTTAAATATAAATTTAAATGATTTTTTTAATATTAATAACATTAATAAAAAAAATTTAAATAAAAATATGGACATGGAAGAAAAGATTCCCAATTGAAGGTAAAAATAACATTCGTTTTCCTTAAAAACATTCTTTCAGTAGCTTGAGTACTTAAAGAGGGGAAAATTAATGGAAATAATGAATTATAAAAATGTAACCAAAGTATATGATATGTAAGATTATTTTGGAGTGATATATCATACAATTTAACTATCAAAAACATTAAGCATAATAATCCTGGTAAAAACTATATTGTAACATAAACTATTACCCTTTGTGTAATTTTTTAATTAAATCCAATTGGATGAAATAATTTTAATTATAAAATTATATACCATGAATTAAGAAATATAAATTATGTAACATGTTAATTTATTAGTATATACTCCTCAAAAACATAAATAGGTGCCTAACAAAAACATGTCTCAAAGAAACAAAATAGAGTCAAAGAACCCATATAGATTTAGTAAATTTTTAAACGAAAGTCAGGAAAAAATTGAAATAATATGTATCTATAATTTCATTGAATTAAATAATATAGAATATTAAAAAAAATGTGTATTATATACAAAATATAAATAATAAATTGATATATAACATTAAAACATGTCTCAATGAAGATAAATTGAGATGACACCCTTACCTCAAGTTTGTCTTGATTCATAAGAAATCTAAAATCCTATATAATAGAATTAATTTTTTTTATAATTCCTTAATATAACCATAAAAATACCTATAATACCATAATTTTTTTACTTATAAAACATTTTCACCTATTCTTAAATAATCTTTCATTTTCATCATCATTTCGAGTGTTGACTTCTTCGTTTTTCATGTATGCTTCAGTTTGGCAGTTGTGGTCCTTGTAATTTTATCATAGTTCCTTAAAATACATAATTTTAATTATGATATATATATATATATTAATTATATAAATTTTTATAATCATTCACTTAAATTGGTGATGACAAATGAATTACCTCACTACGTGGAGATGGTGGTCCATACGTACACACAAGTGACAGTTCCATTGTTTTATGGATGGAATGAAAGAAATGTAAATATTAATTCACATTTGTAGAATAATTATAATAAAAAAATATAATATATAAAATTTAAATCAATCATAATAACCAACCATGAATTATCATGGTGTAAAATTATTTGTATTGATGTGTGGAGGTGGTGGTACACATGTACGCCCGATCAATACTTGTATCTCCCATTGGATTAAGAATAGGTGGTAAATGGCTATTCAATCATCATAATAAGATATCAGAATATTTATGTTAATATATTAATCATGGTTTTATGGATTAAATAATTTTATATTTTGTATAATAAGAATTAAAATTTAAATATATTGGTTATGATTTATACCTCTTTTTTGAGAGGCCTCCTTTGGCTTACTCCTTATTACGTGAAAAATATGTCTTAAGATAATATCAAAATCTCTGGGATAAAGGTAATAGATCTAGAAATTTTATTAGATTGGTTATTTTCTGATATATAAGGCTCCAATGTTGGGAATAATGGAGGATAATACGTTCCCTTTTATAAGTGAGGGGAGGGACACATATGAAATTTATTAAATGATTTCAATGATTTAAGGGCACTTTCATGGAAAAGTGGATCTAAATGGAAAATAATATAGAGGAAGAACAATATAAGAATGAAATATCTTCAAAAAATAATAATTTTATATGTTTAGTGGAAATCCTACCCTTATATCAGGGTTTAACCCACCCACCCACACTCCCGATGAACCCATTTTAACCATAACTGTGGTAACAAAATTTTACTATTTTTACTATTCACTATGACCAAGAATTAAGTTTAATATATTAAATTATATTATTTATTTTTATTTCAAATATAGAATACATATTACCACATTCAATTTTTATAAGTGGCTGAATTTAATTTTAATTAAGCGTGCAAGCCGCAATGAAACCCCATTTTTGAAAAATGATATTTTAAGCCTAAAACATTATTTACTTCCATTTATTACCTTGTAAAAAGAATAAAATAAATTTTAAAATATTATATTGAATATATAATATATAAATTTCATTAAAACCATTAATAAATAGTGGTTCAATTTATTTATTAATATAGAACCACAATTGACACTTAAAAACATTTTTTTTTAGAAAAATGTCTTTATAAGCCAAGAAATTATCTTATACCGAAATCAAGTACAGTATAGATTACTATGTAATTAACTATATTAGTTATAACTAAAGGATAATTATTTAACATTATGTTCAAATTCAAAACATAAAGGTATATTTACATAAAAATAAATGATAATTTTTACAAAAACCCATTTTTTCACTATTCATTGAAAAATAAATATTTTTAGAAAAAAAACCTAAAAATTATCCCTAAGATAATATTTACATGCTGATTTAAAAAATTCTATTAATTTACTAAAATAAATTTTCCAAAAAATGTATAAATTAATTATAATATTTTTTTACAAAATGTGATAAAACCATTTTTTCTAAAAATATATTTTTAAAGAATAAAATGACTTTATTAAAAATTGAGTACTTATTTATTATGAATTAATAAATATATTTTAAATATTAAAAAAAATTATATATATTTTTTATAAATTTGTTATTACTATTAATTCCTTCCAATTTAATGGCTAGGTTATTATAGTTTACTATATCACGGCTCATATAGACTTGGGGTTGCATGTAAAGAAAGTTTCCAAACACATACATTTTATTTAAAGAAAAACATATTTTAAAATCTCAGGGTGTTATATTCTCCACCCCTTAAATAAATTTCACCCACAAAATTTTTATCTTGGTACTAAAATTTTCAATATTTGAAAATACATTTTTTGAAAACACACAATGTACAATGGGATAATAAAACTTCCTTTGAAAATAAGAAGTGGGAAACCAAAAGGTTACCCTAAATAACATAAAATTGGCTTCCATATAAGGAAAACATTAGTAAGAAGTAAAAATATGGATATGATGAAAAAAATATAATGTCCAAATAATATCATAGAGTGATAGATAACATGGTCATGATACAAACATTGACAACAAAACCATAAATAAGCGAAGGGTTAAAATGACCATTAACTCCTCATAAATATCTATAAAAATATAAACATTTTCATCCTAATGATTATTTTTCCTAGTTTTGAGGAATTATTTTACCATAAAATATGAGAAAATATATTTAATTTTTTTATTCAAAACCATAAATGTAATATCATCCTTTGGTTGTGTGTTTCAAATGGATTCAACCTATTTTTCTCCATATTCCAGTAATGAATGAACAATATGAATTTTTTGACACTTGAAACAATAAAATTTCCTTTTAACAAAATGTAATATCCATAAAATAATGATGAGAAATTAATTATATCTTTATAAATTTACCAAAAACAAAATGGTTAGAATAATATATTTAATATGGAAAATATTCATTGGTGAAATAATACATTAATCTCTAAAACCTCAAAAATAACACACAAATTTCAAATTCAGCAAGTCTATAAATAGTTAACCATAAAACTCATCCAAAATATGTCTAAACAAATCCAAAACCCAATAATTTAGTAAAAGGTCAATAAAATTCCAAAATCAACATTACTTTACTCCCTAAATAACAAAAAATATTTCATAATGTAAAATTCCAAACACGTGATATATTCTATTAAAACATGAATATCACATCCCAAAATAACCTGAATCACCATAAAAACTCAATGAAAACATATATGAATCCAAACAAATATTTATCCTTATTCCTCAAATAATATCACAAACTATCAAATATATTCCATAAATTTACAAAATCAATAAAAATAATCAAAGATAACATAAATAACTTTTTCATCAAATCACTAATCAATTTCAAGGTCAACAATACTATAAAATTTAATTTTTCAAAATCAAACATCACCTTATCATAAATATACATTATTACCTCAACCTAAATAATATATTAAGAGTTATTTATCCCTAAATCATGTGTATTAAAAAATCACTTTTCTAGTTTATCGATATCATTCAATGTTTTCTTGAAAATACTTAAATAAAAACTATTTTGGAATAATCAATAGATGTTTAATGATTATTATAACTAGATTATCTTTAATAAAACACTTCCATAACATAATTCTCAAATCTCAATATATAAACACTTTAATTATTCCACTTCAATGATTGGTGTAGAGTATTCTATTCCTTGGCCTATGAGTTATCCCTTTGATTATGGAATTGGCTCAAAAAATTCCCAAGATCCCCATGCATATGATATTGAACTATAAATGGTACCTTGTGATGTACTTTATTTAATTCCATTAAACTCTTTGTTTTCCCAAAAAAATAATTTCTCTTTGTTCTTATTTTATACACATAAAACGCCTTCAAGTTCATTTGAGATATTTCCTCAAGCGATTCTTCCCACATTATTGACATGTATGAAGAAGAATATTCTTTCCTCCATGATCTTCCTGAAACTCAATTTTTCTATTATTTATTTCATTTAGAAACTCACCTATATTCATGTTGTTAATCATATAATGAGATGTCTGGTTAGGCATAATAACAATATTTTTTATTCTATCTCCAATCTAATTTATTTGATCATGAGGGAAATTAGTGCATCGTTATTCACATTCAACATTAACATGATTCCTCCTAGTTTCATCCATTAACTAAAACAAAATTCATAGTATGATAAACAATAATTAATAATCATTTAATTAAAAAATCATTCATAGGGTGTCTAAAACCGGATACTTTTTCAACATATGACACCTTAGTCCTAACCTAGGACATGAATGGTCATTATCTATATAAATCATTAATAATGGTTCATAAATAAAATATGATTTAACCTATGTATATCCCCTTGTGAGCTTCAAAATAGTTGTTCATTAAGGTCCAATTAACCCTACACTATAATGATAGATGAAATTTACTCAATTGCCTCTTTTTATGGTTCTTATCCCTATGTGAAGATTCTCTAAAACCACATCCACTTATAGTATATAGATAGGTATGTATCTGCTTAGGGAAAACACACTCCCTTTTTACCATAAAATAGGATGTTATCCTATAATTAGGGTTATCCTAAGGGTTCTTACTATTTTTTACTCATCCTAGTTTATAAAATTTACTAAAACCTTTCATATAATACCAACTATAAAGACACATACATTTCATAATTAAATTTAAAATCATTTTAGATGAATATTCAATACATTTCACAATAATACACATCTGAGGACCATAGAGGTTTAGTATATTTGGAAACTTGGATATGATAAAAATTGGAAAATAAAATATCTACATCATTTCTAATTAATGTTTTCACCACTATCACCCTTATTATACATATCATACATAAAACATTTCTTTATAACATGGGGAGGTAAAACATAATAAAGGGTTATATTAATTACTCAGTAAGGGTAAACTAATGAGATGTCACTAAATGGTCATAAGTGGGAATAAGATGAGAATAATAGTATGAGAACATGATCTAAACATTAGAAAATAATTCACATCAATTCATATATCATAATAATAAAACATGGAATAAATTTCTATCAATCCAAAAACATAATACATAAGAGTGAAGAATCATTAATAGTCAATCATGAGCTATGAAAACATACCATAATCATAAGATATAAGTTTTTGAAATTAATATAAGAATATAAAACATTTACTTAGTCAAGTATTACTAATAAGACTACCATATTGGATTTTTTTCAATATCTAATTCCATCATTTCCTTACCCAAGGTTCACTCCCAAGACTATCTTATTGGACGAAGTCCCTTACTGAACTATGTTCACTCCCCATTCCATTCACTATCATATCATGAGATATCTACCTTTAACCAGTGCATTAGAGGTATATAATTGACCTACCCAACCATGGTTTATAACATAACCACCCATCCATGTTTTATAATCAAACCAACCATCACATAATAAAAACCAAGCATATGTATTCCATGGGATCATAAAACAATAATATCATCATAACCTATAGAATATATATGAGTTTTATAAACATTTAATCATTTTTAAGTCCACTATGTTAAATACCCTGAGAGGGGGGTGGATAAGGGTATGATAGATTAAAACATCTTCCCCTTATGATCTTGTTTTGTTGTTAAGAAAACACACTTTTCTATTTATCCCATAGTAATATATGAATATAAATTAAATCATTCATTGGACGAAGATATTTTACTTGGTTCACCCTCACTAGGCTATGTCCAAGGAGCATACAACAGAAATGTTCTGATGTACCAAATCTACTAAATGTGCACTGTTGTTTACAAGGTTCATGATAAATCACTTCTATACCCAGGCTCACTACCTTTACAAGGTTTATGGTTTGCTCATTACATTCCAAAGGGTCACCCCCTATGTCTCTTTTTATGGATCATTATCTATGGAAAATATCATCGTCTACCTCTTCCTTCTGTTAAGTCAATAAGGTATCCTTATGACTTTATCATTCCTTCTTGTTTTGAAAATCACAGACACCTTATCTCAAGGAAAATTTCATTTTACCCTGTGTTTTACTTCTATAATGAAAATTTTCCTTCCCCAAGGAAATTTATCCATACCATGTTTTTCATTGTTCATTATCTAGTCTAAGTGTAAAATTCGGTTTCATATCTAAAACCTCAGAATCATAAAATTCTAAGATAAAGAGCATTCTGTTTTCAGACTCTGAATTCAAACTCCGAACTCTTCTATGTTCTGACTCCGAGATCTCTGAATTCAGACTCTGAACTCTTCTGAGTTCTGACTCTGAGTTCTCTGAATTCAGACTCCGAACTCTTTTGAGTTATAACTCTGAGTTCTCTGAATTTATACTCTGAACTCTTCTGAGTTCTGACTCCGAGTTCTCTGAATTCAAACTCCGAACTCTTCTGAATCTTGACTCTGAGTTCTCTGAATTTAGACTCCGAACATTGTATGTTTTGACTCTAAATTATAATGAATTCAGACTCCAAATATTGTAATTTCAGACTCCAAATTCTCATGAACTCTAACTCTAAACTTTGTAAGTTCAGACTCCGAATTCTCATGAACTTTGACTCTGAACATTGTATGTTCTGACTCCAAATTCTCAAGAACTCTAACTTTGAACTTTATAAGTTTAGGTTCTGAATTCTTGTGAATCGAGATTCCAAATTTCCTTGAAATTCAGACTCTGGAATTCTATAGAGATCAGTTTCCGAATTCCATAGAAAATAGAATCTGAATATCCTTGTATTATAGACACCAAATGTGTTTTTGGTTAGACTCCAAACTTTTATTTTCTTACATTCCGAATATTTGATTTTGGTTATGTAACAATTGTTTTTCTCTTACACTTGTTTTTGTTATAAAACGATGTTGTGCATTCAGTTACTAACTAACCATTGTTTGAGTGACATGTATACAGGTCCCTCTAAAATTCAAGGAAAAATATGACCGTTGGAGGAGGGAGCTGACCATTGGAGCTGTTCCTATAAATAGGAGCTCATTTGGAAGACCTCAATACTGTTCTATGACTCTAGAGAATAAATTTTGTTGAAGTGATTTCTAGAGAGAGACTCTCATTCTTAGTGTGTACTAAACTTCTTGTTCACATTTTCTCTGTGTGACTCCGATTATTGATGTGTACAGTTGAGGGATTTCTGGCTGAGGAAGACAGAGGTGCCGACTAGCTTTAAGTTGAGGGCTTCCAAGGATAAGAAGATAGGGGTGCTGACTACCTTGAAGTTGAGGGATTCCTTGCTAAGGAAGACAGAGGTGTCGACTGCCTTGAAGTTGAGGGCTTGCGGGGATAGAAAGACAGACTCTAATCTTCATATTGAGGGCTTAACCTAGTGTGGGTAAGACATACTTTCTTGAAAGTATAAATAAAGGTACCTTTATCCAAGGTTGTTGGATACCCTTCTCTTTGGGTTAAAATATTAACTACTTTTTACTTTTTTTGTTACATGTTTTCCACTACATTTTATTTGTTGAGGAAAGTATAACTATCATATACTTCCTTATACTTTTATACTCTGATTTAGTAATATTCTATATGCTTTAAAGTAGAATCTTTATTTTTGTAAACTTTCATTAAGTTTCATTTTCCGGAACTATCTTTTCGGAATCACTTTCTCATAATCACATTTCTCGAATCTAGCAAGTGTGTAGAACTAGAGGTTTTGTGAATTACCTTGTTTAACCTTGTTAAACATAACCATATTTAAAAGTTCCAAAGGAATTTTTAAAGTGTACAATTCACCCCCCTCTTGTATATTGAGCATCTATATCATTAGATACTATATACAGTATCTATATTATTTCGATCCTACATTTGGTATTATAGTGTATATCATACTCTATACCATCTTAACAATTGGTATCAGAGGTTGGTGACCTCATACCCTGAACCAATTAAAATATTGGTATCAGAGAAGGTTTCTGAAATAATTATATTCACATATAAGTTTTTCTTGTTCAAGTTTTTCATTGTTTTACATTTTCCTTTCTTAGGAATATTTTCCTTGAATCCAAACTTTTTCTATTAACATTTTTTTGTGGAAAGATTATTCTTTAAGATCGAAGTAATCAATATTGGTTCCATAGACAATCTCAATCCAACAAGACCACCTATTTTTTATAGGCATGATTACAAATACTGGAGAGATCACATGAAGACTTTCATTATCAATAATGGAGTGGATAATTTTGTTATGCTTACTAGAGGAAGTTAGTACCTTCACCAATCAAGAAAAGCATAAGTATCAAATAAATTATAAGGTATGTAATACATTGCTTTGTTCTATGACTAGAAATATATATATCCAGATTTCATCTTGTGTGTGACAACTAGGTCCCGATGACCGCACAACCACCCCGCCTTAACATGGTCGTCGGGTCCTGGCCCACCAGGTACCACCAGTTGCCCCACAGACATGTAGGGCCCACCCCAGGGCCCACCCCAGGGCCCACCCATATGCCCGAACGGGTCATATACCTATTGAAAATCCCCACAGGCCAACACATGTTCTTTCTAGTGTGTTTTTTCCTCACTCACACACACCCTGAGAAACTTCCTAGGAGGTCACCCATCCTGATCACTACTACAGACCAAACACGCTTAACTGTGGAGTTCTAATCGAACAGGCTCCCGAAAAGGAAGGTGCACCTTGTTGACATGAGTCATATAATTTAGTAATTTAACCATTTATCATTTGGGGATGTTACAATCACCCCCCCCCCCCTTTAGAGAACAACGTCCTCGTTGTGGGCCCTACATCTCAACCCAGGCAGTGCTCTACACTTAAGGTTGGGTACCACCTCTGATACCAAATGTGACAACTGGGTCCCGGTGACAGCACAACCACCCCACCTTAACATGGTCGCCGGGTCCTGGCCCGCCAAGTACAACCAATTTCCCCGCAGACACGTGGGCCCCACTCCAGGGTCCACCCACGTGCCTGAACGGGTCATCCGACTAATGACAGTCCCCACAGGCCAATACATGTCCTTTCCAGTGTGTTTTGTCCTCACTCATACACACCCTGAGAAACTTCCCAGGAGGTCACACATCCTGATCACTACTCCAGGCCAAGCGCGCTTAACTGTGGAGTTCTAATCGGGCAGGCTCCCAAAAAGGAAGGTTCACCTTGTTGACATGAGTCATATCATTTAGTAATTTAACCCCTTATCATTTGGGGATGTTACATTGTGAAGCAGAAAATTGTATTTGGAAGAAACTTGAAGTTACTCCCTTTGGAACTTCCAAAATAATTGAAACTAGAAGAGTCATGCTCAGAGATGAATATCATGGTTTCTTCTTTCCTTATGGAGAACCCATATGTAGAGACCCAAATCTTGACGTACATAGACATTACATTACTTTTGCAGAATACTTAATACATAACAAAAACAGATTCCCAAAGACCGTATTAGTTTAGTGTCTTTGGAAACTCAGAACATAATCTTCTAATCATGGTGAAAGATCATCAACATCTCCCATAAATATCTTCCACTTTTGTTTTCTTACCTAAAACCTTTATTTATATCCTGGGGAAAAGAAAACAAAAAAATGGTAAGCTCAAATGCTCAGTAAGGGTAAACAGGGAGAACATAAAAATAATCTATAAACATTTGAACATAAAACATCAAAATCTTGAGCAATGGCATAAATCATGGAATTACATAAGGCATATATCATAAAGGAACATTAATCATGATAAAATATCATGAGAATAAAACATTTAATTATGGGAAACCATTAAGTACATGTTATGATTTCCATAGTATCCAATGCATTGATTCCAAGACCATCATAGTGGACAAAGTCCAATACTAAACCGGGTTTACTTTCCGTTCCAGACCTATATTACTGAACCAAATTCACTTTCCTTTCCAGACATGTAAATCTCATGAGATATAAATCTTTACCCAATTCATTGGAGGGAGATATAGGTCCCACCCATCTCATATTGAAATCATTCTTACGTGTGCCACAAAACAATCATAAATCATTCATCATAACCCAAGAATAAAATGGGTTTCATAAACATCATCCCATCATGAGATAATCAATATAAAACAAATGGATATCATTTCATCATAATCAAAATAAAACCATGTAAATAATATATACATTGTACTTGAAACATATCCATATTAAATAATGTCATCATAGATGGAAAATAGTTTTAATAAAACACTTGAAATGAATTCTTGAGGAAACTATCTTTTCTTCTTTAAAATCATTTTCTTTTCAAAAAATTCCATACGATTTTAAAAGAAGAGGATTTTTTTTGAAAATAATCATGAAATATTGTAGAGGAATCTTAATAAAAATTAGGCGTTATGAAACCGTAAAAATCCATTCATGTCGTATAAGTTAAAAAAACATTCTCCTTGTACTTTTGCCGGAAAAGTCAAAAAGTTTCTCGTATGGTAAACAAAAGAAAGATTCCTTCCATAACACATTGTAAAAGTTAAAGAGGGGTAAAAATGAATTTAAGAATACATGAAATAATATTAAACAATTTATTAAAAACATTTTATGGACATTAATGAAAAATATAACCCCATTAAATACTTACGTATAAGTAATCTCAGATAAAAATGAGATTGCAAAATTATACCTTACCTAAGGTCCAATTTCTCTTGTACATGTCTGAAACTCTTGTATAGTGGGTTTACACATATTATTAACTTGTAACATAACCATAATAATATTTAGGATATCATATATTATTTACTTTGGACTTTATATTACCCGTTCTTTTGTCAATTCCATGTTAAAGCAACGTTTTGGGTAGAATCGTTTCATTTATCCTACGTGTTTCGACTTGTTGTTCTTGATATTATTACTTATATCCTAATTTACTTAATTCCAGAATTTAAAACATTATTTATATATAATATATATTCAGAATATAAATATATATGATAGATCGATAAATGAAATGAAATTAACCGTTCATGGAGACGGTAGGTCGTACGTACGCATGAAAGCTGTTTTCGTTTCCTTATTGAATTGAATGGAATTAAGTAAATGAAACATATATGTACATAAATACAGTATAATTATTATTTCATATCTTTCATGATTATTTATTATATATACTTTATAATAATACTTGAATGGTTAATCATGAAGAATGAATATCATCACGTCGTGGAGACAGTAATCAGTATGTACGCACGAGCGATGATATCATTCTCATAATTATTGAATGGAATTGGAGTGGATGATATAATTTATCAGAATAAGTATTATGTTATAATAATCATATATAGTTATTATTTCCACCATTATACTAATCCAAGTAAGGTGGTGGTGGAAAACAGATTACACCACGGCGTGGAGACGGTATTCCCTACGTACGCACGCGCAGTGATTTCATTTTCCATAGGATGGATAAAAGGTGAAATAGGGTTGTTTAATATTTATAATAACATATCAGTATATTATTGATACATATGTTATTAATTTATAATGAAACAAATAAATAAGATGAAGTATAAGAATAAATAAATTTGAAATAATCGGTAAAGGATATTACCTCTTCTTCGGCACACCTCTTCTAAACCTTATCTTAGGGCACTAAAGTTGGTCTCTGAAGAAGACCAGGACCTATAGTATGTTTCTATGTGAGTGGAGAAGATAAATGGTCAGTTTTTGACCGATATTTAAGGCTCAAAATGGTGTGAGGAGGAGAGGGAGGAAGTGCCCTTATATAGGATATGAGAGGGGCACTTTTAGAAACCTCTAAAATATTAATTTATAATAAACTCAAACCCCACTTAAAAACCTCCAAAAATGACTCAAATACAAATATTAGATTATATAGGTTTGTAATCTCATCAACCAATAAAAATTAGACATGTTGGGAATTTATTTTAAACCTTATCAACTTGACTTATCCTTATTTAATCTATTTAATTTTATTTGTGGTAATAATATTCAAAATTTTAAATTGTTATAAATAATTACTTATGTGTTGTTCATTGTCCATAATTTGATAATTTATAACATTTTAGACTCAATTTATAATTTTCTAATATTTTTGTGATTTTAAACAATTTTATAATATGTTATTTTTATAAAATAACAATAGTGTCAATTTTGACACTATTTATTTATTTGAATTTAAATAAAATCCACACAGAGGATATATTCGAAAAAAAATATTTAATATATTCCTAACTTGTCATATTCATCTAAAAAATTCATGGAGAACATTATTTTGTTCATATAACATTTATTTTAATATTTTTAAAACCATTTATTTGATATTTCAATCAATAAAATAATTTCAACATCACTATTGTGTCATAATTAATGATAATTATTTAGCCCCTAAAAATTATAAATAAATTCACATGATATATATAATTTTATGAGATTTCTTGATACTATTCAGTTTCTATGTTTTATGAAGTTTATCACTAAATTAAGATTATTACACTTATAAGATATAAGAGAGTGACATGTTGTCACTTTCTTTGGTTTTAATAATAATTATATACTTTTCAGGGTCAAAAGTCCATGAAATGAATCTATTACGACCCTTATGTTATATGGGTCTACTTTTATTCATCCAATAGAATTTTGGTAGGTGTTAGGGTAATTTTATAATCTTATGTTTACCCTTAATTACCCGATTTACCTTTAACTGTAGTAGATAAAAATTAGAATAGTTACTATTCATATTATCAAAAAAATAAAAGTAACCTATTAACATAATTTGGACCCAATTAATCCAAATATGTAATCAATTTTTAAAAATTTAAAACAAATAATTTTCAGTAATTAATTTAAAATTAATCTCGTTGTTAAGAAAACAGGTTTTAAAAGTTAAAACATTGTCAAAGATTGAAATGTTTTTACCTATGAATTCTATGAAATTAATGGAAATGACTTTAATTATATTAAATGGTAAAAATAAATTCTATTTATACTTTAAAACCATTCAATATTATAATTTAACAATATAAATTATCTTGATGAAAAAGTTGTTTTTAATTAAAA
The DNA here is from genome assembly GCA_963277665.1 of Viscum album. Classification (NCBI taxonomy): domain Eukaryota; kingdom Viridiplantae; phylum Streptophyta; class Magnoliopsida; order Santalales; family Viscaceae; genus Viscum; species Viscum album. Next base: position 409,572,432 of record OY728129.1, on the reverse strand, counting down.
TTTAGCGTATTTTTTACTATTCATCAAAATATGAAAGTTAACAGAAAAATATAAAAAATTAATCCAATGTAAATTTTTATATCCTTATTGCAATTAATAAGTTTATTTTTTATAATTGAACTTATAAACGTGTCAAAAAATAGATTTAAATTGGGTGCTCCATCAAAAGATTGTAAAACTGCATTTTTTGAAAAAAATACTTCTTTTATCGAAAAATTGATTTTGTTTTCATATCTCATTCTAGAAAATGTGTAGGATGAATTATAATGTTATTAAATTCAAAATTCAGTTAATAATATTCATAACATCTATTTTATAATATTATAATAATATATCATTGTTTAGTGAAACTCGGTATTGCGTACAACGCAAGCTATCGAGGAAGGCCACTCTTACGTGTAATGCAAGCCAAGTCAGGGTTGAGTGTAGGGAAAGCTTCCTTTGGTGTTGCATATAACATACTAAAAATATAGTTCAGTTATAAATTGATCAAAATCTATACTCGGTGTTATGAAAAATGAATTTTATTCTAAAGAACTTGAAATTGTGTGCATCACAAGCCAAGAATAGTATTGCATATACTACAACCTAATATGGTGTTACGTATAACGCAAGACAATCTTGGGGAAGAGTACAAAAAAATACATCAAAGAAATTAAAAATAATAATTCTCATAAAATCTCATGGCGTTACATTCGACCCCCCTTAAAATGAATTTCACCCTCGAAACTCTTTGGGGTTATAAATGGTTTACTACTTCATAGTTTCTTTCATCAAAACCCACATCGTAAAAAAGGAATACTAAAACTTCATTTTAAAAAGGAAAGTTAAAATCATAACGGTCACCCAAAGTAACTCAGCATTGGGTTTCCACACAGGACAACATAGGTGAAAACATGGATATAGAAGAGAAATATAACCATCAACTTCTGATGAAGAGTGGTATAGGACATGACTATGAAAAAACCAACAATCACAAATCCATAAATTTGTGTTGATATAAGGTACCATCTAATTCATCAGATATGAGGTCACCGGGACAAATTTTTTGGTTTTCAAGATCATTTCCCTAATGTTGAATAATTTTTTAATTAAAATAAATACTTACTTGATTTTGGTACAATCTCACTGTTGTTTGTGCCTTGAACAATTCCCACTTCATCTCTTTAAGAAATGAAGTTGAATTTGTCTTCCGTAAAGTGTTAGTAGATCATGTGATAGAATGATAGGTCATTTCATATGTCTCAAAAATATTGTTAGCAAACGATATGTACATAAGTCCATCTTATGGTGAGATTAATCATATATGGTTCTAAAAATGGACTTATACTTCATCTATCATACAAACCAGGGACTTCCTGTAGACCATTGGTAGGAGATAAAGGCCTGTCACACTTCAGTTGTGGGTTCGATTCCCGCAAACTTGTATGACGTGATGGGTTATCGCTCGTCCTATAAGTTTTCCTTTTTCTAAAACTACACTATTATAACATTCCAGAAATAATAGCTAATAAAAGGTTTTATAATTAAACAATATTATTTTATATCCAACATAATCTATTTCGAATCATTAGGATTATCCAAAATACTTCTATCCAAGATCATAGTATAAAGAAAATGATTACTAGAAATGTCATCAACCAAACATGTGAATACCATAATTTATCCCCCATATATCATAAGATATATCTTGTTGGTCACATTCCAAACATGTGAATACCTTAATCACGTATTCTCTTAAAAAATGAATACCCCTTGAACATTAGTGAAAACGCAAATTCTATCAAAAGTTAACTCTTTTCCACATACCAAAATCACAAAATTTCTATATACTCATACCATGATATAACTTTTTCCTTATATTAGTCATAATCTCATTAATACTATCAAACATTTCATTTTATCCTTATCCCTTCATTATGCGCATATCATCTGCTTTCCAAAATTATTTCAATAATTTTTCTTGGTTACCGGTACCATACAATTATTGAAAAACAATACATAGATATTCCAAAATTCCACGTTACTATAAATGAGATTCCATGGTACTATTTTGAAATATCATTACATAAACACTTAATCATTCCAAAACATCATTTTCATACTCAACATCACAAATAGTGATCGCATGTGACTTCCCTTTGTCCTTTTCCTTAAGAGGTTGCTCACGTCGATCATCATTAACCCTTGGATTAGGGCATTGATTGGCATAATGCCCCATTTCCTTTCACTTGAATCATTGAAGTGTTGGTGGAGTGTTCTCTATAGTCTTTTCTCTATTCACGTCATTAGAAACCTTTTTACCATTACTTCAGCACTCAGCTGCTTGATGACCTTCTTTTACACACTTCAAACATTTTCTAGTACCTTTTATACAATCTCTACCATGCTTCTTTCCACACTTTGAGCATAAAGAAACATTCACCTTCTTTTCACCATTGTTCTGAGATTTTTCCTTGAACTCCATCTTTTGTTTTTTGTCAAAACCATGAGATGGATATGTAACACCAACTTTCAGTTCTACCTTGATAGCACAACACACAATATCTTTGTAGCTACTAAAGCCTCTTATAGCTAATTCCCTTTGAAGACTTGGTTTTAAGCCACAGAAGAATCGATCAACTTTACTTTCAGGTTGGATGATAAAGCCAGATGCATACCTTGAAAGCCTTATAAAATTCACCTCATAAATACCAAAAGATTCATCATTCTTTTTCATAAGCTCATGGAACTCATTTTCCATCTTTGTTCGAAGAATACAAGGGAAGTACTTATTGAAAAATAAGTTCTTGAACTCATCCCATTCTATGGATTAAACTTCATATTGGGGGATCATATTATTAATTAGAGTCCACCACTGGTCTGCTTCACCTTCTAAACGGTAAATATCCAGAATGACTTTTTCATGTTCCGAATATCGAAGTATGGAAAATATCTTTTCAATGGTACTGATCCATTGTTCAGCAACAAGTGGATCAGAAGACCCACTGAAAGAAGGTGGATGTTGCCTCATGAAGGACTCAACAGAATATTGTTCCCTTATCTGCTCATTTGGAAGTCCAGAATGATTCATAGCTTGTGTAAGTATAGTAATAATACTTTTCACTCCATCTCCCATAACATTGGTTTTTTCAGGAGGACAATCATTTCATTGTCTATTACATTGATCAACACAGTTCCTTTGGGTTCCAACCATCATCTAAAACCCAAAAAGAATAGTATGAGAGGAAAAACTCATCCTAAGAAAACAACATAATAAAGGGGGAGTAATTTCAATATATAACATCTTAGAGTTAATTCTAAGATCGTTACCGTAATTCTAGGACTATAACCTATACTTATACTTAACCTTAGGTACATCCCTATACATACATTAGAAATTTCTCTAGGGATCTCACTAAAGTTTTTGCATCCTAGTTTTCAAAGTTTAACTAAACCTTCGCTCTGATACCAACTGTAGAGACCCAAAGCTTGATGTACATATAAATTACATTACTTTTGTAGAATACTTAATACATAACAAAAACAGACTCCCGAAGACCGTATTAGTTTAGTTTCTTTGGAAACTCGGAACATAATATTCTAATCACGGTGAAAGATCTACAACATCTCCCATAAATATATTTCAAATTTTTTTATTACCTAAAACCTTTATTTATATCCTGAGGAAAAGAAAGCAAAAAAATTTTGAGTTCAAATTCTCAGTAAGGGTAAACACGGATAACATAAAAACAATCCATAAACATTTGAACGTAAAAACATGAACATAAAACCTCAAAATCTTGAGCAATGACATAAATCTTGGCAGTACATAAGGCATAGATCATAAATGAACATTAATCATAATAAAATAGCATGGTAATAAAACATTTAATTGTGGAAAACCATTAAGAAAATGTTATGATTTCCATAGTATCCAAGGCATTGTTTCCAAGACCATCATAGTGGACAAAGTCCAATACTGAACGGGGTTTACTTGTCGTTCCAGCCCTATATTACTGAACCAGATTCAACTGTCATTCCATCCATGTCTATCTCATGAGATATAAATCATTACGCAATGCATTAGAGGGAGATATAGGTCCCACCCATCTCATATTGAAGTCATTATTACGTGTGCCACAAAATAATCAAAAATCATTCATCATAACCCAAAGAATAAAATGGGTTTCATAAACATCATCCCATCGTGACATAATCAATATAAAACAAATGGATATAATTTCATCATAATAAAAATAAAACCATGTAAATAATAGATACATTATACTTGAAACATAACCATATTAAATAATGTCATCATAGATTGAAAATAGTTTTAATAAAACACTTGAGATGAATTCTTGAGGAAAATATCTTTTCTTCTTCAAAATCATTTTCTTTTCACAAAATACCATGAAATTATAAAAGAAAAGGATTTTTTGAAAATAATCATGAAATATTGTAGAGTAATGTTCATGAAAATTAGGCATTATGAAACTGTAAAAATCCGTTCATGCTGTATAAGTTAAAAAAACATTATCCTCATACTTTTTCCAGAAAAGTCAAAAAGTTTTTTGTATGGTAAACAAAAGAAAGATTCATACCATAACACAATGTAAAAGTCAAATAGGTATAATCATGACTTTAAAATACATGGAAAAATATTAAACACTTTATGAAAAACATTTTATGGGCATGAATTAAAAATATAACCCGAGTAAATACTTATGTATAAACAATCTCGGATAAAAATGAGATTGCAAAATTATCCATTACCTTAAGTCCAATTTCTTATGTACGTGTCCAAAACTCCTATATAGTGGGTTTAAACATATTATTAACTTGTAATAGAACCATAATAATATTTATGATATCATATATGATTCACTTTGGACTTTATATTACATGTTCTTTTGTCAATTCCATGTTAAAGCAGTGTTTTGGGTAAAATCGTTTCATTTATCGTACGTGTTTAGACTTGTTGTTCTTGATATTATTACTAATATCCTTATTTAATTAATTCCATAATGTAAAAAATGATTTATATATAATATATATTCATCATATAAATATATATGATAGATCGATAAATGAAATGAAATACACCGTTCATGGAGACGGTAGGTCGTACGTACGCATGAACGTTGTTTTCGTTTCCTTATTGAATCGAATGGAATTAAGTAAATGAAACAAATATGTACATAAATAAAGTATAATTATTATTTCATATCAATAATTATTATTTATTATATATAATTTATAATCATACTTTAATGGTTAATCATGGAGAATTAATCTCATCTCGTCGTGGAGACGGTAATCCGTACGTACGCATGAGCGATGATATCATTATTATAATTATTGAATGGAATTAGAGTGGATGATATAATTTATCAGAATCAGTATAATGTTATAATAATTATATATAGTTATTATTTCCACTATTATACCCATCCAATTAAGGTGGTGGTGGAAAATAGATTACACTACGGTGTGGAGACGGTATTCCATACGTACACACGCGCAATGATTTCATTTTCCGTAGGATGGATAGAAGGTGAAATAGGGTTGTTTCATATTTATAATAACATATCATTATATGAGTTATACTGATGTTATTACTTTATAATGATAAAAATAAATAAGAGGACGTAGAAGAAGAAATAAATTTGAAAGAATAAGTAAAGGATATTACCTCTTCTTCAACGTGCCTCTTCTAAACCTCCTCTTAGGGAACTAAAGTTGGTATTTGAAGAATACCAGGACCTCTAGTATGTTTATATGGGAGTTAAGAAGATAAATTTCCAGGTTTTGGCAAAGCTTGAATGCTCAAAATGGTGTGAGGAGTAGAGGGAGGAGGTTCCCTTATATAGGAGAGGAGAGGGGCACTTTTGGAAACCTCTAAAATATTAATTTATAATAAAATCAAACCCCACTTAAAAACCTCCAAAAATGACTCAAATAATAATATTAGATGATATAGTGTTGTAATCTAATCAACCAATAAAATTTAGACATGTTGGGAATTTATTTTAAACCTTATCAACTTGATTTATCCTTATTTAATCAATTTAATTTTATTTGTGGTAATAATATTCTAAATTTTAAATTGTCATAAATAATTACTTATGTGTTGTGAATTTTCTATATTTGGATACTTTATAACATTTTAGACCATATAAATTTCAATTTATAAATTTTAAATATTTTTGTGATTTTTAAACAATTTTATAATATATTATTTTTATAAAATAACAATAGTGGAAATTTTGACACTATTCATTTATTTGAATTTAAATAAAATCCACACAGAGGAAATATTCAAAACAAAATATTTAATATATTTATAACTTTTCATATTCATCTAAAATATTCATTTAGGACGTTAATTTATTCATATAACATTTATTTTAATATTTTTAAAACCATTTATTTGATATTTCAATCAATAAAATAATTTCAACATCACTATTGTGTCATAAATAATGATAATTATTTAGCCCCTAAAAATTCTAAATAAATTAACATGATGTATATAATTTTATTAGATTTCTTGAGACTATTATGTTTGAATTTTTATGAATTTTATTAGTAAATTAAAATTATTACACTTATAAGATATAAGAGAGTGGAATGTTGTCACTTTCTTTGGTTTTAATAATAATTATATAAATTTAATGATAAAAAGTCCATGAAGTGAATATATTCCGACCATTAGGTGATATGGATAGACTTTTATTCATATAATATAATTTTTTCAGTTGTTAGTGTAATTTTATAATCTTATTTTTACCCTTAATTACCCGATTTACCTTTAACTGTAGTAAATAAAAATTATCGTAGTTACTATTCAAAATATAAAAAAAAATAAAATTAACCTATTAACATAATTTGGACCAACTAAATCCAAATATGGAATCCATTTTTCAAAATTCAAAACACATAATTTGAAGTAATTAATTTAAAATTAATCCCGTTGTTAAGAAAATGGGTTTTAAAAGTTAAAATATTGTCAAAGATTGAAATGTTTTTACCTATGAATTCAATGTAAAATTAATGGAAATGACTTTAATTATATTAAAATGTAAAAATATATTCTATTTATACTTTAAAACCATTCAATATTATAATCAGTATATATACATTTTAAACATAAATAGGTTCTTAACATTAAACTTGTATCAATGAAACAAAATTGAGAGGAAGAACCCTTATGTATTTAGTAATTTTTGTAATGAGATTCATTAAAATATTGAATATCATATTGTTAAATAAATACCTTAAATTAAATCATTTATTATTCCAAATTAAATTCATGGTAATAATATACACCATATAAATAATAAATTGGTTCATAACATTAAAACATCTCTCTATAAAGAGAAATTTAAATGAAACTCTTACCTGAAGTGTTTCTTAATTTTCAAGCGCTATAACCTATTTTATAATAGATTTAAATTGATTATAACAATTTAAAAAACAAATCATACCTATAATACCATACATGGTTTTCTTATACCATCTCATCACATTTTCATTAACAATATTTCATTATCAAAATCATTTCATGTATTAACTACTTCATTTTTCATGTATACTTTGTATCAGCGGTTATGGACCTTGAAATTTTATCATGGTTGATTCATATCCATAATTATAATAATTATGTAAATATAATATATATAAATTATATAAAAATTTATAAACATTCATATAATTTTGTGAGGAAAATTTATTACATCACTTTATGGAGATGGTTGTCCGTATGTATGCATGAGTGTCATTTTCATTTTTTGATGAATAGAAAAAAGAAAGAAAAATATTAATTCATAATTAAATAATAATAATTATAAAATAAATATAATATATAAACATTAAATATATCATAATATCAAGATAGTAATTAAGGTTGTGGAAAATGACTTGTATTGCTATGTGGTGGTGGTAGTCCAGAGGTATGCATGAGAGATTTCATAACCCATTAGATTGGGAAGAGGTAGTAAATCTTTATGTCATCATAAAAATAACATATTTCTATATATATGAAACTAAATTAATAATTGTTTTATGGATATAATAATCTTATATTATGTATAATAATAAATAAAATTGAAAGAGTTTGGTTAATATTTATACCTCTCTATGAGAGACCGCATTTGGATTACTCCATAATCCTTAAAGGATTTGTATTAGAAATTTCAAAAAAGATCCAGTATGAATAAAATGATTCTCATGATGTTTTGGAGCATTTATTTTCCAATATATAAGGATAAAATGGTGTTAATATGGGAGGATAAGAGGCCCCCTTTTATAAGTGAGGGGACGGGAACACATGAAATTTCGTAAACGATTTCAATGATTTGATGTCACTTTTATGGGAAACTGGAATTTTTTTTACATAGATTCAATTTATAAATAAGTTAAGTCTGAAATATTTTCATCCAATAATAATTTGATAGGTGTGGGTTTTAATACTACCCTTATCTCATGATTTAACCCCTCGTAAACTCGTTTTAACATTAACCATGGTAACAAAATTTTACTATTTTTCTTATTCATTATGACCAAAAATTATTTTCACCACATTAAATTATATTAATTATTATAATTATAAATATTGAATACATTTTACTAGATTATTTTTTTATAAGTGTAATAATTTAATTTTAATTAAGTTTTCAAACTGAAATGAAAACCCATTTTGGAAAAATGAATTTTTTAGTGAAAACTAAATTTACTTCCATTCCGTGCATTTTAAAAATCATAAAATGAATTTTAAAATGTTATATTGAACATATAATCTAGAAATTTACTTAAAACCATTAATAAATAGATATTAAATTATTTTACTAAGATTAAAACACATTATGTGTATATAAATTATTTTTAGAAAATTGTGTTTTTAAGTACAAAAATTAACTTATAAAAAAAATAAAGTAGAATAATTATTACTTTGTAATTAATTATATTATTTATAATTAAAGGATAATTAGGTTACTTTAATATCAAATTAAAAACATAATGGGAAATTTACTTGAAAATTAATGATATTTTTTACAAAAAATAGTATGTTTTATTATTCACTGAAAAATAAATCTTTTTAGAAAAATCCTAAAAATTTTCATAACTTGACCCAAGCTATGACTTGAGCCACAAATACCCCAAGAAAGCCTCGATAGGATAGGGGATAGTGACCAATATGTAAGTTACAAATAACAAGGGGAGGCCTCTTCCTAGTGTATTTACAGACATACACATCCATCTTGATGTAAAAGTGTAGAGGAATGAAAGTAAAAGATGAAAACACTAAGGAAACAAACATCCATGTAAAACCTCTAGACGCTACAAGAGTACCGTATTGTAAATAGAAAAGTAAAGGGTAAAAGAAAATGAACAACAATAAATATGTACCAACCTAACAAAAATGTAAAATTAAACTGATGAGATAGCCCATCTCCTAATCTCCAAGATGCGACCATCGTACATGGACTAAAGTACCAGGTGTTCCTAAGCTCTTATAAAGTCATTATCAACCTATCTATCATTTATAAAATATGTGACACATATGAGAAAAGAACAACCATTTCTGATTATATACTTACCCAGTTGGATTCCCCAAAATATAAAGGGGGAAAATTCAGAGATACAACAGGACAAGAAAGACAATAGATAGAAAACAGGTGCAAGATACAATGAAAGACAACAGCTCAACCCAAACTAATAAAGAGAGGGAGAAACCTATTACAATAAAAGGGGTATAAAAAAGTTGAGTATATGAACTATACATTGAGTCTTTTACACCCCTAATAGGAGAGTAGACTCATCCAATCACAATAATCTAATCACAGAAAGCATCTGGCATACCTCACATGTCTTCAGCTCTCATGGAAAGAGAATGCCCAAATCCAAGATATGGATACAAAATAATATATATATATATATATCTGTGTGTGTGTGTGTGTGCTCGGTAAAAATAAACTCAAACTAGAGAGAAAGGGGATCTCCATCTCATAGCTCATCCCTAGAAAAGGTATAGCGAATAGTTCCAAAAGTCCATCAATGATGCCCATCATATCACATGTCTTCCCAGAAGTAAACATCCATGTCAAACCATTCCTCATCACTATTCCTCACCAAATATATCTATTTAGAGGACTCATTCCATCATACAACAGGAGGGTCCCACTCTGATAGTCAATGGAGGACCCACTACTAAGCTTAGCTAGAGGGTTCCACACTAGAAGTCATCAAGGTCCCACTAGCCAGATATACTAGAGGGTACCACTCTATAGTTTTTGAGGACCCAATTCCTAGATCTATAATAGGGTACCACTCGGAATTAATTGAGGAATTTCTACTCTTCTCTACAAAGGGGTACCACTCTATATTCATCAAGAACCTAGTGCCTATCTTTAATGGAGGGTACCACTTAGAAGATGTTGTGGACTGACTTCCCAGCTCAACTACAGGGTACCACTTGTAAGAACTTTGGTGGTCCGACATGAACACTATTTTTGTAAGCCATCTCCTAACTAAGAGTCATTCCTAAAAAATCAAACATCATATCTTTGAATCCCCAACAGAGGGCACTGTCACTTTCTATGCAGAAAAACACTCAGGATAGGCTACTCGTTTACCAAAATATGAGTTAAAATGAAGGAGATATGGATGGTTGAAGCTTCATAAAAAGGGAAAATAAAGGGATACAAAGTGTGTGAGGGGACCCACATAGCATGTGGTCCTACTCCATTGTCTGTCCATATCCCTATCCAACACACAAATCCCAATCCATGTAGTAGTACATGTCGTGTAGGTAGAATACACTACATGTCCAGACTAACCAGGACCAAGTCGTGTCCTTATGTCCGTGTTTGTGCACTAAAGGCGTTTCTATGTACTTAGTACATAATTTGTTTCTTCACATGGGGTAATACTCGTGTGATCTATCCATGTCTGTGTACTCTATTACATAGTTGTGTACCTAGTTATCTACTCCCACAAGAATTCCTTCTCGTGTGATCCATCACATGGATATTCCTTCTGGGGAAGGGGTACATAGAATATAAGAGGGATACACATCATTCAACCTTTATAGATTTCCAAAACCCTAGCTTCCAAACTCAAGGGGTTACACGCCATGTTTTTATCCTTTTACATGGTGTGCAGTCAGGGATTTCACAAAAAAAACTCATATCCGCTTCCATTGCATTGAATCTGTCCATTTATCATTATATCCCACCTCTTTTCCACCCAAAATCATTGGATCTAAGCTGGATCTATCATCTCTATCCATCATTCACCGGAAATTGGATTCTAGAATTCTCGGGGGGGGGGGGGTTCATTAAACCCATACAGACCTATCCTTCTGTTAATGATGATTCATCAATAAGTCATCCAAATTATTAGACACAACCTGAAAACATATCAAATCTACTCACACTTCATCAATTCATACCTCATTTGTGAAATCATTACAATTTCGGGGGTCCTATCAGGCTCGATGCCACCCGAAAATGCCAAACCAAGACCGTGGGGTCTAATCAATGATGAACGTGAAGAAATCATGGGGGGAAAGCACAAGAAATATTGTTTATATGATCATTTCCATGTGTTTTTTCCAAAACAAAATGCCCATTCAAGATTATAAAAAATTGAAAATAAATTAATTTATGTATACAGACTTGTGAAATTGACCATAATTGGTGGAGATCCAAGCAAAGTGATTGATATGCTCAATCTATTTAATAAAAGTGGGAATAAGCCAGAAAAATTAAGAGTAATACCTATAAATTAGATCATTCTTCATCAAAGAATGCACTTAAAAATGAATGGAATAATTTTTTATTTTCAATACATCTTGATTTTCTCTAATCCGGCGTTTCATCTTTATCCAAGGTGATTCACAAAGAGGAGGAGGATGGATAATATCTTGGCTATCTTAGGATTATGAGGCTACCCCTAAGAAAATCTACATGAAAGTATATTTATAATAATTTTATTTATGTTAAAATAAATTGATTTATTGATTAATTAATCCACTTAACATGCCACCAATGGTCATGGTATTTAAACACCATTCCCCAAACTATTTTAGGTTTCACCTAGGGTAAAAACATGTTTTGAATAGAACTGTGGTCTTAGATTTATGATCTGAGCTCTCATTTAATATTTGTCCCATTTTTATTAAGAAACTATGAATTCACAATATAAAATATATTTAATATTTTTATAAAATTAATTTTGGGAACATCGTGCCTTTGAATCGTATATTGTCTCAACACTTAGCTCTAGAAATATATATATATATATATCAACATATTAAAAAGATAAAACTAGGCCTCTACATCATACCCTGCTTCTATATTTTCTTCTCAAAAAATAGAAAATATACAAACAACTCGCAGTACTGAGCCTGCACTTGGATCTCCCACTCCCAAGAACTCTCCTATGTGTTCTCATGCTGCCACAACACACGAACCAGGGGGATGGTCTGTCCACATAGGGTCCTCTCCAATCAATCCTCAACCATCACATGGTGCTCTGAAAAGGTGTATAAATCCTTGATGTATATCTCTCCCCAGTCAATGATGTGCATCAGATCATGAATGTATCTCCTCAGTTGCGACACAGGGAAAACGTCATGCACCTGCTCTAAATATGGGGATAGGTTGAAGTGTAATGTAAGCTCTCCAACCCTATGTATGATATCAAATGGCCCAATGAACCTCATGGATAGCTTTCCTCCCTATATGAACCTCTGTAACTCTTATAATGGGGAGAATCTTAAGAAAACATGGTATCCCTACTTGAACTCTAAGGGCCTATGACGATGATATTTATAAGATTTATGTCTTCTCTTGGAGATCCTCATCCACTCACATATGCCTTGGACCTTCTATGTCATCACTGACACCATATCTGGGCCCACAATAGATGTATCACCTATCTATTTACAGTGAAAGGGTAACCTATAGTGTCTCTCGTATGAGACCTCAAAAGGTTACATGTTGAAGGTAGAGTGGTAGATGTTATTGTACACAAACTCTACCAAGAGAAAGTAATCCTCCCAAATCCTTCCAAAGTCTAACATGCACACCCTCATCATATCCTCTAACACCTGGATAGTTCAATCAGTCTTACCATTGGTCTAGAGGTAAAAGACTGCACTATTCCTCCTTTGGGTCCTAAATTCCTCCTATAGGACACTCCATAATCATGATGTGGACCACACATCCTGATCAGATACAATCATCTTGGGATCCCCCATGAAGGATAATGATCTACCGTACTTAAAACTTCTCAAAACTCTCAATCAAACTCTGCTCCCTGATATATTGGAAGTGTTTTGAGATCAGGAGTCATTCAATTATCACCTAGATAGTAACATTTACCTTTATTTTGTGTGAAATACCTATCACAAAGTCCATATATATGTTCTCCCACTTACACTCTAGGATCTCAAGGGATTGTAACAAACCATCTGGAACATGAAACTCAGCCTTCACCTGCTGATAGGTGAAGCAACAAGAGAGTAACTCAGCTACTCTTCATCTCATGCTAGACCACCAAAACTACCACTGAAGGTGTTTTTTCATCTTCCCGCACCGGGATGTATGCCTAGGGGATAAGTGTGGAACTCTCACAACACCTACTACCACATCATGACTAGAAGCACCATCCATCATTAGAAAAATATGATGTGATTTCATCATTCAAAATAACCATATGGTGAATCCCCCTTGGATATCAAATCATGAAAAACCTTAAAGTCGATGTCTCTTAGCTGGGACTCTCACACAAGCTCGATAAGGGGAGGAGTAAACACCATCAACTACAAAAAAAATTACCCTCCATCTCCACCAGGGTCAACTATATAGAGGTGCACTACTCTTAATCCTCCTACACCAAGTCATCTTGGGACTTCTTACTAAGGGAATATTCAACCATGTATCCCTTCCCCAGAGTATAAACTATCTCTAATTCATAGTACTACAGTAACTCCAACTAGCGCTGCTACCCCAGGTTCAAGTATATCTATGTGAAGACATACTTGAGACTTTGATAGTCTGACTAAACCATAATGTTAACCCCTATAAGGTAGTTACTCCAAATACTCAAGGAAAATACTGTCATTTCTAGATCTAGGTCATGAGTCTCATAGTTCAACTTGTGGGGTCTCATTTTCCTTGACCCATATGTGATAATTTCTTACCATTGTATCAACACACATCTGAGACAAACTCTTGAGGCATCACAACACACTACATAATCCCTTCCCCCTGTGGTAGTATCAACAACTAATCACTTGTCATCCTCAGACTCAACTCCTCGAAGTACTTCTGGCACTACTCAGACCAGATAAATGGATTCTCTTTCCATGTTAGGGTTTTAAAATGGGATTTGATCCTAGATAAGTCTTCCAAAAACATCCTAAATTACCCTAAAAAGACAAGAAATATCTACCCCTTTGAAACACTCTCAAGTGGTTCCCAAGAAATCACAACATCAATCTTTGCTGGGTCTATGGATAAACCATGCTCATAGATGGCGCACCCCATAAATTAAACCTCGTGAATCCGTAACAGGAACTTTGAGAGTTTCCCATAAATATGGTGCTCTCAAAGAAAATCTAGGACCATCCTCAACTGCTCTATATACTCCTCCTCTGATGTAGATTAGATGATTATGTCTTTGAGGAAGACAAAAACAAATTGGTCCAAGCATAGCTGGAAGACCTGGTTCATCAAAGCCATAAACACAGCATGGGCATTAAACACACCAAAGGGCATCACTAAGTACCCATAGTTTCATAGCGACATCGGAAATCCAACATTAAAATATCAGCCTCACGAACCATCAACTGCTGGTAAGCGAACCAGAGATCTATCTCTGAGAACCATATCGTGCTTCATAACTAGTCAAAAAATGGTCATTAATCCTTGAAAAAATACTCTTTTTATTTATCATGGACTGGTTCAGGAGATGATAATCCACGCAAATCCATAATCTCCCGTTCTCCTTTTTCATGAAAAATACTAGAGTTTCTTAGGGGACACACTAGGCCTTCTGAATCCATATCTATGTAGACCATCCAACCGCACCACTGACTCTCAATACCTCACGGGGTCATCCAATATACTAATGCAAACATTGGGATATCCCTAGTGAAAGTATAAATAGTGTTCCATCTCATAGAGGGGAGGTAAAACTGGTGCTTCATCACACCTCAGAATCATTGGAGGAAGATAAGAGATAATAAAATTTATTGTTCCAAGGGTAATACTAGACAATTAATAAATTGATTGTATCCTTCTACGATTGATTTCATCCTACATTATCCAAGGATCACTCCTAATTAAGGAGGTAAACTCCATCCCATAACTCGAAAGCACTGCTACTCACTAGTAGTAAAAATATAAGCATGGATGGTTGAATACCATTCCATACTGAGGAAAAAATCATAGGGTCTCACTGGCACTATAGAAAGATCTGGTGTGAGGCTCTCCCTCCTCATAGAGTAAGGTCTCCCCATCAATAGAAAATTGTGACCACCAAATCTCTCTACAGGGGCCTCCAACACAAGGGTTGATAAAAGTTCCTCCTTTGGTATCACTATATCTCAAACATGGGATATACACAAGGAAAGGTGGATTTCGACTCTATGATAACAAATTTAGCTGAATTGATTGTGAAATAAGTTGTACCCCAAACCACACTCAAGCCTCCCATCCAGATGTCCCATCTGCTGAGAGCTTATCATTTAAATTTTCTTCTTGTTCTCCTCAACCAAGGCCTTCTCTAATACCCCCATCACATCTACACATCCCAATCACACAAGTCAAATGAACTCTTCCACCACACCTCAATACTATCTACTTTGGTGTTGCACTAACTCACTTGTGTGGTTTTGAATCACATCACAAGGATGCGTCTTGGTGGGGAAAGTTTCCCTCTTTATGCATGTCCAATTACACGCTAAAACATATCCATCAGAGTAATCTAATAGTGCCCAAAATCATCCTAGAGAGGTATCACTGTGAGGATCACCATAGAAAGGTATTCTAACCGAGTGTAATATCCAAACCATTGGATTGAGCCTGACCTCAACCACCTGATAAGGGAGTCTAGATCAACATGAAACCAAGGTGAACCCTGTCTATCAAACCTTAAATACACACTCAACATAGATGCTTAATCTGTGGGTACCACCAAAACCAACTGCTTCTCTATAAAGAGCACTGGTTGTCAGTGAAACCATCTGATCTATTGGGATCTGCACAAGTCTGAAAACTCATATCACCAGCTCAAGACAAACATCTACTGCCTAGGGATCTGGCTCATTGCAGAACCTCAGTGGCCACTAGTTTTATAAATCGTGGAGTGTGATAAGCTTGTGTGAATCCTCATCCTACTTGGTTGGGACAATATTCTACTCAAAAGGCAGAGGTTCTTCTACCTTCCCTCATAGAGTAAGAAGCTCATGAGATGGACCCTGAACTGAGGTCTCATCACTCATCATGTCATCATCGTGATTTAAAACTGGTATCCTGGCTAGCTCTATCATGGAGTCATCTCTAAATTGTTCGAGATATACCATGGTCATTTGATCATATATATATATATATAAACAAAAATGTAGAGCTGACTCAATAAGAATAGTCAAATACTCAATCCTATATGATGCATGTATCATTGATCCTCGCAACAAAGGTCTTGGTATGCTGAGTGAAAAAATAGGTAGTCGAGGTCATGTTGAATGGATACATCGACTGCCCACACCATCACTTGATCCCCTATCCTGATATCCACACTCAAGACACGTTGCCATTATTTCCCTAATCCCAACCAAATCCTAGTAATGGTACTGCTCCAAAAAACATCCCAAGGAATGAATTGCTCTGATACCAATCTGTCACGACCCGATCCAAGTTGGGGATCAATCTAGAACTACCCCAATACCCCCTCCATAGGAAAAGGGTTAGCAACCAGCATCGACAGCACAACTAACACAAGGAGTACATTTCCTAAGTACTTGTACACATACACACATCTATCTCAATGAAAAAATGAAGAGGATAGAAAGTAAAAAATTAAAAGCGCTTGGTAAACAACCATGTATGTAAAACCTCTAGATGGTATAAAAGTATGATAGTGTAAACTAAAATGTAAATGGGAAAATACACTCCCAAAATAAATATTTCCCAACCTAAAAAAACTAGAAAAATAAACTACTAAGGGATCCCAACTCTGGATCTTCAAGCTTCAACCACTGTATACAGTCCAAAGTACCAAGTATCCCTAATCTCCTATGAAGTCACCATAGACCTATCCATCATCATCATAAGATACAAAACATGTAGGAAAATAAAAATTAGGGGTGAGTATATACATACCTAGTAGGATGCCCCAAAAGCTAAAGGGGGAGAAGTAAGAGATAAAACAAGAAAGGAAAGACAATAGATAGAAAACAGGTGCAACATACAGTGAAAGATAATAGCTTAACCCAAACTAGGAGAGAGAGGGAAACCACGTCCAAGCACAGGGGGATCAACATGATGATTTGATAAACTAGAATTCTAGTCGTTTCCACCCCTAGAAGGAGAGTGGACTCATCCAACCATGAGAAGATAAACACAGAAAGAACTTGTCATACCCCACACATCTTCGCCTCTAATTGAAATAGAGTTCCCAAATCAAAGATTTAGATACAATATATATATATATATATATATGTAACCAGTCAAAAGAATCCCAAATGAGAGAGTAAGGGTATATTCATCTCAAAATATAGTCCAGGAAAAACAATAGCCAACAGTTCCAAAAGTCCATCAAAGACTCCTAGCATATCACGCTTCTACCAAAAGTGGTTGTCCAAGTCAAACCATGCCTTTCCACTGAGCACACAATTGAGGGAAAAATAATCTCTAGGTATAGGAATCATTCCCTGGTACAAGAGTAGTGTCCCACTTTGATGGTCAATGGAGGACCCACTACTGAACTCGGTTGTAGGGTTCCACTCTAGAAGTCATCGAGGACCCACTACCCAACTCTATTGGAGTGTACCACTCGATAGTCATCAAGGAACCAATTCCTAGATATATTGAAGGGTTCCACTCAGTAGTCATCGAGGACCCAGTACCCATCTTTACTAGAGGTAACTACTCGAAAGATGTTGAGGACCCACTTCTCATCTCAATTTGAGGGTACCACTCAGAAGACTTCAAGGGCCCACTACATAGCTTAACTGGAGGGTACCACTTGAAAGATATTGAGGAGCCACTACCCAACTCTATTAGAGGGTACCACTCTGAATAAATCTAGTGGTCATGCATGATCACTATCATCGTCAAGAGTTGCGTAACCAAGTTTCATGCCTAGAACATTCCACATCATACCCGGAAATCCAAAACAATGGGTACCATCATGTTATATATGAAACAAAATCAGTATAGGATACTCATCAGATAAAATCCAAGTTCAAATATCGAATATATAGAACTTTTAAGTTTTTAAAAAAGGAAATAAAGGGGTACACAGCATGTGAGGGGACCCATACAACAAGTGGTTCTGCTCCATCGCCTGGTTGTGTCCCTTGACAGCACACGAATCCCAACCCATGTAGTATTACACACTGTGCAGGTGGACTACACGATATTCCAAACTAACCAGGATTGGTTTGTGTGCTTCTAGCCATATCTTTCTATGGAAGTCGTGTTCATGTACATAGTACATGGTGTGTTGCTTCACATGGGGAACAACCCATGTAATCTGGCCATGTCCATGTACTCCAGTACATGGTAGTGTACCTGGTTGTGTACTCCCACACAGAGTCACTCCCATGTGATCCATCACATGGATCCTTCATCTAAGGAAGGTTTACATGGTGTGTATGAGGGATACCCATAGTGGAATCCTTATATATTTCCAAAACCCTAGCAACCACACTCAAGGGGCTACACGCCATGTCTTCATCCTTGTACAAGGCGTGTAGTCAGGTTTTTCATAGAAACATAGATCTTATTATTATACATTGAATATATCAATTTCATGATAGATACGGCCTAATTTCCACCTTAAATAATTATATCTAGACCATATCTATCATCTCCATGTTTCATTCTCTAGAAATCATATTTTGGCATTCTCAGGGGGTTCTTCGTTCAACACAGTTTCACCACACCTTCCGTTGATGATGATTCATCCTTTGGTCATCCAAATGATTATACACAACTTAAAAAAATCCCAAATATTCCCATACATAATATATTCATCCCTCATTTATGAAACTTTTTTGATTGTGGGGGTCCGATCAGGCTCGGTACCACCTGGAAATGTCAAATCAGGATTGCGAGGTCCAAACAATTACTAATGAGGAGAAATCATGTGGGAAAAGAAAAAAAATCTTTAAGTGATATTTGTCAAGAGTTCTTGTCTAATGATCAGGAATGGGGAATCTGGGATTATAAATATTTAAAATAAATGAATTTTGGAACACTGACGCATGCAATTGGACACAATTAGCACAGATCCAAGAACATGTATCGATCTGCTCAATCTATTTTATCAAAGATGGAATAAACCAAAAAATGAAGAATTATAACTTGATCTTCGATTGTTAATCATTGAATAACGTTCTCACCAATGAATGGAATAAGTCATTGTGATTGCTACATTTCGATATGCTCTGATCTGGCATTCCATCATCATCTGAGGGGATTCACCAATAGAAGGAGGAAGGAGAATCTTTCAATAGATACTAAGATTATGAGGCTAACCTTGGGGGAATCTCCACGATAGTATATTTATAAAAATTTCTTTTAGGATAAATGAATGAATTAATTAATTTAATAATTAATTTACCCACTTAATTTACATCCAACGGGTGAGGTATCTGAACACCCCACGCCAACCTATTTTAGGTCGCACTATGGATAAACAATGTGTTTAAGACTAAACCATGGTCTCATATTTTTTATCCAACTTATAATTTAAGATTTATCCCATTTTCTTTAAGAAACTATAGACACTCAATATAAAATATATTTAATATTTTTATAAAATTAATTTCGACCACATCAGACCTTAGAATCACATGTTGTCTCAGCGCCTAACTCTAGAAATATATATAGAAATATTTCAAATTCTTACTAGGAAAAAATTGTGTCTGTAAAAAAATTTCCCATAAGATAATATTGACATAATTATTTTAGAAATTATGTTAATTTCATTTATTAAAATTTCTAAAAATTTATGTAATTAATTATAAATTTTTTCTGTAAAAATGTGATAAACTCCATTTTTGAAGAAAACATATTTTTGAAGTATAAAATCACTATAATGAAAATTGTGTACGTAATTATTATACATTAATAAATAAATTTTAATTTTTGAAAACCTTTATACATATTTTTTATAAGGTTTTTATTATTATTCATGCATCCTAATTTAATAACTAGTTTATAATGGTTTACTATATCATGGATCGTATAATATCCAGATTGCATGTAAAGTAAGCTTCCAAAACTTATGTTTTATTTAAAGAAAAATATATATTCTAAAATATCATAGTGTTATAGGGAAATCATCTAACCCTCCTTTGAAAACATTTTTTAAAAATATTTTATGTCATTTACCATTATGTTTTTACATTTTTACCTATTCATTTTTACCTAGGTAATTAGATTCTAACTAAGTAATATATGTTTTAATAAAAATATAAAATAAACCATATACCCATTTTTTGAATGATGAGCCTAAACTTGATATCAATTTGATCTAATTCAATTTCTAAATAAAATAAAATTAACTTTTAAATTAAAACATTTCATATATTGATAACCATTTTGTAGAAAAATGTTTTTTCCAGAATTAAGTTTTCATAATCATATATAGTGATTACTAATTGAATTATTGATAATATATTTAAATATAGGTTTAAAAATTATATTATATTAATTTTTTGAATATATTAATTTATTTTATTAGATAAAACTTACATAGTATTAATAAAACAATTCTTTGAAAAAAATAGTTTTACCATTATCATGGTTATTAATGTTAATTTAAGTAATTATAAATTTGTGAAAAAAATCAATTTCCATTATTACATAATATGATCATGTTCATGTAAAATATAAAATCCATTTTTTGGAATTTATTTTAATAGTTGATGAAAACTAGTTTTTAATATAAGAAAATAAAATATTTTTTAGAGAAAGAAATTAGTATGTCTCCAAAACATTAAACAAGGGTTTTA
The DNA here is from genome assembly GCA_963277665.1 of Viscum album. Lineage (NCBI taxonomy): Eukaryota > Viridiplantae > Streptophyta > Magnoliopsida > Santalales > Viscaceae > Viscum > Viscum album. Next base: position 409,551,194 of record OY728129.1, on the reverse strand, counting down.
TAAATTTAACATAGTACTTTTGAATGATTTATTTTACTTTAAAAATGTATATTTTTATAGAAAAAGGTTTTCGAATACTGTTATATTCTGAAAGTGATGGTATTAGAAAAATATTTATTTTTTCACAATTTAAATAAAACAAAAATTTAAAAAAAAAAATAAAAAAATTAATCCTAATATAATACTAACATGTTTAATCTAAAAATGGATTTAAGGTTTCAAATTTAATAAAATTTATAAATTTATATTTTGAATGGAAATTAATTATATAAATAAATACTACTTTTGTGGAAAAAACCTTTTTAACTTCAAGTTTATTTAATATTATTTCATATAAATTTATAAATAATTGAATTTTGATATATTATTTTATAAATATAAATATTAACTAGTATAATAAACTTTTAACTGTGTTAAATTTAATTTGTTAAGATAAAATACAATACCTTTTGTAAATAGTTCTTCAAAAGGCATAATTTTTATTATATTGTTAAAATAAATAATATGTAATTATTTCAATTGATTATTATCTTTTTATATACTAATAATTATATTATTCATGTAATTTTAATATTTAGTGGATCTTTTTAATCAGACTTTGCATTATTTTAGTGTGGTGTGTGACATAAGCTATTGAAGATGATATTTATTTAAAGGGTCCAAAATCATTATTCGTTCTGTTGAGGCATTTAAATAAACTGAATATTGATCAAAAATATATATGACTTACATATTAGAATCCAATTAATTTATACATGTTTATAATTTCAACGAGGTTAGATTAACCATGGGAGTATTTGCTTTAACACACCACAACTTGGGTGAGCTTATACCATTGAGGTTAGGTGGTCTTTTTGGAGAAGGAAGTCGTAAATTACCAAGTTAATAAAGGATATAAAGGTGTATTTTTCTGTAAAGAAACCATTTTGGGATTAAAACCTTTATAAATTTGGACCATTAGGGTTAGGTGATCCACTTAGGTAAAATAAAACGACTTCACCAAGTTGGGTGACCTTAGAAAAGATTAGGTGCTTGGAGAGATTTGGGAGCTTAGAAAAGTCAACAAGAATCATAGAAAACACTCCTTATGTTAAATGGGTTTTGATGAGGTTGAACTTTTGGAAATGAATTTTAAATTTCATATAACATGTCATCCTTTACTAAGGATTTAATTTCAAGGCTTTTAATAGAGATATTTCTGGAAGGTTTTATTAATAAAGAATTTAAAAAACTCTTCCTCATCCATTTCCTTCATTTCCGTTTAGTTTTTACACATAAAAACATGTGTAGGTTTATTTTAAACTTTAGGGATTGTAAATATAGGTATTATCTAATAATTAGGTCCTAATTATCTTGGGACTGACCCCTAAACTTCTTATCCACTTCCACCTTCTTCTTATGTGTCAAATGAGACATCAAAAGATCTATTTATATCAAAAATAATATTTTTACCTAGACTAAACCTTAGCACACACTGATCATAGATCCTATAAATATTTGATATTTCTTCTTGGAGCATATCTATCCTTGAGGAAAGAAAGGAAATATCTATGCATCCAATTTTTTTATTTTTTTAATCCTCATGAAACTATGTTAATACTTTTCGAGTTCCAACAAGTCACTCCCATTGAAATTTGATTTATTTAAAATGAAAAGGATGATATTTTGATGGGAAATAAGACTTTTGGGAATATATAACAATTTTCACAAAGGTGTTATATTAAAGGTCACTTTTTATTATTATATTAGCATTGTTCACTAAAGTGAGTCCTATAGACAATAATCTTTCTTTACACTAAGGTTTAACCTTTGTGCTAAGTTTTTTTATGCATGTACACAGTGAATCACTACTTCATGAATTCCTTAAGATACAAATACATCACCAAGGGTCTTATAAAATATTTTTTACTTTGTAAAAATTTCATAATATTTATATCATTTTGATGTTTTATGTCTTTTGATGTGTTTTAAACCACTTTTTAAATAATTTTAACAAATAATTTTTATTATTTATATATAAATATAATCCTATTCTACTCATATTTATCCTTATAATAATATTTTCATATATATTAAATTATTTACTTATGATATTGGGAAAAACCAACTTCATCGTGAAAATCCTCAAATTCAATCCCTTTTGATGATTTCCCCACTGAGCCGGTAAAACTTCCCTCTGCGAGATCTTATTTTATTGTATGGATTTGGGATTTTGATAGACACTCCCATTCCATTACCACAACACATCCAACCTTTATTATGGATCTCTTATATAATAGGGCTAGAGAGGTATAACATATTTCTCAATGTACAATTGATACATAATAAAAAATATTGATGATCTATATAGCCTATAGAATTTATTGATTACTAGGAACAATCATACCAATGATTGAAAATACACTATAGTTAATTAATAAATGATAATTTACTCATCTCTAATTGACCTAGGAAAAGGGTTTATCATGAGTTGGGATATCTACCTCAAAGGTAACTTCACATATGAGTGGGAATAGTCATAATGATTTTACCAAATCTATGCCAAATTTGTGTAATAGAAAAATGGGTAGGGATACATAAAGTAGTTTCAGCCTCATAGTTCATATACTACCAATAAATTAATCTCATTACCACAATAATTTGATATTTTTTCTTAGAGATATACAATTGTCACTTACAACACGGGTTTATTTTGATATAACTTTAGGATATTTAAAAGATAAAGGGAATTATAATACTCATTGATTTTAACTATAAGTTTTTTCCCATAACCATCATTTGGGATTACATTTATGAAACCCCACATCAAGTAAAGGGGATTTTATTGGATTCTTGGGAAAAGTTAAATAAGTAGATAAAATATCATCTGGTCCATTTAATAAATGGTTAAATATTTTTTTAGAGTTGTATGGATTGAAGATAATGATAAAAATTCCAAAGATATATTTGATCTAATCCACTTGAAGAACTTAGGGTACCAATTAACCAATACTAGAGGAAGGATAGTATAGGGAATGGTTTACTATATTAGGATTGATTTAATGAAAAGTATTTAACTTGTAGGGTTTATAGTGATGCTCCTCTATAGATAATTGCTTTTAGTGAGGGATTCAACATGGGTGTCAGAAAAATTATGTCTTAATTATTTGAAAATTATAATAAGTAAATATGATAATCCTTTTAGTATCAATCTTGGTCAATATCTACCAGATGTTTGGCTATATCTACCGAGGGGAGGCCCAATTATATATATTTTTCCATTCAAAATATTATATACTTGGGTGGTAGTATATCATTGAGTATATGAGTTTTAAAATATCATTTATATACTACATTCCATGATCTAAAAAATATCACTAATCATAGCTGGTATACAGACGATACCTATGGATTTAGAAAATCTCAACATTTCACTAGGGAACTATATTTAATTTACACTTATCTTGTAGGAAATTCCAATCAAAATATTTATGGACATTGTTATAGTAGAGATGATAAATGGTATTACATAATTTTTTTAGAATGGAATTATCATGGAACACATTAACATGAATATCATTTATGTACCATATATTTTATACTAGTTCATATGGTAATTATATTCATATAGGTGGTCACCCTATCATCATATTATCGAGTGAGCTGATATGGAAATCTAATGGTCATACACCCACATCGATTTATTCCAGAACATAAGGATACACGTGATCAAATCACCTTACCACCCATTGAAGGTCCAACTAGAATATTCTATGAGTACACAAATAAACGTATAAATCCATACCAAAATCTCAGTAAAAAGGAAACAATTATTCAGATGATCGAGTCGCTTCAAATATGAAATCCATGAATGGTAGAAGTTCTAATAGATAGTATATCATGTACGCACATAATTAATTTAGGATACATCCCTACATCAAATCATAAGAAGAAAATTGATGTGGTTGGACTAAGTTACACTTAAGTTAATGATGCTAACCATACTAAAAGTGATGTAAATTCTTGATATGCTATATTTTTTTAATCATCATATAAACTAGCACTTATAATTTAATTTACAATAACAACACCAACTGGTTTTTGGAGTAAAATCCTCCTATAACCATCAAACCATCTATTGGGATTATTCAATCACTAACTAATACGTGTATTTAATGCATTTATTTTTGAAATTTTAATGTTTTGGTTTTATAATTTATTGAATAAACTTTCCATGTTTGGAAAAAAATTGAGTTGTTTTATTATTTGTTGTAGGAAATGATGGATTTTTGAAGAAGTAATGAAAGGAGATGAAAATATGAGCTGAATGACCCATCACAGCTTGAGCGAAGAGAAGCGGCGAGACACCATATTTTTGGAAAGAAGCGATGATGTAAACTGAAGAAAAATGAACTACACATCGTGTATCACAACTACACATCGTGACCATTTCAAGTGAAGCAGATCCATGCTGGAGAAGTTATGATGATGGAACACACTGTGAACTTCAAGTACATGTCGTGTACCATCAGTACACAACATGATGACAGTCAAACCAACGTACAAGATTTGCATGGAATCAACACTATGGAGGAAAATGTGGATTTGAGGTACATGTCGTGTACCCTAAGTACATGTCGTGTAGGTGGTGATGCGTAGAAAAAAATAACTTGACGCAGGTCATGGATGAAAAAGCCTATAAAAGGAGGCCTCTGGCATCATTTGAAAGCACTCAGAGGTATAGGACGCCAAACAGCACCAAGGGAAGGCCTCCAGATGCACAAAGTGAAGATTTGGGCCCGTTCTTCACTACCATTCTTCCTCAGGTATCCAGGATGCTCGCCTCCTCCATGAGAGAGTAGTCCCATAGTGCCGGGTGATGTGATCTGTAGGGGGAGTGTGCTTAGGGGTTATTTTAATTATTTTATTCTTATTTCGGATTGTTGCAAACTTGTTCTATCAATTACAATTCACATTCTTTTCATATTTCATGACTATTGTGTGTGATTTGAGGAGTTTCATTGTATTACCTCAATTAATTAATCTATTTTGTGTATGAGCATTATGCAACATAGGATAATTTTGTTTAAACAAGATTTTTGGGTCAACTAATTCTGTGATTACATCAAGTAGATGACCATTCCAATGGTGCAATCATAGGATTAGTGTGGGATACCAAGAACAAGGATCTATGCTGACTCAATTCCGACACCAAAACTGAATAAATGCATATCAATTGAATCCCTAGAACAGAAACCTAAAAATCACTAAACCTGGCATGTCCCCATATTGATATTCAAACCCCAATCAATCCTGTTGTTATTTACCTTTTCTAAAAAACGAATTAAATACTTGAAATTTATGTTTTCTGAATTAATTTAGAATATATTCTCTATCCCCATGTGTTCGACACTCAGACTTTCTAGATACAAAAATTTTAGTTAGATTCTCTAATTTATATAAATTTAATTTTTTTCATAGCACCATATGGAACTAACAATGCCCTGTGGGGCTATCACTAACCATAAATGATACAGTTTCATTAATATCTATAATGAGGGATAATTACTCTTTGAGTGATCTTATCCTAAAATATAATACACTTATAAATAAAAATGTAGGCTCTAGACATAAGAAAACTACTAAAAATAAAATTAAAAGGAATAAGGTATTATATAATATTTTCACCTTGATTAGTTAAGACACTTTTCATAAAATATTGGAAAATGTGAGTCTCTTTCAATAACTCCTTATGGTTTATAGAGCTGGTAGTTTTTTTAGTACTCTATTCTCTTTTCCAAAACATAATAATTATTTTAGAGTGGTTTATGATTTGATTAGTGGATATCCACAAAAAATAATCCAGGGGTTGTTATGCCAAACTGCTAAATAGATACATATATAAGCTAGATCAGAAAGGGGGAACATAAACTATAAATATTTTTTAATAGTATGATAACCACTATAAAAAACATCAAAAATAATTAAAAATTACTGAGGAAAAGGATGCAATATTATCAATCATAATTGAATATGTCTAGAAAGGAAAGTGAGAGGTGTCTATAGGGGATGAGAAATAGTGTGAAAGAGTATACATATGGATATATTGTTGGGAAAACTATAATGATTTATTGATTCCTATCATTATCCATTGATTTAACTAGATCACATACCGAACGGGTTCCTATTATAGTGAAACCACCTTTATATTTTATGTTTTTGAATCACATTTATTCTTAAAAAATAGCGAATCTAATTTTTGGATGTTCCAATTTATTTTGTTCCTAATTGATTAAATGGAATTTTTAAGCCAATATTATCCTTGATACCAAAATCTCCACAATAATTTATTTTTTGAGTAGGTAAGGGTGGAATACCTTGACTTTTCTTTAATGATAGGAATGATGAATCATTGCATATAATCAAGGGTATTATAATCCATTTAAATATGAGCGATGTGTTGGGACGTAAATTATAACATATACTTCTTGGGTCAAAAGGAAATATTATGGTAATATTTTATCTAAGATGTATTCCTTATACATGTTTTGGTTAGACATGTTGTCTAATATCTTCCCAATATCTATGTAGATACCATTTTAAATATAAAATGATATTCTTCTAACCATGTGCCTTGTAGGGGTATTGGTTGGTCATATGAACTTTATCTGTTACCATACTAAGGTGATCCTATTTAGGTATGTGATGAGGGGTTATTTTACTCTAGGATGTGTGCCTTATATGGGTGTTTCATATTCACATGTGAATACATTTTTACCAGACCTTGGGTATTCTATTTTTATTTGATATAGTTTTCTCCAAGGAATGTACCCAAGACGAGTATTGGTTGGACACATTCACGTATACCATAACCTTACTATGGGGTGACCTTTTTGATTTGATGAATGAATGATTTAATAATTCATGAAATTAAAGGTATGAATTTTTATTTTTATGGAAGTAAATTTTAATAGAGGTTTTGAGAACCATGAGGGTCATACCACTATGCATTGTGAATATTATCATAGCGAACAAACATAATGTAAAGTGGTCAAGGTGGATAATAATTTAACGTGAATGAATTCAAATTAAAAAACTTAGTAAATGATATCAAATCATATAAAAAGGTGGTAAAATAAGAGTGTAGTGAATCTCAACCTGAAAAGGTGGCCTGTTGGGTATGAGGGAGTGACCCAAATATGATTGTTTCCAAATTTTAAAACTTCTTTTTGGAATTTTATAGGCTTATGCACATGGAGTGAGAGGGAATTTATTTAACTTTTTCATAAATCAATGTGTCTAAAAAGTATATAGAAAATTTATAGGGACATATTTCAGTACCTAATGAAATTATATCTCTTATGATTACACTCATTAACCTAGAAATATGTGACTCAACTTATACTCATACCACCCACTATGGGTTTTAAAAATGAAAAGTTTTGTGACTCGTTATTTACATTTTATGGTATTATAATTTGGACCATTGGGTTATTTATATTTTAAGTTCATATATCATGGACCAAATGGTTGATTCATAGTTTCTAGTGTTAGATATTGGATTAAAACTGATGTTTCACAGTTTAAGATTTTAGAGTGTAGAAAATTTTTGTTATTCACATTTTAAATTCTTAGAGATCAGATAAAGATGATTCTTAATATTTTAAGGTATTAGATTTGGGATCAGAATTATGCTTTATAGTTTAATGTCTTAGATCTGGAAACAAGATAGTAAATCACTGTTTACAGTCTTAGATCTTGAACCAGAATGGTACTTCTCTATTTAATATCTTAGATATTAAACCAAAATAGATGTTTATAGTTTATGGTATTAAATTTTTTACCAATATAGTGATTCAAATTTTATATTCTTAGATATTAGAAAAACAATTGATTTATGGTTTAAGCTCATAGATCTTGGACCAAAGTGGGTCTTTAATATTTAATGTTCTTTATCTTGGATCAAAATGGTTCTTTAAAATTTAAAGTATTAGTTCTTGGAAAATATTGATTGTTTATAGTTTGAGATATTTTATATTGGAAAAAATGATTATTCATGGTTTATGGTCATATAACATGGACAAAAATGGAAATTCATAGTTCATAAACTTATAAAATGAAGTAATTAAAGTTATGGGGTTGTTCAAAATAGGTTAAATAAAACTATCCTAACATGAATATAAAAATTAATCAATCATATATGTGAATAAAAAGGGATATAAAATGGTTAATGAACACTAACATGAAGTGAATTTATCTTTTTCCAAGATCTATTGACCATTCAAGTGTAGATAAAATTTAAATTGTCCCAAATACTAGTTCTAGAAGAATTTTGACTTTTTCTTTTTTTATTGCCTAACTTTTTTCTTAGCCATGTAATGGTTGTCTTAGAAGGAAATTACATTAATTATATTTAGATAACTCTTTATAGGTTTTTAATATGATAAATTTTTTTATGTATTTTATCACCCATCAAGGGGAGATTATTCATGAGAGGGGAATGGATTTTAAGGAATTATAACATTGACCAAGATGGTATATATTAGTTTATGTTCATAGATATTTGATCAAGATGTTGTGCTGTTTATACTTATATGAAATGAATTAATTCTAGAAAAGAAGGTTGTTATCATTTTAGGTAATGAAATGAGGAGAACCCAAAGTGAATTTATTAATATTTATAGGGTGGAATGAAAAACCATCAACATAGTGCTGATAAATCTACATATGTAAATATTTTAGGTACCTTGGTGCAAGAGGGTTTAAACCTATAATGAATTAATGAAATTTGAAACCCTATATTTCTATGAGAAAATGGAGTAAAAAATTAAATTATATCTGATCCTGATATATAATACCATCTCATCACTACATATCCTATAAATACATTAATCAAAAAAGATATAGTTCTATAAATAATCTAGATATTAAGGAATCGTATAGACCCAACATAAATTGGTGGAAGTATAAAACCCATATCATCAGTGGGGTGAGATGGAGAAAAGAGTCAACCTAGTGTGAAGGGAATTCTTGAGACCCGTCATGGATTTTTTGGGATCGGACATAAGGGTTTCAAGAATGGAGAAATTATGAAATTTTCATGACTAATCAAATTGATTAAGTAAAACTCTTTAAACTAATTATTAAAAATAATAACCCTCCCGTATACTATTTTATACACAACCATCACCCCTATTCACTAAACCCATATAATTTCCAATGTTTTTAACCAAACAAATGAACCTATTCAGAAACCATCATTGACATTCTATAAAACCACCTATAACCTTCTTGTAATATTAATCATATCCCTTATCACCCCTAGGATACATGAAATTGATTTTTATTTCCTCTATGATGAAGAATATGGTGGAGTTTTCTCTAATGTTTCCCTTCCACCTTATAAAGAATAAAAAACCTGATTTTGATCCTCCCAACCCTCATATCATTTATCTATAGCCAAACCTAATCAACTAGTCTATTAAATAACTTACCTACCACCCATTATTTATCTTCAAGTGATAATGATAGTTTAGAATGTAAAGACCCATGTTTTAGGTGCATGGAAATTACATTTCATTTTTGGAATACTTAATACATGACATAAATAGACACCCAAAGAAAATATTAGTTTAGTTACTTTAGAAACTAGAAAACATAAAAAATGGGTTCATAAACCATCTACTTCATCTCCTGCTTTATCCTTCATAACTAGAACCTCTTTTTGACACATATTACTTAATACCCTTCTTCAAATCCTTGGGGAAAAGATACATGAAAAGGGGTGAGCTAAAATTCTTAGTAATGGTAAGCATGGAAAATATCTTAAAAAACATAAAAATAAGATTGTCAAAACATGAACATAACTTTTAAACAAACATACAACATTTAACATATACCAAAATCTTGATTCATCAAATAAATCTTGGTAGTTCATAAGGTATAAATCATAATGTAATCATGAACCATGAGAAAATAGCATTGGCATAAAATATGGAATTGTGGAAAACAAATAAGAACATAATATGATTTACATAGTAGCAAAGGAATTACTAACAATACCATCATAGTGAAAAAATTACATTACTGAATTGAGTTTACTTTCCATTCAAACCATATATTACTGAACCAGATTTACTTGTCGTTTCAGCCCTATATTACTAAACCATATTTACTTATCATTCAATTCATATCTATCTCATGAGATAAAAATATTTACCCAATTAATTGAAGGGAGATATAGGTATCACCCATATCATAAATAAATCATTCTTACATGTGCCACAAAAAACATAAATCATTCACCATAGCATAACCCCAAGGAACAAAAAAATGAGTTTCTTAAAAATCATTCCATCAAAACATAATCCATATAAGATAAATGTATTTCATAAAAATAATTCCACCAGAAACAAAATAAAATAAAAGTAATAATAGGGATAGAAACATAACCCTATGTCATCTTAGATGGAAAATAATTTTGATAAAACACTTGAGCTTAATTCATGAGGAAAATATCCTTTCTTCTCCAATAAAATTTTTTATTATCAAAATACCATTAAATTTTAAAATAAAAGAATTTAGTTGAAAATAATATTGAAATATTTTAGAGGAAGTTTCATTTAAATAAGGCATTATGAATATTTAAAAATCCGTTCATACCGTATAAGTTAAAAGATACATTCTTCTCGTACTCTTGCTAGAAAAGTCAAAAAGTACCTTGTATGGAAAATAAAAGAAAGATTCCTTACATAACGTTTAATAAAAATTTACCAATGGGTAAAATTGACTTTAAAAATAGTATAATACTAGATATAATATTATATATTTAGAAAACATGGATGTGGATTATAAATATACCCCAGTAAATACTTACATATAAACAATCTCAGAAAATAATGAAATTGTAAAATTATCCCTTACCTTATGTCTGATATGATTCGTATGTATCTGAAACTCCTGTATAGTGGGTCTAAACATATTATTAACTTTTAACAGAACCATAATAATATTTATGATATCATATATGATTCACTTATGACTTTATATTACCCGTTCAATTCCATGTAAAAGCAACGTCTTGGGTAATAATAATTTTACTTGTCATACGTGTTTTGACTTGTTATTATTGATATTATTACTTATATCATGATTTAATTTCATCAATAATTAAAAAAATTATTTATATATAATAAATATTTAGTATATAAATATATATAATTAATAGATAAATGAAATGGAATACACCATTCATGGAGACGGTAGGTCATACGTATGCATGAACGCTGTTTCCGTTTCTTTATTAAATTGAATGGAAGAAAGTAAAAGACATATATATATATACACACAAAAATACAGTAAAATTATTATGTCATATATTTCAGGATTATTTATTATATATACTTTATAATCATTCTTGAATGCTTAACGTGGAGAATGAATCTCATCGTGTCATGGAGACGGTAAACTGTACATGCACACGAGCAACGATATCATTTACTTATTGGTTAAATGGTGTGTAATTGGATGGTATATTAATCATAAAGAATAATTATCATGTTATATTTAATATTTTCATCCATTATAATCATCATTATACCCATCCAAATTAAGTATTGTTGAATAAAAAATTACACCACGGTATAGAGACGGTAAGTCATGCGTACACACGCATGGTGATATTATTATTCATAGGATAGCTAAAAGGAGGTATAAGGTTGTCCCATGATTATAAAAACATATAATAATATATAGGATACTGGATTTAATACTTTATTATGAGAAAACAACATAATAAGAGGAAGTATAAGAAGAAATAAATTTTGAAAGAGATGATAAAACAACACCTCTTTTTCGAGTATCTGCTTTGATTTGCACAAAAGGTCTCCCAAGGATGGATTTATTCTGAAAGTGTGGATTCTATGTAAAATTTAGGTATTTTGGGAGATTATTTGAGAAGAAATTGGATGATAAAATGGGATTGAAAGGTTTGAGTAATTGGGTAGAGGTGGTGGCCTTTTATAAGAGGGAGGAGGGGCACTTTAGGAAAGTCTTGATAGATTAATTTATTATAAATTTATTTTCAGTTTATAATGGTCCCCAACTCATTTATTTATAAGCTAAGATGAGTATGGGTCTAAATAATCTCAAAAAAAAAATAGATATGTTTTGATTTTATTTTAAACCTTATCTTCTTGATATATCCTTATTTAATCTATTTAATTTTATTTGGGGTAATTATATTCTAAATATTAAATGGTTAAAAATATTTACTTATGTGTTGTAAGTTGTCCATAATTGTATAAATTATGAAATTTTAGACTTTATAACTTTAATTTTATAAATTTTAAATATTTTCTTATTTTTAAATAATTTAATAATATGTTATTTTATAAAATAGCAATAGTGTCAATTTTGACACTATTCATTTATTTTACTTTAAATAATATCTAAAAAGAAGATAAATTAAAACCAAAATATTTAATACACTCCTAAAATTTCATAATAACCTATAAAATTAGTGGAGAACATTAACTAATTCATATTATATTTATTTTAATATTTTTAAAACCATTTATTTGATATTACTATTAATAAAATAATTTATATATCACTATTGTGTCATCATTAATGGTAATTATTTAATCTCTAAAAATTATAAATAAATTAAAATAATGTATATAATTTAATTATATTTCTGGAAACTTTTTAGGTTTGATGATTTATCATGTTTATCACTATATCAAAATTATTATACATATAATATATATGAGAGTGACATGTTGTCACTTTCTTTTGTTTTATTTGTAATTACCCCACTTTCATGGAAAAAATTATATTAAATGAATAAATTCAGGTCCTTAGGTGATATAGGTAGAATTTAATTTATTAAATATTATTTTTTTAGGTTTTAGGGTAATTTTATTATCTTTATCATATTTTTTGTTACCCAAATTTATCTTATTTACCTTTAATCGTGGTAAATAAAATTACCGTAGTTAATATTCATAATATTCAAAAAAATAAAAGTAACCTATTAACATAATTTGGACACACTAATTAAAAATATTTAATCCATTTTTCAAAAAACATAACACAAATTTTTCAGTAATATATTGAAAATTAATTCCCATTGTCAAAACCAGAAAGCGGGTTTTTAAGAAATAAAAATTATCAAACGATTGACATGTGTTTATATCCAATTTAAATGTGAAATTAATTACAATGAAAAAAATTGGATTAAATGATAATAACATAATACAATTACACTTTAAAACCAATTGAAAAAATAATCTAACTATCTAAATAAATTAGATGAAAATGCAGTTTTGAATTTAAATGCAGTATTTTTCACTATTCATTAAAATGTGAATTTTATCAGAAAAATACAAAAAATTCAAAAAAAGTAAATTTTGATCACCTGATTCCGAATAAGAAATTTATTTTGTCAAATATAATATATAAAAGTTTTAAAAACTATATTTAAAATTGGTGTGCCATCAAAATGAGGCAAAACTTTATTTTTTGAAAAATACTTCTTTTATCTAAAAAATTTAATTAGTTATTATGGAATGTTCTAGAAAATACATAAGATGAATTTTAATGTCATATAAAATTCAAAATGTAGTTAATAATATTCAAAAAGTCTAGTTTATATCCCATTAAATAATAATATTTTAATAATATAACGTTGTTTCGTAAAACTCGGTGTTGCGTACAACGCAAGCTATTGAGGAAGGTAACTCTTGTGTGTAAGGAAAGCCAATTCAGTTTTGTGTTTAGTTCAAGATTCCTTTGGTGTGTTATATAACATTATCCAAACATAGTTCTTTTATATATTTAACAAAAACTATACTCAGTGTTGCGTGAAAATAATTATATCAAAAGAACTTGAAATTGTGTGTAACACAAGCCAAGTATAGTGTTGCGTATACTACAAGCTAATACAGTGTTTCATATAGCACAATCTAATATTGGTGTAGCGTACAACACAAGATATCAAATAAATTAAAAATAATCTATCTCATAAAATATCAGGGTGTTACATATCCCATCTATATCCATACCTCCAGTTTAAAACCAATCCCAAATGGGAGAGATTGGGTAGCGTTTCCTCAAAAATGATGGTGGCTAACTCGATTCAAGATATGTTCATAATGTATATGTAGGTATGGATGAACCCAATTTGGAGGCTCAAAAGTCCATGCACATGGATCATATTTCGATAATAATGGAGAATCCATACTGTGAGCTAATGTTGGAATTTCTTACCACATTTGAGTATGACTATGGGGATGTCCATTTTCTCCTCTATAAGAACTGTTGAAATATATCATTGGTTGATATTTGTGTTGGATTGGTTATATAAAGTAATTAGTTTTTTAAGGGGAGGGTTTAATCTAAGTTGGAAATGGATCTGTAGAGGGAGTGTGTCATTGGTTAGGATGCACATGAATAGTGAACATTATTGGAGGGAAACACTGATTTGGGACATGGAATAGTATAAATATCCTAGATTGTATTGAATATAGTTTCCTAGGGACATTACCATGAATCTTGGTTTGGGTTTTACCTTTAAATGATTATTTATTTATATGATCTTCTCTAATTATTTTTTGTTTTCCTCAAAACTATTTCACCTGTTAGAATTTTGAGTTATGTTTTCATGTAATACCAGCATGTTATTTATTTTATTAAAATTTGAAGTGGTATTGTTATAGTTTTACATCAAAATAACATGTTATAGCTTATCAAATAATGGTATCTCATAGAACACTTGATAGGATCTATCATGGATCAACCCTATTTTAACACCTCATGGGTTGGAAGAAGAGATAAGAGTGACCACTAAATCCTACCTCCAATAGTTCATGGGTTGGAGACTAGGATCAATGGTATATATAATGTAAATGGGAGGCATAATACTCATAATTTCCCATGAAATATAAAACATCCTCCGATAAAATCCATATAAATAAACTAAATGGTTAACATTTCTCAATACTAAACCATAACTACATGGAAAATGTGCAATATAAAAAGGAAAAATTATAAAATCCACCTAGAATATACCCAAGATTCCCAAAAAATAGCATATTTTTGGATTGGTGTAGCTCGATCCATTTGGGGAGAATGCTTATGGATCATACTGCACACGAGCCCATAACTTTTGCGGGTTGAGCTCCGTGGTGAGCTCATTGGGGGTTACAAGGGGAAATGTGCCCCTCCTCTGGGGGTCTAGGGGCCGAAGGCCCCAGGCCCAAATTTTGGGGAACTGTAGCAACTCTGACCACAATAGTAGAGCGGACTGATCGTCACCAATAAGACATTATAGCGGTTCGGATTTTAGAGTCAACAGTACTGTAGCTCCTCATACTTCCATCCAAAAACCACTGTATCACATTTGAATTGGCTGGCCACCGTTCACTATAGAAATACATAATTCCAACCGCCATTCACTGTGCACATTGGAATTTTTGATGGATGGTGGAATAGTGATTCATCCTCTACATTATCCCATTTTGGGGCTAATGTATGTGTGTGTGAGAGAGAACTCTGAAAAACTTCCTGTAAATTTTGTTCCCATATCATAGTGATTTTTTTCCTCTCCATGGATGTATGGATTATTACCGAACCATGTAAATCTTGTGTTCTCAGTCTTTTTTTCCCTTTTACTCTTCTGTGATCCGTTTTTTCGCTTCTTTGCTCCCGACATTTTCCGCAACACATCTCCAATCACTATCATTGTGTCCTATAAAAAATATCAACAAAACTGTAAAGGGGTGACAACATGGGAGTGCATAGTTGGATCATATTTCTATGAAGTTCTATATCCATGTGAAATATAATTGTAGGGATTTATATGTGTGAAATAACCAACCAATACAAAAATATGGTCTAATATAATAAAAAATGAAATATTTTATAGGTTTTTCACATTTAAACACATTACTTATAAAGGTGTTATCATATTAGTTCACCAGATTAACAAAATAAAGGTAGGAAATGAGAATATTGTATTTGAATTATTATAATAATAATAGAGGAATCCTAAAATCATAATACAACATTGAATAATAAACCTCAATAGATTTCTTTAATTTACCCATTACAAATATCACCACTTCATCACAATGATGAAATTAATCAAGAAAATATGAAATTACATCTCTCAAAATATTCTTACCAATACAACCTTATAACATTATCATACAAGTTTTAAAATTAAACTAGCCCATCTCAAAACCTATTCCCATTATACTAGCATCATCCCCATCAAAATCACTTCACATATGGCATCATATCCACATAAAGACCATCAAAACTTGAAGGAAAAAATATAAATCATATATCTCAACATATTCCAATCGTCCCAACATCATTCATATTTCTATATCATCACCTCAATGACTCATGTTATAACCAAGATCCATCCATCCAAAAACATTACAAAACATTTAATCCATCACAACCAAAGGATATGTTTATATATTAACATTAAGCCAATATATTTCATTAATAGATGCATGTTTTATAACTATAATTCATTAAATCCAAAATATATATTATCAAATAACCATAGAAAATCAAGCAATTAAACAAACAAAAAATAGGTGAGCAAAACAATAATTACAAACATGCAATAACACATGATATAATTGGGGTACTAAAACCAGATGGCTTTATACTTTGGATTAATAGTATATTTAAAGTGCTGAATATTAATAAATATCTTATTAAATTATGATTATTATTATATTTTATATTTAATTTTATAATGTCTTTAGAGTATCTATTGCATTAAAAGCTCATATAAGTTTCTCGTTATGATAGGAACCTTGAAGTTCTATAATGATATTATTAAAACAAATTGTGGTTGGATGTAATTATCTAACTAGAAAGAGATGATATATATCATCATGGGTAGGTGTCCCATAATACAATGAGAATTAATCTCATTAATATCTCACTTGGTAATCTATAATAGAATAGGTTATAGGTACAATCCCACCTATAGAAATTCAAAATGTTTTATGCATCGTTGGATATTTCTATCTTGGAATGTGTGTATTGGTCTCTAGACATGATATTATTATTAATCCATATCATGAGTCTCATACTTTGATGTATTGAAGAAAATCTTGATTAGATATGCTCACAAAGTGGTATGATATGTTGGGTGTGTCACGAATTATATGGAATTAATGAATAAGTCAAGAAAGGATTTATCCCTTATGAATTAATGGAAGTTGATATCTCTATATATTTTATTGAGATGAAACTATCTAAAAATCCTTGGACATAGTAGTGTATTGAAAATTTTATTTTAGGAAATTTAAAGATAGATATATCAAGCATACTAGTTGATAACACATGTGATGCAACCTGCCTAATGAGATGTCAAGATAAAAGGGTTATATTACACACTGAGTGTTTATAATAGGTAGTCGTACCTATGGATTATCCTTGTATATTTAAGGTCCATGATGTGTTTAAAGATACTGATCTTGGTCTATGGGTTGGAATCACTACTATCAAGATGATGGATAAGAATTATACACACATAGTGTATCTATAGGTTCCATCAATTTAGATGAATTAGAGCTTAGGACTTAGCAGGACCCATATGTAGGGACCAATGGATGTCCAAGTAAACATTTTCAAGATAATTAATTCCATTATATTATTCAATTTTAGAATAATGAGAATTGAATTTCTTTCTCAAGGTATTCATAAGTAATTTAATTATGAAAGTTAACATAAGAAAGTATTATATTTTGACTGAATGTCACGTGTTCACAGGTCAATAAATAATTATAGTAGGAATAACCTTAGTTAATTGATTGTTTTTTATCACATGGAATTTAATAATATCACCAGTGAGTGGTGAAATATTTTTGTTAGTAATAACATTTTTACTTAGTTATTCATGTTATTTTGGTTCGGATTAAGAGGTTAAACTTATCAAAGGGATTAAGTGTAATTTTATAATGTTAAACCTTACTATTTAATCTCATTTTTAATACATTAATAGTTGGGTGTCCATTTACATGAATTTTGAGTTCTCCCCTCATCTCCTACTGTAGTACCCCCGGTTTCGGGTACATAACCTCTTTACTCATGTTTTTTTTAATTTGGTGTGTATTAAAATAGGGAGTTTCCATAAAATAGAGAGTTTCCATAAAATAGAGTGATTCCATAAAATAAAGAGTTTACATAATATAGAGTGTTTCCATTAATTTGGATGTTCCCATAATTTTGGTTGTTTCCGTAATTTTGGATATTTCTATAATGTTGGTTGTTTCCATAAATTTGGATATTTCCATAATGTTGGTTGTTTCTATAAGTTGGGGTGTTTCCATAAAGTGTGATGTTTCCATATAAAATGTGTTTCCATAAAAAGGGTAAAGGTGAAGGATGGGAGATTTTGGGGTTTTTATAAGGAGTGTTGTTACAATAATTAAGGTCGCACGATCCATAAACGGTTGGCACAAACCGTGTGGTCAAATCTTGCGCAGAGGTCAAATCTAGATCCTATTTTCTAGGAGCTTGCTCGTTTTTTCTCTATTTATTTATTTTTGGCTTCAAAACGCTCCTATTTCGATATTAATCTCCCTAGAAGTCTTTATAACCCTTCACACACGAGTTGAAGCCATTATGGAGCCTTCCCTTGGTGATTTCGAGTCTGATTCTTGAGGTATGTCACCATTCTTTACGGATTTGTCATGATTTCTTAGATCTTCTTAGATCTACTTCTCTGATCAGCATTATTTCTCCGATATGAACCAATATTGGGTAGATAAACGTTTTTGGATGCTAAATATTTCTATTTTGAGTCGTTATCTTTCTAGGATAAGACATCTAAGACCGCTCTTGGAGAATTGACCCGCTTTCTTATGTGTTATTCGTCTGTTGTTAAAGATTCATCAATACCTTCAAGGTAGGTGGATTCTATTTCAACTCCTCTTGATAGAATTGTTTGTCTTAGATTCAAATTGGTATATTTATTTTGAAATTCATGTAAAAATATTCATTTGTGATGATTTATGGTTTTTGTGAAATTGCGTGATCTTGGTGAATAGTTGTGCAAAAGGGGGTTTAATTTAAAATGATGATTTTAAATTATGGATTTTATGGAATTGCTAAATGGTTGATGAAAAAGTGGTTTTCAATAGAAATGGTTTTCAATAAAAATATGGTTTTATTGAAATGGTTTGGAGTTGAAATGTTTTGGCATTGAAATGGTTTTGACAGAAATAGTTTTAAATAAAAATGTGTTTTTATTGAAAAATTTATTTTGGTTTGATCGTTGGGCATATGTGTTGTGTGTTCATATCTTATATAAGGGGTTTTGTTGAAATATGACCTTGTTCTCGGTGCCAAAGGTTTAATGGCACATGGGAAACACATATATGGGGCTTGGTTGAAATATGACCATGTTCTCAATGCCAAAGGATTGATGGAACATGGGAAACAATTACCTTATGACAACTTGGTAGATCGATGAGAAACCGCTCAAGAGTATGGAACTGTCATAACGTAGCATGCATTCGTGGTTACATGGGTTTGATAAATGGTTGGGATTGCTGATATAGGGATATTGGGAAATGGTTGTAAAGATTGTTTGGTTATATTTCTGGAAAAATATCTTGCTGGAAAATTGGTTTCAATTGCACCTGTATGGTTTTGGTAATGAACGGTTTTGGAAACTTGTTTATATTTATTTATAAACTTATTTTGAGAAATTGTTTATATAGATTGTTTTATATAATTGTTGATAACTCTTCGATCCTATTGGCGTGATTAGGGAAGTCATTGGGGAAAACCTACTGAGTTTTATACCCACCCCTACTTTGTCACTTTGGTTCTTTTGCAGATGTCGTATTCCGAGACACAGGTAAAGGTAAGGAATATCATTTCTAGTGGTTCGTGGTGATGCTTGGGTGATGTGGTGGTGATTGGAGCATGGATCTTGGTGTCGACCCATAGAGTGTGTCTTGTTTTCTTTTGAGAGTCTCGAGTTGTTTATCCACTGTTGTGTACTTTGATGTGTTTGACTTAAATGAAGTTGCTTAGCTGTCTTTCAATTGTTCATGCATCATATAGTAAATTTTTTGTTATGGTTGGTTGGTTCATTGGGTTATTCCTTAAAGGGTAAATCATCCCCCACTTGTATTTGAAACCCTTCAGCATTTATTTCCAGCCTTTGGCATCTTGGGGATGTCGCTTAAGGCCTAGTAATGACTCGTTCTGCTCTCTAAGACAATGAGAATTGGCGGGTCGTTACAAATGGTATCAGCTTGTTCTGTCCTTTCCTAAAACGTAGCCATCGATGTTCCTAGTTTTGGAGATGAAATCCCTTCTTGTCTATTCCTTGGTTGGGAATCTCAGAAAGGAGTAGGATTGTCGGAACTTGAAATGTAAAGCATAAAAGGACGTAGATAACCCTTTTATGCTGAACTTCAAGTTACCAGGGAGTTGGATAAATAAGTGTTTTGAGACACTTCTAGGATTTTGAAATCTCATTGTCATGGGTTTAGCCAATGAGATGAGCATGACATGCATATAGAGGAATGACTTCCCACTAGGAGTGCATACATCATTTCGAGAAATGATGATTTTTGAATAGTATGGAATTGGTTTTCAAATGAAAGATTTTAAAAAGGAAAATGATTATCATATTTTGAAAATGGTTTAATTTTCAAAAGCATGTGAAGTGGTTTCAAAAATAGTTGAACATGAGAAAAATGATGTTTTGGAAAAAAATGTTGTTATAGTTGATGTGATAGAATTTGAAATGCTAAGAAAACAGTTACTAGAGAGTGAAATTAATGGAGTTTTTTGTTAGTTTAGAAAATGGCACCTGGTGGGCATCGTCGAAACCAACCTGAAGAAGTTGCGGAGAATGTGGTTGTACCTAAACCACGTGTGAACCAAGAGCTAGTTCAGATTATTGTCCAAGCTTTTCAAGTTGTGGACACAGGGAACCGAAGGAATGAGCCACAACATGTGGATCATACCATCCAGCTCATGAAGCAGAATCCACCTAATTTCTAGGGTGATTCCGATCCCGAGAAGGCGGAGGTGTGGCTATGTAGGATGAATCATATCTTCAACTTCATCGGTACACCAGTAGAGATAAATGTCAAACTGGCGATTTATTTTCTCGAGGATCTTGCACGTCAGTGGTGGGATTTAGTGGTGCAGGCTAAATTGGATGAAGGTCTTATATGGGAGGATTTTAAGGAATTGTTCAACAAACAATTCTACTCTCACACGTTCAAGATCCAAAAAACTACATACTTCTTCGGCCTGAAACAATAGAGTCTATCTTTCATAGAGTATGCGGATAAGTTCATGAACTTAGTACGCTTTGCACCAGAGGTTGCGGCAAGTGCCTCTTTGAAGGCACACATCTTTGAATCATGGCTACGACAAGAGATTCGATAAAAGATTGCAGTACTTTGTATTTCAGACTATACAGAGATGGTGAACAGAGCGACTGTGGCTGAATGTGATATCTCATGATCTATGGGAGGAGGCATGATAATACATATAGGAAATGATGGGAACTCAACCACTGGTAACAAGAGGAAAAGGGACACCTATTTTTCATGGTGCAAGTGGAAATCAGAACCCAACTGTTGGATCAGTAAACCTTCCTCCATGACCCCAGAGCAAAAAAGGTTTTTTTCAATGTGGTTCGCTTGAACACATAATGAGATATTGTACGGCACAACCTAGATCATGTCATAATTGTAAAAAGATGGGACATCTTCAGTGATATTGTCGCAGTGCTCCAAGTTCAAGTGCTCGAGACACTTCTCAGTTATCACAATCATCGTATTCTTCGACTGGATGAGGACAGCAGAATCAGTCTCGTCAGCAAAGCAGAGCTATCCATGATGATTCTAGAAACCCCATGACTCCTCAACCAGGGTAACCTCAGTGAGGAAATAAGGAGAACAATATAGTGAAGAAGAAAATGTATGGATCTGAGCAGATGATTGTCGATGATCACGCTGGACCATCTATAGTGAGAGGTAATATTCTTTTGAATTCTACCTTTTTTCATGTGTTGCTTTATACTAGTGAATCACATTCCTTCTTTTCTTCTCGTGTTGTTGACTTTCTATGTTTAAAACTGGAAATGATGCCTTCTGTTTTGAAACTGCAAACTCCTCGAGGTGAAAGAGAATGGAAAGCCTCTGTGTGTAGAGCATGTGCTATAACTATTGATGAAGCTAAGTTAAAATTTAGATATGGATGTCTATGATGTAATCCTAGGTATGGATTGGCTAACAACGTTCAAGGATCAAATCAACTATTATAGGATACTAGTTAGTTTCATGACTGAGGACAATATCAAGCATCTCTTTAGAGGAGAGAGAATTGTAAAGAAAGGTGCAAAGAGATTTTTTGCACCAATGGTGGGAATGGTATCTTACCAATGGTAGCGTTGAATTTGGAATCAATGGAAGAGATCGAAGAAAATAGTTTTCCAGCTGTTGTGGATCAATTTCTAGATGTCTTTCCCAAGAACTTCTCAGGGATACCACCTCTAAGGGAAGTGGATTTTACGATTGATCTCCTTCTGGGGACCATACTATTTCCCTTCAATCTTATAGGATGGAACCAACAGAGTTATGGGAATTGAAAGTGCAGTTAGAGGAGCTGGAAAGAAAGGGTTTCATTTGACCAAGTATATCTCCAAGGGCAGCACAGGTTTTGTTCGTAAAGAAGGTAGATGGAACTCTTCGGCTTTGTTTTGATTATCGTAAGCTTAATCAAGTTACGATAAAGAATAGATATCCACTTCCACACATTGATGATCTATTCGATCAATTAAGGGGAGCTCAGTGGTTCTCCAAGATTGAATTGCGATCAGGATATCACCAATTGAGATTTCGGAAAGAGGATATTCCAAAGACAGCTTTCAGAAGTAGATATGGCCACTATGAATATATAGTCAGGCCTTTCAGTCTAACAAATTCACCAGAAGTCTTCATGGAATTGATGAATCGTATATTTCATCAATATCTAGATTCATTTATTGTGGAGTTTGTGGATGAAATTTTCGTCTATTCAAAGACATGGGCTGATCATTAGGTGCACCTGGAAATAATGTTACAAATCTTGAGAGATCATCGTTTGTATTCCAAATTATCAAAGTGTGAATTTTGGATATAGGAAATACGTTTCCTTTGAAATGTCGTTTATGAGAAAGTCATTTCTGTTGATCCTGAAAAGATAGAAGCCGTTATCTCTTGGAAACCACCGAAAAATGTGTTTGAAATACGAAGTTTTCTTGGTCTAGCTGGTTACTACTGACGCTTTTTGCGTGATTTCTCATGACTAGATTCACCAATGACATCTCTGAAAAAGAAGAATGGTCCATTCCAATGGATGGAGGAATGTCAGAAGTCTTTTCAGGAACTAAAAGTTCGGCTTACATCGGCACCTATCCTGATCTTTCTAGAATCCGGACAGGGGTATGAGGTGTATTGTGGTGCTTCAGGATTAGGGTTGGGTTGTGTTCTCATGCAAAGAGATCATGTGGTTGCTTATGGTTCAAGGCAGTTGAGGGTGCATGAGAAGAATTACCCAACACATGATTTAGAGTTAGCTTTAGTCATCCATGCTTTGAAAACATGGAGACATTATCTCTTTGTTGAGAAATTTACTGTGTTTACAGATCAAAAAATCATGAAACAAATTTTCTCACAGCGAGATTTGAATCTGAGGCAAAGAAGGTGGATGGAGTATCTCCAAATGTTCGAATTTTATTTAATGTACACACTAGGGAAGGGAAATTCGATAGCGGATGCATTGAGTAGAAAGTAATATGCTCAGTTGGTGAAAGAAGCTTCAGATGAATGGCAGTTGATATCGGTCTTAGCTGACATGCATGTGGAATGTGAAGACCGAGGTGATGTTGCAGTTTTATTTTCTTCTACGCTTGTTCCTGATTTAGTAAAAATGATCAAAGAGGTACAAACATCTGATGCAGAATGTCTAGTTGTAATTTCAAAACACAATGGTGGGGAGACCATTGATGGTTGGAAACTTGATGGAGGTTTAGTTTTGTGTTTCAGAGTTTGGATGGTTGTACCTATGGTTTTTCAAGAAAAACTACTTCATGCTTACCACCATTCAAGATAGGCTGTACATCCAGGTACACAGAAGATGTATAAGGAATTGAAGGTGCAGTTTTGGTGGAGTGGCATGAAAAAGAAGGTGGCCGAGTTTGTCTTGTGGTGCTTAACTTGTTAGCAGGTTAAAGTAGAGCATCAGAGACCAGCTGGTATGTTACAATATTTTCCCATCCCAGTGTGGAAATGGGATAAAATATCAATGGATTTTGTTATAGGTGTTCCAAGAATGGTCCGGAAACATGATGCCATTTGGGTGATAGTGGATCGTCTAACCAAGTCGGGCCATTTCATCCTGATTCATGAAACTCATACGGTGGAGGATATTTCAAAAATATATATCTGAGAAGTGGTAAAGATGCATGGTGTACCAGTTTCAATAGTCTCATATAGATATCCGAGGTTCACATCTCGTTTCTGGAAATCATTATAGAAAGCCCTTGGAACTCAGTTGACTCTGAGCACCACATATCATCCTCAAACGGATGGGCAATCTGAGCGGACAATACAAACATTTGAAGACATGTTGCGTTCTTTTGTAATGAATTTTGGTGGCTCATGGGAGGAGCATATAACCTTAGTGGAGTTCTCATACAATAATAACTATCAAGATTCAATACGCATGGCTCCGTTTGAAGCATTGTATGGGCATCCTTGTCGTTCTCCACTATGTTGGGTGGAAACAGGTGAAACATCAATAGTCAGGCCAAGCCTTGTCCAAGAAACAATAGATAAGATCTAGTTGATTATAAAGAGGATGGAGACAACTCAGAGTTGTCAAAAATCTTATGCAGATCACCGTTGAAGACCATTGTCATTTGTTGTGGGTGATCATGTCTTATTTAGGATCTCTCCAAGGCTTGGACATCGTCATTTTGGGAGGAAGGTAAAGTTATCTCCTAGTTACATTGACCCTTTTTAGATACTATAATGGGTTGGAGAGGTGGAATATAGGTTGGCATTACCACCACGGTTTAGTTCGGTTCATAATGTGTTCTATGTTTCCCAGTTAAAAAAGTATCACCCTGATCCTGACCATGTGATCAGATGGGATCACGTTGAGCTAGAACCGGATGCATCACTACTACATATTTCAGTGCG
This sequence comes from Viscum album, assembly GCA_963277665.1. Classification (NCBI taxonomy): domain Eukaryota; kingdom Viridiplantae; phylum Streptophyta; class Magnoliopsida; order Santalales; family Viscaceae; genus Viscum; species Viscum album. The sequence continues at coordinate 409,525,962 of OY728129.1, read as the reverse complement.
GATCATGGATAGACAAGAGAAAGTTTTGTGTAGGAAAATCATCGGCCTAGTGTGGGTTTTATGGCAACATGGTCAGATTCAGGAAGAGACTTGGGAACGTGAGAAGGAAATGACAGAGCAGTGTCCAGAACTCTTTTTGGCCAGCAGGGTTTGTTTACTTTCCGAGGATGGAAAGACCAATGTTGGGGAGAATTTAGTACCCCTGATTTCGGGTACATAACCCCTTTCCTCACATTTTTTAAATTTGGTGTGTATTAAAATAGAGAGTTTCCATAAAATGGAGAGTTTCCATAAAATAGAGTGTTTCCATAAAATAGAATGTTTCCATAATATAGAGTGTTTCCATTAATTTGGATGTTTCCATAATGTTGGTTGTTTCCATAAATTTTGATATTTCCATAATGTTGGTTGTTTCCATAAATTTGGATATTTCTATAATGTTGGTTGTTTCCATAAATTGGGGTGTTTCCATAAAGTGTGATGTTTCCATAAAAATGGTAAAGGTGAAGGATGGGAGAGTTTGGGGGTTTTATAAGGTGTTTTGGGACAATAATTAATGTCACACGATCCATACACGGTTGGCACAAACCGTGTGGTCAAATCTTGCGCAGAGGTCAAATCTAGATCTTATTTTCTAGGAGCTTGCTCGTTTTTGCTCTATTTATTTTGTTTTGGATTCAAAACGCCCCTATTTCGATATTACTCTCCCAATAAGGCTTTATAACCCTTCCCACATGAGTTGAAGCAATTCCGTAACCTTCCCTTAGTGATTTCGAGTCCGATTCTTGAGGTATGTCACCATTCTTTAATGATTTTTCATGATTTCTTATATCTACTTAGATCTACTTCTCTGATCTCCATTATTTCTCATATCTGAACCTATAGTGGGTAGATCTACGTTTTTTGATGCCAAATATTTCAATGTTGAGTCGTGATCTTTCTAGGATAAGAGATCTAAGGCCGGTCTTGGAGAATCGACCCGCTTTCTTATGTGTTCTTCATCTGTTGTTAAAGTTTCGTCAAGACCTTCGAGGTAGGTGGCTTCTCTTTCAACTCCTCTTGATAGAATTGTTTTTCTTAGATTCAAATTGGTTCATTGATTGTGAAATTCATGGAAAAATATTCATTTGTGATGATTTATGGTTTTTGTGAAATTGCGTGATCTTGGTGAATAGTTGTGCAAAAGGGGGTTTAATTTAAAATGATGATTTTAAATTATGGATTTTATGGAATTTCTAAATGGTGTATGAAAAGGTGGGTTTCAATAGAAATGTTTTTAAATAAAAATTTAGTTTTATTGAAATGGTTTGGAGTTGAAATGGTTTGGCATTGAAATGGTTTTGATGGAAATAGTTTTCAATAAAAAGGTATTTTTATTGAAAGGATTATTTTGGCTTGATCGTTGGGCAGATGTGTTGTGTGTTCATATTTCATATACAGGGCTTGGTTGAAATAATACCTTGTGCTCAGTGCCAAAGGTTCAATGGCACATGGAAATTACAATATACGGGGCTTGGTTGAAATATGACTTTGTGCCCAGTGCCAAAGGATTAATGGCACATGAGAAACAATTACCTTGTGACGACTTAGTAGATTGATGAGAAACCGCTCATGAGTATGAAATTGTCATAACATAGGATGCATGGTTGGTTACATGAGTTTGAGAAATTGTTGGGTATGCAGATATAGGGATATTGGGAAATTGTTGTAAAGGTTGTTTGGTTATTTTTCTGGAAAAATATCTTGCTGAAAAATTGGTTTCAATTGCACTTTTATGGTTTTGGTAATGAACAATTTTGGAAACTTGTTTATATTTATTTCTAAACTGATTTTGAGAAATTTTTTATATAGATTGTTTTATATAGCTGTTGGTAACTCTTCTATCCTAGTGGTGTGAGTAGGGAAGTCATTGGAGAAAACCTACTGAGTTTTATACTCACCCCTGCTTTGGCACTTTGGTGCTTTTTGCAGATGTCGTATTCCGAGACATAGGTAAAGGTAAGGCATCTCATTGCTAGTGGTTCATGGTGATGCTTGGGTGATTTGGTGGTGCTTAGAGCATGGATCTTGGTGTGGAGCCATGGAGGGTTTCTTGGTGTCTTATGAGAGTCTTGAGTTGTTTATCCGCTATTGTGTACTTTGATGTGTTTGACTTAAATGAAGTTTCTTCGCTGTCTTTCAATTGTTCATGCATCATATAGTAAATGTTTGGTTATGGTTTGTTTGTTTATTGGGTTATTCCATAAAGAGTAAATCGTCCCCCACTTGTATTTAAAACCCTTCGGCATTTATTGCCAGCCTTTGGCGTCTTAGGGATGTCGCTTAAGGCCTAGTAATGACTCATTGTGCTCTCAAGCCAATAAGAATTGGCGGGTCATTACTCCTACCATATATCAAGATTCTATAGAAAAAAATATCAAGAATGGATCGATCCAATTTCATCAATTGATCATGTAATTTTATTGTGATCGCCTGAGCATCATAATCACTTTGATTTTCTACACTAGCACTCGGGAATAGAAGCATGCTAATCATTGATTTGTGATACATATTTGGATGATCTATATGGAATCTAGTTTAAAGTATTTGAGCTACGATAATCCAATGAAGTTGGGATAACACTAGGATCATGATGTTCCACCAAGGTATATTTTTATTTCTTTTATAATTCAATTCAATTCCACGAGATTCTTTACATGAATAAAATATAATTATATTGAATCATGCATATTAAGATGAATTTAGTTCTAAAAATTGAAAATTCATCTATTTTAACACTTTCCCTACATACCCTCTAACACCTCTGAGGTCACCTTTGTTTATATATTTATCATACAGTTGATTATTTTGAGTTTTAGGGTGTTTAGTATGATTTTTCACAAATTGTTTGATCTTTTATAAGCTTCATGTTTGGACAAAAAAATTTGAAATCATATAGAGTAAATCAGGTGATATTGATAGTTTTTAAAAATGGAAACCACACAGTTACTACACGGTTTTGTAAAATTTGGGAGTAAACAATGTGAACTACTTGGTTTTAGGCATTTTTTTTTCTTTTCAAGTCCTTTTAATTAGGGAATTACCATGCCCCTTCACCACATTGAACCATCCCAACGAAGCACCTTTCTCATCCTTTCCTCTCCTTCTCCACTCATTCCTTAATGATTTTACAGTGGTTTCTTAGCGAATCTTCACCAATATTGAAAGGTAAGATCTCTTCCTTCCAATTTTTATGGGTTTTATCTCTATTTATTTATCCCTCTATAAACCTAGTGTCTATAGATTCTTAATCCCATAAATAGTTTTATTTTAAATTAGGGTTTTTGGTTTCTAGGGGTTGTGAGCTATCTCTTATGGCCCATTCTAGTGGGTTTCATCAAATACAACATGGTTTTGACACTTGAGGTATTTTTTACATATTATTACTCTTTAGTTAATATAATATTTAATTATTATTAGTTTAAACTTTCATTTGACATAGAATAATTAAGTATATATTATTCATAATAGTTTTTTCAAGGGTTTTCCATGTTTTTATGTGGATTTACTTTGATACAATAGGTTAATTTCATGGTTCAAGGTAACTTATAATCTAAATTATGTTTTAATAATTTTAGGTGTTTGATAAAATTATTATTTTAGTATTCCTTCATAAAAATTATTTGTTAAAATGTTTTTGGTGTGTTTCATGGTTTAGAGGATTCCATGTTCTTTAAGGGATGCGTATTTTATTTATTGAATTATTAGGAGATAACTTCGCTTATTTGATCATGGTGGTGTCATAAATGTGGATTATGTGTTTAATGTAAATTAATTGGTTTTCAAATATGGTTTTAAAGAGGTATTTATAAATGTGCTATTATATGTTTGAAAATAAACAGATTGTTTGGAACCTTATATAAAGAAACTTATGTTGTTTGATGGTTATAACCTTGTTGATCACCCTGATGTTTCTTTTTTATAATTATGTGTATTGATGAATTAATAAATTGTGATTCATATTTATGATTGTGGGTAAGGGTATCATTGATAAAGGGTGTGTTAGAGGGGGTATATATATTGTTATAGGATTACATTTCCTTAGGCTATGTTGTTTTCATGTGATTGATGGTTATCTTGATAATGGGACATCACCATTATATATTATATGAGGAATCCTAGGATACCAAGTGTGAAATAACAGGATTTATGCATTATTATTTGAGTTTATACACTATCTATTATCCCCTAGTTTTATTATTATAACTCTGGTTATGTGGAATGTATCTGATGAGGGAAGTTGATAGTGATTTAGGTTATAAGTTATAGGACTGAAAAACATACCGCAAGTTGGTTCCAACTATATACATTGAGAATTATCCCTTTGTTCCATGTGGTGTTACCTCATGTGATATGTTGTATGTTATTATTTCATTATTTTTTTATCTCACATATAAGTTGTTTATGTATTTAATTTATTCCCTTTTGGTTGATCCTTGATGTTATATGGTTTTACCTTATGTCATTATTTTAAATTTTTCATGTCCCTCCATGAAATTACATTTTTTAATGATTTTAAATCATTCTTTATTTATACTTTATGGGTTTATAAAGGTTACAAAGGAAAATGGATGGGTTGTTTTCTGATATTTATTTAAAATGGAAAATTGAAGGTTTGATTTGATTTTTCAACAACATGAATTAATCAAGGGTTTGTTAAGTGATTGTTTTTTAATCATGATAGTTAAATGAAAACTAATTTTATTATATTTATTTTCAAACTATTGAACATGGTTTATTTTATAAAATGAATGAAATAGACCCTTGCTTTTATCTTATTGGGTGTTGTATCACGCCCTACATAATCACATTGGAGCGTATGTAGACTCTAGGTTTTATATAGGTTTTCAGGTCTTGGATTCCATGTTGGATTGGTACCACTCTATATTTTCAAGAATATGGATGTTGGTTAATGTGGGTGACTTGATAATCACAATGAAATGGTGTGGTTGTTCCCTCAGGTTCATTGGAACAGTTTGGGTTTTGTTTTTTTATCATCCTCCTTGATTGTTTACATTTATTTTTTGACTTCTTGTTATGGAATGTAAAAGAATTGTATCACATGATTTTATCTAATTTGAAATGTTTTAGTAAAAGATTTTAGTCATCATAGTTATGTCATGTTTTAATATTTTACAATTCTTATATAGGTCAATTATATTGCATGATTATCCAATGATTAGACACCACACATAAGGTTACTGGTTGGAAGTTGTTATTTATATTTGTATTATTGAGGGTGAAATACTTCCTAGAAATCATGGTTTTATACCCTCAGTGCTTGTATTGAACCTAGGCTGATTGAGAATGTGTTTCAGGCCTTCTAGTGGACTTAGCCTAGTGATGTGTCAGGTTGACCTGGAGTGGTTCCTTACATACTCAGTTCCTTTAATTGTATGATAGCACTCATGAAAATATTTAATTTGAAATTTCAACCAAATTTTATAGAATGTATGTGTAATGTATATATTTTAATGGGTTTCTTGTCATGAGAGACAAGAGTGGGAGAAGGTGTCTCTAACTAGAATATCGTCGACCATTGTGGGGATACTGTGTGTATATGGTTTATCTCATTCAATAAAAAAATTAAGATTGTGCATTATCGATTCCACCCGCATTGAAAGTCCCCCCCCCCCCTAAATGGGTGGTTGGTTGACTGAGAAAATACCTCATGAGGCGCTGTGAGTTTTTTTAAAAAAAAATATTTTTTTTCTACAATTAAATATAGCACCCTATGGGATACCTTGTTTAATCCACAGGATCCCTACACACAACACCCAACCCACCACAGCCCAACGAGTTGTTGGGTCATTCAACTAAAACTAACTTGATTCAGGATAGAATCGACCAAACCAACTCAAAATACTTGTCCCAGAACTAGTAAACACTTTAGTAACTAGTTTAGGATCTTAGAATAACTAAAAAAATCTTTAAAAAATTATAAAATTAGAAAAAATGTCAATAATATATGAAAAAAATTTGGGTGTCAAGTGATGTATCGATAAATAATTAAAATTTTATTAATTTAAGTTTAATGAATTTAAAATTCCCTCACATTGAATTTTAGCATCTTTAATTTTTATTATGCAATTTGATTGCATGTTGAATCATCATGATCTGAGACAGACACATGCTTTTCTTATAATTATTTATTTTATTTTATTAATTATTTTGAGTTTTAAAATGTAATAATCCATTTTTAAATATATATTTAAAATCTATGAATTATCCCTCCATATTTAAATATATAGGGCCTGAAGTTTCCTAATTTCAGAAATAAAATGTAATTCTCACATCTTGTGTTACCCTCACCTACATGTGAGTATTTATTATAAATATCAAAGGAGTTCATGACGACACGGTTCAAGTCGAGAGCTAGTGTGGAGCCGAACAAGAATAATGCATCATTGTTTGTTGGGCGCTACAATTCAAATTATGATATGACTGAAATAATTCTACTAAGGTCTAAGTTTATCCATTATCCACTCCATGGATAAACCATTAGAAAATATCTCATGATCAATCCATTAATTAATTATTTTTGTCTTACATGGTTAATTATATTATTATGTTGGTGTTATAAAATATCATAAAATAGTCAACGATCATGAGAAGATAAAAATTAATAACAGTACGATGAGTGTTTCTATTTAGGAAATGTTAGGATGTGAGCGTGATCACATCGTAAAAATCATGATAAATAGAATCAAAGTTCAGTCATATAGGGAACTAAAATAAATGGATTATAAGTAAAAAAATATCAAGGCACTGTTATTTATTTATAAAAAAATTAAAAAAAATTAAAAATAATGTGAAAGGATAAAATAAAGAATATTTATGCCTAATGATTAAAGAATACCTAAAAATATTAAATTAGATATCACCTTCTGTTATTTGAGTAAAAATGCACCCATTGATAAAGTATTGGTCAAGCGATAGTAGGGGACTCTTAAATTATCAGGGAGTCATAAAAAATATGATGGGTTAACTTAACTAAATTGGTATTGAGTGTAATGTACATAGTCTCTTCAACAAAATTTAGAGGGATGTGTTGGGGAAATTTGAGTCTAGAATTTCATTTTTAGGGAGTCCACTCAAAAGATCAAGGAGTTGTGAGTTAATCTAGTTGGAAAGACCTACCCACCAAAACACCTTTTAAAAATCTACATGGTCATAGTCTAGGTTATTGGAAGGGATATATGAATACATTAAACAAGAATATCCATGCAATGGGATATTCTTGATTAAATTGTGAGGGTTATTAGGATTTTGAAAAAAAATATGGGAGTCTAATAAATAAAATTAATTAAATAAAACATTTGGTAGTCAAGATAAAGTACTAAAATATAATTTTATTTTATTATATAAAATGTAATATAATACAATCACGACATTATCACTTTGATCAATATTGGTGAAAGATAATCTCTCTATTTAAAAAAAAAATTTAGGAGTGGCGGAATTACTTACACATCATACTACACCAACAACATAAATTTTACATTTTGGAGTCCCCTTTTTCTACATAAGAGCCTTATAAGGAGGATAGTAATGAGGAGAATCTTCTGGAAACATATATATTATGCATTTGATGTCCAGTTCCTCTTGTTATATTCTTTATCGAATGAGATCCAAAAGATGCATGAATATGTGGATGCATATAGCATGTTGTCCCATTTCAATGATCTTTATCAAGCGAAGGAAAGATAATAGTGATACAAGATATCGAAGGCAATTTTCACATGAAGTCTTAGAGAAGGGGTTCTAACTGGACCCTGTGTATTCAAGATGATTTTCTATATTGATTTTTTAGACATATTGGGTTTTAAGCTGCCAGATGAATTGTACATAGATCTCATGCTTTCCTCACCTCCTTAGAGGTTCTCAACTTTTATTATGAATTATAATATGAGAAATATATAAAAGTCACTCAAAAAAAACTTCACCCTAATTGACCATGAATATAAGGTTATAATGCTTGAAAAATCTAGAGTCCTTATTGTGAGAAAAAATAAGGGTAAGGTAAAGGGACCTAAGACCAATTTCAAGGCTAAAGCTTCTACACACCACTCAAATAAGAAGAGGATTCATAGGCATTCTAAAAAAATAATCATAATGTTTTTCATGCAGTAATAATTGTCATTATAAGAAGAACTAAACCTTAGGGAAGAAGCACGAGGAAGATTCAAGTGTGTTTGTTATCGAATGTAACCTCTTCATATCTACCATTTTTTTGTATTAGATGTTACTTGTGGTGCTCAGATTTTTATTTGAATATAGGAACCATGTAAATTAAGGATGGTTTCTAGAGGTTATGTGGATCTTCATGCTTCTAATAGCGAAATACTTGCTACCTTTTCTATAGGAAACTATAACCTTATATTCCTAATATGAATGATTAATGTTTTGAATAATTTTTATTATGTTCCTTGTGTTATAAAGAACATAATATTGTGTCATTTTTAGACATGGATGGATTTGTATTCAAGTTTGGGAATAAGTGATTCTATTTTTATAAATATGGTATTTGTTATCTTATATATCCCCTTAATAACAGTCTTTATATACTATAATATGATAACAAATATTTGGCAATTGATAAAGAATCATGTATGAATTACTTATATAACACTTGGTTGGGGAATCACTGACTTTTTCATGTAAATGATAAGAACTTGACAAATATTTATCAATATGAGTATTTAGATTATTTTTAACTAAAACCACTTGATAGATTTCTATCTTGTTTTCATGGTAAAATGACCGTGACAAATTTTGGTAAAAATAGTTGAAGGGACACATAGATTCTTGAATCTTTTCATACTAACATCTATTAACCCTTTCATATTGAAGTTAGTGGTTGATACTCTTACTTCATTACTTTTACTAATGACTTGAGTGGATATGGATACATTTAATTGATGAGGTATAACTCAAAATCATTTGTGAAAATTAAAGAGTTTAAGAATGAAGTATAAAATCATATTTGTAAGATGATAAAGAAGCTTTGATTAGATCGAGATGGAGAATATATTATCCAAGATTTCAATGACTTCCTTAAGGAGTTTGAGATTTTATATCAACTCACTCCTCCTTATACACCAAAGTGGAATGGTGTTAGTAAATTGATTAACAATGCCTTGTTAGATATAGTGACGTTGATGATAAGCCATAAATATTTTCTATTGTCCTTTTTGGGATATGCATTATAGATCATGGTATATGCACTAAGTTATGTGAAAAAAGTGGAAAATGCCATTCCATGTAATATTTGGTATGGGAATAAACCTATTTTTTCACATATATGATTGTGCAGTTGTGAATCATTTATTAAGAAAGAATCTGGAAATGAACTTGCACCCCAAGTAACTAAGATTATCTGTATTGGTTATAAAAAGGAAACTAAAGGATATTATCTATATAACTCTCCAGATAAAATAATTTTGGTAAACTGACTTTCAACCTATCTAGAGAAGGAACACAACTTTAAAAGAGATAGTAGGAGAAATTTTCACTTTGAGGAAGTTGGTTCTAATGATAAAAAAGTGTCGAATTATGAACAAATTCCACAAGGACCTATGGAAGAGTATGTTCTGGAGACACAGGTACTTTCTAGGAGTTCCAAAGACGTTATTAAAGTAGATAGATCTAATTTTCTAGTTATTGAGTATAGTGACCCGCTATTGGTTAAAAATAATGAACATATACCCTACAAGGAGGCAGTAAGCAGCTTAGAAGCTATATGATATAAAAAAGCCATGATTTCTAAGATGGATTCCATATATCAAAAGAAACTTTAGGTTCTAGTATATACTTCAGTAGATGTAAATCCCATTGGGTGTAAATGGGTATTCAAGAAAAAACTAATCGGGGAAGTAAAAGTTAATACTTATAAAACATAGCATGTGGCTAAATGGTTTAAACAAAATCAAAGCATAGAATATGATGAAAGCTTTTCAACATATTTGTATGCTAAAATCTATTATAATTATTCTTACTATAGAATCTAACTATGATTTTGAGATCTATAAAATTGATTTCAAGGCGGATTTCTTTAATAGGAACCTTGTGGAAGATGTCTATATAACAAAACCAGAAGTATTTTTTGGTACAAAAGTACACTAATAAGAAATAAAAATTACATAGATCCATTTATGGGTTGAAGAAAGCATCTAGGTGATGAAATATTTTCTTTGATCCCTAAGGGAATTTGGTTTCATCAAGAATGAACATGATACCTATTTCTATAAGAGTTTTATTGGGAGTGAAGACATTTTTCTAGTATTATATACAAATGACATATTACTAATTGGAAATGAGATTCTAGTATTACATTATGTTAATATTTCATTGTACTTGAGAATATCTACGAAAGAATTAGGTAAAGAAACCTACATTATATGTATCAATATCATTTGTGATAGATCTGAGATGTTGTTTGGACTAAGTCAAGGTACATATAGTGAATAGATACTGAATAGATTCTTTATGGAATAATCATGTAGGTCATTGGTTTCTAGTGTCATAAGGTATACATCTCTCTATGAAATGAATCCTCAGAAATATAATAAGAGAGAGATTTAATATGATTCCTTAAACATAAATGGTAGGATTTTTCATATATGTTACGCTATGTATCAGTCTTGTTGTTTCCCATACCTTGATCATGGTAAACTAATATCAAGAAAAACCAGGTGAAAATTTAATATAGCATGTTATCAAGGGGATAGAAAACTAAATAATTTTGTATATCATATTGATATAATATTGTAGCTATGATATGGTAATATAAAATAGAAAAATTATTATAGTTAGTGGTTTCCATATCTATATAGACTGGGTACTTTTTAGCTTCTCAAGTAGCTTAAGACGTAGGTTTAACAATGTTTTATTTGATATTTTTCAGTTTTACCTAGATAGAAAAGGGTAATCATATTATGATGAAATTTATACTATGCTATTATCTGAGATATCATGGTTTAAAGAGGGAAAAGGGTATATAATCAATGATATCATCTCTTGATCTATTTTTACAGAGATATGGGGTCATAGTAAGAAAAATAAACACGGAAGCATGGTAGGCCTAGAAGTTGTAACCAATACTTGGCAGAATAATTATTATTATGTGAGGCTAACTTATTAGAGAGTTAGGAGTTGGCTCTAGTGCAAGTGGGAGTCTATTGGAGTTATTTTCTTAGAACCTACTGACTTTTTACTTTCAATTAAAATTATATTCAAAGTGTTGAATATCAATAAATGGATTATAACATGATGATTATTCTTTTTCATGAAATTTAATGTGATAATGTCCTTAGAGAATCTATCACATCAAAGGTTATATCATTTCCCTGTTGTAATGAAAAACTTGAAAAGTTATGAAGATATTCTTAAATATTTTTTCTATTATTTAATGAAATCGTATGACTAGACATAGAAAACATAGGCTATCAGGGGTAGGGGGATCATAAGACATTGAGACAACATCTCATGAAGTTCTCCCTTGGTAATCTCTAAGAAAGGGGGTTATGAGAATAGACCAACCAATACAAATTCCACATATTTTATGTGTGATTTGATATTCTTTCTATGAATATGTGTATTGATCCATAGACTTGAAATTATTATTAATTATTATCATGATTCACATACTTTGAAGAATTAATGAAAATAATTGTGGTATATTCTCTTAGTGGGGTAGGATATGTTGGGTATCCCACAGTTTTGATAGGAAAAAAATGATTCATAAATTCATGGACATAGATTTATATTTGAAAATTTCATTTCAGAAAATTCAAATAAAGATATGTCAAGATTATAGTTTGATGACATGTGTTAAAATATTCTTGATGAGTTTTCAAGATAAAGGGTTTATATTACATAGTGAGTATTCATAGGAGGTAGTCATATATATTAATTGTCATTATCTCTTTAGGGGACTTGATTTTTTTCTAGATACTTCTCTTGGACCATGAGTTTGACTTATTGCTATCAGTATGAGGTCCTAGGGGGCACATATAAAGTGTCCACAGGTTCCACTAATTCAGATAAATTAGAGTTCAGGATGACATGGGTCCCATGTGTGTAGACTATTGGGAATTCAAGTTAATAAAAACAAGTAATTCAATTTAATTATATTATTATAGTTTAGAATAATGAAAATTAAATTTATTCCTTGATGTATTCACATGTTATTCAATTATAAAATTGAATACGTGAAAGTATTATAATTTTATTGAACATTGTGTGTTCATGTTTCGTGAAATAATTACGAGAGGAACGATATTAGTTGATGGCTTGTGGTTAATCATGTGGAATTTAGTCATTTCATAAGTGGGTGGTAAAATATTTAGGGTACGCATAATATTTTTACTAAATTATTCGTGTTATTTTTCACTGGTTTAAGAGGTTAAACTACTCTAAGGGATTAAGTGAAATTTTGGAAAGTTAAACCTAATTATTTAAGCTCATTTTTGATCCATCTGCATGATTTTGGTCTTCTCTCCTCCTGTACTCCCTTCTCTCATGATTCTATATAGATAATGATCAAGAATGGATCAATCCAAGTTTCTGGATCAATCACGTGATCTTTAGCGATCACATGAGCATCGTAAGGACTTTAATTTGGCATGATAGCTCATAGTAAATGAAACATGACATTAATGAAGTTGTGGTACATGTGTGGATGATCTATAAGGAATCTAGTTAGGTGTCTTTTATCAACAATAATAGGAGTAGAGCAGATAACATCAAGATCTTGACATCCCACTATGGTAGCATTTTTTATTTTATTTTCATACATAAATTTAATTTTATGTGATTCTTGGAATGAATCAAGTATCTTTATACCGAATAAAGTATCTATGAAAAATTTATTGTGAATAATTGAAAATTCATTTATTTTCATGCTTATGTTGTTTTTGGAATCAAAAGGAGTGTGTCACACACTTTTTTTTAAAACCCGTGATGTGATCCTCACTCAGACTACACAAGCTGGGTTTGATTAAAAGTGTATCTACATGCCATAATAAGAAGAAAATGTGTCATACATGTGTTTCATGATTTCTCGTAGAGGGATGGATATTTCTCAAGAATTTTTCATAATCTTGCGATGTTTTGGTGAGAACATACTTCTGAATGTAGGTTTTTGTTTTCGCCGGCTGTTGATTAAAAAATATTTGGGGCTAAAAAACCCATTTTGGGAGGTCTTATGGGATATTTTTGGTCCGAGAAATACCCACTAAGTGGGAACCCTATATTTGGGTGTATAGTTTCCTTCAAAATATTTGATTTTACTATTCATAGATCCCAAACAGAATTATGAATCAAATTTTATAGTCATATAAATGTGTATTTTTTCATGAGTAAATCTAACCATGTGCGAGGTCATGTGCCCAACACTTTTTCCCGGTTCTTCCAATCTATCAGGACCACATGCCCAAGTATGCATGCGCTAGTGTCATGAGACCAAGTATCGTGTTTCCCAAGCAGTTGTGTGAACCTCCTTCCACTCCCAACTCTCATACAACCTAATCCATGGGTTTAACAATAACTATACACCCACCCTCTACCGACTCTATTTTGGAACACATGGATGGATTACTAAAGGATGAATTAATGTGAGAGCTCAGCTCACCCTAGTAATTTCAGAGACCCCTCACTAGGGCTCCATGTTCCCTAATCATCATGGGGATCATGTAATAGATCTCCACTCACCCTATTCATCCTTAGAAAGTCCAATAAAGTGAAAAACTTGGTCACCTAGGATCCTTTCGAGTCAATTTGTGCCTGACACTTGGGTGAAACACTTGGCCAAGGCTTAACCAAGGGCCCACATATATGGAGACCCTTTTCCCATCTCTACTACTTGAATAAACTGTAATCCAAGGAACCCTCACTAGGGTGAGACCATATAACCATGTTGCATACCTAGGATCCCATAATAGGGAAAACTCCATTGCCCATGTCCTTCACCTGACAAGCCCCATGATCGTGTTTTCAATCATGTCAAATTAGTTGTTTTGGTTTTTACTAGAATTTATGTAGTATACCAGGAACCATAGGTCATCTATTGATAGAGCCATAGATATTTGATTAAAAAATATGTTTTTGAAAATGAAAAGGGGAATGAGAATTTATCAAGCTTGGGTTTTTTATTTATGAGGAAAGCATAAATAAATAAACAATAAAAGAAAGTAGAAATTAATAGATTTGATTAAGCGCAATCAACCCAAGGAAATCTCATGAGGCCTATCCTTCATCGCTTCAAGAGATAGGGTTTGGATCTTTTAATCAATATTTTTTAACACCTATAAATATATGTTTACTAATTTTATATTAGGATACTACTTAGGGTTCAGTCAAAAACACAAAATGATTCATCAGCTACAGCCCATGATAGGGTGATTTGTGTTGAACTTCATAACCGAAACTCGCCAAGAAAACACATGAAGAACTCGTCATGTTTTATAGGTTTGTATGATATTTCAATGTGATGCCATTACATAAATATAAATTTACATGGTAGTTTTTATGAGAGTTCAATTGACCAATATGAACTGTTGGACCCCATTTAAGTTTAATGGGTATTTCTGAGTCCCACAACGGACTTACCCTCATTTTAATTTGTTTTACTCATCTATAAAAGAACATATCCACCTCTCATTGAGGTAAGGGGAATTCACCATTAACATGGTATCAGAGGGAAATTAATCCTGAACCCTCCCTCCCCTGCGGATTCCTAGTTTTGTCCGGCCCCGCCTCTCTCCCCTCTGCCTTTGCCCTTCCCGGCGGGCCTCCCTCCTCTTCCCTAGGTGGCCACCCTCTTCCCCGGTGACTCCCTTCCCCGGTGCGTCTCCCCTCTGCCCTAGACCTTCCTGGCGTCCCTCTCTCCCGGCGCGCCTCCCCTCCTGGTGTCCCTCTCTCCCGACGCACCTCCCCTCCTGACGACCCTCTCTCCCGGCACGCCTCCCCTCCCGGTGTCCCTCTCTCCCGATATGGCTCCCCTCCCGGCACCCTCGCCCAGCGGCACCCTTGCCCCAACGCCCTCGCCCAGGCTCCCTCGCCCAAAATCACCCTTGTCCTGATGACCTCGCCCAGTGGCCCCCCTCACCCCAGCTCCCGGCGCAGCTACTGGCGTCTCCTCCCGACGGCCCTCCGTCGCTGCCCTTCACGAGCACGACCCTCACTCATCCAGTGGCCTCCCTTACCCGGCGGCCTCCCTTTTCGAAGGCTCCATCCCAGGTGGCACTCTTCAACAAGTGGTTTCCGGCTCCCCACAACCGCCGGCTCCCGCTCCCACTTCTCCCAGTGAGCAGAACAGCCGGCTCCTCCAGCAACCGACCTCCACCTCTGTCGGTTCCTCCAGCATCCGGCAGACTCCTGGTTCGACCTCGTGCCACCCGTGCCTCCCCGCTGTGACCTCCGACCAACACCGGAGCTCCCTGGCATTCCCGCTCGAAGTCGCTCCGTCGAGTTCCCCTTAGGTCGGCGCTCTCCTTCGGCCGTACCCGCACCAGGTTTGCCCGTGGCCACTAGCAGCAGATCCAGGAAACTGCGGCCCACCAGTCCTGTGCTTTCTCCCACAATCTAGGAGTTTCCTGTTTTCTGGATCCAATGCGGTCATCCGGACCCGCTCTCCAGCGACACTCCCGACGATGTTTGACAGGACAGTCTCCCGACGCGTCTCGGCTCCTGCATCCGATGCGGTCTCTCGGTCCGCCTCTAGCGGTTTCCTGACCCTGTCCTGAGAATTAGACCTCTTATCCAGCCACTATTGCTCAGCCTGCTAGCTCCACCGCCTGCCTATCTCATCGACCGTCAGTCTGGATGCTCGACTTCTGTGCGTTTCAACATCTCATAGGTGATTTTGGTATGTTTACCACCTACCATCCATCGACCAGTGCTTCTCCAATCACTGTTGTTGATGGCTCAACAATCCCCATTACGGGATTTGGCACATGCCTTTTGACCCCGTCTATGAGTCTTCCTTTCGTTTCCCACGTTCCTCACAACCAGTTTAATCTTCTTTCCATCAGCCAACTCACCAAAGATTTAAACTGTGCTGCTATTTTTACATCATCTGGTGTTGTGTTTCAGGAGAGATCGACGAATCGGGAACTTGGTCGAGGTCATCTTCAGGTCGGGGAGTACATAATAGATATCACACACCCTATTGCATGCCCATCCACCTCAGAATGTGCCCTTGACCTTCATTCTTGCCTTGTTCATCCACCGACTTCCGTCCTCTATAAACATTGCCCCCAATATAGTTCTAATATTTCATTCAATTTTGAACCCTACAAATTTTCAAAACATCATTGGGTGACATATGTACCTCGCTTGGACCCGCGTTCCGTGAATCCTTTCGACCATGTTCACTCCAATGTATGAGGTCCTTGCAGGGTTCCTAACCAGCCTGGGTACCAGTATTATCTTACCTTTATTGATGACTACTTCCACATGAACTGGCTATACCTTCTTCGTGATCGGTCTGAAATATGTTCTACCTTTCAGACCATCTACAATGAAATTCATACTCAATTATCAACCTCGATGAAATGTCTCCGTCTGATTTTTCATCTCTCTGGTGGCACATAATCGTTTGCATCTTCATCAGCTCAATGTCAAGAATGCATTTCTCTATGACTTTCTTGAGGAAGAAGTTTATCTGTAATAGCCACCCGGCTTTTGTGCCTCCAGCGCCGAGTCTCAAGTCTGTCGACTCTTCCACTCTCTGTACGACCTCAAGAAATCTCCTCATGCTTGGTTTGGCCGCTTTAGAACTGTTGTCACTAATTTTGGCCTCTCTCGATGTATGAAGGATCACATAGTTTTTTATAGAACGACTCCTGCTGGTTGTATCCTCTTGGTGGTCTATGTGGATGATATCATCATCACAGGGAGCGACTCCACATGAATCTCCAACCTGAAGGTGCATATTCACCACCACTTTCACACCAAAGATCTTGGTCCCCTCACCTACTTCCTTGGCATAGAGGTCTCCCTTTCTGAGGACACTATCTCTCTCTGCCAACGCAAGTATTCTCTTGATATCTTGCAGGATGCAGGTTTGAGCACAGAAACTGCAGTGGACACACCTCTTGATCCTGGGGAATTATCTCTCCATACCGACTCGGAACCATTTCCTCATCTTGAGAGCCATCAACGTCTAGTGGGTAAACTTAACTACCTCACCATGACACGACCCGACATTGTCTGCACCGTTGGAAAAGTCATCCAGTTCATGGAGCATCCAACCAGATCTCAGTGGGATGTTGTCCTCTGCATTGCCAAATACATCAAGAAAGACCCTGCACGTGGCCTTCAGTACTCACATCATGCTCATTTAGATGTTGAGGCCTCCTGTGATGCGGACTATGCATCTTTCCTCGCTACCCGCATGTCTACTTCGGGATTTGCAGTGTTCTTCTCTAGTAACCTCATCTCCTGGCACGACAAGAAGCATACTGTCGTCTCCAGATCGAGTTCAGAGACCGAATACCGCGCCATGGCCACAGTCACCACTGAGATCCTCTGGCTTCCTAATCTCCTCCATGAGCTCGGCTTCCCGACGCAAGCCTCTGCTCATACCTGGTGTGAAAATCAGGCAGCCACAAAGAATTCCTAGAATCCTGTCTTCCATGAACGGACGAAGCATATCGAGGTGGACTGTCACTTTCTTCACCACCATCTGGAGCAGCAGCATATCAGCTTTGGCCATATTCGGACGGCAAATCAGCTTTCTGACATCTTCACCAAAGTCCTCCCAGGAGCTCTCATTGAATCGCTCACTACCAGGCTGGGTATTTACAGCATCCATGGCCCAACCTGAGGGGGAGTATGAGATGCTATCTGTGTCTTGTCATCTTTTTTTTTGAGACTCAATCCAATCTAGGCATGTCCAGCTTGAGGGGGAGTGTTGGACCCCATTTAAGTTTAATGGGTATTTCTGAGTCCCACATCGGGCTTACCCTTCTTGTAATTTGTTTTACTCATCTATAAAAGAACGTCTCCACCTCTCATTGAGGTAAAGAGAATTCACCATTAACATGAACCATACAAACACAACAATTGAAAGGGGGAAGAAGAAGTTGTGAACGGTGTGTGAAACATCACATGAATGGGTACCGCTAAACATGATCATATGATTTTGATCATGACTTACCAGTACATTACACAATTAAATAAGAAGATAGTAAGAATAAAAACAACATAAAAACCATAATTTAAAATATCATTCAAATAATACAAACACAAAGATAAGGATTAACATCGCATTCCTCATCGTGTGATCACAATGAGTTTAGAACTCCATGGAAGATGAGGAAGACATAGATGTTTAAGAGTCACATACCAATAAGTCAAAAAAAATACCTTATGTTCGATAAAAATTTGATAATGATGGTCGTAAGTGGATTTATGGGAAAATACATCCAATTTTCAACAAAAGTAGACAAGTTCCTAAGGAACTAGGTGACTTTTTTTCATCATCATCATTATTTATTTATATATATTTAAGCCAAAGGATGAGGTAAAAAATAAGAAAGATAGATATTGGGGCCAAAAATAATGAATTCTAAGAGCATCCCCATAAACAATATCCATCCCTTCAAGGGGGAATGATCCCAAGCCATAGAATCAAGTAAATGCCACATCTTGAGGGGCCTTAGACACTAGGTGGTTTGCTGCTTTATTACCCTCACGCCGAGTGTGAAGGATCTTGATGCAGTTGTCAAGAAACCTCATGTTCTTATGGATATAATAGAAGATACTCCATGGAGTATGAATAATGTCATGTATGGAGTTGAAGAGTATTTCGGAGTCCGCCTCAACCATAGCCAATTTAATATTGTTTTGACTTCATATCTCGAGTTCGTGAGCATCACCTTTTCTTACTCCTAGAGGGACTCCCAATTCCCAAAAGTAGTGAATGCCAAAATAAAAGACCCCCAAGTATCAGCCACTAAGCCGCCACCCCGCATGTTATCCATACTATAAGACCCATATGTATTCAATTTATTCCCATGCATGTGCAGATTCCAAAAAATCAACCGACCTGTGAGATAGAAGAATCTGGAAGCGAGGAACCAATTTTCAATAGTAACCTTAACAATGGGTCTTAGTTCCAGTTTTTTATGATAATTAAGAGATCAAAAAGAAAGCTACAGATTCTGGATATAAGGGCCAACCTTGAATATAAAACGCCTTTGTACCAAGCTTTATTTCTAGCAGGCCACATGAACCAGCACCCCGTAGCCATGATAACTACCCTCACCTTCTTCTCAATACTATTACTCTCTTCTCCTTGAAACCATTTATTAAGGAACACAACACCTGGAAACACATATGAACTTGAACCGGTGAACTCTCCAAATTTCCCCACACCCCGCGGGCCCAATCGCTATTAAAAAACATGTGAGCAGGAGACTCCTCCCATGGTATCCCACATCAAGAACACCTAGAGGCAAGATTGATGACGATATGCTTGAAAACATTTTCAGCAGGAAGAGTGTTATTACAAATGTGTCAAACCGGGAAGTTAAGCTTCAACATGACTTCCTTGCACCATGACATATCACCCTATGTATCAATCACAGTATCTATTCACAGCAGTCAATGGTAATATTTCCTAGAAAAAACACCCGAAGAGGATCTTGAAAAAAAATACTTTTTTCAGGGTTGGGTGATAACTCAATGAGATCAAGAACCCGGTGTTGTTCCTCATTCAAGATGTCATGAGTAAAGTCCAGGAACTCCTCACTTTCCTGACAATCATGTCTGGAAGTGTGAACCTGGGAAAGCCCAGAATGGAACCAATCCAGTTCTAATACCAGAAGTTGACATTACCCCTATCGAATATCAACCTATAATGACATTGAAGAGCCAAAAATTCGGATGAATAGCATTCCATAGGGGGGGAGTTCCTATGTGGATTGTTGCTAATCTTCCTATATTTCTGGGCAATAAGTATTCCCCATAACATTTGACCTTCGATGACCTCTCACGCGAGCTTAGCATGCAAACCGTTCCATCACTTCCCTACATTAATTCCTCCTTCCTATGTCAATTGTCCATTCTAGACCAAGAAGCCTAATGATGCTTCTTGTACATACTAGCATCCCAAATGAAGGATGCTAAGAAGTTTTCAATACCATAAATGATCACCTTCGGAGTTGAGACAATATATAGGAAATGTATGGGAATCAAAGTGAGAATAGAGTTCACCAGAGTTATTCAACCATCGAACGACAGTTATGAAACTATCGAACGACAGCTAGCGATTTTTCTAGTTGAGAATCCATCCCATGATCTTGTATGCCACCCTACTAAAATGGTGAATGCGAATCTTTTTAGGGGACAAGGGAACTCCTATATAGTCCATTCGGAAGCTTCGCCTACTAATGCCCAAGCACCTTTCTATATTTCAAGCCCTTATGTAATAACACCCCATAGATATGAACACACTACTCTTCATTCTATTAATGATCTGATCACTCCACTTTTAGTAATCCACCAGGGTCTTTTTAATTCCACCAATAGATCTTGTGTTACCATTGATGAAAATTATGGTATCGTCTGTATACATGATATGGGAGAAGCCTCTCTAGGACTGGCCACAACGACAAGGAAGAATTTTTCCAACCAAAAGCCACCTGTTAATGATCTGGGTGAGGGAGTCTTGCATAGTGATGAATAGGCTAGGAGAAAGTGGTTCTCTGTACCTAAGACCCTACACCTCTTTAAAGAAGTCATAAATCTTTACAAAGAACGAGACATCGATACAAGCAGAACTAAAGCATATGTACAAAAGATCAGATTCCCCAATAAAGAATCCCATTCTATCTAGAACCATGAGCATGAAATTTCATTCCACTCTATCATATGCTTTATCCATATAAATATTGAGAACCATGTTTGTAACACCCCGAGATTTTATGAAAAATATTCTTTTAAATACATTGATGTCTTCTATTATTCACCACACCAAGTTTATATTGTACTATACGCAACACCGTATTAGCTTGCAGTATATGCAACACTATTCTTGGATCGTGTTACACACAATTTCAAGTTCGTTTTATAATAGTCATTATACGCAACCTTGAGTGTGTTTATATATATATATATATTCAATGTATAAATAAAATATGGTTGGATTATGTTATACCAAACAACGAAGGATTCTTGCACAACATGGAACCCTGACTTGGCTTGCATTACACGCAATCGCGACCTTCCTCGATAGCGTGTGTTGTACGCAATACCGGGTTTTACTAAACAACGATATATTATTATAATATTTTTATGTACTAGCCGTTATAAATAGTATTGACTAAATTTTTAATTTTATAACATTATTATTTATCTTACACATTTTCTAGAACATGGTATAAGAACAAAATAATTTTTTCGGGTAAAATAAGTATTTTTCAAAAAATGCAGTTTTGCTGCCTTTTGATGGTGCACCCACATTAAATCTAGTTTTTTAAATTTTTATAAGTTCAATTTGACAAAATAAAATTCTTCTTTGGAATCAAGAAATAAAAATTTACTTTGGATAAAATTTTCATATTATTCTGGTAACTTTCATATTTTGATGAATAGTAAAAACACGCTATATTTTAATTAAAAACAACTTTTTTCATCACAATAATTTATATGGGTAAATTATAATATTGAATGGTTTTAAAGTATAAATAGAACATATTTTTACCATTTAATATAATTTATGTCATTAGCATTGATTTTACATTAAATTTGTATGTTAAATCAATTCAATCTTTTGCAATGTTTTAAAGAAAAACCTGTTTTCTTTCGACAACAGGATTAATTTTAATTTAATTTATGCATCTTTTGTGTATTGAATTTGGAAAAATGGATTCCATATTTGGAATCAGTGGGTCCAAATTATGTTAATAAGCTACTTTTTATTTTTGGGAATTATGAATAGTAACTACGGTAAATTTTATTTACCATAGTTAAAGGTAAATCGGGTAATTAAGGGTAAATATAATATTATAAAATTACCCTAACACATGCCAAAATTTTATTGGATGGCTAAAAGTAGACCCATATAACCTAATGGTCGGATTAGATTAATTATATGGACTTTGGACCATGAATATAATTTAATTATTATTAAAACCAAAGAAAGTGACAACATGTCACTCTCTTAAATATTATAAGTATAATAATTTTACTTTAGTGATAAACATCATAAAACTTCGAACATGAATAGTCTCAAGAAAGCTAAAAAAATTATATACATCATTATAATTTATTTATAATTTTTAAGGATTAAATAATTGTCATTAATGGTGATACATTAATGATGCAGAAATTATTTATTAAGTGAAAAATCAGTAATATAGTTTTTATTGAAATAATAATACCCATTAAGGCCCAAAAAACTGAAAAAAACTTATTCGTAGTGTATATCTACACATTAATCATCCAATGACCTATTATCTAACCGTTTGGATCCTTATAAAAGTGATTATGACATTTATATTATTTTATTTTAAATGATGCCAAAGTTGTCACCTTCATAATTTAATAAATATAACAATTTAACTATTGTTATTTTAAGATGATAAATTCTAGTAAAAGTATTATTGTGAAAGGTAATATATTTATCTTCATCATAGGATTTTATTTTTAATTTTTATGCAACTAATATGTATATTAAATAATTATAAAAAAATGTTGTAGTAATTATTTTATTAAGAGATAAACCAAATAAATGGTTTTAAAAATAATAAAATAAATATTATATGAAATATTTAATGTTATTAACTAATTTTCTAGATACATATGACATTTTATTAATCTATTTAAGCATTTAGTTAGAACACATCTTCTGTATATATTTTATTTAAATTCAAATAAATGAATAGTGTCAAAATTGACAGTATTGTTATTTTATAAAAATAACATATTATAAAATTGTTTAAAAATCACAAAAATATTTAAAAATTATAAATTTAAATTTATATGGTATAAAATGTTTTAAAGTATCCCATTATTGACAATTAAAAACAAATAAGTAATTATTTGTTATAATTTAAAATTTAGAATGTTATTACCACAAATAAAATTAAATTGATTAAATAAGGATAAATCAAGTTTATAATGTTAAAAATAAATTCCTAACTTGTCCAATTTTTATTGGTTGATGAGATTACAACCCTATCTCATCTAATATTCAAATATGAGTCATTTTTGGAGGTTTTTATGTTGGGTAAGATTTATTATAAATTAATATGTTCAAGATTTCCAAAGGTTCCCCTCTCCTCCCTTATAAAAGGGAACCTCCTCCCTCCCTTCCCCACACCAATTTGAGCCTTCATGCTCGGACAACCCCTGAAAAATTATCTTATCAACTTCCCTAGAAACATACTAGAGGTCCTGGTATTCTTAAAAGACCAATTTTAGTGCCCTAAGTGGAGGTCTCAAAGAGGCCCTTCAAAGAAGAGCTAATGTCCGTTACCGATTCTTTCAACTTTATTTCTTCTTCTACTTCTTCTTCTTTAGTTGTTTCATTATGAAATAATAGCATAAGTATCAATCATATACTGATATGTTATTATAAGTATGAAAAAACTCTATTTTACCATATATCCATCCTACGGAAAACAAAATCACCGCGCATGCGTACGTACGGAATACCGTCTCCACGCCGTGGTGTAATTTGTTTTTCCAACACCACCTTACTTGGATGGGTATAATGGTGTAAAAAATAACTATACACAGTTATTATAACAAAATAATGATTATTATATATTGTATCATCCTATCCAATTCAATTCAATAATTATGGGAACGATATCATCGCTCGTGCGTACGTATGGACTACCGTCTCCACGACGCGATGAGATTCATTCTCCATGTTAACCATTTAAGAATGATTATAATGTATATATAAGAAATAATAATGAAATATATGACATTATAAAGTTACTGTAATTATGTATATATATATATGTATGTCATCTACTTAATTCCATTCAACTCAATAAGGAAACGAAAACAGCGTTCATGCGTAGTACGACCTACCGTCTCCATGAATGGTGTATTTCTTTCCATTTATTGATCTATTATATATATGTATATTCTGAATATATATTATATATAAATCATATTTTATATTTTGGAATTAAGTAATAATGATCTAAGTAATCATATGAATAATTACTAGTCAAAACACGGACAACAAATGAAACGATTTTACCCAAAACACTCTTTAACAAGGAATTTACAAAAGAATGGGTAATATAAATTCATAAGTAAACCATATGTGATATAATAACAATTAATATGATTCTGTAATAAGTCAATGACATTATTTAAATCATTATATAAGAGGTTCGGATACATATGAAGCATATCATACATAAGGTAAGGGATAATTTTGCAAATCTCATTTTTATCCGAGATTGCTTATTTGTAAGTATTTACTAGGGTTATTTATATCATCGATGTCCATGTTTTATAAAAGTGTTTTCATGTATTATTAAAGTCCTTTTTACCCATTTTTGACTTTTACTACATGGTATGTAAGGAATATTTCTTTTGATTACGTTACGAGATATTTTTTGACTTTTCGGACAAAAGTACGAGGAGAATGTTATTATTAACTTATACGGCGTGAACGGATTTTTACGGTTTCATAATGCCTAATTTTCATGAATCTTACTCTACATGATTTTATGACTATTTTCAACAAAATACTTTTATTTTAAAATTTCATGGAATTTTTTGAAAAGAAAATGATTTTGACGAAGAAAGGATATTTTCCTGAAGAATTCATTTCAAATGTTTTATCAAAACCATTTTCCATCTAAGATGACATTATTTGATATTTGTATGTTTCAAGTTTAATGTCTCTATTATTTACATGGTTAAATTTTTATGATGAAATGTCCATTTGTTTTATATGGATTATGAAATGATGGGATGATGTTTATAAAACCCATTTTATTCTTTGGGTTATGATGAATGTTTTATGTTTATTTTGTGGCACAAGTAAGAATGATTTCACTATGAGATGGGTGGGACCTATATCTCCCTCAAATGCATTGGGTAAAGATTTTATATCTCATGAGATAGACATGGCTGGAAGGGCATGTTAAACCGGTTCAGTAATACAGGACTGGAATGAGGAGTGAACTCGATTCAGAAAGGGACTTTGTCCACTAAGATGGTCTTGGTAGCAATGACTTGGCTAATATGGAAATCATTTCATGTGCTTAATGGTTGCCACAATTACATGTTTCATTCCCATGCTATTTTATCATTCTTAGTGTTTATTTATGATCTATGCCTTACGTACTTCCATGTTTTATGTCATTGCTCAAGCTTTTGATGTTTAAACATTATGTTCATGTTTTTAAGTTCAAATGTGTATGGAATGTTTTATTTTATCCATGCTTACCCTTACTGAGCATTTGAGATCACCCTTTTTATGTTTTATTTTCCCCAGGATATAAAGAAAGGTTTTAGGTATGGAAAAAAGGGGAAGATCTTTATGGGAGATGTTGAAGATCTTTCACCATGATTAGAAGATTACGTTCCAAGTTTCCAAAGACACTAAACTGTTACGGTCCTTGTGTGTCTGTTTTTGTTATATATTAAGTATTTCGCAAAAGTAATGTAATTTCCTTGTACGTTAAGCTTCAAGACTCTACAAAATTGGACCCTACTACCTTGAGTTTGATGTCCCTAATCATTTCTTGAGCCAGTCTAATGGCGCACTGAATTGTTATTCTTTGATAAAACTGTGCGGCTCCTCTGAAGTCCATCAAGAGAGATACAGAAAAATCCTCCTATTAATGACAATGTACATCAATTTTTAAGGGAAATTACACAGGCTTATGGGGTGGTACTGCTGAAGAGAGGATGAGTCCTTGATTTTAGGAAGGAGCACCAGCGTTGTTTCACTCTCCATGCGGGGAAGATATCATCCTTGATAGGGTCCCATGAAGCCCTGTAGAACAACCCAGGAAACCCATCAGGGCCAGCCACACTGTCTGTTTGAGACCCTAAACATATTTGTAGACCTCTTTCTCATCTTGGAGAACTCAAAACTCTGATTATCAAGGGCCGACAATGTATGGAATGAAATCAAACTGTTCATCACTCCCCCTAGGGTATCCTCCATCCATAAGAAGATTCAAACCTGCAAGAAGAGTCTTAAAATAAATATTATCTATATTCCCTACCTCATCTCAGAAGATTGAGCCACACATTCGCCTGGGGAGAGTTGGATCCAGAGTGAACGTCGAGGGACCACCAGAAGAGGTTGAAACGCCACAAGCTGACGGATCTGGAGCTTTGGGACCACACTTTCACAAAATCCTAATGAGACATGAGAATTATAAAGAAAGCTTTCCTATTGAGTGACGAGACCCATGCCAGAGAAGAAAAAGCCCATGATTCCTCTACCTTCTGAAACCACGGAAGCGGCGGCCGATCTTGACCAAAACGAGCCACCAGGGTCCATTGGTGGAAGGAAGTCACTGCAGAGAAGGCATCAACCAGGAAGATGATCTCTAGGGAACTCTCATCCATGCCCGAACAGACCTATCCCATAGGAATCTCCAGTACGGGCGGAATCAAGGGAACTGAAGGCGTCGCTCGAAGAAGCACTTGCTTGAGAGATGAATCGGTTGAAGCGCCGGTCTCAAACTAATAAGATGACATAAAGGGGATATCCGAGCATGATTTTTGATTTTGTGGAGGCAAATTATGACATGGAGACGATCTAGATTGATCTTCCACCATCTCGGAGCCTTACATTGAAGCCACAATGGTCAAAATACGAACATTCTCTCCAATTGGGTCAATGTGTAATTGAATATTTTTTTTCATGTTTTTAGTAAATGAATTCAAAATATACGTTGAGTAAAAAAATATTTGATAATTGGATACTAGAATCCATAAATAGTGTCATGCGCAAGTATAATGACGATAATGTATGATATATCGTTATGCGATCACACCTCTGCACCAAAACCTTTGTACTCCTCGGCAAGTATTATATCCTAATCAAGTACCATTATTAAAATAAAAGGTGAGAAAAAATTCATGATTCTTTTGAAATGAAATCCATCATGTATCAGTGTGTCTGAAGAGAGAATCGTGGTGTGAGCACCCACGCGCCGAGAGCAAAATGGTCCGATGAGAATTGGGCAGTCTATCATTTTTTTCTTTTGAAGGAGATGTCATAGTTAGACGATTTCACGTTGAGTTCACTATTTTTTTTCCAAATAAATAATTGTGGAGTTCCTCTCAGTATGATTGGTTTTGTGGGGGTTTTATTATTGCACAATCATCTTTATCGGGTTCACTATTCTTATATCACACCAGCTTGTGATGGGTCAGTTTCTAATGGGGTTTGTTCATGGAATCGGAAACACCCAACAGTTCTCATATCTATGATGACTCATGGACCTACATTCCAAAGGCAAACGCTCGTTGGATACCTTGACCAACGATATTTAAGAACTCACATTGGTTTAGAGGATGAGAATTTCGGCTCATCAGACCATTTTGTGGGGAGCTATTGCCTATTCCAAAACTCTCGTATAAATTTAAGATATGTTCGTGAATACTTTCTTTATTCCCAAGTATGACATGGGGAAACCTAAATTAACGATCAATTACGATCATGCATGAGTTCGAAATCATCTGTATGTATCTAAGGTTTTCCATTGATAGGGATATCTGTATATATCCAAGGTTCTCCATCAATGGTACCCTTTTAGGGATGGATTAGAGATTATTTGATCTTTCATTAGGATTATGTTGGTTTTAAGCCACACAGTGAGACGCTCTGTAGTTTACTATCATCTAGGGGATGAAATTTATTTTTATATTGGGATCAAACCTATAAGATGGGATTCCTACATATCCTCGATAAAGGAATAAAAACCCATATAGTTTGATGCCACTTAACAGGAGACAGCGCCTTTGGAGTTCATGCAACGAGGACCAAACCATTCAGTTTAATTTCAAGTGGCAAGGATGTCCAGGAAAAAGGTTTCTACCCAAGGATTGTATGGGACTTATGTAAATGTGGCCTGTGGGAACCAGAAGAGACATGCTCTATATGGAATCCAGCCTTTTTATTGCATAACTTTTCATTACATTTTACAAACAAATGATCTTTAAAGTCTAGTGTCTTGGAAATCAGGAACAATAAAACATGAAAACTTAAAACACTCTTTTAAATCCCCTTGAAATTATTCTTGAAAATTTCATCCTATGTACAATTACTGCAACTCATAACCTGGAGACATACATCAAAGAAAAGGGTGAGCTGAAGGCATAGTAAGGAAAGCAAGGGAATCAGTTTACTTGTGATATCAATAAGAGCTTGATGAAAACCACAAGACATGAGCAATGGAAAAGGAGGCATATCATAAAAAAAGAACATGAAACATAACTTAAATTTTCAGCAACAACATTTAATTTAGACATTCATGAACATATCACTAAGGTTCATCCTCAAGGTGTCATAAAAATTTACCAAGGTTATTCACCAATGTATCGTGAAACTTGTCATATCTAGAGATTAATTCTTTACCCAATACATTGGAGCGCTATCAGGGCGCACCCTTAATATGTATTTATTTTCATGTGATACACATAGATCATAATCAAACATTTCATAAATAACCCATAGAAAATAAAAGAAATGGGTTTCATTTCAAAATTGTGACGTTTTAAGAGTGCTTAAAAATAAGATCATTATGTCATTTATAACCCATAGAAAGGGAGTGAGAGTTATATGTATGTCAATTCTAGAATAAAATAGATAAATTTTATTCCTTGATGAATACCCATGGGAATTAAAATAGATTTGGGTATTCACATAAAAAAACAAGAGAATTCTTGAGAAAAAGCGAGAGAGGTTTTGAGACGAAAATTCTACAGCACAACAACTATACAACATGCTTTTAGAAAACATTAAAAAGAATGGAGACAAGGGTCAACCACTCATAAATAATTCATAATACAGTTTGAGTATAGAATAAGATCATGCCATGGTTATTTTAATGACATGCCACATGAAAGGGAAACATGAAAGAAAAGAGAAAATGTGATTTCTTTTACGAAAAATTTGGCAGCCTAATAGTGTCACTTAAAAATTCATAAAATCAATTGATGAGAGTGGAAAGGGTCTCTTCTCATTTGGAAATGAAATGGAAAGTAGTAAATATATAGAATAACAATCCCCCACATAATAAAATGGAACTATAAGATATAACATAAAGGATGTTATGACTTAAAAGAGGAGGGTGAGAGGTTCCCTTACCTTGAAGAGTGACTTCGAAAGCTCGAAGGTTGGGACCTTGGGGGGATTAAGGGCACCATGGGAGGACTCCTTGAGAGGTAAAAAGACTATAAATTCATTGAGGAGGGTTTTGGAATGAATGTAATGAGGGAATGGATTGGTATTAATAGAAAAAGGGAGGACATATTTAATTAATTTCCAAGGGACACCTCATCAGTGGTATTTGCAAAACCGTGGGTTTTCCCATGGTAATTGCCCAAGGTATTGGACACTTGGGACACCTCATAAGATATATTACTATTCAAAAGTCTACCAGATTTATCACATCATTATTACATCATCAATGATGTCATTAAACACCTGAAACTGAAAACTGTATTTTTACTATTCACCCAAAATTCAATTGTTTCAGAAAAATCCCAAAAAATCACTCTAACCTAATATCGATGCTCTGAATTCAAAAATGAACTCCATTTTATGAAAATAATTTTTTAAATATTCTTAATTTAATTTTTAAATAAAATCATTATTTATTCAAAAAAAAACAACTCTAAAACTCTAACTTGTTTTGTAACACCTTAAGAAAGTAATCAAGGTCTCATAAAATTATCGTATAACCATAATACAATAATGTAAAAATTTGTGATTAAATTTTATGAAAATAAATTTCCATTTTAAATTTTTAAATTAATTATAAAATTGTAAATAAAATATTTACGACATACAAAAAGACAAAAACTTATACTATGATCATTTTTTCACTTTTAAGATGTTTAAATTTTATTTACACATTCATGGGTGAAGTTTCTATTTTTTTGGCCGATTTACTATTCATTACTATTCATAAGGGTGTGTTACTATTCATACTTTACTATTCACTAAAAAAATATGTTGATCCTATTAGACTCTAAATTTTTTTCTTCTCACAACTATAGAAGACCATTTTTTGAAAATCATTTAACATAATTAATTATTTAAGTATACATAAATATTTTAAAATATCTTTTTTTTTCAAAATTCAAGAAATAGTAATATGGAACTATAAATTCATCTTACATTTATCCGGATATTTGAAATTAAAAAACCATAATAAGAAATAAGAATTTAAGTTATACCAAAGGATTACAAAAAGTTTCTAAGGCATCGTTACATAACCCTTTATAACACCAGCATAAGACCTAAGTGTAAGGTGTGCTATGGTGATAAAATCTTGAGGTGGCTCAGACAACATTTCCTGAGTAGTGATTTCTATCATCTTGAACTTCTCCCATTAGTGATTCCTTTCAAGCTTCACATGTGGAAGTTCAGTTTGGGCTTGGCCTAGAGCAAAGCCCAGTGATGCTACCTCCTTCCCAAGCTCCAATAGATGTGCTTCGTATGGTCCATGTCTACTGGATGAGGACATTAAATCTTCTTTCTATATTAATTAACCAATATCACTTGTATTTATAAACAATAATCGCAACATTAAGAGTTTAGTTTCCAACGGTCATATTGACCTATGGTCATATAATATTCAAAACCCAATAGTATCATTTTAATTATACGCACTTCATTACATTAAGGATATAGTTTTGTTGAGTATTAAATAACACACAAAAAATTAGGAAACAAATATTATTCAAAAGTTCAGGTCGTTACATTCTTCCCCCCTTAAGAAATTTCATCCCCGAAATTTTTAACTCGTACCGTCAGAAGAGAAAAGTTGTGGATAATTCTGCCTCATAGACTCCTCTGGTTCCCACATGGCTTCTTCTTATTTGTGGTTCCTCCATAACACCTTAACAAGGTGGGTAGTCTTGTTGTGTAGAACCTTGTCTTTACGAACCAAGATCTCCACCAACCACTCCTCATAAGAGTGGTCATGTTACAATTGTAACACCTCTGGATTTAGTACATGTGAAGGGTCAGGTATGTACTTCATCAAGAGGGATATATGGAAGACATCATGAACTTGTTCTAGATTTGTAAGAAGTTCAAGTTGATAGGAAACTACTCCTACGCGATCAAGGATTTCATTGGGGCCAATGTACCTAGGGATAAGCTTCCCTTACCAATCCTCATAAATCTCTTCCAAGGTGAAATTTGAAGAAATACCTTGTCACCAGCATCAAATCCAAGTCCCTTCGATGGTTGTCGGCATAGCTCTTTTTCCAACTCTGAGCAGGATTAATGTGTTGATGGATGGTGTGGACTTTTTCTGTCGTCTCTTGCACAAGATCAGGCCAAAGAAGCTTTCTCTCACCAGCTTCATGCCAACAAGTAGGATTTCTACATCTCTTACCAAATAGAGCTTCATAGGGTGCCATTTTAATGCTCGAGTGGAAGTTATTGTTGTAAGAGAACTCAAATAAAGGGAGATATTTATCCTATCCTCCTTTAAATTACATTAAGCACGTTCT
This sequence comes from Viscum album, assembly GCA_963277665.1. Taxonomy (NCBI): domain Eukaryota; kingdom Viridiplantae; phylum Streptophyta; class Magnoliopsida; order Santalales; family Viscaceae; genus Viscum; species Viscum album. Next base: position 409,494,225 of record OY728129.1, on the reverse strand, counting down.
CAACATGTCCTCAAGTGTTTGAATAGTCCTTTCAGATTGTCCATGATTGTTTTTTGTTTTCTTTTAACATGTCCTATTGAGGCATGTCCTTTTTGAGTGGCATGAGGTGAACATGATGTATATGGACTGACCAGACGCTGGACAGTAGGTTGGAACCATCTTGGGTTCATGAATATATATATAGATACACACACACACACATATATATATATATATGTGGTGTTTGGTATCAGGAGTATCATTGGATGCATGTTTTGAAGTGAATAGGCATCGGGGAATCAAAGGGATGCAGGTTACATGAGGTTACTTGGGTATCAAGGCATTGAGTATGTGGTTTGTGATTGAGGTTCAAGGCACCAGGTTGTTTTGAAGCATACATGGGATGCAGGACCTCGTTGTTCCCTAGGTGTCGTGGGCTTGAGGCGGGCACCAATACGGTGCGGGATGTGATTGGGTATCGAGAGTGACAAAAGAGCACCTGAGGAGGTGTGGGAGTGATGAAGCATCATGGGAAGACCATGGGTCAAGAAATAGGTCGATGGAACTCTGTTGATTTGAGTTTTGGTTGGGTTGAGACCGAGTTAGGAAGTTCCTAAGGTGGGGAGAAATCTTTGAGGAAGTTGACCTATACCCTTGAGACCAGGGTAGTCTGGGTTGTTTAGACGGGATGGGTATGTTTGGTACAATCTCCATGTTATGTTTTATAGCTTAGGGATGAGCTATATTAATGTGGGGAGATTTTAATGACTCGGGTTTTTGGAATGGGTCAAAATCCCCACCTGGTTTGTATTTTTCAATTAGTGGCTATGCTACTTTTTGATTCATTGATTAGAACTCAATTTTGAGAGTTCTATTGGCCTTATTTGATGGTTTTTGGTTGGTCTAGGGGCTTGGAGAGTACCTCGGGTGTTTTGATTTGGTTTTGGGATCATCAGAGGCTGAATTGCCCAACTTGAAGTTACCGGTGTAGGCACACGGTTACCACATGGTTTGTCAAACCGTGTGGGGCAGTCGTGCAGACCAACAACTTTGGGAAGTGGATACCGTATAATGTCCACATAGTTTAGAAAACCATGCTGGTAATCCATGAGGGCCTACAACCAAAGGTAGTGGCTTCCACATGGTTTCCGCAATGTTTGGAAACCTAAGTGGGAAAACCGGGCGGCCAATGCTGGTTTTTTTTAATTTCTCATTTTCTTTTATTTATTTCCTTTTATGTCCTATCTCCCTCTTTATTCTTATTTGTTCATGCACAACAGGTTTTATCTGTTAGGTTTTCGGGGCCCACAGCGGAAGCAAGTGGGCCGGGGATTTTAAAATTTTCGTCGGCACAACGACTGTACTTGTCGTTGCCGACGATCCGAGCCCCGGAGAGGTCCGAGGATCTCGCATAGATTGTTAAGAGCACAAAAATGGAAGGAAAACATACCCATTACATACCTGAATTCGTTGTCGACCGCTACTTGTCAACGGTGATCGTTGCATGAAAGATCCATATCAGGATCCCTCTAGATCGTCCACACGCGCCACAACAATCCGTGGGAATGCCGATCGTCGAACTCCGGGTGCTAGCACGGTGATTCAACAATATCTTCGACGTCCCAACGATCACCGTATCATCGATCTTGCGATGCGTGAAGAGAAAATTAATCCAAACACTTGGATTGAGTGCTTATCTCTCTAAGAAGTGGGAGGAGAGAGAGGCTCTCAACCCTCATTCCATGAAAATGAGTGAATAGTTAATTACACATCAAGATAGAGAGCCTCCTCTATTATTTATAGAGATGTTGATAAATACCTAGTAGGGTTCCCCGACCCCCGTTAATATCAACGTTCTCTAAATAAATAACTATGACGACTTATAACTGTGTCAATATTATTTATTTATTTTATCACATACTTGTAATATATAAAATATATTACGTGATAAAACCGAGCCTTTTAACTCGACTCGCTTGTCCCGCTTAATATTAAGCGAACCTTGAATATTAAAATAATATTTGTTCGATTAATATTTTCTCGTATTTACTGAACTTGTAAACACATTAAATAAATTCAATCCCAAATATTCATAACTTTAATATTGATGAATTTATTTAATTCTTTTGGTGATCGACAACTTGGACAACGCTCAGACCCTGTAGCGGGGCCCACTATTTCCATATACTTATTCAACTGAATAGGGCGGATTCTTGAATACACTGTTGTGTGTGACCTTCTAGGCCCTTATCTCGATAGCAGTGAATAAAATCCACAGACTAAGAGCGGAGTCTAGAAACTCACCATGGTCCCTAAAGAGATAAGGAGAGTCATAACAACAACTACCATCCTACGAACACTGACTGTGTACTATTGTCTCTTTGTCATTAAATATCTCATAAAGCAGGACACACTCTTGTGTCATCGTCCTTATCTTGCTTTATTATTTGTTGATCTAACCAGATGGATTTGACTTTCTACTACTTTGTCCAAAGACTTATGAAGGCGGCACCATCCTGATCAACCAGGCCTGAGATATATGACTTCCTAAACTTGTAAGCGACAAATCCTTTCTTGACCATTCAACCAACGTCATACCACTAACTACCAACCCGACGCAAACTACCTCGCCACGACATTACTGCCATGGTTTTTTCCTTGCATCAAAGTACGTAATTAAATGATATATATTTGTAATGGTCTCAAGTCAGGAGACCAATACACATGTCTGTAGATAGAAACAACCAATGACACAAAAAACATGTGGTGTTCCTATTGGTGGGTCTTTCCTCATGATCTCATGGCTAGAGATCACCAAGTGAGAACTTCATGAGATGAAGTCTCAATGCTTATGAGCCCCCAGCACCTGATAGTCAGACATCTACTGTGTCCATTCAGTAAGATGTATTTATACTATAGGACATATATTTAAGATCAATTTCACTGTATCTCAAGGTTCTCATTATATCCTATGATCTACTATAACCTCTTGACATGGAAATTAACCTTTGGAAATTACCATTATTATAATGGACACAGAAAAGTCTGCACTATAATGGTAAGATATCATCATGCATATCTAACTGTACACATGATAAGGTAATCAAATGTACTACATAGTTGGGTCTAGGGAACCCACTATTTCAACACTCCCACTTGCACTAGAGCCAACTTGCTAACTAAACTTGTTAGCTACTCACATAATAAATACCATGATTCTACTAAGTAATGGATTTAACTGCTGGGTCTACCACATTTTTGCTGCGTGGCATATCTTCTATATGAAACCTCATTGACTTGAGTAAAACTCCTCAAGATAAGGTACCCTAGAGTATATTACTTTTTTCCATTGTCATAACTTGACAACTTGGCTAGTAAGAATATAATAATTCTCATTATGATAATAATTTTATCACTAGGTGCGAATCCAAGAATTGGAACAACTCATTGCAATTTATAACTGCTTCTTAGCTACTTTATAAGCTGCAACGTACTCGGTATTTATAGGTGTGGCTACCACAAGCTTTTATGAGCTTGACTCGCTCATCTCCTTTACCTAACTGCGATGCTAGATCAAATTGATCTAAGGATTACTGGTTTGTGTCCCACCCAAAATAGTATACCTTCCTCTCCATATTCCAGGTATATATCATTCGTACTTTCCGAAATACAAGATGAGAGTTCTGACTACATCACTTGCAGTGCTCCTGGAAATAATTGATATCTGCATATAATAAATTATATCCTGGAAGTATCAATTATTGTACATATTATTGCATATGTGATTGATCCATCGCTAAAGCATATGGTTTCAATTCACAACTTTAATCTCTACACATACTCTGAACTTGTTAACCTAGAGAGATTAAGACATGTGACATAGGTAACATTTCTGAACTTGAATTGTTCCAACTTGTATTTATTCAATACAATGTCACTATATGTACAATTGACTAAGAACAAGCAACCTTTGTATCTACCTGAGTGGATCCAGTTCCCTAGAATTTAAGTTTCTACTTGAAGTCAATCATTGGAGAATTTTTTTTACCAGATCTTATTTATCTGTAAGATCAAAATCTGTTTTCCATATGTTTCCAAACATATATCACTTGGAAAACATTGGCACTCCCACTATCCTTTGGTAGACACAAGGAAAAGATTCATTTATAATGAATGCTCTAAGATCTTGTTGCTTACATTAATTTAGAATTGGATTTCAATAACTTGAAACCCTTATTGGCATCATTTGATTTCATCATCTCTTTCTGGTTTCGTCGCATAGACACATTCCACGAAAGATGAACTTGACATCGAATAAAAAATAAAAGGATCTTAGATGTTTGGATATGAAAAGTAAAATTCTAATAGATTTAGGCGTACCAACTTGGTATAACCAATCGAGCCTTATTGGTACAATACTTGTACCATCCATGTATCATTTCATTTGAATACCCACCACAATATTCAATTTATAAACAACTTTTCAATTTGACACATGGAATCTATTATTGAATTTTAGTTGATCTTTTCAATCTTAGCTTGTTTCCATATACTGTATACTTATAGGATTTATTATTCTTAACGAATAATATATCACCAACCACAGTGACTATAAAAGCATCACCATGGTTTTATTCTTCCTACCCAGTATGTGTCTCTGGAACATTCCTATTCCACATGTACTTGTGGAACTTGTTCCCTATGCCAACCATTTGTGCATCTCAAGAATTGACTAAGTCTAAGTCAATTCATCTCCCACTATCTCTAATAGAGATGTGAACCCTTGTATATAAATGTATTCTAATACTTGACTACATCTTTTCTATCTTACGGATTTATCCTAAGAAACTGTTAGGATAATTAATTTAGATGCACAACGTGTTTAACTTGATGCAAGTTTTTTTAAATCCTAACAAACGCTTTGCATCTAAACACATCCTATGACATAATGGATTTTCCATCATACTATGACTCATATGAAATCCATTTGTCATTTTAGTTGGCATATTGGTTATGGGTCTATGCTGTTATTTTCAAATCACATTTTGAAATATTATGGAAGTTTCTGCAAGTTGCAACATTGATACAACTTACATCATAACTTTGATGGGTAACATATGCGTTTAGGAATTGCTCCATGCTACATGTTTGTTGATCAATGTTAATATGTAATAATTTTCATTGATCCTCCTTATGAACATCAATATGGTGATTTAGATAAGGTAACATGCGTTTAGAAATTTCTCCACGCTACATTATCATGATCGATGATTGTTTGGTCAAGTTATTCTTCGGCCTGCCGATCCGAAGCAACTCATATCTTCTTACCAAACTTATAATTCAGTATTCTTTAATGACTTAAAGGAAACTTATGATGTATCTTTACCTATTTCTTTATTTTGAATAGTTCACATTGTCTTGTTGAACTAACCTCGGAAAGCTTTGTGTCATACCTTTATTTCTAAAGGTTTCTTTGTCTAAACAAAAGATGTCAATAATACCATGGGTGTTTAGCTGTTCCGAGCCTAAATTCCATACTGGGTATATAGTTGATGTCTGATTTTAGTTTTACTTGACAAAGAATCACATTGCCACAACTGGGTAGGTCTTACATTTTTATATTCATCATGTATTGCCATTAATTAAAATAGTAGTGAAATATTTGTTGAGTATGTAACCACAAACAACAATCATTCCAAAACATGGAATAATGTCCCATCATGTCCAAATGGGCACATGAGATAAATTTTGTTGGTTATACTCCACAACGTGTTCAATTTGAATCAATCACTTTGCAATTAGAAGTTATGTGTTTCTCCCTACTGACTTAGGAATCACCCTTTCTCAACTGCTAGGAGAAGACACTTTACTTCTAATAATGTTTCTCTACTTAATCAGTTATTTTATTTCAATACATATATGTGAAAAGCATATTGTATTTTAATACCCATGAAGTATTCACGAAAACAAAACTTTTATTTGATGAATATTAACTGAATGAGAAGTGGGTACTTCCTTCTTGTATTTCAGTTTTTAATCTTCCATGAATTCATTTCATTTTATGATGAAAATAACCTCCTATTAAATAACCAACCACTTTTCTTTGAAGGACATGACGAAGGTGGCTTTTGCATAACTTTCCATAGGCCTTTTCTCCTGGTCATTCAATGTATTCTCCATAAGAATAAAAGATGGTGTTATCTCTAATATTCTTATTACTTGGTGAAATGTTACCTTAGTAGTAATGAAGCGCTTACCCTATGACGTTCGTTTGTACCTTTAAACGAAACTAGCGTAATTGGGTGTAAAAGGGATAAGAAATGGGATGACATGAAATATTGTGAACTACCTTTCACTTTACACAAATAGAGTGCGACCATCACATTCAAATCTTGCTTCGCTTTCTCCTCAAAAGAATCTTGGAGATGAGACTACATGTTACATCATCCATGTCAGGATGTTGTGGCCGCAACTAACATCAGACTTTGATGATAGCATTATGACAGAACCATCATATGCTTTATTTATGAGTCTCCTGAAAGCAATTTTACACCCTTGCTTCCTGAGTTGTCTTAACAGGTTGGGACACAAGCACCTGGAATTTCCATTATGGTAGTAATGTGCGCAAGTGCCTATACTACACTTGGAATTTCATGCTTGTTTGGACATTAACTTTGTCTAATATTTATCGCCGTTTTATTATGGTATTGCTTGCCATTATCTACAAATATACTTTAGAAGATTGTACTTTTATGTGATTACCTAATGTGACATTACTGATTATTTAATCATTAAATGTATCCCACTAATTTTTCTAATTCTAGGAACCCTCTGTACTAGAATCGAAATAGTCTTGAGTATTCTAGTGGAAAGGATCCCTGAACCCCCCTCATAGTCTACAAGCTAGGGCTATGACACTACTCAGAAGGTCCAAGGTAGGCTTTTGGCTGGCCAACCGCATTAGCTCTTGGTTCCTTGATCTGTTGAGTGAAGTCCCAACTTCAAAAATCATTTACTGATTTACTCAAAACATGCCTCTAAAATTAAAACAAACTAGCTAAGGCTATATCTTTGCTGCAATATTAGTTAAGTCGACCCACCACACAAATAAGAACTCCCTGGTAGTAAGAGGCACCCTCAGCTAAGGCATGAACCGGCACCTCGAACACCCGGTTTTGTTCAAACTTGAATGATGGAAGGTTGTTTGTGAATTAATATTTTCTTTGAGGTTTTTATGTTTTTCTCTCGATGAATGTAATCCATTTATATTAATCTTGTTCATCTATGTTGTCGCGCTCACAACTGAAATTTAATATAAATCAAACATCGCTTCTTTATGGATTTTATTATTTATCATTTTATGTATTTTTCCCACTGTTCTAAAATGAATAAAATAATAAATAAATCCATAAAGGTAAACCACTACCTGACTGGTCTTGAGCATCTAAACGACCTAAGCGCATCTTACCTGAGTCGAAGCTTGACTCAAAATGCAGCTTTCCCCTTGTATTGTATGTTTGCTGGTCTTCTGTAGTGTTGCCATGTCTTGGAGGGGTCGACGTCATTTCTTGGAATACCACCTCGCCTTGGTGGAATCCACGCATCGTCTTGCATCGTCGTACACCGCCTCATCTTGGCGGGGTCTACGTCGCTCGTCATCTTTGTCCGAAGTACATAGATACTCGCTCGCAGGCGAGGGGAACTCGCGAATAAATGTACATCATATAATTATTGGGCGCGTAGGCCCTTATACATTTTAACCGAAAATAGACGATGCGACGACCATCTTTAATTAATTACAATCATCGCACACAGTTTAAATAATTAATTAAATAAAATTAAATGCAAACATGCGAGGGTCGATGCTCAAGACCAGACGATGGGTAAAAATAAAGCGCGATACAAATTAAAATGTATAAATATGTACGAGGGATATATAATTAAATTAAATGGATTTCTAAATTCAATTAATTTAATTAAATAACGGTCCTTTAATTAATTTAATATCTAAATTAAATTAATTCTACTCGGGTATTAAAAAAAATTATTTCACTACAATTAATATATTAATTAATTTAATTAATTAAATTTATTAATTATATTAATTAATTTAACTTAACCCGTGTCAGGGGTTACCTACCCACTAGGAGGACCAGGCGGTGGCCGGGTAAGCTTCACCAGGGTGCTCCCGGGGCGGAGCCGAGGCGGGTGGCCGGTCGTGGCTGCGCTTCCTGTGCTTGTGCTAGGCAGGTTTGTGCATGGGTTTGGCCGGAGCTGGGTAACACCTATGTGAGCGGGAGAGGCTACCGACAGCGGCGGTGTCCGGACTGGAGCCGGTCCAGTGAAGGGGAGCGGCGGCCGAGATCGGACAGAGGCAGCAGGTCGCGGGAGGTGCTACGACGTGCTGAAGGGTCGACATTGGGGCTCCATCGGACCAGGAGGAAGCCGGCTCAACCGGCTCGACCGACTATGGAGCGAGAGGCGGCGGGGTGCGACGGCCTGTGTTGCGACGTGCTGAGCACGAAGCTGATCGGCCGGAGCATGGAGTCCGCCCGAGGAGTCGGTGGGGTGGAGTCAGGGAGCCCGGTGCGGTGTCTCCCGCTGCAGCGCTGGCAAGGTGGGAGAATGACGGACGAGAGGAGGCCTGAGCGGAGGCCCGCATGCTGGGCAGGGTGACTCGAGATGGCCTCCTGGGTGTTGGGCGGTGGTATAGCGGTGCCCTACTAGAGGTCCGCAGCGAGAGGGGCAGGCGGCGCCGAAAGCGGGGCCACCGGCCTGGAGGGCGAGGGGGTGGCCGCCGCGCCGGAGCTGGTGTGCGGAGGATTCAGGCATTCGGCCTTAAGGAGAGGCACCGGTGGAGGGGTGTCGTCACGCTTGGTGTAGCCCGATGCTGCAGCGCGCGGGAGAGGAGTACGGGGTCCGCTCGGACCCCCTGTAAAAAGTCTTTTTTTTGTTCTATTCAGTTTTCCACGTGCAAGAGGGCTGCTCCCTTTTTTTTCTTTACTGTCCACGCGGCAGCATCCTTCCCACCCCTTCCTTTTTTTATTTAAATAAGACTTCAAGGAAGTCTTATTCCACCATATCATTATTAGTTTTTAAAAATAAAAATAAAAAAACTTTAAGACTTACTTCTAAGTCTTTATTCCACCCTTTTCAATTTTTCTAAAGGCTTAGTGATAGCCTTTAAAATTTAATAATAATAAAATTATTATAAAAAAATAAATTATTATTATTATATTATTAATATAATAAATTAATATGCAAATAATAAAAAAATAAATTTTATAATTTGCACAATTAAATTTATTTCGGATGAACCGATTGAAACCTAATCGGTTCACCAAGATGAAATAAAATTATAACCCGAGATCAAACTGCACCTTCGATCCAATCCAAAAAATTAAACTGGCCATAACATGGCCGTTCGAAATCGGATCGACGCGCTATTTGAATGGTTGTGAACAATATTAAACCCTTTACTTAATTATTTATGCAAATTAATTTTCTAGGTTCAGAAAATTTACGCGATTGCTCTGATACCACTGTTAGGTTTCTGGGGCCCGCCGTGGAATCAAGTGGGTTGGGGATTTTAAAATTTTCATCGGCACAATGATGGTACTTGTCATTGCCGACGATCCGAGCCTCGAAGAGGTCCGAGGATCTCTCGTAGATTGTTATGTGTAAAAAAGTAAAAGGAAAACATACCCGTTACATATCCGAAGCTGTTGTCGACCACTACTTGTCGACGGTGATCGTTGCATGAAGGATCTATAGCAGCATCCCTCTAGATCATCCACACGTGCCTCAAAAATCCACAGGAATGCCGATTGTCGAACTCCGGGTGCTAGCACGGCGATTCAACGATAACTTTGACGTCCCAACGATCACCACATTGTCGATATTGCGATGCGTGAGGAGAAACTTGATCCGAACTATTGGATCGAGTGCTTCTCTCTCTAAGAAGAGGGAGGAGAGAGAGGCTCTCAAATCACATTCCATGCAAATGAGTGAATAGTGAATTGCACATTAAGAGAGAGAGCCTCCTCTCTTATTTATAGAGATGTTGATAAATACCCGGTAAGGTTCCCCGACCCCCGTTAATATCAACGTTCTCTAAATAAATAACTATGATGACTTATAACTACGTCAATATTATTTATTTATTTTATCACATACTTGTAATATAGAAAATATATTACGTGATAAAACTGATCCTTTTAACTCGACTCGCTTGTCCCGCTTAATATTTAGCGAACCATGAATATTAAAATAATATTCGTTCGATTAATATTTTCTCGTACTTACTGAACTCGTAAACACATTAAATAAATTCAATCCCAAATATTCATAACTTCAATATTAATGAATTTATTTAATTCTTTTGGTGATCGACAACTTGGACAACGCTCGGACCCCATGGCGGGGCCCACTATGTCCATATACCTATTAAACTGAATAGGGTGGATTCTTGAATACACTATTGTGTGTGACCCTCTAGGCCCTTATCTCGATAGCAGTGAATAAAATCCATAGACCAAGAGCGGAGTCTAGCAACTCCTCATGACCCCTAAAGAGATAAGGATAGTCATAACAATGACTACCATCCAACGAACACTGACTGTGTACTATAGTCTCTTTGTCATTAAATATCTCATAAAGCGGGACACACTCTTTTGTCATCGTCCTTATCTTGCTTTATTATTTGTTGATCTAACCTGATGGATTTGCCTTTCTACTTCTTTGGCCAAAGACTTATGAAGGCGGAACTATCCTGATCAACTAGGCCTGAGATATATGACTTCCTAAACTTGTAAGGGACAAATCCTTTCTTGACCATTCAACCGACATCATGCCACTAACTACACACCCGACACAAACTACCTCGCAACAACATTACTGCCATGGTTTTCACCTTGCATCAAAGTATGTAATTAAATGATATAAATTGGTAATGGTCTCAAGTCAGGAGACCAATACACATGTCCGTAGATAGAAACAACCAATGACACTCAAAACATGTGGTGTTCCTATTGGAGGGTCTGTCCTCATGATCTCACTGCTAGAGATCACCAAGTGCGAACTTCATGAGAAGAAGTCTCCATGCTTATGATCCCCCAGCACCTGATAGTCAGACATCTACTGTGTCCAGTCAGTAAGATGTATCTAGACTATAGAACATATATTTAAGATCAATGTCACTGTATCTCAAGGTTCTCATTATATCCTGGGATCTACTATAACCTCTTTACATGACAATTAACCTTTGGAAATTACCATTATTATAGTGGACATAGAAATGTCTGCACTATAATGGTAAGATATCATCATGAATATCTAACCGTACACATGATACGGTAATCAAAAGTACTACATTGTTGGGTCTAGGGCACCTACTATTTTAACATGATCCACCCCTTTTTCTTCTCTAGTGGGTTTTGATCCAAATCCTCTATCCAACCTCAATTCGTTGAACTGTTGGTGGCTATAAGACCACCTTAGTAAGGATAACCCCATGAACCCTTCATCTTTGTTTATCTATCTCCTTACAGATCGCTGTTTTTGTCTGAGCTGATTTCATGTTTAAATATTGAAAATCATATCTACGTCGATGGACTTAAAATTGGACTTCGATATCAGATGTGACTGCGTCTATGAGTCTAAGGTTGGTGGTGAATACATTTATTTCAGTTTTTTCAGACTTTCGGGGGTTGAAACTTTTTAGCGCAATGATGGGTTTTGAGAAGAACCCTGTTATAGATTATTAACTTGACTGTTTGACCATGAGGGATGTCGTTGGCATGCTCTATTCCAGTTATTATTTAGAGAGGCTGGGAAAGAGGTTATTGATCCTTGGGATATTTTTTCCGAGGTTCCAAAATGGATTCAAATGTTTTTTTTGATTTAAACTCGTGTGTTTAAATTGTTTAAGCTTGATTGAGTGAGTTAGAGGAATTCAAGAACTATGTGATAATGTTCTATAGCTGATAGATAGCGCAGTTCAATCTGTTTAAATTTAGATACATGTTTAAATTTCTTAAATGTGTTTTATGTTTATATAATTATTGAGATTACATGTGTTGAGATGCTTTGGATTGTGATGGGATTGGCCCGAGGTTGGGATGGTATGGCCATCAGAATTGAGTGATGTTGATCATTGGTTGGGGTGGGCCTGAATTTTCTTGAGTGGTATGGACCACAGGAATAGGTGTTGTGGACATCATATTGGGGTGGTGAGACTGTCAGGTTAGGAAAGACCCGTGATACTTGGATGATAAGGCCATCAGAATTGAGCAACATGGTCGCAGGGGCATGAGGTGCTAGAGATAGTGCGACTTAGGTTCTTATTTGGTGATTTTCACTCACTCATGATGGAAAAGCACTGATTGAGCCATGGAAACACGGGTTGACTCCACAATGAGGTGTTTTTTACCACTCATGTGGGCAGAGGCCCCTGATAGTTGTGGATTATGTATTTATGATTTGGGGGTGAATGTTGTATAAATCCACTTGGAAGGTGAGGAGACTTCAGTTTATAGTGATGAGGTTATCAGGTTGGGAGCCGAGGATCGTCGTACTTGAGGAAATGGGCCTGGATGTTTTTTTTTTAGGATAGACATCATTATTCATCTAGCTGTTGTTCCATGGGAAAATGTGAGATTTTGAGAAGGGGTCTCTGGGACCGGGATACTATTGTTTGGGCGTGCCTTCGGGACGTTGGTACATTGAGACACGAGGTGTCAGGAGACACGTGGTGCTAGGATATATGATTAAGGTAGAAACTGAGGGTTCACCAGAACTTTATTACTATAGGGGTACATTGGGCCATGGTCCAATGGCTCTCTTTGCTTCTGAGATCCCGACATTGGCTGAAGCAGGTGACACTCCCTGGTGGTTGCTAAGCACCGATAGAGTTTATGTTTATCTATTCTATCATACTGTTTACTTTCCTAAGAGATTCATATTCACTTAAACACTTATACTAAATACTCACCATTAGGTGGTATCCTACTAAGATTTGTCTTAGACCCTACATGGGTCCTTTAGGACATGTGTAGACTTTATGGATTTACGTAAAGGTAAAGGGTAAGCTTCAAGAGCTGGATCGTAGTACTGTTTGACATAGAGATTGGAATAAACCTTGAGGTTATGCCTAGATATATTTTTTTAGTTTTCCTTCTATTTCTGTATGCTTATTATATGTAGCTACCGTGGTCTACCATGGGTAGTACCTTGGGTATTGTGTTGTATGATTAATATGAAATTCATGTTGTGTCTTGGTTTGTTTTTAGTGGATACAAGTAATTTTATAACATGTTGTTTTGTTTACCTTCCACTATATTTGTTTCTATATTACTTCCATTGTTTATTGCTATTAGATTGTTCTTCCACATTGTGGGTCTGGTTCGAGTCTGCTGAGTTTTTTATTTCCACTGCATGTTATATAATTATGCCCAGATCAGGAGATTTTCTATTCCCAGAGGGTATAGCCTACCCAATATACCTATTTACACCCTCACTACTAGTTGGAAGCCTTTGGCATTCAGGGAGGTGCACCGAAGGCCAGTGGAACCCATATCTTTAGCACTGTTCAGCTAGTTGTTTGGGTTGGGGATGCTACACCACAAATCCTCAAAAATAAATTTATAATAATCTTTACTCATCATAATCACAACCAAATCTAAGAAAAACAAACTAATTAAAAACAAGGCTTCTAGTTCTAGAAAAATGGAGTCGAGAGAGAATCCACCTACCTTAGGGTTTTGGTGAAATCGAAAAACTCACAACCGTAGAAAAAATCTAGGTGAAATCTCCACCAAAACCTCCTTAGATCACTTTTCCTAACATAAAAAATCCCAACTCTCAACACTTTAGGCAACAAAAACCCTATATCTACATGCGACAGTTGTAGATCTAGAAAAATGAGAGAGAGGGTGAACTAGATCTCAAGAAAACCAAGAAAGATCCCAGAAAGGAGACTTACTAGAGAAGAATCACCTTCAAAGAACCTTTAGAACCCTTCCAATTACATCCAAAATGGGTGGGACATCCCCTATAACCCTTTATAACCAAAAATCCCGATTGGGGTTTGAGTTAGAGAAGAAATGAAGCATTTTGGGAAAATCTCGAGTGATCCTATTTAAAAAAACAATTTTTAAATCCGTGTACTGTTAGCTCAAATGATTAGACAATCCTTGTGCTAAATTTTGTCGTTATTACATCCCAATGGTTCCCCACATTATTTCCTTTCATGGATAGACAAACCGTGTGAAAACCATGTGAAGCCCATTGTCTCATACTACACGATTACCTAGGGGGTTCTGCACGGTTTCACCTAACCATGCTCAAACTGTGTGCCCTTAGAAAAGTCCCAAAACTATTAAAAACCTTCTCAAACACTACCAAATAGTACCCAAACACTTTAACCACATAAAAAGTCATAAACAAAGGTTACATACCTCAAACTATGGGTACTATAATAAAGGCCTACACCTTTAACTTAGAGGACCAAATGTCCTAGACACTTATCCAACAAACATTGGATAAAAATAATTCAGCCATGAAACTTCAATTATCTAGTTTGGTTGGTTTTGAATGAATTTTATTAGGTAAAAACATGGGTACATCTAACTTGTTTTCAAAAATACCAAGTGAGTCCTTTTCCACCACTTTAAAAGGCTGCCACTTCTCCCCATTACTCGCACCTCTCAAGACATATTGACTCGACAAAGATCAACCCAAATATCTACTAAAAATACCTCCCCTCATCCAAGAATCTTCTAATTTAGAATAAATAAATCCAAATATTCCTTTTTGTATAAACAAAAAAAGTTACCCAATTAAAAGGTAACATCTCCTCTTAAGCTCACTCGTTTTATTTCCATTATCCAACCCCTCAAACCTTATTATTATATGATTTTATAACAAAAATAGTATTATCAATATACTAGGATGTTTTTATGCTAATTTTTATTCTTAAACTTACTCATAATTCCGTCTAATGGGTATCTATCATATTATTTCTGTGTACAGCAAAATACTGCATCACAAAATGATGATTGTTCATTTTTTCCTTTACCAACAGTCATAGTGGCCATTATGATGGACACTCTGTTTATATATGATATATATGGTATTTATTATTTATTTATACTTTTATAATACTTTAATTACACATAACCTTAATAAATTCCATTTTTTGTTAATATGATAACATCGTTTGAGGAAGTGTGGACTATTGCCCCCACGAAGCGATGTGATTCGTTCACACTATACACGGAACACATAAAGGATGGTTTCAATTAATAATATGTGACATAAACAACCTATATATTATATTCTGGACATAATTAAATTTCTAGAAATATAATATATATATTATTTTCATTATTACCATTTCACTCACATAAAAAGAGATAACGTCGTTCTTGGATTTGTGGACTACCACCTCTTCGACATGATTTGATTCCTTTTACATCACAAGAATTATATATATAAGTATATATTATTAAATAATAAGGTAGTTATGATATAATTATCCTTCTGGAAATATATATTTTCACTTACCTTATTTCCATAACGATCATTAAAATACGGGAATGTTACTCATGCATACGTATGACCTACCGTCTCCAGGATGGTAATATTGGTTCATTTTTCATAACCATATTCAATGAATGATTTTATAAGTATAATTTACATATAAATATGATAATTATTTAATTATTATTATTCTTGATATGTGTGTAATTAACTCTTTGACCATAGTTTACCTACCAATGTTATTTTTGACACATAAACCGAATGTGGTAAAAACACCCGACGTAAAAATAATTGTTTAAGTAGTTGTATGAAACATGGTAATAAGTGAAATAAAAGTAATGATAAACATTAAAAAGGTTCTAAAAAATATATAAGTTTATTATATAGGAAGTTAATGTATTTTCACCCAAAAGAAAACTCAAGGTAATAGATTTTTGTCTTACTTTTCTTTCCATGAGGCATGATTTATTTTTGTGTACCTAATTTATTATATATGGTTTACATAATTCAACATTGAAATTAATATCATGATTTATATTATATTAATGGTATTTAAAGGATTCATTTTATTATTACTACATTTGGTTTTTCCAATTTATATGTCATAAGGGATTCTCATCTCACTTTTTACATCTGTGTGATAAATTTCATGCTCACCGATTATATTTTTTTGGTGTATCTACTTCACCTTTTTTATATTATATCATTAATAATTTTATCTTCATATTACTTAAAACTTACATTTAATATTATTCCTTCATGAATATAACGATTTAAAATGTTTCAAAGTGGTATGGGATACTTCAGAGTGTTTAAAGGTTATTTTCCTCAATAATAACATTAATAATCTTGCAATGGTATTTCCATTAGAGGAAATTATATTACCATTATTAAATAAAAAATTTAATTTTTTCTCCTATGGTTATACATGACCATTTTCAAGTATTAATAACATTTTACCACTCTTTGGTACTCAAAATGTTTTAGAAAATGTTTATTAGAAAACCCAACATTATTTCTCTCTTTAGCCAGAGGACCTATTTTCTTATAAAACCCATTTTTTATTAAAAAAAATTCAACAAAAAATACTTTTAAAATTATTTGGTAAATTAATTTTTACCCTTTTTGTCTTTTACCAATGTTTTCAAAGGAATATTCTTTTCACTTTCCCAACAAAGAATTTTTCAAACCTTTTTACCGTGTAAAAGGATTGTTCTTTAACATTGTACAACAAGTACATATTTAATCTCCACCATTTATTTGAATCTTCATTTTCATGTTTAAAAGGTTAATTTTTAAAGAAAATATTTTCAAAAGTGGTTTTCAAAGAAAAGGTTTTTCAAAATGGGCTTTCAAAGAAAAGGGTTTTCAAAAGGTTAATAAAAGGATATTTTCCTAAATAATTCATTTAAAATATAATTTTATAGTATTTATATTCATAAACAACAATAACCCTTTATTTTTACTCCACTTGGGATTATTGTATTAATACCATCTTTATTATTCCTCTGGATGGTTTATTATATATTTGGACAAGGATAGTGTTAACATTCACTTCCTTGAATCATTTTTTATTCCCTTAAAATATTCAATCTCCTATGATCATTGAACATTGAATTTCCCCCTAACTATCCATTTCATTTATCATGGATATTAATATTACCTAAACCATATACCATTTTACATATAGTTTCTAGTTTGACAGTTATTTTATTATTTGTGGAAATATCGATAATTCTTTAATCTTTATTCAATATGGATATTTGATAGGGCATATTATTTATTTTGATTATTAGATATGAGGAATGATTTAGACTGGTGATAACATGTGGATCCTAGAGTTTATATACCTCCTCAATTCATCGATAGGTTCCCATGATACAAATTAGTTGTGAAAATTAAATGGGTTTATATCTATAGTTTTAAACCGTCTTGTGAAGGGTCTTGACTATATAGGTTTTCATGTTACTTAGACATGAAGTCCATTAAGAAATAATTTCCCTCATATTAGTTTCAATTAATATTCATTCATGATATTTTGCATCAAAATATCTATAGATACATTTCATTTTTAGTTATTTAGATGCCATGTGTTTAAGTTTCATAACATTCCATATTATTTTTCCTTAACTATTTATTTGAATCGCATGTGTACAATTATTACCCTGACATTTTGTTTATGAAATTCCCTCTCAATTTATTGATTATATGGCATGTGATTTCAGTTATTTACCATTTAACAATTATTATTATTGATTCATTATTTCTTATACTATATTTTTCATTTACTAAGAATTTGATCCCACCCTTATTATTTTTCCATCCCCAGGAATCCAAGAAGCGTACTATGAAAGATATGTTGGGATTTACTAGATGTATTAGAGGTAACCATGAATTTATTTATTTAGGAATAAGAAAAAAAATTATGTTGTAATTATTATATTAATATATAATAAAAGTATCATGTATGTATCTAGTTTTCCAAGACTACTAAACTCTTTGGTTCTTCAGGATTTGATTCCTTGTAATCATGATAGTGTCATTGATAGTGGACATCAGCTTTAGGCCTTATGGGGTCGGGTTTCTATAGTTGGTATCAGAGGAAATTTATTATAAAACTTGGGAAATATATTTATTAAGACATATATTAGAGAACATAACCCTAAGGTAGAATTTTAGGATAAGTATAGAAGAACATCCTAAAATTTCGGTAAGGTAGAGACTATATGGGTATTTCTAGAAATAAATCCCTATCTAGATACTACAAGTGGACTTAGTTTTGGAATAGAGGTACCTAGGAGTAAAAACTCTGACAATTTGTTCTGAGGGTGACTGGGTACATGAAAATGGGCCTTACTATGTACTTGGTTTGACACTCCCAGGGGATACGCTTAGAATAGTTCACATTTTATTTACCTACCATTATGAAGGATTTTTACAACGAATAACCTAGGTTAAACCTATGGTGTTTTATATTGAAGATAAGGAGTCATGGTTTATAAATCCTATGAATGATATTATGGGTAAACTCTAGACCAATGAATAACCTATGTGGAAATAAATGGATGAAGTATTTATGTATTGAGGTTGTATTGAAAACCTTAGTTAAAATGATATTTATTTATTAAACTTATTTCAAGGATTTCCATAATATTTGTTGTTGAAATTACATTAATATGGTTTTAGAAAAGGACAAAATGTATGTCGTGTGATACCCTGTCAAGTCCGGAAAAGCCATATATCTTGAACCCATGACCAAATTACGATAAGGGTTTCACACTAACCACTGACCTACACAATGTCTTGGTTAATTTTTCATTGTTTTTAGTTTAAAAAATTGATGAATAAATTTAAATGATGAACACGTAGTATCAATTTCTAGGATTAGAGATTAATCTATTAACCATATTGGTTTTGGAATATAGTTAAATACAAATAGTCAGACTTGTCATTTTTTTATGGGCCTTAAGATCCTTTAGAAATGTATTTTTGTGATTCATGAATCAACATTAAATTTTTAATGAATTGAAAAATGTTGAAAATGTGTTTATGGATATATATCAAGTAAGTATACAAAGGTAGTAAAATTATTACCCAACATTAGAAAAATTAGTTCGAAATAAAATATTATCATAATACATTAATTTAGGTTGAACCGATGGCCTTCTAAATCATCACAAATATATGGATTTGAGGACCTAAATTTTACATTGATCATACAATTGTTTATACTTTCCCTCTATGTATGTATCTGTACTTTCCACTAATGTTATCCTAATTAGATACCTAGTTATATGTTAGTCTATGTGAAATTAGCACATCCCATTCTCTTTTTTCTAGAGGATGTTTTCCGAACCCTTCTCGTGATGTGGGATTTCAATATAGTAATAATCAAAAAATATATCACCATGATTCAGTTTATATTTCAAGGATGAAATTTTAATAAGGTGGGGAGAATGTGATGCCCTGAAAATATATATTTAGAACCTTGTATTCGATTGCGTGTATGACACGCGACACGAAGCACAAAAGGTAATATAATGTCTGGATAAATTATAATATATTTAATATTAAAAATAGGTTCAATAAATTTAAATGCATGAAACACCGATTTAGAGTGTGTTACACACAATATATACATTCTTTGCCGGATTGCATTACACGAAAGACCAAGTTTTATCGAACAATAATATTTTATTAACATATAATGAGATATAAACTACCTGTTAAATTATTAGTTTTTAATTGTAAATAATAACTTATGAAAATTATGGTTTATGAAAATATATAATGAATTAATTAGTTACAAATTAATTAGAAATTATTATAAGAAGTAATTGAATATAAAGCGAATATTTTTATCGAAAACTATTTTTATGCTCAAAAAGTTATTTTATGTTAATAGATTTAATTAATTAAAATTAGTGAGTGATATTAATTTAATATATATATATATATTATATTAAATCAAAAAATTTGATATTCATAAATTAGGGTTGATATACATAAGATCAGAACAAACTCCATTTTACATATAAAAAACCTATATTTTTATAAAGGTAATTTTACCGCCTTTTAATGGAGAACCCATTTTAAATCTTAATTTTGAAACTTTAAATGATTTAATATTTCAAAATAAAATTCATATTGAAAATATAAAAATAATAATTAGGTTAGGGTGATTTTTTGATATTTTTCTGAATCTTTTTACTTTTTAGTGAATTGTTAAAAATACCAAATTTAAGTTCAAAACTGCTTCTTCATCTAATTTATTTATATTGCTAAATTATATTTTTAATTTTTTTTCAAATATTAATTAGATAATATTTTTAACATTTAATACAATTTATGTCATTTAAATCAATTTCACTTTGAAATCTATTATAAAAACAAAGAAAACTTTCAAATGTTTTTTACTTTAAAAACCCACATTGTCGTCCCGTGTGCGGGGTTAAAATTGAATCAATTTCTACCGCATATAAGATTTGAATTTGGAAAAATTAATTCCATATTTGGATCATCATTATTTATAATCTATAATAATCCCAATTTTTTTACAATTTTTTTTATTGAAAATAATTAAAATTAATCACAATTATTAAGGAAAAAATTAAGCTTAATAAAGGACTTAACCTCTAACTTAGGAGCCCAAATGACCTATCCACTTGTCCAAAACCCATTTGATGTCCATAAATCGTCCATTAACCATAAAGTATTGAGTTTTTATGGTTTTTTATTACTTTTATTAGGTAAAAACGTGGGTACACCTGTCTTTTTTTTCAAAAATACCAAGTGAGTCATTTTCCACCACTATAAATGGCCACCACTTCTCCTCATTACTGACACCTCTCAAGCCAATTTTTTTCAAAAAATATCCATAAAAATAGATCCTTAAAATCCATCCCCTAATCCTAGAATCTTCCCCTCTAATAAAAAAAATCCAATGAATCCTTTTGGTACAAACCAAAAGATGTTACCTGATTAAGAGGTAACGTTTTCTCTCATGCTCTCTAGTTTTATTTCCATTATATAACCCCTAAAACACTCCTATTATATGTTTGTATAACAATAAAAGAATTATAAATATACTATTATTTATTTAGTAAAATGTTTCTACCTACAATTACACAAATGTTTATCTAATGGGTGACAAATATATTATTTTGGTGTACGACGAACTGTTGCCTCACGAAACGATGATTGTTCATTTTTTCTTTACCACATCTCATGGTGGCCATTATGATGGAAACTCTATTTATATATGATATAAATGATATTTATTATTTACTTATACTTATTTAATCCTTTTATTACACATACCATTAATATTTTCTGTTTTATTTTAATACGATTACATCATTTGAGGAAGTGTGGATTATCGCCCCCTCGAGGTGATGTGATTCGTTCGCACTATACATGGAACCTATAAAGGATGGTTTCAATTAAAAATATGTGACATAAAAAAAATATTATATTCATTACATAATTAAATTTCTTACAATATACTATATATATATATATATATATTATTTTCATTATTACACTTCCACACACTTAAAAAGTGATAACGTCATTCGTGGATGTGTGTACTAACGACTCCTCGGCACGATGTGATTCCTTTTACATCACAAGAATAATATATATATAATTTTATATGATTAAAAAATATATTATTTATGATATAATTATCATTCTATAAATATATATTGCTACTTACCTCCTTTCTATAACGATCATTAAAAAACCGGAACATAACTCATGCTTACGTACGACCTATTGTCTCCAGGATTGTAATGTTGGTTCATTTTTGATAACCATATTTAATGATTAATTTTAAATGTATAATTGATGTATAAATATGATATTTTTTTATTCTTTGGATGTTATGAAATGAACCCTTTGACCATAGTTGACCTACCAAAGTTATTTTTGACACACAAACCGAATTTGGTCAAAACACTTCACGTAAACATAATTGTTTAAATAGTTATATAAAACATGGTAATAATTTAAGTAAAAGTAATGATAAAAATCAGAAGTATTTTAAATCAAGTATAAAATTAAAATAATTTTATTATAAAAGAAGTTAAAGTACGTTCACCCGAAAAGAAAATCAAGGTAAGGGATTCTTGTCTCACTTTTCTTTCCATGAGGTATAATTTATTGTTTTGCAGCTAATTTATTATATATGGTGTACATAATGACACATTAAAATTAATATCATGAATTCTATTATCTTCATGGTATTTAAGTGTTTCATTTGATTATTACTACATTTCGTTTTTCCAATTCATATGTTTCAAGGGATTCTCATCTCACTTTTTAAATTCGTGAGATAAATGTCATGTTCACCACTTATATATTTTGTGTGGTGTATCTACTTCACATTTTGTTATAATATATGATTAATAATTTTATCTTCATGATATTTAGAACTTAAATATAATGTTATTTCATTATTAGGATTATGATTTAAAATCTTTTAAAGTGTTATGAGACACTTTGTAATGTTTAATGACTATTTTCCTCAACAATAACTTTAATGATCATGAAATGGTATTTACATTCGAGGAAATTATATCACCATTATTCAATAAAACCTTTAATTTTCTTTACTTTATTTATAAATGACCATTTTCAAGTATTAATACAATTTTTCAAATCTTTTGTACTCAAAATGTTTTAGAAAATGGTTTTTAGAAAACCTAACTTTGTTTCTCTCTTTAGTCAGAGAACCTGTTTTCTTCTAAAAACCATGTTTTTTAAAAATAATTCAAAATTGTTTTTATTTAAAAATGATTTAATAAATACATTTTTACCCTTTTATTCTTTTAACAATGTTTTCAAAGGAATCTTCTTGTCATGTTCTAAACAAGGCATTTTCAAACCTTTTTACTGTGCAAAAAAATGTTCTTCTACCTTGTATGAGAAATAAGAATTTAATAACCCTAATTTATTTAAATCTTTCTTTTCATGTTTAAATTTTTACTTTCTAAAGAAAGTATTTTCAAAAGGGATTTTCATTGAATTTTTTTTTCAAAAGTTTTTTCATAATAAAAGGATATTTTTCTCACGAATGTTTTTAAAATATCATTTTATAGTATTTCTATTCATCATCAACAAAAAATCTTAATTTTTACTCCACTTGGTATTATACTACTGATACCATCATTATTCTTCCTCTATATGATTTATTATTGATTTATCTAATGATTGTATTCACAATCAATTCTTTTAATAATTTCTTATTCCCCTTTAAAAAGTAAATCTCCTATGATCATTGAACATTGAATTTACCCCTAATTATCCATTTCATTTATTATGGATATTTCTATTTCCTAAACCATATATAATTTTACATTTGGTTTCTACATTGAAATTTATTTTATTATTTGTGGAAATATTAAAAATTATGTATTTTTTATTCAATACATATATTGGATAAGGAATAAGATTTATTTTGATTATTCGATATGAGGAATGATTTAGACTGGTAATGATGGGTGGATCCTAGAATTTATATAGGTCCTTGACACATTGATAGGTTCTCATGATACAAATTAGTTTCACAAATTAAATGGTTTTCTATCCGTAGTTTTAAACCATCTTGTGAAAGGTCTTAATGGTATAGGTTTTCATGTGCCTTAGACATGACGTCCATTAAGAAAGCATTGACCTTATATTAGTTTTAGTTATTATTCATTAATGAGATTTTGTGTTAACATATCTATGGATACATTTCACTTTCAATTATTTAGATGGCATGTGTTTTAGTTTCATACCTGGCTATATTTATTTTTCCTTATCTAGTTATTTGAATGGCATGTGTCCGGTCATTACCTTGCCATATTGTTTATGCACTTTCCTCTTAGTTAATTGATTATGTGGTATGTGAGTTCAGTTATTTACCATGTCATAATTATTATTCTCACTGATTCATTGTTTCTTACACAATATTTTTTCCTTATTGGGAATTTTATCTCACCCTTATTATGTTTCTTTCCCCCGGAATCTACGAAGTGTACTATGAAATACATGTAAGGATTTACTAGATTGATTAGAGTTAACATGAAAGTTATTTACATAGAAAAAAGGAATAAATTATGTTGTAATTATTGTATTATTTTTTAATAAAATTCTCTTTTATATATCTATTTTACCAAGAATACTATACTCTTTGGTCCTTCGGGATTTTATTCCTTATAATCAGGTTAAGGTAATTGATAAAAGACACTAGGTCCAAGATTCTAGGGTCAGGTCGCTACATTCATGGTTGGTAACAATGATGAATATACTTTTTTATATGTTACTTATGATATTTATGATATTATTATGCTTATGGAATTATTATATCACACATAAATTTATGATTTCCATTTTGTGGTAATATGATAATGTCATTCGTGTGTATGGTGGACTACTACCTTGTTAAGGGATGCGAATAATTCATTCATTAAATGAAATGTAATAATAAAGGGATTAATAAAAATATGTGAAATATATGAAATAATAGTGCTACTGTAATGATAATATATATATATATATATCATTTACTTACTTTCTTTCAATATGATAAGAAAACGGAAACAACGTTCATGCTTACGTACGACCTACCATCTCCATGAACGGTGTATTCCGTTCCCTATCCATAAATTTTATAGGTTAATATAAATGAATATATAATATATTTATATCATATTTACCATTATATAAATTATTAAATCATGGTCAAATTAAGAGGACCAGAAAGAAAAATTCAGAACTAATACGCAAAAAAAAGCATTTATTACATGAAACACAACTTTAACACGGGATTGTTAATAAACAGGTTATATAAAGTCATAATAAAATAATATATGGTAGGATATATGTGAATATAGTTATATTATAGATTTATAATAAATATATATTTATTATATAGGATTTTTGAAAGCATACAAAGGAATTTGAGACTAAAGGTAAGATACTTCCATCTCACTTTTTTACTTTTGTGTGACACATGCTATATTCACCAAAAATTTCTTTTATGTTGTGTATATACTTCCCAATAATGTACTTTATGATTACTATTATCAAAAATTTTAGTATTTAAATATACATTTGTGGATCTATCTTTCATGTGGTTATGGTTTCATGTAACCAAAGCGGTAAGGGAATTTTGCCTCCATATTCCTTCTTTGAGACACATGTTATGTTATGCATCTATATTATTTTATGAGGTGTATAGAATTACCTTTTGACATGTTATATCATTAATATACTTATTTTAATGATATTTTAAATTTCATTTAATTTTATTATTTCCTGGGTATTACGATTCAAAGTTACCAAAGTGGTCAGTGTTTATTGCTATAATCTCATCTTTTATCGAGATTTTTTATAATTATACTTCCATTGATGAAATATTATGATCCATCTTTCAATAAATATATTGATCATTATTATCCTATGTTTATTCATTATATCCTCCTATAATGGTACCATTTCCAATATTTTTTACTTAATATAATTAATAATTTTTTTTAAGAAAGCTCGAATTTATTTCTATATTTGGTCAAAAATATTTTTTCTCCAAAACCCATGTTTTATGAAAAAAATTTCAAAGAAAATTCTACTATTATCCTAATATTTTTAAAATAAATATTTACCCATATTGTACCTTTTAAAAAAATGGTTTTAAAGGGTATATCATTATTATTTTATGATCAAGTATCTTTTTACTTCAACTACAATATGAAAAGAATCTTTATTTTCACGTATATGTCATATATGGAATTCTCCACCATCATGACCAATACATTAATTTAATATTCCATTATAAAATTTAAATAATATTTTCAAAATAAAAATATGTTCATAAATATTTTGGAATGATTTTTATTTCAAGGTTTTTTAGAAGAAAAGGTTTTCAAAAATGATTTATGTTTAAAAATTGTTTTAAATTAGTTTAAAATATTCCATTGCGAGTTTTAAAGGATATTTTCAAAAAAAAATTCAAAGGTTTTATATTTTAAAAATAAATTTTCAATGTTTAATGGATATTTTCCTCGATAAATGTTTTGAATGAATTTTCAAAATCTATCTTTATAACATTCCAATGTTATTTTAAATGAAAAATATTTTGAATTTTTTTGTGAATGTAATTTTAGATTAAATGTTATTTTCCTTATGAAATGTTACACGTGATCTTTGAAAATTATTTTTCCATCTAGGATTAAACCCTTTTATATAGTTTATACTTTAATAGGGCTATGTTCCAAGGATTCCATTATTCTTGTTTCTTTGAATGGTTTATTTCTAAGAGGAAAAGTTGTTTATGAAACCCGTTTCTCTTCCAAAATATATACCATGTTATAATGCTTATGAAACCTTATTATTTTCTTGGGTTATTCTATGATTAAATAATTATGAAACCTATCTTTTTTCCACATCTTATAGTGTGATGGAATGTTTATGATTCCCATTTCATTTCATGGGTTATGATATAATGAGTGTTTATGATCTTATGGCACACATATGTATAATTTAATTATGTGATGGGTAGGATCCATATATCCCTCTAATGCATTGGGAAAATATTTATATATCTTATGAGATAGAAATGGCTGGAATGGGGAGTGAACCTGGTACAGTAAGATAAGGCTGGATTAGGAGTGTACTTAGTAGAGAATAAAAATTTGACCATCATAACAGTTTGGGGAGTGAACCCATTCCACAATAAGTAAAGGGATGATACCAAGGATGGTGGTGTGTCCCACCCAGTAGGTGTATCCCCTATGAAGTTCCATGATAAGTTTTGGCAATGAGCATTGAATTATAAGGAATTATTTTTTATTCCTATGTATAAGCCAGAAATCTATGTTGTATATTGATATTATGATCTCATGGATTTTATTATTTTATCATATTATCCTTAACATATTATGAACTAAAAATATTTATTCCTTGACTGATGACTATGATCTTTGATATGCTTATTATGGTTTTCAAATGTTATTCTCAGGTTCTCACACCCTTATATTCATATTATGCTTACATATCTCCTTTATTTACCCTTACTAGGAATACGAGATAACCCTTTCTTATGTTTCCTTTCCAAGGGTTATGAATAAAGGTTTTAAGTTTTATTAATAAAGGGGAATATCTTTGTGGGAAACATTTTATATATTTCACCATATTAGAATATTATTTTCCAACATTACAAATGCACTAAACTATTATGGTCCATGGGAATGTGTTTGTATAATATTTATTTAAAAATATGTAGTATCCATGTATGTTAACCCTATGTTACTATAATACCTAAATCCAAATTTCATCTTCTCTCTCAACCAAAATATTTATTAATAATTTTAATGACTTAACCCCTCTACAACCCCTCCTGGGTTGGAAATAGATATGAGAGTGACACCCAAAACCTTCCTTCAATAGGCTATGGGTTTGAAACTAGAACTAAGGGTATATATTACATAAATATGAGTCATAAATATCATAAGTTCCTTGAAAAGATAAACTGTCTTCCAATTAAATCAATATAAACAAACTAAAGAGTTAGAGTTCCCCAATCATAAACTATAACTACATGTGAAGTTCCCATGGGTTGAATTTTTATTTTTTGTCAATTAGTTTTATTTTCATTTTCAATATAATAATATAAAAGTAGTTAATTGGGTGATGGATTGAGAATCCACCTACTAAAGAATCATGGAGAATCTGGCCACATATCAATGGATAAAGGAGTTTGGAGTTGGGTTACCTTGAATACCTATCGGGTTAGATTCACGTGGGTATCACAAACATCAGATGGTTATTCAGTTATTCATAAAGTAAAAGAAAAGTATTATAGATGGATAATTCTTGTCTATAGTAGTTTACAAGAATTAGAGAACATTGGGAGGTATGATGTATATTAAACCTTATTGGACAACTTGTAAAACTAGATTCAAAATTCTTAAAACAGCTAGAAATTTAAAAGGAATAACAACCTGAAGCTAGATAATTTATCCTTGGAGTTTATAATATATCAATTTTTGTGTTATGTGTTTGAAAAATCTTCTCTAATGTCTTGATAAATATTGATATATTATATAATGAATCAGATATACCATGAATAAATTTTGAAATTTTGGTGTAGGGATCATAGAATTTAGCTAAGTATCAGAATCAGTATATGATTCATTCAGAGAAAAAAAATGAAAAATCTCAGCACTATATGAGTCATTTATAATATTTAGTATAATTCATTTTTATATGAGTATGAATTAATTAATATGATAAATAATCTATATATGATTCATTCAACCTATGTACGTGTCTTCATACAACTATGTAAGTAAGGTACTAAATATATATGAAAAAATGGAAAAGGCATATGTTGGTCGGAGTGGACACTCAAGAGGGGGTGAATTGAGTTCCAATTAAAATTTCAGTTTAAAAACATTGTCTTAAAAGCCCCAAATAAAATACTGAATTAAACTGTAGTGAATTTATATCAAAGTAAAGGTTCTGTTGGGTTCTCAAGGGATTGATTATTTCCCAGTTAATCAAAACAGAAGAGTTGATTAACTTTTGAAACTAACTTACTGATTTACAACTAATATAAACACTTGCTAGTTCAATTATCAAAGTGACTTTAAAACTGTTTTGGTTTTAATGTAATTAGCAGCGGAATAAAAAAGAATAACTTTGAAAGATATAGAACAGCAGATATAACCAAGAGGTTCAGTCTCAAGCCGAGACTTAGTCCTCCCAACAATTTATATAATTTTGATCCACACCCTGGATCGGGGTTCACAACAGTTTACAACTGTCCATGTCAAGAACCTCTACCACTGTTATCCGTGGGAACAAAAACAACAGCACCAACTGTCTAGGTCACACATGACCTATACCACTATCCCTGTGGGGAATAAAAGATGTAAGAGATTGAGTGAGGATTTACAGATCCTCCAGTTAAATCATAGGAGACCGTGTGTGTGTTAAATAGAACAGATAACACACACTACTCAATATGTAAAAAGATAAATCACAGAGCAAATATTTAGAGTTTAGAAATGGCTCTAGTGATTGTCGTGCAGTTCTGGACTCCTTTGATTGATCAGAATTTTCTCTGAGTCCTCTTCTGGTCTTTGTCTGGAAAACAGAGTATCGTATGTTTCCTTGTCTTCCAGGTGTAGAGACAGTCGATGAAGCTTTTGAGTTGATGATCTCTTTTTCATTCTTAGCACTTCTCTGGTATGCAGAAATGTGTGTAAGCTTCTAGTAAGTTCAATCGTCTTTTTGCATTCCCACTTGGTTGTTCTTCTAGCACACCCATGGTATGTATGTCTCTGTGTATTCAACTATTCATTCCCTCATTTTGCAGTAGCACACCCTTCCTTTATTTAAAGCACGAGATCCAGTAAAAGATGATTTAATTTTTTCAGGTATGAAGTACGGTTCCCTGAAATCCAACAACACACATTAAATAAATGTCAGTGTATTAAAATATACCTGATATGACCGTTGGTTAGATTAAATAATGATAAAGAAATTAAAGCAGCATCGGGTTCTGTCTCTGGAACGGTAGCTTTGGATATCGGTAGCCTTGTGTATCGGTAGGTCTGAGTATCGGTAGCTTCTTGTGTAACGGTAGGCTTTCCATCGGTAACTCTTCTATTGGTAGACTTTATTTATAACAGTAAGATTTATGTCGGTCGACTTGATTGCATTGGTAGCGGTAGACTTTCTTGTATTGGTGGGCTTTCACATAACGATGACCTTCTTGTATCGGTAAGCTTAGTATATCGGTAACCTTCCGTGTATCGGTAGACTTGCAAACCAGTGACCTTCGAGTATTGGTAGGCTTTGATGTAACGGTAGACTTGAGTACCGGTGAGCTTGTAACTGTAACTCTATCGGTGGACTTGTTCTGTAACGGTAGCTAGTCTGTAACGGTAGCTACTGTCTGTATCGGTGGCTACATTCTGTCTGAGCATTCTATTGACAGAATGAGTAAAGTCAGAGTATAAATATATCCATTAATCCAAAATACTTATAGTAAGAATAATTGAAAGTAACACATATAATAAAGCATATTTGAGATGTATCAAGCATAATTAAGATATAAATAAAATATAGTTGGGATTATCAAAATATAATAAAACAACTCAATTCCCAGAGGGTTCAATAATCTCCCCCTTTTTGATAATCACAACTTATACAAAAAATGAAGTAGTATCAGAGAAAAATATATCAAAAATGATAACAAAAAAAAGGTAGTATCAGAGAAAAAAAAAACAAATAATGGAAAAGAACAAAAGGTTTCTTTTGGTTAAAAAAATTTCCATATTCCTCCACCTATCAATTTAACTACAAGATTCTCCCCCTTTGTGGGTTTCGCTCTTAACTCATTTGTCTCTCCTGTTTCATTTTTCATTTTCTCCCCCTTTGTGATTAACAAAAAGAATGGTATTAGGAAAAAAATACTAGTAGAGAATAAATGAAGAAGTAATAGAAACATAGTAAAGTAGAGAATGAAGAGGAATTTCATTAATATACAAAAGGTACACTGATAAAATCAGAACAAAAAAATACAAGTGAATCCTATCAAACAAGATCTAGAAACACTCAATCCTCCTCTGGAACATGTATCTTTCCCTTAGGATCAGAAGAGGATTCAGGTGCAGGGTCAGCAGAGGGTTTCAGAATAGCTGAAGGGAAAACTGGTGGTTCAGCTACAGAAACTGTACTGGATCTGAAATCTGTAGTCCTCTGAGTGATCATTGGTGTCAAGCTCCGAATAGCCTGAACTAGAGTCAATTTAGGGGTACTCCCAGAGGTAGAAGCAGGAAGTGCAGGAGGTACAATTGGAGGTCTTGCATCCACATGCAAGAAGGGCAGCAGCATGTTCCTGAAATCCATAATAATTCTTCCTCCTCTCTCCATTGCAGACACAAAATCATCTCTATTTTCAATGAATTTGTCCAAGGAAGGAGTAAGCTCCCTGAGCTTACTAACCTGTTCTCTGAAGGCCTGAGTCACTGGAGGTAACTTCATATTCTCAATCAAAAGATTTAAATGGTTTGTCATTTGTTGCTTGGTATAAACCTTCTCGAAATAAGCATCCACCTTAATCTTGATTGCCTCTTGAGAAGTAGTAGCTATCCACAGGTGATCACGAACAAAACTACTAACTTCCCTAGTGGTAGAAAGAATATGAGTATTTGATGCACCACTGGGACTGGCCTTATCCAATTCTTCTTGAATAATAGTGCGGATCTGGTCAGGGTTCACACTAGAGCTAGATGAGGGAAGAGGTTTCATTGAGATGGCCACTGTCTCCTTGAAGGATTGAGTCAGACTACTAACTACCTTCTGAACAAGTTCATCATGACTGTTCAGATGTTCTTTGAATAACTTCTTAAAGGCCTCAAAAACTTCCACAAATTTCTTGACCACTTTTTTGATATATCGAATGTCAGAGTTTACTTGAGTTTGAGAGCTACGCATGGTAGTCAGAGAAGCAATAAATTGTCTCAAAGAAACTACAGCTCCTGTCCAACTCTCAATCTGAGTGTGGCACACTATAATTTCATCCATCATTTCTTTCACAGGACTGGATACACCGTATCCAATGGATAAATCAAGGGATTGCTCCACAATTTTCATCTCTTCAACCATACTTTTATTCATTTCTGCCACTGATTCCCTTATTGATTCTTTCAATTCAACTTTTAAGGACTCAAGGTCCTCCTTGGTGGCCACAAATTCATCCACAGTGGGTAGGGTAACTGATTCCTTTAGGGGATGGTCTTCCTCATCAGAGTCTCCATAAGAAAGTCCAAGAATCATATATCCTGGATCTGATGTCCAAACTTCAATGTCATATAGTACTGATACTGAACCAAGATTCCCCCCCTCACTTGGAACATTCTCCTGATGTATCTCTTCCAACTGTCCTTCTTGAGGTAATTCTGCAATTTTCTCTACAATTGCAGCAGATTCAATAGTTATTTGTTCTGAGTCATTAATGACTCTCTCATCAACAGGTGCTGCTGCTGCTTCTTCCTGATCAGGCATTGTCTTGACTGTACTATCTATCAGAGGGCGCAAACTAAGCTCTTTTTCTTCATTTTCCTCATCATCTGCTTCACCAACAACCTCCTTTTCTCCATTAACATCATGATCCGATTCGGTTGCCTCATCCTCCTCAGAGGTGTCCTTGACAACATACTGGCATGCTTCTTCTTCTTCTTCTTCTGTAGTCTCTGTATCATTGTCCTTCAAGACAGTTTCTCTCTTTGGTAGTTCTTTTCGAGGGCTAGCTGCTCCATAAGAAATAACTTAATGCACAGGACTAGGGGGTAAGTCTGGGTCTCCTCCTTCCTCTACTGATGTCTCTTCCTCCTCAGCTTGAACATCACTGTAGACCGGTTCTGGCTCATCCGGTCCAAGACCATTCTTTTGTCTAGACAGATGATCCACAGGAGTGAACTTGTCATAAATTTTTTCTTCATCATTCACCCATGATTTTCTCCAAGGATTACAACTGACCTTCATGTATTTACAGACAGTCCTGGTGATGCAGAAGTTATCCTTAACTACTATCATTTCATCCTGAGGTCCAGCAACCTCCTTTGCTTTCAACATAGTAGAAATCAATTTAGAAAATAAAAGTGCATTGGACTTAGACTTTGGTCTAGTCATCTCTTCAATCTGAATCATAATCAATCTACATAGATTGATTCTCACACTGTGCTTCATCAAATATAACAGATATATGTCTTGGAATCTCAAAGTAGAAAAATCTCCTCTTCTAGGACTAACAACATGCTGAATAAATTTAAACAATAGCTTATCTTCTCCTGTCATCTCTTCAACAATTACCTTTCTAGGGGTCCCATTTCCTGTAAGCTCCAGGAAAGCATCTTCATATTGAAACACATCACTGGTCGAAGGTACAGAATTTCAGTAGAATGCATAATCTCCATCATGTGGAACTCTTAAGTTCCTAGCCCATTCCACTGAAGTAAAAGATACTTCCTGACCATTTACCAAAGATATCATTCTGCTTTCCTCCTTAGTATTTTCAAAGCAGAGAAAATCATAGAACTGCTTTACCAGCTCAGGATAGTAAGGTCTGTTGTTGTTCACAAATCATTCTAGCCATCCTTGTTCTTATAACACCTTAAGGACCAAGGACTTGCTCTCCATAAGACATTTTTCATTTAGCACTTTGTCAACAACAATCTCTCGCTTCGACAAATGCGGGTTTAGAGGATTTCTTTGAGCTACACTTCCACTTCCACTGGAATCAGAACTAGTTATCTTTTTTCTTTTTGCTGCTGGCGCATCACTACCATCTTTGACATGGGGTCTCTTGACGCGGGCCATTACAGATTCGAGGTTTAGGGTTTTGTGGATTGAGAGGGTTAGGTTGGAGGGATTCGAACAGATGAGTTCGCGGTGAGATTGAGTGAAATCTAGTATCGGTTTTAATATCATTTAGGATCCATAAATAAAATAAATCATAAAAAAACGGTTCGATGTCTCGGATTTACATAAGTTAAAACAGTGCGAGATGTACCGGTAAAGTCTTCTAACTGTGAGGATGTCCTAACGGTGAGGTCTCTTATTGGTGAGGATTTCTAACGGTGAGGATTTCTAACAGCGAGGTCTCCTATCGGTGAGGATTTCTAACAGTGAGAATTTTTAACGGTTTCAAGGGTAAGTTATCATTCCTAATTCATGTCTAATGAAACTTAATCTTACTGAACATAAAGGCATAGTGAAAATATTAGCTAATTGGAGTTCAGTGCCTATAAATTCAAGAGTTATATCACCTATTTGCTAATGATCTCTTAAAAAGTGGTGTCTAACATCAATGTGTTTAGTTCTAGAGTGAGACACATGGTTCTTGGAGATTTTGATCACACTAGTGTTATCACAATTGATTGATACATGTTTAAAACAAATCCATAGTCCAATAAAGTGTTTTTCATCCACAGAATCTGTGCACAGCAACTTCCAGCAGCTATATATTCTGCTTCAGCAGTAGATAATGCAACTGAGTTATGTTTCTTACTACACCATGATACTAGGGACTTTCCAAGTAAATGACATGTGCCAGAAGTGCTCTTCCTATCTAACTTGCATCCAGCAAAGTCAGCATCTGAGTAACTTATTAAATCCAATGATTGTTCTTTTGGGTAAAACAGTCCCAAATTAGCAGTACTTTTAAGATATTTGAAAATCTTTTTAATAGTGAGTATGTGTGATTCTTTAGGATTATCTTTAAACCTAGCACACATACATACACTAAACATAATATCTGGTTGACTAGCAGTAAGGTAATGTAAACTCCCAATCATACCTCTGTAATTAGTTTGATCAACTGGTTTCCTAGATTCATCAATATCCAATTTACAGGTAGTAATCATAGGTGTATCACTTTCCTTAATACTATCCAAACCAAAACGTTTTAATAAATCATTAGTATATTTACTTTGATTCAAAATAATACCATCTTTATTTTGAAAGATTTGAAATCCAATAAAGTACTTAAGCTCTCCCATTAAGCTCATTTCAAACTCATTTTGCATAATCTTTGAAAAATCAGTACATAATGAATTTTTCGAAGATCCAAAAATAATATCATCAACATAGTTTTGTACTATTAAAACATCTTTTGAAATCCTTTTTATAAAAAGAGTGGTATCGGCTATTCCTTTTGTAAATCCTTTTGAAATAATAAATTTTGAAAGTCTTTCATACCAAGCTCTTGGAGCTTGTTTTAAACCATACAAAGCTTTAGAAAGTTTAAAAATATGATTTTGAAAATGAGGATTTGAGAAACCGGGTGGTTTTTCTACAAAAACATATTCAATAATAAAACCATTTAAAAAAGCACTTATCACATCCATTTGATATAACTTGAAATTCAGATGTGATGAATAGGCATGTAAGATCCTAATAGCCTCTAATCTAGCTACATGTGCAAAGGTTTCCTCATAGTCAATTCCTTCTTCTTGATTGTAACCTTGTGCAACTAGCCTAGATTTGTTTCTAATGATGTTTCCAGATTCATCAACTTTGTTTCTAAACACCCATTTCATGCCTATGGTTATAGTGTCCTTAGGTCTTTCTACTAATTTTTAGACTTTGTTTCTTTCAAATTTATTTAGTTCTTCTTGCATAACCATTACCCAAAATTCATCATTGATAGCATCATTGATATTTTTAGGTTCTAACTGTGAAATAAAAGCTTGATGTTCAACTTGATTTCTTAGAGAAGCTCTAGTGTGTGTCCCTCTATCAAGATTTACTACAACAGCATCTAAAAGATGATTCTTTAGAATTCTAGTTGATCTATTAAAGGTAGGACTAGAAATTTTAGGTTCATCAACAGGTTGGGAATCAACAGAAGTAGGTTCTGAAAGATTTCCAGAATTGGATGCTTTTACTACAGGTCCACTGTCCTTATCATTAAGGTTAAAAATAGATAGATCATCTTCAATATTTTCAAGAGAAGTCTTGGGCTCATGTGGATCAGTTTCATCAAATTTGATGTGAACATATTCTTCCACACATTTGGTTCTCTTATTGAAAACTCTATAGGATTTAATAGTTATGGAGTATCCTAGGAAAATTCCTTCATCACTCTTTGGTGAAAACTTGTCAAGATTATCTTTAGTATTAAGAATAAAGACATTGCAACCAAAAACTATGAAGTAGTTAACCATAGGTTTCCTATGGTTCCACAACTCATAAGGGGTCCTCTTAAGAACAGGTCTGATCAAGAATCTATTGATAACATAACAAGATATATTTACAGCTTCATCCCAAAAGTAAACAGGTAGGTCATACTCATTAAGCATAGTCCTAGCAATTTCCTGAAGGGTTTTATTTCTCCTTTCTACTACACCATTCTGCTGTGGTGTCCTAGGGGCCGAGAAATTGTGACTATAGCCACTGTGTGAGCAGTAGGATTCAAACTCATGATTTTCAAACTCACGACCATGAACACTTCTCAGGGTTATAATCTTAAGTCCACTAAGGTTCTCTATAGATTTGGAGTATTTAACAAAGTAAGAACACGCTTCACTTTTGTGAGCTAGAAAATATACCCAAGTATATCTAGAAAAGTCATCTACTAAGACATAGACATAGTGCTTCCCATTTAAACTAGAAACTCTAGAAGGTCCAAATCAATCCATGTGAACCAACTCGAGAGGTTGAGAAGCTGAAACTTCTTTCTTTGATTTAAAAGAAACATTATGTTGCTTTCCCTTTTGACAGGGATTACAAACTTTGTCTGCTGGAAATTCAAGTTTGGGTAGGTCTCTAACTAAGTTCTTCCTAGAAAGTTTTCTAAGTGACTATACATTGCAGTGTCCTAATCTTCTGTGCCAAACCAAGAATCTTTATAAAAAGAATTTAAACAAGTAATATTTTGCTTTTCTAAAGAATTCAGATCAACAGCATATACATTTTCATTTCTTAAGGCAGAAAATACTAAAACATTTTTAGAATTAAAAACATTTCAAGAATCATTTTCAAATTTAATATAAAAACCATCATCACATAACTGAGAAATACTTAACAAATTTTATTTCAGTCCATCAACAAATAAAACATTGGAAATCAATACTGAGTCAGTGTTACCAATTTGGCCTAAGTCGATGATTTTTCCTTTTGAGTTATCACCAAAAGTGACAAACCCTCCATCAACTCTGACTAAGCTTTTCAAGAATGAAAAGTCTCCTGACATATTTCATGAACATCCACTGTCCAAGTACCAAGTCTTTCTACAGGAGATCTTTAAGAATGTTCCCTACAAAACAGATTTAGATAGGAAATGATTTTGGTACCCAGATCTTCTTGGGTCCAGACAGGTTAGCCAATAAAACTTTAGGTACCCAAATTTATCTTATGGGTCTCATAAACTTTGTAGAATAAACATATTTTGAAAGATAAACATTATTAGATCCGTAACTATGAATATAACTAGTTGAAGCATATAAATGTCCAGAACTAGAACTAGCAGTATTCTATCTAGATTTAGGAATGAATTTAGTTTTGGTAAATTTTCTCTGTCCTGGTTGGTATCCTATACCAGTAGTGTATCTAGGTGCTATTTGTTTACTTAGAATCTGAGTAAGAGTATCTTTACCATTTGTAAATTTTTCTAAGTCTTTCTTATGTTTCTCATTAGATAATTTCAGTTCAGTGTTTTCTTTAAGCAATTGAGCATTCTTTTCCATTTCAATATCAGGATCGGATTTATGTTTAACAGTTAAAGCATACTATTTCTTTAAACCTTTATATTTGTCTTTCATCTCATTACAGGTTTCTTCTAACATATCACAATATTCAAACAGTTCATATTTTGACATGTTTTCTGAGTCAAAATCATCTCCAGAATAATATGAATTTAAAGCAAGAGTTTCAGATGTTACCTCAGATATGTTTGTCATGAAACGCATATTTGCCTTATTTCTGAGTTCAGTTTCAGAAATTTCAGATTCACTGGAGCTATCCTCAGAAACACTCCAAGTAGCCTTCATGGCTTTCTTGTACTTATTATCCTTGTATTCATATTCCTTCTTGTACTTCAACTTTGGACAGTCTGCTTTTATGTGTCCTTTCCTTTTGCACTCATAACAGACAACTTCATCTGATTTGTCAGGATTCTTCCAATCCTTTTTCCAATGTCCCTTGTTGTCATAATTTCCTTTGTAGTTTGATTTTCTGAAAAACTTTTTCTTCCTATAAAACTTCTTAAACCTTCGGGCAATGTGAGCCATCTTAGCATCACTGTCAGAAGCACTTTCACTGTCTTCACAGCTTGAACTCTCATTTATAGCATGAAGCTTCTCTTTATCTTTATTCTTTGAAGTTGAAGTCTTGAACGCAACAGAATTCCTTCTTGGTTCATCATCAACTTCTTTGTTAACTTTGAGTTCTTCTTCATACATCATCATCTTTCCAATTAATTCCTTGATTGGTAGTTCACCAATATCACATGGCTCTCTAATTGAGACAGAAGTTCCTCTCCATCTTTCAGGTAGGCATATCAGTATTCTCATGATCTGTTCCCTTGATGAAACATCTTTTCCTAGAGAAGTCATTTTGTTGACAATTTCATTAAACCTGAGATACATATCAGAAATGGGTTCATCAGGCTTCATCTTAAAATTATCGTACTTAATAGTATAAGTTTTCAATCTCATTTCCATAACATTAGTTGTTCCTTCATGAGAAACGGCTAAGGTATCCCAAATTTCATAAGCAGTTTTTCATGAAGATATTCTATTAAATTCCCCATCTCCTAAAGCATAGTACAAGGCATTCATAGCTTTTAAATTATTATTGTAGGTAGCCTTAGTAGCTTCATTCCAAGTAGATCTAACAGTAGTAAGAATTTTATGTTTTGATTCTATAGCAGTCCAAATATCAAAACCCATGCTCTCTAAATGAATTTTCATCTTGATATTCCACTGAGCATAGTTAGTGCCATTGAAAAATGGTGGTCTATTGGTAGTAACACCTTCAATTCTATTATCCATGATAACTAACTTAAAGCAAAGATTTGAAAGAGATAAAAATTTAGAAATAACCGAAATTTTAAGAACTTTAAAATACAACTAAAATCACAGTTGAAAAACATAGTACTTTAGAAAAATATTTAAACAGCCCTCTGATACCAAATGTTGGTCAGAGTGGACACTCAAGAGGGGGGTGAATTGAGTTCCAATTAAAATTTCAGTTTAAAAACTTTGTCTTAAAAACCCCCCAAATAAAATACTGAATTAAATTGTAGTGAATTTATATCAAAGTAAAGGTTCTGTTGGGTTCTCAAGGGATAGATTATTTCCCAGTTAATCAAAACAGAAGAGTTGATTAACTTTTGAAACTACCTTATTGATTTACAACTAATATAAACACTTTCTAGTTCAATTATCAAAGTGTCTTTAAAACAGTTTTGGTTTTAAAGTAATTAGCAGCAGAATAAAAAAGAATAACTTTGAAAGATATAGCACAACAGAGATAGCCAAGAGCTCCAGTCTCAAGCCGAGACTTAGTCCTGTCAAAAATTTATATAATTGTGATCCACACCCTGGATTGGGGTTCACAACAGTTTACAACTGTCCAGGTCCAAGACCTCTACCACTGTTATCCGTGGGAACAAAAACAACAGCACCAGCTGTCCAGGTCACACACGACCTCTACCACTATCCCAGTGGGGAATAAAAGATGTAAGAGTTTGATTGAGGATTTACAGATCCTCCAGTTAAAGCACAGGAGACAGTGTGTGTGTTAAATATAGCAGATAACACACACTTCTCAATATGTAAAAAGATAAATCACAGAGAAAATATTTAGAGTTTTGAAATGGCTCTAGTGATTGTCGTGAAGTTCTGGACTCCTTTGATTGATTAGAATTTGCTCTGATTCCTCTTCTGGTTTTTGTATGGAAAACAGAGTATTGTCTGTTTCCTTGTCTTCCAGGTGTAGAGACAGTCGATGAAGCTTTTGAGTTGATGTTCTCTTTTTCGTTCTTAGCTCTTCTCTGGTATGAAGAAATGTGTGTGAACTTCTAGTAAGTTCAGTCATCTCTTTGCATTCCCACTTGGTTGTTCTTCTAGCACACCCATTGTATGTATGTCTTTGTGTATTCGTCTATTCATTCCCTCATTTTGCAGTAGCACATCCTTCCTTTATTTAAATCACGAGCTCCGGAAAAAGTTGATTTACTTTTTGCAGGTACGAGGTATGGTTCCCGGACATCCAACAACACACATTAAATAAATTTCAGTGTATTAAAATATACCTGATATGACCGTTGGTTAGTTTAAATAATGATAAAGAACTTAAAGCAGCATCGGTTTCTGTCTCTAGAATGGTAGCTTTGGATATCGGTAGCCTTATGTATCGGTAGGTCTGAGTATCGGTAGCTTCTTGTGTAACGGTAGGCTTTCCGTCAGTAACTCTTCTATCGGTAGACTTCATTTGTAACAGTAATCATCTTGTCGGTCGACTTGATTGCATTGGTAGCGATAGACTTTCTTGTATTGGTGGGCTTTCGCATAATGGTGACCTTCTTGTATCAGTAAGCTTAGTATATCTGTAACCTTCCGCGTATCGGTAGACTTGCATACCAGTGACCTTCGAGTATCAGTAGGCTTTGATGTAATGGTAGACTTGAGTACCAGTGATCTTGTAACTGTAACTGTATCGGTGGACTTGTTCTGTAACGGTAGCTTGTCTGTATCGATAGCTACTGTCTGTATCGGTGGCTACATTCTGTCTGAGCATTCTATTGGCAGAATTAGTAAATTCAGAGTATACATATATCCATTAATCCAAAATACTTATAGTAAGAATAACTGAAAGTAACAACATATAATAAAGCATATTTGAGATGTATTAAGCATAATTAAGATATAAATAAAATATAGTTGGGATTATCAAAATATAATAAAACAACTCAATTCCGAGAGGGTTCAACAACATAAGATTCATATGAAAAAATTGGTGTTGTGTATCTGTCATCCATAGTTACATATGATCCATCATTCTATGTGTACATGACATTGTTTTTTGTGTAATATTTATCTATATATAGTGTATGTGTCATGTCATACATAAAAACATATGATATTATTATAGATAAAAAAACGAGTATCCAGAATTTGTAGTTCTAATGAAAAAGATATCAGAAGATACATTGGTTTTGTTTTCAAGGTCCAAACTTCATGAAACTTGGTGAAGCCATTATTCAAGATTGATTTTAGGTTAGGATCAACTAAATTAGTTTCTTTACAAAGAAAACTAATATTATTTTATTTTCAAGAATTATTTAGATGAATTTGAGTCGAATATTGGTCTATAAGTAAAATCTTAAATTAGTTTGATATGAACTATTTTATTGAAGAACATACCAATGATCCGCCGAGAATAAGATTGACATATGATGTTCTATGGTGAATTATTTTTATCCTAAATTGATAACATCCATATTTTACTAAATCTAGAAATATAAATGTGAAGAAAATTACGGTTATTGTTAGAAATACCAAAAAATATATTTGGCCAAAAACGAATTGGAAGAATTAATAATTGTTGAGTTATTACTAGTGTGTACAGATTCAAATGGAATTTGTTATGGTTTTCAAAGGAAGATCTCATGTCGTAAGAGTTGTACCATGTTTCAAGATAATTTGTTTAAATAAACAAATATATATATATATATTACTATATATATTGAAGTGTAGATGATATCATGTTCAGTTTGATAAAAAAAGAATCCAAGCATGTTGAAGAATAAAAGAAAATATATCCACCCATGTGAGTTGTATTTATTAATGTAATTTATGGAATATCCTATTAGATGGAAAATAAATCCTATGAAACTAAGAGTGAGTATTATATGATAGTTATTTTAGAATATAGAGATAAATTTCTCTTGATCTTCCATGTGTGGGTATTGAAAATGAATGAATACATTTAATTTAGGTTCTCATACATATGAGAAGTTGAGAAACTAAAAAAGATAGAAAAAGAAGAAAACTAAAGCACTTGCTTCTATTGTGTAGAATATAGAATCAGATAGAAACTATGAAGCTATCAAGGAATTTGAATAAGAGGACCCCTTGAAATATGTTTCAAAGAAAAATTAGATAACCTAGATTTAATGGGTATCAAATCATAAGGAAGAAAAAGAATCAATCAATCTCTTTATGAAAAGATTAATGGGTTGATGTAGTGAGAAGAAGAAGAAAAAAATAATTGTTGATATATAGACAAGTTTTTATGTTATTATTCTTGGTTTCAATCCTATAATTGTATGAGGAGCTATTATATTTGGAAAATCATTGGATCTTGAGTTGAGTTGATAAATCTGGGTGAAGTTGAGCTGAAATCAGAGACTGATTTATAGGTATTGTTCTTGAAGAGTTATAGAATTATGAGACCCATATATTTAGTGGAATAAGATATATATTGTATATATTATGTCATCCATGAGATGATGAAATATATAATTCAAGATTGGACTGAAATACATTTCTTCTGTATACACGGTGAGAAGTTGTAAAACCTGTACAACATAGGGTATGTAAGGAAAATACATGGTGAAGTCTTGATTTCATTGTGAGGATGAGTTTGTGTAATTATTATGAGAACAAATAAATTATATTTATGGTGAGATGTTTTTATAGTGTGGGAATCAAAAACCATTGTGGTAAGAAATTGATTATATTGTATAATTTTTGATTGGTGTGGGGATAACCAATCAAGTCAAGGTGTGGATTTTTTTAATGAAACTTATAAATATTTGTATCCTTTTTCCATTATTTGTTACCTTAATTGGGTGAGGCTATGTGACACAAGATTGAGTATCTCAATTCTGATAGTATTCTAGGAGGTTGAATTAAAATGGAAATAATTAAAAAAACGTGACCAATAATTCACCCATACCCTTTCGGTAGGGTGGTTTCCTCTAAAAATATCTCAATTGCCTCTAGGTGAAGTGAAGATTCGAGATATTTGAGAAAGACTATCAAATAATGAATCTCCTATTTATTCATAATTAATATAAAATTATTTTAATAAACAAGTCATTGAATAATAATAAAAAATAATAAAATAAGGAAAGGAAATTATGAAGAATGAGTAGTTTCTACCACTAATTGAATCTATTCTAAGTTGTAAGTGTTCATATATTGAATATATCTACAATGATCCTTTTATTAACTCTAATTAAAGTTATAGAGAGTATGAATAAATAAAAACTATTCACAAAATCAATTATTATTCTTGAAATCATTTGAATAAGGTTCATGTTTATTGTGACCCAATCCTTTTACACATAATATTACATGATTCCTAAACATAAATATAAATTAATAAAACACAATTATCATAAATTCCTAGTGTCATCTGAAGAATATTTTCTTATTACATCAAAAGTAACATAAAAAATTGAATCCTTGTTAAATTATCCATAACGATTTCATAAAAATTCATTTGAGATTCTAAAACTGCATTGGATGACCTGGGGAATACATAAGGAAATGTATGAGTTGAAAATCTTAATAAGGGAATAAAATTGATAAGGAAGCATAACATGTGAGTTAATTTTATAATGTGTTATCATAAAAGAGAAGGTACGTGATTAATCTAAAGGAATAATAACATAAAGACCATGGTATCATAAGATCATGGAATCATAGGAAATGTGGTAGCAACATATGACTTGATATAAACATGAGTGAAAGATAACTTCCTAGAAAATATCACCTCAATGTAAATATTTTTATTAAATAACAACAAAATATAAGGAAAGTCCATCAGGGTGGGTGATAAAATGTATGTTCATAGAATCACACCTTACAATATTCACACATTCAGGAGGAAGTGAACCCATACCATAAAAGATGGTAAAAATCCCATTTTGAATATCCCTACATGCAAGGAAGTCTACAACCATATTTTATTCATTCCATGTATGACTAACCTACC
This sequence comes from Viscum album, assembly GCA_963277665.1. Lineage (NCBI taxonomy): Eukaryota > Viridiplantae > Streptophyta > Magnoliopsida > Santalales > Viscaceae > Viscum > Viscum album. Next base: position 409,450,701 of record OY728129.1, on the reverse strand, counting down.
CCTGACCCCTCAAGAGATAGTTAATACTCCAGATGATATAACTGATACTCTATGGGGGTAACCGCCTTCCTAAGAAGATAATTATAGATGATTAATGAATCCATCTCCACCACCTTGAGCTCTAGTTATCATGACTTACAAATCTCCATGCCATTGAGAATATCCCTATCCACCTCCATCAAAGAGTCTCCATGACAATAATTAGAAGATAAAGAAAGAACTATAGACCCTCTATTGTCATGGACCATTCCTCCACCCCGAGTAGACCCATTCAATAAATAATCATCAGTGTTAAGTTTTAAGATGACCTTAGGTGGATTCTATTTCATCCATTTTCCCTAAGAGAGTACCCACTGAGACATAAATCCATGATTACTATTGTGACATAACATCCTCAATGATGGAGCCTGATTCTAGTTATTCAAAAAAAGACAAGCTCCACAACCCTGCTATGTGACTTCACCAGTAGATAAATCTAGAAACTTCAACCACCCTCATACTTGGATCTATTCTATGCCTTGTAGCTTGTCCAACACCCTGCTGCAAGCAAAATCAAGTGTCCCCTTTGATAATTTTAATTTGATCTCGTAACATTAAACTAGATTTATAGTAAATCTTCCAAATAATCATGGTGAACTCTGAAGCCAAAATAATCTCCCAAAATTCTCCAAATAGTGAGTGTCTAATACCCTTGAAGAAAGAGAATAGTCATTTAATCAACACTTGGACTCAATCAATAGGGTCATTTAGAAATGAGAGAACTGCCTCTCCACTGAACATCAGAATCAGTAGAATTTTTCTTATGTCTAATGCTTCATACTAGTAAAATTAATTTAATTGGGATATCCAAACTCCAAATAATCCCCCCATTAATCACTAAACACTGATTTGTGATGAAGATAATGATAGGATTTTGTATTAAAATAACCTGATGGGGAACATGTGAACACTAGTCTATCATCCTCGTCACTGAGTGGGGCACTATCATACACATCACGCTTCCACAGAGAGAGAGAGAGAGATTAGCTTGGATGAGGAGTGGGTAATTACATGAATCCTTGAAGGAAATATTTGGAGTGGGACATCCTTGGAAACCCAACATTATACCTACAAAATTCTAATTCCAAAATCTAATATCTCCAGGCCCAACAACCCATCGAGAATGGTGGTGGATATCTCTAGCTTGCCCTTGAATCCTTTTCTATATTCCAGTTGCCCGGTTGTTTGGCATGACAATAAACAACTTATAATTACTCACAATGAAATTCCCCCACATATATCATCACTTAAAAACATCCCAAGAAAGCTTTTCTTGTAATAAGTTCATAGCCTCCTCCACATTTCTCCATTTATACCCCAACCTCCACCTCCTTGGCTACCTCTCCCGCAAAGCCCAATGGCATTTCCCATCATCATTAGAATCCCAAAAATACTTCAAAAATATCCTATCCATTGTCTGGATCACCATTTTAAGTACACGAAGTGAGTATAAAATATGCATAAGAATCGAAGAAAGGACATTGTTGACTAAGTTAATCTTCCCTCCAAAGGAAAGAAATTGATTATTATAATTATTAATATAATTGGAAATTTTATCCAAAATCCCATCAAACTGGTGAATACACACTCGACCAAGAGAAATAGGATCACACAGGTACTCTAGTGAAAACTTTTTCCTTGAGATATTCAGAGATGACTCAATCTGCCTACTCCTTCTTTCTGAGCAACATCTAGAAATGAAAACATTGATCTTGTGTTTGTTAATATGTTGACCACTCCATTTTCTATACTCTGCTAGAATATTCTTGAAGTACCAAATATCCTTACTAGTTACATTAATAAATAAAAGAATATAATCAGTAAAGAGTAAGTGATATATACTAGTGATATTGGGTCTACAACGATACTGTAAAATGGAACAATCAACAATGCTCTTCATGATATATATACTGAGAGCATCCTGTGCTATGATAAAGATGATTAGATATAATTCATCCCCCTGCCTTAGACCTCAAATCACTTTAAAACCCCACATTTCCTCCCCATAAGATAGATATAAATCCATGCCGAGTAATATCATATGAAGATAAGATCAATAAACCACCCAGAAAAACCCATTCTTGACATTACCTTTATGATTAAGCACCACTCCATTCTATCATACACTTTATCCATATAAAATTTAATTGTAATATTAGATACCATTGTTTTTATGTATAGATACCAAATAATCTCCTGTTCTAGACCAATAGTTCCCTGAATAGATCTCCCTTGAATAAAGCCATGTGGTTCCTCTGATACAAAACCATGAAAATTCGGGGAAATCCTTCTGTTTATAATACTGGACAACACCTTATAAGAGTAGTTTCACATGATAATTGGCCTAAAGGGGCTTATAGAGGAAAGATCCTTGATCTTCAGTATAAGAATCATAGAAGTAGCATAAGAAACCCTTGGAATACCACCCCCCTAAAGAAGTTATAAATAATTTCAACCAACTATGATTTATTGATGATCAATGTTTCCATATAAAATGAATTCGGGAACCCATTAGGCCCTAGAGAACTCTCGGGATTGAGAGATTTAACCACCATCCAAATTTCCTCCTCATTGAGAATACAACCAAGATCTCAATTCATGGATTCAGGGACCAATCTTGGTATGTTATCAAAGAGAGTATAATTTCCAGGCAGATATTGATTTTTCATATGGGGATTGGAATCACCAAGTAGAGATTTGAAATGGGAACCAAACGTCTCTATAATTGTATTCAGATCATTAATATAGGTTCCATCATCCATTTAAAGGTAATGAGAAATATATATATTATTTTCATTGATATGAGAATGGAAGAAATCTGTATTTAAGTCTCCATCCTTTATCCAAAAAGCTCTAAAAAACTCATGGGCCACCCTCTCATCCTACAAAAGCTTATCCAAGAACCTAGCTTCAGATGATCTTGGGGAAGTTCTATCTTCCTCCCAGGTGGAAGGTTTGTGCTCTCACCATGCATCTACCCCTTAGGGAGTTGATAGTGGATGTTATTCTCAAACATTTTCAATCTCTTCCATATCTGCTTTTGTTTTTCCCAGCAGTCTCAGTGGGATCCTCCTAAAAGAGTTCTATGGATGGAAATACCATGTTTACCATTCTAACAGTGGTGTTTTAGGATGATTCTATACTTCTTAGATGGACTCTAGTTTCCCGTTTTAGGGTGGATAATCCCCCTTTGGGGTTCTTTCATAACATCATCTATTCGTGGGGCTTGGATTGTCCAGTTTTCATATCGAATCTCAATAGAAAATCCTTATGTATAGCTCTTTCCTCGAGAGAGGAATTCATCAATTCTTGGTCCAAGACTCCTCATGTGGTGAATCGATGGCATTTCTAGATCTCCCACTGGTCTATGGAATCCCATCGTGGAAGAGAATATAATTTTTTAGTTGTACAGATCAACCTTTCAGGGATTCTTATCCCCTTTTAGAACTCTTCTATCTTGGAAAGGATTTAAAATCTACTGGGTGAATTTTTATGTGTAGATGAATGCATGTTGCTTCTCTAGGAGTCCTCGATGGATCAGATCTACGTGACCATAGACATATCCTCTCCTTCTCTATCAAAGATGATCCTTCATGTTGAAGATGGCTAGGAATGGGTTCAATATCTATTTTATCCATCAAATCCAAGGTATTTATCTTCATGTTTACTTTATGGTCACTCGGTGATGGTTTTTAGGAATAAAAATTCCTTCCCCTCTTTTCTCAATCATATGTCTACCTATAGTAGTGGTAGTTTGGGTTTGTAGGATTTCGTGGAATCTATCTCATTTTTTTATCCTTCCATCCTAATATTAGTTAGTGGTGGAATTTTGTATACACCCTAGGGGGTTTCCCCTTACTTTCTTGTTTCTCCCTTGCCTCTTCCTAATCCATACATGGCCATAGTTCCTTTTTTAGGATGGATAACTTTCCGTGGATCAACATCCCCAGTCCTACAAGGATGGAACTAAATGAGAAATAAATCATGAATTTTGTGTCTCCCTCTTTATATTTTCAATGACGGGAAGTTGGTTCCTCAAGTATCTCCCCATCCTTGACTTCTAATAGGAATAATGACTTGATGTTGATTCAGGAGGTTTTAGATCCGATTTCATTGACAGTTGAAGGAATTATGGATACTATTCCATTAGTCTCAGTTGAATCTTTGCATGGACGTAATTCTCCTCCTTGATTGAAGGGGTGTGAGGTGGTGAATTTTCTGTGAGACAGGTCTCGTTATTCTATAAGTTTACCCATGGAGACGTATTTTCTTGATTCTCAAATAGGTGGGGTGTTCACAAGATCCTAATCCAAACGCAAATCATTTTCTTCTCTTATAGTGGTGTCTTTGAGCCTAGTAGCACCTGGGGATAAATCTAAGTGTCTCCAATTCATATTATTATGATTTTGGTTTGGAATTACTATCGTATTAGTGCCAGGGTAAAATCATACTTTCCAGTTTATGAAAGGTTCCATTATATAGTTTCAATTATTCTTATTCTAGAGCCCAAACAATAGTCTTCTAATATTCAGTACTTATATTACTATATTGTATTATAGGGGTACATGCATGGTAAACTAGTTAACAACCACATCTTGATTTTTTGGGATACCTAATATTAGGTGGAAAAACATGCTGAATAAAATCAACACATTTCCACTAAAATTAGTGTTTACAATTATTACTTTTATTCAACTTTTTTGTATGGAAAATGTGATGTGGTGGCCATAGATTCCATATTGTTGGACCTTGATGAAATTAATCTAGGTATCTTCCCTTGGTTCGTAGGGACGAATTTTAATACTATTATGGATCCAAAAGAGAAGAAAGGGAGTGGTCCTAGACAATATCACTTGGTGGAAAAAGTCCCATAATGGAGTATATTTACTATCTAATCCCACACATGATGTCTCATTGAACAAAATATTTACCCAATTAATTTAAGATACATCTAGGAAAACCTATCATGAAATGTTCAGGATATATGTCTTCCACATAAAGGAGTTAATCATGAGGTATAATATAAGAATTTCCCATGGAAAGATAATGGTGTGCATAATCTGTCTTAATATCATAATCAGGAAAATTTCATAATGATGGAATTTGAGAAATGATCATAAGGCATATATTACCCTTAAAATGGGGGTAGAGTAAGCTAGGTATATATTTTAGAGAAAAATATACAATGTTTAGAATAATTCTATCACATTAAAGAGAGATAGATAAAATTAGTTAGAGAGATAAAGTTCATAACTTGAAGGAAAGGATGGTTTAGAGAGATCCTTTACCTAGATCCAAATTTGTCACGTTCATTCTTTATAATCCTGAATAATAAAAATAAGTAAATTTTTTTACTTGATTAAGAAAAAATTTTCAACCAGATTTTTCCTTTTTATTTTACAATTACAATGTTATATTAAATTACTTAATCATTTAAGTTCATGTTGGATGTTTTGATGATGTTCTACTCACATGTCAAAAATCACATTGGTAAATTGAAAACGCTAAAATAAGTTATTAATAAATCATATATACAATGGTAATCATAAAATGATTATACTTTTTATACATAATTTATACTTTTAAAACTAACCATGAAATATTTTTATGAAAAAATAACTATGAAACAATCATGGAGATGGTAAGTCGTACGTACGCATGAGTAACGTTTTCATTTTTGACAATCATGATGTAAAGAAGTTAAGTGTTATTTTAACATTGTAGTATTATTATTATATCAAAAATATCATATTATTTCTTTAACTACCTTTATATATATACTATCCATTTAATGCGGTAATAAAAACGAATCACATCGCTTCGTAAGGAGGTAGTCTACCGTACACACAAACAACATTATCATTTATTCTATGTATGATAAGATAAGAAAGTATATGATATAATTAAATTAAATAAGGATTAATATTTCATTAATATCATATATAAACATCAAATTAATCCTTATTACCTTCCATGTAATGCGTCTGTAAAAAACGAATCACATCTCTTTGTGAGGCGGTAGTCTGCCGTAAACACATGCAACGTTATTGTATTCTCTATGAAATGGAAAGTAAGAAAGTTATATATAATATTTATTTAAAAAACTATAATTATATCAGAATTATCATATATATATACAATATATTAATTATTATATCCATTTATGTTATGTAATATGAATTACTTCAGTTCACGATGTGGTAGTCCACCATACACACGATCAACTATTTTGTTTCACATTTGAGGAAGGAGGAGATGGTTGTAGGTCATAGAACTAATATAAAAACATATAAGTATATTTATGATACTAAGGATATTATTTCATCATTTTTTAATAATATTTTAAGGAGGTGGAGGATGAAATAAAATAAAATGCTCAGATATGGATGTTACCTCTTCTTTGGACAACTTATTTGGGTTTTGGCCAAAAGTATTCCTAAGTTGGATTTATGACCAAATAAAGGATTTTAAGATGACTTGAGGGAATAAGGGAATTTATTTACATAGGTATTGTGAAAAATAATGGTTTTTTATGTGTGTAAAAAGAGATGAGAGTGGGTGACCATTTATAAGTGGGGGTGAGGAAAAAAATGGAATTTTTGAAAAGAAAGAATTATAACCATGTTTTTCACATTATAAAAGGATACAAAATGGAATATTTTTTCAACATATTATTCCAAATGACCACTAAAATGGTAGATGGATTGGTCACCACATAGAATCAAGTGTGACTCCCCATAAACCAGATGATTCTGACTAGCAGCAAGTGTCTTTAGAGGTGATGATGGGGAGAATATACCCTCATGATCAGAGTAGAACAACAATATATTAGAAAATAAATAATATAAAATAGTGGAAGTAGTGTAAATTGAAGGACCCCTGAACACCCTAAGAGGGGAGGGGTGAATCAGGGTGTAAAATTTTTCCTCTAAAGTTATGGATCTTGTTCCCACATTGGTAGGAACTAGTTAAACTCGTCTAATGGGAATGTGAAGAAAAAACAATCACTTGAAAAGAGATAACACAAAAATTTTACTTGGTTCACCGCTAAGGGATAGTCTGAGGAGAATATGTTGATAGTGTTTTAGTCGTACCAAAATCAACTAATATTAACTAGTTGTGTAATAACATAGTTCAAACATAGTCACCTTTTTCCAATCACACTGCCTTTACAAGATTTCAGGGATAGTACACTATGTCCCTCAGAACACGTATGTTGACTCCCCCTAACTCACTGTCTTGGGTGAATTCTTACTCAGTTTATCAACATGAAGGTCACTTTAAAATATTTTCATTAAATTCTTTATCCCTATCTATCATGATACTCTTTTCTCACTGTAGACCTTATTAGATAAACTTTAAAACCCCTATTCACTAAAAAATGATATTTAAAACTATCTTTATTGAAGCTACTTTGTGAATCTCAATAGCCTCACAAAGCACCCTACCTTCATGGAGCTCACTGATTCAACACAGAATACATATTCATTGTGAATCACCCATTATTCATAAGCACTGGAATTAGTCAAGACTTAACTAGTCTTTTCATGATGCACAAGCTTTCATAGCAACCTAGATTTTTGAAGCTCCCCTAGCATCATAAAATCAGAGTGATTTTGGATTTTCCTTGAAACATTTCTTGTCAAATGATGTGGGGGTATCCTTATATTTATATTCTCATCCATTCACAAAGCTCCACCACCTCCAATTCGTTTTTCAAATATTTTAAATACATGTTCATGGTGCTCCTCCCTGCCTGATGCTCCATTGAGATTTGACATTGTCTCAAATCTTTCTATCAGCACATCATTCACTCGCGATTCTCTAATCCTCATAATCATGGAGAACATTGTCAAAGATCTCGATGCTCCACATCTTTTTGAATATCATCCCAATAATTTTAAAACCCATTCCTTTATCATTTTCATGAATAGTTGTTTCCAAAAAACAACTTGTTGTGATGTTAGCCTCTTCCACTAGATTTTTTACCCCAAAAATTTGGCATACACTAGGAAATGGAACCACCTTCAATATGGTAGAAAACTTGTACTATAATATCTCTTCCATTGAAAACTCTATGATTTTCCATGTGAGTATTGAAAACAAATACAAACCTAACTCCATTTCTAGAAAATAATACCCTTGGTTCCAAAAATCTCCCCCTTTTGGTTTTTTGGAAATCTACAAATAAATTCAATAAAGTACTACCCACTATCAAAACTTGATATGAAAGAAGAAAATCAGCCAACACTCTAAGTCTAAATGATCAATTCTTAGTTTAGAAAACAATATGGGAAGAATGAATTGGGTACTCATGTTTTGGAATGCTTAAATATTTTCAACCAAATATCTGATCATGTCATAGATAAATTGCATTCCCTAAACTTTTTCCTCATAAAAACTGATTCTTATAATATCACAGAAGCATTTCATAGTTTATAGAAAACTTGAAAATGTTTCTATATTCTCCTATAACCATAAAAACATAAATTTTTCATTCTACCACTATATACCATTTAATTTATCCATTCAACCCATTGGAAATAAACCCAAATAACCTATTATTTAATTTTTAGAAAAAAAATACTCCTTCTGGATCGTATCTCCCCCATAAATATTCATCAGTTCCACAGATAGATTAAAATAATTAACAAAAAATGGGGATAGGGGATTACTCATATCGTATTCATGCACTGGGATGTGTCTAAACACCAAGGTTCAAACTATTCTTCTCGAACACATGTGTTGTCCATGGCTTGGTAAAATGTAATCCACTTGGTCATCAATTACAACATGATCCATTTTAATCATGACTTGTTCAACTCTTTCTTTAATGAAGTGATATCTAATTTCAATATGTTTCATATTAGAATTCTGAATAGGATTATTCAAAAGATCTATCATTCTATTGTTATCACAGTAAATTACATTGGTTTATTCACCTCATCACTAATATCAGTCAGTTACTGCTTCATCTACAATAGATGAGTACAAGACTTTGTAGCATAGATTTACTATACTTCAGCCGTAATAAGAGGAGTGATTTCCTATTTATTACACAACTATAAAACACATTTCTTGACAATAAATAATTCTCCACCAGTTGTAGACTTTCTATCTACAACATCTCCATCCTATTCAGCATCAAAAAACGTTGATAGTTCATTATCTCTTCCTGCAGAAAATTATAATCCATAATTTTGAGTACATTGAATGTACCTTGTGATTCTTCTAACTTCCACTATACGTTCTTACTTTGGATTACATTGAAAGTTTTCCACTAAGAATTTTGCAAAGACAATATCTGGTCATGTTGTAGTTAAGTATAATAAGATTATAATGATTATAATATACATGGTGGGATCCATAGAAGTCCCATACTCATGCTTTCTAAGTTTTGTAACAACTGCAATTAGAGTCGGCATTGTTTTGGAACTATACATGTTGAATTTATTCAGCATATCTCTTGCATAATTTTACTATGAAATTAAAGTTTATTGTTTCCTCTGAATCACTTGCATCCCCAATAATTATGTTAGTTCACTAATAATAAAAATTTCAATTTCCAATTTCATGTGACTGTCAAATTCATCCACTGATTCCACCAAATATAATATTATCTATATACAACAGTACCATGAGCTAATATTTATGATAATTATTTACATAGAGATTGTGATACAATCCTATTCTTTTAAATTCAAGTTTCTTTAGATAAGAATCTAGCCGAGAGTACCACATTTATGGTTCCTGCATCAAACCATAGAGCACCTTCTTTAATCGAAAAACCTTCATTTCATCATTACTAATAAGAAACCCCTGTAGTTGTTCAATGTAGTTTTATTCTTCAAGAAAAAATTTAAGAATGTGGGTTTGACATCCATTGGATAATATTTGTATCCTATTTGGATTGACATATAAAGGAGAATCCTGAAAGACTCTAGTCACACTATTAGATAAAATGTTTCTTCGACATCAATTCCTTCAATCTGTGCATAGCCTTTACACACTAGGTGTTCCTTATTTCTGATCACATTTTCAGGCTCATCAAATTTGTTTTTGAATATCCATTTGGTTCCAATCACATTTTTGTTTTTAGGTCTATTAACCAGATCCCATGTCTGGTTCTTTTCAATCTGAGCAAGTTCATCATTCATGGATTTAACCCATGATTCATCTTTCACAGCTTCTTAAAATGAGGTTGGTTCCACAATTGATAGGAAGGTAGACTGTGAATTATTTCTCATTCTACTTGTCCTTGTGAGTGTCATACAATACCCAATTATGACAAGCCTGCTTTTTATTACAACTTAAGCATGCTTTATTACATAAAACTTCACTTGATACAACAAAGAAGATCGAGAGGTTTAGTGTCTTTGGGGCTTAGGATCATTACATAAAAACATTAAACTTGAAATACAACATCTTTATTGAAAACTTCCTTTACATGACCACTACATTCCTTCGTACTTAGCATTGCATGGGATAAACCTGAGGACATGCATAAAAAAGGGTGAGCTATAAAGCCCAGTAAGGGAGTACAAAATGAATAACATGAAGAGTACAATACATGTTAGGAAATAGGCATATCAATAGATCATAAGAGAAACATGAACATAAAGGTATGATAAAGCATGATAATCATAACATGGAAATGTGGAAACAACACTTAACATTGAATTAGCATGAGCCAAGGCTCATTGCACATGGAGCATGAGTAAACCCTCATTGCACTTGAAGCACGAGTAAACCCTCGTTTCACTTGAATTAGCATGAGTCAACACTCACTGCACATGACGTATCATGATACTATACTTTACCCAATGCATTGGAGCGCTATCAGGGCACACCCTTCTTAAACATTTCATTTCATGCATAAGTGTGCCACATGGATCATAAAACATGGATTCATAAAACATAATCATTTCTTCCACGATAAAGGAATGTTGAATTCATACATGAAACTTTATAATCAATATGTAAATGTGCATAAAGGTGAATACCCTTGATGGAGAAATGGGCATGGTATTCACTACACAAAGACATTGTCTTAGAAAATCGGTGCGATTTCGGCAGCGTAACGGCGTGACATAAGAATTAATAAAAAAGGTTGATGAGAGAAAAAGGGGTTCCTCATCATATTTACATGTAATGTACGTTAAGGAGATCATATATATACATGTCCCAACAATAGAAATGGAATTCAGATTCATGATACAAAAGTATTGCTTGAATGTAAAAGAAGAGAGAGAAGTTCCTTTCGGAATATCGGCATAGTAACGGGTGTACATGGGAGGCATTTAATGAGAGAGAAAGGGTTCTCCCATCATTCAAAAAATAAGAGGGAAGTATGGGGGAGGTGCTAAACCATACCCCCAACATTCATAATTGAAATAAAAAGGGAAATACAACTTAAATAAAATTGACAAAAAATGAGAAAGGAAGAAAACCCCTTACTTGGAAGTGTGCTTCGAAAGGCTAGAGAGAGGCCTGTGAGAGGCTTCTTGGGAGCTTGGGGCACCTTGGGAGGATTCTAGAGAGAGTAGGGCAGAGGTTGGACGAACTTCAAGGGCTTTGAGTGAGGAGGAAGTGGGATCTTGGGTGGGTTTATATAGGAAAGGTGGGAGAATTCTTTATTATTTAGGTTTGGGACCCCTTATATTAAAATAATCCAAACCACAAACCATCCCATGGTATTTGCCCATGGTTTCTGGAAAAGGAAAGAGGAAAACAGTATTTTACAAGGCCAAGGTCCGAACTTATTAAAAAAAAATAGGGTTTCTTATGTGGAGGTGAGTCACACTCCCATGGAAATTAATTTAAAAAGGCAAAGTGTTGAATAAGTCTTGAGGGCTCCATTAATGCTTTGAAAAGTAAGTCAAACAAACCCAAAACCTCATTATTTTAATGATAAAACACATATTGGCCGAACATAAGGATTATGTTATTTTATTACATCACCATTGGGTCATTATGATGTCATAAAACACATTATATATTTAAATGGTATTTAATTTTTACCCAAAAATTTGACTGTCTCAGAAAATTATGAAAAATTCACCATTGGATAATTTAGACGTCCTGATTCCAAAAATAATATTTATTTTATCTAAATAATTTTCTAAATATGTGAATTTTCACTTTTAATATAAAAAACAACATTTATAAAAAATTTACGGGTTTTGACAGAAACAGCTTTCAAACCTTAATAAAAATTTTAATTGCATTCATAAAATTATAAGATCATTTATATTTAATAAAGAAATTAATTTAATATTAATAATAATATTTTATTAAAATATTATTTAATTCAAAAAATCCATTAATTTAATAAAATATAATTCTTAATTAAATAATAACTAAAAACACCATTTGTACTTTAAAAACTAATTACAATGTATCAAAAATGACTAGAAATTATATTAATTATTATATACAAAAATAATGTACATGAACATGGTGCTACTTATTTGTTACATAACCCCTTAAAATAGCCGCATAAGACCTAAGGGTAAGGTGTGCGATGGTGACAGACTCTTGGGGCGGCTCGGATAACATCGCTCGAGTGGTAATCTCTATCAACTTCCAGTTTTCCCGTAGACGATCACGTTCGAGCTTAACTTGATGAAGCTCACCTTGGGCCTGGTCAAGGGCAAATCCCAAAGACGCCACCTCTTTTCCGAGCTCCGACAAATGGGCTTCGTAAGGGGCAATTCTACTGGATGAGGCCATCGCTTCCTTTGTCTGAGTAGAAATGGGTTCGTTAAAGCCTTATATTTATACTACTCAGATGATCATTGTTCAACGGCTATAAAAGTAACGGTCACAAATCTTAACATAAAACTAAAGAAGTTAACATCTTATAAAAAAACATTTTTCATAAAGAAACATTTAAATGGATCCAGAGGGATTTTCCATTAATGAAACTTTGGGTCGTTACAACATCCCCCCCTTAAGAAATTTCGCCCTCGAAATTTTCCTTTTCCCACACTAAAACAAATGTGGGTAACTTAGCTTCATCATATCCTCCGACTCCCAAGTTTCTTCTTGAAACTTGTGGTTTCTCCACAACACCTTGACGAGAGGCATTGTCTTATTTCGTAGAACTTTTTCTCTACGATCTAAGATCTTCACTGGTTGCTCCTCATAAGAAAGATCGGATTCTAATTGTACCACCTCGGAAGAGAGTACATGTGAAGGGTCTGGTATGTACTTCCTTAAGAGGGATAAATGGAAGACATCATGCACCTTGGCCATAGTAGGTGGAAGTTCTAGTCGATAGGCCACAACCCCAACACGATCAAGAATCTCAAAGGGGCTGATGTACCTTGGACTTAACTTCCATTTCTTTCCAAACCTCATGACCTTCTTCAATGGAGATATGCGTAAAAACACCATGTCTCAGACATTAAACTCAAGGTCTCGTCGACGATTATTTGCATAACTCTTCTGTCGACTTTGGGCTGCCTTGATATGCTGCTGAATGGCTTTCACCTTCTCCACCATTTCTTCGACCATTTCTGGTCCAAGCAGCTTAAGTTCACCGACCTCATCCCAACAAGCTGGTGTTATACACCTTTTCCCATAAAGGGCTTCATATGGTGCCATTTGGATGCTCGAGTGGAAACTATTATTATAAGATAACTCAACCAGAGGAAGATGTTGATCCCATCCTCCTTTAAAGTCCATTGAGCACGCTCTCAAAATATCCTCAAGTGTTTGGATAGTCCGCTCGGATTGGCCATCAGTTTGAGGATGATAGGCCGTACTGAAGTTCAGTTCAGTATTCAGAGCATGTTGAAGACTCTTCCAAAACTTAGAGGTAAATCTTGGATCTCGGACAGACACAATAGATAGTGGTACTCCATGCAACCGTACCACTTCCCTGATATATATCCGTGCCAGTTGATCCAAAGAGAAATCCTCTCGAATAGAAATGAAGTGTGCAGTCTTTGTAAGACGGTCCACAATAACCCAGATTGCATTGCTACCTTTGGATGCCCTTGGATGTCTGGTGACAAAGTCCATGGTGATGTTCTCCCATTTCCATTCTGGTATGGGCAATGGTTGCATCATCCCCTTAGACTTCTGCCTCTCTGCCTTCACTTGCTGACACACCAGGCACTTTGATGTATACTCAGCGATCTCCTTCTTCATATTATCCCACCAAAAGTTTTCTCGGAGATCTCGATACATCTTTGTGCTCCCTGGGTGAATAGAGAAATTTGAACTATGTTCATCATCCAAAAGTTCCTTCTTCAGCTCCGAACTTGATGGGACACATAGTATTTTCCCAAACCGCACAATTCCTTCTTCATTAATATTAAACTCTGAGGATTTTTCCTTTTTGATAGCTTCCACTTTTACTTGGATTATCGCATCATCCTTTTGAGCATCCTTTAACCTTTCCAAAAGAGATGGTTGAGCAATCATTTGTGAAAGGATTGATGATGTTCCCTTCTTTATGATTCCCACGTCCATCTTCATCAAGTCTAAAGAAGATTGGATCCTTCTCAATTATCATCATTGATAGAATCGATGGATCCTTTCTACTTAGGGCATCCTCCACCTTGTTCGCCTTCCCAGGGTGGTAATGTATTGAACAGTCATAATCCTTGATGAGCTCTATCCATCTTCTCTGGCGCATATTAAGCTCTTTCTGTGTGAATATATATTTAAGACTCTTGTGGTCAGTATATATCTCACATTTCTTTCCATAGAGATAATGCCGCCAGATTTTCAAGGCAAAGATCACCGCCGCCAACTCCAGATCATGCGTTGGATAGTTTCGCTCATGGATATTCAACTGCCTTGAGGCATAGGATATCACTTTATCATTATGCATCAGCACACATCCTAATCCCTTCTTCTAAGCATCACTAAATACCACAAAAAACTCCCCACTTGTGGGTAAAGTGAGCGCAGGTGCAGTGATAAGCCTCCTTTTTAACTCCTTTAAGCTTTCTTCGCATTCATCACTCCAAGAAAAATTTACTCCCTTTCGAGTTAGCTTGGTAAGAGGGTTGGACAATCGTGAGAAGTTTCTCACAAATCGTTGATAATATCCAGCTAACCCCAAGAAGCTACGGATATCAGTTACCGATGTTGGCCTCGACCATCCCTCAATTGCATCTGTTTTGGAGGGGTCCACAGATATCCCATTGCTTGTGATGATATGGCCCAAGAATGAGACCTCCTTCATCCAGAACTCACACTTTCTGTACTTGGCATAGAGCTTCTCCTTGCGCAAAGTCTCCAGTACAGTTCTTAAATGCTCCTCATGGTCCTCCTTGGTTTTGGAGTATATTAGAATATCATCTATAAAAACTATCACAAATTTGTCTAGGTAATCTCTAAAGACTCTATTCATCAATTCCATGAATATTGCTGGAGCATTGGTGAGTCCAAAAAGCATTACATTGAATTCATTGTGCCCGTACCTTGTACGAAAAGTAGTCTTGGGGATATCTTCCTTCTTCACCCTTACTTGATAATATCCCGACCGCAAGTCGACCTTGGAGAAGTATTGTTCTCCACACAGCTGATCAAACAAGTCATCGATTCTTGGGAGAGGATACTTGTTCTTTATCGTGATTTTGTTAAGTTCATGATAATCGATGCAAAGCCGCATTGACCCATCCTTCTTCTTGACGAAGAGGACTGGTGCACCCCATGGTGATTCACTTGGGCGTATAAACCCTTTATCCAGATTCTCCTGTAGTTGTTTCTTCAGCTCTTCAATCTCAACAACAGCCATTCTATATGGAGTCTTGGATATTGGTAGCGACCCAGGTATAAGTTCAATTGAGAACTCAACATCTCTTCTTGGAGGAAGACCAGAAAGTTCCTCAGGAAATACTTCAGCGAATTCCCTCACAATAGATAATTCTTCAAGGGTGGTTTCTTCCTTGGACTTTATCATCTGAGCCAGATATGCGTGCTCATAAGGAAGTAATATCCATGCTTGAGATGATGGAGCTAAAGGAGATTCATCTTCCTCCTGACACTTGTAAAGAATCGGGGGTCGATTCTCCATATAGAGTGTGATTTCCCTCTCCCGACAATTTATGTTGGCTCTATATAAGGAAAGCCAATCCATGCCAAGAATTGCATCAAATTCCACCAAAGGGAGTATGACAAGGTTCGCCAAGAAATTCAATCCATAGATTATAACAGGGGAGGACTTATATTCATGGGATGCAATGATTTCCCAATTTGTCGTACTCACCGACATCTTTACTTCCATGATTTGTGGTGGTGCAAGGATTGTTCTACTAAACATTTGAGATATAAAAGAATGTGTAGAACCTGAATCAAAAAGTACATTCGCTATTCTTGAATGAATAACTAGCGTACATGTCACCACTTCGTTGTCGGGGTTCACTTCGGCAGAAGTGATGGCAAAGGTTCTTCCTTGCTGTCTTGGAGGTTTCTGGTTTCCTCCGATAACCCTTGGATTAGGGAACTGATTTGGAAAATGACCCGGTTATTTGCATTTGTAGCATTGAACAACGCGTTGAGGTTCGAACGGAGCGTTCCTCCCCTCTGTCGCAGCCACGGGTCCTTCTTGCTGACAGTTAACAGCTAGGTGCCCTTCTCTTCCACACTTGAAGCATTTTCTTGTCCCCCTAAGGCAATTTCCAGGGTGCTTCTTTCCACACTTTTGGCAAGTGGGGTGCTGGGATTTCTTAGCACCGTTGGATTTATCCATCGGACCACCTGGATTGAATTCCACCTTACACTTCTTGTCCCCATGATACCCCTGTGATTCTCCGATCTCCATTTCAACCTTGAGGGCACATCAGACAATTTCCTCATAGCTGTCGAAGTCACGGATCGCTAATGCTTTCCGCAAGCTAGGCTTCAGCCCACCAAAGAAGCGGTCAACCTTGAATTCGGGGGTAACGACAAAGCCGGAAGCGTATCGTGCAAGCCTTGTGAAGTTTTCCTCGTACGCTCCCACAGATTCTTCATCTTTCTGTTTGAGGGAAAGGAAGTCCCTTTCCATCTTAAGACGGAGGGTGCGTGGAAAATATTTATCGAAAAACATCTTCCGGAATTCCTTCCATTCCAAAGCCTCGATCTCCTCCTCAGGATTCGTATTTTTGATCAACGTCCACCATTGATTAGCTTCACCCTCCATATGATAAGCCGCTAGGAGAACCTTCTCTTTTTCAGAGCATTGGAGGATGGAGAATATATTTTCAATGGATTTGATCCATTGTTCAGCGATCGTGGGATCTGATGATCCACTAAAAGTAGGAGGCCTTTGTCTCATGAAGCTTTCAATAGCGACTTGTTCTTTCTTAGGGGGGGTTGAACGTTCCTCTTGACCAGTGTTTCTATTCAGAACTTGAGTTAGCTGAGAGAGAAGTGTGACAAAGTTCGTGATTCCCGCTCCCATTGGATTGGGCATCTCATAAGTACAATCATCACACTGATATTCACAACGGTTGTTAGCCCGAGTTCTCCTATTACCGGCCATTGGCTGGAATAAAAGGAAAGTTAGGGGTAACACATAAAGGTTAATCCAAAGACAAAAGTTGATGACTTATAAATAAACTTTAATCTCTTTAACTCGTGAGTCTATAGGATTCAATCCAGGATTTTCATGATCTTCCTTCTAACATATATTCATAGGGGCATTTTTCCCTTAATAAGGGTTCATAATAAGATTGTGAATTTATCAAAACATATCCCCCAGGAGTGTCGTAACCAAGAGTGCAGCAAGACCCGTTGTCGTGCACCAGTTCCCGTTCGAGTCTAGCTTAAAGCAGTGTTTTCGGGTTTTACCCCTAGGATACATCTGTTCCAGAGCCGCCTCTACCTACTCGTATCCAGACAGTGATGTATTTGTTTGATAAACCACTTACTTAGTATTTACCAAAACATAGGGATGTTTTTATTATGCTTAGTCTTGTATCTAAGGCTTTACTAGGGTTTCCTAATCCCAAAAATAACTAAACCTCCCTTTGATACCAACTATGACAACCCTGCTTTTTATTACAACTTAAGCATGCTTTATTACATAAAACTTCACTTGATACAACAAAGAAGATCGAGAGGTTTAGATTCTTTGTGGCTTAGGATCATTAAATAAAAACATTAAACTTGAAATACAACATCTTTATTGAAAACTTCCTTTACATGACCACTACATTCCTTCGTACTTAGCATTGCATGGGATAAACCTGAGGATATGCATAAAAAAGGGTGAGCTATAAAGCCCAGTAAGGGAGTACACAATGAATAACATGAAGAGTACAATACATGTTAGGCAATAGGCATATCAATAGAGAATAAGAGAAACATGAACACAAAGGCATGATAAAGCATGATAATCATAACATGGAAATGTGGCAACAACACTTAACATTGAATTAGCATGAGCCAAGGCTCATTGCACATGGAGCATGAGTAAACCCTCATTTCACTTGAAGCATGAGTAAACCCTAGTTGCACTTTAATTAGCATGAGTCAACACTCATTTCACATGACGTATCATGATACTATACTTTACCCAATGCATTGGAGCGCTATCAGGGCACACCCTTCTTAAACATTTCATTTCATGCATAAGTGTGCCACATGGATCATAAAACATGGATTCATAAAACATAATCATTTCTTCCACGATATAGGAATGTGGAATTCATACATGAAACTTTATAATCAATATGTAAATGTGCATAAAGGTGAATACCCTTGATGGAGAAATGGGCAGGGTATTCACTACACAAAGACATTGTCTTAGAAAATCGGTGCGATTTCGGCAGCGTAACGACGTGACATAAGAATTCATAAAAAAGGTTGATGAGAGAGAAAGGGGTTCCTCATCATATTTACATGTAATGGAAGGTAAGGAGATCATATATATACATTTCCCAACAATAGAAATGGAATTTAGATTCATGATACAAAAGTATTGTTTGAATGTAAAAGAAGAGAGAGAAGTTCCTTTCGGAATTTCGGCATAGTAACGGGTGTACATGGGAGGCATTTAATGAGAGAGAAAGGGTTCTACCATCATTCAAACAATAAGAGGGCAGTATGGGGGAGGTGCAAAACCATACCCCCAACATTCATAATTGAAATAAAAAGGGAAATACAACATAAATAAAATTGACAAAAAATGAGAAAGGAAGAAAACCCCTTACTTGGAAGTGTGCTTCCAAAGGCTAGAGAGAGGCTTGTGAGAGGCTTCTTGGGAGCTTGGGGAACCTTGGTAGGATTCTAGAAAGAGTAGGGCAGAGGTTGGACGAACTTCAAGTGCTTTGAGTGAGGAGGAAGTGGGATCTTGGGTGGGTTTATATAGGAAAGGTGAGAGAATTCTTTATTATTTACGTTTGGGACCCCTTATATTAAAATAATCCAAACCACAAACCATCCCATGGTATTTGCCCATGGTTTCTGGAAAAGGAAAGAGGAAAACAATATTTTACAAGTCCAAGGTCCGAACTTATTAAAAAAATAGGGTTGCTTATGTGGTGGTGAGTCACACTCCCATGGAAATTAATTTAAAAAGGCAAAGTGTTGAATAAGTCTTGAGGGCTCCATTAATGCTTTGAAAAGTAAGTCAAACAAACCCAAAACATCATTATTTTAATGATAAAACACATATTGGCCGAACATAAGGATTATGTTATTTTATTACATCACCATTGGGTCATTATGATGTCATAAAACACATTATATATTTAAATGGTATTTAATTTTTACCCAAAAAATTGACTGTCTCAGAAAATTATGAAAAATTCATTGTTGGATAATTTCAACGTCCTGATTCCAGAAATAATATTTATTTTATCTAAATAATTTTCTAAATATGTGAATTTTCACTTTTAATATAAAAACCGACATTTATAAAAAATTTAGGGGTTTTGACAGAAACAGATTTCAACCCTTAATAAAAATCTTAATTGCATTCATAAAATTATAAGATCATTTATATTTAATAAAAAAATTAATTTAATATTAATAATAATATTTTATTAAAATATTATTTAATTCAAAAAATCCTTTAATTTAATAAAATATAATTCTTAATTAAATAATAACTAAAAACACCATTTGTACTTTAAAAACTAATTACAATGTATCAAAAATGACTAGAAATTATATTCATTATTATATACAAAAATAATGTACATGAACATGGTTCTACTTATTTGTTACATAACCCCTTAAAATAGCCGCATAAGACCTAAGGGTAAGGTGTGCGATGGTGACAGACTCTTGGGGCGGCTCAGATAACATCGCTCGAGTGGTAATCTCTATCAACTTCCACTTTTCCCGTAGACGATCACGTTCGAGCTTGACTTGATGAAGATAATCTTGGGCTTGGTCAAGGGAAAAGCCCAAATACGCCACCTCTTTTCTGAGCTCCGACAAATGTGCTTCGTAAGGGGCAATTCTACTGGATGAGGCCATCGCTTCCTTTGTCTGAGTAGAAATGGGTTCGTTAAAGCCTTATATTTATACTACTCAGATGATCATTGTTCAACGGCTATAAAAGTAACGGTCACAAATCTTAACATAAAACTAAAGAAGTTGACATCTTATAAAAAAACATTTTTCATAAAGAAACATTTAACTGGATCAAGAGGGATTTTCCATTAATGAAACTTTGGGTCGTTACACCAATGACATTGGATTAGTTAATTGTTTCTCTTCTATTTTTTCTATGAGGATCATATGAAGATTCTTCATCCATTGTTTCTTATTCACATTCTTATTTTGAATCATCACTATTTTGTAACCTATGAATGTTTTGCGCACCTTCATCTACTTCTTCATTTTAATCTGTTCTAGGTCTAATGTCTTCTCCATCTTCTATCATATCAGCATAAGAGATCCTCAAGAAATTTGGGGTATTATATTCAATGATATTAACATCACTTCTTTCCAAGATTCTTCAAATGTAATTATTGAGTCATTTTTAGGCTTTTCCCTTTATTGAATATCCAAGGAATATTCCTTCACCTGCAACATCACCATACATCCCTTAATTTCTTTATATGTTGTATATGAAACATTTACTTCCAAAAGCATGAAAATACTTCAAATAGGTCTTCATTCCATGCAAAAACTCACATGGGGTCTTCCTTTATCCTATATAAAGCCCTATTTTATTTTAAGTATACACTAAAACTTGAAAAAAATCTTTCCAGTAATGGCTAGAGATATGACACTCAATCAACATCATTTTTTCTATATTGTTCACAAGTCGATTCCTATGCTCAACACCTCCATTTTACTATAGAGTTATAAAATAATATGCCTAATTTTTTATTACATGTTTCTCTAGGTAATTTTCAAATTCAATGGATATTTATTCCCCTCCATTGTCAGATCACAAAACGTTATTGTCCATCCAGTATCATTCTCAGCTATTCAGTGATAAGTTTTCCTAAAATCAAGAAATTTTCATTTCCTATGTATAACTATCACACAATCCATTATACTATAATAATCAATGAAAATAAATAAGTATATTACTCCATATGTTCTAGTAACATTTATTAGACCACATACATCTGTATGGATGAGATCAATAATATTTGATACCCTTTTCTTCTTTGGTCGATATAAACTGCAAACCAACTTCTCTCATATATAATAATCACAAGTATTTTCCCTTTCATGTTTCATATTAGAGATATACATGACTATATTAATCATAGATATATTTTTCATATCTTATTTATTGATGTTCCCCAACGTTCGGTACGACCAATTTTTTTCTTCTTCAACAGTTAAGTAGAAAATATTCTCTTACTATCAACCTAGTATAAGTTTCCACCTATTCTGCAGCCTTTCTTGAGTTAATTCAATGTATTTCAATTTATAGTGAACCCCTTTTGACTTAAGTTCACTATAACTCATGATTCATAGAGTTTAATCACACTAAAAAGATTATGATGAAAACCATCCGTATAAATAACATCAGTTCTCTTAAGCTCATCGCTCGATAGTTTTGTACTCCCACAACATTTGATATTCAAAGCACTGTTATTGTTGAACCTGACTGTTCCATCAACCCTTTTCTTTACATTTTTCAATAAATATGCATTTCCTTTTATATGGGATAAGAATCTTCTATCAATAATCGAGGTGATACCATTCTTTTTATCTTTGAGAGCAACTTCTACAAGATTGGATTTCTTGATTTTCTTCTTTTCCTTCTATGAAATCTTATATTGAGTAAAGAATAATGATGGAATTTTATATCTCTTTTCCATGTCGACGGGATCAACATAAGCATAATCTTATTCCATATAAGAAAACTATTTTTTAATAGAGACACCATTTGGTTAGCGAGTATTGAATTTTCTCTAAGTTCCATATATATTTTTCATTCCTTTCCTCTGTATATAATAAATAGCTTTATGTACAAAGTTAGAACAATAAAAATAGTATACAAGGAAAATATTTCTTCTATAAGATGAAGAATATGAATTCATTTTCCTTTGTTAAATTCCTATTTCTTCCCCATTCAAATAGCTCATAGCCTATTCAGAGTATGGCATGGTATGTCCTAGATAGCCACAAAATTAAAATTTCATAAGAGGAAATGTATTCTCATTTATATTCCTCCTAATATACCCTTCCTTAGAAAAAGATTTTGATTGATGATCATTTTTGGAAACTTGATTATAGTTTTTATTTATCCTTTTAGTTTTATTTGAGACTTTTTTAGGACTTCAGGTTACTTTGCGATATGTCAAATTATCAACTTGCCTTTATTTTGGCCTATATTATTTCAAGCATTTGATATTTCACCATCACAACCAATTCATTTATTTTCCATTCATGTGGATAGTTGATCTTTAAAAAACTTTTCTACTCCATAAGAACCATGATAATCTCTCTCCAATAGCTCAACATATGAGAATCATACAAACTATATTTTCTTCTTTGTTTCATTTTAATTTGATTCAGTTTCAAGTTTACTCCTAAGAGTAACAACTTCTTCTTCAAGACCCTCAACAGTCTTGGACTTCTCCTCCAGTCTTGATGTAAGTTCATTGATGAACTTTGAATGTTCTTAAATTATGAACTTCAGTTATACTACATCTTCTAGGATTTCAAAGGTTGTTGAATGTTATTTTATAACTTCTTCTAGTCGATCAATTTTAGCTTCAAGTCTGTCAACATATTCGGATGAATCTTCTACAACTTCTCTCCATTTTCTTCTTCTACTACTTAGATTATCAAGATTTCTAAGAGCATCCTCAAGTTTCAAATTGTGATCAGCATAAGAAATAAGTTGATTCTCTCAGGCTTTATCTTTTGACATTTCTGAATTTTCACCTATAGCCATCACAAATTCATGGGTTCAAGATTTAAAGTTTGGTTCCTCTTCCTAAAAAAGGTCATTGTCATCATATTCTTCATTACATAAAAAACTCTTTCTCTATCATTTATTTCCATATTTTAAGTCAAACTTTTGATAAAACCTTTTCTGAGGCTTATGTGAGTTTCCAAATTAACTTTATTTATCATCGAACTTCTTTGAGCACCGAGAGGTAATGTGACCAACTATACCACAATGAAAACATGCCAAGGGTATCTTTCCTTCGAATATAATTTTTCCTGTCTTGATTTTCCTAGAAAAGAGAGAAATAATTTTATCTTTCTCAATATATTTTTCAACACTATCTTCGTAAATCTCATTTTCCCATGTATTTGAAAGACATCTCTTTTCTTACTCGACTTATTGCATCCTTTTGCTTGACTCTGATTTCATATTCCACCAGACTACTTAGAATATCATCCAAATAAAGTTTATAAATATCTTTTTCCTCAGGGGCTGACACTTTGGGATTATAGAGATGTGGAAGACTTATCAATATTTTCTTTACATTGTAAATGTATTTGATTTATTCACCAAGTCCCCGTATTTCTCCAACAACTTCAGTGATTCGATTAAAAAAGGTATATATATTATCATCAGGATGCATTTTGAGATCATAAAACCTATTGTGTAAAACATGGTGCTTCACCTCCTTCACTTTGTTGTCTCCGTAATATATATTTTCAAGTAATTACCACATAGACTTGGATGAAGTTAAACTCGTCAACTTCATATATATTTGATCAAATAATACTTCATTTGGGACCTTTTGTGCTTGGCCATCTGCATCAATATTGTTTTGTCTCTTTCAGTCATAGATAGTCCTATCACATTAATGACCTGAATACCTTATGTAGTAGCAAAGAGTAATTATATTAAAAGAGATCTTAGATGATATCTCATCATTTTATTCCAAATATGGAAGTTTCTTCCATCAAATAGTGGGAATCCCATAATATTTATTGAGTTATCCATGACATCAAAGTAGAAAAAATTTAACACCAACAACCTGTAGGCTCTAATACCATTTTAAGGAACCTAGAACACCCTGAGAGGGGACGGGTGAATCAGGGTGTCAAATTCTTCTTCTAAATTTTCAGGTCTTATTCCTACATTAGGAGGAACAAGTTAAACCTATCTAATGGGAATGTTCAAAAAACAAAAAATCACATACAAAGATATAACACAAAAATTTTATTTCGTTCAACACCAAGGGATAGTCTAAGGAGTATAGGATGATAGTGTTTCAGTCATACCAAAATCCATTAATCTTCACTAGTTTTAGAATACAAGAGTTCATACATAGTCACTCTATGCCTGGAAAAATACCTTTATAAGTTTTTAGGTATATCACACTGTGTCCCTCATAAAACTTCCATCGACTCCCCATAGCTCACTACCTTGGGTGTAGTCTTACTTAGTTTTAGTTGAAGGTCAGTTCAAAAATATTTTCATTAATGTCTTTGTCTATATCATTAATGAGACTCTTCCTACACCAAATACTTGATTTGATGCACTTTTAAAGCCCTATTCACAAGAAAAATGATATTCAAAACTACCTTTCATGAAGCTCCTTCACGAATCTCACTACCTTTGCGAAGCACCCTACCTTTGAAGAGGTCATTGAGTGAACATGGAATACCCATTCATCATGAATCGCCAATTATTCTGAATCATTGGCATCAATCAAGAGTTAACTAATTTTTTTAGGATGCTCAATCTCATATAGTATCCCAGATTTGTGGATCCCCCTAGCTTCATGAAATTACAGTGATTCCTAATTTTCCTTGAACGATTTTGTGTCAAATGAAGTGGGGGTAGCCTTATATTTGTAGGCTCAGCCATTCAAAATGCTCCATCACCTTCAATGGATTATTTAGAACTTTCAAATCCATCTTCACGATGATCCTCCATTCATAAGGTTCCATCCATATTTGACATTGTCGCAAAGATCTCCATCAACACATCCCACACTCTCGATGCTACAATTCTCGTAATCATGGGGAACACTGTCATAGATTTTGATGCTCCACAACTTCATGAATATCATCCCATTGTTTTCAAAACCCATTCCTTTACTGTTTTCATGATGATTTGTTTCCAAAAAACAACCTATCATGATGCTAGCTTCTTCATCCAAAATTTTGACCCCAAATATTTGGGAAGAACTCAGAAACGAATCCACCTTTAATACTATAGATAGCTTGTACTATAAGATATATTCCCTTTAAAACTCCCAAATATTCCATGTGAGGGCTAAAAATAAACACAAAACATACTAAATTTCTAGGAAATAACATCCTTGGTTCCAACATAAATAAGTAAGAAAAGCAAAGAAAGATAAATATAAGGACTGAGTAGACATGATGGTCAATTCCAATACAGCTAAGAATGCATTTTATATGATGCTACAGGTACAAGTACAGATAAATAAAACATGCAGGTATAATACAATACATAACTATGAAAACAAAAAAATTCTTGAATGTGATCCCCATGATAATCCTAATAACTAACCCAGTCATGTTCTCCTAACTCCAATTTACAAGCATGAAAACACAAGAAAATAACCAAGGCTCTTGATCCTAAAACCAAGGAGATCTGTTTGTGTACCCCAGTGAAATGGAGGCCTAAACAAGGTATGATATATACTTAGTAGGACAACACCAATGGTATTTAAAGAATAATCCAGTTCATACATATAAATTAAGAAGTGTGAAAGTATATCAAAATAAAGCAGCTATGTGGGATAAATAAATAACAAAGTCAGATCAGGTTTCTCAAGGAAACATGTTAAACCATACCGGATTTTTCCGAACCTATAATTTCTAAACCAAAGGTAACCTATGTGAAAATAAATGTAAAATAATAATGGGTCATCATAATTTGAAATCTAAAAAGCATCAAACCCAAACATGTGGATTGGACTGGGGAATGCCCCTTTCATTAAATTTCTTAACATATTGAATTTTAATTTTAAATAGACATACCTAGTATTCATTTACACAGAATCATGTTCCTGTCTGAGGAGAAACATATAAAGTAACCCAAGTATCGCAACATGAGCTCAGTACTTTACCAAATTTAAAAGGAGTCTATCCATGGGATTCCATAAATGGAGTCCCAAGTGCCACCCCTAATATAAGTAAAACAAGTATCCTCTGAGCTCGCCCCTATTATCTCACAAAGGGGGTCTGAGTATCACTCATGGCATGTTGTAAACATTTTTCCACTGAGCCTATCCCTGGGTGCTCCCCTGGGAACTAGGATCACTCGTATGGAGGTAAGTGACACACATGGTGAGCCAGTCTAAGATATGATGGGTATCACCCTCTATGTATAAATCCCCATTGACTAATGATCCCATCCTTGACATTCCATAAAAAGGAATATGAGCATCTCTCAAGGAATAAACAATACATTATTCATTTTGAAATTAAAACACTAAATAGGCCAAGTATATAACCACGCCCTATTATAAATATGTTTCAAGTAGGAGGATAAATATAAAATAAAGCCACATCAAAATTTATGCATACTAAAAGATTTTTCAAACCCCATTAACCATTTAAATTACAAAACATAAGGTTCTTATACTAAACATGTCACCAATCCAAGAAATGAACCAATATGCCTTGCATTTTGGTTTAGAAGACAACACACCCCAAAAAAGTGGTTTTATTATAAAAACCTGAGTTTGTTATCAAATAATTAATCACATTAAATTTAAATAATTCCAATTCCCTTGGAATTTTACCTTGTCCCAAAACACAAGTTGTTACAACCTCCCCACCTTATAACTTCTCTTCTCCAAGAATCCTTGCAGAAAACAATGAAAAATCAACCTAACCTATAAGGTCCATGAAGTAACTTTTAAATGGTCACATTCCATTTTCAAATTCCCAACACACCTCAAAGCCATACTTAGTCATACAACACTTATAGAATCAAAACCTAATCCAATGGTCCTTTTTCAAATTAGACATAAAAATGATGCTTACCTGGGCCCATATAGATATAGAAATGATCATGTCTTCATCTCTTTAAACATTTATCTGATGGTTCTCCCCACTATAGGTTTTAATATACAAAGGGTGATAAATTATGAACTACAGTGTGGACCACTGTCAAAATTGCCTACAAAGCATGCCCCTTAAATTTTCTAACAACACTCATGGTGTTTTTTCTCTAACTAGATGGAGCCAATTACTTCTAAGGAAATTTCAGGGACCTCAAAAGGAATAGTAGATTCTCAATTATCCTAACCAAAACTAGGTGCAGAAGCTTTCCAGGAAGACACTGTTGAACTTTAGACCACACCCACCTTATCCCAATGACATGATAAAAAATAGTTCCCAATCGACTACATACATAAAACAAGAGGGATAAAAACTTGAGCCACACTGGTCAAATTTTCTCGAAGATGCCTGGATTATATGGCCAACACATTACAAACTAAACTACAACACCTTCTTCCAAGGCATATTGCGTTTATGGAAAGCTCATCCACTGAACCCCATGCCTAAATTTTGGTGACGTTCTCTGATGAAACCATTAGATGACCATTTAATATATCATGGCATAATATAAAAAATGGTGTAACCCAAATCCATCCCATTGTAATTGTTACCCTTTTAAATATCACCCCCACACATGAAAAAGGGTTCGAGATCACTACAATAGAAATTGACATTAGAGGCGGTTTTGGGAACCGCTGTTAAACCGTTTTTTAAAATAATTTCACGGTGGTTTATAATAAACCGCCAAGAAACATTTTTTTTACACTGCAGACCCTTCCCACCCACCCTGACCCCTTCTCACCCTGCGACCCCGCTTCCCCCAGCCCCTCGCTTCCCCCACAACCCTATCCCCCTGCGACCCTGGTGACCCCGCGACCCCGGCGACCCCACGATCCCGCTGACCCCGGCGACCCCGGCCCCCCACAACCCCGGCGACCCCATGACCCCGACGACCCCGCGACCCCGATGAACTCGCTTCCCCCGCCCCCCCGTGACCCTGAAGACCTATACAAACCCTAAGGTTTTAATTCTATGTTAAGACTTATTTATGAATTTTGAAATCATTTTATATCCATACATGATTTCAAAGGATGGTTTAAGGGATATTTCAATTCTATTTTGGATTCAAAAATGTTTTAATAAAGAAATTTCACATGAGTTTATTAGGATAAGAATGTTATAGATTGAGTTGAGAATGTAATTCCGAGCATGTTTTGGAAAATAATATATGTTTATCACTTTATGAAAAAATGAGTTTCAATGGAACTTTGTGAGACCCAGTTTAGCCCCATGTTATTATTGTTGTTCTTATCTGGAATGTAATACCTTGAGAGTATTTCTTATATTGATTCATATTTATATATTTTCTATTCATTGATGTGTTTTAGATTGATCTTGTGAGTTTATAAGGAGGTGAGTCATGAGTTTTTTTAAAAAAAAATTATATTTAATTCATGTAATGGTTCATTTTTTCACACCACTAGTTTACATTTCATAGGATTCCTCAGATTATTTAAGATGGCTTGTGTATTGGAAAACTCTAGTACATGTAGTTGGTTGAATAGGTAGTATTGTATGTATAAACAATTATGGATACACCAAAAGGGATAATATTCCTTTAATTTAGAGGAATTGTTTTATTCATGTGATAGTGATGGAGTGATAAGGTCATTTATTTTTGGATAGTTTTACAAGACTACCAAGGAAAATAACAGGTTCACTAGTTTTATGAAATGTTCATTTTCACCAGCTCAAGTCATTATTACTTGATCTATAGGTCAATACCCATGACCTTATGATTCTTTTTAGGATCATTTTTTTGAGATTACAATTTTCTTAAACTATGTCATTTTCTTCACAAATTAATTTATGTCACCAATTTATTTTTGGTCTATTTCTTTTCCTCATGACCTTAATTTAGTAGTTATATTTTGTGTACCTTACCCAGTTAATTTATATTTTTTAGTATTTGAAAAAGGAATATTAAAATATTTGTTTGCGTAGTGGTAATGGTTTGATATAAATGTGCCTTCAATATTCTCTAAAATAATTTTCAAAGCAGTTCTATTGAAATGTTAAAAATTATATTATAATGATTATTTGAGTGTTTTTTATAAGAAATTTGAAACTGTTAGATTTTGAAACCCCAGTGTTAATGGGGTTTAGAAGTGTTTCTTAGGCCATTTCTCCTTGTTTTACAATTAAATATATTTTAAAAAGATGTTTTGAAAACCATTTCAAAATTTGAAACATCTTTGTTTTTTTAAAATGATTATTTTTAGAGGATTTCTTTTGTATAGGGTTTTTATGGGGTTCTATGAAATGGTTTTTTGGTAAAAAGGCATTTCAGCCTTGGAAAAGTGATTTACAAGTGACTTTTTTCATTTAATGACAATTAATAATGCATGTTTTAAAAATATTGATATTTTTATTGATAATTTCTATAGAGGATTATGTAAAATGAGTATTTCTTTATTGTATTTAGGTATATAATTTTGTGGAATTGAATTGAATTTGACATGCATAGATTCCGAAAGTGATAACCAATTGGGTTGTTTAACTCATGCATATTTTATAGGTCCATGTTCATTTGGGTCTAATTAATTCATTTTGATCTTTGATGGGTTATGTGGACTTTATATGGTGACATTGGGTCATTTAATGATTCTCAATAACAGTAGAGATTTTCTTTAACTTTGGGATTCATAATGATCACATGACCTGTTGTGTTTTATGCATATATTTTATATTTTTCTATTCATATATTTAATCAGGTGTATAATTACTGTATATTTTTTTATCAGAAGTTTCTTTCTTCTTATATCATATAGTAAGGTTTGTTTTTTTGTTATAAATATCATTTCATGATGTATAAATCATTACCAATGTATGTTTTATGATTCCTAGGAACTAGTAACCTTCCTATGGTTGTTGGGAATGGCCTTGAATCTATGTGGAAGGATGAGTTGGGAGAATGGTTAGATGGTAAACTAGGAAGGATATATAAAGCTACTATACATAACACCTTAGGGAGATAATTTTTTTTACTAATTGTATACTGATGAAATATTTATGTATTCCCAATGCAACATCCCAACATAGATTCTACAAAAAAGTGCCCCTGATATAGTGGATTATGATGCCATAATTTGTATATTGTTATTCACAAGTTGTAATATTTTCTTTTTGGTAAAATGGAATGTTGTAGTGTTTCTCCCTTAGACTCCAGAATTTCAATCCAAACAACATAAAACCGATGTGTTCTTTCATACTGTCATTTACTTTACTTTGTATAAATTTATTTTGTGTATTGAAGTGAATGGTATTGAATTCATTCTAACTTATTGAAGTGGTTTGGATGAATAAAATTCTTCCAAGTTCTTGAATATAATTTTTAGAGAGAATTCATTCTAGGATCTATTTCCACCTATGTGATTCTAATTATCTTATTATGTTGTCTTGGAGGATAGTACCACCACCCCACATTTCATCTCCAAATTCCCAACATAATTCTACTATGAAACTCCAAACACCAAGCCCAAACACATAAATTATTCTTCAAATACCCTAGTTTGATCCCCAAACCACATCAGCTGCATCTTGAACAACATTTCTGATGTGGTCTCCACCTTACCACATCAATTTTTATGCAACAACACTAGTAAGTCCTTCTCCAGATGAATTTTACCAAAGGTTCTCAATCCCACCCACCAAAGCGCTATCATATCTCGACCATGATGCCTTATAACTCAAGGAATAAAAAAATGTTCAATTCCCACACCAAAGTCTGAATCCGACTCTTAGTTCAACTCCATGGTCAGATCCTCGATCATCCCATTTAACCATAATTTTCAACTCATGAGCACTAACACATATATAATCCAAATCACCATCAAGTCACACCACCACTATTTTCTATGTGAATACACCAAAGATAGGTCTAGGAATTCAATCCACACAAGGTTTTTAGAACCTTAAAACCTAATCTCCCAAGTTATTTAATCATGAATTTCCATGAACACCACCACTTATCATGCCTCAAGACTACCATCCATCATTGTTGGTTCTATTGAAATTTTTTATTATTTCAGCAGATTTTTCTTAACCATTCATTTCCATGAAAACCATTTGGATGAATGGAATATATTATATATGTTTTATCATAACTTATGAATGATATGTATATCCACGTAGTTATTCCAAATTAACAATGTGCTTTGGTTTTCATAGTAATGTAGCTACCATGTTGTTAGCACACTGTTTCTCTTTACCAAAGAAACTTCCCCTATCCCAATCACTAGAGGGTTCATATGTAACTCAGAGGCTCATTGTTATTATATTATGTTTCTGTAATCTTACACTATCGTATATATGAGTCTCTTTATCTATTTCGTAGTAACTATGTGTTTTAATTTTATTTATTGTGTAGGCACATTTTGATATACATGGATACAAGATGGATCACATTACTGAGGAACACACCTCAGTATGTTAAGGGTTTGAATGAGTTTTTAGATTTTTCAATTTCTAATCGATCCTTTGAAGGGAGAATAAGATGTCCATGTCCTAAATGTAAATTTAAAACATGGTTGAAGAGAGATGAAGTTTATGAACATTTAATACTGAAGCAATTCCCTGGTCAATATTTGTGTTGGATTTGGCATGGAGAATCGAACATTATAGAAATATTGAGCACTGACTTTAATCCACAAAATGCGGTCCCAAGTTCGTCGAAAATGGAAAATGAAATGAAAAACTTCATAAATGATGCATTCGGCACTGCAAGACACCACTATCAGCATCAAATCATATCAGAACAACCAGAAGAGGGTTCTACAAATTTCAACATGAAAAGTGATGCTTTTGAGACTATAACACAAGCAGATCAAGATTGTAACATATCATTGGATCCTCCTCTTGATTATGCGGATCCAAATGTAAGAGAAAACTTCACTGAAGAAAATGCATTTCATGATTTAGTTGACGATGGAAATCAAGATTTATATAGTGGGTGTTTGAAATATTCAAAGCTTTAATTTCTACTAAAGTTGTACCATATCAAATGTCTATGTGTAATTACAAATAAGGAAATGTCCAAGATATTGGAATTGATTCATGATGCATATCCTGAAGCAAAAATCCCAGAATCTTTTTGTGATATGAAAAACGTTGTTAACAAGATTGGTCCAAATTATACAAAAATACATGCATGTCCCAATGATTGTATGCTTTATTGGGGAGAGGATTCCAGTAGGCATAATTTCAAGAAATGTTCTTCTTCTAGATGGAAGTCAAAGGGTGATGTTATAAGTCTGAGTGAATATAATTTCATAGAGAAGAAGAAAAGGAACACACCTGAAAGGTTTTTCATTACATTCCTTTGAAGTTTTGATTGCAAAGATTATTCATGTCATCGAAAACCACTGAACACATGAAGTGGAATTCTGTAGATAATAATAATGATGGGTTAATGAGACATCCACGAGATTCCCAATCATGGAAGACATTTGACTCATTACATCCAGATTTTTCAGCTGATCCTAGGAATGTTCGATTGGGATTGGTTGCCGATGGATTCAACCCATTTGGGACTTTGAGTACCAGTTATAGCATTTGGCCAGTTGTTTTGATACCTTATAATCTACCTCCATGGATGTTTATGCAACAAAAATATTTTATCATTTCGATGATTATTCCTGGAAAACAAATGCTTGGAAATGATATTGGTGTATACTTATAGCCTTTGATTGAAGAATTGTAGGAGTTATGGAGCAACAGTGTTGAGATATTTGATGTTTCTTCTAAAACAATGTTCAAAATGCATGCTGCTTTAATGTAGACCATTAGTGACTTCCCAGGGCTTGGGAATTTATCTGGTTGGAAAAATTACACGAGTTTGGATTGTCCCATTTGTAACATTTATTTTGAGCCCAAACGGAAACCTCACAGTAGAAAATAGTGCTTCTTGTCCCATCGAAGATTTCTCGATGCATCTCATAGATTTTGACTGAAAAGATCAAAATTTAATGGTTCAATTGATCGTAGACCACCTCCAAAGTTGTTAACTGGTTTTGAAATATTGAAAAAACTTGAAAATGTTGAAATAGAATTTGGGAAGGTTCATCATTTGAATGATAGTGGAAAACGAGTCTGAAGTGCATCGTCAAGTGAAATCAGAATGCAACAATGGAAGAAAAAAAATTATATTCTTCAAACATTCGTATTGGGAATTTAATTTTTTGCAACAAAATATTGATGTGATGCATATTGAAAAGAATGTCTGTGATAATTTGATTTTCACATTACTTAATGAGCTTGGAAAGTCGAAGGATCATCTCATTGATCACAAATACTTACAAGTAATGAACATAAAATGTGATCTATGGCCAGATGAGAATGAAAAGTATGCCCCGTCCATTTTTCCAATGATGAATAGGGATAAAGATACATCCTTCGAATTTTAAAGAATGTGAAGTTATCTAATGGGTATTCTATTAACATCTCGAGGTGTGTTGACTTGAAGAATCGTAAGTTACATGGATTGAAAAGTCACAATTCATATATTTTGTTACAAAAGTTACTACCATTGGCATTGCATACATTATTACCTGAAAAAGTTACTGCTGTTGTACTCCAATTATACACATTTTTTAGGAAATTATGTGAGAAAGATCTACATCCATTTCAGCTTGACAACCTCCAAGAGAGGTTTGTATAGAACCTTTGTGCAATGGATATGATCTTTCCTCCATCGTTTTTTACTGTCATGATGCATTTAACTATGCATTTGGTTAAGGAAGCTAAATTAGCTGGCCCCGTTCATTATTGATGGACGTATCCAATTGAGATGTATTTTATTTATATGTTTTTTAGTTAAGTAATTTTTTTTGGCATTTAAATAAATGCATAATATTATAATTTTATTTCATAGATATCTTGGGAATTTGAAAGCATACATGATAAATAAAGCTCAACCAGAATGCTCTATTGCTGAAGGCTATTTGGATAAGGAGTGTATTACCTTTTGTACCATATATTTGGATGATATTGAGATAAGATTTAATTGAGTTGGACGTGTTTATGACACATCAACTCAATCTCAAATGCATTAGAAATCAAAAATATTTCCTGCTATTGGCCGATCAGTTGGGAGAACCTCCAATGTGACACTGACAGAAATGAAATTATTATATGCACATAGATATGCACTGCTGAATAGTGTAATTGCAGATCCATTTATTGAAGAGTTGAGGATACAAAAAAAATAGACGAATGAGAGGCCGGACACGAAATGAGAAAGATATAAAGAAATCTATGAATAATGATCTTGTAGAATGGTTTTCATGACGTATATGTTCATAAATATTACAATAAATATGAATATTAGTTTGACACATACATTTTGTAAATCTATTAAATTATATTTATTTTTTCAGATCATCAATACTGATACTTGAGCAGACTTTTCAGAATATTTGAAGTTTCTTACTAGAGGTCCTATAAAACAAGTTATAAATTTCGACGCTTATAATGTGAAGGGCTTTATATTTCATACAGTTGATCGAGAAGTGGGTTTGAAAACACAGAATAGTGGTATATTTATATTTGTGGAAGTGGGATACTATGGAAAACTGCATGATATTATTGAATTAAACTACCACAAACATTTTTATGTTGTTTTATTCAAATGAAAATGGGTCGATATTATCAGAGGTGTTAAAAGAGATTCCTTGCAATTTACTTCTGTGAACATCTCTCGCTTAATGGATATTGGTGATCATGAAATTCATGATCCATATATCTTAGAATCGCAAGAAAAAATGGTAAATTATGTGAATGATGTTGTGGATGAAGGGTGGAGTATAGTTTCTTACGTAATACAAAGATATTTATATGATATGGGTGATGAAGTGGAAGATTTGACCTCTGAAATTTAATTTAATCAACAACAGGTTGAAGAATTATTTGTCCATCATGATATTGAAAATATTAGTCTATCAAGGATGAATGATGTGGATGAAGAAATAGAGAATGAAACCGACTTTATTGGAAGGGAAAATGATTGTATGTACAATTATTTATTCATTCAGAAACCACTTGATTCATTTCTGCAGTCATTCATTATCATGGTTATGTATATTTTGTCTGTTAGTACTGGGCATCTATTATCATTTTTATTTTTTTTTTCTACATAATTTTTTTTGAAATATATATATTCTGAACTTAATTTTATTTAATTAAATGACAGGAATTCCAAGGAGGAAGCGGTACACTATTTCATCTAGTTATGTGACAGATGAAGATCCATCTGGCTCCCTCCCCACAACGTCTGAGGAACCAGCTGCCTACACCCCTACACCATCTACCCCTACACCATCTCTCACACCATATGTGGATGTCCCATTAGAGGCTGAGTTGTCAAATACCCCTTAAGAAGCCTCAACAGTGGGGTAGCAACACGCCCCTTCTAGTTCATCACAAACATACTGGAGTGTCACTGTCATAAGTACAAATTTTAATTAAATAAATTTATTTCATTTTGTTTATACTAATTGTTTGCTCAATGAAGATACAAAAATGCAACCATGGATAAAAACATAAAAAGTTCTGATGTTTGGAATATGAATGGCGATAAGATAGTCATTCCATTTGATTCTTATGGGGTCCCTACGGATGACGTCGTGGGGTTACTTGGCCAGATTTTAGGCCAGCTGGCAGCAGAGCCTATTTCCATTCCTATTTATTATGATGATTGGAGACATATGCCTCCAAGCTGGAAAAATAATGTTTTTGATTCCCAAATAAAGGTAATTTTATTACATTATGGTTTAATTGAATGTCATGTTACTAATATGTTCAAAATTAATTTCTGTATACATATGTTCTTCAACTTTACAGTTGCTCATGTGATAGCATAGAAGTGGACGTTGAAAAATCTTGGTAAGAAATGGAAAGATTTCAAATGGAGATTGTGGTGTGATGTCAATGATACTTCGTTTACCGTGCAATAAATGTATGAGAATCTACCCAGTGGGGTACCGAAAGAATAGTGGAATGTTTTTGTTGACAGACATCGTGATGAGAAGCGGATGGTATTGAAATATATATTATTATATTATCCTCATATTAGATTTATACATGTATATGAAGAAGATATGACCTTGAATACATTACTATTAAATTGTATTTTATTTATTTCAGGATCTCTCAAGAGAGAATGCATCAAACCAGGTTAAGCAAGTCATCCCTCACACATCAGGCTCAAAAAACTTTTCTAGAAGCTGAACAACATTGGTAATCTTTTAATTAGTTTAAATATTTATAAGACAATATTATTTGTTTAATATATTGAATTGTTGATTTATCTTTGCTTAATGTAGTCACAAATTTTAGGGCACGAAGCATCCCGAACTGAACTGTGGTTGGATGTTCACAAAAAATCAGATGGAAGTTTTGTTAATGTTCCTTCCAAAGAAGATATGCCCCCGGTGGTAGTGCATTGACTGTTGGTATGTAGGTAAATCACAAAAAATCAAAATAATTTAGTTTGAAAATTTTCATTGGTTTTATGTTTTAATATAAATATGCAACAATATTTAATTTTCAATATAATGTTTTTACAGGTGACAACAGAAAGTGGAGATAGAGGTGGAGAGGGTGACAATGCATCATCGGACCGTGAGTAGTTGTATTTTTGATGTGTTGAACAAATATGGGAATGGTTTGTTTGTATATTTAACATGTGTGGCACATAGTTTCCACCAAACATTTTCATGTCCTAACATTTCCTTGATTTCTCATGTTTCCTTTTTTCATTTTATTGATTTCTGATGTTTCCTTTTATGTCTTTATTTCTCGAGTGTGGTATACATCATTCCATTTAGGCCTGTTTTTGAATTGGTAGTTGATATTTTGGATGACTAGGAGTTAAACCCATTGTTTATGTGTTGAAAAAATTCAGTCATTTCATAGTGATCAAGGGGATAGTGTTGTGGACACTTTGGTGAGGCAGAATGTGTAGATAGTGAATCTTCATGCGTTGTTAATGGTTATCATATTCTATTCATGATGATAAAATGTGGTCATACCCCATATAAAACCTAGGTTCCCCTTAATGGGAGATGTTATTAAACCGTATAAAACTGGGATTCATTTTACGATGTATA
This sequence comes from Viscum album, assembly GCA_963277665.1. Lineage (NCBI taxonomy): Eukaryota > Viridiplantae > Streptophyta > Magnoliopsida > Santalales > Viscaceae > Viscum > Viscum album. Next base: position 409,413,121 of record OY728129.1, on the reverse strand, counting down.
TTGTATGATCTAAAAGTCTTACTCTATATAAAATTTGGATTCCTCTTACGATAATTATGATAGGTTCAAAAACATTACCTCATATAAAACATGGAAGCATCACATTATGTGAGATGAAAAAAATCATTTTCTTCAAGACATGACATTAAATGTTTCATCATGGTCTTGGTTGTATGATCTTACACTATGTGCAATCATATTCAGGATTTCATCATGGGTTACTGGGCCTATTTTATCCTATAACCCCAGGTTTTATTCACCACAAAAACATTCTTGATTCCCCCACCTCACCAATCTATACTATAATAGTTTATATCAAGATATCCCTAGTCTAAGCATTATGATAATAAAATATTCTCATACATCCATCACATGGGTTTATCCATCCCTCGAGTTTCATCAAACATCTATTTCCACAACATTCTAGAACTATGGGTGTATTGATTCCCATTTTCATGGGATACGTATTGATGCATATATCTTCTATCATTGAGCCTAGATGATGATTCACCATATAATAATCCATTACATAATGTGTCATTTCCCCAAAACACTCACATTAGCCTATTTTTTAGCAATAATCTCCTTTCATTTATATTGACACATCAGTGGGCCAAGATGCTCTCATTTCATTTTATGAATTTTATTGATTTCTGATGATTCGTTTTATGTCTTGATTTCTTGAGTGTGGTATACATCATTCCATTTAGGCATGTGTTTGAATTGTTAGTCGAGATTTTGGATGACTAGGAGTTAAACCCATTGTTGATGTGTTGAACAAATTGGGTCATTTCATAGTGATCAACGGGATAGTGTTGTGGACACTTTGGTGAGGAAGAATGTGTAGATAGTGAATCTTCATGCATTGTTAATGGTTATCATATTCTTTTCATAATGATAAAATGTGGTCATACCCCATATAAAACCTAGGTTCTTCTTAATGGGAGATGGTATTAAACCGTATAAAACTAGGATTCATTGTATGATGTGTATTGGATGATCTAAAAGTCTTACTCTATATAAAGTTTGGATTCCTCTTATGATAAATATGATATGTTCAAAAACATTACCTCATATAAAACATGGAAGCATCACATTATGTGAGATGAAAAAAATCATTTTTTTTCAAGACATTATATTAAATGTTTCATCATGGTCTTGGTTGTATGATCTTACACTGTGTGCAATCATATTCAGGATTTTGTTATGGGTTGAAGGGACTATTTTATCCTATAACCCCAGGTTTTATTCTCCACAAAAACATTATTGATTCCCCCAACTCACCAATATGTACTATAATAGTTTATATCAAGATATAACTATTCCAAGCATTATGACAATAAAATATGCTCATACATTTGTCACATGGGTTTATTCATCCTTGGAGTTTCATAAAACATCTATTTCCACAACATTCTAGAACTATGGGTGGATTGATTCCCATTTCCATGGGATGCGTATTGATGCATATATCTTCTATAATTAAGCCTAGATGATGATTCACCATATAATAATCCATTAAATAAGGTGTCATTTCCCCAAAACACTCACATGAGCCTCTTTTTTATCAATAATCTCCTTTCATTTATGTTGACACATCAGTGGTCCAAGATTCTCTCATTTCCTGACACCAAGAATCATAGAAACATGTGGATTGATTCCAATGATCACGATATAAGTAGTTACATATAAATATTTAATCTAGGGCACATCCCTATCACTGACTCATTATAGGTTTCTCCTTTTCCTATCTACTTTGGTCAAAGCTTGGAGACCTTTAACTCAAACCTATTCCTATATTTAAATCTCTAAGAATTTAAAATAGTTGTAGTCATAGTCCATGTTGTATGATTTTAAACATCAAAGCCCAATGTCCTCAGCAAACAATGTTAATTAACAACCATACCAGATTAAATGAAATAAGTATTCCTCATCTGATAAGTGTGGGATGATTATAAAAATAATTACCACATATAAAACTGAGATTCGTCATATGATAAGTATGAAATGAACCACACATTACCCGTATAAAACTTGCATTTCTCTGAATATGAAATGATATGATATCCTTGCCAGAGATGAAATCACTCCACCGACAATAGTCTCTTACCATGTCACATATCAAAACTATGTTTGTCTTGATGCCTATTATGAGGAGACACATATTGATTCACGTATATTTCATCTCAGTCCCATCCCTACCAGCAAATCATCATGGGGACATTTCTCTCTGGTCCATGATTGAATCTTGTCAACCCACATGTTTAAATAGAAAATTTTAGCACATGAGGAAATATCTCCCATGGAACCTAATATTCTATATGGTATATCCCCACATACAATTGTGCGGTTCACACATTCTACTATTTGGATAATCCTCTGCCTATCAATCTGAAAAGGATCTCTAATGAAATGATTTATGGACATAGTTTCTTACATACCATCTCAGGCTCATTCAATGAAGTACATTTACTAATAAAAAGAGGATCTCATGGTTTGATCTCTATAATTAGTAGATCATGATATTTTTCATCCTATCCTCAACCAGCTCAGGTATCCTATGTTTCAAACATGGTCAATAATAATTCTATTTCTGCCAATTACTCCCATTTCACTTCCCAGTTCTCAAAAGTTGTTATTGTCATCATGATATTTTTCAGGTCACTTATTCCCCTCATTGGGTTCACCCCTATAATCAATTATAACTATATAAATATCCTTGATTCTTGAATCAATCATGGCTTAGCAGGGCTTAGGGGTTGGGAGGAAGTCCACCTAAAGCATGGTTGAGTTGCATGATCACCACATGGTCCTAATTCTATAACCTTAAATGAGTATTCCATGTACATGAATAACTAATCTAAACTAATTTTAAATCAACCTTATAATGTTTTGTGTGGTGTTGTACCCATTCTATATCAATTCTGGTCATGTTTTTTACTCCTCCTCACTACACATATCCATTTATGATGTTCCACTATATTTTCCCAGCATCATGACCATAAATTTTTTACTAGTTATCTCCATTATTTTTTAAATTTTCTGTGCATTAATCTGTTAGGATATTGGTATTTCTGGTTTGATTTGTTTTTCAGGGCAGCGGTGCAGTGGAAGCAGATTTTTTTTTCTGGTCTGCTTTTCTCAGCGGGTTTAACCGCCGCAAAAAGTATACAGGTAAGACATTAGTGGAAGTTAAAACCGCTGCTACAGAGTCGCATCACCAGCGTTCATTCTGTGGAGGTTCTCGTGACTTTATAGGTGGTTTTACGGCCGTTGTAATTTATTTTATTAGCAGAAGTTTAACCGCCACTAACAAAATAAAATCCCAGGCTCGTAAAATCCACCACTCAACTCAGTAAAAACACCGCGAAATGAGGTAGCTACGACTCTTCCCTTAAACCGCCTCTAAATGGAAATAACTACTGATAATAGATTTTTGAAGCCAAATTTAGTGGCGGTTTCAGTAAACCGCGGCCAAACCATGTAGCGAAAGTTTAAACCGTCGCTACACGCAAAAATAACCGCTGTTAAATGGCGGTTTTCTTGTAGTGGATAACCTCATATTAATTAATATTGAATCCACAGAACTAACCCAAGGTAGTCCATACTCCATGTTTATAATGAGACACAGTACAAGGATAAGACATCCACATCAGATCATCAACTGAACCCATTAAAACATACTCCTAGTGGTCAATTCAGATATAAAACAACTGTTGTTCAAGAGTCCATCCAAGGCAATCCAACACAGAAGCCTATGTATCACTTAGGACTAACCATGCCTCAATAAGAACCACACCTCTAGCACATAGTTTTGATAAATAATTTTTATTTAAATATAATGGAATTTAAATGTTTCATCTTAACATATAATTGACACTCTCTTAGGGCATTAAGGACGATGTCAAGATAGGGGACATGCTTGTCCCTAAGTAGAATACACTAAGAGGATACAAATAAGACTCGAGGAACACCCTCTATATCAGGATGGAGTTCAAGGTATAGTTATGAACCAACCATACCCAACTGATAGAAAGAAGAGCAGTCGAACCACTACTATTCGACTTCTTTTGAAAGAAGATCGTCTTTACCTGCTGACGCATCATCATTGCCTGATCAAAATGCTTTTTCCCCCAAAGAATTTTTTGTGATCTCTCAATACTAACCATAAAAGTCCATCCATGAATGATGGGGTTTCTTAAGGGTTTAATACACAACCAACTATGTCAATGTCATGCTGTCGAGCAAGTACTTACATAATTCAAAACTCACATGCCCCATAGGCATTCATGAAAGACTGAAAATTTTCAAATGGTCATACTTGGTTGTGTTCCTTCTGCTTGGAATGACATTCATTCACCAAAATTTATGTGATTCTCTCCACCGTATGAGTTCCCTATTCATCATAATAAGAGACAGAGAAACCACTCATAAGTTCACTAGGTCGTATTCACCTTAAATGAAAAGGTAATGAAATTGGAATAAAACCAAAACCAAAATGACCAGCGTGTCAAAACACTCGACTCTCTTGGAAGGAATCCCAAATATTAGAACAAACTTGACTCCTTTAATTACTAGGTCACTATACTCTAGAGATGTCCCAAGACCATTCTCAACAACTCAAGGATCAATGATTCCACCAAACTCAACCAGTTCATTACAACATTTAGAAATTCTATGGGAATATGTATGTGAATGCACACTACCCCGAAGTTTCAAAAGAACGACAAAACATCCTGAATACTATCCATAGGATATCCTCCCTGTGTATTCATGTATCTAGTAGTCATTATAAAAGATTTACCCAAGATTTTTATATCACCATATGACATTTTACCTGGGTGACGACATTCCAAGTTGTTGATCACTCAGGAAGAATAGAGATTCACACAACTTTCTGAGAATATAACCATGAATTATTCAGGTCTAACCAGCTCAAACTGAGAAGTACCTGATTCTCACACCCATAAAAAGGGTCATGGACACCATGACCACCCATCCGAATAAGTGTGTCGTTTATAATCTAAGAGTCTTACTAGGGACAATGACACCTGAATAGTACCATACATCTGAAAGATGATAACATCAAGTAAGAAATTCAAGATCAAGTGTTCTACCTACCTCAGGATATCCCCTGACAAAATCCTAATAAATGACCCTATCACTAGGTTACACCAAATAGATCTCACTATTTTATATTCCTATCATTTAAGACCATACTAAAAAGGATAAAGGCCTATGGAAAACTCTTACATTTAGATTCCAAGGAAACTTAATGATAAGTTTAAAATTCCATTACATGAGGGTAAATATAAGGATACCACCTATGGTTCCATTTCAATTCATTAAATTTATTTACATTTGTAAAGACCCGGACCCAGCCAGCCACCCGAGCAGTACCGAACGAGTCGGGTGTCACTACCTTAGGCGCACCTCCCTTGAACGCCAAAGGCTGCAGACTAGCTGCGAGGGTTTGAATAAGTATAGTGGGGAGGCTATACCCTCTCAGAGGATCATAGTAAAGGTATGGGTCCGAGTATAATAGTAATGATACAACGGAAAGAAAGACTCGGCAGACTCGAACCAAATGCGCATAGCGGAAGAGCATTCAATAACGATAAATAGCAGAAACAATAAGTATAAACAAAAGTAGAGGAAATGAACACAACAGCATGCTGATAACATGTAACTACTACTGAATAGTAAAACATGCATCCAAGTAGGTCATACACAACTGAGTATAAAAAGGGTGCCAATGGATAACCAGTAGTAGCTACAAAATAAAGTCAGGATGCTGATGCGTAAAGGAAAAACTAAACAAAGTAAACTCTAGCTAGGCATGACCTCAAGGTCCATACCATCTCCATGCAATAACTAACGTAGCCCAGCTCCTGAAGCTGGACTCTTTCCTGCATGTAAATCTATAAAGTCTGCACACGTCCCGATGGGCCAGTGCAGGGTGTGAGACAAATCTCAGTAGGATACCACCCAACGGTGCGTACTAAATATATGTGTTTAAGCAGTCATGCATTTACAAGGAAAGTAGTAAATAGTACAGTGCACGAATAAACACCAACTCCACTGGTGCTCAACAGCCACCACAGAGTGTCACCTGCTTCGGTCAATGCTGGAATCTCTATCGTGTAACCCGGCACCATGTGCCACCTGACATCTTGTGTCTCAAGTACCGACGTCCCAAAGGCACGCCCAAAATAGTAACCCGGCACTATGTGCCTCCTGACACCTCGTGCATCAAGTACTGACGTCCCGAATGCACGCCCAAGAATAGTAACCCGGAACCATGTGATTCCTGACACCTCATGTCTCAAGTACCGATGTCCCGAAGGCACGCCCATCCCCTGAAGTCTTCTCACCTCCCATGCGGCTTTCTATGGAAAGAACCCACAACCAAAATACCTATCCGCAACTACGGGGGCCTCTACCCACACTAGTGGTCAAAACCACCTCATCACGGAGTATCTCTGTGTGCACACTACTCAAAGTCTCGGGTGAGTGGTAATCACCAAAATAGTACCTACGCCACCAACACGTATGACACCTCATGTCCCTACGACCATGTTGCTCAAGTTCGATCACATCGCCATCCTAGTAACCCGGGCCATACGTCCATGACGCCCAATCCTGTGGTCAAAACCACCCAAAGTAACCCAGGAAAATCCCCAACCTATGATCAACATCTCTCAAGCATAATTGATCCAAGCCCAACACAACCCAAAAAGGGTCCAACAGATGAAATTCAACAATTGCATATATAACATATTCAAACAGAAAACATAACCAGGAAAAACAACTAAACAGTTGAATTGCACTATGACAGGTGTTGTCCTATAACAGCACTTAGGTCTTAAATGCCTCCGGAAATTTATATCAAACATCAATAAATTAAACTAACAGTTTATAACAATAACATTTCAATTAAATCCATTTTGGCATTCCCCGGCCAAAATGCCCTGACAAGCAACAACCCCTCACCCAGCTCTGCTCACGCAAACTGGTAACCAGGAATACCCAAAAGCATCCTAGAGGTCCCCTAAGCAATATAGTATGAAAAAGCAGATGAAACGGGTCATGGTCAAAATACCCAAATACGCGCCGAAGGCCGCGTTACCCAAACAACCACGAAAACACAAAAAAAAAGTATGCACCACCTACCTGAGACTCATACGATGCTAATCCTCTGGTAACAGCCACCAATTCGGTGTAAAACGTGGTAAATATATAAAAGATTCAATACCGTTCAAATGACTATAACTTATTCTAGAATGAAAATCAGACAAAATGACCAAAGAAGAATCGAGGCCTTACCGAGGGGATTCCAACGCATCCCACCGAGATCGGATCTGACTTCGGACAAAGAACCGAGAAGAAATTGAAGGTTTGGATGATTGGAGGGAGGAGGTTATGTCTAGAACCTCAAAATGAGGCAACTTCCCATTTTAAGCGAAAAAATAAAGTACACAGCGTGTACTTTAGGACTACACGCCGTGTATATTTCTTTTAACTATTCATAAGACGGAAGAATTCCTCCCTCTTACTTTCCGAACCTGCCAACATGAGTACATGGAGTGTACCTAGGGGTACACGGCGTGTACTTGGTTCTTCTTCCTTTCCTCACCGACTTACCCACACGCCATGGGTTTCCCTTATACACGGCTAGGCTACACGGAGTGTCCAAAGGGAACACGATGTGTCCCTGGTTCTACCCGACCAACAGGCCTACACACCATGTATGGCCTCACATGGTCGGGGGTATACATGGAGTGTTCAAAAATGCACGCCGTGTAGTAAGAAACTACTAAACAGTCATCAAACTAGCCATCTTAACGTAGCTCATCCCCGAGATACCGAACGAAACCCAGAGATGGCACCGAACATACCACCCTGATCAAACTAACGCGGACTTCCCCGGTCGCAAAGGTCCCAGATAAGTTCTTCAAGGGGGGGGGCTCCCCACCTTAGGAACCGCCTAACCTAGTATCAACCCAACAAAACGTAAATCAAACAGGGTTTACTAACCTGTTTTACAGATGCATAGTCCTCCCGTGACGCATCGTCACCCCTGCACCCCATTGGTGCTCCTGTGTCACTTCCGACACCCTATGTATCCTGCACCGTATCAGTGTCCGCCTCCATGAGGTCCCACTGCTGAGAACCTCAAGTAACCCACATCCTCAATGCCCTGATGCCCACGAAACCTCAAGTAACCCTCATCCTCGATGCCCTGATGCTACGCATCTCATATATATATATATATATATATATATATATATATATATATATCACGCACCCGATATGGTGAAAATCCCACTGAATAGTAACTACTCAGTCCAAAAAGATCTTGTGCACCACGTACACTAAAAATAGACATACCTCTACAGGTCATGCCAAAAAGGAAACATGGAGACCACGGTCACACCGCGGTGTACCTCTAACCATCTTCGGCTCATCAGCCTGCTCAGCCTCTAGCTTCTCCACAGTGTGCACCTAGCCTAAAACACGGCTGCATAACGCCTGACCTCCTGATGCTGCTCCAGTCTCAGGCCACCGACCCCTCACCTGGGTCCCACCGTCTCTGTCACAACCTCTGCGCATAGCTAAACCTAGACTACCCTCTCCGGGTACCGAACCTGAACCAACTCCAGACACTACAGTCTGTCCTGGTCCCTGCCTGCCGACTATCTAAGAAGGCTGCCTGCAAAACCTCTCCAGATGTTCGTCCTGTCCACATGCCCGACACTTCTTCAGAGTCCTATCACACTACGCCTGAATATGTCCCGACTGTCCACACTGGAAGAAAATCAATGAAGAACTCCCATGAGGTGGTCTAGATGAATCCCTGGCCTGACTGCCTTCCTGGAACTCGTCCCGTCCTCATTTCCTTCTATCTGAGCCATCACCTGAAGCTGTCACCCTGACCAAGATAGATTTCTCTCTTTCACTGCCCTCGGCTATGAGCGCCTGATTCACCGCTTCGGAGAAACAACCCAGCCTGAAGATGTTCACCTGGATCCGAATGGCATGTCATAAGCCATCCTAAAAGCGCCTCACCCTAGCTGCGTCATCGCTGACCATACCAGGTGCAAAGAGAGACAACTCTGTGAAAGTAGCTGCATAGTCCATAACATACATGTCTCCCTACTAAAGACTCAAGAACTCCCAAGCTCTCTCTTCCCTCAGTGTCTCTAGTTAGAAGTGCTCAAAGAACCTATACTCGAAGTCCTTCCATGCTAGTCCCTCGTGCCTATGAGCATGTACCTGTACATCCCACCAATGCTTTCCCGGTCCTCTCAGCATGTACGTTTCTAGATTGACCCTCTGCCCTGGAGGTGTCTCGAGCTTCTCAAAGATCATCTGCAAGCTCTCTATCCAGTTCTCAGCTGCCCACGGACCACCCTCACCCTGAAAAAGTGGTGGGTGCTGCGACTGGAACTCCCGCGTCAGATATTCCATAGATGGATTCGTACCCTGTGCACCTCTGTCAATCCCCTACAAGACGTGTGCCAGGCTCGCTCGGAGCTGCTCGTCGAGCCATGGCCCGAATGATGCCAAACCCGGCTGCTATCCGGCCTGCACTGGATCCTGAACCTGATCTTGTCCATGATCCTGTACCTACGATTCGTGATTTGCCTGTACCGAATTCTGACCCTGATCCTGCGGCACTGTACCATCTCCTGCGTGACGCTCCATCGAGTCGTGAAGGAGTAACCCCCTGAATACCATAAATGGTCAGACATCCCATACATATATACAGCAATATATTCTACGCAGATGAGGAAAGAAGTAAAAGGTAGTGCATAACAACTACCCTTACTCCCCCTCACCGCAACCCATGCCCCATAGAATACCGGCCTCATGACCTCCTTACCCACTCAACAGAGCCAAGTATCAAAATTACCGTGGGCCATGCCCGTCCTGACAACTCATGTTGCCTCAAACTAACGACCGAGTCACCCAATCTTGATAGTTACATTGCCTCAGTCATAGTATCTACCTACTCTCATAAGAGTCAGACCAAAATATCCCACAACATACAATTTTTACAAAATATAAAGCATGGCATACACATTGCAAAACGATAAATTCTATCAGGAATTTCACCAATTTACATTTCAAAGCATATTTAGCATGTAAATTGATTTTTTTTCACATGGCATTATCACTTCACAAATAATACGTGCAATTATGAAATTGAAATACCCTAAAAATGTGCCTATCAAAAGCCAACAACAAGCCTCGCTATACCGGGACAAGGTCAAATTCTCCCTTACCATACCTAGTCAAGGGTCACATCTCACAATCAAGAACATCACACTTCTAGTGAGCCACCAAGGTGGAGATCATATAAACCGTAATCTGAGAAAAAGAAAACAACAATTACCACCCATGGAAACTTGGTCCATCCCTCATACTTGGGGCTGTAGGCACATAAGCACAAGCTGGGAACCCGGATCCAGTAACAACAAATTATCTCCAGTCTACCTTATCCCAAATAGTAAAACCAGCATAAATAAAAGAGAATTCTCAATCTCATTAGTAGCCAGAAAAACACTGCTACTAAATCCTTGTTAAGAACTCCTCAGATACCACTTTGTAACGACCCGGACCTGGCCAGCCACACGAGCAGTGCCGAATGAGTCCGGTGTCACTACCTTAGGCACACCTCCCCTGAATGCAAAAGGCTGCCGACTAGTAGCGAGGGTATGAATAAGTATAGTGGGGAGGCTATACCCTCTCATAGGATCATAGTAAGGGTACTGGTCTGAGTATAACAGTAAAGATGCAGCAGAAAGAAAGACTCAGCAGACTCGAACCAGACCCGCATAGCAGAAGCACATTCAATCACGATAAACAGCAGAAACAATAAGTATAAACAACAATAGTGGAAATGAACACAACAACATGCTGATAACATGTAACTACTACTGAACAGTAAAACATGCATCCAAAGTAGGTCATACACAACTGAGTATAAAAAGGGCACCAATGGCTAACCAGCAAAAGCTACAAAATAAAGTCATCATGATGATACGAAAAGGAAAAACTAAACAAAGTAAACTCCAGCTAGGCATTACCTCAAGGTACATACCATCTCCATGAAACAACTAACGTAACCCATCTTCTGAAGCTGACCTCTTTCCTGTATGTAAATCCATAATGACTGCACACGTCCCGAAGGGCCCATGCAGGGTGTGAGACAAATCTCAGTAGGATACCACCCAACGGTGCGTACCAAATATATGTGTTTAAGCAGTCATGAATTTACAAAGAAAGCAGTAAAAAATATAGTGCACGAATAAACACCAACTCCACTGGTGCTCAAAAGCCACCATGGAGTGTCACCTGCTTCATTCAACGCCGGAATCTCTATCGTGTAACCTGACACCATGTGCCACCTGACACCTCGTGTATCAAGTACCGATGTCCCGAAGGCACGCCCAAAATAGTATCCCAACACCATGTTCCTCCTGACACCTCGTGCCTCAAGTACCGACGTCCCGAAGGCATGCCCAAGAATAGTATCCCGGCACCATGTGCCTCCTGACACCTCGTGTCTCAAGTACCGACGTCCTGAAGGCACGCCCATCCCCTGAAGGCTCCTCACCTCCCACGTGGCTTTCTATGGCAAGCACCCCCAACCAAAATACCTAACCGCAACTACGGGGTCCTCTACCCACACAAGTGGTCAAAACCACCTCACCATAGAGTATCTCTATGTGCACACAACGCAAAGTCCTGGGTGAGCGGTAATCACCAAAATAGTACCTAAGCCACCAAAACATTTGATTCCTCATGTCCCTGCGACCATGTCACTCAAGTCCGATGGAATTTCCATCCTAGTAACCCGGGCCATGCCCAACCTGACAATCGTACTGCCTCAAGCCAAAGTTTATGCCACCCAATCCCATGGTCAAAACCACCCATAGTAACCTGGGCAAAGCCCCAACCTGTGATCAACATCACTTGAGCGTAACCAGGCCAGGCCCAACACAAACCAAAAAGGGTCTAGTTAATGCAATTCAGCAATTGCATATATAAAATATTCAAACAGAAAACATAACCAGGCAAAACAACTAAACATTTGAATTGCACTAGGCCATGTGCTATCCCATACCAGCACTGAGGTCTTAAATGCCTCCGATAATTTATATCAAACATCAATAAATTAAACTAACAGTTTATAACAATAACATTTAAATTAAAACCATTTTGGCATTCCCCGACCAAAATGCCCAGACGAGCAATGACCCCTCACCTGGCCCTTCTCAGGCAAACTGGTAACCGGGCATACCGAAAAGCATCCCAGAGGTCCCATAAGCAATACAGTATGAAAAAAACAGATAAAACGGGTCCCGCTCAAAATACCCGAAAATGCATCGAAGTCTGCGTTACCCAAACAACCACAAAAACACAAAAAAAAGTATGCACCACCTACTTGAGACTCATACGACGCTACTCCTCCTTCAACATATGCCAATTCGGTGTAAAACATGGTAAATCTACAAAAGATTCAATAACATTAAAACGCATATAACTTATTCTAGAATGAAAATCAGACAAAATGGACAAAGGTGAATTGAGGCCTTACTGAGGGGGTTCCAACACATCCAACCGAGATCGGATCTGACTTCGGACGAAGAAACGGGAAGTAATTGAAGGATATGCCAATTTGAGGGAGGTGGTTCTGTCCAGAACCTCAAAATGAGGCTACTGCCCATTTTATGTGAAAAAAGAAAGTACACGACATGTAATTTAGGACTACACGCCGTGTATATTTCTTTTAACTATTCATAAGATAGAAGAATTATGCCGTCTTACTTTCTGAACCTGCCAACATGAGTACACGGCGTGAACCTAGGGGTACACGACATGTACTTGGTTCCTCTTCCTTTCCTCACTGACTTACCCACACGCCATGGGTTTCCCTTATACATGGCTAGGATACACGGCGCGTCCAAAGGGAACTCGACGTGTCCCTGGTTCTACCCGACCAACATGACTACATGCCATGTATGGCCTCACACGGTCAGGGGTATACACGGCGTGTTCAAAACTACACGCCATGTAGTAAGAAACTATTACACGGTCATCACACGATATGTACTCAGAGATCACATGGCCGGTCACTCACCTACACATACATGGAGTGTACTTAAAGTACACGGTGTGTAGTCTAGAAATTTCCAAAAACATCCCATTTTCTCCAGTTTCCTCAGAAACCGGTCAAAAATTCAAACAGGGTCGGGATTTTGACCCGTTCCAAAAACCTGGGTTCTTACAACATTCTATCTTTAAACATTTAAAATATTTATAAAATAGAACAATAAGTACCGACTATAAAATTAAATCAATTGGTAAAATATTTAACTAACGCTCCAAGTCATAAAAGCAAAGTCTCATAAAATGTCCTTTTAAAAATAATAAACATTTATTAACCTCCCATATTTATTAAGAAATTTATCATATAAATTTATTTTAACAAATAAGGAGACCTAAAAGGGTCCCGTTTAGCCAGACCAGGTTCATTAGAATGAAAACCAGTAATAATTTCTTAATTATTAAAGTTTCAAACACCTATAAGGGTTATATGATAAGGAACATTCCCCAGCTGGCCTACTCAAGTCTAGTTGTGCATTTTCAAAGGTAATCATATGAATTTCCTTATCTATGTGATAGAGTCACAAGAATTTATAGAGGAAAACATCAACTGTTTAGACTTTTAAAGTTACCATTAATGGTTTTTATCTAATAAGATTAACCGACCTGCTAGGGTCGAGTTGTGTAAGAGGCCCATAAACAACCCATTCATTTCAAATAAAAATTAAACATATTTTATGTTTTATCCATTTCAAGATACATCATGATCTTAAAATAATCATTCAATTATATGGGTTTCCATGTTCCATTTATAAAGTGACCATACACTTTGTAGACCATAAAATATCTCCCATTTTATCAAAATCAATCAACTTTAAAATTTTATCTTTAACAGCTTTTAAAATTTAAACAAAGGTTTCTAAATATGTATAAGGATCAAAGATGGTTCGATTACACAGGTTAACTTTTCCCGATTATAAGGCATCCATACACCTTACAACTAAAAAATGGTTCCCGTTTAGTATTAGTAAATATAGTTAGCATCTACAACCAACTTTTATAACAACATCATACCTAATATTGTTATCACAAGTAGTAAACACAAAGAAGCATGCCATTAAGAACAGAATCATGAAATATAGGAAGAACATGCTAATAATCACTCAAGAATGTTATATGAACATGCATGATAAAGAATTACCTAAACAAGTACAAAACTAAGAACATCACTAAAATTCATAATATGGTATATAAAATCTAGTCTAATAAACACACATGGAACACCATCACAATCAGTAGGCCTACAAATTCAACAACATGGAAAGGCATATGCATGGAATGTGAATCCCTATGTGCCTATAATGATTCATATAATGATACTTCCTTGTCCTACTAGGACAAGGGTAAAATACCAGAACCTCATAAATCAATATGTAGTGAAAAATACTCCAATCACTCATGGTGAAATAATTATTAACTGAAATAATGAACAAAATGAACAAAAAATCCCATCCATGGCCACATGGACTTTTACTCATAAGTGTGTTGATCACTCCCAGGATTGGCTATTTACCAAGCAATAACAAATTCCATGTCTTCTTTCTATCAACCCAAAATGTAAGACAAAAGAAAAACCAGCTCTGATACCACTTTGTAACACCCTGGCCTGACTAAACACTTAACCATTATCCAAACCGGTCACTGCATGGCTTCAATCGCACCTCCCCATACACCAGAAGCTATTGGCTAGCAACGAGGGTATTTGGAGGTGAAAGTGGGGAGACTATACCCTCATGATTATATTAACACAATGGAATATCATAAAATAAATAACAAAAAATAGCATAGGTAGTGTAAATAAATAAGACAATTAACGGAAGATAAATATATGAACTGAGTAGACAAGATGACCAATGCCAATAAAATTAAGCATTAATATCCCATGGTGATACAAGTACAATCTGATAGAAATACAATAAGAATGTACAATACAATACATAACTAAAAAAAGAAAAAAATCCATAAAGGCGATCCTTATGAGCATCCTGAGAACCAACTCAATCATGTCCTCCTAAATACTAGATACAAGAATTACAACATAAGAAAACAACCATGGATTATGATCCTACAACCAAGGAGATCTGTTCAGGTACCCCAGTACAATGGAGGACCAAATGGGTGTGAGATATACTCAGTAGGACACCACCAAGGATGTCTAAAGCATAATCCTATTCATGCATATTAAAAAATGACTATTCATTTATATCTAAATAAATAATCTATGTGGGATAAATAAATAACCAAGTCATATCAGGTTCTTCAAGGAAACCTAGCCGACCATACCTCCTTCAGTCGAAGATGGAATGTCTGAACTAAAGGTAACCTATGTGAATAGAAATGTAAAATAATAATGGGTTGTCATAATTTAAATATATAAAAAGGATCAAACCTAGACATGTGGTTTGGCCAAGAGAATGCACCCTTTCATTTAATTTTATAACATCTTACATTTTAATTTTAAAGAGACATCCCTTTTATTCACTTACATGGATCCCAATGCACGTCCAAGGTAAACCTTATAAAAGAACTTAGGTATTACACCAGCAGATCAGTATTTCACCTAATCTAAAAGGAGTCCATCCATGGGATTCAATTAAAGGAGTGCCAAGTGTCACCCTTGACATAAGTAAAACAATTCCCCTCTAAGACTACCCTTGGTATCTCACATAGGGTGTCTGAGTATCACTTGTGGCATGGTGTAACCATTTTTCCACTGAGACTATACCCTGGTGCTTCCATGGGAACTCAGATAACTCATATGGAGGTAAGAAACAAGCACAGTGAGATCACCTAAGAAAGAGAAGGTATCTCCCCTGGTGTATAAATCCTCATCGACTCATGATCCCATCCTCTACATTCTGTAAAAAGGAATCTGAGCATTCCTCGAGGCATAAACAATACATTCTTCCTTTTAAAATTAAAACACTAAGGAGGAAAAGTATATAACCATGCCCCATTATAAATATGGATCAAGTAAGAGGATATGTATAATATCAATCCACATCACAATTAATGCATACTAAAAGAGTGTTCCAATCCCATGAAACATTTAAATTAAAAACCATAAGGTCCTTATACTAAACATGTCACAAATCCAAGAAATGAACCAATAAGCATACCATTTTAGTTTCCAAGACATCGCATGTAAACATATGGGTTTTATTATAAAAACAATGACTTTGTTATAAAAATATTCATCACATTCAATTTAAATAATTCAACATCCCTTGGAATTCTACCATGGCCTAAAACACAGGTCATTACAACATCCCCACCTTTGAACATATAGTCCCCAAGAAGCCTTGGGGAAAAAACACCACCTAGCCTAAAAGTGTTATGGAGTCTCTTTTAAATTTTCACATCACATTTTCAAACAACCAACGCACCAACAATCCTTACTTAGGTATATGGAACTTAAACTGTCAAAACCCAGTCCAATGCTTTTTTTTTGAATGAAACACTAAAAAGATTCTTCTTGAGCCCATTTATGTAGAGAAGAGATCATGTCATTGTATCTTTAAACATTAGACTGATGGTTCTCTCCACCATAGGTATTAATATAGAAAGGGGAAAAAATTCCAAACTACGTTATGCCCCATCCTCAGAATTGCCTACAAAGAACACCCCAAAGCATTCCAATGATGCTTATGATGTGTTTTCTTTAACTGGGAAAACCCAATTACTTATAAGGCCATTTAAGGGAACTCAGTATAAAGGAACAATTGAATCCCAATTGACCGAACAGAAACTGATCGAGAAAGATTTCTAAAAAGACACTATCAAACATTAGAACACACCCTCCTTAACACAATGACATGCTCAAAAAACAGTTCCAAATCGACCACATACAGTGACCAAGATGGATAATAACTTGATCCAATCTATCCGACATATCTTAAAGATGACCAAATTATACAACTAGTGCATTATAAACTGAATTGCAATTCCTTATTCCAAGTAATCTTGAATTTACTGCAAGATCATCCATTAAATACCATATCTAACTTCTGGTGACATTCCCTCATCAAACATTAGCTAGATATTTAATCTATCATTCCATAGCTTGAACAAGGAAGTAACCCAAATCTAGCCCACTGGAATCATTACCCTTTTAAACATCACCTATGATTCTGAATAAAGTTTTGGGATAACCTTAGATTCATTAATATGGAGTCAAAGGACCTAAATTGAGGTAGTTTTTACTCAATGTTTACAAGTGACACATCAGTACAAGGCCATGATTCCCACATGAGATCATAAACTAAGCCAATAACAACATTCTCCTGGCAGTCAATTTTGTGAGAAAACAATTTGTGTCTAAGCGTCCCTCCAAGGCATTCCAACATAGAAACCTAGGTTTCACTCCAAACTAACCACTCCTCAATAAGAACCATGACTCGATTAAAAAATTATGATAAATCATGTTTATTGAAATAGAAGGGAATTTAATGCTTTTAGCTCGGTGTATAACTGACAATATCTTAATGCATCAAGGATTACATCAAGATATGTGACATGGTTGTTGCTAAGAATAATACACTAAGAGGATACCAATAATACATGAGGAAATACCACCATATCAGGATGAAGTGTAAGATAACCAACCATACCCAACTATTAGAAAGAAGAGCAGTTGAACTACCACTAGTCCACTTATTTTTAAACAAGATTTGATTTACCTACCGACACATCGTCATTACACGATCATAATGCCTTTACCACCCATGTAATTTCCTGATTGATCAAGCTTGACCAATGAATTCCACCCATGACTGACAATATTTCTCAAGGGTTGTGTGCATATCCAACCATGTCAACACCTTTCTTATAAGAAATCACCAGAATGATTCAAAACTCGTATGAACCAAAGGAAATCAAGCTAGACTGAACATTTCTAAATGGTCCTCCTTGGTTTTATTCCTTCTACTTGAAATTAAACACATTCACTATAATTAAAATGATTATCCCCACCTTAGTAGTTTCCTACTTATCATAATAGGAGATAGACCAACCTCTCACAAGTGCACTAGCTCATGTCCACCATAAATGAAATAGTAAATAATTTTCACAAAAACCAAAACCAAACTGACTGGTGTGTCAAAACACCTGAGTCTCTTGGAAGTCATCCCAAACATTGGGACAAACTTTAGTCCTTTAATTCCCAGGTCACTCTGCTATAGAGATGACCTCAGACCATAAACAACAACTCAAGGATCAATGATTCCACCAAACTCAACCGATTCTTTACAAAATATAGTAACATGATGGGTACCACATATATGAATACACACTAATATGAGGTTTCAAAAGTAAGATGAAAAATCTTTGATACTATCCATAGGCTATCTTCCACATGAATTAATGTATATGGTAGTTCACATAATTGATTTAGCCCAAAGTTATATTTCCACGTACGACAATTTACCTGAAAGATGAAATTCCAAGTTGTTGATCATTGAGGAAGAAGAGAGGTTCACATGACCTACTAAGCAGCCGACCATAACTTAGGCATGTCTAACCAATTGAAACTAATTATTAATTAATTATTATTCCCATAACAAGGGTTGAGGATACTATGACCACCCATCCAAACAAGGGTTTAATTTAGAATCAAAGAGTCATACTAGGGACAACAACACCTAAATGATATCACAAGTCAGAAAGATTATAACATCAAGTAGGGAATTTAAGCTCAAATGTGATACCTACTTCAGGATATCCCCTAAAAAAATCCTAATTGTCAAAACTGTCACTAAGTAACATAAAATAGATCTCACTAGGCCCTATGCCTATCATTTAATCCCAAACTAAAAATGATAAAGAACTATGGAATACTCTTACTTTTCTGTTCTAAGGAAACTCAAAGAGAAGTTTAAATTACCCTTATAAAAGGGTTTAATTTAATGATACCACATAAGGTTTCATTTTAAAGTCATTAAATTGATTTAAATTCAATATTTAAACATTTAGAAAATTTTAAAAATAGAACGTTAAGTACTAACTATAAAATTAAAGCACTTGGTAAATGATTCAACTAAAACTCTAAGGCATAATAGGAAATTCTCATAAAAAATCCTTTTAAAAACATTAAACATTTTTTGATATAATGTATTTATTAGGAAATATATCATATAAATTTATTTTAATAGATAAGGTGACCTATAAGGGTCTCATTAAGCTATCCTGGGCTCATCATAATCCAACTCAATAACATTGCTTAATTATTATAGTTTCAAACACCTGTAAAGGGTTATATCATAAATAACATTGACCAGCTGGCCTACTTGAGTCCATTTGTGGATTTTTAAAGGAAATCATACAAATCTCCATGCTCATTCAATAGAGTAAAAAGACTTTATAGAGGAAACCATAAATAGTTTAGACTTTTAATGTCACCCTTAATGGGTTTTATCCAATAATATTAACTGACCTACTAGGGCCAAGTCATGTAAGAGGCCCATAAACAACCGATTCATTTTCAAATAAATAGATTAAAAGGATTGAACCCATACATGTGTTTTGGCCTGGAAAATGTACACTTTAATTTAATTACATGACCTCTTTCATTTTAATTTTAATGATACATCCCTATTATTTGTTTACACAACATCCTATGACAGCCTGAGGTCAAACTTATAAAGGAACCCAAGTATCGCACTAGGATCTCAGTACTTTACCAAAGATGAAAGGATTACAGCCATGTGAGTCCATAAATGGAGTCCCAAGTGTCAAACTCAATGTAAGTAAAACAATTCCCCTATGACTCCAACCTTGGTATCTCACAAAAGGTGTCCTAGTATCACTCTTAGAACGGTGTAACAATTTTCCCACTAATCCCATCCTTAGGTTCTCCCATAGGAACTAAGATCACTCATATGGAGATACGAAACATGCATGGTGAGCCCATCCAATATATAGTAGGTATCACCCATGATGTATAAATCCTCATCGACTCATGATCCCATCCTCGACATTCTGTAAAAAGGAATCCAAGCATCGCTCGAGGTGTAAACAATACATTCTTACTTTTAAAATTAAAACACCAAGGATACCATGTATATAACCATTCCCTATTATAAATATGGTGAAAGTAAGAGCCTAAATATAAAATAAAGCAACATCAAAAGTCATGCATACTAAAAGAGTGGGACAGTCCCATTAACCATTTCAATTAAAGACCATATGGTCCTTATACTAAACATGTCATCAATCCAAGAAATGAACCAATAATAATAGAATTTTCATTTAGAAGATAGTAAACATCAATAGAGGGGTTTTATTATAAAATCATGAATTTGTTATTAAACAATTCATTTCATTAAATTTAAATAATTAAAATTCATCATAATGAATAAAGGAACCCATTTGATGGTAGTTTTAAAGAGGCAGCATCACAATTCAATATACAATTAAAAAAAACCCAAGGGGGTGGCTCTATTAGAGGATGATTAAACATATAAGGTAAGACTATACGAACCCACCCAAAGGGGTGATTCAGGTTGAGTTCATAACCTCCAACCATATTATGGATGGTTATGGGGAATCACAAGGCATGCAATGCAACTAAAATTAAAGAAAATTATTATTTTAATGTGAAACTAGGTAAGACTAGTGATGGATCACAAGAAAAGTTTTTATAAAGTGATGAAAAATGAATGGAGAAGCTATATATGACCTAATTTATTCTTGGGATTCTATACTCGCCTAATATCAAGGTCTGATTTGGTCTTGTTTGGAAGAAATTGAAGAAACATACATCTTCCCTGAAAATAGGGAAAATGAGATCACACCATGATAACTTGGTCTAGATGAGATTAAACAGAAAAATGATCAAGATAAGAGATTACTAATAAGAATCCATAGAGACCAGAGATGTTCGATTCAGAGTTTAGATGGAGGGGATCCATCAGAGCCTAGGTTTGGCATGGGAGGAGAAACCCATGACGTAAAAAGAATAAGATAATCACTGGAGTAAGAAGAAAAAGAAAGAAAGGTGGAATAAGTATAATTATGGGAAAAAGTTTTATTTAACCCTTAAAAACTGGGTCACATGGTTTGGATATATGATTGGTCAAACCGTACACCAACCGCGTGGCTCCTTCTGCTTAAGAACCCCACCTCGCTTTGTTTTCCTGAACAGTTTGGATAATTGTATGCTAACTATGCAACAAATAGTTTGAGAATACTAACTAATTATAACTAATAGTGTGGGTTGGGAAATGGTTTTGGTAACTGTGTGCATATTGTGTGGGGAACATCTGGTCACCCTCTATAGTATCATGGTTTTCTACTAGAGGCCCGCACGGTTTCAGAGAAACTGTGCTCCCCTTTCAGTCTTCTCCAGGTTTTAGTTTTTGGATTATGATGCTATCAAAACTCAAAGAGATTCCTAAGGGTCTCCTAAATCCTTTAACCAAGTATAAAAATAAATTTATTGAAGTATTCTAACTCTCGAAATTATGTTCCAAATCTCAGTTCAAAGAACGACCCATCTAGTAATTGCCCAAATTTCAAATTCCCTTGAAATTTTACCTAGGTAAAAAACATGAGTAATTACAGTTTTAAAACCTTAGAACATTAAAGGTAAAAATATGACCATAAAATAGTAATTATACAATTTCTAGTTCATTTTTATCCCTTATCGTTTTAGTTTAATACACTGATAATCCCATTTTTACCTTAACCGCGGTAAATAAGTTTTACCATTTTCACTATTAATTATAATAAAAAATAAATTTTACCTTATTATATAATATAAATTATTATGATTCAAAATATGGAATCCTTTTTCCCACTTTCAAATCACATAAGTGTCTAAATTTAATTTAGAATTAAACCCACAGACGTGTTGAAAAAATTGTTTTCTAATAGAAAAATATTCAAAAATTGAGAAGGTTTTTATATCAAAATTCTATTTGAAATTGGTTCTAATGGCCTAATTTGGATTACTTAATATATAATTGAAATAATTTTAATTTCAAAACCACATTAAAACAAAATTGGTCTTTTAAATTCCATGAAAAAGGAATTTTTAATTAAAATCAATATTTTTCACTATTCATTGGGAAATGTAACTATTCAAAAAAATACCAAAAAAATTTATTTCAGATGATATTTATATTTATATTTATAATATTAAGTTCATTTTTTAAAATAAAGTTTATAAAATTAAAAATTTTAATTTTAAATTATCTGTATAAAGCATGACTAAACTGAAAAATACTATATTTTAGAGAACATTTCTTTTTCTTTCAAAGGGTTATTATTTTATTTCTAATTAGCAGATAACCATTAGATTTATTTATAAGTGTGTAAAACATATAATTTTCATAATTTAGTAATTCTTATTCATACCTTCCAATTTAACATCTAGGTTATAATGGTAATATTTAAATTATAATATATTAAACGAGTCTCATGTTTCATTTAAACTCAATGTTGTGTGCATCAAAAGATGTCAAAGAGATTGAATTTATTAAAAATAAATATATCGTAAAGTATTAGGGGTTACATTATCCCCCCAAAATAATTTCTCACTAAAAATTTCATATTACAATATAAGGTTAAAAAAGTTGAGGGTACTGCTGTTTCATTGCCTCTTCTAGTTTCCAAGTTGCTTCCTCAAAATCTTGGTTTCACTAGAGAACATTAGCTAGTTGAGTCTTCTTGTTTCATATAAATTTTTCTCCAGGATACAATATCTTCACTGTATAATACTTGTATGAAATATCTTTCTCCAACAGTACCAACTCTAGATCTCTTACATGTAAGGGGTCTAGTATGTACTTTTTCAAGAGGTATAAGTGGAACACATCTTTTACTTACAATAAGTTAGGTGGGAGTGATAGTCATTTGGCCACCACTTTAATTAAAATAATGATCTAAAGGGGTATAATATATTTAGGAGTATTCCTTCCCTTATTCTCAAACCTCATTACCTTATTCCATGTTGAAATATGCAGTAACACCTTATGTCCAACTCCAAATCCAAGTCTCATTAATGGGTTTCTATATAGTTTTTATATTGAATTTGTGTGGATTTCATGTGACACTAAATGGTTTATACATTCTCTTTCATATATTGGTAATGATTAGGTCCCATCAACTTCCTCTCTCCAACACTACTCCCATAAAGAGACTCATAAGGTTATATTTAAATAACAGAATGAAAACTATTATTTTATTATAACTTTTCTAGGGGAAGGTATTTATACCAAAATCCTTGTAAATACATTGAATAATATTTCATCATATACTCTAGAGTTTGGATGGTTCCCTTATACTAATAATCCTCTTGAGGGTGATAAGTAGTGATGAAACTGAGTTTTGTATCCAATTCTTGACGAATACTTCTCCAGAACCTTGAAGTAAAACTAAGATCTCGATCAAATATAATAGATTGTAACTCTATGAAATATTACAACATATCTAATATATATCTTAGAATGTTGGTAAAGGGAGAAATTTTCTTTTATATAAATGAAATGTGTCAACTTTATTAGGTGATCGATTATCACCCAGATGTCGTTATTTCTTTTCGGTGTCCTAGGGGGGGATATAATTAAATCCATGGTTATATTTACACATTTCCATACTGGTATATGAAATTGTTTCATTATACCCTTATACTTATATTATTCATCATTTAAGTGTTGACATACCAAGCATCAAGAAACAAATTCTGAAATCTCCCTCTTCATGTTATCACACCATATTTTTTTCTTCAGATATCTATACATCTTAGTGTTTTTGTGATTAATAGTGAAGTATTAGGTATGTGTATAATCTAAAATATCCCCCTTAATATCTAGTTTTTATGGGACACATATATGCGTTCTAAATGTTATAACTCCATCTTTAGAAATGTTGAACTTTGGGATATTTGAAACCTTTTTCTATAGCACCTCATAATCATTTTAGGCCTCCTTGATCCTCTCAAGATTGGATTATTGAGAATTTATTTGAGTGAGGTAGGATAAATATCCTTTTAATATTCACATATCCATTATTTTCAAGTCTAGGATGTTTGGATCCTTCTAAATTATCATCATTTATAAAATTTTCAGATTCTTTATACTTAGAGAGTCTTCCAATTTGTTTTCTTTACCATTATGGAAATGGATTGATCATTCATAGTCCTTGATTGGATATACCCATCTTTGTCTATGCATGTGAATATCCTTCCATGTGAATATATATTTTAGGCTCTTATGATATGTATATATTTCATACCTATCCCCATAAAGCTAATGTCTCCAGATCTTAAAAACAATGATCACTACATCCAACTCCAGGTCATGCGTGGGATAATTATACTAGTTAAATTTCAACTGCCTTAAGGCCTAGGATATCAATTTATCATTTTTCATTAGTAGAAAACCCAAATCCATCTTTGAGGTATTGTTGTAAACCAAAAAAATACCCACTTGAGGGTAGTGTAAGTACTAGTGTAGTGATAAGCCTCATTTTCAACCTCTTAAATCTCTCTTAACATTCACTAGTACAAATAGAATTTACTCCCTTCCATGTTAGCTTGGTTAGTTATTTTTAAAATCATGAAAAAAATTTCAAAAATATTCAATAATACCATGTTAATCTATGGAAACTATGGATCTCCATTATAGATATTGGTCTAAGCCAGTCCATGATTTCCTTTATCTTAGAAGGGTCCACAAATATCCCTTTTCTTGTGATAATATACCCCAATAAGGATAGTTCCTTCATATATAACTCCCATTTACTAAACATTTCACATATATTCTCTTTTATTAAATCCCTTAGCATAATATTTAAATGATCCTCATGATCTTAATTAATTTTGGAGTAAATAAAAAAATCATCTACAAAGACAACCACAAATTTGTCGATGGAATATCTAAAGACTCTATTCATTAAGTCCATAAATTTTTTGGATCACTAGGGAGTCCACAAGGAATCAATATAAATTCATAGTGTTCATACCTTATTAAAGAGGCAATTTTGGGAATATCATCCTTCATCACCCTTAATTGGTGATATCATGACCGAAGTTCCACCTTAGTGAAATAATGAGATCCACATAGTTAATCAAAAATACATATATCTACGGTAAGTGATACTCTATTTTTATCATTATTTTTTTTGAGTTCATGATAATCAATATATAGGCACATTAGCCCATCCTTTTTATTGATGAAGAGGACCGGCGCCCCCCACTGTAAATAACCTGGGCATATAAAATCATTTTTACAGATTCTATTGTAAATAATTATTCAATTATTCCAACTTAATAGTCTTCATTCAATAAGTATTCTTTAATATGGGTGTAGATCATGGTATAAGTTTGATTGAGAACTCAACTTCTCAGTCATGAGGAAAAATAGGAAACTCTTCAAGGAATAAATCAGTATAATATCTCAAAATGGGAATCTATTCAAGCATGATTCTCTCCTTTATATCAATAATTTGGGTTAAATATGCTTTCTCATAAGGAAATAATATCCATTCTTTAATAGAATATTCCATTGTATATTTATCCTCTAGCTTAAACTTGTATAAAATCAGAGGATAACTTATTATGTGAAGTGTGATCTACCTCTCTCAAAATTTGATGCTGGATTTATATAAGGATAGTCAATACATGCCCAAAATAGCATAAAAATATACTAAAGGAAGTAATATGAGATTCTATGGTAGATTAATTCCAAAAAAATTGACTGGGGAGGAGTTATATACTTCGGAAGAAACCATCACTCTATTTATTATTCTCACAAAAAGCTCAAACCCCATGTTTTGAGGTCATGTTTGAATAGTTATACTAAACATTCAATATATGAAATAATTTGTAGAACAAAAATCAAAAAATAAATTTCTTATTATTTAATAAATAAATAGTGTGACCATCACCACATCATTTTCAGCACCCACCTCAGCATTAGTGATATCATATGCCCTTCATTTATGCCTTGGAGGTTATTAATGATGGTTGTCTCTGAAAACCCTTGGTTTATAGATTTTGTTTCACAATTATCAAGTTAATTATAGTTAAAAAACTAAATGTTACAAATATTTTTTATTTGAACCTTATTTTCTTTTTCCTCATTAGCTGTATTTTCCATTTACCTATGAAACTGATTAGCAAGATGCCCCTCATTTCCATACTTGAAGCATATTTTGGTTCCACTTTGGTATTTTCTAGGATTCTTCTTCACACACTTTTTAAAAATTGTATGTTGTGTTTTCTTTAATACATGGTATTTATCTATTGATGGTCCCAAAGGAAGCTCCATTTTATATTTTTTTCATCAGTTCCATGATACCACTAGGAGTCACCAATATGAATCTCAACTTTGAGGTCACAATAGACAAAATATTCATAACTATAAATGTATCGACTCGCCAAATATTTTTGTATAATTAGATTTAACTCACTAAAAAATTGGTTCACCTTAATTTTATTGATGATAACAAAGTAATAGGCATACCGTGCAAGCCTTTTGAATTTTTCCTCATACGACCTGAGAGAAATTCTTCCGTTTTCTTAAGAATGAGGAACTCCTTATCCATTTTAAGATGGCACTACTACAAAAACGGGCATTAACAGCGCTAAAAACGGGATTTAACAGCGCTAAACAAGCGCTTCTTTAGCGTTGATAAATGCCCTCTCTGCTGCTTCGATAAATCTGCAGCAGCACACCCGAACACCTGCAAAAAGAAAAATCTCAATAAGCCAATTAAAGCAAGTATACCCATACAAAATTAACTCATAAATCATTATAAAATTAGACCAAGTATACCCATACAACAATTATACTCGTACACCATTAACACATAATTTATAAGTTAATGAAGTACTTAAATAAATCAATTCATAATTCAGGGGGTTTGGGGGTTGTTCAAGGGTTTGGGGTGGCTGTCCAAGGGGGGGTAGGGGGTGTCCGGGGGGCCTTCCAGTTCAATCCTAAGGCTCCACATGGGTGTGTTTTATCAATACATAAATCTTTGGACTTTTCTCTATCCACTATGCAACATTTTCTCAACCTCAAAGAAGTTATAAGGATTGTACACACACTGAGGTGCACATACTTGGGGGGGGGGGATGAATCTCATTAATAAACACCCAATATTAAACCTGCAATAGGATATTGTATGTGCATGATCAGGAAATATGCACAACCTAGTTGAGAAAGAACTGGAATAAAACTAATAAAGAAATCATCATTGATCCTCAAATCCACAACCATGATTAAACCCAAAATAATTTTCCAAGTGCTGAACTTTTACAAAGCATTTCAGATGGATCGTGTTGACATTATAAAAATATAGTTTGACCAAGTCCTACCCCATCTACATCAAGACACATTGATTCTCAAGTATTAAAGCTTGATCAACCATACCTACTTCATCCAATGTTACGGTTTCTCTGAGTACATCATAGGAACCACACAAAACATATAATATACCATGGTCTCCCCACTATATACATAATTATCATTGAAATCCAATAGGTGAGTTTTATTTATACTCCATCATGGAAATCCACTTATGGGAGTTTTCTCATCCAGGGAATACCCTCAACAGTATCTCAGACCACCCATATGTGTTATTCCAATTCCGAGGCATAAAACCTACAAGGATCTCATCCCTATACTTTGGGAGTACCCTTATTTATGGAATAATACTAAGAAGCATATATTATTTACCATATATGAGTATTATCATCCAAATAATAATCCCTAGAAGCATATCAACCCTCCAATATGGGTGTATTCTCATTTGAGGCATAATCTATATAATCATCTCAGCCCTCCACTATGGGATTATTTTCATTTAGTGAATATTTATGATAAGAATATCATCCCACTCCTATGGTTATACTCTCACTTGGAGAATAATAACAATATACATCTCATCCCTCCCCTATGAGATTATTCTCATTTAAGGAATAAGACTCATAAGTATATCCACCCTCCCAAATGGGAGTATTTTCATCCAGATATAAGCCCATAAGTATCATAGACCCAAACACATGATCAAACTATTATACCAGGACAACCATGAATTGATATATATGAGTACCCTGATATATCACATTCCATGACCCCCCATTTAAAAGATCAATGCAATCCGAATGCGTTTGGTCGGATTTCCGTAGGTCAGTTGTTGTTTTCACTTAAAATATTGTCCATTTTAAACAATATAGAGACCCTTTGAGTGCTAGAGGCCACACCATGCCTTGGATTGAGGAGGGGTTGACTTTTACACATCACCAAGGACCCTTGGATCGTTCTTATAAAAGATCAATGCAATCCGAATGCGTTTGGTCAGATTTCCGTAGGTCAGTTGTTGTTTTCACTTAAAATCTTGTCCATTTTAACCAAAATAGATACCCTTTGAGTGCTAGCGGCCACACCGTGCCTTGGATTGAGGCGGGGTTGATGCGTACACATCACCAAGGACCCTTGGATAGTTCTTATAGAATATCAATGCAATCCAAATGCGTTTGGTCATATTTCCATAGGTTAGTTGTTGTTTTCACTTAAAATATTGTCCACTTTAAACAAAATAGAGACCCTTTGAGTGTTAGCAGCCACATTGTGCCTCGGATTGAGGTGGGGTTGACTCGTACATTTCAACAAGGACTCTTGGATCATTATTATAAAATATAAATGCAATCCAAATGCGTTTGTTTTGATTTCTGTAGGTCAGTTGCTGTTTTCACTTAAAATCTTGTCCATTTTAAACAAAATAGAGACCCTTTGAGTGATAGTGGCCACAACGTGCCTCAGATTGAGGCGGGGTTGACTCTTACACATCACCAAGGAACCTCGGATCGTTCTTATAAAAGATAAATGCAATCCGAATGCGTTTGGTCAGATTTCCATAGGTCAGTTGTTGTTTTCAATTAAAATCATGTCCACTTTAAACAAAATAGAGACCCTTTGAGTGATAGAGGCCACACTGTGCCTTGGATTGAGGCGGGGTTGACTCGTACACATCACCAAGGACCCTTGGATTGTTCTTATAAAAGATAAATTCAATTGGAATGTGTTTGGTCTGATTTTCGTAGGTCAGTTGTTGTTTTCACTTAAAATCTTGTCCATTTTAAAAAAATAGAGACCCTTTGAGTGCAAGCGGCCACACCGTGCCTCGAATTTAGGTGGGGTTGACTCTTAAACATCACCAAGGACCCTTGGATCGTTATTATAAAATATCAATGCAATCTTAATGCGTTTGGTAAGATTTCCGTAGGTCAGTTGTTGTTTTCACTTAAAATCTTGTCCATTTTAAACAAAATAGAGACCCTTTGAGTGATAGCGGACACACCGTGCCTCGGATTGAGGCACGGTTGACTCATACACGTCACCAAGGACCTTTGGATCATTCTTATAAAATATAAATGCAATCCGAATGCGTTTGGTCAGATTTCCATAGGTCAATTGTTGTTTTCAATTAAAATCGTGTCCACTTTAAACAAAATAGAGACCCTTTGAGTGATATCAGCCAAAACGTGCCTTGGATTGAGGAGGGGTTGACTCATACAGGTCACCAAGGACCCTTGGATCGTTATTATAAAATATCAATTCAATCCGAATACGTTTGGTTGGATTTCTGTAGGTCAGTTGTTGTTTTCACTTAAAATCTTGTCCATTTTAAACAAAATAGAGACCCTTTGAGTGATAGCGGTCACACCATGCCTCGGATTGAGGTAGGGTTGACTCGTACATGTCACTAAGGACCCTTGTATAGTTATTATAAAGGATCAATTCAATCTGAATGAGTTTGGTCTCATTTTCGTAGGTTAGTTGTTGTTTTCACTTAAAATCTTGTCCATTTCAAACAAAATAGAGACCCTTTGAGTGCAAGCAGCCACACCGTGCCTCGTATTGAGGCGGGGTTGATTCTTACACGTCACCAAGGACCCTTTGATCATTATTATAAAAGATCAATGAAATCTGAATGCGTTTCGTCAGATTTCCGTAGGTCAGTTGTTGTTTTCACTTAAAATCTTGTCCATTTTAATCAAAATAGAGATCCTTTGAGTGCTAGCGGACACACTGTGCCCCAGATTGAGGCAGGGTTAACTCGTACATGTCACCAAGGACACTTGGATCGTTATTATAAAAGATAAATTCAATCCAAATTCGTTTGGTCAGATTTCCATAGGTCAGTTGTTGTTTTCACTTAAAATCTTGTCTGTTTTAAACAAAATAGAGACTCTTTGAGTGCTAGCTGCCACACCGTGCCTCGGATTGAGGCGGGGTTTACTCGTACATGTCACCAAGGACCCTTGTATCGTTATTATAAATGATCAATGCAATCTTAATGCGTTTGGTCAGATTTACTTAGGTCAGTTGTTGTTTTCACTTAAAATCTTGTCCATTTTAAACGAAATAGAGACCCTTTGAGTGCTAGCGGCCACACTGTGCCTCAAATTGAGGCGGGGTTGACTCTTACACGTCACCAAGGACCTTTGGATCGTTCTCATAAAAGATCAATGCAATCCGAATGCGTTTGGTCATATTTCCGTAGGTCAGTTGTTGTTTTCACTTAAAATCTTGTCCATTTTAAACAAAATAGAGACCCTTTGAGTGCTAGCTGCCACACCGTGCCTCAAATTGAGGAGGGGTTTACTCGTACACGTCACCAAGGACCCTTGGATCATTCTTATAAAATATCAATGCAATCTGAATGTGATATACAAATTATTCATTATGCAAAACATAAAGGTACCATTAAATACTTACATTGCCCCAAACACCCATAACACAACCCAACAACAACCTTCATCTCAATGTACTCAACCGATCAAAACACCAAGATGGATTTTACCAAAGACTATATAATTCAAAACTACGATCATTTCATAAACTGACCACTTAATTTCTATGGTTCTCCCCACTATACGCTTTAGCTCACAAACACCACCATCTGATGTTTAACACCTCCATCATCGCAAAAGAACCACTAGAACCCCAACTAAAACTCCACAACATACCCAACATGTTTTCTAACTTACCATGCTTAGACATCCATGAGAACACAAACCAATGTTACCATCCATCCTTTCCATAAATACCACTTGGAATGGATGTGAATCCTTCATCCATAAATGAATCAAGGACAATTCAACTTTTCCTCAAAGATTGAACCCATTTTCAAAACATAATTAACATTTCAAAACATCAAATAGATGTGGATTACAAATCACCACATTTGTTCCTTTTTCATGGAGGAATTTGAAACATGCACCACATAGGTTGTAAAAGCAGAAGAAAATAGATCTCTTTGATCATACAAATCCATGAACCCAAGTTTATCCTTGAGGAAACTGATGATTGATGTTTGTGAATGCCTTTTCTAGAATTAGGAACTGACTCGTTTAATGAAACACATGAAATATCTTTAAATGTAGCCTCACTAGCCAAATCATTGGAACAATTTCCTATATTGGATGCTCTTAATGTCAGATTGAGCATCCCATCTTGTTCATCAAATGGATTGGTCAACTTCCAATCTATCATAGAGGCTGCCGCACCACCTTTACACGCAACTAATGATCAGAGGCAGCTTGATTAAAAAAACAATCCTGAGGGCACTGGACATGAAAGATCATGCGGTGACATAGTTTCTCAACAACCTCAATTTACCCCACATGATATAAGGCTATTGCATGATGTCCAAGACATAGCGAGAGGAGAATAGAATGTGAAAGTCTCGTAGATGAACAACATCAACAATGAACATCCACCACCCTTTCACTATATACATCAAAATCATATCTTTAAGAACATCCATGTGAATTTCTATCTTACTTCCATCGAGGATGATACATGTTGGTTAACTTGTTTTAGAAATTGTTTATCTTCATCCGTGCCTTGTACTTGAACCCATGAATTTTAAGGTGAGTATGCGTACATGATAGTTGACCTTCTTAGAGAAGAGTTTCTGTACGAGTATAAGAGACATGAAGCAATGAAGATCATTAGAGTGTTGGAGCAAATGTGGTTGCTACAAACAATGTGGTAATCGGCTTGTGAAACGCGGCCTAAGTTACAACTTGCAGGTATTGTAATTTATTTTTTTCTGGAGGGTTTCAGTGTAAATGCATTTTGGAATGATAATTTCTATTCACTGTCTTTTAGGTTTTTTTGACAGCTGAGGGGAAAGGGTGGGGTCTGCAGACATTGAAGGATATGTCGAAGGGTGACTTTATGGGAAATTACATCCTATATTTTTGCAACATTTCTATATTATATAACATCTAACCAAATGGCCTCTTTTCCCTTCAAGATCCTCGAACCCCGATGGTGATCGGGGTTCGTGGAGCTGGAAGGGAAAAGAGGTGATTTCTCCAACATATTCACAGACAAAATCACCCTTCGACATATCCTCCAATGTCTGCAGACCCCACCCTTTCCCCTCGGCTATCAAAAAAACCTAAAAGACAATGAATAGAAACGATCATTCCAAAATGCATTTACACTGAAACCCTCCAGAAAAAAAAATAATGTACAATACCTGCAAGTTGTAACTTAGGCCACGTTGCACAAGCCGATTCCCACATTATTTGTAGCAACCACATTTTCTCCAACACTCTAATGATATTCATTTCTTCATGTCTCTTATACTCTTCTAGAAACTCTTCTCTAAGAAGGTCAACTATCGTACACATCACCAAGGACCCTTGGATAGTTCTTATAAAAGATCAATGCAATCCAAATGCGTTTGGTCATATTTCCATAGGTCAGTTGTTGTTTTCACTAAAAATCTTCTCCATTTTAAACAAAATAGAGACACTTTGAGTGCTATTGGCCACGCCGTGCCTCAGATTGAGGCGGGGTTGACTCATACACGTCACCAAGGACCCTTGGATCGTTTTTATAAAAGATCAATGCAATCTGAATGCGTTTGGTCGGATTTCTGTAGGATAGTTGTTGTTTTCACTTAAAATATTGTCCATTTTAAACAAAATAGAGACCCTTTGAGTGGTAGCAGCCACACCGTGCCTCAGATTGAGGAGGGGTTGACTCGTACACATCACCAAGGACCATTGGATAGTTTTTATAAAATATCAATGCAATCTGAATGCATTTGGTCAGATTTCTGTAGGTCAGTTGTTGTTTTCACTTAAAATCTTGTCCATTTTAAACAAAATCGAGACCCTTTGAGTGCTAGCGGCCACACCCTGCCTCATATTGGGGCGGGGTTGACTCGTACATGTCACCAATGACCCTTGGATCATTCTTATAAAAGATCAATGCAATCCGAATGCATTTGGTCAGATTTCCGTTGGTCAGTTGTTGTTTTCACTTAAAATCTTGTCCATTTTAAACAAAATAGAGACCATTTGAGTGGTTCATCATTCTTTCATGTTTCTGGTGCTTATCATATGTTAAAATGGGAAAATGAATCATTGGAGAAAGGCTGTTTTATTTAATAACAATTACAATTTCCCCCCGAACATTTACATACAACAATGTTTCATCTTTTGATCCCCTTAACCCCTCTCAAAAATGACCACAAACTGTACATGTCCCCAAGTCAGATCTTCATTGTATTTGTAAAGATCTTCCATCAGGTATGCGGCCCACTCATTTCTGAACACATCTATATCATCTTGTGAGTATGAGGCTTTTCTGCAGTCATAGTATTATTGCAAAATAAAAAAATAAAGAATTAATACATAACTTAAACGAACTAGTAGTTTTTTTAAAAAAATACCTCTTTAGGGATGCTAGTTTGCTGATGAAAAATGATCTATTTCATAAATTTACAAACATAATAACCTAAATCATTATCGTTTGTTAGTTTTGGACACTGCAAAAAAATTGATAATTAGGAGAATTAGTAACTTGTGTTGAGATGTGTTTAGATAGTGAAATTTCATTTTATATACCCTGATAATTGTCCAGATGTAGTAATTGCTCGCCTCCTTATGCTTAGACCGTGGCCTCATTCCTTTTTTAGAAGATAATGATAAACCTGCCTATCAGTAAAAGATAATATAAATTATATTACTTGATGTTTAGACCTAAAACGTAAGATGTAGTGTCTTACAGATTCACAAACTCCATCATGTGTGGTCGGTTTGATGGATATCCTTGCTTTGAATCCAGAAAATAAATCTTCAGAGTATCCAAGTTCACCGAAATTATCAACCAATGTTTCCTAAAAACAAAAAAGGAGTAAGTAATAAAATAGGTGAAAATATAATTGATATGATTTAATCGTAGAGTATTACCCCTACATGGTTGGTATTAGGAAAAGTATGTCATCTGTAATCTTGCATTCAAATATTTTCAGCAAGCCATTCACCATTTCATCCCTTTTTGATGGCTCTATTTTTGTTAGGTGTGTTGATGTGATATGAGGACTAATCAGTCCAAATCTTGGCTCATGGGAAAATTCCTTCAATTGTTTTTCATAAATGCGTCTATCAACAATATAAAATGCATTTATTCATAATTTTCACGCTAGATCAGCTTTTGGAAAATCAATTCTTGGAAACATACCTCATATATACATTTACAACTGTGATGCCTAGCCAACCATTTTCAAGGATTTCATTTACTTTTTTAGCAGCAAAGAAATCTTGAATTTCTTCTCCGTATATATTCTCTTTGAAAACCACTATATGACTATTACCATCTTTTAGCTTCATATCCACATGAGTCTTCAATGCTAGTAAATGTGGAAAGAGAACAGGTGGTGTTATTATGCTTTCAGTAGCTCCTTGGGATCGGTTGGTCGATCCTTTAGATGGTTTTGAGTCGACGTTTGTCACCCCCTTCCCTTTCTTCGTCTATAACAACAATCATTGGTTTAGACCATTTTTCATGAATTCTTAAGGGTTTACCTTGAAAAGAAAAGGAAATAAATACCTCTTTGTCTGCATGTACTCTTACAAGTTGTGACAACCATGCAATGAATGTCTTAATAGCCTTTCGGAATGTATGAATATCATCGTCATGAAGTGGAATAGGTAAATCCTACTTTGTCTCATGAGCTACAGTAATCGTCACTTTCAGATGATCTTTCAGAAGTGGTCTATTATGCTGTGTGGCATCTGGGATATTGAACACTGTAGCCCTCGCTACAAGGTGATAGGTGGGTGTTGACAGATATAAATCACAATCATTATAACCCTGTAGAGGATGAGTACAAAAAAATTATCAGTGTTTGTCTGATTCATATTTCATGGGAACAATTATTAGAATATTGATTACCATGGCTAAGACAGTTCTTTGAGGTGAATGGATCGCCTCAAAGCTAGTGGGGGTGGGGCGGGATGTTTATGCGGCGGTTGTTCTTGAGTTGTGGCTTCCCTTTGCTTCCCACCCATAAAAGTTGCTAGAAAATCTCCCTGCCATTGCAATTGTTCTTCAAGGGTTGCTATTTTTTCGCTCATTTGTTCCAATTTTTCATCTGTATCATCCATTTTTTTCTTCTTCTCAAAATATACTTGGGGTGTCACCCCAAACCCTGCACCTCTGAAACGACCTTATTTTTCTGGCTGCTTCAAAGCCGTCGATAATAGGTCTGTATCAGCTACAGGAGTAGTTAATTCCTGTGACTGTCTAATATAGGAAAATAACTAATTATTTTTATATAATGGAAATTTTAAACAAATTATTTTATCTTCGTTTCATACTTACTCATATTTCCCACACTTTCTGTGTGTTCTCATCTACTAACTTCCCATCTTTGTTCACACGTGCCTCCTTCTATAGCACATGACGTGGGATGGAAGTGCATTTGGTTTTAGACTCATCAATCTACATATAAAAATAGAAAAATAATTATGATGTTGTTTATTGGAACCTAACAATATTATTGTAAATTTAAAATACATACCATTTTCTTTTCTAATGAAGCTTACCCCATCCTTACTTTACAATAGGGGTATGTTAGTTTTGAAGCACGTTCCTTATTTTCAGTACAGAGTTTCTGTTTCATAAATGAAATATTGACAATCAAAGCGATGAATACAGGTATCCTCAAACAATGTATTATCACTCACAATGTACCTGAAACTTATCATCCCCAGAATGGCCAATAAATGCATCCCATGCTTCTTGGGATATCAGGTGAGTGTAGACAATGGGTGGGTGAGGGTTTATTTTACCTTTAGAATCCTTGAGGTGACATCTTGTTAAAATAGTTCGAAAACCTCGAGGAATCTTTCTTGCAATCCTTAGTACATAATCCTTGTGTGAATCATCTACTATAAATGTACTCTGCAAGAGATTGAGAAGAGTAAGACATTGTTTCATTATTTTATTTGCTAGTAAATTAAAGAAATAAATTCATAATGTTACCATAATTTCTTCCCAGATCACAGCCTTCAGCATGGACACAACATGGTTCCATGAATCTATGTCAATCGGCATGCGTTGCCGAGTGACAACTCCAATGTAGCTGCTAAACATAGCCTTTTTTGGGATTCACATGTTGGCCTCATGCATTCCATCTGACTTCAAATTTGATTCCTTTTCTTTTCACCATAAGAATTTTGGCTAACACCGTCAAACTACGATGCACCTGTGATTTATATGATGCTGGTCCTTCATTCCCGGCCATTTCATCAATATCAACATCATCTATATGTTCATCTAGAATGGTATCAATGACATGTGTTGATGGTTGTTGGAACTCAACACTAAGAGAAGAAGGAGCCGCAACAGTAGGAGCAGCAGGAGGAGCAGCAGGAGGAGCAGCAGCAGGAGGAGAAGCTGGAGCAACTGGAGCTGTAGCAGGAGAAACATTAGCAACAGCATGAGCTGCAAGAGCAGCAGCAGGAGCAACAACAGCAGCAGCATGAGCTGCAGGAGCAGCAGCTGCTGCAGCAGTAGCTGCTTGAGAGAATTGTTCAGCCTCAAGGTTAGGAGCATCAGAATGTACAAAAGTCATTATCTGAAAAAGTGGATGAAGAGTTAATTCGGATTACATAAATTCAGTAATGATAAGATAATAACACGAGATAACAAGATCTATATTACAAACAAAATACAACCTATTTACTGAACTCTCTTTCTTTTTTTCAAAGGTTGACGGGATTTGACACCTCTATCGACTATCCAAATCCCTTCATTGTGGTCTCCTCTAACATACAAAACATCATCTGCATTTGGACCGCTCTGAAATGATTGAGACGTACCACTAAAAGTATCATCCTCAACTAAATTTTCATCGGAACCTTTAGTAGTTTTGGAAAATAACAGAACAATTAACCACTTTCGGTTTGCAGCATCTGGAACATAAAAAACATGTACCGCCCCTTCTTTACTAAAATCAACTTTCACAAATCCCCATTCATCTATTTTAACACCACTGTTGTTATCAATCCATTTTCATTGAAAAATCGTCAATTGGAATGTCGTATAATCCAACTCCCATATTAGTTAGATAATGCCAAAGTATGACATATTTTCATAAATTGGATTTCTGTCCTTACTACCAGAAACATGCATCGCTTCAGCCACCTAGTGTAACTCCACTATTTTTCATGGTTCTATCTTCATCATGTTCATCTATATAGAATGTATAACCATTAATTACATAACCACTGTAATATAATACACACACAATTGGTCCAGTGGCTAGACATAAAAGACATTCTGAAATTGAATTTGGACATTCATCCAACTGCTTAAAAATATGGTCCTAAAACCATCCTATAAACTGGTGATTATGTGTATCTGATAACAATTTTTTATCCCTCGATGGATTCAACTGCCTAAGAGTTTCTTTTTGAGTTTTAATATATCGAGAAACCTCCCAAATATTATACAAAACATAAAGATGATCCTGCTCCCGATCTGTAATATTGATTGTCACAACTTCTCTTCTAGAAATTCCCTCACCCTCAATGCGTCCAGTGTGACAAGATTTCAGGAGACCAATACTTTCCACATCAGATAGGTATTCAGTACAAAATTCAATGGCTTCATCAACAATATATTGCTCCACTATACAACCCTCTGGACGACTTTGATTTTTGACATACCCTTTCAAAATCTTCATATACCGTTCAACAGGATACATCCATCTATAGTGCATAGGACCACAAAGTCTAATCTCTCTTACCAAGTGAATCATCAAATGAACTATCATATCAAAGAATGTTGATGGGAAGAACATTTCTAATTCAGATAATATGATGACAATTTCTTTTTCCATAGCTGGCAATTTTCCTGGGTCTAAAACTTTGCTACATATATCTTTGAAAAAGAAACAAAGTTTGGTTAACGTATGACGAACATTCTTGGGAAAAATGCAACGTAAAGCTATAGGAATTAGATCTTGCATAAAAACATGGAAATCTTGTGATTTCAAACCTTTTAACATCAAATCATTCATTGATATAATGTTCTTGATATTTGATGAGTACCCCTCTGGAACCTTTACATCATTGAAGAAGTTGAAAAACTGATATCTCTCTGCCCTAGAAAGAGTATAAGCAGCTGGAGGAAGAAAAATTCGATTTTCACCCTTCATGGGAGCCAACTCTTCTCGTATTCCCATGTCAACCATGTCCAACCTTGCCTTAATTTCATATTTTGTTTTTCCAGGGGCATTTAGAAATGTTCCGATAACACTGTCAAATACATTTTTTTCCACATGCATCACATCAAGAAAATGTCTGACATACAAACAATTCCAGTATGGTAATTAAAAAAAACTAATCTCTTTTTCCAACCGATTTTCGTAAGGTTTTTCAAAAATGGTTTACCAAAAATAGTGTTCAGATATTTTACTTTCTCAAATAGATGATCACCTGTTAGTGGAGACGGTGTTGCGCATTTTTCTGAACTTCCATTGAATGATGTTGTCCAAGATCTGTACTTATGCTGACGATGTAGAAATCTACGATGTCCTAGAAACACAGATTTCGATGAATGTTTCAACCTAATTGATTCTGTATCTTCTTCGCACAAGGGACACCCTTGAGTTACTTTAATGCTATAGCTTGAAAAATTTCCACAAGCAGGGACATCATTTATTTTCCCATACAACATCGCTCTCAACGTGAAGTATTCACTTTTATAAGCATCATACAACATTACACATGAGTCCCACAATAACTTCAAAAACTCAATCAAAGGATCCAGATAAACATAAATATCGTTACCTGGTTGTTTTGGTCCTGATATAAGCCTAGATAACATGATGAATTTCCACTTCATGCATAACCAGGGTGGCAAGTTATAATTTACCAACATAACATGCCATGTACTATGAGTGCTGGTTTGAAATCCAAAAGGATTCAATCCATCTGTAGATAACGCAAAACGAAGGTTTCTCAGCTCTTTTCCAAATATAGGATACTCATGATCAATTTTCTTCCATTGAGGAGAGTCGGTCGGATGACGTAATAACCCATCTTTATTTCTTTTATCTACATGCCACAACAATTGACTTGCAGTTTCTTCACTTCCATATAGACACCTAAAACTTGGAATGATTGGAAAGTACCATACAACTTTCATAGGATTGGATTTATCTTTCTTATATCGAGAAGCACCACACTTTGGGAATTCTGTAAGTGATTTGTTCTCTTTGCGAAACAATATACAGTCTTTCGGGCAGGCATGAATTCTTTCAGAAATCATTCCCATTGAGCATAGCATTCGTCTATCTTCATATGTCCGGCATGGGAGCTCATTATCTTCTAGGAGCATGTCATTCAAGAGAGAAAGTAGTTCCATAAAACTGACATCACTCCATCCATTTCCTGCTTTCAATTTATACAACTTCAATACAACTGACAATGTTGTATACCTAGTGAAAGTAGCATACAATGGAATCTTTGCACAACTCTTTAACTTCTCAAACAATTTTGGGTAATCACGAAGTTCATCTTGAATTGTCTTTTTCATTTCCTTAATACGATATTTATCATCATTGACATCTATAATCACATACTTCATACGGTCTTCTTCATTATCCATATTTGTATTCATATCTGACGATCCATAAAACATAGTTTTATCCCAGCCAGTAGCTACATTCGCTTTTTCTCCGTGTTTATTCCAACATTTATAACTCCGATCTATTCCATGACATATCAAATGTTCTTCCAAATCCTATAGATTTAGTAGTATAGAATAACAACAATGTAAACATAGACAAAGGATTTGAGAAGGATCCTTTGCGTGATCCTTTGAAAACTTTATGAACTCTTTCACTCCGTTCTCGTACTCTATTGTTAAACGATTAGCATCCATCCAATCTTTATTCATCTCCATCCTATTTGAATATCAAATATTAGTATTCATGGTTCAAGTACACAAAACAAGAATTCCAAATACAGAAGAAGAGGACCACTTCCTTATAAAAATGGAGATTAATAGAGCCTAACCATTAGTATTTATTCATCATGCCTAAATACTCACTGTTGGTGGAAGTGAAACCATTCCTGATGATCATGCCAAGAAGAAATGGAAACCAAAGAGGGTGAGTGAATCAAAATACCCCAAACAAGATGAAAAAACATGGTATTTGAGAATAGGTTAGTGTCTTTCATGTTGGCTAAAAGGAAACCTAATTTCTTTCAATGAAAAAGGTTAATTCACAACAAGATACCATCCATTCCATATATTATTTTCATTAATAGGGTTATTTTGTGCTTCAAAATGATCAAAACATGTCTAACCAACATCAAATTGATAAAATATGAATTCATGAAACACATGAATCCCAAAAAGAAGATATAATATAGAAACACCCTCTTGGAATCTAAATGAGTCTGCTCAAATGAAGAACATCATACATCTCCAACTACATTGATGCTTTCTCATATACAACGAGACCACTAGCTAGATAGTGGCCCTCACCAAGAACATCATACATCTCCAAATAAGATTCTACAACCACTAACCATTAATAACATCATAAGATGGAAATATACTAAGAACACATCCCTTCAACCAAATAAGAGACTACAACCACTAACCATGAATAACCACTAAGAGCATAATTTGAAACCCAAGGAAATGTACACCCAAAACATACCAATGAATTCAAATGAAATACTTTCTAAACCAAACCATTGAAATCCTCAAATGTTCCTAACATCAAACCCCATATCTCCTTATAAAATTCTTTGATAACACTATTTCATAGCCTATACCCATATAGACCCCTCTTTGATAACAGTATTTCATAGCGATGTCATGGGTTAGTGAATGCACTGAGGGTATTTATCACAACCATGTGCAATGTACTTATAATAATAAATAATTGATATATTTTAACATCAATTTGTATAGATGTTTTTTTTGAATGATACCAAGTGAAAGTTAGTATGGTAAATATGTGTGATAAGACATTTTTGGTCTATCTAAAAGGGGATATATCCTAATGAGTGTATTTTGGATTCACAAAAAATATGCCTCTATGTGGTGTAGGGTTTTTTCAACTAGTAGGAGTATGGACCGCTAAGTGAATATGGTCCTCTATGTGTGGGAATGTTTTCATTTAGAGTATGGCCTAATATATGTATAGTTCCCATAGAATAAGGCCCATTTGAATTGGATATTTGGGATCATTACACAAGGTGGATCACATTTTTCATGTGAGGAATCTACAACAATTTGGTTCATAAAATATATTCATAGCACATAAGGATTCCTATATTCATCAACTAATGAATCGCGTTATTATCACACCAGGTAAGAACATAAGATCATATACTAAGGGAAGTGTTTAGAGATCATATGCTCATCACATAGGGGATTCTTTGGCACATCGCCTAAGGAATCTCATGCTCCTCATGTGAGGTATAATCCTAGGATCATTACCTAGGAGATGAATAAGAGATCTTATGATCATCACTTAGGGGATTCTTAGGCATATCCCCTAATGAATCTATTTATAATCTCATGAGGTATAATCAAGGGAACATTATTTTGGAGATAAAGAAGATCTCATATTCCTATAACATAGGGACTTCATATTCTCGTCACCTGAGGAAACCTAGGATTATTACCTAGAGTTGGATGTTACCTGAATTAAGAGTGGTTATAGGTTTATATCTTGGTAAAGGAACTCACATATTTGAATTTTAGAAGAGGGAACCACCTGATACACTCATCGCGTAGGGGGTGAGCATAGTTTTATAGCCACCATTTCATTTTTATCCATGAAGTTATTCAATTCCCACCAAACCCTTTTCAATTTCATCATTAACAACTATATTCTATGTCACTGTGAAACTAAAAGGAAAAACCATATCAAATAATGATGTCATCTCCCACAATAACCCACTCATTACATCTTTTTAACAATGGAAAGGTTGATGCTTCCCCACTGCACTATTTACCACCTCAACTATCTCACATTTTCCCCCAATGGAATATATCACAACCAAACTAATAAAAAACTTCCCAAACAACCCCACTGAAAAACAATGATTATTTTCAACAATAAAAGTAAAAAAGTAGCATTTTATTGTGAAATATAATGAAAATTAGTAAACACATGTGAATCATTCCCTTTACATCATTTTCCATCAAGTATGGTCCATTTTCTTCAATCGGTCAATCCATAATACTCACCCATATAATAAAAAAGCATGTTAAAAAAATGATATACAAAAGGGAGAGGAGAACAATATTGAAAAAACATTTGGAAAACATGCCTTAAAGGAGGTCCTGCAAACCGAAGCTTGAAAGCATTGCGGGCGGTGGAGGTCTGGAAAACTGAAGCTCTAGGGCGGCAGAGGTCCGGAAATGCGAACTCAGCGGGCGGCAGAGGTCCGACAATGAGAAGAGAGGGTGGCGGAAGTCCGGTAACCTGATCTCAGCGGGCGGCAGAGGGGAGTCACAGGGTTCCAATACCGCGAGAGTTTTGGGTCGCGATAAAATGAGGGCACTGTGTGACTGAATTTATAAAAAAATGCACTAAGGTTTTATCAGTGCTAAAAGAGCACTGATAAAGACTACCTTTATCAACACTTTTTTAGCGCTGATAATAGTACCCTTTATCAGCGCTGAAAAAGTGCTCATAAATCCTTACTGTATCAGCACTAAAATTTTACTACTGATACAGGGAGTCTTGATCAGTGCTTTTCTAGTGCTGATAAAGGGTCTTTTATGAGAGCTATTTTAGCACTGATAAAGGTTACCCTGTATCAGTGCTAAAATTTTAGTGCTGATAAAGGGGTTCTTTATCAGCACTTTTCTAGCGCTGATATATGGCCTCTTTATCAGCGCTAGAGAAGCACTTATAAAGACTCCCTGTATCAGCGCTAAAATTGTAACACTGAGAGAGGGTTTCTTTATCAGCGCTTTCCATTATCAGCGCTAAAATTTTAGCACTGATACAGGGTAACCTTTATTAGCGGTTTTTCTTAGCGCTGATATAAGGGGCGCTTCCCTTGACCGTTTTTGTAGTAGTGTGGAGATTTTGGGGAATATATTTTTTGAAATATATTTTCTTTAAGTCCACCCATTACATAGAGTAAATATCATCTTTGGAATTTTTGTTCTTGAGCAGTGTTCACCACAGATCAGCTTCTCCCTCAACGCAATAAATTTCCAACATAGCTTTATTTTTCTCTATGAATTAGAGGAAATATAATATCTTTTCAATAGAGTTAATACATTGTTAAATTAT
This sequence comes from Viscum album, assembly GCA_963277665.1. Classification (NCBI taxonomy): domain Eukaryota; kingdom Viridiplantae; phylum Streptophyta; class Magnoliopsida; order Santalales; family Viscaceae; genus Viscum; species Viscum album. The sequence goes on along the minus strand of OY728129.1, from coordinate 409,369,345 downwards.
GAGTGGATCATAAGATACACTAATGGTAGGGTGCCTTTATAGCATAAAATAATTGACTACAACTCGATCCATCTTATGATGAGTAATTTATTCTGCATGAATCATGTTATTATTCATAACTAGAGCTAGTTGAGCCAGTACTTCCATGAAGTTCTCATATCCCACACCATGATATTAGGCATATAATTAGGGTAATCATAAAATATCCTATCATGTTTTTTTTCATGGTTTATCCAATTTCCTGCCATTAACAAGAATAAAAAAAGAGAATACATTAACTAATAAACACACACAAGGAAAACTTGTAAAATTGGGAGGAATGAATTATAAATGATAATTTCATCCTAACTTATGATTATCTAGATTTCAACCTAGTTTATCCATATTAATTTCCCAATTAGGTTTTCTAACCTAATAATTTTTTCAAGTCCTTCATAATGCTTTGTAAAGAGTTTGTGAATTCCCAAAAAAATATCCCTTTTGAGTTTCAAACCAGGTAAATAGTAAGACCCATTTTTTTATTCCATTTAATGCTTGATTCAAGTACGATGAACCATTTTTAGAGTTATTACCCCCATATACATCTTTTCTAGAACCAAATCCACTTGTAGTATCTATAAAGGGATGAAATTTCTCAAAAACCAATCGCTCTATACTTCACCATGATTCCAGGATATTTTTCTATACTCAGTATTATCCTTAGACTTATCCCCAGGGTATCACTATAGTTTTCTTATTCTAATTCCAAAGGCTAACTAAACCTTTCCACAGATTCCAACTATAGTGACCCAAACCTTTTATACATACTATTACAATATTCTTAAACATATATATCCTTTAATATAACACAAGAATCGTAATTTCCAAGTATATATAGAAGAATAGATTCATATTACAAAAAAATGAACTTAAAACATGGAATCCTTATATAATTACCCATAATGAGTTCTTAAAAATCCATTTAATCTCCTAAAACGTCCTGGGATAACCTAGGGATTACATAAATAAATGGGTGAGCTAAAAAGGTCAGTATGGAAATAAACATGGTATGGAAATATAACAAGTGATTCAAAGGTATAACTTGATTTCATAAAAGAAAATGTATATGAGTAATAAAAAATATTCATAACAAGAATTTCATGGTATAATAAGATCATGTAATAATATTAAATGTTTTAAAAATATATAACATGACATAAACAAGAGTGAAGGATAAATTCCTAGACAATATCACATGGTGTACAAAGTCCCATAACAGATTAGGTTTACTCCCTAATACCATTCATGACGCCTCATGAGACTAAATCTTTTCCCAATGTGTTGGAGTCCTATATTGTTACATAAATAATATAATGTTCTTGAACTATGTATTCAACATAAACTAATCAGTCATATGGAATAATATAATAACTATTCATGGAAATAAAACGGGTTGCATAATCTTTCTTTAAATCATAATCAATGAAATTTCATAATGAAAGAATTTGATAAATGATCATAAGGAATGTATTACCCAATAAAAGGAAGGTATAATAATATAGGTATATATGTGAAATACATATATATAGAATCATTCCACATCATTAAAGTGAGAGATAAAGTGAGTTAGAGAGAGAATGTTCATAACCTGGGTGAAAGGGTGGTTTCAAGAGACCCCTTACCTTGAACCCGATGTGTCACATGTGTTATTTATCATCCTAAATAATAAAATTTAGTTAATTATTTTATTGATTAATTAAAATTTTGAAGCTTATTATTAATTTTATTTTATTCATTACAATGTCATGTTAAATTACTTAATTATTTAGTTTCTTGTCTGACGTTCTGATTGTGTTCGGCTCACATGTCAAAAATCACTTTGGTAAATTGACTAAGGTCAAACAGATTATTAATTAATCATATACATAATGGTAATAATGACTTAATTATATTATTTATACATAAATTATACTTAAAAACCCATGAAATATGGTTACTAAAAATGGACTACATTACAATCATGGAGATGGTAAGCCATACGTAAGCATGGGTAACATTTTCATCTTTTGACGATTGTGATAAAAAATAGTAAGAATTATTTTAAATTTAGAGGATGATAATTATATCATAAATATAATATTATTTATTTAAATACCCTTACACATTCTATCCATCTAATTTGATATTAAAAATGAAACACATCACTTCGTGAGGCGGTAGTCTTCCACACACATGAATGAAATTATCATTTATTTTATAAATGTTAAGGTAAGAAATTATATGACATATTTCCTTTAAATAATTATAAATATTTTATTAATATAATATATAAATATTAAATTAATCCTTATTACCATCCCAGTAAATTGTAAGTGAAAAACAAATAACATTGCTTCATGAGGTGGTAGTTTCCGTACATGCGAGCGACATTATTTTATTCACTATGGAATGGAAATTATGAATGTATATATGATATTATATTTAAATAAGTATAATTATATAATAAATATAATATAAAAAAATTAGAAACATAAATATATCTAGATGTGATAAGAGGTGATGGAAAATGAATTATGTTGGTTCACGAGGTGGTAGTCCTCCGAACAAATGATCAACGGTTTCGTTTCCCAGTTAAGGGAGGAGGGGATGGTTTTAGGTCATTAACTCAACATAAAATAATTTAATTATATTTATTCTACTTAGTCTATTATATAATCATGTTTTAATAATATTTTATGGATGTGGAATATGAAATAAAATAAAATGCTTGGTTAAGGATGTTACCTCTTCTTCAGACAACTTCTTTTGGTTTACACAGAAATCATTCCTAAGATAGATTTAGGACAAAAATAATTCTTCTAGGATGAGGCTAGGGAATTGGGGAAGTGAATTTAGTAATTATGTTTTGAGCCATTTTTTTTTGAAGTTTTTAATGGAGAGGAGAGTGGGTGGCCTTTTATAAGTGGGGGGAAGATACAATTAGAATTTGTAGAAAAAATAATTCCAACCACATTTTTATCATTAAAAAATAATCCAAAATATACCATTTTAAAATATTATAAGTGATAAGTTTTAAATATGACCATAAAATATGAATTATACATGTTTTGGGTCATTTTTAACCCTTATATTTTTAGTTTAACCCCCAGTAAACCCATTTTTAATTAACCATGGTAAATAAGATTTACTATTTTCAGTCTTAATAATGGTAAAAAATTAATTTGGAATTATTTTATAACATAAAATATAATTATTATAAATATATAATCCATTTTTTCAAATTCAACTCATATAAGTGGAAGAACATGATTTAAAATCATACCCATAGACGAGTCGAGAAAACGGTTTTCCAAAAGAAAAACTTTCAAAAGTTGAGAAATATTTTATATCAAAATTCAATATGAAATTGATTATAATGACCTGATTTGGATTAAATAATATATAATTTAACTAATTTTACCATTAAAACTGTATTAAAATAAAAGTGGTCTTGTAAATTCTTTAATCGAAAAGGCAGTCTTTAATGAGAATCAATATTTTTCCATATTCATCAATTTATTTTATAAAATCCCAAAAATACACCCTAATATAATTTTTATATTATTAATTAAGAAATTATGTTAATTTTTGAAAATAAATTTTCTGAAAATTGTAAAAAATAATTTGAATTACGTTTAAAAAGTGTGACTAATCTGAAACAACTGGTTTTTAGAAAATATTTATTTTTATTTCCAAGTGTTTTTATTTTATTTATAATTTATAGATAACCATTTAATTTTTTAAAAAATTTGTAAACCATATTTTTTTAATAATTTAATTAGTCTTATTCATACCCTCCAACTAAACAGTTAGGTAATAATGTCCATGTTTAAATAATAATTTTTAAATAGAGTGTCGTGTTTCGTTTAAAATTGGTGTTGTGTGCATCACAAGGTATAGAATGGATTGAATTTATTTAAAAAGAAATATTTATTAAATTATTAGGGTGTTACATTATTTAATTTTTATTATACATTCTAATTTTTAACAAGGATCCATTTGATGATTAATCACAGCTAGAGGAAGAAGCTAAGTCCATAGAATATGTGATGGGAAAAAAATTTGGTAGATGAAACACTCTATAAAAACAAGTGATATAATAGGAATAAATAGTTTCAATTTACAATGATAAAATTTATTTGATTTATGAAAATTTCAAAATAACTATTATTCCAAAGGTTGTGTTTAATTATATTCTTACAGAAGTTTTCCATGCATTAGAAAATATTCATGAAGTCGTAGTGAATGTCCTTAATGCATAACTGGAAGTGAAAGAAAAAAGAGAAACATAGATGATCACTATATTATAGTTCCAAGATGCATTATGAATAAGTTCATAAGGTAATGGATAACTATGAATATGGGTTGACATCAACCATGGATGAAAGTAATATTCCTAGTATTAAGTGTTCAGAGTTGTAAGTCATGTTTAACAATCTATAATCAACATAATTTATTCCATCCCAAGGAACTGAGAATTTAAGTTGTTCCACTCAAGTTTCAGTGATAAGATATGTCTTAAAATTGACTCATATAGGTGATAAAGATATATTTAGAACAAATGGAGAAGCATCCACCTCGTCACTATGGAAGAAGGTAACTCACATACCTAATAAATTTTTCATTTTTTAATTTTTTATAAAAACGTTTTTATACAAAAAGAAAAATACATACAAATAAGGGTTAGTAAAAATATTTAGAAACCCATGAATACACCAAGGGTGGATGTGAGAATGTGTAAAAATAGAATTTCACCAAACTAATCTCAAAAATGGGTTAAAATATTCCATATACAACAAGCATGAAATATTGATAGGATTCAAAAAACTGAAATACAATAAGATTAATTTGATAGAAGTTAGTGTCACTAATGTTTTGGTCATAAATCCATTTATTTTTTTGTAAAAATATGTTAGAATATAGAATAAATATATGTCTAGAACAAATAGGGTGAATAGATGAAATTAAGAGGAAACATAGGGGAGTCAAGAAGAAAACAATATAAAGGAGAAATCTGTCAATGAATAACATCTTTGAATGCATTGAATTTTTTTTCAAGTTGTGAAACATATTTGGTCACTACTATGATTAATTCTTATACAACCATGATTGGTATCACTCATAAATGGAGGATAAGGAACAAACACCTTTGAATGAGAAGTAGGTAAATTATGAATATTTTTATGCCATGGAATGTAAACCAATAAAGAAAAATGTTGAATCAGATACTCCCAACAAGTTAGTAAATAATGGTAATAGGGTGTCAATCCTAATGGGAAAATTTTATTCTATTGTGGTAAGAGATTACACATAATTGATAGATATAATATGGCCATGGATATCAAACTAAATTTATGTAATAAGTAATCCAAAAGGAAAGAGTCAATCCAAGAAATATATGATAGGATTTGAATGGTGGAGGGAATCCCTAATTAAGATTGTGAAAGTATTACTAATAATGGTATCCAAAATTTTATTAAATTAGTGTATTTAAAGTTAAATATTTTGGATATAAGGATACAAAATGTATGACTATTATGCCTTGTAAAATAAAGAACAAGGGAAAATTCCTCTTAAAAGAGGAGCATCCATGCCCGTATTATCAGGACAAGTTTGATGTACCCATGACCTAATATGAGACTCATGACTATAAATATACACACAACAATAATATTCCAATTAAATGTAGGTCATGGAAACCCAATGGGATAATCATACAATCCTGAGTGCAACAAACTCCCCCTGGTGTCACCGGTGCTCACAGGATGAGAAGATATATTCTTCTTTAGGAATCCAACTATATTATTTTTTTATTACTAGGTCTATTTGAACCTTTTTAAATTGTAAAATGACTATTATCAAGGTAATTTTCCTTCCCTTATTATCAATCATAGTGTGAACTCCCCACCCTATAATTTGGGACACATGACATGAAACAACTACACACCCAATGAAAGTATCTTAGGAATAGGTCACAAACACTCAAGGTTAGAATCATAAAACCTTGTGTACAATGGGGAAGAGGGATCTTCTAACCATATATAAAAATTTATTGGAAAAGAAAATGAATATGGATCAAGCTTAAAAATATCAAATTTTTATAGTTTCTAAATGTGAGAAACATATTTCAACTATGTAGAAAAAAAAATAAAAAATATGTCGATGATTCCCAAGGGTGAATGGACATGGAAAATTAAGGGTGAATATAGAATGAATAGGTATATACATTTTACAACATCAAGGTTATGAGTCACTAGGTTAAAAAACAAGTCTTAGCCCCATTTCTCCAACTAAGAAGCATAAACAGACCCACCTTATTCTCAAATCTAGATATTTATGATTAAATACTAGTAATAGAAGGTGATGGTGTTTAAAATGTATCCCTTAAGGGGGATCTCTCAAAATTTGCGAAGCTACTATATTTTAGTAAATCCAACTTGAATATGTAAATTTATATGTCCCCTTTAACAATGAAGGACTAGGTATTATTTTCATTATATTATCCCTATTTTAACTCACAAACACATTATTTATAAAGGGGAGTCATTATATAAACAAATGGGGAAGAAACATACATTCACTTGAATGTTTTTAATGTGTTTATTCAATTATGTACAAGTTTATCAAATTTCTATATTTTTTTGGAAATATAAAAAAAGCGAGTTTTTAATTTTGTATCACATGGTGGTTTATTTATGGATAGATTTTTTCCAAAATTTTCACTCTTTTTGATATAGAGGGATATACTATATAGAATTAGAGTTGTATAGTATTTGGATTATTATGAAAGAAAGTGTATTTCCACCATTCTCTCATGAGTTGATTTGGAATTTGATAAATGGATAAAAATAACATGGATAAAAGTGGAGTTTCTTAAAATTATAATAATTAGTTTGAGTATCCTTACCTTAAAGTTTTGGTATCAATAAAGGAGATAACTGAGCATCAATCCTACTATAAAATTTCATTGGGGGGAATTTTTTATCCTATTAATTTATTATCAATTAGGGGTAGAATAATTACATTGATCATTGGAGTTAGTTTGGAATTGACAATAAATACATTTGGGGAGACTGAAGTTCCGCTGGGATAAAGTTATATATTTTTTAAATTAGTCTTGATTTCATTATCAAATTAATATTGAAATGGTTAGGTATTGGTTAATGCAATTATAATCCACCCAACAAGGATGTATAGAGAATCATCCCATATATCAATGGGTAAAGGAGTGTGGAGTTTTTTTCCCCTGGATACATGGGTTGAAAATTAAAGTGGGTAACCTAAATTTCAGATGATTATTGATCTATTTCTTAAGTCAGAGACAAGTACTAATGGTGGAGAAGTTTTTTCTACAATAGTTTACAAGAAGTGTAGAACACAAGAAGAGAGGATGGAATCTAAACCATGTTGGAAAGCTTGTCAATCTTGATCCAATTTTCATAAAATGGTTTCAATGGTTGAAGGAAGATATAGATAAATCTTATAAATCCATCCTAAGATAGTTTAGAGTGAATCAAATTTACCTTGAATAATTTAGGGACTCACATACTAGAAGATAATAACTTCTCCATGTATTAGAATCTCTTTATGAGTTATTATAATAATACATCAAAAAATGGAAAATTCCTAGCACCGTATGAGTCATTTACTATACTGCATATGAGTCATTTTACTCTAATCAGGTTTCATTTCAGAGGATAATTCATCTTTGTAAGTGTGTTGCTAAATATATATTTAAAATTAGATAAAGGAATTATTCTTATATGATTGAACTGTGTTTATGCATGTTTTATCTAGATCTTTGTATTATTTATATGTCTATTAATATTTTTCATTATTGTCTATTTGTTTTTCTTATACACCCTATGTATGGTTCATTCCGTATTTACAAAAATTATATGATTCTTCTAGGTAAGAAGTGAGTTTCCAGAAACTATAATTTTGTTGAAATTTATATCTAAATATATGTGAGTTTTTCATTCAATTTATAAACCTCATGAATCATATAGAAGAGGGGATTCAATATTTTCATTTAAGGATGATCTTCTTGAGTTTCTTAATGAATAAAATAGATATTATTGGATTTTCAAGGACAATATATATGTTTAGTCAAATATTTGGTTGTACATATGATACAGAAAATATTTTACTCATTTTTTTTCATTTAAATTATTTAAACCCTCCAAATTTATCAATTTGAGTTTATTTACAACAATTTTGGATTTATGGGTTGTTTTGGGATAAAATGTGGAAAGCGCTCAATTCTACAAATTTAACATATTTTAATCACAAGGGTATTTTGGGAATAATTATTAAAATATTAATCCAATTTGAGTGATTCTTTTTTTTATTCCTTGATTTATTTTCTTAAAAATTTTATTCAAGAAAAAAATTATTCGAACAAATATAGGCCCTAAAAAATCAATGAGGTTTGAAAATATTCTGGGCTGCCAGCATAGACCCCACCTATGTAACTGAAGCATAACTCAAGATAAGCACATAAAATTGAGATGATTCCACCTGGATATGAAGGAATAATCCTAGAATCATTTGTAAATTAAATTAAAAGGAGTTATTAATACATTGATGCATAAATTGAAAGTTACTAAATGGAGTCTTGTCCCTTTGGAAGGTTTCACCGTGTTCTTTGTTATTAAGCTTCAATTAAACATTTTTTAAATATATTTTTGGTGGATGTGGGAGTATTTCATGGGTGTGGCAGTCATCCACCATGTAATTATGTTCAATTTCATTTATTTTCCTTGATTAATTATTTTTCTCTCCCTTTCTGCTGAGAAAACATTTCATACAGTAGATCTTGGGTTTCCTAAAGAGATGAAATGACATAAGGTGGTGTCAGATCTTTTAGGAATAACATTCTCAGTTGAGGTGTTATCCTATTTTACTATTAGAGGAGGTGTGGTTTGGTTTTCCAGAGGCATGGTACAATCACACACTCAATAAATCAATTAAAATTAATTCATTAATGAGGTTTCACCAAATGGATTATCAAATTGAATTTAAATAATTAATAAATAATGAATAAACCCATGTTATCCAATCCTAAGATCAAGACCTTTCCTCTATAATTTCATTTTTTTTTGAATCTATATTTAGATTTTAATTATTCATTTCATTATTTTAATTTCATGTTTTCCAAAACCCCATAAACCGAAATTTTCATAAAAAATACAAAACAAAGAGAATTAGATGAGGTGAATTAGAATTAGTGATTGAACCAACTGTGACACTCCTCAAGTGAGACGACCCTAGTCACCCTCTGTGATGTATTAGGAAAATTAAATTTCTTTTTCCACACCCTATGGAAGGTGTGAAAAAAAACTAGAATTGTTTCCAAGGAACCAATAAACTACTCATTTACTTTTTCTATTTTCACATATCAGATAGATTTCATTATTTTTTATAAAAAACACTAAAAAAAGAATTCCATGATGTTTTCATGTGATAATTTTTTCAATTCATGGAAAAAAAATCTCTCAGGTGAAAGAGATAGTAGATAAAGACCCCTGGTCTATAGAAGATGGTGTTACATTATGGGATAGATATATTAGGGGAGCATGAAGACAAATTTTCAAAGAGGAGGAATTCAAGAACCTCATCCAAGATCTCAAGGAGACCCTTGAAGAACTAGTTGTTGAAGGATTTTCTAGAGAGCACACTAAATTACAAGAGTACTTCCATGAATTATATAAAAAAATACAAGATATAAGAAGAGTAGTCCTTGATTAATACCAAAACTATTAAACAAGTTGCACCAGAATATTTCCAAGAGAAAGTGGGGAAAACACAAACTCAAGTATGATATTAAAGAGTTTGATGAAAAGGTTCAAGGTCTACAAAGCAAACTATATTGGATAAATTTTTACTTCCAAGAATCATTAGAGGAACCTGAACTTGAGTATGAACCTGAACCAGAAGATAATCCACTTGTCTTACCTGAAGAGGAAAAGGAAGAAGACTTACCTGCTAAGCTATATGTGGGGGATCAACAAGAACTAGATGGACACTAGAATTAATGTGAGGAACTACTTGATCTCCCCAAACCCTATAATGAAGAATATCCAGTGTTAATGAAGTAAGATACCACCCAAGTTGTGGAATTTGAAGTGAAAATGGAGGATCCCAACTACCTAAGTCCATCCTTATAGAATCTACTCCAAGAGGCAATTACCACTGAGTCATTTATTGAAACTGAAAAAACATTAGGAGTTAAACCATTCTTTGAATCCATCTCTTCAGATTTTATTGAATTTTAATTGTGAATCACTCCTTATTTTTTTATTATAAATAATTAGACAATATGTCATATACCTTGGAAGAAGAAAATGAAGAACCTATAATTCACTTACTGCGAAACACATGGAGATCCTTGATTTCAATGAAAATTCTTGGGAGGAGCTTTATCATGAAGAGATCCATGTTGTCAAGCCTAAGAATATCAGACAAGAGGCTGGTCATTTTGAAAGGGCCTATAGGAAGTCAGTATTGGAAGAGAATAAGTTTTCACAAGTAGCAGATAAAATGGAGGATGATCCATACTTCATCCTACCCTTACCATGAAAGTTGTACCACATTTTAAAGGGAACGATCTGGTGTACAATGTCTATAGAGTCCTCCTCAACATGAAAAAATAACAAAAAGTTTGGATGAACAACATGTGTTGGTTCATGTCAAAAAAGAACCACCCACCATTATATTATGGATAATAACCAGTAATGCACACTAGAGGTAGTAAAAATCCATGGCCCACTTGTGGGATCGTACTAAGATTTATTCTTTACTTTCTTTCAATTACTTTCATATTCAATCTTTGGAATTTAGATTTAAAATTCAGTCTTAGGAATTAGTTAAGAATGCATCCCACTTCGTCCTATCTATTTTAGATTTAATGGCATGATCCTTACGATTAACTGAGTTTTTTTTTCTTTTATAGGGTCATAATTGCATAATGAAGCCTCGGGAAGTGAAAGAGAAGGACTATGATTCATGGGAAAGGGACTTTATTTTTTATTATTTAAAATTTTAAACTCCTTTCATTTTTTTCATCCAAAACATGTTTTGAGATTTATTGATATTAATTTAATTCCCAAGGTTGAATTAACGCTTTACTGGACTTATCTAGGAGACATGAGTTTCTTAGAAATCCAATGATTCCATGTTATAAATTTCAATGTTAATTAAATTGAATGAGTAAAATGAAAAATTGAATGTTTAAAGTGAAGAATATATATTGAAATGATGAATCGTGATTTGAAGGAATTAATTGATTAATGTAAATGAAATTTCCCAAATATTTTTTATGATTTGAATTTCTGAAAATAATGTAAATTTAATTTTTTTATTAATCATTCCTTTAGTGATCTCCAAAAATCATATGTCTCATTCTCGAGAGGATTTCTAGACCAACTAATTCCTATTTTTTCTTAAGTATATTTCTGGAGTGGTCTTGGGGAATTACACCTTCTAGAACTTGAATTTGAACTTTTCAAATCTATGAATATACAAAAACACATTTAAAATGATTTATGATTCTTTTGATAAACCAATTATCCTTAAAATACCACATTTAAATCAATACTTATTTTAGCCCATAGATACCATAAATGACCTTGTAAGGGATGAACCATGTTTCAAGTTATTTTTATCCATTTCTACCCTACTCATAGTATATTCATGGTATTTTAAAGTTGAAGTGTGTGGGTAAAGGGAATAATGGTGAAAAGGATGTTATTGTTGGAACCAGGTTCTTAAAAGCATGATTTGGTGTATGGTTTGTGTTTGTTGTCAATCCTCAGTGGAAGTTCAGGGTGTGTACCAACAAAGTGATCATACCGTTCAAGCAGAAAACAGTAGTGAAGGTGGCACTGTTTCCCAGTGTTTGCCAAATTTTTGGGCCTGAAAATCCGTAAATATAGTAAAGTGTTTTTGGCAAAGATACTTGCGCGCCGAGCTCTTGGAGGATGAAAGAATTGCGCGCCATATGTTTTTGAGGATCAGAACATCACAAATTTGGCTAAGGAAAGAAGGTCGCGCAAGTGTTGGTCGGGTCGCGCAAGTAACTTGCGCGACAGAGGATCTGGAGACAGGACTTGCGCGCCGTCGAGGGACTTGCGCGCCGCCGCGCAGGGGGTCCAGTTTGCCTATAAATACTGGACCACCCCTCCTCATTTCTAACGGAGTTCAAGGCCGAGAGATTGTTCGAGCTCTCGTCGCGCAGGTGGTTGAGTCGCGCAGGTGGTTGTTTTGTCGCGCAAGTAGAGTTTGCGCGCCGGTGTTTGGCTGTTCTCCCAAGGCAGTTTGGAAGAGAAAGGAAGTGGATCGCGCAAGTATTTAGTTCAAGAAGGCAGTGTCGCGCAGGTGCTTCAGTGACACTTGCGCGCCAGTTTAGTCTTGCGCGCCTGAGACATGCGTGCCGGGCTTGAAAAGGAGACCTAGACACTATTGAAGCACGCCTGCGTTGCTGGAGTTGCACGAAAGCCGAGAAACTACTCGGTTCATTCGAGGAAAAGTGATATTCTTCTTCTGGTGAGAATCGGACTTCAATAGAGCATCTACATTCAACAAAGGATGCACTCTTATGCAAATGAAGAAGAGACCTACACGTCTATAAACTGAGTGGGACTTCACCAACGGCAGTGAGCCAGGGGGAGTCAACGGGAGTGACCCGAGGGACGCAGTGAGTTATCCCTGAACTATTGTAAAGGCAGTGAGCCTGGGACAGAGTGTCTGTACCCGAACTTTTGTATCCGCAGCTAGTGAAGTATAGTGGATTTAGGTACGACCGGCAACCTGTCGGCGTATGCTCCTTGGACGTAGCCCTTAGTGGTGAACCAAGTAAAAATGACTGTGTCTTCTCTGTGCATGTGAATGTTTTCTTTTTGATCGTAATCATCATACAGGTTCAACAAGTTCCTACCAACGTGGGAACAAGATCCAACAAATTAAAAGAAAAAGTGGTCACCCTGATTCACCCCTCCCCTCTCAGGGTGTCCCGGGGTCCTTCAGTTATACATTATAAAAAAAACATGTGGGGGGTCCTATTGTGGGAATTGTAAAAGGATGTGGAATCATTCATTGTACTCTATTTTTTTTCCCCGCCTGACTATAAAAAAATGAAATTAACAAAATGAAACAAAAAAAACGAAAAATGGGTTTTGATTTGGGGAAACAAAAAATCATCATTAATAGACCTTTGATTTTTATTATATGTGGTTAGGTGATAGATTTGTGGTTTATTCTGATCATAACTTTTGAAAAAAAGGAAAAAATGAAAAGGTTATTTGAAAAATTTAAAAATTATAAAAAAATTCAAGAGGGTACACAAATCATTCCTTATATATAATTTGATCCTGACCTTACTTTCAGTTTGGAGGAAGAGGGAGTTGATACTTTAAAGGGGAGAATTTAATTGGACTTTTATTTTTAATATCATGCATTGTACTTAAGAGATAAACCTATTCCTTGAGCCTTAATTTTTAACGCTTCAAATCCTACCAACCATAAACCTCAGATTCATTTGAACCTTTATTGAAAAGTCCTCACGATTTTATGTGCCTTCTGTCTTTACAAAGTAGTGAAAGTAGTTCCTTTAAAAGACTATGCATAAGAAAAATTTTATCATTATATGAGCATAAATATACTTTAATTCCATCATGGGAGAGGAGAGAAAATATTTAAGTGAGGTAAATCGTGACATGACATGTTTAATAATAATGAATTGATGAGATTGAATTAATGAAAGGAGAAGTTCCATCACTTTTCAAAGGGGAAAAGTAAAATACATGAATTGATTGTTTCTTTGAAAAATGAGAAATGAAATTAATATTTTTTTTTGTTTTTTTAATTATTTATTTAAAATTTAAAATTATATTATTTTGTTAGTTTGTAATTTTACTATTGTTAACATTAGTGTCCTCTGAATTCCATGTTGAGATTTTATGATTGAGGAAAAGCATGGTTTAAGTGTGGGGGAATTGATAGTGTTAATATTTTAATCATTTTTATATAAATTAAATTATTTAAACACTTCCCATTTATTAATTTGAGCTTATTTACATAAATTTGGGATTAATTGTTTGTTTTGGGATAAAATATAAGTACTTAATTTTTAAAATTTAACAAATTTTAATCATAAGGGTAATTTGGGCACAATTATTAAAATATTAATCCAATTTGGATGATTATTTTTTTATTCCTTGATTTATTTTCTTAAAAATTGTCTTTAGGATAAAGGCTTATTCAAAAAAAAATGGGCCCTAAAAATCAATGAAGTTTTAAAATCTTCTGGGCAGACAGCGTGGAACCCACCTCTATAAATGAATTATAACTTGAGATAAGCACCTAAAATTGAGGTGATTCCACCTATATATATGAAAGATAACTCGTAGACATTTTATCTCATTAAATTACATGTAGTTATTAATCCATTAATATGGAAAATGAATGATATACATTGAATGAAGATTCCTAGAAATCACCTCCGAAAAAAGGAATTGTCAATAAAAAATCCACAACTCCCTCTAGGTGTGTCCAATCAAGAACAAATTTGGAGGTATAATGAAAAAAATATTTATTATTTTTTTATAATACTACATTCAATGATTAAGCCAAACCGATGGGGTACCACACAAATTATTTTGAAGAAAAATTCTAGAGTCAAAATTTCAATCGTTGAAAACCAATTATGACATGAAATTAAATTGTCTATAATGACACCCAAATTACACATCTATTTCTATAAATAATAATCTAGGGGTTTATTGTAGATAATATCAATCGTAGTGAGATATTGCAAAACATTGATGCTTTATGATTTTTACCTTTCTTTTCTTTTTATTTTAGATTTATTTTACCATGTAACACATTCAAAAAATTTATATTAAAGTGTTTCCTTTTCTTCTTCAATACCTCTTTTTCTTCAAACTATAATTATCCATCTCTCTTCAATCTTCACATCATTATCTCTATTCAATTTAAAATGGAAATTGACTAACTCGAGGCTTGTCCCTGGGGGAGGTTTCATAGTGTTCTTTGTTATTACGATTCAATTGAAAATGTTTTCAAACTATTTGTGGTGGATATAGGAGCATTTAATGAGTGAGACGAATGTCCACCATGACATTATTTTAAATTACATTTATTTTCCTGGATTAATTATTTTTCCCTACCTTCTCTCAAGAAAAACCTTTATACAGTGGAGTTAGGGTTTCTCGAAGAGATTAAATGATGTACGGTGGTGCCAAATAATTTAGAAATAACATTCTCAGTTGTGGTGTTATCAAATTTGACTATTGTATGAGGTTTGGTTTGGTGTTCTAGAGGTATTCTAAAATCAATCACTCAATAAATAAAAGAAAATTAATTCATTAATGAGGATTCAGCAAATGATTTATCAAATTAATGTTAAACAAAAAATAAATAATGAATAAACCTATGTTATCCAAACCTAGGGTTAAGTTTTTTATTATATAATTTAATTTTGTTTGAAAATTCATTTAGATTTGAATTATTCATTTCATTATTTTAATTTCATGTTTTCCAAAATCCCCAAAATAGAAATTTTCATAAAAAATATATAAATAGAAAAAATTAGAATTAGTGATTGAACAAAATGCGATGCTCATCAAGTGAGAAAACCCTTATTAGCCTATGTACTGTATTAGGAAAATTAAATTTCTTTTTATATTTACCTATAACAGACATGCATCAAAACTGGCATTATTATCAGAGATACAATCAGTTATTTATTTACTTTTTCTGTTTTCACATCTTAGATATATTTCATTGTTTTTATAAAAAACAAAAAAAAATCCATGATGTTTTCATATGATAATTTTTTATTTCATGGAAAAAATACTCTCAGGTGCAAGAGCTAGTAGATGAATCCCCTGGTCTATAAAATATGGTGTCACATTATGGGATAGATAGATTAGGTGAGCACAAAGACAAATTATCAAAGAATAAAAATTCAAGGACATCATCTATGATCTCAAGGATACACTCAAACAACTAGTTGTTTAATTATTGGCTAGAGATATCAATGAATTTTAAGATTACTTCCCTGAATTATATAAAGAAAACTCCAAAATACAAGAATAATAATCCTTGATTCCTACCAAAAATTTTAAAGAAGTTCCACCAAAATATTTACAGGAGAAAGTGGAAAAACAAAAACTCAATTATGATATTTCAGATATTGATAAAAATGTTCAAGGTCTCCAAATAAAACTAGATTGGATAATTTCATATTTCTATGAATCCACATAAGAACCACAACCTGAGTATGAACCTGAACCAAAAGATGAGCCACATGTCTTACCTGAAGAGGAAATTGAGGAAGAATTACTTGTTGAGCTACATGTGGGGGATCAACATGAACTTGAAGGATTTTGGAATGAATGTGACGAACTACTTGTTCTCCCCAAACCCTTCAATGTAGAATAGCTAGCATCATTGAAGGAAGATACCAACCAAGTGGTGTAATTTGAAGTGAAAATGGTGGAGCCCGACTACCTACCTTCATCCTCATATAATCTACTCCTAGTGTCACTTACCACTGAGTAATTGATTAAAATAAAACAAACTCATGGATTTGAACCTTTATTTGACTATATATCTTAAGATTTTATTGAATATGAATTCTACATCACTCCTTATTTTATTTATTATATATAATTATAAAATATTTACTATGACTTGGAGGAAGTAGATGAAGGACCTAGACTTGAACCTACTGAGGAACACATGGAGATTTATTATTTCAATGAAAATGATTTGGAGGAGCTCCATCATGAAGGGATCAAAGTTGACGGGCCTAATGAAATTAGACAAGAGTATTCTCATTTTGAAAGGTCCCTTAGGAAGCCGATACTGGAAGAGAAGAAGGTTGCACAAATATCAACCAAGAATCAAGATGATCCATAATCCATCCTACCCCCACCATTCAAGCTATACCACATTGCGAAAGAGGAAGATCTATTGTACTCTATCTATAGAATACTCATCAACAAGAACAAAAAACTATAATCTGGGATGAACAACATGTTGTGGTTTATATCAAAAAGGATCCACCAACCATTAGATTATGGATAAAAGATGGTATTTCCCACTAGAGGTAGTAAAAATCCAGTGCCCACCTGAGGGATTATACCAAGATTTACCCATTATATTCTTTATAGTACTTTTATTTTCAATATTATGAATTTAGATTTCAAATTCAGTCTTAGTAATTAGTCAAGCATGCAATCCACTCCATCCTTTATTTTTGAGATTTAATGAAATAATATTTGTGATTAATTGAGTTGTTTTATTATATAGGGTCATAATGGCAGAAGAAAGCCTCATGAAGTGAAATAGAAGGACTAAGCTTCCTGGAAAAGGTAATTCATTTTTATTTTTTTGAAATTTTAAAGTCCTTACATTTTTTTCTCCAAAGAATGTTTTGAGCTCTAATTATAATATTTTCATTCCAACACTTTAATTAATTCTTTACTTGAGTTATCTAGGAGACATGAGTTTCTTAGGAATCCAGTTATTCCATGTTTTAAATTTCAATGTTAATAAAATTGAATGAGTAAAATGGAAAATTGAATGTTTAAAGTGGATCTTGTATATTAAAATGATGAATCATGATTTAAGTAATTGATTGATTAATGCAAATGATATTTCCCAACCATTTTTCATGATTTTAATTTCTAAAGTTCATTTAAATTTATTTTTTATTATTAATCTTTCCTTGAGTGATTTTACAAAATTATATGTCTCATTCCCGATAGGATTTCTAGACTAAGTACTTCCTATTTTTCCTTGAGAATATTTCTTGAGTGATCTTGGGGAATGTCACCTGCTATAAATTGAATTTGAACTTATTAAAGACATGACTTAACAAAAACACATTTAAAATGATTGAGGCATCTTTTGATAAACCAATTATCGTTAAAATACTACATTTACATCAATCATTTATTTATCCCATAGATACCATGAATGAACTTGTTGGGGATGATCCGTGTTTTGAGCTATCTTTATCCATTCCTATACTACTCTTAGTATATGCATGATATTTTAAGGTTGAAGTGTGGGGGTTAATGGAATCATGGTAAAAGGGATGTTATACATTATAAAGAAAACGTATGGGGTGATATTATGGGAATTATAAAAGTTTTTTGAATCATTCATTGAACTCTATTGTTCTTTCCCTCATGAATATAAAAAAATGAAAATGAAAAAAAGAATAAAAAAAAGAGAAAATGGGTTGTGATTTGGGGGAAAAATCACCATCAATGGAACTATAATTTTTATCATATGTGGTTAGGTGATGGATGTGAGGTTTATTATAATCATAAATTCTGAAAAAAAGGTTCTTTGAAAAATATAAAAAAAATTATTAGAAAATATAAAAAATTCAAGAGGGTGAAAATATCATTCATTATGCACAATTTGATCGGCACCTTACTTTGAGTTTGGGGGAAGTGGGAGTTTATAATTTGATGGGGAGAATTTAATTAAACTTTTATTTTTAACATAATTAATTGTACTTAAGATATAAAACTCCTCCTTGAGACTTATTTTTTAAAGATTCAAATCCTACAAAACTTAAGCCTCAGAGTCATTTGAACCTTTATTGAAAAGTCCTCATGATTTTATGGGCATTTATTCTTTAAAAAGTGGAGAAAGTATTTCATTTAAAAGTCTTTGGATAAGGATCATATTATCATGATATGAGCATAACTCTAGTTGAATTATATCAAAAGATACGAGAGAAAATATTTAAGTTAGGTAAATCATGATATGACATGTTTAATAATAATGAATTAATGAGCTTGAATAAATGAATGGATAAGTTCCATTATTTTTAAAATTAAAGAAGTAAAATACATGAATTGATTATTTATTTGAAAAATGAGAAATTAAATTGATATTTTATGTTGATTTTTAAATTTTTATTTTACATTGATTTTTATTTTATTTTATTACATTAGAATTTCAATATTGGTAACATTGGTTTCCTCTTAATTCCATGTTGATATTTTATGCTTGAGGAAAATCATAGTTTAAGTATTAAGGAACTGATAGGGATAATATTTTACACATTTTTTATATGCATTTAAATTATTTTAACCCTCCCAATCTATCAATTTGAGCTTATTTTCAACAATTTTGGATTTATGGGTTTTTTTGGAAAAAATGTGAAAAGTGCTTAATTTTAGAAATTTAATATATTTTAATCACAGAGGTATTTTGGGTATAATTCATAATATATTATCCAATTTGAGTGATTTTTTTGATTCCCGGATTTATTTTCTTCAACTTTTACTTCAAGGAAAAAATCTTATTCAAGAAATAGAGGCCCTAAAAAATAAATGAAATTTGAAAATTTTCAGGACGGACACCATAGACCCCACCCCAATAACTAAATAATAACTCGAGGTAAGCACCTAAAATTGAGGTGATTATATCTGAATATTAAAGAGGACTCCTATTATAGTTCTCCCATTAAATTATATGGAGTTATTAATCCATTAAGGTGGGAATTTAAAAATATTCATTGAAGGAAGTTTCCTGGAAATCTCGGCCAAAAAAGTCATAGTCAATATAAAATCCATAACCCCATATACGAGGGTATAATAAAGATGAACATTGGAGGTAGAATGAAAATATTATTGATGAACAACTTTTTATAAGGCTTCATTCAATGATTCTACCAAACCGATAGGGTACCATGCATATTATTTTGAAGAAAAATTCTGGAGTCAAATTTTCAACCCTTCAAAACCCATTATGACCCGAATCTCATTAAATGGTCCATTATGACACCTCAAAGAATCTTCCATGCCTATAAATAAGAGTATAGGGTATTATTGAAGATAATATCGATTGGAGAGGGAATATTGGATGAAATTATTGATTTATTATTTTTTTCCTTCTTTTCTTTTTATTTTAGATTTCTTTTACCGTGTAACACATTCAACATTTTTATATTAAAGTGTTTCCTTTTCTTATTCCATACTTATTTTTATTAAAACTATAATTATATTTCTCTATTCCATCTTTCCATAATCATCTATATTCACTTTTAAATGGAAATTGAATAACCCAAGGCTTGTCCCTTGGGGATCTCATGGTGTTCTTTGTTATTATGCTTCAATTGAACATGTTTTAAATCTATTTTTGGTTGATACGGGAGTATTTCATGGGTGTAGGGGTCATACACCAGGAAATTATTTTCAATTCCATTTATTTTCCGTGATTAATTATTTTATATACCTTCTCATAGGGACACCCTTCATACGGTGGATCTAGGGTTTCCCAAAGAGATGAAAGAATGTACGGTGGTACCATTTTTTTTAGGAATGACATTATTGATTGAGGTGTTATCCTTTTTGACAATTGGAGGAGGTTTTTTTGGTGTTATAGATTCATGATAAAATAAAAGACTCAATAAATGAAAAAAATTAATTCATTAATGAGGTTTCACTAAATTAATTATAAAATTTAATTTAAAAAAATAAATAAATAATGAATAAACCAGTATTATCCAACCCTAAGATCATGACTATTATTCTATAATTTCATTTTTTTTGCATCTAAATTTAGATTTTAATTATTTATTTCATTATTTAAATTTAATGTTTTACAAAACCCTTAAAACATAAATTTTCAAAAAAAATATAAAAACAACAAAAATAATAAGACTATGTGAATTACAATTTTTTATTGAACCAATTGTGATGCTCCTCAAGTAAGACGGCCCTAGTAAACCTCTAAGATGCATTAGAAAAATTAAATTTTGTTTTCCATAACCTAAGATAGGAATTCATCAACATAAAATCCTAAATCATTGTTATTTGAGTTATTTGAATAAATAAAATACCACTGATCTTTTGAGAAAAATATTGAGGCAAGATGTTATTTAGTGAATTATTTTGAGCATTAATTGAAAATATATATATTTTAGTAATTTTATAAACTAAAAAGGGAATAAATTCAAGGATTTTTTAATAAATAATTGAAAATATATTTTTCCAATAATATTTGGGAAGAAAATGTAAGCATTGAGTTTATATTGGTGTGTATTGATTTGGTTAGAATATCTGCATGTTTTCAAAGGAATATGTCATTCCATAAGAGTTATACTTTTTCACAAGATGATGTGTTGTATATTTATATATATAGATATTGATATTGAAGTTTAGATGTTTTGGTGTTTAGTTTGAGGATGAAAATAAGAAAATATCATTAAATAATAAAAGAAAATATATTCAGCCTTGTGAGTTGTATTTATTAAGGGCATTTCTAAAATATCTTTTGATTTGAAAAGAATCATGTGAACAAAAAATTGGGTATCATAGGGTAATGATTTTTTATGGAAGATAGAAATACCCCTCATTATTCCATTTTTGGGTATTGATAATTAAATATAACATATAATTCATCAACTCATGCACATGAGAATTTTACAAAATTGTGGATAAAAAAAGAATAAATGGGAAATAGTTTCTGCTAATGTGTAGAACAAAGAAGATAAGAGAAAAAAAGTACCTATCAAGGAAGAATAAGAAGAGAATATGTTGCACACTATATTGAGGAATATGTATCGAATCTATTAGGTGTTATTTTTAAGGTATTAAATCTAAAGTAAGAATAATAAGTTGGAAAACATTCTATGAAATGATCAACATGTTGATGTAATGAGAAGAAGAAGACATATGGAGCGACTAACCTACTATGTATGTTCTTATTCTTGGTGTTTATCCATTCAGTTTATGAGAAGCTACTATATTTTTAAAGATCATAGGATACCAATTTTATTTGAGAAATCTAGTTGAACGGGTTTCAAAAATCTGTGAAGTTGAGCTGAAAACAGAGATTGAATTATAGGTATTAGTCTTAATGTGCAATGTAATTTTATGAATATGATGTTTATTGTAAGTGGATATGTATTTTTTAAGTTTTGTAATACGATATATTATTAGATATCTAATTAAAAAAATGGAATTAAATAAAAACTTTTGTATACATGGTGGGAAGCTATGGAACCTGTGTGACTCATGGTATGTAAGGAAAACACGGCGTGAAAATGTGATTTGAATGTGAATATGATTTTCTTGAAGTACTAGGAGAATTAGTAAAGTTTATTCATTTTGAGATACTATGAAGTTGTTGGAAACACCAATAATTTTAGTCTATATTTGACTATATGGGAGAATTTTTTATTGGGATAATAACCAATCAAGGTGAGGAGTATGTCTTTTAACTGAACCTTATAAATATTATTTCCTCTATTATTTTATTTATTTCAATATCTGGGTAAGAATGAATTATATAAGATTTAGTGGATCATTTCTAGGTGTAGTCTAGAAATTTGAATTAAAAATTTAATAATACAAAAGTAGTTTTATATGACCACTGACTCACCCATCCGCCCTCATTGGTCTAAGATCCTTGGGGAATTTTAATTGGTTTCACAACTAATCTTGAGTTACGACCCAAAAGATCCTAACTACCTCTATATGGATTGTATATTTGAGATGTTTGATGAATGCTATCATATCATGAATTACATCTCTATTCCTAATGAATAAGAAATGAATGTATCAGATAATACATTGATGAATAGACAAAATAAAAATGAAAATAAGAAAAGGAAACTTATAAAGAAGTAGAAGGGTTAAACATCCCTTGAATCTATTCAAGGTGATAAGTTTCCATCAATTTAATCTATTTATAAATATCCTTTTGATAAATATTTTTCATATTATTGAAATTATGAAGAGATCAAAATTGATTAAGAATTTTAATCTTATACTGGAAATTATTTGAAGATGGTTTCTATGGAATTTGTATCAAACATTCTGAATTTTATCAATGATCTATTTGATAATAAATCATATCTAGAGAGGGAGTTTATTACATGTAAGAGTCATTGTCAAAACAAGCTTTCAAATGCTACATTCTTCAAAAATTTGTTAAAGTAAAGGAATAAATAGTTATATTTTTAAAAGATAAAATTTCAATAATAAAAAAAATTAAAGAATAGTTATTGAGAATAAATTTTTTAAGGATACTATTTTAGAAATTTTCCATTCATTAGAAAAGTTTCATGAAGCTAATTTCCATTTCAAGGATTCGAATCTTGAATTGAAAGAAAAAAGATTATAGGAACTTGATATTTCACTATAATAGATTAACAAGACATATAATTAACAAGAGTAGAAGATGAATACTAGTTTTTAAGAGAGGTTGACGTATACTGTGGATGAATATAAATTTATTAGTATAAAGTGTTTGGAAATATATTTCATGTTGAAGAATCTATAATTAACCCAATATATACTTTCCTAATTAACTAATAAAATAATTCTTTCCTATAAAATAATAGAGATGATTTTTCCCTCAAAAGAGACTCATGCATGTGGTAATGCGGTCATGAGAATAAGTTGAGGTGCCTCCCCATAATCCTTATAAAATATGGTAACCCACTACCCTGAGAAAGTACTGATTGATACATATATTTTAAAAAATATTTTTTTACAAAAAGAAAAATTTATACAAATGTGGTTTAATAAAAAATACTGAAAAACTCACAAAGAAATCAAGTTTGGAATTGAGAATGTTTATAAGGAGAGGTTCCCCAAACTAAGCCCAAAATGGGGTTGAAATAGTAAAAAGACAACAAGAATGAAAATATGGGTATATTTTATCCACTAGCAAGATAAGAGGATTAATTTTTAGATTTTGGGGATATTGGATGTTTGGAAATAGAGCCATTTTTTTTGTAATAACATGTTAGTATATGTATAATGTAGAAGGCCTGAAAAAATTGAGAGCACAGTTGAAAAAAAGAGAAAACATGGTGGAGTATAATAGATAACATGAAAAAGGATAAATATATCAATGTAGAATACATTTGAATAATTTTAAAAAAAAAATCAGTTGTGAAACACAGGAATTCAATACTATGATGAATACCTATAAAACCCTTAAAGTTACCACTCATATACTGAACAAAATTTAGAACCACCATAGACTAATATTTATGTAAACAAATAAAGTGATTCTACTAAAGTATGTAATTTAGTAAAGAAAAATATTTAATCAAATATTCCTAATAAGTTAATGAATATTTATAAGGGTTTAAAACCTACTGGTAGAAGATACTTTTATTGTGGAAATAGATGCCACATCATGGTACATTAAAATATAATCATGAATTTCAAAGTAATTAAGAACAATCATGAATCCACATGGAAAGAGTCAATCCAAGAAAGAGATAATAGGATTGGAATGGTGGTGTAAATCCTTAATGGAGACTGTGAAAGGGTTCCCAATAAAGAGATCATAAATATGATTAAAGTAGTGTGTGGGTCATGCCAATAGGATGAACATAAGGATGAAAAATTTACGATTGGTATTCCTAGTAAAATGAATAAAAAGAGAAAATTCTTTTATCAGGGGAGATTCAACACCATTATTATCTCGCACAATGTGGATTACCAACCCCCCAATGCAGGACACATGACTTGAAACATCCACACACTAATATTAATCCCATTATGGCCGAGTCACAAAAAACCAAGGGTAAATCTGTATTATGCTGGTTATAATAAACTCCCCATCAGTATTACCTAAGGTGTTTCTAAATATTTACCTAGATATTATTTTAGGTATATATTATGTGGATGAGTCAACAGTTCTCACGTGAAGATAAGAAATATTATATTTTGAGTATCCCACACTGATATTTTTCTTATTAGGTAAATCTCACCCCTTTTCCATGAGAAAAGGATTCTTATCATAGGAGATTCCATTCCCTTATTAAAAGTCACAATGTGAACTCCCTATACCCAAATTTGTGACTTAATACTTTAAATACCCACACACCAACAATAGGGAAATTACAGTCATGTCACGAAGACCAAAGGAGGGCATCTTATAACCTTTGGTATAAGGGTGGAAAAGGGTGTCTAACTATATGTCATGATTAGTTTTAAAAGTAAATGAAGATGGAGATATCTAAAAATGTTCAAACTACTCTAGTTGTTAATATTTAGAAGCCTAGTTCAACTATGTGAATTTAAGGTTGAAGCGAACATAAATTATTCTATAAATTTTATACCTTAAAGGAAAGGAGTCACTAGGTTGTGAAACATGTCTCATCCCCCCGGATCCAACTGAGAAGCTAAATAATACCCACCTTATTATTATATTATATTGGTTGTGAATAAATATTGGCAATTAAAGGCGATTATGGTTAAAAATTACACCTTGAGGGGGTCTCTCAAAATATGTGATGCTATTAGAGTGTTAAACATTTCTTATTGAATCTATAAATCTAGACAATTCCTTAAACATTGAAGGATATGTTATGATTTTAATTATCTTATCCCTATTTTTAATCATAAAAATTTTATTTATAAAAGGTGATTGATTATCTAAATAGATGGGAAATAAACGTACTTACACATTAAATGTTTTAATGTGCATATTTAAGTATGGGTTCTTAAAAATTCTGGAAAATCCATATAGATATCCCCAAATAATTGAGTTTTTGTGTTGGTATCACATAATAGTTTATTTATAGACAACATTGTTCTCAAAAGTTTTTAGTTTTTTTTATAAAATGTTATCCCACATAGACTTAGAGTTAATTAGTTATTGGATCATTTATAAAGAATGTGTGGTGCTAGCGTTATCTCATGATTTGATTGGGAATTTCATAAGTGGATAAAAATAAAATGGAGAGAAGTTGATTTTCTTAAAATTAGAATAGTTAGTGTGAGAAGCCTTCCCTTGGAGTTTTAGTATAAATAAATGGGATGAGAGAGTTTCAACCCTACTCTAAAATTACATTAAGGGGGAGACCAAGTTTCCATCTTTTCATTTATTTTCAATTAAGGGGAGAATAATTACATTAACCATTACAGTTAGTTTGGAATTAAAAAAATACAATGGAGGAGATTGAAGTTCCTTTTTGTTGAATTTATATTTTTTGTTCAATCAGTATTATTTTAATTTTCAATGTAATAATTGAATGGTGATGTGTTGGGTGGTGGAGTTTGAATCCACCCACTAATGAGCATATATAATTTTTTCACATATAAATGGGAAAAGGAGTTTGGAGTAGGCTTCCCTTGAATACCTTAATGGATAAATTCATGTGGGTAGCCAAAACATCATATGAATGTTGAGTTATTCCTAAATTCAAATAAATTTAATAAAGGTGGATAAGTATTTTCTACAATATTTTACAAGAATTGTAGAATTTTGGGAGAGAGTTTGGATGTTGGACCTTATTGGATAGCTTATAAAGATTGATTCAGAATGCTTAAAATTGGTTCAACGTTTCAAGGAAGAGATAAATGAAGCTATAGAATCGATCCTTAGAGTCTATAATATATAATTTTTTTGTTATATTTTCGACACTCTTTTATGAATTCATTAGAATTCCTATGGTGGTTTAGAGTGACTCAAGTTTTCCTTGAATAATTCTATATTTTTTGTGCTAGAAGATGAGAACTTAGTTAATTATTGGAATATGTGTATGAGTTAATAAGAGTAGAAATCATAAAAATGGAAAAAAGTCAAAAACCCATATGAACTAATTATTACACTACATATGATTCATTTATGGTACATTATGCTTAATTTAAAGGGAGATGTAATTTAAGTAAAAGCAATTAAAATTTATTATGTTTCATTGGATATCTGTATAAGTTTGATTCTTGGTAGATATGTAAAATACATAAAGGCATGAGCTATTTATGAGTGAACTGGGGATGTGTATGTGTCATATAGAGCTATGTATGAATCATCCATTTATGTTTATGTTTCATTGATGTATGTGTAAGTTCTATCTATAAAATATGGATTTATCATTCCACACTTAAAAAAATTATTATATTCTTATGAATAAGAAATGAGTTTTTAGAATTTATAGTTGACATGAAAATGATATCCAAATATTCTTGAGCTATTATTCCAGTTTCCAAATATCATGAAGTATAATGAAGTAGTGATCTGAGGAAGATTTTATGGAATGATAAACTAGATGATTTTATGTATGAAGAACAACATTATTATTGGATTTTCAAGAATAATATTAATAACTTTGAGGAAAATATTGGGTTTTATATTTAATCCTAAATCATTTTGATCTGAACTATTTGAGAGAAGAAAAGAGATTTGAGTTTCTTAGAATAATAATGAGGTTGGATATTCTTTAGTTAATTATTTTTATGTTGAATTTGGAACATCCAGACTTTAGTAAATATAGAATTGTAAATGGGAAGAAATTCAAGGCTATTGGAAGAAATACCCGAAATAATATTGCACAATGAACTAATGGTAAGAAGTAAGGGATGAGTTTCTATGGGTGTGTATGGATTCAGATATAATTTGTATAGGTTTTTTAAGGAATCTTTAATTCCACAAGTGTTTTCATACACAACAAGTTTACCTACTGTATCTATTTATATATATGAGTACATATTTAAATGTGGATGTCATAATGTTCACTTTAATAAAGAATATAAACCAATCCTATTGAATAATAAAATAAAATATATTCTTCTATGTGAGTTGTATCTATTAAGGGTAATTCTGGAATATCCTTTGAGTTGGAAAAATCTAATTAGGGGAACCCAAAAGTGGGTTTTTCTATTATGGTGATTTTATATGGAAGATATAAAGTCCTCTTAGATTCCTTTTTGGATATTTAAAATTAAATAAGATATTTAATGTAACCAATAATGCACATGATAATTTGATAAAATCAAGAAGGAAGAAAAAAAATAGGGTGAAGTTGTTGCAATTATTGTATAAAACATAGAAACCAAAAGAAAATAGGCAACTCATATGGAGGAAGATGAAGAGGATCTATTATAATATGTAAAGAGGAAGTAGAGAACTGATTTTGTGTAGTATTATGGGTATCAATGCTTAAAGACGATGGATAATCTATCCATCACTATACGAACTGTTTAGTGTGTCCATACAATTATAAGAAGAGGATAGAATAAATTAATAGAGACCAAAATATTGTGTATATCATTATCCTTGATGTTAATAATGTCATTGTATGTGGATATGATGGATTTGTGATTATCCCAAGAGTGTGATTTGAGTTGAAAAATCTAAGTGAGAAAGTTATAAGAATCTATGAAGTTGAGTAGAAAGTAGAGATCGAGATGCATGTATTGTTCTTAAAGATTTATGGGATTTGAAGACTCTTCAGTTTATTGGAAGTAAATATATATGGTAGATGTTGTTTTATCCTAAAGATGATTATAAATATACTTAAATAATGGAATGTAAGTCAATAGTTTTTTATTCTCTATTTAAGGTTTTGGAACCTATGAAATACTAGGTATGCCAGGATACCACAACGTGATGTTTTGATTTCAGTGTGAAACTGAGTTCGTGGAAGTCATGTGATAAGTAGGAACGTTTATACATCATGAGATATTATGATCTTATAGGAACCACCAACCCTTTTATTAAGCTTTTGAATAGAGTAGAAAATACATTTTTGGGGGAATAACCAATCTTGACAAGGAGTATGTATTTTAACCAAACATTGTAAATTTTTATGTCCTTGGGAATTTATTTATTGCATTATTAGGGTGTGGTTGTCTGACATAAGGTTGAGTGGATTGAGACTAAGATTAATCTAGAAGGTTTAATTAATTAATTAATAAATAATAAAAAGTTATAGTGACCAATGATTCACCCCTCCCCTCCTAGTGGACCACAAATACTTAAAGCATTTCAACATGTAACATGTACAATGAAATAAATACAATGCACTGATTCCACCTAAAATTCACCCTAGCTGTTTGAAAAATAACATCTTTAATATCCATTGGTTTTTCCTACAAAATAGCTCAAGAAAACTATAGAGCAGTGAAGACTAAGGAGTACTCAGTTGGATTATGTTTCTATGAACTTCTAATCCATATAAAATATAAATGTCATGATAGACATGCATGAAACAACTAAGAGAGACAAAATATGTGCTAAAATAATTAAAAATATATATTTCATATATTGGTCTCCTTTAATTTTGTCACCTAGAATTTTTTTATCATATTAGTTCATTGGATTATCAAAATCGAGGTAAGAAAGGATAATATAGATTTTAAGGGATTTTGACAATAAAATTGGAAGCCAAGATCATAACAAATCATCAAATAATCTATCACAATGTATCTGCATAATGTTATCATTAAAAATACAATTATATAAATAAATATATAGAATAAATTTGGAAAATAGTAAATCTTATCTCTCAACCCATTCCAACCAATCTAACCTAATAAAATCATCATACAAGCTAGAAAATTAGTCAACTTCATCTCTCATCCTATGCCAGTCATCCCAATATTATCCTCATCATAATAAATTCACATCCATGTTGAAACCATCATAAAAAAGAATGATAAAAAAGGAAATACCATCTCTCAAAACTTTTCTATTATTGACATATCATCCATATCACCACCTCATCACCCTAGAAACTCTTGTTATAATCCAGAGCCATCACATGCCAAAACACTACACAACCTTCACTCAAACATAGCATGAGGATATGTGAACATGTTAATCTTAATATATTATAGACCATGAATATATGTACATTTCATAACCTTGATCTATTAAATCCCACATATATATTATCAAACAAACACAAAAAATCAGTAAATTAAAAAATCAAACTGGCAAGAAAAAAAAATAAACATGTAACAACATAAGGTATTATAGTGGGATATAATCAATGAATAATTTAATAAATTTAGCACATGAATCTAGGTTCGAAACACAACATCATAAAATATACCACTACTGAGCATCATATTAAACTCTATATTATGTTATTATATTATCCATATTTTATAAGTTACTTTATTCCAATTATTATTTATTCACCCTTACTAAATATTAATATAAGGTTATATTATTAATTATTTGATTCCATACATTAATTAATTATCTGGTTGATTAAACTAGAACTCTAAGAAACACCCTAATATTTTAACCCCTCGCGCAATCTACCTACTAAAATACTAACCATTTAGGAAATAAATATAGGGAACTATCCTTCTAATTATACCAACTCTAAAACATATCCTAAATAAAAACCTAAAAATAATACCATAACCTCACTCTATTAAGTGATACTTCCAAGTCTTTTAGACCCATAATTAATTCATTATAACCCTTACCCACATTAATAATATCAAACCAAGGTTAACTTCTCATTCTTCCACATTCTTGAGGTTTTTTATCATGTTAACTCCAATTACCAAATTTACATATCATGTCCATATTCAAATTACCTTCAATTTACATAAATTATTTCAGAACAACATTCCCAATATAATGTAGTAACACATGATCAATTAATTTACAAAAAAAAATTAATTTAAAATTTTATTCTATATATATTTATTAAATGGAAGAAAAAATTAGAGTCACATCCACAATTTCAAAAAAAAAATTATATTCCTTATTTATGTATTGTTAATTTCGTTACCTTATTTCCCATTCACATGTATAATTTCAACATAAAATTTTCAATACTATAGAATATAAAACACACACACACACAAATATATATATATATATATATATATATATAAGACAACATAATCTCATCAATTCATGATAGCATCATGAAATCAAGAAATAACCAATAGACAATAGCATAATGAAAGTTTACCAGGACATGTTTATCCTTCCAAATGCATCATAATAATTCTGAATTCCCTACAAAATCATTTTACATTCCTCCTTTCCATTTTCAAAATATTTATGCACCTCACTTAGGCTAACCCAAGGATCCAACATTAGATATTTTTTATCATAATACCATGGTAGTTCAATAAAATTATTATACAGAATAATTTAAATGAAGAAAGATGAATAATGAAAATCAAAACATGAGAACTAAAAATAGAAAATTAAAAGAGATGAAATATATAATAACTCCTTTCTCAGGACCAAACATGTTACTAAGAGAATATAAGGATGGTAAAATGAATAAGTTAATACAAACCCCTCCCCCTTGACCAAAAAATCTTCATCGATCCCAATGGGCTAATATAAACATACCATTTATAAATAATTTTTTTATAATATGATTATTATCAAAGTTATATATGATTTTAGAAGATATGGTTCTTGGAATTTAATGGGATGGTTCCAATAAATATGAATGATGATGAAACCTATCATTAATTTTGAAGGGCTGTCAATAGAAAATAAATATGATGATAAATCCAATATTTAGTTTCATAGGGAATAAAAATGAAGGGTCAAGGCTTAGTCAGGGATTAAAAGATTTCACAATATATAATGAACATAATATACTAAAATTTAAGATAAATTATAAAATTATATTATGTGTGTTCTGAGTCTCAATATAGAAGATATATTTGTATGTCACTAATCTCACAAGGGAAATTACTAAATCCAAGTATCTTGTCTATTTGAGGGTTCTTGAGGTGATCAGCTCATCCAAGTTTAAATAAAAATAAAAAATCAATAGTGGAGAGGAAATATAATATATTAAACGTTGACATGATAAAAAACCCATAAAACCATCCTCTCATCTAATTTCTTATAGTAAAGTGTGGATGGTGATGTGTTTAAAAACTTTACATCACAAATGTAACAACCTAACCCATTAGGGGCCTCCTAGCATGACCCGTCCCACGGGGGCCCTCTTTTATAGAATTAATATGATAATGATACCAACCCCCACCCCCCACCCCCTTAATAGTATATAGGTTGGAAAATAGTGCTAAGTAGACATATCACACACATAGGAAGCCTTAGACTAAGGTACTTGTACACACACACTCATTTCCATACACCAATATAATAAAGAAGGTAAATAAATGATAATGTAAATGCATATATAAAATATAATAAGAAATCATAGTATAGAAAAAGAGTATGGATATTAAAAAGGGTCCAAATACGAGTCCACCAATAATGTAATGGATTCGGACCTATTAATAGAAGGGGATTACTACTGAACTGTATCTTCGGGATCCATCCGTAATCCTTCTAGACCAACTAAGCTCCACCTAATCCTAGAATTACTAGGAATCTATTTAAAGGTATATAATATTTATAAGACATGAAACATATAGTCATATCCCATAAATTATTGAGAATAAACATAACCAAAAGTACACCCCAAAATCACCAAACACAAAGCATTAAAGAGAGAGTCAACTCTAGATCACAAAACCATGGATGATAAATTGGATAACCCGTATATAATAAAATGAAGACTCCAAGTCTCAAGGTGAGGTCAATCCTCAATTCCAGATTATGGATAATCCTTTAGGCTCTATGGTAATTATCTTCTAATAGAACTAACTCCTCAGGTCTTGATAACACTGATGGAACTCATCTAAGAGGCTAAACGCATCAGGCCTTAGCATATTGAAGCTTAAAGGTACCGAAATAGATTATCCAAGATACTCACTTGATTATTCTACACCTCATTAGTATATAAAATATTTTGATACATAGGTTGGGGATCACACCGAAGGCCTGTTTGGGATACCCATCCCAATTTGGTATAACCCACTAGAAAGGGGATCAGATTTCCTAGATGTTGGATATAGGATACCTAACACAACCTTGGTAAGATTGAGATACAAGATCATACATTAGGCCACATGGAGGGATACATGACTCTATCTAAAAATAGGCCATACAATGGATTTATCATTATATACAAAGGATAGGATCCCACATTGTACCCTCATAATGAGAGGTACATGGAATATACCTATACTTGATCGGGATGGGGGAACTCAACCACACTAGAACCGATGTTGAACTGATGAATAAAAGGGATATAACCTTACCTAGAAGGATTAAACGGCTTTTATGGGGAGTACACAACATGTATATCACTAAGAGAAGACCCACCCATGTCCTGTGGTATCACATTAAATTTTCTCAATACATGTTGTTTTCTAATAATACACAGCATGTAGAGGTAAGTCCAGGTTCTTGGGAATGTGTTTTATTCTTACGCTCAGGTACTCTCTAAGGTACATGGGGTGTGCTATCACACACAAATAATTTGGGTCACATGGTTTCTTAGGTTTGTACTCCTTTTACATGTTGAGTTATCTGACTAATAATCACACAAATTGTGAGTCCCCCACATGGATTTTGATATTTAATTGTCCACATAAACCCTAGTCATCACATAGAAAAGGAAATATGGATTGTTTTCTTCCATACTATATGTCTTGTAGTAAAAAAAAATAGAGACAAGATTTGTTATTTTGTTTCTATATGTGTCTCCATATCCTTCACCTCCACCATAAAATTCATTGAAGAACTCAGATCTATGTTTACTGATCTCATGTTATCATCTATGGGAGGATTCTGACCACCCATTACTTATGAATCATCTATCATCACACCTTTGGAAATACCCATATGATCAAGCTCATGAAAGCACCATCACCTATACATCCTTAGGATTCCCATAATCACCTCCATTACTTCATCACATCCTTGATCCCAATACCAAATCTACATTAATGATCCATTGAAACAATAAGTGAACAAAAAATGACCAGGTTCTTGGTCATAGTCAAATCATCGTCTAATTGAAATATTGACGACAAACATTCAAAAAATAGAGGAAGAAAGGAGTGAAATGGAAAAGGGATTATCAAATTAAGGTTTTTTTCATTTGACCAATGGTGATGAAATCCAATGAATAAGGAATCATTGGGACTTCAAAAGAAATATCAATACATAATTGTAGAAATAAAAATAACGAATAGTGAATCAATAAAATGACCCATGAATAAATTTCAAAAAGAATTTATTATTTCCCATAATGAAAATAAAGAATATAGAAATAAATTAATAAAATATGTAACCATGCCTTAGATTAAATTAATCATTAAATGTGACTGAATCCATGTCGAACATGATAATGAGCTCTATTGAATTCTAATAATCGATCAACAAATTCACTGTCATCCATCAACACCAACAAATTTGTATCTTACTCATATCATATAAATATCTAGGGTTTGAGTAGATAACCCTAATTATTTTCCAAATATATGTTTAAAAAGGGTTTTTCTAGGTTAATTTTATTTATCTGATTAATTAATTAATAAATTTACTATATTTATTTATCTAATGTTCCCCTAGAAATTGCACTAAAGGAAAACAACTGATACATATAAAGATTATATATAACCTTTGGAAAAAAAAATTTATAGGATTAATATAGGTATTGGTTTTCTTATCTAAGTCTCTATTTTGGAGATATTCCATTATTTACGAAAAGAAGTGCATTCATGATATATTATACTTATTATTTTTCATATATCAATATCGAGGCTCCATAGAGCCTGGAATTCCATGCCAACTCCACACATTACTCTAAAAATATTATTTAAAATATTCTAAACTATTATATAGAAAAAATAGAGCTACTAAATTCTCAAAAACATCATGGATTTTCCTCCTGAAAAGAAAAAACCTACTGAAACAGCTGAGGGTACTAAGCTTTCATTTGGTTCTCCCACTCACAGGTTCTCTCTAAAGATTCTCTTACTTCCAATGAACATACACCAAGGTATTTTCCAACCCATAAAGGATATTCCCTTGTATATCCTTTAATTACACTGTATACTCCAAAAATCTAACTCCATACTCAATTTCTACCTCACCCCATTCAATAACGTGCAAAAAATCATCCACATATCTCTGTATTTATGACAGTGGAAAATGCCAAGCATCTAGTCTAAATGCAGTGGTAA
Organism: Viscum album; assembly: GCA_963277665.1. Taxonomy (NCBI): domain Eukaryota; kingdom Viridiplantae; phylum Streptophyta; class Magnoliopsida; order Santalales; family Viscaceae; genus Viscum; species Viscum album. The sequence continues at coordinate 409,334,489 of OY728129.1, read as the reverse complement.
GGATACATGTTACACCACCTCTCAAACCCTAAGAAATATCTATAAAGGGTTAATAAACCTCAAAGATAGCTTGAATCCATGTCCAAATATCCATAGTCCTCTTTGAGGTGAGACCTTAATGAACCCATTGTCTCCCTAATCGAACTCTAAATCCACCATCATAGGTTCACATAGGAATTATGATAGATATAAGTATTCTTCATCCAATTTTAGATGAATTCACCTTTTTTTATCACCTAAACCAACTCTAATCCCATAAACATTATCTCTTCTAGCACTATCCAATATATTAGTGGCATACATGATATCCCACACAAGGCTTTTATTGTTGTCATGCCATTGGTGGAATGGTAATTTTTATTATACACAAAATCCACCGATGTTCGGTGATACAACCAACTAAGCATAAAATCCAACATGTAATCCCACAGCATGTCCTCTAGGACTTGATCAATTTTCTCTATCTGGTCATATTTTTGGGGGTGAAATGTTGTTCTCATCCACAACTAATTCCCAAATTCCTTTTGTAATCCTCTCTACAATTGAGACATGAAGGGAGTTTCGGTATGAAAAAATCAATGATAGAAGTCAATGAAGACTTACTATATATGGAATATACAGGCTTCCCAAACTATCTACAAAGCTCTTCTCTCAAATGGTTGGGATGTGGGATGACTTAGTGAGTCAGCCTATGATCAACCAAAATGATTTGTGACATTTAACTAGTAAAGGAATTTCCATTATGAAATACCTAGAGATACCATAAAACTTCTACTTCAGCACCTAAAGGGGTTGGTCCAAACCCTACTAGAACATAGAGCTCGTCTTCCACATATTGGCAGGTGAGGTATTGATAGATAATTTTAGAAATACTCCTTTTATCCCTAGCCACAAAAATTGACACCAAAGGGTGACATTTACCATCCTCATAAAAGGGTGACATTTTCCCATCATTTAAAAAACCATTAGAATCATTCCTATGGACATATGGTCATGCAATACCTCACAATAAATATCTCCAAACTATGCTTCCCCAACATGCTTTGAGAATTGGTTGGGTTACAACCATTAACTAGAGATATGCCTCTCTACCCTCATCATAAAGGGTCAATTGTTTTCAAAAAATGAAAATATAATTTCCGATAGAGAGAATATATCACCAAGTTCTCTTTCTAAGGAGTCTAGACTATCTCAAAGTCATAGTCATTTAGGAACTGCATTCATTGAATCTACCCTAGGTTATGATATTTATATGATAAGATATACTTGAGACTCTTATGATCTGAATAAATGATGAATATCTCTCCCAAAAGATAATATCTCCAAGACATCAAGGGGGGACTACTTCTGCTAAATCCAAATCATGACTCATGTAATTATACTCATGGAGAATCAGCTCCCAGTATCCATAAGAAATAACCTACCACCTCTTAATCATAAAAAATATAATCCATTCTTTAGAGGCCTCATAGAACACTACATACTCAACACCCTCCTCTTATAGTCTCAAGATGAGAGAACTCATCAACCTCTATTGTTGATCCTAAAAAACTTGTTGAAACGTCCCATTACACATGAAAAGACTCAGATATGATGTTAAGGTAGTCATAGGTGTCATGATCCTAGGGAAATCATGCATGAATCTCTGATAATAGCATGCCAACCCTAGGAATCTATGAAACTTGATCATGCTCTTGGGTGACTCCCAAGCTGCAACTACCTCGAGCTTTGCTGGGTCCACTACTACACCCTCTTCTAAGATGACATGTACTTAGATGTAGACCTATTTAATCCATAACTAATACTTTGAGTGATTCCCATAAATTTAATTTTCTCATATCATAACTAGAAACATCCTCATATGTCTTGCATATTTCTCCTATAACACTGAGTACATGAGGTTGTCATCTATTAAGTCAACTATGAATCAGTCCATGAAGGTTTAAATGATTTGGTTCATGAGACCTATGAACACTGGAGAGTAATTTTTCATACTAAAGGGAATCACCATGTAATAATAGTAACCATAGTGGCACCAGAATTAAGTCTTCAGTATATCCTCCTCCTGAAATCGAATGTGGTGATAACCTGAACTGAGGTTAATCTTAAAGAACCGCATCACCCTTTCATATGGTCAAATAGGTTATAAATTCTAAAAATTGAATACATATTCCTGATAGTAACTTGTTTTATGTTACCATAATCAACGAATAACCTAAAAAACCATATGAATTCTTGGAAAATAATAAAGGGGATTCCTAGGGGGCACACTAGGTCTAATGAATCCCTTAACTTTCATATCCTCTAACTACATCTTCTTCTCTCACATCTTTGTGGGAGGAATATGATATATTGGTGCATATATCGGGTAATTCCCTAGGTGAAGGTGTATTTAGAATTTGATCTATAAATGGGGAGTTAATATTGAAACGTCCTTAGAGAAAGAAATTTCCATACTACTCTACAAAAACAAGGAACTGAAATCTCTTAACTTATACTACTCCAATGGATATACTAGACAACTAATGATAAAGCGATCATATCCCTCTATATATAATCCAATCCTACTACTGTAACAACCCAAAGTTTTTCAATGAAAATTCCCTTCTTATAATTATGTCATAAAATAACATGAAAAAACAACATAATGAACTACTTAAGTGACAAGTGACATTTAAACATAAGTTTGTCACTTCTGTGTTTGGAATTTTGAAAATCTGACATACACGATTGTGTTCAAGATGATTTTTGGAGTCTAATAAGACAAAAATAATTTTTGGTGAATAGTAACATACCCTTATGAATAGTAACATACCCTTATGAATAGTGATATAACCTAATTAATAGTAACCTTACCTATGATAGTATAAAAAATAATATTCAAGTGAAAGTATGATGTACCTATATTTTAGAATAAGTAAATGAATGTTTTAAAACCGTTTTTAGTAATAAAACATGATTTTAATTAAATATTAAATTAATCATATTTAGAAAATTATTTTTGAAAAATGGACTTCCTTTTTGGATTCTACACGTCGAAAAATGGTCGGGGTAAATTTTTTGGGATTTTTATGAAATACTTGAATTTTTTATGAATAGTGAAATACCGTAATTTAAAAAAATAAGCTAAATAAGCTAATTATAGAGTCATGTGTGATGTTATACTGATGTAAGACCACTTGGTTCGGTATAACATGATAAAATTACTATTCTTGGTCATTCAAGACTCACTATTCCTTATCTTAGGGGAAATTAATAAACTAATGGATTTTATATTAAGGAAACCCCTCTCCCATCCACTATAAAAAACTACCCTTCACACCCTCATTTTTTCACACCTCTCAAGATCCAAGCCTTATCTAAACTCTACCCAAACATCTTCCATATCCCCTCTCCCACTTTTAAGAGCTTCTGGTCTCATCAAAAGACCAATCCTAGCTTTTTTAAGGAGAATCTCAAGAGGAAGATTTAAGAGGCAATTTCTCTCCCTCTTCTCCTTTAATTTCCTTTCAAGTTCAAGTTCATTTCTTGATCTCTCTCCACCTATCTTCATCCAAATGGTATTGTAACTCTATTATTATACATATAATGGAATTTTGTGATTCTAATGGGATATTATATCATCCAACCCCCTTTCCCTCTTGCTTTTATTTTATTAAAGAGAACGTTGTTCGTGAGGTGTTAATTTATCACCTTCAAGAACGACATGCTTTCTTCTTCCATTTATACCTTCAGATCTGGTCATGAAACCATTTTTATGGTTGAAAAATAATTTTTTATATTTATTATTTCCTATTTAAATTTATGGAAATAACTTATGTCCATATTACTGAGTGATAAATTAAAACAAGTTCGTTGTAATCGAAAAACCGCCCAAATTAACCCAAATAATCTTCATTTAATTCTTATCTAATGATTCATCCACATGGATATAATATGATTCATTATAAGATCATTATATATCCTGTAATATCATTAATAACATGTAATATTAGTTCTGGATTTTTACCCATGTTCTTCCCAAACTTCAATTTAAGAATACAAGTGGACCACTAGAGAAAACCATAAAAACAAACATTCCCAAATAATGTTTTTAAACTCTATAACTCATCCAAAGGCACAAAAAATAACTTAATGAAACCATAATGAACAATATTAATTTACAAAAGGTTCTGTATTTTTAATTAATGAATATAATTTCATTATACAAGACATTAAATAGAAGGAATCATTCGGATACAAGGTAAGGGAAAAATCTCAAACCCAGTTTTCTTTCTTCGGGTTCCCCCTCTTTCACTCCAATTTGATATGTTCACTTATTAAAAATCATTTTTAATCATTATATTACCTTTTTTGTGATATAGATGTTTGTTAATGAAGTTTATTTCAATCCTAATGTTTTCCAAATGAACACTTTTTTTAAGAACTCAACTTTTACCTCTCATTCATGGTTGATGGTTCTTGTATTAAGTATGTTGTTCCCTCTTTCTTTTGGGAACCCAATGCTAATGAATGTATTCTTATGATATGAAAACCATTACTTACCATGGGTTAGTTATGTTAATTATTGACATATGTTCTATGTGTCATTCATTATAATGATAATATTATGAGGTGACGGGTGTGCCCAGAATTATAGAGCGCAATATGAATGTTTGAATGTGACCTGTGTACATGGAATTACACAGCCCTCCAATGCATTGGGTAATGTGATGAATCTCATGAGTAAATGTGAAATGATTTGTGTACAAGATTCTATCTTGTTTTACAAGTATGTGTGGTAGTTAACCACTAAGAGATGATGCTTCATTTTTATACATTGCCACATTTCAAGTCTTTTATTTATTCTCCTCTCATGTTCGTGATCTTTTGCCTATGTCATGATTATGCTCACCCCATGCTATATTCTTCTTATATATTCTATTACTGGGATTTTATATCACCCCTTTTTATTTATATCCTCAGGTGGATACATGTACTAAGGATAGGACAAGTGCCAATAAGAAGCTAGAGAAGATGAAATTAAATAAACACTTGTACTTGATGTTGTAATTATTATGTACGATCCTAGTTTTCCTAAGGCACTAAAACTTTGGATCCTCTATGTGTAATATTATTATGTTTTTTATCTTTAAAATGATGTAATATTAATATATGAAAAGTCTGGGATTCTATAGTTGGTATCATAGGAAATGTTTAGTTAATTTGGGAATTAGGATTAGTGAACCCTAGAGAAAACCTATAGCGTGAGACTAAGTACAAATTTGCAAACAAGAATATTTATAAAGGGATCCCATATGTTATGTTTTTGGTATAAATTGTTTAAATGAATAAGTTCTTCATGACTTGTTTACTTATGTTTTGTTCTAACCTTTTCTATTTTAGAAAATGGTGGGAACTAGGAGAAATCAGGCCAACAACTCGTGCGGGGGACAATGCAACGATTGCCCGAATGACATCCCCAATGATTTGGGAGTTAGAGTTCAAAACTTCAAGGAAATACTTACCCAATTATCTCAGGTTATGAAAAATAACCATAATAATGGGGAACTTCTTCCTTCACCAAAGAGGGAAAAACTGGCTATCAAATGTTTTATGCGGCAACGACCGCCGACGTTTAGTCGATCTTCCGATCCACTAGTTGCAGAACAGTGGGTCAACTCCATAGAGAAGATATTTTTTGTGATTTAAAATTTTGAGATGGAGAAGGTGACTCTATATGTTTATTGTCTAGATGGAGAGGCCGATCAATGGTGGGCTTTGATTAAGAACACCTAGCCAAGGGTGGAAATTGAAGAGATACAATGGGAAGACATTAAGATAATGTTTCTTAATAAGTATTTCCAACGAACTCTTTGCACGAAGATGGAGAGAGAATTCATCAAGCTCAAGCAAAAATAAGGAGAATCTGTCACAACCTATGAAGAAAATTTCACAAGGCTTTCAAAGTATGCTTCAGGTTTTGTTATAAAAAATAATAGCAAAATTGATAGATTCTTTACTGGATTAAAACTAATCCTTCGAAAGGCCTCTGAAATTCGAGACATTGGGAGTTATGAAGAAGTTGTTCGATGTGCCCTCAAAGTGGAGATGGAGTTTGGAGAATGGTCCCATGGCTATGGGGATAAGAAACGAAAGATGGAGTTTCAAGCTGGAGGATCTAATGACAAAAGTGGGAAGAAAACTCAACGGCCCACATGCTAAAAATGTGAGAAGTTGCACCATGAGAACTGTATCAAAGGGACGGGGATGTAATTCAAGTGTGGGAAAGAAGTACACCATGCCCAAGAGTCTCTAAAAGAAATGAAATGGAAGGATAATGTGGTATAAGAAAGGAGAGAACCACTCATGGTTCAATGCTACAACTGTAGAGAGCTAGGACACTATGAAAGTCAGTGCACTAAACCTAGAGTTCTTGAGGGTAATCAATATCAGCAACCACCAAAGCCAAAGGAACAAGAGAAGGATTATTCCATCACTACTGCAGAGGTGGAGCATGATAATGTAGTCATATATGGTACACTTACTATTCACTCAAGAATGGAAATAGTATTATTTGATTCTGGTTATATCCATTCCTTTATATCTTTCAAGTTTTCTAGAAGTATAGAATCAATGCCCTAAATCCTTGAAGTAGAGATATCTGTAAAAACACCAAGTGGTGCAATAATTGAAACCCAAGTGTTTGACTCTTCTCCTATTGGAGTATGTGGGAAGATTCTTCCGAAAAATCTCGTAATACTTCCCCTGGTGGAATTCAATGCTATAATGGGAATGGATTGTCTCTTGTTATATAGAGTACATATCAACTTTCGAGAAAAGAAAATATCTTTTCATATTCCAAACCATCCCATGCTTCTCTACAAATGAAAGGAAGATCATGAATCTCCTTTGAAAAATCCTTCAATGGTGTGGGTGTTGATTCCCTATGAAGAAGCATACCTCTCCCAAATGGTTGAGTTAAGGGAAAGTCCCAACCTTGAGGAAATTCCCATCGTGAGGGAATATGACGATGTATTTCCCAAAGATTTACCCAGAATTCCCCCAGATCGTGAGGTAGAGTTCTCAATTGAACTCATACCAGGAGCTACTCCTATCTTGAAGTGTCCCGATAGGATGGCTCCTATCAAATTGGAGGAGTTAAAGAAGCAGCTGCAAGAGAATTTGGGCAAAGGGTTCATACACCCTAGTGCATCACCTTGGGCTTCACCAGTGCTCTTTGTGAAGAAGAAGGATGGAACAATGCGGCTATGTATCAATTATCAGGAACTCAACAAGATCGCCATAAAGAACAAGTATCCTCTCCCAAGGATTGATGACTTGTTCAACCGGTTAAGAGGAGCTCAATACTTCTCGAGGTGGATGTTCATTCTAGATATCATTAGGTAAAGGTGTAGAGGGAAGATATTGAAAACACTTCCTTCCGTACATGGTATGTGCACTATGAGTTTTTTCTGATGCCCTTCAGACTTACTAATGTCCCTGTAATCAACATGGATTTGATGAATAGATTATTTAGACATTACCTTGACAAATTTGTGGCGGTGATTATTGATGTTATTATCATCTAATCCAAGAGAAATAAGGAACATGAAGAACATATAAGACTTTTGTTGGTGACTTTGAGAAAGGATAAGTTTTACGCCAAGTTCAGCAAGTGTGACTTTTGGATGAAACAAGTCACGTTCTTGGGACATGTGATCACAAGTGATGGAATTTCTGTGGATCCTTAAAAAAGGAGATTAAGGAATGGACCAGGACCTATAGTGTCACAGAAATCTGTATTTTTCTTGGATTAGTGGGGCAGTACCAACGTTTTGTGAGAAACTTCTCACAATTGTCAAGCCCGCTAACTAAGTTAACAAGGAAAGGGGTAAAGTATGTCTGGACGGAAGAATGTGAGGGAAGATTCAAGGAGCTAAAGAGAAGGCTGATCACTGCACCTGTACTCACACTACCGAAAAGTTGAGAAAGTTTTTTGATATATAATGATGCTTCAAAGAAAGGATTGGGTTTCATACTCATGCAAAATGATAATGTGATAGCCTATGCATCACGACAGTTGAAGATCCAAGAGCTAAAACTACCCGACACATGATCTAGAGCTAGCAGCCGGGATTTTTTCCATGAAAATCTGGCAGCACTACCTTTATGGTGAGAAGTGTGACATATAAACCGACCATAAGAGCCTAAAGTATATATTCACTCAAAATGAGATCAACATGCATCAAAGGAGATGGTTAGAGTGAATCAAGGATTACGATTGCTCTATTCACTACCATCATGGAAAGGCGAACAAGGTAGCTGATGCTCTAAGCAGAAAAGAACCCGTTACTTTATCCATGTTATGGATTGAGAAAGACCATATCATCCTAGATATGCAAAGGATGGATTTGGAAATCATAAGGGCAAGAAATACATCCAACATTGACCAAATTATTGCGCAACCATCCATCTAGGAGAAGATTAAGGAAGCACAAAGGGATGATGTGGAGATACAAAAGAGGGTGAATACAGTAAAGGAAGGGAAGATGCAAGAGTTCCATATCGTCGATGATGGTGTGATTCGGTTTGGAATTCATCTTTGTGCGCCTTCATCACCTAGAATAAAGAAGGATCCATTGGATAATGCACATAGCTCAACATTCTCTATCCATCCTTGGAGTACCAAGATGTACCGTGATCTCCAAGAACACTTCTGGTGTGATAACATGAAGATGGAGATTGCAGAATATATATCAAGGTGCTTGGTATGTCAGCAAGTAAAAGAAAAGCGACAAAAGTCCAAAGGTATGATGCAGCCATGCCTATACCCATTTGGAAATGGGAAAATGTTACTATGAACTTTGTCACCGATCTCCCAAAGACGTCAAAGGGAAATAATGTGATATGGGTTTTGGTTGACCGACTCACCATGACTGCCCATTTTATCGCTATTCTGGAAGATCTCTCACTTGAAAAACTTGAAAAGATATATGTGAAGGAAGTGGTGAGACTGCATGGTGTTCCACTCTCAATTTTCTATCACCGTGATCCAAGATTCACATCTAAATTCTGGAGGAGCCTTCGACATGCTTTGAGTACTGAATTAAATTTCAGCATGACCTATCACCCCCAAACTGATGGCCAATCTAAAAGGACTATTCATACATTTGAAGATATACTAAGAACCTGCTCTCTTGAATTCAACGGTGGTTGGGATCAGCATCTCCCATTGGTTGAGTTCTCATACAACAATATCTCCCACTCGAGTATTCAGATGGCTCCATATGAAGCTCTGTATGGAAAGCAATGTAAAACTCCAACCTGTTGGGATGAAGTTGAAGAAAGAAAGCTACTTGGACCCGATCTTGTTCAAGAGATGACAGAGGAGGTTCAAGTCATCAAGAAACACATCAAAACTGCTCAAATTTGGAAAAAGAGCTATGCTGAAAACCGTCAAAGGGACTTGGGGTTCAACGTTGGAGATAAAGTCTTCCTTCGAATATCTCCATGGAAGAGAGTCATACGATTTGGTAAGAAAGGGAAGGTAATCCCAAGGTATATTGGCCCCTTTGAGATCTTTGAATGCATAGGATCTGTGGCCTAACTACAGAGACCCAAAGCTTAACGTACATGGACATTACATTACTTTTGCAGAATACTTAATACATAACAAAAATAGACACACAAGCACCGTAATAGTTTAGTGTCTTTGGAAACTCAGAATATAATCTTCTAATCGTGGTGAATGATCTTCAACATCTCCCATAAAGATCTTCTTTTTTTAAACCTAAATCCTTTCTTTATATCCTGGGGAAAAGAAAACATAAAAGGGTGAGCTCAAATGCTCAGTAAGGGTAAACAAAATAAATATCAATCACGTCATATTCATAAGAACATATCTTTTGGAAATCTTAACCTACAAAAGAGATCATAACATCATAACATGGGATAAATCATAGTAGTGAAATGTAATCCCAATAATCATAACATAAAACATGAAACTTTGTGGCATACACACATAATCATAGAGAATCATTTCTTATTAGTCAAGACTCATTGCCAAGACTATCTTAGTGGACAAAGTCCCTTTCTGAACCGAGTTCACTCCTCGTTTCAGTCATGTTTCATTGAACCAGTATAACCTACTGTTCCAGCCATGTCTATCTCATTAGATATAAAATCTTTACCCAATTAATTGGAGGGAGATATAGGTCCCACCCATCTCATAATGATACCATTCTTATGTGTGCCACAAAATCATAAATCATACATCATTTCATAACACATGTAATAAAAATGGGATTCTTAAACAACATGACATCATAAAAAAAATCATATAAGATAAAGGAATTCATAAAAATAATTCCATCACAACATAATCAAATAAATGTAATAATAGGGATAGAAACAGAACCCTATCTTATCTTAGATGGAAAATAATTATGATAAAACACTTGAACTCCATTCTTGGGGAAAATATCCTTTCTACTTCAAAAACATTTTCCTTTCTTAACATGTCATACAATTTTAAACTAAAAGAAGTTGATTAAAAATAAACTTGAAAACTTGTAAAGTAAGCTTCTTGGAAATAATGTTTTAAAAATCCATTCATTTCGTATAAGTTAAAAAAACATTCTTCCCATACGTTTGTCGGAAAAGTCAAAAAGTACCTCGTACAAAAAACGACAAAAGATTCCTTTCATATCTTTTACTAAAAACTCACCAAAGGGTAAAACTGGATTTAAACAATTGTAGGTGGATGTAAATAACATTACATATTGAGGAAACATGGATGTGGGTGATAAAATACACCCCAGTAAATTTCAATGTATAAACAATCTCGGATAAAAATGAGATTGTGATATTTCTCTTACCTTAGGTCCGATTTGATTCGTAAGTGTATGAACCTCCTGTATAATGATTTAAATAATGTTATTGACTTATTCCAGAATCATACTTATTTTTATTCCATCATATATGGTCATATTCTTATCTTCTTATTAGTAACATTTCATTACTACTTGTTATTCGGGTGTTTATTACTTTTTGTTCTTATGCGTGTTTGTCAAATAAATTCTTACTCTTATCTTTAAGTTATAGAAACCTAATTTCCAGAATGGTATTAGTGTAATATATATCATATTCATTCATTCAATTCATTTATATAATCATCATGCAATGAAGATCATGTAGAACGAGTTGCATCACATCGTGGAGATGGTATTCCGTACGTACGCACGAGTGATGATATCATTACTATGATCGTGGAATTGTATTGGAGTGTATGTATACTATTTCAGAATCAATATAACTTTATAATAGTCATATATAGTCATTATTTACACCATTATACCCATCCAAGTAAGGTGGTGGTGGAAAATAGATTACACCACGACGTGGAGACGGTATTCCGTACGTACGCACGCGCGGTGATTTCTTTTTCCGTAGGATGGATAGATGGTGAAATTTGGTTGTTTAATACTTATAATAACATATCATTATATGATTGATACTTATTTTATTACTTCATAATGAAACAACTAAGGAAGAAGAAGTGGAAGAAGAAATAAAGATGAAAGAATCGCTTATGGACATTACCTCTTCTTTGAAGCGCCTCTTCTTAACCTCCTCTTAGGGAACTAGGGTTGGTCTTTGAAGAAGACCAGAACCTCTAGGATGATTCTAGGGAAGTGGGGGAGTGAAATGGGAAGGGTTTGTCTGAGCTTGAAAGCTCAAATTGGTGTGAGGAGGAGAGGGAGGAGGTGCCCTTTTATAAGGAAGGAGAGGGGCTCCTTTGAAAAAACTAAAAATATTATTTTATTATAAAGCCAAGTTCGGTTTTAAATAGCTCCAAATTGATTTATTTCGAATCTAAGGTGGGGATGGGTCTAAATCCTATCATCCAATAGAATTTTGACAAGTTTAGTTTACTATTTTAACCTTATCATTTAGTTTTATGTTAGATAATTTTACTTTTACCGTGTCTTTTTGTGTTCTTACACCATAAGGTTAATAAACTTACTATAAGAAGCCAAATGAACCCCAAGTTGTTTATTATTAATATATATAACCTTATATAAGTCATTTTGCCGAACCATAGATTTTTAGGAATATAATAACAATTAATAATATAATATTTGTTTTAAAAACTATTTTATGTCAATTTTGGCACTATTTAGTAATTGATTTTTGTGAAAATCATAACAGAAGGATTAGTTATAAAAACGTTAATTAAATCAATAATAACATATAATATTAATCTATAAAATTAGTTTAATGCATAAAAAGTCTTAAATTACATTTATTTGGGTATTTATAACATCAATTATGTCAATATTTCATTAATAAGACAATTACTACATCATCTTTGTGTCATAATAAATGATAATTATTTAATCCCTAAAAATTCTAAATAAACTCCTATGATGTATATAATTGTATTAGATTTCTGGAGACTATTCATGTTCTAAGTTTCGAAAATTTTATCACTAAATTAAAATTATTATACTTATAAGATTTAAGAAAGTGACATGTTGTCACATTCTTTGGTTTTAATAATAATTAAATTATTTTCATGGACAAAAGTCCATTAAATGAATCTAATCCGACCCTTAAGGTATATGGGTCAACTTTTAGTCATCCAATAAGATTTTGACATGTGTTAGGGTAATTTTATAATATTATATTTACCCCTATTTACCTTTAACTATGGTAAATAAAATTTACCGTAGTTACTATTCATAATTCCCAAAAAAAAAGTAGCTTATTAACATAATTTGGATCCACTGATTCTAAATATGGAATCCATTTTTCCAAATTCAATACACTAAAGTTGCATAAATTAAATTAAAATTAATCTCGTTGTCTAAAGAAAACAGGTTTTTCTTTAAAACATTGCAAAAGATTGAATTGATTTAACCAACGAATTTAATGTAAAATCAATGCTAATGACATACATTATATTAAATGGTAAAAATATATTCTATTTAAACTTTAAAACCATTAAATATTATAATTTAACCATATAAATTATTGTGATGAAAAAAGTTGTTTTTAATTAAAATATAGCGTGTTTTTACTGTTCATCAAAATATGAAAGTTACCAGAATAATATGAAAATTTTATCCAAAGTAAATTTTTATTTCATGATTCCAAAGAAGAGTTTTATTTTTTCAAATTGAACTTATAAACATATCAAAAACTATATTTAAAGTGGGTGAGCCATCAAAAGGCGGCAAAACTGCATTTTTTTAAAAATACTTATTTTACCTGAAAAAATTATTTTGTTCTTATACCATGTTCTAGAAAATGTGGAAGATGAATAATAATGTTATAAAATTTCAAAATTATTTAATACTATTCATAAAGGCTAGTTCATAATAATATTATAATAATATATCTTTGTTTAGTAAAACTCGGTATTGCGTACAACACACGCTATCGAGGAATGTCGCGATTACGCGTAATGGAAACCAAGTTAGGGTTGCGTATTGTGAAAGAATCGTTCGTTGTTTCATATAATGGAATCCAACCATATTTCATTTATACATTGAATATATATATATATACTCAATGTTGCGTAGAATAACTATTATCAAAATTTTGTGTAACACGATCCAAGAATAGTGTTGCGTATACTGCAAGCTAATACGGTGTTGCGTATAACGCAAGGTAATCTTGGTGTAGCATAAAACACAAGAAATTAATGAAATTAAAAGAATATTTTTCATAAAATCTCAGGGTGTTACATTCTACCCCCCTTAAAATGAATTTCGCCCTCGAAATTCGTCGGGGTTATAAATGGTTTACTACTCGAAAGTTTGTTTAATAGAAACCCACATCGTAAAAAGGAATACCAAAAACAATCCTTAAAAACAAAAGTATGAAATGTAATGGTTACCCAAATAAACTAAACACTGGGTTTCCACATAGGTAAAAATATGGATATGGAAGAGAAATCTAACCATCATGTTCTGATGGAGAGTGGTAGAGAACATGGCTATGGAAAATCCAGCAATCACAAAGACATAAATTTGTGACGATCTAAGGTACCATCTGATTCATCAAGTATAAGAGCACTAGGACAACATTTTTTTGGTTTTCAAGATCATTTCCCTAAAGTTGATGAAATTGGAATTAGAAGAAATACTTTCATGATTTTTGTATAGTCTCACTGTTGGTCGTTCTTTGGATAATTTCCACTTCATTTCTTAATGAAATGAAGTTGAATTTGTCATTCGTGATGTGTTAGCAGATCATGTGATAGAATGAGGGGTCATTCCATCTGTCTCAAACAAAAGGTTAGAAAATTTATCAAAACAAAAATAAGTAAGTCCATCTATGGTGATATTAATCATATATAGTTCCTAAAATGGACTTATACTTCTTATATTATACTGCTTAAAATAATAAAAGTAGTTTCTACTAAACAGGGACTTCCTGTAGGCCAGTGGTAGGCGATAAAGGCCAGCCGCTCATCGGTTGTGGGTTCGATTCCCATAGCCTTGCCCGGCGCGATGGGTTGTCGCCCGTCCTGCAGGTTGTCCTTTTTCTAAAACTATATTACTATAACATCGCATCAATAATATAGAAAAACTTCTATCCTTAAACAATACTAACTTATATCCAACATAATCCATTCCAATCTTTAGGCTTATCCATAATACTGCAGTCCACTCTCATAATATAGTGAAAACGATTACCAGAGATTTAATACCATCGTTGATCCCCATATATCATAAGATATGTCTTGTTGGTCACATTCCAAACATTCAAAGGCCTTAATCATGTAATCTCTTGAATACCCATTGAACATTAGTGAAAACATGAATGCAGTTAAAAGTTAACACTTTCCACATACCAAAATCCTCAAAATTCTATATACTCAAACCATGATATCACTTAGTCCTTATATTAATCATGAGCTCATGAATACTGTCAAATATTTCATTTTCTCGTTTTCCCTTCATTATGTGCATATCATCTTTTTTTCCAAAAAATATCTCAATCACTTTCCATGGTTACCGGTACCATAAAATTATTGAAAACCACAATAGACCAATACATAAATATTCCAATATTCCACGATACTATATACACCATTATTTTGGAATCCCATTACTTAATCATTCCACCACATCGTTATCATATTCAACATCGCCAATGGTGATCGCATGTGACTTCCCTTTGTCATTTTCCTTAAGTGGTTACTCATGTCGATCATCACTAACCCTTGAATTAGGGCATTTATTAGCATAATGCCCCATTTCCTTTCACTTTAAGCATTAAAGTGTATTAGGTTCATTCTATGTATCCCTTCCTTTGTTTGTATCATTAGACATCTTCTTACCATCATTGCGGCATTCAAATGCCCGATGACCTTCCTTTCAACATTTGAAACATTTACTTGTCCCTTTAAGACAATCTCCACCATGCTTCTTTCCACACTTTGAGCATAAGGAAACATTCATCTTCTTTTTACCATTATTCTGAGATTTCTCCTTGAACTCCATCTTTCGTTTCTTATCAAAACTACGAGATGGATAAGTAACACCAACTTCCATTTCTACCTTGATAGAACAACGCACAATTTCTTCATAGCTACTGAAGTCTCTTATAGCTAATGACCTTTCGAAGATTTGGTTTTAAGCCACTGAAGAATCGATCAACTTTACTTTGAGGTTGGATGATAAATCCAGATGCATACTTTGGAAGCCTTGTAAAATTCACTTCGTATATACCAACAGATTCATCATCCTTTTTCTTTAGTTCAAGAAACTCCTTCTCCATCTTTGTTCGAAGAATACGAGGGAAGTACTTATTGAAAAATAAGTTCTTTAACTCATCCCATTCCATGGAATCAATTTTAACTCTTGGCATCATATTCTTGATAAGATTCCACCATTGATCAGCATCACCTTCCAAACGATACACTGCTAAGATGACTTTATCATGTTCA
Source organism: Viscum album (assembly GCA_963277665.1). Taxonomy (NCBI): domain Eukaryota; kingdom Viridiplantae; phylum Streptophyta; class Magnoliopsida; order Santalales; family Viscaceae; genus Viscum; species Viscum album. The sequence goes on along the minus strand of OY728129.1, from coordinate 409,318,546 downwards.
GAACATTGAAGAACTGAAAATATCTTTTCAGTAGTACTGATCCATTGTTCAGCAACAAGTGGATCAGAAGACCCACTAAAAGAAGGTGGACATTGCCTTATGAAGGACTCAATAGAATATTGTTCCCTTCTTTTCTCATTTGGAAGTCAAGAATGATTCATAGCTTGTGTAAGTATAGCAATAAGATTTTGCACTCCATGTCCCATAACATTTGTTTGTTCAGGAGGACAATCATTGCATTGTCCATTGCATTGATCAACACGGTTCTTTCGGGTTTCGACCATCGTCTAAAACCCAAAAAGAATAGTGTGAGAGGAAAAAATCATTCTAGGGAAAACAACAAAATAAAGGGGGCGTACCTTCAATATCTAACATCTTAGGTTTAATTCTAAGATTGATAGCGCAATTCTAGGACTATAACCTATACTTATACTTAACCATAGGTACATCCCTAGACATACCTTAAAATTATCTCTAGGGATCTCACTAAAGTTCTCGTATCCTAGTTTCCAAAGGTTGACTAAACCTTTCCTATGATACCAAATGTAGATACCCGAAGCTTAATATACATGGACATTACATTACTTTTGCGGAATACTTAATACATAACAAAAACAGACAATCAAGGACCGTAATAGTTTAGTGTCTTTGGAATCTCGGAATATAATCTTCTAATCGTGGTGAAAGATCTTCAACATCTCCCATAAAGATCTTCTTTTTTTAAACCTAAATTCTTTCTTTATATCCTGGGGAAAAGAAAACATAAAAGGGTGAGCTCAAATGCTCAGTAAGGGTAAAAAAAAGAAATATCAATCACGTCATATTCAAAAGAACATATCTTTTGGAAATCTTAACCTGTAAAAGAGATCATAACTTCATAACATGGGATAAATCATAGTAGTGAAATTTAATCCCAATAATCATAACTTAAAACATGAAACATTGTGGCATACACACATAATCATAGAGAATAATTTCTTATTAGTCAAGACTCATTTCCAAGACTATCTTAGTGGACAAAGTCCCTTTCTGAACCGAGTTCACTCCTCGTTTCAATCATGTTTCACTGAACCGGTATAACCTACCATTCCAGCCATGTCTATCTCATGAGATATAAAATCTTTACCCAATGCATTGGAGGGATATATAGGTCCCACCCATCTCATAATTATACCATTCTTACGTGTGCCACAAAATCATAAATCATACATCATTGCATAACCCATGTAATAAAAATGGGATTCTTAAACAACATGACATCATGAAACAATTCATATAAGATAAAGGAATTCATAAAAATAATTCCATCACAACATAATCAAATAAATGTAATAATAGGGATAGAAACAGAACCCTATCTTATCTTAGATGGAAAATAATTTTGATAAAACACTTGAACTCCATTCTTGAAGAAAATATCCTTTCTACTTCAAAAAAATTTTCCTTTCTTAACATGTCATACAATTTCAAACTAAAAGAAGTTGATTAAAAATAAACTTGAAAACTTGTAAAGTAATATTCTTGGAAATTAGTTTTTAAAAATCCATTCATGCCGTATAAGTTAAAAAAACCATTCTTCTCAAACGTTTTTCGGAAAAGTCAAAAAGTACCTCATACGAAAAACGACAAAAGATTCCTTTCATATCTTTTACTAAAAACTCACCGAAGGGTAAAATTGGATTTAAACAATTGTAGGTGGATGGAAATAACATTACATATTGAGGAAACATGGATGTGGATGATAAAATACACCCCAGTAAATTTCAAAGTACAAACAATCTCAGATAAAAATGAGATTGTGATATTTCCCTTACCTTAGGTCTGATTTGTTCGTAAGTGTCTGAATCTCCTTTATAATGATTTAAATAATTATATTGACTTATTACAGAATCATAATTATAGTTATGATATCATATATGGTCATATTCTTATCTTCTTATTATTAATATTTCATTACTACTTGTTATTCGGGTGTTTATTACTTTTTGTTCTTATGCATGTTTGTCGAATAAATTCTCACTCTTCTCTTTAAGTTATAGAAAACTCATTTCCAGAATGGTATTAGTGTAATATATATCATATTAATTCATTCAATTCATTTATATAATCAGTATGCAATTAAGATCATGTAGAACGAGTCGCATCACATCGTGGAGACGGTATTCCGTACGTACGCACAAGTGATGATATCGTTCAATGATCATGGAATTGTATTGGAGTGTATGTATACTATTTCAGAATCAATATCACTTTATAATAGTCATATATAGTCATTATTTACACCATTATACCCATCCAAGTAAGGTGGTGGTGGAAAATAGAATACAACACGGCGTGGAGACGGTATTCCGTACATACGCACGCGTGGTGATTTCTTTTTCCATATGATGGATAGATGGTGAAATATGGTTGTTTCATAATTATAATAACATATCAGTATATGAGTGATACTGATGTTATTACTTCATAATGAAACAACTAAATAAGAATAAGTGGAAGAAGAAATAAAGATGAATGAATCGATAACGGACATTACCTCTTCTTTGAAGCGCCTCTTCTTAACCTCCTCTTAGTGCACTAGGGTTGGTCTTTAAAGAAGACCAGAACCTCTAGGATGATTATAGGGATGTGGGGAAATGAAATTGGAAGGTTTTGGCTGAGCTTGAAAGCTCAAATTGGTGTGAGGAGGAGAGGGAGGAGGTGCCCTTTTATAAGGGAGGAGAGGGTCTCCTTTGGAAAAACTGAAAATATTATTTTATTATAAAGTCAAGTTCGGTTTTAAATAGCTCCAAATTGATTTATTTCGAAGATAAGGTGGGGATGGGTCTAAATCCTATCATCCAATAGAATTAGGACATGTTTAATTTACTATTTTAACCTTATCATTTAGTTTTAAATTAGATAATTTTACTTTTACCGTGTCTTTTTGTGTTCTTACAACATAAGGTTAATAAACTTACTATAACAAGTCAAACAAACCCCAAGTTGTTTATTATTAATATATATAACCTTATCTATGTCATTTGGCCGAACCTTAGATTTTTAGGAATATAATAACAATTAATAATATAATATTTGTTTTAAAAACTATTTTATGTCAATTTCAACACTATTTAGTAATTGATTTTTTTAAAAATCATAACCGAAGGATTAGTACAAAAAAAGTTAATTAAATCAATAAAAACATATCATATTAACCTATAAAATTATTTTAATGCATAAAAAGTCTAAAATTACATTTATTTGTGTATTTATAACATCATTTATGTCAATATTTCATTAATAAGACAATTACTGCATCATCTTTGTGTCATAATAAATGATATTTATTTAATCCCTAAAAATTCTAAATAAATTCCTATGATGTAGATAATTGTATTAGAATTCTGGATACTATTCAGGTTTGAAGTTTCATGAATTTTATCACTAAATTAATATTATTATACTTATAAGATTTCAGAAAGTGACATGTTGTCACATTCTTTGGTTTTAATAATAATTAAATTATTTTCATGGAAAAAAGTCCATTAAATGAATCTAATCCGCCCCTTAAGGGATATGGGTCGACTTTTAGTAATCCAATAGGATTTTTACATGTGTTAGGGTAATTTTATAATATTATATTTACCCTTATTTACCTTTAACTATGGTAAATAAAATTTACCGTAGTTACTATTCATAATTCCCAAAAACAATAAAATAAAAAGTAGCTTATTAACATAATTTGGATACACTGATTCCAAATATGGAATCAAGTTTTCCAAATTCAATACACAAAATTAGCAGAAATTAAATTAAAATTAATCCCGTTGTCTAAAGAAAACGGGTTTTTCTTAAAACATTGCAAAAGATTGAATTGATTTAACCTACGAATTTAATATAAAATCAATGCTAATGACATACATTATAATAAATGGTAAAAATATATTCTATTGATACTTTAAAACCATTCAATATTATTGTTTAACCATATAAATTATTGCGATGAAAAAAGTTGTTTTTAATTAAAATATAGTGTGTTTTTACTATTCATCAAAATATGAAAGTTACGAGAATAATATGAAAAATTTATCCAAAATAAATTTTTATTTCTTGATTACAAATAAGAATTTTATTTTTTCATATTTAGCTTATAAACATATCAAAAACTATATTTAAAGTGGGTGCGCCATAAAAAGGTGGCAAAACTGTATTTTTTTAAAAATACTTATTTTACCGGAAAAATTTATTTTGTTCTTATACCATGTTCTAGAAAATGTGTAAGATAAATAATAATGTTATAAAATTTCAATATTTAGTTAATACTATATATAACGGCTAGTTTATAATAGTATTATAATAATATATCGTTGTTTATTAAAACCCGGTATTGCGTACAACACACGCTATCGAGGAAGGTCGCGATTGCGCGTAATGCAAGCCAAGTCAGGGTTGCGTGTTGTGCAAGAATCCTTCGTTGATTCGTATAACGGAATCAAACCATATTTCATTCATACATTGAATATATATATATATATACTCAATGTTGCGTATAATAACTATTATCAAAATTGTGTGTAACACGATCCAAGAATAGTGTTGCGTATACTGCAAGCTAATACGGTGTTGCGTATAGCGCAAGGTAATCTTGGTGTAGCATACAACACAAGACATTAATGAAATTAAAAGAACATTTTTCATAAAATCTAGGGGTGTTACACTAACGTCTTGCACTTCCACCGAATATGGCTTGAGTTCATGATGTTTTTCACTTATCACTCTTGACTAAGTACATACCTGATCCCTCACATGTACTATACTCAGAGGTGGTGAAACTGGAAGATGATCTCTCCGACGAGGAGCAACCAGTAAAGATTCTAGATCAGAGTGATAAGGTTCTACGCAACAAGACAACCCATCTTTTCAAAGTTTTGTAGAGGAACCATAAGTTGGAGGAAGAAACGTGGGAACCAGAAGAGGCAATGAAGGAGAAACACCCTCACCTATTTGTGTAAAGTGAAATTTCGGGGGCGGAATTTTTTAAGGGGGGAAGAATGTAACAACCCAAAGTTTTTAAATGGGAATCCCCTTCTTATAATTATGTCATAAAATAACATAAAAACACAACATAATGAACTACTAAGTGATAAGTGACCTTTAAACATAATTTTGTCACTTCTGTGTTTGGAATTTTGAAAATCTGACATACATGGTTGTGTTCAAGATGATTTGTGGAGTCTAATAAAACAAAAATAATTTTTGGTAAATAGTAACCTACACTTATGAATAGTAACATACCCTTATGAATAGTGATATACCCTAATTAATAGTAATATTACCTATGATAGTATAAAAAATAATATTCAAGTGAAAGTATGATGTACTTATATTTTAGAATAAGTAAATGAATGTTTTAAAACTGGATTTTAGCAATAAACCATGATTTTAATTAAATATTAAATTAATCATATTTAGATTTTTTTTGAAAAATGGACTTCATTTTTGGATTCTACACGTCGAAAAATGGATGGGGTAAATTTTTGGTATTTTTCTGAAATACTTGAATTTTTGATGAATAGTGAAATACCATTATTTACAAAAAATAAGCTAAATAAGCTAATTATAGAGTCATGTGTGATGTTATGATGATTTAAGCCCGCTTGGTTTAGTATAAAATGATAAAATTTCTATTCTTAGTCATTCAAGACTCACTATTCCTTGTCTTAGGGGAAATTAATAAACTAATGAATTTTATATTAAGGAAACCCCTCTCCCCTCTATTATAAAAAACTACCCTTCACACCCTCACTTCCTCACACCTCTCAAGCTCCATGACATCCCTAAACTCTACCCAAAAATTTTACCTTGACCCTCTTCCATGTCTAAGAGCTGATAGTCTCATCAAAAGACCAAGCCAAGCTTCCTTAAGGAGAATCTCAAGAGGAGGATTTAAGAGGTAATTTCTCTCCCTCTTCTCCTTTAATTTCCTTTCAAGTTTAAGTTAATTTCTTGATCTCTCCCCACCTATATTCATCCAAATGGTATTTTAACTCCATTATTATACATTTAATGTAATTTTATGATGCTAATGGGAAATTATATCATCCAACCCCCTTTCTCTCTTCCTTTTATTTTATTAAAGAGAACGTTGTTCGTGAGGTGTTAATTTATCACCTTCAAGAACGACATGATTTATTATTCAATTTCTACATTCATATCTGGTCATGAAACAATTTTTATGTTTGAACCAGAATTTTTTATATGTATTATTTCCTATTTAATGTTTTTGAAATAACTTATGGACATATTACTAAGTGATAAATTAAAACAAGTTCGTTGTGATCGAAAAACCGCCCAAATTAACCCAAATAATCATCATTTAATTCTTATCTAATGATTAATCCACATGGATATAAAATGATTCATTATAAGATCATTCAATATACTTTAATATCATTAATAACATGTAATATCAGTTCTGGATGTTTACCCATGTTCTACCCAAACTTCAATTTAAGAATACAAGTGAACCACTCAAGAAAACCATAAAAACAAACATTCTTGAATAATGTTTTTAAACTCTATAACTCATACAAAGGCACTTAAATCAATTAATGAAACCATAATGAACCATATTAATGTACACAAGGTTTTGGATTTCTAATTAATTAATATAATGTCATTATACATGAAATTAAATAGAAGGAAGCATTCAGATACAAGGTATGGGGAAAATCTCGAACCCAATTTTCTTTCATCAGGTTCTCCCTCTTTCACTCCAATTTGGTATGGTCACTTATTAAAAATCATAATTTTATGTCAATCCAAATGGTTTCCAAAATAACTCTTCTTTTAAGAACTCAACTTTTACCTCTCATTCATGGTTGATGGTTCTTGTATTAAGTATGTTGTTACCTCTTTCTTTTGGGAACCCAAAGCTTATGAATGTATTATTATGATATGAAACCCACTCCTTAAAATGGGTTAGTTATGTTCATTATTGACATATGTTCTATGTGGCATGCATGATAATGATAATATTATGAGGTGACGGGTGCACCCAGAATTATACAGCGCTCCAATGCATTGGGTAAAGTGATGAATCTCATGAGTAAATGTGAAATGATGTGTGAAAAAGATTCTATCTTGGTTGACAAGTATGTGTGGTAGTTAACCACTAATACACAATGTTTTATTTTTATGCATTTCCATGTTTCAAGTCTTTCTTATGCTCCTCTCATGTTCATGATCTTTTTCCCATGTCATGATTATGATCACCCCATGCTATATTATTCTTATCTATCCTCTTACTGGGCTTTTATCTCACCCCTTTTTATGTATATCCTCAGGTGGCTACTTGTACTAAGGAGAGGACAAGTTCCAATAAGAAACTAGAGAAGAATAAATTTAATAAAGGCTTGTGCTTGATGTTGTAATTGTTATGTACAGTCCTAGTTTTCCCAATACACTAATCCTTTGGATACTCTATGTGTAATAATATTATTATTTTTTATATTTAAAATGATGTAATAGTATTGTAAGAAAAGACCGGGATGCTATAACTATTCGGGAGGTTCTTTCTCACCAATGAAGGGAAATATCATCCCATCAACCTAGATTCATTACATCCTCCACCTAAAATAGTAAATATATGCATTTATTTTAGAGATACAATCTATACCCATAATGACATCATAGGGTCTCATCGCAGATATGAAGAGATCCCATATGAAGCTCTCTTCTCCAAGAGCCATGTCACACTATCATAAATACTGTGTGATCACTGAATCTCCCCTAGTAGAATTATCTAATTGAAAAGTTCAAGGTAAAGTCTCCAATTGAATCACTAGTTCTCAAACAAGGGATGTGGTAAGGAAATATTGACATATTCTTATGTTTATCAAAACCATATCTAAAGTAGGGAATAAAAAATCACACATCGGATCATACCTAGACCCTCTGGTTTATAAGTCTCTACTGACTGTAGTTTTCCATGACTATGAAAACTAGCTCCATACACCTAGTTTAGACCACCTAGAAGTGGTGGCAGTAGCAATATATCAAAACATCAACCACCTCCCACATCTCTTCTAACTCCTCTTCCATTTCCACCACCCTATAGACCTTCTTTATCATGAAACTGACTCTATCTTAGCAGCCCATCGCCTATCTTCTAGTTTATTACATGGTGGATCAAAAAATCCCACTTGATATGGACTCACCCATCACAAGAGAATCACTGACTCTCCCTTTGTTGACTGGAACATACCTTAGATACTTGATCAGTAGACACTTTATCATGGAACTCTCTCTGAATCTACCACACACACCTAGATCCCTAAGTCTGACATTAACTAACAGATGTTTAGATATTGGATTCTTGATTTCAACTTAAATAAGAAACTTTTAGGGATTAATATTATAATAATATCTCTAGAACAAAACCACACTCTAGTACCCCATCATAATAATTGAAACAAAGAGATACCACTCTAGCTCAAGTATCTCTATGAATTCTATGCTTAGATATCCATTACAAAAATTAACATTCATGTAACATATCTATAAAATATCATGAGTGGTTGGTGAAACTTGATGCATACTGTGTGATTATCACACTACACTAGTAGAGCACTATGAGATCATAAATATGCATTTCCTACTACATAAATAGATAAAAAAATTATCTGAAGAGGCACTTGAACTCTATCTAAGTGAGAGTCATCTCATTGTGCATCTGTATCATCAAGATCTGTCATCTACCTACTAGTCAATGGAGAATCTCACTGCTAGGGCCACCATCTATTTAGGAGGGGTTCTAAAAAGGAATAAAACTCACTCTCCTATATTGATCCATTCCTCTGATACCTAGGGGTCTGGTGTACCTCGAATCATAGATGTTATCTACCAATAGTACACATGAAGCACACTCAATCATGGAACATTATTTACTGGTATTACCAGAACAATCATATACTCAATGGGAGAAGGTACTATCAGAAATCCACTCAGAGGAACCGACTCCTACATAAGTCATTAAAATGAGTCCCCATTACTAAGCGGGTCATAGTCATGATCCTACTATGTAATCCCAGCTAGTTTTCATTATGGAGGAATCATACAATAGTCAACAAGCACCATGGTCAAGATATAATATCTAGGGAGTTGACTTGATAAGTACATGGAAACCACAACCCATTCATTTATCATTCATCCAATAATGTTTTCCATGAAACTAGTGACCACATTTCTAGAAAAGGCGCCTTATCTGGTGCACCTACCGACCCCATTTCTGGAAGATTCTCAAAAATAATGTCCCTACCAAGTGCAGCCTCACCTTTCACAGAACTATTAAGCACCACCTCACCAATTGTAGAAACCCCAATGAAAGAATGTGGATATACCCCCTAGTTCAGGTTCCATGAATTAATTTCCCATATATAAGAAAGGGAACCTACTTCTTCTGGGGTTCACAGGTCTCAGAGTACTTCATTTATACCTTGGAGAATGTGATTATGAAATTTATAGAGTGCAGGAGGTTTTAAGAGGATGGAATCATTGGTCATCATGATTATTTCCCCTACCACCGGATCCTCATAAACACTATTAGGGAATGTTATGTGTTCAATGATTGGATCCAAGAACAATTGGATCATGGTTTGGTCAATTTTGTTGATGTCCTAGTGCATGTGGCACATGTGTCTACCCGTCCAGATATCAACAGTGAAGGCTATAATGAATGGAAGAAGGCTTCAAGCCATGGGTCATAGAAATATAATGATTTTTTGGATCTCAAGGAAGTATATCACACTCATGATTTCATATGTTCCCATTTGAGAAATCCATAACCTCTTCTGGTAGTCAAACCCTCTTCATCCGCTACATCTACATCTGTGTTGCAGCCTTCCAAGTCCTAGAAGAACAAACACCGATGACGTAAGGGAAATCAAATTCCCAAACCATTGTCAAATCCCTCTTGAAATCTTGGATATTTCCTTCCCCAATAGTTAGGAGATGTTCTCAAGGTCCTCCAAATCCTTGACTACCACACTAATGAAGACCAGGAGGAGGAATAAACCTCTGTTAATGTTGTTGATATGGTATACTACTTGATAACACTCGATAGTGAGAAGTACCATGCAAACCCCTTGAGTGCCCCCAGTTGACTCTATTAAAGGAAAGGAATACGACATGTGAACAACAAGAATTATCATGTCAGTGCCTCAAATGAGTTCATTTATGCTATTGAGATTAGGTAGTATGTTTCTCACAGAGCTCATAAAGCACTATCCTCCCAATCCGCTCGATCAAGTACGCCTCCACAGATGACTGTGTTAGTTGACCGAGTATATAAACTATGACCGCATCTTGATCAGACACATCTAGCTATATCAAAACCTCATCCAATAGATAGTCAGATGATTTTTTTTAGATTTGGTCAGCTTGTTGGTAGTAGAATATTTCTAGCACTAGTCATACCCCAAGAGTTCATCCAACAACAACAATTGTTCACCATTCCAAGGAGAAAACCTCTATAGGAAAAAATATTCTCTTGTCATGGAAGTAGGATATGCTAAAGAAACTATCCATAAAACCCTCATGGATATTTTTCCTCAGGTTCCTCCACTTATCAAAGGAAATGCATGAGATCCTCGAAGTATATTGGAAAATTATTCTCCAATTTTACGATGAGGTAGATTTTATTGATGTCTACTATGTGGAAGATTTCGGGAAATAGTAATGTTGAACAGTAATCTTGTTTCCTAGGGAAGATAGGTGCATCATAATGTAGGGCAAAATATACCCACTGTATATGATAGGGTAGTTCAATGTCATGGAAAACTATCGCTATATAGTGTATCTAGTTCTGGGATTAACCTCATCTTGACTTGAATGCTCCATAAGCTGGGACTAATGGAATAAGCTATGACTCCCTCCAACCTAATGATTTTGGGTTATAATAAGAGTGAGAAGAAACTACATGGAAAGGTTCAACTGAAGACTCAGTTTGGTGGCTTGATATTAAGAACCAAATTCATGATATTATTGTAATATACCACCTACAAGGAGTTTTTGGGTATTACATGGCTTTATTTGAACACAAAAGTACCTTATTCATATCACCAGTATCTCAACTACATCCTCAATGGTCGTGTAGGGGTAATTAAGGGTGATTCACCTCCCTTTGACTCTTATGAATCCCTCTATCTAGATGAAAACTATTGAAAAAGGGAAGGAAAGTATGTTCAGACTGAAAGGGTTGAGCATATCAATGCTCTAAATGATCTCATAACCACTACATTCAATCCATGGGAAGACTTGGATGACAGATTCATTCTCTTGATTCACCATTTAGAGGCCATAATTCCATACAGAGAGGTTGTATATTATCCCTAATAAAAATTGTTTTATCATCCCTAAGAATAAGGAGAACCCTTATATTACCTCGTACTCTTAAACTGGATAGGATTAGGTGATTAGACATTCCCTTACCCAGGTAAAGTATTATAAAGTTATCCCTATGACCACCAATCAATAGAATTCCCACTTATTTCAAAGAGTAAGGTAGAGTTAATGGAAGAAAACTCACCATAATTAATTTAACATCAAGAATGGACCCTGTAGTCAGAGGCCACCTCGAATTGGATCGACAGATTATATCACCATAGTTTTAGTATAGTAGGAACCCCTCCAAGAATATTTTGTATCTACCAATGTTGGCAGCAGTGTTTCCCCTAGATCTAATGGAATAGAAGATATTCCTCCTCCCTCTAATTACACTACCTCAGACGATGAATATAAATTTGAAGACACCCCTCCTACATTTTAGGAGGGTGTCTCCAATACCATTGATGAGTTAACTCAAGTGAACCTTGGTCCTGAGGAATATTTGAGGCTGATGCTGATCATTGCAACCATGTATATAGAGGGGTAGTAGTAGTATGTGGCCTTTCTAAAATGGAATATTGATGTTTTCTCCTAGATCTATGATAATATTCCAATATTGGAACTTCATATCTCTGCTCATCATCTTGGACTCCCAATGGGTCATCATGGCTTCAATAATCCTCCTAGGAAGATGCACCCATCTCAAATATCTTTAGTCGAGGCTAAAGTTTACAGTATTATCAAATCCATCATGATTAGGTAATTCTAGTACCCTAAATGGATAACCAATATTATCTGATTTCATAAGAATAATGGGAATATCAATGTCTTCATCAACTTTCGGGACCTTAATTTCCACTGTTCAAAGTATGAATTTCACCTTCCAGTGACAAGGTTTTTGATTGATTCCACAACTATATTCTTAGACCTCTCCTTCATAGATGGATATTCTAAATACAACCAGATCTGAAGATCCCTTGAGGATGAAGATTCCACCACCTTCAGGGTACCAGAAGGGACTTTATTCTATCATGTTATTCTCTTCGGCCTGAAAAATACTAGAGCCACTTATTAGTGGTACATTTACTACATCTTCAAGATAATTCTTTGGACATTGGTGGAATTATACATATATGATTTGATGGTTAAATATCTTCATCGTCAAGAGCATCTAAACGACCTTGGAAAAGTGTTCACCTCCCTCTGCTTCCAAAAATTAAAGATGAACCCCTTGAATTGTGCATTTAAGGACACCTCTGGGAAGTTCCTTTTCTTCTTTATTAGATACAAAGGCTATAGTGATCCTACTTTTTCTTACATAACTATTACATTATTTTAAAGATAAAAAACATAATAGTGTTATAATACAAGATCAAAGGATTAGTTTCTTGAGAAAATAAGTACCATACATCACATATTCATAATAAAACATGAAAATTAATTTCATTCCTTGTTCTTTAGATTCTTAGGGGCACTTGAGCTCTCTTTAATACAAGTAGTCACCTAAGGATATACATCAAAAAATGGGTGATCTAAAATCTCATTAAGAAGATGAATAAAAGGCATGGATCAATATAACATGGGTGTGAATAATAATATTCCCCATAATATAAGCATAGGATTTTCATCATAATCATGAAAGGAATCATTATATAGAGGAATGGAATGCACAAATTCATAAAAATGAAACATCAAGTCTTAGTGTTCCTCTACCATACATGGTTATAAACAAAATTAGAATCATGTTCACACATAACATGTGTACATAATCATAACATAATAATTGTGAACCAAGATATAATCATTTTCACATAAATTTCACTTTATATCCTATGATAAGTCACATTACCCAATGAATTAGAGTTCTATATAATTCATGGCATGCCCGTCACATCATAACATTTACATAATCATGCATTCCATATATAACGTATCTCAAAATTAGACATAAAATATCCCATTTAAAGAAATGGGTTTCCTTTAATAAATAATAAATTAATGAATAAATTTTGGGGGTCCCAAATTAATAAAGGACTAACAAAATTGGTATAAGAATCATCAATCTTGAGTGAAGAAGAGACAATATCAATAGAAGTAAAAGATGTGTTTTTAGAATAAAAATTTCTTTTGGAAAAATATTTGAATTAATCTTATAATCATATAGAAATCATTTAAATCCCATAAAAGAAATTTTAAAGATAAATTAAATTATATTTTAGAAATATTAAAATATCATCCACGCTAAAATTTTGCACAAAAGAGGAATAACCCAAATAAAGGAAATTGGGTTCGAGAATCCCCTTACCTTATGTTTGAATGATTTATTCACTTTAATATCATGTATAATAAAATTAGATTCATTAATTAATGAATAAAGAAAATATTTTATATGTATTTGTTTATATATAATTTTATTAAGTTTTATTATGGCCATTTTGATGTGTTATGGAGTTCAATTTCATCATTTGGGAGTGTTCATTTTCTTGGTTTTCATGATCGGTTCACTTGTATACATGTATGGAAGTCCAGGTAATATGAGGATAATTATCCATACTTTAAATTATATGATATTAATGAACATAAATAAATTTAAATGGTCTTATATTTTTTTTTCCAGATACGATGATGATTCATTTGATAAAATGTTAATGATAATCATTTAGACTAATTTTTTAGTTTTTTTATCATCACAAAGAAGCTTTGTTTTTTTATTTAATATTATGTAAATATTTTAGTTCCAGATCATAAAAATTGTGATGAAATAAATTTTACACTTTATTTCAACTATTATAATGAGTTTATGAAAAGCCCTGGTAGTGTTAAAGGAAAATGAAAACTTCTCATCCTTGAAGGTGATAAATCAACACCTTCTGGACAATGTTTTCATTTTTATAATAAAAGGGAGAGGATAATAGTTTTTATGAGGGATGTTAAATTAACATAATAAAATTAAATTATATATAATATAATAGATTAATCATGCATTTTGGGACAGAGGATGTTAGGATAGAATAAGAAGATCAAATAAATTGAAAAGAAATTAAAAGAAAAAATGAAAGAGGAATTTACCTCCTGAATTATTCTCCTTGAGAACCATCGTAGGGAAATTAGATTTGGTCCTATATTGAGTCAAAAGGATTCTATAAATGGGGTAGTGTCTTGGGAAGAGTATTGGTTATAAATTGGGAAATATTAAGGGATTATAACGTGTGAGGAGAAGGGGTATTGATGAGTAGTATTTATAGGGGAGGAGATGGGGGTTTATTGATTGTTTTATTCATTAGTTTAATATTTTTTCTCAATATTATGAATAGATTGAAAATTATCACTAAATATATTAAAATAATGAAGTATTGTTCTATATAATGGTAATTACATCATCTTTACATCAACGATGTCTAAAAAATTCATGTATTTATCATATATGATGAATTATCGTATTTCACTATTCACCAAAAATTCAACTATTTTAGAAAAATTCCAAGAATTAATCCTAACAATATTTTGATGTGTAGAATTCAAAAATGAAATTTATTTTATGAAAATAATTTTATAAATATGATAAATTAAATTTTTATTTAAAATCACCATTCATTAAAAAATACTAATTTTAAAATTATAACAAATTTTATGACACTTTGAAAAATTTATTAATGTCTCATAAAATTATCTTATAATAATAGTGAAACAATATATTTATTTATGAATCAATTTTATGAACATAAAGTTTCTTTTAAATAATAATATTAATTATAAAATTTTAAATAAACCTTAATGTTTTTTAAAAATACCAACACTTAATTTATAATTTTTAAAACATTTATTTAATTATACTATTGTAAAATTATATAATATTTTTATGTATAAGATTCATAAATTTTATTTATACCATCATAGGTGAGGTTACTAATCTATTGGTAAGATTATTATTTTTAATGGTCATGTTACTATTCCTAGGGTCAAGTTATTCTTCCATCAGTATAAGTTATTTAATTTCTATGAATATCACTTATTTAATTATTCATTAATGAGAGTAATGTTTTTCTTGGGATCGCTATGCTATGTATGTATTTTATACCATATAAAACAATTATAATAGGGGAAATAATTCCATTGATAAAAGTTTGAGTCATTACAGTTTTCCCCCTTTTTGAAATTTTGATCATGAAATTTATTTTTAAATAAAAAGGTGAGGGAATTTCTCCTTCATTGTTTACTATAGTTACAAAGTCTCTTCTTCATACTTATGATTCCTCCATAGCACTTGGAAATTGTGGGTTGTCTTGTTGTGTAGGAATTTTTCTCTTTCATACAAGATCTTTATTGATTTCTCCTCATATGAGAGATCATCCTCTAGTTGTACCACCTCTATATTTAGTAAATGATAGGGTCTTTGTATGTACATACTCAAGAGAGATACATGGAACATTTTACAAACATGAGCTATATTTAGTGGAAGTGAAGGTCGTTAGGTCACTGCTCCTATGTGACCAAGGATCTCAAAGGTGCCAATGTACCTTAGGCTAAACATTCCTTTCTTTACAAAACACATGAATCTCTTCCATGGTGATATTCAAAGGAAGACATTATCTCCAATATTTAAATCCAAGTCCCTTCAATGGTTATCAGTATAGCTATTTTTCTGACTCTAAGAGGCTTTGATATATTGCTGGATGGTTTGGAACTTTTCTATCATCTCTTTCAAAACATCAAGTCCAAGTAGATTTTGTTCCCTAACTCCATCTCAACAGGTTGGATTTCTAGATCTCTTTCCATATTGAGCTTCATATGGATCCATATGAATAGACAAGTGGAAGCTATTGTTGTATGATAACTCAACCACAGGGATATCTAGACCCCATCCACCTTTGAATTCCCTTGAGTAGGATCTATTCATGTCTTCGAGCATCTAAATAGTCCTTTTATATTGGACATCATTTTGGGTGTGATAGGCCATGATGAAACTCAATTTAATACCCAATGCATGTTTAATAATTATCTATAATATAGATGTGAACATTGGATTAATTTGATATGATATAAAGTGGAAACCCATGTATCCTTACCACTTTCGTTGGTTAGTGACCCATGGGGTTAGATCCTTTAGTGTAATTATATGCCTAAAAAGTACAAATTTATGGTTTGGAGAGTCTTATTTAATTATATCCCCACCAATATTGATATCAAGTATAAGGGTATTCCTCTTGCATCAAGATGTTCTTGTTGTATTTTCCCCAAGGATGAGACCTCACTCCATCTCTTCTTTCAAGGTGATTTGCAACGGCATGTATGGATTTCTATTGGTGAATTAATTGACATATCTGGGGGTTTTGAGACACAAGAGGATTTCTTTCAGTGATATATCAGAGTTTCTATGAAAATACATGAGAAAATCACCCATTATATTATTCTTGTTGAAAGTTTATGATGCATTTGGAAGGCACATAACAACACAAAACACAATGAGTCCCACCTCTCTCACCATGGGTTGGTCTCCAAAACCATATGCCTAATCTCTGAGTTACAAAACCTTCATAGTAGGTGTAAGGAGGATCCTTTACTTGGGAGTTATTCTACTATCATCCTCCATCCCGATTATTCAATTTCCATATAGTCTGGTACCTGAGTGAGCTAGTCACCCCCTTTTCCGGGATTTAAACTTAATATGGATGACTCTTGTAGTCCGGGAAACGTGAGGGGTGGGGGACTTCTCTATGATCAATCTATCTCAGTGTTCATAGCCTTCAATTATTTTTATGGGAATGGAGGCTCTTTAATGGAAGAGCCAAGGTCCATGCTCAGTGGTTTCAATCTTTGCAACTCAAGGCATATTCCCTTGTCTATGGTGGAGAATGGCTCTAGAGTTATTTGGAGTTATCTTAAGGGATTCGACCCTACTACATGGATAATCATGTATATCATTCATAAATGTAGGATTCTCCTCTCTAACAACATCGAGATTATCTATACATGGTGTGAGGGAAGTCGTCTTGCGGACTTCTTGGCCTCTAGAGATTCCAAAAACCTTCCTCTTATGATTTTTGGTTCCCTTGGTTATCTCCCCCCCCCAGGAAGTATATAGGTGGTTGTACCAGATGCCCTCACCCTCCATTTATTTAGAACCCCATGAGGTTTTTTTTCCTTTTTTCTCATACCACCAACTCTCTGTCTCTTTTCTTACTACTTTCATTAATAAAATAAAAATTTGAGAGAAAAAAAGATCCAGGTCATCTCTTTGTTCCTTATTGATCTTCTATTGGATATATGGTTGGGAAATCATTTGGGAAAGGTATGATTTATTTTATATCATTATGATTTACAAATCCATTTCACATCCATGAACATAGGGTCTTTCTCAATCTGCATCATGGATAGAGTAACATGTTCTTTTTTTCTAAGAGAACCAGCTACCTTATTTTCCTTCATAGGATGATAGTGAATAGAGAAATCATTTTCCTTAATTAGCTCTATCTATCTATTTTATTCATGTTGAGTTCCTTTTATGTGAGTATATACTTTAGACTCTTATGATCAGTATATAAGTCACACTTTTTACCATAGGGATAGTTCTGAAAGATCTTTAAGGAATAAATCAAAACTACTATCTCCAGATCATACGTCAGGATGTTTGACTCATGGATCTTCAACTATAATGAGGTTTAGGACATAACTTTATCATTATTCGTGATTAAATAACCCATTAATTTCATTGAAGTATTATTTTATATCACAAAACTTTCTCCACTTGTTGGTAATGTGAGTACAGGTGCAATGATCATCCTTTTCTTTATTTTCTTGAAGCTTTCCTCACATTCTTCTGTCTAGAAATACTTTACCCCTTTTTTGTTAAATTAGTTAGTAGGTTATACAATCATAATAAATTTCTAAAAAACATCAGTATTACCTTTCTAATCCAATAAAAATATGGATTTTCGTGACACTATATGGTCTAGTCCATTCCTCAATCTAATTTTTTAAGGTTCTATAGAAATTACCTCACTTGCGATCACGTGTCCCAAGAATAAAACTTTTTACGTCCAAAAGTCACACTTACTGAACATGGAATACAATTTCTCCTTCCTTAATGTATCCATCAAAATATTTATATTTTCATCATGTTAAAACTTTCTATTAGAGTACATGAGAATATCATTGATAAACACTACCAAAAAATTGTCAAGGTAATGTATAAATACATTATTCATCAAATCCATGAAGATTTCATGGGAATAAGTAAGTTCTAAGGGAATCACTAGAAAATAATAGTACCTATACCTTGTGAAGAAAGAAGTCTTCTGAATATATTCTTTATTTACCATTATTGGATGACATCAATAATTAAGATCCACCTCTGAGAAGTACTAAGCTCCTTATAATTGATCGAACAAGTCATCGATACTTAGAAGAGGATATTTGTTCTTTATGGTGATATTTTTGAGATCCTGGTAATCGATACAAAGCTACATTTATCCATCCTTCTTCTTAATAAATATAAATTTTTCACCCCAAGGGGATGCACTAGAGAGTATGAACCCTTTGTCAAAATGATCTTGCAATTTCTTCTTTAACTCCACCAGTTCGATCGAATCCATCCTATAGGAAAAATTTGAGATAGGAGTATATTTAGGTATGATTTCTATTGATAACTCTACCCCATGATAAGGGAGAAGTCTGGGTAACTCTTTAGGAAATACATCATTGTATTCCCTCATAATGGGAATTTACTCCAGGTTGATACCTTCCTTTGACTCAACCATTTGAGTGAGGTATGATTATTCATAGTGAATAAATACCCACACTGTTGAATTATTTTCCAAAGGAGAATCATGTAACGTCCCAGTTTCGGAAGCCTCAAAGAGGTGCCCCGTACCCTATAGGTCACATGACCTCAAGTGCATTTACTCGAACGCCAGAGGCTGCCGACTAGCAGCGAGGGGCTTGGGTGTGATAGTGGGGAAACTATGCCCTCATTGGAAGAGTATACAATAGAAACACACAAATACATAAAATAGTAGAAGCAGTAAATATCCAACAACAGTAAACAACAAAATACTAATAAATAAAAAACTGGAGAAAAATATATAAATGATGCATGATACAAATGCATATAGGAAAGCAACCAAACAAGTCACAATGCTGAAATACAGTACTAAACCCAAGTACAAAATAAAGCAGATAAAATCCTCAGCATTGAAAGCCATAGCTTGGTCCCATGCTCTCCAGCTCCACAACAATCACGAACATGAAGTCGAAGGGAGATTTCCCTTATCTATACCTGCAAGAATATAATATATTTGGGCCCAAAAGCATGAAAAAAAAAGGGTGTGAGACAAAGTCCTAGTAGGCAACCACCAAAAGATCTGTTCCTCATAGTCAGTGAATATATGGCAGGTAAAGTATATAATTAAGTAAATAGGAAGTACTCAGCAGCAAACAATCCACAATTTATAGCATATAATTTATAAACAAGAAAGAAGTCACTCAAGAAAGTAGAAAAAACAGGTAACCCTATGGGTAGTTCTCACAGCCTAACCCCTATGGTTCAACCTACAAGTACTAGCAACCCTATGGGAGGCACACATAGTCTCACCCCTCTGGTTCAGCTAAAGAATATACTCTCTGGGGAAGCACTCTCCATCAATTCCCCCTATAGTCTCATATCGTACTAAAGGCGCTCTGGGGAAGCACTCAACATCTCATTCCCCCTGTGGCCCACGTTGAGAAACTACAGACACTCTAAGGAAGCACTCAACGTCAATTCCCCATGTGGTCTCGCATCGTATTATGAAGACAGTCTGGAGAAGCCCTTACATCCATTCTTCCTATCGTCTACTACACTAGGTTCTCACAGCCCTTCGTAAAGTTATCAAGTATCACATCGTGTATGGCCAAAGTAACCTAAATAACTACTTGAATAGCATTCTATAGCATCTCAACATGGAAGAACAATAGTCACACCATCCCACAACTAGGCATGGAACTGGAAATAGCCTAACAGAAAAAACTAGACCAAACAGTCATAAACAGGAAAAAAATGCAAGGGAAAAATATCCAAGCACAATAAATTACCCTATTCACAAACAATAACCTCTACTAAGGCATATAAGAAAACCAGACAAACAATAAGGGAAAAACAGGAAACACAAAATACACCATTCAAGGGTATTGGTGGAATTTTCACAAATACTCAATGAATTTCTACAGAAAGGAACAAACCACCTACCTAGATGTTAAGAGATCATTATACTTTAACCACAAAGCTTGACTCTCCTTGGAATGTCATAGATCTAAGAAAACATCCAAAACATTCAACCCATGATAACTTGAGAAAGAGGAGGAATTGGACAACGAAGATCTAGGAGAAAGAAGAGCTTACCATTGTAATTCGAAATCATTCGACGTCAGTCTATCCAGATAACAGACGGAGGCTCGTGGGATCAAAGAAGATTCATGGCAGTACGGTTTCTCTCAAATGAAGAACACCTAGAAGAAGACAGTTTTGGGGTTAAGATGCGACTCCGGTCTATTTAATGAAAAAAACCAAGTACATGGCGTGTACTTTTGGAGTACAGGATGTGTACTTGCCTTTTTTGTACACTGATTTAGGAGGCTACCACATCACCCCTACATGGCCATGTGTGTGGTCATGACACGGCCAGCACACAACCTCAAGTGGTATCAAAGTACATGGTGTGTACTTAGAAAATTTCCAGATTTTCCTCTTTTTCCCAAAAATGACCAGAAAATAAAAACATACCTGAAAAGAAGATCTGGGTTCTTACAAACTTCCCCCTTAAAGAAATTCTTCCCCGAATATCCATAACGTGGTGTAGAAGAAGAATCCCTAAACAGCTCGGGCCACTGAGCTCGTACATCGGCCTCCCTCTCCCAAGTCTTGTCCTGTACTCGCCCGTGCTGCCATAACACTCATACTAGAGGAACAGACCGACCACAGAGAAACTTCATACTACGATCGACAATCAGGATAGGATACTCCTCAAACGACTCATCCACTTCAATCTCAACCTCCTCGGGTTGAAAGACATGAGACGAGTCTGAAAATTAACGTCAGAGCTGAGAAACGTGGAAGACATCATGCATATCCAGGTAACTCTGAGGTAACTACAACCGATAGGCAACCAGCCCCACTCTCTCCAACACCTCAAACGGACCGACGTACCTCAGTGAAAGATTACCCTGTCTCCTAATCCTATTGTGCCCCAACTGCAGTGTGACACGTAGAAAAACCTGATCCCCGACCTCGAACTCCAGTGGTCGTCTCCTCTAATCAGCATAAGACTTCTAAAGAGACTTTGCAGTAGGCATCCTCTTCTAAATCAACCCTATCTACACTGAGGTCTCCTAAACAAGACGAGGTCCCATCAAAGATACCTCTCCATCCTCTAGCCAACATAAGGGTGATCAGCATGGCCTACCGTACAATGCCTCATAAGGTGCCATCTGAATAGTTTCTTGAAAACTATTATTGTAGGCAAACTCCAAAAGAGGTATATGCTTCTCCCAAGAACCTCCAAAATTAAGAATACAATCTTGGAGCATATCCTCAAGCACCTGAATCGTACGCTCAAACTGTCCATCTGTCTGGGGATGGTATGCTATACTCAAAAGTACCTATATACCCAAAGCCTTCTGAAGCCCCTGCCAGACCCGAGAAGTAAAACGTACATCCCCGTCCATAACTATGATGTGTGTAATTCCATGTATATGTAAAGTCTCTCTAATTTACAACCTTCCTTGCTCATTAACACTGAATGTCTCCTTGATCGGAAAGAAGTGAGAAACCTTCATAATCCCGTCGATGACAACCCAAACAGCATCATTCCCTCAGGGAGACCACGACAACCCTATCACAAAATCCATCATGACATCATTCCACTTCCACTCGATAATGGGTAACTACTGCAAAAGACTTACTAGTCGCTGATGATCCGCTTTCACCTGCTGACAAGTGGAACATCTCATGAGAAAACCATCAAGATCTCTCTTCATTTCTGGACACCAATACTGGCGGTGTAGATCACGATAAATCTTGGTGACACCAGGATGAACTGCCCAAACCGAGGAATGAAAATCCTGCATCATCTCCTCGCGTATATCTGTCAGCACCCATACACATCCCTGGAAACGTAAGATCTCATCCTTGCCTACTATCCATCCAGGAAGAGGTTCTTCTCCTGACGCACTCTCCCATAGGACTAGGCCTCCATAATCTGATAGTTGTCTCATTCGAACTCGATCAAGAATAGTAGAGGTAACATCTACAGAAGAAAGGAAATTCTATCCATGTCTGTCATGCACCTCCAAATGCATCTCAAAGAATAGAGCTATAAGCTGCCACTCACTGCTGGCCTCCTGAACTGCCTAAATCTGAGTTCTCCTTCTCAATGCGTTAGCCACTACATTTTCATTTCCTAGGTGTATAGGAAAGCTCAAAGTCAAAGGACTGAAGATACTCGACCCACCTACACTGTCTAAGATTCATATCATGATGAGTGAAGATGTAATTGAGACTTTTTTGGATGGTGAAAACCACAAAATGATCTCCCAGAAGATAATTTCTCCAATAGTGTAGGGCATGAACAACTGCCTCCAGCTCGAGATCGTGCGTCGGGTAGTTCCTCTCATGTGGCCTCAACTGCCGAGACCTGTATACAACTAATCCATCTACCTGCACAAGCACATCTCCCAGCCCGATACCTGAAGCATCACAGTAAACAATGTAGCTCTTGCCCAGCTCTGGAAAGACTAGTATCGGTGCTGAGGTCAACCTCCCTTTCAGCTCCTGAAAGGCTGAATCACAAGAATCTGACCACAAGAACTTCACACCCTTCTTAGTAAAACCTGTCAGCGGTGCTGCTAAGCGTGAAAGTTTCTATATGAAGTGTCTGTAGTATCCAACCGGACCTAGAAAACTCAACACCTCAAAGACGTTCTTCGACTGCTCCCAGGAAACTACTGCTCTCACTTTCTCTGGGTCTACTAATACTCCTATCTCTGAGATAACATGACCCAAAAAGTGAATCTGATCCATACAAATGTGGCACTTTGAGAGCTTAGAATATAACTGATGCTCTCTTAGTGTACTCAAAACGATCTCAAGATGGGTAGCATGGTCGTTTCGAGTGTGATATTACACCAAAATGTCATCCACGAAAACCACCATGAAGGAATCCAAGTATGGATGGAACACTTGGTTCATCAGTTCCATGAAAACTGCAGGCATGTTCGTGAGGCTGAATGGCATAGCCATATACTCGTATAGACCATACCTGCTCCAGAAAGCTATAAGGGGTCTATCAGATGGTATAACGTGAAACTGATGATAATCGGACCTCAAATAGATCTTCGAGAACACCTGGGCTCCTTGAAGATGATCAAAGAGGTCATCAATCCTTGACAAGGGATATCGGTTCTTGACCGTCAATTGGTTCAGCTTCCGATAATCCACACAAATCCTTAGGGTGTCATTTGCCTTCTTTTCAAATAGGACAGGTGAACCCCAAGGAGGAGTACTAGATTGGATGAAACGCTTTGCCTATAACTCCTCCAACTTCTTCTTGAGCTCCTTAAAATCAAGTGTAGCCATCCGATAAGGAGGAATGGACACCAGTGCCGCTCCTGGCATGAGATCAATAGAAAAGTATACCTCAGGCTCTGGAGGAAAACCTGATATGTCCTCTAGAAAGACATCCCTAAAACGATCCACCACTAGAGGAAAGTTTAACTACGAGGTCCCCTGGTCATATAGATATAGACTGTAAATATGTGCTATAACTCCTCCTATCCCATGATGTTCAGGTCCTGCTCAACTTTCCTGGACATCCCACTCACCCCGATGAAGAGAAGATCCACCCTCTGGTGTTATGGAACTCACCCTGTAGAGATAGAAATCGACAACTTCCTAGAAGGGGACTAACCAGTCCATTCTGAGAATGAAATCATAGCTTGTCATCTCTAGGACATAGAGGTCCCATAAGAAGTAAAATCCTGCAACCTCAAGAGGGCACTCTCTGCACTGACGTACACTAACCGTTCTAGTCCCCAACAGTGTGTCTAGAGTAAAAGTATCGGTAGAGGAAAAGATGCAGAGCCCAAGGCTCTCCACAATATCAATAGAGATAAAGATATGGTAATCCCCTGTATCGAAAAGAACAGAAGATAAAACTGGGCCTTCTAAGATTGAACCTTGAATTGTAGAGGGTCCAGGATCCTGCTCCTGCTGGGTCTACTCTACTGCAAAAGCCTGACCTGTACCACGACCCTGTGATGCTACCTGACCACTCTGAGCTGATCCACCCTGCTTCCGCTGAAAGACTGGTGACTGACCACCTCGTCCTCGACCTCTACCTCAGCCCAAACGGCCATATGAACTCCAGTTCCCAGACTGGTGAGAAACTGGTGGCACTACTCCTGAACGGAGAGTCATGGATGAACACATGTCACCAGATGCTAGTGATAAAACCTGACAGAAGTGATGAAGATGACCCATCTTGCCACAAGAACTACACTCCACTGGGTTTCTCTGGCACTGCGTTCTCATATTCCTAGCCCTGCCAAACCGGTATCATACCACCTGACTAACTGAAGATGTGTCTCGCTACCTCGGGTTACCATGCGTAGACTCCCTACGACGCTTCCTGTTGTTAGCTTGTGAAGCACTAACTCTGGAAGCAAAACCGTTCTAGCTCTCAGCTCTTGAATCTCTCAGATTGCGCACTGCAATCAGTGCCTGGTTGATGATGGAAGCGATGGAAGTCAGCCTGAAGATATTCACCAGTGAGTGGATCTCCCACCTGAGACCATCCTCAAACTTCTTTTCCAAGAATAATCCATATCCGCCCTGGAGGGGTGTGAAATGCTGAAACTTGGAGAAATTAGAGGAATACTCCATGAAAGAATGATTACCCTGCTCCAGACTCATAAACTCCTGGGCTTGGTCGGCCCTCAGGCTCTCCGGATAGAAGTAGTCAAAATAGACGTGATAAAACTCCTGCCACACCATAACTTGCTGATGAACCACCTGTGAGATCACTTCCCACAATATCCTTGCAAAGTATCGCAGAATATAGGAAGTGAGATTGACCCGCCTCTCTGGAGGTATCTCTAGATGTTTGAAGATCGTCAGCATGGATTCTAGCCCCGACCCTGCATCCTGCGATCCTCCTTCCCCTAAGAAGGTGGGAGGATGCTGCTGTTGGAAAACCTATGTCAAGTCCGCCATAGACATGGCAGGAGGCAGATCTCCCTAGAAGGTCTGCATCATAATCTTAAATCCCTCCCTAAACTGTGCATAATCACCTACAACAGGTAAAACTGCTAGTGCCAAGGCTTTCACAATAGGAGGATCTAAAGGAAGTCTCTGATCTGCCGTATCATTTATCTGATCACTCCCCTGTGACTAGTGGTCAATCGGAGGACGTCTAGGTGCCATGATTCTACAAGTTCAAATGAAAACCTTAGATCGCATTATGAAGGACTGAAAACTAGGAGCATAAGAAGATAATAAGATAAATAAGGCATTCAAAATTTACATAACAAGCCTACATGGATTGTATAAAGACTACATGGCGTGTTCCCTTAATTCATTTACATGGGTGTGTCCTCCTACCTAAACTAGTCTTGTAACACCCCAAATACATGGCGTGTTGTCCAAACACACAACGTGTACTTGAATCCTCTTACCTGCCTGAGTCCTTCGACACGGTCCAGCCACATGGCTCTCTTAAGATAAAACTACACGATGTGTTCAAGGTAGACACGACGTGTACTAGACATGCCTTACCTGAACCGTGTTGTTAGCGACACGACCTAACACATGGATGACACTACATGGCGTATTCCATACGGACACGATGTGTATGAGAAAGGGTAACACTGACCCGTGTTGTTTATTACACGGCCGGATCCATGGTTAACTATACACGGCGTGTTCCCCGGGAACACGTTGTGCACTTGAAGGAATTCCCCAAACCATGTTTTTCGTGACACGGCCGGGTACCCAGGTCATACTACACAACGTGTAAAATTCAGACACGACGTGTATGTGAAAAGATAACACGACCCGTGTTGTTCATGACACGGCCGGGGTACCTATTTCAGACTACACGACATGCTAAAATAGTACACGGCGTGTTCCTACAAGATTTTTCAGAACCCTGTGTCCCTGCTCACACAGTCAGTGACATGACTATAAACTACACGCCGTGTAACCATAAAGTACATGCCATGTATTCTGGGTTTTTTCCAGATATTAGATTCCAAAACTGCTTTGAAGCCCAGAAAACACAGAAAACCAGCATTAAGGTTCCAAATTCCGATCCGTGAGGGTCCATAATCCCCACGAATCAAATCTTGGAATCTTATACAAGTTATAACAAAGAAAACAAGCAATGATCCACCAAATTATGGTCCATGAGGGCCCATAACACCTCAATAATAAAAGTTTGGAATCCATCTATGAAGAGCACTATACAAACAAATTCCCTATCAAACAGAAGGGATTATATCAAAGCATCTATCACAACAACAAGCATAATGTACATAACGTCTATCACAACAACATGAAATTGCTAATTCATCCTAGATGGCATGGAAAGAATTCATGGCATGTGATTTATAACAAGTTCCTATATGATGCATGAGATGGCACACCCTCATCCTATCGGGTTGTGACAGAAATAGAACCGCAATAACAACAACGGTAATAACACAAAACTTGTGAATCACCCAATGGTGAAATCAAATCAACTGTAAAATTGCAAACCAGTAAAATTGCAATAAACGAGGTAGTATGGATTTTCCTTGTATAAGGGTTAGGTACTCCCAGAAACAGCTTATTACCAAGTACCTATTCCATCCTATCCCTGGCTATAGGCTCAAAAAAGTAACTCAAGAGAAAAGAAATCCTCTGATACAAATTTTTAACGTCCAAGTTCCGGAAGCCACCCAGAGGCGCCCCGTACCCGGTAGGTCACATGGCCTTAAGAGCATTTCCCCGAACGTCAGAGGATGTTGACTAGCAGTGAGGGACATGTGTGTGATTGTGGGGAAACTATTCCCTCATTGGCAGAGTACACAATGGAAACACATGAATACATACAATAACGAAAGCAGTAAATATCCAACAACAGTTAATAGAGGAAGACTAATAAATAAAAAACTGGAGAAAAATATATAAATGATGCATGATAAAAATGCGTCTAGGAAAGCATCCAACCAAGTCACAATGTAGAAATACGGTACTAAACCCAAGTACAAAAGAAAGCAGATAAACTCCTCATCATTGCAATCCATAGCTTAGTCCCATGCTCTTAAGCTCCACAACAATCACGAACCTAAAGTCGAAGGGTGCTTGCCCTTATTTTTACCTGAAAAATATAATCTATTTGGGCCCAAAAGCATGACCCAAACAGGGTGTGATAAAAAGACACAGTAGGCAACCACCCGAAGATCTGTGCCTAACAGTCATTGAATATATGGCAAGTAAAGTACAGAAAGCAGTAAACAGGAAGTACTCAGCAGCAAACAATCCACAGTTTCTAGCATATAATTTACAAACAAGCAATCAGCCACTCAAGCAAGTAGAACAAATAGGTAACCCTATGGGTATTTCTCATAGCCTAACCCCTATGGTTCAACCTACAAGTACTAGAAACCCTCTAGGATGCACACACAGTCTCACTCCTCTAGTTCAGCTAAATAATAGACTCTCTGGGGAAGCACTCACCGTCAATTCTCCCTATATTCTCATATCGTACTAAAGTATCTCTTGGGAAGCGCTCAACATCTCATTCCCCCTGTGACCCATGTCAAGGAACTACAGAAACTCTGAGGAAGAACTCAACATCAATTCCCCATATGCTCTCGCATCGTATTATAAATACACTCTGGATAATCCCTTACATCCATTCTCCCTATGGTCTACTACACTAGGTTTTCACAGCCCTGTGTAAAGTCAGCAAGTATCACATCACATACGGACAAAGTAACCTAAAGAACTACTTGGATATCATTCTACAACAACTCATCATGGAAGAACAATAGTCACACCATTGTACAACTAGGCATGGAACTGGAAATAGCATAACAGGAAAAACTAGACCAAACAGTCATAAACAAGAAAAACATGCATGGAAAAAACATCCAAGCACAGTAAATTACCCTATTCACAAATAATAACCTCTACTCAGGCATATAAGTAAAGTAGGAAAACAATAAGGGAAAAACAGGAAACAGGCAATACCCCATCCAAGGGTATTGGTGGAATTTTTACAGATACTCAAAGACATTCTACAGAAAAGCACAAATCACCTACCTCGACGTTAGGAGATCGATATACATGAACCTCGAAGCTTGATTCTCCTTGGAAAATCATAGATCAAAGAAAATTCCCAAAAAGTTAAACCCATGAAAACTTGAGAAAGAGGAGGAATTGGAAAATAAAGCTCTAGGATAAGGAAGAGCTTACCGCTGTGATTCCAATGTAATCGACGATGGTCTATTCAGAGAACAGATGGAGGCTCAGGAGCTTGGAGAAGATTCGCGGCTGTACGGTTTCTCTCAGATGAAGAACACCTAGAGGAAGAAAGTTATAGGGTTAAGACGCGACCCCAATCCGTTTAATGAAAAAAAGTACATGACATGTACTTTTGGAGTACACGATGTGTACTCGCCTTTTCATACTCCGCTTTAGGCGGCCTCCACATCACACCTACATGGTCGTGTGTGTGGTCATGACACGACCAACACACATCCTCGAGAGGTATCAAAGTACATGGCATGTACTTATAAAATACATGGCGTATACATAGAAAATTTCCAAGATTTTATATTTTTCCCAAAAATGACCAAAAAAGAAAAACACACCTAAAAAGAAGATCTGGGTTCTTTCAAATCATAGTATTCATTGCATTTGTATAAGGGCATGGAATGGTTCATAATTTTAAAAGATATTTATTTTTTCTGATAGTTAATATGTGATCTATATAATGTGTGACAATCCATCCCCTATATAGCATTTAATTCCACCAAGGAATGTATCACAAGATTCACTGGAAGAATCTTCTTACATACACCAATAGAAGAACAATCTAGCACTTGGGTTTCAATGATCACACCACTAAATGTTTTTATGAATATCTATACTTCAAGGTATCAGGGATTCGATTAAATAGTTCTAGAAAACTTTCAAGATATAAAGGAATATATAGAACATGAATCAAATAATAATTTTTCCATTCTTGAGTGAATAGGAATTGTACCCTGTATGGATTCATTTTCCTGATCCACTTCAGTGGTAGTGATGAAATAAACTTTACTTGGATCTTTTGTATTTGGTGGGTGAAAAGTCTGATTGCCTTAATAGACTCAAGGTTTAGTGAATTGGATTACATATTTCCATTTCTTCTTATATTTGAAACATTGAACCATGGGTGGTTCTCTCCTTCAATCCATCATATTGGTTGGATTCATTATGTCTCTTCAACATTCATGAGATTGGTGGCCTTATCTCCCACACTAACAGCATTTCTCCATCCCATTGAGGAAATTCCCATGATGTTTCTTCCCACATTTTTGACATGTGATTGGTTGAGATTTCATTCCACCTTTTTCTTTAGATATCCCAGCTTGAAACTCCATATTTTTTTTCTTATATCTATAGCCATGGGACCATTCTCCAAACCCCATCTCCACTTTGAGACCACATCAAACAAATTATTCATAACTCCTAATGTCTATAATTTATAGAGGCTTTAGAAGGTGTGTTTTTAAACCACTAAAGAATTTATTTATTTTTCTATCTTTTTATAAGAAAACTTGAGGCATACCTTGAATGTATTGTGAAATTTTCTTTATGGGATGTGATAGATTCATCTTCCTTTTTCCTCTGCTCTATAAATTATCTCTCCATATTTGTATGAAGAGTTTGAGGGAAATACCTATTAAGAAATATTATCTTAAATACTTTCCACTCCATCTCTTAAATTTAATCCTTCCTCTTTGTGTTCTTAATAAATTCCCACCATTGATCAACTTGTCTATCTAAATAATAAATGGGTAGAGTCACCTTCTCCTTCTCAGAATAAAGGAGAACATAAAATATCTTCTCCATTGTGTTGACCCACTATTCTGAGACAAGTGGATCAAAATATCAACTAAATGTTGGTGGTCATTTCCACATAAAAGACACAATATCCAATTGTCTCCTCTTAGGTGAAAGTAGATATTCCACATTATTCATGTAATTATTCATAGCACGAGACAGCTGTGCAATCATTTCCATAAAAATTTGAACTCCACCTCC
This sequence comes from Viscum album, assembly GCA_963277665.1. NCBI lineage: Eukaryota > Viridiplantae > Streptophyta > Magnoliopsida > Santalales > Viscaceae > Viscum > Viscum album. Next base: position 409,287,855 of record OY728129.1, on the reverse strand, counting down.
CATGGAATTGGGGATTTCATTTAAGAAATCACTACATTGTCCCTCATATGTGTTCTTATCTTGGTTTCTTATAGATCCCAAAATTTTCTAAAATAGGAAAGATTTGAAAAAAAAACATCCGTTAATAACCCAAGAATAAAAAATTATTTCTTTATGCAATTAACTATAATGGAATATCTTGTGTGATCCCTGTGTTTATAATTTTTCTAAAATAATTATTCTTAGGTGATTAAATTAATTTCTTCTTGTTCTAAGGGTTTTTTATAATTTTCTATAATCATAATTCCCAAATTAATTAAACTATGCTCGAATACCAACTATAGAAACCCTTATTTTTCTTACATAACTATTACATTATTTTAATGATAAAAACATAATAGTGATACAATCTATGATCAAAGGTTCAGTGTCTTGGGAAAATTAGTGACATACATCACATATGAATAATAAAACATGAACATTAATTTAATTCCTTTTTATATGTATTCTTAGTGGCCCTCGAGTTCTCGATATTACAAGTAGCCACATGAGGATATACATTAAAGATATGGGTGAGCTAAAATCCCAGTTAGAGGATGAATAAGAGGAATGAATCAATATAAAATGGGTGAGCATAATCATAGTCATCATAGCATAATCATAGTATCATAATCATAATCATGACAGGATTCTTTGGATAAAGGAACAGAATAAAGAAATACATAAAAATGAAACATCACGTCCTAGTGGTCAAGTACCTCACATAGTTATGAAAAAATATAGCATCATGTTCATTCATAACATATGTTAATAATACTAAAATAATCATTGTGACCAAATATAGAATCACATTCACACATATTTCACCTTATATTCTGAGATACATCTCATTACCCAATGCATTGGAGTGCTATATAATTCTGGATGCACCCATCACATCATAAAATTTACATAATCAAGCATGCCACATATAATATATATCAATATTAGACATAAAATAACCCATAGAAATAAATGAGTTTTATTTCAAAAAGCATACATTCATGAATAAACTTTGGGGTCCCCAAAATAAAAATGGATTAACATACTTGTCATGATAATTATCAATCTTGAGTGAGGAAGAAACTATCTCAAGAGAAGTAAAAGACGTGTTTTTATATAGAATAGTTATTTTGGAAAAATTAATGCATTTTTCATCTGATCATATTGAAAACATGTATATACAAGAAAAGAAAAAGAAAGGACAATGAAATTATATTTGAGTAATATTAAAAGAACATCCACACTGAAATTTGGAATGGAAGAGGAATAACCCAAAGAAAGGAAATTGGGATTGAGAATCCCTTTACCATATGTTTGAATTCTTTATTAAATTTAATATCTTCGATAATAAAATTAGATTAATAAATTAATAAATATAGAACCTATTTTATATGTATATGATTCATTATAATTTTATTATGTTTGATTATGGCCATTTTGATGAGTTATAGAGTTCAATTTCATCATTCAGAAGTGTTCATTTTCTTAGTTTTTCATGATCTATTCACTTGTATACATGTATGGAAGTCCATGTAATATCATAATAATTATCCAAAATTGAAATTATATGTTATCAATAAACTTAATAAATTTTAAATGGACTTATATATTATTTTGTTTCTAGATATGAGGATGATTCATTAGATAAAATGTTAATAATAATCATTAAGATTAATTTGGATGTTTTTTTATCATCATGAAGTATCTTTGTTTTATAATTTAATATTATTATGACTATCCTTTAAGGTGATAAAGTAAAATAAAAACTTTTCATTGTTGAAGGCGATAAATTAACACCTTACAGATGATGTTTTCATTTTCAGAATAAAGGGGGGGGGGGGGAGAAGAGGATTGAAGAGGAATGTTCAATTAACATAATAAAATTACTGTATATATAAGATAAGAGAGTTATAATTAATTCTTCTAAATATTATGTAAGAATATAATTAGAAAATAAATTAAATTAAAAAAAATAAAATAAAATAATAAAAGAGGATTTTACCTCTTGAATTCTTCTCCTTGATAACCTCCTTAGGGAAATTAGATTTGATATTTGGTTGAGACTAAAGGATCTTGAACATGGGGGAGGGTCTTTGTAATAGGATTGGGTATAATTTGATAAGATTCATGGCTTAAAATTTGTCAGGAGAAGAGGTGGTGAGGGTTGTATTTATAGGTGAGAAGGAGGTTCGAATATTTTATAAATTAGTTTAATATTTTGGCTTAAGACTATGAATAGTTTGAACTGTGTCACTAAATATATTAAAATAATGAAGGAGTTATTGAGATAATGGTTCTTACTTCATCCTTACATCAACAATGAATAAAAAATACATGTATTTAGCACATATCATAAATTATCATATTTCAATATTCACAAAAAATTCAACTATTTATGGAAAAATACCAAAAATTCACCCTAACCATTTTAGGATGTGTAGAATTAAAAAATTAACTCCATTTTATAAAAATAATTTTCTAAATATGATAAATTTAGTTTTTATTTTAAATAAAAATTTATTAAAAAAAATACTGATTTTAAAATTATAACTAATTTTATTAGATGTTGAAAAATTAATTATGATATCATAAAATTATATTATAATAATAGGAAATATATATATACTAATTTATGAATCTATTTTATGAAAATAAATTTTCTTTTAAATCATAATATTAATTATAAAATTGTACATAAAACTTTATGTTTTACAAAGATACCAACACTTAATTTATAATTTTTAAAACATTTATTTACTTATACTATGATATAATTATATCATTTTTTATTTATATGATACCTAAATTTTATTTATACTTTAATAGGTGAGGATAGTATTCTATTGGCTGAATTAATATTCTTAATGGTCAATCCACTAATCCTAGGGTCAAGTTATTATTCCATTTGTATTTATTCCTTAATTTATAGGAATATCACTTATTTCATTATTCATTTATGAAAATAAGTCTTTTATTAGGTTCTCTATGATATATATATGTTTTATACCATATAAAATAATTATAAGAAGGGAAATAATTCCATTTATAAAATTTTGGGTTGTTATAGAGGAAATGAGACCAACCTATAGAAGACCAAGGCCATCAACCAAATGCCTCCCTTGAGCAACCTTCGAGAGTTATAGGGCCTCCAAGGATTCTTATCCTAAATATGTCAATTTATTATGAATCTAGCTGGAAAGTGTAATCCCTTCTTTAGGTTCATGAGGAAACAAACAATTTTCTTATGGAATGAGTAATGCCATACCACATTTGAGGATATCAAGTAGTATCTTCGACAACCTATGGTTCTGATGCCACCCATATTAGGAAAGTCTCTAATCCTCTATGTGACCATCCTGGAATGGTTCCTTAGATTTATTCAAGACCAAAAAAAAATGAGGGTGGGGAAAATAGTTTATACTATCTCATTCATATGCTCCCCAACACAGAGACCAGATATTAATCTATCGATTAGAGATACCTCATTCTAGTTTTTGCAGTGCAGAAGTTGTGATATTACCTACAACATCACAAGATATATATGGTCTCCCAGGTGGACCCACTGAAGCGTATGCTCAATCTCCCTATAATGAAATAATTGTTGGCATGTTGGGTAGTGATCCTCTAGCAATTTGACATTAGGTTCATTCTACAAAAGGCTTCCAAAGGTCATGAATTGGAATAATTCATAGTTGTGCATCAAAACCCCTGAAGAACTACCCATGGAGGTTTATTTTTTAGATGAAGAAATACGATTATGGGATTTGGCTATATCATGTTGGAAGATTCTTTTCAATGGTGTATCCCAAAGCCCAACAATTATAAGGCTCTAAAACCCTAGGCTTAACAAGGTAGGCCTGAGAATCATTTTCATCATCCCATCATAGTTCTTCCTTCCATACTAGATCCTATTGTTATAAGTTTTCACCAATAACAAGGCATAGTATCGGTATATCATTACTGGTCACGATTTGGCCCTTGAGATTGATATCCCATTTTTCATGTGAAGGGAGATTATAAGTTAGTCATTAAACAGATCGATGGTGAAAACAACGTTATAAAGAAAGATATTACTCCCCTGCTAGAGTTAAATCATCAATTGATGGACTAGTTCCCTTCTAAGATGAAGGTGACCCATATCCTTCGATCACACAATGGTCGATCTGATGTATTGGAAATCCTGACCACATCTCTCATAGAACCTGACCAGGATGACTTGATCATTTATGTAGAACATCAAAGGGTCATTTAACCCTCCATTTTAGATGATGATAATAGAAAACAGGTAAACCAAATGGTTGTTACTCTTTCTATTCCAAGACCCTAACCCCCCCTACAATAGTGGAAACATATGATTAGACAACTCCCTTAATTGATAATCTCTAGTGAAACATTCTCCCATTATACTAAGACATTCATGAGGGAATCTATCAGTGTATATCATAGTTTGCCCCCAGAGTGGGATTAACCTTGAGTAAAATCTCTACAGACATGATTTTTATGGAATTATCCTCTATTTCATTCAAGGAGAAGAGACCCCTTAGGTTATGTGGGAATTAAATGTTGAGTCCTATGGTTCCATTAGGTGGGATCGAATATCTCTCACTATATTCAAAGACTGGGATACTTCTATCCCGCCATGGTCTATAACTACATCGAGTTATCCAATAGGTTTCATGTGTGTCCAATCCTTGCCAATTTTTTTATTCTACCACTGAAGCTTATCCATACCAACAAGTATTCTTGGAAATTTGGATAATGGGGTCTTGATTTCATGGGTCCATAATCACCAGTGACACCTATCCAATGAATGTTCATTCTACCTGTAATGGAATTATTCCTAAAATGGATAGAATTGATTACCCTCAAGGAATTCAAATCCTAATTTTTGTTCAATTTTTTGATCTCCCACATCATCCATCTATTTGGAGTTACTCGCGCTATTCTCATAGAAAATGGAACAACTTTCAAGCCACCAAGATGGAGAAATTTTGCACTATGTACAAAAACCAGTCCAACCATACTTATCACTGCCATGCATATAAGAATTTATAGATAGAGGCATTCAAAAAATACTATCTAACATCTTGATGAAAATGGTTGGCTAAAACAAAAAGAGTTCTGTATAAAATCTCCCCAATGCCCTCTAGTCCTATCAGATGATGACTTAGAACCCCACTTAGATGACCCTATACTCCTTGTTGTATGGAACAGAGATATTATTTCCCATCTAGGTTCAGTCATCATCACTCTAAATAGTTGTCTATGACCAGTATACTCCAGACAGAATGGAATAGGATCTCCTGAATAAGTTGAAATATCTCAAAGAGAACATGCTCTAGGCCTTATATAATCTAGAGAGGCACCAAAATAGGGTAGTGAGAGTGTTCAACAAGAATTTTCACCTCTTCTCTTTCCTCTAGGGTGAAATGGTACTATCGTTTTGAACACTGATGCTACCTAAATGAAAGCCACCAAAGTTGGAGCCAAGATGGTAAGGACCTTATATCATCTATAAGGTCTATTCTAACAGAGCATACTCTTTGATCACCATGTATAGAGATATTATCACACCTACAACCAACACCAATTTTCTCAAGAAGCACTTTGTTTGAGGAGACATTTGGTCCAAGTAGTATCGCCATAAACTATTTTCAATTGGTCCAAGAAGTATGACTTTAAACTCAATGAAATTGGTCAAACCTATGCAACCTTAAATTTTAGTAACATTGGTTCAAGAATTATGACCTTAAACTATTTTCAGAACTTATAGTATGTGTCAGGCCCAAAATGGTCCTAGATACCTTGATAAAGGGGGTGAATTAGGGTATTCATATTATTTTGGAAATTATTTTTTCCCCACTAGATATTGACCTCTTTATTACAAGGGTCACTTGTTATGCTCTCTAGTGATAATTTACTTTCCAATTTTAACAAATGATGATGAACTAAAAGTGAAGTAGCAAAGCATGCACAAGTACACATAGATTATTATTTGGTTCACCTTTAATAGAATGCATCCAAGGATTATACAATAACGATGTGCCAATGTACCAAATTCACTACGTCTTACTACCAATAATGAGTACAATGATTGGGATAGATCTTATATGACTAGGATCACTACCTTTACAAGATTTAGGGTTTAATCACTAAATTCCCAAGGGTCACTCCCTATGCCTCTTTCTCTGTCTCACTGTTGGTGCAATGGGTCACTGTCTTCCTCTTCCTTCGCTCACTACTCTTAGAAAGGAATCCACTCAAAATTTATAGACCTATAGGTCAAACACAGTTTATGGATGTGTAGGTCCCTTCATTTTCATGAATTCATACATCCTAAACTATAGGTAGATGATATGTTGACATCCCTTTTTCACCAATGGATTAAATACACATTTATATGTTCTGTTAGATACCAGAAAATACTTTCGTAAACTCATTTGAAGCTTTGTCAAGATTCCTTGAGTATTATGTGTAACACCCCGAACCTAGATACCCAGATTCAGTGCATTATTACATAAAAATTTAATGATCACAAAGGATCAAGTCTCGAAAGACTGATTAGTTTAGTATTCTTGTAAACACTAGATATATTCATAAGTATTACATTAAATCATAAGGTAAAAAAAAACTACAACAACATCTTGTCTTCATATCCCCTCATACTATCCCTGTAGGTCATTCATAAATTACTTCTTCACATCTTGGGAAAAATAAAACATTGAAAGGGGTGAGCTCAGATGCTCAGTAAGGATAACAATATAGCAAAAGCTTTCATAGATAAGCATAGACACTTAATGCAATTTATAACTAAAAAAATACATTTAAACTTGAACTTCAGCATAATATGGAAAAGATAAAATAAAATAATGCAATTTACGTATTCAAATAGATATTATACAAGTCAAACAATCAAATGCAATATCAATAACCACTTTCATAATGATGGAATGCATAATGCCAGACTATCATAACCACATAGCCAAGGCCTCGTGCCAAGACTACAAATAATATTTTTCCAAGGCCTTGTGCCAAGACACTAGTTTGTCTTATGAGACCTACCGATGCATCGAGGATCTATAGCGGGCTCCACCCGTCACTTACTAAGTCCAATGCATTCCTCATATGAAAAGTTTTAAACATAATATAAACATTCGAATTAAAACTATCATACGAAATGTCAATACTTTATCCACAAACCATGAATGGTATAAAAATAGAACATCCATAGTCAAACATAACTCATTAGATACAATATGGAAGATTGTATTGTATAATAATAACCTCAATCGATAATAATGAATGATATTGACATAGATGAAAATAACCATCAAAACTATTTGAGAGAAATATCCACCTTTTCTTGAAAACATTTAAAAGTCACACTATTTGTCAAGAAGCCGTTTAAAAATAGATTTTTGAATCAAAGTATCCCCTACCACTTTGAAACATTTAAAAGGAGTTTTAATTTTAAAACTTTAATGTCCATATAAATAAATCCTTAAAACTTTTTTTTAAAACATGGACATTAATGAGCAAGATTTAGAAGAATAAGTCTTTAAAACATTTAAAAATGGTATTTTAGTTAGAGTTTCTAACCAAAAGAGATACACTTGAATAAAAATAATTGAGGTAATAAAAACATTGTAATATCATGAGAATAAATGGATTCATGATATACTATGTCAAAGTACATTATATACACCACATAAAAGTGATTTGGTGTATAACAATAAAGAAGTCTCAATGGAATGTAAATTGAGATGAAATCTCTCATAAAGGCCGTATCCTTGGGTTAAGGATAAATCAACGACATAGTTATGTGTGACAAATATAAATACACTAAATATTATTGTATATTCAGTGTAAAACAATCAAATTACATTCACACATAATCTTATAAAAGCAACATCAATGAATTGGATGTTTAACTCAACAAATGGAGAATGAGTTAAAATTACTGTTATCAAATTCATATCGATGACTTGAGAAATTATCAATGGAGTGATTATGTTTATCCAATGTATATCAACATAAAAGTGGAGTGGAAATTATGACATAAGAAAATGAATAGTGATTCCACACATAATCTCGGAGTAAAATAATCAATGAAGTTTGCGTAAAGTAGAATAAATGGAAATTGAAATTTCAAATTCCCTTATCGATTTGGTAACTTACGAAACATACACCCATGAAAGAAGGATAATACAATGATGATGTAAATATCCATAAATTATATTATATTACACAATGAATACAATCATGGGAAGTACACACACCACATGCAGTAAATAAGTGGTGAATAATGGAATTCTCACGGAATTAAGAGTGAGATAAGAAACCCCTTACATTGTACTTTTTCCTTGGTCGACGGTAGGTTAAACTCTTTTATAATGGTGAAATAATTGTTATTAAATTATAAAAGAATTATATAAATTAATATGATATCATATATGATCTTTTAACATTGATTTGTTAATAATATCTCAGTATTATCGTTGTTTCGGATGTTAACTTACTCGTTTTCTTTTATATGTTTTGTTACGTAAGCCATGTTTGTCATGGATAGGTTGTATCTTATTTATATCCAGAATTATATCAAGTCCTTAAAAATTATTTTTAAATCATCAAATGATAATTATACTTTAATGGATACGATGGAGAATGAATCTCAATGCGTTCGTGGATACGGTAGTCCGTACGTACGCACGAGCGACAATATCATTCTTTTGATTATTAAAATAATATATAATTGGATGGTATATCATATATACAGAATAATTATAATTTTAAATTTATTATTTAAATGAATTATAAATCATTATTATACCCATCCAAATAATAATATATTGAATAATAACAATTACACCACGATGTGGAGACGGTAAGCCGTACGTACGCACGTATAATGACATGTCATTCAAAGGATGGATAGAATACCTAATATGGTTGGACCATATTTATAATAATATTACAGTATATAGGAGATACTGGACTCATTATTTTATAATGGTAATAACAAAGAAAGAAGTAGTTGAAGAAGAAATGAATTTGAAAAAGGGTGGTGAAAACATTACCTCTTCTTCGGGTTCTTCCTTTTGATTTCATCAAAAGGGCTCCTTAGGTTGGCTTGATGATCAAACTAAGTCCTCTAGGTTGTAGTGAGGGAAGTTGAGAGAGTATTTGGGCAGGTTTTGGCCGAACCAAAAGGCTTTGAAGGTGTGATTTAATGAGAAGGGAGAGTGCCCTTTTATAAGAGGGGTGAGGGGCACCTTTGAAAAAGCTAGAAATATTATTTTATAATAAATTCATATTCGGTTTCAAATGGCCCCAAAGTGGATTATTTAAAGTTTAATGTGGGTATAGGTCTAAAACCACTCAACCAATAGAATTTATATAGGTTTGGGTCATTATATTAACCTTATCTTTAAGTATTAACTCTTAGTTAATTAGTTTCACTTTTACAATGTGTCTTTGCATTTTTATATTATATGCTTAATAAACTTACTATATACATTCAAGAGACCCCCAAGTGGTCCATTAGTGATACACCTATCATGATAAAAGTCTCTTGGCCGAACCTTATATTTTTAAGAATTTAATATCAATTAATAATATAATATTTGTTTTAAAATCTCTTTTATGTCAATTTTGACACTATTCAATAATTGATTTTTGTGAAACTCATATCAGAATGATTACTTCAAAAAAAGTCAACTAAATAAATCCTAATATTTCATATTAACCTATAAAATTAATTTAATTCAATAAAAGTATCCAATTATATATATTTGAGTATTTATAATATCAATTATTTTAATTTTTAACTATTATGGTAATTACTGCATCATCATTGTGTCATAAAAAAATTAAATTATTTAATGTCTAAAAATTATAAATAAAATATCATTATGTAGGAAATATTTTTATATTTCTAATGAATATTTATAATCGAGTTTATCTTATGTGTAACCCTATATTAAAAATGTTTTAGTAAATAAACTTTGATTTTAACTCTTTTAACTCTTCATTGAATTAAATAATAATAAATGTCCTGATCTAATACAAGTGGACCTAAATGATAATATTTTATTCCTAACGTTGTTTTTGGTCAAGATACACTTGTCCAATAGAATTAGGACATGTGTTATGGTAATATTAATATCATTTTTACTCTTAATTACCCTATTTACTTTTAACTGTGGTAAATAAAAGTAAAAAGTTACTATTCACCAAAAATTATTTTCATCTCAATGAACCAAATTTTACTCCTTGATATTAACCATGTCTCTTTTATTTTTGAAATTCCACTCACAGAAGCGGTAAAATTAAGTTTTATGAAAAATTCAGTTTTTTAACTACCACTTAGTGGTTTCACTATTCATCAAAAAAAATGAAAGTTTCCAGAAAAATAGCAAAAATTAGGCCTAAGCTATATTTGATATTATGAATTCAAAAATGATGTCTATTTTCCCAAATTCAAAACATATAAGTTGCATTAATTAATTTAAAAATTAATTCCCGTCGTCAAAACAAATAGCGTGTTTTTAAGAGATAATAACTATCAAAAGATTGACACTTTTTTATGTCTGGTTTAAATGTGAAATCTCATCCAATGGCCAACATTGTAATAAATGGTAAAAATATATTCAAAATATACTTTAATACAACTCAAATTAATAATTTATCACTATTAATTATTTCGATTAAAAAAGTTGTTTTTTATTAAAATTTAGTAATTTTCACTATTCATCAAAATATGTAAGTTATCCGAAAAGTACCAAAATTTCACCCTAAGCTAATTTCGATATTACGAATCCAAAACTGAAGTCCATTTCGAATGATAAAATTAATAAAATTTCAAAAGGTATGTATTACTATTCATAATGGCTACTTTGATTGGTTGTGGTGTGTTAGAATCTCAAAGTTGCGTACAACGCACGTCATTACATTATTCAAAGGGAAATGTACCGTGGAAGCTTGGGGTGTTACATTCTACCCTCCTTCAATAAATTGCGTCCTCGCAATTTTTTTTAAATTGGGCTTGAGAATATAATGGAATGTCCCACATCGGAAAAAGAGTCAATAAATCTATCACTTTAAAAGAAAGGAAGAGTGGTATAAAGGTCACCCAAGATAACCCATACTAGGATTCCATGTAGAAAAACATGGATATGGACGATAAACTATGTGTTTAGTTCTGATGGAGAGGGATAGAAAACATGATCAGGAGAAAGTTAATAATAAGAAAATCACAAACTTGTGTCGGGACAAATGGTCCTTAGACTCCCAGTAGGAAAAGTCAACGAACAACATTTTTTTGTTTTAAGTTACATTACATAAGGACGAGGAATTCATTTATGATACTTACTAAGAACATAAAGAGATATACTTACTTTTGAAGTGGAGTTTCCTTCTTTAATAAATTTTTACCACTAACTCATTTTTTTTGAACAATGAGTATTCAAGAAGACTTGGTCACAATGGAAGAGCTAGAATAAAGTTCTATAGAAATAAAAGATCCACGTAGGATAAACTATATATTTACCTTATCTTTAGAGATTAATCGAAACAAAAATGGTTTGTATAATATCTGATGACCCCCCAAATGGGTATTCCATTAGAGAAAAAAACACTAATCTTAATTTCTAAAATTTAACCACCAATACCCCAAAGTTAAATAAATACCATTCAATAATCAATTGTCCTTAAAATCCTTCAATATAATCCAAACTAATATTGAAACTCAAAACATATAAGAATGTAGTCTTCCATGTTAAATTGTATCTCCAAATAACATTAATTTCTCTTAAAGTCACATACTTAAAAGTGATTAACCTAATTATTTCAATAAACAACCCAAATCACTATAAATCCACAATAAAAACATAGATAAAAATACACCATTACTCCTCAAATGAAATCTCATACTATTCTTTTTTCCATACAACAAAGTTAACAACTTCCAAAATAACATTTATCACTTAATTACCAAATCATTTTCCTATACTAAGGGTATTCATTTGATAAGACATAAGATCCCAAATCAAATTATTAATGATCAATAAAATCATTTAACTAAAAATAATAGTCACACTAACCGGGGACTTCACGTAGTCCAGTTGTAGGTGATAAATCCCAATCGCACTTTGGTTGTGGGTTCGATTCCCACGGCTTTGTCCGACGCGACGGGTTGTCACACGGTCTGCGTGTTGTCCTTTTTCAAAAACTATATTTTATAACATTACCAAAATGAGAGAAATTCCTCAAAATAACCATAACATAATTTAACCACAAATCTTATCTCTTACCTTGAATTTTCCTCCCAAATTATAATAACTTATAATTACCTCAAACACTACTGGAAATAGAGGATATACCAAAGGTTATAAACCGTTGGTATAGGCTGGAAAACTGTTGGTATATTCTACACCAACAGTTGTCCGAACTGTAGGGATGTAAGGCATGGGGAAAGATCTATATAAATGGTTTGAAGTAAACCGTTGGGATATCCCACTCTATGTATTGATTTCCCAACGGTTCAACATGAACCGTTGGTATAGGTTTACCCAACGGTTTAGAACCGTTGGGAATTCTATAATTATGATCTTATACCAACGGTTCACAACCGTTGGTATAGTGTTTTTCCCAACGTTTTTAATAAAACCGTTGGGAATTAAATGATTTTGATCTTATACCAACGGTTGTAAACTGTTGGTATAGCTTTTTTCCCAACGGTTTCAATGAAACCGTTGGAATATGTTTAAGTATAGTTTTTTATCAATGTTTTATTGAACCGTTGGTATAATTATTTCACAAAGTATACCAATGGTTTACAACCTTTGGTATTCTGTATTTCCAGAATTGTTTCACAACATCCCCTCCAGTAGCCCCTCCAGTGCATAAACCTGTATAAAAACACCACTAAAAACACTGACAGACTTAAAAAAACAAAAAATAACACCACCTATTTGATTAGAGACATGGTGAATAATTTTCCATTTGAATCATTATATGACAACAATCATCCAGTATAGTTGAATCAGAGTTTCAATAAATCAAATATTATTTACACCCATTTCAATCATCATATGACAACCACTTTTATAATATATGGTGAAAAGGTATTTTCATAGGATTCTCATCACTTTTGACTCCATAAGTGACACACCATGCCTCGAATTGATGATGGGTTGACTGGTACACATCACATATGATCCATGGATAATTGCCCTAATGTTTCAACACAATCAGAATCTGTTTGATCAGTTTGGCATATGTACGTAAAATATTATCCATTTTGAACAAAAGAGAGGTAGTTTGGGTGGTCCCCGCCTCACGGTGACTCATTTTGAGGCGGGGTTGACTCTTACACATCACATATGACTCATGGATCGTTTTCCTAAAGTGTCAACAGAATCCAAAGGCATTTGGTCTATTTCTCGTATGTCAGTTGTTGATATCACTTACAATTTAGTCCATTTTGATGAAAAGAGAGACAGTTTGAGTGATTCTGGCCACACTGTGGCTCATATTGAGGCAAGGTTGACTCGTACACGTCAAATATGACCCATGGATCGTTTTCCAAAAGTTTCAATAGAATCCGAAGGCGTTTTGTTAGTTTGGCATATGTCAACTGTTGTTTTCACTTAAAATTAAGTCCATTTTAAACAAAAGAGAGACACTTTGAGTGGTGTCGGCCACACCGAGCCTCAAATTGAGGCGGGGTTGACTCATACACATCACATATGATCCATGGATCGTTTTCCTAATATTTCAACACAATCAGAACCCGTTTGATTAGTTTGGCGTATGTATGTATAATATTGTCCATTTTTAACAAAAGATAGACAGTTTGGGTGGTTTCATCCTCACTGTGCCTCGGATTAAGGTGGTATTGACTCTTACACATCACATATGTCCCATGGATCGTTTTCCTATTGTGTCAATAGAATCCGAAGGTGTTTGGTCAGTTTCCCGTATGACAGTTGTTGATTTCACTTACAATTTAGTCCATTTTCAACAAAAGAGAGACAATTTTAGTGGTCCCAGCCACACCGCGGCTCAGATTGAGGCAAGGTTGACTTTTACACATCACATATGACACATGGATCGTTGTCCTAAAGTTTCAACAGAATCTGTAGGCGTTTGGTCGGTTTTTCGTATGTCAGTTTTTGTTTTCACTTAAAATTAATTACATTTTAAAAAAAACAGGCACTTTCAGTGGTGTTGGCCACACCGGGCCTCAGATTGAGGCGGGGTTGACTCATACACTTCAAATATGAGTCATGAGTCATTTTCCTAAAGTTTCAACACAATTATAATCCGTTTGATTGGTTTGGAGTATGTACATAAAATATTGTCTATTTGGAACAAAAGAGAGGCAGTTTGGGTGGTCATGGCCCCACGGTGCCTCCGATTGAGGTGGGGTTGACTTTTACACGTCACATATGACCCATGGATCGTTTTACTAAAGTTTCAACAGAATATTAAGGAGTTTGGTCAGTTTCCCGTATGTCAGTTGTTGATATCACTTACAATTTAGTCCATTTTGAACAAAAGAGAGGCAGTTTGAGTGGTCCCGGTCACACCGCGGCTCGAATTGAGGTGGGGTTGAATCGTACATGTCACATATGACCCATGGATCGGTTTCCTAACGTTTCAATAGAATCAGAAGTCGTTTGGTTGGTTTGGCGTATGTAAGTTGTTGTTTTAACTTAAAATTATGTCCATTTTAAACAAAAGAGAGATAGTTTGAGTGGTTCCGAGCACACTATGGCTCCGATTGAGGTGAGATTGACTCGTACACATCACATATGAACCATTTATCGTTTTCCTAAAGTGTCAATAGAATCCTAAGGCATTTGGTTAGTTTCCCATATGACAGTTGTTGATTTCATTTACAATTTAGTCCATTTTGAACAAAAGGGAGACAATTTTAGTGGTTCCGGTCAACCGCGGCTCGGGTTGAGGCAAGTTTGACTCATACACGTCAGATATGACCCATGGATCTTTTTCCTAAAGTTTAAACTGAATAAAAAGACTTTTGGTTGGTTTTGCTTATGTCAGTTGTTTTCACTTAAAATTATGCCCATTTTAAACAAAATAGAGATAGTTTGAGTGGTCTCGGCCACACCGCGACTTAGATTGAGGCAGGGTTGTCTCATACACGTCACATATGAGCCATGGATCGTTTTACTAAAGTTTCAATAGAATCCGAAGGCGTTTGGTTGGTTTGGGGTATGCCAGTTGTTGTTTTCACTTAAAATTAAGTCCATTTTAAACAAAAGAGAGCCACTTTGAGTGGTTTCGGCTACACCAGACCTTGGATTGAGGCGGGGTTGACTCGTAAAAATCACATATGAACCATGGATCGTTTTCCTAATGTTTCATTACAATCAGAATCCGTTTAATCAGTTTGGCGTATGTACGTAAAATATTTTCCATTTTTAACATAAGAGAGACCGTTTGGGTGGTGTCGGCCGCACTGCGCCTCGGATTGAGGCGAGATTTACTCTTACACATAAAATATAACTCATGGATCTTTTTCCTAATGTGTCAACAGAATTCAAAGTCATTTGGTCGGTTTCCCGTATGACAGTTGTTAATTTCACTTACAATTTAGTACATTTTCAACAAAAGAGAGACAGTTTGAGTGGTCCTAGCCACACCATGGCTCGGATTCAGTCGGGGTTGACTTTTACACGTCACATATGACCCATGTATCGTTTTCATAAATTTCAATAGAATCTGATGGCGTTTGGTCAGTTTGTCTTATGTCAGTTGTTGTTTTCACTTAATATTAAGTCCATTTTAAACGAAAGAGAGGCACTTTGAGTGGTGTCAGCCACACCGGGCCTTGTATTGAGTCGGGGTTGACTCGTACACGTCACATATAGTCCATGGAATATTTTTCCAAATGTTTCAACACAATCAGAATCCGTTTGATCAGTTTGGCGTTTGTACGTAAAATATTGTCCATTTTGAATAAAAGAGAGACAGTTTGAGTGGTTTCGGCCACACCGGGCCTCAGATTGAGGTGGGGTTGACTCGTACACATCACATATGAGCCATGGATCATCTTCCTAAAGTTTCAATAGAATCTTAAGGCCTTTGGTCAGTTTCCCGTATGACAGTTGTTGATTTCACTTACGATTTTGTTCATTTTGAACAAAAGAGAGACATTTTGAGTGGTCCGGGACACACCACGACTCAGATTGAGGAGGGGATGACTCATACACGTCACATATGACCCATGGATCGTTTTACTAATGTTTCAACAGAATCCTAAGGCGTTTGGTCAGCTTTCAATTAACCGTTGGTATATAAGTGTTGTGAAAAATGTGACTTCCAGTAGTGAATGTTGTCCATTTCAAATAAGCCTGAGACACTTTGAGTGGTGTCAGCCACACTGGGCCTCAGATTGAGGATGGTATGACTCGTACAAATCAATAATGACTCATGGAATGTTTTCCAAAAGTTTCAACAAAATATGAATGCGTTTGATTGGTTTTCCGTATGTCAGTTATTGTTTTCACTTAAAATGAAGTCCATTTTAAACTATAGAGAGATACTTCGAGTGGTGTCGGCCACACCACGCCTCTTATTGAGGCTGGATTTACTTGTACATTTCACAGATGACTCATGGATTGTTTCCCTAAAGTTTCAACGGAATCCGAATGCATTTGGTCAGCTTTCTATATGTCAGTTGTTTTTTCACTTAAAATGATATCCTTTTGAAACAAAAGAGAGACACTTTGATTGGTTTCATCCACAACAGGCCTAGGATTGAAGAAAAGTTTACTCATACACGTCACATATGACTCATGGGTCATTTTACTAAAGGTAAAACACATTCCAAATGTTTTTGGTCGGTTTTCCGTATATCATTTGTTGTTTTCACTTAAAATTAAGTCCATTTTAAACAAAAGAGAGAAACTTTGAGTGGTGTCGGCAAAACCGCACCTCAGATTGAGGCCCGGATGACTCGTACACGTCACATATGTTCCTTGGATCATTTTTCTAAATTATCAACACAATAAAAATATTTTTGGTCAGTTTTTCGTATGCCACGTGTTGTTTTCACTTAAAATGAAGTCCATTTTAAACTATAGAGAGACACTTCAAGGGTGACGGCCACACCGCGCCTCGTATTAAGGCAGGGTTGACTCATAAATGTCACATATGACTCATGGATCGTTTCCCTAATTTTTCAACAGAATCTGAATGGGTTTGGTCGGTTTTCCGTATGCCACGTGTTGTTTTCACTTAAAATGATGTCCTTTTGAAAAAAAAAGAGAGACACTTTGAGTAGTGTCGACCACACCACGCCTTGGATTGAGGCAGAGTTGACTCATACACGTCACATATGAACTATGTATATGTAACACCCGAGACTTTTATTTTATATAAATCATCAAAGGAATATTTTCCTACAGACAACACTTGCTTGGCTTGCTTTACACGAAACCGCAACCTTCCTCGATAGCTTGCGTCGTACGCAATACCGAGTTTCACTAAACAATGATATACTAATAAAATATTATTAAAACTAGCCGTTATGAATAGTAATAACGACTTTTTGAAATTTTATAAATTTTATTTTTCAAAATGGACTTCATTTTTGGATTCGGAATATCGAAATTAGCCTAGGGTGAAATTTTGGTATTTTTCTGAAAACTTTCAATTTTTGATGAATAGTGAAACCACTAAGTGGTAGTTAAAAAAACTGAATTTTTTATAAAACTTAATTTTACCGCTTCTGTGAGTGGAATTTCGAAAATCCGAGAGACACGGTTAATATCAAGGACTAAAATTTGGTTCAATGAGATGAAAATAATTTTTGGTGAATAGTAACTTTTTCCTTTTTTTTACCACGGTTAAAAGTAAATAGGGTAATTAAGGGTAAAAATGATATTATTATTACCCTAAAACATGTCCAAATTCTATTGTACAAGTGTAATTCGACCAAAAACAACCTTAGGAATAAAATATGACCAGTTAGGCCCACATGGATTAGATTAGGACATTTATTATTAATTTATTTAAAGAAGGGTTAAAATAGTTAAAATCAAAGTTTAATAAGTAAATCATTTTTAATATTGGGTTATACATAAGATAAATTCGACTATAAATATTAATTATAAAGTTAAAAAGATTTCCTACATAATGGAATTTTATTTGTAATTTTTAGACATTAAATAATTTAATATATTTGTGACACAAAGATGATGTAGTAATTATCTTATTAATGAAATATTGACATAATTGATGTTATAAACAATAAAATAAATGTAATTTGAGACTTTTTATGAATTAAAATAATTTTATAGGTTAATATGAAATGTTAGTGTTGATTTAATTAACTCCGTTCGAACTAATAATTCTGTTATGATTTTCACAAAAATCAATTACTAAATAGTGTCAAAATTGACATAAAATAGTTTTTAAAACAAATATTATATTGGTAATCGTTATTTTATTCCTAAAAATCTATGGTTCTGCCAAATGAATTAAATAAGGTTATATATATTAATAATAAACAACTTGGGGATTTTTTGGCTGCTTATAGTATGTTTATTAACCTTATAGTATAAAAACACAAGAAGACACAGTAAAAGTAAAATTATTTAACATAATGTTAAATCTAAATGATAAGGTTAAAATAGGAATCTAAACTTGTCTAAATTCTATTTGATGAGAGTATTTCGACCCATCCCCACCTTAGCTTCGAAATAAATCAATTCGGAGCTATTTAAAACTGAACATGACTTTATAATAAAATACTATTTTTAGTTATTCCAAAGGTGCCCCTCTCCTCCCTTATAAAAGGGAACCTCCTCCCTCTCTTCCTCACACCATATTGAGCCTTCATGCTCGGCCAAACCCTGCCACTTTCTCCTCTACACTTCCCTAGAGACATCCTAGAGGTCCTGGTTTTCTTCAATGACCAATTTTAGAGCCCTAAAAGAAGGTCTCAAAGAAGCACTTCAAAGAAGAGGTAATGTCCGTTACCGATTCTTTCATCTTTATTTCTTCTTCCACTTATTCTTATTTAGTTGTTTCATTATGAAGTAATAACATCAGTATCACTCATATACTTATATGTTATTATAATTATGAAACAACACAATTTCACCATCTATCCATCCTACGGAAAAAGAAATCACCGCGCGTGCGTACGTACGGAATACCGTCTCCACGCCGTGATGTAATCTATTTTCCACCAACACCTTACTTGGATGGGTATAATGGTGTAAATAATGACTATATATGACTATTATAAAGTTATACTGATTCTTAAATAGTATAAATACACTCCAATACAATTCCACGATCATAGGAATGATATCATCACTCGTGCGTACGTACGGAATACTGTCTCCACAATGTGATGCGACTCGTTCTACATGATCTTCATTTCATAATGATTATATAAATGAATTAAATGAATGAATATGATATATATTACACTAATACCATTCTGGAAATGAGGTATCTATAAGAGAAGAATAAGAATTTATTCGACAAAACACGCATAAGAACAAAAAGTTATAAACGCCCGAATAACAAGTAGCAATGAAATATTACTACTAAGAAGCTATGAATATGACCAAAAATAATATCATAAAAATAAGCATGATTCTAGAATAAGTCAATAAAATTATTTAAATCATTATACAGGAGGTTCGGACACGTATAAAGCATATCAGACCTATGGTAAGGGAAGATATCACAATCTCACTTTTATCTGAGATTGTTTATACTTTGGTATTTACTGGGTTGTATTTTATCATCCACATCCATGTTCCCTCAATAAGCAATATTGTTTCCATCCACCTACAATTGTTTAAATCCAATTTTACCCTTATGTGAGTTTTTAGTAAAAGATATGAAAGGAATCTTTTGTCATTTTTTCGTACGAGGTACTTTTTGACTTTTCTGACAAAAGTACGAGAAGAATGTTTTTTTTAACTTATACAGCATGAATGGATTTTTAAAACATTATTTCAAAGAAGATTCCTTTACAAGTTTTGAAGTTTATTTTTAATCAACTTCTTTTAGTTTAGAATTGTATGACATGTTATCAAAGGAAAAGTGTTTTTTAAGAAGAAATGATATTTTGCTCAAGAATGGAGTTCAAGTGTTTTATCAAAATTATTTTCCATCTAAGATAATAAAGGGTTCTATTTCTATCCCTATTATTACATTGATTTGACTATGTTGTGATGGAATTATTTTTATGAATTCCTTTATCTTATATTAATTGTTTTATGATGTCACAATGTTTAAGAATTCCATTTTTATTAAATGGGTTATGCATTGATGTATGGTTTATGATTTTGTGGCACACATAAGAATGGTATCATTATGAGATGGGTGGGACCTATATCTCCCTCCAATGCATTGGGTAAATATTTTATATCTCATGAGATAAACATGGCTGGAACGGTAGGTTATACCGGTTCAGTGAAACAAGACTGAAACGAGGAGTGAACTCGGTTCAGAAAGGGACTTTGTCCACTAAGATAGTCTTGGAAATGAGTCTTGACAAATAAGAAATGATTCTCTATGATTATGTGTGTATGACACAAAGTTTCATGTTTTAATTTATGATTATTGGGATTACATTTCACTACTAAGACTTATCCCATGTTATGAAATTATGCTCTCTTTTGCAGGTTAAGATTTCCAAAAGTCATGTGCTTATGTATATGATGTGATTGATATTTCTTTTGTTTACCCTTACTGAGCATTTGAGATCACCCTTTTGTATGTTTTATTTCCCCAGGTCAGGAAGAAGGTTATTAAGTAGAATATGCCAAAAGGGACTCTAGATATGATGAAATAAATGGGAGGCAAAGTAGATGCTTTATGAACCAGTTGTTTATGTTTCCCAGTTTCTAAAGACACTATACCTATACGGTCCTTTCCTGGTTTTTTTATATGTTGTAATAAGTGTGATTCAATTTTGAAGTAATAACAATGTATGTAATGTATGGGTCATTATAGTTGGTATCAGAGGAAAGGTATAGTCAACCTTTGGAAACTAGGATGTGAAAGCCTTAGTAAGAACCCTAAGGATAATTCTAAGCATAGAACACAATCTTAGTGTTTTAGAAATGGCCATGAATAACCTAGGATAAGATCTTAAGTGTGAAATTTTATTCTTGATTATGTGGTTTTCCTATTATAATTAGTGTTGCTCACACTATTCTTATTGGTTTTAGTCAATGGCTGGAACCCGAAGGAACCGTGTTAATGCGGAATGCAATGGGCAATGCAATGATTGTCCCCAAGAGCAACCAAACGTTATGGGAGCTGGAATGAAAAATCTTGTAGCCATGCTCACACAACTTTCTCAAGCTATGAATCATTGAGGACTTCCAAACGAGCAAAGGAAGGAGCAACATTATGTTGAATCCTTCATGAGACAGCATCCGCCTTCATTCAGCGGGTCTACTGATCCATTAGTTTCTGAACAATGGATTAGTACTACTGAAAAGATATTTTCAGTTATTCAATGTTCTGAGAATGATAAAGTCATCTTAGCAGTGTATCGTTTGGAAGGTGATGCTGATCAATGGTAGAATGTTATTAAGAATACGAGGGAAAGGGATGACATTGAGTCCATGGAATGGGATGAGTACAAGAACTTATTTTTTCAATAAGTACTTCCCTCTTATTCTCCGAACAAAGATGGAGAAAGAGTTTCTTGAAATGAAGCAAAAGGATGATGAATCTGTTGGTACCTATGAAGCAAATTTTACAAGACTTTCAAGGTACGCTTCTGGTATTATTATCCAACCTGAGAGTAAGATCGATCGATTCTTTAGTGGCTTAAAACCAAGTCTTCGAAGGGCGTTAGCCATAAGGGACTTCAATAGCTACTAGGAAATCGTTCGATGTGCTCTCAAAGTCGAGATGGAGATTGGAGTGACCCATCAGTCATATAGGTTTGATAAGAAGAGGAAAATGGAATTCAATGGAAAATCTAAAGAGCACACTGAAAAGAAGATGAGCTTTCCCTTATGCTCAAAGTGTGGAAAGAAACATGGAGGGAGTTGTCTTAAAGGGACAAGTAAATGTTTCAAATGTGGAAAAGAAGGTCATCGGGCATTTTAATGCCACGATGATGGGAAGAAGATGTCTAATGATGCAAACAAAGGAAGGGATACACAGAATGAAACTACTACACTTCAATGTTTCAAGTGCAAGGAGATGAGACATTATGCCAATAAATTCCCTAATCAAAAGGTTGATGATGATGGTCGACGTCAACAAACTCTTAAGGCTAAAGACAAAGGAAAGTCACATGCAATTTCTATCAGCGATGTGGAGTACGATAACGATGTGGTGAAAGGTACACTTATCATCCACTCTAAAGTAGAAAATGTTTTATTTGATTCTAGATCCACCCACTCTTTTATTTCTGAAGAAGTTTCTAAGGGTATCACCGTATTACCTCAACAATTAGATGTTGAGTTAGCTGTGACAACACCTAATGGCACAACAATCGCATCAAAAGTTTATAATTCTTCTCTGATCGAAGTTTGTGGGAACGTGCTTCCTGCAAATCTTGTGATACTTCCTATAGTGGAATTTGATGTGTTTCTTGGCATGGATTGGCTTTCTTTATATAGAGCTCATATCAATTGCCAAAGAAGGGAATTCACAGTTCATATTCCAGATCAATCTATGATCATCTATCGATGCAAGGATGAACATAACCTTCTAGTGGAAATTTCTTCCATTTTACGGGTCTTGATTCCACTAAATAAAGGTTATTTCTCTCAAATGGTTGGTGAGAAACTCACGATTAAGAATATTACCATTGTATGGGAGTTTGATGATTTCTTTCCGGATGAATTACTGGGTCTTCCACCGAATCGTGAAGTTGAGTTTTCAATAGAACTCGTACCGGGTGCTTTGCCTATTTCAAAGACACCTTATATAATGGACCCAATTGAGTTGTAGGAATTGTAGAAGCAACTCCAAGAGAATCTTGATAAGGGGTTCATAGGCCCTAGTGCATCACCTTGGGGAGCACCTGCTCTATTTGTTAAGAAGAAAGATGGATCAATGAGACTCTGCATTGATTATCGAGAACTTAACAAGAACACTATTAAGAAAAAATATCCTCTCCCATGCATTGATGAATTATTTGACCAACTACGAGGAGCTCAATACTTTTCCAAGATTGATCTTCATTCAGGGTATCATCAATTAAGTGTCAAAAGGGAGGATATACCAAAGACGGATTTCCATACAAGGTATGGACACTATGAATTTATAGTGATTCCATTTGGTCTTACTAATGACCCTACTATCTTCATGGATCTAATGAATATAGTCTTTAGAGACTATCTTGATCAATTTGTGGTAGTCTTTATAGACGATATTCTTGTCTATTCAAAGAGTAAGGAAGAACATGAAGATCACTTGAGAATTATATTGAAGACCCTGAGAAAGGAGAAGCTTTATTCCAAATTTACCAAGTGTGAATTTTGGATTCAAAAAGTTTCATTTTTTGGTCACATAATCTCAAAAGAGGGTATATCTCTGGATCCAACAAAAATAGAGGTTATCGAAAGATGGTCGAGACCAACAACAGTAACTGAGATCCGAAGTTTTCTTGGTTTGGCTGGATATTATCGACGTTTTGTGAAAGATTTTTCACGATTATCTAATCCACTCACCAAGTTTAATCACAAAGGAGTTAGGTTCGTTTGGACGGAGGAATGTGAATAGAATTTCAAGGAGTTGAAAAGAAGGTTATCCAGTGCACCTGTGCTCACACTGCCTTGTAGTGGAGAAAGTTTTGTGATCTACAGTGATGCATCCAAGAAGGGATTGGGGTGTGTTCTTATGCAAAATGATATGGTGATAGCTTATGCCTCATGACAGTTGAAAATACATGAGCAAAATTACCCAACTCATTATTTGGAGTTAGCTGCGGTAATCTTTGCATTAAAGATTTGGAGGAATTATCCTTATGGTGAAAGGTGTGATATTTATAATGATCATAAAAGTTTAAAGTATATTTTCACACAAAAGGAGCTGAATATGCGCCAAAGAAGATGGTTGGAGCTGATTAAGGATTACGACTGCTCAATCCATTACCACCCTGGGAAAGCAAACAAGGTGGCAGATGCATTAAGTCGACAAGACCATCCTAGTTTATCCATGATGAGGATCACAAAAGATCCAATATTTATGGATTTACAAAGGATGGATCTTGGAATTATAATGGAAGGGGAAAATCTTATCTTTCTCAAATGAATGTTCAACCATCTATACATGTGAAGATTAAAGAGGCACAGAAAGAAGATGTCCAGTTACAAAAGAAGGTGAGAAATATTCCTGAATTCAACCTTGATTGTGATGGGATAATAAAGTTCAGGAATCGGGTTTGTGTTCCTCCCATCCCCGAATTAAAGAAGGAGCTGCTGGATGAGGCTCATAGTTCTTCATTCTCTATTCATCCTACAAGCACG
This sequence comes from Viscum album, assembly GCA_963277665.1. NCBI lineage: Eukaryota > Viridiplantae > Streptophyta > Magnoliopsida > Santalales > Viscaceae > Viscum > Viscum album. The sequence continues at coordinate 409,263,337 of OY728129.1, read as the reverse complement.
AAGATGTATAGGGACCTGAAAGAGTACTTCTGGTGGGATGGCATGAAATGAGATGTTTCTGAATATGTCTCTCGATGCTTGGTTTGTCAACAAGTTAAAGATGAGAGACAGAAGTCTAAGGGGATGTTACAACCATTACCCATACCCGAATGGAAATGGGAAAACATCACTATGGACTTTGTCACAGGACTTCCTAAAACATCCAAAGGAAATAATGCTATCTGGGTCATAGTTGATCGTCTTACAAAGTCTGCACACTTCATTGCTTTTAGAGAGGATTTCTCTCTGGATCAACTTTCTAGGATATATGTAAAGGAAGTGGTAAGATTGCTTGGAGTACCACTTTCTATTATATCTGATCGGGATCCGAGATTTATCTCGAAGTTCTGGCGAAGTCTTCAGCATAATCTGGATACAGAGTTGAGTTTCAGCACTACTTATCATCCTCAGACAGACGGTCTGTCTGAGAGAACAATTCAAACCCTAGAAGATATGTTGAGAGCTTTCTCTATGGATTTCAAAGGTGGTTGGGATCAACACCTACCTTTGGTGTAATTTTCTTATAATAATAGTTTTCACTCCAGTATTCAGATGGCTCCTTATGAAGCTCTCTATGGAAATAAATGCAGGACTCCAACTTGCTGGGATGAAGTTGGGGAAAGAAAGCTATTAGGACCTGATCTCGTTGATGAAATGGTAGAAAAGGTCAGATCTATTCAACAACACATAAGAGAAGCTCAGAGTCGACAGAAAAGTTATGCCGACAACCGAAGAAAAGACCTAGAATTTGAAGTGGGTGATAAAGTGTTCTTACGAATATCTCCCTGGAAGAGGGTCATGAGATTTGGAAAGAAGGGGAAGTTAAGCCCTAGATATATCGGTCCTTTTGAAAGACTGGATTGTGTTGGGAAGGTATCTTACCGATTGGCACTTCCACCGAATCTCTCTCAAGTTCACGATGTGTTCCATGTATCTCTCCTGAGAAAGTACATTCTGATCCTTCACATGTACTCAGCTCAGAAGTTCTACTGCAGGAGCAAGATCTTTCTTATGAAGGACAACCGATAGAGATTCTGGATCGTAGCGAAAAAGTACTACGAAACAAGACCACTCGATTGGTGAAAGTTTTAATGGAGGAACCACCAATTAGAAGAAGCTACATGGGAGCTTGAGGATGTGATGAGGGAGAGGTATCCTCATATGTTTGTTACAAAGTGACGAATTTCGAGGGCGAAATTCATTTTAAGGGGGGTAGAATGTAACACCCGAGACTTTTATGTTATATAAATCATCAAAGGAATCTTTTTCTACACACAACACTTCCTTGGCTTTCTTTACACGAAATCACAACCTTCCTCGATAGCATGCATCGTACGCAATACCGAGTTTCACTAAACAATGATATACTAATAAAATATTATTAAAACTAGCTGTTATGAATAGTAATAACCACTTTTTGAAATTCTATAAATTTTATTTTTCAAAATGGACTTCATTTTTGGATTTGGAATATCAAAATTAGCCTAGGGTAAAATTTTGGTATTTTTCTGAAAACTTTCAATTTTTGATGAATAGTGAAACCACTAAGTGGTAGTAAAAAAAACTGAATTTTTCATAAAACTTAATTTTACCGCTTTTGGGAGTGGAATTTCGAAAATCCGAGAGACACGGTTAATAGCAAGGACTAAAATGTGGTTCAATGAGATGAAAATAATTTTTGGTGAATAGTAACTTTTTACTTTTTTTACCACGGTTAAAAGTAAATAGGGTAATTAAGGGTAAAAATGATATTATTATTACCCTAACACATGTCCAAATTCTATTGGACAAGTGTAATTCGACCAAAAACAACTTTAGGAATAAAATATTACCAGTTAGGCCCACATGGATTAGATTAGGACATTTATTATTAATTTATTTAAAGAAGGGTTAAAATAGTTAAAATCAATGTTTAATAAGTAAAGCATTTTTAATATGGTGTTATACATAAGATAAATTCGACTATAAATATTGATTAGAAAGATAAAACGATTTCCTACATAATGGTATTTTATTTGTAATTTTTAGACATTAAATAATTTAATTTATTTATGACACAAAGATGATGCAGTAATTATCTTATTAATGAATTATTGACATAATTGATGTTATAAACATCAAAATAAATGTAATTTGAGACTTTTTATGAATTCCACTAATTTTATAGGTTAATATGACATGTTAGTATTTATTTAATTAAATTTTTTCTAGCAAATCATTCTGTTATGATTTTTCAGAAAAATCAATTACTAAATAGTGTCAAAATTGACATAAAATAGTTTTTAAAACTAATATTATATTAGTAATTGTTATTTTATTCCTAAAAATCTAAGGTTCGGAAAAATGACTTAGATAAGGTTATATATATTAATAATAAACAACTTGGTGTTCTTTTGGCTTTTTATAGTAAGTTTATTAACCGTAGAGTATAAGAACACAAGAAGACACGGTAAAAGTAAAATTATTTAACTTAATGTTAAATCTAAATGAAAAGGTTAAAATAGGAACCTAAACATGTCTAAATTCTATTGGATGAGAGGATTTCGACCCATCCCCACCTTAGATTATAAATACATCAATTTGGAGCTATTTAAAACTGAACTTGACTTTATAATAAAATAATATTTTTAGTTATTCCAAAGGTGCCTCTCTCCTCCCTTATAAATGGGCACCTCCTCCATCTCTTCCTCGCACTAAATTGAGCCTTCAAGCTCGGCCAAACCCTGCCACTTTCTCCTCTCCAATTTTCTAGAGACATCCTAGATGTACTGGTCTTCTTCAAAGACCAATTTTAGTGCCCTAAAAGAAGGTCTCAAAGAAGCACTTCAAAGAAGAGGTAATGTCCGTTACCGATTCTTTCATCTTTATTTCTTCTTCCACTTCTTATTCTTTAGTTGTTTCATTATGAAGTAATAACATCAGTATCACTCATATACTGATATGTTATTATAATTATGAAACAACCCTATTTCACCATCTATCCATCCTACGGAAAAAGAAATCACCGCGCGTGCGTACGTACGGAATACCGTCTCCACGTCGTGGTGTAATCTATTTTCCACCACCACCTTACTTGGATGGGTATAATGGTGTACATAATGACTATATATGACTATTATAAAGTGATACTGATTCTGAAATAGTATACATACACTCCAATACAATTCCACGATCATAGGAACGATATCATCACTCGTGCGTACGTACGGAATACCGTCTCCACAATGTGATGCGACTCGCTCTACATGATCTTCATTTCATAATGATTATATAAATGAATTAAATGAATTAATATGATATATATTACACTAATAACATTCTGGAAATGAGTTATCTATAAGATAAGAATAAGAATTTATTCGACAAAACACGCATAAGAACAAAAAGTTATAAACACCCGAATAACAAGTAGCAATGAAATATTACTACTAAGAAGCTAAGAATATGACAAAAAATGATATCATAAAAATAAGTATGATTCTGTAATAAGTCAATAACATTATTTAAATCATTATACAGGAGGTTCGGACGCGTACAAAGCATATCGGACCTAAGGTAAGGGAAAATATCACAATCTCACTTTTATCCGAGATTGTTTATACTTTGGTATTTACTGGGTTGTATTTTATCATCCACATCCATGTTCCATCAATAAGTAATATTGTTTCCATCCCCCTAAAATTGTTTAAATCCAAATTTAACCTTATGTGAGTTTTTAGTAAAAGATATGAAAAGAATATTTTGTCATTTTTTCGTACGAGGTACTTTTTGGCTTTTCCGACAAAAGTACGAGAAGAATGTTTTTTTAACTTATATGGCATGAATGGATTTTTAAAACATTATTTCAAAGAATCTTCCTTTACAAGTTTTCAATTTTATTTTTAATCAACTTCTTTTAGTTTAGAATTGTATGACATGTTATGAAAGGAAAATTGTTTTTGAAGAAGAAAGGATATTTTCTTCAAGAATGGAGTTCAAGTGTTTTATCAACATTATTTTCCATATAAGATAATAAAGGGTTCTGTTTCTATCCCTATTATTACATTGATTTGACTATGTTGTGATGGAATTATTTTTATGAATTCCTTTATCTTATATGAATTGTTTTATGATGTCACGATGTTTAAGAATTCCATTTTTATTACATGGGTTATGCATTGATGTATGGTTTATGATTTTGTGGCACACATAAGATTGGTATAATTATGAGATGGGTGGGACCTATATCTCCCTCCAATTCATTGGGTAAAGATTTTATATCTCATGAGATAGACATGGATGGAACGGTAGGTTATACTGGTTCAGTGAAACAGGACTGAAACGAGGAGTGAACTCGGTTCAGAAAGGGACTTTGTCCACTAAGATAGTCTTGGCAATGAGTCTTGACTAATAAGAAATGATTCTCTATGATTATGTGTGTATGCCACAAAGTTTCATGTTTTAAGTTATGATTATTGGGATTACATTTCACTACTAAGACTTATCCCATGTTATGAAATTATGATCTCTTTTGCAGGTTAAGATTTCCAAAAGTCATGTGCTTATGTATATGATGTGATTGATATATCTTTTGTTTACCCTTACTGAGAATTTGAGCTCACCCTTTTGTATGTTTTATTTCCCCGGGTCAGGAAGAAGGTTATTAAGTAGAATATTTGAAAAAGGGACTCTAGATATGATGAAATAAATGGGAGGCAAAGTAGATGCTTTATGAACCAGTTGTTTATGTTTCCCAGTTTCTAAAGACTCTATACCTATACGGTCCTTTCCTGGTTTTTGTTATATGTTGTAATAAGTGTGCTTCAATTTTGAAGTAATAACAATGTATGTAAAGTATGGGTCGTTATAGTATCGTTGTGATAAAGTACCAACACAATCAGAATATGTTTGGTTGGTTTTCTGTATGTACTTAAAATGTTGTCCATTTTAAATAAAAGAGAGACAATTTGAGTGATACCGACCACATCGCAGCTTGGATTTAGGTGAGGATTACTCCTATATATCACATATTACCCATGGTTCGTTTTCTAAAGTTTCAATAGAATCCGAATGAATTTGGTCGGTTTTCTATATGTCAACTTTTGTTTTCACTTAAAATGAAGTCCATTTTAAACAAATGAGAGACACTTTGAGTGGTGCCGGCCACACCGCACTTTAGATTGAGGCGGGGTTGACTCATACACATCACATATGACTCATGGATCATTATTCCTAAGCATGACGAGTCCATCCATGAGTCCTTAACATGTAACCCATGTCTTATCCTAACAATTAACAAGTAAAACAAATCAAACAAGGCATAATTCACATAACATGGAGAATGTACAACATGGATTTGTATTCAAGTTAAAGAATATCATCACATGCATTTGATGAGCATGGTCTAATAATATTACCAAGGAATTTATATAGTTCAAGACATAAAAAAAATGGAATAATCCTAAATAACATTGCATGATCATAGAAATAAAAAAAGGAATGTGAAAGAAACATGCATACAATTACATATCATCCATGAGGTATAACATTTAATCAACTTGTAATAGAATTATACATAAGGAATATGAGTCTCATTTACTTCAATACACAGTGGTACAAAAGGAAAATTTTATTCATGTCCGGGGGGATTTTCGGGGTCCAAGGAAGAGGGTGGGGGATATCCGGGGAGCTATCTGGGGTCCAGGGAGGGTGGGGGGATGTCCGAGGGGCTGTTCAGGGACCAAGGAGGAGGGTGGGGGTTGTATGGGGGGTTATTCGGGGTCTAGGGAGGAGGGTGGGGGGCTGTCCGGGGTCCAGGAAGGAGGGTGGGGGGGGTGTCCGGCGGGCTGTTTGAGGACCAAGGAGGAGGGTGGGGGGATATCCAGGGGGCTTTTCGGGACCGGGGACCAAGGAGGAGGGTGGGGGCTATCCGGGGGCAGTCTAGTGGCCTATTCGGGGGCTGTCCGGGGTCCAGGGAGGAGGGTGGGGTGGATGTACAGGGGGTTGTCCAGGGGACTGTTCGGGGACCGAGGCGGAGCGTGGGGGGATGTCCGGGGGGGGTGGGGGGCTATCTGGGGTCCAAGGAAGAGGGTGGGGGCTATCTGGGGGTGTCTGAGGGGCTGTTCGGGGACCATGGAGGACGGTGGAGGGTTTATACAAGGTCCTGGGTGGAGGGTGGAGGAGGGACAATACAAGGTCTTGGGTGGAGGGTGGAGGGTGTTGTCCAGGGTCCAGGGGGAGGGGCTATCTAGGTTTCAGGAAAGAGGGGGTGGGCTATCCATGTTCCAGGAGGGGGGTGTCTAGGGTCCAAGAGGGGGGTGTCCATGGTTGAGGAGGAGGGGGGATTTGTTAAAGAGAGTAAATCCCCATATAATTCTTTGAAAATTATCTAAAACCAATCCAAACAACATCAAAATTCCAATCCATCACCCAACCAACATCCAATTCATCTTCAATATCAGTAACCTTCGCATTATTCCTTGAACAAAAACTATAAATACAAAACACATATCCATTTTTTGAACTAAACTGAAGTCCATAGAAACTACCATATCACCCCACTAAAAAAATGGAAAACCACCTATGCCACTACCCTGACCGTCCGCAATAACTTCACATGGAACATCCTTATATCCATTACCTACCTCGAGACAATATGACTAAACAATCTCTTTATCATCATTGAGTGGTGATACATCTCACCAGCACCTCCATTGGTTTATATGGTTCACTAAATACACGGAAGGATTGGCTATGTAGACTTCAAATAATGTTGATCCATACAATAATGAAACATAAGTATTGAAGAAAAACAAAAAACAAATCAAAGTGCACTTGTTGTGTATTCGACACCATAAAAATCACAAAATGGTTTATACCAAATTAAAACAGAAAACAAAAATAATAGATACAAAACATTTAAACAAATGTAGTACTTACAGATTTAGAGTGTAGAACTACAAAATTATTTGATTTAAGATGGATCTATCAAGTGGAATGAGTTTCTCAATCTGGGTATAGAGAGATCCATCACATTTAGGTCAAATAAAAATAGAAAATAAAAAAAATTGATGAAGAACATTAGAACTGAGGTAGGACTTATAGATTTAAAGTCTAGAACAGAAAAATTGTTTGATCGAAGAGTATGGATAGAGTTTCATAATGGTAAGGAGAGAGCATCGGGAAAGAATCAATTTTAGGGCTGCAGTTGCGCGAAGAGAGAATTGGGGGATCTCTGTATTTGGAGGGAATTTTTCCCAATGGTTTTTAAAAACCGTTGGGAAAACTATGCTTTTCCAACGGTTCATTAAAATCATTGGTAAAGTTGATTGAATATGAAGTTTTCCCAACGGTTTCATTGAACTGTTGAGAAATGTGTATGTTTTACCAATGGTTTATGTAAACCATTGGTAAAAGTTGTCCAATTGTGGGATATCCCAACGGTTTAATGAAACAGTTGGGAAAGAGGTCTGTAATCCACATGTTCCAATGGTTTTCTAAAACCGTTGGCACCAAAGTGTTGGTATAGCTCTCCATTCCAGTAGTGAAACCCAACGATCATATAAAATCAAATGGTCATTTATAACTATATTCACAAGAGAAAAGATAATTCTTCCTCAAATATCATTCTCAAATGAAAAAATGCAGGGTTAAAAATACTAGAGAAAATTATTCCAAAGTAAAACATCAACAAGGAGCACTAATAATTTTTAAATATTTCTCCAACCATTTATTTCATCCTACCTTCGTCTTCTTTTACCAAGAAAATATCCTATAGAATAGGGAATTCAGTCGGGTATTGGCCAGGTCCCCTACATTTATGGCAAATGACTGTAAATGGACTCTTGGGACCATTTTTATCTTCTTCCATAGTACTCTTCATTTTTCTTCGGCAATTCTTCACTTTATGTCCTTCCTTCCCACACGTAAATAATTTCTTTTCCCCATTGAGACACTTTCCTGGGTGTCTCCTTCCACATTTCCTACATGATGGAAATTGAGGATTCCTTTCTCCATGGTCTCCACTGCTAGAGATCCTATCATTCATCACCTTTCCCTTCTTTGTTGATTCTGGGAATTGGTTAATATATATATTGTTGATCATATTTTTGGAAAATTGGTTTGGCATAACGAAGATATATTTTACGCCTATCAAAATTTCATTTTTTTCTCATTTCCACCATCGTTCCCACATTGTACATCATTCTCAAAGTCACTATGACTTCCTTGGAATCCAGCCATTGAATAAAACCAGAAAGAATTGTGTGAGTAATAGTAGTCAAAAAAATCATTTAGAGATTAACATGTCACCATATTCTCAATTTGAAACACATTAAAATTAACCAAGGTCATTTACTCTCATCTTATATATTTAATACTTCAAATCGGTTAGTAAAGAAAATATAAATTATCCTAAGCATATCCCCTAAGAGTGTCGTAACCAAGAGTGCAGTAAGGCCCGTTTTTGTGCACCAGTTCCCGTTCTAGTCTAGCTCAAAGCGGTGTTTTTGGGTTTTACCCCTAGGTACATCTGTGCCAGAGCCTCCTCTACCTGCTCGTATCCAGACAGAGATGTATTGCTCTGAAAACTCACAAAATCTTTACAATACCAAAATTCTAAGAAGTTCTTCTGTACTAATCCTCAAAGTTCATCTTAGGTCTACGTGCTCTAAGCATAGTTTATCTAAATCTAGCATCCAAGGTTTATACTAAACTTCCTCTGATACCAACTTTAACACCCCGACCCTAGATACCCAGAGTCGGTGCATTATTACATAACATTGGCATGATCACAAAGTATCAAGACTCGAAAGACTGATTAGTTTAGTAGTCTTGGAAACACTAGATATATTCATAAGTCTTACATTACATCATAAGGTAAAAAAACTAGAACAACATATTGTCTTCATATCCCCTCATACTATCCCTGTAGGTCATTCATAAATTACTTCTTCATATCCTGGGAAAAATAAAACATTGAAAGGGGTGAGCTCAGATGCTCAGTAAGGATAACAATATAGAAGAATCTTTCACAGATAAGCATAAACACATAAAGCAATTTATAACTAAAACAAAAGACTTTTAAACATGAACTTCAGCATAATATGGAAAAGATAAAATGAAATAATTCCATTTACATATTCACATGGATATTCTACTAGTCAAACAATCACATGAAATATCAATAACCACTTTCATAATGATGAAATGCATAATGCCAGACTATCATAACCACATAGCCAAGGCCTCGTGCTAAGACTAAAAATATGATTTTCCCAAGGCCTTGTTCCAAGACACTATTTTCTCTCATGAGACCTACCGATGCATCGAGGAGCTATAGAAGGCTCCACCCGTAACTTACTAAGTCCAATTCATTCCTCATATGAGAGGTTTTAAACATAATATAAACATTCGTATTAAAACTAGCATACGAAATGTCAATACTTTATCCACAAACCATGAATGGTATAAAAATAGCACATCCACAGTCAAACATAACTCATTCGATACAATATGGAAGATTTTATTGTATCATAATAACCTCAATCGATAATAATGAATGATATTGACATAGATGAAAATAACCATCAAAACTATTTGAGAGAAATATTCCCCTTTTCTTGAAAACATTTAAAAGTCACACTATTTGTTAAGAAGCCGTTTAAAAATAGATTTTTCAATCAATGTATCCCATACCACTTTGAATCTTTTAAAAGGGTTTTTAATTTTAAAACTGTAATGTCCATATAAATAAATCCTTAAAATCTTTTTTTAAAAACATGGACATTAATGAGCAAGATTTAGAGGAATAAGTCTTTAAAACATTTAAAAATGGTATTTTAGTTAGAGTTTCTAACAAAAAGAGAGACACTTGAATACAAATAATTGAGGTAATCAAAACATTGTAATATCATGAGAATAAAGGGATTCATGGTATACTATGTCAAAGTACATTATATACACCACATAAAAGTGATTTGGTGTATAACAATAAAGAAGTCTCAATGGAATGTAAATTGAGATGAAATATCTCATAAAGGCTGTATCCTTAGGTTAAGGATAAATCAACGACATTGTTATGTGTGAAAAATATAAATACACTAAACATTATTGAATATTCAGTGTAAAACAATCAAATGAAATTAACACAAAATCATATAAAAACAACACCAATGAATTGGATGTTTAACTCAACAAATGGAGAATGAGTTAAAATTACTCTTATCAAATTCATATCGATGACTTGAGAAATTATCAATGGAGTGATTATGTGTACGAAAATTATATCCACAGAAAAGTTGAGTGGAAATTATGACATAAGAAAATGAATAGTGATTCCACACATAATCTCGGAGTAAAATAATCAATGAAGTTTGCATAAAGCCGAATAAATGGAAATTGAAATTTCAAATTCCCTCATCGATTTGGTAACTTACAAAACATACACCCATGAAAGAAGGATAATAATATGATGATGTAAATATCCATAAATTAAATTATATTACACAATGAAAACAATCATGGGAATTACACACACCACATGCAATAAATATGTGGTGAACAATGGAATTCTCATGGAATTAAGAGTGAGATAAGGAACCCCTTACTTTGTACTTTTTCCTTAGTCGACAGTAGGTTAAAATCCTGTATAATGGTGAAATAATTGTTATTAAAATATACAAGAATTATATACATTAATATGATATCATATATGATCTTTTAACATTTATTTGTTAATGATATCTTAGTATTATCGTTGTTTCGGGTGTTAACTTACTCGTTTTCTTTTATATGTTTTGTTACGTAAGCTATGTTTTTCATGGATAGGTTGTATCTTATTCATATACATAATTATATAAAGTCCTTAAAAATTATTTTTAAATCATCAAATGATAATTATACTTTAATGGATACGATGGAGAATGAATCTCATCGCGTTCGTGGAGATGGTAGTCCGTACGTACGCACGAGCGACAATATCATTCTTTTGATTATTAAAATAATATATAACTGGATGGTATATCATATATACAGAATAATTATTATGTTATATTTATTATTTACATGAATTATAAAACATTATTATACCCATCCAAATAATAATATATTGAATAATAACAATTACACCACGACGTGGAGACGGTAAGCCGTACGTACGCACGTATGGTGACATGTCATTCAAAGGATGGATAGAATACTAAATATGGTTGTACCATATTTATAATAATATTAAAGTATATAGGAGATACTGGATTCATTATTTCATAATGGGAATAACAAATAAAGAAGAAGTTGAAGAAGAAATGAATTTGAAAAAGGGTGGTGAAAACATTACCTCTTCTTCAGGTTCTTCCTTTTGATTTGATCAAAAGGGCTCCTTAGGTTGGCTTTATGATCAAACTAAGTACTCTAGGTTGTAGTGAGGGAAGTTGAGATAGTATTTGGGTAGGTTTTGGCCGAACCAAAAGGCTTTGAAGGTGTGAGTTAATGAGAAGGGAGAGTGCCCTTTTATAAGAGGAGTGAGGGGCACCTTTGGAAAATCTAGAAGTATTATTTTATAATAAATTCATATTCGGTTTCTAATGGCTCCAAAGTGGATTATTTAAATTTTAAGGTGGGGATAGGTCTAAAACCACTCAACCAATAGAATTTAAACAGGTTTGGGTCATTATATTAACCTTATCTTTAAGTATTAAATCTTAGTTAATTAGTTTCACTTTTACAACGTCTCTTTGTATTTTTATATTATATGGTTAATAAACTTACGATATACATCCAAGAGACCTCAAAGTGGTCCATTAATGATACACCTATAATGATATAAGTCTCTTGGACGATCATTATATTTTTTAGGAATTTAATATCAATTAATAATATAAAATTTGTTTTAAAAACTCTTTTATGTCAATTTTGACACTATTAAATAATTGATTTTTGTGAAACTCATATGAGAATGATTACTTCAAACAAAGTCAATTAAATCAATCCTAATATGTCATATTAACCTATAAAATTAGTTTAATTCAATAAAAGTCTCCAATTATATATATTTGGGTATTTATAATATCAATTATTTTAATTTTTCACTATTATGTTAATTACTGCATCATCATTGTGTCATAAATAAATTTAATTATTTAATGTCTAAAAATTATAAATAAAAGATCAGTATGTAGGAAATAATTTTATCTTTCTAATGAATATTTATAATCGAATTTATCTTATGTGTAAACCTATATTAAAAATGTTTTATTAAATAAACTTTGATTTTAACTCTTTTAACTCTTCTTTGAATTAAATAATAATAAATGGCCTAATCTAATCCAAGTGGACCTAAATGATAATATTTTATTCCTAAGGTTGTTTTTGGTCGAGATACACTTGTCCAATAGAATTAGGACATGTTTTAGGGTAATATTAATATCATTTTTACCCTTAATTACCCTATTTACTTTTAACCGTGCTAAATAAAAGTAAAAAGTTAATATTCACCAAAAAATCATTTTTATCTCAATGAACCACATTTTACTCCTTGATATTAACCGTGTCTCTCGGATTTTTGAAATTTCACTCACAGAAGCGGTAAAATTAAATTTTATGAAAAATTCAGTTTTTTAACTACCACTTAGTGGTTTCACTATTCATCAAAAAAATGAGAGTTTCCAGAAAAATACCAAAAATTAAGCCTAAGATATATTTGATATTATGAATTCAAAAATTATGTCTATTTTACCAAATTCAAAACATATCAGTTGCATTAATTAATTTAAAAATAAATTTTCTTCGTTAAAACAAATAACGTGTTTTTAAGAGATAATAACTATTAAAAGATTGACACTTGTTTATGTCTGGTTTAAATGTGAAATCTAATCCAATGGAAAACGTTGTATTAAATGGTAAAAATATATTCTAAATATAATTTAATACCACCCAAATTAATAATTTATCACTATTAATTATTTTGATTAAAAAAGTTGTTTTTAATTAAAATTTAGTAATTTTCACTATTCATCAAAATATGAAAGTTATTCGAAAATTACCAAAATTTCACCCTACGATAATTTCGATATTATGAATCCAAAACTGAAGACCATTTCGAAAGATAAAATTAATAAAATTTCAAAAAGTAGGTATTACTATTCATAATGGCTAGTTTGATTGGTTGTGGTGTGTTAGAATTTCGAAGTTGCGTACAACGCACGTCATTGCATTATTCAAAGGGAAACGTACCGTGGATGCTTGGGGTGTTACATTATGTGAACCACCTATTCCTCTTACATACTATTTACTGGGTATGGTATGAAGATCACCCCATCCCCATACCGCTGCCACTTCCGTGAGCTATCCTTCATCCGTGAACTCCTCTTCCTTCATTGTCACGTACCGCCTCTGCATACTGACTCCATGAACCTCCTCTGTAGACCAACCTCTACCTACGAATTGTTCTCTATTCACGGGCTTACTTCACTTTTTCATATCATCGATCCTCTATATACTATAATTCTTTCTCCATGTACCAGAATTCCTCCTCTACCTTCTACTTCATTTGTAGGTTTGAGTTCCCTTCAAAAATCTTCAGTGGAATTGCTTCCACGTGAACCACTTCTCCTCACAGAAATTCTCATCACAAACCTCTTTCGGATTTCACCGAATTCTCAGAGAAAAGAGTTGTTCTATAATGATATTAGATCTCCCCTATAATTAGTGGGATTAAAAATCCTTATATACACAAAGGTATCCACAAAATCCACTAATCCAATATTTACTAAATCATTGATTCAGTATAGCCTCCATAGCATACAGATCCTCCTACTGCGAACCACAATAATTCCGAGAACTAATTTTCCACAGTAGTCTGTGTAGTGACTTTTCTCCTATGTGGCACTATTCTCTTCTTCCATCCCACAAACTATCATGCCTTTCACATACCATACACTCTTTGTTGAAAACCATCACCACAAACCATTTTTGGTTCTGCGAACAACTTCTATGTATCGTTCCCACTTCATGGTACACAGCTGTGAACCATTCCTAGACATAGTACATGATCCATGTCCAGGGCTACACGTTTCTCTTCCTTTTCCTATTTCTCCCACCGTTCTTTACACCATTAAGTCCTGCGAATTAAACCTTACATTACAAAGCACATATTCTCTATTTTGAGTGTAACGCCCCGACCCCAGCTACCCAGAGTCGGTGCATTACTTCGTAACATTGGCATGATCACAAGAAAGATCAAATCTCGAAAGACCGATTAGTTTAGTAGCCTTGGAAACACTAGATATAATCATAAAGTTTTACATTACATTTCAAAATGAAAAACTACTACAACAACATAATGTCTCAATAGACCACACTATTATCCCCTCATAAAATCCCTGCAGGTCATTCATAATTTACTTCTTCACTTCCTGGGAAAAATAAAACATAGAAAAGGGGTGAGCTCAAATGCCCAGTAAGGATAACAATATAGCGGAAACTTTCATAAATAAGAATAAACATTTAAGGCAATGTATAACTAAAACAAAAGCCTTTTAAATATGAACTTTTAACATGGTATGGCATAAATAAAATGAAATAATGCCATTTACTTATTCACATGGATATTCTACTAATCGAATAATCACATGCAAAAATCAATAACCACTTTCATAATGTTGTAATGCATAATGCCAGACTATCATAACCACATAGTCAAGGCCTCGTTCCAAGACTACAAATAAGATTTTGTCAAGGCCTTGTGCCAAGACACTAGTTTGTCTCATGAGACCTACCGATGCATCGAGGAGCTATAGCGGGCTCCACCCGTCACTTATTAAGTCCAATGCATTCCCATATGAAAAGGTTTAAACATAACATAAACATTCGTATTAAAACTAGCATACGAAATGTCAATAATTTCACCATAAACTATGAATGGTATAAAAACAGCACATCCACAGTCAAACATATCACAAAACCTTCAATACAATATAGAAGTTTTGTATCATAATAAATCAACTTCAAATAATCTTAAAATCCATCAAAGGATGTTGGCATAGATGAAATCAAAACTCTTTTTAAAGAAGTATCTCCTTTTATTTTGAAATAATTTAAGATCCATATAAAATAAAACATTTTCTTTGAAAATATTCTTATAAGCTTGTATGGAAAGCTTCGACGATTTTATAACGGCGGAAAATAACCGCACCCGCCGTATAAGTTAAAAAAACATTCTTACCTCAATTCTGTCGAAAAGGTTAAAAAGGACATTGTTTTGAAAACGACGGAAAGATTCCTTTATAAACCTCTTATAAAAAGGTCAAACATGGGTATAAATGACTTTAACCCATATTCTTGTAAATAGTAAAAATGTTTTGAAATACATTTTTAAGAAAACATGGATGTGGATGATAAAGAGATCCCGGTAGATTATTACGTATAAACAACCTTGGATAATGAAGAGGTTGTAAAGTAAACCCTTACCAATTTGGTAACTTATGAAACATACAACCCATGAAAGATGTATCATACAATGAATATGTAAGTACACATAAATTAGAGTGTATTACACAAAGAATATAATTATGGGCAGTACATACACCACACAAAAGGTAATGGTGGCAATATGGCATGAATCTCACGGGAATAAGGAGTGAGATGAAAACCCCTTACCACGTTAATCAACTGAGTTGTATGGTCAAAAGTTAATAACCACCAAAATATTTACAGAATAACATGAATATAAAGATAATCATGATAATATATATCAAATGGCAGTACACAATACACCACTTTCAATAATTTAGTGGCGAACAATGGAAATCTCACGGAATTGAATGTGAGATAAGAAAATCCCTTACCTTGTACTTTTCCTTGGTTGGGGTAGGTTAACCTCCTGTATAATGGTGAAATAATTGTTACTAAATTATACAAGAATCATATATATTAATATGATATCATATATGATCTTTTAATATTGATTTGATAATAATATCTTAGTATTATCGTTGTTTCGGGTGTTAACTTACTCGTTTGCTTTTGTATGTTTTGTTACGTAAGACATGTTTGTAAAGGATAGGTTGTATATTATTCAAATCCATAATGGTATTAAGTCCTTAAACATAATTTTTAAATCATCAAATGATAATTATACTTGAATGGATACGATGGAGGATGAATCTTATCGCGTTCGTGGAGACGGTAGTCCGTACGTGCGCACGAACGCTACTTCCATTTAATTAATTTTTATTTTAAAAGAATCTAATCCAAATGATACATAGGTATATTACTATTCCAGTATAGTATTTTATATATGTTACTTAAGTTCATTAACACCATCCTTTATACGTTCCATGTGTGGTATGAACGAGTCATATCATTTTAAGGGGGCGGTAGTCCGCACTTCCTCAAATGAAATTATCGTATGTATATACAACATGAAACGAATAATGGTATGAAATAAAATGGAATTACAGAAGCTTATATATAAAATATATATCATTAACATCATATTTAATTACAGTTCCATCATAATGGCCACCATGAGAGGCGGTAAGATGTATTTGAACAATCATCGTTTCGTGAGGCGTTAGTTTGCCATCCACAGAAACATTATGTTCATCATCCATTAGATGGAGTTGTGTGTATGTGTAGTTTGAATAATTCTTATAACAACATCCTAGTATATTGAGGATACTGGTGTTGTTACAAAAGAAAATAAATAAAAAGAGTTTGGGGGTTGGAGAAGGAAAATAAATGAAGATACTTTAAGAGAAATTGTTACCTTTAATTTAGGTAACTCACTTTGGTTGGAACCAAAGGACTTCTTGAAATGCTTTCTGCCTAAGGGGAAGCTTCAAGGAGGAGGAGAGGGATGTGGGGAGCTTAGTTGGGCAGAGTTTGGACGAGCCAAGTGGCTTGAGAGGTGTGAGGAAAAGAGAAGGAGGAGTGCCCTTTTATAAGAGGGGTGAGGGGCACCTTTGGAAAAGCTAGAAATATTAATTTATAATAAATTCATATTCGGTTTCCAAAGGCTCCATAGTTGACTATTCAAAGGATGAGGTGGGGATAGGTCGAAAACAACTCATCCAATAGAATTTAGACAGGTTTGGGTACTTATATTAACCTTATCTTTAAGTATTAACTCTAAGTTAGTTAGTTTCACTTTTACAATGTCTCTTTGTATTTTTATATAATATGGTTAATAAACTTACTATATACATCCAAGAGACCCCCAAGTGGTTCATTAATAATTAACATATCATAATATAAGTCTCTTGGCCGAACCTTAGATTTTTAGGAATTCAATATCAATTAATAATATAATATTTGTTTTAAGAACTCTTTTATGTCAATTTGACACTATTCAATAGTTGATTTTTGTGAAACTCATAACAGATTGATTACTTCAAACAAAGTCAATTAAATCAATCCTAATATATCATATTATCCTAGAAAATTAGTTTAATTCATTAAAAGTTTCATATTATATTTATTTGGGTATTTATAATATCAATTATTTTAATTTTTCACTATTATAGTAATTACTGCATCATCATTGTGTCATAAATTAAATAAATTATTAAATGTCTAAAAATTATAAATAAAATATCATTATGTAGGAAATCTTTTTATATTTCTAATGAATATTTATAATCAAAAATCCAACATGTATAACCCTATGTAAAAATTGTTCTTCTAAAAGATGTAAGCTTATGCCATTTTTATTTTTATTTTAACTTTATTAATATAATGTGTCCCTACCACATACAAGTGGCTCCAAGGGGTCCCCAAATTGACCCAAGGATGCCCATGGTCGGGTATGTGTCCACCAATAAGGTTATGACACGTTTTAGGGTAATTTTGTATTATTATAATATTATTATTTTAACCCTTATTTACCGGATTTACCCTTTAACCATGGTAAATAAAATATTTACCACAGTAACTATTCAAAATGTCTAAAAATAAAAGTTACCTATATACACAATTTGAACATCCTGATTCCAAATATGGAATCCATTTTCCCAAATTCAAAACACAGAAGTGGCAGAAATTAATTTAAAATTAATTCCCGCTGTCAAAACAAAAAGCGTGTTTTTAAGAGATAATAACTATCAAAAGATTGACAGTTGTTTATGTTCGGTTTAATTGTAAAATTATGTCCAATGACCAAAATTATATTAAAATGTAAAAATATATTCTAAATATACTTTAAAACCACTCCAATTAATAATTTATCACTATTAATTATTTTGATTAAAAAAGTTGTTTTTAATTAAAATTTAGTAATTTTCACTATTCATCAAAATATGAAAGTTATCCGAAATGTACCAAAATTTCACCCTAGGCTAATTTTGATATTCCGAATCCAAAAATGAAGTCCATTTTGAAATATAGAATATTTATGATTTCAAAAAGTAGGTATTACTATTCACAACGGCTAGTTTAATTAGTTGTGGTGTGTGTTAGAACTCGAGGTTGCGTACAACACACGCTATCGCATTATTCGAAGGGAAACGTACCGTAGAAGCTTGGGATGTTTCATTTTAAATTTTGATGTCCCCATTTAGTCAAAAAGTTTAAAATATAGTAATTAAAAATGGTTCACTATTAAAATTTGATAAAAGTGCAATACTAAAAATGAATTTGTTCTTGCATTATATCTAAGAAACTCATAATATGGAATCTAAAATTATAAGGATTATATAAAGTTTAAAATTTAGTCAATAATATTATTAACCTCTTTTGAATGGATTTTTACTTTGGTAAGTCATGGTGTGATTGAACTCGGTGTTGCGTGTAGTGCAAGTTATTGAATTATTTTGAAGAAATAACACACTATGAAATCTTGGGGTGTTACATTCTCCCCTCCTTCAATAAATTGCATCCTCGCAATTTGAAATTGTTCTTCGAAAATAAAAGGTTGAAAGTAGAAAATATATTTGTGGGAAAACCCACATCGGAAATTGGGTTACTAAAATTTAGTCTTAATATGAGGAAAAGAGAAATCAAAGGGTCACCACCAAATTATGATCTCGATTAGGAGAACATTGGTGGAAATTGGAGACATATAATCGGAGGAAAAACGTAAATATTTATAGGTAGTGATTGAGGTCATCAATCACAAACAAGTATAAAATTGAGTTCCTTAAATTCATTAATCTATGATGAATTGAAATACCATCGGTTCAACAAAACATAGGGTATTAGGATAACACATTTTTGACGTTTCAAAATATCCTAGTTGAAATCCCACATTGAAAAATGAATTAATGAGGCCTCTATTTAAACTAAAGAGTGGAAAGTATGAAGATTACCGAAAATAACACATACTAGGGATCCATGTAGGAAAATATGGATATGGAGGAGAAATCTAACCATCAATTATCTGATGGAGAGTGGTAGAGAACATGGCTATGAAAAGGCCAACAATCCCAAAGCCATAAATTAGTGATGATTTAAGGTACCATCTAGGACAACATTTTTGTTCTAAGTTCCTTTTCTTAATGTTGTGGAATTTATTTATGAGATTGGCTAAGAACATAAGGAGGTATACATACTTTAGAGTTTTATCCATTAATAAATTTCTACCACAAACTCATCTTTCACTCTAAAACATAATAGAACGTAAAAAAAATTCTATTTACACTATTCGTATAGGGTTCCAGAATAATCGAATTTATAATTCATCTACAAGATCTTTTAATAAAAACTAAATTATTTAATCCAGGACATCTCGTGGGCCAGTGGTAGGTGATACACCCTTGTCTCCCTTCGGTTGCGGGTTCAAGTCTCGCAGCTTTGCCGGACGCGACGGGTTGCCGCCCGACCTCCGGGTTGTCCTTTTATGGCAGTCCAAAATTAATATCAAACTTAGAATTTATCCAAAATACTTCTGTCCAAACTCACAGTCCAACATTTATAAGGAAGGTAAACATAATGTAGATCCTTTTTACCCTATAATAGAATATTAATACCTTCATCATGTATTCTTTTAAAACACTGAAACATCCTGATTTACCATAATCCTTATTGATTACATTCATGCTCCCTTATTCCATATAGAATGCTGGATATACTTCATCAATCCAAAAATGTTTTAAACCCCACAATGATGGAATATACAAATCATTAATCAGCTTCAAGGTAGTCAAGAATATCCAATATAATTTATCCAAATCAATAATGTATTATTCTAAAATCACTACTTCGGTATCAGAACCATATTATGGTTTATCTTTCTCTCAACCAAATATTTTCCAAAAATTTAACCTTCTATTGAGTCACTTTTCTTTGTTCCACACAAACTCAAGTCCTTAATGAAATAGTACTGCAGTACAATCCTTATATACTCCATAATTATTATAACAAGTACATTGTTGATACAACACTCAATTGACATAATCAACATAAGAACTCTAATCATTCCTCTTCATCTGTGGTAGTATCATAACTTGATTATTATCCAATAGCATCATTTGCGGCATAGTCTGATGACTGGGACATAGGTTCGCGTAGTGTCCAAACTCCTTGCAAATGAAGCATTGTACATTTGAAACCATTTTCTTACCCTTACAGTCACGTACTTTGTGCCCTTTTCCTCCACACTTATAACAAACTCCCATTCCTTTCAGGAAAGCTCCAGGGTGTTTCTTTCCACAGTTAACACATATGGGAAAATTCTTCTTTTCCCTCTTCCCTTTATCCATCTTTCTCTCTTCTATCCTTTTCTTCTCTTGCTTCCCTTCAAAGCCATAGGACTCAGTAAACTCTTTACTTATCTTATCAACACATGATATTATTTCTTCATATGTTGATAATACATGGGAGACTATTTTTATTATAAATTCTAGCTTAAGACCATGAAAGATATGATCCTTCCTTCTCTTTGGATCATGTGCATTTCTGGAGTTCTCATTCCTTCTACTGGGCGCCATTTCTAAACAATTGCATAAACTAGATCAGTTTATGAATCGAAATACATAATCCCATACTTATAAAACACTAAACATAAATTGAACTATTTATGGATATAATCCATAATCAAAAAAAAAATGTTTTCTTTGAGGAAGTATATATTCATAAACCCTTCATAATGATTTGTAAAGAAAATGAGAGTTATCCTAAGCATATCCCCCGGGAGTGTCGTAACCAAGAGTGCAGCAAGGCCCGTTGTCGTGCACCAGTTCCCGTTCGAGTCTAGCTCAAAGCGGTGTTTTCGGGTTTTACCCCTAGGTACATCTGTGCCAGAGCCGCCTCTACCTGCTCGTATCCAGACAGGGATGTATTGCTCGGAAAACTCACAAAATCTCTACAATACCAAAATTCTAGGAAGTTCTTCTATACTAATCCTCAAAGTTCATCTTAGGTCTACGTGCTCTAATCAGAGTTTATCTAAATCTAGTTTCCAAGGTTTGTACTAAACTTCCTCTGATACCAACTGTAACGCCCCGACCCCAGCTACCCAGAGTCGGTGCATTACTTCGTAACATTGGCATGATCACAAGAAAGATCAAATCTCGAAAGACCGATTAGTTTAGTAGCCTTGGAAACACTAGATATAATCATAAAGTTTTACATTACATTTCAAAATGAAAAACTACTACAACAACATAATGTCTCAATAGACCACACTATTATCCCCTCATAAAATCCCTGCAGGTCATTCATAATTTACTTCTTCACTTCCTGGGAAAAATAAAACATAGAAAAGGGGTGAGCTCAAATGCCCAGTAAGGATAACAATATAGCGGAAACTTTCATAAATAAGAATAAACATTTAAGGCAATGTATAACTAAAACAAAAGCCTTTTAAATATGAACTTTTAACATGGTATGGCATAAATAAAATGAAATAATGCCATTTACTTATTCACATGGATATTCTACTAATCGAATAATCACATGCAAAAATCAATAACCACTTTCATAATGTTGGAATGCATAATGCCAGACTATCATAACCACATAGTCAAGGCCTCGTGCCAAGACTACAAATAAGATTTTGTCAAGGCCTTGTGCCAAGACACTAGTTTGTCTCATGAGACCTACCGATGCATCGAGGAGCTATAGCGGGCTCCACCCGTCACTTATTAAGTCCAATGCATTCCCATATGAAAAGGTTTAAACATAACATAAACATTCGTATTAAAACTAGCATACGAAATGTCAATAATTTCACCATAAACTATGAATGGTATAAAAACAGCACATCCACAGTCAAACATATCACAAAACCTTCAATACAATATAGAAGTTTTGTATCATAATAAATCATCTTCAAATAATCTTAAAATCCATCAAAGGATGTTGGCATAGATGAAATCAAAATTCTTTTTAAAGAAGTATCTCCTTTTATTTTGAAATAATTTAAGATCCATATAAAATAAAACATTTTCTTTGAAAATTTTCTTATAAGCTTGTATGGAAAGCTTCGACGATTTTATAACGGCGGAAAATAACCGCACCCGCCGTATAAGTTAAAAAAAACATTCTTACCTCAATTCTGTCGAAAAGGTTAAAAAGGACATTGTTTTGAAAACGACGGAAAGATTCCTTTATAAACCTCTTATAAAAAGGTCAAACATGGGTATAAATGACTTTAACCCATATTCTTGTAAATAGTAAAAATGTTTTGAAATACATTTTTAAGAAAACATGGATGTGGATGATAAAGAGATCCCAGTAGATTATTACGTATAAACAACCTTGGATAATGAAGAGGTTGTAAAGTAAACCCTTACCAATTTGGTAACTTATGAAACATACAACCCATGAAAGATGTATCATACAATGAATATGTAATTACACATAAATTAGAGTGTATTACACAAAGAATATAATTATGGGCAGTACATACACCACACAAAAGGTAATGGTGGCAATATGGCATGAATCTCACGGGAATAAGGAGTGAGATGAAAACCCCTTACCACGTTAATCAACTGAGTTGTATGGTCAAAAGTTAATAACCACCAAAATATTTACAGAATAACATGAATATAAAGATAATCATGATAATATATATCAAATGGCAGTACACAATACACCACTTTCAATAATTTAGTGGCGAACAATGGAAATCTCACGGAATTGAATGTGAGATAAGAAAATCCCTTACCTTGTACTTTTCCTTGGTTGGGGTAGGTTAACCTCCTGTATAATGGTGAAATAATTGTTACTAAATTATACAAGAATCATATATATTAATATGATATCATATATGATCTTTTAATATTGATTTGATAATAATATCTTAGTATTATCGTTGTTCCGGGTGTTAACTTACTCGTTTGCTTTTGTATGTTTTGTTACGTAAGACATGTTTGTAAAGGATAGGTTGTATATTATTCAAATCCAGAATGGTATTAAGTCCTTAAACATAATTTTTAAATCATCAAATGATAATTATACTTGAATGGATACGATGGAGGATGAATCTTATCGCGTTCGTGGAGACGGTAGTCCGTACGTGCGCACGAACGCTACTTCCATTTAATTAATTTTTATTTTAAAAGAATCTAATCCAAATGATACATAGGTATATTACTATTCCAGTATAGTATTTTATATATGTTACTTAAGTTCATTAACACCATCCTTTATACGTTCCATGTGTGGTATGAACGAGTCATATCATTTTAAGGGGGCGGTAGTCCGCACTTCCTCAAATGAAATTATCGTATGTATATACAACATGAAACGAATAATGGTATGAAATAAAATGGAATTACAGAAGCTTATATATAAAATATATATCATTAACATCATATTTAATTATAGTGCCATCATAATGGCCACCATGAGAGGCGGTAAGATGTATTTGAACAATCATCGTTTCGTGAGGCGTTAGTTTGCCATCCACAGAAACATTATGTTCATCATCCATTAGATGGAGTTGTGTGTATGTGTAGTTTGAATAATTCTTATAAAAACATCCTAGTATATTGAGGATACTGGTGTTGTTACAAAAGAAAATAAATAAAAAGAGTTTGGGGGTTGGAGAAGGAAAATAAATGAAGATACTTTAAGAGAAATTGTTACCTTTAATTTAGGTAACTCACTTTGGTTGGAACCAAAGGACTTCTTGAAATGCTTTCTGCCTAAGGGGAAGCTTCAAGGAGGTGGAGAGGGATGTGGGGAGCTTAGTTGGGCAGAGTTTGGACGAGCCAAGTGGCTTGAGAGGTGTGAGGAAAAGAGAAGGAGGAGTGCCCTTTTATAAGAGGGGTGAGGGGCACCTTTGGAAAAGCTAGAAATATTAATTTATAATAAATTCATATTCGGTTTCCAAAGGCTCCATAGTTGACTATTCAAAGGATGAGGTGGGGATAGGTCGAAAACAACTCATCCAATAGAATTTAGACAGGTTTGGGTACTTATATTAACCTTATCTTTAAGTATTAACTCTAAGTTAGTTAGTTTCACTTTTACAATGTCTCTTTGTATTTTTATATAATATGGTTAATAAACTTACTATATACATCCAAGCGACCCCCAAGTGGTTCATTAATAATTAACATATCATAATATAAGTCTCTTGGCCGAACCTTAGATTTTTAGGAATTTAATATCAATTAATAATATAATATTTGTTTTAAGAACTCTTTTATGTCAATTTTGACACTATTCAATAGTTGATTTTTGTGAAACTCATAACAGATTGATTACTTCAAACAAAGTCAATTAAATCAATACTAATATATCATATTATCCTAGAAAATTAGTTTAATTCATTAAAAGTTTCATATTATATTTATTTGGGTATTTATAATATCAATTATTTTAATTTTTCACTATTATAGTAATTACTGCATCATCATTGTGTCATAAATTAAATAAATTATTAAATGTCTAAAAATTATAAATAAAATATCCTTACGTAGGAAATCTTTTTAGATTTCTAATGAATATTTATAATCAAAAATCCAACATGTATAACCCTATGTAAAAATTGTTCTTCTAAAAGATGTAAGCTTATGCCATTTTTATTTTTATTTTAACTTTATTAATATAATGTGTCCCTACCACATACAAGTGGCTCCAAGGGGTCCCCAAATTGACCCAAGGATTCCCATGGTCGGGTATGTGTCCACCAATAAGGTTATGACACGTTTTAGGGTAATTTTGTATTATTATAATGTTATTTTTTTAACCCTTATTTACCGGATTTACCCTTTAACCATGGTAAATAAAATATTTACCACAGTAACTATTCAAAATGTCTAAAAATAAAAGTTACCTATATACACAATTTGAACATCCTGATTCCAAATATGGAATCCATTTTCCCAAATTCAAAACACAGAAGTGGCAGAAATTAATTTAAAATTAATTCCCGCTGTCAAAACAAAAAGCGTGTTTTTAAGAGATAATAACTATCAAAAGATTGACAGTTGTTTATGTTCGGTTTAATTGTAAAATTATGTCCAATGACCAAAATTATATTAAAATGTAAAAATATATTCTAAATATACTTTAAAACCACTCCAATTCATAATTTATCACTATTAATTATTTTGATTAAAAAAGTTGTTTTTAATTAAAATTTAGTAATTTTCACTATTCATCAAAATATGAAAGTTATCCGAAATGTACCAAAATTTCACCCTAGGCTAATTTTGATATTCCGAATCCAAAAATGAAGTCCATTTTGAAATATAGAATATTTATGATTTCAAAAAGTAGGTATTACTATTCACAACGGCTAGTTTAATTAGTTGTGGTGTGTGTTAGAACTCGAGGTTGCGTACAACACACGCTATCGCATTATTCGAAGGGAAACGTACCGTAGAAGCTTGGGATGTTTCATTTTAAATTTTTGATGTCCCCATTTAGTCAAAAAGTTTAAAATATAGTATTTAAAAATGGTTCACTATTAAAATTTGATAAAAGTGCAATACTAAAAATGAATTTGTTCTTGCATTATATCTAAGAAACTCATAATATGGAATCTAAAATTATAAGGATTATATAAAGTTTAAAATTTAGTCAATAATATTATTAACCTCTTTTGAATGGCTTTTTCCTTTGGTAAGTCATTGTGTGATTGAACTCGGTGTTGCGTGTAGTGCAAGTTATTGAATTATTTTGAAGAAATAACACACTATGAAATCTTGGGGTGTTACATTGAGGTCAAAAAATATGGAAAAAACTGGGAAACTGCGCCACCTTAAAATTTTGTTTTTGAAAAATTTCAACTATACTCATTTGTGGTCATCTGGCATTTTCAACAAACAAAATCACACCCAAAACATACTGAGGGGACACATTGTGGTATTTTTTCCAATAGAACGAGTTTTGTGAATTTAAACCGAAAAGCAATACATCCTCAATTCTCGATGTTAAAATTTAATCTTACCCCATATAAAACCAAGATTCCTTATATGATAAGTATGATATGATACAAAAAGTCCCATTCCATATACAATTGGGATGCCTCATGCGATAAGTATGAGATGGTTAAAAACCTTACCCCATTTAAAATCAGGATTTCTCATAAAATATGAGAAGAACTAAAACCATCATCCTTAGAACACAATGTTAAACTATAGTCATACCCCATAATCTAAGCATTGGATTTCATATAGAAACCATGGGATGCCTCAATTCCCTCATTATAGAGGATTTCCTCCACTTCTAGAATTGGTCTCCTACCATTACATGTTCCATAACTACATGCGGCTTGATTCCCATCCTAATGGGATACATAGTGATGCATGGACCTCCCATATATGGGACCAGCCATAAATTTATCAACCCTTCATCCCCTTTCCCCCATTCTCAATCAAATCATTACAACCTCAAAATGTGTTTAGTACATCTCAAGGTCCACATGTGGTTCACAAGCCTCCTTGGATCCCATTATGCCAGGTTTTACCTCTTCCATTACACATAGATAACCTTGAGAAAAAACAAAATCTTAATTCAAAACATTTCGACTTTAAATTTTTTACCACCTTAACCCTGGTCCAAGCATTATGACCTTAAACAATGTTTCATTTATTCTGAGGTATTTTTGTGGCACATGGGCCTAAATTCCCTCCCTTCACATTGGGTTCCACCTCTTTTGTACCATGAAAATTCCCTCAAAGATAATGTTTTTAAATAGTCCAAGAATCATGACATTAAAATATTTTACATGGTCTAGGTCATACAACCTTAAACTATATACAAATGTCTTCAAGATTTCTTCATGTGGTGCATGACATCCATGGATCCTTTCACGTTGATTTTTAACCCTTTTTCACCACACAAACATCCTCAAAGAAGCCAACCCCTGGTCCAAACTCTATGAACTCTAAATTAGGATTCCTAGTCCAAGAATTATGACTCTAAACTATGTGTATTCATCCCACATTTTCATGGTTTGCCTCATCCCTGGTGTTTGAACAAGCATATTACTCCATCTCGTTATAAAACTTTGTGTGGATTGATTCCCATTTTCATGGGATATGTACTAATGCCTAGACCTTCTGTCTCGAGGCCCAACCACATTTTCACCATCAAACCATCCATTACATACACTGTTATCACCCCAAAATGCTATCATGGGACTCCTTTTAGGTATAAACCCCATAAATATTTATAGACTCGTTAGTAGTATGAGATTCCCCCATGACCTAACATGAGGAAGAAATGAATTTGAATATTGATACGCAAGCCCCGCCAATATCCTTATCACATGAAATCAAATTTTATTTTTACCTTGTACAAAACTGGGAAGCCTCATAGTGTGAGTTGACTTTACCCATACAAAACCAGGATGCCCCATATAATAAGTATAGGATTACCATAAAACCAATATCCTCAGGGCATGATGTTAAACTGTATACTTACCTCATATCAATTTAGGATGTCTCATATTCTAATATGGTATGATTTTGTATCCTCTCTCAAGAGGATAGTCCCTTACTAGTGTCGGTCTCCTACCATGCCATGTTCCAAAACTACATGAACCTTGATTCCCATCCTCATAGTATGCATAGTGATTCCAAGATATCTCATCCCAGTCCAATCCTACCTTTTCAACTCATTGTGGGTCCTTTCATCCCTTAATGTCATGATGTCAACCTAGGGTAAGGTTCATCATGTTTTTTTGTGGAAAGGGGTCCTGTAACAAATCGATCATTTATGAATAAAATTCTATTTCTTTTAATTTATTATATAAAACAAATTCACTTATTATTATTATTGAGTTTAAATTACCATTAAGTATCATTACCATTGATAATATAACTATTTAACAATGATCTCACGACTGATATAAATATAAGGTTTTTAAAAAAGAATCCTTTCAACATAGAAAAAGGAGAGTATAACCTCATCTAGTAGACTCAGGCCAAACAAATCTCATTTTTTGGATCTCAGAAAGGATGTATCATCAATGGGATTCTCTCTTAACCAATCCCATGCTGATCTTCAACATGTTAAGCTTGAATGGAATCACCTATGTGAGAATTTCAAGGTAATAGAGATTAACACCCGAGCGATGTTAGCTGAGCCACCCCAAAAATCTGTCACCATCACACACCTTACCCTTAGGTCTTATTTGGTTTTTATAAGGGTTTTTTTAATAAGGTATTAGTAACATATTGTGTAATCCATTTTTAAAAATAAAAGTTTTATTCCATCAATTCCTGTATAAGAACAATCTTTCTTAAAAAACATGATGAATTTGATAAATTGATTCTCAGGGTAAAAATGGTACTTTTGAGAAATATATGTATATTAAACTAAGGTATTTATTAATAATATTATAAAAACAATTCTTATAAATGATAATTATATCAGTTACTTATCTGTATATTATTAGGTAACCAGTTTGATAAAAGTTATATTTTTTATACGATAAAATAGAAAGTGAATATTTTAAAGAATTAATGAATTTTTGAAATAATTAATATTTTAATAAAATTTTATTATCAAATTAATTTGCTGAATAATAAATGATTATATAATTTTTATGAAGTGAAATGTAATTTTAATTGAGATTTAAAAACTATTTTTTTTTTCAAAACCCGTGAATTTTCAATAAATGTCAGTTTTCATTTTAAATGTAAAAATTTACATATTTAGAAAAATATTTAGATAAAATTAATATTGTTTTTTGAATTATTATGTTGAAATTATTTAATGCTGAATTTTTCATAATTTTATGAGACAACAAATTTTTTGGGTAAAAATTAAATACCGTATAAATAAAATATGTGTTTTATGACATCATAATGACCCCAAAATGATGTAATAAATACTCTAATTGGTATTATAGTCCCAATATATGTTTTAAAATTAAAATAATTTGATTTGATATTTGTATTAATTATTTTATAAAGCCTTAGTGAATCCTCCAAAATGTATAATTTATTTTATGATTTTAAATTCATTTCCTTGAGGGTTTGACTCACCACCACATAAGAAAGGGAAATATTTTTTTTTTATTTTCAGAAACAATCCCTATAAATTAATGTTTTATACTCCTCTTTGGAAAAAACCATAGGCAAAACTCATTGAAATGTTTTTGGTTTTTAATATTTAATTATATAGATTCCAAAACCTAAGTTTGTGAAATATTAAAGAATTCCCCTCTCATTTCCTATATAAACCCACCCAATATCCCACTTCAATTCACTAAAAATTCTTGGATCACGTCCCTACTCTGCCCTCCCCTTTCAATAATCCATCCAAGGCACCCTAAGATCTTAATAATCCCCTCTTTAAGCTTTTGAAGTCACAGGATTCCTTCGTTTCTCATTTTTATCCAAGTTTCTTCATGTTGTTATACCATTTTATTTTTAATTAAAAATGTTGGGGTATGATTTAAAACCTCCCACATACTTCCATACTTATTTTTTAATGATTATATATCACTTTATCTCTCATTAATGCCTTCCGTTTACACCCATTACCATGCAAAAATTACTTAAGGGATTTCTCTCTTCTTATTTCCATTCAAGTATTTCTCCCATATTATGTATCAAACATCCATTTCATATGTCGGGATATTATGTTCCATGATCCCCTTAATTTATATTTAATATATAATTTATTATAGACCCATTTCTCTATCATCAAACCAACTTATGTATTTCCATATGACGACGTTATGCCACCGAAATTTCACAGCGATTTTCCAAGCCAAAATCATTGTGTAGTGAATACAATACACATTTCTCTATCAAGGGTATTCACCTTTATAAACATATACATATTTAATGGAACTTACCTGTATGTATTCCAGATTTATTAGTCATGTAATAACTTATGATGTTGAATTATTCCATGTTTTATGGTCCATGTGGCACACTTATGCATGAAATGAAATGTTTATAAATGGTGCGCCCTGATAGCACTCCAATGCATTGGGAAATTTTTAGTATCATGATACGCCATGTTAAATGAGGGTTTAATCATGATAATTCATGTGAAATGAGGGTTTAATCATGTTAATTCATGTGCAATGAGGGTTTACTCATGATAATCCATGTGCAATGAGCCTTGGCTCTTGCTAACATCATGTTGTATATAGTTTCCACATTTCCATGTTATGATAAGCATGCTATATAATTACTTTAGGTCCATGTTTCTATTTTGATCCATTTATATGCCTATTGCCTAACATGTATTGTATTCTTCATGTTATTACATGTTTAATCCCTTATCGGGCTTTATATCTCACCCTTTTCTAATGTCATCTGGTTATCCCATGCAATGCTAAGTATGAATGAATTTTGTGTTCACGTAAAAGGGGTTTTCAATAAAGATGTTTTAGTTTATGTATTAAGTTTTCATGTAATGTTACTAAGACCCAAATACACTATACATATCATTCTTCTAAGTTGTATTAAGTGAAAGTTTATGTAATAAATCATGTTTAAGTGTTTAATAAAGAGTAGAGTTGTTATAGTTGGTATCAGAGGATAGGTTTAGTTATTTATGGATTAGAATTATAAAACCCTAGTTAAAGCCTTAGGTATAAGAATAAGTATAATAAAAACATCACTAAATTTTAGTGAGTATAGATTATGTGGTTTATCAAGAAAATGCATAACTGTTTGGATACCAACAAGTATAGGTGGATCTGGCACAAATGTATCTAGGGGTAAAACCCGAAAACATCACATTGAGCTAGACTCAATCAGGAACTGGCGCACGACAACAAGCCTTGATACACTCTTGGTTTGAAACTCCTAGGAGATATGCTTTGTTAAATTCATAATATTATTATAAATCATTTTTAAGAGGGGGAGATCCCATAATAATATAGGTTATGAAATAGATCAAGGATAACTTAGATTGAAACATAGAAATTCATACGTAAAGGAAGTAAATTTAATCTATAAGTTGTCTATCTTTTTATTTGGATTTATATTTATGTGTTTAATAGTTTAAAATAATTACCCCTAATTTTCATTTTAATATATCCAATGTTCATTAATAGGAGGAATCATGCTACCAATCGATGCGAAGATCAATGTGATGACTATTCTAATGAGATGCCCAATCTGATGGGAATGAGAATCACAAAACATTTCATGATAATCTCTCAATTAACTCAATTTTTGAATAGAAACATGGGTCAATTGGAATTTCCACCCCCCACAAATAAATAACAAGATTCAATCAAGAGCTTCATGAGATAAAGGCCTACTACTTTCAGTGGATCACCTGATCCCTCAATCCCGAATAATAGATCAAATCCACTAAAAAGATCTTCTCCATTCTTCAATTTTCCAAACAAGAGAAGGTTATTATGGATACTTATCATATGGAGGGTAAATCTGATCAATGGTGGAAATTGATAAAAAATATGAATCCTGAGAAAGATATCGAGGCATTGAAATGGAAGGATTTCTGAAAAAAATCAATAAATACTTTCCTCTCACCCTTCGACTTAAGATGGAAAGGTACTTCCTTTCCCTAAAGAAAAAAGATGAAGAATCCATTTGAGCATATGAGGAAAATTTCACAAGGCTAGAATGATAGGCCTATTGCATTTTTGTTACCCCTTGAATGCAAGATTGACCTCTTCTTTGGTGGTTTAAAACATAGCATATATAAAGCCCTATTGATCCGTGACTTTAATATCTATGAGGAAATTGTCTGATCTGTCCTAAAATTCAAAATAGAGATCGAAAAAATTTAAAGGTTTTTATAGGGATAAGAAGCAGAAAGTGGACTTTAATTTTGGTGGTTCGATGGATAAATCCAATGGTGCTAAGAAATTCTAGCACCCCACTTTCCAAAGGTGCAGAAAGAAGCACCCAAGAAATTGAATACGAGGATTAATAAATGATTTATGTGTGGAAGAGAAGGGAACCTGACCATTAATTACTAACAAGAAAAACCCACTGCTGTGAAAGAGGAGAGGAATGCTCTATTTGACCCTCAACTCATTGTTCCTTTCTACAACTACAAAGAAATATGGAACTTTACAAACCAGTTCTCTAATATAAGGGTTTTAGGAGGAAACCAACAAGCTCTAAGGTAGAAAGGGTGACCTTTTTCCATCACTACCGCTGAAGTGAATCTCAAAACATAAGTAGTGAAAGGTACGTTATTCATTCATTCAATAATTGGGAATGCACTCTTTGATTCTAGTTCTACGCATTCTTTTATATCCCAATGGATTAGTAGAAAAATCCAAACACCACCACAAATCATGGAAGTAGATATGTCAGTGAGAATGGTAAATGGGGAAATTATTACATCCCATGAATATGACTCCTCCCCTATCACAATTGGTGGATTTAACTTCCCAAATAATCTCATCATACTCCATCTAGTGGAATCTTATGCAATTATTGGCATGGATGAGATTTCCCTATATAGAGCCAATATAAATTTTTGTGATAGGGAAATCACAATCCATATAGTGAATCGACCCTCAATTCTATACTTGTTCATGGAGGAGGATGAATCTTCTTTATCACCATCATCTTAAGAATGGATATTAATTCCTTATAAGTATGTGTATCTTGGTCAGATTATTGAGTCTAAGGAAGAAACTATCCACGATGACATGCCTATTGTGAGGGGATTTGCTGAAGTGTTTCCAAAGGAATTGTATGGTCTTCCTCCAAGAAGATATGTTGAATTCCTGATTGATCTTATACCTGGGGCCTTACCAATATCTAAGACTCTATATAGAATGTCTATTGTGAAGGTTTAGGTGATAAAGAAATAACTAAAGGAGAATCTGGATAAAGGGTTTATACGCCCAAGTGCTTCACTATGGGGTGAACTGTTCCTCTTTGTCAAGAAGAAGGATGGTTCAATGAGCCTTTGCATTGATTATCATGAGCTCAACAAAATCACGATAGAAAACAAGTATCATCTTCCATGAATTTAGGACTTGTTCGATTAGCTACATGGAGCACAATACTTCTCCAAGGTGGATTTTTAGTTGGGATATTACCAAGAAAGGGTAAAGAAGGAGCATATCCCCAAGACTTATTTTCGTACAAGGTATGGGCACTATTAATTTATAGTAATGCCTTTTAGACTCACTAATGGTCCAACAAACTTCATGGACTTGATGAATACAATATTTAGAGATTACATTAATATATTTTTGGTAGTATTTATAGAAGATATTCTAATATAGTCCAAAACCAAGGAGGTACATGAGGAGCATCTAAGTATTGTAATAGAGGCCTTGATAAAGATGAGGCTCTATGAAAAGTATAATAAGTGTGAGTTATGGTTAAAGGAAGTATCATTCATGGGTCATATAATCATGAGGAATGGGATATATATGGATCCCTCCAAGACAAATGAAATTTAGGGATGTCTGAGGCCAACATATGTGACAAATATCCATAGATTCCTTGGGTTAGTAGGATATTATTGACGATTTGTGAGAAATTTCTAACGATTTTCAAACCCTGTTACCAAGATAACATGGAAGGGAGTCATGTTTTTTTGGAATGATGAATGTGAATAGAGCTTCAAGGAGTCGAAAAAAAGTCTTATCACTATGCTCATGCTCACACTACCCACAAGTGGAAAAAATTTCACGGTATTTAGTGATGCTTTAAAGAAGGGACTAGGTTGTGTGCTGATGTAAAATGACAAATTCGTTGCCTATGCATCAAGGAAATTGAAATTTCATGAACAAGAATATCCAACACATGATCTGGAGTTGGCTGTAGTAATATTCACTTTAAAAATTTGGCAACATTACCTCTTTGGGGAGAAGTGTTAAATATATACGGATCATAAAAGACTCAAGTGTATATTCACATAGAAAGAGTTTAATATGCACAAATAAAGATGGTTAGAGCTGATCAAAGACTATGACTACTCAATCCATTACCACCTGGGAGAGAGAAAAAGGTGGCAGATACTCTAAGTATAAAGGCCCTAACAAATCTATCATTGATGAGAATTGAAAAGGGTCAAATCTTTTTATATTTGATGAAGACAGACATGGTAATCATAAATAAGGGAACATCAGCAATCCTTTCAGAAATAATTTCTCAACCATCTCTTTTGGAGAGGTTCAAGGATGCTCAAAAAAATTATGTGAGAATTCAAACTAAAGTGGAAAATATCAAAAAATGGAAATCCTGGAATTTCAATGTTAATTAAGAAGGAATTGTGAGATTTGGGTCAAGACTATGTGATCTCTAAAATTTGGAGTTGAAGAAAGAACTTTTGGATGATGAACATAGTTCAAATTTCTCTATTCACCCATGAAAACACACAGATGTATAGAGATATATGAGAGAATTATTGGTGGTATAACATGAAGAAAGAGATCATTGAGTATACATCAAAGTGCCTAGTATGTCAGAAAGTTAATGTTGAGAGGAAGAAGTCTAAGGGGATGATGCAACTATTACCCATACCAACATGGAAATGGGAGAACATCATTATGGACTTTGTCACTGGACTTCTAAAGACATCCAAAGTAAATAATGCTTCCTAGGTTGTTGTGCTTCATCTTACAAAGAATACACACTTTATTGAAATTTTATAGGATCTCTCATTGGATAAACTAGCACAGATATACATCAATGAAGTGGTAAGGTAGCATGGAGTACCAGTATCAATTGTATCTGATTGATATACGAGATTCATCTCTATGTTCTCGAAGATTCTCCAACATTCTTTGAATACTAAGATGAACTTTAGTACAACTTATTACACTCAAACAGGGGGCCAATCTGAGTAGAATATCCAAAAAAATTGAGGACACATTGAGAGAATGCTCAATGGAATTCAAAGGAGGATGGGATCAACATATTCCTCTAGTTGAGTTCTCTTACAATAACAGTTTCCACTCAAGCATCCAAATGGTTCCTTATGAATCCCTTCATGGGAAGAGGTTCCGAACACCAAAATGTTGGGATGAAGTTGGGGATCGAAAACTTATAGGTCTAGAAATGGTTAAATAAAAGGTCGAGAAGATTAAGGCCATCCAGTATCACATTAAAGCTGCTCTGAGTCAACAAAGAGCTATGCTGACCATCATCCATGAGACCTAGAGTTTGATTTTGGAAACATGGTATTCCTACGCATATCACCGTGGAAGAGAGTTATGAGATTTGGGAATAAGGGAAAGCTTAGTCCATGGTACATTGGCTCTTTTTAGATTCTTGATTGCATTGGAGTAGTGGCCTATCAACTAGGACTCCCACCGAGCCTATCTCAAGTACATGATGTATTCCATGTATTACTCTTGAGGAAGTACATACCCGACCCATTGCATGTATGAAATCTATAGGTGGTACCATTGGAGAATTACCTCTGTTATGAAGATATGCTATTGAAGATATTATATCGTAGATAAAAATTTCTAAGAAATATGACGATGCCCCTCATCAAAGTGTTGTAGAGAAACCAAAAGTTTGAAGAAGCAATGTTTGAACTAGAGGAAGTGATGAGGTAGAGTTACCCTTATCTATTTTAGTGTGGGAAAAGGAAATTGTGAGGGTGAAACTTCTTAAGGGTGGAATATTATAATGACCTGATCATTTATGAATACAATTACCTTAATTTTAATGTCTTATAGAAAGCACATGCATTTATTATTATTATTATTTGTTTTAAATTACTAGTAATTATCATTATCGTTGATAATATAGTCGTTGAACAGTGATCACATGACTGATATAAATTTAAGGTTTTTAAAAAATAATCCTTTCAACATAGAAAAAAGAGAGGATGGCTTCATCTAGTAGACTCAGGCTGTATGAAGCTCATTTCTCAGATCTAGAAAAGGAGGTAGCATCAATGGGATTCACTCTTCACCAAGACAAAGCCGAGCTTCAACACATTGAGTTTAAATGGAATTTCCTATGGGAGAAATTCAAGTTGATAGAGATTACTACCCAAGAGATGTTATCCAATCCACCCCAAGAGTTTGTCACCATCATACACCTTACCCTCAGGACTTATGTGGGTGTTATAAGGGGTTTTGTAATAAAGTATTAGTTACTTATTATGTAACATATTTTTATAAATAAAATAATTCTTCCATCAGTTCCATTATAGGAATAGTATTTCTTAAAAAAAATTTGAATTTTATAAATTGATTCACCAGGTAAAAATGGAACTTTTGAGAAATATATTTATATTAAACTATGGTTTTTATTAATAATATTATGAAAACAACTCTTATAAACGATGACTATATCAGTTCCTGATCTGTAAATGATTAGGTAAAAAGTTTGATAAGAGTTATATTTTTTATACGATAAAATATAAAGTGTGTATTTTAAGGAATTTATGAATTTTGTAAATAAATAATATTTTAACGAAAAATTATTATCAAATTAATTTTATTAATAATATATGATTATATAATTTTTTTTAAGTCAAATGTAATTTTTATTAATGTTTGAAAAATGTTTTTGTCAAAACCAGTGAATTTTCAATAAATATCATTTGTCATTTTAAAAGTGAAAATTCAAATATTTAGAAAAAATTTTAGATAAAATTAATATTATTTTTGGAATCAAGACATCAAAATTATCCAACATTGAATTTTTTATAATTTTCTGAGACAGTCGAATTTTTGGGTATAAATTAAATACCGTATAAATAAAATATGTGTTTTATGACATCATAATGACCCCAAATTGATGTATTAAATACTATAATGGGTATTCTTGGGCCAATATATTTTTTTCCTTTAAAATAATGTGATTTTAGATTTGTTTTACTTGTTTTATAAATCCTGAGTGAATCCTCCAAAATGTATTATATATTTTATGATTTTAAATTCATTTCCTTGAGAGTGTGACTCACCTCTACATAATCAAAGGAAATATTTTATTATTTTCGACCATTTTACTTATAAAAAAGTTTTTTCCACTCATATTTTTCAAAAACCATGGGATAAACCATGGTAACTTCTGTGGTTTTGAATATTTAATTATATAGATTACAAAACCTAAGTTTGTAAAATATTAAAGAATTACCCTCTCATATCCAATATAAAACCACCCAAGATACCACTTCTCTTCACTCAAATCCTTTTAAAATATCCCTACTATTCCCTACCCTCTTTATATTCCTCCCAAGGTGCCCTAATCTCTCAAGAAGCCCCTCTTCAAGATTTTGAAGTCACACACTCAAGTAAGGGATTCCTTCCTTTCTAACTTTTATCCAAGTTTCTTTATGTTGTAATACCGTTTTATTTTCAATTAAAAATGTTGGGGTATGATTTATCACCTCCACCATACATCCCTATTTATGTTTGAATGATTATATAAAACTTTCTCTCTCATTAATTCCTTCTGTGTATACCCATTACCTTGTCAAAATTTCATAAGGGTTTTCGCTCTTCTTATTTACATTCAAGTATTTCATCCATATTATACATCTAAATTCAATTCCATATGTTGGGATATTATGTTACATGATCCCATTAATGTCTATTTCATGTATAAATTATGAGAAACCCCTTTCCTCTCTCATCAACCCAACTTAGGAATTTCTATATGACGACGTTATGCTGCTAAAATTGCACTGTGATTTTCCAAGGAAAAATCATTGTGTAGTGAAGTCCATACCCATTTCTATATCAATGGTATTAACCTTTATGCACATATACATATTAAATGGTACTTAAATATATTTATTCGAAATTTCTTAATTGTTTATTAACTTATAATATTGAATGACTGCATGTTATATGATCCAAGTGGAACACTTATGCATGGAAGGAAATGTTTATAAAGGGTGTGCCATGATAGCACTCCAATGCATTGGGTAATGTTTATTATTTTGATACTCCATGTGAAATTATGGTTTAATCATGCTAATTCATGTGAAATTAGGGTTTACTCATGCTAATCCTTGTGCAATGAGCCTTGGCGCATGCTAATATCATGTTGTATGTTGCTTCCACATTTCCATGTTATGATAATTATGATATATCATGCCTTTATATTAATATTTCTCTTTTTATCCATTTATATTATTCTTTACTTACATGTATTTTATTTTTCATGTTATACATTTTTTAATCCCTCACTGGGCTTTATATATCACCCTTTTCTTATGTATGTCTTCAGGTTATCCCATGAAATTCTATGTATGAAGGAATCTGGTGGTCATGTAAAAGGAGTTTTCAATAAAGATATTGTATTTTATGTCTTAAGTTGTCATGTAATGTACCTAATCCAAAAATACACTAGATATATCGATCTTCTAGGTTGTATTAAGTGAATGTTTATGTAATAAATCATGTTTAAGTGTGTAATAAAGAGCAGGGTTGTTATAGGTCCCTTCAGAACTTCTTCCATATCGGGTTATCACTCTATAATTCCACACAAACAACCTTGGGACGCCATACCCCCTTGGGTCCAAGCTCTATGACCATAAAATAGTAGTTACCCCCCATATTTTGAGCTTCATGAACCTAAACTACTTACAATCATAGTATGAGTTGTATAAATTCAAACTAAAAATCCTAATCCTCAGTACATGTTGTCAAATTGCATCCTTACCCTGTGTGATGAACGCAATATGCCTCATATGTTAAGTATGATGTGGTGATAATAAAAACATTACCCCCTATAAAACTAGGATGCCTCATATGATGAGTTAGGTATGACACTAAACACCCTTTGTACATGATGTTAAACTATGATCTCACCCCGTATAACATTGAGATGCCCCATATAAAAAACATGGTATGAACAATAAATTTACCTTGTATGAAACTGGGAGGAATTATAGTTTTAGATCATTTTATATCCTCACCAGAGAGGATGTCAATCCATTGGTGTCGGTCACCAACCAAACCATGTTATAGAACCATGTATGGATTGATTCTCATTCTTGTGTGATACTTAGTGATGCTTGGATAATTCATCTTGGGCTGAGACCCACCATCAGATCACATTTGGGCCTTTCCACTTTGGTATTTTATTGACCCTTACCTACCCGCATCTTCATCAGGCACATTCGAGCATGTGATGGAATAGATCTAAGGGAGCCTAATTCTCCCTCTAAAGCAATCACCATGTCCACTTTTACATGTCACATTTTCTTTGATTTAGATAATAATCATCCTCCCAATCTTAATATAATACCTAATGGAATGGTCTCTTTCCACAATGGCTTACCTACTGTATTAGGATCACACCTCGATGGAACTTTGGTAAAAAACAACAACTCCCACATTTTAAAATCAGTAAATGGTCAATCCTATATTTGTTCACCCCATCTTTAACTGGAGTGAATATAAAACATGTGTTTCGAATATTTTCAATAGTTGTTCCCAATTCAATAGTTACTCCCACTTCACTATCTATGTTTCTAAAGTCTTAATATCCAATATTGAATTTTTTGGCCACTTCTGTCCCCCAATGCGTTCTCCCCTCTGAAAAATAGGAACTCAATACTACTACTTATTTATCACACTAAGCATGGATCATGTGGACTTTGGAGTTATTATGTGGTTTTATTCAAGTGAAGTGCATCGAGGTCCAAGCATCAAGACCTTAAAACCATGTTCCATTTGTCTCAAAGGCATTTTGGATGGAATCAGGTGGCCACCTAGGCCCCTCCTTTCATGCCAGTAACCTGTCTTTGATGTCATGAATTTTCCTTTGAGACATTAAACCCTATGGTCTAATCACTGTAACCTTAAAATAAGAATCATGGTCCAAGAATCGTGACCTTACAATTGTGAGAAAGTTATCTTGGATAGGTGTTGGAAAGCATCAGGTGGACTCATAAGCCCTTCATTTCACATCAAGTAACCTTCCATAGATGTCATGAAATTTCATTCAATACACAAAACCCTACAGCCCAAGCTATGTCGATATAAAATAAGATTATTTTTATAAAAATCACGACATTAAACTATGTGAAATGTTTCTCAGGAATGTTTGCTGTGGTGTTAGGTTGCCTCCCATGCCCCTTCATTCACATTGGGTAACCTTTTCAATGTTGTGAACATTCCTTTGAGAAACAAATAACACTGGTCCAAGCATTATGGACTTAAAATATTTTCTATTGGGTAAAAATTTTATAAATTTAATCTAAGAGCTTAGGTCCAAGAACTATGACCTTAAAACAATTTACAATCCTCCCCTTATGTTTTAAATGGTGCAGGGGACCCCTTATCCCTCCTTACACATCAGGTTACTACTATTTCATGTCACACCAATAACATTCGGGTGAACATGGTCTGAACTCTATTACCATAAAATAATACCCCATGGTTTGAACTCTATGACCTTAAAATAAGATCCCAATTCCAAGAATCCTTACTTTAAACTATATGAAAATCTCCTCAGGAATGTGTTGTGTGGCATTAGGACTTATTGGATTACAATTTATGATTGTATGTCACTCTTCTACTCTGCAAATATCCTCTTGGGATGATCACCCTATAGTACAAAATCTATAACCTTAAACTAAGATTCATGAAATGAGTATCAAAACCTTAAAATGTGTGAAAAATGTCTTCAAGATGTCCAATGTGGAAGGGTCTCCTAGGACCATCCATTCATGTTGGGTTACCTCTCCCCAATACCACATATGTCCCCTTTGAGATACAACCCTTTGGTCTAAGAATCAAAGCCTTAAACTATGTGTGACTTGACCTAGATTATGTTTCATGGTTCAGAGTCTTCTAAGATACATTTTCCTTATAGGTCCCTCTAGGTAGCACCGCTATTATGATTCCCTCGTAATCCTCCCTCCACTTTAGCTAGGTGGGTACCATTCACGTCGGTTCACATGTTCCAATCACACTATGTTAAAATGTGCGATCCAACATCTTCATCGTATGATGTTAAACTATATGTATATCATCCTCACCATATGACATTAAATTGTATGCTAAATTCCCTCACCATATGATGTTAAATTTTGTTTCTATCATCCTCATTGCAATATATAAAATGTAAATTCCTATTAGGCCCTTTTCCTAGAATCCCTTTCCTCTAGTTCTCATCACCTAAGGCACCGCTCATGTTCTTTGACCATCGCATGTCATCCAAGAGACCTCTCCCCATGGAAGACAAGCTTGACCTTTGTTTAGACTGATATGGTTACCCACTTCTCTCAAATCCATAGTGTCTCAATTTTAAGAGGGTTGAAATTCATTTAAAAATTTCATCACTATATCCCCACGCTTCACCTATCCCTT
Organism: Viscum album; assembly: GCA_963277665.1. Lineage (NCBI taxonomy): Eukaryota > Viridiplantae > Streptophyta > Magnoliopsida > Santalales > Viscaceae > Viscum > Viscum album. The sequence continues at coordinate 409,221,720 of OY728129.1, read as the reverse complement.
TATTTAGATTACCATCCTTCTCTATGTTTGAATGGGTTCCCCTTGAAAGAGTAGTCTCATGCCACACTGGCTCAAATTTCATCCTAGGAACACACCTAAAATACTTTAGATGAAATCTTGAGATAGGTACCATGTTTCAAACATGTTCATCAGTTAACCCCCATTTTTTCCCTATCAATATAAAAAAATCATAGATACGATTTTTTTGAACATGGTTAGAAATTATCCTATAGATTCAATCCAGTCCCCTTCTATTCAAAATCTTGGGTGTCTCAATTCACACTTTTCATTACCCTTTTTTAAAGTTTAATTAAATTCCCTTGGAGTTACCCCATTCATATACTATATCACATTGATAAATAAATTCTGATGTTCAAAGGGACTAATCTTTCATCCATATCTCTTCTTGGCTCAAACACTCTTGGTGGTCAATTTAAAAACTCGATCCTTGAGTATTCATCCATTTCTATACACTCTCATATGATTGAGATATCCCATAGAACTCCCTTGGTTCTCAAACTGTGCAAGATTCATGTGAGGTTAGGGATTTATCATTGGTTATCTCATGAGTGTGATTGAAGTGAAGAATAAAAAATCATGGGAAAAGAAACAAGTCCATGCATATGAAAATTTTAAAACAAATAAACTAATGTCTATGAGGGCCATTCAAAAGGAGGATCCTTTCTGTCATCCCTTAAAATTATATCCCTAAGGATCTACACTGGTGGTTGAAGGATCGAGCTTATTCTTCATATGTTGAGTAGCCTCTATTGTCCATTAATGATCTTCTAGGTCTCCTACCTCTTACTTTCCTTTGGGATAGACATCTTCGACCCTGATCTGCATATGTTTTTGATGATTCAGGAAGTCTGCTACCAGGGATGTTTCCTCTACAACCTTAGCCTCATCTTCCACCAACTGGGCCTTCAAATGGTCAATGTTATTAGTCTAGGTGGAAATAATATCCTCATTCTCTTACTCCATCCATTTTAAATGGTCGATATACTCTTCATCCTCTTAAGTACCCTTGGATCCCTCGACCTTGTGTTTATTCCAAGATAAGTAGAACGCCTTCCATTCAACATACTCCTTCACGACAAGGAAGCCTTGAGATAGTGCATGAAGGCTACTATAGTCTACCCTAATATTTCCTAGGTTGACTAAGAAATGACAGATAGATCCAACTAATTTTGGAAGTTCATCCATAAGGGTACAGGTGATAAAGTTCTATACGTACTTCTACGCCTTGTGAAGAATAGTCCAGTTCTCCCAGGTGGCATCTGATCTAGAATCCTCAAAATCTTCAAGCAGCATAGGATCTTGTGGAGGGAAGACCTCCAAGAAATCAGTGGATAGGACATCCATTAACAAGTCCTCAGGTGGGATAAAATCCATTTACATACTAAATGGATCCTCTCCAATCCCATCACATGAATCAGAAGTCCTGGATGCCTCCTACAAAACCTCTGATGAAAAATAAGACATTGAAACCTCCTCAATAACCTCTATTAATGGAATAATCTCATCCACCAATTCTGAGGGATTATCTCCCACAACATCCTATAATGGATGTTATGGGGAAGACACATCTAATGTAGTATCCCCAGTCACTCCAACTATTAGCACAATTTAGGCCTCCTCCACTAAGGCTTCAACTCCAATAATTTCTTCTAGTAGTGACTCTATATTAGGATTATCCACATAATCCACATCATATAACCCCATAATGGGAACCATCTTGACTCCCTCCACCAAGGTCATGATCACAATAGTCCCTTTTAGTGAAATATTCACAGTTGGTCTGACCACCGTAGCCTACCCATACATCTCCGCTGGGAGAGCAACACCCGCTGTCATTACTAAATCTCTATAACCACGAACTGGGACATTGAAAATCGTATTTGATCCCTGAACATAGTTTTAACTACCATTTAATTATAATTCATCCATGAATAAAAAATGAAAATTGGGAGAGGATCAAATTGAAATGGGTAAGAGTCTTATAGGAATAGTATAGCTCGGTGAGGAACTCAAATCGGTTCACAAGAAATCCCCCTGGAAACAGAATTCCCCTAGAATATTCCACCTCATTCATAGATTTTTCTTCTATTGGTGGTTGGATTCTCATGTCCACTAAATCATGGAGGGTCCCCCACATGTTTCCCTTTAAGTTTTGAGGCTCCCTCACCCTCGGTCTTGGGTTCATCAAGAACCTCCCCCCTTATGCGCTCACCGATCCCTACAAAAATACAAGAAGCGTTTGATAACACTCTTAGGGGTTTGATAGTTTCCAAATCACACATGATAAAATTATTTACCAAATTGATGGAAATCCCCCTATTGTAGGAGAATCCTAGTATGAATCACTCCCCTAGGACTCATCTGAGTCTTCTTATAGGGGTGCGCGAGTATGCAACTCAATGGCTAAAGGATTCGAAGAGTATGTCATAAAATTGAGTACCTTCACTCGATTGGTTAGAAAATGCACAATTCCATAAGAGTGGACCAAATAATCTATCTCTCTTATTTATTACACCACCGCATCCTATGGCACATGAAAAACATACTTTTCATGACCTATCCCAGTGAGGAATATCCCCCTCTATTGAGATGTTTTCACATTGCATGGGGGGTGTTTATATTTATGAAGATCCCCTAAATCTCATAAGTATATAAAAAGATCAAGTCACTAGGGATATCCAGATAGTGCGGACGATTCCATGGAAACTGAAAAAACACCTTCAGAACTACCCCAGAGGGTTCACCTTCCTCCTGGAACCACTTTCCTATGAGATTTGAACCTGACGTGGATCCTCTCCCTTTAACCTCCACCTATGTTGAGCCAGAGATTACTGGATCTATAGACAATTCCCTTCCCACAGGTCCAAACCTAACTCTACAGTATAATCTAACAATTTTTAACCCTCAGATCAATGGTTTAGGAGCCCCAAATTTTGGCCTGAGTAGTTTGGTGCCTTAATATCTCCCCGAGATAAGCAATCTCCCAACATAGCACATAATTATCGGTGAGACCATAGGTATAAGTAGGCAGGAGAAAATCATAACAACATTATACATATTCATACATGAACATGCACTAGATTTTACTCAAGACTGAAGGTTGGTTCTCATAGCGCACATCTATGTACACCTTCGGGGTTAACCACTATAGTCATCATAACTAACTCATGAACTAATATGGGATGTATGGCTCAAAATCATCTTTCATCCAACCCTCTATACTAGTTCCTTGTCTTGGAAGGCCAATAGGTTCAACCACTACTCCATGTTCCTCATACCATGATCAGTCATTATCCCCATCGGGAGGGGGAATAGGAGAAATATGAAGTGATCTTATAACCTAAACATGGACAGTGCATCCACATAGTCTCATTTGAGTGGACGACTACTGGTGATGTTTGAAATTTCAAGCCAAAATTTTATACTGGGGGGAGATGGGGTTCAGGTATTTGTGTTCTCAAATGTGCTTGGTGACCTAATTATACAAGAAGTGTAGGATCTCACACACACAGAGTTGATATTCACATGGATGATGTGGAGGATCACCTTGTATAGCTTCGTAAATAATGTAATTTCCAAGTTGATGCACTTACCCTACACTAACATTTCTATCATGATGAAGTTTCTTGACCGCACCCCCATGTTTGAATCCATCACCGAGAGCATCAATCCACAGATTAACATTGTAATAAACCCATCCAACTTGATCATGGGAGCCTCCAGTTTCATGTTGTATCCCCGCAAATATCACTGGATCGCCTCCAAAATCCTCTAGTATGAGTTCTACTTGACTCATTGGAACACCCCATGGCATGTGAGAAGTATCCCCAATTTCTTGTCCACTTGCCCGTTCAAGAAATAGTCTAACCACTGCTTGAATGTGATGTATTTGATCCCAAGCATGTGTTCTTCCACCCCATTCACCAAATGAAAAAACACCTTCACAAGGGATGTAATTTTCTATTGTACCTCCTTCACATTATTTTTTGGTAGTAATTCATCAGAAATTGCACCTTGAATTGGGATCCCTGCAATCTGGCCAGGATTCCAAAATCTAATGCCAACCTCCCCATAATGCAGATGGAAAGTGTTGGTCCATGGAGACCACATACTCAGTAGCTTTGACATGATATCTAGGTGGTGGTAGGCATGGAATTATGACGCCCATATCGCCTCATAAATCCCTACCTCCTTCGATTTAGCCCCAAACTCATGTAATGACGTGCATTGCCAATATGCCCAGACCCATTTTTTATTAAAATTTCATCTCTATCACAAATCCCATCTATCTATCCACCCCTTGAGTGGGTCCCACAACCCCACATTGAGAATCACCTCATACAACAGTTGGGATGTCACTTACTCCAATGCCTCTGTGTTGATATTGTTAACTTGGATCCAAGGAGTGTTTATCGTGAGAGTCATGTAATCCTTCAGTATGTGTCCACCAACAACCTTGTTCAACCGGTGTTATATAGGCATGCTTTTGAACCAGTAAGCACGATATTCTCTATTCACATTAGGGATGAATACATCATCCCTTAGCCTAAATCCATAAATGAAAAAACTCTTTCAAATTATGTATTCCTACCAATCCTCTGTTAACAATGCTGTTAGTGAGTCATGGTATGATGCACTTCAGATTCTCTCCCCAATAATTATGTCCTCATCCATCTCTTCCCAATGAGTGGTAGTAGTATTGGCACCATCATCCGCCATGTTTTACGAAACATAAGAGTTTTACGAGTCTAGTTAGAAAATCTATACTCAGAGAGGTTGAGTTTGATGAGTTCATCTCATGGAGATTTAGTTAGTAGAGTTTGTCTCGTGGAGATTAGTTTCATGGAACAATGTTCATAGAAGTGAGTTTGTGATAGCAGTGAGGTTCCCAAGCGATGAGGATTGAAATAAAAAATCACTCATGAAGATTAGAATCTTCATGAATAGAGAGATCGATATTTTCTTTCCATGAATTTCTTATGGATCCTCTGAGAGGCCCCTACACTATTTATAGTCTTACGAACAACCAGGTTTCTTGAGCATGCTTCATGAATGGGCTTCATTAATGGGATTCATGAATGGGCTTCATGAATTGGAGTCAATCACTAAGTTTTGGTTGCTTTCCCTTAGAATATGACACTCCTTTCCCCTTAAAACTCTAAATATGGGGGGGGGAGGGTAGAAATTGGCGATGAAAAAATATGGGCATTATAGGAGAGTTTGAGGAAGGAACAAATGGTTTGGAGCGAATCTAGTCCAAAATAGACTAATAATTTACTTAAGAGACTAGATTAACAAATCTCGTCACCATCATGAATGGGTTGGATCATGAAGTTCCTCAACATAGTGTAATTACACATTGTATAAGTCTATAGGTGTAGAGCTTCGGTCTTTGAGCATGAGAATAATTTATGTTAACCTTCACACAACTCCATTTGGAAGCACAATGTCCCATTCAATTTTGAATCTCACAAAGATTCACGAAAGGATATATCCATTGAAAAACCCTCACCCCTGCATCTATAGGGCCTATAATCACCCCATTTAGTATGAATTTTTAGGGGAGGTTAACTTTAAATTTTGAAGAAACACTCTGAGTTTTTATACTCCTGAGCTCCATGAGTGAAAAAGAAAATGGATCTCCAAAGGTATCTATTCATCACGAAACCTCCTACCATGGGTTCATGAGAACATTATCCCATATTAGAGATTAATTTCACAAATTTTCATGCCCATAGAGGACGAATAAATCCATTGGAGTAAATTAGGGTATTTTGAGGAACCTACCCTTCTTGAAGCCCACTCCATGGGAACCAAGACTATACCTTAAGTCAAGGTCACTATGTTTAATGAACCAAACTCCTTTGTGAGACCCCTGAACTCTGTGAGGCCTCTAGGATTGGTGAGATCCCTCTTAAAAAAGCCCCAACCTTTGTGAGACACCTCCTATGATCCTTTACATGGTCCCATCTTTCATATGACCCCCTTTCATGAAAGTTGAGTGATCAGGGGCCCCATACGAAATCAAGACCAGTTCAACTGCACATTGAATTCCTACGTGACTAGTGCAACCCACTCCTATGTATACCCACTTTGCTCCAAGTGTATTCTGAGCATCCATACTATTAGTTTATTCTAATCATAGGTACCCTAATTCAAATTTCTTTTAAGAATAGTCACCTTAATATTGGTTATCTCGATGGCCACTCCTCCATGGAATTTCCAATTCCATGTCCCACATAGAGCCACATGAATGGTGGTCGTCTAAGATGTAGAGGTAGAATATTTAAGGGAAACTTCACACCTATATTGGGGGGGGGATTCCTTGCTAATATTACTCTCATCATGTCACAGTCCACCTTGAAGTGTGATCCCATACCATGTCCGAGATGAATGATGTAAAACTACCTTTCTCTACATCATAGTCATATAATGTTAAACAATATGATAACATTTTCAGAACTCAAAATTAACCTATAGCCTTACCCTATGTGGTGAACCCAAGATTCCCTATGTATGATTGAAATGGTATGAATACATAAATCATACCCAGTGCTAAGAACATAGGATTCCCCACATATAACTCACAAGGGATGACCCCACACCTCTTACCCTATGTGATAAATAGAGGATGCCTCATGTGCGATCATCATGGGATGCCACCATTTCCCCCACCATGGTATGGAACTACACACCTATTAATATTTCACACATAATCCACAAACCATCCTTCCCTGTTAGGGGATGAGACACTAATAATGGGTAGCTTCAACACATAATCCCCACACTAGGTCTCCCCACCATAGGATGAAACCCCTACTCTGGTCAGTTTCTATGCATAATCTCTACACCATCACCCCAAGAGTCATCCTCTTGCATTGGGAAGATTCCATGTATAATCCCCACAACATCCCTCGTCGACACTCCTTTCGCAACGCGAGCATCATTTACATATGATGTTGAACTGCATGGACCGATTCTATTACATGACCTTAAAGTAATGCATCGCACTATGTTGGTCTTGATGCCTATTTCTTAAACATGGTACATAAGATTCCTCCCTAATGTTAAATCCTAGAAAACCTCATCCTAGTGTGAAATATTCACTACTAGGGACACACCCCATAGATCCATCTCAATAAGAAATTCTGATCCTGTCCCCACAAGATGTTAAACCTATTCCCAACTTGTCCCCACAAGATAGTAAAAATGCACCCTACCTGTCCCCATAAGATGTTAATATTATGCCCATATTATCCCCACAAGATGTTAAACCTGCTCGTAACCTATCCCCTCAAGATGTTAAAATTTTGCCTAACATGTCCCTATAATATGTTTAAATGATGCTCAACCTGTCCCTATAAGATGTTAAACCTACTCCCATCCTATCCTTAAAGAACATTAAACTTTCACTTAACCTTACCCCACAATTCATTAAACATGTGTCCATTATTTACATGAAATACATTAAACCTACACCCAACCTATCCCCACATTACATTAAACTTGAACCCATCCTATCCCCATAAGATATTAAACTTGATCCCAACCTATCCCCACAAGATGTTAAACTTGTGTCCAACCTATCCCCACAAGATATTAGAACTACACCCAAACTTTTCCTATAAGATGATAAAACTACACCCATCCTATCCTCATAAGACATTAATCATGTGACTTGATCCACCTCAGCATGATGTTTTGATCTATCTCAATAAGATGTTAAACTTATGACCTGATCCAGAATCCCTTCCCCATGAAATAAATATGGGAGGTGTAATGTAAAACTACTCATAAGACATAATTCCATGGTGTTAACTACCTCATGATCGATATGGGATTCCTTGGGTTCCAATCCTAAGATACCTCACATAATATGACATTCAAGAGATAAATAATTTACAGGTTCCAAATATACCCAATGTCTAGACATGCCCAAAATTTCCTAACATGAGTACTCTACTTACCAAAGGTTATTGTCCAATCAAGATAGAAGCAGTTTAATTAACTGGTGACCACATCAAGATGGAACCGGAAACAAGTTCCATAAACATGAATTAATATTTGATGGAGACCTAAACTAGGAAATGCTCTCCAATGAGGAATCTATGGAAGGAGGAACTAACATACCCTCATAAAATTTCAATAAAAAAGTAGACATCTCCAATGAAAGTGATAAAATATATTATCCATTGGAATGTGGGAATGTGGGGAAACAAGAAATAAGTTCATCATCACCAGGAATATGGGTGGTGCTCCACCTTGAATAAAGCATTACAAATAGTGAAGAAGGATTGAAACACTATTAGTGAGTATTTTAATTTGGTACCACTAAGATTTATTATGATATGAAGTAATTATAATGGTTGACCAATATGAGGTGGGACATCGAGTTATACATGTAAAAATACTATACCTTTAAGTTAGTGAAAAAAGAGCATAAAAATTATATTATTATACATCATTTATTTCCTATCCCTACTTGGAAATGGGACGATATATTAATGGATTTCATTATTGAGTTACCCCAAACCCCTTAGGGAAAGAAAATGATATAGTTATTTATTTATCAATAGACTAAATCATAAAATATTATATGTATAGAAAAAAAGTTAGAGGAGTTTAGATAGTTTTATTTGTATTAAATCATGATGTTTCATAGGGAACCCTATGTGGTTTTTTTTATAGTTATCCTTGATTTACCTATAAGTTTTGGGAATGAATTTAATAGGATATGGCGAGTCAGGTCAAGATAAAATGATAGGCCATCATCAACCAGAAGGGAATAAAGAGTGGGAAATCCAAATTTTAGAATATATTATTTATGCTTTCAAAATATACTTCAGATGGTCACAGGATACATATTTATCATTATTTAAATGTGATTACAGTAAAAGATACCAATCATTAATTGAGATGTATCCATTTGAATACTTATATAGTCAGACATGTTAGCGAACACTTTTTGGATTGGGGTTTTTGGGACTTCTCTAGTGAGATCGATAATTGTGCAAGAGACAACAAAAAATATCTAGATTATTCTGAAATGACTGATAATGCCTCAGATTCACTAAAAATACTATGCCTATCATAATCATCAGACTATGTAATTTTTATTTAGTGTATAATTATTATTGAGATTGTAACCGTAATTGAGTCATATATGGGTTTGGAATTAGGTAAAGTTAATGATAAGGTATTTATACCCCTTTAGGATACAAAAACTGTTGGGAGGGTTGTATACTGATTAGAATTTCCTATTTAGATGATATAAATTCAAAATTTCATGCATGTGTCTCAACTAAATAAATATTATTCCAAACACCCTTATGTGCTGATTTGTGTTGATCTAGACCTAAATATGTAGATTTCAATTACTAAGAAACCAATATAGATAATTTATTCATAGATAAAGGTACTATGGAGGAAATCACATAACCTAGTTTTGTGTTATGGTAGTATGAGAATTAATCCTATGAGATATAGGAATTATAAAATCACATGAGGGGGAAATAGGATCACTTCCTTCCAGATAAAAAAGTTTCTGTTAACTTTATAGATGTTAAAATAGATATGGGGGAATAATTATGACACTCATGATTTCATTTTTGAGTTTAGGTGTTATTATTTATTTATTTTATCTCTTATTTTAAGGTTTATGCCCAAATTTTTAAATTTTGAAGGAATTTTTTAGTGTTCATGGTTACCTAACTACATGTGTAAACCATTAATATTTGACCTAGGTATTCTAGTAATGATTTAATGGTTAGTGAATTGTTTACCAAACCATGAACCCAAACCCTATGGGTTTGATTTTTCAATTCTAGAAATAAAATCACAATTGGTTCATGGTTTGACTATCCATTCACCCAAACCATTCTTCCTATTAAAAATTGAAATATTTTAAAATTTAAACTCATTTTAAATAAATCCTTCATTATTTAGATTCCTCTTTTTACGGATCTCATTCTTGATGGCTCTATCATCAAACTGATTGGAAATCCCCCTTCTTTAGATTCAAACCATTGAATTCCTCTATTAATACACAAATATTTAATCAAGTAAGTGGTATAAATTTATTTTACTTATCTCCCAATATTCTCTTATCTCATTCTTATTTAGTCTTAAAGACATGGATGCTTCTGGATTTTTTCAATCAATGTATAAGTCATGGATTTCCATGTTTATGGGTTCCAATATCTTCATATGGGATTTTCCACATTTCTACATATGGATTAATGCAAAATGCCAATTTCTTCATCATCCCAATGTGGGTAGTTCAATGATTTTAACATTATTTGAATAACCATATGTTATTTATCATTAAAATGATGTTTTAAATTAATGTATAGTCTAAATTTTTATCTAAAATGGATTATATAAATTTTATAATTGTTTTATAATATTTTACATTTGGTGTGGGAAGTTAAAGAGTCTATAATGTATACTTTGGGTGTTGGATTTCAAGGTTCCTATAGAGTGTTTAAGGAAAAACCTGACTTGTTCATTCATAGAATTAAATGGAATTTCTTCATTAAAATTTCTAGTTATCAATTAAGATGAATTTATGGGATACTTTTTTGTAGAAATATATAGAATAAATTGGTATATATATCTTGGTTAAAGGTTCTTTACAAGTGAGTATCATACACATATAAAGTAATTTATATGATTATGAAGTTACTTAATTTGATACATTTTGTAATAGTGAAATCCCTGGTTATAAAGAAATGGTTTGGAAATCCATTTAAATATTTGATAATGACTATGCTTCAGGGAAGCTTTGGGTAATTAGATGTTAAACTAATAAAAGTGACTTTCTATGTTTTAATTACACTCTACCTAGATTTATATGGAGTATATCATGAGTTAGAATCCCAATATGATAGGTGGTTATTCCATCAAACTTAGGATTCCACTCTAGTTATCAATGTTCACATAATTAGATCCAAATTGGATAAAAAAAATTATCTGGGACATGGAATAGAATAATAATCCTAGAGTGTCTATACCTTAATTCTCCAAGGCTATTCCCAGGATTCTTTCTCGATATTTTACCTTTAAATGATTGTATATTTAGATAAATTTCCTTGTTTATTTATCATTTTCCTTATAATGAATTCACCTTTTATTCTATTAATTTATGTTTTCATGTAATAATAATATGTTATTTGTTTTATTAAAATTTTAAGTCATATGTTTGTTTTTGAATTTCAATCTAAAATGTTAGGGATTATCAAATAAAGGTTACACATATAACACTTAGTGGGATCCTATAGGTCTTGTTATGATCGCACCCTATATCCCTCCAGGTGTATATAGTCATTTTTTGATACAAGTAAAGTAAAGGAACTACTATGAGATGTTAGAATCATTTATCACCCTTTTGGTTCATATTTATTAAAGATATAGGTGATAAATTCTTACTTTTCATGAGAATATTTGTTACATGTGGTATTTTTTATTCTTATTTTTTATTCATGTAAACCTCATTGAATTGGATCTCCAAACTTTTTTCCCAATTCTGGGTTGTGTTTAGTTTTTAATATTCGAATTTTATACAAGTATTAGCCTTGGTAGGTGGTTTTTATACTTATCTAATCATTATTCAAGTTTCCATTTATTGATATGAGACCTTATCTAATTCATACCATTTTTTATCCATTTATTTAAAAAAAAATATTTAGTTTTATGCCTTTCAAACCTATGGAAAGGACATGTTAGATTATTGTGATGAACCCCTTAACATGTATTGATTCATTAATAGAAAAAAAAAACAATCCCACATGGTTATATATGATGCTCTGGAACTAATTTTCAATCTAGGTTGATTGGAAACACACCTTAATAATTATAACCGACTATTTTTTGTTCTATTAAGGGGTGCCTCATGTTTGTTTTGTTCAAGTTAAATTATATTCTAGTCAAGTAGATCAAAAGTGATCGTGAATGTTAATAAGAGGTTTAATAATGTGACTGAAACAGAAGAGTTAGGAATTAAATTCGTAAAGGAGGCTTGATTGAGCACTCTTAGTTGGATAAGTTTGTGATCTTAAATTTTTTTGTTATAACTTTATTTTTTTATCAAAATGAATTAGATGTTTCCACTATCAAATTATGTATTAGTTTTGATTTGATGCTGATATTTTTGTACAGGATAAGAAGAAGTTTAATTATTATGGAATTTGATAAGCCTAAATGATGCATATCATTTTATAATGAATACCATTGATGATTGAACTTAATATCTCTTCATTCCTATTTTTATAGTTTTTTAGAATGGGAAATGTGGAAAAATAATTATAATTTTTTTTGAAGAGATTTAATATGCAAAGAAAAAACATGCCACAAAGTTTATTATTACTATGTGATTATTTTAGAATAATTAATGTTAAAGATTCAAAAAATTATAGAACTTATCATTAATACTATATCTCAATTTCCACAGGTGATTTATATTTTTTATGATATGATGATATAAAAACTATGTCATGATAAATAATGTGTTACACCATGGATTTTTCATAACCTTGGATCGTGAAGTTGTCCACACTAGAATCGAGAGTGTATAGAGATGTGAATAATTTATTACACAGTAATTTAATGCCTATTATAACGTAACTGTGGATATATGTGTTGGAATATATAGTTTGGTTATAGTTTATCATATTAAATTCACCATATTTTTTTTAGTGAAAATTGGTCAACAGAAGTTGAATGGCTTACTGTGCAGACATAAAAAACAAGATCTCTCCCAGAGGCAATTGAACCATCAAAAGTTTTCATTTTTAAATGGAGCCATGATGAGGTTACAAAGAACTATGTTTTTAGTGATGTAGTGGGTTACTGGTTTGTTATACCAACCATAGAGGTCAAATTATTTTAACCATGATTTTAGTAGAGTATTTTGATCATGTCGATCATTTGAAACTTACTATATAAGTTGGTGGGACCATTAGTTTTGTGGATGTGGTTATTAATAAGAAAATTAGTTGATAATAGTTGATAGACTATATAATTTAATTTTTTATATTAATCTATTTATAATCTCTTGTATCTTCTGTTGAATATAAAATAAAGAGATGGTCTTTCTCTCATGGATGTAGGAATAATTGTTCTGAGAACATTAATCATGTGTGTCCTATCATCATTAAATGTATGTTCATTGTTTTGTTTTTCATTGGTTTTAATGAATGTGTGTTTTATTGAGTTATATAAAAAATAAACTTCATGTAGTATGTAGTGTTTAAAGACTTCTTGTTTTCGATACCAAAGTTGATGGAATTTTGGGAAGTTTGTTTTCTGTTCTGTAGAGTCTCTAGCATATGAAGTTCCAATGGTTCAAAAATCCCACTTCAAGTGGTCACACAGACAACCCAGCTCCAAAAAATTTGTATCATAGAAGGTTATCATTCTAGTGTATGATACCTAAAATTGGTATCAAAGATTATATTTTGGGTCAACACTTGTTCAACAAACACAAAGTTAGCTTGGGTGTCACTTGCTCCATCCTTGATGAAATTTTGTTTTCTAATAAGAGTTCATAGTTGAAGGAAGTTATGGAATCAGATGATAGAAAGTACCATATATATAAGTTTGATAGAATTGATTTTGGATTTTGGAGAATGTATATTGAAAGTAATTTTTTTCAAAAGGAACTAGATGCTTCATTTACTAGAATTTTTCTAGATAAAATGGAGTAGGAATAGGAACGATTGGATGGAAATAAATTATGATTGGTGAGGATTTCATTGGAACCAAATGGTTCCTTTAACATTTGTGAATAGAATATGACATTAGATCTCATGAAATCCTTAATTTATATATATAATAACTTATGGAACTTAAAAAAGTGTTCATGATGTGACAGTTGTTCAGAATAGGGTGATCAGAAGGAAGACCAGTAGCATACCACATGAAAGGCTTCAATATGATATGTTAGAAGCTTGAATTTGTAAAGGTTAAAATAATTGATGATATATTTGAATTAATTATATTATAAACACTACTGTATATTTTTAAATGATGGTGATTCATGTTAGTAACTCCTGTTAAAGGAAAGACTTAGTGTTTTAGGGTGTCTGAAATTTGATGCTCAGTGAAGAACATCATCTGAAAGAAGTCCCAGAATCATCTAGTGGTGTTTTTATGTTGATGGAGGAAGATTTTTACCTTAATATTAAATCTATCAGAGGAAATAATTTGATGATAATCCATAAGGGAAGACTTTTTCTTTCAATATGGTCCATAACCTATAATTTAGATTTGTGGGGAGAAAGGAAACTTTAAGAATAATTTTAAAATTCATAAAGAGATCACCGAAGGAACTTTAAATTTTATAATCTCATATTATATTATCACTATAGAAGGAAGAAACAAATTGTTTCTTAGTGTGAATATTTAGGTGCAGTCATGATTGATTGGATCAAGAGTATTATTCCATTCTATGGGAGAGAAGAGATTAAAGGATAATTATGTATCTGAAATGTTTAGCGAGGTAAATTCAGAAGATGATGATGCTCTATATATAGTTTAAAAATTATATGACAATATCTAGATAAATAATTATGGTGTATTGAAGTTGAAATAATTTATAAATATCTCGAGTTTGTGGAAGAAAATAATTTCCGTAGGACAACTTGATGAAGGAGTCTATGAGACTATATTTTTTAATAGAGTTCAAAAAGTGAACTTATGATCCCTTATAGATGAAAGTGGAGTAAATAATGGGATGTTTTATTTGACCTGAAGCATGAATAAAATTGAAATATTCATAAATATATCATTAGAAGATATGTAGGTCTGGTATTAGAGGCTTAGTCATCTTAGAAACAAGAATATAAAAGTTATAATGAATAATGTGATGTTGATCATGATCACATGAGCTTCATAATGTGTTAAATTTGTATACTAGGTAAGTAAGTAATGATTTATTTCAACATATATTGAAGAAATCTTAGGTCTAGAAAGTTAAAAGTGGTTCACTCAGATATTTGGGTACTTTCCCCTATTCATTACATTGTAGGTTCTCTCTTCTTTGTAAATTTTATTTTTTATGCAATAAGAAAAGTTAACGTTTACTTTATGAATCAATGTTTTGATGTGTTTTGGACTTTCATTCCACGTAATCCATGGTGTAATGTAAATTCAGCAAGAAGTTCAAATGTCTTCATACTGAAAACAGCGGTGAATCCACTGAATAAATCATTGGGGACTTTTTATAGAATAAATAAATATGGAATGAGAATGTAGTGTCTATAACATAATAAAAAAATAATGTTGCTAAAACAATTAATCAAAATTTGATATTAATGGTTAAATTCATGTGGATACAAACCATAATGTCTAAGAGAATTTGGGTGAAGGCACTCAGCATGGCAGTGTACCTTTTCAATAAGAGTCTAGAATCAGTAGTTGGTCATGAAATTATAGACGATTTATGGTTTGTTAAATGACTGAAAATTATCCACCTTAAAGACTTTGAAAGTTTTTCATATGTAAAAATTGATGCTAAGGATTAAGACAAGCCCAATTATAAGTCAAAATCATGTTTTTTCTTTGGGTATGGTGATTATAACTTCAGTTTCCTTCTATTGGATAAAGATAATAGGTATGTAATCAGGAGATGAGATTTTCACTTCAAAAATGGGTTTTATAGAAGGAATAAAACTTTGAAGAGAAATAATTTGATTGAAATTATCATCTATTATAGTTCCGTTTTATTTGAGTAAGAAGACCAAAAGGGAGAAAATTATAGATAACATAGTGGAAAGTGTTAAATTTCTATAGGAAAGACCATTGGAAGATATGATATAATGTTTATGAATGACTATAGATCGACTGTGGGAACTGTAAGTAGGATGTTTAAAAGTAAGAGTAGAGTTTGTCAGTTTAGTTTAGCTACCTCATATGATTAAATCAACTAGAGTTATAATACCATTTCATAGGTTTGGGGATGATATAAAATTTCTTCTTTTGATGGATACAGTAAAACCAGAGAGCCATGAAGTGGTGGAAACACTTAATGATTCCAAATAGTTGAGTTTTTTATGGATGAATATATGTCTTCATTAAATTATAATGGAACATGGTAACCAACTAAGTTTCCACAAGTGTAAAAGGTACATGAAGATAAGTGGTATTTAAAATTTAAGTAAGAGGACAATAGTAAGAAAAGATTCAAGGTGTGCCTGGTTGGAAAGGGCTTTCAAAAAAAGGAAGGAGTTCATTTCTTGGATATTTTATAACTATTAATTAAACATAATACTATTCAGATAGTTCCAAGCAAGGTAGAAATTGAAAATCTATCTTTATAATATATGGATGTGAATGTAGCTTTCGTTGTGGTGAGTTAGATGGATAAATTTACATTAATCAAATAGAATGTCACGACCTGACCTCGGGGCCCGTGCCGTGACTACCCCAAGCCCGCCTTCCATAGGCCAGGGGCTGGCGACTAGCACCAAGGCGTAAAATCCCAGTAAACAGGGAAGGCATTGCCTTATAAGTAACAACCACCACAGAGTCAGCAAGAGGAAAGTAACTACAAAGTGCAGAAAAGTAAAGGGGGCCGGAAATACAAGCCCAACTGTAAAGTACAACTGAAAAGTAAAGTACAGCAACTGAAGGAAAGACGGCGGCCTCGTGTCATCCACTGGCAATCCCACCTGAAGGGTGGGTACAGATAGCCTCCAGGATCCTCGGGTCCCACGTCCGCTCCGAGCACGTCCCGCCCAGTGGTCCACCTCCAGGTACCGTCCTGCTCCACGCCCCAACCGAGATCAGCGCTGTCCGTCGTCTGCATCCAACACAACAAGGTGCGGGCATAGCCCGTGCAGGGGTGAGTATAAGCTACTCAGTAAGGACCCCGAGATCCCCGATGGTCTCCCGAAATCCACAAAGGATATAGCACAAAAGTAAGATGCAATCACGAAGTAACATCTGACTCGACTTAGGTATATGCCCATACATATACCTAAGTCCCCAATTCTAGCTCTGCTCACGAGCTCAAGAACAACTCAATCCACAAAGGAAAGCAAGACTCAAATCCACAAGGAGAGTAAACAGTAAATCCACAAAGGATAGTTCAACACAAACCACAAAGGAGAGTAACATAAGATTCAGCTCAACCAGGATTTTCATTATCGAAACCGTAAATGTTGAAGAGCCCCATCTCTGAAGTGTACAGTGGTCCTGTCACGACTCCGAGGTACTGCTCACTAACCTAAGACTGTTGAAGTACTCCTCCTGTCGAGTACCGCGGGTCTGCTGCCAACTACCGGGCGCTCCGTCCGCTGAGGGTCTGCTGCCAAATATCGGGCGCTCACCCAGATAGCCTACTGAGGTACTCCTCCTGTCGAGTACCGCGGGTTTGCCGCCAACTACCAGGCGCTCCGTCCGTCGTGGGTCTGCTGCCAACTACTGGGCGCTCCGTCCACTGGGCTAGTCGACTGACTCCAAGTCGAGTCGGTCAAGCAGTCGTCAGGTCTCAGTCATCTACACGGTCTCCGTACTCCGCACGCGCGTCTCCACCGTCGTGGGTCTGTCGCTACAACCAAGCGCACACAATCCGTAGAGTATCGCGGGTCCGCCGCTACAACCAAGCGCTCCACCGCCAAGGGTCTGCTGCTGCATCCAAGCGCACCACCACTGTCAAGTACCACGGGTCCGCCGCTACACCCAAGCGCTCCACCGCTCAAGGTAAAAAGAAGATTCAGCTCACACAGGTTCGGTAGCACTGTTCCACGTAGGATCGCTGAGTGCAGTAGTCGACGCAGTCCACTGAGGATCTCTGCACAGTCGTTGCCGCAGTCCACGAAGGATCTCTGCTCTGCCGTCGTCGTAGTCCACGGAGGATCTCTGCTCTGTCGTCGTCGCAGTCCACGGAGGATCTCTGCTCTGTCGTCGAAGCCACAGCCAGCACTAGGGTTCCCGCACTTAGCGAGCTCGTTTAGGAGGGTCCGCTCCACGAGCCGAGAGGCTGATACATCAACTGACACGTAGTCCGAAGTTGATGTATCCAAAAGTTCCGTATCGACAACAGGATCTCAACGCAACAGACGGCGCGTCAATCGGACGCCCGGTCTGAGAGTTATTGGCATTTTCGTCCCAGGGGCCCGGTTGGTTTTTAGGGAAAAACCAACCCGACCGTACTCCGCCTGTGTCCGATCCCCGGGCGGAGTATGCCAAATGTTCCGTCTCACTTAGAGGAAACTACCACAGCTGGCGGTATGTCGATCGGACGTCTGTATCTCCAGTTATGAGCGTTTCCGCTCCGAGGGCCCGGTTGGTTTCGTGTACGAACCAACCCGGCCGAACCCAAAGTCTTCCGAAACCTTGAGTGTAATATACCGAAACGACCGTCTCGATCCAAGGATCGCGTAGCCGCTGACGGTTCGTCAATCGGAGGTCCCAGGCCCAAGATATGGGCAAAAGACCGAAGAGGGCCCGATAACGGGGGTTCTGGGCCCGGGGCGACCCGGCCCGAACCCCCCCTGGGTCGGCCGAACCGGGTCGGCCCGACCCGGCTAGGCCGGGTCCGGTCCGGCCGGGGCGCGGCTCGGCTTCGGCCGAGCGGCCGAATGAGCCGCCGCGGGTTTGACCCGCGGCTTTAGAGAAACGCGGCCCGCGCGGGCCGCGTGCTGGGTGGCCGGACCGCGGACGCGGTCGGGCGGTTCGCCGCCGCCGCGGCTCGGCCGCGGCGGACTCCTCCGGCGGCGCGCCGGGCGCCGCCGCCGCCCCCTTCCGCGGGCCGCCGGAGTTGCTCCGGTGGCCCGTTTTGCCTCCCGTCTGCGCCGATGCTCCTCCCGGGGGCCGATCTTCACTGCGGGATCAACGGATCGCCCTTGCCGCACGGTTCGTCGTCGTCCGCCAAATCCGCACAAAAAAGGGAAGATCGGCGGAGGGTTGCCGGGTCTTGTTTGTTAGATCCGCACCCTCCGCGTTAGTCATAAACATCATCGGGAGGAAAAGAAAATAATCAACAACAATTTTAAATAAATTAAAATTGTTCGAAGATCAGGCTCTTTACTTTAAAAGAAATAAAATCACGGGAAAGGAAAATATTCCAATCAACCCTTACCTTGTCGTCGTCGTCGGACGAGAGGTCGTCGCGGAATCGCTCGTCGCGGATGAAGGAGATCGTCGCGTCGTCGCGGTATCCGGCGTCGCGTCGCCAATCTCCGGATCAAGATCAAACGGATTAATTTAAATCCGTTGATACTGAATTATAAAAAGGGGAGAAATAAACGATTCGTTTCTCACCTTAATTGCCGAACGAGGATCGGCCGCGGAAGAAGAGGTGCCGCCGAAGAACGTCGTGGGTAGGGCTCGTCGACGTCGCAGATCACGGCGTGCGTCGTCGAATTCCGGTCGCCGGCGTTCTTCGCGTTCTTTGCGTTCTTCGCGTTCTTCGCGGGGGAGCTGAAGGAACAATGATCCTCTCAAATCCTTTCAAAGGATTTTTAGGTTGGTCTTATTTTATAAACATCCAACAAACGCAAAAACGTAAGTAACGACCCATCAGTTCGTTGAATTAATTCATCGAGCGAAACAGCCCATTTAATTCACGAAATAAACCGCCCAATTAAATGGTCTGTTAAGAATTAAAGAAAACGCGTCGGTTGACTTTTCAGTTACTTTGACGGGTTTTCGCGGGTGCGTTACTTAGCGAAAGAAACGGCGGGGCTCGTGCGGGCCCCACCGCACAAATATCCTAACAAGGGGTGGGATATTTCCGGATAGAACCCTATCCTCTTTAACTCAGTTCAAGTGGCTTCCAAGCGGCTTCCAAGCAGCTTAATTGAAATAAAATAAAGTTGTCGCACAAATTTATTTTATTTCTGGCTTAAAGCCCCGAAATTTAAAAAAAACACGTCTGAGCAAACGCAACTCCGGAAGAGGCGTTTCTAAGCAAATACCGGCACTGCGATTTCATCGGTGCCCTCAGAATTCGATTCCGGGCACCGGTTCAAAAGATAGAAAAACCCGCTCGTCCGTTCACTGAACGTACCCGAGCCAAACTTCGGAAATTGATTCCGGGCTCACCGGGCCTCGGAATCAGGTGTCGTCTGAAGCTGCGCTCTTGTAAAATTCCAAAGAAAATTAAGAAAAAAAATTCCTTGAAATTTGCGGGTCTTTACATTACTCCCACCTCAGGGCTTTACGTCCCCGTAAAGATACATCAAAAACTAGGGGAACAAGTGGGGGTACTGAGCACGCATCTGAGCCTCCCGCTCCCAAGTGCTCTCCTGGAGGTTCCCATGCTGCCATCTGACGCGCACAAGAGGAATCGACCGCCCACGTAGGACCCGCTCCTGTCGATCCTCGATCTCCACTGGGACCTCCGCAAAAGTCGCCCCATCGTCCACGTCCTGCTCCCCAAAGTCGATGATGTACGTCGGGTCGTGCACGTATCTCCTCAGCTGAGACACGTGGAAGACGTCGTGCACCCGGTGCAACTGAGGTGGTAGAGCCAGGCGATAATCCACCTCGCCAATCCTGCTAAGAAACTGGAAGGGTCCGATGAAGCGCGGAGATAACTTGCCGCCTCGGCCAAATCTTCGAATACCACGTCGAGGTGAGACCCGCAAGAAGACGTGGTCGCCATCCTCGAACTCCAGTGGCCTCCTCCTCCTGTCAGCATATGATTTATGTCGGCTCTGAGCTGTACTCATCCGCTCCTGGATGACCTGGACCTTCTTTGTCGTGGCCTGGACCATCACAGGTCCCACAAGAGCTGCAAGATTTCTTCTTTGCCGAAAAGAGAAATCTGGTCTCATCCCCTGGATGAACCACATTCTTTGCCTAAAACAGTCAATCCTAACATGGATGATACTAATCCATACCAAGGATGACGTCGTAAGGCCTCGACGCTACTACTAAGAGATTCAACTGTTACTCTCGCCTCCAAGGGTTGAGTCACACTGTCGGCATCAGTGTGTGGTAACTGGGTCTCCTCCAGTAGACGTCTCACAAGTGAGGGTCAAGTCAACAGCCAAAACTGGAATCTCCTAGTAACATCACGAAAGAGGACAGGAACGAAAATATCACAAAGGTATGCGTCTTTTATTATTGCAGCTCATATTACAAGATGCTACACAAAAGCAACAAGGAACCAGAAGTACAAAGGATGTATCCACTAGTTCTGCTCCTGTCCATCAGCTCCCAGGGCTCCATGATCGAAGGCCTCGGCTTCCTGAAGCTGAGCTCTCCCCTGCGGTCGGGGTGGACCTCCTGGTGGTGGTGGTGGTAGAGCCTCAAAGCGTCGTCCACCACCTGCTGCTCGGCCAGCTCCTCTACCTCGTCCGTCTCCTCCCTGCAGACCGCCACGGTCGAACCTCTGCCTCTGCCTAGGAGGTTCCTCAACCGTCTGCTGCTCCCCCGCATGGAGGGTCGGGCAGTCACGAGCCATGTGACCAATTCCGCCACAGGAGTAACACTGCCCACTCTCGGCACGCCTGGCTCTGACTCCACCCCGGCTTCCCCGCACAACTGAGCCTGAGTCGTGCAGTCGGCCACTGGTAGGTCTGGTCTTCCTGGAACCCTGAGTCATCTGTCGGCTACCTGCTACCGAAGACTCCGCTACGTGCCGCCCTGCGGTGGGTCTCTGTGCTGGTGTAGACTCAGCATGGAAGCTCTCGATCAGAAGGGCCCGCTCTAGTACTCCTGTCTGAGTCGGTATGCTGAGGGAGATCAGCGATGCCCTGATCTCGTGTCTCAAACCCTGCTCGAAGGTCCGGGCCCGGAAGAAGGGGTCCCTTACCATGTCTTTCGAGTACCGAGAAAGGTCGGTGAACCTCGCCGCGTACTGAGCGACCGTCATGCTGCCCTGCCGCAGCTGTAGAAGCTCCTGGATACGCACCGCACGAAGGGTGGTCGGGACGAACTCCGAGCGGAAGAGGCTCTCAAAGTCCGTCCAAAGAAGAGATGCCTCATCGTGCACCTGGAGCATCAAGCTCCACCATCGTCCTGCCGCCGCCTGCAGGTGGCTCGCCGCGAGAATCACCATGAGATCCGCTGGTGTCCTCACTAGCCTAAAGATCCGTACCACCGCCTCTAGCCAGTCCTCGGCGGCCTGGGGGTCCGCCTCACCGCGAAACCTGGGTGGTCGCTGGCTCTGAAACTCATGCAGTGCCCTGAGGCGACGTGCATCGTCAGCGTCTGGTACTGGAAGCATCGGTGGCTCGGCGGGTAAGGCTACCGCCGGTGCCACTGCTGGCAAAGGGCCCTGCACCGAGGCCTCGTCGCTCGGTGGGCTGCCGTCGCGCCCTACACTCGGAACCCTAGCTGGCTGTCGTCGCGGGGCCATCCTGAAAAGGAGAACAAGAGCACCACAGTCAGAACAGTATACCTGGTGAGCTGGCACAAGTAATCACAAGGAAAACTTGAGACTTTCATGAAGCAGATCAGTATACCCGGTGAGCTGACACAAGTAATCACAAAGAAGACTTGAAACACACACGCAATCAACGTTTTCATGCATTAAGTCGGAAATCAGGAGCCAGGGTCCTGGTGTACGGATACGTCGGCCGCCGCACCAACACTGGGCTCCCTGAACTGATAACCACACTCAATACACTAAACACTATTGCTTCATATAGAAAGAAAAGACGATCAGAGTTTGCGGTAGAACCGACCACCTCTGATACCAATTTGTCACGACCCGACCTCGGGGCCCGTGCCGTGACTACCCCAAGCCCGCCTTCCATAGGCCAGGGGCTGGCGACTAGCACCAAGGCGTAAAATCCCAGTAAACAGGGAAGGCATTGCCTTATAAGTAACAACCACCACAAAGTCAGCAAGCGGAAAGTAACTACAAAGTGCAGAAAAGTAAAGGGGGCCAGAAATACAAGCCCAACTGTAAAGTACAACTGAAAATTAAAGTACAGCAACTGAAGGAAAGATGGCGGCCTCGTGTCGTCCACTGGCAATCCCACCTGAAGGGTGGGTACAGATAGCCTCCAGGCTCCTCGGGTCCCACGTCCGCTCCGAGCACGTCCCGCCCAGTGGTCCACCTCCAGGTACCGTCCTGCTCCACGCCCCAACCGAGATCAGCGCTGTCCGTCGTCTTCATCCAACACAACAAGGTGCGGGCATAGCCCGTGCAGCGGTGAGTATAAGCTACTCAGTAAGGACCCCGAGACCCCCGAAGGTCTCTCGAAATCCACAAAGGATATAGCACAAAAGAAAGATGCAATCATGAAGTAACATCTGACTCGACTTAGGTATATGCCCATACATATACCTAAGTCCCCAATTCTAGCTCTGCTCACGAGCTCAAGAACAACTCAATCCATAAAGGAAAGCAAGACTCAAATCCACAAGGAGAGTAAACAGTAAATCCACAAAGGATAGTTCAACACAAACCACAAAGGAGAGTAACATAAGATTCAGCTCAACCAGGATTTTCATTATCGAAACCGTAAATGTTGAAGAGGCCCATCTCTGAAGTGTACAGTGGTCCTGTCACGACTCCGAGGTACTGCTCACTAACCTAAGACTGCTAAAGTACTCCTCCTGTCGAGTACCGCGGGTCTGCTGCCAACTACCGGGCGCTCCGTCCGCTGAGGGTCTGCTGCCAAATACCGGGCGCTCACCCAGATAGCCTACTGAGGTACTCCTCCTGTCGAGTACCGCGAGTTTGCCGCCAACTACCAGGCGCTCCGTCCTCCGTGGGTCTGCTGCCAACTACTGGGCGCTCCGTCAACTGGGCTAGTCGACTCACTCCAAGTCGAGTCGGTCAAGCAGTCGTCAGGTCTCAGTCATCTACACGGTCTCCGTACTCCGCACGCGCGTCTCCACCGTCGCGGGTCTGTCGCTACAACCAAGCGCACACACTCCGTAGAGTATCGCGGGTCCGCCGCTACAACCAAGCGCTCCACTGCCAAGGGTCTGCTGCTGCATCCAAGCGCACCACCACTGTCAAGTACCACGGGTCCGCCGCTACACCCAAGCGCTCCACCGCTCAATGTAAAAAGAAGATTCAGCTCACACAGGTTCGGTAGCACTGTTCCACGTAGGATCGCTGAGTGCAGTAGTCGACGCAGTCCACTGAGGATCTCTGAACAGTCGTCGCCGCAGTCCACGAAGGATCTCTGCTCTACCGTCGTCGCAGTCCATGGAGGATCTCTGCTCTGTCGTCGTCGCAGTCCACGGAGGATCTCTGCTCTGTCGTCGAAGCCACAGCCAGCACTAGGGTTCCCGCACTTAGCGAGCTCGTTTAGGAGGGTCCGCTCCACGAGCCGAGAGGCTGATACATCAACTGACACGTAGTCCGAATTTGATGTATCCAAAAGTTCCGTATCGACAACAGGATCTCAACGCAACAGACGGCGCGTCAATCGGACACCCGGTCTGAGAGTTATTGGCATTTTCGTCCCAGGGGCCCGGTTGGTTTTTAGGGAAAAACCAACCCGACCGTACTCCGCCTGTGTCCGATCCCCAGGCGGAGTATGCCAAAAGTTCCGTCTCACTTAGAGGAAACTACCACAGCTGACGGTACGTCGATCGGACGTCCGTAGCTCAAGTTATGAGCGTTTCCGCTCCGAGGGCCCGGTTGGTTTCGTGTACGAACCAACCCGGCCGAACCCAAAGTCTTCCGAAACCTTGAGTGTAATATACCGAAACGACCGTCTCGATCCAAGGATCGCGTAGCCGCTGACGGTTCGTCAATCGGAGGTCCCAGGCCCAAGATATGGGCAAAAGACCGAAGAGGGCCCGATAACGGGGGTTCTGGGCCCGGGGCGACCCGGCCCGAACCCCCCCTGGGTCGCCCGAACCGGGTCGGCCCGACCCGGCTAGGCCAGGTCCGGTCCGGCCTGGGCGCGGCCCGGCCGACCGGACCGGCCGGCTCGGCTTCGGCCGAGCGGCCGAATGAGCAGCCGCGGGTTTGACCCGCGGCTTTGGAGAAACGCGGCCCGCGCGGGCCGCGTGCTCGGTGGCCGGACCGCGGACGCGGTCCGGCGGTTCGCCGCCGCCGCGGCTCGGCCGCGGCGGACTCCTCCGGCGGCGCCCCGGGCGCCGCCGCCTCCGGTCGCCGGCGCCGCCGCGCCGACGACCCGCGCCGCCGCCCCCTTCCGCGGGCCGCCGGAGTTGCTCCGGTGGCCCGTTTTGCCTCCCGTCTGCGCCGATGCTCCTCCCGGGGGCCGATCTTCACTGCGGGATCAACGGATCGCCCTTGCCGCACGGTTCGTCGTCGTCCGCCAAATCCTCACAAAAAAGGGAAGATCGGCAGAGGGTTGCCGGGTCTTGTTTGTTAGATCCGCACCCTCCGCGTTAGTCATAAACATCATCGGGAGGAAAAGAAAATAATCAACAAAAATTTTAAATAAATTAAAATTGTTCGAAGATCAGGCTCTTTACTTTAAAAGAAATAAAATCACGGGAAAGGAAAATATTCCAATCAACCCTTACCTTGTCGTCGTCGTCGGACGAGAGGTCGTCGCGGAATCGCTCGTCGCGGATGAAGGAGATCGTCGCGTCGTCGCGGTATCCGGCGTCGCGTCGCCAATCTCCGGATCAAGATCAAACGGATTAATTTAAATCCGTTGATACTGAATTATAAAAAAGGGGAGAAATAAACGATTCGTTTCTCACCTTAATTGCCGAATGAGGATCGGCCGCGGAAGAAGAGGTGCCACCGAATAACGTCGCGGGTAGGGCTCGTCGACGTCGCAGATCACGGCGTGCGTCGTCGAATTCCGGTCGCCGGCGTTCTTCGCGTTCTTCGCGTTCTTCGTGGGGGAGCTGAAGGAACAAAGATCCTCTCAAATCCTTTCAAAGGATTTTTAGGTTGGTCTTATTTTATAAACATGCCAACAAACGCAAAAACGTAAGTAACGACCCATCAGTTCGTTGAATTAATTCATCGAGCGAAACAGCCCATTTAATTCACGAAATAAACCGCCCAATTAAATGGTCTGTTAAGAATTAAAGAAAACGCATCGGTTGACTTTTCAGTTACTTTGACAGGTTTTCGCGGGTGCGTTACTTAGCGAAAGAAACGGCGGGGCTCGTGCGGGCCCCACCGCACAAATATCCTAACAAGGGGTGAGATATTTCCGGATAGCACCCTATCCGCTTTAACTCAGTTCAAGTGGCTTCCAAGCGGCTTCCAAGCAGCTTAAGTGAAATAAAATAAAGTTGTCACACAAATTTATTTTATTTCTGACTTAAAGCCCCGAAATTTAAAAAAAAACACGTCTGAGCAAACGCAACTCCGGAAGAGGCGTTTCTAAGCAAATACCGGCGCTGCGATTTCATCGGTGCCCTCAGAATTCGATTCTGGGCACCGGTTCAAAAGATAGAAAAACCCACTCGTCCATTCACTGAACGTACCTGAGCCAAACTTCGGAAATTGATTCCGGGCTCACCGGGCCTCGGAATCAGGTGCCCTCTGAAGCTGCGCTCTTGTAAAATTCCAAAGAAAATTAAGAAAAAAAAATTCCTTGAAATTTGCGGGTCTTTACATAGAAGGATTCAAGGAATATGGGAACCATAATTTTTATTATAAATTGAATAAAAATATTTATTTCTGAATCAATAACTAAGATAGTGGAATTGTATGTTTGGTGGATTCATGTTAGAATTAGGATAAATATGTGTGATGTAGATCATTTTTGTTACAAAAATAAATGGGATGATGGAAAGTTAATTATATTAATTTTATATGTGGATGATATATTACTAGTTGGACCAGATGGAGGATGAATCCAAAAGTCGAAGCATAATTTTTTTGGAAGATTTGATATGACATATATTGGATGGGCTAAGATGATTTTGGGGATGATGATAAAAAGAGGTAAGAGATCTAAAACCTAGGTGATATATCTGAATGACTATGTCTAAATGGTGATCCAAAGATTTGGGATGTCTGGAATCAAACTATTCTAGACACATTTAGCTGGATAGTTTAAATTGAATAAGGTTCGATTTCATAAAATGTAAGATGAAGTCCCATACATGAAGAATAATCCTTCGACATTAATGATCAGAAGTTTTATGTATGTGATGATATTAACATGATCATACATTGCATATATAGTGGGAGAATAAAATAATTTCATGGGGAATCAAGGAAATTCCCATTGGGAGGCTTTCAAATGGATCCCATGGTACTTAAAAGTAATGGAAGATATATCCTTGTGAATGGTAAGGAGGATCCTTTACATAGATATATTGATAATTATTTTTCTATTGATTCAGACACCCAAAATAGAAAAATAATATATTTTTTACCTATAGAATAATGATGATCAATTGGATGTCACGACTATAAATTAGTGTTACTATATGTATAGAAAAATTACAGTATAAGATATATGAAGATATTTTAATGAAATGAATTGGTCGATGTAGTTTCTAAAGGAATATGGAAGAATAAAAAAAGGAAGGAATGTTATTATATGATAATAAAAGTGTGATTAACTAATCTTGGAATATTATTTTCTAGTTAAAGACAAATTATGTTTATATGAAAAATTATTTCATCCAAAAAATTATAGAGGATAAGGAGCTAGAACTATGGATGATAGTTGAAAGTAAAAAATTTGGAAATAATTCCCTCTAAAGAAGTAGTTCATGAAAGTATGAGGGAACATTATGCCTTAGTGGAACATGGGTGAACAAAAGGGGGTTGGAGAAACATTGTATATTATGAATAAAGAAGAATGTTTACTCATTTTTATAAATTTTTGGCGAGTTTCCAAATGTTCCATGAAACAAGTCTTCATGTGGTATACCCTGACTAAAAACTCAATTTAGAGGCCTTCAAGGCCTCTTTTGACCTTGAAAAAATAGTGAAACTTCACTGATAATCACAACATAGAGTGAAT
The DNA here is from genome assembly GCA_963277665.1 of Viscum album. Lineage (NCBI taxonomy): Eukaryota > Viridiplantae > Streptophyta > Magnoliopsida > Santalales > Viscaceae > Viscum > Viscum album. Next base: position 409,193,866 of record OY728129.1, on the reverse strand, counting down.
TTCAGGATTTGATTTTATATGTGGTAGAGATAAAATGGGAACCATATCAAAATTTATGGTATTTTGAAGTTCGAGTTCAATTTTCAACTTTTCTTGAAACTATAATAAATTTTATTCTTTTAATTATTAAAACAATTTAATCTAATTTGGTTTTAGGTCATTTTATGAGGTTTTATTTTACAAGATGTGGAGCTAAAATGGACTCTCATATCAAAATTTATGGTCACAATACAAGAAAAGTGATGAGTAGCGGTGGTTAAAACGACCGCTACATGGTTTTGTGATGGTTTCAAAAAACTGCCACTAAATCATATGTTAGTATCCAATATATGGAGGTTTCTTCCATTTAGTGTTGGTTTCTGGTAAGATTCATATAAATTGTATTTATAGGCGGTTATTTTCGATTTCACAATAGTTTTCCATGGAAAAAATAAAAATGATTTAGCGGCGATTTTAACTGCCGTGAAATCCCAAAATCCCCCCCCCCAAAAAATTACCTCTAAAGCAATTGAAACCATGAAAAATAATGGTGTTTCATATTTAGTGATATTTTTAACTGTAAAAAAATATCATATTATAGAGGCCATTTAAACCACCGTTGAATGTTAATTTACAAAAAAAATGCCATCTACAGATTCTGCATCCCCAGAACTACCTTAAAAAAACAAATGAAAACCAATTCTATCACCTATCAACAAGACACAAAATATCTTTCAGAATCACATAAAATCACACATATATAATAAATATTGCATGAACAAACATGTATATTATATTACATCCAACCATAAATGGTTTTAGCTCTATGTCAAAAATAATACATCACCAAACCCTCTCATTACTTATTAGTCCAAGTCATCAAAAAGACCACTAATAATTTCCAAATAAACTCTACCTATCACCCTATTCATCTGCATCTCCATCTCTACTTCCTAAAACTGGAACCTATAAGAAATATATATTGAAAATTAAATAGTTTTTTATATTTATATTTAAACTTAAAACAAATAAAATTTTGTGAAATAAATGATTTTGAAGTTTTGTGATTTACCTGCTCACCACCAGTCATCGATGAAATATCACCAGGGACAGGTCTGGTCATCTTCTCATATAAATCAACCAATGATTTCAATGTCTAATTTTGTGCTGTAACTTCATCAATGGGAAAGTGGAAAAAATATATAAAAAGATATTCATTTTTAAAATATTAGAATTTAACAACATAATGGCTTTAAATTACACCATAATGTATTAAAATTACCTTTATCTATGAATCAAAAACATCATTTTTGTAAATAAAGGAATATGTCTCCAATCATCATACGTAATTGGAAGGGTAATTGGTTCAACCACCAGATGACCTAGAATCTGGCCAAAAAAATACCACGATGTCTTCCATAGGGACCCCATAATAGTCAAATGGGACAACTATCTTTTGTCCATTCAGATTCCAAACATATGAACTTTTCATATTTTTCTCCATAGAAGAAATATTTCCATCTTTTATGAAAAAACAGTTAGTAGTATAAAAAAACTGCAATAAATTTATTCATATTAAAATTTATACCTGTAACAATCACCCTAAAATATCCCCATGAAGAACCAGGAATGGCCTGTTGCCTCACTGCTGAGGCTGCAGAATGGGGAGGAGTTGTCTGAGCTGTTGATGGGACACTGATGGAGGGTGTGATATATAGTGTAAGTGGGTAAGCAGATTATGTCGCAGATGATATAGGAAGGGATAAATATGGATTATCATATATAGGTATGGTTGAGGGAACGACGACTGAGAATTGACTGGTATCAATATAATGGTTCCTCCTTGGCATTCCTATCATTTAAACAAATAAAATTAACTTCAGAACATATATTTCAAAAAATTAATGAAGAAAAAAAATTATTAATTATAACAGATGAATAGTACTGAAAAACAAAATATACATAACTATGATAATGAATAATTTCACAAATTACATAAGTGGTTAATAAATAAATTGATGACTACACATACAACCATTTTATCCTTCAATCATGTTGTTTTACTGCTCCATTAGTACTTCATCTACTTTATCCTCCCTTGGAAGACTAATATTTTTAATATCATGATGGAAAAATAAGTTCACTTATTATTGTTGATGGGATTCAATGTCAAAGGGTAAATCTTCCATTTCATCACTAATATTATACAAGTCTATTGGTTTTACGTGGGTGACTAAAATTCTCCCTTTATCTATGACATCTTCTACATAATATATCATTTTCTCTTATAGTGATAAGATATACAGATCATGTAATTCATGGTAACCCACATCCAACAAGATAGATAAGTTTATAGAAGTAAATTGGAAGGAATATCTTTTAATACCCCTGATAAAATTGACCCAATTTCATTTGAATAAGACAATTGAAAATGCATGTGTAAGTTTAAATAGATAATATCAATCAACTTTCCATAGTATCCCACTTTTGAAAAACAAAAATATACCACTATTCTATGTTTTCAAACCCTCTTCCTGATCGAATGTATGAAATTTAAATCCATTCACATTGTAAGTGTTGAACTTTCTAGCCTTTTTTAGAGGAGGTCGATAAATAAATTTTAAATATTTTGAAAACTCAGTTCATGTATCAGTATTCATGATATTAAAAAAGAAATATACATTATTAGATTTACAAAATATATGTTTCAACCTAAGATATGTATTGATTACAATATTTATGAACTTTCACATTCTGAAAACCATTCTACAAGCTCTTTATTAACATATTTTATTATATATTTATCATTTTATGTTCGACCTCTCATTTGTATCGTTGTTTATATCCTAAAATATTCAATAAATGAATCTAGAATTTCACGATTTTAATAGAACATATCTATGTGTTTGTGATAATTCTATTTCTGTTAGTGTAACATTTTAGATCCTCCCAACTGATCAGCCAATATCAGGAATGATTTTTAATTTCTCATGTAGTTGAGATTGAGTTAGCATGTCATTAACATATCCACCATGATTGAATCTTATCTTAGTATCATCAAAGTATCTAGAAAAAATTGTAAGACACTCCTCTTCCAAATATCCTTCACAAATAGAGCCTTTATCATGAGCAATATTTTTCATGTATTATTTCAAATGCCCAAGATATCTGTGAAATAAAAGAAAATAACATAATTTTGTATTAGAATAAGTGTCAAGAATTGTTTACTTAAATGAAAAACATAAAAATAAAGTACTTATCAATTTGATACATCCATCAATAATGTACGAGGCCTCCTAATTTAGCTCTCTCAACCAAAAGCAAAGTTAAATTCACCATGACAGTAAAAACGGAGGAGGAAATATCATCTTCATTTCACCATGGGTCAATACAAATTTATCCTGAAAGTTTTCAATCTCAAATGGTTATAGAGTTTTTTCACATAGTTTTATGAATAATGTTCAAAATTAGAGCACAATAGTAGTAAACTTTATAGGTAATAATGTCTGTAATGCCAATGATAGTAACTTCTATAATAAAAATATGTGAATTGCAACTTTTCAATCCATGTAACCTAAGATGCTTTATGTTAACACACCTTGATATATTACTATAATACCCATAATATACATTCACATGTTTTAAAATTCAAAGGAATGTATATTTATCCCTATTTTTTATTGAAAAAATTATAGGAGTATACTTTCCATTCTCATCTAGCCAGAGATCACAAATTATGTTCATTTCTTGTAAGTCTTTCTAATCATTGAGATAATCTTTAGATTTTCCATGATCCTTAAGAAATGTAAAGATCAAATTGTCACAAAAATTATTCTCAATATGCATCACAACAAGATTATACCATAACAAATTACATTCCCAATACTGAAGTTTGAAGAATATACTTTTTTTATTCCATTGTTATGTTCTGATTTAACTTGATAACGCACTTAGAAATCTTTCCCACTGTCATTCAAATGATGTAACTTTATAAATTCTGTTTCAATATTTCCAAGTTGTACCAATATTTTAGAACCTATTAACAACTTTGGAGGTGGTCTAAAATCAATATAACCATTTAATTTTGACTTGTTCAACCAAAATCTATGAGATGCATCGAGAAATATTCGATGAAACAAGAAGAACCATTTTCTTCTATGAGGTAGACATTTGGGAACAAAATCAAAGTTATAAATAGGACAATCCGAGCACATTTAAGTGTTCTAAACAGCCAAATTTCCATGTCTATGGAAGTCACTAATGGTCCACATGAGAGCATCTTGAATTTTGAACATTGTTCTAGAAGATGCATTATATGTCTCAAAATTATTACTCTATAACTCCTGTAATTCTTCAATTAAAGGCTGCAGGTATACATTAATATAATTTCTAGGCATTTTTTTCTAGGAATAATCATAAAAATGAAAAATATGTATGTTTCAAACACATTTATATAGGAATATTGTAAGGGATAAAAAGAACCGGCTAAATGCTATAACTTGTTCTCAAAGTCCCAAATGGGTAGAATCTATTGGAAGCCAATCCCAATAAAACATTCTTAGGACTAGATGAGAAATATGGATGTAATGAATCAAATGTCTACGAAGATTATGTATCTCTTGGAATTCGCATTAACCCATCATTGTTATTATCTACAGAATTCCACTTCATGTGTTCGGTTGTTTTTGATGACATGAATAATATTTTCAATCGAGGATTTATAAGAAATTTATGCAAAAACATTGCAGGTTTATTCCTTTTGTTCTTCTTCATGGTAGTTTATTGATTCAGACTTCCAATATCACCCATTTTATTCCATCTAGAAGAAGAACATTTGTTTCAAACTAATATTCTTGAATCCTCTCCACAGTAAAGCATACAACCATTGGGACATGCATGCATTTTTAATATAATTAATATTGAGATTTTTAAAAACTTTTTTGATATCATAGAAATTAGCAGGGATCATAGATTCAATAAATGAAACATGTAACAATTCTAATATCATAGACATCCCCTTAATTTTAATTCCACATAATAATTTGATATAGTAAAACTTCAGCAGAAAAGAATGTTTTGAATATTTCATACATCTACTATACAACTCTTAATTTCCATCTTCAACTAAACCATGAAACATATTTGTATTCTCAGTGGATTTTTCTCTTACAATATCCTCCACATAATAAATAGGAGGATCCAATGATATGTTACAATACTGATCTGTTTGTCTTATAGTCTCAAAAATATAACTTGTGAAATTTTTATTTGTATCACCCTCAACAATTTGTTATGATATGTTTAGATTTTAATATTGGTTACTTGAAATATTGAATGCATTGTTTATAAGTTTTTCCATTTCATTTTCCATTGTTGAAAAAGATGGGAACTCATTTTGTCGATTGAAATTAGTGCTCAAACATTCTATAATTTTGGATTATCCATGCCAAATCCAACATAGATATTGAGTAGAGAATAGCTTTAATATAAAGTGTTTACAAACTTCATTTTTATTAATCATATTTTAAATTTACGTTTTGGACATGGACATCTTATTCTCCTATCAACAGATCAATTGGAAATTGAAAAATCTAAAAACTCCTCCAAACCCTTAGCATATTGAGGTGTGTTCCTCAGTAATATGATCCTGCTTTTATCCATATCATAATGTGCCTACAATTTTTTCAAAAAAATTCAAACACATAAGTATTACTAATTAGGAAAAGTGATAAATGGAAGTAAAAAAAACACAACCCAAGTAGTTATAAGAAGAGTCATATAAGTACTAAAAATGTAAAAGTAGAAAAATGTAATCAATCATGGATATTATTACTAGTGGTGATCTAATAGATTCTATTTATATATGTTACATTATATTTTTCCTTATTTAAATATGGTACATCTCAAACAAACTAGAGTGTTTTCAAAATTACCTAACATATGTGACATAAAAACAAGACTTATATTGTTAGAGATGTGACATAAAAACAAGACTGATAATGTTTATTGAACAGTCATTATTGCAAAGTGTGGTCTTGAAGATAACCTCAATCCACTCAAGATGATATTATGATTCATAGGTTTCTTTTTCACTATAGAATATGGGTGGATCAATCATAGTAAACTCCAAGATAGGATAGACCATCCATTCATGGTTCCCAAAACCAACTTGATCCAATTTTTGAATTGTGTCAATTATAGTTTCTACTAAAGAAGGGTCTATGAGTGGATTTTCCTATAGTACTTTTCTTGACGCTTCATCACATAGATTTTGAAGAGTAATTATATAATAAATTTTGTAATTAACACAAGATAATATCTACTTAAACTAACCAAAAATTACTCATTCACAACACCAACATATATAATCCATACCAAATTCATTGGATGACAAGATTCTTAACGAAATATTGGATTATAAAGATGAATGAAATAACTATATAATGAGTATCATGTCCATTTAGGTAAACTTGATATCAATTTCATATAAATAACCTCAAATACCATGACTCTATAATTGTAAAAATCCTTATCCATTCATGTTAACATAATTTTAGACACCGAAATGTGCTTCTTAGGAACCCTCCCACACTTACTACCTGAATTCCAATCGTATTAACTCATGTCTACCAAAGATCCTAGAACAATCCTAGGTAATTAATTATCATTTTAAACTTGATAATCCCTATAATAATAGTTTTTAATGAACTAAGTATATCCAATGAGAAATGTAACCTAAGAAGATCAAACCCTTGGTGAGGTCCAAAAAAACATCGAATAAAGTAACGTGAATAACTAAAATGAGATAAACGATAAAAATAAAATGGATAATTAAAAGACTATATGTAATTGATACATAAAAAATCAATCCTAATGTACTAATCCTGAATGAAAAACAATATAATCTGACAGAAAATTGGTTTTTTATTATTGTGCAAACACTTTTAAGGAAAACGTGAGAAACCATACAGGACCACACCACGTCACCAATTAAATAATTCACCAAAAAAACGAAATCATAATGAATGAAATCCATTAAATCATACAAAAAAACCATCAAAGATGGATAAAAAGTCACAAAGAAAGGGCCGAGGTACCACGATCCCGGGAAAACGAACATCAGGAAAGATGGAAAAACCTCAGAACCAGTCTCCTCAAATGCCCATTGATGCGACAACCAAGAGAATTTGGTGAACTACATGATGCCCTTCTATATACCACATTCCTACAAAAAAACCTCAATCTACATTTGTAAAAAGTAGGATTTGATCAAAAATAATTATAGGATTTCACTAATGAATCTATATAGATCAAAATACATATAAAATGGTAGTTCTCTATTTCATGAAAAATCAATTTTAAAAAATAATATCCAAAAGTGAAACAATTTTATAAAGAATGATTTGGTTTTTATAATAGAATTTAATATTTTTGTGAAATATTAATTTGAAATATATAGTTAATAATTACTATGAACATAAGTAACCATGATGGGGAGAAGGGGGCCGGTGTGAGTGGGAATGAAGGGGATGGTGAAAGAGTAGGAATCCAGTGACGCAGGGGAGAAGGGGACCATCGTGAGGGGGTATGGAGCAGATGGTGAGGGAGTAGGTAGTCAGTGGCGATGGGGATAAGTGGTCTGGCACGAGGGGGATTGGGTTTTTCAGGGTTGGGGGAAGATGGTGGAGGGGTCTTAGGTTCATGGGGTGGGTGCAATGGTGACAGAGAGGAAGCCGACATCGACAGGGAGAAAGGCAGGGAAAAGGGTGTCAGCGAGAGGGTCCTAGGGTTTCATGGGGTTGGGGATGAGGGGGAGGGGTGTCAGGTTTGTGGGTGTGGGTGGGGGGAAGAAGTTTTGTGGGTAAAAAAGGGGTTTTAGCATGGGTTTTTAAAAAACGGCTGCTAATTACTGATTTTGTTGTAGTGTCATTGGATGTTGAAGTTCGATTTTCAACTTATTGAAGATTTTTTTTAACTTTAAAATTATTATTAACTAATAATTATAAATATTCATTAATTTAAACATTATAATTAATTAAAATTATAAATAATAAACTAAATATTATAGTAAATAATAATTAATAATTAATAATTAAAAAAATTAACTTTTTTTCTTTTAAATTAGCGTTAGTTTTTACAAAACTGCCTTTATTTCATGGAAGATTTTAATAAACCACCGCTATTTCTCAGTGTATTATTTAAAAAACCACCCCTAAAAATGAATTTAAAATTTTTCTAGAAAAATTAAAAAAAATTAAAAAAAAAATTAAAAAAAAAATTAGTAGCAGTTTCGATTTGATACGTGGTAGATCCTAAATGGACATCTGACTCAAAAGTTATCATAGTTTGAGGTTAAAGTTAGATTTTCAAATTTTCTTGGAACTATAATAAATTTTATTATTTTAATTATTAAAAAATTTTAATCTAATGTGGTTTTATTTCATCTCATGAGCTTCAATTTGAATGGTTGTGAAGTTAAAATGGACTCTCAAATAAATATTTATTGAAATTTGATGCGAAAGTCTAAATTTCAACTTATTGAAGATTTTTTTAACTTTCAAATTATTATTAACTAATAGTTATAAATATGTATTAATTAACACATTATAATTCATTAAAATTAAAAATAGAAAACAATATATTATAGTAAATAATAAATAATAAATAATAAATAATAACAAATAATGAAAATTTTAACTTTTAACTTTTTTCCTTTAATTTAGCAGTGGTTTTTTCAAAACTGCCTCTATTTTGTGGCTGTTTTTAAAAAAACTGCCTTTATTTCATGGTGTTTTTAAAAAAAACCAGTGCTAAAATGGATTTTCATTTTTTTGGAAAATTATTTTTTAAAAAATAAAAAAAAATGTTTAAAAAATATTTAACAATGGTTTCAGTTTGAGATGCGGTAGAGATTAAACAGACACCTGGATCAAAATTTGTGGTAGTTTGAAGTTCGTATTAGATTTTCATCTTTTCATGAAACTATAATAAATTTTATTCTTTTAATTATTATAAATTTTAAATCTAGTGTGGTTTTAGTTCATTTCATGAGCTTTGATTTGACTTGTTGTGGAGCTAAAATGGACTCTCGGATAAAAATTTATGGTCATTTGATGTCGAAGTCCGATTTTCAACTTTTTGAAGATTTTTTGGTCTATCAAATTATTATTTTAAAATAATTATAAATATTTATTAATTAAAATATTATAATTAATTAAACTTATAAATAATAAACTATATATTATATTAAATAATAATTAAAAATTACTAATTAATGTTTTTATTTTTAACTTTTTTTCCTTTAATTTAGTAGCAATTTTTAAAAAAGAACTTTTATTTCCTAGTACTTTTTTTTTAAAATATACCGCTAAAAATGAATTCAACTTTTTTTTTTATTTTTTATAAAAATATTTAAAAATCAGTTAGTGGTTATTTTTAAAAACACTTCTAAAAACCCACCACGAAAAAACCATCGCTAAATCAGTTTTATCTTGTAGTGAATTCTTATCAGTAAAAGATAAATAATTAATCCAATCTAGTTGATCTAGTCCACACTTACTTATGTGGACTAATTAATTGTCCTAGCACATATGGAGATAAGTACTTTATCATTTTTAATGATAATTATAGTTAAATGACCTATATTATATTCATGTAGAGAAATAAAGAGTTTATGGAGTGCATTAATAGGTGTCAAGGGAGGGATAAAAATGAGAGTATATTCTCAATTAAAATTATGTACTCAAAAATGGAATAGAGTGCATATCCGTTGAGATAGAAAACTACCTCAATAAACCTGGAATTAATCATGAGGTATTTTTATTAATAACTACTCAACACAATAGAGTTATAGAATTATGAAGTATCGTAAATAAAATATCCAAGACATTGATCATTGAGAGTGGAATCTCTCACCACTGTTTGAAGGAGGTGGTGTAACTTTTAGTGCACACTCCAAACTAGGAATTGATAAACCTCGGGGAAGATAGGAAATCCTATGAAATTCGGCACAGAAGGAGACCCTCATTGAAACATTTTATAGTCCTTGGAATTATATTCTATATTAATTATAAAGAGGGAAATCATGGAAATTATGGTGATACAGAAGACAAAGGAGTAATATAAGGATAATCGACAAATATTGAAGCCTAAAAATATTATAAAAAAGGGATGAATAAAATTTTGAGAGTAATGGTGTCAATTTCATTGATAGAAGAGATAACAAGAATTTTGGAAGTTAAAATTTGATAAATAATGTGGAAAGGAATATAAAGTTGGTATAAATTATAATGTTGTACAAGGTTCCCCAAATGATAATTATTATGAGGCTAAATCAAAGGAGGATACCCTTGCTAATGAGGTTTAATCTTTAACTTAGATGAGAAATAATAGAACAAATGTTGATCAATCCATTATAATTGGGGATAAATATAAACTAATACTAACTAGAAGGATGAGGAATATATTCTACGGAAAAATGGGTATTTGCAATGGGTCATTTGTGATGGGAACCTGTTGAAAAATGTCATTTGCGATGGGGTACTATCACAAATGACCCGATGTAGAAAACGACATCGTAAATACTTTTTTTTGCGATGGTCCTTCGCAAAAAAGAGTATTTGCGATGTCATTTTCTACATCGGGTCACCCATCACAAAAAATATAAAAATATAATATTAAAAATATTAAAAAAATATTTATAAATACTATTTGAGGAGGGAAAATATACCCATCACAAAAAATATAAAATAATAAAAAATATTAATATTAAAAAAATATTTATAGAATAATATTAATAATAATAATAAAATAATATTAACAAAATAATATAAATAATAATAATATAAATAATATTTATATAATAACAATATTAATAAAATAATTTTAATATACTAATAATAATAATAATAATAAATAATTTCAATAAAATAATATATTGATAAATAATTAATAAAGTAATAAAATAATAAAATAATAATAAAATAATAAAAAACAAAATATTCGAAACAATATAAAAAACTCACTAAACCATGAGTTAGACATCGCATGTACTTCATCATCTGCTGGTGTTGCTGCTCCAGTAAATGAAACATCTTCTCCTTATACTACTGCCACTACTTCCATCGACATGTCACAATCTGTCTGCCCTAATATATAACAATCACAACCTGTGTCATATTAATTTTTTTTTTGATTTGTACACATCTTAAAGTCTCAAAACGGTCCTAACTGCCAATGTAACCACATTTCCATTTTCATTCTATGTTGAACTGCCAACACTACATATTAACTCAATTTTCTTAGACGATTTTTTCCCATTATTGAAAGTCAAGAGATGAGAAAAAATCTCATGTGCCATTATATCATGAGAAGTTACCACAATGGGCACATGAGCTTCCTTTATTATCATGTCCTTCAAAAACAGGCAAGGTTTTCAATTAACAATATCGAATTAGTATATAGTGCTAGCAGTTTGACAAAGAAAGACAATGAATATGGAAAACATGGTTACATTGGCAGAAAGAATGATTTTATCTATTTTGTGGCGTGTTGTAGATAGTTGAAAACAATACATCACTTCCCATAATATTTGTGAAGAAAACAATTAAGTATTAGATAAAAATGATAAGAAATTAACATACAAATAGTAGATAAAATGATAAGGAAATTAACTTACCAATTATTATTAAGTATTACTTAATATTGCTAATTATTAGAGATTATTTCTACCTATTTATATTTAATTCAAACTATTTCCAATTAATTATAATTATTTCTAATTATTACTAATTACTATTAATTATAACTCATTATTACTAATTAATCCTAATTATTACTATTTATTACTAATTATTACTATTTAATCCTAATTAATCCTAATAAATCATAATTATTACTAATAATCACTAATTATTACTAATTTTTACTAATTATTTCTAATTAATCATAATTATTACTATGTAATCCAAATTATTCCAAATTATTTTTAATTATTACTAATTATTACTATTTATTACTAATTATTACTAATTATTACTAATTATTACTAATTATTACTAATTATTACTAATTATTAATAATTAATCCTAATTAATACTAATTATTAGTAATTATTACAATTTATTACAATTTATTAATATTTATTACTAATTATTACAAATTATTACTAATTATTAATAATTATTACTAATTATTACTAATTGTTACTAATTATTACTGATTAATTCTAACTATTTCTAATTAATCCTAATTATTTCTAATTAATTCTAATTAATACTTTTTATTACTAATTATTATTAATTATTACTAATTATTACTAATTAATCCTAGATATTACTATTTATTACTAATTATAACTAATTATTACCAGTTAATCCTAATTAATCACGATTATTGCTAATTATTACTCATCATTACAATTATTACTAATTATTACTAATTATTACTCATTATTACAAATTATTACAAATAATTACTAAATATTTCTAATTATTACTAATTATAATTAATTAATCATAATTATTGTTAATTAATCCTAATTATTATTAATTATTACTATTTTTTACTATCTATTACTATTTATTACTATTTATTACTATTTATTACTAATTATTGCTAATTATTACTAATTATTTCTATTTACTATTAATTGTTACTAATTATTAAAATTTATTACTATTTATTAATATTTATTACTAATTATTTCTAATTATTACTAATTATTACTTTTTATTAATATTTTGTACCAATTATTACAATTTACAAACATTTTAACTAATTACTATTAATTATTATTATTTATTAATATTTATTGCTAATTATTACAAATTAATCCTAATTATCATTATTTATTACTAATTATCACTAGTTTTTACTAAATAATCCTAATTAAGCATAATTATTACTAATTATTACTAATTATTACTGATTATTACTAATTATAACAATTTATTACTATTTATTACCATTTATTACTATTTATTACTAATTATTACTGATTATTACTAGTTATTACTACTTATTACTAATGATTACAAATTATTACTAATAACTATTTATTATTACTAAGTATTACTAATTATTACTAATTAATCATAATTATTACTTATTAATCTTAATTAATCATAATTATTAATTATTATTAATTATTACTATTTAGTAGTATTTATTACTAGTTGTTACTATTTATTACTAAGTATTACTATTTACTATTAATTATTACTAAGTAGTACTAAATAGTACTAATTAGTAATATTTATTACTAATTATTACTATTTATTACTATTTATTACAAATTATTAGTAAATATTAATATTTATTGCTAATTATTACTAATTATTATTATTTATTACTAATTATTCGTAGTTATTTCTATTTATTAATATATATTACTAATTAATCCTAATTATTAATATTTATTACTAATTATTACTAATTATTACAAATTATTACTATATATTAATATTTATTACTAATTATTACTAATTATGACTAATTACTTCTAATTATGACTAATTATCACTAATTACTAATTATGACTAATTATCACTAATTATTACTAATTATGTCTAATTACTTCTAATTATCACTAATTATCACTAATTACGACTAATTATTTCTAATTATTAATAATTATTACTAATTATGACTAATTACTTCTAATTATGACTAATTATCAATAATCATTACTAATTATTACTCATTATTACTAATTATGACTAATTGCTTCTTATTATTACTTCTTATCACTAATTATTACTAATTATTACTAATTATTACTAATTAATCCTAATTATTACTATTTCTTACTAAATATTACTAATTAATCCTAATTAATCATAATTAATCCTACTTAATCATAATTGTTACTAGTTATTAGTAGTTATTACAATTTATTACTTTTTATTACTAATTATTACGAATTATTACAAATTATTACAAATTATTATTATTTATTACAAATTATTACTATTTACGATTAATTATTACAAAGTATTACTAACTATTACTAATTATTACTATTTATTACAATTTATTACTATTCAATACTAATTATTACTAATTATTACTATTTATTAATATTTATTACAAATTATTAGTAGTTATTGCTATTTATTAATATTTATTACTAATTAATCATAATTATTACATTTTATTACTAATTATTACTAATTATTACTAATTATTACAAATTATTACTGTTTATTAATATTTATTACAATTATTACTAATTATTACAAATTATGACTAATTACTTCTAATTATTAATAATTATCACTAATTATTACTAATTGTTGCTAATTAGTAATAATTATTACTAATTATTAAAAATTCATAATAATAATTTTTATTTGTTAATATTTATTTCTAATTATCGATAACGACTATTAATTAGTAATAAGTAATATAACTATTGTTTCATAATAATTAATACTAATCATACGTAATTATTTGTAAAAATAATATTGTAAAATAAAACGATCTAATTCTAATTTAATTTAAATGTAGTTAATTAACAATAATTATATCTAAAATAAAATAAAATAACTAAAAAAATAAAAGAAATAGATAAATACCTTAAAACTAAAGCTTTCGGAGGATCTAAGCCGCGAAGGATGTTCCGAATTAAAACTTTAAATTTTGAAAAAATTTTAGAGAAAAAACATAATTAGAGACGGAGATGGGGTGGAGAAAGGGGTAGAATGAGAGAAAAAATAGACGGGGGTATATATAGGTTAGATTTGTTGCGACGGCTCCCATCACAAAAAATAACTGGTTAAAAATGTATTTATGACGGGACCCATCACAAATACCAACATGCCGACATACTATTTGCGATGAGATCCTTCCCACGGTTTGGCATGGAAGTCGTGCCAAACCTTTTGCGATGGGAAGAATCACCCCATCAAATAACTGATTATTTGCGACTAGAAGAGGGTCTTGTCGCAAATAGTCTCTTTTGATGGACTATTTGCGATGGGACTCTCCCCCGTCGCAAATAACCCATTGCAAATACCCATTTTTATTGTATTGATAGATCACACTATTCCATTATCAGTTATGCAACGAACGTCATTTTAAAAAGATGTGAAATTTGAGGCTTGGGTTAGAGCCATGGATGAGGAATTAGATTAAATTGAAAACAATAAATCTTTGGAACTTATGACGAATCGTGAACATCACAATATGATTAGAACAAAGTTTTTATTTAAGAAATAATTTTATGAGCATAGAAATGTAATATGAAATAAGGTGGGTCTTATGTGTAAAGGTGGTTCCCAGATTAAAGGTGTTTCTATTGAATAAAATTTTATACCAGTGCCTCAATTTGAGTCAATTATGTTCTACTTAACAATGGTGATTCAAAAAGGATTTATGATTTATCAAATAAACATAAAACAACATTCTTGAATTGTATACTCAAAGTGGAGGTTTATATTGAATGGCCAGTGGGTTTCTTAATTAGCAATGATGAAATTGAAGTGTGTATGTTAAATAAGGCCTTGTACAAACTAAAAAAAGGAAGCATGAGCATGGTATTCATGGATAGAAAAATATTTAATGAAGTTGGAATTTAAAATGAGGGGTTTTGATCACAATCTATATACAAAGACATCCAAATAAGAACAATTTATTTTCTAGGGTATAAATTAAATACCCAAGGACTTATTCTGGGAAAAAAATATGAACTATTATTCTTGGTCTCCAAAAAATGATGACTCTACTACTTTTTAATGTCTTTTGTATTTAGATCGAAGTGTATATATCATTTTTTTTACGTCTATAATGAATTTTTATCTAAAAATAGATTATTTTTGAAGATGGAGATAACACCATTGGAAGTTTAAGAGTGACCTCAACTGCTAACCCGTTCCCATACCATCTTTTTTTATATTAGTAGAATCTATCAAAATATCATCTAGATTTAATATATGATTCCCTCTATAATTTTTTTTATTTAGAACATTTATCAGAATCCTCTGAGGTACTTTTATGGGATTAACTTCAGATCTTACTCATCATGTATGTTTTCCATAGATATTTTCAATAATTTAATCTATTTGAGATTCATATGCATGGAATATGTCAGGAATTTCAATTTGATGATGAAATTATCCACTCATTCATTCTCACATTACTTAGAGTTCAAGTTTTCACAAGTGCTCATCTTTCTTAATGTTAAACTAAACTAGTGAAGGAATTTTCAATGTGGATTTTTCTATTTATTTATAAATCTTCCCAATGAGTTATTATAATAAATTAATAGTGGGCCTCTCAATAATTATATGAATAATCAATTTTTTTTACCAAATTTTGTTTAAATGTCCCTAAAAATGGGATACTCCAAGAGGAAAAGTGATTGATTTGATACTCTTGGTCACTGTACCATTGGACGAATAAAATTTAGGATTGATAAAGTTCATTTGAGGGGGAGTAAATTCCACCTACTTAGGGTAAAACTTATTCTTTATTTTCACTAGTTTCTATCCGATTTTGATGATTTTTAATCAAGTAATAATGGAATCAAGAATCTCAACATGTGGTATTGTAACCTTTTCTTAGAATATGGCTATAGTGACTTGCTGAAACCTAGGACTGGTGGTGGTTCAAGGGAGGAAAATCCTGTTATTTAACTATGATGGTAGACTACCAAATGGGTAAATTTTCCTTAGGACTTATCAATTAGAATAGTTATACCCTTGTAGGACAACCAATTCACTCTTTTTGAGATGGGTCAACCAGAAAAGGTGGTTCCTCAGTATAGATGT
The DNA here is from genome assembly GCA_963277665.1 of Viscum album. Lineage (NCBI taxonomy): Eukaryota > Viridiplantae > Streptophyta > Magnoliopsida > Santalales > Viscaceae > Viscum > Viscum album. The sequence continues at coordinate 409,177,118 of OY728129.1, read as the reverse complement.
CATCATTATGGTGAATATTAACTTGGTGCATCTCAACATTATGTTTTTAAAAATTCAATTTTTTATTTAATTGGGAAATATTTTCATTAGAGAAAATAGTATCAATTTATTCTGGAATATGGTGGGTTGATGATGTGGCAATTCATGTACCATTTTATTTATATATAATTCATTAGAGAAAAGACATTGGAAGATAAGGTAGTGGTCCCAATGCTCGATATCACCATTGGAATTGAGTGTACACACCATTTTTATGCATTTCAACCCAAGAGAAATTTTCTATTGTTATAATATCCCATTCTAGTTCATCATTGACATCATGTTTTGAGGCATCAAAAAGATCAACTATAATGGCATTCACTGATGTGAATCTCATGGAAACTAAGTCATCATTTACGACTCTAAAGTATAAAGATTCGTCAAATTATGAGTAATTATATAGCACATTATCATCTCATATGGATGGCAAGTTTAAGGGGATTATATTATTACGGATCATTCAAAATTTTATATTTCCACTCTAACAAACTTCCCAAAATGAATTCAAGAGTTCCTTAGGTTATGTAATTCTAATGGAATTACCTCAAATGAATACTAAACATAGTTCGGGTAGAGGATTCTATTGGTCGATTGTTTTTTAAAATCCACAATTGTTGTAAATATCAATTTATTTTAAAGTAGTAAACGAACAATTGAGGCTATATTCTATCTAGTTGTTGGGTATAAAATATTTATTTGGATCAAAAAATGCCTTTATCCTTACAGGTTTGGGAAATCCATGTTTCATTGTATGTGTATCCAACTTTCTTTATACTTCTAGGGATCGTGTTTGGATGAGTATTGGATATAAGGTGGCTTTCACTATAGGAACCTATGATCTGGATAATGTAGTCTAAGGGGAAACCATTGTGGGAGCTGTAATTATTTTAATAAATTTCTCCATCTTTAGATTTGATGGTATATTTTCTACCTAAATGACTTCTTGGATGACCTTATAAATTGATAGATCATGTTGGGAATACCTATTTTGAGATTTAGAGAAGGGTAGGTCCTATTGACAGAGTTGGTTTTCATTTTCAGACCTCATATTTGGGTTTTTTAAAATAGTGAAGACATTTCATGTCACCAAAAATAACTATTTTGATGAGGTATATATGGTTAAGCTCTCGAGGTCTCCATAATTATAAATTAAATGGGACAAGTTCACTAAAAAAATACATTCCCTAGCACCTGAATCCCAAATTAAGGGATGGAACTTTAATGATTTTATATATTTCTATAAATTTTTAAATACAAATTCATTGAAGACACTTTCACCATCTATTAGATTCAGGGTTTTAGCTAATCATGAGGGTATCAAGGTTAACATGTCGATGTTGTTCATGAAGGGTGTTCATAAGAACTATGTAACTAGAGTATGAAATTCTTCAAAAACTGACACTGTTGAATGTCACTAAAAATTTGTGATTGAAAAAATATATATAATATTCTTGGATAAGATTGGGGGCGGTGTACCAATGGATGGAATATGGATATTACATAACTAGTTTTCTATCTCTAACTAAATCCTCAAACATTTCATCAAAATCAGCTATATTCATAACAAAGGGATTTTCATATCATTCTAATAACATGGTCTATTTTCCAGCCACTTTTTTAAGTGTGATCACATTTCATTAAGAGGTGTGATATTTACCAAGGTTTAAGGAATCCATTATTAGGATAAACAATGCTCATTATCTCAGTGAATTCATTGATTGATATGAGGCATGGTTGATAATATTATAGTGTCTAGTAATACCAAACATGGATTTAGAATCGTCTCCTGGTAAGAGGGAAGCTTTAGACTACCTATAATGTATACAAATTCTATAATTATGTATATTTCATTTTTTGACTACCTAATATGTCTACCAGTTTTAGAAGTATGTCTATTTCATTTTTTGATTTAGGGATCCATTATAGCCATACTATAGATGGATGATTTCTTGATGACAGCTGCTCAGAGCATGACTTCTCTAGCTCAAAGGAATATAAAGTAGAAACCATCCTCTTGGTTCCCATTTTAACATTTCTATGAAGGGAACAAATAAGGGTGTTCATATCCTCCTTTGGTAGGATTAACTTAATGAATGATATGGTTTGATTCAAAGTGGAGGGTGTGGTAGCACTAATAGATTGAACCCTCTTAATTGACATGAAATGGATGCAATATCGGTCTACCTTTAGCAATATCTATGGGTCAAAACATGTTGTCATGAAATTTACCCTATAAGGGGATCTTCATTATTGTTCCATATAGAACATATATGGTGGTTATTCTCTATGTAATCATAGATAGAAACTCAATGATATTTTATTTCACTAATGAGGGGTGGATATCGGTGTTAGATAGTTAATTATTCATGGGGAATACCATTTCAAGGGTTGTTGACTACATTAACATGGGGTGTCAGTTTTTCATAGGTATTATGGCTAATAAATAATGAGATGGGAGGTGAATTTTAGTTTTAAAACAAACTTACAATTTTCATCCTCTATAAGTATTATGTTGATCAATTTTTTATATATTACCAATCAAATAAGAAAAATTAAAAAAATTATAAACTTTATGAAATATAGTTATCACAACCAGAATCAAGTGATCGGTATTTTAAACATTACTGATGAAATAATTAACATAGTGGAAATTCAAAAAACAAAACAAAAAGTTTTGGCCAACAAAAAAATAGTCATTTAAAATTTTATTATTAAAACCAAACATTTAATCCAAAATTAAGGGTCGGTATATAGATCGAGTCCTAGGTATCCACAACCATAAACCTACTATAATGTATCCTTAATTTTATACCTATTAGACAATATGTCTTCCAATCATTGGAACCCCTCGACTAAACCTTTCGGTAAAATATCACTTCCCCACACCAGAAGTGCATGATCTTTATCTTCCTAAACTTAAAATACCCCAATAAGAATATTGTAAATTACTCTATTATTCTATCCATGAAGTCCCACAATCATACAAGATCATAAAAAGAATAATTACAATACAAATTTCAAAGATTAGTATAATTAAAAACATACAATGATATATCTTAATATAAAAACTTATAAAGGAACTGATTAAACTTATTTAAAGCATGATCCACAATAGAAAATTGAAAAGAATTATAATTAATATAAACTTATTTCTTGATGTATTTTTTTACTTATGATTCTTGATATGTGGCTTTATTTATAGGCATATTTGTTACAAACATCAACAACTAAATTCCTTAATGCTCAAAGTTAGTTGTAACTATTTGAGTAGCTGCTTCCAAATCTACTAATAGACTTAGCATGTTGTTTAATATATCTATGATTTTAATCATCATCAACATAATTCTTCTAAATTTTATGGATGTAAATTTTCATGAAAATTTAGAACACTATATTTTCATAAAATAGGATTAATTCTCTAGTATCTCATTTATCGAATTTTTATTCTTCACTTTCATTACAACTTAATCAAAAAAACATAAGTTGTATAATTTTCATATAAATTGTATTTTTGTTTCTAAAATAAAAAAAGGAATTGAGTCATTTACTCAAAAATATCCCCCTTTTTTAAAATAGAAGACATACAAGAAAAGATTAAAAGAAGAACTGAAATTGAAAATAAATCTCCCTATAAACTTCAAGATAGAGAATTTCTCCCCATTTTTTGAAATTATAAAATTAAAAAAATCACATTTGAAAAATGATAATTTACCCCCCTTTGATAAATATTAATCAGAAAAAAAATAAAATTAGGTGAATATATAAGTTCAAAATTAGAAACAAAAATATAAACAATAGATAATAAAATTTTTATAAATTTATCCCCTTTTATTATTTTGAAAAATAAATTCAAAAAATTCAATTGAAAATAAAAAATTTAATTATGTTTTAGGAAATTTTTTTCATATATTTTTGTTTATTCTAAAAACATATTCATCTATTCAGATATTCAATGAAAATTCATTTAGCTTGGTTGATGTAATTGAATTTGCCTATATCAATTCCATATTGACCATGCTTTCCTATTTGAAAATATCTTCTTATAAAGTGGGTTCAATTTGAACTTCACATTATCTACTAATATTTAGGACCATATCAGAAAACACCATATAATAATAGATATGATTATGCATTATCAAACATTGAACTTAACCTTATTCACAAATGATCAGAGAGAATGCTTCAGCTACATTTTATGTTCTTACATATTTGGTAAGGGAAAGATTAAGCTTCATGGATGTCCTTCTAAGCTTATTCAAATAAACTCTTGTAAAACTGATTTCTATTAGAAATATTTCAGTATAGAAAAGTGAATATAGAAAAATTGTATGAAAAAACATTAAGATTATAGTCTTTGTATAGGCATTTATGATTTCAATCATTCAAGAATATTTCCATTTTTGTTTGAGCGGTTCATAAAGACTTGCATAAAAATGAAAGGATAAAACATATATCATATAGATTCTTTTAGGAATTAATTTTTAATAAATATGAATGTGAAAAATAAAAATTTACATTTTTGAAAAATAATAAAAACTTCCCCTATAAATATTAATTAAAAAAATATTAATTTTGATCATCTTCCCCTATGATAAACAATAATAGAAGGGAAATATCAAAATTCATAGTTTAAAAGATTAAACCTTATTGATGGTATCTTCCAAAAATAAAGGATGATACTCTTATTTAGAGTATGGTTTAAGGAATGATTTATCAGAAATTATAAATATTTTATAGGAAATGATAGGGAGAGAAAATTTATGTAAAACTATTGAGAAAATAGATAAAAAGAAATTTGAAAAATGATAAGTTTTGAAATTTGATAATGTTTAAAAATAAAAAAGTTGACAAATATATTTTTTGAGAAACTGATAAAAAATATGGGGTGAATTGTAGGTTAAAAAACATAAAATTTTTATCTACTATAAGTATTATGTTGATCTATTTTTCATATTAATGATCACATTAAAAATTAGTGTAATAGAATTATAAACCATATGAAATACATTTAGCATAGTAGAAATAAAGTGATCGGTATTTTAGCTATTAATGATGAAAGAGTAAACACAATTTAAATTGAAAAACAAAACATAGAGTATTGGTTAGAAAACCAAATACTTCTTTAAAAGGATATTATTAAAACCCTAATTTTAAATCAAAGTGAAAGATGATTCATAGACTAGATCCAAGGTATCCCTAAATTTAAACATATCATAAGGTATATTTGATTTTATAACCCTAAGAATGTTTCTATTCCTATTCCCAAAAAAATTCGACTAAACCTATTTGTTGTAACTCACTTCCACACACCAAAAGCAATTGATCTCTTTCTTACTATCAATTTGATAAATTAATTAGATATTCATAAATTCATATTTCTTCTTGTCCTAGTAAACCCTTTATCATGCAGGATTGGGAAAATAATAATTAAAATTGAAATTGGTATGAACTTTACAATGAAAAACATACAATGGTATCTCTTAATATTAACACTTAGAAATAATAATATTACACTAGTTAGAATCTATCTCAGCAGTAAGAAATTTAAAATCTTCAAAATGAACTACAACCTTCAAAATGACCAATGTATTGTTTTTACTTATGAAACTTGAGGAGTGTCTTTATTTATAGGCAACATTGTAACAAAATTAAATGGTCAGATTCCAAAAAACTCAAAGTTAGTTGCAACTACATCAAAAGTGGCTTCCTTATCTATTGATAGACTCGAAATGTTGTTACGTATACCGATGAGTTTAATCATAATTTCTATAGTGATTCTAAATAAAATGTATGTAATATGGAATAAAATTTTAGATCATTTAATTTTAATAAAATATTATTAGTTCTATGGTATTTCAGTTACTGTAAGTTCATTCTACAAAAGTATTATAATATTAGTAAAAAACTCAAGTTTGATCATTTTAATATAAAGTGTATTTTGATTTCAAAAATAAAGGAATTAAGTCATTGAATAAATAAGGTCCTTTATGGTTGTTGATTTATTCTTCATGGGAATGACCACTATGGTGGTTATTATATCTTTAGGGGGAGTGAATTAGTGGGGCCACAGAAGCATGTATAAAGGATGATTGAGACCTCCAACTCAAAATGGAATTAAATTATTCATGATTCAATGTCTGGATGGGATGCAAAATGTAACATCCCTGGACTGACATACTTGAATATTAATTGATCTAGTTCACCACATAACTACAGGTACACCTCCTTGGATGCCCGATGATTTTTATACTTGATAGGTTATGATATATAAACCAAATAGACTATACCCTCACTATCATAAACCTCTAATAATTGTATATTGATAAAATAGTAAAATATATAAAAAATAAAAATATCAAATTATGGGAGAAAGTTGAACATTATAAATAACGTAACCCATGATATAAAAAACTAACCCGTTATGAAAAATACAGTGGACATAAATATGCTATATTTCCCTTTAATGCGTAAATCATATTTGGTGTGATAATAAATATTTAAAATAAGTTAAGGTAAACACTATTGACACAAAGTCCTCAATACAATAATGGATCCATTTACTCTACCTCAATAAGATTCTTTATCTCTAATCCTTATCAATAAGACCTCTCTATGACCTATATCTCAAATATAAGTGATGCATATCCATCAAGGTTGATGTTCTGGGTGTGAGTATAAAACTTGACTATCCATCACAAATGGGGAAGATAAAATACACCATAATGTATATAAGTTATTTCATGTATGGTATCATATCAAAATTCATAACAATCTCCAAAAAAATGAAATTTTATACACTTTGTCAAAATAAAGTTACCATTATGCTTGACCCAACTAGTTACATCCAATGTCAATGAAGAATGTCAGTCATATAAAATCCATACCCATATAGAACCCTATACATTATATTATTCTAACCATACATATATTAGTATTTAAATAAATGGAGGGTGTATCAAAGATACATCCCCTAGGAAATAACCATGCTATAGGGGTACTATGACTTAATGTTGGTACTCTAGCATCCAACCACATTGGATATGGGATTTTAAATCATGGGGGTGTTGTATCATGACCCCTCCATTGAGAAGAACAATATTATGGGGTACTATAAGAATTTATCTTCAGACCCTTAGAATTTTATTACTACAAGAATTTATATCTTTGGATATATGACTCACTACCAATGCCTTATCATTTAAGGCTATTCGAGAAGAAAATACCTGAAAAAAATGAATTCTATATCAATAATTAGTACGTAAAAACCACTAAAAAATTATTTTTTGTAGTCATCATGCATCCCATACTTTCCCATTGACTACACAGTGATGCATGTCTTATGTCTCGTAGATCTCACAAACTTTCTAATACTTAGAAGGTCTCCAACACATCCCAGGTACCTCATGATTAAACCCACTCTATGATGAGAATAACCTACCCAATCAAAAATTATCCAACTTCATGATCATCTCATATAAATAAACCCAACCCATTGACCATAATTTCCCATTATTCTCATATGATGATTATCATATGAGTTACACTAAAAAATTAAAAACTTATCCCACCTTATATTGCTTATCTCACTCAGTAATCAAAGACCATTCTCATATCTCATTATATCTTGTTACTTACGACCAAGGTGAATCTCAAGCCCCATGTTCATATTCTATTTATATAAACACAATAATACCATTGGAGTTATACTTTTTGTTCATCAACTCTCTGGTCAATAATGAGTTGAATACACTCCAAAATTTGTTTACACACCATTAAATCTCTTAAAATACCCATTTAATCCATATTTTGTCTCAATAGTCCTCCCAAGATGAATATAATTCCACACTAGTGAATCCCTCATAAGGTGATTCCAAAGGTCCTAAGATAATGCCTTATTTATCATTTAAAACAAACTCCTTCTACGAGAACCCATTTCCAAACCAGTGGTCTAAAAATATACCCCTATTTGAATCCTTTATTAGCATCATAAGAGACCATTCTAGGTTACTCATGTTAATCTAAAATCTGGATTCCTATTGGGATCCTTTCACTCATAACTAACCTAGTCATTAAAAGGTAACACACCCACCCATAGTTCCTAGTAATTTCACTATGAACATGATATTTTTTCAATTTTTAATAGGTTCAAACTTTTTATCAAACTCACCCAGATTATACTTGTTCTTCATAGACACTCTATCCCCAACACCTTTTCTTATATATATGAATGATAAAAAATAACTAAATATAGGGAATCATGATTTACTAATAACCTACCTCACCAAAAAACTTACCCCTTAAAGGCCACCTATTAATTTTAGTCTAAGATAAAACCACCATTATTCATGTCCACAATACACTACCTCATTTAATGTATTAAAAAATTAATTATAAAACATTTATAATTAATTTTAACTAGTAAAATATATTTGGAATGGTCCATAAAAACTCAAAAAGTGGTTTATCCTCATAAAAAACATGTGCAATGAAGTGAGGATCTCACATAGATAACTCCCAACCCCTGTAAACAAAGTCCCAAAACGTACAATCAGATTAATTAGTTGCTTCCCCCAATAATCGATAAAAATTCAATAGGTGACCAAACTCAATTTAAATGACGATAAATGGTGTAAAATCCAACATATTTATACTCCTTTATTCATTATATACAAATTAAATATCATTGTATAGTAATTTAACCATGAACTAGTGAAATAGATTAAAAATTCCAAGGTGGGATAAAACAAAATAAAATGAAAGCAAGGGAATGAAAATAAGAAGAAAAAGAAGAAGATTCCTCACCTTAATAAATAGTCAAAACTACTCCCAATTATCTTGATCAAATGAGAATAATAAGGGAGGATAATGGGTAAGAGAGGTAGATACTATGGATTATATGACTCCAAGTAAGAGGTAGGGTTACATTAAAAAATAAAAAATTTTCGAAGGGTCCTCACTCTTGGTGGAGGTTGGGGCACCTCACTAGTGTAACGAACCAACATTTTGAGAAGGTATAGAGAATTTATTTTCTAGGATTAATTCTTTTTTTAATCCTAGTAAATGTACCCTTTGTCTTACAGAAGGTCTCGATAGAATATGGGGCTTGTTAATATCCCAAGGCTCTGAGTTATGGTAGAAAATGTACAACTTCATGGTTAGTCCAAACAATTCCCCTAAGCTCGCATAGTTTGGAAAAACCGTGTGGGGGGATTGAGAGTGCTAGAGTAGGGTACATAGTTAGGCTAAACCATGTAACCCTGGACACATTACTATGTACCTTTTCCCATATAAGAGAAAGTGGGGTTTCACACCGGTTGCATATAGTTAGCCAAACCGTGCACTAACCTATATGAGGGGGTATCCTTGTAAAATGGTTATCACACATTTGGTGCACAGTTTTGCTAGACCATGAGTCCAAATTGTTAGTACCTTTAAAATTGGTAATAATAAATTTTTTTCACATCTTTCCTTTAATTAACCTTATTTATTTTTCCCTCCTCCCTTTTTTTTCTGATTGACTACAGGACATGGAGTCCTCCAACATGACTAAGATAGGATTCAAGATAACTTATCCATCCAACCACTATTTTTGACACTACTTTTCACGTTGAGTCTATATTGGTAATATATCTAATACTCTCATTTCCATTCTTAGTTTCAACTTTTTCCTTCTATGCGATTTTTTTGTGAGATAATATGCCTAATTTTTAGGGATTTTTTTCTATTATTTGGTTTTATCCCATTACATGCTAGATGAGGAGTCTTACATTGGCCTAAGGTAGGGGGTCTAGTAATTTTATACAATTGTTTTGGTGTTTTTATAGATTTATTTTTTCTTCTATACACCAGACCTTTCCACATGATGCCTTGAAATTTTTTTCCTCCATATATTAACTAAACCATGTTGAGATACCCTGTAGACCCATGCTAGACTATTGGGGGATTTCTACCTCATTGACTGAATGTCCTAAAGGCCTTTTTTTTATTTTCATAATCCACCTTTCAAGGGTTGAAGTTGAACCCTTATGAGGCCTGATGGCTCAGAGACAATTACATGAACCGTAGGTCTTATTGGAAATCACCCAAACAAGACAACTTGGAACTGGTCCTCCCCAACATATGTCATAATGATAAAAACTCCACCTTCATAGGACTGGTTTGCTAGTTGTCCTATGCAATGCTGCACAAGCCCGGTACTGATGGAAAAGTCCTACCCTCTCGTTCTTCCAATACCAATTAGCTCTACTATAGTGAATGCGCCTACCCTAAATCATCATCTGGAGCCTTGTCCCTTGTAGTTTTATTGGTACGTCTGCATAATCAGGTGGCCTAAAGGCCTTGGGGAGGCCCTAAAGACTTAAGTTGGCCCAAAGGCTTTGAGAAACAACTGGCCCGAAGGCCTTGGGTTGCCCGAAGGCCTTACAGGACCTGAGGCCCAAACTGGTGGCCTAAAAGCCAGATGGATGAATAGTCCCAACTACTACAATACTGAATAGTACTCGCTATAGTAATTCTACAGTTCCTACTATAGTACCCCCCAAGAAATATGTCTTCACCTAGATTTGATCTCGGGTATTTTGGAAGCACTTGACGAGTCCTCACCAACCAAGATTAGGCTCATGTTCCTTTCTACCTCATTAGTCTCTAGTCATTGGGTGTTTTGAATTAAATTCCATCCTTTATATAAAGGTTTAACTAACCAAATCACCTCCTAATTGGTTTGTATTAGCTTTAAAATTGTAATTTTCTTGATTTTTAAAGTAAATGATTAAAAATAATTGAATAAAATTGAGTGGCAATACCATATCACATGTTATAATCAGTTAATAAATTATATAACTTCTGGAACCCATGGTTATATTGGGATAATTGTATATAAATTCCACATGATTATTATTATTAGGCCATGAATATTATTCACTGTAAAATGGTTAAGGGAATTCTTAAGAAATGAGTATCATTCTTCCTTACATTGGGTGTTGAGAATGGTGTCTCAGACTATTTAATTAGATGATAGGAATCAAGTTCCATGTTCCCTTGCATTGGGTGTTGGGCATTAAGAATAACCCCACTATCTTGAGCGATATACATAAAGTCTCACATTCCCACGAGATTCAGGGCTAGTACCCTTGTTGGATCCTTTATCTTAATTGACTATGCATGGATGCTTGAGTTACACCCCTAGTCTAGCTAGCACCTAATATCTATGTATATTCCTATATATGTCCTCACATATATAGTGTTTATACACATACACATATTATATATAATTTATTTAAATATATAAACACGGTATCTCAAGATCAAATTTATTATGGCATATGCCAAAGTAAGTAGTGTCATTCATGTGTACCCTATGCACTTGAGATGACTAGTTTATGGATTTCAGAATTATTTATTATTTTTTATATCTATAAAATTTTATGTTATACAATCCCATGAAATTATTATAGACACCATTGGTGGTTTCCTAGTTATTTTATCTCACACCCTACTTGGGCCACTGATTGGTACCTGGATAGACCTTATGGATGTGAGGAGGGAAAAGAGAAAGAGTTCCTTCATGGTTGTTGTATTTTATTTTCTTACATCATGGGAGCAAGATAGAAGAAGAATAAGCATATTCTTGTGATTCTAGTAAAGATATCTTTCGGTATTTTTTCTTTTTTGTATAACATGTTGTGTATTCCTAGGCTCGGTATCCCCTATATCCCCCATTTTATATATTAACATGAATTGAAATCATTTTGTATACAAATAATCATATGTATTGAATATTATGGTTTTCTCTTGGATATATATCATCTGAAGTTTATTATTGCACTTTTTTCCACTATTAATTTAGTCATATTATGCTTCCACTCTTTCTGTTTACTTATTATTACCATTACACCACTCTAAAAACAAAGGGTATAGTCTCCCCACAATAACACCACCGACCCTCACTTCTAGTTTGAGTCCTCTAGTGTACAGGGAGTCGTTCTTGATAACATGAAACCCACTAGCTTAGGGAATCATTTATTGGATCTTCAGATAAGATGTTACAAAGTGGTATTTGTGGGATTTCTTTTTTCCTTGTGTCTTACTGTTTGGATATTAGAAAGGATTCTAGGAACTTATAGAAATTTAGTAATGAGACTATGCTTGGGAGTATCTAAACAATATTCAACGGAAACCCAATTTACCAGGGTTGAGATATTATTTGGATTATGCCTATTGTAGTTATACTAATTTCACCATTGGGTGGTACACATGACTTTGATCTTTATTATTGTTGTAGATTTATTTTACCCTTGTCCTAGTATGGAAAGAAGGTAGTAGCTCATGAAACATTGTATAAACTTTAAAAATTATATTCCATGCATTTTTCCATTCTATGATTACTTACTGTGTGCATTTTATGGTATATTTAGTTGGTTCCTTGACTTTCATGTATTTGAAATGTGCTAACATTTCTTGCAGGGGAAAATAACTAGATTAATTAAAGAAACTTCATTAATATTAATGGTTTTTCCTATATAAATCGACGTTGGAACCTTCATTAACTAATTATACCATGTTTGAGTAATGAAACTTTGGTTCAATTGGATAAAAACTTAGTTGATTTGATTTTTTTAATGTCTGGGGTAGTTTATGAAGTAATTACTTCTATAAATTCAGAATGGTAAATCATTTAATCAAATAATTTTACATGACATCTTACATCCTAATATAATATGTAAGGACCAGTGTAGTGACCCAACCCCAGAAGCCCAGAGTTGGTTCCAAATACCATTATATTAGAATGATTACAAGGAATCAAATCTTAATGCATCTAATAGTGTAGTAGTTTTGGTAAAACATATACATATTTGAGTCTTACATTATAACTAAATACACTATTTACAACATAAAATTTTATTTTGAGGATAAATTTATTCCATCTAGAATATCCTTTTATATCATTATTATTAAACTTCGTGGAATCCTTTTGAAAAGGAAAAAAATAAGGCTGAGCTCAAATTCTCAGTAAGGGTTAAGTACAATAGAATAAATAATGAATCAACGAGCATAATCAATATGGAAAGGTAATAACTGAACACAAATGAAATATGATAAATAAACAAAGAATGAAGTGAATAAATAATATATAAATTTAAATAAATGAACCCACATTCCATTTAATTAACTTGATAACATGAATAGATAAGGAATAATAAGTATGTAAAGGTTACTAACTAAAAATATATTCCATTTAATCAATAATATGAGAATGAAATGCATCCATAGATTTTTTTTTCATAGTGAAAATAAAATGGATAATAAATACTGAATCTAAATAATGTCAATACTTAATTATCAGATGTCATGTATCTATCAAATGAACCACTATACAATGAAGATATATCCTAAAAACAGTTTAAGTATGTGGGTAGAAATTCAACTGATTTTTCATGGAAATAATCTCAAAGGGTTTGTCTCCAACTGATTTCATCTCATGAGACTATTGATGCATCGAGGGGCTTATTTTCAATAGTCCCTAACCCATGTATTTCATATCTAAGTCATTCCTTTTATATCGAATAATCGATTTAATTAATGAACAATTTACTATATTAAATATCTATATTTAGTGAAGAATACAGATTTATCAATATTTCTCTAGATAATAAAATAACTATAAAAGTAATTACCATATGTAAAAATGGTATATGGTTTAGTTAATGAACATATCCATGATAAATTAGATTGATGATTATGGTAAATTTAATCACCAATGATCACTATAAAGTGAATAGTACAAGGGAACTATAAAAATGAAACAAGGTAGTGAATATTAATACTATCCTTGTTCAAAAAAATCATAAACCATCTAGAAGAGAAATAAGGATGTTATCAATACAACATATCCCAAGTGAAGTAAGGATAACGAGTCCTTGTCGATTATGAATAGAAATACTCATATAATATTCTTGAGGAAAATATCCTTTTCATTTTGAAAAACATTTTGAAAATTCCTTTATTTGAAAATAAATTTTAGAAAATATTTCTTTAAAAAATTGACCATTTTGGTTTTCAAAAGAATATTTAAATAAATGACGGTGGTTTATTACTTACATGTAATACAAGGTAAAAATAAAATAAAAATTTCAAGGTAAATAGTTAAAAAAAAGTAATTTTTTTGGAAAGTGATAAGAAGGTTCCTTTGAAAAAGTCTGTAAAAAAAATAGTAAAAATTTATTTAATAAATCATTTGAGAATGTTTAAAAATAAATTGATAAGATTTTCATAAAATGGGGTTTTTAGAAGAAAACATGTTCTTTGACCAAAGAGAGAAATGAAGTCAGGTTTATCTTAAATACATTTTCTAAAACATTTTTAGTACCAAAGAGTAAAAATATTATACTATTAATTTAAAATTATAATTAACAACTAGAGGAGAATAAAACTAAATAGTTTATTAAACAGTTATCAAATAATTTTCTTCTATGTAAATTCATGTGTAAACAATCACAAATAAAATGAGATTGTGAATTAAAGCCTTGAAAAGACCATGATGTTGAAGTGAGAATCAATCAGTGAATAGATTTTATGAATAAACTGAAAAAAAATTAAATTGATCCATATATATTAAAAATTGATTATATGCATAATCTTAAAATACTAATGAAAACGAGGATGTAATATAACCCAATGAAAAGAAGTTGGGTTATGAAATTATTTACCACTTGGTAAATTTTAATTCAAATAACCTCAAATGAAATAATTCAAATTGAAACAAAAAATAACATCAATAATAAATTATTTTTTATATTACATGTAAAATTTTATTTTATACACCATATAAAAGAAATTAGGTGAAAAATAACAATTAATTCTCAATGGAATGTAAATTAAGACGAAATCCTTTTCCACATGGAAAAATTTAAATTTATAAGCCCCATGAAAGAAATAAATTCAAATAAAAAATTAAATTCCATGAATATAAATGTATTAATGATATGAAATATAGTATGGGCATTATATATAACACACAAAATAAATAAGTGGTGAAGATGGAATATTCCTCATGAAAAGAAAAGTGAGACAAGAATCACTTACCTTGTGTTTACTTTTTGGTGAACATAATTTAACATATTGTATAATGGTTTTAATTATGTTATTATATTATAACAGAACATAAATTATATTTTTGATATCATAAATGATATTCATATAATATCTTATTACCCGTTTTTCAATAATCTTTCATTATTTTCACTATTTTGCGTGTTAATGCCTCATTTGTCTAGCAAGTTTTGACTTGTTATTTTTTCCCTATTACTTAGATCTTGATTTAATCATATCAAGAATGTAACCAATTATTTAAATATAATATATATATTCATTATATATTTATTTATATTAATACATATATTTTGGAAATAGGAAATAAAATACATCATTCATGGAGACGGTAGGTCATACATACGTATGAACAATGTTTCCATTTTATAATCATATTAAAAGAATGAAAATAAACATATATATATATGTATATATTATAATTAAAATATCATATATATTTTATATGTGTCACAAATGTTTATTAAAATCATCCTTAATACATTCCATGTTTAACGTGACTAAATCATATCACCTTGAGGAGGCGGTAGTCCACTCATCCACAAATGATGTTCTCGTATTCCCATAAAATGGAAATGATGAAGTTATGTGTTATATAATAATTAAATTGTCATTAATAAATTATAATTATCATATAAATCATATATAATCTACAATTCCATCATTATTCCCAACCTTGAAAGGTTGTACTAGAAGAACGAATGACATTGGTTTGGAAGGCGGTAGTCTTCTGTACACATAAGTGATAATTGTGTATCCTATTTGATGAAATTGTGTGTGATTGTAGGTAATTACCTTGAAATAACAAAATATTAGTATATTTAAGATACTTTTTTTATATAAGCAATATATGAGACTAATTTAATTGGTGTAGAATGAAATAAAACAAAAGTGTTCGTTGAAGAACATTACATATTTTTTAGGTAACTCATTTTGGTTTATACCAAAAGTCATACTTGGTTTAATATGTAACCAGATTGGGGATTCTAGTTCATTTGTCCTTTTAATTTAAAGTTTAGTCATTTATTAAGTTAGTTTTTCTCTTAATCACTATAATTATTTTTAATTTATTTGACAAATAGTTTTGGTCAAAATAATGATGAAATTATTAGATATTATAAATTATGATGGTTTAAAATATTTAAAACATATTATAAATTCAAATAACAGAAGTGGTAGAAATTAATTTAAAATTAATCCTGCAAACAGGATGAGAAAATGGGTTTAAAAAGTAAAAATGATTAAAAGTTTTAAATGTTTTTATATACAATATCAATCTGAAATTGAATAAAATGAACTAAATTGGATTAATTTGAATATAATTTAACTAATTATTCTTTAAAACCAATTTAAAATATAGTTTAATACAATAAATTATTTTCATGAAAAGGCAGTTTTCAATTAAAATTCAGTATTTGTCATTATTCATCAAAAAATGAAAATTCTTAGAAAAATACCAAAAATTAATCCTAATATAATTATGAAGCTAATCTTTAAAAAATGAAGTTTATTTTTAAGAATAAAATTTATAATTTTTTAAAATTTAGTTTTAAAATAAGTGCTCCTTTAGAAGGCTGAAAAACTGCCTTTATAAAAACATATTATTTTATGCGTAAAATTGGGTTTGTTCTTATCTTATGCCAATAAAATCTATTATATTAAATTAAAAAATATTTTATTGAATATATAATATATAAATTTCATTATGATCATTCCTTAATATCAATTAATTTAATTTATTAAGGTAAAACACCTTTGGCATATGAAAATAGTTATTTATAAAAACATTTATTTTATATTCAATTAGTTTTTTGTTTTCATTTATAATTAATTAGCAACCAATGAATTAATTTTATATTTGTGTAAACCATATATTTTAATAAGTTAGTTAAACTTATTGATAACCTCTAGTTTAATGGTTAGGATATAATATCCATTTTATATAATAGTATTTATTGTATCTGGTAAAACTTGGTATTGCATATAATGAAAGTCATCGAATAAAGTAATTATTGATTGTAATTTAAGAAAAATTATGGGTTCCATGTAGAGAAATCTATAGATAATTTTTTATATAACACAATATAAACTAAATTATGTGTGTAGTGTAATATTAACGTGGTGTTTCATATAAAACAATCTCGGAACAAAAATAAATTTATTCGAAAATGAAAATATTGTAAATTCTTGGGGTGTTACATTATCCCCTACTTAAATAAATTTCATTCTCCCAATTAAACCTCATATAATCAAGGATTAAATACTTGGAAATACTATTTTTGACAAACCCACATCATAATAGATTTAATAAAATGTCCTCTTAATAAGAGATAATGATAAGTTCAAAGGAAACATAGAATAACATATAACTGGGTTTCTACATTGGAGAACATTAGTGTAAAGTGAAAATATGTATTTAGAGGAAAAGAATAAATAATTATAGAGAGTGATTGAGGTAATTTTTCATAAATAATTGAATGGTTAATGTAATTTTGGGGGCCTCAAAACCATAAATTTGTGTTGATATAAAGGACCATCGGTTCAATATAAATTAAGGTATTAGGATAACATTTTTATTTCAAGTTTATTTTCCTATGTTGAGTAGTTGTTTTACTACCTAAAGATACTCATAATTTTACATAATTGATATATTTCATAAAAAGTAATCTTTTGGTTTTGATTCGATCAAGTTCTAGTTCATCGCTTATTTCAAGAAATGAATATCCCTAAATGATTTTTTTGTTATGATTGAAGCACTAAAATTAAATTTTAGTGGATCATAGGGTCCCTAAAATAAATCTTTATATCCATCTCTAACTGTTTTACAAATCCAATATAGTTAATAATTTAATATCTAAAACAAAAAATTAATAATATTGTTTTATCATTAGTATTTATTGATCAATTTTTTTAACTAAAAATAATTACGCATTAACTAGGACAATGCGTAGGCTATTGGTAGGAATAAAACCCTTATTTTTCTTAGGTAATGGGTTCAAGACCCACCACCATATTATATGCAATGATTTGTCTCCCTGTATATGGGTTTTAATTTTTATAAACTATATTAATATAATTCCCATAAATTTTCCAAGACAAATGACATAAATCCATTAAATTTAATCACTAAATTACCTTTTCTCTATAGTTTTCAATAAAAACTATTTTTTTACAACAACTAGTAATCATATTTGACTATTATGAAAATTTCATTAATGACCATAATAATACAAAAGGTTATAAATACATTTAAACTCATATCTCTAATATTTAAAGGAATTATTACTCAAATAAAATTTCCATTAAAAAATATACTTCCCATAAATTTCTCCAAAATGTCACTAATATTGGTAGACTCTCAAAACCTAAATAGAGGTGTTTAAGTTATGAACTGATCTTCAATATTAAACTCATAAACCCATGATATTATCTCATCAAGGACTTATTCTTAGTAAAGACCACATAATATATATATAACAAAAAAATCCATGATGTTATTTTATACTTATAATCAAATTCAATCATAGGGTTATATTACATAATCTATTTTTTTCCTAAATCTAGTTCCCAAGTTTTCTACTAAAATTTATTTTATAATAACTTTAATGACCCTACCCTTGATGTCTGGAGTCGGTTCATGATATCATTACATTGGCATGATTACAAGGAATAAAATTTTGAATGATCAAATAGTTTAGTAATCTTGGTAAACTAGATACATACATGAGTGTTACATTACAATTGAATACACTAATTATAACATAATTTTTTTCGAGGATAAATTTATTTTATCTATCATATATTATTATATATTTCTTAGTAAACTTTATAGAGTCCCGGATAAAGGAAACCAAATAAGGGTGAGCTCAAATGATCAGTAAGGGTTAAGTACAGCGGATGAAATAATTAATCAATGAGAAAAATCAAAATGAAAAGGTAATAAATAAAGAAACATGAAATATAATAAATAAATTGAAAAGGAAGTGTATAAAAAATATGCAGAGTTAAATGAATGAACAAACCCTCTATTTAAGTAACTTGACTACATGAATAGATAGGGATGAGTAAATATGGAAAGGTAACTAATTGAAAACACATTCCATTTAATCAGTAATCCTATAATGAAATGAATCTATATATTTTTTTTGTAGTGAGAATTTCACGGATAATAAATACTGAATCTGAATGAAGGGAAGTCTTAATTATCGGACCTTGTGTATTGGTAACATGAACCACTATACCATCAAGATCTATCCTCAAGACTGTTTAATTTTGTCAGTATAAACCTATCTAATTCTTCTTAGAAACAAAGTAAATGGGTCTTTTACTAACTTATTTCATCTCATGAGACTACTGATGCATCGAGGGGATTATTTCTAATGGTCCCCAACCCATGTAGTGCATGTCTAAATCATTCCTCATATATCAAATAATCAATTTAATTAATGAATAATGTGTCTTCTCAAATATCCATATTAAGTAAAGAATACAGATTTATCAATATTTCCCCTGATAATCAAATAACTATCAATGTAATTATCATATGAAAAAATGGTATATAGTTTAGGAAATTAATATATCCATGTTAAATTAAATGGATAAATAGGGTAAATTTAATGTACAATTGTCACAGGAATGTGAATATTTCAAGGGTACTACAAAACGAAATTAAGGTAGTGAATGTCAATACTATCCTTGGTCAAATAAATCATAAACTATCCAAAGGAAGAATAAGGATGGTATTAATACAACATATCCCAATTGGAGTAGGGATAAAGGGTTTTTTTTCATTTATGAATATAAATATAGTAAATATAACTTTAAAACCTTCTTGAGGAAAATAGTATTTTCATTCTGAAAAAAATTCCAGTTAAAAAAATACTTAAAATATTAACCCTTTAAACTTGAAAAGTAATCTTTAAATAAATGATGGTGGGTAATTCCATACATGTCATACAAGGTAAAAAGAACATTCTTTCTACAAGATAAAAAGGTTTGAAAAGTTCCCTTTTTCATAAAGTGACAAGAAGATTCCTTTAAAAACATTTGTAAAATACAAATACGGTAAAATTTTATTTAATAAATTATTTTGGGAATATTAAAAACAATTTTGAAAATATGTTTATAATATATTATTTTTACAAGAAAATAAGTTCTCCGGTCAAAGAGAGAAATGAAGTTGTGTTTTTCTTAAAAATATTTTAAGTACCAAAGAGTGGGAAAATGGTATTATTACTTGAAAAAAAATCCCGAATAACTAGAGGATAATAAAATTAAAGTGTTTATTAAACAATTATCAAATAATTTCCTTTCATGGAAATTAAAGTGTAAATAATCCAAAATAAAATGATATTATGAAGTAAATGTAACACCCGATATTTTTATGAGAAATATTTTATTTTTATGTTATATAAATCATAAAAGGAATCTTTCACTACACACAACACTAGCTTGGATTACTTTACAGAAAATCACGACCTTCCTCGATAGCTTGTGTTGTACGCAATACCGAGTTTCACTAAACAACGATATGCTAATAAAATATTATTAAAAATTTCCGTTATGAATAGTAATACCCACTTTTTGAAATTTTATCTTTAGAAATGGACTTAATTTTTGGATTCGGAATATCGAAATTAGCCTAGGGTGAAATTTTGGTATTTTTCTGAAAACATTCAATTTTTGATGAATAGTGAAAACACTAGGTTACTATTTAAAAACCGACTTTTTATTTAAATAATTATTTATTTTATTTAAATTTATTTTATGTCAAAATTGATACATAATACCTATATAAGTTCAAAGTAATTCATTGGAGTCATTTTATAATAATTTTAGATATATAAAAATTTTATTGAACTTTTCACCGTCTTTTACCCACCTCCTAGGAGAATTTGTAAATTCACATAAAACATAATTTTACCACTTCTGTGAGTGGAATTTCGAAAATCCGAGAGACATGGTTAATATCAAGGACTAAAATGTGGTTCAATGAGTTGAAAATAATTTTTGGTGAATAGTAACTTTTTACTTTTTTTACCACGGTTAAATGTAAATAGGGCAATTAAGGGTAAAAATGACATTACTATTACCCTAACACATGTCCAAATTCTATTTTATAAGTGTAATTCGACCAAAAACAACCTTATAAATAAAATATGACCATTTAGGTCCACTAGGATTAGATTAGGACATTTAATATTATTTTATTTAAAGAAGAGTTAAAATAGTTAAAATCAAAATTTAATAACTAAAACATTTTTCATATAGGGTTATACATAAAATAAATTCGACTACAAATATTCATTAGAAATATAAAAAGATTTAATACATAATGGAGTTTTATTTAAAATTTTTAGACATTATATAATTTAATTTATTTTTGACACAATGATGAAGCAGTAATTATCTTATTAATGAAATATTAACATAATTGATGTTATAAATACTAAAATAAATGTAATTTGAGACTTTTTATGAATTAGACTTATTTTATAGGTTAATATGACATGTTTTTATTGATTTAAGTAACTTTCTTCGAACTAATCATGCTGTTAAGAGGTTCAAAAAAATCAATTACCAAATAGTGTCAAAATTGACATAAAATTGTTTTTTAAAAAAATATTATATTATTAATTGTTATTATATTCCTAAAAATCTATGATTCGGCCAAGATACTTATATCATGATAGTTGTATCATTAATGGACCAATCTCGGGTCTCTTGGATGTATATGGTAAGTTTATTAACTATATAATATAAAAATACAAAGTGGCATGGTAAATGTCAATCTAATTAACTAAGAGTTAAAAACTAAAAGATAAAGTTAATATAATGACCTAAACTTGTCTAAAAACCATTGGATGAGTGTATTTCGACCCATCCCCACCTTATCTTTGAAATAAATCAATTTGGAGCTATTAAAATATGAATATTACTTTATAATAAAATAATATTTTTAGTTTTTCCAAAGGTTCCCCTCTCCTCCCTTATAAAAGGGAACCTCCTCCCTCTCTTCATCACACCACTTTGAGCCTTAAGTCTTGGACAAAACCTACCCATTTCACTTCCCCAGTTCATTAATAACCTACTATAGGTACTGGTCTTCGCAAAATACCAACTATAGTTCCCTAAGATAAAGTTTAAAGGAGGCACTTCGAAGAAGAGGTAATACCTTCTACCATTTTCTTCAAGTTCCATTCATCTTCTACTACTTCTTCTTTAGCTGTTACATTATGAGGTACTAACATCAGTATCCCTCATATACTGATACGCTATTATAAATATTAAACAACCTCGTTTCACCTATTATCCATCCTACGGTAAATAAAATCAACACGCGTGCGTACGTACGGAATACCGTCTCCACGCCGTAGTGTAATATGTTTTCCACCACAACCTTACTTGGATGGGTATAATGGTGTAAATAAATAACTATATATGATTTTTGTAAATTTATATTGATTCTGAAATATAATACATACACTTAAATAAAATTCCACGATCATGGGAATGATATCATCGCTCGTGCGTACGTACGGCCTACCGTCTCCACGTTGTGATGCGACTCGTTCTACATGATCTTCATTACATAATTATTATATAAAAGAATTTAATGAATAAATATGATATATATCACACTAATACCATTCTGGAAATGAGGTATCTATAACCTAAAGAGAATAATAAGAATCTATTCGACAAAACACAAATAAGAACAAAAAGTAATAAACACCTGAATAACAAGTAGCAATGAAATATTACTAATAAGAAGCTAAGTATATGACCATATATGATATCATAATAATGAGTATTATTCTGTAATAAGTCAATGAAATTAGTTAAATAATTATATAGGTGGTTCAGACACTTACGGAGAAAATCGGACCTAAGGTAAGGGAAAATCTCGCAATCTCATTTTTATCTGAGATTGTTTATACTTCAGAATTTATTGGGGAATATTTATCATCCACATCCATGTTTCCTCAATATGTAATATTATTTATATCCTAATAAAAATTTTTAAATCCAATTTTACCCTTCGGTGTGTTTTTAGTAAAATATATGAAATGAATCTTTTGTCGTTTTTCGTACGATGTACTTTTTGACTTTTCCAGCCAAAGTACGAGAAGAATGTTCTTTTTTAACTTATACGACATGAATGGATTTTTAGAACATTATTTCCATGAATCTTCCTTTAAATTTTTTCAAGTTTATTTTTAATAAACTTGTTTTAGTTTAAAATTTTATGACATGTTAAGAAAGGAAAATGTTTTTTAAGTAGAAAGGATATTTTCCTCAAGAATGAAGTTCAAGTGTTTTATCAAAATTATTTTCCATCTAAGATAATATAGGGTTATGTTTCTATCCCTATTTTTACATTGATTTGATTATTTTATGATGGAATTATTTTTATGAAGTCCTTTTATCTTATATGGATTATGTTATAATGACACGATATTTAAGATTCTTATTTTTATTACATGGGTTATGCTATGATGTATGATTTATGATCTTGTGGCACACATAAGAATGATATCATTATGAGATTGGTGGGACATATATCTCCCTCTAATGCATTTGGTAAATATTTATATCTCATGAGATAGACATGGCTGGAACAGTAGGTTAAACCGATTCAGTGAAACATGACTGAAACGAGGAGTGAACTTGGTTCAGAAATTGATATTGTCCACTAAGATAGTCTTGGAAATGAGTATTGACTACTAAGAAATTATTATCTATGATTATGTGTGTATGCCAAAAGGTTTCATGTTTTAAGTTATGATTATTAGGATTACATTTCACTACTATGATTTATCCCATGATTATGAAATTATGATCTCTTTTGTTGGTTAAGATTTCCAAAATGTTATGTTCTTATGAATATGATGTGATTGATATTTCTTTTGTTTACCCTTACTGAGCATTTGAGATCACCCTTTTGTATGTTTTCTTTCCCCAGGTCAGGAAGAAGGTTATTAAGTAGGATATGACAAAAGGGACTCTAGATATGATGAAATAAATGGGAGACAATGTAGATGCTTTATGAACCAGTTGTTTATGTTTCCCAGTTTCTAAAGACACTATACCTATACGGTCCTTTCATGGTTTTGGTATATGTTGTAATAAGTGTAATTAAATTTTGAAGTATTAATAATGTATGTAAAGTATGGGCCATTATAGTTTGTATCAGAGTCAAAGGAGGTAGGAATGAATCCAATCCTTTGAAACTCTCACATGTGAGCATTGGACGAAGCATGGATCTCCGCCCAAGGGCCTCATGAGTAAATGGATACCACTGGGGATGGTGGTGTGTTCCGCCCAGGGGGTGTATCCGCCCATGGATTGCCCGGATAGGTATCAATTATAGTCCACTGGAAGTATTTCCAGACCGTTATAGTTGGTATCAGAGGAAAGTTATAGTCAACCTTTGGAAACTAGGATGTGAAAGCCTTAGTAAGAACCCTAAGGATATGTCTAAGCATAGAAAACAATATTAGTGTTTTAGAAATGGCCATGAATAACCTAAGATAAGACCTTAAGTGTAAAATTTTATTCTTGATTATGTGGTTTTCCTATTATAATTAGTATTTCTCACACTACTCATCTTGGTTTTAGTCAATGGCTGGAACCCGAAGGAACAATGTTAATGCGGAATGCGACGGGCAATGCAATGATTGTACCCCTGAGCAACCAAACGTTATGGGAGCTGGAATGCAAAATCATGTATCCATGCTCACAAAACATTCTCAAGATATGAATCATGCAGGACTTCCAAACAAGCAAAGGAAGGGGAAAAATTCTTTTGAATCCTTCATGAGGCAGCGTCCACCCTCATTCAGCGGGTGTACTGATCAATTAGTTGATGAACAATTGATCAGTACCACTGAAAAGATATTTTTAGTTCTACAATGTTCTGAACATGAAAAAAACATCTTAGTAGTGTATCGTTTGGAAGGTGATGCTAATCAATGGTGGAATCATATCAAGAATACAAGGCAAAGAGATTAAATTGAGTCCACGGAATGGGACGAGTTCAAGAACATATTTTTCAATAAGTACTTCCCTCATATTCTTCAAACAAAGATGTAGAAGGAGTTTCTTTTACTAAAGAAAAAGGATGATGAATCTATTGGTACCTACGAAGAAAATTTTACAAGACTTGCAAGGTATGCTTCTGGGATTATTATGCAACCTGAGAGTAAGATTGATCGATTCTTTAGTAGCTTAAAACCAAGTCTTCGAAGGGAGTTTGCCATAAGGGACTTCAATAGCTACGAGGAAATTGTTCGATGTGCTCTCAAGGTTGAGACGGAGATTGGATTAACCCATCAGTCATATGGGTTTGATAAGAAGAGGAAAATGGAATTCAAAGGAAAATCTAAAGAATACACTGAAAAGAAGATGAGTTTTCATTTATGCTCAAATTGTGGAAAGAAACATGGAGGGAATTGTCTTAAAGGTACTAGAAAATATTTTAAGTATGGAAAAGAAGGTCATCAGGTAGTTTAATTTCGAAATAATGGGAAGAAGATGTCTAATGATGGGAACAACAAAAGGGATACACAAAATTCACCTCCTATACTTCAATGTTTCAAGTGTAAGGAGATGGGTAATTATGCCAATCAATTCCCAAATCCAAGGGTTGTTGATGATGATCGACGTCAACAAACTCTTAAGGCCAAAGATAAAGTAATGTCACATGCAATTACTATCGGTGATGTGGAGTAAGATAACGAAGAGGTGAAAGGTGAACTTACCATCCACTCTAAAGTATCAAATGTTTTATTTGATTCTGGATCCACCTACTCATTTATTTCTGAATAATTTTCTAATGGTATCACCATATTACCTCAACAATTAGATGTTGAGTTAGCGGTGACAACTCCTAATGGCACAACGGTCGCATCAAAAGTTTATAACTCTTCTCCTATTGAAGTTTGTGGGAAAGTTATTCCTAAAAATCTTGTGATCCTTCCTATATTGGAATTTGATGTGATTCTTGGCATGGATTTACTTTTTTTTTACAGAGCTCATATGAATTTCCAAAGAAGGGAAATCACATTTAATATTCCAGATCAATATATGATTGTCTATCAAAGCAAGGATGAATTTAACCTTCCAGAGGAAATTTCTTCCATCTTATGGGTCTTGATTCCACTAAATCAAGGTTATTTATCTCAAATGGTTGGGGATAAACTCACAATTAAGAATACCCCCATTGTACAGGAGTTTGATGATGTCTTTCTGGAGGAATTGTCGGGTCTTCCACCAAATCGTGAAGGTGAGTTTTCAATAGAACTCATACCGGGTGCTTTTCCTATTTCAAAGACACCTTATAGGATGCCCCTAATTGAGTTTCATGAATTGAAGAAGCAACTCCAAGAGAATCTTGATAACAGATTCATATGCCCTAGTGCGTCACCTTGGGGATCACCTATTCTATTTGTTAAGACGAAAGATGGATCAATGAGACTCTGCATTGATTATCGAGAACTTAACAAGATCACGATCAAGAACAAATATCCTCTCCCGTGCATTGATGAATTATTTGACCAATTACGTGGATCTCATTACTTTTCCAAGATTGATATTCGTTCAGGGTATCATGAATTAAGGATCAAAAAAGAGGATATACCAAATACAACTTTCCGTACAAGGTATGGACACTATGAATTTATAGTGGTGCCATTTGGTCTTACTAATTCCCATGAAATCTTCATGGATCTAATGAATAGAGTCTTTACAGACTATCATGATCAGTTTGTGGTAGTCTTTGTAGAAGATATTCTTTTCTATTCAAAGAGCAAGGAATAACATGAAGATCACTTGAGAATTGTATTGAAGACCCTGAGAAAGGAGAATCTTTATTCCAAACTTACCAAGTGTGAATTTGGGATTCAAAAAGTTTCATTTTTGGGTCACATAATCTCAAAAGAGGGGATATCTATGGATCCAGCAAAAACAGAGGTTATCGAAAGATGGTCGAGACTAACAACCGTAACTGAGATCCAAATTTTTCTTGGTTTGGCTGGATATTATCGACGTTTTGTGAAATATTTTTCACGATTATCTAACCCACTCACCAAATTGACTCAGAAAGCAGTTAATTTTGTTTGGACAGAGGAATGTGAAGACAATTTCAAGGAGTTAAAAAGAAGTTTATCCAGTGCACCTGTGCTCACACTGCCTTGTAGTGGAGAAAGGTTTGTGATCTACAGTGATGCATCCAAGAAGGGATTGGGGTGTGTTCTCATGAAAAACGATATGGTGATAGCTTATGCCTCACGACAGTTGAAAATCCATGAGAACAATTACCCAACTCATGATTTGGAGTTATCTGCGGTAATCTTTTCATTAAATATTTGGGGGCATTATATTTGTGGTGAAAGGTGTGACATCTATACTGATCACAAAAGTTTAAAGTATATTTTCACATAAAAGGATCTGAATATGCGCCAAAGAAGATGGTTGGAGCAGATTAAGGATTACGACTGCTCAATTCATTACCACCCTGGGAAAGCAAACAAGGTGGCAGATGCATTAAGTCGACAAGACCATTGTAGATTATCCATGATGAGGATCACAAAAGATCCAATATTTAGGGATTTAAAAAGGATGGATATTGGAATTATAATGGAAGGGGAAGAATCATATATTTCTCAAATGAATGTTCAACCATATATACATGTGAAGATTAAAGAGGCACATAAAGAAGATGTAGAGTTACAAAAGAAGGTGAGAAATGTTCATGAATTCAACCATGATTTTGATGGGATAATAAGGTTTAGGAATCAGGTTTGTGTTCCTCCAATCCCCGAATTAAAGAAGGAGTTGCTGGAAGAAGCTCATAGTTCTTCATTCTCTATTTATCCTGGAAGAATGAAGATGTATAGGGACTTGAAAGAGTACCTCTGGGTGGATGGCCTGAAAAGAGATGTGGCTAAATATGTCTCTCGATGCTTGGTTTGTCAGCAAGTTAAAGCTGAGAGATAGAAGTCTAAATGGGTGTTACAACCATTACCCATACCAGAATGAAAATGGGAAAACATCACTATGGACTTTGTCACTGGACTTCCTAAAAAATCCAAAGGCAATAATGCTATCTGGGTTATAGTTGATCATCTTACGAAGTCGGCACACTTCATTGATGTTAGGGATGATATCTCTCTGGATCATCTTTCCATGATATATGTAAAGGAAGTGGTAATATTGAATGTAGTACCACTTTCAACTATATCTGATCGGGATATGATGTTTACCTCAATGTTTTGGAGAAGTCTTCAGCATACTCTGGATACAGAGTTGAGTTTCAGAACTGCTTATCATCCTCAGACCGACGGTCAGTTTGAGAGGAAAATTCATACTCTAGAAGATATGTTGAGAGCTTGCTCTATGGATTTTAAAGGTGGTTGGGATCAACACCTACCTTTGGTGGAATTTTTTTATACTAATAGATTTCACTCCAGTATTAAGATGGCTCCTTATGAAGCTATCTATGGAATTAAATGCAGGACTCCAACTTGCTGGGATGAAGTTTGGGAAAGAAATCTATTAGGACCTGATCTTGTTGATGAGATGGTAGAAAAAGTCTGATCTATTCAACAACACATAAGAGCAGCTCGGAGTCGACAAAAAATTTATGCCGACAACCGAAGAAAAGAACTAGAGTTTGAAGTGGGTGATAAAGTGTTCTTATGAATGTCTCCTTGGAAGAGAGTAATGAGATTTGGAAATAAGGGAAAGCTCAGCCCTAGGTATATCAGTCCTTTCGAAATACTGGATCGTGTTGGGAAGGTAGCTTACCGATTGGCGCTTCCACCAAATCTCTCTCAAGTTAATGATGTGTTCCATGTTTCTCTCCTGAGAATGTACATACTCGATCATTCACATGTACTCAGCTCAGAAGTTGTACCGCTGGAGCAAGTTCTTTCTCACGAAGAATAGTCGATAGAGATTATGGATCGTAGCGAAAAAGTCCTATGGAACAAGACCACTCTCTTGGTGAAAGTTTTATGGAAGAACCACTAATTAGAAGAAGCTACATGGGAGCTTGAGGATATGATGAGGGAGAGGTATCCTCATATGTTTGTTACAAAGTGACAAATTTCGAGGGCGAAATTCATTTTAAGGGGGGTAGAATGTAACACCCGAGATTTTTATGAGAAATATTTTGTTTTTATGTCACATAGATCATCAAAGGAATCTTTCACTATACACAACAATATCTTTTCTTTCTTTACAAACAATCACGACCTTGCTCGATGGCTTGCGTTGTATGCAATACCGAGTTTCACTAAACAACGATGTGATATTAAAATAATATTAAAACAAGCTGTTATGAATAGTAATAACCACTTTTTGAAATTTTATCTTTCCAAATGGACTTCATTTTTGGATTTGGAATATCGAAATTATCCTAAGGTGAAATTTTGGTATTTTTCTGAAAACTTTAAATTTTTGATGAATAGTGAAAACACTAGGTTACTATTTAAAACCGACTTTTTATTTAAATAATTATTTATTTTATTTAAATTTATATTAGGAATAAATTGATACATAATAACTATATAAGTTCAAAGTAATTCATTGGAGTCATTTTATAATAATTTTAGATATATAAAAATTTTATTGAACTTTTCACCGTCTTTTACCCACCTCCTAGGAGAATTTGCAAATTCACATAAAACATAATTTTACCACTTCTGTGAGTGGAATTTCGAAAATCCGAGAGACACGATTAATATCAAGGACTAAAATTTGGTTCAATGAGATGAAAATATTTTTTTTGTGAATAGTACCTTTTACTTTTTTTACCATAGTTAAAAGTAAATAGGGTAAATAAGGGTAAAAATGATATTATTATTACCCCAACACAAGTCCTAATACTATTGGATAAGTGTAATTCGACCAAAAACAACCTTAGGAATAAAATATGACCATTTAGGTCCACTTGGATAAGATTAGGACATTTAATATTATTTTATTTAAAGAAGAGTTAAAATAGTTAAATTCAAAGTTTAATAACTACAACATTTTTAATATAGGGTTATAAATAAGATAAATTCAACTATAAATATTCATTAGAAAGATAAAAGGATTTTCTACATAATGGTATTTTATTTATAATTTTTAGACATTATATAATATAATATATTTTTGACACAATGACGATGCAATAATTATCTTATTAATGAAATATTAACATAATTGATGATATAAATACTCAAATAAATGTAATTTGAGACTTTTTATGAATTACACTAATTTTATAGGTTAATATGACATATTATTATTGATTTAAGTAACTATTTTTGAACTAATCATGCTGTTAAAATTTTCAGAAAAATCAATTACCAAATAGTGTCAAAATTTACATAAAATTGTTTTTTAAAGAAATATTATATTATTAATTGTTATTATATTCCTAAAAATCTACGGTTCAGCCAAGATACTTATATCATGATTTTTGTATCATTAATGGACCACTTGGGGGTCGCTTGGATATATAGGGTATGTTTATTAACTATATAATATGAAAATACATAGTGACATGGTAAATGTCAATCTAATTAACTATGAGATAAAAACTAAAAGATAAGGTTAATATAATGACCTAAACATGTATAAAACCCATTTTTTGAGATGCGTTCGACCCATACCCACCATAAATTCTAAATAAATCAATTTGGAGCTATTAAAAACCGAATATGACTTTATAATAAAATAATATTTTTAGTTTTTCCAAAGGTACCCCTCTCCTCCCTTATAAAAGGTCACCTCCTCCCTCTCTTCCTCACACCACTATGAGCCTTAAAGCCCATACAACCCTGCCAATTTCACTTCCCCACTTCCTTATAAACCTACTATAGGTACTGGTCTTCTCAAAAGACCAACTCTAGTGCCCTAAGAGAAAGTTTAAAGGAGGCACTTCGAAGAAAAGGTAATACCTTCTACCGTTTTCTTTAAATTCCATTCTTCTTCTACTCCATATTCTTTAGTTGTTTCATTATGAGGTAATAACAAAATTATCCCTCATATACTTATATATTATTATAAATATGAAACAACCCTATTTCACATCTTATCCATCCTATGGTAAACAAAATCACTGCGCGTGCGTACGTACGGAATATCGTCTCCACGCCGTGGTGTAATATGTTTTCCACCACCACATTACTTGGATGGGTATAATGGTGTAAATAAATTACTATATATGATTATTTTAAATTTATATTTATTATTATATAGTATACATACACTTCAATACAATTCCACGATCATGGGAACAATATCCTCGCTCGTGTGTACATACGACCTACCGTCTCCATGATGTGATGTGACTCGTTCTACCTGATCTTCATTACATAATGATTATATAAATTAATTGAATGAATAAATATGATATATATTACACTAATAACATTCTATAAATGAGGTATCTATAACCTAAAGAGAATAATAAGAATTTATTCAACAAAACACACATAAGAACACAATGTAATAAACACCAGAATAACAAGTAGCAATGAAATATTACTAATAAGAAGCTAAGAATATGACCATATATGATATCATAACAATGATTATGATTCTGAAATAAGTCAATGACATTATTTGAATCATTATAATGGAGGTTCAGACACTTATGATGCAAATCGGACCTAAGGTAAGGGAAAATCTCGCAAGCTCATTTTTATCCGAGATTGTTTATACTTCAAAATTTACTGGGGAATATTTTTCATCCACATCAATGTTTCCTAAATATGTAATATTATTTCTATCCTACTAAAATTTTTTAAATCCAATTTTAACCTTCGGTGAGTTTATAGTAAAATATATGAAAGGAATCTTTTGTCGTTTTTCGTACAATGTACTTTTTGACTTTTTCGGCCAAAGTACGAGAAGAATGTTCTTTTTTAACTTATACGGCATGAATGGATTTTTAGACCATTATTTCCATGAATCTTCCTTTACAAGTTGTCATGTTTATTATTAATAAAATTCTTTTAGTTTAAAATTTTATGACATGTTAAGAAAGGAAAATGTTTTTGAAGTAGAAAGGATATTTTCCTCAAGAATGAAGTTCAAGTGTTTTATCAAAATTATTTTCCATATAAGATAATATAGGGTTATGTTTCTATCCCTATTTTTACATTGATTTGATTATGTTATGATGGAATTATTTTTATGAAGTCCTTTTATCTTATATGGATCATGTTATGATGGCACGGTGTTTAATATTCCCATTTTTATTACATGGGTTATGCTATGATGTATGATTTATGATCTTGTGGAACACATAATAATGGTATCATTATGGGATGGGTGGGACCTATATCTCCCTCTAATGCATTGGGTAAAGATTTATATCTCATGAGATAGACTTGGCTGGAATGGCAGGTTAAACTGGTTCAGTGAAATGGGACTGAAACAATGAGTGAACTCGGTTCAGAAATGGACTTTGTCTGCAAAGATAGTCTTGGAAATGAGTCTTGAATACTAAGAAATGATTCTCTATGATTATTTGTGTATTCCACAAAGTTTCATGTTTTATGTTATGATTATTGAGATTACATTTCACTACTATGATTTATCCCATGATTAAGAAATTATGATCTCTTTTTCAGGTTAAGATTTCCAAAATGTTATGTTCTTATGAATATGATGTGATTGATTTTTCTTTTGGTTACCCTTACTGAGCATTTTAGCTCACCCTTTTGTATGTTTTATTTTCCCAGGTCAGGAATAAGGTTATTAAGTAGGATATGCAAAAAGGGACTCTAGATATGATGAAATAAATGGGAGACAATGTAGATGCTTTCTGAACCGGTTTTTTATGTTTCCCAGTTTCTAAAGACACTATACCTATATGGTCCTTTCATGGTTTTGTTATATTTTTTTAATAAGTGTAATTCAATTTTTAAGTATTAACAATGTATGTAAAGTATGGGTCGTTATAGTAAACCCTTGAAAACACCATAACATTTGTGTGAGAATCAATCATTCAATAGATTATGTGTATTAACTGTAATCCAAATAATAAAAGTTGAAATAAAAAAATAGATATTAAAAATTTATTACAAACATAATATTATAATATTAATGACAATGAGAAAGTAATATAACCCAATGAAAAGGAACCGAGTTATGAAATTCTTTACCACTTAGTAACTTTTAATTCAAATCCCAATAAATGAAATAATTAAAATTGAAACATTAAATACCATTAGGAATTAATTTTTCATGATATTAAATTTAAAAGGGTATTATATACACTGTATAAAATAAATAAGGTTCATAATAACAATTAAGTATCAATGGAATGTAAATTGAGACAAAATCTCTTAACACTCGGTAAATTTTGAATTTATTAGCATCATGAAAGAAATAAAATAAAAAAAAACTTTAAATACCATAAATATAAATTTATTCATGATATTAAATACAATAGGGTAGTATATACACCACAAAAAAAAAGAAATAAGTGGTGAAAATGGTGTATGCCTCATAGAAAGAAAAGCGCGACAAGAATTCATTACCTTGCATTACGTTTTGGGTGAATGTACTTTAACATCATGTAATGTGGTTTTGAGAATTTTATTAAATTATAACAGAAAAATACTAATATTTATAATATCATATATTATCTTCTGATAATATCATATTACCCATTTATTAATAATATTTCATTATTTTCACTATTTCGGGTGTTAATTTCCTAGATTTTCGAGTATTGTTTGACTTTTCATTTTTTTCCAATTACTTAGATCATGATTTCATAATCTCAAGAATGTAAAACATTATTTAAAAATTATATATAATTAGTTGATATGTATTTATAGTAATCCATAAATTTTATTATTTAGGAAATGAAATACACTGTTCTTGGAGATGATAGGATGTACATACACATGAATGTCGTTTCCATTTTTTATCATGTTAATAGAATGAAAATTAAATTATATATATATTTTTTAATTAAATTATCATATTTATTTCATATATGTTTTTATTATTAAAACCATCCTTAATAAATTCCATGTATAACATGAATGAATTACATCACTTTGAGGAGGTGGTAGTCCACAAGTCCACATATGATGTTATTGTATTCCAGCAAAATTGAAATCATGAAGGTATGTGTTATATAATAATTAAATAATAATAAATACATTTTAAATATCATATATACCATATATAAACTATAAATACATCATTATTATCAACATTTAAAGGCAGTAATGGAAGAATGAACAACATCCGTCTGGAAGGCGGTAGTCAGTCGTACACAGGAACAATGATTGGGTATTCCATTTTATAGAAGGGTGTGTGAGTGTAGGTCATAACATTGAAATAAAAACATATATTAATATTTAATGTAATTATTTTATTTTATAATAAATATATAATAATAATTTAAGGGGTGGATAAATAAATAAAACAAAAGTGTTTGATGAAGAACATTACCTCTTCTTTGGGTAACTCCTTTTAGTTTATACCAAAAGTCTTCCTTGGTTTTATTTTTTCCAAAATTGAGTATTTTAGGATGAATTTACTGTTTTTTGGGGATATTATGTTGTGTTTCTTAAAATCCAAAGGTCTTGATGGTTTTTAATAAGTGAGGGGGTTGACTTCCCTTTTATAGTGGAGAAGGAGTGACATTCTTGTAAATATAAAAAGGTAAACACTATTGAGAGTTCTCCATTACATCATGTGCCTCCAATAATGAAAAAAAATTAAATAATAGGGATTATATGGTCGAAATATTTCAATCCAATAGGTTTTGTAAGTTTTTAAAAGTCATTTTTCCTTTATGTTTAAAGTTTAGTCCCTTGTTAGGCTATTTTTTCTCTTAATCATTGTAATTAATTTTAATTTTTGTCAATAATATTTTTGGTAAAAAAATAACATTAGAAGAAAATATATATTATAATGGTTCAAAATATGGAATAATTTTTTTCAAATTTCAATAACATAAGTGGAATAAATTAATTAAAAATTAATCCCACAAATGGGATGAGAAATCAGGGTTTTAAAGAAAAAATGTTCAAAAGATTCAACTGATTTTATATCCAATATCAATGTTAAATTGATTAAATTGACCTAAATTGTATTAATAGATATATAATTTAACTAATTATACTTTAAATATAATTTATAATATAATTTTACATTGTAATTTATTTACATGAAAAAGATGTTTTCAATTAAAATTCAGTATCTTCACTATTCATCAAAAAATGAAACTTCTCAGAAAAATACCAAAAATTCACCATAATATAATTTTGAAGATCTAATTTCGAAGGGTAAGTTTATTTAGGAAAATAAAATTTATTAAAGTATCAAAAACAAATTTAAAACTAGTGCTCCATTAAAAGTTGGAAAAACCACCTTTATGAAAATATAGTTTTTATGTATAGAATTGGATTTGTTCTTATATTATATCTATAAAATATAATGGATGAATTTTGAAAATATTTTGTTGAATATATAATATATAAATTTAATTATGATCATTCCCTAATAGTAATTAGTTTAATTTATTAAGATAAAATGCCTATGGCACATGATAAAAGTTTATAATAACATTTCCATTATATTCAATTTGTTTTTATTTTCATTTATAATTAATTGGTAACCAATGAATTCGTTTTATATTTGTGTAAAACATATATTTTGATAATTTAGTTAATACTATTCATAACTTCCAATTTAACGGTTTGGAGATAATTTTCATTTTATATAATATTATTAAAAATATCTAGTAAAACTAGGTATTGTGTGTAACGTATGCCATCTAAGAAAGTCATTATTTCCTATAACACAAGTTAAATTAGGGGTTCCATGTATATAAATATAAGAATAATGTTACATGTAAGGTGATCTAAACTAAATGTTCCAAGTATCTTAATCTTAACTAGTTTTTTTAAATCATGCTAGAAACAAAAGTAAATTTATTCTAAAAGAAAAATATTATAAAGTCTTGGGGTGTTACAATCAGGTTGCAATTATATGATGTTCCAATTATAATTTACAAGAATTATAGATTTTATGAATTATAAATAGTGATTCATCTAACTGGAAAGTTATATATATAAATGAGTACGAACTTAAATGAGTATAAACTCTAAAAAAGATGGTTACCATTAAATGGGGATGTCAATTTTAAATTAAAGGGTTTTTATCTAAAACTAGAAATTGAAACTCCATATATCGGGACCTCAGTCATGTGATATGATACATAGACTATAACATGGACTTATTAGTTGATATTTGGGAGTGTCACTTTCAATCCTTATGTCCTGATATGGCATCACTTTATCACATAGACCCGACTTTAGGAGCAGGTTAGTCTAAAAATTGGATGGCTTGTACATATCCTAATCATTTATCTATAATTTTTCAACTTTTTAATTCTCCTCTAAGTTTTTCATTAGGAATTTTAGAATCATGCCTCTATGATGGTCGCAAGTCATACACCAGGAGGGAGATGAAGACCATGCTCCGGAGGTGGTGGGCACTGAGCCACTAGTGTTACCTCCCATAGTGACAGTAGTGGCACTACCTTGTCTTCCTGAATTGGGACTTTATTCCCAGTTTCAATAGGGTTTTATTCATATAATGCAGTCTATGAAAGGATTTTATTGACCTACCCCGACTATGGTATATTTAACATTGTAGTTCTAGATGTAACACCCACCTACGTTCATGGGTGATGGTGGAACTTGGGCCATTGAGACATATATTGAGGTCATTATTTCTTTATTCGAGCATCTAGATATTCCTTCTAAGATAAGGGTAATGCTTATTGCTTATATGTTATGTGTTTTTTCCATGTGGTTGTGTGATTTCATACCCAAGTAGTTTGATATTGGTATATGATCTAGAGGGATTTCTAGACTATCTTCTATGATTACTTCTTTCCACATACATTGTGGGCTTACTAGGATAGAGAGTTCATGAACATGTAGTATGGATCTATGTTTTTGATGGATTATTAATCTTGTTTTACAAAACATCAGTGATTTTAAAAAATCTCTAGCTATGGATAATCTCATTATTGTAGAGAAATTTGAGGATAGGGTTGTATAATCCATTTAATCAATGTTCAATGTCTTTGGTTTACTACTATTTCTGAGACAGTCAACCAGACCCCCATTATTGAGAAAAATTTGGGAGAATTTAAAGGTGTGATCCTAGGCAGTTAAGCACCCATACCTAGAAATGGTTCTTCCAGTGGAAGGAAGCATCACTTTGAGGTTACTCATGGGGGAAGTGGTAGTTAGACTTCTCATATTGACAGTTTCTTTATATGTCAAAAGTGTGGGAAGTAGAGGAACATGAAAGCCTATGTATGTGAGACCCAGTTGAGAAAAGAGGTTGTAGTAGGATGGGTTATATTCAACGCTTCTATATTACCTTTACATTGGTTCCTAGTGAGATTGGGTTTACACCGACCACACGTTCAATAACGGGCCAAAAATACCTCTCTAGGTAGGAAACTGGAGTACCACTAGCTAATCAGGTTGATTTGGTGGTCAAAGAGGAGGGAACCAGACCTAGGATTCATAGTTCCTGCCAATCAGGCCTGCTCAGGGTAGTCAGGTTGTAACATTGGGCCACTGTACGGGCTAGTTACATTAGTTCAACCAGTGTCGGGGTAGCAGAGTGTAGATCCCTATAGACTTATAGTTACTATTTTAGTAGTCGATATATTAGTTTCCTCCTTATTTAAAATAGATGCATCACACTCTTTTATATTTTCATAAATTATAGAGTCTAGGACTCCAGATAGAGTACTTTTGTGGCCTGATGACACTCGATGCCCCGTTTGGTATCCAATAAGAGAGTGTTCACTGATTTAAATATTTTCCTCTTGAGATAAGAGGTGATATGTTCATGTGGATATTTTTATCCTATACATGAGAGGGTTTGATGTAATTATTTGGATGGACTGTTTGGTTCCCTATTGAGGCCATATTGATTCTTAACACCAAAAGGTAAAATTTACATCACCAAATGGTGATAGATATATCTAAAAATGAGAATGGGACATTAGTGCGACTCGAGATACACCTGAGCATTAGGGGTTGGGTAGGGTAACATATCAAATTGCTAGTCTTTTCTTGGATGATCAGGGAATGTGACCTATCAATTTCCCTCCTATGGTCGATTATTTTTGTATTTCTTCCCTAATTAATTTTCTAGGATACCTCCAGTGAGAGAGGTAGAATTCACTATTGATCTAGTGTCAAAAGTGGAAGCAATGTCAATTACTCTTTTCAGGATGTCACCTATAAAGATTTTGGAGCTTAAAAAGTAGTTATAAGACCTAAAACTAAGGGTTTTATCTAGACTAGTACCTCACAATGAGGTTCACCAATCTTTTTTTACAAGAAGTTGGATGGTACCCTCATGATTTCTATGGATTATCAATGTATGAACCAACTCATAGTTAATAATCAGTATCCAATACTTCAAATAGATGCATTATTTGATTATATTTGAGGATCTAGGGTGTTTTCAATGATTTATTTGAGGTTGGGATACCATAAGGTGCATTTCATGACTTCAAAGACACCTCATACAACTTTCCAAAGTAGGTATGGTCGTTATGAGTACCTGGTGTATTTTTTATGTCTCATGAACACACTAGAAATTTTCATGGAACTAATGAATCAAGTTTTCCACCCTTATATATATGTATTCATGATAGTTTTTTTGGATGACATCTTGGTGTATTCTCACAATCAACACAACCATGTAAAATATATTGAGATCATGTTGAATTCACTGAGATAACACCACATTTATGAAAATATCACCAAATACCACTTTTGGATCAAAAAATTTCACTTCCTAGGTTACATCATTTCAGAGTCGGGAGTATTAGTAGACC
The DNA here is from genome assembly GCA_963277665.1 of Viscum album. NCBI lineage: Eukaryota > Viridiplantae > Streptophyta > Magnoliopsida > Santalales > Viscaceae > Viscum > Viscum album. The sequence goes on along the minus strand of OY728129.1, from coordinate 409,138,069 downwards.
CAGATAATGTGAGAGATTTAGTTTCCTGAGAGAATCCCAAGAAATTCTCTAATTTATATATTTTCATAGGGCTATCTTGGATTTAAATATGATTCATCAATATTTTTTTATGCCTAGAATCACATCTTATAAGCTTGACTAAGAAGGGTGTGAAATTCATATGGTTAGAAACTTTCGAAATATCCTTTTAGGAATTGAAAGGTAGGTTGAATTCAGCACCAATCCTGATTCTTCTTGATCTAAGAATGAGCTATATAGTTTATTGTGATGCATCAGGCATTAGTCTTGGAGTAGTTATGATGTAGGATGACAAATTAATAGCCTACAGGTCTGTTCAGTTGAGGGATCATGAGTGGAATTACCCATCGCATAACCTTGAGTTAGAATGAGTGATACATGCATTACGGTTTTAGAGATATTACTTTCTAAGAGAGTAATTTTTGGTGTTCACGGACCAAAAAAAACTCAAGTATATCTTCATGCATCGTGACAAAAATCCTAGGTAGCGTAGGTGGGTTGAATACCTGTATTCCCTCGATTTTGAGATTGCCTTTATACATATAAAAGGAAATGTTGTAGCTTGTTATATGAGATAAAATACTCAAACATAGGTGTTTTAGGAGGCCAGTGGTGAGTGGCGGCTTATGGAATTGTTTTATGATATTCATGTTGCAGTTAAAGATAATCATTGATAGACAATCCTCGTAGCTTTATTAGTTACCTAACCCCTTCTAAAAAAGTTAAATATGAGGAAAATTTCATATCTCAAGGACATAGTACATAGGGAGAGTCTTTCTAATGAGTATTTATTTCCTAGATGGATTATAGATTAATATGAGACCTTATGCTTGAATGGGAATGTTTGGGTTCTGATAGACATCCGAGTGGAGTTTATGTGGGAATCTCATACCTTGGTGTGAGAAGTGCATCCCGAAATCATCATGATGTATTGATAATTACATCTCTATTATTGGTGGCCTAGTATGAAATAAGAGATATCCAGCTTTTATACTCATTGTTCCACCTGTCATTAGGTGAAGGAAGAAAAGAATTTTATAGAGATTTTCCATTCCTAAGTCGAAGTGGGATGATGTCACCATAGAATTTGGGATAGGTTTTCCCAGATCACCTCAAGGAAATGATATAGTTTGGATCATAATTTATTGGCTGATTAAGCCTTTCCATTTATTACCTATTTAAGAGACATTATCATTAGATGATCTAGGGAGGCTATATGCCAGGGAAGTCGTATTCCTTGATGGAGGTTTGCATTCTATTATATCTGATAGGGACATGCATTTCAAGTTGTAGTTTTTTAATGGTTTGAAGAAGGCCTTCAGAAAATAGGTTCTTCTGATCATGGTATATCACCCTCATACCAACAAATAGAAATAACACATCATTTAGGTGTTATAGGACATGATTTGTGCATGTTTCCTTGACTTTGGGGATTCTTGGGAGAATCATATACCCCTAATTGAGTTCTATTAAAATAATATATTTCTAGAATCCATCTAGATGAATCATTATAAAGCCTCTTATAGTAAAACCTATCATTCACATTTGTGTTGGTAAGAGGCATGAGAGGCATCACTACTTGGACTATGTCTCATTCAAGAGACCTTAGAGTAGTTTCAACTAATCATAAAATTCATGATGACCACTCAACATGAGAAAAATTTATATTCCAATTGCTGTCAATGACCTATTAATTTTGAGGTTTGGTGTTAGTTTTTCTTGCATGTTTCACCCAAGATAGGCCATCTAAAAATCATGTGGTAGGGTAAACTAGCTCATATATTTGTAAGACCTTTTGAAATCCTAGAGAGAATTAGACTAGTGGCTTCCAAGATTAAACTTTCTCAGAGATATCAATCTACGCATGATGTTTTTCTCATGTCACATATTTTTCAATATTATCCATAACCATTTCATATTTTACAACCTGATCATGTTGATTTATAAATTGATGCTTCTTTTGAGGAGTACCCACAATGTATCATGGATCAGAGCTCGAAGGCGCTCTGAGGTTGGTCAGTTACTCTAGTATAATTGTTTTGGATGTACGAACAAGTAAAGTAAAATACCTAGGAGTGAGAGGCTAACTTATGTGCTCAGTGGATGAATCTATTCTTAGATGATCTCTTACTACCCTAAAAAGAGAAATTCTTGTACATTATTCTTTAAAGAGGGTATGTTGTAATGATCTGGATTTTTTCAAAGGTACAGATCAAATATTTATAGTTACAATTGTTTAATTCATCCTGTTAAATGATCCCTATGGCCTATGGAAGGTATTGGGAGTGTTTAGGCCTTGTTTGGAGCCCAAATCTTTAAGTTTTGGATCAAAAATGTTAGGTACACGGTTTTTCCAAATTGTGTCCCTGATCCTAGAAGATTTGTTCGAACCATTCAGGGTGCTCCAGAGGGCGGATTGGGGCACATGGTTAGGAAAAACCATGCAATCCAGGCCACATAGTTGCATGCATTGTCTTAGACAATAGATAAAGGGGTTTTATATGGGCTACACATGGTTAGTCAAATTGTGCACCTAGTCATGTGAGGGGGTTTCCTTGGATAGTGGTTATCGCATGGTTGGTGCATAGTTTGGCCAATCCAAGTGGCCAAACCTTGAGTCCCTTTAAAATTGGGGAACATGAAAATTTTCTTATTTCCCTTAAGTAACCTTATTTATTTTTCTCTCCTCCCACTTGTTTTTTGGTGTGAGCTAATATTCCCTATTTTTAAATGATTTGTCTACTCTTATGTTTTCTCTCCTTCTACTTCAAATATAAAGTCAGTAACAAATGATAATTCATCTATGGGCCTAAGTTAGGTAGTCTAGTTACTTTCTCTAAAATTTTAGGTGTTTTTATAGCTTCCATCATTTTGATGCATTCCAGAACATTCCACAAAATGAATTAAAATCTGTTTCCTCATTAAATTTATTGAACCATGTTGGGATACACTATATACCCATGTTAGACTATCGGAGGATGTCTACCTTGTTAGTCGCCACCCCTTTGGGCGTGTTTAATTAAACACCATCCTTGATATAAAATTTTAACTAACCAAACAACATCCTAAGAGGATTGTATTGATTTTAAAATTGGAATTTCCTTGATTTCAATGTAAATGATTAAAATTAATTGAATAAAACTGATTGGTAAGACCATTTCACGTGTTATAATTTGTTAATGAATTATATAACTTTTGGAACCCATGGTTCGATTGGGTTAATTAAATATAAATACCTTTTGAATTTTATGAGTATAACATGGATATTGTCTATTGGAAAATGGTTAAGGGACTTATTGAGCATAGTATTTCATGCTCCCTTATATTGGGTGTTGAGCATGCAATCTCACACTGTTTACATGGATGATGGGAATGTCATTCCATGTTCCCTCACATTGGGTGTTTGGAATTATTACACACCCCACTATCTTGAGTTATGGGCATGACGTCTCACAATCCCATGAGATTTAGGGCTAGTACCCTTGTTGGATCCTTCAGCTCATTTTTCTATGCATGGATGCTTGAGTTACACCCCGGGTCTAGCTAGCACCTACTATATATTTATATTCCTATATATGTCCACCCATATATAGTGTATGAACATATACACTTATAATATATAATTTATTTAGATTTATTTACATGGTAACCTGATATCAGAGTTATTTTGGCCTATGTGAAGTAGGTAGTGTCATCCATTTGTCCCTTATAAACCTAAGCTGACTAGTTTATAGATTTGAACATTGTTTTTTTATACTTACACACTGTTATTATATAAAAACATGAAGGATTATTCTTAGCACCATTCTTGGTGGACTACTAAGTTTATCTCATACCCTGTTTGGGCTGTCGATTAGTGCCCGGACAAACCGTATTGATTTAAGTGAGTACAAGGGAAAGTTACCATTCACGGATTCTTCATCTTATTTTCATATAGCATGGGATCATGGTATAAAAGGACCAAGTGTATGATCATGATGTCAGGGGAGATGTATTTTTTTCTTTTTATCTTTTGGTATAACATGTTGTGTATTCCTGTGGTATGTATCCCCTATATCTACCATTTTTTACATCAACAAGATAAGAGATAAGTTTTTATATAAAACAGCCAATGGATTGATTATTATTATTGTTTCTTGGATTTTTATCCGCTACTATTAATAATTTCATTTTTTTCTTTTGTGCTGTCATTTATATTATGGTTCCACTATTTTTTTTACTTATTGTTACCATTTCCCCACACTTCTAACAGAAGGTATATTATCCACACCAAACCACTTTAGACCCTTGCTTCTATTTTATAGCCTCTAGTGTATGGGGAGGCACACTTGAGTCCATGTTACCCACCATGTTAGGGAACCGTTTAGTGGTTCCCAAGTCGGTACATTAGAACTATATTTTTAATGGACCCCCCACTAAAAATTTGATGATCCATAGGGATCTTAGTGTACCACCACTAGGCTTATGGTGGGCACAATAGGGATAGTATATCCCTACCTAGCCAACTAGAATTCTGATGGTATGCCACAAGATTTTGGTGAGATATACTATAGCTTTCCAATCTTGGCCTCTTATACATACATCCAAATCTGACACTGGATATTTTCTTACCATATTTATAACTCTAAAAATTCCATTTTAGAATCACTAACATGTATAAAACATTATCACCCAATGTTGAATTTCTAAAAAAAATTAATTAGAAACCTGATCCACTGATAACTAATTTTTTTATTCAGGTAATACATAATAGAGTGAGTTATTACTCATCACCACATAGATTCTCATCCCTAAGAAACATCATTTTAAGTCTCTAGTAAACCACTTATAAACTAAGTTGTGATGTTTATATACTAAATTAGAGTTCCTACTTGGTATGGGCGTGCCTTCAGTACCCAAAATCCAAAATAACAATATTTTCTCCCAAAAAAAATTAAATTTTTGTCAACTATATGTACCAATTTTTTTAAACAAAATTCATATATATCCAATTCCATCTCAGAATACCTGATCACATATAGAAAACCACCAGTTGGTACATCATTGTACCATATTATTAAAAAATTTTCTTGTAATGTTTTATTTTCTCTGTTAATGTTATACCACACATCAACACCTCTTTAATTGTTGAGGTCTCAATCATGGTGAAATCCTTAGAATAACATTATCAATGAAACCAAAATCCACCAGTTTATTCCACTAGATTGTGTAAATGTTATACCCAATATAAGAAGCCTACATAAAACTATTGATCATAAGACCTGACTTTATGTTTTCATATTGAGACATCATTTAATATATAAAACTCTAATTCCTTAAGTTTATCATTATATGCACCTCAAAAGAATTGGAATCCCCTAAAAACAATCTTTAATTTTATTTATTGTTAAAGTATACTTTTGTCTATGGCCACACAAACTTACTCCTTAAGTCATCATGGGTAAATTTATATATATATATTGTTAGTAACTATATGTAATTAACCTATTGTTTTTTGATATTCTATTACCTAGGATTTCATTCTCATTACCAATGGTGCTCACTATAGTTTTCATATAAAGTTTGTACCCTAAAGAGGTTGAGGTGGTGATTACCATCATAAGATTTCCTATCTCATCATCTTACTAAAACCAAATATCCGAACTTGAAACAACTAATAAGGACTACTACTCACAAGACCCGATTGAAAAAACCAATCAACACCATCACATTATCCTTTTAATAAGGTCTATTAGCATTATATCACACTATGAAACGACTATTCTATATTACCAACAAGATACCATCCTAATTTCTAGTCCATATGAACATAATTCATTTCAATCTAATAAGAGACTCAAGAAACACTGACCATATTACCTTAAAAACACTCATATTTATATGAGTGTTCTAAGCATTCCATAAACTAGAGACCTCAGATAATCATTACCCAATACTCATGTTCCACACTCTCCGAGCTTCACGCTTTCCGGATCGGGGCCATAACACTTCATCAATGATCAACGGTGGTGGTGATTTGGATTATATGGATCATAATAATAAAACCCATCATTGTAGTATCAAATGTAAATATTCACGATCATTAAATATATTTTCAAAGGAGAAGGATGTAATAATGAGTTTATCATTTTTAATTTTTGATGTTTTTGTCTTATGCCCCAATTTTCTCTTTTAAATTGGGAATCATGTAAGCATTGAGAACAATAGTGGAGTTCATGTTGTACTCTCTTTTAAAAGGATAATAATTTCTCCCTCATTGAATATTAGGTTTATATCATTTTTACCTCTCATTTTAGTACAAGCGGAGTTTTGAAACAAAATTCAAATTGACTTCAAAGAGAACTTCGATTTTTCTCAAATTTATGCAACGAATCATGTATAAATTTATAACACCATTTTAATTTTTCATGAATCTATAATAAATATAATATCATATAAATTATATTAAAGGAATTATAATTACTTTTACCATGGTAATGAGTGACTTTGGTAGACCTTCCCTTATTGATGGATGGATTCCATGGAGTAATCATAATGGGATACCCTCACAACCAAGTACCTAGTTTGGATGATATTTTTTATGAATCTATATTACATGGTGTGTAAGAGGCTATATGTCTCATGGAAACTCTAATGTACCTTCTGTTAGAGTTTAATTCTCTTTCATGCTTCTTTACCAGGGTTTTCAATGTTATCACCACTATAAGATATATATGCCATAAATCTCCTTTTTGTATATGATGAAATAAGATTAATAATTTCTTATTATTAGAGGATATCATAAAACCATATGAACCACTACCTTCAAGTGATGCATGCCTATATCATAGCCTATAATTAGGGTATCTCATATGGGAATGAAATGTAATCTCATGCTACTAACTTTCTCAATCATACTATATAATTGATATATTTCATAAGACATATTATAATAATAATTTAACAATACCCTTGACATGAATTGTATAATATGCTTCATTTCACAAGGTTACTATAATTATTGGTTGTCAAATGTTAACCTGTCAACATTCATATCTCTTTCACCAAAAGTTATCATTTAATGTACTATTTAACAAGATGAAACATGCATTGGGTGATGCATCAATACATGAGATAAATGAGTTGTCCAAAGAATTTACTCATACATTATAATGCATGATTAAATGAAACAACACTCGATAAGTGGCCTACATGGATTTTTAAAGAGTGGTTTCAATATAATTTTTAGAGGGCTATGTGTTATTCGCTGAGACTCCCTAGAACCTGAATCTCTCACCACTTCATTCTTTACATAAAATTTATTACCATACTATGATAAGAAAAAGAGTTTTATATGTGTAATAAATGATTCTGATTCAACCCATTGGATATTTCATAGAGGGAAGAATCCTATGATTATTCCATGGTGATAATAATTAAGAATAGAGGACAAAGATAAAGAAATGGTTTCTTCGGTGTAAAGGTATGCATTGGTTTCCCACTATTATTCATTTTTAGTTTCTTTATAATTCATAATTATAATAATAATGATATTTATTTGGGATTATTAATTACTTCTATTTTCATTAACAAGTGTTTTTAGACCCCTTTGAATCCTAGTAGTGGTATAAGATCCAACCATGTTTTATGACTTGTGAAATCATGTGGGAAATGAAGAACTTCAATATCACATTCTAAATAATATTTTAGTCAGAAAAAATGATATGTTATATTTTTATTTGGGTTTTATGCCACGATATATTATATATGATATCATGATCTATAATATGGTCTAAATAAATTTTATTTCATAGGATTTTTCTTATGAATTCTTCTTATCATAAAATATTATTATCAAGCAGAGTTTTTCTAAAACAAAGTATTGTATCACTTATACAATATCTTAGAATATCATAAAATACAATTCAAGAAAAACCTTAAATATAAGTTATATTATATTTAAAAATAGGAATATATTTAATAGATTATTATAGATGGTGTGGAGACTATTTTTTCATCGCTTCCCTATCATTCATATTCTACGACTCCCACTAGATCATAAAATAAAACCAATGTAGAAAATTTATTTTTCATGAAAATTCAATTGTGAATTGGATTTTACTGTTTACAAAATTTTTATAAATAAGGATAAAGAGGTATATTTGTTATTTTTATTAATTTATAATGAGTTTAGGAATTAATTAATTATAAAGAGTTCGTAATTAATTAATTAATGTTTATGAAACATATATTATTAGATAATCCTTAAAATTAAATATTAATATTAAATATACCCTTTACCTAAAATTATATGGCATGAATTATGAATTAAAAACAAAGTGTTTATTTATAAATCATAAGGGGTAATTTATAAAATATTTATAAATTAAAAAAATAAGGAAAAATATAAAGTGATTATTTTAAAATTATGAAATCTACATAAATAATTAATTTGAATGGTTAAATGTTTTATTTTATAAAATATCATATATTTAACATAAAATATTATATATTGAATAAAATGAAAAGTTCAAGTTATGGAATGACTATAAAGTGTATATATTAAAAATTATGATATGCCCATAATCAATAAGATGAAATTATAATGTGTTTGTAACTAGTTATTTTTATGAATTGTTTATAAATGATTATATCCTGTTTGAATTTATGAAATGTTCATTTAAGTGTTATTACCATATTAATTATTCTGGGACAAAATTTTCTTATGTTGTGAATATGCATAAACTTTAGTTTAAATCAGGTAAACTGCTTCTTATAAAAATTATCAAGCCTTCTATTACACAATAGGTATGATTAAATAATATTTATTTTTAAAAATACATTGACCTTAGATTCTAATTAATGTTATTATCATTTATTTATTTGATGAATATAACACATACATTGTAACAACCCACCCCATAAGATAATGATCTAGTGTACCATGTTAGTGCACTACATGCCATCAAACATGCCTCCCTATATTCTAGAGGATAATTTATAGAAAAATGGGCCTATGAGGTTTACATGGGGAAACTATATCCTCATTATCATAGAATCTATAGACGCATAAATAATAACATTAATAAAACCGGCTAGATAAAATTGAAAATAAGCCTGGGGAAGTTCCAAAAAACCTACAGCATTAAAATCTATAAAAATGTGTAATTTCATAAATTCCATAATAAATCCCCTATTGAGGGATCACATAAAAGGATAATATTGAAAACATAAAAAACAGAACTAAAACTCATCCCCATTCTAGTTCTGAGTCAAACCCGGTCTGGACATCCATAACCCACTCCTAGAATGACAAGAAAACCAACGAAATCTCCCACATTGAGAACTTTTCCAAACATGAACTTTCAACAAGATAGTCTTATTCTTGAGTACTCAAGTGCCATGGATTCCTGAGTACGGTTTGGGAAAAACTAAATAGTACACCACTAAAAGTGTCCCTAAAACAACTATCCCATAAGAGATAGAATTCAAGAGTTATACAAATAACCATTTTCATTTAACATATTAACAATTAACAGTTTAATAATTTTAATAAAAGGTATGTAACTGACCACTGATACCAAAACACAATGGTGGAACTTGAAATTGTTCTATACCTACTTTGGCAATCTCCGGTGTGCCTCTAATCATGGTATACAACAAGGATCAACTAGTTCCCATATATTATACTATAGAAACCACAATCATAACAATCCAAGGGATTCCATGGGGATAAAATGGGTATTCCCACCCATAAAATCCCATAAGGAATCCAAGGGTGGGGTGAACCTTCATATTCCAATGATCTGAAATAAAATTCTGCAATCAAAGAACCATCCATGACATTCAAAAGCATGTCCTGGTGGGAATTATTTGCTTATTCCTAAGGCATTCTTCTCAACATAACTAGGCTAAATCAAAGGAGATCATCATATTGTTTTCAAAAAGGTACCATAAAAGAATCCATGATATTAATATGTGAAATTATAATAATATAAAAATGACTTGAATCCAAGTTGGAGTCACCCTAAGGAATTCATGGTAATTAATATAAGAGGAATCCAATGGTTCACTCAAGCTATTCCATAGAATTGTACCTCCATGAATACTAGGTTTTCATCACACTATGTTATTCATGAAATTCCTTTAGTGGATTTAAGGCTTTCACACATAATTCCACACAAATCTTGGCCTATAAAGACCCCAATGAATCCTTACATGGATTTCCAAACCATCATTATATCAAGAGAAACTAATTTAACAAATATCTATTCATCATAAAAAAACTTCCAGAAAACACAATCAATGATAAAAAACAAACCCCCAAGGTCTCATTCATAGACTATTATAATAACTACCAACAAATATCCAATCCATTCAATAAACCCATACCTTTTTATAAAGTCTTTATCACTTTCCATTTTAAACAATAAAAAATGCATTACCATAATTTAAGTCATTTTAAAATCCCAATTCTTATTTCATAAAAAATTATATTTCCAATTACCAACACATTTATACATTCCAAGTTCCAATTCTATTTAGAATATCGATAGTTGTGAAATATCATTTCACAACCATCTAATTTATTAACAAATATTATCTCACCCATTTCAAATATAGGTGCCCCTTTAGTATATTCTAATTTCCCTCCCATAGATAATCTCACCATTTAACTAGAAAATTAGAAAGTCAAACCCATTACCTAACTGATTTATTAGTGCTTCTCTTTTTAAGGGTCTATGATTTTTAAAATGCAATTAATCATTAGAAAATGATAATTTAAAACATTCTATTTAAATTAGTTCAATACTTTAAAATCCATAATGACCACAAAACCTAGGAACTTAGATAAATAAGAGAGACAATGGGTTATTTTTAAGGTATTTATAACCATATTCCTAGTTTTTCACACTCATAAAATATCATATACTAGTTTATATGGATTTATAATAAATAAAGAAACCAAAAAAAGACCTAAAAATTGGGAATATTAGATAAACCTGGTGATCCACCAATAGGAATATAAATAAAATAATAAAGGAAGGAGAATGACACTCAGGAATACCTCTAGATTTGATTCACATTTTATAAGAGGTGTAATAGACAATAAACCAGGTATTTACACCCATGAAAAAAGGAAATAGGTGGATAAGGATATGAGGGTTTCAATTCGTTTGAATGGGGGATAAAATTGGGTGGGATTTATTATGGAGAATGGGGGAAAATGACCATTTTAAACCATATAAAAAACTAATTATGAGGCCACCATCTAGGAAGTACTGGACTACCAACTAGCCTGTGAGCCTAACAAGGCATCCTAGGTTCATGTAAGTCCCACTAGGCCAATGGAATACCACTAGTTGTCCAATGCTACTGAATCGAATCATCCATCCCTAGTCTCCCTTCCATCCCCGGTCTCCCTTTAGTGCTCTCTTGTAACCCTGGTATATCATCTGAACATCATTACATGTCTAAAGGGTATCCTTGGAGTGGTTATAGCCCTTGGAATTTATTTCAAAAAACCAGATGAAAAACACCCCCTCCACTAAAAGAAAAAATTGGGAATTAAAAACTCCCCACCATAATACTTCTTGTAACACCCTGAGATTTTACGAGATATATTTTTTTATTTGATGTATTGCATTATATTATAAACCAATATTTTCTTCCACTACATGCAACACCCTATTAGCTTGCATTATACACAACACTATTCTTGTCTTGTGTTACACACAATTTAAAGTTCCTTTGATAGAATTAATTTCACAAAACACTAAGTATATATTTTGTTAAATATATAAATGAAATATGTTTGGATTATGTTTTAGGAAACACAAAATTAATTTTGAAATAAACATAACGTTAACTTGGATTTCATTACACGCAAGAGCGACCTTCCTCGATAGCTTGTGTTGTACACAATACCAAGTTTCACTAAACAATGATATATTATTAAAATATTTTTATTTAATGGGATAAAAACTATCTATTATGAATAGTATTAAAAAAAATTTGAATCTTATATAACATTAAAATTCATCTTATGTATTTTATAGAACATTTTATAAGAAAAAATCCAATTTTTCAAATAAAAGAAGTATTTTTAAAAAAATGCAGTTTTACAGCCTTTTGATGGAGCACTAATTTATATATAGTTTTAACACTTTTATATATTATATTTTAAAAAATAAATTCCTTCTCTAGAAATGGTACATCAAAATTTACCTTGGTTGAATTTTTTGTATTTTTATGATAAAAGTCATATTTTAATGAATAGTGAATAATAGGACATTTTAATTCAAAACTGCCTTTTCATCTAATTTATTTATATAGTTAGATTATCTTTTTAATTTTTTTTAATGTGTAATTGGATAATTTTTTTATCATTTAATGAAATGTTTTTCATTTTAAGTAATTTCACAATTAAATTGTATATAAACACATGTCAATCTTTTGATAGTTTTTGTTCTGATAGTTATTTTTTATTAATATTATAAAAGAGAAAAAAGGGCCAACAAGGAAAAAAATTCAAGGGGGCATAAAATGGTGAAGTCCCAGGAAATCCCCTTGAACCACACACAAACACTCCACGGGAAGGGATTGAAGACTATCATAAATAATAAGAGGGTCCTCCTGTCTGCCCAAACGAGCCAGCGAGTCAGCTGCAAAATTAGCTTCTCTCCAGCTATGATGAATAGATCTTCCATGTTGAGTTTCTTCCTTGCACCTTCGAATAATGTAGGACAGGTCCCAAGGAGTCCCATAACTTCCCTGCACCACCCTAACAAGAACCTCTGAATCAGATTCAATCTCCGTCACCTTCAAGCCCCTCCTCTTGCAGACGAAAAGGCCTGAAAGAAGCGCCCGAGCCTCAGCCCTCAAGGAGTTACTAGGACCATAAAAAGAACTAAAGGAAACAAACACCTAGCCCCAACAGTCTCGAAGCAAACCTCCACCTCTCATAACTCCCTCTATACAAGAACCATCGATATTAAGTTTCAACCCTTGGATAGGTGGCTTCCATTTTATCCAAATGCCCTCCCTTCTTTGAGGCATGCACGATTTCCTATGGAAATTACAGATCTCCACTGAATCCCTCCCCCCTTTCACCAAGGATGTAAGTTACACAATGAGCGTTTTGAGCCTGGTCATCAGGAAAATAAGGGACCTTTTAGAGCCTAGTCTAACCTGGTTATGCGCCTCCCATTGGACCCAGCAGACAGCCACCACGACGATGGCCCTGATCGACTTTTCCAAGGCCCTGTTGTGTGTCCCTGAGAACCAGGCTGCCACAAACTCCGGACAGGTCCTATACACTCTATCATTAGGCAGTGAATTGGAGAATGAGGACCAAAGGAGAGTGGCCCATTTTCCTTGTAAGAATATTTGCACCGTTGATTCCATTCAAGGAACTTCACAGTAGTAGCAACAAGATGCCAAACAGATCCCTTTCCTCTGGATATTCCCCTATGTCGGGAGTGCTCTTTTAATGACTCTCCACACCAAGAAGTTCATCCACATCGGAATCTCCTTGCACCAGTACACCTTCCCCCTTTCAACCATGGGTCTCTCTCTTTGACGTAACCTCCTATAGTCGCAGACACTGAACCTCCCAGAAGTAGCCTCCGTGATGTAGCAAACATCCGGTACCTCGCTCATCACAATTTCTTCAAATAGAATCAACTGGGTGGAGTTCAGCGCCGCATGGATAACATCATACCTGTTGCAGGATTCTCTGAATGACACATCAGGGAACGAGCAGCCTTCAAAGGCCAGCTTCCCACCCACCCAGTTGTCGTGCCAGAAGCTGATATTCCCTTTACCAATAATCCACCTGGAGTTATCATGCAGCACCTCCATAAGCTCCATCATACATTTGGCCAGCCTCGTCGCACCGTGCATCTTGAGTTCCTCACCCCATCTGTAACGACCTCTGAAGAATTTTTCCCAGAGAGTCTCCCCCGAGATAATCTCCCATGAAAGACACGCATGTAAACCATGAATACACTCTTTAATGTCGTGCAGGATGACATCTCCTTCCTCAACAGGACACGCCATTGTCTTCCACGAGGCCCAATGGCACCGCCCTTCTATCTTGGCGTCCCAAAAAAATGCTGTAAGAATGGCTTCCATTTTTTGTAACATGCCCTTCGTTGGTTTAATAACTGCAAACACATGCATGGGAATAGAAAGAAGAATACTGTTGATAAGCATTACCAGACCTCCAAACGAGAGGAGTTTGTTTTTCCAGTTAAGTATCCTCCCAAGTATACGATCCATGATACCATTGAAAAGTTGTTTTTTAACTCGTCCAGAAGACAAAGGCACCCCAAGATGTATGATCGACAGTTGTTTCTGATTGCATCCAGTAGACCTCTGTATATCTCTGCATCTTTTTGATAGTTTTTACTTCTTAAAAACATGTCTTTCGATTTTGACAATGAGAATTAATTTTAAAATAATTACTTCAACATATGTGTTATGACTTTTGAAAAATGGATTCCATATTTTGAATAATTGGGTCCAAATTATGTTAATAGGTTACTTTTTTTCTATTATGAATAGTACTTGTGGTAATTTTTATTTACCACGGTTAAAGGTAAATTAGGTAAATTAGGGTAACAGACAATATGATAAGCATAATAAAACTATCCTAACACCTAAAAAAATACTATTGGATGAATAAAATTATACCCATATCACCTAAGTGTTGTAATTTATTCATTTAATGGATTTTTTTTCCAGGAAAATGATATAATTATTATTAAAACAAAACAAAGGGACAACATGTCACTATCTTATCTCTTGAAAGAATAATAATTATAATGTAGTGATAAAATAGATTAAGCATAGAATATAAATATTATCAAGAAATATAATTAAATTATATACATAATTGGATTTTATTTATAAATTTTAGAGGTTAAATAATTAACATGAATATTTACAAAATAATGATACGATAATTATTTTATTAAGAGAAATATCAAATAAATGATATTATAAATACTAAAAAATTAATAATTTGAAATAATTTATGGAATCCAATATTTTTATGGACTAATTTGACATTTGTTTGATGATTTAAAGAACTTTTTTAGAACTTATATTTCTGTTACGATATTTTAAGAATGTTAACAAATAAATAGTTTCAAAATTGACACTATTGGTATTTTAAATATAAAATAGTTTATTAAATTTCATAAAATTTCTATAAATATTATATTCGGACAAATGTTTATGATAATTAAAATTATATCATAAATATATGTTATATGGGTCTTTTGACTTGTTATGGTAATTAAATTAACCCAAAAAGTGTAAATAATAAAATATCATGGTAAGATTAAAAAGGGTAAAATAAGGGTCAAACAAAAATGATAAAGATTAACAAATATTCAAAACTGGTCAAAAAAATATTGCATGATTATATTTCAACAAAAAATATTCTTATATTATAAATAATTGACTTTGGGATGATTATAATGTAAGACACCAAGCTTCCACGGTATGTTTCTCTTTGAATAATACAGTAGCTTGTGTTGTACGCAACTTTGAGTTCAAACACACCACAACCAATCAAACTAGCCGTTATGAATAGTAATACCCATTTTTTTAATTTTATAAATTTTATCTTTCCAAATGGACTTAATTTTTTGATTTTTAATTTCATAATTATCTTAGGGTGAATTTTTGGTATTTTTCTGAAAACATTCTATTTTTCATGAATAGTGAAAAACACTGAGTTATTATTTAAAACAAACATTTTATTTAAATAATTATTTACTTTATTTAAATTTATTTTAGGTCAAAATAGATGGATAATACATTTATAAGATCAATATAATTCATTGGAGTTATTTTATAATAATTTTACATATATAAAAAGTTTATTGAACTTTTTACAGTCTTTTACCCACCTCTTAGGAGCATTTGCAAATTTACATAAAACATTATTTTACAGATTCTGTGAGTTGAATTTCAAAAATATTATAGACTTGGTTGATATTTTTAAGTAAAATTTGGTTCAATGAGATGAAAATAATATTCGGTCAATAGTAACTTTTGACTTTTATTTACCACGGTTAAAAGTAAATAGGGTAATTAATGGTAAAAATGATATTATTATTAGCCTAAAACATGTCATAACTCTATCGGATATGTGTAATTAGACCAAAAACAAGATTATGAATAAAATATGATCCTTTAGGTCCACTTGGATTAGATTAGTACATTTATTGTTATTTAATTCAAAGAAGAGTTAAAAGTGTTAAATTCACACTTTAATAACGAAACTATTTTTAATATAGGGTTACACATAAGATAAATTTGACTATAAATATTCATTATAAAGATAAAAATATTTCCTACATAATGGTATTTTATTTATAACTTTTATAAATTATATAATTTAATTTATTTATGACACAATGATGATGTAGTAATTACCTTATTAATGAAATATTAAAATAATCGATATTATGAATATACAAATAAATGTAATTTTAGACTTTTTTTGAATTAAACAATTTTTATAGGTTAATATGACATATTAGGGTTGATTAAATGATTTTTTCAAGTAATAATTCTTTTATAAATTTAACAAAAACAAAATAGAAAATAGTGTTAAAACTGACATAAAAGAGTTTTCAAAGCAAATATTATATTATTAATCGAAATTCTATTCCTCAAAATCTAAGGTTCAGAAAAAAGGTCTTAAATAATATTATATATGTCATTAATGAACCACTTGAGGTTCTCTTGGACGTTTATAGTAAGTTTATTAACCATATAATATAAAAATACAAAGAGACATGGTAAATGTCAAAATAATTAACAAAGAGTTAAATCTAAAAGATAAGGTTAATATAGTGACCCAAACCTGTCTAAAACCTATTGGTTGAGTGGTTTTCGACCAATACCGACCTTATCATAGAAATAAATCATTTTTAAGGCATTATAAATTGAAAGTGATTTTATTTTAAAATAATATTTCAATCTTTTCTTAAGGTGCCCCTCACCTCTCTTATAAAAGGGCACTTCCCCTTATCTCAAATTCACTCCTTAAAATCCATTTGGATCGGCCAAACACTGCCCAAATATCCTCTCAAAGGTCTTCCCTTCATCCTATAGGCCTTACTTTAGTCAGAAAGACAACCTAATGAGCCCTTTTGATCAAATGAAAATGAAGAACTTAAAGAAGAGGTAAATATTTCATTACCTCTTTCATGTTCTTTTCTTCTTCCACTTCCTCTTTCTTTGTTGTTTCCATTAAAAAATAATAAATCCAGTATCTTATATATACTGTGATGTTATTATAAAAATGGTTCAACCATATTCATTATTCTATCCGTCCTATAAATGAGAAAGTCAATATACGTGCGTACGTACAGATTACTATCTCCACGTCGTGGGGTATTTTGTTATTCAAACACTTCATCATTTGGTTGGTTATAATAATGAGTATAAATGTTGAAAAAAATAAATATGTCATGATATTTATTCTATATATATGATATTCCATCCAATTATATATGATTATAATATCAAAAATAATGATATTGTCACTCATGCGTACGTACGGATTACCGTCTCCATGAACGTGATGAGATTCATTCCCCAGCGTATCCATTCAAGACTAATTTTAATTTTATGATTAAAAATAATTTTTGAAGACATAATATCATTCTGAATGTGAATAATATACACACTATCCTTAAAAAACATTACTTACTTAACAAAGCATATTAAGGAAAACGAATCAGTTAACACTCGAAATGATGATACTACTGAAATATTATTAACAAATCAATATTAGAAGTTCATATATTATATTATATTAATATATATGGTTATTTAACAATTTAATAACAATTATTTTACCATTATACAAGATTTTAACCTACCCTTGACCAAGGAAAAGTACAAGGTAATGGTTAATTTCACAATCTCTTCATTATCCAAGGTTGTTTATACGTAATTATCTACTGGGAAATCTTTATCAACCACATCCATGCTTCATAAAAATGTATTTCAAAACATTTTAACTATTTAATAGAAAATTGGTTAAATTAATTTATACCATTATTTGACCTTATATGTTTTGAAAGGAATCTTTTCATCATTTTCCAAACAAGGTACTTTATGACCTTTTCAACAAAATTAAGGTAAGAGTGTTTTTAACTTATACGGAGAGTGCGGATATTTTTCGCCATTATAACATAGTCGAAGCTTCCCTTAAAATATTATAATAATATTTCCAAAATAAATGTATTATTTTATAATTATATGAATCTAAAATGATTTCAAAATAGAAAGAGATATTTCTCTAAAAAGGATTTATGATTTCATATATGTCAACATCCTTTGATTGATTTTAAGCTTATTTGAAGTTGATTTATTATGATAAAAAACTTCCATATTGTATTGCAGATTTTGTGATATGTTTAAATGTGGATGTGTTATTTTTACACCATTCATGATTTATGGATAAAGTATTGACATTTAGTATGCTAGTTTTAATAGGATTGTTTATTTTATATTTAAACCTTTTCATGTGAGGAATGCATTGGACATAGTAAGTGAGGGGTGGAGCCCGCTATAGATCCTTGATTCATCGGTAGGTCTTATAAGACAAAATATTTTCTTGGTACAAGGCCTTGAAAAAATCTTATTTGTAGTCTTGGAACAAGGCCATGACGATGTGGTTTTGAAGTTTGACATTATGAATTCCATCATTATGAATGTGGCTATTGATATTTCATGTGACTATTCGACTAGTAGAATATCTATGTGAATAAGTAAATGGAATTATTTGATTTTATCATTTCTATATTATGCTGAAGTTCATGTTTAAAATGATTTTGTTTTAGTCTTATACATTGTCTTAAATGTTTATGCCTATTTATGAATGTTTCCGTTATATTGTTAACCATACTAAGCATATGAGATCACCCATTTCTATGTTTTATTTTTCCCAGGATGAGAAGAAGTATATTATAATTGACCTGCAGGGATAGTCTATGGGATATGAATGTGTTTAATGAAGACAATGCTGTTGTTTTTTTTTTCATTTCATGATGTAATGTAAAACTGATGAATGTATCTATTAATTCCAAGGCTACTAAACTAATCGGTCTTTAGAGACTTGATCTTTTGTGATCATTCCAATGTTATGTTACAATGCACCCACTCTGGGTAACTGGGGTCAGGGCGTTACAGTTAGTATCAAAGGAAGTTTAGTAAAAACCATGGAATCTAGATTTAGATAAACTCTGATTAGAACACATTACCCTAAGATATACATTGAGGATTATTATAGAAGAACTTCCCAGAATTTTGGTAATGTAGAGATTTTTTTAGTTTTCCAAGCAATAAATCCTTGTCTGGATACGAGAAGGTAGAGGCGGCTTTGGCATAGATATACCTAGTGGTAAAACCTGAAAACACCTCTTTGAGCTAGACTCGAACGGGAACTGGTGCACGACAACGGGCGTTGCTGCACTCTCGATTACGAAACTCCCAAGGGATATGATTAGGATAATTCTATTTTTATTTACAAACCATTATGAAGGTTTTATGAGAATATACTTCCACAAAGAACACATTTTTATGATTACGAATTATATCCATAAACTGTTTAACTTATGTTAACTCTTTTACAAGTTTGAAATTATGAATTGTGATTCATATACTAATATAGTGTATGCCATTGTTTAGAAATTGCACATAGTGGAAGGAATGGAAACTGTATCAATGCACGTAATCCATGTAGGGATTTCCCTCCTAGTCAAGATAATTATAGTGGAGCTGGTGAAGCGACTGGTGCTGATCAACTTATCACCATACTCAGACAACTCACTCAGGTTATGAATAATAACCTTACTCGTATGAATCACCCTGATCCACAACGCAGAGGATAAATGTTAGACCGCTTCATGATGCAATAACCACCAACAATCAATGGGACCACAAATCCATTTTTAGCGGAGTAATGGATAAGTTCTTTAGAGAAAATATTTCATGCTTTGGGGAGTAGCGAAAGGGAAAAAATTATCATGGAAGTTTATCGCCTCAAGGGAGATGCAGATCAATGGTGGTAATTAATTCAAAAAAAAAGGAGGATGAAGAAGTATCAAGTATGTAATGGAGGGATTTTAAAGAAATTTTTATAGTAAAATACTTTCCTCGTGACCAGCGAGCAGATATGGAAAGACAATTTCTGAGTCTGAGGAAAAAGGAGAATGAGAATGTTGAAAAGCATGGGGCTAACTTTACAAGATTAGCAAGGCATGCTGCATATTATATACATAATCCAATAAGTAATATTTACCATTAATTTGATGGGTTAAAACCATTTCTCCATCTAGCTTTAGTATCACAATCCTTCTCATCGTATGATGATATTGTCTCATGTGCTATCAATACATAAAAGGAATTCTCCAAGTCTTACTACTTTAAAGAAAAGAAAGAGAAGAAGAGACCTGCTGAACACTCTAGGAAAGGAGATAAGGAAATAGGGAAGAAGGGAAGAGTTGAATTTCCACCTTGTGATAATTGTGGAAGGAATCACCCTAGTGTCTATCTAAAAGGAAAAGGAGTATGCTACAAATGTGGATAGAAAGGAAATCTTGATAGTGATTGTAAGGGAAAGAAAGAAGCTACCAATGTTCAATGATACAATTGTATATAAAGGGGGAATTATGAAAATGAATGTCCTAAGAGCCATGGAAACATACCTCAAAAAAGGAAAAGGGATCAAGGCCAAGTTTATGTTATCACTACTACTGAGGTTGAAGCTCCGAAAGACATGGTGGTAGGTAATTTAATTGTTTCCTCAAGTTTATCAAATTCTTTATTTGATTCTGGATCATCACATTATTTCATATCTTCCCAGTTTTATAAGAAAAATAGATATTTCCAATTTGATTTAACAAGGGAGTTTTCAGTCAAAACTCCTAAGGAAAGTATCATTCTAATAAAGTTTTGTGAATCAGTCCCCATTAGGGAATATAAATGTTCTTTATCTGTTGATCTCATCATCATACCCATGATTGAATTTGATATAATCCTCAGTATGTATTTGATTTCAGACCATAATTCCAAAATTTATTGTATGAATTATGTGGTTGTGATTTTTGATTACGATGATAAATAACACCGTATCTTTAGAGAAGAATCGTCACCACCTAATTCTTATCTAGATCCACCCCCAATAGCTTTTCTAAATTCAGTTATTGGGGAGGAAGAGAATGAAATAACTATGGGCAAGGAAATGAATGTTCAAATAGAGGATGTACCTATTGTGTAAGAATATGTTGATGTGTTTCCAAAAGATTTACTTGGATATCCTCCATAACGAGAAATTGAGTTTTCCATTGATTTAATTCCTGGTTCAAGGCCCATATCGAAGACCCCTTATAGAATGGCCACTGTGGAACTAGTGGAACTAAAGAAAAAACTAGAGGAATTGAGAAATAAGGGATTTATTTGCCCTAGTGTTTCTCTATGGGGAGCCACTGTCCTTTTTGTTAAGATGAAATATGGATCTACGAGGTTGTGCATTGACTACAGGGAGATCAACGCTATAACAATAAAGAACAAGTATCCCCTACCTCGCATTGATGATTTATTTGACCAACTTCATAGAGCTCAATATTTTTCAAAGATTGACCTTCGATCTGGATACCATCAGTTTTGTGTGAAGAAGGAAGACATTCTAAAGACAGCATTTCGAACCAGGTATAGGCATAATGAGTTTACAGTAATGCCTTTTGGGAAGACTAAAGCACTATCTATTTTCATAGATCTAATGAACATAGTTTTCAAGGAATATCTTGATGAAATTGTAGTGGTATTTATTGATGATATCCTGGTATACTTCAAAATCTATGAAAATCATGAAAATCACTTGGGAACCATTCTGAAAACCCTCAGAAGAAATGAATTATATGGGAATTTTAGCAAGTGTGAATTCTGGCTTCAGGAGATTTCTTTTCATGGACATATTGTCTCTAAGGATGAAATCTCTGTTGATCCTTCAAAGACCAAGGGAATCCAAGAATGGCCAACACCGACGAGTATAACTAAGGTATGCAGTTTTATTGGTTTAGAAGGTTATTATCAATGTATTATCCAAAATGTTGCCTGATTGGCAAACCCATTAACCAAAATCACATGTAAAGGGGTTAAATTTGTTTGGAAAAAATAGTGTGAATAATGTTTTGAATAACAGAAGATAAGATTAGACAATTATCCTATATTGACTCAACCATCAGGGAATGATGGGTTTGTTATTTATAGTGATGCTTCAAAGAAAGGACTTGGTTGTGTCCTTATGCAGAATGATAGGGTTATTGCCTATGCATCACGACAACTAAAAATTTATGAGAAAAACTGTCCTAATCATGATCTTGAGTTAGTAGCTGTAATATTTGATTTGAATATATGGAGACATTATCTCTATGGTAAAAATGTGAGATATATACTGATCACAAGATTTTGAAGTTTATTTTCTCACAAAAATAACTCAACATGAGGAAAAGTAGATGGCTTTAACTACTCAAGGATTATGATTGCAATATACACTACCACTTGGGGAAGGAAAATAAGGTGGTAGATGCTTTGAGCAGAAAGGATCATGGAGTTTTGAACAAGATGAGAGTTGAATGGATCCTATTTTCATGAATCTAGTGAAAATGGATATGGGAATAATCTTGGAAGGTGAAACATAAATACATTTTAAAATGGTTTCCAAACCATCTTTACTAGAAATGATAAAAACTTCTCAGACTAATAATGAGTAATTTCAAAAGATGATTAAATATGTGAATGATGGGAGATTGTTCGACTTCGTATATGAAGATGGAATTTTGAAATTTGGGAAGAGACTTTGTGTTCCTAACATACCTGAACTAAAAAGGGAATTGTTGGATGATGCTCATAGCTCCAATTTATCTATACACACTGGGAGCACCAAGATGTATAAAGATTTGAAAGAACATTTTTGGTGGGATAACATGAAGAGGGAGATTGGTGATTTTGTGTCAAGATGTATGGTTTGTCAACAAGTGAAAACTAGAAGGCAATAACTTGGAGGAGCCATGAAACCTCTTCCCATACCTAAGTTGAAATGGGATAATATTACGATGGGCTTTTTCATGGGATTACGAAAGAATCCTAGAAGGGAAGATGAAATATGGGTCATTGTTGATCATCTTACCAAGTCATCACATGTTTTTTTGCTATAAGAGAGGATTTACCACTTGAACGCCTAGTAAGACTATATATTAATGAAGTTATAAGACTTCATGGAGTACCCTTATCAATTGTTTCTAACTGTGATCCGCATTTTACATCAATATTCTAGAAAAGTCTTCAGAAATCCATAGATACTGAACTTTGTTTGAGCACCGCCTACCACCCTTAAACTGATGAAAAATCAGAACAGACTATTCAAACCTTAGAAGACATGTTGAGATCTTTCTCACTTGACTTTCAATGTATTTGGGATAAATATTTACCTATGGAAGAATTTTTCTATAATAATAGCTTCCATTCTAGTATTCGGATGGCACCATATGAAGCGTTATACGGAAAGAGATTCCGCACACAAACTTGTTGCGATGATGTTGGTGAAAGAAATCTCGTAGGACCAAAACTTGTCGAGGAAACGATGGAAAAGGTGAAGGTAATCCAAACCCACATCAAAGCAGCTCAAAGTAGGCAGAGGATCTATGCCGATAACTAAAGGAAGGATTTTTAATTTCAGGTAGGAGATCATGTTTTCTTGAAGGTATCTCAATGGAAGGGTGTTATACGTTTTAGTAAGAAGGGTAAATTGAGTCCCAAGTACATCGGACCTTTCAAAATTCTAGAATTAATTGGGGCTATATCTTATAGTTTGAAAATTCCATCAAGTCTCTCCAATGTTCATGATGTGTTCCATGCATCATTTTTGAGAAAACACATGCCTGAATCAACACATGTACTCACCTATGAAGAATTAGAACTGGAACCCGAGGAACGTATGATGAAGAACAACCCAAATATTTTTATGTAGTAATATTTTAGAAATTCTGAGGATAAAATTATTTGAAGGAGGGGAGAATGTAACACCCAAAGCTTCCACAGTACGTTTCCCTTTGAATAATATAGTAGCTTGTGTTGTACGCAACTTCGAATTTAAACACATCACAACCAATCAAACTAGCCATTATGAATAGTAATACCAACTTTTTAAAATTTTATAAATTTTATCTTTCAAAATGGACTTCATTTTTGGATTCAGAATATTGAAATTAGCTTAGGGTGGAATTTTGGTATTTTTCTGAAAACTTTCAATTTTTGATGAATAGTGAAAAACACTGAGTGATTGTTTAAAACCAACTTTTTATTTAAATAATTACTTATTTTATTTAAATTTATTTTAGGTCAAAATAGATTCATAATTCCTATATAAGTTCAATATAATTAATTGGAGTTAGTATATAATAATTTTACATATATAAAAAATTTATTGAACTTTTTACCGTCTTTTACCCACCTCCTAGGAGCATTTGGAAATTTACATAAAACTTAATTTTACCGCTACTGTGAGTTGAATTTCGAAAATCTGAGATCCACGGTTGATATAAGTAAGTAAAATGTGGTTCATTGAGATGAAAATAATTTTTGGTGAATAATAACTTTTGACTTTTATTTACCACGGTTAAAAGTAAATAGAGTAATTAAAGGTAAAAATGATATTATTTTTACCATAACACATGTACTAATTCTATTGGATAAGTTTAATTCGACCAAAAACAACCTCAGGAATAAAATATGATCCTTCAGGTCCACTTGGATTAGATTAGGACATTTATTATTATATAATTCAAAGAAGAGTTAAAAGTTTTAAATTCAAAGTTTAATAACTAAACCATTTTTAATATAGGGTTAAACAAAAGATAAATTCGACTATAAAAATTAATTAGAAAGATAAAAAGATTAAATACATAATGGTATTTTGTTTATATTGTTTATACATTAAATAATTTAATTTATTTATGACACAATGATGATGCAGTAATTAAATTATTAATGAAATATTAAAATAATTAATATTATAAATATCCAAACAAATGTAATATGAGACTTTTTATGAATTACAATAATTTTCTAGGTTAATATGAAATGTTATGGTTGATTAAATTACTTATTTTCTAAGTAATAATTCTGGTACGAATTAAAAAAACAAAATAGAAAATAGTGTCAAAATTGACATAAAAGAGTTTTTAAAACAAATATTATATTATTATTTGATATTATATTCCTAAAAATATAAGGTTAGGCCAAAGGTCTTAAATAATATTATATATGTAATTAATGAACAACTTGAGGTTCTCTTGGAGGTTTATATTACGTTTATTAACCATATAATATAAAAATACAAAGAGACATAGTAAATATCAAACTAAATAACTAAGAGTTTAATCTTGAAGATAAGGTTGATATAGTGACCCAAACCTATCTAAAACCTATTTTTTGAGTTTTTTTATCCATACCCACCTTATCCTAGAAATAAATCATTTTAGAACCATTATAAACTGAAAATTATTTTATTATAAAATAATATTTCAATCTTTTCGTAAGGTGCCCCTCACCCCTCTTATAAAAGGGCACTTACCCATCTCTGAAATTCACACCTTCAAAGCCATTTGGTTCGGCCAAACCCTACACCAATATCCTCTCAACTATCCTCCCTTCATCATAGAGGCCTTATTTTAGTCAGTAAGACAACCAAAGAGCCCTTTTGATCAAATCAAAAGGAAGAACCCGAAGAAGAGGTAAATATTTCATCACCTCATTC
This sequence comes from Viscum album, assembly GCA_963277665.1. Classification (NCBI taxonomy): domain Eukaryota; kingdom Viridiplantae; phylum Streptophyta; class Magnoliopsida; order Santalales; family Viscaceae; genus Viscum; species Viscum album. The sequence continues at coordinate 409,112,220 of OY728129.1, read as the reverse complement.
AAGTTCTTTTCTTCTTCCACTTCTTCTTTCTTTGTTGTTTCCATTAAAAAATAATAAAACTAGTTTCTTCTACATACTATGAAGTTATTATGACAATTGTACAACCATATTCATTATTCTATCCATCCTATAAATGACAAATTCACCATACATGTGTACGTACGGATTACCGTATCCACGTCCTGGGGTAGTTTGTTATTCAAACACATCATCATTTGTATGGGTATAAAAATGAGTATAAATGATGAAATAAATAAATATAACATGATAATGATTCTGTATATATAATATTTCATCCAATTATATATGATTTTAATATCAAAATAATGATTTTGTCGCTCGTACGTATGTACGGATTACCGTCTCCACAAATGCGATGAGATTCATTCCCCATCGTATCCATTCAAGACTAATTTTCATTTGATAATTAAAAATAATCTTTAAAGACTTAATATAATTATAAATATGAATAATATACATCCTATCCATAACAAACATTACTTACAAAACAAATCATATAAAGGAAAATGAATCACTTAACACCCAAAATGATGGTACTACTGAAATATCATTAACAAAGAAATATTAGAAAATCATATATGATATCATATTAATGTATATGGTTCTTGAATAATTTAATAACAATTATTTCACCATTATATAGGAGTTTAACCTACCCTTGACCAAAGAAAAGTACAAGGCAAGGGTTAATTTCACAATCTCTTCATTATCTGAGGTTGTTTATACGTAATTATCTACTGGGACCTCTTTTTCATCCACAAACCTACTTCTTAAAAATGCATCTCAAAACATTTTTAATACATACTAGACAATGGGTAAAATTCATTTATAACCTTATTTGATCTTATATATTTTTAAAGGAATCTTTTCATCGTTTTCCAAACAAGATACTTTATGACCTTTTCGACAAAATTATGGTAAGAATGTTTTTTAACTTATACGGTGAGTGCGGCTATTTTTCACCATTATAACATCATCAAATATTTCCTTACAATCTTATAAGAATATTTAGAAAATAAATGTTTTCTTTTATAAATATGTTAATTTTAAATGATTTCAAAATAGAAAAAGATATTTCTCTAAAAAAGGTTTTAATTTCATCTATGTCAAGATCCTTTGATGTATTTTAAGATTTTTTTAGTTTATTTATTATGATACAAAATATATATATGGTATTGAAGGTTTTGTGATATGTTTGGGACTATATGTGTTATTTTTACACTATTCATGGTTTATGGATAATGTATTGACATTTCGTATGCTAGTCTTAATAGGAATGTTTATGTTATGTTTAAACCTTTTCAGGCGAGCAATGCATTGGACTTAGTAAGTGATGGGTGGAACCCTCTATAGATCCTCGATGTATCGGTAGGTATCATGAGACAAACTAGTGTCTTGGCACAAGGCCTTGAGAAAATCTTATTTGCATTATTAGCACAATGCCTTGACTATGTGGTTATGATGTCTGGAATTATGCATTCCATCATTATAAAAGTGGCTATTGATATTGCATGTGATTATTAAAATAGTAGAATATCCATGTGAATAATTAAATTAAATTACTTGATTTTATTTTTGCCATATTATGCTGATGTTCAATTATAAAAGGATTTTGTTTTAGTCTTATACATTTCCTTAAATTCTTATGCTTATTTATGAAAGTTTCTGCAATATTGTTAACCTTATTGAGCATTTGTGCTCAACCATTTCTATGTTTTATTTTTCCCAGGATGTGAAGAAGTATATTATAACTGACCTGTGGGAATAGTCTGTGGGATATGAATGTGGTTAATGAAGACAATGTTGTTGTTGTTTTTCATTTCATGATGTATTGTAAAACTGATGAATGTATCTAGTACTTCCATGACTACTAAACTAATCACTCTTTCAAGACTTTATCTTTTGTGATCATTACAATGTTATATTATAATGCACTGACTCTTGGTAATTGGGGTCTGGTAATTACATATAAACCGAAAATAAATTAATAATAAATTAATAATTCAAGACTTTTCTAAAATTCCCATCCTCCCTTTTATAAAAGGATACCACCTCTACTCACTAACACACACCTTTAAAGCCCTTTGGCTGGACCAAAGGTTGCTAAAATAGTCTCATAACATATCTCTCTTACCCATAGAGGCCACCCTTTGGTCATAAATCCATCCCATGGAGAACTTTTGCACAAATCAAAATGAGATACTCGAAAAAGAGGTAATTGTTTTATCTTCTCTTTCAAAATTATTTTCTTCTTCTACTTCATATTCTTGTGTTGTTCCCAAATTAAAGTAATAAATATAGTATCTTAAACATACTGAGATGTTATTATAATTATGTCACAACCTTATACCTCTTTTTATCCATCCTACAAATAACAATATCACTATGCGTGCGTATGTATGGATTACCGTCTCCACATCTTGGTGTAATTTGTTATTCAACAATACATAATTTGGATGGGTGTAATGATGAGTATAATGGATTTAAATAATAAATATAACAATATAATTATTATTTATAAATAATCTAACAAACAATTCGACACAATTTAATCATTAAGTTAATGATATCGCCACTCATGCGTACGTACAACCAACCGTCTCCACGATGCGGTGATATTCATTCTCCAGGTTAACCATTCAAGAATGAATATAAATTATATATAATAAACAATCATGAAATATATGAAATAATAATTCTACTTGATATATATATATATTTCATTTACTTTCTTCCATTCAATTCAATAAGGAAACGGAAACATCGTTCATGCGTACGTACGACATACCGTCTCCATGAACGGTGTATTCCATTTCATATATTTATCTATTATATATATTTATGTATTGAATATATATTATATATAAATAATTATTTAAACTTTTTATGTGTGTAAATAATGATCTACATAATAATATCAAGAATAACTAGTCAGAACACGTACAATAAATAAAACGATTATCACCCAAAACGTTGCTTTAAAACAGAATTGAAAAATAAATGGGAATATAAAGACATAAGTGAATCATATATGATATCATAGATATTATTATGGTTCTGTTAAAAGTTAATAATATTTTTAAACCCAATATACAGGAGTTTCAGACACATACAGATTAAATTGTACCTATGTTAAGGGATAATTTTTCAATTTCCTTTTTATCTAAGATTGTTTATATGTAAGTATTTACTGTGGGTATATTTATCATCCTTGTCCATGTTTTATAAAACTATTTTCATAAAATGTTTTCTATTCTTATAGGTATGATTAAATTCATTTTTACCCAATTTTGACATTTACTACATGGTATGGAATGAATTTTTCTTTTGTTTACCATACAAGGTACTTTTTGACTTTTTCAACAAAAGTACGAGGAGAATGTTTTTTTAACTTATATGGAATGAATGGATTTTTTCAATTTCAAAATACCTTATTTCCTTGAATATTCTTCTATACTATTTCAATTTTATTTTCAAATAAATTATTTTATTTTTAAAATTGTACAATATTTTGAGAAAAGAAATCATTTTTGAAGAAGAAAGGATATTTTCCTCAATAATTAAGTTCAATTATTTTATCAAAATTATTATTCACCTAAGATGACGCTCTTAAATAGGGTTAGTTTTTTATCCTTATTATTACTATTATTTTATTATGTTAATTATGAAATGATCTTTTATATGGATTATGTTATGATGGAATGATGTTTAAGAAACCCATTTTATTTCTTAGGTTATGCTATGATGAATGATTTATGTTTTTGTGGCACATGTAAAAATGATTTCATTATGAGATGGGTGGGAACTATACCTCCCTCCAATACATTGGGTAAAGATTTATATCTCATGAGATATACATGACTGGAATGGAAAGAAAATATGGTTCAGTAATACAGGTCTGGAATGACATGTAAATCTGGTTCAGTAATACAAGGTTTGAACGACAAGTAAACCCGATTTAGTAATGGAATTTTTCCACTATGATGTTATTGGAAGTAAAAACTTGGATACTATGTAAATCATATTATGTGATTATTTGTTTTCCCCAATTCCATGTTTTATTCCAATTCTATTATTTCATGGTTAATGTTCCTTTATAATCTATTCCATACATACTACCAATATTTATTTCATGACTCATGATTTTGATATTTAAACTTTATGTTCATGTTTTATCAATCTTATGTTTATGGTTTGTTTTATATTCTCAATGTTTACCCTTACTGATAATTTGAGCTCTCCGTTTTTATGTTTTCTTTTCCTAAGGATATAAATAAAGGTTTTAGATAGGAAAATAGGGGGAATATCTTTATGGGAGATGTTAAAGATCTTTCACCAAGATAGAATAATATGTTCCAAGTTTCCAAAGACACCAAACTAATACGGTTTTTTGGAATATATTTGTGCAATGTATTAATTATTCTGAAAAAGAGATGTATTGTCCATGTATGTAAAGATTGGGTCTTTACCATTGGTATCAGAATGAAGGTTTAGTCAAATTCGGAAACAAGGATATAAAAACTTTAGAGATATCCATAGATATTTTTCTAAGGATATGTCTAGGGATTTACTAAGGATAAGTCAAGTATTGGTTAAAATCCTATGGATTTTTTTTATAGTCATGACAAACCTAGGATTAAACCGAAGATATCGTAGATTGAAATATTATTGGTAACTTACCTTACTTATGTGTTTCTAATATCTGATATGTATTTCCCACACTTTTATTTCCGGTCTTAGTCAATAGCCATAACTTTATAGAATAATGTTAACTATTGAATATTTTAGAGATTGAAAGAATGTGAATTATGAAGATTAATTTCTTAAGTGGAAATATCATGAAGAGAATCATGACAATGGTATAAGTATTAGTCACACTGCTGCGGATAAAGAGTTTTTAATCAACATGTAAAAGTTATATGATGTTCTTATAGTATTGTTTAAATTAAATCTAAGAATATTGAGGTTTAGAAACCTTAATACATGATTCGAATTCTATGAAAGATGAAGATGACGGATCCTGAGTAATGGTTTAAGAATATAGTTGAATGATTAAGGTTTATATGTTTTGAAATTCAATGATTATGTTATATAAATCATGAAATATATAAGTTATTTTAGTATAAGTTTTTAATTAAGGATTGGAAAGAATATGTTGAAAAATTATAAGGATAAAAAAATGTTATTTAAGGGTAAGGTGATATACTTGGAGAACACATGATTAAGGGAACGATAACCCTTAATATGTCCCTTATGTTCAGATAATGATGTTTGGATAAAGATATGTTGTATTTGAATAAGTAAATTAGATGATTCTAGTTTCTTGAGAACTAATTATGGTGTTATTAACAAGAGTTTTATGCTTTCATGGATGAAGTATACAACGTTTTGGGACTTAAGGAATATATCCAATAAATTTTGGAATAAGTAAACATGCATGTTTTCAATAAGGATTTTGGGTAATTTATGTTATTACCATGACTCAAGATAATTCTTGATGAATTCATTCAAATGTTTGGAATGTGACCAACAATATATATCTTATGATATATAAAGGATAAATGAAGGTATTCACGTCCTTGTTATATGACCTTTCTTGTAATTTTATTTTTTGTACTGTGAGGTTGGACAGAAGTATCTTAGATAGACCTAAAGTTTGGAATGGATTATGTTGGACATCAGATAGTATTGTTAAAAACTAAATATTTTTTTAATATTATTTATATAATTTTATAATAGTATAGTTTTAGAAAAAGGACAACCCACAGGATGGCCGACAACCCATCATGTCAGACAAGGCTATAGGAATAAAAACCACAATAGAAGTGTGATAAAACTTTATCACCTACCAATAGCCTAAATTAATTCCCTAGTTAGTATAGATTAGTTTTATTTTATTTAAGCGGTATAGTAGATGAAGTATAAGTCCATTTTTGAAACCATATACAATTAATCTCACAATAGACGAACTTATGTATATTCGATAACTTATGCTAACCTTTTTATGATAAATAAATATGGAATGACCTATAATTATATTTGGGGATAGTATGATCTAATAACACTTTATGAATGAAAATTTCAACTTTATTTATTTGAATAAGAGATGAAGAGGAAATTTTTCAAGGCAAGACCAATGATGAGATTGTACTAAAATCAAGAAAGTATTTCTTCTCATGTTCTTCAACTTTAGGAAAAGTACCTTGAAAACCAAAAATGTTATCTTAGTAACTTCTTATCCAATGAATTATATGGTCCCTTAAATCATCACGAATTTATGGTTTTTTGGTTGTTAAATTTCTCTAAACCATGTTCTCTATCACTATCCATCATAACTTGATGGTTATAATTTTATTTTATATCCATGTTATCACTTCCCACATATGTTTTATTATGTGGAAACCCAGTGATGAGGTAATTTGGGTAACCGTTGTGTTTCTAACTTTACTTTTTAAAATCAAGTTTTATTATTCCATTTTACGATGTGGGTTTCTATGAATGAAAACCTATAGTAGTAAACCTTTTATAACCCCGATGAATTTCGAGGGAAAAATTCATTTTAAGGGGGGTATAATGTAACACCCATAGATTTTATGAGATATATTTTTTCTCTCTGATGTCTTGTGTTGTACGCTATACCAAGATTATCTTCCGCTATACGTAACCTTCTATTAGCTTATAGTATACACAACACTATTTTTGGCTTGTGTTATACACAATTTCATGTTCTTTTGATTGAATTCATTTCACACAAAGCTGAGTATAGATTTTGTTCAATATATAAAAGAAATATGTTTAGATTATGTTATATGAAACCCCAAATGAATCTTTCAAAAAAAATCAACACTGACTTGGCTTGCATTACTTGCAAGAGAGACCTTCCTTGATAGCTTGCGTTGTACGCAATATCGAGTTTCACTAAACCATGATATATTATTAAAATATTATTATTTAATGCGATACAAAGTATATATTATGAATATTATTAACCAAAATTTGAATTTTATATTACATTAAAATTCATCTTATGTATTTTCTATAACATTATATAATAAGAAATTCAATTTTTTAGATAAAAGAAGTAGTTTTAAAAAAAGGGAGTTTTTCCCCCTTTTGATGGCACACCAATTTTAAATATAGTTTGTTAAAATTTTATATATTATATTTAAAAAAAATAAATTCCTTATTTTTAATTAGGACATCAAAATTTACTTTGGTTGAATTTTTGGTATTTTTCTGATAAAATTTAAAATTTAATGAATAGTGAAAAATACTGCATATTAATTCAAAACAACCATTTCATCTAATTTATTTAAATAGTTAGATTATATTTGTAATTGGTTTTAAAGTTTAATTTGATTATTTTTTTATCATTTAATCCAATTTTGGTCATCATAAGTAATTTCACAATTAAATTGGACATAAACACATGTCAATATTTTGATAGTTTTTACTTCTTAAAAACCCACTTTATGGTTTTAACAATGGAAATTAATTTTAAAATAATAATGGTAACTTCTTTGTTATGAATTTTGCAAAATGGATTACATATTTGGAATAATTGGGTCAAAATTATGTTGATAGGTTACTTTTTACGATTATTATGAATAGTAACTATGGTAATTTTTATTTACCACAGTTAAAGGTAAATCAGGTAAATCCGGGTAACAAATAATATGAAAAGGATAATAAAATTATCCTAAAACCATGAAAAATCCTACTTGATTAATAAAAGTATACCTATATCGCATAAGGGTTTTAATTGATTCATTTAATCAAATATTTTCTATGAAAATGGTGTAATTATTATTAAAACAAAAGAAAGTGACAACATGTCACTCTCTTATCTCTTATACGTATAATAATTTTAATGTAGTGATAAAATATATGAAACATAGAATATAAATATTATCCAAAAATATAATGAAATTATTAAATAATGGGATTTTATTTTGAATTTTTATAAGTTAAATACTTAACATAAATATTTACACAAGAGTGAAATAATAATTATTTTATTAAGAGAAATATCAAATAAATGATGTTATAAATACTAAAAATAATCATAATTTGAGATAATTGATGGAATAAAATATTTTTATTAATTAATGTGACATTTTGGTGATGAATTAAATATTTTTTTGAACTTATCTTGCTATTATGATACTTGTAGAAAGTCAACAAATAAATAGTGTCCAAATTGACACTATTTGTATTTTAAATATAAATTCGTTTATTAAATTTTTTGAAATTACTAAAAATAAAATATTTTCCCAAATGGTTATGATAAGTCCAAATATTTCATAAATGTAACTTATTTGGGTCTTTTTACATGTTATGATAATTAAATTAACCCAAAAAGTGTGAATAATAAAATATCATGGTAAGATTAAAAGGAGTAAAATAAGTGTTAAACAAAAAAAGAGAAGGATTAAAACGTATTCAAAACATTTCAAAAAATTATAGGATGATTTTATTTCAACCAAAAATCATCTTATCATAGAAATAAATGAGTTTGGGACAATTATAAACTGAAAATGAATTTATAATAAATTAATAATTCAAGACTTTCCTAATGTGCCCCACCTCCCTCTTATAAAAGGATACCACCTATACTCACTTACTCACAACTTTCAAGCCCTTTGGCTCGACCAAACTCTGATCAAATAGTATCCCAACATCCCTCCCTCTTATAGGCCACACTTTGGGCAGCAATCCATCCTAGGGAGAATTTTTATGCAAACCAAAAAGACATACTCAAAAAATATGTAATTGTTTTATCATCTCTTTCAAAATTATTTTCTTGTTATACTTCCTCTTATTATTTTTTTCACATTACAAAGTAATAAATTCAGTATATTCAACATTATTATATGTTATTATAAGTATGATACATCCTTATACCTCATTATATCCATCATACAAATAACAATATCATCATGCCTTCGTACGTACAGCTTACTATCTCTACACCATGGTGTAATTTTTTATTCAACAATACTTAATTTGGATGGGTATAATGATGAATATAATGGATTTAAATAATTAATATAACATGATAATTATTCGGTATAATTAATATACCATCAAATTCCATATCATTTGATCATCAAGTGAATGATATCGTCACTCGTTCATACGTACGACCTACCGTCTCCATGATGCGATGAGATCCATTATCCACGTTAATCATTAATGAATTATTATAAAGTATATATAATAAATAAGAATCAAATATATGACATAATAATGATACATTATTTATGTATATATATATATATATTTCATTTACTTCCTTCTATTCAATTCAATATGGAAATATAAACAACATTCATGCATACGTACAGCCTACAGTCTCCATGAATGATGTATTCCATTTAATTTACCTATCTATTATATATATTTATTTACTAACTATATATGATATATAAATCATTATGTACACTTTTTAAGTATTTAAATCATGATCTATGTAATAAGATCAAGAATAATAAGTCATAACACAGACGATAAATAAAATGATTATTACCCAAACCGTTGATTTAACATGGAATTGATAAATAAATGGTTAATATAAAGACATAAGTGAATCATATAGGATATAATAGATATTATTATGGTTTTTTATAAGTTAATAATATGTTTAAACCCAATATACAGGAGTTTCAGACACATACGAAATAAATTGTGTCTACGGTAAGGGATAATTTTTCAATCTCGTTTTTATCTCATATTGTTTACACATAAGTATTTACCGGGGGTAAATTTATCATCTATGTCCATGTTTTATAAATTTTTCTTCATAAAATGTTTAAAATTATTCTATGTATGTTTAAAGTCAATTTTTACCCAATTTTTACTTTTACTACATGGTATGGAATGAATATTTCATTTGTTTACCATACGAGGTACTTTTTGACTTTTTCGGAAAAAGTATGAGGAGAATGTTTTTTAACATATACGGAATGAATGGATTTTTATGGTTTCATGATGCCTTATTTCCATGAATATTACCCTCTAAACCAAGCCTATTTTACCCATCTAACCAAAACTCAATCATCTAATTCCCACAATGTATCCTCAAGATCATCAGACCTTGACTCACAAACTTGTACTCAATGACCCAAAACATGGTAGGCACTATACATACGAGCACACACTACCTTGATCCATCAAACCAAAATTATAACACACTTATACACCACCTAACCACATTAACACAATTTTTGTATCATTCATACCAGTATCTCATGCCTAAAACACAAACCATTCTCATGTGTAGGCCAACCTTACATAACCATTATTATCCTTGGCACTCCTCTTAAAATTTGAGAACCACACGTATGCCAAGGTCTATCACATGACTACCCACCATCTATCTTCATCTAAAAACTACAACCATCTATCCCCCCTCTCGCAAAGTTGCTATAAGTGTATTTAAAACTGAATAAATATAGACACTTCAACAATCCTACCTTATACCCCCAAAATTGATAGCGAGCACTGACACCCCATATGCATTCACATTTAAAACCATACAAGGAATCATATTTCCTATAATATACACCCTTTCATTCCTCACAATAACCGATCCAAGCCCCCAGTATTCCATTTCAATTCCTTCTAGACAAAAAGATCTCACTCGTACTATCCAGTCTCATCAAGAACCAAGGGCCGCACAATAAACTATGACATGTTCAAGAAACCCAGTTCATCATCCCTTGAGAAGATTGGAATTTATCCTCGGATCATGAATATAATTTAGCAAAAAAATTTATGATTAAAATGTCACTTCCATTAACCATATTCATTCTAGATTTTTTTATAGAATAATCCAAACACCTCGAACATTTCATGGTTATGAGAATCCCCACTTATCATCCCACCATCATTTCTAAATCCCAAGAAACGTTAATACGATTTCACAACATACAAAAAGACTCATCCAAAATGAAAAAATCAGGCATCCAAATGATCCAACCCTTCGAAAACAACTAATACATAGTTCCCTGACACCATGGGTTCTCCAAAATAACTACACAAAAACTAGGAATCCCAGAACATGCATTGGTCACATAAGTCAAAGCATCCACATTGACTCACACACCATAAAGAATCCCAAAAAATTATGTCAACCCCTCTCATGAGATACCCTTAAAGGCCACAAATCATCAAATCACTAGGACTGATCCACTTTCAAAGGTCAATATGTCTTACCACCTAGACCCTAACAGAGGGGTCAAAATTGATTATATAAACATATTACTTGTATCAAGGTTAAGAAAAATCTAGTGTGTCAAACACCTATCTCAGGGTTATCACAAATTAGGCTCTATATTTATCCCATATTACCCTTACTAGGGTCATCACTACACATAATCTAGGTTCCTATCATATGAAACACATAATGTTTGACTCATAATAGTCCCACTACATGTACTATCATTCAAGAAAAACACATAAGGCATCTAATTCACCTCTTACACTTAAGTTTCACCACTTTAAAAATTTAATTTGTTCATACTTTATCATTTTAGAAGGTTAACATTTAAGGGTTGGTTAGATATAATTCCATTAACAAGTTATGATAGAAAACTTTTGATAATTTTATTACTATAATCTTATTTAACCTTGCCATTATTTTCCATAGAATTTACATTTCCAAGGTTTATAATTTTTTATGCATTCCCCAAGGTTAATTAAACAGGGTTTCATTCAATATCTATAAGGTCAAATTCATTATTGGTTTTTTAATAGTACTCTATTTAACTAATACCATCATTTAACAATTCATTTACATTATTTCTGAAGTTACACTTTTATTTTTATCTATAATCTAATAATTTTTCAAACCTATAATGCTTGATTAAATAAAGTTTTATTTACATGTTATGTGGGAAAAAACTTATAGTTTGATTACTGGTACCTTATTCAATCAATACCACTATCAATCCCTTTATATATTCCTATATATCGATACATCATCCCAGAAATTTGTCTAGTAATATACCACCATATACTTATATGGAAAACACCATATATGATAATGTAGGCAATTTAAATAACCAGCAACCTTGTTACTAGTGATTATAGACTGTAACATCCCATATTAAATAAAGGTATGAACCATTTAATCTTTTTTAGGCCAAATCCTTTAAAATGACCCAGGGCACCTGCCTGTGTAGCGTATTTTGGATCTCAAGTAGCTATTAAACTATATGAATAACTGCATGGAAATTATATAAATAATACATAGCACCCTAGAACAATGTTTGGGTTATAATAATTAAAAAGGAATAAAAATATTGAAGAGAAATTTAAATAAATCAAAAGATATGAAAAATGAATGAAAATAAAGAATAAAATAAAAGGTGAACATGAGAAGAGTAAAAATAATTAAAAATGGGTTTATCTGTCATTATTTTTTTTCCTTTCTCTTCCATTTTATTTTTATTTTTATTTTATTTTATTGTTTTCTTTTTTAATTTTTTTTCTTTCTTTATTTCTTTCATTTCTCTTTTTTTTTCTTTCCTCCTCTCCTCCCTCTCCCTCTCTCTATGTCGTGCCCCCTGGTCAGGTGGTGCACACCCCCTTCCTCCACTTTGGAAGCCTGATGCACCTTCATATTTTACCCATAGTAAATTCCATTAGAAGCACTATGAATCTCTTAGTAAGGCTAATATTTTACATAAAATATCATTTTATTTCATCCACTCTCTATTGTAAAATATACCACCGAAGGTTTTTACCTCAAATCGGGTTTATTCTAAAATCAACCAATTTCTCCCATTTTAGGTCAAACCAAAGGTTGTTGTGGGACATGGGAGATACTAATATTATGATTTATGGATTCTAGGATATTACTTGTTGCTTCATTTCATTAATCAATTTGAAGTATTGTGTCACTTGTCGGTTCCTACCAAAGAATCTCAATTAAAGCCTATTAATTTAATTAAACTGCTTAAACCCATGCTTAATGGGAACCCTTCATAGGTTTTTTCCATGCCAATGGACACCCCTTTAGGCATGCCAACATAATTTTTGTGTTTTTACTATTAGCCTTGGTTCTTTAAATTATCAACTACATGTGTTTTTATTTTGATAATTTGGGTTGATGTTTAAATAAAATAAAATTATTTAGGGTGAATTGTTTGCCTAAATAATTTGGTTTTAAGTTTTGCTGGGCCTTTATTTTATTTAAATGTTGTATAATATGATTACACTGATAAATTACATGTTCTATTTAACTTGAGTTATGATGTTGGAATTGATTGGTTACATAAATGGATGAAATTATGAATTCTTTCTCTAGGATATATGTATATGTGACTTTCTTGTTGTTTGTAGGTAATTGGGCCGATGAGATAACATGGGTTCTGTATAAAGAACCCACAATTGGAATCACTATGCTCGATAGGTTACAACACAATGCGTCGGGGAAGTGATGTTTTAGGCTCTCCAGGAATGGGATTCCCTGGGATTTTCACATACTATTGAGTGACATAGGTTCCCTAAGGGTAACCAAGGATGGACCCATTTGCAAGATGGATATGCCAAGCCTCAGTTGAGACTTGTTCCCTATTGTGAAATACATGATATGGACTCATAGCTACCACATCACATGTGATACCTGGGATCCTAAAATAGATCTCCATGGATGGTCTTGGAAGAATTGGATAATTGATTAGATGTACCATATCGATAAATTTGGGATGAGCTTAGAATCCACCTCTATTCTTTTCAATTTTATTATAAATAATTTAGATTCTTTTACTAATGCAACATAGATTTTTTCTTATGATTTATGAGGCATATCTTGGGCCTTTTGTAACGCCCCGACCCTAATTACCTAGAGTCGGTGCATTATTACATAACATTGGCATGATCATGAGAAAGATCAAGTCTCGAAAGACCGATTAGTTTAGTATCCTTGGAATAACTAGATACATCCATAAATTTTTACATTACATCAAAAAAAACATCTTGTCTTCATATCCCCTCATACTATCCCTGCAGGTCATTCATAAATTACTTCTTCATAATCCTGGAAAAAATAAAACATTGAAAGGGGTGAGCTCGGATGCTCAGTAAGGATAACATTATAGCAGAAGCTTTCATAAATAAGCATAAACACTTAAGGAAATTTATAACTAAAACAAAAGCCTTTTAAATTTAAACTTCAGCATAAAATGGCGAAGGTAAAATGAAATAATGCCATTTACTTACTCACATGGATATTCTACTAGTCGAATGATCACATGCAATGTCAATAACCACTTTCATAATGATGGAATGCATAATGCCAGACTATCATAACCACATAGCCAAGGCCTCGTGCCAAGACTACAAATAAGATTTTGCCAAGGCCTTGTGCCAAGACACTAGTTTGTCTCATGAGACCTACCGATGCATCGAGGAGCTATAGCGGGCTCCACCCGTCACTTATTAAGTCCAATGCATTCCTCATATGAACAAGTTTAAACATAACATAAACATTCGTATTGAAACTAGAATACGAAATGTCAATACTTTTACCACAAACCTTGAATGGTTTAAAAATAGCACATCCACAGTCAAACATAACTCATTCGATACAATATGGAAGATTGTATTGTATCACATTAACCTCAATCAAGAATAATGAAGGATGTTGACATAGATGAAAATAATCATCAAAACTATTTGAGAGAAATATCCCCCTTTTCTTGAAAACATTTAAAAGTCACACTATTTGTCAAAAAGCCATTTAAAAATAGATTTTTGAATCAAAGTGTCCCATACCACTTTGAAACTTTTTAAAAGGATTTTTAATTTTAAAACTTTAATGTCCATATAAATAAATCCTTAAAACCATTTTTAAAATATGGACATTAATGAGCATGATTTAGAAGAATAATTCTTTAAAACATTTTAAAATGGTATTTTGGTTAGAGTTTCTAACCAAAAGAGAGACACTTGAATACAAATAATTGAGGTAATCAAAACATTGTAATATCATGAGAATAAAGGAATTCATGATATACTATGTCAAAGTACATTATATACACCACATAAAAGTGATTTGGTGTATATCATCAAATAAGTCTCAATGGAATGTAAATTGAGATGAAATCTCTCATAAAGGTTGTATCCTTTGGTTAAGGATAAATCAACGACATAATTATGTGTGACAAATATAAATACACTAAATATGATTGGATATTCAGTGTAAATCAATCAAAGTATATTCACACATATTCTTGTAAAAACAATACCAACGAATTGGATGTTTAACTCAACAAATGGAGAATGAGTTAAAATTACTCTTATCAAATTCATATCAATGAATTGAGAATTATCAATGGAGTGATTATGTGTATCAAACTTATATCCACAGGAAGGGGAGTGGAAATTATGACATAATCAAATGAATAGTGATTCCACACATAATCTTGGGGTAATATAATCAATGAAATATGCGTAAAGCCAAATGAGTGGAAATTGAAATCTCAAATTCCCTTATTGATTAGGTAACTTAAGAAACAAACACCCATGAAAGAAAGATCATACCATGATGATGTAAATACCCATAAAATAAAGTATATTACACAATGAATACAATCATGGGTAGTACACATACACCACATGCAATAATTAAGTGGTGATCAATGGAATTCTCACGGAATTAAAAGTGAGACAAGAAACCCCTTACCACGTTAATCAACTGAGTCGTATGGCCAAAAGTTAATAACCACCAAATGATTTACAGAATAACATGAATATAAATATAATCATGAATATATATCAAATGGCAGTACACAATACACCACTTTCAATAATTTAGTGGCGAAAAATGGAAATCTCACGGAATTGAAAGTGAGATAAGAAAATCCCTTACCACGTTAATCAACTGAGTCATATGGCCAAAAGTTAATAACCACCAAATGATTTACAGAATAACATGAATATAAATATAATCATGAATATATATCAAATGGCAGTACACAATACACCACTTTCAATAATTTAGTGGCGAAAAATGGAAATCTCACGGAATTGAAAGTGAGATAAGAAAATCCCTTACCACGTTAATCAACTGAGTCGTATGGCCAAAAGTTAATAACCACCAAATGATTTACAGAATAACATGAATATAAATATAATCATGAATATATATCAAATGGCAGTACACAATACACCACTTTCAATAATTTAGTGGCGAAAAATGGAAATCTCACGGAATTGAAAGTGAGATAAGAAAATCCCTTACTTTGTACTTTTTCCTTGGTCGATGGTAGGTTTACCTCCTGTATAATGGTGAAATAATTGTTATTGAATAATACAAGAATCATTTACTTTAATATGATATCATATATGATCTTTTAACATTGATTTGTTAATAATATCTTAGTATTAACGCCGTTTCGGGTGTTAACTTACTCATTTTCTTTTATATGTTTTGTTACATAAGTCATGTTTGTTGTATATTATTCATATCCAGAATGATATCAAGTACTTAAACATAATTTTTAAATCATTAAATGATAATTATACTTGAATGGATACGATGGATAATGAATCTCATCGCGTTCGTGGAGACGGTAGTCCGTACGTACGCACGAACGCTACTTCCATTTAAATTTTTATTTTAAAAGAATCGAATCCAAATGATACATAGGTATATTACTATTCCAGTATAATATAATATTTTATATATGTTACTTAAGTTCATTAACACCATCCTTTATACGTTCCATGTGTGGTATGAACGAGTCATATCATTTTAAGGGGGCGGTAGTCCGCACTTCCTCAAATGAAATTATCGTATGTATATACGACATGAAACGAATAATGGTATGAAATAAAATGGAATTACAGAAGATTATATATAAAATATATATCATTAATATCATATTTAATTACAGTGCCATCATAATGGCCACCATGAGAGGCGGTAAGATGTTTTTGAACAATCATCGTTTCGTGAGGCGTTAGTTTGCCATCCACAGAAACATTATGTTCATCATACATTAGATGGAGTTGTGTGTATGTGTAGTTTGAATACTTCTTATAACAACATCCTAGTATATTGAGGATACTGGTTTTGTTACAAAAGAAGGGAAATAAAAAGAGTTTGGGGGTTGAAGAAGCAAAATAAATGAAAATAATTTAAGAGAAATCGTTACCTTTAATTTAGGTAACTCACTTTGGTTGGAACCAAAGGACTTGTTGAAATGCTTTCTGCCTAAGGGGAAGCTTCAAGGAGGAGGAGTGGGATGTGGGGAGCTTAGTTGGGCAGAGTTTGGACGAGCCAAGTGGCTTGAGAGGTGTGAGGAAATGAGAAGGAGGAGTGCCCTTTTATAAGAGGGGTGAGGGGAACCTTTGGAAAAGCTAGAAATATTAATTTATAATAAATTCATATTCGGTTTCCAATGGCTCCAAAGTTGACTATTCAAAGGTTGAGGTGGGGATAAGTCGAAAACAACTCATCCAATAGAATTTAGACAGGTTTGGGTACTTATATTAACCTTATCTTTAAGTATTAACTCTAAGTTAATTAGTTTCACTTTTACAATGTCTCTTTGTATTTTTATATAATATGGTTAATAAACTTACTATATACATCGAAAAGACCCCCAAGTGGTCCATTAATGATTAACCTATCATAATATAAGTCTCTTGGCCGAACCTTAGATTTTTAGGAATTTAATATCAATTAATAATATAATATTTGTTTTAAGAACTCTTTTATGTCAATTTTGACACTATTCACTAGTTGATTTTTGTGAAACTCATAACAGATTGATTACTTCGAACAAAGTCAAATAAATCAATCCTAATATATCATATTATCCTAGAAAATTTGTTTAATTCATTAAAAGTTTCATATTATAATTATTTGGGTATTTATAATATCAATTATGTTAATTTTTTACTATTTTAGTAATTACTGCATCATCATTGTGTCATAAATAAAATAAATTTTTAATGTCACAAAAATTATAAATAAAATATAATTATGTAGGAAACCTTTTTAGCTTTCTAAGGAATATTTATAATCTAAAATCCAGCATATATAACCCTATGTAACAATTGTTTTGCTAAAAGATATATGCTTGTGTCATTTTTGTATTCATTTTAACTTAATTAATATAAAGTGTCATTATCACTTACAAGTGGATCCATGGGGTCCCAAAATTGACCCAAAGATGCCCATGGTCGACCATGTATCAACCAATAGGGTTAAGACACATTTTAGGGTAATTTAGTATTATTATAATATTATTTTTTTTAACCCTTATTTATCGGATTTACCCTTAACCATGGTAAATAAAATATTTACCGCAGTAATTATTCAAAATGTCTAAAAATAAAAGTTACCTATTTACACAATTTGGAGATCCTGATTCCAAATATGGAATCCATTTTTCTAAATTCAAAACACATAAGTGGCAGAAATTAATTTAAAATTAATTCCCGCTGTCAAAACAAAAAGCGTGTTTTTAAGAGATAATAACTATCAAAAGATTGACACTTGTTTATGTTCGGTTTAATTGTAAAATTATGTCCAATGACCAACATTATATTAAATGGTAAAAATATATTCTAAATATACTTTAAAACCACTCAAATTCACAATTTATCACTATTAATTATTTTGATTAAAAAAGTTGTTTTTAATTAAAATTTAGTAATTTTCACTATTCATCAAAATATGAAAGTTATCCGAAAAGTACCAAAATTTCACCTTAGGCTAAATTCGATATTCCGAATCCAAAAATTAAGTCCATTTTAAAATATAAAATATATATAATTTCAAAAAGTAGGTATTACTATTCATAACGGCTAGTTTGATTGGTTGTGGTGTGTTAAAATCTCGAAGTTGCGTACAATGCACGTCATTGCATTATTCGAAAGGAAACATACCGAGGAAGCTTGGGGTGTTACACCTTTAATTGACCTGATTTTGAAATATTTTTTAGACCCCAATGAAAATCACAAGTTTGGGGTGTGTACTTTTTATGTGGTTTGTTATGTTATGTAGGCCTTTCTATATCTTTTCTAATTCACCATGTAACTTAATCAGACTTATGGCTCAGGTAGAAGCTGGTGGTATGGGAAAAGTATTTTCTTGGGAACCTGGACCAAGTTACAGTTATTTTATTAATTTAATTGCTTTCATTTATCATACTTTGGCACACTTCTTTGTGTTTACCACACGAAATGTAAAGGTCTAGATACCTTGAGTGCTAGCCTACTCGGATTATATATCATACCCTGCTCAGGTTCTATTTGGTACCCGAGTAGACTTTATGTTCATAGGTATGGATACAAGGAAGCATTCCACTTTTTATTCTTGATTTTTTTTTCTATTTTGGATTGAGATTTGGGGGCAGAGGACCGATCCATGCTCGAGATGCCATGTGATAGTTTCTGTTTGGTATTTTGAGTCTTTGTTTGAATGAAGTATGTGGTTGTACCCCGTAACCCTTACCTTTTATTTATTTATATTCATAATCACACATTGACATCATCATGGTATCACTTATGACATTTTAGCTTTCATATTTATTATATATTTTTCTGTTGGGTCATTTATCTACTTCTACTACTACATGTTTGCTTTTCTATATTGCTTCTACTACTTTTTTGAATATTTTTACCTTCCCTTATGAAATAACCTTTCTTATTATGGAATAGTCTCTCTATAGACTTACCCAAGGCCCTCGCTACTAGTTTGTAGCATCTGGAATTTGGGGAGATGTGCATGAGGTCTTGTGGCCCACCGTTTCAGGGCCCGTTTGCAGAGGCACTTGGTTCGGGATTCTACAAAGTTGTATCAAAGGGGTTTATTTTTTTTCCTTTTGTAGGGTTAGACAAGAGACTAGGATATAGGGATTTGTAACTTACCCTGACTTAGCTAACCCATGTATAGGAGAAACCCAAATTTCCTGGGGTGGGATACCAATTATTGAAAATACCATTTATTATTGATATGACTTCACTTTTGGGTGATGCACTTGATTTATACTATTAATGGTATTATAGTTATTGATATGATGATTTTGACTATTTTATCCCGATGAAATGAGGGAATTTCATTTAAATTAATCATATAAGAAACCATTGGTATTTAAATGACATGTATATTATCATGCCATATCTACTTTCAGCGTGCATATGCCTATTGTCATGTTAGTTTTATTGTGTTTTGTTGTAATTTCATATAGTAATTGCTAGTTATAAATATAAATTTTGTACCATATTTCAAGATGAAATTTTATCCTTAAGTGTAAATCTTATACTTTGAATTGACTATACCTATGAGGCATTTCACCTTCACTTTTCTTACTTTTCCTTGACTTGTTTACCACATCTTCTATGAAATACCATCTAAGGTGTTAATTTTCCAATTGTACAACAATGTCATTGTGATATCATCGTACTATCCTCCTAGAGAGTATTGATGAGAACATTGCAGAGTTGGTAGGTATGGAACCTATCACAGTGCCTCCTGTAGTTCTTCCTGCAGTGCCTCTTATAGTTTCTCATGTGGCACCTCTTCTGGATCTTCCACTGGGCACTAATGTTCAGTTCAAGAATAGTCTTTTCAAGTTCGTGAAGTTAGTTTAGAGTGTTCCCAATCCTACCCTAACTATGACAGAGCTTACGTGGGATTTTATGTTGTAGAATCCTCCCACCTTCTTAGTGGATGATGGTACAAATGCTGGAGATTCATGGATTGAAGCTATAAAATCTATTTTTTCCATCTTGAGATGATTACAAAGTGGAGGGTCAAACATGTTGTGTTTATGATTCATGAATCTTCGAAGAATTGGTGGTATGTCATTTCACATATAGATCAACACTTAGATATGGTTTGGGTAGACATCTAGATAGCCTTCTATTATCACTTCTTTCTGTAGACTCTGGGACTAGATCATGCCAAATAGTTCTTATATCTTCAGTAGGGATTTAGGATAGTGTTAGAGTATTTTACTTGTTTCACAATGATTTAAGGTTTTTCTCTATCTCTGACCGGTGACATACTAACTACTACAAGATGCATTGGGGATAGACTTGGATATGTTATCTGCTCACAGGTGAATGTATTTCATTTGAAAACTATTATAAAGATCGTGAATTAGGACTTAATTACAAAATGAAATTTCTGGGAAGCTGCTTCTGTGAGCCAGGGTGGTTCAGTTCTAAGGAAGGGTGACGGTTCTTCATGTAGTCATCAGAGCCACTTTGAGGGTGAATATGAGGGAAATTACAACCATATAGAACGTACTAAAAATACTATCATATGTCATCAGTGTGGTAGGAACAACCATAAAAATACTTAGTTTCTGAGAAACCTATTGGAGTGCCAAGATTATGGCAAGATGGGCTATCATCAGCATTTCTTCTTTTCTTTTCCTTCAGAAACCAATGACATATGTGTTTTTTCAGCACCTCCATCAAGTATGGTATCTATGTCTCCATGTTATATTTGGAGTTCATTTTCCACCAGCCAATCAAGCTGAGGAAATAGAGGCCATGTCCGAGGTAGTCAAGTTCTAGATCACCAACGTCAGCATAGTGGACCTGCTCAGACAAGTTAGGAGGCATCTCAATGATGAGGTTCAGGTCATATGTATGCAGTTCATCTAGAGATAATAGAGAAGAGCCTAAATCCTTATAAGTTTAAAGGTATTATCATTGTATCCTCTAATTTAGTTTTTCAACTTTTCGATACTGGTGCATAACACTCTTTCTTATCTGCTACCACTATTTTGATTTTGGGTCTTTCCATCGATCAATTATTTGGTGTTATGTCTCTTGAATCTGCTTTAGGGATTAGAAAAAATATAATACTCTAGTTCCAAGAGTTCCCCCTTGAAATAGGTAGGTATCATTTCTACAAGAATTTCTACATCCTCCAAATAACCGGCTTTGATGTCATTCTCAGTATGGACTATATCATTCCTTTTCATGACCAAGTGGATTTCTATCATTTCCGAGTTCCCTTCGAAACACCTGAGGGTAGTACTTTTACACACAAGGGGGAATGGGATATCCAGGAAGATTGAGATGGACCCAAGCGTTCTGGGTTGGGCACTGTGACAACTTAACTAGCAAGTCTCTTTATGAGTGATCATGAACTGCAGTCAGTGGAGTTCCCTCCTATTGTGGATTGCTTCAGGGATGTATTTCATAAAAATTTCTTCATCTTACATCCTATGAGGGATGTTTATTTCACTATCGAGCTAGTTCCAGGTGTGGAACCAGTGTCCATTCCTCTTTATAGGATTTCACCTAAAGAGATTGAAGAACTCAATAAGCATCTTGAAGACCTTAAGGATAAGGGTTTAATCAGACCTATCACATAATTTACGGTTTACTAGTCCTTTTCTCCTAAAAGGAGGATGGTACCATCATATTGTGCATGGATTACCATTGAATCAATCAGATTACAGTGAGGAATCATTATTCAATACCTCGTATAGACGACCTCTTCGACTAACTCTGAGGAGAAAATGTTTTCTCCAAGACTGAGATACGGTCTGGATATGAGAAGGTGAATGTACAACCATCTGACATGCCACATATAACATTGCAGAGCAGGTACGACTTATACAACTACCTGGTTATGTCACCAAGTCTCAAAAAAGTTTCATTAGTTTTCATGGATCTAATGATTCAGGTTTTCCACCCATACCTTGATTCCTTTATGGTAGTTTTTTTTTTGGAATATTGGTGTAGTCATGCTCTAGACACAACCATGCAATCCATATTGAGATCATGATGAGTACACTAATAGAGTACCATCTATACACGAAGCTTGGTAAGCAACACTTTTGGATCAATAAGGTTCACTTCATGGGTCAA
Source organism: Viscum album (assembly GCA_963277665.1). Lineage (NCBI taxonomy): Eukaryota > Viridiplantae > Streptophyta > Magnoliopsida > Santalales > Viscaceae > Viscum > Viscum album. The sequence continues at coordinate 409,089,345 of OY728129.1, read as the reverse complement.
AACATATCTGAGGCAGACATATCAATTGACCTATAAAAAGTGACTGCATTAGTTTCATGGGGGCATCCCAAGAATGTGTTTGACATATGCAGGTTCTTTGGGATTGATGGATATTACAGACATTTCATCCAGTATTTCTCCCACTTAGAAGCACCTCTTACGGCCTTGACTAAGAAGGGTGTAAATTTCATCTGGTCATAAGTTTGAGATAAATATTTCTACGAGTTAAAAGAAAGACTCATGATAACATAAATCTTGATTATTCTTGAGCCAGGAAGAAGTTATAATTTTTACTATGATGCTATAGGAATCAGACTGGGTGTAGTTCTGATGTAGAGTGATTGAGTTGTGGATTATGGATCCTGATAGATGAGGCCTCACAAGAATAACTATCCTACACATTATCTTGAATTACTAGTTGTGGTTCATTCTCTATAATTTTGGAGACACTACTTTTGAGGAGAAAGGTTTTTTTGGTTACATGGCTCAAAAAATCTTTAAATATATCTCCACTCTATAAGACTTGAATTTGAGGTAGCACAGGTGGGTTGAATACCTATAGTTATTTGAATTTGAGCTTTCTTATACCCCTAGTAAGGGTAATGTCATAGATAATGCTCGAAGCTGCAATACGCAGACACAAGTTGTCTAGGAAGCCAACAGTGAGTGGCATATGATGGCTTTGTTTTCTGAGATGCATCTGGAGGTTCATGAACAGTGTGGACAACCAGTTCTAGTATCTCTTATTGTGACATCCTATCTTTTAGTATGAGTCCATATGTGACAGTTATCTGATCAGGAGGGGTTATTTTTAGGTAATATTTTCATAAGAGGGAACCCACCTCCTGGTTGGGTTATTTATGGAAGTGAAACTCTACTCTACTATGGTAGTGTATAAGTGCCTTTTGATATTCGAGAAGAGTTGATGATGGATATCATTCCTTTTTTGGGTATTTTATCCTAGAATTACCAATATTTAAAAATATATAAATCATTAGTACTAGTGGCAAGGTAGGAAGAATAAAATAGCAGGTTTCATTACCCAGTGCTCCACCTGTCAATAGGTGAAGGCAGAGCACCAGTGAGATGTTGGACTCCTACAACCTCTTTCCATTCTTGAGTGAAAATGGAATGATGTCACCATGAATTTAATTATAGTGTTTTCAATATATCCTCAAGGTAGTGATGTGGTATGAGTGATCATCTATAGGTTCACCACAAAGTCACACACTTCTTACCTATCTGAGAGACCTTCTCTATTGATGAGTTGGGAAGGATTTATATTTTGGATATAGTTCTACTTCAAGGCATTACCCATTATATGTAGTTGGATTGAGATGATCATTTCACATTGTGATTTTAGAAAGTTTTTTATAAGGCACTGGCTTCATATGTACTTTTCTGTATTGTATATCACCCCCAGCCTGATGGCCTGTTCAAGTGGCCATTAGAGTGTTAGAGGATATTTTTCGGACCTATATTATTGATTTTGGTGGCTCTTGGGTGAAATATATTCATCTAGTTGAGTTTTCCTACAATAACAGATTATAAGACACAATTCAAATGGATCTATATGAGGACCTCTATGTAAGACCATGACATTCACCTCTATGCTAGCTCGAAGTAGGTGAGGTAGCTCTTTTAGGTCCACTTCTTGTTTAAGAGACTTCTAGGCATGTTTGGAAAATTTATAATAGTATGGATACAGCTCATAAAAGAAATAATTATTATATCAATAGTTTCCGTAGACCTATGGAGTTTGAAGTTGTACATTGGGTCTTTCTATGTGTTTCACTGAGCTTGAGTCATAGGTGAATCAAGAGACAGGGATATCTATCACCGAGATATGTCAGGAAGTTCAATATATTAGAAATATTTGGCTTGGTAGCCTATCGTTTGTTGTTAACTTAGAGGTCTCATGTCATGCACAATGTCTTCCATGTATTTATGCTTCAACATTATCATCCAGACCCGTCTCATTCATTTGATCTTGATGATATCTAACTTGATGTGAAAGAATCCTTTGAGGAGAGTCTGATCTATATCGTCGACCATAGCACAAAGGTTCTCTATGGTAGGTTAGTTACTCTGGTTCAGGTGTTATGGCAACATGAACACATTCAGGATCAGCCATGGGAGTGGGAGACTGATGTATGTGCATAGTCGCCAGAATGTTTCTCAGACGACATTCCACCACCCTCAAAAGGGAAACTCAAGGATAAGTTGTCTTAAGGTTGGGAGGTTGTAACATCTCGTATTAAATCAAGGTATGAACCATTTAATTTTTTTTAGTCCAAATCATTTAAAGAGACTTAGGGAACGCACCCAAACAGTCTATTGTGGATCTCGAGCAGATATTAAATTATTTAAATAGTTTCATGGGATTTATGTAAAATAATACATCACACTCTAGCATAATGTTTGGGTTATAATAAATAAAAATTATTAAAAGTAAAAAAAAGAAAATTTAAATAAATCCAAAGAGATTAAAAAATAATGAAAATAAATACTATAATAAAAAAGCGCACATGAGAAGAGAAAAAATTATTAAAATTGGGTTTAGTTATTTTTATTAATTTTTTCTTAATTTCACTTGTCTTCCCCTTTTTTTATTTTTATTTTATTTTATTCTTTTACTTTTTATTTATTTTATTTATCTTTTTTTATCCTTTCCTTATTTGTTTCCTTTATGTTTTTTCTTTCCTCCTCTCCTCCCTCTCCCTCTCTATGTGTCGTACCCCACCCCCTAGATGAGTGGTGGACACCCCCTTCCTCTGCCTTGGAATCCGGATGTTGCTATGTCTCTTCTTCTTTTTCAACATCGTCATAAGAAAAGTGAAGCTCTTAGTAAGGCTAATCTTCCTCACCAATAATCGCTAGATTTCATCCCCTGTCCATTGCGCAATATGCCATGGTTTTCTAAAATCACATGATTTATTCCATTCTAGGTCAAATACAAGGTTTTCATGGTACGTGGGAGATACTACCACTATGAGGTAGGGCTTATATGATATTTCTTATTGTTTAATTGTGTTATTCAATTCACATTGTTATATCGAGCGTCGGTACAAACAGGTGAATCTCAATTGAATGATATTGATTTAATTAAACTACTTAGCCTTGATCTTGCGAACTTTTCTTAATTATAACCCTTCCTAGGCTATCACCATTCCATTGGATAACAATTTGGGTGTGCCGACACAATCAACTTATTTTTACCGTTATCTTTGGTTCTTTAAATTCTCAGCTATGTGTGTTTTTTTTGATACTTTGGGTTGAAGTTTAAATTTAATAAAATTATTTAGGGTGAATTGTTTTCCTAAATAATTTGTTTATAAGGTTTGTTGTGCCTTTCTTTTATTTAAATGTTGTTTCATCTGCTTACACTAATAAATTCCATGTTATGTTTAACCTGAGTTATGATATTGGAATTGATTGGTTACATAAATGGATGAAATTATGAATTATTTCTGTGAGATATATGTATATGTTCCTCTCTTATGGTTAACTGGTAATCAATATGGTGAGATAAAATGGGTTCTATATTAAGAATTCACAATTGGATTCACTATTCTTGATAGGTTATAACATAATGCACTAAGGAACTAATGTTTTAGGATCTCTAAGCATGGGATCCCCCAGGGTTTTCACATACTATTGAGTGAAACTGGTTCCCTAAGGGGAAACCGAGGATGAACTCATTGGCAATATGGCTACACCAAACCTCAGTTGAGACTCAATCCCTTATGTGTGATACTTGGTATGGACTAATAGTTACCACACCACAAGAAATACTTGGGATTCTGGAATGGATTTCCTTGGATGAGCTTGGTGTCATTATATAATTGATTGGATGTACCGTAGTGATACATTCGGGATGGGATCAGACTCCACCTCTATACTAATCAATTTTAATAGAAATGATTGAGATGATTTTATTGATGCAACATAAATTTTTTATTATGCTTTGTGAGGCCTCTCTTACACCTTTAGGGTGCTTGATTTTGACATCTAGTTTAGACCCCAAGAAAAAGAACATGCTTGGGGTGTAAACTTTTTCTGTGGTTTTTTATGTTATGTGGTCCTTGATATATATACTCCACATTACCAAGTATCTTAATCAGACATATAGCTCAAGACGATGTAGGTGGTATGGGATGGGTGTCTTCTTGTGAACCCAAACCAGGTTACAATTATTTTATTAATTAAACTGCTTGAATTTATTATACATTAGAACATCGTTATTTGTTTACAGCATGAAATTGAAAGGTCTAGATACCTAGGGTGCCGACCTACTATGATTATACCCCACACCCTACACGGGTGTTGTTTAGTACCCGAGTAGATTTTATGTTTATTGGTATGGATACAGGGAATTGTGATGCTTCTGATGCTTGATTGCGTTTCTGTTTTCGATGGATATTTGAGGGAAGAGGACCGAGCCATGCTCAAGATTCCATGTGTTGGTTTATGTTTGTTATTTTGTGTCCTTGTTAGAATGAAGTCTATGGTTCTACCACATACCCATGTAATTTTATTTATTTACATTTGGAAACATAAATTGACATCATCATCGCATTAGTTATGACATTTAAGCATCCACATTTATTATATATTCTTATTTTGGCTAATTTATCTGCTTCTATTTCTGTATTTTTTCTTTTCTATATTTCTTCCACTACTTGTTTGAATATTTTTACTTTACACTAGGAAATACCTTTTCCTATGAGGGAATATTCTCCCCACAGACTTACCCAAGGCCCTCGCTGCTAGTCGTCAGCCTCTGGAATTTAGGGAGATGTTCTTGAGGTCTTGTGTCCTAGCCTCTCGGGGCCCGTTTTTAGAGACATTCAGGGAGGGATTATACATAGACAATAGTTAGATATAAATCAGATAGATATATTTAGTAATATATAATCAAATTATATTATAAATCACAAGTATCATGTAATCGACATATAAAACCCATTTCCCTATAATGATTCATGTCATGTCAATACCTATATGCCTGAAATGATGCATGAACATAGACACACCCTATTTTCATAAAAATAAAATAGAATAATTCCCATAAACTAGTAAAATCAAAAACCATGTGTCTCACCCAATGTGAAAATAAAATGCAATCATATAAAGTGAAATATGAGAACAATATGGCCCATCCCTATCAACTTGGGTAGACCCCATGAATTGATTGATCACTCCCAGACAGGAACTAATTACAAAGTTCCAACACACTTCTAGTATCTTATCTACCATCCCTAAATATTAAGTCAAATAAACACATCTAATTCCATTTTGAAACACCCTACCTAGAATCCACTGTACTGGTTCCCCGAGTTAGTATGCCACATGGCCTCAAGATTACCTCCTTGTATTCCAGATGGTATCGACTAGTTGTGAGGGCCTGTGAGGTTAGCATGGGGAGAATATTCCTTTATTATCATAAAATATATATAATTGTTAATAATAATATTTATAAAACAGGCCATATAATATCATAGATAATCCAGTGAAAGTTCTAAAAATAACTGCACTATCAAATGTTCCAAAAATAAGTAATGTCATACATTACATAACTGATCCCCCATAGGAAGATCGCATACAAGGATAAGACTGAAAAAATAAAAATAGAATGAATACTTTTCCCAAATCTAATTCTAATACCTTCATAGTCCCAATGTCTATACCCACTCCTCACAAGCCATGCAAACCAAATCAATCTACCATGTCATGCACTTTCCCAAACCTAAACCTATAAGTAGATAGTCTTTTACTCGGGTACACAAGTTCCATGGAAGAATGAGTAAGGTGTGAGTAAAACTAAGTAATATACCACTAACAGAATTTATAAAACAAAAACTCCATAATATAGTGCATATAAATGTTCTATACATGACCTTTTACCATTTGGAAGACTAATAATTAGTGATTTAATATTTTGATTAGAAGGGCAGTAACCAACTACCGATTCCATGAATCAAAGGTCGAACCCAACATCAGTCTGCAACTTCTTTATCCATGGTTTGTGTGTCTCTTATTATGGTATAAAAATGGATTGATTGGTTCAAGGGTATACTACCATGGAACCCATGGTCGTAATAATATAAGGTGATCCACATGGATCAATTGTGTATTCCCTCTCAACAAATCCCATAGGGAATCCAAGTGTGGGGTGAACCTTGGAATTAGAGTGGACATAAATACTAGTTTGAACTCAGGGAATTGTTCTTTTCATTCATAAGAATATCCTTATGAGAATCCTTACCTTATTCTTGAGTGATTCTACTTATCATAACTAGTCCAAACATGAGAATCCCATCATGCAGCATTCACCTATATACCTTGAAAGAACTTACAATATTAATCCGTGGAATTTGAATAATATATACATTACCTTAATCCAAGGGGGATCCACCCTAAGGAAGTTGAGGTAATGAGTCTAAGTGGAATCAGATGGCCCTCTCAAGGAATTCTATAGCATTAAACCTCCATGAATATAAGGGAGTTATTACACCATGGAATTTATGAAATTACCCTAATGGATTAAAGGATCTCTCAATGAATCCCACACAAATCTAAGACTAAATGGACCCCATATAAATAATCCAAAGGAATTCCAACCAATCATCATATAAATATACATTTATTTAAAAAATCTCTATTAGTTAAGAAAACATACCCAAATAATGAAATAATTATGAAAAAACAAAACCCGAAGGTCATATTCATTGTCTATTCTACTAATTACTAACATAGATCAATGCCGTTAATTAAATTCACCCCATTTCATAAATAATTACAACTTAAATGTTAAAAAATTACATACTAATTAGCAAAATCTAACCCGTTTTAAAATCCAAATTCCCATTTCATAAAATGGTACCTTTATAATTACCAACACATTTATCCATTTCATGTTCTGATTCCATTTACAACATAAATGGTTTTAAAATCCCATTTCATAACCATTTTATTAATTCATAAATTTCATCCCAAACATTTCAAACATAGGTTTCCTATAATCATATTCTAATTACCAAACCATTAACAAGCTCACAATTTAACTATCCAATTCTCATGACAAACCCATTAGATAAGGGATTTACTATGGATTCTCTTTATAAGTCTCTAATCATTTTTAATGGGTGTTGAATATTATAAAATGAAAATTTGTAATATTCCATTTAAATTAGGTCATTACCATAAAATCTAACATTACCACACTACCTAATAACTTAGATAAATAAGAGATATTATCAGCTAATTTTAAGGTACCACCTACCTTATAGTTATTAAATTCCACTCATCTAATATTGGCTTATGGTTTATCCAAAATCATAAGAATATGAAAATCTAGAAAAATAAAAATAGGGAATATTAGATAAACATGGTGATCAACCACTACGAAGAGAAATAAAAAAAGTAAAGGAAGGATATAGATTCTTATACTAACCTTCATCATTAATTCTCATAAAAAAGAAGTAGAAAGTCCATGAAATCAAGGAGTTCCACCCATAGAATAATGGAATAGGGGGAGGAGGGCATGGGGGTAACTACTAGTTAAAATGGGCGATAAAATAAAGTGGTGTTTTATTAAGGATATAGGGGTAAAAAATATTCATTCCCCATTTAAAAAAATCCTAAGGGGCCATCGTCTCTTTACTAATAAGCCGCAAAATAGCTGTTGAGACTAGTATAGATGTCTATGCTGTATAAAGGTCATCGGTGAGTAGGTGGCTGTTGGAGTAGCCCATATAGCCTCGGCCTCCCTATGTTTCTCTCCCAAACCCTAAATGTACCACCCAAACATCATTCCACATCTAAAGGGGGTATTTTTAGGGGTTTTATCCCTCAAAATTCAGTTTCAAATGATGAATTAATAATTGACCCCTCTTCTAATAAAAAAAATCCAAAATTCACAATAAAACTAAAGGCTTGTCCAGATGCCTGAGTATTATAAATTACCTTTTTGAGTAATGAGGGATTATATTATCTATTGAGTAAATTAAACTCATATAGAGGTACTTTGGGTAAGACTTTCCATTATACTAGAGGCTTATACTTTATTATAGAAAGTTGGGGGTTGACTATATGTAGATTAAGAATTACTCATGTGTAAATTATGGATTTCATATAGTTCTAAATATTTACATGAAAATTTCATGTACCTTATACAAGATGAGAAATTGTATATGTGTAAATATATATGGATTTTATTTCTTAGTGAGTAACAGAAATTGTGGTTTATCTAAAGAGTAATACATTAATATGGTTTGAATAAGTTAATTTTATAGAAGGAATATGGATTACGAAACTAAATAATTAGAAGAATTCATATATAATGGTAACAATGTTTGATAATATGGTGATATTAAACCATATTTAAAATAGTAAGTGTTTCATTCCATCCAAATTGTCACATGTTAATACCTCAATCATTCAACTGGGTTGGTTAAACCAAAGTAGGGTACTCATGGATTATCTTGTGTAAGGAATGGTGAAAATAGATAACCCTAAGTGTATGGTAACCAAATCCCAATATTTTAATTAGGACACACTTATATGATAATCCTAAGAGTTAGGATACCATAGAGATATAGTTGAGTATTTCCACATGGTGTATTGGGTAAAGAGTCACCAACTAAGTTATCCAATAATCATATACGATATTATTGGGATGATGCTATGCCTAAATGGATATGTGGTGAGTGGAATTCAAAAGTGGATTCATTTCTTAGTGAAATATTGATCTTGTCCCACTAATGGATATGAAAATTTTTAATAGGGTCATCATTTTATTGAGAGACCATTTAATAAAAGAAATTATTAAATGGTAACAATACATGATACCCATTTGATAAAATATTCTATTTTAGATAATATCACTATCATCATCAAACTTAAATGTGTGATTAATCCTTTTAAAAGAGAAGCATAATTTATGTTACTATTATGATTGGTAACTTGAGAAGTGTTATTAAGTAAAGGAAAAATTATATGAGTTAGAGAAACTCTTTCCTGAGTAACTAGGTGTTGAATTTATTCAATAGATAATTGGAAATGAATATGAGAAGAATAAAATATTCACTTTAGGTTTCAAAGGAATCAACATAAAAATTACCTAATGAATTTTCTAGTCTTATAGACTCATACATACTCCTCAAATTTCCATGGCTAAATTTCTATATATGGAATTTTCTTAGGAAACATATATAATTCTCCTATAATTTTTTTTAAATATTCTATTACCTAGGTTTCGATGCCCATTAACTATGTATCTCACTAATGTTATGGCATAAGTATCATACCCTTAAAATACTCATAAGGTGCTTCCTACCATATTATTTCCCATCTCATCATATAACTGAAACTAAATCTTACAAATTTAAACACACAATTTGGACTACTACTCATAGGAACCACTTGAAAAAACCAAAAAATATCATCCCATGAGACTTTTTATAAGGTTTATAAGCATCATAGATCTCCATGACACCACTATTCCATATCATCAACCATATAGCATACTAATATCTAGTAATAATGGACATAAATCTTTTGGATCTAATAGGTGATTCTAGGAACAATGGCCATATTACCTTCCAAAACACTCATATTGATATGAGTGTTCTAAACATTATTTAAATCAATGACCTCTGATAGTCATTAGATAACACTCATGTGCTACCCTCTACAAACTTTAGACTTTCTAGATGGGGGATATAACACATTTTTATCCATTATTAGTAATAGTTATTTAGTTTCTATACTTCATCATAAACAAAAAACTAGTTTGTGTGGTATGAAATGTAAATATGCATAACCATTCAACATATTTTCAAAGGAGAAGGATTTTACAGTGGGTTCATCAATTTGTATTTTACATGTTTCTTTACCCTGCTCCAAATTTAAACTTTTGATTATGAATCATGGTTTTATTGGGATGTGCATGAAAAAATTGATAGGATGGAAGGTTGAATCATCTCATAGAAATATTATTATTTAGTACTAAATTCCCTTATAGATTTAATATATATTTATGAATTCAGTCCTAGTAACAATATCAGTTAATTATATTGATTTAAAACTTAGAAATATGAAGGAATATGGTGAAATGTATTGACTAAAAATCATGTATTTATATACACTTTAAAAACTAAATCATACAGTACTCAAACAATAGGTTATCTCATGGTTATCATTATGGGAGGGATATGACAACCCTTGTCTTTATTACACATTAATTCATGGTTTATTGCATAATATTACACATAATACAACCCAGAAGGGTGAGAAGCCTAGTATCTTTGGCTTAATAGGTACATTAAATAATAAATTAAAATAGAGGGTACATTGTAATTATTGAAAACTTCCTTAACATTCTCATAATATTCCATCATTCTTAAAACTACATGGGATAACCAGGGGACAAACATAAGGAAGGGGTGAGATATAAAGCCCAGTAATGGAATAAACAAATCATAAAATGAATAAAGTATTAAAACTTAGAAAAACTTTATTTAAATGGGTGATAAATATGTGAGAATAATAAATATGAATAATGAGGCATGATATAACATGATAACATAAAGGAAACATGGGAACGCGATAACAACATTAAACATTAAATCATATATATAGGTCAAAAATAACCATTAAGGCATCATAACATTGTGGAAAAATTCCCATAACGGATTAGGTTCACTCCCCAATACCATACATAATTTATCACGAAACTAAAAAAATTCCCAACGCATTGGATTTCTATATAATTATAGGTGCACCCATCGCATTCATATCATGTGAATGCATAAGTGTGCCACATATAGAATACAACATAAGGATGTATTTAATTAATTTTAACCACACTATAAAGGAGTGTGGTTTAAATATATGTAATTAAAAAATAAATGAAGTATAAGAACATCTTTGTGAATACCCATGAGTGGAAATGAGGGTTGATATTCACGACGCAGTCATTTCACATGAAAAATCACAGTGAAATTTCAACAGCATAACAGAAGTAATTAAAGATTCATAAAATTGTTTAATGAGAATGAATGGGTCATATAAAAATTTTGATATCAAAATGAAATTAATATGGATATGAAAAATCATATCCTAACATTAGGAATTTAAAAAAAATGCATTATATAAATAAGGTTCTTTAATAAAGGGGAGAAAAATAGGATCCCTTAAAAAAATTCAACATAGCAACAAAATAGGTGAATGTTACAATGATAGGATAAATGATATATCATTTTTATTACATAACTAATAAATTATATGGATCTTTATAAAGTCATGAAAACAAAACCAATTGAGATTCAAAAGGCTAATTACAAATAAGGTGCTTGAATGGAATAAAAGAGAGGGGAGCCCATTACCCTGAGAGGGTCATTCCAAAAGATTGGGAGGGGATTATTTAGATCTTGAGAGATCCTTTTAAGGACACTATAATGGTGATAAATGATTATGGATGTCATATAAGGATTTTTAGTAAAGATTAATGGGATATTATATGGTTTTATATAGTAAAAGAGAAGGAATTTCTTTATAATTTTTCAAACGTAGGTTTTGGACTATATACAATAAAGTAATAAAAAAAACATTCCCATGTATCTTGCTCATTGTTTATACCAAATTGGAAGGGTTTTAATTATTTCATAATTGTAATGGCATAACTCATTAAAATATTACCCTTGGTTATGGGGAAGTGAGTCATGTTCAAAATGAAACAATTTTAGAACCTTAAAATATAATATAGGGTTTGTAGGATTCATAAAAGAATTTTTAAATTAATAAAATAAACTCCAAATAAAATTAATTTAAAAGGGAAACATATATTTGTTCTTTTATACCCATTATATAATTTATTAAATCACTTTTTTGTAATTATGATGCCATAATACACACCGTATATTTATACCGTATTTAATTTTTAAACCCGAAAATTTGATTATCTTAGAAAATTATAAAAAATTAACTATTAGATAATTTAGAAATTACGGTTTAAAACAAATATATTTATTTTATCCAAATAATTAACTAATGTTTTGAATTTTCAATTTTAAATAAAAAAATTGATATTTATTTTGACAATAACAGTTTTTCAACCCTTATAAAAAATTACATTTGACTTCATAAAAATTATATTATCATTTATATTTAATAAACATTATAAAATTATATTATTTTATTAAAATATAATTTATTTTTAAAATTCATGAATTCATGAAATAAGGGATGACTTAATTGAAATTGCATATTACACAAAAAATAAAATTTGTGGTTTATCGTATCAAAATCAAAATCACATATAAAGTGACAACAATAAGAAGTAAATATAACAGTTATTCCATTGAAAATATAGTGTAAATATTCATATTACTAGAAACTTGATACATATCCATTTATTACACCATCAATTACCCTCAAGGTAAAGTACACAATGGTGATATTTTAATGGGATGGTTCGGCGTACATAGTTTGGGTCTCGATATTGATGAGCTTAAACTTCTACCATACATGATTTTTCTCATGATTTAGTTGTAATATATCAGATTGGTCTTGGTCAAGGGAAAATACTAGTGATTCTATCTCCCTCAGAAGCTCAGATAAATGGGATTAAAATAGTTTTATCCTACTAGTTGAGGTCATTTCTTCTTTTGTTTGTATCAATTGGATTTATCATAATCGTACATTTATAAAAATCATATGATCACTATTAAATGGTCATTTTATCAATGGTTATGGTGCTTAATGATCTTTTTAATGTGATATGATATAATAAAACCAAATAATTTCATGTGTTTTCTATAACCATAATAGAACATTTCATTCAATTACAATGTGGATTTTATTTATAATAGTTTGGATCATTACAATCTTCCCCCATTCAAAAATTTCCCCCTTGAAATTTTCATTTCACACACAAAAACAAAGATGAGGTTAATTATATTTTATCACCTCCTTCAGTTCCCACATCTCTTCCTAAAACTTGTGGATATCCATATAACTTTGACTAGGTTCATTTTCTTATTTCATGGAACATTGTCTCTACAATCTAAGATATTCACTGGAAGCTCTACATATGAACGATCATTCTTCAATGGTACCACCTCTATATTCAGAACATGTGAGGGTTTTAGTATGTACTTAATCAATATAGATACATGGAAAACATCATTTAATTGAAATAGGTTATTTGGGGGTTTTATTCAATAGACCACCGCTCTGATGTGGTTAAGGATATGAAAGGGGCTGATATATCTTGGAATAAGATTTCCCTTCTTCCCAAATATCATGACTTTATTCCATAGAGATATGCAGAGGAATTTCTTATCTCTAACCTCATACTCTAGGTCTCATCAATGATTTTTAGTATAGCTAGTCTGTTGACTCTGAGCATCCCTGATGCGCTATGAATGGTTTTGACCTTTTCATGCATTTATTAGACCATTTCATGACACAAAATTGGGTGTTCACAAACTTCATCCTAGAAAGAAGGTGTTCTACATATCTTGCCAAAAAGGGATTCATATGCATCCATTTGGATTCCTGAGTGGAAACTATTATTTTATGATAATTCAACCAGAGGAATATTTTGGTCCCATCCCCCTTTGAATTCCATTGAGAATGATCTCAACATATCGTCGAGTGTCTAGATAGTATTATTAGATTGTCTATCAATTTGAGGTTGATAATCCATGATGAATTTCAACTCAATATTTAGATAATGTTGGATAATCCTATATAACTTAGAGTTAAATCATGGGTCTCAATCAGATACAGTCAATAGGTGTGTTCTATGAAGCCTCAACACTTCTCTAGTGTATATCCTTACAAGTTAATTGAGTGAGAAGTCCTATAAAATTACAAAGAAGTGATAAGTATTTGTAAGATGATCCAACATAATGCATAAATAATTATTTCCTCTTGATGTCTTTGAATGACCATTGATAAATTCCATGGGTATGCTTTCCCATTTCCATGTAGGTATAGATAATTGATACACCATCCGCTTTTATTTTTTATTTTTATCCTTCACTTAATGACATACGAGACACCTCGGTGTATATTCTATGATATGTTTATTTATATTTTCCCGTTAATAGTTCTCTTGGATATCTTGATACATATTTTTCTTCCTATATATATGGAGATGTTTGAGCTATGTGGATCCTCTAACAACTCCTTCTATAACATAGGATTTGATGGTATATATAGTTTCAGTACAAATATTACAACTTCTTCATTTATTTTAAACTCTATGGATTTACCTTTTCTTATAGATTTTACCTTATTCTAAATTTATAAATGATAAATTTGAAAATCATTTAAATTATCCATAAGGGATGTTTTATCAATCATTTGTGAAAGGATTGATTAAGTTCCTTTATTTATGATTCTCATGTCTATATTTTTCAATTCTAAGAAGATCAGATCTTTCACTATTATCATAAATGATAAAATTTTCAGATCCTTTATACTTAGAGAATCTTACACTTCATTTTATTTCCCAGGATGGTAGTGGATTGAGAAGTCGTAGTCCCTAATCAGGTCCAACTATCATTTCTAGTGAATATTCATCTCTTTCTGTGAGAATATATACTTGATTCTCTTATTATCAGAATATATTTTACACTTTTCCCCAAAGAGATAATAATACTTAGTTTTCAACATGAATATTACATTATCCAACTCTAGATCATACATTGGGTATTTGTGTTCACATAATATAAATTTCCTTGAGGCATAGGATGTCACTTTGTTAGTCTGCATTAGTACATATCCCTAGGACTTCTTCAAAGCATTGTTTTATACCATGAATAGTTCCACACTTGTGGGTAGCGTAAGTACATGTGATGTGATAAGCATATTTGTCCAGTACTTTAATCACTCTCCACATTAATTATTCTATAAAAACATGACTCACTTTGGAGTGTTCTTGGTTAATGGGTTTGATAATTGTGAGAAATTTATTACAAATCATTGATAATACCTAACCAGTCCAAGGAAACTATAGATATATGTCATAGATATTGGACTCATCTATCGTTCAATTACTTCTATCTTTTAAGGGTCTACATATATCCCATTTCTTGTGATAACACTCCCAAGTATTGATACATCCTTCAAATAGAACTCACATTTTCTATACTTTTCATAATGATTATCCTTTCATAAATCCTTTAGCATAGTTCCTAATTTCTCATCATGATCCCCATTTCTTTTGAAGTATATTAGAATATTGTCTATAAATACTACCAATAATTTGTCTAGGTAATCTATAAAGACTATATTCATCAATTCCATGAATATTTATAGATAATTAGTTAGTCTGAATGAAATTACTATTACCACATAGTTCCCATACCTGGTATAGAAAGCAGTCTTGGAGATATCCTCCTTCTTCACCCTTAATTGACAATACCCTGACAGAAGTTCTATCTTGGAGAAGTATTGGGATCCACATAGATTATTGAACAAGTCATTAATACATGGTACAAGATACTTGTTCTTTATCATGATATTTTTTATCTAATAATAATCAATGTAAAGGTGCATTTACCCATCCTTATTCTTGATAAATATGAGAGGTTCACCCCAAGGTGAACCACTTTTTCATATGAATCCTTTATCCAAATTCTCTAATAGTATCTTCTTTATCCTCTCAAGTTTCATAACAGCCATTATATATGGGTCTTAGATAATGTAAAAGCCCTAGGTATAATATTTTTGTAAAATTCAACCTCTCTTCTAGGGGGAAGTCCAGACAATTATTTGAGAAACACATCAACGTATTCCCTCACAATGTGCATGTCTTCAAAGATGGTCTTTTCCCTAAACTCAATCATTTTATGTAGATATGAGTGATCATAAAGAAATAATATCTAATCTTGAGATGTTAATTCTAATTAAGATTCATTCTCATCCTTTCACTTGTATAGAATCAAATGACGATTCATGATACGAAGATTTGTTTCCTTCTCTTTATAATTTATGTTTGATCTATGTAAGGAAAGCCAATTTATACCCAAAATTGTATAAAATTACATTAAATAGAATATCACATGGTTTTATGGGAAGTTCATCCCATATATATTGACAGGGGAGGATTTATATACTTAGGATGAAATAATTACCCTATTTTCTGTTTCCATCGAAAAATCTACTTCCATCGTCTGTGGTGGTGTTTGAATATTTCTATTAAACATGCATGATGTGGATTAATGAATATAACTAGAATAAAAAAGTATGTTCACTATTCTTGAATGAATAATTATCATAACTATCACCACATCATTTTTGAGATCCACCTCAGTGGTTTTGATGGAATAATCTCACCCTTATTTCTAGGGAGGTTATTGTTGTTGACTATATTCGACCACTCTTATCTTAGGGTATTAGTTTTCATAGTTCCATTTTTTCCATGCAGTTGAAAAAATGAATTATATATTGAAGATTTAATAGAGAATTACATTCATCCATCACATTAGTAGGTTTCTCCCATCAGAAATCGCCAGGTAGGTGCCCTTTCTTCCCACGCGTAATGAATTTCATCATCCCCTTTAGTCAATTTTCGAGGTGCTACTTTCCAAACTTTTGAAAAGTGGGATGTTGGAATTTCGTACCACTGTTAGATCTGTAACACCCTGAGATTTTTATGAGATAGATTATTTTTAATTTCTTTGATTTCTTGTGTTGTATGCTACACCATGATAATCTTGCAATACACGCAACACCAGTTTATCTTGTTCTATACACAACACTATGTTTTTCTTGTGTTATACACAATTTCAAGTTCTTTTAATAGAATTCATTTCATGCAAGACCAAGTTTAAGAGAAAAAATAAATACTATTATGTTATCTTATAACCATTCCATTGTAATGGAATGTATGAAAAGTATTAAATGAGTTATGAAAATATGATTTAAACATGATTATATAATTCATTATTTAGTGAGAAATTAATTAAAATAAAGCACTTTTTAAATAAAAGGAAATTTTTTTATGAAAAGATATTTAAATAAAAATAAGTGAGTTTATAAAATAATAAAATCACTTTTGATTTATTTTATTAATGATATATATATATAATATATTAAATATAATTTTTAAAATTAATCTTATATATTTTTTGATATGATATAAAAAAATTTCAATTTTTTCAGATAAAAGAAGTATTTTTCAAAAAAAAATAGTTTTGCCACCTTTTGATGACACACCCATTTTAAATATATATTTTAACACTTTTTTGTATTTTATTTGACAAAGTAAATTTATTTTTTGAAATTATTTTATAAAAATTTACTTTGGTTGAATTTTTGGTATTTTCTAAAAAGTTTCACATTTTGATGAATAGTAAAAAAACAATGCATTTTAATTGAAAACAAATTTTACATAAAATTTATTTGTACTGTTAAATTATATATTTGAATGTTTTTAAAGTATAAATATATTATATTTTTATCATTTAATATAATTTAGGTCATTGGAATTAATTTTAAATTGAATTTAGATGTAAAAACATTTCAGCATTTTTCATGTTTTAACTTCTAAACCCCATTTTGTCATTCCGAAAAAAGAATTAATTTTAAATTAATTAATGAAACTTCTATGTTTTGAATTTTTAAAAATGGATTCCCTATTTATAAAAATTTGGTCCAAATTATGTAGATAATGTTCTTTTATTGTTGGAAATATGATTAGTAACTTTAGTAAATATTTATTTACCATGGTTAAAGGTAAATCAGGTAATTAAAAGTAAAAATAATATAATAATATCCAAAAAATACCCTAATACTTGTACTCATATCATTGAATGAGTGTTTTTTGACCTAAATCACCCTTGGATCAAAATTTTATCCTTTGGAAGCCAGATAGATGAGATTAGGACATTAAATATATTTTATTTAAATAAAAGATAAATATGTATTACTAAAATTTTAATAATAAGATCATTTTTAATATAAGGTCAAAAAAAAGATAAGTACAACTATAAATAATAATTTGAAAGATAAATTTTTTTCCTTTATCATGGTATTTTATTTGTAATTTCAAGGAAATAAATTATTTTCTTAATGTTTTATAAATTGATGATGGAGAAATTATTTAATTGATGAAAAATATATAAAATATTTTATATTAAAATGATAATAACCATTAAAAGACAAAAAAACTTGACGAAATATTATTGGTTGATCAAATCTTGACAATAATCATCCAATGTTCGATTTATTGACCATTTTGAGCCATATGGAAAAGATTATGACACTTATAATATTTTATTTAAAGTGATGTTAAAGTCGTCACATTCTTGTTTTAAAAAATATAAAAATTTTAATGTAGTATTTTCCAAAATATATACTCAACTATAAGTATTATTATGAAATCTATGGAATTTATCTTCATTATAATATTTTATATTTACTTTTTAATCATAAAATAACTATTTTAAATAATTAAACAAAACCAATGTAGTAATTATTTTATTAATGGAAATATCGTGTTAATGTTATTACAAATATAAAATAAATATAATTTGGGATTATTAATATATTAAATGAATTTTATATATGATCTGGACCACTTAGGGATATAATAAAATATTATTTTTGTGGGAAACATCTTATCTTGATATTTTTTAAAATCAAAGAAATGAATAGCATAAAATTTGACACTATTGATATTTTATAAAAATAATGTTTTATTAAATTATTAAAAAATAATAATATATTTTTAAAAATATAAATTTATTAATATATAGTCTAAAGTATTATTAAATTTTCATTTATAGTCTAATTGAAAAAAAATTAGTAAAAATTACACTCTTTTTATATTGAAATATTTTTTTACCTTAGTTAAAATTAAAATAGAATAACTAAGGGTTACTTAAATTAATAAGGTAAAAATTGAAAAAAAAATCTCTAAAATTTAAATTTTGATAATATTACAAAATTATATAATCTAAAATTTTAAAAAAGGGTATTTTTGAGGTTTTTCGATGGGATTTTATTTTATTATGAATTAATATTTTTGGATATTTAAAAAGTTCCCCACACCTCAATTATAAAAGGGGACATCCTCCCTCATAACTTCACTTCACTTTGAGCATTCTATATAAGATTTACCCTAACTATTTACCTTATAAACTCCTATAGTAAAATTCTATAGGTGTTTTTCTTCTCAAAATACCACCTCTAGTGCCTCTAAGAGGAGATCTATAGGGAGCTCATCGAAGAAGAGGTAATCTCCTAAAATGATTATTTCAAACTTTTTGCATTTTCTACTTCATCTTCATGTGTTTTTTTCCATTATATATTAATAAATCCAATAAAATTATATTTTTATGTGATATTATGATTATTTAAAAACCATATTCTACCTTCTACCCATCCTACAAAAAATGAAATCACCATGCATGTGTACATACGACTTACTGTCTGCACACCAAGGGTTAATATGTTTTTCATCACCACTTTATTGGGATGGGTATAATTATGGAAATAATAGAAATATATAGTGATTATAAAAATATATTGGTTATTTAAAAATATATATACCATACACTTCCTTACATTTTTAATATTAATGGAATGATATCTTCAATCGTGCGTGTGTACGACCTATCATCTCCACGATGTGGTGTGATTCATCTTCCTTATTCACCAATAAATAAGGATTATATAAATGTATAAAATTAATAAACATGAAAATTACTACCTTAATATCATTTTTTAAATAAAATAACTATATCCTATGTTCATGAACCGAAACTTATATGACAAAACATGCATAAGGACATGAAGCAATTAACACTTGACAGATGAGTAATAATGTTATTAATAGACAAGTAATAATATGATCACATATGATATCATAAAAATTAATATGATTCTAGAATAAGATAATAACATTATTTAAACCCTTATACCGGAGGTTTGGACATGTAAAAAGGAAACCAGACCTAAGGTAATAGAGGTATGTCTCACTTTTATTTTTGTGGGAAACATCACTTATACACAACTTGTTTCTTCTACATGGTGTACATAATTCCCTTGAATATATTATATGATTTTTATACTTTAACTTTTAGTTATTTACAAATCAATTTTTTATCTATATTTAATGGTCTTTTATGGTTCAAAATTTACCAAATTATTAAGGCAGTTTTGTCTCAATTTTCCTTCTTTAAGACACATGTTTTATATACACCTATATTATTTTTCAAGATGTATACACTTCAATTTTACATGTTATATCATAAATATAATTCTTTTAATATTATTTGAATATTATTGAAATGTTATTATTTCATGGGTATTATGATTCAAATGTTTCAATTTGGTATGGGATGCTTTAAAATGTTTACATATTATTTTCCATAAAAATGTTTCTAAAAGTTCTATTGAGCTCATTTTCAAGGAAAATAATTTAAACATGTTTTGAAGATTAATCCATATGTTTTAATAGAAAAATGTTTTCAAAATGTTTTCTGTCTTACTTTAAAAATTTTCATGTTTATTTTAAATAAAAATCGTTTTAAAAATGTTTTATGTTTCAAAAATCATTTTTCAAAGAATAAAGGATATTTTCCTCGAGAATTATTTTCAAGTGATCTATCATGATTAATTTCCATATAAGATAAAGTTATTTGATGTTACTTATTATTTAATGGGGGTATAATTTAATTTTATAATTATTATTCATTCTAAAAATGATGTGTGTTTATGATGAAATGATATTTATGAAATTCATTTCTTTTTATAGTTATATTATGATTGAATTCATTTCATTCCATGGGTTCTAAAAGGATAAATGATTATATGTTCTTATGGAACACATATGTATGGTTTTTATTAGGATATGGGTGGGCCCTATATCTCCCTCTAATGCATTGGGTAAATATTTATAACTCATGAGTTATATATTTTATGCCTGAACCTAATTTCATGTTCATAATGCTATGCGCAGACTTGGTTTTCATGTCCATAATTTTATGCATGGACCTGGATTTCATGTCCATATATTTATGCAAGGGCCCGATTTCATGTCCATAATTTAATGAGTGAATCTATTACTATTTATACATGTTCACAAAGTTACAAGTTTATATGTATGCCAAAAATTTAATGTATTATGTTAATTTTTATGATCTCATGGATTATGTTCTTTGATTCCCTTATGATTCATGTCTTATGAGCTTCCATAATTTATTCCATGATTTTTGATATATAGGGTATGATATTTTATGTTCATGATCATGTTCTCATACCCTTATTATCATGATATGACTACATATTATTTTTATACCCTTTCCAAGCATCTGAGGTCACCGCTTTATTTTTTTTTCTTTTCCTCGCATTATAAAGAAAGATTTTAGGTAGGGGTACCTAAGGGTAAGATCATTATGGGAAATTTTTAATATGTTTCACAAAATTATAAGAATGTGTTCCATGTTTACAAAGGAACTAAACTAATAGAGTCATTGAGAATTTATTTGTGTAATGTTTTAATTTTTATGCAAATTTAAGGTAATTTCCATGTATGTCAGTCTAGGGTTATTAGAGTTGGTATCAAAGAAAAGGTTTATACAACCTTTGGAAACTAGGATGTGAAACTTTTTGTGATATTCCTAGCGATATTTCTCTATATATGTCTAGGGATTTCCAAAGGATAAGTCTAATTATTGGTTAAAATCCTATAATTTTAGTAACAATCATGAGTAATCTAGGATTAAACCTAAGATATGATATATTGAAATATTATAAGCAATTTTCCTTAATTATGTATTTTTCAACTATGATATGTATGTCTCACACTATGCCTTCTGGTCTTAGTCAATATCCAAAAAAATAGAACATAGTTATCATTGAATGTTTTAGACATGGAAATCATGGGAATTATATGTCTTAAGTGGAAATATCATGAAGAGAATCAGGAGGGTGTTATGAGTATTGGTCATAAAACTGAGGATAAAGACACTACAAATGACATGTGAAAGGTATGGGATGATCTAACCATGTCATTTACCTTAAACATAAGAAGAATGATTTTTAAGTGTGAGGAACCTTAATACATGATACATATTTCATATTATTGGTATGAATAGAATAGTGAAGCCTGTGTAATGAGTTAATAATAAATTTGAAATATTGAAGTGTATATGTTTTGAAATTCAATGATTATGTATAAGTATTTTCAGTAAAAGTTTTTCATTAAGGATTGAAAAAGATATATTGAACGGTGATGAAGACTTATAATAGAAATTTAAGCGAAAGTTAATGATTAGATTAAGGGAATAAAACCATTAATGTTTTCAATGCTTATAGAAAACTGTGTTTATATTTGATAAAGATATGCTGGATATGAGTAATTAAATTGGACAGTAATGATTTTCATAGAAATGATTAAGGATTTTTTGAAAAGTGGTTTATTCTATCATGGATTATGTTTAAAGATTTTTTTGACATAAGAATAAGGAAACATGCATATTTTCAATAAGTATTTATGGTAAATTAGGTTATTATTATGGTTTAAGATAATACAGGATTAAGGTATTCAGATGTTTGGAATGTGACAACCAAGGGCTACCTTATGATTTATGAGATATAAATTTTAAGACGATTTAGTTCACCTTTTTCTAATGTTTTGGATTTTCAATTTTTGGAATGATTTTAAGGTTATCCATTTATGGAAAGTATAAGTTAAAATTTGGATGAAGTTTGTTAGATTAAAGTATTATCTCACTATAGGTGGACTTATGAATAATTGATAAATTATGCCAACCTTTTTGTTGTGATAAAGACACTTGGAATAACCTGTCTTTATATTTATGGATATCATGATCTACAAATTATTAAGGAATGAAAAATTCACTTTCATTTCATGGAATAAGAGATGAAGTGGAAATTGATCAAAGAACAACAAAAGGATGAGATTATACTTAATAAAGTAAGTATTTCTTCTCATTCTTCAACTCTATATAATGATTATCGAAACCAAAAATGTTATCATAATAACTTATTTAATAATGAATCAAATATTCCATTATATCATCATGAATTTATGGATTTTGATTTTTAACTTTCTACTAATGATGTTCTTTATCACTCTCTATCAGAACTTGATAGTTACATTTCCCTTCCAAATCCATGTTTTCACTTTCCACATATGTTCTCCTATGTGGAAACCCAATGATTAGTTACTTTGGGTAACCATTATGTTTATAACATTTATTTTTAAAATTAATTTTGAGTATTCATTTAAATAACATGGGTTTCTATGAAAGAATCTTTCAAGTATTAATAATTTTATAACCCAAACTAATTTTGAAGGGGAAATTCATTTTAAGGGGGTGGAATGTAACACCCCAACATTTTTATGAGATGGTTTTTTTAATTTATTTGATGTTTTTGTTGTATAATACACCAAGATAAAATTTAACTACATGAAACACTGGCTTAGCTTGTGGTATATGTAACACTATGCTTGGATTTTGTTACACACAATTTCATGTTCTTTTGATAGAATCCATTTCACATAAGAATAAGCCTAAGAGAATAAATAATTATTATTATGTTACCTTATAACCTAGACCTTATAATGGTGGGTATGAACATTATTAACATAATTATGAAAATATTATTTAAATTTGTATATATAATTAATTCTTTGGTGAGCAATTAATTAAAAAAACCATTTTATAATAAAAGAAAATGTTTTTCTAGAAAACAATTTAAATGAAAATAATTGAGTTTATAAAATGATAAAATCACTCATAATGTATTTTATTAATGAAATATATATGTAATTTATTTAATATAATGTTAAAAATTATTCTAATATATTTTCTATATATTATATAAGAAAAAATTCAATTTTGTTTCTGATAAAAGAAGTATTTTTCAAAAAATGTAGTTTTGCCTTCTTTCAATGGTACACCCATTTTAAATCTATTTTTTTAACAATTTATATATTTTATTTGAACAAATAAATTTATTACTTGAGATAATCGTATCAAATATCACTTTGGATTAATTTTTGGTATTTTTCTGATAAGTTCCACTTTTTAATGAATAGTAAAAAAATAGTGCATTTAAATTGAAAACTACTTTTTTGTCAAATTTATTTTAGTATTAAATTATATATGTGAATATTTGTAAAGTATAAATAGACTATATTTTTATCAGTTAATATAATTCAGTTAATTTTCATTAAATTTACTTTGAATTTAGATGTAAAAACATTTCAATCTTTTGCATGTTTTAACTTTTAAAACTCGTTTTTTCATTCCGACAGTCGGATTAATTTTAAATTAAAAAACTATAACTTATATGTTTTGAACTTTGAAAAATTTATTCCATATTTTTAAATAATGGGTAAAAATTATGTAAATAGTATTATTTTATTTTTGGTCATATAAATAGTAACTTTAGTAAAAACAATTACAATGGTTAAGGGTAAATCGGTTAATTAAATGTAAAAATAATATAATAATATTATAAAATTACCCAAACACCTGCTCTAATATCATTGGATGAGTTTTTTTCCACCTAAATCACCCTAGGGTATCAATATTATCCTTTTTAATCCACTTGAATGAGATTAGGAAATTTAATATATTGTATTTAAAGAAAAGTTAAATATGTCTTACTCATGTTTTAATAAATAAATCAATTTTAATATAAGTTTATAAAATTAATAAGTTTGACTATAAATATTCATTTTAAACATATTTGTTTTTCATTTATCATGATATTTTATTTGTAATTTCTATGAAATAAATAATTATCTAAAATTATTATACACTGATAATATAGAAATTATTTAATTAAAGAAAAATCAATAAAATAATTTTTATTAAAATGATAATAACCATAAAAAGACAAAAACACTAGACACAATCTTTTTTTAGAGTATATATTGACCATAATAATCCAAGGGTCGAGTTATTGACCATTTGGAGTCATATAAAAATGATTATGACCCTTATAATATTTTCATTAAAGTGACGTTAAAGTTGTCATATTCATGTTTTAATACGTATAAATTTTTTAATATAGGATTTTACAGAAGATATGTTTTACTATAATTATTATAATTAAATATAGATGATTTATATTTGTATTAATTTTTTTTATTCAACAAATAATAATATTAAAAAATTACACAAAACTAATGTAGTAATTATTTTATTAATGGAAATTTTAACATAATGTTATTAAAAATATTTAAATAAATATAATTTTAGATAATTATTATATATAAAATGAATTATATATATTACCATGAATCCTTAGGGATATAATAAAATAACTTTTTTTAGGGTAACATCATATCTTGATGTTTCTAAAAATCCAAGAAATAAATAGTTTCAAAATTGAAAGTATTGATATTTTTCAAAATAATGATTAATTAAATTATTTAAAAATTATAATATATTTTTAAAAATATAAAATAATTATTATATGTTATCAAATATTATAAATTTCTTATTTATTTTCTAATTCAAAAAATAGTAAAAATTACACTTCTTTAATATTGAAGCATTTATTACATTAGATAAAAATAAAACAGAATAACTAAGGGTTAATTAAAATGATAAGGAATAAATTGACATCAAAAAAATTGTCTAAAATTTATTGGTTGATTATATTAAAACCTTATCACATATAATATTTTAAAACAATTAATTTTATGTTTTTAGGATGGGTTTTTATTTTATTATAAATTAATATTTTTATAGATTCTAAAAGTGCCCCTCACCTCAATTATAAAAAGGTGCATACTCCCCCACAACATTACTTCAAATTGAGACTTCAAGGCAATATATCCCATTAAAATTTCCATTATAAAATTCTCTATTTACATTATAGAGGTTCTGTTATTCTCAAAAGACTAACTCTAGGACCTCTAAGAGGTGATCTAGAGGGAGCTCGTTAAAGAAGATGTATTCTCATCTACCGATTATTTCAAACTTATTTATTATTCTACTTAATATTAAAGAGTTATTTAAATTATAAACTAATAAATACAGTATAAATTATATTATGATATGTTATTATGGTTATGGAACAACCATATTCAACCTTCTACTCATCCAATGAAAAATGAAATCATCATGCGTACGTACGTACGGCTTACCGTCTCCATGTCGTGGTGTAATATGTTTTTCATCATCACTTTATTGGGATGAGTATAATGATGGAAATAATAGAAATATATTGTGATTATATTATTAAATTGGTTCTTCAAAATCATATATACCATACACTTCCTTAAATTTTTTTAATGGAATGATACCATCGTTCCAGCATACGTACGACTTACCATCTTCACGATGCGATGCGATATGATTAATTTTCATTATTCACCATTAAATAATGATTATATCAATGTATATAAGTAATAACTATGATATTTAGTACCTTAATATCATTTTTGTAATGAAATAACTATATCATATGCTCATGAACAAAAACCTTTACAACAAAACATGCATAAGAACATGAACCAGTTAACACCCAAAAGATGAGTAATAACATAATTAACAAATATGTAATAATATGATCAGATATGATATCATAATATGTAATATGATTCTATAATAAGTTAATTTTATTGTTCAAACCCTCATACATGAGGTTTGGACACATAGAAGGAACCCGAACCTAAGGTAATGGATTTCTGTCTCACTTTTATTTTTGTGGGAAACATAACTTATACAAGGCTTGTTTCTTCAACGTGGTGTACATACTTCCCATGAATGTATTATATGATTTTTAAACATTATGTTATGGGTATTTACGTATCATTTTATGATATCTATTTCATGGGATTTTATGGGACAAAAGTTACCAAATAGGTAAGATGGTTTTTTCTTAATTTGTTTTCTTTGATACACATGTTTTGTGATGAATCTATGTTCTTTTACAAGGTGTATACATTGATATTTTACATGTTATACCTATAATATACTTCTTTTCATGATATATTAATCTTCTTGAAATGTTATTATTTTATCAAGATAATGATTAAAATGTTTCAAAGTGGTATTGGACACTTTTAAATGTTTAAATATTATTTTCCTCAGGAAATGTTTTTAAAGGGTTTCTTAAGTTCATTTTTAAGGAAAAATGATTTAAAAATGGTTTCAAGATTCCATCATATGTTTCAAGGAAAAAGTTTTTCAAAAGTTTTTCAATATTTCTTTACAATTTTTCATGTTTATTCTAAATGAAAAGGGTTTAAAAATGTTTTATTTTTCAAAAATCATTTTTCAATGAATAAAGGATATTTTCCTCCAGAATTATTTTCAAATGATCTCTCAAGATTATTTTTCATCTAAGATAAAGTTTTTTGATGTTACCTATGTTTTATTGAGGATATTATATAATGTTATCATTATTATTCTTTCGAAAAAATATTTATGTTTTTTATGGAATGATATTTATGAAATTCATTTCTTTTTGTGGGTTATATTATGATTGAATCCATTTCATTCCATGGGTTCTGATATGATGAATGATTTTATGTTCTTTTGGCACACATATGTATGGTTTTCATTATGTGATGAGTGAGACAGATATCTCCCTCCAATGCATTGGGTAAAGATGGATAACTCATGAGGCATATATTTTATGCATGAACCTTATTTCATGTTCACAATGCTATGCGTATACCTAGTTTTCATGTCCCTAATTTTATGCATGGACCTGATTTTCATGTCCACGTGTTTATGCAAGGGACTTATTTCATATCCTTAATTTAACGAGTGAACATGTTACTATTTATACATGTTCACAAAGTTACAATTTTATGTGTATGCCAAAATTTCATGTCTTATGTTAATATTATGATCTAATGGATTATGTTCTTTGATTCCATTAAGATTCATGTATTATTAACTAGAAAAATTAATTCCAAGATTTTTTATATGAAGGTATGATATTTTATTATCATGATCATGTTCTCATACCCTTATTCTCATGATATGCCTATATACACTTATATAATTCTGGCCAGTTACGCGCGTCTGTTTTAGCGGCCGCCATTTGGCGGTCGCTAAAAGGGGTATTAGCGGGCGCCAAATGGCGGTCGCTAATACAGAAATAAAATTTGGGGGGATTTTTACCGCCTTTTGGTTGCATGTATTATCGGCTCCATTTGGCGGCCGCTAAAGGTTGTATTAGCGTCCTCCAAATGGCGGTCATTAATACTATAGTAAAAAATCAGCGGGATTGTCCCCTCATCTTCTTCAAAAAGACCTGAAACACCACCGCTTCGCCGCCCGCCGCCGCGCCGCCCCCTGCTGCCCCACCCCTGCCTCACCTACAGCCATCCCAAACACATCAGTGCACCTCCAGTGACCCTATGGTCTCCCCTCAACATCACCCCACCACAAAACAACTCCCCCTAACCGACCTGAACCCTCCCCAGTCGTCGTGCATCCGCCATGGCCAGTGAGCCAAGATGGTGGGCCACATCCATGTTTCCTACTACATCACAGACCTAAAATCACATTTTTTTTGGGGTTGATATTTAGCGGCCACCATTTGGTGGCCGCTAAGGCTTTAGAGATAGGCCAAAAACTTCCGTTGTTTTGTGGATTCTAGGGAGATGCTAAAGCCCTTATTTATATTAGTGACTTTTCTTTTTTATATCGTAAAAATTCATCTGATCTCACCCCTTTATGTGTTTTATTTTCCTAAGGTTATAAAGAACGGTTTTAGGTAGGGGTACTTAAGGGGAAGATATTTATGGAAGATGTTAAAGATATTTCACCAAATTAGAACAATGTGTTCCATGTTTCTAAAGGCACTAAACTAATATGATCATTGGCCGTGTTTTTGTGTAATTTTTTAGTTATTTCAAAAATTTGATATAATGTACATGTACGTCATGCTTTGGATGTTATAAGATTTCTCCATCACACCACTATAATTAAAATATAATTTTTTCTTATTATATATGTGATACCCTTGAGATTCGTTGATCTGCACTTCCCCTTTGCGGTAATATGAAACAATTTCCTTAATTCTATCAAATTATTGGTTCTCTAGGGATTTTTATAGATTTGGGTTTATCCCACCAAAGAAGTTATCAACTTTTCTTATGGGGGTAATGATAAATTTTTAGGCATATCACAAAAGTATTATGATGTTTCACTCTTACACCCAATGGATTAGTCACCCTTCTTTTCTTGAGAGAAAGAAAATATATTTCTATCTTAAGTTAGATAGTGAAAGAAAAATATTTTTTGAAAACCATTTTCCAAAATTCCTTCCACCCCATCAGTTTAATATCTTACTCAATCTTTGTATTCTTGATCAATTTCCACCATTGATAAAATTCTACTTCTATATGATAAATATCCAGAATTTAATTCTCTTTCTCGGAACACTGAAGGATGGATAAGATCTCCTGAATGGATGTGATCCATTATTCCATGATTAAGTGATTATATGATCCATGGAATGTTGGAGGCCTTTATCACATAAAATTATCAATTGTAGCCTTTTCTTTATTAGGGTATTTTGGAATTATTCCTGATTTAGGTTTCTATTTAGAACCTGATTCAACTGATAGATTACCATAATAAATTTTACGATTCCTTATCTAATATGGTGGGAAAACTCATATGGGTAGTCATCACATTTACCTTCACATTGGTTATTTACTCGGTTACTCATATTTCTGGACATTGGCTAGGGAGGATTATTTTTAAAATATTAAATAGACAAATGAGAGTTTAATAACATTAAATTTATAATTTATAAATGACATTTATTCCTTAAATTATGAATTTCTAAGATTCATTCTATGTTTTCCTTGATCTATTTCATAACAAAAAAAACATATGGTTATTTTTGTTTCATTAAAAATGGTTCTTAACAAGATTTTTAATTTACCAAATCATATACCTCTACAGTTTCAAACTAGGTGTGAAATAAGGCTTGTTTTCATGCACCAGGTGATGATCGAGTACATCTAAATGTACCCTTTTCAATAATAATACCCCTATGTATCTTTATACCAGAGCCACATCCACTTATATTATCCAAACATAGATGTATTTTCTTGGAAACCAATTGAACTATTATTTACCAAAATTCAAGGATTTTTTCTTATGTTTATAATTAAACCTACGGCTTTCTCTAGAGTTTCATAATATTAATCCAAAAAATAAAAAAAAAAACCTCCCTATAATACCAATTATAACATTAATTTTCTTTATTAGAAATACATTCAGGATTTATTTCCTAAGAATAAACATAATACAACCCATAAGATCAGTAATAATAGTGTATTTTTGTAATTAGGTATAGTAAATAACAAATTAAAATAGAAGGGTATATTGGAATTATTTAAAACTTCCTTAACATGATCATAATATTCCATCACTCTTAAAACATTATTGGATAACCTAGAAACATACATAAGAAATGGGTGAGCTATAAATACCAATAAGGGAATAAACAAATCATAAAATGAATAAATTATTACATTCTAGAAAATAGGCATTTAAATGGGACATAAAATTGGTGATAATAATAAATATGAACAATGTTTCATGATATAACTTGATAACATAAAGGCAACATGGTAATATAAAAACAATATTGACCATGAAATCATAAACCTAGGTCAAGGTTAAATACGCAGACATCATAACATGGTGGAAAAGTCCCATAATGGATTAGGTTTACTTTATAGTCCCATATATTATATATCATGAGACTAAAACACTACCCAATGCATTGGAGCACTGTATAATTATGGGCGCATCACTTTTATATCATGTACATGCATAAGTGTGCCACAAAAATCATAGGAAGTATGGATTTATTTCATCAATTTTTACTCCATGATCAAGGATTTTGGGTTACATACATGTAATTACCAGATTAATTAATTATAGTTACATCTAGTTGAATACCCATGAGTGGAAATAGGGGTGGATATTCATGATGCGGTCATCTGGCATGAAAAATAATAGTGAAAATTTGGCAGTATAATGGAAACACATAAGGATTAATAAAATTGTTTAATGAGAGTGAAATGGGTATCTCATAATTTTATATCAAAAGGGTTGTAATAGGAATGTGTAAAATCATATCCCAACATTAAGAATCTGAAAACAAAATGAATTACATTAATAAGGTTCTTGAATAAAAGGCATAAACAGAGGATCCCTTACTAAATTTCAGAATAGTAACAGATTAGGTAAATTCTATAATGAGAGTTGATAAATGATATATCATTATTAATACATAAATTGGATGTTATAGGGATATTTATAAAGTCATGAAAACATTACCAATTTATATTAAAAAGGCTAATTACAAAGAAGGTGCTTGAATTGAAAAGAAGAGTGGGAATTCACTTACCTTGAGAGAGTGATTAAAAAACATTGGTAAGAGCTTATTGAGATATTTGAGGCATCATGGGAGGACTATAGAGAGATTAATATAATATTAAGGACGTTATACAAAGATTTTGAGTGAACATTAATGGGGTATTGGGTGGGTTTATATAGGAAAAGAGAGGGGAGTTCATTATTGTTTTCTAAACATTGGTTTTGGACTCTATAAAATAAAATAATAAATACCAAAAAACATAAAAAACAATGTTTTATTTAAAATTGGATTGGTTTTAATTATTTTATATGCTCAAGTTCCAAATTCATTAAAATATTTCCCTTGGTTAGGTGTAAGTTTGGCATGGTCATTATCAAATGATTTTAAAACCTTAAAATATAATATAGGATTTGGAGGATTCCTAAAGAATATATAAAATTAATAAAATAACTTCAAAATTATATTATTTTAAATAGTAAAAAATATATTTGGTCATGGATACCATTTATATAATTTATTACAACACTTTTATTTTATTATGATGCCACAATACACACTGTATATTTATACCATATTTAACTTTTTATCCAAAAATTTGACTAGGTCAAAAAATTATGAAAAAATAAGTGTTGGAAAATTTCATTGTGGTGATTCATAAAATAATATTTATTTAATCCAAGCAATTATCTTAATTTTTTAATTTTCACTTTTAAAACAATAATCAACATTTATTGAAAAATGTTGGGTTTCTTGTCAATAACTGTTTTCGAGCCCTTAAAAATTGCATTTGAATTCATAGAAATAATATTATCAATTATATTTATTAGAATTATTTAATTGATATCATTTATTTTTAAAATTCATAAATTCAATGAAAGGGATTTCTTAATTAAAATTTCATATTACATAAAAATACAATTTGTGTTTTATCGTATCAAAATCAAAATAATTTATAAAGTAACAATAATAAGAAGTAAATATAATCATTATTATATTGAAGATAATATATATATATATATTAATATTATTAGTTATTTGATACATATAACTTTATTACACTAGAAAACTATCTAAGGGTAAGGTGTGCGATAGTGATATTTTCATGGGGTGGTTCGGTGTACATGGTTTGGGTCATGATCTTGATGATCTTGGACTTATCCCATAAATAGTTTCACTCATGATTTTGTTATTGGATCTTGGCTTCGTATTGTTCAAGGGAAATGATCAGTGATGCTATCTCCCTCTAATGTTATGAAAAATGGGCTTTATAGGGTACGATCCTACTGTTTGAATCCATTCCTTCTTTTTTCTATGTAAATTGGGTTTATCATAACTATATATTTATACTAACAATATTATCATTGTTAAATAGCTATTTTATCAATGGTTATGATGCTTTAACAGTATTTTAAATCTGATGGGATATAATAAAACTAACTAAGTGCATGTGTTTCCTATAACCATAATTGGGTATTTAATTCAATCACAAAGGGGATTTTATTTATAAAAGTTTGGTACATTACAAGGGATGGTTATGATATATTTTAGATTCATATAGTAAGAAAATTTTGATGTTAATTCCATCCAATAAATTTACCACTAGAGGTGTATTGGATATTAAGAGGAGGTAAATTCGTGTTCAATATCCAATTTTAATTCTTTTCTCTTCATAAATAGTTCTATGTTATTATTAAGCCTTGTTTTCAATTATGATTATTGTATTCAATTGTTATCTTTTGAAATACTCCCAAACAGTCTAAATAAATCTATAAGTATCAATCTTGATACTAGGTTTTTATAATTATCACTACTCTTTTAAGATTGGATAGTAATTTGTGAGTAATGGGTATTACTACACTTACCATGGAAATTGATTGTTATATTCTTTAATTCCTTAGGGTAGATTTATATTCTCAAACCTCAATTTAAAATAATATGTCTCTTATGAAACTTACAAAATGTACATAATGACACAATCCAAACACAAGTAATGTATATCTGTTTTAATGTACCAATGAAGATTTAATCAGTATTTACATTGTGAGACTCCTCAGTTTTATGTTCCTTTAATATTTTCAATTGTTCATCACAATATTAGTTAGCTATAGTCTCATGATAATTGAGTACAATAATGAATATAGAACTTCATACCTATGTACTCATGGCATCATCAAGTTTTAAATGAGGGATTTTGTTATGAAACTAGTGAGAAACCAATTCATCCTCCTTCTTGAGTGTTATAGATTCTTTAATAAGTTATAAACACTTAGAGATTTATTCATAGTAAGTATGAAATTTATTATAGAAAACTATGAACCATATTATTATTCTTTTTATTTAATGTATAAGGATCTTTATGGTGTAATATTCATGCTAAATCCAACATTGTAAACAAAATTTACGTTCTTTAGTGTTATCCAGTATTGGCAGTGGCTTTAATTAATATGTAAGAGATAAATTCAATAAAAATAGTTAGTAATAAAAATTTATAAGTGTAAAATCCTCTCTAAATATTCTATTTTTTAAAATATCTTCAATTATGGTGTAGACTCCTTCTTCATATCTCCATGAAACCCTTTATTTTTTCTTTAACCATTCAATAGAAATTCACCCCCCAAATTTTTTCATAAAAGGTGATAGAAAATTAAATAATAACTTGGCCCACCATAATATAAAATATATTATCAAATATTCATATAATTAGTCAAATATTGATTTACTAATTCAAACTTATGGAGTAGGGCTTCATATGATAGAAAGATAGTTGTTTATTGATCCCTGGGTCCAAATAATACAAGTGAGGGATAAGTCATTCAATACCCAATTAAAATAGATCAAGTCAGTGATATTTTATAAACTATATCAATTTATATGATAACATTATATATTTAGACTATAACATTATCAATAAAACTCTTAATATTTATTTAAATTATGTGATTATAAATTACCTAGAAAATGAAAAAAATCCTTATGTTTTTATGTTTTAATATAAGTTATAATCAACCTCTATAATTGTCTAAAATTTTAGAAAAGTTATAATAGTTGTCTAGTAACCTACAAAAACACAAATAAAATAAAAAAAACATTAAGTTTAAATATAAATTTATCTATATAACATATATCATGTTGGTATATGAAATGTGTCATGTCCATTTATTTTTGAAATAAGTAACCTATTCATGCCTTAAATACCTGTAATAAAACATGAGTATCTTAAATGAATATTATACAAGTTATTCTATGAATTTAAACTAATTTTATACAAATACATCAATAAAATATCATTGAATTTATATAAACATCATGTAATGATAAACACTTCTTTACTTTATGTCCAACATATGTGTGTTGACCATCTTGAATTCATGTGAACTAGTGTTAATACTTATTAAGTAATATTATTTAATATTCACAATGATCCCTTTAATATAGATAACCCTTTAATTTCATTAGAGTACTTAGGACGCTATAAATAGATCTCATGCCCTAATACACTCTCATTGCTACAATTATCTATCCTCAAATGTCATATTTATGATAAAAAATAGTGTAAATTGCTTTCATATTAAAGAATCTATCTTCTTTTAAAATACACTCATATATAATATATCCTCATACATTTTTAAATGGTTTTAAAACCTTCAATATAGTACTTTCACCATCTTAATGTGGTCTGATGAATATTGTTCATATTAGATTTATGTCATGTTATACTATCATTATATAAAAAGTGGAGCTTTGAAACACAATGAAAATAGACTTCAATGAGAACCCCAAATTTTCTCTAACTCATTCAATGTATCATGTATAAATTTAAAACCTTTTTTCAATTTTTGAGTCATATAAAACCAAAACCATGTCGTATAAATAATATTTAATAAAGTATAATTACTTGTCCCAAGGTAATTAGTGACTTGGGTATACCTTCCATTGTTGATGGAAGAATTACTTGAACTACACCCAATGGTATTCTCTCACCACCATGTCACCAGTTTGGATGATGATTTTTATGAATCTCAATTTCTTAGTACCAGAGAGAATATTCAGCTCGTGGAAACTACATTGTATCTTCTCTTTGAGTTTAATAATATTTTGTGATTATTTACCATGGTTGTTTACAAGGTAACTTCTAAAAGATATATATACCCTAAATATCATTTTCAAAATGATTCAAAAGGTTTAATCATAATTTTCTATTATAGGATATCGTATAACATATGAGCCATTGTCTACATGTAATGTTTCGATATACCATGGACTATGATTGGGGAATGTCATAAGGGAATAAAATGTGATTTCATGTTACTAACTGGCTCAATCATACTATATGATTAGAAAATAATGTATGAAATATTATAATGATAATATAAAACTGCACATTATATGAATCATATACTCGGATTCATTTGTAAATATTATGACACTTATTGGAAGATGAATGTCAACATGTTAACATTCAGATCTATTTCACAAAAACCTATGATTTCATGTATTGTTTAATAAGATGAAACATACAGGAGGATATGCATGAGATGCATGATTTGGATAAAGAATTTACTCATGAATTATAACACATGAGTAAATGAAACAACACTCAAGGAGAATTCTGGGGGTATTTATAAAGAGTTTCTTCCATGTGATGGTTAGAGGGATATGTGTTCTTATCTAAGAATACCTTGAACATTAATCCCTCACCTCTTCCTAATTTTCATAAGAGTTGATGGTACACCTTACTAAGAATATGAGTTCCATTAGTGCAATAGATTATTTAGATTCTACCCATGGATATGACATGAAGGGAAGAATCCTATGATTTTTCCTATGTTCTTTTCATCAAGTATAGAGGATAAATATAAAGAAGTGGATACTTTAGTGTAAAGGTAGGTGATATTTTCCCACTATTATTCATTTATTGTTTACATGTATTTCATATATCTAAGGATGAGGATCTTGATTCGAATTTTTTAGTCCCTTATATTGAATCTAACAAGTGTTGTTAGACCCCTTAGAATCCTAGGAGTGGTATAATAGCCAACCGTGCATTTAGATATTTAAAATAAGGTGGGAAATAAATAATTTTTATGTCGCATTCTATATTGTATTTCAGTTTAAAAAAACCATATGTTATATTGTTCTATGGGTTTTGTTTTAATAGATATGATATAATATATCATAATACATGACATAGTTTAAATGCATGTTTTTTCACTAATCATAACACATGACTTTTGTCTATCATAAAATATGAATTTTTCCTAGAGTTTTGGAAAAAAGTATCATATCACTTATAAGATATCCCATCATATCGTAAAATATGATTCGGGAAAACCCTTATATATGAGGTCTATTATATTTAACAATGATAATATTTTTCATATAGTATGATAAATAGCATGGAAATCATTTTTGTTTTGATTACATATTAGTTATATTTTAGAACTTCCAATGGATAATAAAATATGATTGATGTAAAAATAATTATTTTTCAATAAAATTCAATTATGAATTATAATTTATTATAAAAAAATTATTTATAAGTAATGATAAACATTTATTTTGGGGAAGTTCATTAATTAATAAAGAGTTTATAAATAAATAAATTATAAATAGTTTGTAATTAATTAATTATTTATTATGAAACATTTATTATAATAAAATCATTAATATAAAATAATAATATTAAAAATAAATTTTACCAAAAATTAGAGAACATGCCATACGAATTATAAATAAAGTGTTTATTTAGAAATTATAAGGGGTGAATTTTAAAGAGATTATAAATTAAAAAATATTGAAAAATATAATGAATTTATATTTAAATTTTTAATTTTTCATAATTAATTAATTTTAAGTATAAAATGTTTATAATTAATAAAATATAAAATATTTAAAGTAAAATCCAATATAATAAATAATATGAAATGTTCATATGATGAAATGAATATAAAGTGTTTATATTCAAAATTATGGTGTGTCTATAATGAATAATATAATATTATTAAGTGTATATAATTATATATTTTAATGAATTATTCATAAATGAATACATCGTATTTAAATTTATGAAGTGTTTAGTTATTTATGTGTTATTACCTTGTTTATTATTCAGGGATATAAATTTTTTATATTTTGAATATATATGTGCTTTAGTTTCGTGTTTCTAAACTAATTCCTATAAAAATTATCAATCTTTGCATCACATGCTATGTATGAAAACATAAGATTTAGTTTTTCATCCACCTTGACCTCTGATTTTAATTAATGTCATTATAATGGATATAGTTTTTTCATATTTTTTATACATATTAGGTTTTAGAATTATAATGGATTAGATTCTCTCATGAGTAAAGTATCCCTAGATAAATGGACTTTCAGTCACACCTCCCACTATCCTAGAGGCTTATGCCTTATTCAAGAAAGGGTGTGGTTGACTATCTATAGATCCAATCATACTCATGTATTGATTATTAAATTCATATAGTTCTAAATACTTACATTAAAAGTTCTTATAGCTTATGCATGAGATATGTTTTGATATGTGTAAATATATTTGGCTTATATTTTGGGGTGAGTAGCACTAATTATGGGTTCTGTAAAGAGTTGTACATTAATAAAGTTTGATTATATTTATTTGATAGATGTATTGGGGATTCCAAAATTAAATTATTAGAATCATTCATACATAAAGGTAATAAAATGAGATAATTTGGTGGTATTAAACCCCCTTAAAAATAATAAGTGATAAATTACTTTCAAAGAATCGAATAATAAGACCCCAATCATTTAACTATGTAGCTTATTCCAAAGTAGGGTGGCCATGTATTATCTTGTGTAATGTATGGTGGAAATGACTAATATTACGATTTAGGTAACAAAATCTCACTATTTTATTTAGGTAAAGATTTAATAGGAAGCCCTAAGAGTTAGGATACTAGATAAGTAGAGTTCAGTTTATCCAAAAAATTGATTGGGTAAAGAGTTACCTTCTTACCTATCATAGAATCATATATGATATGATTGGGTTGATGCTCTACTAAAATAGATAAGTGGTGAGAATAATTCCAAAGTGGATTAATTTCTTAGAGAAATATGGATTGTGGTGGACCAATAAATGTGATGAATTTCAAATGGGTCATTATTTTATTATGAGACCATTTAATAAAACTCTTTATTAAATGGAAATAATTCAAGATACTCTTATGATAAATTCTTATATTATAGAAAATAACATCATCATCATTAAACATAACTTTGGGATTAATTTTTAGGAAGGATAATATTAATGTATATGACTCATATGAATGTTAACTAAAAAGAAATGTCAAGTGAGGAAAAAATTCCATATGTTAGAGAAACACCTTTCTGGGTAACCAAGTGTTGAAGTTATTCAATAGGTGGATCTAAATGCTTATGAGAAGTCTAAAAATATTCACTTGTGTTTTTAAATACATCATATAAATTATGACGTATTGATTTTTTTATTCTCATATACTCAATATGTTTGGTTATGCCAAATGATAATCAATATTATTGAGTATGTAAATGACTTGGTGAAACTAAAAAATCTTTTTAACTTACTATGGTAAAAGAATTCAATTTTTTTATATATGTACATTTTATGACAAGGTGAATAATTTCGAGAAAGGTTTACTCAATATTCTCTAGTGTTTGAGAGTAGATACACTAGGCATGTGTTGTTTAGTTTGTTGTACTATTTAGACAGTATAATTAGGTAAACGTTTTAACTGGAATAAGAAAAATAAGTCGGAGAGTCCAAAAATGTTTCTTCAAGCATCAACTTAAGGTTATTATAACCTATTGTTATCAGGAATGAGTAATGATTCTATGTAATGGGATTGTTTGAGATGTGTGAAGGGTTTTTTAAAACTCCATCGAATATCCACATTAGGTATCAATGTTCAATATAAAAAAATAGGCAATTAGCTACATTTTTCACCGTGTTTTCTAAAAAACATGACAATTTTTTTTAATTTATCCATGTTTTCCTTGAATCATGGCTAATTTAGCTTCATCATTTATTATTATTTTAAAACTTTTCTTAATTTTAATTTTCAAATATTTTTATAGAAACTTGGCTAATTTAGTTGTGTCTGTGTGACCGCATTTTAAAACATGGCTAACGTAAAACTATATTAATATATTAATTTGTATATTAATAACATAAATATTGATTTATATATAAAAATATAATAAAGTATATATTAATTTATAATATCATGTATAAAATATATATATATATAATAACATATTTATTAATATATAATTACATATTTACTAATTTTTATATAAATATAAAATAACAAACACACATATATATGTAAAATATATAATAACATATATATTAGTATAAAATAAAAAATATATAAATATATAAATATTAATCAGCCTATTTATTGAAAATAAGGGCCCATAATATGGTCATTCACAGTTTTAGATAGAAAACAACACGGTATAACAAAGAAGGAAGCGTAGTGCGATAGGCAGACGGTGAAGGGGTGACATATCACATAATCATCACCATAATGGAACCAATCAAATGACGTTGCACAACTTGGAAGGTGAGGTGACGGGACACCACACAAGCATCGCTAGGCGAGTGGCTCAAAAGAGTGATGGGTATATTGAAAACTTTCAGCAATTCCTCCTCTAACACAGATTTCTGATATTATATATAGGGGTGTTATTCCTTCATGGAAGGGGGCAGTGTGAATTTAAGATAGGTAATATGGTGAAATTATTTCTCATAGAGAGGGAATTATGATGAAAGATTGGTTACATGGTGTGATGCAGTCTGCTCTTTTGGGCCTTCGAATCACCTCCTACAAAAAGGGGATTTGGTCCAAAATCAGTTAATCCTTTCAGTCATATAAGTATTTATTATTTATAAAAAATCAATAAAATAGGTTCAATGGGTGTTTCTCGTTCCTTATGGGGAGAGATGAGGCTTGACCCACTAGGGTGCCTGAGTGTGCATTTTATTTACAGTTTGTAATCCCCTCTACCTAATATATATTTATATTACTTTATAATAACATATATGTATTAATTTATATATAAATATATGATGACATATATATTAATTTATACACGAATATATAATAAAATATATAGTAATTTCTACTAACACATATAAATAATAAAATTAATAGCGTATATATTATTTTATAATAACATATATATTAGTTTTTATATTAACATATAATAACATATATTAACATATATATATATATGAAACATTTAGTAGCATATATTTTAATATATAATAACATGTATATTAATTTATATATAAATATATAATAAAATGTATATTATTTTATAATAACATATATATTAATATATAATTAATTATATGTAAATATATAACAACATATATATATATATGTATATGTATCATATAATAACATATATGTAATTATATAGTGGCAAACAAATTAATTTATATATTATTATATAACATATATATTAATTTATATATAATTTCTTATACCTTTTATATAGTATAAAATTTGAATGTGGAAGAGTGGATCAATTATTGTTTCTTATCATTGATGTTGTAGGTTTTATCTATGATAGGTGAGATAAACTTTTAAAATTCATAAACTTGGGGTGAGAAGTAACACTCGATTTTGGGATGTGCGATGTAAGAATTCTATAGGGCATGCACATTCGATATTGGAAATTTGGGGGTCTAGAAACTCATGGGGGTGTAATATTTAGGCATTAAAAAAATGCACTTATAATAATTCATAGTGGTAAAATCTCACTATAATTCATCGGGGTGGGGGAGGCATGTGTGCAGGATTAACTAAATTGGGAGGGAACGCATGAAAAAAGTAAAAAAATGGGGTTAATTTAAGAAAAAAAGGAAATACTAACACATTTTTCTGAAAGAAAGGGCTTGTATTTTTTATTTACCAACTTTAATATTATGGATAATTAGTTAGATTTATCAATGCATCATTTAACCACCATTCTAAAAAACATGGGTAAATGTTTTAGTGACATTTATAAATGCAGCTAAATCATTTTTCCATTATAGAAATTATAGAAATTAATTAATTATTTTTTAAGGGTATATAATACCATCTATATAATTTAGAAGTGTATTAATATAAATGAGTTCAAAATCAAGGAAAGTGTGTATATGAATTATAGTTTGTATTCAATTGAGAAAAAAGGGTTGTTACAACAAAGTTATTAATGCAATGAAATTATTATGATCAGGTGAATCTAAAAAAAGGATTTGTATCAACATCTCATTTCCATTATATGATAATAAAGGTAGTTTGTCACCAAAGTGTTTTTTTCTATGAAAAAATAATATGATTAATTCTATACACATGTTTTATGGTCTATCAGATTCTATAACATGTTTTAAAAAGTATACATGGGTAAAAATGTGTTATTTATGATAAATTGTTTTTCCATATATTTATTAAAATATGAGGGAAGATGTTCCTTCCACCCATTAATGGAATATTTTATTGAATAAAGTCTTCTATTCAATAAAAAATGATCCAAACTTGTATAATATCATATATGATATGGAAAAAATACTTTATTTGTTGAGTATTCCTTTTAGAGGGAATTAATTGTGGTTTCCTAAACATAAAAGAGTTTTTTTGTGACTTAGTATGAAATTAATAATAAAATATATTTTTTCTAAAAAGATAGTGGGAGCGTGTTTAACATAAATAAGTACAATGTTATTGAATAAAATATTATACCAATATAAAGTTAAAATTATTTCCAATTAATATCCAAAATATTTTAGGATATTTGGTAGTAAATTTGTAAAGAGTTACATTTATTTACCATGAAAAGTGATTATCATTATACCCTTAAATATTATTCCAACCAAATATAAAGTGAATTTCACTTAATATACTAAAAGAGTTTTATGGTATGAAGGAAAAGAGAAATATAAAATTCTATATTTAGTTATCACTAGAATTAGAATTCCACTTAATCCTAAAGAAGTATAATATGTACTGGTAAGAAATAATATAAATAGTTATATTATTTAACAAAATATTTTAAGGAAAAGGTTTGATGTAATAATTTCCAAAGACAAATATGTTACACTTGGAATGAGTTCTAAGTAGACAAAATTAGTTGACATTGTAACATTTTATTTTTTGGAGTTAAGAATTTTGAATATGATCAAGGAATTTAAAATTAGGAATATGATTCCTAAATATCACACTTATTCAAACTTTTTTTCTTCATTGATGTTATGCATTAAAGATTTTATTGGGAGAGTTTTATCATATGGTCACATAGATATGTTATAGTGATTACACATAAATGTAATGAGTTAAAAAAACTCATAATGTGTAGCAAAAATAACGTTGATCTAACTGTCCATCATATATTATATGATAGATAGTTTCTTAGGTTGTATTTTGGTAAGTATTTTTAACATAGTTTTGAGAATATAAAATGTATCATATAGAAGTAAATATACATTTTCTCATTATCTATTGTTAGCTACATATATGTATATATTGATGTATATTTTATGAAATTTAATGATAATTGACCTCTTAGTGTATGATTTTGAGTTATCCCTAGATGATATTTTTATTTGAGAATTATATGTTATGATGAGTTTGTATAGTTATCATGCGTAGGATTCTTGTGTGAGATACAGATTATACTCATTATCCTCCTTATCATGACACATGATAACTCTACTTCATGATAATCAAGTGTATGAGGTATCACATTCATATTAATATCATATACTTTCATAGTATATTTATTCTTCTTCTAATGGAATATGAATTTATCTTATGATGATCGTAGAGTATATCATCTTCACCTCTTTCATTTTCCATAAGATAGGATATAAACTTTAACATTTACAACAAATCCAACATAGAATACATATGTTTATTGATCCCCACTTTTAAATTTCTTTTTCAATACATGATAACCATAAATCAGATTTTTTTATACAATACACATGAAACACTTGAAATATAGATTAGTATAACAGATCCATCAACCCCCCCCCCCCTCAATCTGAAGTATCTTTTGATAATTAAATGAAAAACTCTATATTATATATTTAATTATTGATTTCATTTTCTGTAAATTTTTCTCAACTTATTTTAAAAAATAATAAAAATTTAATACGAGGATAGGGGTAGGGGTTATATCTCAATGTCATAGAGGAATCATTAGATAAATTTGAATTTCCATCCAGACATTCTCATTATAAGATGAATAAAGAACTTACCATATTTTTTATGAACAAATCTCCACTTTTCATTTTCTTTTATACCTCATTTGATGTTAATGATACTAATTATAAATTGTTATTTTTAGGTAAATGGATGGAACCATCAGTGCAATGATCAAATATCTTGTAGGTTGTCCTCCTCATGATACGAGTAAGCTTAGGTATCCACTTCTCAACACATGGTCTCACCCAATAAATCTTCATATGATGAATAAACTTTGAGATATGTATTCTTCAGAATACTAAAAATCATAATATTTATGTCCATAAAATATATAACCCCAAAACAAACATTGAATTTCCATTTCTTCTCAGATTAAATAATATTTATAGCTTTTATCTACTTTTTTTGGTTTCATTTGGATGTAGTTTTAAAAATGCAATCATAATTTTATAATTATTGAGATACATTTTAAATGTCCACCCCTTACTATAGATTTTAGTTATGTTTTGAAAACCCATATGTTCAAATAAATTCCACGAATTCATATACCAATTATGAAAATTGAATTTTTATTCTTTGATTTTCTAGAAGTTCCTTCATTAATAAAAAACATTTTCTATATTCCTTGGTAGTGGTGTTCATATTCTTTAATGAGGTAGTCTTGGTCTTAATTTTTCTCATTCTCAATTATCCATATAGATATGTGCATAGTCTCTTTTTGAGAGAAATATTCTTCACCCCTTTTTCTTCTCAACCTACTTTTTATAGGCTTTAATTATTTGGTGGCATAATTATTATATGATACATCATATCTCATAAAT
Source organism: Viscum album (assembly GCA_963277665.1). Classification (NCBI taxonomy): domain Eukaryota; kingdom Viridiplantae; phylum Streptophyta; class Magnoliopsida; order Santalales; family Viscaceae; genus Viscum; species Viscum album. Next base: position 409,044,938 of record OY728129.1, on the reverse strand, counting down.
TTATTAATAAATATTTTATGTTTGTGTATTTATGTTAGGATTTTTGTAGTGCCCAAAGGTGTGTGTTTATTGTATTTATTGTCAATTATTGGTTTTCAATGAGCATGTCAATAGGTATGTGATGATGTTAGGTGATGGAGTGAGTATCCACCCACTGAAAATAAAGGAGAATACCATGTGGTATGGGTAAAAGAGGATGGATTTTGATACCATTGGAAATTAAAATTAAAATTCATATGATAGAAAATAAAATGCAAAGGCAGAGCCTCCCAATGATAAACCCTTATATCATATGATTTGAGAGTAGATCCTAAGGTCATGGAAAAGTGATAAAGTTAAAAAAATATCTACAATATTTTGGAAAGTGTTTAGAAGAAGTTATCTAGTGAAAGAGGCTAGATGAAGCTATAGAGAAATCGTCATTGGAGTATTTGGAATGTTGGTTATTTAAATCATTGAGGAAATACACTTGGATAAAGGATTAATTTTTTGAGATTAGGGCTAAAATAAAAGAGGCATTGGAGATTAGGTTAATACTCTCCTTATGTACCTATATTTTAAAAAGGATCATGGAATCCTTAAATAGGATCTTTAAGGTGATTTTAAGAGGTTCGGAATGCATGGAGTTATTTTGAAGAAGCCCTGAACCGATACTAAGATATCCTGGAGTCATTAGAAGAAGTTTGGAATTTTGGATTTTAAAGTTTAAAAATAGAGAATTATGGGATATTTTATAAGACATTAGAGTAATCTGTTAGACTCTTTGATTGTGTATGACATTGAGGTTGAGTATGACTCTACATGTAAGAATTAATCAGTATCGTAAGACTTTCGTTGAATCCATGTATCACATTGCTTGTAAGACTTGTGATTAATGTGTAAGTCTTATTTAAGCTGATGTAAGACATTGTAGTCAATGTGATACTTCAAGTGATCCCACAAGACTTCTGCATTTATGACTTTTAATCAGAGTATAAGAATTTGTGAGTTGGTGTGCGACTTTGGAATTTTGTAGGAAATGGTATTTTCTTAAGGATTTTAGACTTCATACCATTATTGTTATCATAAAAATGTATCTTTGTATAACTATATAACTTATTAAGACTTATCAAAAATTATTATGAAATGGTTTATATATTTTCTGTATAATACTCTATACTCAGTGAAAATTTTGAGAATTTTTAGACTGAAAATTGAGTTTCTAGAATTGATGAATGTAAAGAATAATTAATATGGGATGATGCCAAAGTTGTTCATTCATTTTCTAAACATCATGAAGCTTAGTGAAACCATGGTTATATCTTGAGTTAAAGTATATTGAGGGAGAATAAAGTGATATAATCACTATTTCAATTATTCATTAATTTCAACTGAGAATATTTCATATTAAATATTGGTGATGAAAAGATGAAATTTAATGTGAAGATGTTGGAGTTGTTCTCAAGTGTTCTAAATATCAAAAAATCATTTGTGATATCTTCAAGATGAGTTGAATAGGAGCTGGAAGTGATGAAGTCTATGATAAAAAACATGTTTTGTTCTAAAAATAAATACATTACAAGGAAAAGGTAATTTAGATATGTTTTTCATTAGTTTCATTTTAAAACATAGCTAATTAATTTTCTTATGTTTCTGAAAAACATAGGGAAATATATTTTCATTGATTAGATACATTTATAAATGTAGCTAATTATTCATTGGACTCTGTTTTTATAAATGCTGGAACTTGCATTTTATTTTTCTATGTTTTCATAAACATTGGTAATTACATTTTACTTTTATATATTTTTTTGAATCCATACATTTTATTTATTTATGTTTATATAAGGTTTGTATTTTTTTTGAATCATGAAATATTTATTGTATATAATTTTTTTTCAAAACTCACCCTCCCCTAATGCCAAGACCTACTCCCCCGCGGCTCCTACCCACCGACCTACGCACTTTCACAATACCTTCCCAATAGTGACCCACCTGTCGTCCTTAGTCACCTGCCTTGACTAACAATTGACCACCATGCACCCATTGACCTCAACTCACCCGCCTCACCAGACATCCAACAGATGACTTACTGACGTGCCTCTACATGCACAAAAAACCACCTCAACTCCCACCACCCCCCATAAGCATACACACACTATAACCTTCCCCACCCTTTTCTAATTAACAAGCCGACAACCCATATCCAATTTCGATGTGGGATTATCACCCAACATGCACAACAACATTTATATTATTAAGATAATATATGTATATATATATATTATTAATACAACATATTAATGATAAATTATATATTAATATAATATAAATATTTTTTTATGAATAATAACAAAATTTTATAAATTATATAAAAATCTATATATAGTAAATAATAATAAATTGAAATATTTTATTAATATTATATATATACATTATATAACAATATATATATATATATATATATTATGTTTTATATTATTAATATAATAAAAACAATGTTATATATATATATTATTAATATATTAATAAAAATATATTATTATAATATATATATTAGCTATGTTTTAAAATAATAAAATATATTTTTAATAAATTATATTTTAATATAATAAAAATACATCATTATTATTATATCATATACCAAAATATACATTTATGTTACTTATTATATAATATATATATTGTTAATAATAATATATAAAAATATATTATTACCTATTTAATATAGAATAATATATATTTATTTATTTATGTCATATATTGTTAATATATTTTTAATAGTATATTTTACAAATATATATATATAAGGTATGTTATATATAATTAATATATTAATAAAAATAGATTATTATTATATATATTAGTTATGTTTTAAAATAATACAATATATTATTGATAAATTATATATTAATATAATAAAAATAAATTATTATCAAGAAATTATATAATAAAAATACTTTTTAATATATTATCTAACAATATATATAGTAAATGATAATAAAAAAATATTATTAATATATTATAAACACACACACATGAACATTATATAAATATATGTATATATTTATGTTATCTATAATTTAAATATTAATAAAAATATTATTTATATATATATGTGTACGCATGTATATATTATCAATTTTATATATTATTAATATAGTAATGACAATATATTATTATTATATATATATATTATCAATATTTTAAAATAATAAAATATATTATTAACAAATTATATATTGATACAATAAAAATACATTATTATTAATACATTATATAAAAAATATATTTATATGATATATCATAATATATATGTGTGTGTGTGTTTTGTTAGTAATAAGAAATAAAAATTAATTATTAATATATTATAAACATATATTTATATATTAAATCTCAATATTTATTTATTTATGTAATATATTTTTAATATGTTAATAGAAGTATATTATTACAATTATATATATATATTAGCTATGCTATGTATTATTAATATATTAATAAAAATGTATTTGTATATGTGTGTGTGTGTGTGTGTGTTTTAGCTATGTTTTTAAATAATAAATTATATATTAATATAATAAAAATACTTTATTATTCATATATTATATAAAAATATATATTGTTATTAATAATAAATAAAAATATATTATTAATATATTATATAAGAATATATATTGTTATTAATAATAAATAAAAATATATTATTAATATAATATAAACGTATGTATATATTATAACAATATGTATATATATATATTTATGTTATATATTATTAATATATTAATAATAATATATTATTATTATATATATATTAGTTATGTTATATATTATTAATATATTAATAACAATATATTTTTACATATAGATATATTACCTATGTAAATAATATATATATATATATAACAATATATTTGTTTTATATTATATATCTATTTTTTTAATAATAATATATAAAAATATATTATAAAATATATATATATATATATATATATGCACACGTGAATGTTATAAAGTGTGTTTTCTTAAAAATTTGGATAATTTAGCCACGTTTTCTAGAAAACATTGGCAAATTCAAAATTACAAATGTTTTGAGAAAATGTATCAAAATGTAATTTTTTCTATAGTTAAATGATTCCATGACACAATGACAATGTTTCATACAACAACCTGATGTGTTCTATGATTTTTTATTCAATAATGGTGAATATTTTATTTGCTAGTGGTTTTGGAATATTCTGAGAAGAAGGTGCTCTAGGATGTTGTATAATATTTGGAAGGTCAGATCAGTCAAGATAGAATAAAAAATGAGAACGTAAATGTGAAGGGTGCTCTTAGAAATTCCTAGGATTCAACGGTTGAGAAATAGAAAAAGGGGATGATGGGAGAAACCGACATAGAAAAGGAATTTGGAAAGAAGAGAGGTTCACTGAAATTTGAACCATATTTTCTATATGAATCATATAGGAAATATATACATATAATATATAGTGGGTTGGGGAAAGATATAGGGGAGGGAGGGGAGAGATAGAGAGAGAGATTTTGTGTCTCTGTCTGTGTAATGTCCTAGTTCTGGGTGCCGCCCAAAGTTCCCCGTACCCAGTTGGTCACATGGCCTCAAGCGCATTTCACCGAAATCCAGAGGCTTCTGACTAGCAGTGAGGGCCTTGGGTGTGATAGTGGGGAAAATATGCCCTCATTGGTAGAGTAACACAATAGAATAACACTAATATACAACAATGGAATCAGTAATACCATATAATAAGAAAACAGCGGAAGACTGAAAGTAAATAAATAACTGGAGCTCGTATATAAATGATTCATGTCACATATGTCTTGGAAAGCATCCAAAATGTCACAATTCTAGAAATATATTACTAAACCAAAGTACAAATATAACAAGTAAACTCTAGCAACATCGCAATCCACACCTTGGTCCCATGCTCTCTAGATCCACAACCATCAAGTACCTAAAGTAGAAGGGAACTTTCCCTTATCTATACCAACAACAATATAATCTGTTTGGGCCTAAAATCATGACCCAAATAGGTTGTGAGAAAAATCCCACTAGGCAACCACCCAAATATCTATTCCTAACTGTCGTTGAATATATATAGCAGGAAAAATGTAAAATGAAGTAATAAACAAGAATGTAATCAAAAGTAAACAGTCCCACCGTTTCAAAATACTTTCATTTACATTTATTAATTATTCAACTAAATTCACAAGAAACCCTCTGGGAAAGTTATCATAGTCTAACCCCTCTTCTTTCAAAAAGAAAAGGACTCTCTAATGAAGCACTCACCGTCAATTCCCCCTATGGTCTTTTAATGATAACTACAGACACTATGTGTAGAGACCCGTAACTTGACGTACATGGACATTACATTAATATTTTGGAATACTTAATACATAAAAAAACCAACACTCAAGGACCGTAATAGTTTAGTGTCTTTGGAAACTCGGAACATAATCTTCTAATCATGGTGAAAGATCTTCAAAATCTCCCATAAAGATCTTCCCCTTTTGTTTTCTAACCTAAAACCTATATTTATATCCTGGGGAAAATAAAACATATAAAGGGTGATCTCAAATGCTCAGTAAGGGTAAGCATGGAGAAAATAAAACAGACCATATACATTTGAACTTAAAAACATGAACCTAATGTTTAAACATCAAAATCATGAGAAATGACATAAAACATAGCAGTACGTAAGGCATAGATCATAATGGAACATCAATCATCATAAAATAGTAGGGGAATAAATCATGTAATTGTGGTAAACCATTAAGCACATGATATTATTTCCATAGTAGCTAAGTCATTACTGCCATGACCATCTTAGTGGAAAAAGTCCCTTTCTGAATCAAGTTCACTCCTCGTTCTAGTCCTGTAACACAGAACCGGATTAAATTACCGTTCCACCCATGTCTATATCATGAGATATAAATATTTACCCAATTAATTGGAGATAGATATAGGTCCCACCCATCTCATAATTAAATCATTCTTACGTGTGCCACAACATGAACATAAAGCATTCATCATTACCCAAAGAATAAAATGGGTTTCATAAACATCATCCCATCATAACATAATCCATATAAAAAATGGATATCATTTCTTTATAATAAAATTGAAACCATGTAAATCATAGAGAAATTATACATGAAACCTACACATATGAAATAATGCCATCTTATATGGAAAATGTTTCTGCTAAAACACTTGAAATGAATTCTTGAGGAAAATATCCATTCTTCTTCAAAATCATTTTCTTTTCACAAAATTCCATGAAATTTTAAAATAAAAGTATTTTTTTGAAAATAGTAATTAAATATTGTAGATTATTCTTTATGGAAATAAGGCATTATGAAACCATAAAAATCCGTTCATGCCTTATAAGTTAAAAAAACATTCTTCTCGTACTTTTTCCGGAAAAGTCAAAAAAGTACCTCGTAACGTAAACAAAAGAAAGATTCCTTACATACCATGTAGTAAAAGTAAAAAATGGGTTAAAAGGACTTTATACATACATGAAACCATTTTTAGAAAATAAGGAAATGGATGCTAAATATAACCGCAGTAAATACTTACGAATAAACAATCTCGGATAAAAACGAGATTGGAAAAGTTATCCCTTAACTTTTGTCCAATTTCTTCCATATGTGTCCGAGACTCCTGTATAGTGGGTTCAAACATATTATTAACTTTTAAAAGAACCATAATAATATTTATGATATCATATATGATTCACTTACGACTTTATATTATTTGTTCATTTGTCAATTCCATGTTAAAGCGGCGTTTTGGGTAAAATCGTTCCATTTATCGTTCGTGTTTTGACTTGTAATTATTTATATGATTACATAGATCATGATTAATTAATTACAATATATAAAACATGATTTATATATAATATATATATTCATAATATACATATATATAATAGATCGATAAGTGGAAAGAAATACACCGTTCCTAGAGACGGTAGGCCGTACATACACATGAATGTTGTTTTCGTTTCCTTATTAAATTTAATAAATGTATGTAAATAACATATCCATAAATAAATTATCATTAATATGTCATATATTTAATGATTACTTATTATATATACTTTATAATAATTCTTGAATTGATAACATGGAAAATGAATCTCATCGCGTCATGGAGACGGTAATCCGTACGTACGCTCGAGCGGTGATATCGTTCCCATATTTATTGAATGGAATCCGAGTGGATGATATAATATCTCAGAATCAGTATGATGTTATAATAATCATATATAGTTATTATTTATACCATTATACCCATCCAAGTAAGGTGGTGGTGGAAAACATATTACACCACAGCGTGGAGACGGTATTCCGTACGTACGCACGTGCGGTGATTTCATTTTCCTTAGGATGGATAGAAGGTGAAATAGGGTTGTTTCATATTTATAATAACATATCAGTATATAATTAATACTGATGTTAATAATTTATAATGAAACAACTAAATTATAGGAAGTATAAGAAGAAAGAAACTTGAAAGAGTCGGTAGAAGAGATTACCTCTTCCTCGACACACCTCCTTCAAACTTCTTCTTAGGGCACTAGAGTTGGTCTTTTTAGAAGACCAGAACCTCTATGATATAACTAGATAGGTTTATAATATTATTTTTCATGGGTTTTTCGAGCTTCAAGGCTCAAAATGGTGTCAACAGAAGAGGGAAGGGGTTCCCTTTTTATAAGGGAGGAGAGGGGCACCTTTGGTAACATAAGAAATATTAATTTATAATAAATTCAAAATCACTTAAAAACCTCAAGAAAATAACTAAAATCCGAATATCAGATGAGATAGGGTTATAACCTCATCAACCAATAAAATTTATACATGTTGGGAATTTATTTTAAACATTATCAACTTGATTTATCCTTATTTAATCTATTTAATTTTATTTTTCGTAATAAGATTCTAATTTTTAAGATGTTAAAAATAATTACTTATATGATGTTAATTGTCCATAATTTGATAATATATGACATTTTTTACCATATAACTTTAAATTTATTATTTTTAAATATTTTTTTATTTTTAAACAATTTTATAATATGTTATTTTTATAAAACCATAATAGTGTAAATTTTGACATTATTCATTTATTGTAATTTAAATAAAATCCATAGAGAGGTTATATTCTAAAAAAAATATTTAATAGATTCCTATCATGTCAAATATGTCTATAAAATTAGTGTATCACATTAAATAGTTCATATAATATTTATTTTAATATTTTTTAAAACCATTTATTTGGTATATTTCTTAGTAAAATTATTAGTACCACATTTTTGTATTATTATTTAATATACTTATTTGTTGCACAAAAATTAAAAATAAAATCCTATGATAAATAAAAATCTAATATATTTCATAATAATTCATTTACTAGAATTTATCATCTTAAAATCACAACATGTAAATTATTATATTTATTAAATTATGTAGGTGACAACTTTGGAATCATTTAAAATAAAATAATATAAGTGTCCTAATATTATTTATAAGGACCCAAATGGTCACCAATTCGTCTGTTGGATGCTTAGGGATTATATATACACTATAAAGAAGTCTTGTTCAGATTTTTGGGTCTTTTTATGTGTATTATTATTTCAATAAAAACTATATTATTTATTTTTCACTAAATAAATAATTTCTGCATCATTAATGTATAAGCTAATAAGGTAAATAAATAATTCTTAAAAATTAAAAATAAATTACCATGGTAAAGAAAAACATTTTAGCTTTAAAATGAGTATTTATAACAGAATTTATATTCTGTATAACTTTATATTAAAAATAGTTTAATTATTAAAGTTTGCGTGAGACATATTTCACTTTCTTTTAAATAAAATAAATTAAAGGTCTTAATCACATCCAAGTGGGTTCCAATGGATTCAATTTGGACTAAAATATTCCATAGGACGAAATATAATCATCCAATTATATTAAGACAAATGTTAGGGTAATTTTATAATATTATATTTACCCTAAATTACCCGATTTACCTTTAACTATGGTAAATAAAATTTACCGTAGTTACTATTCATAGTGCCAAAAAATAAAAAGTATCCTATTAACATAATTTGGACCAAATGATTCCAAATATGGAATCCATTTTCTCTAATTCAAATCACAGAAGTTGTAGAAATTAATTTAAAATTAATCCCGTTGTTAAGAAAACAAGTTTTAAAATTTAAAACATTGCAAAAGATTGAAATGATTTTACATATGAAATCAATGTTAATGATATAAATTATATTAAATGGTAAAAATATATTCTATTTATACTTTAAAACCATTCAATATTATAATTTAACAATATAAATTCTTATGATGAAAAATGTTTTTTAATTAAAATATAGCGTGTTTTTACTATTCATTAAAAAATGAAAGTTATCAGAATAATATGAAACATTTATCCAAAGTAAATTTTTATATCTTGATTCCAAATAAGAATTTTATTTTGTCAAATTGAACTTATAAACATGTCAAAAACTATATTTAAAGTGGGTGCACCATCAAAAGGCGACATAGCTGCATTTTTTGACAAATAATTAATTTACCCAGAAAAATTATTTCGTTCTCATACCATGTTCTAGAAAATGTGTAAGATGAATAATAATGTTATAAAATTCAAAATTTAGTCTGTACTATTCATAATGGCTATTCCATAATAATATTATAACAATATATCGTTGTTTAGTGAAACCGGGTATTGCGTACAACACACGCTATCGAGGAAGGTCGCGATTGCATGTAATACAAGCAAAGTCAGGGTTGCGTGTAGTGCAAGACTCCTTTGTTGTTTCATATAACAAAATACAACCATATTTAATTTATACATTGAATATATATATATACACTCAATTTTTCGTTGAATAACTACTATCAAACAATCTTGAAATTGTGTTTAACACGATCCAAGATTAGTGTTGTGTATATTGTAAGCTAATACGGTGTTGCGTATTGTGCAAGATAATCTTAGTGTAGCGTACAATAGAAGATATGAAAGAAATTAAAAACAATATATCTTATAAAATCTCAGGGTGTTACATTCTATCCCCCTCTAAAATGAATTTCACCCTCGAAATTTGTCGGGGTTATAAATGGTTTATTACCTGAAAGTTTCTTTCATAGAAACCCACATCGTACAAAGGAATACTAAAACTTAATTTTAAAAAGTAAAGTATGAAACAAAATAGTTACCGAAATTAACTCATCACTATGTTTCCACATAGGAGAACATAGGATAAAATATGGATATGGAAGAGAAATCTAACCATCATATTCTGATGAAGAGTGGTAGAGAACATGGCTATAAAAAAAATCCAACAATCATAAAGCCATAAATTTGTGATGATTTAAGGTACCATCTGATTCATCATATATGAGGATACTAGGACAACATTTTTGGTTTTCAAGATCATTTCCCTAAAGATGAAGAATTTTAATGAGAAGAAATAATTACTTGATTTTGGTACAATCTTACTGTTGTTTGTTCCTTGAACAATTTCCACTTCATCTCTTAAAGAAATGAAGTTGAATTTGTCTTCCATAAAGTGTTAGCAGATCATGTGATATAATGATAGGCCATTCCATCTGTCTCAAACAAAAGGATAGAAAAAGTTATTAAATATACATAAGTCCATCTATAGTGATATTAATCATATATAGTTCCTAAAATGGACATATTCTTCATATATCATACCGATTAAGATAATAAAAATAGTTTCTACTAACCAGGGACTTATTGTAGGCCAATGGTATTTGATAAAGGCTTGTCACACTTTGGTTGTGGGTTCGATTCCCACAACCTTGTCCGACGTGATGGGTTTTCGCCCGTCTTGTAGGGTGTACTTTTTCTAAAACTACATCATTATATCATTCCATAAAATAATATCAATATAAATTTCTAGCCTTATACAATACTAACTTATGTCCAACATAATCAATTCCAGTATTTAAGCTTATCTAAAATACTTCTGTCCAAGCTCATAGTATAAAGAAAAGAATTACTAGAAATGTATTTTGCCAAGCATGTGAATACCATCATTTTTCCCCCATATATCATACGATATATCTTGTTGGTCACATTCCAAACATGTGAATACCTTAATCATGTATTCTCTTGAAAAATGAATACCCTTTGTGAAAACATTAATGCTGTCAAAAGTTAACTCTTTCCACATACCAAAATCTCAAAATTTCTATATAATCAAACCATGATATCAATTTGTCCTTATATTAATCATGATCTCATGAATAATATCAAAAAATTTATCACTACTGTAAATAGAGGATTTCCCAACGGTTTAGAACCGTTGGGAATGGCTGCAGAACCGTTGGTGTATGTTATACCAATGGTTCTGCAAACTGTAGGGATGTAAGCTGTTGGGATAGGGTGGAGAAAAATTACCCTATCCCAATGGTTCTGGAAACCCGTTGGGAAAGCTTTTTCCCCACAGTTTACAACTGTTGGGATAATGTGCTGAAAATTACCATGTTTTTTTCCAACGGTTTGGCCAAACCGTTGGGAAAACCCAAGATCTCCTCTTTCCCAATGGTTTATAAACTGTTGGGAATAGTGTTTTACCTACGGTTCCATGAAGCATTGGTAAAACAGAACACAGAATTATATGCTAATGGTTTAAAACCGTTGGCATAACCTATGCTGGGCAAATTGCACAGCAGCTCTACAATTTGCCCAGCAGCTCTCCAATTTGCCCACCAGGTCTCATTTTGTGAGTTCCCCCTCATTTTCAATCCAATTATTATACCTGAAATAAACTAACATACATATACAATTATTGTACCTGCAATAACCAACTAACACATACATATAGAGAACAAATTCATCCACATTTAACATATAATGATGGAACAATAAACATCCATAATTAAATTAGAATTCATAACGTAATTATAAACATACATAATTCATTTAGAATTCAATTTAAAATTTAGATGACAATTATATGTGGAATCCGGAAGTCAATTCATAATTTGATCGGTTTTTCGTATACCATATATTTTTACCTAAAATGATGTCCATTTTAAACAAAATACATACACTTGGAGTGCTACCTGCCACACCACACCTAAGATTGAGGTGGGGTTGACTTGTACACGTCACATATGACCCATGGATCATTCTCCTAAAGTTTCAATGGAAAAAAAATGCGTTTGGTCGCTTTTCCATATGCTAGTTGATGTTTTTCAATTAAAATGACGTCCTTTTGAAACAAAAGGCAGACACTTTGAGTGGTTCCGGCCACATCACACCTCGGATTGAGGCGAGGTTGATTCGTACACATCACATATGACCCATGGATCGTTCTCCTAATGTTTCAATGGAAACCGAATGCGTTTGGTCGGTTTTCCATATGTACTTAAAATGTTGTCCATTTTAAACAAAAGAGAGCCACTTAGAGTGATTCCGGCCACACCGTGCATCCGATTAAGACGGGGTTGACTCATACGCGTCACATTTTACCCATGGATTGTTGTTCTAAAGTATCGACATAATCCGAATGCGTTTGGTCATTTTTCCGTATGCCAGTTGATATTTTTCAATTAAAATGACGTCCTTTTGAAACAAAAGGCAGACACTTTGAGTGGTGGAGGCCACACCCCGCCTCAGATTGAGGCGGGGTTGACTCGTACATGTCACATATGACACAAGGATCGTTGTGCTAAAGTATCGACACAGTCTGAATGCAATTGGTCAGGTTTCCGTATGCCAGTTGATGTTTTTCAATTAAAATGACGTCCTTTTGAAACAAAAGGCATACACTTTGAGTGGTGCCGGCCACACCGCGCCTCAGATTGAGGCGAGGGTTGATTCGTACATGTCCCATATGACCCATGTATCGCTCTCCTAATGTTTCAACAGAAACCAAATGTATTTGGTCGGTTTTCCGTATGTACTTAAAATGTTGTCCATTTTAAATAAAAGAGAGCCACATAGAGTGATTCTGGCCACCCCGTGCCTACGATTAAGGCGGGTTTGACTCTTCCACGTCACATATGACCCATGGATCTTTGTGCTAAATTATCGACATAAAACAAATGCGTTTGGTCGGATTTCCGTATTCCAGTTGATGTTTTTCACTTAAAATGACGTCCTTTTGAAACAAAAGACATACACTTTTAGTGGTGGCGGCCAGACCATGCCTCAGATTGAGGCAAGGTTGACTCGTACACATCACATATGACCCATGGATCGTTGTTCTAATGTATCGACACAATCCGAATGCGTTTGTCAGTTTTTTGTATGCCAGTTGATGGTTTTCAATTAAAATGACATCCTTTTGAAATAAAAGGAAGACACTTTGAGTGGTGGTGGCCACACCATGCCTCGGATTGAGGCAGGTTTGACTCGTACATGTCACATATGACCCATGGATCGTTGTTCTAAAGTATCGAACAATCCTAATGTGTTTGGTCGCTTTTCCGTATGCCAGTTGATGTTTTTCAATTACAATGACGTCCTTTTGAAACAAAAGGCAGACACTTTGAGTGGTGTCGGCCACACTACACCTCGGATTGAGGCGGGGTTGATTTGTACACATCACATATGACCCATGGATCATTATCCTAAAGTTTCAACAGAAACCAAATTTGTTTGGTCGGTTTTCTGTATGTACCTAAAATGTTGTCCATTTTAAACAAAATAAATCCACTTAGAGTTATTCCGTCCAAATATTGCCTCCGATCAAGACGGGTTTGACTCATACACATCACATTTGACCCATGGATTGTTGTGCTAAAGTATCGACACAATCCGAATGCGTTTGGTCGCTTTTCCGTATGTCAGTTGATGTTTTTCAATTAAAATGACGTCCTTTTGAAACAAACGGCAGACACTTTGAGAGGTGGCGGCCACACCGCACCTCGGATTGAGGTGTGGTTGACTCGTACACGTCACATATGACCCATGGATTGTTTTACTAATGTATCGACACAATCTGAATGCGTTTTGTCAGTTTTCCGTATGCCAGTTGATGTTTTTCAATTAAAATGTTTTCCTTTTGAAAAAAAAGGCAGACACTTTGAGTGGTGTCGGCCACACCGTGCCTCGGATTGAGGCGGGGTTGATTCATACACATCCCATATGACCCATGGATCGTTCTTCTAAAGTTTCAATGGAAACCGAATGCATTTGTTTGGTTTTCCGTATGTACTTAAAAATTTTTCCATTTTAAACAAAAGAGATCCACTTAGAGTGATTTCGGCCACACCGTGCCTCCGATTAAGATGGGGTTGAGTCGTATGCATCACATTTGACCCATGTATTGTTGTGATAAAGTATCGACACAATACGAATGTGTTTGGTTTCTTTTCCGTATGCCAGTTGAGGTTTTTCAATTAAAATGATGTCCTTTTGAAACAAAAGACATACACTTTGAGTGGTGGAGGCAACACCGCATCTCGGATTGAGGTAGGGTTGACTCGTACATGTCACATATGACCCATGTATCATTGTGCTAAATTATTGACATAATATGAATGTTTTTGGTCAGTTTTCTGTATTCCAGTTGATGTTTTTCAATTAAAATGACGTCCTTTTGAAACCAAAGGCGGACACTTTGAGTGGTACCGGCCACACTGTGCCTCAGATTGAGGCGGGGTTGACTCATAAAAGGCACATATGACCCATGTATCATTGTGCTAAAGTATCAACACAATCCGAATGCATTTGGTCACTTTTCCGTATGCCAGTTGATGTTTTTCAATTAAAATGACGTCCTTTGAAACAAAAGGAAGAAAAATTGAGTGGTGGCTGCCACACCGCGCATCGAATTGAGGCGGGGTTAACTCAAAAATGTCACATATGACCCATGGATCGTTGTTCTAAAGTATCGACACAATCCAAAAGCATTTGCTCACTTTTTCGTATGCTAGTTGATGTTTTTCAATTAAAATGGCGTCTTTTTGAAACAAAAGGCAGACACTTTGAGTGGTTCCGGCCACACCACACCTCAAATGGAGGCGGGGCTGACTCATACACGTCACATATGACCCATGGATCGTTCTCCTAAGGTTTCAATGGAAACCGAATGCGTTTGGTCGGTTTTCCGTATGTACTTAAAATGTTGTCCATTTTAAACAAAAGAGAGACACTTAGAGTGATTCTGGACACACCGTGCCTCTGATTAAAATGGGGTTGACTCGTACACGTCACATTTGACCCATGGATTGTTGTACTAAAGTATTGACACAATCTGAATGCGTTTGGTCACTTTTCCGTATGACAGTTGATATTTTTCACTAAAAATGATGTCCTTTTGAAACAAAAGATAGACACATTGAGTGATGGCGGCCACACCGCACCTCAGATTGAGGCGGGGTTGACTAGTACACGTCACATATGACCCATGGATCGTTGTTTTAAAGTATCGACACAATCTGAATGTGTTTGTCGGTTTTCCGTATGGCAGTTTATGTTATTCAATTAAAATGACGTCATTTTGAAACAAAAGGCAGACACTTTGAGTGGTGGAGGCCACACTGTGCCTCGGATTGAGGCGGGGTTGACTCGTACACGTCACATATGACCCATGGATCATTGTGATAATGTATCGACACAATCCGAATGCGTTAGGTCAGTTTTCTGTATGCCAGTTGATGATTTTCATTTAAAATGACGTCCTTTTGAAACAAAAGGCAGAGACTTTGAGTGGTGTCGGCCACACCACGCCTCGGATTGTGGCGGGGTTGATTCGTACACCTCATATATGACCCATGGACCGTTCTCCTAAAGTTTCAATGGAAACCCAATGCGTTTGAGTGGTGTCGGCCACACCGCGCCTCAGATTCATGCCCAAGGAATACATCTCTTTAATAACATACCAAGAATCTATGATATTGATTAGATGTGTAAATGTAATTTACATTGATTATGATGATGAAAATAAGTAAAATATATATTATAGATTATATAATATTAAATGAAATCACGAAGGGTGGGGGGGCTGTCCGGCGGCGTTGTCCGGGGGGGCTGTCTGGTGGGTATCTGGGGACCAAGGAGGAGGGTGGGGGGCTGTGCAGGGGTTTGTCCGGGGTCCAAGGAAGAGGGTGGGGGGGATGTCCGGGGGGCTCTGGGGGGCAGTCCGGGGGGCAGTCTGGGGTCCAGGGAGGAGGGTGGGGGGGCTGTGCGGGGGGCTGTCCGGGGGGTGTTCGGGGGATTCTCTGGGGTCCAAGGAGGAGGGTGGGGGGGGGGCTGTCTGGGGGATGTTCGGGGGGGGGGGGGGGGCTGTCTGGGGTCCAGGGAGGAGGGTGGGGGGCTGTCTGGGGGGCTATTCAGGGGGCTGTCTGGGGGCTGTCCGGGGGTGTTCGGGGGGTTGTTCGAGGTCCAAGGAAGAGGGTGGGGGCTGTCCGGGGGGCTATATGGGGGGCTGTTAGGGGGGTTTTCTGGGGTCCAGGGAGGAGGGTGGGGGGCTGTCCGGGGAGTTGTTCGGGGGGCCTTCCGGGGGCTATCCGAGGGTGTTCGGGGGGGGTTTCCGGGGTCCAAGAAAGAGGGTGGGGGGATGTCCGGGGGGCTGTCTGGGGGGCTGTCCGGGGGGCTGTCCGGGGTCCAGGGAGGAGGGTGGGGGGGCTGTCCGGGGGGCTGTTCGGGGGGGATGTATGGGGGCTATCCGGGTGGTGTTCGGGGGGTTGTCCGGGGTCCAAGGAAGAGGGTGGGGGGGGGGGGGGGGGTTGTCTGGCGGGGATGTCCAGGGTCCAGGGAGGAGGGTGGGGGGTTGTCCAGGGTCCAGGAAGGAGGGGGGTTCCCAAACACACAACCACTAAAAGACAAAAACATCCCTAAAAACAGATAATCTATAAAAATAACTCAACTCCAATACTATACTATGAGTCTTGATAAAACTAACAACTAAAATAGATTAAATATCAAATCTCGGTAATATCAGTGAAAAATGAAATGGATCAACTTGTCCCACATCACCATCACCATCATCACCATCATCATCACCCTCTTCCTCGTCCCCATCATCGTCCTCACCCTCCTCACCCTCGCCCTCCTGCTCGTCCTCGCCCTCGCCACCCGCCTTTCCCTCCTCCTCTCCCTCCTCTTCCGCATCAGACTCCTCGCTATCATCATCGTCAAGCTGGACATCTCCCTGACCACCACTAGAACTGCCACCTGGTGCATCATATATAGAACGTATCGACCACATATATTCATCAAAAGCTGGAATGACCTCTTCTGGAAGTGTTGGACGTAGAACATCAATAAATTCCATAAAAGCACTGTTTTCCCAAGAAGACTGTTTTTCCGTCTCTGTGGCCCTTTTCTCAGCCTGTGCTGCCTGTGCCCTAACTTGCTGCAGCTCGGTGGCACTACACCTCTTTCCTGAGGATGGACAATACCTCGTCGGGGCTATCCTAGGTCGGCAGCGCACTATGCCAGAATGCTCCTCTCCCAAGACCTGATGTAAGTGATCTGTTGGCCCAAAATTGTCTGGTTCTTGGGAATCAAGGGCCTCTAAAGTAGCCTCTTACAAATATAAATATATCATTAAGTTAAAAAATATATATTAAAATATAAATTCAATAGATTAAAACTTACAATCTGCTGCTGAGTCGCTTCGTTGGTAGCACTTCCATCCTTTTTCCGTCTACTCGAGCAAAACGGTTTTTCTCGAGGCACACATCCTTCAATATTTTGTATTTTACTCTACAATGACATTGAAAACTAAATTTTTATGAAAACTTTAATGGGTAATTTGTCAAATTTTTTGGCAAGAAAGACTTGGACAACTTCTTAGCACAATGTTATCTAAAAAATGGCACAACCGAATAACAGCCACCCTTACATTATTGGACAAAAGACAACATATTTCTATTAGAAGAAAATCATGCAGTAGAATGTGATAATAATGAGTCTTCAAAGATTTTAGCTTCAACTCTCTTCTGTTGACCCGTTTAGATATGTTGCTTGAATAGCCATCAGGAACTCAAATAGTCTCTAATACTTCCAGAAATTTTTTTTTCTATAGGTTTCATCACATAAGAAGCACATGGAAGTTGCCATTTATTTTCACTGATACACATAGGATGTTATTCTGGTCTGATTCCCCAATCCAGCAAGTCATGTTGAGATCATAAATCATCTTTTGTCTTCCCCTTGACATTTAGAAGAACCAAAAGCAATATTTGTCATATATTCTTTTCAATATGCATTATGTCTAAGTAATGACGTAACAAATTGTTGACCAATTAGGAAAATCAAAAAATATACTCCTCTTCCTCCAATTGTAATAGGTTTCAATGGAAACATTCTTTCTCTTTCCAGATTTCATTTGACCCTTCCCGAATGAAAAACTGAAATCTTTCAATTCATTAAGCATGTCAGTTCCAGACATATGCTGAGGTGGATCATCGGTCTCTATGTTATTATAAAATCTTTGAAGATTCTTTCTATATGGATGATACATTGTCAAGAATCGTCGATGTCCCATAAAACTGAAACTACAACGATGTTTCTGTCTTCTGGATCGTGTATTCTTCATACAAACTGGACATGTCAATTTTCCCTTCGTGCTCCATCCAGACATCATTGCATAAGCTGGAAAATCATTGATCATCCACATAAGCGCAACACGCATCTGAAATATGTATTTCAAACATGCATCGTATGTGCGCACACCCACATCCCAAAGAAGTTTCAACTCTTTTATTAATGCTTGCATGTAGACATAAATATCAATGTCGGGATCAGAAGGACCAGATATGAGTATAATCATGAAAGTGAAAGGTTTTTTCATACACAACCATGGGGGAAGATTATAAATGTGTATAAAAACTGGTCATGTGTTGTGCGAAGTAAGAATCTTCCCAAACAGATTAAAACCATCTCATGAAGAACCCATCCTCACATTACGTACATCATTTGGAAAATCAGGATGTCGAGCATCAAATCTCTACCATGAAAATCCATCTGTAGGATGAACCAACTAATCATTAGTCTTCTTTCTCTTGGTATCATGCCATCTCATTTTTATTGATATGTCATCAGAAATAAAAAGATTCTAGAGTTTGGGGATCAATGGAAAGTGCCACATTACTTTCTGTGGAACGCGGGATGGTGTTCCATCAGATTTTGACTTCCAGCAGGATGTGGCACATTTAATAAAATCATTTCGTTCAATAGTTTCCTCCCAGAATAAAATGAAATATTTTGGGCAAGCATGAATTTTGTTTCTTGAAATTCCAAGTTCCTCAACTAACTTCCATGACATATAGTGGTTTGAGGGAATATATACATCATCTGGATGTAAATCCTTCAAGATGGTAAAAATGTAATCGATTGCTGTATTAGAAATCCCATTAATAGTTTTCCCATGAATCAATCAGATTAAAAATTCCATCTTTTTCATTTTATCAAATTGTTGATATACTAGAGTCGTGGTAGCATCATTAAATTTTTTCACCCTATCAATATCATCATTTTCACTAGATGCATCAGCTGTTCTCATATCGAAGTCTTCTTGAGTCGAAATCCTTTATTTTTCATGATGATGAATAAATGGAAACCGATCATCTAACAAATTCTCCATTCCAGTCTTTTCATTTTGATCATCACCAATTTGAGATTTCATTTTCTCCCCATTGTGATACCACACAAAGTAGTTTTCTTGTAAACCATTTTTGGTTATGTGGTAGCTGACTTCTTCATGGCTCAACCAAGGTCTACCAACACAATTGGAACATGGGCAGTGTATGCGACCACTATCTGAAGCATTGTGAAATGCAAAATCTATAAAGCTCTCCAAATGGTTTTGAAAATCACTTGAGATCCGATCGGTTTCATACATCCAAATTATGTCCATTCTGTAAAAAGAATTTATATAAGTCATTTTTTCATAAATAATTCAATAGGATTGAACTTTAATAGAAAATACATTTACGTAAACAATAAAGGAATAAGTTTCTAGTCGATGTAGTGAAAAGTACCCCATCCTCATAAAAGTGAGTATTGTCCAAGGACACATAATATACAACGTACAATGAGAACCATATTTAGTTGACCCTAAAGTTATATTAGTACAGTCATCTTGGGGGAAATGGAATATATGATCCTGGTTAACTGATTAACTCAAAAGCTCGTATTACATATGTTGGACACTATCTAAGGTAAGAAATCATGTGAGGATAGGTTTACATAATTCAATTTCTTACATGCTAGTGAGAATGAAGACTTGAATTAATGACTTGAGTTAACTGATACCATGTCAACCGTTATACACACCATGTGAACCCTTATACACACCATATGAACCCTTATACCATATCATCATTATTACAACCATTAATAACAACTTATTAAATAAGATCAATTATTATAGATAATCAAATTGAACATAAATCAATAATAATATTGGATATATCAAGTAAAATGAATTCATACTATCTTACATCATAAATGACCACCCACAACCATGATTAATGACCACAAAGCTCCCCTTTCGGCCAAATCAAAAGTGAAAATAAAAACACATAGTTGTAGAAAAAAACTTCATTTGTTTGAAGAATAATAATCTCATGGTCCTCATGATATTTGAACCATGTATTCATGATTTTCGAGATGAACTTGTATCCATGAAACCATATGAGAAACACGATTCAATACATGAATTTTTCTGATTTTCCCAAGCATTTTGAGGAACCCCAAATCAGTTAAAATGGTCATTTTGTTTTAAAAAGGTGATTGAATAACACATGTACGATGTCAAAGGCAGAATGATTAATGGTTATATTAGAAAAACTAATATTCACGAATATTGAAAATTTGACATTCTGTGAATTAGTTTCATGAAGAAGGAAGAAGTACTAATTAGGGACCACATACTATTTGGAGAAGTTCAAGAAGATACTCCATATGTTCTATTGTGCAAAGGATAAGTGAAAAGTGTGTCATTTTGTTTATATATATAGATTTTGATAGAAACATGATACATACCTGTTATGTAATACACATAGTGTAAAAAAATTAAGGTGAAGAAGATCTTCATGTTTGGCATGATCTTAATGAAAGAATGATTTTCATGAAATAATATCAATTAATATTACCAACAATTTCTTATTAGTTCCTATACATGAACCTATAATATTTGAACCAGATTAAAAAAACTATGAATCCTTAAAATTAGAACACAATAAAGAGACACCATGCCCTTATAAATGTAAATTTGTAATGAAAACATTAATTGGACATACACCGATATAGGAATTTGAGTACACAATTCATGGAACAATCATAAAATTTTACAAAAACCCTAAAAATTTGGAATAACGAAATCATTGAAAATAGAAGGACATGCTTTATAAGAGGTGGAACTATATCCTTGATAAAATATAGAAGGATTCTAACCTGGTATTTGCTGATCTGATGGAAGATGTGAGGATTGGGAAGTGCTTCTGCCAAGGAATCGCGTCTGGAGACGAGAGGAAGGCTTCTGGAATCGTGGGGAGGCCGCTGCCTACATTTGGGTATTTGGGGATTTTTTTCCAACGGTTCTTAAAAACTGTTGGGAAAACCCAATCTTTCCCAACGGTTTCATAAAATCATTGGGAAAAATCAGTTATCCAAGGTCTTTACCAACGGTTTATATAAACCGTTGGGAAAGACATTGTATACCAATGTTTCTTTGAACCGTTGGTATACAAGTGTTGGGAAAAATCTCCGTTACAGTAGTGTATTTTCTCCCTATCCCTTCATTATGCACATATCATATACTTTCGAAAAATATTTCACTCACTTTTCATGGTTACCGGTACCATAAATTTATTGAAAACCACAATAGACTAATACAAAAATATTCCAATATACCATAAAAGTACCTCAACAACATTATTCATGAATACCAATACATAAACACTTCAATCTATACTCTTCAATGATTTCCTTGGAATATGTACTTCCATTATTTAGAAGAATCCTCTTAGGTTTGGTCATTGAGTTGGGTAATGCCCATGTTCTCTAAAAATAAGAAACTGAACTCTATAACAGTTTGTCACTCTATGACCCTTTTCTCCTCACAGATAACATCTTCCCCTCCATTTGAGGTATTCCTCAAGGTTCTTCTTCCCTTCTTCCTGATACGTATAAATATTTATCTTCCTTCCTCTATGTTCCTCTCCCTGAAAACATGTATAAAATTTCATCTTCCTCTTATTTGATGACTTAAGAATACCACCAAAGTTCACCTTGTTAATCATATATCGTGATGACTGATTCAGCATAATCACAATATCTTTCTCTCTAGGCATTACAAAATTTTGTTGATCACAATCTCCAATTTGTCCATCGGAATCAACGTTAACTGAATTCCTTTTCATTTCCTTCATTGACTAAAACCAGAAACCATAGTGTAAGAATCATTTAAAAAAATGAGGAACCACATAATCATTAAAAGCCACTTATGGGATGCCTAACTTATCACACATTCTTTAATCCATGATACCTTATGTTCACCCTAGGTTATTCATTATCATCCACATAACTATAGGACTATAACCTATAGTTATACTAAACCTTAGGGAAATCCCTATAAATACCTTAGAAATATCTGTATTGATCTCACTAAAGTTTTTGCTTCCCAGTTTCCAAAGTTCAACTAAACCTTTCCTCTGATACCATCTGTAGAGGTCTGGAATTATTTCTAGTGGACTATAATTCATACATATCGGGGAACTCTATGGGTGGCTACACTCCCTGGGCCGGATACACCACCATCCCCAGTGGCATCCATTTCCTCATGAAGCCCTTGGGCGGAGAGCCATGCTTCCTCCAATGCTCACATGTGAGAGTTCCCAAGGAGCAGATTCATTCCTACCTCCTTTTCCTCTCATAACAACTATAGAGACCCACAACATGATGTACATGTAAATTATATTAATTTTTTGGAATAATTAATACATAACAAAAACCAACACTCAAGGACCATAATAGTTTAGTGTCTTTGGAAACTCAGAACATAATCTTCTAATCATGGTGAAAGATCTTCAACATCTCCCATAAATATATTACCATTTTTTTCTTACCTATAACCTTTCTTTATATCCTTGGAAAAAGAAAACATATAAAGGGTGAGATCAAATGCTCAGTAAGGGTAAGCATGAAAAAAAAACCATATACATTAGAACTTAAAAACATGAACATAATGTTTAAACATCAAAATCTTGTGCAATGAGATAAAACATAGCAGTACGTAAGACATAGATCATAATAAAACATCAATAATCATAAAATAGAATGGGAATAAATCATGTAATTGTGGAAAACCATTAATCACATGATATTATTTCTATAGTAGCCAAGGCATTGCTGCCAAGACCATCTTAGTGGACAAAGTCCCTTTCTGAATCGAGTTCACTCCTCGTTCCAGTCCTGTAACACTAAACCGGATTAACTTACAGTTCCAGCCATGTATATCGCATGAGATATAAATATTTACCCAATGAATTAGAGTGAGATATTGGTCCCACCCATCTCATAATTAAATCATTATTATGTGTGCCACAACATGAACATAAACCATTCATCATTACCGAAAACATAAACTGGGTTTCATAAACATCATCTTATCATAACATAATCCATATAACAAAATGGATATCATTTCATCATAAGAAAATTTAAACAATCTAAATCATAGATACATTATACATGAAACAAACACATATGAAATGATTCCATCTTATATGGAAAATGGTTATGATAAAACACTTGAAATGAGTTCTTGAAGAAAATATCTTTTCTTCTTCAAAATCAGTTTCTTTTCACAAACTGACATGAAATTTTAAAAAGAAAATGATTTTGTTGAAAATAGTTATTATATATTATAGAGTAAGATTCATGAAAATAAGGCATTATGAAACTGTAAAAATCGGTTCATGCCGTTTAAGTTAAAAAAACATTCTTCTCATACTTTTGCCGGAAAAGTCAAAAAAGTACCTCGTAACGTAAACAAAAGAATGATTACTTATAAACCATGTAGTAAAAGTAAAAAATGGGTAAAAAGGACTCTAATCATAGATGAAACGATTTTTAAAAAATAGGGACATGGATGATAAATATATCCCCAGTAAATACTTACGAATAAACAATCTCGGATTAAAACGAGATTGGAAAAGTTATCCATTACCTATTGTCCAATTTCATCCGTATGTGTCTGAGAATACTGTATAGTGGGTTTAAACATATTATTAACTTGTAATATAACCATAAAAATATTTATGATATCATATATTATTCACTTATGACTTTATATTATCCGTTCATTTGTCAATTCCATGTTAAAGCATCATTTTGGGTAAAATCGTTCCATTTATCATCCCTGTTTTGACTTGTATTTATTAATATGATTACTTAAATCATGATTAATTAATTCCAGAATATAAAAAATAATATATATATATATAATATATATTCATAATATACATATATATAATATATTGAAAAATGGAAAGAAATACACCGTTCATGGAGATGGTATGCCGTACATACGCATAAACGCTATTTTCATTTCCTTATTAAATTTAATTGTTGTAAGTAAATAAAATATGCATAAATACAGAATAATTAATATTTCATATATTTCACGATTACTTATTATATATACTTTATAATCATTCTTCAATTGTTAACATGGAAAATGAATCTAATCGCGTTGTGGAGACGGTAATCCGTACGTACGCATGAGCGATGATATCATTCCCATATTTATTGAATGGAATTAGAGTGAATGATATAATATCATAGAATCAATAGGATTTTATAATAATCATATATAGTTAATATTTTCACCATTATACCCATCCAAGTAAGGTGGTGGTGGAAAACAGATTACACCACAGTGTGGAGATGTTATTCTGTACGTACGCACGCGCGGTGATTTAGTTTTTCGTAGGATGGATAGAAGGTGAAATAGGGTTGTTTAATATTTATAATAACATATAAGTATATAATTAATGCTGATTTTATTACTTTATAATTAAAAAACCAATTAAGAGGAAGTAGAAGAAGAAAGAAACTTGAAAGAGTCGGTAGAAGAGATTACCTCTTCCTTGACGCACCTCCTTTAAACTTCTTCTTAGGGCACTAGAGCTGGTATTTTGAGAAAACCAGAACCTCTATGATATAACTAGATAGGTTTAAAAGAGTAATTTTCAGGGTTTTTCCAAGATTAAAGGGTCAAAATGGTGTGAAGAGAAGAGGGAAAGGGTACCCTTTTTATAAGGGAGGAGAGGGGCACCTTTGGTAATATAAGAAATATTAATTTATAATAAATTCAACCTCAATTAAAAACATCAAAAAATGACTCAAATCATAATATTAGATGATATAGGGTTTGAATATAATCATCTAATAAAATTTAGACACGTTAGGAAATTATTTTAAACATTATCAACTTGATTTATCCTTATTTAGTCTATTTAATTTTATTTGTGGTAATAAGATTATAATTTTTAAATTGTTATAAATAATTACTTATGTGTTGTGAATTTTACATAATTGGATAATTTATGTCATTGTTGACCATATAAATTTCAATTTATAATTTTTAAATATTTTTGAGATTTTTAAACAATTTTATAATATGTTATTTTTATAAAAGAACAATAGTGTCAATTTTGAAATTTCTCATTTATTTAAATTTAAAAAAAATCACACAGGGGATATATTCTAACCAAAATATTTAATAGATTCCTAACATGTAAAAGTTTTCTAGAAAATTTGTCGAGCACATTAAATAGTTCATATAATATTTATTTTAATATTTTTTAAAACTATTTATTTGGTATGCCTCTTAATAAAATAATTAGTACCAAATTTTTGTATAATTATTTAATATACTTATTTGTTGCATAAAAATTAAAAATAAAATCATTTGATGAAGATAAATCTCATATATTTCATAATAATTCTTTTACTCGAATTTAGAATCTTAAAATCACAACATGTAAATTGCTATATTTATTAAATTATGAAGGTGACAACTTTGGAATCATTTAAAATAATATAATATAAGTGACATAATCTTCTTTATAAGGATCAAAATGGTCACCAATTCGTCCATTGGATGATTAGGGTTTATATATAGACTATAAACAAGTCTTGGTACTGTTTTTTGGGTCTTTTTATGTGTATGATTATTTCAATAAAAATTATATTATTGATTTTTCACTATATAAATAATTTCTGCATCATTAATGTATAAGATAATAGGGTAAATAAATAATTATTAAAAATTACAAATAAATTACCATGATAAATAAAAACATTTTAGATTTCAAATTAGTATTTATAACCAAAATTATATTCTGTATAACCTTATATTAAAAATAGTTTAATTATTAATGTTTGAGTGAGACATATTTCACATTCTTTTAAATAAAATAAATTAAAGGTCTTAATCACATCCAAGTGGGTTCCAATGGATTCCATTTCGACCAAAATATACCATAGGATGAAATATAATCGTCCAATTATATTAAGAAAAGTTTTAGCGTATTTTTTTAATATTATATTTACCCTCAATTACCCAATTTACCTTTAACTATGGTATATAAAATTTACCGTAGTTACTATTCATAGTGCCCAAAAATAAAATGTATCCTATTAACATAATTTGGACCTACTGATTCCAAATATGGAATCCATTTTTCCTAATTAAAATCATATAATTTTGAGAAATTAATTTAAAATTAATCTCGTTGTTAAGAAAATGAGTTTTAAAAGTTAAAACATTGCAAAAGATTTAAATGATTTTACCTATGAAATCAATTCTAATGACATATGTCATATTAAATGGTAATAATATATTATATTTATACTTTAAAACCATTAAATATTATATTTTAAACATAAAAATTATTATGATGAAAGAAGTTGTTTTTAATTAAAATATAGTGTGTTTTTAATATTCATTATAATATGAAAGTTATCAGAATAATATGAAAAATTTATCCAAAGTAAATTTTTATATCCTGATTCCAAATAAGAATTTTATTTTGTCATATTTAACTTATAAACTTGTCAAAAACTAGATTTAATGTGGGTGCGCCATCAAAAGGCGGCAAAACTGCATTTTTTGAAAAATACTTATTTTACCCAAAAAAATTATTTTGTTCTCATACCATGTTCTAGAAAATATGTAAGATGAATAATAGTGTTATAAAATTAAAAATTTAGTTTATAATATTCATAATGGCTAGTCCATAATAATATTATAACAATATATTGTTGTTTAGTGAAACCTGGTATTGCGTACAACACACGCTATCGAGGAAGGTCGTGATTGCGTGTAATGCAAGCCAAGTCATGGTTTTGTCTAGTGCAAGACTCCTATGTTGTTGCGTATAAAAAAAATACAACCATATTTTATTTATACATTGAATATATATATATATATATACACTCAATTTTTCCTTGAATAAATACTATCAAACAAATATGAAATTGTGTTTAACACGATCCAAGATTAGTGTTGCGTATACTGCAAGCTAATAAGGTGTTGAATATAGCGCAAGATAATCCTGGTCTAGCATACAACAGAAGATATGAATGAAATTAAAAAGAATATGTCTTATAAAATCTCAGGAGGAAGCACTCAACACCCATTCTTCTTTTGGCCTCGTAATGGTATACTATAGACACTATGAGGGAGCACTGACCGTCCATATCCCCTATTGTGTCGCAACGTAAAAAGAATAACAGACACTCTAGTGAAGCCCTCAATGTCAAGTCCCCCTATAGTCTAACTACAATAGGTTCTCACAGCCCTGTGTAATACAATCGTGCACAAACGAGATCCAATAGCCAAATTAATCTCATCTATTACAAGTCTAAGTAGCTACCATGCATATCAAAATCATGTCATATAATATCAAATCCATCCTAACAGCACTAGGCATAAAAACATAATAGCCTAACAGGCAGTTTTAGACCCAATTACCTATATCAAACAAACATGGGAAAACACATCCACAAACAAGGTAATAAACCTAAATCGAAATCAAACCCTTTCTCAATCAAACAAAACATAAAAGGCATCAAAAAAGGCTAAATCTCGAAAACACACAATACACTAAACTAGGTTATTCGGCAATTTTTGCACATATAATCCAAAGACAACTACATAAAGGCACAAACCACTTACCTTGACGTTGCACGGTCGATATAGTGGAACCTCATCCTTTGAATCGGCCTATAACGTCATATATTTACAAAAAACATCAAAAGCACTGAACTTCAAATATGTCATGAAAGCATAGAAATCATGAGGATAATCTCTAGAAGAAGGAAGAACTCATCGAGGTGATTCTATCACAATTGATGGTGTTTGATTCAGAGAATGTGTGACGAGTCGGTGGCTCTGAGAAGAGTCATCGCCCTCAGTCACGCTTGGACGAGTAGGGGTTAGAAGAAGATGTTTCTGGGTATGAGACGTGACCCCAGTCCAACCAATCAAATTAAAGAAAATGTACACCATGTTTTCATTAAATTTACATTCCATGTACTTTCCTCAACCATCCCCCACTTTAGTCGGTATTTAGGTCACCCACACGACCAGTTCACGTCGTGTAATCTCAAGTACATGGCGTGTTCTCCCATTTTTCTCAAAAAAACCAAAAAACAAGATCCATATCTTAAAAATATGATCTGGATTCTTACAAACTTCCCCCCATCAAGAAATTAATCCCTGAATATCCCTAACATGGTGGAATAAGAGAATCCTCAAACTGCTCCAGCCACTATGACCACACATTGGACTCTCTCTCCTAAGTATCGTCCTGAACT
This sequence comes from Viscum album, assembly GCA_963277665.1. Lineage (NCBI taxonomy): Eukaryota > Viridiplantae > Streptophyta > Magnoliopsida > Santalales > Viscaceae > Viscum > Viscum album. The sequence continues at coordinate 409,016,101 of OY728129.1, read as the reverse complement.
TGCTCATGCTACCAAAACACTCATACTAGAGGAACAGACCAGCCACATATAACCTTCACACTTTGATAAAAAAACTGGATATGATGCTCCTCAAATTATGTTTCCACCTCCCACTCAACCTCCTCGGGTTGAAAATCATGAGATAGGTCTGAGAAGTAATTTCATTGATAAGACATGTGGAAGACGTCATGCATAGCCCATTACCTCTGAGGTAACTACAATTGATAGAAAACTGGCCCGACTCTCTCCAAAACCTCAAACGTCCCAACATATCTCATTGAATGCTTTCCCTATATCCTAATCCATCTATGTACCAACCTCGGTGTGACATGTAGGAAAAATTGATCTCTGACCTTGAATTCTAGAGGTCGTCTCTGTCTATCAGCATAAGACTTCTTCTATGACTGTGCAATATCCATCCTCTTCTGAATCAAATCCACCTTCTCTGTGGTCTCCTAGACAAGATGAGGTGCCAACATAGCTCCCTATCCCACTTCATTCAATATAGGGGTGTTCTTCATGGCCTGTCGTATAGAGCCTCATAAGGTGTCATATGAATAGTTGTATGAAAATTATTATTGTAGGAAAACTCTACCAGAGGAATGTGATTCTCCCAAGAAACTCCAAAATCTAGGATTCATGCTCAAAGCATGTCCTCCAGCACCCAAATCATACGCTCGGACTGGCCATCAGTCTAGGGATGGTAGGCTTTACACAAGAGTACATGTATACCCAAAGCCCTTTGTAGCCTCTATCAGACCTGAGAAGTAAAACATGCATCCTTGTCTGAAACGATGGAGTGCAGAACCCCATGTAAATGTATAGTCTCTTGGATGTACAACCTTCCCTTATCATCAACACTGAAGGTATCCTTGATTGGTAAAAAGTGTGAAACCATCATGAGTCTTTCAATGAAAACCTAAAAATTCATCATTCCCTCGAGAAGACCTCAGTAAACCTGTCACAATGTCCATCACAACATCATTCCACATCCACTCAAGAATGGGTAACTACTGCAAAATCCCTTCTAATCACTGCTGCTCTGCCTTCACCTGCTAATAGGTTCAACAAATCATCATACAACCAGAAACATCTCTCTTCATACCAGGCCACCAATACTGATGGTGTAGAACTTGATACATCTTGGTGACACTAGGATGAACTGCCCAAACTGAGGACTGAAAATTATGCTAAAGCTACTCACGTATGTCTACTAACACCCACACGCGCCCATGAAAATCAAATATATCATCCTCACCTACAGTCCATCAAGGAATAGGGTCCTCTCCTGACACACTCTTCTATAGAACTAGGCCTTCAGAATCTGATAGCTGCCTTATTCACACTTGATCAAGTAGAGTAGATGTAACAACTACAGAAGAAAGAAACGTCTTCCCCTGTTTATCACGCACCTCCAAATGAATCTTAGAGAACAGAGCCATAAGATACTACTAACTAATGGCCTCCTGAATTACCAATATCTGAGTCCTCCTGCTCAATGCATTATCCATTGTGTTGTTTTTCTCATGCATATAGGCAATCTCAAAGTCAAAGAACTAAAAGAATCAACCCACCTTCGCTGTCTCAAATTAAAGTCATTATGGGTAAAGATATACTTGAGACTTTTGTGGACATTTTACACTAAAAATTGATCTCCCAAAAGGTAATGGCTCTAACAGCACAAGCAATGAACAACTGCAGCCAACTCAAGATTGTATGTCGCGTAATTCTTCTCATGTGGCCTCAACTACTGAGACCTGTACACAATGACACCTTCTCCCTGCATAAGCACTGCTCCCAGCATGATAACGGATGCATCATAATAAATAGTATAACTCTTTCCTGACCCTGGAAAGACTAGTATAGGTGCTGAAGTCAATCTCCATTTTAGCTCCTGAAAGGATGAATCACAAAAATCTGTCCACAAGTACTTATCACCTTTCTTAGTTAGGCCCCCTTAGTGGTGCTACTAAGCATGAAATGTATTGTATAAAACATATGTAGTAACCATAAATCCCTATAAAACTTTGTACCTCAATGAAGTTCTTCGGATGATCCTAGGAAACTACTACTCTCAATTATCTGGGTCTTCTGATACTCCTGTCTCGGAGATAACATGACGCAAGAAGGGAATATGGTCCATCCAAAATTTTCATTTTGAGAGATTATCATATAACTGATTCTCTCTCAGTGTACTCAAAATGTTCTAATGATGGCTAGAATGGTCTTGTCGAGTGTGATATTACACCGAGATATCATCCATAAAAACCACTATAATAGAGTCTATGTATGGATGAAACACTTGGTTCATCAGTGCCTAAAAAATATAGGCACGTTCGTGAGACTAAACAGCATAACCACATACTTGTATAGACCATACCTACTCTGAAAGGCTGTAAGAGGTATATTTGATGGTCTAGCACACAACTGATGATAATCGAATCTCAAGTAAATCTTTGAGAACACCTGAGATTCTCAAAGTTGATCAAAGCGATCATAAATTCATAGAAAGAGATATAAGTTCTTGATCATCAACTGGTTCAACTTTCGATAATCCACACAATGTTTGAGGGTACCATCTACTTTCTTCGCAAACAGGATAGGAGAACCCCAAGGAGAAGTACTGGGTAAGATGAAACCCTTTCCCTCTAACTCCTCTAACTGCATCTTGAGCTCTTGTAACTATGGTTTAGCCATCATATAAGGAGGAATGGAAACCTGTGGCACTCATGGCACAAGATCAATAGATAAATATACCTCTCGATCTGGAGTTAAACCTGAAAAGTTTTCTGAAAAGACATCCCTGAAACGATTCACCCCTGGTGGAAAGTCCATCTGTGAAGTACCCTATTTATTCAGATAAAAAATAGAAATCTGGGATGTAACTCCTCCTCACCCATGATTCTTGGGTCCATCTCTGCTTGCCTAGACATCCCATTCACCCTTATGTAGAAACAATCTACCCTCTAGTGACGTGCAACTCACCCTATGGAAGTATCAATCGATAATGGCCTGGAAGGGAACCAACCAGTCCATTCTGATAATGAATTCATAGCCCGCCATCTCTAAGACATAAAGGTCCCATAAAAAGTGACACCCACCAACCACAAGAGGGAACTCCTTACACTGACATACACTAGCCATTCTAGTCTCCAACAGTGTGTCCAACATCAAGATATCAACAAAATTAAATATACAGAGCCCAAGTATCTCCACAAAAGGTAAAAATATGAAACTATGGGATTCCCCTGTGTCAAAAATAGCAGAATCTAAAAACCGAGGAAACCAAAATCATACCTCTAATTGTAGAGGGTCCAGGATCCTGCTACAGTTGGGTCTGATCCAACACAAAATTATGACCTGCACCACGACCTTGTGAAGCTTTCTGTGGTCCCTAATCTGATCCACCCTAACGCTGTCAAAAACCATGTGTCTAACCAGTGCGGCCACGACCTCCACCTCAGCCTGAATGGCCAGACGAACTCCAGTTCCCTGACTGATGACAAAATGGTGGTCCTACTCCTAATCCTGGAGTCATATAATAACCCTTATCACCAACTATTGGTGATAAAAACTGATACAAATGCTGAATATGGCCCATCTTTCGGCAAGATTAGTGCTAAACTGGGTCTCTTGGGAAATGTGGCCTCATATGACCACTCTTCCCACACAGGCAGCATACCACCTGGGTACCTGAATGAGTATCTCACCTACTCGGATCTCCACACATAGACTCCTTGTGATGCTTCATACTATCAGATGGAGGAATACTAACTCTAGATGCTGAGCCGCCCTAGCTCACAGCTCTTGAATACCTCAGGTTTCACTCTATGATTAGTGCCTGGTTGACTATAGAGGTTATGGAAGTCTACCTGAAGATGTTCACCTAAGATCAGATGTCATGCCTAAGACCATGCTCAAAATTCCTCACTAGAAATAACTCATCAACCCCTAGAATGGGTGTGAAGCACTGCAACTCTGTGAAGCGAGAAGAATACTCCATGACTGAGAGCTTACCCTTATACAAACTCATAAACTCTTGGGCTCGGTCAGCCCTCAATGTCTCTAGGTAAAAGTAGTCATAGAACGTCCACTGGATCTCATCCCAATCCATAACTTATTGGCGTCCCAGTTGTGATATCACATCCCACCATCTCTTGGTAGAATCTTGAAGTATGTACATAGCGAGCTTCACCCTCTTCTCTGGAGGCATCTCCATATTCTCAAAGATAGACAACATGGCTTCTAACCATGAATCTATAGCCTAAGGTCCTCTATCCCTTGAGAAAGTGAGAGGATGCTACTACTGAAAGACCAGTGTAAACACTTCCATAGACGGGGAAAGATGTGGTGCTCCCTGGAAGGTCTGTATAAACCTCATGAATCCTTCTCGTAATTGTGCATCAACACCTATATCTAGAATGATGGTTGGTTCCAAAATAGGAATGATAGGAGGATCTGCTTGTAGTCTCTAATCTACCATATCTGGTGTCTAATTGTTGCCCTGTATCAGGCGTACAACCAGAGGATGTCTCAGTGGAAAGAATCTACATGTTCAATCACACACCTTAGTTGAAGATTATCAAGGGCTGAAACTTAGAAGTGAAAAAAAGGAACATGAGAAATAAAATGTTCATGTTTTTCAAAACATGGATACACGATGTGTATGAAACCTACATGGAATGTTCCCTTAAGACTTTACATGGGCGTGTACTTATGCCAACTCTAGTTGTGTAACACCCCATACACACAATGTGTTCTCCTTTGACACAACATTTACTTGAATCTTTCCCCTTTCCCAAGTTCCTCTACACGGCTAAACCATACGGTTCTCTTAGAACAAAACTACATGGCATGTTTATTCCAAGAATGACGTGTACTAGAAGGATTTAATTGACCCGTGTAAATATTCACACGTAAGGATACATGGTCTCTACAACACGACGTGTTTTCCCTAAGAAATGGTGTGTACCACTTATGTTTTAACCACCTATGCCGTTAGTCACACAGCTGGATACACGGTCCTTACAACACAACGTGTACTCCATGTGCACGGCGTGTTCCACCACGCATTTCCCAACCCTGGGTCTCTACCCACACAGCCAGTCACACAGTTAAGGACTACACGGTGTGTACATGCAATACACTGAGTGTACTAAATAAAAGTTTTTTACATCCCAAAAAGAAGGATACATAGTGTGTATTCATCATTACACATTGTATATTCTATGTTTTTCTAGACAGTAAGCCTTAGAAACTACTTTGGAACCCCATAAAACACCGAAACAAACATTAATGTTCCAAATTTTGATCTGTGGGGGCCTATACTCCCCACGAATAATCTCTTGGAATCATATTTATTTATACCATAAATTATAACAGTGAAATCAATAACATGATCCACCCAATTCTGACCCATGAGGACCCATAAGACCTCGGGGACCAAAATTTGGCACCCATTTGAAAGAAACTTTACATATTAGCAATACCCTATCAAATAGCATGTATTCTATCATGACATCTATCACTACAACATATATACCTAGCCCAACATCTATTACAACAACATGCAATCAGGAATTCACCCTAAATGGGATGATAATAATGAATGACATGTGATCTATAGAAAGTTCATATATGATGCATGAGATGGAATACCCTCATATCATCGAGTTTCAACAGAAATAGAACCTCAATAATATCATCGATAATAGTACAAAACACGTGAATCGCCTAATGGTGAAATCAAATGAACTGTAACAATTGAAAAACCAAAAAATTTCAATAATCGAGCCATATTGGATTTTCCCTACACACTAGTTAGCTACTCCTGGGAACAACTTATCACCAACTACCTATTCCTTCCTTCTCCTATCTATAGGCTCCAAAAAAGTAAGTCAAAAAAGAAAATATTCTTCTAATTTTGTAATATCTTGATTCTGGGTGCCACCCAAAGGTGCCCCATACCTAGTTGGTCATATGGCCTCAAGCGCATTTCCCCGAATGCTAGAGGCTTCCGACTAGCATCGAGGTCCTTGGGTGTGATAGTGGGGAAACTATGCTCTCATTGGAAGAGTAATACAATGGAATGACAATAACATACAACAACAGAAGTAGTAATACCAGACAATAAGCAAAGAATAGAAGAATAATAATATATAAATTGGAGCTCATATATAAATGATGCATGTCACATATGTCTAGGAAAGCAGCCCAACATGTCACAATGTTTGAAATACAGTACTAAACCAAAGTACAAACAAAACAAGTAAACTCTAGCAGCATCGCAAGCCACAGCTTGGTCCCATGCTCTCCAGCTCCACAACCATCAAGTACCTAAAGTAGAAGGTTTCTTGACCTTATCTATACCTGCTACAATATATTCTTTTTGGGTCCAAAAGCATGGCCCAATCAGGGTGTGAGACAAATCTCAGTAGGCAACCACCTAAAGATATGTTCCTAACTGTCAGTGAATATATATAGTAGAAAAAATGAAAAATGAAGTAATAAACAAGGAAGTAATCAAAAGTAAACATCCCCACAGTTGAAAACTAAATTCTTTTACATTTATTAATTATTCAAACAAATTAACAAGTAACCCTCTATGAAAGTTCTCACAGTCTAACCCCTCTGGTTTTATAAAGACAAAAACTCTCTAAGGAACCACTCACCATCAATTCCCCCTATGGTCTATTAATGATAACTACAGACTCTATGAGGTATCACCCATTGTCCATTCCCCTTGTGGTCTCATAATATAATACTCCATACACTCTGATGGAGCACTCACCATCCACCCCCCTATGGTCTCATAACCCGAAAAGTATAACAGACACTCTGGGGAACCCCTTCAACGTCAATTGCTCATATATTCTAACTACAGTAGGTTCTTACAACACTTTGTAATACAATCATGCACAGATGATATCCAGAATCCAAAGTAATCTCATATACTACAAGGCTAAGCAGCTACTATTCATATCACAAGCATTTCATATAATATCAACTCCATCCTAATAGCACTAGGCATGGAAACAAAACATCTTATCAAGCAGTTCTAGACCCAACAACCAATATCAAACAGACATGGAAAAACAAATCCATAAAAAAGTTAATAAACCTAAATTGAAATCAAAACCTTTCTCAGGAAAACAAAACATGACAAGCATCAAATAGGGTTAAATCTCTAAAACACTCAATACCCTAAACTAGGGTATTCAGAAAGTTTTGCACATATAATCCAAAGACAACTAGGGAAAGGCACAAACCTCCTACCTCGATGTTGTATGGTCGAAATTGTTGAACCTAAGCCTTTGAATCAACCTAGAACATCATATATTTACAAAAAATTCAAAAACGCTCAACCTATAATATCTTACTAAATATGAGAAATCAGGAGGAGAGGCTCTAGAAGAAGAAAGAACTCACCGAGGTGATTCCAATGCAATGGATGGTGTTTGATTATGAGAATGAGTGATGGGTCAGTGTCTTGGAAAATAATCTTCTCCCTCGGTCTCTCCTGGATGAGACAGGGTTAGAAGAATACATTTCTGGATATGAGACGCGACCCTGGTCCAACCTATCAAATAAACAAAAACATACATGGTCTTTTTATTAAATGTACACACCGTGTACATGCCTCAATTGGCCCCCCAATTTAGGCGGTCTCCAGGTCACCCCACATGGCCCTGCACTGGCCATGTAATGGCCAGTACATGGCTACCTGTACAAACCAGGTACACAACATCTACTTCTATGTACACGGTGTGTACTTATGAGTTTTCCCAATTCCCCCTTTTTCTCAAAAACAGCCAAAAACAAGATCTATACCAGAAAAAGAAGATCCAGGTTCATACAGTGTGTGTGCGTGTGTTGATAAGTGTTGAAAGAAAATATAAACTATAGAGATATAAAATGTGAAGAATATGATACTGAGTTGATGAAGAATAACCTTCTAGTATAGAAAAAGAGTAGGAGGAGGAATGTGACCATTAATCTGAGATCAGATCAAGTGAGCTAAATCTAAAAGAGAGAAAAGGCATTGTGATACTCAGTATTACAGAAAGTTGAGTTTAAATAAGAAAAAGCTGAGTATGATCAACGTGCATGCAGTCCTGCTGAATATCTACTGGTTTTTGAGATCCTTATCTGAGTGAGACTGGTGAATAGTTTCTGAAGAATAAATTGGAAGGTATGTAATTAAGAAGATATCAAGTTGAAAATTGGTATTCTAGAAGATCTAGTGGCAATTGAGGGTACTGCTGACGAGGAAGGATGTATATTATATTGATGTTTCATCATAATGAGAAAAAAGATGAACTACTTCAAGAGAATGAAGGAAGATTTCAAGATCAGTTATGAAGAATAATGTGCGGCAAGAAGCTCTGAAGTCATGTGGGATGCGGGAAGTTATAGAAAAATGTGGCTCTTTTTTTGTGTGTAATGAACTACGAGCTACGATGATAACTTCTCAAACCACTTTTAATTAATGATAATATTATCAGTGGAGAATTGATGATCTTAGTGAATAATCAATCATAACAAGGAATAGGTTTCCCACATCGGGGGTCGAGCCTTATAAAAATACACATTCCATACTTTTATACTTTCTAGAATTGCATGTGGTGTTTTTGATTGGAAAAATAAAAAATATATCCACTAGTGTCTTAACCAATAATAGAGGCTCAGATATCAAAGGGGGTAACAAATAAAATGAATATTTGAGATTTGGTAAAAAGAAAGAATCACCTGATTCACTCCCCCCCTCTCAGGTGTCTGCACTAATCCTAAGGGGGTTTTTAATCTTTATTATATTATATGCCTTTACCACCTTCAACCATATTCCTTTCAACTTTTACAACTATAATACATCAAACATTTATTTCCCATCTTTAAATACATGGTGTTTTACCACCTTCACCAGTTAATATTTTATTTTCAATTTTTCTTCAAGAAACTTCATCTTCTTATTGTGATCATTCATTACACTTCATTCTCTAGTTTTTAAAATTTTAATTCTATTTTGGTTTTATACAAATCCTCTATTATCTTGGTGATGATTTCTTTATAAACATCTATCTTTTTACCGGGTTATAGATTATATTAAGTATCCAATTATTTAGATATAAATTCATTTAGAATAAAAACCATTGTAATTTCATCAACTTCCACTTGTTCTATGTTTTTAAAATTACATTAATACTATATAATTGTATTCATTTTCTCAAGAAACTTTATAGTATTTTCCTTCTCGACCACTTTTGTTTCCCTTTTGGTCATTATGATTTTAAATTCTCTGTAAACCAATTTATGTTCTCATTTCACCCCTTTGATGTAATCATGATAAAACATCTATATTATTTTATAAGAGGCTAACTCAAATTTTTCTTTGGATTCCATGGTTACAAATATGTTCCCTTTATTTTAAGGCATGTTAACTATAATTTTAGTTTTAAAAACTTATTCCTAATCTTATGGATTATATGCTCATATTCTTGCATTTCACATTCATTAGACTACTTAAAAATCTTCTTAAATTCATTTAATATGTCATTTATAGGTTATTTTAACCCTTATCACTTTTTATACATGTTTTAGGTTATTTTAACTATTATCTCTTTTTTTACCCCACATTAACCCAATTAACCTTTACCATAGTAATGAATTCTTACCTTGGTTACTATTCATTATAACCAAAAATGAAATTGTCCAATTTTAAAAAAAAATTAAATTATGATTTCAAATATGAAAACCATTTTATCAAAATCAATTCCTATAAGTGGAAAAAATTAATTTATAATTGAACCCACAAAATGCGATGAAAAAGTTTTTTTTAGAAAAATGAATTTTCAAGTATAAAATGATTCTAATCTAATTTTATGCCAAGAAATTTTCATTATATTAATAACAATTTATTTAATTGAATATATAATCTACTCATTTCATTAAAATCACATATCAATAGATATTATTTTAAATTATTAAAATAGAAATACATTGTTCTTGTTAAAAGAGTTTTCAGAAAAAAATATCTCTTTTTATCTTCAAATGATTTTTCTTTTATTTATATAAAATTAATAACCAATGTTTGAATTATTATTCATTAATTAAAAATTTATTTTATGAAAATAAAATTTCATTAGTGATCTTGATACATGATTTCTTTAAAAATATAATATCATGAAAAATAGATACTTTAATATCAAATGATGTTATTATTAACATTTCAAATTGAATACACAATTTACATGGAATTTTTAAATACACTTATGTTTTGGAAATGTTTTATTAATATATTTTATAATGTGGGTTTTCATATTAATTCTTTCTAATCCAATGGATTGTTCATATATAATATAATATTTCAATCTTGGTCTGTTTAAGTTTGTGTTGCATGTAAAACAAGATATCGAAGGTATAAAATTTAATAAAGAGAAGTATATATTATAATATTATAGGGTGTAAAATTATACTCCAGTATAATAATTAATACCTTGGAATTTTTTTTACTCTCATAAAAACAGATGAGGATACTCTTTCCTCATCACATCCTCAGATTCCCACATATCTTTCTCAAATTTATGGTTTCATCACAAAACATCGACCATGTGAGTGGTCTTATTCTATAACACGTTCTCTCTTTGATCCAAAATCTCTACCTGTTTTTCCTCATAGTAAATATCATGATCTATAAATAAATAATATATGTTTAATAAATATGAAGGATCAGATATATAATTCCTAATAAGTATTTGTGGAACACATCACGAACTTCAGAGAGTTTCAGTGGAAGTGCAAAGTGATAAGAAACTATCCTAATACGATCAAGAATCTCGAAGAGGGTGATACATCTAGGGATTAAATTTATCATATTTCAAGATCTCACAACCTCATTCCATGGAGATATTCTAAGGCATACCATATCACAAAATTCAAACTCTAGATCTCACCAATGGTCATATGCATAACCCTTCTGTCGACTACGAGGTATCATAATGTGATGCTAAACATATATAACCTTATCTTCCATTACCTCATCTAGATCAAGTACAAATAGTTTTTTCTCTCCAAATTCATCCCATCACATTGGAGTTATTCAATTCTCGATATATAGGGAATTATAAGGAGCTATCTGAATTCTCAAGTGAAAGTTATTAATGTATGTAAATTCAACCAGCGGAAGGTGTTAATCCCAACAACCTTTAAAATCCAAATAAAAAGATCTCAAAAAATCTTCTATGGTTTGAATGGTCCTGTTAGACAAGCCATCTATACAAGGATGATATGTTGTATTAAATCTCAACTATGTATTAAAATATTGATGAATACTTATCTAAAACATTGAGGTAAACCTCAGATATTGATAATTTGTAATAGAATGTGGAACTTCATGTAACATTACCAATTCCTAATTTATATCCTAGAAATCTGGTTAAGAGAGAAATCTTCTATAATATAAAAAAATGTACTAACTTAATAAGGTGATTGGATACAACCCAAATACAATTATGGCCTTTAGATGTTTTGGGGAGTCCAATGATTAAATCAATGGTGATGTTTTCCCATTTACATTTTGATATGGGTAGTGATTGTAACATTCCCTTAGACTTCAGTCTTTCAGCCTTAAGTTACCGGCAAACAAGACATCGAGATGCATACTCTATAATATCCTTTTTCATGTTTTTCCACCAGAAATAAACTTTCATATCACTATACATATTCATTCTTCCAAGACGAATAGAGAATGATGAACTCTCATCTTCATCCTAAAATTCCTTCAACTCTAGTATATATCGGACTCATACTCTATTCATAAACTTTATCATTCCATCACAGTAATGGTTAAACTTAGGAATATTCCTCACCTTCTTTTGTATTTTATTATCTCCATTTTCACCTCTTTAATCCTCAGATGGGTGTATGGTTGAACATTCATATAAAAATATATGATTTATCCAATTTAATCATGATTTCAAGATATAAATTTTACAAATATAGAAGTATTTTATCGCATTAAGTCCTCATCATAGACAAACTAGCTTGGTCCTTCTGTCTTATATCATCACCCCCTTGTTGTCCTTCCCAGGTTGTTAATATATTGATTAGTCATAATATTTAATCATATAAAACAATCTATTTTGGTTCCTAATTATATACTTTATGCCTTTATAATAAGTATATATATATGAAACCATTCACCATATGTATAATCCCTCAATATCTTTAATGAAAAATTTAACACTACCATCTCCAAATAATGATTTGGGTAATTTTTATTATAGATTTTTAGTTTGATAGAGTCATATGCTACCTCCTTATAATTTTTAATAAGGCCACAACCCAATCCCATTTTTGATTCATCACTATATATTACAAACCATTATCAACCACAGGGTAGTGTGAGAACTAGTTCACTAAACAACCATATTTTTAAAACCTTGAAATTTATCTCACATTTATATATAAAAAGGAATATGTATACCTTCCATTTCAACTTTATTTTTTGGATTTGATATCTATGTGAAATTTAACAAAATTCATCAGTAGAATCCAACCAACCCAAGAAAACTATGAATATCATCTACCACAGTCAGTCTGGGATATTTTTTTCGTAAATTCCATCTTTTAAGGATCTAATAATATACACTCTCTTGACATTATATTTAACACCCCAATATTTTAGTATTTATTTTCTTTAAGTAATGTGTTTGATAACTTGTGGTATATGATACGTCGAGTTTAAACAAACCGTGATATACTATTATAAAACTATTATTATGTAATAATTGGTTTATTAGGTATGAATAAGAATAATAGTATTATTAAATATTTATAGAAATTTTTTTCTTAATAAAATTAATGATCAATCATACATTTATTATTAATTGGTTGTAAATGAAGAAAGAAAATTTAAAAAAATTTAAAAGAGATGTTTTTCATAAAATTGTTTTTATATATGAAAAGTATTTTGTTTTTCATATATTAAATTAATAATTGATGATAAATGGTTCTAATAAGGATATTATATATCCAATTTAATTAATTGAAATTAATTTAATTATGTTTATTGGAGAAATAATGCGAATATAATCATTTTATGCCTCAGAAATACATTTTCTTCAAAAATGATTTTATTGTATTTTTTTCAACAGATATTAAAAATAATTTTTACCAATTATATAAATAATATTTTGAAAAAATTAATCTAATTTTTTTGAATCATCATATTATAATAGGATTAGGATGAAGTTTTTAATTTTTTTTTGAAATGGTTGATTTTTGGATGAATAGTGAAAACACTGGTTCTTCAAATACTATCTCTTTTATGAAATAATTATGATGTAAGCATGAATTAATAAATTTTGAAACCATTTTATCAACCTAATATATGTTAAAATAGTTAAATTGTTTATTTTAAAACATTATTTTGAATTTGGGAGACTTTATTTACTTTTATGAACATAAATTATATTTTATTCAAATTAAAAACTATTTTGAAGTATTTGTACTTAATGGTATCACTAGAAGGTGAAATTTGTTTTTGGATTGATAGAAAACTATAAAAACATTACCTTTTTTATTATTTAACAAAAATCAATTAAATAAAATTCTTAAATTATTTCAAGGTGAAATGATTTTTACACTTAAAGAAGGTATTTTCTAAAAAACTATTTTCATGCCTTTTGTGTATTTATATTAGATCTAATTTATTACATATATAAAATTTTAATATAATAAAATGAATGAAAAATGTTATTCATAATTTAATTTTTTTAGAAGGTGCTTTTTTTTGGTCTAATAATTAAGTTATAATGGAAAAAATTTAAGTCATCACAATTAAGGTTAATATGAATTTAAAGTGGTTTAACTGGGATATAAGACATAAAATTTCTCCAAAAAAATTAAATATGATTATTTGAGTTTATTTTGACCATATAACACCTTATCTATGATTTTTTTGTGCTTTTGTGCCACTTTACAAGATTATAATATATATTATATTTAAATATTTTAAGTAATTATAAGTTTGTCATTTCTCTCACTTATAAAAGGTAACCACTTATCCTCTCTTATTCACACATCTTGAGAAACTTATATCAACTAATATCTACCCAAATAACTTAAAACAAATTCCTCCCCGTGACGTAGAGGCTCTTGTATCATTATAATACCATCCTATAAGGATTAAAGTATAAGGAACCAGACCAAAAAATTACATAATATTGAATTAAATTAATAATTCACATTGAGGGTCTTTTCAGGTTTAGAGTTTTAGAGAATTAGGACATAACAATTATATCTCAATAGATTACAAGGTAGACACTTCTACGCAGTTTCAATTTTTTTCATAAAATAAAAACTCTGGAAAAAAAGATTCATGTCTAGTTCCATGTTTTAGACATCATGAATTTTCCTTGATCCCATCCTTGACCCTATTCATCTTTATGTCCTGTGAAAACATTTCAAAACTTGGGATGAGAATAAAAATATCAGTAAGGGTAATAAAACAAAGAATGAAAACATTTGTTCATAAATACATAGAAAACATTAAACCTCGTGAAATCATAAGATTTATGAAAGACACATAGAAATCATAAATCATAAAGTTAACTTGTGGCATCCATATCATACTTACATTGTAGCTATCATAGTTACATAGGGAGTTACTTTGGAATACCCATCACAGTATATTCCCGAAATCTCTTAGGAGAAACATTGACGTTTACCTCTTTCATATTAACCAATGCGTTTGAGAGCTATCTCGGGCTCACCTGCCCTAGTTTTATCACAGATCTACCCATATACTTAAATAATGCCCACGAACCATAACATGATCATAACACATAACATAAGCATAAAGGAAAGATAACATTTCCACATTGCAATAACGAAATATCATTTCAAGATATTGAAATAATAAATCCATTATAAAATCATTTTCAATACCAAAATGCATAAAAATAGTATATGGTATTTATTTTTCCTTTTAAAAACATTCCGGCTTGTTAAGGAATCTAAAGATCAAATAATACTCACGGCAGCGGAAAGGTCATTGTCACCGCTTACGTAAAAACATTCCTTTTTGTCGTTTAGTATAACGCTCCATATAAAAAGATTCCCTTTGAAAGAAATGAAATGTCAAAGTTGTTTATACAATTTATAAAAATAAATCTTGTATTAAAACAAAATATTCTTCAATGAAAGGAGATTGAGACGAATTCCCTTACCTCGTGTCTGACTTGACTCGATCGTTCTTTGATCTCCTTTAATTTGGGTAACTCCCTTTGGTTTGAACCAAAGGACTTATTGAAGTGACTTATTCCTAAGGTAAGGATTCCATGAGGAGGATAGGGATGTATGGAGATTAATTGGGTTGAGTTTGGAGGATCCAAATGGCTTGAGAGGTGTGAAAAATTGGATAGAAATGGTCTCCTTTTATAAGGGAGAGGAGGGGCTCTTTAGGAAAGGGTGAAAATGTTATTTTATTATATAATGATATTCGGTTTATAAATGTCCAAAAATAATTAAGGTCGGATTTAAGAAGACTCATATTAGAAATAAAATCATCCAATCAAAATTGGACATCTTTTGGACAATATTTTAATCATTATAATCTTATTTATTTAAATCAATTATTAATGAGGTAAATACTGCATCATTATTGTGTCATGATTAATTTAATTTATTCGATGTCTAAAAATTATAAAAAATACTATGAAATCTTTTTATCTTTACAATGAATATTTATAGTTGAAAATAGAACATATATAACACCATATAAACATTTATTACTAAAAGATTTTTGTTTATGTCATTTTTGTCTTTACATTAAATTAATTAATCTAAAGTGTCATTATCTTTTATAAGTGGCTCCATGGGGTCCCAAAATCAACCCAAAGATGACCATGGTCGGCCACTACTCATCCAATAAGGTTAGGACAAGTGTTAAGGTAATTTTGAAATATTATAATATTCTTTTAACCTTGAATTACCCTATTTTCCTTTAATCGAGGTAAATACAATTCAAAAGTTACTATTCATCAAAAATTATTTTCATATTAATAAAACACATTTTACTAACTAATAAAAACCATGTATGTAGGATTTTTGAAATCCAATTCACAGAAGTGGTAAATTTTCATTGAAATGAAAAATCAATTTTTTTAACTACCACTAAGTGGTTTCACTATTCATCAAAAATTGAAGTTTTTTAGAAAAATACCAAACATTCAGCTTAAGATATATTTGATATTCAGAATTCAAAAATTATGTCTATTTTTCCAAATTCAAAACATATAAGTGGTATTAATTAATTATAAAATTAATTTCTGTTATCAAAACAAATAGCGTGTTTTTAAGAAACAATAACTATCAAAAGATTGATACTTGTTTATGTCCAATTTCAAAGTGAAATTAATTCCAATGACCAACATTGGATTAAATGGTAAATATATATTATAATTTAAATTTAAAACCAATTAAAAATATAATCTAATCATATAAATAAATTAGATTAAAAGGCACTTTTGAATTAAAATACAATATTTTTCACTCTTCGTTAAAAAATGAACTTTATCGGAAAAAATCCAAAAATTTACAAAAAGTAAATTTTGATGTCCCTATTCTAAAGAATGATTTTATTTGGTCATATAGAATATATTAAAGTGAGAAAAACTATATTTAAAAAGGGTTCTCTTTTAAAATGCGATAAATCAACCTTTTAATGTAAATTATGCTTAAAATTAGATTCATTCACATTTTAAGCCTATAAATTTTTATTGGATAATATAAATACATTTAACAATCGTGTATAATCATATTGTAGTTAGTTTTATTCATTCCGAAAATATAAAGTCAAAGAGTTAACTACCATTTAAAATAATAATATTATATTATTAGTGTTCCACGTAAGATTTCAGAGAAACCCGTTGTTGCGTATCGGGTATGCTATCGAACATAGAAAACCTTTTAAAGTAAAATTAATATTTAATTCACAAATATTGATAAATATGAAATATTTCTTATTATTCATTTACATGGGATGTTACATCCTTCCCCCATTTGGGAATTTCAACCTCACAGTTTTTATTCACTTATCAAAATAAGTGGGGGTATTTATCCCTCATAGGATTTTCAGATTCCTACGTTGCCTCTTAAATCATATGGTTTTTCCAAAAAACCTTTACTTGGTGAATTACCTTATTACGCAACACTTTCTCTCTACAGTCAAGAATCTGGACTGGTTGTTCTTCATAAGAGAGATTCTCTTCCAACTGAACTACCTCTCAGCTCAAAACATGAGATGGATCTGGAATATACTTTCTCAACATAGAAACATGAAAAGCATTGTGTACCTAGGATAAACTTGGAGGTAAATCCACTCTATATGAAACTGATCCAACTTTCTCTATAATTTCATAAGGTCCAATGAACCTCGGACTTAACTTTCCCTTGTTACCAAAATGCATCAGACTTTTCCTTGGAGAAACTTTGAGAAAGACATGATCACCTACCTCAAAAGAAAGATCTTTCCTCCAGTTATCTGCATAACTTTTCTATTTTCTTTGAGTTGTTCTCATGTGCTTCTAAATCAACTGAACTTTCTCAACCATCTATTCTACCAATTCGGGTCCCATCAGCTTCCTTTCACCTACTTCATCCAAAAAAGATGGATTTATACAATGCTTTCCATATATTTCCTCAAATGGAGCCATATGTATACTGTAATGAAAGATTATATTATAAGAAAATTCAACCAAAGGAAAATGATGGTCCCAACTTCTCTAATAATCTAGTGAACAAGCACGTAGCATATCCTCCAATGTCTGAATTGTTCATTCTGACTGCCCATCTGATTGAGGATGAAAAGCTGTATTAAAATTTCTTTCAGTACTCAATGACTTATGAAGGTCTTTCCAAAAGTTAGAAGTGAACCTGGGATCATGATAAGATACAATGTAGAGGGGAACTCTATGTAACATGGCTATATCTTTAACATAAAACCGAGCAAGTTGATCTAGAGACAAAGTATCTCTAATAAGAAATAAATGAGCAGATTTTGTCAATTGGTCAACTATAACCCAGATTGAATTATTACCTCGAGATTTCTTTGGTAATACCACAAAAAGTCCATGGATATATTTTCCCATTTTTACTCTAACACCGGTAAAGGCTGAAACATTCCTTTTGGTAACTGTCGCTCTGCTTTAACCTGCTGACAAGTCAACCACTTCACAGTAAAATCAGCAATATCTTTTTTCATTCCATCGCACTAGTAATACTCCCGAAGAACTCTATACATCTTTGTAGTTCCAGGATGAACTGAAAACGGAGAACTATAAGCTTCACATAACAACTCATTCTTCAACTGTGAATCACAAGGCACACATAATCTATTTCCAAATCACAAAACACAATCATTATCAAGATTAAAATCAGGGAACTTACCCTTATGAACCAACACAACCTTTTTCTACAACTCACTATCTTACTTCTGCGCTTGCTTAATTCTGTCTGATATAGATGATTTTACTGACACCTGAAACAAAATAGAAAAGTTTCCTACAACAACAACTTCTATTCCAAAGTTCATCAAATCAAAAACCAAAGTATATCGTTCCAAATGTTACATGGTTAATGAAGTATTAATTTTTCGACATAAATCATCAGCCACTTTATTTTTTTTCCTAGATGATAAAGGATCATGAAATCATAATCCTTGATTAATTCCAACCATCTCCTCTATCTCATGTTCAATTCTTTTTGGGTGAATATATACTTCAAACATTTGTGATCAGTGTATATTTAACACTTCACTCAATACAAATGATGCCTCTAAATTTTTAAAGCAAAAACAACAGCAGCTAATTCCAAATCATGTGTAGGGTAATTTAACTCATGAGGTTTCAACTGACATAAAGCATAAGCAATTACCTGATCATTCTGCATAAGGACACATCCAATTCCTTTCAACTAAGCATCACTGTATATCAAAAACTCACCATTTCTGGATGGTAGTGCCAAAACTAGAGCATTCACCAATCTTCTTTTCAATTCCTGAAAACAATCATCACATTATTTTGTCTAGATGAACTTAACACCTTTTTGAGTTAACTTAGTCTTTGGACTAGATAACCATGCCAAATTTTCAACAAAACTCCGGTAATAACCTGCCAAACCAAGAAAACTATGAATCTCGGTTATATTTGTGGGTCTTGGCCATTCTTCAACAACTTTGGTTTTATCAGGATCAACGGTTAAGCCATTTTTTGAAACAATGTGACCAAGGAAATAAATTTGTTATAACCAAAAGTAACACTTGATGAATTTTCCAAACAATTTATTTTCATTTAAGGTTAGCAAGACAACCCTTAAATTACTTTCATGTTCCTCTTTACTTTTAGAGTAAACCGAAATATCATCAATGAACACAACCACAAACATATCCAAGATCTCATGGAAAATTCTATTCATAAGATCCACGAATATAGTTGGCGCATTGGTTAACCCAAAAGGCATAACTACAAATTCATAATGGCCATATCTAGTACAAAACGCGGGGTTTAGAATGTCTACTTCTTTTACTTTCAACTGATGGTACCTCGACCTCAATTCAATCTTCAAAAACTACTGAGCTCCTTGGAGATGATAAAAAAAAATCATTGATATGAGGTAAATGACACTTATTATTAATAGTGATGTTATTCAATGCTATATAATCAATGAAAAGTCTCATTAAACCATATTTATTTTTAACAGATAAGATAGGATCACTCGAAGGTGATGTTCTAGGTCAAATGAAACCTTTATCTAATAACTCCTGCAATTTTTTCTTTATCTCTAAAAGTTCAATTTGAGCCATTCGATAAGGGGGTTTTGAAATTGGCTTAGCATCAGGAACTAAGTCAACAGTAAATTAAACTTCTCGATCTGGTATAATACCAGAAAACTCATCAATAAAAACATCAAGGTACTCATTTACCACTGGAACATCATTAATCTGAACAGTTCCTTTGTTTTCAACAATATGTGCAAGGTAACATTCATTTCCATATTTTACTAGTTTCTCATCTTCCGGATATGTTATCAACAGAAAGGGTTCATTTTTGTATATGAACTGAAAATCATTCTGAAAAGAAACCTCTTTAGCTCTACATTCAATCTTAGCATGATAAATAGAAATCCAATCCATACAAAATATAACATCAAACTCTACTAGAGGAAAAACAATATGGTTTGCAGGTAGATTATTTCCACACACATGGACAAGAATGTTCTTATGTTTTCTTTTTGTCTCAACATTTCCTCCACATGTTTTTACCGTAAGTTCAGTATTTATATCATGAGATGAAATTCACAATTTACTAGAAAACTTCTCAGAAATGAAAGAGTGTGTTGACCCTGAATCAAACAACACATTGGCATAATCTAAACAAACAAACAGTGTACCAGATACTAATTCATTTGATGGACCAACATCTGCTAAAGTAGTTTCAAAGGATTTCACCACCCCTTTCTGCTTTTAGTCCGGCTGCTTTCCTTCATTTTAATTCATTGTTGGACACTTATTTCCATAATGACCCATTTCATTGCACTTAAAACATTTTACCGACTGTAAATCAGATTTTTTCCTACCAGTACCCTGATCTTTTTCAGTGCAATTACGAGCCTTATGCCCCATTTTACCACATCGGTAGAAGTTACCAGAATTCAAAATACATTCCCCAGTATGCATTTTACCAGAATTTTCACAAATTGTAAACTTAAGTTTCTTACCATTAGACTCTTTTAAAGTGTTCTTCCCTTTATCCTACCACCTCGACCTCTTATTTTGTTGTTTGTCAAAGAATACATGATCATCAGCAAACTCCATTTCCACCTTCTCCGCACAACGAACATGTTTTTCATAACTTTTTAACTCATGAGAAGTTAAATCCCTTCGATACCTTGGATTTAATACTAATTAAAAATAGTTGATTTTACTATCAAGATCTCATATGAAATTTGAATCATACCTTTCCAGTCGAGTGAATTTTTCTTCATAAGCAGCCACTGAGTCATCCTCCTGCCTTAATTCTAGGAATTATTTTTCCATCATAAGATGAACCACCTTAGCAAATTATTTCTCTAGAAACATACCTTTGAATTCATCCCAATCGAGAGCATCAACCTCCTCACTATCCCTGATATTTTTCACCATCGACCACCACTGATCAGCTTCACCTTCAAAACGTTAAATAGCAAGACTAACCTTTTGATGTTCTGAACAACCCATGACATCAAAAAACTTCTCCAATGCTTTAATCCACCCTTAAGCTAACACAGGGTCATATGATCCTCTGAATGATGGGGGATGTGGCCTCATGAAATGCTCCACTGCTGACATGTTCCTCTATGGTTGATCTGGCTGATATCGTACATGGATACCACCACCATTTATAAACTGAGTCAGTTGTGCCATCACTGCAACAAACAGTTCAATTCCGATTCCGACCATCTCAGGTTGCTGATTTGGAAGGTTGTCTTCCTCTTGATGTCGCCCCAACATAGCTGCCTTGTTTCCTCTACGGAAAACCATTCTGAACAAATAAATATCATAGGTTAAGCAACATGGTAATTTGTAAATGCTATATGATATCAATATTAACATAAATTACTTTATGGATATTAATTTAACAATACCCTAAGTCCTAATGTTTTCTAAACCAACCTATGATACCAACTATAAGGACCCGAACATAAACATTACATAATATTGAATTAAATTAATAATTCACATTGATGATATTTTCAGGTTTAGAGTTTTAGATAATTATGGCATAACTATTACATCTCAAAAGATTACAAGGTAGACACTTCTACATAGTTTCCATTTTTTCATAAAATAAAAACTCTTGAAAAAAAAGAGTCATGTCTAGTTCCATGTTTTAGACAGCATGACTTTTCCTTGATCCCATCCTTGACCCTATTCATCTTTAAGTCTTGTGAATATATTACAAAACTTGGGATGAGCATAAAAATCTCAGTAAGGGTTATAAAACAAAGAATTAAAACATTTGTTCATATAAACATATAAAACATGAAATATTTTACTTACATAGTGAAATCATAATATTTATGAAAGACACATAGAAATCATAAATCATAAAGGTCACTTGTGGCATCCATATCACACTTACATTATAGATATCATAGTTATATAGAGAGTTACTTTGGAATACCCATCACAGTATATTCCCTAAATCTCTTAGGACAAACATTCACGTTTACCTCCATGTTACCCAATGCATTGAAGAACTATCTCGGGCTCACCCGCCCTAGGTTTATCACGGATCCACCCGTATACATAAATAATTCCCAAGAACCATAACATGATCATAACACATAACATAAGCATAAAGGAAAGATAACATTTCCACATTGCAGTAAAAAAATATCATTTCAAGATATTGAAATAATAAATCCATTATCAAAAACATTTTCAATAGAAAAATACGTAAAAATAGTATATGGTATTTATTTTTCCTTTTAAAAACATTCTGTCTTGTTAATGAATCCAAAGAATAAATAATACACGCGGCGATGGAAAGGTCGTTGTCACCGCTTACATAAAAAAACATTCCTTTTTGTCGTTTATTAAAAAGCTTTGTATAAAAAGATTCCATTTGAAAGAAATGAAAAGTCAAATGTTTTTATACAACGTATAAAAATAAATAGTGTATTAAAACAAAATATGCCTAAATGAAAGGATATTGAAATGAAGTCCCTTACCTCGTGTCCAACTTGACTCGATCGTTCTTTAATATCCTTTAATTTGGGTAACTCCCTTTGGTTTGAACCAAAGGACTTATTGAAGTGCCTTATTCCTAAGGTAAGGATTCTAGGAGGAGGATAGGGATATAGGGAGCTTAATTGGTCAGAGTTTGGATGATCCAAATGGCTTGAGAGGTGTGGGGAATTGGATAGAAATGGTCTCCTTTTATATGGGAGAGGAGGTGCTCTTTAGGAAAGCGTGAAAATATTATTTTATTATATAATGATATTCAGTTTATAAAGGTCCAAAAATAATTAAGGTCAATGATAAGATGACTCATATCCAAAATAAAATCATCCAATCAGAATTGGACATGTTTTGGATAATATTTTAATCATTATAATCTTATTTATTTAAATCATTTATTAATGAGGTAAATACTGCATCATTATTGTGTCATGAATAATTTAATTTAATATATGTCTAAAAATTATAAACAAATACAATCATGTAGAAAATCTTTTTATCTTTACAATTAATATTTATAGTCTAAAATAGGACTTATATAACCCCATTTAAAAATTAATTACTAAAAGATTTTTGTTTATGTCGTTTTTGTCATTACATTAAATTAATTAATATAAAGTGTCATTATCTTTCATAAGTGGCTCCATGGGGTCCCAAAATCGACCCAAGGATGACCATGGTCGGCCAATACACATCCAATAATGTTAGAACAAGTGTTAAGGTAATTTGGATTAATTATAATATTCGTTTAACCTTAAATTACCCTATTTACCATTAACCGCGGTAAATAAAAGTCAAAAGATACTATTCACAAAATATTATTTTCATCTTAATGAACCACATTTTACTAACTAATAAAAACCATGTATGTCGGATTTTCGAAATTCAATTCCCAAAAGTGGTAATATTTCATTTAAATGAAAAAGCCAGTTTTTTTAACTACCACTAAGTGGTTTCACTATTCATAAAAAATTGATGTTTTTAGAAAAATACCAAAAATTCAGCCTAAGCCATATTTGTTATTCCGAATTCAAAAATGATGTTTGTTTTTCCAAATTCAAAACATAGAAGTAGAATTAATTAATTTTAAATTAATTACCGTTATCAAAACAAATAGCGTGTTTTTATGGAACAATAACTATCCAAAGATTGATACTTGTTTATGTCCAATTTCAAAGTGAAATTAATTCTAATGACCAACATTGGATTAAATGGTAAAAATATATTTTAATTTCACTTTAAAACCAATTAAAAGTATAATCTAATCATAAAAATAAATTAGATTAAAAGGCACTTTTGAATTAAAATACAATATTTTTCACTATTCATTACAAGATGTACTTTATTGGAAAAATTCAAAAAAATTTAAAAAGTAGATTTTGATGTCCCCATTATAAATAAGGATTTTATTTGGTCATTTATAATGTATTAGAGTGCCCAACACTATATTTAAAAAGGGTTCTCCATTAAAAGGAGATAAATCGACCTTTTAATGTAAATTATTCTTAAAATTAGATTCATTCACATTTTAAGCCTATAAATTTTTATTGGATAATGTAAATACATTTAACAATCATGTATAATCATATTTTTGTTATTTTTGTTCATTCATTCCAATACAATGGCTAGGAGTTAACTACCATTTAAAATAATAATAATATATTATTAGCGTGCCACGTAAGATTTCAAAGAAACCCGTTGTTGCGTATCGGGTACGCTATCGAACATATCAACACTTTTAAAGTAAAATTAATATTTAATTAAAAAATATTAATAAATATGAAATATGTCTTATTCTTCATTTACCTAGGATGTTACATAATGTGTAATCCATATACGGTTTTCTGAATAAGAGGTATAACTATTAACTGAGCATTTCAATTTTATTTCTTATTATATATACTTAAAACATTCTTATAAAATGATAATATAATAACATAATTATATCCAATATACTTATATTTTATTATTTTTATTTTCCATCCCTTACTCATCTCATTTTCCATCCTATGAAGAACAAAAATATTGTGTGTGCATATGTGTGGACTACAACCTCCACAAAGCAATGTGTTTCTTTTTCCATGAAAGCCTCTCAAAAATGGTTATAATGAAAGATTTAATATATAAAGATGATATTTATTAAATAATTTTAATTATTTAAAAATTATATATCATTTATTTTCTTATCTTTTCATCCATACAAAAATGAAAACATTGTTTGTGTGTACGTACAGATTACCACCTCCATGAAGCGATGTGACTCATTTTCCCTTAACACCTTACATGGTTGGTTTTAAAATTTCACTACTGGAAATATGATCTATACCAACAGTTTTGGGAAAAACATTGGTATATTTAACTAATTTGGACTTATAATAACGGTTTGGCCAAAACTGTTGGTATATGTCACTT
The DNA here is from genome assembly GCA_963277665.1 of Viscum album. Lineage (NCBI taxonomy): Eukaryota > Viridiplantae > Streptophyta > Magnoliopsida > Santalales > Viscaceae > Viscum > Viscum album. The sequence goes on along the minus strand of OY728129.1, from coordinate 408,990,909 downwards.
ATATGGACCTATACCAACGGTTTTGGACAAACCGTTGGTATAGGGGGGACCTATACCAATAGTTTGGCCAAACCATTGGTATAGGTCCCCATCCTAAAATCAAATAACTTATTCCAACGGTTCTCAAAACTGTTGGTATAGGTCTATACCAACTGTTTTGAGAACACTCGGTATAGGTACATGTATTTTTAATGGAATCTTCTTAATGAGGAAATTAAATAAATGAAAATTTAAAATACTTATGATAATAAATATATTTATTTATGAAATTATGTTCATAAAAGTAAGTTAGGTCAGTGTTTAGGTTTTTCAATCACAAATAGGAGGTATTGAGATTAAAACCAATAGAATGATTATTTTTTGAATTACAAATACCAACGGTTTATGGAACCGTTAGTATAGATTTTCATATTACACAGAACAATGGTTTTCAAAACCATTGGTATAGGTCTATACCAACAATTTTCCCAAAACCGTTGGTATAGACCTATCCCCACGGCTTACTTGGCAACGGTTCTCCAAACCGTTGGTATAGCTTATACCAACGGTTCCAAACCATTGGTATAGGGTATTTTTTCAGTAGTTTTTTATTTAATTTATAAATATAATAATTATTTAATGATAAATGTTTTTTAAATGATGAAATTATTACCCCTTTGAACATGATCAACCTACTACATCTGTTTTGGGATTATGAACCAAATGTCTAACATAAAATTAATTTATTAACTAAATAAAAAATGGTAATAAATGAAATGAAAATGGATAATGAGAATGGAATTAAAATTAAAAGGTTTATTAATAAAGTATAAAATAAATAAAATTTTATTATATAAGTAATAAAGTACTTATGAAATGATTCGAGAGTTAATGTAAGGTATTTTCCTTTAAAATATTATTTTAAATGTTTTAAACTCTTTTTCATCCATATATATATATTCATTAAAATGATTCAGGTATGTTATTAATATAATGAAATGAATTTCCAAAATAATTATTAACCATATTTTACTTTATTTATGTAGATTTTAAAATAATACTTTTAAATATTTTCTGAATGAGTTATTTTTGACATTTTTACTGAAGTGTGAAAGGAATCTCTTTTATAACATATAAATCATGAGAAGAATTTCCAACTATCATGTACATTATTATTTAATAATGTTAATATTAAATTTATCATGGTTCTAAAAATAATATCCTATTTCCCTTTATTCAAGGAATTTTTCTTAAATAATTTTTAAAGAAAAAGTTTTTTTTTTATTTTTTATATAAATCCCAAAAGAGATTCAATATATGTGTTAAATGGAATAATTATGATATTTTATGATGGAAATAATTTTTTTTATATTTTTAGGTATGTTATGGTCATTGTACATTATTCATGACTATGGGTGATACTGATATATCTCACCAATGTATTGGGTAGTGATTTTTGTTCTTTGTGGAATATATATTGGAATTAACTGAGTTGGTTGTTCCATTTATAAGAGTGGTTTGCATACAAATTCACCTTCCTTGGGGTATTTAGTATAATTATAAAATAATATTAATTCTCTTTTAATCACATCAAATATATAATAATGTCATCTAATAGAACACTAAAAACTGATCAAGCTAATCTCTAAAGACCTTATTCCTTAAATCCACGAAGATAGCAGGGGCATTGGTAAGTCCAAATGACATTACTATAAATTCATAATGTCCATACCACATATAGAAGTTTGTCTTCTGTATGTACTAAATTTTGAACCGTAAATGATGATATATAGATCAAAGATCAATCGTGGAAAATTATTTAGATCCTTAAAATTGATTAGGTGGATTATTTATATGATGTAGAGGATACTAATTCTCAATAGTGACATTATTAAGTTATAAAAAATCAATGAAATTATGTATTAACCCATATTACATTGAAAAAAAAGAATAAGTTCCCACATGGTGATTCACTTGGGAATATTAATCCCTTATCTATATTCTGTTGGATTTTCTTCTTTAATTTCTACAACTCAATCAAGGTAATTATATATAAAGTCTTTGAAATAGGTGTAACACTATGTATGAGTTCTTTTAAGAACTCAACTTCATAATTTTAAGGAAGACTGGAATATTTATCAAAAAATACATAAATATATTCCCAAAAAATAGGTGTATCATCCCTATTGAGTTTATCCCCAACCATTTGATATAAATACCCTTCATTAATTGGTATTATGATCTATGTAATTTAATTAATTTCCATTTGAGGTTCATACTCATCCTTGCATTGATAAATAATCATAGGTTAATTTGAGATATCAAGGGTGACTTACCTTCCTCGATAATTGATATATAATCTTTACTGAGAGAGACAATACATGACCAAAATCAAATCAAAGTCAACTATAGGAAGAATAATAACATTTCTAGGAAACACAATCCTGAAAAATTAAATTGAAGAGGGGTTTAGATTCAATCATCAAAACATTAGGAGAGTTCCCCAATAATTCAATTTATAACCATTAAGGTGGTGATAAAATACCCTTCGAAAATTCTCCAGATATAAATTATTGATTATAACTAGAATCAAATAATATAATTACAATTCTAGATTGGATGATAAGTGTAACTTTCACCATATCATTCTCCTAACACACTTCAATTTTGATAGAAAATGCCTTTTCTTTATCCTTTTTCTTAAGGGGTTGTTAAGGTTTACCATTCTCATTAGATCTTGGATTAGGGAATTGATTCACATAATTCTCAATTTTCTTATATTTGAAGCATTAAAATCCATTGGTTAAATCCTTATTCCCTTATGTTTCGTTTTTTGACCACTTCATCCCTAATAAATAATCACTAGTTTGATGGCCATAATTTAAACACTTGAACCATTTCCCAATTCCTTTCAGATAATTTCATGAGTGATTTCCCCCACATTTTGGCATGTAGGTGGTTGTTATTTCGTTCTTACATAGTATTTTCCATATGAATTTCCATTAAGCTATATTTTTATATTCTTATCACTAAAACCAAAAGAATAATTAGATTTATCAGTCTTTATTTCTACCTTTGGATCACATTGAATGATTTCTTCATAGCTATCAATGTATGTCATGGATATCTCATTTCGAAGACATGGTTTTTGGATACTAAATAATTGATAAATTTACCTCATAGGATCGATAATAAAACCATAATCATACCTTGAAAGTCTCATACAATTTTCTTTATAGGTACCAATGGATTCATCATGCTTCTACTTTTTCTTCAGATAGTCCCTCTCTATATTATCATAATGAGTTTTGAGAAAAATACTTATTAAGGAATACCATTTTATACTCCTCCCATTCCATGGAGATAATTTATTCCTCTTCCTTCGTATTCTTGATGAGGGTCCAGTATTGGTACGCTTCACCTTGCAAATGATACACTACCAAAACAACTTTCTCATGATCAGAGAATTGGAGAATAGAAAATATATTATCTATCACATTAATCCATTGCTTAAAAACGGGTGGATTAGAAGACCTCTAGAAGGATTCTAGGAATTTCCAGTGAAAAGAATCAATGGAATGTATCTCCATTTTTGATTTATTTAGAATCTCAAAATAGTTTTTTATCACTCATATCTTGAGATCAGTGAGATCAGTGGGATCTAACTTGGGTTTTTTTTTCTTTTCTCTAATGATGATACTGCCCAATATAGATCCACGGCGTGTGCCAGAATTTGTATGGAAATGGATATCTCGTCAAGGCTTCTGGAACGATTGCTCTTGAGATTTTGGAATGGTTGAAAGTGGTGGAAGAGACTCATTTTTTCTTCTTTGAGGTTCTTTTTATCATGTGGCCTTCATGGGCATTCGACAGAGGTATTTAGAAAAAGGAGATATGATGAGGGTTCTAACTCGAGGCATCTTGATGTCCAGTGCGGTGGTTCGAGGGAGCTAGGGCCTTCGAGGCCGGCGGCGGAGATGGCGAAAAAGGTGACCGTTATGGAGGTGGTCTCAAATTCAAAATCAAATGGTGGTTTCCACAGGAATGTGCCATCGTCGAAGACGATTATCGTGGATGAGTAGGTACCCCCTAGGAAAGATTCTCCCAATAAAGATCTGATATCGTTGTCTCCTCCATCCCATGGGAATTCTGACATTGTCGATCCGGATTTGATATCTTTTAGGGAATATGGGGGACAAGGTACCCAAAAATATTCATTTCTTCTCTCTCCCAAGTATTTATATCCTTCTTTATCTCCATTTCAGACTTCTTCTCAACTGTCTCTAGACTTCCTACAAAAATCATTGGCTCAAAACTGGTTACCAACTATCAATGGACCTACTCGGAAGGAGTCATTCCCAACATGTGTTTTGAATGAAATGAAGACTTCACGAGAGTCCCCTCCGCGAGTGCTTCTGGTTTCCATACTCAATAGGGAATTAGAGACGCTCTCTCTACGTCCTTCATTGCCGCCCTGGCTGTCATTGTTGCAAGACACAGAAGAGACCAAGAAAAAGTTTCGCTCCCTCAAGAAAGGTATCCCATTTAAGAGTCTTCCTGGCCCGGTAACCCACTCTAAATAGAAGGAGTCAGGTATGATTATTTCATTGTTTCCTTTTGGAGATGCTGGCCAGAGGACCAGGAGTGCCCATATTTAATGACGTCTCTGATCATTTGGAATGCGAGAGGGATGGGTGCTCCGGCAAAGAGTGCCATTCAGGCAAGGGAAGCTAGGAAATCCAAGTCGTCTGTGGCGGTGATTGTTGATCCAAAACAGGGTGCTCACAAGCTACCTAACTTGACGAAATAGATGTGATTTCATTCATGCATGCACGGTGTTCTGGACAACTCTTTTATCTGGATATGATGGAAACAGTCGGTTAAGTTTGAACTAGTTAATCTTATGGACAAGTGAATTCATACCAAAATATTCTTTGAAGGGGAAGATATCATGTTCTCTTTTATTTATTCCACTAATGACACTACCAAGAGAATATAATTATGAAGCTTTCTGAGTTCAGTTCGGACAAACTCTTTTCCATGGTTTGTGGGGGGAGATTTCAACACGATCACTGATCTTTTAGAGAAGAAAGGAGGTACATCAGGTAATATTGGGGGGATGAAAGATTTCAGATAATTCATCTCTTTGGAGGATCTTTTAGACTTGGGATTCAAAGGAAATCACTTCACCTAGTGTAATAACCGCAGGGGAACTAGTTGGATATGGAGTCGGATCGACATGTGTTTTGAAAATTTGAAAGGCCTTGATTTCTTTGGGCAGACGTTGGTCACACACCTCCCTCGTGTGATATCCGATCATTCACCACTACTTGTGGAGTTACATAGGGACATTTCGGGTCATAAATCTTTCCATTACACCATTAATTGGCATAAAGAGAGTGATTTCATGGAAATAGTTAGAAACTCATGGGAAAGCGAGGTTGGTGGAAGGGAATGGAATGATCTAACGAATAGACATAAAAGACTCAAAAAGGATATTCTTGAATGGACTGTGCATAAACCCATTGATGGTTCGGGAGTGGAAAGCGTGCAGACAGACATTGAGAAACTGGAGGAATAATTGCAAACTACCTGGTATGAGAATAAATTCACGTTACTCTGTCACAAACGGGTTTTCCTCATGGAGAAGCTTCTTGAAATTGAGAATGATTACAAGTCAAGATCTCACGTAAGATGGATGAAAGAGGGAGAAAGAAACAACCCATATTTTCATGCCTTCCTAAAGGAGAATAGAAACTCTATATTCAAATTCTTTTTATGAAATGGATTCTACACATCAGACGTCGAGGTTTCTGGTCGTTTGGCTTTAGAACACATTGAAGGTCTTCTGGACGGGTCAGTGAGTTCTAGAAATGAGGAGGATCAAGGGACTGAAGCGACCGAGGCGTTCTGGGAGTTGATTCTAGGGGTGGTGAGTAACTCTGATAATGAGATTATGTTAGCCTTACCAGATGAATAGGAAATTAAGGGCTCTGTGCTGGATATGCCTCATGGTAGCGCACCTGGCCCGGATGGATTCCTGAGTGAATTCTATGTGGCGGCATGGGAGGTGGTCAAAAGTCAAGTGGTGAAGGCCATACATGATTTTTTTTATGGTGGCAAGGTTATCAGATTGGTGAGTGATTCCAGGGTGCTACCCATTCCGAAGGTTAAAGATCCAACTTCCATTGGCCAATTTTGGCCAATTTGTCTATGTAATGTCTCCTACAAAATTGTGGACAGTTTGACTGAAAAGTGGATGGGTGGAATCATTACAAAATTGGTTTCAGGTGAGCATCATGGTTTTATCAAATGGATAAGAATACAAGGGGTAGTCATAATTGCTAGAGAACTTGTTAATGATATAAATAGAAAGGTGGTTAGGTCTAATGTCATCTTCCAAGTGGACATGGATAAAGCATATGACAAGTTGGAATGGATTTTTATCATCCGGGTGATACGTAAATTTGGATTCCAGGAATGGGTTTTCGACCTCTGTTTTTGGTGCTATGCATCCCCGTGGCTCTCCATATCCCTCAAGGGAAAGTGTTTTGGTTTCTTAAAATCGGTGTGGGGTGTCCGGAAAGGTGACCCTTTGTCTCCTTCTCTCTTTATTCTAGCATAAGATTCCCTCACTCAGGATCTTCACATGATCATGATAAATAGGAAACTTTATCCCTTGTTTGGAAGGAAAGGAATGGAGACAATCTCACACTTGATGTTTTCCAACGAAATTCTGATTTTTACGAATGGTAGAAGAAGATATTTGATGTAACTCAGGGGTATTCTCTTGGTTAACTGTTCTTTGAGTGGGAAGAATATTAATTCAGGGAAGAGTCATGTTTTCCTCTCCAACCGGTGCCTAGGAAGACACTGTAGAGATATCCAAGAGATGTTGGGCTGCCAGAAAAGACAACTTCCTCTGATTTACCTTGGGGTTCCACTCTCTCCCAGACGTGTTAAACAAAGTTTTTTTGAAGATATCATGAATCGGATTCTGGGTATAATTCTGAACTGGAAAAAAAATTTCTATCTTTTAGGGGATGTTTCATGCTCATTAACAGTGTTATCACCTCCATTATGTTGCATTTACTGGCGATTATAAAAACACCAAAGAGCACTATTGTAAGAATGGGGAAGGTGATGTCCGCTTTTCTGTGGGACACCAATCAGAATGGCCACTGTCACTAGGTGGCTTGGCGATGTATGGCACGACCAGTGTAGGAGGGAGGTGTGGGTTTACACGATATCACTGAAATCATGCAAGGCATGAAAGTAAGACTTGCATGGGAAATCATTATGGGGAAATCAATGGGGGCTTCTTTCTTTAGGAATAGATACGACGATCACCAAAATTATGCAGGTCCCCGAAGAGCAGGCTGGTCTGGATTGGCACAGTGTATGTTTGACCATTTTGATGATCTATCCGAATCAACTCGGTGGATAATAGGAAGAGGAGACGTTGGCTTATGGGAAGAAAATTGGGCAGGGGAATGCCTCGGATTCCCGAACTGTCCTGGACCCAGTATCTCCTTCAAAGAAGGTAGCACTTATCCTTCGTTTATTGAGGCAGTTCTTAATGAAGAACGGAAGGTGGTATTCGATAGTATAAGATTGGTAGTGGAGGAGGACAGATGCTGTTACACAGGTTCTAGTCTGGGCATATTCTCTGCCTGGGAGTATAGAAGAAGTAGACATGCAGAGTCTGGTTCGGAGAAGAGGGATAGCGTTTACTGGTGTAAAGAGATCCCTACCAAAATGAGCTTCCCTGTTTGTCATATCATGAATAAGGATTTACCTATGGATGAAAAAATACATAGGATGGGTATACATTTATCCTCACGGTGATTTTGTTGTGAGACATTGAAGAGGGAATCCACTGACCATATTTTTTCTCAGAGCGTCTGGGCGGTTGATATTTGGTCGATCTGCTCTCCACATCCAAGGATCGATTTTCAACAGCCTGCCTTTCACAGTCTCACGGCCTCATGCATGCAGGTTGTGGAGGGAAAAATCATGGAATGTAAGGTCCGTGTCATTGTCCTTACATCCATATGCTGGACAATTTGGGACGCTAGGAATCAGTCACGGTTGGGTTCCCATGTTTCAGATTCATTTCTGTTTATGAGGGAAATGTCCCTTATTCATAATATGCTCTCATTATTGAAAGGTAGTCAGCAATCGAACCTGATTTGAAACATCCTTAATAGACCCATTTCTCTTGGAGGCTCGGGAGGCAGATGGGTCTGGTGGATTCCCCCTTCTAACTGGCTGAAACTCAACGTGGATGGCTCTTTAAGAAATGTATTAATGAGAGGTGGAGGGGTCCTGCGTGATAATTATAGTTATTTTATTCTGAAATTCATCTCCTTATATGGCATGGGTTCTTCCCTGGGGGCGGAGGCTCGGGCACTGCTTACTAGTCTCCAAGTTTGCAGGGAACACGATCTTGAGGTGTCAGAAGTTGAGTCAGATTCCGAAATTTTGGTGAAGATGATCCAAGGAAGACATGAGATTCCACGGGATCTGATCTACATTATCAGAAGGTGTTTCAAGGAAATTTCTTCGAGACATGTCATTAATCATAGATAGAGGTAAACTAACTTCGTTGCGGACACTCTTGAAAGCCCCGGATGCCCAAAGGAAGGACTTTCCATTTTTTATGGCTTGGGGTCTCTTCCGCAACAGTTTCATATCCTTGTGCAGAAAGATTCTCTTGGCTTACATTATTTTCGACCACCTTGAGGGCCATTTGTAATGGAGGTAGTAGGACTTTCCCTCGACGATAATAAAAAAAGTAATTTTCAGTCAGGAGAGGAGACTCATGAATTTTTTTCTCACATGTTGGCCAGTTTTTGGTGGTTGAAACATATAGTTCAACAGTTTACCAGTAGTTTCCTTGGTCAACATAGGTTGACCGTGAATCTCAAAGGTTAATGAAAAATGGTTAACTAGATAGATACCTATATAAAGAGGTGGTTTCACGATTATAATGATAAAATTAATAGTGTGTAATTATTATTCTGAATAGTGGAAGTTTATATCAAAATTTTCGGAGACCATGTAAATAGAAAGAAAGTGAGTGAGGTATTTGTTTATTCTTATATCTCCTTATTGACAGATTATTGCAGTGTTCTCATGTGGAAGTAGGAAATTTTTATAAACCATATAAATCATTTTTTCTTTTTTAATTTGTTTCTTTTTTATGTGAATTATGATCTTGGAGTTTCACTTCGTGATTAAGTGACATTATATCTTAGTTATATCACATAAGATAAGAGTAAGTGGTTATCAGACCAATATATGTCTTTTATAATTATTAATATTTTCTTGCTTCATAGGATAGAGAGATTAGATGAAAATATATCTGGTATTCACAGTGCTTTCTAGTTCTATTTATTGGGACAAATGGGTGGAGTGCTTCCATGGTTTCCCACCCATTAAGTGGTATCATAGAAAGGTTATTCTTCACAAACAACATTTTGGTTACTTTTCACCCAGTCTTGAAATTTATTTTATTTTAGTTTGTTTTACTATTATCAGAAGACTGAATCTAGAGTAATGGAGGGTTACTATCGATATGTTTAATGGAATGGACTTTTCATTTTTGGATAATACAACTAAAATAAATTTTGATACAAAAATATATTGTTGCTATTTTTTCCTATAAATATATTGAAACAAAGGAAAAAATGGAATGGGAGGGGTTGGAATGGAATTTTTTAGCTTTATCTTGATGATTCTAGCTTATAATGTTGTATTCAATATTGAAGAGAATAAAACTACCGCATAAGTTATGATATAATTTGATGAAATGTATGAAAATACAATAAATCTTAATAATGTTTTCATGTTGTAAAGATTATTCAACTTGAGGTTATTGGGAAAAATTCCTTTATCCGATCATGTGAATGAATTAAATATGATCTAAAGTAATATCGAATCAGTGATGGTAACATTCATAGATGATTTTTTAGATTTGATTATTCTTTCTTCACTTCTAGATATCTAGGATTCCATGGTGAAATGGTGATAAAATATAGTCATAAGGAATATATAATTTTTTATGACATTTGAAATTTTATATTGAATGAGGTTTTGAGGCATAAAGAAGTTAAAACTCTATCAGGAAGTGATATCAATGCTATTAGATGGGGACATTTACCTGAACAGATAGATCGTTCGAAGATTAAATCATTAGAGGATAAATCCTAGAGAATATATGTTGTATTTTTAAGAATAAGGGACATATCAAGAAATATTATAGGAATCATGTTGAGTCCTCAACTTCTAGAAAAACTAACTCAGTCAGTACAATGGATGGATGGCCCATCTTGATACTATGCATGATCATTCTGAGAGTCATGGGTTATTGACTTGGGAGCATCATTTCATTCAACTAATGTGAATGGGTTTATGGTGTATTATGTACTAGGAATATTGGGTAGAGTAAATATATTATATGATGATGATCTGTATATAGTTGGTAAAGGTTCTGTTAAAATTTTAATGAAAAATGGAAGTGTATTAAAGATGAAATATGTTAGATATGTTCTAGTTATCCAAAATAACTACATATTAGTGGGACAAATTTATGATGTAGGTTCAAAAAAATGAAGTTTAGAAGATAAATATAAGGTCTATATGTATTTTACAGGAAGTTAATAATGGTACCTTGTACTTTTCTGGATAGAGTGACAAATTTTTAACAATCGAAATGACTTCATTGGATAGTCCATAAAAGTGGATGTGTAGGTTTTTTCACTACATTGAAAAGAATATGAAAGTTCTATAAATGAAATTTATACTCAAAATCTATCACAAGGACCATAGAATAGGTGAGACTAATATGTTAAGAAAACCTAAGAGAGTTTCTTTTAACTTGGATGGTATAAATACAAGGAATATAAAGTTAAAACTTGTTCATTTCGATGCTTGGGGTCCAACCCCTATTCACTCGAATAGAGGATCACTGTAATATGTGACTTTAATTAATTATTATACTTTTAAGGTTAGGTTTTAGATCTTTTAGAATAAATTTAATGTGTTTCAAACTTTTATTTAATGGAAATTTTTTGCCGAGAAAGAGTTTGAATGAAATTGGAAATGTCTCCATATTGAAAATGAGGGAGAATATGCTAGACATGAAATTCATAACTTCTATAGGAATAAGGGAATCAATCCTGAGAATTTTTTTTAGGAACTCCAAAATAAAATAAATTAGTTGAGAAGATGAATCAAACTCTGATAGAGAAGGAATGTAGTATGAGGCTTCACTCGAGAATGCTTAAGGGAATTTGGGAAGAGGATTTAAATACAACAACTTACTTGGTGAATAGAGGTCCATATTTATCTATGGGGAAGAAACTTTTGGAAAAAACAATTTTCTAGTAAGAGACCATAGTTGAAACATGGAATCATTTCATATGTTTATATTGATGATAAAGATATATATAATTTGGATTTAAAATCCAAAGCATGTTTTTTATTGGTTATGGGGATTAGAAATTTGGTTATCACCTATGGGAAGATGAAAAGAAAAAAAATGATATAGATATGAGCTTATTTTTCAATGAAGAACTTCTGTTGAAATATCCAAACTTGGATAAGAAGTATGTTGAGTATAATTCAAGAACAAATGTTCAGAATGAACACAATGAGGTTACGAGATAAATATTCAATCCCTAAATTTCAAGAGAAACATCAGTGGATAGTGCTTTAATATTCAGGACACCCAATAGAAAATGATCTAACAGACTGTTGCCAGATGGAGGCTAATCGAGCATACTACCATCAAAAATATTACTACCAGTCATTGAAATTTCAGACATAAATATACCAGACACTAAAATATCATAAGAACTACTATCAAACAGAGTGGTGTGAATAGACTAAATTGGTGTTTTTTTTGAGGAGATACACTCATATAAGAAACCCATTTGAATGTTTTAGAGAATATTAATATCTTATTTCCACTGGATATAGGGGAACCAAACAATCCAAAAGAAGCAGCTACACTTAGAGACTCTAGCAGTGAAGGGTTTTTAGTAAAAGGAAGGGGTTTATTTTTCTAAAATTTTCTCAGCAATGGTGAAATATAAAACTATTAAGATATTTATTACAAGTTTTCATCTAATGATATGCACTTGGATAACATGGATGTAAAGAAAAATTTTATTCATGGGGATTTGGATGAAGAAATTTACATGGTTTAGCCCAAGGGTTATAAATTTCATCAAAATGATGAGTTGGTTTATAAGTTGAGACAATGACTTTATGGATTGAATCAAGATCCAAGATAGTTTAATATTAATTTCAATGCTACTATTATAGAATAAAGTTTCAGTCTATGTGATTCTCATCACTATTGTTATAGAAATAAATCGGATGATGTAACATATATCATAATATCATTGAATGTGTACGATATGTTGATTACTAGTCCATAGTGACATAAAATTCTGATATTAGAGAGGAAGATATCAATAATATTTGAAATTAATAACCTTTTATAAGATTAGAAGATCTTAGGGATGAGAATTGATAGGGATGGGAAAGATAAATCCTAAGTTTTATCCTAGAATGAATACATAACAAAGGTCATTGAAAGATTCAAAATGACAATTTGTAAACCAATCTCAACCCCCTATAAGTAGACATTTAAAACATTATAAAGCATAGACACGATCAAATTATATAGAAATTCATGACATGGGGAAAGTTTCATATGCTTCAGTTTTAGGAAGTTTTATATATGTAATGGTTTATACTAAACAAATATTGATTTTTCAATGAGAGTTGTTATTCATTTGATGTAAAATATAGGAAAGAAATATTTGGAAGATATGAAATGGATTATTCATCATATTAAAGGTTTTAAGGATTCATATTTATGTTCTAATAGGGATGGTTAGTTGAGAGGTTCTGTAGATATATATTTTTATGGATACAAGGACTCACAGAAAAGTACTATAGGTTATGTATTTGATTTTAGTGGGACAGAAGTCAGTTGGATGTCTTGGTTTTAACTAGTTGTTATTGTATCTATAATTAAAGTAGAGTATATTTATAAAAATTAAGAATGGAAAGATTTTATATTATTTCTGAAGTACCTTTTAAAGTGATTATACAAAGTTATGTGATACCGTGATAGACAGAGTTTCATTCATATTTATCACAATCTTATGTTTCATGCAATAATGAAACACATTTACCTAAAGTATCACTTTATACAAAGTCTTATAGAAGAAAAATTGTTGGAGGTTCATAAGTTTTATCGGAATTGGAATCCTATAGATATGCTTACAAATGTGATAGTTCATGAAACTCGAAGGCAAAATTGTGCCTCAGTTATACTTAGCTAATCGAATAGAATGGTGGGTACTGTAATCATCATACTAAGGATAAGAACTTGTGGGTGGTTAATGAAGGATGGAATACTAAAGTTTCTAACTAGGAAATTATTTGGTTTTCTAGAAAGTTATTTATGAATTCATTAGATATATATTTCTGGATGGAGGTAAACAGACCAGGATTATTGGATATAATGGATATATGTTTTCCATTTTACCAGTATTAGTACAGATGGTAAATAAGGTAACTGAATAGACTTCTATCATACGTATTCATTGGATAGAGATGATTAGAAATTTGAATACTATGGTGAGACTCTAATGTCATCAGATAGTGGTGATTGGATAAAGATCATAATATATATAACTCACAAATGGTATTCAACAGAAGATTTGAATCATGTATTTATTACTTGCATGGTGACTGGATGTTGCTTGTAGATCAGATGGTTCAATAGTGTATTAGTTTTTTCATAGGTCAAAATGAGTTTAGACATGAATATTGAAGGTCTTTGAAACTGGTTTACCAGACAAATACCTCTATAAAGAGGTGGTGTCCAAGATCCGATGATAAGATAAATAGCGTGAGATTCTTATTCTTGAATAGTGGGAGTTATTGAATGAATTTTCTGAGACATTATAAATAGATTTCAATTGAATGTGTCAAGGGTATTATTCTAGCAATTTTTGATGTTTTTGGATGTGTTTGGGACCCTGATGGTAGATTTGGTGATGAAAGATGTATATCACAGTGACAATTTACATTTTGTGGGTATGGTGACCAAATTTGGGACACGGTGCACCCAATGACACCTAGAAGATGGATGACCAAACATTTAGCAGGTATGGATATGTTTTCATCATTATTAGTTTTTTGAGCACCTAATGATGCATTGCAGTTAGCGAAGATGCTCTATGGTTAGTAATATCCATGGAAGGTGGCCTTGGGTTGGTGTAGCGACCTAAATATGAAAGCAAAACTCATGTTGGCAGGGCGACTTTGGGTGTTGTATTGTGGGTAGGAGGCATGGTGATGGTGGCTCTTGGCATTGCAAATTTGGTTGATGTAATATTCAATGGGGATGAAAGTTGTCATCGTGAAAAGGAGGGTGGACTCAGTGTGGGAGAATACATCGGGAAGTGCGGCTTGGAATGCTGGTTTAATTGTTATAGCAGCTATGAAAAATTTGATGGGTGGAGAGATGTTGTGTGTGTCCTAGACGATGGGGCTACATTACCAATTCATGGAAATTTTTGGGACTTCATATAGTCATGTTCTTGGACCATAACTGAGGTTTGGAAACTTACAAGTTGCAATGAAAATTGACCCCATGGGTGAAAAAAATTGGTCTATTTTATTTTAAGGGGATATGGTGTAGCAACGAAGGATCTTATGATCCATGTGTGTAATTATGGAGGGGATCTTCCCATTGTTTTTTGGGTGGTTTTGGTATTCACGTTGTCATGTTGTGGTTATGATTTTTCTATCATATGTTTTTTCTGTTGTAATTTTATTTTTATTAGTATATTTTTAGGGTTGAGTACACTCGATACATGAATATTCCTAGTAAATTATGACAGCTTCTTTCAAACCATGATCCTTAAAGTACATCCAATATCACTATTTATTATCATAGGTTGTCATATATTCTATTATCTATTTCTTCATAATGGTTTATAAAGACAATATAGATTAACCAAATCAGACCCCCCGGGAGTGTCAAACCAGGTGTGCAGTTAGGCCTCTTTATCATTCACCAGGTAAAGATCGAGTTAAAACCCAACTATACTTTTCATGGTTATTACCCCTAGGTGTATTTGTACCAAATCTTACATCCAATTAATTAAAACCAGATATAGATTTTAGGGCTATGAAACTACACAATCTCTACTTTTCCAAATCCTCTGGATGTTATCCTATACTTAGAATTATCCCCATGGTTTTCCCCAATGTTTTCTAATCATAATCTCCAAAAATAACAAAACCCAATTCTAATACCAACAAAGGATACCCAATTACTACTTACGTAAATACCATATCATTTTACATAAATATTCAATATATCTCATAATAATACATTCCCTAGAACAAAAAAGTTTTAGTTTCTTTAAAGGTTAGATACAAAATCAACTGTAAGTATCAGTATTACAGAGACTTGTCTTTGATACTAATTGTTGGATCGAAATGCATATGAAGATGGATAAATATAAGAGGGGGTGAATTTTAAGTTTAAAAAATTTCATTTTTAACCATAAAGGAAACTTATTTTAACAACGTTAAACTAATAGTATTCACAATACCTCTTATGGATTTAAAAGATAATTAGACTTGGCCCTTGGGTCCAATGAACAAAGTATCATAATCAAGTAGATTCTGATATGAATTCCACATGACATAATGATATTATATCTTAATAGTGTATATAATTGTAATCAGTTATGTAGTGGTAACGTATTGAGAGATTATTCGTATTCACATAATAAAATGATTTTATCAGATCATATAACAAGAATCTTAATCATAATGGTTAATATGAATCAGGGTAATACAAAATTAGTTATTATATATTAAATCTTATAGATTAGTAATCATATTAAAATAAATGTATCATAATTAAATCTATTACACTAAAAAAATACAAATACAAAGACGAATATAAAATAATTCACTTCCTATTACAATTGAGGTGGAAATAAAGGACTCGTAATAAAACGAGTAAATGAATACAATTATTTTAACCCAAATAGAAGGTTATCCAATAACCTAGGATAAAGGTACCTTGTTTTATAATTATAATAAATCATTTATTTCCATTACTAGGTAAATCCCTCGATATGAAGATCTATCTATCTCACTATCCCTGGGAGATACGGTGATCATATTCTATCTTGTTATCCCCACAATCCCTCGATCAAGAAATTTGGATCTCTGCCTTACAATATACAAAATCTCTCAATCGTAATCACACAATTGGATGCACAAAACAAATGAAAAAACAATATCAAAAATACTACACGCACAAAGAATAATCAGTTCACTCTTGTAAGATTTAAAGATCACGCACATCAGCAAAATCAGTAGAGTGTCTCTATGTGAGTCTACATATACTTGACAACTCTTCAAATGACAAGGTATTTATATACCCGCTTCCAATTGTCATCAAGATTCTCTAATTTTTATATTTTCTCCAAGATTTCTGCAAGTACTTGGACACATCACACTTCAAAAATCATATTATAAAAAAATACAGAACATAATTTTAATATACATCTTGTGATGTGTAAAACATATTTATTATATGTGAGATAAAATTTTCTGGTAACAAAAAGGTCATTATGATAAATTATTTGAGTCTGAGTATGATTTTAATTTATTCCTTTATCAGTTTCAATAATAATATTTTTTTAGTACGAAAGAAAAAATAGTATATTTTATATTTGACCTGATAAAGATGAGTACGATAAAGTTGAGTACAATAATTATCATATCTAGTCTTATTATGATAAATTCATTATATCTAGTCTTATTATGATAGTCATGAAAAATATTTTCGTAATTCTTAAAATCTTATTCTAAGTACAATAAAAGGATTATGTTTTCTTATAGGAACATTATAAAATACTTTAATCATGGAATAGTTATTAATTAAGTATTTAATAATGAGTTTGTGATTTATAAAACAAAAGGAATAGAAAAGTCATAAAGAAAATTTTGACTCAAAAATCTCACCCTATTTGGAAAGAAAAAACTATAAGACTTAATTAGAAAATAACATTGAAAAATTTAAGTCCATTATTCATTGTAAGAACTTCATATTCAAAATGAAACATTAATACTTATCTCCCACTCAGTTTATGACTCATTTGAATACAACATTGAATATGACTAACTCCCCCTTAAGATACGAGCTTCCCTAAGTATTGTATTCCCATATTAAATAAGTATTAATCCCCCTTACATAAAGCATATAACCCTTTCTATAAAATTATCCCCCTTCATGATTTTAAAAATGGAATTGGGAAAAGTCTTAAAATACCTGAAAAGGGTTAGAGAAACAACTATATGGAAAACAATAATAAATTACTTCATCATCTAAACTAAATTAAAGATAATTAAACTAATAAGGAATTGATATACATTCAAATAGATTGTAAGTAGACAAAAAATTTCTTCCATGAATGTAAAAATGACAAAAAAATACAACAATATTTTGATATCAACACACAATGATGACCACCCTTGGAAATCTATTATCCTTCTAAGCAACAAACTATACTTCTTATAAAAAGCTCTTACTACTATCCTTTATTAGAAAACAAACCATTTGTTGTAATCCTTCATGGGAGCCATTGTATTTGGGAATGAAATTGAGGATTCATACATGAAGAAAATAAATTATACTTAGATACTTAAATGAGGTAGAATTTCAAGAAATGATTCTTAGATAACTAATGCAGGGCATGAGGGGGAAACCCTTTATAAAGGTGGTTTAGGAAATAATTAATCTTCCAAAAAGGATGTAATGGATGGGATTTTATCTCTTTGATCTCATGGTTGGGATTTATCTAAAGAAGCATTTTTAAAATATTTAAACTCTTGAGAATTTATAAAATCATTTTATTATATTGGGTCAACATGATGAATCTGAAAAAACATTATCGTATTGAGTGAATATGATTAAAAATAATTTAAAAAACAAAATATGAAAACTTTTATAACAAAAAGAATCAAGTATGAAATTAATCATAATGGAATAGTGTTGAAGTATAAAAAGAAATAATAATACCTTTTGTAGTGGATCCATTGATATTATATTTTCTTCTTCTTGTTTTTATAAAATAACAAATTACAATAGTCGAAAAATAATATTTCCAGTAAACTAAAATAGTTGAATATGATAAATTTTCCTACTCTGATTGAAAAACTATAATATGATAGACTTCCCATGAAAACCCAAATATGATAAATTTTTAGAATCCAATGTATATTAAACTCAGGTTTGGGAAATTCATTACAATGGATTTTTTATCAAACATTATTTTTTTTAAAAAAACTAAGAATTTTTGAAAACTAAAATTAAAGTAAAAATCATTTGTAATCTCCATATAAAAATAAGTAACTGAATGTAAAGAGATGAGTAAAACAAGAAGTAGATATGAATGACTATTTTACATTAATATTTCCTAGATATTGTTTATTGAATTAAAATCTATCGAAAGGTAAGGAATTTTTAAAAATATCAACAAGTTGTTCTCGAGTTCTGATGAATTGTAAAGTGCTATCTCCATTTTGTGTGTGATGCAAAGAAAGTTATGCCTAATATATATGTGTTTTACATTATAGTGATGTGAAAGGTTTTTACTTAAAGAAATGTCACTAGTGTTATAACATAGTTTTTGAGTTTTAGTAAAACTCATGCCATAATCAATGAGTGTGTGTTGCATCCCCAATACTTGATCAGAACAACTTCTAGCTACCACATATTCAGTTTAAGTAGTATAAAGTGATACTAAGTGTTGTTTCTTACAATACCAAGAAACTAATGAATATCCTAATAAATTAAATGTTCCAGAATTACTTTTCTGATCCATTCTACAACCACTAAAGTCAACATCCAAAAACATTTTTAATTCAAAATCATCTCTATAAGAATAGAAAAGTCTTAAATCCATAGTTCCCTTTAGATAATGAAATATTCACATTATAGCTTTTAAATGGGATTTTTTTGATTTTCTTGATATATTTCACATAAAAAAACTAAAAACATTAAGTATGGGAGAATAGATGTTAAGTAGAGTAAAATCCTTATCATTCCTATGAAAATTGTATGATGAAATGGTTACTCAGCTTCATCAAGATCAAGTGTATTAGACGTGCTGATTGAGGCACTAATACTTTTAGTATTATCATATCCATACTTTTTAAGATGATCTTTGATATAATTATGTGGGTATATATAATTAACTTTTTTTTGAGAAATTTAAAAACCATGAAAAAATGTTAACTCACCCATCATACTCATTTCAAAATTAGATTTCAAAATATTTGAAAAGGCATTTGATAAAGTTCATTGAGTTTATCCAAATATAATGTCATCAATATAAATTTTAAAAATCATAATTTATTTTTTTTCTCTATTTATAAAAATATTTGGATTAGTTGTTCCTTCAACGTAATTGTTTTGTAACAAAAATCATGTTGATCTATCATACGAAGCTATGGGGGTTGTTTGAGGCCATATAAAGCATTGTTATGTTTATAAATTTATTCAGGGTGTTTTGAATCTTCAAAACAAGGGGTTTGTTCAACACAAACTTTCTCTTATACATATCCATTAAGTAAATCACATTTTATATCTATCTAAAAAAGTTTGAAATAAAAGAATATTGTAAAGTCTAATAGAATATGAATATATTCAACTCTAGATACCAGTGCATAGGTTTATTAATAATATATTCCCTCTTGTTGATCATAACCATTAGAAATAATTCTTTCTTTATTTATACTGTTAATTCCATTCTCATCATATTTGTTTTGAAAACCCCATTTTACTGCAATTATTGATGTTTCTTTAGGTATTTCAATTAAATTCCAAACTTTATTTCTTTCGAATTCATTTATCTCATCTTGCATTTCTTTTATCCAATCCTCATCACCTAAAGCCTCATTAAGATTTTTTTTTCAAATTGGGAATGGAAAGAAATATGTTCTACTTCATTCCTTAAAGAACTTCTAGTCCTAACTGGTTTATTAAAATCACCACTGATACTATTAGTAGGATGATTCATAAGAAACAACTAACCTTGATTTTGTAAACCATGTTCATCAAAATGAGGTAGAAATTATTCCTGGTTAAAAAATTTAGAAATAATTTCTTGAGTATTTTCCTCGTTATTAGAATCTTATACAAAATGTTGAAAACTAGTTTTGTAAAATACATCAAAGGATATTGGTTGGGTTTGTTTAAAATAAAAAGGACCAGTTTCATCAAATTTAACATGTATCATTTCCTCAATAGTACAAGAATTTTTATTAAATACTCTATTTGACTTAGAAGTAGTGTAGTAACCTAAGAATAAACATTCATCATATTTGGGTGAAAATTTGTGTAAGCTACCTTTTGTATTCAGTATGAATACTTTTCATCCAAATACTCTAAAGAAAGAAAATTTTGGTTTTCAGACTATCCACAAATCATAATGAGTTTTATTAATAAAAGGTCTAATTAAAACATGACTTATAGTATAAAAATAAGTACTAACTACTTTAACACAAAAATGTTTATAAAATGAGTATTGTCTCAACATGGTTCTTTTTATTTATTGAAGAATATGATTTCTTCATTCAACAACACCATTTTTATGTGGAGTTCGAGGATCTAAGAAGTTATGTGTAATTCCTTTCTTACTAAAAAAATTTTAAAATAAATATTTAAAAATTCTCAACCATGATCACTTCGAATGGTTATCAAAGGATGGTTTTTATAATTTATAACATTAGCTACAAAACTTTTAAAATAACAAAAGGAATCAGATTTATTTAGTAGAAAATAAACCCACGTATACCCAGTGTAATAATCAACTAAAAAAATACATAGTAATTTCCACCAATACAAACAAATTGTTTAGGAAAAAAAAGATCCATGTGCACTAACATTAAAAAATCATAAGTTTAGACTTCACTAATAGATATAAAGCTCGACTTATGTTGCTTGTCATATTGACAGGGGTAACAAACATTTGAAGAATCAAATATACGTTCAGGTAAATCCTTAACAATTCTTTTCTTATTAAATTTACATAAGATTCTAATATTACAATGTCCTAACCTTATATTCCATAACCAAGATTGATCTTCCATTTCACTATGGCAAGGTAGTTCATGGATCCTATGTTTTTCTATGTTTAGTGTGTATACATTCTCATGTCGATGGGTAGAAAAATGAATTCATCCTTGTAAATTTGAACTATCCATTTTTAATTCCTATAATTTACACGGTTACTCCCATCACATAATTTAATTATGATTATAAGTTCATGATGAAGACCTTTAAAAAATAAAAAATTTGAAATTAATGTTTTACCAAGAAGAAAACTATTACCTATATCGATAATTAATCCTTGAGAATTATATCTAAAGGTAAATTTAAAAAAATTAATCTTGATAAAATATTCAAAGAAATATTTTTTACTAGTCATATTCATGGAAAAACCGATATCCATATACCATGTATTCTTGTTGTTGGTACTTTTTTTCTGAAAACAAAACAATTAGAATTTTGGAACCCAAACCTTCTTGGGTTTGGAAGTATTAGAAAAAAGATTTTAGGAATCCATATTTGTTTTGAAAAATGATATTTATGGAACCCTAAGGATTGAATTTTATTTAAATAAAAATTATTTTCCCAATGACCTCCACTTTGGCATTTAGTACAAAATGGTGCATTTTTTGGAACAAAAAAATTGTTGCTATAAATAGGTTTTATAGGAGTATATCTCATTCCTGAACTAGTACCATGTGGATAGATTTGTTTATAAATTTTATTGAAACCTTACTTACTAGAAGTAAATTTAGATAAAAGTATCTTCAGTAAATAAATTTTAGATTTTAGTTTTACAGGTAAATTCTTATCCACATCTGTATTAGTTTTGGAATTTCGTTTCTCAAAACTAGTTTTCAAACTATCCTTTTCATAAATTAATTTTTCTAAATCATTAAAAATAATATATTTTTCAGAATTGAATTTATCAAGATCTTTTGATAGATCCAATAATTTATTTGGTAAAATATCAATTCTTGAATTTTATTTTTAAAGTTTTTCATTATCCTTATCAAGTTTTTTACTAACATTATGATTTTCATTTTCTAAAATTTTAGAAAAGCAAGAGAATTATTCAAAACAAATTAAAATATTATCATTACTAGCTGAGGAGGATTCTTAATCTGAAGATGTATAATTCTTCTCATCAGGATAAATAGAATTTAATGAAATATTGGTTAAGGAATTGACAGTGTGTACCTTTTCCATAAAAAATTTATTTTTAATAGTTATTTTAGAAAGAAGGCCAATATTACTCTATTCTGGAATTTCATTATCTGAGGAATTTTCTGAAGAATCACCTCTACTGTTACTCCAAGTGTTAGAAAGTTTATTAAATTTATTAATTTTAGACTTATAATAATTCTTTTGATTACTACCAGAATTTCTGTCCTTTTTGTCTTTTCTAGTCATCTTGAGATAATCAGGTCAAATATGTCCATTTATTTTTAACTCATAACAAGTAATTTCAGAATCCTTATTTTCATTCATGACTTTTTTACTTTTCTTATAATGTCACTAAAAATATTTTTCACCAATAATTTTATTCATTATAAGAGTAAAATTAGATAATTAATTCTTAGAATGTTTATTATCACTTTAATTGTATTGAATGATAGTTTTATTTTTCTTTGTTCACTTAACAAATTTATATGGAGTCTAAACTTTTATTAAATTTTAAGTAGTAGTAAAAGAAACTCCACCATTATTTTTATTTAATTTCCCTACATCTATTTTCAACCTAACTTCGTACTAAAAAAGGGTTCTAAATAAATCATCAAGAGTGAGATTTGTTATCTTCCGTAATTCATCAACGACTGTTCTCTTAGATTCCCACTCATTGGGCATGATATCAATTATCTTTTTAACAAGAATTTCATCTTCTAATCATTTTTTTACCATAGATGGTAGACTATTTTCTATTTTAATAAACCTTTATTGTACATTTTTAACTAGTTCACCATAAATAAATTTGAATTCTTGATATTCATCTATAATCATTGCTCTTCTAGTTTCAACAACCATTGAAGTTCCAAAATGATTTATCTCAAAATTTTTCAAAATACTATTAGCAGCTTCTCAAGAAGAAATATAACAGTAAATTATCATGTTCATAGAATATAATAAAGTGTTTCTAACTCTATAATTATATTAATTCTTTTGTTTTTTATGATTTTTAAAATTAGTCACCCCTTTTTCAAGAATCTTGTAATCTCCAATTAACATGAAAAAATTGTCAACTCCAGTATCTATAAAAAAATTATTCATTTTGTCTCTCCAATACTCATTTTCATCTCCATAAAAAATAGGTGTTCTATTTATATAGAGGTTTTCTATTAAAACAATATTGAGTCCTACCATATTTAAAACAAATAAAAAAATTATATTCCACAACACACATTAGTGTAGAAAATATTTGTAAACAAATATTCTATAGAAAAATATAAACAAACATGAAAAATTCAAGAAGATAAAGATAGAAAGTATGATCAGTGGAAAGCTCCTTTGGTACCAAATATAAGTATCAGTGTCACAGATACTTGGATCTAATACTAATTGTTGTATATAAATATAAATAAAGACTGCTAAATAAAATATGGGTTGAATTCTAAGTTTAACAACTTTTTTTAACCTCATAGGAAACTTATTTTAACAAGGTTAAACTTTTCCTATTCAAAATACCTCTTAAGTATTTAAACGATAATCAGACTTGGCTCGTGGGTCCAATGAAAAAATTATCATAATCAAGTAGATTCTAATATAGATTCCACAAGTCCTAATGAGATTCTAACATAATAGCATATATAATCATAATATGTTATGCAATGGTAACATATTTTGAGATCAATTGTATTCACAGAAGAAAGTGATTTAATCAGATCATATTACAAGAATCATAATCACAATGGTTATGATGAATCAGATTAATACAAAAGTAGTGATTCTATATTAATGTGTATATAATCTTAATCAGAGTAAAAAAATGTATCATAAATAAATATATTATGATAAACAGAATACAAATAAAATATTAATATAAAAAAATTCACTTCCTATTATAATTACATTGAAAATAAAGGACTTATAACAAAACAAGTAAATGAATACAATTATTTTAACCCAATGATAAGGGTATCTGATAACCTAGGATAAAGGTCCCTTTTTTTATACTTACAAGAAATTTTTTCATTACCTCACCACTGAAATCCCTTAATATGAAGATCAATATGTCTCACTATCCTCGAGATCCCTTAATATGATGATTGGCTTTGCTTTATCTTCAACTCCCCAACAACCCTTGTTATGATGATCAGATTATATCGTGTTATCCCCATAATTCCTTGATCAAGAAGATCAGATCTCTATTTTTCTATCCTTGGAATCCATCGATTGTAATCACACAATCAAATGCACAAAACAAATGAGAAAACAAACTAAAAAATATTACAAGTACAAAGAACAAGTAGTTCAATCTTGTAAGCGTCAGAGCACACACATAGTAGAAGAAATAGTAGAGTGTCATTACATGAGTCTACATCTACATGGGACATATTTAAATGGCAAGATATTCATAGGAATGTTTCCAACGGTCATCTTGAACCTCTAATGGTTATATTTTTTCCACGATTTTCATAAGGACTTGGGCACCTAGAACTTCAATGATCAGATTATAATAGAATACATGACACCATTTTAATATATATCATGTGATGCGTAAACCATATTTATTATATTAGAGATAAGATTTTATGGTTATGAAATGGTCATTATGATAAATTCTTTGAGTCTGAGTATGATTTTAATTGAAACATTTATCAATCTAAATAATAATATTTTTTTGAACATAAAAGAAAAAATAGTATATTTTATATTCGATCTGATAAATGTGAGTATGATAAAGATGAATATGACTATTATTATATCCATTCACTTTATGATAAATGTATTGAATCTAGTCTCATTACGACAATCATAAAAAATAATATTTTCATAACTTTTTAAATATTATTCTAAGTATGATAAAAGGATTATTTTTTATTACAAAAATATAATAAAATACATTAGACATGAAATAGTTAGAAATTAAGTATTTAAGAAGTAGTTTGTGATTTCCAAAACTAAAGGAATGGAAAATTCATAAAGAAACTTTTGAACCAACATCAACCTATCCCATAAACATTCTTCGTATTTAGTACCATTATAGACCTATCATACTTAGATCATTTCTTCATAACATGGGGAATGGAAACAAAATAAAGTGTGAACTCATATTCTTAATTAGGGTAAACCTGGGAAATGTCAATCACGAGTGAGTATAAGTTGATTATAAGGGTGTGATAACATAATCAAGTTCATGTTATTAATGTAAAAGATTCATACCAAAACAAAAAAATGATCATTATTCAAAAATCATTTCATATTCATGAGCATGATTCATAATGGTTTCAAATAATAAATCATCATTTATGATTTATAATATTTGAATGTAGCATCATAGTCATAGATAATCCTAATCTTGTGAACATTAGTATTACAATCATGTACATGAATAATATTTTGATCATAGATAGAAGTAATCATACTAACACATAATCTTTTGAGAATAAATATTAGCAATCATACTCATGTATAAATATGTGAACATAGTTATTGATAACCATGTCCATGCATAATCATAATCATCTCATTATATATCTATATCACATTACCCAATAAATTAGAGGGATATATAATCATGGTCCCACCCATATCATAATGAAAACCATAAATAAGTGTTCCAAAAGATCATAAAAACATAAATCAATTCATCATATCATAACTCATGGAAACTAAATTAATTTCCTAATGATTTCATCATAACATAAGTATCTTGTTATAAAGAAATTACTTTCATAGAATCAGCCTTAAAACATCATCGATATAAACCATTCAAAGAAGGAATGTGGATGGTATCCTAATATCATATACCTAGTGAAGAATATAAGTCCTAAAATGATGTTTACATATAATAAAGAAAACCTTTAATATAGGATTTCAATATTTCTTTGAAAATATGGAAAATATCATTTTTATTTGGTATCTTTAAAAACTAAAAATTATCATAATATTGAGAAAAAATATTTATTTTAAAATAACCATGGATAATTTATAAGTAATATTAAAATAAATGAATTATTATGATGGTGTGAAAAGTATTCCATGTCATACAGATTAATATATAACATTAGTTTTTTAGTTTTATAAAAACTCAAAAGTGTGTCGCACACAAAATATGTGAAAAGAATCATTTTAATAATTTATAAAGAAAGTAAAAAGTAATAAAAATAAACTTTCCCAAAGATTTATGTATAGATAAAAACTTTAATAAAACATTTTTAAGAACGTATACATTTATGAGAAATATTCTCAACATGAAAAAATGAAATACGTCCACCTTTTATTAAAAATGTTTTCTGAGTCATTTTAAGTTCCAAAGAGAGGGAAATGGTACTAATACTCTAAAATTATAGAAAAAAACATAGGTGAAAAACAAATATATGGGGTATAAATTATAAGTATAAAATATTTTTTATCAATATAAATTTAACAAATAATATCTTGAAAAGAAATTAGATTGTAACAAAAACCCTTACCTTATGTCCTATCCTGCTTCATGCGCATTCGAACCTCCTCTTCTTTGAGTATCATCTTTTGGATCTAATCATAAGGACCCTTGGGTTGGTATTTTAATAATACCCAACACATTAGAATCTATCTGTATAATTTTATAATAGATTTGGGTATATTTTATCCAAGATAAGTGGCTTAAGAAGGTGTGAATAAGAGATATGGTTACCTACTATAAGTGAGGTAGGTGAAAAACATGTTAATATTAAGAACATTAAAATATAATAAATCCACTCTAATGGGATAATGGATATAAATTGGATAAATTTAGAATATGAGATGATATAGGGTCATAATTCATTCAACCAATAGGTTTTAGATAAATTTTTATATTATTTTGACCCTTATCTATTTAGTTTAGTCCATAGTTA
This sequence comes from Viscum album, assembly GCA_963277665.1. Classification (NCBI taxonomy): domain Eukaryota; kingdom Viridiplantae; phylum Streptophyta; class Magnoliopsida; order Santalales; family Viscaceae; genus Viscum; species Viscum album. Next base: position 408,963,720 of record OY728129.1, on the reverse strand, counting down.
ATCCTATTAATCTTTTCCGTAGTAGTGAATTTTTACCTGAGTTACTATTATTTTATGATCAAAAATGAAATTGAACTATTTACCAAATTTTTATATGATGATTTAAAATATGAAAACCATTTTATCAAATTCAACTCCTATAAGTGGTATATATTTATTTAAAAGTAAATCCATAAAATGCAGTGGAATTGTTTTTTGAAAAATGAATTTTTCAAGTATAAAATGAACTCACTATAATTATTTGAAAAGTAATATTAATTAAATGAATAAAAATTTATTACATTTTATATATAATCTACTCATTTAAAAAAATAATTCATTAATGGATATTGTTATAATTTACTAAATTGAAATAAATTGTGCACTTAAAAAAGGTTTTTTTTTTAATATATAACTTTTTAACTTCAAATTATTTAATATTTATTAATATCTAATTGATGAACAATTTATGAATTATTAATTCATTAATTACCAATATATTTCATCAAAATCGAATTTAACTAGTGATAATGATACGTAATGTATATAAAAATATTATATCTTCAAAAATAGATACTTTAACATTAAATTATTTTATTCTTAACATTTCAAATTGAGTGCTAATTTTCCTTCGCTTTGTTCAATTAACTTATTTTTAAAAAAATATTTCATTTATATATTTCATATTGTGGTTAGTCTTATTCACACCCACCAATCCAACCATAATATTATATATAATATAATATTTCAATCGTGGTTTTTTCAGCTCAGTGTTATGTGTAAAGAGAGATATTGAAGAAATCAAATTTAATAAAGAGAATTATATATGCTAAAATATTATGGTATTACAAATATGGAATCATGGGATTATAAGTGAATCCAAAACATGGATTTATCTACATATGTGAGATGATAGAAACAAAACTAAAGAATACACAAAGGATCCTTAGGATCCATTATGTTTAAATGATCGATGACCCTCGAGTATCCTTGAAATAACACTGATATATAGCTATTCACATAATGGAAACTGAAAGAAAATAGTTATGTTACAAGAATATTTAAAACCATAATATTACATGAAACCTAATTGAAATTATCCAAGGTCATGCAGAAATAAGTCAATAAGAATATAAAACAATATACTAAGTAATTTAATTGAAACCCAAATAATGAATCATTTATTCCCATGAAAATTCAAAAATCTACACATTTTAAATAAAATTTATTCATTACCAACAGTGTTCTTACAACCTATGTCATGGATTTGATACTTTTATTCATGTTCTAAACAATGCCCAAAATTTGATAACTATATGACCTTAGTAAAACTATTGGTTGGGTTATCATAAGTGTGTATCTTTTTGATACATGACAGCCTAATTTCAATGACTTACCTTATGAAATGTAGCCTAATGTCTATGTTCTTTTACCTTCCATGGAAGACTTTATTTTTTGGATAATTATAAGGCAGAATAACTATCGCAATACACTTCAATATTATTGGAAGATAAATACAATTCATTTATCAAACCCATTAACCAGATTTCATCCCTAATTGATTTGGTTTAGACTATACATTTTTCCTCAATGGTGAACAATGCTATAATAGACTACATATTACATTTCCAATACATAAGAACGCTATAAGCAATAAATAAATACCCAATTATATATTTTCATGTATCAACATTTACAACGTAGTTAGAATCTAAAAATCCAATTATATCATTATTATAACTACTATTATTTTAAAAAATAGATAGGTTAGAAGACATATAGATATTCCTCTATAGACACTTTAATTCATGTTAATGGGGAATCCCAAAATTACCCATAAACCTGATTAAGGTACAAATTAAAAAATGATGTTTCATTTAGAGAAAGTAATAATATACATAAGGATATCTTCTATATCATCATTAGGTATTTTACTCGTAAAAGATACATTATATTTAGAGTTATGAGACTGTGAGTGTCACGACCCCCTCCCACCAAAGATGCCCCTCCTGAGCTGGCAATGGTGAAAGGAAGATAATGACCCCCGAGTCCTGCCTCCAGTAGGCCCCGGGTTGGAGACTAGCACCAAGGGTATGAGTTTTCACAAATATGGGAGGCATTACCCTTTTTATTATTTTGGATCAGTAAATAGGACAAGTCAACCACCAAAAAGGGAAAAGAACAAGTGTACATAAATAAACCCAAAACAAGCCCACATGCATGTTTAAACAATTTTTATAACAAGGTACAAGTACAAGAAATCTCAAAAGTACAAGTGAGTATAGTACCAAAAGGAAAACAAGAAAACAGCAACTACACAACTCCCACTGCCTGACTAGTAGGGTCCCGCACGGCCCTGGTAGTCCTCCTGAAAACCTGAAACAACGTAGGGTGAGCATACAAGTATACTCAGTAGAGAACCTAAAGCTCTCATGCACAAGTGGGGAGACACCCTAAGGTCCCGTGAGAAAACAGAAGACCCAGAAACTAACAAGGAAAAACTATCCACCCAGCCTCACTGGTCACACTCACCAAGTAACACAAAAAAGTTTAGTATATATATAGAACAAAAGTATTGGGTACCCCGCACCATTTCCCACTTAATTAGATGCTGCTCTTCCTAACGGCAAACGTCCTGACGCTACCACACACTTCCCGCCCACACACACCTGGGCCAAACCACGCATCCCGCCCGCACACACCAGGGCCTCACAACCACGCATCTCGCCCGCACACACCTCGGCCACAACCACTAACTCGCCCGCAGACACCTGAGCCTCATCCCGAAGGTTCTTGGGAATGGTAATCCTTCCCGAAGAGTCTTGGGAAAAAGGTCGCCTCAAGCCATCACAGCCTCCGAGACCTACCCGAAGAGTCTTGGGAGTAAGGTCACCTCAAGCCATCATAGCCTATGGAAGAAGGAGCAGGAAGGAGCTAGTAACTAAGGGGGAACACCCTCTCCCATAAAATGGGAGTGTTCGGCACTAGGTGCTTGGCATGGGTGTGGTGCAACAAAACACAAAGATACAATTATATATATATACATATACCAAACACACAGCCCAACCTATGGCTTCTTAAAAAGAGAAACTGAGCATGTGCCTCAACACTGCTACCACGAAGCATGCATCAACATACAAACGATCATCCCCCAACCCCATTTAGGTTTTCATGTTTCATGCAATGGTTTAACATATTATTAATACTGGGCAACTATCATCCAGACAAAACCTTTCACAAACATATCCCTGCCATGCACAACCAATGTTAGGTAAAACGCAAGCAACCACATGCCATTTCATTTACAAAATACAACCATACAACATTCCATCATTCATTTATTTCAAAGTTCCACACATAAAACCCTTTCCACACACAAAACATTTCCGCATTTGAAAAAACCTTTTACTTCCAAAACACTTTTCATAATCAAAACACTTTTCATAAATAAAGGAATTTTCCACAACCAACCACTTCCCATTTCAACCCCATAATTTACAAAAACATTTCCCACGAAACAACCAAACCACCAACATGTTCATTATTCCAATTTTGTTCAACCGGGGTGATCACACAAGGTTTTATTTCTCATTTAATTAGCCAGTCTTTACGTGCTTATCCATTTTCCAGTTTTTAACAAAACCAACCACAAACAATTCAGATATCAATTGCGCATGCAAAGGCCACCAACGACCTTGATTTTCAGTAGGCAAAGGCCTTTCAATCCAAAATCAAAATCAGAAGATAAAGAAACTGGAAGGCAATAGAAACAGCACAAAACCCCAAACCCTTCTTTATCCGGTTATTATCTTTATTTAAAGTTCAACTGCATCCCATGGAATAAAAGAAAAATATCCCACCCCGCATGTTGCATCAAATAGAGAGACGAAGGTAAACCCCTACCTCAAAAGGTCCCGATCACATCGCTTCCGACGACGTCCTTCGGTGTCCTCCGCCTTCGCCAAACCCGACAAACGCCTCCTAGGATGGAATATGGAGAAGGAAGGCCGGAAGGAAAGGTGACAAGTCCGGGCTTAGAAGCTTCGTCTCGTCGCTACGATCCTGTGGCCACTGACGGATCGTAATTCGGAGCTCGGACAAAGAAGTTAGAGGAGGAATACTTCTCGATTGTCCAAGAGCGTCGTCGCGCGACAAAGAAACAATCGATATGGAAGATAAAACATGACATCGTTCATATATAGGCAACGAATACGTAAATCCGTATTCAGCATGCATTAATGAATACACAATGTTACCGTACATACGTTACATGTTTTGATTGGTTAACACACAACACGTCACGCGGTTTCCACGCGTTTTAATAATAATGATAATTCTATCAATATGTGGTGTTTCGTTGACCCGAGGCATGAGTCATAAAAGTAGCTCATTATTGGTCTTAAAATGACCGTCATAATTTCAGGGTTACGCTGTCGCTGACGGATCGTCAATCCGATACCGTATGAGGTAGATACGTTGGATACAAGATCCCGTAATAATAACAATATTAAATCTATTAATTCATGAGAGTTTCGGGTACCCAATCCGAAAACCCGAAAAAGACATCCAATATTGGACTCATAATTTTCGTCTCATAGTCAGGGTCGCACTGCCACTGACGGTTCGTTAAACCGAGGTCGCACGAAGAAGTTACGGACAAAAAAGTGTTTTATCAACAAAATTAATAATAACAATATTTTATTATTATTATTAATCAGTTATTTATTTATTTTTCATAACTCCAAAAGCAATCACGTTTTGGAGTCTTCATGGGCGCTATAATTAAGCACCAATTCCACCTTTTTCATTTATTTGTCTTTTAATTTTATTTCTCTAATTATTATTTTCTGTTTCTCTCTCCAATCTATTTTTTTTCTTTCATGATTCTCTCCCACCACCAAAAGTGGCGCCTCCCATTTCTTTTACTCCATGTGGAACGCCCCAAACTCTATTCTCACTTCAACTTTATTATTTAATAATATTAATAATAATAACACCCATAATTAATGTACTAATTTAATCCCATTAAATTAGTTTACCATTGTTATTAAGTTAAAACCATTCCATTTAATTAAATTCAAATAATTTAATTTACTAACCAAAAATTAAACCCATTTAATTTAATTTACCAATCACACACATATTTCTGTCACCTTTATCATTATTATTTAATTCAATAGTAATAAATCCTCTTTCAATTTCATCAACGGGTCCCCATCATTAACATTAATAATTATTATTATTATTGACGCCCATTATTTTCATATAATTACTCCATACATCCCATAACACTATATTCACGCATGGTTGGGAACCCCATTCACGTGCCTCTTCATGTTATTATTATTATAACAAATTATTATATAATAATACCCTTTAAATGTTATTAACACAATTCCAACTTTAATTGTGGAGAACCGCACAACGCCTCCTGTACAAGGTCACACCCATGCACCCCATGCATTTCATTCCTTTATAATTTATTACATGAGCCTCATTTATTGTAATTTATTCCTTTATAACTTATTCCATGCGCCTCCCATCATTTTATTAAATATATTCGATTTTATTTCTTATATTTTACAATGATTAAATTAAAACCATTTTATCTAATTAACACCAAATATTTTCACGCCACCATTATCAATTATTATTATAAAAAATTATTATTACAACATGTGTTGTGTTTGACCAAATCAAATTTTTTACAAAGAAATGGACCGGAGAGGTCCGGGCCATTACACCAGATACCTCTCAAAACATTCTCGTCCTCGAGAATTAAAACCAACCCATAAAAGGGGGAAAGGTCCGAACAACCACCCCTCAAGATACCCCTCAGGCCTCTTGTCATAACAAGAAACAACCGACAATCCTAGTTATGTGAGTTAGGAATTCCCTCTCCTATGTCGAGATATTATCCACTTTAGGCGGCACTGACTCGCCTGCACGGGTTTAATCGCATCCGCATTAATGCCTCTCGATTAAGGACTGAGCCTTCCCACTTCCATATATTAGGATTTTCCAACTTACACTGACCCCCAACACCATACAAAACATCAATAAATTTCCCGAACACATGGCTTGAGGAATTCCTTCTCCCATGTAGAGATATTATCCGCTTTAGGCGGCACTGACTCTCCTGCAAGGGTTTAATCGCATCCACATTAATGCTTCTTGATTAGGGATTAGGTCCTCCTCCCCCCACATGTTATGACTCTTCACACACATTTAAAGGAAAGAGGGAAACAACTTGGTATTATAAATTCATGAAAAAAAAGTTCCAGGCCCAAAGCATGGGCGAGAATGAGTTTCAACAAAGGAGTGTGATGATATTGAATTTAAACAAAACATAAATGAGAGCATTTAAGTAAAACCGGAAACATCTCTCTTGATCTCTGGCCTTGCTAGGGTTGCCACTTCTATTGCATGAAACTGTCTGTGTCCCACTCCTCTGCCGTTCTGTTGACGTCCAGGTGCCATAGTAGTTCGGTAAACAGGGAACGCCTAAGCCCAAGTAGTAATGAAAAAATCAAAGTTTTAATTATCATTTTATTTCAATTTCTTTCCCAGAACACCCAAATCAAGTAAAACACAAACATGATGATGCATGTACCTTCCCTAGGGTCTCTACCCTACAATCAATATAGTCTCACTTGGTCGTTCGGTAGGCTCAGAGTCCTTGCATCGGATCACGGGGGGCCCTAAAATACCGTGTCCTAGCCGGTCTTCCCTGGCCTATGTCACGCACCAAGATTAACGAACACTGTTTCCCTACCATCCAATGCAATCTTCACTGTGCCTAACTCCAGACTCCATCCTATATCTCAACCATCATCTCTGATACCATTCTGTCACGACCCCCTCCCACCAAAGATGCCCCTCCTGAGCTGGCAATGGTGAAAGGAAGATAATGACCCCCGAGTCCCGCCTCCAGTAGGCCCCGGGTTGGCGACTAGCACCAAGGGTATGAGTTTTCACAAATATGGGAGGCATTACCCTTTTTATTATTTTTGATCGGGAAATAGGACAAGTCAACCACCAAAAAGGGAAAAGAACAAGTGTACATAAATAAACCCAAAACAAGCCCACATGCATGTTTATACAATTTTTATAACAAGGTACAAGTACAAGGAATCTCAAAAGTACAAGTGAGTACAGTACCAAAAGGAAAAAAAGAAAACAGCAACTACACAACTCCCACTGCCTGACTAGTAGGGTCCCGCACGGCCCTGGTAGTCCTCCTGAAAACCTGAAACAACGTAGGGTGAGCATACAAGTATACTCAGTAGAGAACATAAATCTCTCGTGCACATGTGGGGAGACACCCTAAGGTCCCGTGAGAAAACAGAAGAACCAGAAACTAACATGTAAAAACTATCCACCCAGCCTCACTGTTCACACTCACCAAGTAACACAAACAAGTTTAGTATATATATAGAACAAAAGTATTGGGTACCCCTCACCATTTCCCACTTAATTAGATTCTGCTCTTCCTAACGGCAAACGTCCTGACGCTACCACACTCTTCCCGCCCGCAAACACTTGGGCCAAACCACGCATCCCGCCCGCACACACCTGGGCCTCACAACCACGCATCTCGCCCGCGCACACCTGGGCCACAACCACTAACTCGCCCGCAGACACCTGGGCCTCATCCCGAAGGTTCTTGGGAACAGTAAGCCTGCCCGAAGAGTCTTGGGCTAATGGTCGCCTCAAGCCATCACAGCCTCCGAGACCTACCCGAAGAGTCTTGGGAGTAAGGTCACCTCAAGCCATCATAGCCTATGGAAGAAGGAGCAGGAAGGAGCTAGTAACTAAGGGGGAACACCCTCTCCCATAAAATGGGAGTGTTCAGCACTAGGTGCTTGACATGGGTGTGGTGCGACAAAACACAAAGATACAATTATATATATATACATATACCAAACACACATCCCAACCTATGGCCTCTTAAAAAGAGAAACTGAGCATGTGCCTCGGCACTGCTACCACGAAGCATGCATCAACAACCAAACGATCATCCCCCAACCCCATTTAGGTTTTCATGTTTCATGCAATGGTTTAACAAATTATTACTACTGGGCAAATATCATCCAGACAAAACCTTTCACAAACATATCCCTGCCATCCACAACCAAGTTTAGGTAAAACTCAAGCAACCACATGCCATTTCATTTACAAAATACAACCATACAACATTCCATCATTCATTTATTTCAAAGTTCCACACATAAAACCCTTTCCACACACAAAACATTTCCTCATTTGAAAACACCTTTTACTTCCAAAACACCTTTCATAATCAAAACACTTTTCATAAATAAAGGAATTTTCCACAACCAACCACTTCCCATTTCAACCCCATCATTTACAAAAACATTTCCCACGAAACAACCAAACCACCAACATGTTCATTATTCCAATTTTGTTCAACCAGGGTGATCACACAAGGTTTACATTCTCATTTAATCAGCCAGTCTTTACGTGCTTATCCATTTTCCATGTTTTAACAAAACCAACCACAAACAATTCAGATATCAATTGCGCACGCAAATGCCACCAACGGCCTTGATTTTCAGTAGGCAAAGGCCTTTCAATCCAAAATCAAAATCAGAAGATAAAGAAACTGGAAGGCAATAGAAACAGCACAAAACCCCAAACCCTTCTTTATCTGGTTATTATCTTTATTTAAAGTTCAACTGCATCCCATGGAACAAAAGAAAAATATCCCACCCCGCATGTTGCACCAAATAGAGAGACGAAGGTAAACCCCTACCTCAAAAGGTCCTGATCACGTCGTTTCCGACGACGTCCTTCGGTGTCCTCCGCCTTCGCCTAACCCGACAAACGCCTCCTAGGATGGAAGCTGGGGAAGGAAGGCCGGAATGAAAGGTGACAAGTCTGGGCATAGAAGCTTCGTCTCGTCGCTACGATCCTGTGGCCGCTGACGGATCGTAATTCGGAGCTCGGACAAAGAAGTTAGAGGAGGAATACTTCTCGATTGTCCAAGAGCGTCATCGCGTGACAAAGAAGCGATCGATATGGAAGATAAAACATGACCTCTTTCTTATATAGGCAAAAAATAGGTAAATCCGTATTCAGCGTGCATTAATGAATACACGATGTGACCGTACATACGTTACATGTTTTGATTGGTTAACACACAACACGTCATGCGGTTTCCACGCATTTTAATAATAATGATAATTCTATCAATATGTGGTGTTTCATTGACCCGAGGCATGAGTCATAAAAGTATCTCATTAATGGTCTTAAAATGACCGTCATAATTTCAGGGTTACGCTGTCGCTGACGGATCATCAATCTGATACCGTATGAGGGAGATATGTTGGATACAAGATCCCGTAATAATAACAATATTAAATCTATTAATTCATGAGCGTTTCGGGTACCCAATCCGAAAACCCGAAAAAGACATCCAATATTGGACTCATAATTTTCGTCTCGTAGTCAGGGTCACACTGCCACTGACGGTTCGTGAAACCAAGGTCGCACGAAGAAGTTACGGACAAAAAAGTGTTTTATCAACAAAATTAATAATAACAATATTTTATTATTATTATTAATCAATTATTTATTTATTTTTCATAACTCCAAAAGCAATCACGTTTTGGAGTCTTCATGGGCGCTATAATTAAGCACCAATTCCTCCTTTTTCATTTATTTGTCTTTTAATTTTATTTCTCTATTATTATTTTTTTGTTTCTCTCTCCAATCTATTTTTTTTCTTTCATGATTCTCTCCCACCACCAAAAGTGGCGCCTCCCATTTCTTTTACTCCATGTGGAACGCCCCAAACTCCATTCTCACTTCAACTTTATTATTTAATAAAATTAATAATAATAACACCCATAATTAATGTACAAATTTAATCCCATTAAATTAGTTTACCATGGTTATTAAGTTAAAACCCTTCCATTTAATTAAATTCAAATAATTTAATTTACTAACCAAAAATTAAACCCATTTAATTTAATTTACCAATCACACACATATTTCTGTCACCTTTATCATTATTATTTAATTCAATAGTAATAAATCCTCTTTCAATTTCATCAATGGGTCCCCATCATTAACATTAATAATTATTATTATTATTGACGCCCATTATTTTCATATAATTACTCCATACATCCCATAACATTATATTCATGCATGGTTGGGAACCCCATTCACGTGCCTCTTCATGTTATTATTATTATAACAAATTATTATATAATAATACCCTTTTAATGTTATTAACACAATTCCAACTTTAATTTTGGAGAACCGCACAACGCCTCCTGTACAAGGTCACACCCATGCACCCCATGCATTTCATTCCTTTATAATTTATTACATGAGCCTCATTTATTGTAATTTATTCCTTTATAACTTATTCCATGCTCCTCCCATCATTTTATTAAATATATTCGATTTTATTTCTTATATTTTACAATGATTAAATTAAAACCATTTTATCTAATTAACACCAAATATTTTCACGCCACCATTATCAATTATTATTATAAAAAATTATTATTACAACACGTGTCGTGTTTGACCACATCAAATTTTTTTACAAAGAAATGGACCGGAGAGGTCTGGGCCATTACACCAGATACCTCTCAAAACATTCTCGTCCTTGAGAATTAAAACCAACCCATAAAAGGGGGAAAGGTCCGAACAACCACCCCTCAAGATACCTCTCAGGCCTCTTGTCATAACAAGAAACAACCGACAATCCTAATTATGTGACTTAGTAATTCCCTCTCCTATGTCGAGATATTATCCGCTTTAGGCGGCACTGACTCGCCTGCACGGGTTTAATCGCATCCGCATTAATGCCTCTCGATTAAGGACTGAGCCTTCCCACTTCCATATATTAGGATTTTCCAACTTACACTGCCCCCCAACACCATACAAAACATCAATAAATTTCCCGAACACATGGCTTGAGGAATTCCTTCACCCATGTTGAGATATTATCCGCTTTAGGCGGCACTGACTCTCCTGCACGGGTTTAATCGCATCCACATTAATGCATCTTGATTAGGGATTATGTCGTCCTCCCCCCACATGTTATGACTCTTCACACACATTTAAAGGAAAGAGGGAAACAACTTAGCATTATAAATTCATGAAAAAAAAGTTCCAGGCCCAAAGCATGGGCGAGAATGAGTTTCAAAAAAGGAGTGTGATGATCTTGAATTTAAACAAAACATAAATGAGATCATTTAAGTAAAACCGGAAACATCTCTCTTGATCTCTGGCCTTGCTAGGGTTGCCACTTCTATTGCATGAAACTGTTTGTGTCCCACTCCTCTGCCGTTCTGTTGACGTCCAGGTGCCATAGTAGTTCGGTAAACAGGGAACGCCTAAGCCCAAGTAGTAATGAAAAAATCAAAGTTTTAATTATCATTTTATTTCAATTTCTTTCCCAGAACACCCAAATCAAGTAAAACACAAACATGATGATGCATGTACCTTCCCTAGGGTCTCTACCCTATAATCAATATAGTCTCACTTGGTCGTTCGGTAGGCTCAGAGTCCTTGCATCGGATCACGGGGGTCCCTAAAATCCCGTGTCCTAGCCGGTCTTCCCTGGCCTATGTCACGCACCAAGATTAACGAACACAGTTTCCCTACAATCCCATGCAATCTTCACTGTGCCTAACTCCAGACTCCATCCTATCTCTCAACCATCAGCTCTGATGCCATTCTGTCACGACCCCCTCCCACCAAAGATGCCCCTCCTGAGCTGGAAATGGTGAAAGGAAGATAATGACCCCCGAGTCCCGCCTCCAGTAGGCCCCGGGTTGGCGACTAGCACCAAGGGTATGAGTTTTCAAAAATATGGGAGGAATTACCCTTTTTATTATTTTGGATCGGGAAATAGGACAAGTCAACCACCAAAAACGGAAAAGAACAAGTGTACATAAATAAACCCAAAACAAGCCCACATGCATGTTTAAACAATTTTTATAACAAGGTACAAGTACAAGGAAGCTCAAAAGTACAAGTGAGTATAGTACCAAAAGGAAAACAAGAAAACAGCAACTACAAAACTCCCACTGCCTGACTAGTAGGGTCCCGCACGTCCCTGGTAGTCCTCCTGAAAACCTGAAACAACGTAGGGTGAGCATACAAGTATACTCAGTAGAGAACCTAAAGCTCTCGTGCACAAGTGGGGAGACACCCTAAGGTCCCGTGAGAAAACAGAAGAACCAGAAACTAACAAGGAAAAACTATCCACCCTGCCTCACTGGTCAAACTCACCATGTAACACAAACAAGTTTAGTATATATATAGAACAAAAGTATTGGGTACCCCGCACCATTTCCCACTTAATTAGATGCTGCTCTTCCTAACGGCAAACGTCCTGACGCTACCACACTCTTCCCGCCCGCACACACCTGGGCCAAACCACGCATCCCGCCCGCACACACCTGGGCCTCACAACCATGCATCTCTCCCGCACGCACCTAGGCCACAACCACTAACTCGCCTGCAGACACCTGGGCCCCAGCCCGAAGGTTCTTGGGAACGGTAAGCCTGCCCGAAGAGTCTTGGGCTAAAGGTCGCCTCAAGCCATCACAGCCTCCGAGACCTACCCGAAGAGTCTTGGGTGTAAGGTCACCTCAAGCCATCATAGCCTATGGAAGAAGGATCAGGAAGGAGCTAGTAACTAAGGGGGAACACCCTCTCCCATAAAATGGGAGTGTTCGTCACTAGGTGCTTGACATGGGTGTGGTGCGACAAAACACAAAGATACAATTATATATATATACATATACCAAACACACAACCCAACCTATGGATTCATAAAAAGAGAAACTGAGCATGTGCCTCGGCACTGCTACCACGAAGCATGCATCAACAACCAAACGATCATCCCCCAACCCCATTTAGGTTTTCATGTTTCATGAAATGGTTTAACAAATTATTACTACTGGGCAACTATCATCCAGACAAAACCTTTCACAAACATATCCCTGCCATCCACAACCAAGGTTAGGTAAAACGCAAGCAACCACATGCCATTTCATTTACAAAATACAACCATACAACATTCCATCATTAATTTATTTCAAATTTCCACACATAAAACTCTTTCCACACACAAAACATTTCCGCATTTGAAAACACCTTTTACTTCCAAAACACTTTTCATAATCAAAAAACTTTTCATAAATAAAGGCATTTTCCACAACCAACCACTTCCCATTTCAACCCCATCGTTTACAAAAACATTTCCCATGAAACAACCAAACCACCAACATGTTCATTATTCCAATTTTGTTCAACCGGGGTGATCACACAAGGTTTTCATTCTCCTTTAATCAGCCAGTCTTTACGTGCTTATCCATTTTCCATGTTTTAACAAAACCAACCACAAACAATTCAGATATCAATTGCGCACTTAAAGGCCACCAACGGCCTTGATTTTCATTAGGCAAAGGCCTTTCAATCCAAAATCAAAATCAGAAGATAAAGAAACTGGAAGGCAATAGAAACAGCACAAAACCCCAAACCCTTCTTTATCCGGTTATTATCTTTATTTAAAGTTCAACTGCATCCCATGGAACAAAAGAAAAATATCCCACCACGCATGTTGCACCAAATAGAGATACGAAGGTAAACCCCTACCTCAAAAGGTCCCGATCACGTCGCTTCCGACGACGTCCTTCGGTGTCCTCCGCCTTCACCAAACCCGACAAATGCCTCCTAGGATGGAATCTGGAGAAGGAAGGCCAGAAGGAAAGGTGAAAAGTCCAGGCTTAGAAGCTTCATCTCGTCGCAACGATCCTGTGGCCACTGACGGATCGTAATTCGGAGCTCGGAAAAAGAAGTTAGAGGAGGAATACTTCTCGATTGTCCAAGAGCATCGTCGTGCGACAAAGAAGCGATCGATATGGAAGATAAAACATTACCTTGTTCTTATATAGGAAACGAATAGGTAAATCCGTATTCAACGTGCATTAATGAATACACAATATGACCGTACATACGTTACATGTTTTGATTGGTTAACACACTACACGTCACGCGGTTTCCACGCGTTTTAATAATAATGATAATTCTATCAATATGTGGTGTTTCGTTGAACCGAGGAATGAGTCATAAAAGTAGCTCCTTAATGGTCTTAAAATGACCGTCATAATTTCAGGGTTACGCTGTCGCTGACGGATCGTCAATCCGATACTGTATGAGGGAGATACGTTGGATACAAGATCCCGTAATAATAACAATATTAAATCTATTAATTCATGAGCGTTTCGGGTACCCAATCCGAAAACCCGAAAAAGACATCCAATATTGGACTCATATTTTTTGTCTCGTAGTCAGGGTCGCACTTCCACTGACGGTTCGTGAAACCGAGGTCGCACGAAGAAGTTACGGACAAAAAAGTGTTTTATCAACAAAATTAATAATAACAATATTTTATTATTATTATTAATCAATTATTTATTTATTTTTCATAACTCCAAAAGCAATCACGTTTTAGAGTCTTCATGGGCGCTATAATTAAGCACCAATTCCTCCTTTTTCATTTATTTGTCTTTTAATTTTATTTCTCTTATTATTATTTTTTGTTTCTCTCTCCAATCTATTTTTTTTCTTTCATGATTCTCTCCCACCACCAAAAGTGGCGCCTCCCATTTTTTTTACTCCATTTGGAACACCCCAAACTCCATTCTCACTTCAACTTTATTATTTAATAAAATTAATAATAATAACACCCATAATTAATGTACTAATTTAATCCCATTAAATTAGTTTACCATGGTTATTAAGTTAAAACCATTCCATTTAATTAAATTCAAATAATTTAATTTACTAACCAAAAATTAAACCCATTTAATTTAATTTACCAATCACACACATATTTCTGTCACCTTTATCATTATTATTTAATTCAATAGTAATAAATCCTCTTTCAATTTCATCAACGGGTCCCCATCATTAACATTAATAATAATTATTATTATTGACGCCGATTATTTTCATATAATTACTCCATACATCCCATAACATTATATTCACGCATGGTTGGGAACCCCATTCACGTGCCACTTCATGTTATTATTATTATAACAAATTATTATATAATAACACCCTTTTAATGTTATTAACACAATTCCAACTTTAATTGTGGAGAACCGCACAACGCCTCCTGTACAAGGTCACACCCATGCACCCCATGCATTTCATTCCTTTATAATTTATTACATGAGCCTCATTTATTGTAATTTATTCCTTTATAACTTATTCCATGTGCCTCCCATAATTTTATTAAATATATTCGATTTTATTTCTTATATTTTACAATGATTAAATTAAAACCATTTTATCTAATTAACACCAAATATTTTCACGC
Source organism: Viscum album (assembly GCA_963277665.1). NCBI lineage: Eukaryota > Viridiplantae > Streptophyta > Magnoliopsida > Santalales > Viscaceae > Viscum > Viscum album. The sequence continues at coordinate 408,948,359 of OY728129.1, read as the reverse complement.
CACCATTATCAATTATTATTATAAAAAATTATTATTACAACACGTGTCGTGTTTGACCACATCAAATTTTTTACAAAGAAATGGACCGGAGAGGTCCGGGCCATTACAGTGAGAAGGACAATGTAAATTGGTTGTCCTAAGGAACCTTTATAGGATTCAAATCATCAAATAGACACTTCATCAATAAATTATTCACATGGGAATATTGAGATAGGTATAAAACATTATCCTTTCTATCCCTAATAATTTCCATGCCTAAAATTTTCTTATCATTTCATAGTTATTTCATTTAAAATACAGTGATCAGTTTTATTTTAGCATGATTGATCAACCTCATGTTATTTTATATAACAATAATGTCATCAATACATTATACTAGGTAAATAAATTCATGATTAACATATTTAAATTAAACTCAAAAATCAAATTTACTTCTATCAAAACCATTTTGATGCATGAAACAGTCAAAATATTTATCTCATTACTTCAAGGACTATTTAAGTCTATACTAATATTTTTCAAAAGGAAAAATTGACCAAATTTGAAGTCCTTTGAAAAAAATCTAGGGTTTTCATATAAATTTTTTCATCCTATTTTTGATGTAAAAAAGGCAGTTTTCACATCTATTTATTCAATATGAAAATAATTTCAGGTAGTAAAAGTAAGAAGCAATATAGTTTTGTAACTCCATAAAATCTAAAACCTTCAAGATAGTAATGTATATCGTTGTTTTTGAAACCTCTTGGGAAACCTAAAAATAGTTTATATATATAGGGTAAGAACAACATGTATACTCAGTAGTATTATACCCAATATCCACTATGAAAATGTGATAATAACATATTAATGCCTTAGTGAACAAACAACAGAACCAACAAGAACCTAAATAGTTTAACTATCCATCCCAACCTCTTCTTGGATCAATCACCAAATAACATAATCATATAGTAATATAATGTCATGAAAACATCAATAAAGGCACCCTACATCCACTTCACCCACTAATTTTCTTCTTTCATGCCCCAAATTCACACGTCACATGATCACATCCTTTTTATATCATTTCATCACTACAAATCCATCTATCTCTGGTTTGGGTCAAATTGCAACCCTACCTGCCTTAGCCTCCCATAGGTCCTAGCATCCTACGTTAGCGTCAATATCATCATGCACATATCTTGTTCCACATCTATATAGTTTAATGTCCATTCACAACCTCACATACAAGGTAGCTGGGTATCATAAATGTAAAATAAATATGAATTGTTGCCTCCTCCTATTATTCATGGTCCCCATTACATGTCACATCCTCTCATCATCCAACATCACTTCCAACTACACCATATTCGATCAGTACTCTCCACCAACTAGGTACCACTACCATGTACTAAAACTGAAGGAAGGTAAGGGAATATAGAGAAATCAGCCATATAATCATCACCATATAGATGTTGGAAAAACACCCCCCAACATTTGGGTGTCAGTACATACTAATTGATGCGGGTGGGGATAATATGAAAGTAGCGTTAAGATAAAAGTTTGGGTATGTGTCCATGTGTTTTGTTGTGTATATATATATATATTTATACGGAACCCAAGCCATAACTAATGGTTTCACATCAATTATTCTTCATCTATATCTATTAACAACATCATACTACCATTTCCACATGGTTCCACTACTAAATGTAACTCCACAACACCAAAAAGCCACACACAACCCATATTTTCTTTTATTTCAATTACAGATCCAACCATTTTCCCACATTATTACATTACAATCAATGATTCATTAATTAATCCCACTAGATTCATTTTTAATGAAAAATCATGATACCCAATATTTGTAGTCAATTCCCCTTTAATTCCATGCCATTCATAATTTTTTTATTTGTTAAACTAGTTAACAAACATAAATTTTGTACCGATTTTAATAATTTATAGCCCACTTTTATTAAATTTTATCCCACACCATTACCCATTCATAATAACCAACATCATATTCCATCGCTACCAGGATACGACAACAAGGCACCACATATAAACTCAACCATCTCATAACAACAAAAATCACATATCTTTCCAAATCTAATGTTTCAACACCACTATGTCTCCAAAAACACATATTAACAACCACACTTCCACTTCCCACAACTCATTCCACACTTGAATCAATAACAACCATATTTTTACAATGCCTAAAAAATCCAAAGAACCACAAGGAAAAAAAACATACTAGCGGTAAGCAATAGTAGATTTAGAAAACACATGAATCCATAATTAATTTAAATTGAGTTTTCTTATTACTTTATCATCTCATGCATAGGTATTTTCACATGGTTTCTATATTCTCACTCAACTAGTTTGTTAGACGCGTATAATTGTTTAACCATTTATGATGAGATTACCCAACCAGGATTTGTGTATCACTGAGAGGGGGAGGAGTGAATCAGTAATATCTTTTTCTTTTATATTTCCTTAATTATGAAAAACCATTCACATTCTACTAAAAATTTATTTCACAGCTAAAAAAAATAAAACACACAACCATAAGGACATAATAATTTAAAAGGTTTATTACTCAAAAAGAGTATCTACATCCTTGGTATGGTTTTAAAACAATACAATACAACAAAATACACTAGAAAACAATCCTTTTGTGTGGATACAATACTTTGAATATGCCCTTATACGTTTCTAGCACTATGTACAATAAAACATTCCATGTTCTTCAAGTTGCACGAAATGATGAAATACAATTTTTGTGCTTCCTGATTAAATTTATAAAAATTATAAACTTTCAAAACAATTATTTACTTCCTTACATAAGAGAAGGTAAAAACATCCTAGAATTCGTAATGATACTCAGTATGATTTTCTAGTTCAATCACCAGTATGATTCCTTAGTATAAAAAGTAACTCTATCATAATACCACTGAAACAATTTTGAACTGCTTCTAACTCAGTTCAGAAAACCCAGTTCAATCGCTCAATCCAATCCAATAAATGAATACAATCTCATGTATTCTTCTTCTTTGTTCGAAAAAACTTCCTCAAGAAAACGTCATCCGAGATCTTCTTCTCACTATAACTTCCGTACTCTCACCTTATTCTCTCTTCACTATGAACAGTACAAGCATCAGAAAGTACCATTTACTTCCATTTATTTTTAGGTGACCCAAATATGGTTTGGGATGTATTCTAAAAACATTTCTCGCTCAACCAAATTTCTCAAAAAATGAATTTCTCTGAAATATCAGGTTCATATTTGACTTCTTTAGTACTTATTAACTCTTCTCAAACCTTCTTGGATCTTATCATGACTTGAACTCACTTCAGACTTTCTTATCATTCTTCGGTTCAATTATGATTTCCATTCCAATTGCCATAGATATTTCTTCATTATGATGAAAACTTATGTGAAATAGCATATTCTTCATTAAATTTATTTGCACCAATTGAGAGAAAAAATATTTCATAAACACTTCTTGAAAATTCAATACTCCCCTTAAAACACTTTAGACTAACTTTACGCGATTAGTCTTTTCTTCTTTTCCTCATATTGGTGGTCCTACATCCAATCAAGTAATCGGTGTCAGCCTGAACCTATTGGATCGGTCTATATATTCCTCTGGTGAATTGGTGTCAACTCCAATATGATGGTCATCCCCACATATAGTCTGATCACTCTTGACCCAATTAGAAAACAACATGTAAGAGTTATTCTTTAATTCTTGACCTAATTGATAAAAAATTTACTTATGTTTTATAAAAATGGTTTATTACATTATTTATTTTTCTCTTTTCCCATTTTTCATTGGTCCCAACAAACTTATTCTTTCTCATCAATCCCATTCTTTAGTAACTTATTTGCATGGCATCATTTGAATTGTAATAGAATGTATTGTAACATCACATTCTTTAGAAACTTATTTCTCTCCAATAAATACTTAGTATGATTGGTAGCCCTGGTTCCCCCCTTTTCTTCATATGACATGAATCACAAGTGTTTCAGAAAAAAATTATGATATTTTTGTACTCGAAGATCAGTAAAGCATCGTTGTATTTACAATGGATCCACGCGGACTCAAAAAAACATCATCAATGCAATCAAACATTCATTTTAGACTCAAGGTGATTCTGGTGAACCTTTTCTTTTAGAAAAAATCTTATCAAGCCAATGGAACTTATTAATAAATTCTAGTCATATTTCATATATACGATGGTGAGCCCGATCACTAGTCCTTACAAAGTGAATTGATTTCTTTTCTTCTTTGACAAAAAAAAGAAAACACTTTAAAAACAAACTTCTTCAGCTTCCAAAAACACATTCCAGCCAACTTGGTCCAAAAAATCTCCCCTTATGGATTTTTTTGTCAACCAAGTTTCATAAATCAATGAACATTGTAACCTCAAGCATTGGATTACTTATCAAAAATTATAATCTAACATGATCTAGATAATTGTTGGAAATCATAATTATTGGAAGCAAGACCATGTTGTCTAAAAGTAGTGACTCATGAAACATCTTCAGAATTCCTTCACAACATTCTCTACTTCTTCAACTATCTTGTAAACAAAAATTTCCTCTAACCACTCCAAAAAATAGTTTTAATAGTTCACACACTTAAATTCTAGGTTCACAGCTTACCTATAACTCTCCCTTTATACATGATTTACTAAATGTTTTAGAAGATAAAAATAGATAGATTAATGAAACAATTACCCCCCTTTGATAGAACTATATAGAAAATAGATGAGATAGGGGGTAGAAACACATTCCTAAACCGTGATGTGAAAGAGTTTATATGCCTATGTTCAACCTCAGTTTATAAAAAGATTCATTCGGTATAGGTTTTGTGAAAATGTCAGCAACTTGTTCTGATGCACTGCTGTGCATAGGGAAATTGCATTTGTTTTAGTATCTTGAAAATAGTTATCTAGATGGGGTTTCAGGATTTTCACAAGTTAAATTTTCCTAGATAGGTTTTTAGTCACCAAGGAAAGAAAAACAAAGATATTTAATTATTTATACATTTAGAAACAAATTAGAGGCATTTGAAACCTTTTTTCGAAGATGAATGTGGCAATAGAGTCACCCGGGAAAAGCACCCCAACTTGAAGGTTATAAAACCCTACATTTTTGGGATAGAGTCACCCTGCACGGTCTCTGCATGGTCAGTCAAACCGTGAGGATTCCCATCCAACCTTGTAGGGGTGTTTATTTTTTGACGCAGAATCCCCCGTACAGTCTCCTCACGGTTATTCAAACCGTGAGGATTCCCAATAGATTGTGTGGGGTGTTCATTATTGGGAAAAAGGCACTACGCACGGTCTCCACACAGTTTCTAAACCGTGAAAACCATCTATGAAAACTATTCACTATTTCTTTGATGGACAGAACCATGAGTCATAACCATGTGGTTAACCACAACCCCTACCTACCCCTATCTACAGGACAAGTGGGGAATGGACATGTAAGGGAGGGAGAGAAACATGGGGCCATAGGAGGATCGAGAGAACACATTTATTATTGGAGGAAGATCTTGGAACTCAATCTAGGAAAATTGTTAGAATATTTCCTTTATAATCGTTGGTTTCTTCATTCCTAATTACACTAATGGATTTTTAAGTTATTATGAGTAAGTTTTTCATATTTTTCTCTATAAGAAACTAAATTCCCCCAATGTTGGGGATGTGGGTAAATGTGGGTTCGTTAAAAAATTAGTGTTCCAATATTTTTTTTTATTTTCTGCACATAATTCTCCCAACATTTCATACTTAAATTCACTAAAAACCCCATATAAAACCAAGAACAGAGTTAACATGGATCCTTGTGGGAATCACAAAATGTACACCCCTTATAATTGGGTTCACTTATCATTTCAAAAGGGTTGTTCTTAACTAAATGTTATTAGAAATAAAATTCTAGGCCAAGGAATTTATTTATACAGATTTAATCGGAACACACAAGACAAAGGGGGTTCCAACACATTCAAAACCCAGAAATGTGAGTTATTATGAAAAATAAAACACAATAATAAAAGAATGTTTTGATAACCCACACAATCATTCACAGCCCTGACTCATTTTTATCATTAATCATCAAAAATTAGATTAATCATTTTTCTATTTTTTAGATAAAATATCTTTGAATTCGAAGAGTTAAATTAATTTTCTTTCGGAAATCACCTACCACAATAAAAAAAATCATTTTCAAAATTTGGAACCTTCACTTAATTAATCGTAATTCAAGAAGCATGCCACCTTAATTCTCCCTGTGGATCATCCCTATACTCTCACTATACTATTAGTAAGAAAGGGAATATCAATTTGTTCATGTGATGAACTATTGTTCATAGGGAATTTACACAAGTTTTAGTATCTTGAAAATGTTTATGTGGGTGGAGTTTCAAGATTGTCACAAGATAAATTTTCATTGGTAGGTATTTTATTGACTAAGGGAAGAAAAACGAATACATTTCATTATTTGGAGATTTAGAAGGAAATTGGAGGAATTTGAACCCTTTTTCCGAAGATGAATGTTGTTATGGAGTCACCCAGGCCGAGCACCCAAACATGAAAGTCAGACAACCTCGCATTTTTAGGAAAAAAGCACCCTACACTGTCTCCACAAGGTTAGTCAAACAATGCAGATTCCCAGAAAACTGTGTGGGGGTGTGCATTTTTTAAGGAAAAGACCACTCATGGTCTCCACATGGTTAGTCAAACCATGTGGATTCCCAACGGACTATACGGGGGGGGGGGGTGTGCAATTTTTTGGACAGAGTCACAACACACGACCTCTTCACTATTTACAAACTATGAAGACCAGCCAAAAAAACTATGCTCTATTTCATTGATGGAAATAACCTTGCATAAGGTTGGTCCATAGTTACCAAACCGTGCACCATAAACATGTTGTTGACCAAAACCCCCTACCTAACCCTATCTACCATCCTACCCAACCTATGACCTGAGAATTGGAACCCTAACAACTCTAGGACAAGTTGTGATTGGCCAAGGAAGGGAGGGAGAGACACTTGGGTCCAGAGGAGGATTGAGAGAAGAAAATTTTTGTTGGAGGATGATCTTGGAACTTATTCTAGGAATGTTGTTGGCATTTTTTCTTTTTAATCATTGGTTTTATATTTTATAATTTTTCTATAATGGATTCTTTAGGTATCACTAGTATGTTTTTAAACCTTATATCTATGAGAAACTAAATTCCCTATGTCTTGGGATTTGGGTAAATGTGGGTTTGTTAAATGAATAATTTTCCTATATTTGTGTTGTTAATTTTCCTTACATAATTCTCTTGAAATTTATTGCTTAAATTTACTAGAAATCCCATATCAAACCAAGAATAGAGTTTCTAGGGATCCTCAGGGGAATCACGACAAGTACGCCCATGATCATTGGGTAAATTTGTTTTTTATAAAGGGATCTTCTTAACTAAAAGTTATTATAAATCAAATTCTAGACCAATGAATATATTTATATTTATTAAATCAGGACTCAACGGAGAAAGGGGGTTCTGACATGTTCGAAACCCAAAAATGTGAGTTATTATGAACAACAGAACAGAATAGGAAAAGAGATTTTTGATTACCCATACAAGCATTCACATCCCCGAAAAAGTTTTATCATTAAGCATCAATAATCATATTGAGAATTTTTCAATTTTTAATATTAAATATCTTTGAATTGGAAGATTTCAATTAATTGTCTTTAGGAAATCAGTTACCACAATCAACAAACAATCATTTTTTAAATTCAGTAGCTTCACTTAACTAATCGAAATTCAAGAAGAATGACACCTTAATTATCCTTGTGGATCGACCTCATACTTACACTATACTCATAGTAAGAATGGGAATATTAATTTGGGTTTCCTAACATAACACTTCGCCTGGAATAACACCAAACTATGGCACTATTTTCGGGGAGATAAATTAACATATTTTTGTTAAATTGAGTAGTATTAACTAAGAGAAAACAAAAATCCAAAATTCTAAAAAATTTATTCATAATCTCATTTATATTTTCCCTTGTATCCCTCTTTTATTCTTGGTGTGTTGTTTTGTGTTTTGCAGGACCACAAGTGTATGATTAGTCAGGTTACGCGTTCCAAGAGTACCGAATCATCAGAAATTCATTCTCTTATTCCATAAATCGAGAAAACCTTGTCCCGGTGACGTCGGTCAATTATGAGTGATCAAAACCCAAATTCCCCTATGGTGAATATGGAGTAAGAAGGACAAGTTTATGTCCAAAGAGTTGGGAAGACATTTTCAATTAACATCAACCCACAATTGGCTGCTAAGGAGAAAAAGTAAAATACACCAGCTAGTTTTATGGAGTATGTTCCAGGACACCAGCAAAGACCGTCATCTTAGTTTATGCCGGGGTTTGGATATCCACATCCACAACAATATGTTCCACAAGATTTGCAACCATATTTACCTCAAATTCACCCGAGATATTTCCCTCAAGAGCAGTAGTAGTATATCCCACAAATTCCTCAGCACCATACTCTTATAGAGTATGAGATGCCTTCCATCCTTGGCACGAATACTGGCATAGTGATACAACCAGTGTGATCCCAACACATTGATATCAATACGACTATCATATATCTTACTCAAAACACGGTTCAATTTATAGGCTTACCAAGTGAATACCCCAACACTCATCTATCGAATTTTCTGAAAAATTGGGACATATTCTACTATCACGGAGTGTCTAAGGATAAAATTCGTATTCTGTTATTTACCTTATTATTAAAGGATAAAGAAAGGTATTGGATTAAGGGACTAACTCAATGGTCCAATCTCACTTGGGAGGAATTGGACCAAGAATTTCTATCAAAATATTTTTCTCCCTTCAAGACGGCCACTTTGTGGAATGAGATTCACAATTTTCAGCAACACAATTCTGAATCATTATATGAGTCTTGGGAGCATATCAAGGAACTATTTAATTTGTTGGAAGACATATCGGCGAACAACTTCAAATGGAATTCCAAATGAGGTACTCATAAGGGAGGCATGCATAACATTGATTACACTACAATTCTTTTAGCCCAACTCAATGTTGTATCCAAGAAGATAGATGCATTGAATCTGAAACACACGTCCTTATTTTAATCGGTTAATCACCTAGCGTGTTGGGAATGTGGTGATAATCATGCCATGGGTGGGTGCTCAGGGGAAAGTGTCGATCCCTCAACAAGGGAGTTGAATTTCGTGTCTCATAACTGAGGGCCAAATATCTTGCCTCACTACTAGAACCTGGCTTAGAAATATAATTAAAATATAAGTTGGGGTAGAAACCACAAAATCCTCTTCCTGGAAAATAGTGACCACCCGATTATGGTCAGTAGCAATTTCAGAATCCTTATCCTTTGCAGCAATAAAGAAACTAGTTTTAGCAAGTATCCTAACACCAATGAGGGTATCAAAACCCTCATCATGGGAAACCACGAAGGCAGCGACCACCTCGAAAAGCTGCACAATAACCTTATTAGGAATCCCCATTAAGGCTGGAAGAAATGATGTCCAAATTTATAAAAATTTCTGAGACGAGATTCCAGAATCGTGACGCATCCATTAAAAGCCTCTAAAATTAGATTGGGTAGCTTTACAATCAACTTTATTCAAGGAAACCTGGTACACTACTGGGTAATACTAAAAATAATCCATGGGAGGAATCTAATGCAGTAATTTTACGAAGTGGGAATGAGCTACCACAGAAAGCAACTACAAGTCAAGGTGAAGCCAAAAATTTAACTCCACCTACACCCTCTTCTACTAGAGAAGATGAAGTTGAAGAGTCGTACTCAACACATGAACTATTCAAATATAAAGAATCTCCACATGGAAAGTGAATCGATGTGGTTAAGCCTTATGAACCCACCTTACCGTTTCCCACAGGAATGAAGCAAAGGAAGTCGGGTCAACAGTTTGTGAAGTTTATGAAATTCGTATGGAAATTCCATATCAACAGTCCTTTATCAAAGGAATTAACTCAAATTACATCATTCACAATGTTTATTAACGAAATCCTCTTAAATAAGAGGAAAACTGAGGACTTAAGAACGAATCCCCTCACCAAGGAATGGTCATTCGTGGTGCATCACTCTCTTCCTCCAAAGATCCATGATCCAATAAGTTTCACAATCCAATGTACAATCGAATATCATGAGTTTGGGAAGGCCCACTGTGGTCTGGGGGCTAGTGTCAATCTTATTCCCTTTAGAGTGTTCAATAAACTGGGGCTGAATGATCTCAAACCAACTTGAGTGGCATTACAGCTGGAAGATCACTCCATTAAATATCCCTTAGGGATACTATAATATGTGCTAGTGAAAGTGGAAAGATTCATTCTTCCTAAATATTTTATCACACTCAATAAGGAAGAAGACCAAAAGCTACATCTGATTCTAGGGAGACCCTTCTTGGCTACTAGGAGTGTTCTAATCTATGTTCATCAAGGCGAGTTGATCTTTCGAGTGGGGGATGAAAAAGTATCAAACAACGTTCTAAATGTTGTTATATAAGTCCCACTTATGAAAAAAGAGGAATTTTATGCATTGAATGCAGTGGAAGATTACTTTGGTGACATGAGAGATAATATGGGGTGTTGGTCAGTCACCAATGAACCCATCGTTGGGGACATCCAGCCTGAAGAAGAACCATAGGAGCAGAAATTCATCATAGGCTAGGGCAGTCATTATTGGTAGTGATTAGTGGTTCCAGATATGATAGAGCAGGCCGAGGTTGAGATGATTGTGCCTTCAGTTATTAGAGCCCCAGAGCTCGAGTTGAAACTTTTATCATCTTCCTTAAAATATGGGTACTTGGGGGATGAGAATACTCTACCGGTGGTCCTCAATGCATCACTCACAAAAGATAAATAGGAGGAACTCTTAAAAGTTCTGAGGAGTAGAAAATATGCCATTTTTTGGATAGTTTATAATGTTATGGGTATTAGTCCCACTATTTTCACGCATAAGTTTCGGCTTGAGTAAGGAAAAAATCCCTCTCAGCAATCGTAGTGACGGCTAAATTCTTCAATAATGGTGGTTGTAAATAAAAAAGTGATTAAGTTATTAGATGCTGAAATAATCTACCCAATTTTCAACAATCCATGGGTGGGTCCTTTTCATGTTTTTCCCAAGAATGGGGGTATCACTGTTATTGCTAATGAGAAGAAAGAACTTATCCCAACAAGAACATTAATGGGATGGAGGGTTTTTGTAGACTATCAGAAGCTCAATGATGACACTAGAAAGGATCACTTCCCACTTACCTTTATAGATTAAATGTTGGAGAGATTGGATGGGGCATGAGCTCAACTACTTCTTAGATGGTTATTATAGATATAACCATATATCTCTTTCCCCTGATGACCAAGAAAAGAGCACCTTCACATGACCTTATGGAACTTTTTCATATCGACAGATGTATTTTAGCATGTGCAATGCTCCAACCACCTTCCAATGGTGTATACTGGAAATATTTCCTGATATGGTAGAGAAAAGTTTAGAAGTCTTGATGGAAAATTTCTCAATATATGGGAATTCATTCAATACCTACATGGGAAATTTGGAATTGGTTTTTGAATGCTGCAAGAACACTAATATGGTTTTAAACTAATAGAAGTTCCATTTTATGGTACAAAATGGAATCATATTAGGCCATCAGATTTCCATGAAAGGTACTAAGGTTGATCCAGCCAAGATTGAAGTAATATCATAGCTTCTCATTCAAAATTTTGTCTGATATATTTAGAGTTTTTTTGGGGAATGTAGGTTTTTATAGATGATTCATCTGTGACTTCTCCAAAATAGCTCACCCATTAACCAATATCCTTTTGAAGGATGCAATCTTTGAATTTTTTGAAACATGTACTACAGCATTCCATATTATGAAACAAATATTGGTCGAGGCTCCTATTATGATTTCCTCAAATTGGGAGGAGAAATTTGAGATTATGTGTGATGCAAGTGACTCTACGGTGAGGGCAGTGCTTGGATAGTGGTTTAATCATATCTTCAGATCAATTCATTATACGATCTGAGCATTGAATATAGCAAAAATCAATTATAGTACGACAGAAATAGAAATGTTAGTAGTAATTTTCACGTTTGACAGGTTTCACTCTTACTTGGTGCTATCTAAAGTTGTTGTCTACACTGACCATGTTGTTCTCAAGTATTTACTGAATAAGAAAAATGTCAAACTATGACTCACCCGTTGGGTACTCATTCTCCAAGAGTTTGATTTTGACATCCAAGATAATAAGTAAAGTTAATTGTTTTTACCAATAATCTCTCGTGGTTTGAATTCCTTCATTTATAAATAAAAAATGACCAATAATTATGAAGGATTTCCCAGATGAGCAACTATTATTGGTTGAAGTAACACCTCAGCCATGGTATTCCAGCATTGCTAATTACTTTGTCACAGGATTTGTTCATCCATATTTGAAATTTCAAAAAAATGAACTATTTATTTCTGAGGTGAAATGATATTTTTGGGAAGACCCATTTCTTTTTTGATCATGTGGTGATCGGGTGATCCGCCTATGTGTCCCGGATGAAGAAATTCAAAGAATTGTTGAATTTGTTTATTCTTCTCCAGCTAGAGGGAATCATGGGCCATACCAAACTATAGAAAAGATTTTAAAATATGTATTTTTCTATATTTCCATGCACAAGGATGCTCATTATTTTGTATCTCACTATGATTGGTTCCAACAAACTGGAAACATGGTTTTCTAAGATAAAATGCCATAGCACCCCATATTTGAAGTAGAGGTCTTCGTCATGTGGGGAATTGATTTCATGGGACCCTTTCCCCATCATTTGGGAATTTATATATTCTGGTATGTTTTGATTACATTTCCAAATGGGTGGAAGCTGCGGACACAACCCACAACATGATGAAGGTCGTTATCACCATCCTAAAGAAAAACATTTTCAATAGGTTTGGAGTCCCATAGGTTTTGATAAGTGATAGAGGGACAAATTTTGATAATGTGTTGATGAATAATATGCTTTTGAAGTATGGAGTAAAGTAAAACCAGGAGACACATTATCATCCCCAATCAAGCGGTCAAGTGGATGTATCAAACCGTGAATTGAAGAAAATTTTGGATAAGAAGGTGGGAGATTCAAGGAAGGACTGGTCTAAAAAGAATGATGTTGCCTTGTGGGCATACAAGACCACCTTAAAGACTCTTCTAGGTATGTCTTCCTTCTGATTAATCTATGGTAAACCATGTAACTTTAAGGTGGAACTAAATCACAAAGCCTATTGGGTTGTGAAAGCCTTAAATTGTGTTCTGAAGGATGCTGAAGAAAAGCCGAAGTTTCAACTGATAGAGATTGATGAGATTCGACAGGAGTCATATGAGAATTACAAGTTATATAAAGAGAAGAAAAAGTTAGTTCACGGCCACGTGATATCCTGAAGGTCCATCAAGCCCAGTGATGAGGTATTTCTATTTAACTCCCATTTGAGATTATTTCTAAGAAAATTGAAGTCCTGGTGGTCAATACATTTTCATGTGATCAAGGTCTTCCACAATGGTGTGGTGGATGTTGGGGGAACTAACAGTCAAAATTTCAAGGTGAACGGGCAGTGCCTTAAACCATGTCTTAATATGGAGGATATGGTGGAATGATCTCTACCATGCATTTTGGGTAGCTTAAGGCCTAGGTAAATCAAGCTCAAGACTATTAACATAGCACTGACCGGGAGGTAACCTGGCATCCTGAAGAACTTTTGTTAAAAATAATTGTTTTTTTGAGTGTTCTTAGGGATGCATGATAGTGTTTTTTCAATTTACTGTGTGTTTTATTTTGAAATAATTACAACAAGAGTGATATATTATTGAATTTTTATACTACAAAGCTTACATATCCTAGGTAAAATCTCAAATTACATTTTTTAATTTAGGGGGGACCAAGGATTTAAATTTTAAAGTGGTATTTTGAGTTGAAAATAAGGAAATCTTCAAAAAAAATCAAACAAAACCAACCTCATAGTTGGCGAATGGATTGACCAAACTATGTGATACCCATGCACCTTGGAATCCCCTTATAGTGGAAAACTTCACGGTTAGTGCACGATTTTCCAAACCATGCACTCAAACCATGTGGCCACTTAAACTCCCAAACCATTTAAAACCTGAACTTCCATATTCTCCTCCAAGTCCTGTGGGTCATCTCCTCGAAATCATGTGGAGTCCCTTCTCCACTTCTCCTTCAAGATTTCCTCTCCCTTCCACCAGGGTTCTCCACCAAAGTAAATTCATATTTCTTTATTTGTTTCTCTCTCTCCTTCCCATACTCTTCACTTATTTATCTATTCTCTTCCTAGGGTTAGGCCAGCCCCCTTTCCCCCCATTTTCATTTCTTTACTCCTTTACTCCTTCTTTTTGGCCTCCATTTATTTTTTTTCTCTTAATTTTTCACTGATTAATTGATGCACACTTACACACCAATGATTTTCTCAACCAATCCCTAATTTTAGTACTTAATTTTCTATATTTGTGATTTGACTTACGTTATTTAAGATATTACATTTTATTAATTCAATTTTCTATCACTTCTTGTGATAAATTTGTGCAATTTTTTTTTTGTGTTCATCGCAACCTACAGGATCCAAAATCCTACCCTAAAATTTCATCCTCCAAGAGAGATCATGGTTCCGGTTCCACCTCCACCCATGGTATCCATTTAAAATTTAGTAAAAAGGAGGATATTTTGAGGTATAAAACATTTATTACCCGGTAATTGAATACCCATTACCAATTTTCACTGGAAAACATTGAGCCTTAGGGGATTTTAGACGAATTGAAAATGTTCATCACCCGAGGTAACCTTACCATAGCCCTATCCATTCACCAACCCACCATCATGGAACTATTATTGTAATTGGCGATAACCTTATAGTGTCGTGATCAGTACAACGAGGATGATAAAGTCTTTACACGTGAGGATGAAGGTGATGTCACATTCCGCCTCACAAACAAAAGATTTAGTTTCTAGCTCAATGAGTTTTCAACATTCATTAGGATTAATGATAACACATATGTACAATCTTTTGCCTATTTCGAAGCACCTCTTGAGTGGGATCCCACAGTAGCCTAACACTTCTGGGCCACCATTGGCCAACCCGACTACTACTATGTGCCTCAAACAGCCAAGGTATCCTGATTACTCAATCAAATCCATCGAGTTTTACATATAATTATTACAACCTTCTTCACAACTCGATTAGATAGTGAAGGAAATGTGACTAACTGCGATTTATTCATCTTTTACTCCATGATCACATGCATCGATGTTAAAATTTCATTCCTCTTCTCCCAATATCTGAAGACCATGTTTTCTAAGGTGAGGAGGGATATTTTTTCCAGTCCATTTATCACTCTCCTAATGGATCGATTAGACATCGAATATGATGAGATAGAATTTATTGATCTACCACTAGCCCCTTTCTTTTACATCACCCTTCTCTAGCGTATGAGGTTGCTTGAAGTTGATGGAAACAGATTCCAATTTTGTGGTCATCCTAGGGCCACCCCAGCTAAACCCCAACATGTGGCTACTAGGGAAGAGACACCTCCCATGGAACCTGCTACCTCCCACCACTCCTCTACCCAAGATAGACCATTTTACCCTATAGCCTCTTCCACTAATATGGTCCACCGCATTACACTCCCTATCCTTCATACCCCAATCTGCAGGGAACCCCTTATGCTGACTCAAACCTATTTTGGAAATGGAAGCTAGAGGAAACTGGGCTAGAGGTGAAAGGGATCAACCTGGATAGTCTTCAACCTCCTACTCTATATGAGGTTGTGCTCAGTCATCCTCCCTCTTATTATATGTATAAAGCTTCCCCATTCAAGCCTGATCTTACTTGGGGATTTGTATGAATGGGAGATCCCTACACCACCTATGATCCCACCAAAACAATGGCCACACCTCCGCCTACTACCAATCCAACCTGGGATGAAGCCACTTGTGAACTATTTTTCGATCCCTCTAATCCCTCCATGGGATGGAATTGATGATTTTTTTTTTATTCTATTTTCCATTTATCTATTGTGACATTTTTTACTCTCTTTTCCATTGTTGTGATTAATATTCATGATGTTATTGTGTGCTTCCTTTTTGTCTCCCTTATGCTTTCTTTGATTTTTCTTGCTTCACTCTTCTGGTTTTCTTGTTTAGTCAGCAGGTGACTCACTCTTTTCAGCTTGAAGCCACTCTTCCACTTGGCTGGCTCTCACACACCAATTACTTTCAACTTCTTAGCAACTTTCCAAGGGAGTTTTTCAGTTCTACAATTCCTCTCTCATTTTTATTTCTCCCACCCCTTTCATGCATACCATTCCCACCCTTATCCACTTTACTACCTTCACGAGGGACCATTCTTGGTTTTAAGTGTGGGGGAGGGTGGTTAAATGCTTGAAAAAATTCCTAGGATGACCTGTTTTATTATGAGTTTTTAAAGGAGTGTTATAAGTTCCATAGGCTTATATTCATTAGATAAAAATGAATTTTTGGGAATTATTTCTAAAAATTACTCATATTCCTGGATTGAAAAACCTTTTTTTTATTAATAAGAATTTTAATGCTTGAAAAGGAACTTTTATTCATTCATTTAGAAATAATTTTGTTTAAAAATTATTTTTTCATTAGAGTAATTTAAATTAAGGAACCCCTTAAAATGGAAGTAAATTTGTGGTTAAAGAGAGGTGAGGCTTGGGAATTATAGTTACCGCACTAGTGGTTATCACACGGTATTAATTTCATAAACTAATAACTTTCTCAAAATTTTCATCATGCGTTGACATGAGAAATTGGGCCTAATTTAATGCTAGTATATCATCCCACTGAAAAAAAGAAAAAAAATTGTGATATGAAAAGGCATGCCAAATATTTTTGACGACTGCTAATCATATTCCAAAAGATGCGAGTCAATGAGGGTGTGTGAACGATAAAAGTGGTAGCCTACCAATTATCGATGATGAAACCTAAGATTAACCAATCGAAGTGCATGATGATATGGAAATGGAGGTTGGGACTTTCTTTGAATGAAGAAGGTCAAATTCATTTTTAAGCAATATTGATTTATGAATGAATGGTTTGATGTTTTGGATTAAGTCAACCTTTTTATGTAACATCAAAAATTTGGGGAACCACGAATTATGAATCTTTTGATTTTTAATGGTAATTCATTCAAAATCTATATTCATTTGATTGATATAATCTGTGATATTTATACATGTTTCTTTGGTAATTCCTTTGAAATAATTTTCTAGGTATTTTTTGATGACAAACAATCAATCAAGTGTGGGGGAGTTTGATGCACTACTTTGAATATGAAATTTACACTTATATTAGTATTTTGAAAATGGTTATGTGGATAGAGTTTCATGATTTTCCCAAGTTAAATTTTCCTTGATAGGTATTTTAGTCAACAAGGGAAGAAAAAGGAATACACTGCATTATTTTGAGATTTGGAAGGAAATCAGAGTCATTTGAACACTTTTTCCAAAGATTAATGCTGTTATGGAGTCACCCGGGTTGAGCGCCCTGACATGAAGGTAGGAAAAACCAGGATTTTTAGTAGAGAGTTACCCTGCATGGTCTTCACAAAGTTATTCAAATCATGTGTATTCCTAGAAAATTGTGTGGGGGTGTGCATTTTTTGAGGCAGAAGACCCCGCACGGTCTTCATACGGTTAGTCAAACCATACAGATTCCCAGCAGACCGTGCATGGGTATGAATTTTTGAGACAGATTCACTATGCACGGTCTATGCATGGTTTCCAAACCATGTGGGCCATTCAAGAAAACCCTACGTTATTTATTTTTTGGATAGAATTGTGAGCACAGTTGGCGCACGGTTTACCAAAACGTGTTCCGTAACCGTGCGGTTAACCACAACCCCTACCTACCCCTATCTGCCCTCCTATAAAACATCTAAACCAAGAATTAGACCCATAAAAACTCTTGTACAAGTGGGGGATGACCAAGGAAGTGATGGAGAGAGACTTGGGGCCAGAGGAGGATCAAGAGAACACAATTTATTTGAGGAAGATCTTGGAACTCATTCTGGGAAAGTTATTGGAATTTTTCATTTATAATCATTGGTTTTCCCCTTTCTACTTTCTCTGTAATGGATTCTTTATTTATTACCAGAAAGTTTTTCATCATTTTCTCTATTAGAAAATAAATTCCCCATGTGTTGGGGATTTGGGTAAATGTTGGTTTGTTAAACAATAAATTTTTCTATACATGTGTTTTTCATTTTCTATACATAATTCTCCCGACATTTCTTGATTAAATTTGATAGAAACCCCATATCAGACTAATATCAGAGTTTCTAGGGATCCTTGGGGGAATCAAGACAAGTAAACTCATGATCATTGGGTTCACTTTTTGTTTCCAAATTTCTATTCTTAACTAAAAGTTATTAGAAATCAAATTCCCGACCAAGGAATTTATTTCTATTGATTTAATCGGAACTCACCAGACAATGGGGGTTCTGACATGTTCAAAACCCATAAATGTGAGTTATTATGAACAAAAAAATAGGAAAATAGATTTTTGTCAATCAAAACAAGCATTCACATCCTCGACACATTTTTATCATTAAGCATCAAAAATCAGATTGAGCATTTTTCTGTTTTTAAGTTTAAATATATTTGAATTGGAAGATTTCAATTAATTTTTTTTAGAAATCAGTTACCACAATCAACATGCAATCATTTTTAAAACACGTCACCTTCACTTGATTAATCGCAATTCAAGAAGCATGAAACCTTAATTCTCCATGTGGATCTACCTCGTACTTATGCTATACTAGTAGTATGAAGGGGAATATCAATTTGGGTTACCAAACACAACACTCTGGCTGGAACGACACTATGTTATGATGTTGGAACATACTCTAGATTCAATTCATTATATTCCACATTCTATTTTATGAAATGATATTTGATATAAATATGTTTTTAACAATAATTTTCTACTATATTTATTATAAGGATTATTATACTTTTATTATCACAACCCAAGAGCAGGTTACTTCACCAATTTACACTTCTAACTAAGTTTTCATCCATATAAGTTGAGTAGCGGCTTGAGTGGTAGCAACATATTCAGTTTTATCAATGCTAAGTGTAACTAAATTTTGTTTATTATAATTCCAACTAAAACATTTTTTTCCTAGAAAGAAAACTCCACCAAATGTGGGTATTCTATCATCAATATTTCCTACCCAATCAAAATATGAATACTCAAACAAGTCAATACTTTTTATGCTATCATAAATGATTCTGATTTTTTTACCTTTTATATATCTGAGAATTATATTTCCCTCCAATAGATGAAATTATTTTAGAGCACTCTGAAATCATGAACATAAGGTAATAGAATACAAAATGTTGTGTATTGTAGTAATAAAAAAAATAAACTTCCAAACATCCTCTAAAACTCTTTGGATTCAACTTCCTTATATTCTTCATCTTTAGTCAGCATGGTTCCCACTGAAATTTTTGTGGAAACAAGTTTCAAATTATCCATACCAAACTTCTTAATAATTTAATTAGCATACTAATCTTGAGAAATAAAAATGTATTTCTTATTTTGTAAGATTTTTAACCCAATAAATTATTTAATTTCTCCCATCATATACATCTCAAACATCTTTTTCATTTCTTTAATAAATAATTCACAAGTTCTTTTATCATTCCTAGAAAAGATAATATCATCAACATAAACAATTAAAATGAGGGAAAATTCCTGACTTTATATGATGTAATGATTATTATCAACTATTCGTTTCGTAAAACTCATCTTTCTTAAGTAGGTATCTAATTTGGAATAAAATGGTCTTGGAGCTTGATTTAGCCCATACAAATCCTTCTTCAACTTACACACATATCTTTTATCCTTCCCAACAATAAATCCACATGGTTGTTTAATGTAAACATCCACATCAAGATCACCATTTAAAAATGTGGATTTCACATCCATATTAAAAATTTTGTAACATTGTTGTGAAACAATAGCAAGAATGATTCTGATTATTTATAACCTTTCCACCAGAGTAAAATTCATGTTAAAACAAATTCATTTAATCTGTGAATAACCTTTGCACACTAATCTTACTTTGTTTCTTATCACTTCACCATCTTCATTCATCTTGTTACAGAAAACCCACTTTGTACCAATAACATTTCTGTTATCTGTATTGGGTATGAGTTCCCAAGTATCATTATTTTCTATCTAATATAACTCTTCATTCATATCCTAAAACCATTTTGGATGCTCAAAATCTTCATTCACAACTTTCGAATCAACTTTTGAATACAAGGAAGTATGTGTAATATCTTATTTTGTTCTTCTTGTTTGAACTTTTTTATGTTAATCTACAAAAATTCTTTATGATTCAACTTTCTTCCTCATCCGCAGGTAATATTTTTGATATTATTCATCATCAATGTAAATATTTTAGTCCAGTTATTCTTATTGGGTAGGATTATAATTTTCTATATCATTATCATAATTGTTAAAAAAATTCTTTTATCCTTCTCATCTTCCTTATTAGCATGATTTTTCTTAGCATATTCCTCTAGTCTTTCAATAACTTTCACATCAAAAGAATCAAAAATTATTCATGTTTCTTTATTTAAACACCTATTTCCTCTTACTTTAGTAGAATAGCTAATAAAAATTACATATTCACCTCTTTGATCAAATTTTCCAAGGTTTCCACTTTTATTCTTTATGATGCATGGACTCTAAAAAACTATTAAGTGTTTCAAACTTGGAGTTTTCTCATAAAAATTTTCATAAGGATCCATATCTCATATTTTCCTATAGAAACATAATTTTTGAATATAAATAGCATAACTCATAGATTACCTCCAAATGTAATGAGATATACTATGTTCAAGTAACATAGTTCACCCTATTTCCACCAAACTTATATTTTTATTTTTAGAAACACCATTTTTTAGGAGTGTATGGTTTAGTAAACTCATGAAAAATTCCATGATTCTAAAGATAATTTTAAAATTATTCATTTTTTTATTTCTCACAATTATCTATTATCAACATCTTCTCTAAATACTCACATTCTTTCTCATATTTCCTTCTAAAAATTTTAAAAAAAAATTCAGAGCATTTGACTTATGTTTCATATACATAACACAAGTAATGTGAGTAAATTCATCAATGAATTTAATTAAGTACTTATATCCATTAATTTATTCTATATCATTGGCCCATAAATATCATGATGGATAAGTTATAGGGTTATTTTAACAAATTTCAACTTTCTTATGCACAAAGTTTGTAATATTTCCATTCTGATAAATAGTGAAACATCAATCGCTTCTTCTTGACATATCAAAATACAACATACACTATCTCTATTTGATAATTTTCTAATGTTTTTATGACACATGTGTACTCAAATTTTATTCCAAAACTGGTTTTATTCCAACATTCCTAAGTAACAAGATTTTTGAATCTCACTAACTTGGTACAAGTTTCCTTTTCTACGTTGTCCTCTTGTAACTATCTTACCATCTTCCACACTTTTCACAAAAAAAAAATCATCATTTATAAAGAGAAATTTTCTGCCTTCATCACACAGTTGTGGAATAGTCAGAGGGTTGTGTTTCATCTCATCAAAAAACAAATATTTTTAGGATTTCAATTTTTTTCCCAATGATGGTTGATCCAACACCATTGATTCGGTCTGATTCACCATTTTAAAATGTCACCATTCCTTTTTTGAAGTCTTTCAAATTTTCAGAAAATCATAAATCTACTGTCATATGAGAATAACATCCAATATCCAAGATCCATGGTCATTCTCATTTTATATCTTTAAGAGCGGTTTCAACCACAAGATTATTTTCTTCCCTTATATCTCTCTTAATCTTTGGATTCTGATAATTGTTAAAAAAAAAATTTTTGATGGTAACAAAACAATACATCCTTTTGAAAGATTTATAGGTTGTTCACATCCTTCAAAAATAGTTTCTAGAGGTCAGAATATATTTTCAACTTTCACACTAACCTTCTCAGATTTCTTTTGGACATCATTCTCAGAGTTCTTCATGACATCCTTATTAGTCTTCTTCCAAATATCCTTCTCAGAATTCTTCCTTTGAGAGGATTGACCCCCCAAACCATTCCTTATGTAACTTATGGGATAGTTTAAATGTTTTTGATTAAATCAAAACTTATTTTCAATATGTATAGAAGGAATATTTTCCTTTGTAAGGTTCATACTATCTGGTGTTGTGGGAATGTTTCTCAGAAACAATACTATCTTTCTTATCAAAAACTTTTTGATTGCCAACTTTTCTGATATCACCCAAAAACTTCTTCTTAAGTTCAATTTTATTATTTATCTTATTGAAACCAAAAACAAAAGAAATTTTTTTGGACTTAGAATATTTAGAACCATGTGACTTATCTACTTTGTTGGTTTTGGCTACATAAATAATTTTACCATCATTCTTCATCTCAGGAACAATTTCAGCTTTATTTTTAACATTTTAAGATAAATTTTGTTAATCATTCTTAGGATTAGCATTTCCAAAACATTCACCAAATTTGGAAATTTAATTCCTAAAAATTTAAATCCTTTACTCAACCTCAGAAATTTTTTATTTAACAAGTTCCAACTCCTCTTCTTTTTCCTTCACCTTAACTTCCAGATGTCCACTCTGATTCTTTTCCTTTTAAATAGATTTCTTTAGATCATCAATATCTTCTAACAGCTTAGCTTTCTCATTAGGAAAAAATTATTTATTTTTTATTGAGAAATTTTCATTTTTAAATTTTCTAATTTCTTTTTCAAGAATTCCAATATTTATCAGAAATTATTTAAACTCTACTTTCATATGAAATTATAATTGAGTTTCTTTCTCCTCAGAACCATTTCTTCGGAATTATTCATTGTTAACTGTTGCAATAAAAGTATTCTCACCAAAATGATCAATATACTTTTCAAATTCATATTCACTATCTTATTCCTTATCATATTTAGACAAAAATATTTTTCTTTTGTATTTTAATACCTTTTTATCTTTACCTTTCGAATACGATTTAGATGTATATAACTATTTATTCCATGATTTATTTTACTTATTTTATCTTCATCATTATCCTATTATTTATTTGTTTGAGGAAAATTAGTCGTAAAGTACCCAATGGATCAACATTCAAATAATTTAAAAGGATTTTGTCTCTTATATTTTATTATACCACATAAAATATTTTTAGAAAACAAGGATAAAAATTCACCAATATTTTTACACACATATTTTTTGGAATCAGAGTGAGGAACATATTATTCCTCAAGAACCTTGTTATAATTTTATTTCTTGATAGACCTCAAATACATTTCCCGATCTAATTTTTTTATCATTCATAAATTTCTCCATTCTCATCTCATAACTAATGAGAGTACTATGAAAATATTCTAGAGATAGTGTTTCAGGATCTCTATCTTCCAATATGGAAAATTTTGTATTAAACTTTTCAGGAAGAATTATCATGATCTTTTAAACAATAGTTGAGTCTTCTAAATTATCAACAATACATCTGATAGTGATAGAAATTTCATTTACCCTATTAAATAAGTCACCAACTAATGTTTAGTCACCCATATTGAGATCTTCATAAATCAATCTGTATATTTGAAACTTTTCTTTCCATACTTTTGTATTTTATTCATAAATGTTTTTCAACTTATCCTCAATACCTTTGGAAATAAAAATACCTTTTACTATTAAAAACTCACTTTCAAAAATTGATGTGAGTAATGTATTTTTTTCTCTTCCATCACTCTCAAGACTCTTCGTATCAGTAGATGTAAGAGACAATTTATCACCAATAGAAGGAAATATATATGTTTGAGCTTCATGAACATCATACCCAACATAAATAACATAAGAAAATAATCTATCTTTATAGATATGACAGTTTATACCATCGAAGACCAGAATCCCTTTACTATTAACACAATTCAGACTCTTCATCACAAATTCTCTTAAAAAATTTAGTAAAAAATAAATGAAGGGAACCCTTCCTCTCATAGCAATTATGATTACCCAACAAGGACTTGATTATCACTATTAGTGGAGGGTGTGAATCATTGATATATTTTTTATGCTTCCTCACTTATGAAATAACCTTCTCCTCTTATTAAATATTTATTTTCCTATTGAAATTAAATCAAACACACATCCACAGGAACAGAATAATTTTCAAGGTTCACTACTCGACAATATTAGTTACATCCTTGGTATGGTTTGGAAACAACAAATACAACACAATCCACTAAAAAATAATCATTTTGTGTGGATTTAAAAAGTAGGATATTTCCTTAAACTTGTGTAGAACTATATTCAATACAATAGTGTATATGCTTCAAGTATCACAAATTGATGTAATACAATTTTTGTTCTTCCTCATCAACTTTCAAAAAAATATGAACATTCAAAATAGTTCTTATCATTACTAACCAAGAGTAAGTAAGATCTTCCTAGACTGTTTAAGGATACTCCATCCAATTTCCTAGTCTTATTGCTAATTCTATTTCTAAGTATCAAAATTAACTCTACCATAATACTACTGAAGCATTTATGAACTACTTCATACATAGTTCATAAAACCCAATATAATTCCTCAGTCTGATCCAATAACTGAATACAATCACTTTTTTTATTTTTCTTCTCTCTAGAAAACTTCTTCATGAAAAATCAATCCAGAAACTCTTTCTCACTAGATCTTAAGTGATCTCACCACCTTATCTCTTCACTCGGAGTAGTACACGCATCATAAATTACTATGTACTTCCCTCTATTTATAGGCAACCCAAATATGGATTGTGCGGGATTTGGAAAAAAATTCCCATTCAACCAAATTTCCCAAAACTTGAATTTACCTTAAATATATGGATCATATTTTACTTATTCAGTACTTCTTAAATATTATCAAACCATCTTGAATATTCTCATGAATTCATCTCACCTTAGTCTTTCTTATCATTATTCATCCTGATTCTGATTTCCATTATGATTTCCATTATGATTTTTTCATTATGATGAAGACTTATATGAAATATAAGATTATTCATTACGTTTCTCCAAACCAATTGATAAAAAAATATTCCATAAAAAGTTATTAAAACTTCAAGACTCCCCTTGACAACACTTCGGGCTAACTTCAAGTGATTGGTCCTTTCTTCTTTTCCTTGGAACAGTGATCCTGTATTCGATCCAGTAATCACGGCCATACTGTATCCATTATATCGGTGTCTGTATTCCTATAATGAGTTGGTGTCAACTCTAATACAATGGTCATCCCCACATATAATTTGATGACTATTAACCAAATTATAAAACAATACATAATAGTTATTCTTTCATTCTTGGCCCAATTGATAAGAAACTAACATATGATTTATGAAAATGGTTGACTACATTGTTGATTGATCTCTATTCCTATTTTTCATTGGTCCCAACAAACTTCTTCTATCTCATCAGTCCCAACAAAAACAATTATACCTCTGATTTCCTTTTGCAATCATCAATGCATCTTATGAATGGTATGAGGATGAATTTAATGATCGGTGGCACTCTGTGTCTAATTAGACCGGTATTGGAAGATGATTCTTTTTTATTATTATGATATAGTCATTAACCAAATACTTTATTTGATGATTTGTTTCTTGTGGATTATTGCTCTAATTATAAACAACCATCTTCATATTCCCATGTTTCAAGAAAATCTTCCCAGCCTTCAAACAAATCTATCTTTGATGATCTCACCCTGATGAACTAAGACCGAAAAATATCAACTTTAGTAACTTCTTCATTCATAAACTTCGTTTTGTAATCATGATTTTATCATGACTTTGATAAAATTGAATATTGGAATAGAATTGTTTTTATTGTAATAGAAATTATTGTAAATTCCCAATATTCCAGCAACTTATTTCTTTCCAATCAGTCCTCAATATGATTGGAACACATGGTTCTCCCCCTTTCCTTCATAAGGCTTGTATAAAAAGTGGTTTTAGAAAAATTATGATATTTTTGAACTCTAATATAAAGCAATAATCACTAGATTTACATAAGATCAATGAATAATCTGAAACATGTTCTCAATATGATCGACCCTTCATTCCAGACTAAAGGTGTGTCTGATGAAGTTTTTTTTCATAAAACTTCTTATCAAGTTGATGGATCTTCTTAATAAATTCCATTCTGATCCCCTAAATACAATTGTGATTATAATCATCAAACCTTACAAAGTGAATTGATTTCATTTATTCATTGATAAAAAAAAGACAACACTTTCAAAATAAACTTCTTTAGCTTCCAAAAACACCTTCCAACCAACATGATCCCAACATATGATTGGTGGGTTTAACATAACAATGAATCTCATTCCAAGAAAAAGGTCTGAAATTTACAATAGGCAAAACATGTATATCACAACATGTTATATTTTTCTTGAGAAAACAATCAGAAATAATAATAAAATAGATAAACACATGTGATTTTACCACTTCGCTTCCTATTAAATTTAATCCACTTCATCATCTTCATTAGTTAATCCATACCACCCACCCATTGGGAAACAATTATGCTAACTGTATATATAAACAAAATAATAGGATAAGAAGGATCCCCTACCTAGAAGGAAACTGCAAATCATGCTACTATAAAAAAAGGGTAAGGAATAAATGTCACTGCCTAGTTATCATAAGGTAAGGGCTTGATTAGTCACACAAAACTTGAAGAGAAAGAAGAAACAAGAGGTAGGGTCAAACATTTACCTCAAAAAACATATGATTCTATATGAAACATATGAAGAAAGTGGATATGAACATGCATGGAATTACATGAATGAAGGATTCCAGTGGAAGCATGAAACTCTCAAGGATCATTAACATAGCTCTGGTTTTTACGGGCCCGAAGGAAATAATAGAGACTCTAATCAGAGTAAATATCATACTTTAAGATGTAATATGTAATCCTAATATCAATGATGATTTAAGATAGTTAAATTTCCTTTTCTTATATATTTAATTAATTTTTATTAAAAAAATGCAGAATGACGCATTTAAAACTCCAAGATTCAAGGAATTCAAAGATACATTGATACCTCCACATCAGAAATTTTAAAACATTAATTTAGACCTTAAAATATTTAATTTACCTTAAAACTTATTTTTACATCATTTTTGTAAAAATCTAGGTATTTTGAAATTTTTTATATTTTTCAAATATTTGAAGCTACTTCATGAATGGATCAACCCTATAGAGTCAAGTGAATAAAAAAAGGAACAGGATATCATGCAAAGAAACTAACCTATCGCATGACAAAACCAAGTGACCACACAACCAACCCAAACTTACACACTATAAAACCAAGTGACTTCATGACCAACCCAAGCGATTTCACAAACAATACAAGAGACTTCATGACCAACCCAAATGACCGCATGAAGGAACTAGCCTATCACAAGAACAAACCAAGTTCCTATATGAACAAAATAAGAAATTTCATGACCAACCCAAGCGATAGTAGAAAGAAACCAACATACCGCAAGAGAAACCAAGAAAAAACCATAATGAATCAACCAACCACACAACTAAACCAAGTGATTGCATGACCAACCCATATGACTGAACAAAAAAACCAGCCAAGAATAAGAAAAAACCAAGAGATCACATGAAGGAGTCAACCAATTTAGAAAATAAACTAAGAAACTATGATAAAAACTTGGAAAATTCGAATGGGAACATACTTCAAGAACCCTCTTGACACCTCCAGGACTTGGTAAAATAGATAAGAAGGGGTTTTTTTAACCCAATACATTATATTAAATACCAGTAAAAAAATTCCCTTGAGAATCAATGAAAACAAAGGAACCCAAAAAACCACCTCACTAATTACGATTCAAGTATCTTGTTATAATAAGAACATGGCGAAAAATCAAAGAAAAAATACACAAAACCTTGTTACATCCATATCCATGGAATCGAACTAGACTCATATAAATCAAAAAGTTTATACATATCATCTTACCAAAAGGAAAAAATCAAAGAATAAAAATAACTCTGGGTATTGAGTTCACATTTTTAACTCCTAATACCATGTGATCTCCTCCAAAAAACCAAAAACAAAAGAAATAAGACATAGGCCTCATAAACCATATTATCCCCAATAAGAGAAACCAATCATCGACTAATGAAAAGGAAAACCCACTCAAAGTGAATCTTTATTCCAAACACACCACCTTTGGTTTAGGGATCCTATCGCATTTCTTTCCCACTATAACAAGGAAAATCCCTAAAACTATAAAATAAGAGAGATAGCTCCAAAACAAATCCTTTTTTATGTAGGGGTCATACTAATATATAAAAATGAGAACCACAAAAACACTTTCTCAAACCTCAACATCATAGAGAATTGCAAAATTTCACCAATATAATACTTTCCCCAACTAGCTCACCTACAAAATATCCAAAAAACACTATCTTATGCCACACAACTAGTGAAACCACCATTTAGAAACTAAGGTTACCACTTACCTTTCCAACCATACTAACTAACCACAATACTCACAACTCATCACACACTATCACATAAACTAGTCATAATAATTTTCATTTAGGGCCATATATATCATACTAAAGGAAACACAACTAGAAAAAATAGACTAGTAATAAAACACAACATTTTATCACTCCCCCTTTTTCTCATCACTCTTTTCTTAAGAATATTTTTGTGGACAAAAATTCATCATTACCAGTTCTTAGATTTAAAAATATCCATTATTCTAACTTTAAATGATTCACCTTTTTATTGAAGTTGACTTTAAAACTACAGTAAAAAAATCATAACACCAACGAACTTCATAGAAAAAAATCATCAATCAAAAATTAATAAAATATATTATACTTATTTAAGTTAAGATTAGAAAAAAAAATCTAGATTTTCACTTCAGTAATATTACATTGAGAGGATTTAAAACTAGAATTTAAAATATAAATATGTTCAATTCCTTTAAATTTTGTTTTACAAGATCAATCAAATATTTCTTCAAAAATTATACCAAACAAGTTAAATGACCCATAATACCAAAATAAAATTTTTCATGCATCAATTTTATGCTTCATGTTGTCTATACTCAAATTAAGGTTCTTTAATCATTTTACCATCAAAGAAAACATTATTTCTAGGTATATAAGGAATGGAATTACATTACTACAGTATTTTAGTATAACATTCTCAAGGTATATAAAAAATATCGTAACATACTTCCCATTAACTCATATAACCATTAATTATCTTTATACCAACCCTCTTTGTAATGAATTTAGTATTTACTCTTCGTGTTTATGACAATTCTTAAGATAAAAAACATACACCTCATCATGCCTATCAGTATTTTAAATTATTCATGGAATGGTATTTATGACATGTCATATAGAACACAAATATTTTGGCATCATAAACCATTATCTATACATGGAAATAGGGAATAGGTTAATCCATGAAAAATTTCTCAAATATTAATGGGTTATCCATAAGTATCTTCTAGGAATTTCATAAGTAATAGGCAAAGTCCCAATTTTGTAGTAAATCTATAACACATGTGTATAACATATCAAGTCATGAAATAGAATTTAAGTGTCATGGATTAGAGGAATTATATTTCATTCTATAATAATGGGGTCTACTAATAGAAAAACAATATATTATATCATTTAATTTTGTAAATATTCTCAACATAATACCTAAAGCATGCATCACTAATAGTTGAAACTGTCATAGAAGCAGATAAACATGTTATAAATTTGAACAACAATGGAAGAATTTAATTCATGAGAAAAAAAGTTATCAACCACCACCAAATGTAAAATTTTTATTCCAAATACACTTTATAGAAGAAGTGGGAAACCACACATAACAAGGGTTCACTATGTACTGATACGAGACATTCTAAACACATCCCATGAGACTTTATCCTATAATATTTCATGTCCAAGGATTTTATAATTTTATCATTCTTTTAATTGACCACTTAATTTATACATTCTCCCCTTTCATGCTTAATAAATAATCAAATATAGAACAAAAAATCATATAGTAAACTTAATTCACAACATTGTGGACTCGTCAAGCTTAACATTGCATGAACAATATGTTTATAGCATCTATTAGTACATTATTTATCAATTTAAATCATCCATCATTAATTTATTTTATTTAAATAAAATATATAGCAGATATGCACCACATATCTTCTTTGAGTCACACATGCTAATCAATAAGAATCCACAACCCTTGTTAGGATATTTAATTAAATGAATTAATCTTACAACTTGTAGTAATTATAATAAATCTAGCTTGGTACATGGAATAAAATTTCATGTTAATGAACTTAGAAATCTAAATCATGTTTTCTAAAAATTCCTTTTAAGAATTAGTGATTTCCATCTAGAGGTATATTTTGTTAAAAAAATATTTTCGAAAAGTTATTCATATCAATTAAAATCTATTAGACCTACTTCTTCATTAGTGAACATATTAAAATATTAATTTCAATTCCAAATATTCTATCATAAGTTTTCAATAAAATTTTTTAAATTTTAAAACTATCATGGCATAATATTATAGAAAACTAAGCATCTCATCATCTCATAACTCCGAAAAAAGTATGTTTTAACTGTTATGTATCGATTTAAAAGGGGTTCATTTTAATTAAAAAAATAACGCATATTACCAATACACTATAACAAAGGTAAATAATTTAAAAATAATCACAAATAAAATTCTATATTAAACTATGACTATGGCTTAGGAATCCTACAGAATTCCAATCTTGTTGAGCATGCTTAGAAGGACCTCAAAAAACATCAGTTTTAACAACAGGGAAATTAATCCTTAGAACTCATGTAGAATTATTTTTAAGAGACCAAAAAAATTTATATGGTTAACTTCTTAAATCATACTTTAAAACATATTTTAATAGAAACTCTTAAATAGTATTTTAAAACATGAGGTTTATAAAAAATTATTATAAAACACTCTAATACTATTTATATATCACACTAAAAGTCATTTTAACCATTATTAAAAGAAAACTATCCACCTATAAAAACACTTCATGATTTAAATAAAGTTAAAAATTCATTACTAAAGGTTTTAAACATATTAAATTATGATAAAATGAATGATATTAAGTGATCGAACTACAAAAACATTAAATAATTATTTTTTTCAAGGTAATAGCAATTCGCATAATTTCATAATAAGATATTCCAAACCAATTTATAAAATTCTTCACAAAACATGAGTTTGAAATAATTAAATTTATCATGTTTAATGATCCACCAGGTCATTAACATGCTAACAATTACCATAAACACATTAAAAGCAAAACACTGAAAACTAAATTCTTCTATCTATCATTTACTACTAGTGAGTATCATTACTTATAAAAGTTTTATATCATCAAAGAATTATATTAACGTAAAAAATAGATCACATATATTAGTATAACAAATTTTTTGTTGGAATACATATCAATAGAACATATCCATTGTACCAAGATATTGTTCACTTTGGGTGGAGTTGTCTCACCCATATAGATTTAAAACATGTCTTGAAATGATGCATGATGATAAGAGAAGCACCGTCCTCTTCATATTCTTGAATCCATAAAATAAATTACCAGCTAAAAAAATTTATCCAAGTATCATGTAATTAATTCAAGTTTATTTAATTGGGTTGTTCAATTCCCAAAATCATCCAAATCAATCACAAGAACAAATAGTCATGATGTGTATACCTTTACTTGGTATCTATCCTAAAATAAGAATTATCTCACTTACGGTGTTTAATAATCTTAAGGTCCTTATGTTAGATAATAGGATTCCCTAAACACCCTATCTAGTCTCCTTTACTACATTACACACTCTGTTTGACCGACATAGTCATCCAACCAACCCATGAAAGCCTCACCTGTGCCTAACTACAAACTCTATACTATCTATTAAAAAAATTCAATAAACCAAATTTTCATGATCCCCACCCTAACTCCATTAGTTCCCCTAATGGGATGAAAATAAAGGTGAGTGAACCTAGAGTCCCACCTCTAGTAGGCCTCAGGTTGGAAACTAACACCAAGGATATAAAACGTTCAAATAAGATTCATTACCCTCAATAAATGAAAGGATCAATAGGAAATATGAACAACCACAAAAAAAATCCATCATAAAATATAAATGAAGCCAATACATCCCATAATGGATAGAATATAGAAAAATAAATTTCTCCAAAAAGAAACGAAAGGGAATTTTTCAATAGAAACTCCACAAAAAATCAAAACTCCAAGCTTGTAATGTTCATATCGGTCTCGAAAACCTCTTAGGAAATTTGATAAAAGTTTATATATACATTATGTGAGCATAAAATTCTCATGAAAATGTTAAAATAGAATACTAATTCCCCAATGAACAAACAACAGAAGCAATAAAATCTAAATAGGTCAACTATCCATCCCAACCTCACCATGGATAACTCACAAAATAATGCAGGAAAGTAGTGAAATAATATCAATAAAACATTAATAATGGTTCCCTACATCTACTTCACCCTATGATTTGTCTCTCTCACACCCCAACATCAAATTTCATATGCTCTCACCCCTTACATATTGTTTCATCACTACATATACAACCATATCAGATGTGGGTCGGGTCACAAACCTAGATACTCGAGCCTCCTGTAGGGCCAACATCCTGTGTCGGCATTAATGTCATTATACACATCTATTATTCCATCTTCAACTTCACATACAAGGCATTAGGGTATCATGAACATGAAAGAAATCATCCTCGTTCTCTCATCAAACTATTGTTTTGTCAGGAGAAGAGGGATGGATGGGATCCACCTGATGGTTTGATTGTGGGGGTTTTGTGTTATGAATAATGATGAACATAGGGCTACCATTTTTTCTCTTAATAGAAACTCTCAATGGTTACCTCATCCATAACTAGGTCCAGACCTACTTTCCAAAGTTATGAGATCACCTAGGTTTTCAATCCCAGTGACTCTTGGGGACTCGTATTGGTTGAGAGGATGGGAGGTAGGACTCACCGCACCCCTTTGTGGGGAATTATTTCCTACTCATGTATTCTTATATGTTTAAGATATGTTTGAGAATCTCTTCTTAATCCCAATATAGGACTGATTACCCTAAAAACCCAATCATACATTAATTCTCTTTTAAGCGAAAAAGATTGATGGCTCTTTAGTGAATCCATTTGTCTGAATTTTAGTTTCTCCATCATTTTCCAGTAATGTGTGGTCTCTTATTTGCTAAAGATGTATAACCAAGTGATTTGGAATGTGATACCATGAAAGGAGGTGATTAATATTCTTATAAGGTTATTGATCCATTATGAGGTGTCTTATACATCCTGGTTATGGTAGGAATTAAAACTCACATAGTTCATTGGACTCATACAGTTTAACATCATGTGGATATGGCTTACACATGTGATCTGGGAGACCAAGTGTTCAATATCAAGTCTTGGAGGGGTTTCCTATGTATCCCAAGTATATTAAAAATACTAGTTGTCATAGTTCATTTTTTTGGGGTGTACACACTGAGATTTCCCTTGTCACTGTAGAGATTTATGATGCATAATATATGATTATTGCAATTCCCCAAGCCAACATGATCTATGTTCATTGTGGGAAACAAGGGATGGTAATAGATCTTTTTTTTATTTCTCATGGTATGGGACTTATGAGCTAGGACCCCCTTGAAAGATTTATTATGGAACTCGGGCCTCAAAGAGACATCCTATATATCTTGGTTATGAAAGGAATGTGAGTCATCACAATTGATTTTATTTCTCAATCGATTGATAGATGAGGTATAGTAATCATCCCATGGTAATGATTAGGTCCTGATGGTTGAAAATAGAATTTTCATAAGTCTTACACTGAAATGGATGTTTATTTGAGCTCGGCCTTAGGAAGGAATCCTGCTTATCCTGGTTATTGTAGGAATTAGAATTCTTGTAGTTCATTTACACCCTTGGGATTATTCCTAAGGTATATTCCCTTATGTTGAGGATAATGTGCCATGCTACTCATTGGGGATTTACATACTTATATTTCCCTGGTTAATGGATACTATTGATGATAATGATATGATTATTACAACCCCCTAACTTCATGTGAGGTATGATCAGTGTGAGAAACAAGGGATGGAAAATAATAAATATCATAGCCTAGAAAGTGAGGTACTTACATATTGGGACAACCCTTTGGAGATAGAACCATGAAGTGGTGTCCTATATATCTTGAATATGGAAGGAATCAGATTCACCATAGTTCATTTGATCGGGGCTTAAAATCTGAGTTTTTCCTGACTATTGGGACATATCATATTATGTTTTTGTTTGGGGATTACACTCTAAGGTTTCCCTAGAAATTGAGACATATCATGTTATTTCACTGGTCAGGGATTACACTATAAATTTTCCCCAACCATTGATACATATCATGTTATGTCGTTGGTCAGGGATTACACTCTGAGGTTTCCGTGAATATTGAGACATATCATGTTATGTTGTTGGTCGGGGCTCACACTCTAAGGTTTCCCTTGTGACATGTTTTCCTAAATGACACGCACCGATTGTACACTTATCTTGATATGTAGGAGAGTATCTTCCTGGAATATCTGAAGAAAACTAAATGATCCATTTGGTCTTTCTAAAGGACTTTGTGTAAATCGGGTGGAATATCTGAAGTTTTTCACAGGATCAAAAATGAATTGTCCAGAAGACATTACAAGATCTAGGTAGTCTATCTTGGAATCCATCGCATGACCTTGTTGTCTTGTCTAGAGAGTGTCACATGATCTAGATGACTTTACTTGGTATCATTCACAAGAGTTATCTTGACATATGTTGAGGGTTTTGTGAGATTCAATATGACAAGTCTTGGATGGTGTCCCATTTCTTGGATAACATCCTTGGAGGGCATCGGGAGACCTGTAAAACATGTCTGGATGGCATCATGGGTCTCAAAATACTTTCCTAGAGGGTTTAATAAGGACTTAGTTTACATGTGAATATGCATTTGTGAGACTTAGTTGTCATGAGATGGTGTTGTTATATGAGTCAAGAGATATATCTAAAGGATTCAATGAGTCTTGGGAGACAGGATCAGAGGGCTTCAGGAGACTAAAGTGGAATGCCCAAGTGGAACTGTGTGACTTTCTCTGACATTCCCATAAGATTTCACGCGACCCAAATAGCATGTTGACGAAGCACCACGAGAACCAAGAGACATGTCTTGGTGAAGTCACATGTCTTGGATGACTCACGTGAAGCACATGAGGGAAAATGAACATGTTTTTTAAGTCTTTTATCATTAATATTTTTTCTAGCCCTTGTCTTTAGAATGCCTTAGATTTATTCAGTATTAATATATTTTTATTCTCGAGTGATTTGGAAGATAAACTATATGTTTTTCACACGTCTTGTTAGAAGTCCTCTGTCTAATCTATGAATGATCATGTGAATTTCTTTATCTATAATTAATGATCTCTATAGTTTTTCACAAGTATATTATCTAATGGAATAATTTATGTTCACAAGATCAGTCACCCTAAGTAATATTCTCCAGTTATTGTTCAAAATTCCTAGTGTTCATCCACGTGTTCGTGATATGTTGCTGTTAAATTTTCATGCTCGGTGGGGAATTTATAGGACCTTCCACCCCAGTTGTTTTTCAATTTGTGTGGAATATATGGAATGAATCTAGTCTAGAGTCGACAAAGTGGTCTAGAACCATGCATCTTCATGATCCTTTGTCATGGATTGTTCTGAGGGAGTCACTTGATTTTTAGCAGTCGTGAGTCCCCCTATCAACACCTCCATTATTAGATTATTCCTAATTAATTGGGACTTGTTTGATCATGTATTTATTCTTAAGGACTTCCATATTTTCATATTGACACGTATAATGGCCTTCGTGATATCAATTTGTCTATTGAATGGCCTTCGTTAGATACTCAATGCCTTGTTTGGGGCATTTTGTGAGGTAAAGGTGGCTTGTCTAAGGGTCTCCACGAGATCAGGTAGGCTTGTCCATGAGCCTCACAGGACCATGCTATGAACATCCTTAGTGTGTCTCATGCATTTTATGACCATGAGATGCTTCCACATCCTCCCTCTTTTATTCTATTTTTTTTATTTTACTAAGGTTGGGGTGTCATGCGAGATTACATGAGTAATGTATAAGACAATTACACTATTTTTTATGATGCTTAAGGTGACCAATAGGGGTCCAATGGGGGTGTGGGATAATTTTGTGGAAAAATACATCTATTTTTCCTTATGGAGATAAAAGGGAATCGCATGGTTTCCTATAAATACCCAATTATTTCTGTGTGATGAATATGACAAGCCAAATGGATTTCACGAGATGAGGCAGGTATGTAACCAAGGAATCATGGTGTCTTGTGGACCAATAGGGGTGTATTGTGTGATATTTAAGACTGAAAGTAGCTCCCACCTCCTCCCATTTAATTTACATTGTTTATTTTTTACAATTCTTAAGGTTCATGTAATGTTTCTTGGATGTTTTCAAGGATAACTACCCTTCCCATTGGTGATGAATTGCATGAAAATTTTTACCGCTAGAGGACTCCACCCGTTGGATATTTTCCTCCTTATTTTCAAAGGATTTTCAGGGTGGATTGTCAGGTGATTTCTGCCAACAAACTGTGTGTCCTAGGGGTGCTTATCTAACTATCGTTGTGTAGCCACTAGTTGTTCAGAGCACCTTTACAATAGTAGGAGACAATTTTAAAGGGGTTTTGTGGGATCCATTGTTGGTTATTCACTGTGTGTGGAGTCTTCATGTGACCATATAATGGTCATGCGATCAAAATCCCTTTGAAGTCTCACACGATCCATAGTTCTCAGCCACCTTCTTCTTCCTTTGACTTTACGAGGAAAATAATACCCATACTCAAGTATTTATTCCTTTGTGAATTTGTTTATGCTCACTTGGAAGGCATTGAAAAATTCCCCCCTCCTGAGCGACATATGTGGGGACAAGTGCTCAGTTTTTAGAAAATTAAATTCCTTCTAGAGACTTTGTAATTTTCAAGAATTGATATTTTTGGGCGATGTCTGGTCTGTCGGGTGATGATTAGTATTCTATGGAATTCTCTATATATAGGGTCACATCAGACCATTCATTTCACCTGCCATCCCTTCTTTCTAAGTGCTCTCACTTTTTCCTCTGTTATGTGATTCTTTTTCAAGACCATTCCACAAGACCCAATCACAAGACCCCATCACGAGCCTTCATCATGAGATCTATACCATAAGACTATTTTTTCTCAGGTTCTAATTTGAACCATTTACAAACTATATTTTGGTAACAGTTTAAACTTCGACCATGAGGTATTGAAATTTTCTTGAGGGTTTCATGGTATTTTCTAGTTTGATCATATAATTAGCTGACCATCATTTGATTGACATGACCATGTCCATGTCACATGATTATAAGTCTCCAAAGGGTTGAGGTGATTGCACGATTCCCTGTGAGTGTTATGAGAAACACGAGAGGTCAAAAGATTCATGAAACCTTTAGGTTGATTTTAAAATGACTAGTTGATTCATGTGATACGGATAGTGATGCCGGGATTTTATGTATTTGTTTCTATCAAGAAATTATTATATTTGTCTAACATATTTTACTTAGTTATTTTCACATGGTTTCTAGTTCCCATCGATCTTCCCCAGATGTATCTAATCAAAGTTCCTTGATTTCTAGTAATCACAAAGTATATCCTCAATATAATGTATATACTAATAATTACAGTATGAAAAGGTTCCTCCCATCTTATATTTGGAGCTATACTTTATCTCAACAGCCACCTCTATATGGGTTGGTCTGCTAGATGATGCTTCCATCCCTCCTCTATCCTCTAATCTATCATCTCAATGGGTGTCATCTTCTCACTATTATGTCCAAACAACAATTTATGAGGATGACGACTGATCACTTCTCGGTCTCATGAATTATCTTATATATTTTCAAACTCTCCCTTAGGTCCATATGGTTTTGACTTTTCTCATCATCCCATTTCTCAGAGTTATTCATGTATATTTTCTTCCTCCCTAAACAATCCTTGTACTGGATGGTGTTTGAAGTGGGATCTCCATCCTGGTAGTAATTTCTTTGATTAATGAGAATCTCCCTTTTGGGTTAGCGAAAGTTGCATAAAGTTTGTTTATCCGCTATTCAATGTTCGTCTTTATGAATCTGTGTGGATTTATTAGTTCATCATTTACCACCAGCCCAACCTTCTTTGAGAGATGATCAGTCATTAGTGACATGGAACCAACACATTCCATCTTCCCTAACTATGAAGTGGGTATCAATGTATTAGATATCTACAAAATGTGTGGTATCCTCACTCTTGGAGAGATATATGATGAATTCTTATCTACTACAAATGCATGGGATGATACATTGCAGACCCCAGTTTTGGTGAGGGATATGATTATTATTTAAAGGAATAAATTGAATAAGGATCTGAAAATGAGTTCACTCATTTATTTCATGGATTGGATCGATAATTTTCTTTTACATAACAGAGGTAGAACAACTATTATACATCCTCATTTTTTCCCTTCTTATCAAGTATATGATGGAATTGGATTATATTGGCTTGTCTTGGATGTTGGAGATTATATCTCATTTGGATATGAAGTTAATTCAAATATATATCCACACCTTAGGTTGGTAGGCTTTATAGATATGTTTTTAATGGTTATATTTTCCAGGATAGGGATGAACCATAGATATTTGAGTTAGTACATTGGTGATGGTGACATAACTTACGAAAGGACGGTGGATCAATTTAGTAGTACCCATCCTTGTACATCATTACCAGCTCTTAGTCTATATTCGACAACGTATAACCCCTTTCAGGATCAACGGTGTTCTCCAGTTTCTATTCAGCTGGATAGGGGATCAATTTCATTGTTATGAATATTACAATACCACATGGATCCCTAATGCTTCATCCCAC
This sequence comes from Viscum album, assembly GCA_963277665.1. Lineage (NCBI taxonomy): Eukaryota > Viridiplantae > Streptophyta > Magnoliopsida > Santalales > Viscaceae > Viscum > Viscum album. The sequence goes on along the minus strand of OY728129.1, from coordinate 408,909,144 downwards.
CCAAGACTGTTGAATATATCTAGGGTTGGGGTTATGTCTCTAATCCCTTTTGAGGTCAAATATGTGTTGATCCACTCTGAAATATTCTATTTATTTCCTTTTCATGCACCAGTTGGAGCAATTATAGATAACGATAGTGGCTCTCTTAATGAAAGGTCATATATGATCATTCTCTAGGATGTGGTTCTTACAACTAGAGTGCATGAGCTAGTTATCTAAAAACCTTATGCACCTAATCGGGTTTCTCTTCACTTTGGATTCATTCAAAGGGTCTCCCCTCTTCCTTTGGTCGACGTTCAAGGGCAGATACATCATAGATTTATTCTTTAAATTTTGAAGATGCTGGAATGTGAAGATACTGATGCTAAGATTATACTTTCGAATTCTAACGCTTCCATCTTCTTTACCTATGATTATGCCCAGAATTCAGTACCAAATTAACCATGTAGTGTTCTAAACTAGTTGTTTCATCTTGTGTATAGTCCCTTTTCCTCCCCAACTATGTTATTAGTGGTGAAAATGTAGTTGATCGAAGATCTAGGTGAGAAGTCAAGAAATAATCCATGTTCAAGTGATGATTATTCTAATGGTGAAAAATATTCTATTGAGGAAATTATCCTCTAGAACAGGCTATGGATGATATGCCTATTGAGATAAGGGTATATGGATATTCTTCTCCAATTTTTTTCATTGGTTCAACTGGTTAGTCCTCCTCCTATTTTTCCTACTCCATCTGTCACAGAGTCTCAGGTGCAACGTAAACTAATACGGAAATAGATTCATGACTTGATCAATAAGACCCCCTTAGAAGTATTCTCTGACCAAGGGGGATGCCTTTACTTGTTATTTCATGACTTAGGGGTAGGTGTTTTTGACCAACAGCCTCTGTAGAAATTATAAATCAAGTCATTTTGACTTGAAAAGATCTAACTGCAAGTGAAAGAGATTTTCTCAACCTTGTAGATGTGGTTCCCCTTTCTATGAATTTGTGGGAGATGTTAGAGGCATTAAAGTAAGTTAAAAAGTTGATATCATAATTTCAAGATAATATATTTTCCCAGACAGTGCAGACATGGATGTGTGAGGAGATTATTGCCTATCTGAGCTCTGGCCTTTCAAAATCATCATCCTCATTGGACACTACTCAAAAGAGGGTTGAAGAGTTGACTACTTTGGTTGAGACCCTCCATCTTGGGGCATACGCCGAAGATGAAAAGATATCGGAACTCCAACGTTCAATTAATGCTTCTCTCCATACTATTTTTGATCTTACAAGCATAGTCGACTGAATTTTTTCATGATTCAAATTTTGTAATGAACTCTATTTTTTATGATACTTCAAAGACTCCAACATTCAGAGATTCCTCTATCTTTTTTACACTGTGAATGGATGAATTTTCTAAACCTTCTATACTACTATAAATTTTTCATTCATTCATGATGTTCATTATATCTTGTTGCTCTGATATTATGATAATCACTAATTTTACCTATCCTTTACATAAAATCAATTAAACCTAAATATCTAGATCTGAATATTTAAAACATAACAAATTCCTTTGGATATTTACTCATGAATTCCCACCAACACGAGAATCTCTACTAATGATTTGTTCCAATTATCTTCAGATCACCTGATTTTCATAAAGATTTCCTGGTAAGGATACATGTCTTGAAGGGAGAGTGATCTATCTTCTACCAAATGTGATAGGCTTGACTAGATTAGCTTGATCATGAAAAGTCCATATAGTGGGCCTTACATGCCTTTTCAATCTAATAACCTTACATGCATTAGATTATGGTCTTTCATTTTAGACATTTGGTGTTCTGTAGTTTAGGGTCTTTGATCTTGGACCTTGGGTGCACTATAGTTTTGGGTCTCTGATCATAGACCATTGTGTGTTGTAGTTTACACTACTGTAAAAACAGACTATACCCATGGTATAGGCCCCAAAACTGTGGTTATATCTTATACCCACGATTTTGGAAACCATGGGATGGAAAGGCGTCGCAATAGAGGTCCTCACCTATACCCATGGTTTACTAAACCATGGGCACAGTGACTGAACAGCATGGCACAATGCTGTATTTAGAGTTTTCAAACCGTAGGTAAAAAATGATGAAAATCATGGATGGCCGAATTCAAACTTGCACCTCCCGCATCCTGCACACACACAGTGACCAACCGAGCTAATACAGGTACTGATATATACAAATACTTTTATTTTAATATATTAATATAACTACTATAATCGAAAAATGAGGATTTGTGGGGTTTCAAACCTGCACCTCCCACATCTTGCACACACACAGCGACCAACTGAGCTTATACCGCTATTGTTATATATATATATATACTTTTATTTTAATATATTAATATAATAGTTATAATAGAAAAATGAGGATTCGTGGGGTTTCGATCTCACGACCTGTGCAGAAGGATTTCACGGACTAACCAACTAACCTAAGAATATTATTGGTTTATAGATATACCTCTCTTTACTTATATTCAAATTACTCATATATTTGAAAATAATGAAGTCACAGGATTCGATCATGGGACTTCCTCATGAAAATCGAAGATCTAAACTAACCAACCTAAATAATTTATACGATTTAATATTTCTATCTGTAAAATTATATTATTCAAGATCGTCTTTTCACCAAAAACAATTTCTTCCCTGTAGAATTTTTTTTTCTCGCTATAATACGGGAAAGATATACCCACAGTTTTGAAAACCCATGGGTATAGGTCTTTGAAAAAAATACCACCTATAACCATGGTTTTCCAAAACTGTGGGTATAGGTCTGCAGAACAACACCTTTACCCACGGTTTTCCAAAACTGTGGGTATATGTCTTCAAAAAAAACCTATACCCACGGGTTTTCCAAGAACCATCATTATAGGGGACCTATACCCACGGTTTTGTAGAACCGTGGGTATAGGTCCTCATACTATCCCTATACCCATATTTTTGGGATATAGTGGGTACAGGGGGGCCTATACCCACGGTTGTGCACAACACCATGGGTATAGACCCATTTTCTAGTAGTGTTAGGGTCTTTGTTCTTGGACCTTTTTGTGATATAGTTTAGGGTCTTTGATATTGTGACTCTGTGTCATGTATTTTAGGGTCTTGGATCTTGGACCTTTGGTTTGTCACAGTTTAGGGTTTCTGAGCTTGGACCATGGGTGTGATGTAATTTAGGGACCTTGAGATTGGACCATTGGTGTGCTATAATTTAGGGTATTCAATATTAGACCTTTGGTGTGTTGTAGTTTAGTTTCCTTGAGCTTGGACCTTTGTTGTGCTGTAATTTAGGGTCATTGAGCATAGAACTTTGGAATGTTGTAGTTTAGGGTACCTGATCTTTGACCTTTAGTGTGATGTAATTTAGGTTCTTTCATCTTGGACCATATATCAAAGACCATGGAATATGGTGCAGACATGGAAGGAATGACATAAAACACACTGAGGTGCTAGGTTATGTCATGGTGTTGTTAGGGATCACAAGTATTGGAGTTCCTTTCTTCTATGAAAGAGATTCCTATACTTGGTGGGTTGAATCCCTTATGCATCGATAACATAGAAAAGAAAAGATGATCTCTACTCTTTTCCAAAGGTCATGGAAGATTTATGGAAGCAATATAGGTTGAGGGATAAATAATAGGGATACTAGGTCCACCTAGATATTAGGAATTTGGGGTATTTAAATCATAACCCAAAATCTTGAGACTATGGATATAGGATGGAGGATATATACCAGGTATGTCTAGTATCACTTTAAGATGTTTGGTTCGACCTTAGTGTCAGTGAGGCTCACAAGGATTGAAGTTCCTTTCTTGTAAGGATGAGATTCCTTTAGTTGATGGGTCAAAGACCTTATGTGTTGATAGCATGGGCAAGTCAAGTTGATCACCAATTCATTAAGAGGGTTATGAAATATTTTAGAAGACTAGAACATCTAGATGATGAAGTTGGGTATGGAAATAAGGCTATCTAGGAAGGGTTATGGAACCTTAGGTTAATTTAGCAATTAATGTGAAGATCAATATCTATGCCATGTGGTTTTAGATCATGAGTCATGGGCCATAAAATTATTGATAATGGGTTGTCACATTCTTGCCTTGATAAAGGGTACAAAACATGATGACATAAAGTTGAGGATGTCAAATCCACTTGAATAGTCTGGTTACAAGAATTGTAAATCATGACCCATGAATATCTAAGATAACGAGAGAGAAAGAAAAAAAAAATTGGTATAGGTCGATCAAGCCTATACTATTTCATGAGTTTTAGACGATAACTCATAGTTTTAATGGGGATCTTCCTAGGATCTGATGGTCTGTTCGACAGGGCAAGTCCGTGTTACAAGTCTATTATGGGGAGGTTGCGTCATCTCAGACTTCAAAGGTATGAAAGTGGTTTATGAAATTTGTAATATTCAAGAAGGGTTTGAGCAACTTAAAAGTTGTGTCACCACATAGAGAACATATTATCACTGACATTATATATGAAAAATTATTTCTCTAACTTTTACATGGACTAGGGGGTCCAGCGAGCATAGATTTGTTTTTATTAGGGCCACAAAGTGGACCCTATGAGGTTTATGCCTTATTTATTTGCACCCAAAACTCTAGTGATGAAGAGTTTAGTGAGGGAAGACTTGAATTTGGATCATGTATCCATTTGTGGGTTATCAATATGAAATGTTTTCTGTCTATTTTTCTATAATTTTAAGGTCTTTCAATTTAGACCATTATGGGCTAGAGTTTAAGGTCGTATAACGTTAAAGAAAGAACATGAAATTTAAGGTCATGAATCACATGAACCTAATATGGGATATGTTACCCAAGATCCAAATTACGATACCTAGGGTCAAAATCACTCCATCATCCTTCTCAGTGAGAGATAGAAATGTTGAAAATCATGGCTTGAGGTTCTCGGGTCATAGGTAATGATATGGGGATGACATGTTGGATGTGTCCCATAACAATTTGAGATGTTAGGTATCACCTAAGTGTCGTTGGGGCTCACAAGAATTAAAAATCACTTTATATTGAACAAATATGTCATTGGTTGGTGGGTCTCAACCCCTTCTGCATCAATTTCATGGCTGAACCGAGAGATCTCCTTTATTTTACAAGAACCATGTAAGGTTTGTAGTGACCCGATGTGTTCAATACATGAAGTGTGGTATATGGATTGAGGTGATTTTAAAATATGGGAGAATCACCCCATACTTTAGTTAACCACGTAATGTCTCTTGTGGTCCTTCAATAAGGAATGAAAAATGTGTGATGGTCTATACAGTTTATCATCAGTAGTGGGGAAATTTTTCAAGTAGTTTAACATCATACAGTAAGGAAATTTTTCATGCAGTTTATCATCATGCGGTAAAGATGTATTTTCCATGCATTTTTAATGTCATGCAACCAAAATTTTTTCCTTTTAGTTTAACTTCATGTGGTAAGGATTTACTTCCATACAGTTTATCATCATGTTGTAAGAATATAGGAACTGACATGAATGGATGGAAATGTTGTGGTTGGGCCCAAGGGTGAAAGTCTAGGCATCACTATGTACCTCATGAAAAATGAGAATCAACCCACACGTAGTTTTGAATATCCATTCCATTTAATGTCATGCGATGAGGATGTAGATCCCCCAATGTGAAATTGTGGTGTTGTGGATGGTCCCATAAATGAAATTATGGGTGTCACTAAATATCTCATGGTGATGAGAATCAATGCACACATAGTTCTTAATGAAGTACCCTATATAGGTCTGACTCATATGGGAAGAGGGGGAATATTTATATTGATTTAATGTGACTGGGCCAGATGTTGGAAATATGGATGTCACTATGTATCTTTTGAGGACAATAATCAAGTCACACATAGTTATTGAGTTGGAAATACTCTACGTTGGTCTGACCCATACGTAGAGGTGGGAATTATTTTTGTTAATTTTTTTAGTTGGGATCAATATTGAAGACCCAAGAATCACTATGTATCCTGTGAGGAAATAAATCAAGCCACATGCAACTCTTAAAGAACTATACAGTTTAACGTCACATGACAAGGAAAAATATGGTCCAATGTGGAATAGTGGTGATGTTGCAGCTGGGCCCTAAGGATAGAATTTTGGGAATCTCTATATATGTATCATGAAAATGATAATCAAGACAAACTTATTTCTTGAAGAATAGTGTAGTTTAATGTCATGAAGAAAGGATGTGGCCTACCTAATGTGAAGAGGGATAAAGTGGTTAGAGATGTGGTAGAAGACCAAAACCAACTATAGTAGTCCTCATAGGCGAGGTTCATTGGAGTGTGTAGTTTCATGTCATGTAGGGGACATTAATTGTGCAGTTTAACATCATGCAGTGAGGACTCATGGTATTCCATTTACAGTCTTGCATTCAAGATCGAGATGGGCCTGTTGAAATCTATTATACCTTGTTTGTGTGGGGAAGCCCTTACCCGGACTCCTAATCTCGTGTGATCTATGATTAGTATGAAAAAAGGAGTGTAAATGGTTCCTCTCATCATACATAGGAATTTAAGAGAAGGATAGGGGAATTTCGTATCATGTGGTGGCTTGACCAATATATAGGATCGAGGTGTCCCTATGCATCTCTTTGGAAATAAGAATCATTCCATACATAGTTCTAGGAAACCAGTGCAGTTTAACATCATGTGGTAAGAGTGTGGGTGGATCAATGTGAATGAAGATGGATATTATGGATTCATATAGTTTTACATCATGTGGTAAGGAGGTAGATCACCCGATGTGAAGGAAAAGGGATGTTGTGGATCTATATAGTTTAATTTTATGTGGGAAGAAATTTTTCTTTATAATTTAAAGTCACGTGGTAAGGAAATTTTCCTTACAGTTTAATGTCATGTGTTAAGGAAATTGGATCACCATATGTGAAATGAATTTAATCCTATGGATGGGGACAAGAATAGTGGTTTGGGAGTCACTACATATCATGTGATAGAATGAACCAATCCATACATAGTTCATAGTGAACCATGATGTTTGACGTCATGCTGCTAGGATGAACTCTGTACATTTTATCATCATATGGTCAAGATTAATTTTTATAGTTTAATGTCATGTACCCAGAATGAATGAATGGGCTTAATTTTTTGTGAATTCCCATTTGATGACACCAATGAAAAATATTTCTTGATAAATATTATATTGGACGGTGGTGTGACACACTCCCCCTGCATGGTGTCCAATGAGTAGTCTCCATTATGATAAACCTTATGAATTACATAAGGCCCTTCCCACTTGGGTTCCAGTTTCAACGGCTTCATTCCCGGTATCCTTGGGGTTATAAGAAAAAACACCAATTCCCAAGAGAGGAATGAATGAAGGTGGACCTTTTATTAAAGGCTCATGTGATCCGATTCTGATAAACCTCTAGGTTGTGTAGTGTGCGCATCTGTTCTCATCTAGTCGTTCCAATTATTTCATCCACTTTTGATACTTTTCATCATCTGAGAGATTTCTGCAAATGGATATTCAGAGTGAAGGTAGCTAAACCTCTATGGGTAACCCTTCCTCGGTCTTGTACACAAATGAGTATGGTGTTTCATGTGTGGCAGTACGTGTGGTGTTATGGTAGGCCCATAAAGAATGGAGAAGTTTTTCCGAACAAGACTTCTTATCCTTGTTCATCATCTTCTAGATTATATTTTATAGAGTCTAATTAAAGGCCTATATCTATCCATTTATCACCGAATAATAGAGATATTAGTGATTAGACTCGATATTATAGACCTAGTACAGTCTCTTCAATTCTATAGAACATATGTTGGTGTCGTTGTCTGTCAATATTTTGTGAGGGACCCTGAACCTGGTGATGATATGGGACTTCACAAAGTTGGTGATATTCTTTATCCTGACATCCTTAAGGGGTATTTCATCTACCCATTTATAAAATAAGTCAACATTAGTAAGGATGTACTTGAATTTCTTATTTTTGGATGGGGATATGGCCCCACAATATCTATTCCCCAAATGGAAAATGACCAGGAATAATTAGCTATGTGCAGAAATTTCAGGGGTTGATGGATGAAGTTTACATGAATCTTGAATCAAGAAATTTCATGGTGAATTCCATAGAGTCTTGTATCATGGTTTTCCAATAATATCACAACCTCCGAATTTGGTGGAAGATTAGGGTTCCAGATTGATGGGCATTATAGAAGCCTGCATAGACTTCTTCCATGATGGAATAAATATATCCTTTACCATAAACCTATGAGGATTCCGTGAAATCCATGTTTATAGAGGACTTTTTTCTCATTTTCACCATCTTACAGAGAGAAGTTCATTGCACAGTTCTGAATTTATTCTCTCCCAGCTCAGTCTATCAAGAGAATCCCATTTTGGAGATAACCAATTATGTGATCCACCCATCAAAGAGTGGTCATTGGTTCATAACACTCTAGGGTGGTACTGAACTAATTGATTTCTTTTATATCACATATTATGATCTATGAGACCATTCTTAGATGTGTGATATGGAAGATTTCTTCCTCTTGATCACGGTTGTCCAGGATGGTGGCTGCATTAGCTAGTGCGTCGGCGCAAGCATTCTGTGATCGGGGAAGATGATGCAATGTGGGATCAAAAGGGAATTTTTCCATTAATCTCCTGACATAGCTGGTGAAATGGGTAAGTTCCTATTTTTTAATAGTATATTCACGATTGATATTATTTATCACCAATTCTTGGTCCCCTTTGATATTCATGTAGGCTATGTGCAGCGGTTAGGTTAGTTCCAGTCCAGCGATGAGGGCTTGGTATTCTACCTCATTATATGTGAATCCTTTAGATAGTGATAATGAGTTGGGAAAAACTTCTTTGTCTAGATAAATAAATACAATCCCTATACCAACCTGATTGATCTTCATGTTTTCCATCCTAATACTGATAGGGCTCTTAGAGGCACCATCAAAGTACATATCCCATGATTAAGGAGTATCATGGGAATTGAATACCTCCTCATCTGGAAGCTCAGTGTATTCTAGTGTATTTTCTATGGCAGGATGTGATATGATAAAATCAGTCGGGTCATACCCTTTCACTGATATATGTGATATGAACTAAATGTCATATTTCCAGAAAATGACCACCCATCAAGCCAAGTGACCATTAAACATAGGACGTCCAAGGATGTTCTTGAATATATATATGTGCTTCTTTAGAAATGAAATGTACATATATTGTTCTTTGAGGGGAATGTCATCACTAATTAGAATAATCCATGAGTCTTATTTTATTCCTAGATTTATCTTCCTAAGATCTTCTATGGTAGTGGAGATTCTTTCTTCTAATGTTGTAGGGGAATTCCTAATAATATCCTCATCTTCCACCAATTCTGATTCTGTGGAGTCATTTTCAAATGAAGCTATAAATCTGAGGGATTCACTGTCACTGTCAAGGTGATGGAGGTAATTAGAAGAGACATCTTCATCCCTTTTTATCTAAGTCATCGCTTAGATATGATAGAGCTAATTTCATTTTATACTATCATTATGGAAAAGAGGGGCTCAGACCACTAGGTTTATATCTTCTACCTTGACCAGATTTATGGGGAGAACATAGTCACCATCGAGCATACTCTAGGGATTCACAGGGGTGGTCCCCAAACCATTAGGATCTAGAACATATAAATCATCATCCTCCATTGGTTTCTTACCTCCCTTCATGTAGAAATTTTCTTCAGCATATGTGGATCTTCAAGACTCTAAGGGGGTGTTGTCACCATGTAGTATGTCAACTTTTCCATCGATGGGGTACTTCAGACACTGATAGAATGATGATTGTACTGCCAAGTGAATATGGAGCTAGGGACTCCCTATCAGGACATTATATGCGTTTTCTTGCTAAATAACCATCAAATTAGCTTCAAAGGAGATTTCCCCAAACTTGGATTAGAGTTTGTTCTTACTGAGGGGTCTTTTCTCATGCTTATCATACCATTGAATGGTTAGATTTGTGGGAGATAAGTCCCATTTTCCATATTCCAAATGTTATAGGGTTCAAATAAGGATGATATTGACCCCAGATCCATTATAAACTTGAAGGCTTTGGACATTGACATTATTGAGTCTTCCTAAAACGAATAAGGGACTGATATGTCCTGGGATGGCCTCTTACTGATCATTAATTGTGAATGATATGGCGACATGACATTCTGAGGGCATAGTCTCCACTTGATATACCTCAGCTGTAGTGACTTCTATCTCAAACTTCTATGGGATTCATAGGGCTTCAAAAAGTGCCTCCATTAGTTTTTTTTGAAATAAAATGTTTATCAAGGATTAAGAGTTTGGATGGGACTACATCCAACTATTTCAGAAAATCATGATTTTCACCAAATGTTGGTGCTTCTGGATATGGGGTTTCTCCTGGGCATGTAGTTCAGGAGCTGAGGAATTTGAGGTGAACAGGCTTGGGGCTTGTGCAGAAGTCGAGGGGACATCTTCTACTAGTGGTGCAGGTCGTACAGACCTTTCTTATTGTCTTGTTTTATTACATTGAATCCCCTCTAGGTGATCATGTAAGAAAATCAGATATAGGTGACTTTTGGTGGACATTGGGTCACCTCCTTGCCTTTTTTGAGCCTTCTGGAGTGCTTTCTCATGACTTTCATTAGTATATATGTCCACCATGGGGATATGATTGGAATACTGGTTCTAAACACATCCGTATTTTCCCGTGTCTCCTCAGTTTTGGTGCATATGGCCTCCCATTCCCAAGTTATGTGTGAGAAATTCATATTTAGGGGTATACTCATTGATTTATCAGGGGTGTGCCAATTGTATCATTTTGAAAGAACCAAATATGATATCTTTATTCGATGAGGATTCTGTTTTGTATGGTGGTCCCATGTTTCGGATGTTGTAGGGAAGAAATCTACATGAGTTAGGGATTGCATTGGAGAGGAATATTATTCCTCCTCTTCTATTTCTTTGGGATTATGGTGGTCACTACCACCTTTGGGAGGCACTTCTGATGTCTTTTTCTTGGGTGTAGGATCTATTGTGGGTCTGTACAAGTGTACTTTTAGGGTGGCATGATCTTGATCAACTTTTTTTTAAATTCATTCAGTTGTCAAACTTTTGTACACACCTAGACAAAACATTATCCTTTAACCATCCTATTCTTATGACCAAATGGTGGTTATACAATCCACCTACTCTGGGGAGTTGTCTAGTGCCACCTATCTAGATTTGACCATGCCTTTAAGGACGTCATTTAATATGAATAAATAATGGGTATTATATCCTTGCCTTCAATGGTAAGGGTAGTAGTCAGGACGATCAGTGTGGTTAACCTTATCAGGAATTCTAGGATGTGGAATCTTGATAAGGTTATTTTCCATAGATTCCATGAAATAACCGATGAATTGTTCATTTTGGAAGGAGTATACTTTTTTCATTCGTTCCTCAAATCCCAAGTGGCCCTGATTTCTCTATGCTTCTGGACAAGGGTGATTCGGTGGTTGTCATCATTCAATAGGAGGCATTGTGTGGTTTAAATATTGCCTAGGTTCCTAGATGGGAATTGATACTGGCTTGAGGGTGATAGTTGTAGCTTCTTCTCTACCTATACTTTTCTCTTGTGTTGTGGGCATGAGTTGATTTTTGGGTCTGTTTCACTAAATATACTCCTCAATATGTTGTTCCATTTCAAAAAACTCTCAAAACCCACCTGGATACTTCATCGGGATAAGAGGTGTCTACAACTCATCCCTGAGGTTTTTAGCAAATAGTTATAGTATTTAATCTTGAAAGATAGGGATGCTGAGAGAATAGGTTAAACCTTTCCATTTTTCTATGAAATCCAACACCCTCTCATTATCATGTTGTTGGAAATTTTTTAGGTTGAATATTGTTTTCTTTCATAGCATGGAGATAAACTGATAATGGAACTAATGATGAAGGTCTTACAAACCTACAACGGATCCTGCTGGCAGGTTTCTATACCAAACAAAGGCTAGTCCTGTCAAAGTCTGTATAAAATCCTCATCTTTTTTGCCACCTGTTGACTTGAGGGCCCATCCCCGGCCCACATAGAGATTCAAAGTGTTTGATATGTTTTTTAGTGTTTGCTAAACTATCAAAGGTATATAAGGTAGGATTTAGAAAGCTGGTTTGAGGTGTAACATCATTCACCCATCCAGGATATGGATTCCTCTCAGACTGCACAGATGTGTATTGCCCTTATATGGCTTACATTTGAGTACGCAGGGGCTCGATGACATTATGTAACTCTAGGGGGACTACTTCTTGAGTAGTATCCCATCCATATAGACAGGGTGGGGGCTAATAGGGTGGTCCCGCATTAATCTCCCACTGATTATCAATTTTTCTTATGACTAAATTATTTTACTAATGGGGGAGAGGTTGTCACCGCAATGGAGGGAAGTCATGATCATTTTAGACATCCTCATTTATGTATAATGGTTGTCTAGATCCAAATAAATTTTTTTTCTCAAATGACTCTCTTACTAGCGAATCAGTTATGGGGTAGAATATTCATCTCTTCATAAAGATGATACCCGACAGGAATATTTCGCCCATGTAACTCCTCATTGAGTTTCCAGAGAGTTTGTATATCACTCTTAAATTGTGATAATTGTTATTTCGAGGAAGGAACTTCAATTATTTTGGGAGGTGATTGGGATATAGTTGTATCATTCCCCATTGAAATGTTCCATCATTGAGGCTGCAACTAGGTATTCATTGTTTCCATATTTTGGATCCTTCATTGGGTCTAGGTGTGTGCAGCCTCATTTGGTGCATACAAATCACCCTCCTATTGAGGTATATTATCTATGTTGTGGCCCTCTACATTTTCATATTGATCAATGTGTTCCATGTTGACAATGACAACATCCACAAAAGTATATTGGGTAATGGTAGTTATGTCATTACTTTCAATGCAACAAGATATTTCTACATTACCTTTATTGGGGTCATTTTTTTAATCCTTGGCCATATTGGGTTTCTTTTTCTTGTGATCCCTGTGGGGTATAAGCACATTTTTCATATGCTCCTCTTGTCTCCGCCTATGAATAGTGACTTTTGGGGAGTTTCTAGTAGTGGTTGATGTATGGACCCAACTAGCAGTGGTTTGCCTCACGATGGGAGGGATGGGTGGGACACTAACTATTTTCCTCCCAACATAGAGAGGATTGATTCTACCTATAGTGATAATGATGATGAAAATGACCTCATTCCTATATGGTGGGGGTCATTCAGGGCCATAATTGTCATTGATTAGTCATAGTGTTGAGGATCAAATGATTCAAGTTGGGGATTTGATGATTCATAGGATGGAAATATATATACAAATTCCCCTAGCTCAGTGGGATGGGGCTGATCTAGAATCACCACTAATTCATCTAGGACCCTTGTAGGGGATGATGAACTTAGAGGAAGTGATTGAGATCTAAATTCCCCCCAACCCAGTGGGCTGGGGTTTTCTAGTATATGTTGAGGATATTTCTTGAATCCTCTATGGAATTGAAGATCTAAGGGGTGGAGATGGTAGTAGATATTCTTCAACCTTGGGGGCTAGGTCCTCTCTGGGACAACAACTATGGAAGATTAATTGTGTCCTATTTGATGCGGTGTAGCTGTGTTCACGTAGGGGATGAGTGTGATGGTAGCCCATGATGGGAACCATTCTTTATGGGAAGTTGTCCAAGTTATTGGAACTTCTATCTATATGTATGAAATGAATTAATATTGGTTCTAGGAGCCTAGTTTAACATCCTTTTGTCTATCCTCTCCCTTAGTTCATGATGTATGTGTATCGTTGAAGTGGGGGAACTCTTTTTTAGTGACCAAATAGCTCGAGTGTTTCCCGATCCCCTGATTTCTTTGGAGGCTATAACATTACAAGACACCGAATATGAGGGTTTCTATTATTCCAGGGGAGTGGAAAAGTGTAACTCTCCATAATTTCTCCATCCTTGAATACTGATACATGACATGGATTTAGATATCAGCTACTAAAGTGTCATAATGTACTAGAGGCAAGCATGTTGCATATTTACACTGGGATTTTTTGGTTTTGGATCCGAAACCATGGAGATAGTGGCCAGTTCTAGCTGAAAATCGATTATTTTGATGGTATGAAGGTGAACCTCATATCCTAGATAAGTGAGGTGTCTAGCCTTCAGCCTCTGATGAGTATCTCACATATTTTGGGTTAGATATGGCATTCACTCCTTTTATAATTCATATGGGATATCATAGTCAGAAGTATACGGGGGTCAGAACATGATGATGAGGTTGTTTCCATATAACTCTCTTCATATGTCAATGTCATCGTCCTCCTCATCATACTTACATGACTCCATCTGATCATACCATAAAAGACAGTTATGATGGTCACCTGTTGATGAGAGTGGAGTGTTGCTGGAATTTGATAGGGAACCATATACAGTTGACCCCTAATGTTTGGAGAACATCTCTATACAAAGGTGTTGGAGTTTTGAATACGTCTCTAAATGGGGGTGTCTGTGAAAGGGGAGAATTTCCTTATCTGTGGGAGATATCGTCGTGGTGAGTTTCAACATGGTGGATGTTAGGAGTAGAGTCCCTGTGATCCATCTCCACACTACCACATGGAGGACTATTATGGTAATGAGCATCTGCTACGTCTGAATTGATATAAGAGTCAATGGACCCTTGTTATGTTGAGAATGTATTTTGAACAAACTCAAGGACACGGACATTGATGACATTATGTATATGGTCCATATTCTGTATCATGGTCAGAATATAATGACCTACCTTTTAGGATTGTGAAGGGACATGAGATTGTTTTATGACGATTGTTGGAACTTGTATATAACCATATAGTGTTGTGGGAATATGTGCCTATTTCTGAGAAGCTTTTGGAATATTCCAAAAATTTGTCCCATTATTGAATGGAATACGGGCCTTCCATGAAGCTTGTTCCATTTTCTCTTGACGGTCCTCAGTCAAGATTGGATTATGAGTTTAATCTTGAGCCTTTGGGATATGTCATTGGTCTTTCATGGTAGGAGTATGAGCCTTCCCTAAGGTGTGTGTCACTCTCACCTAGTGATCCCCTATTGGAACAGGAATGTGATCTTATTTTGAATATCCATTCCCCACTAGAATATGCTGATGAACCTACAAAATGGTAGAAGGAATATGTTCCTCATCCTTTGTTTCCTTAGAATGATACTGGCAGAGTCGTTCGTCAGCAGAATTAGGAATATTTTCCTTACTTCCATGATCTATCGGAATATGCCAAGCAGATTCACTAACAGGAATATGAGCCTATCCTAGGGCTTGTGTCATTCTCACATGGTCATACCTAACTAGAATGGGGATATATAGACCTCACCATTTGGATGTTGGGGGAAACACCCTCCCAAATATTTAGGTGTCGCTATATAGTACTCGATGCGGGTGGGGTGTAGATAAAAGTAATATGAAGATATAAGAAAGTTTATATTTATATAGATGACACAAAAGACTAGTCTAAAGGTTTTACAATAATTATTTATCATATATAACTGTTAATAAAATTATACTACCATTTCCACATGTTAATTCCACAAAATGAAACTCCCCCACACCAAACAGCTGTACACAGTCCACAATTTCCTTTCGTTCAATTATAGATCCAACCATTTTCCGTCATTATTACATTTCATAGAATTGTTCATTAATTAAGATCATTGGTCCCATATTTAAAGATAAACCATTGTAGCCAACATCTATAATCAATTCCCATTTAATTCCAACACATTTATAATTTTTTAATTTGTTAAACTAGTTACCACATGTATATTCCAACCAAAATTTATTAATTTCCAGCATAATTTTTTTAATTTCCATCCCACACCATAACCCTTTCATCATTACTGACTATATATTCCATTTCTCTCAGGTTATCATAATAAGGCACCACACAATATCCAAGATATTTCCCAATATAAAAAATCAAATCTCCTTCCATAGACAATGTCGCAACCCAACCATCTCACCATAACCAAATATTAGCCACCATACATCCATTGACCACAACACATATCATGCCTAAAATTTTTGCCACCATCATAGTATAATTACCACAAAGTCCAAACAACCACAAATACAACAAACAACATACTAGCAGTGCACAACAATAGATTTCCAAACCACATAATCTCGAAATTCATTTAAAATTGGTTTTCTCAATACATCATCTTCTCATGCAAGGGTGTGTTAATATAGTTTCCATATTCACACTCAACTAGTTCATTAAACTCATATAAGTTCTTAACCTTTGATGCCATGAACCAACCGAATACATACCTCCTTCGAATGCTCAACCTAATTTGTGACAAGGATCGAAGAGTGTTCCCAATCCCCATGGGCTGGAACATGTGCCAAAGAATCATGGAAAAACCATTTGGGAATGATTTTTCCCAATAAATAATTACTATAAGTAGTGGTGAAAATTAAATAATACTTTGGCATAACCTATCTATACGTATTATTCCCATTCCAAAATAAAAATACTAGAAATAATAAACTAACAATACACTATAAATGAAAAAAATAAACATCATAAGCCCCAAAACATCCCACACCACCCTACTCTCCCTCTCCTACAAGGAAAAGATGCACACTGTATACCTTTTCTTCACCCACCAGCTACTATAGCTACCCTTAATGTGTAGAAAGTAGTAAAGGCCTATGTGGTCATTGTGATGAATGTAACTAAAGTAAAAATAAACTACAAACATACCTCCATGTGACTATATGAGTCCCTTCCCAATAAATAGAGCATCAAAACCACATGGAGAGAATAAATAAGCTGAAACTAGTAACTAAAAATGATAATTCATGCATGAGCACTGAGATTATTAGTATGGATTTCAAAATAAAAACAAATTATGCCTTACCTTTAAATAAAAAATCATGTCATTCCAGTTTTAAAGTATAAATATATAAAAATAGGGGTCTCGTTTTATTTTGAAAACAAGTAGGAAGATAATACTTTTGAAAAACCATTTTCCCTTTTAATTTATAAAATAGTTTCTAAATAATGTGAGACATTACAATAAACCATTTTTATGAGGTAACTAGTGATTAAACAATATTTTTAGTAACAAATAATAACAATTAAAACATTTTTATAAAATCACCAAAAGAATAGTGGAAAGTAGTATACATGTAAAACATGTGTCATGGGATCATAGGAGCTAGTCTAGATGATTTGATATGGATCCATAAACATTCACATAATCTATACCCTCAAGTTTTTGATACCAAAAATTCTCACCACCCTAACACTCAGTGACACCCTCACTGGTTTGATCGAGGGGCACATCTAATAAGCATTCAAGTAATCTAACTCAGGGCCACTAGTTAGAGAATAATACTAAACTATTTCAACATGTGTACCTAAATCTCCCTATTAACTACCCAAGGATTACCATGATATAAAAATGGAGGTGAGTTATATTAAACAATCATATACATAAATATCATGTTCTTTTCACTAAAAAATCATTCACTTTCTCACCTATTAACTCCCTTTTAAGAGTATCCCCTTGTTTCCTTTCCATGATACACAAGAAATACATAAGTACCTTCACCCTAAATATACCATACATTCCCTTTATTAAATTCCCATTCTAATTCTATGTCCAAGGGACTACCTTAAGTGGTGTTTTAATTTATAATGAAAAGACTCAATGTTTCAAATGAGCGGCATCAATTCTGAGAAAACATTTTTCATTTAGAAAAAACACCTTTACCAACTCTTTCAAGTTACAAAACCATTCGTCACACTTACACAGATATTTACCTTGATATATATACAAGAACCGCTTGTACCAATGTCTATATTAGCTCCACTATGAGTTAATATGTACAAAGTGGGTACATTTCTATATCTATATATGTTTATGTGTGTGAGTAACATTAAACAAGATTTAAATTTTCTAATCCATTCAAGGATTGTTAGGAAATCAAACTATTCCACTAGTGCTTTATAAAAACCAGTCTAAAGACTAAATCACCTTTGGGTACTTCAATTTGACATGGTAGAAATTCTTTCAAAACCCAATCAAGAACATAGGTTTATGGAAATTTTATAACATGTTTGAAAACATACTTTGATAAGAGAAACCTGTATTGAAATCTTATAGAAAAATATGGAATATATAATAAGAACTATTTCTCGGAATCACAACCATTATTCATATCATATTTACTTTATATAATAATTAAAACACACTTTAAAACATTTACGTAGTCATAGTTTTCAAATTAATGTCTTGTAAATAGGGTAACCTGCCTAGATTTTGATGAATTTGAAAATAAGGGTGTTATTCTAGCTCGAAGTGGTCCAAGATACACTAGCAAATAAAGGGAATCCTAAAAATAAAAAAAAATCCCTAAATAAATTAGATATAAAAAGGGAAAAAAATCCAAACCACACCTTAAATAGAGAAGAATCCATATTCTTTGACAAATTTCATAAGAACCGCTTTCAAATCATACATCAAGAGCCATGGGAATAAAAAAATGACCAAAAAAATACCAAAATAGGGTTAGGGTTCCCCTAGTTCATGTATACCACAAGGAAGAGGAGAAAAGTAAGAAGAAAAAAGTAAAACTGGGGATACTTGAGGAGGATAGACCCTCACTAATGAAGAACAAAAGTAAAAATAGGAGGAAACATCGCCAAGATGAGCTAAAAGGAGGGGTTTCATGCACACATGGGAGAACCTATTGGGAATGTTAGAAAAATGGGAGGGGGTATCAGGATTCAGATGGTTAAGGGGGAATATAGGGAGGGAATTCTGGTAAAATTGATTTGTATGAGTTGGACACTATGCATGCTTTGGTCACATGGTTGGATGAACCATAACTATTTACAACACATTAGAAGCTATGGGGATCCCCCCACAGTCAAGTCACATAGTTTAGAAAACTGTGCACCAGTCATGAATCTAGCTCTATAAATATCCTAAAAAACTTGCATGGTCTGTTCTTGGTTTTTTCTAACCATGCACTGACTGTGTGCCTATGTTGAAAATCCATAATTTAACAAAATTTTCCTAAGTCAGCCCAAAATTCATGAATAAAGCTTAATATAATTAAATAGTTAAAAATAATTTAGAAACTAAGCTATGATGTAAAAATTCACCCTAATATAACACTTTCTTCCCCCAAGAAGCCTTTTAATGAAATAGTTTTTTCAAAATGAATAATTTCCAATCCCACACAATAAGAAAATGATCCATAAAACATGAATATCTACCAAAATTATCACCATCGATTGGACATCATCCACAATAAAGAAATAGTACATACCTTCATTTCCCAATTCCCTTATGTTAAACAATAACAAAGGGTCCATGATAGGAAGGGTACTCCAGTGAATATAAAAAGGATGATTCCAAAATATGAAAAATCAACACCAAATAAATAACTCAATGAAAATGTATAATATAGAAATAATTAGAAGAGAGCATGTAACAAACCATATTTAAAATTAAACCTTTAGCTGGTCAGGTTTAGTAAAAATCATAAAATGGTTCCCCAACCACATGAAACTACTCAAACTCAAAATGAAGTATGCATAATAACAAAAGGGAAAATATTTCATAAAAAAGATCCCTTACATGAAGGTTTTTCCTTGGTGGTCTCTCTACCGTATAATAATTCCACTCACACACTAAATCTCTAAGGAAACCAATAATTCTAGGGAATAAGAAAGATCAATATTGTTACAAAGAATAAGAAATCTTGATAGAAAAGAGAGGGGATCATTAAATACACCATAAGAAAATGAGTATTCACAGAGAGGACTACTAAAAATCCATAAGCACCATAATAAAACACAAATCCAAGTACTAGGTACAACCCTCATCCCAGGAAATAACAATGATGAAAATCCAACGAGATAAAGTAAGACACGACAAGAATTACCTCAAATGAAACATGATCAAAGGACAATAATCGATGCTAACCTGGGAATATAGGTGGAAGATGAAGTAACTTGGGACATCATACCCAAAATAATAATAACCCAATGAATCTATCTATAAAATCAAAGTGTAAGCTAGGGTAAAAATTATGCTAAAGTAACACCTATCTCAGTCATTCATGAACATACCCAATACTTCCAATTTCCAAACCCTCACAATAAGGTCATAATGAATGGATAGTGTCCCATCAATTGATCGCTGAAATAATAAACCATTGAGAGAAATGAATTTCCAATAAAATCAATCACTATTACACTAAGATAATTCAATGATCAACTAAAAGGGCTAGATCAACCAAGGGTAACCCAAATTCTATGACTATCAAGAACCACTCCAAAGACTCTCTCCTCACTAGGTTCGATAGGAACAAGTATATAAAAGTAGGCATCCATCACTAAACCAAAATATCTACACTTTGATGACCTAACCCAAGGAAGGAACTTTCCCATTTCATTCCAAATTTTTTGAGAGGTCAAAGTGAAAAAAGGACATAATCCAAGAAACAACTTTCTAAATTAAATTACATAGTCAAAACCCTATTTTTCTTTGAATCAATTTAAAATTACACACCTATGTTTTTGAGATGGAAACAAAACTCTAAAATTTTAAAATTGGTAAAACCTCTCCAATTTATTAAAACAATACATAATCTAAAACACCCATTTTTAAATCATTTTAAAATTCTAAAAATCTTTTATCATGATTACTATAAAAACCCAAAAAATTACCGTCCTTCAAATATATTTTTAGAAACGCATTTTATAGTTTTAAAACATTTTATTTACTTTTAAAACAATGTTTACATTTTAAAACACACACATGCATCCATAAAGATGCATCAAAACATTATTAAACTCCATTTTTTAAATTTTAAAACTAATTTACACCCATTTAAAATCAAATAATCATTTATTAATGAAAAAGAATTTATCATATTTACAAAAACCATATCTAAATTTTGATTAATTTAACAAAAATAATTTATTTCCTTAAAACTAAAACGTCACGATTTCAAAATTATGATTTTAAAACTAAATTTACCACTGTAATTCAAACAACACACAATGTACCATAATCAAGTAAAAAAATAAAACTATCAAGTCCAAATCATAATTTCAAATGGGGGCTAGTGTCAGTGTGCAACTTGGACACATGGATTGAAAGACCATGTGATAACTACATAAGAATCTCCAGGGGTCATCAAGAACCATGTAATCATGATCAACATGGATTTTTAGGCCCTTCAATCTCACCAAGTACCACCAGTTCAGTCCCTTTATCATCTCCCAAATCACCAAAAAATTAAAAAAATCACAAAAATTAAGACTCAAAGTCATACTCCCCATGGATACTCAAGGATCCATATATGAAAGATCTTTCTAGAGTCTTCCTGCACATACATACTGAGTCTCGGTAGTACTATATCCAACTACCATTAATCCAAAAATAACAAAGTTCATTCTAAAACATAGTAAATTTTAAGAAACTGGGCTATGGTACCATTTTTTCATGAACCAACATGATTTTCCCTTCGTTAGACGCTCGACCCGGTTCACAATAATGCCTGAATGGCGTTCCTAATCCCCACATGCTGCAAAAGGTTCGTAGAAAACAAGGAAACACTACTTAGGAAATATTTGTCCCAACAAATAATTAAAAAAATAGTAGTTGATATTAAATAAAATTTTGGAATTATCCATCTATATGTCATATGCCTACACCAAAATAAAAAGAAAGGAAATAATAAACTAATAATAAAATATATAGGAATGCAGTGAAATTAATGAGCACCAAAAAACTCCCTCTCTACCCTGGTCTCCCTCTCCATCATGGAAAATACACCCACCATATGACTTTTCTTTTCCCACCAGCAGCTATAGCTACCCTCCATCTGTAGAAAACAATAAAGGGCTATATGGATGGAGAAATAAAAGAGACTAAAGTAAAACTAAAGTGAAAAAAACATACCTCCATGTGACTATACAAATCACCACCCAGAAAATAGAACTTCAGCACCCCATGGGTGAGAATAAATAAGATGGAACCTATAACTAAAAATGATAATGTAGGCATGAGCAGTAAGATTCTTAGAAGGGGTGACAAAAGAAAACAACTAATTATTCATTAAATTTAAATATAAAATCATTTCATGTTAGTCTAAAAATATTAATATATAATATTAGGGTTCTCCTTCCCATTTTAAAATGAGTAGCAAGCTGAAAATTATTAAAAAAAATTCTCATTTTATTTCCAAAACAGTTTCTAAAGAATGTAAGACTGTCCAATAAACCCTTTGTAATAAGTAACCAGTTCTAAATCAATATTTTTAGTAAGAAATCATAACAATTAATTTTTTTAAAAAAAATTCTATAAAATTATTGGAAAGTTCCATACTTGTATAATAAGTTTCATGGGAATTTAGTATATAGTCTAGATGGTCTAGATTAGAGACATAATCATTCAGATAATCAATATCCTCTACCACCATACACCAAAACTTCTCATTACCCTAAAAATTGATGACACCCTCACTCGTTCAACCAAAGGGCACATCCCATAAGTAGTTGAGTGATCTAACTCAGGGCCGCTAGTCAGAGCATAATATTAAACTAGTGAAACGTGTGTACCTAGATCTACCCTTTAACTACCCCATGTATTCCGATGATGTACAAATAGAGGGTAATTTTATCAAACTATCATATACATACATATCATGTTCTTTACACTAAAATAAATTATTCACTTTCTCACCTCTAAACTCCATTTTAAGTGTATCCCCACTTTTCCTTTACACAATACACAATAAATACACAATAACCTTCACCTATATTACATAATACATTCCCTCCATTAAATTACCATCCCAATTTCATGACTAATGGTGTTTCTTAATAGGGGTTCTAAATTCTAAGGAAAAGCCACAAAGTTCCAGTTGGGCCTAATCAATTCTAATAATACATCATTCATTTGGAAAACCCACCTTTTCCCAAATATTTCATGTTTCAAAACCATTATTTACAATTACTCACACATTAAATTTGATATATATACAAGACATAATTATCCCAATGTCCATATTTCCTCCACCGTGAGTGAATATATACAAAGAGGCTACCTATATGTGTGTGTGAGAGTGTAACATTCAATGAGCTTAAAAATTGGGAATCCATTAAAGGATTCATAGGAAAATAAAACATGAAATTATTCCTTTATAAAAATTTATTGAATAAGGAAATAATCTTTGAAAAACAAAACAAGAACTTATGATTCTTGATATTTCATAACAATTTTGAAAATATACTCTAACAAGGGAAATCCATGTTGAATACTTAGAGGAAAATTTGGAAGACATGTAAATAACCCTTCCGAGCATCCAAAACATTATTCATATCATATTTACTTTATGTATTAATGGAAACACACTTTAAAAAATTCATAAAATCATAGTTTTCAAATTAAAGGTTTGGACACAGGGTAACCAACCTGGAATTCATTTCCTTTGAAAATGGGGGAATTATCCGACCTCGTTGAGGACCAGGATTCCCTAGAAAATAAATTTACACCTAAAAATAAAAAAATACATGAATAAAGTTGATCCAAAAAAGAATAAAAATTTAACCCTCACTCTAAATGTAGCGTAATCCATCTTTGTTGACAAATTTCCTAAGAAACGGTCTCAAATCACACATCAAGATGCCAATGATCCAAAAATTGGACAAAAAAATATCCAAATAGGGTTAAGGATATCCTAGGTCACAAACACAGTATTATAGAGGGAAATTAAAGAAGAAAAAGGGAAATATAAGAGAATGGGGTAGGATAGACTCTTATTAGCTAAGATCACAAGTGTAAACTGGAAGAAAATCGCTAAGAGATGAGCTGGAGGGAGGGTTGTAATGCATGAAAGGGAGTCCCTACTTGGCATGTTTAAAAAATGGGAAGTGGGGAGGAGTATTTGGATAGTTAACAGATAAAATAGGGAAATATTTCTGGTAAAATATCCTTTTTTTAATAGTTGGATACTTCACACGGTTTCCCAAACTATCCACCATCTATGCACCCCACACTGGAAGTCATGGGTCACCCCACATGGTTAGGGTGTATAGTTAGAGAAACCATACCTTGGATATGTAGTTAACTATAGAAATATCCTAGGTTTACTTACATGGTTTGATCATGTTTTCTACTGACCATGTACCAATAATTTTCCAATGATTAAAATCCAAAAATTTAAAAAATTTACCTGGTTCACCCTAAAATTAATGAGGGATGCTTAATATAATTAAATAATTAAATAAATTAAGAAACTAAGGTCAGGATATGACATTTTATGAGTGTTGTGTTTAAAATAAGAGAGTTTTTCATTCCATAGAAAATGTCCACAATTAAAAGTAGCCACAACATGTATATTACAATAGGTTATATGTTTTATGAGAAAATAATCAGCAATAATGAGGAAATAGATAAACACATGTGATTACACCCCTTCCCTTACAATTAAATTTAATTTGGTTCATTTTCTTCATTTGCTAATCTGTACCACCCGCCCATTAGAAAAAAATGATAATTTCAAAGGTGCATAAACGAATAGGAGAACAAATTGCCCAACCTAGAAGGAAGATTAAAATCATTCTATATCAAAAATATGGGGAAGAGGAATAGATGTTGTTGCATAGGTATCACAAGGTAAGGGTTTGATCAATTGAAATGATACATAAAGAGAACAGAGAAATAGGAGGGAGTATCAAACTTCTATCTCAAAATGCCACATCATGCTGTAGAGAATAGAGGAAGAAATAGGTTGGGAACATGGCTAGAATCAGAAGTAGAAAGGCCTTTGGGGGAAGCAGATGACTCTCATGGCTCAAGAACAAGTATTTGGATTTTTCATACTTGAAGGAAACAATAAAAACTACAATATTATGAAACCTCATACTATAATATGTCATATAAATATCCCCAAATATCAATGAAGAGTTAAGGAAGTCATCTTTCCTTCTCATGCATCTTTAATTCAGTCTGATTAAAAACATGTGGCCTGACCCATTTAACTTAGGCATAAAGGAATAAAAATATAAATTTAAACAATTTTTAAATAGATTTAAAAATGCTTATTTAAGAATTATTTTTTTATTTTATATTAAAACTCATATTTATTCCCTCCTGGAAAGATCTGAGCATTTTGAAAATTTTTAAATTATTGAATATACCACACAAAGGGGGTGACCATATAGAGTCGAGTGAATTCATAAAGGATAAGTGACCGCATGAAGTTACCAACCTATCACATTAATAAACCAAGAAACCCCATGATCTAACCAAACAAAGACATAAAAAAAAACAAGTGACTACATGACCATCCCAAGTTGCTACATGATGAACCAAGTGACTACATGACCTACCCAAGTGAATCAATTAAAGAACCAACCTACCACAAGAACAAACCAAGTGATCACATGAAAAAACAAAGAGACTGCATAACGTACTCAATCAATAGAATGAAGGAACAAACCCACGACAATAACCAACCAAGCAATTGTATGAAGGAATCAACCGACCATATGACTAAACCAAGTGACTACATGTCCAACCCAAGTGACCTCGCAAAAAAACCAACCTAGCATAAGAAAAAACCATTAGATTACTTAAAGGAATCAATAGAACGCACAACTAAACAAAGAAACTGTGAGAAAAATCTTGTAAAATTTGAAAAGGAAAATAATTTATGCACCCCCTTGACACCTATAGGTCTCGGGAAAAAAATGGAAGGGGTTTTTGAAACCCAATAAATTACATGTTCTTTGATCCCTATTCTTCAATAAATGATTTTCAATGAGAAAAATCCCTCCCTAAACCTAAAACCTAGACCCAGACTCAGGGTTAGGCTCATTATGAATTGGTTATGGAGGAATGGTGGAGGAGATATCAAGGCCATACTACACTTGAGGTCCTAAAGGAAACTCTACACCTATAGATCCAAGCATGCCTGTATTATTTGACTGTATAGGATTTTACTTTGGTGAAGTAACCTCATGAAATAAAATATCGTGACTTATAATTCACTTATAAAGCCCAATATTATCTACCAAAATAAAGACCCCCTAAAATCTAGAGGATAACCTACAAAAACACACTTAACTACACTAGGTTCCTAATTATCGGTCCTGTTATGGGAATAAGCAGTATAACCAAAGGCTTTAAGGATCACCAACCTAGGAAAGAAGCCAGTAAAAAACTCCTTAGGATTTTTAAAACCAATAGAATTATATGGATAATGGTTTACTAGGTAAAAAATTGTATTATCAGCTTCTTCCCAAAAGGATGTATGAAAACCCGAGTGTAAGAGCATGCTTCTCACCCTCTCAAGGATATTCTTATTCATTATCTTAGTTTGGACATTATTTTTTGAGGTCTCCATAATTTTTGGGTTCCTAAATACACCTTTATACTCATAGAATTCCACAAACTCATTCAATAGGTATTTTAACCAATTAATTGTTTTATGGGATTTCAACTTACTTCTTATCTGGTTCTCAATGCGGAATTTACAAGTCTTGAACATTTAAAAGTTATAAAACTTATTCTTCAGTATGAAGATATATACTATTTATGAATATTAATCTATGAACTTCACAAAATAATGTCCTCCATTATGGGAGGTATCCCTAGAAGGCCCCCATAAGTTCAAATGGACATATTCAGGGGGGTGGGCTTTGTGACACAAAACCAACCTAGGTACCCTGGTAACCTGTTAATTGAGATGGCTCTGAAATAACCTGAAGGGAATTCTAAATCCACACAAGTCATTGAATAGCACATGGAATCATACAACACGTATGTGGGAACAAATTTTTCACAAAACATAGTGGAAACAAGATAAACAATCCAACATTCATATAAAAGAAGCTCAATTGGGAGTAATGTACAAGAAGTCAACAATGCATTAAATCCAAAAGTGCAACAACCCAAGTACCAAAACTAGGGGAAAAAACTCATGTACCTAACGACATAACTCATCATTACCAAGATTCAACATCTGGATCCACCTCCAAGAGATCATTTCTCCTTTATTGAACATTTAAGGAGATAATCTACAAACACCTAAAGTCACGGGTAGGGTGTGAAATAAAAATCTCAATAGGGTCACACCAAGGATTCCAAAACAGATTCCAATAATAGATTAACCAAAGTAACGATTTCAATTTTTAATATAAATATGTTTGCAATTTTAAAGCATATTTAAAAAAATCATTCTATACAATTCAAATGTGGGAAAATACCTTAATAAAAGGCTTTCATGTTATGGAATATCTCTAAAAGATGGATTAAATAAAAAAATTATATAAAAATTTATATAAATTCAGGAGGCATGTAAAGTAGTTTAACCACATTGGCATATATTTATATATCAAATATAAACCAAGCGAGTAACATGGTCATCTTCTAAATATGTACGAAAGTTCCAGGCTATAGGACTTTGCACTCTCTAAGTGATCATGGAAATATGCATATACACACATCCCTCTAACACTTTTCAAAGGTAACTCCTCACCATCCCATCAGGGATGTGACCTACAACATTTATTTTTTAGATTGTTACATAATCGTAGAGTGTGTCTAAATAACTCACAATCTAAGGCTTCCATGTGATCTTACACAATCAATGATAGATAATTTATTTTAAGAAAACTTAAAATATAATTAAATATCATGCCACCATTTCAAATTCCAATGTTCCATTTAAAACTAAAATAGGTTTTAATCAAAAAAAATATTTTCAACAAGATAAAAAATCAGGTTTCTATCAAAAAGCTTTAAGATATTTTCATAGGTTTAAAATCAATTCAAACCAATTCCATCAATTTAAAAAATCATTTCTACAATTAAATTTAAAATTTTATTTGAAATAGTTTCAATAAAATATTTAATTTAAATTAAATAATTTAAATCAAACAATTTAAAAAAATACACCATGATTTAATGGAATCGGTGGTTTTCCCAATTTTCATGACAAACCAGTTCAAATCTCTCAATTAAATGGAATTGAGAATTATTAAATCCATTGAGTGAAAGTTTGAGAAACTAAATTTAAATAAATGATTGAAACAAATCAATAAATTCATGGTTAATCAATTTTTCCAAGAAGGACAGAACCACCGACCTCTTTTTGAAACACAACACCCGTAACGAAACCTGTCATCAAGAATGAACATGTAGAAGACCTCAAATAGTAACCTATAAATAAGATCTAGCAGCATAAAGTATATATACATCAATTTCAGGATGATATATTGAAACCCAAGGAGGAGAAAAACAAAGTGATGAAGAAAAAAAGGAAATGCTTACATGGGAAGTCACACCGCCAATGAAACGAAAATCAAACACTGACCCAAAAGGGTTGGAGGGCTCCAAGATTGCCCGGGGAAGGATCTAGGTCAAGACAAATGAATCTAGAATTGAACAGAAAGATAGAGATCATTTGTGATTCCTATTTAAAAATTACAATCAAGGTATTACATGATGTGTAAGCCCATTACACATCGTGAAATAGTTAATTTCTCTAACTGCAAAAAAACGTTTTGCGTGTAAATAAAAATCAATATTTAATTAACTCATGACATGTAATGACTTGTCACATAGTGAAACATTCATGGTGTGAACCTTTTACAGTATTCACCCAGTAACAATTACACATCATGTAACATTGTTACATGGATTGTAACCCTCCTTTAGCCTGTAGAAATGGATGGTTAAAAATGAGAGTCCAAAAAATCTCTAACACCACCATTATAGGTATCCTCCGAATTAATTCTCAACCCTACCCAGTCAACAAAGAGGAAAACTGTGACAAGTTTAAATATGTACCTATACGATCAGTAATAGGATGTTACAAGCTCCCCACCAAAAAACAATTATATACCTATAATGTCAATGAAGAAAATTCTGTTTCAAAAATATGAGGTCACTGCCCTCTCAACAGTTCCTCGTGTTCCCACATAACATGATTATCATAACCATATAGCCAAATTACACGAACCAATAATATCATCCTTTAATGAAGTACCATAGTCTCAGAATCAACTATCCTGACTGGTTACTTAGTCAAAGATAAATCAGGTTCAATCTCAAGATCACTTCTATTCAAAATATGAGATGGATCAGATAGATAATTTCTCAGCTATGATAAATGAAACATGTTATGTATCAATGTAGGTCATGGTGGAAGTGTTAAATGGTGTGTAACTTTCCCCACCTACTCAGCAACCTCTAAGGGTCCCAAAATATGAGGAGAAAGCTTCCCTTTCCACCCAAACCATTGATGAATCAACCAGAGTGAAACTTTCAAGAACACTTGATCACCAGTTGAGAACTCTAAAGGTCCATGGAAACAATCAGCATGATATTTATTTCGTCTTTGAGCCGTGAAAATTCCCTGATTAATTAAATGAATCTTTTTCATCATCTATTACACAAAACTAGGTCCAACAAGGAACTCTCACCAATATCGGACCAACACAATGGATATTTACAAGGAAATCTATATAAGGTCCCAAAATGAGTCATTCTTATTGTGGACTAGTAACTATTGTTATAAGAAAACTCGACCATCCCCAAATGATCATCCCATTCTCTACCAAATTTGAGAACACAAGTACAAAGTACATCCTCAAGAATATGTATAGCTATCTATGTCTAGTAGTTTAAGTACAGATAGTAGGTTGTGCTCAAATGGACCTGATATTTCAGTGCCTCATGAAGGCCTCTCCAAAAGAGAGAAGTGAACCAAGGATCCCTATCATAGACTATACCAGATGGAACTCTATACAAATAGAAAATTCATTTCATGTAGAGATTTCCCAAATCCTCAACTTTGGTTGTATCAGGAATTGGTATGAAGTAATTTGACTTGTTCAGCCTGTCGATCACATCCCATATCTTGTTCTTCCTTCTCTGGGTATGTAAAATCCTAATCACAAAGTTCACAGAGATCCCATCCCACTTCCATGTAGGGACTGAAAGTGGCTGAAGAAAACCCAAAGGTTTCTGGTACTCAACCTTATCCTTTTTCCACGTATAGCAGTGGGAAAGAAACATAGAAATGACAAATCTCATACCTAGCCACCATAACTACTACTAAATGTCATAAAATATCTTATTGGTTCATGGGTGAACATACCACTGAGAATTATGACATTCCCGCGTCACAGCTTTCCTTGTCGCTAACGGCACAATGAATTGATTACGATAGCATATAACACCCTCTTTGGAGAATGACTACTAAGAAACTATCTCTCCACCATAAAGAGAGTATCTAATGCCATAGAATTCATCATCAATATATTGATCCTAAAGAATCATCTCGTGAATAGAGGATGATAATTGAATGTTGGCTAAAGAAACCTCAGCCCCAGATTCCTAGAATCCAATATGAAACTGTGCCAAGAGAGTCATCAAATTACACTCTTTTGAATACACTTTCCCTACCTGGGTTGGAAGTTTCATCCTCAACGCATCTATAACAACATTCCCTTTCCATAGGGTTTAGGTGATGTCAATGTTGTAAGATTTCAGGTATTCCTCCCAATGCCTCTGGTGTATAATTAATTCGTTTTGAGAGAAGATATAACTCATGATCTAATGGCCTGAATATATAGTAAATATTTCTTTGTAAAAGAAATGTCACCAACTCTTAAGTGTGTGAATCACATCTATAAGTTCAATGTCATGGGTAGGATAATTCTTCTCATGTGGCCTAAGTTGACGAGATTCATAATAATCTACATGATCACCCTACATAAGAATGTAACCGAATCCTAAACCTGATGCATCACAGAAGACCACATATCCCTTCCTAGACTTTTCAAGATTAAACATCGGTGTAGTATAAAAATACATTTCATATCCCCAAAGGAACTTTGACAATTATCATTCCAAGAAAACTTCACTTTATTCTATGTTAGATCAGTCGTTGGAGAAGTTAACTTTGAGAAGTCCTTCACAAACCGATGATAGTATCCATATAATCCAAAAAAGTTATGAATCTCGAAGTAATTTTTTGGTTACTCCCAAGTCATAATAGACATCACCTTCTCAGGATCAAATGATATTCCTTGTTCTTCCACCACATGTCCCAAGAATTTCACTTCCCTAATCCAGAAATCACATTTCAAAATCTTCGCCTAAAGTCAGTGATTTCTCAACATACCTAAAACTGTTCTCAGATGATGTACATGATCCACCTTGGATTTGGAGTAAACGAGGATGTCATCCACAAAGACTACCATAAAGTTATTAAATACTCATGGAAAATATTATTCATCAAATCCATGAAAACTACAGGAGAATTTTTTAGACCAAAGGTAATAATAATGTACTCGTAATGGTCATACCTACTCCGAAAGGTAGTTTTATGAATGTAAAGTTATTTTATCCTTAACTTATGGTAACTGTATTGAATGACGATCTTTGAAAACCAATTTCCCCTTTCAAAAGATAAAAAAGATCATCAATTTGTGGAAACAGAAACTTGTTCTTCACCGTAACTTGATTTAGATTTAGGTAATCAACACATAAGAAAAGATAACCATCATCTTTCTTATAGAAGCGAACCGACCCCACCCAAGGTGACACACTCGGGCATATAAAGCCTTTCTCAAGCATATCATCCAATTGTGGCTTCATCTATTTCATTTTAGCTAGACTCAATCGATAAGAGGGAATTGAATCTAGTTGACTACCAGTCATAGAGTTAATGGAATAGTAGACCTCCCTTACTGATGGAAAACTAGATAAATTAGAAGGAAACACATTAAGAAACTTGATGAAAACTTGATAAAGATCGCCACTAAAATATTCCTCCTCCATATTAAAAGAAAAAACAAATATTTCCTTCTATAACTATGGATAAGAATGTCCATAACTTCTCTAACTTGGGTCCAATTCTCCTTAAAATGCAAGAGACACATCACTGGGTTTAGTAAGGGAGACCCTTCGAAGATAACAGTCAAAAGGGCTTTATTTTTAGTGATTGAGTCCATCCTGAATATAACATCAAGAGATTTCAGGTCGATAACTAGAAAACACCAAGAAATCTCAACATATGATAGAGAGAATACACAAGTGGGACTATGGAGGCCTCATTCTCTCTTCGTACTAACAGTTGTAATAATATCCATTGTACATGATAAAATCTATATAGGAAGATTTAGAAGACTAAAAATACGGGTTGAAATAAATGAATGAGATGCACCAGTATCAAATAGAGCAGTCACTAATGATGAATCTATAGTAATGGTACATATCACAGTCATTGGACCCATATCCGCTTCCTCTGAAGACTCTTCCACTATGTGAAATGGCATTATTCTATATTACTGTGGCTGAAACCCTTTTATATGTGAAGCATCTAATTACCTCCCAGTTTTAGGAGGAGCTGATGATCATATTTCACTACACGGAGTAGAAAATATATTGAAAAATCTATGTCATTATCTTGAATATCCGTAAGAGCTACAATTCTGGGGTACCTTAGTGAAAACCCACTTAGAATTTTTTGGCTTTCCACAATGATAGTAAATCAATGGATTTTCTCCCAGCACTGTAGGAGGTCTAAAATGACCCTACCATTGACAAATCCTATGAGAATCATCACGCTTATGCTTTCCCTTGAAATAACTCACATTTTAACTTAGAGAAAAAGGAACCTCCATCAACCCTTAATTTTCAACCAGGTCCATCTTAACCATCATCACCTTATCCATCACATCAGCATAAGTGGGAAGATTTAACAAGAAAACCTAAGAACTAATATCTGATCAAAGTACCAACTCGAACTATCAGGACTTAATCCTCTCGTTAGATTCAATATCAGGTGTAAACTACAAGAGTTAACAAAGTGATTTGAATACTCACACACAGTTTTGAAAGCCTTATCAAACTTGAACCACTCCACAACATTGGAAAACACCATTGACTCTCGATAGGGCTAGTCCGTGAATATATCCTTGAAGTATTTCCACTCTAAGCCATCATGTTTCTTTGTTGTCACCATCATGTACCTTGATCTCTTACTCATTCCTTCCATCATGAATGTGGCACACTTAAACATGATCGTGTCCGATGTCTCCAAGAACTCAAAAAAACATTCTATCTCGTTCAACCATTCCTCACCATATAAAGGATTAGTGAATCCTTTGAAAAATGATGGATTTTAACAAAGTAACTCTTGAGAACTACTTATAAGAACATCCCCATGATGTTTCGCAGATGGAGCCTGAACAAGGATTGGAGGTGGTGTATATATCAGAGCTTGGAAAGTTCTCACAATCACCTCAACTAGATTCAGAACCACTGGAGGATTCGCTTGATGTGGTTCAGCAGAAACTTCCTCTTATATCCAATTTTCACATCTTCTTGGAGGCATAATGCTACACAACATCAGCAGACAACATTGAAGATATTAAATTTAATCTCAAACTAATAAACAAGGGAAATAATCTCGACATATGGAAAAAAATATTTGGATTCCACTCTTTCCAAACCAAAATAGGGAAAATACTAGAATTAATCCACAAGACATATTTCCCTAACCACCATTGGAGACTTGAGGTTAATTACAATGAGATATGTCTAGAAAATCAATTGTAACTACCTCTTAAGTCCCAATAATATTTCACAATACTTTCTGACATCAAGACAAGAAGCTCAATGAACTCCTCTGATACCACTTTTTCACGAACCAACCCAGGTACCCTGATAACCCGATAACTACTTTGGCTCTGAAATATCTTGAAGGTTTTTCCCAATCCCCATGGGTCTCTAACTAGCTCCTGGCATCATAGAATAAGTAAGTGGGAAAACATTTCCACAAAACATAGTGGAAGAAAGACAACCAAGTCAATATTCATAAAAAAGAAACTCCACTGGATGTAATGTACCAGAAGTCGACATAGAATTAAATCCCAAAGTGCTACAACCCAAGTACCAAAAAAAGGAAAAACAACCCAAGTCCCTAAGAACACAACTCACCAAGTCCAAGGTCCAACAGCTATATCCACCTCCACGAGATTATTTCCCTATCTTGAACCTGGAAGAAGATAATCAACAAAAACCCAATGGCATAGGTAGGTTGTGAGCTAAATATCCTAGTAGGTTCTCACCATGGAATACATAATAGATGTCAATAATAGATTAACGAAAGGAATTCTTTCAATTTTTAAAATAAACAAGTTTGTAATTTTAGAGAATATTTAAACATATCATGCTCTACAGTTCAAATGATGGAAAATACCTTAAGAAAAGGATTCACAAGTGATGGAATATTTCTAAAATAATGTCTTAAATAAAACAGTTTATATAAATTCAAAGGCATGAAAAGTGGTTTAAAAACATTGGAATAAATTTATATATCAAATATAAAACAAGTGAGAAATATGTTCATCTTCCAAATAAGTACGAAAGTTTTAGGCTATATGGCTCTACACTCCCTAAGTGATAAAGAAAATATGTGTATACACATGTCCTTATAAAATTGGTCAAAGGTGACTCCTCACCATCCTATCGGGGATGTGACCTACTATATTTATGTTTTAGAACATTGTATAACTGTAGAGTGTGTTGAAATAACTCACTATCTACATAAGGTTTTCATGTTCTCTTACACAATAAATGATGGACAGTTTATTTTAAGACATATTAAAATAAAATAAAATCTCATCCCACCTTTTACAATAAAAATTTTATATTTAAAAGAAAAAACATGTTTTAATCAAACACATGTCTTTTTAATAAGATAAAATCACTTGGTTTTTATCAAAACTCTTTAATCCATTTTCAAAAGATTGAAATCAATTCAAAACCAATTATATCAATTTCAAAATTCAATTCCACAATTAAAATAAAAAATTTAATCAAAATAGTTTCCATCAAATCTTCAATTTAAATTAAACAATTTTTATCAACCAATTTTTATAAACACAACCTGATTCAATGCAAATGGGGGTTTTCCCAATATTCATGCCAAACCCATTTCAAATCTCCCAATTCACTGGAATGGGGTTTTATTAAATCAATTGAAACAACGTTTGAGAAATTTAATATAAATCGACAATTGAATAAAATCAAGAAATTCAAGGTTAATAAATTTGGACAAATGGGATGGAACCACCTACCTATTTTCGAAACTCAATGCTTATAACAAAACCCATCCATGAGAAAAAAGGCACAGAAGACCTAAAAACTCAACCTAGAAATGATATCTAGCGACATGAAGTATAGATCCATTAATTTTGGGATGATCTATTGATCCTCGAGGAGGATAAAAATAATGATACGACGAAAAATGGGGAAACACTTGTCCTGGAATTTGCACCTTCAATGCAATGATGCTCAAATGCTAAAAGAATATCCCCATAAGGGTTGGAGGGCTCCAAGATCACCTCCAGAAGGCTATAGGTCGAGAGAAATGAAACTATAATGGAACCAAAATAGAGAGATCAGTGGTGAATTCTGTTTAAAAACCATAATCAGGGTATACGTGTAACCCCATTACACATTGTGAAATAGTTAATTTCCATAACTGACGAAAAATGTTTCACTTAGAATTAAAACCCAATATTTAATTAACTCCTGATGTGTAATGACCTGTCACGTCATGTAACTTTAACTGTGTGAACCTTTAATAGTATGCACCCAACAAACATTACATGTCGTGTAACCTAGTCACATGGCGTATAACCCTCCTACAACCTGCAAAAACGGCTGGTTAAAGTTGTGTCCAACAAATCACTGACTTCATCACTATATATATCCTCTCAATTCATTCTAATCCCTAACTAGTCAAAAAAAAGGAAAAACCATGAAAATTTTAAATATGTACATATCAAATCGGTAATAGGATGTTACACATTGTATGCCAAACTCTTAAAGCTAACTCGTTTGAATTTTCTATACAAACAATCTTCATAAAAGGGAAGCTCATTCAAGGTCACATGTCTCAAAAACCCTTTATTACCAATTTCACTCATTCCCTTAGCACTCAAATTCCCTAGTCTTTCATTCTCTAGAGTAGAATGATCATACACCATTGTATGAGCAACATTAAACTACTTCATGTGAATCCTACCATATAAGACATAGATCCCATTGACTAGACTTACTTTCATTATGTAGAGGGTACCTGAGTTATCCCAATGCATCAAAAATTAGACCTAAAAGTTTATTATTTATGTTATAGATCTCCTATTTAAATTTGGTTTCTTTTATATCACTTAGTTGTTTCCTTCATAGTAGTTAGATGATCTACCTTTTTCATGGATGTTGATGATTCAGTTCGAAATAGTGGCTAATTTTTATATCTGACATTATGTATACATGCTGAACTAGAATAGTCGTATGATAGATTCCGCTACTGCATGTACATAGTTTTTGTGTCAATGTGGATTGTGTTTATTATTTTAGCTACAATTAATTTGATTAAGAACCCCTAGCATTGTCGAACCCAAAATTTGTTGCATCCAAAAAACAATTGTTGTGGTTCATCAAAAAAAATTCATGTTGCAATTAATTTATTGAATTTTTCCTCTTGAAATATCCTAATCTAGCATCGATTCTCCATTATTTTCCAATACAGTCTGAACCAAATGGTAAAATTTTGAATGTTTATTTCCCCTATAATTTCATGAGTACCATTTATGGTGTTTTTTCCCATCCACGAGTGCCTTTTGTTCTTATGTATTTTTATGAAAGTCGAACTAAAATGGAACACCACACATTCCAAAATTGTTGCGCCTATTTCATCCCTCAATAGTCAAGAACGGTCAGGATCCTCTCTATGGATGCTCAATCTAATAAACACTAAAAGAAATCACCAAATAATAGTTTTTTGAGAGAGAAACAATGTATTTATATTGATACTATTTGTATAATGGATATAGATTTCATGAAGAACAACAAAAAATGGGAGATAAATAAGAATATGCAGGTATAAGAAGACTCCATTGAAGACAACATTCTCAAGGACAAGGCCTAATCTTTCGAACAAACAAGATTCACTCTAGAAAACTACTTTTATATCCTTCAAACAGACAATAATCTGAAATTTTACCCCCACCTAACACCAATAACCACCAACCCGCTCTAACAAACAAAAAACTATCTATATAAATTACAATACAACTCATAGTATTTACTAGAACCCACATAGACAGCCAGCCCATTCCCTAATTTAATATAATTCATGTCCTCTTAAAACCTAAACTTTTCCTTAAGGTTGAGGAGGATTTGGAACTATCATGTGATGAAAATATTATGCAAGCCCATAGTGGTGGCTTTGGTAGTAGCTTAAGAAACTATGTGTCCTCATTAAAATTTATAGCTCATAGAGATTCAACTAGTTGTTGATTTCATCTCCCTTATATAGATGCATGTTTTGCTCATTTCTCTATGAATTATTCCTTAGCAATTGAAGTTCTCAAATTACACTTCTATCCTAGTTTAAAAACACCTCTTGTAAAAATAGTAGTATCCTCACACTACCATTTCAGACTAGTATTATACTATTTAGTAAAAATACTTGTTTTTTCATGTACGGTCTACTACGACTGAACAAGACTGAAAGAATCTTCCTATAACTAGGTATCCATTTGGGAAAATTATTGTCTCAATTTTGACACCTGGACCTGAGGGTCAGGTCCACCGCGAGATGGGTTCTACATGTCAAAAAAATGATGTGGCGAAAGATTAAATATTTAAAGCAGATTGATTCTTAGAAAACAAATTGATTTTTTTTGAATGAGTTGGACTAAAATACCCTTCAATCATTCTGGAATGAAATTACAAAAAAACTCAAACCCACAAACCTTAAATTAAAATATATTATATTATAATAATTCATTAATAATAAATATAATTAGTAATATAAAATAATAATAAATATATAATAATTGTAAATAAAACTAAAACTATAACAATAATTAATAATTTGTTATATGTTTATAAATATATAATAACTACTAATAATTTTTTTAACTATACACATTTTTTTATTTATTTACTCTAAATTTATCGTTGGTAATTTGCATTGAAATTTTACATTGTTTTGTATATATGAATAAATTATGTACGCATACACTAAATATTTGTATAGTTAAAGGTCAATGAAAGATGAGGGTAAAAATAAAGTTACATAAGAATAAAATAAGGTTGAGTAAGGATAAAACATGTAACGCCCCAACCCCAGCTACCCAGAGTCGGTGCATTACTTCGTAACATTGGCATGATCACAAGAAAGATCAAATCTCGAAAGACCGATTGGTTTAGTAGCCTTGGAAACACTAGATATATTCATAAGTTTTACATTACATCATAAAATGAAAAACTACTACTACAACATAATGTTTCCACAGTCCACACTATAATCCCCTCATAATATCCCTGCTGGTCATTCATAACTTACATCTTCACTTCCTGGGAAAAATAAAACATAGAAAAGGGGTGAGCTCAAATGCCCAGTAAGGATAACAATATAGCGGAAACTTTCATCAATAAGAATAAACATTTAAGGAAATGTATAACTAAAACAAAAGCCTTTTAAACATGAACTTTCAACATGGTATGGCATAAATAAAATGAAATAATGCCATTTAATTATTCACATGGATATTCTACTAATCGAATAATCACATGCAAAAATCAATAACCACTTTCATAATGTTGGAATGCATAATGCCAGACTATCATAACCACATAGTCAAGGCCTCGTGCCAAGACTACAAATAAGATTTTGTCAAGGCCTTGTGCCAAGACACTAGTTTGTCTCATGAGACCTACCGATGCATCGAGGAGCTATAGCGGGCTCCACCCGTCACTTATTAAGTCCAATGCATTCCCATATGAAAAGGTTTAAACACAACATAAACATTCGTATTAAAACTAGCATACGAAATGTCAATACTTTCACCATAAACTATGAATGGTATAAAAATAGCACATCCACAGTCAAACATATCACAAAACCTCATTTCAATATGGAAGTTTTATATCATAATAAATCAACTTCAAATAATCTTAAAATCCATCAAAGGATGTTGACATAGATGAAATCAATATTCTTTTTAAAGAAATATCTCCTTTTATTTTGAAATCATTTAAGATCCAAATAAAATAAAACATTTTCTTTGAAAATATTCTTATAAGATGTAAGGGGAGCTTTGATGATTTTATAACAGCGGAAAATAGCCGCACCCACCGTATAAGTTAAAAAAACATTCTTACCTTAATTCTGTCGAAAAGGTTAAAAAGGACCTTGTTTTGAAAACGACGGAAAGATTCCTTTATAAACCTCTTATAAAAAGTCAAAAAAGGGTATAAATGACTTTAACCCATATTCTTGTAAATAATAAAAATGTTTTGAAATACATTTTTAAGAAACATGGATGTGGATGATAAAGAGATCCCAGTAGATTATTACGTATAAGCAACCTCGGATAATGAAGAGATTGTGAAATAACCCTTAACTTGTACTTTTCCTTGGTTGGGGTAGGTTAACCTCTTGTATAATGGTGAAATAATTGTTATTAAATTATACAAGAATCATATATATTAATATGATATCACATATGATCTTTTAACATTGATTTGTTAATAATATCTTAGAATTATCGTCGTTTCGGGTGTTAACTTACTTGTTTTCTTTTATATGTTTTGTTACGTAAGACATGTTTGTAAAGGATTGGTTGTATATTATTCATATCTAGAATGATATCAAGTCCTTAAACATCATTTTTAAATCATCAAATGATAATTATACTTGAATGGATACGATGGAGAATGAATCTCATCGCGTTCGTGGAGACGGTAGTCCGTACGTACGCACGAGCGACAATATCATTCTTTTGATATTAAAATAATATATAAATGGATGGTATATCATATATACAGAATCATTAACATGTTATATTTATTATTTACATGAGTTACACATCATTATTATACCCATCCAAATAATAATATATTGAATAACAATTACACCACGACGTGGAGACGGTAAGCCGTACGTACGCACGTATGGTGACATGTTATTCAAAGGGTGGATAGAATACTGAATATGGTTGTACCATATTTATAATAACATCACAGTATATGTAAGATACTGGAGTTATTATTTTAGAATGGTAATAACAAAGAAAGAGGAAGTGGAAGAAGAAAGGAACTTGGAAAAGGGTGGTGAAATCATTACCTCTTCTTCGGGTTCTTCCTTTTGATTTGATCAAAAGGGATCCTTAGGTTGGCTTTCTGATCAAACTAAGGCCTCTAGGTTGTAGTGAGGGATGTTGGGAGAGTATTTGGGAAGAGTTTGGCCGAACCAAAAGGCTTTGAAGGTGTGAAGAAATGAGAAGGAGGAGTGCCCTTTTATAAGAGGGGTGAGGGGCACCTTTGGAAAAGCTAGAAATATTAATTTATAATAAATTCATATTCGGTTTCTAATGGCTCCAAAGTTGATTATTCAAAGTTTAAGGTGGGGATAGGTCGAAAACCACTCAGAAAATAGAATTTAGACAGGTTTGGGTACTTATATTAACCTTATCTTTAAGTATTAACTCTAAGTTAATTAGTTTCACTTTTACAATGTCTCTTTGTATTTTTATATAATATGGTTCATAAACATACTATATACATCCAAGCTAACCCCAAGTGGTCCATTAATGATGAAACCATAATGATATAAGTCTCTTGGCAGAACCTTATATTTTTAGGAATTTAATATCAATTAATAATATAATATTTGTTTTAAGAACTCTTTTAATTCAATGTCGACACTATTCAATAGTTGATTTTTGTGAAACTCATAACAGATTGATTACTTCGAACAAAGTCAATTAAATCAATCCTAATATATCATATTATCCTATAAAATTAGTTTAATTCATTAAAAGTTTCATATTATATTTTTTTGGGTATTTATAATATCAATTATTTTAATTTTTCACTATTATAGTAATTACTGCATCATCATTGTGTCATAAATAAAATAAATTATTTAATGTCTAAAAATTATAAATAAAATATCATTATGTAGGAAATCTTTTTATCTTTCTAATGAATATTTATAATCGAAAATTCAACATGTATAACCCTATGTAAAAGTTGTTCTTCTAAAAGATGTAATCTTATGCCATTTTTATTTTTATTTTAACTTTATTAATATAAAGTGTCCCTACCACATACAAGTGGCTCCAAGGGGTCCCAAAATTTACCCAAGGATGCTCCTGGTCGGGTATGTGTCCATCAATAAGGTTAGGACACGTTTTAGGGTAATTTTGTATTATTATAATATTATTTTTTAACCCTTATTTACCGGATTTACCCTTAACCATGGTAAATAAAATATTTACCGCAGTAATTATTCAAAATGTCTAAAAATAAAAGTTACCTATTTACAAAATTTGAACATCCTGATTCCAAATATGGAATCCATTTTTCTAAATTCAAAACACATAAGTGGCAGAAATTAATTTAAAATTAATTCCCGCTGTCAAAACAAAAAACGTGTTTTTAAGAGATAATAACTATCAAAAGATTGACACTTGTTTATGTTCGGTTTAATTGTAAAATTATGTCCAATGACCAAAATTATATTGAATGGTAAAAATATATTCTAAATATAATTTAAAACTACTAAAATTCATAATTTATTACTATTAATTATTTTGATTAAAAAAGTTGTTTTTAATTAAAATTTTGTAATTTTCACTATTCATCAAAATATGAAAGTTATCCGAAAAGTACCAAAATTTCACCTTAGGCTAAATTAGATATTACGAATCCAAAAATGAAGTCCATTTAAAAATATAAAATATATATTATTTCAAAATTTAGGTATTACTATTCATAACGGCCAGTTTGATTGGTTGTGGTGTGTGTTAAAACTCGAAGTTGCGTACAACACACGCTACTGTTTTATTCAAAGGAAAGCGTTCCGTGGAAGCTTGGGAAGTTTCATTTTAAATTTTTTGATGTCTCCATTTAGTCAAAAAGTTTAAAATATTGTATTTAAAAAGGTTTCACTATCAAAAGTTGATAAAAGTGCAATACTTAAAATGAATCTGTTCTTGCATTATGACTAAGAAACTCATAATATGGATTCTAAAATTATAAAGTTTAAAATTTAGTTAATACTATTCATGACCTATTTTAATGGATTTTTTTTGTACGTCATGGTGTGATTGAACTTGGTGTTGCATGTAGTGAAAGTTATTGAATTATTTTGAAGAAATAACACACTATAAAATCTTGGGGTGTTACATTCTCCCCTCCTTCAATAAATTGCGTCCTCGCAATTTGAAATTGTTCTTCGAAAATAAAAGGTTGAAAATATAAAATATATTTGTGGGAAAACCCACATCGGAAATTGGGTTACTAAAATTTAGTCTTAATATGAGGAAAAGAGAAATGAAATGGTCACCACCAAATTATGATCTCGATTAGGAGAACATTGGCGGCAATTAGAGACATATAATCGGAGGAAAAACGTAAATATTTATAGGTAGTGATTGAGGTCATCAATCACAAACAAGTATAAAATTGAGGTCCTTAAATTCATCAATCTATGATGAATTGAAATACCATCGGTTCAACAAAACATAGGGTATTAGGATAACACATTTTTGACGTTTCAAAATATCCTAGTTGAAATCCCACATCGAAAAATGAATTAATGAGGCCTCTAATAAAGAGTCGAAAGTATGAAGATTACCGAAAATAACACATACTAGGGTTCCATGTAGGAAAATATGGATATGGAAGAAAAATCTAACCATCAATTATCTGATGGAGAGTGGTAGAGAACATGGCTATAAAAAGGCCAACAATCCCAAAGCCATAAATTTGTGATGATTTAAGGTACCATCTAGGACAACATTTTTGTTCTAAGTTTCTATTATTAATGTTGAGGAATCTATTTATGAGATTGGATAAGATAATAAGGAGATATACTTACTTTATAATTAGAATTTTACCCATTAATAAATTTCTACCACAAACTCATCTTTCATTCTAAAAGATAATAGAACGTAAATTTTTTTTTTATATTTATACTATTCGTACAGGGTTCCAAAATAAATGAATTATAATTCATCTACCAGATCTTTTAAAAAAAAACTACATTATTTAATTCAGGACATCTCGTGGGACAGTGGTAGGTGATACACCCTTGTCGCCCTTCGGTTGCGGGTTCAAGTCTCGCAGCCTTGCCGGACGCGACGGGTTGCCGCCCGACCTCCGGGTTGTCCTTTTATAGCAATCCAAAATAATTTAAACTAGAACTATCCAAAATACTTCTGTCTAAACTCACAGTCCAACATTTATAAGGAAGGTAAACATAATATAGATCCTTTTTACCCCGTAATAGAATATTAATACCTTCATCATGTATTACCATATTCCTTATTGATTACATTCATGCTCCCTTATTCCATATAGAATGCTGGATATACTTCATTAATCCAAAAATGTTTTAAAACCCAACAATGATGGAATATACAAATCATTAATCAGTTCCAAGGTAGTCAAGAATATCCAATATAATTTATCCAAAACAATCACATATTATTCCAAAATCACTACCTCAGTATCAGAACTATATTATGATTTATCATTCTCTCAACCATATATTTTCCAAAAATTTATCCTGCTATTGAGTCAGTTTTCTTTGTTCCACACAATCTCAAGTCCTTAATTAAATAGTACTGCAGTACAATCCTTATATACTCCATGATAATTGTAACAAGTACATTGTTGATAAAACACTCAATTGACATAATCAACATAAGAACTCTAATCATCCCTCTTCATCTATGGTAGTATCATAACATGATTATTATCCAATAACATCATTTGCGGCATAGTCTGATGACTAGGACATAGGTTCGCGTAGTGTCCAAACTCCTTGCAAATGAAGCATTGTACATTTGAAACCATTTTCTTACCCTTGCAGTCACGTACTTTGTGCCCTTTTCCTCCACACTTATAACAAACTCCCATTCCTTTCAGGCAAGTTCCAGGGTGTTTCTTTCCACAGTTACCACATATGGGAAAATTCTTCTTTTCCCTCTTCCCTTTATCCATCTTTCCCTCTTCCATCCTTTTCTTCTCTTGCTTCCCTTCAAAGCCATAGGACTCAGTAAACTCTTTAATTATCTTATCAACACATGATATTATTTCTTCATATGATGATAATACATGGGAGACTATTTCTCTTATAAATTATTGCTTAAGACCATAAGAGATACGATCCTTCCTTCTCTTTGAATCATGTGCATTTATGGAGTTATCATTCCTTCTACTGGGCGCCATTTCTAAACAATGGCATAAACTAGATTAGTTTATGAGTCAAAATACATAATCCCATACTTATAAAACACTTAACATAAATTGAACTATTTATGGATATAA
Organism: Viscum album; assembly: GCA_963277665.1. Taxonomy (NCBI): domain Eukaryota; kingdom Viridiplantae; phylum Streptophyta; class Magnoliopsida; order Santalales; family Viscaceae; genus Viscum; species Viscum album. The sequence continues at coordinate 408,864,624 of OY728129.1, read as the reverse complement.
TCCATAATCATAAAAATGTTTTCTTTGAGGAAGTATATACTCATAAACCCTTCATAATGGTTTGTATAGAAAATGAGAATTATCCTAAGCATATCCCCCGGGAGTGTCGTAACCAAGAGTGCAGCAAGGCCCGTTGTCGTGCACCAGTTCCCGTTCGAGTCTATCTCAAAGCAGTGTTTTCGGGTTTTACCCCTAGGTACATCTGTGCCAGAGCCGCCTCTACCTGCTCGTATCCAGACAGTGATGTATTTCTCGGAAAACTCACAAAATCTCTACAATACCAAAATTCTAGGAAGTTCTTCTATACTAATCCTCAAAGCTCATCTTAGGTCTACGTGCTCTAATCAGAGTTTATCTAAATCTAGCTTCCAAGGTTTGTACTAAACTTCCTCTGATACCAACTGTAACGCCCCGACCCCAGCTACCCAGAGTCGGTGCATTACTTCGTAACATTGGCATGATCACAAGAATGATCAAATCTCGAAAGACCGATTGGTTTAGTAGCCTTGGAAACACTAGATATATTCATAAGTTTTACATTACATCATAAAATGAAAAACTACTACAACAACATAATGTTTCCACAGTCCACACTATAATCCCCTCATAATATCCCTGCAGGTCATTCATAACTTACATCTTCACTTCCTGGGAAAAATAAAACATAGAAAAGGGGTGAGCTCAAATGCCCAGTAAGGATAACAATATAGCGGAAACTTTCATCAATAAGAATAAACATTTAAGGCAATGTATAACTAAAACAAAAGCCTTTTAAACATGAACTTTCAACATGGTATGGCATAAATAAAATGAAATAATGCCATTTAATTATTCACATGGATATTGTACTAATTGAATAATCACATGAAAAAATAAATAACCACTTTCATAATGTTGGAATGCATAATGCCAGACTATCATAACCACATAGTCAAGGCCTCGTGCCAAGACTACAAATAAGATTTTTTCAAGGCCTTGTTCCAAGACACTAGTTTGTCTTATGAGACCTACCGATGCATCGAGGAGCTATAGCGGGCTCCACCCGTCACTTATTAAGTCCAATGCATTCCCATATGAAAAGGTTTAAACATAACATAAACATTCGTATTAAAACTAGCATACGAAATGTCAATACTTTCACCATAAACTATGAATGGTATAAAAATAGCACATCCACAGTCAAACATATCACAAAACCTCATTTCAATATGGAAGTTTTATATCATAATAAATCAACTTCAAATAATCTTAAAATCCATCAAAGGATGTTGACATAGATGAAATCAATATTCTTTTTAAAGAAATATCTCCTTTTATTTTGAAATCATTTAAGATCCATATAAAATAAAACATTTTCTTTGAAAATATTCTTATAAGATGTAAGGGAAGCTTTGAAGATTTTATAACAGCGGAAAATAGCCGCACCCACCGTATATGTTAAAAAAACATTCTTACCTTAATTCTGTCGAAAAGGTTAAAAAGGACCTTGTTTTGAAAACGACAGAAAGATTCCTTTATAAACCTCTTATAAAAAGTCAAACAAGGGTATAAATGACTTTAACTCATATTCTTGTAAATAATTAAAATGTTTTGAAATACATTTTTAAGAAACATGGATGTGGATGATAAAGAGATCCCAGTAGATTATTACGTATAAGCAACCTCGGATAATGAAGAGATTGTGAAATAACCCTTACCTTGTACTTTTCCTTGGTTGGGGTAGGTTAACCTCCTGTATAATGGTGAAATAATTGTTATTAAATTATACAAGAATCATATATATTAATATGATATCATATATGATCTTTTAACATTGATTTGTTAATAATATCTTAGAATTATCGTCGTTTCGGGTGTTAACTAACTTGTTTTCTTTTATATGTTTTGTTACGTAAGACATGTTTGTAAAGGATTAGTTGTATATTATTCATATCCAGAATGATATCAAGTCCTTAAACATCGTTTTTAAATCATCAAATGATAATTATACTTGAATGGATACGATGGAGAATGAATCTCATCGCGTTCGTGGAGACGGTAGTCCGTACGTACGCACGAGCGACAATATCATTCTTTTGATATTAAAATAATATATAAATGGATGGTATATCATATATACAGAATCATTAACATGTTATATTTATTATTTACATGAGTTACACATCATTATTATACCCATCCAAATAATAATATATTGAATAACAATTACACCACGACGTGGAGACGGTAAGCCGTACGTACGCACATATGGTGACATGTTATTCAAAGGGTGGATAGAATACTGATATGGTTGTACCATATTTATAATAACATCACAGTATATGTAAGATACTGGAGTTATTATTTTAGAATGGTAATAACAAAGAAAGAGGAAGTGGAAGAAGAAAGGAACTTGGAAAAGGGTGGTGAAATCATTACCTCTTCTTCGGGTTCTTCCTTTTGATTTGATCAAAAGGGATACTTAGGTTGGATTTATGATCAAACTAAGGCCTCTAGGTTGTATTGAGGGATGTTGGGAGAGTATTTGGGCAGAGTTTGGCCGACCCAAAAGGCTTTGAAGGTGTGAAGAAATGAGAAGGAGGAGTTCCCTTTTATAAGAGGGGTGAGGGGCACCTTGGGAAAAGCTAGAAATATTAATTGATAATAAATTCATATTCGGTTTCTAATGGCTCCAAAGTTGATTATTCAAAGGTTAAGGTGGGTATAGGTAGAAAACCACTCAACCAATAGAATTTAGACAGGTTTGGGTACTTATATTAACCTTATCTTTAAGTATTAACTCTAAGTTAATTAGTTTCACTTTTACAATGTCTCTTTGTATTGTTATATAATATGGTTAATAAACTTACTATATACATCCAAGAGACCCCCAAGTGGTCCATTAATGATGAAACTATCATTATATAAGTCTCTTGGCCGAGCCTTAGATTTTTAGGAAATTAATATCAATTAATAATATAATATTTGTTTTAAGAACTCTTTTATGTCAATTTTGACACTATTCAATAGTTGATTTTTTTGAAACTCATAACAGATTGATTACTTCGAGAAAAGTCAATTAAATCAATACTAATATATCATATTATCCTATAAAATTAGTTTAATTCATTAAAAGTTTCATATTATATTTTTTTGGGTATTTATAATATCAATTATTTTAATTTTTCACTATTATAGTAATTACTGCATCATCATTGTGTCATAAATAAAATAAATTATTTAATGTCTAAAAATTATAAATAAAATATCATTATGTATGAAATCTTTTTATCTTTCTAATGAATATTTATAATCGAAAATCCAACATGTATAACCCTATGTAAAAGTTGTTCTTCTAAAAGATGTAAGCTTATGCCATTTTTATTTTTATTTTAACTTTATTAATATAAAGTGTCCCTACCACATACAAGTGGCTCCAAGGGGTCCCCAAATTGACCCAAGGATGATCATGGTCGGGTATGTGTCCACCAATAAGGTTAGGACACGTTTTAGGGTAATTTTGTATTATTATAATATTATTTTTTAACCCTTATTTACCGGATTTACCCTTAACCATGGTAAATAAAATATTTACCGCAGTAATTATTCAAAATGTCTAAAAATAAAAGTTTCCTATTTACAAAATTTGAACATCCTGATTCCAAATATGGAATCCATTTTTCTAAATTCAAAACACAGAAGTGGCAGAAATTAATTTAAAATTAATTCCCGCTGTCAAAACAAAAAGCGTGTTTTTAAGAGATAATAACTATCAAAAGATTGACACTTGTTTATGTTTGGTTTAATTGTAAAATTATGTCCAATGACCAAAATTATATTAAATGGTAAAAATATATTCTAAATATACTTTAAAACTACTAAAATTCATAATTTATCACTATTAATTATTTTGATTAAAAAAGTTGTTTTTAATTAAAATTTAGTAATTTTCACTATTCATCAAAATATGAAAGTTATCGGAAAAGTACCAAAATTTCACCTTAGGCTAAATTCGATATTCCGAATCCAAAAATGAAGTCCATTTCAAAATATAAAATATATATTATTTCAAAATTTAGGTATTACTATTCATAACGGCCAGTTTGATTGGTTGTGGTGTGTGTTAAAACTCGAAGTTGCGTACAACACACGCTACTGTTTTATTCAAAGGAAAGCATACCGTGGAAGCTTGGGAAGTTTCATTTTAAATTTTTTGATGTCTCCATTTAGTCAAAAAGTTTAAAATATTGTATTTAAAAAGGTTTCACTATCAAAAGTTGATAAAAGTGCAATACTGAAAATGAATCTGTTCTTGCATTATGACTAAGAAACTCATAATATGGATTCTAAAATTATAAAGTTTAAAATTTAGTTAATACTATTCATGACCTCTTTTAATGGCTTTTTTTTGTACGTCATGGTGTGATTGAACTTGGTGTTGCGTGTAGTGAAAGTTATTGAATTATTTTGAAGAAATAACACACTATAAAATCTTGGGGTGTTACAAATCAAAGGTAAATAAAGGTAAACTAAATTAATTTAATGGTGAACTAAATCTATGCAAGGGTGGATTGAAGTTAATTAAGGGTGAAAAAAAGTTAATTAAGGGTGAAAAAGGTTGATTAGAGGTGAAAAAATGTTAATCAAGGGGAAAACAAAGTTAATTAAGTGTAAAAAAGGTAAGTGTAAACTAAATGTAAGTAAGGGTAAACTAAAGGAAAGTAAGCGTAAACTAAAGATAATTAAGGGGAAATTATTGCTAAGTAAGGGTAGAGTAATGCTAGGTAAGGGTAGAGTAAATCTAAGTAAGAGTAAAAAAAAGTTAAGTGAGGGTAAAGCAAAGGTAGGTAAGGGTAAACTAAACCTAATTAAGGGAAAACTAAGGTAAGTAAGGGTAAAATGATGGGAAGTAGGGGTAAATAAATATAATAATAATTCCTTAATAATAAACATAATTGGAAATATAAAATAATAAAAAATATATAATAATAGTAAATATAACTTAAAGTATAACAATAATTAATAATTTGTTATATGTTTATAAATATACAATAACTACTAATAATTTTTTAACTATATACATTTTTTATATTTATTTACTCAATATACATCGTTGGGAATTTGCATTTAAATTTTAAATTTTTTTATTCATGAATATATTATATATGCATGCACTAAAATTTTATATATTTAATGGTCAATGAAAGTTAAGGGTAAAAATAAAGTTAAGTAAGAATATAACAAAGTTATGTAAGGATAAAACAAAGGTAAGTAATGTTAAACTAAAGCAAAGTAATGGTAAACTAATGTTAATCAAGATTGGACTAAAGTTATGTAAGGGTGAAATAAAGTTAATTAAGGGTCAAAAAAGTTATGTATAGGAGAAACAAAGTTAAACAATGGGAAAAGAAAGTTAAGTAGGTGTAAACAAATGATAAATAAGGGTAAACTAAAGGAAAGTAAGGGTAAACTAAAGGAATGTAAGGGTAAACTAGAGATAAGTAAGGGTAAATTAATGCTAAGGGTAGAGTGAAGCTAAGTAAAGGTATCATTAAGCTATGTAAGAGTAAAACAATGTTAAGTGCTAGTTGAGGTTTTCACGGAAAATTACCATTGAAAATTTTCATGGAAAATTGTCAATGTAAATTTTCACTGGAAATCCCAATATAAATTTGTGAGTATTTTTATTTATATAGTTATGTTACCACAAATTTCAAGTGCTATAAATTTTCAGAGTAAATTTGTAACGCCCCGACCCCAGCTACCCAGAGTCGGTGCATTAATTACATAACATTGGCATGATCATGAGAAAGATCAAGTCTCGAAAGACCGATTAGTTTAGTAGCCTTGGAATAACTAGATACATCCATAAATTTTTACATTATATCATAAAAAAAACATCTTGTCTTCATATCCCCTTATACTATCCCTGCAGGTCATTCATAAATTACTTCTTCATAATCCTGGAAAAAAATAAAACATTGAAAGGGGTGAGCTCGGATGCTCAGTAAGGATAACATTATAGCAGAAGCTTTCATAAATAAGCATAAACACTTAAGGCAATTTATAACTAAAACAAAAGCCTTTTAAACTTGAACTTCAGCATAAAATGGCAAAGGTAAAATGAAATAATGCCATTTACTTACTCACATGGATATTCTACTAGTCGAATGATCACATGCAATATCAATAACCACTTTCATAATGATGGAATGCATAATGCCAGACTATCATAACCACATAGCCAAGGCCTCGTGCCAAGACTACAAATAAGATTTTGCCAAGGCCTTGTGCCAAGACACTAGTTTGTCTCATGAGACCTACCGATGCATCGAGGAGCTATAGCGGGCTCCACCCGTCACTTATTAATTCCAATGCATTCCTCATATGAACAAGTTTAAACATAACATAAACATTCGTATTGAAACTAGAATACGAAATGTCAATACTTTTACCACAAACCTTGAATGGTTTAAAAATAGCACATCCACAGTCAAACATAACTCATTCGATACAATATGGAAGATTGTATTGTATCACATTAACCTCAATCAAGAATAATGAAGGATGTTGACATAGATGAAAATAATCATCAAAACTATTTGAGAGAAATATCCCCCTTTTTTTGAAAACATTTAAAAATCACACTATTTGTCAAAAAACCATTTAAAAATAGATTTTTGAATCAAAGTGTCCCATACCACTTTGAAACTTTTTAAAAGGATTTTTAATTTTAAAACTTTAATGTCCATATAAATAAATCCTTAAAACCATTTTTAAAATATGGACATTAATGAGCATGATTTAGAAGAATAATTCTTTAAAACATTTTAAAATGGTATTTTGGTTAGAGTTTCTAACCAAAAGAGAGACACTTGAATACAAATAATTGAGGTAATAAAAACATTGTAATATCATGAGAATAAAGGAATTCATGATATACTATGTCAAAGTACATTATATACACCACATAAAAGTGATTTGGTGTATATCATCAAATAAGTCTCAATGGAATGTAAATTGAGATGAAATCTCTCATAAAGGTTGTATCCTTTGGTTAAGGATAAATCAACGACATAATTATGTGTGACAAATATAAATACACTAAATATGATTGGATATTCAGTGTAAATCAATCAAAGTATATTCACACATATTCTTGTAAAAACAATACCAACGAATTGGATGTTTAACTCAACAAATGGAGAATGAGTTAAAATTACTCTTATCAAATTCATATCAATGAATTGAGAATTATCAATGGAGTGATTATGTGTATCAAACTTATATCCACAGGAAGGGGAGTGGAAATTATGACATAATCAAATGAATAGTGATTCCACACATAATCTTGGGGTAATATAATCAATGAAATATGCGTAAAGCCAAATGAGTGGAAATTGAAATCTCAAATTCCCTTATTGATTAGGTAACTTAAGAAACAAACACCCATGAAAGAAAGATCATACCATGATGATGTAAATACCCATAAAATAAAGTATATTACACAATTAATACAATCATGGGTAGTACACATACACCACATGCAATAATTAAGTGGTGATCAATGGAATTCTCACGGAATTAAAAGTGAGACAAGAAACCCCTTACCACGTTAATCAACTGAGTCGTATGGCCAAAAGTTAATAACCACCAAATGATTTACAGAATAACATGAATATAAATATAATCATGAATATATATCAAATGGCAGTACACAATACACCACTTTCAATAATTTAGTGGCGAAAAATGGAAATCTCACGGAATTGAAAGTGAGATAAGAAAATCCCTTACCACGTTAATCAACTGAGTCGTATGGCCAAAAGTTAATAACCACCAAATGATTTACAGAATAACATGAATATAAATATAATCATGAATATATATCAAATGGCAGTACACAATACACCACTTTCAATAATTTAGTGGCGAAAAATGGAAATCTCACGGAATTGAAAGTGAGATAAGAAAATCTCTTACTTTGTACTTTTTCCTTGGTCGATGGTAGGTTTACCTCCTGTATAATGGTGAAATAATTGTTATTGAATAATACAAGAATCATTTACTTTAATATGATATCATATATGATCTTTTAACATTGATTTGTTAATAATATCTTAGTATTAACGCCGTTTCGGGTGTTAACTTACTCATTTTCTTTTATATGTTTTGTTACATAAGTCATGTTTGTTGTATATTATTCATATCCAGAATGATATCAAGTACTTAAACATAATTTTTAAATCATTAAATGATAATTATACTTTAATGGATACGATGGATAATGAATCTCATCGCGTTCGTGGAGACGGTAGTCCGTACGTACGCACGAACGCTACTTCCATTTAATTTTTTATTTTAAAAGAATCGAATCCAAATGATACATAGGTATATTACTATTCCAGTATAATATAATATTTTATATATGTTACTTAAGTTCATTAACACCATCCTTTATACGTTCCATGTGTGGTATGAACGAGTCATATCATTTTAAGGGGGCGGTAGTCCGCACTTCCTCAAATGAAATTATCGTATGTATATACGACATGAAACGAATAATGGTATGAAATAAAATGGAATTACAGAAGATTATATATAAAATATATATCATTAATATCATATTTAATTACAGTGCCATCATAATGGCCACCATGAGAGGCGGTAAGATGTTTTTGAACAATCATCGTTTCGTGAGGCGTTAGTTTGCCATCCACAGAAACATTATGTTCATCATCCATTAGATGGAGTTGTGTGTATGTGTAGTTTGAATACTTCTTATAACAACATCCTAGTATATTGAGGATACTGGTTTTGTTACAAAAGAAGGGAAATAAAAAGAGTTTGGGGGTTGAAGAAGCAAAATAAATGAAAATAATTTAAGAGAAATCGTTACCTTTAATTTAGGTAACTCACTTTGGTTGGAACCAAAGGACTTGTTGAAATGCTTTCTGCCTAAGGGGAAGCTTCAAGGAGGAGGAGAGGGATGTGGGGAGCTTAGTTGGTCAGAGTTTGGACGAGCCAAGTGGCTTGAGAGGTGTGAGGAAATGAGAAGGAGGAGTGCCCTTTTATAAGAGGGGTGAGGGGCACCTTTGGAAAAGCTAGAAATATTAATTTATAATAAATTCATATTCGGTTTCCAATGGCTCCAAAGTTTACTATTCAAAGGTTGAGGTGGGGATAAGTCGAAAACAACTCATCCAATAGAATTTAGACAGGTTTGGGTACTTATATTAACCTTATCTTTAAGTATTAACTCTAAGTTAATTAGTTTCACTTTTACAATGTCTCTTTGTATTTTTATATAATATGGTTAATAAACTTACTATATACATCCAAAAGACCCCCAAGTGGTCCATTAATGATTAACCTATCATAATATAAGTCTCTTGGCCGAACCTTAGATTTTTAGGAATTTAATATCAATTAATAATATAATATTTGTTTTAAGAACTCTTTTATGTCAATTTTGACACTATTCACTAGTTGATTTTTGTGAAACTCATAACAGATTGATTACTTAGAACAAAGTCAAATAAATCAATCCTAATATATCATATTATCCTAGAAAATTTGTTTAATTCATTAAAAGTTTCATATTATAATTATTTGGGTATTTATAATATCAATTATGTTAATTTTTTACTATTTTAGTAATTACTGCATCATCATTGTGTCATAAATAAAATAAATTTTTAATGTCAAAAAAATTATAAATAAAATATAATTATGTAGGAAACCTTTTTAGCTTTCTAAGGAATATTTATAATCTAAAATCCAGCATATATAACCCTATGTAACAATTGTTTTGCTAAAAGATATATGCTTGTGTCATTTTTGTATTCATTTTAACTTAATTAATATAAAGTGTCATTATCACTTACAAGTGGATCCATGGGGTCCCAAAATTGACCCAAAGATGCCCATGGTCGACCATGTATCAACCAATAGGGTTAATACACATTTTAGGGTAATTTAGTATTATTATAATATTATTTTTTTTAACCCTTATTTATCGGATTTACCCTTAACCATGGTAAATAAAATATTTACCGCAGTAATTATTCAAAATGTCTAAAAATAAAAGTTACCTATTTACACAATTTGGACATCCTGATTCCAAATATGGAATCCATTTTTCTAAATTCAAAACACATAAGTGGCAGAAATTAATTTAAAATTAATTCCCGCTGTCAAAACAAAAAGCGTGTTTTTAAGAGATAATAACTATCAAAAGATTGACACTTGTTTATGTTCGGTTTAATTGTAAAATTATGTCCAATGACCAACATTATATTAAATGGTAAAAATATATTCTAAATATACTTTAAAACCACTCAAATTCACAATTTTATCACTATTAATTATTTTGATTAAAAAAGTTGTTTTTAATTAAAATTTAGTAATTTTCACTATTCATCAAAATATGAAAGTTATCCGAAAAGTACCAAAATTTCACCTTAGGCTAAATTCGATATTCCGAATCCAAAAATTAAGTCCATTTTGAAATATAAAATATATATAATTTCAAAAAGTAGGTATTACTATTCATAACGGCTAGTTTGATTGGTTGTGGTGTGTTAAAATCTCGAAGTTGCGTACAATGCACGTCATTGCATTATTCGAAAGGAAACATACCGAGGAAGCTTGGGGTGTTACATTCTCCCCTCCTTCAATAAATTGCGTCCTCGCAATTTTTAAAATTTTGCTTGGGAATATAATGGAAAGTCCCACATCGGAAAAAGATTCAATAAAACTATCACTTTAAAAGAAAGAAAGAGAGGTATAAGGGTCATCCAAGATAACCCATACTAGGATTCCATGTAAGAAAACAAGGATATGGATGATAAACTAAGTGTAAAGTTCTGATGGAGAGGGATATAAATCATGATCAGGAGAAAGTTAACAATGAGAAAACCACAAACTTGTGTTGGGACAAACGACCATTAGGAAAGTAAACGGACAACATTTTTTTTTAAGTTACATTACATAAGGAAGAGTAATTCATTTATGATATTGACTAAGAACATTATGAGATATACTTACATTTTAAGTAGATTTTCATTCTTTAATAAATTTCCACCACTAACTCATTTTTTTTTAAACGACGAGTATTCAAGAAGACTTGGTCACACTGGAAGAGATAGAATAAACTTCTATAGAATCACATGATCCATATATTTACATTGTCTTTGAAGATTAATTAAAACCAAAATGGTCAGTGAATGATCTAATGATCCCCCCAAAAGGATATTCATTGAGATAAATATGCACTAATCTTAATTTCTAAAATTAAACCCACAATACCCCAAAGTTAAATAGATACCATTCAATAACCAATTGTCCTTAAAATCCTTTAATATAATCCAAACTAATATTGAAACCCAAAACATAGAAGAATTTGATTATGTAGTCTCCCATGTTAAATTGTATCTCCAAATGACATCAGATACTCTTAAAGTCACATACTCAAAAGTAATTAACCTAATCACATATTCTCTATTATAGGTTAATCATTTCCATAAATAACCCAAATCACTATAAATCCACAATAAAAACGTAGATAAAAATCTATCATTACTCCACAAATGAAACCCCATAGTATTCTATTTTCCTTGGGCATATAGTGTTCCCAACAAAGCGAACATCTTCCAAAATAACATTTATCACTTAATCACCAAATCATTTTCCTATACCAAGGGTATTCTTTTGATATGAAATAAGAACCCAAATCAAATTATTATTGATCAATAAAATCATTTAACTAAAAAAAAAGTCACACTAACCAGGGACTTCACGTAGTCCAGTGGTAGGCGATAAATCCCAATCGCACTTTGGTTGTGGGTTCGATTCCCATAGCTTTGTCCGACGCGACGGGTTGTCACACGGTCTACGTGTTGTCCTTTTTCAAAAACTATATTTTATAATATTTCCAAAATGAGATAAATTCCTCCAAATACTATATCATAAATTTAACCACAAATGTTATATCATACCTTGAATCTTCATCCCAAATTAGAATAACTTATAATTCTCTCAAACCCTAATGATCATATAAATCCAAATGGTTATTTATACCCATATCCACAAGAGAAGAGACAATTCTTCCTCAAATATCAATCTCACATGGCAAACTGCGGGGTTAAAAATACAAGAGAAAATTATTCCATAGTAAACCCATCAACAAGGAGTGCTAATACTTTTTAAACATTTCTCCAACCATTTATTCCCACATAGCTTCTTCTTTGACCAAGAAAATATCCTATAGAATAGGACATTCACTCGGGTAATGGCCAGGTCCCCTACATTTACGGCAAATGACTGTAAATGGACTCTTGGGACCATTTTTATCTTCTTCCATAGTACTCTTCATTTTTCTTCGGCAATTCTTTACTTTATGTCCTTCCTTCCCGCACGTAAAACATTTCGTTGTCCCATTGAGACACTTTCCTGGGTGTCTCTTTCCACATTTCCTGCATGATGAAAATTGAGGGTTCTTTTCTCCATGGCCTCCATTGCTGGAGCTCTTATCATTTATCACCTTTCTCTTCCTTGTTGAGTCTGGGAGTTGGTTAATATATATGTTGTTGATCATATTTTTGGAAAACTGATTTGGCATAAAGACGATATCTTTTACGCCTATCAACATTCCATTTTGTTGCTCATTGCCACCACCGTTCCCATCTTGTACATCATTCTCAAAGTCACTATGACTTCCTTGGAATCCAGCCATTGACTAAAACCATAAATCATTATGTCAGTAATAGTAGTCGTAAAATCATTTAGAGATTAAAATGTCACCATATTCTCAATTTGAAACATATTAGGATTAACCAAGGTCATTTACTCTCATCTTATATATATATTACTTAAATTGGTTTGTAAAGAAAATGTAAATTATCCTAAGCATATCCCCCGGGAGTGTCGTAACCAAGAGTGCAGCAAGGCCCGTTGTCGTGCACCAGTTCCCGTTCGAGTCTAGCTCAAAGCGGTGTTTTCGGGTTTTACCCCTAGGTACATCTGTGCCAGAGCCGCCTCTACCTGCTCGTATCCAGACAGGGATGTATTGCTCGGAAAACTCACAAAATCTCTACAATACCAAAATTCTAGGAAGTTCTTTTATACTAATCCTCAAAGTTCATCTTAGGTCTACGTGCTCTAATCAGAGTTTATCTAAATCTAGCTACCAAGGTTTGTACTAAACTTCCTCTGATACCAACTGTAACGCCCCGACCCCAGCTACCCAGAGTCGGTGCATTAATTACATACCATTGGAATGATCATGAGAAAGATCAAGTCTCGAAAGACCGATTAGTTTAGTAGCCTTGGAATAACTAGATACATCCATAAATTTTTACATTACATCATAAAAAAAACATCTTGTCTTCATATCCCCTTATACTATCCCTGCAGGTCATTCATAAATTACTTCTTCATAATCCTGGAAAAAAATAAAACATTGAAAGGGGTGAGCTCGGATGCTCAGTAAGGATAACATTATAGCAAAAGCTTTCATAAATAAGCATAAACACTTAAGGCAATTTATAACTAAAACAAAAGCCTTTTAAACTTGAACTTCAGCATAAAATGGCAAAGGTAAAATGAAATAATGCCATTTACTTACTCACATGGATATTCTACTAGTCGAATGATCACATGCAATATCAATAACCACTTTCATAATGATGGAATGCATAATGCCAGACTATCATAACCACATAGCCAAGGCCTCGTGCCAAGACTACAAATAAGATTTTGCCAAGGCCTTGTGCCAAGACACTAGTTTGTCTCATGAGACCTACTGATGCATCGAGGAGCTATAGAGGGCTCCACCCGTCACTTATTAAGTCCAATGCATTCCTCATATGAACAAGTTTAAACATAACATAAACATTCGTATTGAAACTAGAATACGAAATGTCAATACTTTTACCACAAACCTTGAATGGTTTAAAAATAGCACATCCACAGTCAAACATAACTCATTCGATACAATATGGAAGATTGTATTGTATCACATTAACCTCAATCAAGAATAATGAAGGATGTTGACATAGATGAAAATAATCATCAAAACTATTTGAGAGAAATATCCCCCTTTTCTTGAAAACATTTAAAAGTCACACTATTTGTCAAAAAGCCATTTAAAAATAGATTTTTGAATCAAAGTGTCCCATACCACTTTGAAACTTTTTAAAAGGATTTTTAATTTTAAAACTTTAATGTCCATATAAATAAATCCTTAAAACCATTTTTAAAATATGGACATTAATGAGCATGATTTAGAAGAATAATTCTTTAAAACATTTTAAAATGGTATTTTGGTTAGAGTTTCTAACCAAAAGAGAGACACTTGAATACAAATAATTGAGGTAATCAAAACATTGTAATATCATGAGAATAAAGGAATTCATGATATACTATGTCAAAGTACATTATATACACCACATAAAAGTGATTTGGTGTATATCATCAAATAAGTCTCAATGGAATGTAAATTGAGATGAAATCTCTCATAAAGGTTGTATCCTTTGGTTAAGGATAAATCAACGACATAATTATGTGTGACAAATATAAATACACTAAATATGATTGGATATTCAGTGTAAATCAATCAAAGTATATTCACACATATTCTTGTAAAAACAATACCAACGAATTGGATGTTTAACTCAACAAATGGAGAATGAGTTAAAATTACTCTTATCAAATTCATATCAATGAATTGAGAATTATCAATGGAGTGATTATGTGTATCAAACTTATATCCACATGAAGGGGAGTGGAAATTATGACATAATCAAATGAATAGTGATTCCACACATAATCTTGGGGTAATATAATCAATGAAATATGCGTAAAGCCAAATGAGTGGAAATTGAAATCTCAAATTCCTTTATTGATTAGGTAACTTAAGAAACAAACACCCATGAAAGAAAGATCATACCATGATGATGTAAATACCCATAAAATAAAGTATATTACACAATGAATACAATCATGGGTAGTACACATACACCACATGCAATAATTAAGTGGTGATCAATGGAATTCTCACGGAATTAAAAGTGAGACAAGAAACCCCTTACCACGTTAATCAACTGAGTCGTATGGACAAAAGTTAATAACCACCAAATGATTTACAGAATAACATGAATATAAATATAATCATGAATATATATCAAATGGCAGTACACAATACACCACTTTCAATAATTTAGTGGCGAAAAATGGAAATCTCACGGAATTGAAAGTGAGATAAGAAAATCCCTTACCACGTTAATCAACTGAGTCGTATGGCCAAAAGTTAATAACCACCAAATGATTTACAGAATAACATGAATATAAATATAATCATGAATATATATCAAATGGCAGTACACAATACACCACTTTCAATAATTTAGTGGCGAAAAATGGAAATCTCACGGAATTGAAAGTGAGATAAGAAGATCCCTTACTTTGTACTTTTTCCTTGGTCGATGGTAGGTTTACCTCCTGTATAATGGTGAAATAATTGTTATTGAATAATACAAGAATCATTTACTTTAATATGATATCATATATGATCTTTTAACATTGATTTGTTAATAATATCTTAGTATTAACGCCGTTTCGGGTGTTAACTTACTCATTTTCTTTTATATGTTTTGTTACATAAGTCATGTTTGTTGTATATTATTCATATCCAGAATGATATCAAGTACTTAAACATAATTTTTAAATCATTAAATGATAATTATACTTGAATGGATACGATGGATAATGAATCTCATCGCGTTCGTGGAGACGGTAGTCCGTACGTACGCACGAACGCTACTTCCATTTAATTTTTTATTTTAAAAGAATCGAATCCAAATGATACATAGGTATATTACTATTCCAGTATAATATAATATTTTATATATGTTACTTAAGTTCATTAACACCATCCTTTATACGTTCCATGTGTGGTATGAACGAGTCATATCATTTTAAGGGGGCGGTAGTCCGCACTTCCTCAAATGAAATTATCGTATGTATATACGACATGAAACGAATAATGGTATGAAATAAAATGGAATTACAGAAGATTATATATAAAATATATATCATTAATATCATATTTAATTATAGTGCCATCATAATGGCCACCATGAGAGGCGGTAAGATGTTTTTGAACAATCATCGTTTCGTGAGGCGTTAGTTTGCCATCCACAGAAACATTATGTTCATCATCCATTAGATGGAGTTGTGTGTATGTGTAGTTTGAATACTTCTTATAACAACATCCTAGTATATTGAGGATACTGGTTTTGTTACAAAAGAAGGGAAATAAAAAGAGTTTGGGGGTTGAAGAAGCAAAATAAATGAAAATAATTTAAGAGAAATCGTTACCTTTAATTTAGGTAACTCACTTTGGTTGGAACCAAAGGACTTGTTGAAATGCTTTCTGCCTAAGGGGAAGCTTCAAGGAGGAGGAGAGGGATGTGGGGAGCTTAGTTGGGCAGAGTTTGGACGAGCCAAGTGGCTTGAGAGGTGTGAGGAAATGAGAAGGAGGAGTGCCCTTTTATAAGAGGGGTGAGGGGCACCTTTGGAAAAGCTAGAAATATTAATTTATAATAAATTCATATTCGGTTTCCAATGGCTCCAAAGTTGACTATTCAAAGGTTGAGGTGGGGATAAGTCGAAAACAACTCATCCAATAGAATTTAGACAGGTTTGGGTACTTATATTAACCTTATCTTTAAGTATTAACTCTAAGTTAATTAGTTTCACTTTTACAATGTCTCTTTGTATTTTTATATAATATGGTTAATAAACTTACTATATACATCCAAAAGACCCCCAAGTGGTCCATTAATGATTAACCTATCATAATATAAGTCTCTTGGCCGAACCTTAGATTTTTAGGAATTTAATATCAATTAATAATATAATATTTGTTTTAAGAACTCTTTTATGTCAATTTTGACACTATTCACTAGTTGATTTTTGTGAAACTCATAACAGATTGATTACTTCGAAAAAAGTCAAATAAATCAATCCTAATATATCATATTATCCTAGAAAATTTGTTTAATTCATTAAAAGTTTCATATTATAATTATTTGGGTATTTATAATATCAATTATGTTAATTTTTTACTATTTTAGTAATTACTGCATCATCATTGTGTCATAAATAAAATAACTTTTTAATGTCACAAAAATTATAAATAAAATATAATTATGTAGGAAACCTTTTTAGCTTTCTAAGTAATATTTATAATCTAAAATCCAGCATATATAACCCTATGTAACAATTGTTTTTCTAAAAGATATATGCTTGTGTCATTTTTGTATTCATTTTAACTTAATTAATATAAAGTGTCATTATCACTTACAAGTGGATCCATGGGGTCCCAAAATTGACCCAAAGATGCCCATGGTCGACCATGTATCAACAAATAGGGTTAAGACACATTTTAGGGTAATTTAGTATTATTATAATATTATTTTTGTTTAACCCTTATTTATCGGATTTACCCTTAACCATGGTAAATAAAATATTTACCGCAGTAATTATTCAAAATGTCTAAAAATAAAAGTTAACTATTTACACAATTTGGAAATCCTGATTCCAAATATGGAATCCATTTTTCTAAATTCAAAACACATAAGTGGCAGAAATTAATTTAAAATTAATTCCCGCTGTCAAAACAAAAAGCGTGTTTTTAAGAGATAATAACTATCAAAAGATTGACACTTTTTTATGTTCGGTTTAATTGTAAAATTATGTCCAATGACCAAATGTATTCACTAAAACTGTTCATTTTAAACGTATACTCAAAAAATTAATTGTAAATTTAAATTTATAAATATACATATATTCTTTTTTTATAATATTCATTCACATATACTCTAGAAACATTCTCTTGAAATATTTTATGTAAATTTTCACTGTAAATTTCATATATGAATGTACTGGAAATGTACAATGTAGTATTATGATGTATATCGATATCAGTGTATGCACACAAGTTTGATTTTTAGTGAAAATTTATTTGTTTCATTTTTTGTAGTAAAGATACATTGGAATTTGTTTCACTAATAAAATTCAGTACAAATTTACGATTGAAATTCCCATTGAAAATTTTTAGGGAAAATTATCAATGTAAATTTTCACTAGAAATTCTCAATATAAATTTGTGAATTTATTTATTTATATAGTTATGTTACCAAAAATTTTAAGTGGTGGAAATTTTCAATATAAATTTTTAGTCAAAAATTGCATTGTTTGTTTATGTAATAATATATTTTTAATGAAATCTGAACTGAAAATTAGAATTTTAAATTTCGAGTGTAAATGTGCATTAGAAATTTCCCGTGGAAATTTTATATTGAAATTTCCAATGGAAATTTGGAAATTTCTATAGGAAAATTTACAGTGGAAATTTACACAAGAAATTACCACTATAAATTTCCACTACAAATTTCCCAATGGAGTTTATAATTTAATTAATAAATGTCATATTAAAAATATATATAATAAATATTACATATAATAAATATCATAATAAATATTATATGTGTATATATGTAATAAAAATTATATATATATATATATATATTCATATAATGATTTTCTATAAATAATAAACAATATATACTAATTACTTTATAATAAAATTTATTAAATATAAAATACTTGCAATAGTTATATATATATCATTATGTATATTTATATTATTAATAAATATTAGAAAATAAATCAATATAATAAATTTCACACTAAATATACATTTATTTATTTTAAATATATAGTAAATATTAAAATATATATATGTAAAGAAATCCTAATTCAGCGCTACATCAAAAAAAGAGGGTAGATTCATATAAAAACCCAACCTGATGGTCAAGTTCAGGTAGGGAACA
The DNA here is from genome assembly GCA_963277665.1 of Viscum album. NCBI lineage: Eukaryota > Viridiplantae > Streptophyta > Magnoliopsida > Santalales > Viscaceae > Viscum > Viscum album. The sequence goes on along the minus strand of OY728129.1, from coordinate 408,845,746 downwards.
TGAGATGATTTAAATCCTTCCATTTCCTATAATAGTTCCAAACAAGATATTCACACTGACGTGTTTTCTAAAATGTTCGGATACTCCTATACAATCCAAAAAACATCCAAATCTTTTTTAGTAGCTGTCACACTAAGAACTTCTTCTTTGTTATGTTTCTTTAATTATGTTTGTTCCATAGATGTAGAATTGAATGGAATTGGTTTTTCAATTAGTTAAATATGATATTTCTCTAGATCTAGTAGCACCTATAATACTTCTTCCTACATCTATATAGGTCTGAAATTCCTCATAGTTCCCACAGTTGCCTTCCAAATCTCTAGAATAACTCTTCTTTGAACTGCTTATAGGTTTTCACATTCCTATTTTGTTCGAACAAGAAATTCAAAACCCAATCCATTCCATTCATACAAAATTCCTCCATCGGTGCCTTCATTTGTTCAAAATTTTGGTAGATTGAAAAGTATTCATTTACTTCAACGATCCAAGCCTCAGGTTCATCTCTAGTAAACTTTGACATCTCTTATTTCCCAAAATTCTCTTCTTAGATCCTTTCTAGTCTGTCCAATGATTATCAAATGTATTTCATTTTAATATATATATTCTTCCCCTTGGTTGTTTTCTACATAATTTTTAGATGATCTGCCTTATGTGTGGGAGTCACTGATTCAGTTCGAAACAATGGCAGGTTGTTTTATCCAACATTGTGTATACCTACTGACCTAGAACCACCACATGGCATACTCCACCACTATGAGTACATAGTTTTGGCATCCTTATGGATTGTATTTGTTTCATATGCTATAGTTTATCTAATCAAGAACTAATTAAAATTTCAAAGCTTAGTTTTTTGTGTCAAAAAAATTTCTACTTTGACTTCTGAAAAAAAATGTTCTTGCAATTTGTTTCTTGAATTTTCTATCCGTTAAAATCTCCCAATATAGCTATGATTCACTTTTATCCACCAAAATATCTTGAACCAGATGCCACAACACTACATGTCAGTTTCCACGGTTGTATCGTTAGTACTGTTATATGTTGTTTTTTTCTTTTTGTCTCCTTCCACTGGTTTATTGAGTTCATGCATCTTCTATTTCAAGTCGAACTGATCTAGAACACAGTATGTTCCAAAAAATATTGTGTCTACTACAGACTTCAATAATCAAGAACTATAGAGATCCTCTCCCTAAATCCTCGCTCTAATAAAATATCCATGAAAATTCAAATTGATTTGTAGGAGAGAGGGATATAAAGAGAGAAACGATGGATTTCTATTGATATAAGTTTTACAACGAACAAAGACTACATGAATAATATCAAAATCAGAGAAAGAATGATGGTAGATGAATATTCCCTGAAAGATGACACTTCCATGGTCAAGGCTTAATCATTCAAAGATCCATGTTGCACTCCACCAGAATACATTCATATCCCTCCCCCGACCAGAAATACCACATTTTAATCCTTCACTGATCCCACCCCTCCCAATTGAATCTAGTTTGAAAAGCTATCAATCATGTTTGAATAGGGTTCTATTTCTATTTTTGGTACCATATTACTAATTGTGTTGGGTTAGGGTATCACCATACCTATACATATGTGTGTGTGTGTGTGTAGTGGCATCTTCGAAAATGACCTACCACCTATGATAAAAAATCAACACTTATGGAGTTGCAACAAAATAGACCAGCCATTTGCACTAACAAAATTATGTCGGGCATATAATATATAGGAAAAGGAAAAATAATGGAAAGTGTGTATCATGGGAAAAAATCAATCATTATAATATAAATTAATATTATTGTATTATAACATTATAAAAACCCGTTATTGGGTTTCAATGCGTTTTTTCAAAAAACAACAAACATTTTATAAAATAAAAAATAAAAAATTAAATGGGTATTTAATTGGGTTTGGGATTCATGTAGGTATTATAATTAAGGCTTGAATTAGAATTTGGGTATTATTAAATGGATTTTATTCAGATTTGTGAATTTTATTTATTAATCAGGTACAGATTCGTGTACCTGCATTTTCGTAGATACCTGAACCTTTTCTATCCAAAATCATAATCAAACTTTTATTTTCATTCACTTTAAAAAAAAATAAAAAATAAAAAATCATTAAATATTTAAAAAATTAAAAATATATAATAAAAATAAAGAAAATTTTGATTGAACCAAATCCTACATGATAGAACGATCCCCAAGATCAGCTACTGTGTTACCTTCCATGGATTTATTAAATTTTAAAGTGCATCAGTGAACCTTCAATAAGGTCACCTTGTGTTACTTTTTGGCTCCATTGTTGAGTATTGTATGTTATTTCATTGAGATTTATTCAAATAAAACACCTATAAATTTTATAAAAAAATGAAAACAAATTAAAAATAAATAATTATTGAATAATTATAGGCTAAATTCAGTTCTAAATTAGACCAAAATGTTTTAAGAGAAAAAACATTTCTTCAAAAAGATAAAAATAAAAACAAAAATCACCTTAAAAATACATAAAATAAAATTTGGGAGTTGGGTGAAAAATTAAAATTGCAGGAAAAGAAAAGGGAAGTTAACCTTCAACCAAGGGACAAAACTAAAGGAAAAAAGACATTGCCAATATTTAACATATTCAAGAAAGTGTATATAGAATAGGAGGACGAGGAGGTTAAATACCTACATTAATAAATAGAGATACTCTAAGGAGTACTTGACTTAAAATAGAAGATACAAGTTGAATTAAATCTAGGATATAATTCATTTATTAATCCAATTGATTTTAATTTCATTGAAATCATTTTTAACACAAACTCTATTTGTTTAAATTTAATTAAAATGATTAAATAATGGATTCTCTAGGAGAATGATGATGAAAATAAACAAAATAATGGTCTCTTAGATCTCCCTATGGTACTTGAATAAGCTCTCAAGGGAGACCTAGAAGCTGAATCATAACATAGTGGTTACAAGGTTTTGGACAACTATTTCATAGTGAAACATTTTATATCAATCCCCAAACATTAATATTTTTTATAATACATTATAAAGAACATGTGGTGGGTCCTATAATGAAAATTAAACCCATCATTGGATCATGGTTTACCAACTAGAAATCTCTAGCTATGAATATACTAAATACAAGACCCATTGGGGGCGTTAAAACTCAAAAATTATTATCCCTTTTTTTTACATTATATTTCTTAGTTATAAACTTTTTTAATAACATTTAATTTCGTTTTTATATGTATATGAGAAGCTGGATAACAGTTTTACATCAACTATAAATGTAAAACTTGTTATTGTTTATAGAAAAAATAAATATTTCGGTGGTTCTTTCCTTACTTTTTTTCATTATTTTTATGATTTCTTTGTTCCTCTTTGTTGGAAGGTCAATATGGAAGTGGTTCAACACTATAAAGGTTCTTCAAAAACTTCTTTACATTTTTATCCACTTCAAAAATAAATATATAGATTATTTTTTTGGTATATTTTCAGTGTTACAAATGTTTTGTCTGTTCTTCTTTGCAGGCAGAGTAATGCGGTGGTTTATTCACTCCAAAGGATGGAATAAACAAGGGTTTTCCATTGTTTCCAATATAACTCAAGACATATTTATCTATGTTATTCTCTATTGTTTCCTTAAATTATGATAAATTTTTTAATAGGTGTGGGGGTAATTCTTATTTTATAGGGATAATTTTCATTGTGTTTCTCTATTTCTTTGAGTGTTTTGAGTTTTTTTTCATCTTGATCTTAATTTAAATATTATGAATAATTTTTCATGATTTTTTCATTTTCAGGTATCTCTTTGAGTTCTGAAAAATTAATCAAAATGATTGTTTATATGTGATATTTCCCTTAACATTGAATTTCAAAAATTATTATGAGTTTACTCAATCTTTAAAATATATTCTTATTATCAACTTTCTAGAAATTTTTCACCATCATGTTAGGTTCTCTAAAAATATTTTTACATTTTCTTCATAGTATCTAATTTTCATAATTGAACTTGAGAGATATTCTTTGTTAATTAGAACATGATGATTGTGTCATTTAAAGATTTTTGAGAATGAAGGGGTTTGTTAATATGATTATGGTGCATTTTTGGAAATCCTCTTGTTATCTACTTGAGACCTGTATTAAAATTAACCCTTGTCAAGATCATAGTTTCCATGAATTAACTTATAGGTTAAATCCACATTAATAGACAAATAAATCCTTACATTTCATAGTTGTTTCAAGAATGGGAGTTTGTTAAGGGATTTCATGTACTTTGGGAGGCATTAAATTATTATCACTACTAGAAAACTGGGCTATAACCATAGACCTATAGCCACAGTTTTCCAAAACCATAGTTATAGGTATTTATACCAAGGATATAGGGTTTTTTTCTAGGGATATAGCCACTGTTTTCCTAAACCATGGATATAGAGTTTTTTTATTTTTTATAGCCATGGTTCATCAGAACTATGGTTGTATGTCTCCTTCACTTATGTTGGAAAAAAATAACCTGAGAAAAAATGGTGGAAATTTCTATATCCATGGTTTATATGCTATAGACATAGTTATTAATATATATATAACAAAATATATATTTATATACAAAATGTTTTATGTGGTGTAGTGGTAAGGTGATAGGTTCAGACAGTTGAGGTAAAGAGATCGAATCCGTTTTGGCACTATTTATTAAAAATCTATATCCACGGTTTACATGGGCTATAGCCACAGTTTTAAACAATGGAAATAAACCCTATAGACACAGTTTAAACCATGGTTATAGACCTATAGCCATGGTGGAAACCATGTAAGCTATTGCCATAGTTTTCAAAATAATGCCTATAGACCCTATATCCACTCAAATAGGTTCCATGACCAAAAAAAATCATGGATATATATTATAGCCATGGTTTTGACCCATATATCCATGGTTTTGAATCGTGGCTAGAGAGGGTGTTGTTGATCCTTTTAGGAACTTTTAAATCAAAGGGGAATGAATCATTCTTTCATCATATTAATTATTTCTTCTAATTTCCTAAAAAAATATATAAATATGAGAAAAAAAGTAAATAAAGGAGAGAATAGGAAATGAATTGATCATTGTGTTTAATTTTTTTGACTTCATACCGAAATTTAAGACAGGGGGTGGTGATGGGATATCATTTGGAAAGTATATTGAGAGGGGTACTTTTCAACATTCATTCTGGAATAATCATGCATTATATTAAGATTCAAAACCTCTTCATATTGTCCTTTTAATTTTAATTCGTACCCATAAATCATTAGCCAACATTAGAACATTGTTAAATCCTTATGTTTTGTCCAATTACTTTATCTCTCTCAAATGGAAGTGTTAATTTCATGAATCATATGGATTAACATGTATTATCTTGAGATGGGAAAACTTTTTATATCAATTATACTTGAGAGAAGAGTGATAATAATTTCCATGTGAGGTATGTTGTGAAGTATTCATGGATGGATAGTTGAGTTTGAATGGATTTTTTTATAAGAAAGGATATGAAGAGGTTATTTGATCTTATAAATTATACATGGTATATTTGATTTGAAAAATTATTTTAGGTTTCCATATTTTTTATTTCATGTGTGAATGTGGTTGTAATATTAATTTTTTCCATGAAATACAAAAATTATGTGTGGGGGAGCGATAATATGAGATTTTGTTGAAAATTTAATTTTAATTTCATTGAAAAAATAACTATTCTCATGTAAAAGTCCTAGGTAAAATGATTATTCTTAGTATTTTTAATGTTTTTAGTGTATTTTATATAAATAAATAAAAGTTGATTCTTTTTTATTCTTTAAGGTTAAAAATGCACATACAAATTGATTACTCATAATCAAAATACCACTTTAAATTTAAATTTGAAAAGGGAACATAAATTTATTTTTTTAGTCTAATATATTCTAAAAAATATATAATAATGTAAAATTTGGAATATATTTTCTGGAAATTGGGTGTTTTTTCTGAAAAAAAACACTTAATATTTGTTTTGGAAATATTTTTTTAGAGTTTATTTTTTGGGATAATTTAATTTTAGTGAAATATTTAATTTTTTATTAGAAATGCATTACATTTAATCAAGAAATTAATTTTTTATTTCATTGATAGATCATTATTTAATTTTTTATTTTTATAAATTCTATTCATATTGAATTTTCTACTACCTAAAATATAAGTTTTATTATGTTTTATTTTATGTAAATGATTGATTATTTTTTTGGTTTTATCATTATTGAGGGATTAAATTGTTTATTTATAGGCCCAACTGAATTTAAGATCTATCCTACCATCATAATTGAAGAGGGAACTGATTGGAAAATATAAGAGTACCTCATGCCAAGTGATTTATCTAAATCTAATTGTGGTTCATTCATAGAAGAATGTTCAAGGGGAGGTTTTTTCTCTATTGTATAAGGGGGATAGGGAATAGCTAGTGTTCATAATATTCTAGTTCATTGCGATCAAATGAAGGATATGAATTGTCTCAAGTTATACTTTGAACTAGATAATCCATTACAATCCTAAGATGGAGACGTGTTTTGGGTTATTCCCAACTGTTGAATCAATGCATGAGAGTGGGGTTAGATATATTGAATATTTTGGATGTGGAAATGGTTTTTACCTTATCGCATCGACAACCTAAGACAATCTATGATTCCTATCCATAGTGATTCTGAAAATTCGTATGCTATTACAGTGAAGGGAATGATTGTTCATCTGGTTGATTGATGAACTATTGTGCTTCCCCAAACTTTTAAATATTAGGGAACCACTACTCTTTCCAGATATTTAGGTGATTATTTATTTTAACATGGGGTCCCCATTCCAATTTTCTGTTTTCCTCAAAATAAAGGACTTTTGTTTTTAATATGGTACTAGTCAAATATTCATTAACACACTATCATTTTTCTCTCATACGACACTTTATCATTATAGAAAATATGAATTGATGGAAGAGGAAGGTAGGTTATATATTTTTAGTAAAAAAATTGTGATATAGTAGTTTCACTAATATTTTATTTCCTTTTATATTTGTTGATGAATAAATATGAAATTTCACTTGAACTACCATGAATTTCCATTATTCTAGTAATTTTTAATGGAAAGATACATTTATTAATGAATCAAACATGGATTTTGGTTTTTGGAACACCCAAAAACAAATGTTAATGAAATTACCCTAAAAATATAAATATTGACAGTGGTCATGTATATGTTTCTTCCCCACAATATCTTTAATGAAATTATAGTAGTACTTCTAGTTGAACTTTCAATAATCATATTCTTGGATGTTCCTGTAGGAATCCACCTCAATGGATGAATTAAAGTCTTGCTGAAATTTTAGGAATTTTCACCAATACGTTGCACTAAAATTTTGAAGGCTTGAGTGGGGTAATGGATTGGTTTCTTCCCCATTTGAAATTTTATAAAATCACATTAGAAATTCAGGTGGAACTTTTAATCCTTCTATTATTATAATTTTAAATGGGAATCCACCTCAAGAGATGATTGGAAGTTCTGCGAAAATTTTTTCAATATCCACCAATATGTTCTAATGAAATTTATTAGGCTTGATAAGGGAAATGGATAGGTTTCTTCCCTCTAGTAAATTTTATTAAATTCTAATAGAACTTCTGGGGTATCTTTTATTACTCTTATTCTTGGAACTTCCTGTTGGAAACCACCTCAAGGGATTATTATAAGTTCTACTAAAATTTGGGGAATCCCCACTAAAAATCTCCACTAAAAATGTATAGGCTTGAGGGGGGTAATTGATAGGATTCTTCCCAACTATAACTTCGATGATTTTATAATGGTACTTTTATTGGAACTTCTAGTCCTCATATTCTTGGAAATTATAGTGGGAAACCACCAAATGGTATGAATGGAAGTTCAACTGAAATTTTTTGAATCCCCTACAACACATTATAATTAAAAATTGTAGGCTTGAGATAGGTAATGGATAAATTTCTTTCCCACTATAAATTCCATGAAATCCCAGGGGAACTTACATTCCTCATATTCTTAGAAGTTACAGTTGGAATCCACCTCAAGAGGTGACTGAAAGTTCCATTAAAATTTAAGGATTCCCCACCAACACTTTACACTAAAATTTTGAAGGCTAGATATGTATAATGGATACTTTTCATCCACACTATAAATCTGATGAAATTCCACTAGAAAATCTAGTGGAACTTCTGGTCCTCTTATTCTTGGAAGTTCTAGCGAGAATACACCTCAAGGGATGATTGGAAGTTCCATTGAAATTTGTAGAATCCCCACTAAAAATTTATAAAGAAATTTTGTTGGCTTGAGAGGGATAATGGATAGGTTTATTACCCACTTGAAATTTTATTAAATTCCCTTATAATATCCAATGAAACTTGTAGTGCTCCTATTCTATGAATTTCTATTAGGAATCCAACTCAAGGGGTAACTAAAAGTTCCACTAAAATTTTTGGAATCTCCACCAACACTTTCCACTAAATTTTTTCATGATTGAGAGGGGTAATTGATAGGTTACATAACCATTATAAATTCATTAAAATTATATTATAACTTCATTTTTAGCATCTAGTCCTCCTATTCTTGGATGTTTCGGTGGGAATCCACCTCAAGGGATTACTAAAAGTTCTAATGAAATTTTTGTAATCCGCACCAATAATTCCTAATGAAATTTTGTAGGCTTGATAGGGGTAATGAATAGGTTACTCCCTAACTAGAAATTCCATGAAATTATAGTGTAACTTCTAGTTGAATTTCAAGTCCTCATATTCTTAGATGTTCCAGTGGGAAGCCATCTCAAGGGATAAGAGAAAAGTTTCCACTAAAATTTGAGGAATCCCCACCAATGCTTTCTACTGAAATTTTACTAGCTTTAGATGGGTAATGGATAGGTTTCTTACACAATGAAACTTTGATAAAATGACATTGGATCTTCCAGTACTCCTATTATTGGAAGTCCCCATGGTAATCCACCTCAAGGAATGACTGGAGGTTCCACTAAAATTTATGGAATCCCCACTAATACTTTCCACTAAAAATTTGCATGCTTAAGAGGGGAAATTGATAGGTTTATTCCTTAAAGATACTTCTATGAAATTATACTATAAATTCCAGCACACATATTCTATGTTCTATGAATTTAAATTGAAATTTCACATATTCAATTTCCAAGTGTACATTTTAGATCACATATTATGGGATTACAATGGCTTATACAATAAATTCGAACATATTTGAAAAAGGGGCATACAACTAATTTTAGATACACTTATTTTTTGAACATGTTTAACACTTTTATATCTAACAATTTCTATATATCAGATTTTAATAAATCTGATAACTGAATTATTTATGTTCTTGACATGTATGATCCATCATCAAATACATTTTTAATTATTAATGTGGATTAAATGTTTTGTTAAGGTGATATTAAAAGGGATTTTGGGATTATGGAAGGGGGAAATGAAATCACTGATTGTTATTCATTAAAACCTATAAAGGTGATATTATATAAGAATAAATTTAAAAATGGTGTAAGTTTATTACACAAATAGAAATACAAATTGCAATTATGAAAGATGGTATAGAAGATAAACTAGAGGACCATATTTACACTACAGTACTGCTTTGTTTATACACACGTGATACTATTTTCCTTCCAACTATAGGTGCTTATTTAATATTGGGAATTATCACATTAATGTATAGTTTGATATATATGTGAACTCTGAATTAGTCTCACTAAATACACCAACAACTGATGAATTATTTCAAATAATTCCACAAACACTGTTCTATGGTTTTGTGGTTCGTTGTGTCATTACTGGTATGGTTTGAAATTTAATTTCTGTTATATCAGGAATTTTTCCTAATAAATACGCTATTACTACAATATTAGTATTGTGAAATTAGTATCATTTTGAAAGTAAGTGAGAAAAGTGTAAATCCACCTTCTACAAAATAGATCTTGGAAAAGTTGGATACATCTGTCATGAAGAAACTCAAGGGTCAACAAGTTCAAGCTGGTGGGGTAAGTCTTTAAATTTTGGTATTTTTTTAATGATTCCATTAAACAATGGTTATATAAAATAGTTACCCAAATCTGGTAATGATGAATAGGGTTCACAACAAAACAACATCCACCATGGGATATGGAGTAGTAGTGAAAGAGGCTACGAAGGATGATAAGGAAAGACTACAAGTGATTGAAGAAGAAAATGAGATTTTGAATATAGAATTAGTGAAGATGGAATACAATATTAGGTAAATGGATAAAAAAGTAAACAACTAAAGTGGTTTATAGTTGGAAACAACAATAAAGAGGAAAGTTGATTGAACCCTGAAAGGGAAGGTGCCGGTAAAAAAACCATTTATGAGAATCATTGTAATGGGTCAAAAACAAATAAGGGAAGGTGAATTTAAAACACCAAAGTATGAAGAGAGAGTTATACCTATAATAAAAGACCAAAGGCACACATGGAAATAAATATCAATACCTTTATTGGAGTAGAATCTGATTAAATCATCCATAAAGTTGAATAAGTAGGAAAAAGTAATGAAGAAGATAAAGAATATTACAAACCTCCCACTGTGAAAATCACAACTGAAATACCTAGACTAGGAAGTCACGGGACCCGATCACTAATTAGAAATTTAAAATCAAGAATGAGAAAATAAAATAAGTTAGACTCAGTGATTATTTAAGAAACCAAAACAAGAAGACCAATATCAACAGTAGAACAGTCAAAATCAATAGAAGATCCTACTGAGCCGCAAAAAAACATCATCATACCTAGTATTTTAGGGAAACTAGAACATATAAGGGATGTTATAGAAAAATTTTTCATAACAAAATAGGAGACATAAATTTGGTTATTCTATACATCAGACTATGAGAATATATAGAAGACTATGGAGTTTAGACCTACCAAGTATGTTGATAGGATTAAAGAGAATGACCATCCGTAATTTAAAATTTTCTATTAAAGTATATATAAGAGTACATGATTTATTAAAAATAACTATTATTATTGTATAGTGAATATATATGGTATTATGAAAACAAGTTCTATTTAGTTATAATGTGTCACAAACCAACCTAGGTCGACCCTGAATCGGTCACATGAGCCGGTCCGTAACATGTCCCGAGGGGCATTCCTGATCTCAACGAGTTGGAAACTAGTGACAAGAATTAAATCATTAAACTAAAGGGATTTTTTTCATCCCCAAAAAACCAGTATCAAATATATAAATGAGATAAACTATAAATTCAACAAAGCTAACAATTGAATCACAATAAACAAACAACCAATCTAGATACAAAGTACAATCAGAAAGAAACCAAACTGAAAATGGGACTCTGATACCATGATCATTGTGTTACCACTTGGTCACCTCCCATCATAAGAACAACCTTGATCCATCACTGAGGATCTAAACTAGGAACCTAAACAAAAGCTGGACCTACAACTGAAAGGATAGGATAGACGTGAGCACTGAAATGCTCAGTAGGGATGCATAAGATAACCACTAAATCCCAGAGTTTCCTTTCCCAAAACAAACCATTAAAAAAATTGAAATACAATTACTAAAGTATGTTTTTCACATTTTAAATAAAACAACATTATTATCCCATTTTAAAATCCAACACATGATACCAATCATTTACAAAACTAGATGCCATTTTATAACCAAATTCCAAAACAATGAAAACCCGGGTAGTGCTAAAAAGAACCAGATAAACAAGTAGGAAAATAATCTAGTAGAATAGAAGGTAAACAAGTAATATGATCAATAACCATGGGTGATCCTAAACATCCCTATACAACCACTGGAAGTACTCTGTTCAGAACCACCTACCAGCGTATGGTGAATCCCCTATGTTTATAACCAACTGGATCCTCTCATAGTCTGACCAGTGGCGAAACCCTCATAGCCTATCCACAACTCTATGTGGTTACTAACTCGTCTAATCGGGGCTAATAATCAACCATCACTCGATCATCTAAAATATTCCTAGGAACCCATTGTGATAATAGTAATATTATGTAAGTAGGAGGCCCTCGCATGTGTGACTCATCACACCGAACTTTCCTACCCCAAACACGAACACCAATATATGATAACCCCAAAGGTATTTCCCTTCTATAAGTGTGACTAATATTTATATACATACATTTCATATCACATAAAGGTGCCAACTAGGCTACCATACCATTAATCCTTTAAACCATATTATAAAACATTCCGGTTTTCCAATCGGGAACTCATATTTTCCAAATCACAACCATTTCCAAGTTCAATACAAAACTTCACCTTTGAATTGGAAGTACCAAACGGGCCTTTATCATTCCAAATTCACACCAAGCAAGTCCCAAGTCCAAACCTTCCAAAACATGAGGAACACATTTAAAACCAAGCATTCCTAAAACACTTGAAGCAACCCCTTATCAAAAACCCATTTAAAACCTTCATTAGAAGTCTCCCAAGGGAACTAACTTTGTTTGAAAACCATAAGTCATTTGTAAAATCCATATTTTGTAATAATAACATTTTTCAAGTGTGATATTCATTTGAGGGCACATCCATGAGTTCACATAGTTCACCCATAGATGTTCCAACATCAAATGGAACCCCTTTCATCCAAGTAACCATTTAAAATCTAAATCCAAACATTAATTATTAAAAAGAACACAACCATCCCATTTTTTCCATAAAACCCCTTTCAAAGACCTTCAAACCCACCTATCAAGCCACAACATTTCCAATTTACACACACAAGACCAAGTTCACAACTAAATAAACTACATCACACAACATAGGAGTTAAGAATTTTCTAAAATACCTAATTCCAATTTAAAATAACAATGAATTTCAAGAAAAGCACTATATGTGACTTAAACATTAACATTTCACAAAAATATCTTTTGGAAACTATTTTCAACAAAATCAGTCAACACCAAATAATCATTTATATCTAGCCATGTGTATAATATAGGTGTGAATAAAATTTAAGAAGAAAATGAAAACATTCAAGTGCCAAAGGATTCTTCCGAAAAGGAAAAATTGAATTCACCTACCTCAAATCATTTGCGGATGGGGTAAAACATCAAGGAGAGTGAGATATAAGACCCACGAAAAATCTACATACTGTATTCACAAGAAAAATGAACCACATGAGCCAACCCTAATACTAGGGTTCGACTAAGGAAGGAAACCCCAAATAAAACCCTATAAACAAATAGGAGAAGGGAGAGAGGGAAGATTTAATGAAGGAAACCTAAAGAATCACCAACCATTCTTGAAGAATTTCCTCAAAAGTGACCCAAATCGAACCAGGAAGAAGGGGGAGGTGCCTCTAGTCGATGCCCAATAGATATGGAATATTTTTGGAGGTGTAATCACCCAAATCAGGTTTTTAGGATAAACATTATTAATAATGTAATGGGCTACACGGTTTGGAAAACCATGCATGAACTGTGGGAGTGCTACTGGAAAGATTACAGAAAGATGATGGTTTAAGTATCACGGTTTAGGGAAACTGTGATCAAACCATATGAACTTGAAAATCATCCAAAAATGCCCAAATTATACCCCAAATACTAGTAAATACTACTTAATGATCCTTGAATGTTTTAAACACAATATAGAGACACTCAGGGCATCAAAAACTCCCCAACATGACACTTTCTTCCCATAAAAATCACAATAAACATGAATAACTCTAGTATAAAACAAATACAAAAAAATCACAAGGACATTTATTATACACCCAACTCAAAAATCAACCAAAATATCCCACATTGAGAAATAAATAAAATGAAGGATTGTTTGAGGTCGGGGTGTGACAATTTGCCCCACCATAGACACTTTCTTGCCCCAAAAAGTTACCAAGACAAAAGCTGGTCATGATTCGAGTCCATGCCCACACAAAACCAAAGAAAAATAATAATTCTAGGATGGACTCACTCTCTACATGTCACACCTGGCCGATTCAAGAAGAAACCGAAGCCCAAGACTAAGGGAGAACACAATAGGGTTCTCCACCCCCCAAAGACTCAACTAATTTGAAAACCTCAAAACCCCAACACAACACCCCTAAGGGGGAACCATGGGAACTTACGACTATGATTTAATGAACTTATATCATGAAAAAAACAACTCTACCCCAAGGACCAAGATAGAGAACCTGCTATAGAGGAACCCGACATGTCGAGCGCCTGAACAGGAATACCTCGACAAGATTTGACAACCTTATGTACAAGGGTGTTCAAAAACACCATTGAGGTTAAAATACTCCACACTGGATGGGACTCGTATCAATTAGGGAAACGTTAAGAAGAACTAACCTAAAACCACTACCAAGACGAAATACTATTATCACCAAACAAGCACCTCCAAATCCAAAGCCCATCCCAGACCAAACCAAACACACCCTAAGAAAGACGAGCAATTCCAAAATCCACAATCAATGAACCAAACTATTCGAATCACAATAGAACATGTCCATCACACACTCACACTAGAATGATGAACACACCCCTGGTAATATGTGAAATAAAGGGAACTTCATATGTGTCCAATATGAAAAAACATGGACCGTGTTGAGATTCCTCACACCCTCAGCAACACCTGACTATGCGTGAGCTTCACCCCAAGACTTGAGGCTGGGGATCTGATGGCTCAATCATATTATTCCTAATAGTCAGGCACTAGAATCCCCTGACAAACACTCCTTCTATGAATAAAAATACTTTTAGAACTTTCCTTGGTGACCTGAATAGTCACCATGATAACAAGACCTCGGAGGGATGCATAAAAACGGCTTAGAATTCCTAAATCGTCCACATTGGTGCCATTAAAAATAACAGTTCAATAATATAGAAGCCGAAACTGATGGATAAGATTAATAAAAAATACGTTTTTTTGGAACAATCTTCTCTCCAGATAGGGAACCCTCAAGAAATTTTACCACCACCAACTACACCTCAGACTTCAGTGACAAAAAAAATCGGCCTACATTAGTCCATAACCAGACCCTCAGGAAAACCCAATACATCACAGATTGTAAGAAACTTGAGAATTCCCAACCAACTAAAAACACACTCATCCTTTTTAAACCACTTTCATGCCTCTGACAGACCTCTTACACTCCAAAAGACAAACAACACCCGAGAAGAACTTGGGATTAGGTATGAATCACTCTCAAAATTGGTGACATTTCTAGGTATCATACTCTGAACAATATGAAAAACAAATCCTAAACCGGAATCAATACAAACTAAATCAAAATCAATAGCACAAACCAAGGGAAATGGGCTTACAAGACAAATGTATACAAACACAACAAAAAACAACTTTTCTAGAAACGAACATTTCTTTAAAATTCCAAAGTTTCCTTCTCCAAGCCATTTTACAAATTCCAAAAAACCACTTTCCAAGAAAAATCAAGTCCCGAAATCACTTTTCCATTCAAGCACATTTTGGAAAAATAATTCCAAGCCTTAAATTCCAAAACCACACCCATGTAATCCTATAAACTGTCACATGTGTTTCCACTCAATTACTCTCACTTAATCCAAAAACAAGTTCCTATATGCACTTTCTATATACACCCCACACATGTGACCCTTCATAAGGAACAACAAGGGTCGAAAATTTGTTTGTCTTGTTAATTCCAAACATGCTTCAATTTTTTCCAAACCAAAATAATCCCTTATTTAAAACCTATTTCACTAATTTAAAAAAAAAATTGAGAGAAAAATTTTCTATTTCAAAACCACTTTCACTTTAAAACCATTTCCATTTCCAAAATCCATTTTCATTTTAAACACATGAACACAACAAAAAAGACCAAAACAAAGCACAACCAGCAACAAACTACCAGAATGAAGAGCTAGTGTTTATGCCCAACCTGGAGACATGATGGTGGCCATGCCCCAAGTAAGGCACAACACTAAAAGTACCTTGAACCAAGCACTTGGACTTCACATGGTCCACTACTCCATGTGAGGTCACAACATGACATCAGTCCGCCTCCATTTTCATTCCTCATCCCAAAACATCCCAAGAAAAGGATTCACTATAAGACTACCCCTGGTAACTCTGGCCTCGTCATGAGTGGTTATGATTTGGAACTGACCCGTGACCTACCTCCTAATCCCTGAAAACCCTAGTTTCCATCTACTAGACACCGCAAAATAACAAGAACCTGCTCTGATACCAGTTTTTCTCTAACCAGTTCGGGTCAACCCTGAACTAGTCACCCATGCCGGTGTGTAACATGTCCCGAGGGGCATTCCCAAATCCCACGAGCTGGAAACTAGTGTTGGTCATAAAAACATTAAACTAAATGGATTTATTTCAGCCCCAATAAAAAATAGGTTCAATGATTTAAATGATACAAATTATAAATGCAGAAAAGTTGATAAGTAAATCACAATAAACAAATAACCAACCCAGATACAATGTACAATATAAAAGAAACCAAAATGAAAATGGGACCCCAATACCATGATCTTCATGTGACCACTTGGTCACCTACCACCACAAGATCAACCCCGCTCCATCACTGAGGAGCTGAACTAGGATCATGAACAAAATTTGGACCTGAAATTGAAAATAAAAGATATGCATGAGTGCTGAAATGCTCAGTAGGGATGTCGAAGATAACCACTAAATCAAAGAGTTTTCTTTCTAAAAAAACCATTAACACACGTTTTAAATAAAATTAAAAAATTATTGTTTTCACATTTTAAATAAAACAACATTATTTTATCATTTCAAAATCCAACACATGATGCCGATCATTTAAAAAACCTGATGCCATTTTATAACCAAATTCTAAAACAATGAAAACTAGTGTAGTTCTAAAAAGATCCAAATAAACAAGTAGGAAAAAATATAGTACAACAGAAGGTATAAAATCAATATGATCAATAAACATGGGTGATCTTAAAAATCCCTAGAAAACCCCTGGATGTACTCGGTTTGGATCCACCTACCGATGTATGGGGAAGCCCATGTGTCTATAACCAACTGGATGCTCTCACAGCCTCACCAATGGAGAATACCTTCTCGCCTATCCACAATTCCAGGAGGGTACTAACCCCTCTAATCGGGTCTTATAAGCAATGATCACTCGATCATCTAAAATATTCCTAGGAACCCATGGTGGTAATAGTAATATTGTGTAAGTAGGAGGCCCTCACACGCGTGACTCACCTCACCGCACTTTCCTACTCCAAACATGGACACCAAAATATGATAACCCCTAAGCGGCATCCCTTTTATAAAGGTAACCCATATTTATATACATACATTTCATATCACATGAAGGTTACAACCGTGTTGCTATACCATTAAAAATTTAAACCATTTTATAAAAAATTCTGGTTTTCCAATCAGGCATTCACATTTTCCAAATCCCAACTCTTTTTAAGTTCAATTCAAAACACCACCTTTGATTTGGAAGTTCCAAACAGGCCTTTAAAATTCCAAACTCACACCAAGAAAGTTCAAAATCCAAATGGACAAAAAACTTAAGGAACACATTTAAACCAATATTTCCCAAAATTCATGGAGCAACCCTTTATCAAAAACCCATTTAAAACCTTCTTTATAATTATCCCAAGGGAACCAAATTTTTTTGAAAACCTATAGTCATTTAAGAAATCAAGATTTTGTAGGAATACCATTTTTCAAGTGTCTTCTTCATTTAAGGGAACATCCATGTGTAAAAATAGTGCACCCATAGATGTGCCAGCATCCAACAATTCCCCTTTTATCCAAGTAACCATTTAAAATCAAAATACAACCATTCATTATTTGAAAGAACACAACCATCCCATTTTTTTTCAAAAAACCGCTTTCAAAAACCATTAAACCCACCTATCAAGCCACACAATTTCGAAATTACACACAATAAACCATGTTTACAACCAAATAATCTCCATTACACAAAATAATAGTTAAGAATTTCATAAAAGACCTTATTCCACTTTAAAAGAAAAAGGAATTTCAAAACAAGCACCATCTGTGCCTTAAACATAAACATTTCACACAAATATCTTTAGGAAACTATTTTCAAAAAAACTAATCAACACCAAATCATCATTTATATCTAACCATGGGTATAATAGAGGTTTGAATAACATTTAAGAAGTAAATGAAAACATGCAAGTTCCAAAATATTATTCTAGGAAGGAAAAATTGAATTCACCTACCTCAAATCATTTGTGAATGGGGTAAAATATCAATAAGAGGGAGATCCAATACCCATGGACAATCTACATACCCTAGACATAAGAAAAAAACACAACACGATCCAAACATAACCCTAGGGTTCGTCCATGGGAGGAAAACCCGAATAAAACCCTAGAAACAAAGAGGGGAAGGGAAAGAGAGGAGATTTAATGAAGGAAACATGAAGAATCTCCAAACTTTATTGATAAATCACCTCCAAAGTTCACCAAATTAAAGTTTGAAGAAGGGGGATGCACCTTTGGTTGATACCCAACAGGCATGGCTTCATTTTGGAGGTGAAATCACCCAAATCATGTTTTTAGGATAAATGTTATTAATCCCGTAATGGGCAGTATAGTTTGGAAAACCATGCACAAACCATGTGGGAGCTACTGAAAATATTTTGTAAACTTGTCGGGTTAAGTTTCATGGTTTGGGGTAACCATGGTCAAACTGTACGACCCTAAAGATTCTCCAAAACCCCCAATATTACACCCCAAACACTAGGGAATTCCACCCAATGATCCTTGAATGTTTTAAACACAATATAGAGACACCGAGGGAATCAAAAACTCTCCAACATTCCATTTTCTTCCCACAGAATTCAAAATAACAATGAATAGGTCTAGAAGAAAAAAATAACACAAAATCACAAGGACTTTTATTCGACACCCAACCTGAACCTCAACCAAAATATCCCACATTAAGAAATAAATAAAATGAAGGAGTATCTGAGGTCGGGGGGTGACACAATGGATGACATATTCTCTCTTTTTGAATAGATCAATAAAAAGTATCCGGGTGAGTATTTAAGTTAATCGATATTAATGTAAAGTAATTTCCAATTAGTGTCACATCCTCTACTCATTTTCATTGAGATCAAGTAATAGATTCATATGGTCAAATAATAAAAAACAAGTGTCAAACAGAGAAGACAACTAAAATTTTCCAATATAAATAAAAATTTATTACTAGTATTTCCATGGTTTTTATATTATTGTATGCATTCTTAATGTTTCAAATGTAATGGTTCATAGTTAGTCTAACGTTATTGATATTTGTAATGAATAATTTCAATGAAAAATAAAAATTTGATAGATATTATGATAGAGAAACTAGATAATGATGCACTTTAGTTAAATGGAAAATTTTGCATCCTAATCAAAACCACAAAGGTACATTGGACATATATAGTTTTAAATACGAAGAGAAAATATTTCTGCCGCTACTACTCAATGTAACCTTAGTTGGGTGGTGGTGGAAATGATATTCATCAGATGGATTAATTATAAATGGTATATTTTCCCCTCTTTGACATGAATTAGATTTTAAAATCCAAAAACTGATATAATTAAATTTTTACAATTATCCACGCTTGAAAAAAATATTTATCGAAGAAATTATCAAGAAATGGATCCCTGACTTCTTGGAAAATACTGCCCTTAAGTTCATTATAAATGATACCCCTCAACAGGGTGACACAAGCTTGGAATAGGCAATAATAGTTTGTTATCTTATAGTGAAGATGAAAAAAATCAGTCATATAAGAAGAAGAAATCCCATGAAGAATTTGATGAACTATGACTTTATATGGAACACGACTTCCTTACCGGCCTTACTAAAAGTTGTTCAGAATAATTTTTTTGAAGCAGGAGTATCTTGTTGACTTCAGTGCCACCAATATCATGATAAAGAATCAAAAAACCCTAGAAATAAAAGTTTCTTATTGAATTCAGTGCCATCAACATCCAAATTAAGAATCAAACATCCCTGGTTTATGGGTGTGACATGAAACTGGAATAGAACATATTGTGCAGTTCTTAGAATTGTTCAATGTTTTGGTATTTTATTGGTGTTTTTTCTTGAAAAAATTTTTTATAATACAATGATGTCAATATGAGTGGTCTCAAATACCAATATGGTATCATTAAAATTCAAAATAAATCATTTTTTCTAGTTCTTCCAGCGGTGTTCAAACATCATTGAAACATTTTTTATTACTAGCCTTCAATTTTTTATATGGTATCAGTATTTGGAAACATTATACCTGTATAATTGTATAAAATTCCAATAGGAGTGATTTATATATAAAAATAGTTTCAGGATGTATACCAATTCTCATATAGCACTCACACATACAAACTGATGTTTATTAAAATAGTTTCTAAATCAATTTTTAATGACCCAAAATTTTATCAATGGAAATTCACTCCTTTTAATAATATCATAAATAACCTAAAATCATATATAGAACACAATAAAAACATTATAAATTAATAATGAATTAAATAAAATGCATTCCTATAAATTGAGGAACTCATACCGATGGAATAATAACTTAACCCTTGGAATAGTAACATGGCCATTAGAAATAGTAATATGGAGAATAGAATAGTAACCTCACCTATTAAAGTGTAAATAAAATTCAAACAACTCATAAATAAAAATATGATATAATTATATAATTTTATATGTAAATAAATGTTTTAAAAATGATAAATTAAATATTGTTATTTTTATAAAACATAAATGTTTATTTACAATTTTATAGTTGATATAATGATTTAAAGGAAAATTTATTTTCAAAAACTTTATTAATAAATTAATAT
This sequence comes from Viscum album, assembly GCA_963277665.1. NCBI lineage: Eukaryota > Viridiplantae > Streptophyta > Magnoliopsida > Santalales > Viscaceae > Viscum > Viscum album. The sequence continues at coordinate 408,824,870 of OY728129.1, read as the reverse complement.
TTTTTATCTTGTGATTATAATATACTTCTACGATACCTTAATTAATTTTTTAAAGTGGCATAAAATCAGTTATAATTTTAAAATCAGTATTTTTTGAATAAATGATGATTTTATTGGAAAATTAAATATCCCGTATTTATAAAATTACTTTCATAAAATGGATTCCATTTTTTAAATTAGTACATAAAAATTATCCAAGTGGTTATTTTTTAGTAGTTTTCTGAAATACTTCAATTTTTTGGCGAATTGTAAAAATAGAGTTTTTTATACAATCAGTGTATCTTAAATTACATCATTTATGATCTAATGGTGGAAAAATCATTTATAGAACTTTATTTTCGGAAAAGGTTTATTTAAATTCATAAAAGTTTCATTAAAATACAATAAACCCAATTCCCAAACCTAAAAAGCACTTTCTAAAACCTGAAGTCAAAAGTGACTCCTTAAAATATCAATTTCTCTTTCTTTATACTTTTATTTTTAATAAATTAATGAATTAAAATTATAAAGGTGTTTTAAAGTCTTAAAATAATTATATAATATTAATATATAATTTATATTGTCAAAAAATCACTATTACATGTTTTACATTTAATATATTATTTTATTCAATATTTTATTCTAAAAATACCCCTCTCTTCAAGTATAATTAACCTCTCTCACTTCCCTTGAAAAACCACTCCTCTCACACATTCCTAAGTCTAGGATCTGCCCAAATCCTCCCTATCAAGCCCCTTATAATACCTAGGGACATTCTGGATCCATCCAACTCCAATCACTAAGGGAGTTATATTGTCTTGCAAGAGAAGCCACACTGAGAAAATAGTATGTCTCCATTAACTCTTCACTTTTTCCTTCTCATTATTTTACCAATTCTATTTTAATACATATAATCTAAAATTAATTTTTTAGTAATTAAAAATATATTAATTATGTTAACCTACTTCATTTATCATATATATGACATATATAATTTTGTATCTCCTTTTTCCCGCTCTTTCGACAACATCTCATTGAAGGTCAATTAACCACCTACGGAGAAATTTCCAAAATGATTCTAATAAAAACCTTCACAGATTGAAATTATGTATTTTATATAACATATAAATATTATATTAAATTTATTCTATGATTCTTAAAATAATTATACTAATTTATATTTTATATTTTACAAAAACGAAAAATTGAGGCAAAACGGGAAATTTTTACGTAAAACATGATATCAAAACGATTCAATTTAATATAAAAACAATAATAAATATAATAGAATCATTATAATTGATAAATGTTTTTTATAAATGGATATAATTAACTTATGTATCAGTTTTTTAATAAATATAATATTTTTATTCAGGATGCGCAAAAGAGACGTAATTAAGCGGGAATTAAGGTGAACAGATTTATCGGACCCAACTCCTTTTCATTGGGTTATTCCTATTTCATTCCAAATTTTTGTGTGGATTTTATTTTAATATTCCTAAAACATAATTTATTTATTCTTATCTTTTATCTTAGAATATATACATGTTCCTAATCTAAATTTATGATAAACATAATGATTTTCCAAAATAACTCTTGTTTCTAAAAACACACCTTTTACTTATCTTGAGATTGTTTCCTCTTCACTCAAGATTTATGATTGTTATAAAAATAATGTTATTACCTTTTCATTTCCCAAAAGTTTAGTCATTAATTAATGATTTATGATATAAAATATATTCATCTCCATGGATTATTTTATCTCTAATATTGGTATACGTTCTATATGGAATGCATGATTATGTAAATGCTATGATGTGAGGGGTACACCTAGAATTATATAGTGTTACTATTAATTGGTTAATATTATGTATCTAATTATATAATGTGAAATATTCATGAACATTATTCTATATTTGTTCACAATTATTATGTTATAATGATGCACATATGTTAAGTGTGAACATTATGATATCTTTGTTAACAACCATGTGTTGTAGTTGACCACTATGAAATGTTGTTTCATTTTTATGAATTTTCACATTACATTACTTAATCTAATGTATTCTATAATGATTATAATGATGGTACTATTAATATGTTATGATGATGGTTATTATGCTCCTCCCATTTTATAATGATTCATGTTCCTATCTATCCTCGTACTGGGATTTTAGAACACCCTTTTATTTGAAGTATATCCTTAGGTGATTACTTTTTATAAGGAGAAAAATAAGTCCAATAAGAATATAGAGAAGAAGGAATTAAAAAAATGTCAATTTTTTATTATATAAATGTTATGTATGATCCTAATTTTCCCAAGACACTAAACCTTTGGATCCTGATTTTGTAACGTTGTTATGTTCTTTATCTTTAAAATAATGTAATATTTATGTAAGAAAAGGTAGGGTTTCTATAGTTGGTATCAGATAAAAATTTGGGTAATTTGGGAATTATTATTAGAGAACATTATTGAAAACACATAGTGTGAGACTAAGTATATGTAAGTACACAAGATGCTTTGTTTTAGAAAAATAATAAACATAGGGATCCAACAATATATGTATTTAGATTAAATTTCATAAAGTAAGAAATTATGTATTCATGACTTTTTGACTTATGATCTATTCAAACATTTTCTATTTTAGAAAATGGTTGGAAAAAGGAAAAACCAGACCAACAATCTGTGAGAGGGACAATGTAGAAAATCCTTGAACGACAACTCTAATGCATTGGGAAGTGGAGTTAAAAATTTCATGGTGATGATTACCCATTTCTCTGAAGATATAAAAAATTACAAGAACAATGTGGAACCTCTTCATTCACCTAAGTGGGTGAAACTGGCTATCGAGTCTTTTATGCGGCAATGACCACAGATGTTTAGTGGATCTTATGATCCACTAGTTGTGGAACTGTGGGTAAACTCAATGGAGAAGATCTTTTATGTGATTCGTTGTTCTGAGATGGATAAGGTTAATTTTTCCATCTATCATTTAGATATAAAGGATAATAAATAGTGGGTGTTGATTAAGAACACCAAGCAAACAGATCAAACAAAAGAAATGGAGTGGCATACTTTAAGATAATATTTCTTAACAAGTATTTCCTTCAAACTCTTAATATGAATATGGAGAGAAAATTCAAATATATGAATCAAAAGGAGGGTGAATCTTTCGTGGATTATAAATAAACTTCATGAGGCTTTGAAAGTATGACTTGAGTTTTGTTATCAATAATGATAAAAAAATCGAAATATTATTTAGTGGATTAAAACTACACTTTTGAAAGGATTTAGCTATCCGAAACTTTTGGAGTTATAAAGAAGTGGTTTGATGTGATCTCAAAGAGTATATGGAGTTTGAATAATGTTCACATGGATACAGATAAAAGAAAAAAAAATATGGAGTTTCAAGCTAGAGGATCTAATGACAAAGGTGGAAATAAATCTCAACCACTCACATGTCAATAATATGGGAAGAAGCATCATGGGAATTGTCTCAAAGGGATGGGGAAAAGCTTCAAGTCTGGTAGATAAGGATTCCAAACTCATTAATGTTGAAAATACATGAAGAATCCATCCAATATGATGGATTAAAGGAGAGAACCACCCATGGTTTAATTCTTCAATTGTAGGGAGCATGTGTACTATACAAGACAATGCAATAAACCTCTAGTTCTCAAGAGTAATCAGCATCAACATCCACAAATTCCAAAGGACCAAGGGAAGACTTTTTCCTTCACTCATACTGAAGTGGAGTAAGAAAATGAAGTTATACAAGGTACACTTCTTATTCACTCAATAATGGTAAATGTCTTATTATATTTTTTTTCTACATATTCTTTTGTATATTAGAAGTTTTCTATAAATATTGAATTGAATCTCCAAAACCTTAAAGTAGAGATATCTATAAAAACACCTAGTGGTGAAATAATTTAAATCAAATTGTTGGACTCTTCTCCTATTTGTGTACATTGGAAGATTCTCCCTGTGAATCTCATAATATTTCCCTTGGTGGAATTCAATGCTATAATGGGGATGGATATGGTCTCATTATATATAGCTCACATCAACTATTGGGAAAATAAAATATCTTTTCAAATTATAAACTATCCCATGATCTTATAAAAATGTAAGTAAGACCATGAATCTCCTTTGGAAAATCCTTCAATAGTGTGGGTGTTGATGCCGTATGAAGAAGAATACCTTGCTCAAAAGGTTGAGTAAAAGGAAGGTATCAAGGTAGGGGAAATTCCCATTTTGATGGAATACAATGATGTGTTTCCTGAAGAGTTACCTGAACTTCCCCTAGATCATGAGGTAAAGTTTTCAATAGAACTCATACCCAGAGCTACTCCTATCTCAAAATTCCCCTATAGGATTTCCCCTATCAAACTGGAGGATTTAAAGAAGTATTTTCAAGATCACTTGGAAAAAGGGTTCATACTCCCTAGTGAACCACCCTAGGGTTCACTAGTACTCTTTGTTAAGAAGAATGATGGATCAATGTGGATGTGCATCGATTAACAAGAACTCAATAAAATCACCATAAAGAACAAGTATCCACTTCCTAGGATTGATTACTTGTTCAACCATCTATGAAGAGCTCAATACTTCTCAAAGGTGGATCTTCATTCTAGATATCATCAATAGAAGGTGGAAAAAGAAGATATATTGAAGACTACATTCTATACAAGGTATAGTCACCATGATTTTCTAGTGATTCCCTTCAGACTTACTAATGACCCTTCCATCTTCATGGATTTGATAAATAGAGTCTTTAGATAATATCTTGAAATTTTTTTTGTAGCATTTATCGATGATATACTCAACTACTCTAAATTAAAGGAGGAACATGAATAACATCTAAGTATTGTGTTAGTGACATTAAGTAATGAGAAATTATACACCATGTTTCGCAAGTCTGAAATTTGGATGCCACAAGTCACATTCATGGGACACGTGATCGTAATTGAGGGAATTTATGTGGAACAATCAAATAATAATTCAATTGAGTAATGACCTAGGCCCACTAGTGTCATAGAAATCCACAGTTTTCTTGAATTAATAGTGTACTATCGATTTTGTGTGTGAAATGTATCATGATTTTATAGCCCACTAACTAAGTTAACAAGGAAAGGGGTAAAGTATGTCTGGATGGAATAATGTGAGTAAATATTTAAGGAGCTAAATAATTGGCTGATAACTACACCTATACTCACATTATAAACAAGAAGAGAATATTTTTTGATATACAGTAATGCTTTAAAAAATGTCTTGGGTTGTGTACTCATGAAGAATGATAATGTGATAGCCTGCACCTCATGTTAGTTGAAGATCTATGCGCAGAACTACCCAACACATGATTTAGAGTTTGAATCTGTGATCTTCTCCTTAAAGATTTTTTGGCACTACATCTATGGTGAAAAGTGTGACATATATATGAATCACAAGAGTCTAAATTATATATTCACACAAAAGGAAATCAACATGCATCAAAGTAAATGATTAGAGATAATCAAGGACTATGATTGCTCTATTCACTACTATCCTAGGAAGGTGAACAAAGTAGTCGATGCTCATAGTAGTAAAAAACCTGCTACTCTATCCATGATGAATATTGAGAAAGACCCTATCTTCATGGATATGAAATGAATGGATTTTGAAATTAAAATGATAGGTAATACAACCTAACTTTCCCAAATGATTTCCCAACCATTTATCCAAGAGAAGATTAATAAGGCACAAAAGGATGATCCAATGTTACAAAATAAGGTGAGTAAAATAAATGAAGGGAATATATAAGAGTTATATATATATTATGATGGTTTTATTTGGTTTGGAACAAGTCCTTGTGTGCCTTAATCACCTAAGATAATGTATCTCTTTGATAATGCATATATCTCAACTTTCTCTATCCATCTTGGAAGTACCAAGATGTACCCTGATCTCTGAGAAAACTTCTGGTGGGATAACATTAATAAAGATATTTTAGAATATATATCATGGTGTTTTGTATGTGAATAAATTAAATCAGAGAGATGGAAGTACAAAGAGATGATTTAACCATTGTCGATAGCCATGCAAAAATGGGAGAATGCCACTATAGACATTGTCACTAGTCTCCTAAATACATCCAACATAAAAAAATGTAATACGGGTTGTGGTGGATTGACTGATCAAGAATTCCTAATTTATTACTATTTGGAAAGACCTGTCGCTTGAACAAATTGCTAAGATATATGTGAAGGAAGTGGTGAGGGGGAATGGGGTTCCACTTTTGATCATATATGATCATGATCCAAGGTTCAAATATAAATGTTTTAGAATTATTCAACATGATTTCAGTACGAAATCGAATTTCAACACAACTTATCACCCCAAACAAATGGTCAATCTAAAAAGACTATTCAGACACTTGAAGGCATGATAAGAGTCTCCTCGATGGAATTAAAAGGTGGATGGGATCTATTTTTACCATTGGTTGAGTTTTTATACAACAATAGCTTCCAATCAATTATTTAGATGGATCCATATGAAGATCCGTATGGAAAGATATTTATAACTCTAACCTGTTGGGATGAAGTTGGAGAAAAAAAGATACTTAGACCTGATCTTGTGTAAGAGATGATAGAAAAGGTTCAATCCATCCAATAACATATCAAATCTACACAGATTTAGAAAAAGATCTATGTTGACAACCATATAAGGGACTTGGATTTCGATGTTGGAGATAAATTCATCCTTAGAATATCACCATAGAAGAGAGTCACACAGTTTGGAAATAAATGGAATCCTCGCCCAAGGTACATTGGTCCCTTTGAGATCCTTGATCAGATATGAGCATTGGTCTACCATCTTTCACTTCCACCAAATATTGATCACGTTCATGATGCAATCCATGTATCTCTCTTAAGGAAGTACATACCAGATCCCTCACATGTACTGAACTCAGAGGTGGTACAATTGGTAGATGGTCTTTCTTATGAGTAGAATCTGGTGAAGATTTTGGAAAAGAGTGATAAGGTTCTACGCAACAAGACAACTCACCTTGTTAAAGTGTTGTGTATTAACCATAATTATGAAGAAGTGACATGGGAACCAAAGGAAGAAAGGACGGAGAAATACCCTCACCTGTTTATGTAAAACTAAATTTCAAAGGTGAAATTTCTAAAGGGAGAAGAATGTAATGACCAAAAAATTTATTAATGAAAATTCAATTCTTTCAATAATATCATAAATAACATAAAATCACATAGATAACATAATAAAAACATTATAAATAAATAATAAATTAAATAAAAGGAATTATTAGAAATTAAGGAACCCATATTGATGGAATAGTATCTTGAACCATGAAATAGTAACATGACCATTAAGAATAGTAATCCAGCCAATAGAATAATAACTTGACCTATAAAAGAATAAATAAAATTCTGGCATCTTATAAATAAAAATAGTATATAATTATATCATAGTATAAGTAAATAGATGTTTTTAAAATGTTAAATTAAGTGCTGGTATTTTTTAAAAACATAAATGTTTATTTACAATTTTATTATTGACATAATGATTTAAAATAAAAATTATTTCATAAAACATATTCATAAATAAATATTTATTTGTCTTATTATTATAATATAATATTATGAGACCTTAATTAATTTTTCAAAACTATCATAAAATAGGTTATAATTTTAAAACCGGTATTTTTAGGATAAATGATGCTTTTCTTTAAAAATTAAATTACTTGTATTTATAAAATTACTTTCATAAATAGAATTCCAATTTTGAAATCATCACATTAAAATTATCTAGGGGTGATTTTTTGGTAATTTTCTGAAATACTTCAATTTTCAGGTGAATAGTAAAAATACAGTTTTTCACATAATCGATGTATCATAAATTACATAATTCATAATGTGATGATGAAAAAATCATTTATAGAACTTTAGTTTGGTCCATGTTATATTTAATTTCATAAATGTTTCATTAAAAGACAATAAAATCAATTTCAAAATCTAAAAAGAACTTTCCAAAACCTAAAGTCAAAAGTGAATCCTTAAAATAACAATTTCTCTTTCTTTACAATTTCCTTTTGAATAAATTAATGAATTCGAATTATAAAGTTGTTTTTAAGTCTTAACCCCAATATATTATATTAATATATGATTTCTATTATCAAAAATCACTGTTACATGTTTTACCTTTAATATATTATTTTATTCAATATTTTATTCAAAAAATACCTTTCTCTCTAATTATAAGTAACCCCTCTAACTTACCTTGTAAAACCACTCCTCCCACCCATTAATAAGCCTAATATATGAGAAAATACTCCCTATAAAGACCCTTATAAGACCTAGGGACGTTTTAGATCCATCCAAGTCCAATCACCAAGGTATTTATAGTGTCGTGCAAGATGAGTCACACTGAGAAAATAGTAAGTCTCCATTAACCCTTCCATATTTTATTCTTCTCCTTCTTATTTTAACAATTAAATTCAAAACCATATACTTTAAAATTAATTAGTCTGTAATTTAAAATTATATAAATGATTTTAATCTACTGAATGTATCATATATATGACATGCATAATATTCTTACTCCCTTTTACCGCTCTTTCAGCAACATCTCGTTGAAGGTCGATAAACCATCTATAGAGACATTGCCAAAATGATTCTTATAATCAATTTCATATATGGAATGTATGGATTATATATAAAATATAAATATTTAATTATATTTATTCTATACTTCTATAATTAATTATAATAATTTATAATTTACATTTAACAAAATAGAAAAATCGAGGCAAAATGAGAAATTTTACGTAAAACATGATATCAAGACACTTCAGTTTCATCAAAAAAAATTAAGAAATATAATCCAATGATTATAATTGACATATAGTATTATAAATGAGTATAATTAAATTATATATCAATATTTTAATGAATATATGTTTTTTATTTAGGAGCCACAAAATCAATGTAATTAAGTTGGAATTAAGGTATGGGGATTTCTCGGAACCAACTCCTCTTCATTGGGTTATTCCTATTTCATCCAAAATTTCAGCATGGATGTTCTTTTAATATTCCTAAAAAATTATTTATTTATTCTTCCCTTTTATATTTTAGTATATACATGTTCCTAATATTATTTTATGATAAACATAATTATTTTCCAAAAGAACTCTTATTTCTAAAAACACACCTTTTACTTCTCTTGAGATTGTTTCTTCTTCAATCAAGTTTTATGATTAATATACCAAGAATTTTATTCCCATTTTCTTTCCCCAAATTTTAATCATGAATATATGATTTATGAAATGAAACTCATTCCATTCCATGGGTTATTGTATGTTTAAATTGATAAACATTCTATGTGGCATGCATGATTATGTAAATGTTATGACGTGATGGGTGCACCCAGAATTATATAGCACTCTAATGTATTGGGTAATGTGATGTATATAATGATATATTGTGGAATATGTGTGAACATGATGTTATATATGTTCACGATGATGATGTTATGATGATGCACATATGTTATGCGTGAACATGATGCTATGTTTGTTCACAACTATGTGTGGTAGTTGACCACTAAAACATGATGTTTCTTTTTTATGCATTAGAACATTCTATGCCTTTATCTAATGAATCCTATCATGATTATGATGATGATTCTATGATTATTTTATGATGATGAGGATTATTATCACTCTATGTTATAATTATTCATGTTATTATCAATCTTCTTTCTCAGCTTTTATCTCACCCGTTTCTTTGATGTATATCTTTAGGTTATTACTTGTTCTAAGGAGAACATGAGGGACAATAAGAACATAGATAATAAAGAATTAAATAAATTTTTATTTTTTATTGTGTAAAAGTTCTGTATGGTATCCCAAGACACTAAAACTTTGGATCCTAGTTTTGTAACTTTATTATGTTTTTTATCTTTAAAAATTAGGTACAACCACAAAGGTGGCACGTGGAGAAACAATGAAAACACAAAGAAACCAATGGACCCGGGAATTGACCCCATTACCATGCCCCAAACCCCTCCCCACCCTTACTAACCTAGATAATCATGGGGGACATATGTTGTTTATATTTAAAATTATTTAATATTTATGTAATAAAATGGTTATTTGGATGCATTAAAATTAAAAACAGCATGTACATGGTGCATATGCCTCACAATTTAACCCTAAAAAACGACTTTCATCCAATGTCTACACTACAATGCCTCTCTTCTAATTCTATGGCAGTTTACCTCCAAATATGAAGTTCCAAATTGGTTTATTGGTCTTCCTATAACCAGGAAACAAAACAATTGTAGAACTAATATAAAAGGATGATGATTCTAAAGAGATTACATTTAAATGTGTTTTTGTAGCTGCAATAGAAAAAATATATTTTTCTTGACCTTCAATTCCCTACCTATAATGAAAAATAATATCAGATGCCACATCACCATTATAATACTACTCTTAGAAATGAAATGCATCATAAAATGAAATCATATCATCATCATAGCACTATAATTTTTCTTATTTTTATTCAATTATGTTCATTTTCAACATTTGATTTCTAAAAATATTTTGATTCCATCACCCCCTTCCATTTTATTTTAATTTTAAAAGAGACTTTTCTAAAAATTGTTTCAGAACAATCACAACCAAAAACTATATACATTTTGTTTATTTACGGCAGTCAAACCATTTAAAAAAATTATCAAATTAGATAAGGCGATGTCATTGTTTCGGTGCGGATGTGCGTCGGGTTACGCTGTTCCGCCAGGACGCGTTCGCGCGTGCACCCGTCAACCCGAGGGGATGGGCGCGCGGCTTGTGGTCCCGCAGTCCCGCTTTCCAAGGGCGGGCGGCATCCGTCCCTTATTCAGGGGCGTCTGCTCCTTGATCGAAACCGGGATGATGGGATGTCGGCTTCTCCTTCCTTGGACGTCTCCTCGGAACTTGTCGCCTAATCCGGGTCTCCCTCATAGACTTAAGAATGTTCGTGAATCTCGTTCCCGGCGCCATATCTTCATGGACACCGGTTAATTACGCTGCTTCCGCCCGGACGTTCCAAGGAGTCTGGGCGGGGCAGCAACCTGCGGTGAGAAGGCCGGGTGGCTCTGGGTGCTGGGGGCGTGTTGTAACACTGCGGCTCTGCACGTCTGTCTTCCGTCCCTAATAGGGCTTCTCGAAGGCACGATGGCCTGAGGCATCCCGTACTAGGTGCGGGGAACTGTGTCACCTGAGGTTTTCCTCAGCTTCCCGTGTTTAACACGGGGTATGCCGCGAGTTTAACGTCCAGCGGGGACGGCATCGGACCGATCAACACGAAAAGTGGATCAGATGACAGAACCCCTTGCGGGGAACCTCCGACGCTGGGGCCAGCACATGGGCGGCTTCCCAAGTAACGTGGAGTGAAGTGAAGTGGCATGACCCCACCGGGATGTGGCGGCCCGGGTAAGGATCAGGGTGGATGACGGAGTAAAGAGCTTGGACCCCAGAGGGGCTTCCTACGTACCGCGCGTTAACACGGATCAAAGTCAACGTAGTTCGGGCATACAGTTTAACGTCATGCTGGACGTCGGCAAGCCGACTCACGAAGAGGTCGAGGCCGCCGGGCGGAGGATTGAACCGAACCACCTCGCACGGAGGGGGATGGAACGGCCGGGTGGATCACAGTTTCACGTCATGCTGGACGATAAAAGGGGAAATGGAAAAGGGGGGCTGTGGGGAGGCACCGTGGAGATACACACGGGCGGTCTCCCACAGGGGCGGATTCATAGGTGAATCAACGCAAGCGTGAACCCTGGAGGGGTCCACTGATGGACGAACCGACGTAAATACGACCGGGACGACCAGGTGGTGGGCTTGGACCTCAGGGAGGCTTCCTACGTACCCTGTATAGAAGACAGGGATCAAAGTCCACGTAGTTCAATCTGTCAGGACTTACGCACTTGGGGCAGCCCGGATACTGCAAAACTCAGTTGGAAGGGACTTGGACCGAAAGCAAAAGACACCTCGATCCCAGTCAGACCCTCTACTGGCTTCGGCAGTGGGGAGGTGCAATGGAGATACACATGTGCAGCCTCCCACGAGAAACTAGGGGTTTGTAATACCCTGCCCCCGTAGGGAAAAGCCACTCCCATTAAATCGTCCCAAAAGGGGGACAATCCCGACATCCCTGCAGAGACGAGCGGGTGGGGGCCACGTCCAAACCGGGGGAGACCCTGCGTGCGGAGCACGGGATCAGGTTGCGGACGGTTTAGCGTCTTGCCAGACGAAGTACAGTTTAACGTCATGTGTTGAGGACGAGGCACTTGGCAGTTTAACGTCTTGCAGCACGGACGATGGGGGCTAGGCAGTTTAACGTCGTGCAGCTTGGACGGGTGTGCAGTTTAACGTCATGCTGGGCATAGGTTGCCGGACGAAGCACTTGGCAGTTTAACGTCTTGCAGCGCGGACGATGTACAGTTTAACGTCGTGCAGGACGTATATGCAGTTTAACGTCATGCTGGACGAGTATGCAGTTTAACGTCATGCTGGACATAGGTGCGTGTCACTTCGCGCAAGCCTGGAGGGCCGCACGGGAAGACAACGCACGGTGCGGGCACCCGGGATGAGAATCATCGGGTGCCACACAGGCGGGTAACCTTAGGAGGTCAACGGGGACGACCCTGGCAGATTGCGCGCAAAAAGGAAGCTTTGCGCGCAATACTGCGGGCCGGCGCGCAATCGGGGCGGCTGGCGCGCAATTGGGCCAGCGCCTTGCGCGCGGATGCTTGAGATTGCTCACACCGGGCTTCGGATAGCGCGCGGGGGCAACGGCTCATTCTTTAACGAATGGCCACTTGAAAGAAGGGGGGGTGCGCGCAATCAGGCCGGATTGCGCGCACCCCGGGGGCAATTGCGCGCAAGCGGGTTCTTTTGCGCGCAAAGGCCTTAGGGTGAGTTTTTATTCAAATGAACGGAGCCAGCGGGGATTGCGCGCGAAGGCGGACCCCGAGGCTTTCTTGCGCGAAAGAAAGGAGGTTACCTGAAGTTCGTCATTGCGCGCGGAAGGGGTTGAATTGCGCGCACGGGAGACGTTTCGACTTCCAGCAACCTTTGAAACGTTGGGGGTCGCCTTGTATTTATAGGCAACCCCGGGCGCGGAATCCAGGATGCGAGCGCGAAATTCTTCTCGCGGGCGCGGAATCGGGCGCGGCGCGTAAGGGAGTCGCGCGGACCCGCGGGGCGCAGAATTGCGCGCCGAGCCGGCGCATTGCGCGCATCCCGGGGGTTTTCCGCGCGGGACATCACCTTTGCGCGCGGGCCTCTGAAATTCCGCGCACGGCCTCCGGGCCCTCCGAAACATCCTTCCGACTCCAAATATGACCTCGCTTTCCGCATCCGGAGCTTCGTTTGGGAGCAACGGACTTTTCCGGCGTCTACAAAAGCCCCCCCTCGGAATCTGATCGGCGAGAGGTCGCAACGATCGGGTTCCGAGGGAGACGCCGGAATGCCGAAGTCCTGGGCGGCGCGGGACTTAGGCGCGCAAAAAGGGGCACCGGTCGCGAAATTCGCCGCTGCGGTCGCGCAAAGCGCTTTCCGCGCAGCGCGGGCCCGGCCTCGCCTATAAATAGGGGCGCTGGGTCCCGCGTTCCGTACTCTGGCCTTCCGCGCGATAAGCTCCCAAGCTCTCGTGCGCGAAATTGCCTCTTCCGGTCGCGAAATTCGCCCGATCGGCGCGCAAAACCGTCCGGATTTCGCCTGCTTTTGCGCGAAAACCCGGAACTTTGCGCGACAGTCTTCCCAATTGCGCGCCGTCCACTTGGATTGCACGCCAACCTTCAAACTTTTCCACCAGCCTCGTCCGATCCCGCACTCTTCATCCCTTAACCCGCACGACTCCCGAAACTTCTGAGATGGCCGCGCACAGAGGAAATGAGGGGGATGCCGCCACTCGCAGAGCTGAGATGGCGACGAACGAGGAGGTTTACGGAGCCAAGGAGATTGTTTCCAACAATCAATCCTTGTTCGACTTACTAACGCCGGCCCAGAAGACATATCCACTGTCGGACAACCTGCCGCTCTGGAACTTCGGCATCCTCGATGAGGTTCCGGTGCCAGGGTTCGAGATTGATGCGCCGCGGACCTGGGTGACCCGGGAGGACGAGCTTCTCCGCTATAACATCACCAACAATGGGCATCCTGCCAGGGAGACCAGACACTTGGATGTCTATGTCCTGAACCCGAGGACGCGAACCATTGATGGGGGTGAGCCTACTGTGGAGAATTCTCCAGCCCTCTACTCGAGCACATACCGTCAGAGTGTCACTGACGACACCAAGGGCTGGCTGAAGGACTGGGACTTGCGATCCGGGGGCAACTTTACCAGTGAATGGGCCTGGGCGTTCTGGGTACGCCACACTTGCGATCACTTCGCAGAGGAGCTGCGGTACATCGGCCTGTTCGAGGCGGTGTGGACGTCGCAGTTCCACTTCTACCAGCAGTCTGAGCTCGGGCCGGAGCTGTTCACTCGCTGGTCCCCGGATACCAACACCTTCCATCTTCACCATGGGGAGGTCGGCGTCGGTCTCTGGGACATCCACTGCATCGGAGGTATCCCGCTGGAGGGCTACCAGTACGATGAGTTCCTGCCACCGAAGAACATCTGGGAGGACAGGTCACGGACTCCCATTCTGACCTGGCATCTTCTTGACCTGGCTACGCAGCGGCTCGGGATCCAAGACTTCCAGAAGGACATAGCCTACAAGGATTGGTTCGGCCAGTTCCTGGAGCATGACCCGGCGGTCAAGATGCCAGGCAGGGGGAAGCGGTGCCCGACCGCAGCTCAGAGGAGCCGGAACGGGTCGTACTGGCGGGTCCTGGAGACGGGCGATTACCGCTCATGGGGGTACCGCGTCATCGAGGCTCGGGACCCGAACGTTCGGTACGCGGCGTTCCTGGCCGCCTTTCTGAGCGGGTGGCTCCTGCCAGTGCGGGATGCGAGGATGGGCGTCCGTCCGGCGACGCTGGCGATGGCGGGCGCCATGGCTGCCAATAAGATGTACAACCTCGGGGTCCCAGTACTGGCGAGGCTGTATGCCATTCTGGGACGCATCTCACGAGGGGGGTCGCCACGAAGGATCTGTGGGCCCTTTCAGTTCTTCCACGGCTGGGTGGCTGCTCACCTTGGTGGGTATACGTTCCCAAATGCCATCAGTCCTCCGGGCAACGGCCTGCGACCCTCCCTGCTGAACATTGCGGGGGTCGCTCCGATGACCCTCAGTGAGGAGGGCGTGAGGGTTCGGATTGGCAATCATGCCAATTTCAACTTCAGCCCGTTCCCCACTCCCGTCGGCCAGATGATCGACAACGGACAGGGCCCGCTGGAGCAGCATGAATACTTCCTGAACATGCGGGGCGGGGTGCTCGTGGCTCGGATCGACGGGAAGGTGATCTGCGAGCCTTACGTGCCGACCCGGTTCGCCAGGCAGTTCGGGTGCCTTCAGCGGATGCCGAAGAGGGTATTCACTGCTGTCCGGGAGGAGACGAACCCCGGCGTCCTTCGCCAGATGTGGCTGATGTTCGTCGCCTTCGGCTCTGGCGACGTCATCACCCTCCCTCCTACCGGAGTTAACGCAGGCTTGGCAACCGAGTACGCCGAACACTGGGCCATCGCGTACCCTGAGGGGCTCTTGCGGAAGCTAGTTCGGCGGCTCGAGGCTACCCGTGCGGAGACCGGGCGTCAAGGAAGGAGGCGAGGCGCCGCCACACGGGGGAGAACGGAGGCGCGCCAAGCAGCGGAGCCGGCGCGGGCAGGGACTTCGGCGGCGGGCGCATCGCAGGCTGCCGCCACGACCTCGGCGCCCAGAGAGGGGGCACATGCGGCGGTCGAGGAGCGGCCCGGGAAGCAGGTGAGACGTCTGCTCGAACCCTCCCACGATGCAGTCTTCCCGGCGCTGTGGTCGGCCTGGATGACCCTGCGGCAGTCACTGGGGACCGACGTCATCTGGCGAAAGATACTCAGAGAAGGAATCTATCTGCCAGAGGTCGGGCGCCTCCAGATCACCGACAGGGTGGACTTCAACCGGCAATATGCATATCTGACGGCCATGGACGAGTACGCGCGCCAACGTGGTCAGCGTGCGGAGCCATCCCTTCTGGTGAAGGTGATGCTCGGTCTCGAGCCCGCTCCGGAACAGATGCCGCCGGAAGAAGATGACAGTAACGACTCCGAGGAGGAGGAGGAGACGGGGGAGGATGAAGGCTCCGAGGGAAGGTCCCATCGGGGGAGCCCACGGGAGAGCGGCGAGGTGGCCGGCTCTGACAACGTTGATGTCACTGAGCTCCTCGAGGTCCGCTTCTATCCCTACTCAACTTGCTTCATCCATTCTCTTATGCAGCTTCTAACCCGTTTCTCCATCCTTCTCAGGAGCACACGGACGTCGGTCAGGCGTCCTCAACAGGAGTAGGAGAGGCGCCAGCAGGACAAGGCGGGGGCCAGGCACCCATTATCGAATTGACAAGCGCTAAGGGGTCCCCTGCTGCAACTGTTCCTGCGGCGACCGGGGTAGCGGAAGATGATGCTCCGAACTCCCGTAAGTCTCCCTACTTTACTGCTGGTGCTTGCCATTGACGATCCGTGACTAACCATGGCATGCCCTGCGCAGTGATCTCAACATCGGAGGCTCGTCGGGTTGCCGAACCCGGGCCATCTACGAGTGGACCAGTGGTGGACATGCCGCCTGCTCCGGAACAGGCTTCCCAAACCGAGCCGGCCCCACCAACTGCTGATCAAGGGGCTGCGGACGTCGGCGGTGCTGCCACCGGAGAGAGGCTGGGGGCTGACGAGGGTGTCAGCGCCGCTGGGGAGAGAGAAGAAGGTTGCCCGGATGTTGGGGAACCTTTCCCTCGTGAGGACCTCCCAGGGGCGGACCCTGCAGCAGACCTGCTGGCTGCCTTCCCTGCCTACCGGCCTGCCGACCCAGAGGAGATGGATGACTCGGACGCGGAGGCGGTCGAGGATAGCCGGGTAACGCGACGCAGGGGGTGGAAGTGCATCCAGCGCTTCCTCAAGCGAGACCCATCGGAATGGCTGGGGCGCATGGGATCACTTCAGACCTGGCTGCGCTTCCTGTGTGCCGGGGGAGCTGATGCTCAACGCCTCCATCTGACGGTCCGTGATTACATGGCCGAGAAGATGCGCGAGAGCCGCCGGCGTGCCGACGTCGCACAAAGTCGGGACATGTCGGAGAGCACGCAGGCGCTCATCGCGGCAGAGCAGGAAGTCCGGCGCCTCGAAGGGCAGGCGGCAGAGAAGGAGGCCTTCGTCGCAGCATGTACCGAGCTTGTGGAGCAACTATCGGCACAACTGATCGACGCTCAGGTACAGCTGACGGAGGCGGGCCAACAGATGGTCACACTCCAAGTCGAGCGGGAGCGTGCACAGGCCAGGATTGACGAACTGCGTGCTGCGACCGCCGACGAGGAGAGGGCACGCAGAGAACGAGAAGCAGCCCTGGAGGCCGCCAGCCAAAGGGTAGCGGCATTAGAAAGACTCATTCAGCACGCTAATCCCTAAGGGCTGTTTTTTGCCATTCCCAGAACATTTGCTTCCGCTACTTAATATTTGATCCACTTGTACGAATCGCCATATTTATCTGCGTCTTTTGGTTTAACATGCTCAACCACAAATTGTCTCGTGGGAGCGTTAACCAAGCATCAGGCATCCATAATTGGGCCTGGGTTTCTGGAGAAAAGAGGGAGGTCATTCCTGGGAAAGGAGACCTCAGACCTAACCAATGTATCGTCCCCCAACTTGTTCCAACACACGAGCGGGACAACGCTAGGGGCGTTGAGATTTTATCCGAACATAGGGAAATGAGAAAGGGTGAATCGCGTGTCCCGAATCCAGACATCCACAACGATCGGCCTTCCAGGAAATGCCCAAGACGGTAGGCGGACAGTGGATCGACCATAACAACTGCAATAGACGGACCGAAAAAGGCCATCATTCATATTGCAGGAGGCGGACCACATGTCATCATGAATACCGCTTTGGGGTTCCTTCAGACACAAGGGTGGAAAATCCAGATCAACAGGGCATGCGAAGCGTGGGGCGAAGTGACGATTTGTTCGGACAGAATCCAACGCTCTCAAAATTGCGCCACCGTGGGGGAAGCGTATTAGGCGGATGCACTAATCTGGCCGTGAGTCACCTCAATTCTCAGACAGCACCTCTCTGACGAGGAAACCGTCGCTTCCCATCCTTGCGATGGGGCATCCCGGGCTGAATCGGGGAGAATATCACAACTGCACCACTCTACCCGAAGTCAGGCCAGACGGCCGGCGACGAGGAGGGGCGGGACTTAACGATCCCTGAGGCTGGACCCGAGTCGAAATGCCCGGGCGTTCCTACGTACTCCATCAGGCTGGAGATCAAGCCACACGTAGTTCTGTGAGTGCAGTTTAACGTCATGCAGGACGTAGGACCCCATTTGGGGTAGATATTAGTTTAGGGTCTTAGAGCTCGGACCATAAGGGCTGGATCTTAGTTTAAGGTCTTAGAGCTCGGACCATAAAGGTGGAGGATCTTAGTTTAAGGTCTTAGAGCTCGGACCATAAGGGCTAGAGGATCTTAGTTTAAGGTCTTAGAGCTCGGACCATAAGGGCTAGAGGATCTTAGTTTAAGGTCTTAGAGCTCGGACCATAAGGGCTAGATCTTAGTTTAAGGTCTTAGAGCTCGGACCAGAAGGGGAGATCTTAGTTTAAGGTCTTAGAGCTCGGACCATAAAGGGGGGATCTTAGTTTAAGGTCTTAGAGCTCGGACCATAAGGGGAGATCTTAGTTTAAGGTCTTAGAGCTCGGACCATAAAGGGGGGATCTTAGTTTAAGGTCTTAGAGCTCGGACCATAAAGGGGGGATCTTAGTTTAAGGTCTTAGAGCTCGGACCATAAGGGGAGATCTTAGTTTAAGGTCTTAGAGCTCGGACCAGAAGGGCTCAAAGCACGCCACATCGTGGTCATATCCCCTGGATATGCGAAGATGCACTGAGGGATAGTGTCAAGAGTGTCGAGGTTTCGCCTGGTCAGAATGGGAGGTGGAAAATGTGAATCATGCGGCCATTCACTCGAGGACCGGGAGCACCGGCGTGACGATATGAGAATACTGCCGACCGTGGCGGAAAAGCAGCATCAACATCGCACCAACCGTTGGTGGAATGAGGCAGCAAACGAGCATCGACCGCTCAATCGCAGGATTTATATCAATTTGCTGCCCGAGGCCATTGGGGGTACCGGCCCGAGTCGGTGGGAGAGCACTGAGGCATTGTGTCCGAACCGTTCACGGGGGCTCCACCCAGGGCGTAGACGATGGGTCCGAATGAAAGGGAGCACGAAGCCTGAAAAGTGGAGGAAACCTGACCAAGCGGATCCTGACCCTCCTGGCAATAAACCAGAGTACTCTTGACACCGGTGGACCACGGCAAGGGGTCGGGGAACACGCCTTGAGGGTGACCTGAAGGCGGCGGATTCCCCAGAGAAGGGGGAATCTCTAAGAGGTGGGGGGCTGGACCCGAAGTTTCAAACATCCGGGCGTTCCTACGTATCCCATAAGGATGGGAATCAAGCCGCACGTAGTTCTTGAAGCGCGGTGCAACACAATCGGGCACCAGCGCGGGGAAGAGTGCGGGTCTGACCCTCGCACACAAAAGGAGCGGCATTTGATATTTCTTGTTTGTCCTTAAAGATGAATGGTTTTTCTTTGTGCGGCGACATGCCCGTGATTGAGAAATCTCTGGCGTCGCCACAATAATCAAGCCATGGAAGGCATTGATGAATGGCGTGGTCATTAACCAGCGCCCAACATGAGTGTCCCCTGAGGAGGACATCACGATGCAGTGCCGTTTCTCGTCGGGCGGCCAAGACGATCACAGTTTACGGTCGTGTGGTAGGACCAGACAACACAGTTTAAGGTCGTGTGGTTCGGACCATGGAGGAATCCGCTTACCGCGGTACGGCGGACACGGCGGAGGTGGGAGCATACCCAGCCCTGCGGTCACGCACGATTCCAGGAGAAGAGTCTTGGGATGGGGGTCTGCGTATGTCCATCACCCGAGGGGCAGAGATGCTAGCCTCCAGATATACTGGGCCCAGAACGCAATTGTTCGGGCGACTCCCTCCTCCTTATGGGGACGAGGGTCCAGCTACGCATGGCCCTTAGGGAGGATATCTGCATATATCCTTGGTGCTCAGATCATGGGAGCCTCGAACGACATCATTACCCTGGTTGGTCTGCCTAACGTGTAGAGGCGTACCGGAGGTCGGTATGAAGAGAGTGTCAAGATCCCACTACAACGCACAAAGGCGGAGTGTGATGAGGACTGCGCAACCAATGTTCAGAGCCCGAGAGAGCTGATATGGCGATCAAGGACGTTGCTGACGCATTCGCAACACAACATCCGATCGCGTCAGCCTAAGACGGGGCAAGCAAACGAGCATCAACCGCTCAATCGCAGGATTCATATCGATTTGCGGCCCAAGACCCGCCGGTAAATCGACCCGGAGCGGTGGGAGAGCACTGAGGCATCGTACCCAAACCGCTAACGAGGATCCCTTTGAGTGAAGGCTCGAACAAGAGGAAGCGCGAGGCCTGACAAGCAACACAGGACTTGTCGGGATTGAATCTGACACTACGAGTCATAGACCGAAGCACCCCAAAACATGTTAACAGATCTCCGGAAAGGGTCGGAGGACTCACCCTGAGAGCAACCGAAGGGGGGCAGGTCCCCGTGATCAACCAAGAGACGGGGCTGGACCTGAGACACAAGCGTCCAGGCGGTCCTACGTATCCCATAAGGATGGGAATCAAGCCATACGTAGTTCTTGAAAGGCAGTTTAACGTCATGCAGGACGATGAGGAAAAAAGAAGGGGGGAGCAGAAGGCATCCCCAAACGTGGAGGGGGGCGTACAGCGTGACGAACAAACCGACGTGAATGAGGGCATAGCCCCGCACTCACACCATACGCCGCACACCCCGGGGCAACTGGGCCAAGGGCCCGAGATGGGATGGAAATTCCCGAAGGATGGGGCTGGGCCTGAAACACAAGCGTCCAGGCGGTCCTACGTATCCCATAAGGATGGGAATCAAGCCGCACGTAGTTCTGGAGAGGCAGTTTAACGTCATGCAGGACGAATGCTGAACAGTTTAACGTCTTGTAGCTCGGACGTAGTGCAGTTTAGCGTCATGCGGGACGAAGCACTTGGCAGTTTAACGTCTTGCAGCGCGGACGAATGCTAAACAGTTTAACGTCTTGTAGCCTGGACGAATGCAGTTTAACGTCGTGCAGGACGTGGTGACACTCAGGCAAAGTATTGCTTGAGGAACCTAGCGTTGGTGGGAGGAGTGACACGCTCACCATCCATAGTCGCTAGGGAGTACGCGCCATTGGGATAGACCTTGTGGACAACAAAAGGTCCCTCCCACTTGGGCTCCAACTTGGGCGGCTTCCTGCCGGGGATCATCGGTGCTCTTAGGGCTAGCACTAGATCACCCTGTAGGAAGGAGCGGAGGCGAACCTTCTTATTGAAAGCTCGAGCCATCCTGCTTTGATGCCTCTCCAAGTTGTGCAAAGCGCGAAGTCTATTCTCATCCAGTGCTTCCAACTCGACTAGACGGGCTTCAGCAACTCTGTCCGGCGCTTGCTGGTCGTAGACCGCAGTGCGCAAGGACGGTAACTGGATCTCGATGGGCAGGACGGCCTCAGCTCCATACACCAGGGAATAAGGGGTCATCTGGGTGGAATTGTGAGTCGTCGTCCGATAAGCCCAGAGGGCGTTGGGGAGCTTGTCCGGCCAACTCTTCTTGTTCTGACCAACCATCTTTTGCAGAATGTTAGAGAGGGTTTTGTTAAACGCCTCGATCTGTCCATTCGCCTGCGCATGATAGCGAGATGTATGGTTCGAGCGGATGTTATACTTGGCGTACAACTTCTTCAACTCGGCTGCTCGGAAATTGGTTCCGTTATCCGTGAGGATAGCGTGAGGCACTCCAAATCGATAGATGATGTTGGAGGTCACGAAGTCAGCGATCGAACAGGATTTGACCTCTCTGAGCGGAATCGCTTCTGCCCATTTGGAGAAGAAGTCCGTGGCGGTCAGAATGAACCGGCACTGGCGAGCTGTCGCCGGCGGGTAAGGTCCCACAACGTCCAGTCCCCAGACTGCAAAGGGCCAGGAATACCTTGTGGTATGGAGAGGCTCCGGCGGCCGATGCACAAAGTTCGCGTGAACCTGGCACGCATGGCACCTCCTGGCGTACTCGATGCAGTCATGGATCATAGAGGGCCAGAAGTATCCCAACCTCCGAATCTGGTGGGACAGCTTCGGCCCAGTTTGGTGGGCGCCGCATGAACCAGCATGAACCTCTTGCATGACTCGTGGGATCTCAACTCCCTGAAGGCAACGGAGGAGAACACCATCAAATCCGCGTTTGTAGAGGATCTGCTCCAGGCCGGGACTGCTCTGGAGGACGAACTGCGATGCGCGGCGTCGAACTCGCTCGCGCTCGGCCCGATCTGACGGAAGAATGCCATGTTGGAGGTACTCAACCAAAGGCGTCCTCCAATCAGGGGCTGATCCGACTGCTATATCTGGGGTACTCGGGGCTCCGGGCATAGGGGCAACCGTGGTGAGATTACTTACCAACGGGCCGCGATCTTCTTCCGGGATAACGGGAGCGATGAGCCTGCGGCGCGTCACGCGGACGATCAGGTTGTCCTGTTCAGGTTCCGCAAGTGACGCAGCCAGGCTGGCCAAAGCATCTGCTCGACCGTTCTGCGACCGGGGAATATGGACAATTTCTGGCCGAGAAGGGAACCGGGCCATCAGAAGGAGGGTGCACTCCAACAATGGCACAAGTTCCGGCTTCCTGACAACATAGTCGCCATTGATCTGCTTAATGACCAGCTCGGAGTCCCCTTTCACACACAGATGGGGCACGTCGATCTCGAGAGCTAACTCGAGGCCGGTGATGAGGGCATGGTATTCCGCCTCATTGTTGGTACAGCCCTCTGACAACAGGAAAGAGTATGGCAGCACGGCTCGCTCCGGGGTAATGAAGACGATGCCCAAGCCCACTCTATTGAGCTTAGGATTATCGAGTCTTCTACCGGTGGGGCTCCGGGAGGCACCGTCAAAGTGCATCTGCCAGCATGGATCGGCTCGATCAACCGAGAGAATGGTCTCATCAGGAAAGCCTAGATCCAGCGGCTGATCCGCGGAGGTCGGGTGAGCGGCCAGAAAGTCTGCCAACGCTTGCCCTTTGATGGCCTTCTGAGACACATACCTGATGTCGAACTGCTGGAGAATCACAGCCCACCGCGCTAGACGGCCAGTCAACATAGGTCGGCTCAGGATATATTTCAACGGGTCTACCCGAGAAACCAACTGTACCTCATGGTGCTGCAAGTAGTGCCGTAATTTCTGTACGGCAAATACGAGCGCCAGGCAGCTCTTCTCGATGGGGGAATACCTAACCTCCGCATCGAGGAGCATGCGACTGAGGTAATAGAGGCTATTCTCTGTTCCCTCGTTGTTCTTCTGGGCGAGAAGGGCACCCAGGGACCGTTCCAGGGCGGTCACATAAAGGACCAGCGGCTTTCCGGATACGGGCGGCATCAGGACCGGAGGTTGAAGCAGGTACTGCTTGATTTCCTCGAAAGCGGTCTGACACTCTTTATCCCATACATAGGTGACACCCTTCTTCATAAGCCGAGAAAAGGGCTTACACTTTCCGGCCAGATTCGCGATGAATCGGCGTATATAGGCTAAGTGGCCTTGGAACCCTTGCAGTTCCCGGACGGTACCCGGGGGAGGCATCTGGCTAATCGCCCTGATTTTCTCTGGGTCGATCTCAATACCCCGGTATCTTACCACAAATCCAAGGAACTTTCCGGAGGTGACCCCAAAGGCACACTTCAACGGGTTCATCTTCAGGCAGCGAGACCGGAGGAAGCTGAACACTTTCTCAAGATCTTTGAGATGGTCCTGACGCTGGCGCGATTTGACAACCAAGTCGTCGACGTAGCATTCCACCAGTGTGCCGAGGATTGGCTTGAATATGCGGTGCATCGCCCGTTGGTAGGTGGCACCTGCATTCTTCAGGCCGAAGGGCATGACCCGGTAGCAAAAGGTACCTTGGGGGGCCCTGAAGGCAGTGAACTCCTCATCCTCAGGGGCCATCCGAATTTGGTTGTATCCGGAGTATCCATCCATGAAGGAGAGGGCTTGGAACCCTGCCGTGGCATCAATCAACAGCTCTGTCACTGGAAGGGGAAAATCATCCTTCGGACAGTGGCGGTTGAGATCGCGGAAGTCGATGCAGACTCTAATCTGCCCGTTCTTCTTCCTGACCGGCACAATGTTGGCCAGCCATTTGGGGTACTGAACTTCCCTCACGAAGTTGGCTTTGATAAGCTTGTCAACTTCGGCCTCAACCATGGCACCATGGGATGGGTGCATTTTCCTGGGAGGCTGCTTGAACCCGCGATGGTTCGCCGGGAGACCTAGGCGGTGGACGGCTACCTGAGGATCTAGCCCCGGCATCTCGTCATAGCCCCAAGCGAACACATCACGGTGCTGCCTGAGAAAGTCCACGTACTGCTGCCGCTCCTCAGAGGGCATGGCGGCACTAACCAACGTGGGTCTTGGATCGGCCTCGGTTCCAAGGTTCACCTGTATTAACTCATCGACCGTGGCGGGGACGCCCTCCTCAAAGGCTGGGGGTGCGTCTTCCATACCCTCTCCACTCGGGGAGGGATCATCCACGGGAGAGACTGCGTTGGAAACTGCATTGGGGCTACCAGATCCTGCTGGGCCACTGGTGCTGGCGCGGGCGGTCGCGGCCGTCTCATCAGGAGACTCGCGGACCGTCAAGACCATGGCGACGTCCAACCGGTGAATCGGGAGGACGTAAGCGTCATCCAGACTTGCCCAGGGATCGCTTGCAACAGCGACAGGCTCAACCTCACCTGCCAGGATCTGCTTATCCTTGCTCTTGTAATAGTCCGCGTCCAGATAGCGGGCTTCACATGAGGCAAAAGGAGAGGCATCTCCTTGAAGCACGCCTACTCGACCATTAAGGGAGTATTTGAGGCATTGGTGGTATGACGAGGGAACCGCCGCATGAAGGTGAAGCCATGGCCTGCCCATCAATGCGTTATACGCAGTGTCCTGAGAGACTACCATGAATTCGGTGTTGGCAACCAAGTCACCGAACTGGGTCTTCAAACGTATCTTGCCGACCGGGGTTTGCTCGGTGCGGTCGTACCCCTGGATCCTGAGGTCGGAGGGAATCAAGTCATCCTCAGACAACCCCAATCTCCGGAGCGTCCGAGTTGGAATCAGATTAATCCCGGACCCCGTGTCGACAAGACAACGCCGGACTTCAAGGCCATTGAACTGGCCAGTGACATACAGCGGACGGATGTGTCCCTGTATAGGAGGGTCCTCATCCTTACCAGAGAACGAGATAACTGCCTGACATTCGGCGTCCTCGATCGTTTCGGCGTGGAAGGCCTCTGCAGCCGCAACCTCTGTCTCGAACTGGAGGGGGCTCTTCAGGGCTTCAGCGAGTGCCTCGCGCATCTCAGATGACATGCGCAGAGCCTCAAGGATGGAGAGCCTTGCTGGGATGTCGGCCAAGTGCTTCAGGACATCATACTTTTTGGCCAAGCGCGAGCTCCTGGTTGCAGGAGATTGCTCTGCGGTTGGTGGCATGACGGGCCTTACCGGTTGGATCGGCGGCCGACTGGTACTTGGCGCATCTCGCTGTTCACTGGTCGCAGTCCGGGAAATGGTCACCGTACTGGATTCAGGAGGCCGGGATGGACTTGTGGCAGGGCGGAGCTGGTCGCGACGCGGCTGAGGCGGTTCTGCCCGGTCCCATACCACAAACAGTGGCGGAGGCGAATCCGTCATCCCCGGATGGGGAGCCTGCGTACGTTGAGCTCGATCTTGAGCCTGCCGCCTAGTCTCAGTGGCGTGCACGGCCTGGCCGGAGGTACCGACGGCTGTGCCCCGGCGACTCCTGCTGCTGCGGTTCTTCCGACGGTGGCGACGACCGGGGACGCTAGGGAGGTCCACCTGGTGTTCTTCAACGTCGGGAACCGAAAAGGGATTTACCAGCTCGACGGTGTTAACCGAAGCGTACCCACTACCGTCATCGGACGAATCATCCATCACCGGGCGGATCCGAGGAGGGACCCCCATCTCCGGGGGCATGAAATCGCCGAGAGTACGGGATAGTGGCGGAACTGGCGGGGCGCGCTCTTCCTTCTTGCGCTGCCGCCGTTTGCTCCTCTTGGAGGAGGCAGACTGGGACGACGATGCCGAAGCAGCACCCGCAGGTTCTGGGGGCTCAGGCTGATTCAAGCGCGCACGGATGATTCCCTGGGCGCGAATGGTCGTCTTGCGGGCCATCCAGTTATTATACTTCTGGGACCCGCGGTCGGAGACCAGCTGCCATTCGTCCTCGTTGCCACTATCGTCATCTGATCCCACGAACACGCCCGCTACCTGTGCTGGAGCTGGGCCCAACCTGATTACATTGTTGTTAATCTGGTCTTGGAGCCAGTCCTTGAACACATAGCACCGCTGGATGGTGTGCCCCAGGGCCCGATGGTAGGGGCAGTAGCGGGGGTTATCCGTGAGATGTGCCTCCTCTGGCCTCCAGCACTCAGGCAATCGCACAATCCTCTGCTCCAGGGCGCTCCGGAAATAACCGGGGACCTGATCCTCATGGAATGAGTACGTCAGGTGTCGCGGGCCCCTGGGAGCGCGGTCTTGACGAGGGGCCGGAGGGGCCTGCCGAGGAGGTGGACCCTGATTATCTCGCCGGGGTTGCGGCGGTACATTACGCGGAGGGGCCGGCCGGTTCTGAGGCTGCCGTTGCTGGGCCGGGAACTGAGCCCGTGGAGGCGGATTCCTGTGAGGCTGCGGAGCTGGCCTCACCGGCAGCAGCTCCAACGGCCTGGGAGCCTCTATCTGGGCCACAGCAGCGGGCTCAGCCCTGCTGGCTCTCCTTGCAGGAATCATAGGAGGCAGCGGGTGTGCCTGGCTGGCCTGTTGCAGGGCTTCCTCAAGACGTTGAGCTTTGTCTGAGAAGTCCCTGAACCCTCCGGGGTAATTCTGAGTGATCAGGGAAGGGACCAGCTCGGTCTTGACGTTCCCGACGCACATTGTCAGCAACTGCTCCTGAGTCAATGGCATGTCAAGGGAATACGTGAGACCCTTGCATCGGGCGACGAAGTCCGCGACTCGCTCATCAGGCCTCTGCTTGCACTTGAAGAGGTCTGCGATACTCGTCTTCCGGGTCGTGGAACTGAACTGGTAGAGGAATTGTCTACGAAGGTCCTCCCAGCTAGTTATCGACCCGACGGGAAGCTGGCTGTACCAGACAAATGCTGGCCCTTCCAGTGTCTGGACAAAGCAGCGAAGCTTAGCGGCCTCTTGCTGCGCCGGAGTCCCCAACATAGGCCCGCACCTCGAGTTGAAATGGGCCAAATGTTGTGGCGGATCTCCGGTCCCGTTGAAGGGGGCGAAAGTGGGATTCCCGAATCCCGGAGGCGCCGGCATGTCATCCACCCATGCTGGGTATGGCTTGCCGTCCGGTGGGATCGCCACCTGCCGAGTCTCCAAGGCTTCCAAGCGGGCAATGAGTGCCGCCATCGGATCGTCCGGACATGGGTTCCAGTCCTGGCGAGGATCTCTAACCACGAGCGCATTGCATGGCCCTTCAATCGGGTCGTCGACCGGATCGTCGAACTCGGCAGCTCGTGGGATGGCTGGCGGAGCGGCCCTTGGGGCAGCGGGAGGAATCCGAGCGGGATCTCTCGGGTAGTCGCGTTGCTCGGGAGGGTGTGGCGAAACATACCGCGCCCTCTTGCCGTAGGCAATGGCCTCTCTCCTGTCGGCGAACACGGCGTAATCACGGTTGCCCGGGAGAGTCTCATCGAGGGGTGGTTGTTCCGGTCCCTGCTGCCCTGGCCTGGGATCACCGTAGTCAGGCCGCCGTTCTGCAGCGCGCTCGGCGAGGAGCTGGTCAACCAGCCTCTTCTGTTCGGCGAGCTGCTGACGTAGCGTAGCCTTCTCGGGATCCTCCTCTGCCTTCCGCATGGAGGCAGATGGGTCGGCGGGCCTTATAGCCTCGCTGTGCTCTTTTCCTATGCTGACGTTTCGGCTCAACGTCAGTGCTTCAGTGGGTGCGGGGAGCCCCAGGAGGTTCCTCTGATGACGAGTAACTCTCACTGATGGGTCTGACGACGGCTTGTCTTCGGGGGGGAAGCCCCCGTCGAGAAGTTCCAAGTCGTTCCCCTCTCCCGACAGGTCAGCCATATTGACTGTTCCTGTCCCTGGGGATATACCCTCAGGGCCACCCAACGAATCGGGCTGTCGGCGAATCACACTGAAGCGTAGGGCAGCGTACTGCCCCCATCCACGGATATACACGTGGGGAGTGGCTTCCTCGATAACTTTGCGGAGTACTTGAAAGCACTCAACGCATCGTTGTTGGAGGGCCTCGTGGTGCCCAAATGACCCGGGGTGCCGAACCGCGGGGAGCATGGCCAGGTCAATTTGACGGCACTGCTCACCAATATCCTCCAGGTGTAGTTGACTCCCGGGGTATGGCATTTGTAGGCAGTGAAGACGGGAGTGAGTCTCCCGGAGAGTTCGGCGGAAGCACTCGAACTCATCCGGGGTGAGCGATTCGGGTGCATCAAAGCCCGGTCCTGCGACTGGCCAAAACTTCTCAGGGAAGTGGCCCTCTGCAAGGACGGTCCAGAAGCTCCACGACTCAAACTCGGGACCCAGATCTCCTCGGTCCTCTTCCATGGCTGGGAACGGACGGGGAACTGGTAGTGGTGCCGAGGCGGGCCGTCGGGCCGACGGGCTGGCCGGCGGTGAATACGGCGAGCAGGCCGATTGGCCTCCATATCCCGGGCCTCCCCCTGAGGGTGGCGGTGCCCCAGCTACCACATCACGATAGGACGGGCCGGCGAGCGAACATCCTGCCGTAGCATCGGTGCTCGCCGAGGGCGCACCAGATCGTGGTTCGACCGTCGGTCCCCAGAAAAAGTCTCCGGCTTCTCTGATCGAGACGGAAGGCACTTCCGGAGGGGCCGGTACCAACCGCAAGTTTGATCCTTGGGGGTCTACCAGGCCCTCGTTACTCCGGATATACCTTCGGAGAGACGCGGGGATCACATCGATCTCGCTCTCGGGGAGCACGAGGCTGACGTGCCGCATTCCTACCCCTGCCCTTGACTGGCGGGATTGGGGAAGGGGCTCTGTCGCCGAATCGTACTCTGCCTCTGAGTCAGAGAAGCAAACCGGTCGGATCTCTGTCCGGAACTCCGCAACATTCTTCCCTCGGCGTCGACGCCTTGCCTTCCTGCCCCTGGGTGGTTCTTCGGGGCAGGGCTGATCTCTGTCCTGGCGTCCTCCGGCCGCACTGGTGCTGGGGCCGAGAGGACTGGGAACCAAGGTGCGAGGGGCACCGGGACAGATATCAAAGGGGACGCGGGGAGAGATGATCCCGGGCAGGACTCCGGGCCGGGATCGGGAGGTGGGATGACCCATGCCTCCTGGATCGGCCACACAGAGTAGATCCTGCCGGTGAATAGCGCTACCGCGAGGTGGTCCGCGGTGGCTACTGCCAGTGCCAGCAACCGGGAGAGTCAACCCAACCTGCCTTTGGGGCGGTCGGGGCCTCGATCCGGGTCGGGCATAGGAGTTCCCCCGCTCAGGATGCACAGAGGCCTGGCGACTGGAGCCAGCAGTGGCTTGGGCCAATGCGGCCGCTGTTGCTAGAGCCCCAAGGTGGGCATCCTCTTCCGCTCGTGCCCGACGTTGGCGTCGAGACAGACGAGCCGGGATGAGCGGCGCGGGCAGGTGGAGAGCCTGTTCCTCGACTTGAGGGGCCTGGCGGCGATGTCGCCGTGGCCTGGCGGGAGCCCTTATCGTGGATCCCTGGAGCGGACCTCGGATAGGGTGATCCTGGGCATCTTCCACTTCATCCGCATAGGGAAGGGAACTGTCAGAGCGCTCCGGGGATAAGCTCCCGAAGCGGTTGGACGTTGAGGTAGGCGGCGGTGCCTCCCTGCGCGGCCCTCGGGGGCGGCGGTGGTGGCGAGGCGCAACCTCCTCAAGGTCTAGGCGAGCCATTTCCCTAGTGGGGATGACTCCCTCTTCCTCGTATCTCCGCACCAGGGTGTTGATCACCCTTCTCTGGATGACCTCCGAGGGGGAGAGAGGGCGTGGTCGTCCCGCAATTGCGGCTGCTGGGACGGCTGTGGAACGGGCGGGACCGCGCGGAGTAGCCGCGTCGGTGTTTCCCCTGTCCCTGCGCCAGTGGGCGGGTGGCGTTCGGGCACTAGATCGGGCGACCTGATTTCTGAAAGCAGGGAGAATGACCCATTAATACTGACAGGAAAAAGGAATCGACAACCAACCATTAGCGCCACGACGCCTTCCGTGGGGGGAACCCAGGCCCTCGACGTTGCGAGACGGAGTGCCCGATGTCCCTTCCCCAGCCCCTGGCGGGTAAGACTGAATGCTTGGCCGGGCAACACGCCGGTCTTCCAACACCTCTGAAAGCCATCGGTCTTCGTATCGAGGAGAAGAGATTCACGTCGGGTTCACCATTTTTCTGTTTCGGTGCGGATGTGCGTCGGGTTACGCTGTTCCGCCAGGACGCGTTCGCGCGTGCACCCGTCAACCCGAGGGGATGGGCGCGCGGCTTGTGGTCCCGCAGTCCCGCTTTCCAAGGGCGGGCGGCATCCGTCCCTTATTCAGGGGCGTCTGCTCCTTGATCGAAACCGGGATGATGGGATGTCGGCTTCTCCTTCCTTGGACGTCTCCTCGGAACTTGTCGCCTAATCCGGGTCTCCCTCATAGACTTAAGAATGTTCGTGAATCTCGTTCCCGGCGCCATATCTTCATGGACACCGGTTAATTACGCTGCTTCCGCCCGGACGTTCCAAGGAGTCTGGGCGGGGCAGCAACCTGCGGTGAGAAGGCCGGGTGGCTCTGGGTGCTGGGGGCGTGTTGTAACACTGCGGCTCTGCACGTCTGTCTTCCGTCCCTAATAGGGCTTCTCGAAGGCACGATGGCCTGAGGCATCCCGTACTAGGTGCGGGGAACTGTGTCACCTGAGGTTTTCCTCAGCTTCCCGTGTTTAACACGGGGTATGCCGCGAGTTTAACGTCCAGCGGGGACGGCATCGGACCGATCAACACGAAAAGTGGATCAGATGACAGAACCCCTTGCGGGGAACCTCCGACGCTGGGGCCAGCACATGGGTGGCTTCCCAAGTAACGTGGAGTGAAGTGAAGTGGCATGACCCCACCGGGATGTGGCGGCCCGGGTAAGGATCAGGGTGGATGACGGAGTAAAGAGCTTGGACCCCAGAGGGGCTTCCTACGTACCGCGCGTTAACACGGATCAAAGTCAACGTAGTTCGGGCATACAGTTTAACGTCATGCTGGACGTCGGCAAGCCGACTCACGAAGAGGTCGAGGCCGCCGGGCGGAGGATTGAACCGAACCACCTCGCACGGAGGGGGATGGAACGGCCGGGTGGATCACAGTTTCACGTCATGCTGGACGATAAAAGGGGAAATGGAAAAGGGGGGCTGTGGGGAGGCACCGTGGAGATACACACGGGCGGTCTCCCACAGGGGCGGATTCATAGGTGAATCAACGCAAGCGTGAACCCTGGAGGGGTCCACTGATGGACGAACCGACGTAAATACGACCGGGACGACCAGGTGGTGGGCTTGGACCTCAGGGAGGCTTCCTACGTACCCTGTATAGAAGACAGGGATCAAAGTCCACGTAGTTCAATCTGTCAGGACTTACGCACTTGGGGCAGCCCGGATACTGCAAAACTCAGTTGGAAGGGACTTGGACCGAAAGCAAAAGACACCTCGATCCCAGTCAGACCCTCTACTGGCTTCGGCAGTGGGGAGGTGCAATGGAGATACACATGTGCAGCCTCCCACGAGAAACTAGGGGTTTGTAATACCCTGCCCCCGTAGGGAAAATCCACTCCCATTAAATCGTCCCAAAAGGGGGACAATCCCGACATCCCTGCAGAGACGAGCGGGTGGGGGCCACGTCCAAACCGGGGGAGACCCTGCGTGCGGAGCACGGGATCAGGTTGCGGACGGTTTAGCGTCTTGCCAGACGAAGTACAGTTTAACGTCATGTGTTGAGGACGAGGCACTTGGCAGTTTAACGTCTTGCAGCACGGACGATGGGGGCTAGGCAGTTTAACGTCGTGCAGCTTGGACGGGTGTGCAGTTTAACGTCATGCTGGGCATAGGTTGTCGGACGAAGCACTTGGCAGTTTAACGTCTTGCAGCGCGGACGATGTACAGTTTAACGTCGTGCAGGACGTATATGCAGTTTAACGTCATGCTGGACGAGTATGCAGTTTAACGTCATGCTGGACATAGGTGCGTGTCACTTCGCGCAAGCCTGGAGGGCCGCACGGGAAGACAACGCACGGTGCGGGCACCCGGGATGAGAATCATCGGGTGCCACACAGGCGGGTAACCTTAGGAGGTCAACGGGGACGACCCTGGCAGATTGCGCGCAAAAAGGAAGCTTTGCGCGCAATACTGCGGGCCGGCGCGCAATCGGGGCGGCTGGCGCGCAATTGGGCCAGCGCCTTGCGCGCGGATGCTTGAGATTGCTCACACCGGGCTTCGGATAGCGCGCGGGGGCAACGGCTCATTCTTTAACGAATGGCCACTTGAAAGAAGGGGGGGTGCGCGCAATCAGGCCGGATTGCGCGCACCCCGGGGGCAATTGCGCGCAAGCGGGTTCTTTTGCGCGCAAAGGCCTTAGGGTGAGTTTTTATTCAAATGAACGGAGCCAGCGGGGATTGCGCGCGAAGGCGGACCCCGAGGCTTTCTTGCGCGAAAGAAAGGAGGTTACCTGAAGTTCGTCATTGCGCGCGGAAGGGGTTGAATTGCGCGCACGGGAGACGTTTCGACTTCCAGCAACCTTTGAAACGTTGGGGGTCGCCTTGTATTTATAGGCAACCCCGGGCGCGGAATCCAGGATGCGAGCGCGAAATTCTTCTCGCGGGCGCGGAATCGGGCGCGGCGCGTAAGGGAGTCGCGCGGACCCGCGGGGCGCAGAATTGCGCGCCGAGCCGGCGCATTGCGCGCATCCCGGGGGTTTTCCGCGCGGGACATCACCTTTGCGCGCGGGCCTCTGAAATTCCGCGCACGGCCTCCGGGCCCTCCGAAACATCCTTCCGACTCCAAATATGACCTCGCTTTCCGCATCCGGAGCTTCGTTTGGGAGCAACGGACTTTTCCGGCGTCTACAGTCATAACTACATATATCTCATAATTAATTCCAATAAACTTCATTTACATTAGTGCCAATTGTTTGTAACATTTTTCTATAAATTAATTTCTATCATCATTTACAACAACACAATCTCCTTCAAACATTAGAATATTTATAGCCGATTGGGTCTAACTCCCCAAAATATAATTCTCAAGTATTTATATCACATCAATTTGATAAAAAAATTTAAAACATGACGATAAATATACACAACCAATTCAAATTTTTGATAGGAATATAGACAAACTTCATTTGAAGCTTCATATGATACACGTAAATGATCTTCACAACCAACCATTCCAATAACATAACTAAATTGATCTTTTATTTCATTACATGATATCAAAAAAATGAGCACTAATAATATGATATTATGGTTGAAATAAATCAAATAACATAGGTGTATATTTAGTATCAACCTGGAACATCAATGCATGGTAAGGGTAAATATTATAAGGAAACTTCTCCCACATCTCAAATTAATCCTTTATTTGTTGATATCAATTTTTTTCCAACAACCGCTGAAATTTCATAGAGAAATTGATAATACTTAACTTGTGATGAGTTTAATATTTAAGAAATCCATTAAAACTTTCACCTAATTGAGTGCTATGAATACCCAATGTTAAAGATGATTTTAAAAAGAAATGCACCCACTTATCTCGCAACATGAATACATCATCTAACCATAGTGTTTTCCTATCCGTATATTCTTCTTTGATTGCAACAAACTCCTGATCAAGTTGATGTACATCATGTTATCGGAACATACACTTCTTAAATCAAGTGAGAAAACTAGATCCATCCATCCAATTACTTAAATATTTAATTTCATTTTTCATCAAATGACACATACGCACATGAGCCTCATCCTAGTTGGTCAGGACTCATTAAGTGCATCCAGGAGACCTAGGATCAAATCTAGGTGGAGGATAATTTCTAGGTATTATAGTAGTGTTGTAGTAGTACTATAGTAGGGACTGTAGTAGGAGATGTGCATAATTGTAGCAGGTACTGTAGCAGGAACTGTAGTTGGCACTGTTTGGAACTGTAGCAGCCAGAAATATTCCCCCGATTGGGTCTTCGGGCCACCGATTTGGTTCCCACGTCCTTCAACGCCTTCGGGCCACCCAGAACTTCAGGTCAGTAAGGCCTTCGAGCCACCTCAAGGCCTTCAGGCCACCTTAATTTTAGATGAAAACTAGAAAACCTACAATCGAACAAACTTCAGAAGGAGGAGGAGAAGGAGCTTTCACCATAGTAGAAGATAAATGGATCGCAAAATGAGAGGGTATGACACATGCCATCGGGACAAGCCTGTGCATGCACGAGAAAGCCTAGCTGAACAGACATACGAAGGTGGAGAGCTAATTTCACTAGTGGAATTTGGACCTATACCAACACTTATTTCTCAATGGTTTAAAAAACTGTTGGGATAAATACCCTTTACCAATGGTTCTAGTAAACCATTGGTATAGGTTATTATATGTTGGGTTTTCTGAACGGTTTTGTTAAACCATTGGGAAATAAAAAATTTACCTAGAGTTTCTATTAACCGTAGGGAAAAAGTACACCCAATTTAGGGCTCCTCATCCCGGGTGAATCGTCCCCGACCTATGCCACTCGACCCCCTCCCACCTCCCCGATCTCAATCTCTTCCTGGCCTCTGCCTCCGCCTCCCAGCCCCCCTCCCTCTCCTTCGATGGTGTTCCCCTTCCCATATCGGCTCCCTCTCTAACGACGACATCCCCCTCCCCTCTCGGCTCCTGGCGACGTCCCCCCCTCCCCTCTCTTCTCCATCTACTGGCGACATCTCCCTCTCCTATTGGCTCAATCTCCTCTGACGATGTCCCCAACACCCTCTCCCGTCGCGCGCGAGACCCCCCATGGCCGAACACCCTGCAAGACGTCCACCTCTCTCGGCTCTGTCTCCTCCCTCCAGGGTTCTTGATTGGTATTTCCTGGTAAGAATTGGTCTTATTTTTTAAAAAATTAGGCAACAAGGAATGCATTGTTAGGTTTATAGTTAGGATAACTATTCATATTAATCATGAATTTTCTAGAGTTTTGGTTAGTAACTAACTCATGTTGTGGTTAATTATTTGGTAAATTGTGAATTTTTTCAAAATAGAGTCTTCTAGAAATGTAGGGTTAGATTCACGGGTTGTATTTCATTCATTCGATTAGTGCATTCAATAAAAAGTTCATGATTTCTTAAAAACCTCATATTTTCCTCTATAGACTCATATTATACGTTATATTGTGTTGGATTTTTTTTGTTAATCATGATATATAAGTGATGAGGTTGTATCGTCATTAAGATGTGCAATGATGTGGGTTAATTGGAGGTGAGAGATGCTATATGAGATTTTATGGGTTATGGTGAGGAGTTTCTTTCCCTTTAATTTATTTTTTCATAAAACATAAGTTGTTGTTGCATATATTATGTAATTGGAATTGGTAAAGTAAAATGTTGGTCTCAGATTTGTGATTTGGTTATTTGGATGGTATTCTATATCAAAAGTGGGTATATCTCTATTGACTATGGGTGTATTTTCCAATTGACCAATGTATTTATTAAACTGACCATGAAATAAAAATTTCCCACAATATGGATGCACCACAAGAAATCATAGATAGACACTACACACCACAAGACACCTATGGGAGAAACTCATTGACATCTACGGATAGTTAATGGGCATTAACTTAGTAACTGAATTCGATTGGAACTGAAGCCTGGAAAAATTACCATTGCTAGTAGAAAAGATACCAACACCTTTATTATTATTATAGTAAAATTAAATGGTTTAAACCTTCATGACCAAGTAGACCATCTGGTTCATGGACTGGTGCCCAACCAGGTTCAAGAGTAGGATCAACTACTAAACATTGATTGTGGTCCTTATGAGGTTCTTTCCATAGTGAAGAGGGTTATGTGCACAATATTCAACTCAACTAATGTATAATAGGTGCATATTCAATGGCTAAGTGTACTAGTATTGTGTTCCCAACAATGTACTATATAAGTAACATAATGAAAAATAAAGATATTATTAAATGGAACGGTTTCCCCCTTGCTTGCAGGACATGATTTGACCCCTGGGGAATTGTGGTTCTTATATATTGGGTGGTGACATGTATAGTCACAAGATATAGGTATGTTTTTGTTTAGTTTTTATTTTATTTTCATTATCACATTAGACACTTAGGAATTTTACTTCTTTATAAGGATGGAGGGTAGTGATGCTATCCTGGCTAGTTGATGTAGATCACTTGTATACTGTAATACACTGAGTTGTGAGTGTGAGGAAACATTAGAAGATAGAGGAGCCTTGGGGTCTTCCATGAGATGGAATTTTTCTCTAAAAAATTGGGTGGGAACATTTCTAGAGTATGTTGGAGTCATGAAATAACCCCAAGTGACTCCATGAGAAAGCATAAATAACCCCAAGTGTCTCCAAGTGTCTTCATACATCGTATCATCCTCGCATGGGTTGGCCACTCACCCAATCCTATTAAACCTATCCTATTCTATCTTATCAGTCACATAGTCTAGACTCATCTCTTGAGGATTATCCCATGCCTCGATGCACATCTCGTCGTCCAACTAGAAAAAGAGGTTTATTCACCTTATGATTTTCATAGTCACAAAATCACACCATGTCAAACCCATATACATTATATTCTCAATAATCTGGTCAAGAACCTCATCAAAATCATGTATTATAACCTAGCCCTACTAACTAGGTTCCATCCTAAGCTAAATCACACCAAGCCTATTGGAATTATAATGCCAATCTGTCTGACAATACCCAATACCCACACTAGCATATCATCCTTCATCTCTTTAGTTGAAATCTTGAATCATTAAATGGAGTAAAACCTTTCATAATAAATTTTATATACTCAGAGGGACCATCCCACTCTAATAACCTACCAAGATATCAATCCATCCTTATAAGTATTTCCTTATCAAATGCTAGATGTACAATTTCCACACCTATCACTACAAGGCCCAATCCTCTCAGGAATATTTTACTTGATCTAAATACTCATCGTTAGTGAAATCAATCACATTAAAGCACATAAATGTCAACTGATCCCTACATTCCATGAATTATTCATGTGGACAGGCCCCATCGCAAGAGGCTAATAACTAAAACCATAAATAATAATTCCAAATACATGCATCATTTTTAAATAAGTATCTCAAGTGTAAACATAAAAACCAAGAATAATAAGACCTCATCCCATGTATCGAAGAAAACAAAACTAAGTTGAAACTAGGGAAAAATTGATTATATACCATTAATAAGAAGAGTAATTGTTAATTAATAGGAATTTACTTGTAATGTCTCGGGTTTTCCATGTATTATTTTATAAATATTATATGGAATTATTTCCAGACCGGGCGCAAAGACAGCACATCATTCTGAGGCCCAATGAGCCCGGAATGGTGGTTTGAACTTTTTTATGTTAAGTGAGTCGGCACTTATGTGCGGTTGTGGCAGTTTCCAAATAGATACCTGAATTAAAAATCTGAGGGCACCGTTGCGTTTGGGACGATGACTTTACCTATGAATGAGCCTAACCTCGACCGGTGCGGGTTAAGGGAAAAAGTTAATTTTTGGACGTTTTAAGTAAAATAAAAATAAAATAAATTCGCAAGTTTATTTTATTTCTTTATGGAAACATCTGCTGTAGCGTGACAACGGGGAAGCTGTTTCCTTAATAAATGGTGTGTCATAATGACTCAAGAATGGATAGCTGGACTCATTAATACCACAGTGTAGTTTTGAATGCCAAAGCACATTTCCCTTTTTATTGGTAAAATCAGACATCGATCGTTGGCAGGAAATTAATAGGAAACCCTGGAGAAAGCTCTCGGCAATGAGCGAAGATGGTTCGAAGTTGCGAATCACTGTGCCAATGAGGTTGGAGGATCTCAACAACGAAGGAAACATGCCCTATTCATCAGTGATCAATCCTTTCTTAAAGGTAGGGGTTTGTTATTTAATTTTCTATTCCCCGCTTTTGGTTTAAACGACGAACGCAGATCAACCAAGAACAAGTTGGTCCACAAATTTGTATGTTCTTAAGGGAGGGTTTTACTTGAGATGATTCGAGGAATTGATCCATGTTTTATTGTTGTTGATTTCTACTCTGTTTAAGCCTATTAACGGGAGAGGATCAGCACCGTGACGAATGATGGTGGAGGTTCATTCCTCAAATTTGTTTTATTGGATTTCTCTCCTTTTTCTTTCACGTGTTCTTCACGGGTCGATGAACAATGGATCGTTGTGCATCTGTTTTGTGACACAATGATCCCAAGTTGAAGAATCGACAAAACAACGTCCATGTGGATGTGCGATGATGATGGAGGATGACAAATCAGACTGGATCAGGAAGGTTCGTTCTTCGAGCGTTCTTCACGCGAGAAGATCAAATCATGTTTTCGGGGCCGATCAGAGGTCCTTAAACACTGGAAGAAGCATCGTGGCATCGGGGTGACCAAAACCTGAGAGTTTCGTGGTGATCTAACATCCAGATCGATGATTGGGGCAGCACGGGAGGCGCACCGACAAAGAGCTTCATTTCTGGAAATTTCCAGAATACATGGCGTGTACTTCCGAAGAACACGCCGTGTAGTACTGGTGGCGGAGGCTAGGGTTTCGGGGGCTAGAGAGGAATCACACGGTGTGTGACCCTGGTCACACAATGTGTTACCCTTCCCCCAAATCTCTGCGTGTTCTTTGGGAAGTATACGGACACTGGTTGGACTACACGACTTCAGACGACACGGCGTGTATAGAATGGAAGAGGCGGATACGTGGAACTCGGTGTGTATCTAGGGGGTACACGAACACGAGACGGAGTACACGACCATGTAATCCATCACACGGCGAAGCGAGGCCAATAACGAGGGTCACCCTGTGTACCGTTTACACGGGTTGGTGTACACGGGTTGATGACCGTGTACGGGCAGATGGCCAGTGTACACGGAGCCAACCCTAGTCACTCGGACATGGTGTGTACATCGTACTACACGCCGTGTACTCAGTTTTTCTACAAGACCAGCCTTAAGACACAGGACATTGTATATGGGCAGTACCCTGGGTCATACTACAGGGTGTGTAACTTTTCTACACGCATTGTACTTTTTGGAAAATTGAATGGTCCTCTTGTTCACTGCATCTTAGACATCTTTCATTTGGGTTAGTGACCCTTCTTCTCATTCCCCTGAAGGTTAGGCATCGTTTCCTTCTACAGGAGTATGATTCCTTCAGTAGGACTTTCTGTGATAGAGTCAGGCATTCATCCAGGAGGCCCAGATCGAGATCCTCTATCCATTCTTAACCGTAGGTAGAGTCCAGCTTCGACGTGAACAACTCCACCAGGCGTCGATCCTCTACCTAGAAGGTGAATTCCAGATGATTTTTGGTATCCTCCATGGCCCTGGTAGTGATCCTCATCTATGTATCGTGATCTTTCCCACTCAAGAGTGTGTCTCATGTAATGAGTGCATCTATCTATAGTAATCTTCCCACTCAGGAGTGTGTCTCCCATAATGGGTGTAACTACTTCTGATGATGTTTCCTGACGAACATTACTTCTCTTACAGACTTCATCAGAGCTATAATACTCGTGGAGTATGTTCTCCCAGAACGAGAGCTTCGTGGAATCTTCAAACTCAACCCTAGCTGGGGGTATGTGGGGGTGTGACGTGTCTCTAGACCACGGGTCTGGATTTTGAGTATATATGGTTCGTGCTATAAGTTATGTAGACATATACTATGCATAGTTGACTGTAAATTTACTTTGTGTACTACTTTGTTGTTTTCAGGGTCCTCCACTGAGTATTGTTGTACTCACCCCTGCACGGGCTTTGCCTACACGTGTCATGTCTTGTGCAGACGAGCAACCTTTTGACGGAGTCCAGGGTGGACCAGGACAAGACCAATATTTCTGAGTTCCCTACAGGCCGAGGCATTCCTATTCCTACGATCAGTAGTCCCAGTACCCTTTCGTGTTTAAAAGTTGGACTTCACAGTTTTCATACTCTTGTTTTGGTGGTCTTGTATTCTGGCTCAGTTTACTTTTAGTACTTTACCTTTCGTTGTACTCTGTTGGTTGGGTTTAATTGTATGAATGAATTTTGTTCCTTAGTGGTTTATTTTACATTTCATCATTTGTGGGATTGGAGATATGTGTGTGTGTACAAGTACTTAGGCAATGCCTTCCATGTTAGTAATATTCCCACTCGGTGCTAGTCACCATCCTCTGGACTATTGGAGGAGGGCATGGGGAGTCGTGGAGCGGGCCCCACTGGTACGGGTTGTGATAGAGTGGTATCAGAGGTGGTCGGGTCTACCTTAGGTCTAAGAGTATGTGAGTTTGGGGAAATGATGTTATGTGTTTCAAGCTCGGCATTCAGCCCAGAGACTCCAGTGTTGGTGCGGCGGCCGATGAATCCATACACCAGGACTCTGAAAACCTGATTTTCGACTCGGTACATGAAAACACTGATTTTAGGGAAATAAAGGAAAGGTACATGCATCATATAGGAATGAGTTGTGTTTTCCATGTCCTTTGTGTCAACTATCCAGATATACTCATTGACCATGGTACATCTTGTTTCCTTACAGGATGCCTCTGTGACGCATAACCGCTTGGATTCAACCACACGATCATGAGGACGACCCAATTAGTGATGAGGATTTGATATATGGACTAGTTCCCCCAGGCATTTCCACAAGGTGGTGCACCAGTTATGCTGCCACCAGCGGAGCAGCCCATGGTATCTGAAGTACCGACTGACGATGAGAACAGGCTGAGCGTGCTCCATGAGTTCTAGAGATAGATCCCCCTCATGTTCTGAGGTGAGCCCGGCCCTCAAGCGGCTGACGACTGGCTTGAGGTGGTGACTAGAGTATTTCATCTAGTGAGGACAGCATCATACCAGATGGTGATCCTAGGAGGGAGCCTTCTTCAGGGTTCGGCGGGACGATGGTGGAGTCCTACCACACAGACTTGCAACGAGGAGACTCTTTCGTGGATGGAGTTTGAGAGACTATTTTGGGAGGAGTTCTCACTGGTTACACTGGGAGCTATGCGCATCTAGACGCTTCTTTAGCTTCAGTTGGGCATTATGATAGTAGCTAACTATTCATCGAGGTTCACTAACCTCACCCGATACTCGATGGATATGGTTTGGGATCAGTACATCAGAGCTCGGACTTTCAAGAGAGGTATACGAAGAGACATCTGAGCTACTGTCGTTACTCTATGAATTTCGACTTATGCTGGAGTTCTCGAGTGGGCCTTGGTGATCGAGAGCTTCTTGGCGGAGCAGAGACAGCCGACGGTAGTCAGCAACAGGCAGGCAGGTGTGGAGACCTCGACAGCAGGGTTCAGATGTTAGGCATAGGGATCTGGATGCGGGAGGCATCATAGGAGGACCCAGGATAGAGGATCGACAGTCTAGGGCTCTTAGGCTGGTTCCAGTCAGCCTAGGGAGAAGCAAAGCTACACGTGCGACGTTAGGGGACATCTCGCTGGAGATTGCCCGACCCATCGAGCTGCTAATAGGGAAGCGGTGGATAGACCACCGAGATAGAGGCATAGAGTTGAGCAGACAGACCCGCCAGGTGGCGGACATGGCAGAGGAGTAGAGAGAGTTGCGGGTGGGGGAAAACGCTTTGAATTAATTCCACCACCACCCCCTGGAGGTCCGCACCTAGCTCAGGGAGCTGGGGGACATCTACATGTGATCGAGGCATATGACCTAGGGGCACCAAGGATGACTCGAAGTACAATCCATGTCTTTTATACCTTAGATTCCGTAATTATAGACATAGGTTCAAGTCATTCCTTCATAGCCATGTTTCTTATACAAAACCTGTAGATTCCAGTAGAACATTTGATTCGATCCTTACGCTTGGAGACAACTACGAGAGGAGACTCGAAGATCACATACCTTTGTAGATAGTGTGATCTTACCCTTGGAGGCGAGAGTTTCGGTTGGAACCTCTTGGTGGTAGCATCTAGGCCTTACAACGTCATTCTCGGTATGGATTGGTTATCTTCGGTCCATACCCAAATTGGCTATTTTAGGCGAAGAGTGCGGTGTGTCCGCCGTGATGGAACGATGTTTTCTTTTGTAGGAGAAAGGGAAACCCAGGCAGCACAGAATGGGATTATACATAGGAGGGTACAGCCAATCACTCATGAGTCGACTAGCCTTGACCTCAGAGTAGTGGGTGTTGTGAGCTCCCAGTTCCCAGCAGTAGTGGAGGATTATGAGGACTCCTTTCCTGTAGATGTTCTAGGATTACCTCCCTGTGGGGAAATCGACTTCTGCATCGACTTACACCCTGGGACGACACTGATTTCCTCATCGGCATATCGAATGGCTCCCACTGAGATCTGTGATCTGAGGGTGAAGTTGGAGGATTTGCAGAGAAAGGGTTTCGTGAGACCCAACATTTCTCCCTGGGCGGCCCCAGTCTTGTTTTCCAAGAAGGAAGAAGGGAGTCTGAGGTCGTGTGTGGATTATTGGTGCCTGAACGAGGTGACGATGAAGAAAAAGTATCCACTGCCAAGGATCAATGACCTCTTCAATCATATAAGAGGGTCATAGTGGTTCTCTAAGGTTGACCTTTGATAAGGCTATCACCAGCTACAAGTGCGGGACGAGGATATACTGAATATGGATTTCAGATGCTGCTACTGTCGCTATGAGTACTTAGTGATTCTTTTTGGCATGACGAACGCCCCTACAGTGTTCATGGGACTGATGAACCAGATCTTCTAGTCGTACTTGGACAGGTTCGTAGGGGTCTTCATCGATGACATCCTTTTGTACTCGGTGTTAGAGGATGAGCACATGAGACACATGCGGATGGTTCTAGATGTACTTTGGCAGAACCAGCTTTATGGGAAGCTCTCAATGTGCCAGTTCTGGATTCAGGAGGTCTAGTTTTTGGGACATCTCATCTCAGCAGATGGAGTAGTTGTAGACCCAGCCAAGTTGGAGGCTATGTTAGCATATGAGCCACCTCGGAGCATGAAAGAGGTGTTAAGCTTCCTTGGGTTGGAAGGATATTACCGGAGATTCATCCCTGATTTCTCCTGGATATAAACACTGATGATATCCTTGACCAGGAAGGGGAAACCCTTCATCTGGACGGGGAA
Organism: Viscum album; assembly: GCA_963277665.1. NCBI lineage: Eukaryota > Viridiplantae > Streptophyta > Magnoliopsida > Santalales > Viscaceae > Viscum > Viscum album. Next base: position 408,781,261 of record OY728129.1, on the reverse strand, counting down.
GTGCCAGTAGGCTTTCGAGCAGTTGAGACAGAGTTTTACAAGCACCCCAGTCTTGAGATTGCCGGAGGAGGGTGTCGAGTACATGATTTTCTGAAACGCATCAGAGACCGGGCTCAGCTGTGTCCTGATGCAGTGGCAGGAAGTGATTGCTTACGGTTTGCTCTAGATAATGCCACATGAGCAGAACTATGTGACCCATGATATCGAGTTGGAATCGGTAGTCTTTGTATTGAATATGTGGAGACACTACCTAATGGGAGAGCAGTTTATCGTCAACTTTGACCACAAGATCCTCAAGTACATCTTTTCATAGAAATATCTAAATCTGAGATAGAGGCGTTGGCTAGAGTTCCTACAAGACTATGATTTTGAGATCATCTATACTCCTGGGAAGGGGAACAAGGTGGCAGATGCTCCGACCAAGAAGTCGATCACACAACTGTTGAGTGAGGCGACAGAGCAGTTAGCCACGTTGTAGTTGTCCTTAATGGACAGGGAAGATGCAGCCTACCTATAGTCGATGGTTTTCGCCCCTCCACTCTTATAGCGGGTTAGGGAAGCACATCTTGGATATGTCGACTGTGTGGATTTACGTGCTCAGTTATCTACAGGACATGCTCCTGATGGATATTCACAAGGTGGGGAGCACATACTTCTTTTCAGAGGATGCACTATTGTACCAGTGGCGTTGTAGGAGGAGGTCCTGAGGGAGTTTCATACATCCCCTTTGGCAGTACATCCTGGAGTGGCAAAGATGTACCAAGAGCTCTGACGACAGTTCTTGTGGTTAGTCATGAAGAAGGAAGTAGCGGAGTTCATTTCTCGATGCCTTACATGCCAGCAGGTGAAGGATGAGCACCAGGTTCCATATGGATTAGCTCACCCCCTAGAAGTTCTAGAGTGGACGTGGAATGGAATATCAATTGACTTCGTGATAGGCTTACCACAGACATCCAAGCGGCATGATTCCATCTGGGTTATCGTTGACCGACTCACCATGTCAAACCACTTTCTAGCTATCAGGAAGTAGAGTTCCGTAGAAAGCTTATACGCCTCTACATGCAGGAGATAGTTCGACTTCATGGATTCCCCTCAACAATAGTCTCAGACTGAGATGCCCGTTTCACATCCCGGTTGTGGAAGGGATTGCAAAAGGCTTTTGGGGCTTAGCTACGCTTGAGCATAGTGTTTCATCCCCAGACTGATGGTCAGACAGAGAGTACCATTCAGGTTCTGGAGGATATGTTGCGAGCGTTTGTCTTGGAATTTGGTTGTAGTTGGGAGGAACACCTACCACTGGTGGAGTTTGCATACAACAATAGCTACCACTCCACCATTGGAATGGCACCATTTGAGGCCTTGTATGGGAGACCCTGTTGGTCAGCGCTTTGCTGGACCGACCCCGGAAAGTCAGCACTCATGGGTACATAGTTGGTGAGAGCTACCACAGAGAAGGTGCAAATCATTCGGGGGTAGATGAAGACTGCACAAAGCTGGCAGAATTCTTATGCTGACAGACGACAGAGACCTCTGGAGTTCGAAGAGGGAGACCATGTCTTTCTTCAGGTCTCACCTCGATGAGGGTCACAGAGATTCGGACAAGGAGGAAAGATATCTCTATGGTTCATCAAACCCTTCTAGATACTGTGCAGAGTTGGCGAGGTGGCATACCACCTAGCTCTACTACTGTAGTTGCATCGGATACATGATTTCTTCCACGTTCCGTAGCTGAGGAGGTACGTGCATGACCCATCGCACGTCATCCACTAGGGTGAGATGGACATCGAGGATAGAGTGACCTTTGCTGAGTACCCGATGGAGGTTGAGGATCGGAAGGAGGGGATCCTTTGTGGGCAATCGATTCCCTTGGTGTGTGTCTGGTGGCAGCACAAGAATCTTCAAGAGAGCACGTGGCAGCGGGAGGCCCAGATCCATGCCCAGTACCCACATATTTTTTAGTAACCTTTGTTTTGATTTTTTGGGAATGTAAATCCCGAAGGTGGGGAGAATGTAATGTCTCAGATTTTCCATGTATTTTTTTAAATATTATATGGAATTATTTCTAGAATGGGAGAAAATATGACACATCATTCTGAGGCCCGGTGAGCCCGGAATGGTGGTTTGAACTTTTTTATGTTAAGTGAGTTGGCAGTTATGTGTGGTTGTGGCAGTTTCCAAACGGATTCCCAGATTAAAAATATGAGGGAACCATTGCATCCGGGATGATGACTTTACCTAAGAATGATCCTAACCTATACCGGTGCAGGTCGACGGAAAATGTTAATTTTCGGACATTTTAAGTAAAAAAAATCAGAAGTTTATTTTATTTCTTTATGGAAACATCCACTACAGCGCGACAATGTGGAAATTGTTTCCTTAATAAATGGAACATCATAATGACTCAATAATGGAAAGCTAGAATCATTAATACATCAGTGTATTTTTGAATTCCAATGCATGTTTCCCTTTTTATTGGGAAAATCAGACGTCGATCATTGGCGAACGATTGAGAGGAAACCCTGGAGAAAGATCTCGGTGATGAGCGACGATGGATCGAAGTTGTGAATCACTACTTCAATGAGGTTGGAGGATCATGATGATGATGGTAGAACAACCACTTCATCAGCGATCCGTCCTTTCTTAAAGGTAGGGTTGTGTTATTTAATTTTCTTTTCCTCACTTTTGGTTTAAAGGAAGAACACGGATCAACCAAGAACATGTTGGTCCGTGGAATCATACGTTCTTGTGGGAGGGTTTTACTTGGGATGATTTGGGGAATTGATCCATGTTGTATTTTTGTTTATTTCTGCTCCATTTAAGCCTATTAACCGGAGCAGATCAACGTTGTGACGAACAATGGTGGAGGTTTGTTCCTCTAATTTGGTGTATTGGATTTCTCCCCTTTTTCTTTCACGCGTTCTTCACGGGGCGATGAACAATGGATCGTTGCGCATCTGTTTTTCAATTCAACAATCCCAAATTGAAAAATAGACACCACAATGACGTTACAAAGCTGTGAAGACGATGGCGGGCGATGAATCAAACCAGACCAGGAAGGGTCTTTCTTTGAGCATTCTTCGCGCGGGAATATCAAAGCATGTTTTTGGGGCCGATCGGAGGTCCGAAAACACTAGAAAAAGCTTCGTGGCATTGGAGCAACCAAAACCCTGGAGTTTCATGGCGATCGGACAGACGAATTGACGATCGTGGTAGCACGGGAGGTGCGTCGGTGAAGAGCATCGTTTCTAGAAATTTCCAGAATACACGGCATGTAGTTCCGAAGAACACGCGGTGTAGTAATGGCGGAGGAGTATAGGGTTTCAGGGGCCAAAGAGGAATCACAGGGCATGTGACCTTGGTCACATGGCGTGTTAGACTTCCCCTGAAACTCAGTGTGTACTTTGGGAAGTACACAGACATTTGTTGGACTACATGACTTCAGACAACATGGCGTGTACAACATGCAAAAGGTGGCTACATGGAACTCGGCATGTATCCAGGGGGTACACGGATATGGGATGGAGTACACAACAGTGTACTCTATCACACGGCCAGACAAGGCCAGTACCGAGGGTCACTCCGTGTACCGATTACACGGGTTGGTGTACACGGGTTGATGGTCGTGTACGGGAACATGGCCAGCGTAAACGAAGCCAAACCCAATCACTCGGACATGGTGTGTACATCATACTACACACCTTGTACTCAGTTTTTCTACATGACTAGCATTACGAGATGAGCCATTGTACACGAGAAGTACCCAGGGTCACACTGCACGACGTGTAACTTTTCTACACGTCGTGTACTTTTTGGAAAAAGGCACGGTCCTCTTGTTCACCGCATCTTGGACATATTTCATTTGGGTTAGTGTCCGTTCATCTCGTTCCCCTGAAGCTCAAGCATCATTTCCTTCTTCAAGAGTACGATCCCTTCAGCAGGACTTTCTATGATAGAGTCAGGAATCCATCTGAGAGGCTCGGATCGAGATCCTCTATCCATTCTTGACCGAAGGTATAGTTCGTCATCGACGTGACCAACTCCACCGAGTGTCAATCCTCTACCTAGCAGGTGAATTCTAGATGAGTCTCGGTATGCACCATGGCCCTAGAAGGGATCCTCATCTGCGTATCGTGATATTTCCCACTTAGGAGTGTGTATCCAGTAATAAGTGATTCTATCTATCGTAATCTACCCACTCAAGAGTGTGTCTCCCGTAATAAGTGTAACTACTTATCGTGATGCTTCCCGACGAACAATACTTCTTAGAGGAACATCATCAGAGCTCTAAGACTCGTGGAGTGTGTTCTCCCAGAACGAGTGCTTCATGAAATCTTCTAACTGAACCCTAGATGGGGGTATGCAGTTGTATGACTTGTCTCTAGATTATGGGTCTGAATTTTGAGAATATCTGGTTCGTGATATATGTTATGAATACTTATACTGTGCATATCTAACTGTACCTTTACTTTGTGTACTGATTTGTGGTTTTTGGGGTCCTCTACTAAGTATTATTGTATTCACCCCTACACGGGCTTTTCCCACATATGTCGTGTCATGTTCAGATGAGATGTCTTTTGACGGAGTCTAGGGAGGACCAGGACAGGACCGAGATTTCTGATTTACCTATAGGTCGACGCATTCATATGGCTACGAGCAGCAGTCCCAATACCATTTCATGTTTACAGGTTGGAATTTTCAATTTTCGGACTCTTGTTTTGGCGGGCTTGTATTCTGGCCCAATCTACTTTCAGTACTTTACCTTCCGTCATACTCTATTGGTTGGTTTAGTTGTATGCATGCATTTTGTTCCTTAGTGGTTTCTTTTACATTTCTGCATTTGTGGGCTTGGAGATGCGTGTGTGTGTATAGGTACATAGGAAATGCCTCCCATGTTATTAATATTCCTACTCGGTGCTAGTCACCATCCCCTATCCTATTGGAGTCCGGCTTGGGGAGTCACGGAGTGGGCGCCACTGGGATGTTTCGTGACATTACTATTTTATAGTATAATTTTGAAACATTCATTTGTTTCCCCTTTGCTTTCAAGAACATGATTTGACCCATGGGGTGCTGTGGTACTTATATGTTGGGCGGTGATAGGTATATTTACAGGAGAAAGGTATGTTTTAGGTTAGTTTTTATTTTATTTTCTATATTGCATTGGTCACGTAGATATTTGACTGCTTTCTACGGTTAGAGGGTAGTTATATTCTATGAAGGGGTCCAGAAAGAGTTCAGATTTATTCAGTCCATCGACTTTGATCTGAGGTAAGATTCTATGGTAACTACTTGTCTCGCACCTCATGTATTTGGGGATTTAGTGTTTTTGATTCCATATTATGTTTTCGGTAGGGGACTGTATCATTTCGTGTTGTTTCGGGTGGATTTGGTTCTCCGCTGCCAATCTAGGTAAGGCTTTAATTCCATTGGTTGGTTTCTCACTGGTTATGTAGCATCCTTCATGTGTTTTATGGTTCTTAATATCCTTTGTGTAGTACGTTGATCACTGCTCGTTGGTTTTGAGTCGCCAAGTCAAGGGAGACTCGCCTACGTGTGCAAAGGTAAGTAAGTATATGTACATGGGTTCCCCCGTTACATGTACAGTCACCCATGGTAGTGATTATGCACGTATGGGGCTAGGTGTGCCCATGTATATATATAAATACATACACAAGTGAGTAGAGAATGATATATGCATATAAGAATATGTGCAAGGATCCCCTTTCACAAGCTCACGGCCATGCGGATGTGTGCATAGGGGCTAGGTGTCCTTGCATGTGTGTGAAGGTACTTATACCTAGTGGAGGGGCAGCATTTTTTAGTTATAAAGCTCCAAGAGCCGAAGTGGATGGCTTGGTTCCACCATGTGGTAAAGTCCCTCTCATAGCCTCTTTAATTTAAGAATGCTTTAAATTGAATTTAGCTTCATTCTTTATTCTACTTAATTATATTGAATTTCATATCTTGAATAGGTGTTCGTTAATATAATTGTTTCATTTTATAAATAAAGTCATTTTTTATAATAAAACCCCTCCAACGGAGGTGCGCTGTCAGTGAATACTCACAGTGATATTTTAGGGTATATTATTCTTTTTTTTCGTTTCGTTTCCCTTTAGATGTTGCATCATTGTGCCACTCACTACAACCTTATGATGATCCCTTGTTATAACATATTAAATAGTTGATTTGTTCTATCATGTCCGTTGTGACCTTATCTTATGGGGATACCTGTTTCGGGTGTTTTCCTGGCCTCTTGGCCACCCCTTTGGGTGTTTACCAGACCCTATATATCTAAAAACACTGATGATGTCAGTGTTTAACACATGTTAGGCTTATGGTGATCCCTACCATAAGCTTCATCTTAACACAGTTTGGGGTGTTTTCCTGGCCTCTATGCACATCTAATTTTTTACATATATGAACTCTCCCATAGGATTTGTGTTGCGTCTTGAGATGTTAAAACATACTCAAATTCTATTGTTCTCAAGATGAATGAAGTTTTATTATTAGAGTTCCAAGAAATGTATATACCATTGATAAGTAATACACCTGCATAATATTACACTCAGTCAGTAGTTTCAAATAACTAGTACCACTTTTATAAACAAAGAATATAAAATATATATCTTTATTATACCACAATCCTGAATCAAGAGTCTTTTTTATAACATAAGATAGATTTCTATAATGTGAAAGAAAAATACATAGGATTTATTTGGAATCCTAGCCGGAAGATGCTGCCCTATGGATGTCGCTGGACAGGGCCAGCATGCCGTGGTCACGCCGTGGTAATGCTGTGATTTGGCCCTACTCTAGGATGTCACCCCATGGTAGTTTTCAGTCCTATTGGAATTTGATGTATGATACCTAGATAGAGCTTTAGATACATTACCCACCCATAGTTAATGGGGAGGGAGGCGATGACTGGAATGTTTCCTTGACTCCTCCCGCTCCCTTCGCTCCTGGCTCGAAGATGTTGCCCTGAGGATGTCACTGGACCAGGACAACCCTCTGCGGTCATGCCTCGGTCATGCCACGGTCACGCCGCGGTCATGCCGCGGTCACGCTGCAATCATGCTGCGGTAATGCCGTGATTTGGATCTAATTTAGGATGACACCTCACAACAGTTTTCAGTCCTGTCGGAATTCGGTGTATGATACCTAGATAGAGTTTTAGTTACATTACCCACCCATAGTTAATGGGGAGGAAGGCGATGGATGGAATGTTGCCCCACCTCCTCTCGCTCCCTTCACTCTGGGATGGAACATGTTTCCTCGCGGATGTCGCTGGACCGGGCCAACACACCACGGTCCCGCATCGGTAATGCCACGGTAATTCCGTGATTTGGCCCTGTTCCAGGATGACGCCCCGCAATGGTTCGAAGTCCTATCAGAATTCAATGTATGATACCTAGATATAGTTTTAGATATATTACCCATCCATAGTTAATAGTGAGGGAGGTGATGACTGGAATGTTTCCCTACCTCCTCCCTCTCCCTTCACTCCTGGCTGAAAGATGCTGCACCACGGATGTCGCTGGACCGGACCAACACGCCGCAGTCACGCCACGGTCACGCAGCAGTCACGCGGTGGTCGTGCCGCAGTAATGATGTGATTTAGCCCTGCTCTAGGACGAGACTGCAACAACCACCATCAACCCGCCACTAGCAGTAAAGAAGCTGCCTCCACACTAAGACATACCAAAAGGCTATAATTAAGGAGGTAGAGGATCGGAAGAAGAATCATAGGTAAAGGATGTCATGGGAATCACCTATGGAGAAGCCACTAGAGTATTGGATACATGCAGAAAAGGATTAATAAGATTGAAAAAGACTTTAATAATACTTCCTCATCTCTTCATACTACTAAATAAATCATTCTTCTCCTCCATGAATTGCTTGAGTAGAGTTGTCATCACTTTTAATTGGTCAACCTATTCCTTGAAAACCCATTCTACAGAATCTGCATCAATTAATCTTGATGAGATGAATGTACATCACCTACAACAACTTGGAGATACTCATTGAATATAGACTAGATCAAATCGGAATCTACTAAAGCTAAGGGAGGTGGAGCACTAGATGTTGATGCAACAAAAGAAACATTCTCCAATCTCTTCCATAATGAATATTGACTTGAAACAAAGGAAGTCCTCATTTCCTTCATAACAGATCAAATGGTTTCTGTCTCACTGCCCAACCTTCAATTTTAAATCATAACGTCCTGAATATGAAAACTCATCTTGGGATGAATATGACATACAACCATCTCAAAAAGGTGTCTAGCACCAGCTTCACTAAGCCGAGTGACAGGAGGTTCATGATAACTAAAAATTCCACTGAAATCTAAAATAAGTATTTATCAAAAATATTATAAATATATTACGGATACAACATCTGAAGGCAATGGGGAAACAACTCTCTCAACACTAGGTAAAGTAGCCTCTAAAGGTTATTATTTGGTAGGTACATCTAAGGGAAAAGCCCGAACCTCGCCTGCTTGGTAAATCTACTTAACTATGGATCCCTTAGGATATGTCCCAAATCCAAAGGAGACAGTAGGTCTTCTATGCAATGGTGGAATACTGTGGTCATCACCATCACTATCTCCATATGAGTCTAGATATGATAGTACATGAAATTTGGAACCAGAGGAGGGATCCCCATTACATGATACCTCATCCTCTACCAAGGTAAAACCACCCTAGGCATCTCTATGACCTCCAGTATCTTCTTCATCGTTTTTATACTCTGAATAGTCTAAACGAAGATGAAAAAAAACCTAGAGAATTTTCCCACTCACCATGTGAAGATACTTCCATATGAGATGGATGATGGTGCATGTCTATAGGTGATTCGGAAGACTGTTAGAGGTGCTGGTTTACAGTTACAGGTGTAGGTTTATAGGTCTAAAGTGTGCTTTGAAAGTCTGTTAGAGGTGTAGGTTTAAAGGTGCAGGTTTTACTGGTTTAGAGGTGCAGGTTTATTGCTTGATGTGGGTTTACAGGTCTGCTCCAGGACGACACCCTGCGGCGGTTCACATTCCTGTCAGAATTCGATGTATGATACCTGGATGGAGTTTTAGGTACATTACCCACCTATAGTTAATGGGGAGGGAGGCCCTCAGGAAGAAAATCTCTGGATTGAGTCTATAATGAAAATATTTAGTCACATGTAGACAACATTGGAGATGAGGGTGAATCTTGCTACTTTTATACTACAAGGACCATCTAAGTGCTCGGGGGACATCATAGTAAATGTTGGGCAATAAGAATACTTTAGAATATTTTTATAATGATATTTGTATTTGGAAAAGTTTATAAAATGTTTTTGTTTTAAAATGATAACCTATTTTTGGAATTTTTTTCAATTCCATTAGAAAAAGGGATAATGTTAATTATTTTCAAGGTTTTAAAGTGATATTAAAAAAGCATAAAGATAATATATATAAGGATTGAAGTTGAATGTACTTTTAAACTAGATTCTTTTGATCACCTCTGTGATAGTATTCCATGAGTCTTGTGATCAATATTGAGACTGACTAATCACAATTTCTGCTGGTGGGGGGAAGACAAGAATGTTGCCCCGCCTCCTCCTGCTCCCTTTGCTCCTGGCCAGAAGAAGTTGTCCCGTGGATTTTGTTGGACTGGGCCAACGTGCCACAGTCACGCCGCGGTCATGACGCAGTCACGATGTGGTCATTCCAAGATTTGGACCTGCTCCAGGATGACACCCTGTGGCAGTTCGTAGTCCTGTCAGAATTAGATTTATGATTCCTAGATAGAGTTTTAGATATATTACCCACCTATACTTAATGGAGAGGGAGGCCCTCAGGTAGAAAATCTCTGGATTGAGTCTCTCATTGAAATATTTAGTCACCTGTAAAAAACATTGTAGATGAGGGTGAAGCCTGCTACCTGTATTCTATGAGGACCCAACCACACTAAAAAACACACGCACACACCCAACCACATGAGCGCACGCTCCCAACCACCAACATAAGGAGGACACCACATTCCACCTACGAACCATAATCCACCACAACCACCACAATCCAGCCTACACCATCCACATCCAGCCCACACCAGCCCCCTCCACCTTCATTTCATCCCGCTGCTACCAGTATTGCAGCCCACAGAAGCCCCCCCCTGCCACCTTAGAATTAGCCCACATCATCCCCCCACCACCTATAGCCAGCCCCCTTCCACTAGCATTCCAGCCCCCTTCCACCGGCATTCGAGCCCGCACCTTCCCCTAGCCGCCTGCAATCCAGCCCGCACCATCCACCACACTATCCCCCAGCCACCTGCAATCCATCCCACACCAGCCCCCTTCCACCTATTCCAGACTACACCATCACCTTACCATCCCCCTTCCACCTTCCTTCCTTCCCGCACAGCCCCGCCACCACCGTGGACTGCCCGCCCACCCCCTGGACACCCCCTACCCCATGGGCACCCCCCCACCATGGACAATCCGCCCACCCCCCCTATAACCCCCTACTCCCTGGACAACCACGCCACCCTTGTGGAAAGCCCACCCCACCCCCTGGACACCCCCATGGACAGCCCCCCACCCCCGGACACCACCCCACCCCCTTGGACACCCCCATAGATAGCCCCCCCTAGAAACCCCCATGGACACCCCCACCCCACCAACATGGAAATCACCCCCCACACACACACATCCCCCCCTGGACACCCTGTACCGCCCAGGACATCCCCACAACCCCTATGGATAGCCCGCCCACCCCTCTGGGCAGCCCCTCCCCCTGTGGATAGCCCCCACCCCCTGGACACCCCATACCCCCCTATACAGCCCCTCCCACCCCCTGGACACCCCATACCCCGCGAACAGCACTGCCCATCCCCTGGACAGCCCCTCCCCCTGTGAAGAGACCCCAACCCCCATGGACAGCCCGACCCCCCCCCCAAGACACCCGTACCCCTCGTGGACAACCCTCCCACCCCCTGGACACCTTGTACCCCTGGATATCCTCACCCACCCCGTGGACACCCCTACCCCCTGGACAACCCCCCCAACCCCGTAGCCAGCCCCCCACGGACACCCCTGACCCCCTGGACAACCCCGCCACCCCCATGAACCCCCACCCCCTGGATAGCCCCCACCCCTATTGACACCACCCCACCCCCTGGACAGTCCCCACCCCATGGACACCACCCCACCCCCCATGGACAGCCCCACCCCCCTGGACAGCACCCCACCCCCTGGACACCCCCACCCCACCCCTGGAAAGCCCCCCAACCCCTAGGTTCCCACCCCACCCCCTCTACAGCACCATGGACAGCCCCCCCCCCCCCCCCCCATGGACAGTCCCCCCCGAACACCCCCATCCCCCCAAACACCCACACCCCCTTGGACAGCCACCCCAAACCCCTGAACAGCCCCCCAATTATGTATGAATTCATACAGAATTTTGTATGTATTATGAAGGTATACTTGTTAATGGTGTATTGTGTTACTTTTTGTATATTATCCACATATTCTATTGTGTATGAAAATAGTGTTCAAGAGTTTGTAGGAAGGATCCATTATAAACTGGCTATATCCAGTATAAAGAGAGAAATTGAGAGACTGTCAATTAATCAAGATACAACAAAACTATCGAGAGATAGTAAAGTATTTTTGGGAGATAACCCAGTTGTATTCACCTATCTTATATAGTGGATATATGAGTCTCAGGCATTATCTAAACACACCAAGGATTAAATACCCACATTGGGATCAAACCATGTAAAAATACTATATAATTATTCTCTGTATATTATTTGTCATGCGGTAATTGTGCATTGGTAATTCATAAGTAGATACATATATCTGAACTGATATAGCAGTTAAAATTAATATTAGAGGGATTCATATAGATACATATATCCATGGGGTGTATATTGGCTATATTTTGAAATCTGGGGTGTATTTATAATGGTAATTGCAGAGGGATGCAAGCTGTTGTGGTGTATTGGCAGTAATTGCAGTGGGTTGTAGGCAGGCTGTTGGGAGGGATGCAAGTAGGCTGATGGGAGGGATGCAGGTAGTTTGTTCGGGATGCAGGCATATGTAGGTTGCTGGGAGGGATGCAGCATATTGGGATCTTTGAGTGGCAGCCACTATATACCAATGGTTTCCAAGAACCGTTGGTAAAGATTTTAGTAGACAACATATATCCCAACATTTTATGAAACAGTTGGGAAAAAACATATAATTCATGTATACCAACGGTTCAAAAACCATTGGTATACATATATTTCAACGGTTTTATTGAACCATTGGAATAGGTTAGATGTTGGATAGCATTTGTACCAACATTTTATGAACCGTTGGTACACATATATACAAACTTTTTTACTTAAACTGTTGGCATAGATTACATTCAGACATCCTATTCCAATGGTTTCTAATGAACCGTTGGAATACAGCTACTGGAAGGACTAACAGACCAAAGGTTCATGAAATCGTTGGGATAGACTATCCCAATGGTTTCAGGCCCTTTCCCAATGGTGTGAAACCATTGGGATATGTGAAATTTCAAATAGTGTTTCACGATGAAGATGCTTGGGAGGAGGAGTTTCAAGTAGTTAGTCTGGGTTGTATGTAATATTTGAAGCCTACGGGCAATGAATTCCTCTAAGGCCTACGGGCCATGTAATAATTATGCCTGCGGGCCTTGTAAGGGTTCCACCTCACACTTTAAAAGGTGGATTATCAAAATCAATAAAAAAATGAAGGCCATCGGGCCATTGGAGGAGGACACATACTAAGATAGTGTTGAGTTCTCACTAAAACATCAAAAAAGGATTTTCTCATTGTCGCATCATGAATAGTAAACATAGTTTTAGGTTACATCATGTGATGCAGGTGTAGTTTTTTTCAAATAAACAAGAAAAGGAAGTTTCAATTTCATAATATAACAAAGATTTTCCAAAAACAACAATATTGTGATGATGATTGAAGCAAACAGACAGTTAAGGGTTTGTACTCTTTATTAGTGCTAAAAGTGGTGTAAAAAACAACATCATCTCTAAATAACTCAAAATCTTTCTTCATTTTTGGATCATCCTAGAAAATATTTGTAATTTTCTCAGTCAAGTAAAACCGCTTAGTATAGAAAATGATGGATTATCCGGATTTTTTTATCAGGTACTCTAACATGAAACATGTATCACAACGAACCAATTCTCTTTCCTATTTTGACCTTACAAATTTCAACATACCTACACGTGTGTAACCAATAACATCTCAACCCCTTGAAATAGTTTTCACCAAGGATAAATTATCATTTGGTTTAATTCCTGCTAGATCATTCACATTTAACATGGTTGCTTATGTTTCTGTTATTTTTATTTAAGACCTCATCATATGAATTGATTCTAGATTGTGAAAAGGATGATTATTCCCTTCAAAAAATACATTACATGCATATTCCATCAATACAACAAACAAACCTCTATTTGAGAAATGAAACATATATGTGTCTCAATATTAAGAAATTTCACCATGACACCACATTTTTTAACTTTTATATGACCTTCTTTGCTACATGCTTAAAGGCATGTTGTGAAAATTGATCTGGCCTTTTTCCTTTTATTTGAGTATTGTCAGCATATACTGCAACCATTCACCCCCCCATACATAATATATAAATATTGTGCATCTTCGAGTGATTTGAACTACATCCCTACAACCGGTTAAATAGACGATGAATCAACATCAACAACATTAGAATTGGAACAACATGCAACATAGAAACATAAATTCAAGGAAAGAAAAATAAAAGAACATATAAAATATATAAAATATATTTTTTACAAAATATTTATGAATAACATCTATAAATCCTTCTATGTAAATTTATGTGGAAGTTCCAGTGAAAGTTATAGTGTAACTTCCAATCAATGATCTGAAAAAAATTATGTCAAAGTTCTACTAAAGTTTAGTGGTTGTTTAAGTGGATGTTCCAATGAAAGTTTCAATGGTATTTTAAATGAACCTATGAATTTATAATAAATGCACCTATAATATATATTTCATGTATATTTTTACGAAATATTTATAAATTATAATTATTAATCTATTAAGTGAAACTTTTAGTGGAAGTTTCATTAGAATGTTAACAGAAACTTATAATATATGAGTAAAAATGTATATATTATATGAATAAAATTATAAATAAAATTTATATATTTAGGAAAATAAATATTTAAAAATATAGAAAATATTTTTTTAATAAATTATTACTAAAACTAAATTTATAATAAATTCAATTATAAATTATATTTAATATATATATTTACAAAATCCTTATAACTAACAATTATAAATCAAGTAAGTAAAACACTCAGTGGAAGCTTCAATAAATGTTTCAATGATGTTTCAATGAATGTTCTGATGCAAGTTCCAGTCAATGTTCTACTAAAACTTTTACTAAATCTTCCATTGAAACATACATGAAAACTATCACAGAAACATCCCTTGAGAGTTTCTGAATACAACAAAAAATATAGATATATAAAACGAAAAAATATACTAATAAAATTTAAATTTTAATAAATATATTTAAAATACAAGAAATTATATAAAATATTTATTATGTTTGTTAAATATTTTTTAAAAATATAATATAATTTACATCATAAAAATGTATATACTATGTGAATAAAAATTTAAATAAAATTTATATATTAAAGAAAATTAATATTTAAAAATATAGAAAACAAAAGTATTTTTAATAAATTATAACAAAAAATAAATTTATAATAAATGAACTTATAAAATAAATTTATTTTATTTCTTACAAAATAAATATAACTAACAATTATAAATCGATTAATTAAAACTCTCGGTGGAAGTTACAGTGGAAGTTTCAGTGAGGTTCTGATGCAAATTCCACTAAAACTTCCACAGTAACTTCCACTAAAAGTTTTAAAATACCAAAAAATATATAATTATAAAACCAAAAATTATATAAATAAAAAATAAATCTCAATTAATATATTTATAATAAATGGAATTTTATTAAACTAAATTTATAAGTAATTCACTTATAAAATATATTTAATATATTTTTTACAAAATCATTATAAAAATAATTACATATTCTATGAAATTTTTAGAAAGAGTTTTAGTTTAATTGAAAGTTTCAGAATGAGTTTCAACAATAGTTTCATTCAATTATTTTAGTCCACGTTTTTGAGAAAATTTATGAATGATTTAATGAATTTTTATGTATAAATTCTATTGAAAGTCCTCGCTTCACAAAAATTCAACATACGATACCCGACATAAAATATTTCTGGTTTAACTATAAATATAACATGTAAAAACATCAAATAATAATCTGAAATACCTTCATCCATGATCATGATAGGTAGTATATCAAAAAACCACACTCCACAATTTGTTGTAGCCAACTGACTAATATTTCAAAATTGACTACCATGATATTATCAAAAATCCAATATGCACTAGACCGCAAAGCACTGCACCCCAAAATGGAAATCAAAAGTGGTCTGTGACGAAAATGACCCAAAAAATCATGAAACAACCTGACCAAAATTCCCTAATCAAACCACTACATTTTCAATGAGATGAAATTGAATGACGATTCATGCACAAAATCCCCAAAGAATCGTGTGTTTAATTTCCCATAAGATGAAAAGGTCAACATGTGACGCCTTGGGAGAGGTGTCAAAGGCATGGTCAGCATCCATAATTTCTATGTCGGTTCAATTAGAGATGTCCATCCACTACCAAGGTCCTCATATAGTTACAATTCAATGTTTGTAGGAGGAGGTCCTGAGCATGGTTGTTCACTGTAGTCTGATAGGAGACAAGTTGGCTTTGTGGTTCCTGAAGCTAGCAGACTGCACAAATCGAAGATTTAACCAGGTGACATGCAATAGTTTAGAGGCCATTTCATTCCATGGTTTATTTCCATTGGTCCACTTTTTTATGCTTATTGGGGCTGGTCGAGAATTCCCTCTAATCATAGAAGAGGGGCTATAATGGAGATTTTTGGCCGAGGGAGGCAATGTGTGATGGGGATACTAGATCTGGTTGGGTTCCTCATGGATGAAATTTGTAAATTCATTATCTAAAATGGATTCATTGTCCAAAAGGGTTTGATCCACCCCACATTAATGGTGTAGGGTTTTCAGTGGAAGTATCCCTCAAATATTTCACCAAAGGTTTGGGGAATATCAGAAATCAAATTATGATACCCCCACTTCACTAATGTTGGGATTAGTCTGGAGAATATATTGGATTTAAAATACATTAACCTATAAAAAATATCATCATCACTTATTTTTAAATCACCGTTTCAGTCAAAGAACACCTTGGTTCGACAAAAATGAGAAAACTCTTGGTGAGGGACACGCTGGTTCGATCACCCCGTTTTAGACAAAGAACACATTGGTTCAACCGAAATGATACAAATTTTAGTGAGGGAAACATTGATTCAAATTTGAAAATAAGATTTTTATATTTTAATAAATATTTTGAATAAAATATAAAACAATCCCCCACTTTTATTCATAAATATTAATGATCTAGACCACAAGTGAATCATTATACATAATAAAGGTATGTTTTGATTTAAACATTTACTTCGTATCAATATGTCAATGTTTTATAAAATTAACAAGTTTTCGAAACATTAAACATGTTAATATTTAAGATAAACTGAAGATATCATACACACAATGATATTTCATCCAACATCTCATTTTGTAGTAATTTTATGGCCATGTTTTTATATCTTTTTCATGAACTCTCTAAGGAGTAAACCCATTAACTCTTGTAATAAGCGACATCACTTCTAAATTCACATAGGAAAAATATTACAGTGTGCTTTTTTTATTAGAGAACACAACTCGTTGATTATTAATATTTTGTTAATAATTTATAACCCAACCTCTAGTCATAATGGACGATATTGACATAAAAAAGTTGGGGATATAATTTTCAATATCAAAAATCATCTTCATAACTTGTTTCTACCCATTAAACACTTTTATTAGGATATACGTAAAGGAAGTGTTGGGTTTCCATTATTGAAATTATTTATTCTATGGTATTTAACCCCATATCTTTATTAGTTGCATGAATAATATCTCTCAGTAGAGATTCTTTAAAGGGATATGCAAGGTTTTTACATGAACATAAACAATTGTTATGGTACCATCTTGTAACAATTGGATCACATAATCATGTTTTAAACTTATATGTCTACAATTTCTATTTTACATGAAACTATATTCCCTTGATAATGTTGATTCACTATCACAAATGATAGAGATAGGAGGAATTGTTCTAGGCCATAATCCAAAATCCAATAATAAATTCCTAATCCATTCAGCTTCTTTCCACATGTTGTTAAGGTGATAAACTCCGACTCCATGGTAGAATGTAAAATACATGTTTATTTCTTGCTCTCCAAG
This sequence comes from Viscum album, assembly GCA_963277665.1. Lineage (NCBI taxonomy): Eukaryota > Viridiplantae > Streptophyta > Magnoliopsida > Santalales > Viscaceae > Viscum > Viscum album. The sequence goes on along the minus strand of OY728129.1, from coordinate 408,763,802 downwards.
GAAATAGAAAATCCTATAATAGTAAACAACCATCCAGAAGTAGATTGGTTATCCCTAATACTGGTAATCCAACTTGCATCAGTGTATCCTTCTAATACAACTGGATAGTCATTGTAGTATAAAATTAAAATATTTTATCTTTCTCAAGTATCCAAAAATTATTTTTATACATATCCAATGATCCACACCTATATTACTAGTATATCTACTCATTTTACATACTGAAAAAGTAATATCAGGTCTACTACAATGCATCACATACATTAAGGAACCTATTTCACTATCATACACATGTTTTTCTACAGCTCTACCCGTATTTATAAAAATATTAACACTAGAATCAAATAAAGTATTGACATCCTTGAAACCAAGATAATCAAATTTATTTAACATTTTTTATGTAATGAGACAAAATTAAAGAATAACCCCACTATTTTTTCAAAATTTAATACCTAGAATACTATCAACTATTCCAAGATCCTTCATTTTAAATGTAGAAGATAAGTAATTCTTTGTCCCAATTACACTAATCATATTGGTTCCAAAAATTAACATATCATCCATAAATTGACACAAAATGATTCCATATTATTTTTTAAACATTAAATAAACTCATTTATCCACATTTTTATGAGTAAATACATTAGATAAAATAATAGAATCAAATTCCTTATGTCATTGCATCAGAGGTTATTTAAGACCACAAAGAGATTTAACTAGTTTACATACCTTTATTTCATTAACCAGTAAAACAAACCCTTCTGGGTTTTCCATGTAAATATCTTAATTTAAATCTCCATCATAATTTGAAGCGGGAACCTCAGGAATTGGAGAAGGATTCGGTTCCTGAATATATGAAATATGCAACGCCGTAAGAATAAACTTCATCTTGTCTTTCCATCAGGAGAAGTTGTTTCCATTGAAATGGTCATGTTTCACTATGTATTGGTTCATCGCTTTGAGGGATTATAAATCGGTCTTCAAGGTTCTACCTTTTCTCGCAAACCCTTTTTATTTTTGGAAAATATGTTGGCAAAGGGAGAAGATAGAATGAACCTTGATGCGTTAAATGGATTCACTGTCCAAATGGTTTTGATCCACCTCCACGTTGATGGTGTAGGGATCTTGGTAGAAGTATCCCTCAAGAATTTCAACAATGGTTTGGGTAATATCGGACACTAGTTTAAAAGGATCACCTTGATTGTGGATGGCTATATCCTTGGTCTATGATGTTTTTTAATCCCCCCACAAGTTCCCTTTTATTATCAAGATGATTCTAAAAGAATGGGTATATCTTTGATCCTGCTACAATTACTAGAACCAACTAGTTGAAAATCAATCACCAACTTGTTACACAATGAAACAATAGAATCCTTCTTCATATAATGATCACCCGTGTAAGCATGAGCCACCAATGAGTTCTCTAGGCATGATCTTTTTCCATGTTTCCTTGTCTAGAAATCCTTGTGGGTTGTTCACTTCTCGTAGTTTTCGTTCAAAATTGTTCTAGCATTCTCTCTCACAACATATTATTCAATTTCTCACTTATTTAAATCCTTAGAAAAAAATCACTATTGATCCTCTAAAAAAATTATAGAAATCCCAATTATAGGGTGAAAATAATGATTCTAGAATTTTCTATTCCACAACATAACCACGCGAGTTTTGTTCCCCATAATCCTCAATGCACAGCAATCTGAAATGATTTCTTGGGTTTTCCTCAGATGATACTCAAATTATTTCTCATAATTACTCATGATCTTATCATTTAAATAGGTCAAGAATATTCCTGATAAATCCTCTGGTTTTTTATCTTCATAAATGGTCTTCAAATAATCAAACATGAATATCCTAAAATATTGAGAAACGATCCTCACATTTTTTTCACATTTAATTCATCACAATTCTTGTCTTGAATCCTTGTTGAATATCAATCAACATTATGGTATTTAAGATTCAAATAACATGTGAGAATCATTATATTTAAATCTCATCAATTCTTTTTTTACATAGGCTGATCTTATGTAAGAAATAGAAAATATCAGTATCACCTTACTGAGTTTTACCTTTTTTTATTATGAATCCTTACAAGTATCTTCCGTTTACTCAAAAAAAATATTACGCATCCTCTCAGAACTCATAATTTTTCAAAATTATGCTTTAGAATAACTTACACAACACTTTGAATATCTTACATATCATTAAAAATATATTTTATATCATCCAAAATATAAAATGAATCCTAGTGAAATATTTTCCTTTTCTGATTTTACATCTCCAATATCATATGCATGCCTTTGTCAAGTATAAAACTCCACCTCATAATTCTATATTTTCTTTAACTCAACTTAAAAAATCTTCAACCCTCCTCACAACATCTCCAAAGACGTCATCTTAACTCAGATGTATTAAATCTCATCCACATGTATACACAACAAATATAACACCATCCTCATATGAGTTCAATAATATTCTCATCTAGATTTTATATCATTACCTTACATTTCATCCTTCTATCCCAACCATAATAATTTAGAAATATTCCCCCCTCAATCAAATAGGATGAAATATTATCCTTTATCCCTTATTGACAATAAATATAGATATTATCTTCAAAGGGGTAGTATCATCCTCATAAAATTAATGCATCATGAACCAATCATCTATAAATCAATGTGAGACCACTCAATGTATAAAAAAGAGATATTAATTCACTCATTATGGATATCCATAAATCAAACCATCTAATGATACCACGTTAGAGATTGTTCAAGAAAACATTCAAGATTTTTCCTATACTCATCTGAATAATCAAATTAAAAACATTCAAGCACAAGATGGTTTCTCAGATAAAATCACCCCCTTTGATCCAAAGAAAAAACACGATGGATGGTAGAAAAAACTCACTTACATACCTTGGTGTTTTTGGGGAAGTTCTAGACACCCATTTTTTTGTCTTAACTTCTCAAAAGACTCAATTAGAAGTTTTTTTGTAAGTATGAAAACAATTTGTCCCTTGGATAGAACAAATTATAACTTTAATATATCTTTATCCACCTTCTCCTTTTGAAAATGATATTTGATGTTAATGTGATTTGATCATAAATTTTTCACTAGATTGTTGGAGAAATTTATAACACTTTGGTTTCCAAAACTATGAAATAGTGGATACTCCATTATAACATTCATATATTTAGGATGAGTTTCATCCAAATCATTTGTGTTGCTCCATGGGACGCAATAATATACCCGACCATAGTGGAACTCAATGTGATACATGATTACTTATTGGAATTCCATGACACACATCTTATACTAGTAAAGAATTCTTTACAAATGTGTATAATCTATCATCAACATTACTATCCCAGTCAGCATCAATGATGCATTGTAAGTCCAAATTTTTTTCTATTCATAAAGAAGGCCATAATCGAATGTGCTTATAATTTATCTCAAGATTCACTTTGTTTCTATGATATGTGACTCCTTAGGATTTTATTGATACCTAGCACAAAATGAAAACATAGATAAAATCAATATATGAGGTAGTCAAGTATAAGATACCTCCAATCAATTTTCCGGATTTTTTCTCATTCACATTCTTCCCTTCATTATCCTTACTCAACATGGTGCCCACTTGGATTGGTGTAGATACTCTTCTTGATTAATTCATTAAAAACCTCTTAAAAAACTCATTGACATGAAAATGTGACCGGTAGTTTGGGTAACTTGAAAACCCAAGAAAAATTTCATATCCTTATATAAAGACACTTCAAACTTATTTTTCATTTGTGTATATAATTTTTTACACACATTATATGAATTACTAGAAAAGATAATTTCATCAATATACACAATCATAATGAGTGATGTGGAGTTGGTATTCTATACATACAACTAGTTTTTCACCTTCAATTTTTGAATTCCATGTGTCTCAAGTACTCATCCAGATTGAAATACTAAGATCTTTATACCTTGCCACCATATTCATCAATCACAAAACTCTTAGGTTTCTCTATTTAAACATCATAATCTGTATAACAATTCTAAAATACAAACTTTATATCTATTTAGAAAACATTTAAGATTCATTGAGATCTAATTTCCAGAAAAATTATAATGCTCTAAATATTGGAATCAGAGGAAAATGTTTCATCAAGATCAATGCCTTTAATTTATGAGTACCCCTTGTAAAAAAAGTCTTTATTTGTTTCTTGAAACATTACCTTTCTCATTTATCCTGTTCCTGAAAACCATTTTATGTTAATGATATTTTTATTCTTTTTATTGGGTATGTGATCCTATGATTCATTTTTCAATTTGGCCCACCTCTTCATTCATAGATTCAATTCAGTATTTGTGCTCAAAAGTTTTATGAATAGTTCATGGCTCACATTTTGAAAATAAACTACTGTGACTAGCTGTCACAACCCATATTCTTATTTTCACCCCATGATTCTTATATTTGATTATATTTCTATCATTAACATGTTTCTTAAGCCTTTATTTTTTCTTTTGGTTCTTTAATTCAAATCTTCACCACTAGAGTAAGAGGAATACCACATTATCCTTTAAAATTTAGGCATTGTCTTCAAGCTATGTTGTACGTTTAGATTTGACAACATTATCCTCATCATCATACATTTTTTTGAGTTATTCATTTTCAAAGACTTTCACATCATCAAAATCAATTATCCTATTATATTTGTTGTTTAACATCTATATCAGCTTCCATTTAGTATATAACCCAGGAATATTCCATCTCTAGCCTTCTCATTGAACATTGCACTATTTTTACCCTTATTAATTTAGCATGGAATTCCAAACAATCTAAAGTGTTTCAAGCATGTTTTCTTCTCAAACAACATTTCATAAGGAGTCATTTCTGAATTTTTTCTCAATAAGCACATATTTTGAATGACTCTAGTAATAGTGATAACTTGCAGCTAGAGATATTTTGAAATGGCATGCTCAATTCGCATGGTTCTATTCATATTAACAAGGATCCTATTTTTCTTTTTTTCCACTCCATTTTTTTGGGGAGTATAAAGTATAATAAACTCTTGTCGTATACCATGTTTTTCAAGACACTCTAATTTTTGGCATACTCACTTCCATTCTCTGATCAAAACCTCTTCAAATAAAAACTATTTTTTCAACTTGTCTCCTTAAACTTTTGAACATGCTCAAAGATTGAATTTTTTTTTCATAAACATAATGCACGTAATACTACTAAATTCATCAATGAATGTGATGAAATACTTATCTCCACATGTTGACTTCTTGAACACAGGTCCACAAACATCAAAGTGAATTAACTTCAATGGTCTTCTAGCCTAAATTTCAACTACCTTGTGACTTTTACTCACTATATTACTCTTTTGAAATATCTTTCAAGTAGTGATGACATATTCTTTAAAGACTGGAATATTTCTCACAACTTATTCTCTTATCAACTTCTTCCTATTCTTTTATCCAGGATTACCAAGTCTCATATGCTACAAATTATTATTAGCCTGAATACTCGTATACCAACCTATTTTAGATTCTCTAACAAAAAACAAGTTACCTTGGGTTCTAAACACTCTTATTAACATTTCTCCATCTTCTAGTCTCTTCATAACACAACCATTCTTCCTAAATATCACCCCCTTTCCATCATCATAAAGTTGTGATACACTCAATAAATTAGGCTTCCACCCATCAATAAATAGAAAATTTTTGGGCTTGTTCTAATTCTTTTTAATCTTATACATTCTGAGAAATTTGTTTTCAAATAAAATATAATTTCAAAATGTGATATTGTTGGATTAATGTACCCCGGTCTATTCTATTTGATGATTCAGTCGAATGCTTCTAGCTCATACTGTGCACCAGACCATAACTCTGACTGACTGTAGCAGAACTAATCGACCAATACTGAGAGGGAACTATATCCATGTAGACCTTTGACACTACTACTACAGCTCCACCAACTTCTAGGTACTGAACATTGTAGAACCTTATATTTGAGTTTTCGTGACACTGTAGTGATGCACATTTCTAACTACCTTTTACTGTAAAACAACAGACATTTTGTGTGATTAGTGGAATAATGTTTCATCCTCCTTATTAATCCATTTCGGGCTACCAATTCGGTGATTCAGAGCCCTGAAGCTCCCTATCATTTTTTGGTCCTGAATATAGTGAAATTTCTTCCTCTTCATGGACATAGGGATCATTTCCCAAACCACATAAATCTCTATGTCTCTTGTTCTTCTTTTTATTTTGTTTCCAAATTTCCTTCATCTGCAAACCCATTTTTGTCATTTAAACTCATAACGTTTCTACAACAATTGTTATCAAAGATTGATTTTGGATTTCTTGAATTGAACGATGACTACAGAATAAGGAAAGGTGGATATCAATTTCTTTGATGGAACTGACATCAGCTACAAGAGGATGCAGATCGAAAACTATCTTTACCAGAAGAAAATTTATTTTCCGCCTTAGGATTTAAAGCCAATGGACTTAGAGCTGATAGAGTGGGAGCTGCTGGATCAATAGTTTTTTTTGGATTTATGCACCTTATGTTATCAAAAAACATGGCATTCAATATCATAGAAAATAATATGAAAATTAAATTGATGAAATCTATCTCAAATATGTATGAGGATCCTTTTGAGGAAAATAAAGTGCACTTGATGTTATGATTATTCAATCTGAAAATGGTTGAAGGGAGAATTGTTTTAGATCACATTAACAAATTCATTACCATCAAAAATTAGCTGACATTGGTGGAAATTGAACTTGGTGATGAGGTATGTGCACTGGTTTTACTGTCTTTATTACCTGACAGTTGGGAAGCGACTGTAACAACTGTGAATAGTCATCTGAGGAATACCAGGCTAGTTCTAAAGGATGTATGAGACCTGATTCTCAATGAGGATATCTGATGAAGAGAATCAAACAGATTCTTTGGTTCTTCTCTGAATGTTGAAATAACGGGAAAATGTATACAATGAGACAATCATAGAGGACAATCAAAGTCAATAGGAAATAGTGGTGACAAGGAAAAGGGGACTGGTCCTACCTGTTAGATTTCTGGGAAGAAAGGAACATCAAGAAAGAGTGTAGAGAAAAATGGAAGGGACCTAAAACTATTGGAGAAAACACAGTGGCTGAGGGAACTGATTTCATGTTGTTGTGAGAATGGATAGCCCTATGGTGTCTTGGATTTTAGACCCAGGGTGTATTTGCATTCCACATTGGATAAGGGTTTCCAAAACTATTTTGTTTCTATAAATTTTGACAAGGTACATATTGCTGATGATGAACCCTTACAGATCATGGGGAAATGTGATGCATGAATCAAGACCAACAATGTGAGTCTCCTGGTTCTGGAACATGTGCGGTATATCCCTAGATTAAGAAGAAATCTTATTTTTTTTGGGAATCTTGATGATTTAGGTTTTAGTATCATGTTTACTAGTGGTTCATGGAATATTACCAAGGGATTTATGGTCATAGATTTGTGAGAAAAAAATAGTACCTTGTACAACATGATAGAAACAAGGTTGGACATTCTTTCATTATTAAACACTGTCAGGAATTCAAAAATATGGCACTACAGGCCACATGAGCGAGAATGGGATAAAGGTGCTGAAAACTAAAGGACTTCTAATAGATTTGAAATCAATGGATGTTGGCCTTTGTGAAGACTATATTTTCAGAAAGTAGAAGAAATATTATTTTGAATAAGGAGGCAAAATACTAAAGGCTCGGAAGCTAGACCTAGTGCACCCAGATATTTGGGGGCCTTCACCAGTACATTCACTTGGAGGGTCACAATATTATGTGACATTTATTGAAAACTCAAAAAAGAAGGTTTGAGATTACTTTCTAAGAAGAAAATATGATGTTTTTAAGATGTTTCATAAGTGGAAGATCATGGTGGAAAATTATTCAAGATCAAAGATAAAATGTTTGAGGTCTGACAATGGTGGAGAGTATGACAGTCAGGAGTTCTGATAAATAGGTTACAATAATGGAAATCAGTGTGATAATACTATCCCAAGAACACCACAACAGAATGGTGTAGATGAAAGGATGAATAAGACACTGAATGAATGTTCCAGGAGTATGAGGCTACATTCAGGGTTACCCAAGGCCTTATGGGATGATGCAGTGAACATGAAAACATATCCCATTATAAGAGTCCATTTGTACTAATGAGATACTCTCTACCCAAGAAGCTCTTGTCTATTAAGCAGGTAAGACTCTCACATTTATGAGTCTTTGGTTGTTTGGAATATGTAAATGTTTATGCTATTTCAAGGGATAATCTTGATGCTAAGTCTAAAAAATGTTTCTTTATTGGCTATGGTGCTGAGGAGTTTGGTTATTTATTTTGGGATGATATCAACAAGATGGTAATCAGAAGAAATAATATGGTATTTAATTAAGGTGAAGTATCACCATCTAGATAAAGATGAAAATGGGAACAAATAATCAAGTGAAAAGAGAAAGTGGAGTTTGAAGGTGTACTTGAGAATCAGACAACAAAACCGGTGGAACCCATTACTCTAGTGGATTTGAGGAGATAAAATAGGGTCATAAGGCTTGTTCATAGTTATTCAACATCCTTAAATTATCTTTTATTGATAATGGTGAGGAACCATAATACTTTGAAGAAAAAATGAAGTTTAAGGAGTTGATCAAGTGATATTTGTCTATGAAGGAAGAATGTTTTTCACTATATGACTACAATACTTGGGAGTTGAAAAATTTTCCATAGGGTAAGAAACCATTGCAGAAGAAATGGGTGTATCGGGTCAAGGAAGAACATGATTGAAAGAGGGGTTTTAAGGAAAGGATGGTGGTGAAAAGATTTCAACAAAAGAAGGGAGTGGATTTCACTGAAATTTTTTCACCTGTAGCAAAGCTTACCACCATCCATGTGGTTCTCAATTTTGCAGAATCAGAAGAACTATATCGTAACCAGATTGTTGTGATGATGAATTTACTTCATGGATATCTATAGGAGGAAATATATATATATAGCAGCAAGAGGGATACATTGAGTCTGGGAAGGAAGACCTGGTGAGAAAACTCTAGAAGAGCTTGTATGGGTTGAAGCAGACACCTTGGTTGTGGAATAAAAAGTTTGATTCATTCGTGACTAAAAATTTATAAAATGATGTGGCATTGATCAATGTTTCTACATCAATTATTTTGGTGACACATATATTATACTACTTCCATATGTGGATAAAATTCATACTTCATGATCATGTATGAATATAATTGATGAGTTGAAAGGGAAGTTTTCTAAGGAGTTAAAAATGAAAGATCTTGGAGAAAATGAAAACATTTTGGGGATAAATATCAAGAGAGAATATGCAGATGGAACCTGAAGTTATCACAGACTGACTAAATTGGGAAGGTTCTGAGAATATTCAGAATGCTAGAAGTAAATATGATCAATATTCCCATGCCATTCCATTTCAAAGTATCAAAGGATAAATCACCAAAGATAGCATAATAGGTTGAGTACGTGACAAATTTTCCATATGTATTAGTTGTTGGAAGCCTGATATATTCTATGGTATTCATTTGACCCAACATTGATCATGCAGTGGGATTTGTGAGAACATATATGGATAACCCTAGAAAGCATCATTAAAAAGTTGTGAAGTGGATACTAAGATATTTAAAGGGTATAAAGGAGGTATATCTGTGCTTTGGGAAAATAAATTTATTACATGGGTATGTGGATGCTGACCATGGAGGTGAAGCGGACAACAAGAGTACCATGAGTTATTTATTTACTTGTGGAGGAATTTTAGTAATCTGGATATTATAATTACAGAAGGTGGTGGCTTTATTCATCATAGAGGTAGAATATATTGATGTAGAAGAAGATGGGAAGGAGTTGGTTTTGCTAAATAACTTCTTGGATGAGTTGGGAAGAAGGCGAGAAGAGAATTTATTGCACTGTGAAAATCAGAGTTCTATATATCTTGAAAAGAACCCAATATTTCATGCCCAAATTAATAACATTTAGTTGAAATATCATTTCATCAGAGGTTTGATACATGATCGGATTCGGACATTGAAGATGATTTGTGCAACCAATAATTTGGAAGACATGTTGATGAAGTCAATGGAAATACAGAAGGTGAGGCACTATAGTGCCTCTATTGTTCTCCAATGATGAATGGAGGATGAGAGGTAGAATAAGGGATGACACGATAAGAGAAAAAAATGAAAAAAATGATATATCATGAATTGTAGACTTGAAATTAATGTTTTTAATGGAAAGCATGCCATTGGTGATCGATGAAGACTAGAATCTCAGATTAAGTAAGTTGTTTTAGTTAGTGGAATATAAGCATATTAGTGTAGCAAATCAGGATCAAAGTGGGAGATTATTGGATTGGTGTAACCTGGTCCATTATGGATGATTATTGGGCCAAATTCTTCCAACCCATACTGCACACCAGGCCACAACTCTGATCGACTGTAGCAGAGATGACCGACCGACACCGACTGGGCATTATAGTAGTGCATACTTTTGACATGACTATTGTAGCTCTACTTACTTCCAACCTCCGGCCACTTTAGCACCTTATACTTGGGTGGCCATGACACTATAGATATTAAGACTTCCTTCCACCTTTTACTGCATCACAACAAACTTTCTGTGTAGTTGGTGGAATAATAATTCATCCTCAACATTATCCCATTTAGGATAGAGATTCGAGGATTGAGAACCTTGAAACTGCATATATTTTTTTTCTCTTGACTATAGTTAAATTTCTGCCTCTCTATGGATGAATGGATCATTTCTAGAACCACACAAATATCTATGTCCTGTGTTTTTCTTCTTCTTTTGTTTTTGACTTTTCTTCATCCACAAACCCATTCAATCACTACGTATTGTGACATTTATGCAACAAATATCTCATCCTTTATATTTTTCAATATTATTTAGATTATTTATATCATCTATCATGTTGGAAGAACACCTACTAACCATAATCTATGGCTTATCATATTGTCAATATTTGAATGAAACATCAAAAAAAAAATTTTGTTTAAAATGATTCTTTTTCTAAAGATTATCATTTTTCATAGTTAGATTTATTGGGTTGGTAATACAATAGGACACTCATTTTAAATGATTCATTCAGGGTCACCCCTTCCTAATACTTTATTCAATCTCTCCAAATTGTTTTTCACTTCAATTTTCATCTCAAACTATTCCAACTGATGATTTGTTCTCAATTACTATTGTCTCTCCCTTGGATCATACTCTCTTATTTCCCATGATAAAGACATGTTTTACTAGAAAATATAATACATATGGTCAAACACACCACAACACTAGTAATATCCTCAAAATAAATTTTTCTTGATAAAACATTTTCTCTTTCATGGGAACCTATACATCCTCATTTTCAAACTTATAATGAATTGATTCCAAAAAAACCTTTTGGGAGTATCTTCTTCAGGAGTTTGGGCATGGTGTGGATATTTTTCTAGAATTTTTCTCCTTTTATATATGAGTATGTTTTACATTTTCTTTAGACTTCTTAGTTAATCTAAATTGTAAATTTTTACTATATTTTTCAAAAAACAAGATCTTTTTTTACGAAGTTATATTGACATACCTGTCTTCTTCATATCCAACATTTTTTTTCATCAAGTGAAGTTGGTTTTTGGTGTGTTAAATGATTATTTAACCTCTTAATAGCTTTGAAAATATTATTAATTTGGATAGATATTTCCCCAGATCCAATGATATATTTATTGTAATAATGATTGAGTTTTTACCTTTTCATCTCACCTTGAATAATTTATATCTTCAACTTGACAACCTCTTAATCCCTAAGGATGATAATGGAAGTCTTCTTTGTTCTCTGCAATTTCAAGTTTTAACTTCTCAACTTCTTTAACCACATTTTCTTTCTCAATAAGAATATTTTTTATTTCATTGAGGTATTTCTTGAGATGTGAATTTCTATCTCTTTTCCTCCCGATCTCCTTTAGGTACAACTTTATCTCAATTTTAATGGTGTATTCCTTGAAATTTTATCCTTTTACAATAGTAAATATTGTAATAGTGGGTTCCCTAGACCCAAATATATAGTACTTTTGATTACCATTTCATGTATATAGTGAGATATACTTGATGTACACTTACCATTATATCATATATGTTTCTGAATCCACTATTTAAATGCTAATATTCATAAATTATTATCATATCAAAAGGTTATATTAGATCTCAACTTATAATGAGAACATCAAGATACTATGACATTAATCTTATATATATGTTCTATGGTCTCGATACATCATACTGACTGGACATAGTTGATGTCCGACTATGAGGTTTTGGAGGTTCATAAGAATTTTGGTTTCTTCTCACAAAGTTCACACATGGTGATCTCTAGTGGGTGAGATCATAAGGGAAAAACCGTCAATAGGAACACCATATGTTTCAGGTTTCATTGGTAGTTCCTTTTTATGGACATGTGTATTGGTCTCAGGACTTGATGTCATTATCAATGTGTTCTATTTGATTGTGTACATTAATACAGGACAAAAACCATGATAATAAAGTCGTGGTGAGGTAGCTTGTGTTGGGTGTGTCTTTGGTGGTATGACATTGGTCAAATGGTCAAGATAGGATTTTTCGCTTCTGTGTTGAGGAAGTAATATCTCGTGCTAGGTTGATTAGGATGGCAGTACCTTCATAAATCCATGGGCATGGATTTCAAAGATAAATCCATCCAGATAGATCAAAAAATAACAAATCAAAAAAGGATGATGACTCAAGTATGCATAATGCTTTACGAGATATTAAAATACAAAGAGATTATATTACACTGTGTGTGTTTATAGGTTGGTTGTCGTTTCTATGACCATTCTTTATCTCTGAAATGGTCTTGATGAGCTGCAATACTCTGCTCTTGGTCTATGAATACTATTCAATGTTATTGAGATAAGGGCTTTGAGGAACAAACACAATACCACATTTAAGAATCCTCCCTATTCATGTGAATAATTATATAGGACATGGTGGGCCCCACCACTAGGGTCCATGTTTTGTTCAAGGATGTACAATCACCAATGAATAAATAAATTCACATTATTTAAGTTTAGAATAACTAGTATTGAATTTATTTATTAAATGTATTTACATGTATTAATGTAAAAACATGAAAAATATTATACAAATGAATATTATTTTAATATTTGAGATTCGATTAATGTTTGCAGGAACGACGAGTCAAGTTAATTACTCAATTTTCTCACGTAATATATTTTTTATCTTACAAGAAATTAGTAAAAATATAAATGATATTTATGACTAGCTACAATAGTTATAATATGTCGTTTATGGTTTATTTAGTGGGTAATAAATAGTCGAGGGCTGAAGAGCCTTTTTCAGGTAATTTCATATCTCACTATATATAAGAGGAGAGAGACACTCACATGATACTATCCACTATGAGGTCTTGAGTGCTTTTATATTATCTCCTAGTTTCTTGAGAGAGGAATTCATGATCCATATGATCGGATCGAGCTCTCCCTCACGCATCACACTAACATCGATGTGGTGATTGTCGGTACATCGAAGGCATCACCAGATCTCTGCACTAGAACCCAAAATTGGACGATTGACACTCCCACTGATCATTGAAGTGAATGTAGATGATCTAGATGAATTCAAATTCAGATTCTTCATGCAGTGATCACTGAAAACGAATAGATGATGAATGTGTGACTTCAGATTGAACCAGATCTTTATAGTTTAGTGTTTATGCTTAAACTTCTTTATGTGTGATCCTTGGGTTTAAATTGGGGTAGTTCATTGTTGGAGATGACGTTGTTACGATGATTTCTGGTAAATAAATTTAATTCTCTGACCCATCGGCATCCGCTGTGTACCCTGGTACCTTTAATTGGTATCAAAGGGACACATGAAAATTTTAATCAAATGAAAAAAATTTAAATATTCATTAAATTTTGAAGAAGGAATTGATTCGGTCCCAACACCGTAGACGACATTTCAACCCGACACCAAATGCCCAATCTAGGACCATTCGAATTTATGTATATAGATTGATATTCCGGCCTAGATATAGTGGCCTAAATAGTTTTCTCTGACTGGGTCCAAAATCCACATGTTTGTTGATGAAAGGAAAAAGGGTTTCTAAATGCCTTAACGTATATGGTGTGAAAATATTACAAACCAAAAAAAAGTTTTCTTTGATGGAGTAGGTGGCCAATGTGACCTAAAAATGTTAACAAAATTTTTTTGTAAAAAATCCCCAATCAAGTTTATCGCTGAGATGGTCGGAAGATAAAAGGAAAAAAAATCGGTAGCCACCCATGGGCCCCTGCTTGGCCACAACCCCACCCCATCTCGAATCCACCACCACTTTGAAGCTATCCTACCGCCTCGTGGTCCATAACACTTCATCACTAGAACCTTCTCTCGTAGGAGTCGAAAGCCACTCACACGCCATCGGTCAGGCATCTGCTCCCATGCTTGAGCTATCACTCACAAGAGACCACCGCACCTCCCTCAGACGAACCCCGCTGTTGGGTCGGGAACCCCCTTTTGGACCGAGCTCAGCCATGTGCGGCATGACGTAACCCCTTCCATGGATCCCTTGGTTCCAGTTTGACCTGAGACACCACACAATAGGCTTAAGCAGATCAGCCCCACCAGGAAATAGGTCTCGACGGGTTTTCCAAACCCAGAACACCCATGCTCTGACCCGGAATGGGTGTATGCGGGTTCATATCGACCTGCATTGGCCTTGCTTGGAGTTGTGAGACCCATGTTATTTTATATAATCAAAATTAATTATGTCAATTAATTTAATTTCTGTATTAAATTGAATTAATTAAGAAAATTATTTTTTGGTTTAATTTTTTTAATACCCATGTTAAATTAATTTAATTTAGGTATTAAATTTAATTATTTATTTAACTTAATTTTTTCATTAAAATTAAATTAATATCTAGACCAAACGATGTGAATTTTTGAATTAAGAATCTTAGTGAATTTTTAAATCATTAAAATCACCCTAAGAAGAAAAAAATTAATTCTTAACCATTTATTAACAATTAAAATTTCCCAAATTGCATTAAATTAGCATTATAAAAAATATCCATTCCCTCTAGTCACAATCAAACTAAGTCCATGGCTTCTCATAATTACAACTTCACCATTGCATCCCAAAAATCACCAACCCCCTGGGTAAAACATTTATTCGTTTATTAACATCATTACATTCCATATTACCTGTTATTCAAGGAAATCATTTTAAGATACCAAACACAAGGGGCTCAACACGGTGAGTAGATTAAGTACCCTTCGAGTCTTCACCACCTATAACAGAAACATAGATTTATCAAACCACAAGTAGCTAAACACAGAAATCACATGACATATTCTATGCGTCTTCACCTCTCCTGGAAGGAGAGTAACCAAAACCATCTACCTTAAGGAGAGGGGAAAGGTAATCAGATAAAAAATAACATGGTCATCATCCAAATAGCTAATTCAAACAAGCATCCAATTTTTATAACAATGGGTAAGCCTAGCTTCAACCTGTTCTTCCATCTATGGGGTCCTCCCCAACACCCACATGAATATACCGATGAATCTCGCCACACCAGACGTCAAATACTGCCACAACAACCAGGCCTCCCTACCCCTCATACCACTACAACCCTCCAAGATCAGCCATCCCAATCTCAAATCACATCCAGGCCTCCCTACCCCACATACCACAACAGACCTCCAGGCTTATCCATCCGAGGCTCACATCACATCACAAGTAGTAGGAAACAAATATAGCAACTGAGCTCTTGACCCTAAAGCAAGGCATACATCCTTTAAATACAATGGGCTCTCATGACTCCATAGCACAATCCACATTGCCTTTAAAAGAAAACGGCCAACTCAGGCCCTATAAAGGAATTATCTTTTATCACACAACCATTTCCTATTCCATCTTGAATTAACCAATTAATTATCATAGGTTGCAACTTTGGGAAACCTAAGAAACAAGCTATCATAGCTATCAAAAATCAATAAACAAATAATTTATCTTTATTTTAATTCATTTTTCAACAAGAATCAACATGCTTCAAGTTCATTAACCAATTCAATTAAATTTGCATACTTGCATCAATTTGATTATCATCAAATTTAAACAATAACAAACAGATTTTTTAAACATGCGTCTTTAAAATTTTATCCAATTAAATAATAATTAATTTCATCTTTATAATATTTTATAATTTCATATGCTACTCCATGCATAACAACCACAACATATATATATTGCTATCTAGAAAATCAAGAAACAAACTGTTATCCTGGTACAATCAACAACATCGCCATGCGATCAATACCTATTCTTTAATTTGGTACATGTCATTATTAGGTTAATTTCATTGTGATCCAAGGGGATAAATCATGATAAATATATGATTTCACATAATTAATTAGAGAATAAATGAATCTGCAACCTCAAAAGGTTGTTGATGTTCTTCACATGAGAACAGATCACACAAAAAATCTCTGATCACCCCTTGCGTAAGAACTGCATCCACCAGAGGATGTCGTGACACAACCACCCCTACCAATAACTAAAAACAATCCCATTACAAACATGGAAGATCACCCACCATTGCATGAAAAGATGAATGAGAGGAAAAAAGAGATCAAACTGGAAGAAACCACTGGAAGATGAAGGAAAAACACACCTTGGATCATCCCATGTCACTACAGATCGAATATGGAATCTTGGAATCGATCCTTGATATGGGAATCCCAAAAATATTGAAGAGGGGGTTGTCGGGTCACCTGGAGTAAAGAGAGATCCATTGCAGCCGTATTGTTTGCAACCTAATTGGTTGGAAATTTTTTAAAACATACAACATCAGAGAATTACACAACGTGTAATCCCCTTTCACGTCATGTAATTGTCGGAATTTGGTTTTTACCAAAAAACACGTCACCTATTCACTTTATTTATTTTTACAACCATGATATATTACACACCATGAAACCCATATTCACATTCTGTAACCTTCTTTCATGATGTAAAATCTCCCCTACTTCCAAAATCTAGCATCCAAACTCCTCCAGAATTCTTTCGATCCTCCTCCAATCACCTCGGTCTTTAGAAACATGCAAAGTATAAATCCACATGGATCCATGACCATACATCAGATACCTCTCAAAACATTCTCATCCTCAAGAATCCAAAACCAACGTAGAGAGGAAATAGAAAAGGGGTTGTCCGAACAGACACTCCATGAGATACCACTCATAGATCTCACCACCATAAGAGCTCAACCACCTCCATACAAGCATAATGATCTTGACACGGTGAGTAGATGAACTACTCTTTGAGTCTTCCCCACCAATAGCATGAGATTAGACCTAACAAAACTCAGGAATCTAAACATGGGAATCATCTGGCATACCCTGTGCATCTTTGCTTCCTATGGAAAGAGAGTAAGACACAATAAGTAATAAGAGAGTGATCCATCTCATTAACCAGAAAAAGGTATACAACCACAAAATGAACAACATTATAAGATAAGAGCTAAACAAAAATCAACTCGGGGTACTAAGCACACATCTGCGACTCAGGTTCCCAGGTAATCTCCTGCACGCCACCATCCTTCCATAAGACACGAACCTATGGGATAACACATCCACATAATACCTTCTCATGGTGGTATTGTATCTCTATACGCTACTCCTCAAGGATCACATCATCATCAACATTGATCTAGCCCCAATCAATGACATGAGAGTCATCATGAAGATAACTATGGAGCTATGACACATGAAAAACATAGTGTATCCAGCTAATCTTTGGGGGGGGGGGGTGTGCTACCTGATACACCATGACCCAAACACAAGCCAACACATCTAAAGTCCTAAATAACTAGGGAGAAAGCTTACTCTAATGACTGAACATTCGCTTCCCATGATGGGGAGTCACCATCATAAACACATGATCCCGAACGTCGAACTCTACAGAGATACTACGATGATCGAGATAGGATTTATGATGATCCTGTGCTCATTTCATCCTCTCAAAAATCACCTGAACCATATCTGTTGTATTATGTACCAGTTCTATCCAGATAATTGCCTACTCTCTGACCCTAGTCTAGCAGAACAGAGAATGTAAAGGTCGACCATACAAGGCATCAAAAATTACCATAACCATGGCGGATTAAAAAATATTATTGTAAGAGAAATCTACCAAGGGCATGTGAATCATCCACGAATCTCCAAAATCCAAGACACAAGACCGCAACATGTCTTCAAGAGTCTGGATGGATTTCTCAATTTGACAATATGTCTGCAGATGAAAAGTAGTGACAAGGTATAGATGAGAATAAAAAGAATTTTGGAAACCTATCCACACCCTAGAGGTAAAACGAGGATCTTGAATCAAAAATTTCATCCTCGGGACTCCGTGGAGTCTTACCACATCCTCCAGATACTTCCTTAGAAAAAGCTCCATTGAGCACAACTCCATGATCTCTATAAAGTGGTTCAATTTCACCAAACGATCCACTACCACCCATATAGTGTCATAGTCTCCCTGAGGTCAAGGTAAAATAGTAACAAAGTCCATCGAGATGTCCTACCACTTCCACTAAGGAACATATAATAGCTGGAGAAAACCACCGGGAACACGATGTTCAAACTTCACTTTTGAAAAACTAAACATTGAGACACAAACTCTGCAATTGTGTGCTTCAACCTAGGCCACCAAAACTAACCCCTAAAAGCTCGGTACATCTTTGTATCTCCAAAATGTACCAGCAAAGGTAAACTATGGAAATCTTTGAGAAATATCTCACACATCTCAAATGGAATAAAAATACTTCCCTAAAACAACACTTTGTGTTGTCCATCTTTAGAACAACCATCAGAGGCCTTGCCACAAACAACTCAATCTCTCCAAACCTAAACCTCTAGATCCCCCATATGGGATTCCTCCATCTACTGCACCAGATATTACTTCACTATCATCTAAAAATACATCATCTTCCCTAACTTCTCCCCTATATAGATGCAATGATGAATGTTCTTCCATCACTCTCTCGGAATCACCAGATTCATGCACTGCATCACTATGTGACTTCCTACTCAACGCATCGACCACCAAATTATTCTTTACATGTGTATATGAAAACTCGAAGTCATAATAATATATGAAATAAATCCAATAATGCTATAACAAGTTCAAGCCACGTTGGGATAAAACATACCTTAGGATCTTATGATCAGTGAAGGCCAAAAAACACTTTCCAATGATGAAATGTATCCCAAAATTCCGGGAAAACATGACCACCACTAACTTGAGATCATGGGTGGAATAATTAAGATCATGGAAAAATAACTGCTAAGACTCATAAGAAATGAATAATCTCTACTACATCAGAAAAAAACCCAACCGAAGACGTGAAAAATCATAGAAAACATCGAACTGAACTCCTTCTGTTGGCAGGAAAAGAACTGGAACACTGACCAACTTCTCTTTTAGATACTCCAAAGCTTCCTGACGTTGATAAACCCATAATAACACCTCATCCTTTATGGTAAACATTGTCAGAGGAATCACAACATGAGATAAATCATCTACGAACCTCTTATAATAGCCTACTAGACCAAGGAAACTTCACACCTCTACCACTATCTTGGGGGATTCCCAAAAAAACTACTTATTTCATCAATAGACCCAAATATACTCTATGTTGAGATACAACTTTCCCTATGAAACGGAATTCCGGATCCCAAAACTCACACTTTGGAAACATATTAAACATATTCTCATGACAAAGAACTCCCAAAATGGCATACAGATGCTCTGTATGCTCCTCCTCAGACACGAAGTACAGAAGGTTTTCAGTGATAAAAGCCATTATGAACTTATCTAGTAACTCCTAAAAAACAGCATTCATTAATTCCATAAACACAACTGGAGCATTCATCACACAGAATGAAATAAAAAAAAACTCGTAATGCCCATGATGAAAAAAAAAGTAGTCTACAGGATAGCTTCATTCTTTAAACACATATAATGATATCTTGACTACAAATCGACATTCTAGAACCAACTTTAATGCAACACCACAGGCTTCCACGGTACGTTTCCCTTTGAATAATGCAATGACGTGCATTGTACGAAACTTCGAGATTATAACACACTACAACCAATCAAACTAGCCGTTATGAATAGTAATACCTACTTTTTGAAATATTATAAATTTTATCTTTCAAAATGGACTTCATTTTTTGATTCATAATATCAGAATTATCTTAGGGTGAAATTTTGGTACTTATCGGATAACATTCATATTTTGATAAATAGTGAAAATTACTAAATTTTAATTAAAAACAACTTTTTTAATCGAAATAATTAATAGTGATAAATTATTAATTTTAGTGGTTTTAAAGTATATTTAGAATATATTTTTACCATTTAATACAATGTTGGTCATTGGATGTAATTTCACATTTAAACCAGACATAAACAAGTGTCAATCTTTTGATAGTTATTATCTCTTAAAAACACGCTATTTGTTTTGACGACGGAAATTAATTTTTAAATTAATTATTGCAACTGATATGTTTTGAATTTGGTAAAATAGACATAATTTTTGAATTCATAATATCAAATATAGCTTAGGCCTAATTTTTGGTATTTTTTTGGAAACATTCATTTTTTGATGAATAGTGAAACCACTAAGTGGTAGTTAAAAAACTGATTCTTTTCAAAAAAACCTAATTTCACTGCTTCTGTGAGTGAAATTTCGAAAATCCGAGAGACACAGTTAATATCAAGGAGTAAAATGTGGTTCAATGAGATGTAAATAATTTTTGGTGAATAGTAACTTTTTACATGTATTTACCACGGTTAAAAGTAAATAGGGTAATTAAGGGTAAAAATGATTTTAAAATTACCCTAACACATGTTATAATTATATTGGAAAAGTGTATCTCGACCAAAAAAACCTTAGGAGTAAAATAATATCATTTTGGTCCACTTTTATTAGATTATGACATTTATTATTATTTAATTCAAATAAGAGTTAAAAGAGGTAAAATCAAAGTTTATTTACTAAAACATTCTTAATATAGGGTTATACAAAAGATAAATTCGATTGTAAATATTCATTAGAAATATAAAAAGATTTCCTACATAATGGTATTTTATTTATAATTTTTATACATTAAATAATTTAATTTATTTATGCCACAATGTTGATGCAGTAATTACCTAATTAATGAAATATTAAAATAATTGATATTATAAATATCAAAATAAATGTAATTTGAGACTTTTTATGAATTAAAAAAATTTTCTATGTTAATATGACATATTAGGATTGATTATATAAATTTTTTTAGAAGTTATAATGCTGTTATGAATTTATAAAAAACAAAATACCCAATAGTGTCAAAATTGACATAAAAGTGTTTTTAAAACAAATACTATATTAATAATTTTTATTCAATTTCTAAAAAACTATGGTTCGGACAAGAGACTTATTGAATGATAGGTGTATCATTAATGGACAACTTGGGGGTCTCTTGGATGTATATAGTAAGTTTATTAACCATATAATATAAAAATACAAAGATACATTGTAAAAGTGAAACTAATTAACTAAAAGTTAATACTTAAAGATAAGGTTAATATAATGACCCAAACCTGTCTAAATTCTATTGGTTGAGTAGTTTTCGACCCATTCCCACCTTAACCTATAAATAATCCACTTTGGATCCATTATAATCCAAATATGAATTTATTATAAAATAATATTTTTAGCTTTTCCAAAGGTGCCCCTCACCCCTCTGATAAAAGGGCACCCCCCCTTCTCACTAATTCACACATTCAAAGCCTTTTGGCTCGGCTAAACCCTGACAAAATACTCTCTAAAATTCCCTAACTACAACCTAGAGGCCTTATTTTGATAAGAAATCCAACCTAAGGAGACCTTTTGATCAAATCAAAAGGAAGAACCCGAAGAAGATGTAATGTTTTCACCACCCTCTTTCTAGTTCATTTCTTCTTCAACTTCTTCTTTCTTTGTTATTTATATTCTAAAATAATAACTCTAGTATCTTCTATATACTTTGATGTTATTATAAATATGGTACAACCATATTCAGTACTCTATCCATCCATTGAATGGCATGTCACCATACTTGCGTACGTAGGGCTTACAGTCTCCACGTCGTGGTGTAATTGTCATTCAATAAATTATTATTTGGATGGGTATAATAATGATGTGTAATTCAGGTAAATAATAAAAATAACATGATAATTATTCTGTATATATGATATACTATTTAATTATATATTATTTTAACATCAAAAGAATGATATTGTCGCTCATGCGTATGTACGGACTACCGTCTCCACGAACGCGATGAGATTCATTCTCCATCGTATCCATTCAAGTATAATTCTCATTTAAAGATTAATAATAATGTTTAAGGACTTAATGTAATTCTTTATATGAATATGATACAACCTAATCATAATAAACACATCTTACGTAACAATGAATATAATGGAAAACGAGTAAGTTAACACCTGAAATGACGATAATACTAAGATATTATTAACAAATAAATGTTAAAAGATCATATATGATATCATATTAATGTAAATTATTCTTATATAATTCAATAACAATTATTTCACCATTATACAGGAGGTTAACCTACCTTCGACCAAGTAAAAAGTACAATGTAAGGGGTTTCTTATCTCACTTTTAATTCCGTGAGAATTCCATTGTTCACCGCTTATTTATTACATGTGGTGTGTGTACTGCCCATGTTTGTATTAATTATGTAATATACTTTAATTAATGTATATTTACATCATCATTTTTGATACTTCTTTCATGGGTGTATGTTTTTTATGTTACCAAATCAATAAGGGAATTTGAAATTTCAATTTCCACTCATTCAGCTTTACACATACTTCATTGATTATTTTACTCCAAGATTATGTGTAGAATCACTATTCATTTGATTATGTCATAATTTCCACTCCCCTTTATATGGATATACTTTTTTATACACATAATCACTCCATTGATAAATTCTCAAGTCATCGGTATGAACTTGATAAGAGTAATTTTTACTCAATCTCGATCTGTTGAGTTAAATATCCAAATTCATTAGTGTTGTTTTTACAAGAATATGTGTGAATGTCATCTGATTGATTTACAGTAAATATCCAATAATATTGATTGTATTTATAATTTTCACACATAATTATGTCGTTGATTTATCCTTAACCAGAGGATATGGTCTTTATAAGAGAATTCATCTCAATTTACATTCCATTGAGACTTCTTTGTTGTTATACACAAAATCACTTTTATATGGTGTATATAATTTACTTTGACATAGTATATCATGAATCCATTTATTCTCATGATATTATAAGGTTATTATTACCTCAAATATTTGTATTCAAATGTCTCTCTTTTGGTTAGAAACTCTAACTAAAATACGTTTTTAAGTGTTTTAAATATTGATTATTCTAAATCGTTCTCATTAATGTCCATGTTTTAAAAATGGTTTTAAGGATTTATTTATATGGACATTAAAGTTTTAAAATAAAAATTCCTCTTAAAAGTTTCAAAGTGGTATGGGACACTTTGATTCTAAAATCTATTTTAAATGGATTCTTGACAAAAAGTGTGACTTTTAAATGATTTCTAGAAAAAGGGGGATATTTCACTCTAATTGTTTTGATGATTATTTTCATCTATATCAATATCCTTCATCATTCTCGATTGTGGTTAATATGATACAATAAAATCTTCCATATTGTATCGAATGAGTTATGTTTGACTGTGGATGTGTTATTTTTATACAATTCATGGTTTGTGGATAAAATATTGACATTTCGTATGCTAGTTTTAATAAGAATGTTTAAGTTATGTTTAAAACTTTTCATATGAGGAATGCATTGGACTAAGTAAGTGACGGGTGGAGCCCGCTATAGCTTCTCGATTCATCGGTAGGTCTCATGAGACAAACTATCATCTTGGCACAAGGCCTTGACAAAATCTTATTTGTAGTCTTGGCACAAGGCCTTCACAAAATCTTATTTGTAGTCTTGGCACGAGGCCTTTGATATGTGGTTATGATAGTCTGGAATTATGCATTCCATCATTATGAATGTGGTTATTGATATTGCATGTGATTATTCATTTAGTAGAATATCCATGTGAATAATTAAATGGCATTATTTCATTTTATTTTTTCTATACTATGTTGAAGTTCAAGTTTAAAAGGCTTTTGTTTTAGTTATACATTGCCTTAAAGGGTTATTCTTATTTATGAAAGTTTCCGCTATATTGTTATCCTCGATAGTCATTTGAGCTCACCCATTTTCTATGTTTTATTTTTCCCAGGATGTGAGTGTGTAAATTATGAATGACCTACAGGGATAGTATGAGGGGATAACAGTGTGGACTATGGAGATTAAGTTGTTGTAGTTTTTCACTTATTGATGTAATGTAAACTTTATGAATATATCTAGTGTTTCCAAGGCTACTAAACTAATCGGTATTTCCAGACTTGATCATTCTTGTGATCATTCCACTATTATGTAATAATGCACCGACTCTGGGAAACTGGGTTCGGGGCGTTACAGTTGGTATCAGAGAAAGTTTAGTACAAACCTTGGAAGCTAGATTTAGATAAACTCTTATTAGAGCACGTAGACCTTAGATGAACTTTGAGGATTAGTATAGAAGAACTTTCTAGAATTTTGGTATTGTAGATATTTTTTGCGTTTTCTGAGCAATACATCTTTGTCTGGATACGAGTAGGTAGAGGCGGCTCTAGCACAGATGTACCTAGGGGTAAAACCTAAAAACACCGCTTTGATCTAGACTCGAACGGGAACTGGTGCACGACAACAGGCCTTGCTTTACTCTTGGTTACGACACTCCTAGGGGATATGCTTAGGATAATTTAAATTTTCTTTACAAACTAATTTGAAGTATTATATATAAGATGAGAGTAAATGACTTTGGTTAATCCGAATTTGTTTCAAATTGAGAATATAGTGACATGATATTCTCAAAATGATTTTATGACTACTGTTACTCACAAAATGCTTTCTTTTTTTAGTCAATGGCTGGATTCCAAGGAAGTCATAGTGACTTTGAGAATGATGTACAAGGTGGGAAAGGTAGTGGCAGTGAGCAACAAAATGGAATGTTGATGGGCGTAAAAGATATCATCTTCATGCCAAATCAATTTTCCAAAAATATGATCAACAATATATATATTAACCAATTACTAGACTCAACAAAGAAGAGGAAGGTGATGAATGATAATGGATCTAGCAGTGGAGACCATGGAGAAAGGAATCCTCAATATCCATCATGTAGGAAATGTGGAAGGAGAAACCCAGGAAAATGTCTCAATGGGACAAAGAAATGCTTTACGTGCGGGATGGAAGGACATAAAGTGAAGAATTTCGAAAGGAAAATGAAGAGTACTATTGAAGAAGATAAAAATGGTCCCAAGATTCCATTTATAGCCATTTTCCAAAAATGTAGGGGACCTGGACATTACCCGAGTGAATTCCATATTCTATAGGATATTTTCTTGGTCAAAGAAGAAGCTATATGTAAATAAATGGTTAGATAAATGTTTAAAATGTATTAGTGGTCCTTGTTGATGGGTTTAATTTGGAATAAATTTCTATTGTATTTTTAACCCTGTAGTTTTCCAAGTGAGAATGATATTTGAGGAAAATTATCTTTTCTCTTGTGGATATAGTTATAAATAACCATTTGGTTTTATATGATCGTTGGGTTTGAGGAAATTATAAGTTATTATAATTTGGGATGGAAATGCAAGGTATGAGAAAAGATTTGAGGTTTAATTATGTTATGGTTATTTTGAGGAATTTATCTCATTTTGGTATTGTTATAAAATATAGTTTTTGAAAAAGGACAATACGCAGACCGTGTGACAACCCGTCGCGTCAGACAAAGCTGTGGGAATCGAACCCACAACCAAAGTGTGATTGGGATTTATCGCCTACCACTGGACTATGTGAAGTCCCTGGTTAGTGTGACTATTATTTTTAGTTAAATTATTTTATTGATCAATAATATTTTGATTTGGGATTTTATGTCTTATCAAATGAATACCCTTAGTATAGGAAAATGATTTGGTGATTATGTGATAAATGTTATTTTGGAAGTTGTTCGCTTTGTTTTGAACACTATATGACCAAGGAAAATAGAATAGTATGGGATTTCATTTGAGGAGTAATGGTGGATTTTTATCTAAGTTTTTATTGTTGATTTATAATGATTTGGGAATGATTAACCTATAATAGAGAATATGATATTAGGTTAATTACTTTTAAGTATGTCACTTTAAGAGTAATTAATGTCATTTCGAGATACAATTTAATGTGGAAGACTACATTCTTATAAGTTTTGGGTTTCAATATTTGTTTGGATTATATTGAAGGATTTTAAGGAAAATTGATTATTTAATGGTATTTATTTAACTTGTGGGTATTGATGGTTTAATTTTAGAAATTAATATTAGTGTTTTTTTTTCTCTAATGGAATATCCATTTGGGAGATCATCAAATATTATACTAACCATTTTGGTTTTGATTAATCTCTAAAGACAAGGTAAATATATAGTTTATCCTACGTGGATCATGTATTTCTATATAAGTTTATTCTAGCTCTTCCATTGTGACCAAGTCTTCTTGAATACTCATTATTAAAAAAAAATGAGTTAGTGTTAAAAATTTATTAAAGAATGAAACTCTACTTAAAAAGTAAGTATATCTCTTTATGTTCTTAGTCAATATCATAAAGAATTCCTCGTCCTTATGTAATTTAACTTAAAACACAAAAATGTTTTCTGTTTACTTTTCCTACTGGGAGACTAATGACCGTTTGTCCCAATACAGGTTTGTGATTTTCTTATTGTTAACTTTCTCCTGATCATGTTTTCTATCTTTCTCCATCTGAACTTAACTCTTAGTTTATCGTCTATATCCATGTTTTCCTACATGGAATCTTAGTATGGGTTATATTGGGTGACATTTATACCTCTCTTCATTTCTTTTAAAGTGATAGTTTTATTGACTCTTTTTCCAATGTGGGACTTTCCATTACATTCCCAAGGCCAATTTTAAAAATTACGAGGATGCAATTCATTGAAGTAGGGGAGAATGTAACACCCCGAGTTTCCTCGGTACGTTTCCCTTTGAATAATGCAATGGCGTGCATTGTACGAAACTTCGAGATTATAACACACCACAACCAATCAAACTAGCCATTATGAATAGTAATACATACTTTTTGAAATATTATAAATTTTATCTTTCGAACTGGACTTCATTTTTGGATTCGTAATATCAAAATTAGCTTAGGGTGAAATTTTGGTACTTTTCGGATAACTTTCATATTTTGATGAATATTGAAAATTACTAAATTTTAATTAAAAACAAATTTTTAATCGAAATAATTAATAGTGATAAATTATTAATTTTAGTGGTTTTAAAGTATATTTAGAATATATTTTTACCATTTAATACAATGTTGGTCATTGGATGTAATTTCACATTTAAACTAGACATAAACAAGTGTCAATATTTTGATTGTTATTATCTCTTAAAAACACGCTACTTGTTTTGACGACGGGAATTAATTTTTAAATTAATTAATGAAATTGATATGTTTTGAATTTGGTAAAATAGACATCATTTTTGAATTCATAATATCAAATATAGCTTAGGCATAAATTTTTGTATTAATCTGGAAACTTTCATTTTTTGATGAATAGTGAAACCAATAAGCGGTAGTTAAAAAAATAATTTTTTTTCATAAAACATAATTTTACCAATTCTGTGAGTGGAATTTATAAAATCCGAGAGACACGGTTAATATCAAGGAGTAAAATGTGGTTCAATGAGATGAAAATAATTTTTGGTGAATAGTAATGTTTTACTTTTATTTACCACGGTTAAAAGTAAATAGGGTAATTAAGGGTAAATTGATATTAGAATTCCCCTAAAACATGTCCTAATTCTATTGTAAAAGTGTATCTCGACCAAAAAAAACCTTAGGAGTAAAATATTATCATTTAGGTCCAGTTGTATTAGATTAGGACATTTATTATTATTTAATTCAAAGAAGAGTTAAAAGAGTAAAAATCAAAGTTTATTTACTAAAAGATTTTTAATATAGGGTTATAAATAAGATAAACTCTATTATAAATATTCATTAGAAGGGGAAAATTATTTCCTAAATAATTGTATTTTATTTATAATTTTTAGACATTAAATACTTTAATTTATTTATGACACAATGGTGATACAATAATTTCCTAATTAATGAAATATTAAAATAAATGATATTATAAATATCCAAATAAATGTAATTTGACACTTTTTATGAATTAAACTAATTTTCTAGGTTAATATGACATATTAGTATTTATTATATAAATTGTTTTCGAAGTAATAATGCTGTTATGAATTTATAAAAAACAAAATACCCAATAGTGTCAAAATTGACATAAAAGAGTTTTTAAAACAAATATTATATTATTAATTTATATTAAATTCCTAAAAATCTAAGGTTCAGACAAGAGACTTATTTCATGATATTTTTATCATTATTTGACCACTTGGGGGTCGCTTGGATGTATATCGTATTTTTATTAACCATATAATATAAAAATACAAAGATACATTGTAAAAGTGAAACTAATTAACTAAAAATTAATACTTAAAGATAAGGTTAATATAATGACCCAAACCTGTCTAAATTCTATTGGTTGAGTGGTTTTATACCCATCCCCACCTGAACCTTTAAAAAATCCACTTTGGAACCATTAGAAACCGAATATGAATTTATTATATAATAATATTTTTAGCTTTTCCAAAGGTGCCCCTCACCCCTCTTATAAAAGGGCACTCCCCCTTCTCACTAATTCACACATTCAAAGACATTTGGCTCGGCCAAAACCTGACCAAATACACTATCAACTTTCCTCACTACAACCTAGAGGCCTTAGTTTGATCTGAAATCCAACTTAAGGAGCTCTTTTGATCAAATCAAAAGGAAGAACCCGAAGAAGAGGTAATGTTTTCACCACCCTCTTTCAAGTTCCTTTCTTCTTCAAATTGTTCATTATTTGTTATTTATATTATAAAATAATAACTCCATTATCTTCTATATACTGTGATGTTATTATAAATATGGTACAACCATATTCAGTATTCTATCCATCCATTGAATGGCATGTCACCATACGTTCGTACGTACGGATTACCGTCTCCACGTCGTGGTGTAATTGTCATTCAATAAATTATTATTTGGATGGGTACAATAATGATGTGTAATTCATGTAAATAATAAATATAACATGATAATTATTCTTTATATATGATATACCATCCAATTATATATTATTCTAACATCAAAAGAATGATATTGTCGCTCGTGCGTACGTACGGACTACCGTCTCCACAAACGCGTTGAGATTCAATCTCCATAGTATCCATTCAAGTATAATTCTTATTTAAAGATTAATAATAATTTTTAAGGACTTAATATCATTCTTTATATGAATATTATACAACCTATTCATAACAAACAGGGCTTATGTAACAAAGAATATAAAGGAAAATGAGTAAGTTAACACCCGAAATGACGATAATACTAAGATATTATTAACAAATAAATGTTAGAAGATCATAGATGATATCATATTAATGTAAATTATTCTTTTATAATTTAATAACAATTATTTCATCATTATAAAGGAGGTTAACCTACCGTTGACCAAGGAAAAAGTACAAAGTAAGGGGTTTCTTATCTCACTTTTAATTCCGTGAGAATTCCTTTGTTCACCACTTATTTATTACATGTTGTGTGTGTACTGCTCATGTTTGTATTAATTGTGTAATATAATTTAAATCATGTATATTTACATCATTATTTTATGATACTTCTTTCATGGGTGTATGTTTTGTATGTTACCAAGTCAATAAGGGAATTTGAAATTTCAATTTCCACTCATTCAGCTTTACACATACTTCATTGATTATTTTACTCCAAGATTATGTGTAGAATCACTATTCATTTGATTATGTCATAATTTCCACTCCCCTTTCTTTGGATATACTTTTTATACACATAATCACTCCATTGATAAATTCTCAAGTCATCAGTATGAACTTGATAAGAGTAATTTTTACTCAATCTCGATTTGTTGAGTTAAATATCCAAATTCATTGGTGCTGTTTTTACAAGAATATGTGTGAATGTCATCTGATTGATTTACACTAAATATCCAATAATATTGATTGTATTCATAATTTTCACACATAATTATGTCATTGATTTATTCATAACCAAAGTATATTTTCTTTATAAGAGAATTCTTCCCAATTTACATTCCATTGAGACTTCTTTGTTGTTATTTACCAAATCGCTTTTATATGGTGTATATAATGTACTTTGACATAGTATATCATGAATCCCTTTATTATCATGATATTATAAAGTTTTTATTTCCTCAATTATTTTTATTAAAGTCTCTTTCTTTTGGTTAGAAACTCTAACTGAAATACATTTTTAAGTGTTTTAAAGATTGATTATTCTAAATCTTTCTCATTAATGTCCATGTTTTAAAAATGGTTTTAAGGATTTATTTATATGGAAA
The DNA here is from genome assembly GCA_963277665.1 of Viscum album. Classification (NCBI taxonomy): domain Eukaryota; kingdom Viridiplantae; phylum Streptophyta; class Magnoliopsida; order Santalales; family Viscaceae; genus Viscum; species Viscum album. The sequence continues at coordinate 408,733,000 of OY728129.1, read as the reverse complement.
TTAAAGTTTTAAAATCAAAATTCCTTTTAAAGGTTTCAAATTGGTATGGGACACTTTGAATCTCAAATCTATTTTAAATGGATTCTTTACAAATAGTGTGACTTTTAAATGATTTCAAGAAAAAGGGGGATATTTCACTCTAATTGTTTTGATGATTATTTTCATCTACATCAATATCATTCATCATTCTCGATTGAGGTTAATATGATACAATAAAATCATCCATATTGTATCGAATGAGTTATGTTTGACACTGGATGTGAAATTTTATAACATTCATGGGTTGTGGATAAAATATTGACATCTCCTATGCTAGTTTTAATATGAATGTTTATGTTATGTTTAAAACTTTACATATGAGGAATACATTGGACTTAGTAAGTGACGAGTGGAGCCCACTATAGCTCCTCAATGCATCGGTATGTCTAATGAGAAAAACTAGTTTCTTGGCACAAGGCCTTGAAAAAATCTTATTTGTAGTCTTGGCACAAGGCCTTGACAAAATATTATTTGTAGTCTCGGAACGAGGCCTTGGCTATGTGGTTATTATAGTCTGGTATTACGAATTCCATCATTATGAAAGTGGTTATTGATATTGCATGAGATTATTCGTTTAGTAGAATATCCATGTGAATAAGTAAATGGCATTATTTCATTTTATTTTTTCCATACTATGTTGAAGTTCATGTTTAAAAGGATTTTGTTTTAGTTATACATTGACTTTAAGGTTTATTCTTATTTATGAAAGTTTCCGCTATATTGTTATCCTTACTAGGCATTTCAGCTCACCCATTTTCTATGTTTTATTTTTCCCAGGATGTGAAGAACTAAATTATGAATGACCCGCAAGGATAGTATGAGGGGATAAAAGTGTGGACTATGGAGATTACGTTGTTGTAGTTTTTCACTTATTGATGTAATGTAAACTTTATGAATATATCTAGTGTTTCCAAGGCTACTAAACTAATCGGTATTTTGAGACTTGATCATTCTTGTGATCATTCTAATGTTATATAATAATGCACCGACTCTGGGTAACTGGGTTTGGGGCATTACGGTTGGTATCAGAGGAAGTTTATTACAAACCTTGGAAGCTAGATTTAAATGAAATCTGATTAGAGCACGTAGACCTAAGATGAACTTTGAGGATTAGTATAGAAGAACTTTCTAGATTTTTGGTATTGTAGAGGTTTTTTGAGTTTTCCGAGCAATACATCCTTGTCTGGATATGAGCAGGTAGAGGTGGCTCTGGAACAGATGTACCTAGGGGTAAAACCCAAAAACATCGCTTTGAGCTAGACTCGAACGGTAACTGGTGCACGACAATGGGCCTTGCAGCACTCTTGGTTACGACACTCCCAGGGGATATGCTTAGGATAATTTACATTTTATTTACAAACCGATTTGAAGTATTATATATAAGATGAGAGTCAATGACTTTGGTTAATCCTAATGTGTTTAAAATTGAGAATATGGTGACATGATATTCTCTAAATGATTTTATGACTACTGTTACTCACACAATGCTTTCTTGTTTTAGTCAATTGCTAGATTCCAAGGAAGTCATAGTAACTTTGAGAATGATGTACAAGGTGGGAAAGGTTGTGGCAGTGAGCAACAAAATGGAATGTTGATAGGAATAAAAGATATCATATTAATGCCAAATAAATTTTCCAAAAATATGATCAAATATATATATGGTAACCGATTCCCAGACTCAAAAAAGAAGAGGAAGGTGATGAATGATAAGGGCTCTAGCAGTGGAGACCATGGAGAAAGGAATCTTCAATTTCCATCATGTAGGAAATGTGGAAGGAGACACCCATGAAAATGTCTCAATGGGACAAAGAAATGCTTTACGTGCGGGAAGGTAGGACATAAAGTGAAGAATTGCTGAAGAAAAATGAAGAGTACTATTGAAGAAGATAAAAATGGTCCCAAGAATCCATTTACAGTCATTTGCCGTAAATTTAGGGGACCTAGACATTTCCCGAGTGAATTCCCTATTCTATAGGATATTTTCTTGGTCAAAGAAGAATCTATGTAGAAATAAATGGTTAGAGAAATGTTTAAAAAGTATTGGTGCTCCTTGTTGATGGGTTTACTTTGGAATTATTTTCTCTTGTATTTTTAACCCTGCAGTTTTCCAAGTGAGAATGATATTTGAGGAAGAATTATCTTTTCCCTTGTGGATATAGTTATAAATAACCATTTGGTTTTATATGATTGTTGGGTTTGAGGAAATTATAAGTTATTATAATTTGGGATGAAAATGAAAGGTATGAGATAAGATTTTGGTAAAATTATGTTATAGTTATTTTGAGGAATTTATCTCATTTTGGTAATGTTATAAAATATAGTTTTTGAAAAAGGACAACAGTCAGACCGTGTGACAACCCGTCGCGTCGGACAAAGCTGTGGGAATCAAACCCACAACAAAAGTGTGATTGGGATTTATCGCCTACCACTGTACTACGTGAAGTCCCTGATTAGTGTGACTATTATTTTTAGTTAAATTATTTTATTGATCAATAATAATTTGATTTGGGATCTTATGTCTTATCAAATTAATACCCTTAGTATAGGAAAATGATTTGGTGATTAAGTGATAAATGTTATTTTGGAAGTTGTTCGCTTTGTTGTGAACACTATATACCCAAGGAAAATAGAATATTATGGGATTTCATTTGAGGAGTAATGGTGGATTTCTATCTATGGTTTTATTGTGGATTTATAGTGATTTGGGAATGAATAACCTATAATAGGGAATATGTGACTAGTTTAATTACTTTTAAGTATGTCACTTTAAGAGTAATTAATGTCATTTTGAGATACAATTTATCGTGGAAGACTACATTCATATAAGTTTTGGGTTTAAATATTAGTTTGGATTATATTGAATGATTTTAAGGACAATTGATTATTGAATGGTATTTATTTAACTCTTGGGTATTGATGGTTTAATTTTAGAAATTAAGATTACTGTTTTTTTCTGTAATGGAATATCCATTTGGGAGATCATCAGATATTATACTAACCATTTTGTTTTTGATTAATCTCTAAATACAAGGTAAATATATAGTTTATCATACTTGGATCATGTATTTCTATAGAAGTTTATTCTAGCTCTTCCATTGTGACCATGTCTTCTTGAATACTCATTGTTCCAAAGAAATGAGTTAGTGGTAAAAAATTATTAATGAATGATACTCTACTTAAAAAGTAAGCATATCTATTTATGTTCTTATTCAATATCATAAAGGAATTCCTCGTCCTTATGTAATGTAACTTAAAACAAAAAAATATTGTCCGTTTACTTTTCCTACTGGGAAACTAGTGACCGTTTGTCCCAACACAAGTTTGTGATTTTTTTATTGTTAACTTTCTCCTGATCATGTTTTCTATCCCTCTCCATCAGAACTTAACACTTAGTTTATCTTCCATATCCATTTTTTCCTACATGGAATCTTAGTATGGGTTATCTTGGGTGACCTTTATACCTCTCTTCACTTCTTTTAATGTGATAATTTTATTGACTCTTTTTCCGATGTGGGACTTTCCATTACAATTCCAAGAACAAGTTTAAAAATTTTGAGGATGTAATTTATTGAAGGAGGGTAGAATGTAACACCCCAAGCTTCCACGATGTGTTTCCCTTTGAATAATGCAATGGCGTGCCTTGTACGAAACTTCGAGATTCTAACACACCACAACCAATCAAACTAGCCGTTATGAATAGTAATACCTACTTTTTAAAATAATATAAATTTTATCATTCAAAATTGACTTAATTTTTGGATTCATAATATCAAAATTATCTTAGGTTGGAATTTTGGTACTTTTCGGATAACTTTTATATTTTGATGAATAGTAAAAATTAGTAAATTTTAATTAAAAACAACATTTTTAATCGAAATAATTAATAGTGATAAATTATTAATTTGAGTGGTTTTAAAGTATATTTAGAATATATTTTTACCATTTAATACAATGTCGGTCACTGGATGTAATTTCACATTTAAACCAGACATAAACAAGTGTAAATCTTTTGATTGTTATTATCTCTTAAAAACACGCTACTTGTTTTGACGACGAGAATTAATTTTTAAATTAATTAATGCAACTGATATGTTTTGAATTTGGTAAAATAGACATCATTTTTTAATTCATAATATCAAATATAGCTTAGGCCTAATTTTTGGTATATTTATGGAAACTTTCATTTTTTGATGAATAGTGAAACCACTAAGTGGTAGTTAAGAAACCGATTTTTTTTCATAAAATTTAATTTTATCGCTTCTGTGAGTGGAATTTCGAAAATCCGAGAGATAGGGTTAATATCAAGGAGTAAAATGTGGTTCAATGAGATAAAAATAATTTTTGGTGAATAGTAGCTTTTTACTTTTATTTATCACGGTTAAATGTAAATATGGTAATTAAGGGTAAAAATGATATTAATATTATCCTAAAACATGTCTTAATTCTATTGGAAAAGTGTATCTCGACCAGAAACAACCTTAGGAGTAAAATATTATCATTTAGGTCCACTTTTATTAGATTAGGACATTTAGTATTATTTAATTCAAAGAAGAGTTAAAATAGTTAAAGTCAAAGTTTATTTACTAAAACAATTTCAATATAGGGTTATACATAAGATAAATTCGATTGTAAATATTCATTAGAAATATAAAAAGATTTCCTACATAATGGTAGTTTATATATAAATTTTAGACATTATATAATTTAATTTATTTATAACACAATGGTGATGCAGTAATTACATAATTAATGAAATATTAAAACAATTGATATTATAAATATCAAAATAAATGTAAATTGAGACTTTTTATAAATTCCTATAATTTTATAGGTTAATGTGACATATTAGGATTTATTATATAAATTTGTTTCGAAGTAATAATGCTGTTATGAATTTATAAAAAACAAAATACACAATAGTGTCAAAATTGACATAAAAGAGTTTTTAAAACAAATATTATATTATTAATTTATATTCAATTCCTAAAAATCTAAGGTTTGGCCAAGAGACTTATTTCATGATAGGTGTATCATTAATGGACCACTTGGGGGTCTCTTGGATGTATATAGTAAGTTTATTAACCATATAATTTAAAAATACAAAGATACATTGTAAAAGTGAAACTAATTAACTAAAAGTTAATATTTAAAGATAAGGATAATATAATGACCCAAAACTGTATAAATTCTATTGGTTGAGTGGTTTTCGACCCATCTCCACCTTAAACTTTAAATAATCCACTTTGGGTCCATTAGAAACCGAATATAAATTTATTATAAAATAATATATTTAGCTTTTCCAAAGGTTCCCCTCACCCCTCTTATAAAAGGGCGCTCACCCTGCTCACTAATTCACACATTCAAAGCCTTTTGGCTCAGCCAAAACCTGCCCAAATACTCTCTCAACTTCCCTCACTAAAACCTAGAGGCCTTAGTTTGATCATAAAGCCAACCTATGGAGCCCTTTTGATCAAATCAAAAGGAAGAACCCGAAGAAGAGGTAATGTTTTCACCACCCTCTTTGAAGTTCCTTTCTTCTTCAACTTCTTCTTTGTTTGTTATTTCTATTCTAAAATAATAACTCCGGTATCTTCTAGATAATTTTATGTTATTATAAATATGGTACAACCATATTCAGTATTATATCCATCCATTGAATGGCATGTCACCATACGTGCGTATGTACGGCTTACCGTCTCCACGTCGTGGTGTAATTGTCCTTCAATAAATTATTATTTGTATTTGTATAATAATGATTTTTAATTCATGTAAATAATAAATATAACATGATAATTATTCTGACTATATGATATACCATCCAATTATATATTATTTTAACATCAAAAGAATGATATTGTCGCTCGTGCGTACGTACGGACTACCGTCTCCACGAACGCGATGAGATTCATTCTCAATCATATCCATTCAAGTATAAATATAATTTAAATATTAATAATAATTTTTAAGGACTTAATATCATCATGTATATGAATATTATACAACCGATTCATAAAAAACATGGCTTACGTAACAAAGAATATAAATGAAAACGAGTAAGTTAACACTCGAAATGATGATAATACTAAGATATTATTAACAAATAAATGTTAAAAGATCATATATGATATAATATTAATGTAAATGATTCTTGTATAATTAAATGAAAATTATTTCACCATTACATAGGAGGTTAACCTACCGTCGACCAAGGAAAATGTACAAAGTAAGGGGTTTCTTATCTCACTTTTAATTCCGTGAGAATTCAATATTCACAACTTATTTATTACATGTGGCGTGTGTACTGCCAATTTTTGTATTCATTGTGTAATATACTTTAATTAATGTATATTTACATCATCATTGTATGATCATTCTTTCATGGGTTTATGTTTTTTATGTTACCAAATCAATAAGGGAATTTAAATTTTCAATTTCCACTCATTCGGCTTTACCCATACTTCATTGATTATTTTACTCCAAGATTATGTGTATAATCACTATTCATTTGATTATGTCATAATTTCCACTCCCCTTTCTTTGGATATAATTTTTATACACATAATCACTCCATTGAAAAATTCTCAAGTCATCGGTATGAACTTGATAAGAGTAATTTTTACTCAATCTCGATTTGTTGAGTTAAATATCCAAATTCATTGGTGTTGTTTTTACAAGAATATGTGTGAATGTCATATGACTGATTTACACTAAATATCCAATCATATTGAGTGTATTTATAATTGTCACACATAATTATGTCGTTGATTTATCCTTAACCAAGGGATATGGTCTTTATAAGAGAATTCATCTCAATTTACATTCCATTGAGACTTCTTTGTTGTTATACACCAAATCACTTTTATATGGTGTATATAATTTACTTTGACATAGTATATCATGAATCCCTTTATTCTCATGATATTATAAGGTTTTTATTACCTCAATTATTTGTATTCAAGTGTCTCTCTTTTGGTTAGAAACTCTAACTAAAATACATTTTAAGTGTTTTAAAGATGGATTATTCTAAATCTTTCCCATTAATGTCCATGTTTTAATAATGATTTTAAGGATTTATTTATATGAACATTAGAGTTTTAAAATCAAAATTCCTTTTAAATGTTTCAAAGTGGTATGGGACACTTTGATTCTAAAAATCTATTTTAAATGGATTCTTGAGAAATAGTGTGACTTTTAAATGATTTCAAGAAAAGGGGGATATTTCACTCTAATTGTTTTGATGATTATTTTCATCTATGTCAATATCCTTCATCATTCTCGATTGAGGTTAATATGATAAAATACAATCTTCCATATTGTATCGAATGAGTTATGTTTGACTGTGGATGTGCTATTTTTATACCATTCATGTTTTGTGGATAAAATATTGAAATTTCGTATGCTAGTTTTAATACGAATGTTTCTGTTATGTTTAAAACGTTTCATATGAGGATGCATTGGACATAGTAAGTGACGGGTGGAGCCCTATATAGATCCTCGATGCCTCGGTATGTCTCATGAGACAAACTAGTGTCTTGGCACAAGTCCTTGACAAAATCTTATTTGTAGTCTTGTCACAATTCCTTGACAAAATCTTATTTTTAGTCTTGGCATGAGGCCTTGGCTATGTGGTTATGATAGTCTGACATTATGCATTCCATCATTATGAAAGTGGTTAATGATATTTCATGTGATTATTCGTTTAGTATAATATCCATGTGAATAAGTAAATTGAATTATTTCATTTTATTTTTTCCATACTATGTTGAAGATCAAGTTTAAAAGGCTTTTGTTTTAGTTATACATTGCCTTAAAGGTTTATTCTTATTTATGAAAGTTTCCGCTATATTGTTATCCATACTGGGCATTTGAGCTCACCCCTTTTCTATGTTTTATTTTTCCCAGGATGTGAAGATTTGAATTATGAATGGCCTGCAGGGATAGTATGAGGGGATAAGAGTGTGAACTATGGATATTACGTTGTTGTAGTTTTTCACTTATTGAGGTAATGTAAGATTTATTAATATATCTAGTGTTTCCAATGCTACTAAACTAATCGGTATTTTGAGACTTGATCATTCTTGTGATCATGCCAATGTTATGTAATAATGCACCGACTCTGGGTAACTGGGTTCGGGGTGTTACATTTCACCCTTTAGTTGATAGAATAAATCATAAATCTTTGGAAGAGGGTAGTAGTTCTTCAATATCACTTGGTTCAAGCGATGATAATTGATACACAACCATAAAATTCCATTAGCCTTCTTCATGAAAAAAAACTAGTGCACCCCACAGTTACAATGTCAGCCGAACCAAACCACACTGAATCATACTATCGGGTTCTATATGTAGCAATCACAGATCAGAAGAAATCATCATATACGGAGACATTGAGATAGGAGACACACCTAGCTATAGCTTGATCCCAGACTTGATATCTTAATGAGGGGGCAACGCTACAACCTCATCTAAAAAGGCATCAGATTACTCTTCTATGACCCTAGGAAATTCCAATTTCTAAACCTCCAATTAACTCATAATTATCCCATACATCAAATATGACAAGGAAGAAACATGCCTCTTACCCATATAAGGGTCTCGCTCATGAACAAACACTATTGGATCTACATAAGCATAAAAAACACAAAATTTCTCCTAAATAAATCCATGACATCTTACACTAAATACAACCAATCCATGATGAGGATGATGTCATATGGTTGTATTCATAAACATAAGAAATCTCCCCAAGAGCAGTTCGGCCCCAACACTAGCTCACAGTCTCTACACACTTCAAACAAGTCAGATCTCCCTCCAAATGGCATAGTCAACGCCAATGGAACTGGAAATCTATCTACCTCAAGTCCCAAAGCATGAAAAAGGATAGGTGATATGAAGGAGCGTGTCACTCCTGGATCAAACAAGGCATGCATCCAAATAGAAACATGAAAAGCGTACCTTGAACGATATCTGGCTCACCTGGAATTGGAAATGCTAAAGCGTGAAGCTGGCCAAGACCAGCTCCATGACCTCTATGACCACGCTAATGAAAACCCGAATGGATGAAATATTCTCTCTAAGGATGAGGATAATCCTAGGACCATTAGCTACTTTCACCATATACTCTTTGCTAATCCCAAACTAGAGAAACCTGCTGTTGCTACCTCAGATGGAACTGTTATAATGGAGGAACCTAACGCTGAACATCTGGTACACACTGAACACTAAGAAAGGTCGACCACTCTCATAATTGATGACCTTGATGTCCACACTAAAAATTTGAATCTGATCACTTATCATAGGCCTGAGAGATGCTACTCTTGAGAAATGAGACATTGAGGGATCGGACCTACCCCTAGCTGATCGGAAACTCTTTTGTCTTGACAACTAGGAACTCCAAACCATAGATATTATACATGAGGAATCCTGATTACTTCCCTATCCCGAGGACCTAGTTCAATCTAACATACTATAGATTAACTCTTCTATTTCTAGCACCTTGAGAAACGTCTTTAGCATAAATGGGGTGACCTGGAACTAGATCTCTAGATGCAAAGCCTCCTCAAAATTCCTCGCCATGGACTCCACATTTAGAAACAGGTCCAAAGCATATCACAAAAGGTTCCTAAAATGGACCCCAAACTCTGACACACTGGATCTCCCCTGCCGAGGGGTATGAAACTCTTTGAAACTAGTCGCCATTATGGTCAAAGAAAGAAAATCAACTTTGAACTGGTCTCAGAACTCCTCCCATGAGACTACTGACTCCTCACAATCATTAGGTAACAAGAACCACCACTGCCTCACTGCCCCACATAGCATCATCAAAGCCAATGATACCCAATTCTATTTCTGAGCATAGATCAAACCGAAGGATATCTCAACCTGATGTAACTAGTCTTCTGTGACTATATCTGAAATAAATCCATCGTACCTCTACGTACTCGAGCATTGAAACTCTCGAAGTGTCCTCCTCCAAGTTTCATCATCGTCAACATCCACTCTATGATGATCTGCTAGTGCAACTTCCAAAACAGATTCTACATGAACCTGATAAGGAAATCGACCTAGATCCATTCCTACAGAAGAAAAAATGGTTTGATCTCATAAACATGGAATATGGAATACTTTAACATTAATTAATTATTTTATTTTATTATTTTTAGGTTAACCTATCTCATGGTATATCCATTGAAACATAGGTACAATGAAAAATGATGCATGATCATTTCATAGGTCTCTACCCTACAATCATTATCAATTTGTTTAGTATCCATTTTAATCTTAATGTTATGTGCATCAGATCACAAGGGGACTCAAATACCCATGTATTAGCTAGTCTCCCATGTTTTCAATAATCACTAAACTTAGTTGAAACTATTTCCCTACAAACCCATGCAACCTCACATGTTCCGCACTCCAAACTCTATCTTTTCCCCCAACCATACCTCTAATACCACTTTTTTATGACCCCCTCCCCATAATTTGTACCCGTCCTGGGATGAAAATGGGAGAAGAGAGATAGTGACACCGAATTACCACCTCTAGTAGGCCCCGAGTTGGGGACATGCACCGAGTGTATAATAAATACACATAAGAGAGGAACTATCCTCTAGAAGAACACATGCGAAGGAGAGAGATAAGATAGAAACCAACTAACTCCTCATAATATTATAATAGAAAAGGAAACCCAAGTACACATATATAATTTCTTTCAATAACTAATACAACTAAAAGGAAAATGAATGTAAAAAAAGAAAAGTAAATATGACAACAACCACAAATACCAAACAGATTCTGCTAAATTGCAAGCTAGTAGTAATCATCCTGATTTCAAACCTACTCCAATTAACCTAAAAACAGTTTATATATACATAGGTTTATTATAATTGTATACTTAGTAGGATCCTCCTCATATCCTCTCATAAAAATGTAAATAAGTCATTCTAAAGTATAGTGATCAACAAGTGAAACTAACTCATCACCTAAACAGGTATACTAAGTTCCCAACCTCACTATGGATACTCTCAAAAATTATCGCATACAAGAGAATATTATATAATAAAGAATATCAAGGGTACCTCACTACCACTTCCCCATTGGTTTTCTACACTACCTCAATATCACACTTCATGAGCATATCTCTCGAAAAGGATATCCCATAGACACTTGGGAAAAGCTCCACAACATGAAACTCATGAAACATACCACCACATACACATAACGAAAAGTAACCAAGTAGTTTCTATGATCTACCACATCCCACATAACGTGTATCATACATCAGATGTTATACCTCAATCTATCATATCCCATACACTAAGTAAGGATCCGCAAGACATCATAGCCTATACACGTTATACATATTACAGTCCATAGGAATCTATATCCAAAATAGATGTGTGTGAAATAAACACAAGTCATTACATACCTCTACTCACATATATGGGGGAAACTAACCTACATACATACCAACACAAGTAACTACCAAGAGAATAGAGAGAGGTCAAAGGGGTAGTCATCCATCCATCCTCCCACCAGGATGTTGGAGAAAACACCCCTAGGGATCAAAATCCCTGAGGTGTCAGTTTCCATAATTGATAGGGTGGAGTAGTGTATAAAACCAAAAAAATTACATGATATAATATAGCTGAAAACCACACTATGGGAATAACCTAGCCACATTCTCAAGTGCAACCAACATCTCTCTGATTCCTAACTGCCACTGCTAAGACTAGATATCCTATAAGAACACAACCATTTAAAGAGCTACATTATGTTATTTTATTCTTTTTTCATCAGTTTCACATTAAATTAATTAATTATTAACCATTAATTAACCACTAACATTTCCCACATTACATTACATTAGCATTACAACAAATATTCATACCCTCCAGGCATAAACAAACTGATTACATGGATTCTCAGTATTATAACCTCAACATTGCATCCCAATGTGTTCCAACCCCATGGGTTAAAAATTTATTCATTTATGATATTCATTAATTTTCATATTAACCGGTATTCTAGGAAAAGCATTCTAAGCTACCAAACACATGGGGATAAACACGGTGTGTAGATGAACAACCTGTAAAGTTTCTACCACTAATAGCAGGATCATAGACTCATACAACCATGAGAAACTAAACACTAAAATCACGGGACATACCCCACGTGTCATTGCCTCTCTAGGAAAGAGAGTAACCAAAACCATATGCCTCAAGTAGCGGGGAAAAGAAAGTAGATAAAAAAATATGGTAATTGGTCAAACATTTGATTCAAACAAGAATCCATCTTTCATAACAATGGGTAATCCAAACTTCAACCCATTCCGTCATCTCTGGTGTCCTCCCTCACACCCACATGCATATACCAATGTATCTCGCCACTTCAGGTGTCAACTGCTACCACCAAAACCATGCCTCCCCACCCCTCATACCACAACAACCCACAGGCTCAGCCATCCTGGGCTCACATTACATCGAGGCCTCCCTTCCCCACATACCACAACAGCCCTCTAGGCTCATCCATCCCAGGATCACATTATCTCACAAGTAGTAGGAAACAAACATAGTAACCATGATATTGGCCTTAAAGTAAGGCATACATCCTTCTCCCACAATGATCTCTCATGGATCCTTAGTATAAGGCACATAGCCTTCACAAGAAAATGAGCTACTCATGCCATATAAAGGCATTGTATTTTATCACAAAACTGGTCCTTCTTCCATCTTGAATTAACTAATTCATTATCACAGGTTCTAACTACGTGAAAACGAAGAAAAAAGCTTTCACAATTATCAAAAATTAATTAAACAAATAATTTCACATGCCTTTAATTCCATTGTCAATAAGAATCAACATGCTTCAGGATCATTAAAAAATTCAAATAAATGTGGAAACTTGCATCAGTTTTATTATCAATAAATTACAACAACAACTGGATTCATTAAACATACCTATTTAATTTTATAGCCAATTAATTAATTTTTAATTCTGAATTTACATTATTTACCAATTTCTCATGCTACTCCTAGAATAATAAGCACAATATAGATATCATACTATCTAGAAAATCAAGAGGCAACCCATTATCAAGATACAAAAAACAACATTTCCATGTGACCAATACCAATTAATTAATCCATATCAAGTAATAATTAGGTTAATTTCATTGCGATCGAAGGGGATGACTCATGATAACAGTATGATTTCACTTAATTAATTAGATACTCAATAGAACCCCTACCTCAAAAGTTCATTGAAATTCTTCACACGAGAATAAACCATGCAATGGATCTCCGATCACCCCTTATGCAAGAACTGCATCCACTAGAGGATGTTGTGGCACAACCACACCAACCAACAACCAAGAAAAACCCCATTAGAAACATGGGAGATCATCCTTCATCACATAAAAAGTATGGGAGGAAAAAGAGATCAACAAAGAAGAAACTGTTTGAAAACAAAGGAAAAACACACCTTGGATCAACCCAAGTCACCACAGATTGAAGATGGAAGCTAGAAATTGATCCTTGATTAAGGAATCCCTGAAACGTTGAAGAGGGGTTCAACGAGGTCGCATGGATTCAGGAGAGAGACATTGAATCTGCAATGTTTGACAACCCAAGTGGCTGGAAATGTTTTAAAACATACATAATTGAGGAATTATATGATGTGTAATCACCTTTCACGTTATGTAATCCTCAAAATTTGGTTTTTACTGAAAAATGTGTCAACTATTCACTTTATTTATTTTTTAAATCCTGATATATTACATGTTGTGAAACCCATATTCTTCTCTTGTAACCTTCTTTCACAACATGAAATCTCCCCTGCTTCCAGGTTATAGCATCCAAACTCCTCCAGACTTCTTCCAAGCCTCCTTCAAGCACCCCGGTCTTCGAAAACATGAAAAGTTACGTTCCACATGGATTTGGGCCCTAATAGGTGTTATCCCATAACCAAATGCCAAACATAATGAAAAATATATATCATATGAGTTTTAGTATGATATAAATCCATTATGTCATAAAAAAATTATGATAGAATACAAAGTGTTTGTTAAGGATATAAACTAACTTACATCAAGAAAAACACAATGTGCATCTAATATAATTATCCCAAAAGTTTATTAGGATATTACAAAAATCCCTATGATTGAAAATATATAGTCATGTAATAAACTATGTTTCTATAAATGGGAGAACATCCCGATTTGTAATAGTGATAGAAATATTGAATTGGGTTTATTCACTTCAATAGATGCACAAATGGTTGGAATATGAACAAATTTCACAAGAGGTGTGGAAAAGAAATGTTCTAGAGACACATACTGCATAGGAAGGTTAAAACTATGGTGATGGTTTTATATTCACCACGGGTGGTGATACATTATTCATTAAGAATAATAATTCCTACTAGAAGGTGGTATATAAAAATTAGATAAAATTGAAAAGATCAATTAAAATTTATTAATGGATTCTATGTATCAAAGTACAAGGGGATTATTATTTTGAATATTGTGGTGGGTATTCAAGTGAGACTATACATGGATGGTACAAGAGTGGTACCAATAAGGATAGATTGGTTATATCGAGTTATTATTCCTAAATTCATTAGAATTTTATATGTTATAACTAATGAATATGATCATTTTATTCAGAATAGGATGTCAAGACCACCAATCATTGAGGGTGTCTATACGATGTTGTTCGATTGGTGTAGCCTGATCTTTTTTGAATGATGTTGGGTCAAATGATTTTGGACCATACTTCACATCAGGACGCAACTACACAGTGATCTCATTGAAGGTTATAAGGGGAAATGCTCCCCTCCTTTAGGGGTGGAAGGCCGCCAACCAATTTTTTTTTGCGACACTGTAGAAACTCTAACTAATTGTAGCAGAATTGACCAGATGACACCAATAGGGAACTGTAACATAGAAATTTTTTGGAATTACTACTGTAGTAGGCTGGAATTTAGAGACAATGGTACTGTATATTTGCAGACTTCCAACCACCGACCTCTGTAGAATATTGTACTTGGGTGGTCATGACATTGTAGCGATGTGGACTTCCATACATCATTCACTGTAGCAGTGTGTTCTTTCTGCATGGTTGGTGAAACAATACATCATCTTATTTATTAGCCCATTTCAGGCTTGGGTGTTTCTCTGCGAAATATTGTGATCTCCTTGTATTTTTGTGCTCACTATGTTAGTGAAAGTACATCTCTTGGTGGACGTAGGGATCATTTTCTGAACCACGTAAATCATTGTGTCCTAAGATCTTATTCTCGTTCTTTTGTTTTTTCCCTTTTACTCTTTTTTGAATCATTTTTCACTTCATTTTAATCACTGTTTTTTACAACAGATGCAAACTGAATGGGATAGTGACATTATAGAATGCCAATAAGGGTGAATGTTACTAAAATCTTGTTTAAGATTGAATGTAAGAAACAATACCATAGTGTTCATTTGGAATGAATATTTTCCATGTGTCTACTTGTGGTTTGTGGGAGAACCATAGTTTTCTGAGTAAAATATGTTTAATAACATATGGAAAAAAACTATTGGTCATAAAGTTATCTATGAAAATGATTAAAGTGATTATCCAGTGATTGACTTAATGTAACAACCCATGTTTTAGGGAACAAGATCTATTGAGGTAGATCTAATGATTTCTTGGACCTAGTCAATTGTATATATATTGACATCATATTTAAATATACAAGTAGGAATAATTTGAGAGAGATTTTTTTCTAGATTCACATGACATAAATCTATCCAAGAAGACATGCATTGGCGTAGGAGGAGATTAATGTTGTTAGTTGAATTCTATATGCTTTAGAGATGGATCAATCACATATTCCATGAAATGTACAAGATATGGTATTTCCAACATATAAATTATGGTAGAAAAATATCAGTTATATACAGGAGAACTATAAGGGAAGAAATCAGAACTATCCAATTGATCTTGAGAAGTACAAAAGATATGTACCTGGTAAGTGGAGGGAAAAAATACTAGTTTTCATGGGACACAAAGTAGTTTTCCTTGGATCAATTTGATCAAATATTATAGTCACGATTATATAATGAGAAACACATGATCTACAATCTAGTGGTATCCATACGTACAAATAACGAGAACGTTACAGCTTCATAGGTAGCTAAGAAGTAGTTCAAAATATGCAACAATTTGTTCCAGTTTTTGGAATCATACAAAGTAACTATAATATTATAATAATGTAAATTATGATATTATTAAAAGACAAGATGTCAATTTTTGAGAGTAAGTAGAAGAGAATACACTTAGGGATTATATTTATTGAGTAATTTTACTCAAGGAGGTGAGGTCGCAAATAACAGAATAACGACACAATAGAAACATGGTGGTCCCAACAACTATTATTGTGACTCAGTAGAAACATGATCTTAATCATGTGATAACTAACAAGGATGGTTAGAAAGATGGCACTAGTGAAAGTGAGGGTGTTGTAATAGTGGATTCCCAAGACCCAACTATATAGTACTTTTAATGAGCATTTCATGTATATAGTGAGATATGCATGATGTACTCTTAACATTATAGTGTAGATATTTTTTCATCCACTATTTAAATGTTAAATCCAAAAATTATTTCGTATAAAATGGTTATAGAAGATCCCATTCTATAATGAGAGCCTTGAGATACTATGAATTTAGTCTTAAATATATGTCCTATGGTCTAGATACATCACACTGACTAGACATGGATGATGTATGACTATCATGTGGTAGGGGATCATAATCTTTGAGACTTATTAAGGTAAATTTCACACTTAGATATCTGTAGTAGGCGATATCACGAGGATAGACCTTCTAATAGGAACACATGTTTAGGTGTCATTGGTAGTTACTATATATGAACATGTGTATTAGTCTCCTGAATTGAGATCATTATCAATGTGGTCCATTTGATCACGTACTTTGATACAAGGCAAAAAACATGAGAATGAATTCATTGTGAGGTAGCTTGTGTTGGATGCATCATTGGTGGTATTACATTGATTGAATGCTCAAAATATAATTTG
This sequence comes from Viscum album, assembly GCA_963277665.1. Classification (NCBI taxonomy): domain Eukaryota; kingdom Viridiplantae; phylum Streptophyta; class Magnoliopsida; order Santalales; family Viscaceae; genus Viscum; species Viscum album. The sequence goes on along the minus strand of OY728129.1, from coordinate 408,715,885 downwards.
TCACTTCTATGTTGAGGAAGTAATATCTTGGGCCAGGTTTATTAGGATGGTAGTACCTTCATAAATCTGTATCCATGGTAGTCAAAGGTAAATTCAACCAGATAGATCAACAAATAATAAATCAATAATGTACGATGATTCAAGTGTGTGTCTTGCTATATGAGATATCTAAATACAAAGTGATTATATTACATAGTGCATTTTCGTAGGTTGGTTGTTGTTGTTATGACTATCCCTTATCTCTTTGGGGGCCTTGATGGGTTACTATAATCCTCTCTTGGTCTATGAATCATATTCACTAGTATCGAGATAAGGGTATAGAAGGCCACACACAATAGTTTATTCAATAGTCCACCCTATTTAGGAAAATATGTATATAAAAATTGGTGGACCCTACCATTGGGTATAAGGTTTTATATGAGGATATAAGATCACCAATGAATAAATAAATTCATATCACTCGTGTTTAGAATAATCACTATTGAATTTTCTTATTAAATTTATTTACTATTATTAATGTAAATACATTGAAAATGTTATATGAACAAATATTATTTTAATATTTAAGGTCCATTTAATGTTTATAGGAATGATGAGTCAAGTTAATGGTTCAGTTTTATCACGTAATATATTTATCATATTACAAGAAAGTGATAAAAATATAAATGATATTTATGACTTATTATAGTAGTCAAAATATGTTTTTTTATGACATATTTAATGTGTAAAAAATATTAGTGGATCAATGAGCCTTTTTCATGTAATTTCATAACTCACTATATATATGAGAGAGGCTCTCACAAGATACTATTCACTATGAGCTCTTGAGATCTTCTCTCTCCTCTCCGGTTTTATAGTGAGAGGACCTCTCGATCCATGTGATCATATCGAGGTCTCCCTCATATATCGTAAAAACATCAATGTAGTGATCATCAGGATGTCAAAGGTGCCATCAGATATCCACCCTAGCACCCAGAAATCGATGATTGATTCTACCAAAAAAAATTTAAGCGCGTGTGGATGATCTACAAGAATTTGAATTCAGATTCTTCAATAATTTTTCAATGGTGATGAAAAAATGATAAATGCTTGTCTTTAGATCAAAATATATATTTATGGTTTTATTGTTCTTCTTAAAATTCTTCACGCGTGATCCTCAGGCTTAAACCGGGTTATTTCTTTACCACTGATGACATTTTTACATCCATTTCTGGTGAAATTTTTTAATTCCCCATCCCACCAACTTCTTTTGTGTGCCTCAGTACATTTAGTAAACTCAATACACCTTTCGATTTTATCCTCTAAGGATACACTCTTTTCATATTCTTGAGGCATAAGGACTTTGTGTGAAACTTATTTCTGGGTTACCTTTACATCAAAACATTATTCACTATCAGAAGTATCTTATTACAAGGATATAAAATTCCTCTTGACGTACTTGAATGGCATCTTATTCTTACATTTTTATTGAGAAAATGTTTTATTGAAGGAATCATTTTTCTCGAATCATCTATTAATTTCCTCTCCCCCTTCACATTAATTTCAAATTCATGAGGGACATTTGGTAGAGAAGTGAAAATTGTTTTCATAATTAAAACATTTAATGTGTTGTTTACCTTGATACTAAATTTTCCCCCTTTTGATGTTTCTTGACATTAGAGAGTGAATCTTATCACAACCTTCAATATCCTCTTCTTTATAAAAGGCATTGCACTCATCTTCAATATTCATATTAGTTAAGTCTTTAAAAGATACATTGTTTTCCTAACACTTCTTTAGAGAGAATTTCCTCTTCTCATCTCATAGTTGATTAATGTAACAACCCGAAATTTTGAATAAATCTTATTTCCTATTTTTATGTGCTATTTTATTTTTATACTCAACAAAAATGTTTCATTTGATAACATGAGTATAATTAAAATGATACTGTTGGTTTTTGACTGTTATATGACCATTGGTCAATATGACCACTGGAAACTAAACGTTTTGATTATTGTCTCTAAATACAAGTAATCTTGGTTAATTAATATAGAAAGAAGATTCGATGGCCTCACCCAGTAGTCTTGGACCAATCGAAGCCCATCTAACAGAACTTGGGAAGGAGGTAGCACCACTGGGCTTTGCTCTAGACCAAACCCAAGCTGAACTTCATTGTATAAAGCTAGAACGGGATCGCCTTCGCGAGAAGTTCAAACTGATAGAAATCACTACTCGTGTGATGTTGGCCGAGCCTCCCTCAGATTCTCTCACCATAGCACACCTTACACTAAGGTCTTATGCTGGTGTGATAAGGGGATATGTAAGGAGACCGTAACTGCCTTGTGTAATCCTTTGTTTTAAATAAAAATTGGGATTTCTTCTTATGATGAAGATTATGAATTTTCAAATGACCGGATAAATATAGTATGCATATTTTTGACGAATTTTAGAAAAAGGATATTTTAAATATGTTTATGTAAACCCTAAATAATTAAAAATGTGTAATGATTTTCAAAAAATGGTCTTCTGCAATTATGTTCAGTACTAAATTTAGAGTCTAATAAGATCAACTTGATTTTTGATGAATAGTAAATTATGAATAGTGATTTTAGGATTAGGATTAGTAATATAACCAAATGGATTAGTAATCTCACTTAAAGAAAGTTTTAAAATAATATAGGCACCTTGATTAAGTAATGTGATTCAATAAAATAGTTAAATAACGGTTTCATTAATTATTATTCAAGTATTAGTTTTTTCGGGTGAATAGTGTTTTTTAATTAAAAATTTAATTAAAAATAATTAGAAAACTATTTTTATAAAAATGACTTTATTTTTGAACTCAGAGCATCGATATTATGTTATGGTAATTTTTGGGGTTTTTTCTGAAAAAAAAATGAATTTTCGATGAATAGTGTTTTTATTTAAAAATTAAATTAAAAATATTTAGAAAATTATTTTTATAAAATGGATTCCATTTTTGAAATCAGAGCATTGATATTTGGTTAATGTGAAATTTTGGGATTTTTCTGAGAAAGTTGAATTTTCAGTGAATAGTAAACATACAGTTTTAGGGTTTCGGTATGTTTAATGACATCATAACGGTGTCATGATGATGTAATGAGATATTTTGAGGTTTGGACGGCCAAGGGTGATGAATTATTGTTTTGGGGGCCCCATGTGGCCTAACTCCATGATAAATGACAAGGGAGAGCACATGGGTTTGAGAAAAGCACATGTGAGGTGTCCCTTGGCCATTAATGCCTTGTCCCCTCACTTTCCCTATAAATACCAAGCCATCCTCTCATCCATTCGACTCCCAACTCTCCCCCAACAAAGTTCTGGTCTCATTACCTCCCAAGGAGTCCTCCCATGGTGCCCCCAAGCCCTGAAGGTCCCAAACTTTGAGTTTTAAGAGTTATGTTTTAAGGTAAGGGATCCGACCTCTCTCTTTCATTTCAAGTAATCTCTTTTATTTCATTCCTTTTATGCTACATGTTCTTATGTTGGAGGATGTTCTTTTATACTCCTCTTACTTCCCTTTTTATGTTCATATAATGAGAGATCCCCTCTTACTCTCATTATTTCGTTTTATGAAGTTTTAAGTGGCGCCGTTAGGCTGCCGAAATTTTTGTAACGGATTCTTTCTCCCTTCTCATTTTTCATGATCTATTTTCATGTAAAGTATTTCAAGTTCCTTTTTGTTATGTTGGGGTATGATCTCTATATCTATCATACTGGACTCTTATGTTCGTATGATGAGAGACCTCATTTGATCTCTTCAATTCAGTATTTTTAAGTTTTAAGTGGCGCCATTAGGCTGCCGAATTTTTAAGTGGTTCTTCACCCTTCTCGTTTTGAAGTTCTACTTTCATGTCAATTATTTCAAGATCCTTTTTTTATGTTGGGGTATGATCTCTATATCTATCATACTGGATTCTTATGTTCATATGATTAGATACCCCATTTGATCTCTTCAATTCAGTATTTTGAAGATTTAAATGGCGACGTTAGGCTGCCGAATTTTTAAGTGGTTCTTCACTCTTTTCATTTTGAAGTTCTACTTTCATGTCAATTCTTTCAAGTTCCTTTTTGTTATGTTGGGGTATGATCTCTATATCTATCATATTGGACTCTTATGTTCATATGATGTAATACCCCATTTGATCTCTTCAATTCAGTATTTTGAAGTTTTAAGTGGCGCCGTTAGGCTGCCGAATTTTTTAGGGGATTCTTTCACCCTTCTCATTCTTTTCAAAGTTCTACTTTCATGTCAAGTCTTTCAAGTTCCTTTTTAATTATTTTGGGGCATTATCTCTATATATATCATACTTAACTCTTATTTTCACATGATGAGAGACCCTATTTGATATTTTCAAATCATTTTGTTGAAGTTTAAGTAACGCCGTTAGGCTGCCGAACATTCATAAGAGAAATCTAATTTTTGTCTTCCTTCCATGTTTTTCATTTCAAATGGTATGTCCTTGAAATTTCATTACCATGATCATGTATCCTTTTTATTCTGTCTATATACTGTTTTATGGGTCATTTATGAATGTTTGACCCATTTTCCCTCACTTTTTATTGTCTTCTAAAACCTCATAACATAGCCGTTATGCTGCAGAATTTCCGTCTCAAAATGTCTCTCTCTTTTTCGAAAGTTCGTTTATATTATTGAGTGAATACTCAAAGATATTTATTTTAAAGGGGTATTCACATATATACCAAAATTTTCTATTTTAAAAATCTGGGATTTACATACATGAGACCCACCTTCCTTTTCTGTGGGTTTTAAAGTGACGTAAAGATCATGTATTTAAAGCAGTTTTTAAAACATTGTGATTATGAAATGAAACCCATTTATTTTATGATATATGGGTTATTTATGAAATGTTTGATGATGATATATGTGGCTCACATGATAATAAAGGCAAATTTAAGGGTGCGCCCTGATAGCGCTCCAATGCATTGGGTAATGATGTAACCACTAGAGATTACAATTTTCACGATACCTTGGTGAATAACCTTGGTAATTTTCAAATGACACCGTGGGGATGGACCTTGGTGATATGTTCATGATTGTCTATGTTAAATGATTTAGCCACATTTTCAAGTTATGAAAAATGTTATTTTTATTATGATATGCCTCCTTATTTCATTCTCATGCCTTAAAGTTCTTTTTCATGACCTTATTGAAGTATCTCAAGTTCACATGTAAAATGTTTCTCTTGTTTTCCTTACTGGGCTTTTTGCTCACCCTTTTTTTTGATGTATGCTCACAGGTTATGTGATGCAGTAATGAACCTATGATGAACATTAGGAGAATCCTTTCAAGTGTTTTAGAAGAATGTTTTATGTTTTCATGTTTAAAGTTCCTGGTTTCCAAGACACTAAACCTTAAAGATCCTCAGTTTTGTAAAATGTAATGAATGTTTATGTGATAAAGAGGCATGATTTTATAGTTGGTATCAAAGGATGGTTTAGTTATTTGTGGAAATTAGGATATGAAAAATCTAGGAAGAACCCTATAGAAAAGTTTAAATATAGGAAATCTTCCTGGTATTTTGGTGAGTATTGAGTAAGGGGTTTCCAAGCAAATACATCCCTGTCTGGATACGAGCAGGTAGAGGTGGCTCTGGCACAGATGTACATAGGGGTAAAACTTGAAATCACCGCTTTGAGCTAGACTCGAACGGGAACTGGTACACGACAACGGGCCTTGCTGCACTCTTGGTTACGACACTCCCGGGGGATTTGCTTTGGTAAATTCATAAGCTTAGTATGAACCATTATTAAAGGAACAAGGATAAAACAAAATAAAGATTCACATAAGAATATATGATCATGGATAACCTAGATTAGAACCTAGGGTATCACAAGTTATGATATACTTTTATTCTACATATTTATCCTTTTATGCTTAAAGTTTCCTTTTCATGATTATTAGCTAAGTAAATAAGCCCCTAATTATAGTTTCTTTTCATAGTTAATGGCGGGAAATGGAAGAACATGTCCCAAAAAGCAATGTGATAGGAAATGCGACGATTGTCGTATTAATATGATAGAGGTGATTAGGGTATTAAAAGATGATTATTATTTTGGAATACGTTCACTATTTTAGGGACCCTATATGATCGAGGTAAATAGATTACTACGGTATTTTCATTGAGGAGTAAGGTAGACTTATATTTTGAAGAATCGATGAATTTATGGTGGACTTATAGTGATTTAGGTTACTTATGGGAATGATTAACCTATCTTGGGTAAAATATGTTTAGTTTAGATAATTTTGTTATAAGATGTTAGGAGTGGTTGATGTTGTTTGGAGATGAACAATGAAGTTTATTTTGGAAGACTATGTTATCAAATCCTTCTTGTATTTGGGTTTCAATCTTAGTTTGGTTAATTTTGAGGAATTTTAAGGACCGTTATTTATGGGATGGTCTATAATGAACTTTGGGTATTACCATGGAACAATGAATATTTAAAATTAGTTTCCATTCCTATGGGATTCTTCCTTTTTGAAGAGTTGTTTAACCTTACCCTTTCTGTTTTTGGGATAATGTTAAAGATAGAAGAAATAGATAGTTAATCTTTTGTGGATTATGTGATTCTCTAGAAGATGATTATTGTGTTTTGATGAGTCCAAGTAGTTTTGAATGCTCATCTTCTGGGAGAAAAGATTAGTTTTGGTAGAAACTTATTAAAGGGTGAAACTCTACATGAAGGTAGATATATTTCCTTATGTTTTTGTTCTATGTTGTAAATGAATTCCTCAAAATTATGAAAAGGAACGTAAATCAAAAATGTTGTTGGTTTACGTTTCCTACTAGGTAATCAAAGATCGTTTACACACATCATAAGTTTGGGATTTTCTTATGGTTAACTGTCTCCTAATCATGTTCTCTGTCACACTCCCTCAGAACTTGACCCTTTTTTTTCTCCTCCATGTCCATGTTTTCCTACATGGAATCCTAGTGTGGGATAACTCGGGTGACCTTCGTACTTCCCTTTCTTTCTTTTAAAGTAATAGTTTTACTGACTCCTTTTCCGTTGTGGGACTTTCAATGAAATTTCAAAACCTAATTTTAAAAAAATTGCGAGGACGCAATTTCTTAAGGGGGGAAGATTGTAACAACCCGAAATTTTGAATAAATCTTATTTCCTAATTTTATGTGCTATTTTATTTTTATACTCAACAAAAATGTTTCTTTTGATAACATGAGTATAATTAAAATGATACTGTTGGTTTTTGACTGTTATATGACCATTGGTCAATATGACCACTGGAAACTAAACATTTTGATTATTGTCTCTAAATACAAGTAATCTTGGTTAATTAATATAGAAAGAAGATTCGATGGCCTCACCCAGTAGTCTTGGACCAATCGAAGCCCATCTAACAGAACTTGGGAAGGAGGTAGCACCACTGGGCTTTGCTCTAGACCAAACCCAAGCTGAACTTCATCGTATAAAGCTAGAACGGGATCGCCTTCGCGAGAAGTTCAAACTGATAGAAATTACTACTCGTGCGATGTTGGCCGAGCCTCCCTCAGATTCTCTCACCATAGCACACCTTACACTTAGGTCCTATGATGGTGTGATAAGGGGATATGTAAGGAGACCGTAACTGCCTTGTGCAATCCTTTGTAATAAATAAAAATTGGGATTTCTTCTTATGATGAAGATTATGAATTTTCAAATGACCGGATAAATATAGTATGCATATTTTTGACGAATTTTAGAAAAAGGATATTTTAAATATGTTTATGTAAACCCTAAATAATTAAAAATGTGTAATGATTTTCAAAAAATGGTCTTCTGCAATTATGTTCAGTACTAAATTTAGAGTCTAATAAGATCTACTTTATTTTTGATGAATAGTAAATTATGAATAGTGATTTTATGATTAGGATTAGTAATATGACCAAATGGATTAGTAATCTCACTTAAAGAAAGTTTTAAAATAATCTAGGCACCTTGATTAAGTAATGTGATTCAATAAAATAGTTAAATAACGGTTTCATTAATTATTATTCAAGTATTAGTTTTTTCGGGTGAATAGTGTTTTTTAATTAAAAATTTAATTAAAAATAATTAGAAAATTATTTTTATAAAAATGACTTTATTTTTGAACTCAGAGCATCGATATTATGTTATGGTAATTTTTGGGGTTTTTTCTGAAAAAAATGAATTTTCGATGAATAGTGTTTTTATTTAAAAATTAAATTAAAAATATTTAGAAAATTATTTTTATAAAATGGATTTCATTTTTGAAATCAGAGCATTTATATTTGGTTAATGTGAAATTTTGGGATTTTTCTGAGAAAGTTGAATTTTCAGTGAATAGAAAACATACAGTTTTGGGGTTTCGGTATGTTTAATGACATCATAACGGTGTCATGATGATGTAATGAGATCTTTTGAGGGTTGTCCGGCCAAGGGTGATGAATTATTGTTTTGGGGGCCCCATGTGGCCTAACTCCATGATAAATGACAAGGGAGAGCACATGGGTTTGAGAAAAGCACATGTGAGGTGTCCCTTGGCCATTAATGCCTTGTCCCCTCACCTTCCCTATAAATACCAAGCCATCCTCTCATCCATTCGACTCCCAACTCTCCCCCAACGAAGTTATGGTCTCATTACCTCCCATGGAGTCCTCCCATGGTGCCCCCAAGCCCTCAAGGTCCCAAAATTTGAGTTTTAAGAGTTATGTTTTAAGGTAAGGGATCCGACCTCTCTCTTTCATTTCAAGTAATCTCTTTTATGTCATTCCTTTTATGCTACATGTTCTTATGTTGGAGGATGTTCTTTTATACTCCTCTTACTTCCCTTTTTATGTTCATATAATGAGAGATCCCCTCTTACTCTCATTATTTCGTTTTATGAAGTTTTAAGTGGCGCCGTTAGGCTGCCGAAATTTTTGTAACAGATTCTTTCTCCCTTCTCATTTTTCAAGATCTATTTTCATGTAAAGTATTTCAAGTTCCTTTTTGTTATGTTGGGGTATGATCTCTATATCTATCATACTGGACTCTTATGTTCATATTATGAGATACCCCATTTGATCTCTTCAATTCAGTATTTTTATGTTTTAAGTGGCGCCATTAGGCTGCCAAATTTTTAAGTGGTTCTTCACCCTTTCGTTTTGAAGTTCTACTTTCATGTCAATTATTTCAAGATCCTTTTTGTTATGTTGGGGTATGATCTCTATATCTATCATACTGGATTCTTATGTTCATATGATGAGATGCCCCATTTGATCTCTTCAATTCAGTATTTTGAAGTTTTAAATGGCGCCGTTAGGCTGCCGAATTTTTAAGTGGTTCTTCACTCTTTTCATTTTGAAGTTCTACTTTCATGTCAATTCTTTCAAGTTCCTTTTTGTTATGTTGGGGTATGATCTCTATATCTATCATATTGGACTCTTATTTTTAGATGATGTGATACCCCATTTTATCTCTTCAATTCAGTATTTTGAAGTTTTAAGTGGCGCCGTTAGGCTGCCGAATTTTTTAGGGGATTCTTTCACCCTTCTCATTCTTTTCAAAGTTCTACTTTCATGTCAAGTATTTCAAGTTCCTTTTTAATTATTTTGGGGCATTATCTCTATATATATCATACTTAACTCTTATGTTCAGATGATGATCGACCCTATTTGATCTTTTCAAATCATTTTGTTGAAGTTTAAGTAACGCCGTTAGGCTGCCGAACTTTCATAAGAGAAATCTAATTTTTGTCTTCCTTCCATGTTTTTCATTTCAAATGGTATGTCCTTGAAATTTCATTACCATGATCATGTATCCTTTTTATTCTGTCTATATACTGTTTTATGGGTCATTTATGAATGTTTGACCCATTTTCCCCCACTTTTTAATGTCTTCTAAAACCTCATAACATAGCCGTTATGCTGTAGAATTTCTGTCTCAAAATGTCTCTCTATTTTTCTAAAGTTCGTTTATATTATTGAGTGAATACTCAAAGATCTTTATTTTAAAGGGGTATTCACATATATACCAAAATTTTCTATTTTAAATTCTGGGATTTACATACATGAGACCCACCTTCCTTTTCTGTGGGTTTTAAAGTGACGTAAAGATCATGTCTTTAAAGCAGTTTTTAAAACATTGTGATTATGAAATGAAACCCATTAATTTTATGATATATGGGTTATTTATGAAATGTTTGATGATGATATATGTGTCTCACATGATAATAAAGGAAAATTTAAGGGTGCGCCCTGATAGCGCTCCAATGCATTGGGTAATGATGTAACCACTAGAGATTACAATTTTCACGATACCTTGGTGAATAACCATGGTAATTTTCAAATGACACCTTGGGGATGGACCTTGGTGATATGTTCATGATTGTCTATGTTAAATGATTTAGCCACATTTTCAAGTTATGAAAAATGTTATTTTTATTATGAGATTCCTCCTTATTTCATTCTCATGCCTTAAAGTTCTTTTTCATGACCTTATTGAAGTATCTCAAGTTCACATGTAAAATGTTTCTCTTGTTTTCCTTACTGGGCTTTTTGCTCACCCTTTCTTTTGAAGTATGCTCACAGGTTATGTGATGCAGTAATGAACCTAGGATGAACATTAGGAGAAGCCTTTCAAGTGTTTTAGAAGAATGTTTTATGTTTTCATGTTTAAAGTTCCTGGTTTCCAAGACACTAAACCTTAAAGATCCTCAGTTTTGTAAAATGTAATGAAAGTTTATGTGATAAAGAGGCGGGATGTTATAATTAATGTGCTACGTGATTGATCAATTATAGAGTCATCAAGATATCTGTCTTCAAGAGATGATTTTTTTGTAACAAATTTATTTGGATGGATTCTCCTGAGTTTCTTCACCATTGTACAGTATTTAGGAATTTATTCATATCCTTTGATAGTTCTGATAATACTATTAACCTTAGTAAAGAACTCATCAATATATTTATATTCATTCATTATCACATATTAAAAATGCATTTTACAGAATTGTAGATTTGATTCCTTTACCTTTTTATCTCCTTCATAAATACTGTGAATCTTTTCAGAGATTTCCTTAGTAGTTTTACAGCCCATAACTTTTTCATGTTCCTTATTAGATAAAGAGGAAAATAATGAAATTATCTCCTTTACATTAGTCTCAACATTCTTCTTATTATAAATAGACCATACAATAATCTTACATGGTACTATAAATCATTGTCAAACTAAATCAAGGAAATAAACTTTATGAGAGAAAAGATAAGGTTCTAGATGTTCCATCTAAATATGAAAGCACTTTCCATCATAAATGGAAACTTCATTTTCATTTATTGAGTTGTGCTAACCCATAACAATTTCAAGAGAGATCTCAAAAGAATACATGGACTCTGAAACCAATTATATGGATCACTTGATGATATGATCAACACTGAGAGTGTGTGTGGGGGAAGGGGTCAGTTTGTGTTGATACAATTTTTTAAAACACCAATGCTACAATAAACTGGTCTGGGATGACCTAACTCGTCACCCAAGCTGGCTCACTATAAGGTCCAAAATGCATTCTGTATCACCACTGGCTGACGATAAACACTTGATTATCAAAACACATAACCATGGGAACAATTTCACCATAAAATCACTACACAACATGTCTTATGTATAACAAGATAAAGTTATACAATTAGAGTAAATCATGGATGAACCGGTACATAACCATGTGACATAACAAAATAAAGCTAGATAACTAATCCTGAAAATAAACCAAAACCATTTCTACATGTTACTATCCATCAACACCATCATAAACTAGCATGAAGCGTCAAAAACCAAGATAAGTCGTCAAGCTAAACGATGTTATAACATGTATCCTTCAATACCATGTCTGAAAAATCCAGAAGGAATATATAGTGTGTGTGGGAAACACCCAATAGGATACCACCATGAATATATAAAATGTCTGTCACCATTAAACCATTAGTTCTATCTTTAAAGGGTATCAGGTTTGTTTATGTTTTTTGTGTAGGTGTTCATCTTGTCTGGAGAAGATCATGTATGGTGGTTCATCGTCCGTTTTCTGGTTTGGTTGATGGTTTCAATGTCCAGGGAAGTCTATATTTGGTGATGACATGATTTGGTTCAGCGTGATGGATGGTGTTTTGGTGGTTTGATTCACCGGTGGGAATCTTCCAGTGTGGTTATGATGGGGAGGTGAAATGGTAGGATGTTGGACGTGTTTGGTGTGAGACTCAAGGCAGGCACGTTACTTGTGATTCACAGGAACCGAAATTGATGATGATGCCTTTTGAAAGTTGTATTTTGAATTTGAATTATGTGGATTCAGGAACTTCCTAAATATAAGGTTTCCCGCTTACCCTTAAAGATGTTTTTTCAAAATGGGAGAAAATCGATTTGGAGTCTATCTTTAAAGGGAAACAAGTTTCATAAAGAAATTTATTTTTGAAAAAAACTTTTCATAAAAATTTAGTTGGTTTCCTTTAAAATATAACATATTCAAACAAACCATGAATATGACTCAAGTTCATGAAAGATAAACATAGGGAAACAATCAAACCATCCATAAGATAAACATTAGAGCATAAATGCATGGAAAGTAACCATTATGAATGAAACCAATCACAAAGAACAAATGATCGCTTCCCTATGGGAATACATAACTAAGAAATTCAAGGAACAATAGCTAGAACAAACATGAATCCTAAAAATATTGGGTCATATCAATGTCGATTAGTATCAGAACTGATTCCCCTTGTGGTGACACAATCAATAAGGTTTTCATATGTCCATAACCTGACACATCCAAGGTTAACATATCCTATTATTTCTTAAAAAATTGACGTATACCATACCAACAATTGAATATAACATTTATACAATAAAATAATTACCTATTTTATTCTTGAAAAACTTTTTTAGATTCAAAACCATCTTTGAGGATTTTCACGGAACACATGATGTGCATAAAACTTCTTTATAAGAAAAACACCCTTAAAACCATTTTCTATTATACCAAAGGTGAAATTACACAAAATAATCCTCAAAGAAATTAAATAAACCATTTTCATAATCCAAACTAATGGAAAACTCAAGAAAAACAAGGTGTTTCATGATAAAGAACCGTTGTATAGAGACACTTACCTCACTAATGGAGGAAACTTAGATGACTTCCAAAAATGTGGATTAGAAATGAATAGACCGAGTCCTCTCAGTCCTAGATACATAAAAAACATCATCTATTACACATAAAAACATTAATATCCCACCATCACAACCCTTAAGAGTTAGAATAAGAGAGATCAATTAAAGATCTAGTTAATAGAGGAAATCAGGTGGAAATTGGAACATACCTCAAATAGATCCACCAAGACAGAAGGAGAGTAACCAAAGGATTAAAGGGAGAACCTCATATAATGTTAGGGAAAGGCAGGGTTGAGTGAATGAAATATTAGTGTGATATTTGGGTAAATAAAATCAATGGAATTAGAGTAGTTTTCCATTTTTAAGAAAGTCGTATGGGTCACACGGTTAGAATACAAAATTAGAAAAACTGTGGGATAACTATGTAGTCCCTAATTCCATTTGAAAACCAAAATGCATAGTTTCCTTAGAATAGCTTCAAAGTTTGTCAAAATCTGTTCTAGCTATGAAACCTTTTATAGACCCAAACCCAACTATTCTCACAATTTTTAAGGAAATATCACATGGTTAGAAAAATCGTTCTCAAAATATGAAAAATTCCACTCAAATCAATAAATCCATATTTCATGGTTACCATACAGTCATTATTAACCATGTGCATACCAATCGCCTAGCCTGTTTCTTCCCAAATTAATAAATATAAACCCTTTTCTCCAGAAATACATTAAAACCAAAAAAGAGACAAAAAGAGACCAAAATAAAATACACATGTGACCCAGAGGGTGTTAAAGATCTTCCCACCATTCCAATTTCTATCCCCAAAAATCACACATGATTTTGAACTCACAAAGAGATAAGACCACTACTTCATTATAATAAATTCACACTGCAATGTTTCATGGATATCCCATCTATATTTACATAGTACATGATCCAAGGGAATAATTTTACTACACAATACCATATTTTTATAACCCATCATCTTAACTAGTTTCTTAACCACTAAGGTGTTAAACTAAAGATCAACATCTTCCCATTTTATCACATGAAAAGGGATCGATTGATACCTCCTAAAATGGGAAACATGAAACACATGTTGAATCAACGTCATGTGGGAAGGTAAGTCCAACTAGTATGCCACATTTCCAAGTCATTTGAAAGGGCCAAAAACCTCAATGACAACTTACCTTATCTTACTAACCAATGATGTCCCAAGTGTGGTGAAACCAGGATAAAAACCAGATCACCTACCAAAAAATCCAACAGGCGACGAGGATGGTTCACATAGGATTTTTGGAGACTCCAGGTTGTTCTTAACCTCCTTCATATGAACTACAGCTTTTCCATCAGATATTAAACAAGAATTGATCCAACTAAAGACCACTCTCTGAACACTGACCAACAAAAAAGTGATCTACATGGCCACCTATACAACACTTTAAATTGTTCCATTTTAAATGAATCCTGATAACTACTGTCATAGGAAAAATCAAAAAAAAAAAGAAGATACTTTTCCCATGAACCACTAAAATCAAGAATTCATTCCCAAAGCATATCCTCAAGAATTTTAATGGCTCTCTCAATTTGTCTATCTATCAAAAAGTGATATATTGGGATTAACTTCAAATGGGTATAAATTTTATCTTTTAATAATTTATCAAACCAGGATTTAAATCACATATCTATATTAGAAACAATATTAAAAAACACTCCATGGGAATTAATAATCTATCAAACATATATGTGCCCGATCTCTTACACCTTTATCATATCCTTAATCGGAATAAAATGAGATAATTTCATAAGTTGATCAATGATCACCCAAATAACATTCTTCCCACTAAGAATCTACGGTAATATGACTATAAAGTCTATGGATATCTCATTCCACTTCCATAACTGAATGGGTAAATGGGGAAATAAACAAGCAAGTCTTCAGTGCTCCACTGTAATATTCAAATAGGTAAGAAAATGTAATACAAATTCCACAATCGACCACCTAATACATGAACACCAATACTAATATCTCAAATCATGATACATCTTGGTATTCCCAAGGTGCACAAACAAATTATACCATTGTCCACTATCCATCAACTCCTTCCTCAAATTTATCAAAATTTCAAATCTACCTTAGAAGAGAAATAAATCATCAGGAGACTGATACTAGTCACCTGAGGTCTCCCCACCATATAGGATTTCACTAAAATACTGAAAATAGATGTTCGTTTATTTTCCAATATGAATTTTATTATCAAATAAAGAATCTACTCTCAAATAAGTTAAGAACACCTGCTGATCAATTACTACCACATCCATGTGCATCCCAACAAACAGACTCATCAAATACCCTTATTACTGATTCCTTTAAGGATTGATTTCTTAATTTCCTTCTCAACACATCAATGACCACATTACAATTTCTATGTTTTTATGAAATATCAAAATCAAGAGTCTTAAAATACTCAATCCAGTATCTATGTTGTATGTTTATTGTAACGCCCCAACCCCAGTTACCCAGAGTCGGTGCATTATTACATAACATTCGCATGATCACAAGAAAGATCAAATCTCGAAAGACCGATTGGTTTAGTAGCCTTGTAAACACTAGATATATTCATAATGTTTTACACTAAATCATAAAGTGAAAAAATACTAAAATAACATATTATCTCTATAGTCCACACTATTATCCCTTCATAATATCCCTGTAGGTCATTTATAATTTACTTCTTCACATCCTGGGAAAAATAAAACATAGAAAAGGGGTGAGCTCAAATTTCCAGTAAGGATAACAATATAACAGAAACTTTCATAAATAAGAATAAACATTTCAGGCAGTGTATAACTAAAACAAAAGCCTTTTAAACTTGAACATAAACATAGTATGGAAAAAATAAAATTAAATAATGCCATTTACTTATTCACATGGATATTCTCCTAATCGAATAATCACATGCAATATCAACAACCACTTTCATAATGATGGAATGCATAATGCCAGACTATCATAACCACATAGCCAAGGCCTCGTGCCAAGACTACAAATAATATTTTGTCAAGGCCTTATGCCAAGACACTAGTTTGTCTCATGAGACCTACCAATGCATCAAGGAGCTATAGCGGGCTCCACCCATCACATATTAAGTCCAATGCATTCCCATACGAAATGGTTTAAACATAACATAAACATTCGTATTAAAACTAGCATACGAAATGTAAATACTTCATCCATAAACCATGAATGGTATAAAAATAACACATCCACATTCAAACATATCACAAAACCTTCAATAAAATATAGAAGTTTTGTATCATAACAAATCAACTTCAAATAAGCATAAAATCCATCAAAGGATGTTGACATAGATGAAATCAAAACTCTTTTTAGAGAAATATCTCTTTCTATTTTGAAATCATTTAAGAGTCATATATTTATAAAATAAAACATTTTATTTGAAAATATTCTTATAATCTTTTAAGGGAAGCATCGATGATTTTATAACGGCGGAAAATAGCTGCACCCGCCGTATAAGTTAAAAAACATTCTTACCTTAATTCTGTCGAAATGGTTAAAAAAGCACCTTGTTTGAAAAAAACGGAAAGATTCATTTATAATCCTCTTATAAAAAGTCAAAAAGGGTATAAATTCTTATAACCCATTTTATTGTAAATATTAAAAATGTTTTGATATACATTTTTAAGAAACATGGATGTGGATGATAAAGAAATCTCAGTAGATTATTACGTATAAACAACCTTGGATAATGAAGAGATTGTGAAATAACCCTTACCTTGTTCTTCTCCTTGGTTGGGGTAGGTTAACCTCTTGTATAATGGTGAAATAATTTTTATTAAAATATAAAAGAATCATATATGTTAATATGATATCATATATGATCTTTTAGCATTTATTTGTTAATAATATCTTAGTATTATCGTTGTTTCGGGTGTTAACTAACTCGTTTTTATATGTTTTGTTACGTAAGCCATGTTTTTCATGGATAGGTTGTATATTATTTATATCCAGAATGATATCAAGTCCTTAAACATTATTTTTAAATCATAAAATGATAATTATACTTGAATGGATACGATGGAGAATGAATCCCATCGCGTTCGTGGAGACGGTAGTCCGTACGTACGCACGAGTGACAATATCATTCTTTTGATATTAAAATAATGTATAACTGGATGGTATAACATATATACAGAATAATTATCATGTTATATTTATTATTCACATGAGTTACACATCATTATTATACTCATCCAAATAATAATTTATTGAATAACAATTACACCACGACGTGCAGACGGTAAGCCGTACGTACGCACGTATGGTGACATGTTATTCAAAGGTTGTATAGAATAATGAATATGGTTGTACCATATTTATAATAACATCACAGTATATATAAGATACTGGATTTATTATTTTGGAATGGTAATAACAAAGACGGAAGAAGTGGAAGAAGAAAGGAACTTGGAAAAGGGTGGTGAAATCATTACCTCTTCTTCGGGTTCTTCCTTTTAATTTGTTCAAAAAGGCTCTTAGAATGGCTTTATGACTAAAGTAAGGCCTCTAAGATGAATTGAGGAAGGTTTAGAGAGTATTTGGGAAGAGTTTGGCCTAGCCAAAAGGCTTTGAAGGTGTGAGTTAATGATAAGGGAGAGTGCCCTTTTATAGGAGGGGTGAGGGGCACCTTTGGAAAAGCTGTAAATATTATTTTATAATAAATTCCTATTCAGTTTATAATGGCTCCAAAGTGGATAATTTAAAGGTTAAGGTGGGGATGGGTCGAAAACCACTCAACCAATAGAATTTAGACAGGTTTGGGTTACTATATTAACCTTATCTTTAAGTATTAACTCTTAGTTAATTAGTTTCACTTTTACATTGTCTCTTTGTATTTTTATATTATATGGTTAATAAACATACTATATATATCAAAGAGACCCCCAAGTGGTCCATTAATGATACACCTATCATGATATAAGTCTCTTGGCCGATTTGTAGATTTTTAGAAATTTAATATCAATTAATAATATAATATTTGTTATAAAAACTCTTTTATGTCATTTTTGACACTATTCAATAATTGATTTGTGTGAAAATCATAACAGAATTATTACTTCGAAAAAATTCAATTAAATAAATCCTAACCTGTCATATTAACCTATAAAATTAGTTTAATTCATTAAAAGTCTCAAATTATATTTATTTGGGTATTTATAATATCAATTATTTTAATTTTTCACTATTATGGTAATTATTGCATCATCATTGTGTCATAAATAAATTAAATTATTTAATATCTAAAAATTATAAATAAAATATAATTATGTGGGAAATAATTTTATATTTCTAATTAATATTTAAAATCTAATTTATCTTATGTATAACCCTATATTAAAAATGTTTTAGTAAATAAATTTTGATTTTAACTCTTTTAACTCTTTTTTGAATTAAATAATAATAAATGTCCTAATCTAATTCAAGTGGACCTAAATGATAATATTTTATTCCTAAGGTTGTTTTTGGTCGACATACAATTGTCCAATAGAATTAGTACATGTGTTAGGGTAATATTAATATCATTTTTACCCTTAATTACCCTATTTACTTTTAACCGTGGTAAATAAAAGTAAAAAGTTACTATTCACCAAAAATTACTTTCATCTCATTGAACCACATTTTAATCCTTGATATTAACCATGTATCTAGGATTTTAGAAATTTCAATCACAAAATCGGTAAAATTAAGTTTTACAAAAAATTCTGTTTTTTAACTACCACTTAGTAGTTTCACTATTCATCCAAAATTGAAGTTATTCAGAACAATTCCAAAATTTCACCCTAAGCTATAATTGATATTCCAAATTCTAAAATGAAGTCTATTTTAAAAAATTAAAAACATAAAATTTTCATTAATGAATTTTATAATTAATTCCCACTGTCACAACAAATAGCATGTTTTTAAGAAACAATATATATCAAAATATTGACAATTGTTTATGTCCAATTTCAAAGTAAAATTAAATATAATGAACACCATTGGATAAAATGGTAAAAATATACACTAATTATACTTTAAAACCACTAAATAATATAATTTATCACTATAAATTATTTTGATTAAAAAAAGTTGTTTTTATGTATTTTGCACTATTCATAAAAATTACAAGTTCTTAGAAAAATACCCAAAATTCAACTTAGGATAATTTCGATATTCTTGAATCCAAAAATGAAGTCCATTTTGAAATATAAAATATATATAATTTCAAAAAGTAGGTATTACAATTCATAACGGATAGTTTGATTGGTTATCGTGTATTAGAACTCGATGTTGCGTACAACACACGCTATCACATTATTCCAAGAGAAGCGTACCATAGAAGCTTGGGGTGTTATAATCTCCCCTCCTTCAAATAATTTCATCCTAGAAATTTATATAATACTACCGCATGAAAAGACTCGGGTGGTTCTTCATCATAAGTTCCTCAGGTTCCCATGTTTCCTCTTCCATCTTATGGTTTCTCCACAAGACTTTTACCAGACGAGTCATCCGGTTTCTCAGTACATGTTCTCTCGTATCAAGAATTCTGATGGGCTCTTCGCAATAAGACGGATCGGGTTCCAGTTCTAATTCCTCATAGGTGAGTACATGTGTTGGGTCAGACATGTATTTCCTCAACAGAGATATGTGGAACACATCGTGAACTTTGGAGAGACTTGGAGGCATTGCCAATCAGTAAGCTACAACCCCAATTCCTTCTAGAATTTCGAAAGGTCCGATGTACCTGGAAGTCAATTTACCTTTCGTACAAAAACTTATAACTCCCTTCCATGGAGATACCTTCAGGAAAACATGATCACCGACCTGAAATTCCAAATCCTTCCTTCGATTATCGGCATAGATCTTCTGCCTACTTTGAGCTACTTTGATGTGATTTTGGATTACCTTCACCTTTTCCATCGTTTCCTCCACAAGTTCTGGGCCTACATGTTTTCTTTCACCAACGTCATCCCAACAGGTTGGTGTAAGACATCTCTTTCCGTATAACGCTTCATATGGTGCCATATGAATACTCGAATGGAAGCTATTGTTGTAGGAAAATTCTACCAGAGGTAAATATTGATCCCACATATCCTGAAAGTCAAGTGAGAAGGATCTCAACATGTCTTCTAAGGTTTGAATTGTTCGTTCTGATTGTCCATCTATTTGAGAGTGGTAGGCAGTGCACAAATGAAGTTCAGTATCCAAGTCTTTCTGAAGACTTTTCCATAATCTTGAAGTAAACCGGGGATCATGATCAGAAACAATCGATATGAGTACTCCATGAAGTCTCACAAATTCATCAATATATAGTCTTTCTAGACGTTCTAGTGGTATATCTTCTCTTATAGCAAGAAAATGTGGTGACTTTGTAAGACGATCAATAATGACCCATATTGCATCGTTCCTTCTAGGAGTCTTTAGTAGCCCCATGAAAAAGTCCATCGTAATATTGTCCCATTTCCACTTCGGTATAGGAAGAGGTTGCATGACTCTTCCAGGCTGTTTCCTTCCAGCTTTCACTTGTTGACAAACCATACATCTTGACAAAAAATCAGCAATCTCCCTCTTCATGTTGTCCCACCAAAAATGTTCCTTCAAATCTCTATACATTTTGGTGCTCCCAGGGTGTATAGAGAAATTGGAACTATGAGCATCATCCAAAAATTCCCTTTTTAGATCAGGTATATAGGGAACACAAAGTCTCTTCCCGAATTTCAAAATTTCATCTTCATACACAAAGTCTCTCAATCTCCCATCATTCACAGCTTTAATCTTCTTTTGAAATTCTTCATCATCGGTCTGAGAACTTTTAATCCTTTCTAGTAAAGATGGTTTGGCAACCATTTGAAAAAGCATTGTTGTTTCACCTTCCCTGGTTATTCCCATGTCCATCTTCACTAGATCCATGAAAATTGGATCCCTTTCAATTCTCATATTGTTCAAAACTCCATGATCTTTTCTGCTCAAAGCATATTCCACCTTGGTTTCTTTCCCCGTGTGGTAGTGTATAGTACAATCATAATCCTTGAGTAATTAAAGCCATCTCCTTTGCCTCATGTTGAGTTCTTTTTGTGAGAAAATATAATTCAAACTCTTCTGTTCAGTATAAATCTCACATTTTTCACCATAGAGGTAGTGCCTCCATATCTTCAAAGTAAAGATCACAGCTGCTAACTCAAGATCATGAGTAGGATAGTTTTGCTCATGAATTTTCAACTGTCGTGATGCATAGGCAAAAGACCTATAATTCTGCATAATGACACAACCAAGTACTTTCTTTGATGCATCACTATAAATAACGAACCCATAATTCCTCGATGGTAGAGTCAATATAGGAGCATTGATTAATCTTCTCTTCAGTTCTTCAAAACATGCTTCACACTCTTTTGTCCAAAAAAATTTAACCCATTTATGTGTGAGCTTCGTTAATGGGTTTTCTAATAGGGAAAAATTATGGACGAAACGTCGATAATAACCTGCCAAACCAATAAAACTACGTACCATATTTATACCCGTAGGTTCTGGCCATTCTTGGATTGCCTGGGTCTTAGAAGGATCAATAGAGATTCCATCTTTAGAGACAATATGACCAAGAAAAGAAATCTCATGAAGCCAGAATTCACACTTGCTAAACTTCCCATATAATTCATGTCTTCTTAGAGTCTTCAGGATAATGCGCAAGTGACTTTCATGATCCTCGTAGCTTTTAGATTATACCAAGATATCATCAATAAATACCACCACAAATTCACCGAGATATTCCGTGAAAATTCTATTCATCAGATCCATGAATACACAGGGTGCATTAGTCAATCCAAATGGAATTACAGTAAACTCGTAATGTCCATACCTGGTTCAAAATGTTGTCTTCAAAATGTCTTCCTTCTTTACACACAACTGATGGTATCCAGATCGAAGGTCAATATTTGAAAATTATTGAGATCCATGCAGTTGGTCAAATAAATCATCAATGCGAGGTAGGGGATACTTGTTATTTATTGTTATACCATTGATCTCCCTGTATTCGATACATACCCTCATAGATCCATCTTTCTTTAAAAAAAAAAGAACAGGGGCTCCCCATAGAGAAACACTAGGGTGAATAAATCCCTTATAACAAAATTCCCCTAGTTGTTTCTTTATTTCAACTAATTCTACAGTGGACATTCTATAAGGGGTCTTTGATATAGGCCTTGATCCAAGAATTAAATCAATGGAAAACTCAACTTCTCTTTCTGGAGGATGTCCAGGTAAATCTTCCGGAAACACGTCTACATATTCTTTCACAACAGGTACATCCTCTATTTGAAAATTCCTTTCCTCACCCACTTTCATTTCATTATCCTCTTCCACAATAATTTGAATTTAGTTGAGCTTATGGGGGTGGATCTAGATAATAATTAGGTGGTGACGATTCTTCTTTAAAGAAAAGGTGTTCCTTATCGTCATCATCAAAAATCGTAACCTCCTTCTTCTTACAATAAATCTTCATATAATAATCCAAAAGCCAATCTATATCAAGGATTATATCAAACTCAATCATATGTATGACGATGAGATCAGCGGATAAAGAACTTTATGTTCTCTAATGGGGATTGATTCACAAAACTTTGTTGCAATGATACTTCCATTAAGAGTTTTAACTGACAACTCCCTTGTTAAATCAAATTGAAAATATCTAATTTTCTTAGCAAACTGGGAAGATATGAAACAATGTGATGATCTAGAATCAAATAATGCATTTGCTAAACTTGAGGAAAACATTAAATTACCTGCCACCACGTCTTTCAGAGCTTCTACCTCAGCAGTAGTGATAACATAAGCTTGGCCTTGATCCCTTGGCCTTTTCTGAGGTAAGTTCCCCTGACACTTAGGACATTCATTTTCATAATGTCCCATCTCCCTGCAATTGTAGAATTGAACTTTGGTAGCTTCCTTCTTCCCTTTCCATTCACGAGATTGGTGTCCTTTTCCCCAAACTTGTAACAGACACTCATTCCCTTCAAGCAAGTACTGGGGTGTTTCTTCCCACATTTACCACAGGATGGATATTCAACCTTTCCATTCTTCCCCTTATTTCCATTCCCAGATTGATCAGAAGATCTCTTCTTCTCTTTCTTTACTTTAAAGTCATAAGAGTTAGAGAATTCCTTTTCTGTTCTGATAGCACATGAGACAATATCTTCGTACGATGAGAAGGATTGTGAGACTAATGCTCAACAGATAAATGGTTTTAACCCATCAAAGAAACGATCAATCTTACTTCTTGAGTTACGTATATAATCTCCAGCATAACTTTCTAACCTTGTAATGTTAGCCTCATAATTTGCGACATTCTCATCCTCCTTTTGTCTCACACTCAGAAATTGCCTTTCCATATCTACTCGATGGTCATGGGGAAAGTATTTTTCTAAAAATAGATCTTTGAACTCCCTCCATTCCATATTTGATACTTCATCACATTCCTTTGTGGTTTGAATAAATGACCACCATTGATCAGCATATCCAGTGAGGTGGTAAACTTCCATGATAACTTTTTCCCATTCACTACTCCCCAAAGCCTGAAATATTTTCTCTAGGGAACTTATCCATTTCTCAGCTAATAATGTATTTTTACTCCCATTGAATGTTGGTCGTTGCAACCTCATGAAGCGATCTAACATTGATCCTCCACGCTGTGGATGAGGGTGCTCCATACGGGTAAGGTTATTATTCATAACCTGAGTGAGTTGTCCCAGTATGGTGATTAGCTGATCAACACCAGTTGCATCACCAGCTCCACTATAATTATCTTGAGCAGGAGGGAAATCCCTACATGGAGAGCGTGCATTGATACAATTTCCATTTCTTCCACTAGGATCCATTTCTAAACAATGGCATAAACTAGATCAGTTTATGAATCAAAATATATAATTCCATACTTATAAAACACTTAACATAAATTGAACTATTTATGGATATAATCCATAATAATAAAAATGTTTTCTTTGAGGAACTATATACTCATAAACCTTTCATAATTATTTGTAAATAAAATGTGAGTTGTCCTAAGCATATCCCCTGGGAGTGTCGTAACCAAGAGTGCAGCAAGGACCGTTGTTGTGCAGCAGTTCCCGTTCGAGTCTAGCTCAAAGCGGTGTTTTTGGGTTTTACCCCTAGGTACATCTGTGCCAGAGCCGCCTCTACCTGCTCATATCCAGACAGGGATGTATTTCTCGGAAAACTCACAAAATCTCTATAATAGCAAAATTCTAGGAAGTTCTTATATACTAATCCTCAAAGTCCATCTTAGGTCTATGTGCTCTAATCAGAGTTTATCTAAATCTAGCTTCCAAGGTTTGTACTAAACTTCTTCTGATACCAACTGTAACTCCCTGACCCTAGTTACCCTGAGTAAGTGCATTATTACATAACATTGGAATGATCATAAGAAAGATCAAATCTTGAAAGACCGAATGGTTTAGTAGCCTTGGAATCACTAGATTTATTCATAAAGTTTTACATTACATCATAAAGTGAAAAACTACTACAACAACATATTGTCTACATAGTCCACACTAATATCCCCTCATAATATTCCTGCAGGTCATTCATAATTTCCTTCTTCACATCCTGGGAAAAATAAAACATAGAAAAGGGGTGAGCTCAAATGCCTAGTAAGGATAACAATATAACAGAAACTTTCATAAATAAGAATAAAAATTTAAGGAAGTGTATAACTAAAAAAAATCCTTTTAAACTTGAACTTCAACAATGTATGGTAAAAATAAAATTAAATAATGCCATTTACTTATTCACTTTGATATTCTACTAATCGAGTAATCACATGCAATATCAATAACCACTTTCATAATGATGGAATACATAATGCCAGACTATCATAACCACATAGCCAAGGCCTCATGCCAAGACTACAAATAATATTTTGTCAAGGCCTTGTGCCAAGACACTATTTTGTCTCATGAGACTAACCGATGCATCGGGGAGCTATAACGGGCTCCACCCATCACATATTAAGTCCAATTCATTCCCATATGAAAAGGTTTAAACATAACATAAACATTCATTTTAAAACTAGCATACAAAATGTAAATACTTCATCCATAAACCAATGAATGGTATAAAAATAACACATCCACAGTCAAAAATATCACAAAACCTTCAATACAATATAGAAGTTTTGTATCATAATAAATCAACTTCAAATAAGCGTAAAATCCATCAAAGGATGTTGACATAGATGAAATCATAACTCATTTTAGAGAAATATATCTTTCTATTTTGAATTAATTTAAGAGTCATATATTTAAAAAATAAAACATTTTCTTTGAAAATATTCCTATATGTTTGTAAGGGAAGCTTTGATGATTTTATAACGGTGGAAAATATCCGCACCCGCCATATAAGTTAAAAAAACATTCTTACCTTAATTCTGTCAAAAAGGATAAAAAATCATCTTGTTTGGAAAACAACGGAAAGATTCCTTTATAAACCTCCTTTAAAAAGTCAATCAATGGTATAAATGTCTATAACCCATATTATTGTAAATAGTAAGAATGTTTTGAAATACATTTTTAAGAAACATGGATGTGGATGATAAAGAAATCACAGTAGACTATTACGTATAAACAACCTCAGATAATGAAGAGATTGTGAAATAACCCTTACCTTGTACTTTTCCTTGGTTGGGGTAGGTTAACCTCCTGTATAATGGGGAAATAATTGTTATTAAATTATACAAGAATCATATATATTAATATGATATCATATATCATCTTTTAACATTGATTTGTTAATAATATCTTAGTATTATCATTTTTTCGGGTGTTAACTTACTCGTTTTTTATATGTTTTGTTACTTAATCCATGTTTGTCATTAATAGGCTGTATCTTATTCATATCCAGAATTATATCAAGTCCTTAAACATTATTTTTAAATCATCAAATGATAATTATACTTGAATGGATACGATGGAGAGTGAATCTCATCGGGTTAGTGGAGACGGTAGTCCGTACGTACGCCCGAGCGACAATATCATTATTTTGATATTAAAATAATATATAATTGGATGGTATAAAATATATAAAGAATAATTATCATGTTATATTTATTATTTACCTGAGTTATAGATCATTATTATACCCATCCAAATAATAATTTATTGAATGACAATTATACCACGATGTGGAGACGGTTTTCCGTATGTACGCACATACGGTGACATGATATTCAAAGGATGGATAGAATATTGAATATGGTTGTAACATATTTATTATAACATCACAGTATATATAGGATACTGGAGTTATTATTTTGTAATGGTAATAACAAAGAAGGACGAAGTGGAAGAAGAAAAGAACTTGGAAAAGGGTGGTGAAATCATTACCTCTTCTCCGGGTTCTTCCTTTTGATTTGATCAAAAGGGCTCTTAGGTTGGATTTCTGACTAAAGGAAGGCCTATAGGATGAATTTAGGGAAGTTTAGAGAGTATTTGGGTAGAGTTTTTCCGAGCCAAAAGTCTTTGAAGGTGTGAGTTAATGAGAAGGGAGAGTGCCCTTTTATAAGAGGGGTGAGGGGAACCTTTGGAAAAGCTAGAAATATTATTTTATAATAAATTCATATTCGATTTTTAATGGTTCCAAAGTGGATTATTTAAAGGTTAAGGTGGGGATGGGTCGAAAACCACTCAACCAATAGAATTTAGATAGGTTTGGGTTACTATATTAACCTTATCTTTAAATATTAACTCTTAGTTAATTAGTTTCACTTTTACAATGTCTCTTTGTATTTTTATATTATATAGTTAATAAACCTACTATATACATCCAGGATACCCCCAAGTGGCCCATTAATGATACACCTATCATTATATAAGTCTTTTGGCCGAACCATATATTTTTAGGAATTTAATATCAATTAATTATATAATATTTTTTTAAAAAACTCTTTTATGTCAATTTTGAAACTATTCAATAATTGATTTTTTTTGAAATTCATAACAGAATTATTACTTCGAAAAAAGTCCATTAAAGCAATCCTAACATGTCATATTAACCTATAAAATTAGTTTAATTCATTAAAAGTCTCAAATTATATTTATTTGGGTATTTAAAATATCAATTATTTTAATTTTTCACTATTATGGTAATTACTACATCATCATTGTGTCATAAATAAATTTAATTATATAATATCTAAAAATTATAAATAAAATATCATTATGTAGTAAATAATTTTATATTTCTAATGAATATTTGCAATCGAATTTATCTTATGTATAACCCTGTATTAAAAATGTTTTAGTAAATAAACATTCATTTTAACTCTTTTAACTCTTCTTTGAATTAAATAATAATAAATGTCCTAATCTAATCCAAGTGGACCTAAATGATAATATTTTATTCCTAAGGTTGTTTTTGGTTGAGATAAACTTGTCCAATAGAATTAGGACATGTGTTAGGGTAATGTTAATATCATTTTACCCTTAATTACCCTATTTACTTTTTACCGTGGTAAATAAAAGTAAAAAGTTACTATTCACCAAAAATTATTTTCATCTCATTGAACCACATTTTACTCATTTATATTAACCATGTCTCTCGGATTTTAAAAATTCCAATCACAGAATCGGTAAAATTAAGTTTTATGAAAAATTAAGTTTTTTAACTACCACTTAGTCGTTTCACTATTCAGCAAAAATTGATGTTTTTTAGAACAATACCAGAATTTCACCCTAAGTTATAATTGATATTCAAAATTCAAAAATGATGTATATTTTACAAAATTCCAAACATAAAAGTTGCATTAATTAATTTTATAATAAATTCCCGCTGTCACAACAAATAGCATGTTTTTAAGAAACAATATATATCAAAATATTGACAATTGTTTATATCCAATTTCAAAGTGAAATTAATTATAATGAACACCATTGGAAAAAATGGTAAAAATATATTCTAATTATACTTTAAAACCACTAAATAATAAAATTTATCACTATAAATTATTTTGATTAAAAAGTTATTTTTATGTATTTTACACTATTCATAAAAATTGGGAGTTCTCAGAAAAATACCAATAATTCAACTTAGGATAATTTCGATATTCTGAATCCAAAAATGAAGACCATTTTGAAATTAAAAATATATATAATTTCAAAAATTAGGTATTACTATTCATAATGGCTAGTTTGATTGGTTTTGGTGTGTTAGAACTCGATGTTGCGTACAACACACGCTATCAAATTATTTCAAGAGAAGCGTACCGTAGAAGCTTGGGGTGTTACATTTATATCTATTTGAGTAAAAATACACTCCAGGATCTTATGGGATGAATATAAAATAAATTTCTCTTTGATGAGATAGTGGCACCATGTTTTTAAGAGAATGTATCACCACAGCCAATTCGTGATCATAGGTAGGATAATTATTTACATGAGTTCATAGTTTCCTAAATCCACAAGCCACTACTTATTTCCATTACATCATAATATATCATAAAAATATACCTAAGTAATTGAAGTAAACATCATAACCAAAACCCAGTTCCGAAAGAATCAGAATTGGAGACAAAGTCAACATAATATTTTGTTACTAAAATGATATTTTACACTTATCATTCTATTCAAAATTAACACCCTTACCATTCAACTCTATCATAAGAGATGAAATATTGGAAAAATCTCAAACAAAATGCATGTAATAACCAGAAAACCCCAAGAAACTCAGAATGTCAAACACATTACTGGGTTTCTCCCAAGACAAAAACACCTAAATATTTTTAATATCCACTAATATTACTTTTTATATATAACATGCCCCAAAAACATCACTTATTGGATAAAAAATGTAAATTTAGAAATATTTCCATACATACAATGTTCTTTCAAAGTTATGAGAACAATATCCTGATGATCCCTATGTTCTTCCTCCAACATAGAACACACAAAAATACCATCCACAAAAACAACCATGAAATATTCCCATAACCAATGAAAGATATAATTCATCAAATCCATAAGCACTATAAGAGTGGTAGTAACCCAGAATAGAACACTAATATTTCCATACATACAATATTCTTCCTCCTCTTGAACTCTTAGTTTATGGAACCCTATTCACATTTCAATCATAGAAAACCATTGAGACCCATGAGTTGATCAAACATAACTTCAATCCAGGGAAAATATAATTACTATTAATAGTAAGATAACTAACCTTTAAGTAGTCAACACAAAGTCATAGGATTCAATCAGACTTTTTTGTGAATAGAATTAGAGAAGGCCAAGGAGATACAATCGAATGAACAAAAGACCTTGGACAGAAAATCCTCAAGATAGAGTTTAAGTTACTTAAACTTAGTGGGTTTCATATGAAAAGATAAAAAGGATATGCGACTCACCCTCACGAGTAGGAAAATAGTAAACTTGACATCTCTCTAGGGTTATAACCCAGAAAACCATCACGAAAGTCCTTAGAGTACTCATTCAATACAATAGGAAGCAAACCACTTAATTAATAGCCGATGAAATCAAGAACCATCTTTAATATTTGTTGTGAGAACAGTCCAACCATAGGAACAACGACCCCTACTCTCTTAGATTTAGGATCACACTCACCACGAAAGAAATGAGTAAACCTATAGGGAGAAGATACTGAACCTGGGGAAGATAATAATCAATTTTGGATTTTAGACTGACTATCCAATCCATATATATAATGAGATTATATATATCTAGATTAAGGACTAATAAATCCCATAAAACCTCATGGTTGGTGATCATAACCTGATATTCATAACATTTAAAACCCCATTAATTCCTCCTTCCCAAGGGAGTGGAATGATATATCAAAAATGGAATAATCTCTAAGTGTAATCCTAACATGTTAATATAATTATATGAATAAAATAATGGAATGCACTAGTATCAAACAAAGCAAGAACCATAGAAGAAAAAATTAACACCATACATCTTGCAGTACCTGGATCCACATTGGATTCCTCTCATGCATACTCAGCTGCAAAAAGGTGTAAGAATTATCCCATACCAAAGCATTCTTTGTCATATGATTATACCTCATTTAATGATAATGAGATCTAACACCATTCGTTTGTGTCTGAAGGATCCCGGGAGCCTCTGGTTTGGGTGGATCTAGCTCTACGACACTGTGATATTTGTTCACAAAAACACTTAAGGTGATTTGATTATCCATAATGAAGGAAAATATTGGGTGCTACTGCATAGTTAGGATTAATATGGTAAGGTGTTACACACTAGAAGTAAACCACCTGGTATTGTCCTAAAGAAGCCTTGATCACCGATCCTGATGTAAATTGATCACCCTTACCGAAATTCCTTTTCTAGACTGACAATGCACCCTAAATACCCCTCTCTATAACAGAAGCTCCACTAAGACCTGTCTTCTTGGATATGTCTACATTATCCATAGCCTTTTTATCAACTACATCAGAAAATTTTGGCATATTCATGAGACTAAGCATCGATTTTATCTTAGGCTTTAGACCAATCTCAAACTGTTTAGCCTTGAGGTTTTCATTAGTGAAAAGTTTTGGAGACAGGTGAACCAACTTGAAAAAACAAGTAGCATACCCCATCAACGAATAGTCTCCTTGATCTTGAGTTACAAACTCATGTGCCTCCAACACATGTAATGTATCATGATATAACTAACGATTTAAGGCCTTCTTGAAAGTGGTCCGAGTAAGGTTATCATGTCATTTATCTTTCTTGATGGAATCCCACTATTTCCATCAAGGTCCTTCAAGTATATAAGTGGTAAATCCCACCTTAGAGTATAATATAGTCTTTAAAAAGTGGGAAATCATTTCAATTATCTCAATATATTCCTCAGGTTCTTGGGTTTCTTTTTCTCCATGGAAGATTGGTGGATTTTTTTGGTAAAATTGAATGAATAATCCACTATCTGTTCCCAGTTTCCACCACTCACTTGATCCATGGAATGAATAGTCTAGATTAAAATTTCCACTAATGTAGGTTTGGTTAGAGAATTTTCCTAAGAGACTTATCAGTTAGTCCTTAACTCTAATTCTAATAGATCATTTTATGAGACATTATCTTTTAAATACAAGAGATAACATCCAATTGGATTAGGATTACATCTTCAAATCAAAATATGAACTTTAAGAATCCATATTAAATCCCTCAAACAATAAGAGTTTAAGACAACAGTAGATTCAATGAGAAAGGGGTTAAGGAATCAAAAACCAAAAAAACATGAAATGGTTTATCTAAATAAACCCAAAATCAAGATTAAAATCTTTATAAAAAACCCCTTACCCCCATGGTAACCTGATGTCAGAAAAAAAAAGTGATCTGGCCAAACACCCCTCCGTACTTACCACCAGAGTCCCGAATGTCCTAAATCTAGTCTAACAACTACCCTCAGAAAAAACATTTCCATTGATACCATTTTATAAAAAACCAACCTGGGTCAACCTGACACATTTCCAATGATGGATCTCTACAAGGCTTAAAGTATGTTCCTGATTTCTATGGGCTATTGACGACAACCTAGGTATCAAAACACATAACCTTGGGAATAATTTCACCCTAAAATAAAAAAATAACATGTCTCATGTATAATAAGATAAAGGAAAACAATCAAAGTCCATTAGGAAATATGAGGTACATACCCATGAGACATAAAAAAAATACAGATGGCTAATCGCAAAAACAAACTAAAACCAAGTCTCTATGTGACTGTATTTCACCACCATCCCAAACCACCATGCAACATTAATAACCAAGAGAAGCTTTATATCTACAAAACAACATTACCTTATCCTATATACTATAAATCCACGTTTTCATATGCCTAAAAGAATATGTAGGGTGTGAATAAAATTCCCAATATGAAACCACTATGAATATATAAAATATTTGTCACCATGAAACAATGAGTTCTAGATTTAAAATGAAACAAGTTTCATAAATAAATTTAATTTAAAAATAAATTTTCATAAAAATTATTTTAGTTTCCTTTAAAACATTCTATATTCAAATAAACCATGAAAGTGAAAAAGTGCATGAAATATAAACAGAGGAAAACAATCCAACCACCAATAAGATAAACATGTGCACATCAAATCATGGAACATCACCACCATGAATGAAACCAATCACAAATCAAAAATGGGCTCTAGCCTATGGAAATATGTAATTAAGAGATAAAAGGGACACTAGCCATCACAAACATGAATCCTAACAATACCGGGTCTTTCCAAAACCTATCATATCATAACTAAAACCCCTAGTGGCACTACATTCACTAAGTTTTTCATATCTCTATAACCTAAAGAAACCAAGGATCCCCTGTACTATGAATTATAAAAATGTTAAAGAATTAATATAATTTAATAAAACCATTCTATAAGAAACACATTACCATACCCATGAATGAAAAACCTTTTTTAGTTAAAACTATCTTTGAATCATTTCATCGAAAAAATGAAGTGTGTAAAACTATTTTATTATAAAAACCCCATAAAACAATTTTCCATGCCACTAAAGATTAAATTACACAGAAAAGTCCTCATATATGCTAAATCAACAATTTTTAAAATCCAAACCCTAGGAAAAATCAAGAACAATAAGGTGTTCTATTAGAAAGAACCATTATATAGACACATCTACCTCACCAATAGAGGAAACTTAGATGGCTTAGAAAATGGTGATTGGAAACTATGAGATTAAGAACTCTTAAGTCTAGATCCATTAGAAACATCAAGATTTCATTATAAAACCTATAGATCCAGCCATCACAACCCTTAATAGTTTCAACACTTGAAGGAAAACAGAGATTAGGGAGAGATATATAGAAAGGGATGAGAAATCAAGGCTAAATTGTAACATACCTTGAATAGATTCACCAAGACTTAAGGAGAATCGCCAAAGGATCAAATAGAGAACCTCCCATAGCATCATGTAAAGGCTAGGTCAAGCTAAAAAAATATTAGAGTGATATTTAGGTTAAAAATGATCAAGAGTATGTTTTTAGTTTTCCACTTTTAATAAATTTGTACGGGTCACATGGTTAGGTCGTATGGTTAGAAAAATAGTGCGCTAACCTTGTGGCCCAAACACCCCTTGAAAATTGAAGCACACAATTCCCTACGAATAACCGCATGATTTGGAAAACTATGTGTTAGACATGAAACTACCTCTAAACCCAAGGACAACCATTCACATAGTTTTCCTAAAAATCTCACATAGTTAGATAAACATTAATCAAATTACGACAAACTCTACTAGAATCAATTGATCCATATCGTATGATTACTACTAACCATGCATAGACTGTGCGTCTAGCCTGTTTCTCTAAAAATTATAAAATAACAACTCTTGACTTCCAAAAGCCTTTAGAACCACAGAAGAGAGAAAAAATTCCCAAAATAAAACACACATGTGACCTGAAGGGTGTAACACATTCCATATTTCTTATTTAACAATGGTCACTCTATCTCAAAATTAGGCATAAAATAAAAGAACACACACAATATTTGTTAATGATGTTTTTCTCCAATGAAGATGACTCTATCCCTAGTGTATGGTTATTTTTATCCCACTGAAAACATAAATTTTATTATCAACATAAATCTATAGTAAATGGTATTACCTTTAACCTACTTTAATCTCTATCTCTAACAAGTTCAAAAAAAGCACTAAAGTTTTACCCAAAGAAATAATAGAGATATTATTTGAAGAAAGATCACTAATGTAAGTGTGATCCACCAACATTATATCTAATATTGATCTTATTCATATTGTTATTGACAATCAATCTCATGGGTTGTTATTTTCTCATAGTTTTCCATCAAAATTATTCTAGAATCCTCTCTCACAATATCTTCTTGTTTATTTATATCCTAAACAGAGAATCACTATTAATTCCCATAATAAAACCATGGATATATGAATTAAAGTGATAAAATCAAAATTATGGAATTTCAAATTCCTAAATAGAACCACATGAGATTATTTCCCATGATCCTCAATCCATAAAAAAATATCAACCAATCTCATGGGTCTGGTTCTAATGATCATTAGCTTATTTTTCGTATTGATCCAAATATTATCATTTAAAACGATCAATATTATTCTAAAAAAATCCACTATCTATTGATGTTCGTAGTTGGTCTTCAAATATTAAAAACATAATATATAAACAATGTGGACAAAATACCCTCATATTTTTCCTCTTTTAATTGTCCTCAATTATTAGCTTGAATCAATGCTAAATATCCACGAGCATCATGATATTTAAATTTTGAATAAAATATAAGTATCATCACATATAAATCTCCAAAAATATCATATTTTTCTACATATTTATCATACATAAAAAATATAAAAACTTACATATAACCTCATTGAGTTTTAACTTTTTATCTTATGAATTATCAAAATTATATTCTATATGATCAAAAGAATCTTAGGAATTATTTTAGAACACAGAATTTACTTTTCATGTTCTTTGATAAAACTTATAAATCACTTGGTGATGTATTTTTTCATTAATGTATCCAACACAATGAGGTGGTTTCGACCCCACCGTGGTATATCCTTATGTGCACCATGTCATAGTATAAGTAACTTTTTCATGGTTATTATTTCATGGTATTATCACTTCATACTATAATGTGTGGGTACTCAACCTATTAATCTTATTTGTATATCACTATCAGTTATTTATCATTTTATGATGATTATGATGAGTTAGAGCATCTTATATGATTTCTCCAATGATGAAAAATCAATTTGTAATTTTATCAAGCGTTTCAAATTATTGAAATGTATGGAATGTTAATGAAATATTCCACTAAATTTTGGCTGAACATTTGAAATTGTGTAAGCTCTATATAAATCGATTCATTATTTATAAAAGATGTTCAATTTTTATAGAGTTGAGAATCCTGTTTGAACTCCACATACTGAAACACTCACCAATCACTCTATTCTTTAAAGACAAGGTTCTATAAAACCTTGAATAGAGTGGGATCCATCCCAAGAATTCAGATATTAATAATATTTGTGGATACTTCTAAAGGAAGTATACTTTTAACTCATTCTCAGAAATCTTGGAAAAATGTTTGTGAAGAGATATAGTAGGCTAGATTGACTACGATAAGGCATACCATTCTTATTATTCTTCATTTAAATTAATTTCTGACGTATAGATAGATTTTTGGTTTTATTGGGTTTTGGAGTTGTTCTTATGCTACATTTAAGATGTTATATTTCTCTATAAGACCCTTAAATGGAATCAGAACCAATATATTTGTTTGGATTGAATTTATATTGAATGAAGAATACTTTTAAAACATGTTTTCCAGCTACCGTGATATAACCAAATCCAAAACTCCCATTTATATTCTTAGGAATCCAATATGATGATATGTTTCTTTAAAAAATTGGTGTTTTTGTTCATGATTGTGATAAACCACAACATAATTCTATGATCATTATGGGATTCTCTAGAGAATTTGAAAAAATAGTTCATTATTGGATGATGCTCAATGATATGGTCAAGGGATCTATGTCACGGAGATATTCAAAAAACAGATCACCAAAATATAGTAAAAAAGAGAGTATATTTTATAAAATCGACCGGTTCCCAAAATTCCATCCATGAATAGAATGACTAGGTGAAACAAAATCTTGAAACTCCTTACTCAAAACCCTTGGACAATCAAAATGAACACCAAAACTTCAATGACCTTCCCTTGACAATAGTTGTTTCCATGAGGAAGACAATGACATGGTGAAAGGCGTTTTTTGAGAATTTTTAAAATAAAATAATATTTTTTATTAAAATTCTCAAAAAACATCACCAGTGTAGGCCTGAAGGTCTAGTTTCAAATACCAAGGGGGATTTAAACTGAACTAAATTTGTTTTGGTAGATGTGATAACAGTTTAAAGTGAATTTACATAATTGA
Source organism: Viscum album (assembly GCA_963277665.1). Classification (NCBI taxonomy): domain Eukaryota; kingdom Viridiplantae; phylum Streptophyta; class Magnoliopsida; order Santalales; family Viscaceae; genus Viscum; species Viscum album. The sequence goes on along the minus strand of OY728129.1, from coordinate 408,679,726 downwards.
ATAATTTATAAAATGTTTATAAATTAAATAAGGTAAAATATAATTTTTTATTATAAATAATAATGATTTTATAAATGATAATATAAAATATTATACTAAGACCTCATTTTAAAATTAGATACGTTTGAAATGAATTTCTGAATGTAAATATGATCAGTGATTTTAAAAAATTAAATATATTATATATTTAATTTATATATTTTGGTTAAAATATGAATGGTTTATTATTCTATGATAAAAGTGCTCCTAAAATATCCCATATTATGAAATATAATGAGTTAAAATTAATATAATATAGATGATAATAAGAATTGATCATATTGGATAAATGTAAAATATTCATATTTATTTGTGCATAAATTATAACGTATTTATAATTTGTTTATGAATTATTCATAAATTATTTATCTCATGTTTAAATACACGAATTGTTAATTTTTTTTATTCTTTGATTTATGCATTTATATAAAGTATTATACTAGGAATGTTTAGGTATTCTTTAGTTTAAAATGTTAAAATGCTTCTACAAATTGCCAAACAAGCATATACTGTGTTACATGAAAAGTATGATAATGGATTTAGTTTTATTCTGCCTGAATTTAGATTATATTGAATTATGATCTTGAATTAATAAGTTGATTATAATTTATAAATATTAGGTGTTAGAATTATGACGGGATTGAAATTTATCCTGACTAAAGTATCCCTGAGTGAAGAGACTTTGGGTTGGACTGCTTGCTAGCCTGGAGGCTTATACATTGTCTAGAAAAGTGGTATTGACTATCCATCACTCAAGATTTACTATTATAAGGATTGTTTCCTTCATATAATTCTATTATTTGACTTGGAAATTTATTAAATACCATATACATAATATGCATTTGGATATATATGAATATAGTTGGATTTTTGTTTGGACGATTAACATAAGTTGGGAGATTTTTAAAGTGTTACACCTCAATTTTGTTTGAATATATTAATTCAGGGGAAAGAATAATATTTCAAAAAAAATTATTAGAGGAATTCATATAGAAAGGAAATAATATGACATAATATGGTGATATTATGTACACATTAAAATACTAACTGTTAGATTGATTCCGAAGAAGATTCTTTTATACCTTGATCATCCAATTGTGTAGTTTCATGCCAAAGCGGGGTGCCCCTAGATTATCTTATGTAAGATAAGAACATGATGGGGTGACCTTAAGATTTAGGTGTCTTGTTTTTCGGAGTTTTATTTGAGGTATAGTTAGCTGGGAAACTATAAGAGTTGGGATACCAAAATAATAATCTTGAGTTTATCCATACAATGGATTGGTAAAAGTGTTTCTTGCTCAACCATCTAAGAGTCGTATACAATATGGTTGGGATGATGCCCTGCTTAAATGTAATGTAGAGAGTTTCAATCTAATAAAGGGTAATTTACATAGTTAAATAGGGATCATGGACCAATAAAAGGTTTGATTAATTTAAATGGGGTCATCATTTTAGTAGGAGATAATTTAACAAAAGTACTTATTAAATGAATATAAAACACGATACACATATGATAAAATCCTTTGTTATAGATATAATGTAATCATCATCTTCAATATTAACATTGAGATCTATCTTGGAGAAGGAAAAAATTAATGGATGTAATTTACTTACCTGGTACAAAAACATTAGAATAGTTCTCAAGTAAGAAGGAAACTTCTTTATTTTAGAGAAACCTCTTCCCAAGCAACTGACCGGTGAAATCGTTCAACAAATAGACATAAATACTTATGATAAACATCTCAAGTATTCACTAGAAGTCTCTACTCTCATGTTTGTGACCATGGAACCCAAGTTGAAAATGAAACATGAAAAAATGGGCTCATACAAGATGATAGACAACCTAAAAAGACTATATCAAGAACAAGGTATACATGAGAGGCATGAGGTATAAAATTCTCTCTTTAGGTGAAAGATAGCAAAAGGAACATCTGTCTCTACACATGTAATCGTTATGATCGGGTACATTAATCAAATGGATATATTATGTTCACCTCTTAAGATTGATAAGGACACAAAATTCATTCTATAGTAATTGTTGGAAAAGTTATCAAATTTCATTTTGAATTATAATATGAATGAGTTAAACAAAAGTTTTTCCAATCTTCACAATATGTAGAGGACCCCAGAGCATGATGTGGGTGGTCCAGGATCAAGTAACATGATGATGATGCATAAGTTTATCAAATTGTTTTGTCAAAGAAGATAATAAGATATTTCATGGAGAGTCTACAATGCCAAATTAACCAAATAAATGGAATTAAGGGAAGTTCTATCATTATTTCAATACTTTCCATTTGAGAAAGAACATTCTAGAGCACCTAAAGAGTTTTAGGAAACTCTTTAGAGAGTATAAGTTATGTTTTACTATTACAGAATTAATTTTTCAATTCTGAAGGGTATATGATACCAACTTTATATTTCACAAGTGTTTTAAGTATAAAAAAATTTAAAATTAAATAAAGGTTTAATATAAGATATTAAAGTTTTCATTATACTGGTAGAGATAGGTGTTTCTACATCATGGTGTTCAAAATAATGGATAACTTAAATCTGGACTGGATTTTGAGTAAAGATTGTGTTGTTGTTATCTCATTTACATCTTATGTGATAAGAAATGTTTTTTTGTGATCTAGTTTTTGTTATCAATAAAATGAGGTGGTTGTGTTGATACAATTTTTTATGAATGATCCAAATTTGATAACATGTTTGAAAATAATAAAGTCTTATTTTCATAATGATACTCCAAACACATAGAATACCATATATGATATGGAAATTGTGTGTTTATTTTCTAATATTACCACTAAAAGAAATACATGTTATTTCCTAAACAAAAATCTTTTAGTGTTTCATAGCGTGATATACAATATAGAATATATCTTCTAATGGGATAATGAGATTTTAACTAGACAGATAGATGTTCAAAGTTAAGAAATATAAGATTATGTCAATCAGAATTCATCGTGTATATCATTTTATATTGTAAAGTAGTTTAAGGTATGTTGGTAAAACATACATGAAAATAATTACATTGTTGACCAAAAGACTTAAAGAAAAAAGTTTGATGAAATTGTTCCTAGAATAATGATGCTGATTTATCTAGAATGAGATATATGTATATAAAATTAGTTATTAACATAATAACATTTTTTGTTGTGAAGTAAAGGAGCACATGAGCCTCAGCTCAGTTGGTGAGGTATCTTTATGTGCATCCATGAGACCCAGGTTCAAAACTAGGTAGAGGCATATTTCCAGGGGTACTATAGTAGTTCTATAGCAGTACAGTAAATTGTGTGGTACTATAGCAGAACTATACACTGTGCCAGTACTGTAGCAGAACTGTACACTATGAGGGGTACTGTAGCACTTACTGTAGTAGGTACTGTTTGGTACTACTGCTGCTGGAACTATTCACCTTGGGCCACTGGTTTGGGATTTGAGTCCTTAAGGCTTTTAGACCACCCATGCGTTCAGGTTAGTAGGGATTTCGGGTCACCTCATGACCTTCGGGCCACATGCAGTTTCCCCAGACAGACTCTAAAAAAGGAACAACCCCAGAGGAGGATTCAAAGCAGGTTCAGTCACCTGAGTAGAGCGAAATGGATTTGTTAGAATGAGAGGGTATGGTTATGCTATCAGAACTATCATGTACTTGCACGGGAATCCTATCCAGACTACCATGTGAAGGTAGAGAGCTACTATCACGATGCAGATTCTATGGAGGGGCAGTTCCTTGTAGATAGTCTGGTTGAATTTCTTAAGACCTTCGGGTCATGTAATCTCCTAAGCCTACGGTCCATGTAATATCTGAGCCTATGAGCCTTGTAAGGGTTCCTCCTCATCCCTTGAAATGGGGTTTATCAAAAATCATTAAAAATGAAGGTGTTCAGGACATTCGAGTATAGGTTTAAAAAAATACATCTAGAAAGAGTTGAATATTAGGAATATTATTCCTACGTCACACCATTATTAAAACTGGATTGTATAATAAATGTTACTCACCAAATAAATTAGTGGGAAAGATTTTTATCAGATGGTAACATAGATATATAGCGGTAATTGCATTGAGATGTAATGGAAAAAAACATAAAGGGTAGAAAACATAATGTTGATAGGGTAGTTTATCATATATGATATGATAGTCTATCATATATGATATGTTAAGATATATACTAATATATGAATTTTGTAAAATTATTAAATTATTTTTAAGATTATAAAATTTATTTGGTGATATAAATTGTTAATCTACACATTATCATTCTTTAATGTTGGTTTCATATACTCTTAAAGTGAAATGAAAATTGACCTCTCAAAGTATGACTTCGTGTTATCCCTAATCAATTTTCATCATAGATAATTATTGGCTGTGGAAAATATAATTGTTAGCATGAGTAGAATTATTATATTGAGATATGAAATATTATATGAGGCATATAATGGTTTTTGTGAACGAGATGACATATTAATTATATAATACATAGAGTTCCATACACCATGTGTTTCATCTACTAAGGGTGTATATTACATATTGAATCCTTATACCCATGGATGATGATATATCTAGCATGATAAGATTTATAATTTTATGCCCTCTTATAAAATCCATGAGTATTATATAGCAAAGGGTGTTTAGGTATGTTGCTGATCATGTCATCTGTTGGATCTTAACACATATGAGTTTTGACCTATCATATGATGAGTATGACATCTGGACCCTTGATCGAGATAGACTAAATAAGTTTATGAATATTAAAAGTTATTTGCATATAATGTGATCATCCATTTGGGCGAGGGATGTGATGTTCTAATTTATTAAGATAAATAAAATATACTTTATTCATCCACTTGGTCAGTCCATACTCAAATAATTGAGAACATATGATCAACCCATATGGGATTGACATACTCCATGCCACATGGTCAATCTATGTCTTTGACAAAGTAATTATATTATTATCAATATTTTCATATGATATAACTAGTGGATATAGGTATAGAGTTGCCTATGTTTGATGGGGATCACACTAGAGACCTTTATCTCTTGAGTAGCATTGATAGTTTTTTAGTGGTTTCTTTTTACTTATATTTATGAATTCATGAACTCATAATTTTTAGTAGTGCAACAAAGGCCTGGTGGGTAACAATTTATGACGTGACATAAGGTGAAAATGTAATAAATTTATGAGGTTTTAGTGAAAGTGGTATATTGATGGATTAGTTCACTAAAGGAACCACCATGATGTGGTGGTTTAACCGATTATGTGGTCAATACTTGTGTGAACCATGGAATAGTGCAAGAAACTATATTGTGGTGAATCTTTCTTGGTATTATTGCATCATATGATAATGTTTAGGAATCAATCCTATTCAACTCCTTTGGTTATCAGTATCGTTTAATCATCATTTGATGATGATTAAGAGAAGTTATAATATCTTTGGTGATTTTTTAAATGTTAAACAATCAATGAGTAATTTTATAGATGGTTTCAAAGTGTTGAAATATATGCATTATTTATTAATTGTTACAATAAATATTGGATAACTATTTAAGGTTTTTTAAGTCCTATATAAATTAGTTCATTCCTTATACAATCTGTTAGATAATATAGAATAGGTAATCATGTTTGAACTCCAGAAACTGAGGCAATCATCGATCTCTTTCTCTTCTATCTATTCTTTAAACAAAAGGTCATAGATAACTATGAATATAGAGATATCCTTCTGGGTTGATGAGAGATTCATAATATCTGTGTGTACCTTTACAAGTATTATTTTAGCTATTTCTTAGTGATCTTGACCAAACACTGGTGAAGAGACACGATAGGCCGGTTTGATTGGTGTAAGGAACATAATTTTTATTATTCTTTATTTATATTCATTCCAAATGTATAGATTGAATTTGGGTTTAATCATCTTTTGAATTTATTCTTCCAATGGGTTTTATATTTTATACATCCCTCCAAGACCCTTCATGAGGTGACCCTATATATACATGAATATATATCAAATAATTTTATATGAATTTACATTATATCTTACAAAACATCACACCCCAAAACCTAAAGTATTAGTGTATTTGGAGACTCAAAACATAATCAAGATATTTTGCAATATATTCAACATATCCCACAAAAATTATTCTTGCATGATACCCATTTAGAATTATCATACAAAATATTCTTCTTCATAAATTAGGGAGTGGAAACATACGAAAGGGTGATATCAGATGCTTAGTAAGGGTTATCATGAGAGAAAAAAATCAAAGATCCTAAGTGAGCATATTATAAATATGTGGGTATGAGAATATAATCAAGGTACATGGATATAACATAATATAATCATATCCTATGAAGCATAGATCATAATTCATTGATCAAGGAATAAGATCATTGGATAATAAAAGGACCATTATGGAAGCATAAATAATATACCATGGCTTGGAAACAAGTTAAAATATCATAAAACATCGATACATTGCATTAACACATGGAATAACTCAAAATTACGGAATTAGATTAAGTACATGTGGTCATAAAATTGTGATAAAACTCAATCGTGCTCACACATTAATTTATGAACAAACCCAATCATGATCACACCTAAAATTTTGAACAAACCCAATCATGTACACACATTATAATGTGAGAAAACCTAGTCATTACCACACATTAATTGGTGAACAAGCCCAATTATTGACATGAATTATCATAATCTCATGAGATATAAAAATTTAACCAATAAATTAGAGGGCTATATAGGTCTCTGTCCATCATATATTGATAAAGCATACTTATTCATACCACAAGAACATAATATCATTCATCATTCCTTTATATCTTAATGAACACATGGAAATGAAATTATTTTCATGGTAATTTCCTCCAAATATCATCATAATACCTATAGAGAAATAAGGTGTGTGGTCCCATTAGATAATATCCCCAATAAATCATAACAATCATTAAATTATGTTGAAATAGATGAAAATACTTTTTATAAAGGGATTATAAACATGCATTGAAAAACACAAAGAAATATACTTCTTTTTAGTAACTTAAAAAAAGAAAAATTCACAAAATAACAGAAATAATATTTTGTTTCAAAAAACACGGAATATTATAAAGTAAGAATAACAATGAAGAACAATCATGATAAATAGGAGATTAGATCAATATGTAAACATTAAAATCACTCCTTTCACACCTTTATATAGAAAGTAAAAAATAACCTATTTGGAAAATATTAAAAAGATTTATTTTTAAACATTTGTAAAAAAATAAAAGATAGTTGAAAATAACCTTAAAAAACAATTTATGTATAGAGAAGTGCATTTTTTAAAAAATATTAATAATGAGGATAGAAAAGGGAAAGTGTTGGGAAAAATAAATCAAAATTTTTAAAGCAATGATACTACATAAAATACTTTATGTCTTTTAAAATCAAAATCCCTTAGAAAAAAGAACATGATAATAATTTTAAAATACCATGAGTATTACTAAATTCATGATATGATATTTCAAAGAGGTAGTTTATACACTATATAAATGAAAATAGGTTTATAATATAGAGCATGTCTCGATAAAGTGAAACTAAGATGAAAAACCATTCCCATTACTTATCAATTACACACAAGCACTTTAAACTCATGTATAATAAACATAACCATATTAATGAATTATTTAATAACCTTATTCATATCTATTAACTTTTATACACTTCAGTTATAATAATTCATTAAAATTATATTAGTTAGTAAATGTTTTTTTATCATAAGATGTTAGTAATTTTGATTGTTTCATGAATTTTTTTCAATGGTAACATCAGTCCCCATTATATGATTCAATTTTCAAAATTACTATATTATATAATGTAGTGAAATTATTGTATTCCAATGATTTATGATTTCCCCTTTTCATTTGATTTAAGGCATGTGTATGGCTCACAAGAATGGAAACTATGATGAGGTTGTTTTAGGTAGTTTACTGACATTAAAAAGTTAATTTATATTAGTCTTTCATTTTTATATCATCATTATAGAATCATATTCATCACATAAATTAATCCTTATTATATTATATATTTATCAAATACATTTGTTGGACCAACCAAGTTAGCGGTGTTGAAAAATGAAATACTTCATCCATTGAGGTGGTAGTCTTCATGTAACACATGTGACAATTTGATTTTCTAATTAATGGTAGGAAGGTAGATAATGGTTTTTTATTAACATAATAAAATTTCATTGTACCAATTATACTTATGTAATTATGTTAGTATAGGTAGAATATATTTGGAGGAGGTGGAATAATAAACGAACTTGAAAGAACACTCCTAAAAAAATTACCTCTCCTTTGGATATCCTCTTACAGGTGGATCATTAAGCCTTATTAGAATGGTATTTTGGTTGGGGTGGTAAAAAACCTCAAAAATTTTACAAAAAAAAAACTAAACAAAAAAATGGAAATATTTTTTCTTAGCAATTTTATTTTTGTTGCAGATTGAATAGAACCTTTTGGTTTGTGGTTCCGTTTTGGTGCCAAACCAAACCACATATATTAAACCAAACCACATTTTTAAAAAAAATAATCTAATAGTTTTCTTTTGTAATATCCCATTTATATATTCTCTACCCCTATCACTCTTTCAAATTTTATATCCAGTCACCATTAATATACAAATGTATTATTTTGATAGGAGCTCAAGGATGATACCATGGATCAATATCTAGGATGTTAGCGTAAAAAATATATCAACCCAAAATCTAAACCAAACCAAATTTCAAATTAATATTTTAAGAAATTTTATAATATGAAACAAACAACTATTTAATGGTTTGGTTTTTATAAATAAAAACAAAATTTTAAATTGTGGTTTGGTTTGTCTTTTAGTAAAAATCGAACCAAACCAACCCACACCCACACTGATAATTTGGTGAGGCCAGAACCTCTAAGAAAAGGGAAATAGAGTTGGGAAGTGGTTTTGATAGAGTTTGTTTGTGTTAATATTCTTTAGGTGTGATGAAAAGTGAGGATGTGAAAAAATTATTTTATAAGTGAGAGGGGTGACATTTTTGTAAATAGTCATTACATTATATTAATGGTACATCACTTTAAAAAGAATGTGACTCCAAAAGTGGGAAATAAAGGGAAGTAAACGAGTATTGTTTAATATACCTCTCATACACACAAATAATAGATAATGTTTGAGATATTTTAGGTCTTACCATCTCAATTTAACATTTTACCATAATTTACTTTTTCCATGACAACTCAAATTTTCACATCGGAAACTTATTTTAATGACTAGAAATTAAATTGTCCTTATAAAATAATTTGAAAATGATGATTTAAAATATGAAAACTATTATTCATGTTTTAATTCCTAGAGGTGGTAAAAATTAATTTTAATAAAAGTATGCCTAATTGAATTTTTTTTTGGAAAAAACCATATTAAGTAAAAAATGATTTATACCAAAATAATGTATAATAATGATTACCATGACATTTATTGGTTTATTATTAATTAATGAAGACTTTTTTATTTTAAAAGTAATCTAAAACTTAATATATCATTGTGAATACATACGTATTGGAAAATGATTAAATTAATTTTTTATTAAAAAAACATAACTTAGGATCCGAAAATTCAAGCATTGATTTATAAATTCAAAATATTTATTTTAAATGAAATATTTTACTCTATAAACTAATTATTTTTCTGAGAAAATGGTTTCATATATTTTGAGTTCTTGTTTATATTATAATGATATAAAAACATATAGTGTTTATGAAAACTCTAATTTCACTATTCACTTAAAAATTATTTTTTTAGAAAAATCACAAATATTCATCTTATTTTAATTTTGAAAATTTTAATCAAAAAATAAGGTTTTATATTATCAAAATTAAAATTATAAAATTTGTAAATTTATCTTTTAAATTAAAAAAATATAAAGAAAAACCACATTTATAGAAAAATGATTTTTTAAAAAAATTTATGTTATTATTCTTAATTATTATAAATTTATAGTTACATGACTTTTAATATATTAGTTTATACATTGAAACATTACATATTATCATAACCATCTTTTAAAAGTGATTAATTTACGTTATTAAGATAATATACAAAATAATATTTCTTTGAAAAATATTCTTTTTTAGTATTGATTGATTTTAATCATTTGAAATTAATTATTTATCATCTAATCACAAAATTTCATCAAATCATTTATATTAGAACAACTATAATAATTATTTCATAATAATAATAACATTTAAGGAATTATAATATATGTTTTTAAAATGAATCATTTTAATATCTTTTTATTTAATTGAGGTTTTATTTTATTTTTAAGTTTATTAATGACATTTAGGATGCTACAATATTAATGTATTAATGGCTACCTTGAATTTTAATAAGGTATAAAATGGTTTATTTTTTTGATGTTTCACGTGATACAAGACAATCAAAAAAATTTATAATAAAATCATGGGTTGGGACACTCTACCCCCCTTAAAAAAATATATTCCTCTAAATTCCACTACATAGATAAAAAAGGTGAGGGTAATTTTGTCTCATTACATCCTTAAGTTCCCACATAGTTTACTCGTACTTATGATTTCACCACAAAAATTTAACTAGGATTTTGGTCATGCTCCAAAATAATTTATCTCTTCAATCCTAGATCTCCATTTGGTTTTTCAAAAAAAAGAGAGATCATGTTACAATTTCACAACTTCCATGTTTAGTACATGTTATGGATCTATTACTTACATCATTAAAGTTGATACATGGAACACATAATTTACAAGTGAGAGGTGTGGAGGGAGTGCTAAGTGGTAAACTACCAAACTGACATAATCATTAATCTTGAAGGGACCGATGTTCCTAGATCTCAACTTCCCCTTCATCCCAAATCTCATAAGCCACTTCAAGGAGATATACAAAGGAAAACCTTATCACTAACTTCAAACTCAACATCTCACTGATGATTATCAACATAGATATTCTTTTTAATTTGTATTTCTTTCATATATTTCTGAATGGTTTGAACCTTATTCATCATTTTTTTGACAAGATTAGGTCCTAAAAACTTTATGTCCTTTTTTTAATACCAACATGTCTGAGTTATGAATCTATTCCTACATGGATCCTCGTATAGTGACGTTTTTATACTAGACTAGAAACTATTTGTTGGACCCACTAGGTTAAATAACTTGAGAGGTGGGGGTGAATCACAGTATGTCTGTAACGTCCCGGTTTTGGGTGCTTCCTAGAGGTGCCCCGTACCCAGTTGGTGACATGACCTCAAGTGAATTTCTCTAAATGCCAGAGGCTTCTGAATATAATTGAGGGCCTTGGGTGTGATAGTGGGGAAACTATTCCTTCATTGGCATAGTAACACAATAAAAATAAATAATTAACAGTAGCATAAGCAGTAATAATACCATGCAACAGTAAACAGCAGAACACTGCAAGTAGATAAACAACTGGAGTGCATATATAAATGATGCATGTCACTTTTGTCCAAGAAAGAAGCCAAAGAAGCCACCATACTGAAATACATTACTGAACAAAAGAATAAAGGAAAACAAGTAAATAAATCCAACAGCATCTCAAGCCTCACCATTGTCCCATGCTCTCCAGCTCCACAACAATCAAGTAATTAATGTAGAGGGGTGTCTAACCTTATCTATACCTACAACAGTATAATCTATTTGGGCCCAAAAGCATGACCCAAATAGGGTGTGAGACGAATCCCATTCAGCAACCACCCAAATATCTGTTCCTAACAGTCAGTGAATATATATATAAGGAAATATGAAAAATGAAGCAATAAATAAGGAATTACTCAAAAGTAAAAAATCTTACAGTTTAAATTACATTCATTTACATTTATCAAATTAGTCAACCAACCGAACACAAGCAACCCTCTGGGAAGTTCTAATTGTCTAATCCCTCTTGTTTAGCTTAGTAAATACTTTTTGTGAAAGCAATCACTATCAATTCCCCGTGTGGTCTCGTAACGGTAGACTACAGACTCTCTAAAGAAGCACTCAATGTCCAATTCCCCCTATGATCTCACAACATGGAACAAAAGACACTATGAGGGAGAACAAATTTCTGTCCCCCTATGGTCCCACAACATAAAAGTAAACAAACACTATAGGGAAGCCCTCAACGTCCATTCCCCCTATAGTCTAATTACACCTGGTTCCCATAGCCCTGTGTAAGTCAATCATGAAAAAACGATATCCAGTAGCCAAATTAAATCACAACATACTAATTGGATAAACACCTACAATTCATATCATGACATATCAGATAAAATTACTCCATCCTAAAAACACTAGGTAGGGAAAACAAAGCAGCCTAACAGGCAATTCTAGACCCAACTACCAATATCAAATAAAACATGGGAAAACATATCCATAGCATGGAAAATAAACCCTATTCACAATCCAAAATCACTACATAAGCTAACAAAGCATAGTAGATATTAACAAGGTTAAATTTTATAAAAAGACAATTCCCCAAACTATGGAATTGTGAAATTTTTCACATATAATTCAAAGACAAACTACAAAAATGCACAAACTACCTACCTTGACATTGTACAATCGATGTAGTTGAACCTTAGCCTTTGAAACAACCAATAACTCTGTAGATCTATAAAAACGTCTAAAATTTCAATGATGGATATCTCACAAAAGGGGAGTAATTATGATATGAGGCTCTAGAATAAGTAATAAACCATCATGGTGATTCCAACATAATAGAAAACGTTTGATTCAGAGCATAGACGGTCGATCAGAGGCTTGGGGAACAGTTGGCGATATCCATCGCTTCTAGATGAGACGAACCCAAAAGAATATGGTTCTGTTAATTAGACGTGACCTTGGTCCGATATAACATATAAAAATAAAAATACACAACATGTTATATGGGGATACATGGCGTGTATAGGCCTTTACCGAGATCTACTTTAAGTGGTCTCCAGGTCACCCCACATGTCCATGTACTCAGCCATTACACGTCTAGTACACGGCTACCCAAAACCACCCGGTAATCGGCATGTACTCCTGAGTACATGGAAAGTACTTTAAAAAATTTCAGAAGCTCCTCTTTTTTCTCAAAAACACCAAAAATCAAAATTCAAACCTGAAGAGAAGATCCAGGTTCTCACAAACTACCCCAATTAAAAAAAATGTGTCCCCGAATTTCCCGAAGAAGGAGGAAAAGAAAAAGAAGAAGAATCCTTGAATAGCTTCGGCCAATGTGATCACATATCGGTCTCCCTCTCCCATGTATCATCCTGTACTCTCCCGTGATGCCATAACACCCATACCATAAGAACAGACCGACCACAAAGAACCCTCGCGCTGCGATCATAAATACAGATAGGATTCTCTGTGAATGATGCATCAACCTCTAACTCAACCTCCTCAGGTTGAAAAACATGATATGGGTCTGAGAAGTATCTCCACAACTGAGAAACATGGAAGACATCGTGCATATAACGATACTTCTGATGTAACTCCAATTGATAGGAAACCTCCCAACTCAATCCAAAACATCAAAAGGCCCGCCGTATCTCGGTGAAAGCTTACCCTATCTCATAATCCTCTTGTGTCCCAACCTCAGTGAAACCCTTAAGAAAAACCTGATCTCCAACCACGAACACCAGAGGTTGTCTTTGTAGATCAGCATAATACTTCTGTTGTGACTGTGCAATATCCACCCTCTTCCGAATCAATGACACCTGCTCTCAGGTTTCTTGTACAGGATGAGGTCCCAACATAGCTGCCTCTCCTACCTCCAGCCCATATAGGGATGATCAGCATGGCCTACCATACAAAGCCCTATAAGGTTCCATTTAAATAGTTTCCTGAAAACTATTATTGTTGGAAAACTCCACCAAAGGTATGTGCTTCTCCCAAGAACCTATAAAATCTTAAACGCATGCTAGAAGCATGTCCTCTTACACATATATCACACCCTTGGACTATCCATCTATTTGGGGATGTTATGCTCTACTCAGAAGTACCTGTGTACCCAAATTCCTCTGTAGTCCCTTCCATACACGAGAAGTAAAACGAACGTCTCTTTCTGAAATAATGGAATTCATAACCCCTTGTAAACATAAAATCTTCTAGATGTACCACCTTCCTAGCTCTTCAACACCGAAGGTCTCCTTGATTGTTAAGAAGTGTTAAACCTTTGTGAGTCTTTCAATGACAACCCAAACCACATATTTACCTCAAGGAGGCCTCAGCAAACCTATCACAAAATCCATTGAGACATCATTCCACTACCACTATGGAATAGGTAACATCTAGAAAAGACCTTCTGGTTGCTAATGCTATTCCTTAACCTACTGATAAGAAGAACACCTCATCACAAAACCAGAAATATCCCTCTTCATATTGGGCCACTAATACTGATGGTGTAGATCTCGGTACATCTTGGTGACACTAGAATGAACTGACCAAACTGAAGAATGAAAATACCGCAAAAGCTCTTTGCATATGTCTGCTGACACACACACACGTGTCCATGAAAATGAAATATCTCATCCTCACCTATGGTATATACAAAAATAGGGTCATATCCCAATAAACTCTCTTGTATAACTAGGAATTTAGAATCATGTAGTTGCCTCATTCGCAATCTCTCAAGCAGGGAAGAGGTAACAACTACATAAGAAAAAAATGTCTACCCCTGTTTATCATGCACCTCCAAATTCATCTTAGAGAATAGATACATAAGCTTCCAATCAATGCCTGTATATGAGTCATCTTTCTCAATGCATCAGCCACTACATTTCCTTTCCCAGGGGTGTAGTCAAGCTCAAAATCAGAGGACTGAAAGGACTCAACCTAGCTTCGTAGTCTTAAATTTAGATCGTGTGAAGTGAATATGTACTTGTGACTTTTGTGGTCGGTGAAAACCAAAAAATTCTCTCCCAATAGATAATGTATCCAACATCATAAAGCATGAACAACTATAGCCAACTCAAGATCGTGCGTCGGTTAATTCCTCTTATGTGGCCTCAACTGCCAAGATCCATATGCAATAACTCCTTCTCCCTACATAAGCACTGCTCCAAGCCCAATACCTGATGCATCAAAGTAAACTGTATAACTCTTTCCTGACTCTAGAAAAACTAGTATTGGTGATGAATTCAATCTCCATTTCATCTCATGAAAGGCTGAATCGTAGGAATCTGTCCACAGGTACTTGACACCCTTCTTAGTCAGACCCATTAGTGGTGATGCTAAGCATGAAAAGTCCTATATAAAACGTATGTAGTAACCATCCAGCCCTATAAATCTTCATAAATCAAAGGTGTTCTTTGGATTCTCGTATGAAATTATTGCTCTCACTTTCTCTAGGTCTACTGATACACTTGTCTTTGAGATAACATAACTCATGAAGTGAATCTAGTCCATCCAAAAGAGGAATTTTGAGAACTTAGCATATAAATGATTCTCTCTCAGTGTACTAAAAAATATCTCAAGATGGTTAGCATGGTCATGTCGAGTGTGAGAGTACACCAAGATATCATCCCCAAAAAACACCCATGAAAGAATCCAAGTATGGATGGAACACTCAGTTCATTAGTGCCTTGAAAACTGCTGTCGTGTTCGTGAGACCGAACGACATAACTACATAGTCATATAGACCATAAATTCTCCAAAAGGATGTAAGAGGTATATCAAATGGTCAAACACAAAAATGATGATAACAGGGCCTCAAATAAATCTTATAAAATACTCAGGCTCCTCAAATTTGATCAAAGAGATCATCAATCCTTGGAAAAAGATATTGGTTCTTGACCGTCAACTGGTTCAGCTTTCGATAATCCACACAGAGTCTGATGGTACCACCCACCTTCCTTGCAAATAGGACATGCAAACCCCATGGAGAAGTACTAGGTCAGATGATACCCTTTGCCTCTAACTCCTCTAACAGCCTCTTGAGCTCCTATATCTCTAGTGTAGCCATCCAATAAGGAGGAATGGACACCAATTCCACTCTTGGCATAAGATCAAAAAAAAGTATACCACTCGCTCCGGAGGCAAACCTGAAAAGTCCTCTTGAAAGACATACTTGAAACGATCCACTACAGGAGGAAAGTCCATATGTGTAGTTCCCTGGTCATCCAGATATAAACTAGTAATATGGGCCTTAGCTCCTCCCAACCCATGATGCTCACATCTTTTTCTGCTCTCCTGGACATCCCATTCGACCTTATATAGAAACAAACCACCATATAGCGATGAAAAACTCACCCTATGATGATAGAAGTCAACAACAACCTGGTAGGGAACCAACCAGACCATTTCAAGAATGAAATCATATCCTGTAATATCTAATATATAGAGGTACCATAAGATGTGACACCCACAAAACTCAAGAAGGAACTCCCTGAACTGACGTACAATTTCCATTATAGTCCCCAATGGAGTGTCTAGCATCACGATATCAGCAGAAGTAAAGATACAAAGCCCAAGGCTCTCCAAAATATCAACCAATATGAAACTATGGAAAGCCCCTGTATTGAAAAGTTATGAAGCGAAAACTAAATAACCTAGAATCACACCTCTAACTATAGAGGGTCCAACATCTTTGTCATGTTGGGTCTGCTCCACTAAAAACCTTTGACATGTATCGCGGCCCTACAACCCTCCATGAACACCCTGAGGTGATACACTTTGTTTTCACTGAACGCCTAGTGACTAGATACCACGGCCACGACCTCAACCTCAGCCTAAACGGCCGGACGAAATCATGTTCCTAGACTGATGAGAAACATGTGGTCCTACTCCTGAATGAAAAGTCGTAGAAGAACCTCTATCACTAGCATTTGGTGAGAAAAAATGATAGAAATGCAAAAGATTACCCATCTTTCCGTAAGATCGGAACACAACTGGGTCTCTCGGGAATGTGGCCTCGTATGTCTACTCTTCCCGTACATGTAGCACAACACCTAGCTACCTGAAGGAGTATCTCGTCTCCTCAGGTCTCCATGCGTAAAGTCCCTACAGTTCTTCCTACTATCAGTTGGAAGGGTACAAAATCCAGATGTCGAGCCTCCCTAGCTCAAAGCTCTATAATTCCATAGGATTTTCTCTATGATCATTGATTAGTTGACTATGGAAGTAATGAAAGTCAACCGTAAGATTTTCCCCTGATATTGAATGTCGTTCCTGAGACCATACTCAAAATTACTCTCTATAAATAACTCATCACCTCCTAGAATGGGTGTGAAGTGATAAAGATCTGTTAAACAAGAAGAATACTCCATAAATGAGAGAGTACCATACTCCAAACTCATGAACTATCGGGCTCGATCAGCCCTCAAGGTCTCCAGGTAGAACTAATCATATAAGGCAGGCCAGAACTCATCCCAACCCATAACCTTTTGGTGTCCCGCCTGTAAGATCACATCCCACCATCTCTTGAGAGAATCCTGAAGCATGTAAGTAGCGAGATTCACCCTCATCTATGGAGGAGTCTCTTGATGCTCGAAGATAGATAGCATGGATTCTAACCATTACTCAGCAGCCTGAGATCCTCCATCCCCTTAGAATGTGGGATGATGATGCTGCTAGAAAACCGAAATCAACTCTTCCATAGATGGGGAAGGATGAGGAACTCCCATGAAGGTCCACATAAACCACATGAATACCTCTCAGAAATGTGCATAGACACCTGTATCCGAGATAATGGCTGGTGCCATGATATAAATGATGGGAGGATCTACTGGTATTCCCTAATCTACCATGTCCGGTGTCTGGTCGTTGCCCTGTATTTGGCATACAACTAGAGGACGTCTCGGTGCCATGAATCTGCAAGGTCAAGTGCACACCATAGATCATCATTTTCATGGAATGAAGTTTATAGAGAAAGAAGGAAACAAGAGAAAGAAAAAATTTACGTTTTTCAAAACATGGATACACGACGTGTATGACACCTACGTGGAATGTTTCTTTTATCCTTTACATGGGAGTGTACTTCTTCCAAAATTGGTTGTGTAACATCTTATACACTCGACCTCTTCTCCATTTACAAAACGTGTACTTGAATCCTTTCCCCCTGCCCAAGTTCCTCTACATGGATAAACCACATGGATCTCTCCTGGGTAACACTACACACCACGTTCACCAAACACAAGGTGTGTACCACTTTAGTTCAAACCACCAGTGTCGTTGGTCACATGGGCGGTGACATGTTTTACTCCACATGATGTGTTCAGGATAGACACGGTGTGTACTACCTACGTTTTATCCATCCGTGTCATTAGTCACATGACCAAAAATGTGTCTTCTACAACACGAAGTGTACGTCTGGTACACAGCATGTTCCAAAAAATATTTCCCAACCCCATGTCCCTTCCCACACAGGTAGGCACACTGTTAAGGACTACATGGAGTGTACCTTCAGTACATGGTGTGTAATTAAAAAAATAGTTCCTTCTGGAACAGAAGGATACATGGCATGTATTCATCAATACACACTGTGTATTCTAAGTTTTTCCAGGAATTAATCATTAGAAACTACCCCAGAACCCATAAAAACATAGAAAAAAACATTTAATTGTCAAATTTCGATCCGGGGGGGGGGGGGGGGGTGGAACCATAATCCCCAAGAATCAAATATTTTATTCTTATTCCTGTATATTACAAGAAATAACAGTGAAATGATCCACCAAATTCTGATCCATGAGGCCCCATAACACCTGAGGGGCCAAATTTTGGTGTTCATTCAAAAAAAACCATACACAATCCAATAACCTATCACATAGTAGGTATTCTATCAAGGAAACTATCACAACAACATGCATATCTTTCACAACATCTATCACAACAACATACAATCGATAATGCACCCTAAATTGAATAACAAGAATTAATGACATGTGATCTCTAGAAAGTGACTATATGATGCATGAGATAGAATACCCTCATCTCATCGGGTTGGAATAGAAATAGAACCTCAATAAAATCAACATTAAAAACACAAAACATTTGAATCAGTTAATGGTGAAATCAAATCAACTGTAAAAATGGAAAACTAAAAAATTGGAATAATCAAGGTAAATTAGATTTTCTATGTACACGGGTTAGATACTCCTGGGCATAGATTATTACCAACAACCTATTCCTTCCAATCACTAGATATAGGATTCAAAAAATAAGTCAAGAATAAAAGAACACTCTGATACCACTTTGTAACATCCCAGTTCATGGTGCCACCCAGAGGTGCCTCATACCCGGTTGGTCACATGGCATCAAGAACATTTCCCCAAAATCTAGGGGCTACTGACTAACAGTGAGGGCCTTGGGTGTGATATTGGGGAAACTATGCCCTCTTTGGCAGAGCAACATAGCAGAAACAAAGAGATAATAGTAGCGAAAATAAAAATAGTAACATGCAACAGTAAATAGTAGAACACTACAAGTAGAGAAACAAATGGAGCACATATATCAATTATACATGTCACCTATGTCTAGGAAAGTAGCCAAACAAGTCAAAAATATGAAATAAATTACTAAACCAATGTAAAAATGAAAGAAATTAAATAACTCCAACAGCATTTACAAGCCTCATCTTGGTCCCATTCTCTCTATCTTCACAGCAATCAAGTACCTGATGTAAAAGGTCACTTGCCCTTATCTATAGCTGCTGGAATGTAATCTATTTGGGCCCAAAATCATGACCCAAATAGGGTGTGAGACGAATCCAAGTAGGCAACCTCCTAATGATCTGTGCCTAACAGTCGGTGAGTATATACAGCATAAAATATAAAAAATGAAGCAATAAACAAGGAAGTAATCAAAAGTAAACAATCCTAAAGTTTCAATTACATTAATTTACATTTATAAAATTAGTCAACTGACCAAACACAAGAAACCCTCTAGGAAGTTCTCACAGTATAACCCCTCTGGTTCAGCTTAGCAAATACTCTCTGACGAAGCACTCATCGTCAATTCCCCCTGTGGTCTTGTAACGGTAAACTATTGACTCTGTGAGAAAGCAATCAACATCCAATTCCACCTATGGTCTCGCAACGTGGAACTAAAAAAACTCTGAGGGAGAAAACATGTCCATAACCCATATGGTCTTGCAACGTAAAAGTAAACAGACACTATGGTGAATCGCTCAGTGTCAATTCACCCTATGGTCTATCTACACCATGTTCCCGCAGCCCTGTGTAAGTCAATCGTGCACAAATGATATCCAGCCACCAAAGTAAATCACATCATACTACTTGTCTAAACAACTAAAATGTATATCACAACATATCAGATAAAATCACTCCATCCTAACAACACTAGTCATGGAAAACAAAGCAGCGTAATAGGAAATTATAGACCCAATGACCAATATCAAATCAAACATGGGAAAACACATCCATTGTAAAAAAAATAAACCCTATTCACAGTCCAAAATACCTACTCAAGCTAACAAATCATAGAAGAAATTAACAGGGATAAATTTCCTAAACACGCAATACCCCAAACTAGGGTATTGGAAAATGTTTCTCATATAATTTAAATAAAGACTATAGAATGGAAAAAACCACCTACCTCGATGTTGTACGATCAATATAGTCGAACCTTAGCCTTTGAATCGACCTAGAATGGCGTAAATCTACAAAAACGTCTAAAACGTTCAACCATGGATATCTCACGAAAGGGGAGGAATCATGAGATAATGATTTAAAAGAAGGAAGAACCCACCATGGTGATTCCAACGCAATCAACGATGTTTGATTCGTAGCATAGACGGTCGATCAGGGGCTCAGGGAAGGATCAGCGATATCCGTCGCTCCTAGACAAGATGACGCCAAAAGAAGATAGTTCTATTAATTAGTCATGACCTTGGTCCGATATAACAAATAAAAATAATAGTTTATGGCATGTTCCCTGGGGATGCATGACATGTATAGTACTTTACCAAGCTCTGATTTAGGTGGTATTCAGGCCACCCCACAGGGCCATGTACTCGGCCATTACATGACTAGTGCACAACTACCCGTGACCACACTATACATGGCGTGTACTCCTAAAATTTCCAGAAACACTTATTTTTTTAAAAACACCAGAAATCAAGATTGAAACATGAAAAGAAGATCTGGTTTCTTACAATGTCGGATAAAATCGATTCCCCTTACAGATTATTTTTCATAATTATACAAACCAATATTCTCTCTTCTTCCCATAGAAATGTATAAAGAAATGAATAAATTATTGAGACATATAAATTTTACATGGTTCACCCTAACATGGATATTCTAAGGTTCATACATATGTAATGGTCAATGTACCGAATCCACTATAGCACACAACTATTATAATGTTTAGAGAATATTCATTATCCTTAGTATTTCAGTACCTATCATGTGTTGAAATCTCACTACTCTCTCTTCTAAAGTGTACACAATATTCCTTTAGTAGATAACCTTAGATTTCATAAATAAGTTTTTTACAACAAAATAGGAGTGTTATGAAGTATCTCTTTCATCCAACTAACGAATTCAGTTTTACCATAGTGATTTTGGTAAATATTTTACTGGTTCATGAAACTTATAATTTCATGAATCAATTTCACACCTTTCACAAAAATTACCAACATTTGTATTAAACTTTACACTTTCACCCATATTCCCATCTCTTTATGGTACTTTGAACTTGTGCACAAATTATAGATTTTGTGAAAATTTCCAAACATGCACAAAACTAAATTAGGTATATTGATACAAATCTATTTCTCCACTAAACATATTTATACATCAATGCTTCATGTAAAAAATATGTTCTCACAACTATGTGATGACCCACTCCGTCAAGGGCTTTGAAGATTAGGATAAATTTGATCTTTTTGTTCTCGTGAGTGTTTCAGGGGTAAAATGGTAATTTTTTATATAAGGTGATCATGGATAATTTCTTTGACCACCTAATTGGTAATGGAATAGTATTTTATCCAAGTAAAAGAGTTTTTTGGGAATCCAAGCTATTAAAATCTTTATAGAACATTTCAATACTTAATTAATGAAATATTAATTTATTCATGTGAGTTTTTTTGGTGAAATGTTTCAAAACAAGTGTCAGGTTGAGAATCTATATTTGATATTCAGTCTTAAATAGGGGGTTTTCCATCAGTGGGACATAAACTTGTTAGGAATCGGGGTCAGGGTTGGACACCTTTTTTTCCTCTTTCTTTTTCCATTTTTCTTCCTTTTTTATCCTTTTATTTATTTAATACTTTTGGTTTTCTACATATGACCTTTTGGGATCTCCCCTTTGGTTGTTTTAATCCAATATAGGGAGAGGTAGATAATAGGGAGAGGGAGAGGTGGAGGCATCACTTATAGGTTCATCTGAGGCCCGAATTATAGTACAATAGTTGTGGGTAGTGGATTCGTCATGAACCATCAGCAGTTTCTTCTAAGAGGTAGTTTTGTTATATGTATTATGAAAAAATTATAAATAATATATAGTTTTTAGTTGTAACCCTATTTTTAGTTTGTTTGGGATGTTGTGGGGCCGATCTGTAGCTTTTGAGGGGGAAAATCGGGCATTTCGGGCTAATTTGGGGGGTTTTCATTCGGGAAATCCTGACCACACAATGAATGATTTGAAGAAAACACATCACGTGCTCTTATTTTTTTTGGGGAATATGGGATTTTTTAGAATAGACACCATGTACTAGGGGTACACACCATGTAGAGGCAACTCAGGCTGTGTTGGGTGAACATGACCATGCATGATACATGACCAATGTGATGTACATAGCTAGTGGTCATGTACTGTGCTTGTCCAGTCCCTTTTTGGGGGTACATGGTCAGATACATAGTCATGGAACTAGTGTGGGGTAGATTCCATATACCAGGTGTTGATGTGGTGTACTTTTGAAAGTAGAAACTGAGTGGGCTTGCATACACTATCAAGGAGGATCCTTTGGGATACACACTGTGTACCCTATGTGTACACTATGTGCTTTTCCCCCTATTACATTTGGATTTTTTTCACCTTGGAGTCAGAATTGGAATTGTGACTAGTTCATTTTGATCATTTTTTCACATATATCATGATGGTGGAATCATTTTTGTGTTAAGAGTCCATTTTAATGATGTCTTGGACTTAGAAAATTTAGTAGGAGGATTTCTTTAGGTTTGGATTCAGAATCCTCCAGTGGTTTGGGATGTGATCTAAGAGGCCTGGGTGAGGGTTGTGATCTTTTTAGTAGGCATGTATTATGTATTCCATGTCTTTTTTGTTCAACATTATTTTAGATGGATCCCAAAATGTGGGATCGATTAGTATCTATGAGGATATCTTGCTTTGTCCCTTATATTTGGGAATGATTTCTCAAGGTTAGATTAGTTGAGGTTTAGATAAGGTTTTAGGGTCAAAGTTGCAAGAATATTTGGGTTGGGTTAGTGATTTGTTATGGTAGGTACAATTGGGTGTCATTGAGCTATTGAGATTATTTTTACGGACTCTTGAATATTACCTTGTGGCTTAGTTTTTGATCAAGTGATAAATGGATACTGAAGTTGGTTGTTGAGAATACCGAGTAGAGCGGTGATGTTTTTATTCTCTAGTGCATGAGGTAGAACCTATGGATGGGTTGTTTTCTAAGGAGGCCAACATAGGTTTTCCTGTAGTGGAATTTTATTTGATGGTTTGTTTTTACAGTGGAGACCTTGTGGGGGTTCCTTATTTTAATGTGGTCATGAGGACCATAGAGAATGCCCCTATTGGTGGGAACATTATTTTGGATGCTCCTTTGGGAATGTTGTTGATCAAGGATCAGTTGGAGGCCCCTAAGGGCCAGTTGTGTATGTTTTCATTCCAGTCATGATTTACTGTTCCAAGATGATCTATAAGAACCCCTCATAGGGTTTTCTTCTCATGATATGGACATTGGACTATTTTAGGTTTTTTATGTGAATTTCATGATAAATTTGGTGCATCAAGAGAGTCCCATGGAAGAAATGTATTTATCCTATGAACATGGGGACTGTGGGAGCCCTGAGTATTGGTTTGGACTTGTGGTGGGAAGTTGAGAGCCCATGGTGGATTTTTTGGTTGGATGTTGTGGTATAGAGTGCTTAGGTACACCCCATACTTCATAGGATGAGAGTGGATCAACACTGCTAGTAAAAATATTTTGATGGTTGGTTCAAGGATGGATAATCCCATATTTATATGTCCTTTTTCCATGAGGTTTGAGATAGTTTCTGCTCATGATTTTGTTTTAAAGATGAGACCTTTCATATATCGTGGATCAGACATTGACCCCAAGGTTTAATCTGGTTCTCTCCTCTATTTTTTTGGACATGGTTATACATTATTATAAATTTAATGGATGATATATATGAGTACACCCCTATAGTTTTGTCTTCACCTAGCTAGATGTTATTTTCCTCAGATACGATGGGCTCCCAATTCTTGAGTGGGTCCCCTAGGACAGTGTATCTGCCAGGTATGTGGGGTGGATGGGATCCTCTAGGATAGTGCACATGTCAGGACCATAGTGAGGTGTTTCCATGGGATAGTGTTTACTATAGATTCCTCATTTGGAAACTGATTTATTATGAAAAACTTTTTTGACATGATAATTTCTCAAATGTGTGGAGTT
The DNA here is from genome assembly GCA_963277665.1 of Viscum album. Classification (NCBI taxonomy): domain Eukaryota; kingdom Viridiplantae; phylum Streptophyta; class Magnoliopsida; order Santalales; family Viscaceae; genus Viscum; species Viscum album. The sequence goes on along the minus strand of OY728129.1, from coordinate 408,655,021 downwards.
GAGATATGTCGCCAGTTCGATCATTCAATTGGAGTCCTAGATCTTGATAGATGGGTTCTGTGGTTTTGGAAATCTATGGTTACACCTTGGGATCCAACATTCATGCCTTTTTTATTCATCTTGGAACTCCAATGTAGATCTGGAAGACATGTCTGGTGACTTGTGGTAGGGTGATCCATGTGTTGTAAATACTATGGAATTGGTGAGAGCAGGGGAGGATTTACCATGGGTGTTTGGATCAAACCTGCAGTTAACTACTATCTTTGTTTTTGTTTCCACCCTTTTTATGCTATGTATTCATTTTATGCTAACTGTTATTAGTCTTCAACTTGTCTTGACATATCTCAAGTGCATGAACTTGTTATGAAAAGAGATTATAGGTTCACCATTGGGCGGTGACCTATTGAGATTTATTTATCATCCCCTATATGTTAACCTCAGTATTCGTGTACTCTTGATGTTTGATTTTAGGTTGGATCATAGATTGTGCAGTGTATGGGGCCTATCATGACCTAACCCAATAGAGATTGCACTGTAACTACCATAAGTCCACCTTCACAGGCTAGAGGTTAGCGACAAGCACCAAAAGACATAACTAAAAAGGGAGACCTTTCCCTAGTGAACTTTTATGCACACACCTAAACATATTCATGCATAAGTGCAGAGGAATAATAATAAAAGATGAAACATCATGAGAATAAACAACGCATGTAAAACCTCTAGGGAGCATAAGAGTACGACAATGTAATTTGAAAATAAAAAGGAAAATATACATGCTCGACCAGAAAGATGTCCCAACCTGAAAATAAATGTTAAGTAAAATGTTGAGAGTTCCCAACTTAGAATCTCAAAGATCTAACCACCATACATGGTCAAGTGTATCTAGGTATCCCTGTGCTGATGGTAATCTCCTTCGGATTGTCCGTCATCTACATAAGATAGAACACATGCTTGAAAAGACCATGAAGGGGTGAGTATATACATATACAATAGGATGCCCCAGAAGCTGAAGATAGAGCAGTAAGATACATGGTATAAGTAAGCATCTCAACCCATAGTAATATAGAAATAAAATATATAACAATTATACATATATATATTCTCATAAAAGAAACATAATAGGAGAGAGAAAAGGAAATTTTCATCTCACAACCCATCCCAGGAAAAGAGTTCCAATTGTTCCATGAGCTCCATCAATGATGCCCAACATCTTGCATGTCTTTTCATAGGAGTAACCATGTGGAAGACGCATAACTTACCAAAATTATGAACAGTTGAGGGGGAACAATCTCAAAGTAGAGGACCCATGCCTAGTAGATTAGGGGGTTCCAATCAGTGTAAGGGGGACCTACACCCTATCCAATAGGGTGGTACCACTCAGTATATAGAGAACCCATTATCTAGTCCTTCATGGGGTACTACTTAGTAGATAGAGGACCCATGCCCTAGTGCGATAGGGGGGAACCATTCCATAGATAGAGGACTATCACCCTAGTGAGATAGGGGGTACGACTCAGTAGAGAGAGGACCCACGACCAAGTGTGATATGGGGTACCACTCAGTAGATAGAGGACCTGCACCCTAGTGTGATAGGGGTACAACTCAGTAGATATATGACATGTTCCCTAGTCCATAAATGGGGATGACTCTAATGATCATGTTCGATCACCACCATCATTGAGCATCACCTAAAAATGCATCACACTCAGAACACATAACCACCTTTTATCAAAATCCACTACAAAGGACACCATTGCATTTTACATGGAAAATAACATAGGATAGGCTACTCATGGTCCAAAAACTGAGGCTAAATGAAGAGGATAGAGGAGATATAATATTCATAAAAAAATAATGTAGATGACATGTAAGGGGAACTATATGGTGAGTGGTCCCACCATTTTACCTAGTAGTGTCCTCGCTAGTACATGGCTGTTAAGCCTTATAGTCATACATGGCATGTATTAGTCTCACATGGTCTGTCTCGACCACATGGGTCCCTATTGTGTGTTCCTGGATGTGCTGTGTAATCTTTCTCATGCCCATGTACTATAATACATGATGTGTCTCCCTGTATGGGGTCTTTCCTTTATGTTTTTGTCACATGGCATATCTACCCAAGGAGGGTCACACAACATGTGGCCCAACCGGATTATGTGAGATCCTTAACATTTTGAAAACCCTAGCTCCACAACCATATGGGTACTACAAATTTTGTGTTCATCATTTTTCATTCCATATATTTGGGTTTTAAATATAAAGTTAGATATGCTCTGTGCATTCCAAATCTGCACCTGCTGCTATGAATCTCACCATTTGACCACCCAAAATTAGTGGTAACAACCTCCGAGCATCATTTTAGACCCTATAGTGGTTTAAAATTAGATTCCAATCCACATGTATGAACCCTCCATGCACCAACACATCTCCATCCATCACCCATTTCCTCATTGGATTCCAAATCCATGGTGTAATCACATGAATCTTGTAATATATTTGAATCCATCCTTGATTCATCAAACCATTCATCTCACATGAATCTTCCATGAATCTTGGGGTCTGATTGCGCTCATACCCGCCTGGTAATGTCAAAATGTGGGCCTAGGACAATGATGAAGAATATGAAGAATTATCGGTGAAAAGAAAAATAAACAGGGATAAAACAGTCATTAGCTAAGGGTTCTTGGCCAACAAATATAGATCGAGGATGATTGGGTGAGAAAACATGGCACAATGGGGTAAATCAAACAAATAAGTTCAATTCAATACATGGATGCATTAGAAGGATCATATTAAATTAAGATCAATGAAAAGGGATTGATCATACTCAATAATTTAATCACATGGGGTGGAAATAAAAAATGATGAGTCCTATCATGAGACTGGATCATTTAATGATGAAAAACAGAGCTACTAATGATAGAGAGAATCAGTTGCATTCGTTGCACCATGATTCACCAAGATCCTAAGTCTTATCATCGTTTGATCTCAATCCACCTGAATCGAAACAATGTTTTTTAATGGAAATTTACTTATTATTATTATGCCATATAATGACATGTAATTATAACATAATGAACTACTAAGTACTATGTGTCCTTTAAACATAAGTTTTTCACCTATGTGATTTGAATTTCTAAAAATCTGACATACACAGTTACGATCAGTAAGTTATTTGGAGTATAATATGACCAACATAATTTTTGGGGAATAGTAACATGCACTTATAAATAGTAATTTTACCCTTATGAATAGTTACATACCCTAATGAATAGTAACCATAGCTATGATATTATATAAATAAAATTCAAGTGGGAGTACGGTATACCTATATCCTAGAATAAGAAAATAAATGTTTTAAAATTGTTATTTTTCGAGTAAATTGGGAATTTAATTAAAAATTAAATTAATCATATTTAGAAAATTATTTTTAAAAAATGGATTTCATTTTTGTATTCTGAACATTGAAAAATTGTTAGGGTAATTTTTTGGGATTTTTCAGAAATACATGATTGTTTGGTGAATAGTAAAATTCATTAATTTACCGTATAAATACATTATAATTTAAATCCACTACTCCTGACAGCATAAGTGATGTAAGAACCCAAATCTCAAAATCACATGCATTTATTACTACTCATTTTCATGGATTCATCACTATTTCTTGTCTTATGGAAAAATAATATACTAATGATTATAATATTATGAAAACCCTCCTCTCCTCCACTATAAATACCACCCTTCACATCCTCATTTCCTCACACCTCTCAAGATTTAATACTTGTCTAAATTCTATCCAAACATATTCAATATCCCATCCACCACGTGAAAGAGCTTTTGGTCTCATCAAAAGACCAATCCAGGGTGCCTTAAAGAAGATTCAAGAGGTAATTCCTCTCTCTCTCTTTCCTATAATGTCCTTTCAATTTCAAGTTCTTTTATTAAATCTCTCCCTAGATATCCTTATCCACATGGTATGGTAACTCTAGTGTATTACATAAACTGAAATTTTATGACAATAATGGGATAATATATCATCCAAACTCTTTCTTCATCTTTTTATTTTATAATGGAAAACGTTGTTCACGAGGTGTTAATTTATCACCTTCAAGAATGACATGTTTTCATTTTCGTTTACCACATCATGATCTGGTAATGTTACATTTTTTTGTGGTTGAACCAGGATATCTCATATTTATTATATCATATTTAATATTCTAGAACAAAATTAGGTAGATATTACTAAATTGTTAAACAAAACAAGTTCGTTGTGGTCGAAAACCGCCCAGATTAACCCAAACAATCATCATTAAATTCTTATATAATGATCCATTATCATGATATATAAAAAAATTATTTATAAGATATTTTCATGTTTTTTAACATTTTAAATAACATATACTTACAATTATATATGTTTATCCACATTTTAAATGAACTTTAATTCATGAATACAGGTGAACCGTTCAAGGAAACTATAAAAACGAACGTTCCTAAACAATGAAATTGAACCACTTAACCCAAAAAAAAGCCATGAATGAACTTAAAAATTTTATAATAAAAATTTTACATATATAATAGGTTCTTGAATTATTAATTAATAAACCTAATTTGTTTATTCAGGTCATTAATAAAAAGTGGAGAACACCAACAGAATTAAGGTAAGGGATCCTCTCCATTTCACTTTTATTCATGAATGTTCTCTATACTATGCCATTTTCTGTGTAATCCCTACTAATGGGGTATAATTTATGACCTCCCCTCTACTTACCTCATGTTTTATAAGTGATTATAAACCCCTTTCTCACACATGAATCCCACTTAAGTACACCCGATACCATGCCGATAATCTGTAAGGAACTCTACCCGAATATCCATTATTTTTTCAGGTTGCCTTATCTTTATTTCTAGCAAAATGAAGTTATCTTATCTACATACGTGCATATTATAAATTCTTTGTACATGTAATTTTTTTATCAATATCCATCCCTCATTATATTTCAAGGATATACATGTTTTTAAGTGACTCCCTCATCAATACTTCTCGATAAACAAAATTATTTTAAGGGAACTTCCCGAATTCTTACCCGATTTCTACTGAACTATGTCCACTATTTTAAGCCACAATTGTCTTTAGAAAATTATTCTTTTTATTAGAAAACCTTCTTGGTTAACTTCTGGTTTTATATAAAATATGGTTCCCTTTTCTATTTTAAAGGCTCTATAGTATTTTCCTTAAAACCTCTCAAAAAAATTTTAATGCTAAAATTATTTAAATACTTTTCTTGAATGTTGTCACTTCTACTTGAAATCACTTCCCATGATACATTACTATTTTAACTTATGAATTTCCATGTATATTTGAGTTCCTTTCTTTCATGGACACTTTTATAATACACCCATTTGTTATGCTTTATGTCATGATTATGGTACTCAATCCTTTCCATGGGTAACCCGTGTATTTATATATGAGTGATTATGTATGATTAATTATGTGGATAACATATTAATGTAAAGTTAATATGGGTGTGCCTAGATAGTTATATAATTCATTGGGTAAATTTGAGTCTCATGAGACGTTATGTGCGACGGTATTGGCGGTTAGACTTGGCTTGTGCTACTATGTGCAATGGTCTCGTAGGTTAGCCTTGGCTTGTGCTTCAATGAGAAACAGACTTGGCGGTTAGTCTTTACTCTTACTAAATTCATGTTTTATTTTTCTACCACATTTATATGATTCCATGTTTATATGATCCCATGTTCATATGTTATGATTCCATATGTTACATGTTTTTTTATATCATCATGTCATGCCTTCTATCCCATGTTCTAATGCATTGTTCTTATGGTTGTTCCCTTACTGGGATTCTAGGTCATCCCTTTGTGCATGTTATCCCCAAGTTATCTTATGTAGAAATATGAGAAAAATAGAATATAGGAGCTCCTGAAGAAGTTTAAATAAAAATTCATTTTTATAATGTACCTAGTCTTACAGGACACTAGACCTTACGATCCTTGGATTGTACTCTGATGTATATTTATGCTTAAAATTATATAATGTTTTATATAAAAGGCAAGGGTCACTATAGTTGGTATCGGAGGATGGTCTAGTTATTTTTGGGGATTAGGAATATATCACCATAGTGATATCCTTAAGGATGAGACTAAGTATAAGAGAACATCCCTAAATTTTGGTATGTATAGAGTAAGTGATTTTTCAAGGAAATACATCCATGTTTGGATACAAATAGGTAGAGGTGGCTCTGGCACATATGTACCTAGGAGTGAAAACTCTAACAAGGAGTTTTGGTCCTGACTCGGGGTATCCTGGTACATGATAATGGGCCTTTTTTCATTCTTGGTTTTACACTCCTAGGGGATATGCTTTGTTAAATTAATGAGCTTAGTACAAAGTATTATTAAGGGAATAAAAAAATCCCATAAGAATTTAAGTTAAGAAATAGATCAAGCATAACCTAGATTTAAACTTAAGGAATCACAAGTTAGGATATACTACTCCTCTACAAGTTTATCCTTTTATGTTAAATGTTTTCTTTTTATGCTAAATAACTAATTATTCAAGCCCTCTAATTGTATGTTCTTTTTTATTAGTTATTGGTGGGAAATAGAATTACACAATCCAATAACCAATGTTATAGGAAATGTGAAGATTGCCTAAATGATATGCCTGATATGATGGGAACAGATTCTCTAGACATCATGGTAGTACATGCTCAGCTATCTCAAGTTATGAATAATAAATTGAATCATGTGGAACACCCTCATCCTCCAAGGAAAGAGTAGGTTGTCGTAGAATCCTTTATGTGACAAATACCTCCCATGTTTAGTGGATCTTCTAATCCCCTCCTCGTGGAATATTGGATTAACTATGTTAAAAAGATATTCTCCATGCTCTAGTTCTCGGAAGAAGAGAAATTTGTACCAATGGTCTATTATTTTATTGGGGAAGCTGAACAGTGGTGGAAACTGTTCAATAATACAAAGTCCCAAGAGAAAATTGATTGCATGGATTGGTATAAATTCAAGAGGACGTTTTTCAATAAATATTTTACTTGAACCCCCTATCTCAAGATGGAAAGAGAGTTCCATATTCTCAAACAGAAGGGAGATGAGTCCATCGGGGCGTATAAAGAAAACATTTCAAGGCTTTCAAGGTACGCCTTTGGCTTTGTCATGAACACCAAAATAAAGGTGCATCACTTATTTAACAGGCTAAAGTCGAGTCTATGGAAGGATTTAACAATTTGAGACTTAGACAGTTATGAGGACATTGTACGTTGTGCTCTCAAGGTTGAAATGGATATTGGAGACTCATAGTGGTATCACGGTCCTGGTGAAAAGAAGCAAAAAATTGAGAAAAACATGGGTGGTTCAACAAAAAAATCCCATGGAGTAAAGAAGCCCAAATATCCCACTTGTAAAAGATATGGGAAGAATAATCCTAGGAACTATCTAAAGGGAACCATGAATTGCTTCAAATGTGGAAATCTTGGAAATATTCTCAAGAACTACCAAAGGGATATGAAAAATTCCACTAATGTGGAAGAATAAAGGAAGGTTCAGATCAACGCCCAGCCAGTGGTGTAGTGTTACAACTTCAAGGAGCATGGTAATTATGCAAAAAATTGACCTAATCCAAGGGTTGTTGGAATAAATTAGCAACAACCTCAAAGGAAAAAAGGAAGGGATTCTGTTATCACTACTACTGAGGTGAATCCGGACAATGATGTGGTGACATGTACGCTAGTTATTCATTCATGAATAGTTAACATACTATTTGATTCTACTTCTATGCATTATTTCATATCATGAAATTTTATTAGAAGTATTCATACACCACATCAAAAATTTGGAGGACAAGTTATATGTAAGAACAACATATGGGGAAATTATTGCATCCATGGTATATAACCCCTCCCATGTTAAGGTTTATGGGATGAACCTCCCAGAGAATATCATCATACATCCTTTAGAAGAGTTCTATTCTATTTTGGGAATGTATTGGCTATCTTTATAGAAATCCAACATAAACTGTTGGGAAGTTGAGATCACTCTTCACATCCCAAAGCATCCTCCCATTCGTTACAAGTGTAAGGAGGAAGATGAATCTCTTTTGGAATCATCGTCTTAAATGTTGATATTTATTCCTTATGAGCAAGCATATCTATCCCAAATGTTTGATACAAAGGAGATAATCATGCTTGAAGACATGCCCATAATGAGGGACTACATTGATGTATTCCCTGAAGAGTTTCTTGGTCTTCGTCCTAACCGATAGGTTGAGTTCTCAATTGATCTTATTCTTGTATCTATACCTATATCAAAGAAACCTTATTGAATAGACACTGTAGAGTTGAAAGAGCCGTAGAAGCAGTTACTATAGAATCTGGACAAGGGTTTTATACACCTGAGTTCTTCACCATGGGGTGTGCTAGTCCTCTTCATCAAGAAGAAGGATGTATCAATGCACCTCTGCATTGGTTATTGTGAGATCAATAAAATTACGATAAAGAACATGTTTCCCCTTCATCGGATAGATTACTTGTTCAATCAGCTTCGTGGGGGAAATTATTTCATTAAGGTGGACCTTCAGTAAGGAGATCATCAATTAAAGGTGAGGAAGGAAGATATTCCCATGAATTACTTTCAAATATGGTATGGACACTAGTAGTTCATAGTGATTCCCTTAAAACTCACTAATGCTCCCACAATTTTAATGGATTTAATGATTAGATTATTTAGAGATTAACTGAAAAAATTTGTGGTAGTATTTATTGAAGATATTCTGATATATGTCAAGAGAAAGGAGGAATATGAGGATAATTTGAATACTAAGTTAAAGACTTTGTGAAGGGAGAAGCTGTATGCAAAGTACAGTAAATGTGAGTTCTGGATAGAGGAATAATAATTCTTGGGGAATGGTATAACCAGTAAAGGGATATCTATAGACCCTTCCAAGATAAAGGAAATTGAAGAGTGGCTTAGTATAATATCTATAAAAGATATCCACAACTTTCTGGTCCTATATGGGTATTATCGACGATTTGTGAAGAAATTTTCATGATTTTTAAACCCAGTGAACAAGCTGAATGAAAGGGAGTAAAATTTTTCTTGACTTAGAAATGTGAAGACTATTTCAAGGAGTTGAAAATGAGGCTTACACTACAGGAAAACCGCCTCTTACCGGCTGTTTTTTTTCATATAGTGGCAGTTTAAACCGTCGCTATATTGTTTGGCGGCGGTTTACAGAAACCGCCACTAAACTTGGTGTCGGCAATCTATTAGCGGCGGTTTTATGCATTTCGTGGCGGTCAAACAAAAGCGTCGTAGGACCTCATTTCGCGGCGGTTTTTAGTAAATTTAGTGGCGGTTTTAAGGGCTATTTAATTAGCGGCAGTTATAATCGCCGTGAAACTCAGGCGTTCCAGTCGCCTTTTTAGCGGCGGTTAAAACCGCCACAATTTCCGACGTGATTTCGGGGCGGTTCTAACCGCCGCTAAATAGTCTTCCGAATACATTTGGCAGCGGTTTAAACCGCCGCTAAATCTATAAGTGGTAAAACATTAGCAGCGGTTAAAACCGCCGCGAAATGCTGACCTGGAAAAAAATGTGTTTCTGTTTATACTCCACCACTGCCCTGGAAAACAAACCAAGAAACACATACATCATATATAAAATAAGGAAAAAATTTATGCACCAGCTATGCAATATTTATAAACACCCTTTCATTTAATGTTGATGAAAAAGTTGATCAAATTCAATAAGAATACCTAAAGCATACAAAATACCTAAAATTATGGATTTAGAATGAAACACAAGATAACATCAAATGAAACAAGAGATTGGGGGTCACATGGATTTATACTTACAGTTTACAGATGATCAAAATTGAAAATATTTGATTCCATAAAATTATCCCAATGTTCCAAATGATAATTGAAATCTAGTTAAGTAACATGAATACTATTTGAATTGGTAATGTCCAGTTTAGTCTCCAAAGTTATTCTTGTATCCTGAAAACTACAATATATATGTAGTGCGAGAAAAAAAGATATAATCATCTAGGTCTTAATGAAGTCTTCAATTTTAGGTGAAAATGGTGTGTTAATGTGCTGGCCATCAAATAGAATAAACCGTATAACCCCATACATTTCATCTAAATAATCCTTTGTACACCATGGATTACTCATCAAATAATTGATCCATTATTATCATATGGAACAGTGTTCAACAAAAAATTAATGTAACCCAACTATAGATTAAACGTTACTTTTCCACTCTCACAGCCTTATATCTAATTAGGAATGCTCTCATCCCATCCAAACAAACCACGTCACATCACATAAAATCCTTCCCGTATACAAATGGGTTATCACATCACACCACATCCCAACAGCAGTCACCTAGGCCATCACATCACATCACATACCACCAGTAGACACATATTCCATCACTTCACAATAAATCATACTTGTAGACAAATACACTACCACCTAACGTCTCTTCCCACCCACAGACACATATTCTGTCAAATGGAATCCAAACTAGAACAAGAATCTTAAGGTATCATGAATGTGATGGACATAATCAGTGTCCCCTCCTCGTACCATCAATTACCCCACAATATATCACATAGAAACACATAACTTGTCACTCATAGAAATTGGGTCTAATAGATCAATTCCCACCGGAAGGCACCATGGAAATGACATCGTTTCTATGAATTCTCCAACACCAACATGTGTCACTAATTCTGAATGAAGTGAGAGGATGTGTGTGAACCCATGCCTAAATTTCACCACCATCATATTTATTGGTGAAAATATCTAAAACTCTAAACCTTTTAGTAGTGGTAATTTTATATAAATTATGCTTGGTGTATAAAATAATAAAAACATTCATGGTATATAGATATCCCATGATACCAAACCTATGTGTCCACATAAACTACACTTGAGCTTATTAGATCACCACAGCATAACAAAAATCAATAATCACAGCCAATTAAATCACTATTTGAATCACCCAAGACAATCACAAAACTATCAACACAACATTCCACTTTCCACATACATGTTTCACCACCTTTATTTTTTATCCATTACAATTCACATAATACTTTACATTTTTTTTGATTAATTTATAACATATCTATTTCTAATAAATATTTTTTATTTACTAACCAAGATCATTTACATTATCAACATAGTTTATCTCATGGATAACCGAGAAACTAACATATCCACTCCATGCTACAACTAATTCAACTCACAAAGCTATCACCACAACACCACACATCCACTGTTGTTTCCACACCACATTGCCCAACCCATATCACAAAATCAAATACTCCTTAAAACCATCATGAAACTCTATCACCACATAGAAAATCAACGAATCTGCTACAAAAACATTATTCTACAACCACTACACCACATCCATGACCCCATAACCATGTACCACAACCACTTCATAGCACATTTCACTACTAACAAAATCACATACATGAAAATCGACCAAAGAATCACATCCCCTTGTACTACACAACCAATCTGGTCAATAACATCACCATACAACTTCCTAAACCATATAGTGAAACACAATAAGATGAATTATCCAAAACATCACAGATAACGACTTCAATGAATATTCATGGGAATTATCACATATCAATTTTACTAATCGTGGTTATACCCACACAAAACCCTTAGTAGAGTAAGAAATTAATATGGAACAAGGGGGGACCTTGTGGTATGGTTGGAATCGAAATATACAAAACCCTTAGTAGAGTAAGAAATTAATATAGAATGTTTTTATGAAAATATGGTTTCTAATGGGTATACCTTCTATGGGGACCAGGGTTCCCAAACACAATTATCAACTTATATTAATTGAAAATATTTGATTCCATAAAGGATTAAAGTGTATGGATCAAAATGTGCCAAAGAAGAGAGGGGAGGGATCACTACTAGTCGTTTGTCCTATAAGGATGAGGAACGAGGATTAAATGGGTTGATGTTCAGTAAGAATAAGAACCTTTAAAACATTATTTTTATAAAATACTTTATATCGATGATTGACATTATGGTTCCAGGAAATAAGGTCTCTCCAGTCTACCACATAAGAAGACATTTGAGAAATAGAGGACATATTTAAATAGAATAGAGAATATATTAGAAGATATGTAACCATTAAGAGAGAATCAGTTGTGCTAATCAAACAAAATAAGTGCATAACATGGAAAACATTACGTGGACCACATGATCCATTATAGGTCACGAAAATCACATAACCCATAAAACATCTTTTGATCACATCAAAAATACTACTCATGGTCCGATGATGCATCGTCACCCTCTCCACCTCCATCTCCTGCTGCCACCTGTAAGAACATTATATTGAAAATTAAATATTGTTGCATATTTATAATTAAACTTAAAACCAATAAAAGTTTGCAAACTAAATGATTGTGATTTTTTGTGAATTACCTGCTCACCACCACTTGTTGCACTACCACTGAGGGAATATCTTCTCATCTGTTGATATAAATCAGTCAACGCTTTCTGCATTGTGGGTATCTGAGCCCCTTGGTCTTGAATTGTGGCTCGTAGAGAAGAAATATCCCTATGAGCATCTTCAGGTATGGGCTGACCATAACCAGGAGTAGATGCGGCTGGAATCCCTGATGGCCTGCTAAAGACCTCATATGGTACAGGTCCCAAACCCATCCCGCGTACTCTACTAGGATGCTCCTTCCCAAGGACTTGAGCAACCGGGTCATCTTGGGAGACTGAGTAGGACTACCCAGGACTGGCATCCCATAGTTCTTTAATTTTTACCTATAAATAAAATATCAATACATATTGACACAGTAAAAACTTATAATAAGTTAAAAATTTGACTCCATACCCCAACTTCTTTGGTAGGCTCATTAACAAAAGAGCCATCTGATTTTCTGTGAACATCCAACCACAGTTCAGTCCAGGAGGCTTCGTGCCCTAAATTCTGTGACTGCATTAAGCAAAGATAAATAAAAAATTCAATATATTAAATAGATAATATTGTATTATAAATATTTAAACTATTTAAAATATTACCAATGACATTCGGCTTCTAGAAAAGCTTTTTGAGCCCACCGTGTGAGGGATGACTTGCTTCGCCCTGTTTGATGTATTCTGTTGGGAAAGATCCTGAAATAAATAAAATGAAATTTAACAGTAATGTATCCAATGTCATCTCCTCTTCATATACATGTATTAATGTAAAATGAGGATAATATAATAATATATATTTCAATACCATCCGCTTCTCATCACGATGTCTGTCAACAAAAACTTTTCACTGCTCTTTCGGTACCCCACTGGGTAGCTTGTCATACATTTGTTTCAAGGTCAACGAAGTATCATTGACATCACACCACAATCTCCATTTTAAATCTTTCCATTTTTTACCGAGATTTTTCAAAGTCCACTTCCGTTCTATCACATCAGCAACTGTGAAGTGGAAGAACATCTATATATAGAAATTCATTTTGAACATATTAGTAACATGACATGAAATTAAACCATAATGTAATAAAATTACCTTTATTTGAGAATCGAAAACTTCATTTTTCCATTTTGGAGTCATATGTCTCCAATCATCATATGAAATGGGAAGGGAAATGGGCTCCGCTGCCAACTGACCTATAATCTGGCCATGTAACCCCACAACATCATCCATAGGGACCCCATAAGAATCAAATGGCACGACTATCTTTTCACCATTCAAGTTCCAAACATCTGAGATTTTTAATTGTTTCTCCACGATTTTATTTTTGTCATCCTCAATGAGAAATGAATTAGTATAAACAAAATGCAATAAATTTATTTAATTAAAATTTATACCTATGACTGTGACCCTCCAGTGTTTCCGGGATGAACTGGAAGGGGTCTATCGCCGCCCAACTGATGAGGCACCTTTAGGGGGAGTCGATGACTTAGCCTCTAATGTAAGGCTCTCTGATTGTGTGAGAGATGGTGCAGGGGGAGATGGTGTGGGGGTGTAGGTAGCTGGTGCCTCAGATGTCGTGGGGAGTGACCCAGATGGATTGACATCCATCGCAGAACTAGAAGAAATAGTATACCGATTCCTCCTTGGCATTCCTATCATTTAATCAAATAAAATTAAGTTCAGAATATATATTTCAATAAAATTATTCAGAAAAAAAATTAAAAATGATAATAGATGCCCAGTACTAATAAACCAAATATATATAACAATGATAATAAATGACTGCAGAAATGAAACGAGTGGTTGCTTCATGAATGAATAATTGTAAATACAATCATTTTCCTCTTCAATAATGTCGGTTTCCTACTCCATTGCTTCATCCACTTCATTCATCCTTGCAAGACTTATATTTTCAATATCATGATGGAAAAATAATTCTTCTTCCTGTTGTTGATGACATTCAGCTTCAGAGGTCAAATCTTCTACTTCATCACCCATATCATACAAATCTCTTTGTATTACATGAGTAACTACACTCCACCCTTCATCCACAACATCATTCACATAATATACCATTTTTTCTTACGATGCTAAGATATATGGATCATGAATTTCACGATCACCAACATCCATCAAGCGAGAGAAGTTCACAGAAGTAAATTGCAATGAATCTCTTTTAACACCTCTGATAATATCGACCCATTTACATTTGAATAAAAGAATAGAAAAATGTCCATGGTAGTTTAATTCAATAATATCATGCATCTTTCCATAGTATCCCACTTCAGAAAATGTAAAAATACCACTATTTTGTGTTTTCAAACCCACTTCTCGATCAACTTTACGAAATCTAAAGCTATTCACATTATAAGCGTCGAACTTTCTAACTTTATTTATAGGACCTCTAGAAAGATACTTCAAATATTCTGCAAAGTCTGCTCGAGTATCAGTATTCATGATCTGAAAAAAGAAATATAATTTAATAGATTTACAAATTGTATGTGTCAAACTAATATTCTTATTTATTTCAATATTTATGAACTTACACGTCGTGCAAACCATTCTACAAGCTCTTTATTCACAGCTTTCGTTATATATTTCTCATTTCATGTTTGGCCTCTCATTCGTCTCTTTGTTTGTATCCTCAACTCTTCAATAAATGGATCTGCAATTTCACTTTTCAGTAGCACATATCTATGTGCCTGTAATAATTCCAATTCTGTCAGTGTCCATTTGAGGTCCTCCCAACTGATCGGCCAATAGCAGGAAATATTATTGATTTCTGATGCATTTGAGATTGAGTCGATGTGTTGTCAACACGTCCAACTCGATTAAATCTTGTCTCGATATCATCTAAATACCAGGAACAAAAGGTAAGACAGTCCTCGGCCAAATAGCCTTCAACAATAGAGCCTTCTGGTTGAGCTTTATTTCTCACGTATGATTTCAAATGCCCAAGATATATGTGAAATGAAATAATAATATTATTCATTTATTTAAATGTCAAAAATTGTTTACTTGACTGGAAAACATATAAATAAAATACCTCTCAATTGGATACATCCATCGATAATGAACGGGGCCTCCTAATTTAACTTCTTCAACCAAATGCACAATTAAATGCATCATGATAGTAAAAAACGATGGAGGAAAGATCATCTCCATTGCACAAAGAGTCAATAAAAACCTCTCCTGGAGGTTGTCAAGCTGAAATGGATGTACAACTTTCTCACATAATTGCCTGAAAAATGTGCAGAATTGGAGTACAATAGCAGTAACTTTTTCAGGTAATAATGTACACAATGCCAATTGTAGTAACTGCTGTAACAAAATATGTGAATCGTGACTTTTCAATCCATGTAACTTACGATTCTTCAAGTCAACACACCTCGAGATGTTACTCGAATACCCATCATATACCTTCAAATTCTTTAAAATTCGAAGGAACGTATCTTTATCCCTATTTTTCATTGTGAAAATGGCCGGAGCATACTTTTCATTCTCATCTGGCTAGAGATCACGTTTTATGTTCATTACTCGTAAGTCTTTGCGAGCATTAAGATGATCCTTCTTCTTTCCATGCTCATTAAGTAATGTGAAAATGAAATTATCACAGACATTCTTCTCAATATGTATCACATCAAGATTGTGGCGCAACAAATTAAATTCCCAATACGAAAGTGTAAAGAATATACTTTTCTTCTTCCATTGTTGCGTTCTGATTTCACTTGACGATGCACTTCAGACAAGTTTTCTGCTATCATTAAAATGATGAACCTTCCCAAATTCGGTTTCAACATTTTCAAGCTGTGTCAATATTTCAGAACCGGTTAACAACTTTGGAGGTGGTCTGCGATCAATGAAACCATTAAATTTTGATTTGTTTAGCCGAAATCTATGAGATGCATCGAGAAATATTCGATGGCATAAGAAGAACCATTTTCTACTGTGAGGTTTCTGTTTGGTCTCAAAATCAAAGTTACAAACGGGACAAGACAAACCCGTATAAGTGTTCCAACCAGATAAATTCCCAAGCCCAGGGAAGTCACTAATGGTCCACAGTAAAGCAGCATGCATTTTGAACATTTTTTTAGAACAAACATCAAATGTCTCAACACCGTTACTCCATAACTCCTGCAATTCTTCAATCAAAAGCTGCAAGTATACATCAATATCATTTCCAGGCATTTTTTTCCAGGAATAATCATTGAAATGATAAAAGATGATTTTTCCATACACATCCATGGAGGCAGATTATAAGGGATCAAAACAACTGGCCAAATGCTATAACTTGTACTCAAAGTCCCAAATGGGTTCAATCCATCGGCAGCAAATCCCAATCAAACATTCCTTGGATCAGCTGAGAAATCTGGATGTAATGAATCAAATTTCTTCCATGATTGGGAATCTCGTGGATGTCTCATTAACCCATCATTGTTATTATCTACAGAATGCCACTTCATGTGTTCGGTGATTTTTTATGACATGAATAATCATTGCAATCGTGGCTTCAAGGGAAAGTAACGCAAAACCAATGCAGGTGTGTTCATTTTCTTCTTCTTCATGAAATTATGTTCAGTCAGACTTCCAACATCACCCTTTGACTTCCATCTAGAAGAAGAACATTTCTTACAATTCTGTCTACTTGAATCCTCTCCCCAATAAAGCATACAATCATTGGGACCCGTATGTATTTTTATATAATTCAGACCAAGCTTGTTAACAACATTTTTCATTTCATAAAAAGATTCGGGGATTTTTGCTTCAGGAAATGCATCATGAATCAATTCCAATATGATGGACATTGCCTTATTTGTAATTCCACAGAGACATTTGATATGGTAAAACTTCAGCAAAAATGAATGCTTTGAATATTTCAAACACCCACTATACAACTCTTGATTTCCATCGTCAACTAAATCATGAAACGCATTTTTATCAGTGAAGTTTTCTGTTACATTTGGCTCTACAGAATCAAGAGGAGGATCCAATGATATGTTCCAATCCTGAACTACTTATGTTACAGTCTCAAAAACATCACTTGTCATGTTGCAATTTGTACCACCCTCTTCTGGTTGTTTTGATATGTTTTGATGCTGATAGTGGTGTCTTGCAGTGCCAAATGCGTCATTTATGAGGTTTTGCATTTCATTTTCCATTTTCGATGAACTTGGGACCTCATTCTGTGGATTAACATCAGTGCTCAATCTTTCTGTATTGTTCGATTCTCCATGCCAATTCCAACACAAATATTGACCAGGGAATTTCTTCAGTATTAAATGTTCATAAACTTCATCTCTCTTAAACCATGTTCTAAATTTACATTTAGGACATGGACATCTTATTCTCCCTTCAACGGATCGATTAGAAATCACAAAATCTAAAAACTCATTCAAACCCTTAACATACTGAGGTGTGTTCCTCGGTAATATGATCCAGCTTTTATCCATGTATATCACAATGTGCCTACAGAAAATATACGATAGTGTAAGATTCCAGAATCATAATATAATAAAGATGACCAATTGATCATAAAGTATGCATAATATAAAAAAATGATTCATTGATCACATCTACCACTTACTTAGCTTGCCCAGACAAACCAAACAAGTCTGGTCCTTAGGAGATAGCGTGAACACCTCATTGAGGAGCGGTAAGAATATCGGGATACACAATTATCAAAACACTTTAAATCACACATTTATGTTGCCTCAAACAATTTATATCCCCACTACATTAATGAGATACATTGGTCCACTCAGATTACTTCCACGCCCTCACAAAAAATACTACAACTTTCCTGAACATCTCATGTACTCACATGCTTGGTTATCTCAATTAAATGTTTTATTTTATTTTCCATATCTAGAAATGGGATACCAGTCGGTATTTATAACACTATCGATCACACATTTATGTTTCCTCAAACAACACCCCATTGATTTGTGATCAAAACTGATCATAATGCATTTTAATCCTCAGACATTATGTGATTTTTTAGGCTTGACCTTAGATGTCCTCCAAGAGTAATGATGTTTCTCAATGGTTTCATACACAACCAACCATATCAATGTCGTATTTCCTATGACAAAGAAGACTATATGGGTACCAATCCATGTACTGAATATGGTGTGAGGTAACTTAAGTAGGCCACCACTAATGGTTTCTAATGCATAATCTAGTATACGAATATAAAACAAACAATAGTGTGCAGGTATATCAAAATTAAGTGCCACTATAAATATAAATCCATGTCACACTCAGGTTTCTTAGGAGACACCAAATCTAGTTTATTCAATCAACCACAAAGACCAAGTGACAATATTTTCAAAAATAACTAACCACCCATAGTAACATGAATTCATACATGGAGGTGGGATGTATAGGCACCATCCCACACATATTAACTAAATTTTAGTGATACTAAATCTAGTCTACCAATGACACTAAACCAAAACTATGAAGTGTCGTAACATTCCAGGCTCAATATTCCTTTTGATATCAATTTATAATGAACCGACTAGGGAAAACTAGGCAAGTCTCCCAAGAGGGTCTTATACATGGAGATGTGTAATAAAGAGACATGAAAGTAGTATCTTGTTTTAGAAAATAAAGTTATGAAACCAAATTAAAATAAAAAATAAAGATAAACATCCATTAGTATAAAAAATTCAATCTAAATAGGCCAACCATAAAGATAAAATAAACAATACTATCATCTTCATATGTGACCATCTATCACCACCAAACCATCTTTATACAAAGATAGTAAACAAAAAGAGAAAATTAAAAGTTCTAATATCAAAAATTCAATATCTCTATCTTTAAAATAAATCCAGTTTACATATATTTTTCATAAAATAAAACAATTTTTTAAAATAATCCTTCGATTTTCATAAAAAAACCATATAAAAAAAATCTAGGAATATGTTAAGAATAAAATAAATCGGGTAGTCGTAGAAAAACCCAACCATAGATACACTATAATATAAATGTGTGAGCAAGTAACCATGAAAATACCATCATGTGATAAACAAATCATCAATGAAAAAACCCACCATTTGGGATCCAAACTATGGGTTTACGTTCTAGACATAAAAGAGAATCCCCAATCCAAGATTAAGGTGTATTCAACTAATATAACCTCTAGTGGAATTACACACAAAAAAGTGTCATAAAACCTCTTGTGCAATAACATAAAAAAATATTAAGAAGTATATTTCCAATGCATCCAAGGACACCTAATTTTCCAAGTTTTTCAAAATCTTTTTAGAAACCATGATCACATATAATAAAAAAAAAATAATAATAAATCAAATCCTGATAAATTATCCATTGTACAAACACCCAATAAGAAGGGTGGGAAAGGTAAAGATAAGAAGATTAATCAATGAAGACCCTCTTTTAAAACTGTCGAGGGCTTGTGAACTCTCTTACTGCCTCTTCCCTCAATAATTTTCATTCACACAATAGGCCGATGCTAGTTGTAGTTGTTGAACCCAAAATGAACTTTGGGAAATGGAAAGGGTTTAGTTGGGATTCTCTGAAATACTAACTGTTTGCACACAATGGAGATCTCAAGGGCTCTGAAACCCTATTGGTTCTCAAGCATGATGATATTCAGATTACTTTTTATGAGATTTTTTCCCAATTCATCACTATCTCTACTGTTCTAGGCAGTGTTTTCACCACATTTTTATTTGTATATGCATCCTATGCCTACACCAAGAGAAGAGAGCTTTGGAGGGATCTAAAACAAATTAATGACCAAACAAAAAGTAATTTGGATATTGTGGGGGATTTTAATATTGTCCTAAGGTCGCATGAAAGTTTGGGTCCTCATTTTTCTCATAATTATGCAGAGGAATTTGAAAGCTTCTTAGATAAGTGCAAACTAATAGAGGTCCATATTACAGGGGATAAATTCACATGGGGAAGGATTATAGGAAACAGAAGACAAGAAAGGAGGATTTACAGGTGCATCTTCTGGATTAATGATCATTACGCTATCGCTGAAATTTCAAAACATACACTTGAAAAGTTCCACTCGGATCACAATCCTCTTGTCATCAAGATTCTGGAAGGCCCCACAAGGTCGTCCACCTTACCATTCAAGTGTAATAATGCATGGCCTACCATTCATGGATGTAGGAAAATTGTCATTAGTGGATGTAATAGTGTCATTCATGGCGGTCCCTTTTTCACTGTCACGTCTATGCTCAAGTGCATTAATGCCCAGAAGAGGGAATGAAGCAGATGATCCTTCTCCATGTTGGATGATGACATTAAGGAGGCCGAATCATGGCTTGAACATTGTCTAATTTTCAATCAATATCATAATTTACCATAAAGATGTATGAGTTTTCTATAAAGCAGTTGTATTTAATTTTGGTGATAATAAGGATCTGTTTCCAACAATAGTAAACTAGAATAATTTTTTGATGTCATATTTAATAATGGGTGAAGTCTTTGAATGTACTTATGATGGAAATTATTATTTCGACACTTCCTCAATTGAAATTAATTAAGTAAGCCCTAAAGAAATATTTATGTCTTTTTTGAAAATACAAAAGTGGTAGAGATGGTAGAGTAGTAGGAGGAGTTTCAGTTAGTGGATGGTACTATGAGCTTGTTTAACCACAACCCCTAGGAGGCCCACATCAAGCATAAGGAGCTGGGGGCTAGGGAAATGGACAACTTCATGCTTTGGATGTCTACGATCCAATGGCACCCGAGATGATTTGAGTTATTATTTGTGTTTATTATGATCTTTCCTTAGTATTATGAAACATAGGTTCTACCCATTATTTTATCCCTCGACTCCTTGTGTGATAGTTAGAGATCAAAGTTGAGACATTATCAAAATAATGTCGTCTTGAGGTTCCTACCGGGAACACTTCATTTGAAATTTCATTTACTTGTAGTGAGAGGTATAAATTATCCCATAATGGTTAATGTGAGATCATTTAGTCATCACAATGGATCCCTATGATGTCATCATGGACACATATTGGATTTTCATGGTCCAGGAATAAATCGACTTTCACTATAGACTAGTCAAATTCCTATAAACTAATTGGATGAGGTTCTCCTTTTATGTGATAGACATATCAAGGAAGTTTTGGTGGATGTTGTGAATAAGAGGTTTCAACCTATCACCCATCAGTTGGAAGGGTCATCCCTTGGATCCATAAGAAATTCAGGCATCTGGTTTCCTTCAATTCTGGTTGATTATTTGAAATTATTTCAGATGTTATTTCAGGAATACCTTCAAGATGGGAGATGGAGATTTTCAATTTATTGGATCATGATATTTCCCTAATATTTTTTGTGGAATATCAGATGGTACCTACTGCACTTCATGACCAATGGTTTCATTTTGAAGACCATTGTGGGAATTGTTTCATCAGACCGAGTATTTCCCCCTAGTCAACTCCATTCATGTTCAAGAAAATTTTTGAAGAGATCATATGGCTTTGTGTGTATTGTCGTTCCCAGAACCCGAAAATGATAAACATGAATTACCCCTTTTCAAGGATTGATAATTTTTTTCACCACTTTTGAAGCATGATATGGTTCTAGAATATTAATTTCAGTAAAATCTATCACTAGTAGAGGGTTTGCATGTCTGATATTCCAAAGTTTGATAGAAACATTTTACAAAACAAATCCTCCAAAAAACAAGTTCAATATTGAAAAATAACTATTACTTTCTCTGATACCAACAAACACCTCCGACTCACAATTATGGATTCAATTCTAAAAACACAAACTTTACAGATACACTTTGATATATAGTGAAATGACACAGGATAAACCAACATATATTTCAAATCATTTTCAATACATAAAACTTTTCATCTCATAAAAATATCACATTCCCATGAATGAGAGGTCTAGTGATGTTGGGAATAAATTATATAAGAATAATATTTTATGATTAATTTGAAATTTTCTATATGGACAATCCACATTAGACCCGCATCATGAATTATCATAGGATATACACATTATTCTAAAATATAGAATGAATATCTTACAACAGGGTGAACTAGAATTCTAAATAAGTGAAAAAAATTTAAAATATCATCAACGGTTATATCACATAGAAAAATAAAATAGTAGAAGGGTAGAAATAAACCCCTAGGGTTTGTATAGGTCACCGGGGAAGCCGGGTTTCCAGGGTCGCGGGGGGTCGGGGTCACCGAGGTCGCGGGGTCATCGGGGAAGCAGGGTCGCCAGGTTGCGGGGTCGCTGGTGTCACTAGTGTCGCGGGGGGCCGAGGTCGCATGGAAAGCGGGGGGCCACGGGGTGATAATGAGAGCCAGGGTGGGGGAAGGGTCGGGGCCGTGTAAAAAAAATGTTTTGCAGCGGTTTATTAAAAACCACCGCGAAACCTTTTTAAAAAAACGTTTAGCGGCGGTTTTGTTGTAGTGTTATCACTATGTCAGCACTCACACTCCAAAAAAGTGGAGAACTCTTTTGGTGTACAGTGATGCTTCAATGAAGGGCACAGGCTGCGTGCTGATGAAAAATGATAATGTGATAGACTACACCTCAAGGAAGATATAATTCTATGAGAAAAAAATATCCCACACATGATCTGGAGTTGGCGGCTATGATATTTGCTTTGAAAATATGGCAGCATTATCTCAATGGGGATAAGTGTGAGATATATACTGATAATAGTATTCTCAAATATATATTGACACAAAAATATCTTAAAATGTGCTAGTGAAGATGGATAGAGTTAATCAAGGATTATGGCTACTCAATACACTACCATCCTGGCAAGGAAAACAAGGTAGAATATGCTCTAAGTATAAAGGATCCTGCATCTTTATCAATAATGAGAATTGAAAAGGATCCAATCTTATTAGATTTGTAGAGGATGGACAATGGAATCATTAAGGGAGGAACATCGTCAATCCTTTCTCAAATGATTTCTCAACCATCCCTCCTGGAGATAATAAAGGATGATCAAAGAAAATATGTGGAAATTCTAAAAGGGTGGAAGCTATTAAAAATGGGAAATCCTCTGAGTTCATGATTGATGAGAAAGGAGTTGTAATATATGGGTCACGATTATATGTACCATCTGATCTAGAGATAAAAAAGGATCTTTTGAATGATGCACATAGCTCAACCTTCTCTATTCACCCAGAGAGCACAAAGATAAATCGAGATCAGTTAGATAACTTTTTGTGCTACATTATGAAAAGGGAGACTGCTGTATATACATAAAAGTGCCTTGTATGTCAGCAAGTGAATGATGAGTGGAAAAAGTCTAAGGGAATGATGAAAAAACTACCTATACCGACATGGAAGTGGGAGAAAATTACCATGGACTTTGTCACTAGAATTCCAAGAACATCTAGATGAAAAAAATTATCTATGGGTCATTTTAGACCATCTTACAAAGATAAATCAATTCATCCCAATTCGAGAGGACTTATCATTGGATCAACATGAATGAATTTACATTAAAGAAGTGTTAAGGTTGTATAGAGTACCATTATCTATTGTATCCGATCATGATCCAATATTCACCTTGAAGTTCTAGAAAAGTCTTTAATATGCTCTAAGAATTGAACTGAACTTCAGTACGACCTATCATCCTCAAACTGATGGCCAATCTGAGCGAACTATTTAGACACTAAAAGATATGCTGAGATCATGTTATATGAACATCAAATGAGAATGGGACCAACATCTTCTACTGTTCAAATTCTCTTACAACAATTATTTCCACTCAATAATCCAAATGGTACCATACGAATCCCTTTATGGGAAATGGTGAAGAACACCGGCATGTTGGGATGAAGTCGGTGATCTTAAACTACAAGAACCCGAAATAGTCGAATAAATGGTGGAGGAGGGTGAAAAACATTCACCAGCATAACAAGGTAGCCCACATTTGACAGAAGAGTTATGAAAACAATCATCAATGATACCATGAGTTAAAAGTTAGAGACATATTATTTCAATTCATATCTCTAAGGAAGAAGGAAATGAGGTTTGGAAAGAAATGGATGTTATGTCATCAGTACATTGACCCCTTTGAGATTCTTGATTGTTTCAGGGCTATAAACTATCGACTATAACTTCCACCTACCATGGAAAAAGTAAATGATGTCTTTAATGTATCCCTTTTAAGGAAGTATATATCAGACCCTTCACAGTTACTCTCTTCAGAGGTGGTACAGTTGTATGATGATCTTTCTTATAAGGAGAAGCCAGTGAAGATCATGGATCATAGAGATAAAGTTCTATGTAACAAGACCACTCACCTGGTAAAAGTACTATGGTGGAACTAAAAGTATTAAGAGGCAACATGGGAACTGGAGGAGGGAATGAAGGAAAAGTACCCACATCAGTTTATGGCCTAGAATGTAAAAACAAAATTTCAGGGTTGAAATTTCATAAGGGGAAGAATGTAACGACCCAGTATTTTTTAATGGAATTTTACATATTATGATTATTCCATATAATCACATTAAATCACAATATAATTAACTAATAAGTGATATATGACCTTTAAACATAAGTTTTTCACTTCTGTGATTTGAATTTCCAAAAATATGATATAAACAGTTGAGATCAGTAAGTTATTTGGAGTCTAACATAACATACTTAATTTTTGGTGAATTGTAAAATACCCTTACGAATAGTAGTATTACCCTTATGAATAGTGACAAACCCTAATGAATATTAACCTTACCTAAGATATTATATAATTAAGATTCAAGTGGGTGTACGATATACCTATATCATGGAATAAGAAAATAAACGATTTAAAATTGTTATTTTTCGAGTAAATTGTGATTATAATTAATAATTAAATTAATAATATTTAAAAAATTATTTTTGAAAAATGGATTTCATTTTTTTATTCTACACATCAAATAATTATTAGGGATATTTTTTTTGGATTTTTATGAAATACTTGAATTTTTGGTGAATAGAAAAAAAACATTAATTTACCGTTTAAATATATTATAAATTAAATTCACTATTACTAACATCATAAGTTATATAAGAACCCAAATCTAGAACTCACATGCATTTATTACTATTATTGTTCATGGGATAATCACTATTTCTTATCTTATGATAAAATAAAAAACCAATGATTAAAATATTTTGAAAACTCTCCTCTCCTCCACTATAAATACCACCCTTCACACCCTCATTTCCTCAAACCTCTAATGATTCAAGACTTATCTAAAATCAACCCAAACATATTCCCTAGTCCCTCTTCCACGTTCTTGATCTTCTGGTCTCATTAAAAGACCAATACAAGGTTCTTTAAGGAGGATTCAAGAGGTAATTCCTCTCTCTATCTATTTTCCTTTAATTTCCTTTCAATTTCATGTTCTTTTATTAAATATATCCCCACTTATCCTCATCTAAATGGTATAGTAACTACATTATCTTACATATAATGTGATTTTTTGATAATAATGGGATAATATATCATCCAACCCCCTTCTCCTCTTATATTTATTTTATAAATGAAAATGTTGTTCATGGGATGTTAATTTATCACCTTCAAGAATGATATGTTTTCATTTTCTTTTACCACCTTCAGATCATGTCATGAAACCATTTTTATGGTTGAACTAGGATATTTTTTTTATTATATCCTATTTATTGTTCTATATCTAACTTATGTACATATTACTAAATGATTAAACAAAAGAATTTCATTGTGGTCAAAAACCACCCGAATTAACCCTAAGGGTCGTCATTAAATTCATATATAATGATCCATTCTCATGGTATAAAAAAATATTTCTAAGATCATTTAAAGTTATGTAACATCATAAATAACATATAATTACAATTCTCGATGTTTATCCTTGTTTTAAAAGAACTTCCATTCCTCAATACAAGTGAATCGTTCAAGGAAACTATAAAAACAAATGCTCCCAAACAATGAAATTCAACCAATTAACCCAAAAAAGGTCATGAATGAAAATAAAAAGGTTATAATAAATCTTTTAGTTTATGTAATTATTAATTAATAAAACTAATTTTTTATTTAGGCAATTAATAACTAGTGGAGAACACCAACAGACTTAAAGTAAGGGATCCTTTCCATTTCACTTTCATTCAAGGATATTCTCTATGATATGCCATTTTATGTGTAATACCTATTTATGCTGTATTATTTCTCACCTATAACATACTTCCCTCATGATTTATAAGTAATTAGAAACCCATTTACCTCTCATTAATACCTCTTATGTACACCCAATACCATGCTGATAATCCGTATGGAATTCTACCAGAATTTACTTTATTCCTTCGGGTTTCCTTATCATTATTTCTATCAAAATGAAGTTATCTTATCTACATATGTGAATCTTATAAATTATCTTTATATATACAAAATTCATTTTTCAAGATCCATCCCTCATTCTCTTTTGGGGATATACATGTTTTAAGTGATTCCCTCCTCAATACTTTTCGATAAGAAAACTTGTTTTAAGGGAACTTCCTGGATTCTTACCTAATTTCTAGTGCACTCTATCAACTATTTTAAGCCACAATTTTCTTTACAAAATCATTATTTTTATTATAAAAAAATTATTGGTTCACTTTTGGTTATATATAAAATATGGTTTCATTTTCCTTTTTAAAGGCTCTATAGTATTTTTCTTAAAACCTCTCAAAAATATTTTAATGCTAAAATTCCTAAAATTAGTTTCTTACATGTTGTCACTTATAATTGAGATTTATTGTCATGATACATGCCTATTTTCCCTTATTAAGGTCCACATATAGTTTAGTTCCTTTCTTTCATTAACACTTTTAATATACACCCATTTGTTATGATTTATGTCATGATTATGGTACACAATAATTTCCATGGGTAACCCTTATGTTTATGTATGATTGATTATGTATGATTCATTTTGTGTAAAAAATATTAATGGAATTTTAAGATGGGTCTGCCCCAATATTGGTCCAATGAATTGGGTAATGTCGAGTCTCATGAGACGTTATGTGTGACGGTCTTGGCGGTTAGCCTTGGCTTGTGTTACTATGTGCAACATTCTTGGCAGTTATCCTTGGCTTGTGCTACTATGGGAAACAGTCTTGGCAGTTAGACTTGACACCAAGTAGGATTGCATACATGACTAGGGAAGAGCCATTGGGGTACATTCCATGTACCCTAAATGCATGTTATGTACTTTTTCTACCCTAGCCTATTTAGTATGTTTTTCATTGGAGATAAAATTGTACTTGTGATTAGTCCACTATGAGTGTTTTTACATGTGTATCGTGATAGTGATATCATTTCAGCATTTAGAGGCCTTCTTGACGGTGTTTTGGAATGTGAGAATTATGTTGGATAATTTCATTTAGGTTTGGATTTAGAATACTCCAGTGGTTTGGGTTGTTATCTATGAGGATTAGGTGATTATTGTGATCTCGTTAGTTTTCATAGATTGTAGATTCCATGACCGTTATGTTTGAGGTTATTTATAATGGATCCTAGAAGGTAGTATCGAGTAGTATATTTGAGGATATATTGTTTTCTCCCTAGTTTTTAGGACGTGTTGGTAAAGATAAGATAAGTTTAGGTTTTGAACCTGTTGGAGAGTCATAGTTGTTGGATACATTGGGATCGGTTGACGCCTAGTGATGGAAGGTATGGACGAGTGCCATTGATTTTCTAAGATGAGACTGAGGGAATTTAAGGATTCCCTTATGGTATGGTTTCTGATCATGTGATTAGTGGATAACAAATTTGGCTATTGAGAATTTCTGAGTGGCATGGTTTTGTTTAGATTCCCTTTTGGGAACGGTAGAACCCGTGGATGGGTTGTTTTCTAGGGAGGATGTCAAGGTTTTTCATGTAGTGTGATTTTCCATGATGTTTTGTTTGTGTGGGGGATCCCATGAGGGGGGGGTCCTTATTTGGAGGTGACCATGAGGATTATATAGAATTACCATGTTAGTGGGATTATGCTTTTTGATGTCCCTTTGGGTGTGTTTTTTTATCTAGGATCAGTTAGAGGATGTTGAGGGCCTCTTGTGTATTTTTCTCGTATTGTTCATAACATGAGTTCTTGGATAATCTAGAGTCAACCATCATAGAGTGTCTTCTTAATATGTCCTTGGGCCACTTGTGATTTTTTTAATGAGAGTGGAATGCGATCTTGGGTGGAGCAGGGGATCCCCATATAGGACGTCTATTTATGCTATGACCTAGGGGATTTTGGGAGCCTCAAGATTAGTTTTTTCCCTAAGGTGGGTCATTGAGAGCCCGTGGTGAATATTTTGGTTGGATGCTGAGATCTAGGTTTATGAGGGTGTTCATGTGGTTCATAGGTTGAGAGTGGATGTGTGCTTCTAGTTTATATGTTTAGATAATGAGTTATTGGTTGGATCATCCCATGTTCAGTTGGCCCTTGCCCATGAGGCTTGAGAGATTTTATTCTTAGGAATATGGTTTGAGGAGGAGACCTTTGGGATGTATTGGATCAAGTTTTGACCCTATGTTTTTATTTGGTTATATCATCTATGGGTTGGCCATGGTTATATGAGATTAGAGATCTAATGAAATATCTGGATGAATGCACAACTCTATTTGAGTATTTTCCCTATATTTAGGTTACATGTCATGGATATGGTGGGCTCCCATTTCTTGAGCATGTCCTCTAGGATTGTGTATTTGTTGGGTCTTTTGGGTGGACGAGATCACGTAGTACAATTCATGTGTCAGGCCCACTATTTGGTGCTCCATTGGGTTGGTGTTTACCATTGGGACCTCATTTAGAGACTGATTTGTTCTATGGGAATTTCAAGGAATAATGGTTTCTTAGACATGTACCATGAAGATCTATTTCTAGTTTTATCATGCCATTATAGTCCTAGAGACAAGTAGATTTATGTTATGGTTGTGGATGGCTATCATTACACCATGGGGTCTAAAATTTGTGCTATGTTCTTAGAAACTTTTGAGCTCCTATGTAGATCTTGAAGACACACCTGATAATTTGTGGCAGGGTGAGCCATGTGTTGTAAATACTTTTACATGGGCCAAAGCAGGGGTAGATTTATATCGGGTGTCTGGATAGAATCTACAATTTTTTTTGATTTCCCCCTTTTTATGATGTGTGTTTATTTTATGCCAACTATTATTTGTCTTTAGCTAGGATATGCATATCTCATAGGAATTCACATTCTATGACAACATATTATAAGTTCACCATTGGTGGTGGCCTACTGATATTTATTTCACACCCCCTATACATGCACCTCAGTGTGGATGTAGACCTGATATCTACATTCAAGTTGGAAAATAGGTTTCCCAATGTATGGGGCCAGGTCCTAGTGTTTATGATTGACTATATCCACTCACGTGGAGTCTCAAGATCAGTCTAGTGTATCTCATCCATTATGAAGACCAGATATGTGGTTTATCTCAGAGTAGTAGTAGAGAATGTTGTATTTAGTTTAACTTGTTTATTTTTGTATATGTGGTCATCCCAGTGGAAAATTAATTATTGTATGCTTTTCATGATTTGAGTCTTTATGATATCATGTTGTATTTCATTTATTATAACATGTTGTTGCATTAGTTTATTTATTATACATACTCTAATGTTTATCCCTATGTATGAGTTTGGTAATTTTGTACTATTATTTCACTATGAAAATTGGTTACAATCTCTCTACTATATCCTTTAGAACCTATCTTATTTTTGGAAGCCTTTGGAATATAAGGAGTCTTTCTTAAGGCCCTCTGGTTGACCAGATCGGGTGACATGTTAGGTCGAATCGAGATGGTTCATTAAAAAATGGTGTCAGAGCTGTCTAGTTTTATGATTTGGGGAGTTGGTAGATAGGTTCTCTAAAAATGTGTCAGGAATTTTGATGGATATATGTTTAGTTTTTCATGAACACATATACTAATATGGATTCCATGTTTCCAAATAAGGATATTACTATTTTTGGATTCCATTTTTATGGTAGTGTGATTTCACTTAGTGCGATGTACATGTTTTTTTTGGATTTATGGTTTATTCTAGTTTTTGGCTCTTGTACCATGGTCTAGTGGCCAATGTTAATGAATCATTCTAAGAATATAGTGTTCACATGAAATATTACTGTCTATGTGTGATTTCACTGAATATGGCGGATTTTTTTAAGTTTCTACAACAACCTATATGGTGTTTCACATATAGATCCTTCGGGGAATTTTACTCAACTGAACCACATGTACAATTTTTTTTCTGATGACTAGTTATGTGGATCATGTGGTGAGATGTTATTTGGTGATAGAGATATATATTGTTCATCAAGGGATGCATGGAAAACCTTATGGGTTGGCGTGGGCTCTAAGTTCCCTATTGGTGGCTCGATGATGGAAAGGATACCTGATATTTCTTTGGATTTGGATCAAGTTTCATTGAGGTGGTGGTTGCCTAAAAGTCCCAGGTTTGTGTTGCTTAGGAGGGAAATTTTCCTTCTATGTGTTATATAATAGGTCTTTTGGTGGTTCCCATGTTCCTACTATCATTGATGGATTGGGTGGGTGTGGCTATTCTTCAATGGTGGGGCCATTGATGTCTCATATTTCAAGGTTGTGTTTTGGATTGAGGATGCCTAGTGTTTGAGAATAGTAGAATTGGGAGTTCTCCTTGTCTAATGGTTGGATTGAGAGGACATATTTCATTGGTTTTCTTTCCCTTCTAATGTTTCATTGCACCATGGGTATCCTAGACAGAGTGTATTCAGAATCTTATGGATTTGGATTGATGCCCGAGTGGAGGGTGGTTGTGTGGTTGATATTTTAATTAGAGAGATTCCTCAAATTTTTATATGGGTACCAAGGGTGCCTCAGTTTATTGGAACTAACCTATATGAAGAGCATGGTAAGTGGTTTTAGGCATGCTAGCGTAGTTTCATTAGGACTTGATCCATTTGTGTGCAACTCTTGTTGATTACTCAAGGAGAGGGGTGAGGAAATAATTATTGTGGGGAGTTTAATATAAGCTGTTGGGGGTTGTGAACCTTTTTTAAGTGGTTTGTTGTAGTTTTAATACTGGTACTCAGGTGTGAGTGGGTTGTACATGTCCATTCATTGCATTCAGTTATGGAAAGAGCATGGGATGTGTGTTCTTCTATTGGGAAGTAGGGAGATGATAAGGTTACTACTATAGAGGGGATCATCATACCAGTTATAGTTGAACATATCTTGTGTTGAGAGAGAGTTGTGGACGTTGTAAGACTGATTGTTGGATGATCAAGATAGGGTTGGTTGTGCCAATTCTTGGGTGAGAGTTTTCTTCTGTATGAATACTAATTGATCTTATGGGTGATAATCATTTATAGTGAGTATTTAGTAATGACCCTCACCATCAAGAGTTATGAAAATTAGGGTAAATTTGAAATATTTATTCCCATGAGTGTTTCAGGTGGAAAATAGTAATTTATTCTATAATGTAATTTCAGATAACTTTTCTAACCACTATACTGGTTCTATAATATGGTGTTTACCATTGGAATAGTGTTTGGTGGAAATCTGAGTCGTTCAAATTTTCATGGAATGTTTAATATTTAGTTATTTAAATATTAATTTATTCACATGAGTTTTTTTTTTGAGATTTATTTTAATAAAAAATAATCTGATTGAGATTCTATCTCTATAATTGAGTTTGAAGTGGGGGGTTTTTCCTAAGCGGGGAAAAAACCCATTAGGTGTTGGGGTTGGGATTGGCCTATTTTCTTTTCGCTTTTTTTCTTCATTTTTTAATACTTTTCTTTCTTTACTCCCATTGATTTTCCATGTATTCCCCCACGGTATATCCCTTTTGGATTTAGGCTGAGATAGATTAAGGGAGAGGAGGGGGATATGGAGAGGATTATGTGACTCCCCTATGTTCATTCGAGGCCTGAATCAGAGTACAGTGGTTGCGGGTGGATGATTTGGCATGAAGAGTCGAAAGTTTCCACCTAAAAGTAGGAAATTATTATATATTTTTTCAAAAATCTCCATAGCATAGTTTTTTTAAGTTTTATTCATGTTTTTTAGGTTTTTAGGGACCCCATGGGTGTCGATCTATAACTTTTTAGAAAAACTTAAGAGTTTTATGTTAATTTGAGGGGTTTCCATTTATGAAACCATAATCACATGACATGTGGATTGAAGAAAACACGCAATGTGTTATTATTTTTTGGGAATGATGGGTTTGATATGACTACATGCCATTTAATAATGGTACAAATATTCTATAGGTGACTCGGGGTGTTCTAGGTGCACATAACCATGTAGGGATCAAATATCTATAGAGTTTGTCCTTGATTTAGACATATACCATGCCTTAGAAATTACTGATTAGAAAACATATTATAAATGTATAAACTTGATTCTTTTAAAGAATTAACAAAACTTATCAGGTTATTAATGTTCTTTGTGACATTAATAGGGATAAGTAAACTTAGGATAATATTAGATTTGAT
Source organism: Viscum album (assembly GCA_963277665.1). Taxonomy (NCBI): domain Eukaryota; kingdom Viridiplantae; phylum Streptophyta; class Magnoliopsida; order Santalales; family Viscaceae; genus Viscum; species Viscum album. Next base: position 408,622,027 of record OY728129.1, on the reverse strand, counting down.
ATATCAAGATACACATTTTATTACCCACTTTTTATATTTTCTTTTATTATTTTTTGAACTTAGTGTGCTCATTTTGTGGATTTCATCTTAGATATTATTTAAACAATATAATTTAATTTATATAAAGTTTTTTAAATCCAGAGGTATTATTTTATGAGTACAATCCCCAGGTTGAGAAGAGATCGAGGAAATAAAATAAAGAAGAGAACATTTATAGAGTAAATCGAGTTCATGAAGTTGAAAACAATTTGTAATGCGGTAAAATGAGATAAATAATATTAATAGAGTATGGATTACCTTTAATTATATGGGTAAAACCAAGCATCCTTGTGACACTAGTTTCTTAAAATAGCTTTGGTATAAATTTGGTGATTATCTAAATGATATCCAACTCAATTAAATTCAACAGAAATCCTAATGAAGATACAAATACATCGTGGGTATGTTTTTTTAAAACATTATGATACTTTCTAGTTAAATGTAATTTCTAAAAAATTATTTATTCTTTAATTATTTAAATTTACATTGTGAGAAATTTTAAAATAATGGATTCATATCATAGATTAATATTCCATTAAAACATTTGATGATATTTCAAGATGCTTCTCAATAATATTATTTCCACATCTAAAACTAAAAATATCCACTTGGATATCATGATTTTTGAACAATTTAAAATTAAATCACTTTATGTAGTACGAGATAGGTTTAAATAATTTTTAAATTTTTTTCCACAATATGGAGAAAATATTTTGTAAATTATTCAAACGTCCTATATTAGAGTTTCCAATGTAATAGAATTATTGTTGATTCAACTACTGGAGGATCATTGATGATGATTTTTTTAGAAGAATCATATGAATTATTGGATGATATGTCTAGAAATATTTTTCATTGGAAAGTACAAGAATAGAAATAAAAAGTACTTCACATGGTAGGTTCCAATATATGACAACACAACCAAATTAGTTGATAAATTAAATGGATACAATTATGGCCATAAATAAGCCTCAAGGTACATGCATAAATGATTTAAATTTTATTGATTTTATTTTGAAAAATATTTTTTAGTTATGGAGGATGTAATAAAATCATGGAATTCATCATATAACATGATTTAAAAGGTTACAAAAATAAAAAAATATACCAAAAATTCATATTGAGACAAGTTTGTTTGAGGATACCTTGAAGACATACTTAACAAACATTGGGGATGTTAAAAGAAATTTAGAATACCATTTAAGAAATATTTATAATCAATCTAGTTTATTTATAAGGTTATTCATATCCTCACTTTAACCACTCCCTCACTGACATGTAGTTGTACTATTAAAATGAACAATTCATAAATATTTTTATAAGGTTTGGTCCAAATGAAGGTACCTACTCCTTGTTATGTCTAGTTCAAGTTCCAAGACCTAGATTATTTATATAATTTTCATGTGATTATAAAAGAAATTTGGTGTTCTTCCTTGACGCTTTAAATTTGTCCATGATGGTATAAGATAAGCGTAGAATACATTCTTGAGTCATTGTAGAGTAGTAGCAACAATATGGGCATTGTTTATACCATAACCGCTAGTCTTTTAGTTAAACTATTTTTTCTCTTGGGTTAAAAAGACCTTAAGTGTAGATTAATATGTCTTTCCATGTGAGAATAAGATCATATTCCAAAGGTTCAACTTTTGAACACCAAAAAATATCAACAATGATATATGAATGTTGCCATTCCGTCTCAAGATTTTTGAACACTCGATGTATGCATGATAGTATATAAGTTCACAGTGAGATTTTTTCTTCTCAAATACAATCTTTTGGATAATAAAAAACAAAACCATATATAGATATAGAATATCAAGATGGAAAAAACATATTGATCTCTAGTTTTTCCATGTTATTTTATACAGGGATTTTTCTATCTGGCATGGTATCAACTTATTCATCCCCTTAATTTTTTTATGTATTGTAAATATATATTTTTATTCACACAAATTAACACAAAAATATTTTCTATATTTCAATATAAAAAATTCCTTGAATTTCAGTCATGTGATCTTCTCAGGATTCCCCACATTGAAATAGTTCAACTACTTCCTAAAGAATAATCTAGATAACTATGATAATGAATTTTGAATATCTTGTTTGAAATTTTTACAAGTATCACCCCATGATCTTCTCATTTAATCTTCATTGAAACTTCTCCTTAAATCCTGATGTAATCTATGTCTTATGACATTTTGATATTCATAACATCACAATATTATCTCATTTCATATCCCCAAAAATATCACATTTTTGGAAACTGTTAATTCATATGTATGAAAAAAAATATCTTATGTATCACATTGTGAATCTCAACATATATAACAAATCATATGAATTTTCATATTTTTCAAATGATTATTAATTCATAATTTTTTTTTCATCTTACGTATCATGTATGATTTATAATTTTTTTACATTTTCTTTTTCCTTGGAAAATATCTTATGTATTCTAGTGAACCTCTAAGTAGTTTTTCACTTCTCTACATTCAATGAAAAAATTACACATCACTTGATTTTTTAATTTTTAAGTGTATACCTCAGAAAAATATCTTACATATCAAGTAAATATGTTACATATCCATTGATCCTTCATGGAATTTTCAAATTCAGTATTTAATGAGAATATATTATATGTCAATTTCCTTTATCGTATTCATGATTCTCTGGGAGCATGATATCTTATGTATATAAGCTGATGAACCCATTCCTTTACAAATTATATGATCTATGATAAAAAGATATGTTATTTATTCCATACATTTTTTGATTTATTAAAATCCTATATATATATATATCTTATTTATATAGAAAAACTAAATAGTTTTCTAAATTTATCATCAAACTAGAAATCATCTTTCATGCCACATTTCTTAAAACATCTCCATCCACTCAAATTAAAATAAAAAATATTAAAAATACTTCAAATATAATCTCAGTAGATTATAATAATTCTTACTCATTATTGAGAATAAATATAAATTTAATCAAAAATTCCATTGGGTTCTTCATATAACAGAAATATATTGGTTGATAAATATAAACAATAAAACTGAAATTAAAGAACAATGGAATCCAACCTAACTTATATAATAAAACCCACATGAAACCTTAGTGTTCAAGACCTACTAAACCCAAACCATGTTACCATATCTATGTGATACCTGTGTCAGAATTAAAATATGATGGTCTAGCCTTTCACATCAAAACCCATACCATGTAAGCATGTAGGGGGTGATTCCAATGACCCGCTAATATTCCCTCAATCACTACAATAATAATAATCTTTGTTGTGGTCTATTGGATGTGCATTCAAGATAATAAAGAGTGAAATTCATTCTCATGAAACACCCCTCAGAATCATAACACAAAATGAAAATAAAATAACACATATAAGACTATCATATACTAACTAGAAAACAATTTCAACTGACCCTACCTTCTTTGGGTGATTTTGAAAGGAATACAGTCACCCCATTCCCAAATAAAACCATAAACAAGGCTGGTTCCTTCTCATTCAAGGAAAAATCTCACACAACACACCACATCATTTCTTATATTAAGAACCATAATGTCCTTTCTCACTAAAGGGAGGAAACTTTCCAAAACCCATTCTAAGTACCATACCACACCTTCTAAGTCAGGGTTAGTAACACATCATGTTACAACCATACCTTTTCACTTAAGGTTATTCACACATCACATCCCCGACTGCCCCTTCTCACTAATGGTTAGTCACACTATTAGGTCCCAATGGGGTGAACAATAATAGAAAGGGGGATTGTATTTACTTAAAATTATCAGAGCTAGTAATAATTAAATTATAAAATTTGGGGGTATAATAATATTAAACTATTCTTTAAAAACATATTTAGTATAGTTGATGTGTGAAGAGTGTTAGTCGAAAAATAGAGATAAACTTATGAATTTTATAATAGTTTAGATCAAAAAATTCATATTCTACTCTTTATACCCAAACCAATGGAGTACTCCACCCACTAAAAAAACAAGAGAGTATTTTTTAAGGGACAAAGCTAAACCCAATATTTTTATAATGGGATAAATCCTAACCCAAGTCATTACTAAGGATCATACCTAAACCAAACTAGTCTTTTACAAGAGTAAATAGAACCAAAGATTTAACTATAGGACTTACCCTGAACCTTTCTAGTATTTTTGACAAGATAAATCCTAAATTATGTCATACATTTTGGGTAGGTGAGAATAACCAGGGATATATTTTAAGAGTGGAAAATATCATGTGTGTTAAAATTATGTGTAGATAAATACCCATCCCAAATAATTAAAAAAATAAATACAACTTGAAAGAAGTGAATATAAATACCGGTGTATAAATTTTTCTTTCGACCCGTTGATGCTGATGATTGATAAAGTACAAGAAATACAACAAAGGTAGTTTGATGTATAATAAGATCTCAAACTTTTGGAGTTTTTAATGAAGAATCTCTATTTTGAATTCATCTTATGGATCTTCACTTTGAGAGTAATGATCAGGCAATGAGAAGTTATATCTATTTATTATTTCACAATGTTTTTTTACAAATGTATCATTAGAACCAATAAAATCATGATTGAGCCCATTTAAATACCATTCATAATCACTAAAACAACGTTTTATAAGATATAATAATTAAAAATAATAATATCTATACAATATCTATCTCTATAATTATCGAGTAGAGTATATGTTTCCAAAGATAAACTAATATTTCAATTTAAAAATATTTAAAAAATTGAAACCAATTGAAAACATCATTAGAATAGTTTGATAATAAATATCTATGAAAAATTGGTCAAATATATCTAACAAACTGATATAGTTTCATTAATAGAAATAATGAAAATATGAAATAATTCCTAAAAATTATTATACAGACTTATGTTTTTCCAATATAGAATCATCATTTTTTACTAAAGAATTTAACTTAAACATTTCATAATTTATTTTAAGCTCTAATACAATTCTTCTATAATTTTTGGAATTTATTTTCTACCAAAGGAATTTATCTTATGTGAAAATCCCATTATCTTAAAAGAATTATATTATGAAAAGGACATTCATGAATGGATTATCTTATGGATTTCAAAAAAACTATATAAGAATTAATTTTTATTATGTTATTTAAATATTTTCTTATCAATTAATATGAAAATTTTGTTCCCTTATGTATAATATTTTTTGTTCTACGAAAAAGAATCATCTTACAGAAATAGATTATCTTATGAGAATAGAAATTCAAGAAATATATCTTAAAATGGTCAAGATATCTTATATATAATTAATATACTCAGGCTCCCAACCATTTTTGTATCTTTTTTCAAGTCAAAGAATTTTTTTATGTGCATCAAAAAAGGATTTTTTCATATAAAGAATGGTTTATTTGGGAAAAAAATATTTTTCCCTGGAGTGTAAAATTCAGATGATGGAAAAACCCATTATATCTTTCCATCCATATTCATTCCATACTTGGAAGAGTACACACACTAATTAATAGAATTAATATTCAGTCTTTTAGATGGATTATCTGCTCGACCGTTAGAATTATCAAGTGTTCGTAGTTCAAATTCAAAAGTGGATATATATAACAATGAGCTTGCTAGTGCTTACAAAAGATGAGATACAAAACAAAATATATCAAATGTTGAGATAGAAAATAAAATATATCAAGGTGAAATAAAAAACACAAAATATCAAAATAAAATATAAAACAATAAAGGTTACCAAGAAGTGATACATAATATGGGATTTTTTTGATAATCATAATATTTGTGATTTAAAATTTATTCTTTTCAATTGATGAACTTTAAAATATTATATTTGAAGATATTCACTTTCTCTGGATGTTTCTTCAACATCTTATAGTTTATACTTTCAATTGTGTATTGTACCTATTTTGACTTCCTTTTCAAATTTGTTTCTATATAAACTCATTATGACTGAGTGTGATAAGTCTTTTTTACATGTCTTGTAAAGGAATATCCTATTTGAAATCTCTTATACCTTTATAATAAAATACAATTATTTTACTCAGCTAGGAATCCCCTAAAAAAGGATTAGTATAGTGAAATATTCCAAACACATAGAGTAGAATGTTGGAAGAGTGAACTAGAGGATCTTTGTGCCTCTAACCACTATAAATTATCTATATTAGATATTTATCTTATATTTTTTATTCTATTGATTATTTGTGATAAGAAAATAAAATAAACTTTTAGTGGTAGAGAAAGGGTGATTTTTAAGTAATGAAATATTTAAGAACTCAATTCACCACCCTCTTGAGTCATTTCTATACTTTTCACTGACCAATAATTGTTTCAAATTTCCAAGACTCTTATGTTATCAAATATAAAAGGTTAATGTAGTGAAGATTAATTTCAAATGACCACAATTAATGAAAACATATAAGGAATGTTTGTGGTTAGATCACCCTATTATAATGGTAAAAACTATGGATGTTGGATGACTCTAGTGATCATCTATATGAAAAATATTGGTTTAAAGAGTTTATATTAAGTTTGTTAAGCCATATAAAATTCCTATGATAGAACCTAAAATAAGGGATTCTACTACTGAATCTACCCATAATCTAAAATCCAAATCCATTAACACTATCATATGCATACTTGAAACATATGAGTTCAATAGAGTTTCACAATGTATTACAATTTATGAAATGTGGAATTCCATTTTAGTATCTTATTATGGAACTGATAATGTTTATAAAAATCGATATAATACTTCCAAACTCACATTTGATACATTCAAAATGATAGAAGGATAAATAATCACATAGTTAAATGGAAGATTCAGTGATATTGTTAATGATGTTGCTACTTTAGGAACACTTTTTCCTAAACTAGATCAAGTGAAAAAATTATAAGAATTATACCACCAAAATGAAGTAGAAGTTTAGCTCCTATAAAATAATGTACTTTTTTGAAAAACATAAGAATAAAATAAAATAATATTAATATTATCATATAAAAATATAATATAGAACATAAGGATATTGAGAAAAATCTATTTAAGAAATAAATTACTACTTTGAAAGTATCCACTCCAATGGATAACAATAAGAGCAAAGTTATTCTAATTTATGAATCATTTTATGATGAAGTATCAAAAAATTCATAGTCAATTGATGAAATTTATCAATTTTCCGAGAAATTTAATATTTTATACAATAATGGAAGGGGATATTGAAAATAAATTATCAAGTACAAGAAATATGATGGAAATTATAATGAAGTTGGATGATATGAGTGCAAGAAACTCAGACACATCAAACTATAATACCCTAAATTTCAATACAATTAGTATTATAAGAATAATTACTTCAAATAGATTATATATAAGAAGAAATACAAGATAGATATGAAAGACACATTGAGTGTCTTAAAGGACTCTTGTAATGAATCATGTTTTGATTACAAATCCAAAATATCAAATAATATGTTCGACACTTTATTTATGGAAAAAACTTATGAGTTGCACTCTTCTTAATAATCTTATTATGATTTTGAATCTGATGGCCTCTATTATTATAAACTAAATGGGTACTGTTCTATTTAATAATACCACTATGAGTATCTAAATAAAATGAACAAAACTCTAAATAAATCATATAAAACTATTGTTAAATAAGAAGAAGTTATCAACAGATATATTTATGAACATGATGTTAAGCATGATCATTCTAGTTATGATTTCCATGACATTAGGATAAAAAATTTAGAAGTTGAAGTTAAAATTTTATGGGATTCTTCTTGTGGTTTTACTAATTTGGAGGAATATCTAAATAAAATCATAAATTAAAACAAATCCAATAAATAAAAATATTTTATAGGAAGAAATGGGAAAAACCCAATCATTATAAAAATGATTTAACACATAGTTATAAAAATTAAAATATGTATAATATCACATGATTTGATTATGGTACAAATGGTTATTTTTCAAAGGAATATTTCCAATAAAATTAATAATTTTCTGGAATAAATAAATATATTATTTTTACAGTGTTATATAATCCTAATATTAATTTTGGAAAATGTAAAAAAATTTGGGTTGCCAAATATTTTATAGCTAACACTACCTGACACATGAGCATTTAGGTACCAAAATTTCACAACCAACTCCATAAAAAGGTACCCTTCTTGGGTTGGAAACAAAGAAAGGGAGATAATAACCCCCAAGTCCCTCCTCCAAAAGGCCCTAGGCTGGTGACTAACACCGAGGGTGTAAAAATATCATGTATGGGAGGAATTACCCTCTATTTTATAAATAGGATTATCAGATAGAATACCAGTGATCAATCAAATCCATGGAATAATATAAAAGAGAAAACTAAAACCTCTCCCACAATTCTTGTATAAATTAAACAGTATAAGAATATATAAATAAAATACCAAAATAAAATTCTATGGTATCGATATAGAAACAACCCAAAGGTCTGAACTAGTAATGTACAACATGTTCTATAGAGTACTATTGTAAACCTAAATAATAATAATATACATATAGGGTGACCATACAATTATATTCAGAAGGACATACAAAGTCTCTTGTGCACATGTAAAAAGAGCATGCTAGTGCACTAGTGACCAAACTGCAGAACCAACAACACTTAAAAAGGTCATAAGACAAACCCATCCTCACCATGGAATTCTCACCAAATAACACATCCAGATATAGTAATATAATATGATGTACATCAATGATAGGGTACCCTACACTTCATTCCCACTTTTTATCAACTATTACACCCCAATGATGTATGGAATGGAGCTCCCACCTCTTCCATATCAAAACCTTCCATCTATGATGTGGGTCAAGGCGCATCCCTAACTGCCCCATCATCATAGGGTATAACTTATAGTGCTCTCATTGGGAAATATCACATCACAACCACATATCACTTGAAGACACATGATCCATCACATCACATATCATCTCTCTTGTAGACACTTGATCTATCACATTACATCACATCACACCTCACCCAAAGACACCTAATCCATAAAAAAACCAAAGTAATAGCGTATCATAATCATACAGGTCATAAACCGTGTGTGCTCCTCCAAAATTTCATGACCCCCACCACATGTTATCTCATCATTTCCTACAAGAGGGATTGGGGATGATTTGGTGTCCTTCCATCCATTGTCCCACTAGGATAATAGGAAAACGCCCCCAAAACATTTGGTTGTTATCACATGGTGCACAATGTAGGTGCGACACATATATACATCGTAAGGAAATTCATGTATATGTTTATACAATATCAAGAAAAAAATCCCAAACATTGGGTTCACAAATAATGAATTAACCATCTCACAACATGACCACATCACCTTATATATTTCGCCACTTCTTCTTCCAACCCTATCTATAAAACCCCACACCAACAAAACACAAGACACAAAACACATTCCATCTTCATTAAAAATTTGTATAATTTCCAAATTCCCATTACCAACCAATTCCATTTATTCATCCCATTAATTAATTCTTTTTATCCCCATTAATCCACATTTATATCCCCGAAATTCATGTATAAACATCAACCACATTTTACCACAAAGACCCTTTCAAACCAGAGTTAATTTTTCATTATAATCCCATGAAAATTCATTTTACAACCCATCCATTTTATAATATTGTTTCAATTTATTCCATTACTACTCATACATTTAGCATAACAACACATCAAAAAAATAAAACAACAACACAACAACTCATTATCCTTTTTTCACTGAAACAAATCCCCATAAAATCTTCTTTCTACAACTACATCACATGAAATTCCCAACTCAAAAGATATGTAATCACTTATTCTACACAAAACACCCACACAAAACATAACTTCTTCCCATACACATCAATAGAGACACCAAATTTCAGTTTTTTTCCAAAGGGGTATTTTTTCATCACATTCTACTTCTTTATTTACTGATATTCTCACACAGGTCATAGTTTTCTTGTACAAAAAATAATTTACCCTACTAAAAGTGATTAACCAGTTATTTAAGGTGGTGTCACAAAAATCACTCCACAACACATCAATTCAATGTAAGAAAATACCCCCAGTGACCATGATTTTTAGAGAGACATTTATCCTTTATAATTCAAAGTCAACAACAAGAACCATAATATAAAAATAGTAAGATCGCGCTTATTTTTCCATTTCTTCGTTAATTTCATTTAAACTAGTTAATTTATATTTAATTAGCCAGGTTTAAACATATTCCCAAAGAATAAAATGAGTAAACCCATATTGTATAATACATAAGAAAGAGAAATGATGGAATCATACCTCAAATAATGAATTATAATCCATTTCATAAGATTGGATCAAGTGGTAGGCCACCACCAATCACCACAATGATGGATAACACCATGGTTATCCTAAAAAAACACCCCACAACACCTTATTAAAAAACCCCCATCAAAACCAATGATTTTCCTTTGGAATTAACCTTCCCCAATAAGTAAAATGGTAGAAAATAAAGGGAAACTAAGGGAAACAAATTAAAACTACCACATATCAGTTATTCAAATCTTGGATTAGAGGAAACTGAAAGTGGGTTCATATACCTCGTTAGGATGCATTTGGGTCTCTCAATAAATGTTTGAAATGAGGGATTTCATGAACCAAACAGGTTACACTAGTAACCTGATAATCAATCTAGCTCTGACATAGCCTGAAGGTTGTTCCCAATCCCCATGAGTTAATTTCTAGCACCTATCATCATACAATATGCAAATGGGAACAAATTTTCCACAAAACATTGTAGAAGAAAAATAAGCAAGTCAATATGCATACAAAAGAAACTCCACTAGGAGTAATATACCAAAAGTAAAAAAAGAATTAAATCCTGAAGTACTACAACCCAAGTCCTGAAATAGGGAAAACAATCCTAGTCCATTAATACACAACTCACCTTGTCCAAGGATCAACAGCTGGATCCACCTCTAAAATATTCTTCACCCTGCTCAATCATAGAGGGAGATAATCTAAAAACACCTGAAGACAGAAGTAAGGTGTGAGTTAAAAATACCAGTGGAGTATAACCATGGATTCCATAAAATATTATAATAATTTATTAAACAAATTAATGATTTAAATTTTAAAATAAATAGGTTTTTCATTTTAAATCACATTTAGACAAATCATGATATACAATTAAATTGATAGAAAAATACATTAAAAAAAGGATTTACAAGTAATGGAATATTTTCAAAACAATGAATTAAATAAATTTTTTATATAAAATAGTTTATATAAATCCAGTATCCATTTTAATAATTTCAACAACATTGGAATACATTTATATCTCAAATATAAAAAAAAGAGAGCAGCATGGTCATCTTCCAAATAGGTGTGAATGTTCTAGGCTATGGGACTCTTCACTCTCTAAGTGATCATTACAATATGTGTATACAAATGTCACTTTGAAATTGAAAAAATGTGACTCATCACTATCCCATCAAGGATATTACCTACTGCATTAAAGATTCAGAACATTGTATAAGCATAGAGTGTGTCCAAATAACTCAAAAAAACCCTAAGTCTTTCATGTTCTCATACACAATCAATGATGAGAATTTTTTTTAATAAATTTGAAAATAAAATTAACTCCCATTCCCCCTTTTAAAATTCCAATTTTTTATTTAAAACCATAATAGGTTTTAATAAGAAACATGCCTCTCTAATAATATAAAACCAATGGGTTTCTATCAAATATTTTTAAGACATTATGACAAGTTTGAAATCAATTCAAAATAAATTCCATCAATTTCAAAATCCATTTTCATAGTTAAATTAATCAATTTAAATTAAATATATTCCTTAAAATTTACAATTTAAATTAAACAATTTAAATCGACCAATTTTCACAAATGATCCCCAATTAAAAGGAATTGAGGGTTTTTCCAACTTTCATTCCAAAACCATTTTAAATACCCCATTTCACTAGAATTGGGTTTTATCAAATCAATTGAAATAAATTTTGATAAATTTAATTTAAAACAAAAATTGAAATAAATTAAGTGATTCAAGGTTAATAAATTTGGCCAAATAGAACCGAACCACTTAACTTTTTCCAAAAAACCAACACTCGTAATGGAACACATCAATGAGAAAAAATATATAGAAAAACTCAAAACTCATCATAGAAATAAAATATGATAGTATAGAGAATAGATCCATCAATTTCAAGTTGATCCATTAAAATCCTAAAGGAGGAGAAAGAGAGAATGAGGAAGTATGAAGAGAACACTTACCCATAAATTCACATAGGAAGTGAAACGATGATCAAATTTCAAATGAAGGAACCCAAAAGGTTTGGAGGTCTCCATGATTTCCCATGGAAGTATTTAAGTCAATAAAAATGAAACTAAAGAGGATGGTAAAAGAAGATCTATTCTGTGCCTCCCATTTAAAAACTATATTTGGGGTATTGCATGATGTGTAATCCCACTACACGTCATGAAATAGTTACGTTTCATAACCACTGGAAAACACAACACTTTAAATTTAAAATCATTCATTAAATAACTCATGATTTTTAAAGGACAAACATGATGTGTAACCTTTCATGGTGTGAATATTCTCATGATATGAACCTTCTCATGGTATGCAACTAGTGACTATTACATGTCATGTAACCTAGTCACACGGCGTGTAACACTCTAACGGTCTGTAGAAATGGTCGATTAAATACGAGAGCCCAAAAAATACACAACTTCAGAATTATAGGTATCCTAATAATTCATTATAAACCCTAAAAGTAAAATAAATAGGATAAACCATGACACGGTTAAATACATACCTGTCATATTGGTAACATGATGTTTTAACCTCCCCACTATAAACACTTTTTGTACTGAGAAATCCTATAAAGAAAATTCTATACAAAAAATATGGGGAAACTTCTCTCTTAACAGTGCCTTGAATTACCCCATATCATGGTTATCTGGGCCATGCTACCATAGCACAGAAACCAAAGGCATCATCCTTCCACGAAGTACTTTGGTCTTAGAATCAACTATCCTGACTGGCCGCTCAGTCAAAGATAAGTCTGGTTCAATCTCAAGATCACTCCAGTAAAAAATATGAGATATATCAGATAAATAATTTCTTAGCTCTGATATATGAAATACATTATTTATCGATGATAGATGTGGTGGATGTTCTAAATTCTATGAAACATTCCCCACATGCTCAGTAACCTTGAAAGGTCCCACAAAATAAAGAGCACGCTTCCCTTACATCCCAAGCCGTTGACGGCCCAACCGGGGAAAAAAATTCAAGAAAACATAGTCACCAACTAATAACTAAAAAGGTCTATATCAACAATCAATATAATACTAATATCAGATATGTGCCATCAAAATTTTCTAACGAATGAACAAAATCTTTGATGTCGTCTAATGGACTGAACTTAGTCTAACTAAGGAACTTTAACCAGTCTCTGACCAACACAATGGATATTTACAAGGATGACTATAAAAGGCCTCAAAAGGAGACATTATGATCACTGATAGGTAAATATTGTTATAAGAAAACTCAATCATCCCCAAATAATCATCCCAAGCCCCACTAAAGTCAAGAACACATGCACAAAGTATGTCCTCTAGAATCTGTATAGATCTCTCTGTCTGGCCATCCAACTATGGATGATAGGCCTTATAGAAATGGACCTAAGATCTCAGTACCTCCTGAAGGCCTCTATAAAATTGATAACTGAATTGGGGATCCCTATTATAGACTATCACATTTTGAACTTAGTGAAAATGAACAATCTCCTTCATGTAGAGATTTCCCAACTACTAAACTTTTTATATATCATAGATGGATATGAAGTGATATAACCTGGTTAGCCTATCCATAAAAACCCATATTGAATTATTCTTCCTCTGGGTATGAGGGAACCCAACTAAAACGTCCATAGATATCTTATCCCACTTTCTTGTGGGGACTGGTAGTGGATGAAGTAAACTTGAAGGTTTGTGATGCTCGGCCTAAACCTTATGGAATGTATAATAGTGATAAACGAACTCTATAATCCCCAGTTTCATACCTGGATGCCAAAAATTCTACCTCATGTCATAGAACATATTAGTTGTTCCTAGGTGCACAACCCATAGGGCATTATGGAATTCTCCCATCACGACCTTCCTTACTGCTAACAACAAAAAACCGATTTCGATAACATAGAAAATCGACTTTGGAGAATGATCACTGGGAAAATACCCCCCCACCCCCAAATAAAGAGAGCCTCTAATGATACATAATCCATCATCATGTTGTTGATATTGATGAATGATTTCGAGAAGAGTGGATGTCAACTGAATGATGGCTAAAGAAACATCACCCCTTTCTTCTAGAATCAAATATGTAACTATGAAAAGAGCACCATAAAATTACACTATTCTGAATATTCTTTCACTACATGGGTTATAAGATTCATACTCAACACATCTATAATGAAATTCCCTTTCCTTGGGCTGTAGGTGATGTCAAATTCAAAAGATTGCAGGTACTTCACCCATCAACTCTGGTGGAGGTACTAATCTTTATGAGTGAAGATATAACTCAAGATTTTGTGGTCTAAATAAATAGTAAAATTTTATTTGTAATGGTAATGAAAAAAATTATTAAGTTCAAGCATGAAAACTACAAGTTCAAGTTCATTGGTAGGATAATTCTTCTAATGTGTCCTAAGATGATGAGATCCATAAGCAACCACATGATCTCCCTGCAAAATAATGCAACCCTGGCCTAAACCAAATGCATCAAAAAAGAACAAATATCCTTGATCGACCTCTAGAAGAGTTAACACCGATAGATTAGTAAAAAAATGTTTCATATCAGGAAAATAATTTGGTGATTTATTATTCCAAACAAAATTCACCCCTTCAGAGTTAGAGGAGTCATCGGCGAAGCCAACTTTGAGAATTCCTTCATGAACTGATGATAATATCTACCTAAGCCAAAAAAATCTTCGAATATTGAAGAAATTATGTGGTTTATAAAAATTAATAATATCCATAAAATTCTCAAGATCAACTAATATACCCTTTTTAGACACCACATATCCCAATAATTTCACTTTCTGAGTCTAGAAATCACACTTTGATAGCCTGGAATAAAGTTGTTATTTCTTAGTAGTCTCAGAACTATTCTCAGATGATACATATGATCCTCCAAAGACATGGAGTAAATGATTATGTTGTCTATAAATACTACCACAAAGGTATCTAGATACTCATGGAAAATCCTATTTATCAAGGCCATGAAATCTCTAGGACAATTTGGTAGACCAAAGGGCATAACAAGGTACTCATAATGGCCGTAACTTCTTTTAAAGGTAGTATAATGAATGTATGATTATTTTATCCTCAACTGATGGTAACCAGATCAAAGGTCATTATTTGAAAAAAATTTCTTCCTTTTCAACTGATAAAACAAATAATTAATCCATTGAAACAAATACTATTCATATACCTTAACTCTATTTATCTTTTGGTAATCAACACATAACTGAATAGAATCATCAACCTTCTTAGTGAAGAGAACTAGTGCCACCCAAGGTGACACACTAGGGCGTATATAGCTTTTCTCAAGAAGATCATCCAATAGGGACCTTAGCTCTTTAATTTATACACATTCCATGTGGTAATAGGGAATAGAAACTGGTTGATTATTGGATATTAAGTCAATGGAAAACTTGACCTCCATTACCTACGAAAAACCAGAGAAATCAGATGGAAAAACGTTGGAAAAATCGATGTCAAATGGAGGGATATTACTATTCAAGGATTCCCAATCTATATCAAAATAAAACGCAGATATTACCCTCTATAACTATGGATATGATTTTTTTGTATGCTCAACCTTGACTCCCATTCTCCTTGAACGATAAGAGACACACCATTGGGTGTAGTAAGGTTGACCATGAAAGATAATAACCAAACTAGGATTTATTGGAAATGAGCCAATCCATTCTGAAAATAACATTAATAGGTTTCATGTCGAGGACCAGAAAAATCCAAGCGAACTCAATATCTGACAGAGAAAAGAAAAAAGCAGGACTACATAGACCCTGCTATATCTTCGTTCCAAGGGGTGTAGTAATATCCATTTCATACGATTAAAGATCCATATGAATATTTAGAAGATTAAAAATATATGTTGAAATAAATGAATGAGATGCACCAATGTCAAATAGAGTAGTCACTAATGATGAAGCTATAATAATGTAACCTCTCACAACCACTGTACCCATATTTGCTTCCTATGGACAATCATCCACTGCCTGAAGTAGCTTCATTTCGGATGCCTGTGGCTGGAACCCTTTTATAGGTGAAGAATATGTTTTCCCCATAGTTTTATGAGGATCTGATGATCATGTTACACTATGAAGATTAGAAAAGATACGGAAGAATCAATATAAGTGACCTGAATGTCTACAGGGGCTACTGTTCTAGGGTGTCTCAGTGAAAACCCCCTTAAAATGTCCTAGATCTCCATACTGATAGAGAGTCAAAGGACTTCATTGAGGCATTGTAGGAGCTCTGGAATGGCCCT
Source organism: Viscum album (assembly GCA_963277665.1). Lineage (NCBI taxonomy): Eukaryota > Viridiplantae > Streptophyta > Magnoliopsida > Santalales > Viscaceae > Viscum > Viscum album. The sequence continues at coordinate 408,605,369 of OY728129.1, read as the reverse complement.
TCCATCAAGAACTACCATGAGAATCATCATTCTTACACTTTCCCTTAAAGGAACTAACACTACCACTGGGAGAAAAATAAAATCATGTCAACCCTGACATTCCATCTAGGTCCATATCAACCATCATCTCCATATATAGCCCATCAACACAAGTGGGAAACTTTAGTAAGAAGACCTGAGAACATATATCTGATCAAATTCCCTACTCGGTCCATCAATCCTTTATCCTATAATTATATATAATATCAGGAAAAAACTCTATAAGCCCATCAAATCGATTTGAATACTCAATCACGGTTTTGTTCATCCATATCAATGTTGAAAAACTCATATCCTTGGCCAACATCATTGATTTTGGATAGAAATGGCCAGTGAAAATAACCTTGATGTCATTCTACTATAATCCCTCATGTGTATTTTTCTTCACCATTATGTCCCATAATCTTTTACTCAGTCCTGCTAGCACAAAGGTGGAACATTTAACCTTGATCAAGTCCAGTGTCTCTATGAACTCAAACAAACATTCTATCCTGCCCAACCATTCCTTATCATTTTGAGGATGATTGGATTCTTTAAAAACTGGTGGATTCTAGTGATGTAAATCTAGGGTATGATTCGAAAGAATATCCCACTGATGATCCATAGCTGGAGCCTGAACAAGGACAGGAGTTGGTGCATGTATTAGAGCTTGGATAGTGTGAAAAATCACCTCAGCTAGAGTTGGGTCAACATGAGGATTCACTCACTGCAGTTCAGCAGTTGCTTCTTCCTGGATATTATTTTTACATCTTCTCAGAGGTATGGTTCTACACAGTAATAGTCGACAACAAGGAAGAAATCAAATTAATACTCAAAATGAGAAACAAGAAAACAATATCCCGACTGATAGAAAAAACAAGATTTAGATTTCACTCAATTCTAATCAAAATAGAGAAAAGACTAGAACTATTTCAGAAGACATCTTAACTAATCATATTTGGAATCTTAAGGTTCATTGTGGTGATAGATGGATAGACACTCAATTGAAACTTCCTCCTATGTCTCGAAAATATTTCACAATGCATACTGACTTCAAGACAGGAAGCTCAACAACCTCCTCTAATACCATTTTTTCACAAAGAAGCTTGGGTATCGTGGTAACCTAATAACCGAGCTATCCCTGATATAGCCCAAGGGTCATTCCTGATCACTACATGTTGGTTACTAGAACATGGCATCACACAATATGCAATTGGGAACAAATTTTCCAGAAAACATAGCAGAAGCAAGACAAACAAGTCAATATGCATACAAAAGAAACTCCAACGGGAGTAATGTACCAGAAGTTAAAAATCCATTAAATCCCAATGTAATACAACCCAAGTCTCAAAACAAGGAAAAACCCTAGTCCCTATCGAAAAACCTTACCATGTTCATGGTTCAACACCTGGATCCACATCCAAAAGATCTTTCCCCCTTACTCATACCTAAAAAGAGATAATATACAAACCCCTAATTCACAAGTAGGGTGTAAACTAAAAATCTCAGTAGGGTCTCACCACAAATTCCATAACAGATTCAAATAATAGATTAACCAAATTAATGCTTTTAATTTTAAACTAAATAGGTTTGGCATTTTATATCATATTTTAAAAAATAATTCTATACAATTAAATTGAGGAAAAAAAATACTTTATCAATGGATTTACAAGTGATGGAATATTTAAAAAATAATGTATTAAATAAAACATTTGTAATAAACAATTTATATAAATCAATAATTCATGTAAATTAGTTCAAAAGCATAAGAATTTATTTATATCTCAAATATAAACCAAGCGAGCAACATGATCATCTGCCAAATAGGTACGAAAGTTCCAGGCTATAGGACTCCACACTATCTAAGTGACCATGATAAATTGGGTATAACACCAAAAGTATTTAAAAATAAATTTAATATAGAATAAAATGCATGCAACACTGAGTCTCTATGAAACAACGCTTTTTTTATTTAAAGGAGATAGTTATAGTATACCTATTAAACATAATTTTTCCACTTCTATGAATTAAATTCCAAAAACCAGACATATATTGTTGCGATTAGTTATATATTTAGAGTTTGATCACATTAACTTAATTTTTGGTTAATAATAACTTGACCTTTTAGAATAGTAATGTTACCCTTATGAATAGTAATATGACCCTCACGAATAGTAAATCATCTAAATGAATAGTAACCTCACCCATGAATGTCTAAATACAATTTAGTCATCTTATAAGTGATAATATGATCATTGTTTAAGTAAATAAATATTTTTTTAAAAAATATTAATTAAGGCATAAATTTTTAATTAGAATTTTATGATAAATTTAAATTTTTAAATGTGAATTTATTGTCATAAAATGTGAATATAATTTTTTTATTGTCTTATGGTTATAGTATAATTTTATGAGACCTTGATTAATTTTTCAACGTGATATAAAATTTGTTAGAGTTTTAAAATTGTTATTTATCAAAAAAATTATGATTTTATTTAAAAATTATATTTTTTATATTTATAATTTTTTTTATAAAATGGACTTAATTTTTGAATTCTACATGTCGAAAATTGGTTAGGGTGAATATATTGGAATTTTCTAAACTACGTTATTTTTTTTTGTGAATAGTAAAATACTATAATTTATGATAAATGATAAAAACAAAAATTTTTGTGTCATGTTTGAGACATGGATGATTTAAGTGAACATTGGTTCGCACTCACATGCACTAATTACTGTATTTATCCCCAATAATCAACACTATTTCTTATCATGAGCAAAATAATAAACTAATGATTAAAATAATGAGAAAACACCCCTCTCCTCCACTATAAATACCACCCCTCACACACACTAGTCGTCACACATATAAAGCTTTGATAATTTCCCAAATACTACCCAATCATATTCAAAAGGCTTTTCCCCATGTCAAAGACCTTCTGGTCTCACCAAAAGTCCAAAACCAATGGCCTTAAGGAGGTTCTCAAGGGGGATAGTTTAAGAGGTCAAAATCCTCTTTCATTTTCTTTTATTCAATTTGTAGAGACCCGAAACTTGACGTAAATTGACATTACATTACATTTGCGGAATACTTAGTACATAACAAAAACACACACACAAGGATCGTAATAGTTTAGTGTCTTTGGAAACTCGGAACGTAATCTTCTAATCGTGGTGAAAGATCATCAACATCTCCTATAAAGATCTTCCTTTTTTTACCTAAAACCTTTCTTTATATCCTGGGGAAAAGAAAACATAAAAGGGTGAGCTCAAATGATCAGTAAGGGTAAACAAAAGAAATATCAATCACATCATATACATAAGCACATAACTTTTGGAAAATCTTAACCTGCAAAAGAGATCATAATTTCATAACATGGGTTAAATCATGGCAGTGAAATGTAATCACAATAATCATAACATAAAACATGAAACTTTGTGGCATTCACACATAATCATAGAGAATCATTTCTTGTTAGTCAAGACTCATTTCCAAGACTATCTTAGTGGACAAAGTCCCTTTCTGAATCGAGTAACCCTCGTTTCAGCCCTGTTTTACTGAACCGGTATAACCTACCATTCCAGCCATGTCTATCTCATGAGATATAAAATCATTACCCAAAGCATTGGAGGGAGATATAAGTCCCACCCATCTTATAATGATACCATTCTTATGTGTGCCACAAAATCATAAATCATACATCATTACATAAACCATGTAATAAAAATGGGATTCTTAAACAACATGACATCATAAAACAATTCATATAAGATAAAGGAATTCATAAAAATAATTCCATCACAACATAATCAAATCAATGTAATAATAGGGATAAAAATAGAACCCATTATTATCTTATATGGAAAATAATTTTGATAAAATACTTGAAATCCATTCTTGAGGAAAATATCCTTTCTATTTCAAAAACACTTTTCCTTTCTTAATATGTCATAAAATTATAAACTAAAAAAGTTGTTTAAAAATAAACTTGAATACTTGTAAAGGAAGATTCTTGGAAATAATGTTTTAAAAATCCATTCATGCCGTATAAGTTAAAAAAAACATTCTTCGTACTTTTGTCGGAAAAGTAAAAAAGTACCTCGTACGACAAAAGATTCCTTTCATACATATTACTAAAAACTCACCGAAGGGTAAAAATGGATTTAAACAATGGTATGTGGATGGAAATAATATTACATATTGATGAAACATGGATGTGGATGATAAAATACACCCCAGTAAATACTTACGAATAAACAATCTCGGATAAAAATGAGATTGTGATATTTCCCTTACCTTAGGTCCGATTTGCTTTGTATGTGTCCGAACCTCCTGTATAATGATTTAAATAATGTAATTGACTTATTACAGAATCATATTCATTGTTATGATATCATATCTGGTTCACTTATGACATTATATTACCCGTTCTTTTGTAAATTCCATGTTAAAGAAGCGTTTTGGGTAAAATCGTTTCATTTATCATAGGTGTTTTGACTTGTTGTTCTTGAAATCATTATTACTTATATCATTATTTAATTACATCCAGAATATAAAATATGATTTATATATCATATATATTCAGTATATATATATATATATATAATAGATAGATAAATAAAATTAAAAACTCCGTTCATGGAGACGGTAGTCCGTACGTACGCATGAACGCTGTTTTTCTTTCCTTATTGTCTTGAATGGAAGTAAGTAGATGACATACATATATATATATATATACATAAATCCAGTATCATTATTATGTCATATATTTCATTAGTACTTATTATATATACTTTATAATAAGTCATGAATGGTTAATCATTAAGAATGAATCTCATCGCGTCGTGGGGACGGTAGTCCGTATGTACGCACGAGCGATGATATCATTTCCATAATTATTGAATTGAATTGGAGTGGATTATACAATATATCAGAATCAATATGATGTTTTAATAACTATGTATAGTTATTCTTTACACCATTATACCCATCCATGTAAGGTGGTGGTGGAAAATAGATTACACCACGGCGTGGAGACGGTATTCCGTACGTACGCACGCCCGGTGATTTCTTTTTCCGTAGGATGGATAGATGGTGAAATAGGGTTGTTTCATACTTATAATAAAATATCAGTATATAATTGATACTGATGTTATTACTTCAAAATGAAACATCCTAAGAAGAAGAAGTGTAAGAAGAAATAATGTTGAAAGAATTGGTAACGGAAATTACCTCTTCTTTGAAGCACCTCTTTGAGACCTCCTCTTAGGGCACTAAAATTGGTCTTTGAGGAAGACCCGAACCTCTAGGATGTTTCTAGGGAAGTGGAAAAGAGATTTTGGTAGAGGTTGGCCGAGCTTGAGTGCTCAAATTGGTGTGAGGAGGAGGGGGAGGAGGTGTCCTTTTATAGGGGAGGAGAGGGGCACCTTAGGAATACCTCAAAATATTATTTTATATTAATGTCAAAATCGGTTTATAATGGTTCCAAAGGGTCTTATTTCGAAGCTAAAGTGGGGATGGGTCGAAAGCCTATCAACCAATATGATTTAGACATGTTTAGGGTATTATTTTAACCTTATCAATTAGATTTAACTCTAAGTTAAATAATTTAACTTTTACCGTGTCTTTTTGTTTTCTTTCACTATATGGTTAATACACTTACTATAACATGCCAAACGAACCCCGGATTGTTTATTTTTAATATATATATCCTTATCTAATTCATTTGGCCGAACCTTTTTTTTAGGAATAAAATAACAATTAATAATATAATATTTGATTTAAAAACTATTTTGTGTCAATTTTGACACTATTTGATATATGATTTTTTTGAAAGTCATAACAGAATTATATGTTCGAACCAAGTTGATTAAATCAACACTAATATGTCATAGTAACCTATAAAATTAGTGGAATTCATAAAAAGGCTCAACTTACTTTCATTTGAGCATTTATAACATCAATTATGTTAATATTTCCTTAAAAGGGTAATTACTGCATCATCGTTGTGTCATAAATAAATTAATTTATTTAAAGCCTAAAAATTATAAATAAACTATCATTATGTAGGAAATCTTTTTATCTTTCTAATGAATATTTATAGTCGAATTTATCTTATGTATAACCCCATATTAAAATTTTTTTAGTTATTAAACATTGATTTTAACTATTTTAACTATTCATTAAATAAAATAATATTAAATGTCATAATCTAATCCAAGTGGACCTAAATGGTCATATTATATTCATAAGGTTTTTTGTGGTCGAATTACACTTATCCAATAGAATTAGGACATGTGTTAGTGTAATAGTAATATCATATTTACCCTTAGTTACCCTATTTACTATTAACCGTGGTAAAAAAAAAGTAAAAAGTTACTATTCACCAAAAATTATTTTAATCTCATTGAACCACATTTTAGTCCTTGCTATTAACCGTGTCTGTCAGATTTTCAAAATTCCATTCACAGAAGCAGTAAAATTAAGTTTTATGCAAAATTCAGTTTTTAACCTACCACTTAGTGGTTTCACTATTCATCAAAAATTGAAAGTTTTTAGAAAAATGCCAAAATTTCATCCTAAGCTATATTTCATATTCCAAATTCAAAAATGAAGTCTATTTTACCAAATTCATAACATAGAAATTGCATTAATTAATTTTATAATTAAATCCCGCTGTTAAAACAAATAGCGTGTTTTTAAGAAACAATATCTATCAAAAGATTGACACTTGTTTATGTATGGTTTAAATGTGAAATTACATCCAATGACCAACATTGTATTAAATTGTAAAAATATATTCTAAATATACTTTAAAACAACTCAAATTAATAATTTATCACTATTAATTATTTTGATTAAAAATAGTTGTTTTTAATTATAATTTAGTAATTTTCACTATTCATCAGAATATGAAAGTTATCCGAAAAGTACCAAAACTTCACCCTAGGCTAAATTCAATACTCCTAATCCAAAAATGAAGTCCATTTTGAGAGATAAAATTTCTAAAATTTAAAAAGTGGTTATTACTATTCATAATGGCTAGTTTTAATAATATTTTAACAGCATATCGTTGTTTCGTGAAACTCAGTATTGCGTACTACACACGCTATCGAGGAAGGTTGTGATTGCGTGTAATGCAAGGAAAGTCAAGGATGCGTGTTGTGCAAGCTCCTTTTTGTGTTGCGTACAACACAAGACATTAGTGAAATTAAAAAGAATATTTTTCATAAAATCTTGGGCTGTTACATTCTGCCCCCCTTAAAATGAATTTCGCCCTTGAAATTCGTCGGGGTTATAAATGGTTTACTATTAGAAAGTTTATTTAATAGAAACCCACATCGTAAAAAGGAATATCAAAACCAATCTTTAAAAACAAAATTATGAAACGTAACGGTTACCCAAATAAACTAATCACTGGGTTTCCACATCGGTGAAAATATGGATATGGAAGAAAAATCTAACCATCATGTTCTGATGGAGAGTGGTAGAGAACATGGCTATGGAAAAGACAACAATCACAAATCCATAAATTTGTGACGATCTAAGGTACCATCCAATTAATCAGATATAAGATCACTAGGACAACAATTTTTTTGGTTTTCAAGATCGTTTCCCTAAAGTTGAAGAATTTGAATTAGAATAAATCCTTACTTTATTTTGGTACAATCGCACTATTGTTCGTGCCTTGAACAATTTCCACTTCATCTCTTAAATAAATGAAGTTGAATTTGTTATTCGTGAAGTGTTAGCAGATCATGTGATAGAATGACGGGTCATTCCATCTGTCTCAAACATAAGGTTAGCAAAAATTATATACATAAGTCGATCTATAGTGAGATTAATCATATATGGTTCCTAAAATGGACTTATACTTCATATATCATACTGCTTAATATAATAAAACTAGTTTCTATTAAACAGGTACTTCCTGTAGGCCAGTGGTAGGCGATAAAGGCCAGTCGCACTTCGGTTGTGGGTTCGATTCCCACATCCTTGTCCGACGCGATGGGCTGTCGCCCGTCCTGCAGGTTGTCCTTTTTCTAAAACTACATTACTATAACATCCCATCAATAATATCGAATAAAAAAAACTTCTATCCTTAAACAATACTAACTTATGTCCAACATAATCCATTCCAATCTTTAGGCTTATCCGTAATACTGCAGTCCACTCCCATATATCATAAGATATGTTTTGTTGGTCACATTCCAAACATTCAAAGTCCTTAATCTTGTATTCTCTTGAATACCTTAGTGAAAACATGAATGCAGTTAAAATTTAACACTTTCCACATACCAAAATCCTCAAAATTCTATATACTCAAACCATGATATCACTTACTCCTTATATCAATCATGAGCTCATGAATACTGTTAAACATTTCATTTTCTCATTTTCCCTTCATTATGCGCATATCATCTTATTTCCAAAAATATCTCAATCACTCTGAATACCACATTAGACCAATAAATAAATATTCCAATACTCCATGATACAATATTATTTTGGAATCCCATTACATAAACACTTAATCATTTCACCACATCATTGTCATATTCAACATCACCAATAGTGATCGCATGTGACTTCCCTTTGTCCTTTGCCTTCAGTGGTTTCTCATGTTGATCATCACTAACCATTGGATTAGGGCATTTATTAGCATAATGCCCCATTTCCTTGCACTTGAAGCATTGAAGTGTTGGTGGTGCGTTCTCTGCAGTGTTTGTTTTATTCACATCATTAGAAACCCTTTTTCCATTACTTCGACACTCAGATGCTCGATGACCTTCTTTTCCACACTTAAATCATTTTCTAGTCCCTTTAAGACAATCTCCACCATGCTTCTTTCCACACTTTGTGCATAAGGAAACATTCATCTTCTTTTCAACATTATTATGAGATTTCTCCTTGAACTCCATCTTTCGTTTCTTGTCAAAACCATGAGATGGATATGTAACACCAACTTCCATTTCTACCTTGATAGCACAACGCACAATTTCTTCATAGCAACTGAAGTCTCTTACAGCTAATGCCCTTCGAAGACTTGGTTTTAAGCCATTGAAAAATCGATCAACTTTACTTTCAGGTTGGATGATAATGCCAGATGCATACCTTGCAAGTCTTGTAAAATTCACTTCGTATATACCAACAGATTCATCATCCTTTTGCTTTTGTTCAAGAAACTCCTTCTCTATATTTTTTCGAAGAATACGAGGGAAGTACTTACTGAAAAACAAGTCCTTGAACTTGTCCTATTCCATGGACTCAATTTCATCTCTTGGCCTCGTATTCTTGATAAGATTCCACCATTGATGAGCTTCACCTTCCAAACTATATACTGCTAAGATGACTTTATCATGTTCAGAACATTGAAGAACTGAAAATATCATTTCAGTGGTACTGATCCATTGTTCAGCAAAAAGTGGATCAGAAGACCCACTGAAAGAAGGTGGGCGTTGCCTCATGAAGGACTCAATAGAATATTGTTCCCTTCTCTGCTTATTTGGAAGTCCAAAATGATTCATAGCTTGTGTAAGTTTAGCAATAAGATTTTGCACTCCATCTCCCATAACATTTGTTTGTTCAGGAGGAAAATCATTGCATTGTCCATTGCATTGATCAACACGGTTCCTTCGGGTTCCAGCCATCGTCTAAAACCCAAAAAGAATAGTGTGAGAGGCAAAAATCATTCTAGGGAAAACAACATAATAAAGGGGGAGTACCTTCAATATCTAACATCTTAGGTTTAATTATATGATCGTTAGAGTAATTCTAGTACTATAACCTATACGTATACTTAACCTTAGGGACATCCCTAGACACACCATATAAATATCTCTAGGGATCTCACTAACGTTTTCGCATCCTAGTTTCCAAAGGTTGACTAAACCTTTCCTCTGATACCAACTGTAGAGACCCGAAACTTGACGTACATTGACATTACATTACATTTTCAGAATACTTAGTATATAACAAAAACACACACACAAGGATCGTAATAGTTTAGTGTCTTTGGAAACTCGGAACGTAATCTTCTAATCATGGTGAAAGATCTTCAACATCTCCTATAAAGATCTTCCTTTTTTTTACCTAAAACCTTTCTTTATATCCTGGGGAAAAGAAAACATAAAAGGGTGAGCTCAAATGCTCAGTAAGGGTAAACAAAAGAAATATCAATCACATCATATACATAAGCACATAACTTTTGGAAAATCTTAACCTGCAAAAGAGATCATAATTTCATAACATGGGGTAAATCCTGGCAGTGAAATGTAATCACAATAATCATAACTTAAAACATGAAACTTTGTGGCATTCACACATAATCATAGATAATCATTTCTTGTTAGTCAAGACTCATTGCCAAGACTATCTTAGTGTACAAAGTCCCTTTCTGAATCGAGTAGCCCTTGTTTCAGTCCTGTTTTACTGAACCGGTATAACCTACCATTCCAGCCATGTCTATCTCATGAGATATAAAATCTTTACCCAATGCATTGGAGGGAGATATAGGTCCCACCCATCTCATAATGATACCATTCTTATTTGTGCCACAAAATCATAAATCATACATCATTACATAACCCATGTAATAAAAATGGGATTCTTAAACAACATGACATCATAAAACAATTCATATAAGATAAAGGAATTCATAAAAATAATTCCATCACAAAATAATCAAAACAATGTAATAATAGGGATAAAAACAGAACCCTTTATTATCTTATATGGAAAATAATTTTGATAAAATACTTGAAATCCATTCTTGAGGAAAATATCCTTTCTATTTCAAAAATACATTTCCTTTCTTAATATGTCATACAATTATAAACTAAAAAAAGTTGTTTAAAAATAAACTTGAATACTTGTAAAGGAAGCTTCTTGGAAATAATTTTTTAAAAATCCATTCATGCCGTATAAGTTAAAAAAACATTCTTCGTACTTTTGTCGGAAAAGTAAAAAAGTACCTCGTACGACAAAAGATTCCTTTCATACATATTACTAAAAACTCACCGAAGGTTAAAAATGGATTTAAACAATTGTAGGTGGATGGAAATAATATTACATATTGATGAAACATGGATGTGGATGATAAAATACACCCCAGTAAATACTTACGAATAAACAATCTCGGATAAAAATGAGATTGTGATATTTCCCTTACCTTAGGTCCGATTTGCTTCGTATGTGTCCGAACCTCCTGTATAATGATTTAAATAATTTAATTGACTTATTACAAAATCATATTCATTGTTATGATATCATATATGGTTCACTTATGACATTATATTACCCGTTCTTTTGTAAATTCCATGTTAAAGAAGCATTTTGGGTAAAACCGTTTCATTTATTGTAGGTGTTTTGAATTGTTGTTCTTGACATCATTATTACTTATATCATGATTTACTTACTTCCAGAATATAAAATATGATTTATATATCATATATATTCAGTATATATATATATATATATAATAGATAGATAAATAAAATGAAAAACACCGTTCAGGGAGACGGTAGTCCGTACGTACGCATGAACGCTGTTTTTCTTTCCTTATTGTCTTGAATGGAAGTAAGTAGATGACATACATATATATATATATATATACATAAATCCAGTATTATTATTATGTCATATATTTCATTAGTACTTATTATATATACTTTATAATCATTCATGAATGGTTAATCATTAAGAATGAATCTCATCATGTCGTGGAGACGGTAGTCCGTACGTACGCACGAGCGATGATATCATTTACATAATTATTGAATTGAATTGGAGTGGATTATACAATATATCAGAATCAATATGATGTTGTAATAACTATGTATAGTTATTCTTTACACCATTATACCCATCCGTGTAAGGTGGTGGTGGAAAATAGATTACACCACGGCGTGGAGACGGTATTCCGTACGTACGCACACGCGGTGATTTCTTTTTCCGTAGAATGGATAGATGGTGAAATAGGGTTGTTTCATACTTATAGTAACATATCAGTATATAAGTGATACTGATGTTATTACTTTATAATGAAACAACCTAAGAAGAAGAAATGTAAGAAGAAATAAAGTTGAAAGATTTGGTAACGGAAATTACCTCTTCTTTGAAGCGCCTCTTTGAGACCTCCTCTTAGGGCACTAAAATTGGTCTTTGAGGAAGACCCGAACCTCTAGGATGTTGCTAGGGAAGTGGAGATGAGATTTTGGCAGAGGTTGGCCGAGCTTGAGTGCTCAAATTGGTGTGAGGAGGAGGGGGAGGAGGTGTCCTTTTATAGGGGAGGAGAGGGGCACCTTAGGAATACCTCAAAATATTATTTTATATTAATGTCAAAATCAGTTTATAATGGTTCCAAAGGGTCTTATTTCGAATCTAAAGTGGGTATGGGTCGAAATCCTATCAACCAATAGGATTTAGACAAGTTTAGGGTCTTATTTTAACCTTATCAATTAGATTTAACTCTAAGTTAAATAATTTAACTTTTACTGTGACTTTATGTTTTCTTTCACTATATGGTTAATACACTTACTATAACATGCCAAACGAACCCCAGATTGTTTACTATTAATATATATATCCTTATATAATTCATTTGGCCGAACCTTAGATTTTTAGGAATAAAATAAAAATTAATAATATAATATTTGATTTAAAAACTATTTTGTGTCAATTTTGACACTATTTGATATATGATTTTTGTGGAAGTCATAACAGAATTATATGTTCGAACCAAGTTGATTAAATCAACACTAATAAATCATAGTAACCTAGAAAATTAGTGGAATTCATAAAAAGTCTCAAATTACATTCATTTGAGCATTTATAACATCAATTATGTTAATATTTCCTTAAAAGGGTAATTACTGCATCATCATTGTGTCATAAATAAATTAATTTATTTAAAGTCTAAAAATTATAAAGAAAATATCATTATGTAGGAAATATTTTTATCTTTGTAATGAATATTTATAGTCGAATTTATCTTATGTATAACCCCATATTAAAAATGTTTTATTTATTAAACTTTGATTTTAACTATTTTAACTATTCATTAAATAAAATAATATTAAATGTCATAATCTAATCCAAGTGGACCTAAATGGTCATATTATATTCATAAGGTTGTTTTTGGTCGAATTAAACTTATCCAATAGAATTAGGACATGTGTTAGGGTAATAGTAATATCATATTTACCCTTAGTTACCCTATTTACTATTAACCGTGGTAAAAAAAAGTAAAAAGTTACTATTCACCAAAAATTATTTTCATCTCATTGAACCACATTTTTGTCCTTGATATTAACCGTGTCTGTCGGATTTTCGAAATTCCATTCACAGAAGCGGTAAAATTATGTTTTATGCAAAATTCAGTTTTTAACCTAACACTTAGTGGTTTCACTAATCATCAAAAATTAAAAGTTTTCAGAAAAATGCCAAAATTTCATCCTAAGCTATATTTCATATTCCGAATTCAAAAATAAAGTCTATTTTACCAAATTCATAACATAGAAATTTCATTAATTAATTTTATAATTAAATCCCGCTGTTAAAACAAATAGCGTGTTTTTAAGAAACAATATATATCAAAAGATTGACACTTGTTTATGTCTGGTTTAAATGTGAAATTACATCCAATGACCAACATTGTATTAAATTGTAAAAATATATTCTAAATATACTTTAAAACAACTCAAATTAATAATTTATCACTATTAATTATTTTGATTAAAAAAAGTTGTTTTTAATTATAATTTAGTAATTTTCACTATTCATCAGAATATGAAAGTTATCCGAAAGGTACCAAAACTTCACCTTAGGCTAAATTCGATACTCCGAATCCAAAAATGAAGTCCATTTTGAGAGATAAAATTTCTAAAATTTAAAAAGGGGTTATTACTATTCATAATGGTTAGTTTTAATAATATTGTAATAGCATATCGTTGTTTCGTGAAACTCAGTATTGCGTACTACACACGCTATCGAGGAAGGTTGCGATTGCGTGTAATGCAAGGCAATTCAAGGATGCGTGTTGTGTAAGCTCCTTTTTGTGTTGTGTACAACACAAGACATTAGTGAAATTAAAAAGAATATTTTTCATAAAATCTTGGGCTGTTACATTCTACCCCCCTTAAAATGAATTTCGCCCTCGAAATTCATCGGGGTTATAAATAGTTTACTATTTGAAAGTTTCTTTAATAGAAACCCACATCGTAAAAAGGAATATCAAAACCAATCTTTAAAAACAAAAGTATGAAATGTAACGGTTATCCAAATAAACTAATCACTGGGTTTCCACATAGGTGAAAATATGGATATGGAAGAAAAATCTAACCATCATGTTCTGATGGAGAGTGGTAGAGAACATGGCTATGGAAAATCCAACAATCACAAATCCATAAATTTGTGACGATCTAAGGTACCATCCAATTAATCAGATATAAGATCACTAGAACAACATTTTTTTTTCGTTTTCAAGATCGTTTCCCTAAATTTGAAGAATTTGAATTAGAATAAATACTTACTTTATTTTGGTACAATCGCACTATTGTTCTTGCCTTGAACAATTTCCACTTAATCTCTTAAATAAATGAAGTATAATTTGTTATTCGTGAAGTGTTAGTAGATCATGTGATAGAATGACGGGTCATTCCATCTGTCTCAAACAAAAGGTTAGTAAAAATTATATACATAAGTCGATCTATAGTGAGATTAATCATATATGGTTCCAAAAATGGACTTATACTTCATATATCATACTGCTTAATATAATAAAACTAGTTTCTATTAAACAGGGACTTCCTGTAGGCCAGTGGTAGGCGATAAAGGCCAGTCGCACTTCGGTTGTGGGTTCGATTCCCACAGCCTTGTCCGACGCGATGGGCTGTCGCCCGTCCTGCAGGTTGTCCTTTTTCTAAAACTACATTACTATAACATCCCATCAATAATATCGAATAAAAAAACTTCTATCCTTAAACAATACTAACTTATGTCCAACATAATCCATTCCAATCTTCAGGATTATCCGTAATACTGCAGTCCACTCCCATATATCATAAGATATGTTTTGTTGGTCACATTCCAAACATTCAAAGTCCTTAATCATGTATTCTCTTGAATACCTTAGTGAAAACATGAATGCAGTTAAAATTTAACACTTTCCACATACCAAAATCCTCAAAATTCTATATACTCAAACCATGATATCACTTAGTCCTTATATCAATCATGAGCTCATGAATACTGTTAAACAATTCATTTTCTCATTTTCCCTTCATTATACGCATATCATCTTATATCCAAAAATATCTCAATCACTTTGAATACCACATTAGAACAGTACATAAATATTCCAATACTCCATGATACAATATTATTTTGGAATCCCATTACATAAACACTTAATCATTTCACCACATCGTTTTCATATTCAACATCGCCAATAGTGATCGCATGTGACTTCCCTTTGTCCTTTTCCTTCAGTGGTTTCTCATGTAGATCATCACTAACCCTTGGATTAGGGAATTTATTAGCATAATGCCCCATTTCCTTTCACTTGAAGCATTGAAGTGTTGGTGGTGCGTTCTCTGCAGTGTTTGCTTTATTCACATCATTTGAAACCCTTTTTCCATTACTTCGACACTCAGCTGCTCGATGACCTTCTTTTCCACACTTAAAACATTTTCTAGTCCCTTTAAGACAATATCCACCATGCTTCTTTCCACACTTGGTGCATAAGGAAACATTCATCTTCTTTTCACCATTATTCTGAGATTTCTCCTTGAACTCCATCTTTCGTTTCTTGTCAAAACCATGAGATGGATGTGTAACACCAACTTCCATTTCTACCTTGATAGCACAACGCACAATTTCTTCATAGAAACTGAAGTCTCTTATAGCTAATTGCCTTCGAAGACTTGGTTTTAAGCCATTGAAAAATCGATCAACTTTACTTTCAGGTTGGATGATAATGCCAGATGCAAACCTTGCAAGTCTTGTAAAATTCTCTTCGTATATACCAACAGATTCATCATCCTTTTTCTTTTGTTCAAGAAAATCCTTCTCCATCTTTGTTCGAAGAATACGAGGGAAGTATTTACTGAAAAACAAGTTCTTGAACTCGTCCCATTCCATGGACTCAATTTCATCTCTTGGCCTCGTATTCTTGATAATATTCCACCATTGATCAGCTTCACCTTCCAAACGATATACTGCTAAGATGACTTTATCATGTTCAGAACATTGAAGAACTGAAAATATCTTTTCAGTGGTACTGATCCATTGTTCAGCAAAAAGTGGATCAGAAGACCCACTGAAAGAAGTTGGACGTTGCCTCATGAAGGACTCAATAGAATATTGTTCCCTTCTCTGATCATTTGGAAGTCCAAAATGATTCATAGCTTGTGTAAGTATAGCAATAAGATTTTGCACTCCATCTCTCATAACATTTGTTTGTTCAGGGGGAAAATCATTTCATTGTCCATTGCATTGATCAACACGGTTCCTTCGGCTTCCAGCCATCGTCTAAAACCCAAAAAGAATAGTGTGAGAGGAAAAAATCATTCTAGGGAAAACAACATAATAAAGAAGGAGTACCTTCAATATCTAACATCTTAGGTTTAATTCTATGATCTTTAGCGTAATTCTAGTACTATAACCTATACGTATACTTAACCTTAGGGACATCCTTAGACATACCTTAGAAATATCTCTAGGGATCTCACTAACATTTTCGCATCCTAGTTTCCAATGGTTGACTAAACCTTTCTTCTGATACCAACTGTAGAGACCCGAAACTTGACGTACATTGACATTACATTACATTTGCGGAATACTTAGTACATAACCAAAACAGACACACAAGGATCGTAATAGTTTAGTGTCTTTGGAAACTCGGAACGTAATCTTCTAATCGTGGTGAAAGATATTCAACATCTCCTATAAAGATCTTCCTTTTTTTACCTAAAACCTTTCTTTATATCCTGGGGAAAAGAAAACAAAAAAGGTTGAGCTCAAATTCTCAGTAAGGGTAAACAAAATAAATATCAATCACATCATATACATAAGCACATAACTTTTGGAAAATCATAACCTGTAAAAGAGATCATAATTTCATAACATGGGGTAAATCATGGCAGTGAAATGTAATCACAATAATCATAACATAAAATATGAAACTTTTTGGCATTCACACATAATCATAGAGAATCATTTCTTGTTAGTCAATACTCATTGCCAAGACTATCGTAGTGGACAAAGTCCCTTTCTGAATCGAGTAACCCTCGTTTCAGTCCTGTTTTACTGAACCGGTATAACCTACCATTCCAACCATGTCTATCTCATGAGATATAAAATCATTACCCAATGCATTGGAGGGAGATATAGGTCCCACCCATCTCATAATGATACCATTCTTATGTGTGCCACAAAATCATAAATCATACATCATTACATAACCCATGTAATAAAAATGGGATTCTTAAACAACATGACATCATAAAACAATTCATATAAGATAAAGGAATTCATAAAAGTAATTCCATCACAACATTATCAAATCAATGTAATAATAGGGATAAAAACAGAACCCTTTATTATCTTATATGGAAAATAATTTTGATAAAATACTTGAAATCCATTCTTGAGGAAAATATCCTTTCTATTTCAAAAACACTTTTCCTTTCTTAATATGTCATACAATTATAAACTAAAAAAAGTTGTTTAAAAATAAACTTGAATACTTGTAAAGGAAGCTTCTTGGAAATAATTTTTTAAAAATCCATTCATGCCGTATAAGTTAAAAAAAACATTCTTCGTACTTTTGTCGGAAAAGTCAAAAAGTACCACGTACGACAAAAGATTCCTTTCATACATATTACTAAAAACTCACCGAAGGGTAAAAATGGATTTAAAAAATTGTAGGTTGATGGAAATAATATTACATATTTATGAAACATGGATGTGGATGATAAAATACACCCCAGTAAATACTTACGAATAAACAATCTCAGATAAAAATGAGATTGTGATATTTCCCTTACCTTAGGTCCGATTTGCTTCGTATGTGTCCGAACATCCTGTATAATGATTTAAATAATGTAATTGACTTATTAAAGAATCATATTCATTGTTATGATATCATATATGGTTCACTTATGACATTATATTACCCGTTCTTTTGTAAATTCCATGTTAAAGAAGCGTTTTGGGTAAAATCATATCATTTATCGTAGGTGTTTTGACTTGTTGTTCTTGACATAATTATTACTTATATCATGATTTACATACTTCCAGAATATAAAATATGATTTATATATCATATATATTCAGTATATATATATATAATAGATAGATAAATAAAATGAAAAACACCGTTCATGGAGACGGTAGTCCGTACGTACGCATGAACGCTGTTTTTCTTTCCTTATTGTCTTGAATGGAAGTAAGTAGATGACATACATATATATATATATATATATATATATATATAAATCCAGTATCATTATTATGTCATATATTTCATTAGTACTTATTATATATACTTTATAATCATTCATGAATGGTTAATCATTAAGAATGAATCTCATCGCGTCGTGGAGACGGTAGTCCGTACGTACGCACGAGCGATGATATAATTTCCATAATTATTGAATTGAATTGGAGTGGATTATACAATATATCAGAATCAATATGATGTTGTAATAACTATGTATAGTTATTCTTTACACCATTATACCCATCCATGTAAGGTGGTGGTGGAAAATAGATTACACCACGGCGTGGAGACGGTATTCCGTACGTACGCACGCGCGGTGATTTCTTTTTCTGTAGGATGGATAGATGGTGAAATAGGGTTGTTTCATACTTATAATAACATATCAGTATATAAGTGATACTGATTTTATTACTTCATAATGAAACAATCTAAGAAGAAGAAGTGGAAGAAGAAATAAAGTTGAAAGAATTGGTAACAGAAATTACCACTTCTTTGAAGCGCCTCTTTGAGACCTCCTCTTAGGGCACTAAAATTGGTCTTTGAGGAAGACCAGAACCTCTAGGATGTTTCTAGGGAAGTGTAGAAGAGATTTTGGCAGAGTTTGGCCGAGCTTGAGTGCTCAAATTGGTGTGAGGAGGAGGGGGGGGGGGAGGTGTCCTTTTATAGGGGAGGAGAGGGGCACCTTAGGAATACCTCAAAATATTATTTTATATTAATGTCAAAATCGGTTTATAATGGTTCCAAAGGGTCTTATTTCGAAGCTAAAGTGGGTATGGGTCGAAATACTATCAACCAATAGGATTTAGACAAGTTTATGGTATTATTTTAACCTTATCAATTAGATTTAACTCTAAGTTAAATAATTTAACTTTTACCGTGTCTATTTGTTTTCTTTCACTATATGGTTAATACACTTACTATAACATACCAAACGAACCCCAGATTGTTTATTATTAATATATATGTCCTTATCTAATTCATTTGGCCGACCCTTAGATTTTTAGGAATAAAATAACAATTAATAATATAATATTTGATTTAAAAACTAATTTGTTTCAATTTTGACACTATTTGATATATGATTTTTGTGAAAGTGATAACAGAATTATATATTCGAACCAAGTAGATTAAATCAACAATAATATATCATAGTAACCTAGAAAATTAGTGGAATTCGTAAAAAGTCTCAAATTACATTCATTTGAGCATTTATAACATCAATTATGTTAATATTTCCTTAAAAGGGTAAATACTGCATCATCGTTGTGTCATAAATAAATTAATTTATTTAAAGTCTAAAAATTATAAATAAAATATAATTATGTAGGAAATAATTTTATCTTTATAATGAATATTTATAGTCAAATTTATCTTATGTATAACCCCATATTAAAATTTTTTTGTTATTAAACTTTGATTTTAACTATTTTAACTATTCATTAAATAAAATAATATTAAATGTCATAATCTAATCCATGTGGACCTAAATGGTCATATTATATTCAGAAGGTTGTTTTTGGTCGAATTACACCTATCCAATAGAATTAGGAAATGTGTTAGGGTAATAGTAATATCATATTTACCCTTAGTTACCCTATTTACTATTAACCGTGGTAAAATAAGTAAAAAGTTACTATTCACCAAAAATTATTTTCACCTCATTGAACATCATTTTAGTCCTTGATATTAACAGTGTCTGTCAGAGTTTCGAAATTCCATTCACTGAAGCGGTAAAATTATGTTTTATGCAAAATTCAGTTATTAACCTACCACTTAGTGGTTTCACTATTCATCAAAAATTGAAAGTTTTCAGAAAAATGCCAAAATTTCATCCTAAGCTATATTTCATATTCCGAATTCAAAAATGAAGTCTATTTTACCAAATTCATAACATAGAAATTTCATTAATTAATTTTATAATTAAATCCCGCTGTTAAAACAAATAGCGTGTTTTTGAGAAACAATATCTATCAAAAGATTGACACTTGTTTATGTCTGGTTTAAATGTGAAATTACATCCAATGACCAACATTTTATTAAATTGTAAAAATATATTCTAAATATACTTTAAAACAACTCAAATTAATATTTTATCACTATTAATTATTTTGATTAAAAAAAGTTGTTTTTAATTATAATTCTGTAATTTTCACTATTCATCAGAATATGAAAGTTATCCGAAAAGTACCAAAATTTCTCCTTAGGCTAAATTCGATACTCTGAATCCAAAAATGAAGTCCATTTTGAGAGATAAAATTTCTAAAATTTAAAAAGTGGTTATTACTATTCATAATGGCTAGTTTTAATAATATTTTAATAGCATATCGTTGTTTCGTGAAACTCAGTATTGCGTACTACACACGTTATCGAGGAAGGTTGCGATTGCGTGTAATGCAAGGCAAGTCAAGGATGCGTGTTGTGCAAGCTCCTTTTTGTGTTGCGTACAACACAAGACATTAGTGAAATTAAAAAGAATATTTTTCATAAAATCTTGGGCTGTTACACAATTCATTTTATTTTATTATACTCTCTTAACATAACCTTATCCAAGAGAAATTAAAACTCCATTATCATATATATAATATACTACTATCATGTTTATGGAAATATTAATCACTATATATCTTCTCCTCTCCCTTTTATTCTAAAAATAAAAACATTGTTTGGGATGTGTCGATTTACCGACATTATGGACGATGTGTTTTCAATTTCCATTACCTCCTTCGTGGCTGGTCATAAAACCATTTAAATGGTTTAAAAATACTTCAAATTGTATTAAACTTCATATTTTAGGTTCTATAATTTAAATATATAGAAAAAATTAATTTATACAATGAAACTAGATTGTGATTATCGATGAACCACCAAAATGATCTAAACGAATATCATTAATGTTTTATCTAATGATTAATCATCATAAATAAAAAATGATTTATGGTATCATTTAATATTATGAAAACATATTAATACCATTTAATTCCACTTCTATAATTTCTCTTCCATTCTATAGGAAAATCTATTACGAACAGACCATGGATACCATGTAATGAACACACCCAATACAATGTAAATAACAAAATTTTATTAATAAATGGGTGGAATGATTCTATAAAATGATCATATAAAGTGTCAAAAAATTGGATGTTTTTCTATAAGATATTAATAATAGTCTTGTAACCATTATATAGGGGTTTAAACACATTTTAAGTAAGATGAACTCGAGGTAAGTGAATACTTAACCCAATTTCCATTCTTTGGGTTAATATTATACTTTATTGATTATGTGATACTATGTTTACTTGTGTAATGAATTTTGATTATATTATGTTTTATTATGCTTATTTATAGTTTATAAACATATTCCAATCTTTTTATCAATTCTTACTTCAAGCATATGATATTTGTAAGATACTTTTATTTAAAATCATATTTTCATTTCTTTTTTTAAAGGGAATGATTTATATAATGTAAGTATTATATTTTATGATTATGTTTTAGTTCCTAAGAATTGTTTATGATAAATTGTGAGACCTATATATTCTTATAATTCATTATGTATGTTTATGTGGGAGGTCGGACATATGGTTACTCTATTTGTAACTACAGTGGTTACACAATAAGGTAACTGTGATGGTTACATTGTAAGGTAGCTGTGAGGATTACAAATCATAAGGTAGATATGTGGGTTACAATATTAACTAAGTAATTCCCCATGTTACCTATGTGGTTTATTTACTTTTCCTATGTTCTATGGAAATATAGTGTTTTCACAAAGTAACTATATGATGCATATTTAGTGATAATTATGTCTTGATGAAAATGATTTCATATGTTTATAAGTATTCATGTACTAATGGTTTCTATCCTTCGTTTTTATATCGATTACTGATACTTTTATGCTCATACCAATTTTTATAATGTTTTTCATAGGGTTAAGGATGGGTAAAAGAAAAAGAAATTCCATGATGATTATTGTAAATACTTTTCCGAAAAAGATTTCATGTTTTTAATAAATGATTTTGCATTATAAAAATGGATATTGTTTTAGTAGTATATAATTAATATGATTATGTGTTGATATGTATGAATTATGTCCTAAATTTATAAAACTATAAATATTAAAGTTCTTTGGGAATGTAAAGAAGTTAAATCTAATGGAATTTACTAGATTATGTTATGCTTAAGGCTCAGTCCTTATAGTTGGTATCACATCATGATTTAGAAAACTTTAGGGGCTACGATGATGTTAATAAAATAACATAATGTATTCTTACCTTATGTGTTTGTTGAAATGATATATAATTTGAATATTAACATGTATATTCACCTAAGATATATCTATTCAGAATGGATTTACAAAGAATAAACAGAAAAGCTAAATTTATTTGGCACCAATATGATGATATCATTCCGAATCCACAACCTAGAATGGTGGGAATTAGAAATGAGAAGTTTGTGATATTAATGTATCAGTGGAAAAAAGATATAAATGGTGGTGGAATCCATAAAAGAGAACAACAAGATCTACCACAAAGGAACATGATACTATTGGAACATTTTATTAGGAAACACCCACCTACTTTCATTGAATCTTCTGACCCACTAGAAACTGAAGGATGGATTAAATCCATTGAAAAGATATTTGATTTCATGGGGTGTTCAGATAATCAAAAGTTTAGTTGTTCCATTTATCACATTGAAGGTGAATCTGACCAGTGGTGGGCAATGGTCAAGAATATCAGGGATAGCTATGAGATTGATGCCTTGGAATGGGATGAATTTAAAAATCTATTACATGAAACATATTTTCCTTGAAACATATTTCCCTAATTGGGTTCAACTTTGGATAGAAAAAAAATTCCTTACATTGAAACAAAAATTAGGACGATTTATTGACCGTGTATGAAGAAAACTTCACCCAATTGGAAAGGTATTCTGTAAATATTATTCCATGTCTTGATAGTAAAATCAATCATTTTTACTCAGGATTGAAGCCAAGATATCAAAGGATATTAGCTTCCCATGAATTCAAAAGTTATGGAAAACTTTTTGGATGTGATGCAAAGGTAGAAATTGAGTTTGTAGATGATCATGAGTAATTTGAAAAGAAAAAGAATAAGAGGTCCAGATGGAAAGCGATGAGTAAGAATTAACCAATGAAATTTAAAAGTAAGAAAGTCCAGTTTCTAGTTTGTGAAATGTCTGGAAAAAATAACCCTGGGGAATACCTTACCAAAACTAGAATGTGTTTTTTATGTGAAATGTTTGGGAATATGTCCCAAAATATTAATGAAAATTATCTTGAGATCAATTATAATAAGAAAACTGTAAAGTGTTTCAAATGTGGTGAGATGGGTCATTATGAAAATACAAACCCAAACAAAGATCCTAATGATGGAAAATAGCTAGATTATAAGAAGAAAGGTGATGTGAGATCATTTTTGACTACGTCAGTAGATATCAGGCCATCCAATGAAGTGGTATCAAGTTATTTGTTTGTTTACTCAATGTTTTCAAATGCCTTATTTGACATGGTGTGTACATATTCTTTTATTTTAGATAGATTTTCTAGTAAATTTGAAATTTCACGTCAATAAATGAGATCATAACTTATAGTTAAAACACTAGGGGAAATATTATAGAAAAAATTAATTATAATAATCATCCTATTATTGTCTATGGATACACATTACCTTCAAACCATGTTGTTTTACCCTTAGTAATGTTTGATTTCATTCTGGGTATGGATTGAATTTCTATTTATCAGGCTAAGATAGATTATAGAGATAGAAGAGTTTCTTTTTAAAAAGTGTTTTAGTTTGTATAGAATAATGAACCCATACTATTGATAACATATTCGGATGTTGAGAAACTATTATAATATGGAAATGATATTTATCTTTCTCATATTGTTGAAAACAAGGGAACTATTCAGATTAAGGATGTGCCAGTGGTAAATGAATGCCTTGAGGTTTTTCCTGATTAGTTACCTAGTGTTATACCTGATCATGAAGTTGAATTTATTATTGACTTAGTTCTTTATGCTAATAAAATTTCAAATCCCCCTTATCGATTGACTCAAGTGAAAATTCTTGAATTGAAAAATCAGTTGAAGGAGATTCTTGATAAAGAATTAATTCATTTTATCACTGCACCATAGGGTGATCCTATTTCTATTGTTAAAAATAATGATGGTTCCATGAGACTTTACATTGATTATAGATATTTGAATATCATTTATATTAATAGTATTTATCCTTTTACCCATATTGATGACTTGTTTGATCATCTTTAGGGAGCTCAATGTTTTTTCAAGATTGGATTGAGATATAGGTACCATAAACTGAAGGGGAAAGAGGATGAAATCCCAAAAAAAAGATTTTTGTACAAGATATGGGAATTATGAGTTTTTTGTTATGCCCTTTGGTTTGAAAATTTCCTTTATTATATTCATGGATCTTATGAATATAATATTTCAGTAATATTTAGATAATTTATTTTTTGTTTTTATTGATGATATATTAGTCTTTTCAAAAATTTATGAGGACCATAAAAACATTTAAGGACTGTCTTACAGAATATTAAAGAAAAGAAGTTATATGGAAAATTTAGTAAATGTGATTTTTGGTTGCAACAAGATTTTTTTTCTTTGGAACATTGTAAATAATGATGACATAATAGCTGATCATGCAAAAACAAAAGTGGCTAATGATTGGCCAAGGCCTAAAAATGTTATATATATTCATAGTTTTATTGAATTATAATTTTATTAATAAGTGTTTGTTAAATGATTTTCACGGTTATCTATCCCACTAACCATGTTAACACCAAAAAGGGTTAAATTTATTTGGACAAATGACTGTGATGATTGTTTTCATGAACTGAAGAAGAGTTTTCCGAATGATCCAGTTTTGGCTCTATCTTCTAGAAATGGAGAGTCTGTCATCTACAATGATGCTTCATTAAAGGGGCTTGGTTTTGTTTTGATGTTTAATGATCTGGTAATTTCTTATGGTTCAATACAATAGAATCCTCATGAGTTAAATTATCACACATATGATTTGGAATTATCATTTTTGGTTTTTGATTTGAAAATTTTATGGCATCATTTATATGGAGGAAAATGTGAAATATATACTAACCATAAAAGTCTGAAGTATATATTAAATTAATGGGAATTAAACGTGATATATAGATGTTGTCTTTAATTGATAAAGGATTATGATTGTACGATCAATTACCATCTTGGAAAAGAAACAAAGTGTCAAATTCCTTTAGTTAAAAACATAATTTATCATAAACCATGTTATGTTTGAAACATGACCCATTGATTATTGATTTAATGAAATATGGCTTGGAATTAGTTGGTGTAAGAAATTCCTCTATTTTGATTCAGGTGTCTGTGTAGTCATCTCTATCAAACAGAATTACGAAATAAAAAAAGGAAGATCGTGAGATATAGTACAAGTTATAATTAGTTAAAATGGGTAAGTGTATAGAATTTAAAGTTGATAAATATTGTGTTTTAATATTTTTAAAGAGATTATGTGTGCCTTGTAATTCATTGTTGATGAAAGAGTTGTTCTGTGAAGCTCATAGTTCTCAATTTTCAATCCTTCCTAGCATTAATATGATATAAAATGACCTTTATGAGTATTACTGGTGGGATGAAATGAAAAGAGATAGTGCATATTATACCATGAAATGTTTGAAATGTCAACTGGTTAAAGCAAAGAGACAACTACCAAAGGGGATACTAGAACCTTTTCCATTTCTAGAGTGGAAATGGGAAGATATATCCACATATTTTGTGGTGGGACTACCAAATAATTCTCAACGTAAAAATGAAATATGGGTTATTTTTTATAGTCTGACTAAATCTACACATTTCTTTCCTATTATAGATACTATGTATTTGGATCGGCTTTCTCGATTGTACCTAAAGAATATTGTCAGATTACATAGACTTCCTCTTTCCATTGAATCTGAACATGATCTTAGGTTCACTATTAACTTTTGGAAAGGGATTCATAAGTCCTTTGGCATAGAATTAAATTTTAGTATAGCCTTTCATACTCAATCTGATGGACAGACCAAGTGAACAATTTAGACATTGGAAGACATGCTTTGATATTGTTCAATGGATTACCAGGGAAGTTGGAATCAATATATTTTATTATTTCAGTTTTTCTCTAATAACAGTTTTCATTCTATTATATAGATGGGACCTTTGGACGAATTATCAGCGAAGCGATCTCAAACTCCAACATTTTGGGATAAATTCGGGTGGAAAAGTTAATGGGACTAAAATTAATGAAGGAAGTGTCTAAGAAAGTAACGATGATCCAACAACACAAGAGGATAGCTCAGAGTAGGTAAAAAGGATATGTAGATAGTAGGAGGAAATAATTTTCTTTGAATGTAGGTGATCATGTTTTCCTCAAAATCTCACCATGGAAAAGAGTTATCCATTTTGGTAAGAAAGGAAAGCTAAGTCCACTATTCATCAAACCTTATGGAATCCAAGAGAAAGTTGGACCAGTCACTTATCGAGTAGCTTTGCCTCTAATTTTATCTCAGGTGCACAATGTTTTCCCTATTTTGATGTTGAGAAAGCATGTTCTAAATTCGTCTAATGTTTTGGACCAAGAATTAGTTCATCCAGAAGAGAAAATTTCTTATGAATAGAAACCTATTCATATTTTTGACCATAGAGAGAATGTACTGAGGAATAAGAAAGTCCACTAGGTTATGGTTTTTTTGGAGAAATCCCATGGTTGAAGAAGAAACATGGGAATCTGAAAATGATATGAGGTAAAGGCACCCTCACTTGTTTAATAATTAAATAAAAAAAATGTGAGAACAAAATTTCTAGAAGGTGGTGAGAATATAACCCCCAAGTATTAAAAAATAGATTTAATATAGAATGAAATGCATGAAACTCCAAGTCTCTATGAAAAAAAAAACTTTTTTATTTAAAGGATATAGTTATAATCTAACCTTTAAACATAATTTTTCTACTTCTATGAATTGAATTCCAAAAAATGGACATATATAGTTGCGATAAGTAAGGTATTTAGAGTCTAATAGGATCAACTTAATTATTGGTGAATAGAAGCTCGACCCTTTGGAATAGTAATGTTACCCTTATGTATAGTAATATGATCCTTATGAATAGTAAATTGAAAAAATGAATATTAACCTCACCCATGAATGTATAAATAAAATGTATGCATGTTATAAGTTACAATATGATTATACTAGAAGTGAATGAATATTTTAAAAAAAAAATTATAAAATTAAGTCTTAAATATTAAATTATAATTTTATGATAAATTTATAAATTTAAATGAAAATGTTTTTTCACAAAATGTAATTATTATTTTTTATTTTATTATATTATGTTTATAATATAATTTTATGATATCTTGATTAATTTTTCAGGGTGTTATAAAATCAGTTATAATTTTAATATTGTTCTATTTTGAATAAATTATAATTTCATTTAAAAATTAAATTTATCATATTTAGAAACTTATTTTGATAAAATGGAGTTCATTTTATAATTCTACATGTTAAAAAATGTTTAGGGTGATTTTTTCAAATTTTTCAAAAATACTTGATTTTTTGGTGAATAGTAAAATACAATAATTTTCGATAAATACTAAAAACTGTAATTTTTGAGCCATGATTGAGTTATGGATGATGTAAGTGACCATTGGTTCAAACTCACATGCACTAATTACTGTGTTTAGTCCCAGTAATCCTCAATATTTCTTGTCTTGTTAAAAATAATAAACAAATGATTAAAATATTGAGAAAACACCACTCTCCTCCACTATAAATACCACCCCTCACAACCACTTCTCCTCACATCTATCAAGATTTTATAATTTTCCAAATTCTAACCAATCCTCTTAACAATCCTTTTAATCACGTCAAATGCATACTAGTCTCACTCAAAGGCCAAAATCAATGGCCTTAAGAAGGTTCCCATGAAGGACAGTTCAAGAGTTAAAAATCCTCTTTCATTTTCTTTTATTTGATACATTTTATTTTACTATTCTCTCTTAATATCACCTTATCCAAGAGGAATGAAAAATCTAGTATCATATACATACTATAACTTTCTCATGTTTTTTGGAAAAAATCATCATCATACTTCTTCTCCTTTTTCTTTTATTATAAAAATATAAACGTCGTCTATGATGTGTCGATTTACCGACATCGTGGATGATGTGTTTTCTATTTCCATTAACACCTTCATGGATGGTCATAAAACAATTTTAATGGTTGAAAAATATTTCAAGGTTTGTTATAAAACATATTTTATGTTTTTTAATTAACATATATACATAATATTAGATTATATAACGAAACTATTTTGTGATTATCGAAGAACCGAAAAAATGATCTAAATGAATATACTTAATTTTTTATCTAATGATTCATCATCATATCTAAAAAAATGATTTATGGTATAATTTAATATTATGGAAACATAATAATTTTATTTCATTCCAATTCTATAGTTTTTCTTCCATTCTATAAGAAAAATCCATTACAAACCAACCATGAAAACCATGTAAAGCATGCACCAGAGACAATGGAATAAAACAATTATTAATAAATAGGTGGAATGCTGCTATAAAATGATCATATAAGGTGTTATAAAAATGGTTATATTTATGTAAGATATTAATAACACTGTTTTAACCATTATAAAAGAGGTTGAAACATATTTTATGTCAGACGAACTCTAGGTAAGGGAATTCTTAACCCAATATCCATTATTTGGGTTAAAATTATACTTTATTCCATCCAATGGCCCAAAGGCCTTCATGTTTTTATTGATTTTTGATAATACACCTTTCAAGGTGTGAGGTGGAACCATTACAAGGCCCATTGGTGTAAGTATTACATGGCTCGTAGGCCTTAGAGGAATTATTTTGCCCGTAGGCCTTATACTTTATTGATTATGTGATTCTAAGTTTACTTGTGTAATTAATTTTTTTATATTATGATGTATTATGTATATTTAAAGTGTATACACATATTACATTATATTTATCAATTATTACTTCAAATAAATTATATTTCTAAGGGATATTTCTATAAAAATACCATTTTCACTTATTTTATTTTTTAAAGGGAATTAATTATATGATGTAAGTATTCTTATTTTATGATTATGTTCTAGTTCTTGTGTATTGTTTATGATTAAGGGTGTGACCTATATCTACATCTAATTCATTTAGTATGTTTAATTTGGAGGTTGACTATATGGTTACTCCAAGTGTAACTGTGATGGTTACACCATAAGGTAGCCATGAGGGTTACATTGTAAGATAGTTGTGAGGGTTGCAGATCATAAGATAACCATGCAGGTTACAATATTAAGTATGTAATTCCCCAATTTACCTATATGGTTCATTTATTTTTTCCATGTTATATGAAAATCTCATGTTTTCACAATGTAACCATATGATACATATTGGGTGAAATGTATGTCTTTATGAAAATTATTTCGTATGTTTGTAAGTATTCATGTACTACTGGTTTATATCCTTTTTCATATACATTACCGATATTTTTGTGGTCATCCCATGTTTTAAAATATTTTTCATAGGGTTTAAGGATGGTTAAGAGAAAATGAGAATCAAAGATGAATGTTCTGAAGACATTTCACGAAAAGATTTCATGTTTTTAATAATTTTTTTGTATTATGTAAAAATGGATATTGTTTTAGTAGTAACAAATTTATATGCTTGTGAATTGATATGTATTAATTAAGTATTGACTTTATAAAACTCTAAGCTGAATAGATCTTTAGGAATGCATAGAAGTGAATTCTAAATAATATGACTAGATTATGTAA
The DNA here is from genome assembly GCA_963277665.1 of Viscum album. Taxonomy (NCBI): domain Eukaryota; kingdom Viridiplantae; phylum Streptophyta; class Magnoliopsida; order Santalales; family Viscaceae; genus Viscum; species Viscum album. The sequence continues at coordinate 408,574,970 of OY728129.1, read as the reverse complement.
TTTTTTGATGCTAGGTCCTTATAATGTGTATACACACATACCTATAACACCAGCCAAAGGTGAATAATCACCATACCATTGGGGATGTAACCTACTGAATTTATGTTTTATAACATTGTATAAGCGTAGAGTGTGTCCAAATAACTCAGAAACTACTTAAGGATTGCATGTTCTCTTACACAATCAATGATGGGAAATTTATTTTAATACTTCTTAAAATACAATTAAATCCCATTCCACCATTTCAATTTCCAATTTTACATTTAAAATTAAAATAGGTTTTAATAAAAAAATATACCTCTTTAAAAAGATAAAACCACTAGGTTTCTATCAAAACATTATAATCCATTCTCACAAGTTTGAAATCCATTCAAAAATAATTCCATAAATTTCACTATACACTCCCATAATTAAATTGAAAATTTTAATTGAAATATATTACATAAAATTTACTATTTAAATTAAAAAATTTAAATTAACAAACTTCCACAAACACTCCCTAATTCAAAGGAATTTTGGGTTTTCCAATTTTCATTCCAAAAACATTTAAAATATCCCAATTCCCTAGAATTGGGTTTTATCAAATCAATTGAAAGAAATTTTGAGCAATTTAATTTAAATCAAAAATTGAAATAAATTGAGAAATTCAAGGTTAATAAATTTGGAAAAACAGAACAGAACCACCTACATTTTTCCTAAAAACCAACACTAGAAAAAGAACACATTAATGAGAATGAAGGTGTAGATGACATGTAAAATAAATCTAGAAATGAGATCCAATAGTATGGAGGATAGATCCATCAATTTCAAGATGATAAATTAAAATGAAAAATGAGTATAAAGATAAGTGTTGGAATCCTCATGTTTTAATCATGTTTTAATGATAAAAAATCTTACTACTGTCAATAAATCTCAATAATAATTACACATCATGTTTTAATTATAGAAAATCTTATTGATGTTAATTGATGTCTCTATTATTTACAAATCCTATTCATGATCGCAAATCTCACTTATCTTATCAAATCATTGTATTTATGTTTCAAGTTATCTTAATTTATAATGGTTAAGATTAATTCATATTCTGTATATTACTGTTTATGTCTATATACAGATATTTTCCTAAGTATCAAGACACCGTGATGTTTGACACAGTAAGATAGACTGTGTGAAAAACACAGTCAGAGTCAAACAGACACTGTGAACAGAAACACTGAAGCAGACACCGTGAAGTCTAAGTCCCAGACACCGTGAAGGACACACCGTGAGCAACACACTGTGAAGGTTACACCATGAATGAGACACCATGAGAAAGACACCATTAAGGTTACACCGTGACTGAGACACCATGAGAAACACACAGTGAAGGTTACACCGTGACTGAGACACCGTGATCAACACACTGTGAAGGTTACACCGTGAAGGACATATCGTAAGCCACATACCATGAAGGAGACACCGGTTCAAAGAGACACCGTTTGCACAACTACTGTGACACCATTTCTTAAGATTTTTGTCAATATTATTTAAATAATACTAACGGTCATATTTGATGTTTTTAATGAAATTAATATTATTTAATGATAGTTGTTGGTCTGTCAGGAAAATGTACCTCATATCTATGGAAATGAAATAATTCCTATCACTGGAGCTTGTGGAATATAAAGAAGATTGAGCAGTAGTAGAGGACACATGCACGCTTTCCACATCTCGACAGACATACTACAATACATGCAAGCTTTGTACTGAACAGAAGAACAATCCTGAGCAAAACTGTGAAGAACACATTGCCCGACCCTCAAAGAAGTTCCATACATGCAATCCTACATTACTGAAGAACACACGAAGTACTCTGGAGTCAAGAGAACATCTTCTCACTCATGAAGAACACAAGCTAAACCACGACACTCTATTTTTCAACAGAAAAACCAAATAAGGACTCAGAAGCTATTATGCTGAATCCAACGAGTCCAGAGTTGCACTACCAATCACTAGATCTTTGTAATCTTTCATATACTTTCTCTAAGTGATTTATTATTTACTTTCGAGAAGTGTGTGTATCCTTTTTATTTTACACATACACTGTCTCCTGTGCTGAACTGGAGGATATCAGAATCCTTATACCAAAACCCTTTACTCTTGTTTACCCATGACATATATGGAATAGGTCCTTCTATGGCCTGATCTTTATTTTCAATTCCCACGAAGAACAGTGGTAGAGGTCCATGCGTGGCCTGAATAGTCATGTACTATTGTTAACCCCAATATAGGGTTTGGATCACTTTTATATATAAATTTGAGAGTAATAAGTCTCGGCTTGAGACTGAACCTCTTAATTATATTTGTTGTGCATTTTTAGATTAAGTTCAAAATATATAGTATCTAATTTATATACCGTTGCTTATTACATTGAAATACAAATCTATTTTAAAGTTACTTTGATAGTTACTCTAGCAAGTGTTTGTATCTATTGTAAATCAGCAGGTTAGTTTCAAAATATAATTTAATCTTCTGATTATATTAACTAAGAACTAGTAAATCTTTTGAGAATATAATTGAACCTTTACATTTTTACAAATTCACTACAGTTTAACTGGTTTTATAAATTGGGGTATTTTAATAGAAAATATTTTAACATAAATTTTAATTGGAACTCAATTCACCCCCCTCTTGAGTATCCACTCCGAAAAACATTTTTTTATCATAGGTTGCTTTTATTAACACAAGTTTTCAAAACACTCTGTTTTCAACTGTGAATTTAGTTTCATCTTTAAGGATCATAAATTTTTTTAGATCTAAATTTTATCTCTTTAACTTTACTTTCTAAAATCTAGCTATGGAAAATAGACTAGAGGGTGCTGCTACTAACCGGACAGCTTTCTTTAATGGTACTAACTATGCCCAGTGGAAACTTAAAATGAAAATTCATTTGGAAATTATGGGTTTTGATATCTGGACTTCTATAGAGTCTAAATATAAAATTCCAGAAACTGAAAGAAAAACATGGGATGAACCTAGTAAAGTAGCTTACAATAATAACTGTAGAGATATAAATTCTTTTTATTGTGCATTAGGAGATGAGGAATTTAATAGAATATCTTCTTGCAAAAATGCTTATGAAATTTGAGATACTTTTGGTGTTTCTCATGAAGGAACAACTAATGTTAAAGAAATGAGATTAAATACTTATACTATTAAATATGATAATTTTAAAATGAAGACTGATGAACCTATTTCTGATATGTATCACAGGTTTAATGAGATAGTCAATACAATGAGTTCACTTGGTAAAGCTGTTGCAACAAAGGAACAAATTATGAGGATACTGAGATGTCTGCCAGACCGATGGAGAGGCAAATCTTTTTCAATAATAGAATCATGTGACATTGGAGCTCTTCTTGTCAAAGATTTTATTGGTAAGATTATGATGTATTAGGAAGAACTCAAAGTGAATAAGGAGGAAGATTATGAAACAAAAATAAAGTCTATAGCTTTTAAATCTACTACTTCTAAGAGCAAATAAAAATACAAATTTCAAATACAAACTGAAATCTCAACCAGTGAAGATTCGGATTCAGACAGTGATGTTGAAATGGATCAAATAGCTAGAGGATTAAAGAAGTTTTATAGGAAGAATAAATTCTTCAAAAAATCAAATTACAAAGGAAAGTATGACAGTAAAGGTCATTGGAAAAAGGACTAGTTGAAAGCTGATAAAAATGATGTAGTTGTCTGATATGAATGCAAAAGAAAAGGTCACATAAAATTAGACTGTCCAAAACTAATGTTCCAAAAGAAACAGGACTATAAGGACAGTATGTACAAGAAAGAAATGAAAGCAACCTGGACTGCTTCAGAAGATAGCACAAGTGAATCTGAAGTTTCTGATTCAGAAAAGAATCGTTCCAACATGTGTTTCATGACTAATACATCAGAGGTAACCTTAGATACTCCTGTTTTAAATTCTTATTATTTTGGAGATGATGTAGAATCTAATTCTAACTTTGATGATATGACTATAGCTGAACTATCTGAATATTGTAACATGCTAGAATAAACATGCAATAAACTTAAGGAAAAAAATAAGTCATTAAAGAAACAACATGCTGTTACTGAAAATGTTAAATCTGCCCTTGATATTGAAAAAGAAAAGAATGGTCAACTTTTGAAGGAAAATACAGAACCCAAAATATCTAATGAACAATTTATAAAGGACTTCGAAAAGTTCAAAAAATGTAAAGGATACACTTACTCAAATGCTAAGAAAGAATGTGACACTGAAATAAAATACTGGAATAGGCTACCAACCTAGACAAAGACAGATTACTAAGAATAGATTCATTCCTAAATCTGGATAGAATACTGTAAGTTCAAGTTCTGAAAATTCACATGCTTCAACTGGTTATTCACATAGTTATAGATCAAATATAGTTTATCCTTCAAAATCTTTTGACTCTGTAAAATGTATGAGACCCATAAGACAAATTTGGGTACAAAAATCATTTATTTCTAACCTGTTTGGACCCAAGAAGACTTGGGTACCAATGTCATTTCCCATCTAAATCTGTTTTGTAGGAAACCTATTTGAAGAGTTCCCACAAGAAGACATGTTATTTGGATAGTGGGTTTTTAAGACATATGTATGGGGATTACTCATGCTTCAAGAGCCTAATCATGGTTGATGGAGTCCATGTCACCATTGGTGATAATTCTAAGGGAAAAATCACCGGTCTAGGACAAATTGGTAACACTAACTCAGTTTTAATTTTAAGGTTTTTTTTGTTGACGGATTGAAATATAATCTGTTAAGTATATCTCAATTATGTTATGATGGATTTAATGTTATATTTAAAAATGATTCTTGCAAATTTTTTAATTCTAAAAATGTTTTAGTATTTTCTGCTTTGAAAAATGAAAATGTTTATCCAGTTGATTTAAATTCTTTAGCCAAGAGAAATGTTACTTGCCTAAATGCTTTTCATAAAGAATATTGGTTATGGAATAGAATATTAGGACACTGCAACATCCACTCACATAGAAACCTAACTAGGAAGAACATAGTTAGAGACTTACCCAAACTTGGGTTCCCAAATAACAAAGTTTGTAATCCCTGTCAAAAGGGAAAACAATACAAAGTATCTTTCAAACCAAAGATAGAAGTTTCAACTTCTCAAACACTTGATTTGGTTCACATGGATTTGTTTGGACTATCAAGAGTTTCATGTCTAAATGGGAAGAACTATGTTTATGTCCTAGTAGATGACTTCTCTAGATATACTTGGGTATATTTCATAGCCCACAAAAGTGAAGCTTGTTCTTATTTTGTTAAATAATCCAAGTCTGTAGAATACCGAAGTGGACTTAAGATTAAAACCCTGATAAGTGACCATGGACATGAGTTTGAAAATCAAGAGATTGAATCTTATTGCTCACACAATGCCTATAGTCACAACTTTTCTGCCCCTAGGACACCTCAACAGAATGGTGTAGTAGAAAGAAGAAATAGAACCCTTCAAGAAATTTCTAGAACAATGCTTAATGAGTATGACCTGGCTATTTATTTTTTGGCTAAAGCTGTGAATACATCATGTTATAATATTAATAGAGTCTGGATAAGACCAGTTGTTAAGAAGACCCCTTATGAACTATGGAATAATAGAAAGCCTAAAGTTGATTACTTTAGAGTCTTTGGCTGTAAAGTATTTTTTCTTAATAAAAATAATAATCTGGACAAGTTTGCCTTTAAGAGTGATGAAGGAATCTTTTTAGGATAATATATTACTATCAAATCCTATAGAGTTTTCAATAAGACAACCATGTCTGTGGAAGAATCTGTTCACATCAAATTTGATGAAACCAATCCACATGAACCTAAGTCATCTCTTGAAAATATTGAATAAAATTTGTCTGTTCTGAAACTTAATGATAAAATAAATGAACCTACTGTAAAGACAACCCGTTTTTGAAATATTTCAGAATCTGCTCCTAATGAACCCGAACCTAGAGAAGAACCTGAAATTTCTAGTCCTACCTTTACTAGATCAACTAGAATTATTACGAATCATCCTTTAGATGCTGTTGTTGGTAATCATGATAGAGGGACACAGACTAGAGCTTCTCAAAGGAATCAGGTTGAACATCGAGCCTTATTGTCACATATTGAACCTAAAAACATTGATGATGCTATTAATGATGACTTTTGGGTAATTGCAATGCAAGAAGAACTCAATCTGTTTGAAAGAAATAATTTTTGGAAACTAGTAGAAAGACCTAAGGACACTTCTAAATCATATTTAAGAAAATCATATACAATTAAATTGATGGATAACTACTTTAAGAAATGGATTTAAAAGTGATGGAATATTTATAAAATAACATCCTAGATAAAAAATTTATATAAAATAGTTTATATAAATACAGAAGGCATGTAAAGAAATTCAACAACAGTGACATATATTTATATCTTAAAAATATAACAAGTGAGCAACATGGTCATATTTCAAATAGTTATGAATGTTCCATAATATAGGACTCCACACTCTCTAAGTGACCATTACAATATGTGTATACACACGTCCCTCTAAAACTGGTCAAAGGAAACCCATCACCACTCTATCGGGTATGTGACCTACTGCATTTATGTTTTTGAACGTTGTATATACATATAGTGTGTCCAAATAACTCACAAACTACATAAGGATTTCATGTTCTCTTACACAATAAATGATGAGAAATTTATATTAATACAACATAAAATAAAATAAAATCCCATTCCACCATTTTTAATTCTAATTTTCCATTTAAAATTGAAATAGGTTTTGATAAAAATCATGCCTCTATAACAAGGTAAAACCACGTGGTTTCTATCAAAACCTTTTAAGTCATTCTCAGAAGATTGAAATCAATTGAACACCAATTCCATCAATTTAAAAATTCATTTAAATATTTAAATTCTACAATTTTATTGAAATATATTTTATCAAATTTACAATTTAAATTAAAAAATTTAAATCAACCAATTTCTACAAATGCTTTATAATTCCAAGGAATTGGGGTTCCTCTTAATTTCCATGAAAAAACCATTTCAAATATTCCAATTCACTATAATTTGGTTTTATCAAATAAATTGAAATCATGTTTAAGAAATTGAATTTAAATCAACAATTGAAAAAAAAATCATGCAATTAATGGTTAATAAATTTTTCCAAATGGAACGGAACCGCCTACCTTTATACTAAAAACCAACACTCACAATAGAACCAATCAATGAGAATAAAGGTGTAGAAGACCTTGAAGCTCAACCAAGAAATGATATCTAATAATATGGGTCATAGATCCATCAATTTCAAGATGATCCATTTAAATACCAAAGGATGAGAAAGTGAGAAAATGATGAACGAAGAGAACTCTTACCTGAGAATGCACATCGCAAGTGCCATGATGATAAAACACCGAACAAAGAATCTGAAAGGGTTGGAGGGTTCCAAGATCACCTAAGTAAGGATTTGGGTTAAGAAAAATGTAATTGGAGAGGGTAAAAGAAGATCTCATTTGTGCTACCCATTTAAAATCCGTAGTGAGGGTATTACACGACGTGTAATCCCACCGCACGTCGTGAAATAGTTAAGTTTCATAACCGGTAAAAATGAATCACTTAAAATTGAAAACCATTAATTAAATAAAACAATATGTGTAAAGGACATTCATGATTTGTACCGTTTCATGGTATGAATATTCTCATGATATGAAGCTTCTCACAGTATACACCTAGCAAACATTACACATTGTGTAACCTAGTTACATGGCATGTAACCCTCTAGAAGCTTATAGAAAGGTTAAATTAAAGATAAGAGTCCAATATATATATATATTAACCATTATAAGTATCCTCCCAATTATTTATCAACCCCACCCAGTCATGGAAAAAGGAACAAATGACAAGGTTAAAGATGTACCTGTCATATCAGTAATGGGATGTTACAAGGGAAAAGTGAGTGGGTTCAAGGGGATCTAGTAATTTATACAAATGATATAAAAAATATGACCCTGGCACTACCCTATATACCATTTCATATAGTATCTAGAAAAGGGGGGAACAAGATAAAACTATGAGAACCACACAACCATCTAGCCAATCAAGACTAACCTCAGGGTTTTTTTGGCTACTGGCATGCTAAAAATATTATAGAAAAGGGGTAAGAGACCATTGAACATCCAAGACCACTGAAAAACTCAAAAAACTATAATTCCCTACACCATTAGATAAATTACACACTAAAATGGCGTCAAAAATTGGAAGAACCACAAAAACATAACCCATGGGACTCCACGCCATAGTTCAAGTCTCCATGCCAAAACTACCCTAAAATTAACAAAGCTAGCCAAACTGAACCTCAAACCACTATATTTAAACCCTCACCTATATGTACACAACCACTCTAAGACACACTCACCTCTACTCCATAGTTTCTTTACATGCCTTAACCCTACCTCAAATAGTTGTAGCTCTAGAACTCCACCTATGGACTTCTCCACACCAGAAAATCTCCTCCATAACCATAGAAACATCACCATACAATGCAGCTGGCCTCTATATTCTATAGAACCCACCCATACAATGTATCAAATCCATCCACATCACAAGAATCCTCTTAGATGGGTTTTACAACCATCTTCCTCCTTCCACCATTTGGGGTTCATGGGACTTCCCCCATCACCTCTACCACCGAATGTTTTACAAATTAATAGTTCTGGAGGCTCTAATCCATTACATTAGATACCTCTCAAACAATTATCATCCTAGATAATAAAAAATAACCTAAAAAAGAAGATAAATGACTGAAAAACCATACCATGAGAAACCTATCAAGGATCTCATTACAACTTGAAAATAACCCCCAACCAAACACTAAACCTACCTAGAAACATCCACCAAACCTTTCACAGAACATCTGTTTCACCATATCTTCCTCTATGTGGCCCAAGAAAACAATTTTCACAACCAATGTACAATGTGGCTTCAAGAAAACAAATAAAGGGATTCCTTTTCTCATGTAAATATACAATCTTATTTGGGAGGCACTGAATCACCCACATGGTTTCACCTACATAAAATCATTACACATCTTGATTTTTATTAGATTTCCCCTTCTTCACATGCATTAAGTACTAACACAAATCACAACAATAGGGAAGAAGAACAACTCATATAAAAAATCATGTTCTAGCACCATATCTTCAAGGAAAAATAGAGTAAGGTATAAAAAGGAAAAACTAAAAACAAATTAGGGTGATAGGTGTTCATCTACATGTCATACTCCCAACTACTCTTCTCAAGGCCACCATGCCTCGGCCGAAGATGAACCAAAGGAATAGTCAGTCAATGAAACACCTTATCTCAATAATCCTAGATCTCTACTGACCATTATATGAACATTATATAATCCATGATATCTAAAACACCCTAGTCAATGAAATGGGAGTCATCATGAAGATATTTTTGGATCTAAGATAAATGGAGGATTTCATGAATATGTTCTAGTCACGGTGGAAGTTCGAACTGATATTACACCACGCTAAAGTGTTCCAAAAACTCAAAAGGGGAAAAAATATGAGAGAGAATACTCCCCCTACCAAACCTTCGTATCCCATGTTGAGGTGATTCTCTTAGAAAAAACACATGGTGTCCAACCTAAAACTACAATTTCCTCCTCGTACAATTGAAATAAGACTTATTTAAATCTTGTGATTCTTTCATACTATCAAAAAAACATGAAGATTTTATGGAATTATTTTCACCACATTAGGACTGAGAGTTGAAAAAATATCCAACCCTATCCCCACACAATAGATATCGACATGATCACTCATAAAAAGCCTCAAATTTGGCCATTCAAATTGATGAGTGGTATCTGTTGTTATATGAAAAATCAACAATGGGATAGTCTATCTACCAAGATCCATGGAAGTCCAAAACACATGACCACAATATATCCTACATCATCTAGATAGTGAACTCTATATTACCATCCGTATAAGGGTCAAAAATGTTATAAGGTGAAAATAGTTGAAAAAATCATGCTCTAATATCCCCTAGACTTGTGATGTAAAATTCACATTCTGATATGAGATAATAGACCTCAATACTTCATGAAACATCACCACCTAATCTATATACCTCCTCATTAAAACATCCATGGATCCAAAATCCAAAATCACAATGAAGTGAACAGACTCTATCAGTCATCACATGATTACCTAGATGGAATCAGAACCTCCCTGAGCTCGGGGTGACCCTTTGAATAATTCCATCTAGATGCCATCCTATTTTTACTTGGGGATATGAAAGGACTGTAACAAACTGCGAAGAACATGGTGTCTAACAATTACCTTCTAAAAAACTAGATATAGAACCAAAAACTCTTCCACCACCCATTTCATTTCGGGATAAAACAACTATGTCCTCAATCGATGATACATCATGGATACTTCTAAGTATACAACCAAAGGTGATAAGTAAAAATCACATAGGACTCCATCATACATCACCACAAGGAAAAAATAAATCATATGAAATAACATATTTTTTTGACCATCTTATGACCATCCTTCTAGAGAATCAACATGGCAACATGATCACACATCACCTCTTCCTATGAGTCTCCCCACTAAGACTCCTCCACCCACCAATTTAGATAAAACTGAACTATCATCTGAAATAAGAAATAAACTCCATAAACCTCCCTTATATCTAGGTAAAATGATTCCAACTCCTCCATTGCTCTCCAAGCATCACTAAACCCCTTAAAACATCATTCCTTGACTTTAATCTAAATGTTTTGTCCATAAAATCCCTTTTTACTATGGTGTAAGAGATCTCAAAGTCATTAACCTAGAGAAAATCCATCTACCTCCACTATCAACGATTTAGGTAATTCTAAGAAATGATATACCTCAATCTCTTGTGATCTATGATGAATAAAAAACACTCCCCAATAAGGTAATATACCCATGAATTTAGTGAGAATACCACCACCACTAACTCCAAATCATGGTTGGAATAGTCACTCTCATGGGAACATAACTTCCTAGACCCATAAGAGATCACCACTTTATATTGATTTAATATTTATCTATATAACAGATGGGAAGCATAAAAAAACATAATCATCACCTCCTATGCTGGAAACTGAAGCCCTAGGGAAATGACTGTCTTCCCCTTTAGGTAGTCAAATGCTACATGACAGTAATCAGTCCAGTTGAACAGTTGTTCCTTCCAAGTCAAGGCTTTCAATGAGGCCATAATCTATGATATATTAGTTATAAACCTTTGAAAATATCTTGAGAGGCCAAGGAAGAATCAATTGTATACCACATTTTTTGGTGCTACCAAAGAATCAAATACCTTGACCATTGATGTGTTCATGAAAAAAAACCTTCTAAAATACCACATACATAAGGAAATGCATCCCTCATGTCTAGAACATACAATTGGAAAACATTTCCATATATATAGTGAAGTCTAAGATCCTATAATGAAACTCTGATATGAATGAAATTCGCCTCCTATGACTTCGAGTAGACCAATATTTTGTATATGAAAACGAATACAAATCTGGTCCAAGAGTTCATAGACCATGGATTTCATGAGCCCCATGAACACACCAGGTGTGTTTATGACACCAAATGGCATGATTAAAAACATTAAATTTCCACACCTTCATTTGGAGGTAGTCTTCAGGATATCACCCTCCTTAACTCTCAACAGGTGATATCTAGGCCATAGATCATTCTTTGAGAACCAAATAGACCCCCTCAACTAATCAAAAAGATCATAAATCCCCAAGATATGATAATGATTCCTAATTTTCACCCTATTAAACCTTATATAGCCTATATATATTCTCAAACTACCATCCAACTTCTTGGAGAACAATATTGGAACACTCCACACCGACACACTGGGTTGTATGAAACCTTTCTACATTAGGTCATCTATCTGAATCCATAACTCCTGAAACTAGAGGGTTCTATATGATAGGGATACATTGATATCAGAGAATCACTAGGATATAAATATATCCCAAAATCAAAATCGTGTCGAGGGGATAACATCACAACCTCCTTGGAAAAAACATCCAGAAACTCCCCGATGCCCCTGGGAACCTATAATTTCATATCCACTACTGATTCCATAGAAAAAAAATACATCAAGGAAAGTAGTGGATCCACATATATTTTTCTTAACTCACTACTCCATTCACCAATGAAAACCACACAATGACCATCCATATATGAGAACATGAATCTACTTAAGAAATAGTTGATAATAATAGGTATAGAATATAGCTAATATATGACAAGGTTGAAATAATATATATTCATATGAATTAAGAATAATATCCAACATGATTGATGCTACTCCATCATCAGCATATATCCCCAACACACATCAAACAATATGGTATGACCTCAGAATTGTGTCTTCAACACCAGGTACCTGAAAAGCCTCTATATATCTTGTCTTAGATCATAGACTAGAGTGGGTGAAACAAAGGAGTGCGATGATACAAAATAAACAAGGAAAAACAAGGGTATGTGACAAAATGATCATATCTCTAATGATCTCTATCACCTATATCATTTTTATTCCAGTACATGAAACTGTCCACACCCAGCACCTATTCATCTCTACTGATGGACACCTCCATGACTAGGCTTAGGTCAGAGGCCTTGAACGTGAGGTAAATCATGAGGTCAATCTATTACTAGTCTATACCATCTCAGAGGAGCTTTAAAATAATATTGAAATAGCATCCGTGAAAACTATCACTAAAGCTGAAACTAAACTAAAACACCTTTACCAAGTGGATCCCCAAGAACCACTTGCAACTAATCTCGATAATTCCCATGTTACCTACCAGTAAAGAAATATATAAAAAAATACCCTAATAGGACCAAAATAAAGCTAATGAGGTTGAATACCTTTTGTTAAAAAATTTGAATGCCCTGGAAGTTGAAGCCTTCAGCTGAAAAATTTGCTTCTCGAGGAAACCTATTTTATCCTTTATCATGGTAAACCTTCTCATGAGAGTATCCACATGATCACATATGCCTTATTCTATACCTCTAAATACATTGTAAATGTGAAAGGAGTAATTTTGTAAAGGATAAAAGGATAGAGTGCCTCCACATGACATTGATCATAGGACTCCTCATTGGGAAAAAGGTTGGGGGTAAAACACAATAGATTCTTGAACATGAACTTGATCTCCCGCACTAATAGGATCCCCTATTGATTAGAGAGTATCAATTTCCTATTATATTCTCTCGTGGAATATTATAGAAACTATGAAAGAAATTTTATTTATGCATTTTATAAAAACATATCTACCTCATTCCTCTCACCTAAAAATAATGTTCACCATTGAAATGACACTCCTCTCATCTGACCGACAACTAAAAGGAACGAATACTCTAACTTGGCCTGTATCAAACCAAAAGTTATCTCTAGAACCTCTAACCAGCACTCTTTATCTATATTAGAGATGATTCCCACATACTTACCAAATCCCACCAATGAAAAGTGTGCAACATCCATTGCTACTGATAATCTTTCTCAAGTGGATAAATCCTCTCTCAATCGACTGAGTCAGCCTACTAAACCTCCACTACCTAAACCACACACAGACGACATCTAGGGCTCATAGCTAAAAGGATTAACAAGACATCCTAATCATGATTGTGTTCATTTTTATTAATATTTATTTAAATAATTTATTTTAACTTCCCAAAACCACCCAATTCAAATAAGAACACAAGTTATAATAATGTATATACCTATATTAGATCTCTACAAGAAAAATATTCCATCTTACCTGGTCAATCAATAAGGTCATATTCCCTCAAATTGGATGACAAGGGGCGCTAAAATCCCATTTCCTTACTGGTCTTCCCTAAAATATGTCAGTGCCCAAGGTCAATTGACATAGTTTCCTTACGAACCCATACAATTTTCATTATGTCTAACTCCAAAATACATCCTATCTCTCAAAAAGCACCTCTGATACCATCCTTTCATAACCCCTCCCTCCAAATGTACCCTGATAGGGTTGGAAACGAAGAAATGGAGATAATGGTTCCAGAGTTCCACCTCTAGTAGGCCCTGGGTTGGCGACTAGCACCATGGGTAGAAAAATATCATGTATGGGAGGAATTACCCTCTACAATATGAATAGAATCACGATATAGGATATCAAAGATCAACAAAATCCATGACATAATATGAAAAAAGAAACAAAAAACTCCCCACTAATGCATGTATAAAGTTACCAATACAAGAATCTCCAAATAAAATACTAAAATAAAATGCCAAGGCAATGACATGACAACAACCCGAAGGTCTTAGCTAGTAATGTCCAACATGGTCAATGAAGTCCTATAAACCTGAATGTTACTTTATATATGTAGGCCAGGTAGACAAGTATACTTCTTAGGATATCTAAAGACTCTCATGAAAAAGATAAAAGAGTATGCTAATTCACCAATGTGAAAAAAATAGAACCAACGGCACCTAAAAAAGTCACAAGCCAAACCCATCCTCACCATGAAATTACTACCAAATAACATATCCATATATAGTAATATAATACAATGCACATCGATGATAGGTTACCCAATACTTATTTCCCACTAATTTCTCACTCTCACACCCAAAAAATGTACGCCCTAGAGCTCCCACCCCTTTTCTTTTACAACCATCCTTCTTTGATGTTTTTTGGGTCACACACCTACCCACTACACCCTTGCATGGTATAGTAACTAGCTATAGAATTATGAAATATCACATCATACCAAAATCTCACTTGAATACAATAGAACCATCACATAAAAACTCATCCATCCCATATACACCTAGGCAATCACCTCACATCACATCATTGCTCGCCCGAAGACACATGAGTCATCACAGAACCATAATATTAGGGTATCATGAATATCTAGGACTTTAACCTCATTTCCTAATCCTACCAGGAATAACCCCCACAAATTTTCATCTAATTATCACATGGAATATGGAACATGTAATAGAAGGTGGCCAGCCGTCCATCCTCCCACCTGGTTGTTGGGAAAAATCCCCCAAAACATTTGGTTGCCGATAAAAGGTGTTTTATATGGGTGGGGATGATATAAAAATTACAAGGAAATACATGTATATACATATATAATATCAATCAAACAAGACCAATCTATGAGTTCATAACCAAAGAATTAACCGTATCACAATGTCACCGCATCAACTCACAAATTCTACCACTTTTTCTAACAACTCTATATACAAAACCCCATGCCAAAAAACCCAATCCAAAAACCATACTCCATATTCATTAATAATTTTTCCAATTTCTAGATTCCCACTACCAACCAAATCCATTTATTCATCCTATTAATTCATACTTTTCATCACTATTAATTCAAGTTTCTAGCCCATTAATTAATTTATAACCATCAAATACATTTTTCTACTCGAACCCTTTAAAACTAGTGTTCATATTTTATTAGTATCCCATTCCATTTCATTTTCCAGACCATACATTTTATAACATTGTTTCAATTTATTCCATTACTACCCAATCATATATCAAAACACAACTTCACAACTACACATGAAAAATGAAACCAACCATCATCTACCTTTTCAGAGACAAAAATCCCCATCACATGCACTTTCCATAACCACATCACAACCACTTCCCAACTCATGCCACATGTCATCACATCCATTGCATATCATGTCCAAAAATAACAAAACTACTTCAGACACACATAAAACAACATATCAAAACCAATTTTCATAATAAAACACACAACGAAGTTCAAATTTAGCATAAAATGGGATTTTTTTCATCACAATCCACTTATTTATTCAAGATTATTCTTTGAAAAGTCATATTTTTTAGATTAAATAATTTTTTTATCAATATATAAGTTATTAACCAATTATTCAAGGTGGTTTCACTATGATATGATATCAAGTGAACTATAAAACACCAATTCATCAGAATAATAGACCCCAATGGTTATGATTTTAAATAGTAAATTTAGCACATACAATTCAAATCCAACAAAAATAACCATAATATCAAAATAGTAAGATCATGATTCTACTTCCTTCTCCTCTTTTTTATATTTAAATGAATTAATTTATCATTACTTATCTAGATGAAACCATATTCCCATATAATAATACGAGTAAACCCATATCACATGACACTCAAGAATGAGAAATGAAGTAATCCTACCACCAATGAGGCTTTCCAATTTGTTTCACAAGTTTGGACCCTGATGGAGGTCGCCACCAATAGATATAATGAATGATAACACCTTGGTTACCCTAAAGATAACACCATAAAACACCTTTTTAGTGAAACTCTGTCAAAATCCCTGATTTTCCATTTGAAACAACCTTCCCAGCCAAGTAGACTAGGAGAAAACAAAGAGTAATAGGGGGAAACTCACCAGAACCACAAAAGGATGATTATCCAAATATAGGATCAAAGGACATTGAAATGGGGTTGAAATCCCTCACTAGGATACACATGGGTCTCTCATGAAATGAGGAAAATGAGGGAAAAGTGATTGGGTTTGAGGGGATCTAGGAATTTATACCTAGACTAAAAAATAATAGACTACAATGTATCCCTAGAAACCATACCACCAAATATATGAAAAAGGGGAGTCTATGAAATATCTATGATGAAAATTCCACATACTGGTCAATCAAGGATAGCCGTTGAGTTTTGAGGATACTTTCATGCTGAAGATCCTATGAAAATATGATGAGACCACAATGTACCCAAGGCCACTACACCAAAACACTAAAAAACAAAAAGGGTCTACGTAGTAGCCTAAGGTATATGCTATAGTGGTTACCAAATTAGTATAAACTCAAAAAACCAACCCCAAGTACTCCATGACATAGTCCAAGTCTCCACACTGTAGATACCTTGAAATTGATAGAGCCACCCAAACTGAACTCCAAATAACTATACCGCATCCCCCACCTCTATGACTACATGCACCCCATGACACACTCAACTTCTGTAAAAATATTCTATATAAGATGCAACCATTCCAAAAATTAAATAAACTCCAAAACTCCACCCATGAATCATACTACACCAAAAAATATCCTACATGACAGAAAAAACATCAACCCATACCATAGACAGCCTCTCCATGATGTAGCAGGCACCCCTACAGTGTAGCACACACCACCACACCATATTACTAATTTAAGATTAAATTTATATCCATATTCCTCCTCTAAACCTTTGGTATCCTTAGGACGTTTCTGGACACTTATACTACCATATTTCACTTAATGTAATGAACCAGGAGGTTTGGATCATTACAAAAAAATCATGTTTCTTAATTTTTTTGTAGGGAAAAAGAAACATCAATAATATACAAAATGGTTTATGAGTAGTGTCTATTCGAGACATATAACTTGAGATTTTTCAATAATCACTCAGTATTGACGATTTAAGGAGGACATATTAATTTTTGTGAAAAATAAAAATGAATGATATTTGGAATTGACTCTGTTGTAAATCCAAAATAAATCCCCATAAAAAAGTAAATTATATTTAAGTATTAAAGAAAAACCTAATAACTATTTCTCAAATTTATGATGACATAATTTAAATTGATTTTTTAAAAATTGGTATTTATATTTTTGAAGACATGTCCTTTAAATTTAGAGCACTGTGAACTATGAATGTCCATACTTTGGATCTTAATTCATTTTGTATCCAGAATGTAATTTTTTTTGAATATTGGAATTAATGAATCATGGATTTGGAATAGGTGACCTAGAAATTAAAATGTTTATTAATTGATAAAGTTATTTATAAAGAACATTATTTCTTATTTACCTAAACCTAAATTGGATAAAAAATTTTTTTGCGATGTATACCAAATGGGTATGAGAAATCACACATCCTTTAAACTAATAAAAGTGGTTTCTAATTATAGAGCCTTAGAACAAATCCACACAGATTTATTTGGACGTTATATAAAAACAACCATATGTGTAAAATCTACTTTTATATTCTAATTGAAAAATTTTCAAAATTTACATGGATTTATATCATGATACATAAATGTGAATTCTATTTTTTTTTATTTTTTTAAACATATAAAAAATAAAATGATTCCAAAATTGAGACTTTGAGAACTAAACACGGGGGAGGGTTTTAGAATAATTAATTTTATTAATTTTTCTCAAAACATAGAATTAAATGTACATTTTCATTCCCATTTCCACCTCAAAATTTGTGTCATTGAAAGGAGAAACATGACCTTTAAAGAAATCTCTAGAGCTATGTTATGTGAGTATAGATTTCCCACTCTCTTCTATGCTAAAATTGTTAATACAATGTGTTGTGTCATTAAAAGAGTTCTAATATATCATATATTAACAAAAATATCCCATGAGCTATTGAGTAACATAAAACCAAAGGTATGAAAAATTAATGTTTTTGGATCTGAGGTTTATATATTGAACACCAAATATAGTCATGGTAAGTTTGATCCAAATGATAATGATGAAACATTACTAAATTAATCTAGTACTTCTTAAGCCTATAATATTTTCAATATGGAGGAAATGGTAGTTGAATAATCTATTCATGTTATGTTTTATGAAAATGATCCATTTGAAAAAAAATGAAATTGATGAGGTGAGTGATCATATAGACATCCTATAACTTTTACCTATTTTTAATGAAAAAGGATGATGATTTGGAATACCATCAAGAATAATATGAACTAGAATTGACTAATTATAAATAAATGTAATGATTATTGACTAAAAAACGTGAAACCTTAAGGAACATCCTCTATAAACTATTATCTAAGATTTAGATATAGGTGTTAGGACTATGATAAATGTCGGAAACCTTGTTAAATTATCTTCCTTTGTTTACCAAATCACACCTAAACACATAATGGAATCCCGAGATGAAGAAAATTTTGTAGTCTCTATGTAAGAAGAGAAAAACTAGTTCTAAAGGAATAAGGTATGAGAATCAGTAGATATAACCTCTCACTATCCTATTATTTTTAACAAAATGGGTATTTAAAAACAAGAAAGATGTTCAAGGTGTGATAACTGGAAATAAGGATAGTTTAGTTTCTAATGGTTACAATCAAGAAGAAGGAATAAATTATGAATAATCTGTTTTACCAGTGGGTAGAGTAAAATGAATTAGAATCTAGTTAGCATGTGTATATTATATGAGTTGAAAATTATATTATATGGATATTAATTATGATTTTATAAATTTATTTTAATAGAGAAACTCTATTTTGAACAACTTCATGGTATTAAATACCCTCATTTTTTAAATTATGTTTTCAAAATATCTAAATGTATTTATTATCTTAAAAAAGATCCTAGAGCTTGGTATAAAATATTATGTTATTTTATTTTATAAAATATTTTAAATGTGGGATTGGAAAATCCAAATATTTTTAAGAAAACCCCAAAAAAGTATACTTTTCTTGTGAAAATATATTTTTATGATGTTATTTTTGGTTCAAAAAAAAAATGTGAAATAATTTTTCAAAACTCATAATTTTTTTTCAAATGAACAAGATTGGTGCCAAACTATTTACCTGGTTTTCAAATTTATCAAAAATATTTTAGAAATATTTTAAACCAAATAAAATACATAATTTATTTACTTAAAATATTTGGTCTTGAAATAAATATGAATTTTTCAAATCCTATGAGTACCAAATTAAATTTCACTTGAATGAAGCTAGAAAGACAGTTAAGAGAAAGCTATATAGAGGAATAATTGAGATCTTGATTTATCTCACTATAAGTAATCCATATATTATGGTTTCATTATTACATTTTGATATATTTTAATAAAATTTAAACAAATATCATATGATTACTTCTAGAATAATCTTAATATATTTAAAAATAACCATGTCTATTTCTTTTTTTTACAAAAACCTCTAATTTTGATTTATTCTCATACTTAGATGCCAATTTAAGTGGGTACTGACTAGATAGGAAAATTTCCCTTGGAACCTATCATTTTAGGTGAAAAATATTTAGTATCGTGGTCTAATAAGAAAGAGAACTCTTTATTTTTATCAACAACCAGAGATGAATATTTTACAATTGGAAGTTGTTGTTCCAATGTGGTGTGTATGAAACAGACACTGTTGGATTTTTGGATTCAATTTTAATCACATACCAGTGAAATTTTATAAGTAAAATGCCATGATTATTTCAAATAATCCAATAAACCATTCTAGAGAAACATATACCAATATTAGAAGTCATTTCTTCAGAGATCATGCACAATAATATGATATCTCCTTAGAAGCCTTTTGTATAGAAACTCAACTAGTAGACATTTTTACCAAGCCACTTTTGGATTATCAATTTTACTTTTTCAAATATTAATTAGTATATTTTAATTTCAATTAATTTTTTTTCTAATTATTGGTTTTATGTTTTCCCACAAGAAAATAGATTTTCAGTTAATATTTATAGTATTTGTTGTTAGATTCAAAATTTTAGTTTTAGTCATGTCATAGTGCAATATGTTAGTGGTTTTAGAATGATTACCTTTCACATCAATCTATGTGACCTTTCAGTTTTCTTAAAATAGGGAGATAGAAAATTAGTCTCACGTGAAAAAATTAAAATCCTTGCAAACCTCATAGATTTATTCATTCAATCTCAAACACTTTTATTCTAAAACCATTGAATATTTTTTTATAATTATTGTAAAGATAAATCGCCTCGATATTGATTCCATAAGCAGTTTCGAGAAATAAAATACATTGAAAAATGTGATTAGTGGGAAGGTGACCAATTTTTGTGGGATGGATCAAATGGACATGCTGCTAAAAAAGGATATCAATTATTAAGGTTGAGAGTTATTTTTTTCATGATAATAGGATTTTTTATCAAATAAAAGTTCATTATTTCAATGATCATGTGTTCTTAATTTTTTACATAATGATAACCTCATCACATCGATAGTAAACCAAAAAGACTTTTCAGTGTATTATATGATAATAGCTAGTGTTTTTCGCTATCTCTGTGAGGTAATATTCGGCTTCAATACCTCACTTCCTCCTATGGATTAAGTAATCACTATAGTGATTATGAAATCTATTTTTTCAACTACCTATATATAAAAAAATGTTGTGAAGGATCTAGATCATGAAAGAAAGGTTATTATAAAATTCATTCAGTCGCTGATGTCTTAGAGGAATGGTGAGTTTGATTTTTTTTTCAAGGTATTGAATTAATGTACTTATTTCCAATAGAAAAATAAATCAATTTGGAATAATATATCAGGAAATATATGTTTCATGTTCATAATAAGTCTGTAAACTTTTATTCTTTTCGAAGGATCTTGATAGTAGTTATTTGAAAGTCAGTGTTCACATAAATAAAACATAGGATAGGTGTTGTCATGGTTTGATCAATCATAGGGATGGTGTATTAAAGATAATTTAATATTTTCATATTTTCTCCACAAAGAACCTATTACCAGTTCAATCAGATGAAAAGAATGAATTAGACATTTCATTGGCTAAGGGGGAGTAATCTGAAACAGTTTCTATTGCTAATAAAATAGATGTGGTTGCTGGCAGTGTAGTCATGGAAGAACCATTAGATGTAGTGTATCTCACTGATATATGAAGGTGATTATTAGTGGATGTCATAGATAATACTCAATCCCCAGGTGATTCTAGAACTGAGTAATCCATTCATGATGTGGAATATGAAGCACATCAGGCTATTGTTCAAGTTCCTGCAGTTGATGCTGTTCTATCTCCAGCGTTGTTGTTTTCAGAAACCATATTAAAATTGGCTACGAAAATTTAAAAGTTAGTTAGAATTGTCCAGGAGAAGAACAATTCAATAATTTTTGTATTTTTACCCCTATTTGAAGTGTCTCCATTAGTTGGTACAAGACACAGAATACATAGATAAATAGCTTTTTTTTGGAAATGATTTTATATTCACATAAGATAAGGTGTAGGATTTAGTGGAAAAATATATTCCATTAGTATCCTTGATAAAGAAGAAGAAGAATTCATTTCATCTCTATCATGTGGTAGAGAATCCCCAAGTTGAAGGAAGTCATTAAGAAGAATGTAACAGCACTGAAATACCTATTTCTATTGATGAAGCTTGTGGTTATGGAATTATTTCCCAGTACATGAGCTAATAATAAAAGTAAAATTATCAAGGAATATGTTGATAGAATCTAGATCTGAATTAATGTTTCTTAGAAAATATTAAGTTTCCAAAGATGATGTAGATGAACTAAAGAAGATGGTGGTGATGAAGTTTGAGTATATTAAGAGAATACTCACCTCTTAGAAAAATGTTGTTTCCAGGACCGATTATGATTGTTTAAAGAAAATATTTTGGATGTATCTATAATAGATCCTACTATTGAATCATTTAAGGATAGCTCCTGGGAAGATAGTTATTTAGAAACTAAATTGGAAGTCGTTACTCAAGTACGTGATACCTTGTTTTCTAGTATTTCCTCTATGCAGTGTGAATTTATTTTCTATGATAATTTATATGATGTCTAGTGATAAATATTATTTGACATTCAGAAAATTATGATAATTCCTAGAATCACAATAAATAGATTATAATAGAGTTAGAAATATTTCAATAATCCACTTTAGGAAAATATTCCATTGATCAATAACACATCATTGAAAGATTAGAAGGATAATAGATTTATTGTCATCATCCTTAGGAAAATGGATAGGTTTTTATCCAATAAATTTTCTTATTTGGAAGATATTATTTCAATGCTTCAGTAGTTAGTTTTGAATTATAATCCATCAAAATCTTCCTTAGAGGAAGAATATACGTTTTTAGAGTTATATAAGAAACATGATACCTCAATGGAATGAAGTTGTTGCGAATGATACTTTTAACCCATTCCTTGTTATTTATACCACCAAAATGATTGAAAATTGTTTTTATAATAATTAGTTACATGTGTTAAATAAGTTTCTTATAAACCATTCTAAAAGGTTGATATGCAGAAGTTTTTTTAATATTTATCTCAGACATCATGGAATGGTTTCACCTTTTTTCACTTATGTAAAAAAGATATTTTGAAATATATTGATATGTGTGATTATTGTCTATTAAATATGTGAGGTAATTTTTATTTATGATCATCCATTTTGAATCGATATCCTTCCAAATCCTAGAATAATAGACCTACAATGTCAATGATTTCTCCCACAGCCTCAAAAAAGTTCTCATTCAGTCCAACATAGTAGTTTGATATAGCCAGAGAAAATGAGGGATCTTCTGGTATCTAGTTTATCACCTTCAATATCATTCCTAGAGATTTATAAATCATTTGAAATATTTTTTTCTCAGATTATCTAAATAGATATGTTTTTGGTGAAAGGGAAGATTCACATTATTCCTACCTCATCCTTACCTCTAGGAAAACTCTTATCGATTAAGAAACCTCCTCCAAAGAACCATATTATTGAACCAAAGATAAATGAATGATTTAACTTAATTTTTATTTCTTTGACTGATAATATGTCATGGATTGTTCTAATAATTTTATTGGTTGTCTAATCATATTCTTGGATGTTTATTACTTTCTATTTGAATGATTTTACCCAATTTAATAATTTTTTAATCTTTTTATTCATTGAATGTTATTTTATTTGTTATTTCATTTTGAATTTCGATATGTTTCCTTATTTGAAAATCCATTACAAATCATATTCAAATTTAGTAAATCCAACTATAATTGTTTATAAATGTTTTTGTTTCATAATGAATGTGTTTTTTTCTTATCGTTATTCTTTTTTATGTCACAGAAGGGGACAAAGATAAATCAAACCTTGTTTAGAGGATAAAGTACTCTTACAAATTCAAAACATAACTTTTGATAAAATATGATTACAATTTTTTTGGTTTATGGCTCTTGTGATTATGTAAAAGGAGTATAATGTTTGATAGACTTACATTGTTTCATCATATATTATAAACTATTTATGTGTTTTGATGATTAAAAAAATCCTTATTTGTTATACCACTGAATTTACCATAGGCATTATAGATTTTCTGTTATGTTCAAATAGAATTTTTCTATGGATGCTAGAATTCATTTTCTGCAAAAGGACTTTATCTTACATGATAAGTATTTTATATTACAAAAATTATCTTCAGAAAAGTAACATCATATGGATTATATTTTAAATGTTAGGAAAGCCATTTAAGAATTCATTTATCTTGTGTTAGTTAAATATTATCTTATGAATATAGACAAGAAAGAATTATGTACAATCTATTTTTTTATATAAAGAATAATCATTTTATGAGAATATATTATATTATGAGAAGAGTTATTCTAGACTATTATCATACGAAGATACAAATATCTTGTAAAGAATCAATATAACTAGGATTATTACCTTTTCCATATCTTTTTTTAGGCTATATTAGGTTTTTATGTTCATTATAAAATTATTTTTCCATATA
This sequence comes from Viscum album, assembly GCA_963277665.1. NCBI lineage: Eukaryota > Viridiplantae > Streptophyta > Magnoliopsida > Santalales > Viscaceae > Viscum > Viscum album. The sequence continues at coordinate 408,550,384 of OY728129.1, read as the reverse complement.
AGGAAAGGTCTATTTGTTAAAGAAATCTATTTACAGAGAATGGAAAAGTACAAAGAAGATGAAACCTTATTTATCCTGCTATCCTTGTTCATTCCATATCTTTAAAATATGGATACACGTTAATTATGATAATATCACTTTAGTTTTTTTGAGGGATTATCTGTTTGGCCATTGGTATTATCATGTGTGCTTAGTTGAAATCCCAAATAGATGACATAAAAATAATATCTTTATCATGCATTCAAAATATTTAATACAAAATAAAAGATATAAAAATATGAGATAAAAATACAACATATCATGATGTTGTAAAAAATATAATATATCAAAAGACAAGATACAAAAAAACAATATTCCAATAAGAGATAAAAAATACATTTATTTTTCTTAATCATATCAGTTTCTATAATTTAAGGATTATTATTTGAAATCTTGGAACCTCTATATATTCCCTTTTAATATATTAATGTTCTCAAAAAATTCATTCATCATCATCCAGTTCCTACTTACAATTCTGTATTGCACCAATTTGAACATAATTTTAATATTTGTATCTATCTGAACTCATTGTGTTTGAGTGTGATAAGATAGTGTATAGGTCTTGTAAAGTAAGATATTTTTTGTACTATCTTATACCATTGTAAAAATTAAAAACTTGTTTCACTCAAACATGAATCCCCCAAAAAAAGGGTTGTTATAGTGAAAATTACAAAACTTGTGAACTAGAGTGTTGGTGGGGTGGACTAGGGGTTCTTTGTGCCCGAATCCAATATAAATTCTCTATATTATTTTGTTATGTTATAGTTTTTATTTTGACTATTATTTGTGATAAAATAATATAAAAATAATTTTTTGGTAAATAAAGGGTTGTTTTTATATAATGAAACTATCTAGAACTCAATCCTCCCCCTTTTGAGTCATTGCAAAATTTGTCTCGGACTGACATGTATATATATGGAATTTCAAAAATAAATAAAACTGAATTAAAATCTAAAATACAAGTTATAATATTATCTTTGGCAATAAACATGATTTTGGAAAAAAAGAATAAAAAAGTCAATTAAAATAGTTAAATTGAATGTTTATTATTGATTTATCTATATTCACGTGTGAATGAATAATAAGTTGATCATATTATAAATATTTTTACCATAATATTAAAACACATAACATGGTTTCAATATTATTTACATGTATTTATATATTTAACAAAAAAACATTCTTAAAGGTAATTTAACAATGATTCGTAAACACAAAAAAATACCGTTATAATGTTTTTATACTAGGTTACGTGGGGGTAATTAAACTGAATACATATGCTACTTATAGGTAGAATTAAAATCTATATTAGGGTATTTAAAAAAAGGCGTATATGGGTAGAATTAAATTGGCGCCATGAATGTAAAATTATAATTCTCATATAAGGGTAATAAAAACACGATGTGTAAGGCTAGTTAAAATTTATGTATAATGGTAAATCATATATATTCATAAGGGTAGATGTGAATTATCATTAAAGGGTAATATGATATTCAAAATAAATTCATCACCTTCTTAATAGAATATTAAGTACAAATCTATACCCACTAAGAAGAATCTTTATCATCTTGTCTAACTGAATTATATTTAAATAATTTCCAAAGCTTTACAACAGATCATATATCACCTCAATATGACTTATTTAGCTAGAGATATCATCAAAACATAGTATCCATCATATTTTTAGGTCAATAAAGTTACTAAAATGTTTTAGAGAATTCGGTAAATTTTTAGAGCACCAAAAAAACCATTTCAATCTTTTTTGTCCCTATAATGACACAAGTTTTTGATATATATTTTCCCCTTTAAATAAATATTGGAATAATATATAATTTTTCATCAAAATAAAACTATGGTATGCATTATGGAGAAACTACAATGCATTTTATAATATTTAAAACCACCCTTAATTACAACTAATAAAATATAAAATAAATTAATATATATATATATATTTGTGTGTGTGTGTATATATATAATAATTTTTCATCTATAATATATTAAATAATATATATATTTATTTACATTGGTTAGGGGAGGTGGAAATAAAAAAAACCCTGGCTATAGATTATATATAATATGATTATATTAATACTTTTTTCTAATTCTGTTGAAATTTATTTTATATACATTATATTTAATCATTTAAGAATTTATGGATAATATGTTAATAAAGATAACCATTATTTATTTTTATAAATACTTTCTAAAAAATAGTAAATGTAAATTATAAATTCTAATAGTAATTTATTGAAAAATATAAACATTAAGGTACATAAAGTTTTAATTTGAAAATTAAATTAAATAGTTAAAAGGGAACATTATCATTTATATTAACAAATTTTCAGTAAAGTAGTTGTATATATATATATATATATATATATATATATTAGAAAAAACATTCATAGGCTAAGCGAAATAACCTGCCTCACCCCGTATTCATCTTCACCCACCTGAAACTATGGCAGGATGTTGATGATATATATATATATATATATGTGTGTGTGTGTGTGTGTGTGTAAAAATATTATCAGGGGTATGAACTATGCTTGGATGATTGAATGAGGATTGGATAAAGCTAAAATATCCATGGTTAAAGATAATCCTTTAACTTCTTATCATTCCACACTATGCATCTATTTTTAATTGATGATATCAACACACACACATATGTAGGTATAACCAAGGATTTGAGTAAAACATTGATGGGTGAAGGTTGAATGAATTCAATGATGCAATAATAACATCTTAAGAAGATTGTCCATTTCTTCCTCATGCCTGTAGCAAGTTATCCATAGTCTAAATAAATGTATATGTATAAAAAATATATATATCAAGAAAATGGTTTCCCATGAGAATTATGGATTAAAAAAAGTTAAAATAGACAAGTCAAGGCATAACCATCTTCAATAGTCCTGACACTCTTATGTGGTCTTCAACGATATATATGTATATATTAAATGATTTTGGAATCTTGAGAACCACACAAATTATTTGGGAAAATAAAAGTGTAAAAAAGTAGTAGTATGTGTGAATAATCTACTAGGCTTGTAGTCTTAAGTCATCTAAAAACAAAAAAGTTACTATTTAAGAGTCCTTTCATGTGAATATTATAAGATTCTAACTACTTTTAATTTATATATATACTATTTAATAATATTATACATTAGTGAGTATTAGATATATAAGGATCCCTTCAGGTGTTGGAAGGATGATATGTTCATTTCATAAAAAAATGTTCACAATTTTCTCTAGTCATTATCTATAGAAAGAGAGTAGGGAGATTAAATCACCTTCAACAAAATTTTTAGTTAGGTTCAATTAGTTTTATGTGGTAAGGTAATAATGTTTGAAAAATATTTTGATTTCAAATTTGGGTTTAAGAAGTTTAAAATTATAGTTTTTTATGTATGGGAGAGAAATATTTTAAAAGATAATTCAGATTTAAAGTTAGGTTCAAGTATTTTTAAAATTATCATTTCATATCTAAGGGAAATAATTTTAAGATAAAATAATTTATTTTAAATTCATTTTAGTAATTATTTTTAAGGGTATTATTTTAATAATTTTTTTTAATTTTTTCAAAACATTGATGTTAACTTGACCCTCTAGTCTATTTTATGTGAAATATATAGTTTTTTTTGTAAGGATTTGTTTTCAAATCTAGTATTTAAGGAGTTTTTGAATTATAATTTTTATTTAAAATTATTTTATATATTTTATATATGGAATATTTTTCTTTGAAAATAATTTTACATTTGTAGGTGTTTTTTAAGATAATCTTATTATATGGCAAAGTAATATTTGATTTTCAATGACATTCCAGGTTAATTTTTCAAATCATATGTCTTATTAGATTACTTAAAATATCTATGACCATGAATTTTAGTTTATTTAAAACCATGTATGTAATTCTCTAAAAATATATATTATTCAGAAAAAAAATCCTTTGAAAGGTTTTTACCGACCCACCAAGGCATTATTTCTATGAATGTTGATATTTTTATTTTTAATAAAATTACAAATAATAGAATTTTACAAAATGTGTTATTTAAAATATACATCATAGAAATTGTAAAAATGATGAGTAATGGAGAGTGAATCTAAACCTCATGGGAAATTTTACTCTACGTGGTGTGTATGCCTAATATATTTTTAAAGGATACAGGCCACCTCATAGTTTTATTTTCCAAGCTTATAATGTAATTTTATTTGAAGAATCACAATATTGATTTTGTAAGGAGTTATTTTTAAAACTCTTTAAAATTATTATTTTTTATTTGAAAAAATGTATTTCTTGAATTTATAATATATAATTTTTTTAATTTTGTTTTAAATAAATAATATTTTTTGTGTTTTAAAAATATCTTTAAATAAATTTTTTGAGAATGAATCTTTCTCCCTAATTTAGTTTTAAAAAAGTATTTTTCTCTCTGAAATCCATTTTTTAATTTAAAGGAAATAAGTGAATTTTATACTTAAGAAAATGTTTTATTAAATTCAATGTATTCCATTTTAATGAAAATATTTTCATAGAGTTCTCATTTATTTTAAAATAAGTCTATTTTTAGAGACCCTTATAGATCAATTTTGTGCTCACCCACAACTTTTTTTAAAAAGTTTTTTCTCAAGGATTAACAAGAAGTAAGAGCTATTATAAAGATATGATTAACTTTAGTGAAGTTTATATAGTAGTTAAAGTGTTTGTAAATGTATAAAAAATAAATTATCCAATGATAATTACTAATAAATTTTAATGGAATATCCTAATAATCTAAAAATATAGCAGTAAAAATATATTTGGAGGGAAGTGACTCATTATTTTGATTTGATGAAGTAATTTTTTGTAATGATTTAGTTGAGTAACTTATTTTAGTAAAAAATACTATTAAAAAAAATATGAAGTTGTTAGCCCCTATCCTACATGTGAGAGTCGTGGTTTGTCAAATTTGTATTAGATCAGAGTTTCGGTAATAATAGATATTAGGATATCATATATTGCGAATAATTTAAGAGTTAAAAAGTTTATTATGAAGATTTTAAAATCATAATTTTTAGTGGTTTTGGACATCATATATTTTATAAAAACCATTTTATCTAATTCAAAACTATATAGAGTTTTTAGGATTTTTGGATTACATTTTATATAGATTTAATTTATTTTGGATTGAAAAAAGTGTTAATGGATAAGGCACTTTTGCTTTAATTTTCATATTAATAAGTTTATGAATTAATATAAATATTTTTTTTATTTTTTTGTGAACATGATTATGAAAATAAGGTTATGATATATATGTCTCCATAAACCCATTATTTATATAACTAATGAAGTACATTTGGAAAAAAATAAGTAACAAATGAAAATCTAAACATATATTGAGGTAAAAAAACAATGTCTTACCCATTATTGTAATATAGATAACTATTTATAAATTTCATCATTACAATATTAAGAACACACTCATATGTTCTCAATAGTGAGAAAATTTTAAAATTGGGAGGACATGATATATTTATGTGAGAGAATATAACGGCCTAGGTATTTAATATATATATTTTACCTTTAAATAAATATTTAAATAATAGATTGTTTTTTAATAAAATAAAATTTATCTATATATTACTAAGAAACACTAATCCATTTTATAATATTTACAAATTTCATTAATTTCTTTTAACATGATATGAAATAAATTTATATGTATCATCCAAAAATAATTTATACAAATTATACTTAAAATTATATTTAATAATACTGTATTAATTTTTTTATTCAAAATATTGGTATTTATTTTATGAAATTTTTAGTTAATAATTTAATAATTTATACATAATATTTTAATAAAATCAATCATTATTTATTTATGGAATTACTTGCTAAAAAATAGAAAAAAAAATTAAGGTAATTTATTAAGAAATATAAACTTTAATGTACATAAATTATTAATTTAAAATGAAAATAAGATAGTTTAATGAGAATTATATCATTTAGAAATTAAAAGTTTCAATAAATCCTAACAGTAATATAGTTATTATATTGTAAAAGAAATCAAATTAAAATGAATATAATATAATATGTATCATGGTATATATAATATTAATGAGTAAAATGATAATTATAAAAAAAAAATTGGTCAAGTTATATACTAGATAACATATATTTTATGCTATGGTTCATGTAATATATATATATATATATAATTAATCATTGTAATTAAGATTACATTTATAAGATAAAAAGGAAGCTAAAAATCATATTATAATTTTAAATCAACAAATGTTCAATGAAGTATATCTCTATCTGTCTCAGTGTGTATATATATATATAAGGAAAATAACTCACAAGAACTTATAGAAGTAAATTTCCTCACCCCATCGTCTTATTCTTCACATAGCAGAAACTATGGTGGGATATCGATGATATATATATGTTCAGATATTATTAGGGGTATGGATGATGCTTGGACGATAAAAGGATGTTCTAATGAGGATAAATAATCCATGGTTATAACATAATCAATTAAATTATTCTCCTTATTCCTTTCACTTATTCTGGTTATTGAAGATATGAATATATATACATATATGCACATATAACCATGGATTTGAGTAAAATATGGATGAACAACGGTTTAAGAAGCCAACAAGGGTATATTATTATTTTAATATGATTTTATTTTACATATTTATTCTTGAGGAATGTTATCTATAGGTTATATAAATAAGTAAATAAAAAAATATGTCTACTGAGGTAATGAGATTCCCATGAGAAATTTGGATGGAAATAAAAACTGAAACAGACAAGGAAAGGGATCTCCATAATCCTAAGTCATGAAACTGTAATGAGATATTCAATGATATACATACATACATACATATAGATATACATGTATATATGTATGAATATATTAAAATCATTTTTCAATTTTGAGCACCACACAACTTGTTTGGACAAATAAAAGATAATAAAAGTATTATCATGACTGAATAATTCATTAGGCTTGTAGATTTAGCTCAACAAAAAATAAAATGGTTTCTATTTAAGAGTCACTGTATGCGTATTTCTTAAACATCTAAAATAATATATATATATATATATATAATAGTTAGTAATACCACACATTAGTGGAGGTTGGCTATATAAACACCCCTTCAAAGTGGTGGATGTATTCAAAGTTCATTTCATAAAATAATCTTTGTGTTTTCCCCTAATCAGTAGTTGGAGAAAGAGAGTATAGAGATAAAATCACATCAAAGAGTAATTTAAGTAACGGTCAATTAACAGCATGAGCTAAGAGAATTATTTTTAAAAAATATTCACATATCAAATTTAGTTTTATTGAGTTTAAAATTATCATTATGTATGTAAGGAAGAAACAACTTTTAAAAATTAATTTGGACATAAAGTTGGTTTTTAGTATTTTTAACATTTATCATTTTATGTATAAGAGAAATTGTTTTAGATTAATGAAATTTATTTTAAATCCTTGCAAGAAATTATTTGTAACGAGGGTTATTTTAAGAAACTTTTATTCTAATATTTCTAAAACACAATTTTTAAAAATACCTATAGTATAATTTATTTTAAAATTAAAATTTATTTTTTAAGGATTTTTTAAAATCTATTATTTAAGGAGTTTTCGAATTATAATTTTACATTAAAATTTTTTTCTATATTTTTTATATTTTATATTATTCATTGAAAAATAAATTTTATCTTCATGGATGTATTTTAATATAAAATTATTGCATGGTCATGAGATATTTTATTTTCGTTGACAATCCTTATTAATTTTATAAATCACATATATTTTTGGTTTTCATTAAATATGTATGTCCTTGAATTTTAGGTTCTTCTCACCAATATCATTACTTATCTGATACTTTTATTTTTTAAAAAAACACAGTTGGTGAAATTTTTAATAACCAGTCAATATTTTATTTATACATATCTATATTTATTTAAAAAACTAAATTAAAAAATGTCAAGCTATAAAATGTTTAATGGAAAATATGGAACCCATACATTGTTAAAATGATGAGGGATGGAGAGTGAACCTAAACCTAAATAAACTTTTCCCACCAAGTGATGCATATGCCATATATATCAATCAACAGTCCATGTTCCCTCATGGTTTCTCTCCAAGAATGAATTGTAATTTTAATTTATAAATCATTGGACTCATTTTGTAATGAGTTCTTTTAAAACTCTTAAAAAGTAAAATTCCATATTTGAAGTATGGAATTCTTAAATTTATAACATATCAATTTTTTTATGTGTTTAAATAAATTGGTTTTACAGTATTTTAAAAATATCATCAATTAAATTTTTTTAGAATTCATCTTTCTCCATAATCAAGTTTATAAAAAATGTCATTTTTCTAAAACAACTTTTGGATTTCAAAGGAAAATTTTAATTTTATGTATAAGAAAATGATTTATTAAATTTAAATTATTCTATTTTAATGATAATTTATTCAAGGAGTTTTCAATAATTAATTAAGTGGTTTGTTTTTAAAAATCCATAGTAATAAATTCTTTTTTGACCCCAAGTTTTTAAAAAATATTTTTTATAAGGATTAGTGATGGGTAAGATCTATTATGAAGAAAGTATTTTCTTGAGTGAATCTATTGTAGCATTATAAGAGATTATAATAGTAAATAAAATAAAGTATGCATTTAGAATTAAATTTTTTTTAATATAATATCCCAATTCTATAAATCTATAGACATAAAAATATAGTTGGAGTATAGTGACTCATTATTTGGGATTCAGGTTTTAATTTTTTATATATCGAATCATTTTAGTCACTCCATTTAGTAAAAAATCCTTTAAAAATAAATAAAAGGAGGAAATAAGGTTTTATAACCTGTCTAGAGACTATATGTCATGGACTATCTTAGTTGGTTTCAAAGCAGGGTTTAAATAAATTTAGAGACTAAGATGTCGTCATTTAAGAATAATTTATGACATATAAATTATCTTTTTAGGATTTCAAGATCATAATTCAAACTGATTTTTGAAAATATATATTTTAGAAAGGCTATGTAATCTGAAGAAAAATTATATAGACTATTGATGTTATTTAGAATATATTTTAATGTGTTTCAAGTTATGTTGGATTGAAAAGAACATGTCAATAGATAATACATTTATTTTTTAATTTTCATATTAATATGTTTTTTAATTATTATAATGAATTTCATTATTTGGTTTATAAAAAGATTGTGAAAATAATTTCAAAATAGGTATGTCTCTGAAAACCCTTTAGTTATATAAGTAAGGATCTAAATTTGGTACCAATGGAAGCATGAAATGAAAATGTAGATATATTATGAAGTAAAAAATGAGTCTTACCCATTATAGTTATATAGATAACTATTTATAAATTTTATGATGAAATCATTAAGAAGACACTCGTATGTTCTCAACAAAGATAGAAATTTAATATTTCAAGGTAAAAATTTATTTCATAGGGGATATTGTAATAAACCATGTTTTTAATATATATTTTCCCATTAAATAAATGTTAAAATAATATCTATTTTTTCAAAAATATCAAATAATGCTATTGTTTCATGGGAAAAGAATCAACTATGGTGCATTCGGATTAGTCCAACGCTTAATTATGTGGGGTTCAATGTATTGTAAAATAATTCACATAGGGTTCACTATTATTGTTTTTAATGGAAACTCCAAATATTTCCCACATCCATAACTATGTACAAAACTACATTCCAAAGTTATGCGTCCAATTGTGCTTCAGATCCAACAACACTTAGAAACTCACATTGGTCGAGAGGATGAGAGGTGAAGCTCATCACACCCTTTTGGGGGTAATTTTTTCCTACTATGAGACTCTATTATAGACTTAAGATATGTTCATGAATCTATTAGTAATCCTTATATGGGTCTGGTTACCCTAACAAAATGATCAAGTATCAAATCCTCTATAATGTGAAGAGGGGTCTGTTAATGAGTCCATTTGTATGTATCCTAGTTTCTTCATCTATTTCCCATCAATGTGTATCTAATTATATGTTGAATCCATATAACCAGACACTACATAGTTTACTTCCATCCAATGAGGTGATTAATATTTCAAGTATGGGATTGAACCTGCATGAGGTGTCCTACGTAACCGTCGTAAAAGATGAATCAAAATCCAAGTAGTTTATTGAACACGTGTGGCATAACATCATACAAAAAGGAAATATATAGGGGAATTTAGGAACCTATTATTAAGCATGATTCTTGGGAAGGAATCCTATGTATCCTAATTATAGTAGGAATAAAATCTATCATAGTTCAATTACACCCTTAAAACCTACCCTGACGTGGATTCCCTTGTATAGGGGATGTCATATAATGCTATAGATTAGAGCTTTCACATTGAGGCTACCCAAGATGGTTGAAATTGAAGATGAAAATGATATGGTCATTGAAAATCACTAATACCACATGAGCCATTCTCAGTGGGAGAAACAAGGGATAAAAAATAATCAGTCTCACTGTATATAGATACAAGAATTAAGAAATGAGACATCCCTTTGGATGTTTGATATAGAATTTTGTCCTTAGGAAGGTGTCTTATGTGTATTGGTTATTACAGGAATAATATTCACCATAGTTCAGTTTGCTTCATAATCCATGGTTTCCCATTTTCCCTCAAAAAGGATTAATAAAAATTTAAATTTGGATGTTTTGGAAGGTTCCGCATGATCATGCTGACTTTTCCAAAAGACATTACAATAACTATATGACATTCCTTGAGGACGTCATGTGACCTGGGTGACATTACTGGAGGCCATCATAAGATTTTATGGAAATCTCAGAGGACTTCATATGACTTGGGTGACATGTTTGGAGGACATCACACGATTTTTATGGTAATCCTGATGGACTTCATAATATTTGGGTGGCATTCCCTGGGGGGTTCACACGACTTGGTTGACATGTCCATGGGACATATCACGATCCAAATAGAATGTTGAGGGAGTGTAACATGACTTAGGATACATTTCCTGGTGATGTCTCATGATCCAAGATAGGTCATGTGAAGCACATGAATATTAGAAAATTTGTATTTACATAAATATTTTACCTTTGATAGTATTTTATTCTAGACTTTATTACATATGTGATTAAAGTTTTTTATAGTGTTATATTATTTAGGGTTTTTCATGACCCATTCGACCTTCAGGGCCTTCTTCACATGATCCAAATGACACACCATAATTCCTTCATATTATATAGAGTGATCACGTGATGTTCCCATGAATTATGTGTAATTACATTATCTATTACCCAAATTTCAACTATAATAATACCTAGAAATAATATTATTGGAAATTTCAAGAATTTTTATCCTATTCTCCCATGTATCAGTCACCCGTCGTCTATAGGTGATGGATCTTTTATTCTGAGGGGGAGGGATTTATAGGAATTGAGACCCCAATTATATCTATCTTACATAGATCTTATGATAGGAATTTGAGATGAATTCAGTGGAGGGATTTTGGTATCAAGAACTTCACATGATCCTGCGGTGGGTTATCCATGGAATCGCACGATATTCAGTGACCATGATAATGTACCACTATCTCCATGTTTATTGGACCCATACCAATCAAATGGACTTTTCCTAACCATTTTTTCATGTCTATAGGATTTAATAAAGTTAGGAAAATACAACTATTGGTGATCAAGATATCATGATTCCCATGTAAAGGCTTTCACATGATTGATGATGACTCATCAGGGGTCCTCCACGAGACTAGGGAGGTATGTCAAGGGAGCCTCCACAGGATTGACCTAAAATGTATAAGGTCCTTAGTGTGATAAAAAAATAACTTCAGCCACATGAAGCTTCTTCCTTTCCCCCTTTTATTTACTTATTCATTCTATAAGGATAGGATATCTCATGAAGTTGTGTGAGTGTTGTCAAGGAAAACCAATCTCCCTTCTTGTAATGTTTCTTGCAACCAATAATGGTTCTTGTGGTGATGTGCGGGCATTGTCATAGACAACACATCTACTTATTTATGGATCCATAGGGGTAGTGCATAGTCAAATGGACATCTATGAAGCCTTTCACATGATTAAGGGGATATGCCAACATGATCTTTAATGACAAGGTGGACATGTCTCTAGGGACATTGTGAGGTTTTGTAGATCGTATGAGTACGTATCATGATAATAAATGACTGTATAAGGTATCCAGATTTTTTATATTTTCATCATTTATATTATTTTGGGTTTTGTATGATTGTTATGAACCCATCGGTTGATAGGTAATGTGATTAGAAGGTCTTGTTTGGTGTCCTTCGCATGACCATAATTGATTATCTAGGTGCCTTCATTCGAACATGGATGATTCTCAAAGGGGATTCACATGATCAATCATTATATCACTCATTTTGGATGATCCACTCACATGAACATATGAAGGTTATGTGACTACATGTTCTTATAATGGTTATGAAATTTGTTTTAGTCAACCACCTTCTATTCATTTTTTTGGAGAAGACAATACACATAATTTGGATATTTCACCCCTTGTAGATTTTTCCAATGCTCGTTTGGTGAACATTAACCCACCCACCCCCTCAAGAGTGATGTCTGAGGGGAAATTGACATAGTTATGAGGAAATTAAATTCCCACCTAAGTCCTTAGGGCTGCCTCTAATATGTGTCATGGGTGATGTTTAGTCTCCCAAGAAACTGTTTGTATTCCATGTTGTTCCCTGTGAATTGGGTAGTGGAGGGGAGATCATTTCACAAAAAAATTTGATTATCCATAGCACTTGATATTTTAATCCTTTACATGATATCTTTACAGGAAATCATAAAAAGATTCTATTTGTAATATATCTCAATATAAGAACTGAAAGAAAGATCTGTTTTGTAATAATACTGCATGAGTTTATTTCACATGACCTTGCCACATGCTCCCAATACTCGAATGATTGTACCATCACCTGATCAAACCAACCATAAGTTTATTTATCAATAATTTATTGAGACTTAAACTAGGTCCTTGTCCTTATGGATATCATGTTGGTTTCACATGATCTAATGGCTCTGTCACATGATCACTTGAATGTCATTATATTCACACGACCATATCAAGGTGACACTATTGTGAGTCTTATAACTGTTCTTGTGGTTGAAAGATGTCCCATGGGTCAAGCGGTCCATAAGAACTCCATGGACCATGTGGTTCAAAATACTTGTATCAGGTCATTTGGTCACAAACTCTTTCATGTGTCATGTGATTCTCATGATGCTTTCGGAGTTATACATCTCTTTTGACATGAGTTTTTTCTTATCTGATATATTCCACTTACTTTCTTTTAGATGAATTCCATCTCCCATATATCTTCTATTGTAACTATCTAGAGGACATTAATTATTAGGAACCATAATTATGGACCTTTGTATCTCGTGTGATCTAACAATGATGTTCTAAAGAGGGTCCTCTCATCTAATATTTAGAGTTATCTCAGATCACACCACCTTCTCCTATATGGATTTGGTCAGCTAGATGATTTCTCTATTCCATATATGGAGTATAATCTTCCATATTGTTGGATTTTAACTTCCCTCTTTTGCATATAGAAAACAATTTTTGATGATATCCATCTAAAATTATCATGGTTCCATGGGGTTTCCTACATATTGGAGAACTCCCCCAAGGTCTAGATGGTTTCAATTTCTACAATCATCCCATTGCTAAAAGTTATTTGATCATATTGGTCTCCTCCCTGAAAAATTCATGAAGAAAATCGATCTTAAAATGGGAAATTTTTCATGGTGGAAACATTTCTAATGAATGGGTGTGACCATTCTTGGTTAGACATAGATTTTTTGAATTTTTTGACCAGCTTCAATCTATATGTCTTTATGAGGCCCTATGGGTTTTTCAGTTCATTGGATATCATCTGTTGGATATTATTAGAGAAATAATTAGACATTGGTCACTTGGTACAAATTCATTCCATTTTCCTATAGTGAAATAAGAATCATCCTTTGGTATATCTACCAATTGGGCGGGATACCCCCCTTGGGGAGATGTATGATGAGTTCTTTCCTATTGTGGATGTCTATGACGACCCCACCAAAACATCCATTTTGGAAAGGAACATGCTCAAAATTGTAAAAGATAAGTTAAATAAAGATTGAAATATTCACACTATCATATCCTTTAAATATTGGATCAATATTTTTCATTATCATAATGGAGTTCAGCTGACTGCTATATGCCCTCACTGGTGCCATTCTTAGTAGGTCCATGACCATTCCATCTCATATCAGGAAATCCAAGATTCTAGAGAATATACCACATGGGTAAATCAAGTGAAGATATATATATATATACATGATCCTTAGTATAGTAGGTTTCATGGCCATGTTTTTAATGGGTTTCTTTTTCTGACTAGGGACACACACTTCGGAACCTGAGTTAGCACGCTGGTGAGGGAACCTCAGTTAGCAGTGGAAAGACTTCTTAATATAGATGTACCAAATCTTGTGCACCTTTAACATCTTCTTGGATATATCCAATAGGTAAATATACCTTATAGTATTTTCAATAATTTTCAATATTTATTCAGCTAGATAGGGGATCATTTCTATTGTTTTAGATACCACAATACTACCAAGATCTATGGTGCCTCATTCTTCCCTAGGCCACTAAACATCTATGATGTTACTAACATACTGAGCCGGTCTAGTTTTTTCAATTTTCTGCCTTATCCCACATATATAGGGAAAATTGTTGACAATAGAAATAGTTCTCTTGATGAAAATTCATTCAACATCTCTCACCAGGATGGGCTTCTTGCAACCTATATGAACCAGATGATTTTTTGTGAGCCGTATACCCATTATCGGTTTCCATTCTAATTTGACTGCATCCAAAGGGTTTCTCCTCTCCCCCAGATAGCATGTAGAGAGATTGAAATCCAAATATTATCTTCTAATTTTGGATTATATTAGCACAAGTAGATATGAATTTTTAGATTATCCTTCCACCAGTTGTCACCCATGTATTCATATATTATGATTACGATCATTCTTGGGTGGACGCCTACCTGGGTGGTATGTTGGATAGATTGTTTTTAGGTGAAAAAACCATGTGATTCCATGACATCATTGTCTAGATTAGTAATGTATCTGATTTAAGATTCAGGTGATCCATCAAGGAATCATCCTCATACTAGATATGACCATCCCATCCGTTGGTAAGAATTTGTTGCGGAAGATGGTCCTTAGAGATGAGAAATGGATGATGCATATTTTTTTTGAAGAGTTTATGGGGATTTATCTCTTTCTTCTCCATTATCCCAACTGTCCATTCCCCCTTCTGATGTACATAATCTAGTTTTTTAGAGGAACATACATGGTGTAGTCTAGTTTGGTAGAATATTCACCCCTTGATCATTGAGGCTCCACTGGAAAAGTTTCATGATCAAGAGGGATATATTCACCAACTATTTCATGATCTGTGGGTGGGAGACTTTGATATCTATTAATTATATGAAATAATTAAACAAATAATCCTGAATTATAAATAGTTGGCTACTAGCAAGAGGGTATTGCACAATTTTGATGATGGGACTTCCCAATATGAGATACTGAGGGAAGCTTCAGAGCAATTGGAATAGAGTCCCTAGATAATGTCTTATATGCATGCCCAAATGGATACCTTGACTAAAAAGATAGTGATACATGATGTGATGATGTCTCACTCAAATTCCAATCTCCAGTGTCATCAAACTCAATAGAAACTACACATTAAAGAGTTCAGAATCTATCTACTCTTATCGAGACCCTTTTCCCTTGAGCTATAGTAGAAGAAGAAGGGTGGGAATCACTTAGACACTTTAATGAAACTTCCAGTCATACTCTTTCCAAATTAGATAATTAATCCAATAAAATAAAAATATATTCTGATCCCTACTGTTTTTTTGTTCTTACGAAATCCTTAGAGAGGATCTGAAATATAGATATCCATCCTTTTTCATACCATCAATGAAAAGATCTTTCAAACATTTTATGTCATTATACAATTTTATTTCATTAAATATGTTCATGTTATTCATTGATTTTATGTTTCATGAGTATTAAATGATACCCATTCTTCTTATAATATCAAGTTAACCTGGATTCCTAGATTTTAATGTTTAAACAATAACATATTTTTCACGATAAATTATCATGGATTCCCACAAACACGAGATTCCTCATTGAGGTATTTGATCTAATTTTCGTGAGGTTAAATGAATAAAAAAATGATAATTTAGGCAAAATATATTTCATGGTGGGGTAATTCTCTATCTTCAGTTGAATTCCTTTGAATTAGGAAGAATAGATTAATTTTTTCTAAGGCTATCTGGTGGGTCCCAAAAGATTTATATATTTGAATAAACATTGCCCTAATTCTTCCATAAGATTCATATAGGGTAAGGATTAGTGGTTATAGACTCTAATTTTTCCCAGGACGCCCTCTTATGGATTTTCATCTTGAAATGTTTTGTACATTTTATATTTATGAGTGATCAAGATTTACTCGATCACAAGTGTAGATCCACTGACCAGAGACCTGACTCTTTCCCAGGGTGTTCTTATCATGTTTTCAACCCAGGGAGAATTGTGTCTATTTTAGTAAGATGTTATAATATCTATAAAATTAAACCATTACTATAGTTTAGGGTCTTTTTAGTTCAGATATTTTATTAATATAGTTTATGGTCTTTTAGTTTATACCTTCCATTGTTGGTAGATTGGAGTCTTCTAGCTCAGACTTTATACTATTGGTAATATTACCATTTGTGAGATAATGTTCTATGTGTAGTTTATCATCATGTGGTGATGAAATATTCCATGCATTTTAACATCATGGGGTAAGGAAATCTACCATAAAGATTAATGTCATGCAGTTAGGATATCTTGAATACAGTTTAACAACTTGCAGTAAAGACATGATTCATGCAGTTTAACATCATGTGGTAAGGAAATAAAATACTATAAATTTAATGTATTGATATTTGTACTTTATTTTTGAATATATAATTTTAGGAGGACATGATAGGGATGAACTAAAACACCCTGGTGTGTTAAGTTCCACCGTGGTGTTTCTAGCGATCATGATCACTGTGGTTTCTTTCTTGCAAGGAGGAGACAAATCTGGTTGGTTAGTTTAAGACGATATGAATCACTAGAATGATCAAACAAATGTGTCCCCACTTTTTTCCAAGGGTCATGAAATATTTTATATATGGTATGGGTGGACAATGAAAATATAGGGAAGTCGAGTAAAACAGGATAGTTGCAATATGTAATGAGTAAGTTATAACCCAAAAGTTTTTGTCATGGAATATGAAATGGGGTAGGTATGTCAGGGATGACCCATAACACCCTAAGGTGACAGGTTCCTCCATAGTGTTACTAGTTTCCATTAGGATTGGAGTTCCTTTTCTATAAGGAGGATACATCTCTATTTGGTAGGTCTATGCCCTTATGAATCGCTAGCATGTCCAAACAAAGGTGTGCATATTCTATTCTAAGGGAAATAAAAGTTTTGAGAAGATTCAAATATCTAGAAAATAATGAAGGATTAGGATGAAGGAATTTTGTAGGAAGGGTTCTAGTACCCTAGGATAGTTTATCTCTTAGTTTGGAAGCTCTAACCCTATGCCTTGTAGTTTCGAGTAATGGCGTGTTAGCCATAAAAAGGTTCAAAAATGGAGTGCTGCATTCCTTCTTTGGGAAAGGGTAAAAACATGGTGATGTAATTTTTAGTATTTCAAGTTCATGTGAATAGTCTATCTATTTGGATTTTAAATCATAGTCCAAATTTCTTTGTTTATGAGGTTGATATGGTAAAATTGTGTCAGGGATGACCCAAAACACCCCAAGGTTCTTCATTCCACTATAGTGATGTCGGGGATCACAAGGATCTGAAGGTACTTTTTTAGGTAATAACACATTTATATGATGTCCAAAATCTCATATGTAGGATACATTGCCTTACATTCATAGTCGAAAAAGGGTTTATTGAATCTGGGTATCCCTTTCCAAGGGAAATGGAAGGTTTGAAGTGATATGAGGAGCTCAAATCATGAAATATTATTTATAAAAAATATAATATTCAAGAAGGTTCAAAGCACCCTAAAATTTGTGTCACCGCTTAGTTAAAACGTTATCATGATGATGAGATGTGAAGAATCATTACTCTATCTTTTCCTGGACCACGGGTCCTAGCGAGCATGACTCAGATTTTTCTAGGGCCTCAAAGTGGTGCCTATGATATTTATGTCCCATTTATTTACACCCTAATTTTTTTACTAAAGTTTGTAGATAAATAGTTAAGTGAGAAAAGACTTGAACTTTTCTTAGGATACCCTTTACAGGTTTTCAACCTGAAAAGTTTTGTGCCTCTTTCTCTAGTAGTTTAAGATATTACAATTCAAAGCGTCAGTGGATACAATTTGAGGTCACGAAACATTAAAAGGAGTGCAAGTATTTTATAACTATAAAGCACATGGACCTGGTATGGGGGAAATGTTGCAAAAAATATTATTTATGAAATCCAGGGTCATGAGTATCCCAACATCTTTCTGGGAAGGATATGAGAGTGTTGTAAATTATGGCTCAATGTTCTCAGGCTATGAGTAATGATGTGGGAAAATCATACAAGGGATGTCCTTGAACATCCTGAGGTGATGAGTTCTTCTTCATTGATGTTAGGCTCGCAAGGATTGGAGTTCCTTTCATATAATGAGGATATGCCTCTAGTTGGTAGGCCAAAAACATTATGCATCACTAGAATGGTAAAACTAATGTGTCCCCACTCTTTTCCAAATTCCGTGAAAGGTTTTTGGTAACCAGAGGTTCTCAGGATATAAAGTGTGATTTACATGATGTGAGGCTTAAAATATGATGGAAACACCCCATACTATCATTGAATGTGGTCAGGATCTTATGATCATTTGACAAGGAATGATGATGGGTGATAACCTGCATACTTTAATGTTATGTAGTGGGGATATATGTATCATTCAGTTTAAATGTCATGGAACCATGATGTTTTTCTTTTATTTCAACATCATGTGGTAAAGAAGTCTTCCTTAGAGTTTAATTTCATGTGGTAAGGAAAAGAGAACTGACATGAAGAATGTGCAAGATATCCTTGAGAACATTTTTCACTAGTAAAGAGAATTTAGAAGCACAGAGCATATTTTTTTCCATACACAAGATTATAATTTGATATCTATATGCTGGATCCCTTATTGTGTAGATTTATTACACGCACAAGAAAACCATACGTATATCTCACTCGTCCATAAGAAAATTGTGCTTGTATGTATCATCCCTCTTCAAAAAGAGGTATTTGTTGTTTTTTCATGTATTTTAACACCATGTGGCTAGGAAATTCATTGAATAGGTCCATCCCATATGTATTTAGGGGTTCATATTTATCATTTTATATGTTTTGTGTGAACCTAGGATTGGGGTTATTGTTGTCACTATGAATCCTATGATGATATGAATCAAGCCCTACATAGTTCTTGCATGAAAGTTTCCTGCACATGTCGGACCCATATGTAGGGATAGGGGTACATTTTTTCTTTATCATCGATAAATCAAAGAATTAGATATCCAGGAATCAGTACGTATCCCATGATAATAGGAATAAATCAACACATAGTTCTTGAGTGAGAAATGCTCTATGTAGGTATGAGCTATACATAGAGGGGGTATTTTTTCCTAGTGATTAATGTATATGGGCCTAGAATTGGAGATTCAGGAATCATTATATATCCTATAATGATAGGAATCAATCCAAACATTATTTCTGAAAACCATTCAGTTTAATATCATGCAACAAGGATATAGTCTCCCTAATGTGGAAAGAGAACATTTCAATTGGAACCCGGATTGAAGATCTGGGCATCACTACATATCTTTTGATCAATGGAATCAAGACACATATATTTCTTGAATGGATGTGTGGTGGGAGACCATCACTAATGATAATGGTCCTCTGGGGTGATGTCTATGGAAATGTGCATCTTTAATTTAGGAAAGTGACATCAACCATGAAGTTTAGTGCCTTGTGGTGAGGACCCATGGTGTACCCTTTATGATATTTCATCTACAACCATGATAAACCTATCATTAACTAATATGTCTCGATCATGTGGGGAATCCCTTACAAAAATTACTAAGCCCACATGGCCCATGATCTATGAGGCAAAAAAGTAATGGAAAAGGTGTCTCACATTACTAAGAGTAAATTTGAGGAAAGGATATGGGAATTTTTTATCATGTGGTCGATGTAAAAAAATATAGGATCTAAGAATCCCTAAATTTCTCATTAGAATGAGAATCAAACTGTATATAGTTCTGGGAAACTATGAAGTTTAGTGTCACAGAGAGAGGACATCGGCTATATAGTTTAACATTATGCGGGAAGGAAAAAGGTGAATCGATGTGGAGGAAGATGAATATTATGGTTGGGCACAAGAATGAATGTGTGGGTGTCACTACATATCCTTTAATGGAAAAAATCAATCCATGTGTAGTTATTTGAATCCATGTAATTTATTTTCATGTGTTGAGGGCACCAACCATGAATTTTAACATCATGTGGTAAGGACAAGGGTCACCCGATGTGGAAAATAAGACCTGAAAATAGTTTCACAATCTGATGTATTGTCACTAGAAAAAATATATTATGGTTGGACCTAGTATTTTGGGTTTGGGTGTCACTATTTATCATGTTATGGAAGGAATCAAGTCACACATAGTTCATGGATGATAAATTCCCTATGTGAATTAGAATCATACATAGGGATAGAGGGAATATCATTTCTCTTTTTCATAGATATAGCTCATGTATGATGAATCATTGGTGAGATGATACTTCCCATGATGTTTAATGTCATGCGGTGAGGATGTCTCCCATGCAGTTTAACATCTTGCAGTTAGGACATGTTCAGTATAGTTTAACGTCATGTGGTTTGGATGTGAGATGTTATACAGTTTAAAATATTGTTACTAGGACCTTTTCTGTATAGTTAAACATCAAGTGGTTAGGATGATTTTATTAGTTTATCATCATGTGACTAGGAATAATTTTGTATAGTTTAATGTAATGTCGTCAGGATGAATTTGTGCAATTTAACATCATGCGACTAGGAGGAATTTGTGCTATTTAACATCATGTGACCAGGATGAATTTGTGAAATTTAACATCATGCGACCCAGATGAAAAATAATTCCTAATGATATCTATGAAAATTATTTCTTAAGAAGCATCACATTGGTGGGGGACATAATACATTACCCATCCATTTTGTCTAGTGAGTAAGCTCTGTTGAGATAGACCTTATATATGACATAAGGCCCTTCCTACTTGGGTTCTATCATAGGAGGTTTCTATAATGACCCATACATTACATACATTGTTAATACTTCAAAATTGAAGCATACTTATTACAACATATAACAAAACCACGAAAGGACTGTATAGGTATAGTGTCTTTAGAAACTAGGAAACATAAACAACTGGTTCATAAAGCGTCTACACAGTATCCCATTTATTTCCTCATATCTACAGTCCCTTTTGGAATATCTTACTTAATAACCATATTCCTGACCTGGGGAAAGAAAATGTACAAAAGGGTGAGCTCAAATGCTCAATAAGGGTAAACAAAAGAAATATCAATCACATCATATTCATAAGAACATAACTTTTGGAAATATTAACCTGCAAAAGAGAGCATAATTTCTTAACATGGGATAAATCATATTAGTGAAATGGATTCCCAATAATCATAACATAAAACATGAAACATTGTTGCATATACACATAATCATAGAGAATCATTTCTTATTAGTCAAGAATCATTTCCAATACTATCTTAGTGGACAAAGTCCATTTCTGAACCGAGTTCACTCCTCGTTTCCGTCCTGTTTCACTGAACCGGTATAACCTACTGTTCCAGCCATGTCTATCTCATGAGATATAAAATCTTTACCCATTGAATTTGAGGGAGATATAGGTCCCACCCATCTCATAATGATACCATTCTTATGTGTGTCACAAAATCATAAACCATACATCATAGCATAACACATTTAATACAAATGGGAATCTTAAACATCATGACATCATAAAACAATTCATATAAGATAAAGGAATTCATAAAAATAATTCCATCACAACATAGTCAAATCAATGTAATAATAGGGATATAAATAGAACCCTTTATTATCATAGATGGAAAATAATTTTGATAAAACACTTGAACTCCATTCTTGAGGAAAATATCATTTCTTCTTCAAAAACAATTTTCCTTTCATAAAATGTCATACAAGTCTAAACTAAATGAAGATGATTAAAAATAAACTTGAAAACTTGTAAAGGAAGCTTCTTGGAAATACTGTTTTAAAAATCCATTCATGCCGTATAAGTTAAAAAAACATTCTTCTCATACTTTTTTCGGAAAAGTCAAAAAGTACCTCGTACGAAAAACAACAAAAGATTCCTTTCATATCTTTTAATAAAAACTCATCGAAGGGAAAAATTGGATATAAACTATTGTATAATGATGTAAATATTACATATTGAGGAAACAAGGATGTGGATGACAAAATTCACCCCAGTAAATTCCAAAGTATAAACAATCTCGGATAAAAATGAGATTGTGATATTTCCCTTACCTTAGGTCCAATTTTCTTCGTAAGTGTCCGAACCTCCTGTATAATGATTTAAATAATGTTATTGAATTATTACAGAATCATACTTATTGTTATGATATCATATATGGTCATATTCTTAGCTTCTTATTAGTAATATTTCATTACTACTTGTTATTCGGGTGTTTATTATTTTTTGTTCTTATGTGTGCTTTGTCGTATAAATTCGTATTATTCTCTTTAGGTTATAGATAACTCATTTCCAGAATTTTATTAGTGTAATATATATCATATTCATTCATTCAATTCATTTATATAATCATTATTAAATTAAGATCATGTAGAATGAGTCGCATCACATCGTGGAGACGGTATTCCGTACGTACGCACGAGTGATGATATCGTTCCTATGATCGTGGAATTGTATTGGAGTGTATGTATACTATTTCATAATCAATATAACTTTATAATAGTCATATATATTCATTATTTACACCATTATACCCATCCAAGTAAGGTGGTGGTGGAAAATAGATTACACCACGGCGTGGAGACGGTATTCCGTACGTACGCACGTGCGGTGATTTCTTTTTCCGTAGGATGGATAGATGGGGAAATAGGGTTGTTTCATACTTATAAGAACATATAAGTATGTGAGTGATACTGATGTTATTACTTCATAATGAAACAACTAACGAAGAATAAGTGGAAGAAGAAATAATGATGAAAGAATCGGTAACAGACATTACCTCTTCTTTGAAGTGCTTCTTTGAGACCTCCTTTTAGGGCACCAAAATAGGTCTTTGAAGAAGACCAGAACCTCTTGGATGTTTCTAGGGAAGTGGAGAGAAGAAAGTTTCAGGGGTTGGCCGATATTGAAGGCTCAATGTGGTGTGAGGAAGAGGGGGAGGAGGTTCCCTTTTATAAGGGAGGAGAGGGACACCTTTGGAATAACAAAAAATATTATTTTATTATAAAGTCAAATTAGGTTTCTAATAGCTCCAAATTGATATATTTAAATTCTAAAGTGGTTAGGGGTCTAAATAATCTCATCCAATAGAATTTAGACAAGTTTAGGTATCAATTTTAACCTTATCATTTAGATTTAACTTTAAGTTAGATAATTTAACTTTTACCGTGTCTTCTTTTTTTCTTATACTATAAGGTTAATAAACATACTATATCATGTTAAAAGAACCCCAAGTTGTTTATTATTAATATATATAACCTTATATAAGTCATTTGGCCGAAAATTATATTTTTAGGACTAAAATAACAATTATTAATATAATATATTTTTTAAAAAACTATTTTATGTCAATTTTGACACTATTTAGTAATTGTTTTTTGTGAAAATCATAACGGAATGATTAGTTCAAACCAAGTTACTTAAATCAATACTAACATGTCATATTAACCAATAAAAGTATTTTAATTCATAAAAAGTCTCAAATTACATTTATTTGGGTATTTATAACATCAATTATGTCAATATTTCATTAATAAGATAATTACTGCATCATCGTTGTGTCATAAATAAATTAAATTATTTAATGTCTAAAAATTACAAATAAAATACCATTATGTAGGAAATATTTTTAGCTTTCCAATGAATATTTATAGTCGAATTTATCTTATGTATAACCCCATATTAAAAATTATTTACTTATTAAACTTTGATTTTAACTATTTAACCCTTCTTTAAATAAATTAATAATAAATGTCTTAATCTAATCAAAGTGGGCCTAAATGGTCATATTTTATTCTTAGGTTGTTTTTGGTCGAATTACATTTGTACAATAGAATTAGGACATGTGTTAGGGTAATAATAATATCATTTTTACCCTTAATTACCCTATTTACTTTTAACCGTGGTAAATAAAAGTAAAAAAGTTACTATTCACCAAAAATTATTTTCATCTCATCGAACCACATTTTAGTCCTTGATATTAACCGTGTCTCTCGGATTTTCGAAATTCCACTCATAGAAGCGGTAAAATTATGTTTTATGAAAAATTCAGTTTTTTTAACTACCACTTAGTGGTTTCACTATTCATCAAAAATTGAATGTTTTCAGAAAAATACCAAAATTTCACCCTAGGCTAATTTTAATATTCCGAATCAAAAAATGAAGTCCATTTTGAAAAATAAAATTTATAAAATTTCAAAAAGTGGTTATTACTATTCATAATGGCTAGTTTTAATAATATTTTAATAGCATATCATTGTTTAGTGAAACTCGGTATTGCGTAAGACGCAAGCTATCAAGGAAAGCCGCAGTTGCGTGTAGAGCAAGCCAAGCTAGTGTTGTGTGTAGTGAAAGATTCTTTTGATGATTTATATAACATAAAAACATAATATTTCACATAAAAGTCTCGTGTGTTACATTCTACCCCCCTTAAAATGAATTTTGCCCTCGAAATTCGTCACTTTGTAACAAATAGATGAGGATACCTCTCCCTCATCATATCCTCAATCTCCCATGTAACTTCTTCTAATTGGTGGTTCCTCCATCAAACTTTCACCAATCGAGTGGTCTTGCTTCGTAGGACTTTTTCGCTACGATCCGGAATCTCTATCGGCTGTTCTTCATAAGAAAGATCTTGCTCCAGCGGTACAACTTCTGAGCTAAGTACATGTGAAGGATCAGGTATGTACTTTCTTAGGAGAGATACATGGAACACATCATGAACTTGAGAGAGATTCGGTGGAAGCACCAATCGGTAAGCTACCTTCCCAACACGATCCAGTATTTCAAAAGGACCGATATATCTAGGGATCATCTTCCCCTTCTTTCCAAATATCATGACTCTCTTCCTGAGAGATATTCGTAAGAAAACCTTATCACCTACTTCAAACTCTCGGTCTTTTCTTCGGTTGTCGGCATAACTTTTCTATCGACTCTAAGCTTCTCTTTTGTGTTGTGGAATAGATCTGACCTTTTCTACCATTTCATCAATGAGATCAAGTCCTAATAGCTTTCTTTCCCCAACTTCATCCCAGCAAGTTGGAGTCCTGCATTTCTTTCCATAGAGAGCTTCATAAGGAGCCATCTGAATACTGGAGTGAAAGCTATTATTATAAGAAAATTCCACCAAAGGTAGGTGTTGATCCCAACCACCTTTGAAATCCATAGACCAAGCTCTCAACATATCTTCTATGGTTTGAATTGTTCTCTCAGACTGACTGTCTGTCTGAGGATGATAAGCAGTGCTGAAACTCAACTCTGTATCCAGAGTATGCTGAAGACTTCGCCAGAACTTCGAGTTAAATCTCGGATCCCGATCAGATATAATAGAAAGTGGTACTCCATGCAATCTTACCACTTCCTTTACATATTTCCTGGCAAGCAGATCTAGAGATAAATCCTCTCTAATAGCAATGAAGTGTGCAGACTTGGTAAGACGATCAACTATGACCCAGATAACATTATTGCCTTTGGATGTTTTAGGAAGTCCTGTGACAAATTCCATAGTGATGTTTTCCCATTTCCATTCGGGTATGGGTAATGGTTGTAACATCCCCTTAGACTTCTGTCTCTCAGCTTTAACTTGCTAACAAACCAAGCATCGAGAGACATATTCAACAACATCTCTTTTCATGCCATCCACCAGAAGTACTCTTTCAGGTCCCTATACATCTTCATGCTTCCAGGATGAATAGATAATGAATAACTATGAGCCTCATCCAGCAGCTCCTTCTTTAATTCCGGGATGGGAGGAATAAAAACCCGATTCCTGAACTTTATTATCCCATCACAATCAAGGTTGAATTCAGGAACATTTCTCACCTTATTTTGTAACTCGACATCTTCTTTCTGTGCCTCTTTTACTTCACATGTATAGATGGTTGAACATTCATTTGAGAAAGATAAGATTTTTTCCCTTCCATTATAATTCCAAGATCCATCCTTTGTAAATCCATAAATATTGGATCTTTTGTGATGCTCATCATGGATAAACTGGCATGGTCTTGTCGACTTAATGCATCTTCCACCTTTTTTGCTTTCCTAGGGTGATAATGGATTGAGTAGTCATAATCCTTAATCAGCTCCAACCATCTTCTTTGACGCATATTCAGATCCTTTTGTGTGAAAATATACTTTAAACTTTTATGATTAGTATAAATAGCACACATTTAAACATAAAGATAATGCCTCCAAATCTTTAATGCAAAGATTATCGCAGCTAACTTCAAATCATGTGTTGGGTAATTTTGCTCATGGATTTTCAACTGTCATGAGGAATAAGCTATCACCATATCATTTTTCATAAGAACACACCCCAATCCCTTCTTGGATGCATCACTATAGATCACAAACCTTTCTCCACTAAAAGGCAGTGTGAGCACAGGTGCACTAGATAACCTTCTTTTCAACTCCTTGAAATTCTCTTCATATTCCACCGTCCAAACAAACTTAACTCCTTTCCGAGTCAACTTGGTGAGTGGATTAGATAATCGTGAAAAATCTTTCACAAAACGTCGATAATATCTAGCCAAACCAAGAAAACTTCGGATCTAAGTTACTATTGTTGGTCTCGACCATCTTTCGATAACCTCTATTTTTGCTGGATCCACAGATATACCCTCTTTTGAGATTATGTGACCCAAAAATGCAACTTTTTGAAGCAAAAATTCACACTTGGTAAATTTGGCATAAAGATTCTCCTTTCTTAGGGACTTCAATATAATTCTCAAGTGATCTTCATGTCCTTCCTTGCCCTTTTAATAGACAAGAATATCGTCTATAAATACTACCACAAATTGATCAAGATAGTCTCTAAATACTCAATTCATCAGATCCATGAAGATAGAAGGGGAATTAGTAAGACCAAATGGCATCACTATAAATTCATAGTGTCCATACCTTGTACAGAAAGTCGTCTTTGGTATATCCTCCATTTTGACCCTTAATTGATGATACCTTGAACGAATATCAATCATGGAAAAGTATTGAGCTCCGCGTAGTTGGTCAAATAAGTCATTAATGTGTGGGAGAGGATATTTTTTCTTGATAGTGATCTTGTTAAGTTCTCGATAATCAATGCAGAGTCTCATTGATCCATATTTCTTCTTAACAAATTGAACAGCTACTCCCCAAGGTGACGCACTAGGGCGTATGAATCCCTTATCAAGATTCTCTTAGAGTTGCTTCTTCAATTCCTGCAACTCAATTGGGGACATTCTATAAGGGTTCTTTGAAATAGGCAAAGCACCCGGTACGAGTTCTATTGAAAAATCAACTTCACGATTTGGTGGAAGACCCGGTAATTCCTTCGGAAAGACATCATCAATCTCCCGTACAATGGGCATATTATTAATCGTGAGTTTCTCACCAACCATTTGAGATAAATAACCTTCATTTAGTGGAATCAAGACCCATAAGATGGAAGAAATTTCCACTGGAAGGTTATGTTCATCCTTGCATCGATAGACGATCATAGATTGATATGGAATATGAAATGTGACTTCCCTTCTTTGGAAATTGATATGAGATCCATATAAGGAAATCCAATCCATGCCAAGAATCACATCAAATTCCACTATAGGAAGGGTCACAAGATTTATAGGAAGCACTTTCCCACAAACTTCGATCAGAGAAGAATTATAAACTTTTGATGCGACTGTTGTGCCATTAGGGGTTGTCACAGCTAACTCAACATCTAATTGTTGAGGTAATACGGTGATACCCTTATAAAATTCTTCAGAAATAAAAGAGTGGGTGGATCCAGAATCAAATAAAACATTTCCTACTTTAGAGTGGATGGTAAGTGTACCTTTCACCATATCGTTATCGTACTCCACATCGCTGATAGAAATTGCATGTGACTTTCCTTTGTCTTTATCCTTAAGAGTTTGTTGACGTCGACCATCATCATCAACCCTTGGATTATGGCATTTATTGGCATAATGCTCCATCTCCTTGCACTTGAAACATTGAAGTGTAGTAGGTTCATTCTGTGTATCCCTTATTTTGTTTGCATCATTAGACATATTCTTCCCATCATCGCGGCATTCAAATGCACGATGACCTTCCTTTCCACATTTGAAACATTTACTTGTCCCTTTAAGAAAACTCCCTCCATGTTTCTTTCCACACATTGAGCATAAGGGAAATCTCATCTTCTTTTCAGTGTGCTCTTTAGATTTTCCTTTGAATTCCATTTTCCTCTTCTTATCAAACCCATATGACTAATCGGTTACTCCAATCTCCATCTCAACTTTAAGAGCACATCGAACGATTTCCTCATAGTTATTAAAGTCCCTTATGGCTAAGGCCCTTCGAAGACTTGGTTTTAAGCCACTAAAGAATTGATCGATCTTACTCTCAGGTTGAATAATAATACCAGAAGCATACCTTGCAAGTCTTGTAAAATTTTCTTCATAGGTACCAACAGATTCATCATCCTTTTGCTTTAGTTCAAGAAACTCTTTCTCCATCTTTTTTCGGAGAATACGAGGGAAGTAATTATTGAAAAATAATTTCGTGAACTCATCCCATTCCATGGACTCAATTTCATCCCTTTTCCTCATATTCTTATTAAGATTCCACTATTGATTAGCATCACATTCCAAATGAAACACTGCTAAGATGAATTTATCATGCTCAGAACATTGAATAACTGAAAATATCTTTTTAGTAGAACTAATCCATTGTTCAGAAACTAATGGATCAGTAGACCCTCTGAATGGAGGAGGACGCTGTCTCATGAAAGATTCAACATAATGTTGCTCCTTCCTTTGCTCGTTTGGAAGTCCTGCATGATTCATAGATTGAGAATGTTTTGTGAGCATGGCTACAAGATTTTGCATTCCAGCTCCCATAACATTTGGTTGCTCAGGGGGACAATCATTGCATTGCCCGTCGCATTCCACATTAACACGGTTCCTTCAGGTTCCAAACATTGATTAAAACCAAGAATAATAGTGGGAGCAACACTAATTATAATAGGAAAACCACATAATCAAGAATAAAATTTCACACTTACGGTATTATCCTTGGTTATTCATGGCCATTTCCAAAACACTACGATTGGGTTCTATGCTTAGAATTATCCTTAGGGTTCTTACTAAGGCTTTCACATCCAAGTTTCCAAAGGTTGACTATACATTTCCTCTAATACCAACTGTAACGACCCATACTTTACATACATTGTTAATACTTCAAAATTGAAGCATACTTATAACAACATATAACAAAACCACTAAAGTACCGTATAGGTATAGTGTCTTTAGAAACTAAGAATCATAAACAACTGGTTCATAAAGAGTCTACACTGTCTCCCATTTATTTCATCATATCTATAGTCCACTTTGGCATATCTTACTTAATAACCTTCTTCCTGACCTGGGAAATGAAAAAATACAAAACGGTGAGCTCAAATGCTCAGTAAGGGTAAAAAAAAGAAATATCAATCACATCATATTCATAAGAACATAACTTTTGGAAATCGTAACCTTCAAAAGAGAGCATAATTTCATAACATGGGATAAATCATAGTAATGAAATGGAATCCCAATAATCATAACATAAAACATGAAACTTTGTAGAATACACACATAATCATAGAGAATCATTTCTTATTAGTCAAGACTCATTTCCAAGACTATCTTAGTGGAAAAAGTCCATTTCTGAACTGAGTTCACTCCTCGTTTCAGTCCTTTTTCACTGAACCTGTATAACCTACCGTTCCAGCCATGTCTATCTCATGAGATATAAAATATTTACCCAATGAATTGGAGGGAGATATAGGTCCCACCCATCTCATAATGATACCATTCTTATGTGTGCTACAAAATCATAAACCATACATCATAGCATAACCCATGTAATAAAAATGGGAATCTTAATCATCATAAAATCATTAAAAAATTCATATAAGATAAAGGAATTCATAAAAATAATTCCATCACAACATAGTAAAATCAATGTAATAATAGGTATAGAAACAGAACCCTTTATTATCTTAGATGGAAAATAATTTTGATAAAATACTTGAACTCCATTCTTGAGGAAAATATCCTTTCTTCTTCAAAAACACTTTTACTTTCATAACATGTCATAAAATTCTAAACTAAAAGAAGTTGATTAAAAATAAACTTGAAAACTTGTAAAGGAAGCTTCTTGGAAATAATGTTTTAAAAATACATTCATGCCGTATAAGTTAAAAAAACATTATTCTCGTACTTTTGTCGGAAAAGTCAAAAAGTACCTCGTACGAAAAACGACAAAAGATTCCTTTCATATATTTTAATAAAAACTCACCGAAGGGTAAAATTGGATATAAACTATTTTATAATGATGTAAATATTACATATTGAGGAAACATGGATGTGGATGATAAAATTCACCCCAGTAAATTCCAATGTATAAACAATCTCGGATAAAAATGAGATTGTGATATTTCCCTTACCTTAGGTCTGATTTGTTTGGTAAGTGTCCGAACCTCCTGTATAATGATTTAAATAATGTTATTGAATTATTCCAGAATCATACTTATTGTTATGATATCATATATGGTCATATTATTAGCTTCTTGTTAGTAATATTTCATTACTACTTGTTATTCGGGTGTTTATTAGTTTTTGTTCTTATGTGTGTTTTGTCGAATAAATTCTTATTATTCACTTTAGGTTATAGATACCTCATTTCCAGAATGGTATTTGTGTAATATATATCATATTCATTCATTAAATTCATTTATATGATCATTATGAAATGAAGATCATGTAGAACGAGTCACATCACATCGTGGAGATGGTATTCCGTACGTACGCACGACTGATGATATCGTTCATATGATCGTGGAATTGTATTGGAGTGTATATATACTATTTCAGAATAAATAACACTTTATAATAGTCATATATAGTCATTATTTACACCATTATACCCATCCAAGTAAGGTAGTGGTGGAAAATAGATTACACCACGGCGTGGAGACGGTATTCCGTATGTACGCACGCGCGGTGATTTCTTTTTCCGTAGGATGGATAGATGGTGAAATAGGGTTGTTTGATACTTATAATAACATATTAGTATGTGAGTGATACTGATGTTATTACTTCATAATGAAACAACTAAATAAGAAGAAGTGGAAGAAGAAATAATGATGAAAGAATCGGTAACGGACATTACCTCTTCTTTGAAGTGATTCTTTGAGACCTCCTTTTAAGGCACTAAAATAGGTCTTTGAAGAAGCCCATAACCTCTAGTATGTTTATAGGGAAGTGGAGAGAAGAAACTGGAAGGGGTTGTCCGAGCTTGAAGGCTCAATGTGGTGTGAGGAAGAGGGGGAGGAGGTGCCCTTTTATAAGGGAGGAGAGGGGCACCTTTGGAATAACTAAAAATATTATTTTATTATAATGTCAAATTCGGTTTTTAATAGCTCAAAATTGATATATTTCGAAGATAAGGTGGGTAGGGGTCGAAATCCTCTAATACAATAGAATTTAGACAAGTTTAGGTATCAATTTTAACCTTATCATTTAGATTTAACTTTAAGTTAGATAATTTATCTTTTACCGTGTCTTCTTGTTTTCTTATAATATAAGGTTAATAAACATAATATATCAAGAAAAACCAGCCCCAAGTTGTTTATTATTAATATATATAACCTTATCTAAGTCATTGGGCCGAACCTTAGATTTTTTGGAATAAAATAACAAATAGTAATATAATATTTGTTTTAAAAACTATTTTATGTCAATTTTGACACTATTTAGTAATTTATTTTTGTGAAAATTCTAACAGAATGATTAGTTCAAAAGAAGTTACATAAATCAATACTAACATGTCATAATAACCTATAAAACTAGTGTAATTCATAAAAAGTCTCAAATTACATTTTTTGGGTATTTATAACATCAATTATGTCAAAATTTCATTAATAAGATAATTACTGTATCATCGTTATGTCATAAATAAATTAAATTATTTAATGTCTAAAAATTACAAATAAAATACCATTATGTAGGAAATATTTTTATCATTATAATTAATATTTATAGTCGAATTTATCTTATGTATAACCCCATATTAAAAATGATTTACTTATTAAACTTTGATTTTAACTATTTAACCCTTCTTTAAATAAATTAATAAAAATGTCCTAATCTAATCCAAGTGTGCCTAAATGGTCATTTTTTATTCCTAAGGTTGTTTTTGGTCGAATTAATCTTGTAAAATAGAATTAGGACATGTGTTAGGGTAATAGTAATATCATTTTTACCCTTAATTACCCTATTTACATTTAACCGTGGTAAATAAAAGTAAAATGTTACTATTCACCAAAAATTATTTTCATCTCATTGGACCACATTTTAGTCCTTGATATTAACCGTATCTCTTGGATTATCGAAATTACACTCACAGAAGCGGTAAAATTATGTTTTCTGAAAAATTCAGTTTTTTTAACTACCACTTAGTGGTTTCACTATTCATCAAAAATTGAAAGTTTTCAGAAAAATACCAAAATTTCACCCTAGGCTAATTTTGATATTCCGAATCCAAAAAAGAAGTCCATTTTGAAAAATAAAATATATAAAATTTCAAAATTGGTTATTACTATTCATAATGGCTAGTTTTAATAATATTTTAATAGCATATCATTGTTTAGTGAAAGTTGGTATTGCATATGACGCAAGCTATCGAGGAAGGCCTCGGTTGCGTGTAAAGCAAGCCAAGCTAGTGTTGTGTGTAGTGAAAGATTCCTTTGATGATTTATATAACATAAAAAAAAATATTTCACATAAAATTCTCGGGTGTTACAGTTTCTTACCTATTATCTTTAGGATTACGAGATCTAATACCAGTTCTAAATAATGTAATGAACTAAGGTATACCTTTTTATTGAAATCCTATGTGATCTGATTCTGATGTACTTTTAGGTTTTTGAACTCATGCAACCTTTTCTCATCGATCCATTCCAATTTATCCAGCTATTTTTGATATTTTACACCATTCAATGATTTTATAAAAATATCTATTTTAAGTGAGGGAAACTGGACTTCTATGGTTAATACTACCTAAATTCCATATAACAATGAATACATTGTTTCTTTTGTAGAAGAGCATGTGGTGGTATGGTAGGACCATAAATCGTGGAGGATCTTGTCTGACTAGGACTCCTTGTCCTCATTCACCATATTCTGGAGTATATTTTATAGAATCACATTGAAAAAAAATCTATTTTTCAATTTACCACTACATTATAATGAGTTGAGTGATTGGACTAATTTTTTTACTCCTGATATAATTTTTTCAACTCCATAGTACAAATGTTGGTGCCTTTGTCCATCAACATCATCTGAGGGAATCCACACCTGATGATGACATTGGACTTCATGAAGTTGATGATATTATTTGTCATAACTTCCTTGTGTGGTATTTTATTATCCCATTTAGAAAAGAATTTATTAGTTGTAAGGATGAAATCAAACTACTTGGTTATGTATAGGAGATATGAACCCATAACATCCATTACCCATAGAGAAAAAGACTAGGTATATTTGGATGTATTTAGTAATTTATTGGGATGATGGATGAAGTTATCATGAATTTGGTATGCATTAAATTTCATGGTGAATTATATATAGGCCCATATGATTTTTTTCTAGTAGTAACCTAGACTTCTGATTTTGTGGGATATCTCGGTCCTGGAATAATGAGCGTCATAAGATCTTGCATGAACTTCTTCCATTATAGTGTAAATATATTATTCTTATATGCATCTGAGGAGGATTATGATGAAGCCTCAATTTTATAGGGATGGTTTAATCGTTTGGACCATCTCTCAAGTTAAAGTTCCCTACTTGACATCAAATCTACTCCCTTATGGCTCGGTCTTTTGGGAGAGTCCCATTTTGGATATAATCAATTATGAGATCCATCCATAGAGGGGTGGATATTGGTTTGTCTCACCATGTATAGGTTCTATACTAATTTATTTATACCATTTCATAGACGGTGACTAGTGATACCATCCATCGATGAGTGATATGGGAGGCCAAATCATCCTGATTAGGGTTGACCAAAACAATATCATAATTAACCAATGCATTGGCATAAGAATTATATGATCAGGGGATATGATGTAAGGTCAGTCTAAAAGGGAAATATTCCACTAGTACTCTAAAATAACCCACGAGAGGGGAAATTATTTCATTTTTTTATAGAATATTCACCATTTATCTACTTTATCACTAACTCCAAATACCCTTTGATGTTTAGGTAGTCTATTTACAGCTATAGGGAGAGTTCCAAGCAGGTGAAAGGGGATTAGTATTCATCCTCATTATTCTTGAAACCTTCTGATAGTGATAAAGAGTAAGGAAAAATCACTTTGTATAAAAAAAATATGATCCCTAACGAAACCTTATTTAGATTTGGATTTCCATTATATTTTTGATGGGATTTTCAATGATACCATAAAATTATATATCCCATGTTTGGGGAGTGTCACGAGCATAGAAAACCTCATCATTTGGGAGTTTAGTTACAACTGGTGTATTTTATGGGGTGGGATGTTCCACAATGTAATTAGTAAAGCCCTACCCTTTAACTGACTTATGAGACAAAAACTGAATATCATACTTTTCCCAATAACCACCCATAGATCCAAACATAAAGTTAATATAGGGCATCCAAGGACATCATTGAGTGGTTCTATGTGAGACAAAAAGTGGAATTCATGCTGCTATATGTAATGAATCATGTTTTTACTACAAAGATGAGTGTGGGGTACCTCTTCTCGACATTATAATTTTGAGTCTCAGTACCTATAATAATTCAAATAAGGTGGTAGAGACTATTCTCATTCCCCGTATCATTTTTCTATGTGGGGAGTGCACCATTTTATCATCCCATGGTAGCCACATATAAGATATGTGGATTTACTTCCACTGATGACATCATGACCATTGGGTGTGGCAGTCACTACTTGAGATACTTTAATACTTCTTAGAAGTCTTAATTATATTTATAGGATATTCCATTCTTTATTAAATTGGTGAATGGGGGAGATTTTCCAGCCAGGTTGAATATGAAATGATGAATGTTGGTGTGGTTCCCTTAGAACACCTTATGTTATTTGAGATTAGAAGGGGGTGTAATTTCTATGATTTCACTGGTATATTCTATATCTTCTTCAATTCCATGGTGGCATACCACAAATACAAGTAACTTTTTTAATGTTACCCTGAAAGTTAATTTCATTAGATTCATATTTAGACTGTGTTTCCAAAACAAGTCAAAGACTTTTTAAAGATCCATGACGCGATCACAACACTGTTGATATTTGAACACTTGATCATCAAAATGAAATTCTTTTATTCATCACAATAAGTGTTTAATGATATTATGCATGAAATATTGATAAGTAGAACCAATGTCCTTTAAACCAAAGGAAATTACCTGACTGAAAAAGATCACTTATGGAACTCTAAAGGTGGTGGATTCCCCATATCTAGGAGCCATTATTATTTTATTGCACCCTGAGTACCCATCCATTATGTAAAGGTCTTGAAATCTAGTAGTTTCATTGATCCAGAGTTCTATGATTGACAATGGGAAAGAATACTTCAAGAAAATTTGATTATGGTCTCTAAAATCGATGAAAAACATAATCTACCAAAGCTTTTCTTAACAGGGATGATATTGGTGACCCATCTTGGGCATTTAAATTCTAATAAAATACTATCTTTGATAATTTTGTTAACATATATCTCAATATTAGTATCATTAGAGGAGAACATCCTCCTGGATACTTTATTGAAACCTTGATGGTCATTGGGTTAGAGGAGATGATGCGTAGCCACATATTAATTCTATTAAGGAATTTCTATAAAATTCAAAGTGAACACATATTGTTGTTTCTTTAGAAATTAAATATACATATGTTTCTCCTCAATAAAAATGAAAGAACTAATAAATATAGGATATGGGTTTTCTTTTGTTCCCATATTTACCTGCTTGAGATCACCAATGATTATGGAGACACCTTCCTCAAATGTAAGGGGAATTCCTAAGGTCATCTTCCTTATCTTACAACTATGAGTCCATGAAGTATTTTTCAAAAATGATAGATAATAAAGGGTAATATTTTTCATTTTCAAGATGATAGAGGCCAAGGGAAGAGACATTTCCATCCCTGACTACCAGATCCATTGTATGGAGATTCTAGAGTTGAATTTCTTTACATGGTCACTAGGGATGAAATGAACTTGGAAATTTATGATTGAGTCTGTTTCCTCAACTAGATTTATGGGTAGAACATAATTATTGTTGAGCATACTGTAAGTATTTTTAAGGGTAGTTACCAATCCATTGGGAAATGTAACCTATATATTTTTATCCACCATTGGTTTTTTTCATCTCCTTTTATAGAAGTACTCTTCTATATATGAGGATTTTTAAGAATTGAAGGGTGTGATATCAACATGAAGTATGTCGACCATTCCATATATGAGGTATTTCAAACACTGATGAAATGATTAAGGTACCACCATATTGATATGAATCCAAGGCCTTCAGAGAAAAAAAAATTTATGTAGTGTTTTGCTGGATAAACATGAACATAACATTAGGTGTGAGATCCCCAAACTAATATTTCAGCTTGATCTTCCTGAGAGATCTTTGTTCAATCTTATCATACCCTTGAATGGTTATATTTTTGGGAGATAAATGTCCCTCACTATCTAAAAAGGTCAAAGGGTATGAATTTTTATGTGATTCATCTAGGAACCACTTTCAATCACATCCATTTATATGTCGACAATATCGAGTCTTCTGGAAATATATATGGGATTTATGTGTCTGTAGATGAAATCATCATAATATTACTCTATGAACTAGATGGAAAAAATGTAATTCTGATTGTACAATACCCAATCAATAAACATCATCTACAAAAACATATGTCTTGAATTACTATGGGATCTAGAGGGATTTGACGAGTGACTCTCTACGTTATTTTTTAAAGATAGATTGTATATAGGATTGAGATCTTTAATATAAAAACTGCCAACTTTTTCATAATTTCATAATTTTAGGCCATAGGTAGATGCTTCAAAAGGAAAGGATTAACTTTATTATGTGGTTAAAAAGATGAGTCATTTGAGGTAGATGGGACTAAATATTGTGTAAATGTTGGGGGAGCATCTTCTTGCAGTGGTGTTGGTTGTGCTGACCATACTCATTGTTTGGGATGATTAAATAATTGTACTTACAACAGTCAGTCATGTAAGATGTCTGGGCTGTGAAATCAAATGGAGGGTTATGGTACACCTACATGTATCTTGATCTTTCTGGATTTCTTGTACCTAGGATTCAGCTAGACATATGTCCTCTATAGGTATGTGACTGAAATATTGGTTCTGACCACACTCTCACTTTCCACTGCATCCTCATATCCTATTCCTTTGGCCTCCTGCTTCATGATTATGTATAAGTAGATCATAATAAAAGGCATATTAATCATCAATGATTTGTTTTTACAAGTGTATCACATCAAAATAACCAAATATTATCTATTAATTCACCGAGAATTCCATTTGGTGGGGTGGTTCATGTGGATGGATTTTGTAGGTAAGAAATATACAAGAGTCATAGATTACATTAGATTTAAATATGACTCCTCCACTTATGTCTCTTCCTATGTTCAATAGTCATTTTCTCATATGGGAGGTGTATTAGATGTCACCTCCCTAGGTAATGTGACTATTATGGGGTTTTTTCTATGCTCTCAGGGTTTCATGAGCTCATCCAACTATGTTTTGAGTCATCCAGTTGTCAAACTTTTACCCATTCCTGGATGGAAATTTTTTTCAATCACCTTATTCTTCTATTTGGGTGATGTTTACATAATTCAACTATGTTGGGGGGCTTTCCAACATCACTTTTATATAATCGACCATATTTTAGAGGATTTATAAAAACATGAATTAATCTTGGATATTGTGACCGAGACTTCTATATAATGTGAAATAGATCAGATGACCGATGAGGTTCACATCATCAGGATTCATGGACTATGGTATCTTGAGTAGGTTATTGTACATGTACATAAGGAAATAATGGGTGAATTTCTCATTTAATAAGGAGATTGTATTATTCATCCACTCCTCATATATTGGGAGATCCTTATCTCCTTCTGTTTCTAGCCAAGTGTGATTTTGTTGTTTTTCCACTTGATAGCAGGCTCTGGGCAGTTTGGGACTTACCTAGGTGCTTGAATGGGAACTAATACTAAATTTAGGGTAATAATGGATGTCTCTAACTTACCAAGAATTTTAATCTATATATAGGGAAAGAGTTGAGAATTAGATTAGATCTATTGAATGGTGTCTTCCAAACATTGTTCCAAATATGTAAACTCACTAAATCTCCCTGGATATTTCATTAGGATTAGAGGTGTCTGCAGATCATCTTAGAAATTTTTAGAAACAATATCCAACATTTTCTCCTATGATAGATGGATGCTGAGTGAATATATTAATCCTCTCCATCTGGATATGAAGTAATAAAACCTCTTATTTTCACATTTCCAACAGTTATTCATGTCAACAATTGTCATTTTTCTCAGAGTGGAGCTGAAATTATAAAAAAACTAATGATTAAGGTATTTCCATACTACAATTGATCTTACTATAAGACTATTATACCAAAAAAAGTTTGGGTCTATCAGAGTCTGTATAGAATAATTCAGTTGGGTCACCTCTAGAAGATCTTGAGGGACCGTCATTGAACTGCATTGGGACACTAAGTGTGTGAGATTATTTTCTAGGCCTCCCAAACTGTCCATGATGGAGAAGGAAGGACTTTATAAACTGGTTGGGGGAAAAGCGTTATCCAAATATTCAGGATATTAATTTTTCTTAGGCTAGACAGGTGCACATCACCCTTCCGTGGATTCCATTAGAGTATCTAGGGACTCAATTTCATTAATTAGTTTTGGAGGTAATACTATTTGAGATGCATCTAGTTTATTGAGAGTGGGTGAGGCTTTATGGTTTTGTCCCATTTTCATCTCCTTCTCATTCTTGATTTGTGATAAGAACGAATTATCACTTTGGTGAGTGAGGGGATATCACTGTAATGGAGGGGATGCCATGATCATCTTTGACTTAATCATTTATGTAGATCATCCACCAAGATTTAGAACTAGTATGCTAATCCAAAGTTTCCCTTATAGTAATATTATCTCTCTCCAGATATATTTGAGGGTGGATATTTGTCTCATCTCATAGATGATACCATGTTGGAATTTTTCCAATGAGTAGCTCCTCATTGAGTTGGGTGAGAGTTTTTATCTCATTTTCATATTGTTCCAACTTCTCATTGATGAAATTAATTTAAAATCTTCTGGGTGCCGAGTGAGATATGAACAATTCTTTCCCTTTATATTTTTAAGTGTTCCATCTTAGAGGTAGAAACTCAATATTTGGAGTTCCTAGGTTTCATATTCTCCTCTAGTTTTACATACATGCAACCTTAGTTGGTGCATCTAGATCACCCTCTTCTCGAGGTATATTTTCCTTATTACACCCCATTGAAGTTGTGTCATGATCCACTTTATCAGTTTTCTTGATGGAGATGATATTCAAAGAGGTATATTGTGAAATGGTGGTTTTCCCATTTCTATAAATGCAGTAGGACAATTCTACACCAAGTGCATCAGGGTAGTTTCTTGAAACCTTGTCCATGTTGGTCCTTTTTAGCTTATGACATTGGTGAGGTTTAATTACATTCACCTTAGGTTCCTCATATATCATCCTTTGAGTAGTGACCTTGAGGGAGTTTCTAGTCAATATTTCTGAATGGTCCCTGAATAACAGAGATTTTTCTTGAATTAGGAGGAATAGATGGGATGTCAAATGTTGATATTTACCTCCCAACATAGAGAAGGGTAATTATGTATATAGTAATGATGATGATGAAAATCCCCAAGCCCAGTGGGATGGGGAGTATTTGGGGCTTCCATTAGAATTTTTAATCCTTTTTTTGATGATTCAATTATTCCATTCAAGCATTTGATGACTCATGGGATGGAAATTGAGATATAAATTCCCGCAACCAAATGGGATATGGTTGAATTGGAATTCTAATTTATTTCCCTAGGACCGTCTTGGTGGGTGATGAAACTAGTGATGTAGATTGAGATAAAAATACACATAGCCCAGTGGGATGGGGTTAATTTGCACCTACTGCCAATATGCCCTGAATCCTCTCTAGGATTGATGATCTTAGGGGTGTAGGTGGTTTTAGATATTCACACAACTAGGTGGTATGACCTTTCTACTGTATGGAGAATATTACAATTTCTTTGGAAACATATTCGATTTGGCACAAATGTTCTTGTGTATGAGTTGGGTGAAATGGAAAACCATGATGGGAGTCATTTTATATGGGAATTTTTTGGGTTGACCACAACTTCAAATTTTGTGTTTGAAATTCATTCTCATTGTTTTTAGGTTCACAATAAAGAAGATATTTTGACATTCCTTTCACTCTATTCATGATGTATTGGAATCATTCAATAAAGGTAATTCCATTATAGTTAAAAACTAACTCACATTCTACCAAGTATGTTGGTTTATCTTGAGACTATGACATTATATAACACCGTATTTGGGGAGTTATACTTTTATAAGGGGTCCGATGAAGTACAAAACTCCATACATTCCCATTTCTTGAATATGGAAACATGAATAATCTTTGACGATCATTTTCAGAATAGTTTTGATGAAATGAAAACCATCATGTTGTAGATTTTCTCTACGCTTTTATAGTTTTGGGTCCCATGCCATGGAGATAGTATCCAGTTTTTTCTAACAACATAGTATCTTGATGTTCTGAAGTTGAACCTCTTATCTTGTATAAGGAAGGTGTCCAGCCTTTATCCTCTGATGAGTTTACCACTTATTTTGTCATAGGTAAGGCATGAAATCCTTCTATAGCTCATTTGGGATATTATAGTCATAAGTGGAAAGGGACCAGAACAAGATAGATAGGTTATTTCCATCTTACTCTCTCCATATATCAATGACAATTTCTGCTTCATTAGACATACACACCCCCACTTGGTCAGAGCATAAATGTTTCTTCTTGGGATTACCTACTGATTAGGGTGAAGTGTGTCTAGACATTTAAGGTGAACTATATGATATTGACCGAACTGTTTTGATAAACCCTATATATGGAGGTGTTTGGATAGGGAGAGGATTTCCTTATGTGTGGGTGATATCACTGTGTAGAGGCCGATCACAACATGTGTCAGGATTAGAGTCATTGAAATCAATCTATACACATCCCTAAGGAGGAATATCCAGATAATGATTTCCTTTTACATTATTTGAATATTATGCATACAATTGGGGTTTTGAGCATGAGTATCAAATAACCTCAACGACACTAGCAGTGAGTAGATTAGGGATATGAGCCTCATTCTACATCGTGGCCATAATATGACAACCTACCATTTGGGATTGTGCAGGAATATGATATTTCTGTATGATGGATCCTAGAATATTTTGATGAACATATGGTGTTTCAGGAGTATGATATTGCTATTTAGAAGGTTATAGTGTATTCTAATGAGTTCATTATTTTCTGTGAGAATATGAGCCTTTATATAGGTTATTTATGGAATATTCTGATCAACCCTAGCTAATGCGGGGATATGATCTTGGTTCAAATATGCATTCACTACTAGAATATTATAAAGTAACTCTAGAATGGGAGAAGGGATATGATCCTTCTCTTATATGTTCTTTGAAGGATACTGGCACAGTCTTTTTTTGGTTGAAGTTGGAATATGATCATGGATTCCATGAGATACTAGTAAAACAACCCTTCTCTTTATTACGCACATAAACATGATTTATTACATAAACTCTTCACTTGATAAAACATGGAAGATAGAGAGATCTAGTATCATTGGGGATTATGAACATTACATAACAACTTAAAACATAAAACACACTACATATTTATTGAAAACTTCCTTTAAATAACCACGACATTATCTCATACATAGCATTGCATGGGATAACCAGAAGACATACATGTGAAAAGGGTGAGATATAAAGCTCAGTAAGGGAGTAAAAAAGGTATTAAAATAATAATACAATACATGTTAGGAAATAGGAATATCAAGGTAGAATTAACTAAACATGGACATAGAGTCATGATATAACATGTTTATCATAACATGGGAAAGTGGCAACAACACTTAACAGGGAATTAGCATGCGACAAGGCTCATTGTACATGGAGAATGCGTAAACCATCATTGAACA
The DNA here is from genome assembly GCA_963277665.1 of Viscum album. NCBI lineage: Eukaryota > Viridiplantae > Streptophyta > Magnoliopsida > Santalales > Viscaceae > Viscum > Viscum album. The sequence continues at coordinate 408,507,337 of OY728129.1, read as the reverse complement.
TTAATTAGCATGAGTAAATCCTCATGTAAATTTAATTATAATGGGTAAATCATCATTTCACTTGATGTATCATGGTACTAATCTTTACCCAATGCATTGGAGCGCTATCTGGGCACACCCTTCTTAAACATTTCATTTCATGCATAAGTGTGCCACATGGATCATACAACATGGAATCATTCGACATCATCATTTATTACATGATGAAGGAATGTTAAATTAATACATGAAACTATTTAAACAATAAGTAAATGTTAATAAAGCTAAATACCCTTGATAGAGAAATGCGCATTGTATTCACTACACAATGACTTTGGCTTAGAAAATCACAGTGCAATTTCGAAAGCATAAAAACGTGACATAAGAATTCATAAAAATGGTTTATGAGAGATAATGGGGTGTCTCATAATATGTAAATGAAATGGAAAGTAATGGGTTCATATAGATAAATATCCCAACATTATTAATGGAATTTTATATTCATAACACAAAATAATGGCTTGAATGTAAATGAGGAGAGAGATGTTCCTTAAGGAATTTTGGCATGGTAACAGGTTTACATGGGAGGAATTAATGAGAGATAAAGGAGTATATCATCATTAAAACATTGATAAGGAAGTATGGGGGAGGTGTGAAATCATACTGAAACATTTATAATTGAAAATAAAAGGGAATAACAATATTAAGAAACAAGGATAAAAAGAGGAAGGAAGGAATCCCTTACTTGGAAGTGTGATCCCAAAGGCTTGGGAGAGGCTTGAGAGAGGCTTCTTGTGTGCTTGGGGTGTCTTGGAAGGATTCTAGAGAGAGGAGGATAGAGTTTGGATGAACTCCAAAGGCTTCGAGTGAAGAAGAAGTGGGATCCTGGGTGGGTTTATATAGGAAAGTAGAGGGAATTATTTTTTATTTGGGTTTGGGACACCACACATTAAAGTAATCAAAACTATAAACCAGCCCAAGTTTTTTGCCCCTGATTTTTGTCAAATGGGATTGTAAAACAATATTTTATAAGTCTAATGGACGAACGTCTTAAAATAATAGGGTTTCTTATGTGGAGGTGAGTCATACTCTCAAGGAAATCAATTTCAAAAGCTAAAATGTTTTAAAATCTTGGAGGATCCACTAAAGATTTGTAAAATGAATAAAACAAATATAAAATCACATTATTATAATTTTAAAACATATATTTTCCAAAAAAATCAATTATAGTATTTTATTAAATCACTATTGCGTCATTATGATGTCACAAAACAGGTTATATAATTAAACGATATTTAATTTTTACCAAAAAATATGATTGTCTCAGAAAATTATGAAAAAATATCTGCTGGATAATTTCAAAATACCGATTAAAAAAATAATACTCATTTTATATAAATAATTTTATATATATGTGAATGATCACTTTAAAAATAAAACCGAAATTTATAAAAAATTCATGGGTTTTGACAAAAACAACTTTCAAACCTTAATAAAAATTACAATTGTATTTATAAGAATTATATGATCATTTATATTTAATAAAATGAAATTTTATAATAATAATTATATTATATTAAAATATTACTTAATACAAAAATCCCTTAATTTATCAAAATATATTTCTTAGTTGAATATTAATTAAAAATACTATTTGTACTTTAAAAAATATTAAAAATTTAGCAATAATAAAATGAATGTTCATACTATATAAAAAATAATGCTCATAATCATAGTACTATGGTATTGTTACATAGCCACTTATAACATCTGCATAAGACAGAAGGGTAAGGTGTGTGATGTTGACAGACTCTTGGGTGGCTCTGATAACATCGCTCGGGTGGTAATCTCTATCAACTTCCACTTCTCCCGTAGGCAGTTCCGTTCAACCCTAACATGTTGAATCTTGGATTGGTCTTGGTCAAGAGCAAATCCCAATGACTCCACCTCCATTCTGAGATCTATAAATTGGGATTTTTATGGGGAAAGTCTACTGGATGAGGCCATCGCTTCCTTTGTCTGAGATAATTGGATTTGTTAAATCCCTAAATTTATACTAATCAGGTGATCATTTTTTAACATCTATATTAGCCATAGTCACAATTCATAACATAATTTTAAAATTCAAAATCATAAAACTAAATTATTTCATACGTTATATCACCATTTTATATAATAAGACATTAGATCAAGTGGAATTTTCATTGATAAAAGTTTGGGTCGTTACAATATTCCCCCCTTAAGAAATTTCACCCTCAAATTTTGAATTTCCTGCACTAAAACATATATGGGTAACTTTGCTTCATTACTTACTCTGAATCCCAAGTCACTTCTTCAAACTTATGGTTTTTCCACAACACCTTTACAAGGTGCATTGTGTTATTTTGTTTAACCTTTTCACTATAATTTTATATCTTCACTTGTTTCTACTCGTAAGAAAGATCATCCTCTAACTTTACTACCTCTGAAGAGAGTACACGGGAAGGGTATGGTATGTACTTCCTTAAGAGGGATACATGAATAACATCATGTACTTTGTCCATGGTAGGTGGAAGTGCTAGTCGATAGCCTATAGCCCCGACACGATCAAGAATCTCTAAGGGGATGATGTACTTAGGACCTAAATTACCTTTCTTTGGAAACCTCATGACCTTCTTCCATGGATATATGCATATAAATAACATGTCTCCAACTTTAAACTTAAGTTATCATCGACGGTTATCTGCATAACTCTTATGTCAACTTTGGGATACATTAATATGCTGCTGAATTGTTTTCACCTTCACCACTATTTCTAGACCATTTTAGGTCCTAGAAGCTTATGCTCACTGACTTTATCCCATCACGCTCATGTTCGACACCTTTTTCCATAAAAGGATTCATAAAGAGCCATTTGTATGCTTGAGTGGAAACTATTATTGTATGATAACTCAACAAGAGGAAAATGTTGATCTCATACACCTTTGAAGTACATTGAGCATGCTCTCAAAATTTATTCAAGTGTATGGATAGTCTGCTCAGATTGGTCATCAGTTTGAGGATGATAAGCCACACTGAAGTTCATCTTGTTATCCAGAGCATGTTGAAGACTCTTTGAAAACTTGGACATGAATCTTAGACCTCGATTGGATACAATAGATTGTGGTACTCCATGCAGCCTTAATACTTACTTGATATATATCCGTGATAGTTGATCCAATGATAAATCCCCCTGAATAGAAAATAAGTGTGTATCCTTTATAAGAAAACCCACAACAACCCATATAGAATTATTTCCTTTGGATTTATTCGGATGTCCGGTGACAAAGTCCATGGGGATGTTCTCTCATTTCCATGATGGTGTGAGTAATGGTTTCATCATCCCCTTAGAATTCCACCTCTCAGCATTCACTTGCTGAAACACTAGGCACTTTTATGTATACTCACAGATCTCCTTATTCATGTTATCCCACCTATAATTCTCTCAGAGACCTTGATACATCTTTGTTTTTCCCGGGTGAATAGAGAAATTTGAACTATGTGCATCATCCAAAAGTTCCTTCTTTAGCACCGGTCTTGATAGAAGACATAGTTTTTCCACAAATATCACAATTCCTTCTTAATTAACATTAAACTATGAGGATTTCCCTTTTTTGATAGCTTCCACTTTCTTATGAATTTACACATCATCATTTTGATAATCCTTTAAATTTTCCAAAAGTGATGGTTGAGAAATCATTTGTGAAAGTATTGATTATGTTCCCTTTTTTATGATTCCCATGTCCATATTGTTCAAATCTAAGAATATTTGATCCTTTTAAATTCTCATCAATGATAGAATCACTAGGTCCTTTATACTTTGAGAATCCACCACCTTGTTTAATTTCCCAGGGTGGAAATGGATTGAGTAGTCATAGACATTGATCAAATTTAACTATCTTTTTTGGAACATGTTCAACTCTTTCTGTGTGAATATATACTTGATGATTTTATGGTCAGTATATTTTTCACACTTCTCCCCAAATAGATAATTCCTCAAAATTTTTAAAGTTAATATAACTGCAACCAACTCCAAATCATGTTTTGGATAGTTTTTCTCATAAACATTCAATTGCATTGAATCATAGGCAATGACTTTGTCATTTTTCATTAACACACAACCTAGACCATTCTTTGAAGCATCACTGAATACCACAAAAAGTTCTCCACTTGTGGGTAATGTGAGCATGAGCGTAGTGATAAGCCTCATTTTCAACTCCTTGAATCTCTATTTGAATTCATCACTCCATGAAAACATGACTCCCTTCCGAGTTAGCTTGGTAAGAGGGGTTGAAAATTGTGAGAAATTTATCCCAAATCAGTGATAATATCCATCTAACCCCAAGAAGAAACAGATATCTGTTACCGATGTTGGCCTCGACCATCCCTCTATTGCATTTTTCTTCGAGGGATCCATAGATATCCCATTTCTTGTGATGATATGACCCAAGACTGAGACATCCTTCAACTAGAACTCATAGTTTCTGTACTTTTCCTAGATCTTCTCGTTTCGCAAGGTCTCTAGTACGATTCTTAGATTCTCCTCATTATCCTCCTTGGTTTTGGATTATATTAGAATACCATCTATTAATACTTCCAAAAATTTGTCGAGATAATTTATAAAGACTCTATTCATTAAGTACATGAAGATTTATGGAGCATTAGTGAGACCAAAAGGCATCACTATGAATTCATATTTCCCATATCTTGTTCGAATACTGTCTTGGGGATATCTTCCTTCTTCTCCCTTACTTGATAATATATAGACCAAAAATCCACCTTAGAGAAGTATTGTGCTCCACGTAGCTCATCGAACAAGTCATCAATTTGTGGAAGAGGATAATTTTACTTTATTGTGATTTTGTTAAGATCATGATAATGGGTGCAAAGATGCATTGAACCATCCTTCTTATTAACGATGAGGACCGGTGAACCCCATGGCGAAGCACTTGGGCATATAAACCCTTTATCCAAATTCTTCTGTAGTGGTTTCTTTAGCTCCTGAAGCTCAAAAATAGCCATTATATAAGATGTATTTGATATTGGAAACACCCCTAGTATAAGATAAATTTATAATTCAACATCGCTTCTAGGAGGAAGACTGGTCAATTACTCGGGAAACTATTCTGTGAATTCCTTCAGAATAGGCACGTATTCAAGGATAATTTCTTCCTTAGAATCAAGAATCTGAGCTAGATATGCATGCTTGTAGGGTAGTAATATCCACTCCTGAGAATATAGTGCTAACAAATATTCATCTTCCCCCTTTCACTTGTATATAATCGAGGGGTGATTCTCCATATGGAGAGTGATTTCCCTCTCACGACAATTTATGTTGGCTCTATATAAGGAAAGCCAATCCATGGAAAGAATTGCATCGAATTACAATAAAGGGAGTATGACAAGGTTCGTTAGGAAGTTAAATTCACCGATTATTATAGGGGAGGAGATATATTGTGAGATGCAATGATTGCCCCATTTTTTGTACACACAGACATCTTTACATTCATGATTTGTGGTGGTGTTGGGATTATTCTACTAAACATTCAAGATAAAAAATAATGCGTAGAACCAAAATCAAAATGTACATTCTCTATTATTAAATGAATAACTACAGTACCTGTCACCAATTCATTTTTGGGTTTCACTTTGGTGGTAGTAATGGAAAAAGCATGCCCTTGCTGCCATGGAGGTTGTTGGTTGCCTTTGAAAACCCTTGGCTTAGGGAACTGATTTGCACGGTGCCCTGGTCTGTTGTAGTTGAAGCAAAGAAAAATGTGTTGAGGTTTTAACATAGCATTCCTTTCCTCTATTTCAGCTGCATGTTTTTCTTTTTGGCAGTTAACAGCTAGGCACCCTTATCTTCCACACCTAAAGAATTTCCTCGTCCCCTTCTAGCAATTTCTAGGGTGCTTCTATCCACCCCGTTGGAAAGTGGGGTAATGGATTTTCTTAGAACCATTGGATTTATCCACCTAACCTCAATAATTAAAGTCAAACTTACACTTATTATCCCCATTATACCATTGAGATTCTCCGATCCCCATTTTGAACTTCAGGGCACATCAGAAAATTTCCTCATAGCTTTCGATGTCACAGATCACCAGGTCTTTCCTTAGGCTAGGTTTCATCCCACCAAAGAAGCAGTCAACCTTGAATTTGGGGGTAACGACAAAGCCAAAGGCATATCGTGAAATCCTTGTGAAGTTTTCCTCACACTATCTGATGGATTCGTCATCTTTTTTCTTGAGGGAAAGGAAGTCCCTTTCCATCTTAAGCCAGAGGGTGCGAGGAATGTATTTGTTAAAAAACATTTTCCGGAAATCCTTCTATTAAAATTCCTCAATCAACTTCTGAGGCTTCATATTTTTGATCAATGTCCACCATTGATTGGATTCACCCTCCATAGGATAAGTATCCTGATGAACCTTCTCTTGTTCGGAACATTGAAGGATGGAGAAGATCCTTTAAATGGAGTTGTTCCATTGGTCGGTGATTGAGGGATCAGATGATCCATTAAAAGTTGGAGGCCTTTGTCTAATTAAGCTCTTAATAGTGACTTATTATTTGTGGGGTGGGGGGGGGGGGGGGTGGGGTGGGGGTTGAACGTTCCTCTTGACCCATGTTTATATTCAAATATTGAGTTAACTTAGAGAGTATCGTGACAAAGTTCACGATTCCTTCTCCCATCAGATTGTCCATCTCATTAGAACAATCATCACGTTGATCTTCGCATCGGTTGTCAGCCCAAGTCCTCCAACTACCAAACATTGGATGGAATAAATGGAAAGTTAGGGATAACAAATAAAGAGTAATCTAAGGAAAAAATAGATGACTTATAAATAGCTTTTATTTCCATAACTTATGAATCTATAGGATTCAGTCTATGTTATCCATGATCTAATTTCTAACATAGTTTCTTAGGAATTTTTTTAAATTCTCATAATAATGGTTCATACTAAGATTGTGAATTTATCAAATAATATCCCCTGAGAGTGTCATAACCAAGAGTGCAGTAAGTACTATTGTCGTGTACTAGGATACCCCAAGTCAATCCCAAAACTCCTTGTCAGTGTTTTCACTCCTAGGTACATCTGTGTCAGAGCCGCCTCTACCTGCTCGTATCCAGAAAATGATGTATTTTATTGATAAACCACTTACTAAATAATCACCAAAACTTATGGATGTTTTTATTATACATAGTATTATTCCTATGGATTTCTCTAGGGTTTTCTAATCATAATATCAAATATAACTAATCCTATCCTTTGATACCAACTATAACAACCCCGCACTTTATTACACACTTAAACATGATTTATTCCATAAACTCTTCACTTGATACAACATGGAAGATCGAGAGTTCTAGTGTATTTTTGGATTATGAATATTACATAACAACTTAAAATATAAAATACAAAACATATTTATTTAAAACTTCCATTACATAACAACGACATTCCCTCTTACTTAGCATTGCATGGGATAACCCGAGGTCATACATGTGAAAAGGGTGAGCTATAAAGATCAGTAAGGGAGTAAACAAGGTATAACATGAATAATAGAATACATGTAATGAAATAGTCATATCAATGGATCATAGAAGAAATAATAAAATAAATTCATTCTATAGCATGATTATCCTAACATGGAAATGTGGCAACAACACTTAACATGGAATTAGCATGCTCCAAGGCTCATTGCACATGGAGCATGAGAAAACCCTCATTAAACATGAATTATCATGAGTAAATCCAAATTTCACTTTAATTAGAATGATTAAATACTCATTTCACTTGACGTATCATGATACTGATCTTTACCCAATACATTAGAGCGCTATCAGGGCGCACCCTTCTTAATCATTTCATTTCATGAAAAAGTATGGCACATGGATCATACAACATGGAATCATTCAACATAATCCGTTATTCCATAATAAAGGAATGTAAAATTCATACATGAAACTATTTAAAAAATATGTAAATGTGCATAAAGGTGAATACATTTGATAGAGAAATGGGCATGGTATTCACTATAAAATGACTTTGGCTTGGAAAATCGCAGTGCAATTTCTACAGCATAATGACTTGACATAAGAATTCATAAAATTGGTTGATGATAGAGAATGGAATGTCTCATCATATGAAAATTAAATTGAATGAAAGGGGTTCATATATATAGAATTCCTAAAATTATTAATGGAATTTTAGATTCATAATACAATAGAATGGCTTAAATATAAATGAGGAGAGAGAAATTCCTTACATAATTTCGGCATGGTAAAGGGTGTACATGGGAGGAATTAATGAAAGATAAAGGATTATATCGTCACTAAAACATAAATAGGGAAGTATGGTGGATGTGATAAATCATACACCAACATTTATAATTGAAAATAAAAGGGCATAACAGTATTAAGAAACTTGGATAAAAAGAGGAAGGAAGGAATCCCTTACATAAAAGTGTGATCCAGAAGGCTTGGGAGAGTCTTGAGAGAGGATTCTTGGGAGATTGCGGTGTCTTGGGAGGATTATAGAGAGAGGTGGATAGATTTTGAACAAACTCCAAAGAATTTGAGTGAAGATTAAGTGGGATCTTGGGTGAGTTTATATAGGAAAAGAGATGGAATTCTTTATTCTTTAGGTTTGGGACACCACACATTAAACTAATCAAAACCATAAACCAGACCACGGTTTTTGCACAAAGTTTTTGGAAAAGGGGATTGAAAACAATATTTTATAAAGAAAATGGATGGAATTCTTAAAATAATAGGGTTTCTTATGTGGAAGTGAGTCATACTCTCAATGAAATCAATTTCAAAATATAAAATGTTTTATAAGTCTTCTAGGGTCCACGAAAGATTTAAAAAATGAATAAAAAAAATCTAAAATCACATTATTTTAAGGGTAAAACATATATTGTCCTGAAAAATAATTTATTTTATTTTATTACAACATTATTGGGTCATTATGATTTCATAAAACACGTTATATAATTAAACGATATTTAATTTTTACCCAAAAATTTGACTGTATCCGAAAATTATGAAAAATTCAATGTTGGATAATTTCTATGTCCTAATTACAAAAATAATTTGTAATTTATCTAAATAATTTTCTATATATGAGAATTTTCACTTTTAAAATCAAACTGGCATTTATTAAAAATTCATGGGTTTTGATAAAAACATCTTTCAAACCTTATTAAAAATTACAATTGTATTCATAAAACTTAAACAATAATTTATATTTAATAAGAGGTAATTTAATAATAATAATATTTTATTAAAATATTATTTAATTCAAAAATCCATTAATTTCTTAAAATAAATTTCATAGTTGAATGTTAACTAAAAATACTATTTGTGCTTTAAAAACTATTTACAAAGTAACAATAATAAAATGAATTTATATTCTATATAAAATAACAATGCAAATAATCATAGTACTAGGGTATTATTACATAACCCCTTATAATACTCACATAATACCAAAGGTTAAGGTTTGTGATGGTGAAAAACATTTTGGGTGGCTCAGATAACATCGCTCGGGTGGTAATCTCTACCAACTTCCACTACTCCTGTAGGCAGTTCCGTTCGACCTTAACATGTTAAATCTCAGCTTGGGCTTGGTCAAGAGAGAAGCCCAATGACACCACCTCCTTTCCAAGATCTGAAAAATGGGCTTTGTACGGGGCAAGTCTACTAGATGAGGCCATCGCTTCCTTTGTCTGAGTAAATTGGATTCGTTAAAGCCCTAAATTTATACTGATGATGTGATCACTGTTCAACGACTATATTAGAACGGTCAAAATTCATAACGGTATTTTAAAATCCAAAATCATAAAACCAAATAAGTGTATATGTTATATAACCATTTTAAATAATAAGGCATTAGATCAAGAGGACTTTTCATTGACAAAAGTTTGGGTCATTACCACTAGAATATACTATGTATCTTAACTGATAGAGATATGATCCTACCCCAAGGAATGTGTCACTATATCCCGATAGGACCCAGTTGGAAAATAGATATGTGTGCAATCACGTTTCTTTGGAATATTCTTCCAGTTTGTTTTGATAGGGATATGTGCATGTCTTAAGGCATGTGCTGCCCTCAGTTGGTGATCCCTAGTTGGAATGAGAATATGATGCTAGTATGATTCCTTTCGAGTATCCCATTGGCCTTTTTCAAAAATTATTTGATCCTATCTAGAGTAATGTTCCCCTATCACTTAGTAATACCCATTTGGAGTAGGAATATGAGCCAAGTCCAGTTCCTTTGAAGTATGTCACCATTATTTTTCAATAAGAATGTGAGCCTATCCTGAGGAATGTGCTTCTCTCACATGGTGAGCGCTGACTGGAATGAGAATATGATCCCAATCCAGTACCATATACATTGCTGGGATATTCCAATAATACACCAGAATGGAAGAAAGAATGTGTGGATACTCTAGAGAAACCATTTTTTTATTCTGATATGAGTGTGTTGGTTCCTGTGATATATGGATAGAAGTATGTTCCTATCAGTGTATCTGTAACAGTTCTAGAATATGCTGGTGTATTCCTTCAGATATTTCCATAATTTAATGAAATTTTAGTAATGTGTAAACATGCATGTAATCCTTCACATTTTCTATCTCCAATATATAGTGGAAAATATATTCAATTGAATTGGGGATATGATCCCACATATATCCTCCTTGTGCCATCGAAATATACATATTGAATTCATGCATGGGGGAAGGGATATGTGTCTCCCATATTATTTCTATAGGAATATTCCCATGCACTGGTTTTGAGTGAGTAGAGATAGGACCCTGATCTATAGCTACCTCCAAAATATGTTGGCATGCATCATCAGTGGAAACATGCCGACTTGGTGAGTCAGTCAACGATCAAAAATATTGAATTTTTTCCCGTGGATGTATGTGGTAATAATTCAATTAATTCAATAGATATCACATCCAACTTCCATCATGGAACCTCAAGGTGTTGAGCTAAACCCACTGGAACTTGGTGCTCATCCTTCACTTACTAAGAAGTAAGTCATAGAGAGACAAACTCTACAACTCCATTCTTAATCCCTAGCCACCAAAACCGATGCCGGAGGTCCTGGTATATCTTTTCAACACCTATATGTATCACCATAAGAGATATTTGAAACCCTGTTATAACCTCCACTCAAAACATCATTGGTACAACCATGTATCCTCAAAAAAGAACATTGTGCTCCCCCTTTAAAATATCCGTCAGGAGCATGTCCTACATATATATTAGCACATAGGATATTATAGTCAGTATCCCCAAGACATGCCTCCATGAATATATGTAAGAGTAGAGGGGTGAAAACAATCGATTGGAGGTACGATTTTCTATATCCGTCCATAAAGGACAACTCTAATGATTCAAAATTTTCTAATGACTCTTTTAGAAACTTCAAACAAAAGTTTCTGCTGAGAGAAAATGATACCACATTCCCCTTCCCATGAGTATATATAATTTAAATGTTATAAACATGGAAGAACTATAGACATCACCTCAGTATCAATTTGAGATAATTCTGAGAGAAAATATACTCTAGACTCTAGTGATCATAGTAGACAATAAACCACTCCCCCATCAAGTAGTGTCACCAAATATTCAAAGTTAAGACTACCACTACTAACTCAATATCATGGATTTTGTAGTTCTATTCATTTAGTCTCAACTATCGTAAAACATAGGAAATCAATGCTTGCCTATGCATTAGGAGACACCCAATATTGGTTCCTGATGTATCACAGAACACTATGTTCTTAAACCCTCCTCTAGAATTCTCACGATTGGAGCGCTCATCAAAATCCACCTCAACTACTAAAAAGCCTATTGGAACTTATCTATCCACACGAAAGTCATCCCTTTCGAGTAAAATCTATCATGGGTGATGATATCCAAGAGAAATCGTGTATTAATCTATGATAATAGCCTTCAAACCGAAGGAATCTTCGCACCTCCGTCACACTTTTTTGGTGGCTCTCATTCTAACACTGCCTTGACATTGGCTAGGTCCACTTCCACTCCATATGGGGAGATAAATATTCTAGAAAGTTGACTGCATGAATCCAAAACTAGCTCTTTGAGAGATAACTATAAAGTTGGTACTCCCAGAGTACATCTAGAACTATCCTAATGTGTCATGTGTGCTCTTTTATGGACACCCCATATACAAGGATATCATCGTTGAAGATCCCCCTGAACCAGTCTAAGTAAGGATGGAAGACCGATTCAAGAGTCCCATGAACACTGTTGGGGTGTTCTTCATGCCAAAGGGCATCACCAAGTACTCATAGTGACTGTAAATACATTTAAATGAATTATTCAGTATATCATCATCCCATACTCAAATCTAATGATAACCTAATCCGAGGACAACCTTGGATAAATATCAAGTCCCTCTCAACTAATGAAAGAGGTAACCGATCCTCAGTAGTGCATACATGTTCTTCATAGTTACCAGGTTCAAGTGATGATATTCCACACATAACCTCAAGATTCTATCATCTTTTATGAAAAAATAGCGCTTCCCATGGTTAAATACTAGGTCTTATATAGACCTTAATCTGCAAATCTTCTAACATCACCCTTAGGTCACGAAACATTGTTGGAGCCATCCGATATTCTGGTGTAGATATCGGTGTTGTCTCAGGGTGTAGATAAATGCAGAAGCCTATCTCTTACTGGGGAGGTAAACCTGGAACATCTTCAGGGAAGACTTCCTCGTACTCTACCACTACCGATGGAAACTAGGAACTCATAACATCTACTGAACCAAGGGTTAGAATAGCCAACTAATGAGTAATCAGTTTCACGCTCCTATAAACGAGTCCATCCTACACTGTCTCAGTTTTATTTAAATTGAAAAAGGAAAACTGGTTATCAACATAGTGGACACACCACACCCTTCACCTAAAATATTCAATCTGGTCATGAACTATGTACAACCAGTCCATATCGAGAATGAAATCATAAGGCTTCAATGCTGCTACCCATAGATTCCAACCAAAACTCTCACCTCCAAGGGTCAGGTCACCTTGTTAGCATACATGTGGGATCAATGAGTTATCTCCAGTAGGAGTCAAAAAGCATATGGGCCAAGTAAACAGTTCAATTGAAAGAATTAGGTTTCATACAAGATATCTTTCAAGAAAAGAATAAATAGCCCCCTTGTCTATAAGTATTAAATCTAAAGTACAAAAGAAACATATTGTACCTAAAATCATTCGTGGAACCCTTGAGTCATAATCCTTGACCGCCATCACCTATCCCTGCCCTCTTCCTCCAACTCTCTAAGCCTGGCGTGGACCACCTTGAGGTGGTGGAGGTAATAAGTTGAAACATCGACCAACTACCGCTGATCTCCCGTATTATTTTCCACAGCCACCATTATGCGAACTTGCCTTATCATTCCATTTCCTCTACCTTGATGATCCATTCATATACTCTCTGTCATCTTTTCGGTGTGTCAGAAAATCACGGGCAATATGTCTCCTTTTGTCACATGAGTAGCACCACCTATCTCTAGGATTATTGGACCCACACTGTGAGCCCTGAACTTCAAATACTCTTTCCTAGGATATCCTCGTGATGTGTATCACACATCCACATCCCTTGTAATGATTTTGGATCCCTAATAATGAGGTCTCATCTCCGTCTTTACCACTACCAACTATCACATATTCATTTTCTCAACAAAGAATCTTTCAACCACCAAAACTCACACTATCACCCAAACATAGGTAGGAATGCATAGAGGGATAAATCTGGATCAAATGTCTCTATGTGAACCTTTCTCCAAGGTCTGTTCAATGAAAAAATGAACTCAAACCATATCCATTCAGCGCCTAGAATGGTTCGTAAACATCAATGAATACTCAACCACTATCATTATTCCCTACTAGAGCTGTAGAATCTCATGGATATGAAAAAATCTTAGTGTATTTGGTGAGAACTCCTCTTTTAAGATATTCTTGAACTCACTCCATGAAAGAGTCACCTCATCGTAAGACATGGTAACTGAACTCCACCATCAACCTGCTGAGCTATGAAGAAGGCTTGCTACTAGGACCAATATCTGATTTGCTGGTGTCCTGAATAGATGAAAATATCAAGACACCACCTCAATTGAGTCCTCAACTACCTATGGATTGGGATTAACTCAAAAACTAAGGGGTATCTGTCATTAAAACTCATGGATCACACTCAGCCAGCACACCACATCTTCTGGTATTGCGGGTACCATGTGCTTCTCTATAGGTGGTATGGATGGTGCACCACCTAGAGGTAACATCCCAGGAATTGGTCCCTGTATCGAAGCCTCATCACTGAGGGGGTCATCCTCATGATCAATTTTCTTAATCCTAGATAGCATATGTCGTAGTGCTATCCTAGAATAAACAAGATGTACCATAATCAATGAGTATATCTAGAGATAAAAATCAAGAATGAAATGGAAGTAAAAACCCTTCCTATATGATGAATGTACTATTATTTTCCCTAAAACCAATGTTATCATGTACCATGTCAGAAAGCAGGGGATCCGATTCTTGGTGTATGGATACATCGTCCACCATTCCAAAATTGGAGTCCCTGGCTTAAAATTTTAACTCAAAACAATTAACACTATTTCACTAAACAAATCTCATTGAATCCCAATCCTAAATTAGAGAAGACTTCCTCATATACCACTATGTTATGACCCGTCCAAGTGGAGCCTATTTCACAACTCCCTTAGAACTCCTCCATTAGGCCAGGGGATGGTGACTAGCACCGAGTAGGCATATCACTAAAATGGGAGGCATTGCCTATATACCCGTACACACACAGACACAAATATTGTCCCACAAAATGATAAAATATGAAAATAACTAAAACAAAAATGCATGCATACATCTATATCCCACAACCAGAGTATAACAAGATGTAAAGAAAGTGAAGAAGGCCAAATACAATCCCACCATAAAGAGTATGTTAACACAAGTTCAGCCTTATTATAAAGGTACTGGGACTGCTATATGAAAGCCACAAGAAAACACCTTGGTCTGTCCGATCTCACTAGGCACCTTCTAGTCCTAGTCCACCCAGGAATCCGTTAAAAGGTTGATTTTCTACACAAGATACGACTTGTGTGGGAAAATCCCGTGCAAGGGTGAGTATAAAAACACTCAGTAGGACACCCCAAAAACCATGAAGCAATATAACCAAGGAAAGTGTTGTCAAATCAACACAGGTATGTGTTTATAAAACATATAAAATAGAATATCTAGATATACTCAAAAAATACACACAATATAGAGTTAATACACAACCATAATATACCATCCCAAGGATTCCAGCTCGAAGAATCCATGAAGCAATCATCTTGGTGAACACACTCTTAATTCCAATAGAACTTATGATGTCCATATGAGTGGTACTTGTAACACACAAGTTTTTTTAAAAAATAAATGGAAATTCATGTAACATTTTTTAAGTAGATATTTATAAATATCCTTTAAAAATAAATTTTTCACTTCAATGTTTTAAATTTCAATAAATAGTCATCTATAATTGTATTCAGTAAGTTATTTGGAGCCTAATGGAACCAACTTGTTTTTTTGGTGAATAGTAAAATACACTTATGAATAGTAATATGAATAGTAATATGACCTTAATGAGTAGTTAATTGTACTATTATTTTATTTTCTTAAGGTTTGAAGATAATGACATTTTGGTTAATTTTTCAATGTGATATAAAAGCAGTTATAGTTCTAAAATTGTTAATTTTTGAATAAGTATGCATTTATTTAAAAATAAAATTAATAATATTTAGAATTTTTTTTAAAAAAATGGTCTTCATTTTTGAATTCTACACATCAAAAAATTGTATGGGTGAATTTTTGGGATTTTTCTAAAATTCTTGAATTTTTGATAAATTGTGAAATACGGTAAAATACTGTATATTCAAATTATCTGTTAAATACACTATTTATGATATCATAAGTGATTTAATAATACTATTTGGGTCGAAATAAAAATCCATTTTTACTATTTTTGGTCACATGAATAAATATTATTTATAGTCTTGAGCAAAAATATTATAATAATGATTAAAATAATTAAAAATACCCCCTCCCCTCCACTATAAATACCACCCTCATTACCCTCTTCCTCCCACATCTCTCAGTACTTAAACCTTACCTAATTTCTACCTAATACTCTTTTAAAGTCTCTTCCCCACTTCTTAGAGCTTCTTGTCTCACCAAAAGGCAAAAACCAAAGGCCTTAAGGGGGATCTCAAGTAGAAGAGATCAAGAGGTAAACATCCCCTTTTATTTTCTCTCTTTCCTTTCATTTTATGTAATTCTTTTTCATTAAATTTGTATTATGTTGTGATATTTAATTACATATCCCCCTTAATTAACATATTATTTAATAATGGTGAGATACCCCTTTTCTCTCATCAATTTATTTTAAGAAAATTATAACGACGCTGTTAGGATGTCGAATTTGTGTAAGGAATTTCTCAATTTTATTTTATTTTGAGTTCCTTCCTTTTCATCTTCTTTCCTCATATCCTCTTATCCATGAGAAATGATATCTCTTGAATCTTTTATATTCTATATTTTTTCATGTTCATGTAAAATTCATCATCAATATTCTTTTCCTCCCCACTTATTCAAGGAATTAAAAACATTGTTCGTGATGTGTCGAATTATCGACATTGTGGATGATATGATTTCTATTTTCCTTAATTTCGTAAAGTCTGGTCATGAAACCATTTTTATGGTTGAACCAGATTATAATATATTAATTATGTTGCATCCATGGTTCTGCAATTATTTTTTATACATTGTTTTAAATTATAAAACAAAATGTGGTCATTATTATCAAAGAACCACTAAAATGATCTATACGAACATCATTAATATTTTAACTAATGAATGACCATCATTTAAGAATTAAAAATGATAAATGGTACAATTTATGGTATTATAAATAAATAAATACCATTCCATTACAATTCTAGAGTTTCACTTCCAATCGACTAGAACATCCATCATGAACCAATCATGGAAATCATTTAAAGAACAATCCCTAAACAATACAAGGAACAAAATACTAACAATTAAAGGCTGAAGAGAGGTTATTAAATGATCATATAAGAAGATATAAACATGATAATGTTTCTTTGAAATACTAATAACACTATTTTAACCATTATATAATAGTTTTAAACATGTTTAATTAAGACAAACCCGAGGTAAGGGAATTCTTAACCCAGTATCCATTCCTTGGGTTAACCTTTTACTTCGTTATTTATGTGGTATTAAAATTTTTTGTGTGATTTTTTTTGTATATAATATCTTTAATTATGTGTAATTATAGTTTATATACATATTACATCCACTCTATTATGTTTCACTTCAATTATATTATACGTATAATGGAGTTTTCTTTTAAAATCCTCTTTTAAAATTCAGTTTTACAAAATTCAAAAGTAATGTTTTTATGCTATTATTCATGTTTTATGATTATGTTATGGTTATTGGGAATTGTTTATGATGAAGTGTGGGACCTATATCTCCCTCCAACGAATTGTGTATGTGTATGTTGCAGGTCGAACGTATGGTTACTCTAAGTGTAACTACGATGGTTACACAAATTGTAAGGTAGCCGTGAGGGTTAAAAATTATAAGGTAGCTGAGAGAGCTACACGATTATGTAAGTAATTCTACAAGATACCTTTATGGTTATAATTATGTTCTTATGTATTGTGGTAATCTTTTGTAAATCTCATGTTTCACAATGTAAGTATATATATACAAGTGATGAGTATGTCTTTTGAAAATTATTTCACACGTAACAAGTATTCATGAAATAATGTGTTCTTTAATTCTATTTAAATCCCTTACTGAGATTTTGTACTCATATAATGTTTTTAAATTATTTTCATATATTATAAGGATGTGTAAGGCAAATAAATAATCGAAGTTAAATTTTTGACGATTTTTCAAAGAAATCATGTTTTATGTGAAACGTTTTATATTTTGCAAGAATGGAATACTGTTTTATGGTATACACTCTGTAATAATGTTTAATTTTTTTAATGTTTTATGTCAAAATTATCTAAATATCTAAACATGAAAATATCCATAATGTGAAATTATGTTAATTCTTAACTAAATTCTAGATTATCTAATGTAATAAGGTCGGGTCCTTAAAGTTGGTATCAGAGGATGGTTTATATAACATTAGAGGTTAGGATGATGTTAAGAAATTACCATAAATGTTATTTTTACTCTAGGGTAAATTTGAAATGATATATCATTTAAATATTATCATGTTTCTTCATCTAAGAAATTTTTGTTCAGAATAGTTGTCTGCAGATGAAATAGGGAAACTAAAGACAAGAGGCACCAATAGAATGACATCCTTCTGAATCTACAGCCCAAACTTTTGGGGATTGGAACTAAGTAGTTTGTGACTAAAATGTCCTAGATGGCGTAGGAAATAATTGGTGGTGGAATTCATGTAAGAGAACAAATATAGGTACCACAACGGAACATGACAATATTGGAACATTTTATGAGACAACACCCTCCTTCTTTCA
Organism: Viscum album; assembly: GCA_963277665.1. Lineage (NCBI taxonomy): Eukaryota > Viridiplantae > Streptophyta > Magnoliopsida > Santalales > Viscaceae > Viscum > Viscum album. The sequence goes on along the minus strand of OY728129.1, from coordinate 408,488,705 downwards.
ATGGATATTCCAACCCAATTGTGGCTGAAGGATGGATTAAAGCCCTTGAAAACATATTTAATATTATGGGATGTTTAGATAATCAAAAGGTATGTCCTTCCATTTATCATTTTAAAGGTGAAGTTTATCACTGGTGGTCAATGGTAAATAATATCAAGGATAGAGAGGATACTTATGCCTTAGATTGAGATGGATTTAAAAGTCTTTTCATTGAAAAATATTTTCATAAGGGGGTGAGACATATGATGGAGAAGCAATTCATTGAACTGAAATAGAAGGGGGAATATTTAGTGGCCATGTTTGATGCGAACTTCACCCGACTGGTGAGGTATCCTCCAAATCTTATTCTAGATTTTGATAGAAAAATCTACCACTTTTACTCAGGATTAAAGCCAAGGTATCGAACGGTGTTGGCCTCCCATAAATTCAAAAGTTATGAGAAACTTGTCGGATGTGCTGAGAGGGTAGAGATGGAGTTTTCTGATGATAATTTTCATTTTGGAAATAAGGATAAGAAGAAGTCAAGATGACAAGCGATGGGTAAAAATAAACCAAAGAAATATGATGGTAAGAAAGTAAAGTTCCTAGTTTGTGAAAATTGTGGCAATAAACACACTAGGGAATGGCATAGAAAAATTGGGAAGTGTTTTAAATCTTTAAAGATTGGACATATAGACCATGATTGTAATGAAATTGATCCTAAGACAAATCATGATAAGAAAATTATAAAGTGCTTAAATGTGGTGAGATGGGTCACTATGCAAATTCCTACCCAAAGAGAGATCCAAATGATGCAAAGAGACCAGAATATAAGAAAAAAGGTGTAGTGAGATCCTTTTAAACTATGTTAGTAGATGTCGGTCCATCAAATGAAGTTGTATTAGGTACTCTATTCTTTTACCCAGATTTTTCTAAGTTTTTGTTTGATACAGGGTCTACACACTCCTTAATCTCTAATAACTTTTCGTGTAAATTGGAAATATCAACTCAAAAAATAAAACTGTAACTTTTTGTTAAAACACAAGGGGAAATATTATAGTAAGGAGGGATTATAAGAATCATTCTATTGTGGATTGTGGAAATTTTTTACCTGAGAACATTGTTGTCATTCCCTTAGTCAAGTTTGATGTTAATCTAGGAATGGATTGGCTTTCTGTTTATCATGTTAAGATTGACTGTAGAGATAAATAATTTGTTTTCCAGATAGAGTTTCAATTTGTATACAATAATGATCCCATAAAATTGATAACATATCCAAAAGTTGAGAAACTGTTGCAAGATGGAAATGAAAGTTATCTTTATAATATTGTTGAAACTAAGGGAATTATTCAGATTAATGATGTGCTAGTGATAAATGATTACCTTGATGCTTTTCCTGATGAGTTACTCGGTGTCATACTTGATCAGGAAGTCGAATTCACAATTGAATTAGTTCATGATACAAAGAAAATTTAAAAACCCTCATATCGTATGGCTCAAATATAACATCTTGAATTGAAAAATCAGTTGCAAGATTTACTTGATAAAGGCTCCATTCGTCCTAGCACTTCACCATGGGGCGATCCTATTTTGTTTGTTAAAAAGAAAGATGGTTCCATGAGACTTTCTATTGATTATAGAGATTTGATTAACATCACTATTAAAAACAAGTATCATTTTCCTTATATCGATGACTTGTTTGATCAGCTCTAGGGAGCTCAGTACTTTTCCAAGATTGACTTGAGATCCGGATACTATCAGCTGAAGGTGAAGGTGGATGATATCACGAAAACAACCTTTTGTACTAGATATGGGCATTATGATTTTTATGCCATTTTGGTAAACTAATGCACATGTTTTATTTATTAACCTTATGAAAAGAGTATTTTATGAGTTCTTGGATAAGTTTGTGGTTGTATTTATTGATGAAATTCTATTATTTTATAAAAATAAATAGGAGCATGAAAAACAACTAATGTATTCTCTATAAATCTTAAAAGAAATGAAGCTGTATGGAAATTTACGAATGTTTGATTTTGGGTTAAAACAGATTTATTTTCTTTGGAACATTATAAATAAGGATGTAATAATAGTTTATGTAGCCAAAATAAAAGTGGTTGATGAATGGAAAAGACAACCAAATGTTACAGAGATTCATAGTTTTCTTGTATTAGTAGGTTATTACAAACTTTTTGTTAATAACTTTGAATGGTTATCTAACCTGCTAACTATGTTAACACAAGAAAGGGGTTAAATTTTTTTGGACAGTAGAATGTGATGTTTGTTTTTATGAAATGATGAAGATATTGGTGAATGCTCTAGTTTTGGAATTTCCTTCCTAAAATGGTGAGTTTTTCATCTATAATGATGCTTATTTGAAGGTACTTGGTTGTGTTTTGATGCAAAATGATCAGGTAATTGCTTATGCTTCAAGACAACTTAAACCTCATGAGTTAAATTATACCACATATGATTTGGAATTTGAAGATCTGGTTTTTTCTTTGAAAATTTGGAGGCATCATTTATATGGAGCCAAATGTAAAATATATACTGACCATAAAAGTTTGAAGTATATATTCACTCATAAGGAATTAAACATGAGGTAGAGAAGATGGATTGAACTATTAAAGGATTACGATTTCACGATCATTTACCATCCTAGAAAAGGAAACAAAGTGGTGGATGCCTTGAGTTGAAAATATCATGCATCATTAACCATGTTATGTTTGGAACATGATCCCTTGATTAATGATTTGATGAATTTTGGATTTGTAGTTGTTGGTATAGGAAATACCTCTATTTTGTCTCAGGTTTCAGTGCAATCATCATTATCAGACATAATTAAGCAAGCGCAGAAGGAAGACCATGAGATATAAAAAAAGGTAGAATTGGGTAAAATGGATAAGTTACCAGAATTTAACCTTGATAAAGATTGTATTTTATGATTTGGTAAAAGGTTGTGTGTGCCTTGTGATTACCAGTTTAAGAAATAATTATTGTGTGAAGCTCATAATTCTCTGTTTTCAGATCATGCTGGTAGTACTAAGATGTACAAGGACCTCAAAGAGTATTATTGGTGGGATGGAATGAAAAAGGGTATTGCTGATTTTACTGTGAAATTCTTGACATGTTAACAGGTTAAAGAAGAGTGGCAGTTACTGAAGGGGATGCTTCAACCTTTTACAGTGCTAGAGTGGATATGGGAGATTGTATCTATGGAAATCGCGGAGGGACTACGAAAGACTACTCAAGGTAACAATGCGATTAGGGTTATTGGTTATCGTCTGAAAAAATATTCACATTTTATTTCTATTTGAGATTCAATGTCTCTGGATCAGATTTCTCGATTGTACCTCAAATTCATTGTTAGGCTAAATGGAGTTCCTCTTTCCATTGTATCTGACTGGGATCCCAGGTTTTTATCTAACATTTGGAAGGGACTTCAAAAGTTGTTGGGTACAGAATTAAATTTCAATACAGCTTTTCAACCATAATTAGATGGGAAATCAGAATGAACCATTCAGACATTGGAGGATATGATTTGAGCTTGTTCAACAGACTACCAGGTAAGTTGGGATCATCATCTTTCATTTAATGTGTTTTCTTATAATAACAGTTTTCATTTCAGTATACAGATGACACCTTTTGAGGATTTGTAAGGGAAGCAGTGTTGGACTCTAGTGTTTTGGGATGAAGTCGATGAAAGAATGTTCATGGGGCCATAATTAGTATAGGAAGTGGTAGAGAAAGTGAAGATGATCCAGCTGCACATGAAGACAACTCAGAGCAAGAATAAATGTTATGCAGATAACAGAAGGAAAGACTTATCTTTCGAGGTAGGTGACCATGTTTTTTTTAAATCACTCCTTGGAAAAGTGTGATGCGTTTCGTTAAGAAAATTAAGATAATTCTGTGGTTCATTGGTCCTTTTGAAATCCTAGATAAAGTTAGACCAGTTTCACACCGAGTAGCATTGCCTCTGAGTTTGTCTCTGGTACACAATTGTTTTCATGTTTTGATGTTGAGGACCTATGTTCCAGATTCATCACATGTCATGAGCCCAGAAGCAGTTTAGTTGGAAGAGAGCCTTTCTTATGAAGAGAAACCAGTTCATATTATTGATCGAAGGGAACATGTATTGTGGAATAAGTTAATCCACTAGGTAAAGGTTTTGTTTTTGGAGAAACCACATGGTACAAGAAGCAACATGGGAGTTTGAAAATTCTATGAGATAAAGGTACCCTTACTTTTTTAATAAGTAAATAAAATTTTGAGGACACAATTTTTAGAAGGTGGTGATATTGCAAAACCCCATGGTTTTTTATAAAAATAAATGAAAATTCATGAAACTTTGTTTTAAGTAGATATTTATAACTATACAATAAAAATAATTTTGCCACATCTATGTTTTAAATTTTGAAAAATAGTCATCTACAATTGTTTTCATTAATTTATTTAGAGCCTAATAGAACCAACTTGATTTTATGGTGAATAGAAACATATTCTTATGAATAGTAATATGTCCATAATGAATAGTTAATTGTAATTTTATTTTATTTTATTAAGGCTTGAATATAATGACATTTTGGTTAATTTTTCAATGTGATATAAAAGCAGTAATAGTTTTAAAATTATTAATTCTTTAACTAAGTATGATTTTATTTAAAAATTAAATTAATAATATTTAAAAAAATTATTTTCAAAAAATGGACTTCATTTTTGAAGTCTACACGTCGAAAAATTTTAAGGGTGAATTTTTTGGATTTTTCTGAAATTCTTGAATTTATGATGAATACTGAAATACGGTAAAATACTGTATATTCAAATTATCAGTTAAATACAATATTTATGACATCATAAGTGATGTAATACCACGTTTTTCAAACTCACATGATACTATTACTTTTTGGGGTCAAATTAATTAAAATTATTCACACTCTTGAGAAACAATATTATAATAATGATTATAATAATGAACAATACCCCCTCCCCTCCACTATAAATACCTCCCTCATTCCCATCTTCCTACCACAACTCTCAAGCCTTGAGCCATACCTATTTTCTACCCAATACTCCTTAAAATTCTCTTACCCACACCCTAGAGCTTCTGGTATCACCAAAATTTCAAAACCAAATGCCTTAAGAGGGATCTCAAGGACAAGAGATCAAGAGGTAAACATCTTCTTTTATTTTCTTTCATTCATTCCATTTTTTGTTATTATTTTTCATTCCATTTGGATTATGTTGGGATATTTAATTCCATATAACTCTTAAGTCCCATATTATTTAATAATGATGAGATATCCCTTTTTTATCATCAAATTATTTTATGAAAATTTAAATGACACTATTAGGCTGCAGAATTTTTGTATGCAATTTCCCAAATTTTCTTTTATTTTGAGTTCCTTTATTTTCTTCTTCTTTCGTCTCCTCCTATTATACAAGAGGAATAAAAGATATATAATCTTTTATATTCTGGATATTATCATGTTCATGTAAAATTCCTCATCCATCTTCTTTTCCTCCCCCACTTACTTAAAATTAAAAACATTGTCTGTGATGTGTCGAATTACCTACATTGTGGAAGATTTGATTTCAATTTTCTTTAATTCCTTAAAGTTTGGTCATGAAACCATTTTTATGATTTTAACAGGTTATAATATATGTATTATTTCTCATCAATGGTTATGGAATTATTTTCTATTTATTGTTTTAAATTATAAAACAAAAAGAGGTCGTTATTATCAAAGAACCTCTAAAATGATCTAAACAAACATAAATAATATTTTAACTTATGAATAATCCCCATGTAAGAATTAAAAATGATAAATGGTATAATTATTGGTACTATAAATATATAAATACCATTCCATTCCAATTCTGTAGTTTTATTTCCAACCGACAAGAACATCCATCATGAACGAATCATGGAAATCATGTAAAGAACGATCCCTAGAAAATACAAGGAACAAAATAGTGACAATTAAAGGGTGTAATTTGGTTATTAAATGATCATATAAGATGTTATAAAAATGAAATTGTTTATTTAAAATACTAATAACACTCTTTTAACCATTATATAGAATTCTTAAACAAGTTGAAGTAATACAAACATGAGGTAAGGGAATTCTTAACCCGATTTCCGTTCTATGGGTAAAACTTATAATTCGTTATTTATGTGGTATTAAAATTGTTTGTGTAATTTTTTGGGTATAATATGTCAAATTATGTGTAATTATAGTGTTTATAGATATTCCATCCCCCCTGTTATGTTTCAATTTAATTATATAATATTTATAATGGACTTTTATTTTAAAATCCTCTTTTAAAATTCTGTTTTACAAAATTCAAAAGAAATGCTTTTATGATATTATTCATGTTGTATGATTATGTTCTTGTTCATGGGAATTATTTATAATGAAAGGTGGGACCTATATATCTCTCCAATTCATTAGGTATGTGTATGTTGGTTGTCGGTCGTATGGTTACTCCAAGTGTAACAACGATGGTTACACAAATTGTAAGGTAGTCGTAAGGGTTAAAAATTAAAAGGTTTCCAAGTGGGTTATAAGATTATGTAAGAAATTATACAATATAACTTTATGGTTATAATTATGTTCTTATGTATTGTGAGAATCTTTTGTAAATATCATGTTTCACAAAGTAAGTATATATATATATATACAGGTGATAAGTATGTCTTTTGAAAATGATTTCATATGTTAAAAGTATTCATGGACTAATGTGTTTTTTTTTATTTTTATATGCCTTACTATGATTTCGTGATCATCCCACGTTTTTAAATGATTTTCATAGGTTATAAGGATTTGTAAGACAAAGAAGTAAGCCAAGTTAAATGTTTTTAGATTAGTCAAAGAAATCATGTTTTGTGAGAAAAGTTTTATATTTTGTAAGAAAGGAATACTATTTTATATTATCCACTTTGTAATAATGTTTACTTTTTTGAATGTTTTATATACCAATTATCTAAATATATAAACTTGAAGAGATACTAAATGTTAAAGGTAGTTAATTCTTGACTATATTCTACATTATGTAATGTAATAAGTTTGATTCCTAATAGTATTGATCATCAGGTCTCACAAAGATTAAGATACACCAATAATCAAAAGAGAATACGATACACAAATGAGGGTCACTTCCAAGACCATGTATTTATAATAAAAACTCAACCTATATTAACCATGCTAAGTAGAGGATAAATTCCCAGGTAGTGTTTGTCACGTGGATTCCAAGAACTCCACCTAGGGCACAAAGATGAATAGAGGATCTCACTCCAGACCTCTTGGAGAGATTCTATTGAATTTATCCAGGAAGTCCTCCTAAAGGGATCATAGTCCTAAGAGTAGGAAATGATTCATACAAACTTTCAGGTAAATGATAAAGGGAACACACATTAATGAAACCGTTCCAAGATAAAAAGTAAAAATGATTCAAGCTAGGTAGAAAGGGGTTCACAGAATGTAGTAGAGGTCACACACCAATTCCCTTGACCCCTAGTGATTCCCATGTCAAAGGAACCTAGAATTCAAACCATATCTTGTAAAAAGAGAGTAAATGACATATAAGGGGATTACACACTGTTTCCCTATATCTAGGTTCCCTCCCGTGTAGTTAATCGATGTTCTAGTACACGACATCATCCCGTGTATCCATCCTCGTGTACCGGTACATGGGGTAACATGTTTACATAGTCCAAGACATGTCATATTGGGGAGTATAAAACATATAGGAATCTCATGTACTCCACCCCATGTCCATGTACTAGATGAAGTACATGCCGAGTTTATCCAAGGGGACTTAACATCATGTGTATCATGTTTTTACAGAAAACATTCTTATTTGTCCCATCTGTGCCTGTGTCTCCATCGCCTTTATATACAGCTTCAATCAATCCAAAACTCATGGATCTACTTCGTTTAAACACCTCTATGACCATTAACCATAATATGAGGTTCAAATCTATTTGAAAATTGGATTACCTTTATCTGAATCATCTTACACACACCTATTTTGAAGATTGGGGGTTTCAAATTGACATGTTCCATTCACTACTACCACTCTCACACCTCCGTTTTAACATTCTGATCCCAGATCATCAATATCATATCGTTGTTCCAATAATCATGTGCACAATGAACAATTAATCAATGTTTATTGAACTATAGACCAAACTAAGAACTCTAGTGATGAATAGAAAAATATGGGAGAAGGATCATAAAACAAGAAAATAGAAACAAGCCTGGACATATTCAATTAGCCTCAATTATTTTCCATTAGAATGAAGAATGATGAAATAATCTATTAAAAAAATCCCAATGTAAATATCCTTGTGAAATAATCCCAACCCACATAATGATTAATCCTCATGCCAATATGTTCTTTGATTGGTCTGTGTTTTTCATATAAATCAATAATTGGGAAAAGAAACAATTTGTAATGCATTCACTATGTCAAATTGGTTCAATCGTTGACAAAGAATGATCTTTTGTCGTTTTCATTGACAAGATCCATTTAATATAAGGTGCGTAAATCCTTGATTTTCAACCCTGTCATTATTTGTTCAAGAGGATTCTCCAGAGGTTTTCCTCAATGACTCTTCAGAGGTTCCAGGGTTATACAGCTCACCCTGGATTTCCAAAATAAGGATCAATTTAAAAACTATTGACCACTGCATAAAAAAATAGAGAAAAAAAATTATATCAATTATATTATCAACTTCTTCACCTAGGAAAAATTTTCCACAAAACAAAAACCACGCCGACTAATGTTAAGTATCACCTAGTGAAAACCACAATTCTAAACTCAATGGTTCACTAAGATTTCTAATTCAAGCACCCGTTTAGAAGTTATTCCATTTTTTAGGAAAACTGTGTGTGTGTGCTATTAAATGTATTTAATATATTTCAAAAAGTTATCATGGACACACGAGGTCTAAGAATTTTACATTTTCTTGGTGCCTAGTATCGAAATTAATCAATATAATATTTAAAAATAATACATATAAAATCCAATACATTACATGTCTTAAACAGCAAGTAAGACGTTATAACAGAGAAAATATATGTTTCTTATCCAAATATGTTTTCAATATTTTAAAACATAATTTAGGTTTTGTTTTATTCAACATGTCTATGGACCAATCCAATATATTATATTAATTTTGGTTTCTTTTGGTTTTATGTTTTTTTGGAATGATTTGGTTTAGATTATCTTAGTATGATTTGGTGAGATTTCAATTGGATCATTTTAGATCCATTAACTGCAACATGATTAAGTTTTATTATGTTTGTTTTGGATTTTTTTAATTATTTGATTTTTTTAATTTCATATTAATTAAATTATGTTTGATACTTTTTGAATTCATTTGTTTCTAGTTAGTTTTGATTATTTCAAGTTAATCCATGGTAGCTTGATTCAGTTCTATTATATTCAATTCAATTCAGATCCATTATGAAATGTTTTATTACACATGATTTTATTATATTATATATTATATGAATTTTTATCTTGGTTTGATATAGTTTAATTTATTTTGTTATAGGTCATAATAATTGATTTCAATTCTATTTGTTTAGTTTTTTTTTTCAATCTGATCCAATTTATCTCTATTCATTTTATATTTTGTTATGTTATTTTTGAAATTATGTAAATTAATGGATTTTAATTTAGTTTTAATTGGTTAAAATATTTTCAGTTCATTTACATTTTGTTATATTTAGTTATATTATCTTTACTTCAATTTAGTATAGTTAGAATTGGTTTGGGTTAAGTTTGGAATTATACATTTAGGTTGAATTAGTCTAGGTTGAATCTTGTCAGTTCAATTCCATTAAATTTCGGTTAGTTTGATTTATTATTTTGGTTCAAAGTAATTTCATTTTATTTTTTTGTTTCTATATTCTATTTAGTTTATGTTGTTTTAGTTTAGATCATATTGAGTTTGTTCTTGTTGGTTTGTTTTAGTTTTTTTAGTTTATTATGTTCCAATATAGTTTTTTTATTTTTTTATAATTTATTTCATCAATATGGTTCAATTTAGAATGGCTTGGTATGGAAAAGTTTTACAATGTTCAGTTTAAACTAATAAGATTTATTCAATAAATTTGTTGCTTTATTTTGGTTAGTTCATATTGAGGGGTTTATTTCAAGTTAGCTATGACTATTTAGTTTTATTTAGTAATTTTTATATATTTTTAATTTAATTAGGTTGGGTTAAGTTCACTTAGATTTGATTTCGTTTAATTTGGGTGAAATTTCTTTGTTTTTTTCATTTGTTTATATTTATTCTTTTCAATATATGTTGTTAGTTTTGGTTATGTTCAGTATGTGGTGGGTTGCATTTCTTTAATTTTATTAGATTGTTTTAGGCTATTTCATTTCAATTTTGTTCAATTATATTCAATTTGGGGCTGTTAAATTTAGTTTTTTTGTTTGATTTAATTTCATTAATATTTATTTATTTCTATTCAAGTCATTTATTTTTGGGTTAGATTGAGTTTAGCTAGGTTAGTTCATCCCCAATACATTTAATTTTTATAAGAACCTATTTGGAATTATTTAGTGTAGTACTAACTTCATGGAAAAAAGGAATGGTGAATCCCCATAATTTAAAACCCATAGATATAGAATACCAAAATAAAACTCATCACTCATATTTGAGTAGGTGATAAGCAGTGATCCAAGAAATCACTTTCTAATAAGCATAAAATTTAGAAAATGTAATTCTAAATAAAAATAAAACTAAAATAATTCATGTAATGGTTATATTATAAATCATATTCAAAATATAGTGTTCTATGGAAATAATCTCAAAATATGGAGATCATTTTAAAAAATCTATTCCATATGTAGTCCTATATGTGTTGGTTTTATAATAACACATAGAACATATAAAAATAAGGAAAGTTTTATTTGAAGGAGAAATTGATGGAGACAAATTTCTTAATTTAAAAATTGGGGAAACTAGCTAAACAATGAAATTCAAGAAGGGATAGCAGCTATCATTGGAAAATAAAATTAGTTAAAATCCACTGAAATTATATATTGGATACAAAATGTGTTTTAAGAAGAAGATGATGGAAAAACACTTGAAATTATGGATTTATAGAAACCACTTGAATTTGAAATAAAATAGAATAAACAACATAATAATAAATTAAAGATATACCATTTTAAGTAAACATTTCATGAAATAATTAGAGGAGTTTGGTCCACTTGTTCCATCACCTAAAATGGAATTGATAGTGGATATACAAGTGCCAAATTATCTAAAAACCAATTCCAATGATAAAGTGAGTTATTGCAGAGGTGAAGAATGGGATATTGATATCCAAAAAAGATGAATACATTGGGCAATAACATACCTCACCAGATATTAAAAAAAATATCTCTAAGAAGTATTTCCAATATGAAATAACTTACCATAACATTCACATTCACATTTTTTTGCAGCACATTAGATTTAAATTAATTATAATCCATTTTTCACCATTCATTAAATAAAATAAAACTGTATTAAACAAAATAATTACATTAACCCCTAATAAATTAAAATAAATAAATAACTACAGTTATTAATTTCATTATACCATAATATATATTAAGAAAAAATCAATTTTACATTGGATTTAGGTAGAGGAAGTGAGTAACTAAATTAAATAATTAAATGACTATAATTAAATTTATTATGAAAAATATAAAAAATATAATATAAATGAATCTTAGTTCAATGAATCAGGAATAACCATGACCTAACTATTTATCACTTGTTTTTTGACACCTAGATAAAAATTAGAATGATGATCAGTAGGATAAAAATATACCTTGAACTCATCGATCTGATGTTAAGGAAAAATGAAATTAATAAATTGATGAATTATGGAAGATTTATAGGGAGAATTGAGGGGATGAAACTCTGTGGGTAAGAGGGAATTAAGGATTTTTGGGGGAGGGTAGGCCACATTACACATTTTAAAAGAGTCTATATGAATTATATTAAAAAAAATCATGGTCTAACTAATAATATACCAATAAATTTTTAAAACCATAGGTATTGAGTATCAATTATAACTCAATACCAATTTTTTGTATGATATATTAGTATAGGGTAAACTTTACACATATTTTGAGTGAACTGTTGGTATATAGATTTTGGTATAACCGACATTTGTAGTATTGGAAACAATCCAAATTGAATAATAATCATGTTCAACCATGAAACTAAATCACTATATGAGAAAAAGACCCATAAAATTAAGGGACACCTACATCAACCAGAGTTATTTCCTTGATTAAAGATCATACTAAACTCTTATAATTCCATGTAAAATTATCATATACATAAAATCCATCAATTTCTTCTGGAATCCAATTTTTAATAATAACCTAAATTCACTAAAAACCCTAAATAAATCCAAGAGTCTGCATACCTTGAGAAAAATGACAAGTAGATCCCAAACCACTTCCACTCAGAACCACCTCAACATGTTGTACACAAAATAGCCATGAAGAATGATGATTTTACCATGATATGGTGGAATCGTCACTCAAAAAACCTAGACATACATACCAAAATTAGGGACCAATGAGGGAGAAAAATAACATGGAATAAGAAGTAAATCATAAATTAAAAAACAAGATCAACCACCTTCAATAAGTACAGATCTGGGATAATAAAAGGATGATGATTAAAGTAAGAGGGTTTAACCTCCCCCTACTCAAAATCATGGAAAATGGGGAATAATATTTGGAGTTTTCATTTTAAAACAGTAAAAAAATATTTTAACATTGTTATTTTAAAGAAGGAAAATAGTTACTATCATGGTGTGATATTTTGGTCATGCTTTAACACAAATACCCTAGCTAAAAAAATTCCATACACCCATATCCACCATGGAATAGCCTTATCCTTTAAAATGGAACGTGATTCTAGTAGAAAGAACATAAATCTATGGATTAATCATTAATATAATGTATTCCTTATATACTCCATAACACACTATGTCTAAGAGGAAAAAAAACTCTCATGTCCAAGTATTCACGGTGTGGTCTTCACCTTCATGGTTTAAATTAAGGTTTCATAGAGATAGAATTAGACAAAAAAATTTTTTTCATAAATTTCAAGACCCTTTCATATTACCCCTTATAGATCACCCTTATGATCCAAAATTTACCATTTTTACAACCCAAATCAACCCTCACACATCATAGGGTATCAAATGTTATATATTATATATAATTATAATCCCTAACTAAAATTTTGAACCAATCCTAGAAACCCTTACATATGGCCACCCTTATGTATTACATGGTACTAGAGCACATTACCATTTTACAACCCATATACATCATCTAGATCAACCATTACATACACTTGGGTCTTAAAATATTTAAACAATTTTACAAAATGTACCAACCTTTATGCATAGGGTCTCTTAAACATACTCGGTGACCCTTACACACATGCCTTATAACCTTTTTCTATCTCCCACGCAGCAACACCCTTACATGTAAGACACCCCATGATCCAATGCTAACTGTTATAAAAATATTCCATGCCATGGAACCCACTATTCATGGTGTAGCCTTCCACCTACGACCTGTATGCTAAGATTCACACCATAGTAGAAACCTTTGACACAACATAACTTCGATCAACCCTTCACCACTTCATAGTGTGATCTTCCTACTCCACATCATGATGGCTCCCCTAAGGCATGCCTCCATGACCAAAAATTCACCAATACAATTCACCAAAGCATATATACGATTCAAGTACTTTCCAAAAACACTATTCTCAAAGGTTATCATCATGATGTGACACCCCAAGCCATGATGTGATTTATCTTTAACCTTACATACACATACCTTTAAATAAAATACATAAATAATTTTCCACACCTTGACTCACACTAGACATTGCATGACCTAAAGTACTTATTACATAGTCCCCCCTATATCTATAATGTGATTTATCAATCTACCCCTTTTGAAAGGTTGACCCTTATCTATCATGTCATGATGAGTCACCAAGAACCAAAATTCAATGTAAGGACTCCTTGACCGCACTATAAGACCAAATTTCAAAAATCCCAATATTTCATAAACACTTAAAAACTTGGGTCATTAAAATCACTACATAATAATTCTTCTCAACCTTGAGAAGGAATAATGGTGCTTTGATCATAAATCTCAACCCACCTTGGTCATTAGCACCCTACTAACTCTTTATGTCATATCTTATAATATTGAATCAACTTTCGTTTTATTATTCCAAATACAAAAATACACTACCCACCAAAATAAATTCTACCCACTCACCAAGATTCCAATAGATCTATCTAGGACCACTATCACATCCATGGAATAATTTTTATCCATGGTTTCCATAAATCCTCCCCAAAACCTAAACCAATATTCTATGCACTTTGTTCATCGTAATCACCACACATAAATATTGGTTTAATTCACCCATTGATCCAAAAAAAAGAACTAACAAAAACTTATTCATATCTAATATTATAGAACTACCCATTTAATAACTAACTAATAACAAAATATTTTATATAATGGTTATTCCTACAAAAGTAATTTCCTACTAAAGACAAAAATCAAATAGTCTAATACCAAATACTTAAAAAAATAACATCTTGATACTTTAGACCAGCATAATAATCCATTAAATGATCCTAAAACACACATTACTATCAAAAAACCATGTCATACCAACCAAATGGATAGTTCAACAACTACTATCACTTTAGTTCAACCACTAAAATCCAAGAAAACCTAGCCTATAGAGGCATACATTTCATTTTTCCAACATTAAAGAAAACCAAAAAATACCTCCAAACATCACTTGGATCTTTCAAAAAAAATATGGAACACTATACAGACACATAATTAAAACATGTAGGTCACATCTGAAAAAAATCACTAAATTCCAATAAACATGGTTTATACAGGTAGTGGCTTCTTATCTAAAATACAAATTCAAATAATTTTACACACACTAATACTAGAAAATGTTTTTATAAAACACAAATTACCATCTAAGTGTATTCATCAAAACCAAAAACCAAAAATTACTTAACTTTCTAGTCTTTTATTTTCCCAGAAATCAACCTAGTTTTATTTTTCAAAACCATTTTAAAACCTAGTTTTAGAAACATTTCTCCATTTTTTCTCAAAACCCAAAAATCCAAACCCATTTTCAAAATCATAGGATTAGTGATACATTTCAAATAAAACCAACCTATAAAACCACTTTATGCGCACCTCATTCCACTATTATGATTTTTAGTTTTTTAATCCAAGTTCTTATAAAAAATAAAACATATAAAAAATTATTTCCCAATTGTGTCCCAATAAGAAAAATAAAAAATCCATAAAAAAGTCTCCTAAATTTTATAAATATATTCACCCCTTATTATTTATATGTTAAAAAATTTATATATTATAGTTTTCTTTATATAATAGTATATTTTGATGAGGAAATATGTCTAAAAACACCGCCTATAGGCTCTTGTATTATTTTATTAGCATGCCATAATCATAATGCCTGAAAAAGTTGACTAGATCATACTCAAGCCCTATGAATCATCCTAATTCTATTCTATACCACATGGGGATTATTAGTCAAATGCCACACACATCCAAGAGTTCTTAATCATGATTTATAGATATCCCTTAATATCATGGGTTTTAATCAATGTCATGCTAGGTAGGAATGACCTCAATCTGACTCTTGAGTCTTGAAAACCTATATACACCACTAAATAACATTATACAATCCTAAAATATTATTTGTTTCTATTTTGTAATTCCATGACCATGGTTTCTTGAAGGAAACTTAATCAGGGACACTGTATGGCCTCAATCACGATTCCCCATATTCCTGAGGCTCTTATCGAATGATAAAAGATTATAAATGTCATGGAGAGTTTATTAATCAAAATTAAACCCCAATGATCACACCCAAATCTACCACAAATTAAGCATGATCCAAATTTTTAATAAAAATACCAAACCCTTTAGACAAAAAATTTGATCCAAGAGGCCCCCATAGTCTAGAATAAAAATTAGTGAAACGATCTACATGATTCATAATAACATAACATATTAGAAATAAATATAATATAAAATGATGAAACACTAGATGATACATTTGTAGAATAATACTAAATGCAAAAAACATTAGACTTTATCAAAACTCACATAATGAACCCTATTGAATACTCAACCTCTGTAAACTATTATACATGAACCATCTATCCAACTTCAAGAGATACCTGAGCATGAAATAAAAAATTAAGGTCTCGTCATGAAGATCAATACCATTGTCATGTATGCATGTAAGGGTGGGTCTAACAAATCAGTAGGAACACACCACCCAAATATATAATTCAGAGTGTTTTTATGAGCAGTTTTATGTGTATACAAGATAATGAAGAGTGAAAATCATGCTCATTCAACACACACACCTAGAAATATAATAGAAAATACACATTCAAGATGATTCTTTAAATCATTGTGTTCTAACCATACCACCACAACACCTGTCCCATATCAACATTGACGATTTATATAAGGAAGAGAGTCAACCAATTCTATAATAAAATTCATACCATGATATAAACATTCTCAATCATGCCATGGTCTCAAAAAACATACAAAATCATATCCCATATCAAGTGTATGACCATACCTTATCACTCAAGGGAGGTCACCCACCAAACCCATGCTAATTCCCAGATTATACCCTCTCACTCAATGTTAACCTATCATGACCTGCCTTCTCTAAGAGGAGGTAAGGAACAAAAAACAGCTAGACCCTTTACTTCTTCAAGTTAAAGTAGATATAATGATCCTTGAGTCCCGCCTTTGATTGGCCCTAGAGTGGATACTAGCACCAAGGGTATAAAATATCACATAATATGGAAGTAATTACCCTTTTGATAGAACAACATCGGGAGATAAGATGATAAATCCCAAGAAAATCCAAAAACCAAAAGTAAAATTAATTCAAAAAACGGTTTCTCACATGTATTTTCAAAGTAAAGGCGATGAAAGGTACAAAAAAACTACAAATTAAAGTACCAAAAAAATAGTCTTAGAAGAAAACACAACTAATCCCAACACCTGAGCTAGTAAAGTCTATCACGGTTCTCAAAGTCCTCTTGGAAACCTGAAAACAGTTTTATGTATGTATGGTGAGTATAAAATTATACCCAGTAGGAAAATTAAATGCACCCATGAAAAAATGAGGGAAAATACTAATGCAAGAAAATAGTATAATCTCAAAGAACCTGCCAAAGAATACTAACCAGACTAGCATCACCAAGGCACACTCATCATATAATGCAAGTCAAGTAATATAATAGTATATGAACGTAAATATTTGGATACCCCACACCACTTTACCACTAGTTAACTTCTCATTCTTAATAGATAACATCTTGATGTTCCCACTCTTACTATACTCAGTCCCATTGCCACATCCTGCCCACACACACCTGGCCCTCAAACGTCACAAAATCTCACCCACAGACACCTAGGACACAACAAACACACCTCTCTCTTGAAGACACATGGGCCTCATCCTAAATACTCTTGGGAAAACAAACCTCACTTACAAACACGTAGGCCTATAATATACAAAAAACCCTTGATTGAAGAATCTTGGACTATGGTAAGCCTAAATCAAGTATAACCTTCCCAGATATGCTCGAGCAGTAAGAACCTAGATGTGGGTATGAGGAAGAAAGTTAGTAACTAGACATCTGTAACACCCCGACCTTCCATGATACGCTTCTCTTTCAATAATGCAATAACTTGCACTGTACGGAGGTTCGAGATTCTAACACACCGCGACCAATAAAAATAGCCATTATGAATAGTAATACCAACTTTTTGAAATTATATATATTTTATATTTCAAAATGGACTTCATTTTTTTATTCGTAATATCGAAATAACCCTATGTTGAATTTTTTGTAATTTTCTGAGAACTTCCAATTTTTTATGAATAGTGAAAAATACTTAAAACAACTTTATTAATAAAAATAATTTGTAGTGATAAATTATAATATTGAGTGGTTTTAAAGTATAATTATAATATATTTTTACCATTTTATACAATGGTGGTCATTAGAATTAATTTAACATTGAAATTGGACATAAACAATTGTCAATCTTTTGATATATATTGTTTCTAAAAAACATGCTATTTGTTGTGACATCGAGAATTAATTATAAAATTAATTAATGCAAATTATATGTTTGTAATTTTGTAAGATAGACATCATTTTTTAATTTGTAATATCAATTATACCTTAGGGTGAAATTTTGGCATTGTTCTGAAAAACGTAAATTTTTTATGAATAGTGAAACCACTAAGTGGTAGTTAAAAAACTGATTTTTCATTTAAATGAATCATTACAAGTTATGTGATTTTATTTTCAAAAATCCTACATACATGGTTATCATTAGGAAGTAAAATTTTGTTCAATGGGATTAAACTAATTTTTTTTGGTGAATAGTAACTGTTAAGTTTAATTAATCACGATTAAAGGTAATTAGTGAAATTTAAGGTAAAAATGATATTATAAAAATATGAAAATACCTTTACACTTGTCCTACCCCTATTTTATGAGTCATGTCCGACAAAGAAAATCCATGGGTCAACTTGGGGACCCCATGGAGCCACTTTGGTAGGAAAATGACATTAAAAACATTTTATTTAATGTTAAAATAAAAATGTCACAAACATGAGTTGTTTTACTAAAAGAATTTTTAAATGGTGTTATACAAGTAATATTTTTTACTATAAATATTAATTAGATATATAAAAGGATTTCATACATAATGATATTTGTTTAATAATTTTTAGACATTAAATAAATTAAATTATTTATGACACCATGATGATGTAGCGATTACCTCATTATTTAAGAATTTAAATAAAATGAACAGATAAGGTAAAATATTAGACCTAAACATGTCAAAAACCTATTGGATGGGTGTATTTCGAACTCTTATCACCTTATCCTCTAAATATATAATTTTGGGACCTTTTAAATCCGATAAGGATTTTATAATAAAGTATGATTTTATAACTTTCCTAGAGTGCCCCTCCTCTCCTCTTATAAAAAGCCCCCACCTCTACAACCATACCCACACCTCTCATGCCTTTGGCTCAGTAAAACCCTGCCCATTTAGTCTCTCCACATTCCAATATTACTCTTATAAGCCTAACTTTGGGCATAATTCTTCCCAAGGAAACCTTTGAGCTCAAATCAAAAAGAGTTACCTGTTTTAAAGGTAGTGTTTTCTCTTGTGTTCTTATGTTTTATTTTGCTTCTCCATCCCCCAAAAATCTTTTTATTCGTTTTTTTGTAACAAAACCAGTATCCTAAATGTACTAGTATGTTGTTATAAGAAGGATTTCAGATACACTTACACACCCCTACATCTAATGGTTAATGAACATACTGTTTATGTGGATGGCGAATTGTTGCCTCACGAAACGATGATTGTTCAACAATCATATAATGCCTTCAAATGTGGCCATTAATATGTCAATATATTTATATATGATATATAATATGTTTATGTTTTACTTAAGATTATGTATTTTTCATTTATGTCATTCCTTTATGGATTCCATTACAGGTAAATGTGATATCTTCATTTTAGGAAGTGCGGACTACCGCCCCCTCAAAGTGATTTGAATCGTTAATGCCATATGTGGGATGAATAAAGGATGGAGTAAATGGTATTATATATTATATTATACTGGAATTTTATTATACTTTTATATAATTATAACTTCATTCCATTAAATACGAAATAGAAATGAAAGTAGCGTTCATGCGTACGCACGACTTACCGTCTCCATGAACGGTGCATTTCATTTCTTACCTCTAAACGTTATGTAATATTATAAATACATGTATATAATGGATATATATGATATATATGATATCTACATAATGAATATTATTATGGATATAATGGATATTTCACCACATGAACAACTTGTAATTATAAGAAGTTTATTTTTTACTCAAGTACCAAAGATCGACAAAACGACCATTATTAACTTAAATAATTACATAATGTTCATAACAAGGTAATAAGTGATATAAAATGAATAATGAAAATTAAAAGGTTCTTAATCAAGTATAAATTAACTCTAGTTTATTATTCAGGATGTTAAAGAATGGTAGAGTCAAGTCAGACACGAGGTAAGGGAACTTCTTAACCCAATTTCTATTCTTTGGGTTAATCTCCTACTTTCAAATTTTGTCATGATATTATTATGTACTATATTGTATTTGTACTTTAATTATGTATACTTATAGTGAATACACATAATAGATATATTTTATTTAAAAATAATGATCTTTGTAAGGGAACTTCTTAACCCAATTTCCGTTCTTTGGGTTAATCTCCTACTTTCAAATTATGTCATGATATTATTATCTTCTATCTGGTATTTTTAATTCCTTTTTGTGTACTTATAGTAAATACACATAATAGGTATATTTTATTTTAAAAAAATATATTTGTAAGGGATTTCGTCTCAACCTCCATTCATTGAGGCATATTTTGTTTTATACACAACGTTCTTTTATACTGTGTATAAACCCATTTGACTTTTACTTTTATTCAAAAAGAATCTTTTTATATGAAGCGTTTTTACTAAACAACAAAAGGTAATGTTTTTTCTTACGTATGCGGCGACAACGAATTATCTACCGCTGTGACCATTATTTGAGTTTTGGCTTCCTCTACAAGCCCTAACATTTTTTTAAATGAAAAAAATAAATACCATGTTTTAATTTTCTTTTATTTTGGTATTGAAAATTATTTTGATAATGTTTTTATTTTATCAATGTGTTGTATTGATATCTTGTGATTGAAATGTGGAAATGTAATGTTTCCTTTATGCATGTTTTATGTGATACTATTATGTTATGGTTTATGATATGTACAAACCTGTTCATATGAGGAATGCATTGGACTTAATAAGTGACGGGTGGAGCCCGCTATAGCTCCTCGATGCATCGGCAGGTATCATGAGACAAACTAGTGTCTTGGAACAAGGCCTTGACAAAATATTATTTGTAGTCTTGGCACGAGGCCTTGGCTACGTGGTTATGATAGTCTGGCATTATGCATTCCATCATTATGAAAGTGGTTATTGTTATTTCATGTGGTTATTCGACCAGTAGAATATCCATGTGAATAAGTAAATGGCATTATCTCATTTTACATTTCCCATATTATGTTGAAGTTCAAGTTTAAAAGGATTTTGTTTTATTTATACAGTATCTTAAATGTTTATGTTTATTTATGAAAGCTTCCGCTATATTGTTATCCTTACTGAGCATCTGAGCTCACCCCTTCCAATGTTTTAATTTTTCTAGGATGTGAAGAAGTATATTATGAATGACCTGTAGGGATAGTATGAGGGGATATGAAGACAAGATTTTTTTTGTAGTTTTGTATTAATTTATGATGTAATGTAAAACTTATGAATGTATCTAGTGTTTCAAGGCTACTAAACTAATCGGTCTTTCGAGGCTTTATCTTTGTGATCATGTCAATGTTACGCAATAATGCACCGACTCTGGGTAACTGGGGTCGGGGAGTTACAGTTGGTATCAGAGGCAGTTTAGTACTAACCATGAAAGCTAGATTTAGATAAACTCTGATTAGAGCACATAGCTTTAAGATAGAATTTGAGGATTAGTATAGAAGAACTTCCCAGAAATTTGGTATTATAGAGATTTTGTGAGTTTTCCGAGAAATAAATCCTTGTCTGGATACGAGCAGGTAGAGGTGACTCTGGCACAGATGTACCTAGGGGTAAAACCCGAAAACATCGCTTTGAGCTAGACACGAACGAGAACTGGTGCACGACAACGGGCCTTACTGCACTCTTGGTTACGACACTCCCGGGGGATATGCTTAGGATAATTCTCATTTTTTTACAAACCATTATGAATGGTTTATGAGTATATAATTCCTCAAAGAAAACATTTTTTATGATTATGGATTATATCCATAAACCATTCAATTTACATTAAGTAATTTATAAGTTTGGAATTATTCATCGCAATTCATAAACTAACCTAGTTTATGCCATTGTATAGAAATGGCGCCCTGTAGAAGGAATGTGAACTCCATCAATATGTATGATCCAAGGAGTAATAAGGATCATATCTTTCACGGTATTATGCCAACATTTAGAAGGTAAATAGTCTCCCATGTGTTCTCAACATATGAAAAAATAATATCATGTGTTAATAAGATAAGTAAATAATTATCTGAGTCTTATGACTTTAAAGGGAAGAAAGAGAAGAAAAGGATGGAAGAGAGAATGATGGATAAAGGGGTGAGGGAAAAGAATAATTTTCCAATATATGATAACTGTGGGTCGAAACACCGTGGAACTTTCCTGAAGGGAATGGGAGTTTGTTATAAGTGTGGAGGAAAAGGACACCAAGTGCGTGACTACAAGGGTAAGAAAAAGGTTTCAAATGTACAATGCTTCATCTGCAAGGAGTGGGGAAACTACGCAAACCAATGTCCACATCATCATAGTATGCCCCAAATGATGTTATTGGATAATAATCAAGTTATGATACTACCACATAAGAGGAGGAATGATTATAGTTACTATGTTGTTATTAAAGAATTTTGTCATTTTAGTGTTATATCAATGATGTGCTGGTTATAATAATTATGGACTATATAAGGATTGCACTATAGTACTATTTCATCAAGGACTTGAGATTGTGTGGAACCAAGAAAAGTGGCTCCACAACAGGTTAAATTTTTGGAAAATATATAGTTGATAGAAAGATAAACCATAATATGGTTCTGATACCGAGATAGTGATTTTGGAATAATACATGTTTTATTTGGATAAATTATATTGGATATTCCTAACTTCCTTGAAACTGGTTAATGATTTGTATACATTTTTTGATAGAAGGAGTATATCTAGTATTATATAAGGAATAAGGGATCATGGATGTAATCAATAAGGATTTATTATAATTCAAGATGTTGAAGTGTATTAAAAGAATATATGATGAAGGTTTTCACATGTTGTTACGTGGAAAAAAGAATCTTTATTGTGTTTACCTTTATTATAAAATCTGGACTGTGAGTTGGACAGAAGTATTTTGGATAACTATAATGGTAGGAATGGATTAAGTTGAACTTTGGGTAGTATTGATTAAGGTTAAAAGATTTTTGAAGATTACTTTTGGAATATTATAATACTATAGTATAGGAAAAGGACAACCTGCAGGTCGAGGGATAACCTGTCGCGTTGGACAAAGCTGTAGGAATCGAACCCACAACCATAGTGCGACAAGCCTTTATTATCTACCACTAGCCTACAGGAAGTCCCTGGTTATTACAAAAAAGTTTTCCTAATCTAAATGGTATGTGTTAATATTTGAAACCATATACAATTATGATAAATAAAATATTTTTGAGTTCTATTACCTTTTAGAGTGAAAGATGGGTTTGTGGTAAAAATTTATTAAAGAATGAATGTATACATGACAAGTATGCATATTCCCTTACGTTCTTAGTAAATCTCCTAAATAAATCCCTCAACTTTATAAAAGGTAACTTAAAACAAAAACGTTTCCGGTTAAATTTTCCAACTGGGGATTCAATGACTGTTTAACTAATCACAATATTGTGATTTTCTTGTGGTTAACTTTCTCCTAATCCAGTTTTCTACAACTCTCCATCAGACCTTGATGGATTTTTTTCTTCCATATCCATATTTTCATAGAATCCTAGTATGGGCTATCTTGGGTGACCTTTGTACTTATCTTTCTTTCTTTTAAAGTTATATTTTTATTGACCTTATTTTTGATGTGGGTTTTCCACAAAGGTATTTTCTATTTTCAACCTTTTATTTTCAATGAAAAATTTCAAACTGCAAGGATGCAATTTATTGAAGGAGGGGAGAATGTAACACCCCAAGCATCCACGATACGCTTCTCTTTCAATAATGCAATAGCTTGCACTGTACGGAAGTTTGAGATTCTAACACACCATGACCAATAAAAATAGCCATTATGAATAGTAATACCCACTTTTTGAAATTATATATATTTTATATTTTAAAATGTAATTCATTTTTTTATTCGTAATATCGAAATTACCCTAAGTTGAATTTTTTGTAATTTTTTGAGAACTTCCAATTTGTTATGAATAGTGAAAAATACTTAAAACAACTTTTCTGATCAAAATAATTTATAGTGATAAATTATAATATTGAGTGGTTTTAAAGTACAATTATAATATATTTTTACCATTTTATCCAATGTCGGTCATTATAATTAATTTAACATTGAAATTGGACATACACAATTGTCAATCTTTTGATATATATTGTTTCTTAAAAACACACTATTTGTTGTCAGAGCGAGAATTAATTATAAAATTAATTAATGCAACTTAAATGTTTGGAATTTTGTAAAATAGAAATCATTTTTGAATTTGGAATATCAATTATAGCTTAGGGTGAAATTTTGGCATTGTTATGAAAAATGTCAATTGTTGATGAATAGTGAAACCACTAAGTGGTAGTTAAAAAACTGATTTTTCGTTTAAATGAAACATTACCACTTCTTTGATTTCATTTTCAAAAATCGTACATACATGGTTGTCATTAAAAATTAAAATGATGTTCAATGGGATTAAACTAATTTTTTTGGTCAATAGTAACTTTTAAGATTAATTAATCGCGATTAAAGGTAATTAGTGAAATTTAAGGTAAAAATGATATTATAAAAATCTAAAAATACCTTTAAACTTGTCATAACCCTATTGGATGAGTCATGGACGACCATGAAAATCCATGGGTCAACTTGGGGACCCCATGGATCCACTTTGGTAGGAAAATGACATTAAAAACTTTTTATTTAATGTTAAAATAAAAATGTCACAAACATGAGTTGTTTTACTAAAACAATTTTCAAATGGGGTTATACAAGCCATATTTTTCACAATAAATATTCATTAGAAAGCTAAAATTATTTCCTACATAATTATATTTGTTTTATAATTTTTAGACATTAAATAAATTAAATTATTTATGACACCATGATGATGCAGTGATTACCTCATTATTTAACGATTTAAATAAAATGAATAGATAAGGTAAAATATATAACCTAAACATGTCAAAAACCTATTGGATGGGTTTATTTAGAACTCTTATCACCTTATCCTCAAAATATATAATTTTGGGACCTTTTAAATCCGAAAAGGATTTTATAATAAAGTAACATTCTATAACATTCCAAGAGTGCCCATCCTCTCCTCTTATAAAAGGCCCCCACCTCTACCACCTTACCCACACCTCTCAAGCCTTTGGATCGGCAAAACCCTTCCCATTTTGTCTATCCAAAATCAACTCTTACTCCTAGAAGCCTCCATTTGAGCATAAGTCTTCCCAAGGAAGCCTTTGAGCTCAAATCAAAAAGAGTTACCCGTTTTAAAGGTAGTGTTTTCTCTTGTGTTCTTATGTTTTATTTTGCTTCTCCAACCCCCTAAACTCTTTTTATTCAATTATTTTGTAACAGAACAAGTGTAATAAATATACTAGGATGTTTTTATAAGAAGTATTCTAGATACACTTACACACACCTACAAATAATGGTTAAAGAACATACTGTTTATGTGGATGGTGAATTTCTGCCTCACGAAACGATGATTGTTCAACACTAATATAAAACCTTCAATGGTGGAAATTAAGATGTCACTATATTTATATATGATATATAATATGTTTATTTTTTTCTTAAGATTCTGTGTTTTTCATTTATGTCATAATTTTATGGTTTCCATTATGGCTAAATGCGATATCTTCATTTTAGGATGTGAGGACTACCACCCCCTCAAAGTGATTTGAATCGTTAATGCCATATGTGGGATGTATAAAGGATGGAGAAAATGGTATTATACATTATATTATACTAGAATTATATTATACCTTTATATAATTATAACTTCCTTCCATTAAATACAAAATAGATATTAAAGTAGTGTTCATGCGTACGTACAACTTACCGTCTCCATGAACGGTGCATTTCATTTCTTACCTCTAAACGTTATGTAATATTATAAATGCATGTATATAATTGATATATATGATATATATGATATCTAAATAATGAATATGATTCTGGATATAATGGATATTTTACCACATGAACAACTTGTAATTATAAGAATTTTATTTTTAACTCAAGTACCAAAGATCGACAAAACGACCGTTATTAACTTAAATAATTACATAATGTTCATAACATGGTAATAAGTGATATAAAAGGAATAATTAACATGAAAATGTTATTAATCAAGTAGAAATTAACTCTAGTTTATTATTCAAGAGGTTAAATAACGGTCGAGTCAAGTCGGACACGAGGTAAGGGAACTTCTTAACCCAATTTCTATTCCTTGGGTTAATCTCCTACTTTCAAATTATGTCATGATATTATTATGTACTATATTTTATTTGTACTTTAATTATGTATACTTATAGTGAATACACATAATAGATCTATTTTATTTAAAAATAATGATCTTTGCAAGGGAACTTCTTAACCCAATTTCCATTCTTTGGGTTAATCTCATACTTTCAAATTATGTCATGATATTATTATGTTCTATCTGGTATTTGTAATTCATTTTTGTGTACTTATAGTGAATACACATAATAGGTATATTTTATTTAAAAAAATGTTCTTTGTAAGAGATTTCGTCTCAATCTCCATTCATTGAGGCATATTTTGTTTTATACACAACTTTCTTTTATACTGTGTATAAACTCCTTTGAATTTTACTTTTATTCAAAAAGAATCTTTT
Organism: Viscum album; assembly: GCA_963277665.1. Lineage (NCBI taxonomy): Eukaryota > Viridiplantae > Streptophyta > Magnoliopsida > Santalales > Viscaceae > Viscum > Viscum album. The sequence goes on along the minus strand of OY728129.1, from coordinate 408,461,792 downwards.
TATACGAAGGGTTTTTACTAAATGACAAAAGGGAATGGTTTTTCGTACGTATGCAGCGACAACGACTTCTCCGCCGCTATGACCATTATTTGCGTTTCGGCTTCCTCTTCAATCCATAACTTTTTTTAAATGAAAAATATAAATACCATGTTTTAATTTTCTTTTATTTTGGTATTGAAAATGGTTTTGATAATGTTTTTATTATATCAATTTTTTGTATTGATATCTTGTGATTGAAATATGGAAATGCTATGTTTCCTTTATGCATTTTTTATGTGATATGATTATGTTATGGTTTATGATATGTTTAAACCTGTTAATATGAGGAATGAATTGGACTTAAAAAGTGACAAGTGGAGCCCGATATTGCTCCTCGATGAATCGGCATGTCTCATGAGACAAACTAGTGTCATGGCATGAGGCCTTGACAAAATATTATTTGTAGTCTTGGCACGAGGCCTTGGATATGTGGTTATGATAGTCTGGAATTATGAATTCCATCATTATGAAAGTGGTTATTGATATTTCATGTGGTTATTAGACCAGTAGAATATCTATGTGAATAAGTAAATGGTATTATCTCATTTTACATTTTCCATATTATGTTGAAGTTCAAGTTTAAAAGGATTTTGTTTTAGTTATACATTATCTTAAATGTTTATGTTTATTTATGAAAACTTCTGCTATATTGTTATCCTTACTGAACATCTGAGCTCACCCCTTCCAATGTTTTAATTTTTCCAGGATGTGAAGAAGTATATTATTATTGACCTACAGGGATAGTATGAGGGGATATGAAGACAAGATGTTTTTGTAGTTATGTATTACTTTATGATGTAATGTAAAAATTATGACTGTATCTAGTGTTTCAAGGCTACTAAACTAATCGGTCTTTCGGGACTTGATCTTTGTGATCATGACAATGTAACAAAATAATGCACCGAATATGGGTAACTGGGGTCAGGGCGTTACAACATCCATCCTCCCACCAAGATGTTGGGAAAGATACCCCCCCATGAAATGAAGGTGTTCGGTACATAGTGCTCAATAAGGGTGGGGTGTGTATATAAATCACAAGGATCTACAATATATATATATGTTATAAAAAACTCATCCCATCCTATAGGTTTCCAAACTAACGACTAGCCCACTTAGAACCACTTTCGCTGCCACCCCTATATGCATAACGACACAACATCCACTGTAAAAGAATAATCCAACCCATTTTAATTTAAACACATTACATTTATTAATTAATGGGTTCACTCTAATTTGTTCCAACATAACCAGTCAACTATTAAACACAACAACCCCAAAACCATAAGAAAATCTTCACTGTAGTCCCACTGCATAAACCCCCAATCTTCCTAGACACATGTTCAATCATTTCCAGAAACCACTCTTCCAAATTTTACCACACCATACTTCTCTCACAACCTAGATCCACATACTTGCTTCCCAAAAATACCCAAATATAGTCCCATTGCATATAAGTTCATAACCACACCAGTGTCCCACTGCCCGACGTCGCTCCGTGACCACTACAAAACAATGGCAGTTATGCAGCATGCAAGTTCATCCATTACACAATCAATCAATCTCTTAGAATGGGATACCAACACACCTCCTTTATTTCCCCACAAAAAAATCCCATGGAAACTACTATTAACCCACAACCCCATTTATACAAACACCACACCCTTCTCCTGGGTCCAACTCCTCCGTCCAACCTTGTACCCACAACCGTACTCCCAATAACAGCACCACACAAACACGTATAGTTTCAAAACTCAATAGAAAACATTACTCAACTACACCTATCAAATATATGTTCACATATTTAGATTTGAACTATATATTTTCTTTAATTCCCCTTAATTATAACTAGGGTGATCACATAATAGGCATGATCCTGAGGGCATCTATTTATTTAACCAGTGTACGTGATTAAGAGGATTTAATGTTAAAGTCATTTATTTAAGAATATCAACCATACAAAACATCACTAGGGAACAAGAAAAGGCCACAAAAACCCATATTTTTCATAAGTATTTACATCCATAACTATCCATTAATGAATCAAGGATAACAGATAAAACTTGTGATCAACATCAAAAAAAAATCTATTCTCGTTATATTATTTACATATACTATATGTTGATCAAATCTGTTTCTTATCTATTTATTGATTTTAAGAAAAGTGTTCAGGAATTCCTCATAAGGATTCATTTGTATACCCACCCTGCATAATTTACAATTAAAGGGAAGTAAATTAAACACATACTAGATGATCAATTGATTGAAGTTCCTTCTTAGGCTAAGAATAGGGGATTGCACGAGCAGCAGGAAACTCCAAGAAAGTTGAGCTGGAGAGCTATAGAACCGGCACACGACTCATCTAGAGAGGAAGGGTCTAGGAGAACTACATGAAAAGAAACAGAATAAGGAAATAATATATCACATTTATGAAAGGGAGAGATCCTAAAAAATTAGGGAGATGATTTTAAAGTTCTTCAAAATAAGATCGTGCTTTATCCACACGACTTGGCGGTTACAAGGCTAGTGGAACATTACATGATATATGGAATTTAATAATTCCTCTTGTAAATGGTAGAGATAGTCCAGCGCACCACTATGAGTTGATTTGTTACCATTTCATAGAGAAAAAAACAGAACATGGAAAAAAATGGAAAAATGGAAAAAACTGAAAATGAGTCACTGATGGGTGAGTCATTGACACTGATCCCCTGATGGGTGACCTACTGACATGACCTAACAACACTAAGCCACCACCACTGAGCTAATGATTCCATGAACTATTGATGCAACATCCTACTGATGCCTCGACCTACTAACACCCTATCCTATAGACACCAAAGCCCTCGACTCATCGATGTCGACGCCTTCGAATCACCCATGCCGACGCCCCTGACTCACCGATTTCAACAAAACTAAGTCAGCAATGGTTAAACCAATGAATCATCGATGTTGATTTCCTTGACTCACCAATTTAAACGACCATGACTCAAAAAAGCTCACACCTATCACTCACCGATGCTGATTCCTCTAACATTCTGCTGCACTGACATGCCGACGCACTGACATGCTGAAGAAAAAATAATCATTTGGAAAACTCTTGAAATGATACACCACTACCTCTCAGAACACCGTAATCACTAGATTTTCAAAAAGGAAGGGACTAGGGAAATCTGGGTTATTACATCAGATACCTCTCAAACCATTCTATTCCATGGGAATTTAAAACTAAACTAGAAGAAAAGAGGTCTGAAAAACTATCTCTTAAGATACCTCTTAGGAGTAAACTAGCTTGTTTTTTATTTAACATTGTAATGAAAACCTCAAAATCATATAACACATTCTTTTCATCTACCTCCTAAAAAAATGTCAAAAAATTTCCACTCCACTACCCCAAGCAACCATACAAACACCAAAGGCCACAGTGTATAGAAACATGGATTTGGGAGCTCCTTTTACATTTCAAGATAATATCTGATTTGGGTGGTACTATCTCACTATAATGAGTTTAATCACATATGAATTAAGACATCTTGATTAGGGATCAAGTTCTCCCCTCCCAATTGTTATGATTTTTCCAAAAAAAATCAGTGAATAGGGAAACAACTTATCATACATCAAGAGATGTCAAACATTACATCATGAAATCAGGCACAAACATAAAACATAGAAACAAAACTCAAAAAATCATTGGGAACTGGGAACACATCTATGCCTCTTATTCCCAAGTACTCTTCTTGGGGACACCATTCCTCTATAACACAAGAAACAAAGAAATGGTTCATCAAAGTATCACCTTCTCCTCACAATCCTTGATTCTTACTTGTAATTCCCCGGATTATTCCTTGTATTATTTTAATATTATATGGGTATTAATCTGAGACCAGGCTATGAGACAGTGTGCAGTTCCGAGGCCCAGTGAGCCCGAAACAAATGATTGAATTTAATTTAATTATTAAATTATGATCTCATGCATTTTTTCTGAAAAAGTGGAATAAATCCTAAATGGGTTTTCAGATCAAAAATATGAGGGCACCGTTGCATTCGGAACAACGATTTTACCTTAGGCGAGGCCTAACATCGACTGGCACAGGTGGGTGGAAAAATCTGGGTTTCAGATGTAACCATAATAAAATATTTAATTTAAAATATTTAATTTAAATCTTAGCTGCAACGAAATATCTCTTTCCATTTTTAAAAAAGAGATTTCGCAGGGGATCATGGTTACTTTTCTCATAACCCTGAATCTCCCTCGAGAGATCTGGAGGAAACCTCCCAACGTGGCGATGGTGTTCTTGAAGAGCTTCACCGGCGACGACGACTCGGCAACCGGATCATCGCCAACGAACGCCGTAGAATCTAGGTAGGATGTTTTTTTTGATGATTTCTTCCTCGTTTTGGATTTCCACAATGAACGCCAACTAATACACCAACATATTAGCCCGCGGATCGATCGTTCTTGCGGAATTAGATTTTTCTGGGATTTTGGGGATTTGATGCCTGGAATTATTTTGGTTCGTTAATCTTCTGATGGTGACTAACCAAGATCGACACGAACATTGATCGATGTTCGTACCTCTCGATTTGTGCTGCCTTTATTCCCAGATTTCTTGTGTTCTTCATTGCGTTCTACGCTTTCTTCACGGGGATATGAATGATGGATCGTTGCACACCCGTTGTGCAATGAAACAATCCCAAATTGAAGATCTGGCATCGGTACAACCCCACAGAGGTGCGGCTATGGTGGAAACAGACGGATCGAAGAAGATCAGAAGATATCATTCTTCGAAAAAATTTCTGCTCGGATGATGGGGATCAGATTTTGGAGTAGATCGAATGCCTGAAACCCACGGATTCGGCAACACGACCTCGAGGCGACCCTTGATCTTGAGTTTCGTGGAAAATGGACCCGAGAAACACGATCCGGAAGATCTACTGAAGCGCGAGGAAGAAGAATGAATTTCTGGAAATTTCCCCACTACATGCCCTGTAGTATGGGCTACATGCCGTGTGTTCGTCGACGGACCACATGGAATGTACTACAGGAGTACATGGTCACGGGTTGGGTACACGGCCAATGACACAGCGTGTAAACCCCTTCCCGGCCAGACCCTGCCAGATACACGGGATACTCCGTGTACGGGTACAGAGGCAGGCGACACGGACATGGATAGAGGCTGTGTACGGGCACATGGCCAACGCACATGGAGCGAACCCCCGGTGCTTGGACACGACGTGTGATTCTGCTACACACAGTATAGTTACTTTCTATCCGACAAGCCGAATGAAACAGGCCGTTTACACGGGTAGTACTCGGAGTCAAGGAACACGGCGTGTAATTTTTCTACATGTCGTGTAGCTAGGTATTACATAGCTTGGAAGGATGAAACGGGCTGTTTACACAGGCAATACCTGGAATCAAGGAACACGACATGTGATCCTTCTAAACGCCATGTAGTCTTGTTTTACACAGACTGGACAGATGACACGGGCCGTTACATGGGTCGTACCTGGGGTCAAGGGACACGGCGTGTAACCATACTACATGTCAGGTAACCAATCTTATATTGCTTGAGCCACTTGTATTCTGTGACATGGACTATTTTTCTTAGGGTTCATACCCTTGGTCTTTTCCCTAAAGGTTCTAGTATCATTTCCTTTATACAGGAGTATGATCCCTTCAGCAGGACTTCCTGAATAGAGTAGTTGGAATCCTCTCTGTGAGACATAGATCCAGAAACTCTATTCATTCCTTGAACCCTAGGTAGAGTTCTTGGTATCAACGTGACCAACTTTACCCAGGAATAGATCCTCTACTTAGCGGATTACCTCAGATTGAGTTTTCGAAATCACCCCATGACTTGGTTGTGATCCTCATCTGAGCATCATTTTCTCATGGTACTTGTGGAGTATTTTCTCTCAGAATGTGTACTTCGTATCTCTCTCTTCAAACCTAGGAGTGTGTTCTCCCGGTTGCATGCTTAGTGGAATCATTCGAGTCGGATCCTAGTGTTGGTATTCATGATAGTCGATTGTGCATGAGTATATCTAGATATTCTTGTTATATGTGCAGTAGACATATACTATGTAGAGCTGATTGTACATTTCTTTTGTGGTATTTCCCTTGTTGTATTTCCTTTGTAGTTTCAGGGTGTCCTATTGGGTATTGTTATACTCACCCCTGCATGGGATTTTCCCGCACGTGTCATGTCTTGTGCAGACGAGTGATCCTTTGACAGGATTCTCGGTGGACCAGGACCGAACAGTACTCAGTGAGATCATACAGGCCAAGGTGTGTTCCTCCGGATACCGATTGCAGTCCCAACACCGTTCATTACAGGTTGGACTTTGTTACCGACTTTCTTTTTGTGGGCTTGTACTTTTGTCCCAGGGGTTTAATTTCTTGTAATTTACTTTCCCGTCGTACTCTGTTGGTTGGGTTTTAGTGTATGCATGCATCTTTTCCTTTTAGTGGTTTTTACTTTTTAGCTTTGTGGGCTTGGAGAAGTGCATGTGTGCGTATAGGTTTTTAGGAAATGCCTCCCATGTTAGTATCATTCCCACTCAGTGCTAGTCACCACCTTATGGCCTATTGGAGGTGGGCTTGGGGAGTTGCGGCTCGGGCCCCACTGGGACGAGTCATGACAGAGTGGTTTCAAAGTTGGTCAGTTCTACCTTAGGACCGAGAGTCTGTGAGTTGGTTTGGGGAAACTGTGTTAAGTCTTTCGAGTTCGGCTTTCAGTCCAGGGACCCGAGTGTTGGTGGGGGTGGCTGACGTATCTATAGACGAGGACTCTGATAACTTGATTTTTGACTTGGAACATGAGAACACTAGTTGTAGGGGAAAAATAATGGTACATGCATCATATAGGATTGGATTGTGGTTTCCATGTCCTTCTTGAGTCAACTCTCCAGATGTACTCAATGACTGAGATAATCTTGTTTCTTTACAGGATGCCTCCGCGAGGTGTACACGCTAGGATCCAGGAGCTCGATCACGAGGATGACCCCCTCAGTGAAGAAGCCTCGATACAAGGACCATATCCCCCAGTTTTACCATCAAGTGGTGTACCAGTTATTCCTCCACCTATGGAGCTGTGTTTTGTGCCTGCTGTACCGGTGGAGGAGGAGCGTAGGCTGAGCGCACTCCACGAGTTTCAGAGACAGAGACCCCTAATGTTTCGAGGCGAGCCTGACCCTCAGGCAGCAGAGGACTGGCTTAAGGTAGTGACCAGAGTCGTCCGTTTGGTCAGGACACCAGCAGACCCGATGGTGATCCTGGTAGAGAGCCTTCTGTTGGGCTCGACAGGACGATGGTGGAGTCTAGTTATCCAGACCCATGACGAGGCGACACTTTCATGGTCAGAGTTTGAGTATCCCTTCATAGAAGAGTTTTCACCGATTACCCTTAAAACAGTACGTATACAGGAGCTTCTTAAACACCAGCAGGGAACCATGATGGTGGCTGACGATTCAACGAGGTTTACCGACCTCTTGCGATACTCAATGGATATGGTCAGAAATCAGTATTTCAGAGCTCAGACTTTTGAGCGGGGCTTGCACAAAGATATTCGAGCTAGCATTATCCCTATGAGCATTCCTACCTATGATAGGGGTGCTCGAGCGGGATTTTGTGGTCGAGAGCTTCTTGGCAGAGCAGAGACAGTTGGCAGTTGTCAGTAATGGGTGAGCTAGAGAAGAGACCTCAGCAGCAGGGAGCCAACCTCAGGGACCCAGGCATGGGAGACATTTCCAGGGGAGATCCCAGGATAAGGGATCTGCCATATAGGTTTTTCAGGGAACATCCAGCTAGCCTCAATAGAGGCGATGCTACTCATGTGATGGCAGGGGTCATCTCGCTCGTGATTGTCTGACCCGCCTTACTACTGACATGGGATAAGTGGATGGACCACCGAGGCAAAGGCAACATGTGGAGAAGACCGATCCGTGGGGCGGTGGACGTGGTAGGGGAGTGGGGAGAGCAGCTTGAGGTGGTCAACATTTTTAACATTAACCACCACCACCCCACGGAGGTCCACCCCAGGCTTACGGAGCTGGTTGACAGAGGCATGGACAACTGCAGGAGGCAGAGGCTTATAACCCAGATACACCTGGAATGATTAGAGGTACAATCTGTGTCTTTTCTACTTTAGATTTCGTATTGATAGACACAAGTGCTAGTCATTACTTTCTATAATCTTATCTAGTTCGAGACCTTGAGATTCTTATTGAGTCGTTGACTCAACCCTTGCACTTAGAAACACTGATTGGAGAAGATTCAGCTATTACAAACCTCTGTAAACAATGTAACATGACCCTTGGAGATGATAGTTTTGTTTGTAAACTCTTGGTGGTATCGTCGAGGCCTTACGATGTCATTATTGGTATGGATTGGCCGCCACAGTTCATGCCCAGATCAACTGTTTTAGGTGAAGGATGTGGTATGTCTGCAGTGATGGAATGATGTTATCTTTTGTCGGTGAAAGAGAGACCCATGCAGTGTAGGATGGACTCGTGTGTAGGAAGGCGCAACCGATTTCACATCAGTTGGCTAGCCTAGCCCATGGAACAATAGATTTTACAAGTTTCCAGTTTCCAGCAGCAGTGGATGAGTACGAGGAAGTCTTTATGGAGGATGTCCCCGAACTACCTTCCCATCAGGAGATAGATTTATGCATTGAGTTGCAACCTGAGACGACACCGATATTAGAATCAGCATATCGGATGGCTCTTGCAGAGCTTCGTGAGCTGAGGGTGTAGCTGGAAGGCTTGCAGAAGAAGGGATTTGTGAGACCCAGCGTTTCACCCTGGGCGGCTCTAGTGTTGTTTTCCAAGAAGGAAGACGGGATCTTGAGGCTATGTGTGGATTATCGGCACTTGAATCTAGTGACCGTGAAGAACCGGTATCCACTACTGAGGAACGATGAAATTTTCGACCAGTTGAGAGGGGAACTATGGTTCTCGAAGGTTGATCTACGATCAGGCTATCACCAATTGTGAGTACGAGATGAGGATATACTGAAGACGGATTTCAGATGTCTCTGCGGTCACTATGAGTACTTAGTGATTCCCTTCGATGCGACAAATTTCCCGACAGTGTTTATGGAACTCATGAACCAGATATTTCAGCCCTATCAAGATCAGTTCATAGTAGTCTTCATCGATGATATTCTCATGTACTCTACGACTGAGGAGGACCACGCAAGACACCTAAAGATGGTTTTGGAAACACTCCGAGAGCACCATTTGTATGGGAAACTCTCGAAGTTCCAGTTCTGGATATAGGAGGTGAACTTTCTATGACATGTTATCTTAGGAGATGGTGTAGCAGTGGACCCAACCAAGGTGGATGTAGTACTAGCATTGGATCCACCCCGGATTGTGACGGAGGTGTGGAGTTTCCTTGGGTAGGTAGGCTACTATCGAAGATTCATTATTGGTTTCTCCAAGATTTCAGCACCCATGACAGCTTTGACCCAAAAGAGTTAGCCTTTCGTGTGGACCGAGAGATGCCAGTAAACTTTCCAGCAGTTGAGACAGAGTCTGACGAGCTCCCCGATCTTGAGATTATCGGAGGAGGGTGTCGAGTATGTAGTGTTCTGTGATGCATCAGGAACCTGGCTGGTTGTTTCCTGATGCAGAGGCAAGAGGTGATTGCCTATGGCTCACATCAGTTGAGGCCACAGGAACATAACTACGCGACCCATGATCTTGAGATGGCAGTGGTAGTCTTCGCGTTGAAGATGTGGTGGCACTACCTGATGGGTGATAGGTTTACCCTCTACTCTGACCACAAGAGTCTCAGATATATCTTTTCTCAGAAAGATCTGAATTTGAGACAGAGACGATGGATTGAGTTCCTCCAGGAGTTCAACTTTGAGATCATTTACACACCTGGGAGGGGAATGTTGTGGCAGATGCTCCCAGTAAGAAATCCAGTTTGCAGCTTCTAGATGAGGCGACAAGGCATTTGGTCTCCTTATAGTAATCCATCGTTGATAGAGACAAGGGAGCCTACCTTCAGTCGATGGTTGTTACACCTCCACTCTTACGGCGATTCAGGGAAGTGCAGAATGATGATGCTAGCTGTGAGACTCTACGTGCTTGGATATCCATAGGTTTTGTGGGTGATGGATATTTAGAAGGTGAGGAGCATGTTGTTCTTTTTAGAGGGCGTACAGTAGTACCAGTGACATTGCAGCAGGAGGTTTTGAGGTAGTTCCATACATATCCTTTGGAAGTACTTCCAGGACTGGAAAAGATGTATCAGGACCTCCGACGTCAATTCTGGTGGCCAGGAATGAAGAAGATTGTGGTAGAGTTTTTTTCTCAGTGACGTACTTGTCAGCAAGTAAAGGCTGAGCACCAGGTACCAGCAGGTTTGACTCAGCCCCTTGAGGTTCCAGGATAGAAGTGGGATGGGATATCCATGGACTTCATGACGGGTCTACCACGTACGTCCAGGGGATACAATCCCATCTGGGTGGTTGTTGATCAACTCACCAAGTCGGCCCACTTCCTAGACATACGTGAGCAGAGTTCAGTGGAGAGCTTGGGATGCCTCTACATGCAGGAGATAGTTCGACTTCATGGAGTTCCATCAAAAATCGTCTCAGATCGTTATGCTCATTTCACATCCCGATTGTGGAAGGGATTGCAAGAATCTTTTGGGACTCAGTTACGCTTGAGCACAACGTTTCATCCTCAGACTGATGGTCAGACGGAGCAGACCATCCAGGTTCTGGAGGATATGCTATGAGCTTGCATACTTGACTTCGATCGTAGCTAGGAGGATCACCCACCACTGGGGATATTTTCTTATAACAACAGTTATCATTCCTCTATTGGTATGGCACCATTCGAGGCTCTGTACGGGAGACCTTGCATGTCACCACTTTGATGGACTAACCCAGGAGAGTTGGAAATCATGGGCCTAGAGATGGTGAGAGCTACTACAGAGAAAGTGAAGGTCATCCATGAGCGGATGAAGACTTCACAGAGTCGACAAAAGTCTTATGCCGACAAAAGGCATAGGCCCTTGGAGTTCGAGGAAGGAGACCATGTGTTCCTTCGGGTCTCACCTTGGTGGGGATTGTGGAGATCTGGCCGAGGCGACAAGATATATCTGAGGTTCGTTGTCCCTTTTCAGATTCTAAGTAGAGTTGGAGAGGTGGCATATCTATTGGCTCTACCACCTCAGATGGACAGGGTACACAACGTCTTCCATGTGTCGCAGCTACGGAGGTACGTGCATGATCCATTGCATGTTATCGACTGGGGTGAGCTGGACATCGATGATGGAGTGAACTTTGCTGAGTAGCCAGTGGAGATCGAGGACCAGTAAGAGAAGATCCTTCGTGGACAAGCTATTCCCTTAGTGCGTGTCCGGTGACAGCATGAGAATCTCCAGGAATGCACGTGGGAGAAAGAGGCTCAGATTCGCATGCAGTACCCACATCTTTTTGTGTAGCCTTTGTGTTGGATATTCAGAGACGTAAAATCCCTATGGTGTGTGTGATGTAATGTCCTGGATTTTTCCATGTGTTATTTTAATATTATATGGGAATTAATTCGAGACCAGGCTCTGAGACGGTGTGTAGTTCTGAGGCCCAATGAGCCCGGAACAAATGTTTGAATTTAATTTAATAATTAAATTATGCATGTGTGCGCTTTTCATGAAAAAGTGGAATAACTCCTAAATGGGTGCTCAGATCAGAAATACGAGGGCACCGTTGTGTTCGAAACAACAATTTTACCTTAGGCGAGGCCAAACATCGGCTGGCGCAGGTGGGTGATGAAATCTGGGTTTCAGACGTAACCGTAATAAAATATTTAATTTAAATCCTTGCTGCAGCAAAATATCTATTTCCCTTTTAAAAAAAGAGATTTCACAGGGGATCATGGTTACATCTCTCATAACCCTGAATCTCCCTGGAGAGCTCTGGAGGAAATCATCCAACGCAATGACAGTGTTCTTGACGAGTTTCACCGACGACGACGACTCGACAACCAGATCTTCAACAACGAATGCCGCGAAATCCATGTAGGCTTTTTTTGGATGATTTATTCTCCTTTTTTTATTTCCACAATGAACGCGGACTAATCCACGAACATATTAGCCCACGGATCGATTGTTCTTGCCGAATGGGATTTTTCGGGGATTTTTGGGATTTTATGCTTGGAATTATTTTGGTTCGTTAATCTTCTAATGGTGAGGAACCAAGATCGACACGAACATCGATCGAGGTTCGTCCCTCTTGATTTTGTGGTGCCTTTCTTCCCCGATTTCTCACGTTCTTCATTGCGTTCAACTTGTTATTCGCAGGGATATGAATGACGGATCGTTGTGAACCCATTGTGCGATGCAATGATCCCAAATTGAAGATCTGGCATCGGTACAACCCCAAGGAGGTGCGGCTACGGTGGCGACGGACGGATCGAAGTAGATCGGAAGATATCATTCTTCAAACGATTTCCGCTCAGATGATGAGGATTAGATTTTGGAGCCAATCGAAGGCTCGAAACCCATGGATTCAGCATCATGACGTCAAGGCGGCCCTTGATCTTTAGTTTTGTGGAAAACAGACCAGAGAAACGCTATCTGGAAGATCGGCTGAAGCATGAGGAAGAAGACGGCACTTCTGGAAATTTCTCGAATACAGGCCGTGTAGTATGGGCTACATGGCGTGTGTTTGTCAATGGACCACATGGCATGTACTTTGGGAGTACACATGCACGGGTTGGGTACACGGCCAAGGAAACGACGTGTATACCCCTACCTGGCCATACCCGACCAGATACATGGGATACCCCGTGTACTAGTACACGGGCGGGAGACACGGACACAGATAGAGGCCATGTATGGGCACATGGCCATCGTACACAGAGCGAGCCCCCGGTGATCAGACACAGCGTGTGATTCTGCTACACGAAGTGTAGTTACATTCTATCCGACAAGCCGAATGACATGGACCATTTACACGGGCAGTACCCTGATTCAAGTAACATGGTGTGTAATTTTTCTACACGCCGTGTAGTTGGGTTTTACAAAGCTTGGACGAATGAAACAGAATATTTACACGGGAAATACCCAGAGTCAAGAAACACAACATGTGATCCTTCTACACGCTGTGTAGTCTAGTTTTACACAGACTGGACAGATGACACGGGCCGTTACACAGGCAGTACCCAAGGTCAAGGGACATGACATGTAACCATACTACACGCCGTGTAACCAATATTACATGGATCGATCCACTTGTCTTCTCTGACATTGAATAGTTTTCTTAGGGTTCGTACCCTTGGCCTTTTCCCTGAAGGTTCTGGTATCATTTCCTTTATACAGAAGTATGATCCCTTCATCATGACTTCCTGAATAGATTTGTCGGAATCCCCTCTGTGAGACTTAGATCTGAATCCTCTATTAACTCATAGAACCCTAGGTAGAGTTCTTGGTATCAACGTGACCAACTTTACCAGGGAACCAATCCCTTGCTTTGTGGATTATCTCAGACTGAGTTGTCGGAATCACCCCATGACTTGGTTGTGATCCTCATCTGAGCATCATGTTCTCAAGGTACTTGTGGAGTGGGTTCTCCTTGAATGAGTACTTCATATCTCTCTCATCAGACCTAGGAGTGTGTTCTCCCAGTTTCATGCTTAGTGGAATCATTTGAGCTGGATCCTAGTGGTGGTATTCGCGATAGTTGATCATGCATGAGTATATCTGGATATTCTTGTTATATGTTCGGTAGACATATACTGTGTAGAGCTGACTGTACCTTTCTTTTGTGGTATTTCCTTTATTGTATTTCCTTTGTGGTTTCGGGGTGTCCTTCTGGGTATTGTTATACTCACCCTAGCATGGGCTTTTCCCACATGTGTCGTGTCTTGTGAAGAAGAGCGAGCCTTTGACAGGATTCTAGGTGGACTAGGACTGGACGATACTCAGTGAGATCAGACCGGCCGAGGTGTGTTCCTCCAGCTACAGACTGTAGTCCCAGTACCTTTCTTTACGGGTTGGACTTTGTTATAGACTTTCATATGGTGGGATTGTACTATTGGTCTAGGGTTTTACTTTCTTGTACTTTACATTCCTGTCATACTCTGTTGGTTGGGTTTTAGTGTATGCATTCATCTTTTCCTTTTAGTGGTTTTTACTTTTTAGATTTTTGGGCTTGGAGATGTGCGTGCGTGTGTACTGGTTTTTAGGAAATGCCTCCCATGTTAGTGGCATGCCTACTCGGTGCTATTCACCAGCCCCTGGCCTATTAGATGTGGGCTTCGGGAGTTGCAGCTCGGGCCCGACTGGGACGGGTTGTGACATTAATGGTCACTCTATGAATGTCATTTCATCTTTGATATCCAACTCTCTCTAGTCAAGGATGTGGGAGTCATCATGTATTTATAGATAGAGATTAGAATCTTGGAAGATGTCGTGGATTCTCTCCAACCATGGTGGAAACGCCAGCATATATTCCACCATGCCAACTCGTCCCAACACCTCAAAAGGTCTGATGAACCTAGGAGAAATATTACGTCCTCTTTCAAACCTTTATTGTCTACATTTAGGGGAAACCATTATGAACATGTGTTCCCAAACCTCCAACTCCTAAGGCCACCTCTTATGATCAGTATATGAATTTTTCCAGTCCTGAGCCGCCTTCATCCTCTTGCGCACAAGCTGAACATTCATATGTTGTTCTCTTCACTACCTCTGGTTCAATAACGGCTATTTCCCCTACCTATGTCTAGCACACAATGAGTGACATAGTTTTTTTGTACAAGGATTCAAATAGTTCCATTAAAATGGTAGATTGATAGCTATTATTGTAGGAATACTCTACCAGGGGAAAGTGTCATACACATGATCCTCCAAATTCCAAGACACAAGCCAACATCATATCATACAATGTATGGATGGTCCTATCCATCTGCCCATCAATCTGAGGGAGGAAAGTAATTCTAAGTAATTACTGGGTGCCAAAGGAATTCTATAATCCCATCTAGACTCGCGACATGAAACATGTATCTCAATCCGAGACAATAGATCTTGGTACTCCATGTACACACACCACATCGCCTACATACCTCTGTGCTACAACATCCACTATGCTCTACTCCTTTATTTCTTATAAGGGAGATGATTTCATCAATAAATCAACCACTACACAAAGAGCATCACATCATCCATGAGCCCTGTGTAATCTTGTGATTACATCCATCAAGATTTCATCCCACTTACACTCAAGAACATCCAAGGGATGAAACCAACTTCTGGGAACATGATTATCATCCTTCACCTATTTATAAAATTAGAATCTTTCCACAAACTCTGCCACGAACCTCTTTACCCTAGGACACACAAATTGTTCCCTCCTTCCTCGGTACATCGTAGAGTCTCCTGGATGAACCGCCAGGGGTGAGCTTTGCAACTCACAAAGAAACCCCTTGCATGTTTCCACTGGGAAAAAAACCTTCCCATGGATCAACATCCAATTATAACTATCCTCTGAACACCCCCTCAGAAGCATCACCCAAGACAACACAATCACACATCACTTCAACCTATGAGTCTCCCCACTGAGACTCCTCTACCTGCTGCACCAAAGAGGACTACACTATCATCGGAAATAGGTATCCTCTTCCCCTTTCCTCCCCAACATCCAGGCACAAAGTGGGCAATTCCTCCATTTCCTTACAAGTATCTGGGGATTCCCAAACTACCTCCTTCTGCAACTTCCTACACAAGGCATCAGACACCATGTTCCCCTCCCACAGGGTGTAAGAGATTTCGAAGTCATAATCCTAGAGAATATCTATCCACCTTCACTGTCACAGGTTTAGGTCTCATTGAGAAAAGATATACTTCATACTCTTGTGATCCATGAAGCCCATGAAGTGCTCCCCAATGAGGTAATTCCACCACAAATTAAGTGAGAACATGACCTCTACAAGCGCTAGAACATGGGTGGAATAATTAAATTCATGAGAACATAATTACCTAGACCCATAATAGATTACTCTTAACTGCTAAATCAACACACATCACAAGACTAGGCCAGAAGAATCACAAAATACCTTAAACATCACTCCTTATTCTAGAAATCTAAGCACTAGTTCACTAACTATCTTCCCCTTCAGATAGATTAAAGTTGCGTGAAACTTTTCACTACACACTAATCCCTCATCCTTTGAGGTAAAATAAATAAATGAGGCTAAAACTCAAGATAATTTGGGTAAGAACCTCTCGTAATATCCTACCAGACCCAGGAAACTATGAACCTCCACCACATTCTAGTGTTATTCCCAAGAAATAAATACTCAATCCTTTGTAGTGTCCACCTATATCCCTTGCTGAGACACCATGTGTCTAAGGAAGTGAACCTCTCACGTCTATAACTTGAACATGGAAAACTCTCTCTATAGTTGGTGTTGTCGGGGGACCTCTATGACAGTCCCTAGATGCCCATCATGCTCCTCCTATGACCTTGAGTAGATCAGGATGTCATCGATGAAATGGTCCAGGTACTCAGAGAAAAAGGAGTTCATGATCCCCATGAGGAGGTCTATTTCATTCATGATTCCAAAGGGAATGACCATAAACTCATTGTTCTCATACATGCACATGAAATTAGTCTTTGGGATGTCACCCTCCTTTACCCTCAAATGGTGATATCCAGACTGCAGGTTGATCTTAGAGAAGAAATCATCCCCCTTTAAATGGTGGAAAATATTTTTGATCCTTAGAAGGGGGTAGATTTTCTTGACCATAGCTATATTCTGCCTCCAGTAGTCTCCGTAGAGTCTTAGGTTACCATACACCTTTTTCATGAACAAGACTGGAGCACCCCATGATGACACAATTGGATGAATAAAACACTACTTCATCAGGTCATCAACATAAATGCAGAACTCTCGCAAACTAGAAGGTTCCACTTGTTATGGATCCATCAAAATTGGGCATGCACCGAGTTTCAAGTCTATCCTGAACTCAATGTCACATCGAGGGGTAGAGTCACAACCTCTTCCAGGAAGAAATCCATGAACTCACTCACAACCCACCAAACATCCACCATATCTGTATCTATTTATTCCATTGATAGATTGGCTAACAAGGAAAGAAGAGGATCCACACAATGATTGCCCTATTGAAAAATCTTCTCTCCAATGAAAGCTATGCACTAGATGCTTATATCTGAGAATGCGACTCTTCTCTAGAAGAATTCGATAACAACATGCACAGAAAAAAACTAGTAGATGCCTAATATGACATTGTATGGATGCATCTGTAGTAGAATATGATCCCCACTAGATTGGTGTGGCCCCAATATCAGTCTACATCCTCAAAAAACATCAAACAGACTGGTTGGACCTCCAACTGGCGCACTCCACAATATGGGCATGAAAAGTCCCTCTACATCTATTCCTAGAGAATGGGATAGACTGAGTGAAAAAAGGAGTATGAGGGTCCTAAATAAAACAAATCACATGAAAGATTACTAAATAGACTAATTGTACCTCAAACAAAGTCTGAATCTATTGGAACTACTACCTCTACTGTGTGTAACTTTCCATGCCTAGCTCCTCTACCCTGATAATATCAACCGCCTCCCTTACCACACCATATTCAAGGTCCCTAAGGATCACCCTGAGGTCGGACTCCCCCACACTATCTACCCTCGATTGGGTGGTAGCTCGCTTCACTTGTTGCAAGAAAGGCCTGACTGGAAACTAATCACTAAGGTTGGTGTTGAACCTGCCCACCCCCACTATACGGTTCACAAACCAATAACTAGTTCTGAATATGTCCATGACCTCCATAGATAAAGGTCGTTGATACCGAGTCCATAAGGAAAGGGTGAGGACCCAAAGATCAGAACTTGAACTACTGAGGCCTACTCACAACTGCCTGAAACCTAAAAGGCCCTGACGCTAGAGACCTTCTGCTGATCTCTTTACCTTTTGAAGAACTCGGATGGCTCCCCTCTCACAACACACCTCCCGGTGAGTGAATCCTTTCTAATACCTATACATTCTTATGATCCTCTAACTATGTCAGTAGAGTGAAAAAAGTAACAACAAACTGGAGAGAGGTTCGGAGTGCCTCCTCTAATTGTCTCGCTTAGGACTCCTCATTCGGGAAGAGATCCAGTGCAAAGAGTAGGTAATCCTTGAACTTCATCCCAGTTCCCTTACCAACACACTACCCTACTAGAGGGAGAGCATCTCCTACCTCTTATCAGCCTCCATTGTGGATAAAAGGACTTCCTACTATAACTCATTCTCAAAGTCATCCCATGAAACCTCAGTTTCATTCCTCTCCCTAAGGTAAATAGTCCACCATTGGCACACTACTCCCCTCATATGGATCATCTCCAAAAGAACCCAGTACTCTGTAGGATCCTGAAACAAGCTGAAATCAACCACCAGATCCTCAATCCAACTCTCTGTATCCATGTTCGAGATGCTTCCCTCGTACTTCCCCAGAGACTGTTTCTGGAATGCACAAAGAGTCTTCATCTAGTGGTCATATTATTCCTCTCGATTGGCCCCCAACTGATCAATTGGTTCAAACTGTCGGGCCTTAACCACTCTTACCACATGGGGGTGACATCCGGATTCCATTACTAAAAAAAGTAAACTAGGAACTCCTAATCCTGAATAGTGTGGAAAATTTTCTGTTACATTTTTTTCACTATTCATTTATTTTAAATTCCCAAAACACTAATGAAACATAAGAACACAAGTAATTATGATGCATGTACATTTCCTAGGGTCCCTACCCTGAAATCGGTGTAGCCATAATTTGTCGTTCAGTAGGTTCAAAGTAATTGCATCAAATCATGGGGGGCATAAAATCCCATGTCTAAGCCAGTATCTCCTGGCCTATATCACAAACCAAGATTTACTAACATTGTTTCCATACCTTCCCATGCAATCCTCACTATTCCTAACTCAAAACTCCACCATATCTCTCAACTACCCTAAACCAAACCAACCTACCTATGATACCATTTTGTCTTGACCTGCCTTCTCCAAGATGATGGAAGGAAAAAAACTGCCAGACTCTTCCTTCTTCAAGTTGAACGAGAGATAATGACCGCTTGAGTCCCACCTTCGATAGGAACCAGAGTGTTGAATATAACCAAGTTTCTATAATATCATGTAATACGGAAGGTATTAACCTTTTTATAGAACAATATTGGGATATAAGACAGAAAATACCTAGAAACTGAAAAAAAACAAAATTAAAAGTAAATCCAAAATCCTTTTCCCACAAGCATGTTCAATGTAAAGGTGATGCAAGGTACAAAAAAACTCCAAAGTAAATTTCCAAAAGAAAAGTGTATAAGAGGAAACCAGAACTAGTCCCGATGCCTGAGATAATAATGTCCAACATGGTCCTCAATTTCCTCCTGGAAACCTTAAAAAAGTTTTATATACGTAGGGTGAGTATAAAAGTATACCCATTAGGAAAACTAAAGGCACCTGTGCACATGTGAGTGAACATACTAATGTCCCTATGAGAAAACAGTAGAACCTCGAAGCACCTACCAATGAATACTAACCATCCCAGTAACACCAAGGCACACACACAAAATAACGCAAGTCATGTAAAGTAATAGTATAAGAACATTGATATTTGGGTACCCCACACTATTTTCACACTGGATAGATTCTCATTCATAACAGATAACATCTTGACCCTACCACTCTTTCCATATGATATCCCACTACCACAAACCACCCGTACACACCTAGGTCTCAAACCACACACAATCCTACCCACAAACACCTAGTCCACAACAACCACACCTCTCACCAGAAGACACATGGGCCTCATCCCAAAGACACTTGGGAAAACAAACCTGGAATATAAACTCATGGGCCCCTCATATACAACAAACTCCCACCAAGAAAATCTTGGTTTATGGTAAGCCTCAATCCATTATAGCTTTCCTTGATACGCTTGAGTGGTAAGAACCTAGAAGAGGGTGTGAGGAAAAAGTTCAGTAACCAACCATCCATCCTCCCACTGTGATTTTGGGAAAGATACGCTCCCCTATGAAATGGAGGTGTTTGGAACATAGATCTCAATAGGGTTTATGTGCATATAAAAATCATAGGTAACTACAATTTATATATTTACAGGTAAGAAAAAAATCATCCCAACCTATGGGTTTCTGAACTAACAACCAGCCCACTTAGAACCACATTCGCTGCAACCCCTATATGCATAACTACATAAGATACACTACCAAAGCATAACCCAACCCATTTTCATTTAACCACATTAAATTTTTTTAATTAAGGGTTTAACTTTAATTTTTTCCAGCATGACCGAGAAACTATAAAAAAAACCACACCAAAACAACTAACAAAACCTCACTGCAGTCCCACTGCACAAACACCCAATCTTCTTAGAAACCTATTCAACCATTCACAACAACTACTCTTCAAACTTTTACTGCACTATACATCTCTCACAACACAAATCCGCATCCCTATATCCCGAAAATTCCCAGATGTATTTCCACTGCATACAAGTTCATAACAACACCGCAGTCCCACAACCCGACATCACTCTGTAACCATAACACAACAATGGTAGTTCAGTTTGCTAGAAGTTCATACATTCCTTTATCAATAAATCTCTAAGACTAGGTTACCAACACACCACCTGTACTTCCCCACACACAAATCCAATGGAATCTACTATTAACCCACAACCCTAATGTACACACACCATACCATTCTCCCTAGACCAACTCCTCTATCCAACCTTGTACCCAGAACTATGCTCCCAATAGTTTCACCAAAAAAATCACACAAAGTTACAAAACACAAAAAAAAACACAAAACACATCAAAAACTATAAAAATAATGTGAATATATTCAGATTTAAATATTAGAGGTTCTTTAATTCAACTTAATTGTAACCGTGGTGATCACACAATAAACTTGATCCTAGGGGAATCAATTTAGTTAACCAATGTACGTGATTAAGAGAATTTAATGTTACAGTCATTTATTCAAGCATCTCAACAGAAAAGAACATCACTAGTGTGCAAGAAAATACCACCAATGACCATGATTTTCAATAGGCTTTATGGCTACAACAATCCATTTGAGAATCATGGATAACAGATAAAGTAGACGATCAAAATCAAACCACTCTCTGCCCGTTATATTATTTACCTGTGTTGTCTCTTGATCAAATCTAGTTCTTATCTATTTCTTATTTTTAAGAAATTTATTCAGTTATTAATCATAAGGATTCATTTGTATATACACACAGCATGATGAATAATTAAAGGGAAACAAAAGGAAATAATACCAGATGATCAAAGGATCAATGATCCTCCTTGTGCTAAGAAAAGAGGATCACACGATCACCAGGAAACTCCATGAAAGATGATCCAGAGAGTTCTAGCACAGAAACATGACTCGTCTAGGAAGGAAGGCTCTAGGTGCACCAGGTCACTCATGATCTAACTAACTCCTGTTGAACATTCCATGCTCAATTTACCAAAGAGGATATCCCTATATTCATATTTATGAAATCATGTGTGATTCCATTGAAATAAATACATTTTACCCTTGTTAACCCTATATGGGGTCTTTCACATTAATAAGAATCACCATTACCACTTTTATATAGTAAGAACTACATAATGCCGACTCATGCACCCACATGATCTCCAAACCATATAACCACATATCAATATAATAATATAATAATATATTTCTATAACATCATGAATCTACATGTAATATATACCACATAATAAAAAATCTTATTAGGTAAGCTCAAATAATCATACAACCCTGTGAAAATATTGAATTTCTTACGTAAGATCAAATGATCCAAAAAATAAAACATTTCACTTATGAAATTCCTTTAAAAAGAAAGTAAATTCCTTTTAATTGAACCATTTAGAGAAGGAATACCATTCCATCTAACTCATACAACTCCCTTGTCTTAAATCCCATAGAATGTTATTTAGAAAACACCACATTCATTTTGAAATAACATTTCAAAACCTATTCAATAAATTCTATATATCCCTTTAAAATTCAATAGTTCCAATCCCACTTTTAAAATAACATTTTAAAAAGGAACCAAATTAATTTATAAAATCCAAATAACACCACTAAAAAATCCATAAATTTGGCCACTATCATTAATGTAACCAAGGTTCCAAGAAATTTGTTTTATTAATCTATATGGTCCTTTTTTACTATTAGGTAGACATGAGCCCATCCCAATCTATAGGAAAAAATAAATAAATTCATGAAACATTCCAATAAGAATAATAATAATTTGAATAAATGTATTTAAATCACCAAATGAGTAGGATACATGTTAAATTTTGGGCAGTTACCTTATCTAGAGTCATTATATTTATAAAAGATTGTATTTGCCACCTCTGATTCCATGGAAACCTATATCATACATAAAAACCATAAATTTGATTAATAATATATTCTATAATAATAAACCAAATTCACCAAATAAAAAAAATAAAATCTAGTGGATACATACCTTAAG
The DNA here is from genome assembly GCA_963277665.1 of Viscum album. Taxonomy (NCBI): domain Eukaryota; kingdom Viridiplantae; phylum Streptophyta; class Magnoliopsida; order Santalales; family Viscaceae; genus Viscum; species Viscum album. The sequence goes on along the minus strand of OY728129.1, from coordinate 408,439,201 downwards.
AAAAATGATGAATGATGGAATGAACACATCCTCTTAGGGTCTCCTCTACTGGAAATATTCTAAAATCCCATGAAGCTAGATAATTCAACAACACATTGGAGGAATTTTCTCTCTAAATCCCATCGCAAGAATAAAAAAAATATTGGTTGAAGAGGGAGAATAAAAAACAAGGAATAATAAATAAAAAATAACTTAAATTAAAGGACAATCCACCTTCAATCACCATTAATCAAGAAGGTTTGAAGGGGAAAGAGAAAATGAATAGGTTTTGGCCTCCCCCTTCTCACACATGTGAAAAATAAATAAAATAAAAGGCGGGTTTTATATTAATATAGAAAATTACTATTCTAAACATGGAATTTTAAAAAATGAAAAAAAACTAATGATGAAATGATCTTTTCGTCTTAGTGTGACACAACTTCCCCTGCTAGAATCACAACCCCCTTCCCAAGGGAATCACAATGTTTCCTTCTACCTTAGAAAACAACATGATTATTTTAAGAAGAACCAAAATACTTAAATTCCTTTTCTAGGAATTGATACCATATATCAATAATAAACAAAAAAAATCTTTTTTTATCCATTGAAAATGTGACATTTTCCCTCACTGTGGAACTCGAGGTTCCATAAGATGAACAATCAACCACATTAATTTTTCATAAAGTCTAGGACCCTTATATATCACCTTACATATCACCCATGGACTCTATAATTTAATATTTCTATTACTCAACTCAACTATTAAGAATCACAATGTATCAAACCTTATAAATTATAGGTGATTCAAATAATTAACTTAATTTTAGGACCAACACTGGTGACCATTATATAAGTTCACATTTATATATTATAGGTTACTCACACACATTTCCAATTTATAACTCATATACACCATCTAGATCAACCCTTATGTATGAAAAGATCTTAAACCACTTCTCTAATTCTCTATCCTGAACCAACCATTACACATAGTGACACTTATACATATAAGGTAACCCTTGAACATGAGATATAAATATTTCTATAACTCATACACAAAACCGATATTACACATGACACACCCTGGGATCCAATGATAACTCTCACAAGAACATGCCAAACTACGACACCCACTGGTCATGACATTAAATTCCTCCTAAATCACACATTTCATACTTTTATCAAATGGCACCAACCATTTTTTTTGGAATACCCTTGATCAACCCTTTTCCACTCCAGTACATGGATTTCAAACTCTACATCATGATACCTCCCATAAGTTTGGCCTTTACAACATGACCCATGTGTCAAGGCATGGAAAAACCATATCATAAAAAATTTATAAGGCACACATAAGTGTTTGACCATTAAAAAATTTAAAACACACAAGGTTTATCGTACCGATGAGAAACCTCAGGCCCTAACATGACTTCTTATAACTATTTTTTACATATTTTATAAAATCCATCACACACTAAATAATCTACACTTTAACATCCAATAGTCACAACATGAGGTAATATCCTAATTCCATGGTTCCCCTTTGGATATTTTGTAATTCCTCAATCCATCGCTCATTATGGCATATATCTCACCAATCATGGTTTGATGGGACGCCCGTTGTAAAAAATCAAACCAAGTCTTCTCCAACCCTGCTCCAAGACCAAAATTCAAATTTTCCCAGGTTCCACAAAGACATAATAAAATGTTTCATTACACTCCAATACCATACAAAACACCAATTCCATTACTAAAACGAATTAAATATGTAATAATTCTGAAACAAATTGATAATGTTTTTAACAAAATATCATATTAATATTCCCTTTGTTGAATTTTTGGAGTGAAGGAGATAATATTCTATAAATCCTGTTTCATGAGTTGCAATTGGAAATATAACCTTTTGAACTATAGCTTATCATAAGTTATGTAAATTATAGATGCATGAAATATGATTTCAATCAAATCGTATTTAATGAGAAGGAAATATCACAAGGAATGGTTTAGAGAAACCTTTTCCCTACCTTCTATATCATATCAGATGATCTCAATTTATAATAAAAGTCCATTTAATTACATTTTTCATGATAATCATGAATTTATAGTATCCTATGATATTTTTTATGTGGTGGGGGTATGGAATTTGATTTCATGATACCACCTTTCCATGAAATGTGTAATACAATTCCTTTGGAAGTCTATGATAATTATTTGGAATTTGAAAATTAATAGATAATGTTTAGAGATATATTATAATGGATATGATTAAGGATGTGTTATATGAGATGTAACATGGGGGAGGAGTTTTATTCATGCCTAGGATGCATGAAATAGCCACAGAATTAAATTATGAAAATTTTGTAGTGGATTTAACTTTGTAAGGTATATATGATTTATATTATAATTCAATCTAGTTTACACATTTTTTATATATCCATGAATGATGATATTGAAAATAGGATTTCAGTCACTTATTTTACTACTATTAAATTTTATTTGACTCCCATAAATCCCAATAGTGGTATCCAATCATCCCATATAATTAGATTTATGAAATCATATAGAAAATTAAGTTCTTATATATAACATTCCATATTATAATCCATCCATAAAATAAAGAGTATTGATGGTTAATATGATTAAGGTCCAAATAAAGTTATATATGTTATCTTGGTTATAAAAATGTTTAAATAATTTAAATTGAATAATAAATTTTTTTTCATATATTTGATGTGAAATGACATATATTGAATAATATGAAGAAGTTCATTTTATGAAATGAATATGAAGTCTTTATATTAATGATTATGGAGTTTCTATAATGATTATGTAATTTTTAACGTTTTTTTAATCATCCTTTATTTGTATTTTTTTATAAATATTTATCTCATGTTTAAATTAATGAGAGGTTCATTTATTTAAATATTATTCCTTATTTTATTTTTTATTATAAATTGATTATATCGGGAATATTGTTATACAGTAGTTTAATTATTAAACTGCTTCTTGATATTATCATACATGCATATAAAGAGTTAAATTCTAGAAATTAACATGGATATAGATTCTAAATATCATGAATTCAAATTATACTTGAAGTTGTTATCTTGAAGTTAGTTATTGAACATAGTTTATACATATTAGGTTTTAGAGTTATGATGAATTGTATTCTATCTCGAGTGATGTATACCTATGTAAGGGTCCTTGGTTTAGACTTACCACTATCCTAGAGGTTTATGCCTTGATCTAAAAAGGTAGGGGTTGATAATTTGTGGCTTGAGGCATACTCATGTGGATGTTTTCAATCTCATATAAATCTAAAAAATTACATGAATATTTCATGTATGATAGGAATGAAATTAATGTATATATGTATAAATATGTTTTTATTTTATTTTCATGTGATTAAAATAGATTTTGGGTTATGTAAAGGGTTTATAATCAATATGTTTTGAACATATTTTTTTGGTGGAGGGAATATTATTCTAAAAACTAAATCATTAGAATTATGTTCACATATAGAGAATAGAATTAGGTAATATGGTGAGATTACCTATGCTTCAAAATATTATGTTTTTATTCCTTATAAAGATAAAAATTTCAAGATATCAATTATTAAACTTGGTTGGTTCTTCCATTGGAGGGTGCAGAAAGATTATCTTGTGTAAGGCACAAGGGAAATAGATAACGCTAAAAGTTATATATCCAAAACCCACTATTTTCTTTAGTTTACTCATATATTGAAAACCATAAGAGTTAGAATATTAGAGGTATATAGTATAGTTTATCCATATTTTATATTGGATAAAGAGTTTTCCACTCAACAATACATGAATAATATATGTAATGTTTCGGGTGATAACCTCCATAAATAGATAATTAGTGAGTACAATGCACTAGTAGACTCATTGAAAATTGAAATATTGATCTTGGAATACTAATAGATATGATGAGTTTAAAAGGGGTAATCATCTTAGTGGGTGTTAATTTAATAAAATTCCTAATTAAATTGCAATGAAATATAGAAATTATTTGATTAAATCATTAATTATTGATAATAACATCATTATAATCAAACATAACTTTGTGAATAACCCTTAGAAATTAGAATCTTAATATAACCAACTCTTATGACTGGTGACTTGAAAAAAGTTATTAAGTAAAATAAATTATCTATTTTTTGAGAAATATTTTTCAAAGTAACCAAGTGTTGAGGTTTTTATATCGGAAAATAAGGATGCTTATGTGAATCATTAATTGATTCACTTATGGTTTTAAAGGAATTATATGAAAAATGACATAATAAATTCTATTCAATTATTATATACTCAATATGACTGGTTTTGTAAATGATACATAATATTATTGAGTATGCTAATGATATGGTAAGAAAGTCGATTTCCTATAATTCTACATATGGTTAAGGAGTTAATTTTTTCATTATTTAGGGAGATTTTATTACAAGATTAATGAATAAAAATAATATTTTACCCTATATTCTTAAGAGTTTAGAATAAATGGAATATGAATATATTGTATTGGATTTGGTGTCATGAACCATCATGGATAAACTAGTTCTATGATACCCGATCCAACACTGACAAAGCTCGAAGGGTGTTATTGATCCCCATGGGTAGGTTACTAGCACCTAACATCACACAAGAGTAAATAGAGAACGATTTTTCCATAAAAATAGTAGAATATAAAGATACATATCAGTATCATCAAAAGCTCTAAAATGAGATATTACCATAAAACAAAAAGGTACATCAAAAACCCAAATAGTACATCATCAAAGTAATCCAATCCTAAAAATATAATCTGAAATTCCCAAAGGACACATCACTCCATGTCCCAAGCAATAAAGATCAACCAAATACTCCAAGAGGGTGTTTCCCTATACTCAGACCTTTAAAGAGAAAATTTTCAAAGTACTAAAGGAAAAGGTAGGAAGTGAGATAAAAATCATAGAAGGGTCTCATCAAGTGTTTCATAATAAGATTCCATAATAATAAAAAAAATTATTTCAATTATCAAAAAAGGGCATGGAAGTACAATTTCATATTTTAGAACAAAACATGATTTTCTTTTCAAATGATGGAAAACATTTCAAAAAAAGGTTAAATAATATTTTTGTATAAAATAGTTTATATAAATCACTGGGCATGAGAAAAGTAGTTTAAAAACAAGGGAATTTATAATAATGTCATCACAAAAAGAAACACGGTCATTTTCCCCGTGGTTTGATAGTTTCTAGTTATGGGATCCTCTCACATCTCATATCAATGATCATGGAAAATATGTGCACACACATCCCTTAGGATCATTATTAATTGGACTTATCAACATACCATCAGGGATAATATTGTTATGAAATAGGTTTTTAGAGTTTTCATCATAAATTAATTTCTATGTAATAACCATCCTTGTGTGCTTATCCAAAATAACCCACTAACTACCTCAGCTCTCAAGTGATCAATCAATCAATCAATAATAGGAAAATAATTTTAAATTTGTTTAAAATATAATTACCCCATTTTTGTTTTTAATATTCAAATTTCATTCCAAAAAACAAAGTATTTGTTTTTTGCAATTTCATGCCTTTAAAAACAAAAACCAATCATAGCTCTTATAATTTCTATTTAAGCCATTTTTCTCAAAATAAATTCTCAAATCATTTCATAATATCCATAAATTTCAAAATACACCCCAATATCCAATTCAATTAGAATTGGGGGTTTTCCAAAAATACATACCTTATCAATTTCAATCCCAATTCACATAAAAATAGGTTTTTCAAAAATAAGTTGAAATCAATTTAAAATAGTAATAAATTAATTGTTTTTTCAATTTTCCAATCATAAATAGAACCACCTAACTTTTCATGGAAACAAAATTCCCGCAAAAGGAATCACTATTTAAAAAAGAAGGAAAAATGGTATAGGAACTAAAACTAGAATCAATATTAAATAACATAGAGTTTAGATCCATAAATTTCAAGTTGATCCATCAAGCTCCAAAAAGGGAAAGAGAGTGAGATGTAAGAGACACAAATAATGCTTACTCTAAGAGATGCACCATATTCAACATGAGGATAAGTCACCAAATGAATGATCTAAAGGTATTTTAGATCTAAAAAGTTTCCTAGAAAGATCCTATAGGTCGATTAAAAGGAAGTATGTATGAGAGAAATTATAATTTTATATGCAGAATCTACTTAAAACCAACACTCTGGAATTTACATAGTGTGTTAACCCATTACACACTGTGTAATTGTAGATCCATATACACTGAAAAACATGTCTCCTTTAATAAAGAAATTTAATTTTTAATAATTTCTTGATTTGTGAAATATACATGGTGTGTAAACTTTCACCTTATGTGCACATTTTAAAGAATCTTCTAGGTGATGACTATATATTGTGTACTCCCATTGCACAATGATTAAATCCCCATAAAGATGCAAAAAGAATATATTTTATAGTGAAAATTACAAAAAAGAAATAACTTTACCATTATATTTATCCTCCAAATTACTTATTGAACATACTCAACACACTAAAAAGGAAAAAAAACAAAATGGTTAGAACATACCTGACAGAAAGGTAATGGGGTGTTATAACCTCCCCACAATAAGAACATTCTATCCAATGAAATCCTATCTAGGAGCTTTCATATCAAAAAGGTGAGGATGCTACTCTCTCATCAATGCCTCATGCTACCAAAACTCATTCAAATTAGAACTATGATTCCATATAACATATAAATATGGTATCATCCTCCCATGAAGTACCTTGGTCTTAAAAAAAATCCTGACTAGATGCTCAGTTATGAAAAAATCATGCTCCACATCAAGATCACCCCAGCTCAAAACATGAGATAGATTAGAAAGACAATTCTAAATATGAGAAACATTGAATAAATCATGTATCAATATAAACTATGGATGAAGTGATAAATATCAACACACGTTCTCTAACCACTACAAAAACTCAAAGGGACCCTCAAAAAAGAAGAAAAATTCCCTTCTCTCCCAAGATTTCGATCACCTAACAAGGGTGAAACTTTCAAGAACACCTGACACAATCTAAAAACTCCAATGATATACACCAATTATCATCATAATATTTATATCAGATCTATTAAATCAATATTATCTGATGAATCAAGTGAGTCCTTACTTTTATCTCTTGGACCCATCTCGGTCCATCCAAGGTAGTTTCACCAATCTTTGACCAACACAATGATGATTTACAATGTCTACCATAAAAGTACTCAAAAGAAGACAGTCTAATCATGAACTAGTTACTATTTTTATATGAAAACATAATCAATACTTGATGGTCATCCCAATATCCACTAACATCAATGATTCAATCATGAATCATATCCCCAAGAATTTATATATCTCTCTCTATATGACCATTCATCTAAAGATGGTATGTTGTACTAAAAAAATTGAGATCTTAGTTCCACTTGAAGGCATCTCCAAAAGTGATACGTAAAATGAGGATCTCTATCAGAGACCATAGAAAATGTAATTCTATGAAAAGAGAAAATATATATCATATAGAGATGTCCCAGATCTCCAACATTGGTTGTATCATGAATGGGTATAAAGTAAATCAATTTGGTAAGAATATAGATCATAAACCATATCACATTATTATTTCCCAAGGTATGTGTCAACCCAACCAAAAATTCCATATTGATACCATCCCACTTCTATGTCAGTATTGGATGTGTCCAAAGCAAACTCGAAGGTTTATGATGATCGAACTTGACCTGCTAACAAGTATAATAGTATAAAACAAAGTCAATGATGCCTTGTCTCATAACCATCCCCTAAAATCATCATTTCATTTCATAAAACATATTTGTGGTTCTTTGGTGCACAAACCTATATGATTTATATAAATCCCCATCACGTATTTTCTCACAGATAATGGAATGAAAAAACAATTATGGAAACATAGCACACCCTACGTAGATAATGACCAGTCCGCAACTATCTCCCCACCATAAATAGAGTCTCTAATTCTATATAATTCATTATCAATTTACTATTCATGAAGAACCATATCTAGAAGAATATAGGTCAACTAAAAACTGGTCAAGACAACCTCATACCCTATTTCCTAAACTCCAACATTAAATTGTGAAAAAAGATCCATAAATTTACACTCTTTTAATGATTCATTCATGGAATGGGTTAGAATTTTCATACTCAAAGAATCTAAAACAAAATTCGATTTCCATGAGTTATAGATGATACTGAAATAAAAAGATAGTAGGTAATTTACCTAATTCCTCTAGAGGACATTAAAATATTTTTTAGATAAGATATAACTCAACATACTGTGGTCAGAATACTTGTTAAACATTTATCTGAAAAGGTAATGTCGCCGACTATTAAGTTCATGCATCCCAGCTACATGTTAATGGTCAGGGTTGGGATAATTCTTCCCTTGTGGACTATGCTATTGAGAGCCACATGTTGAGACCTGATCTCCATGAAACAAACATAGACCAAACTCAAACCTGACACATCACATAAGAACACATACCCTTGACCAACCTCTAGAGGAGTCAACACCGACACCAAAGTCAAAATTAATTTCAAATAAATATCATAACTATGAAATTTATCATCCCAAATGAAACTTACCACTTTCAATTTACAGCATTCCTCGAAGAAGTAAATTTCATGAAATACCATACAAATCAGTTATAATATCTAGCTAAACCCAAGAAGCACCAAATAACAAAAAAGTTATGTAGTTTCTCCCATGTCATAACAACTTTCACCTTTTTAGGATAAACAAGAATTATTTGTTCTGAGACCACGTGTCCCAAGAACATAATTTTCAAAATCAAAAAATAAAATTTTGATAGCTTTGTATAATTTAAATGATTTCTAAAATTTATAGAATTCTCTCAAATGACGCACATAATCAACATTAGATTTAGAGTAAACTAGGATGTCATCCATAAATATGACCATTAAAGAAAAAAGATACTCATGGAAGAACAATTCTCATCATATCTATAAAGACTTTAAGAGCATTGGTTAGATAAAATGTAATGAAAAGGTACTCATAATGTCCATCAATGATTCAAAAAGAGGTTTTTTGAATTTTAGATTCCATTATTCACGATTAGTGATAACCAGATCGAAGATCAATCATTGAGAACCATTTCACCCTTTTCCACTGGTTAAAAAATCATAAATCCATGGAAATAGATAATTGTTCTTTATAGCTAAATAGTGTTTCTTGTAATAAACACATAGGCATAGTGTTCCATCAAATTTATTAGAAAAGAGAAGAGGCACCACCCAAAGTGAAATTCTCAGGAATATAAATCCTTTCTCTAACAAATCATCCTACTGAGTCTTTAACTCTATCATTTCAGTTAGTTCTATGCGATAATAAAGAATAGATACCAGTGGAGTACCAAGTACTAAATCAATAGAAAAATGTAACTTCCATACCTATAGAAAACTAGTGAAGTTAGAAGAAAAAATGTATGAAAAATAAATGAAAAATAGATATAGATAACCACTCATTGATTCCCACTCGAAATCAAAAGAAAAAAAATAATATTACTTCCCAAACTCTGTATATGAAGTTCCAACTCTACAGAACCTCCTGTCCTATTCTCCCTGAATGGTACGAAACATCTAGTTGATAATAGTAAAGGAGACTCACCAAAGACAAAAATCAACTCAAGATTTTTTAAAAATGAGCCATCCCATCATCAAAATTATATAAATAGGTTTCAGGTCAAGAACTAGAAAAACACACGGAAGATTAGTCTCCGATAAAGAGAAAATGGAAGTAGACCAATGGAGACCCTTATCCCTCTTTATTCTGAGGGGTGTAGTAATATCCATCAAAAAAAGAAAAAATTTATATAGGAATATTTAAAAATTTAACAATATGAGTTTATATAAATGAGTGAGATGCATCGATATCAAATAAATTATTCACTAAGGATGAAGCTATAGTGATGGTTCCTCTCACAGTTGCTGGAACCATATTTATTTCTTCGGGATACTCTTCCACTATGTAAAGAAGATTTGTTTCAGATTCCTATGGCTATAACCCTTAGATATTGAATAATATGATTGCACCACAATAATTTTTTGCGTTGATGATCCAGTTCCACAATGTGGAGAATAATAGATATAGAATAACTTATATAAGTGCCCTAAACCACCACGAGAACCACATATCTCATATGCCTTTGTGAAAAACCATTTTTAATTCCTAGGGTTGGCACACAAAAAACAAGTCAATGGATCTCTACCAAGAACTGTGGGAGGTCTAGAAAAACCCTGCTATCAAGAGACATCATGAGAGTCATCATACATTCTATTACCTTTATGGTATGTCATAGATATTCCACTAGGAGAATAAATAACTCTTATTAACCATAAATTACAATCCAGATCATGTTTTACCATCAATTCCTTATCTAGAATATTATCAGAAGAAGTGATATTTAGCAAAAAATTATAAGAAAAAAAATTAGATCGAGGTCCCATATCGAACCATCGATTATTCATCTTTTAATTCGATACAACATATGGTGAAACCTTCACAAGATCATTGAATCAGTTCACATATTATGTCATGGTCCTATAATCCTACTCATGTTTGGAAAAAATCCATATCCTTAGCTTGGACCATAGACTCTGGATAACACTGGTCAATAGAAAGAACCATAATGTTTTTCAACTATAAAACCCATTGATTCTTCACCATCACCACCAATTCCCACCATCTTATGCTAGGTCCCTCCAGCTTAAATATAGAACACTTTACATTAATAGATTCAATATTTTCCAAGAAATCAAATAAAAGCTCAATATTTTTCAAACAATACTCATCCTCTTGAGGATAATTATATCTTTGGAATAATGATTTCTTTTGGTGATGTAACTCTAGAGAATGATTTCAAGATCTATCCCCCCAATGTTCCATGACTGCTACTTGAACGAGAATGGGTGCACATGCCTATACCAGTGCTTGGCCAACATGCACAACAACCTCAACCATATTCTGGTCCACAGAAGGAATCACTCACTGTGGTTCATCAGAAAATTCCTCGCTTATCCTATTAATATGAATTATCAAAGGCATTATGCTACATAATATTAGAAATCAATATTGAATCTATTAGAGGATTACTCATATCAACACTCAACATGATAAAGAGGGAAATTAATCCCATCAGATAAGAAAAAATTGAATTTCTACATATACAAACCTAAAGTAGGAAAATACTAGAACTAATCCTCAATATGAGTTTCCCAAACCAACAATAGAGACTTAAGGCTCATTAAAATGATAGATATCTATGCAATCACTCAAAACTACTTCTTAATTTTTGACAAGATATTCCAACTGCATACAAACAAAAAATAAATATTCTCAACCTGCACCTTTGATACCACATTTTAATGAACCATATCGGATACCTTGGTACTCTAATACTCGAGCTGAAACTAACATAAACTGAATATAATTCCTAATCCCCTTTGGTAGATCACTAGCACATGAAATTTTGAAATAGTAAAGAGGGAATGAATTTTCAAAAAAAAAACAATAGAGGATAAGGATAAATATTTGTATGCTCAAAAAACTCAAAAGGTGAAAGTACCAAAAACCTAATAGTTATATCAAAAACCCAAAAAACTCATAAAAAAAGTAAAAAAATTAAAACCATATAAGCTCAATGTCCCAAATTACACGCCACTCAATTCCTCATGGGGTCAATATCAACCACCTCCTTTAAGAGGTTATTTCACTTTACTCGGCCCTGGTGAGAGAAAATCTATAAATGACCAAAGAAAAATATAGGTAGTGAGCTAAAATACTAGTAGGGTATCACCAAGTGTTCTATAATAAGATTCCATAATAATTAACATATCATGATTTCAATTTTAATCAAAACTGTAAGGGATTTATAATTGTATATTTTTTTAAAAAAATATTTTCATTTTAAATGCCAGAAATCATTTCAAACAAGGATTAAATAAACATTTTATGTAAAAGAGTTTATATAAATCCATATGCATGAGTAAATTAGTTTCACAAAAATTGGAATTTATAATCAAATCATCACAATAAGAAACATGGTCATCTTCCCTATGGTACAATTGCTTCTTGTTATGGAATCCTCACACATTTCATATCAGTGATCCTTACAAATATGTGTACACACATACCTCAGGCTCACAACAAATAGGACTCATCAACATCCCATCAGGGATAATATATATAGAACTAGGTATTTTTATTGTTTTCATCATCAATTAATTTATAAGGAATTACCATCACAATGTGCTTGTCTAAAATAACTCACTAACTACCCATGTTCTCATGTTCTCAATCAATCAATCAATAATGGGGAAATCATTTCAAAGTATTTTAAAATAAAATTGTCCCATTTTTAGTTTCAATATTACAATTTAATTCCCAAAAAAAAGAATAGTATTCTTTATTTTATTCCTTTTCAAACCAAAACCAATCATAGGTTTTTATCATTTCAATATAATCAATTTTCTTAAAAGAATTTAAAAAATAATTTCACAATTTACATCAATTCCAAAATATGCCCTAATCTTTTTTTCCATTGAAATTGGGGATTTCCCCAAAAATACATACTATATCGATTTCAATCATAATCTTCCTCAAACTGGGTTTGTCAAAAATAATTTGAAAGAAATTTCAAATAACATGAAATTCATGGTTTATTCAATTGACCAATATTACACAAAACCACCTACCTTTTTATAGAAACACAACACCCCCAATGAGTCTCACCAATAAAGGATTAAGTAACAAAGGATCTAGGATCTTAGAATAGAATGATGATTCAATAACATGGAGTTTATATTCATATATTTTAAGTAGATCCATCAATATAAAAGGAGGAAAAGTGAGTGATAAAGAAGATACAAGAAGACCACTTACTCAAAGAGATACACCTCGACCAACATGATGATCAATCATCGAATGGATGATCTTGATGGATTGGAGATCTCTAAAATTTCTTAGAAAGAGCCATTAGGTCAACATAAAGGAAGTCTATAAGAGGGAAATAAGAATTTCAGTTGGACTACCTTCTTAAAACAAATACTTAGGATTTTACATGACATGTAACCCCACTACAGGTCCTGTAATTTCGAAGTCCCATAAATACCAAAAACCCTAAAATTGTATTAAAAGAAAAACATTTATTATATTAATGACTTTTAAACTATTAAAAGTGCATAACATTTTATTCTCTGTGAAAATTTCATAGCATTTGGTAGGTGATGACTACACATCATTGAATCCCATTACAGAGAATGTAAATCCCTAGTAGACTGTTAAAACTATAGGTTTTATAATGAAAAATTCCAAAAAGTATCTTTGAAATTACAATTAAAGGAATCCTCCCAATTCCATCTTGATGACACTCAAAAAAAACCAAAATAATTGTCAGAACAGACCTGACATAAAGGTAACAAGGTGTTATATTTTGTGTAGTATAGATAGTACTTGTGGGTAAAATTATAAACTAAAAGAACAAAATTTATTCTGAGAGTCCTAAAATGTATATTCAAGTAAATAGTGAAGTTTATTGGAATATAAAGTTTCTATCAGGTAAAGTTAGTAATGATTCCATGGGATGGGGTTCTTTGGAATTACTAAAGGAGATTAAAGAACTCACTAGAATCTCTATGTCATGAATCAATGTGTTAATATTTTATTCGGTGATTCAAATTCTATGTAATAACAACATTATATTTTATAAGGGATTTAAATATATATTAATGTTCAAAATAAAGGTATGAATCGATAGAGATTTTAATTTTCATTCAAAATTTCGAATCATATAGTTTCTATGTCAAGTATTTCAATATAAAAGATTTTATGAAGCTCATATGGATTTTAAAAGGATGTATAACTTTATCTTATTTAACTTATGTGATAAGAGAAGTTGTCAATCAAATATAGAGTCATTTAAAACAAAATGATATGATTAATTTTATAAAAATTATCTATGATTCTTTATATTTTTTGCATATTTTGAAAATAATATAAGAATAGAATTATTTTATCCAGGATAAAGAGTTGATACAAATGTTTATTAAAACATAAGAGAAGGTGTTCTGATCATCCATTAGTGGTATATTTTTAAAAAGTATTCAATTTAGAATAAAATGTACCAAACACATAGAATACCTTATATGATATGTATAAAATTAATTTTTTTAACATTCATACTAAATTAATTAATGTTTATTTACTAAACACAAAATAGTCTATGTATCATAACATGATATTTTTAAGGGAATACAGTGTCTAATAAGAAAGAGACAATATGTTTGAAAACATATAAGTTAAAAGTTAACAAATAAAAAGAAGTACTAGTATAAATAATTATATTTTTCATTTAATATGAAAAATGGTTTAAGTTATGTGAATTTAATGAAAAGTTAAATGCCTAAATTTATTTATCATAAAAAAGTGAATAAACACTATTTCATAATGGATTATGATAGATAAAATATAGAGTGTGTTTCACTTGATATTATAAAATAATTTTAGGATATGGAGATAACATATAAGGTAAAGAGTTACATTTAGATTTTGTGATAAAGTGAATGTCACTTTATTCTAAATGAAGTTATGATGTGGTAATTATTAATAAATTAAATAGTGAAATTATTTTTCAGGGAAAATTTTGATTGAAAGGGTTCCAAGGTTATTAATGTCAAACGTATAAAGAGTTCAAAGAAGACAATAAAATTTTACATCGTAACATTTGATTCTATGGTGATAAGAAGTTTGAATATTCTTTTAAGGAGTTAAACTTTATAAATATGATTTCCAAATCTAAAAATTGTTCCAAATTTATTCATTCATTTATTTTATATAATAAATATATTTATTGGGAGTATTTTATTATATGGTTATATATATGTGTGACTATAATTATAAATAGATTAAATGAGTTAAAAAATATCAAAAATAGTAACAAAACATAAAGGGGATATGACAATATCTTATATATGATATAATAGATAATAAATTATATAGGGTTTTTGTAGAGACCCTAAACATGACGTACATTGACATTTCATTACATTTTCGGAATACTTAGTACATAACAAAAAACACACACACAAGGATCGTAATAGTTTAGTGTCTTTGGAAACTCGGAACATAATCTTCTAATCGTGGTGAAAGATCTTCAAAATCTCCCATAGATATCTTTTTTTTACCTAAAACCTTTCTTTATATCCTGGGGAATAGAAAACATAAAAGGGTGAGCTCAAATGATCAGTAAGGGTAAACAAAAGAAATATCAATCACATCATATACATAAGCACATAATTTTTGGAAATCTTAACCTGCAAAAGAGATCAAAATTTCATAACATGGGGTAAATCATGGTAGTGAAATGTAATCACAATAATCATAACTTAAAACATGAAACTTTGTGGCATTCACACATAATAATAGAGAATAATTTCTTGTTAGTCAAGACTCATTGCCAAGACTATCTTAGAGGACAAAGTCCCTTTCTGAATCGAGTAACCCTTGTTTCAGTCCTGTTTCACTGAACCGGTATAACCTACCATTCCAGCCATGTCTATCTCATGAGATATAAAATCTTTACCCAATGTATTGGAGGGAGATATAGGTCCCACCCATCTCATAATGATACCATTCTTATGTGTGCCACAAAATCATAAATCATACATCATTGCATAACCCATGTAATAAAAATGGGAATCTTAAACATCGTGACATCATAAAACATTTCATATAAGATAAAGGAATTAATAAAAATAATTCCATCACAACATGATCAAATCAATGTAATAATAGGGATAAAAACAGAACCCTTTATTATCTTAGATGGAAAATAATTTTGATAAAACACTTGAACTCCATTCTTTAGGAAAATATCCTTTCTTCTTCAAATTTTTTTTCCGTTCATAACATGTCATACGACTTTAAAATAAATGAAGTTGATTAAAAATAAACTTGAAAACTTTTAAAGGAAGCTTCTTGGAAATAATGTTTTAAAAATCCATTCATGCTGTATAAGCTAAAAAACATTCTTTGTACTTTTGTCGGAAAAGTCAAAAAGTACCTCGTACGAAAAAATGAAAAAAGATTCCTTTCATATTCTTTACTAAAAACTCACCGAAGGGTAAAAATGGATTTAAAGAATTGTAGGTGGATGGAAATAATATTACATATTGATGAAACATTGATGTGGATGATAAAATACACCCTAGTAAATACTTATGAATAAACAATCTCGGATAAAAATGTGATTGTGATATTTCCCTTACCTTAGGTCCGACTTTCTTTGTAAGCGTCTGAAACTCCTCTTCTTTGAAGCGCCTCTGTGAGACCTCCTCTTAGGGCACTAAAATTGGTCTATGAGGAAGACCAGAACCTCTAGGATGTTGCTAGGGAAGTGGAGAATATATTTTGGCAGGGGTTGGCCGAGCTTGAGTGCTCAAATTGGTGTGAGGAGGAGGGGGAGGAGGTGTCTTTTTATAAGGGAGGAGAGGGGCACCTTAGGAATCTCTCAAAATATTATTTTATATTAAAGTAAAAATCGGTTTATAATGGTTTCAAAAGGTCTTATTTCGAAGATAAAGTGGGTATGGGACGAAATCATATCAACCAATAGGATTTAGACATGTTTAGGGTATTATTTTAACCTTATCAATTAGATTTAACTCTAAGTTAAATAATTTAACTTTTACCGTGTCTTTTTGTTTTCTTTCACTATATGGTTAATACACTTACTATAACATGCCAAACGAACCCGAAATTGTTTATTATTAATATATATATCCTTATCCAAGTCGTTTGGCCTATACTTATATTTTTAGGAATAAAATAACAATTAGTAATATAATATTTGATTTAAAAACTATTTTGTGCCAATTTTGACACTATTTGATATATGATTTTTGTGAAAGTCATAACAGAATTATATGTTCGAACCAAGTTGATTAAATCAACACTAATATATCATAGTAACCTAGAAAAGTAGTGTATGTCATAAGAAGTCTCAAATTACATTTATTTGGTCATTTATAACATCAATTCTGTCAATATTTCATTAATAAGACAATTACTGCATCATCTTTCTGTCATAATAAATGAAAATTATTTAATCCCTAAAAATTCTAAATAAATTCCGTTTGATGTAGATAATTTCATTAGCTTTCTGGAGATTCTTCATGTTCGAAGTTTCATGAAGTTTATCACTAAATTAAAATTAATATACTTATAATATTTAAGAGAGTGACATGTTGTCACTTTCTTTGGTTTTAATAATAATTAAGTTATTTTCAAGGAAAAATGTCCATTAAATGATTCTAATCCGACCCTCAGGTGATATGGGTCGACTTTTAGTCATCCAATAGGATTTTTACATTTGTTAGGGTAATTTTAAAATATTATATTTACCCTTAATTACCCGATTTACCTTTAACTATGGTAAATAAAATTTACAGTAGTTACTATTCATAATTCCCAAAAATAAAAAGTAGCTTATTAACATAATTTGGACCCACTGATTCCAAATATGGAATCCATTTTTCCAAATTCAACACACAAAATATGCAGAAATTAAATTAAAATTAATCCCGTTGTCGAAAGAAAACAGGTTTTTCTTTAAAACATTGCAAAAGATTGAATTGATTTAACCTACGAGTTCAAGGTAAAATCAATGCTAATGACATACATTATATTAAATGGTAAAAATATATTCTATTTATACTTTAAAACCATTCAATATTATAATTTAACCACATAAGATATTACGATGAAAAAAGTTGTTTTTAATTAAAATATAGCGTGTTTTTACTATTCATTAAAATATGAAAGTTATCGGAAAAATATCAAAACTTTATCTAATGTAAATTTTTATATCCTGATTCAAAATAAGAATATTATTTTGTCATATTGAACATATAAACATGTCAAAAACTATATTTAATGTGGGTGCGCCATCAAAAGGCGGTAAAACTGCATTTTTAGAAAAATACTTATTTTACCCGAAAAAATTATTTTGTTCTTATACCATGTTCTAGAAATTTGTAAGATGAATAATAATGTTATAAAATTCAAAATTTAGTTAATAATATTCATAACAGCTAGTTCATGACAATATTATAATAATATAACATTGTTTATTAAAACCCGATATTGCGTACAACACACGCTATCGAGGAAGGTCGCGATTGCGTGTAATGCAAGCCAAGTTAGGGTTGCATGTTGTGAAAGAATCCTTAGTTGTTTCGTATAACAGAATCCAACCATATTTCATTTACACATTTAATATATATATATATATACTCAATGTTGCGTAGAATAACTATTATCAAAATTGTGTGTAACACGGTCCAAGAATAGTGTTGCGTACACTGCAAGCTAATACAGTGTTGCGTATAGCGCAGGGTAATCGTGGTGTAGAATACACCATAAGACATTAATGAAATTAAAATAATATTTTTCATAAAATCTCGGGGTGTTACATTCTACCCCCCTTAAAATGAATTTCGCCCTCGAAATTCGTCGGGGTTATAAATGGTTTACTATTTGAAAGTTTCTTTGATAGAAACCCACATCATAAAGAGGAATACCAAAACTTATCTTTAAAAACAAATGTATGAAATGTAACGGTTACCCAAATAAACTAATCACTGGGTTTCCACATAGGTAAAAATATGGATATGGAAGAGAAATCTAAACATCATGTTCTGATGGAGAGTGGTAGAGAACATGGCTATGTAAAATCTAGCAATCACAAAGCCATAAATTTGTGATGATCTAGGGTACCATCTGATTTATCGGGTATAAGGGCACTAGGACAACATTTTTGGTTTTCAAGATCATTTCCCTAAAGTTGAAAATTTGAATTAGAATAAATACTTACTTTATTTTGGTACAATCTCACTGTTGTTCGTGCCTTGAACAATTTCCACTTCATCTCTTAAATAAATGAAGGTGAATTTGTATTCGTGAAGTGTTAGCAGATCATGTGACAGAATGACGGGTCATTCCATCTGTCTCAAACAAAAGGTTAGCAAAAATTATATACATAAGTCGATCTATAGTGAGATTAATCATATATTGTTCCTAAAATGGACTTATACATCATATATCATACTACTTAATATAATAAAACTAGTTTCTACTAAACAGGGACTTCCTGTTGGCCAGTGGTAGGCGATAAAGGCCAGTCGCACTTCGGTTGTGGGTTCGATTCCTACAGCCTTGTCCGACGCGATGGGCTGTCGCCCGTCCTGCAGGTTGTCCTTTTTCTAAAACTACATTACTATAACATCACATAAATAATATCAAAAAAAAGTTCTATACTTAAACAATACTAACTTATGGTTAACATAATCCATTACAATCTTTAGGCCTATCTAAAATACTTCGGTCCAGGCTCATAGTATGAAGAAAATGATTACTTGAAATGTCGTCAACCAAGAATGTGAATACCATCATTTATCCCCCATATATCTTGTTGGTCACATTCCAATCATGTGAATACCTTAATGATGTATTCTCTTGAAAAAAAATGAATACCCATTAAACCTTAGTGAAAACATGAATGCTGTCAAAAGTTAACTCTTTCCACATACCAAAATCCAAAAATTCTATATACTCAAACCATGATATAAATTTCTCCTTATATCAGTCATGAGCTCATGAATACTATCAAACATTTAATTTTCTCCTTATCCCTTCATTATGCGCATATCATCTACATTCCAAAATATCTGAATAACCTTTCATGGATACTGGTAAAATTAATCATACAATAGTGTAACAATCCTTACATGTCTCTTTATTCCATAGTACCATGAGATTACTTATACAACATTACACATGATAAACATGTAATCATTCCACTACATTCTTAAACCATTGACCGAGCTTCAACAATTCTTTCATCTCACATATCATTTGTAGTATCTTCATCATCATCCACATAAATACTTCCAATACGACCATACTGATTATCTTCATGACACTTTCCCTTAGGGAATTGGTTTGCATAATGCCCGTACATTCCACATTTAAAACATTTAACCATTGTTGATGTCGTAGCAATACCATTATCCTCCTCCATGTTGTTAACTGAACCATTTCCTTTGCATTTACTTGCTTTGTGTCCTTCTTTTCAACACCCAAAGCATCTTCCAGTTCCTTTGAAACATTCTCCTTGATGCCTCTTCCCACATGATTTACATTGGGGAAATTGAACTTTCTTTCCTCTATGATCATCATAAAACTCCATCTTTCTCTTATTAGCCGAGTCAGGAAACTTACCAAATTTTACTTTATTGATCATATTTTGAGATTTCTGATTCAGCATAATAATGATGTTTGGACTTCCAAATCCCATTCCATTTGATTGCTTGTGAAGAATATCATTCCATTGTCCATCATATCTTCCATTATCGTGAATCATCTTGTTTCCAGCCATTTTATAAAACTCAAAAGAATAGTGTGAGATGTAAAAATCATAATAAAGGGGGAGTAACTTCAATATCTAACATCTTAGGTTAAATTCTAAGATCGTTACCGTAGTTCTAGGACTATATCCTATATGTATACCTATCCTTAGGGACATCCCTAAACATACCTTAGAAATATCTCTAGGGATCTCACTAATGTTTTCGCGTCCTAGTTTCCAAAGGTTGACTAAACTTTTCCTCTGATACCAACTGTAGAGACCCTAAACTTGACGTACATTGACATTTTATTACATTTTTAGAATACTTAGTACATAACAAAATACACACACACAAGGATCGTAATAGTTTAGTGTCTTTGGAAACTCAGAACGTAATCTTCTAATCGTGGTGAAAGATCTTCAAAATCTCCCATAGAGATCTTCTTTTTTTACCTAAAACCTTTCTTTATATCCCGGGGAAAAGAAAACATAAAAGGGTGAGCTCAAATGCTCAGTAAGGGTAAACAAAAGAAATATCAATCACATCATATACATAAGCACATAATTTTTGGAAATCTTAACCTGCAAAAGAGATCATAATTTCATTACATGGGGTAAATCATGGCAGTGAAATGTAATCACAATAATCATAACTTAAAACATGAAACTTTGTGGCATTCACAAATAACCATAGAGAATCATTTCTTGTTAGTCAAGACTCATTTCCAATACTATCTTAGAGGACAAAGTCCCTTTCTGAATCGAGTAACCCTCGTTTCAGACCTGTTTCCCTGAACCGGTATAACCTACCATTCCAGCCATGTCTATCTCATGAGATATAAAATCTTTACCCAATGCATTGGAGGGAGATATAGGTCCCACCCATCTCATAATGATACCATTCTTATGTGTGCCACAAAATCATAAATCATACATCATTGCATAACCCATGTAATAAAAATGGGAATCTTAAACATCGTGACATCATAAAACATTTCATATAAGATAAAGGAATTCATAAAAATAATTCCATCACAACATGATCAAATCAATGTAATAATAGGAATAAAAACATAACCCTTTATTATCTTAGATGTAAAATAATTTTGATAAAACACTTGAACTCCATTCTTGAGGAAAATATCCTTTCTTCTTCAAAAACATTTTTCCTTTCATAACATGTCATACGACTTTAAAATAAAAGAAGTTGATTAAAAATAAACTTGAAAAATTTTAAAAGAAGATTCTTGGAAATAATGTTTTAAAAATCCATTCACGCTGTATAAGATAAAAAAACATTCTTCGTACTTTTTTCGGAAAAGTCAAAAAGTACCTCGTACGAAAAAATGACAAAAGATTTCTTTCATATTCTTTACTAAAAACTCACTGAAGGGAAAAACTGGATTTAAACAATTGTAGGTGGATGGAAACAATATTACATATTGATGAAACATGGATGTGGATGATAAAATACACCCCAGTAAATACTTACAAATAAACAATCTCGGATAAAAATGAGATTGTGATATTTCCCTTACCTTAGGTCCGACTTGCTTTGTAAGCGTCCGAAACTCCTCTTCTTTGAAGCGCCTCTGTGAGACCTCCTCTTAGGGCACTAAAATTGGTCTATAAGGAAGACCAGAACCTCTAGGATGTTGCTAGGGAAGTGGAGAAGATATTTTGGCAGGGGTTGGCCGAGCTTGAGTGCTCAAATTGGTGTGAGGAGGAGGGGGAGGAGGTGTCTTTTTATAATGGAGGAGAGGGGCACCTTAGGAATATCTCAAAATATTATTTTATATTAAATTCAAAATCGGTTTATAATGGTTCTAAAAGGTCTTATTTTAAAGCTAAAGTGGGGATGGGTCGAAATCCTATCAACCAATAGGATTTAGACAAGTTTAGGGTATTATTTTAACCTTATCAATTAGATTTAACTCTAAGTTAAATAATTTAACTTTTACCGTGTCTTTTTGTTTTCTTTCACTATATGGTTAATACACTTACTATAACATGCCAAACGAACCAAAAATTGTTTATTATTAATATATATATCCTTATCCAAGTCATTTGGCCGAACCTTAGATTTTTAGGAATAAAATAACAATTAGTAATATAATATTTGATTTAAAAACTATTTTGTGTCAATTTTGACACTATTTGATATATGATTTTTGTGAAAGTCATAACAGAATTATATGTTCAAACCAAGTTTATTAAATAAACACTAATATATCATAGTAACCTAGAAAATTAGTGTAAGTCATAAAAAGTCTCAAATTACATTTATTTGGGCATTTATAACATCAATTCTGTCAATATTTCATTAATAAGACAATTACTGCATCATCTTTCTGTCATAATAAATGATAATTATTTAATCCCTAAAAATTCTAAATAAATTCCTATGATGTCGATACTTTCATTAGATTTCTGGAGACTATTCATGTTCAAAGTTTCATGAATTTTATCACTAAATTAAAATTCATATACTTATAAGATTTAAGAGAGTGACATGTTGTCACTTTCTTTGGTTTTAAAAATAATTAAGTTATTTTCATGGACAAATGTCCATTAAATGATTCTAATCCGACCCTTAGGTGATATGGGTCGACTTTTAGTCATCCAATAGGATTTTTACATTTGTTAGGGTAATTTTAAAATATTATATTTACCCTTAATTACCCGATTTACCTTTAACTATGGTAAATAAAATTTACCGTAGTTACTATTCATAATTCCCAAAAATAAAAAGTATCTTATTAACATAATTTGGACCCACTGATTCCAAATATGGAATCCATTTTTCCAAATTCAACACACAAAATATGCAGAAATTAAATTAAAATTAATCCCGTTGTCGAAAGAAAACATGTTTTTCTTTAAAACATTGCAAAAGATTGAATTGATTTAACCTACGAATTCAAGGTAAAATCAATGCTAATGACATACATTATATTAAATGGTAAAAATATATTCTATTTATACATTAAAACCATTCAATATTATAATTTAACCACATAAGATATTACGATGAAAAAAGTTGTTTTTAATTAAAATATAGCGTGTTTTTACTATTCATTAAAATATGAAAGTTATCGGAAAAATATCAAAACTTTATCTAATGTAAATTTTTATATCCTGATTAAAAAGAAGAATATTATTTTGTAAAATTGAACATATAAACATGTCAAAAACTATATTTAAAGTGGGTGCGCCATCAAAAGGCGGTAAAACTGCATTTTTTGAAAAATACTTATTTTACCCGAAAAATTTATTTTCTTCTTATACCATGTTCTAGAAATGTGTAAGATGAATAACAATGTTATAAAATTAAAAATTTAGTTAATACTATTCATAACGGCTAGTTCATGACAATATTATAATAATATACCATTGTTTATTAAAACCCGGTATTGCGTACAACACACTCTATCGAGGAAGGTCGCGATTGCATGTAATGCAAGCCAAGTCAGGGTTGCGTGTTGTGAAAGAATCCTTCGTTGTTTCGTATAACAGAATCCAACCATATTTCATTTATACATTTAATATATATATATATATATATACTCAATGTTGCGTAGAATAACTATTATCAAAATTGTGTGTAACACGGTCCAAGAATAGTGTTGCGTACACTGCAAGCTAATACGGTGTTGCGTATAGCGCAGGGTAATCTTGGTGTAGAATACAACATAAGACATTAATGAAATTAAAATAATATCTTTCATAAAATCTCGGGGTGTTACATTCTACCCCCCTTAAAATGAATTTCGCCCTCGAAATTCGTCGGGGTTATAAATGGTTTACTATTTGAAAGTTTCTTTGATAGAAACCCACATCATAAAGAGGAATACCAAAACTTATCTTTAAAAACAAAAGTATGAAACGTAACGGTTACCCAAATAAACTAATCACGGGTCATTCCATCTGTCTCAAACAAAAGGTTAGAAAAAATTATATACATAAGTCTATCTATAGTGAGATTAATCATATATTGTTACTAAAATGGACTTATAATTCATATATCATACTGCTTAATATAATAAAACTAGTTTCTACTAAACAGGGAATTCCTGTAGGCCAGTGGTAGGCGATAAAGGCCAGTCGCACTTCGGTTGTGGGTTCGATTCCTACAGCCTTGTCTGACGCGATGGGTTGTCGCCCGTCCTGCAGGTTGTCCTTTTTCTAAAACTACATTACTATAACATCACATAAATAATATCAAAAAAAGTTCTATACTTAAACAATACTAAATTATGGTTAACATAATCCATTACAATCTTTAGGCTTATCTAAAATACTTCGGTCCAAGCTCATAGTATAAAAAAATGATTACTTGAAATGTCGTCAACCAAGAATTTGAATACCATCATTTATCCCCCATATATCTTGTTGGTCACATTCCAATCATGTGAATACCTTAATGATGTATTCTCTTGAAAAAAAATGAATACCCATTAAACCTTAGTGAAAACATGAATGCTGTCAAAAGTTAACTCTTTCGACATACCAAAATCCAAAAATTCTATATACTCAAACCATGATATAACCTTCTCTTTATATCAGTCATGATCTCATGAATACTATAAAAATTTTAATTTTCTCCTTATCCCTTCATTATGCGCATATCATCTACATTCCAAAATATCTGAATAACCTTTCATGGATACTGGTAAAATTAATCAGACAACATTGTAACAATCCATACATGTCTCTTTATTCCATAGAACCATGAGATTACTTATACAACATTACACATGATAAACATGTAATCATTCCACTACATTCTTAAACCATTGACCGAGATTCAACAATTCTTTCATCTCACATATCATTTGTAGTCTCTTCATCATCATCCACATAAATACTTCCCATACGACCATACTTATTATCTTCATGAAACTTTCCCTTAGGGCATTGGTTTGCATAAGGCCCGTACATTCCACATTTAAAACATTTAACCATTGTTGATGTCGTAGCAATACCATTATCCTTATCCATGTTGTTAACTGAACCTTTTCCTTTGCATTTACTTGATTTGTGTCCTTCTTTTCCACACCCAAAGCATCTTCCAGTTCCTTTGAAACATTCTCCTTGATGCCTCTTCCCACATGATTTACATAGGGGAAATTGACCTTTCTTTCCTCTATGATCATCATAAAACTCCATCTTTCTATTATTAGCCGAGTCAGGAAACATACCAAATTTTACTTTATTGATCATATTATGAGATTTCTGATTCGGCATAATAATGATGTTTGGACTTCCAAATCCCATTTCATTTGATTGATTGTGAAGAATATCATTCCATTGTCCATCATATCTTCCATTATCGTGAATCAACTTGTTTCCAGCTATTTTCTAAAACTCAAAAGAATAGTGTGAGATGCAAAAATCATAATAAAGGGGGAGTAACTTCAATATCTAACAGCTTAGGTTAAATTCTAAGATTGTTACCGTAGTGCTAGGACTATATCCTATATGTATACCTATCCTTAGGGACATCCCTAGATATACCTTAGAAATATCTCTAGGGATCTCACTAATGTTTTCGCGTCCTAGTTTCCAAAGGTTGACTAAACCTTTCCTCTGATACCAACTGTAGAGACCCTAAACCTGACGTACATTGACATTTCATTACATTTTCGGAATACATAGTAGATAACAAAAAACACACACACAAGGATCGTAATAGTTTAGTGTCTTTGGAAACTCGGAATGTAATCTTCTAATCGTGGTGAAAGATCTTCAAAATCTCCCATAAAGATCTTCTTTTTCTTTACCTAAAACCTTTCTTTATATCCTGGGGAAAAGAAAACATAAAAGTGTGAGCTCAAATGATAAGAAAGGGTAAACAAAAGAAATATCAATCTCATCATATACATAAGCACATAATTTTTGGAAATCTTAACCTGCAAAAGAGATCATAATTTCATAACATGGGGTAAATCATGGCAGTGAAATGTAATCACAATAATCATAACATAAAACATGAAACTTTGTGGAATTCACACATAATAATAGAGAATAATTTCTTGTTAGTCAAGACTCATTACCAAGACTGTCTTAGAGGACAAAGTCCCTTTCTGAATCGAGTAACCCTCGTTTCAGTCCTGTTTCACTGAACCGGTATAACCTACCATTCCAGCCATGTCTATCTCATGAGATATAAAATCTTTACCCAATGCATTGGAGGGAGATATAGGTCCCACCCATCTCATAATGATACCATTCTTATGTGTGCCACAAAATCATAAATCATACATCATTGCATAACCCATGTAATAAAAATGGGAATCTTAAACATCGTGACATCATAAAACATTTCATATAAGATAAAGGAATTCATAAAAATAATTTCATCACAACATGATCAAATCAATGTAATAATAGGGATAAAAACAGAACCCTTTATTATCTTAGATGGAAAATAATTTTGATAAAACACGTGAACTCCATTCTTGAGGAAAATATCCTTTCTTCTTCAAAAACATTTTTCCTTTCATAACATGTCATACGACTTTAAAATAAAAGAAGTTGATTAAAAATAAACTTGAGAACTTTTAAAGGGAGCTTCTTGGAAATAATGTTTTAAAAATCCATTCATGCTGTATAAGCTAAAAACACATTCTTCGTACTTTTTTCGGAAAAGTCAAAAAGTACCTCGTACGAAAAAATGACAAAAGATTCCTTTCATATTCTTTACTAAAAACTCACCGAAGGGTAAAAATGGATATAAAAAATTGTAGGTGGATGGAAATAATATTACATATTGATGAAACATGGATGTGGATGATAAAATACACCCCAGTAAATACTTACGAATAAACAATCTCGGATAAAAATGAGATTGTGATATTTCCCTTACCTTAGGCCCGACTTGCTTTGTAAGCGTCCGAAACTCCTCTTCTTTGAAGCGCCTCTGTGAGACCTCCTCTTAGGGAACTAAAATTGGTCTATGAGGAATACCAGAACCTCTAGGATGTTTCTAGGGAAGTGGAGAAGATATTTTGGCAGGGGTTGGCCGAGCTTGAGTTCTCAAATTGGTGTGAGGAGGAGGGGGAGGAGGTGTCTTTTTATAAGGGAGGAGAGGGGCACCTTAGGAATATCTCAAAATATTATTTTATATTAAAGTCAAAATCGGTTTATAATGGTTCCAAAAGGTCTTATTTCAAAGCTAAAGTGGGGATGGGTCGAAATCCTATCAACCAATAGGATTTAGACAAGTTTAGGGTATTATTTTAACCTTATCAATTAGATTTAACTCTAAGTTAAATAATTTAACTTTTACCGTGTCTTTTTGTTTTCTTTCACTATATGGTTAATACACATACTAAAACATGCCAAACGAACCCCATATTGTTTATTATTAATATATATATCCTTATCCAAGTCATTTGGCCGAACCTTAGATTTTTAGGAATAAAATAACAATTAGTAATATAATATTTGATTTAAAAACTATTTTGTGTCAATTTTGACACTATTTGATATATGATTTTTGTGAAAGTCATAAAAGAATTATATGTTCGAACCAACTTGCTTAAATCAACACTAATATATCATAGTAACCTAGAAAATTAGTGTAAGTCATAAAAAGTCTCAAATTACATTTATTTGGGCATTTATAACATCAATTCTGTCAATATTTCATTAATAAGACAATTACCACATCATCTTTCTGACATAATAAATGATAATTATTTAATACCTAAAAATTCTAAATAAATTCCTATGATGTAGATACTTTCATTAGATTTATGGATACTATTCATTTTCGAAGTTTTATGAAGTTTATCACTAAATTAAAATTAATATACTTATAAGATTTTAGAGAGTGACATGTTGTCACTTTCTTTGGTTTTAATAATAATTAAGTTATTTTCATGGAAAAATGACCATTAAATGATTATAATCCAACCCTTAAGTGATATGGGTCTACTTTTAGTCATCCAATAGGATTTTGACATTTGTTAGGGTAATTTTAAAATATTATATTTACCCTTAATTACTTGATTTACCTTTAACTATGGTAAATAAAATTTACCATAGTTACTATTCATAATTCCCAAAAATAATAAGTAGCTTATTAACATAATTTGGACCCACTGATTCCAAATATGGAATCCATTTTTCCAAATTCAACACTCAAAAGATTCAGAAATTAAATTAAAATTAATCCCGTTGTCGAAAGAAAACAGGTTTTTCTTTAAAACATTGCAAAAGATTGAATTGATTTAACCTACGAATTCAAGGTAAAATCAATGCTAATGACCTACATTATATTAAATTGTGAAAATATATTCTATTTATACTTTAAAACCATTAAATATTATAATTTAACCACATAAGATATTACGATGAAAAAAGTTGTTTTTAATTAAAATATAGCGTGTTTTTACTATTCATTAAAATATGAAAGTTATCGGAAAAATATCAAAACTTTATCTAATGTAAATTTTTATATCCTGACTCAAAAGAAGAATATTATTTTGTCAAGTTGAACATATAAACATGTCAAAAACTATATTTAAAGTGTGTGCGCCATCAAAAGGCGGTAAAACTGCATTTTTTGAAAAATACTTATTTTACCCGAAAAATTTATTTTGTTCTTATACCATGTTCTAGAAATGTGTAAGATGAATAATAATGTTATAAAATTCAAAATTTAGTTAATACTATTCATAACGGCTATTTCATGACAATATTATAATAATATAACATTGTTTATTAAAACCCGGTATTGCGTACAACACACGCTATCGAGGAAGGTCGCGATTGCGTGTAATGCAAGCCAAGTCAGGGCTGGGTGTTGTGAAAGAATCCTACGTTGTTTCGTATAATAGAATCCAACCATATTTCATTTATACATTTAATATATATATATATACTCAATGTTGCATAGAATAACTATTATCAAAATTGTGTGTAACACGGTCCAAGAATAGTGTTGCTTACACTGCAAGCTAATACGGTGTTGCGTATAGCGCATGGTAATCTTGGTGTAGAATACAACATAAGACATTAATGAAATTAAAATAATAATTTTCATAAAATCTCGGGCTGTTACAGTTTTTGTTATATATTCTTAATAGATTTTTAAGAATGTAAAATTTTTCAAATAAAAGGAAATATCTACTTTATCATTCTTTCACGTTGGATGTATATATGTATATATTGATATACATTTCATAAAATGTAATGATGATTGGCCTCTAAAAGTACGATTATGAGTTATCCATAACAGATGTTTGTTAAAGACTATTATAGGTCATGATTAAATGTTATATTTGAAATGAATTTTATTATTTTATTAGATACAGAATATTCTCATGAGGTATGAAATGTTTTTATAAGCACAAGATGGTCCAATAATTATACCACACAATGTGTCATACACTATGTATTTTCTATACTAAGGGTGTATTGATTAATTAAGATTCCCTATTAAATAATACTGGAAAGATACCTAAAATTATAAACTTTAACCATTAATACCTTTATAAAATAATCCATTGATTCTTAGATAATTAGGGGTGGTTGGGTATGTTTTTGGCCATGTAATTTGTTTGAGGTTAACTAAAGTGAGATTTGTCCTCTTATATGATGAGTGTGACAACTGGTATCCAGATTGAGTTACACTAAGAGTGTGAAACCACATATAGATAATACATTTGATTTTATTATCTACATAGATAATGGGAATGTGATATGTATATCTATAATGAGGAATGAAATTTGATGTATTCATTGATTAGGCCAGTTTTTACAAAGAGAATCAAGAAAATTTGAGTTGACTATATGGGATTGACATACATAGAACCCCATTTTCACTCAATGTATTAGATAAAAGGAGCATATTAGAGTTATTTATAGTATTATATGGGACATATGTACACATGTATAGAGATATATATGTTTCAAGGGGATCATGCTAAATAACTTAGTTTCTTGAGCAGCATTGATTCTTTTCTAGAGACTACTCTTTTCTTAAATTTATAGATTCATTAATTCATATTTTTTGTCAACACTATAACTCCCATGAGGATAAACATTGAGGATGACTAATTGTGGATTGAATTTTACTCAAATAGGATCTCTATTTTTTTAGAGATAATCCAAAAGATTTTTTGATGTGAATTCACAAGGTATTACATATGATTTGATACATGGTGAAGTCAATGATATCTTTCTAAATGTATTCGGGAAGATATTAAATAAATTTTTGGAGATAGTTAAACAAGTAATTATATATGGTAAACTATAAGGTGCAATGGTACAAAGTTTGTTAATTTTAAGTTAATGTTTGGTATTGAATGAGATAGTATACCATAAATGTTTTTTCATAATATGTAATTATATATAGTTCCTTTATGTACCATATCATAAGGAATAAAAATTTGAGATGTATGAAATATTATTTTAATCAAATCATATTTTAGGAGAGAGATATATTATAGGGCATAGTTTATAGAAACCATGAAACTCCATTCTATGTCATATCATATGATTATAAGTAATACTAAATGACCATTTTATCTAAAACATTCATGGGATGTATTATCGTAGTAAATCCTATGATTGGGGGTATGAAATAGGGGTAAAAAAAATTATTCGATGAAACTCCCTTTCCATTAATCTCATTTTATGATTTATTTTGAATGGGAATGATACATATTCTGAATAAAAACTATAATCATTGATGTTTAAACATACATTCCATGGAATATATCATTAATTAAGCATTATGTGACATTTAATGTGAGGAATAAGTTTCATGCATGCATGAAATGTATGACCTTGAATATTTATTGACACATGCATTTTAATGCATGAGTAAATGTGTTCATCTTTTAGGAGAATCATTGGGTATATATGAAGATAATTTTCATGCAATGGTAGTGAGAGTGTGCATGAATTCAAATTCTTGGAAATATCTCTCTAACCATTGATTAATCCACAACCTATATCTTCTTCACCAAAATGATATATAAATATTTGAAGGGTGGTGTGTCCCACATGTATAACCTAAGATTATATTTGACCAATGGATACATCTACATGGATAATTTGTATGGTTTTTCTTATGTGATATTCCACAACCATTAAATATGGATTTGTTTTAGTGGAAAGAACTATGTAAAGAACACATGATTTACAGTATTATTCATTCTGGATTACATATTTGTCATATATCTATGCATGGCGTTCCTGTTTATTGGGTTTAAATTGCTTTCATTTATTTTAATAAGTGTTATTAGAATCCCTTGAATCCAAACTAAGAGAACATTCCCACATATAGAGAGTTCATGAAAGAATTATTGTAACATCAATAAAAGATATGATATTTTCATATTTATTATCATTTGTGAATTAAATATTAATCTTACTTTAAATAGGATTATATGTTTGACGGCGTACTTCACATGAAACAATGGGTTTCTCCGAAAACCCATGTTGCACACAAGGCTGAGTCATACTGAAAAATAATAATATAATATTATTTTAAATGGTAGTTAAAGCCAAACCTTTTTATTGGAGGGAATGAACAGAACTAACTAAAATTTGAGAAAAAATGTTTATTAAATGTTTTTACTATTATTCAATATGTTTTAGAGGCTTAAAATAAGAATGAATCCAATTTTAAGCATGGATACTCTAATATTTTTTAATGGTTGATTTAGCACCTTTTGATGTCTCACCTTTTTAAATATAGTTTTTGTAAATTTTATATGTTCTATTTTACTAAATAAAATACTTCTTTATATTCAGGACACCAAAATTTACTTTGGATGAAAATTTTGTATTTTTCTGATAAAGTTCATTTTTAATGAATAGTAAAAAATACCGCATTTAAATTCAAAACTGCCGTTGAATCTAATTTATTTATATTGATATATTATATTTTTAAATGGGTTTAAAGTATAATTGGATTATATTTTTACCATTTAATTTAATTTTGTTCATTTCAAGTAACTTCACATTGAAATTGGACATAAATAAGTGTCAATTATTTGATAGTAATTATTACATAAAAACAAGTTTTTTGGTTTGGACAACATAAATTAATTTTAAATTAATTAATGTGATTTAAATGTTTTGAATTTGGTAAAATAGAAATAATTTTTGAATTTTTAATATCCAAATTAGATTTGGGTGAATTTTTGGTATTTTTCTAAAAATGTTTAATTTTTTGATAAATAGTGAAAACAGTCTATTGTAGTTAAAAAACCAACCTTTTCATTTAAATGAAATTTTACCACTTCTGTGAATTTAATTTAAAAAATATTACACACATGGTTTTAATCATTAATTAAAATTTTGTTAAATAAGATGACAATATTTTTTGGTGAATAGTAACTATTTACTTTTATTTTCCGCGGTTAAAGGTAAATAGGGTAATTGAAGATACAAATAATGTTATAATAATATAAAATTACCTTAACACTTGTCCTAACCTTATTGTATGAGTCATGGCCGAACAATACAATCCTTGGGTAGAACCTTTGGCCTTTGAAATCCATTTGGGTAAGATAATGACATTAATAACATATTATTTAAAGTAAAAATAAAAATATCATAAACATGTATTATTATTCTAAAACATTTTTAAAGTGGGGTTTTATAATTGATATATTTTACTATAAATATTAATTATAAATCTAAAAATATTTCCTACATAATGTTATTTTATTCATAATTTTTAGACATTAAATAAATAAATTTATTTATGACACAATGATGATGTAATGATTACCTCATTAATGAATGTTTAAAAAAATGAATTATAAATATTAAGATAAATTTATTTTGAAACTTTTTATTCCATCCAAAAATTTAATATATTATTATGACTTGTTATATTTAAATTAATGAATGTTTTTGGAAAGAATCAAGTAAGTTTGTATTTTTTAAAAAGTCATGATGTAAATAGTATAAAAATTGACATAAATGAGTTTTTAAATCAATGAATATTTTATTAAATGATAAAATTTCCAAAAAAATATAAGATTATAAAAAATGAAATATATTATATTATAATTTTCATTAATGATCCATTTTGGGTCTCTTGGAACTTTATATTAACTATATTAACCATATAGTATCAATATACAAGAAAACATGGTAAAAGTTAAATTAGTTAACTATGGGTTAAGGCTAAATGATATGGTTAAAAATGAAACCAAAACTTGTATAAAACTCATTGGTTGAGATACTTTCTAATAATAGTCATCTTATCTTATAATTGAATGATTTTAGGACCTTTTTTATATCGAAATTCTGTTTATAATAAAATAATATTTTCAAATTTCCTAAAGAGCCCCTCCTCTCCCATATAAAAGGCCATCACCTCTAACCAATTACTCACAACTCTAAATCCCCATGTCTCACCCAAAATCCGCCCCAATAAGCTCCCAAAATATCTATCTTCCTCCTAGAATCCATACATTAGGCAGAAGGAACTTCAATAAATCCTTTTGGTTGAAACCAAAGGGAGTTACCCGATTTAAAGGTAACGTCTTCCATCAAGTTCTCTTATTTTATTTTACTTCTTCAGTCCCTATGCTCTTATTATTATTATTTTACATAAAATACACAATATAATAAATATACTAGGTTGTTTTTATGATAAGTATTCTAGCTACACTTTTACACACCACAATCTAACGGGTAAAGAACATATTGTTTCTGTAGACGGTGAACTACTGCCTCACGAAACGATGATTGTTCAATCTTATCCTACCACCTCTTATGGTGGACATTAATATGGAACTATATTTATGTGTTATATATATTATATTTATTTTGTATCTATTTTTCTGTACTTTTTATTTATATCATACCTTCATGGTTTCCATAATGAGTAAATGTGATAATTTCATTTGTGGAAGTGCGGACTACCGCCCCCTCCAAGTGATATGACTCGTTCATTCAATACATGGAACATATAAAGGATGTCATTAATGAAATTATATATGATATTATATTATATTTATAATATAACTATGTTTCATTATGTTTTCATTCCATTAAATATGAAATAGAAACGAAACTAGAATTCATGCATAAGTACAGCTTACCGTCTCCGTGAACGGTGCATTTCATTTCTTATCTCAAAATGTTATATACTATTATAAATACATATATATACAATATATATAAGATATATATGATATCTAAATCATGAATATAATTCTAGATATAATGGAATTTTGACCACATGGACAATTTGTAATAATAAGATGCTCATTTTTGACTCAAGTACCAAATATCGACAAAATGACCGTTATTAACATAAATGATTATATAAGATTTATAATGTGGTAATAAGTGATATAAAAGGAATAATAAAATTGAAAAAGGTTTTGAATCAATTATAAATTAAACATAGTTTATTATTCAGGTTATTAAAGAATGAATGATTCAATTCGGACATGAAGTAAGGGGTTCTCATCTCACTTTTTATTCCTGTGAGATTCATGCTATATTTTCCACTATTTCATTTTGTGTGGCATATGTACATCCCAGGATTGTATTCATTGTTTAATATAAATTAATTTATGGGTATATACATCTTCATTTTATGATCCTTCTTTTCATGTGCTGTATGATTCATAAGTTACCAAATTGGTAAGGGAACCTTTCACCTTTCATCATTTAGTCGAAGGATTATTTTATGTCATGTCTTTTAATTTACATTTTATTATGTTGGGATATGTCATTATATATAATTATTACTGTAAATTTTATGTCCACGTGATTAAAGACACTTTTATCACTCATAGAATCATTTTATAAATTTTAAGTGACGTCGTTAGGCTGTCGAATTTCTATAAGAGAACATCTTAACCAAATTTCAATTCTTTATGTTAAACTTATACTTCTTGATTATGTCGTGATATGAATATGTGTGAATGACCTATGATTTTTTTACAATTAATATCCAATTATATTAGGTGTATTCTTATTTTTCACGCATAATTATGTCATTGAATTATCCTTAATCTAAGGATACGATCTTTGTAATGAACTTTGTCTCAATTTACATTCCATTGAGACTTATTTTTTGTTATACAACAGTTCACTTTTATATGGTTTATATACTTCCCATTGACATATTATATCATGAATCTCCTAATTCTCATGATATTATAACCATTTATTAATTTTATTAGTCAATTATTTATACTGAAGTGTCTCTCAATTGGTTAGGAACTCTTTAACTGAAATATAGTTTTAAATGTTATAGAGATTTATTATTCTAAATATTTCACAATAATGTCCATGTTTTAAAAAAAATTAATGATTTATTTATAGTTACATGATTGTTTTGAAATTAAAATTTCTTTCAGAAGATTCAAAGTTATATGGGACACTTTGATTCAAAAATCACTTTATTAATAATTTTAAATGGTTTTGAAAATGGTTTGATAAAGAATTGATTAGATCAATATCTTGAAATAATATATTGTGATTGAAATGTGGAAATTTTATCTTCTCTTTATTATTGTTTTTTGTTTTTTGAATATGTTATGGTTATTGTTCATTGATCATGTATATGAGCGGTTCCGTGGTAGACCTAAGATGTGTGATACTGAGATTTCTCTCCAATGCATTGAGTTACATGATATAGGTAAACATTAATGTATCTATTAAAAGATTTTAGGGAATATACTATGATAGGTATTTCAAATGTAACTCCATATGTAGCTGTGAAAGAAACAATGTAAGTATGTTATGGATTCCCCAAGTTACCTTTATGATTTATTATTTCTATGTGTTATTTATAAATCTTATGATTTCATGAGGTATGTTAAAGAGATTATTTTATAAGAATGAAAAGTATGATTTCTTTGACTTTTATGTATTCATGGAATAAAGTTTTATTTCCTTATTTTATATCCCTTATTGAGCTTTTTATGCTCAACCCAAGTTTTTGAAATATTTTCCACATGACGTAAAGATAAATTGGGTCAAGGATGGGATCAAGAAAAAATCATGCTGTCTAAAACATGGAACCATACATGTTTCTTTTTTTAAGAATTTATATTTTATGAAAAAATGGATACTGAGTAGAAGTGTATACTTTATAAAATTTTATATGCAATATAATTGTTATGGCCTAATTCTCTAAAACCATGTACCTAAAAAGATCTTCCATGTGAACTATTTACTTAATTCAAGATTGTGTAATGTCTAAGGTTAGGGCCTTATATTTGGTATCAAAGGTCTGTTTAGATAACTTTAGATGTTAGGGTGTTATTTAAGCATTAGTGACATAACCATAATGGTTAGAATATTATAACTAATAATAGTTATTTTAGATGTGATAAATGGTTATTACATTTTGGGGTGAAAAATGAAAGGTATTAGATAAAATTTGAGGATAAAATATTTTATGGTTATTTTTGAGGAATTTATCTCATTTTTGGGAATGTTATAAAATTATTTAATTTTTGAAAAAGGACAACACACAGATCGTGTGACAAACTGTTTAGTCGGGCAAATCTGTGGGAGTCGAACCCACAACCGAAGTGCGATTGGGATTTATCACCTACCACATTTCTACGTGAGGTCCCTGGTTAGTATGAATAATTTTTTTAGTTAAATGATTTTATGGATCAAGAATGAGTTGATTTTGGGAACTTATGTTGTATCAATCAAACAGATATCCTTATTATACAAAAATTATTTTTTGTTTAAATGATAAAGGTTATTTTGGAAGATGTTTTCTCTTTTGGGAACACTATATACCTAAAGAAAAAAGAATACATTGGGATTTAATTTGTGGGGTAATGGTGGAATTTTATTTTGTAAGACTATATGTTTTTATTGTGAATATATGTTGATTTAGGATATTTATGGAAATGATTAACCTATCATAGAGAATATGTTATTAGGTTAATTACTTTTAATTTTAGACTTTAATAGTAGCCAATATTATTTGGAGATAAATGTTAAGCTTTTTGTGGAAGACTTTGTTATCAAATTTTTTTGAGTTTTGGGTTTCAATCTTTGTTTGGATTATATTCAAGTATTTTAAGGAAAATTGTGTATTGAATAATCTTTTTATAACTTTGGTTAATTTTTGTTTAATTTTGGAGATTAAGAGTAGCATTTCTTTTTACAGAGGATTGTTCTTTCTGTGGATTATCTGATCATGTCCTGACTATTTTGGTTTTGGTTAATATATAATGAAAGGAAAAATATATAGATCATCTTTTTTGGATTATGTGACTCTCTAGAAGTTGATTCTATCACTTCTGGTGTGACCAAGTCATATTTAATACTCATTGTTTGGAGAAAAGACGTGTTTTTTGGTAGAAACATAATAAAGGATGAATGTCTAATTGAAAAGTAAGTATGTTTCCTTATGTCCATAGTCAATATCATAAATAAAATCCTCATAATTATAAAAATTAACTTAAAATAAAAAAGTTGTATGTTTACCTTTCCTACTACGGAGTCAATTACCGTTAAACCCATTACATGTTTGAGATTTTCTGGTGGTTAACTTTCTCATAATCATGTTTTCTATCACTCTCCATCAGAACATGACACTTAGTTTCTCCTCCATATCCATGTTTTCATGGAATCCTAGTATGGGTTATCTCATACGACCTTTGTACTTCTATTTATTTATTTTAAAGTGATAGTTTTACTTACTCTTTTTCCGATGTTGGACGTTCAATGAAGTTTTCAAACCCAATTTTAAAATTGAGAGGACACAATTTCCAAAAGGAGGGAAGGATGTAACATCCCGGGTAAATAAGGGATATGATATTTTCATATTTAGTAATATTTTTGAATTAAATACTAATTTTAATTTAAATGGGAAGAAATGTTCAATGGCGTACCCGACACACAACAATGGGTTTCTTTGAAATCCCATGTTGCACAGAAGGCTGAGTCATACTGAAAAATAATAATATAATATTATTTTAAATGGTAGTTAACACCTAGCAATTTTATTAGTGTGAATGAAAAGAACTAACTAAAATCTGATTAAAAATGTTTTCTAAATGTTTTTACTGTTATCCAATAAGTTTTATAGGCTTAAAATAAGAATGAATCCAATTTTAAGCATGAATACTCCAATATTTTTTAACAGGCCGATTTACCACATTCTGATGAAGAACAATTTTTAAAAATAGTTTTTGTTCTATTTTACAAAATAAAATTCTTCTATAGAATCGGGACATCACAATTTACTTGGGATGAAATTTTGGTATTTTTATGATAAAGTTTAGTTTTTAATGAATAGTGAAAAATACTGCATTTTAATTCAAAATTTTCTTCTAATCTAATTTATTAATATGGATAGATTATATTTTTAAATGGGTTTAAAGTAAAATTGGATTATTTTTTTAC
This sequence comes from Viscum album, assembly GCA_963277665.1. NCBI lineage: Eukaryota > Viridiplantae > Streptophyta > Magnoliopsida > Santalales > Viscaceae > Viscum > Viscum album. The sequence goes on along the minus strand of OY728129.1, from coordinate 408,400,345 downwards.
CATTTAATCCAATTCTGGTCAATGGAATCAAATTCACTTTGAAATTGGACATAAACAAGTGTCAATCTTTTGATATTTATTATATCTTAAAAAAACATTTTTTTGTCTTGACAACGAAAATAAATTTTGAATTAATTAATGAAATTTAAATGTTTTTAATTTGGTCAACTAGACATAATTTTTGAATTTTTAATATCAAAATTATCTTTCGGTGAATTTTTTGTATTTTTATGAAAACGTTCAATTTTTTATGAATAGTGAAAACACTGCGTTGTACTTTAAAAACCGAACTTTTCATTTAAATGAATATTTACCACTTCTATGAATTGAATTTAAATAATTCAACATACAGGGTTTTCATCATTATGTAAAATGTGTTTCAATAAGATTAAAATAATTTTTGTTAAATAGTAACTTTTGACTTTTATTTACCGCAATTAAAGGTATATAGGGTAATTCCAGAAGTGATTAATATTATAATAATATAAAATTACCTTAACACTTATCCAAAAATTATTGGATGATTCATGTACAGACAATAAAATCATTGGGTAGAAATTTTGGCATTTGAAAGACATTTTGGTAAGACAATGACATTAATAATTTTTTATTTAAAGTAAAAAAATAAATATCATAAACATGTATTATTTTACCAAAACAATTTTAAAGTGGGATTTTATAATTGATATATTTTACTATAAATAGTTATTAGAAAGATAAATATATTTCCAACATCATGGTATTTTATTTGTAATTTTTAAACATCAAATAAATAAATTTATTTATGACACAATGATGATGTAATGATTACTTCATTAATGAAGTTTTAAATAAATGAGATTATAAATATTAAAATAAATTTATTTTGAATCTTTTTATGACATACAATAATTTTATAGATGATTATACTTTTTATATTTAAATTAATTCAGGTTTTTCGAATGAATCAAATTCGTTTGGAATTTTCAAAAGTAATGATATGAAGAGTATAAAAATTGACATAAATGAGTTTTAAATGAATTAATATTTTATTAAATGATAAAATAGCCCTAAATCTAATATTCTGTAGAAGGACATATATGATGTTTAAACTATCATTAATGATCCATTTTGGGTCTCTTGGAATTTTATAGTAACAATATTAACCATATAATATGAATATACAAGAAGACATGGTAAAAGTTAAATTAGTTTACTAAGGGTTAAAGCTAAATGATAAAGTTAAAAATAAAACCAAAACTTGTCTAAAACCTATTGGTTTAGAGGATTTAGAATAATAGTAATATTATCTTATAATTTAATGAGTTTGGGACCTTTTGAAATTGAAATTCTGTTTATAATAAAATAATTTTTTCAATACTTTCTTAAAGAGCCCTCCTCCCCCTTATAAAAGGCCACCATGTATAACCCATTAAACACACCTCTAAAGCCCCTTTTCTCGTCCAATTCATTCCCATATAATCTCCCAACATACCTATATTCCTCCAATAATCCTTACCTTTGGTAGAAGTAACCTCATGAAATCCTTTTGGTTCAAACCAAAGGGAGTTATCCGATTTAAAGGTAACGTCTTCCCTCAAGTTCTCTTCTTTTATTTTACTTCTTCACTCCCTATTCTATTCTTATTATTCTTCTACATAACAAAAAAATATCGTAAATACACTAGGATGTATTTATGAGAGGTATTATAACTACAATTACACACACCACTATATAATGGGAAAATAACATATTGTTTCTGTGGACGGCGAACTACTGCCTAAAGAAATGATGATTGTTTAATATTACCCTACCACCTCTTATGATGACCATTAAGATGAAAAAATATTTATGTGTGATATTTATTATATTTATATCATCCCTATTCTTCTGTATTTTTCATTTATATCACACCTTTATGGTTTCCATAATGGGTAAATGCGATAATTTCATTTGAGGAAGTGCAGACTACTGCCCCCTCAAAGTGATATGACTTGTTCATTCCATACGTGGAACGCATACAGGATGTAATTAATTAAATTATATATGATATTATATAATATGTATAATATACCTTTGTATCATTATGTTTTCAGACCATTAAATATGCAATATAAATGAAAGTAGCGTTCATGCGCACGTACGACTTACCGTCTCCATGAATGGTGCATTTCATTTCTTATCTCTAAATGTTATGTGCTATTATAAATACATATATATAATGTATATATATGATATATATGGTATATATATCAGGAATATTATTCTATAGATAATGTAATTTTGAAAACATGGACAATTTGTAATAATAAGAAGTTCATTTTTGACTCAAGTACCAAATGTCGACAAAACGACCGTTATTAACATAAATGATTATATAATCATTATGACGTAGTAATGAGTGATATAAGAAGAATAAAAAACTTTAAAAATGTTTTGACAGAAGTATAAATTAACATTAGTTTATTATTCAGGATATTAATGAACGAACGATTCAAGTCAGACACGAGGTAAGGGGTTTTCATCTAACATTTTATTCCCATGAGATTCATGCTATGTTTTCCACTATTTCCATTTATGTGGTTTATTTACTGTACATGATTGTATTCATTATTTAATATACATTAAATGATAGGTATTTACATCTTCATTTTATGATCCTTCTTTCATGTGGTGTTTGTTTCATAAGTTAGCAAATCAGTAAGGGAACCTTTCACCCTTCAACTTTTAGTAGAAGCTTTATTTTATATCATGTCTTTTAATTTCTGTTTTCTTATGATGGGATATGTTATTATATATAATAATTTCTTCACATTAAATTTCCATGTGATTAGATACCTATTTCTCCCTCATCAACTCATTTTATTAATTTTAAGTGATGTCGTTAGGCTGTCAAATTTATGTAAGAGAGCTTCTTAACGAAATTTCAATTCTTGGGGTTAAACTTATACTTCTTGATTATGTTGTTATTTGAATATGTGTGAATGACCTATGATTTTTTTACACTTAATATCCAATTATATTAGGTGTATTATTATTTTTCACACATAATTATGTCATTGATTTATCCTTAATCTAAGGATACAATCTTTGTAAACGACCTTGTCTCAATTTACATTCCATTGAGACTTATTTGTGGTTATACACCAATTAACTTTTATATGGTTTATATACTTAAATTTTACATATTATATCATGAATATCCTTATTCTCATGATATTATAATCTTTGATTAATTTTATTCTTCAATTATTTGTATTCAAGCATATCTCATTTGGTTAGGAACACTTTAACTAAAATATCATTTTAAATGTATTAAAGATTTATTCTTATAAACATTTTTCATTAATTTCAATGTTTTTTAAAAAAATTTAATGATTTATTTATATTAACATGAATGTTTTGAAATTAAAATTTCATACAAAATCGTCAAAGTGGTTTGGGACACTTTGATTCAAAAAACACTTTATTAAATGTTTTAAATGGTTTGATAAATCATTGATTATGTCAATATCTAGAAATGATATATTGTGAATGAAATATGAAAATGTTATCTTTTCTTTATGCTTGTTTTATGTGTTATGAATATGTTATGGTTATTGGGCATTGTTTACGTATATGGGTGGTTCCGTGATAAACATCGGGTGGGTGTGCCCGAGATAGATCTCCAATGCATTGGGTAACGTGATAGAGGTAAATAGTAATGTTTCTACTACGAAATTTAGGGAATATATTGTGATGGGTATTCCAATTATAACTCCCTATGTAGATATTAAACCTATAATGTATGTATGTTATGGATGCCACAAGTTACCTTTATGATTTATGATTTCTATTTGTTATTCATAAATCTTATGATTTCATGAGGTGTATCAAAGACCTTATGTTATATGATTGAAAAGTATGATTTATTTGATTTTTATGTATTCATGGACTAATGTTTTCATTCCTTATTTTATATCCCTTACTGAGTTTTTTATGCAAATCCTAAGTTTTTTAAATGTTTTCCACAAGACTTAAAGATGAATAGGGTCAAGGCAGGGATCAAGGAAAAGTCACGATCTCTAAAACATGGAACTAGATATGTTTCGTTTTGTAAGAATTTTCATTTTATAAAAAATTGTATACATAGTAGAAGTGTCTACTTTTTAACATTTGAGATGTAATGTAATAGTTATAGAATAATTATCTAAAACTCTATACCTTTTAAGATCTTCCATGTAGATTATTTACTTAATTCAAGATTATGTAATGTCTAAGGAGAGGTCCTTATAGTTGGTATCAAAGAAACGGAAGATTAATAATATGAGTATAACAAAACTTATGGGAGAATTTTTAGTGATGGTGTTAATGAGTCAACCAAAGAAGATAGAAGACCGGGGTAATATTTCAATTCAAATCAATATTATATCTTATGAGTTTGGGAAATAGTTTCTTGATTTATGTGTGAGTGTGACACCATACCAAAATTAGTTTTTTAAAATAATGCTATTAAAAATGATGAAATCCAAAAAAAAATTCATTACTTTGAATATACAGTAGTGATATATCCTTGAGGTTATATTTAAAATGTTTTGTTTAAAGTGGATAATTATTACCATTTGATGGACTTTATTATGGTTGATATATATTAGGATAAAGTACCCCCATTATTTGGAAATCTATTTTTAGTTATCAAAATAGACTTTATTTATTTTTAAATTGAGGATTTATCTTTGAGCGTTCAGGGTGAGAAAGTGAACTTTGATATTGAAAAAATACTAAAAACCATAAATGAAATGCTAGAGGTTTTGGGTGAAAAAAACAAGATGTAAACTAAGATTTTTTTAATTGATGAAAGGGACATAAGATATGTTCTTTGGAATAATGAAAATGTATTAATAGATTAAAATGATAAAATAGGGTTTCTTGAAAGGATTATAGATGATTGAAAAGTTGATTTTTAAGTGGAGAGAAAATAGGGAAAAAACTTTTGGTTACTTCATGAATTTACATTTTTTTTCATTACTAACTAAAAATTAATGGCTTTTTCCTATGTGAGTGGAGAATGATATACCATAAGGAATATCAATATTATTTTAGGGAATTCAAGAATACAAATATTTTTATATGAGACTCAAATTTGAACATTCATTGATCTTGATTTGGTAACATATTTTTATTATATAATAAGATAATGTGATGCTTTATCAAGATAAAATAATTAAAAAAACATAAAATAAGATACTTGTGTTATTTATTTATTTTTTTGAATGAGTTGTTAGGGATTTAATTTAAGAATTTTTAAGATGTATAAATTCAATAAACTTATCCTGTTGTGTTTTAATGGAATGGATATTTTACTTTGAATTTTTTATTTTGATTTTGTAGGTCCAATATAATGATAGGGGATGAAAAAATATAAATAAATGGGGTAATATTTAATGGATAAATGTTGTTTTCTTTTGTATTGATTATATTATTTCCTTTAATATATTTTTACTAACTTTTACTTTTTTTGGAGTAATCAATTTCATGAAAAAAATTAAATATTTATATTATTTATTAATTTATTATAAAAATAGTTTCTTAGGAATAAAATCTTACCTTGTTTTTATTTTAATTTTCAATGAAGTTTAATCTGTATGATAAAGGGTGAATGGGTACTGTTAAGAATAGGAATATTGATTTGGGGTTATTGATATATTTGTATAGATGATTTTCTTTACAATTATCACTTATAGTAAATTTTATAAGATTATTGTTAGGAGTTATTTCATAATACCTAGTGGATTCATTAACAAATAATCAAATTATTTATAACAAGGTTTCCACTTTTTTATATTTCTCAGATATTTTCTGCTGAAGTTGGAGCTAAGGCAGACCATCTTCCACTGGAAGTAGATGGAATGTTCTGAAAAAATAATTTAAGATTCCCCATATGACTGCAAGCATGAAATTTTATTGGGTCTCGATCATACCGAGTCTTTAGATTCAACTTTTTCCATACTGATGTAATATAATAAAATTATTAGTGAAGTTTCTCTAACCGCCACTGCTTTAATGAGAAACCTCAAGGGAATGATTCATACTAATAGAAAAAATATTTCCCTAACTTAATGCTGAACCTCTATGCCTAATACTATCACCTTCCACTAGGTAGTGTTTGAAAATAAGGGCATGGTTCATGAAATTAGAAAAAGTGGGTTGGTGGAAGACATTTACCTAAGTTTATGTGGCATACCTAACCCCATCCTCATAACATCTATCATACGATAGATCATCACTGGATAGAAGTGGTGGAAAGTGATGTTACTCAGTAAAATGATCTGAATAGTCTATGATGAACATAACACCCTACTCTATGTGTATGAACACTCTAGCTCAATCAACTCTTAGACTCTGAGGAAATAAGTGATCATAGATGGTAGTTTGGAAATCAGCATAGACCATGCCTTGATGATGACAGGCCTGGGAAATCACATCCCACCAGTTCTTGGACGAATCACAAAGCATACTTGATGAAGATTAAACCTATGCTCTGGAGGCACATCTAGATTCTAAAGGAAAGATAGAGTGGCCTTCATCCAAGACAAAATATCCCATGGACCGCCATCCCTCGAAAAGGTGGGAAGATGCTGCTTCTAGAACTCACAATTCAAAAAAGTTATACTAGGTGTCGATCATGGTGTACAATGAATATATTAATTCATACGTATAAAACACTCTCAAAACTGATTTATAGTTGTAAGAGTAGGTATAAAAGTTGGTACCTAACATGGAAGGACATGAGGAATGACTGGTGGCTTAGGGACCACCACCACTGGAGCATGGTCGTCACCACCCTCTTAGTGCATGACAAGATTACATTATAGTGGAATACCTCTAAAAATTACATGAACTCACCTCATATAATATTTAGAAATAATTATAAGTACTAGAAGAAACAGATCATAAGAATAGGGCTCACTACCCATGGTATACTATCCCAACTACCCACTTTGGAGGCTAGGAATTGTTGAGTGTTCATGTTTAATTTACATGTGTTCCAGTAGATGACGGTTCAGTTACATTTTTTCTTCTTAAATAATTGGAAACCAATTCAATTTTATAAGTCAGGTTTTACATTTTAAGTTTAACATTTTATTATATGCATATATCATGGTCTAGTTAAAATTTATTGTCATTCCCAGTGAATAAGGGCCCATACAACTTCTCACTAAAACCGACACCCGTTTAATTTTATCTAACCTTGTATAAATTCAGTATGAGAATGTAACAGGTAATATATGATTACATGACTCAAAAAATTACCAATTCCAATATGAGAGTTTCTACACACCTCATGAATAAAAATATAAAATCACTCAATTACAACCAATGAGTATCTCATGTAACCAGAGGTACATAGATGACTTGGGTAGAAACCAATTATTTAATATTCCACCATCACAATATATAGGAAAACACTATTTAGTTTGAAAATAACACATTAAATAACCAATTCCATACCCTATAATATAAAGTAAGCATCACATGAATATATAAAACGACCAACGATTACTCAAAAATCACATGAAACACAAGCAATGAAGGCAGTTAGAATACACCTATATGGCCTGAAATATACCTGGCTTGTGAATTCTAGGTGCCTATAATGAAGCTTGTAACAATTCTCCCTTCCCTCATCTCATCATTAAAAGAATAAAATAGAATTCACAATTATTATGATAATAATAATAGCTATCACATAACCTATGCATCACCCAATAGCGCAAGTTTATCAACTATAATAGAAAAAATACCGAACAAAAAAAATTTAATTTAGGAAACTTGTTATTTACCCCGAACGCATGTTAACTACAACCAATAACAGGTGATAACCAAGTTACAAACTATTTATAATATATTTTATATTTTCCGAAAATAGTAAAGTAATTTTGTAACTTATTTAATGCCACTTTGTGACATCCCTACCCAAGTGACACTAAAAGGACCCCCAAAGTTGATGGTCTATATAGCCTCAATTACCACTCCCTATACTTGAGAGGATACCGAAAATATTTGAGGGCCAAGAGTGTGTATGTGTGGATACTAAGACCTAATGTAATAGTGGATCACAATGACTATAAACTATAATGGATAAATATCACACTAAGTATAAATACCAGAAATTGACATTGGATGTAAGGATAACCATACACGCTTTAAATAATAATCAAAAGATGACAACTGAATCATATAAAAATGGTGATAATGTATGTATTGTCTCTAGATAACTAGAAAACATGTTTGCCTAGAAGTAAGAAATACATGATATACAAAATAATAAAAAATAATCGAAAAAATATCCAATCACACTGAGCACTAGACCTATAATTTGCTACCAAGACCCATCCTAATTCAAGCAATCATGATCATGTGTACGAAGAAAGATGCTTCCCATTATCGTCACCTACATACATATAATCTTCTGAAGTACCATCAGCATCCAGAATAGGGTGTGAGATAAATATTAGTAGGCCACCACCAATGACTTCAACACCATCCTGTCAGTGTAATATAAATTGAATAATTTTAAAGTTATATATTAAAGTAAATACATTAAAAAATGTAAATACCATGATACATGCTTCAACATCAGCTAGGGTATGAATATGGGATCATTTAATTAAGTATGTTTAATATTATAACAATTGAGTTATCAGGATACAAGGTATGATCAAGGAATACTATAATAATAATGACAATAATAGAGGATCCAAGGTAATAAGTAAGAACTATAGATGATTATGATGATGATAAAGAGGATCCAAGGTAATAAAAAAGGCATCCTTAACCTCAAAGGTCAAGAAAAATCAATAATAACATGCATCTTGGATATAAGGGGCCTATGTGTAATCCATGGGGCATCACTCAAGGCATTCCACTGTAAATAGTTCTAACTGAGTCCATGTATCTTATCTGAGGTAAAATGGGCTAAGTGTTATTGGGCCCAATTGGGTGTATCCATGGTGTCGCAAGCCTGAAGATGTAAATATGGATCCAATGAGTGTATATGAGGCATCATTATATACAAGATATAGTAAAGGGACCCTAATTAATAATTCTTGGAAAAAACAATTAGAAAAGGACCATGTTTGAAGGTGGGTATCTCCTTGGAAACCAACTCCTTGAATTGCAAAGGCATCCTCTAAGTGATCAAGGAATTCCCTCGGGAATCCGAATCTTGATCAAGTATAAACACTATTATAAAAAGTAAAAAGGTACATATGCAATAGGATCCTTATAGATATATCATTATTTGATTAAGTCCATGTAACATTAATTTCAATTAATAATCTAGTAGGTTCATTACATTGTTTTTTACACAAGGTGATAACGATAATTAGGACAGGAAACCATTTATTACATTAATTACATATTTAATTTTTAGATTCATTCCTTTACCTTTAGTAATCATGAAAAAGATACCTAAGTACATTAAACCATAATTAATTCATTTATAATTTAATATCCAAGTGATATAAATAAATATACTTTCAAAATATCATTTTAAAGGTCTATTAATTATTTGGAACACTTACCATATAAGTGTCAAGAGATAATTATAAAATATGTGTGCTAATGAATTCCCAATTCATAATTAATTTAATTTAAGAGGGATTGAAATTAATAAGGTCAATCCATAAAACGAAATGGTGTAATATATAAACCCACTTGAGTTACCTAGGAGTAATTAAGGAAGCACCCAAGTTGGGGTGGAAAAGCGTTGAGGTATCAACCTCCAACAATGTGATGATCAATTAATGGAAGGTCTCTAGAATTCGAAAACATTAATTATAAGAAAATTATATGAAATTAATTAATAATTCCTGGTGAAATCAGTGTGCACACAACTATTTCATCAGCCTCTAGTTTGGCCTAGATCGAAAGAAAATGAAAGAATATATCAATTCCATGAAAATAAGGAATAAGAGCCCACATCAAAATAGAAAAACTGATAGAAATAATAATAATGAAAGGTGATAAAAGACTGAAGAACTTATAGACATGATTCCAATATTATATATAGATTTTAAATTGGATTTTGGATGATAAAACAGGAGAAAATCCTAGCATAGATCATCAATAGATCTCGTATAGTGGACCTCCAGTGCATGGGGGAGAGAGATAGGAATGGGGGTGAGGAAAAAGAAGGGGGGGTGGGGGGGGTCCTCCCCTTTAAAAATATTTCTCAAATTACATAATATGTTTTAAATTATTTACACATTGTGTAATGATTGTGGTTTCCTTTATAGGAAAAGTCCTTTACACATTGTGAACCTACCTGACCAGGCCATTACAAAACATGTATTGTATACACGTCGTGTTTTCCAAATAAATGTCATTTATTTTAATAAATAAAACCCTGACCCCCTTATTCCATCATTAAATAGAACAACACAACTCTCCCATGGGCATATCCTCAGGTTTTAGGCCAAAAATTGAAGTTTATAGGAGCTTAAAGCAGAAATTATAAGAACCCTTAACTAAAAGGAAATCATGGTTATTACATGTATCAATCTCACCTTTAAACATATTTAATGATGAATAACCATATTAGAAACACAATATTTTAATCTTTCACATATTCACACTAAATACATTGATTTTTTTGATCCAAAAACTAAAAAACTTTCATTTATCCCATAAATATGAGAAAATGTTTCTCTTTCCTCAGAACTTTTTTTTTGAAAAAAAATGAAAATTCCCAAAATATTGAGAAAAGTATTTTCTTTTAAAATTACCTTGGAAACGTGTTAAAAATATTGAAAATTCATAATTTTTATGAAAGTAGGAAAAACAAGTAAATTTAAATATGTTAAAAAATATATTTTTAATTTCTATAAAAAATTCAAAATCAACCAATTCATAAAACATTGAAACTTTTAATTTTTAAAAAATTTTAATTAAAGTAAAATATAGTAAAAAATAACCTTTAACATCCTTTAAATAATAAATTAGATAATTATTGAAAAAATTAGAATAATATTGACATGGAATAGAAAGAGGTTAAAACATTTTAAACATAATTTTAAAATAATTCCCTTACCTTAAGTTTGGTATAGATTTTTACATTCTCTAACTCTTAATTAATAAAATTTTACTAATTTTATAGTTTCTTAATAATAAATTTTCATGTTTATTTTAATATTATTATTTATTTTATTTCATTTATTTCCATATTTTTTTTAGTTAATAAAATAGTTATGTTCATTTTGGATATTTTGGGGTCATTCGATTTATAACCTCAAAACCAAATTGGTGCATTGTCTGTGGTAAAATGGGTAATGTTTCAATTATATCCAGAATGTTAAAAATGTTATATTTATTATATTTACACATGATATATATTTTTCCATACCAACTATGTAATGATGTCCTGAAAAATTAACTACAACATTTCAAAGAGTCTATAGTCTGTAAGTACACATAAACAACATTTTCATTTGTCTAATAGGTGGAAAAGAAATAAAGTATATAATATTTTAATTTTATAGAATTGTAAATATGTTATAATTTTCATTTTTATTCATTAGTTATATCATTAGAAACATCCTTTTAAAGTTAAAATGAAAAATTAATCAAATCATTTTAAAGTGGAGGTATTCCACATGTATGCACGAATGATGCTATAATTCTTAAATAGATATAAATGAAATAAAATAAGTGATATATTATCTTTAAGGAATTATAATTAATTAATTAATATCATATATATTCATTTTCAATCATTTTAACCCTCCATATGATCCATTTATGAAAAAATAATCACATCGCTTTATGGAGGTTGTAGTCAACACATACACACAATAGATGTTTCCATTTCCCATAAAATGGAAAAGAAGATAAAAAAGGGTTATACCATACATATAATAACATTTTATTATACGGTAGATACATATGCTATTTTATCACAATGTCTAGAATGGTTTTAAAGAAGGAAAAATAATAAATAAAAATAAAACACCCGATTAAGAACTATAACTCTTCTTCAGACAACCCCTTAGTTTTATAACTAAAACCTTCATATTATCCTATTATGATAAAAAATACCTCTAATATATCATGAGGTATGTTATAAAGTCATTTAGGTAGGTATTAAACTTGATAAGAGGCTCTTGATGTGCGAGAAATATAGGAGAGGGATGTCTATTTATAAGTGAGGGAGATGATACACATGTAATTTTAGAAAAAAATGATAATATATTAATGTATTAATTAAGAAAAATGGATCCAAAATGACTCATATTTGAATAATAAATGATATAGGTTCACAATATGACAATCCAATTAGTTTTATAAAATTATTTAGGTTATTATAACTTGTATCATTTCAGTTTTCTCCAATTTAACCCATCTTAAATCTTACTCTGGCAAAATGTTTTTTTCAAAAGTTACTATTCATAATCAGAAAATAAACGTGGACTCAATAAAAAATTCATACATGATGATTAATTTTTTTTAACATTTTATCAAATTAAATTAAACATGTTTAATAAATTAATTTTAAAATAATTCTGTAAAATGGGAATAAAAATAGTTTTCCCTAAAAATACATTTTTATGTATACCTTTTTATACCAAAACCAAATATAATGGGGAGTAAAATTAAATTTCATGTATTATTTTTAATAATAATAATCTAATAAAATCCATTAAATATTCAAAAATAGAATAATACTTGGAAAACAATTGAATTAAAAGGACCTTTTATTAAAAATCAAATTTTTTTAATATTCACTAAAAAATAATTGTTTATACAAAATTCCCAAAAATTCACTCAATGTTAATTATGGATTTATAATATAATTTTTTTTAAAATAAATTGAATTTTAAAAGTTTTATATCAAATTATTTAACTAAAACTATATAATTCATGTAAAAAAATATAGTATGAATAAAACTATTTCCTTTTTGACTGAAAAATTACTGAATATTTTTATAATGAATACAACTATATAAAATATAATTGATGAATCTTAATAAGGCATGAAATTAAATTAATATTAAAAATACATTTATTTTTAAATTATTCAACCCCTTCATAAATTTTATCCTCACAATTTTATTCAACACTTAATCAAGTGGGGATATTTTTGATTCGTTTCACTTTATGATTTCTGTATTTCTTCTTTAACCATAGGGGTTTTACGTAAATCCTTTACTTGAGGAATAAAAATAATCTAAAACGCATCCTACCTATGATCAAGAATCTAAATTGGTTGTTCCTCCTAGAAAATATTCTCTTATATCTATACTACTTTATGGTTTAAAACTGGAGACGCTTGTAACACATGTTTCATTAATAATGAAACATGATATAAATAATGTACCTTAGATAATATCACATGTAAGACTACTTAGTAAGAAAATAATCAAACTTAATCAAAAAAATTATATAGTTTAATTAACCACAGACATATAATCCGATTTATACCAAATACAATACTTTTTCCTATGTATTTTATATTGAACTATGACTCCAATACGTAATATGACATTATTTTACATAAATATCCAATAAACACAACCTAAAGATAGATAGACCTATTGTAATATGAAGTCTAGGTTCATAATAAATAAATGTAAAAATAAAATAAGATTTATTTATTATAATATATATAATAAGATATTACATCCATTTTATCTCTTAAAAATATATAAGATAACTTGGGGAATACATAAACAAAAAGGGGTGCTGAAAAAGTAGTAATGGAATAAACATGATAATGAATCATAACATATAAGTTAAATGGAATAACATGATACCATAAAAGTTAAGGCTCATTAATAATCATATGGGATTATTATATAATTAACATTTAGTAATATGCTCAGGAAATCATTGTAATGTGTCAACAACGTGAAATATGACATTAGTATAAGCCATGGATAACTGCCCAGACAACATCACATGGCTATAAGACTCCCATCTTGGATAAGGTCTACTTTCGAATCCCATAAATATTATATAATGAGAAATAAAAAATACCCAATTTATTGTATAACTATTTGGGTTCACCCATCATCACATTTACATGATTAGGTGTGCACAATTAGAAATAAAATGTATTGAATATATATAAGAATCAACTATGGAAAAAAATTAGTTAGATAATCATTCCTCATATCCAATTCAATTATGATTTTATAATGATTCCAAATATAATAAGGGGATAAATATTTTGGACGTTAATATCTGCATAAATAATCATAGTTCCAAAATTTTGTATTCATTAAAAAAATTCATGAGAAAGGGTAGAGAATTGGGTTTAGAATTGATGTTTTAAAAACGTGTTTTAAGGAATAAGTTCAGGAATTTTCAAGAAAGAATGAACATTGAGTTTTATTTGAAAATAAGATGAATATAAGAATTATTGTTGAAAAAATTTAAATTTTTTATTTAAATCATGATTGAAATTAAATACTTTAAAAGATTGTTATATAAAAGGATTAAGGTATAGAAAATTTCCCCTTAATCAGGTTCGATTTTAAAGACGGAATTTGGGGGATGAACTTAAGACATGTATAACACCTTAAAAGGATAGTATAATGAGCAAGGTGTATATATAATATACATATATATAAATAATATATAAAAATTCAATATCATTAATGAAAAATAAATAAAATTTAGAGAGATAAAGATCTTAACTAAAAGAAACCATGGTTGTTCAGAGAGATCCCTTACCTTATATCGAGAATCTTCTTAAATTTGCACTTAATGTTACAAATAGTGAGATTATATTCATTATTTAAATAATTAATAATATTTAATATATATATTTTATTTAATATAAATATATTATTCTCATTTACAATGATTTCTATGATATATAAAGTTTAATTTTATTCTTCTTAGGGTGTTTCCTCCGTAGTTCCATGGTAAGATCACTTGTGGATAACTATTAAATTTATTATCAAATGAGAATACAACTCTAGAAGTGAAATTAATAGATATTTATTCCATTAAATAAGTTAAAATAGATCTAAATATCCCTAATTTTACTAATATTGGTATGAATCATTGAGTAAAAAGGATAAATTTAAATGATTATTTCTTAAGGTTGGTTTTACTGATCATCGTGGACTAGATTTTTTTAATTTAATTAAAAGGTTATTAATAAAATCCATAATCCTGAAAGAAATTATAATATACTCATTATAACTAAATTTAATGATAATAGTGTTTCTATCACCATCCTTTAAGGTGGTTGAGAAAAAATATGTACATTTTTTATGGAGGTGGTGAATCCATCATAATATGAACAATATTTTCATTTTTAGAATGAGGAGAGAATAAATGAAGAAGGATGATAGATATTCACTTTATAAAATAAAATTATTCATATTTATAATAATATTTTCATTATTTCATGTTTTCTGGGGTATGTGAGGAGGAGGTAGAATAATAAACAAATTTAAAATGGAGAGATTAAAAATATTACCTCTTAGACATCATCTCTTGAAATACACCTTAAAGAACATTTGTTTTTTTCCTTTTGGTGAGACCAAAACAATGTGGAAATAGAGAAAATGGTTTGGAATATAATTGGATTTAAATTTGGAAATAACTAAGTTATTGAAGGTGTGAGGAGAAGGAGTGTTATTTCTACGGGGAGAAGAGGGATGTTTTTTAATATTATAATCATTATATTTTTATTTTTGCTCAAGATTACTTATAGTTATCAATTTTATAACCATTTATATTAAATTATTCATGTTAGTTTTAACTAATGAGTTATTACATAATACATTACTCATAAATTGATGCATTTATATTATAATGTTAAATATATAATTTTTTTATTTCATTAGTCTCAAAAAAATTTATCCATTTTAGAAAAATGAAAAAAAATAACCCTAACCTTGTTTGGATGTCTAGATAAAAAAAATTCAATCCATTTTATGAAAATAATTTTATATATAAGTGAAATATAATTTTTAAGTAAAATACTTATTTATTATTATTTTTTAATATTATGAAAAATTTTCTAACCCTTTTAAAAATTACTTAACGTCTCGTAAAATTACATTATCATTAAAATGTAACTTAATATTGTTTTAAAAAATAAATTTATAATTTTTTTTAAATCCTTATATATAATAATAAAAAAAAATATATTTTTCAAAAACACAAACACTTATTTTATCATTTTCCCAACATTTATTTACTTATATCATTATATAAATATATTATATCTTCATTTTATAAGACCAAAAATATATTATTTTACACTCAAATATATGAGTTTAATTTTTTAGTGCTTAGTTTTATATTAATAAAAAAATTACTTTTCCAATGGTTAGATTTCTATTTCAATATTAATATTATTAATAGTCATACAGGTTATATACATTATATAAATACCTATAATTTCCGTAATTCTTCATCCAATTAAAATTTCCCTCTAGGATATATATATCATCATTTTATATATTATTTTTTAATTAATAATATTATTCTTAATTTCAATAGTGTTGTTCATGAGTGCGATTATTTTGGGGGATCAATCAGATCCAAATTTCCAAATTTTAGTTATCTTATTTTCTAGTTTTATCCCATTATATTATCTTCAATTATTATGGATATATTTAAATGTAATTTTTAAATTTATATGATATGATTTTTTGTTTTATCATGGGATTTATATAACGAAATATTACTAAATATGACACAATTACATAATAAGGGAAACTCCATTGATATAATTATACGTTGTTACATTCTTTACCCATTAAGAAATTTCTTCTTCAAAATTATATTTTACATTCTAAAGTGAAAACAGTTTAGTGTAAATTTTCATCATTTCTTCCTTATTTTCCCATATATCATCCTCACACATGTTGTTCTACTATAGTACTTTAACAAGGTTAGTTGTCTTGTTGCATTGGCCTTTGTCTATATGGTCCATGATCTTCATCAGTTTCTCCCTATAAGAGAGATCGTCATCTAGTTGTACAAGTTTATAATTCAATACATGTGAGGGATATAATATATACCTTATTAAGAGGGATATGTGGAACACTTAATGTACTTAATACAATGTTGGTGGTATTTATAGTTGAGAGGACACAAATCTGACATGATCAAGAACCTCAAAGGGGCCAATGTATATAGGAATCAACTTTACATTCTTTCCAAATATCATGACTCTCTTTTATAGAAATATGTAGAGGAACAATTTATTTCCTATATTAAACTCTTGGTCTCTTCAGTAGTTATTATCATAACTATTTTTTCAACTAAAAGATTACCTAATGATCTGTAGATTGGTTTTGACCAATTTTACCATTTCCTCAACAATTGTGTGCCCAAAAAATTGTGTTCAACAACATTATTCCAACAGTCGATGTTCTACATCACTTCCCATAATGGGCTTCAAATAGATTCATTTAGACACTTGATTTAAAATTGTGATTATATAGAAACTTTACTAGAGTAATATGGTGATACAATTCACCTTTAAACTCCATTGATGATTCTCTAAACATTTCCTCAAGTATGTGGATAGACCACTTAGATTGGCTATCAATTTGGGGGTGATAATATGTATTGAAGTTCAACTTAAGGTTTAGATCCTGATGTAGATTCTTGATGAACATGGAGTTGAAAATAATATCTCAATATTATATAATTGATAATCATATTCTATATAGCCTCATCATTTCTTTGATGTATATCCATGTATGTTGATTGATTGAGAAGTCCTATCAAATTGTAATTAAGTGAGAATTATTTGTATGATGAACCACTATACCCCATATATAATTATTTCCTTTGAAAATATTTGGAATACATTTGAAAAAATCCGTGGTGATATTATTCCATTTCCACGTGGGTATGCATAATGGTTGCATTACCCCCTTTTAATTTTCCATTAAAATTTCACCTTCTAAAAAACTGGACACTTTGATGTATATTCTAGTGTCTCATGTTTCATATTTTCCCCAGTAGTGATCACATATATCTTGATCCATATTCAAACTCCATGGGTGTATGGAGAATTTTTAGATATGTGTATAATTCAATATATCGTTCTTTTTCTCAAGATTTTATAGTAAAAATAGTCATGGCCCATTTCATATAACACATTATTTTTTAGTTTTGAATGTTTGGGATTTTACTTTTATTATAGCTTACAAATTATTCTATATTTTCTCATTATCTCTTTGATCATTCATCATCATCTCTATAAGGGATGGTTAAGAAATTATTTGAGAAAGGAATGATGTTTTCCATCCACTATGAATTCTATGTCCATCCTTTCCATGTATAAGTTTATTGGATTCTTCTCAATTCCCATCATTGATAGGGTTTCTAGATCCTTTCATCATAAAGCACCTTCCACTTTATTTTCCATCCCTGGATAGTAGAAGATTGACCAGTTATGAGCCTTGATCATCTCTAAACATTATCTCTAGTGAATATTAATATTCTTATTTATAAATATAATTTTGAGACTCTTTTGATTTGTATATATTTCACACTTATCCCCATATAGATAATTACTCTAAATATTTAATGTGAAGATCACTGCATCCAACTCTAGATCATGTGTTGCGTAGTTCATCACATGAAATTTCAACTGGCTTAATTCATAGGATATTAATTTTTATATTTTCATTAGTACACAACCCATCGTATTCTTTTATGTTTCTATATACACAATTAACATTTCAGTAGTAGTGGATAGTGTGAGAATTGGTGTAGTGATAAGCCTTTTTTTAATTCATTGAAGCACATTTCACATTTATTGGTCCAAAAAATAACCTCCATCTGAGTTATCTTAGTTATTTGGTTTGAAAATCACTAGACGTTTATCCCAAATCCTTGATAATTACCGTATTTTCTATGAAAACTATGGATATCCATTATATATTCTAGTCTAGGCTGTTCCTAAATCAACTTTGTCATATAAGGGCCAATGAATATCCCTATAATGGTAATAAAATTCCACAAGAATGATATTTACTCCATCCTGAACTAAAATTTACTCTACTTTCCTTATAGATTCTACTTTCATAAAGTCTTTAGATAACATTGAAATTCTCCTCATGCTCCCCATTAATTTTGAACTATATCATAATATCATCTCTAAAGCCTACCAAAAATTTATAGAGGTAACATATAAAGACTCTCTTCATTTAGTTATTGAATTTTGCCAGAGAATTAGTGAGTTTGAAGGGAATCGCTCTGAAATCAACGTTTCTATACCATATTATAAATAATATTTTTGGAATATCCAGATTTTTCACTATTTACAAGAGAGATCCTAATCAAAAGTCCACCTAAGATAATTAAAGGGCATATCATAGTTAGTCAAATAAAACATCAACCCATGTTAGGGGATACTTGTTCTTTGTCATGTTTTTTGAGTTCATGCTAATCAAGAGATATGTGAATTGACCCAAGATTCTTCTTAACAACATGGACCAATGCACCCCACAATAAAGAGCTCATGTGTATAAAACACTTTTCTAAATTATTTGGAAACTTCTTATTCAGTTTTTAAGTCAATTTTGACCATTCTATAAGGATTATTGGATATGGGAAGAGAAATTAGTATAATTTAATTTGATAAATCGACCTCTCGACTAGGAGGAAGATAATACAAATATTCATGAAGTAAATTTTTATAGTCCCTAAGAATGAGAATGTATTCAAGCATGATTTTATCCTTTGTCTCAATCACTTGATCTTGATATTCGTTCTCATAAGGAAATAATATCTACACTTGGGAAGAATATTCCAAAAGAGATTCATAATAATAATTAAATGTTTAATGAATTGTAGGATGACTCCTGATCTAAATACTGATCTCTATCACCTCACAGATGTGGTTTAATTTATATAAGGAAAACTAATCCATAACCAACATATAATTAAATTCCACCAATGAAACCCAGAAAATATTTTCAAGGAGATTTAGTCTATAAAAATTAATCAAGGAATATTTTTAGACATGAGATGAAATAATTTCCTTATTTCATATTCTCATAGATAAGTTATCATCAGTGTTTTGTGTTGGTGTTTTAATAGTTTTAACAAAAATAAAATATTAAAAATAATATATATAAACACAATCTAATAGCATGTTAATTATTATTTAATGAATAACTATTTTACTTTTCACCACATCATTGTCAAAACCCCCCTCAGTAGTAGTGATCACATATACCCTTCCTTCATATCTAGGATGTGGAGGTTATTTTCATTGTTATTCTCTGAAAACTGTTGTCTTCGGGAACTAGATTTCATAATGACCCTATTCAATGAAGCTGAAACACTAGACTATAGGTTGAGTGTTAATCAGAATCTTCTTTTCTTCTATCACATTAGTAGGATTCATCATATTCATTTTTCATTGATTGTTATGATTCCCATATATTCCATACTTTAAGCATATCCCTGTTCCCTTGAGATAATTTACAAGATTCATCTTCCCACATTCTTAACATGTGTGTAGTTGGGTTTTCATTACTACATGGTATTTATTTATTAATCCACCTGAATTAAAAGTACTTTTATGAATTTTGTCTTCATCCCCACAAGTCCACTGAGATTCACCAATCTTTATATTGACATTAAGGGGAAAACATATAACCTCTTTATTGACATCAAAGTATTGAATAAAAAAAATATTTTCATATACTTGACTTTAATCCAATAATGAAGTGGTCCACTTTACTTTTAGTGTTAATGAAAAATACTGAGGTGTAACTTTAAATCCCTATTTGGTTTTCCTCATAATCCCAAATAGACTCATCATTGTTTTAATCCTGTCCAAGAAAATACCTCTTCCTTTTAAAGAGAGTTTAGATAAAATATTGATTGGAAAACATTTTCTTGAATACATTCAAATCCCTAGAATCAATTTCCTCCTCAGGATTCCTATTCTTAATCACCATCCATCACTGTTAAAATTCACCATTTTGGTGATAAACTTATAGTACTAATTTATACTCATTTTAGAATTTGAGGATTGAGAATATCTTATTAATGGATTTAATCCATTATTATGTTATAAGGGGATCCAAAAATCCACTAAATACATGAGGAATTTGTTGTATAAAAGACTTTATCACAACATGCCTTATCATAGTATAAGGATAGAGTTCTACATGATTCATGTTATTATTCATAACTTGATACAGTTGAGAAAGTAATTTTATTATGCTCTCATAACCCACTCCCATTACGTTAGGCATCTAATTAGGAAAATTTGCACATTAATTATTACATTGGTTGTTTGAATGGTTCATCCTATTTCCCAATATTAAAAAATGTAAATAAAAAATTATGGATGGGAATACTCAAACGAAAAATCCTAAAAAAGTGAAACTATGAATTTATAAAGAATAACATATAAATGGAAAGTATATCTTAATGTAAAAGTCTCTAGGTTTAAATCTAGGTCATCAAAGGTAACATACATTTTAAGTTTTATGACCTAACAAAATATTAAATTCCATGATAATGGTTTGTAAAGAGTTGTTGAATTTTCAAAAGTATATTCTTGAAGAGTTTCAAAACAAGTGTGCATAAGGGACACTTTATCTTGCACCAAGTGCAGGTTGACTTAATACCCAATTATCCATTTCATGGTTATTACCCCTAGGTACATCTATTACATATCCACAACCAATTTTAGTATCTATACATGGATGTAATATATTAAAAACCACTCGATCTATACTTCATCAAAATATCAGGATGTTTTCATATAAATTGAATCATCCCTAGGGTTCTCACAAATGATTTTAGTCCTAATACAAAAAAATGACTAGTCATTTTTTTGATACCAATAATAGAGACCCAATTATCTTTCACATAATATAACATCATTTTTAAAATAAATATTCAAAACACACAACCCAAGGATTGAGAGTCCTAATGTAATTGGGAGACAAAATTCATAATTCATCAATGTGAAACTAGAACAAAAAATATTTATTTTATTTTCCATAGAGAGCTACTAAATCCCTTTGAGATGCTAAAAATGTATAGGACGACCTAGGGAAAACATCAACAAAAAGATGAAACTAAAAATCTAAGTAATAGAATAAGAATGGTAACAAATAATTACATGTAATTAAAAAGGAATAACATGATACCATAAAATATAAGTCTTATGAATAATCATTTGGATACATAACATAAAATACATGGAAACATAGGAATTTGGAAACACGAAACATGAAATAAACATAAGTCTAGTCTAACTGCAAAGAAAACATTAGACAGTGGATATATTCCTATCATGTATTCGGTTTACTCCATAATCCCATACATATCATCTCATGATATATAAACATTACCCAGGTCATTGAAGTGCTATCTGGTCACACCCATCATAACATATACATGCTTATTTTCCCCACAAATGAAAATTAGATTAAAGGAATAAACCTAAGAATTGACCATGGATATAAATTGGATTCATAATCTTACCTCATATAACAATGAAAGGATATTTCATAAGGATTTCAAAAATAATAAGGAAATAAATACTATATACATTCATATCTAAATAAATAAGAACATGTCACGAATTTGATTTAAAAGACTTGGTACATAAATCAACATGATGAAACTAAAAAAAATGTTTATTTTAATCTCATTAATGTTATCATAAGTCCATTTGAACTCTAAGAATTGGATTGGATATCTTGGGGAATACATAAACAAATGGGATGAGCTAAAAAGCCTAACAAGGGAATAAACATGACAACAAAGTATAACATATGAGTTAGAAAAAAGAATACGATATCATAAAAGACAAGTCTACTGAATAATAATATGGGATCAAAAAATAATGTCCTTGAAATACTAATATCATGAATACATAGGAATGTGGAAACAATATGAAATATGACATAATAATAATCCAAGGCTAACTGACTTACCAACATCACATAGAGGACATAGTCCCATCATTGATTTTGTTAACTCCCTAATCACATACATATCATCTCATGAGACATAAATAATAACCAATTCATTGGAAAATTATATCGGTTAACCCATAATAACACGTGGAACATATTTTTTCAATATAAAGAAAACAAACACATGTCATAAACATAAGAAATATCTATGAAAATAAAAGGGCGATATCATCTTTCCTCATATAACAATTATATGAGATCTCATAATGATTATAATGAGAAGAAGAGGTTAAATTGTTTTTTGGATTTTCTTATTTGAATATATAATAATATGTAAAAATTATATTTTACATTTAAAAAATATTTCATGAGAAAGGGTAGATAAATGGGTAATGAAATGTCCTTTTAAAGAGGTCTTTAAAGGAATTAGTCAAAGACCTTTGAAAAAAGAATTATTATTCAGTTTTATATGAAAATAGAGGTAAAAATTAATTCTTATCCCTAAAAAATTTATTTATTCAATGATAACATTAATTGGAATAAAAAATTTAAAATTTAATTACATAAAAGGATTAATGGATACAAATGTCCAACTAAATCAGGTTTGATTTTAAAGAAGGAGTTTGAGAAATGAAGATAAGACATATATAACTCAATCAATGGAAGGAATAATAAGATAAGTCTATATTTACAGGACATATATATAATATTTATATTTATTACATAACATAAAATATATAGATATAGTGAATTTTGAAAAATAAAGATCATAAAACAAAGAAACTGGGTGGTTTAGAGAGATCCCCATCCTTATGTCCAAAATCATTCTAATAGTTATCTTAACATTGAGAAAACTAAAATTAGATTAATTAATTAATTAATTAAAAAAATTATAATATATTTATAATTTAATATAATTATATTATTCTCATTTAAACCATTTCAATGATATATAATGTTTAATTTCATTGTTCTGAGGGAAACTTTTTTCTTTATTCTAAGGCCCAATCAATTTTGGATAATTATTGATGTTATTTTCAAATGGGACTAAAACTAAATAAGTTAAATTAAATTATTTTAGTTTCATTTAAAAAAAATAAAATGGTACAAGAAATCTATATGTGATTCAATATATGGATTATTCATTGATTAAAAATGATAAATTTAAACAGTTAGTTAATTTATGTGGTTTTACTGACTATCTTGAAATAAACTTATTTTATATAATTAAAAGGTTTTCAAAACACTAAATAATAATTAAATAAAATATAATATACTTTCATCATAATATTTAATAACAATTATATAATTTCTATAACCATATTTGAAGGATTTTTAGAGAAATGATGTATGTTCTTCATGGAGGCGGTGGATCCACCATAATATGAACACGATTTTCATTTTTAGATTGAGGAGATATTAAAAAATGATTAAGGATATATATTATATTTTAAAAATAAATTACATTCTATTAATATAATAGAGTCTTTATGTCATTTTGATGGTGTATTTGAGGTGGAGGTAGAAGAGGTAACAAATTTAAAAGGGATAGAGTTAGAATATTACCTATTAAATGCTATCTCCTGAAATACACCATAAAGAAAATTATTTTTTCCTTTTGGTGATACCAAAAATATTTGAATCTTAGGGAGAGGATTAAGAAGATAATTTTATATAAATTTGGTATGATCCATGTTATAAAAGGTGTGATGAGAAGTGGTGGTATTTATATGGGGAGGATAGGGGTGTTTCTGAATATGATAATCATCACATTATTATTTTGACTAAATAATACCCATAATGATGGATATTATTGTTAATATACTATAAATAATGTACATGAGTTCAAAATAACTGGTTTTTTAACATCATACATGAATCATTAATTCATATATTTAGCTTATAATGTTAATTATTGTATTTTGATTTATTTCACTATTTACAAAAAAATAAACTCTTTTAGAAAAAAACCAAAAATTGGCCATAAATTTTATTTGATGTTTATATTCAAAATATGAAATGAATTTAATGAAAATATGTTTCTTAAATATGATAAAAGTATTTTTAAATTAAAATCTTAATTAATTTGAAAAATTTCAATTTTATTGTTATGATCATTTTTCGACCCTTTTAAAAATTAATTATGGACTCATTAAATTATATTATCATTATCAAAAAACATAATACTTATTTAAAAACCCATTTTATTATAATATATGTTATTTTAAATAATTATGTTTTTTTTAAAATGAAAATAAAACATATATGTTTCACAAAATTACGAACACTTATTTTATCATTTTTAAAACATTTATTTACTTGTATCATGATGTAAGTAGAAAATATTTTCCTTATAAGAGGTAAAAAAATATTATTTTATAGTGCTATAGGTGAGGGTACTATTGTAATGATTAGGTCACTATTCTTAATGGTTAGGATACTATTCAAATAGTCATATTACTATTCAAACGACCAGATTACTATTCCAATTCTTAGATATGTAACAGTCATATAGTTTCCCCACATTATAAAAATTACTCATATTTCATTAATTATCAATTCAGTTCTATTTTCTCTTAGTTATATATATGTATATATATATATATATATATTTTTTTTTTCTAATGGATTATTTCATTACTGTTATTCTGCTTCATTTCTATAGTGTTTTTTAATGAGTGCTATTATTCTGGGGGATCGAGAAGATCCCAATTATCATATTTTATGTATATTTTATTTTTTTATTCCTTTTAAATATTTACAATTAATATTGATATACTTAAACGTAATAATTAAATATATAAAAAAAGGTCATGTTTTTATCATGTTGTGAATGTAACTTATATAATACTATATTACCAAATATGACACTATTATATAAAAAGGAAAATTCCATTGATAAAATTCTATGTCATTTCTGAGATAATTTAAAGAAAACATAATAACCTAACATGAATGAAATATCTTTCATCTATTTATATTTAAACCTCCTTTTACTACTTTGGCATTCCATTATATGATGATGAATCATATATATATTTTCATCTATATCTTCTACTAACTCTATTCCCAACAACTTCCATTCAGCTACTTCATTCCAAAATTCTTGTGTTTGAGCCAATGTTCCATATAATTCATCAAAAAGGGACTTTTGTATAATTGAATAAAAACTGTTATTATAATGAAACTCATCTAATTAATGATAATGATCCTACCTTCCCTAGTAAACCATTTTACAATAATAAATAATGTACTACTAATTCTAAATAAATCACTCTGATTATCCATCATATTGATAATGGAGATCTATATTGAAATTTAATATAAAACCCAGTGAATTCTAAAGGCCTTTCAAAAAATTATAACTAAACCTCATATCAGTTTAAGATACAATAGAGAGTAACTCTATGAATCCTGGATATCTCTTTAAGATATAGCTGAGAAAGATGATCTAAATACATAGTATCTTAAATAGGAAGAAAATGTTCATATTTATTCAATCGATCAAAAATAACCTAAGTTATATTATTACATACAGATGACTTTGTAAAAATCACAAAAAATATTGCAATATTTTCCCATTTTCTCTCTGAATCATGATAATGATAAAACATTACATTTAGTAGTTATCATTGGGATTTAACCTATTGACAAGTAAATTTTTTTTGTTAAAATCAATAATATTTCTCTTCATTCTGCACCACAAGTAATACTCCCAATGGTATTTTGACATCAAATTAACACTAAGATGAATAGAAATGGGTGATTTTTGTGTTTCACTCAACATTTCCTTTTTAAATGGTAGATATTTGGAACACATAAACTATTTTCAAATCTTGAAAAGCCTTCCATGTTAATTATAAAATAGTTAATCTTATATTTCTTTACTAATTATACATTTTTTTAAAATAAAAATATTCATTCTAAGCATTTATAATTCAGATTAAAAATGGTTAGTGTAAAGATTCCGGAAAAAAATAATGGAAGTTCCTATATAGAGAATTTATAGGTCAACATTCATCAAATCATTTACCAAAGGATCATGTACTAAATGCATCATGGTTAATGTTGCATTATATTTTTGACGTGATTCATCATTTAATTTTTTTTCTTGGATGGTAATTAATCACTTAATCATATCATTTATGTTTCAAGCCATTTTATCTACCTCATGCTGAACAATTTAAATAATATATATTCATTAATCTTGTATGATCATTAAATATTTTACATTTTACTCCTTATAAATGATGTATCGATATTTTTATAAAAAAACACAATATCTACTTTCATGTCATGAATTGGATAATTTATCTCATGAGGTTTCAATTAACACAAAGTATGATCAATTACATGATTATTCTATAGTAGAATAGAACCAAATCCAATTAAAGATGCATTATTATATATGAAAAATTCACAAGTTCTATATGGAAGGGACAAGACTAGATCATTCAACAATCTTATTTTCAACTCATAAAACTCAGCGTGAGAGAATTTTTAAGATGAATTTATAATATTTTTTGAATTAAATTAGTTAGTATATCCGGAAAATATATTTTTTTTAAAAAAAACTCTAGTATTAACACAGTAATCCATGAAAGAAATGAAACTCTATGACATTTTTAGGTATTGGTCATTCCCCAACTACTTTATTTTTTATGTTGGTCAATAGTTATACCATCTTTGAAACATTATTCGAAAGGGAAGAAAACTTTTTTCCACCAAAATTCACAGTCATTTATTTTTCCATATAACTTATTTTATTTAATGGTTTGAATAAAAATACTCAAATGTTTTTCATGATCCTCATGAGATTTAGAATATACCAAAATATCATAAATAATCAAAACATTAAAATTATAAAATTAGTCATAGAGAACACTATTCTTAAGATCTGTGAATACAACAGGTGCATTAAACAACAGAAAGAGAATAACCAAAAAATCATAATACCCATATCTAGTATGAAATTTATTATTTTAAATAAGTACCTCCTTCACTTTCCACTAATGGTATTCTGACAAGAGATCAATATTTAAAATATTACTATGCTTTATTGAGAAAACCAAACAAATAACTTATATGAGGAAAATGATATTTATTTTTAATAAGGATGTTATTCAAGTAAACATAATAAATTTAAGGACTTATTAAACTATATTTATTTTTAAAGAATAAAATTTTAGCACCCCATGGGGAAGTGATAGGATGAATAAATCCTTTATCAATCAATTCATAAAATTGAATTTTTGAATTCCAAGAGGTTTAGATGATCTATTCAGTTAGTGGGTTTTGTAATTTTCCTATCATAAGTAACTAAGTTAAAAAAATAATCCTCCTAATTACGAGTAAAAACAAGAAATTAATTAGAAAATAAATGTATACATACATTCACAACTCAAACATCACTAATTTGAACAATTTATTTCTTTTCAACAATATGAGTTAGGTAACATTCACTTCCAATATTTATTAATTTCTAAGATTAATGATATGTTATTAAAGGTATGAAATAATTGAATGTAACATTATTATATTTGAAATCTATTTTTAACAAGATAAAAAATCCAATCAATTCCTAGAATAACATTAAACACTAATATAGACAGTTCAACAATATTTGAAAGAAAAACTATCCTAGTGACAAAAATAGAAATTTTCCTAGAACTATTTTTTACTTACTTCCTCCGGGAGTTTTCAACAAAATTTCTATATTACATTCATGAGGATATATTCCCATTTTAATATAAAATTTCTCATAAATGAAGGAATATAACGATTTGGGAAGAAAATGCACCAAAATAATTCAAATAAACAAGTAATGTACCTATAACCACTTTATTAAATAACCCGAAATCAATGGTAGTAGTAGAAAATATTTTTTCAATGCATTTTTCCTTTTCAATATTTTTTTTATTTCCACCATGGGTAACTAACTCCAAAAAAAATTCTCATAGTCCCAAAAATCCTCATTATTAAAACATCTCACCATTGGGTGACTATGTGTTACCCGATTCTTGTATTTATCAAGACTCTTTTCTTTACAGGCATGATCAAAATGATCAGACATACTACACTGATAGCAATTTATAGACATGATCAAATATCCACTAAAATTTGTTTTATCAGACATATAAAATTTTGGTAGGTTGCCTCCATATTTATTAATTGAATTCCAATCCATTTGCTTCCACCATGAATACTTATTATTCTTATCATCACAATGTTTTTAAGTATTATTAAACTCTATCTCAACATTATCAACATAGTGGAAAACATTATCATAACTTTTAAATTTATATGTGGCCAATGATATTTATAAACATAGATTCAAGAACAAGTAAAATATATTAATTTTACAAAAAAATGTTTGGAATAAAAATTTTTGTGTACATGTCCAATATTTTAAATGTTTCTTTACACAGAAATAATAAATCTTCATCCATTTTTATTAATTCCAAGAATTTTTCTCTATAATGAGTCA
Organism: Viscum album; assembly: GCA_963277665.1. Lineage (NCBI taxonomy): Eukaryota > Viridiplantae > Streptophyta > Magnoliopsida > Santalales > Viscaceae > Viscum > Viscum album. Next base: position 408,370,963 of record OY728129.1, on the reverse strand, counting down.
ATTCGACATAATGAAATATTTCTATATGAAAATATTTTTAAATTTATCCCATTCAATGGAATAAATATCATCTCTCTTTTTTTATTCTTAACTAATGATAACCATTTATTAGTTTCATCTTCAAAAAATTAAAATTCCAAGGGTTACCATTTGGAGTTCTAAGAACACCATGTTTGAAGACCGAAATTTTTTCAAACACTTTATTTAATAATTTATTAAATAAAGATACACATAATGAAATCCAATAAAATCCGGAGGTATAGTGTGTTTTGTTAATTAAATATATATGGTAATAACGTGAAATATGTATATAACAACATTATTTAAAATTCCATAACATTCCCTTAAAATTCATTGACTTTCTAATGCTGTATAAGATAGCATGGGGATATATATAAGGAAAGGGTGAGCTATAATTCTCATTAAGGGAATAATCCAAGCATAGAATAAAGTAAGTAATTACAAGTGACCCAAGGGACCTAACATGGTTATATAAAAAGGAGAGAGGCTTAATCATGAATACTAAATCATTACATAAGAAAATAACATCAATGAATCAGAGGAATATAGAAAAAACATAATACATTACATTATATGAATAAATAAAGGGTAAATGGTGAGACATATAATCATAGTGTACTGAATATAACTTCACAAGCACCATACATGGTATTTCATGAAAGATAAATATTACCCAATTCATTGGAGGGATATATAATTTTAGAACCACCCCTCCCCTTCATATTATGATCATTCATCTTTTTTTCCACATAGATCATACGATATATGAATGTATATTATCATTTTTAATCCCATTATTAAGAAGTGTGGGTTACATATAAGTAATTACTAGATAAATTAAGGATAGATACATATTGGTGATTACCCTTGAGTGAAAATGGGGATGGTTATTCACATCAGAACAGTTTGGCATAGAAAATCACATGAAAATTTTGACAACCTAACAGATGTGCATAACAATTCATGGAAGGGTATAATGAGAGTGAATGGTGGTATCTAATTACATTTGTATCATAAGGATTGTATCAGTATCTATAAAAACACAATACGACATGAAAAATTGGAAATAAAATATCCTGATACAAAGAATTTACGTGAATACAATGGAAGGGGAGAAAATCCCTTACCTTAAGAGGGTGATTATAAAATATTTGGAGGAGCTCCTTAATAACTTTGGAACACCTTGGGAGTAATTTAGAGAGGGAAAATGAGAGAGATATGGAATTTCAAATCAATGGAATCCGAGTGAAGATGAGTTGGGGCTGGATAGATATTTATAGTAAAAGAGAAGAGAATTGTTTATTAATTATAGACATAGGTTTTGAACTGTATGTGGTAAAATAATAAGACCACAAAATATTCATTATTTTCATCCCTTGTTTTATTCCAAATATGAGTGAGGTTCAATATTTTATTTTGATAATAAATGATATTATTAAAATAATACCATTTATATTGCAGACGAGATTCATGTTCATAATAAATTCATTTACAAAACATTAAAATATAATAAATGTTTTTATGGATTCATTATATGTTTCTAAAATTTTTATAATAACTTCAAAAATACATTATTTTAATGGGATAATATATTTTTGGTCAAAAAAATTTTTGGTAGGCGGAGGGCTTGATGTCCACAGAGGAAATTGTACCCTTATGAGAGAAGGTTTTATGCAGACTGGGTAAGAAAAATAGTTCATGGATGGCTTGCGGTTCGCTGTTGTAGAAGGTTTGGTAAGTGGTGGAGGTTGAATCAATGATTTCGTAAATCTTGAATTAGTGGTTTTTGCTGATATATATTCTTATATAAGATTTTACAATCCCACCAATTATTGTGGATATTGAACATCATTAGTAAGCATATTTTTCTTTGGGAATTCGGAATTATATGAAAGTGGTTCGTGCTAAAGGTGATTGTGGGGATTCTTAACCCATAAGAGAATTCTGGTATGCAGAGGTGGAAGTCCATTACCAAAAAGGAGTTGACTCAGCATGCAGAGAATGAATATCTAGTATGCTAGAGGGAGAGTTCTGCAAGTAGTACAAGGAGGGGGAGCTCTAGTATGTGGAAGCGAAGGTAGTCCATGAACAGAGAACTGCTCACAGAGAGAGGGTGATTCATAGTAGAGGTTCGCAGAATTGGTATGTGGTTGCGGTACGTGATAGTGAAGGCAGAGGAAGTTCATATACAAAGGAGGTTCATAGAAGAGGAATTAGTACATGGAGTATGTGGTTCGCATACCATACCCGGTACACAGTAAGTGGAGGATCAAGGTGGTTCGCGATTTGAAAATGAAGCTTGAAAATGCTTCGAATCAATTTGCGAATGTATTTTCCGGTACCCAGAAGTACCTGAGAAGGTGGGATTCATCTATGGGTGAAAACATAAATTCAATAGAGCATCTACCTATAGTTGAGGATGTAGGAATACATGAAAATGAAGGGACCTACATGTCCATAAAATTTGTTTGACCGAAAAGTACATAAACTCTGAGGGGATTTCATTCCAAGAGCAATGATCAAAGTAATTGGAAGACGATGAACCATTCCACTACCAATGAGCCATATAAAGAGGCATAGGGAGTGACCTTTGGGAATGCAGTGAGAAGACCCTAAACATTGTAAAGGCACTCAGCCTAGTCATAGAAGATCTATCCCAAAACTTGTACTCATTATTGGCCGTGGGATATAGTGAATTTGGTACATCAGAACGTTGCCTTTGTATGCTCCATGGATGCAGCCCAGTGTGGGAGAACCATGTAAAAATAATTTTGTCCTATGCATGATTTCATATCTTTTCATATATTGATATGGGTGGAATAGACAATTGAGTTTAGTTTAACATTGAAAAATGATCCAAAAGGGAAAAGGTTTTAATCTGACATACCTTGATTCAATGCCACTGTCAGGGTTTTCGGCCTAGCGGACCAAACGTTGTCATTTATATTTATATAAATATTATTTACTAATAATATTTAAATAAAATTATTTTTTAAAAAAATTCTTGATTTTATTAAAAATGTTATTTTTATTGAAACAATATATTCCCCAAAAATACAAGGTTGGTTTCTTTGTAATAAAATATACTTTTTATTGAACTCATTACATAATTATGTGTATAAATTAATAATGAAAATTCATAAATATAATCATTATTTTGTTAGAAAGAAAATATAAAAAACCATACTATTGGGGTATAGATCCCAAAACATTTATTACACTAGCATACACATCAATGGTATAGTGTACTTTGATGATACTTTCTTAGGGTGGTTAGAAATCAAGGTTTTGATGTTGATCTTGATAATTTTTAACTTCTTCTATAAATTGTTATGATAAAGTTTTTGTTATGGAATATTTTCGTGGGATTGGTGAACGGTAATTCCCAATGTAACCATCTCTCTTAGAAGATCTAATAAATGGGATTCAAAGTGTATTATCCATTGGGTTGAGGCCATTTATTATTCCTACTATGGTAATTAATTATTATTATAACTCTAAATATAAACTAAACATAATTGCCACTGTAAAATAGATATATTATCAATGGTCATTATTCTGGAAAACATTTTCAGTTTGACATACTATATTTTATAATGGTATGAAATTACCGATGTAGTATATTTGTTTTCTATAACTACATTAAAAAATAATACATTTATTCATTTAAATGATAATTTCATTTATAAAAGTTTGGGTCATGACATTATTTCCCCATTCATAATATCAACTATCAAAATTTCATTTCAATCAATAAAAAAATGAGGGTAATTCTATTTTATCACCTCTCTAGTTCCCATGTTCCCTCTTAAAACTTTTGGTTTTACCACAGTACTATGACCAGGTGAGTTTCCATATTTAATAGAACTTTTTCTATATGATTTAGTATTGTCACATGATACTCTTCATATGAAATATTGTTCTCCAAAGGTACCACCTCTATATTTAGTAAATTTTAGGGGTCTAGTATGTACTTCCTAAACATGGGTATATAAAAAAATCATGTAATTAAGATAGGTAAGGATGAAGTGATAGTGGACATGCCAACACTTTTATGTGATCATGTATTTTAAAGGTGCATATGTATCTTGTACTAAGCTTTCCCTTCTTCCCAAACATCATGAATTTATTTAATGATGATATATAAAGTGACACATTATCTTTAACCCCAAACTCTTTTTTTTCATTAATTTGTTTTATTTAGGGATTTTTGATCATATTTGGGATTCTTTTCTATAATCTCTTGGATAATACCGGGTCCCATCAGCTTCCAATCTCTAACTTCAACACACCATGTTGGAGTCTGACACCTCTCACATATATATAATCTTAAGGTTCCATTTGAATGATAGTATAAAAACTATTTTTATTTGAGAAAATTAATATGGGAATGTGTTAATCACAAAATGCTTGTAAATTCTTGGAAATCCATAGAACATTATGAAGATAAGTTCTCTATAGTTTTATTGGTTCACTTAGACTAACAATCTGTATGAGTATAAAAAGTACTATTGAAACATAGCTATATATTCAACTCTTGCTAATGGATTCTCAAGAACCTCTAAGTAAACCTTTGATCATGATTATATATAATGGATAGTGGCACTCCATACATTATTACCACTTATGTTATGTAAATCTCAGTTAGTTAGTTAATATAGGAATATTATGTAGTACCTTGATGTTTTATGACATTGTAAGGTGATAAACTACCACCCAAATAGAATTATTTTCCTTAAATGTCCCAAGGAGTCTTAGATTGAAATCCATGTTTTTGTTTTACCACATCCATACCAGCATGATAAATTTTTGCATCATAACCATATAATTCTATCATTAAACCTTTAGCTATTGGAAAACTAGGAAACAAGATATAATTATTTCAATCTCTATTTTCTTGTCATACCACCATAATATTTTTCATAATATATAAATACATATTATTTCTTCCTGGATGAATAGAAAATTATTATCTATATGCATAATCCCTATGTTCTCAATTTAGTTCAAATTTTTATGATATACATTTCTGGGTTCTAAACCTTTTGATTCCATCTTTAGTAAAGGTATACTCAAAAATATTAACTACTTTTTTGTTAGATCTTTAAAATATTTTTGGTCCTCCTTGATCCTATAATGAATAAATGGTTTTGTAGTTATTTGTGAAAAGTAGGAAGAGGTTCATTTTATGAATCCCATTTACATCCTTTGTATGTGTATGAATATTTGATCCCTTTTAATCCCTATCATGTATAGGGTTTTAGGAAATTTTCTAATCAAAGAATCTGCAAAAATTTTCACCTTCCAAGTGTAACACCCCAGGATTTCAGAGTGTGTTATTTCTTAAAAATAATTCAATAACTTTCACTACACGCAACACCGAATTCAATCACACCATTAAAAGAGGTCATGAATAGTATTAACTACATTTTGAACTTTATATAATCCTTATAATTTTAGAATCCCTATTATGAGTTTCTTAGTCATAATGCAAGAACAGATTCATTTTCAGTATTTCACTTTTATCAACTTCTAATAGTGAAACCTTTTTAAATACAATATTTTAAACTTTTTGACTAAATGGGGACATCAAAAATTTAAAATGAAACACCCCAATCTTCCACGGTACGTTTCCCTTTGAATAATGTGATAGCGTGTGTTGTACGCAACACCGAGTTCTAACACACCATAACAAATCAAACTAGCCGTTATAAATAGTAATACCTACTTTTTGAAAATATATATATTTTATATTTCAAAATGGACTTCATTTTTGGATTCAGAATATCGAATTTAGCCTAAGGTGAAATTTTGGTACTTTTCGGATAACTTTCATATTTTGATGAATAGTGAAAATTACTAAATTTTAATTAAAAACAAATTTTTTAATCAAAATAATTAATAGTGATAAATTATGAATTTGAGTGGTTTTAAAGTATATTTAGAATATATTTTTACAATTTAATATAATGTTGGTCATTAGAAATAATTTTACAATTAAACCGAACATAAACAAGTGTCAATCTTTTGATAGTTATTATCTCTAAAAAACACGCTTTTTGTTTTGACAGCGGGAATTAATTTTAAATTAATTTCTACCACTTCTGTGTTTTGAATCTAGAAAAATGGATTCCATATTTGAAATCAGGATGTTAAAATTGTGTAAATAGGTAACTTTTATTTTTAGACATTTTGAATAATTACTGCGGTAAATATTTTATTTACCATGGTTAAGGGTAAATCCGGTAAATAAGGGTTAAACAATAATATTATAATAATACTAAATTACCCTAAAACGTGTCTTAACCCTATTGGTTGATACATGGTCGACCATGGGCATCTTTGAGTCGATTTTGGGACCCCATGGATCCACTTGTAAGTGATAATGACACTTTATTTTAATTAAGTCAAAATGAATACAAAAATGACACAAGCATATATCTTTTAGAAAAACAATTGTTACATAGGGTTATATAAGTTGGATTTTAGATTATAAATATTAATTAGAAAGATAAAACGATTTCCTACATAATGATATTTTATTTATAATTTTTGGACATTAAATAATTTATTTTATTTATGACACAATGATGATGCAGTAATTACTATAATAGTGAAAAATTAAAATAATTGATATTATAAATACCCAAAAAAAATATAATATGAATCTTTTAATGAATTAAACTAATTTTATAGGATACTATGATATATTAGGATTGATTTAATTGACTTTTGTCGAAGTAATCAATCTGTTATGAGTTTCACAAAAATCAACTATTGAATAGTGTCAAAATTGACATAAAAGAGTTCTTAAAACAAATATTATATTATTAATTGATATTAAATTCCTAAAAATCTAAGGTTAGGCCAAGAGACTTATATCATGATAGTTTCATCATTAATGGACCACTTGGGGGGTCGCTTGGTTGTATATAGTATGTTTATTAACCATATTATATAAAAATACAAAGAGACATTGTAAAAGTGAAACTAATTAACTTAGAGTTAATACTTAAAGATAAGGTTAATATAAGTACCCAAACCTGTCTAAATTCTATTGGTTTAGTGGTTTTCGACCTATCCCCACTTTAACCTTTGAATAATCAACTTTGGAGCCATTAGAAACCGAATGTGAATTTATTATAAATTAATATTTCTAGCTTTTCCAAAGGTGCCCCTCGCCCTCTTATAAAAGGGCACTCCTCCTTCTCATTTCTTCACACCTTCAAAGCCTTTTGGTTCGGCCAAACTCTGACCAAATACTCTCCCAACACCCCCAATACATCCTAGAGGCCTTAGTTTGATCAGAAATTCAACCTACGGATCCCTTTTGATCAAATCAAAAGGAAGAACCCGAAGAAGAGGTAATGATTTCACCACCCTTTTCCAAGTTCCTTTCTTCTTCCACTTCCTCTTTCTTTGTTATTACCATTCTAAAATAATAACTCTAGTATCTTACATATACTGTGATGTTATTATAAATATGGTACAACCATATTCAGTATTCTATCCACCCTTTGAATAACATGTCACCATACGTGCGTACGTACGGCTTACCGTCTCCACGTCGTGGTGTAATTGTTATTCAATATATTATTATTTGGATGGGTATAATAATGATGTGTAACTCATGTAAATAATAAATATAACATGTTAATTATTCTGTATATATGATATACCATCCATTTATATATTATTTTAATATCAAAAGAATGATATTGTCGCTCGTGCGTACGTACGGACTACCGTCTCCACGAACGCGATGAGATTCATTCTCCATCGTATCCATTCAAGTATAATTATCATTTGATGATTTAAAAATGATGTTTAAGGACTTGATATCATTCTGGATATGAATAATATACAACCTATCCTTTACAAACATGTCTTACGTAACAAAACATATAAAAGAAAACAAGTAAGTTAACACCCGAAACGACGATAATTCTAAGATATTATTAACAAATCAATGTTAAAAGATCATATATGATATCATATTAATATATATGATTCTTGTATAATTTAATAACAATTATTTCACCATTATACAGGAATTTAACCTACCCCAACCAAGGAAAAGTACAAGCTAAGGGTTATTTCACAATCTCTTCATTATCCGAGGTTGTTTATACGTAATAATCTACTGGGATTTCTTTATCATCCACATCCATGTTTCTTAGAAATGTATTTCAAAACATATATATTATTTACAAGAATATGGTTTAAAGTCATTTATACCCTTGTTTGACTTTTTATAAGAGGTTTATAATGGAATCTTTCCGTCGTTTTCAAAACAAGGTCCTTTTTAACCTTTTCGACAGAATTAAGGTAAGAATGTTTTTTTAACTTATACGGCGAGTGCGGTTATTTTCTGCCGTTATAAAATCTTCAAAGTTTTCCTTACAAGCTTATAAGAATATTTTCAAAGTAAATGTTTTATATTATAATTATGTGACTTTTAAATGATTTCAAAAAAATCGATATTTCTCTCAAATATATGAAAATCCAGTACAAATGTATACGTATTTAACGCAAGCTTAAAAATGTTTTCAGAAAACCCGACTCTCGAGTGTGGTAGACAGGAAGGGATTGGGTGTGGACCCATCATGGCCTGTAATTAGTCGAGTAGTCTCAGAATTATTTATTTTGTTTTCAAAAGCTTGCATAAAGTTTTCAAAAAAACACTGGAGTATATTTCAGAAATTTTAAACGTAAGTATCTTCTAAAAAAATTTCATCGGTAGGTCTCATGAGACAAACTAGTGTCTTGGCACAAGGCCTGGACAAAATCTTATTTGTAGTCTTGGCACGAGGCCTTGACTATGTGGTTATGATAGTCTGGCATTATGCATTCCAACATTATGAAAGTGGTTATTGATTTTTGCATGTGATTATTCGATTAGTAGAATATCCATGTAAATAATTAAATGGAATTATTTCATTTTATTAATGCCATACCATGTTGAAAGTTCATGTTTAAAAGGCTTTTGTTTTAGTTATACATTGTATTAAATGTTTATTCTTATTGATGAAAATTTCCGCTATATTGTTATCCTTACTGGGCATTTGAGCTCACCCCTTTTCTATGTTTTATTTTTCCCAGGAAGTGAAGATGTAAGTTATGAATGACCTGCAGGGATATAATGAGGGGATTATAGTGTGGACTATGGAAACATTATGTTGTGGTAGTATTTTTTCATTTTATGATGTAATGTAAAACTTATGAATATATCTAGTGTTTCCAAGGATACTAAACCAATAGGTCTTTCGAGATTTGATCTTTCTTGTGATCATGCCAATGTTACGAAGTAATGCACCGACTCTGGGTAGCTGGGGTCGGGGCGTTACAGTTGGTATCAGAGGAAGTTTAGTACAAACCTTGGAAGCTAGATTTAGATAAACTCTGATTAGAGCACGTAGACCTAAGATGAGCTTTGAGGATTAGTGTAGAAGAACTTCCTAGAATTTTGGTATTGTAGAGATTTTATGAGTTTTCCGAGCAATACATCCCTGTCTGGATACGAGCAGGTAGAGGCGGCTCTGGCACAGATGTACCTAGGGGTAAAACCCGAAAACACCGCTTTGAGATAGACTCGAACGGGAACTGGTGCACGACAACGGGCCTTGCTGCACTCTTGGTTACGACACTCCCGGGGGATATGCTTAGGATAATTCTCATTTTCTTTACAAACCATTATGAAGGGTTTATGAGTATATACATCCTCAAAGAAAACATTTTTATGATTATGGATTATATCCATAAATAGTTCAATTTATGTTAAGTGTTTTATAAGTATGGGATTATGTATTTTGACTCATAAACTAATCTAGTTTATGCCATTGTTTAGAAATGGCGCCCAGTAGAAGGAATGATAACTCCAGAAATGCACATGATTCAAAGAGAAGGAAGGATCATATCTCTCATGGTCTTAAGCTAGAATTTATAATAGAAATAGTCTCCCATGTATTATCATCATATGAAGAAATAATATCATGTGTTGATAAGATAAGTAAAGTGTTTACTGAGTCCTATGGCTTTGAAGGGAATCAAGAGAAGAAAAGGATGGAAGAGAGAAAGATGGATAAAGGGAAGAGGGAAAAGAAGAATTTTCCCATATGTGGTAACTGTGGAAAGAAACACCCTGGAACTTGCCTGAAAGGAATGGGAGTTTGTTATAAGTGTGGAGGAAAAGGGCACAAAGTACATGAATGCAAGGGTAAGAAAATGGTTTCAAATGTACAATGCTTAATTTGCAAGGAGTTTGGACACTACGCGAACCTATGTCCCAGTCATCAGACTATGCCGCAAATGATGTTATTGGATAATAATCATGTTATGATACTACCATAGATGAAGAGGGATGATTAGAGTTCTTATGTTGATTATGTCAATTGAGTGTTGTATCAACAATGTACTTGTTACAATAATCATGGAGTATATAAGGTTTGTACTGCAGTACTATTTCATTAAACACTTGAGATTGTGTGGAACAAAGAAAACTGACTCAATAGCAGGATAAATTTTTGGAAAATATATGGTTGAGAGAATGATAAATCATAATATAGTTCTGATACTGAGGTATTGATTTTGGAATAATATGTGATTGTTTTGGATAAATTATATTGGATATTCTTGATTACCTTGGAACTAATTAATGATTTGAATATTCCATCATTGTTGGGGTTTAAAACATTTTTGGATTAATGAAGTATATCCAGCATTCTATATGGAATAAGGGAGCATGAATGTAATCAATAAGGAACATGGTAATACATGATGAAGGTATTCATATTCTATTACGGGGTAAAAAGGATCTATATTATGTTTACCTTCCTTATAAATGTTGGACTGTGAGTTTAGACAGAAGTATTTTGGATAGTTCTAGTTTGGATTATTTTGGATTGCCATAAAAGGACAACCCGGAGGTCGGGCGGCAACCCGTCGCGTCCGGCAAGGCTGCGAGACTTGAACCCGCAACCGAAGGGCGACAAGGGTGTATCACCTACCACTGTCCCACGAGATGTCCTGAATTAAATAATTTAGTTTTTTTAAAAGATCTGGTAGATGAATTATAATTCATTTATTTTGGAACCCTGTACGAATAGTATAAATAGAAAAAAAAATTACGTTCTATTATCTTTTAGAATGAAAGATGAGTTTGTGGTAGAAATTTATTAATGGGTAAAATTCTAATTATAAAGTAAGTATAAATCCTTATTATCTTATCCAATCTCATAAATAAATTCCTCAACATTAATAATAGAAACTTAGAACAAAAATGTTGTCCTAGATGGTACCTTAAATCATCACAAATTTATGGCTTTGGGATTGTTGGCCTTTTCATAGCCATGTTCTCTACCACTCTCCATCAGATAATTGATGGTTAGATTTCTCTTCCATATCCATATTTTCCTACATGGAACCCTAGTATGTGTTATTTTCGGTAATCTTCATACTTTCCACTCTTTATTTTAAATAGAGGCCTCATTAATTCATTTTTCGATGTGGGATTTCAACTAAGATATTTTGAAATGTCAAAAATGTGTTGTCCCAATACCATATATTTTGTTGAACCGATGGTACTTCAAATCATCATGGATTGATGATTTTATGGACCTCAATTTTATACTTGTTTGTGATTGATGACCTCAATCACTACCTATAAATATTTACGTTTTTCCTCCAATCATATGTCTCTAATTGCCACCAATGTTCTCCTAATCGAGATCATAATTTGGTGGTGACCCTTTAATTTCTCTTTTCCTCATCTTAAGACTAAATTTTAGTAACCCAATTTCCAATGTGGGTTTTCCCACAAATATATTTTCTACTTTCAACTTTTTATTTTCGAAGAACAATTTCAAATTGCGAGGACGCAATTTATTGAAGGAGGGGAGAATGTAACACCCCAGGATTTCAGAGTGTGTTATTTCTTAAAAATAATTCAATAACTTGCACTACACGCAACACCGAGTTCAATCACACCATTAAAAGAGGTCATGAATAGTATTAACTACATTTTGAACTTTATATAATCCTTATAATTTTAGAATCCCTATTATGAGTTTCTTAGTCATAATGCAAGAACAGATTCATTTTCAGTATTTCACTTTTATCAACTTCTAATAGTGAAACCTTTTTAAATACAATATTTTAAACTTTTTGACTAAATGGGGACATCAAAATTTTAAAATGAAACACCCCAAGCTTCCACGGTACGTTTCCCTTTGAATAATGTGATAACGTGTGTTGTACGCAACACCGAGTTCTAACACACCATAACCAATCAAACTAGCCGTTATAAATAGTAATACCTACTTTTTGAAAATATATATATTTTATATTTCAAAATGGACATCATTTTTGGATTCGGAATATCGAATTTAGCCTAAGGTGAAATTTTGGTACTTTTCGGATAACTTTCATATTTTGATGAATAGTGAAAATTACTAAATTTTAATTAAAGACAACTTTTTTAATCAAAATAATTAATAGTGATAAATTATGAATTTGAGTGGTTTTAAAGTATATTTAGAATATATTTTTACAATTTAATATAATGTTGGTCATTAGACATAATTTTACAATTAAACCGAACATAAACAAGTGTCAATCTTTTGATAGTTATTATCTCTTAAAAACACGCTTTTTGTTTTGACAGCGGGAATTAATTTTAAATTAATTTCTTCCACTTCTGTGTTTTGAATTTAGAAAAATGGATTCCATATTTGGAATCAGGATGTTCAAATTGTGTAAATAGGTAACTTTTATTTTTAGACATTTTGAATAATTACTGCGGTAAATATTTTATTTACCATGGTTAAGGGTAAATCCGGTAAATAAGGGTTAAAAAATAATATTATAATAATACTAAATTACCCTAAAACGTGTCTTAACCCTATTGGTTGATACATGGTCGACCATGGGCATCTTTGGGTCGATTTGGGGACCCCATGGATCCACTTGTATGTGATAATGACACTTTATTTTAATTAAGTCAAAATGAATACAAAAATGACACAAGCATATATCTTTTAGAAAAACAATTGTTACATAGGGTTATATAAGTTGGATTTTAGATTATAAATATTCACTAGAAATCTAAAAAGATTTCCTACATAATGATATTTTATTTATAATATTTAGACATTAAATAATTTATTTTATTTATGACACAATGATGATGCAGTAATTACTATAATAGTGAAAAATTAAAATAATTGATATTATAAATACCGAAAAAAATATAATATGAAACTTTTAATGAATTAAAATAATTTTATAGGATAATAGGATATATTAGGATTGATTTAATTGACTTTTTTCGAAGTAATCAATCTGTTATGAGTTTCAAAAAAATCAACTATTGAATAGTGTCAAAATTGACATAAAAGAGTTCTTAAAACAAATATTATATTATTAATTGATATTAAATTATTAAAAATCTAAGGTTCGGCCAAGAGACTTATATCATGATAGTTTCATCATTAATGGACCACTTGGGGGTCTCTTGGATGTATATAGTATGTTTATTAACCATATTATATAAAAATACAAAGAGACATTGTAAAAGTGAAACTAATTAACTTAGAGTTAATACTTAAAGATAAGGTTAATATAAGTACCCAAACCTGTCTAAATTCTATTGGTTGAGTGGGTTTCGACCTATCCCCACCTTAACCATTGAATAATCAACTTTGGAGCCATTAGAAACCGAATATGAATTTATTATAAATTAATATTTCTAGCTTTTCCAAAGGTGCCCCTCACCCCTCTTATAAAAGGGCACTCCTCCTTCTCATTTCTTCACACCTTCAAAGCCTTTTGGTTCGGCCTAACTCTGCACAAATACTCTCCCAACATCCCTCACTACAACCTAGAGGCCTTATTTTGATCATAAAGCAAACCTAAGGATCCCTTTTGATCAAATCAAAAGGAAGAACCCGAAGAAGAGGTAATGATTTGACCACCCTTTTCCAAGTTCCTTTCTTCTTCCACTTCCTCTTTCTTTGTTATTACCATTCTAAAATAATAACTCTAGTATCTTACATATACTGTGATTTTATTATAAATATGGTACAACCATATTCAGTATTCTATCCACCCTTTGAATAACATGTCACCATACGTGCGTACGTACGGCTTACCGTCTCCACGTCGTGGTGTAATTGTTATTCAATATATTATTATTTGGATGGGTATAATAATGATGTGTAACTCATGTAAATAATAAATATAACATGTTAATGATTCTGTATATATGATATACCATCCATTTATATATTATTTTAATATCAAAAGAATGATATTTTCGCTCGTGCGTACGTACGGACTACCGTCTCCACGAACGCGATGAGATTCATTCTCCATCGTATCCATTCAAGTATAATTATCATTTGATGATTTAAAAATTATGTTTAAGGACTTGATATAATTATGGATATGAATAATATACAACCTATCCTTTACAAACATGTCTTACGTAACAAAACATATAAAAGAAAACAAGTAAGTTAACACCCGAAACGACGATAATTATAAGATATTATTAACAAATCAATGTTAAAAGATCATATATGATATCATATTAATATATATGATTCTTTTATAATTTAATAACAATTATTTCACCATTATACAGGAGGTTAACCTACCCCAACCAAGGAAAAGTACAAGGTAAGGGTTATTTCACAATCTCTTCATTATCCGAGGTTGTTTATACGTAATAATCTAATGGGATTTCTTTATCATCCACATCCATGTTTCTTCGAAATGTATTTCAAAACATATTTATTATTTAAAAGAATATGGTTTAAAGTCATTTATACCCTTGTTTGACTTTTTATAAGAGGTTTATAAAGGAATCTTTCCGTCGTTTTCAAAATAAGGTCCTTTTTAACCTTTTCGACAGAATTAAGGTAAGAATGTTTTTTTTAACTTATACGGTGAGTGCAGTTATTTTCTGCCGTTATAAAATCTTCAAAGTTTTCCTTACAAGCTTATTAGAATATTTTCAAAGTAAATGTTTTATATTATAATTATGTTACTTTTAAATGATTTCAAAAAAATAGATATTTCTCTCAAATATATGAAAATCCAGTGCAAATGTATACGTATTTAACGCAAGCTTAAAAACGTTTTCAGAAAACCCGACTCTCGAGTGTGGTAGACAGGAAGGGATTGGGTGTGGACCCATCATGGCCTGTAATTAGTCGAGTAGTCTCAGAATTATTTATTTTGTTTTCAAAAGCTTGCATAAAGTTTTCAAAAAAACACTGGAGTATATTTCAGCAATTTTAAACGTAAGTATCTTCTAAAACAATTTCATCGGTAGGTCTCATGAGAAAAACTAGTGTCTTGGCACAAGGCCTTGACAAAATATTATTTGTAGTCTTGGCACGAGTCCTTGACTATGTGGTTATGATAGTCTGGCATTATGCATTCCAACATTATGAAAGTGGTTATTGATTTTTGCATGTGATTATTCGATTAGTAGAATATCCATGTGAATAATTAAATGGCATTATTTCATTTTATCTAGGCCATACCATGTTGAAAGTTCATGTTTAAAAGGCTTTTGTTTTAGTTATACATTGTCTTAAATGTTTATTCTTATTGATGAAAGTTTCCGCTATATTGTTATCCTTACTGGGCATTTGAGCTCACCCCTTTTCTATGTTTTATTTTTCACAGGAAGTGAAGATGTAAGTTATGAATGACCTGCAGGAATATTATGAGGGGATTCTAGTGTGGACTGTGGAAACATTATGTTGTTGTAGTAGTTTTTCATTTTATGATGTAATGTAAAACTTATGAATATATCTAGTGTTTCCAAGGCTACTAAACCAATCGGTCTTTCGAGATTTGATCTTTCTTGTGATCATGCCAATGTTACGAAGTAATGCACCGACTCCGGGTAGCTGGGGTCGGGGCGTTACACCCAGAATGGTAATATATTAAATAGTCATAATACTTTATTATCTAAGAAAACCTTAATCATTTCTTATTGATATCATTTTTTTGTGAATACATACTTAAGGATTTTATGATCTCAATGTATGTCACACTTCTCTCCATAGAGATAATGTATCCAAATATCTAATTTAATGATAATAATATCAAATTCCAGATTATGAATTTGGCAGTTATTCTCATGGATATTTAATTTCCTAGAGGCATAAGCTATCACTTTGTCAATTTCCATGAGTACAAAACCCATGAATTTCTTGGATTTATCACTATAAATCAGAAAACATTCCCCACTTGTGTGTAATGTGAGCATAAGTGCAGTGAAAATAATCTTATATTTCTATTTAAATCTATCCTCACATTAAATAGTTAAAAAAACGTCATTCCCTTACAATTTAGTGGGATTGAAAATCACGATAAATTTCTCAAGAATTAATGACACTACCTAACTAATCCAAGGAAAATACAAATCTCCATAATAGATTTTAGTGTGGTCCATCCTTAATTTTTCTTAGTTTTCAATGGATCTATAGATATCCTTTTTATTGTGATAACATTCCCTAGTAATGTTACTTGAACCATCCAAAATCCACATTTACCGTACTTCACATATAAATTTTCACCTAAAAAAGTCTTAAATACAACATTAAAATAATCTTCATATTCCTCCTTTATTTGGGATTAGATCAGAATAACATCTATAAAGACTACAACTAATTTATTGAGGTAATACCTAAAGAATTTATTCATTATGTTCATAAATATAGAAGGATAATTAGTGAATCATCACTATGATCTCATAATTCCCTTACCATATGTGAAAAGAATTGATGAGGATATTCTCCTTGTTCTCATTTTCATAATTATATCCAACCAAATATCCACCTTATAGAGGTACTGGTATCCATGTAGCTAATCGAACAAGTCATCAATCCATAATATAGGTTACTTGTTCTTTATCATGATCTTGTGGAGCTCATGATAATAAATCCAAAGGCATATAACTTCATACTTCTTATCGGATAGCGGTTAGGTACTTGGGTGTATAAAACCCTTTTATAGATTTCCCTATAATTAATTATTTAGTACATTATGTTCTATATTGGAGACTCTAGATGGAATCTTGGATACTGTTAAAGATTTGGGTATAAGTTCGATTGGGAACTCAACCACTCAATTTGGAGGAAGACTAGATAATTCTTCAGGGAATATATCAATATACTCGCTTATAATGGGATTGTAATTAAAGGATGATATTTTCCTTAATATAAATCATTTGAGCTAGATAAACTAGCTCATAAGGCAACAAGATCAATACATTAGATGAATATTCCAAATGATATCCACCCCCCTTTTATTTGTATAGAGTCAAATAGTGATTTATGATACCATGGGTGATTTCCTTATCCTATAAATTTATGTTGGATCAATACAAGGAAATCAAAACTATACCAAAAATAAAATTGAATTTTGATAAAGGGAGTATCAATAGGATCCCTGGTAAAATCATCCCATAAATATTGATAGGGGATAAATTATATATTTGGATGTAATAATTGAATCATTTTATATTTTCATTGATAACTCAACTTCCATGTTTTTATGTATTGTTTGAAAATTTCAAATACAATTTTTTGATATGAAAGAATGCAGAGAACAATAGTCACATATGACACCTGATGTTCATGAATGGATCATAAGCTTGCGTTTCACTATTAGATTCTGGTTCTAATAATTTAACTCATCGATAATAGAATTAGGGATGAAATCTTTCAAAATATTAAACATATAAAAGGGAAACTAGGAAAATTGAAGGGACAAACTATAAATTAAATGTAATAATTAACCTATGAATCTATATGTTTTAGTCTATTTTATCCACAATAAATTTCCTAAAATAAAATTTTACATGAATTATTTCCCTTTATATTATTTCATAAAGTGCTTATGAATTTAAAAAAATTTATCCCCTAAGGGTTTCAAAATAGGTTTGTATCAATCCCTTTTTTCCTTGTACCAAGTAGAGGTTATGTTAACACCCAATGATCCATTTTAGGGTTATTATCCCTAGACACATATGTGGTGGAGCCACATCCACTTGTAGTATTCAAACATTTTTTTCTTAGAAACAAATCCCTCTATAATTCACTAAAATTTTGGTTTGTTTTACTATGTTTAGTATTATCCTTATGGTTTTCACTATGGTTTTATAATTATAATCCCCCAAAATAACTAGACGTTCTTCTAAAACTAACTATGAAACCCTATTTTATTATACATTATATTTCATGATTTAATACATATAGATACCCATAAGACAATACTAAAAGATCATGAGGCCTAGTCTCTTTGGGTAGTTGGATACATGACATAATAACTTAAAATAGGCCTATAATGAAATTATTCAAAACACCATAACATTCACTTAAAATATATTGATCTTTTAATATTATACGTGATAACCGAAAGATGTACACAAGAAAGGGGTGACCTATAAAGTGTACCGAGGGAGAAAAAAATCATAGTATGAATTTATGAAGAATAAGTTAGTCAATGGGTGTATCATGGTGACATAAAATGGTGAGCACAATAACCATGAATATCAAATCATGACATAAGATGATAACATCAAGGGTCCATAGAAACGTGGAAACAATATAAAACATGACATCAAATGCACAAGATAAGGATAACCACAACGAAACCATATCATAGTCTTATTAAGATACACACCCATGCACCGGACATGGTATCTCATGAGATAAAACCATTAACTAATTATTATAGGGATATATAATTTAATTCCAACCAATAACATTAATATTAAGTACATGTATTTTTGTTCCACATAGATCATATACCACATGAATGTATTTCATCACTTTTAATCACATGATTATGGAGTGTGGTATACATACATGGAATTACTCTATCAATGAGTGGTAGGTACATATAGGTTAATACCCTTGACCTGAAACATGGATGGGAATTCAAATAAAAATTTCATGTAATATAAATTCAAGGGATGATTTAGGTAGTATAATAGGTGTACATAAAGGTTAATGGAAGGGTTTAATGAGTATGAAAGGTAGTATCTCATTACATTGGAATCAAAAGGAAAACATAGGTATGTATAGAAACAAATTACAATAATAATTGAAAATAAAATGGCTTATTATAAAGAAAGTACTTTAAAAAAAGAAAAAGGAGGGAATCCCTTAACTTAAGAGGGTTCTTCTAAAAGATTATGAGACACTTCTTATGAGATCGGGAAAACCATGTAAGGAATTTAGAGATGTATGGAGAGAATAATTTAATGGTTACTTGGTTTTTATTGTTGGGTAATGGGTGGTTGGGTGGGTATTTGTGAAAAAAAGAGAGGAATCCTTTATTAAATTATAAACATAGGTACTGGACATGAAGTGATAAAAGAATCAAAACGAAAAACCTCCATATGGGGTTTTACCACAATTTCTTCCAAATATGATTGTTATTAAATAATCTATTAGTATAATAATTCATATCATTAAAATAAAACCATTGATGATGTGGAAGCGAGTCATTATTATGAATATTTATTTAAAATCCTTAAAATATAATATAGGTTTTGAAGGATTCATTGAAGTTCTGTAAAATTTATTAAATAACTTCTAAAATACAATATTTTATACGTGAAATGTATAGTTTTTATGCCTTATATATTATTAATTCATCAATTTTGGGAAATGATGATGTCATAATTTGTACCATATTATTATATCGTATTAAATGTTTACCAAAAAATCAATTATTTAATAAAATTATTAAAAACTAACCATTAGCTAATTTTCAGGTACAAATTTAAGAATATATTTAGTTTTTTAAAAATAATTTTTCTAAATATTATTAATTAAAATTTTAAATAAAAAACATTTTTATAGGAAAATACTAGTCTTTATAGAAGACTAACATATTTAAAAACCTCATAAAAATTACATTTAAATTCATTAAATTATAGTATCATTAATATTTAAATAAATATATTTTAATAATAAAATATCATTAAAATAATTTTTAATAAAAAATTCATGAATTTATCAAAACCAACATTTTAAATGAAACTAAATAATTCAAAATTTATATAATTTTGGTTTCATTGTGTCTAAATATAGTTTTTATTCAACTCAATATATGTGTATAAAGTAATTATGAAAAGGGAAAAATATAATTATTATTTTATTAAAAAAATATTTAAATTAATACTACTAGGTTATAGATACATAACCCATTATTACACCAGCATATGACCTAAGGGTAAGGCGTGTGATGATGATACTTTCTTAGGTTTTTTCAGTTAATATGGTTTCGGTGGTGATCTTAAAAAGATTAAACTTATCTTTTAAATGGTTATGCTCATGTTTTTATTATGGAATCTTATATTGGGCTAGGTCACGGTCAAAGCCTAGGGATTTCATCTACATTGGAATCTCTAATATACCATCCACATAGGGTATGATCCAACAGGTCATGGCCATCCCTTTTTTCCTTTGGTGTCAATTATAATTATAATAACTCATAAAATATAATAATATCAATGTTCCCTAGAGAATTAATATATCATCAATAGTTATCCATTTTCCCACAATATAAAATTTTATAATGAATAAAATTTTATATTCATGAAAAATCATCATGAAATTCAACATAATTTCTTCATTATTCCTAATGATTATTAAACCCTATTAATGAAATTTGAAAATAATGGATGAGAATAAAAAAACAGTAATGAATATATAGAAAAATCCATTAATCTAGTGAAAAACATGAAATACCATAAAATGTTTACTTTTACTTACATTTTTCCATGATTTTGTAAAATAAATCAAATATATGACACCCTGATATATTATAATATATTTTCCATAGATCAATTGAAAGTGTTCGATATTTTTCATTACAGGAAACCTCAAGTATAAATAATCGATGATATAGTATCACTCTATAAAATAACTATTGAATTAGAAGGTATGAATAAAAATTACCACATTACTTAAAATTTTTATAATAGTTTTAAATAGTGAAAATATATTTATCAATTCAAAATAAATATGTACTCAATTTTCATTAAATATATTTTATGTATGAAAAATATGTTTTCTGAAAAAACAAATTTATTTATTTAGTGCATAAACATTAAAATTAATTTATACCATTTTTATAAATTTTATTTTAATAAATTAATATTATTTTTGAAATTCCCATTTCAATGTTATATTAAGCAGAATGTTTTTTTTGTTTTTTTAAAAATATTATTTTTTCAGTGAGTAGTGAATATTATTTTTGGGAAAAGTGTAATTTATGTTCATGTAAAATTCACATTATGATTTGAATATGAAATTATAGTAACATAATCATACTTTAATTATAAATAATCTTATTAGTTACACACGAATCCTCATTATACTTTATTTTGGTATAAGTTAATTTTTTTCCTTAAAAATACATTTTTTTAAAAACTATTTTTATGTGTGAAATGTGTTTTTTATCTCAATAAATTTAAATAATTCTTATTGATTGAATATTTTAATAAAAAATATATATTATTTATTATTTAATATAATTTAATATTTATTTTATTATTTTTACAAGAAATGTAATGTAATTAAAATATATTTTATGCTTAAATATTCAATTTTCTAAAATGGTGGTTCATTGTGGTTTGCACTCTTATTTTTAAATAAATTATGAAAATATAGAATATAAATATAAAAAAGGAATAAATATTATGAATGATAATAATTAATATAATTTATTAGGTTAAACATAATTTATGGTCATTATTAATTATAAAAATTGCAAAATATTTTTCCCACAACCAAGGTTAAAAGAGTTTTATTAGGGGAGGGGGGTAAACCCAGAGATAAGGGTTGGATTTAAAACAAAAAATATTTATATTTTTTTACGAAGATATTTTAATGTTATATTATCCAATTTTTTAATCTTTTTGTGCGGATCGAATAGGTAAAAATAGATGGCCAAATACAAGAGGGGGGGGGGGGGTGAATTGTATACTTTAAAAATTCAGTTGGAACCTTTAAAGTTAAGTGTAACAAGTTTTAAAAAACATTCACAAGACCTATTAAAGACACCCTTTCTATTTGATTAAAAGAATAATTCTACATTAAAGCGTAAAGGATCTGTTATATAATCATAGGAGCGGAATTACAAAGTATAAGAAAGTTATACTTTCTAGCTTTAACAAAGTTGATATAAAACAACAGAATTAAAACAACTTATAATAGTTAAAAAGTAATAATATTATTCTTTTAACCCAAAGAGAAGGGTATCCAACAACCTTGGATAAAGGTTCCTTGATTTATAATTTAAGGAAACTATGTCTTACCCAAACCTAGGTAATCCCTCAGTTTGAAGATTGATATCTGTATTGCTATCCCCGTAAGCCCTCAATTTAGAAAGAAATCGGAAACATTGTCTACCAATTCAGGAAGCCCATGATCAGCACGATCAGAGTGTGTACAAAGCAAGTCTGAACAAGTTGTTCACAACATCTGCATGAAGCACAGAGAGTTGTAAGAGCCTCTCTCTCAAGAAATTACTCCACAAATTTTACTCATCAAGGTCAGTTGTCGAAGTTGAAGTACTTTTCTCATTCAAATGAGATAGTATTTATAAGAAAAAATTCCCAATGGTCGGCTCCTCTCCAATAGTCATATTTTTCCTTAAATTTCAGAGGGACCTAGACACATTGCAAACATACAACGATTAGGTTATAACAGACTGTACGACAATGTTTCAAGTAACAGAAAGGATGTTAAGTTAATGATAAATCTTAATTATAAGAGAACTAAGAATCCAATATCATTGGAATGACACATTTAAACAACTCTAACATTATCAAGAAAACATAATCTTAAGAAATAAATAAAACGAATTATTATGAAAAAAATTATCAAGAAAACAGATTCATAAGGAAAAGTAAATCAGATTTTGAAACAGGTATCTCATTTGTTCCGGAATTGGAATCATAAAATCGAAATCAAATATACACTAGATTCAGAATAATAAAAACTGAATCACATATACAACAAATTAAGAATCATAAAAACTAAATCATATATACACTAGATTTGGAATCATAAGAACTGAATCATATATACACCGGATTTGGAATAATAAAAACTGAATCATATATACACCATATTCGGAATCATAAACACTGAATCATATATACACCGGATTTGGAGTCATAAAAACTGAATCATATATACAACGGATTCAGAATCATAAAAACTGAATCATATATACACTAGATTCAGAATCATAAAAACTGAATCATATATAAACCAGATTCAGAATCATAAAAACGGAATGAAAAATCGTAATGACAGATCAGTAAGTATTACAGAATGGAAAATCGGAATGAAAGATCCATAATAATAACATAATGGAAAATTAGAATGACAGATTAGTAAGTCTAACAGAATGGAAAAACATAATGATATATCTGTAAGAATAACAGAATGGAAATTCCATATCTTAAGAAAAATACGGAAATTAAAAAATATTCATAACTTAAAAAGAATTGTTTCTGATTTTCAAAACATAAAACCATAAGGAATGGAGAATTAATAAGATATCCTTATTGACTAAACAATCTCCCCATTTTAGGAAAGCACAAACAACTTTGCTGAGGAAGAATATATTGACTTAGATAAACAAGTATAAAAAACTTATCTCCCCTTTTGAATAATATTTTGGATGAATACCACTAACTCCCCCTCACGTTATGTTTCCCATGGATCATATTCTTGATCTTTTGAATCCTGGTTTTCTTAAAGGAATATCCCCACCCAAAGATAAACATTTCTTCTTAAAAGTTAAAAATTCCCCTTACTTAGACATTATCCTTTATTTCCATACTCCCCTTTACTAGATTCTCCTTCTCATTGATTAAATTCATCTTTTAAATAAATTTTCCCCCATTGTGATTTTCAAAAAGTGGAAACGTAATGGAAAATTATAATATGTACCTGTAAGGTTATGCAAGAATACATTCAAAAATAAAAGAAAGATATGCAAGATACTTCTTTAAGAAAATTTTATAAATAAGGTTTATATCACAATATAACATTGGAATATAAATAAAAGTCATCAATTCTTCTCTTGCTCAGAAAACATCTTCTTTATCAGGGCTTTGAGTTTCTTCACTTCTTTTTGATCTTCTTAAAACTTTTTCAACAGGGTCTCACGATCCTGATTATTCTTCTCTAAAGACAAGATCTTTTCTTCTTGAGAAGCCACCTTTCTTTCTAATTTGTCTCTTAATTCCTTCTCACTGCAAACATATCGACCAACATAATTGAGTTGACTATCTTTCTTAGAGATTTATGACTTGAAATTGTTGAAATTAGTTTCACAAGTATTAAAATCTCCTTTTCTTGAATCCATGAAGTCACCTAACCATCTTAATTCTTCATTGATAGTTTTGGTACAACTAAATACTTTCATAAAAGTCACCTTATGAGCTTTGTAATCAATCAAATGATTACTGAAGTCTGATTCTTGCTTGAAAACCATTTCTATAAGAATATTGGTTGATTCCATCTTTTGATTCAAGGTTTCTTGCATCATTTGACTTCAGGAATTTATGATTGCAAGAACCGGAATAGTGTTGACCAACTTTATTAAATATAGCTTAACAAAATAATTTTCAAAAGATAAAGAGGTCTCCGATCCTGAAACATCCTTTTCTTTCTCAACTCTTATTGGAGTTCAGGAAGACGGTATATCTATTATCTTATAGGAATTCTAAGGAGTTTCCTTATCATATAGAGAAACAAAATCATTATTTCCTTGAAGAGGGTATCAAGCTGATGATTTTTCATATGAAACTTGAAAAACAATTAGATCTCCCTGTTCGTCTTCTTCTTTTTCAAACTTATGATGTTGAGATTCTTGTTGCCCCTATTTGTCTTGAAATTCTTCCTCTTCTCCACCTTGTTGTTCAACCAATTCTTTCTCTACTTCTTCTTCTAGTTCAAATTCAACTTCTTCTTCATCTTCAACTTCATCTTCTTCCTCAACTTCTATTTCTTCCTCAAGTTCTTCTTAAACTCGTTCTTCAACTTGTTCTACTAAAACGGATTTGGAACCTAAACTCGAAGGGGTTCCAACATAATCTTCCACCTCCCTTAAAACATCATCATCATCATCTTTGATTATCTGATCTTCCATTTCTTGAACTGGTTTTGATAAATCTTGGACTTTCTTATATTTTTGGATTTTCGGAGTGACCACCAGTTTCTTATGAACATCTTGAGATACAACTACTTCCTGAGATATATTTTCTACAGCTTTTAGAAGAGACAAAAAATAATATCATCCAAATATTTCTTCTTTATCTTCTTCTCCTTCTTTTCCTTCTCAAGATTTTCAGCTTGCTTGATTTTTAATGCCTTTAACTCTATAGGATTTATACCAAAACAATGGTCTCCTTCCTTTTTAGTAGCATCCATTTCTCTCCACTTTGAAACTGTTGCATCTGAATAAGATTTTGGTTTCTTTGTATGAGGAGGTTCAGAAACCAGAACAACATGAACTGGTACTGGAAAGATTAGTTCATCAAGTTTCCTTTTATTTGGAACTGAATTTAAGATTCCGGAACATCACCCTTGTTCTGGAAAACTATTTCTTAAAAGTTTTTCAACCCTGTAATAAACTCTACATTCATCCTACTTAGAGTGTCATTACTAAGCAACAAAATATTGAAAGGTTTTGAGACTGATCGGCATGGAACATTTATTTCTTGATGACACAAAATGATTATCCTATAAATAGATGCTGGGTACGTAAGGATCTGAGATCTTATGGTTCCACTTTTTATTTCTAGGATGGTGAGAAATATGTACTTCAACAAGTTGATCTTCCATAGGTTGACAAGAAATTATAATAGAAAGATATCATATATCTTTAGAGAATCCTTACCTCCCTTTCATGGAATAAGAAATCCTTGCATCCAGAGAGCCACTATCTTGTGGTTCATTGAAGGATTCCTAATCGTAGGATTATTAATATAATTAAGACCGAGAAAATTCAAATCCTTGAATTTTTTCAAAAGAGCCTTCTTTCTCAGGTATTTTTTTAAGAGTAAAGAATATCCTCCCCGTCATACGATATGTTAAGAACATTTTCTGCCTTCTTGTAGGGGACTATATATGATTTATCATAGCATTTGAACTCAAACAGATCCTTACCATTCTTTTGAAAGAATGTAACAGATTCATAGAATTGAATAATGAGGTCAGGATAAACCGGATCTTGAGATTTCTCCTTAGCCACACAGACACTTTCCCATCCATTAGATCTTATCACATTACATATAAGGGAGTCATAATTTTCAAAGAACATAGGACACACTAACCTTTCCATAAATATTGAATATTCTTTAATCTCCTTGCTAACCGACATCTGATCTGATGAGGATTATGGAGTCATTAAGGGTGATGGAGATCTTCGGAATGAAAGCGTTGATGGAAACAGAACTTTGGAACTAAGATCAGTAAGGATGGTGCGATACTTGAAAATGAGGCACCCCTTATATAGACATAACTATGGCTTTTCAACTTCTATAAGATAATCAAATAGCTGATAAAAAACTGATCTAATCTAACGGTTGAGAATGGATATAGAAAAATATGAATTTCGATCTTTTGATATAAAGTAAACCGGAATTTAAGAAATTTTGAAATACCCACAACTAAAACATAAGATAAAGAGTAAGAAAGACTGCCTTTCGGAGTACTCTGAGTGATTTATCAGTATTATAAGAATTTTTCTTAGAGTTTTCCAATCTGAAATTTTCAAATCCAAAATTTTCAAATCTGAAACTTGAAGATCCAAAATTTTAAAATTTGAAATTTTAAAATCTGAAATTTTAAAATCCAAAATTTTTAAATCCGAAATTTTTAAATCTGAAATTTTCAAATCTGAGATATTCAAATCCAAAATTTTCAATTCCAAAATTTTCAAATCTGAAATTTTCAACGGAAAGAAGAAGAGTTTAAAAAATAAAATAAACAAACATATGTACTCCCTCTGAAATAAGGAGTATTTTGATGTTAAGAAATTATTTAACAAGAAGTAGTTATGAATGATTACCTTACAGAAATCATTCCAAGCTTCTATTTAATGTATTAAAATCTATCGAAAGGTAGAGGTTTTGTAAAAATATCAGCAAGTTACTCTTCCATTCTGATGTATTGAAGATTAATATCTCTTTTAGAGTTATCACCAAAAGATACCTTTCCATCTTTTTTTAAAATATTATTGAAATAGTCTTTGTTACCAGTCATGTGCTAGGAACATCCACTATCCATGTACCATAGGTTGTTGTTACTTCTTTTTCCTGAAAAAGAAAGAGTTAGACTTTCAAAATCAAAACATTCTTGGATATGGAACAATTAGATAATAATATATTGGGTAACCATATTTGTTTTAAAAAATAAGATTTATCAAACCCAAGGAATTTCACTTTATTTAAAGAAATTTTTTCATATTCCCACCACTTGGGAATTTGGTACAAAAAGGGGATCTAGAAGGAAGAAAATAATTAATTTTCAAAATAGGTTTTTCATGAGAATAACCTAATCCTTGATTATTACCATGAGGTCGGATATGAGAATACATCTTGTCAAAATTTTCCTAACCAGAAGTAAAATTTTCAAGAAGTTTCTTCAATAAAAATATTTCAGATAATAGTCTCAGGACCAAATTCTTATCCTCCGGAAAAATAGATTTAGAGTTCAGTTTATCCTTTAAAGCATCTTTTTCTAAAACCAGATTTTTAGATCCTCAAATGGTTTATCCTTCTCAGAATTAACTTCCTCTAGTTTCTTAGAAATATTTTTTAAAACACCATTTTTCTCATCAAGATATATGGAAAGATCTTAAATTTCTTTTGTTAAAATTTATTCTCTATAGTTTTCTATATCAAGTTTCTTAGAAAAATTACAATTTTTCTTTTCTAGCAACTTATAAAATCTAGTAACTTCCTCATAAGAAGGAAAATCATTATCATTATTTGATGAAGAATATTATTCATCTGATGAAAAACCTTTATCTTGAAAATTTTAACTTAATGAAGTATTGGTTAAAGGTTCAACAGTTCGTACCTTAGCCATAAGACAATTATTTTGAAATGGAGCTTTGGATATTAGACAAATATTATTTTTCACAGAAGATTAATATTCTGAATATTCATCAGAATAATCTTCAACACAAGCACTAAAAGTGTCATTGGCTTTCAAGACTTTCTTGTGCTTTGATCTGTAGAAATTATTCTTGTTTCTTTCAGAATTTCTGTCTTTCTTCTCTCTCTTCTTAATCAAGGGACAATCAGGTCTGATATGACCAGTTCTTAAACATTCATAGCATGTCACTTCTCCATCTTTATTATCTTTTCCATATTTCTTATTGTATCTTTTTTTAAAGTTCTTCTGCCTGAAAATCTTGTTCATCCTTCGAGGAAGATTTTCTAACTCATTTTCGGAAGGTTCACTTTCACTAGATTCATATTGAATACTGACCTTCTTAGATTTCAATCTTGTTGTTCTCTTAGGAGTCTTGTATTTCGTATGATTTGAAGTAGTTATAAAAGCAACACCTCCATTTCCATTCATCTTATTAATATTATCAGTATCTCTCTTCATTCTGGTTTCATGTTGAAGATGAGTTCCAAACAGTTCATCAAGAGAAATCTGAGTAACATTCCTATTATTATCTATAACAGTCCTCTTGGATTCCCATTCGTTAGGCATGATGTCTATAATCTTTTCTACAAGAGCTTCATCATCTAAACCTTTCTCACCCATGGATTGTAAGTTGTTAAATATAGTCATATATCTTTGTTGAACCTTACATATGGGTTCTCTATAAGGGAAGTAGAATCCATGATACTTATCCCAGAGCATAGCTCTACATATTTCAATAACATCGGAAGTTTCAAAGTGAGTTTCTTAAAGCTTCTTCCAAACACTATTTTCAGCTTCACAGGATGAAATTTGGGTATAAATGTTTCTAGTCATGGAACATAGAAACGTATTACATACCTTAAAGTTCAATTGATATTACACCTTTTCCGGATAAGTGATGGTTCTATGTTCCTTTTCAAGAATCTTATAATCTCCAGTTAACATAATGTAGTTGTCTACACCTGTGATTATCACAAAGGTCTTCATTCTATCTATCCAGTACTCATAGTCAATTCCATCGAAGATCGGTGGTCTATTTAGATTATGATTATCTAGATATTCAACATGAATTCCTGCAATACTAAAAATAATTTCTTTCCAAAAAACGTAATAGAAGTAAAAGTTTAAAATCAAATATGAAGAACTTAAGAAAAGGAAAATTTGGGCAAGAAAAATTATATATCGATATAATTATTTCATAGAACTCCTATGATACCAATTTTAAGGACTGAATATGTAAAAATAGAGGCTCAAATACAAGAGGGGGGTGAATTGTATACTTTAAAAATTCTTTTGGAACCTTTAATGTTTAGTTAAACAAGGTTAAAAAAACATTCACAAGACCTATTAAAGAAACCTTTTATATTTTCATAAAAGAATGAATCTACCTTAAATCATATAGAATTTGTTATATAATCAGAGCAATAGAATTAAAAAGTATAAGAAGGTTATACTCTCTAACTTTAAAAAAGTTGACATACAACAACAGAATTAAAACAAATTGTAATAGTAAAAAAGTAACAATAAGATTCTTTTAACCCAAAGAGAAGGGTATCCAGCAACCTTGGATAAAGGTTACTTGATTTATACTGTCAAGAAATTATGTCTTACCCAAACCCCGATAAGCCCTCAATCCAAAGATCGGTATCTATCTTACTATCCCCGCAAGACCTCGATTTAGAATGAAATTAGAACCTCTATCTTCCAATCCTGGAATCCCACGATCAGCATGATCAGAGTCTTCACAATGAAAGTCTGAACACGTTGTTCACAACATCTTCACGAAGCACTGAGAGTTGTAGGAGCCTCTCTCGCTAGAAATCACTTCACTACTTTTACATGTCAAAGTCAGTTGTCGATGCTGATGTAGTTTGCTCATTCAAATGATCTTGTATTTATATGAAAAACTTAAAAACGGTCAGTTCCTCTCCAATGGTATATTTTTCCTTAAATTTTGGAGGGACCTGGACATGTGTCAAACATAAAATGGTTACTTTATAACAGATTGTGTGACATTGTTTCAAGTAAAAGAAATGATGATAAGTTAAAGATAAATGTTAAGTATAAGTGAAATTAGAATATGATATCATTGGAATGATACATTTAAACAAATATAACATTATCAAGAAAACTTAATCATAATAAATCAAGAAAAAGTATTCTTAAGAATAACATTATCAAGAAAACTGATTCATAAGGAAAAGTAAATCAGATTGTGAAACATGTATATCAATTGTTCCGGAATCAGAATCATAAAATTGGAATCACATATACAACAGATTCAGAATCATAAAAACTGATTCACATATACACCAGATTCAGAATCATAAAAACTGAATCATATATACACCAGATTTGGAATCATAAAAACTAAATCATATATACCCTGGATTTGGAATCATAAAAACTAAATCATATATACATCGGATTCAGAATCATAAAAAATGAATCATATATACACCAGATTTGGAATCATAAAAACTGAATCATATATACACTGGATTTGGAATCATAAAAACTGAATCATATATACACCGGATCCAGAATCATAAAAACTGAATCATATATACACCAGATTCAGAATCATAAAAACTGAATGAAAAATCGTAATGATAGATCTGTAAGTATAAAAGAATGGAAAATCAGAATGATAGATCTGTAAGTATAACAAAATGGAAAAGCGTAATGAATGATTTGAAAGTCTAACTGAATGGAAAAACATAATTATAAATCTATAAGCATAACAGAATGACAATTCCGGATCTTAAAAAAAATACTGATCATTAAAAATATTCAGAACTTAATAAAAAGTGTTTGTGATTTTCAAAACATAATACTATAATGAATGGGTAAGTCATAATATATCCCTATTGACTCAACAATTTTTCCATTTGGATCCAACTTCCCAAGAACATGCCCATATATCACTGTAATCTTTCAGGAAATTCAACTTGTGTCCCTCCCCTCACTTATAAAAGAGAACCATATCCTCCATCAATCAATCCATTTTAGCCTTATATAACTACCCATACCTACTCAGAAACTATCCTAAAATTCTTAAATTATTCATATATCTTATAGTCTTTTATTTAGACCAGTCCTATGAGGCTGAAGGTGTGAGCCAAAGGGGGTCTCTCAAAGAAGAGGTATAAATCTAATCCAAGATATTTCAATTTTATTTCATCTCGAACCATTATAAATTTTTTGTATTCAAAAGGATAATAATGAATATAGTAACATAAATATACTTATATTACATTATTATGATTTCAGAACCATCTCTCACCTCTTCCCCATAAAATGAGAAATAAAATTATCAATCGTACATTAGTTTCGACTGCTAACTTTACATGACCATAAAATTATTTAACCATAACCATATTTAATTTGAGTTTATAATGATGGATTTAATGTTTATATATTATATTTATAACATAATTGTTCTTTTAAAAATATAATATTTTATCTACCTTCTTAACTTCCAATCCCTTAGTAAGTGATAACGTTGCTCATGTATACATGTGGACTACCACCTCCACCAAGCGATGTGGTATTTTTTCATTTATTAATTACATGGATGGTAGAATTGATATATTTATTGTATTTATATTATATATATATTATATATATTAATTATTCTTGAAAAGTGAATTTTCATTTACCTTTCTTCCATTCCATCCATCAAAAAGTGGAAACATCACTCATGTGTGTGTACAAATTATTATATCCACAAAGTTATGTAAATAATCTTTTACTACAAATTATTATGAACAATTATAAATATTCATATAATGATTATATATGATAATCATATCACTATTAATATTCTATATATTGAGGAACCATGATCAGTGTGTAAGCTCATAACTAATGAACTAAAACATAAATGAGGAACAAAGCAATTAACACCTGAAATGATGAATTTAGTAGATAATTTTTACTAAATAGAAGTTTAAATGATATAAGTGGTTCGTATATGATATTATATTGATGAATATTATTATAAAATAAAAGTATAAAAAATATAAGTTCTTTATATAGGATTTTTTAGTGCTTATGAATCAATTCAGATATAAGGTAAGGGTTTCATCCCAATTTCTCTTCAATGAGACATGTTTTAATGTTCTGCACCTATTTCTTATTTATATGGTGTATATATTGAATAATAATGTAATTTTTCATACCCCATGATTTATTATTGTTATTTTATAACCATATTATTTTAAATCTTCCAATTAATTTCAATTCAAAAAATACTAAATCCATAAAGGTTCTGCTTCTTAGTTTTGTTTCGTTGTGGTATGTTTGATGTTATGCACCTATATATGTTATAGTTTTATATACTTATCATTTTATGTGTTATAATATGGTTCCATTGAAATTTATTGTATATAAAATTATAATTAAAATTATTTAATACAATGGGTTTTGATTTTAAAGTTATTAAATTGGTATGGTTTTATCATGTCAAATTGTCTTCTTTGGGAAGTATATTATGGTATGCACAAATCTTATTTTTTGATGTGTACCTACTAACCATTTTATATCATATAGTGTTTATATAACTATCTTCGAGGTATTAAAATCTCCATTTTATGTTATTTCATGCATGGAGGTCATTAATAAAATGTTTCCAAAGGAATAGGGTTGTAGGTTAAAATCTCATTTTCATAGGGATTGTTTATGCTAAATTTCTAAGGATATTATTATATTATCTATCTATCGTGTGCCTTATTTATTTTATTCTCCTCTATATATTTCATTATGTTACATTTCTTACTATCATTTTCTTCTCTTTAATAAAAAACGTGACCAAAATATTTTTTTATAAACACTAACTTAATTTCTCTCTTTGGTTATAAATTTATACTTTAATGTCTATATTTCCATTAAAATGCATTCATGTATGTATTTTCTATTATAAAAATATTTATTATGTTAAATTTTAACAATGTTTTAGTATTTATAATTTCTTTAAATAAATCTTATTATTTTTGAACAAATGAGGTACTTTTTGAGGTTTTACTAAAAACATGAAAGGAATTTTTGTTGTAACACATGCCGCATGAGTTCCTTTTCCAACCATTATGAATAATCCATTATTTTTTGGTTACTTTATAATCTTAAAATTTTATTTATATGTATTTTTTTAATAATATTTTTTAATTGTTTTTATTTTTAATATGTAATATTGAAAATTAAAAGGGTACTTACCTCATGAAATGTTTTTGTTATATTTTTAATAGTATTTTATTCTATAAAAATATCCTTTTATTTTTAATATCATTTTATTATGATATGATACAATGTTATGATATTTAATCTATATCTATATTTTTTTAATTATGATGTTTAAATATTGATAACACATGTTTTCTTTTCCATGATCGTGGATTTTATGTAAATATAAATGTTTTCATGATCATTTGGAATACATATGAATGGATTATGATAATTTTTTTGGGTGGTTCTATTATAAACCATGTATTGGTTGTTATATTATAATGAAAGTATGTGTGGGACCGTTATAATCTTCAAATTCATTGGCTAATGATAAAAAAGTTGAGAAACCCCTAAGATATAATGGAGTTAATAAAATTCTAAGAGATAAAAGAGTTAAATTGATGGATATTACAAATAAGAGACTGTAAAAAATGACCAGGTAGGAATTTTCATTATGGTACATTATCCACAATGACATTCTTAGGTGTGAACCTTGACTAAGAAGGTGATTTTCTATTCTTTTGTAAATTCCAAAAAAATATTACTTTTCATATGCTATGTTCATATGAAAATGAATGATTATTGATTATTCCACACTTTTATTATTCATCCTTTTTTTATAAAAAATCCTTCTTCCATGATTCATGATTAAAGATCTTTGAATATTTGGGCATGAATTTTATATATTATAATCATGTTATAATGTTCATATTCTTGTCTTATTCTAATATATGATTATTGATATATATCTTATGTTTACCTATATTGAGCATATAATCTCACCCTTAAATATGTTTCCCTTAACTAGGTTATGAAGAAAGGTATTGATTATTATATAAATATGAGGGGTGGTAGTTGTGAAGAACATATTAGGAAATGGTTTGGATCATTAATGTACATGTTGTTTTTTCCAAGATTCCTAGGACACTAAAACATTACCATTTTGGTGTGGATAATATTGATATGTAATGAATATTACTATAATATTTTGAATTATCTATGTATGAATGTTTGGGGTAACTAATGTTGGTATTAGATTAAGGGTTAATAATTTTTGGAAAATCAAATGAGAAAAATTTAGTGAGAGCCCTGAGGATAATCCTATTCAAATTAGAACATCCTAAGTTATGAGAAAGAGAGGATTGTAGTTTTACTAAGATAATAAATCCATATATAGATACTTAAAGTGAATGTGGTTTGGGCATAGATACATCTAGTGGTAAAGACATTTAAAAAATATGTTCAAGTATATATCAACCATCATTATGGTTCACTATAAATTTGTCCTTATAGTGAAACTTATTTTACACTTCTAAAGGATATTATTAGGATAAGTCATGTTTTATTTATGAACCATTATGATGGATTTGGAAAGATAATAACCATTTATATCCTAGGGTTAACCTAAGGGTCATAGGTTGAAAATATGGTGTCATGTTTAAAACATCAAATGAATTATTTTTCATGATTAGATGATTACTCATTACCAATGATCACACTAAGATTTGGTTTTAGTTAATGGTTGTTACTAATAGGAATCATGTTAATGTTGAATGTGATGGAAACTAAAATTATTGTCCATATGAGAAACCTAATGAGATATTAGATGGAATGAAAAAATATCATGATTATTAATAAAATTATTTCTCATTATATGATTAAAAACCTAAGCATATGTGAGTTTCTAACTAAACTAAATAAGAGAAAAATGAAGTTTTATGAATTTCAGAGATTAAAGATGTCTTATATTTCTACATGTTGAGAATGTTGGAAGAAGAACATGGAGAAATATCTCAATGTAAATGGAATATATTTTAGGTATGGAAAATTAGAAAATATAGAAAGTATTTTCTAGGAAAAAATGGAGAGTTCAATGAAAGTAAATAAATTACATACCAGGGTACAATTTATATTTTAGCATCTTATGTGTGGGAAACATGGGAATTATTCAAGATAATTCTATAATAATAGGGAGTTCTCCAATACCATGGAAGTTCATATTCTATTCTTATAATTTAAGTGGAGTGATAGAATATTTTATATATTTGGATTTGAGAAATACGTTTCAGAATTGTTTTATTAATGATATTATATTTATAAGAATCTTGAAACATTAAAAGAATTTTTAATAGTCATTTTTATTTAATAATTTTCAAGAATATGTTAAAAGTTATCAATTACCTAGATAAGTGCATTAGTGGTAAGGTGTTATTTTTATTAAAGACAATATTTAGGGATATACAACCCTTAATATACACATGTATTTGTGAAAACAACATTTAGTTTGGAAAAAGAGTTGATAGATATTAATAATGTAAATTGGATTGTATTATTGACCTTGAAATGGATTAGTGATTTGATGAAATAGTTGTTTATGATATCTCTGATGATGCCTATTACAATTTGGTATTTGTGTAATATATTGGAAAATCTATGATTTTATTTTGAGAAACAATAAAAGAGTTAATTTTTTGTATGCACATATATTTTCGTTGATGTTTTATAATGATTCATGTTCATAGAATATTTTAAGAGAATTTATGGTCAAATTATTCCCATGATTTCAATGTGACATTAAAGGAAAATTTATGTTTATTGGGGATATATATTAAATTTTATATTATAAAAAAATATGTTATCAAACGTTTTAAAATTTTCAAGGTTTAGATTTTGGTCAGACATATTTTAGAGGGGTTTTAAGATTAATTATTTATGGAATGGTTTAAATTTAATTTTGGGTGTTATTGTTGAGCTTATAGATATTAATATATTATTTCATCATATGAAGTTTTGTCCATGTCAAAAAAAATTTTCTAACCATTTTGGTTTTGGTAAACATATAGAGACAGAATGATTGACTTTTTATTTTTTATAGATCTTATGATCAATTAAAAGTTAATTTTAGTGCTTTAAGAATTAATGATTCATTTTTAATACTAATTTCATAGAGTAAGAGATGAGATATAATTTAAAATTTATCTAAGAACAACTAAAGGATGAAATTATGTTTATGAAATAGAAATAAATGAAGTATATATATTTTCAAATATTGAACCTTTGATTATCAAGATAAAAAATTTTAATAAAAAATTTATTTATGGATACGAGGATAATATAACAACCTTATATTTTAGAATATATTTTTGATTAAACACATTTCAAGTTTTTGATAGTTTTCTTTACACACAACCCCAATTCTTATTGAACCATGATATAATAACCATTTACAACCTAGTTGTTGATTATGAAGGTATGAATATTAATAAACACATTATGAAAAATATTTTTAATTGTTTTATATAATAAAATTTAATTTTTTAATTCATAATTAATAATTTTTAAATTTTCATTAAAGTGATTTTATACATAAAAAACATGTTTTATTCAAAAAAAATTATTGATTTTTTTGAATGAAAATCATAATTAATATTTACTTTTTTAAGAAATTGTATTTTATTAATTTAATATAATTTATGAAATCTTTGGGGGAATTGTTATTATTTTTCTAAAAAGATCAATTTTCAGTGAATAATGAGAATTACCATTTTATTTAAAAGTGTCATATACTATCACTTAAATGTAAAAGTATATATTTAATTTTATATTAAAGTAAAAAAATTGAATTTAATTATAAATAATATAGTTAATTATATAGAAAACCTAATTATTATTTATTTCTTAAATTGTTAATTTTTAGGCTTAAAAATACTTTTTTACACAAAATAGTTATTATTCATGTAATGTGTTTTTATTTTATTAAATCATATTAAATTTTATTAAATAAGGGTTTTAGTGAAGTTTATATATTATATATGAAATAATATATTTTGATATTCATTTTTTGTTTTTACAAGGAATTTAATAGAAGTAAATTATATTTTATACTTAAAAATTTCTATTTCATAAATGGATTTTTATTGTGGTTTGATACATATTTAAAATTTAATTATTCCAATTATAAAAAATGTGTCGGGAAAAAATCATTCAATGTAACTTCGCATCATTTTTGGGTTAGTTTTTTTTGTTGAAAATGAATGTTTTCTTAGTGAATTGTCGAGTTATAGAGATTTTGATGATAATACTTTTTGAGAAAGAACTATTAAAAAAGAATTAAAGATATGGAGGCGGTACACAAGAATAGATAAAAGGTGACACAATTTTACAGTGTTTTCCAAATTGTTTGTGTAAAAAAATTGATATATGGTGACCATCGCAAAAAGTGTATTTCCTTTAAGATATCATAAAAATATGGGAAAGCCATATGTTTCGCGAAGATTGGATTCTTGAAGTGGATTTGCAGTGACTAGAAGAATTTGGATGGTGGGCTCTGTGGTTATGACAAGCTTCACGAATGGAATAGATGAAGATCATTACGCGGGAGTATTGTGGTAGCGGTGAAAAGGAATCAATGTAATGCTTTATGATTATTATGAGCTCTAGGATATGAAAATTATCATGGTGCTCTGCGATATAGAGTGAATTTCGAGGGGGATTTTAGAGCATTGAGATTTGATATGACGTGGCATTGACATTGCACCTAAGGTTGTCAGGTTGGTTGAATCGCCTATAAATAAACCTCAAACCCCTTGAGAAGAGTGGAGAGTTCATCAAGAAAAATTTTGTAACTCTCAAATCGAAAAGGTGGTTTGTGAAGGTAGTGTTCTTTGAGAAAGGTATGATCTTCACAGTGGCCAATATAGGTCGTAAAAAGAGGAGTTCTCTGCATTGGCTTGGTGAGCTTCGCAAAGGAAGTCACTTTTTCATCGCTTGAGCTCTGCGATGGCCAAAGCACTGCAAAGTTGTGTGCTTTACGAAGAAGAAGTTACATTGTGAAAGATTCTTTGAGATTTTTGAAATTCGGAGCATCAAAAAGTATGGAGCTTTGATAATGTATTTTCAAATGTTGTTGCCCAGTGATCAGTGAAAAATGGGTATTCATATATGGATGAAATTTGGACATCAACAGAGTGTCTACATACAATGGAGGATACACTCATTAGAGAAAATGGAAAGACCTAAAAGTATTTAAACTGTGATTGGATCTTTTGAAGAAGCAGTTATCTAACTTTAGTTGAGAGAGTAGTGAGTTCTAAAATTGTGAATGGTTGTAAACTAAGAGGCACAATTAGTCCACTTTTAACTTGTAAACATAAGTGCACTTATAGTGTATTTGGTACGTTGACACATCACCAGTGTATGATCCTTGGACGTAGCCTAGTGAGGGTGAATAATGTAAATTTTTTTCATCCTTTCATGCTTTAAGATTCATTCATAATCTGCAACGGGAAGGAGAGAGAGAAGGGAATTTTGTTCTAACAAAAAAACTAGATCAAAGGGGAAGTTGATTTCATCTGTCATAGCCTGATTCACCCCCCTCTCAGGTTATCTAGCCTAGTGGAGCTAAAAAATGAATCTAGTAAAAGGTATTAAATATTTATAATCATAATAATTAATATAATTTAATATATTTAACTTAATATTTGGTCATAGAGAATAGTAATAATCTCAAAATTTTATAACCATGGTTAAGTTTAAAACGGGGTTACCAGGGGTTAAACAGATAGATATGGGTAGTAATTACAAAAAACATGTTTAATTATTATTTTTTAAAGATATTTACACTTTATTATATTCTAAATTTTAATATTATTCTATTTGGAGCCACTTTCCCATGAATGTGACCATATATAATTGAAATCTTTTAAGATATTCCTTGTGAGACACTACCCTCATTTATAAATGGGGACTAATTCTAACACAATATTCACAAAATTTTATCCTTATATCCTAAAAAATACACACTTCTTAAATATAATAAGTTCCTTAAGTTATTCTTAGTTCTTATTAAATTCACTTATGACCAATCCTTCAAGGCATACGGTTTAAGCCAATGGGGGCCTCTCAAAGAAGAGGTATAAATATTATATAAGATCTTTCATAATTATTTATTACAAAACCTAAACTTAACCTACTATATCCACAAAAAATCGGTTATACCAATATCTTAAATAAAATTATATTTTATTATGATGATATAATTACCATTTTCCTCCCCTTATCCATTAAATGGAAAATATATGTATCGCTCGTGTGTATGTACCGACTACCGCCTCTACATAGCGAAATGGTTCATTTCCCATCACAATGTTTATTGTATGATTATAATGATGGATTAAATTTTTATATATTGTATTTAAAACATAATTATTATTTTTTAACAATAATATATTATCTACCTTTTTACCTTCTAATCCATTGGTATATGATAACATCTTTCCTCCATACGAGTCTACTACCACCTCCACAAAGAGATGTAATTTTTTTATCAATTATTATTTACATTTATGGTAGAAATTATATATTTAATAAAATTATATGATATTTATGAAATAATTATTATTATATAAATGTGAAATATCATTTACCATTATTTTGTTCCATCCATCAAAAAATGGAAACATCACTCGTTTGTGTGTACAAATTACCTTCTCCACGAAGTGATGAAATTAATTTTTCATCGGAAATTAATATGAATGGATATAAATATGTATATAATGGTTATATTTGATAATTATTTATTATTTTAAATTATATAGTTAGATTAACCATGTTCAATGTGCATTGACCATAACTGAAAAACTAAAACACACATGAACATCGAAGCAATTAACATCAGAAATGTCGAATTTAATAGAGAATTATTGATGTAAAGGTGTTGAAATGTTAAAGTGGATATTATATGATATTATATGAATTAATATTATTCTGGTGTATAATTATAATGAATAAAAATTTATTACATAGGATTTTAGATCTCTTACAAACAATGTTAAATATAAGGTAAGGGTTTCATATCTATTTCACTTCATTAACACATTTTTTAATGTTGTGAACAAAACTATTATTTATATGGTATGTATATTGAATAATAATTTATGTTTTCATAATCCATGATTTAATTCATTAATTTTACTTAATCATATGATTTTCAAGATTCTAATGACTTTTGATTCAAAAATTTCTAAATCTGTAAGGGTTTGCAGTTTCAATTTTGTTTTTTTGATATGTTTGATAATATGAACCTATTTATAATTATTATGTGTATATAATGATCCTTTTAAATTTTAAACCATTTATACTTATTAATTCATGGTATATATAGTTAAAATTCAAATTATTTCCTCTATGTGGTTTTCATTCTATAGTTATCAAAATTGTAAGGGTTTAGTATATCAAAATATCTTCTATGAGAAATATGTTTTGTTAAAAACCTATATTAATTTATGAGGTGTATCTGCCAAAAAAAAATGTTATATAATTTATATTCCAATTTTAATGATATTCATTGTATCATTTGATGTTTTTTATTACATGTGGGTGTTGAATTAAAAGTTTTCAATGCAGAAAGGGTTTTATGTTACAAATTTATTTTCATCGGGATTATCAATGACTATATTATAATGATGAAATTTTATGATCAATATCTCTTAAGTATAATGAATTTTATTATCCTCTTATTTTTTATTTATATATATTTTTTTTATTTCATTTTTTATCTTTAAGTACTTAGGATTCTAATTTTTTAAGTAAAATCAACTTAATTTATTTCTTCGGTTGGGAATATTTTCTTTTGTGTTCATATATTATTTCAAAAAATTTCAATAATATTTGAACTATAAACCGTGGGTATATTATTTTAATTTTTACCCACATATTACTTTTTATAAAAAACTTAAATTATTTAAATTTTCTAAATTATGTACTTTTGAATTATTACCATAATATTGGAGGTAATTTTTTTAATGTACACTGAATGAATGCCTTTCCCTTCCATAATGAATAATAATTCAATTAATTATTTTTATAAGTTTCCAAGTTTCTTTACAAATAATATGATCTATATAACATTTTGTAAATTTTTAAATTTTAAGAAAGTGATTTTAAAATGAAAATGGTAATTTCCAAAAGAGATGATGTAGTGATATTTTTAAATGTGCATCCATCCATAAAAATATCCTTTGATGTTTCTATTGATTTATTCTGGATATGATGCAATGTTTCTATATTTATTTTTTCAATGGATGGTTTATGATTTTTATGGTATAATATTGGAAATACCCATTTTATTTTCCATGGGTCAATATTTGATGTAATGATAAATGTTTTCATGATCTTGAGGCATACATATGAATGGATTATGACTAAGTGAAAAGTTTTTCTATTAATACTGAGGGTGGGTTGTTATGTTATAAACCAAGGATGAGTGGGTACATTATATATCCCCAATGAATTGGGTAATGAGGATGGATTTTAGAGACTCATAAGAGATTATAGAGTAAATAAGCACCTAAGAGATGAAAAAGTTATATAAATCGAAGTTACTCTATGATAAGGTTGGAAATGACCAGGTAGGAATTTATATTTTTGGAATTTTTCTATAATGAATGTCTTTGGAGTGGTCCTTGGATAAGGAAGTGATTTTCATTTCATATGTGAATTCCAAAAACATCCCTCTTTTTTCCTATGACATGTTTTTATTACAGATTATTGATTATTGATTATTACAAACTCTTATGGCCCATTTCTTATATTATGAAAAATTCATATACCATGATTCATGATTAAATATTATTGATTATTTAGGTATGGGTTTTTATGTTATATTTTTTTGTCATTACCTAATACTTTTCTTATTAAAATTTTTCATTGTAGATCGATATATCTTATGTTCACCATTACTGATCATCCAATATCACCTTTTGTTATGTTTCCCTTCCCTATGTTATGAAGAAAGGTTATATATATGACATATCTAAGAAGGGTTATAGCTGTGAAGAACATAATGGGGAAATGATGCAAATATTTTATGTAATTTTTTTTATGTATAATAGTTTCCAAAGATACTAAACCGTTATGGTTATAGTTTGGGTTATAGTGATATATAATGAATATTCCATTAGTAAGATAATGTCTTTATGTATGAATGTTTAGGAAAAATGAAGTTGATATCAGAGGAAGGTTTATTTATTTTTAGAAAATAGGATCAGAATAATTTACTGTGAACCCTTAGGATATGACTATGTATAGGAGAACATCAAAAGTTATATTAATGAAAGAAGTGTTTTTTATAATAAAATACATCTCTATCGGGATAATAAAATTTTATGTGATTTTGGAATATGTTTATTTTTGGTTAATAACCCTTAAAAGAGTGGTCAAGTATATCAAATCCTTCCGTTCGGTTCATAGTGAATAGTCCATTACTATGAACCTGATTTGAGACTTGGGGGTGTTAATAGGATAAATCACATTTTATTTATAAACCATTATGGAGTATTTAGATTGATAATGACCTTGGATAACTTAGGTTAAACCTAAAGAGTCACAGGTTTTTAAATAGTTTCATGGTTTAGACATCCTATGAATGATTTTTAAAAAATATATGATAACTCATTATTGTTTCGCAAACTATGATTTTAGTTCTAGTTAATGTTTGAAACTGGAAGGAATCATATTAATACTAAGTATGAGGATGTTGCAATGATTGTACACATGAAAAACCTAATGATACGATAGATAGAATGAAAAATATTGTGATCATGAATAACTATCTATATCATTATATTATTAACAATATAAACATAGTCAATTTCATGACTGAAATAAATAATAGATAAGCTATGTTTCACGAATATCAATGAGGAAATAATATTCAATGTTGTACACATTGAGAATATAGGAAGAAGGACTCGAGGAAATGTCTCAAATGAAAAATAATATGATTCATGTGTAGAAAGGAAGGAAATAGATAAATAAATGTTAGAGGAAAATAAAAGATAAATGGAATGGAATAATGTACATCCCAAGGTAAAATTTATATTTAATGTATTATGTGTGGGGAACTTGGGAATTATCCGATAAAATTCCTTAATATGAGGGATAACTACTAGAACAAGGTATGAACTATACTATTCCAATTATTAAAGATGAATGATTTATTTATTTATGAAATAGGAATACATAATATGTTCATAACACATCTAAGGATTATTCAGGAGTAGTTTTTGTTAAATTATTTCTATGTATATGTTTAAAGGAATTAAATAAATATGAAATTTCATTATTGGAAAGTTTATATTTTTAAAAACCAAATGATTAAAG
Organism: Viscum album; assembly: GCA_963277665.1. Lineage (NCBI taxonomy): Eukaryota > Viridiplantae > Streptophyta > Magnoliopsida > Santalales > Viscaceae > Viscum > Viscum album. The sequence goes on along the minus strand of OY728129.1, from coordinate 408,327,341 downwards.
GATAAATAACCATAAATATTTTCCTAAGGTTGAGATAATAATGTTTATTTGGGAAAAGAGTTGATATATATTGATAAAAAAAATATGATTTTATTGTTGGTCTTGAATTTTATCAGTTATTTGATTAAAATGTAATTTATGTTATCTTTGATGAAGTTTATTACATTTTCTATTTTATAGAATATGTAAGTTGTCTGTAATTTTATTTTATGACTTATGATAGAGTAAATTGTTAAGAAGCATATTTCTTATCATTGAGGTATTATGGAGATTTAGGTTATTAGCATGTCTTTGGAGAATATATGATCAAGGAATTGACATGGTTAATATATGACATCAAGAGATAATTCATATTATTTACGGATAAATGCTAAATTTGATCTTATAAAAAATACATGATAAAAAATTTTGTATTTTTTGGGTTTTTTTGGTTAGTCCTTTTTTTGTGGAGTTTTAAGATTAACTATTTTTTGAATGTATTATATTGAACATTGTGTGTTCTTATTGTGGTTATATAGATTAATATATTATTTCATCATATAAATATATATCTATATTGGATAATTTTTTAACCATTTTAGTCTCAGTAAATATCTAGAGATAGAAGGAATTAATTTTCATTACTTTATCTATCTTATGATCCATGAATATTGGATTTCGAATATTCATTTCATTGAGTAAAAGACAATATAGAAGATGAAATTGATCGAAGAAAAACCCTAGGATGAAATTATTCTTATGATATAAAAAGAAATCACGTACCTATATTTTCATCTATTCCATGGTAAAATAATTCTGTAACTCTATGAAAAATTATCTTGAAATAGGATTTTTTTCCTTTTTATAGGTATTTCTGAAGAGTTTATGTTTGATTTCAACCCTCACCGATTTATGGTTTTTTTGTCATTTAAATTCTCCTGAACAAGCTTTCAATCACCGTATTATTATTCTTGACATTATATTTCTCCTCATCTATTTTTTTCACTTCCCTCTAATGGTCACCTTATCTAGAAACATGATCATTTGTTACACTTGGAATCCTTTTACGCCTACCACTTCATTTCTCAAAAAATGTTTTATTGGAATTTTAGAAAATGTGGGTTATCAATAATGTATTTTTAAATATTGAACCTTTAATTACTAGGATAAATATTTAGATGATTTTATTTTTTATGGGTGTAGAATGTAACACCCCATGATTTTGGAATATATTTTTCTTTAAATAAATTTAAACCATTTGATATCTTGGTTTCCATGCAACCTAAATTCAAAATAAACCATGATATAATAACAATTTATAACATATCCATATAATTATAATGTATTAATATATATTAAAACATTATGAAAATTGGTATAATGGTTTTAAAATGATTTTATATTGATTAATTCAGTAAGAACATGGTTTTTCTTTCAGATATGAATCCTTTTAGTTTCTTCTGTAAGATGTTTTAAAGTTTTCATTTCCCCCCTAAAACTTATGGTTGGGCCCGTGGCCTGGTTGGGTTGTTTTGGGGAGATAAGGAAGTATATGATTACATATTCTTATAGGAAAAATACACTATGAGTATTTAGAATACGTAGTTTGTATCCAATACACAATGTGTAATGGCCTGAGAAGGAATTTTCATGACATTTAAAAGAATTTTCTCAGAAATGAAGACCAAGCATTAAATTATGTGTAAATAATTTACATTCTAGTTAAAATCTAGGAAAGGTTTTTAAATGAGAGGAACTCCATTATTTTTCCTCTCCTTCATTAATCTCTTTCTCTCCCATATAGAGGAGGTCCACCGTATGAGCTCCTGTGAAGCCCTAAGAAAGTCGTTTCTCCCGTTTCACAGTCCAGACTATGATTTCAGATCTGTCTATCATGTTAAAAGTGTTTCAGCAAGTGATACAATTTATGAGAACCTTTTTTGGTTCATCTTTCTAGAGTTTCTGATATTTCGGTGTAGGATCTCATTACCTATTTTTTGGACATTAATCTATTCCGAAGATTTATTCTAATCCAAGCCAAACTAAAGGATGGTATTGGTCAAGGAGAGTGTTATAATCTCGAAGTAGGTTGTCTATGACTCATCCCTCAACTCTCATAATTTTTAAAACTACCATCTTTGGGCGCACACTAATTTAATTATGAATTTTCTTTTAAATTTATACGACATGATTATAATAATTGTTCTTTTATTCTAAAGACCTTCCTTTAATTGATCAACACGCCTTTGGAGGTCAATACCTAAATGCTTTTCCACCCATAGTTGGGTGCTTCCTTAATTATGACTTGGTAACGAAAATGGGTTTATCTAAGGCACCATTTTAGTGTATGTATTGACCATGCTAATTTTAATCCTTTTTATATTAAATGAATTATGATTTCGAAGTGGATTTCCATGTATATTTTATAATTATCACTTGAAATTTCTATGTTAAGTGTCCCAATTAATTAATGGAACTTTAAAATTATTAATGTGAATTATATTTATAGATATAACATATATTAGTTAATTATAAATTAATATATTATGTTTTAATGTCCTTTTCCAACCATTTCATGGTTGTAAATGGTAAAGGAATGAAGCTAATAATAAAATATGTAATTAATGTAATAAATTGTTGCATGTCTTAATTAGCCTTTACACCTAGTATGTAAGGAAAAGGAATGAAACTATTAAATTATTAAAACACATGAGTATTACATTTCCCTACTCAAATAATTAAATATTCATAAGGTTCCTATAGTAGATTGACCATTTTATTCTTTATAGGTGTAGTCAGACTTGAGCTTAACTTGTATTCCTGGGTGAATGCCTTGAGAAATAAATGGATTCCATTTTGATTCAAGGATTTGGTTTCCAAGGGAGATACCCACCTTGTAACGTGGTCCTTGTCTAATAATGGGTTCCCTTCATGACACTGTAGGATCCCTTCACTATCTTTCAGATACTAAGATGCCTCAAATATTCTCCTTGGATCAAGCTTGACATCTTCAAAAATGATGCGCCCTGGATAAACCCCATTGGGCCAAGTCCTGATTATCCATTTTACCGTAGATGATATCCTTGGACTCGGTTATAACTATTTACAGTTTATTTCCTTCGGCTATTCCTCTTGGATTACACTCAGACCCCTTATAGCCATGATGCATGTTATTACTGAGTTATCTCAACCCATGATGTCAAGGATGTAACTACCCAAAACATTAATAAATGTTATTTATCCCTTATTATATTAATGTTATATATTATAAATCACATAAAGTCACTTAGAAACCATAATAAAATCCTTATAAGTTATGTATTAATAAAATAAGAAGTATTTCTATAAGTTAAGGAATATATACTGATGAAATAGAAACATGACTTTAGGAATAGTTATATGAAAATTATGAATAGTAAACCAAAAAAATGAATAGAGAAATCACCATTTAAAGTATAAATAGAAGTTTCACATCTTATAAAAGGTAATATGATATAATTATATAATTGAATAAGTAAGTAGATATTTTAAAAATTATTAATTAACTGTTGGAATTTTTATAAGTCATAAATATTTAATTAAAATTTGATAATTAATTTTATAATATAAAATAAAATTTATTTGCATAAAATATATTCATAAATTAGTATTTTGATGTCTTATGGTTTTATGATAATTTTATGAGACCTTAAGTAATTTTTCAAAGTGTTATAAAATCTGTTACAATTTTAAAATATGTACCTTTCAAGTAAATGATTATTTTAATTAAAATTAAAATTATTCATATTTAGAAAATTATTATCATAAAATAGAGTCCATTTTTTAATTCTAAATGTCAAAAAAATGTTATGGTGAATTTTTTGTATTTTTCTAAAATACGTGAATTTTTTATGAATATTACAATATGATAATTTAATATAAATGAATTATACATGTATTTATTGAGTCATAGTTGATGTAATTATGATGTAATCCCATAATCTAGAACCATCCATTATTGTTTTATTTTATTTATAATAATTCTCAACTAATTCATAGTGGAGAAGAAAAATAATAAACTAATGATTATAATATTGAGAAAACCCCTCTCCTATCAACTATAAATACCACCCCTCACAACCTCATTTCCTCAAACCTCTCAAAAATAATGAATTGTAATTAATCTAACCAAATATATTCTATACACTATCCCCCACATATATTAGCTATTTTTATCATCAAAATACAAATCCTATGTTACTTGAGGTGGATCTCAAGAGGACAAATCAAGAGGTAATTCCCCTCTCTATTTTCTTTCAATCTTCTTTCAAATTTCATTAAATTTATTATCTTATCATCAAATTAACTTATAAAATGCCATTATTACTCTAGTATTATTTTTATAATTGTATCCTATCATGTTAATTGAATATTATTTATTAAACTCTTCTCCCTCACTCTTTTATTTTTAAAATAAAATAATTGCCTGGGATGTGGAAATTTAGCATCAACGTGGGTGATGCACCTTCATTTTCCTTAAAAACCTTCAATGATGTCAATAAAAACATTAAATGGATTAAAATATATTTTAATATTTATTTTTTTACCCTTTTTATATTCTAGAACTATCTTTTATTTATAATACTAAACGATTAAACAAAACATGTCTGTTGTGATCAAAAAACTGCTCAAATTAACCTAAAATGAAGATCATTAACTTTTATCTAATGATTTATCATCATAATATATAACAAAATTCATTATATTATTACTTAAAATTTTTTAACACCATTAATGACATCTAATAGAAATTCTGGTTGTTTATCCATGTTTTACATGAACTTTTGTTCATGAAAGCAAAGAAAAAGAATACACCCAAGCGGTGAATTTAAACTCTATAACACATACAAAGGCCCATAAAATAACTTAATGAAAACATAATGAACTATATTCATGAATAAAAGGTTCTATAATTGTTAATTAAATATTCTAATATCATTATACTATTCATTAATGTAAATAAAGCATTCAGATACAAGGTAAGGAGAATTCTCGAACCCACCTTTCGTTCTTTGGGGTTTCCCTCTTTCACTCCATTTTTAGTATGGTTATTACTTAAAAATAATGTCTTCATAATTATCTTAACTTTTATTGGATATAAATGTTTTCTTCTTAATTTTATGTCAAACATAATGTTTTCCAAGAGAAATCTTCTTTCAAAAACTCACCGTTTACTTCTCACTCAGGGTTGATAGTTGTTGTATCAAGTATGTTATTCCCTCTTTGTTTTGGGAGACCAATGTTTATGAATGTGTGACTTAGGAAATGAGACACTTTAATTTCCATTTTTTATTTATTTCCATGATTTATATACATTATATTTTTAAATAAATATAATGTAATCATTATGATGTGATGGGTGCGCGAAGAATTATATTGCACAATGTTAATGTTTTTACGTGACAGGTGCACCTAGAATTATACAGTGCTCCAATGCACTAGGTAATGTGATGAATCTCACGAGTTAAAGTTAAATAGACATGAAATTGATTTTACCTTTGTTCTCAACTATGTGTGGTATTTAACCAATAATACATAAGGTTTCTTTTTTATGCATTGCCACTTCTCAAGTTTTTTATTAATTCTTCATATCATGTTTATGATCTTGTGTTTATGGTATGATGATAATGTTTATGATCACAACTTACTATATTGTCTCATGTATTTATCCTCTTACTAGGATTTTAGTTCAAACCTTTTTGATGTAAATACTCATACGGTTATGTGTACTATGGGGAAATCAAGAGCCAATAAGAAGTTAGAGAAGAAGGAATTAAATAAATGTTTATGTTTTGTATTGTAAAAGTTACCTAAAATCCTAGTTTTCCGAAGACACTAAACATTTAGATCATCATTTTTTAATGTTTTATTTTTTTATCATTAAAATTATGTAAATATAATGTAATAAAAATAGGGTCGCTATAGTTGGTAATATAGGCACGATTTATTTAATTTGAGAATTCATATTAGAGAACCTTAGTGAAATCCCTTAGTATGAGACAAAGTATTTGTATGAACTTAAGAAGATTTTATAAAAATAGGGATCCCATAAGATATGATTTTATTTTTATTAGTATAGAAGAAAAACTAATTTATTCAAGACTTATTGGCTTATGTTTTGTTCTAACATTTTATATTTTAGAAAATGGTGGGAACAAGAAGAAACCATGCCAACAACCCATGCGAGGGACAAAGCAGCGATTTCCAGAAGGACATCCCCAATTCATTAGGAAGATGAGTTTAAAACATAATGGTGATTACAACAATGTTGTCCTAGGTTATGAATAACAACCTAAATAATGTGGAACTTCCTACTTCACCTAAGAGGGAGCAACTAGCTGTCGAGTGTTTTAGGCTGCAATGACCACTAACATTCAGCGGATGTTCAAATACATTTGTTTTGGATTAGTGGGTCTACAAAATGGAGAATATATTTCATGTTCTTCAATATTTTAAGATGGATAATGTGACTCTATTTGTTTAACATCTTGATGGAGAGGCTGACCAATGGTGGGATTTGATTAAGAACACCAAGACGAGAGATGAAATTGAAGAGATGGAGTGGGTAGACATTAAGATATTGTTTCTTAACAAGTTCTTACCATGTAATATTCTTAATAAAATGGGGTTATAATAAATATAGATAAAAAAAAAGTATGGTGAATCTAACATGGACTATGAAGTGAATTTCACAAGGGTTTCAAGGTATTATTCGGGTTCTGTTATCAACAATGATAAAAAAACTGATAGATTATTTTGTGCATTTAAACCACACCTTTTAAAGGATCTTGAAATTTGAGACTTTGGGAGTTTGATGAAGTTTTTATTTTTTTTATAATATTGGAGATGGAGTTTGGAGAATTTTCCCATGGCTAATGTGATGAGAAAATAACGATTGAGTTTCATGCCAGAGGATCTAATGAGAAAGGTGTAAAGAAAAATCAATGAACCACGTGTCAAAAATGTGGGAAGAAACATCATGGTAATTTCCTAAAAGGGTTGGGGAAATTCTTCAAGTGTGAGAGATAAGGTTACAAATCTCAATAGTGTAAAAAGGGCATGAGCAGTTAGGAGACTGTGGTGGAGGAAAGGAGAGCACCACCCATGGACCAATGCTACAACTCTAGGGATAAAGGGAACTATGCAATCCAATGAACTAAACCTCATGTCCACGATGGTAATAAAACTTAGTAGAGAAACAATACAAATAAAATAGGGAATGATTATTCCATCATTACTACGGAGGAGGAGCAACAAAATTATGTCGTACAAGGTACACTTACGATTCAATCATGAAAGAAAAAAATTATTATTTTATTCCAGATATAGGAATTCCTTGATATCTCACATGATTTCAATAAATATGGAATCGAATCCCTGATACCTTATAGTATATATATATATAAAAACTCCATGGGGTACAATAATTTCAAACCAAAGTGTTGGACTCTTCTCCTATTAGTGTATGTGGGAAGATTCTTCTAGAAAATATCGCGATACTTCCCTTGGTGGAATTCAATGATAAAATGGGAATGGATTGGATCTCCTTATATAGAGTATATATAAACTATTCAGAAAAATATATCATTTCATATTTAGAACCATCTCATGATCCTCTATAATGAAAGGATGATCATGAATCTCCTTTGGTAAATCCTTCAATGGTGTGGGTGTTGATTCCCTATGAATAATCATACCTCACTCAAATGGTTGAATCAAAGGAGAGTGTCAACTTAGCAGAAATCCCTATTGTGAGGGAATGTAGTGACATATTTCCCATAGAGTTACCCAAAATTCTCATGGATCGTGAGGTAGAGTTCTCAATAGAACTCATACCCGGAGCTACTGCTATCTCAAAGTGTCTCTATAAGATGGCTCCTATCGAACTTGAGAAGTTAAAGAAGTAGCTACAAGATCATTTGGAAAAAGTGTTCATCCACCCTATTATATCACCATGGGGTGTTCCAGTTATCTTTTTAAAGAATAAGTATGGATAAATGAGACTGTGTATCAATTATCGGGAAATCAAAAAAATAAACACAAAAACAAGTATCCTCTCTTAAGGCTTGATGACTTATTCGATCAGCTTCATAGAGATCAATACTTCTCAAAGGTGGATCTTCATTCTAGATATCAATAGTTAAAGGTGAAAAGGGAAGATATTCAGATGAATTCATTTAGTAGAAGGTATGTGCACTGTGAGTTTTTATTGATGTTATTCAGAATTACTAATTCCCCTGAAATATTTATGGATTTTATGAATAGAGTCATTGGAAATTACCTCGAAAAATTTGCAGAAGTGTTTAGTAATGGAAATATCATCTACTACAAGAGTAAGGAGGAATATGAAAAAAAGTATAAGTCTTCTGTTGGAGACATTCATAAATGAGAAGTTTTATTCCATGTTTAGAAAGTGTAACTTTTAGATGAAGCAATTTATGTACTTAGGAAATGTGATTACAAGTGATGGAATTTCTGTGGGCCCTAAAAAAAGGCAATTGAGGAATGTCCCATACCCTCTAGTGTCACCGAAATCTGTATTTTTCTTGGATTAGCTGGGTACTACTGATGTTTTATGAGAAATTTATCATTATTGTCAAGATTACTAACTAAGTTAACATGGAAAGGGGTGAAGTATGTCTATATGGATGAATGTGAGGAAAGTTTTAATGAGATAATGATGAGGATGATCACTCCACATATATTCAAATTACCAAAAAGTGGAGAAAGTTTTGTGATACATAGTGAAGCTCCCTAGAAAGTCTAGGGATGTTTACTCATGAAAAATGATAATGTGATAGCCGAAGACTCCCAACGGTTGATGATCCATGATCAGAACTACCCTACGCATGATCTAGATCTACCAGTTGGGATTTTTTCCTTGAAAATTGGGCAGAACTACCTCTATGGTGAGAAGTGTGACATATATACCGATCACAAGAGCCTAAATTATATATTCACACAGAATGATCTCAACTTGTTTAAGGAAAGATGGTTAGATATAATCAAATACTATGATTTCTCTACTTACTATCATCCTGGAAAGGAGAACAAGGTAGCTTATCTCTTAGCAAAAAAGAACCTGCTACTCTATCCATGCTGTGGATTTAGAAAGACCCTATCTTCATAGATATGCAAAGGATGGATTTGGAAATCATATGGGTAGAGAATACATCCTATCTTTCCCAAATTATTACCAAACCATCTACCCAAGAGAAGAATAATGAGTCATAAAGGTAAGATCTGGATTTAAAAAATAAGGTGAATGCAGTAATGGAAGGGAATCTGCAAGAGTAACATGACTATGATTATGGTGTGATTCGGTTTGGAACAAAAAGTTTTGTGCCTTCCTAACATGAGATAAAGAAGAAGCTATTTAATAATTCACATAGCTCACCTTTATCTTTCCATCCTAGTAGCACCAAAATATACTGTGATCTATGAGAACACCTTTGGTGGGACAACATGAAGAATGATATTGCTGAGTATATCTCAAGGTGCTTGATATGTTATTATGATAAATAATAATGACAAAATCCCAAAGGGATGATGCAACCATTGCCTATACCCATGTGGAAATGGGATAATGTCACCATGGAATTTGTCATGGGTCTATTGAAGACATCTGAAGGGAATGATGCGATATGGGTTTTGGTGGACAGACTCACAAATACTGCCCACTTTATCGCCATTTGAGTAGATCTATCACATAAAAAACTTTTAATGATATATGTGGAGGAAGTGGTGAGACTGCATAGGGGACCACTATCTATTGTCGCTTATCATGATCCGAAGTTGACATCTAAATTTTGGAGGAGTCTTCAACATTCCTGGAGTACTTAATTGACTTTCCACATGACCTATCACCCCCAAACTGATGGCCAATCTGAAAGAACTATTCATATGATTGAAGATATTTTAAGAGAATATTCATTAGAATTAAAAGGTGGATGGGATCATCATCTCCCATTAGTTGAGTTCTCAAGCAATAATAGCTCTCAATCGAGTTTTCAGATAGACCCATATGAAGCTCTATATGGAAATATATGTAGAACTCCAACCTACTGGGATGAAGTTGTAGATTGAAATCTTCTTGGACCAGATCTTGTAGAAGAGATGACCTAAAAAGTTTATGTCATCTAAAAACATATCAAATCTACTTATATTTGGTAAAAGAGCTATGTTGAAAACCGTCTAAGGGACTTGGAGTTCGATGTTGGAGATAAATTCTTTCTTGGAATATCACCATGGAAGATATTCATGCATTTTTAAATGAACGGGAAGTTAAGCCCAAGGTACGTTGACCCCTTTGAAATCCTTGACCACATAGGATCCATGTCCTATCAACTTGTACTTCCACTGAATATGTCTCAAGTTCATGATGTGTTTCACGTATAACTCCTTCAGAAGTACATACCAGATCCCTCACATGTCCTGAACTTAGAGGTGGTACAGTGGGAAGATGATCTCTCTTATAAGGAGTTGCCAATAAAGGTTCTGGACTAGAGAGATAATGGTCTAAAAAACGAGACAATATATTTTATCAAAGTGTTATGGATTAACATTATGTATGAATAAGAAACTTTAGAACTGGATGATGTGATGAAGGAGAACTACCCTCACCTATTTTTGTAAAATGAAATTTTGTGTTCGAAATTTCAAAAGGGGAGAAGAATGTAACAACCCGAAACTTTTATCAATTCCATTTATCCCTTATTATAGTAATTTTATATATTATAATAAAATCACTTAGACACCAAATTAGAATACTTATAAATTAAGTATTAGTAAAATATTAATTATTTATATAAGTTAAGGAACTTATACTCAAGAAATAATAACTTGACCTTAGGAATAGTAATATGACCCTTATAAATAGTAAATCACCCAAATGAATAGTGACCACACCCTTTAAAGTATAAGTAAAATATATTCATCTTATAAATGGAAATATGATGTAATTATATCATCGAATAAGTAAGAAAATATTTTAAAAATTATTATTTAAGTATTGGTTTTTTTATAAGTCATAAATATTTAATTAAAATTATATAATTAATTTAATAATTTAAAAGAAAACTTATTTTCATAATATTTACTCATACATTAATATTTTTATGACTTATGGTTTTATGATAATTTTACGAGAGCTTACGTAATTTTTCAATGTGTTATAAAATCGGTTACAATTCAAAAATATATATTTTCCATGTAAATGATAATTTTAATTAAAATTTTAACTATTCATATTTATAAAATTATTTTCCGAAAATAGTTTTCCTTTTTTAATTATACTTTTGAAAAAATGGTTAGGGTAAAATTTTGGGATTTTTCTAAAATTTTGAAATTTTGATGAATAGTAAAATACGACAATTTACGATAAATGCTAAATACATATATTTATCGAGTTATAGTTGATGTAATGCTGATTTAATCTTATAATATCAAAAAAAACTTCATTATTTAATTATTTTTTATTATAATTCCCAAATAATTCGTATTGGATAGCTAAAATAATAAACTAATTATTATAATATTGAGAAAACCCCCCTCCCCTCCACTATAAATACCACCCCTTACAACCTCATTTCCTTACACCTATCAATAATCAATCCTTATCAAAATGATACCAAATTATCTTACCTATTCCCTCCATCACATCCAGGAGCTCTTGGTCACATCAAAAGATCAATCCTAGGTTCCTTGAGGAGGTTCTCAAGAAGAGAATTCAAGAGGTAATTCCTATCTCTATTTTCTTCCAATTTCCTTTCAAATTTCATTTAATTTCTTCTCTTGTACATAAATTATCTTATACAAATGTCATGGTAACTATATTATGATTTATATAATTGTATTAAATCATGTTAATGGAATATTATTCATTAAAATCATCCCTCTCTCTCTTTTATTTTTAAAATGATATCATTTCCTAGGATGTGTTAATTTACCATCAACGTGGGTGATACACCTTCATTTTACTTCAATACCTTCAAGGATATCAATAAAACCATAAAATGGATGAAAAAATATTTCAATATTTATGTTTTAACTCTTTTAATTCTATAACAAACTTTTATAAAAAATACTAAATGTTAAAACAAAACATGTTCGTTGTGAACCAAAAACCAACCAAATTAACATAAAACGATCACCATTATATTTTATCTAATTATTCACCATCATGGTATTAAAGAAATCATTATAAAATAATTTAAACATTATTAATATCATTAATAACATCTAATAGAAATTATGTATGTTTATCCATGTTTTACACGAACATCCTTTCATGAAAACTAAGAAAAAGAACACTCCCAAATAATGAATTTATACATTATAACTCATCTAATGCCCCACAAAAGAACTTAATGATACTATAATTAACCATATTCAGAAATAAAATGTTTAAATTTATATCTAATTAATCTAATTTGATTATAAAATACATTAAAGTGAAGAATCATTCAAATATTAGTTATGGTGAATTCTCGAACAAAACTTTATTTCTTCGGGGTTTCCCTCATTCAACCCATTTTCAGTATGGTTATTCCTTAAAAATAATTTTTTCATAATTATCTTACCTTTTATGGGGTATAAATTTTTTCTACTAAATTTTATGTCAAATAAAATATTTTCCAAAGAACTTTTCTTTAAAAAAATACACCTTTTACTTCTCACCCAAGGTTGACGGTTCTTGTATAAAGTATGTTATTCACTATTTCTTTGGGGAACCCAATGTTTATGAATGAGTGATTTATGAAATGAAACCCATTACTTTACATAGTTTATTTATGTCTATGACTGATATACATTCTTTGTGGCATTCAGGATAATGTTAACATTATGATATGATGGGTGTGCCTGGAATTAGATAAAGCAATATTGATGTTAGGATATGACTGTTGTGCCCAGAATTATACAGCACTCCAATGCATTGGGTAATGTGATGAATCAAGTGAGTTAATGTGAAATATGAGTGAACATGATTCTAGATTTTTTTCACAACTATATATGTTTGTTAACCACTAATACATAATTTTTCATTTTTATGCATTCTAACTTTTCAATCTTTTTATTAATTCTTCTGACCATGTTTATGATACTATGTATATGTTATGATGATAATGTTTATGACCACACCTTTCTGTATTGTCTCATGTCATTATCCTATTTCCTAGATTTTAGATCAAACCTTCTTTATGTATATCCTCATGTGGTTACGTGTACTAAGGAGAAGTTAATATCCAATAAAAATATATAGAAGACAGAATTAAATAAATGTGTATGATTTTTGTTTTAAAAGTTATGTATGGTCCTAGTTTTCCCAAGACACTAATCATTTGAATCCTCATTGGGTAATTCCTTTTGTTGTTTATCATTAAAATGATATAACTGTAATGTAAGAAAATCTAGGTCACAATAAAGGATTCCTTGGTTATTACCTTGGATCATCAACATCATCATCATCATAATCATCATCATCATCAAAGATTCCTTCATTATTACCATGGATACTTTATTATTATAATTATTACTATAATATTCCTAGATCATACCTTGGATCCTCTTAATTAACCTATTATAAAATGTAACATAATTAATTAAATGATTACATGTTCAGACACTAACTAAGGTTGAAGTAGGTATTCTGGTATTTATATTACTATACTATCATTATTTCATATATACCTACACACTATTTTAGTTTATAATCACAGATTGGATGTTATAAACACCATTGGTGGTGGCCTACTATGATTTATCGCACACCCTATCCAAGTTGCTGATGGTCCCCAGGAAGATTATATGTATATAGGTAATGACAAGGGGAAGCATCAGAATTTGGACGCCTGATCCTAATTGCATTAATTAGGATGAATATTGGAAGAAGATGACTAGGCTAGTGCTTGGAATACTGGACAGTTTTTGATTTCTTCTTTATTCTTTTATTAGCTTGTATTTCCTACTGTCATGTATACCTATTTTTCCAGTTTTTTAGAGACATGACATACATTATCATTAACTTTTGTATATGATTTAGTTTTTATGTTCGAGTATTATTGTCTCTTGATTGTGTTTTTGTTCATTAATATACTACATCCGTCACAAAGGCTTACTGATCTATTATTTATATTTTCTATTTCCATTGGGTCATCTGTTTACATATTCTTATGTTATTTAAATATTATAGTTTTTATCCACTATGCTCCACCTTGACATGAGGGAATAATCTCTCTACTAACAAACCGTAGGCCCTCATTTCTAGATGGAGGCTTCTGGTGTGTGTGGTGGAATTCTTGAGACCATGTTTCCAACTAGGATCAGGAGAACCATTGATTGGCACACGAGGTTGGGACGTCAAAAATTGGTATCAGATTGGTTCATTTATTAGTTTATTATTTTGAGACAATAGACCAGATATTAGGAACACTTTTATACTTGGTCATAAGCTGTTACTAGGTGTAGCTAACCCCTGTTTGGAGTAAATAAAAATATTCATAGGAATAGGAAAGTGTTATTCCATATTCTTCTTATTAAAGTTGATAAACATTTATTGTTGGATGAAGCACATGATACGAAATAGTTATTATTATTATTAATATCATGATTGGGGATTGTATTTCAACTGTGGAATAAAGAGATTTAGGTGAGGATAATTGTTACATGCATCATTATAGGCACCAATAATTCACATTCCATGTATATTCCATTCCATATAGGTGCATTTTCACTATTTTCATTGCTTGTTTTTCCTTTGATTGCTGAGTGAGCCTTGTTTTTTTATATGTACATGTGTAACTAACTTTTTATTACTGGGTGAGGAGTTTGATATTTTAATTATCATTATCAATCAAAATAGTGTTTTTCTGTATAGGTTGATAGTGACATCTTAAATATATGGTTTTTACCCATGTAAACCATGTACATCTGGTTACATGATCTTCTCTTTGGCTGTGATTAAGTAATTTCTAGTTTCAATTCATGATGTGTTTGATACCTCATTGATTAGAATGGGTAGTTTACCATGTTAATCCATTATATGTTACCCATTACATTATGATACTGAATAAATATGAGGTTCAATAGAAATTAAATAGGGGTTTATTTCAGTGATAAGGTGTGTGGGACCTTTTTCACTGATAATGACAATCCATTTTAATCATACCTTGATATTTTTATATAAGTAAATGAAAACATAAAATTTAAATATTGACTAATATAATTAAATGGTTTCTAGTAAATTAATATGAAAGGTATAGATGACCCTTTATCTACTAAAAGCCCTACAAATTAAACTCGAACAGTTACCAATAGTTGGCCCTCTTATCAAGAAGTTGGGGTAGTATTATATAAGTAGTTATCCCTTTTCATATGATATTCTTCAACTAGTGATTCTATCTATATAAAAATATGAAATGAGGAATGTGATTAGAATTTGTAGATCTATACCACTATGTAATCCTCCTTTCACGTGCCAGGAGTGTGGAAACGACCATGCTCTAGATATGGTGGGAAATTAGACACCATTTATTCCTCCAAAAATTCCATATGAGGCACTACCTGTTATACCTGATGTGGGCATTGAAGCTCATTTTTTATAGGGTTTTATACATATGATGTCATGAATTAGGCCGAGTCGCCATCCGACCCGGCACCCGACCCATTCCATGACAAGGCCTGAGAGGCCTTCCTGATCCTCCCGGGTTGGCGACCAGTGCCAGGACATCAATGGGTAAAGTGAGAACGATTCCACCCAATGAAAATAAATAAAGAAGCGAAAAAAACGTATAACAATGTACTAACCTGACCATAACCAAAAAAAATCCTCGTGACCTCGAGAGTCACTCTCCAAACCACAACCAAGTCTTGCCCACGACGATCATGCTCGCGTCAAACCTGCAGTAGAAACTAAAAACAAGAAAACACTATAGGCAAGAGTATTAAAACTCAGTAGGAAGGCCCGACCAATTCTATTCCCAATGCACACGTCATTAAATAAAGAAGTCACTAATCTCAAGTTTGAACTACAATTTATAAAAGTAATTTTTTATAAGTAATTTTCTCAAAATCAATGAACAAACCATTTCCCTTAACCATTGTCAAATCTAGGTTCATTTCATTAGTTTTAATGGATTTTTAGAAAGGGAAATCAATGTTTAAATTTTTTTTCTCGAATTTGTAGAAAGAAGATTAAACACTTAAATTTGAAAACCATTTTTAGAAACATAATTAAAATCAGTTTACCACTTTCCATGAATAACAATACACCAGAAATTCACAAAAGAAATCACATAGGAAGGGCAATGTAGCTATATATATAAACATCATAATAACTACTGCATGCAACAAAATCCAAATAGACATGGGTCAAACCTAAGAACTCGTGAAAAATATAGAACGTACCATACATGTGACTCATCCTGAAGGAATTCCCTATCTCGATAATGTTATAATGCCCATACTACTTCCCGGTATAGCTCTGCATGGCTTAACTGAGGGGCCCAATCCCCATAGAAACAATAACACAATATTCCCCTGCTATGGAGCCACTAGCCGGTGCATAATCTAAGCTAGTGCAGCATCCTTCACAAAAATTCACTTACTATGCTAGGTTCCCATGTCAATGTGTGTAATAAAAGAAATGAGGGGTGGGTCAACAAAGTCAATCCATCTGTACAAACATCACACACAAATCATGTTGTCAACATACATCAAATATAACATCTGAGTCACCCCAAATAGAGTTTTCCAAAAAAAAATATTTTATTAAAGTGCCAAACATGCCTTAACTAATTTTAAGGAAAATCCTCATTTCTCAAGTGAACCAAAACAATTGTTTGCGCTTCAAAATAAATCATTTACCAATAAACAAAATCTAAATTTAAAATTCTGTGAATTATGTTTAAAGGCCAAACGATAGTTCTTTCACTACTGGGTGTTTTCTCATCAAGAAAAAATTTAAAGTACCGTGTATAAAATAAACGGCTCTTTTTACATCGAGTGATCATTTAAAAATTTATCATTTAATACTATTTATTATTTATTAAAATTTATAAAATATCAAGAAATTAATAAATTTTAAATTTAAAGGCAAGTGTAGTGGGTGACCTACGTCGACTCGCCGCTCGATCGTGATGACACGACTCACTTCACACTTGCGCATAAGCACGTGCAAACCAATAACCATATTGTTGTGGACTTTCGTTGTTGACACGCTGCAGCAACCCCTAGACTTTAAATTCTAAAAACATTTACCCAATTCGATTAAAAATAATTTTCATCCATAATAATTATTTAATAAAACATTTTAAAAATTTTGTAAATAAAATTTTAAAGACCATTTCCAGGGAAAAAATAGTAGATAATTTATTAAATAGTTTTCAAAATATTTCTCATGACTTTAAATGCCAAAAACATCTCTCAAAACATCCTTTTAAAAGCAAACACAACTTTTCGGAACACCAAACCTCCTTCCAGACATGTTTCGCACCACTAATATAATTTAATAAACAGTTTAAAAATTTTATAAAACAAATCCTAAGTGGTATCACAAGACTTTACACAATACCAGAATACAATACACCATATATCAACACCAAACCACAACACAAACCCAACTAGAACACCGTACGAAACAACAATACCAAACTAAAACACAATACACGACATTTGCACAGATAATTAAGCACACAAAAATTCCATTTTGAAATAATAAATATAGAGACCCGAAGCTTAACGTACATGGACATTACATTACTTTTGCGGAGTACATAGTAAATAACAAAAACACACACACAAGGACCGTAATAGTTTAGTGTCTTTGGAAACTCAGAATATAATCTCTAATTATGGTGAAATATCTTCAACATCTCCCATAAAGATCTTTGTTTTTTTTCTACCTAAAAACTTTATTTATATCCTGGGGAAAAGAAAACATAAAAGGGTGAGCTCAAATTCTCAGTAATGGTAAACAAAAGAAATATCAATCACATCATATTTATAAGAACATAACATTTTCAAAATCTTAACCTGAAAAAGAGATCATAGTATCATAACATGGGATAAATCATAGTAGTGAAATGTAATCCCAATAATCACAACATAAAACATGAAACATTGTGGAGTACACACATAATCATAGAGAATAATTTCTTGTTAGTCAAGACTCATTGACAAGACTATCTTAGTGGACAAAGTCCATTTCTGAACCGAGTTCATTCCTCATTTCAGTCTTGTTTCACTGAACCGGTTTAAACTGCCGTTCCAGCCATGTCTATCTCATGAGATATAAAATCTTTACCGAACGCATTGGAGGGAGATATAGGTCCCACCCATCTCATAATGATACCATTCTTATGTGTGCCACAAAATCATAAACCATACATCATAGCATAACCCATGAAATAAAAATGGGAATTTTAAACATCGTGACATCATAAAACAATACATATAAGATAAATGAATTCATAAAGATAATTTCATCACAACATAATCAAATCAATTTAATAATAGGGATATAAACAGAACCCTTTATTATCTTAGATGGAAAATAATTTTGATAAAACACTTGAACTCTATTCTTGAGGAAAATATCCTTTCTACTTCAAAAACACATTTCCTTTCTTAACATGTCATAAAATTCTAAACTAAAAGAAGGTGATTAAAAATAAACTTGAAAACTTTTAAATGAAGCTTCTAGGAAATAATGTTTTAAAAATCCATTCATGTCATATAAGTTAAAAAACATTCTTCTCATACTTTTTTTGGAAAAGTAAAAAAACTACCTCGTAACATAAACAAAAGAAAGATTCCATACATACCATGTAGTAAAAGTAAAAAATGGGTAAAAATGAATTTAAACATACATGAAAATACTTTTATAAAACATGGAAATGGATTATAGAAATAACCCCAGTAAATACTTACGAATAAGAAATCTCGGATAAAAATGAGATTTGCAAAATTATCCCTTACCTTAGGTCCGATTTGCTTCATAAGTGTTCGAACATCCTGTATAATGATTTAAATAATGTAATTGACTTATTCCATAATCATACTCATTGGTATGATATCATATATGGTTCACTTATGAATTTATTTTACCCGTTCTTTTGTAAATTCCATGTTAAAGAACGTTTTGGGTAAAATCGTTTCATTTGTCGTCCGTGTTTTGACTTGTAATTCATCATATGATTACTTAGTAAATTATTACTTAATTAAAGAATATAAAACATGATTTATGTATAATATATATTTATAATATACATATATATAATAGATCAGTAAATGGAAAGAAATACACCGTTCATGGAGACGGTAGGCCGTACGTATGCATGAACACTGTTTTTGTTTCCTTATTGAGTTGAATGGAATTAAGTAGATTAAATAAATATATATACACATAAATAAAGTATAATTATTATGTCATATATTTCATGATTACTTATTATATATACTTTATAATCATTCATTAATGGTTAACATGGAGAATTAATCTCATCGCGTTGTGGAGACGGTAGTCCGTACGTACGCATGAGTCATGATGTCGTTCTCATGATCGTGGAATTGTATTGGAGTGTATGTATACTATTTCAGAATCAATATCACTTTACAATAATCATATATATTCATTATATACACCATTATACCCATCCAAGTAAGGTGGTGGTGGAAAATAGATTACACCACGGCGTGGAGACGGTATTCCGTACGTACGCACGCGCGGTGATTTCATTTTCCGTAGGATGGATAGATGGTGAAATAGGGTTGTTTCATACTTATAATAACATATTAGTATATTATTGATACTAATGTTATTACTTAGTAATTAAACAACTAAAGAAGAAGAAGTGGAAGAAGAAATAAAGTTCAAATATTTGGTAACGGACATTACCTCTTCTTTGAAACGCCTCTTTGAGATCTCCTTTTAGGGCACTAAAATTGGGTTTTTAAGAAGACCAGAACCTCTAGGATGTTTCTAGAGAAGTGGAGAGGAGAAATGGGAAGGGTTTGGCCGAGAATTAAGGCTCATTGTGGTGTGAGAAAGAGGGGGAGGAGGATCCCTTTTATAAGGGAGGAGAGGGGAACCTTTGGAATAACTAAAACTATTATTTTATTATAAAGTCCAATTCGGTTTTAAATAGCTCCAAATTGATTAATTTAAAAGATAAGGTGGGTATGGGTCGAAATAATCTCATCCAATAGAATTTAGACAAATTTAGGTTCCTATTTTAGCCTTATCATTTAGATTTAACATTAAGTAAAATAATTTTACTTTTACCGTGTCTTCTTCTGTTCTTATACTATAAACTTACTATAAGATGCCAAACGAACCCCAAGTTGTTTATTATTAATATATATAACCTTATCTAAGTCATTTGGCCGAACCTTAGATTTTTAAGAATAAAATAACAATTACTAATATAATATTTGTTTTAAAAACTATTTTATGTCAATTTTGACACTATTTAGTAATTGATTTTTGTGAAAATCATAACAGTATTATTAGTTTGAAAAAGTTAATTAAATCAATAATAACATGTCATATTAACCTAGAAAAGTAGTGGAATTTATAAAAAGGCTCAAATTAAAATTATTTGTGTATTTATAACATCAATTATGTCAATATTTCATTAATAAGATAATTACTGCATCATCTTTGTGTCATAAATAAATTATATTATTTAAAGTCTAAAAATTAAAAAAAAAATATCATTATGTAGGAAAGCTTTTTATCTTTCTAGTTGATATTTATAGTCGAATGTATCTTATGTATAACCCTATATTAAAAATGATATACTTATTAAACTTTGATTTTAACTATTTTAACCATTCTTTAAATAAAATAGTAATAAATGTACTAATCTAATCCAGGTGGGCCTAAATGGTAATATTTTATTCCTAAGGTTGTTTTTGGTCGAATTAAACTTGTTCAATAGAATTAGGACATGTTTTAATGTAATAATAATGT
The DNA here is from genome assembly GCA_963277665.1 of Viscum album. Classification (NCBI taxonomy): domain Eukaryota; kingdom Viridiplantae; phylum Streptophyta; class Magnoliopsida; order Santalales; family Viscaceae; genus Viscum; species Viscum album. The sequence continues at coordinate 408,306,352 of OY728129.1, read as the reverse complement.
CATTTTTTCCCTTAATTACCCTATTTACTTTTAACCGTGTTAAATAAAAGTAAAAAGTTAGTATTCACCAAAAATTATTTTCATCTCATTGAACCACATTTTACTTATTGACATTAACTGTGTCTCTCGGATTTTGAAATTCCACTCACAGAAGAGGTAAAATTATGTTTTATGAAAAAGTCATTTTTTTGACTACCACTTAGTGGTTTCACTATTCATCAAAAAAATGAATGTTTCCAGAAAAATACCAGAAATTAGGCCTAAGCTATATTTGATATTAAGAACTAAAAAATGATGTCTATTTTACCAAATTCAAAACATATCAGTTGCATTAATTAATTTAAAAATTATTTCCCGTCGTCAAAACAAATAGCGTGTTCTTAAGAGATAATAATTATCAAAAGATTGGCACTTGTTTATGTCTGGATTAAATGTGAAATTACATCCAATGACCAACATTGTATTAAATTGTAAAAATATATTCTAAATATACTTTAAAACCACTCAAATTAATAATTTATCACTATTAATTATTTCGATTAAAAATATTGTTTTTAATTAAAATTTAGTGATTTTCACTATTCATCAGAATATGAAAGTTATCCGAAAAGTACCAAAATATCACCCTAAGCTAATTTCGATATTCAGAATCCAAAAATGAAGTCCATTTTTGAAAAATAAAATTTAAAAAATTTCAAAAGGTGGTTATTACTATTCATAACGGCTAGTTTTAATAATATTTTAATAGCATATCGTTGTTTAGGGAAACTCGGTATTGCGTACTACACATGCTATCGAGGAAGGTAGCGATTGCGTGTAATACAAGTCAAGTCAAGGATGTCTGTTGTGCAAGACCCTTTTGGTGTAGCGTATAACACAAGACATTAATGAAATTAAAAAGAATACTTTTCATAAAATCTCGGGGTGTTAAATTCTACCCCCCTTAAAATGAATTTCGCCCTCGAAATTCATCGGGGTTATAAATGGTTTACTACTCGAAAGTTTCATTAAAAGAAACTCACATCGTAAAAAGGAATACCAAAACCAATCTTTAAAAACAAAAGTATGAAACGTAATAGTTACCCAAATAAACTAATCACTGGCTTTCCACATAGGTGCAAATATGGATATGGAAGAGAAACCTAACCATCATGTTCTGATGGAGAGTGGTAGAGAACATGGCTATGGAAAAGACAGCAATCACAAAGCCTTAAATTTGTGACGATCTACGGTACCATCTGATTCATCAGATATAAAAGCACTAGGACAACATTTTTGGTTTTCAAGATCATTTCCCTAAAGTTGAAGAATTTGAATTAGAATAAATACTTACTTTATTTTGGTATAATATCACTGTTGTTCGGGACTTGAAAAATTTCCACTTCATCTCTTAATGAAATGATGATGAATTTTTTATTTGTGAAGTGTTATCAGATCATGTGATAGAATGACGGGTCATTCCATCTGTCTCAAAAAAAAGGTTAGAAAAAGTTATTAAATATACATAAGTCGATCTATAGTGAGATTAATTATATTTGGTTGCTAAAATGGACTTATAATTCATATATCATACTGATTAATATACTAAAACTAGTTTATAGTAAACAGGGACTTCTTGTAGGCCAGTGGTAGGTGATAAAGGCCAGTCGCACTTCGGTTGTGGGTTCGATTTCCACAGCCTTGTCTGACGCGATGCGTTGTCGCCCTTCCTGCAGGTTGTCCTTTTTCTAAAACTATATTACTATAACATCCCATCAATAATATCGAAAAATACTAACTTATGTCCACCATAATCCATTCCAATATATAGGCTTATCTAAAATACTTTGGTCCAAGCTCATTACTTGAAATGTCACATAACAATCACATGAATGCCACCATTTATCCCATATATCATAAGATATATCAGGTTGGTCAAATTAAAAACATGTGAATACCTTAATCTTGTATACCCATTGAACCTTAGTGAAAACATAAATGCAGTTAAAAGATAACACTTTTCACAAACCAAAATCCTCAAAATTATTTATACTCAAACCACGATATATCCTTCTCCTTATATCAGTCATGAGCTCATTAATACTATCAAACATTTAATTTTCTCATTATCCCTTCATTATGGGCATATCATCATATTTCGAAAATAACTGAATAACCTTTAATGGATACTGGTACAATTAGTCATACACTTTCAAAACTCAAGGAAAGACAACAGTGTAACAATCCTTAGATGTCTCTTTATTCCATAGTACCATGAGATTACTTATACAACATTACACTTGATAAACATGTAATCATTCCACTACCTTCTTAAACCATTGACCGAGCTTCAACAATTATTTAATCTCACATATCATTTGTAGTCCCTTTATCATCAACAACATAAATACTGCCCATACGGCCATACTGATTCTCTTCATGAGACTTTCCCTTAGGTCATTGGTTTTCATAATGCCCGTACATTCCACATTTAAAACATTTAACCATTGTTGATGTCATAGAAATACCACTATCCTAATCCATGGTGTTAACTAAACCTTTTCCTTTTCACTTACTGGCTTTGTGTCCTTCTTTTCCACACCCAAAGAATCTTCCAGTTCCCTTGAAACAATCTCCTCGATGCCTCTTCCCACATGATTTACATGAGGGAAATTTAACTTTCTTTCCATTATGATCATCATGAAATTCCATATTTCTCTTATTATCTGAGTCAGGAAACTTACCAAATTTGAGATTATTGATCATATTATGAGATTTCTGATTAGGCATAATAACGATGTTTGGACTTCCAGATCCCATTTCATTTGGTTTCTCAGGAATAATATCATTCCCTTGTCTGTCATATCCTCCATTATCGTGAATCTTCCTGTTTCCAGCCATTTTCTAAAACCCAAAAAGAATAGTGTGAGAGGAAAAAATCATTATTGGGAAAAAAATAGTAAAGGGGGGAGTTCCCTCAATATCTAACATCTTAGGATAAATTCTAAGATTGGTAACTTAGTTCTAGGACTATATCCTATACGTATACTTACCCTTAGGGACATCCCTAAACATACCTTAGAAATATCTCTAGGGATCTCACTAATGTTTTCGCATCCTAGTTTCCAAAGGTTGACTAAACCATTCCTCTGATACCAACTGTAGAGACCCGAAGCTTAACATACATGGACATTACATTACTTTTTTGGAATACTTAGTACATAACAAAAACACACACACAAGGACCGTAATAGATTAGTGTCTTTGGAAACTCGTAATATAATATTCTAATCGTTGTGAAAGATCTTCAACATCTCCCATAAATATCTTCCTTTTTTTCTACCTAAAACCTTTATTTATATCCTGGGGAAAAGAAAACATAAAAGGGTGAGCTCAAATGCTCAGTAAGGGTAAACAAAAGAAATATCAATCACATCATATTCATAAGAACATAACATTTTGGAAATCTTAACATGCAAAAGAGATCATAATATCATAACATGGGATAAATCATATTAGTGAAATGTAATCCCAATAATCACAACGTAAAACATGAAAATTTGTGTTGTACACACATAATCATAGAGAATCATTTCATGTTAGTCAAGACTAATTTCCAAGACTATCCTAGTGGACAAAGTCCATTTCTGAACCGAGTTCATTCCTCTTTTCAGTCCTGTTTCACTGAACCAGTTTAACCGGCCGTTCCAGCCATGTCTATCTCGTGAGATATAAAATCTTTACCCAATGCATTGGAGGGATATATTGGTCCCACACATCTTATAATGATACCATTCTTTTTTGTGCCACAAAATCATAAACCATACATCATAGAATAACCCATGAAATAAAAATGGGAATTTTAAACATCGTGACATCATAAAACAATTCATACAAGATAAAGGAATTCATAAAAATGATTCCATCACAACATAATCAAATCAATGTAATAATAGGGATAGAAACATAACCCCTTATTATCTTAGATGGAAAATAATTTTGATAAAACACTTGAACTCCATTCTTGAGGAAAATATCCTTTGTACTTCAAAAACACTTTTCCTTTCTTAACATGTCATAAAATTCTAAACTAAAAGAAGTTGATTAAAAATAAACTTGAAAAAATTTAAAGGAAGCTTCTTGGAAATAATGTTTTAAAAATCCATTCATGCCGTATAAGTTAATAAAACATTCTTCTCATACTTTTGTCGGAAAAGTCAAAAAAGTACCTCGTAACGTAAAAAAAAGAAAGATTCCTTACATACCATGTATTAAAAGACAAAAATGGGTAAAAATGACTTTAAACAGACATGAAAATACTTTTATAAAACATGAACATGGATGATAGAAATAACTCCAGTAAATACTTACGAATAAGCAATCTCGGATAAAAATGAGATTTGCTAAATTATCCCTTACCTTAGGTCCGATTTGCTTCGTAATTGTCTGAAACTCCTGTATAATGATTTAAATAATTTCATTGAATTATTCCAGAATCATAATCATTGTTATTATATCATATATGGTTCACTTATGACATTATTTTACCCGTTCTTTTGTAAATTCCATGTTAAAGAGCGTTTTGGGTAAAATCGTTTCATTTGTCGTCCGTGTTTAGACTTGTAATTATTCATAGTATTACATAGATCATGATTACATAATTCTAGAATATAAAACATGATTTATATATAATATATATTTAGAATATACATATATATAATAGATCAGTAAATGGAAAGAAATACACCGTTAATGGAGACGGTAGGCCGTACGTACGCATGAACGCTGTTTTCGTTTCCTTATTGAGTTGAATGGAATTAAGTAGATTAAATACATATATATACAAATAAATCCAGTATCATTATTATGTCATATATTTCATGATTACTTATTATATATACTTTATAACCATTCATGAATGGTTAACGTGGAGAATGAATCTCATCGCATCGTGGAGACGGTAGTCCGTATGTACGCACGATCGATGATGTCATTCTCATGATCTTGGAATTGTATTGGAATGTATTTATACTATTTCAGAATAAATATCAATTTAAAATAATCATATATATTTATTATTTACACCATTATACCCATCCATGTAAGGTGGTGGTGGAAAATAGATTACACAACGACGTGGAGACGGTATTCCGTACGTACGCACGCGCTGTGAGTTCATTTTCCGTAGGATGTATAGATGGTGAAATAGGGTTTTATCATACATATAATAACATATAAGTATATGAGTGATACTGATGTTATTACTTCATAATTAAACAACTAAAGAAGAAGAAGTGGAAGAAGAAATAAAGTTGAAAGAATTGGTAACAGACATTACCTCTTCTTTGAAACGCCTCTTTGAGATCTCCTTTTAGGGCACTAAAATTGGTCTTTTAATAATACCAAGACCTCTAGGATGTTTCTAGGGAAGTGGAGAGGAGAAATTGGCAGGGTTTGGCCGAGCATGAAGGCTCAAAGTGGTGTGAGGAAGAGGGGGAGGAGGTGCCCTTTTATAAGGGAGGAGAGGGGCACCTTTGGAATAACTAAAACTATTATTTTATTACAAAGTCAAATTCGGTTTTAAAAAGCTCCAAATTGATTTATTTCTAAGATAAGGTGGCTATGGGTAGAGATCCTCTCATAAAATATAATTTAAACAAATTTAGGTTCCTATTTTAAACTTATCATTTAGATTTAACATTAAGTAAAATAATTTTACTTTTACCGTGTTTTCTTGTGTTCTTATACTATAAACTTACTATAAGCAGCCAAACGAACCCCAAGTTATTTATTATTAATATATATAACCTTATCTATGACATTTGGCCGATCCTTATATTTTTATGAATAAAATAACAATTACTAATATAATATTTGTTTTAAAAACTATTTTATGTCAATTTTCACACTATTTAGTAATTGATTTTTGTGAAAATCATAACAGAATTATTAGTTCGAAAAAAGTTAATTAAATCAATACTAACATGTCATATTATCTTTGAAAATTATTGGAATTCATAAAAAGTCTCAAATTATATTTATTTGGGTATTTATATCATCAATTATGTCAATATATCATTAATAAGATAATTACTGCATCATCTTTGTGTCATAAATAAATTACATTATTTAAAGTCTAAAAATTACAAATAAAATACCATTATGTAGGAAAGATTTTTAGATTTCTAATTAATATTTATAGTCGAATTTATCTTATGTATAACCCTATATTAAAAATGATATACTTATTAAACTTTGATTTTAACTATTTTAACCCTTCTTTAAATAAATTATTATTAATGTCCTAATCTAATCCACGTGGGCCTAAATGGTCATCTTTTATTCCTAAGGTTGTTTTGGGTCGAATTACACTTGTACAATAGAATTAGGACATGTGTTATGGTAATAATAAAATCATTTTTACCCTTAATTACCATATTTACTTTTAATCGTGGTAAATAAAAGTAAAAAATTACTATTCACCAAAAAATATTTTCATCTCATTGAACCACATTTTACTTACTGACATCAACCGTGTCTCTCGGAGTTTTGAAATTCCACTCACAGAAGTGGTAAAATGATGTTTTATGAAAAATTCATTTTTTTAACTACCACTTAGTGGTTTCACTATTCATCAAAAAAATGAAAGTTTCCAGAAAAATACCAGAAATTAGGCCTAAGATATATTTGATATTATGAAATCAAAAATGATATCTATTTTACCAAATTCAATACATATCAATTGCATTAATTAATTTAAAAATTATTTCCCGTCGTCAAAACAAATAGCGTGTTCTTAAGAGATAATAACTATCAAAAGATTGACACCTGTTTATGTCTGGTTTAAATGTGAAATTACATCCAATGACTAACATTGTATTAAATTGTAAAAATGTATTATAAATATACATTAAAACCACTCAAATTAATAATTTATCACTATTAATTATTTTTATTAAAAAAGTTGTTTTTAATTAAAATTTAGAAATTTTCACTATTCATCAGAATATGAAAGTTATCCGAAAAGTACCAAAATTTCACCCTAAGCTAATTTCGATATTAAGAATCCAAAAATGAAGTCCATTTTGAAAAATAAAATTTAAAAAATTTCAAAAATTGGTTATTACTATTCATAACGGCTAGTTTTAATAATATTTTAATAGCATGTCATTGTTTAGTGAACCTCGGTATTGCGTACTACACACGCTATCGAGGAAAGTCGTGATTGAGTGTAATACAAGGCAAGTCAAGGATGCGTGTGGTGCAAGATCCTTTTGGTGTAGCGTACAATACAATACATTAATGAAATTAAAAAGAATACTTTTCATAAAATCTTGTGGTGTTACAATAAACACACCAAAACAGATTTTAAACAAGATTTGCAGTGCACAAACAAATTAATAAATATGATAAATTAATTAAATAAACAAACTAATTTTTCAGATAAAATTTATACACGGAACCACCTACCTTGGTGTAGGAAAACCTCAAAATTTTGGTGCGAAACCTCAGCCGCATGTTAGTGGTACCTCAAATAACACAACTAAACCCTAAAATCATAGAATCAAATAAATTACACCATAAAAAAATAAAACACAACACCAAACTCTAACCTGAAAATCCCCAAATCAAGAAATCAGCCTATGAATGGGAAGCACACCAATGAAGAGGGTATCGAAGAGTAACAGATCTTGAGGGAGGGCCACCAAAGAAGCACCACACCGGAAAACAGGCCAGAAAGGAGGGGAGACATGGGTCCGGTGGACGCGGGGCAGTGGCGGCGCACGGCTGGTTCAGTGAGAGGCGGGCGACATGGATCGGTTGGGAAGCTGTCTGGGAGAGGAGGGGCGGTGTCCGGTGTGGATGACCGGTGAGGGGAAGTGGGTTTCGCCCGCTAGGGTTAAGAGGGATGGTTTCCTATGCAAACCATGGAGGGGAGGAGTGGTCGTTGCGATAGGAGAGAGGAGAGAGAGAAAGGGAGAGAAAAAAAAGAAAAGAGGAAAAGAAAGAAAAAGAGAAAAAAATAAAAGGAAATACAAAAAATAAGTTTAAATTTATATCCTAATACACTCTAACAAATTTAATATTAATAAGAAAAAGAAATTAATAAAATAAACCATGATAATAAAATTATTTATTGTGGACAGACACCGAGCAGGGTCGCGCACAGTGTCACACGCATGGTCGCACGCACGGTCGCCGCTCATGGTCGCGTGCCTTCAAAAGAACCCAAAAATTATCAATTTAAAATAAAGCATCGTTTTGGGTGTGGAAATTATCCCCACCATGACACTTTCTCCCCCAGAAGGTCCCAAAAATAATTGGTTAACCAAAGGTTCCAAGAAAGACTGTAAAGGCCGGAAGGTATTGTAAACAAAACCTTCATTGCTCGAAGACTGAGAATTTAAGACACCCATAACATGAAATTCCTGAGATCTCAAAAATACAATCATTATGCGAAAAAACCAACAGTAAAATGTTCACCTCCAAACACAACTTCAACATGGAACACTCTGACCCCTAACATAGGAAACACCAGGGCTCGCTCGAGACCTCCAAGAACACTCACAAGGTGACCCACTGCCCGAGCAAACCAATTAAAATGATTAGGGTCGGGCAGAGCCGAACCAAGGGATTGTCCTGCCATGCACACTTTAAAGATAGAGTTTTCCATAAGTTCATCCAATGGTGGTCTCTCCACCATATTAGAATCCTTTTCAAATATTGGTTCTCCAAACCAAAACAGTTCACAAACCCAGAAAAAACCTCTAACATTGGCTTAACCCTCTAAGCTCCCTATGTTGAACCAAACTGACACAAGAGAAGATTATGGCGAGACCTGTAGTGGGTCTACCCACCATTTTAGAATTTTTCTAACACAACGACACCTGCGCGGGCATTCCCAGTTTACTTTGAGTGATACAGACTGAACTCTTCATCACAAACCCGCCACATGGGTTGACCCACACAGATGATTCCCACACTAACCAATACTCCTTCACATTTGAGGGTTTTGACAGTGGAAACCCCTATCCAAGAGATGAACTGGACAGATGCGCGTCAATTCCACAAGACATGTGAATCTCCAAAATGAGTACAATTTTGATCCATAGCGGACCACCAGAAGCGTCACAGAGCACACTCATTGTAAGAGGGATTATCCGAAACTCTTTAAAGCCCGAGATGAACTTCCATAAGTCAAGACCACTACAAGGAGATGAGGAATTTATTCCCCTCATAAAAAAACGAAACCTTCAGAGATGATATTGCAGTAGGGAAACTTAAGCCATCCCCATCTTGACACTGCAGATGTAAGTTAGACCAAGCTCATCCCATGTCTGATGAGTTTTGACTGCGCAGAAGCTTCACCCTGATACCTATGGCTAGGTACCTGATATCTGAAGCATCTACCGCATTACAGTCATATGTTGACCACCTCTGATTGGAATTTCCTCCACTAGAAAAGCAGCCTGCATACTTCTCCTCATGTCCTGCATGGCCACTCTATCAACATACCAACTGAGAATTGCAATGAATGACCTAGAGTGTCTGACTGACCACACTATAAAAAGAAAGTTGAGCGGTCTATCTGACAATCAACACGAACTGATGAAAGGAGTGATCCAAGAACATGACCCTTCGGTTCACACTCCTCATCATATTAAGAACCTTCACTTCCTTAATTACAACCATTAGATGAGGTTAGTCTTAAGGATCGCTCCAGGCATCCTTATTCGTAAAAAAAAATGAAGCGATCATCATTTACTGGTTTAGTGCCACTCCACCAGGAATACTCATGAAAACTTACACCCACACAAATTTTAGAGTTCTTCCAAAACCTAAGACACTCTTGACTTTCCCAAAGAATTCAACGATATCCAATAGACCTTGTCATCTACAAAAAATCGACACAATCGAGCAGAACCCAACTCCGCCACTCCACTGCGAGTCTGGGCTGAGCCACGAACCGAGAGACCTTCTAGAAACCCATAGGACATTTTAGGGGGCATATCCCAAACAAGGAACACAAAAAAGCCTTCCAAAAATCCAAACACATCACAAAGAGAACATCCATATTCCAATCACAAATACAATAATTCCAATCTAAAACATCAATTCATTCTTAAAGAAAAACCCCCGCTTGAGAAACCAAACACAATCCAACAAAACCCAAAATCTCTTTTGAATTCATTACTTTCACTCCAGACTCAAAACCATTTTCAATTTTCTAAAACCATTTAAGCACAAGAAATAATTTTAGAGAAAACCCCACTTTTCAGAAAACAAGATTCAGCGTTCAAAATCACTCACTCGCCACTGATATTCCTAGATGCCTCACAGATTTGAATTTTTGTGCCTCCCAGGCACCCATCCACACAATCCACCAACTATCCGTTAATCACTTCCACATGAACATGCGAGCACCCATAGGAATACCATTGGAAAAGAAACAATGATATTTTTATTTCAAAAAATTACATTCCCAATTTTCCAAAATACCTTTTTCCAACTATTTCAAAAACTCAAAACAAATTTCAAAAATGATTTCCATTTATAATGACAACCACTCCAATTTCAAACAACCCAAGACATCCTTTTAGAAATTCTTCTTCAACAAATCAACGTAAAATTACAAAAACAAGGTCTAAGAGAAACACACCCCAAATATCATGTCAATCGTACACCAAAATAAAATAAGATCAGCACCAAAGTCTGCTTCCCTTTTTAAAGGAAAACAATCTCATGACAATACCAATATTGAAGCAAGATATCAAAAACATTAAAGCACCTGGGCGGAGGACTAGTGGTCGTGTCTAACCTGACTACATGGTTTTGAAGACCATGCCCTAGGAATGCACCAACCACTAAGAGTGTCGAACCGTACTCTCAGGAATCACATGGATCTCTACTCCATGTGAGACTGCACGTAGTCCCGGTTTACTCCCATTGGCATCCCCCATCCAAAAAGACCAAGGCCAAAAAATAAATACCGTACTACCCCTGGTTACAAGAGGATCAGAATGAGTAAGAGTTCGCGACGCTCTTCTCGCACCTACCACTCTAGTACCGATAGTCCTATCTCCGATCTACCTGACACACCAAATAACAAGAACAAAAACATCCTATGATACAATTTTTTCATGAACCAGACTGGGTCGCCATCCGACCCAGCTCCCGACCCGGTCTGCGGCAAGGCCCGAGAGTCATTCCCGATCCTCCCGGGCTGGCGACCAGCGCCAGGGCATCAACGAGGCAAGTGGGAACGACTTCACCCAATAAAAATAAAGAAATCAGAAAAACAGAACAACATACTAACCTGACTACAACCAAAAACTCATCGTGACCTCGAGAGTCACACCCCAAACCACAACCAAGTCTCACCCACGACGAACATACTCATGTCAAAACTGCAGTAGAAACTAAAAACAAGAAAACACTATTGGCATGAGTATTAAAACTCAGTATGTAGGCCTGACTATTTCTATTCGCAATGCACACGTCATTAAATAAAGAATTCACTAATTTTAAGTATAAACTACAATTTAAAAAAGTATGTTTTTCTAAGTATTTTTCTCAAAAGAAAATTAAAAACCATTGCCCTTAACCATTGTCAAATATAGATTCATTTCATTAGTCTAAATGGATTTTTAGAATGGGAAAGTGATGTTTATATTTTTTTTAAATTTTTACAAAGAAGATTAAACACTTACAATTGAGAACAATTTTTAGGAACCTAATTAAAATCAGTTTACCACTTTCAAAGGAGAACAATACACCAGAAATGCACAAAAGTAATTACACAGGAAGGGAAATGTAGGTATAAATATAAGCATGATAATCACTACTGCATGCAACAAAAGCCGAATAGACAAGGGTCAAACCTAGGATCTCATGAACAATCTAGAATGTACCATACATGTGACTCATCCTAAAGGCATGCCCAAACTCGATGATGTCCTAATGCCCATACTACTACCTGGTATATCCCTACATGGCCTAACCGAGGGGCCCAATCCCCATAGTAGTAATAACACAGTAATCCCCTGCTATGGGGCCACTATCCAGTGCATAATCTAAACTAGTGCAACATCATTCACAAAACTTCACTTACTATGCCAGGTTCCCATGTCAATGTGTGTAATAAATGAAGGGGGGGTGAGTCAAGAAAGTCAATCAATCAGTGCAAGCGTCACACACAAATCATGCAGTCAATGAACATCAAATATCACATATGAGTCACCCAAATAGAGTTTTCCAAAATAATTTATTTTATTAAAATGCCAAATGGGCCTTCACCATTTTTAAGGAAAATCATCATTTCTCAAGTGAACCAAAACACTTGTCTATGCTTCAAAATAAATCATTTACCAATAAACCAAAACTACATTTAAAATTCCATGAATTATGCTTAAAGTCAAAATACGCATTCTTTCACTACTGGGTGTCCACTCATCATGAAAACATTTCAAGTGTCGTGTATAAAATAAACGACTATTTTTACATCAAGTGATTATTTAAATATTTATCATTTAATACTATTTATTATTTATTAAAATTTATAAAATATAAAGAAATTAATAAATTTTAAATTTAAAGGCAAGTGCAGTGGGGGACCTACCTCAACTCACCGCTCGATCATGATGACACAACTCGCTTCACACTTGCGCATAAGCACACACAAGCCGATAACCGTAGTGTCGTGGACTTTTGTTGAAGACATGTTGCAACAACCACGAGACTTTAAATTCCAAAAACCATTACCCAAATCGATTAAAAATAATTTTCATCCTTAATAATTATTTAGTAAAACATTTAAAAAATATTATAAATAAAATTTTAAAGACCATTTCCATAGATAAAGAAAACACTAGAAAATTTATTAAACAATTTTCAAAATATTTCACATGACTTTAAATGCCAAAAACTTCACTCAAAACATCCTTTTGAAACCAAACACACCTTGGCGCAACACCAAACCACCTTCCAGACATGTTTCGCACCATTAATATAATTTAATAAACAGTTTAAAAATTTTATAAAACATATCGTGAGAGGTATCACAAGACTTTACACAATACCAGAATACAATACACCGCACATCAACACTAAACCACAACACAAAACCAACCAGAACACAGTATGCAACAACAACACCAAACTAAATCACAATACACAACAACTTCACAGCTAATTAAGCACACACAAATTCCATTTTGAAATATTATAAAACAGATTTGAAACAAGCTTGTCAGTGCACAAACAAATTAATTAATATGCTAAATTAATTAAATAAACAAACTAATTTTTCAGATAAAATTTATACGCGGAACCACCTACCTCGGTGTAAGAAAACCTCAAAATTTTGGTGCAAAACCTCTTTCTCATTTTAGTGGAACCTCAAATAGCATAACTAAACCCTAAAATTAAAGAATCAAATCAATTAAACCATAAACAAATCAAACACAACATCAAACCCTAACCCGAAAATCCCCAAATCAATAAATCAGCCTATGAAGGGGAAACACACCTATGACGAGGGTTCCGAAGAGTAATGGATCTTGATAGAGGGCCACCGGAGATGCGCCTCATTGAAGAACTGACCAAAATGGAGGGGAGACACAGTTCTAGGTGACGTGGGGCAGCGACGACGCACGGCTGGTTCGGTGTGAGGCGGAGGGCGTGGCTCAGTTGAGTGGTTGTCCGGAAGAGGAGGGGCAGTGTGCGGTGTGGCTGGCCGAAGAGGGGAAGTGGGTTTCACCAGCTAGGGTTAGGAGGGAGCGTTTCATGTGCAAACCATGGAGGGGAGGAGTGGATTGTGCGACGGGAGAGAGGATATAAATAAATGGAGAGAAAAAGAAAGAAAATAGAAAAAGAATGAAAAAGAGAAAAAAATAAAAGAAAATAAAAATAAAAATAAAGATAAATTTATATCATAATAAATTCTAAAAAATTTAATATTAATAAGAAAAATAAAATAATAAAATCAACCATGATAATAAAATTATTTATTGCGGACGGACATCACGCAGGGTCGCGCGCATGGTCACGTGCCCACAAAAGAACCCATAAATAATCAATTTAAAATAAAGCATCAGTCGGGGTCATAGATATGATATAGTCTATATAGGATTCTCCAAGACCTACACCTCATATGGATGATATGAATCATGATTTTCAATAGTACAATGTTTCTATTTTTTGGGGGGATAGTGGACCACAAACTGCTGATTCTTGTATAGAGGTTAATCTATAAATCATTGAGTGTATAGAGACCCCTCCAGAGAAGTGGTTCAATCTCAAAACCTAAAAGCTTTGTGATTAGGACAAGAACTGATGGGATGTGATTACTCAAGCTGGTCATCATCATGGTATGGTGTGGGCGGAATTTCGGACTGTATTCTATGAGTACTTCTTTCCTCAGACACTAAGAGATGACAGATCTAGAGTGTTCTTGCACCTGGAGTAAGGTGATATGTCCATCATCGAATATTCATTGCATTTTATTGAGTTAAATTTTTTTAAATTGCTTCTATCAAGTGATGAGATATCATGTTCTAGTCACGTTGGGGATGGGATGATGAATTCCACCCATACTCAAGTAAACTTATTTGACCTAGTTACTTTTTCTGATATCTTGAACTAGGACCTTATTAATGAACTCAACATGAGGGAAGGTGATAGTACTAGGCACATAGGTTCAGTGATGAGGTAGGGAAATAGTTCATCTAGTAGTATAAATTATTAATTTGAGGTTTCTCTTCAAATTAGTGGATGTTAGTGTAACCACACTATAAGATTGGTTATATTCCACAAGTGTGGACGGTAGAGGAATCTAAAGACTCAGTGTGATAGGGAAATAATGGAGTGTCTAGCTTGCGACCATAAAGGGGAATATTCAGAGATTATATCTGAAATTTACATATATTTCTAGTGGAAGAGGATCTACAGTGGGTCCACCTTCGGGAGTAGGATCAGTTGTGCTGCGTTAGGTAGGAAGTTGGAGTAGCACTAACAGAACTGGACAAGGAGGAGGTTATGGACCGGGTATCCAGACTTTCGATTATCAGTTCTAGTAGAGTTGACATACTCATGGTATTTCTTTTATGGAACATGGAATTAGAAGCCTAATAAATGATTTACAAATGATACCCATCGATCACTTCGAAGGATCATATAAATTATGTTGTATTTTTCTAGTAGCATATATTATTGTATCTTCTTTGTTCAATTCATGTGCTTCACACTACTTTATCTATTTATCAATATTAAAGATTCTCTAGGGTAAAATTCAGTAATAACGTGGTATCATGACCTTTGAAACAACATTGGGAGTATGGTTAGTGGGTGTATTCCAATGCATATATTTCCCCTTAAGGCTGTTAGTTATCCCTTTCTATGGGAGATATTTGTACTCAGGATGACGGGTTTTTATGACATTCTCATAATGGATTGGATGGTTCTCTATCATGCCTATGTGGTCTTCTATCACCACATGGTGTTGTTTACATCAATATAAGGAAATATTTATCTCTATAAGAGTGAGTGGAATATCTATGTCAATAGAGATTAATTAGATCATCATGGGCTAGGTGGAGTGACTGCCATGATTAATAGTATTTTTTTGTAGAAGAGCAGGGATTTCATTAGATTGAATTTACTTAGGTAGTGGATAATTATAGGTAAATCATACTTGATTATTTGGTTGGATTTACACATGATAGATAGGTAGAGTTCATGATCAAGATTTTTATAGGAGTATATCTAGTGTCCATTCTTCCATAAAGGATGGTACCTACTAAGTTCCAGTAGCTCAAGTGATAATTGGAGGATCTTGAGGACAAGGGTTTTATCAAACCCATTAATTATTCATGGGGTTCTACCGCTCTTTTCACCAAGAATGTGGATTAAACCCCTCATTAATGCGTGGATTACTAATGGTTTCAATGAATTAAAATTAAGAACCAGTATCCATTGACTCAAATAGATGATCTCTTTGACCAGCTCAGAGGAGTTAGGGTATTCTCAAAGATCAACCAGAGATCAGGCTATCATCAATTGTGAGACAAGACTTTATACATAACTCATTAAAATTTCCATAGAAGGTATGATCTTTATTAGTATCTCATTATTTCATCTAGTATTATTAATGTTCCTTCCTTTTTCATGGCATTGATGAATAGATTTTTCCACCCCTATCTAGTATCCTTTGTCATGGTCTTCATGGAAGAAATATTGGTTTATTTTGAAACTCATAATGATCATGATTTACAAATTTAGATCATCATGAATATACCGAGAGAGTATTATATTTATTCCAATCTTGTGATGTTACAATTATGGATTGACAAATATCAATTCTTGGGTCATATTATCTCAGAATCATGAGTATCAATTGACCACGAGAAGGTGAATGTTGTAGTTTCCTGGCGGAAGCCAAAGAATGTGGTTGATAAAAAAGTTTATTGGGTATTCCTAGTTATTACAGGTGTTTTATACATGAATTATCATTCCTTGATACACATTTTACTAGTTTTATGAATAAGGGTGTCAAGTTCTTATGGTCTGGAGCATGCGATAAAGTCTTTTACAATTTTAAAGGAATGCATGTTTCAACATTTATTTTGATTCTGTTAGTCTATAAAAGAGGATATACAATGTTATATGATGAAACAAGCATTGATATAGGTGTAGTTATGATGCTATAGGATGGAGTCATTAAGTATGGGTCTCTGAAATTGATCCCTCATGAGAGGAATTACCCAATGCATGAACATGAGCTAACAGTTGTTGTTCATGTCTTATGTTGTATGATAAACTATATTACAGGTGATGCACCAAATTTTTGGTGTACATTTTCACATAATCTATTGAAAATAAGAACATTATTTTAGAAAACATCTACTATTGAGTGGAAAAATACTCTGAATTCGGTGATCTTGTTCATTTTCAGGTGATTTCTGGCCAAACACACAAACCAGTGGAAAACTGAGGAAAATTTACCACTACATGGCATGTACATATATAAATTCCATGTAAATTAAGACTCAGACATATATTATCTAGGAAAACTAGATGCCCAAGTAACCAGAAGCTGGTACACGCTGTGTTCAACATATACATGCCATGTGATCCCTTCTTGAAGTAGTTGGCGGATGAGAAGAAGTCTACACGCCCACGTGGCTGGATGATGGGGACACTTCGTGTCCACATATACACATTGTATAAACTTTTATAGAAGCATTTGGTGTCTGAAAATTGAGACCACATGTTGTGTATAGCCACCTATTAGGCGGAACCATGTTCCAAGTCAAAGATGACCTGTTAGGTCAACTACCAGCGGAGAAAATAATTACAAAATCACGCAGACAAAAGTACACGGTGTGTACTTTTTTCACACGCCATATAGTTTTATATTCTATAAATAGATGCCCTGGACTCTGGTTCAAGGGAGTGGAGAATGGGGTGAAGGTCTAATGGAAATAAGCTTTGTTGTCATGTTACAACAATTCGATTACTTTGTCATTCTACCGTTCTACCGAAGAGCCACGTTCACCTCAAAGTTTCCACGATGATCACATCAGGTATCGTGAGCTTTGTGTTTATCTTTTCCTTCTATGTGTAACTAAAAAACTAGTGTGTTGGGGTTTTGTAAGACGATGAGTTGTAATTTAGATTAGTTTTTATGAATGTGTTAGTTTTTTTAACTTCTTCTTATTCGTCTTAGATCACTTCATCTTATTACTGAAAATTCTAAGCCAGACGAAGGGAAGAATTTTCAGGGATTTAAAAGAAGAATAATGATGAATAATTTAATGATCATTGGAAGTATTCATCGACTCAAAATGGACTAAGCCAAAGAAAGAACTATGAAACAATGACTACCAGACCAATGAGTTAGGTTCCTCATCTCTAAACGTAATTTTACCGGACCAAGGAAACCTTGTTACAAATTGAAACCCATAGTGTTGGGTTATTATGAAAAACACAACTTCATAAGCAATTCCATCTAATAAAAAAACCCCCTAATAATCCAAATCCCCAATGTATTTCCTTCTTTATTTGCATGAAAACCAATTTTCTACTATTTTCCTTTATTCAATTAAGTAATTTTTTAAATGAAAAATTAATCCAATTACTCTTTGTATCCAAACATCAAAAACCGACTCTAAATTCAGAAAACTTTGCTAAAAAGAAAATAAAAAATAGATAATCAAGACAAGAATAACTTCTTTTTCCCTGCGGATCAACCCCATACTGGTACTGTACTTGTTAGGGTAATATCAATTTGGTACACTGATAACATACATTTAGTAAAATGACCTACCAACAGGTGAGGAATTTTTGGTGTATATGGACCACACAAACGTCAAATGTTTCTTTACTTATCATTAATTTAATCAAAATAGATAATATGTGTCAAATATATTTAGTCCTTTTATTTTGAGATTTCATATATTCCCATAAAGTGAAATGTGGTAGTGGATGTATTGAGTCAAAAAACTCTAGCACAATCCATACATGATGCCAATGATGAATGAAAATTCATGGAACTAATATTTATGTGGAAAATGGAGTTTCATGATACTAATAATAAATATTGTCTTAAAACCTTGATAGTAACCTCTTCTATCCTTGATCGGGTGAGGAGCATGCAATATTTAGATCCTAAAGGCTTTGTTCTCCGAGCTAGTATTTATAGCGAGGACCCGCCTATGGATTGGTCTTTGGATGGAGATAATATCCACCATGTAAGTGGTTATACCGAGTTTCCTATATATATGAGGGTGGAACTAATACAATATTACCATGCTTATTAGAGGGCATTTCATCCTAGAATCTCCAAGATATATCGAGATATCTGATTCTAGTAATGGTGGATTTGGATGCAACATCATATAACATATTTTTTCTCTAGCTGTTTCACCTATAAACAGGTGAAGGTGAATAAAAAGTTACCTTTTGTCTTTTTATAGCCATTACAAATCCCAGAAATAAATTGAGAAGATGTTTCTATTGTTTTTATAGCTATATTACCAAGTTTTCCTCGATATAGAGATACATTTTGGGTATTCACGGATAGACTGAAAAAAGTATCCCACTTCCTTTCTAGGAGACATTCTAAGTTATTGAGTTGGAAATACTATATGTCTATCAGATCATAAAGCTACAAAAAGTCCATCATAATATCATTTCAGGTAGGGGTGATCTTTTCAAATCATGTTTCTTCAAGGGGTTGGAGAGAGCTATTGGTACACAAGTGATTTTAATCACAACTTTTGACCCTCATATGGATGGCTGGTCAAAATAGATTATACAAGTTTAGAGGACATGGTTCGAGTATGCGTCCTTGATTATAGTGGTTCTTGGGGGAATAATACCCCTCTATTCATGTTTTCCTATAATAATATCTTTCAGGAAACAATTAAAATGGATCATTAAGAGGCCTTGTATGGTAGGTTGTGCTATTCAACCCTATATTGGTTAGAGTAAAGAGAGATAATGCTACTACGTCCTCATCTCATTCGAGAGACATTGGAGTAGGTTCAGCTGACCAGGAAGTGTATGTCTACTACTCAATTTAGATAGAAATCCTATACCCATCCCCATTGATGACCTATGGATTTCAAGGTTAAGGATAGTGTTTTCCTACGTGTGTAACCTAATATTGGGAATGGAAAGATAAAGGGGTAATTGATTTTTTTTCATTTTTATGATGAGCCATTTGAGAATCTAGATTGAGTTAGGCTGGTAGCCTATTAGTTTCTACTACCTTAGAGGTACCATTCCATGCATGAAATCTTCCACATTTCATAGATTTGGGGTTACCATGTAGACCCATTTCACACTTTTTATTCTAGTGAATATGAGATTGATGTTGATGAGTCTTTTGAGGAGTATCTAAAACACATTACTAACCAGAGAAGAAGGGATCTCGGAGGTCGGTATGTCCCGTTAGTATTGGTGCTATGGTATCATGACTGGGTACATGACAAGACATGGGAGAAAAAGTCTGACATATGTGCTTAGTGGATAATGTTGTTCTCATATAGTTTTTCACCACCCTTGGAAGGTGAACTCATGGATGAGTTCATTTAAGGGGGGATTTCCCCCCATTTCACCATTCGACCTCTGATTTCATATCTGTATGTCACATTGGAATCATGTAATTATGTTCTTTAGTCCTTTATATATTTTAATTATTCATCTATATATTGGATTCACTATTTCATTGAATGATCTTATGCTATATTTTCAAGATGTTTATCTATTCTTCCTATTTCTTCCAATCCAGGAAAAACTAAAGGCTGATACAGGATGAGAATAGTTCTATACGATTGAGGTAGGTGGTCTTTGACTCATCCCTCAAGTCTCTGAATTTGGTAAATAGTCATCATTTTTTGAATACTGATTTCACTGGGTTGTGCCTATTAAATCAATATTTCTTTATTATAATCATTGTTCTCATATTATAGAGCCCTTCCTTTAATTAAACATCATGTAGTTGGAGGTTGAGACCTCAATTATTTTCCACCGCAAGTAGGGTGATTCCTTAATTGTTCATTGGTAAGCCAAGTGGGTTTCTCTAAGACAATGTTTAGATGGATGGATTGAACCTGCTAATGGTAATCCCTCTTCTATTAAATGATTTGTGATTTGGAAATGGATTTCGAAAATATTTTATAGTTATCACTTGACCCTTATAAGGTAAGTGTTCCAAATAATTAATGTACCTTTAAAATAATAAATGGAAAGTATATTTATAGATATCACTCGGCTTAGTTAATTATAAATGAATTGATTATGGTTGAATGTCCTTAGAGAATAATGTCTTGATTATTTAAGGTGAATAAATGAACCTAATAATTAAATATGTAATTAAAGTAATAAAAGTTTGTATAATCTTGTTAGCCTTGTTATATAGTATGAAAGGGAAAGTAATAAACCTATTGAAATATTAAAAGGAATAATTATGACATGGAATTAATCAAATAATGAAATATGTATAATGTGCCTATTCATATGGACCCTTTTATTGTTTGCAGTAGTTGTCATAGTTGAGATAGCCTTGGATTCTCAAGAGAATTCCATGATCACTCAAATGCCAACATTATAATTCAATGAGATAGTTTATAAGAAACATACCTACCATAGAACCCAGTACTTTTCAATTATTTTATTCATATCGTGTCATTGTAGTATCCCTTCACTATCTTCTGGATGGTAGTATGTTCATATATACTCCTCATATCTATCTTGGTGTCTTTGTTCATGTGGCACCATGGATACACCCCATTGTGCCGAGTCATGATTAGCACATTTATCATTTGACTAAATCCTTGGACTTGGTTAGAAATATTTAGAGTGGAATACCTTGGGTGATTCCTATTGGATTACACTCAGACCCATTATTTCTAGGCTGCATGTTGTTACGGAGTTGGCTCAACCCTTTGGTCATAGATGCCTAAGTTATCACCTTGGATCCTCTTCATTGTCATCATTATCAAGGATGCACTATTTATTACCTTAAATCCTCTATTATTATTCATATTATTATTATTATTTATATTATAGGTTTCTTTGGTTATACCTTGGAATATAATAATTCACCTATCATAAATTGGAACATAATTAATTAAATGATTACTTGCTCAAACACCAATTGAGGCAGATGAAAGTACTGAGGTGTTTACATTGATGTGCGGTCTTTACTTCCACATATAATAGAACACTACTTATATTTATATTGCATTGATTGGATGGTATAAAAACAATTTATTTTGTCCAAAATATTTTTATCTAACATCCTATTTGTGCTGCTGAAGGTACCCGAATAGATTTTTTATGAAGGTGTTGTCAAGGGGAAGTTTCCCTCTTCGGACACCTAATCTATATTTCTTGCATTAAGATGGATCTTGGTAGTAGGTGACAAGGATAGTTCTCAAGATGATTGGATATTTTTTTGGGTTCCTTTTCATTATTCGGTATATCATGTATTTTTAGCCTCCATGTATACCTATTTTAATGTTTTGTAGAGACATGACATACATTATCATTAGCATTTGTTTACAATTTAGTTTTTATATTAGAGTATTACTATATATTTCTTCAGTTTATATTAATTTATATACATCTTATGTTATGATGGGTTACTGATATAGTGTTTTTATTTTATATTTATAATATTACGTGTATTTATATATGATTCCTCTATTTACCTATTATGGTTATTTTCCATTGTGCTCTATGTTGTCATGAGGGCATAACCCCCCACATACAAGCCCTAAGACCTTATTGCTAGTTGGTAGCACCTAGCACACATGGAGGTGTTCTTGAGATAATGTGGCCAACTAGGATTGGGGAACCTTTGAGTAGAACCTGAGGTCAGGATGTCACAAATTAATAATAAATAGCCACTTAGTTATTATTTATGTCATTTTATTCTTCAAAAATATGTTTTCTTCAAAAATCATATTTACTTCATTGTTTGCATGAAAATCAAAACTAATTTATACAATTTTTTGAAATATTATTTGAATAAATTAATATAATTTTGATATTATCATTTCAATATTATCATAGGGTGAATTTTTAGTGATTTTATAAAAATATATATTTTTTCAATGAATAGTTAAAAATACAAGTTTTTGTGAAAAAAATCATTTATTTTAAAATAAATTTCACATTATTTTTAATTTTTTTTATATTATATAATTATAAATCAATTATAAATCATATAA
This sequence comes from Viscum album, assembly GCA_963277665.1. Taxonomy (NCBI): domain Eukaryota; kingdom Viridiplantae; phylum Streptophyta; class Magnoliopsida; order Santalales; family Viscaceae; genus Viscum; species Viscum album. The sequence goes on along the minus strand of OY728129.1, from coordinate 408,283,634 downwards.
TTAATTACATAGTAATCATTATTTTACTTGGTTTTGGTATAAGTTAGTTTTTAGGAATAATTTTTTTTTCTAAAAAACTATTTTTGTGCATGCAAGGTGTTTCATATTAATAAATTATATTAATATCTAATTATTAATGTTTTTCATGAAATTTATAGACTGAATTTAATAATTTATTTTAAAATTATTTTGACGGGTTTTATAAGGAATGTAATGGAAATAAATTATTTTATGCTTTAATTTTTTTAAATGGGGTTGCATTACAGTTTGCATGATTATTTAAAATTAGATTAAATCACTTGTAGAAATTTAATATGGTAAAATAGTTTAAATATTTTTAGTTATAGTTATTTATATAATTATATTGTTTTAACATATTTTGTTGTCGATGGATTTGTAAAAGTATTAAAATCTATTATCATGGTTAAGGTAAAAAAGGTTTATCATGGGGCCGGGGATTATACCAAAAGATAATGCTTGTATTAACAGCTAATAATTTATAATTATTTTTATTGAATATATATATATCTTATATTATCCCAATTTTGAATATTTTTCCATTTTGGGATATTTTTCTATATAAGTGACCTTATATCATGGAAATGTTTTAAGAAATTTCTCATGTGTCCCTCCCCTCACTTATAAAAAGAAAGTTATTATCATCCATTATTGAAACCATTTAATACCTCTATGTACTGAAAGTAATAATATAAAAATTTCTAAGGTACCTTTATTTCATCTAATATATTTTGTTCTTATCTTAAGGTCTAAGACAAAGGGGGTCTCCAAAAGAAGATGTATAAATATTATCCAAGTTCTTTCAAATTTATTTCTTTTTACACATCATATAAACCTATCATATCTCTAAAAACAAGAAGAATGAGGTATCATAAATATATTAAGAAGTTATTATTATGATTTCACAACCATTTTCCACCCCTTATTTTTAAAATGAGAAATATAAGTTTCACTTATGTATACATGGGGATTCACGCCTCCACATAGAAATACCATTAATTTTCCATCACCATATTTATTGAGTGTTTATAATTATGGATTTAATTTTTATATATGATTTTGGTGAAATAATTATTCTTTTAAAATCATAATATCTTATCTATCATCTTAGCTTCCTATCCATTGGTAAATGATATTAGCACTCGTCTGTTCACTTAGTGTCACGAACCGAATCTAGTCGCTCCCAAAAATGGCACCAAAACCATTCCATGACAAGGCCCGAAGGGCGTTCCCAATCCCCACGGGCTGCCACAAGTGCCTGGGTATCAAAAAATGAATATTGGGAATGATTTACCCGAGTTTGTATACTTAAAACAACAAATTAATCCAAGAAATCAAATCTGGATTTTTCAAAGTAAAACATATTTTACTAAAATTAAGAACTGAATTACACAATTTTAAAAAAATTTGAAGACCATTAAAAAGTTACAAACTCATGAAATGACAGCCCACGAACCTCCACCTGGAAAGAGGCACCACCCTCAAGCCATCTCCATGACTCTACATCACGATGGACCACTAAAAACCCAAACCAATGGCATAAAAACTTTACCCAAACTTGTGACAGAAAATAAGAAAATATACTTACACCCAATAGTGTATGTAGGGTGTGAGACAAAGCCTAGAAGGATACCACCACTAACAGATTCTATATGATAAACAATAAAATATGAAAAGCATGCAAGTTTTAAAAAACATGAAAAGCATGTTACAATTTCTAAAAGATGCAACTTAGAATAAGAATAATTTTCAAGTGGGATATTCTAATGGATTAACACTTTTAAAATAAACACCAAATCTACTGAATTTTCTAGCCAAATTTACCGTATGCCGATGGTAAGTATAAAGTAACTAATGAGAACAAGCAATAGGAAATAACCCCTAGGCACTAGCTAGCTGTGTGTCCCAGGTACCTCGTATCTCGATGAGAGTAACCATCACAAATTTTCCTTCCTGTTCATGGGAAACTAGTTGGGAACATACCCATAACCTAGTATTCCCCAATCACCATAATCATAGTTTAGTTAGAGTTGTAAGCGTCTATCATTCTAAGCGAAACCGAGGCCAAACCCCACAGATTCACTAGCATACTAGTACAAGTCCTCCCACCAAGATACCCGAGTTTTCCCATTGTGCTGAAAAATTTCAACAAGTCAATGAATATAATTTCTACATTAAAATATCATTTCCATATCATAAATTCACCAAACCGCCCACATGTATACAACCCAAGTCACAAAAGTCCACTTTTTATTCAAATGCATTTTGAAATCAAACTCACACCAAAATAGACCACAACACTTTTTTGCATAACTTTCACAATCCAACACATCCTTTAAAAATTTTATAAAGTCCCTAAAATTATGATAAACATTACATAACATCCCACTCACATGTTTCATAAAACCCTTTTTATAAACAAAATCCATTTTTCACATCGTACTCACACAAACAGCCAACATCACGTTCACACCTCTTTCACATTTCAGTAGATCCATTAAACATTATTATAAAACATTTTCAAGAGGATACACATAACATGAAATAACTATTTACATTTAAAATGGTCCATTTGAAAGTATAAACAATCTAAAACAGTTTCCAATATAGTTTCACCTCTTACATAAATCATTAAACCATTCAAAACTATCATAAAACAATTTTAAAGAGTGTACCAAATATTTTCACATAAAACCCATTTCAAAACCATATTTCAAGGACAAAATCACACCAATATAACTTTAAAACATAATTTTCATCCCCCAAAACATTTATTAAACTCCCCCCAAGAGTTATAAAAACACCTCAAACAACACCACAAAAGATCCACATGAAAAGCACATGTTTTCCAAATCACTTTCAAGAAGTACAATAAGGTTTTTCACCTTAAACCCATTAAAAAAACCTCTTTAAAACCAAATGTCACACCAATACCCTGAAAAATAATAATTTTTAGCACAAAATAGATTAATTAAACCAATTTCATATGTTATAGAACACACCCAAACAATACCCAAATGGTTGCACATGTAAAACACCCAATTTTAAGCTAAAATGAAACTATAAAAACAAATGCGTTACAAAATCCAACATAAACAGTTCCCGCACCACACGCAGGATATTAGGAACATGAATAATAAGTAATTCAAGCAAACTAACTCATCTAGAAATGATTACACATGGAATCACTGACCTTTTATGCAGAAAACCTCAAAACAAGGTGTGAAACATCAACCGCACCACCGCCGCACCTCAAGGAATATAAATTCACCCCTAGACCACATTATTTGACAAAAAAGAAACCAAATCAAACCCTAGTTTCGAACCTAAACTTCTGGACATGAGGAACTTCATGGAAGGGTGAATGAAACCCTAAGGAAGGGGAAGAAATGAAGGAAAGAAACACTTACTTGAAACATCTTGAATCAAACGAACCAAATACACAAAAATTTGAATCTCCAAGCAACCAAACCTGATATGGAGGCTCTAATGGTGATGATAAGGTAATGTGGGGACAAAAATGGGGGAAAAGATCAGAAATTGAAGGAATTATGAAAGAAAAGATTTAACTCTTCAAATCTGGACGATTTGAGAAATCTAGAGAAGTTTCACCCAAATTCGGGACAGAAAGGAGCTCCAAATCAGCGAAATAGATATTGTGGGTGATCCATAGATTTTTGGATTCAATTGGTATGTGGAATAACCAAATAATAGTAAATAATTAATGAGATATTAAAATATTAAAAATGAAACTTAAAGCAGGAAATGAACTTTCGGGCTGGCCCAAAACCTTAATAAAAACCCAAATCCCTCATGATTATGGATTTTTATGAGGTCCAAAGGGATATGGTGATTTTAATATATCAGGGTATGACAATTCAGAAGTGTAATTGTTATAAAATAGTAAAAATTTAAGGAGTTATAGAGGAAAAAAAATTTGTTTTTAATTCTGGAATTGGACTCACGATTTGGCCCAAATTTTCAAAACACACCATTTTCACCAAAATGAGTGGTAAACCCCCAAAACAAATTAGGAATGGAAATTAAATGAAAAATTAATTTAAAAAAGTCATGGGTGTGACACATATACTCCCACCACCACAAAGAGATATTATTTGTTTATCATTTACGCTTTACATGGAATTTATCATAGTTGTATCGGTTTATCATCTCGAATTTTGTTCTTTGAGACATATGTTATGTTATACACATATTATGAAGAATATATATTACACATTTGGTATATTTTATTATATATATAAATATACTTATGGTATTATAATTTTTATTTTATGTAATTTATTTCATGGGGGTTATAAAAAAAAGTTACCAATGTAATTAGGGATTTATGTTAGAATCTCATTTACACCAGGATTGTTTATGCTTAATTTTAGACGATAAAACATTATAATAAATATCTCTCAAGTATTATGTATTTTTTATCCTCTAGTTTTTTTATATTATACTTATTCCCTTCATTTTAACCTCATTATGTACTTAAGAGACATAAATTATATTTTTAAGGAAAACTAATCTAATTTATCTCTTTGTTTGGGTATGTTTTCTTAAAGGTCTATAATTAATTTATAATGTTTTGAAGAAATTTTCTAATATTCTCCAAGTATTTAATAAATTCATTTTTATCCATTTTATAATTTTTTTAAAAAAACTAATGGTATCTTATTGTCATTTTTCTAGCTATTTTATTTGAAATCTTTAATAAAAATGTGAATGTAATTTTTATTTTAATGCACAACACATGAATGGTATTCCTTACCATAAATAACACACTTTTCCTTACTGTTTTAATTAAAGGTTTCCATGTTTCATTACAATGATAAAATTTTCAATAATTTTTTTACGTTTTGTATATTTTGAATAATTTATTTCCAAATAAAAGGATATTTCCTCAATAAATGTTTCAATTATATTTTTAAATTCAATTTCATAAATAAAAACTTAATTTTATGATTCTTATATTTTAATAGGTATATGATCCGATGTTAAAATTTTTATTCTGTCTTTCGATGGTCTATGATTATAATGTTAAAATAACGATGAAGCACGTTTTATTTTCCATTATATAAGCTTTGATGTAATATTAAATGATTTCATGATATTTTGGAATATATATGAATGGATTATTATTCTTTGATGGGATGTTTCATTATAAAGAAAGAATGGGAAGTTGTATTATAATCTAAAGATGGTTGGATCTATTATAGCCCTCCAATATATTAAGTAATGATGATGAAGCTTAGAAACTACTAATAGGTGAAAAAGTTAAAAAAATCCCAAGAGATTATGGGGTTAAGAAAATAGAAGTTACTATTAAGAGAATGTTTGAAATGTTAGAGTGAAAGTTTTTATGGGAATTTTTCCATAATGATAGTCATGGATGTGAAACTTGTTTAAGGAAGTTATTTATTATTCTTATGTGATTTCCAAAAAGTTTTTAATTTTTCTTATTTCATGTTTTCATGGAACATGATTGATTATTTATGACTCCATACTATTATAAATCATTTAGTTTTTTACAAAAAAGTATTATATCATGATTGATGATTACTGATCCTTTACTTTTAAGGTATTACTTTTTTATATTATGATTATGTTTCCACATACTTATGATTATGTTTTTCTTATTTAGGATCATCTATTGATATCTTATATATTCAAACTGACCAAGCATATAAGCTCACCCTCTCTTATGTTTTCCTTACCTTGGTTAGGAAAAAAGGTTTTAAGTATGATATATCTAATAAGGATGCTAGAATTTATGAATGTAATGTATAAATGATGTATATATTTTTATGTACCAAATTTTTATATAACCATCTATCCTAGGTTTACTCGACCGATTACCCGAGATAACAAAACACAATGCCCGAAGTACATTCCTGATCACAATGGGTTAGAGACACGCACTGGGCATAACAAATGTTTACTTGGAAATAATTTCACCTATATTAAACTATAATTTCCCATACATGGATTGATATTAACATACTAACATCATCATAGAAATAATAAAAAAATAAATATTAAATAAAAAATTTCTAAAGAGATACCATAAACCACAACATACATCATATACATAACATTCCTTTATTGGACATGAACATGGTATCTCTAATAAAATCCAAAAAATCTAATTAGTAGGAAAGTGAAAAAATAATGCCAACACATGCATCTCAAAAGAATAAAATACCAAAATGGATACTCCAATTTCAAACGTTATGAGATAATGTATCCTCAAACAAAATGATGGATGGTGATAATTAAGAAGACCAACCAGTGTTTGTAGTTCCATTTCCTTTACCTATGTCATGAAAAACATTCTACATATACCTAAAGGAATATGAAGGGTGTGAGATATATATCCTATTAGGATATCAACATGAATATTTTTAAGTATTTTAAACTATTTAAACAAATAAACTTGATTGAAAAATCATTTTTAAAACTAATCATCATTGGAAGAATTTTTATTTAAAACAATCCATTATAACCCCTTTGGTTTTCATTAAACAAAAATGAATCCAAAAAAAATATCTAACATGGATCAAAAAAAGAATAAAGGACATAAAAAATAACATTATCATTATACATAATAAATAATTACAATGGAAATCATATATATCATCATCATATAACCAATAAAATATAAAATATCATAACACATGATATCACATAAAACAAGGCACTAACATAATGCATAAAATCATATAAATAAACTCGACATGAGTAATGTGAACCTTGGTATTTGAACATGATGGTATAATTTGAGTGATCCAAAAAATGTTTTCTAGATGGTTAAAATGATTGGAATCTCCCATAGTCGTTCGTAGACCCAAATTAAATAGCTCTTTAAATCTCCTATCTATCAAGTGGAATATTTCTCACATATCCTAACAAATAATATCCTAGTCCCTTGGACAAAAAATGGAATCTCTCTATGTATTTCTCCCAAAGGCTCTCATTGTCCAATGGAAAACAACCACTCAAACCCTGATTATGCTTTCAGTTACTCAATACCAAACATAACCACATCAAAAGTTCTATACCATAAAATCCATTTCACAACTTATTTTCACAAAAAAAAACATGCCCACTAAAAAAACACTTTTCTCAATGTATTTTTTTAAAACCTATTTATAAATACATTTAAAACCTTGAAACAATTTGTATCCATTCCACCAAAGACATGGAATGCACATAAGACAACCATTTTTAAAACTAATATTAAACATCCAAATTGAAAAATCAAACCATAGACCACTTAGAACATATAATAAAAATAAATAATAAATATCTTAAATAATATTTAACAAAAATTAACCAATTGTTACAATAAATTTAAAGGAGAGTCATGGGAAAACCATCAAATAGATAAACATACCATAGAAATGAATCTATCCCCATCACCTTTGATGAAAAGCATCAAAAATAGAAAGGTGAAGGCCACAGAAACCATGTAAACCTTAAAATTAACCAAAACTCACATTAAAACCCCATATTTGTTCCAACCGATTATATAGAATTCCACAGTACCTTGAAAATGGAAGAACAATCATAAAGAGGGGGAAGAGATGAATAAATCTCAAAGTAAGAGACATACCTCAAGTCATAACACATTGGATCAAACTACATTCCACCAAAATGAGTGTGGAGAAGTTTCCAAGATAAGTAGGAGGGGATTTCATTAATTTGAGTATAACAGATGGTTAGTGGGGGTTCAAATTTGATAGAGGAATTTCAGTAAAATTACAAAATTTTAATGAGATGGAAAACACACACGGTTAGATACATGGTTAAGAAAAATGTCTGCTAAGAATATAGGTGCCAATTTATACCCGAAAACATGTCACATGGTTTCTTATAGAACTAACATTATTTCAAAAGAAATTATGAAAACATTAAAAAGAACATACTTCCCAACCCCCCCTTCATGATTAGTCGTACGAGTTAAAAAATAACGATCTATTCATATACATGTGTATTTTTTTCCCAATAATTGGAATTCTTCCCCCAACTCAGAAAAAATAAAAAAAACAAAAATATAAATATAAACCACAAATTATTTTATAGTGACATTACATCCATCATAATATCCACACCATATATGTTTCTCCCCTAGAAAGTCATCACATCCTCAGAAGTGAATAAGAGAGGCTATGGATCCCTCACCAGAGCTCCCATCCCCCATGTTTCATGATTTTATCAACAATTATACTATAAATCATATAGTAATGGGTTAGACATACCATGGTGCACCTTGAATTGATAGTAAAAAACACGATCATGTCATTAAAAAAATTGCAATGGGTCGAACCTCTAAATATTATGACTCTAACACAAGAGAGTGGCCCAATCAGCATCTCATTAGCTAAGGAATATGAAAGACATCATTGATCAAGTATGAATGTAGGGGAAGCTCAAATGTATAAGATACCTCCCCCAAATGTCTCATCACTCGAAACATCCCAACATAAAATGGTACCAACTTTCTATAATTTTCGAAGTGACATAGCCCAAACTAAATAGATATGAAAATAAACACCTGATCACCAATATGAATCTCCAAAAGGTTATTAAATTGATTATCATACAACATTTAATGACTCTAAGCTATCACTATCCTTTATTGAATAAAAAATACTTTATAAGTCCTATAATGGATGAAACTCGATCATATAAGGATTTCTCACCCACATCTTCCCAACATAATTGGGATCAACACAATAGCCAGTATAAAGTCTCTAATGGGGCCATCTTGTCTAAGGTATGATTGTTGTTATTATAAAAAAACTTATCTAATTAAACGCATATATCCCATGAACCTCCAATGTCAATTAAACACACTTGTAGAATATCATCGAGTGTCGAGATGGTTCTCTTATACTAACCATCCATCTGTGGGTGATATATGATGCTCAAACTCAAAAAGGTTTATAAATACCCCTATAGTTTCTTAGAAAACCAAGAAGTGAAATAGGTATCCTGATTAGAAACTATCCTTGAGGGAACTCTATGAATGAAAACATCTAATTTAATATAACGGAATATGAGGTCATCTATATTCATCAAACCCTTATGGGAAGAAAGTGGGATGATTTCATAAAATGATTGAAAATAACCTATTTATAATATTTACCACTAAGTGTATGAGTTAGAATGATAAAAAAATCCATTATAACATCACCCACTTCCATACTAGGATAGTGAGACGAAACAATAACCTAAATGGTATTTGGTTGATAGTTTTGATTCCCTAGAAAGTTAAACATCTGGAACAAATTCCACATCCACACACCTCATAATGGACCACCAATACCTACCTATCAAAGCATAAAACATCTTGGTTTTCCAGAGGTAAAAGTCCCAAATAAAATGAATTTAATCTGGCATCACATACGATCTCAAGACCAAGGTAAGTACTGTTCAATTTTTGATAAGGAAAGAATAATTAAGAAATCAAGACCAATCACTTGAGTTCTCCCCAACATTTAGAAAAGCACTAATATTCTGGAATTCTGGGTCGAATACATGCTCACTACTGACATGATCGGTAATTGAGGATTTAAACATTACATGGTCAAAGAAAACATTCTATCCATCCTAATGAAGATCTGGAATCATATATTAAAAAATTCATATCAAACTCCACTCATTCATTGGTTCTTGAATTGTTTTCACCAAAAGATTCTTGATCAACCCATTAGTGACCACGTGACCCTTCATGGAGTTATAAGAAATACTGAAATAAAAAAGTCTAAATATGTTCCATATAGTATATCCACAAAAGGTTCAGGTCCCTTTGGTTGAAAATATACTTCAATAACTTTTTATCTAAATAAAATGAAAAAAGTTCCCCAAATTGATAATTTCACCATGTATTCAGTGTTAACATCACAATTGTTAATTCTCGGTCATGTATGACAACCCATATCTTATTTACACTCTAATTAATGATGTCTCAGATAAAATAATAGTTAATATAAACAATAAGATCATGAATCCTAGTGTATTTGGAAAATTAGACATACAACATAACAATTTTAATATGGGATACCATAATATTATTTAAAAACTCCATGGCATGTCCTTATATTCCATGGATATTATAATACTACATGGGATATATTAAGGATGTAAATAATAAAGGGGTGAGCTATAAATCATATAAAGGGAATAATAAAAGGATTACTTAAGAAAAATTAGTACATGTGATTTAAGATGTATATCAAGGTAACGTAAGAGGGGTGAGAAACATAAGCTCAAACAATGATGCATGATATAACATGATAACATAAATGAAACATTTGAATGTGGAAAAAAAATAAAAAATGGCATAATAAGAATAATTATAGGATAAATACCAAGATAATATAACCTACTGTGCTTTGGATAACCTCCCTTTCACCAAACATGACATCTTGAGAAATTAAAACACTATCTAGTGCATTAGTGTTCTATCTGAGTGCACCCATAATTTTTATATTATGTATATGCATAAGTGTGCCACATAGATCCTAAAATATATAAATTATATTTTTTTTAATATTAACCCCATGATCAAGGAGTGTGGATTATATACATGAAAAATAAGTTTTGGATAATTACATCCATGTGAATACCCATGAGTGGAAATGGGGATGAGTTTTCACTAAACAAAATATTCACATGAAAAACCACAGGATAATTTTGAAACCATATTGGGGTACATAGAGGTTCATAAATATTTTAAAGTTTAAGGGGTCTATAATCACATTAAAATTATAAGGATAGAAAGATGGATGTGTGAAAAATACCCTAACATGGATTATTGGAAATCAAAAGGAATAATATAAATATGGTGCTTGAAATGGTATGAGATGAATAGGATCCCTTACATTGAGTGGAAACTTCTAAATGTATGGGAGGCGTTTCTTGAGATATTTGGTCCCCTAGGAAAGAAATTAAATAGGTAATTCCAATGAAATTTTATGATCCAATGGTTTCAAGTGACGAAGAATGAACATTTTGGTGGGGTTATATAGAACAAGAGTGATGGATTCTTTATTAATTACTTAACATAGTTTTGGATTCTATGTGATAATTTAATAGAAACCAGAAACCATACCATGATTTCTACTATTGTGGATTGGTTTTCATTATTTTAGAATTTTAAGATAAGATATCATTAAAATAACTTCCATGGTGTTGTGGAAGTGAATCATGATTATAAATAAATAATTTTTAAACCTTAAAATATAATATATGTTTATTAATTTCTTTATAAATAACTAATTTTGGTGGGGTTATATTGAACAAGAGAGATATATTATTTATTAATTTCTTAACATAGGTTTGGATTCTATGTGATAATGTAAAAGAAACCAGAAACCATACCATGATTTCTACTATTTTGGATTGGTTTTCATTATTTTAAAATTTTAAGATATGATATCATTAAAATAACTCCCATAGTGTTGTGGAAGATAATCATGATTATAAATAACTAATTTTAAAAACTTATAATATAATATAGGTTTTTTAGGATTCATGAAGGGTTTTTAAAGATAATTAAATAACTTCAAAAACAAATTATTTTAAAGTAATGGCATTTATTTGTTCATGGATACCATTTATATAATTATTTAATCACTTTTAGGCTTTTATGACGTCATAATAAATACCATATAATTATAACATATTTAATTTTTATCCAAAAACTCAAATATCTCATAATATTATGAAATATTCAATGTTAGATAATTTTAAAATGATTATTTGAAAAATAATATTTATTTTATAAAAATGATACTATAAATATGAGAATTTTGACTTTTTCAAATATAAATATCTATTTATTGAAAAATACTTGTTTTTTTACAATTAATGTTTTATGAGTTTATAAAAAATATATTTGATTGTGTAAAATAATATTATAATTTATATTCAATAAATTTTATTTAATAAGAATAATTTATTAAAATATATTTTTTTGATGAATTATTGATTTAATAAATGTGTCCCGATTTAAACTCTATATCTCTTAAAAATAATTTTTTTTGTCATATCAAAATCAAATTTATATCAAACTTATTCATTAATCATTATAAAGTTATAAAAAAATATGAATATAATTTTTAATTTATACAAGGCAATTTACATATTTATGATATTATGGTATCGATACATAACCCTTTATTACACCAATGAACACTCCACGAGTATAGTGTTTGATGTTGAGATTCTCATGGGGTGGTTCAATGTACATGGTTTTGGATATGATTTTTATGATTATAAAATTATCTTATAGAAGATTTCATCCATAATTCAGTTGTTGAATATCATCTTGGTCATGGTCAAGGTCAATGCTCGGTGACTCTATCTCCCTTATAAGCTCTGATAAATGAGGTTTATAGGTTTTGATCCTACTGGTTGAGGCCACCACCTTGTTCATTTTTTAATTATACTTTACCATAACCCATAATATATACTAATCTTAATGGTTAGTATACAGTGTTTATTTTATCAATATTTATGAATTTTAACAATGTTTTAAATGCTATAAGACATAAGAGCAAAAATAACCAAATTAGTGAATGCCTTTTCTAAAACTGCATTGCATAATATTACATTTATTCATAGAATGGAATTTCATTTTTAAAGTTTTGAGACATTTAAATATCCACCCATCATAGATTTCACCCTGTAAATATTAATTTCATATGCTAAAATAGATGTGGTTCTATTTTATTGCCTCTTCTAGTTTCGACATTACTTCCTCAAACTTATGGTTCCCCTAAAACTCTTTAACCATGTGAGTTTTCTTGTTTCATTGAAATCATTCTCTATGTTCAAAGATCTTAAACAACTACTCCTCATAGGAAAGATCACTTTAAAATGGTACCATGTCCAAATTCATTACATGTAAAAGGTCTAGTATGTACTTACTTAAGAGAGATTCCCATAAACAATTACGTACATAAGGTAGGTTATGTGGAAGTTCTTGTTGATATTCCAAATCTATGACGCGATTAAGGATCTCAAAGGATATGATGTATCATGGAATAATCTTTAAATTCTTTCTAAACGACATGAATTTCTTCCATGGTTATATATGAAGGAACTCGTGGTATACAACCTCAAACAGTTGATCACATCGATGGTTATTTTCATGGGTTTTCTACTATCTTTGTGATGAATTAATATGATTTTTAATAATTTGAATCGTCTTTTTCATCACTTGGAAAATATTATGTCCCATAAACTTTCACTATCCAACTTTATCCTAGCATGTTGGAGTTAGACACCTCTTTCTATATAGAACCTCACAAGGAGGAATTTGAATGCTAGAATAGAAGATGCTGCAATATGATAACTATAATAGGAGAAATTATTGATCCTAAAATCATTGTATATATTTTTACCATGATCTTATAAAATCCTCTATATTTTTAATGGTTCTTTTAGACAGACTATCCGTTTAAGGCTGATAAGTTGTACTGAAACTCAACTCTGTATTCAATTATTACTGAAGGCTTCTCTAGAACCACAAGTTAAACCATATATCTCAATACGATATAATGGAATATGGAAATCCATGAAGTATTACCACTTATCTAATGTATATCTTGTCGAGTTGAATGAAAGATAAATATATCTTGATACCAATGAAATAGAATGACTTTCTAAAGAGGCTGACTACCACCTATATGTCTTTATTGCCTTTAGGTGTCTTGGGGTGTCCTATAATAAATTCCATTGTTACGTTTTCCCATTTATATACTAGTATGGGAAATGAATATATTATATTCTTAGACTTTTTTTGTCTAGTATTCATTTTTTTCCATACCACGCATCGAGATGGAAATTCTGTAATTTCCCTCTCCATGTTTTCCCACAAGATGCTTTGTTTAAAATATCTATATATATTAGTGATTCCAAAAATCGACTTCCTTCTGAGTAAGCTTGGTTATTGGGATTTATAATCTCACAAAATGCCACATAAATTGATGATATTACCCAATTAATCTAAGAAAAATACATATTTATATTATAGATGTTGCTCTTCATTATACTTAGATTACCTCTATTTTTGAAGGATGCATAGACATACTTTTTGGGGGATTATATGAACCTGTATTGAATCCATTTCCAACCAAAACTCAAATTTAGTATACATTTCATAAAAAGTTTCCTTTTATAAAGGCCTTAGTAAAATATTTAAATGATCCTAATTTTCCTCCTTTCGCATAGAGTAGATAATAATGTCATTTATAAATACAACCAGAATTTTTTCCAGATAATATATAAGGACTCTACTCATTGATTCCATAAGCATTTTTATATAATTAGTGAGTATAAAACAAATCACTATGAACTCTTAGTTCCCATACCTTGAATTAAAACTATTCTTCAGGATATTCTCCTTATTCATCTTTACTTATTAATATCCTAACCAAAGATATATATTTGAGAAGTATTAGGCTCCATATAACTGATCCAATAAGTCATAAATTTTTGGTATAAGAAACTTTTTCTTTATCATGAAATTGTTGATATTATGATAATCAATTAAGAGATACATTGACCCATCATTATTCTTGATGAAGAGGACCGGTTCACCCCATGTTGATACACTTAGGCATATAAACACTTAATCTAGATCCACCTATAGTTTCTTTTTCAACTCCTCAAGTTACACAATATAAATTCTATATAGATTCTTGGATATAGGAAAATCTTGGGGTATAAGATCAAATGAGAAATCAACCACACATCTTGGAGGGAGACCATTTATTATTTGGGAAACGAATCAGGGAACTCCGTCACAATATTCATTCCATATAGGATGATATTTTTCTTAGTGTCGGTCATTCAAGAAAGATTTACATTCTCATAAGGAAATAATATCCGTGATTTAGGTGATGTTACCAAATAGGTTTAGTCCTTCACATTTCACTTATATAGAATCATAGGGAGGTTCACAATAGAAAGGGTTATTTCCTTCTCTCAACAACTTATGTTGGATATATTTAAGGAAAACCAATACTTACAAATAATTTACCTGAATTCCACTAAATAGTGTATCATAAGATTTTCTAAGAAATTAGGAACAAAAATTTCAATTGGGGATGCATCGTGTACTTTGGATTCAATAATTTTCCCTTTTCTATCTTCACCGACAACTCGACATCCATATTAAAAGGCGGTGCTTGAATAGGTATACTAAACTTTAATAAAATAAAATAATTCATAAAACCAATAATTTAATACCCCATGTTTCCATGGTACACTTCCCTTTGAATAATACAGTAGTCCGTGTTGTACGCAACTTCAAGTTCTAACACACACCACAACCAAACTAGCCGTTGTGAATAGTAATAACCACTTCTTGAAATATTATAAATTCTATCTTTTAAAATATAATTCATTTTTGGATTCAGAATATCGAATTATCCTAGGGTAAATTTTCGGTATTTTTTAGAAAACATTTAATTTTTGATGAATAGTGAAAAATACAAAACATTAATTAAAAACAACTTTTTTAATAAAAATAATTTATAGTGATAAATTATAATATTGTGTGGTTTTAAAGTATAATTAGAATATATTTTTACCATTTAATCCAATATTGGTTATTATACATAATTTCACATTTAAACTAGACATAAACAAGTGTCAATCTTTTGATAGTTATTATTTCATAAAAAACACGCTCTTTGTTTTGACAACAGGAATTAATTTTAAATTAATTTATGCCACTGCTTTGTTTTGAATTTAGAAAAATGGATTCCATATTTAGAATCAGGAGGTCTAAATTGTGTAAATAGGTAACTTTTATTTTTATACATTTTGAATAATTAAATCGGTAAATATTTTATTTACCATAGTTAAAGGGTAAATCTAGTAAATATGGGTAAAAAATAATATTATAATAATATTAAATTACCCTAAAACATATCCTAACCCTATTTTCTAACACATTTCCGACCATGGGAATCTATGGGTCGATTTTCGGACACCATGTAGCCACTTGTAAGTGATAATGACTCTTTATATTAATTAAGACAAAGTAAATACAAAAATGACATAAGAATATATCTTTTAGAAAATAATTTTTTACATAGGTTTATATATGTTATAATTTCAACTATAAATATTAATTAGAAATATAAAAAGATTTCCTACAAAATGGAATTTTATTTATAATTTTTAGACATTGAATAATTAAATTTATTTTTGACACAATGATGATACAATATTTTCCTTACTAATGAAAAAATCAAATAATTGTTATTTCAAATGATACAATAAATATAATTTAATGTTTTTATGCCATAAAATAATTTTATAGAATAATATGACATGTTAGTATTTATTAAATGAATTTTTTTCGAATTAATAATGTTTTTAGGAATTTAACAAAAATCAATTATTAAATACTATCAAAATTGACATAAAAGAATTTTTAAATCAAATATTATATTATTCATTGATATAATATTTTAAAAAATCTAAGTATCGGCCAAAATAATTATATAATTATAGGTGTATAATTAATTAACCACTTGGGGTTCTCTTGGAAGTATATAGTATGTTTATTAACCATACAATATAAAAAAACAAAGAGACATGGTAAATGTCAAACTATTTAGCTAAGAGTTAAATATAAAAGTTAAGGCTAATATAGTGACCCAAACCTATCTAAAACATATTGGTTGAGTGGTTTTAGACCCATACCGACCTTATACTTTAAAGAATCTATTTTGGATCCATTAGAAACCAAAAATTATTTTATTATAAAATAATATTTCTAGCTTTTCATAAGGTGCCCCTCACCCCTCTTATAAAAGGGCACTCCCCCTTCTCTCTAATTCACACCTTCAAAGCCTTTTGGTTCAGCCAAACCCTGCCGAAATATCATCTCAACTTCCCTCAATTAATCATATAGGCTCTCCTTTAGTTAGAAATCCATCTTAAGGATCCCTTTTGATCAAATCCAAAAGAAGAACCCGAAGAAGAGGTAATAATTTCACCACACTCTTTTAAGTTCTTTTATTCTTCCACTTCTTCTTTCTTGTTATTTAAATTCTAAATTAATAACTCCATTATCTTATATATAATTTGATGTTATTATAAATATGGTACACCAATCTTCATTATTCTATCCACCCTATCAATGACATGTCACCATACATTCGTACGTACGAATTACCGTCACCACGTCGTGGTGTAATTTTTATTCAATACATTATTTTTTGGATGGATATAATAATGATTTTTAATTCATGTAAATAATAAATATAAAATTATAATGATTCTTTATATATGATATACCATAAAATTATATATTATTTTAATATCAAACGAATGATAGTGTCGCTCATGTGTACGTACAGATTATCGTCACCACAAACGCGATGAGATTCATTCCCCATCATATCCATTCAAGATTAAATTTCATTTGATGATTAAAAATAATGTTTAGAGACATGATATAATTCTGGATATGAATAAGATGAATCCCATCCATAAAAAACATGGCTCACATAACAAATAATATAAAGGAAAACGAATCCGTTAACACCCAAAACGATGATAATACTAAGATATTATTAACAAAACAATGATTAAAAGATCATATATGATATCATATTAATGTATATGATTATTTTATTATTAAATAAAGATTATTTCACCATTATACAGGAGGTTAACCTACCCTATACCAAGGAAAAACTACAATGTAAGGGGTTTCTTATCTCACTTTTAATTTCCTAAGATTTCCAATGTTCACCACTTATTTATTGCATGTGGTGTGTCTACTGCCCATGATTGTATTCATTGTGTAATATACATTAATTTATGGATATATACATCATCATTGTATTAACCTTCTTTCATGGGTGTATGTTTCGTAAGTTACTAGATCGATAAGGGAATTTCAAATTTCAATTTCCACTCATTCGGCTTTACACATACTTCATCGATTATTTTACTCCAAGATTATGTGTGGAATCACTATTCATATTATTATGTCATAATTTCCACTCCACTTTATGTGGATATACTTTTGAAACACATAATCACTCCATTGATAATTTCTCAAGTCATCGATATGAACTTGATAAGAGTAATTTTAACTCCATCTTCATTTATTGAGTTAAATATCCAATTCATTGGTGTTGTTTTTACAAGAATATGTGTTAATGTCCTCTAATTGATTTACACTGAATATCCAATAATATTGAGAGTATTAATATTTTTCATGCATAATTATGTCTTTTATTTATCCTTCACCTAAGGATACAATCTTTATAAGATATTTTATCTCAATTTACACACCATTTAGAATTCTTTGTTGTTATACACCAAATCAGTTTTGTATGGTGCATATAATGTACTTTGACATAGAATATCATGAATCCCATTATTATAAAGATATTACAAAGTTTTTATTACCTCAATTATTTGTATTCAAGTGTATCTCTTTTGGTTAGGAACTCTAACTAAAATATCATTTTAAAATGTTTAAAAGATTTATTATTCTAAATATTTCTCATTAATGTCCATGTTTTAAAAATGGTTTTAAATATTTATTTATATGGACATTAAAGTTTTCAAATCAAAATTCCTTTTAGAAGATTCAAAGTGGTATGAGACACATTGATTCAAAAATCTATTTTAAACTACTTCTTGATAAGTAGTTAGACTTTTAAATGTTTTCATAAAGAAGGGGGATATTTCACTCAAATAGTTTTGATGACTATTTTCATCTATGTAAATATCCTTCATTATTCTCAATTGAGGTTAATCTGTTACAATAAAATCTTCTAGATTGTATTTAATGAGTTGTGTTTGATATTGGATGTGCTATTTTATACCATTCATGGTTTGTGGATAAATTATTGACATTTCGTATTCTTGTTTTAATACGAATGTCTATGTTATGTTTCAAACTTTTAATATTAGGAATGAATTGGACTTAGTATGTGACTGGTGGAGCCCACGATATCTCCTCGATGCATCGGTAGGTCTCATGAGAAAAACTATTGTGTTAGAACAAGGCCTTGACAAAATCATATTAGTAGTCTTGGAACAAGGCCTTGACTATGTGGTTATTATAGTTTGGAATTATGCATTCCATCATTATGAAAGAGGTTATTGATATTTCATGTGATTATTCTACTAGTAGAATATTCATGTGAATAAGTAAATGGAATTATTAAATTTTATTTTTTCCATATTATGCTGAAGTTCAAGTTTAAAAGGCTTTTGTTTTAGTTATACATTGCCTTAAATATTTATGCTTATTTATGAAAGTTTCACCTATATTGTTATCCTTACTGAGAATCTGAGCTCACCCCTTTCTATGTTTTATTATTTCCAGGATATGAAGAAGAATTTTATGACTGACCTGCAGGGATAGTCTTAGGTGATATGAGTGTGGACTATGGAGACTATGTTGTTATAGTTTTTCAATTTATTATGTAATGTAAAATTTATGAATATATCTTGTACTTCCAAGGCTACTAAACTAATATGTCTTTTTAGACATGATCTTTTGTAATCATACCAATGATACATAATAATGCACCGACTCTAGGATTCTGGGATCGGGGCATTATAGTTGGTATCAGATGAAGTTTAGTACAAACCATGGAAACTATATTTAGATAAACTCTAATTAGAGAACATATTCCTACGATAGTATTCGCGGATTAGTATAGGAGAACTTCCTAAAATTTTGGTATCGTAGTGATTTTGTGAGTTTTCCGAGCAATACATCTCTGTCTAGATACGATCAGGTAGTGGTGGATCTGGCACATATGTACGTAGGGGTAAAACCCGAAAACACCACTTTGATATAGACTCGAACGAGAACTGATGCACGACAATGGTCCTTGCTACACTCTTGGTTACGACACTTCTGGGGGATATGCTTAGGATAATTTACATTTTTATTACAAACCTATTTTAATTATTTAAATATAATATGAGAATAAATTACCTTGGTTAATCCTAAGGTGTTTTAAATTGAGAATATGGTCTCATTATATCCTCTAAATGATTTTATGACTACTGTTACTCACACAATGATTTCTGGTATTCGTCAATGGCTGGATTCCAAGGAAGTCATAGTAACTTTGAGAATGATGTACCAGGTGTGAACGGTCATGGAAATGAGTAACAAAATGGACTGTTGATTGGCTTAAGAGATATCATGTTCATGAAAAATCAGTTTTCCAAAAAATATGATGAACAACATATATATTAACCAACTCCCGGACATAAGAAAGAAGAGGAAGGAGTTGAATGATAAGAGCTCCAGTAGTGGAGACCATGGAGAAAATAATCCTCAATTTCAATCATGTTAGAAACATGGAAGGAGACACCCAGGAAAGTGTATCAATGGAATACATAAGTGCTTTACGTTTGGGAAAGAAGGACATAAAGTGTAGAATTTCTAAGGGCAAATTAAGAGTACTATAGAAGAAAATAAAAATGGTCCCAATAATACATTTATAGTCATTTTCCATAAATGTAGGGGACCTGTCCATTATCCGAGTGAATTCCCTATTTTATAGGATATTTTCTTGGTCAAAGAAGAATCTATGTGGAAATAAATGGTTCGAGAAATTTTTAAAATTATATGTACTCCTTTTTGATGGGATTACATTGGAATAATTTTCTCTTGTATTTGTAACCCTACAGTTCTCCATGTCAGAATGATATTTGAGGTAGAATTATCTTTTCTGTAGGGGATATAGTTATAAATAACCATTTGGTTTTATATGATCATTGGGTTTGAGGAAATTACAAGTTATTATATTTTGGGATGAAAATTCAATGTATGAGATAACATTTGTAGTTATATTATTTTGAGGAATTTATCTCATTTTGGTACTGTTACAAAATATATTATTTTCAAAAGGACAACACAAAGACCGTGCGACAACCCGTCACATCAGAAAATGCTATAGGAATCGAACCCACAACTAGAGTGTGATTGGGATTTATCGCCTACCACTGGACTACGTGAAGTCTCTTGTTAGTGTGACTAATTATTTTTAGTTAAATGATTTTATTGATCAATAAAAAGTTTAATTGGGATATTATGTCTTATCAAATGAATACCCTTTGTATAGGAAAATGATTTGGTGATTAAGTGATAAATGTTATTTTGGAAGATATTCACTTTGTTGGGAACACTATATGCCCAAGGAGAATAGAATACTATGGGATTTCATTTGAGGAGTAATGGTGGATTTTTTTCTATGTTTTTATTGTGTATTTATAGTGATTTGGGTTATTTATGGAAATGATTAACCTATAATATAGAATATGTGATTAGGTTAATTAATTTTAAGTATGTGACTTGAAGAGTAGTTGATGTCATTTGGAGATACAACTTAACTTGGAAGACTACACAACCGATTTCTTCTATGTTCTGGGTTTCAATATTAGTTTGGATTATGTTGAAGTATTTTAAGGAAAAAATTTTATTGAATGGTATTTATTTAACTTTGGGGTATTTTTGGTTTAATTTTAGAAATTAAGATTAGTATTTTTTATCTAAATGAATATCCTTTTAGGGGATCATCAGATTTTGTACTAACCATTTTGGTTTTGATTATTCCCTAAAGGAAAGGTAAATATATATTTTATACTTTGTTGATCATGTGATTCTTTAGATTTTTATTCTAGCTCTTCTAGTGTGACCAAGTATTCTTGAATACTCATCGTTTAAAAAAATGAGTTATTGGTAGAAATTTATTAAAGAATGAAACTCTACTTAAAAATTAAGTATATCTCTTAATGTTCTTAGTCAATCTCAAAAATAAATTGCTCATCATTTTGTAATGTAACTTACAACAAAAAAATGTTGTCCGTTTACTTTTCCTACTTGGAAACTAATGATCATTTGTCCCATCACAAGTTTGTGGTTTTCTAATTGTTAACTTTCTCCTGATCATGTTTTCAATCCCACTCCATTAGAACTTTACACTTAATTTATCTTCCATATCCATGTTTTCCTATATGTAATCCTAGTATGGGTTATCATGGGTGACCTTTGTATTTCTCTTTCTTTTTGTTAAAGTGATAGTTTTATTGAATCTCTATCCGATGTGGGACATTCCATTATATTCCCAAGCCCAATTTTAAAAATTTCAAGGATGAAATTATTTGAAATATTGGAGAATGTAACACCTCAAGTTTCCACGGTACGCTTTCCTTTGAATAATACAGTAGTGTGTGTTGTACACAACTTCGAGTTCTAACACACACCACAACCAAACTAGTTGTTAAGAATAGTAATACCCACTTCATGAAATTTTATAAATTTTATCTTTAAAATTTATTTCATTTTTGGATTCAGAATTTCGAAATTATCCTAGGGTGAATTTTTGGTATTTTTTAGAAAACATTTAATTTTTCATGAATAGTGAAAAATACTAAACATTAATTAAAAACAACTGTTTTAATCCAAATAATTTATAGTCATAAATTATACTATTGAGTGTTTTTAAAGTACAATTAGAATATATTTTTAAAATTTTATACAATATTGGTAATTGGACATAATTTTACATTTAAACTAGACATAAGCATTAGTCAATCTTTTGATAGATAATATTTCGTAAAAAACACGCTCTTTGTTTTAACAACGAGAATTAATTTTATGTTAATTTATACCATATATGTGGTTTGAATTTAAAAAAATAGATTCCATATTTAGAATCAGGAGGTCCAAGTTGTTTAAATATGTAACTTTTATTTTTAGACATTTTGAATATTTACTTCGGTAAATATTTTATTTACCATGGTTAAAGGGTAAATCCAGTAAATAAGGGTAAACAAATAATATGATAATAAAATTAAATTACCATAACACGTGTCCTAACCCTATTTTATGATTCATTCCTAACCATGGTCATATTTGGGTCGATTTTGGGACCCCATGGAGCAACTTGTAAGTGATAATGACACTTTATATTAATTAAGATAAAGTAAATACAAAAATGACGTAAGCATATATCTTTTAAGAAAACAATTTTTAAATAGGGTTATATATGTTATCTTTTAGACTATAAATATTTATTATAAAGATAAAAATATTTCCAACATAATGGAAGTTTATTTATAATTTTTAGATATTTAATAATTAAATTTATTTCTGACACAATGATGATGTAGTATTTTCCCTATTAATGAAAGAATCAAATAATTGGTGTTATAAATGTTAAAATAAATATAATTTGAACGTTTTGATTCCATACACAAAATTTATAGGTTAATATGACATGTTAGGATTGATTAAATGTATTTTTTGTGAATTATTAATGTTGGTAGGACTTTAAAAAATTAATTATTAAATAGAGTCATAATTGACATAAAGGAATTTTTAAAACAATTATTTTATTATTAATTGATATAATATTGCTAAAAATTTAATGATAAAAAAATGACTTATATAATGATAGGTGTATCATTAATGAATCACTTAGGTTTCTCTTGGAAGTATATAATATTTTTATTAACCATATAATATAAAAATACAAAGAGACATGAAAATGTCAAACTATTTAACTAAGAGTTAAATCTAAAACTTAAGGTTAATATAGTGACCCAAACCTGCATAAAACCTATTTATTGAGTGGTGTTAGACCCATAACCACATTATACTTTACATAATCTATTTTGGAGCCATTATAAACCAAAAATTATTTTATTATAAAACAATATTTCTATATTTTCCAATGGTGCCCCTCACCCCTCTTATAAAAGGGAACTCCCACTTCCCTCTAATTCACACCTTAAATGCCTTTTGTCTTGGACAAAACCTACTCAAATATCTTCAAAAATTCCCTCAATTAATCTTATAGGACTTATATTGGTCAGAAAGCCATCTTAAGGAGCCATTTTTATCAAATCAAATAGAAGAACCTGAAGAAGAGGTAAAAATTTCACCACCCTCTTTCAAGTTCTTTTCATCTTCCACTTATTATTTCTTTGTTATTTCTATTATAAAATAATAGCTCCATTATATTCTATATACTATGATGTCATAATATATATGTTACAACCATCTTAATTATTCTATCTATCTTTTGAATGACATGTCACCATACGCGCGTACGTACGGATTACTGTCTCCACGTCGTGTGTAATTGTTATTCAATACATTATTATTTGGATGGATATAATAATGAAATTTAATTAATTTAAATAATATATAAAACATGATAATGATTCTTTTAATATGATATACCAACCAATTATATATTATTTAAATATCAAAATAATAATATTGTCACTCGTGTGTACGTACGGATTACCGTCTCCACGAACGCTATGAGATTCATTGCCCATCATATCCATTCATGATTAAATTTCATTTTATGATTAAAAATAATGTTTAGAGACATGATATAATTATGGATATGAATAAGATACATCACATCCATAACAAATATGGCTCACATAACAAATAATATAAAGGAAAATGAATCTGTTAACACCTGAAACGACGATAATACTAAGATATTATTAATAAATCAATGATTAAAAGATCATATATAATATTATATTAATGTATATTATTATTTTATAATTAAATAAAAATTATTTCACCATTATACAGTAGATTAACCTACCCTCACCATGTAAAAGTACCAAGTAAGGGGTTTCTTATCTAACTTTTAATTTCATGATATTTCCATTGTTCACCACTTATTTATTGCATGTGGTGTGTGTACTAACCATGAATGTATGCATTGTGTAATATAATTTAATATATGGATATCTAAAAAATCATTGTATGATCCTTCTGTCATGGTTGTATGTTTTTTAAGTTACCAAATCGATAAGGGAATTTGAAATTTTAATTTCCACTCATTCGTCTTTATGCATACTTCATTGATTATTTTACTCCAAGATTATTTGTTGAATAACTATTCATTTGCCTATGTCAAAATTTCAACTCACCTTTATGTGGATATAATTTGGATACACATAATAACTACATTGATAATTTCTCATGTCATAGATATGAACTTGATAAGAGTAATTTTAACGCGATCTCCATTTGTTGAGTTAAATATCCAATTCATTGGTGTTGTTTTTACAAGAATTTGTGTGAATGTCCTTTTATTTATTTACCCTAAATATACAATCATATTGAGTGTATTTATATTTTTCACACATAATTATGTCGTTTATTTATCCTCAACCTAAGGATATGGTCTTTATAAGAGATTTCATCTCATTTTATATTCCCTTGAGAGTTCTTTGTTGTTATAAACCAAATCACTTTTATATGGTGTACATAATTTATTTTGACATAGTATATCATGAATCCCTTTATTATCATGATATTAAAAAGTTTTGATTATCTCAATTATTTGTATTCACGTGTCCCTATTTTGGTTAGGAACTCTAACTAAAATATCATTTTAAAATGTTTTAAAGATTTATTATTCTAAATCTTTCTCATTAATGTCCAAGTTTTAAAAATGGTTTTAAGGATTTATTTATATGGACATTAAAGTTTTCAAATCAAAATTACTTTTAAATGTTTCAAAGTTGTATGGTACACTTTGATTCAATAATCTATTTTAAATGGATTCTTGATAAATAGAAAGAATTTTAAATGTTTTCATAAAAAGGGGGATATTTCTCTCAAATAGTTTCGATGACTATTTTTATCAATGAAAATATCCTTCATTTTTCTCGATTGAGCTTAATCTATTACAATACAATCTTATATATTGTATTGCATGAGTTATGTTTGACTATGGATGTGCTATTTTTATACCATTAATTGTTTGTGGGTAATGTATTGACATTTCATATTCTAGTTTTAATACGAATGTGTATGTT
Source organism: Viscum album (assembly GCA_963277665.1). Classification (NCBI taxonomy): domain Eukaryota; kingdom Viridiplantae; phylum Streptophyta; class Magnoliopsida; order Santalales; family Viscaceae; genus Viscum; species Viscum album. The sequence goes on along the minus strand of OY728129.1, from coordinate 408,257,735 downwards.
ATGTTTCAAAATTTTCATATGAGTAATTCATTGGACTTAGTAAGTGACGAGTGGAGCTCGATATAGATACTCGATGTATCGGTAGGTCTCATGAGACAAACCAGTGTTTTGGAACAATGCCCTGACAAATCTTATTAGTAGTCTTGGCACAAGGCCTTGACTATGTGGTTACGATAGTCTGGAATTATGCATTCCATCATTATGAAAGTGGTTATTGATATTGCATGTGATTATTGGACTAGTATAATATCCATGTGAATAATTAAATGGAATTATTTCATTTTTTTTTCAATATTATGCTGGAGTTCAAGTTTAAAAGGCTATTGTTTTAGTTATACATTGCCTTACATTTTTATGCTTATTTATGAATGTTTCTTCTATACTATTATCTTTAATGAGAATATGAGCTCACCACTTTCTATGTTTTTTATAGGTTGTGAAGAAGTATTTTATGACTGACCTGTAGGGATAATTTGAGGGGATATGAGTGTGGACTGTAGAGACTATGTTGTTTTAGTTTTCACTTTATGATGTAATTTAATCCTTATGAATGGATCTTTCACTTCCAAGGCTACTAAACTACTCTGTATTTTTAGACATTATCATTTGTGATCATGCCAATGATACATAATAATGCACCGACTCTGGGATTCTGGGGTCAGGGTGTTACAAAGAAAATATTACATTTTCTATACTTGAATGAATAATTCAAATACTTGTCACCACTTTTTCTGTTGGGATCCTACTCAACAGTTGTGATTGCAAAATCCCTCTATTACTATCTAGGAATTATAGATTTTTATCTTTAGTTATCATCTAAAACCCCTGTCTTAGGCCATATATTTACATTGTTTCTATGTTCCTTAAACTTGAAGCACTAGAAAACATGATGGGGGTTGAATAGAGCATTTATTTTCTCTATCACATTGGTTGGCCTCTCCCATCAACATTCCATAGCAATGTGCCATTCATTATAACACCTAAAGTATTTCCTTATTCACTTCAAGAAATTTCTGAGATACTTCTTCCCACAATTTTGAAAACTGGGATGTTGTAATTTCTTATCCTAATGAGATTTCTCCATCAAAACAATAGTATTAAAATATATTATCCAATAATTATATTTGGACCCATGAGACCCTTATGATTTATTGATATCTATTTCCAAATTGAGGACACATTAGTTAATTGCATAATAGCTATCAAATTAAAGAATTTTCAAATCTAATTATAGACTTATATTTATCCCTAAAAAGAAGCAAAAAACATTACTATTGTGGTAGATGACAAATATGGATGTTTATTGTGAAATTATTATGATGTTTTCTTTATAATACTTGATTTATTCTTCTTCCTTTTTCTTGAGTATAAGAAAACACCTCTCCATTTTAATTTGGAGTGTTTGAGGAAAATATCTCACAAAAAACATTTTCCTTAACTCCATCTACTCAATAACTTTGATCTCCTTTATGGGATTAGTATTTTTTACTAATGTCCACCATTGATCAGCTTCTCCCTCCATATAATATACATCCAAAATGACCTTCTCTAGCTTACAACATTGAATGATGGAGAATATCATTTCAATGGAGTTGATCCATTTCTCAGTGATTAAGGGATTGGAATATCCACTAAAATTAAAGACCTATGTCATATAAAGTTATAAATTGATACTTTATATTTCTAAGGGGGATTTTGTTATTGTTCATGATTCACGTTTTTATTCAATACATAACTCAATTGAGATAGTATCATCATAAATTTCATGGTTCATAATCCCATTGGGTTGGGTATCTCATTTCGGAAGTCATTAAATTTCCCATCACTTTGGTTGTTGGCTCTATTTCTCCTTTTCATACCATTGAAAAGAATAAAGGAAAAATTGCGGATGAGAATATTGTTGAGAACATAAATTTTTAACCATGAATATTAGATGGATAACTCATAAAAGACTTGAATAACTGAAGAATTTCAAGGTTTTAATCTATGTTACAAATGATCTATTTACTAATAGAATATATTATGGGTGTCATTGTTCTATTCATAATGATTCTTAATAATCTTGTGAATTTAACTAATAATATACCTTTAGGGGGTCAAAATTGGTGTGTAGTATGGGATATTGTTATAAACTATGTAACCATTGAGTCAAAACTCAATGCACCCTTTTGAGGGGTATTAATAGAATGTACAAATGTGAAAGTCCCACATCCACTTGTAGTGTCCGTACAAGGATGTATTTTCATTGAAAATACTAAATCTATGCTCTACCAAAATTTACGGAGGCATACATATGTTTTTTTATTCTCCAGAAGGCTTTTAACATGGTTTTTTAATTAAAATCCAAAAAAACTAGGAATTCCTATGATACTAAATACGAAAACCCATAACTTATTTACCCTTAAATTTATGTTTTATTATATAAGACATTACTTAATAAAACCTAGAATATAATGCAGCCTATTGTTTTTGGGAAATTGGGAACATATTATAACAACATGAACCTTAGATACAAAAATATTATTTAATAATTCAAAGAAATTGTCTTATATTCCATTGATATTGTAATATTACACATGATAACCTGGGGAAATACATAAGAAATGGTTGAGCTATAAAGTCGAATATGTTAATAAAAAAAGAATAGTATAAGGTAAATCATTACATGGGATAAAATAGGCATATCATGGTAACATAAGAGGGGTGACAAACATAATCTCATACATTGGGGTATGATATAACCTGATAACATAAAGGATGCATGGGAATGCGACAACAATATAAAACATGACATCATAAGCATATGTTAAAGATAACTACTAAGAAAACATAATATAATGTGATTACGATAACCTCCATTTCAACTTAGATGAAATATTATGAGATTAAAACATTATGCAATTCATTGGAGTGTTATCTGGGTGCACCCATCATTATCATATTCTTTACACGCATTAGTATCCCACATTGTTCACAAAACATACAAATTACATCCATCAATTTTAACTACATGATACAGGATTATGAGTTAAATATATATAAATGCCCAATATATTAAGGATAAGTACATCTAGGATAATACCCTTGATTGGAAATGGGGATTAGAATTCCCTAAATAGAAGTTTTACATGGAAAATCATCGGATAATTTCAACAGTATAACAAGGGTACATAAAGGTTCATGATATATGGTAATGATATTTTAAAGGGTATTTAATTAATTTTAAATTATAATAAAATTAAATGATGTATGTAAAACAATATACCCCATCATCGAGGATTGTAAATAAAAAGGGATAATATAGAAAAGGTTGTTGAAATGACATGATAAAGGGAGGATATCTTACCTTGTTAGGGATCTTATAAAATCCTAGGAGGAGATTATGGAGAGATTCGGGAAGCTCCGGAGGACTATATATAGGTAAGGGTAGATTAATTTCATGATCCAAGGGTTTGAGTTAATAGGAATGGGATATTGGGTGGGTTTATATAGAAAAAGCAAGGGAGATTATTTATTAATTTCATAACTTAGTTTTTGGACTATATATCGTTAAGTTATAAAAACCACACACCATAAAATTTTTACTAAAAAAGTGGAGTTTTTATTATTATTTTACAATCTTAAAAACCAATATCATTAAAATAATAACCTTGGTGATTTAGAAACATGTAATTTTTATAAAAAATTAATTTTAAAATGTTAAAATATAATATAGGTTTTGAATGATTCAATGATGGTATATAAATATAACCAAATAACTTCAAAAAACACGTTATTTTGAAGGTAAAAAATATATTTGGTTATGGATACCCTTTATATCATTTATTAATTCAATATTAGGATTTTTTTATTCCATAATACATACCATAAAATTATAAAATATATAATTTTTACCCTAGAATTGTAATATCATACAAAATAATGAAAAATTAACCATTGGATAATTTAAAAATAATTATATCAAAAACAATATATATTTTTTCAAAATATTTTTATTAATATTATAAGTTCAAATTTTAAATGAAAAATCTACAATTATTGAAAAATACTTGTTTTTTGATAATAATAGTTTATTGAACTTATAAAAATTATATCTAATTTTTATATCATATTATAAATTATATTTAATAAATTTTATTTAATAATAATATTTTATTAAAATATTGTATATTTTGAAAATCAATTAATTCATAAAAAGCATGTCTTGATTGAATCTATATATACCCCAAAAATAGATTTCTTATTTTGTTGTATCAAATTCTATTTTTTATAAAACATATTCATTAATATTTATAATTCAATAATAAAATATGAATATAATTATTAATTTATATAAGGAAATATAAAAAATAATACTATTATAATCTATATACATATCCATTTATCACACCAAAATACTCTCTAAGGGTATGGTGTGTGTTGTTGAGATTTTTATGGGGTGGTTATGCGTACATTGTTTGGTCTATGATATTTATGAGCTTGAATGTGTCTCATAAATTATTTCATTCATGCCTCATTTTTGGAATCTATTTTAGGATTTTTATAGGGAAAATTCTAGTGATTCTGTCTCCCTCAAAAGCTATGATAAATGGGCTTCAAAAGGTATGATCCTACTAGCCAAGGCCATCACTTCTTTCATTTTTTCAAATTGAGTTAATCATAACCCTTCATATATATTAATAATAATAGCAACTTTTAAATGGAAATATTTTAAATGATTTGGAAGTTTAATAGTTCTTTATATCTGATAATTTGTAACTGTCCAAAATAACAATTGTAGTGCTTGTGTATTTTATAATTACATTACTTAATAAAAAAATTATTCATATAAGAAAATATAATTTATTAAAGGATAGATCATTAAAGTGCAGGTAAGATAATTATTTTCATATAGGAATAACTTCAAATATCCATAGGACACAATATAATAATCCTTTATTAGCACAAACCCCAATCCCACATCAAAAGAAATACAATACACCACATAAGCTTTCCGTGGATCAGGGAGAATAAGGACTGATGAAAATGTAAAATGGGTATGAAAATACTCAAAATTATGCTGGTAATTCTCATCCCATTCAAAATTCACCCCTAATTAGTCAAATCCTTCGAGGGATAAGCTAACCTATAGAATTCCTGGATGAATGTTCTATAGTTTTTCATTATAAAACAATAATTAAATAATAAAAATATCCTTTTAATGTCCCTTATATCTAACCTTTTAAGATATTAAAGGAAAACTAAACACGTTGTGTCACAGAGGGGGTCGTTCACACAACAAATGGAACACAATTTTTTTTGGAATGAATGATGTATATGAATAAATTATTAAAAACCACTCAATATTATAAAATTAACTTATGTAAATGATACTAATATAATTAAATTAGTGTGTCTAGAATAAATTTGAAAGAATATAATTAAAAATAAAACAAATAAGTTGATAATACTGTTGTTTGGGACATGAATTTTTATTAGATGTATCCTTGGGAATAAATTCCTTATACTAACTAACGGTGACCAAAATCTTATGAGACTGGACTATTATTATAAGAAATTAATACTGGTAGTGTTTTAGGAGAAAACAGAATATATATAAGTTCCTTCAAGGGGTAATGAGATTCCCTTTTATAAGTGGTGAGAATGAAATTTTCTGTAAATATCTCAATGTAATATAATGTGAGAATGTGTAATTATTTTTTATTGGATCAAAAATTAATCAATAATTAATTTTGGGATATATAATTATATGATACACCCCATAAAATAAATTCTAGATATGTTGTTTTCATGTTTCAACCCTTCACACCTTGAGTTATTACATTTAACATAGTAACTTATTTTTATGTAAGGAAATTTAATATTTATGCCAAAAAATAAAGTTATCCTTATTATATAATGTGTATAAAATTATTATAAATCTGAAATATTTTTTTTATTAAATTTTTTAAATTGTTAATAATTAATGGTAATATGAAAAATGTATAATATATTAAACATTTTCGGAGAAAATATTTCTTCAGTTCCAAAAATACCAATAATGATTTTGTAGACTGTAATTAACATTTTAAATTGTATTATTTAAAATATAAAATATGTTTTTTTAATAAAAGGGTTTAATGAATTTCTTATACAATAATAATGACATTAATGTCACAGTATTAGTAAAATTAGTATATTTTAATACTAACCTACCACTCATTTTTTAGAAAAATAAAAAAAACTCATATTAATCTAATATCGTTATGATGAATTCTAAAATGTAGTTTATTTTTTAAAATAAACTTCTTAAATTTCAAAATCAAACTTATATAGATATATATATATATATATATATCTCTCTCTCTGTGTGTGTATAAAGGCTCTTTATTATGAGAATTTCATCATAGTCCACGATATGGTGTTTACCTACTATAGTAGGTTATCCAATAGTAATGTTTCACTTAAATAATTTCTTCTTAAAAATTATGTAATATATTAACTATTAAAAAATCTTAGATATCCATTCATTATTGTTACTTCTAGCTCCCAAGTTTCCTCTTCTATTTTTTGATCTATCTAAAGGACTTTCACCAATGGAGTTTTTCAATTCTACAATACTTTCTCTATAGTGTCAAGAATCTGGTCCGGTTATTCATTATAAGAAAAGTAATGCTCCAACTCTGTTCCATCATCTGTGAGAACATTTTTTTGAAATAACATGTATTTCCTCAGAAATGAAACATGCAATATTTTGTGTTCTTTATAATGTTTCGGTGGAATTACCAACTGGTAAGCCAAGAATCCAGTTCCATCCAATATTTCAAAAGGTGCAATGTACATAGTTCTTAAATTAACCCCTTTTACCAAATCATGATACTCCCTTTCATGGTGAAAAATTTAGGAAATCATGATCACCAAATTAAAATTTCAATTCTTTCGTTCGATTAACTATATAACTATTTTAAATCATGTGGGATGATTTAATGTGATCCTAAATAGTACAAAAATTAATATTTTTCTCCTCTATAAGATCTATGATAACTAACATTATTTATACACATTCTCCAAAATATGTTGGATTATGACACTAATTCTTATACAATTCTTTGTACGATTCCATCTGGACATCCTAATAGACGATATTATTGTATGAAAATTTAACTAAACGGAGACACTGTTCCCACAATCCTTTTAAGTCATGATAAAATGATCTCAAAAATTATTACAAAGCCTGGAGAGTCCTTTCTGAGTACCCATTTGTCGAGGAATGATAGGAGGTGCATAAATATACCTTGGTGTAGGGAGTCATTTGAAGAAAATTCTGGAATTCTAATGTAAAAAATGGTCATGATCTGATACAATTGATTGAGGATCCATGTAAAGATTTATTCATTCATTGATATATATATATATGGGCCAGGTGAACAAAGGGTAGATCTTCTTTTATCACTAATAAAAGGGCAGATATAGAAATATGATCAATATAGACCCATATAGTGTCTCTCTTCATTGGAGTCATTAAGATTCCAATGCAAAAGTCCATTGTAACACTGTACCAATTCCATATTAGTATAGGAAAGGTTTCAAAAATCCATTAATATGTTGTTTTTAGCCTTAAATGTTTTTCAAAATAAGCATCTATAAATTTATTCTATAGTTTCATGCATTATACTATCCTACTATAAATGTTCTCTTAAATGCATAATTTTTTTTGTGCGACTAGGGTATATGGTGAAATTTGACCAATGTTCTTCATCTATTAGTTCCAAATTCATTAATGTTATGGATGGAACACATAACCTCTTACCAAAATTCAACACTACATCTCTATGGATTAATTATGTCAATTTCCTAACATTAACTATTATATTAATCATTTGTAAGTTAATTTCATCCTGTTGGGAATTCCCTATATTTTTTTTAATAATTTTTTAACAATTTCGTAAAAATAAATATGGATCTCCTTGCCTAAAACTCACTATATATATTCAACTCAATGCATCAACCACCTTGTTTTCCTTCATAGAGTGGCATTGTATCGAGAAATCAAAGTCTTTGAGTACTTCAAAACATCTTATTTTCCACATGTTGAGATCCATATGAATGAATATATACTTAAAACTATTTTACTCCATGTATATATATATATTTAAATTTTCACAATGGAGATATTGTGTAATTATTTTCAAAGAAAATATTATGATTTCTAACTCTAAATAATGAGTTGGATTAATATATTCAAGTATTTTCATTTATCTTAATGCATATGTAATCACCCTTTAATTCCATAGAATCAAAAAACCCAATCCTTTATATGATGCATCACTATATATTACAAATCCTTCCATACAAAATGGTATAGTTAGTACTGGTTTGTTAATCAATATACTATTCATATCTTCAAATCATTCATCACATTCCCTTGAATTGGTGAAATTTAACCCCCTGTATTTGTTAACTTGGTTATCAAGTTGGACAACCAAGAAGGATTTTGTACAACATACCAATAATATCATTTTACTCTTAGGAATCATTGGATCTCAATTATATTCATCAATGTATGAAATTATTTGAATAACATTATCTCTAACGGGTCAACATATATCCTATTCTGGGAGACAATATGGTCTTGAAAATAAACATCATTTATCTAAAATTTCCACTTACGATACTTCCCAAATGATTCTTTTTTTGTGGGTGTATAGAATAATTTACCAATTAGTCACATTATATATATATCACTTCAACTATATTAGGATATTTTTAGTGAATAAAACTAAAAAGTTATGAAGATACTACCTGAATATTCTATTCATTATATTAATAAAGATAAAAGTTTTACTATTCAATCCAAAATATATTACTAAAATATTATATTGTCTATACCTTATTCAGAATGTCATATTCATTGTATCATCCTTCGTCAAACTTAGTAGATGATAACTAAAGTGAATAATATTCATTAAAAAGTGTTTGGATATTTTATGTTTATAAAATAATTATTCAGTGTATATTAAAGGGTATTTAATATTTATAGTGATTGCATTGATCTCTCTATAATCAATTCACAATCTCATTGAACCGTCATTTTCATGAGTAGAACACGATACCCAAAAAAACACTAGGGAATATAAATCCCATATCACTAATCTATTTCAACCAATTATTCACCTCCACCTACTTGATTAGTGATATTTTTAGGGAGTTTTAGATATAAAAGTTGCATCAATAATGACTTCAATGGATAAATCAACATTATTATCTGGTAAATGACCATGTAATTATTCTGAAAAAACATAAATAATTTTTGTTAGAAAGGTATATACTCTATTCATATAATAATTTCCTCATCCATATATCTCACTTAATCTTCATATCTACCAATAATTTCTTTAAGGAGAGATATTGGGGGTGGGTATATAAATGACTAATATGATGAGTATTCACCACTAAATATAGGATATTTCACATTATCTTCATTAATTTTTCTTGTCCATAATTTTTTTCATTATACATTAAAAAATAATAAATTCCAATGGTCATATAAAATCCATCTATAGGTAGAATATCTAAATTTTTAAATTGGGTACCACAATGAATCATTATTATATCTGTTTGACACATCATTATCTTATTAATTTTTCTAATTGGTGTCTTAATTGAAAATACCTTACTAGGGTTCTAGGGAAGTATCCAATGTTTTCTAGAAAACATAGAATATATAAAAGAGTGAAAATGTATAGAATCAAATAAAACATTGGATAAATTTGAAGTAATAATCAATGTAACATCCATTATGTCATTAGGAACTTGGAATTCATGTGTGGTAATCACAGAATATTGGCCTTACTCCATTAAAATTTTGTGGTAAATTTCCTTGATATTTGGGAAATCGGATGACATTATGTATCTTATCACCATACCGAAATAATTAAACATCAATAAGTTATATATTTCAATTTAAATTGCTTTATTGTTGGAATTTTTCATTACTCCTGAAATAATTTCCTTCTACCTACCTACAAGACCTAGAGTGTTTCTTCCTATAGTAATGATATGTTATAAATCTATCCTTCCATTCATTTCCTTTGCTATATTCTTCTTCCCATGATGATAATCCAACCCACTCCTCTCCTAATTTACATTTAATACATATGTACTAGAGATCATGTTGTCAACAATAATGTCACTTAATTATAAATCCTTGTATGATGAAAAGTAAGAGAGACCCACTCCATTAAAAACGCAGTTACAACATATTAACGAATTATTCATTATTTATTTTTTTGATCTATGAACATAGTTAATGGCATGTAAATCTACCCTTGTAAATTTAGCATCATATTCATAAAAATTCTCCTCTTTATTTTGTCTAATATTTATGAATTAACTTTCCATTTCCACTCTCTAATCATGAGGGAAGTATTTATCATATAATAACACATTAGAATTCACCATTTTATAAAATTGTTCTCATGTTTCTCTTTACTATTTTTAATTAGAGACCACCATTGGTCTCTATATCCATTCTTATGATTGATCACAACGATCAAATTTTTTATTTCACTATGTCCTAAAGTGAGAATGATCTTATCTAGAAACTTTATCCATTGTTCATCTACCAATGGAATAGTATTTCTATTGAATGCTGGAGGTTGTTGGCACATGAATCAATCCAACATAGTTTCATAATGTTGTGGATCACTATGTCACTATATGTAGGTTATATTATTTTTCATATCGTGGGTCAACATCCTTAATATTGTTATTAATTTTTTATCCTCAACTATAAATTCATTAATATATCTAGGGGAATAAACCCATATTTACTACAAGTGTTGGTATAGTTTCCATTACTCATTTTATTGATTGTATTTATATAATTCCATAGATATAACTAGCTCAAAAATTTGTTTGGAAAAACATAATTCAAATTATTATTTTTAGAGTGTTCCCTATAAATATTTATGGTTTTCATATAATATAATATATCTACTCGGATCCTCTAAATATAGTCCTTAAGGTTTTTATAAAACATACTCCGTTACCAACTGTAACATCCCGATCTCTATAAACCTAGATCCAGTACTCATATTACATTATTGGCATGGAGTAAAAAATTTCCCATAGGATCAAACTAATTATTATTCTAGGAATACTTGATACATATATAAATTACTCTAGAAAACTTAATCCTAAATATGAACACATTGTGAGAAAATTATTATCCACTCCATCTTATCCTTGAAAACTATAGAAATTCCTCCTCAAGATATATTAGGGAAAGGAAAAAAATGAGGGTGATCTTGATGCCCAGTAAGGAGTAGCATACATCAGAAGCATACATAACATAATTGAAATAGAAATAATATATGAATAATAGGACTGTATAGTATACTAAAACTATGTGAATAAAATATATATGATAATAAATAAAATAATTAATAAAAATAATCATTGATCTCATACTAATGGAATACATAATGTTATACATCAAAACATACTGTCAAGGCCTTATGCCGAGACAGATGTCTTGTTATGGGAAGATATATAAAAAAACCAAAAAAAATTTATCATGAAACATATTGATGCATCAAGGGGATATATAATTTTAGTTTACATATATGACATGATTATGTCCGGTAATTTCAATATAAGAGTCATCAAGAACTTTAAATACATTCCCTAAAGAACCTATTATAGAATAAAACATGGAAATACATATATTAAAATATATGGAAGGAAAATAAATACCTAATCAATAAAATAATGTGGATGTATAAGTAGAAATCCCATAATCAACACGGAATTTATGGGATACTATTAATGTAATAAGTAATACCCATATAAAATAAAATAGGGTCCACAGTACTGGTAATGTGATGGGTTATCCATGGCATGTTGTCGTTGGGTATATTATTTTCAATTGTTATTAGACTAAGGAAATGGTATAAAAATCCTTTATCAGGGTTCATTATGAGTTCAAATATTCAAAACCATATCCTTCGAGAGTGTCTCAGTAGGTGTGAAATATTCAGTTTACTCATCAAGTATCGTGGTGATGATTAAGTCAATTATTAACCAAACTTATTTGGGGTGATTACCCCAAGTTTCATCTAATCCACAACTTTATACACTTTCCGACATCCAGGAATGGATATATTTACTTAAAAATTATACAAACTTTTACCTTAGAAAAACATAGGATTTTTTTCCACCATGGAAAAGACTACGCTTTACAATGGTTTTGGTAACTCTTGTATCAAATGAATTTTATAGTGTGTTAACAATATAGACGTTTAAACCCATTAAATTTTATGATTAATATAGAAAGAAAATTATTCATTTAAAATTTATATGAAACACAAAATAAAATTGTTGGTGATTATAACACGAGTTCCATAAAATAAATATTGATACTAAAACACCCCACTTTCAGATTTTGTAGAAATTCAATTATAACCACGTGAAATAGTGGTCTTAAACTTGATATTAAAAATACATCACTAAAGATATTTTATTAAAACACATATAAAATAGGAATTATATGCACTATATAAAGAAAATTATGTGAATAATGAAAAACTTATCTCGAAGAGAGGATTTTAAGTTGGAAAACCCTTACCCCTTAACTGGAATTCCATTAACAAACATTTACCTTATATATACTAATCATATATATATATATTATTAAATTTCTTAATAACCTTAATCATATCCATTATCATTAAAACTCTTCCTAAATAGAAATTTTCTATATTAATTCTTCCGATTTTCTTCAATGTTTATTTATAGTTTTGATTGTTTGTACTAGTTCTATAATAGTGGTGTTCATGTTAATTATTTTCGAAAAATTAATAATAATTAGGGAAATTAAATTTATTTACATGGTTAATTTATAATAATTTATGAATTTTCAAATTCCCTTTATGAGTGTTCTAGACCATATCCTTTAAAATAAGGTCGATGATAAACATATTATGGGGATTTTTTTGACCAACAGTGGCTGTTTCATTAAATAAAAATAATATATCGATATAATATCTCCAAAAACAAAAAAAAATTATTTAAAAATTTATAAAATACTATACCAATAAATATGTTTCTATAATCTATCATATTATAAATTCAATATAATGTGGAAGTAGGTGGTTAAAAAACACCAAACATGAAGATAACATGATTTAATAAATGATTATGAGGTAGTTTTTGGTAATATAATTATACAAGAATAATAATGGTATTCAATAGTTTTTATTAGTGAGATATATTTTAATTTTAATTAATTATAATTATAAGTACTGGATATAAAAATATAAAAATATTTGAATAAAATATTATATTCTTAGCACACTTATTTTAAATGAACAAAATAATGATGATCATTTTTTCATCATATAAATAATCATTTATATGATTTTATATAGAATAATATTATTGATATCATAAAAATCATATTTATCATTTAAATCCACCCTTATATATGAAATTTTATGTTGGTGTGGGAAAATGAAACAGATTGTGTCATCGAAGCGGTAGTCCACACAATGCAGGAACGACTATTTTTATTTTCATAATGGATGGGTGTATGAAAAAATAATGTATATAATCCTAATAAAGTAACATTAAATTATATAAATTATAATAATATCATATGTTAGTTGGTGTATAATTACTTTGAAAGATGATAATTAAGAAGAAAACTACTTATTTTATAGTACTCATGTCAGGGACTTGAATATTATAATGACCAAGGCTAAACATACATGGATATTACATCATTTTAGATGAATATTCAGCACATTAAAAAAATACATTCTCAAAGACAATAATATATTAGTTTCTTTGGGAAGATGGAAATATAATATTTTATCTTGGTGAATGATATTCAACATACCCCTTAAATATCCCCCCTTTAGTACTCCTACCTAAAACATTTATTCATAACATGGAGAACCGAAACAAAAGAAAGGGGTGATATCATATATTTTTAAGGGTAAACAAGGGAGATATATAATAATAACATGAGAATAAGGGTATTAGAACATGATTATATCTTAAGAAGACCATATTCTATATTCCAAAGTTCATAAACATGAATCATGGAATAGATATGGGGATTTCATAAGACATGAATCCTAATAAAATAAAAGAACATGAGTCATGAGATCCTAACATTGGTATAAAATATAGAATGATAGAATAAACATAAACATATAACATTGTAAACATGTGTAAATATAATTAGGTTCACTCATTATGTTTAAGACAATAAATAATGTCCCCACTTAAACTTATAGACATGCAACTAGGTCCATGCATAACATTGTGAATATGTTATCAGTTTCACACATAACATTGTGAACATGTAATTAGTTTCACCCATAACATTGTGAAAATGTAATTAGGTTCATGAATAAACTTATGGACATGAAAATTTTCCCACACACAACATTTTGAACATGTAATTAGGTACACACATAACATTATGAGCATTTAATCAGGTTCGCACATAATCATATGGATATGAATCTGGGTCTATGCGTAATATTGTGAACATGTAATAAATTTCACACATAAAATTTTAAACACATAAAAAGGTTCAGTCATAACATTATGAACATGTAATCAGGTCAACACATAACATTTTGAACATATAATTAGGTTCGTGAAAAACATATATACTCAGGAGTTATCCATTTTTTTCAAATGCACTCGACGGATATATAGCTACCACCCATCACATAATAAAAGCATAGATACATGTGCCAAAATATTATAACAATAATCATATCATAACCCATGAAATGAAATGAGTATCATAAATATTTCATCACATCATAACTTATGGGAAATTAATTGGTTTCATAATCATTTAATAAAATCATAACCCGTGAAAGGAAGTGGGTTTCAAAAGCATATAACATTTCCAAGAGAGATGGGTGTTATAAAAATAATTCCATAAAAACATAAACCATTATAGAAATAATATGAATTTTATTCTTGGATCATATCCTAAAAAAGTATTAAACACTATAAATGGATGGCATCTTAGATAGAGGAGGATTTTTAAAGACCATTTAGTGATTTTCTTAAGGGAAATCAATTTTTAAAACCTAAAGTATTTTTAAAATACATTCCTTTGAAAACAACTTCTAAAAATTTAGATTTATGATTTAAAAATAATTTAAAATATTTATCAAGGAAAATATCCTTCCTTGTTGGAAAAATTATTTTTGAAATATAAAACCTTTTGAAAACAATTTTAATTAAAATTAACCTTAAAAAATACGAAAGAATCATTGAAAAAAATAAACACTTGAAAACATAAAACATTTTGAAAATACTTTTACATAAAGAGGATATTAAAAAATAATTTAAAAATAATTTTTAAAAACATTTTTAGAAAACCATGTTTTTTAATAAAACATACTTCCCATTGAAGGGATAAATAAGGTTGGGGTTAATTAAAAACATTTTCATAATTATCTTATGTACCTAAGAGTTGGAATATAATACCACTACTTTAATATATCATTAATAACCCAAGGAGAAGAAATTTAATGGGATTTATTTAGATATGGATTGTAATATTTCATCAACGGAGTCATAATCATAGATAATCCCTATAAATTATGAGATTTTACCAATAAAATGTTACCAATTAGGTAAATTATAATCATAATCCCCATGAAATATTAACATTTAACGAATCTTAAAATATCATTAAAATAATGATATTCTTGATATAACATCTCAAATGAAAGTATATACACCTAATAAAAAAATATAGGTGAAAAACAAGGTATGTATCTCAATAAAAAAAATTGAGAAAAAATTTACTTTACCAATGTGGTAAATTTTGAACCATTAAACCCATGAAAGAAGGAGCATGAAATGGATTTGTAAATACACATAAATTTTTGTATAATACTCATATAATACATTCATGGGATGTATATATACCACACGACAGAAATGAGTAGTGAATAAGTTATAAGTCTCATAGAAATAAAAGTGTGATGAGAAAACCCCAACCTAAAGTCTTTACATTCTTGAAACGTGTACAGACCTCCTCTTCTTTGGGAAAATACTCTTGGTTTGAATTAATGTGATTCCTTGGTTGTATTTTTACCCAAAGGGATTGTTATAGGATATATTTTTGATATTTGTTAGGATATTTTGGTAGGGTTTGGTCAAGCCAATGTGAAATGTGAGGTGTGAAGAAGTGATGGGGGGGGGGAGTTCCCATTTATATTGAAGGTGGAGTGGATTTTTTTGGTAATTATAAAAGGTAAACACTATTGAGAGGTTTACCTTACATCATGTGATGACAATAATGATCCGTTTTTGAGACTAGAGGGGAAATTGTCAAATTTTTTTACCAGTGGATTATGGAAAAGATTCTAGGTCATTTGGACCCTTATGATTATAGTTTAACCATTAAGTAAAATAATATTTACCTTAATCACTGTAAATAATTTTAATATCTATCATTAATAGTTATGGTAAAAAATAGGTTGAACTTATTAGAAATTAGAATTTATTATTATTATATATATGGAATATGTTATTCTAAATTCTAATCATAGAAGTGGGAAAAATTAATTTAAAATTAATTCCACATACATGTCGTGAAGGCGGGGTTATAAGTGAAAACGTTCAATATATCTAACTAATTTAATATCTAATTTCAATGTGAAATTACATCCAACAACCTTAATTAGATTAAATAATGTAATATATATATATATACACTTTAAAACCAAATTATAGTATAATTTAACTATATAAATGATTAGTTGAAAACATAGTTTTGAATTAAAATTCTATTTTTTTCTCTACACATTAATCTAAAAGAAACTTCATAGAAAAATACCAATAAATCACCCAAAGTAAATTTTAATATTTTTATTTCAAAAATTAATTTTATTTATTCAAATAAAAATTATAAAATTATAAAAAATTATACATAAAATTGGATCTCCACTAAAAGGCATTAAAATTACCTTTTAGAAAAATAAATATTTTTTCATAAAATTAGATTTATTCTTATCTTATTCCTATAAAACCTATTGGATGAGTGTCAAATTTTTTATTTAATATATTACATATAATGTTTTTACAAATATTCATTAATAGTGTTTTGTTTATTTAATTGAGAAAAATTGGTTTTTGTAAATAGAAAAATTGTTTTCCTAGAAAATGAATTTATTTATTCTAGAAAAGTTCTTACATTCATTTATAGTTACTTGATAACTAAAGGTTTAATTTTATATATCAGTTTAAATAATATGTCAAAATTTTAGTTAATCTTATTTTTAATTTCAATTCTAATGGATAGGTGGTAACTACAGTAATAATTTAATAACAATATTAATAGTATATTGTAGTTCGATAAAACTCAGTCTTATGTATAACACAAAATATTGAAGGAACTCGAAGTTGTGTGTAACACAAGACAAACATAGTGTTGTGTTTAGTATAATATATTCTAAGTGTTGTTTGTAGTGTAATATTAGCATGGTGTCACGTATATCACAATCTAAACATAGTGGTTTAATATAATGAAATAAATATTCAGTGTTGTGTGAAATGGAAAATATCAAAAAGATTAAATTAATTTAAAAATATATATTTCTAAAAATATCAGTTTGTTACATTTTACAACACATAAAATGAATTTATCAATCATAATTCATCTGGTTTATCAATTTTTTAGTACTTGATGTTTATTTTCTTAGAAACCCACAACATAAAAATAAATACTTTAACTTCCTTTAAAAACTGAAGGTTGGAACCAATCAGGGTTTGAAGGCTTCATTCCTTCAGTTAGTTCTATCATAGTGCGGACTCGTTTCCTTCTTATTAAATTGTCTCCACTCATCAACGAATGGATGGTTTCCCCCTCTCCCAATCGTCTCTAGGTCTGTATCCTTTTGGATTCTCCCTCACACGACATTTAGCAGGGGAAATGGGTGAGATGGAAAACCCATGGATCTGGTTTGAAGATGAATACGGATGGGTTCTGTGCTATAGGGGTGATAAAAGGAGGGGGATTGGTCCATGGTGCTAGGGGAGAGGTGATCATGGAGTTCATATCCTTCTTTGGAAAGGTTAATTTCCTTTTGGCTGAGGCGATAGTCAGGTTCACTGGGCTATCCCTTTGTAGGTAGGAGAAGCTAGAGCTAAACAAGGAAGAGACGGATTCTAGGATTCTCCATGACGCCATGCTTGGTAAAGGATCCCCCCTTGGTCTATTTCTTACATTGTTATAAAATTTAGAGCTTTTCTTAGATCCAATATCAATGTGTCTCACACTTGGCATGTGGGTAATAAGGTAAAAGATCACTTGGATTCCATGGTGGTCCAGGTCTCTATCTCCACTAATCTTCTCCCTATCAATAGTTTGAAACCAGTGTGCGTTAACATACATATATGGTATTCCCTTGGCATGAACTATTTCCGACGTCCCTAAATACTAGGGTCCCATGGGTTGTATTGGTTTCTTTTTTGAATAAAAATTTGTTTTGGATGGATGGAACTTTAATGGTTACCTAAAATAACTCATAATTAGTTTTCCATATAGGATAATATAGGATGGAAAGTGACAACATGGATATAGAATAAAATTATAAATAAACATAGATATTGATTAAGATCACTGGTAACAAAAAAGTTGGTGATCCAGAGAATGTTAACAATCACAATAACCTATATTGAGGAAGAAAGAAAGAGGTCCTTGATATCATAGAAAATGACGATAATAGGAAAATATTTCATTTCAATAACCTCTTCCTAAAGTTGAAGATTTTTTTTTCAAAATAATATTTACTTACTTGATTTCATTCCATTACATATGGAAAATATCACCCTTTGGTTTGGAATTTATCAATTCTAACGTCATCTCTTACTCTAGGGATTGAAGGTGAATTTTACATTACTGAAGAACTAACAGGTCATGATATCCCTAAATAGAATGATAAGTCATACAATTTATCTTTAGTAATCATAAAAACATTTATGAGCACAAGTTATCCAATATGAATAATTTCTCATATAAATAGATAATAATTTAATCTCTAAAACCTTATTCGTAGTTTAAGTTAAACCATTTAGTAAATGCAGAAACTTGCAACCCTTCCAAAATATATGAATCCAAAACTTTAGAAAGTTAGTCTCTAACTTAGATTTACATTTATTCCCCATATATGATAAAATATATCTTGGTTGTCACATTCAAAACATGTGAATAACTTCATCATGAATTCTCTCGAAACACGATAATAACCCGAATGACCATAAATACCTTTAAAATAAAATGAATGATTCCTTATTATAAATATGATTGGATATATTTCTTAGATACAATAATCCACAAAATTCATCCAAACTAACATATACCACTTTTAAACAAATCAAAAATCATTTCCAAGGTATTTAATACAACCCAATTTAGTTTATCCAAATCAATAATCATTTTCTCCAACATAAACTCAATTTTCTTGACATCTTGAACACATTAAAGGTTTCCATACGTTAATAAAAATACCACATATACATTAAATCACTTTCCTATTTCATTATCACCATTAAATATATCCTTTTATATTGTTAATAAAAATCATATACATAAATATTCATATAACATAATTCTGGAATTCCTATAAATATGTATTTAAATCATTCAACTTTATTCATAAAAAATTACCTCAGCTTAATCATATTATTACTTAATATCCCTTTCCTTGAATATGAATTGTGAATACTGTCTTTGGAATACTCAATGTTAATTTAATCATTCTTTTTATTTTTAATGTAAAAATACTGTTAGAACACCACATACCTTTCACATGCCATTTGAGGACCCTATATCTTCAACAGTATAACCAATACTCATACCACCTTCAAGATTCTCTCCATGAGATTTCTACTTAGAACATTTATTTATATAATGCCCATACTTTCCACATCTACAACATTAAATGTTAACCATATTCCTTCTAGTTGCCTTAATTGAAAAAGTCTCAAGTGAATAGTTTGAGCAACACTTATCATATCCAAAAACCATATAATCATGAAAAATTACTTATAGGATGCATAAATAACTAAAACTGCTTTTAATTCTATGTCACTTTAGGCTTATCCTTATTGTAATACCTCGAAATATCTTTAGAAATACCCCTAGGGATAGCATGAATTTTTTCTCACCCTAGTTTTAAAATGTCCTCTAAACCTTTACTTTGAAACACATTATATTGACCCTACCTTAACATACATGGGTATTAAATCATTTTTATTAATATTCATCACATTACTAAAATACATGCCCAAGGACTATTATAGTTTAGTTTATTTAGAAAATTAGAAACATAATATTCTACCTTTGTGATAGATATTCAACAAATCCATTAATGATATTTCCCTTTAGTGCTAATACCTAAAACCTTTCTTCATAACAAGAGGAAAGGAAATATAAAAATGAGTGATCATAGATGCTCAATAAGGGTAAACAAGGGAACTATGTAAGCATAACATTACCATAACATTATCATTTCATTATAATATCATACAATATATATCAATGTTCATAAACATAAATCATGAAATAAATATTTGTAGTTCATAATATAATAAAATAACATGATTGAGGAGAGCATAACACTGGAATAAGATATATACTTGTTGAATACAAATCAAATTAAATCATTTTAAACTACTATAAATATAAACAAGTTCAATCATTAGTTTTAGAACATGAAATCATGCCCTCAAATAAACTTATGGTTATGAAACTAGGTCCAAACATAACATTTTGAAAAAGTAATCAGGTTCACGAATAACATTATTAACATGTAATCAGGTTGATGCATAACATTTTGAACATATAATCATATTCATGAATAAATGTATGGACATGTTAACAATTAAACACATGAAATTGTGAATATGTAGTCTGATTCATGCATAACATTGTGAACATGTAATTAGGTTCACACATAAATATATAGACATTTAACTAGGTCCATTAATAACATTTTAAACATGTAATGAAGTTCATTAATAAAATTTTTAATACATAATAAGGTTCACCCATACCATTATGGACATGTAATTAGATCCACACATAACATTGTGAACATGTAATAAATTTAACACATAACTTATAAACTCTGGGTTCATCCATCGTTAGCCAATTCATTGGAGGTAGATATTGGTACCACCTGTCAAATAATAAAATCGTACATACATGTGCCAAATGATTATAAACAATTATCATATCATAATCCTTGATAAAAAATGGGTATCAAAAAAATTTAACCGTTTCATAAAAATTTAGGTTCCAGGTTCGAGTCCTCACAAGGAAATGCACACTATATGATAACAAATCTCTCATGGGCCCCTCTACCCCGTTGGGAACTAGACTAAGCCCAAGGGTTGGCCACCTTGGGCCTTGTTGGGGATGTGCAATGCGTATGTGGGGAGGCCACCCCAATACCTCATTACCCAACAACACGTTTCGTTTGCCCAATACCTCGTTACCCAACAACACGTTTGAAGATGATCTAACATTAGGATGGTGCTCAGAGACAGATCCAGCGATGATGCTTGGTGACGGCTCCTGGAGACAAGCCCTAGTTCATGATTGCAGATGGATTCCCCCCCCCCCCCACTTCCTGGAGGTGGGAGGGGGAGGAGGTTCTCCTTCGACCTTCGACTCCACGAGAGGCTTTTGTACATTTCCCCAATCCTATCTTTCTTTCTGACTTTCAGTCGATTACATTGAGTCTTAAGGTTCTAGATTTTCATCTTGGGGACCCTCAACTTACAATACCATTATTGGAGTTCTATAAGGATTCAAGTCTCGTAAATTTGACCCTGGTGGCTCACTTAAATCACATAAGACCTTCATTTTATGATATCAATAGATTTGGGTTTAGTAATTGGGACCTGCGGGATCACGAGGTGGTGGGTTTGATTGATAAGAGTCATATGATGATATAATTTTACTTGGAGGAAGATTTAATTTTTGATCAGTCTAGAGCTCCTCAATGATGTAGTGGATGCAGGAACTTTCTTTTCTGATGGACTTTGGATCTTTGCATGAACCATGACTCACCCTCTGTCACGACCTGTGTAAGCTTTCCCCACCTTCCTTTTCCATTTTAGAATCCAACGATTATCCATATGTTAGGGAATCTAGTGGGGTGTTTTCTTTGCTCTTATGACCGCACTTCATCGGTAATTCATCATATTAACCTGCGACTCTGCATTGAGGTGGATGCTTCGAAATCGCCAGTTGAATAGATTTGGATTACAGTTGGTGAGGAGTTTCACTGGAAGCAGGAGATGGTCTTTGAATCCTGGGTTGATTACTATTCAGGGTGTCATCATCTAGGTCACCAAGATGATCTATGCCAAAGTGGAACCTTTTAAGTTCTAGTGAAATTAAATGGTAATGATATTGGTCAGGGACAGAAGATTGTTGATGTTGCAAATACTAGAAATGGCGTTGGTGGCTCATACTTGAGAAACCCTTCTATTGTTGTGGTGTTTGAGACACTGAAGAAGGTCCTCAGGGCTGGTTTGAGTCACGTGGATGCTGCTTCTCCTGGAGGTGGCACAGGGCATGATACTATTGTGACACATCCTGAAGGAGGGCGTGTTTCTAATTCTGGGAATGGGGATAGTGGACTCAAGCGGTGTGTTACCGGTGCTGGGTATAACACTACTTGTCCAAAAGAGGGGGGATGATTTTGAATTCAGATTGTTGTAGGAAAATCATCGACGCCACTCCATGTAGGACTAGTGAGGGGTATAAGGTGCAGCCGCAACCTGATGCTTTAGGGAGTACTCTTGATACTGGTAATCAGTTTCAAGCATTGGAACCTGAAGAGGTATGCCAACTAGAGGTGGGTGTTTCAATAAAAGAAGGTAACACTATACAGTGTGTTTTAGTTGATGCAGTGAAGGAGGTGGATGCTAGCCAAGGGATTGAAAGGTATCCTAACGAGGTATATCAAGTGGAGGTGGGTGCTTCAATGGAGGAAGGTAACTCTATATAGCTTGTTTTAGTTGATGCAGTTAATGGGGTGGATGCTGGCCAAGAGATTAAAGGGCAGCTTCAATGTTTGTCTGTGATTGACTGGTTATATGAATAGGCTCCAAGGGGGGTGTGGATGATAGTTCTCATGATGACCTGGTAATTGTAAATTGGGAAGACATCTTGGACAGTGACAAGGAAACCCATAGTGTGATGGTTAGGCCTTCATACTGTGAGGTTCTCAATGACGGGAAGAGGATGTCTGGAAAGGAGGTTTCCAACACAACAAGTAGAAGGATGTGGAAAGACTACTCTAATTTACTGAATCCACTGTCCACTAGGTCATGTTTCAAACAATATCCACAGGATTTTATCTCTTTGGAGAAATTGAACCTTGGAAGGAAGTATGCCAATATCCTAAAACATTATGAAAGCTCAGAATGGGAGATGGCCACTGCGGAAGGATGCTCTCATGGGGGTTGTGATGGGTATGATGCTTATGATATGTAATCGGTTTTCTTACTTGTGGTACATTCTTTCTGTACTTTCCGTTTTATTTAATAAAGGGTCAGGGGCCAACCTCTGACTGAATTTCCAGGTAATAACAATATTATTTGAATATTTTGGTTAATTAAAACTCGATCTTTTGTGTAACCCATTCTATTGAAAAGACTCAACAATATGTGTAACACAAGCCAAACATAGTGTGGTGTGTACCGTAAGCTAATATACGTATTGTGTGTTGGAAAAGATTGACACAGTTTCATGTATTACACTAGACAATCATTGTTATTTCGTATAAAAAAATCATTATTAAGTGTTGTGTGAAATGAAAAATATAAAAAATATTAAATTAAATTGAGAGAAATTATTTCACAAAATCTCTATGTGCTACAATTATTCCTAGGATGTCTCATTAGAAATTAAGGCCTTATTCTAACTAATTATGATTGGAAGTCTATAAGAGTGGAATATTATTCTAGGGTAAATAAAAATTGAAGGATTTTAATAAGAAACCAAAATCTTATGAGTTCCTTGAATGGGTATTGAGAGGACCCTTTTAGAAGTACTAATTTTATTTCATGTGGATAAAAAATAAGAAATAATAGATAAATGAAGAGATATGGTAAATCCACACCCAATACACTCATTTATATACATGTTTTTATCATTATTCAATTCTATTACCCCTTGAATTACCACCTTTACTATTTTTGAATTAACTATAGTAAATAGTTTCTACCCAAGATAACATAATATTTATACCTAAAAATAAAGTGAACCTTATTAGGTAATTTAATCATACTGATTAAAAATTTGAAATCCATTTTTTATTTTATTAATATAAGTGTTAAAAAGTAATTTTACTATAACAATTGTCTAATATATTAATTTTTTTTAAAAAAAATTATTACTTGAGTTCCAAAATACCAATTATGGGTTTTAAACTATAGTTAATATTTTAAAATGTATGAAAATAATTATAAAATAAATATTTCATTAATAAATGATTAATTAAATTTCTTATATAATATTGGAAAAAATGTTTTCGTATTAGTAAAATCATTATATTTCACTACTGACCAAAAAATAATTTTTTTCCCGAAAATTCAAAAAAAATATTCTAAAGGTAATATCATTATGATTAATTGAAAGAAGAAGATAATTTTATTGATGTAAAATTATAAATTTTAGAAATTATCCTTTTAAATATACTTATGAATAAATTATATTTATACTACACATTTTGTAATAGTTTAGGTTATGTTATTTACCTGTTATAGTAGGGTATTGCGTATTACCATAATCTTTCATATCCTTGTTCAAATGTTCTACACTAGATGATTCTGCATAAAAAATATCCTTTACCTCAACACATGGTCTTTAGATGCCATCATGTCTTCAATAGGGGTGAATGCATCTTGGTTCCTGTATTATATCAACTTTAGAAATATTCACATGAACTACTCACCTAAATCTGTCAACTCAATCTAAGATACAATCATCTTCTTGAATAAAACAACTGATCATTCTTCGAATGTCTTAACACTAATAATATAACCACACACAATAGGTTGATTTTACTCTCTTTGTTTTTTATCCTTTCTCTCACTACCTCTGTTCAAATATCTTACATTATATTATTGTACAACTCATTATTTTTCATTCATATTTGATACTAATATTATAAAACTATTAACATTAGATTGATATATTCATATTCCTTCAATATATATCTAGTTTCTTTTATTAAGATATATCATATCAATTGTTCTAAGAATTTCTCTCATGAAACACAATATATTTCATTTAATTTTTCCCGTAATGATTCTTTGTACTAATGGGGTCCTATTTATTTTTATGGGGTTATCTCACATTCCCATAAATATATATGTTTTAAAAAATTCATTCAATCAAATATATCTCATTTATATGACATTAACACTATTTATTTACCTCACATGACTTCTATTTTATTTTAGATTAAGAGTATAATGTGGGTGTATCTCCCACATTACTCAACATTATAGAATTGACATTCTACTTTATTACCATTTTTTCTCTATACCATTGAAGAATACATTTTTAGGTATTCTATAGAGAATGATAAAGTTATTTCTTCTCAAACTCAAATTTAATTATCTATACTCTAAAATATTCATCCAAGCATTATAAAAAAAATATCACAACAGTTAGTGATTATTCCTTTTGTAATGAGTACTTTATTAATGTTCCATACAATCCAAGTATAAAAATAGTCACAAAATATTATTCTGAAGATATAATCACAATAATTATTATGATTTTAAATAGTAGTGTACAAATATATCTTTCATTCATGTTTATCTACATTATTCTTGAGAAACTAATAAATCCACCTCTATAAATTTAAATTAATATACTTTCTTATACTATTTTATCTTACTAATTAATGGATTTAATATTAGTGAAATGATGTGGAATCATGGATTTAAAAATCTTCATAATGTTTAAGATACTTAAGAAAACTTCTTGAATCATAACTATTAATAGTTCTCAGAATCATATAATTTAGGATACTCAATTATTATATAGTATAATTTCCTATATTATGGAAGTAAAACATTGTATGAGGCTTCACATATATTATAGTATTATCTTTTATATAAACTTGGAGGAATAAAATATCATACATTGTCCTCAAATGTATTAATCATAGCTCAATATTCATATATGGATTAAGCATCCGTCATATTAGTTAAAAAATATAATATGTGAAAAAATTCATATTGTTGAAAACAGTTATCTTTTACATAGACCAATTATCAATCACATTATACAAAATAAAACTCTCTAACATTTCAAAATGACATATTATTTAAAGAAATATTCTTCTCCTAACTGAATTAACTTCAGTGTAGATGAAATGTTTTATGAACTTTCCAATTCACTTCCATGTAAATCAGTTTCTTATACCTTGGTCAATTCAATTCATTATAGATAAATTATATTACACACTATCCAATTAACTTCTATGGAGTTGAAATATCATACATGCTAGAAAAAACCCTTTATCCATTTTTCCAAAATTCCAATCGAGTATAATAATTACATAATAGCTTCAAATGAACTCTAAGAATCATCAAATCATCTCTAGACATTATCACTTAACTAAAATATCATTAGAACCACATAAAATAACTATATGAATTATTAGGATAACTTTAAACACATTTATTATTATTCTAAATAATTATAGTACAATGGACACTCAAGATACAATATTCTCAAGAAATATTATGCGTTATCGACTATATATTTATCTTATACCATAATAATAAGCATATATGATATATAAAAAACTATAACTAGTAACCATAATTCTTGATCACTGAAGGATATATTCTTCATATAGAATAATAGATATTTAATATCCCTAGGTGCTTTATCTTTCAATTTTCATTCAAATCTATTAAATATAAGGATTACTCTCTTTTAGTACATGTATTTGACATACATACCAACACAAAAATCATCATATGTATTTATTTTCTATTATATATAATGATATAAACTGACTATAATTATCATGTTTTGGATAGTTCCTCTATCATAAATGCACTTATCATTTATCCCCATAATTATCCCTACAAGAATTGTTTTATATTTTATCTTTGATGTGAAACATGTCCACCCAAATAATAATAGGGAGTATCACCTTTCAAAATCTCCTTTATCCATATGGATACTGGTAGCCTATAGTATACATTAACTCTCACTAATTAAAAAAACACAATTTAAGATTCTCCAAAAACCAGTTTAATTAAATATCTCCCCATTTGGATTTGTTTTCAATTACAAATTTTTATTTCAGAGTCAATGTGACCTTTCTCCCGC
This sequence comes from Viscum album, assembly GCA_963277665.1. Taxonomy (NCBI): domain Eukaryota; kingdom Viridiplantae; phylum Streptophyta; class Magnoliopsida; order Santalales; family Viscaceae; genus Viscum; species Viscum album. The sequence goes on along the minus strand of OY728129.1, from coordinate 408,230,332 downwards.
TATTGAAAAAAATAAATGGAAGGAGAAATGATATCCCATTTCATGTATTTCTAGGGAATAGTTTTCTTTCCTTAAACTAACTCTTATAATTTTTTAATACTCATAGTCTCTACATGTTATCATCCACTTTTTGAGTACTCAGGTAACCTAATGATAATAGGGATTCACCACATTTTTGTATAAATGTGCCCTCAACACACCCTTGTAAAAAAACTAGTGAGACAAGTTTATAAAAAAATGCATCGATATACTCAGATATGTGTGTTACCAACTTATGTATATATTTATAAACTGACTAACCATACATGTTATCTTAAACTAAAATCATTTGGAAACACACACAGAAACATTTCATGTTACATGTTATTTATTAACATCATTTGTTTGGAAAATCACTGTCCCTTGATAGCAATATTGTATACGTGTAAAACAATAATCAGAGAATGAAAAATAACCCATTCTCATGATTTTGAAGGGGATGTATAGATTTAAGGATTCAAATATAATTGATAAAACTCTAGTATCTCTGTAAATTTTGTAATCTCCCCTTTAAAATATGGTCTCAATTTTTCATCTACATTAACTCCATGAATTAGAAAACAAGAATGGTAGGATTGGGAGTAAGATAGATCATCCATATCATCCTAAACATGAGAAATATGATTGAGATTCATTTGTCAACCTATTGACTTCTTTTTGTAAAGGCATAATGTGTCCTTCCATCTTCAGGCTTGCTTAAACTTTATCTTTCCAGATCTCACCTTTAATAGGTAGCATTGAATTCTTATTAATTCAAAAAATTTCTTCTCCTGAATAAAATTATATAATTTAGTAAATAGTGAAGTTGTATATATTATAATTATTCTATAATACAAGAATTTTCCAATTGATCTAGAAATATAGTTAGTCATTTTTTATTCACATTTTTATATTTCATTTTGTTTATTGACTCCATTTATATAATAACCTTCATGATTGAAGGAGTCATTAGTGATTTTATATTTTTTATTATTCAAAGTAGTGAAATATTCATATATCCAAAATTCACATTTCCTACCTATTTACACCTTCTGAACACTTGATTTCTATCTTTTAGGTTACCCATTTTAGTTAGACTTTCATTCTATTCATTAGTGACATCCACCACTATTCCAATCCTACTATCGATTTATTAGGTTGAAAATTTATTTTTGGATTTAATTTTTTACTCATTTAAATTGATATTCTTTGAAATATTATAATGGGTCCATGGGGTGGCCTCTCTTTCTTCAATATAAGAATTTATTTTATATAGGATGAATATCATAGTTTCCTTTTTACTATATTCTCAGGTGTACTGTTCATCAATGACATAAAACCCAAGGGGGACTCACCGTAACGAATTGGGTTATTTATTGTCAAATATATATATTTTTTAATGTTTTTATCGACACACAACACTAAAAACCAAAAATATATATATAATTTTAAAAGGTATTTTTTATAAATACTAGGTATAAAGAGTGGTAATATATATATATATATATATAAAAGAACAAAAAAAAAATAAAATTCCATTTAAACATAAAAATCATTTAGTACAACTAAGGAACTAATATAATTTCTTTTTATGGTAAATATTTTTTTTAAATTTATATTTCTTCTCGATTGATATATTTAGGATTAAAACTAATTTTATAAAAATATTTATTTTACCACTAAAATTATTTCCTACAAAAACACTTTTTCGTGTTATTTAGTTATTTTAAAGTTAATTTTTTAAAATAATAGTATGTTAAATTAAAAAAATCATCATAATTACTTTCATTTATCATATTTATATGATCATAATATCAAATTTGGGAAATTTTTAGGAAAGATTTATTTTTTAGCTAAATAGTACAAAATATCATTTTTACAAATAACGTGATTTTAGTAGTATATAAGTATGAATTAGAAAGTTATAAATCCTTTTATAATAACGAATATGTATTTTATAAGTTATTTTATAATTTTTAATATTTTTATATTTATAAACCAATATATTAAATTTTCAAATTTTGGTTATATTTTTTAAAAAAACATAATTTTAGTACATTATACATTTAATATTTAAAATTAAAATTTATCATATTTAAAAACTGAATAAAAAATTAATTTACTATCTAGAATAATTAGTTCAAAATTATATAATATTTATCACTGTATTTTTATGCACAAATGATAAATTACCATGAAAAAAACTAGTTACCATAGTGAAAACTAAAATTGTAAAAGTTAGTATATATAGAGGTAAATGATCTAACAAGATTCAAACATGTTTCAATTTGAATACATGATCTTTTCATTGAACCTATTTCCTATAAATACATTATTTATCAATTTTTTAGCCACATTCCATGAAATTTACTCCCCATTATTGAATTGTTTTTGGTATTTACTGAAATGACATTCCTTTGCACTTATAAAGGGGTACTCTTATTCTCATGTTTCTTAAAAAACTCCTTAATTTTGGCCATAAATCTACCCAACAAAACTTATACACACTTTTAGATACCTCAATAATGTTCTCCTATTCTCATGATACCACCCCAAACGTCTAATCCCCTTCAAAAATGAGAGAATCCAAGAAGTGATGTATAAGTTTCCAACCACACATTCTCTTTTTTATTTTCTTTATGTGAATTTATTATTTTTAAAATTTACATTCATGATTATAAAATGATAAAATTAGTTTAATTATAATAATATTATTTTATTATAATTATTTACCAAGAATTTCCTACCCTCCCCTTTCCCATTAATAAAAATTGAAAATGTGAATTGTGTGTTGTGCGTTATGATGACTACCACCTCCATGAATAAACTTTTTTTCCTTAACTTCAAAAAATGGATGTTTTTAGTCTATAGTAGATGAGTATATCTAAAATTTAAAAGAAAATCATATCATAAATATGTTTATTTTTATATAACACAAAAATCATTGATTATTTTACTGTATTATATCTATATCGTTTTATAACCCAATACTAGTTCCTCAAATGTTTTGGTTTTCACAAAACAAAACTAAAAATAACATGTAAAGATAGTATAACATTACAATTATTAATAAGAAATTAATTTTATTACCACTAATATTTATTAAATTATGATATTTTAGAGAAATATATATATAGACACCCCTTTTATGAACATAGTTCTAAAAAGTCAAGATTGTCAACACCTGATGTTGAAAGGAGTTCAGAAAAATCCAATACATAGAGATAATAGTTATTAATAAAGAGTAAAAATCGATATGTATATTAATAATTTTCTGAAATATGTAATTATGATGTTTATCATTATGGTATAAGAACGTAACGTACTTCTATTTAAATCAAGGGTAAAGGGACATGGAATCTAAAACTCCTTTCATTGAGTTATATAATTTCTTATTTTTTGAAGACATTACAATTTAAACAATTTTCTCTTTTTATTTGTAGGGAAGATGATTTTTGGAACCCAATAAATTTTCATAAAATATTTTTGGCACATTTTTTTGTTTAAAATGTGACTTTTTAAAAAGATACTCTTGACCATAACTTTTACAATGATAGATACAAAATATTTTCAAAAACAATTTATCATTTTTTTTATATTAAAATGATAATTCTCTAGTTGAGTAGTGTTTTTTTCATCATATATATTACTTAGTTATGTTATTATTATTTGGTGATAAAATTTTACTTATTAAATGATTTAATTCATGTTTTTATTTTGATAGTTTATGAAATCGAATTTATTTACATAGGTTGTTTATGAAAATTAAATAATTCCCATTCAAGTGATTTATTAAACACATAATATTTCTATGTATTATTTATTAAAATTGAATTATTTTCATTATTATGTTCCATGAAAACCATTTTACTTACCCAGGTTCATTATATGAGGTTTTGGAAATGTCATGAAACTTATTTTATTTCTTCAGGTTATTTTATGATATTTTGATTATTTTAACTTAAAACAATAATATATGGATTTTATGTTTGGTTATACTTATATATACTTCAAATGATTTGGGTAAATTATTATAAATGAAGATATATAAATGTTATGTGAATAGGTTATATAGTAGTTATCCTCAAAAGGGTTGAGTTTGATAGTATTTAGTGATACTCATAATTTTACTTTTGAACTAGTTAGAGAGTAGATAGGTTCACAAATTTGTGTGTGAGGGAATTTATTTCCTTTCAAAAATTTATGTATTAATGGGTTGGTGAGTTAATATGTTTAAAAATATAATAAAACCCTTTTTATTATTTAATGTTTTTACTACATTCCATGGATCAGGTTATATTCTTCATTTCTTATATTATCATTCCATGGTAAGGGTCTTATTATTTGATATTTAATCACTATCTTTTATTATTAAAGTTGAAATTTATTACACTATGTTATTTTAAATATGATATTTTTCCTTATTAATTATTTTCTTTATATTTATGATATATCCATGTCGACCTTTATTATGAAATCCCTTACTGATTGTTTGTGATAACCCCTTCTTATATTATCCCTAAGGATTTGAAGATGATTGTGTCTCATGGAATGTATATGAGTGGATTTTTTATGGAAAAATATTCAAAAAATTTAATGTACATTCTATTATATTTCTATTCTCTAAGACAAAAAAAAATTAGGTCCTCTTTTACATGTCTATTAATGAGATATAATAATTAAAACATAGTATCAATGTATTATTTATGTATGTTTATTTTGGATCACCTCAGATGGTATTATAATTGAGGTTAGTAATTTTTTGATGTTATTTTAGATAACTATATTTTTCACCCTAGGGTAATATCTAATGCATATTCTAACTATTTGATAGTATCCTGATGTTTTAGGTAAGGTGAGGTGGTGTGGTATTCTTAGAAAATACATTCCCGCCTGGATAATAAAAGTGTATTCAGGCTCTAACACTGATATTCCTAGGCTTAATAACCCTAAAGATGTTGTGTTGGGTATTAAAATAATACAATCTGGTTCATGAAAATGAGGCCTAACCAGACACTTTGTTCGACTATCTTAGTGGACATTCTTTGGTTAATCACATTATACTTAAGAAAACATGATGGAGTATTTGAATATATAACTAGTTAAATAAGAATTTTAACCATGGAAAATATATATTTAGTATTATAGAGTTTTTTAGGAACAATATTCTCATTATTTTAGAGTTATTTATTCTATGATCATTCTTTATACTTTATAGTATTATTAATTTATGTATCCTCACCATGATAATTACTCTATCAATTATATAGATGAAAATAGTAAGAACTGAGATAATTATATATGTAATAGAAACTTTGGTGATTTTCCAAAATATATATGAACTGGAGTTTGACATATCATGGAAATTATCAGTAAACTTTTTCAGAATATGAATAATAACTTGAAAAATGTAGATATCCCCAATGAAGTAAGAAAGGAGGAACAAGCTATTAAATATTTTATAAATAAATATCCCACATACATTAATGGTCCATTAAACCCATTGATATCTATTAATTAGATTAAGGATATGATAAATATATTTTAAATCATTCAATGTTCGAATAATGAGAAATTCATTTTGGCTATCTATCATTCAGAATGTGAGGTTGTCCAATGGTTGAATCACATTGGTAATATAATGAAAAATGAGGAATTAGATTCTATGAGATGAGATAATTTCAAGTGAATATTCTTCAAAAATTATTTCCCTCTAAATATTAATACTATTATTGATTAAGAATTCCTTGTAATGAAATAAATGAAATATGAGTCTATTTGATATTTTGATGAAAAGTTTATAGGACTCACAATGTATTCCTCAATGTCTATCTCTAGGCCTAAAAAGAATATTGATCAATTTTTTAGTGGCTTAAAAAAATTCTTCAGAGGAAATTATCTACATTGTGTTTTATAGGCTATGAGTATGTTTTTAATTTCATTTTTAATGATTAAATTTAATAGGGAGAACCAACTAATCAGTAGAACGAAAAATAATGATGGAGTATCATAGAGGCCCAAATGAATAGTATCATGGGGTAATAATGTACAACAAACCACATGTAAAAGATATGGGAGAAAATTCCTGGGAAACTACCTTAGAGATTATGGTAAGCATTATAATTGTGGTAAAGTAGGCCGATAGGATCAGGACTCCAAAAGTAATGGAAATAGGATGAATGACAACAGAAAGTGGAAAAATTACCCGACTGATGACACAAACGCTCTTCAATTCTTCAAATTATAAGAGTCTATTAATTATGTGAATCAATTATCTAACCCTAGAGTTAATAAATTAAATATGAAATAGTAATATCCTAAACATATGTATTTAGGGAGTGAATATACATCCACTACTAAAGAGGTGTAACATAACAATTAATGAATTAAAGTTACACTAATTCTCAGCTATAAAACCAAGAATGACTTATTCTTTTCTAGTTCTTCAAAGTAAATTATAACTTATTAGTGTTCCACGAATATGAATTCACCTTATGAAACATTCAATATCTATCTATCTTTGAAAACACTTATTGGCATGATAATTGGTACTAAAGTGTAAAAATCTTCCATAGTTGAGAATTTTGGGGAGATCCTTCATGAAAATATGTTTCCTCTTCTTATAGTTGTTTGACATAATTTTGTGTATGAAATTTATTTCATTATACAAAGGACATTTCAATTTTCAATAAATGGTAATTTCTATTCAAATCTCTAATAATTAGGCTAACATTGAAAAAAACTATCCTGGGTCAACCAAAACAGTCTCCCAAGTCAGCCAATCAAGGGGTTGGTTAAAATAAATAAAACTAAACTATTCTATCATATATGAAAAACAAGATATTCAACCAAAGTGAAAATAGAATACAATAAAAGATAGAACTAATCAAAATTTTCTAAATTAGAAAGAAATACAAGTGTAGACAATAAGTATCCATGTGACCAAACATCACCTCCACAAACTATCCCAAAAGAGAAACATCAATATTAAGAAAATCCTGGGTCATAATAAATTCACATCCATTTATCCAAATCATAAAAAACAAGGTCTATAACCACCCATGGGTAGAGGTAGGGTGTGATCAAAAGAGCCCAGTAAGACACCACCAAATAATTTATACAAGATATAACAATAATAATGGACATGTACTAGATTTAATACAAAACATTATTACATGATTTTTTATTAATAAATCAATTTAAAGTATTTTTTAAAAATATCCTTGAATTTCCACAAATTGAATTCCATATTTCTAAATCTATAAATAGATAAGGTAAAGATACCAAATTTAATTATACATGTGAGGCAACATCCATGAATTAAACTATCATGTAAAAAAACCAAAAACAATAATGCATATACAATATAGGATCTAGTATATAGAAAAATACATAATAGAAGATCACAAGATAGAAAATGCATAAATATAAAACTAAAATAAAATTGAGGTATACCATAGATCAGAAATATATAATTGGATACCTCTTATTTTTGTCACATAGACTAAGGCTACCTATGTCTCTTTCTCGAGGAACCTAAGGTTCATGTTGTGTAATATTTGTAAATTTTTTGTTTTAAAACCCATTATCACATTTTGTTAAAACCATTTAAAATCTAAGGGAATTTTATTCATGGTTTTAAAATCCATTTTTCCATTTCAAATCAAAGAAATTATATTTTCAAAGAAAAAATACATTTACAAACATGATCCCATTCCATTTACAATTTCAACACATGCAATTGCATTTCAAATATTAAGGAATCAATAAAAAGAACAAGTAAATCAATAAATTATAACACTTCAATATAACAAAGTTCCTAAAATTCATATAATACCAAATCATATTTGAAAACCTGGATGATAATCGAAAAGATATTCCTTCATAATAAAAGGCATGACTAAGGACTAAAAATATTTATAGAGAAAATAGTACAATTACCAAACACTAAAATGAATAGAGACATAACCACTAATTAGAGAGAAATTGAGAAGAAATCTAACCCATAGAGAAAATGTTCCTAACCCTATGGATCAATAGCTAAATTGATTGATCAAGATAGAAGGAAGACACCCAAAATCTCCTATAGTAAGAGCTCTAGATGAGAGGAGTAAGCTACCAAAATAAATGACCCCTAAAACACTCATATGATATTCTAATAACTTGAACTCAGGGTATTAAAAAATATGTAATAACTTTACACATCATGAAAATATTCTAATTCAATTTACACCAAAAAATTCACCACATCATATTAAAAAAATTATTTTTCATATTACACAACATATAAAATTTTCACGACATGTAACATTCTCACGCTGTGTAATATAGTTCATGATATCTGTCTAATGGCCACTACAAGTCTAGTAATACCATTACACATTGTCTAACATCAAAAAAATTATATAAAAGTCCCATGAAAATCTTATAATACAATAAATCAATTACTCTTCCATTACAGGCATCCTACCAATCCATCATTGAAGATACACTCCCAAAAAAAGGGATACCCAAAATATTTATCAGAACATACCTATCTAAAAGGTAATAGGGTGTTTCATTCTCCCTATCATAAAATATTTATTTCCCCTAAAATATCATAAGATTATGGGTGTAAAAAAAGTGTTTTCCACTACTACCTCATTAACAAATCCCTCTTCCATATCTTGTGGAAGTACTATTTTAAATATCACAAAACCCAAACCAGGGGAATCATTTTACCATGTTGTACCATATCATGGAGATCCATAATATGAACTAGATTCTCCACCAAAGTGCTATCAGGTTTAAGAGCAACATCATTCCATCTAATCTTATGGGAAGGATATGATAACACTTCATAAAATGGGAATAATGAATCACATTATACATAAAAGTTAAGGCATATGGTAAAAGAAACCAATAAGACACCCTTCCCAATTTCTCAATGATCTCAAAGAGTCCCAGAAGCCGTGATACCAATATACCTTACATACCGAACATATGATGTCACAAGCAAGGTGAAACTCAGAGAAAGAACCAATCACCAACCTCATACTACAGTTGTTGATGCCAACGGTTTGCATAAGATTTTTGATGACTCTATGTCGTGATCAAACACCTCTTAACCAAATTCACTACCTCGACCATTTCAAAAGAATGCTCAGTTCAACCAAGGTAATCTCTAACAACTCTTCCCAACATAAGGGAGATCGATATGGCTGCCCATACAAAGTCTCCAATGGAGCCATCATAATTGAATCCTGGTTACTATTTTTATGGAAAAACCCAAACAAAGGTAAATGTATATCCCATGATCCATCAAAATCTAACACATAAGCTTAGTGAATATCCTCAAGAAGTTGGATATCCCACTTTGTATGTCCATCCCTATATAGATGCTAATATGTGCTCAATTTCCTTATGGTATCCATTTCCATGTGAAAAAAATTCCATTATATGAATGTAATCCTTGATTACATACTAGAAATAACTAAAAATGGGACCCCATAAAGCTTCACAATCTCTTATACATACAAATCCCCAATATTTTACACTTTTTCTGTCCCCTTTACTTGAAAGAAATGTGTCGATTTAGTGATTATTTCAAAAATAACATGGATCACATCTTTCCCACTAGGATTCCAGGGTAAACAAATGATAAAATCCAGGGGAATCACATCCCACTTCCATACTAGAATGGGAAAAGGATAAAAAACCTCCATGTCTCTAGTGTTAACCTTAACTCTTTAACAATTGAGACATCACGATAAAAAATAGGCAACTCTCCACCTTAATCCCAACATCCAATAGTGACCCCTCAAATTGTAGTACATCTTTGTATCCCTAGGATGAAAGGCCCAACAAGACTTGTTTCTAATTTCTAAAAACACTTTTCTAAATGAAAACAGAACAACCACCCTATTATGGAAGAAAAAATACCCATCGGGAGACCTAGAAAACTTTTACGAGGTCTCCCCACAATTTAGGATTTCTCCTAATCATCGATTCTCTCTTTATATCATCTTCTGTAGTCAAACTCGCTCATCAAAATTTGAGGCAACTTTTATAAAATACAAGAACACATTCCCACCAACCTCTCCCATTTCCAAGATCATCTTGTAAAACAAACTCATATGAGACCACTACTAAACTAATTCCTTCATGGATTGTGTATGCCATTATCTACTCGAAGCATCAACAACCAAATTTCCATTACATATTTAATACATGATATTGAAATCAATGGTATAAATATACTCAACCCAATTTCTCTATTTCATGTTCATATCCCTCTATGTGAATATATATTTTAGGATCTTATGATTTGAATATACCATAAACCGTTCTATAAAGTGATTTTGATGCCATGTTTTGGCCACATCAATAACAGATGCCAACCCTAGATTATGGGTATGGTAGTTTTTCTTGTGAGGGAGTAACAGGTGTGAGCCACAATCGACAACCTATTTCCTCTGCATAAATTCATGACCCAAACCCATACCAAGAGCATCACAGGAAAGATCATAACACAAACTTGGTTATAGAAGAATCAAAACTAGAATTTAAGTAAACCTAATCTTTAGTTCCTCATATATATATATATGTGAATATTTTCATGTAAAGACCCAGAAATTTCACGGAATTTTTTTTCTTAATTTCATTGGAATTTTACGAGTCTTTGGATTCTGACAGAACCTAATTTCGAGGCCCAGTTTTCCCAATATCAATTTTCGAAGTTTTAGCTCGGGTACGTTTAGTGAACGAACGATCGGGGTCTTCTATCTTTTGAACCGGTGCTCGGAATTGAATTCCGAGGGCACCGATGAACTCGCAACATCGGTAATTTCTTAAGGGGACCTTTACCGTAGTTGCATTTTAAACAGGTTGAGTTTTAATATTTATGGATTTAGTTTAATTAAACAAAATTGTGTGAACAATTTTATTTTATAACTTTGGGAATTATACTCTTCCATGGGAAGTTTTTGGTGGGGCCCACAACAAACCAACATACCATGGGTGGATACTTGAAAGGTGGGCCCCACATGAGCCCCAGCCTTTTACCTTCCCTTAACTTCCCCTTAACCCTCTTAAAACCCCCTTCATTAAATTGTGAACTCCCTTATTTAATTCTTCAACCCCTTTATTTATGGAATCTCTTCAGCTTTTCCCCTCCATTAATTATGCCAACACTCAAATTAATAAATTGAGTCCTCTTTAATAAATTAATGAGGTCATTTTATTTTTGAATGCTTGGAAAATTTATTAAATAAGGAAAAGCCATATTATAATTTTTGTTGGAAAATCTTGTGATGGCGAAATCCTTGAAGAGTTAGAAAGAGAGATTTTCACCTTCGGTGAAGAACGTTCTCTCCCAACGAAGAACGATCCTTTAAACGGAGGAAGGACTTTGTTGAATCTCCGACGCTCAATCTAGGATATGAAGTGCGAGGCACACAGAATGATCGACGTCAACTCTATCCTCTTTCTGCGACATCGTCAACAAACGTCATAATCGAGGTAGGGGGTTTTTCATATATAGTTTTTATGTGAATTATAACATTGTGTATGGGTATTTAATTGCAGGGTGTTAGTATAATTTATTTTGAATAAATTATACCCCAGTCATTGACGTATTATGGATTGAGGTAGGGAAATTTTTTTTATTTCCATTTTAGTGGTTTTATCTCAAGAGCATGAGCTTTTAATAATATTCTTTTAGTATAATTTTCACTTGAATAAATTATACCCTCTTCAATGATTAAAAGCATGTGTTTAAATGATTTCAAATTGATAACACCTAATGTGGAGGGCGTGGGCCGAACAAACATGGACTGATAACCCTCTGCAGCTTGTTTATTGATGTGTCGATTGACGGGCGATGACGAAACGGACCGCAATGGTGATTTGACATCTCCGCAATGAAATACGGGTCCCGTAGTGACCGTAGGCGCAGACAGAAGGAAAAAAAGAACACTGATGCACGTCCAGTGGTCCACGGAAAGCGGCGGGGGCGTGCTGCTAGAACAGAACCACCGCGGCTGAGCCGCGGCAGTGGACCAAGCAGGAACGGCTTAGCCGTTCCGGAAGCTGAGGGGCACGGCTTAAGTGTCGCGCCAGCTGGCCGACAACGCACTCCCCTTGCTGGACTAGGGTGGGCCAAGCGGACCAGACCACCAGCGCTGGCCGGGCCGGGCCGCGCCCTATCAGGCCGAACCCGGACCCGGTTCGGGCCGACCCAGGGGGTATCGGGCCGGGTCAGACCAGGCTCAAACCCCCTATTCTCAGGAAGTTTCGTTCAAACACCCATAACCTGGGCTACAGACATCCAATTGATGCACCGTCAGTTGAGATGGGATCCTTGTATCGATATGGTCGATTCGGTATACTACACTCAAGGTTTTGAAGAATGTTGGGTACGGACGGGTTGGTTCGAACATGAAACCAACCAGACCCTCGGAGCGGAAACACTTATAACACGAGCTCCAGACGTCCGATTGACGTACCGTCGACTTTTTTGGATTACTATTAGTGAGACAGTACTTTTGGATTACTCCACTCGAGGTTTGGATGCAGTTGGAGTAAGGTCATGTTGGTTTTGACTTAAAAATCAACCAGGGCCCTCAAACGAAAAAGCCATTAACTCTCAGACCGGGCATCCGATTGACGCGCCGTCTGTCCCATTGAATTCCTGTCGACGAGGTTGAACATTGGGATACATCAATTCCAGACTATGTGTCAGTTGATGTATCGACCTCTTGCCTCGTGGAGCGGACCCCCTGGAAACGAGCATTCTGTGTGCGGGAACCCTAGATCTGGCTACGACGGTGATGACAGCCGTATTGGAATCCTCCGTAGGTTAGACTATGAAATCTTTCGTACTGGAATCCTCTGTGGGTTTGACGAAGATGAAAACCATAGTGTAATCCTCCATGAGTTCGACGATAAAGACTTTCATACTGGAATCCTCCGTGGGTTCGACGACGATGACAACCGTACTGGAATCCTCCGTGGGTTCGACGGTGAAGACTTTCGTACTACAATCCTCCGTGGGTTCGACGACGAAGACAACTGTACTAGAATCCTCCGTGGGTTCGATGGTGGAGACTACTATACTTGTATCCTACGTGGTTCTGACAGTACTGACCTCTGTTGTATTATCCTATGTGGGTCTGACAGAGTAGCTGAACTGGTATCCTACGTGGGTCCCACAGCTTAGCTGGTCTAGTATCCTACGTGGGTCCCAGCAAGATGAATCAGTAACTACATATGATCATCTCATTTGCTTTAAAATTGATGTCTTACTATGTGAGATGAGTCTTGACTTCCAATCATTATCTTCGATATGACTGACTTGCATTACTATGTGGATTTGGTTGTGCTTTCCGGTGTGGATTGGGTTGGTCTATCCTGTGCGGACGAGATCGAACTTGGGCTCGGATGTAGGAGCCGAACAAGAATTGATGACTTAGGTATATATATGGGCATATACCTATGTAAGAGTTGGTTGTTAATTCATGATTGTATCTTTCATTTGTGGATTATCCTTTGTGGACTTCGGGAGTCCTTCGGGGGTCTCGGGGTCCTTACTGAGTAGCGTATACTCACCCCTGCACGGGCTATGCCTGCACTACATTGTGTTGGATGCAGATGACGGACATCTCTGATCGTGGTTGAGGATTGTGGAGCATGTCGGTACCTAGAGGTGGACCACTGGGCAGGAAATACACGGAGCGGACGGCTGGACCTGAGGAGTTGAGGAGGCTATCTGTACCCACCCTTCAGGTGTGATTTCCAATGGACATCTCGGTGTTGCTGATTTACTTTTCAGTTGCTATACATTTTTTTCAGTTCTACATTATTTCAGTTGGGTTGTATTCTGGCCCATTTACATTCTAGCACATACAGTTGTACCCAGTTTACTTAGTGTTTACATCACCTTGCTTACTCTGTGGTGTTTGATTACTTTATAAAGGCAATTCCTTCCATTTTTATCGGGATTTTGGCCTTTGGTGCTAGTCAGCAGCACCTGGCCTATGGAAGGTAGGCTTGGGGTAGTCACAACACGGGTCTTGAGGACGGGTCTTGACAAATTGGTATCATAGGAGTCGGTTCTACCGCATAACATAGGACTCTGATATATTCTTTCTGTGAAGAAATAGTGTTAAGGGTACTCAGTGTAGTTTTCAGTTCAGGGAGTCCAGTATTGGTGCGGCGGCCAACGTATCCGTACACCAGGTCCTGGACTACTGATTTTTGACATTGTACATGAAAAAACTGATTGCGTGTGTGTTTCCAAGAGTTTTAATGTCATCTCAAATGAGGTCAGCTTACCAGGTATAAATCGTTGACAGCGTTGCATCTGTTCAGGATGTCTCCATGCAGACAGTCAGTTGGAGTTCTGAGATAGTACACAATGATGACCTACCGAGCAATGAGGCTCCTGTGCGAGGCCCGTTTTTCTATATTGTCACCCTCGGGTGGTGTACTAGCATCACCAATCCCTGTTGGGAAGCAGATTCCACTTGCAATACTATTAGACGGTGCACGCCGACAGGGCGCGATGCACGACTTCTAGCAGTAGACGCCTCCAAGGTTACGAGGCAAGGAAGATTCCCAGATAGTAGAGGACTGACTGGAGGCGATTACTAGATTTTTCTCCCTAGCTGAGACATTAGTAGAGTGGATGGTGGACATGTCTACTAGTGTTTTCTAGTGAGTGACCATGAGGATGGTCCTCATATTGATGAGGCTTCAGTATGTGGACTGATGCCTGAGATAGTGCCTTCGGGTAATGTGTTAGCTATACATCACTACCTGTTGTTCAGCAGATACAAATGGTGGTACTGGTAGGTGACACATGTAGGGTTACTTCCATACACATGTTTCAGCACCAGATATCCCTCATGTTCTGAGTCAAGCCCGACTAACAGGAGGCTGAGGACCGACTTGAGGAGGTGGTAGAGAGTTATCTAGATCTTATAAAGCTTCATCAGGATGACATTTCGGTAGCTGAGAATTTATCGGGGCGTACCAAACCATTCCTGGTACTCGATTAATACAATGTGATCAGTGCTTTAGGGATCAAAATTCCGAGCGAGGTATCTTTAAGGACATCCGATCCAGCAGCATTTCTCTATTATTTCTTACTTATGCTAGGGTGCTAGAAAGAACCTTTGTGGTTTAAAATTATTTTACTAAATGAATGCAGTCAGTGAAGGTTGGCAGTGGGAAGGCAGGAAACTGGCGCCAGTCTCGGAGAATTGGGCATGTAAAATGTTTCATGTAGAGGAAGTAAAAAGGATAGATGTGTCTACAAGGCATCATACGTGGGAGCAGATCTAGGAGAGCAGCATGGGGTGGTGAAAATTTTGACATGTTGCAACCACCCGCCTTTGTAATCTCTTCTAGGCTCAGGGAGCTGGAGGGTAGGGGAAAGAGTAGCTGCATGTGGTCAAGAAGTGCGACTGAAAGGCTCTAATGATGATTCGAAGTACAGACTGGGTCTTCTTCTAGCTTCCGTAACAATAAGACATTGATACGAATCATTCCTTCCTTCCACGAATCTTGT
Source organism: Viscum album (assembly GCA_963277665.1). Taxonomy (NCBI): domain Eukaryota; kingdom Viridiplantae; phylum Streptophyta; class Magnoliopsida; order Santalales; family Viscaceae; genus Viscum; species Viscum album. The sequence goes on along the minus strand of OY728129.1, from coordinate 408,214,764 downwards.
CCCAGACCTAGAGTTTTCGGTTAAGCCATTGACTTGACCCTCACGTCTGGAGATACTTTTGGGAAGAGACTCGATAATCACACTTACACCGATGGTGTGATCTAGCCCTTGAAGCGAGATTTTTGGTTGGAACCTCTTGGTGGCAGCGTTGAGTCCTTACGACGTTAGTTTGAGTATGGACTGGGAAATCATAGTTCATACACAAATTGACGGTATTAGGCAAAAAGGTTGTGGTCCATCTACAACTTCGGTATGGGTTTTCCTTTTTCGCAAAAAGGAAACCCCAGGAAGCACAGGATAAATTCATTCTTAGGTGGGTGTAGCTGATCACTCTTGGTTTGGCCAACCTTACCCTCGTGGTTGTAGGAGTTTTGAGTTGCATTTCTAATCTGGAAATGGAGGCCTATAGAGTTCAAGGATGGTTACCACGTTCTTATACGGGTCTCACCTCGACGAGGTTTATGGAGATGTAGCCGAGGCGGTGAGTTATCTCCGAGGTTCAACGGAATTTTCTAGGTCCTCAGCAGGGTAGACGAGGTGGTTTACTGCTTGACCTTTCCACCTCAGTTCCACCGGGTGCACGATGTCATCCACGTATCTCAGCTAAGGAAATACGTGCATGACCCTTCACACATCATCGACCGTAGGGATTTGGATGTCGATGATGGGGTGAAATTCACCGAGGTTCTAATGGAGAATGAGGATCGACAGGAGAGGGTACTACGAGGATGGTCGATTCCTCAGGTGTGATTTCACTGGCAGCACGAGAACCTCCAGGAGAGCATATGGGAGCGGAAGGCTCAGTTGCGTGCTCAGTACCACTTTTGTTTCTGTAGTTTGTGTTATTGCTTTATAGGGACGTAAATCCGTGAGGGGGGAGTAATGTAAAGACCCTGAAATTTCAAGGAAATTTTTTTCATAATTTCTTTGGAATGTTACGAGTATGTGGCTTCTGACAGCACCTGATTCCGATGCCTAGTGTGCCCAAAATCAATTTCTAAAGTTTTTGTTCGGGTGTGTTCAGTGAACGAATGAGCGAGTTCTTCTATCTTTTGAACCGCTGCTCGGAATTGAATTCCGAGGGCACCTATGAACTCGCATCGTCAGTAATTTCTTAAGGGGACCTTTACCGCAGTTGTGTTTTAAGCTGGTTGAGTTTGAATATTTTGGGATTGAGTTTAATTAAATAAAATTGTGTGAACAATTATATTTTATAACATTGGGAATTATTCTCTTCCATGGGAAGTTGTTGATAGGGCCCACGACCAACCAATATCCCATGGGCGGATACTTGAATGGTGGGGCCCACACGAGCCCCATCCTTTCACCTTCCCTTATCTTCCCCTTAACCCTCTTAAAACCCACTTCATTAAATTATGAACTCCCTTGTTTAATTCTTCAACCCCCATATTTATGGAATCTCTTCACTTTCTCCTCTCTATTAATTATGGAAAAACTCAAAGTAATAAATTGAGTCCTCTTAAATTAATTAATTAGGTGATTTGATTTTTGAATGCTTGGAAAATTTATTAAATAAGAAAAAGCCTTATTATAATTTTTTTTGGCAAATCTTGTGATGGGGAAATCCATGAAGAGTTAGAGAGAGAGATTTTCTCCTTCGGTGAATATTGTTCTCTCACGATGAAGAATGATCCTTCAAATGGAGGATAGACTTCAAAGAATCGCCGACGCTCAATCAAGGATATGAAGTGCAAGGCGGACGCAATGATCGACGTCAACTCCATCCACTTTCTGCGACATCGTCAACAAACGTCATAATCGAGGTAGGGGGTTTTTTATATAGTGTCTATATGAATTATACCCTCGTGCGTGGGTATTTAATTTAAGGCTGTTTGTATAATTTATTTTGAATAAATTATACCCTAGTCTTTGACGTATTATGGATTGAGGTAGGGAAATTTTTGTTTAATTTCCATTTGAGTGGTTTTATCTCAAGAGCATGAGCTTTTAATAATATGATGTTAGTATAATTTTTAATTGAATAAATTATACCCTCTTCAATGATTAAAACCATGTGTTTAAATTATTGCCAATTGATAACACATAACACGGAGGGCGTGGGCCGAACAAACACGGCCCGACAACCCTGCGCAGCTTGTTTATTAATGTGCGGATTGACAGGTGATGAAGAAACTGGCCGCAATGGTGATTTGAAGTCCCCGTAGTGAAATAAGGGTCTTGTAGTGACTGTAGGCAGAGACGGAAGGGGAAACAGACCACCAGGGTGCGTCTGGTGGTCTGCTAAAAGTGGCAGCGGTGTGCCACGCCGGTGCGGCGGTAGCAACGACTGGCGGCGGTGGTGCGCCGCCGGAACAGAACCGCCTCGGATGAGCCGCCGCGGTGGACCAAACTGGAACGGCTTATCCATTTCGGAAGCTGAGGGGTGCAGCTTATGTGCCACGCCAGCTGGCCGCCAACTCCCTCCCCGGGCCGGACCGGGGCGGGCCGAGCGGACCGGACCGCCAGCGCCGGCCGGGCCGGGTCGCGCTGGCAGGGCTAGGCCGTGCAGGTGGTGCCGGGCCGCGCCGGTCGGGCCGGGCCACGCCTGCCGGGTCGGGCCGCACCCTATCGGGCTAGACCCAGTCCCGGTTCGGGCAGACCCAGGGGGTATCGGGCCGAGTCGGACTGGGCCCGAACCCCTATTCTCGAGCAGTTTCGTTCAAACACCCATAACAGGGGTTACAGACCTCTTATCGATGCGCCGTCAGTTGGGATGGGATCCTTGGATCAAGAAGGTCAACTTGGTAAACTACACTCAAGGTTTCAAAGAATTTGGGTACCACTGGGTTGGTTCGAACATGAAACCAACCGGGCCCTCGGAGCAGAAACACTTATAACATGAGCTCTGGATGTCCGATTGATGTTTCGTCGACTTTGTTGGATTCCTCTTAGTGAGACGGACCTGTTGGATTACTACGCTCAAGGTTTTTATTTAGTTATAGTATGGTGGGGTTGTTTTTGAATTAAAAACCAACCGGGCCCTGGGAATGAAAAAGCCATAAACTCTCAGAGCGGGCGTCTGATTGACGCGCCGTCTGTCACGTTGAGTTCCTATCGACGAGGCAGAACTTTGGGATACATCAACTCCGGACTACGTTTCAGTTTATGTATCAACCCCTTGTCTCGTGGAGCGGACCCTCCCGAAAACGAGCATGCTGTGTGCGGGAACCCTAGAGCTGGATGCGACGATGATGACAACCGTATTGGAATCCTTCGTGGGTTCGACGATGTTAAATTTCGTACTGGAATCATCCGTGGGTTAGATGAAGATGACAACCATATTGGAATCCTCCATGGGTTCGACGATGAAGACTGTCGTACTAGAATCCTCCATGGGTTCGAAGATGATGACAACCGTACTGGAATCCTCCGTGGGTTCGACGGTGAAGACTTTCGTACTGGAATACTTCGTGGGTTCGACGATGATGACAACTATACTGGGATCCTCTGTGGGTTCGACGGTGATGACTACTGTACTTGTATCCTACGTGGGTCTGATAGTATTGACCTCTGTTGTAGTATCCTACGTGGGTCTGACAGAGTAGCTGTACTAGTATCCTACGAGGGTCCGACAGCTTAGCTGGTCTAGTATCCTACGTGGGTCCTAGCTAGATGAATCAGTAACTACATCTGATCATCTCCTTTTCTTTAAAATTTATGTATACATGTGTGAGCTGAGTCTTGACATCCAATAATTATCTTCGATATGATTGACATGCTTTCCTATGTGTATTGGGATGTGCTTTCCTGTGTGGATTGGGTTGTTCTATCCTGTACGGACAAGATAGAACTTGGGTTTGGATGTAGGAGATGAACTAGAATTGATGACTTAGGTATATGTATGGGAATATAGCTATGTAAGAGTTGGTTTTTACTTAATGATTGTATCTTTCCTCTGTAAATTATCCATTGTGGATTCTAGGAGACCTTTGGGGGTCTCGGGGTCCCTACTGAGTAGCGTATACTCACCCCTGCACGGGCTATGCCCGCAGTACATTGTGTTAGATGTAGACGAAGAACAAAAATTATCGTGGTTGAGGCTTGTGGAGAAATTCGGTACCTCGAGGTGGACCATAGGTTGAGACGTAAATGGAGAGGACGGCTGGACCCAAGGAGCTGAGGAGGCTATCTGTACCCACCCTTCAGCTGGGATTTCTAGTGGATAGCTCGGCGTTGCTGCTTTACTTTTAAGTTGTTGTACTTTCTTTTCAGTTTTACTTTACTTCCATTGGGTTGTATTCTGGCCCATTTACTTTCCAGCACATAAAGGTTTACCCAGTTTACATAGTTTTTACTTCATCTTGCTTACTCTGTAGTGTTTGTTTACTTTATAAAGGCAATGCCTACCATTTTTATCGGGATTTATGCCTTTGGTGATAGTCGCCAGCCCCTGGCCTATGGAAGGCGGGCTTGGGGTAGTAACAGCACGGGTCCCGAGGACGGGTTGTGAAAAATTGGTATCAGAGGAGTCGGTTCTACCGCAGAACTTAGGACTCTGATATTTTCTTTCTGTGAAGCAATAGTGTTAAGGGTACTAAGTGTGGTTTTCAGTTTAGGGAGTCCAATGTTTGTGTGGAGGCCAACGTAACCATACACCAGGACCCTGACTACTGATTTCTGAATTTGTGCATGAAAACACTGATTGCGTGTGTGTTTCCAATAGTTTTAAAGTCAGATCAAACCAGGTCATCTCACCAAGTATAAATCCTTGACCGTGTTACATCTGTTCAGGATGTCTCCACGGAGACAGTCAGTTAGAGTTCTGAGATAGTACATGATGACAGCCCACCGAGTGATGAAGCTCTTGTGTGGGGACCTTTTTACTATATTGGAACCCTCGGGTGGGGTACCAGCAGCACCACCACCTGTTGGGTAGTGGATGTCACTTGCCATACTAGAAGATGGTGCACGCCAGCAGAGCGCGATGCACGAGTTCCAGCAGTAGAGGCCTCCGAGGTTACGAGGCGAGGCTGATTCCCAGCCAGTAGAGGACTGGCTAGAGGTGATTACTAGAGTTTTCTGCCAATCTGAGACATCAGTAAAGTGGATGGGGGACTTGGCTACTAGTGTTTTCTAGTGAATGTCCATGAGGATGGTCGACATTGTGATGAGGCTTTGGTATGTGGACCGATGCCAGAGATAGTGTCTTCAGGTAGTGTGTTAGCTATACATCACTACCTATTGGTCAGATGTTACAACTGGTGGTACTGGTAGGAGACACATGTAGGCTTACTGCCTTACACGTGTTCCAGAACCAGATATACCTCAAGTTCATAGGCAAGCCCGACTGACAGGCGGCTGAGGACTGGCTTGAGGAGGTGGTAGAGAGTTTTCTAGAGCTTATAAAGCTTCATCAGGACGACATGTTGTTAGCTGAGAAATCATCGGGGCATACCAAACCATTCCTGGTACTTGATGAAAATGATTTGATCGGTGCTTCAGGGCTCGGACTTCCCAGCGAGGTATATTTAAGGACTTTTGAGCCTACACCTTTTCTTTATACATTCCTACTTATTCTAGGGTGCTAGAAAGAACCTTTGTGCTTGAGAATTATTTTACAGAATGAATGCAGTCAGTGAAGGTTGGCAGTGGGAAATTAGTAAATTGGCGCCAGTCTCAGAGACATGGTCATGTAAAATGTTTCAAGTAGAGGAAGTAAAAAGGACAGATGAATCTGTAAGGCAGAAAATGTGGGAGCAGAGCTAGGAGATTAGCATGGGGTGGTGAACATTTTGACATACTGCAACCACCTACCTTTGTAATATCGGCTAGGCACATGGAGTTGGAGGGCGGGGGAAAGAGTAGATGCATGCGGTCATGAAGTGGGACCGAAAGGCTCTAAGGATGATTCGATGTACGTACTGTGTCTTCTACTAGCTGTCGTAACAACAAGACATTGATACGAATCATTCATTCCTTCCACGAATCTTGTCCTAGACCTAGAGTTTTCGGTTAAGCCGTTGACGTGACCCTCACATCTGGAGATACCTTTGGGAAGAGACTTGATAATCACACTTACGCCGACGGTGTGATTTGGCCCTTGAGGAAAGAGTTTCAGTTGTAACCTCTTGGTGGCAGCGTCGAGGCCTTACGACATTAGTTTGAGTATGGACTGGGCAATCACATTTCATAGACAAATTGACAGTATTAGGCAAAAAGGATGTGGTCTATCTACAACGTTGGGATGGGTTTTCCTTGGTCGGTGAAAAGGAAACCCCAGGCAGCACAGGATAAACTCATGATTAGGAGGGTGCAGCTGATCACTCTTGGGTTGGCTGACCTTTCCCTCATGGTTGTAGGAGTTTTGAGTTTCATTTCAAATCAGGAAATGGAGGCCTCTAGAGTTTGAGGATGATGACCACGTTCTTATACAGGTCTCAACTCGATAAGGTTTATGGAGATGTGGCTGAGGCGGCGAGTTATCTCTGAGGTTCAACAGACCTTTCTAGGTCCTCCGTAGGGTAGACGAGGAGGTTTATCTCTTGAACTTTCCACCTCAGTTTCACCAGGTGCACGATTTCATCCACGTATCTCAGCTAAAGAAATACGGCATTGCCCTTCACACATCATCGATCGCAGGGAGTTAGACATCGATGACGGGGTGACATTCACTGAGGTTCTAGTGGAGAATGAGGATCGACAGGAGTAGGTCCTACATGTATGGTCGATTCCTCAGGTGCGATTTCACTGGAAACACGGTAACCTCCAGGAGAGCACAAGGGAGCAAAAGGCTCAGTTGTGTGCTATGTACCACTTTTGTTTCCCTAGTTTGTGTTATAGCTTTACGGGGACGTAAATCCCTAAGGTGGGAGTAATGTAAAGACATGGAAATTTCAAGGAATATATTTTTTTTAATTTTTTTGGAATTTTACGAGTCTGTGGCTTCTGACAGAACCTGATTCCGAGGCCCGGTGTGCCTGGAATCAATTTCCATAATTTTAGCTTGGGTGCATTCAATGAATGAACGAGAGGGTTCTTCTATCATTTGAACCGGTGCTCGGAATTGAATTCTGAGGGCACCGATGAACTCACATCATTGGTAATTGCTTAAGGGGACCTTTACCATAGTTGCATTTTAAGCAGGTTGAGTTTTAATATTTGGGTATTTAGTTTAATTAAATATAATTGTGTGAACAATTTTATTTTATAAAATTGGGAATTATTCTCTTCCATGGGAATTTCTTGGTGGGGCCCATGACAAACCAACTTCCCATGGGTGGATAATTGAATGGTGCGGCCCACAGGATCCCTAGCGTTTCACTTTCCCTTAACTTCCCCTTAACCCTCTTAAAACCCTCTTCATTAAATTGTGAACTCCCTTGTTTAATTCTTCAACCCCCTTATTTATGGAATATCTTTAGCTTCTCCTCTCCATTAATTATGCCACCACTCAAATTAATAAATTGAGTCCTCTTCAATTAATTAATGAGGTGATTTGATTTTTAAATGCTTGGAAAATTTATTAAATAAGGAAAAGCCTTATTATAATTTTTGTTGGAAAATCATGTGATGGGGAAATCCTCAAAGAGTTAGAAAGAGAGATTTTCTCCTTCGGTGAGAACGTTCTGTCCTGACGAAGAACGATCCTTCAAACAGAGGATGAACTTTGACGAATCTCTGACACTCAATCTAGGATATGAAGTGCGAGGCAGACGCAATGATCGAGGTCAACTCCATCATCTTTCCGCAACATCGTCAAAAAACATCATAATTGAGGTAGGGGGTTTTCTTATATAGTGATTATATGAATTATACCCTTGTGTGTGGGTATTCAATTTCAGGGTGTTTGTATAATTTATTTTGAATAAATTATACCCTAGTCTTTGACGTATTATGGATTGGGCTAGGGAAATTTTTGTTTAATTTCCATTTGAGTGGTTTTATCTCAAGAGAATGAGCTTTTAATAATATGATGTTAGTATAATATTTACTTGAATAAATTATACCCTCTTAAATGTTTAAAATCATGTGTTTAAATGATTTCCAATTGATAACACCTAACGCGGAGGGAGCGGACCGAACAAACACGGCCTGACAACCCTCCGCAACTTGTTTATTGATGTGCGGATTGACAGGAGATGACGAAACGGGCCTCAATGGTGATTTGAAGTCTCCACAGTGAAATACGGGTCCCGTAGTGACCGTAGGCACAGAAGTTAGGAGAAACGGACCACCGGTGCGTGTCCGGTGGTCCGTGGAAAGCAGCTGCGGCGCGCCCCGCCAGTGCGGCGGCGACAGCGATGGCGCGCCGCTGGAACAGAACCGCCGTAGCTGAGCCGCAATGGTGGACAAAACCGGAACAACTTAGCTGTTCCGGAAGCTGAGGGGCATGGTTTAAGTGTTGTGCCAGCTGGCCGCCAACGCCCTCCCCTGGCCGGAACCGGGCAGGCCGAGCGGACCGGACCGCCAGCGCCGGCCGGGTTGGGTGGCGCCGGTGGTGCCGGGCCGTGCCGGCCGGGCAGGGCCGCACCCTATCGAGCCGGACCCGGAACCGGGTCGGGTCGACCCTGTTTGGGCTGACCCAGGGGGTATCGGGCCGGGCCGGACCCTGCCCGAACCCCCTATTCTCTGGAAGTTTTGTTCAAACACCCATAACATGGGCTACAGATCTCCGATCGACAAATCTTCAGTTGCGATGGGATTTTTGGATCGATATGGTCGATTCGGTATACTACACTCAAGGTTTAAGAGATCTTTTTGTATGGCCGGGTAGGTTCGAACACGAAACCAACCGGGCCCTCGGAGTGGAAACACTTATAACTTGAGCTCCGGATGTCCGATTGAAATGTCGTCGACTTTGTTGGATTTCTCGTAGTGAGAAAGACCTTTTGGCTTACTCCGCTCGAGGTTTGGACGCAGTTGGAGTATGGTCGTGTTGGTTTTGACTTAAAAACCAACCGGGCCCCTGGAACGAAACAACCATTAACTCTCAGACCGGGCGTCTGATTGACGCGCCGTCTGTCACGTTGAGTTTCTATCGATGAGGCAGAACTTTGGGATACATAAACTCTGGACTATGTGCCATTTTATGTATCGAACCCTTGGATCATGGAGCGGACACTCCCGGAAATGAGCATGTTGTGTGCAGGAACCATAGAGATGGCGGCGACGACGATGAAACCCGTATTGGAATCCTCTGTGGGTTCGACGATGAAGACTTCCGTACTAGAATCCTCTGTGGGTTCGACAACGATGAAAACCGTATTGGAATCCTCCGTGGGTTTGATGATGAAGACTTTCGTACTCGAATCCTCTGTGGGTTCGATGACGATGACAACCGTACTAGAATCCTCTGTGGGTTTGACGGCGAAGACTTTCGTACTGGAATCCTCCGTGGGTTCGAAGACGACGAAAACTGTACTGGAATCCTTCATGGGTTCGACGGTGACGACTACTATACTTGTATCCTACGTGGGTTCGACAGTATTTTCCTCTTTTGTAGTATCCTATGTGGGTCCGACAGAGTATCTGAACTAGTATCCTACGTGGGTCCGACATCTTAGCTGGTCTTGTATCTTTCTTGCGACCCATCTAGATAAATCAGTAACTACATCTGATCATCTCCTTTTCTTTACAATTGATGTATACCAGTGTGAGTTGAGTCTTGACTTCCAATCATTATCTTGGATATTATTTACTTTCTTTGCTATGTGGATTGGGTTGTGCTTTCTTGTGTGGATTGGGTTGTTCTATCTTGTGTTGATGAGATCAAACTTGGGCTCGGATGTAGGAGCCGAACTGGAATTGATGACTTAGGTATATGTATGGGCATATACCTAAGTAAGAGTTGGTTGTTACGTTGTGATTGTATCTTTAATTTGTGGATTATCCTTTGTGGATTCTGGGAGACCTTCGGGGGTCTCGAGGTCCCTACTGAGTAGCGTATACTCACCCCTGCATGGGCTATGCCCGCACTACATTGTGTTGGATGCAGATGACAGACAGCACTGATCGTGGTTGAGGCTTGTGGAGAAAGTCGGTACCTGGAGGTGGACCACTGGGCGGGACGTACACGGAGTGTACGGCTGGACCCGAGGAGATGAGGAGGCTATCTGTACCCACCCTTCAGGTGGGATTTCCAGTGGACAGCTCGGTGTTACTGCTTTACTTTCCAGTTGTTTTACTTTCTTTTCAGTTGTACTTTACTTCAGTTGGGTTGTATTCTGGCCCATTTACTTTCCAGCACATACAGTTGTACCCAGTTTTATTATTTTTTACTTCATCTTACTTACTCTGTGGTGTTTGTTTACTTTATAAAGGCAATGCCTTACCTTTTTATCAGGATTTACGCCTTTGGTTCTAGTCGCCAGCCCCTATCCTATGGAAGGTGGGCTTGGGGTAGTCACGGAATGGGTCCCGAGGATGGGTCATGAAATTTCATTCCATTCAAACATTACACCCTTACATATTAAAGATGTCATCAAATATGTGATCTTAGAGAATTAACGAGAAAATCATCTATAGTAGCCTTCCCAACTAAAGAATATTTGGATCTCAAAAAATTTCGAGTCTTCTACAATGACATAAATTTCTATAGCTTTTCAGGACCACTGAGACACCCCACTCATAAATCACATTCCCTAAAAACATTACATCAAAAATCCAAATCTCACAGTTGTAAATTATACCATATAGAATATGTTCCCTAAAATTATGAAGAATGATATCCAAATGGTCTTTGTTATCCTCTTATTTCTTGTCATACACCAAGATATCATCAATGAACATAACAACAGAAATGACCTGGAACCAAAGAAATATTTTGATCATCAAAGCCACAAATACCACATGAGCTTTAATAATTCCAAATGGAATGACCAAACATTTGAAATGACCTTATTGATTTTTGAATGTTGCCTTTGGTATATCCTAGTCTCATAATCTCAATTGGAAACACCCTAAGTGTAGGCCAATATTGGGAAACCAATGACCCCCTCATAGCTGACCAAAGAGATCATTAATTCAGGGAAAATAAAACTTGTTCATACTAGTCACTTGATTCAACTTCCAATATTCAATGAAAAGTATAAAACATCCACATGACTTTTTAGAAAAGAGTACAAGTAAATCTAACAGTGACATGATAGTGAAAATAAATCCTTTCACAGTTAGATCCTCGAGCTCGACCTTAAGTTACACAAAATCAGTAGGTTTCATTCAATAGGAACGCATAAAAATGGCTATCATTTCAGGTAATCGGTTGACAGTAAACTCAACCTATCTCTATGGAGGTGTAGAAGACAAAAATCCATAATGACCTTGGGGTATACACACACAACAATAGGTATCTGAACATCTAATCATGGGTCAAATGCATCAACAAAAATTTATGACAACTGGAATGAGATAAATTAGTATAAGAAAAAACAATCCCTACCCTTATCGATATAGAGTATCACTCAAAATGGAAAACATAAGTGACCCCATTAGTAGATAAGAAATGTACTCATAAATGATAAAAATCTATCTGGGACCATGCACTAATCATCCAATCCATGATGATAATATAGTTAAATATTTCAAGATCAAGCCCCAATAATCCCAAAACAACCTCAAAGTCTCCGATCACCACCGGACATGCGAGACATTTGAAAACTTTTTGGGACCTCCTTCCCAATGGTTTGTAAAGATCCATCAATAATGAAATAATATGAAAATGAAAACAAAAAACATCAACCAAATTTTATGATATAAAACAATGAGTAGCACCTATATCAAACAGTGCTAAAACCATAGAAGAAAACATAAACACCGTAATTGTAATAGTAGTTGTCCCTTCATCATATTCTTATAATATGCACTCTAATACATAAGTATATCTGAAAAAATCCACTTTAACATACCCTTTCACCTGATAATGAGACTCACCACCCCTGGAATCATCATCCGGAACCTATGACAACTTTGTAAAAGTAGATCACGTCTTACTTCGTTGAGACATCTTATCATAGAAACACTTCATATGGACTGATCACCTAGAAATACAATATGTTTTAGGAGCCTTCATACTTTGGGGAATGGTATGACCATACCTATCACACTAGTATAAAATAACATATTACTACCATATAGAATCCCTTGAGGCTTGTCATGTATAAAACTAGCTACTCTTATGCTTTTTTTGGACTAGAAGAAGCATCCTACCTTACTACTGCTCCTACTGATACTCTGCCCAATACTTTCCATCCCACTATGTATTCCTCAACCAAACATACTTTATACCTACCTATAAAAAGGTTTTAAGGAACAAAAGAACTATTATTGGACAACCATAATCACTCTTACCCATATCAAAACTTTGCTTTTTCATGTAATCATTGGTGAAAATATCTAGTTCCTGATTAACCAACCTAAAAAATTTGGTTGAGTACTTCAGAACAGTATCCCTCCTTAATCCAACATCAGATACTCCTATGTCTTTTATGCATGTAAAGTATCCGGATAAAGATGATGGTTGATGAACTTCTTAAAAGAAACCTAGGTAAGATATTCACGAAACATTTCTTATAATATAGAATACAACCATATTCATAATGGTCCCTATAGAATATATGTAAAAAATCCACCAATAAATCATCTAGAGTCTTCAATTTTTTTGATCTACTCAATCCACTCACGATACTCCTCTAACTATTGTGGAAGTTTTTCAACAAGGTAGACCGATAGTTTCTATTTGGCAAATGATTATCCATGATCCACTCTCTGTACTGGGTTTCTTACGCCCTAATACCTCATAGTATGAATTGTATAGATCTCTTCTTTAACCAATGAAGAATCTACTAGAGGATACACCTGGGGAACCTACCTTACAGATTATCCTGTTTTATTTGGATGTACTCTTCTAGGAGGCATTTCTTTTAATAAAAAGACAATAACTAACTAGTCATGAGCCAATTACAAAAGAAACAAACTAAAAAAATAATATGAAATATTTTTTTAATATATTAAGAATTTAAAAAATCATGAATTAAACTATTAGAGGGAAACACCCTTATTAATGAATATATCCTTACATATAAAATCCCCACTTATTTTATTCAAATGAAATTAAACACAAAAACCCATCAAACATTATAGAAGGTTTAATTTAAATAAAAATCCCATATAATTTATTCAAATGAACATAAATAATCAGTCTAATACTTGGTAGAGATTTTCCTACCACCCAAAGAAACTCAGATTCAGTAAAGTGATTAAGTTAGATAGACTCCTTTTCCAAAACTATTTTACAAATTCCAATGATCCTACTCATATCTACCGATGACATATAACTAACTCAAGAATTGATGAAAACTTCAAAATGAGTAAACTACTTTAATAAAAAGTTGTAATAGACCAAACCAGTTCATCCAGACCAGTCGCCCATGTTATCCCATCATGGGGTGGGGTAAAACAATGAAAACAAAACTTGTTTCGTATACAAGAAAACAAAGATATACAACCAAAGTACAAAGATAAAACAATAGATGATAAAAATGATTTAAAAACATAAACTATAGATAAATGAAAGTATAGGCAAAGAGTCTCCATGTGACAAAACATCACCTCCAAAGCTATCCCAAAATGAAATAATAATTTAAATAGAAGTCTACATGATACTGAATGCCCTTCTATTTACCTAAATACCTAAAAAAGGTATATATCTTCCCATGGGAATAATGAGGGTGTGTTAAATAGATCCAATTAGGATACAAAAAATTAATATATACAAGTTCTAATAAAAATAATACACATGTCCATGATTTTAAAAAAAATTGTATCATTAAATTTTTTTATAAACAAATTAATATTAAATCAACCTTCAAAAATTCATTGAATTTTCAAAAATTGAAATCCATATCACCAAATAAAAAAAATGGGAAATGGTTCCACATATAAATATACCTGTGATCCAATATCCATGAATTTTACTATCATGTAATAAACAACTAGAAAAAATAATTCACCAACTAGTTAGGCTCTATCACATGGGACAATAATTACTATAAACTCAAAATATAAACGAGGAATAAATTTTGATCCAAAAAAACCTGGAGGCCTTCTATAGACCATTGACATATAATAGGTTACCTCCTAGTGGTGTCACACACACTAGGTCTACTCGTGTCTCTTTCTCGATGCACATAAGGTTCTCGTTGTGCAATGTTTTCCAATTTATGTTTTAAAAACCATTCTAAAATTTTTATAAAACCATTTAAATGTTAACACAATCTATTTCATGGTTTGAAAATACATTCATCCATTTTAAATCATGGAAATTCCATTCTCAATGAAAATCTCCCCATATTCAATTGAAAAAGAATCCCCTTTTTCAAATTCAACAAGCTCAATTCCTTTTCAAATCTCAAGGAATCAATATGAAGAAATAGAAATCAAGGAATTTATAAAAATTTAATAGATCCACCTACCGAAGAGTATAAAAATCATAAAAAACTTTGAAAACAGGGATCAGAAACCATAAGATCTTTCTTTGGAAGATAAGGCACAACTAATAACTAAAAATGATTGATAGAAAATAAAATCAAATTATTATTCCATACAACAAAAGGTTCCACAACCTCAAAGGAGATAGAAACAAAAAAATAATGCTTACCCAAAGAGATTAAGTCCCAAAACCTGATTGTAAATCATAGAACTAAACAATATAGATAGACATAAGACACCCAAAATCGCATAGGGTAAGAGCTCTGTCCAAGAAGAGAAGGTCACCAAAATAAATGAGCCCTCAAAACCCAAACATCAATATAAAAACTAGAAATTAGGATATTACATGACATGAAATACATTTACATGTCATGAAACACTTTTAATTAAAGTTATTCTAGAAAAAATATTATTTTGAAATAAAACAAAAACATTCATATTAAATGACATGTAACCTTTGCACGATGTATAACATTCTCATGATGTGTAATGCAGTTCATGAAATTTATCTAGAGACCACTACAAGTCATGTAATACCATTACATATCATGTAACTTTCTAGCGAACAAAATAAAATTCCTATAAAAATATGAAAATAAAAAAAAATACATGATCTCAACATTATAGGTATACTCCCTATATTTGTTCAGAGATTCACTCCCAACCAAAAAGGGAAAAAAATATAGAGATCATAAAAAATATGCCTGAAATTTAACACGGAATAAAAATCATGGGTTTATTAAAGGACAACCTAAACCTTCATTAAAATAATTTTATATAATTTGGGTCATGATACCGAAAAATAGGGTTTTATTAGATAATATTATTGAGGTTGAAGTTGACATTGAAAAAATTCCTATTGTATAAGAATATAATGATGTATTTTCTAATGAATCTCACAATTTTCCCCAAAACATGAGTTTGAATTTTCAATATAAATCTTATATGGATAACTCACATTCTCAATGAATCCCTAAATAATTTATTCCATTTAATGAGAGTAATTTTGGAAGACATTACAAGAAAATATCGACAAGGTTTTCATCATCCCCAGTGCTTAACTATGGGCCACACCATTAATATTTGTAAAAAAGAAAATTGGATTAATGCATCATGGAATTTATTATCGTTAGATCAAAAAAATCATGAAAAAAATATATCCACTAACCCATATTGATAACTGATTTGATCAAATAAGAGGAGCTCAATTCTTCTAAATGAATTTACACTAGTCTGGATATCATCAACTGAGGGTAAAAAGGGAAAATATTCCAAAGAAAACATTCCTAACAAGATATAGACTCTATTAATTTACTGTGATTCCATTCATAATTACCAATTCCTTTACTATATTTATGGATCTTATGAATATAGTCTCTAGAGATTATCAATATTTGTTTTTGGTAGTATTTATACATGATATTTGTAGATATTCAAAAATAAATAAAGAGAATGAATATCACTTAAGAACTATATTGAAGAACCTGGAGAAGGATATAATTTATGGGAAAATCATAAAGTTTTAATTAGTGATATAAAAAGTATTGTTCTTAGGTCATATCCTCAAAATAATTGGTATATCTGTATATCCATAAAAGATTATGGTTATTTGGAAGGGGAACATATCATTCATTATGATTGAAATCTCTAGTTTTTATGGGTTAACTTGATATTATCGATGATTTGTGAGAAATTTACCATAGATATAAATACAAATAACCATGTAAACATGGAATTGATTCATGTTCCCCTGAATATAATAATGTGAGGAAAGCTTCATGGAGCTAAATAAATATTCAGTCACTACACCTATTATTATATCAACCTAAAGTGGTAAAGGATTTTTTATTTAATGTGATGCATCATTAAAAGGCTTGTGACATGTCCTCATAAAAATTAGAAAGGTAATCACTTATGACTCCATCCAGTTAAAGAATTATGAACAAAATTACCTAACTCAATATTTGGATTTAGTGGTGATGGTCTTTTCAATGAAAATGTGGAATCATTTCCATTAGTATGAGAAGTTTGATATATAAATCGATCAAAATATCTTGAAATTTATCTTCACATACAAGTAGTAAAACATTAACCAAAGATATTATTAGAGATAATATATTACAACTTCTCAAATCACAAACACCATGGAATGGAAAATGAGGTGGATGGTTATCTTTGTAGAAATGACCATTCTACATTATCCATGATGAGTATTTAAAAATACCCAATACTCATGGATCTAAAAAGAAATAATATTGAATTAAAAAGGTAAGGGTATAGATACTTCCTTTCCTATGTATATTCTAAACCATATATACGTGTAAGGATCAAAGAATCTCAAGAGAATGATGTTTGGATACAAAATAAGGTAGAGTATATTCCAGAGTTAATCTTTTAAAAAGAAGGTCTTATGTAGATTAAAAATATTATATAGATCATATATATATATATCAAAATTGTATGAGATTGTAGTTGATGCACATTCTTTATCATTACTTATTCATCCTAGTATAGAAATATTAAGTAAAACTTCTAGTTGGATAATATGAAGAGGTAAATTCCAGAGTATATATATCTATTCTTGGTGTATCACCATGTTAGTGTAATGTGATATAATATTAAAAGAAATATGAAAAAATTACCAAAATATGTATGGAAATGAAAAAACATCACATTAGATTTCTTTACAGGGCTCCTGAGAACATCTAAAGGTCACAATTCCATATTGTTTCAAACCCCTTAAAAATTAAATTCTTTTTATTATCACATGATAATATTTATCACTGGATAATATTTCCATGATATAAATTAAATAGGTGATTAGTCTTCATGGTGTATCCCACTCTATTATATTTTATTGAGATATGAGGATTACATATAGATTTTGGAAAATTATCCAACATGCTGTAGATGTTGACCTAAATTTTAGCATAGCTTACCACCCTCAAAAACATAGTTAGTTTGATAGAACCATTTAAACATTACAGGATATAATGAAATATTGTTCAATGAATATAAAGTTATTTTTGGATCAATATATTCATGTTATAGAGTTATACTATAAAAAAAATTCCATTCTTGAATTTCAATTCCACAATATGAGTCTCTATATGGGAAGAGATGTAGGAATCCAACATGATCGGATGAATTTGTCGAAAAGATGTTGATA
Source organism: Viscum album (assembly GCA_963277665.1). Classification (NCBI taxonomy): domain Eukaryota; kingdom Viridiplantae; phylum Streptophyta; class Magnoliopsida; order Santalales; family Viscaceae; genus Viscum; species Viscum album. The sequence continues at coordinate 408,197,150 of OY728129.1, read as the reverse complement.
GGGATTATCCTTGTATAAGAAATGATAGCGTAGGTCTATAACATTCGTATATATATGAAAATAGATAAAATTAGAAAAATTGATATGATAAAAATCATCAAAGATGTGTATCATTTGAATTTTGTGATATGGTATCTCTCTACATATATCCATAGAAATAGGTTATGGGATTTGGGTAAAAAGGGATGTTTATCCCTAGACACATCAGTCATTAATATTAATTTTATCATGATGTAGTTGTATATTATCTCTTAAATCTCCCTCCTCACCTCTCCCAAGTTCATGATATATTCCATGAATCATTTTTTATTAATTATATACTATATCCATCACATGTACTAAAATCAAATTTTATGAAACTAGAACATGAACTATCCAAAAAAATACCCACATAGATCTTGAAGCTAATAGATAAGGCTATGTAGAATAATAAAAATTAGATGGTCAAAGTTTTATGATTAACTAATAAGCTTGATGTGTCTACATGAAATCATGGGGACATGATGAGAGAAAAACTCCCACACTTTTTTTTACTTCCAAGTAATGAAATTTTGAGTTCAGAATTCCTTTAAATGGGGTAGGATTTAATGACTAGAGTTTTTTCTCAATAAATAAATAATGTGTTAAATGAATTTCTCTATATGAAACACAAAAAACCAAAAAATATAAACCATCTAAAGGTTGCAATATAATTAGAAGGTATAAACAATGATAATATAATTATAATATATATATATATATATATATAAGAACCAAAAAAATAAAATAAACTTTTAACTTCAAAATCAATTAATATAGCTAATTAAATAATAAAATATCTCTTTATTTATAAAATTTACTTTTCTATGTTTGATATATTTATGATCAGGACAAATGTTTGACGACATGTAAATATACCAAGAAATGATTTTCTATAAAAAATAATTTCCATATGATTTTAAAGTTAAATTTATCAATTAGGTTTGTGAATTTAAACTATTAACATCATGTTTTTATATAAGATAATCATATTATATTAATATGGACTTTTTGACATTTAATAAAAATATTTATTTTTATTTGAATTCTGCAAATGACTTTTTTACAAATGATTTGAGTTTATTAGTATATAAGTATGACTTAGAAATTTTTGAAAAACATTTATAAGACCATATATATTTTTTATAAGTTGCTTTATAATTTTAAAAGGTATTTTTTAATTTATAAACCCATATTTTTCATTCTAAAATTTGAGTTATATAATTTTTGAAAAAACATGTGTTTAATACATTTTTGAATTATTATTTTAAAATTAAATTGTATCAATTTTAAAAAATGAATAAAAAATAAATATCAAAATATTAATTATTAGGTTAAAATTATATAATAAGAACCATTTTTTTCTTAAAGGATAAGTTATCAGGGAAAAAATAGTTACCGTGGTGAAAACTAAAATTGTAAAAGTGGGTTGTCATAGAGGTAAGGGGTCTACAATGATTAAAAAAATAATCTATTTGAATTATTGGAGTGTTTCTCAACCTTGAATTTTATTCAATCCATTATTTATCTATTTTTCAGGAATTTTATTTGAGAGTTACTTCCAATTATTAAATAGATTTGGTTATTCATAAGAATACTACTCGTTTTTACTTATTAAAAGGGAACCCCTCGCCTCACATTCCATTACACTTAAATATATTACTTTTGGATCACACTCTGCCCAAAACTATAATCCATAATTATATTCACCTTAATTATAGTGACCCAATACTTTTATATATATTATTACATGATTTATAAACATAAATATCTAATAAAACAAGAAAATTATCGTAAGTTCCAAGTGTATTTGGAAGACTCAGATCATATTACCACAAAACGAACTTAAGAAATCAAATCCTTATTTAATTTTACAAAATAAGATACTAAAATCTATTTGAGCTCTTAAAACTGCGTGGGATAACCTAGAGGAATACATAATTAAATGGGTGAGTTAAAAATCATAGTACGGTAATAAACTTGATAAGGAATCATAACATGTGAGTCAAAGGTATAACATGACATCTTAAAATATAAGGTAAATGAGGAATCAAAATGAAGAATAACATAAATATCCTTACTACATAAGATCATTGAATCATAGGATATGTGGAAAAAATATATGAAATGACATACACATGATTTAAAGATAACCTCCTAGAAAATATCACATGGTGGAAAAAGTTCTTTAATGGATTTGGTTTAATCCATAATCTCATACCTAATGCCTCATGAGACTTAAGAAATACCAAATTCATTGGATAACTATCTCAGTGAACCCAACATAACATGTTCTTAATTTATGTGTGACATAAAACAAAATCCATTATAAGGTGTTTCATAATAATTACCCATGGAAATAAATTTGGTTGTATAATCTTACCTCATAACATAGTGAAAGGAAATTTTGTAATGAATGTATTTGAGAAATGAACATAAGGAATGTATTACCCCATTAATGGAAGGGATAATAGTTTAGATATATATTTGAGAGAAATAAATATGTAATTTAGAATCCTTTCATAAAATTATAGATAGATATAAATATAGTTAGATAGAACGATTATAACCTAAAGGAAAGGGTGGTTTTGAGAGATCCCTTTCACCCATAAGAAAAACACATAGTGGTATAAAAGTATCCATTCCACATAAAAAACATTTTTGAAATCATTTATAATAAAAATAAATATGGATTTTATTTTTAAAAAATATATAATATTATATATAAACCTATATATATATCATAAAATTGTTTTTGTGTAATAAATCTATTTATGACGTATGCATTAAAGTTTAAAATTCCTTTTATATTTTGTTAAGAAAGTAAAAATGTACCTTCTTCAGAAAAATATAGGAAGAATCAATTTAAAAAATGGGTAAAATTGTATTTAAGAAATCAATTGAGAATATTAATACATTATTTAAAACATTTTAAAGAAAATATTGATATGGAAGAAAAATCATTTTCAATCAGAGAGAGAAATAATATCATTTTTTCTTAAAAATATTTTTCTCAATAATTTCAAATACAAAAGGGAAAAAATGATATTATTACTTGAAAATTTCACAAATGACTAGTAGATAAGAAAAGAAAAGGTTTTTATTCTATAGTGATTATATGAATTCCTATTATGGAAATTCAAAGGTAAAAAATATAGATTAAATTGAGAATGTAGGATAAAACCTTACAAAAATATTATATTTTGAATTAGAAAACCATGAATGAAGTACAATAATTATATATTAAAATATAATGAAGTAATAAGTATTTGTGCATATTTGAGATGAACCCCTTAGAATGTTCATATCATTGTGGTGATGGTTAATAAATGGGGTGAGTATGTGTAAAAATTATAGGTGAACATAAAAAAATGAAAATACAACATAAATAAATAAAATTTTATTTCACACATAATCCTGGTATAATATATTCAACAATATAGATTTATAGCCAAATGAATGGAAACTGAGTTAAGCTACACCTTACATAAAGCCCGAATCAACACATGGATTACTTATATTTATGAATAATAAAATTATTTAAATTATTTACTTTATTAATAATGTTTTTCAAGTATAATATTAATTTTATTTTATTTTTTACCATATCATATTCAATAACTTAACCAATTTATTTCACATCGGGCATTTTAACAATAAACATGTAATATGTCCAAAATAAATTTGGTAAGTGTAATAAGGTCAAAGTTATTATTATTTAATAATATATAGAATATTAAAAAAAATAATTATCTCTTTTACACAAAAATTATAATTTTAAAACCAATTGTGAAACATGGTTAGGAAAAATGAATTATATTACAATCATGGAGATGGTAAGATATACGTACGTATGAGTAACAATTCAATATTCAAAATATCATGATGGAAATAAGGTAAATATTACTTTATCAAGACAAGATTATAATTATATAATAAATATAATATTATTTATTTTAAACCCTTACACAAACAATCCATTAGATGTGGTAACAAAAATGAATCACATCACTTCAGGAGGTGGTCGTCCTGTGCACACACGAATGACGTTATCATTTATTCAATGAATAGTAAGGTAAGAAATTATATAGTATATTTATTTTAATTTATTATAACCATGACATAAATATCATTTTTAAATATAAAACTAATTATCATTACATTCCATGTGTACAATAAGTTAAAAATGAATAACATCAAATTATGAGGCAGTAGTTTGTCGTACGCACAAGTGACGTTATTTTTGTTCCTAATGAATGTAATGTAAGAAAAAATATGTTATATTATAATTATATAAGTATAATTATATCATATATATGATATAAAATAATTATATATTTCCGTGAAAGTGTTGATTGAAAACGAATTAATTCGGTTCGTGAGGCAGTCATCTGCCGTACACTTGATCAACTATTTAGTTTCCCATTTGAGATTTGTGGAGATTGTTTTAGGTCATTAACATAAAATAAAAACATTCAATTATATGGAACATTAAAATATTATTATATAATAACAATATAATAATATTTAATGGATGTGGAAGAATAAATAAAATAAAATGACTAGTTAAAGACTTTACCAGTTCTTTGAACAACATCATTTTGTTTACATCAAAAGAATTTACAAGTTGGATTAATAATAAAGAATAAAATATAAGGTGATTATATGGAATTAAGTATCTAATTTGAGTATTTCTATGTTTATCCAATGGATTTGGAATTTTATGTAGGATAGGATAGTGGGTGGTCTTTTATAAGTAGGTGAGATGACACATTTAGAATTTTTAAAAGAAAGAATTCCACCAACATTGTTCTCATGAAAAAGACTAGAAAATAGACAATTTTTAATATTATAAGAGAAATGTTTTAAATTTTACCAGACAATAGTAAAAAGAAAAAAGTTGGGTCATTTTTAACCCTTATTTTTTATTTTAACACCCAATGAACCCATTTTCACCTTAATTATGACAAATAATTTTTACTGTTTTCAGTATTCATTATGATAAAATAAAAAATTTACATTATTAGATTATATAATATATAATTATTCTAAATACCGAGTCAATTTGTTCAAAATCAACTCACATAATTGGTATATTTTTATTTAAAATTAATCCCATAGATGTGTCGAATTTTTTATTTTGAAGAAATGAATTCGTTAAGGAAAAGATGAAGACATATTAACTATATAAAAAGTAATAATGATTAATTTAATTAAAATATTTGTATATATATAAATAATTTATAAATTATATTTAAATCCTTAATCATTAATGGTTCTTTTAATTAATTAACTTGGATAATCATTTTTTACTTTAAAACAAATTTCATAAAAATGTGTCTTTAAGGCTAAGAAAAACACTATAATAATATATAGTATAAATATTAACTATAATAAATAATTTTTACTGTTTTCACTATTAAATTTGATAAAATACAAAATTTTCATTATTAGATAATATAGTATATAATTATTCTAAATACAGAGTCAATTATTTCAAATTCAAGTCACATAAGTGGTATATGTTTATTTAAATTTAATCGCACAAATGTGTCAAAAAATTTGTTTTTCAAAAAGTTCATTTTTTAAGGAAAACATGAAGGAATATTAACTATATAAAAAGTAATAATAATTAAATTAACTATATTATATATATAAACAATTTATAAATTTTCTTTGAATCATTAATCATTATTGGTTATTTTAATTAATTAACAAGGATAATTATTTTGTACATTAAAAAAAATTTCAGAAAATTGTGTCTTTAAGCATCAGAATACAATTATAATAATATCTTGTATAAATATTAATTAAATGTAAATAATTGTATATAATGTAAATAATTAATAATTAATTTAATCTAAAGTCAAATTAAGGGAATAATGGTGTGTAATTTATTAAAATGCAAGGAAATTTTATAAAAATTAGAACTTTTCACAATTCACTGAAAATTTAGTATTTTATGAAAAATTCAAAAATTTCCCCCAAAGCTAATATAGATATTATAATTTCAAAAAATATTCTCATTATGTAAAAATTAAATTTCATAAAATTTCCAAATGATATTTACATATTTTCTCACAAAAACTATTAAAAATCCTTTCTGGATGAAAACTTATTTTTTTATAGAATAAAATATCATTATTAAAAGTTGTTTTCGTATTTATTAATAAATATTCAATAAATTAATATTTAGTTCTAAATTTATAGATTTTTTATAAATTAGATAATACTATTCACACTCTCAAAATTTATAGCTCGGTTAAAAGAGTTTCATTTAAATAGTAATATTTTTATACCATGTCACTATTCCTTTAAACATAATGTTGTTTGTTGAACATGATATCAAATATAGTGTTATCTTAAAATCATGGAGTGTAAAACTAATAAATATATATATTTTTTCAAAATACCATCCTCTAATGGTTAATCCCCATAAAAAATGAGATAATCCAAGAAGTGAGGTATAAGTTTCCAACCTCTATTTCACTTTTCCATTTCCTTATGTGATTTTAATAATTATAAAATATTATTTCACCAAAAAAATATAACATTAGTATTATTATTATAAATTTATATTATTATAGTGATGGAACAATCATTAACCACACTCCCATTTTATATTATGAAAAAATTTTGAATCGTATGTTGTATATACAACCACATCCAAGAATTAATGTGTATTATTTTCCTTCACTTTGAAAATGAATGGTTTTATTTTATATTGGGTGAGAATATATGATATATATATATATAAGTAATATAAATCATTAATATTTTTCTTTGGATAACACAATAAGTAATTATCATTATAAGATAGTCCATCGACATCAGTTAATATCCAAATAATAGTTCATCACTATTTCTATTTTCATGAAATGTGTATAAAAATCCCATGTAATTATATTATTTAATTATAACTACTTATAAAACATCAATCATATTACCTTTAATTTATTTAAAATGATGATATTTTGGAAAATATTAATATCTTCAGTGATTTTACAAACATATTTCAAATCATTCAAGACTATTAAAACCTGATGTTGAATAGAGATTATGACAATCAAATACTTGAAGAGATTTGTTATAAATGAGGGGTATAAATAAAAATTTACATTAACAAGGTTTTAAATATGTAATGAATATTTTAATATTTACTAAACAAGAGGTAAAATCACTCCAGTAGAAATCAAGGGTATAGGGTAACTCAAACTCCTTTCATTGAGTTATATAATTTCTTATTGAACTTCATTTTCCAAGTATTATCATTTTGAATTATTTTCTATTTTTATTTAAGGTGAAAAACGTTTTTTAAATAAATATATTTTTATGAAATATTTTATTTTCATTATTCTTAGAAAAGGAGACATTTTGAAAAGATATTAATAACCGTGAATTTTACAAGGATAAATAAAAATGTTTTCAAAAATAAATTTTCATGTAATTTTTTATTTGTTTTTAAATGATCTATCTCCAATAGATTTATGTTTTACAGATCAGATTATATTTTATTTAATTATGTGATTATTTTTAGGTGATGATGTTTTTGGTACTAAAAAATTAAAATCATGATGTTGTTTGTATGTTTTATGAATCCCATTTTCTTTCCAAGGGTTCTTCAAGAAAATTTAATGATTTTTATTTGGATGATTTAGGAAACAGATATTATTTCAATGGTTTATTTATAATAATTTAATTATTTCCATTATCATGTTATATATAGACCATTTTATTTACATGTTTTTTTTATATGATGATTCAAAAATATGTTTTAACCCTTTTTTACAGGTTGTTTTTTGATATGATGATGGTTTTCAAGGGGCATATAAATGTATGTATTTTAACATAATTGGGACATATATCTCAATTTAATTAATTAGGTAAAATATTATATCTCATGAGATATATATTTCTAGTAAACTAGTTAGTGAGTAGCTATGTGTACAAAGGGTGAGTGTGATATAGTTTGGATCTACTCACAATTTTACATGTGAATAGGTTAATTAGTAGCTAGGTTCACAAAGGGTGAGAGTGATTTCATTCATCTATATTCATAATTAAACATGTGAATAGGTTGGAGTGTATCCCATTTAATAATGATAACAAGTCATATGAGTATGACTATTCTACTTTCTTGCATATGTTCCATGGATCATGTTATATTATTCATGTTTTATCTTCTCAATCCATGGTAAAGGTCTTATCATTTGATATATTATGACTATATTTCGTTATAATGAATAATATTTACTCATTTATGTTTTTTTGAAATAATATATTTTTCCTTAAACCTATCTTTTGATATATTTATCTAATAAATATTATATAATTTTTTATCCCCTAATGATAATTTAAATTCATGCCTTACAATGTTTTCCCTACACTGGATTTGAAGATGATTAGGTCTCCTGAAATGTCTAAGAGTATATTTAGTTTATGGAGATATTTTTAAATAATTTATAAATAGTTTTTTCATGTTTCTAGTATCTGAATCACAAAATCTTTAGTTCCTTGGGATTTTGACTCTTTTTTGGATGTAATGATTGAACCATTATATCAATGTATTATTTAGGTATATTTATCTTGGGTCACTTCACTCTCTTATTTTCATTTCTCTCTTGACCTTTAACAATATCCTTCTTCTATGAAATTCCATATAGTTGGAGTGAGTTGGTAGATATGATCACTTATCATAGAAATATCTAACCTTGTCATAATAAAAATACATATTGTTCAATATTTCAAATATGTTCTTATTATAAACCTTTTCCACTTTTTATTTATTATGTTTTATTTAAGTATGATCCATTTTTCTTATCTTAAACTTACTCCTCCTTATGTTAAATATTATCTAACTTGTACACAATAAAAATGCAATTCTAGAAATCAATTATTCTATTCCCAAATCTTTATCAGCATCAAAATATTTCAATCAATCTATTTATTTTTTCATAGGTTTAATTTATGTAAATTTAGAAATAGTTTTATTTTTAATAGAACACTATTTTTTAATTCTCCTATTGAGGGGAAAATTTTCTTGGATATACCTATATTATCCCTAGACTAAGTGGTGTTCTTTTTGTTTTTTTCCTTCTACAATATTATAGAATATATATTTTGCGATGCAGTTCCAGAAAAAATAGATCCAGTATAAACTAAATGAGTTATATTGTAGTATAATTTTTTCAATAATCCTAAGGAGTAGAATTATTTAGTTGATATTAGGATCTATTTACATAAATATGTGTCAATTTTTAGGGATGAAATATCTAAGATACATGAGTGGAGACACTTATTTTCTTATTTATTTGAGAAGATCCATCTTGTTCTGATTATATATCCTTCAATTTTCAACGAGATCTAATAATTTCCTATGATGATAGTGTTTCTTGGCCTTGAAAAATTTCAAAATATATTAACAATCTATCTTTTACAAATATTTTATTTCTTTTTTTCATATTTCCAATCTCTTTTAGTGATTGTTCAAGTTGATTAATTATTTTTTTCATTCACCTCTAACTAAGAATCCTTAAAATTTATAATGAATTTATGAAGCTTATCTAATGTGTGGAAAAATTATTTATTTTTATCCCTAATAATATATTTTTAAATAATTATTAATTTTATGTTTTTATTAACTAAATATATGTTATAATTGAAAAGTTAGACAGTTTCTCCCTATTATTTTATTAATTTTAAGAGTGTGTATCATCTATAATTTTTTTCCAATGTCTCTTACATGCAATAAACTTCATCCTATAGCTGTGATTAATCATCAAATAATTCCTTAATAAAATCCTGAGTACGCTATACCCATTGAGGAAGAAACATCTTTAAATAATATCCAACATAATAGTATAAGACATTATTTTTTATCTCTTTATAATCCATATATATTATACTAAACTCAATAAATGGTTATATGTAAATAGATTGAATAGATGAACAACAACCACTTTGAATAAATTCAAGTATTGGATCATCATTAACCTTCTTCATTTTTATCCTTGAATTATTTTTACCTTTCTTATATATATTATTCAAATTCTTGATTGAAAAATTCATTTCCAATTCAGTGAAAAGAGATAACGAAATATTGATATGAGGTTCTTCATCAAACATCACAAATATCCACATAATTTAGATGAAATTTAGATCAATCAAAGTAAATTTGACTTTAATGAATTCTATTTAAGTTACCTCTAGGATTTGTGTACCTTTTTTTCAGGATTCTATGTGAATGTGGGATGGGTTCCCCCTTTCATGGTTTTACTGAGGGATATTTTGAGGCCTTTCTCAATCACATGCATCAAGTTTACCATATGTTTCATCTTACCAAGAAACTACCAATGGTTCCATTATCTATAGAGGGTATGGACCTACTTCCATGGGCTAGTGGTCATCTGGGTTTTTAGGCCCATTAACTCTTGGGGACTCAAATTGGTTGATTGGATGGGACATCGGGCCCATATTACCTTTTTGGGAGGAATTATTTCCAACTATGGGACTCTCATATAGATTTAATATATGTTTGTGAAACTCTTCCTAATCCCAATATGGGATCGGTTACACTAATGAAACTACTATAGTATAATTCTTATTCATATAAAAAACACTGGGATCTTGTTAGTGAGTCAGTCTATATTTATTTGAGGTTATTCATCATTTTTTGGTACTGGGAATTGTATTATATACTAGAACCATATAAATAAGTTCCATAGAGACTGATCCACTTTGAGGCTTCCTACATATCCTAATTATTATAGGAATCAAAACCCATGTAGTTTATTCATCCAGTGCAGTTTAATGTCATGCGGTGAGAACATATGTCAGGGTAATGAGGCACCAAATACTTGAGCTTGAACCCTAATGGGGTTTCATACATATCCTAGCTATAAAAAGAATCAGAGTTATTATAGTTCTCATGTATTGAGGATGCCCGTGTAATTATAGTGACCCACAGCGATGATGATATTATTATCAAGAATCCCTAAGCTCAAGTGAACCCTGATTAGTCTGTTAAAAAAGGATGAAAAATGATCATTTTATTTCTCATGATACAGGTCTTATTTTCTGGGACTACCTTGGGATGATTTATTAGGGGACACAGATCTAGGAGATATGTCTTACACATCTTGGTTATGGTAGGAGTCAAATTCATTGTAGCTTAGTGGGGTTATCAGTCTGGTGATGGATGAGATAGGGTGGTCATCTCCCAGGACTACATGAGTCTCACTAGTTGAGACATCAGAGTTGTAGAAATAAAAATACAAAAATAGCAGTTTTATATGAGTTTGGGCATTATAAAGGCATCATATGTATCCTGGTTATGGAAGGAACTCGATTCATCGTAGTTCAGTTTAGGTCAGGGTTTATACACTGAGGCTTCACTATACCATTGTGGGGGATTATAATGAAGAGGATGTGATCATTACTACTCCTTGAGACCACATGATCCATTCCCATTATGATAAACAAGGTATATCAAATTATTAATGCTGTTACATTGAATGTGGGACATAGATTCTTGCATTACTCAAGACGATCAATATAGGGCTGAAAACTTAAGGAGAGGTAGCCTATGTATCCTATATATGGTTGGAATCAGATTCACCAACGTTACCTTTATGTATGGGCTTACACACTGGGTTTTCCCAATATTCGGGGCTTACACACCGAGGATAGACAATGATATAATGTTTTGGTAGGCCCTATTAACATGACCTTATTTTCTAGAGGGCGTCTTATGGCCCAATCCGCCTATCCTGGGAGTCACTACATGAACTGTCTTGGCACATATAGAGGGTGTTGTAAGAGTAATTGTTGAATATTTCGAGTATCTATCGCATGAATTACATTGAAACATATAAAGGGATTCACAAAAGTTAATGTGACATAGTCTGAAGGATGACATGTGTCTGGGATGACACCATTTGGGTGATACCTTGAGACCTGGACAACATGTCTAAAGGGCATCATGAGTCTTAGCTGAGTTTCCTAAATGTTGTAACAAGATCTTGGTTATCAAGACCAAATTATTTCACAAAATTCTAATTATATGATAAAACATTCTTATATGAGTCATGTGATGTTTCCGAAGGGCGTCACAATTCCTAGATGATAGACTTAGAGGGTTTCATGAGATCAAAGTGGTGTCCATGGGGGGAACAATGAAACATTCTCTGGAATTTCTGGAGTATTATACATGTATTAGATGGAATGATTTAGGTGTTTCGTGAGATCTAGGTGACATAACCTGGTACTATCACATGTTTTTGGATGACTCACATAGACCACATGAGGGCCAATGTGAATTTCTTTCACTTAAGTATTACACTTTTAATTTTTGTCCTAAACCTTGTTATTGAAAATCTTAGGTTTATTTTATACCAGTTCATTTGAGTGTCATGTGATTTGGTAGACATACAGTATGTTCTTCACATGTTTTTCCAAAATTTCTTCACGTGATCTATGAGTGATCACACAAAGCACCTTATGTGTGGAACATGACTTCTTCAGCTTTCATTTGGTGTATTACCTAACATATGTTTTCTGACGGCATGAATAGTTTCTTCGAGAAACCCATAGAGGCTGAGGGTGAGATTGTCAAGAGTCTAAGAGTCCAGAGTCTCAGATTACCTCCTTTTTAGAGTTTCTCATTTCATCGTGTCATATTATGGAATTTATTGGCATCACCACCCCTATTGTTTGGTGCTTTGTGTGGCATATCTAGCGTGAGTCTAGGCTAGAGTCAGTGAAGGGGTCTAGCTCTAGGTTTCTTTTCAAGTATCTACTTTGGACATCTATGAGTGATTCGTTTAATTTTCAGTGATCATGAGTCTCTTCTGTCAAAACTCCCTTTATTAGATTATATCTACTTAATGGGGACTTTTTTGAACATGAAAAAGTGTCAAATTACATCAATGTTGTCACACTGAAATGTGCAAGATCCATAACATGATATGAGTGCATGTTGTAAGACACTCGAGATTCCTTGGGTCACATTCCTTGTGGTCTCGCGGGACCACACTGTGGGTGCACTGGGCGAATCGCATGCCTTTCACCGACCAAAAACACCTCTCTCCTCATCCATTTTGATCCCCTTTGGTTTACGTGATAGTGGTTTGGAGTCATGCAAGATTTTGTGAGTGTTTTTCTGGATATTTCATCCAATTTATTGGTGATACATTATGTGGACAATATGGGTCATATGGGAGTGTACATGCATCCCACGGAAAAATAAATTCATTCATCCTTTGAGAACCACAATGCTACATGGGGAAATATTCATGGCAAGGATGACAAGTCAAAGGGCTCTCTCAAGTAAAGGTGGTTGTGTCACCGATGACTCAAGACATCGTGCGGGTCACCATGAGCACATCACATATCCTTCAGCAATTGTGAACAACTCCCAACTCCTCCCTTTCTATCTTTTTTGTTTTAATTTACAAAGGTTATGTATTATACGTGTTTTCATCAGAAATGTCTTGGATTTTTCCTCAATTTTTCAGTGATGTTTTCCTAACCTATGTGGGTCATATGGAGTGTTCACAAGCATGTAGTAGACAAATCTATCTATCTATCCTTAGAGCGCCAAAGGGGTTGCCTAGAAATACCAAATGACTTCTGTGTGGTAAGGCTGACAAGACAAATGGCTAATGAAAGATGCGGTGGACTTTTCACCAAGGTCTAGTGGGATCTTCTTGGTTTATAGAGAGCGTGTCACATTTCCTTCAACAACCGAAAACACCACTTTTCTCCACCCTTTTATCTCCCTTGTTTCATCCTACAAAGGTTTGGAGGTCTTGTGAGTTTTCCAAGATATCACCAATAGATTTTATTATTTCCAATCATGATATGGAGTAGCAGATTCATGAAAAAAGGGGTTATGCATTTGAATATCATCCTCCTTAATTTTAGCAGAGTTTTTTTAGTTTTTTAAGTAGTTTCCACAAAAAACAGTGTGGCCTGGGGGCACTCATTTGGTTATATATGGATCCCTTCTGATAGTAGGACAGTTTGTAGAAGGGAGCTCCATGAGACTTCTTGTGGGTTATGCACCATGCGTGGAGACTTCTCATTACCTTGAAATTGTAATGAACTCATGTTTCCTTCGGAGGCTCATGCAATCCACCAGTCTCGACAATTATCTATTTCCTTTTATTTTATAGGGAAGATAATACCTATATTCAGGTAATTATTCATTTGTTCTTTTTTCCAATATCTATCTGGAGGGGGTCAATAAATCCCCCCCCTCAGGAATGATGTCTAGAGGAATGAGGACTCGGTTCTAATGAAAAATAATGCCCACCAGAGTCTTTGTCGGTATTGCAAACTGGTTCTTTGGGTGACCTTTGGAATGTCGAGTGTCATTCAGTATTCTGTGAAATGACCTATATATTAGAGTGGGAGGGGTGGAGATAAATTCATTCCACTGGATATTTTTTCTCCATAATTATCCAACCCTTAGACTGGATTTCAGTTGTTATTTAGTTTAAGGTCTTTTAGCTCAGACCTAATATTGATTTATTTTAAAGTCTTTTATATCGAACCTAATATTGCTTTATTTTAAGGTCTTTTCGCATTGAACTAATATTTCTTTTATTTTAGGGACTTTTACCTCTAACCAAATATTGATTTTTAGTTTATGATATTTTATCTTTGAACTAATATTTCTTTAGTTTTTGGTCCTTTAGCTCGGACATTCTATTACTTTAGTTTACGAACATTTATTTCATACCTTTATAATAATCACGGGATATGGTGCAGACATACCTGGATTGAACTTAAGCACTCTGAGGTTTTGGGTTATTTCATGGTTATGCTAAGGCTTGAGAGGATTAGAATTCCATTTTTCAGAGTGACAAATTTGGTTGATGGCCATAAGCCCACATGCAGGAGCCATGGGCATGTATTCATAGTAAAGAAAAGGGACATTGTAGATAGTTATCATTTCCATGGGATATGGAATATTCATGGAGATATTATTGGTGATGTTTGAATATTATGGATACTAGGTATTCATGGATAGTTGGAGTATGGACAGTCTAAATGATAACCTAAAAGTTTGATTCTATGAATATGAGATAATGAATACATGTCGGGTATGTCCCATTATATTATGGAATTCCAGATTCCTCTAGGGTGTTTTGAATGCTCACAAATATTGAATCACCATTCATGCAAGGAGAAGATTCCATCAGTTGGTGGTTCAAGGACCTTATGATTTGGTTACATGCCATGAGGAATATTATATTAACTTCTTTATAAGGGATATGGAATATTTTCAAAGACTCAAATGTATAAATGATGAAGTTGTGTATGGGAATAAATCTATCTAGGAATGGTTCTGAAACCCTGGGGCAGTTCATCTCTTAACGAGAAGATAAATCCCTATGACCCATGGTATCGAATCACGAAGTTTGGGCTATCAAAGGTTAGGGGATTAAATATCACAGGCCTTCCTTAAGAGATGTTATAAAAAACAATGACATAATGTTGTGGATACCAAATCCTCTAATACAGTTTGGTGTAGGGATACTAAATCATGATTTGGAGTTCTCGAGTTAAGAGAAATTCATTGTACAATCATTAAATGATTAGTTCATACACACTGATGTGTTGAGTGATTCCATGGTTTTTTCAGGGATAAAAAAAATTGTGATAGCATTGTTCATAGAGACACATTTTATTGACAGCTATAGGCTCATATGAAGTATCCATGGGAATGTATACATAGCGAATTGAAGGGTCCTTGAAGTGAGATATCCTTTCCAAGGTCCATGGATAGTTATACAGATTCAAGACACCCCAACTCATGATGTGTGATTTATGGGAAGTGTGGAATACAAGTAGGTTTCATGTATTATAAAATTTGTGTCACCGCCCAACAAACATAATCATATGGTGAGTAAGTGTGACAAACATTACTGTAACAATTTCCCAAACAAGTGGGCCAAGTGAGCATAGATTATATTTTACCAGGGCTATGAGGTAGAACCTATGAGATTTATGATTCTTGTCCTTGGACCCTAAATTTTTCCTAAACTCTTTAGATGAAGAGTTTAGCATGAATGAATTGACTTTGGTTCAGGACTCTCTTTAGGGTTTTCAACCTAAAAAGTTTTTTATATCTTTTGTTAGAAGTTTACGGTCTTACTATTTAGACCGTTATAGGCCAGAGTTTAAGGTGGTAAACATTTTTACCAAAGAATAGGTAGCTTAGGGTCATGAATAATATAAACCTTATATAAGGGATGATACAAAAGATTTTAATCAAGATATCCAAGGTCAAGAGTACTCCAACATCTTCCAGAGCATGGGATGGAAATGTTATAGATCACGAATCGACATCTCAAGTCATGGGTAATGTTATGGGATAGTAACCCCAGGAGTGGTTCCAACACATAGAACTATTTAGTGATGATACAATGTTATTTGGTATCACAAGGATTGAAATTTACTTTTTCAGAGTGATGCATTTGGATGATGGCCCTAGGCACATATACAGTAGCCATATGCACGTTTCCATAGTCCAGAAAAGGGTCCTTGAAGTCGAATATCTTTTCCAATGACCATAGAATATTTGGGATACCTGAGACACATTTGATATGAAGTATGATATACGGATTGAAGGACCTCTTGAATGATTGTGGAAGCACCCCATAATCTGGTTGACCGAGGTAAACCTCTCATGGATCATTGAAGAGGGATGAAAATGGGAGACAGTCTGCACAATTTAATTTCATGTAGTGGTGATTTTTTTCTATGCAGTTTAATGTCATGCAGTACAGAAATTTATCATGCATTTTGTCATCAAGTTATGAGGACGTACTTCCTTGTAGTTTAACATCATGCAGCAAGGACATACTTCCATGTAGTTTAAAGTCATGTAGTAAGGACACATGAATCAATGTGAATGTATACAAATGGTTCAGTTGGACCCAAATATGGAGAATTGGGATTCACTAAATTTCTCATAAGGATGTGGATCAAGAAACACATAGATCTTGAATGGGAAATACTCTACACATGTCTGACCCGTATATAGAGGTGTGTATTATTTCTATTGACAGTTACATACGAGCCTAGGGTTGGATATCCTGGTGTGACTACATATCCTATAATGATAGGAATCATGATACATGTAGTTCTTGATGACCAGTTTAGTTTAACTCCATTAGGTAAGTATGAAGATGAACAGTCATGAATTGATGGGAAAATTGCAGTTGAGCCCAAGGTTGGAAGTATGGGCATCACTATGTATCTCATTAGAATGAGAATAAAATGACAGATAGTTCTAATAATTCCACGAATTTTAACACCTTTAGGTGAGGATAAAGGTGGAACAACATCAACAAATCGAGGTATTGTGGATGGGACCCAGGATGGATATTGGGCTTCACTACATATCTCATGAAAATGAGAATCAAACCACATAAACTTATAGATAGTCATGCAATTTAGCATCCTGTGGTGAGGACTGGAGCCAGTTAAAGCCAATACACAATGTTTTTGTGGGGATGCCTTTACCATAATTCCCAATCCCACATGAGCTATGATCGGTGTGAGAAATAAGGAGAAACAAATAACCAATATAGGATAGGGGTACTGTGTTTTACGTGGTCTCCAGACTAAGATACATGATCAAGGCATCCCTATATATATCATTTGAAAATAAGAATCAATCCATATGTAGTTATAGAATAATTGTGTAGTTTAACATCATGTAGAAATGATTTATTTGATTCGACATTAATGGGGATGAATATCACATATTCGTGTAGTTTTATGTCATGTGATGAGGACATTGGGCCAACCGTAATGGGGGGGGGGGGGGTCCATGTAGTTTAATGTCGTTTAGTAAGGAAACTGGATAACTCAATGTGAAAGTAAAAAAAATCATTCAGAGGACCCAAAATAGAGATTCAGATGTCACTAAATATCCTAGGATAAAAGGAATCAATCCACACATAGTTATAGTAAATTGTGCAGTATAATGTCTTGAGGAAAGGACACTTTCCATATAGTTTAACTTCATGTGGCCATGATGAAATTGTATCGTTAAACGTGATTCACAAGGGATGATTGATGGTACTTACACTAATGTGGATTCCCTACTGCTGGAAGCTTTGAAATGTATTTCTTGAGAAATCATTCATTGGTGGGTGGTCTAACATTCTCCATACTCATTCTAGCCAAATAGTAGGCTCCATTATGACAGACCTTATGTATGATATAATGTACTTCCCATTTGGGCACCAATTTTGTGGGATCATTCTAGTATCATTAGGGTTCTAACAGATAGCACCATTTATCCTTGTATGAATGAACAAAGGTGAACCTTTTTATTGAAGGCTCATTCAATCCAGTTCAGATAAATTTTCAGATTGGGAAATTTGAACAACCATTTCTCATCGAGTTGTTCCAACTCATCCATCCTTTTTTGTGATTTTTCACAATCTGAGAGTTTTAAACTAATATATATTCAATGTAAGTGAAGTTTGACCTCTATGGGTAACACGACCTCAGTCCCATAAACCAATTAGTATGGTGTTTCTTGCGTAGAATTATACATTGTACGGTAGGCCCATAAATCATTGAAGAGTTTGTCTAGCCAAAAAAGCTTATTGTTTTTCACCACCTTATGGATTATATTTTATAGAGTCTGATTGAATTCCTCTATCTATCTAGTTTCTACTGCATAATAGTGAGATGAGTGATTTGACTCAATGTTCTAATCCTAGTAAAACTTCTTCAACTCTATGGAATACAAGTTGGTACCATTGTTTGTCATTATTGTGTGAGGGACTCCAAACATAGTGATGATATGGGACTTCACGAAGTTGATGAAATTAATTGTTCCACAAATTTTTAGGGGTAATACTTTAGACCATTTTGAAAAAAAGTCCGTAACAGTAAGGATGAAATTGAACTGCTTAGCTGTTGCTATAGAATATACCTCCACAATGTCTACCCCCCAAATAGAAAATAGGTAGGAATTTCTAGACGTATATAAATTAGGAGGGATTATGGATGAAGATTTCATGGATCTTGTACACATGACTTTTTTTTGTTAATTCCACACAGTCTTGTATCATGGTTTTCCAGTAGTATCCCAACATCATGATCTGGTGGGAGAGTCGGGTTCCAGATTGACTGGAACCACAAGAACCTGCACGGGCTTTATCAATAAGAATGATAACTTGTCCTTATTTTATACACATGAGGAGAATTCCATCAAATCCTCATTTTAAGAGAAATGTTTTACCATTTGGGAAATCATGTAGAGTGAGGTTCACTTCCCGACACAAAATATATTCCTTTCCAAATCAATCTATCAGAAGAGTCTCTTCTTATAGATAACTGATTATAGGCTCCACACATATAGGGGTGGTCATTGGTTCAACACTCTATGGGTTTTTTTTCATAATTTATATCTTCCAGATCACATACGATGATTTATGAGGCCATTCATCAGTGTGTGATATGGAAGGTTGCTTCTCCTAATCAAGGTCAACCAGGATAGCAGTTCTGTTAGCCAGTGTGTCGGCTTGACCATTCTGTGAATGGGTAACAT
This sequence comes from Viscum album, assembly GCA_963277665.1. Classification (NCBI taxonomy): domain Eukaryota; kingdom Viridiplantae; phylum Streptophyta; class Magnoliopsida; order Santalales; family Viscaceae; genus Viscum; species Viscum album. Next base: position 408,177,550 of record OY728129.1, on the reverse strand, counting down.
AATGAAAGGTGTCCTCAAAGGGGAATTCTACCATCATTACCCTGATGTAGGCAATGAGGGGGGGGGGGGGGTGATACTCTTCTTTTATAATGGAATTTTCACCATTGGTCTTCTTTATCACTAGTTCTAATTTTACTTTAATATTTCGGTGGGTTATGTTCAACTGTAGAGCTAGTTCCAATCATGAAACGAGGGATTAGTAATCATACTAATTATTTGTGAATACATTATATAGTGATAAAGTGTAGGAAAAATTTTCTTTTTTCTGGTGAGATACAAAAATCCCTAGACCTACCCGATTAAGCTTTGGGTTTTACTTTCTTGTACCGATAGGATTCCAAGAGGATCCATGAAAGTACATATCCCATGTTCAAGGAGTGTATTGGGCACAGAATACATCTTCATTTGGGATTTTAGTGTCTTATGGTGTATTTTATGGCTGTAGATGTGATTGGAAAAAATCATCCAAGGGATTTCCTTTCTCTGACTTCTGAGATATGAACTGGATTTCATAATTCTATGGAATGACCACCCATCAATCCAAGCACCCAGTCAACATGGGGCAGACATGTATGCACTTAAGTGGGTCAACACAAGAGACTATGTGGACTTCATGGTACATTTTGTAATGCCTAATATTTTTAATACAAGAATGAGTGGAAGGTGGTTCTTTTAGACATCAAAATATCTAATCTAAGTACCTAGCATGCTTTAGATGAGGTAATAGAGACTATTATTTCTTCCCGCATCATTTTTCTATATGACGAGGACTTTGAATGAGAATTCCATAGTGTAAACATATAATATGAGTGGCCTCCCTTCCATCAGAGGCATCTGAACTGGTGGGTAGAAAAACTATTGCTTGAGTCTTTTGAATTCATTCAAGCAATCATCATCACATTGGTAGACGAATCCCCGATTCATTAGACTCATGAACGGGAGAAATTTTCTAGCCAGGTTGGCCATAAATTTGTGGATGTAGGCGTGGTCTCATTGGAGTCCCATTAGTTCTTTGAGATTCATGGGGGGGAGTTCATTTCTAAAATAAAACTCATATTCTCTGGGTCCACATCAATTCCATGTTTGTGTATCATAAAGCCTAGGAACATTCCTAATGTTACCCCAAAATAACACATTATCGGGTTCATATTTAGATCGTGCTGTCATAACATGTGAAAGATTTTTTGGAGATCTAGAAAGTGATTAAATCACTATCAGGACTTGTTGAATAGCTCACCGACATAACACCGGGCTATCCTTCTAAAATATGGATTAAATATGTGATGCAGGGCATGCAGATATATGGTTCTGACATTCTGTAATCCAAAGGGAATGACATGATATCACAATATCCCTTCCGGAACTCAAAATAAATTGTCTTATTCATCCTAAGGAACCATATTGATCTGATTATACCTTACTACCCATCCATTAAGGAAAGGTCTTGGAATCCAGCAGTTGCGTCGATCATGTGTTCTGTGATCGGTAATGGGAAGTCATATTTCAGGAAATGGTATTTAATTTAACTGAACTCAATTCCAACCCCAATATTCTCATTCTTCTTATTGATGGGGAAGATTTTGGAATGTCACCTTGGACATTTTTCTTCTCTGAAAAAATTGGATTTGATAAATTTTTCAACTTCCACCACTACTTTTGAAGCATAAAGGGGTGAATTCTTCTAGATGCCTTCATGAATCCTCAATGCTCCTAATCTAGTACGAGATAGTGTATAACCACATATTGACTAAGTTTGGAATTTTTTTCATAATTCTAGGTGAAAAAAATTGATTCTTTTTTTGAGATGAAATGTACATGTACTTCTCATCAAGGGGCATGGTTAAAATCATTAGAGTATGTTGTGAGTCTTCTTATGTTCCTAGATTTATCTCCCTAAGCACATCTATGGTGGTGGAGACACCTTCCTTAAATTATTGAGGGGATTTATTCAGATTGTCCTCATCTATTTATGAATCCATGAAGATGTATTTAGGTGGAGATGACAATATGGGGGCCTCTCCATCACTATCAGGGTGAGGGAGGAAATTAGAAGAGACATCAATATCCCCTTCTATATGAGACATTGTAGAGAGATGTTGGAACTCATTGTTGTCAGTGAGGACAGGTGAGGCTTGGGACTCTACAATTATATTTTCTAATTTAACCATGATTATGTAGGGAACATAATCACCATCAAGCATAATCAAAAAATTCATAGGAGTGGTACCTAATCCATTGGGAACTACAACCTGTATCTCTCCATACACCATTAGTTTCTTACCTCCCTTCTTATAGAAACATTCTTCAATATATAGGGATCCCCATGTCTCGAATGGGGCACTGTCACCATGTATTATTCTGACCTTTCAATTTAGAAGGTACATCAACCATTGATTGGATGTTGATGGTACCACCAAGTGGCTATGGTGCAAGGAACTTCTAAGAAGGAAATTATATACAACGCATTATTGGATGACCATGAACTCAAAATCCAATATGAGATCCCCAAACTAGGAGGTAAGAATGATTCTACCTAGGGTTATTTGGTAATACTTATCATACCCTTATATGGTTAGCTTAGGGGGAGAAATCCCGTTTGTCACATCCAAAACGTCACAAGGTTCAAACGAAGATAACACTGATCCCAAAAACATTATCTATCAGGTCCCTTTGGATATTGACATTATTGAGTCTTCATGAGTCATATAGGGGTCTGATGTCTCCATGAAGGGCCTCTTCATGATCGAGATCAGTGAATGAGATCAAAAAATGACATCCTAAGAACAGTTTCTCTACTAGATAGAACTCAGTGGCAGCGACTTCTATCTCAAGTTCTTGTGGGATTCGGAGGGATTTAACAAGTTCATAGATGTGTTCTTTTGAAGCAAGAAGCTCATTTAGGGTTTAGAGGTTATACGGGACTGTAGCTAGTTGTTTCATAACATCATATTTTTGTGCCAGAGGTCAATGATTCCCAATATGGATAACCTCCTTGAAATCTTATTCGGGATTTAGAGCATCTGGGGGGGGGGGGGTGTACCTTGTGCTTTCATAGAGGTTGATGAAGTATCTTACTCCAATGGTGTAGGTCATGCCGACCTTCTTCATTTCCTTGGTTGATCAGATTAAACCCCCTTAAAGTGGTCATGTAGGATAATCAGATGCGAGTGGTTGTTGGAGGGCCCCAGGGTACCTTCTTTCCTCTTTTGGGATTATTGGAGTGCTTTCCCATGAGTCCCAGCTATATATTTATCCTCTATTTGGATATGAATTGAACATTGAGTCTTACCACAATCGCAATGTCTCATGTATCATTGACTCTGGAAAATGTCACCTGTTGTTCACCATTTATACGTGGGAAAACCATAATCGGGGGAATACTCATCATCAAAGAAGGGGGTTGAAAAGTGAATTGTGTTGAAAAAACAAAATATGAGCTCCTCGTTTGATGAATATTCCATTTGGTGGGTATTTTCCATGATGCAAATGTTTTAGTGAAGAAATATTCTAGAGTTATGTATTTATTTGCAGAAGAATATTTTTCTTCTTACTCTATCTCTACATACTAACTGTGGTCACACCCAACTATGGGAATCACATCTGATGTTGTCTTCGTGGATGGTGGGGATATTGTAAGTTTACACAAATATTATTTCATAGCATTATGAGCTTGATAAAATGTTTTCCAAGCCATCCATTTTTTAGACTTTTGCACTCTCTAGGATGGAACATTATACAAACCATCTGCTTATTCTAATCGGGTGATGGTTATGCAAGAAACCATTCTGTGGAATTTTTAATGTCAATTTTCAGTTTTTACCATGCCTTTATAGACTTCCTTGATGGTGAAACAATTTTGTATATTATGACCCAACCTTATGTGGAAAGGTTAGTTATCAGGATATTTGGCGAGGTTGACTAAATCAGGCCTTCTTTGTTATAAGAGAGTGAGTAGGTTATTATCCAGGGAATACAATAAATAACCTAGGAATTATAAAATTTGGAAGGTGTATACTTTGTTTATAAATTCCTCAAATCATGGGTTACCTTGATTTCCCTAGGTTTCCTGCCAATGGATATTTTGTGCTAGCTTTGGATCGATAGGAGGTGATGGGTGGTTCGAAGCTTGCTTGGTTTCTTGGATTATCTGCACTATGGGCATGAGTGTGATAGACGTGATTTATGCTATACCTGACTTCTTCCCCTATGACAAGAGCATGTGTTTAGACTTGCATCAATTTTCTTAGATATCCTCTTCAAGACTTTTCTCTATTTTAGTGAACTCTCATAACCCTCTTGGATATTTCATAAGTATTTGGGGTGTCTTAAACTCATCCCTAATATTTTCTACATAGAGTTATTATAGTTTTTAATATGAGAGGGGGATGCTAAGTGAATAGGATAAACCTTTCTACCATGATATGAAATATGACACCCACTCATTCCTTTGATGCTTTCAGTTCATCAAGTCAATGATCATTGTCTTCTTCAGTGTTGAAATGAATAGATAAAGGAATTGATGATGAAATTTTTTTCATCCTATGACAGATCCTACTAGAAGACTGTTGTACCAAACAAATGATGTCCTTTTCAGAGTCAGTATGATACACCTCAGCATGGATGCCTCTTATTTATCACGAGGACCCATCATCAGACCACATTTGGATACGGAGTGCATGAGGTGTTGTTCCAGATCACCTGCATCATTGAATGTAGAAACGTTAGGGTTTCTAAAGTAAGGTTTAGGTGGAGTATCATCCACCCATTCGGGGAGTGGTTTCCTGTTAGGAAGTATAGGTGAACATCACCCTTGGCTTCCATTTCGGTGGATATGGATTCGATGGAGGTAACTAACTCTGGGGTTACTACTATCTGAGAAACCATCTTTCCATATGGAGCGGGTGGCGGCTGATAAAGGGGTCCTTCTTTCATCTCCCACTAATCCTTGATTCTTCATATGACTGAATTATTTCTCTAGAGATGGAGATGTTGTCGCCAAAAAAATAGGAAGCCCTAATCATTCTCTGCTTCCTCATATATAAAGTCTAGCTATCTAGGTCTGGATCCAATCTGATTATGGGATACTACACTTTCTATAAGATCTCATATGGGATTCATAATATTCATCTCTAGTTAGAGATGATACCTAGTGGGAATATTTCCAATGATTATCTCTTCATTGAGTTGTCAAAGAGCTCATATTTCACTCTCATATAGTGAAAATGATTCCATTTTGAATGGAAAACGAGATACAATCTTGCATTTTCCTTTTTTCCCAATATTCCACTGAGGAGATGGACAATCATAGTTCGAATATGCCAAATTTCGAAGCCTTCTTTGGTTTTGGGTGCACAAAACATCATTTTTTGTGTCCAAATCACCATCCTCATAGGGAAAATGATCTGTGTTGTGTCCCTCTACGTATTATTCTTGATCATAATTTGTCATGTTTATAGTGATAATTTTCACAGAGTCATATAAGGTAATGGTGGTTGTGCCATTACATACAACACAATAGGATGATTCTGCACAGCTTCTATGAGGGTTGTTATTCGAACCCTTAGCCTTGTTGGCGCTTGCGACCTCGATGGGGTGCAACTGCATTTTCCATAAGTTCCTCCCATCTCAACCTACAAACAGTGAATCTTAGGGAGTTTCTATTTTTGATTTACGGGTGGGCCCCATCCAATAGTGGTTTGTCTTGTGGTGGGAGTAATAATTGCGATGTCGAACGTTGATTTCCTTCTCCCATCCCGGATAAGACTTATTCCCTATATGATGGTGATTATAATGAAAATGCCACCATCCCTATGGGGTGGGGGTCATTCGGAACCACCATTATCACTGATTGGTCATATTATTTAGGATCTTATGGATCCATTTGGGGACTTGATGATTTTCGAGATGGATGTGAGGATATAAGTTCCCCTAGAACAGTTGGGTGGGGGTGATCTAGAATCATCTATAATGTCTACAAGGTCCTCTTGGGGAACACCGAACATGGTGATGATGATTGAGATATAAACCCCCTAGCCCACCAGATTGAGGTTCACATATAACTTGCATGGTCATGTCCTAGATCCTCTTCGGAATTGATGAACTGAGGTGTGGAGGTGGTGGTAGATGTTCTCCTTGACCAGGGGGATGATTATACTCTATGATGGATGGTATGGAAGCTGCTACTATGATTTGGGTAATGTAGTGAAACTATGCTCATGTGGGAGCTGGGTGTGATGGCTCCCATGGTGAGAATTATTCCTTACGTGAAGTTGTCCGGATGACCACAACATTGATATCCCTGTATGTAATGAATTCTTATTATATTGAGGGGCCTAGTTTTATGTCATTTTATCTATCCTCTCTCACAATCCGTGGTGTCTGGTCTCCATTGAAGTGGGGGAATTCTATTTCAGTGACCAACTATAGTGAGCATTCCCCAGTCCCCTAATTTCTCTAGAAGCTATAACATTGCAGGATGATATATCTGAAGGGATCCAATATTCAAGGGGAGTGGAAAAGTGAAATTATCTAAAATATCACCATCATAAAATATGGATGACTGAAGTGGCTTCAGAGATCAGCCTCTAATGCGTCAAAATGGAATGGTAATACTAATGTTTCAAATTTGCGCTGTGACTTTCCAGTTTTGGATCCCTGGCCATGGAGATAGTAGCTAGGTTTAGAAGATAATAGACTATCTAAATCATCTAAAGGTGAAACTCATATACTACATAAGGGATATATTGATCCTTCAGTCATTGATGACTAGCCAACATATTTTGGCACATATAAGGAATACACTCTATTTCTAGATAATATGGGATCTCATTGGTGGATGTAGGGAGGGGACATAACATGATAGGGATGTTTTTTCCAGCTAACTCTCTCCATATATTTATGTCATCCTCATCCTCATCAATATTACATTCTTCCATACAGTCATTCCACAGAAGATGGTTCATATGGATTCCTGCATTCATGAGTTGAGTGTGGCTTGAAATTGATGGGAAACCACATACGGTTGATCCCAATGTTACGAGCACCTCTCTATTCGAAATTTTTTAGGGTTTAGTTCACCTCTCTATATAGAAGTGTCTATATAAAGGGAGGATAACTTTACCATGGGAGATATATCTGTGGAAAGGTTGACCATGATATATTTTAGGAGTAGAGTCTCTAGGATACATCCCACACTACCATGAGTAGTAATATCGCAATAATGAATGTCTTCTTCTTGAAATTCAATATAAGAGTCTACACACACTTGTGGTGTTTAGAATGTGTCTCAAACAAACCCAAGGACACTAGAATTGAGAAGGTTAGGAATATGATCCATGTTTTACATCATGGGTGGAATATGATGACATACATATTTTTATTATGAAGGGATATGATCCTTCTGTGAGTAGGTTTCTAGAACTTATATATAACCTCAAGATATCGTGGGAATATGAAACCATTGCTAAGAAGCTATTGAAATATTACAACAAGATGTCTCATTATCGAATGGGATATGGTCCTGTCTTGAGGCATGTTTCATTCTCACATGGTTTGACTCAATCAAGGTAGAAGTATGAGCCTAACATTGAGACTTCATTATATTCCACCAGTCGTTATTAGTAGAGGCAGAGGCCTTCCCTAAGGAATGTGCCTCTCTGAAACGGTGAGCCCCAGTTGGAACAGAAATATGAGCCTGGCCCAATTATGTATTCCTCATTGGAATATGCTGATGAACCTCTGGAATGGAAAAATTAACATGAGCCTCCTACTAAATTACCTTGGAATGATTATAGCATATTCATTCCCCTGAGGAAGTAGAAATATGTTTCTAGCTTCCTTAATCTGTTGAAGTATGCCAGGTAGTCAGTGATATGAATGTGATCCTGCCCCAAGGCTTGTTCCATTCTAAAATGGTTATCCTCGACTAACATTAGTATATATGACTAATAATGGGTTGGTGGAGTATTGAACTGAACGTGTTCTATAGGGATATGAGCTTATCCCAAGGCTTGTGCCCCTCTCATGTGAGGATACCCAATATCAATATGGGTATGAGCCTAAACATGGGCCTTTAGAATATGCTACCAGACTTTTTTGATAGGAATGTTCCCTTACCCCATGGCATGTGATGCTCCCACCTAGTGCCCTCTAGTTGTAATAGGAATATGATCCCGGTACGATGTCTCACCCTTTATCGAAATATGCCGATAATATTCCTAGGTGGGAGAAAGAATGTACATTATCTCCAGTACCACAACTTTTTTGTAATGATTAGAGTGTTGATATTCCCTGGCTATAGAGATTAGAGTACAAGCATGCCCCATTATTTGAAATAGTGTCAGAATATGTCAGTGGAGCTCTTCACTTGTTGCTAAAATATATTGGCATTGTAGAAAAGTGTGTGCATGTATATAAGATTTCAAATTATCATTCTCGGTTATCTATTGATAGAAATCATTGATCAGAGTGGGGAGGTGTTACTAATTATATCCTCCTTTTCCCATAAGAGTATGCTGATAGGATTTTTTCATAGTGGTGGGAGTATAAGTCTCTCCCATGTTTGTTGTAGGGCTATGACTGTAGACCTGTTTTGAGATATAAGGGATGTGATCCTGCTTTCTGGTTCATACATGAGTATGCCGGTAGACATCATCACCAGGAGTGGGGATATGAGCACTCTCTTAGATATCCAACATCTTCCTCCACCAATGAGTTTTCATTTTAGAACATGTATGGGTGTCATTTGTGGTTGTGTTTTAGATGGAACCCCCAAAAAGTGACAAATGGGAACCAGTGGGATAATTTTGGTGATGGTGTTTGACAGGTGAACTCCTTAGAGTAACTTGACCAAAAAGGGAGCCATATTCAGCCTCCTGGTCCACCTTCATCAGATATAGAAGGTGGCGGTTGTCACACTATGTGTATAGGATCCCAAAGCTATTGGTTGTAATGATGAGGGCTACTATCTTAACATCATCCTTTTTTAAATGATCAAGATTCACCAGCTACCATTCTTGGAGAATATCATGGGAAGCTTCCATGGTTGGGATTGTACCATATCATTGGTTCTCCCCAACCATCATATTCACTATCTTCCACTAGAGTTTTTGAGTATGTGATATTACTTGGAGACTCGTGGGGGTTGTAGAAACAGATGAGTTACCACAGAAAAAACTATATGGTGAAGGCATTTCCTTGGTTTTGGATTCTTTATATGAGAGCAGTATCTACAATCACAAAGAAAAAAAGGAACAAGCGTACCAATCATTGATTTATCATGCATAAAATGCTCAATTAGATATGAAATATTAACACAATTGTACTTTATTCCCTTTCTAGCCATCCTGATTATGTGGACTTGTTAGCATGAGGATGGACATACAAGAATCACAATTTCTTTTTTTCTTACTAGTTTGATTTTATATATGATTTCAAAACAATTTTGTCCCTAAGATTCATGTCAAGCCTAGCTACGTTTTGTTCATGTAGGGAGAAATAAGCGTGGCTCAATGTATTTCAACCCAATGGTTTATTATTTATATATATTCATGTTGGGTTCACCATTTTGGGTTTTTAGGATTCAATATGGACATGGGATGGGTTCCCCCCTTTAGTGTTCAATTGAGGGATATTTTGAGGCCTCTCTCAATCACAAACCTTGAGTTTACCATCTGTTTCATCTTCCCTGGATACTCCCAATGGTTCCCTCATCCATAGATGGGTATGGAAATGATTTCTAAAGGTCGACAGTCATCTGGGTTTCTAAGCCCATATAATCTTGAGGACTCTCATTGGTCAATAGGATGGGAGGTTGGACTCATCTCACCCTTTGTGGGGAAATTATTGTTTACCATGGTACTCTCTTAGAGATTTAAAATATTTTAATTAATCTATTCAGAATACCATTACAAGACCCACTACCATAACAAACCAACTATAGGTTAATTCTCTATCATATGAATAAATCTGGGATTTATTTAGTAAATCCATCTGTATGTATCCAAGGTTCTTCATCATTTTCCTGTAATGGGTAGTTTCTTATACACAGATTCTGTATAGCTATGTTCTTAGGAGTATGATTTCATGTAATAATGTGTTTAATACTCCAAGGAGGCGATTGATCCATTATAAGGAATATTTTATATGATGATTATTTTAGGAATCAAAACCCATGTAGTTCATTCATCATGTGTAGTTTAATGTCATATGGTGGGGACATATGTTCGGGTACTGAGACACAAAATATTTGAGCTCGAACCATATGGGGTTTCCTACGTATCTCAGGTATTTATAGAATTATATTTTACATAGTTATCATGTATTGGGGATACCCATGCCATTATAGAGACCCATAGTGTTGATGAGATGATTATTGTGAATTTTTTAGCTCATGTGATCCATGATCGGTGTGAGAAACAAGGGTTTAAAAATGATCATTTCATTTCTCATGAAACATGGATTATGTGCTGTCACTAAGTTGAGATGATTTATTATGGGGTTCTGATCGTGATTAACGTCTTTCGTATCCTGGTTATGGAAGAATTTAGAGTCCTTATAGATTAATGGATTTCTCAGTCTGCTGATGGATGAGAGGGTGTGATCATATTCTAGGACTAAGTGAGTCTTTCTGGTTTAGATGTCAGAGTTTTTGAAAGACATATACCGAAAGGGGTGTTTTATTTCAGATCATTCCTTAGGAAGGAATCCTATGTATCCTGGTTATGTTAGGAATTAGAGTAATCATAGTTCAGTTTATTTAAAGTATTATACAATGAGGATTACCTGTTCCATTGTGGAGGTACATAGTGAAGATTTTATGATCACTGATGCTCCCTAATCCCACGTGATCCATGTCCATTGTGAGAAAAAATGGATAACAATTATCAATGTAATTACATTGAATAAGGGAATTATATGCTTGGAATTACCTGCATGAGGTAGCCTATTTAGCCTAAATATGGTAGGAATTAGAGTAACTCTAGTTCCCTTTATGTCGGGGATTAAAAACTATGGTTACACTATATTCGGGGATTACACCCTGAGGATACACAATCCTATCAAGTCCTGGGATTCCCTATTGACATGACCTTATTGTCTGGAGGGTGTCATATAACCAAGTAGGCTTGTCCTGGGATCCACCACCTGAACTAGATTGACGTATATGGAGGGTGTTTCCAAGGTATTTCTAGCATACACCAAGTATCCATTGCATGACCTGGTTTCACACATATGGAGGGTGTTGCAAGTGTCAGTGTGACACATTCTAAAGAATGTCGTGTATCTTGTATAACACCTTTTGGGAGACCCCATGATACATGTCTAGCATGTTTGGAGGGAATTGAGAGTATCAATTGACTTTCTAGAGGGTGTTACATGATCTTGGTTATCATTTCCAGATGAATTCATGAGACTCAACTGATATGAGAAAGCACCATTATATGATTCAGGTGATGTTTCTGAATGGTGTCACAATTACTTGGCCAGAGGGTTTCGCGAGATAAATGTGGTGTATGTGGGGGGAACCATATGACTTGATATGACATGTCTAGAGTAAACATGTTTCTATGATGGTATGCTGGTTGATTTTTGGGATATCTAGTCGACATGTACTGTTAATGATTCATGTCTATGGGTGACTCACGTAGAGCACACAAGGGCCAACGATCATGTCTTTCACTTAAGTATTCTACCTTTAACCTTGTTTATAACCCTTGCATTGTGAAGGCCTTAGGTTTATTCACTACCAGGTCCTTTGAGTCTCACATGATCTTGAATATATATAGTATTTTCATCACTATTATTTCCATAATTCCATCACATGATCTATGAATGATCACGCGAAGCACCTTATATGTGGAACACGATTTCTTTGGTCATCCCCCAGTGTATTACCTGACGTAAAGTTGATGGTCATGTGATTGGATGCTCCAATAAAACTATAGAGGTAGAGAGCCATATCATGTGGAGTCTAAGAATCCACAGCTTAGAGTCCAATATTTTTTAGAGTTCCCCATTTATTCAAGTTGTAGTGAGGAATTTATAGGCACCTCCCTGCCTATTATCTTGTACATTGTGTGGTATATATAGAATGAGTCCATGCTGGAGTCGTTAAGGGGTCTAGTGCTTCACGTCTTCACGAGTCTCTATTATTGACCGCTTTGTGTGTATTGCCTGCTTTTTAGTGATCATGAGTCTCTTCCATAAACACTACCTTTATTATATTATAGAAAATTAATGGGTACTTGTTTAATAATGATCTTGTGTCGAAATAATTCACTGTCATTACATTGACATGTTGAAGAGCCTTTGAATGATCCTAGTTCTTGTTATATGACACTAGTGAGAACTTGGGATACATGTCTTAGAGTCTCATGGGACCATTCTGCGGGCATGCTAGGCACATCATATGCCTTTCAGTTACAGCGAAAATTTATCACATGCTCAAATTTGATCCCCTTTGTTTTATGTGACTATGGTTGGGAGTCACGTGGGATTGGACAAGTGTTGTGAAGGATATTTTGTAAATTTTCTGTTGATGCATCGCATGATCAATATGGGTCATATAAGGGTGGGTGATCATCCCATGGAAAAATATATTTGTTCCTTATTAGAGAACTGAAGAGTTACTTAGGGAACTTTACATGGTGAAGATGACAAGAAAAACAGCTCTCACGAGGCATGGCGAACATGTCGCTGAGAAATTCCTAATTCTTGCAAGTTTATAGGGGCATGTTGAATTCCCATCGACATCCATGGACACCTATCACATCCTCCCTTTCTATCTCCTTTATTTTATTTTACCATGTTCATGGATTATGTGAGTTTTCACAATCAATGTTTTGGATTTTTCTCAGTTTTTTAGTGATGTTTTTCTTGACTAGTACATATCACATAGAGTGTGCACAAGTATATAGTGTAATCTTTATCCATCTATGCTTAGAGAACCAAAGGGGTTTCATAGACATACCTGAGGAATTTTATGTGGTGATGATGAAAATCCAAAGAGTTGTTACCAGGCAAGGAGGAAATGTCACTGAGGTCTCGAGGTATCTCACGGGTCACCAGGGGAGCATGCCACATGTCCTTCAGCGACCATGAACACCTCTTGCCTCCCTGCTTTAATCTACCCTCTTTCATCCTACAAAAGATCAGGGGACTTTTGAGTATTACTGGTTATCACTAAGGTATTTAATTCATCACAATGATGATTTGAAACATGATATTCATGACCATATGTGGTCTCTACCTTTGAATATCGTCCCATATTATTTTTAAAGGACTTCTAGTGGTTTTTCAGAAAAATTAGGCACTCATTCAGTTGTCTGGGGAGACTTAAAGAGAGTATGAATTGCTGTCAAAGGGTTATCCTTATGAATTACCATGGGTTATGGGCCATGCGTGGATCCTTTTAATGATCTTGAAATTCTCATGTGATCAAGATTCCTTCATATTCCCTTGCAATCCATGGGTCACAACCGTCCTCTAATTCGATTTATTTTTTGGCGAAAATAATATCTATATTCAAGTATTTTTTCCTTTGTGATTTTACCGATGTCCATCTAGTGGGCGTCAACATATACCACTAAGAGGGAAGGGTTGAATTAGTGATCTCTTAATTTTTTAATAAATTATTACATATAAAATTAAACCTCATATAATTCTACAAACATCGATCAACTCTTTCATGTACCCCTCATCATAACATGAATAATATAGAAGATGATGGAATGAAAAAATTCATTTACATGGATTTTCTACAAATAATAACTAATTTAATTGATTTTATTATTTTCACTTGTTAAGGATTCTCGACTATAGTCAATTGTTGACTATAATGGTCCAGTTATTATCACACTTACAAAAAATATCACAATACATGTACAGTCCATCTTCTCAGATGACATCCAAAAAATATTATCATTGTAGTCACGTAGTCTTACTACAACCTCCCTGTATACATTGAGTTTCAATGGTTCTATAGATTCCTACCATGTATATACAAGTATTTTATAAATTAAATTATTATAATTTGATAAATAGGTCTATATAAAATGCTTCAATTTCTATAATATTGATCTTCATCTTCTCAACATAAGGACTTTGAATTGAGGAATGTCTTAAAAATGAGTGCATGAAAATTGGCCTCTATTCTATATTATATTTATGATTAATTAGATGAACTACTCACATGGCCAACGAGCCTGTACCCAAGTGGTAAGGGCTCTTACTTGGAATCCAAGTGACCCGGGTTTAAAACCGGGTGGAGGCAAATTTCTGGGTTGTTGTAGTAGTTACTGTTTGTTACTGTAGTAGCCATAACTATTCACCCGATTTGGGCCTTTGGGACTCCGGTTTGGGCATACGGGTCTCCAGTACCTTCGGTTCATCAAAGGCCTTCGGGCCACAGGGCCTTCGGGCCAAAAAAGACCATGGAGTAGCCCAGTTCACACAGAACAAGGCCCCATATGAGGATCAAAGCAAAAAGAGTAGCAGCCACCAGATGTAGAGCTAACCGAATTGGAAGAATGAGAGGGTATGGCATCTGCCATCAGGACGAGGAAACATGCATCCTTGTATGGGTCAATACTAGCCGATCATAAATTCCTGGTGAGGAGCTAGGTGATCAATGGCGTAGAATCTGGGGAGGGACAGTTCAAGTGAGCTGGACCTAAGGGTCATGTATTGGACATGGTATGCCTCTAGGCCTTTAGGTCATGTATTGCAAGTCAGTAGGGCCTTGTTCCTTGGGCCTACGGGTCATGTACGAGTTTCCCTTCAACCCTTAAATGGGGAATTATCCAATAAAAAATAAAAAATAAGGCCTTCGGACCATTTGGGCTACTCACATGGATTCCTCAACTCAGTTTAAGATAATTATACCTTCATGAATATTGAATCTTTATACACTCTGAATGGTTTTCTTCCAAGAATAAAACATTACAAAATAAGTTTTCATTTACTATCCTCTTCTTTTTTCTTCCTCTCAATGCATTTAATCACATACTAGATCTAAAAATAATGTCTGGACCCTTATTCTTCCACCAACTTTGATACCTAGATGATAAAAATTATCAACAATTGATTGAAATATTTATCATCCTTCAAGTGTTCTATTTTTTTTCCATTTTTAGTATAAAGTTATCAAGTTCAAATCATTTTTCCCATATATAACACTATATATTAACTCAATTTTCTCATCATAATTCATTTTATAACAGCCTACCTTTTTTGTGGGGTCCTTCCACATTCAAATATTTAAAAATAATTCTAGGAATGAATGTAAACCAGTAGATATCATAAAATGGCCACACCATTTCTTTTTATTATCTAATCATCTCTATATGATTCTATTTTAAGAGTATCACATGATAATATATCCCAATTTCATCAAAATTACAAATTTTCCCTCTTATTTTTTTTTATCATTTTTACTCTCTTATTCAGTCACATATGTATTTATGTATTCATTATAACAATATTGATCTCTATATTGTAAATATCAAAAAAAAGTATCCCCACTCTTAAATATCCATCAAAGCTATATTAAGTAAAATAGAAATAATATATTAGGTGGAGCATAATAATTTTTAGATTAAGTGCTCATGTATTTTTAGTACAATTCCAATAAGAAAACTAGAAAAAAACTTTTATTCTCTGGATCAACTCATAATAACATTTTGGTTTTAACCACTGGAGTATAGTTTGAACTTTGTTTCATCTTGAATATTTATTATTCATGAAAAAATAATAAATTCACATTACTTTTTTTAAATATGCAGACATTCATCCAGTATTTTATCATCCTCTTTAGATCCATGGAGATTATAAAGTCAATGTTAAATCATATCTTTTCAATTAATAATGTTATTTAGGAAAAATAATAACATTTATTTCATCAGCATATTTAATATTCTCCAGAATATTATAATTATGAAAATTTTATTTTCATACAGTAGAATTTTCATAGTTTTTCTATGAATAACATCATATGGGGATTGAAATATATTTTAGTCTCATCCATTTTTGAAATGTGGAAACCTAAAATTTCATACAGGAGGCTCAAATGTTTTATGCAATGAAAAATATTCTTTCAAGGATCAAAATTTTTTAACATGGATTTGAAAATTCTATACATAGAAAAAATCTTAAGCACGATAATAATTTCTTATGAATATATCAATTCTCAATGGATTGAAAAAATTCTTCTATATGGAAAATTCCTTACTATCATTATAGATCACAGACATATATTTCAATTAACATTCATATAGATGAAATATCTTACAAGATGAGAAATTTACTTATACATATATGAATTATTTTACATATTATCCATTAAAATTAAATATAAATTAATTCTCTTATTCATGGTACAATTTAATTTCATATAGGTAAAGTATCTTATTTATAAGAAAAAAACCTTTTTCAATTTTTAAAATATTAGATCCAAAACAATAATTCTAGAATAGCTTCAAATGAACTGTTAGAACCATTAAATCACCTCTGGGACTTCTTGATCAACTCAAATAACATAAAACCCACTATAAATAACTTTGATAATTACTAAAATAATTTTAAATATCTTTAATTTGGTTCTAAATACATACAACATAAAAAATACTTATGGTAGATTATTCTTAAAAACACTTCCACCTGTTGAACTCTACCTTAATTTAAGACATTATAAGTCATATTCCAAGAGATATAAAACACAATAATTAGAATAAAAAATTCTTTATCATGAAATTATTGATTCTCTATAAATTGTACAAGATTCTCCAAATTAAATAACATATATTCAACCTATAAAAGTGTAAGCTCATTACATTTTAATTAAAATCTATTGTACATATATGTTATACTATTTTATTACTTATATTTGATACACATAACAAGTCAATAATATTTTTATGTATTAATTTTATATTATCTATAATAGAAGTATCTCACTCCATGTATCATGTAGTAGACAATTAATCTCTCTCATATAACACTTGTATCTTATATCCTTGAAGACTAGTGAAAAAATCATATCATATTTTATCAAAAACCTAGAATCTACCAATACATAAATTAATAAATATTAATAACATTATCATTCTCATTTACCCATATAGATATGGAGAGACTTTATAAAAATATTGAATTTCTCTAATTCAAAATAATAAACAATTAAATATTATCCAAATCTAGGAGAAAATAAATTAGTATTAGGAGGACCATTATATAATTATTTTGAATAAAATTCATGTAAATATTAACAGAAATGTTAAAAATTAAAAATAACATATCATTAATATATAAATAGGAATTGATCATCTACCAAAAACAATGGAATGAGTTTTTTAATCATTAGAAAAATAGTTATATCATTTAATCAAGAATTGTTTTTCTAACATAAAGGTATTTTATAGTTAAATTTGATAAAATTATAGAATTGTTTTTAAAAATATAAATTATATTTTTATTAAACAAACCTATATCAATTGAGGCTAATGTTTTCGTAATTTTTATATATAGTAAAATACATTATTGAATATGGAATTTGTTTTATATATAAAATGTTTTATATATATGAAATTTGAATAATTTTTAAGTAAATAAATTTTATATAAACATTATTTTGAGAATATAAAACTCAATATTCAATAATTTTAAATTTACCTCCAATTTATATTTTTAAATTTAAAATTTTACATTTCCCACCAACCCCAGTTCTCCAAAAAAAACTTTTACTACTCCAATAATTCAATGAAATATCCCTAAAATATTACAAATATTAACTCACAACGTTGTTATACATTTATCACTTATATTAAAGTTTCTCCTTTCATTATATATCCAAAAATCAATCATATATTTCTCTTTCAAATTTGGATAAATTTACAAGTTTCAATGTTTTGGTTATATATATATATAAATTATAAAAAGGTACGAGGTTACCATTTCATTTTATATTTTCAATTATATCATTATATATATTTGAAATATACTTTATAATTCAATATATTTATATCATAAATTTTATATACTATAAATAATATCCCATATACATTCACTATACTTTTTCAAAATTTCAAAAATATGTTGGATAATTATTATTTGTAAAAATGAATGTAAAAAATATCATTGATAAAATAAAGAACAAGAAAACACTTATAGTACAGTAAAAAATAATATTATTATCCAGTGTGGTAAAAGGATTTCGCTATTAAAGGATAAGTTCCTCCATTGGTCTACTAAAAGTATATATAACTACACATAGATGATTTAAGAAGATATGGTAATCTTATATTACCAATGGATTAGTTCCATGTGTCACAACCCTATCTTTATATACGAATTTGTAAAAAGTTTACATAAAGACCCCAAATACATAAATAAATAACCAAAAATTATAAACTTAATATGTAATTTTTTCAAATTCCACTTATGAAAACTCAGAAAAAATCCGCCTAAAAATCACACCTTTACATAAATTGGATTCCCCTAATGGTTGATAACTTTATGCTAACATGATACTATATTATAAATTAGACTAGATACATTGAAAAATATAAACCTGAACTAACACTCCATTTTATAATATTCTATACATGGACCATTTTTTATAATGATACACTTCCACAATTCTTCCACCAGTAATGAATTTATTACAACATATTTACAAGTATTGGGGAACTAAAATTATCCCTTGATTAAAAATAGTATCACACATACATTTGATCCATGCCCAGATTAAAATGGGGTAAACTTGCTAACTGAAAGGCAATATTTTGTAAAAATAACTATATCCATGGTTATCAAGGTGGTGATATTTACTAGGATTTTTGTTTACAATACCATTTAATTTATATTTTCCTAATTTCATATCATTAATATTATATTCAGAGTAAGTAATTGGATTATACTACAATACTCTATTATTTTTAAAGAGTTGGTGTGGTGACTTAGTTAGATCAAGATGATTTATATCCCACATTTTTCTTTATTTTATAGGAAACTATTTTATTTATTTAGGATTAAACATGTAAGGACCCAACCTTACTAATCAGATAATATGGACTTTTAAGTGGAAAATTAATTATCTTATATTTGAGGATCTTTTCAACTATAGAATTTTATATAATTATGTAATAATTGGTACAAAAAATCAATATAATAAAAAGTGAAATATTTCAGTCAATATACTTTTTTACTACAATATAAAAGCCTTAAGATAAATCATGAATTAATTGAATAAAAAAAATTATTACTTTCAGTATTAATTCCTACATTCCCTTACCCATTCTTAATCAAAATGAAAAACTTATTAAATAATTAGGATGAGAACAAAATTCTGACTAAGGGATATAAAAAGAAAGGAAACAATAATTACCATGAAAAACATGAAATCCCAAGATATATTTACATTTATATCAATGTTATAATATAGAATTAAATAAATCATTCTATATGAAAATAACAATCACCTTTTTTGAGATTAAATCCTTAAAACCTATAGAATGAAAATTAAAACGATCTTTGGAAACATAGAGAATCACATTCATAACCCGTTATAAACATATATTATAAATAAATAGATTACATTTGAATTAATAAGATTATCCCTTATTTAAATCCCTCTTTTCATATCAAGAAAATAAACCCTACCAAATTTATTGGAGAGCTATATAGGAAAGTCTATCATGTAAGCTATATTAGGCTCACCCAGAGCTATTTGGGAGCATCCACCGTCTATGCTATATTGGGCTCACATATTTCTCAAGTGCAATGGTCATGTACCATTTAAAATATATTTTATACTTTTAATTTTTCACCAAAAAAAAATTTAAAAACTCATTCAAACTCATTTTAAAAACAATTTTGGAAATAAAAATACAATTTTTTTTAAAAATTACAATTTCAATACAAAAATACCATTTTCTTTTAGAACAAATTTTCAATAAAAAAATAATTTTCCATTAAAAACCAATTTTCAATACCAAAAAAATAGAAAAAAGTTAAATATGGTTTTTAATTGAATGAAACATTATTTATTTTAAAGGTTTCCAAAAATTGAATAATTTTTTTGGTTGAAGTAAAAGTATTTGATTCCATATAAATTAAAATGGAACAATTCTTTTACCATTTTTAAAGAATGTCAAACATTCCATAAACAGTTTACATTTCTAAATTTTAAATAAATACATAAATTTAATTTTATAAATATCTCTTTTCCAAATAATTTCATTCATACAAAACATTTTAAAAACATGTCATTATAATAAAAATAGTTTTTATAGGTAATCTTTAAAATATTATTTTCTTAAATAAATGTCCCTTTCTATTTTGGAAATATTTGAATCATAATCCCTATGAAAGAAGAACCTAAAAAATATTAAAATATCATGTTAACACATAACATCGTGAAATTAAAATTCCAAGGGGATGTATATACACCTTATAAAATAACGTAGGTTCATAAAATCAAAACATGTCTCAATGAAAGGATATTTAGATGAATTCACTACCTAGAGTCCGACTTGTCTTGTATGTTATTTTTATTTTTGAATAATAAAACTATATTAATTATTTACTTTCTTAAGAATCTTTTTCAATTTTATTTTCCATCTTATTTCACTTATAATAATGTTTTATATTTTTTTTTTCATTGATTAAGTGTGCATTGGACGTTTTGCTGATATTCATCTTATGTGTCAAAATGATTTTAGTAGGTTGATAATGGAAAAAATAAATTAATTAAAAATATATCGAATAATAATCTTGAAATAATTATCATTTTTATAATTTAATTATATTTTTATATCAAATAATGAATTATTTTTATGAAAAATGAACTAATTTACAATCATGGTGATGGTAAACCGTACACATGCATGATTAACATTTCCATTTATCAATGATAATTATGGAAATAAGAAAAGTATTATATTATCTTTAAAAAACTATAATAATATCATAAATATCATATTAACACTTTAAATGTGCTTATATATATCATATCTGTGATGTGGTGATGAAAATAATCACATCACTTTGTGGAGGAGGCAATCTACACATCAACAAAAACGACATTATCATTTCTTTGAGTGCGGAATGGTACGAATAAAAATCATATATTATATATTAATCATTCTAAATATGAAATTAATATCATAACTATGTCATTTATATCATATAAATGTATTAATATTATCCTTATTACCTTCCTTGTAAAATGTTAGTGAAAAAAATTCCATCACTTTGCGAGACGGTAGTCCTCTGTACACACGAGTGACTTTATCATATCCCTAACAGAATAGAAATTAATAAGGTATATTTGGTATCATAAATATATAGTATAATGATATCATATATATATATATACTTTAAATTCATCATTATATCAATTCGTGATGGAGGATGATGAAAAATGGAAGACAACAGTTTGTGAGGCGGTTGTCCTCCATACACACAAATGACGATTTTGTATCCCATTTGATGGAAGTAGGAAAGGATTTAGGATATTAAATTATCATAATAAAATCTAATTTTATGGGATATAATTTTTTTAATATTATCATAATTGAATAAAATTATAAGTAGGTGGAATAAGATATAAAATAGAGATTAAGGGTTATGAATGTTACCACTTCTTCATACAACCATATTCAGTTATCTGAAAAAGAAATAATTGGATTGATTTTTGGTACAATAAAGTATTATATGATGTTTTGAGGGTATTAATGAAGTTATTTTTGGAGGTATTATCAATTATAAAAGTATTTAAAGGTGTGAAGTGGATAAGATATGGGGTGTCCTTTTATAATTGAGGTGAGTAAAAAAATTCTAAATTTGGAAAATAAAATGGTGTACCCATGTTATTTAATTGAAAAAATGGCCCAAAATGGACTATTATCGATCAATATATGTTTGAGGTCAAAATATGGTCATAAAATATATTTTAGGCAAGTTTTATGTAATTTAAACAATTATAGTTTTATATTAACCCCTCGGAAGATCCATTTTTACCTTAACCACGGTAAACAATTTTTACAATTTTCACATTTCATGATGAAAAAAGATTAATTTTTACTTATATAATAATATAAATTGTTAATATTAAAATTATATAATATATTTTAAAGAATTAAAATAAATTAATTGTAAAAATTTAATTGAAAATTAGACCCACAGACGCGATTGAAAAGTGGGTTTTCATGGAAAATATGGCTTTATATAAAATCCTTCAATATTAATAATAATTATATCAAATAAAATTAATATTCATAGAAATATATTCGATACATTTCATTAAAATCATCACTAATTGGAGGTTTTTAATTAATAAAAATAGATAAACATTATGTAAGTATTCTAAAAAACACAGCTTTTTAAATCAAAAGTAAACTTATGCTAATATTAAATATTAAGTTGATTAATAATTAATTTAATATGTAAAATAAAAAATAATAATATTTATATTACTCAAAATTATATTTAAAAAATGTGACCTTTAAATTATATAATTTACTGAAAAGAAATGACATTCCAACTATAGTCAGCATTTTTCTATATTCTCTAGAAAATCTATATTTTATGAAAAATATTTTTTTTCATTAGTAAGTGTTTATATGATGATTTTAAAAAATTAATTCATATTTTTAAAATAAATTTTTCAAAATTTCACAAAATTAATTATAATATTTTCATAGAAAAATCTATGTGAATCAGTTTTTCAAAAAACATATTTTTGGTAAACTAAATTACAGTAAAAAAATAGATTTATTATTTACTAATAATTTGTCAATAAACATTTAATTATTTGGAAATTTTTATAACTATTTAATAAATTTGTAAATATTATTCAAAACCATGATTTTATTGGAATGTTTATAATGGTAATATATTTCGTGTCTTTTAAGCTAGGTGTTGATTGTCAAATACACTATCAAAAATATTTTCTGTATTTTAAAATATCATGATGTTACATCCTCCACCTCATTTAATATATTAGGGTGTCAAATTTTTTACTTTATCTCTATGAAAAAATGTTGTAATTCTGATGATAGCTATATTTGAAACCCATATCAGAGGAAGGGTTAATAAAATATCCTTTTGATAAGTGAGAAAGGGAATTATAAAGGTCATCTAGAATAAAATATACCAAGTTTCTGAAAAGGTGAACATTGGTGGTAAGTTATGTTTTTTACATGGAATGAAATGTTAATACGAAATAATGATTGATAGTGAGTATTTAAGATGAATTGTTTTTATGACTGAAGCACTAAAATCAAATTTTAAAAGATCACATAACCATATAAGAGATAAAAATATATTAATCATACTTTAAGACATTATCTAAAACCTAAGTTGTTACCAAAAGGTAATATAATACCCAAAATGAATAAAAATTCATATGAAAAAATACAACATTAATCTCCAAATCCTCAACAATTACACCCAATGTTTTACTTAGATCATTCAGTAAATAACAATCTTTAAAAATTATATAAAATATTTTTTACTAATATTGAAATAAAAAAACTAGAATTAATTCATCACATATTCTTCAAATATGAATTAAAAATTTATCTCCAATCATATTAGTCAATAATAATGTGGTATACCCAAAAATGCATAATCTATAATCATATAGTCTCCATGATATGGTAATCATAACAATAAATCCTTTTTAATATCATATATTATTCCAAAAATAATACATATTTTATACCTCAAACAAGTTCCCATTGTATTCTATTTACCATAACCATATAATATTCCCAAATAGTGAACTCATTTAGAAATAACCTTAACCATTTAATCGAGAAATACATTTTCACTACTACAAAACATGCCTATAACAGTAATGAAATTTAATAGTGATAGAAAAATTTGCAGATAAAGTCCATCATTATTAGTGCTAAAAGAAGCACTGATAAAGGAATCCATTTATGAGTGCTAAAAAAAGTGTTGATAAAGGGCACCCATTATCCATGCTTTTTTAGCACTGATAAAATCTAGCATTTATCGACACATTATTTTAGCGTTCATAAAGGAAACATTTATCAGTGCTTTATTTTTACCACTAATAAAATGTTCCCTTTATCAAAATGTTTTTAAAACTGATATATGTTTCCCTTTTTTGCGTTGATGTAGACATTGAATTAAATGACAAACTAAACAAATAAAAATAAAATTATTAAATTAAGAAACAATGAAATATTTTATTAATTAAATAATTATTGATAAAAACAAATAAATATATTATACATATATAAAGATTATAAATACTAATAAATATTATATATTAAATATAGGTATATAAAATGATTAAGTATAATATATATAATATGTTAATTAAAAACATTTTAACGTCTTATTCATTTTTAATTTTGTTTATTTTTTCCATTTAACTTATATCAAATGTCGTGTGTTTTATTTATTTCACGTATATATATATATATAAATGAATTTGTAAATACGAATGCACACAACAATATATTTACGCAATATATAGAATCACAGACACATAATATTTATGTAATTTATTCAAATTTTAGTATATATTAGAATTTCATTATAACATGATAAATTTAATATATATTATTTTTTAATGATTCAATTATATTTATTTGTTTTTAATACTTCAGTATTGGTATTCATTTTTAATATTTTATATTTAATTTTTTGAATTTGATCATTTTTATTAGTTAGTTATATTTGTTTATTTTCTACATTTTATTATTTTCAATATGTATTAATCCACTTCAATATATATATATATCCATATTTTATTAATAACATATTTTTCATAAATAAAACATATCAATTTTTTCAATATTTTTATCGTGTACTCATTTGGAATGATTCAATTTCACTCATTTTTAAGAAGCATGTATTTACGATTATATATCCATTAATAATTTTAAAAACATATTTTTAAATAAATATTTATAAATAAATATATCTATAGGTGTAAATTTATTATATTTATAATTATTATTAATAAATAATTATTACATTTTAAATAAGTATTTATATAATAATTAATAATTATATATATTTAAATTATTATAAAATATAAATACATAATTATTTATATTTAAATAATTATAAAATTATATTAAATATATTTAAATAATTATAAAATTAGAATTAATTTATTTAAATAATTATAATTATCATACTTTTATCCACATTTTTAGCGTTAATAAAGATCAATCTTTTTTAGAGCTAAAAAATCACTATTAAAATAGATATTTAACAGTGTCAAAACATTAGAACTAATAAATATGTCTTTTATCAATGATTTTTAGGGCTGATAAAGATCTAGATTTATGAGTACTTATAAATTTTTCATTTATTAAAGGGATCTTTATCAATACTATTCTAAAAGAACTATTAAATGATTTCCCAATATATTAAAAAAACCCAAACCATGACTCAATCTCTCACGATTCTCAAACTCTCATAGAACTCCTCTACCTCTAGTGTAACTCCTCTATATTCCCTCATATTAATCAAGGCTAGAATCCAATGTATTCTATTTTCAACATTTTCTATGTCGTTGTTTGATGCTTTGGGTTCTGAATTTTTCATTTTTACAGTATTCTTGGCCCTAATAAACCCTTAATCTCTTCTCCTCACTACTAAAATACAATGAGTGGTTCTATTTCATCATTTTTGTCTCCAGAAAATGGTTTCAAAGAAAGATAAGGATGGTTTCATATGTTATAGTTAGTCAACATATATGTGTGTGCCAATATGGATAAATAATGTTTATTTTTCACCCCATGCTACTATAAATATAAAGGTGTATTTGTAGCGTCATAAAATTTAGATTAGTGAAACATTGAAGAGGTTATACCATTTTTCAAACATGTTATATATATCCCTTAGCACTGGCACATGACTTTAGATAGTTTGTGTAAAATAGAATCACAATGTAGGTTCTTCAGAGTTCCTATGATTCAAAGAGAGTTGTTTTATTTTTATAGTAACTGTATTGTGGAGTTAGGTTTTCAAAACTAGAGGGGAACATGTTTGCAAGAGAAATACAAAATCTCTTCTATTTAGAGAAATACTCTTCCAGGGAACTTTGTGCTTGAGTCTTGGGATTTTATTGAGATTTTGATCGGTTTGATGTGTTTGATATGAGAATTTATATTTAAATTCCCAATTAGTTTTAAGTTATTTTGGTATTTGGTTGATCTTGGGGTGATGTTTGATGAAGATATGGAGTTACACAGATGATCCCCATGGTCTAGCCAACAATGTGGAGCCTATGTGGATAGTTCTAAGGAATCTACTAAACCCGAATAAAGTTTTTCATTTCCTTCAAGTCTTATTTCAACCACTTTTATTTATTTAATTACTATTAAAGTTAATTCTCATTTGTGGGAATAAAATTCAAATGTTTTGGTGTTTTGACATTATTGAAATAAATTTGATATAGTTTTGTGTAGTGTTTTTAAAATTTTATATTGTTTTGGGCTAAAATTGGGTTTTTTAAAATTTTCTAAACAAATTTTATTTTGTTATTTAGTTTTAATGATTTATTTTAAAATTTATTTACGATATCATCAAAGGTTTTTAAAAATGTGTTTGATATCATTATTATATTTGAGAAACATTCTTTGTAGAAAAATGTATATTAAAATAGAAATGACTAAAAATGAACCATATTTTTTAAAAAATATTCATAATTATTTTTAAACACTAAAAATGGTAATGTTTTATTTTTAATCGAGTTTAGTTTTTTTAAATAATTTGTTAAATTTAGTGATTTTCAAGAAAAAATAGTTTTATAATTTGATGATGTAGTGTTTTTTTGGTGTTTATGTATTTAGGTTTGTCCTATGGTATTGGAGGGAAATTTTAGTTTGATATGTTGGACATTAACAAGTTGAGTTCAGGTATTGTGTCATTTAAATTATCCCTCCACAAATGTAAATAGAAAATAGTGTAGGGTTTGTATCCTAGGAAAACCCTTTTAGTGATTTCTCCCTTTATTTAGTGGAAATTCATTTTGTTTCAATATTTACTTAAACTCTAAATCAAGTGGGGAACATAGAACCTTCCTTCTCTCAAACGCCATCTTAGGATATTTATTTTGTGTGTGTAGATTCTGGTGGGACTTGGGAATCTAGTGGTTGGTAGTTTTATTTATTTTGATAGGTTTTGTTTTCCATGATGGGCATTATTGTTTGTATATACTTTTCTTCAATTATGTGGTTCTGTTGAGGTTCTTGATACACTTTTAGAATGGGACACACAATTTGTGGTATTTTTTATCATTTTTTATGGATTTGTTGTTTATCCTTATAAAGGATGGGTGTATTTTTTAGTTTTTTATTAACCTATCTTCTCAAGTATCATTCCTTATATTTAAGAGTGTATAAGTAGGAATAATTATGATTTTATGAAATAACATGTTCTTATGTTTATATTTTTATCCAGAATCAATTACAAATATATATTAATAGAAACCTGAATATTAAATTAATAGTTCATTTTTATTTACTTATTATTGATGATTAGGTTTTTACAACTTAGTAAATGATTCATTTTATTTTGTGACCACATTTATCAATACTATTAGCTATTTTTTTGGATTATATTTAAAATAATTCTTTTAACATGTTTTAAATTACATATAACGTGTGAATTGAATTATTAAAAATGAAATGAATGAGAGAGAGGTGAATGTAGTACACATTTAATATTGATTATTTTGTGCATATTTCTGAAAGATAATTCTTTTTTATAAGGGGGAAATTTTTAGAATCTGTAGACTAATTTAGAATATGTCACTACTCATAACCCTAGATCTCCATAGGAAGGAGAGAATAAACATACTTTATATACTATAACTTATATTAATCCTCATATCCTAGAGTTAATTATAGATCTACTTCAATCTATGTGGTATAATTTTCAACTACAGTAAGTATCTATGGTTACTCTAAAATTTTATGGTAATATATCATAATAATAAATTTAATATTTAATTGAATAGATTCATTTCATTTATAAGAGTAAAAAAAATTCAGATTAATACTGAGAATAAGATGAAAAAGTCACCCTTTAAAGGGATGTATGTCATTGGAGGGATTAAATGGTGGATAAAAAAATATCCAAAATTGTAAGGTGGGGAATATTTGTGAGACAGATGAGATTTCAAATGTAGGTGGGTTGTGATTCGTTTATTCAAGACCATTATAGTGGAGGTATTCCAATTTCTTATTAATTGAGGAATCTTTTTGAGTGATTCCATTAGTATAAGTTCATATTATACTTTAATATTTAGTTTCTTGATTGTTTTACATATATTGACGATGTATTGGAATCTCTCTTTCAAATGATCCTTCCTTTGATAATTGCGGTTCCAAATTTCATTAATGAAATATCTCCACAATAGTGATGGGATGAAGGTTAGTTTGAAAGAGGGGATGAGTATCCTTGAATCCATCATCAAGATATGGAAGGAAATCGAGCATCTGAGGACGGATTAAATAATGGTGGTCAAGGTTATTTTTACTATAGTAATGAATTATTATATATTTGTTCAAGACAGTAAATATTTTCATGCAAGATGCATGAAATTGTGGACTTCTATTCATGGAGTGTATTCTATTATTATTATTCAAGAAAAATCAAATGTTTGACTACTCATGAAGACAATGTCTTCCAAACATGATGATGTTACCAATACCGAGGAAGAACAGACTATTAATGATGAAACATTGGAATTTTTGGGGGATCAACAACATGTTGATGAAAAAAACAATGATGAAACATCACATTTTTGAATCAAATTATTAAGGAAATATGTCAGGGTATAAAATTTGAGGTTGGTTGGAATCAACGTGACCGACGTATTGACCCCAACATATCAATGTTTATTAGTCATATTAGGGTTACAATAAGGATTAATGAATTGATAGATATTTACTCATGACGTCATGTCAAACATGTAATGAAGGAAATCCTTTAGAAAAATATAATCATAAAGTGACAATATATATTATCTTTTTTACTGAAAATTATATAATGAAATATTGATTTAGTTTTCATTATTCCTTGCAGACTTTTTTTATTTTACAATATTTCCATATGAAATTTTTCATAATGTCCCCTAAAAAATTCCATTGAGGATTTTAGACTCTTTTAAATAAGTTACAACTTTGAGATACTAAAGGTAAAATAAAGCACCACCCACCACATAGTTATGCACATATTATAAGGAAGGAAACATGGACTGATTTCTATAATCATAATAATGAGAAATCAGTTTAGGTGCATTGCGGTTGATAATATATTATTTGATATTTTTTATTTTATCCAACGTGATTCAAAGTTGTTAGTTTATGAATCCACAAAAGAGTGCTGAAAATAAATAGCCTAAATGAAAAAAATGTACCCTTAGTGAAAAAGAAGAATGAGGTACACATAATTAGAGAAGAAATTGGTATATATTTTAAATCAAAAATAAAATTTTAATTATGTGATATGAAGAAACATACGCTCCATTGTTTATAAACAGATTGATGAATCAAAATATGAAACCACTGACATCCCACGTCATGTGCGATGGAAAGAGGATCATGTAAATTATGAGGGTAAATTAGTTGATGAATACATAAAATGAGTATGGGAATCCTGTGAAAGTATGAGATAATTATAATTAATTATGATTTATAACAATACTACATAAAAATAAAAAATTTCATATTTTTTATATAGTTTAGATATAAGAATCGACAATGATCTTACCAGAATAAAAGAAACTTTTAGTATCTTTTGTACGACCTAAGAAATATGGTCATGTTAGGAGATTAAGATTTAGAGTATCTCTTAGAAAATATTTCAACAAGATAAAACCACATGGAGATACATATAATATGATAAGATAATGTCAGGTCCAAATAGACTCCCTATAAGATATTATTTTGTAGTATGGAATGGGAACCCAATATATAAGAATGGATCAAAGGGAACCGATGGTGAAGAAAAGATCCACTCAATAACCAAATAATCCCTCTAGGTTTGAGGCCAGCCATTCCCCCCAATCACATACATTACACAGGGTAATCAATATTTCAATTACCCTTTCTCTTTAATGTGAATTAAATAACATATGATAATTTATATTAATAAAATTCAATAGGATACATTTTTTGTGTTTTTTATCTATCAACAACCATGTACCACCGTGTTGTGATGGGTACAGTGTAAAATATCCTAGGAGACCATCTACATAATCAATCCCTCCCAAAAAATCACATGATAGTTGGGATTGAGGTAGCTTATGAGCTGATGGGTGCATTTATTTTTCCACTTGGTTGTCTGGATATTACAACAGTCAATGTTTCAATTGAATACTTCATTGAATGGTTTTCTAATCCTATAAAGATACATCAGGTACGTATTTAACATATTTTATCATATTAAAAACATACAACAATTGATGATAAATGGTCTAAAGTGAGGTATGATATTATAGATAGATAAATCGGGGATGAAATGAATGGTCGCATCATGAAAATCTAGTGAATCTTCCAAGGAAACAAAATGACCTTCCCGGAGTACGTTCTCCCCTCCAGTTACATAGGAAAATTTTATTAAAATTGAAACATCATGGAGAGACCTCATATAAATATAAAAATATCTTACATTTAATATAAAGAAAACATATACAGTGATTCTTTCACAGGCGTAATTGGTCTTGGGGCTAAAACTAAGATTCTCAAGAATGAATGGATGGGCATTTCAGTTGTGAATATATACATAAGGTACATTTTCAGAAAATTTCATTACAAATAGTGAGCTAAATATATTTTTTAAAGTTAATAACTATTCATATTTTTATAGGAGTTTATATTAAAACTATATAAACAAAACATCATGCGAAGCAGAATTTGGATTCATTAATCCCTGAATCATTTCCATGCATTAATTGACTTTTATTAACAATGAAATTAACTAGAAAAAAGAGAGTTTTAAAAGTGTTTAATGAAAAAGAATAAGATGATATAATCTTTTATTATGACTACATTTCACATGTAAAACCCTAATATTAATTCACATTAAATATATTTTTATTTTTTTCATTAAATAATTGTTTTTGTTTTTTAGGAGGCACTAGATGATGATAACAATCCATACAGACACGCTAAATATTTTTTTTTTTGGATTCAATGCATGGATATGAAACCAAATGAATACACATGATTTGTATTGTGAAAATGTAAAACATTACAGTCAACATTTTATAGATAAAATTCCAATTATATGTTCAGTTTTTGTTTAATTATATTTTTTATGATAGGAAGGTATCCAAAAAATGGCTAGATCATGGCATGAGGTGAGTGTATAAAATGATAAAGCCTATGAATTACCACAAATGGAAAACAATTAAAGTTTATGTAGAAATATTTAAATGTAAAAATATTTCAAAACAATATAATTATCTGTTTTCAATGTTTCTACAGTGTTCAAAATATGATAATGAAATAGAATGTGCATATTATGTTTCAAAATTTATAAGGGAAATAAAAATTCATGAAAATAACATCATCCCCAACAAGTAATTTCTAAATGTATTTACAATTTCATTAAATATATTTCATAATCACTTCTTTCTTAATATTTCCTCAGTACTATCATGATTGTTGACAATGGAGTTACTCAAAAGAAGACA
Organism: Viscum album; assembly: GCA_963277665.1. NCBI lineage: Eukaryota > Viridiplantae > Streptophyta > Magnoliopsida > Santalales > Viscaceae > Viscum > Viscum album. The sequence continues at coordinate 408,145,860 of OY728129.1, read as the reverse complement.
GTTTTTTAGAGAAGATTGGGAAATTAAATTTTTGTTAGAATTTATGCTGATAATAAATTTATTTGATTAAAATATATATTTGTAATAAATTATGAGTTATGACCTTCAAATTAAATTTTGGGTGTGAAGAATTAGTGTCATAATGCATATATATTATTCTTGATCTTTTTCTCAAGGACAATAATAATGGAGGAAATCATTTTTCTTAGTTTTGCTGACCTTCAATTAATAAAAATTTTAGGAAACCATAAAGGTGGAGTTGGAGGCGAATTAGAAGGCATAGATGGAGGTAGAGGTGAAATAATAGGCAAAGATGGAGTCAAAGGCCAGCTTGGAGGAGGAGGTAGATGAAAAGACCAAGGCGGATACTGAGGTGGAGGAAGATAAGAGGAGTTGGTTTACAAAAAATAAAATTCATGGGAAATAAAGTATAATTATGATCATACAATGATTATGTTTGAGAAGAAATGTTTAAAATTTCACATGATACTTTTCACTTAAGATAGGATCAATTTTGTATGTGTCTAGTTTAAAATGAAATTTTAGTAAAAAAACACATGTGGATAACTCAAAAATGTGGAAACTCATTAAAATTGTTTTGATAATTTATGAAAACAATATATGAGTCATTCAAGATGTGTAGTGATCATCTACACCTCTATATAATGTAGGGTATAGCTGGTATTCCACCAAGTGTGAGTTTTTATTCAAAATTAACATACGTTTTAGTGACAAAAACAACTAAAATCCTCAAAAATAAGGAAACAGATTCATATTGTCCTGTAACTTTAGTAAAATGATCCATAAAACATTTGGGACATGTATTTATTGTATGTACAACAATCAGATTCATGGTGTTACTCGTACGACTCTAAGTGCATATTGTTATTCAAAATTGACATTAATTTTAGTGAAAAAACAACTATTATGACCAAAACCAATAAAACACATTCAGATTGTATTGGAAATTTAGGAAAATTATCCACACTTAATTTCCCATATGTAGGGATTATCCTCATATCCATTCGATTCACGGTGTGACCGCTATGACTGGTAGTGCTTATTGTCAATTTAAAATTTACACTTAAATAAAAAAAGTTTCACTGACTAAAAAACAATCAAACCCACTCAGATTGTATTGATAATTTAGGAAAACAATTCACAATTAATTTTTGATGTGTATGAATCATTCTCATATCAAACCCACAAACGATTCCACCTATATGGCATAAAGTGAATGTTTCCAAATTAAAATGGAATTTTAGTAAAAAACACATATGGCATACTCAAAAGCATGGAAACACATCTTGATTTTCTTGATAGTTTTAGAAAATGATCCATGAGTCATTTGGGATGTTTAGGAATCAGTTTTACCTCAATATAACACAATGTGTGACCGGTATGACTCTATGTGTGTCTTTTTATTCAGAAATGACATTAATTTTAGTGAAAAAAACAACTAACATCATCAAAAATGAGGAAACACATTCCGATTGTTTTGGTACTTTGGGAAAATGATCTATAATTCATTTTTGATGTGTAGGAATCATTCACACCTTAACTAAACTCACGGGGTGACAATTATGATTTAATGTGTTCCTTTTTATTCAAAATGTTGATTAATTTTAGTAAAAAACAAATGCCATACTCTGTAATAGAGTTTTCCTTTACTTTTATTTGTGTTAAAAAAATTATTTCATTTATATTCAATATTTTTATCTTATTTTGGTAATTTATATTTTTATTTATGGTCATGTAGTCTCATGTTGTAGCACACTGCATCTGTTTATGGTGATGTAGTGTGCTACAACATCACACTATAGTTTTACATTTATCAATGCTACTAAATGCGTGGATAAATTTATGATTTACCAGGAATTTAAAATGTACTTATAAAGCTACACTTTATCAGTGCCTATATGGGTGTTGACAATGTCTATCTTTATCAGTGATTTTACATAAACTGATAAATCATTCTTTTAACATCGAAAATAAAAATACTGATAAATTAAACATTTATCAGTTCTTTTAAAAGTTCTGATAAAAGACCTGATTTATCATCACTTTTGAATGGGTTGATAAAGGGTATATTTATCAGCGTTAAATAAAATTGTTAATAAATTGGGTTTTTTATTAGCACTGACAAAATTATTATTTATCTGTACATTTAATTGTGCAAATAAAGATACCCTTTATCAGTTATTTTTAGATATGATCAAAGCCATTGATTTTTACTGTGTTGAGGTACCTAACTCTTTACTAGAACTAATAAAAGTCTATTCTAGAATTGTTAAAGGTGTGTTTTTTTAGTAGTGATTTTATACCATTTGTTTGAAAAATAATATATATATATTTAACTTTCATACTAAACAAGATATCACTTAGACCAAAGGTAGGTGTTGCACCCTTATCTCCCTTTGGTTGTTGGTTGAATCCTCATGGCCTTGTCAAATGTTAAAGGGTTTCATCCAACTTTTGGTTTTCCATTTTTATAAAAAACATAATCATTATAATCTTATAAAAAATATGATGAATACACTTAAAAACAACCTTAGTTATAAAATATTTTATATACCCTCATGGTCATCAATACCTTTAAACTTATGTCTTGAAAAAGAAAAGATAATTAATCCACAAAAAACATTTTCACAACTTAAACTTAATTGTTAATTGTACCTCAAAAATCAATGATAACTCAATAAATTTCTCCCAATGTACTTCAGTTTCTTAAAACATCAATAGATGGTTGCCTAATAAATTAAACTTAATATCATACTTCAAGAAAGTCCAAGATCCTTGGAACTTTATACACTTAACTAGATTAATTGGCATCTACCATAGTAGTTGTAAAAGATGTTTCCACAACTTTATGGTTTCTGTATTGATGATATCCATATAGAGTAATTAACCTTGGACACATGTGAACATAATAAACCAACTCATTATAACTAATATATCTCATTGTTTGATGGATACTAGTTTCCATAATTATTTATTATTTATGACTATTTAATTTACATTAATGAGAAATGTGAAAAAACATAGATCATCGATAACACTATAAATATCCTATAAAAAATTCCGTGAAATATTATTTACCAACCTTAGAACATATTTTGGTATTACCTCTATAATTATTAGCTGGTTTCTTCTCCATTGTTTATCCCCTTGAATTTTTTTGGTGTTTTATTCTCTAGGAATAGACTTATCAGAAATCTCCTTCTAAAATTTCTCAGCACAAAACAAAACTTTATCAGAAATTTTAAATTATCGATTTGAAAATGATATTCACAAACACGGTTTCAATCTCGATTAAAACTTTTTAATTCAACAATCCCAATCCAAAATAAAATCAGGTATATACCAGGACAATTTTGTATAATTTTCTTCGTATACTACCATTAAAGATTCATTGTTTTGCATTATTTGCAATATATTCCCCATATAATGCCCGACATCCTTAGAAGAAAATTTCTCAAGAAAAATACTCATTAATGTGACCCCATAAATTATGTTAATATCATCTTTATATATCATATTCTTTACCAAATTAACACCATTTATCATCATGTCCGTCAAAAATATAAATAGAAATTGTAACCTTTTGATGATATGAACATCCCATGACCTCAAATATATTATCCAATGTATTGTTCCATCCTTTGACTAGAATAGGATCAGAATTTACACTAAAAGCTAAAGGTTGTTGTCATATAAAATGTTACACTATCATCATGCTACTTTGTGGAATATTTGGCCACTCTCTAGCATGGATACCACCACCATTTATAAATCATGTCATCTAATCCATATAAATAACAAACTCTTATATTCTAATTCCAACCATATCTGGAAGATGATTTAGAATGATATATTCCTCTTTGCCAATTCCCATTACTGCTTCCCTACATCCATTTTGGAGAATAAGTATGAACAATCATAGATTACATGAAGCTACATGGTAATATTTAAATGATATATCATTTCAACATTACTATATAGAAAAATCGTTCTAGGTTATGACATTAATATTACTATAAACTCTAAAGTAATCGAAGTCATTCCAATGATAACAACTATAATATAACTATATTTAACAATACCTATTCTAGATTTTTAATTCAAGCATTCAATATATTACATTTTTTGGATATTTTCTACTTTAGATTTTTATAAAATTAGGTCACAAATCATACATAACAAAACACAATAATACAATGTAGACACAAATGATTAGTGTCAATTTTTTCAAAAATTTATATTTTTTATGATAATACAATATTTTTTTCATAAAAAATCATTATCAATTCTAAATTGATTTCTTCCTTTCCCTTACCCGTCCTTAAAACCTATGAAATAATTTTAAAAATGGGATATGATCACAAAATTATCACTAATATACATATAATGAAATAAAAACATTATTCTAGTGAAAAACATGAAAACCCATCTAATTATTAATTTATTACAATGTTCATTGAGATAATTAAATAAATAATTTATCATGAAAAACACGGATAATATTTTCTAAAAAAACTTAAAAACTGATTTCAAGAAAATAAAAACCCCTTTGGAAACATATAGGATCACATTTATAACCTATTTTAAACCCATGTTAGAAGTAATTAGATCTCAGTAAAATCCATATGATAAAACCTCAAGTTACTCAATCATTATTTAATATTATTACATAGAACATTACCTAATACATTGGATAAATATCTAGGAGCACCCATTATATAATCCATAACAGTCTCACCTAATGCTATCTAGGGGCACCCATTGTATAAGATATATAAATCTCACTCATTTCTCATATATAATACTAAATAACCATTTCAAAATCCTTTTATCCTTTCACCTTTTCATCATAATACATTTAAAAAATACATTAATCTCATTTTGAAATCACTTTTCAATATCAAAATACAATTTTCTGTTAAAAACCATTTTCAATACAAAAATAACATTTTCTATTAAAACCCCATTTTGAATACGGAAATACAATTTTCTTTTAAAAACCCAATTTTGAATACCAAAACACTCATAAAAAGGTAATTATTATTTTTATTTTTATTAATTATTCTGGCTTGTAAAGGAATCCAAATGTTAAATAATTATTATGGAAAAGGAAAAATTCATTGTCACTATAATGTCAAAATATAACAATCCTTTTGTAATTTGTAATGAAAGCCAAACAACTTATAAATATTCCTTTTCAGAAAAAATTAAATTAAAGACATAAATTTACTATTATAAAACTCTCATGTCAGTATAACTGCATTCTTAAAATAATTTTAAAAACATTTACATGTATGAGAAAGAGTGTTTGAATAAAAAAAATTAAAGTGAATTTTTTAATAGAAACATGCCCTACCATTTTGGAAACATGTGAATCATAATCTCCTTGATAAAAAAAAATTAAAAAAGATATAAATATATTTATAATATATAAATTCATGATATAACATTTCAAATTGTATCTATAAATAGCTCATAAACTAATTTAGTTTCCCACCATTAAAATATGCCTCAATTGAAGGAGATTGATAATAAGTCCATTACATTAAGTCAGAATTTTTACATACTTTCTTTATCTTTCATAATAGAATACTTATATTAATAAAATACATTCAAAATAAGATTTATTAATTTTATTATCCATTTTATTTCACTTATTACCATGTTATATATGATTACTTATTCGATTAATCTTACTTTTGATGTTTTGGTGATACAGAGTATATGTGTTAAATTGACTTCAGTTGGTTGAAAATGAACAAATAGGTCCTTAATTGAACATATAAATAATAATAGTAATGACATAATTTTAATTTTATACATTAATTATTTTTCAAAACCAATCATTAAATATGGTTATAAATAATTAACTACATTATAATCATGGAGATGGTAGGTTGTACGTACGCATGACTAACATGTCCATTTTTTAATGATCATTATAAAAAAAAGAAAGTATTATATTATATTAAAAATTTGATAATAATATCATAAATTCAATATTATTTATTTCAATATAATCAATGATATCATCAATGTGATGTGGTGATGAAAAAAATAATCACATTGCTTCATGGTTTCCATAGTCCGCACATACGCTCAGATGTCATTCTCATGTTTATGTGAGTAGAAAGGTAAGAACTAAAATGATATATTATATTCTCAGAATGATAAATATGTTAAAACTATCATAATCATTTAATTAATGTCACATATACTCATCAAATGTATCATTATCACCTTCTATTTAAATAATTAGTGAAATATGAATCAAATCGCTTCGTGAGGTGGTAGTTCACCTTACTCATGAGAAATATTATTCTATATCCCATGGAATAGAAATTTAGATGGTATAAGTGATATTTTAAGTCCATAAATATATAAATGTAACAAATATAGTAGATATACATTAAATATATCATTATAAAGCCTAATTATAGGTGGTGATGGAAATAAATGACATTGCTTTGTGTGTTAGTAATCCACCATAAACACGATTGACGATTTCTTATTCTATTTGAGGAGATAGATTTAGGTAATTACATTAACATAATATAATTTATCTATATGTAAAATTCTTTGTTATTATATTATAATTATCGAATAATATTTAAATGATGTGGAAGAATAAATTAAATAAAGAGGCTCAGTTAATCACGATACTATTTCTTCTAACAACCGCCTGAGGTTAGCACCAAAAGCCTTCACATTATTGAATTCTGATTATACAATGGATTCAAGTATGTATGAAGATAATTAAGGAAGTTTTTAGGTATTTTTAGTTTCAAATGTATTTTTAGGTGTGAATAGGAGAGGATAGGGTGTGCCTTTTTATAATATAGGTGAGTTTCATACTAGTAATATTTGAAAAGAAAAAGGTGGATCCAAATTTTAAACATGTAAAAGGGGTTAAAAATGGACTATTATATATATTTTGACATGATATGTTTGATATATCATCTAAAAATAAATTTTGGAGAAGTTTTTAGGTCATTTTAACCCTTATATATATATTTATCCTCTATGAAAAACCATTTTTTTCTTAATCGTCGTACAATATTTTTACTATTTTCACTATTCATTATGACCAATAAACAATTTTACCTTTTTAGATAATATAATTTATTTTGATTATAAATATAGAATTCATTTTAAAAAATTAATTTCATTGAGTTTTAAAGTTTTAATTTTAAATTAAACCAACATACAAGAAAAAACATAGGCTTTCAAAAAGTGTATTTTTAAAGAAAAATATTATTTTACAATAACATTATGATTAGTAATAATATTTATTTATAAATTCATATTTATAGACATATAGTGTATAAAATTAATTTAAATAATTGATCATTAGGTTTAAAAACCCAAGTGATTTTTTTCTTAGTTATTAATACGAATTAGATGTTCATATTCTCTATAAAAATATTTGGCAATTTTTAAATAAAAAAAGAAATAGTTTTAACTATAATATTTTCTTGTAAGGTTTTATTTAAAATCATCATTTAAAAATTTTACAATTCTAATTTGAAAATATTAATATAATTTTTAAAATAATAATATCAAAACTTATAGAGGGTCAATTTTTCGGATTTTTTCGAAAGTATTGATTTCAGTGAATAAAAAATAAAGATTTATGTAAAAAAGGCATTTATTTTAAATAATTTAGGTTTCTTAAAAAGTCACAATACATTATAAATATTATTTCAAGTAAAAAGGTGTTATTTATTTTTATTTAATTCCATTTATTAATATTTAATCAACTTTATATTGGTCTTTAGTATATTATTATTTTTTGGTTAAAACATGGATTCTTCTACAAACTGTTTTAAAAAGAGAAATGTTTCTACATTTATATTAATTAAGATAATACCTAATGAGAAATTTTTTAAATTAATTTTTTATATTATATATAAATTATTATTAATTAATTCTAATAAAATGAATATTATTATCCATATATTTAATATAAAATCAACTTTTACATGAAAAATAAACTTCTTGGAAGGTTATCTTTTCATCGAGTCTATGAGATTTGTTTCAAATATAACTTATACACTTATATGATTTGAATATTTTAAAATGGATTAATTATTTTTAATTATAATAATTTATATTATATAATAAGGTCAAATTAATTTGTTACCAAAATGAATAGTGAAAAATAGTAAAAATTAATTATCGTGTTTATGGTGAAATGGAATTACTTGGGGTAAACGAAATATATAATGGTTAAAATGATGTAAAAAATGCCCAAAATATATATTATGTACATATTTAGACTATATCATGTCTCTTTAACAATAATAATCTATTGTGAACCCTTTTTTCTTGTAAAAAACATGTTTAGACTATTATCTTTTTGAGAATTACTAGTGTGTCACTCACCTGACTTACAAAATTCCACCCACTATCCTCTCCTATTAACTCATTAAAATCCATTTGATTAATCGAAGACCTACCAAATCACTCCCCTACATATCTAATCAGATCGTAGAGGCCTTAGTTTTATAAAAAATCTAACCTATGATGGATTTTGGTGAAAACCAAATAAGTTACACGATGAAAATGTAATAATCCTCAACCCATATTTTTATTTTATTTCTATATTTCCCCATTAAATACTTCTAAATAACTCTTATATAATATATGAAGTATCTAACATATACTTATATTTTAGTATATTATTTGTTTTGTCTAAATACTTCTACTCTTTCATCAAATAGGTTAAGAACTCATATTTTATGTGTATGATGGACACCTGCCTCATAAAAATATGTCAATACTTTTCCATTACCACCTATAACGATTGTTTATGGTGATGGATGAAAAGTATATATTTGATATTTATAAAATAGTTATATCCATGGAGTTATTATTTTATATATACATTTTAAATTACCATTCCATATGGGATATGATAACACCACTATTGTGTTCGGTGGACTATCTCCTCACGTAGCGAAGCGATTCTTTATTCAATAACACTTTACATGGAAGGTAATAAGTGTAAATATAATCAATATATCTGATATTAATGTAATAATTATGATATGAATGATATATTTTTAATTATGAAAATATAATATATCACTTTCATTCTTATATTTTCACCCACTAAAAAATGATAACGTCATTTGTGAATATGTGTATTACCATATTCACGAAATGATGTGACTCTATTTTTATCACCCCAGAACATGGATGATAAATATAAGTATATTTAAATAAATAATATAGTATATATTATATTATTATTATTTTTTGAAGATAAAATTAACTTAACTCCTTTCTATAATGATCATTGAATTATTGAAATGCCCCACATATGTACGTACAAACTACCATATCCATGATTGTAACATACTTCATTTTTTAAAACTGTATTTTATGATCAGTATTAAAAGTATAATTGACATTTAAATATTATAATAATTCCATTTTTATTATTCTTTAGATAAATAAATAATTCCCTCTTGGACCATAGTCAACCTATGAAAAGTTTTTTTGATAGATAATCCAAATATCGCCAAAACATAAAAGATAAAATTAATTGATTAATTAATCACATATAAAATGATAATAAGTGAAATAAATTTAATAATAAACATTAAAATGGTTCTTAATCAATAATATAATTAATATATGCTTATTATTCTAGAACATAAAGAATTTTCGTGATGAGTCAGACTCAATGTAAGGGACTTCCTCTAAATTTTCTTTCATTGAGGAATATTTTAATGTTATGAATCTATAATAATTTATGAGGAGTATATACAACCAATTTGAAATTTTATATTGATTTTGGAGACTTAGTCACATTACCTTATTCAATTGAATTCTAATCCTTCTAAAAATGCTCCATAACTTCACAACCTACTGTTGATCTCCCTAGGAGGCCTCCTACACGCACTGAATTTCTATTTTAACTATTATAATCTAAATAATATAAAACTAAAAAAATAAAATTGGGTTGGGGGTTGAAAATATATTTAATATAATATAATATATGAATATAAATTAAATTAAACAAATGAGTTAGAATAGGAAAAAAATTGGTTTTATGAGGACATTGTGATTAAAATCATTATTCAAAATGGTTCTCAATATACAATTCAATGAGGTTACAAAGACCTATCAAACCTCACATTTTTGTTTAAAATTTAATGAAACCATACTTATAACTCTTCATATAGGGAGATTATCCTATGGGAGTCATATAGGACACTTGTTTTCGTACCATCACTATCTATTCCATGCTCCACCATATACAGCACATAAAAGTTGAAGGGAATGGTGATTGATAATGGATAATGAAAATATGGTGGCAAAGATAATGGGGAACCCACTCACTATAATCGATTTAACCACTAAAAAATTCCAACAATTTAATAAATAAAATTAATTAATAGACATTAAACTCTATAAAATGGGCATCCCCAACCCCTTAAATAAACACCAAGACATGTTCATCATTTTTAGTTTAGTGGAGAAGGGAAATATGGTCAGAGAACACAGAAATATAAAATTTAATAAAATTATTTATGAATAAGAAAACTAATATATATTAAAATTATAAAAATATGATACATCAAAATAGGACAAATACAACTACAAGAAATTAACAAAACATTTCCATCATTTAGAAATCAAAGAGGGATACATTTTAATAGGGAGATGGGGTGACTAATTAAGATATGTAATTTTCATCCAAAAGTTTTCACATTATTGACCAATTAAATTTTAAAATGGTGACATGGTGTCTTCATAAATGTTTCTCTTATGTTCCTTCCACATGCACCCTAAAATTTTAATTTTTATTGGCCACCATATATAGGATTTATAACTATTTTACTCTAAGAAATTTATTTTGGATAGGTGACTATTTGATTTCCAAGGGTCCAATTTACCATGAATTTATGACATTTATGAAATATTAATATAGTCTTTTTATAGAAAGGAATATTTTTTCCCAGTCACTTGTTAATATTTTTTTTATAATCTTAGATTCATTGTGATTTTCATCATCCAGATATAGTCTCATATTCAAATATTTCTATATCTAATCATAGATTCTGTTTCCCAACTTCTGATCTAATGTTGGGTTTTTAAATAATGGATTTAGATCTTCATAGAAAATAATTAATTGAATCAAAATATTGATTTAATTCTAAAAAAATTCATTTGTCAATTTCAATAATTTTAGAAAAAGTAAGGGCTGAAAATGATAATCGTTTTTAAAGAGTTAAAAACTGATGTTAGGGAATTTTTACAATTAAACTGATAATAATACCAAAAATTAAAAATTTGGAATGTGATCATAAAATAATACTATTGTGGGTTTAATAAAATTTAATTATAGTGTCAAATGTGTGAAAATATAACCTTTATCACTTTCCCACACTTTACCATTTCATGTCTGCGAAATAATCAAATATCAAAATTAATATCCACATAATAATAAAAAATTATAAATCATCCATGTTATTTTCTAAAATAGTATTCCATCATGTTAATTCTTTGAAAAAATTCCCGATCACTATAATTCACCATATTTAATTTTTTTTTCAAACTAAAAAATTTATCAATTGCCCAATCACAACCTACCAAATATTGAATTTCTTACCACTCTTCACTCAAGAGAAATTGAATATGGAGTTATGATCATACTTGGAAATTACATGTTTCACCATAATCTTGTGAAAATTATCATTCTCTATAGCATGATATATAAAAATGAATTTAATAATTATGAATATTCTGTGGAAGTTATGTGGCCTAAGGCTGCTGGATAAAACTATTTAAAAACTTAAGGCTAGAAAGATGTGTTTGGACTCTTAAGTAAAATGCATGAATATTAAATTGAAAAAAAGGAATATTCTTCAGTCAGTTCCTTGTGATTATGTGGAACAAAAAACCACCCCTTTTTTATTTCATGGTATACGATCCATGAATAAATTAAAACTAATTATATCAACAAAACACAAATAGTCCTTTTTGAAATCTCTAAAAAAGAACAAATTTATTACATTTTTCTTTTTTTTCTTGGAGGATGAGGTGACAGTTTAACACAATGTATGAATGAATATAATGAAATTTTTTTAGAGAGGGGCACGAGTCATAAAATATGTACAATGATAAATTAAATATCATATCTATTTTTTTTATTTTTTTCTTTTTAATTATTCTTTAATGAGAACTGAATGAAACAAATAAAGTACCATTTATTGATTAATTATGTCCAACTAAACCATTTTCCACTACCAAAAATGTTTACAAACACTTAAGTCCACCAAAAAATTTAATAGATCCCAAATAAATAATATTAAATGCTTTTCCACCACACTAAAACTTCAAATATCATTTAAAAAATAGCATGATTGTAAGTAGGTAAGAAAAAATAATCTTGTAGTATATCTTAAACCAATAAAGAAATTCATTGAATATATGGGATTATAAATGTGAAATATAAGGTTAGGTGTAAAGTCAAAGTGTTTCTAGAAAAATAATTTCCTCAATAATTTAAAACACATTCTTTGAATTACCAATCATTGAAATAGAAAAATCAAGAATTATTTTTCTCACATAGAATCAATGTTTCTCTTAAAAAAGCATGAGTACTAGGATGAATAAGTAACAATGTTCAAAATTCCTCACAAGTCTAGTAAAATATTTTGAGTTAGTGTTTAATGATAATGGATTTTAAAAATTTCCCAAACTCATAAAAATTATTGAAAATACAATTTAAGGAAAAAAGATTCACATTAACAATAATTTAAAATTCAGTTATTCAAAAATCATTTTAACTAAATGAAAACAAAATTATTGTGTAAAAAATTATAATAAAATTATTTTTAGTTAAATGATCCAGAAAAATGAAAAATAAAAATAAAATCACAATAAAATAAAAAATAATTTGGTTGGAACACCCCCACATATTTAATTTACTACCCCTAATTTCAACACTGACAATATAAATAAGGGTATAAAAATCATAGATAAAAAAATACAACATGAATTTATTTTTTAATGTAATCATTGAGTTAATATATTAGACGATAAAATGTTATTTCTAGAAAAAATAAAATTAATCAAAACATAATAATGATAAATAAAAATAACTAGAAATATTAAATATGACTGAACATGGTTTGGACCCCCCATGTGGGTGCTAGGTTTTTACTGCCCCTAGTCACATAGTTGTCATGATTTAACACCAATCTGAAGGTGGAATGGGTTTATTTCTCATAAAATAGCACATTTTATTTTTCCAAACATGCATGATTATATTCCAATAGTGAGAAACCACAAATTAAATAAAAATATCTCCAACCCCCGAAGAGATAAATGTGATAAAGTGAGATGAAGAGGGGGAGGGAAAAGAATAAAGTGGTGCTCCCTTTTTTGTTTAACTAGAGTATTTGTGTCCACTAATAGTTAAGTTACTCGAATTGTAAGTGGTTTTTTATTTGGTTTTAGGTTATAAAAATTATTTTCCATTATTTGTTGAATTTTTCCATTATCATCATTTTCACCAGTGTACAACTCGGTAGGCTCATCTATTTTATCTTCCATACAAGTAACTTCTAAATCATCTTCATCTAGGACAAGAAGTTGTAGTGACGAATCTACAAAATCAGTATAAGGGAGATCAGTTTTCAATATATAATTTATAATATATGAATTAAAAGTATTCTCATAAATTGAATCTCCATAAAAAAAATTCAACTGTAGATTCTTTTTCATTTACCAGGGTTGTTGGGAATTATTTTGTTACAGATGGAAGTGGATCTTAATGTATTTCTTCAACCTCAAAATTTTATTATTGAAATGTCGGTGTAAAAAAAATTTCACTCTCTTCAAATTTTATTTGTTCCATTCCATCTATATAACTATAACTTGTCCAGATTTGGCATCCAGTGATGCAACTAGTTTTCATTCCTTTTTGATAATTTTGAAATTATTTTGAATCACAAAGGAATTTTGTTCCATTTGATACTTCAATGTATATTCCATTCTATGATCACCATAATCGTTATCATAACTGAAATAATATAAAATATATTCATAAATATCCATCTCAATAAAATAAATATAATATATGTAATAAATATCTTAATCTTTTTTTTTTCTTTTTTAATTTTTTTTATGAAAAATAGTTTGCAAAGTTACTTGGACTCCCAAAAAAATTGGTCTAAATTATAGATAAGTATTTAGTTACATTAAATATATCAATGAAATTAGTATCCACCTACCAATTAACCATAGTGTAAAAACCTTTGGTCGATCTATCGATGTGGTCGTTTATACGCACTAAATTGCAATTGTGACTATTATAATTTAACTAATATAAAACAACTAAAATAATATTAGGGGATTTGAAAAGATGATTCAACTATAATATATTATATATAAAAAATTCGGTTGTAAAAATGGTTTAGAAGAAATAATGGAGGAAATATTTCTTGGTAGTTCGTCGTGATTAGAATGATTGTTCAAAATGGTGCTTATTTATCAATTCAATGTGGCGATCAAGACATGTCACACACCACATTCCATTCTGAAATGTAATCACCCAATAATAAGACCTATACATATGGGTTAATTAGATTCCAAATACAATCTAGGATACATCTTTACAAAACATAACTATTTATTTCATGCTCTATTGTACATATGACACAAATAGTAAAGGGAAGGATGATTGATAAATGGGAAGAACTTGGTGAAAGTGAAAACAGAGTGACCACTCGTCATAATAAATTTAAAAACCACCAATATTAGATTAATTTAAAAAATAAAATAAATTCAAAGACATTAAATTTAATCAATCTTCCATTCCCTACCTTGAAATCACATCGAGGTTATTTCCCTATTATTAGAGGAGCTGTGAAGAGAAATATGGTGGGAGAACACATAAAAATTAAAATTAAATAATGGAAGTATGAAAAATAAGAATAATATATAGTAAAATTATAAAATTTAAACTAAAATATTAGAGAACCAAGAAGCCTCCTTAATGTACATGTACAAGGATGGAGAGTCTTACTTAGGAACATGAGGTCACCTCGATTCACTGTGATGGTATCCCCACTACAAATCAATGATCCATCACGGATGTGGTCATTGGAAGACTTCCAGAGAACAATAGATCCCTTCCCCAAATGTTTCTATAGATCCTGAGCTATGTGTCTACCGTATGTCTTTTCATCACCATAGTCAATTGGAGATTTCCTTCTCTAAATTTGAGGGAAATCTTCTTGCTGCATATCTTTGTTCTATTCTTATTGGAAAATTTTTTAATCATAGGCCCTCACTGAAATTCATAAGATCATATATTGTTTACATTAATTTTTTTGGATTTCAAATCATCCTCCTTAGATCCACTTATTTTAGGTTTCGACTATCTTCCCAGGAGGACTATTATCATATTTGGTAGAATCACTCATGGTATTTTGGCAGTTCTTCTATTAAAGTACTCAAATGGACCCCAGATTTTGATCCCTCTTACCAATATCCTATAGTTACAATTTGGGTTTCTATACCTAGGATTCTGTTTCATTCGTTCAAAAAAAATTCTTTGTTTCTGATCTATAAAGTCATTGGAAATCCCTTGAAACTATACTCAGTTACAAGGACTATTGCAAGGCCTTCTGTTTCAATAATTTTTTTGGAAATTGATGTATATCAGTATCTCCCATCTCAAGTTTGGATCCAGAATGGTAGAAACATATTCTCTCTAGAGGTAGTCTACAAAAAACTTCTAGATTATTGTAATATTTATTTTAAACATTGAAATGCCGCTAATCTAGGTGGCATTACAATGGTTTATTCTAATAACAATAGACCTACATTGATTGAAAAAGGTAATCTTATTTTTTGACTAGAAGAGACAAAAGATAATGCAAGTCCATTTGTATCTTCTCATAAAGGACCAAAAATGATGTGAATAAGAAACTTTTGGTCAATATTGCACATCATATTGAAAAAAAGTAATGTCAAGCATCATGAAGAATGTTCTTGCAGTAACTAGTCACATCATTACCCATATTTCCATAGAGATGAATCAAGTCTAGATCGATCAACATGACACATGGGACAAAAACAAGGAGACATACTTGATATCTCTCCTATGGGGATGATGACCCATTAGATCAAATTCAGGAGGACTACTTCAAATCAAGTGCTTGTAGAGGGAAAAACCGATGGTGAACGCAGAGGTATACATCACCCTGAATCCCAGAAACACTAGGAAACACAATGACTATTCTTAAATAGAAAGAACAATAGTCACAAAATCCCTCCATGCCTATAGAAAAGATGTTGAACCTCCCAAATTTTGGATTGAACATATTTAAATTGTTGATGTAGAGGTGGAATACAATAGGGACAAAGATCCTATATACAGATATGCCTATCTACATGAATAATATGTTTTCATGAGTGAAGAACATCGTGCATACATGAAAAAATAGGATGAAATAATGCATAAAAAATATGTCTATCATGGTACCTTTGATGAAATATATCTTCAATTCAAAATACACATTTTCATAAGGATGGTCTTAGAATTTAAGAAGAATCAAAACTTCATCTTATGAGACATACCTTGGGATTTAGAATTCATGTTCACTTTTTGTTTCATGTTCACTGGTTGGGTCACTTTTAGTCTCAATGTTTGGATTTTTGGGACTTGCGACCCCTATTTCTATCTGTTTATTGCAACCACTCTATGCTTCTTAAGGCTTCCCCTATTAAGAACTGATTCTCATTACCTACCCAATCTTTGTTTTTCTGTATAACGATCAGACGCCTCATTGAGTGTCAATTTTGAGTTGTTTCTATATAAGGGTTGTTGATAGCTCTTTTAAGCATAGTGTTTCTGAACTAAGATAGAATGATCATGATGTTTTACTCCATTTTTGGTTTCCTCTACACATATGGTCATGAAGAACATGATATGTGTGTTGTTTTCACTCAATTTGATCAATCCTTCATATCATAAGAGTATTTGGATTTCATGATCTTTTTATTTATGATGAACATTTGTTTTTAGAATTATGGTGTTGGCCCATTGTGTACTCTCTGAGGTGTTGGATATCAATCACAACATATCTGCCCAAATTTTTTGGACTGTCTGCATCTTCTAGATGGTACTTGCTGAAAGTAAATCTTTATCTTGTCTTTTCCTATAATCCAAGTTGATTTCCCCTTAATCCTTGCTGGTGTAATGTTGTTACACCTCATGTTTAAATCATATTTTTGATTTACTAAATTCCTTGGGACATGAATTGGGTGTATAATTCATGTCACGACTATTCAAAAAAAAACAAATATAAACAAAACGCCCAAAAGATTTTCAACCATTTGAAATGAAATTGAGACACAATTTTATAAGGATATGTGGTGAAGAATTAAGATCCATAATTTTCATTTGAATGTTTCCATAGTAAAGACCCATTAAATGGTTGAATTAGGAAACTTTGTATTCATAAATGTTGTTCAGGTGTGTCTTCCTCATGAACCCAAAATATTTTATCTTTAGTGTCTATAATGTATTGAAGCTGTGGGTATTATATTTTGAGAAAATTAGTTTAGAAACATGACTATTTGAATTCAAAGGCTACAACATCCTAAGAATTTATTTAATTTATGAAGGTTGAATATGGAATGATTATAGAATATAACAATTACCCCTTATATAATATATATTCATGTCTAGTTTTAGCTTCATTGTACTGGTTATGATTAAGATATTGACCCGTCTACAAAATTTTCCAAATCTGTGGATAGATTTCATTTCTTGATTGTGAGATAGTTTTTATACATTAAATGATAGATTGAGCTTGGGTAAAACATAATGAAATTAAAACCAAGATGGAATTGAGCCTATAATAAAAGGATCTAAAAATTTAATGTAGTTTAGAATAAGTTATGTATAAAAGAAAGAGTAAAATGTAAATAGTTAAAACCAAAATTAGGTAATTTTTTCAATTATTCTCAAAATACAACTTAATCATAAAATTGTGACTATTTCTCATTAAATTGTACTCTAGAGGGGTTGATAACATTAAAATACAGTTTATAATATGTAAAAATACGAGCTTCATAATATATTATGAATTTCTCTATTCTCATGGTATTTAATGTTTTCTTAATGATATTATATCTTGGGTATTATATTTCAAATATATCCCATGTCATGATCGAATTTTTATTTTTTTAAACCTATTTTCACATTTTCTATCCCATTCTTCATTTTCAACTTCCATGATTTTAAATTGACATTATGAAAGTTTTTATTTGAATATAAGAGTTTTATAAAGTATATTTTGTGTCCCTTCTAACCTTATTTTCAAATATTTCCAGATGGAATATTTTTATGTATTTATATTAAATGTTTTGAAAATTGACAAAAGGAATAATCTACTTTTGACATCCACTGAAACAATAACATTTTTCTTCACTACAACCATTATTTTTCTTCTAGATTCCTTTGAAAATCATTCATGATTTCTTCAATGAAATAACCATATTTCATTTTTTGGGGTTATTTACATTTTATAAATGGATTTATTTAATAAAAGAAATGGTATTTTAATATCTAAAAGTTATTTTTATTTTAGTTTCAGACAGTTTTTAATTTTTTTGGGTGAAAAAGTGAAAGCTTACAATATTTTATTCATGTTCTGGTTCTTGGACATTATATATGATGGGTGAACATAGATAACACTAAGTGATTCCATTATATCTTATTTGAAGGGTACACCCAAATAGAACTCCAATGCATTGGGTAATTTTAATGTTCTCTAAAGAATTATCATGGAATTTGGTTATATGGTTTTTTAAGGGCTTTAAAAGGGTTTTGTAAGGGTTATATGAGATGATGTCCCAAGGTAACTACATATCTTTTCTAATATTACAAATTAGGTTTAATTGAAATAATTTGTTTTGAAAAGGTAATGTAAATTATCATTTTAAAATAATGATAATTCCCTTTATGGGTAAAATTCATGTTTTTAAGAAAAGTGGTTTCACATGTTTTCATGTTTTTAACTAGAATAAAAGTTTTCTTATTTTTATGTGCCTTACTATGTTTTTTGATCTCATAAGACATTTTGAAAATGTTTTTAATAGGATTTAAGGATGTGTATGGGAAAGTAAGAGGTCTTGTTGAAATTTATGAAGAGTTTTCTTTATAATAAATCAGGTTCTTTTTTGAAAGTTATATAAGGTGGTAAAAATAGATAATAAATAGAAGTGTACAGTTTGTATTATGTATTTTTTTATTTAAGAGTTATAACCAAATTATATCAAAATCTAAACCTAAAAATATCATCAAATTTAATAGAATTAATTATTGACTTAAAACTCAAGATTATACAATGTTTAAGAATGAGTCTTTATAGTATGTAACATATGATGGTTTAGGTAAATTTAAAGGTTAGGATAATTTTAATTAAATTCACTCTATTGATCTTACCATATAGATGTGTTGAAATGATATATAATTTTAAGATTACCATGTTTCTTCATCAAAACTCTATATATTAAAAATGGTTTTCTATAATGGAAATTGAGAATTTTAATTGGGAAGGAACATGGAGGAAAATAACCTTCTAAATGAGCATTCGAAGATGGCTCGAATAGGGATATACCAATTATTTTAGTAATGGATAAGATGATATAATCTATATGGTGGTGGTATCAATGATAGAGAGGAACCTAATATACCACAAATGAATATGTCTATTATAGACAATTTCATGAAACAACAACCGCCATCATTTTGTGGATCACCTAACTCTATGTTTTCCAATGGATGGATAAATTCTATATAGATACATTCAAAGTCATGGGTTGTTTAGATTGTTAAAAGGTAACTATTTATTTTTATTATATTTAAGGTGTTACTAAATAATAGTGTTATATGGATATGAATACCAAATATAAATATGATCTTGATTCGATGAAATGGGAAACATTTAATGTTCTTTTCCATGGGAAATATCTCTCTATATCTACTCTAATATGGATGGAAAAACAATTCCTAGAATTGAGTAAAAAAGATGAAGATTATATGGCCCTATATAAATCTAATTTTCAAAGTATATCTAGGTACACATCAATTTTTATTTCCAGGATAATGATATTTAAATTAATATATTTTAATCAGGGTTAAAATGATGTCTATAAAAGTATTTTGTTGTCTGTAATTTTAAAATCGATGATAAAGTTGTTTGTTGTGTAAAAAAATTGAGTTGGAGTTTTTTTGACACTTATGTGCCTCATGATAATGAAAGTAAGAACCAGTCTACAATGAAAGAAATTTGGAAATATACAAAAAATAAATATGACGGTAAGAAAGTGAGTTTTCTATCTTGGTGTCTGTGTAGTAAAATTCACCTTGGTTAACTTCTAACTATATTAGGGAAATTTTTCCAATATGAAAGCGTTTTTCTATATGGCCCATGATTGCAAAAAAAGGAATCCTAAAGAATCAAAGAAAAGGGGTAACCGATACCCATCCTATGGTGAGGTGTTTTATTTGAAATGAGTTGTGTCATTTTTCTAATATGTTCTAAAATCTAGTAACTGAGGCTATAAATCATCAAGATCGAAGGAAAAAGGGTGTTAAAATATCTTTTTCTACTATCATAGATTATGTATAGACATAAAAATAAATTATGAAAAATATGTCACTTATGTATATAAATTATGCTAATACCCTATTTGAATCTGGATCATTGAATTTTTTTTCATTGTTGAGAAATTTGAAACTAAATATGGAATATTACTTTTTGAAATTATGATATAAATTTAGCTGAGCAATCCAGGTGGAAGTGTTAAAGAAACAAATATTTATAAGAATCTTCATGCTGTTATTAATGGAATCACCATTCATGAAAATATTATTGAAATATCTATAATATATTTTGATATCATTTTGGGAATTTAATAGATTTTAGTTCATCATCAAAATATAGATTTTTGTTCCAAGAGTAATTATTCAATGATTTCACGACTTTTATAACATTCTAAGAAGCAAAGAAATTGAGTAGAGATAACAGTGAAAGTTGCCTAGATCATATTATTAAAAATAACAGAACTATTAAAATTTGCGAGGTGCTAGTAGTGAATGATTACATAGCTGTTTGTATGGACGATTTTCATTGTGTTCAGGAGGCTGAGATTATTACTATTTTAGGTCTTGATGCTAAGCCTTTTTCTAAACCCCATTATCAAATGCTTCAAGTGGATATTTTAGAATTGAAAAAAATTGAAGGAATAGTTAGATAAATTATTCCTTTGAATTAGTACCTCCCAATGGAGTGTTATTTTCTTTGTTAAAAAGAAATATGGTTCTATTATAATTTTCATTTACTATAGATATTTTAACAACATCATAATTAAAAAGAATTATAATTTTTTAATATGTATAATTTTCTCGACCAGCTCTAGGGAGTACTATATTTTTTCAATAATGACCTAAGGTCTAGGTACCATTAGCTATAAGTGAAGGCGAATGACATTACAAAAACTTAATTTCATACTAGATATGGGATCTATGAGTTTATAGTTATTCAATTGGGGTTGTCTTATAAACCTTCCGTAATTATGGACCTTATTTATAGGTTTTTTTCATTAGTTCTTGGAAACATTTTTTGTTGTGTTATTGATAAAATTGTGGTATATTATAAAAATTAAGAGGAAAAATAAAAAATACATCATGATTGATTTGAAAACCTTGAACTAAATTAACCCATATTTTTAATTTAGTAACTAATAATTTTTCTTAAAAGAAACTTCTTTCCTTGGAAATATTTTTTTAAATAAGGAAAAACTGTTGGCCCTGAAAAAAGGGTATTAAAGAATTTCCAATACCAAAAAATATGAGAGAGATTAGAATGTTTCGTGGATTAGTAGGTTACTACTGATGGTTTGTTGAAATCTTTTCACGATTTTCTGTCCCATATACTAAGCTAAATAGAAATGGAGCTAAATTCATTTGGATAAAATAATGTGATGATTATTTAAAAAAACTAAAAATTGGTTTCGTGAATAATCCAATTTGGGACCTAAATTACCAAAATATAGAATTTCTCATCTACAAGGATGCCTATTTTAAAGGACATCATTTTTTCCTAATGGAAAATGATAATTTAATTGGTCATACTTCAAATTAGTTAAAAAACCGGTTGTTAACATACCCTATACATGATTTGGAATTAACTACTTTAGTTTTTTTCTTTAAATTTTATGAGGCATCATTTGTACAAAGTAAAATTTGAAAAATGCATTATCATAAACGTTTTAATTTTATATTTACATAGAAATAATTAAACATGAGATATAGAATATTGCATGAACTGAGCATGGAATATGATTTCATGATTCATTACCATCCTATAAAATAAAACAAACCGCCTAATTATTTGATTTAAAAAATAATTATATATTAACCATGTTAAAATTGGATCATAACCCTTTGGATAATTATTTGATAAATTTTGGATTCTAAATTATGGGTATAGGGATATCCTTTATTTTTTATGATTTTTGTGTAGGAAAATATTTTAGAAATAACTAATAAAGCTCAAAATTATGGTCAATCTTTGTTGGAAAAGGTTAAATCTGTTGATAAGAGTATGTTACATGATTTTTATATTTATAAAGAAGGTGTTTAAGATTTGGAAAATTATTATATGTTCCTTGTGATTCCTATTTGAAGAATGAGTTATTTAGTGAAGCTTATAGTTATCTATTTTCAGTTTATCTATCCATCACTAAGATATACATAGACCGTTGGGAGTATTAATGGTGGGATGGAACAAAAGGAGATATTTCTATTTTTACTATGAGTGTTTGACTTGTGAGTAAGTTAAAGAAGTATGAAACTTAACCAAGGTAACTCTTTAAACATTTCCAGTGATAGTGTGGAAATCAAAATATATATATACATATATATTTCATCGTAGGATTTCCAAATACCTCTCATGGTGATAATGCGATTTCTGTTATTATTGTTCGATCAACTAAATCAATCCATTTCCTTCCCATTCAAGGTACAATTTATTCAGATCATATTTCTTGAAATTTTATAAAGAATATAGTATGGTCACATGGAGTTACTCACCCCATTTTATATGACCATGAATCAAGGTTCACATCTATTTTTTGGAAAGGAATTTAGATGTTTTTGGGAACTGAATAAACTTTTAGTAGAAAGTTTCATACATAATCATAAGGATAGTTATAGAGAACAATTCTTACTATTTATGATATTATTTTTAATTATTCAATTTTTAAAAAATTATGTTGAGGTCAACATATTTCTTTGGAAAGTTTTTCTAATAATAATATATTTCATTCTAGTATACTTATGGAAACATTTGAGTCATTATATGAAAATATTTCTAATATGATAGAGTTTTATGATAAATTAGGATAATTGATGTTTATGGGATTAAATTTGGAAGAAGAAATGGATGATAATGTGTAGTTGATTCAGAAACAAATGAGGACATCCTAGAGAAGGAAGAAAAGTTATATAGATAACCGTAAGAAATATAATTCTTTCAATGTATGTGGTAATATCATTATCAAAGTGTCTCCATGGAAAGGTGTTATGATTTTTGGTAAAAAAAATGAAATATATCCTATTTTTTATTAGACCATATGAAATCCTAGGAAAAGATGGATCAGTTTCCTACTGAGTGTCTTTTCCATTGAGTTTATATCTGGTACATAATATATTTCATGTTTCAATGTTAATAAAACATGTTTGGGATTCCTATAATGATTTGGGACATAAAGTTGTTCAATTATAATAGAATATTTCTTATAATTAAAAATATATTAATACTCTTATAATGTGTTGTGGAATAGTTCTATTCATCACGTTAATTTTTTATTGAAAACCCATATGGTTGAAGAGATAATATGGGAATCTAAAAAAACTGTTAGGGATGGATTATCCAACATATTTAATATGTTAACACAATTTATAAAAGAAGGGAATAATGTTGAAACATATGTAAATATAGAATAAAACATTTTCATATTTATTAATATGAATTATATAGTTATATTCATTATAAATGTAGTGTATAATTTTAAAATAAAAAGGAATCGTTTTAACTAAATTATATTATTATAAGGTTATAAATGAATGTTTAATTTAAAAATTCTAAAAATTTAGTTTTAAAATAATTATATAATTTTTAAAATCATAATATAAATATTTTATAATGTTTAATTTTTTGGATTTTTCTGAAAAAATAAATTTTTCACTGAATAGTGAAAAATACCAATTTTTTTTAAAGTCATTTTTCAATAATTTAAGTATTTTAAAAGTAAAAAATATTTTTACAAATGATTTAAAGAAAAAAAATAATTATTTATTAATATTTAATCCACATAATTACTTTATAATCAACTTTATATTGGGTTTGAGTATAAGTTCGTTTGTGGGTTTAAAAATGGGATTTTTCTAAAAACAATTTTAAAATTTATAATGTTTATAAATTTTAATTTAGTAAGATAATAACTAACCATAAATTTTTTAAAATAATTTTTTATGTATTATTCAAATTAATATTAATTTAAATTAATACAAGGATTAATATTATTTATAGAGTTAATACATATTCAACTTTTTAAAAAAAAATACACTTCTTGAAAACCTGATTTTTCATCCAGTGTGTGGAATTTGTTTGAAATTTAAATTTTCCAGTTATGTGAATTTAATTTATTATAATTTATTAAATACTTTAAATAATTTTAATTTACATTATCCAATAATTTTAAATTTATTTTTGAAGAAAATTAATAGCGAAAAAAATAAATATTAATTACCATAGTTAAGGAAAAAATGTATTTACCGATGGGTTAAACTAGAAGGAAAATTGTTAATATTACATAAAATCATTAATAAAATATAATATATGAACATATTTAAACATAAAATGTTTAATTATCAATAATTGTCCACATTGGACATTATTTTCATGTGAAAAACCTAGGTAAACTCTTTTATTTTAAATAACTACATGTGTGCCACTCACATCACTTGTAAAAGACCACCCACTCTTATATCCCCTTCACACCTTTAAAGCCCTTTGGGTCAAAAACTATCTTCCCAAAACAATTCCACAATTCCATCCTCTCATAATATACTCCTTATTTTTTCATAAATCTATCCCAAGAATACTTTTGGTGAAAACAAAATAATGTTACCCGAAGAAGTGGTAATGCTCTTCAATGAGCATTTTTTATTTTTTTCTTACACCTCTCACTTAAATTATTATTAAAAATTATTTTATAATATCCTATATTTATTACAAATAATTAGATGTTATTATATTAAATTAATAAAATAAATTCATATCATCTTCTATAAAATGGCCTAAGATATCACTATTCATGTGTATGGTAGACTACTACTTTGGGAACCGATGCCATTCATTTTTCCATTACCACCTCTAACGATTCAGTATGATGATAGATATAATGTATATATATATATATATATTTATATATACAAATTATATTTATAACATAATTATACTTATGGTTTAATTATATCACATATACCATTTTACTCTCCATGCTATAGGGAATACGATAATGTTGCTCGTGTGTGCGGCGTACTACCACCTCACGAAGATATGTGTTTTATTTTTCACTAATGATTTACATGAAAGTTAAAAAGGGAAATTATAATTAATATATATGACATACATGGAATATTTATGATATTAATTACATATTTATCATTCTAAAAATATAATATATCATTTTGATTCTTACCGTTTCACTCACTGAAAAATGATAATGTCATTCGTGAACATGTGGTCTATCGACTTCACAAAGCGATGTAACTATACTATCATTTCAAAACAACATGAATGATATATATGAGTATATTTATAGAAATTATATGGTTTATATGATATTATTAGCATTCTCAAACGATAAAATATTACTTACCACTTTTTTATAATGATCTTCGAGAGATGGAAATGTTAGTGATGCGTACATATGACATACTATCTCTATGATTATAGTGTACTTAATTAATCAAAACCATCATTAATTATTGGTCATAAAATTGTAATTTATGTATATATATGATAATTACTTCATGATTATTATTCTACCAACATTTAAATAATTACTTCTTGGACCGTACTCAACCTACCAAGTTCATTTACAACTCATAAACTAAATATTTTTGAAAATTCTGATATAAAAATAAATTCTTACATAATAATATATAAAATTGTAAAAAGTGAAATAAAATGATTAATAATCTTGATATTTTTTCATAATAAATTAAAGAATTCATAAAAGTATACTACTTAGGATGATAGTGAATGTATGTGATGACTCTGACTCAAGGTAAGTGACTTTGTCTCAAATTCCTTTTGTTGAGGCATATTTTTATGATATGACCCTTTTTCTTATGAGGTGTATATACAACCCATTTGATATGTTATTCCACAGATTTATCTATTCCTATGGTATTTAATCTTTTCTAATGTTATTATTTCATGGGGCTTATGATACAAATATTTCCACCCTGATAAGGGAATTTTCTTTAAAAAAATATTTTAATATTTTCATTCAAACTCTTCATCTTATTTTTACATAATTTGAGAATTATTTTGTAAAAGTTATTATATAGAAATAAAATATTTATATTTTAAATTTTATGTCAGTTTTTACATTATTTTTAAATATTTTTAAAATAAATCTTTTTACATGTTTTATATTGAACATTTTTTAAAAATGATAAACGAAATGTTCTATATTTTATTTAAACAGTGGAAAAGTGTTTTTCTATCATCATAGATGTTATTTTAATTTTATATTCCATTTAACTAATTCATGTTTTATTCAATTAGAAATCTCCCTTCCATTTTTTGGGGTATTTTGATTTCGAAAACTGGGTTTTAAAAGAAAATTGTATTTTCATTTCTAAAAGAAATTTTTATTAAATTTTCAATGAGTTTTTCAAAAAACTTATGGTGAAAAAGTGAAAGCCTAAAATTTTTTATTCATGTTGATGTTATCAAAAACAATATACAATGGGTGAACCTAGATAAAATTGGGTTGTCCCATTATAGCTTATATGATGGGTGCACCAAAATATCACTATAATTCAATTGGTAATGATTATGTTCTCTAGAGATTTATATTTGAAGTTGGCCATATGGTTATTATAATTTATATGGGTTTTGTATGGGTTCAATAAGATTATTTCCCATGGAACCTACATGACATTTCTGTCTCTTCTAATGAGTTTTCATGGGAATAATTTTTGTATGGGAATATAAATTATGTTTTTAAAGTAATGATAATTCCCATTATTGTTAAAAACATATGTTTTTAAGAATTGTTTTCATGGGTTGTCATGTTTTTCCCTAGATGAATTGTTTTCTTCTTCTTTTTTGTACCTTACTATGCT
The DNA here is from genome assembly GCA_963277665.1 of Viscum album. NCBI lineage: Eukaryota > Viridiplantae > Streptophyta > Magnoliopsida > Santalales > Viscaceae > Viscum > Viscum album. The sequence continues at coordinate 408,118,370 of OY728129.1, read as the reverse complement.
TTTTGAACTCATCATATGTTATAAAAAAATCATAGGATTTATGGATGGGTAATGTAAAGGAAGATGAGAAGATTAATATTGTAAATAATATATATAAAAAGAACTCATATTTTGTTTTAAAAGTTTATATGGTGGCCAATTGGATACTAAATAGAAGAGTCCACTTTATATTATGTAGTTTTGTTATGTGTGTATTATAACCTAATTCTATAAAACATTAATCTTGAAAATATCATCATATATAAGAGAATGAATTATTTTATTTAAAATCAAGATTATGAAATTTTTATAGAGATTTATTACATTACAGGTTTTTTTAATTAATTAAAATGGAGAAACATTATGTACTTTTAAATTGTTTTAAAAAAAATCCCATTATTAAAACTAAGAATTAAATTATTCTAAAATCCTATATGATTTTTATTAAATATAAATTAAGTGGTTTTAATGTAAATAAATAACTCTTAAGTTACACTAAATCATAATTAAATAATAATGGTAATTTGAAATTACTTAATTTATAGAAAATAAATTACATTTCTAAATTTTTTTGTACATTCAATATTCACTAAAAAAATTCATATTTCCCAAAAAATACAAAATTTAGACCCTAATTAAATTTTAATACGATCATTTAAAAGATAAATATATTTTTTCAAATACATTTTCTAAAATTTCTAGAAATAATTTATAATATATTCTCACAATAATAAATAAAAATCATTTTTGAAGAAAACACATTTTTGATGAAAAAATTATTCTACTAAAAATTAATTGATTAATTACTAAGAATTTATCAATTAATTTTTTATGATTAATATATTTATATATATATATTTCATAATATAGTGAATACTATTCGTACACACCAGTTAATAGAATGGTTATAACAGTTATACATTTCACAGGTTGTTTAAGCTTGATGTAGAGTGTCAAGTATTCTAACAAACATAATGTTCATATATTAAAATTTTAATTAATTACATACTATTGTATTTAAGAAATTAAATCTTCACAATTTTTAATTTATCTTGGTAAGATAAGGGTATAAATTTAGTTATACTATTTTATGAAAACACCCATCATAAGAAAGTTTAATAAAACATACTCTTGAAAAGAGAGAAATGCAAGTACAAAGGTCATATAGATTAACACATATTAGGTTTCAAAATTGGTGAAAATGGTGGTACATGAAGATTTAGACATGTAATAAAAATATAATTCCCAAATAATGATAGATATTTAAGAAGACAATTGATCACAAGAAAGTGAATGATCAAATAAAAGTTAAGGACCTCAAAAAAATAAATTTTTTATGAGACAATAGACTAATAATTCTTCATATATAAAGGAAATTTTAAAATATTCTTGATTAATGATCATTTTCAGAGAGTTTAGGAATTAACTAACCATATAGTATAAGAAAAGTTTGGGGTATACTTACTTGAAAATTAGAGTTATTTAATTAAACAATTTCCACCATAATATCATTTTCTCAAAATAATGAGTGTTTAAAAAGATATTTTTTATTCATGAAGTACTAAAATAAAATTTCAAAGGAATAAATAACCAAAAAGGGATAAATATATATTACTCTATTTTTTAGAGATTAAATTAAACCATAATAGTTAAAACGATGTAAGATATCTTCAAAAATGTATTAACTTTCATATGAAGAAATAAAACACTAATCACTCTGTCCTCAACAATGAAACCAAAATATTATCTTAGATCATTAAATAAATAAAAATCTTTAAAAATTATCCAAAAATATTTTTGTCCAATAGTTAAAGAAAACCCATAAGGAATTGATCATATATTCGTCTAAGGCCAATCTAAAATTTATCTCCAATCTCATTAGTCACAAATAAAGTGATATACCCAAAATTAAATAATACCTTATTATAAAATCTATAAGATATCGTAATTATAACCATAAATAAAAATTAATATCATATATTCATTCAATATACAATTGAACATTTATTCCTCAAACATGATCCCATTGTATTCAATTTACCTTAACCATATAATGTACCAAAAATACTGAAATTCATCCAAAAAAATTTATTCATTTAATCACCAAATCATCTTTTAATACCATTTGTTTCCAAAATCAACACAATATATATATTTAAAAATTAAATACTAATCAGAACTTCATGTAGACCAAAGGTAGGAGATTCACCATTATTGACCTATGATTGTGGTTTCATGCCTCGTGGCCTTGCCTGATACAACAGGTTGTAACCTGACTTACATATTGTCATTTTTCTAAAAAATATATTTATTATAACATTCAAAAAACTATTATCAACATATTTAAAAATAACCATAATAATAAAAGATCATGTATACACTTAACATTATCAATGCCTATAAACTTATGACTTGAAAAATAAATAATCAATCTTCCTTAATTTTTATCACAAGTTAAACTTAATGATTACATTTACATCAAACATATATGAATGATTAATAAATGGATAGAAAATTATTACCATTAGTAAAACAAAAATATAGGGGTAATGAAGTCATTGACATTATTATTAACCTTTGATAAATACCAAGCTCCTTAGTGCTTTCGCAACATTAATAGATGGTCCAACATATACCATAGTAGTGGAAAAATATTTTCCCACAACATCATTGTTTTGATCATGATGATTTCCATATAGAGTAATAAAATTCAGAAAACTATTAGAATAATGACCCAACTCATTGAAAATAAAATATATCACCACTAAAATGTTATCAGTTTCCAAATTTTGTAATTGTTCAAGGATCTTTTATTTACAGTCATGGGCCTTGTGACAAAACTAAAAACAATTATAAAACTTTTCATATCCTTACAATCATTCATTCAAATATCATTTTCAAAAGATATAACATTTTGGTGGATTTCCACCAAAAATTATTTTTCAATTTATTCTCCATTTCCTACCAGCTTGAACTTTTCTTGTTTTTGTCTTCTCAAGGAACATAAGTATTGAGAAACTTTATATAAATTTCTCATCCTAATGAAAAAATTGTCATAACTTTTATTTTCTTAGAAAAAATAATATCTTTATAAACACTATTTTAATTCTAATTAAAACCAATTAATTTTTCTATCATGGGACTAGATAAAATTTATTACGTACCTGGCCATTGTTGTAAAATTTGATTCATATATGCCCACTTAATCCGCATCATTTTCAGTAATTCCTAGAATATTTTATCTATAATAACCCAAATAAGCTTAGGGAAATATTTATCACATAAATTATTGTTAAATTTCCCTCTTCACATAGTCGCAATATCATATTTCCCTTTGGAATTATTAACCAAAGTACGACATTGATCAACTTCACCTTCAAAATGAAAAATTGATTGTATCAACTTTTGATGTTCTAAACATCCCATGGCCTCAAATATATTTTTTAGGACATGGATCCAACATTTTAATATCATTGGATCTAAATTTTTAATGAAATGTGTATTGTGTTATCATATAAAATGACTTACTATCTTCATGCAACTTATTTCATTATTTGACTTCTCTATTTTTTGGATACCACCACCATTTATAGCTTATTTCAACTGATCCATCCCAATAAAAAACTACTCTATTTCAATTCCATCCATCGTAGAATGTTTATTCAAATAGATATCATCCTCTATATTCATTCCCACTATAGATTCCATATATACTCTATGGAAAACTATTCAGAAAAAACATAGTTTATTGGAATGAAAAATGGCAACCCTAAAATTATGTATCATTTCAATTTATCCATAAAGTATAATCCTTCATGGGAATACTATTAATATTATAATAAACTCAAAATTTATCTATATAATTCCTAAAATTCTAAATATAAGATCATAGACATATAAAATACATAATATAGAGTTTTATTTCAAGAAAACATTCTATTAAATTTGGGGATATTTTTAGGTTTATAGTTTTATAGAATTAGGTCAAAACTCATACATAAAAAACCATATAATAAAAATTAGACACTTCGGACCAGTATCTATTTTCTCCAAAATATAATAAATTAAAGATAAAACATAATTTATTTTCATAAATAATCTTCAACAATTTCATCTTGGCTTGTTACTTTCCCTTAACAATTATTAAACCCATTGAAAAACATTTTTAACAAGTAGTATGAGCACAAAATTATTATTAAGGGACACAATAAGAAAGGAAACGATTAGACTAGTGAAAAACATGAAAACCCATGAAATGATTACCTTTACCATAATTTTCTTTGAGAAATTTAATTATTTAATTTCCTCATGAAAAACAGAAAAACTATTTTCTCAAAAAACCCTTAAAACATGTACCACAAAAATAAATAATCTTTTTGAAAACATAGAGAATCAAATTTATAACCCATTTTAATCCCATGTAAGAAATAACTAGAGACCATTTAAACCCATATGATAATTGATTAGATAACTCCCTCTTATTTCCTTTTAATACATGGAAATTTACTCAAGGAATTGGGCACTATCTAGAAATACCCGTCATATAAGTTGTAATGATCTCAATCGAGGCTATATGGTACACCCATTGTATAATTTATATAAGGCTCACCCATTTCTCATGTATAATTCTCAAGTACCATTTAAAAAATATTTTATGCTTGTTTTTTTTCATCATAGAACATTTTCACTGTATATATGAAAATATAAAATTCCTTTTGTCATTTGTAAAGAAAGTGAAAAATTCTACACAAAGATTTATTTAAAAAAAGTGAATGAAATAAATAAAGCTCCTTTTATAAATCTATAATCTCTATATTATTTCATTATTAGAATCATTTTTAAAACATAGACATGGGAGAAAAAGATATTTTTAAGGTAAACATTAAAAGATGGGTTTTAAGAAATATCTCATACTATTTTGGAAACATTTGAATCATAATCCACATGAAATAATGACAATAAAAATGATTTACATATCATTATAATATTTATTTTAATTACATAACATATCATAAGGTATAAATATAAACCTAATAAAATAATATATGTTCATAACGTCAAAATATGCATCAATGAAAGGAGTTTGATACAGACTTCCTTACCTTGAGCCCGACATGCCACATGCAATTTTATCTCCCAGCATATTAAAATTATTTTAATTATTTTCTTTATTAAAAACCCTTATCAATTTTTTTCCCTTCAAATTCACTTATTAACATTTATTATATGATTACTTAATTGATTAAGTTTATATCACATTTTTTGACGATATTCTGTTTATGTGCCAAAATGACTTTAATAAATTGAAAATGGGAAAAGAAGTAATTAATAAATAATATAAATAATAATAAGAATTAAATTTTTTTTAAATAATTATAAATTTAAAACAAATCCTGAAATATGGTTTTGAAAAATGAACTACCTAATAATCATAGAGACGGTGGGTCGTACGTATGCTTGAGTTGAATTTTCAATTTTCAACAATCATTATGCTTAGAAGGACTGTATTATAATACATTTATATAATGATAATAAACTCATAAAAACCATATTAATTATTTGAACATAATTTTACATATAATCCATGTGATGTGGTGATGAAAATATAGTCACATCACTTCATGGAGGTGGTATTCCACACGTACAGATAAATAATGCTATCATTTTTTAGTGAGAGGAAGGGTAAGAAATATAATTATATTTTGTCGTTTAATAATGATAAATATTTAAAGATTTATTTATTTATATCATTTTCATAACATATATTTTATAAATTTACTCTTATTACCATCCGTGTAAATCATTAGTGGAAAAACATTACTCGCATCATGAAGGGGTAGTCTACAGTACACACGAGTGGTGTTATCATATCACCTATAGAATGGGAATTAAGAAGTTATATGTGATATAATAATTCCAAAATGCTAAATATATTAATATTTAATATAGGTATAATTTAAATCCAATATTATGATAATCCATTATAGGTGATGATGGAAAATAAATGACAAAAGTTCACATGGTGGTAATCCACCGTACAGAGAAATGATGATTTCGTATCGCTTTTGATGGTAGAGGATATAGATTTAGGTTATTATATTATCATAATAAAAAATAATTTTATTTTATATAATTTTTTTAATATTATATTGAAATTATATAATATTTTAAAGAGTTAGAATAATAAATAAAACAAATACACTCAGTTTATCATGATACATATTCTTCGAAAAAACTCGTTATGTTATCACAAAAACATATCATAGGACTGATTTATGTACAGAAAAAGGATTTTAGTATGTTGTTAGGTGATAATGGATGATATTATTGAATGGACCTAGAAACCAAATTGGATTTAAAGGTGTGAATATGAGGAGATATGGGGTGGATTTTAATTATTGTTGTGAGTGGTACACTTGTAAATTTTGAAAACAAAATGTGTACCCACATTTTTACATGTACAAATTGTGTAAAATGAACCATCATCGATATTTATTCATAATAAGGTTTAAATAAATTCCTAAAATATAATTTTTACAAGTTTTTAGGTCATTTTAACACTTTCGTTTTTATATTTACCCCCATGAAAATATATTTTTACCTTAACCAGGGCAGACGTTTTTTACTATTTTCACTATTCATTATGAAAATAAATTATATTGCACCTACTAGATAATATAAATTATTATTATTATTCCAATCATGGAATCAAATTTACAAAATTAATTTGACATATGTTTCAAATATTAATTTAAAATTAAACCTCCCGACGCGATGAAAAAGTTGGTTTTCAAGAAGTATCTGTTTTATACAAAAGATGATTTTATATTAAATATGTGTCTAATAAGAATCATTTATGAATTTAATTAATATTTATATACATATATTATACATATTTATTTTAAATTAATACTCGTTATGGTTTTTTAACTAATTAAAATTGAGAAACATTAAGTACTTTAAAAATGTTTTTAGGAAAATATCGTTTGTAAACCAAAAAAATAAACTTTAACTAAAATACAATGTAAAGTTGATTAAATAGAAATTAAGTTGATTAAATATAACTAAATAATACTTATGTTACATGAAATCACACTAAAAATATAATTTTACTTTTTAAGCATTTAATTTATTGAAAAGTAATGACATTTTAACCAAATTCGGTATTTTTAACTCTTCATAAAAAATATACATTTTCCAAAAAATAATTTTTTTACCGAAATTAGATTTTAATATTATTATTTAAAAAATGAATATCTATTTTTAAAATATTTTTTTAAAAAAATACTAGAAATTAATTATATTAGTTTCTCATAAATATTAATTAATATATATTTTAAGAAAACATAATATTACTAATCAAACATACTTTACTAAAAAATAAATCATTTTCACTAATAATTTACCAAGAAATGGATAAAGATTTGAAAATTTTTAAAAATATTTTATACAGTCTTTAATAATATTTATACCCACTAATTTAATGACCAGGTTATAACATTCATATATTTCGCTGGTCGTTTATGCTCATTGTTTTGTATCAAATACGCTATCAAACATTATATTATTCTATTAAAATATTAGTGTTTTATATTTTCCCCATTTAACAAATTGAAACTTTGAAAATTTTAATTTGTCTTTTTAAATAATGGTTGAAAAATTATATGTAACTTTTTTGGAAACTCACATCATAGAAATGGTTAGTAAAATATCCTCATGATAAGAGAAAAATGAAGTGTGATGGTCATATGTAGTAACACATACTAGGCTTCAAAATATGGGAGAATTCATGGTATGTGAAGATTAAGAAATGTAATAAAAGAATAATAACCAAATAATAATGGGGAGTGAGAGAGATTATTGGTTCTAGTAAATTGAATGATCATGGGAATGATATAGACCTCAATACCATAATTCTATGATGAGATAAAAGACCAATGATTCCTCAGATATGTAGTTAATATGGGATTTTTTTAATTCCGGATACTTTTAATAGAGTTTAAGAATAACTTTACCATAAAAACTAATAACATATGGAGATATACTTACTTGAAAATTAGAGTTTCATCCGTTAATCAATTTCCAAAAAAATCTCAACTTTACTAATTTTTTTAACAAAGTTGACTTTTTAAACCCAAATAACTAAAATAAACATTTAAAGGATGAAATAACAATAAAAGGGATAAAGACATATTCCTACTATTTTAATACATTAACTTAACCAAAAATGGTTTGAAAAATGTTTGATAATTTGAAAAATGAATAATCTTTCATGCAATTAAATACCTCATTAATATTTAAGACCATAACAACAACACCAAAAGTTTCAGTTAGAACATTCAATAAATAACTATATTTAAAAATCATCCATAATATTACACACCAATATTGAAACCCAAAAATCAAATGGAATTGATCACAATGATTTTGGGAGTAACTCAAAAATTATATATAGTCTCATTAGTCACAAATCAAGGGATATACCCAAAAAAAATTCACAATCCTTAATCATATACTCACCATGATATGGTAATCATAACTATAAATCAAAATTAAAATAATATATGCTTTCAAAATATTATTTGACCAATATTCCTAAAACAATATCGCATTGTATTTTATTTACCTTAACCATATAATTTTTAAAAAATACTGAACATATTCTAAAATTTCATTAACCATTTAATAACCATATAACTTTTTAATCCCATTTTTTCCAAAAACTAACTTAATCTATATCTATAAAAACTTAAAATTAACCAGGAAGTCATGTAGGCCAGTGAAAGGTGATGCACCCTTATCACCCTTTAGTTTTGGTTTCAAGATTCAAGGCCTTTACTAATGTGACGAGTTGTCACATAACCTACAGTTTGTCATTTTTATAAAAAAATATAATTCATATAATGGTTCTATAAATATTAGTAATATCGTTAAAAATAACCTTTATCATAAAAGATCAAATATTCCTTAAATGTTATCAGCACCTTTAATTTTATATCCTGAAAAAGAAAATTGAATTCTTCCACAGATCAATATTTTCAAAAGTTTAACCTAATGGTTAATTATACCTAAAACATATATTAAAACGTGAAAAAAATAACCCAAATTATTTAAATTTATTAAAAACATTATAAAGTGGTTCCTATGTCATTGATATTACGATCAAACTTCAATAAATATCGAGCTCTCTTGAGCATTTATCACTTCACTTGATTGACCAACATCAATCGTTGTAGTATTGAATAATTTTAACAGGATTTTGTAATTTCATTCTTGATTATTTCCATCTAGAGTAACTAACATCGGACACCTATTGTCATAGTGAACCAAATCATTTCAAATCAAACATATCACAATTGGATGGTTATCAGTTACCATATTTATTGATTGCTCAGGACTCTTATTTAATGTTACGAGCCCTGTAACCGAACCGACCACACCTAAAACGAAATATATATCCATTCCAAAATTCCTTGAAATTTCATCCACTTTACTTATAACATTTTTGTGGAATAAATATATAATTATTTGATGGTGTTTTCCCTATTTATTTTCACCTTAACCTTTTCTTACTATTGTGATCCTATGAATCATAAGCATAATATCCAGGGTGATGATAATTTTTTAATATTTTATAATATTTATGAATGAGATAGTAATTTTACCTTAAAAGGAACTATATTTACAATAGAGTGGATGACACTAAACCATGAGGTTCATCAAAATATTGTGTTGCAAGCAAGACTATGTTATGCTGAATAATAGCACACTTTAAATATTATTATTTTAATATAGAAGCTTTCACATAACCATTCTATTTGCATGAATGAATAGAAATTAATATATTTATTTTATATATTTTTATAATTGTTTTACATTTATCCAAAAAAATTTCTAGTTTTAAGATAAGGATAAATCCAGTATTATTCTTAAAAGGGAATTTTTTAAAAAATCTATTTTAGAAACTTTTAATTATCAACACATTTTAAATATTATTTTTGACACTTTAATAATATTTATATGAAATAATAATATTCATTTTTGAAATCAAAATATCAAACTTTATCATTGGTGAATTTTTTGAATTTTTCTATAAACATTCATATTTTGATGAATAGTGAGTAATATTGAATTTTAGTTGAAAACTATTTTTTCATTGGATTTATTTATATAGTTGAAGACAACATGAAATGTGTTCTATGAACTTTTCCATAAAATTTACTCAATTGGGTTCGAAAAGTTCACAGTGCGACACTGCATTTTTTCATGGGGGTCAGTGAAGGTAGCGAAGGAAGCAACCCAAAGGGCTAGGACCACAACCCGACAGTAAGACCAAGTAGGGATGTGGGGGAACAACCCCCGAGGTATGGAGAAATTATATTAGCTAAGTACCTAAAGTGGATCCCAAGGTACCTGCATGAAAATAACTAGGTGCCACCATACTGGAGATGAATGAAGCAATTATTTTGGTTAAGTAATCAATATGGTGGCCAAGTTAGGCCAAATCACTAACAACGTGCAAGTAACTTCCGCACCCCAATTCTGGCATGCTACATACTTGCGCTCCCAATCACTATTCTCCTAGGGTCACTTATTTTCGAAAAAAAAGACACTTATGTACTTCCTTTCTATATAAGAATTTCTCTAAAGACTAATTTCTACTCTGGTTACCCTTGTGCTTCTCCTAAGTCCTCTAAAACCTTCATGGTGGTTATTTAACACCTAGTGAGGAGGAATTGAAGTATGATAAATGTAATTAAGTCCCTTTAGTGTTTGAAATCCATAATAATTGTGAGCCTAAATTGGCTAACCACCCTAAATCAGAAACACTTGTGCAGCACCTATTCCTCTCAAATGAACGTGAGTGCCCCACTTCTAGGAATACATGTGATTACTCTTGAAGGCTTTAGTCAAGTCCTACCCATGTATTAACATCCAAGTTGTTCTTCACTTATGTGAACATTAGGTTTCCCAATCCTACTTGTGTGCCCATACTTGTGTGCCTCCTACTTACTTGGGCACCCTTCTTTGGGTAATAGGGATTACAGGATAGAGAAACGTTGGGTTCACTTGACTCCAGACGCATTCAATTCAATTCACATCATAGGAGGATCTGGTGAAGGCTTGGTCCAGTTCTCTGTGCAGCTGCAATGGAATTTAGTTCAACCTCTTTCGATGGTCTAACGATTTCTACATGAATCATGACTCCTCTACAGCTATGATTAGGGCTAGTTTCCTGGAACATCCATTACCATTTCAAAACCCCGTGATTTTGAGAATTTTAGGGAATGTTGTCAGAAGATTTTTGTGTATTGATTCTAGAACCAAAGCTCTCTATCACCCAGTTTATCCCTGGATATGTGTGGAAATTTATGTCTCCAAAATTCTTCCCAGGTTTTCTTATATTGCAGTGGGGGAAGAGTTCTATCACATGAAATTGGTGGTCTATGAGTCATGGTTCGACTTCTCCTCCTTCTGTAAAAATCTTGGACACCCTGTGGATGTCTACAGATGTGGAATAAAGGAATTATATCCTCAAAAAAATTAATGTTCAGGGGACAGCGGCATGGGTTTGGGTGGTGGTGAGGGTGTTTCTGGCCAGAGTTTATTAGCAGTTCCAATTGGTGTTAAGGAGGTGAAAAGTGTATCCCGGGGGGGAAACCCATTAGTGGTAGAGGTACAACATTGCTTTCTCAAGGACCCGAGTACTAAGGTTCTGGTATATGATAATTCTTAGCAGGAGGGATCCACTATGATACTAGTAGTGAATGAAGGATGGGCTATGCTATGTGACAGTGGTAATTCATTGGATGTTGAGATAGTGACGACTGTAGATGTAGGATCTCAGACTCCCTTGAATTCTTTTTATGTTGAGGCAGTGCATGCATGAAGTGGTTCTTGTGAAAGAGGTGGATATCAGATAATTGGAAGCGAGGGAGAGTTATTAGGTGGAAAGGGATAGGAGAAAAACTCATGGGGTGTCTACCAATCCATTCTAGTTCAAGATGGGATGGTCCAGCTATTATGCTGGGCAACCACATTGAAGGGCTAGTGAATGAAGATCAGGTTCAGGACTTAGATGCATCTCAGACTGATCAACATGGGGTGTCCAGTGATGAGTCTGCTGAGTTCTCACCATGATATACTGTTGATGATATTCATGATAGAGGGACTCTCAGCCCAAGGAGGAGGGAAAACATGAAGGGGAAAGGGTGAAAGGACTATTAATTATTACCTCTCCCAATGGAAATATGGTCTACCAAAAAGTCAAACGACATGATGATTGTAGGTGACTCCAAAACCAGTGGAGGCCATGTTGAGTCTACGGATCACAGTGCTGCATCCCTTCAGCTACAGGAGTCAGGTGTGGCCCATGAGCAATCCTTTGAGCTGTTGTTACATTCAGATGAAGAGATAATGGAAATAATTTTGGTGATTAATGCCTCTGATGAAAAAGCTAATAGGATTATGATAAAATTTTTAATGTGGCAACCAATTAAGAGCAAGGTGCATGGATTTAAAAGGAATACCTTATACTGATAAGGCGATACAATGAAGGGAAGATTAATCAAGAGTAGTATATGGAAACTTGGGACAATATAGCATCTCATTTTGAAGACTTGTTAGAGGTGTTCCTGATACACAAGTATCCCTTATCTCTTGGAATCTTTTTAGGGACAATACATTTAGCAGGATCAAATTTCTTTTCAATTGTTTTGTAATTTCCCATGATGCTTGAATTGGGTATTTTCACAATTCTACCTTAAATTTGTTTTTTGAAAAAAAAAGTTAATTTGGAGGTTTCATCAAGCCTTCTTCAAATCCATTCATGGAAATGATTCTTCTTTATTGGCACCATTTTCTGAAAGGGTATATGTTGAAACCTCCACCAAAACCTCATGACTCATCAAACCATTGTGAAAGGCACATCAGCGTCTCTCCTATTTGGGTTTGTATATCTGTATTCCGAGGATTCCCACATTTTTTTCACAATGCAGTTAGGATTCATAGAGGGTCTATGGGTTTGTATATCTGCAGTCACATGGGCCTTTCTCCTAAGAAAAGTGTTGGGGGGGTCTCGATTTAGAGGATTTGGTTTTGGGTTATTTCCTACCATTTTCATCTCTAAATCGTTGAACGGTGGGTATCTTATAGGGAAGGCATAGTTCACACTTGCCTTTTCATTCATGAAAATGAGAAATCTCCCTCCCCTAATTGGACAAATTCTAGGGTGGCCATCCTGGTGTATGCCCCTAACCTTTCAAGTAGGAGGTTTCAGTCTTGTACCTCTCTACTTCCTTCACCTTCACCCCTTACTTACATTGAAACCTTGTCCAATTTAAAGAGATCATAGGGAGGGACCGTCACCTCACCCTCTTCCCCGGTCAAATTGGCCTCGTCCACCCTAACCATCGTATGCACGTCCTCTTCCACTAGCGAAAGAGGAAAAGTGAGGGTTCCTTTCTTGAATCCTCCACATACACTTGTTTTATCACCCCAAGAATTACTCACTTGGGATTATAGATTTGTGATGATCACAAAATCTGCACAACCTAAAACTCTTGAACTAAGAGAACTTTGATTCCCACTATATTTGGGATACATAGGAATTCATCATCAGTGCCCAAGATCATTTGATATCATCTTCATGAATACAACCTCAATAACTTTAATCCAGACATCCTCTTTCAGTGTATTCCCTGAATTAATTCCCCATAAATTCTTGATTTATGAGAGCTATGATTCTGGCCATTATTGGGATATATAGGAAGCCATCATTAGGGAATGACCTCATTGGATATCCTCTTCATGAATCCAACCTCAATTACCTTATTCCTGGAATCCTCATTAAGAGTAAGCTCTGAATTAATGCACCCTAAACTCTGGGAGAATGGGAATTTTGATTCCCACCATAATTGGGAAACATAAGAAGACCTTATCAGTGCCTGAGCTCATTGGATATCCTCTTCAGTAATCTAACCTCAATTACCATAATCCAGGATTCCTCATTAAGAGTAAGCCTAAAATTAATCCCCCCCTAAAATCTTGAACTATGAGAACTCAGATTCCAACTATAATTAGGATATATAGGAATATTTTATTAGGGTCCGAGCTCATTGGATATTGTATTCAAGAATCCAACCTCAATTAACTTAATCTATGCATCCTACATAAGAATAAGCCCCAAATTAAGCCCCCCTAAACTCTTAAACTATGAGAAATGTGATTCCCACCACAATTGGGATACCTAGGAATCCTTCCTTTGGCCAGATCTCCATATACTTTCATCCATAAATCCATCCTTTTCAAGAAGTAAGCCCAAACTCATTTCTCTCAAATTACTCTACTCTTATATGAGACTCATCGAACAATGTGGGATTTGATTCCAATCCAAATGGGATATGTAGGAAGTGTCTCTATGATTCAAACCCAAAACATCAAATAAACCCTGTTATTCTTGGTCCATATTCCTAAAACGGTCTAATCCAACTTGGAAACCCATATTCATTCCATGTTATTTGGGATTCTTAGGCATAGGTCCAACACTGAACCATGAATAAGCACCTTTTTCATAGCTTTCATTACCCCATGACATTAAACTGTATGTCTAGGTCCTTATTACATGACCTTAAAAGGTATGATGTGTCCAATTAAGTAACACCAAACTACGAGGGTTCTAATTCCTTTCACTGGGATGCGTAGGTAGCCCATTTATGGGTACGATCCCAACACCAAAACAAACCTTATTCTCCCTGGACAACAATAAATTCTTGAGTGCCCCCACTGAGTGGTTTGAAAACTAGTATCATCATAACAATGGTTAAAAGAATCTCTATATATTATATGATATGATACATTGATGGAGAACCTTAATTACATATAGATGCCACCATTAATGAAGAACCTCAAATACATACATATAATTCTAAATTTCACACATGCAAATAATTGATTTCAAATTCCATAGGAACCCTATTTTATACATGGTCAATTAATATGGATTCATGAAAATATCTATAATCTATAAGATAGTCCCAAAGTAGACAATAATTCTCCCTAAAAGTGTATGACGAGTCTGACCTACCATCCTCTCAACCAATGCATGTTCTTATGTATTGTAAGTTCAAACTCAATGAATGCATGACTTTGGAAATCAAGTCCCTTTTGGATATAGTACTATTTTATTTTGTTTTTTCCATAAATAAATCTAATGGAAACCACCTGCAAGCAGTGATTCATAACCATAACACGCATTCAAAGGAACTAAGAATGAAAAATGGTGAACCCGATGTGAATTATTGACCATGTTAATATTGTTACCCATTTGTTAGGCCCCTATCAATTTATAAAGGAAGGCCATATGAAGGAATCAATCACGCATGTATCCATCTAAAATATGTTTCTTTAATGGTGTTTATTTTTTTCCAAGTTTTCTCAGAACTCCCTTCACTCCAAATGGATTCCTTCAAGTCTGCAACTATGAATTCCCCAACTTCTACTCAAACGAGATCTTTATCCGCTGAAAGGAAGTCATCACCAACTCAACATCCTCAACACTGGGTATCTAATGTACTAGTAAGGGAATAAAATCAACACAGTACCATTAAAACCTTGGAGGCTGCCAATTATGATCTCTAGGTTAACAAAAACCCACAATTGTCATGTCAATGATGACCGGTGGTCATGAAGCTGACAGTTAAAACCACCATCTTCAACTATTCCAGGTCCTCTTCCATGGAACAAAACAATAAACACCACCCATACTACTGGGATGTGGATTAATAGGTCACTTATGGCCTCAACCAAATGATTAAGGGTCCTTCCTGATGACTCCTACCAACAATAACCACTAACAGAAATGTATGGCATTGAACCTCCAATATGATGGGGGTGTTCCCTCTGGTTGTTTGGCCCATGTCCCTCAAACCCAGGCTTGCACGATGACCCTCTACGGAAAACATCCAGAAAACAGGGGCATTTTCTTACCTTTTCCCCCTATAGAGACGTCCATTAACCTAATTTTATGTCAAATAATGAATGGACACATAAACCCATCCTTCCCAGTTCCACTAGCTAGTAGACTCATCTGGAAGCAACCAACCAATCCCATAAGTTGAATTTGATGGAGTACCATGAACATACACATACACCTATTTACAAACTACTAGCCAGTGAGAAGGCTTGACTGACTACATTAAAGGAATCCCTCCAAATTAATGGTTTGGAAACTCTTAAGTGGGAATATACACCTACCTACCCTCATCACTCCTACCAGAAATCTCATCTGTCATCATTGAGAGAAATCTGTCAACCCTTCTAGGAAAAAAATATCCACTAAGCACATACACATTTAGGACACATGAACCTACCCCCATAAATGAGTACTGTCAGCACCCACTGATAAGAATGTGAGAATATGATGAGACACATGAACCTAATCCAGATACGTAATGGACATATATTCCCATTTCGTCTGCTGAAGTCACCAAAAATATCTTATCAATGGTGAAAGGGAAGACCCAAATTTATACCCATCTTCTGGAAGCATTCCAGAATATTATAACATCAACTTCAGTAGTAATAGTGGAACATATATATAAATCTATACCCACACCTAGGATGACTCATAATAATTCCATCCTAGAGTATATACACACCTCCATTCTAGTCCACGAGGGTTATGGGGCATACCACTTTATATCATAAGGATATACAATTTATGAACCTACACCCATTCCAATTGAATATAAGCACCCCCTTATGATGACCATTCCAAGGTAGTAATATACACATAACCATGATAACCACTTATCCTAGTAAGTGTCCCCAACGACATGTAAAATATCATGCAAGAAGAAGTCATGCCAAACAAAATTGGAAAATTGGGATCCATTCTGTGATCTGGATCCACTTAATGATGATGTTTTTGAATCCCTTAGACATTTATATGTTACAACTCAATATCCTACTCTCCCATTACCAAATTATGGGATTAGTAGCATTAACTATGAAATGCTCCATTGGACACTTCATTATGATGGATTGCTTCATGAAAATTCAGTCAATATAGAGACCCTATCTCCAGATGAGATCCACGACAACTCTCTGTGTGGATAGAAGACCAATGAGAAAAAGGATTTATTCCTTTTTGTAATCCACCCTGGTGGTCCTTCCCATGATGTAATTCTATACGTATGTTCCCTTTCTAGTAGTGTTTCACATTGTCAAGACAATTATCTAATGGAAAATATAGTAATGATAAGGAGATTAGAAATGATAAAGAGCTCTTATATCATGGAACTTTCCAACATGAGGACAGTCAGGTATGAGGTCTTGTCAATAACATATGAAATAATTTCTCAAAATGATGAAATCACAGGGTGACAGTCATTCTCCAAACCCCCCTAGGGTCATTTTCCTTCTAATGTATAAGAGTAAAAAGAAATATATTCCACTGTTTGTAATAAAACTATCGAGAAGCGTCCACTCTGTTCAGACCAAGTGGAGAAACCTCTTGTAAAATATGATGATGATATGTTGAACATGACAAAACAATTTGATAAATGTTATGTACTAGTGATGTTTTATCCTTTGAAACCACTCAATAAAACTTTCTAGAATTTAGGGAATAAGACTGAATTCCTGATATCCACATCACCTTATGGAATACTCTTCATCATTTTAAAGACAAAGTATTACCATATGAGGAATAAAAAAGTAATGTAAATGTAATATATGGGATGGATTTCCAAATCAACTTGGCATCTCTTTCTTTTTTCTGACATCCAAAGGTTGAAAATAAGTAGATAAACCTTTAGCATGCATGCCTAGATGTACGAAAGAGGTGGTGCCTATTAATTTTGATACCTCATCTGGTGTTAGTATCAGAGTTCATGGTGAACACAAAGTATTGAATTCCACTAAACACCAAAATCAGAAAATTCCGCCAAAAGTGGTCTCATGCAATGTTATTTCCCACAGACAACTACAATCAAAAGATTTTGCATGTAATCAATGATACGCTCAAGAACAAGCCTAGAATAGCTCTCATAAGAGTTAGACTCAATGAGAACTTGTTGTTGAGATACATTTTCTTCAAGCATCATAGAACATTAAGAAGGACTCCCTCTTAACGGATGTCAGTCATCAGATGTAAAAAATATATGAAATTGCACAACAAGCTTTTGAAATATGTGATTTGAGTGTTTTTTGGATAATGAATCCTACCAATTTCTAGACCAAAATTTTCAAAATTAGCAGAGAAGATGAGAAAATCTCAGCTATAGCAGTTCGAGATCCACCCCAGCCTATAGGTTCGGGGGATTATTTCACTTATCCTTTGAATTCAATAAACTATGATTGGAGGTTTGAAGAAGAAGACAAGGAATAATCCCATCCAGTAGGAATTGAGGATTTTTCACATCAATAATCCCCTCCTCAACGGAAGTCAGTTTTTTCCCGATTAGGGAAGAAGCCACAAAGTGAGTGCATAACTAAACTATCCAAGGATTACCTTCAGATAATTGTTCGTTAAATAGTTCCCAGGAATTCATCATATTAAAGAATATAGTGTCATGGAAGATAAAAAAGAAGATAATCTTACACTGATACTGATAGAATTTCATCAATGCATTATGCATCAGTTAATGTCATTAATACCATTAAAGTTGATCCTCTAGAGAATGATTCTAGTTTTGGGGAGCAAGAAGATGATGTTCATATCCATAATATGGTACAAAATAATGAAAATGAATGAGATGTCTATACCCAATATCAGAGGCTCACTTAGAATCTGGGTATTCCATTAACTAACCTACTCCCACCCATTCAAAAGGCATATAAAAAGGGGAAAGTTAAATGTCAAATCAAATCTAACTTTTCCATCATATAAGTTCAATATCTTCCTAGTAAGGAAATATTTTCTTAGCCGGAAGAGGAGATGAAGGATTTAAAAAGACTCAATATAGAGTTACTTCAAAGTAGCATTTCTGCTAGAAATGCTTCTCAGGAAGATCCTCAACTTTAACATCCTATAGGAACACCTCATTAATGAGGTTTTGTTTCAACTACAGGAAAGGACAATGAATTCCCTCCATTGGGTACACAATCAGAGTAGGATTAAACACATCCTTATGGTCCTTCCCTAATTGGTTATCCATGACAAATACCAATAACATCACCTCTAGTGGTTTTTCCAGTCATTGCATTAGTTCAAGATCTAGCTGCTGTAATTCCACAGGTCCCAACTCATCGAGATATTCCCAAAATTCTTATAAATACAATTAATGCATTAACAAAAAGATTGGAAGATAAGGAAGAATAGAGTTCACCAGTATAGCCATCGAATAAAGCTTAACCGGAATGGGTGGATCTGATCCCTCCCCCAAAAAACATTGTGAATACTACATTCCCAATCCATAACAGTTCGGGAGATCCAGAGCAGCACTTAACGCATTTTTTTCTCATTGTGATTCCATGATGGGGAACCCTCAATAATAAAAAGTATTAAATCTCAGATGATTTGTGTAGTCATTACAGGGGATAGCCTTTTTCTAGTATACAATTTTTTAGTCTCGATCAATTACTAGATGAGAAGATCTCTAACATAAATTTATTCTCGAATTTAGCTCATTTTTTCTGAAGACAATAATTTTTGATCATAGAAATTGGAAACAAAGGGAGAATAAAGGAGTTGATGATTTAATTTATTGATGGAAATGTTTAAAATATTCCTTAAATATAGCACTCTCATAAGAAGAGTTGCAGCCAATTTTTGTGGAAATTCTTTGTGATGATTTATGCACACCACTGATCCTTGTTAAATACACAAGAGGGTTTCGAGACATTACTTTAGTTTCCCAATAGGTGGAGGATTACATTGTGGAAACAAAAGGTAAATCTCATGTAATTCCATCAGCTCTGGGAAGGAGAATACGGAACGACGATGCTACTACAGTCTAACTCAAACAAGAACATGTACTAGCTTCCACTTCAAATCCATCATCATATCGAAGGGCTCCACCTTTCGAGCATCAGCAGTAATGACTGCCTCATCAAGACGATAAAAAAATATCAAATATAGAGATAGTTTGATGAGTTAAAGAACAAAGTTTATTATTTTCAGAATGAACATGTTCCCATTTACTTCATTTCCGCTTTATTGAACAATTTGGTTCTGTTTCCATGGATGAAGAAACCGAACAAAAAAAGAGATAAAGATCTTCAGAATTATTTCCCCTTTCACCAAATGTTGGGACATCCCATCGAGGAGTGTTTTTTTTTCAATCGAATCCTACAAAAGTGGTATAATCTAGACATATGATACTAAAAATTTAATAATCCTATATAGCATGTGTTACTACTACTAATCCAGAGAAAGATGGAGAGTGGCATGAAGTAAAAAAGAAAAAATGCACAAAAGTATGATTATTGGAGGGTCATGAAAATGATGAATCGAACTCATGCCATTATACAAACATAGTTAAAACAACCGATTATGTCTTATACCACTTATTTCATAGTAAACCTATTTTCCTCAAATGATCAGTCCTATAATGGTCAATCCTCAAAGAAGTGTTGTGATCATAAGGACAAAGTGAAGTTAGAAGAGAATGATCTCTTGTCAAAACCAAAGTTGTCCTTGACTCGTTTAGATTTCATTCCATCTGTTTCAAAATAATGAGAACCACCCAACCAAACGGAAAAACCAGAACCAAAATGTAAAGAATAATCTTCCTTATATGAAGAATTGATCTGTGGTTCATTTATCATCATCCACTTAACAGATCCCTTTGTAAATTAAAATTCTAGTTATGATGAGGTTGAATTCACCATACATAATTGGGGACCTAGAGGAAGAACCCAGGTTCGAGGATTCAGGGGAAGATGTGGATATGATTCAAAAAAATATTTTAACTATACCCATACTAGAACCGTATATATGGAGGAAACACGTGGGAGAGCCCTTCAGCAGGCTCAGTAAGAATAATGAAATTATCCCACACATGATAGGATCGGTCCTAACATGATAATTTTTGAAGATAAACTAGAGGTTAGACCATCATTCTATTAGCAAGTAAATAGAC
The DNA here is from genome assembly GCA_963277665.1 of Viscum album. NCBI lineage: Eukaryota > Viridiplantae > Streptophyta > Magnoliopsida > Santalales > Viscaceae > Viscum > Viscum album. Next base: position 408,097,305 of record OY728129.1, on the reverse strand, counting down.
CATATAAGTCTAATATAATAAAAATATAAGTATTTCCATCTTCTTCCCCAATAAAGTGTACATATACATCAAGAGCATCAACTTCCAATACACCTACAAAACCACATCTCCATGCTGGGAAACACAGAAATATGGACCAAAATTACGATGTTTTGAATTAGCTAGCCCAAGTACCGGCCATGTTATCAATCTTGGATACCGTGAATCTGCCTAAATATATTTGAGAAGAACTTATTGAGTCTTTATAAAGTCCAAAAGAGTTTGAAAAAGAGGTTTCTGCTGCCAAGGATTTCCATATAGTGAATGATCTTGTAGAATGTCTGGAAGTTATCCCTTTTACAGATGTAGATGAAGATGATGCTATATATGAACACATCAGGATCTTGTACCAATCTGGTAGGGTTAATAATACATACATCCAATGATCCTTCATTGATAATGGATTAGGATCCATCCTCATTCCCATGCATACACTTCATCGATTGGGTCTTACTAAATGAAACTTAACTCCTTCCACTTTAATTATTAAAATTTATGACAATAATCACCAAGAAACTCTAGGTGAGATTACACTCAGAACTCAATTTTGGTATCTTGTTTCTAATTCCGATATCATGGTTGTACGTCAAGAAACATCCTTCATAATTCTTCTAGGAAGGCCTTGGCTACAACAACATGTGGCCATTCCTTCGTCATATCACCAAGGTATCAAGTACTTCTTCAATAGCCAAATTGGTACATTATAAAGAGACAAGGATCTATTCAAAATGTGTGAATCATAGTATATTGAAGTAGAGTACTATCACACAAAGGTAATGAGGTCCATGACAAAATATATTACTAGAATCTATGCTCCAAATGGCCTAGAAAATGACCCAACTATAACATTCACACATTTGAGTATAGATTAAGTTTTTTCTATCAATCAAATTGATAGGATAGACCCAATTCCAAGCACTCTTCGAATGACTTCCATAATTTCAATTATCGTAGTTGGGACTGAAATCATGGGAGAAATTATTGATTTACCATGTAGTGAAAAAAGATTAAATAGAGATGTATTGATTTTATATGCTAAACTTCATCATGACTTTTCTTCATCAATCAGGCTATAATAAGTTGTCAAAATATTAGTGGAAGACAAGGATGTTGATTCCCAACCCATCATCTCCTCCTCAATATTCCAGAAAGACCCATCATCATCAATAGTTTCATGGATAGTTGAGTCTTCTTCAGGATGTTCAAATACTGACTCCTCCCCTAGTTTTGATTTTTTTTTCATCTCTTAATTTGAAAGTAGAAACAGAAGAAGTGTTACATAAAGAAGAATTAGAATAAGATCTCAAGGTTGCTCCTCATTCATTTGAGTAAGTCATTTCCACCACTATAGCTGAGCTTAGAAAAAGAAATATGGTTAGAGAAGAATATCCACACCCCACTCTAATTAGTGTGGCCATGACTTCTGATGATAAAGATATGTATAATTCATCTAAAAAGAATCATCGAGATATAATTTTTTGAAACTATACAAAACATCCATTCCTTAATCCCGATGTAGCCATTAATCACTTGGTTTTGTATGAAGTGCATCGAGGATTCTAGTAGGCAGCAAGAACAACACACCCAAATCATGCATATAAAATTAAGTATTAAGTCGATAATATTATAAATGATAACATTGTCATGGATATGAAATATTCCAAATGGTTGGGCCAACCTTTCCCATTTAAAAATCAGAATGGGAAAATTAGAGTTTGTATTTATTTTAAAAATTATAACTGACATTTTTCTAAATATGAAATTCCAGTTCCGATCATAGCACGTTTGATTGATGAAACAGCTGGCTATGGAGATATCTACTTCATGGATAGTTATTCTGGGTAAAATTAAATCTGAATGGCCCTATAGGATGTGGTGTCTGCATCCATTCGAACACCTGAAGGTGTCTTTTTCTATCGGTTAATGCCCTTTGGCTTAAATAATGCAGGTGTAACATATCAACGTGCCATGAACCATATCTTCAAACCCTTCTTAAGAAATTTTTTCATATGAAAAGTGGATAATCTTGTAGTTAAATCTAGTCAATGTTCACATAACCTAGCGGACATGGAGGATATATTCATTAAACTTAGGAAACATAATATGAAGATTACTACCTTGAAATGTGCTTTCCGAGTAACCTCAATGAAATTCATCATCTTAATTTTATGCCATCATGGCATCACAGTAGATCACATGAAGACAAAAGAAATCAATTTCATGTCACCTCCTTGAAATTAGAATGAACTAAGTGGACTTCAAGGAAAATTTTCCTACATTTAGCTCTTTATCTCCAAATTGACAGTCAAGTGTTTACCCTTCAGTAGATTAATGAAGAAGGGAGTCACCAATCAATGGACTTAGGACTTCTAAGAGGCATTTGGTACCCTCAAAAAATATCTCTTGAGTCCATTAGTATTAATTCCAAATATTTAAGGAACACCATGTATTCTCTATGAGAAATCTTTAGAGCGATCACTTAGTGCCTTCCCCGCCCAAAAGAATGATGCTAGGAATGAAAATATATTTTACCATATCAGTCAAACTATTCTTGACATAGATAAATGATATTCATTTATTGAGAAGTTCTCCATGAAATTAATATTTTCAATACATAAATTGAGGAACTACGTGAAACATCCGGAGGTTCACTTGGTATCTCGTAATAACCTGCTCAAATTGATCCTCAGTAATCCTATTCGTACAGGCATTTTGGCATGGTGGGAAGTTTTTTTAATATTTTGTTATCCACTTTGTGCCTCAGATGGTAATAAAAGGCCAAGCCTTGGAAGATTTCATTGATGACCACCCGTTTAAAAAAGATACATCATTGAATATTGATCTTATAGATGAAGAGATCTTCTTTATTAAAGAGAATCCCCAAACATGGGAAATGTACATTAATGGTGATTCCAGAAGTACAATGGGGGGAAATGGAAAACCCTAAACTCAAAAAAGAGATATTAGGAATTGTACGTTTCTCCCCCAAAAAGGTATTTTTTCCATATTCCATCATGTTATGAGAAGGTGGTACCAACAATGAAGAAGAATATCCAGATCTCACTATTGGACTACAATTGGTGCTCCAGGAACAAGTGCACCACCTGAAAGTGAAATGTGATCCAGAGTTGCTAATCAAATAGATCAATGTGGATTATGCTATCAGAAAAAAAGAGTTAATCCTACTATGTGATAATGTTTGATGGTTAATAGGTGAATTTCCCTTAGATCCAACATTGTCTTTTTTCCAGTGATCACAAAATTCCCATACTGATTCAATGGTTAATGCCCCCTAAACTCTTAAACCACAAGAACACTGATTCACACCATAATTGGGATATGTATAAATCCTTATCATGGACCGAGCTAATTGGATATCCTATTTAGAAATAAAACCTCAATTACCTTAATCTGGGCATCCTCCTTATCAGTAAAACGTGAATTAATCCCTTCTAAACTCTTCAACTATGAGAATTCTGATTTCCCCCATAATTAGGATACGTAGGAATACTTCATCCGTGCCCAAGAACATTGGATATCCTCTTCATGAATCCAACCTCAATGACCTTAATACAGACATCCTATTTTAGAGTAGTCCTCGAGTTAAGACCCCCTAAACTCTTTAACTACATGAAATATGATTCCCACCATAATTGGGATACGTAGAAAGCCTTCATCAGGGCTCGAGCTCATTGGATATCCAATTCAGGAATCCAAAACCAATTACCTTAATCTACACATCCTATTTAAGTTTAAGGACCAAATTAAGCCCCCCTAAACTCTTGAACTTTGAGAACATTGATTCCCACAATAATTTAGATGTGTAGGAATCCTTCCTAAGGCCCGAGCTCCAACTCATTTCATCCCTTAAATGTTTTATTTTCAAGAAGTAACCCCAAACTCATTTATATAAAAGGAATATACTCTCCAACGAGACTCATCAAACAACGTGGCCTTTGATTCCCATCCAAATGGGATACGTAGGAATCCTCTCTGAGGTTCAAACCCAACACCTCAAATCAACCCTATTATTCCAATGCCATATTCCCAAAAGGGTCAAATCAGACTTGGAAACCCATATTATATCCAAGTTCCATAGGCTTCTTAGGCATAATTCGAACACCAAACCTTGACTAAGAACCTTTCACTTATATTCCCGTACCACATGACATTAAACTATATGGCTAGGTCATTATATCATGACCTTAAAAGGTATGATGTGTCCCATTAAGCGGCATTGAACTACAAGGGTTCTGATTCCTTTCACAAAGATACATAGGTAGCTCATGTATTGGTGTGATACCAACATCAAAAAAGACCATTGTCTCCCTAGAAGTAAATAAATTAGAGAGTTCCCCACTGAGTGAATTAAAAACTAGTATCATCATAAAGACAGTTAAAATAATCTCTAAGTATTATATGAGGGCATACCATTTATGTATAGCCTCAAATATATACGGACGTATCCATTAATGAAGAACCTTAAATATATATGGATGATTCTAAATTTCACACATGCTAATAAATTATTTGAAAATCCAAGGGAAACCTATGTTATAATTGGTGAATTAATAAGGATTCTGGACAATATCTTAAATCTATTAGAGAGTCTAGAAGTAGACAATAATTCCCCCCCAAAGGGTGTGATGAGTATGACCTCCCATAATCTCATTCAATGAATGTTATTATGTATCATAAGTCCAAACTCAAAAAATGCCTTCCTTTGTAACTAAGGTCCCTTTTGGATAATGAACTATTGTATGTTTCTGGTTCCATAAATAAATCCAATGGAAACTGATGAGAAGCTGTGATTCCAAACGAGAACACACGTTATAAATAACTAAGAAACAATGGTAAAATAATTTTTTTAATTTTTTTTAAATTACAAATAGATAAAATATATATAATTTAAATACATTTAATTCATTATAAATAATTTAATATTGAATTTAGATAAAAAAACCCAGTAATCTTTTGAATATTTTAACTCTAATAACCTACTTTATCGCCATGTCTGGGGGATTATAATTATACTTAATTTTTTCAATTATATAAATTGAATTTATAAAAAAGTACATAGAAGTTTATTATTAATATAATATTTTTTTTCTCATAAGATAAAATTTATTTTTTACTAAATATATTAGTGATGGTGATTAAAATTAATAACAAAGATTAAGGTAAAATTATTCTTAATAAAGACTAAACCAGAAACTAAAGGAACTAAATTAAATAGAAACTTGTCAAAACCCCATTTCATATCCATATTTATGACATAAAACTTATATTATTAATTTTTGTAAGCTTTTTTAGACTTTGGTTAGGTAAAAAGTTTGGTATACCTAACCTATTTTCAAATATTTCAAGAGTTTCCCCTCCTCCCTTATAAAAGGCCTCAACTATCCCACATACTCACACCTCTAAATCTATTTAGATATGAAAAAATATGCTCCAATAATAATAAAAATACCTCCCTCCATCCTATAATCATCCCTTTTGTAAGAATTCCATCCATGTAATCCCTCTGGTGCATACCAAAAAGAGTAACCCAAAGAAGAGGTAACATCCTTCATAAAGATCCTTTGTTTCATTTTTATTATCCACAACCTCAATTATTATTCCTAGATTCTTATGTAAAAACATAGGCTTCCTAAATATAATGACCCTTTTTTTAATGTGTTTGAGTTGCACCTACATACATTCCCATCAAATGGGTAACTAAATTACAGTTCGTGTATGATGAACTGCCACCTCACATAACGATGTTGTTATTTTTTCCTTTACCACCTCTCGTGGTTGGAAATTATTATGAAAGAAATATTTTTATAAGATATATATATATAAATATATTATATTTATGATTTATTAATACATCTAGAAATGTTATATTCACATAACTTCATCCTTTCCATTTAGTATAAATATGATAACATCATTTTTGGATGTGTGGACTAATGCCTCCTCAAAGCAATGTGATACGTTCACACATTAAATGGAATTTATTAACGATGAGTTTGACTACACATATGTGAATTAAATAAAATATATATGATATTCATTACATAATTACCTTTATGTAAATATTATATATCATTTTATTTATTACCATTTCACACACTGAATAAAGTGGTAACATCATTCATGGACTTTTAGACTACCACCTCATTGACATGATGTGATTTTCTTTAAATTAAAATAATTCTATATATAAGTATATGTGGTTAAATAATATTTTATTTATTATATATTTATCATTCAAGAAGTATAAATTTTACTTTCCATCATTTCATAATGGTCATTAAGAAATGGAAACATTACTCATGTGTACATGCGATCTACCATCTCCATGATTGTAACATTGTTTAATTTTTCATAACCTTCCTTCATGATTTATTTTAATTGTATAATTTTTGAATAAATATGAAAATTATTTCATTATTATTTTTACAAAGATATTTTTAATATGTCCACCTTGACTAAACTCAATGAACCTTAGTCGTTTTGACACATACACCAAATACATTCAAAACACATGACATAATTTTAATGGTTTAAATTAATGTATACAAAAATATTGTGAGTGAAATAAAATTAATGATATAGTTGAAAAAGGATCTAAAAAAGCAAATAATTAAATTATGTTTATTATTCAGGAAGATAAATACACGCGTGACAAGTTATACCCAAGGAAAACGATTTTTTCTCAACCTCGTTTCATTGAGGCATTTCTTAATTATATGAACCCTTATTATTTTATAAGGTGTATATATAGCCCATTAGACATTCTATCACCATATTTGTTTATATTCTCTTATTATTTAATATTTTTTAAATTTCAATATCTCTTGTGGAATATGATTTAGATTTTAAATGTGGTGTTTAACACTTTGAATGGTTAGATATTTAATTTCAAAATATTTTCTCTAATAAAGTATTCTTGATATTATATTACCTATTTATTTATATGGATATAAAATAATTATAAAGGAAATTTTATGTATATTTTAAATTTAACTTAAATATATACTTAAAAATGATATTTATTAAGTTATTTATATAGAAAATTTTCATAAAAAACAAAAGTAATGTTAAATTCTAAACCTTAATGGTAACAATGACTTTTCCACCACCATGGAAATAATTTAATTTTTACCTTCCATTGCATGATTTCAGGGTTTCTAAAATGAAAAACCATATTTTTCCTTTTTGAATATTTCATTATTTAAAATTGGTTTTGAAAATGGATTTATTATATCATTATGTTGAAATTTTTTATTATCATGAAAAATAAAATTTAATGAGTTAAATATTAAATTTTTTAATCTTGTGTCTTTTATGATTATATAATGGTATATAGAAATTTAACAGGTGATTTTATAATATACCAATGATGGATGGTTCTATGATAAACCAATGATATGTGGCTCCATTATATGCCTCTAATTAATTGGGTGTAGAAGATGACCATGTGGATATTCTATTTATTAGAGGGATGTGTATGGAAGTCAACTTTATGGTTATTTCATTTACAAGAGTGAAAATTATAATGATCTAAAAAATTATAGTGACATATTTTTTATACATTATATGTGTTTTATAGTAATATTCCCATTAAAAATATTGTAATAAAAGAATAATATTTTCAAAAGAAAGTATTTACTACTTCTAATGGGTGAAAAGTATTACTTCATGATAAATATTTCATGATTTTTTGTATTTATCAATAAAATAATAGTTATATTATTTTTATATCCCTTACTGAGATTTTTTATGCTCATCCCATGTTTTCTAAATTTTCAATAGACATTACTATGAGTAATGGATTGGAATAATTCATTTTGATAGTCATAAACAGTTTTCATGAAATAGAACAAGATTTTTAAAAAAATTTATTTGGTTAAAAAAATTATACTATTTTGAAGTATCCACTTTGTATTTTAAGATTTTTTTATTCGAGAGTTATAGAATAATTCTATAGAACTCTAAACCTAAAAATATCCTCAATGTGAGAGAAATTAAAATTCCTAACGTAACTTATGATTATGTAATTTATTATTGTCAGGTCCTTATTGTTGGTATCAAATTAAATGTTTAGATAATTTTAGATTTTACCATAATATTAGTAGCACATCCTTCAAATATTTCACTTTTTTCTTAATTTTAATTGATAAATATTTTTAACATTACGATGTTTCTTTCTCAAAATTATTTTATTTTAGAATTATTTTTCACAGAGGAAACAATGAAGCTATAGTTAGAAGGTACTGAGAGGAAAATATCCTTTGAGAACAACATCTTGAGATCATGTATTATGAATATTCTCTGAAATGATATGAAAGGATTATGAAATGATTAATGTGTCAAGAAATAGAGTAAAAACCAACTAATAAATCTAGAGGTAACCCCGAAACATGTTCCATGTTTGGTAAAATACATTTCATATAATGTGTGTTTGGATGTGGAAATTTTTACTGGTATGGTATGTTTGGTCACAAGGTTCGTGAATGAAAAAAGAAGAGTAATAAAGAATTAAAAAGTGATATACTAGACATGAAATCAAGGGTAATATTTTTTAGTTACAATTTTATATGAAATTATGCCAACATTTATTAAAAGTTTATTATGCTGGAGGAGACTATTAATATTGAAAGAAATATGGTGTGGAAATTTTTTTTCTACTACTTCGGTTGATGTTTATACATCAAATGAAGTGGTGCCTACTCCGAGAAGCTTAATGTTTTCTAGTGATTTATTTGAGATCTAGGTAGCATTAGCTGAATTGAAGGAGGATTACATGAAAAAGACAAAATTTTAGATGAGTTATGAGAAATATGAGTTGTAATTTATGCCCATTGTGTTATCTAATAAACCTACTATATTTATGAATCTTATGAATATAGTATTCCAAAATGTTATTTGATCATTTTTTGGTTATTTTTATAGATTACAATTTGGTATATTCTAAAATCCCTGAGGAACATAAAAGGAACTGAACAATTGTTTTAAAAACTTGAAAATAAATGAAACTATATTGAATGTTTAGTAAGAGTGGATTTTTGGATGCAAAAAATTCCATTCCTTGGACTTATTATTTATTAAGATAGTATAAAAGTTAATCATGCTAAAAATAAAGTTGTTTAAGAATTTCCATGACCTACCTATGTAACTAAGATTCATTTAATTTTTATATTAGTGTGTTACTATCACCGTTTTTTTGAAAAATATTCTCAGTTTTCAATCCCACTGACTAAGTTAAACTAAAAATGAGTTAATTTTATACGGAAAAAAGAAAGTGATGATTGTTTTTAGGAACTAAAATTAATATTGGTGAATTATCTTATTTTTCCCTTGGCTTCTAGAAATGGTAAAATTTCCATCTATAGTAAATATTCATTAAAAGTACTTGGTTGTTTCTTGATGAATAATGACAAGTTAATTTTTTATGATTTACTACAGTTGAAAACTAATGAGTTAAATTAATATACACATGATTTGTAATAAACTCCTCTTGTTTTTTCTTTTAAAATTCCAAGGGATCATTTGTATAGAGTGAGGTGTAAAATATATTCTGATCACAAATTTTAATGAATATATTCACTCAAGAAGAGTTGAATATGTTTCAAATAAGATGGATGAAAGTGATAAAGGAATATGATTACATAATTCATTGTCATCCAAGAAAAGAAAAAAATAGTTTCCAATGCTTTTAGTCAAAAAAGTAATATTAACAATGTAACATTTGAAATGTGACCCTTTTTTTAATGATTTAATGAATTTTGTATTTGATGTTTTGGATAAAGGGATATACCCTATTTTGTTTTAGGTTTTATTGTAGTCTAATTTGTTTTAAAGAATTATGAAAGCTCAGAATGAAGATCAATACTCATAATAAAAGGTGGAATCTGTTTAGAATTGTACGTTGAATTATTTTAATATTGATGAAGAATGTGTTTTACAAATTTGGAAAAGATTATGTGTTCATTGTGATTTATAATTGAGGAAATATTTTATCCCTAAATCTCATATTTGTCCAATTTCCATTCATCTAGGATGCACTATAATGTATAGAGACCTTTTTGTGTTTTATTAGTGGAATATAATTAAAAGAGTTTTTACTGAATTTACTACTAAGAGTTTAAGTTGTCAATATGTTAAAGGATATTTATATTTATCGAATAATATTATTAAAATTTATTTAGTTCTAGAGTGGAAATTGGAGAATATATCGATGGATTTTGTGGTGGTATCACCAAAGACTTATCAATGTAATAATGATATTTGGATTATTTTCAATCAATAAACTAAATCATCACATTTACTTCCCATTTGAGAAAAATTTCTCTAGATTGGATTTCTAGACTATATTTAAAGGTGATTGTCAAGTTACATGGAGTGAATCTCTCTATTATTTCAGACCATGAAGCTAGGTTCACATATATTTTTTGGAATTTACTTCAAAAGCTGTTGGGTGATTAATTAAATTTTAGTACAAATTTTCAACCTCAATCTGGGGGATAGTCAGAGTAGAGGATTCATACCATAGAAGATATTCTTCATTCCAGATCAATGGTTTACCAGTGATGTTATGATCATCATCTTTATTTGGTTGAATTTTACAATTATAACATTTTTCACTCTAGTATACACATGGAACCTTTAGAGGAATTTTACAGAAAATAGTTTCGGACACCTTCTTTTTGGGATGATGTAGGAGAAAAGATGTTAATGGGAATAGATTTGGAATAAGAAACAACAGAGATAGTTCATGTGATTCCATGACACATTGGGGAAAAAACAAGTGGGTAGAAGAGTTATTTGGAATAACAGAGAAAATATATTTATTTTTAGGTTTTTGATCATGTATTTTCAAATGTTTATCTATATAAAAGTGTGATGTATTTTAGTAAGAAGGGTAAGCTGAGTCCATAGTTTATTGGTCCATATGAAATACTGGAGAATCTGTTTCATACGGAGTGGAATTACCTCTATGTTTTTCTCAGAATGAAATGAATATCATGTCTCAATGTTAATTAAGTAAGTAACATATTGAACTCATGTTTTGAGCCTTAATGTAGATCAGTTGTAAGGGAATATTTCTTATAAGGAGAGACCAGTTTAAGTTCATTATTGCAGAGAGAAAGTGTTGCAGAATGAATAAATTCATCTGATTAAGGTTTTATAGAAAACCCATATAATTGAAGAGGAAACATGGGAATTTTAAAATGCTCTATGGGAAAAATACACCCACTTATTTGATAAGTGAATAAATTTTTTAGGATGCAATTTCCAAAAGGGGGGAAGGATGTAACATCCTATGTAACGATAGAATGATTTCTTTTTATATTTATTAAAATATATGAGATATATTGTAATTTTACCTTAAAAGGTAAAATATTTCCAATAGAATACATGACATGAAAAAATTAGTTTTTTTTCAATCATTCATTCTAAGAAAGACTGAGTTATACCAAACAATAATATAATGATAGTATTATTATTTTAATATGGAAGTTATAAAATATCCATTATATTAAAAAGAATTAATAGGACCTAATATATTATGTTTACCCATGTTTATAAAATGTTTTTACATTCATCCGACAAATTTTATATATAGAAGATAAGGATAAATCTAGTTTTTTGCTTAAAATGATATTTTTTCTAAAAATCAGTTTTACCACCTTTTAATGGAGACCCACTTTAAATATTATTTTTGAAACTATTATAATTTTTATATGAACATATAAAATTAATTTATTAATTCTAAATATATAAATTTACAATTATATATTTTTGTGTAATTTTCTTTAGAACTTTCATATTTTGTTGAATAGTAAGTAATACTGAATTTTAGTTCAAAACTATTTTTTTATCTAGTTTATTTATATAGTTATATAATTTTTATAATTTTTTTCAGGTATAATTAGATAAAATATATACCTTTTAAACCAATTTAGGTTTTTAGAAACATTTGAAGATTTTATTTTGATATAAAAACAAAGAAACTTTTTGAAAATTTTTACCCTATAAACCCGCTTTCTCAACACATCTATGTGATTATCTTTAAACATAATTTTTCTAATTAATTAAATTAAAAATAAAAAAATTATATAAATGGTTTTAATCAATATAATATTTATATTCTAATAATATCATCCTATTTTTTAACTAAAAATATTTGTAAAAGTGATTAAAATTAATTAAAATGATTGTGGTAAAAATATGTATAATATGGGAATAAATATTACACATTAGGACAAAAATGACATAGGAACTTGTAAAAACCCATTAATTGGACACATTTCGTCTATAAAACTATTATTTTTTATTTTTATTTGTATTTTATGGCTTTTTATGTAAAAATGTGGGTACACCTTACTTGTTTTAAAAAATGAAAAGTGAGTCCTCTCCCTGCATTATAAAATGTAACCACCTCTCCCACTTCCTCACATCTCTCAATCTATTTGGATCACCCAAAATCTGAACAAATAAGATTAAGAAAACCTAAATTAATTCTATAATCATGTTTTTTGTAGAACGACATCAAAGGAGTCCTTTGGTGCGAACAAAACAGACTTTACCAAAGAAGAGGTAACATCCTTCCTAAAGCTCCTTTGTTTTCTTTTCATTATCCACTAACTCGATTATTCTTCTTAAATGATTACATAATAAAATATGTATCCTAAATATACTGAGATTTTTTTTATGTTAATGGATCCACCTTTTCTTAAATAGACTTCCATAAAATGGTTAATGAAAATATCGTTCGTGTATGGTGAACTTCCTCCTCCCGTAATGATGTCTTCCATTTTTCCTTTACCACCTACCATGGTAAAGAATTATGATGGTAAAAATATTTTAATATCAAATATATATTATATTTATTATTTATTATTTCTAATAGAAATGTTCTATAAAAATACCTTCATGGTTTCTATTTTTTGTAAATATGATAACATCATTTGTGGACATGTGGACTTCGACCTCCTCAAAGCAATGTGATATGTCATCAAATTTCACGGAATGTATTAATGATGGGTTTAAAAAACATATGTTACATAGATAACATCTATATGATATTCATGATATAATTAAATTTTTATAAATATAATATATCATTTTATTTATTACCATTTCACACATTGAAAAAGTGATAACGTTATTTGTGGATGTGTTGACTACCGTATCCTCGACGTGATGTGATTCAATTTACATCAGAAGAATTATATATATAAGTATATATAATTAAATAATATGGTATTAATGATATAATTATCACTATTTAAAAAACAAATTTTACTTACCATCTTTCCATAATGATTATTGAATAATGGGAACATTACCCATGATATGTACAACATACCGTGTCCATGATTGTAACATTGGTTCATTTTTCAAAACCATCATTCATTGTTGTATTTAAATATAAAATTGATGAATGAATATGATTATTATTTTATTATTATTATTCATAATATTTTTAAAATATTTCATCATATACCATAGTCAATGAACCATAGTTGTTTTGACACATAAATCGAATATTTTTAAAACTCCCAACATAAAATTAATTGTTTAAGTATAAGTATAAATAAATATATAGAGTAAAAAGAGAAATGATAATATTGAAAAATTTTCAAAATAAACTGAAAAATTAAAATAAGATAATTATTTATGAAGATAAAGAAACACATGACAAGTCATACTTAAGGTAAGTGATTTTGTCTCAATATCATTTCATTAAGGTATTTCTGGATAATATGCACATTTATTTTTTTATAGGGTGTATATAAAGAACCTATTACATTATATAGCCATATTATATCAATTGTCATATTAATTAATGTTTTATATAATTTTAATACCCCATTGGGATTATTATGTAGATGTTTAAATTGGTATGGGAAACATTGAATTTTTAATGGTTTAATTTCAAAATATTTTCCACATGATAATATTATTGATATTATTTTACATATTTATATATACAAATATAAAAGGATTATATATAAAATTTTATGTATATTTTTAATTTAATTAATATATTTTCAAAATAAATATTTTTATGTGCTTGATACGGAACATTTTGACAAAATAAAAAAGGAATGTTCAATTATTAACCTACAAGGCAATAATGAACTTTCCAATGACATGGGTATTATTTTATATTTATATTCCTTTGACAGATTTCATTATTTATTAAATGTAAAAACATAATTTTCCTTTTTTGGTGTTTCATTATTGAAAATAGGTTTCTAAAATTGATTTATTATTTCAATGTATTGATATATTTTAATGTGATTTGAAATGAAATTTTATGAGTGAAATGATGAAAATTGTAATATTTTATGCATTATGATTATATAATGGTAAATGTAAATTTTATGGGTCATTCAATAATAAACCAATGATGGATGTTTCAATGATAATAAAATTATGGGTGAGACCATAAAATCCCACCAATGCATTTGGTATGGAAGTTGTCTATATGAATATTCCATTTGTATGGGTAACATGAATGGAAGTCAACTGTTTGATTATTTAATTTATAAGTGTGACATTTATAATGATGTACTAAGTTAATATTGTTTATTTTATATGATTTCTATGGGTTTTATGGTAACCATATAATTAAAAAAATTGAATGAAAAAAGAATATCTTAAATAGAAACTATTCATAACCTATTAAGGGTTAAAAGTAGTACATTATCATAATGATTTCATGAGTTTTAATGTTTATAAATGGACTAATAGTTTACTTTTTTTGTATCCAATACTGATATTTTTTATGATCATCCCACATTTTTTTAATTTCACAAGAGTTAAAGACTAGTAATGTATTTGATGAATTCATATTGAGATTTGTGAAGAGTTTTGATAAAAGTTCTCATGATTTATTTTAAAAAAATTTATATAGTGAAAAAATAGATAATGTTAGGAAGTCTCCAAATTATATTTTATTGGGTTTTTATGTATGAGTTACAGCCTAATTCTATAAAACACTAAATTTGAAAAGATCATCGATGTGAGAGAAAGTAAAATTCTTGATATCACTCAATATTATTTAATTTTTTGAGGAAGAGTCCTTATAATAAGTATAGAAAAACTCCATTTAAACTTTCCCAATATAATGAAAAACATTTTCATAAATATTAAATTATCGAGTGGCCAAAGGTCTTTGTAAATATAATTTCAATCATATATAAAACTGATTAATTTTACTATATAATCCTGCTTAAAATCTAGTACATACCATTTCAATGTATTAATTTTTTTCATACATGGCTACTTACTCTGCGTAATTTTTCCTCAATTCTAAGAATTGTTTCTCCATCCTAAGATTAACAAGCATATAGAAATACGTCTCTAGAAAATGATTCTTGAATGTGTCCCATTCCATGACATCAATATCATATTGATATTTAGTATTGTTATCTATAAAACAACATTACTATGCTTCACCTTCAAAATGATAAATGGTAAGTTTTATCTTTTGATGTTCTATGTATCTCATGAACTCATATACCTTCTCAATGGAATTTATAGATAATTTGAAAATCACTATATCTAATGTTCCAAAAAATGTTGGAGAATGTTTTCATAGAAAATATTTAACTGTCTACATGATCTTATGTGGAATGTATGAATTCTCTCTATCCTGGATACCACCTCCATTTAAGAATTGTGTCATCTGATCCATCCAAAAAACAAACTATTTTATTTAAATTACAACCAACTTGGGAAGATAATTTAGATGGATATTTTCCTCTTGGTGCCTTCCCACTACAAATTTCCAATTTCATCAATGGAAAACAATTATAATAAAACATAGTTTATATGAATCAAAATGGTAGTATTCAAATTATATATCATTTAAACTTAACCATAATGTTAAATCGTTCAAGGGTATCTATTAATATTATCATTTACTCTAAATTTAATGAAACCATTCTATTAATACCATCAATTAGACCCTAACATTAATGAATAAATATTATTGTTTTTTAATTATATAATGAATTTTTTTTATATTTTTTGATCTTTTGAAGTTTACAATGTTGGAGAATTAGGTTATAACAACAAATAAAAAACAATATGATTAAATTTTGACACTTTATATGAGTATAATTGTTTCCCTAAATATAATTCATTTTAGATAAACATTATATTTTTCTTAAAAAATCCTTAATATTTTCCACAGGGCTTATTATTTTCCTATACCTATCCTTAAAACCTCTGAAAAACATTTTAAAAAATGTGGGATATGAACCAAATGATCAGTAAGGGACATAAATAGAAATAAAACCATAAGTCTAGTGAAATACATGAAAACAATTTTTTTTTACCTTTATCTAAATGTTCTTTTAGTGAATGAAATAAATAATTTCAATATGAAAATAAAACAAACATTTCCCAATGAAAACCATCCCCTAGAAATAACACACATCCACTTTTTGGTAACAAAGAGCATGAGATACATAACCTATTTTAAATACACATCGTATGTAATATAATATTATTTAAATACATAGAAGAATACCTCAAATTACTCCAAACTTATTTATTATCCAAAAATGGAATATTACGCAATACATTGGTGCACTATCACTGAACACCCATTGTATAAGAAATAACGATCTAACTTGACACTATCTAGGTGTATGCATTGTATAATATATATCGGACTCACTCATTTCTCATTTATTATATTGAAGTACCATTTAAAAAAAATCATTATTTATCTTTTTAAATATAAAACAATTGAATTTTTTTTTAAAATCATTATAATTTAATAGTTTCATATCGTAATACCATTTATTTTATAACCACATTTTCAATACCAGAATACAACTTTCTTTTAAAAACCTTTTTTCAACACAAAAATACCCTATTCATTAAAAACCCATTTTAATACCAAAATTAATAGAAAAAAGATAAAGAGGGTTTCTATTTGAATAGAACATGGATTCTTTTAAATGAATAAAAACATTGAATAACGGTTATGGTAGTGGGAAAATTGATTGTCTCAGTATATGTTAAAAAAGAACATTCTTTATTTCATTTTTAAATAAGGCAATCATTTCGTAAAATATTTTTTTTATAACATTTGAATGAAAGGAATAAATCTAATTTTATAAAACTCTCATTTCCATTTAATTTCATTCTGGAAACCATTTTAATAACATGGACATTGAAAAAATGTGAGTTTTATGGAAAACTATAAAAGCTTTCTTTCATTGAAGAAAATTACATTACTAGTTTGGATACATTTGATTCATAATCCACATGAAGTAATACAATTAAAAAGAATTAAATATCATGATACTAGAAAAATTCATGATATAACATGTGAATGGGGCTATATATACATTTCATAAAATAATGTAGGTTCATAAAATCAAAATATTAAGCAATGAAAGGATATTGAGACGAAGTTCCTTACCATGAGTCTGATTTGTCAAATAAATTCTTTATCTTTCAGAATAGTCAAATTCATATAATAATTTACTTATTAATAATCTTTATCAAGTTTATTATTCTTTTTTATTTCACTTATTACCGTGTTATAAATGATTTATTATTCAATTAATTTTACGTCCATTTTTTGATGATGTTCAGCTTATGTGTGAAAATTAATTAATTAGGTTGATTATTTTTAAATAGGTAAATAATTAAATATATAATGAATAATAATCATAAATTAATTATAATTTTTATAAATCAAATACATTTTAAAAAAATTATGAAATATGGTTTTTAAAAATTAACTATATTAAAATCATGGAGATGGAGCGCCACACATAATCATGAGTAAAATTTCCATTTTTAATGATCATTATGAAATGTAAATTGGTATATTTTTATATTTACATAATGATAATTATAAAATAAATATAATTTTATTTATTTAAATATAAATATATATCATTCATGTTATGTAGTGAATAAGAAATAATCACATTGTTTCATGGAGGCGGTAGTCTATGTGAACACATGAATAATGTTATTGTTTTTTAGTGATTGTAAATGTAAAAATGAAAATGCAATATTACATTTCAATAATGAAAAATAATTCATTAATTTCATTATTATTTCATTTATATAACATATATTCACTTAAATTATCCTCATTACCTTCTATGTAAAGCCTTAGTGGAAAACTAATCACATTTCTTTGTGAGGTGGAAGTTCACCATCCACAAAAACGACGTTATCATATCCCCCACGAAATAAATAGTAAGAAGGTATATTTGATACAATAACCCCATAAGTATATATGTATTAATATATCACACACACACAGATATATATATATATATATACACTTAAAATTATTCATTATAACAATTTGTGAGAGGTGATGATGAAAAACGAATAACATCGTTTGGGGAGGTAGTAGTCCGCCATACAAATAAATGATGTTTTTGTATCCCATTGGATGTAAGATAATATGGATTTAGGATATTTAATTAACATAGTAATATCTCATTATCTGGGATATTTTTTATTATATGATAATAATTGAAGAATATTTTATGGATGTCTAATAATAAATAAAATAAATTTGCTCGGTTAAGTACGATACCTCTTATTCATACAACCTCCATAGGTTAGCACAAAAATACCAGATAGGATGAAATTATAAAAAAATAAGTATTCTTAAATGTATTTAGAGAGATAAATAACATATTTTGTATGCATAGGAATATCTAAGTGGATTTGTAGATGTGAAGAGGGAGGAGAGGGGGTGAGCTTTTATAATTGATGTGAGTGGAAAATATGTAAATTTGGAATTGAAAAATGTGTACCCACATTTTAAACCTTTAAAAAGAGTAACGAATTAAAATTTTTTAAGACTTAGATAATAAAATATATTTTTCATAAGTCATTAGATAATTTTTAACCTTTTATTTTAAGTTTCACCCCCAATAAATTTGTTTTTACCTTAACCACAATAAAATATTATTACTATTTTCACTATTCATATGATAAAAACATAAGTTGAAAATATTATATAATATAAATAATTATGACTGAAAATATGAAATAAATTTTACCAAATTTAATTCATTTAGTTGGATGAATTTAACTTAAAACTATACTTGCGTATGCATTTAAAAAGTTGGTTTTTTGAGAAGTGTATTTTCTAACAGCAGATGATTGTATAATAACATTAGGACTTATAATAATAATTATTTTAAAATAAATTATTATTTATAGAAATATAATTTATAAATTTCATTTAAATTATTATACATTAAGGGTTTTTTTAATTAATTAAAATGGAGATACATTATGTACTTTAAAAGTGATTTCAGAAAAAAATACCTTTTTTAAACCAAAATATAAACATTCACTAAAATCGAATATGAAGTTGATTAAAAATAAATTAATTTTATTAAATATAAATAAAAAATAATTCTTTTTATATAAATCATATCAAAAAAATAATTTTGTTTTTAGTGACTATATTTATTGAATATAAATGAATTTTTTTCAAAAGTCAGTATTTTTCTCTATTCATTAAAAAGATCGATATTTCTGAAAAAATAAAAAATATAATATAATTAAACATTGATATGAGGATTTTAAATATGAATTTAATTTTATAAATGAACTTTATAAAATTCTTTATAATTAATTATAATATTTTCATATAAAATTAATAAAGAATCATTTTTAATAAACAAATATTTATGATGAATGAAATTATTTCACAAAAAATTTAAATGATTAATTAAAAAAATTAATCAAAAATTTTATAATGAATATGTATTTTATATAAATGTTTCATAAATTATTTATTTCTATTGACACCCATTAATTTAAGGGCTAGGTTATAATGGTCTTATATTATACTTATCGTTTAAGTTTAATGTTGATTGTCAAATACGACATCGACCATAATGTTTTCATTTTAATATATAAAGGTGTAACATAAAAAAATTAATGTATATAAAAGTGATATCATATTTTTATATAAATACTTCCATTGTATTAAAACATTTATAGATGATCATCTGAGAATTTATAAATAAAAATGGACCTTTTTTCAATAAAATGATTTGGGAGATGTCTACAACATTCGATGCCAAGATTCTATATTTTGGAAAAGTTATAATAATTTTAATAGATATTGATATTTTTAACATTCAAGGTGATTCTAGAAGTAGGAAAAGAAGTGAATAAATGATCTTAAATAAAATATGATTCCATCTATATAGTGTTTTGATAACACTATATAATAATGAATCATCTCTTTTGAATTTAATAAATTTAATAAATTAGAGTATTCATGGGAAAATAAACATATCCATTTTTAAAAAATATTCTTGTCCGAATATATGAATATGTAATTTTACTATACCTCTTTTTATAAATAAAATATCATTAAATGTAAATGATAATGAATTTAACCACCTTTAAAAGGAAAACTATTATTATAAGAACCATTTATTTGCCACTTTTCACCATCCTAGAAAAGGTTTTATCACTAATATAGACCACATTAATCTATTTTGGGATATTTATTCTTAATTAAAGTGTTACAATTAAATAATGGAACCTTAGAATCCATTTTTTATATTTCATAACAATAATTCCTTTTTAATCAATGGTAGAATTTTTTTCCAATGTTTTGTATATAAAATGATATAATTTTTTTCAAGATATTGAATAATTTTAATCAATTTAATTTAAAATTATAAATCATTAATGAATTTTTTTATATGATAAAGTTGATTTGGAAAATTTTCAAGATGGATTAAAATTTTTGGTTGTAACATCTACTCAACTTATGAGGCATGAATACTAAAAAACCAATCTCTATTAACCCAATCATTATATTCTTCTCAAAGAGAAATACATGATATTATTGAACTATTTTATAGAACATCAATAAAATAATTGTGTGTGAGTCAATATACACCGATAAAAAAGCATATCACAAATATATACTCAAATATTAATGAAATTGATTTAAATATTCATGAAAATAGCCTTCAAAATTAATGAGGGGACCATTTTTAGTCCTAATTGATAGATATTTCAGTGTAATTTATATCATAGGATATATAATGCAGTTTTTACTATTAATTTTATTCCCTATTTACCAAAACAAGTTCCTTAATATCACATTTTGAGAATTTTTAAGATTGTGGTAGCTTAAGAAAACGTGTTTCCCTTTTTGGTTGGTGAAATTTTCATCCACAATAATGTGATTATTTAGATAAAAATTTATAAAAATTCCTAGTTTACCTCTAACATAATCTGATAACTTGTTATCATAAAATTGTTTACCATCCCATTGAGGCTTTTAATCATAATAATGCATTTCTCACAAAGCTAAAAAAAACTTATTATAGGTATTGGTTAGAAATATAATGATTGTTAAAATTTATAAGGTAATTTGATATATTTAAATCATTATTTATTTTATTAACGATATTGAAAAAAAATCAAGGATCTCACATGATGGATAGTCACACCATTTAGGTAAATCCATAAGAGATTCAACAAAAATTTTTTTTGATTATGTCTTCCTTGATTAGACCAAACACCTGAACAAATATATAGGTTTATATTTCTTAAGTAAGGTAGGAGATGATTTATATGTGTGAGACCTTTATTATTATCTAGAACACTTTTTAAATAATTTTTTTCAAGACTAATATAATATCTTCAAATTAAAAATCTCATCGACATAAAAGTTGATTTATAACACAAATAGAAAAAATAAAAATGTAAATGGGTTTAATAATTTTTTCTAGAATTATTTTCCCTATTGATGACTCTTAATAGACTATATAATGATTTAAATAGTTTTCTAGGGAGGATTTTTTGTTCCATGATTGATGTTTCCGGTCCGGTATAAAAGAAATCCACAACATTAATAGGTATATCCCATTTGGTGGGATGGATATAAATATTCACCAGGGGTAAATGATAAGACTCTATCCTTGTTTTTTCATTGAAATAGTTATATTTTTTTCATTTATTAGATAGGGTAGAGTTATGAGACACCATGATTATAAGGAATCGACCTTAAATATTACATAATATAGTAAATATTTTTATAATTCACTTCATTACATACCCAAATATCTTCTTAGTTTAGAGTTTTATAAAATTAGAAAATAAATCAAAAATATAAACCCACAAACATAAAAAATGTGTACAAAAAAAATAAATTTTTTTCATAATACCAACGTTTTTCTAAAATACATCAAAAAAATTTGTGAAAAATATTTACAATATTCATCTTCTCTTCTTATTTTCTATCGTCCATCATTAATCCCTATGAAAAACAATTTAAAACATGGGATACACACAAAAATATAATTAAGGGATATAAAAAGAAGGAGAAAACCAGTAGTACATGAATACTTATAAACTTGTGAAATCAGTCTAATAAATATATACTTTCCATATAATAAGCATCATATAGTTACTTTGTGAAAACATGAGATTTCAATAAAACCTAGAAAACATATATAACACCATAAAGGTAAATCAAGGAATTAAATACATTATATTAAAACCCTCAAGACTCTCATATTATTTTTAACCCTCACACCTACCTTATAATGTAATACCCATGGCTACCATATTATATAACCCTCAAAGCTACCTAATGGTGTAACCATCACAATTACACTTGGAGTAACCATACAATTTACCTCCAACATTTACATAATCAATGTATTATAGGCATATATAGGTCCCACCATTAATCGTAAACAATTCCCATGACTTATAAAATAATCACAATAGAATAATACTTTCATAAAAACATCCCTTTTGATTTATATAAAAATTCAAGTTTAAAAGTGGTTTTTTATAAAAGTCCCTTAAAAATATCATATAATTGATGTGAGAATTAATAGAAATAATGTAATATGTGTATAAAATATAAATAAACATAATAAAATAAACTTTAAACAAACCTCAATACAAAAGTAATCTTAGTAGCACATAATTAAAGATGTATAAGTTTAACCAAAAGTATTGAAATTGGGTTAAGAATTCCCTTACCTCGGGTCTCCTTAATTCAAACGTGTTTAAAAATTTTGTATAATGGTTTAAATAGTGTTATTAAAATATTATAGAACCATATTTATATTTTTATATTTACTTATATGATATTTTCATGACATATTTCAACCCATTTATTAATAATTTGTTTTTATTTTCATTTTTTTCGTGTTCATTTATTTATTGGTTTTCATTGTTGGTTTATTATGGATATTCATATCATAATGGAGAAAAATTACAGAATTGAAATTACATTATATTAACAAACCTCATGAATATAAAAATTTCCTATAAATAATTTTGATTATATTTTATGATTATGAATCATTAGATAAAACATTTGTGATGAACCTTGGATTATTTTGTTGAATTTTGATCATTACGAACCACTTTTGTTTTATTAATAAATATTTTGTATAAAAAAATTCCATAAAATAAAATAAAATAAAATATTTATATTTAAAAAAAAGTAATCATATTAATTGTTTTATTACCAGCCTTAATGGTTGTAATATAAATTAAAAACCCATCATCCATGATGTCGGTAAATCGACACATTATTGATGATATTTTCATTTTTAGAATAAAAGGAAGAGGAGAATAAGTATGATGGAGATTATTTACATAAATGTGATCAAATTAAATTATATATATGATATAGGAATTTTAATTCCTATTAGATATGGGTAGTTGAATAGATTGTAAAAAAAATAAAAATAATTGAAATGAAAATAAAAGAAAATGAAAGTGGTTTTTTCCTCTGGAAATATCCTCCTTGAGAACCTCCTTAAGAACATTGGTTTTGCCCTTTTGGTACGAAAAAATGGTCTTTGGAATGGGGAAGAGTCTTGGGAAGAAACATTCATAGAAATTAAGAAATTTTCAAGGATTTTGTGTCTGAGGAGAAGAGGTGGCGAGGGGTGGTATTTAGAGTGGAGGAGAGGGGTGTTTTCTCATTATTATATTCATAAGTTTATTAATTTGGCACAAGCCTATGAATAGTTTGATAATTATAATAAAATATATTTAAATAATTATGGAATGTTTTATATTATGGTTCTTACATCATTCATGACTCAATTAATAGTGTATTTATCTTAAAATATATATATACTGTAGTTTACCGTATTATACTATTCACAAAAATTCAAGTATTTTAGAAAAATACGAAGAATTTATCCAAACTATTTTTTGACATTTATAATTAAAAAATGAACTTAATTTTTTGGAAATAATATTTTATATATGTTAAATCTAATTTTTAAATGAAATTATAATTTATTCAAAAATTCCAACCTTAAAATTCTAAAAAACAATTAACACTTTGAAATAATAATTAAAGTCTCATAAAATTATATTATAATCATAAGAACAAAAAATAATAATTTCTAAATATATTTTATTAAAATAATTTTCTTTTAAATCATAATATTAATTATTAAATTTTAATTAAATGTTTATGACTTTTAAATATACCAACACTCTTTTTACTATTTCCAAAACATTTATTTAATTATTCAATGACATAAATATATCTGGATTACACTTATAATATAAAATAATTTTATTTAGACTCTCATATGAGGGGTTACTATTCTATTGGCCAAATTACTATTCCTATGGTAATGTTACTATTCATAAGGTCATGTTATTATTCCATCAATATAAATTTTTTATTTCTATAAATAACACATAATTAATTATAAATTTATAATGAATTTATATATTTAATTATTGAATTAAAAAAACTACTATATAAGTACCTAGTTTGTTACCTCCTCTACACCTTCTAGAAATTTCTTCCTCACATTTTTTATTTAATTATTATATAAGTGAGGATACTTTTCCCACAAAGAATTTTCAGATTCCCATGTTGCTTATTCAACCATGTGGTTTCTCCATAAACCACAACCTAGTGATTTTCCTTATTCTGAAATCCATTATCTCTATGATCAAGAATATAAATAGGTTTCTCTTCATAATAAAGGTTCTTTTATAGTTGAACTACTTCGGGGCTCAAAACATGAGATGAATGTGGAACATAATTTCTCAACATTGAAACATGAAAAACATTGTGTACCTAAGATAAACTTGGAGGTAATGATACTTTGTTGGGGAGTGATCCAAATGTATTTATCATTTCATAAGGTCTAATGAACTATGGGCTTAGATTTCCTTTCTTACCAAAATGCATAACACTTTTCCATGATGAGATTCTAAGAAAAATGTGACCACCTAACTTGAAATAAAAGTATGTCCTCTTATTATATGCATAAATTTTATACCGGATCTAAGTTATCCTCACGTGTTGATGGATCATACTGAATTTCTTATCCACTTCCTCTACTAATTCTATCCCCATAAACTTTGTTTCCCCGACTTCATCAAAAAAGGTTTTATTTTGACACCACTTTCCATATTATTCCTCAAAAGGTGCAATCTGTATACTAAAATGAAAACCGTTATTATAAGAAAAATCAACTAAAAAAATACGTTGATCCGAAATTCCCTATAAGTCCATTGAAAAACTCAAAGTATATCCTCTAATGCCTTAATTATTCTCTTGGTGTGTCTATCCCACTGAGGGTGAAAATAATTACAGAAATTTAATTCTCTTTAAAACAACTTTAGAAGTCTCTTCTAAATGATAGAAGTGAACCTGAGATCACAGTTAGATACAATGGAAAGAGAAACCCCATGAAATTTGACAGTCTCATTTAGGTATAGTAGATAAAGCTGATCCAATGACATAGTATCTCGAATAGGAAAGAAATGTATATTTTTAGTCAGTCATTCAATAATATCCAAAATCACATTGTTACCTCGTGATGTCTTTGGTAGTCCCTCCATGAAGTACATTGATATTTTTTCCCATTTACACTATAGAACTAACAAATGTTAAAGAATCCTATTTGGTATTTGTCTCTCTTCATTAACATATTGACATGTCAGAAATTTAACGATAAACACTGCAATATCTCTTTTCATTCCATCCCACCAGTAATACTCCCAATGATCGATGAACATCTTATTACTATTAGGATGAACTATGATCTTGACATAAAAAAAATTCTTCAACTTTGAATCAAAAGGAACAAATAATAAGTTTAAAAATTCTAAAACATAATAATTATAATTGTTAAATTCTAGAAACTTACCCATTTTAACAAAATATTCCTTTTTATATAACTTAATATGTTTCTTCTATGCATTATTAATTATGTCCGATAGTGATGGACTACACTAACACCTAAAACAAAAAAGGATTAATGTCCTACACCAAAAACCTCCAAGAATAAATTAATCAAATTTTTAATCAAGAGTTCTTGTTTCAAATTTAACAAGGTTACCAATTCATGATGTTTATGAATCCAGGAATCAGTCAATTTGTTTTCATTTTTAGGATGGTAATTGATCACGCAATCACAATCCTTTATCAGTTCAATCCATCTTCCCTGCCTCATGTTTACTTCTTCTGAGTGAATATATTATTCAGCTTTATGGTCAGTATATATTTAACACTTTTGTCAATATAAATGATGCCTCTAAATTTTCAAAGTGAAATACACAAAAGATAATTAAAAATGATGTATGGGATAATTTAACTCATGTGGTTTTAGTTTTCTTAATTCATTACAATTTACATAATCATTTTTTATCAGAACAAAACCAGTTCCTTTCAATAAATCATCACTGTAGTTAAAAAATTAACCATTTCTGGAGGGTAAGGCCCAAATTGGTTCATTCTCCATTCATTGATTCAGTTAGTTAAAACAAACTCACATTCTTATTTCCAAATAAATTTAATCCACTTTTTTGTTAATATAGTTAGTGGGATATAAAATCATGTAATGTTTTTAACAAACCGTAGGTAATGATATGATAATGAAAAAAATCTAAATTTAATGAAATATTTGTAGGCCTTGTCCATTAATCAACCTATTGTTTTTGTAGGATCAACTATTATTCCATCCTTATTTACAATGTTCTTAGGAAAATAAATGTACTGGATACCAAAATCAGATTTTATAAATTTTTTGTGTAACTTCTGTTCATTGGAATATTTTATTCATAAGATCCATGAATACAAAAAGGGAATTTTTCAAACCAAAGGGCGTAACAAAAACTAAATATTTCCCACATCTAGTACGGAACTCTATTTTTGAGATGTCATCTTCCTTCACATTCAGTTGTTGGTACGTAGATCTCAATTCAATCATGGAAAAATACCAAGCTCCCTAGTACACATCAAACAAGTAATTGATATGTGGAAAACGATAATTATTCTTAATATTAATGTTTCAAATTTATAGAATCAATGTGAAGTTTCATGAAATGATATTTTTTTAATGAAAAAAGGACCACCCCATATTGAAGTGCTAGGACGAATGAAGCCTTTATCAACTGACTCCAGCAACTAATTTTTCAATTCAAGAAGCTTCACTTAATCCATTCGATAAGGGGGTTGTGAAATTGGATTAGCATCAGGAATTAATTAAATAGTAAATTCAACTTCAAGATCAGGTATAAAACTCAGAAAATCATCAAGAAAAACATTCATGTATTCATTTACCACTAGAAAAAAATTAATCTAAACTATCTCTATTATTTTCAATAATATGAGAATGATAAAATTCATTTTTTTTATTTTAACATTTTCTCATCAACCTAATATGTTATCAAATGTATGGGTTCATTCATGTATACAAACTAAATCTATTTCTAAAAAAACTCTACTATCACTACAATAAATATTAGAATGACAAACATAAATACAATCCATACCCAGAATGAAATAACATTATAAAAAAATAATAAATAGGGTTTTCAATTTATATATTTCCAGAAACAACAACAGGAATATTATTATACTACATATTTTCTTAAATATCCCCCCTAGGGTATTAACCGCACGTTCTAGTCTCATTTCATGTGGTGAAATTTTAAATTTACTAGAAAAGTTCATTGAGATGAAGGAATTTGTTGACCTCTTATCAAACTAGGCATTAGAAAAATATCAGTAAACAAACAAAGTACCTGATACCACTTCATTTTATGTCCTAATATCTAATAACATCATTCCAAAGGATCTTACAACACATTTCTACTTATAATACAGCTTCTTTCCATTATTCAGATCTTTCTTTTGGAAATTATTTTCATAATGAGTTGTCTCACAAAATTTAAAATAGATTATATTTTTATTATAACAATTAATATTAAGATAATTTTTATTATAATCATGGGCCCTATTTCCAAACATACCAAATCAAAAACAATTCCCATTATTGTTGAGTAATTTCCCCAGGGTTCATTTTAACAGACATTTCCCAAAATGGAAAATGGACTTTCTTACCATTAGATTTAATTGATTGATTCATACTTATCACTTTCCATAAAGATTTATTCTTCTTCTTATTTTGAAATTACACATGATTATAATAAAACTCAATTTATACCCTCTCAGTACATTTGTAATGTTTATCATAACTTTTGATGTCACAAGAGGCCAATGCCCTTTGATATGTTGGCTTCAATCCTAAGTAAAAATAATTGATTTTTTTATCATGATCCTGAATAATATTAAAATCCTTACTTCCCAATTAGGTGATGTTTAATTCATACACATCCACTTAATCATCCTAATTTTGTTTCAATTCAAGGAATATATTTTCCATTTGAAGTCTAACAACCTTAATAAAATATTTTTCAAGGAATTTTTTTTTAAATTCATTCCATTCGAAGGAATCAATCTCATCACATTCCTTGATATTTTTTACCATTAACCACCACCGTTCAGCTTCACATTCAAAAGGATAAACGAAAATATTAACATTTAGAT
Organism: Viscum album; assembly: GCA_963277665.1. Classification (NCBI taxonomy): domain Eukaryota; kingdom Viridiplantae; phylum Streptophyta; class Magnoliopsida; order Santalales; family Viscaceae; genus Viscum; species Viscum album. The sequence goes on along the minus strand of OY728129.1, from coordinate 408,068,390 downwards.
TATTTGACCACCCTATAACATTGAATAACTATTCAGGTTCATTAATCCATCCTTCATCTACTACTAGGTTATAAGATCGACGATAATCATGACAGTGTTTCCTTATAAAATGTTACATTATCATCATGTAAATTTGTGGAAGATCATGTTGTTATCTTCTTTTGATTAAACAACCATTTATAGACTACATCAACTGATACATTACTATCACAAACTATTCAGTTCAAATTCCCACCATTTCATGTTGCAGATTCAGAAGGATATCATCCTCTCAGTGCCTTCCTACTTTAGCCTCCATATTTTTTGGGGGGGAAACCATTTTGAATAGATATATTATATATATAAAAACATTGTAATATTCAAATTATATATCATTTTTACATAAATATAATGAATAAATTTCTTATGGTATTCTATTAACACCATCTTAACCCCTAAAGTTTTCCAAACTGTTCTCTGATACCAACTATAAGGACAATGCCTTGAACATTACATAATTTAGAAAATTCCTCTAGATTTCTCTTCATTACATTCTAAAATAACATTTCAGTTTAGAATTTTAGAAAATAAGGATATAATTGTTACATATCAAACTACGAGAAAACAAAGAGTGTAAAACTAAAACAATATCAATTTTTTCATAATAAAATTTTTGTTCATAAAAAATGAAGTTTTTTCATTAAAATCCTTCACAATATTCATCTTGGATTCACCTTTTATCTTACCTATCCTTGGAACCTATGAAAAACATTTTAAAAGTTGGGAGAAGAATAAAAATATCAGAATATGATTAAAAAATGAGGAGATATACCATTATTAAATGAATAATTAAAATATTATGAAATCATTCTCATGAATACATACTTCTCTCCAAATAAGTAACATATATTTCCTTTGTGAAAACAAGATATTTTGATAAAAAATAGAAAACATAAATAATACCATAATGTTAACATATGGAATTTGTTCATTATGATTGTGACCCTCAAAAATACCACATGATTTTTAACCCTCATAGATACCTTACAATGTAACCCTCACAACTACCTTATGACGTAACCCTCACGGCTGCCTTAGGGTTTAACCATCGCAGTTACACTTAGAGTAACCATATGGTACACATCATACATAAACATACTCAATGCATTGGAGGAATATATAGGTACCAAAATTCATAATAAATAATTCCCAAGAACCATAAAAAAATCACAAAAGAAGAATAATTTCATAAAAACATCGCTTTTGAATATTAAAAAAAATATATGTTTAAAATAGGATTTTATGAGAAAAGTCCCTTACAAATATCATATAATTAAATTGAGAATTAATATAAGGGAAGTAATATATGTGTAGATTATAAATACACATAATAATACATAATATAAATAAAATTAATAACAAAAATAATCTTATTACTACATAATTAATGAAGTATAAGGTTAACCCAAAGAATGGAAGTTGGGTTACGAATTTTCTTCCCTCGAGTTCCTCTTACTTACAACATGTTGAAAACATCATTGTATTCTTTTAAATTGTGTTATTAATATATTATAAAACCATATTAATATTTATAACTACTTATATGATATTATCATAACACATTTCAACCCGTTTATTCATAATATTTTTTTATTTTCATTGTTTTAGGTGTATTTATTTCATGGTTTCCATGTTTGGTTTATTATGGATTTTCATATCGGATGGGAGAAAAATTACATAATTAAAATTAAATTTTATTAATAAAAATAAATAATATAAAATGTTAATATATATAACTTTGTTAATATGGTATGATTATTCATCACTAGATAAATCATTTGCGATGAACCTTTTTTTATTTTGTTGAATTTTGAACACTACGAACCACTTTTATTTTATTAATTTACATTATGTATAAACACTAGTTACAAAAGAGAATATAACAGATAATATCTATAATTATATATGTTTTAACCATATTAATGGATTTATTACTACTATTTAAAGAAGTAATTTAAATTGAAAACACATCATCCACGATGTTGGTAAATCGACACATCACAAACGTTGTTTTTTGTTCATTGAATAAAAGGTATAGGAGAAGAAGTATGATGATAAATTTTTCCATAAAAATGATACATTTTAAATATATACAAGACAATATATTTTTTGTGCTTCTTTGATATGGGGAGTTGAAGATAGTATAATAAAATATAAATAATTAAAAAGAAAAGAAAATAAAATGAAAGAGGATTTTCACATCTTGAATCCTCCTCATTGAGAACCTCCTTATGGGCCTTGGTTTTGGTTTTTTGGGGAGACAAAAATGTATTTGACATAGAGGAGAGTCTATGAAAGGTAATTTGATATAAATGAGGAAATCTACAAGGATTCTAGGTGTGAGGAGAATAGGTGGTGATGGGTAGTATTTCTATTGGAGGAGAGGGGTGTTTTCTCATTATTATATTCATTAGTTTATTAATTTGGCTGAAGACTATGAATAGTTTCATAATTAACATAAAATATATTAAAATTATGATGGGAATATAGCTATATTTTTTTAAATCATCCATGACTAAATTATTTTTTTATTTATCTTATAATGTAAATTTACCATAAATTATCATAGTTTACTATTCACCAAAAATTTATGTACTTTAAAAATATACAAAAAATTCATGACAATAATTTTCAACATGTAGAATACAAAAATGAAGTCCAATTTTTAAATCTAATAATCTTAATATGAGAAATAATCTTTTTAATTGAGATTATAATTTATTCAAAAAATACCAATTATAAAATTATAACTAATTTGATAACACTTTAAATAATTAATTAAAGTCGCATAAAATTATCTTATAATCATAAGAAAAAAAATTATAATATATGAAAATATTTTATGAAATTAAATATTCGTTTATATCATTAATTAATAAATAAATTTAAATTAAAAATTTTAGACTAGAAAAATACCAAAACGTAATTTTTTTTATTTCCAAAAAAATTATTTACATATTCCATTATATAAATATATGATTATTATACTTATTAGATAATAATTTTTTTTATACTCTCATTAGTGAGGTTACTATTCTATTATCAAAATTACTATTTCTAATGGTAATGTTACTATTCCAAAATTCAAGTTACTAGTCTATCAATATAAATTCCTTAATTTATATGAATACCAATTATGTCATTATAAATTTATAATTAATTTAAATATTTAATTATAGAATGCAAATAAATTATTTTATAATTACTTGAGTTGTTACATTCTCCCCACTTTCAGGAAACTACATCCTCACAATTTTATTTAATTATTATATAAGTGAGGATACTTTTTATCTATAGAACCTTCATATTCCCATGTTTTTTCATCAACCATGTTGTTTCTCTACAAAACATTAACCTTGTGGATTACATTATTCCTCAATACTTTCTCCCTATAATCAAGAATCTAAAGAGGTTTCTCTTGAAAAGAATGGTTTTCTTCCAGCTGAACTACTTCTGGGATGAATATAGTAGACGAATCTGGCACATAGTTTATCAACATTAAAACATGAAAAGCATTGTGTACCTGAGACAAACTCAAAGGAAAATATACATGGAAGGAGACTGATCTAACTTTATCTATGATTTCATAATAACCAATGAACCATGTACTTAGGTTTCCTTTGTACAAAAATGTATAACACTTTCCGATGGTGAAATTCTAAGAAAAAGATGATTACCTACCTCGAATGAAAATTCATTCCTCCTCTAATATGAATAACATTTCTACCAACTATGTGAATTCCTAATGTTTTGCTAGATCATATTCACTTTCTCTACCACTTCCTTTACTAATTCTGGTCCCATCAAATTCGTTTCCCCAACATCACCTTAAAAATCTAGAGTTCGAATCCTCTTTCCATAAAATGCTTCAAATGGTGCCATCTATATACTATAATGAAAACTGTTATTATAAGAAAACTCAACTAAAGAAGGATGATGACCCTAACTTCCATGGTAGTTTAATGAAAAATCTTGAATCATATCCTCCAATGTATGAATTATTCTCTTGGTTTTTCCATCAGATTGAGGATGAAAAGAGGTTCTAAAATTTAATTGTTTACCCAATAACTTCTGAAGTCCTTTTAAAATGTTTTTTTTGAGAACCTGGGATCACAGTTAGATACAATGGAAAGAGGAATTCCAAATAACCAGACAATCTCTATGAGGTATAGTCAAGAAAGCAGATCAAAAACATAATATCTAGAATGTGATGGAAATGTGTGGATTTTGTCATCCGATCAATAATAACCAAAATAGCATTGTTAAATTGATATTTCATTGGTAGTCACACCATGATGTCCATGAATATATTTTCACATTTATACTGTGGAAATGACAAAGGATGAAGCGTCCCCATTGGTAGTTGTAGCACTACATTAACCTGTTAACATGTCAAATATTTATTGGCAAAAAATGCATTATCTCTTTTCATTATATCCCACTAGTAATAGTCTTGATAGTATTTTTATATTATATTAATGCCCAGATGAACTGAAAATGGATAACTACAAGATTCACTTAACAACTCTTTAATCATCTGAAAATAAAAAATAAAAAATAGTCTCTTTCAAAATTTTGAAACAAAATCTTTATCTATGTTAAATTATTTAAACATACCCATTTTAACCAATTGTAAATTTTTCTGTAAATCAATATCTTCCTTCTGTTATTTCTTACTTATTTCTAATAAAGACAACTTCACTAACACCTAAAAAACATATAACTTTGCTATAATGACAACTTCCAAGAGAAAATTCATCAAATTATTTATCAATTGGTCTTTTAAATAACATATCAAGGTTAATGATGCATGATGTTTATAACTCAAGGAATCATACAATTTTTTCCAGGATGGTAAATGATTGTGTGATCAAAATTGATTATCATTTCAATCCATATAATCTACCTCATATTTAATTCCTTCTGAGTGAATATACACTTCATAATTTTATGGTTAGTATATATTTCACATTTTGGCTCATATAAATGATGCCTCTAAATGTTAAAATTGAAAACCACACACTACTATAAAACTGCCCTTTAAAAACACTATAAATTTCCTTTAATAGTGCTAGAAAAGTGCTTCCAATGGGAGTGATGTTAAAAGACCAGGAATTTTATGAGTGCTAAAAAAGTTCTCATAATTAGGACATTATTCAGTTCATTTAAAAGTGTTGATAAAGGAACCATTTATTTAGCACCACTAAAGGAATCCTTTATCGGTACTTTTATTAGAAATGATAAAAGGACTTTTTATCAGTACTATAGAAGTGGTGATAAATTATATCTCTATCATCTGGTTTGTAATCATTGATAAATGATTACTTTATTAATGATTTTAAAAGTGATGATAAATGTGTCCTTTACTAGTGTTTTTAAAAGCTATAGTTAAGGTATATACTATAGTGTGATTTAACAACACACAGAAGCACTAGAAACAAACAAGAAACACACTAGATATCAACAAAAATGAGTCCCAATAAATAATTCAAATGAAATAAAATATACAACATAAATACCAATAAAAAACATTATATTATAAATATTTCAAACATTGGTTTATAAAATTACATAAAAAATTATTACATACATTTAAAAAAATCCTTATTGAAAATGTGACTATGATTTCTATGGACCTTATTTGTCAAATTTCCAACACCTCAAGAATTTCTTCAAGCAAACCACATCATCTCAAAAAATTAAAAAAGTTTAAAAAAAATTGTTATGCGTAATAATAAAAAACGATAAATTAAACAAAAATATGAAATAATATATTAATTCTATGTACAATGATTTTATTATGAAAATATCATGATTACCGTTGTAATTGAGGAGAGGGTGTGGTGTTTATCTTTATATAAAAGAAATGTAGAGAACTTGAAATAATGTGATAAATGAAACATTGAAGGGGTGAAAAGGTTATGAGAGAGAAGGTGCATGAAGGTTGGATAGAGAAACCCAATTCAAACCAAATAATCCACCTATATAAGAAACAATTATTACATGAGTAATAATAAAAAGAAATAAATTAAACATAAATGTGAAAGAATTCAATTGATTCTATGAACAATGATTTTACTATGAAAACATCATGATTACCTCTATGCTTAAGAAAATATAGCATCATTTATCTTTCTACAATGGAATAACCCATGAAAAAGAAATATTTTAAAATAATTGAACTCTACAAGGATTAATGAAAATTTAATAAATGTTTAATTTTATATATTTTTGGTAAAATAGAGAAGGTATATTGTAACATTACCTTTTCATTTTTTTTAAAGGGTTTCTTTGGTCCAAATAAAATATAATAACAAATCCAAGGATTCTATGTGCACTTCACTACTATTTTTTAATTACTATTTATCCTAGAATCTGACCCAAACATCTCACTCTGCGTCACATTAATTCTCTCATCCCATACACTCTCACCAACATCTCTTTCATATCACCATTCATAATTAATTTTTCCTTCCTTTCTTGCAAAAATTTACTTCTTTTAATGATCCAAGATGAATGAAGCCTCAAGCATATAGTAAATGATTTCATGAAGAGAAGGAAAAGTGAATGTTGAATGTTGATATAATTGAGATAGTGGTGATATGCGTGAGATGAGAGCATCACATGGATGATGGGAATAAAGTTCAAGACAGATGCTTTTCTAAGAGGTAGTTAACCAACAAAAGTGAATTTCATAGATAATCCTTAGCTTTTTTATTAATTTTTTGAGTGATGCATAGCCAATCCATGTTTTGGATTCATTGATCAATGAATACTAAGAGATATCAATATTCATCCAACACACAACATTAGTAGAAACATCAACATAAAAGATCAAAATACTGAATATAAATGAACCCATACACATGGAATAAAGAGTGATTTCCACCAAAATTGACATCTCTTAATAAGAACAATAGAAAGAGGGGAACCAATTCATGAAATGATAACCATTCATAGGATCAAATTATAAAATCCATTTTAAATAAGAATGGAAAATTTCATCAAAAATTTCTATTGAAATATAAACTTACAACATCCAGAAAATAAGAAAGAGGAAAATATGAACATCTTCACCCCAACACCTATGACTGTAAAATCTCAAGTAAGTAATGAATAATAGATATTTTTATCTATGTCTATTAATGAATTATATAGTGTTTTAGAGGCTTAAAATGAAAATAAATCCAATCTTAAGCATGGAATACACTAATATTCTTAAAAGATTGGTTTACTGCCTTTTGATGGAAAACCATGTTTAAATATATATTTTCAAAATTTTATAAGCTATGTTTTTCAAAATAAATTTATTCTTTATGATTGGTACATCAAAATTTACATTGTGTGAATTTTTGGTATTTTTCTGATAATGTTCATTTTTAATGAATAGTGAAAAATACTGCATTTTACATCAAAACTGCTTCTTAATCTAATTTATTTATATGATTATATTATCTTTTGAATTGGTCTTCATGTGTAATAAGAATATATTTTTACCACTTAATCCAATGGTGGTCATTGGATTAAATTTCACTTTGAAATTGGACTTAAACTGGTATCAATCTTTTGATACTTATTGTTTCATAAAAACACGCTATTTGTCATGACAGCAGGAATTAATTATTAAATAAATTAATGTGACTTATATGTTGTGAATTTTGTAAAATGAACTTCATTTTTGAATTCGGAATATCAAATATAGCTTAGGGTGAATTTTTGGTAATTTTCTGAAAAACTTCAATTTTTGATGAATAGTGAAACCACTAAGTGGTACTTATAAAAACTGATTTTCCTTTTAAATGAAATTTTGCCATCATTGTGTTTTGAATTTCAAAAATCCGACATACATGGTTGTCATTAAGAAGTAAAATGTGTTTCAATGGGATTAAAATAATTTTTTGGTGAATAGTAACTTATTATGTTTTTAATCGCGATTAGTGGTAATTAGTGTAGTTTAAGGTAAAAATAATGCTTTAATAAAATGATATGAGCTTGAAACATGTCCTACCCTCATTTTTTGTGTCATGGCCGACCAAGACGAGCCATGGGTCAACTTGGGGACCACATGGGACCACTTTGGTTGGGAAATGACATAAATAACGTTTTATTTAATGTAAAAGTAAAAATGACACAAACATAATATGTTTTACGAAAACAATTTTTAAATGGGGTTATACAAGTCATATTTTTGATTATAAATATTAATTGGAAATATAAAACGATTTCCCACATCATAGTAGTTTTTTTATAATTTTTAGACATTAAAAAAATTAAATTATTTATGACATCATGATGATGCAGCGATGACCTCATTATATAACGATTTAAATAAAATGAGAAGAAAATGTAAAATCTAATACCTACACATGGACAAAACCTATTGGATGAGTGGATTTCGAACCCTTATCACCTTATCATCGAATTATATCAATGTGGGACATTTTAAATCCGAAACACATTTTAAAATAAATAAACTTATCTTTACTTTCCAAGAGTGCCTCTCCTCTCCTCTTATAAAAGGCCCCCACCTCTACCTCCTTACCCACACTCCCAAAGCCTTTGGATCGTCAAACCCTTGCCCATTTAGTCTCTAAACTTCCCTCTATTACTCTTTGAAGCCACACTTTGGGAAGAAGTCTTCCCAAGGGAGCCTTTGAGCTCAAACCAAAGGGAGTTACCCGATTTTAAGGTAATGTCTTCTTTTAAGTCCTTTTGTTTTATTTTGATTCTCCAACCCCCTAAACTCTTTTTATTCTTTTATTTTGTAACAACTCCAGTATCCTCAATATACTAGGATGTTTTTATAATATGGATTCGAGATACACTTACACACACCTACATCTAATGGTTAACGAACATACTGTTTCCGTGGATGGTGAATTTATGCCTCCCGAAACGATGATTGTTCAACATTAATTTAACACCTTCAAAGGTGGACATTAAGATGTAACTATATTTATATATGATATATAATATGTTTATGTTTTCCTTAAGCTTCTGTATTTTTCTTTTTGGTCATACCTTTATGGTTTCCATTATGGGTAAACGCGATATCTTCATTTAAGGAAGTGCGGACTACCGCCCCCTGAAAGTGATTTGATTAGTTAATACCATATGTGGGATGTGTAAAGGATAAAGTTAATGATATTATATATGTTATTATACTGTAATTATAATATACTCTTATATCATTATGATTCCATTCCAGAAAATACGAAATAGAAATGGAAGTAGCGTTCATGCGTACGTACAGCTTACCGTCTCCATGAACGGTGCATTTCATTTCATACCTATAAATGTGATGTAATATTATAAATACATGTATATGATGAATATATATGATATATATGTTATCAAAATCATTAATATCATTCTGGATATAACGAACCTTTGACCAAATTAACAACATGTAAGTGTAAGAAGTCTATTTTTGACTTAAGAACCAAATACCGACAAAATGAACATTATTAACTTAAATGATTAAATTATGTTCATAACATTGTATAAAAGGAATAATAAACTGGAAAAAGGTTCTTAAACAAGTAGAAATTAACACAAGTTTATTATTCAGGAGATTAAAGAACGACCAAGTCAAGTCGGACCCGAGGTATGGGACTTCGTCTCAATCTCCTTTCATTGAGGAATATTTTGTTTTATACACAACCTTCTTTTATACGGTGTATAATCCCCTTTGACTTTTAAGTTTATCCAAAAAGAATCTTTTTTATATGAAGAATTTTACAAAACGAAAAAAGGGAATGTTTTTGTCCTACGTATGTGGTGACAATGACTTCTCCGCCGCTGTGACCATTATTTGAGTTTCGGCTTCCTCTAAAAGCCATACCCTTTTTTTTAAATGAAAAATAAATACCATGTTTTACTTTGGTATTGAAAATGGTTTTCATAATGTTTTTATTATATCAATGTGTTGTATTGATATCTTGTGATTGAAATGTGGAAATGTTATGTTTCCTTTATGCATGTTTTATGTGATATGATTATGTTATGGTTCTTCAGAATTTTTATGAAGACGGGTGGTTCCGTGATAAAATAAGGGAGGGTGAGCCCGTTATAGCTCTCCAATGCATTGGGTAACGCGAAGGAGTGAAATGTTAATGTTTCTACGAAGTGATTTAGGGAATATACTATGATGGGTATTCCAAACGTAACCAAGAGGGTTACTCCCTATGTAAGAATGTTATGAATGCCTCAAGTTACCTTTATGTCTTATGATTTCTATGATTTGTTCATGATTTTATGAGGTATGTTAAAGTGCCTATGTTTTATGGGTAAAGTATGATTTCATTCTTATGAATATATGAACTCATGTTTCCTTTCCTTGTTTTTTTATATAACCCATACTAAGCTTTTTCTGCTCATCCCAAGTTTTTGAAATGTTTTTCACAGGTCACGGGAAAGGTACATGATGAGATGATAGTGTCAAGGAAGTGTCAAGAAAGAATCCATGTTTTATTTTCAATATGTTTCCGTTGATGGGAAAAAGAATACTATCTTTTATTTTAACCACTTTGTTTAAATGTGGGATGTAATGCATGTTTTAAGATCTAATTATCTAAAACTCTAAACCTGAAAAGATCCTCAATGTGTAATCTTGTGATAACTCAAGATTATGTAAGGTTTAAGGCTGAGGCCTTATAGTTGGTATCAAAGGTTGGTTTAGATAACTTTAGGAGTTATAATTCTATGAAATGATTATCCAAATGTTTTTTATGGTCAAATTGAAATGATATAGCATTTAAAGATTACCATGTTTATTTATCTAATACATGTTTGTTCAGAATGGGTTTCCGCAGAGGAAATAGGGAAGCAGTGCTAGGAAGGCATACGGAAGGAAATAACCTTCTGAACCATCATCCTGAGATGGTCTGAATTGGAAATGAATAGTTTGTTACAGTAATGGCGCAGTTGACTCAAGCGATAAATGGTGGTGGTATCCATGCACGAGATCAGCCAGATCAATCGCAGAGGAACATGTCAGTGGTGGAACATTTCATGAGGCAACATCCCCCATCATTGAGAGGATCATCTGACCCTGTGTTAGCTGAAGGGTGGATTAAATCACTAGAGAAGATTTTCGATGTCATGGGGTGTTTAGACAATAAAAAGGTTAGTCTTGTTATTTACCATTTGGAGGGTGAGGCAGATCAGTGGTGGTCTATGGTTAAAAATATCAGGGACGCCGATGAGATTGATGCTCTCGACTAGGATGAATTCAATGGTATGTTTCTTGAAAAGTATTTTCCTAAGGCTGTTCGACTTAGGATGGAGAAACAATTCTTGGAATTGAGGCAAGAGGAAGACTCAGTGGATACCTATGAAGAAAGGTTCACTCGATTGGCATGGTATGCTCCAAATTTTATTCGATACCTTGATAGTAAAATCAATCGTTTTTACTCAGGATTAAAGCCAAAATATCGAAGGGAATTAGATTCTCATCAGTTTAAAAGTTATGAAAAGCTTGTTCGATGTGCTGAGAAGGTGGAAATGGAGTTTTCTAATGATCAAGTGTTCTATAACAACAAACAGAAGAAGAGACCGAGGTGGCAGGATAAAGGTAATAATTCTTCAAAAGTGTCTGATGGTAAGAAAACTAAGTTTCCAGTTTGTGATAAATGTGGCAAAAGGCATGCTGGGGAATGTCTTCTGAATTCTGGAAAGTGCTAGCGATGTGGTAAGATGGGACATAAGGCTCGTGATTTTAGTGAAAAGGATCAAGGTGAAGGTAAGACCAAATTTTATTTACAGTTAGTGAAATGTTTTAAGTGCCATGAGATGGGTCACTATGAAAATGAGTGTCCAACAAAGATCTTGAGTGATGGGAAGTAGTTAGACTAAAAGCATAAAGGGGTGGTGAAATCCTTTGCAACTACTTCAGCAGATGTTGGGCCATCAAATGAAGTTGTATCAGGTACTTTGTTTGTTTTTTCAGATTATGCCAGTGTGTTGTTTTATTCGGGGTCTACACATTCTTTCATCTCTGAAACCTTTTCTAGTAAAATGGGAATACCATCTAAAGAAATGACTCCTGAACTTTTGGTAAAAACACCTGGGGGGAATGTTGAGGAAATAAGAATTTATAAGAATCTTCCTATCCTTATCTATGGAAAGAACCTACATGCAAACCTTATTGTTCTACCTCTAGTAGAGTTTGATGTTATCCTAGGTATGGATTGGATCTCTATTTACCATGCTAAGATTGACTGTAGAGCTAAAGATGTTTATTTTCAGAAAGACTTTCAGTTTTTGTACAAGAATGAACCCTTGCTGTTGATAACTTATCAAGAGGCCAAGAAACGTGTAAAAGATGGAAATGAATGTTACCTTGCACACATCGTTGAAAATAAAGGAACTGTTCAGATTAATGATGTGCCAGTGATAAATGAGTATCCTGATGTTTTTCCTAATGAATTGCATGGAATAATACCAGATCGGGAAGTTGAATTTACTGTTGACTTAGTTCCTGATGCTAAGCCAATTTCAAAACCCCCTTATCGAATGGCTCAAATTGAACTTTTAGAGTTGAAGGAGAAATTTCGAGATTTATTAGAGAAAGGTTTCATCCGACCTAGCACATCACCATGGGGTGCTCCTGTTTTATTTGTTAAAAAGAAAGATGGTTCTATGAGACTTTGCATTGATTATAGATCCTTGAATAATATTACTGTTAAGAACAAATATCCTTCGCCTCATATCGATTATTTGTTTGATCAGCTCTAGGGAGCTCAGTATTTTTTGAAGATTGAGTTGAGGTCGGGTTAACATCAGTTGAAAGTAAAAGAAGGAGATGTTCCGAAGACTGCTTTTCGTACTAGATATGGCCATTATGAATTTGTAGTTATGCCTTTTGGTCTAACCAATGCACCTGCTGTATTCATGGACTTAATGAATAGAATTTTCCATGAATTCTTGGATAAGTTTTTGGTGGTTTTCATTGATGATATTTTGGTGTTTTCTAAAATTAAAGAGGAACATGAAAGTCATTTAAGGGTTGTTTTGCAAACCTTAAAAGAAAATAAACTATATGGAAAATTCAGCAAGTGTGAGTTTTGGTTGCAACAAATTTCTTTCCTTGGTCATATTGTTTCTAAATATGGGATAAATGTTGATCCTACTAAAACAAAAGTTGTTGAAGAATGGCCAAGACCCACAAATGTAACTAGGATTCGTAGCTTCCTTGGTTTGGCAGACTATTACTGAAGGTTTGTTAGAAATTTTTCATGGTAATCTAGTCAAATGACTAAGCTAACTATGAAGGGTGTTAAGTTTATCTGGACAAAAGAATGTGATGATTGTTTTCAGGAATGAAAAAGAAGATTGGTGAATGCTCCGGTTTTGGCACTACCTTCCAGGAATGATGAGTTTGTTATATATAGTGATGCTTCATTGAAAGGACTTGGTTGTGTCCTAATGCAGAATGATCAAGTAATTGTTTATGCTTCACGACTGTTGAAAACTCATGAGGTAAATTACCCTACACATGATTTGGAATTAGCTACTGTTGTTTTTACTTTAAAATTTGGAGGCATCATTTGTATGGAGTAAAGTGTGAAATATATTCAGATCACAAAAGTTTAAAGTATATATTCACTCAGAAAGAATTGAACATGAGACAAAGGAGATGGCTAGAATTAATCAAGGATTATGATTGTACAATTAATTACCATCCAGGAAAATCAAATAAAGTGGCTGATGCTTTGAGTCGAAAAAGTAATTCTTCATTAGCAATGTTGCGTTTGGAACGTGATCCTTTGGTTAAGGAATTGATGAACATTGGCATAGAAGTTGTTGGTGCGGGAAGTTCTTCTGTTTTGTTTCAGGTATCAGTGAGATCATCTCTATCAGATAGAATCAAGCAAGCACAGAAGCAAGACAGTGAGTTGCAGAAAAAGGTAGAGCTGGTTCAGAAAGGTAAGTTTCATGAATTCAACATTGATAGTGATTGTGTTTTGAGATTTGGTAAGAGATTGTGTGGCCTTGTGTTTCACAGTTGAAGAGAGAGTTGTTATGTGAAGCTCATAGTTCTCCGTTTTCAGTTCATCCTGGCAGTACTAAGATGTATAGAGATCTTCAAGAGTATTACTGGTGGGATGGAATGAAAAGAGATATTGCTGATTTTACTGTGAAGTGTTTGACTTGTCATCAGGTTAAAGCAGAGTGGCAGTTACCGAAAGGGATGCTTCAACCTTTACGAGTTCCAGAGTGGAAATGGGAGAATATAACCATGGACTTTGTTGTGGGATTACCGAATACATCTCGAGGTAATAATGCAATCTGGGTTATTGTTGATCGCTTGACTAAATCTATTCATTTCCTTGATATACGAGATACTTTTTCCCTAGATCAACTTTCCCGTTTGTATCTTAAAGAGATAGTCAGGTTACATAGAGTTTCAATTTCCATTGTATCTGATCGTGATCCCAGGGTTACTTCTATCTTTTGGAAAGGCCTTTAGAAGTCGTTGGGTACTGAATTAAATTTTAGTACAGATTTTCATCCTCAATCAGATGGGCAATCAGAACGAACAATTCAGACCTTGGAGGATATGCTACGAGCTTGTTCTATGGATTATCAGGAAAGTTGGGACCAACATCTTTCTTTGGTTGAATTTTCATATAATAATAGTTTTAAATCTAGTATACAGATGGCACCATTCCAGGAATTATATGGGAAGAGGTGTCGAACTCCAGCTTTTTGGGATGAAGTGGGTGAAAGAAAGATGATGGGACCAGAATTGGTAGAAGAGATGGCAGAAAAAGTTAAGCTAATTTAGAAGTACATGAGAATAGCTTAGAGCAGGCAGAAGAGTTATGCGGATAACCGGAGGAAGGATATATCTTTCGAGGTAGGTGATCATGTTTTTCTCAAAGTATCACCATGGAAAAGTGTGATGCGATTTGGTAAGAAAGGAAAGTTGAGTCCAAGGTTCATTGGACCATATGAAATTCTGGAGAGAGTTGGATCAGTTGCATACCGGGTGGCTTTACGTCCGAGTTTATCTCAGGTACACAATGTTTTTCACGTTTCGATGTTGAGAAAGTATATGCCAGATCCATGTCATGTTTTGAGTCCAGAGGTAGTTCAGCTGGAAGAGAACCTATCGTATGAGGAACAACCGGTCCAGATTCTTGACCATAGGGAGCAAGTGTTAAGGAATAAAGTGATTAAGCAGGTAAAGGTTTTGTGGAAAAACCACATGATGGAAGAGGCAACATGGGAATCTGAAAATGCAATGAGGGATAAGTACTCTCATTTATTTGATAAGTAAATAAATTGCAGGGACACAATTTTCTAATGGGGGGAAGGATGTAACATCCCAATTAAGTAATTAATAATAGATATTTTTATCTATGTGTATTAATGAATTAGATAGTGTTTTAGAGTCTTAAAATGAAAATAAATCCAATCTTAATCATGGAATACACTAATATTCTTAAAAGATTGTTTTACTGCCTTTTGATGGCAAACAATTTTTAAATATATCGTTTGAAAATTTTATAAGCTATGTTTGTCAAAATAAACTTATTATTTATGATTGGGACATTTAAATTTACTTTGTGTGAATTTTTGGTATTTTTCTGACAATGTTCATTTTTTAATGAATAGTGAAAAATACTGCATTTTACATCAAAACTGCTTCTTAATATAATTTATTTATATGATTAGATTATCTTTTGAATTGGTCTTAATTTGTAATCTGAATATATTTTTACCATTTAATCCAATGGTGGTCATTGGAAAAAATTTTACTTTGAAATTGGACTTAAACTGGTATCAATCTTTTGATACTTATTGCTTCAAAAAAACACGCTATTTGTCATGACAACAGGAATTAATTATTAAATTAATTAATGTGACTTATATGTTGTGAATTTGGTAAAATGGACTTCATTTTGAAATTCATAATATCAAGTATAGCTTAGGGTGAATTTTTGGTAATTTTCTGAAAAACATCAATTTTTGATGAATAGTGAAACCACTAAGTGGTACTTATAAAAACTGATTTTCCGTTTAAATGAAATTTTGCCATCATTGTGTTTTGAATTTCAAAAAACCGACATACATGGTTGTCATTAAGAAGTAAAATGTGGTTCAATGGGATTAAAATAATTTTTTGGTGAATAGTAACTTATTAAGTTTTTAATCGCGATTAGTGGTAATTAGTGTAGTTTAAGGTAAAAATAATGCTTTAATAAAATGAGATGAGCTTGACACATGTCCTACCCTCATTGGTTGTGTCATGGAAGACCATGAAAAGCCATGGGTCAACTTGGGGACCCCATGGGACCACCTTGGTTGGGAAATGACATAAATAACTTTTTATTTAATGTAAAAGTAAAAATGACACAAACATAATATGTTTTACGAAAAAAATTTTAAATGCAGTTATACAAGTCATATTTTTTATTATAAATATTAATTAGAAATTTAAAAAGATTTACTACATAATATTATTTTTTTGGAATTTTTATACATTAAATAAATTAAATTATTTATGACATCATGATGATGCAGCGATGACCTCATTATTTAACGATTTAAATAAAATAGAAAGATAATGTAAAATCTAAGACCTACACATGTCCAAAACCTATTGGATGAATGGATTTCGAACCCTTATCACCTTATCATCGAATTATATCAATGTGGGACCATTGTAATCCGAAACTCTTTTTAAAATAAAGTAACTTATCTTTACATTCCAAGAGTGCCCCTCCTCTCATCTTATAAAAGGCCCCCACCTCTACCTCCTTACCCACACTCCCAAAGCCTTTGGCTCGGCCAAACCCTGCCCATTTTGTCTCTACACTTATCTCTCTTACTCCTTGAAGCCTCACTTTGGGCAGAAGTATTTCCAAGGAAGCCTTTGAGCTCAAACAAAAGGGAGTTACCCGATTTTAAGGTAATGTCTTCTTTTAAGTCCTTTTGTTTTATTTTGCTTCTCCAACCCCCTATACTCTTTTTATTCTTTTCTTTTGTAACAAATCCATTATCCTAAATATACTAGGATGTTTTTATAATATGGATTCTAGCTACACTTACACACACCTACATCTAATGGTTAACGAACATACTGTTTCCGTGGATGGTGAATTTATGCCTCTCGAAACGATGATTGTTCAACATTCTTTTAACACCTTCAAAGGTAACCATTAAGATGTAACTATATTTATATATGATATATAATATGTTTATGTTTTCCTTATGCTTATGTATTTTTCGTTTTGGTCATACCTTTATGGTTTCCATTATGGGTAAACGTGATATCTTCATTTAAGGAAGTGCGGACTACCGCCCCCGGAAAGTGATTTGATTCATTAATACCATATGTCGGATGTGTGAAGGATAAAGATAATGATATTATATTTGTTATTATACTGGAATTTTAATATACTCTTATATCATTATGATTCCATTCCAGAAAATACGAAATAGAAATGGAAGTAGCATTCATGCGTACGTACGGCTTACCGTCTCCATGAACGGTGCATTTCATTTCTTACCTCTAAATGTGATGTAATATTATAAATACATGTATATGATGAATATATAGGATATATATGTTATCCAAATCATTAATATCATTCTGGATATAACGAAACTTTGACCAAATTAACAACATGTAAGTGTAAGAAGTCTATTTTTGACTTAAGAACCAAAGACCGACAAAATGAACATTATTAACATAAATGATTACATTATGTTCATAACATGGTATAAAAGGAATAATGAACTTGAAAATGGTTCTTAAACAAGTATAAATTAACTCAAGTTTATTATTCAGGAGATTAAAGAACGACCAAGTCAAGTCGGTCCCGAGGTATGGGACTTCGTCTCAATCTTTTTTCATTGAGGCATATTTTGTTTTATACACAACCTTCTTTTATATGGTGTATAAACCCCTTTGACTTTTACGTTTATCCAAAAGGAATATTTTTTATACGAATCATTTTACGAAACGACAAAAGGGAATGTTTTTGTCGTATGTATGCGGCGACAATGACTTCTCCACCGCTGTGACCATTATTTGAGTTTCAGTTTCCTCTACAAGCCATACCCTTTTTTTAAAATGAAAAATAAATACCATGTTTTACTTTGGTATTGAAAATGGTTTTCATAATGTTTTTATTATATCAATGTGTTGTATTGATATCTTGTGATTGAAATGTGGAAATTTTATGTTTCCTTTATGCATGTTTTATGTGATATGATTATGTTATGGTTCATGGGAATTATTATGAAGACAGGTGGTTCCGTGATAAACTAAGGGCGGGTGAGCCCGTTATAACTCTCCAATGCATTGGGTAACGCGAAGGATTGAAACGTTAAGGTTTCTCTGAAGAGATTTAGGGAATATATTGTGATGGGTATTCCAAACGTAACCAAGAGGGTTACTCCCTACGTAAGAATGTTATGAATGCCTCAAGTTACCTTTATGTCTTTTGATTTCTATGATTTGTTCATGATTTTATGAGGTATGTTAAAGTGCCTATGTTTTGTGGGTAAAGTATGATTTCATTCTTATGAATATATGAACTCATGTTTCCTTTCCTTTTTTTATATAACCCATACTGAGCTTTTTATGCTCATCCCAAGTTTTTGAAATGTTTTTCACAGGTCACGGGAAAGGTACATGATAAGATGATAGTGTCAAGGAAGTGTCAAGAAAGAATCCATGTTTTATTTTCAATACATTTCCGTTGATGGGAAAAAAGAATACTATCTTTTATTGTAACCACATTGTTTAAATGTGGGTTGTAATGCATGTTTTAAGATCTAATTCTCTAAAACTCTAAACCTGAAAATATCCTCAACTTGTAATCTTGTGATAACTCAAGATTATGTAAGGTTTAAGGCTGGGGCCTTATAATGAAAATATCTGAGCCAAAGTGTTTACACATCTTTCAGAAAAAATCAGCCAAAAATGATTCCTCCACTAGCTTCTCAAAATATAGATCCCTGAATAAGATGGCTCTCTCCATGATCTCAGGATGAAGGCCCCCAATGAAAAGAGAATCTTTAATTAGATCCTCCAACACCACCTCCATACAAAAGGATAATAGAACATTAATGTGTTTAACATAAGCCTTCACCATCAACTGACCTTGTTGGATACTCATGAGCTCTCCCCTTTTCCTCATCTTCACCTCCTCGGGTATAAACCATCGGACAATGAGGGACTTAAAATCTACCCAAATCATCCCACTTGCATAATTTGTGAGGAAAACAACTCATATTATTCTAATGATTGACCCTCAAGAAGACCTAGAACAATACAAACTCTAAAATCATTGGGAGTTCTAGAAACTCTGAATATATTCTCAACTTCTTCAAGACACTTCGATACCTCTAACGAACCTCAATTTCCTAATAAGATATGTAGTAAGTAAGGAGAACTAGAAATAGGGTGAGACCCACTAGAAACTTTGGGGACATTTCAGGGTGGAATATTCTAAATAAGAAAAAAATTCATAAGATTAGGTTCATAATCAATATGGAAGACACCAAAAAGAACATCATGGACCAGAAAAACTGTGTCACATCCCGAATTTCATAAAAAAAGAATTCAATTTTTTAAAAACCACTATTTTATTTTCAATTTATAGCCACCTTCTTCTACAGAAAATAACATAATAAACCTTATTTTTAATTTAAATCCTATTCCAGAAATCATTTTAACCTTTCTAAAAACCATTTTTGAAAACCAATCCAAGATTATCCACAAAACAGAGCCTGCACATTTTCCAAAATGAATGAGTAATGAGTCTAAACCCACACTGATACAATATTTCTCATTACATAATTTTAATTGTGGTAATCAATCATCTCTCATCAAGTTTCCATGATGTTGAACTGCACAAATTCATCCTAGAAGAGTGTCTTTAAACATCATTGTGTCTCTCATCCTATTTTCAAGATGTCAAACTGCCAAAATTCATCATGGTAGTAAGGTGTTAAACATCACACTATATCTCACCTTGGTTGTAGGATATTAAACAAACCAAATTAATTCTATAAGAAATATTTTAAACTTCACAACATCTCTCATCTTGGTTTCATGAAATTAAACTACACAAATTCATCCCGACAGTAGGAAGTTAAATTTTACAACATCTACCATCCTGGTTGCATGAAGTTAAACTACACATATTTATTTTTTCAAAAAGCTAATAAAATTCATAGAGGAGTCGTGTCAGAAGCGATGAGGAGATGCTTTGTAAGGTTTTTCAAGGTTAACATGAACACAAAAATGAAAAATGAGAAACCAAAAATATCAAACAATGATATAGGAAAAGTAAAAAAAATTCATACAACAGATTCTATCTGTGATTCATCAGATGGACTAGAGTGGAGTTGTGCCGTTATTAAGGGTGTTCCAGGAGGGATTGAAAATTGTGATGAGTGAGTACTGGTTAGGGGTTATTTAAATAGATTGTAAACACTTTTTATAGTGCTTTCGGAAAATTGCTAATATAGATCCCTTTTATCAATGTTAAACTGGAAAGAAATAATAAAATAGATCATTATTAGCACTTTTTAGCACTAACAAAAATTCAATTTAACAATACTTTTTAGTGATGATTAATATGGATATTAATCAGAACAAAACTTTTATCGCTGATAAAAGATTTATTTAAAAAAAATTATTTTATAATTATTATATATATATAATTATATATTTATAATTATATAAATATTTATATAAAATATAATAATTATTCATTTATTAAATTTATAAATATATAAATATATCAAATATATATTTATATATATATATATATTCAGAAATATATTTTTAACACTATTATTCGGTATATAATCTCAAATACATGAATTTTAAAAATAAATGAAATTGAATAAATCAAAATGAGTGTAGTTAAAAAATATTAAAAAAATAGAAATTTTTTATTAATTAAAAATAAATTACTAAAAAATATTGATATATATATATATATATTGAAGTAAAGATGAAAACATATTGAAAATAATAAAACATAATAAATAAATAAATATAAATAAATAACAGAAAATGATCAAATTCAAAAATAAAATAAAAAATCAAAAATATGAAAAATGAATTCCTTAACTAATATAGTATTTTTAATTATTAAATAAAATTGACTGATTAAGAACATAATATATGAAATGTATCATGTTAAAAATGATATTCATAAATATACTGAAATTTTAATAATGTACATAAATATTAGGTGTAAGTGTTTCTATATATTTCTTAAATATATTTTTGTGTGTGTTTCCATGTATATTGTATTAATTATATATATATATGTCTTCGTGAAATCAATATAACATATGACATTTGATATATGTTAAATTAAAAAATCAAAAAACATTAAAAATGAATAAGACATAAATAAGATTTTAATTAACACTTTTTTAGTTTATATATATATATATATATTTATTTATATTTCATATATATTATTTATCACTATTTATAATATATATATATATACATTACCCTTACTCATTTTAATTAATAATTGTATCATTAATAATTTATGTAATAATTTTGTAATTTATTCATTTTTAATTAATTTGTTTGATTATATATTCATTTATATATCTATATTTAATATATAATATTTATTAATATTTATAATATATTTATATATATTAAATTTATTATATTTTGTAAATAAATATTTAATTAATAAAATGTTTAATATTTTATTTAATTTATTCTTTTTAAATTTTTATTCGTTTAATTATTTTATTTTATTAATTTTAAATATCAATATATTTAATATATAATATTTAATAATTTTTAAAATTTAAATATATGTTTATTCAATTTTAATAATAATTATTTAATTAAAGAAATTGTTAATTTTTTTAATTTTATTTTCTAAACCATTATCTCCTCTAATGAAGTTCCGATAAACTGTAACCTTTATCAACGTTTTATTGTTAGATCTTATAAAGGGTAACTTTTATCAGAGCTAAAAATAAACTACTGATAAAGGTTACCCTTTTTCAGTTCTTTTTTAGAAATTATAAATATCCCCCTTCATTAGCGCTTATTTTAGCTCTGATAAAGATGGACATTCTCAACACAGTTTTCTTATTACTGGAAAATGCCA
Source organism: Viscum album (assembly GCA_963277665.1). Taxonomy (NCBI): domain Eukaryota; kingdom Viridiplantae; phylum Streptophyta; class Magnoliopsida; order Santalales; family Viscaceae; genus Viscum; species Viscum album. The sequence goes on along the minus strand of OY728129.1, from coordinate 408,046,227 downwards.
GCTTTGTTAAAGGATATTTTTTTAGTTGTGATAGATGATAATTCGAAATTAGTTATGGGATAATTTAACTCATGGGGATTCAGCTGTAATTAAGAATAAGAAAATACGTGATCATTCTGCATCAGAGCACAACCCATTCCCTTCAATGAAGCATTACTATAAATGAAAAATTCACTGAGAGAAGGATCAAAACATGAGCATTCAAAAATACTTTCTTGAGTTCCTAAAAATGAACATCACATTTTTTCATCCAGTTAAATTTAAATCCTTTTCATGCCGTCTTACTTAGCGGGATAGATAATTGTGCATTGTTTTAAAAAAATAGCCTTCAATAAACTAATAAATGAATAAATCTATGAATCTCTATAAACTTTTTAGGTTTTGTCCATTAACCAACCATTTTCGTTTTAGTAGGATCAACTATTATTACATATTTATTTACCATGTGACCAGGAAATGTAATCAATTGAATCCAAAAATCACATTTTTTAAATTTTCATTATAACTTATTTTCCTGGAGAGTTTTCATGAAAATCCATAATTTTTTTTCATGATCCTCATAACTTTTTTAAAAGACAAAAATATAATCAATAAAAACAACAATAATATTTTGAAAATATTCATGGAATATTCTATTCATCTGATCCATGAATATATCAAGGACATTTTTCAAAACAATGGGAATAAAACAAAACTCATAATGCATTTATCTAGTACAAAATTTTATTTTTGAGATGTCATCCTCCATCACCTGCAGCTGAGGGTACCCAGATCTCAATTCAATCTTGGGAAAATATTGAGCTCCTTGGATCTGATAAAAAAATCCACCGATAGGAGTAAAATGATACATTGTATTAATAGTAATGTTATTCACATTTTTATAATCAATAAAATGTATCATGGAACCATATATCTTTTCCACAAAGAATACAGGATCACCCTATGGATAAGTTCTAGGACAAATGGATCCTTTATCAAGAAACTCATGCAACTGATTTTTAAATTAATGAAGCTCCAATGAAGCCATTAGATATGGGTATGTGAAACTGGCTTATTATCATGAACCAAGTCAATATTAAATTCAAATTCCAATTTAGGAATAACACCAGAAAACTAATCCAGAAAAACATATTGGTATTCATTTACCACTAACACATCATTAATCAGAATAGTTCCTTTGTTTTCAACTATATTAACAAGATAAACTCAATTTCTATATTCTAATAGTTCCTCAGCTTCCTAATATATAATCCATTGTATGTTTTTATTCTTGTATAAAAACTAAAAAACTTTCTAAAAACAACTTCTTTAGATATATTTTAAGAACCCAGATCTTCTTTTTAGGTACGTTTTCCCTTTTTCAGGAGTTTTTGAGAAAAATGAATTTTTTGGAAATTTTTGAAGTACACACCATGTGCTTTCTGAGTACATGCCGAGTAATCTTCCCCGGCTCGATGCCATGTGCTGGCCATGCCTGGGCCACAGACACGGTGTGTAAGGCTGAGGTGGAGGGTGATTAATTCGGAGTGCAGAAAAAATTGAAGTACACGTCGTGTACTCAAGAAGTACATGCCGTGTACTTTCTTTTTTTTCCATTAAACAGACTGGGGTCACGCCTAACCCCTAAATTCATCTTCTTCTCCAGATTTCATCCGTCTGAGAGCGACCGTACTTCGGGATCTTCGACGGGCTCCCGCCTCGCCGTTCTTTCACCGATTCGAGCTCGGTCGATTGCGTTGGAATCACATCGTGAGTTCTTCCTTCTGCTTTAGCCTTGTTTCTTGATTCCTCCTCCTTTAAAAGTTATTGTGGGACTAAATTTTTGTACATTTTCTCAGATCTACATTGTTCTAAAAGAAATCTATCGTCGTGGTTCACATATATCGATCTCCTCTTATCGAGGTAGGTGGTTTGTGCCTTTCTGTTGAAAGATGATGAATATTATGTGCAAATTTCACCAATACCCATGAATGGGTTATTGCGTGTTTCTTGTTTTTCCCCTGTTGTTTTCCTGCATTGCTTGTTTTCTTTAGTAGAGGCTATTTCCTGTGAGTAGAGTAATTTATTTTGTGCTCAGATTTCATTTCAATGCTTGTTTTTCATGTTGGGTGTTTTTCCAGTTGCCATACCGAGTTGCAGGATAGTGGAACTATTGTTTTTTTATTACACTTGAGTCATATAATGATAGAAAAGTAGTTCTTGAGGTTTAATTGGATGATAAACACGCGCTGAGCAGGTTTAGTTATACTCAAGACTATGAGAACCTAGAGTAGTAGACCAAAGGGATAATTGACAGAAGGGCTTCTCCAGAGTGTCTTTTAATTACGATGCAAGACAATAGGGGGAATTGAAGTGGAGTGCTTCCCCAGAGAGTCTGTAGATCCTCGACGTGGGCCACAAGGGGAATTGACGTTAAGTGCTTCCCTAAAGAGCCTTTAGAAAGATACGATACTATAGGGGGAATTGACGGTGAGTGCTTCCCCAGAGAGTCTGCTTAATTACGTAGCGGAACCAGAGTGGTGAGACTATGTGTGCCTCCCAGATGGTTTCTAGTACTATAGGTTGAACCATAGGGGTTAGGCTATGAGAGCTACCTAGAGGGTTACCTGTTTTCTTCTTGTAGCTAACTTCTTAGTTGTGTACCTTACTTTTTAGAACTGTGGATTGTAGCTGCTTGTGCATTTCTGTTTACTACTTCTTGTTTTATTACTACCATGTATTCATTTACTGTTAGGCACAAATATTTGGGTGATTTCCTACTGGGATTGTATCTCACACCCTGTTTGGGCCATTCTTTTGGGCCCAAAAAGACTATGTTGCTGCAGGTATAGACAAGGGAAAGCACCCTTCTACTTCAGGATCATGATTGCACCAGGAGCTGGGGAGCATGGGACCGAGCCTTGGCTCTCGATGCTGAAGAGCTTAATTTGTTTTCTTTTGCACTTGGTTTTAGTTGTATTTCAGCACGTTGTTGTGTTTGCTGTTTTCCTTAGATACGTGTACCTGTTGCATCATTGTCATCATATTTATATATCTACATTGCTTCCACTGTTTGGTTTCTGTTGTTATGCATGTTGTTTACTGCTTACACTGTTTAGTGTTGTTTTCCTACCTTATATACCTTACCGAATGAGGGCATAGTTTACCCAATGACTCACCAAGGACCTCACTCCTAGTCGGAAGCCACTAGCATTCGGGGAAACGCAATTGAGGTCATGTGGTGAACTGGGTACGGGGCACCAGTGGAGGGCCTCCGGACTTGGGTCATTACAAAGTGGTATCAGAGGTGTTATTTTCTCTTTCTTTACTGTTTGGAGACCTTAGACAGGGATAGGATATATTCTTTACTTGGTATTAAACTATGCTCGGAAGTAGCTAACCTGTGTATAGGGAAAAGTCATACTACCTCGTTAATTGTAGTTGATGGTCTTGAGATTTTATAGTTGATCTGATTTCACCTAGAGTGATTCACATGGCTTGTGCTATTAATATTTTGATATTTCAGTTCTATTTCTATTTTAACCGGATAAGATGAGGGTATGCTGTCTCATGCATCATATAGACACTTGTAGGAATCACATGTCATGCATTCTTGCCATGCCATCTAGGGTGCATTATCGATTGCATGTTGTTGTGATAGGCTTTGTGTAGATTATGCATGTTGTTGTGATAATTTCGTTATATATTCTCTGTTGTTATGTTAGAAAAAATATTTGTTTTGTTTCTTGCTTAAAGTGAACACCAAATTTTGGCTCTTGAGGTGTTATGGGCCCTCACGGATCGGAATTTCGCACGTTTTCGCCTTGTTTTTAGTGTTTCTATAATTCTGTGCAGTTTCTAAGCTACGGCCCAGCAAAACCCAGAATACATGACGTGTACTTTTTGGGAACGTGCCGTGTAGTTTTCAGGCCGTGTCACTGACCGTGTGAGCAGATCACGGTGTCGTGAATGTAACATTGGGAACAAGCCGTGTACGGTAGCTACACGCCTTGTAAGCTTGGAGCTGTGTACCCGGTCGTGTCACCAATAACACGGGTCAGGGAAGCTCAGGTAGAACACGCCGTGTCTATAGGGAACACGCCATGTAATCCTGTCCATGTACCCACCCATGTCAGGAACAACACGGGCTGGCGTTACCATCATTTCCACACGCCTTGTTTGTTAGGAACACGCCGTGTAGTCTTGTTCAGGTACCCAGCCGTGTCAGGAACAACACGGGCTGACATTACCTTTCTTTCCACACACCGTGTTTGTTCGGAACACGCCGTGTAGTCTTACCCAGGTACCCGACCGTGTCACGAAAAACACGGTACGGTGTTTCCTTCTCCTATACACGTTATGTTTTCTCGGAGCACGTCGTGTAAGGTCCAGCCGTGTACTCTACAACACCGACCGCCGAAGTCGTGTCTAGTGCACAACTTGTTTATTTCGAACATGTTGTGTTGTCTTGGGTTATGTCGGACCGTGTGGGTTAGCCGTGTAAGGAGACTCGGGCAGGGGATAGTTTTCTTGTACACACCGTGTGTTCGGGTCAACACACCGTGTAGTTTGAAGTATACACGACTTTTAGGGTAGGGGTACACGCCCATTCCAGTGGCTTAAAAATACACGCCGTGTAGTTTTTATACACGTCGTGTAGTCATGTTTTGCAATCTTGTGTGTTTTCTTCCCCTATTCCCATTTTGTACCCTTGTGTTCTCCGTCCCTGTTTTCCTGATCTAACGTGTGATTTTGATCTTTCAGAGCTATGCCTAAGAGATGCCCTACGGTCGTACATCTGTCATCAAGATGTGATCAGATTCCAGATATGGCTGATCAGGGACTTCATGTCGATCGCCCAGCTGAGCCAGTCTTTGCACCGGTTGTCGTACCAGTTGCGGGTGCAGATGCGTAGTTCGGGGAATGTTTCACGAGGATGATGCAGGCCTTCCAGGGAGAACCACCTCCTGCCTCGTCTATGAAATACTTGATGCGGGTTTTCCAGCAACAACATCCTCCCACGTTCTCGGGGGAGGGAGGACCTCAGGCTGCAGAGTCATGGCTGGAAGCCATGCTGACTATCTTAGAGCATCTGAAGACGCCTCCAGAGAGGTGGGTCAATCTCGCCACATACATGCTCTGAGACTCCGCCAAGATGTGGTGGGATGTGGTCTCACAGGCGGGTCAACAACAGGCTATGACTTGGGAGGAGTTTCAGCGTGTGTTCTACGACTACTTCTACCCAGATATCCTCAGGGACGATCAAGCCCATGGGTTCATGAGACTGGAGTAGGGGACTCTATCTATCATGGAGAATTCATCTCGTTTCATTGATCTGCAACGTTTTACACCCCTTCAGGATGGGAGTGGGGTGTTCATGGCGAGGAAGTTTGAGGATGGACTCATATGGGAGATCTTCTCGTAGGTGAACATCTTCCAGTTGACTTCCATCACTTCCATCGTCAACCAGGTATTGATTGTAGAGCACAATCTGAGAGACTCCGGAGCTACGAGCCAGGGCGGTTCTGCTTCCAGAGTAATCCATCCTCCAGATGACAGTAAGAAGCGTCGTAGAGATCCTATGCGCAGTGATTTGAGGAAGCGAGATGCATCATCAGGAAGCCAGGTGACATGCTACCAGTGTGGCCGGACAGGGCACATGGGGTCGTAGTGCCAGAGATACCCCATGGAGTGCCGATCTTGCGGCATTTCGGGTCACCTCCAGCATTTCTGTTAGGTTTTCTCACCAGCAGCTGGTCACCGGGGTTCTTCCATGACTCCTTGTTCAGGAGTAGCCCCTCCAGTCTCTCACCAGTCGGGAAACTGGAGTTCGTCTGGCCGTTCGGGCTGAGGTAGAGGTCGAGGCCATGGCGGTCAGCCACCAGTTCCTCAGCACCAGTAGGGAGGTTCAGCTTAGAGTGGTCAGCCAGGGCCGCAGGGCCGCAGAACGGGCCAGTCTTTCGCCGTGGAGCAGACTTATCATGATCAAGATCCTGACCCTTCTACTGTTCGAGGTACGATTTTAGTGGCCTCAGTTTTATCTTCATCCCTTTTCGATACTGGTGCTACGCATAGCTTTATCTCTATTGCTGTCGTGGAGAGCCTTGGGCTCTGCATCTTTTCTTCTGCCCACTTGTTTATACTAGACACACCTTTGGGAACAATAACATCTAGTGTACGCCAGTGTAGAGAGTTCCCTCTCGAGGTTTCAGGGTATCACTTCTTATGGGATCCCTATGTCCTAGATATGACAGTCTATGATTTCATTCTCAGCATGGACTGGTTGATTCCCTTCCAGGTAGTTGTTGACTGTTATCGCCACAGAGTCAGTTTCATCTCACCAGAGGGTGAATCTTTTCTTCATAGAGGCGAATGGGACGTCCGGGCGAGTCGTGCAGGACTCGAGCATCTTGGGCTAGGTGGGGTGACAACAACGATTTCTTGTCTCTATCTTGATGATCAGGGGACTCCATAGTTGGACTTTCATCCAGTGGTGGATCGCTTCATTGATGTCTTTCCAGAAGACTTTTCGGGTTTTCCTCCATAGCGTGAGGTAGACTTCTCTATTGAGCTCATGGAAGGAGTGGCACCGGTGTCCATTACTCCCTATAGGATGGCCACACCTGAGTTGCAGGAGCTCAAGAAGCAGTTGGAGGAGCTACAGACTAAGGGTTTCATCTGAACCAGTACATCTCCTTGGGGTTCGCCTGTTCTATTTGAGAAGATGGCATGTAGTACCCTTTGAATTTTTGTGGATTATCAGAAGCTGGACTAGTTGACGGTCAGGAACTGATATCCCTTACCGCGGATTGATGACATATTTGATCAGCTTTGAGGAGCCCGAGTGTTTTTGAAGATCGACTTGAGGTCTGGTTATCATCAGTTGTGCATTGGACCATCAGATATACCTCTGACAGACGTCATGAGCAGGTACATTCTTTATGATTCTATCGTCATGTCATTCAGTCTCACGAAAGCACCTGCAGTTTTTATGGCACTGATAAACTGAGTGTTCCATCCTTACATGGATTCCTTCATCATGGTCTTCATGGACGATATCTTGGTGTACTCTCACACTCGACAAGACCATGCCACCCATCTTGATATCGTTCTGAGTACACTAAGAGAGAATCTACTTTATTCTAAACTCTCGAAGTGCCACTTCTAGATGGATTAGATTCACCTCTTGGGTCACGTCATCTCAAAGGCAGGAGTTTGAGTGGACCCAGAGATTGTGAGAGCTGTAGTTTCCTAGGACCAGCCGAAGAACGTATTTGAGGTATAGAGCTTCCTAGGGATGGCTGGATACTACAGACGCTTCATTCAGAAATTTTCTCATCTAACAGCACCCTTGACAGGTCTGACCAAGAAGGGGGCGAATTTCTTATAGTCAGATTCTTGTGTGTCAGCCTTTTAGGAGGTGAAAGTGAGGTTAACGTCAACACCGATACTAGTATTTCTAGAGTCAGGCAAGAGATACAATGTTTATTGTGATGCTTCAGGTGTTGGGCTATGAGAGGTTCTTATGAATGGAGATGAAGTCGATGCGTATGGGTCTCGCTAGTTGAGGCCACATAAGAGGAACTACCCAACACATGATCTGGAGTTGGTAGCTTTTGTTCATGGCTTGAGATGTTGGAGACACTATCTTCTGGGAGAGCACTTTGTGGTCTTCACTGACCACAAGAGTCTCAAGTATATCTTCACTCAGCATGATTTGAATCTGAGGCAATGCAGGTGGGTTGAGTATCTACAGTCTTTTGATGTTTATCTTTCCTATACGCCAGGAAAGGGTAAAGTTGTGGCATATGCGTTGAGCAGGAGAATTCAGATTCAGGTAGTTCATGAGGCTGGTAGTGAGTGGAAGCTGATGGATCTGTTATCTGAGATTCATTTGGAGGTGCACGACAGACGGGGACCGACTTTTCTATCATCTATAGTTGTTACCTCTACGCTACTTGATCGGGTATGGATGAGGCATCTATCAAACTCAGAAGGCTTAGTCCTGTGGGAGAGTGTGTCAGGAGAGGACCCTCATCCTGGATGGACAATGGGAGAGGATGAGATCTTGCATTTCCAGGAACGTGTATGGGTAGCCAGAAGACATATGCGAGAAGATGATGCAGGATTTAGATTCCTCTGTTTGGGAAGTTCATCCTGGCGTCACCAAGATGTATCGGGATCTTCATCACCAGTACTGGTGGCCAGTTATATAGAAGGATGTTGCTGGTTTCGTCATGCGATGTTCTACGTGTCAGCAGGTGAATGCAGAGCATCAGTGACCAGCGGGGCTTTTACAGCAGTTACCCATTCTGGTGTGGAAGTGGAACGATGTTGCGATGGACTTCATGACCGGGTTTCCGAGATCGCCTCAGGGAAACGATGATGTTTGGGTTGTTGTCGACATTCTTACGAAGGATGATCACTTCTTTCCGATCAAGGATACCTTCAGTGTCGATGATTTGGGATGACTTTACATCAGATAGATCATTCGTCTGCATGGGGTTCTGCGCTCTATTGTTTCAGATAGAGACGCGCGCTCTACCTCTCGGTTTTGGTAGGGACTTTAGAAGGCCTTTGGTACATAGGTACTTTTGAGTACATCATACCATCCCAAGACTGATGGCCAGTCTGAGCACACAATCTAGGTGCATGAGGATATGCTCCGAGATTGCATTCTAGTGTTTGGAGGTTCTTGGGAGAAGCATATTCCTCTGGTGGAGTTCGCCTACAAAGACAGTTTCCATGTGACCATTCAAATGGCATCGTACGAGGCTTTTTATGGTAGGCCATGCCGATCACCCTTAATGTTTTTAAATCAAAAGTCCTTTTAAATGTATCAAAGTGCCATGTGACACATTGATTCAAAAATCTATTTTAAACAACTTCTTGATAAATAGTGAGACTTTTAAATGTTTTCATAAAAAAGAGGGATATTTCTATCAAATAGTTTTGATGACTATTTTCATCTATGTAAATATCCTTCACTATTCTCGATTGAGGTTAATATGTTACAATAAAATCTTCTATATTGCATTGGATGATTTATGTTTTACTGTGGATGTGCTATTTTTATTCCACTCATGGTTTGTGGATAATGTATTGACATTTAGTATAACAATTTTAATACGAATGTGTATGTTATGATTCAAACTTTTCATATGAGGAATTAATTGGACTTAGTATGTGACAAGTGGAGCCTGCTATAGATCCTTGATGCATTAGTAGGTATCAGGAGAAAAACTCATGTCTTGGCATAATGCCTCGACAAAATCTTATTAGTAGTCTTGGCACAAGACCTTGACTATGTGGTTATGATAGTCTAGCATTATTCATTCCATCATTCTGAAAGTGGTTACTGATATTGCATTTGATTATCCTACTAGTAGAATATCCATGTGAATAATTAAATGAAATTATTTCATTTTATTTTTTCCATATTATGCTGATGTTCTTGTTTAAAAGGATTTTGTTTTAGTTATACATTGCCTTAAATGATTATGCTTATTTATGAAAGTTTCTTCTATATTGTTATCTTTACTCAGCATCTGAGCTCACCCCTTTATATGATTTATTTTTCCCACGATGTGAAGATGTATTTTATGATTGAGAATTAGGGACAGTCTTAGAGGATATGAGTGTGTAATATAGAGACTATGTTGTTGTTGTTTTTCACTTTATGATGTAATGTAAACCTTATGAATGTATCAAGAACTTCCAAGGCTACTAAGCTAATCTATCTTTCGAGACTTGATATTTTGTGATCAGGCCAATGATACGTAATAATTCCCCAACTCTAGGCTTCTAGGGTTATGGCATTACAGTTGGTATCAGAGGAATTTTAGTACAAACCTTGGAAACAAGATTTAGATAAACTCTGATTAGAGAACATATCCCTAAGAATGACTTTGAGGATTAGTATAGAGGAACTTCCTAAAATTTTGGTATTGTAGTGATTTCGTGAGTTTTATAAGAAATACATCCCTGTCTGGATATGAGAAGGTAGAGCTAGATCTGGCACATATGTACGTAGGGCTAAAACTTGAAAACACCACTTTGAGCTAGACTTGAACGGGAACTAGTTCACGACAACGGGCCTTGCTGCACACTTTCTTATGACACTCCCGGGGGATATGCTTTGGATAATGTAAACTTTCTTTACAAACAGATTTGATGTATTTTAATATAAGATGATAATAAATTACCTTGCTTAATCCTAAGGTGTTTCAAATTTAGAACTTGGTGTTATGATATTCTCTAAATGATTTTATGACTACTGTTACTCACAAAATGCTTTCTAGTTTTAGTCAATGGTTGGTTTCCAAGGAAGTCCTAGTAACTTTGAGAATGGTGTATATGTTGGGAAAGGTTGTGGAACTGAGCAAAAAAATGGAATGTTGATAGGTGTAAAAGATATCATTTTCATGCCAAATCAGTTTTCCAAAAATATGATCAACAAAATATATATTAGCAAACTCTCAGACTCAACAAAGAAGAGAAAGGTGATGAATGATAAGAGCTCCAGCAGTGGGGACCATGGAGAAAAGAATCCTCAATTTCCATCATGCAGGAAATGTGGAAGGATACACCCTAGAAAGTGTTTAAATGGAACAAAGAAATGCTTTATGTGCGTGAAAGAAGCACATATAGTGAAGAACTACTAAGGAAAAATGAAGAGTACTATGGAAGAAAATAAAAATGGTCCCAAGAATCCATTTACAGTCATTTTATGTAAATGTAGGGAACCTGGACATTACCTGAGTGAATTCTCTATTCTATAGGATATTTTATTGTTCAAAGAAGAAGATATGTGGAAATAAATGGTTGGGGAGATGTTTAAAATTATTAGTGCTCCTTATTGATGGGATTACTTTGGAATAATTTTCTCTTGTATTTGTAGCCCTACAGTTTTCCATGTGAGAATGATATTTGAGGAAGATTTATCTTTTCTCTTTTGGATACAGTTATAAACATACATTTTTCTTTATATGATCAATGGGTTCCAGGCAATTACAAGTTATTATATTTTGGGATGAAAATTCAAGGTATGAGATAACATTTTTGGTTATATTATTTGGAGGAATTTATCTCATTTTGGTACTATAATAAAATATAGTATTTGAAAAAGGACAACAGGAAAACCGTGTGACAACCCGTCGCGTTGGACAAAGATGTGGGAATCTAACCCACAACCGGAGTGTGATTGGGATTTAACGTCTACCACTAGACTAGATGAAGTCCCTAGTTAGTGTGACTAATTATTTTTAGTTAAATGGTTTTATTGATCAATAATATGTGGATTTGGAATCTTATGTCTTATCAAATGAATACCCTTAGTATAGAAAAATGATTTGGTGATTAAGTGATAAATGTTATTTTGGAAGATGTTCACTTTTTGGGAACACTATATGCCCACGGAAAATAGAATACTATGGGATTTCATTTGAGTAGTAATGGAAGATTTTTATCTATGTTTTTATTGTGTATTTATAGTGATTTGGGTTATTTATGGAAATGATTAACCTAAAGTAGAGAATATGTTATTAGGTTAATGAATTTTAAGTATGTGACATTAAGAGTAGTTGATGTCATTTAGAGATACAATTTAACGTGGAAGACTACATAACCAAATTATTCTATGTTTTGGGTTTCAATATTAGTTTGGATTATATTGAAGGATTTTAAGGACAATTGTTTATTTAATGTTATATATTTAACTTTGGTGTATTGTTGGTTTAATTTTAGATATTTTGATTAGTGTTTATTACTCTAAAGGAATATCCTTTTGGGGGATCATCTTATCTTGTACTAACCATTTTGGTTTTGATTAATCTCTAAATACAAGGTAAATATATATTTTATCCTTTGTGGATCATGTGATTCTCTGGATGTTTATTATAGCTCTTCTAGTGTGACCAAGTATTCTTGAATACTCATCATTTAAAAAAATGAGTTAGTGGAAGAAATTTATTATAGAAAGAAATTCTACAAAAAAAGTAAGTATATCTATTTATGTTCTTAGTCAATCTCATAAATAAATTCCTCATCTTTATGTAATGTAACTTAAAAAAAATGTTGTCCGTTTACTTTTCCTACTGGGAAACTAATGACCGTTTGTCTCATCACAAGTATGTGGTTTTCTTGTTGTTAACTCTCTCCTAATCATGTTTTCTATCCCACTCCATCATAACTTGACACTTGTTTTATCTTCCATATCCATGTTTTCCAACATGGAATCCTATTTTCTGTTATCTTGTGTGACCTTTGTATTTCTCTTTCTTTATTTTAAAGTGATGGTTTTATTGACTCTTTTTCTGATGTGGGACTTTCCATTATATCCCCAAGCCCAATTTTAAAAATTTCGAGGAATAAATTATTTGAAGGAGGGGAGAATATAACACCCCAAGTTTCCACGGCACGCTTCCCTTTGAATAATATAGTATCCTGTGTCATACGCAATTTCGAGTTCTAACACACACCACAACCAAACTAGCTGTTATGAATATTAATACCCACTTGTTGAAATTTTATAAATTCTATATTTCAAAATTGACTTCATTTTTGGATTCAGAATATAGAAACTAGCCTAGGGTGAATTTTTTGTATTTTTTAGAAAAATTCAATTTTTGACGAATAGTGAAAAATACTAAATATTTATTAAAAACAACTTTTTAATCCAAATAATTTATAGTGATAAATTATACTATTGCATGGTTTAAAATTTAATTAGAATATATTTTTACCTTTTAATCCAATATTGGTAATTTTACATAATTTCAAATTTAAATTTTATATAAAAAAGTGTCAATCTTTTGATAGTTATTATTTCGTAAAAAACACGCTCTTTGTTTTGACAACGAGAATTAATTTTAAATTAATTTTTGACACTTATGTATTTTGAATTTATAAAAATGGATTCAATATTTATAATTAAGAGGACCAAATTGTGTAAATAGGTAACTATTATTTTTATATATTTTGAATAATTACTTCGGTAAATATTTTATTTACCATGGTGAAAGGGTAAATCCAGTAAATAAGGGTAAACAAATAATATTATAATAATATTAAATTACCCTAAAACATTTACTAACCCTATTGGATGATAAATTTCCGACCATGGGCATCTCTGGGTCGATTTTGGGACCCCATAGAGCCACTTGTAAGTGATAATGACACTTTATATTAATTAAATTAAAGTAAATACAAAAATGACATAAACATAAATCTTTTAGAAAAACAATGTTTACATAGAGTTATATATGTTATATTTTCGACTGTAAATATTCATTATAAATATGAAACTATTTCCTATATAATGGAATTTTATTCATAATTTTTAGACACTTAATAATTAAATTTATATATGACACAACGATGATGCTATATTTTCCTTATTAATAAAATAATAAAATAATGGTTATTATAAATGTTAAAATAAATATAATTTGAAAGTTTTTATGCCATCCACTAATTTTTTTAGTCACTATGACATGTTAAGATTTATTAAATTAATTTTTTAGAATTAATAAAGTTTTTAGGACTTTAAGAAGAATCAATTATTAAATAGTGACAAAATTGACATAAAGGAATTTTTAAAACAAATATAATATAATTAATTGATATAATATTCGTAAAAATATAAGGATCATCCAAAAGACTTATATAATGATATTTGTATCATTAATGAACCACTTGGGGTCCTATTGGAATTATATATTATGTTTATTAACCATATAATATTAAAATACAAAGAGAAATGCTAAATGTCAGACTATTTAACTAAGAGTAAAATCTAAAAGTTAATGTTACGATAGTAACCCAAACCTATCTAAAACCTACTGGTTGAGTGGTTATATACACATCCCAACCTTATCCATTAAATAATCTATTTTTTAGCCATTAGAAACTGAAAATGATTTTATTATAAAATAATATTTCTATCTATTCCTAAGGTTCCCCTCACCCCTCTTATAAAAGGGTGCACCCTCTTCTCTCTAATTCATACATTCAAAGCCTTTTGGCTAGGCCACCCCTACCCAAATATCCTCTCAACTTACCTCAACTCATCATATATTCCATAGTTTGGTCAGAAAGCCAACTTAATGAGACCTTTTGATCAAATCAAAAAGAAAAACCTAAAGAATAGGTAATAATTTCACCATCATCTTTTAAGTTCTTTTCTTCTTCATCTTCTTCATTCTTTGTTATTTACATTCTAAAACAATAACTCCATTATATTATATATACTGTGATGTTATTATAAATATGGTAAATCCATCTTCATTATTATATCCATCCTTCGAATGAAATTTCACCATATGTGCGTACGTACGGATTACCGTCTCCACGTCGTGGTGTAATTGTTATTCAGTACATTATTATTTGGATGGATATATTAATGATGTATAATTCATATAAATAATAAATATAACATGATAATTATTCTATATATATGATATACCATCCAATTATATATTATTTTAATATCAAAATAATGATATTGTCGCTCGTGTGTACGTACAGATTACCGTCTCCACAAATGCGATGAGATTCATTCCCCGTCGATTCCATTCAAGATTAAATTTAATTTGATGATTAAAAATAATGTTTAGAGACATGATATAATTCTGGATATGAATAAGATATATCCCATCCATAAAAAATATGGCTCACATAACAAATAATACAAAGGAAAAGGAATCTGTTAACACCCAAAATGACGATAATACTAAGATAATATTAAAAAATGAATGATTAAAATATCATATATGATATCATATTAATGTGTCTGATTCTTGTATAATTGAATAAAAATTATTTAACCATAATACAGTAGGTTAAACTACTCTCGACCAAGGAATAAGTACAAAGTAAGGGGTTTCTTATCTCACTTTTAATTCCGTGAGATTTCCATTGTTCGCCACTTATTTATTGCATGTGGTGTGTGTACTGCTCATGATTATATTCATCGTGTAATATACTTTAATTTATCGATATCTACAACATCATTATATAGTCATTCTTTCATGGGTGTACGTTTTTTAAGGTACCAAATCAGTAAGGGAATTTAAAATATCAATTTCCACTCATTCGGCTTTACGAATACTTCATTGATTATTTTACTCCAAGATTATGTGTGGAATCACTATTCATTTGCTTATGTCATAATTTCCTCTCCCCTTTCTGTTGATATAATTTTGATACACATAATCACTCCATTGATAATTTCTCAAGTCATCGATATGAACCTGATAAGAGCAATTTTAACTCCATCCCCATTTGTTGAGTTAAATATCCAATTAATTGGTGTTGTTTTTACAAGAATATGTGTGAATGTACTCTAATTTATTTACACTGAATATATAATAATATTGAGTGTATTAATATTTTTCACACATAATTATGTCGTTGATTTATCCTTAACTTAAGGATATAGTCTTTATAAGTGATTTCATTTCAATTTACATTCCATTGAGACTTTTTTGTTGTTATACACCTAATCACTTTTATAAGGTTTATATAATGTACTTTGACATAGTATATCATGAATCCCTTTATTCTAATGATATTAAAAGGTTTTGATTAACTCAATTGTTTTTATTCAAGTCTCTCTCTTTTGTTTATGAACTCTAACTAAAATATCATTTTAAAATGTTTTAATGATTTATTATTCTAAATATTTCTCATTAATGTCCACGTTTTAAATATGGTTTTATGGATTTATATATATGGACATTAAAATTTTCAAATCAAAATTCATTTTAAATGTTTCAAAGTGGTATGTGACACTTTGATTCCAGAATCTATTTTAAACAGCTTCTTGATAAATAGTGACATTTTTAAATGTTTTCATAAAAAATGGGGATATTTCTCTCAAATTGTTTTGATGACTATTTTCATATATGTTAATATACTTCATTATTCTCGAATGAGGTTAATATGTTACAAAAAAATCTTCTATATTGTATTGAATGAGTTATGTTTGACTATAGATGTGCTATTTTTATACCATTCATGGTTTCTGGATAATGTATTGACATTTAGTATGCTAGTTTTAATATGGATGTGTATGTTATGTTTCAAACTTTTCATATGAGGAATTCACTGGACTTAGTAAGTGACAGGTGGAGCCGGCTATAGCTCCTTGATGCATCAGTAGGTCTCATGAGACAAACTAGTGTCTTGGCACAAGTCCTTGACAGAATATTATTAGTAGTCTTGGCACATGGCCTTTACTATGTGGTTATGATAATCTAGTATTATGAATTCTATCATTATGAAAGTGGTTATTGATATTGCATGTGATTATTCGACTAGTAGAATATCCATGTGAATAATTAAATGGAATTATTTCATTTTATTTTTTCAATATTATGGTAATGTCGAAGTTTAAAAGGATCTTGTTTTAGATATATATTGAATTAGATGTTTATGCTTATTTATGAATGTTTCCGCTATATATTTGTCCTTACTGAGCATGTGAGCTCACCCCTATCAATGTTTTATTTTTCCCAGGATGTGAAGAAGTATTTTATGACTGACATGCATGGATAGTATGAGGTGATATGAGTGTGGACTATAGAGACAATGTTGTTGTGGTTTTTCACTTTATGATGTAATGTAAAACTTATGAATGTATCTAGAACTTCCAAGGCTTCTAAACTAATCAATCTTTCGAGACATAATCTTTTGTGATCATTCCAATGATACATAATAATGCACCGACTCTAGGCTTCTGGGTTCAGGGCATTAAAAGGGGGATTTAAAAAAGGAAGGCGATACCTAGGGAGGAGGTGTATCACACATCAGAAGGGTGAGGAGAGCCCCTTAAATAAAAAAAGCTAAACTAAAAAGGATAATAATAAAAATAATAATAATATGATTAAAGTATTTCTTTATTATTTCTATCATTTTTTATTTAATTTCATTCAATTATTCTTCATTTTAAAATATAATTTAAATAATTTTACTTCTTTTAGAAAAACACATTGTAGTGTTCTAACTCACAGAAAATGGGTTCTGATGCTCTGTCTTAAAATCGTCTCATCCCGTAACCACAAAAATTAAAAAATCCACTACAATTTTTCATCTTCGTCAGAATACTAGATATTATTATTATTCAGTTATATTAAACTTTAAAACATCTAGGTTCTCGTCATTGGAAATGTGTTTGATTATATGAGGCCTATCTGGGACACATTCTCCAAGTATTCTATGATGTATTTCATTGGATATCTCAAATGATTAATGCCTTTATTGGTCATGATAAAGGCCATTAAGATACTAGAGTATATAATAATCATCTATGTCTTTATGTGAATTCACGAGTTTATTAGACGTGTATGAAATCAGTAAACAATAAACATCAACTGTGTCACTTAGATGTTTGTCATTATAAATGAACTCCTCACCACTTGACTATTTTGTACGAGGATTGCGAATTGAGAATTATAGAATATAATTATTCTTTTCATATTGCAACACTACCAATAAGCATATGAACCATTCCACTAAGTTGATTCCAGTCAAGAGAAGATCTTTATAAATAATTTATCAAAGGTAAAAGGTGGTAAGAGTTTTTAATTATATAATTATGGAAAATATTAATAGAACTTTACTTGATTACAATATATGTGGGTCACAATAATCATTAAATAATATTACGTATTTCTCTACTTTATCAAATCCCAGCAACCCTCACTACTATAATAAGAATGTATATTTCCCTAGAGATTATAATTTAAAGGATCCACATTCCCGTTCTTGTAACCTGAATAATGGAATTTTCAATTACTCCAAGGTATTTAGGTTTGTAGGTATTTTCCAACGATAGGATTGATGCTCCTTGGTCAATTGTGTGGGAACCCCAATCTATAAAATATTTCATCGATTTCCTCAACACTATCATTTATGTTTCACAAATTATAGAAAGGGATACTCCTCCTGATTTAAATTAGTTAAGTCAACCCAAAAATATTAAGAGAACATTTCAATAAAAGAAAGTGTCCCAATAAGGATTTGAAAAAAACTTAGTTCTATGGATTCATCCTGAATCTATTATGTTGAGGGATTTCATTTATTATACATAATAATTTCTCATTTTTTTTCTTTATATAAATAATTAATATTAAATCAATTTTGTTTTATGTAATAACCATCTTATCAAAAGAAAATTACTTATAATCCAATTAGTTAAATTTTATATATTCATATAAGCTTATTTTATTATAATATTATGGTCTTACATCCATGGAATGAAGGTTTATTTTTTGAGTAGACCATAGATTAACTTATGAACCTAGTGAAAAACTCCTTGAGTGGGTATTGTAATAAGTTACAAAATTCCACCTTTCCACTTATATATCACTTTTGTTGGTTTTTTCATCATATCATCTTTAACATATTCCACTATGACTCTACCTTGAATAAAATACATATTTCTTCAGATACTTATTTATTACATATTTTTTATAACTCACATTTAGGTGAGGGGAACCAAAATATTGATAAAATTGAAATAAATAAAATAACAATAGACATGTGGGTCTTAGATAATAAAAAAATTTAGGGATGAATCACGTGGATTAATATTTTACTTAATAATAAATAATTGAAAACCCATGTAATTAAATTAAATTAAATAAAACCAACACATACATAGGTTTGGTTAGGGCACATGATCTATCATACACATACAATGCCTATGAATATAAAATATATAGCTAGCATTCATTTCAATTTTTTGTTCAATATGATAAAAAAGGTACAAATTAATTTGCTTAATTATATTACTAATAATTTTATTGATTTTATAATATTCTATCAAAATTTCCATAATATTCACCTCCAATGTGATTTTAATTAAATAAATAATTTAGTTTTTTAAATTTATTAAAATTATTAAACCTCTCTATACTTGGAAGAAACTCGGTGAATACCTATCCAAACTATATTGTATCTTCCTTGTTGAATGTAGTGAACTCATATTACATATTGTGTACATGACCTATGTTATAATTTCATGGAATATACAGTGAAATTAATGACACATGAAGAATGTCACTATTATGTTTCCAATAAAATTTAATTCACTGGGTCTTAATTATGAAAGGACTATTCTAGATTTATAGGTTTAAATATTACATAGAATTAGTAAAGACTTTATCATAATATAAATTTTAATGAATAATATATATAATAAAATTTATGACAACCAAAACATAGTTTTTTGAGTTTTAGTAAAGTAATTAATTAAATTTAGTATTTCTAAATAAATAGGTACATATATGGAATGTGCAGGGTAGTCACACGACATGAACTTCCCTTCACTAGATATCCACAATACACACCTATAGGCACAATGTTCACAACATATATTCATTTATAAGGTCCACAATTTGTAAAATGGATGCATAATGTGAATTTAAATTTAAAATACTATCATCTTGAATGTTTCATTTGTTACATACATGTTGTGTATTAATTTTGAAACTTGTATTTACCTTGGGGTTTCCACCATTAAAAAATATGGAATACGAGGTGTGTAGTCTGATAATTCTATGTGCCACCTTGGTAGTTCAACAAATGATGCATTAAATAAACCCATTTTTTATTCTTTACATTATGATCTAGAGTCCACAGAAGTTTCTTGGAGTAATAAACAATGATATATGATTCATGAAAAAGAGTACATGACCTATAACATTGTGTTATCTATAATGAGTTAATGAATCTTTTGAATGGGGTATTTTGATGAGATTTTCATAAACAATTAACCAATCATGTTTTTGTAAGAAATAAATTAAGAAGAGTAAGAATATATATCAATGATCGGATAGAGAATGATAAAACAATTACTATAATTTAACTTTTTAATTCCTTGTAAAAAAATCAAATAAATAATATTAATTTTTAACGTAACAACTCTAATACCACTTTTTGGATTTGGACACAGAAGAATTTCATATTACACCTATGGGAAACTAATATTATGTAATATTTGATGGATCATTGGAAAATGTTCAATGATGTAAATGTTATGGCCAACGAAAAATATCAATATATTATTAACGATGAAGGTCACTTGAAACAAGATTAGATATTTTCATGTTAAATTTATAATTAATTTAAACAACTCTTAATAATGAATTGTTATTCTTAAAATATTTTATCTATGAATAATTTTGTCATCTATTAACCTTTTTGGTCAACTGAAATATATCTTATATGAACAAAGTGTTGAATCCCTCTTATAGTGATCAACATGTTCTCCTATGATATCTGAACAACATCAATGTATTTTTAAGTGCTAATAGGGTATATTGAACATTTTAAAGTGTTCATCATGATCAC
The DNA here is from genome assembly GCA_963277665.1 of Viscum album. Classification (NCBI taxonomy): domain Eukaryota; kingdom Viridiplantae; phylum Streptophyta; class Magnoliopsida; order Santalales; family Viscaceae; genus Viscum; species Viscum album. The sequence goes on along the minus strand of OY728129.1, from coordinate 408,025,893 downwards.
TGTGAAAATTCAATCAAGAATTAAGAACCATTCATGAAAACTCCTTGAGATGATAGAGGAATGAGATTATCCCGAACATTATTCAGTCATGAGAGAGATTTGAAGAAAATATTGTGTATTGAAATCCTCATATCAAATCAAACAAACTCAAAAAAATATTCATAATAATCTATTTATAGAGACAACTATAGGGATAAAATATTATTTAATATCGAAAATACCTTAAATAACATATTAAACCTTATATGACCACATTTGATGCAATAATAATAATAATAATAACAATAATAATTTATCATGGTTTCCTCCAACTGGAGAAATGATAAATAATATTTTACCACAATGTAAATTAATATTTAGTTCATTAAACAATATTGGACCACTTGTCCACCTTAATAATTATAAAATACATAAATAATGACTTTTTCATTCAACAAATAAATAAATCTTATATACCCACATAATTTAATAATTACCACATATTTAAATATTTTTTTAATTTATATCATCACTAAATCCTTTATAAAACAATTCCTCGACCTCAAGAATAATATTTATTCAAACAATTAAATTAAAATATAATTTAATTTATATTTCTGGAAACACTTAGTGTGTGCCACCCTATGCTTGTTTCTTATTGGTATTAGATAGAATTCCATAAAGTAAAATATTTTTTCTCCCAACAGTTCAAGGCACCCATGAAAAAGAATTTAACATCAAAATTTTGACAACCACACATGAGCATTTTTTGTGTAATACAATCAATGTTTCATAAAATATCATCAAGAATGTTTCACACCCATGTCATAAACCATTATTCTTGATACATATTTCCTTTACTATCTTAAATAAATATGTAATTAGACCATGAAAATGAAATTTAATTTGACTATTATATTTCAATCAGAGGGAAGATATATCAACTTCCATAAATATAGATATAAAAAAAATTTATCAACTTATTCATTACTAGAAAATTATTTATTATTTATCTTATATACCCTACTTCCCGCAAAAAATGATATCATTGTTTTGTTTATTACATCAAAGTAGACGAGTCATGAAATGAATTAAAAATTATATTAATGTATATGGATCCCCACAGTTGCTCGAAATTAAAAAATTCTAATAACACACAATCATATATAATTCTTACAGGAGGGGTTGTTATCACAATCACCCTTGTTAGAGATTACCAAGTGTAAACATCATGAGTTGAAGTCTCATTTTCTTATGAGTACTCACACATAACAGTCTACATACTATGGGTCCCAATATATAATGTTACATGGCCATTGAACTATATTTTGGAATATCATCATGTAATTTCAAGATTCTCAACATAGTGGGGAACTACAGTGACATTTTTATTGAATAAGTTATTTTAGGATATTATTACATTAAATAAATGAAGAAAAATGGAAAATATAAAATTTTATATTTTAATTAATATATACTTCTTTGAATATATATATTAAATCCAAAGAAAACATAGTTGGTTTTAGGAAAAAATCCAATAATATGATCATAATAACCTTTTATCTAGAAGATATTGGGATATAGTCATTGAACTGGTAGTGTCATATACAGAATAAGTAGAGTTAGGAGAATAGATTTCTAATTTTTAACAATTTCATTTTCTATATATCTATTTTTTCACCACTCTTATATCAAGATATAGAATTTATTTAAGGATGATTTGGGGACTAATATCTAATTCACTATGAAAATATTTAGAGATGATAAATTAATGATTTTCATTTTGGCGGTGACTGGAAGGAGTGATAAAAGGTGGAGGAATAATGATATGATGTGAAAGAAAATACATCTCAGCTAGGTATTAGTGCACCATCTAGATAGAAATGATATCTATTTGTGAATGATAATTTAATGAGGTTACTCGGAGTGTATGTTTTGAGATATACTGGGAATGAAAAGAATCATTTGAATATATTTTCTATGATTTCAGACTTACTAGGAAACATTGAATTGTGAAAAATCTCTATAAATTCAGGTAATATCCAATAAAAATTACTAATATGACTTCAATAGTGAAAATTGTATCCATTGTAGGAATTAGACAAAAAAGATGATTTTTTATTCTGTTATTTCATATATGAAATAATATTTCATGGATGTAAATAAAAAAATGCATCACAACTTATGCCTCATATATTCTCTTAACATCACTCATAGTGAGATGAGAAATGAAATCACACTTAATGGACTTCTAGTTTCAAGGTATTTATATAGAGTATCCTCTAGCTGAGTCATCCAAAAAACATACTCTCTTTCAAAAAAACGAGAATATATTAATGATCAATATAGTGACTACGAGATTTTATATGGTAATGTAATTATAATGAAACCATGGATTTTATACCAAGATTAGTATCACAAATGATGTGCAACCACATAATAGGTTATGTGAAAAAGGGAAATCATATAAAATATGAAAAGTATAACATGTATTACACTCATCAAATACGTAAATAGATAATATTATCACTAAATGTGGTTCAAAAACATCATAGATTATGTGTAAAAATATAATGAAATTATACCACATATATAATAAACAACTTGAATAACATTAAGATAATATAGAAATAGAGAATAGTATTATCATAAGAGGTATAACGATTCCTCTCCCAAAGTTAAATATCCTCCTCCACTTAGGATACATTATATATATCCACACTGGGATGATATAATAAGATAAGGTAATATTATAGGAAAAATAGAACACTTCCATGTATCCCAACCTTTTTTCACACACCATGTTGCAAATATCTTACAAACTGATATAAAATACATAAATAAAGTTCCTAAACCTGAAATTCTATAAAACAAATTTGAAAACATTATGTTAATAAATATCCCAAGTGAATACACACCACTAAGAACTTTTTAATAAATCATGTTCCCTATATAGTTAACACATTAGAACCCATGTTATTCTCTACTTCCAGTTGGTTAAAATACATTATCAAATATGAATCTATCCAAATGATCTACCTACATATATTCCATGCCTAGTCGATTCATCTACATTGATGACCCTCATAATGTGGTCCACTAATAATGAATTCTAGAGATCATATTTACAAGTACTAAGATACCCAAATTATATATCAAAATCTTCAAAGATATATAACTATATAGAAGGTTATGTGAATAAATGGAAGGAAAATATAGAATAAAGGAAATAAAGAATGATAAGAAAACATAGAGAATATAGAAACAAATAATTTTATTTTTGTATTAGGTAGTAAGATTCCTCTTTGAATAGTGGATCTCCTCCACTAATCGGGTTTCATTATTTATGTCCTCACAATACTAATATTGGAATATAAGGTAATCCAATTGGATAAAAAACCTAGTGATATCTTTGGAAAACATACCGTTATAAACCACATGAAATAATACTTTCACATGACCTCAACTGTATAATGTAGGTTCAAAAATGATAACTTTTTATAAATCATCATTACAAAATCCAATTTATCAAAGAAAACAAAAAAAATTACATTAAAAATAAATCCTTTATATAAATTATATTTCCCATATGTTACACACCATGATGCCATTATGATGCTTCATTTCCACCAATTCCCCTTGCTTTATAAAATATTAAACTAACCTAATTCCCCACCAGAAATGATTCCAAACCTGGACCATTTATTTACAGTGATGTAACATCATATTTATTCTTCTAGTAATGTATTTCACACATAATATTTTCAAATATAAGGCCACCCTATGTTTCCCACCAATATTATTTTAATTTAATATATAAAATACTCCCATTAAAATGGGTTAGATTGATAACCATCATAACTATAATCAGACCCATGATTTTAGCATTCCATTGTGTGTGGAGAACAAAAAATATTGAGACATAATTTTTAGTTATCAATAACTATAATTCTCTACTAATGTTGATATAGAATCAATTAATGGATACGTAGAGTTGCAATGGATAATATTCCACAAAATTATCATTTTCATCCCATATTTGAAAGGTGGAGTGATCTAGAATGACAATCTATGATGGAATAGAATAAGGGTCAAATATGGTTATCTAAAAATGTTGGAGGAAATTGTGTATGAATCATTTATTTGGTTATGGAACTGGATTAACATGCATGTGCCTTGTTTTAAATTTTATGACTAAGGAAAGGTGATCTCCTAAAGAAATGATATATATTTATATGGATTTTAAAAATGATAAATCCTTAATAAATTATCAGGATATATTATTCTTTTAAATTTTCATTATAGAGTGTAATAAAATAAAAAACCAAATTCCCAAACATGGAAAAAAATAGAAACAGTTTGTATGATCATTTTGAGGAAATACCAAACACAACACTTTTCAAAAGTGGAATAATTAAATATTAATTCTAAGTAAATGAATTTAGGAGATAATAATGGGAAACCAAAGGGTTATTATTGAATATATTGGTCAAAATCATAATTTTATCATATGACATATAGATTGGGATTTGAATGGTGGATTGATATTCTAATTTTTTACACAATTAATATCATCCATATTTATATAATCATCATATAGATTAAAAAAATTATTCTATATATGGAATACCACATATTTTTCAATAATCTATTTACATATTTTAAAATTGATATGATTAATTCTACATACTGGGTTTTTTTTGTGATGGAATGGAGGTCATATTTATTTCCATAAAAAAATTATCTACCATCACAATATTTTCCATAGTTGGTTCGTCCTTGAATAAGTCTAATATAGTATCTTTAGATGGATAATTTTTAAGAGTGAATATATTCTTAATAAAATCATAATCAGGATCTTCAATTTTTCAGAGTTGAGAGATGATCTTAACACTAGACATAGTATTTAGAAACTCTTTAGATGTGTTTTTATAATTATTAAATTTTCTATATATGGTTGAATTATTTTCTTGAGAATGATTTTTATGAATTAATTTACACTTTCATTGATTATTTCTTTCCCTAGAAAAAGAGTGTACAATCTTACTTGATGAGGTTTTAGCTTTGGAATAACAAGTACTTGAATATTCCTTCCCACATTTTTTTATATTTTGTAAATCACAAAAATTATGGATAAGTTTATTATACTTCATAATTTTATAGAGGAGTTTTTTATTTTTAAAAATTTTATCCATACCCATGACGGAGTGTATATATAATTCAATGAGTGACAATACTTGTAAATAAATCTACTTAACCTTAAAAAGAAACACTATTTTTTCCCACGAGGATCTCGAAAAGTGTCAAAGTATGTTTCATTTAGATTATCCTAATTAGTTCCCCCTAATTCATAGTACCATGTGGGCACTTCTTTGTAATTTCAATAAAGAATTGACATTTTAATGAGAGAAATTTCATTGCATGATATTCTTCTTGGATATTCCAGGTTTAATGATCTCAATTTATGGGAAAATCTTTGTGAAAAACTATGAGTATTCCATCAATAATGGTAGATATTTTATCTTATGTTGTTTTTATTCCCCAATTGAGATCCAAAATAATTTATATTGACTATTGATACTCATTTAAAATTTAGTGATTATTGAGGACACAGTTACCTCATATTAGTGTAAATTAGTAGTACACCATGCATGAATTTCAAATATGTTATGCCACCATTATGATGTGGGATTTGGTAAATGGGAAATGTTATATAGGATTCTAATATATAATTGTTTAGAAATAATTCCTTGGTAACAATTTTATTCCTCTCATCCACCTTAGGATATTTTAGCTTAATTGACCATAAATACTGTTACATGCTTATTTTATCACTTCATTTTCTTCCATGAGTCCACACATAGAAATATGTCGATATTCATAATTGGAAACATAGACATATAAGGACGTATCATCCGTAAATGGTGAATCCTTACATTTTGATCTCAGTGGGGATTATTAGTGAAATAAATCCCATACATGGTGCATCACCTTTTTTGTCATGGAAAATTAGTCATACATGAAGGTGAATGAGATGGTGATGACCTAGCATATACCCTTGGTGGAGGTGAATTAGGTCTTTCATACCTAAGAATATTTACTTTTAGAATTGTAAAACTATATTTGGGTGGTGTTATTTTTTTCATAAAAGGAATTATATCTAAAAGAGTTTGATATATTTGAGTATAATTTATCTAATTTATATGAGTGTGTGGAAAAAATTATCGTGTATGATGGAAGGGATTTTAGATAAGGGTTATCCGTGCGTTTATTCTAGTTGGAGTTTAGTTTTGATTTAAGATTCTATATCTCATCCTCATTACTTGAGAGGCCTGAATTATTGAAACTCATTGAATCCAAGATTTGAATGATCTAGTGATTCAAGGAATCTGTTTTCCATTTAAAATATTATTTAAAGAGGACTTAATCAATAATATAGTATATCATAACTTTGATATGTATATATTTGATCTTTGAAATACCATATATGACTGTTTTTTAAGGTAGATAATACATAGTTTTTTAATTTAGTGTCTCTTTTACTAATGTGATAAAATGAGTCTTCCCATCAGACTGATGTGTTGTCTTGACATTGTCTTCAATGAGTGATTATAATTTTTTTTGAAAATTCTTATTATGTTAAATCAATCATATAATAAATGTTTAATTTATGAAGATATTTCATTTTAAATCCAACATCACCCGAGTATAGGACATAAAACTCAATGTTTTCTACTATGGGTTCATCAAGTATATGAAATAAATGATCCCAAAATTATTATGTTTCCTCAATCACCTTCTGAAATAAAAACCATTTTCACTTATTTTATTTTCTATGTTATTTTTCATAACATTAAAATTTGGCACCAACATCACATGATAAAAATCTTTAAATTAATAGAATGAATTTATATTTTCTTAAAACTGGTAAATCAGGACACCATGATTGGAATGGTAAAAATAAACTAAATACTCTTAAATATTATTGATTCTATATAGGTAATTAGGTACCTATTGTAGATCCTTATGAAAATTTATTTTAATATTACTATCATTATCTTGTAATAAGGATGGTTCTATTGAATAAGTCAACTGACTCGCTTATCTATACCGATAATATGTGGATATCTACACATCACAAAGAATATATCATAATTTATGTTAAGTGATCTAATTTTGAATATATTTAGCTATATGGATATGTTCATATTTGATCTAAATGTATATGTCATCTTCTATGTTTTTTGAATCCTTAAAATCCAAGTTGATGTTATGTAATCTGAATTTTATCTGATAGTGTAATATGGAGACATAGTTTTCAACACTATGTGGAGATTGAATGATGTAATGTTGTATGTGGAAATTTTATATTATGTGTAGATATTATACTAGATGATTATATTACCTAAGTATTATAATAATCTCAATACCATCATGGGGTGTTACTTGGATTGTTAATATACATGAATAGTCATAAAATTATAGAGAGTATCGAGAAAAGTGAGTCTTGTGAAAACTGTGTGTCCATTACACATATGAAGAGAACTAGAAAGTCGAAAATATCCATAATAGTGATGGTTATAACCCATTGATCTCCATATTGAGATATGTGATTCCTTAAGAACAATTATAATCACTTTCTGTACCGTAATTTAGAGAACATGAAACTATTATAAATTCATAGACCCAAATATCTATTTTATATAATTTACTGAATTAATTGATTTGATTCTATATTTTATAATGTGTTAACAATAGATGGACTATAAATGCACAAATTAATGTTTAAAAAATGAGGTTTGAAATGTGAATTTTATTTTTTTGGAGTTATTTTTATTAATAATTTCATTATATCCATAAATATTAAGTTCTTGAAGAATTATTTCCAAAATATTGATGGGGGTTTAGGATTTTTTTCCATAAGAGAAGCTTCTTTCTCACCATAGAAAAAACAAATATTTTTATTCCAATAATATATCATTGCGAATAAAAATATAGTTCTTTTATTTATATATTAACACTACGAGATATACTAGGATCACAAAGACACCGTTAAATACTTTTCTAGGTTATTATGACATTCTATGCCTTCTTTTTTCTTATAAAGACCATCTAAATATTTTGATAATTTATAACACAAACACCTAGTGTTATTATGATAACATTATCCGCTAATTTAATTAAACGTTGTAAAATGACTAGGTTTTCAGTTGATGTAGTCATCCTAACTAAATTCATGAATGATGATTATGGAATTCACCCATGGATTAAACCTCTTATGTACTCCTGAACCACACATAGAGAGTCTATCAAAGAATATGAATAAATCTTTCATAATATGTAAATAAAGAATATTTTTATCAAATTAGGTCGAAAGATTCCACTCAGAAAGGTTTTGTTTGTACACTTATCATGATAAATTGTATATAGCCATTACTTGAATACATAAAATGATAAGGTAATTCTACAGGTCGAATGGCCAGATGCCATGTGTACAAACCTTATATTTAGAGAAATGGGTAATCAATCATAACCCTGGACTCTAAATACATAAATCAAGAACCTATAAATACAGAATTTATACAAAAACATTAATTTTTTTTTTTTAAAAAATTCATATAAATAATACACTCAAAAAATAAATCAATTATAAAAATTATATTCCCAACAAGTTCAATCCCTCAATGACTATATTTTCTCCACTACGAACTAGTCCACATGGATTATTATATTTGTCTTTTATAGAAATATCTATCTTCTAGGATTCCATTCATGTTCTATTAATATGAATGTATGTCCCTTCACATAACCTCTTATGGTTAATAATTCAATACATCATTTTTACATGCCACATTCCACCTAGCTTCTCTCCAAAATTTGAAAATGAATTTCATGTACATTTACTCGTCCCATGATCTAAAAGGGTTTATATTGATAAAAAAAGAACAATAATATGAACCATGTTCATAACTAGGCAAGGTGTAGGGATAACAGAAAGTGATGATACATCAAGAAGGGTGACCTAGATGTTCAAGGCCCCACTAGTAATTTTCACGGAAATAATGAAGGGATTATTAGTTTTTTCCAAAATAGAAGGTCCAAAAGTTCTCATTTTCATCCCATAATGTCTTGATGAGATTATATAAAATGACAATCCATGATTGAATTATCTGAGGATCTATTTTAGTTATCTTAAAAATTAAGAGGAAGTTTTGAGTGGAACAAGTATCTATATCTCAACCTATATTAATGTACATGAACGTTTTTATATATTTATTGACCAAAAAAACATATCTCTTGAATTAATGAAAATATTATAAATATTAAATAGGAGATAAAATTATTCAATAACCAGTATATATTTTTCATTAACATTATCACTATGGGTGAGAATAAACAAACAGTCATCAATCCCAAAAATGGAAGACAAAAAATATGATTATCTAATCCACAAGATGAAATACCATATATAACTCTTTATAAACTAACAAAAAGTAAAAAGGTATCCTAATGAAATTAAATATGGATATAATAGTGAGAATGTAAATTGATTATTGTAGTATACATTGAAATAATTATTTAGGGTTTCATAGAACATAAATATGGGGATATTAGGTGTGAATTCGTAGGCCCTGTATTGGTCATCAATACCTATGAAAGTAATAATGGTGTGGTTTTAAAAAAATTATATGTTTGATTACGTCAAAAATACTTTTCTTGAATTTGATTTTAAATTTATAAAGCGATATTCTTGATTCTATATGAAAAATATTTGGTCAAGGATGTAATGTTCATCATATTTTCTTAATAGAAAATATATACCATCAAAATTTCTTCCACCATTGGGAGATACTTCATTAATAATTTTATCACCTTTGTAGTTATCTCATCATTAAGAGAGAACAAACACTCAAAATCATCATCCTCATTATCTTCAATTTTTTAGAGTTAATGGATGAAATTAACATTGGAATTATATTTTAAAAAATCTTTGGAGAAGTTTACCATATGGCTATGATGATAAAATATTTTTCAATTTTTATTCTAGTCCATAATTTCATGTGAAATAATTTCACATTTCATTGATTGTTTATTAACCTTAAAAAATATGGTGTAGGATTTCTTATTGCATGTTTATTTTTTCTACAACTAGTAAATTAATGTTCTTTATTATTTTTTATTATAAAACCTAATTGACCATTATAGAGACATATAATATTTTTTCCTCCTTAATATGTCAGATTAATTTCTAATAGAAATCGAGCATATGAAAACTCATGAGAGACTACATGTATAATTTAGTATCTGATACATCTCCTAAATAATTCTTCATGACCTTATCTTATGACATTTTGAAGACAAACTAGATCTATCTAAGATTTTTGATATAATTTTTACCATTGAAATCATCAATGGACCCATTTAATTTTACCCATTAGAAATGTTTTCACAATATCATTGATTTTACTTCCATTTTAAATAGAAGTATTTCATTGAAAGATATTTTTTATAGATCTGAAAGGTCTAATAATCCCAATTTGTAAGAAACTTCTTATGAATCACCATGATTAGTGAATCAATCATAGCTATATAATTTATCTAAATACTTCAGTATTATCCATTTTAAATCTAGTATAATCTATGTAATCCATGTAATATCAAAATAAATTTGGTAATGTATGAGGCCTAGTTTCCTTAGTTCAGTGTAACTCAATACCACACCATTCAAGAATTTAAAATATTTTATCCTTGTATTATGATTGGTGTATATGGTGAATATATAATATAAAATGGGTTTTAGGTATTACTTTTTTTTCAATTAATTCATTTGGAGTAATTTAATTTGGATCATCCACCTCAAGATCTTATGTTAAATTTGCAATAAAGGCTCTATGACCATTATTCTCTTATACTTATTATTATATGATTCATATAATGAAAATATATTTATATCCTGAATTTTAAACATGGAACCATAAGAATTTATCATAATTCAATGGATAAACCTTTGGTTCTAGTCATTTTACGTATTTTTTAAGACAAAACTGTATTTCATCTCCTTGTTTTGGTATGGGAAAAATGTTTCACCTGATGGTGGTGGATGTGATATTGGCCTATTATAATCCCATGGTTGAAGTGAATGATGTATTTTATACCTAGTAATAATTTCTATTAAGCTATATCTTTTATTCATTGGGTTATTTTTTAATTTTAGTGAATTGAAACATTTTTCAAGGGTTTCATATTATTTAATGATAAGGTAGGTAAAAAATTTGAACATTTGACCAAAATCATCTGGTATGATTGAAAATATTTTAGATAAGGGTTATACTGGGGTTTATTTTGGATAGAGTATGGGTTTAATTTAAGAGGATTTAGATATTCGTATTTACATTATATCCTTATATTTTTAAAACTCATTGATTGTTCATGATACATGTGATCATGATACAAAGAATATATTTTACATTTACATTAACATTTTTGAGGATGAAATATACCAAAAAGGATAGAATACCTCTTAGAATCCTTTCTTGTATACCCAAAATGTGTTATAAAATTATTTTTTAATCTTTATTATTCTCAGCTTACTAATTTTCCATTTCCTATATTGTTGTGAGTGAATGATTCATTCCTTTAAATAGGTTCGTATTTAGTGTCATTATCTTCCATGAGATAGTATATTTTTTATTTTCAAATTAGTTTTTATGAATATTACATAGATTTAAATTCATTTTTATTAAATATATTTCATTAGCCACCCCACATCCCTAGATTTGAGTACATAAAATTTTTTTTACTGATGTGTTCTCTGGGGAGAAAAACGAAAGGATCCCCCAAAATTTTATATTTTATAAAATACCTTTTGAGATGAATTAAATTTAAAACACTTTCCCTTTTTAAGATCCTGTTCCTTGATAATTAAACCATTATTATCTTTAAAAATACTTATATCAATTAAAAATAATCCCCAACCATTATGGAATCAACTATACATCCATTTAAATAAATGTGAAGAATTGGGAAACTTGGTGTTGAATGGTAGAGAGGTGCATGTGAGTTTTTAATAATAATGATATCATATAGGGACGATGGTACCTCACATGGATCCTACTAAAAAGTGATTTCAATGATTCTGTTGAATTAGTCAAATAATTATTCATCTATATTCTACTAATATATGTAAATCTACAGTTCAATAAGTATATTTAATAGTTTATATCTAGGTATTTTCTTTTCTATATGAGTATATTTTTATCTATGTTAATCTATGGCCTAGAGGTAAAATGATTATTCTATGTTTTTTATAACAATTACATCTAAGATGTGATTTTGGAATGAATATTAAATGATAACTTATGGTTGAATTGTATACGTCTTCAATAAGTGTATATAAAATGGTATGAAGCTAAACATGGATATTTTCCATTATGTGTGGATCCTATAATAGAATTTCATGGTCATGATGGATCAGGGTGTACATTTTTTCAGTATTGGATTTATATTGAATCCCATCTATATATTCATGCTCATAATTCTTATAATGATAATTGATAAAAGGGAGACATATAAGAAATCGACTTCCACTATTAATATAATGAGTAAAAGAAATCCTAATAGATCTATAATGAAGATGAGTATATGATATGATATCCACTAAAGGATATATCATTACTCAAGAAGAATAAGAATCATTTTTTTGACATTAATTTACATGAAATGATACTATTTTATAGAAATATATATAATTTCATATCTTATCGATTTCAATAAATTTAGGGCTTGTTTTAGATATTGGAATGTAGGAAGACCAAATGATCTATCAAATTTTATGTGTGATATTAAAAGTGGGATGTTAGTCATGGGTATGTTATTATTTTAATGAAATTATACATTATAAATGATGGATATCTTTAAATATGATGGTCTAGAAGATGAATAACAAAAACACAGATTAGGTTGTAGTTATATTTTCTCCATAACAAAAGGTTCCTTCTAAACCTAGTTGTAGTGAACATTCTTAATGGTAATGATTTCTATTTGTGAATGAGAATAAAAATAGGATATCAGAAGATTAATTGTAAAAGATATATTGGGATTTAAATGTATCTTTTCATAAATTTTCTGAGGATTTCCGATGTACTAAGATAACATTAAATTGGAACAACTTTATAAATATTCAGGTAATTTCCGACAAATATTCATACCATATAATAAAAAATGACATATTTACCTATTTTACACTTTAAAAATAGAAATTTAATTGCAATTAATTTCTTATGAATCTCTTGGTTGCCTTCATAAATGGAAATAAAAACATTCAACCCACCTTCTTTCCAAAAATATTCTCCTAACACAACTCATAGAGTTACCGTAGAATAAATACCACTCATGGGAATTTTAATCTAAATATCTATATTGTAGAGGATCCTAGGAGGGAGGAAACTAAAAAGAATAATCTTTTTAGCAAAGTTAATGGATACCAAGGATCTATAGGGTAATTTTTATTTTGGTGAGAAATGAGTGATTTTACACTATAACAATGGATTTAATTCCAAGATTACCACCATAAAGGATGAACAACCAGTCATGTGGTTATGTTCCCAAATAGATAGAATACATATAACAAAGGGAACAACAAACATGAATAACACTCAAATAATATGGATTTAGAAAATATTATTATCTCTAGAGAAAAAATGATTCCTCTCCCTTAGCATGAGTTCCACATCAATTAATATTACATTACATATATCCCCATAGCGTCAATATTAAATGTAAAAGTAATACTATGTGAAAAATGTTTTAGTTCCATGTCTGTGAACCATATCATTACACAATAATTTTAATAAATCTTATAAATAGATAACGAGGATAAAATGTAAGCATCCGAGACAACAAAATTTATAAATAGGATTTAAAAAATCAATTTTATTGAAACTTATAAATCAAGATACATGAAAAATGACTCCATTATATTTAAAATATTCGTACCATTGTCCATGACCTGATATTGAAATGATTCTGAATTACTAAGTGGTTCACAATATTTATTAGATAATTTTATGATCTGATGATCCAAGAGAAAATATTCCATGAGATTTATATTTATCTATAGTGATTGACCTCCACATTTCTTCCACTTATAAATAATTCCACACATCATATTTATAATTCTAGGGAAACCCAACTTCTACCCTAATCATCCAAGGTATTTCCAGTACATGTGATACTTATATTATAACCAAAAGGGTTTTATCCACATAGAAGGTGATTTTAACAAACATATGTATGTCATAATACATAGGTAATGAAGTAAAGTAATATCACTCATAGATTAAGGAAACTATAATATTATTATCAAAAAATTTAAAGGATTTATCTCCTAAAGGTTTAGTTCCTATTTTTGTTTTTTATATATTATATATATCCAATCAGTGCATACATAAGACAATAAGGTAATCATATTGTATTAATGGTCAAGTTTTATGTGTCCCAACATTATCTTAACACACCTCATTTAATACAATATACACAAGGACTCTTAGTACATAAGTAAAGAACCCATGTCCATAAATTTAATAAATTGAATTTAAAAACTCCATATTATCTGCTCTTGGAAAATAAGAAACACCAAAAATCTCTCCTTTACATAAATTAGATTCCACAAGTGGAATATTCCCCAATTAATACAAAATGATCTATTAATGGATAGAAAAAATGATTTATTTAAACTTACTCTACCATAATTCTCTAATATCTTATATTTAATTCTTGGTAAATTAGTTTATAATGAAAGAAATTCACAGTTACTTATAAAGTAAACCATTCCAAACATAATATTTACCAATTATACACAACACATCATTTTTACATGTCCTGGTCTACTTATCATATTTACATGTCCTGTAACCATGGATTTGATAATAATATTATAAAAAAATGGAGGTACAAACACACATGAGGTTAAGTAAACCAAGAAAAGGAAATTATAGTATAAATGGAATGAGGAACATGAACACCACTCAATGAATATGAAAAATTAGAATATTACTATGAAAAGAGGAAGAGGGATCCATCTCATAAAGATTGAGTTCCTCTGATGCTCATGTTAAATAATATATATTTCTATAATGGGATAACATATTCATATAAGGTAATACTATAGTACCTATTACCTAGTTAAATGTGTCTCAAACTTATATCCAGACATCAATTTTCATAAAGCATTCACAAATACCCTAAATATATAAACCATACTTTTATAATGTTCATTTACAAAAGCCTCTTTATCAAAGATGTTAGAATATATCACACTATAAAGTGATTCTATACATGTATTATATTCTTTATATGGTCTATAATATAATGATTGCATGACTCTATATTTCTATACGGTGCTCATTATTTACTAAATCCGACTTTAACCAAATGATCCACTATGAAATATACATTTCATAGCACTTTCATCTACAGTAATGTCCCTCTACATGGGTTCCACTGGTAAATCATTCCACACATCTTATTTACTAGTCCCCATCCTCATAACTTCTCATGTGACCTAAAAAGGTATTGAAAATACATGTTCTCATACACATGATCAAAAAATGGGTTTTCATTCTCACCAAAATGTAAACATTTTAACTAATTGTTATATACATGGTTCTCAAGGTGGTGATATTTAATATGAGGGTTCATTACAATATAATAGAAATTACAAATGTATGGTTTAATATCCTAGAAATAAACCTAAGGGTAATTATTTTTATTATTCCATTTATCTTCATAAGGGTCAAGAAGTTACTGTGGAACCACTATTGGATCATGATGATTAATATCTTTAATGTTCTTTTGGGTTTTTAAAAAAATTTATTCCTATATGATCACATATATTAAAAAAATAGATTAAATAATCTTATATTTTTGTAATATATATACATCCATAATATTAAAACATGTTTTAATGGAAATTAGATAAATTAACAATAACAATTTTCTTTCATAATAACGTTCAAGGAGCTGGGAAAATTTTATTTTATGATTTTTATATTGTTGAAATCTTTTATTACAATTTTAACAAATACTGATATTATTGATGTACATGGTTGATCTAGAGTTAGTAAATGTAGTTAAAAAACATACCTCACTCAAATACTATGAAAATTATATTGACTTTTTGAAAATAAAATTGAATATGATATTATTCTATTGGAAATTTTAGAAATTCTCCTAAATAATTCTATATAAATATTAGAAAAGGATAAAATAGATGAAATAAAATCCAAATTAGTGATCCATGTTCAAGATAGAAACTATTGATGTATATTTTTTAGAAACATAGGAGACATTTTTGTGTTAAAAATTATTAAAATCATGTCAGATATTTTCCAAAGTATTTTATATTGATAACAAGGGATTAAGAGTGTAGACTATTCGAAAAGATTCTACAATGGTCCATTGAGTATTTAAGGGTTTTTTATTTTGAAAATTATTCTCCCCCTTGATATAATTAACCTTAAATATCAATTGAGAAATCCAATTAGAAATCCTGATGAGTATTGGTTGGGGAACCACTTTTATTTAAAAAAATTATATCATTAATACGAAATATGGAATATCTATTTCAATAAAAAGTTCTCTTTTAATTATATAAATCTAAAACATTTTTATACCTCTTTTTTACTATTAAAATATTTTTAATGTGGAATTATAATAAAGTTGAATATCCTTAAAAGCCACAGTTTTATAGGCATAGATTTTATTTTTCATTATATCCTTCATCCAAATAGACATATCAGTAATATAGATTAATTTATTTTATATAGGTAAACTTTATTCATGATCCCATTATATTTAAGGGAGGAGGAATGTTTAAAATTATATTTGAATATTGAAAAAATATTGTCCATTTTTGACACTATAGAGAATACAATTTCTATAGTTGTGTAGATAAATTTAAATGAATAATTTTAAGAGGAAGAATAAAATTTTCAATTTAATTTAAAATTATTAAAAATTGTCGAATATACTGAATGATTGATTTTGAGGTCGTAATTTTTCAAGATAACTTGCAATATGATTTTTTACTTGTACTGTCCTTATGTTAGATACGAAACAATAAATTTAATATCAATTTCCCAATCAAAATATTATTCTCAAAGAGAATAAACCAATAATATTTTATAATCTTATAGAAATTCATAAATAGAAAATATAATGAGTTAATATATAAAGAGAAAATATATACTTAATCACTATTTAATAAAATATTCTCTTTAATTGGATTAAGGAATCTAGACACAATCATTGACAATATTGATGGGGAAATTTTCCTTCCAAATGGAATTACCTTCCAATGAAAATAATGGACTTACTTATAAAATATTGTTTTATGTCTATCATTTTTCATGACCCCTAGATTCTAAAAATCTTCCTTGAGATCATATTTTTGGGAATATTTTACCTTGGGTACCCTTTTGAAAAATAATTTTCATCTTTGATTCAGGAAACATATCATCCTATAGAAAGTTATTAAGTCATTATTAATTGATTATAAGTCTTAATTTACCTCTAAATAGTTTGGATAACATTTTGATACAAAATCTTTCATATAAAAATGGGGATTTTTTAGTCTCAATAATACCTTACTCACAAAGTTCAAAAAATTATTTGAGTGAATTTTGGAGGAAAACTGGATTCATAATTGACCATTATTGGATTTAAATCATTAATCATATTAACATGGATTATTATAATGAAATTAGGGTTCTACCATATTATGTAGTCACAAGATATACTGTAATCTATATGAGAATTTATATAATATGTTTTGGTGATGTATTCCATGATTGTTGGTAACACTTTAATAGGATATAAATTTAAAATTACTACATAGGGAAAGAGATAATTTATATATTTTAGACCTTTACCATTCCATGTTACACAATAAAAAGAGTGAAGGATGTGAATTCTATAAATAATATCTTTAGAAGTAATGTTAGATTCACATACATGTCTCTTTATAACAAATCTATGTTAAAACTCAATGTGAATTGGTTTAATAACCATTACAATGATAATTGTTTCCGCATTAGTAGATATAAATATCCTATAAAATGATTCCAATAGATTTATAGGTAGAATTATTAGTTTTATGATTTATTATGTTTCTATAGTAGTATAGAAATTTACGATTATATTTCTAGAATCCAATTTGGACGATAGATATAGAACTTCACGATGTGTAATGGCTAGGAATCTATCCCAATATTATCTTTGAAATGGTCTTTTTTACTTCATTAGATAATGCGAGATTATGTTATATCGTGGTTTTTTGACAATACCATGATATATTTTTTCTTCAGAAACTCTTTTATCCCTATGATATGATGATACATTAAATACATGAATACTCGATTCTTTAATTGTTGGATCTTGCCTCAGTTTGTTGGATATTTTGGTAATATCAATAATTGTGTCATCTATATAATTTGACTATGAAGAAAAATTAAGAATGTTTGGAGATTTATTCACCCCTTTCAAGTCACCCTTTCTGATTTTTTCTATTTTTTCAATTATATATTCATATTAGTTCACTATATCCATGTTAATTTGGTTTTGATCACTTTATTTGAAATATCGTATAAGATAATTTATTGGGTCACATTTTTCTATCCTCATTTTAAAAATATGGGGAAATAATAAAAGTATAATATTTAGATTTATTATTGAGGAATAAAAAAATCTTTAAAAAATTCCTTGCAAACTATTTTTTAGGAACTCAAGTAACATCACTTAGATTATGTTATATTAGCACATATAATATTTAATTTGTATCCAGACATTATTTTATCAAAACATATTTTGATATATATATATATTACTAGAACATAAAAAACATTTTATATAGAGGATATATAGATAATGGATTTAAACAATATAGGTCATCTGTTTAAGAAAAGAAAATGGATAATAACTAGTGTAATTTTCACTCATTTATTTTTCCCCATAGATCTTATATTCATTCCACACATATTTATAGAGAATGAATTGATAAAAAATTATTTGGTTATTCATAGGTAATATACTATGAAAATTTATGCAATGAGAAATTACTAATTGTATTTCTAAATGAGAATAATGAGACTGATAAATAAATGAGAGGTAAAAATATTCTATGTAACAATATCCTTTCTAACATAACAGTGATTCACCATTAGTATTCCAAATATTTATACTTGTGAATGAGAATCAAAAAAGGATACCTATAGAGTAATGGTAAAATATGTGTAAGATTATAAAAAATTTATGTTGCACTTTTATAGGTATTTTTACATAATTTTGTTACATTGGCTTGGAATAACTCTATAAATCCTCAGGTAATATCCAATACAAATTCCTACCATGACATCAACAATGAAACATTTTTACACTATTGGAAAAAGATAATGAAATATATTATATCTTGATTTATCATAGAACTATTAGTCACCATCATGAATGAAAATAATGGAAATCACCCCTGACTTATGCACCCGATATACTCTCAGCACCACTCTTAGAGAGACCACTAAAAAAATTACACTCATGGGACATATATTCTAAATATTAATAATTCAAATGATCCTTAGAGTGAGGAAACCATATATCATATTTTATTTATACCATGTGTAGAGATATTAATGGGTTATAGAGAAGCTATATTATTAGAAAAAGGTATGAGGACTTGTAAATTTAAATAAGTGATACTTGACTAGAAAAACACATGTGGAGGAACATCATTGTAGATGGATAGAACAGGAATGAAACTCTAATTGTGAATAATTAATAATGATTCATCTTTAATAAATAATGTGGACCTAGTAGAAAGGGTGCATCATGTATGCATTGAGGCATGAACCATTCAAGGAATCTGTATTATATAAATAATTGATATGAACTATTTATTTTTTATAATAATTAATAAGTGGATATTATAAACCCATTTATTTATGATTTCTTTATTTAGTCATGGTATATATGTAATATTTATTTAAATTTTTCTAAAAGGATAAAATTGGGACACATGGAACTTATCCATTTCTCAAGTTGGTTAAACTTATCTAAAAATATTATCCTTTCATGGATATATAAAATTTTACCTTAGTAGAGAACCATTAGGGGGATCCTTCAATATATTGTGATAACAATATTTTTTATTTTTATATTTCCAAAGATTAATTCATGTTATAAATTTTATCTATTCTATGATTCCTTCTGTTTGGTCACATAACCTCATGGGTGGTTGTACGTCTATGATGGTTGTAATATTGCTAACAAAAAAATGGTTGCAGTATAAATTCATTTTCCTATAAAATAATTCAAAATATTTCTATAATCCATTGATATCTATCCACATTATTAAAATATTGCATGATCTATGGCTTCCTCAGTCTAAGGATCCTTTACAATATAAATCATGATACTAGAAGTATTATAAGTGCAATTTATTCGCTAGTCTCTAAGTGAGAGGTGTTTCGAGTAATATATAAGATATATGTAATGATGAATTCCGCTATTTAAATCTGTCAAGGTGACTAGGAGAGGGAAAAGCCAAATAACTAATCATTTTTTATGTGTAATTTATATAATAGATAAATTTATCATTGTTAATGAAATGGTAGGATTTTTTGTTGGAAATTAATTAAAGATACATAGAGGTTATCCAATTCAAATTTATCCCATTAATTAAAATATCCCTATAAATTTCTTCTACCATGCCTTTTCAATATAAGTTTATCTACCATCATTACTCACTATGAAACTGTTTTTCTTCTCATTCATAAAGATATATCATTTTCTTCCACAAGGTGCGTTACAGTAATGGTGTGACATATTTTAGTTCAAGGAAGATCACTAGTTCTCCTCAATTTATCACACTCTCCATTCTCCAATAGAATATCCCTAATATCATTATCCTCTTGATAAATGTTTTAAATACATTTCATATGAATAAAAAAATTGTTATCATTATTTTGTTCTTTTCTATAAGATATTAATCAAAATATGATCTGCGGGAAAAGAAATGAGTGAAAATTAACATAGTTATTCTACCAATTCTTCTTACTCACCTTCTATCCCAACCTATTCATCTTATCTATATTATTATTCTCTATATTAAATTTTATTACCTTATTATAACATGAAAAAATATTGATATTTTTTAGTGAAATAACTACTCTATACAAATAATAAATTACATGTTTTTATAAAATATTTTCCTAGTGATGTTAGTCAAATTCATGATATGATGGATATAAGGAAAATTTTGGTAGAATATCTTCACTCACTTAAAATTAATCCAAATAAGAAAGGGTTATGTTTCTCCCCATATTGAGAAAAAAATAAGGATGAATTCTATATAATATTTAATATTTGAGAGAATTCAAATATATGAGAAAAAACAAAATTGATAACCATGTAAGAAAAAGGAACATGCATACAATGGTTCAGTTGAAATTTTAGAATAAAAATACTAAGAGATAATAAATGGTGTGTTGTGGTAGTTAATTATATCTTCAATCACTCCAAAAAGGTCTTTTAGATCAGCCAATAATAATGATTCAATTAGAGATATTTCCCGAAATATCCATTATACTAAAGACAATACAAGTGATTGAAGATGAAATGATCCATGAATTATGTGTTTCATCAGATAAATGTGATAAAATATTATATAAATAGGATAATACACCATGGGAGTCTCAAAATAACATAGTATATAACAATCCAACTCTATAAGATCATTGAAGAATATAATAATATTTTTAAGAAAATATGGTGATAGAGTCATAGCCCTTATCCCTAGTAAATATTATTATATATCCCTCAAAATGGGATAATCCTATTATAGTTCTGGATTTATTTGACACTAAAATAGAATCATCAATCATAAAAACATTATACCTATAAACCTTTTATAATAATTTTATAGTCCATTAAAATCCATAAATTGAAAAGAAAACAATTCCCATAAATGGTTAGTAAACCCATTCACATTCAAATATTCACTGTCCATGATGTAAATAAATGTGTTTTGGATATAAATTCCCTATCTAATGATCTAATTATTAGGATTTACATACTTTATTCATTAAAAGGGTTTCATGTATTACTAAATGTCTCAATAATGGAAATTATATGTTTCTATAGATAAATATTTCACATATACATCCTATTGAAGTTTTGGGAACAATCAATAAATGATGATAATTGAGAATAAATATATTTATTTTCTTGGAAAGATTGTCTCATAAGTCGTGTTCCATTTATAATTTCATATTGAAATACATATTGATAAATTCCAATATCAAGATCTATAATTCCTAAAAATTCAATAGGTTTTGGAAATTTTAAATTATATAGTTTTCAAACATCCTATAATTTTCTATAATTTTTTTTTGAAATGTACATCTCACTAGATAAAAAAACATATGACCAATATTAATGATATAAAAGTGACTTCAAAGTGTCTTCCTTCCTTGATGATATGAGGATTATGATGAAATATCATAAAAGTATATGAAAGAGATATATAGTGTAGATATGTCCTATTAGAGGAGGATGAAAAGGGTAAAGACATGTTAGTGGTTATAAAAGAGGCACTACTAAAGATAGGTAACATCACCATCATTCAACATATAAATATATTTTTACAACAAAAATATTTATAGTAAAGTATAAATTCATATCATTGGAAATTATTTTTCAATTATAATGTATATATCTACTTTCCTAAGAATTCTCCAATTTAAAAAATATTGGTTCCTTAAATAAAACTCATCAGCTGTTAATATTAGATTTTTTTAATGGAAATTCATGGCTAGAATCTTCATGGGGAATAATAATTTCCCAACCAACATCTATCTAAGAAATCATATGACCATTATAGTGTAATTTCTATTAGTATACACTCTCATACCCCTATTATTACTATAATCCAAATAGGAAAACATATTTAATTATTTTCATATCATTTATTCCAACTAAAATATCTTTTATCTCAAAAAAATATAAATCAGTAGGTACTATCCTGAATATATACCACCTATTTAGACTCTACTTCATATACATTATCCTTTTCTAATAGTTACAATACATTATTTAGTACTGTATTTTAACTTACCAAGAGAATAATTACTTTTTCTATGATATTTATTATAGGCCTATACAATTAGAATTATCTTTGATATATACCTATTGTACTACCCTGACCCCAGTATCCCAGAGCTACTGTATTATTTTATTACTTCATCATGATTATATAGAATCACATCCGAAAGGACTGATCAGTTTAGCAGTCTTGGAAAGCCAGCTTACAAACATGATACCCATAACACATTGTTCAACAAAAAAAATGCAAAAATGAAATATAATAAAATTAAATAAACAGCATCCTTGAACAATTATTCAAAGAGTTATTCTTCATAACCTAGATAAAAGTAACATAATTAGGGTGAGCTCAAATGCTCCATATGGGTAAATAAAATGGAATAAATAATGAATAAATATATATAGAATGGTAAATAACTATGAACAGATTACATTTATATAATAGGATAATGAATAATTAATGTGGTAATGTAAGAAACTGAAACACAAGACATAAATCAATAATCCAAGAGTGAATTACATCCATAAATACGTCGATGCCAAATCTCAGGGATAAATAATAACTAAAACTAACTAAGGGATATGATTTCTTAATGGAAGTCATTTCTAAGGAACATTAAAACATCTACAATCAAGTCCTTTAACAAGATGGTTAAAACTACTGATAGAAATCCATTTAATTTGTCCAAATTATTTTTCTCATTAGAACCTATTGATGCATCTAGGAGATATATAAAGTCTAGGCTCAACCTATTTTTACTATTAAAAATAATTCCTCGTATATTCTAATAAAAATTCATAATATTAATTTTCCAATATCAATATTTTATTAAGGACACATAATTATCAATATTTCCCCAAATAATCAAATAACTGTCAATGTAGACACAATATGTAAAATGGTATATGGTTTAAGAAATACTAATATCCCTTCAATTAGAATATAAATATTCAAGTAAATTTCTAATGAAAATAATTACAATAAAGTTATTGTTTCAATTGGAAGTTAAAAAACTAAAAAGGAAGAGAGATTTACAAGATAATCATTAATAAAATTCTTGAAGAGAATATTCTTTCAACATTCCAAAGTGTCTCATACCACATTGAAACATTTAAATCATAATTCCAATTAAGTAATAATATTTACATAAAACATATAATATCATGATAGTAAGTATATTCACGATATATAATGTCAAAAGGTTGTATATACCCCAAATAAAATTGAATTGGAACATAATAACAAATAGTCTCAATGGATTGTAAATTGAGATGAAATTCCCTTAACAATGTCGTAACAAATGAATTGTAAAACCAAAAGGTTATAATTAATTAATAAGAAATTTAAATACCATTGAGATAATATAATTAATGATATTATATGTCAATGTGGTAGAATTTACACCATATATATGAAATTAGGTGCACAATAAAAAATTATTCCTCACAGAAAAAAAGTGAGATACGAATCCCTTATCTCGAGTCTGACTTGTGTCATGTTTATTTATAATCTTAAATATCAAAATTATATTTATTATTTAATTTATTGATAACATTTTTAATCGATATCATAACTTTTATTTCACGTACTACCATGTTTTTTCAAAAAATAAATCGATTAAGTTTATATCCAGCATTTTTTCTAATTCAGTTTATGTGTCAAAATAACATCAGTAGGTAAACTATGGTAAAATGGATAATAATATAAGATCTATAGAATAATAACCACAAAATAATTATAATATTTTACATTAATTATACATTATAATGAAATCATTGATTATGGTTATGAGAAATTAACTAATGTTATACTCATGGAGATGGTAGGTCGTATGTACACATGAGTAATGTTCCAATTTTTCAATGATCGTTTAGAAAATGAGGTGAGTAAATTAAATATTTCTAGAATTATAATTATATCATAAATACAATATTATTTAAATATATATACTTTTATATATAAATATTGTGATGTAAAAGGAATCACATCGTGTTGAGGAGGTGGTATTCTACTTGTACAAAAATGACATTATCACTTTTTAAGTTTGTGAAAGGGTAATAATGAAAATGGCACAAATTATATTTCCAGAAAGATAATTATATAAAATATTTAATATATAGGGTTCTATGTCACATATTTTTAATTAAAACTAACATTTATATATTCCATGTAATGTGTGAATGAATTATATCTCCTTGAGGGGGTGGTCGTCTTCACTTCCAAAAATGATGTTATGATTTTAATAAAAAATAAAATCTATAAGAATATGTGTTGTAAAATAATTAAGGAAAAATAGGGACATAATCAAAAATAATATATAAAATTTAAAAACCTATTTTCCATCATAATTTCCTCCATGATACATGGTAAAGGAAAAATGAACAATAATCGTTTCACGAAGTGATAGTTTACTATAATCGTAAATAGTATGTTCGTTACCCATTAAATGGAGGTGTGTTTAAATACATGTAGAAAACTTAACATAAAAAATCTTATTTTATTTAGGATAATTTATTTTATATTTAATCATTTAATAATATGATTTTATGGAGTTTATAATGGTAGTAAAATTAAAGAGCTTTGAGAAAGACATTAATCATAATAGGGTAACTCATATTGGTTTGCATCAAAAGGATTCCTAGGATTGATTTATTCCAAATAAGAGTATTGAAGGAGTAATTGATGGATTTTAGGGATCTATTTTGTCAAATTTATGGCAATCATTATTTTTTTGAGAGGTGTGGGGATGTGAGAGGAGATGAGGCCTTTTATAACAGAGGAGGAGTGGCACTCTTGTAATATTTTAAAAGAAAGGATCCCAACAATGATTTGTTATTAAAAGTGGATAAATAATGGAAAATAATTTATTCAAGGAAGTTTTGGTTATAAATATGTCAAGAAAATATCTTTTGGATACGTGTATAGGTCTTTCTAGGCCTTATGTTTACGGTTTAGTCCCTAATTAAGCTTAATTTGACCTTAATCAATGTAATTAATTTTAATTAATTTCATTATTATTATTTTTGTTAAAAAAATGTTGACCTTATTAGAATTTATAAACTATTATGATTCCAAATATAAAATCCATTATTCTTAATAATTATTATATAAGTGGAATAAAATAAATTAAAATTAATCCCACAGACGGGACGACAATGTAGGGTTTTAATGTAAAAATGCCCTAATGATTGCTATGTTTTCATAGTCAATTTGAAAGTGAAATTGATTAAAATTTACTAAATAGTATTAAATGATACAATATGGTTTAATTAAACAATAAAACAAATAAAAACTACAATTCAACCATATAAATTTATTAGATGAAAAAGAATCTTTGAATTAAATTTCAAAAATTTTGGTTATTAATTAAAAAATGAATCTTTATAGAGAAATACAAAAAACGTCCCCTAAGAAAATTTTTATGTTTCCATTAAAAATTATAATTTTTTGACATATTAAATTTATAAAATGGTGAAATTTTATTTTAAATGGGTTATCTATAAAAAGGTGGAAAAGTGCCTTAATAAAAATATTGGTTTTTATGTGTAATATTGTGTTTATTCGTATATTATGTCTATTGAATATTTTCTGTGATTATTTAAATATTTTATTAAATATAAAACATATATATCTCATTAATATCATTTAACAATTGTAATTAATTAAATTTAGTAAGAAAAAACACCATTGCGAGCATAAAAATAATAATATTTTGTTTATCTTAAATTATTTTATAAATTAATTGGTAACCTATGAATTTATTTTATATTCGGGTAAATCATAGATTTTCATAATATTTTTAATAAGTTTTATAACCACTTATTTAATTTTTATTTTATATCTTATTATAATGATATCTTAATAATATATTATTGTTCGGTAAAAGTCGGTCTTGCATGTAATGTAAGATTTAAAATAAAGTTGATGTTTCATTTAAAACAATCTAGCTCAGTGTTGTGTGAATTTAAAAATATAGAATATATAAAATCAATTAAAAAAAATAAATATATTTTTATTGTATCAGGGTATTATATCCCCTTATGTTATTGGTATCGCGTGTCATGAAAGCTATAGAAGATAAGATTCTTACTTTAGAATTTCATCATTTTTCATTCTTCCCACCATAAATAAATTGTGTTGTCACAATTTAAACATTAAATTGGTGATATATGGATTTGAAATAAACTATTTTTGACAGTCCCACATCGTAAAAGGTTTAATATATCATATTATTAATAAGAGAGAACAGAATGTGAAATGATTACGTAAATAGGTCCCTTAATATAAGAACATATGTGGGAAATGGAAACATGGATACAGAGGAAAAATACAACAATCATGTTCTGAATGAGTCTGATATAGAACATGGTTTAGAGAAAGTTAACAATCATAAAACCATAATTTTATGATTATCTAATGTCAATTTGGTTTTTCGGGAACGAAGGAACTAGTGCAATATTTTGGTTTCAAGAAACATTTTTTATATACTGGATGGATTCTATCAATATATAAGAATATAAGTAAATATATGTTGCTATAAATAAAATATTATCCTCTAGTTATGCCTTGAACTATTTCTAGTTTTCTTCTTATATGGTTATGTAATATAATAATCTCTAAAACATAGTCCAATGATCAACATAAACCATTTCATAAATGGTTAACTTTTCTAAAATATTATAATTTCATACTTTATAGTTAATTCCACTATATTTTCATAATGAGCATATCGTTAGCCTTTAATCAACATAAAGATGATCTAAATTTTCAAATTCCAATTATGTGAATAAATTCATTTTGTATCCCCTTGAAATATGGTAATAACTCGAGTTACCCTAAAACCTTATTGAAAACAAACATTAAGCTTTATTCCTTAATATAGACTAATATTATTGGATATATTTCATAAATTAAAATGTGTTGTAAACTACATTAGTGATAGAATAGATAACTTTTCAACAAGCCATTAATCAGTTCTAAGGTAATAAACACTTATACATAGAAATTATTTATTAATCATTATCTCAACATTAAGAACATATTAAGGGTTGTATTTCCCTCAATAACGTGTTATCAAAAAAGTTTAACTTACTACTGAATATCGCATCTTGTTACCAGTCAACATTTTATCTCAAATCCTTAATGAAAAATTATTCTCTTATAATCCTCATATATTAAATAATTCTTATAAACAGAAAATTTCGAATAAAATATTAAAATGGCATAATTATTGAATATGCATATTAAAAGTTTAACTTCATATATGGTTATACTATAACATGAAATTTATCCAATAACACTATTTTAGGTAGATTACTTTGACTCATGAGACATTAGTTTTCATAGAGTCTCATATACTAGAAGTTATAACATTGAATAATATTATTTTTTTTCTCCCTATGAAATATTTATCATGTTGGCCATTATCTCCAACTTATAACAAACTCACATTACCTTTAAGAATTTACCAGGGTGATTCTTTCTATAGTTATAACATGTGGGGTGATTCTTCATTACCATATTCCCTTTATGAAACTTTCTCTCTCTCATCCTACTATTCTATTTTATCCCTAAAATAAAATTTGAATTGGAGAATTATTTACTTATCTTGTAAACACATAATACAATTTCCACATATAATGAGAATATTTGGGAGACTATTTCACTTTGAAATTTTTGTTTAAGACCATAAAAGATATCATCATTCTTATTCATTGGATCACATGCATTGGTAGAGTTCTCATTCCTTATACTAGGTAAATTTATATACAATGGCATATACTGGATTAAATCAAAACATAATGTATAATCCCAAATCTATTGAAACACATATCATAAATTAAAAACTATAATCACCTATTCATAAACATGGTTTCTTCGAGGATATCTTTACTTTTAAATCCTTCATATTGGTTTGTATAGAAAATGTGAATTATCTTAATCATATCCCCTAGGAGTGTCAAACAAGGTGCGCAATATGACCCATTTTCACATAATAATTTACCTCGAGTCAAGACCAAAACACCTTTTAAGAGTTATTACTCCTAGGTATATTTATGCAAGAACTGCATCTACTTTTAGTATCCAGAAAAGGATGTATTTCTAGGAATATCCACATAATCACTTATTTACCAAAGTTTTTGTAAGTTTTTCTATACCTATCCTCATTTTATATCTAAGGTTATTCAACATAATCAATATTTTGTAATCTGGTTACTGTGTTTGCTACTAAAATTCATCTTAATCAAATTGTTGTGCCATGACCCTAGAAGCATTGAGCTAGTGTATTTTATATTACATTGACATGATTATAAGGAATAAAGTCCCAAATTACCGATCAATTTATTAGTTTTCAAGAATCCATATTACATATATGATATAAATAGTAAATTCAGAAATATAAAACACAAACATGACACATAATAAAATTATGTTAACTGCATCATTCAATACTTATTCAAAGATTTATTCTTTATAACTCGGTGAAAGGAAACATAATAATGGTGAGATGAAGTGATTAGTAATGGTAAATAAAATGGAATAAATAATGATTTATTATATATATAATGGAAGGTAACAAATAACGATTTGCATTTACTTAACAAGATATGGTATAATTAATATGGAAATATATGAACCTGAAACACCAGCCATATACCAAAAAATTCAGAATGAGTTACATCCATAGATATGTCAAATAAAAATCTCATAGATAAATAATCAATGAGACTAAATGAAAAAAATGGTTTCTTATTTTACATTATGTCTAAGGAACATGAAAACTAATAAAATCATGACCTTTCACAAGATAGTTAAAAATACAGTTAGAAACCTGTTTAATTTGGGCAACTTAATTGTCTTATGAGAACCAATAGATGCATTAAGGGGCTACAAAAATTCAGGCATCCAACCATCATTAACAGTCCAAATAATTATTCATATTGAATAATCAAAATAAATAATATTCCTTAAAAATTCAGGCATCCAACCATCATTAACAGTCCAAATAATTACTCATATTGAATAATGAAAATAAATAATATTCCTTATCAAAGATCTGTATTGAATAAAGGATAAAAAATTATCAATATTTCCCAAAATAATAAAATAACACTCAAAGTAGACGCCACATGTAAAATGGTATATGGATTTGGAAATATTAATATCCATTGTATGAGAATATAGATATTAAAGATAATTTATAATGAAAAATAACTACAACAAAGTGATTGTTTCAAGATAATTTTAACAACCACAAATGTTAGTGATATTACAAAGATAATCATAAAGAACATTCTTGAGGAGAATAATATTTAGACATTCCAAAGTGTCCCATACCACATTGAAAAATTTAAATAACAATCCCCATGATGGAAAAATATTTAAATAAAACTTTTAATATAATTAGAGTAATAATATTAATGAAATAACATGTAAAAAGGAATTATATAGACTGAATAAAAGTGGATTGGCACATAATAACAAATAATCCTCAATGGATTGTCAATTGAGATGAAATTCACTTAACAATGTGGTAACAAATTAATTGGAAAAAAAGTAATAATCATTAAATAAAATATTAAAATACCATGAATATAATATAATTACTTATATTATATGTCAATGTGGTAGTATGTACACCATATATAATAAATTAGGTTCAAAACAATAATGTATTACTCATAGAAAGAACAGAGAGACAAGAATTCCATACCTTTTGTTCAACATTTATCTTGTGTATTTATTTTCATGAATAAGAAACTTATTTTAATTTTTAATTTATTTATAAACTTTTTCATTTTTATCATAACTTTTATTTCATTTATTTTCATGTTATATTATACTTCTAAATCAGTAATTTTTACATCTAGTGTTTTTTTCAAATTCAGTTTTTATGTCAAAAATAAGCTCGGTAGGTCAACTATTGTCAAAGGGTCCACTATATAATATATATATATATATATTAATAAAGATTAATTATTTATAATATTTATACATAAGTTTTACTTTTAAAACCAACCATTAAATATGGTCATGAAAAATGTACTAACATTACACTCATAGAGACGGTAGGTCGTACACACGCATGAGTACCATTACCATTTTCAATGATAATTTAGAAAAGAAGGTAAGTAAATTAAATCTTTATAGAATGATCATTATATCATTAATAACATAATATTTAAATTATACACTTATATATTGAATTATTGTGATGGAAAATGAATCACATCTTGCCCAGGTGGTGGTATTCCACATGTCCACAAATGTTGTTATCACTTTTTAGGTGTGTGAAAGGGTAATAATGAAAATGATATATATAATAATTATAGACATATAATTATATAATTAATATCATATATAGTTGTTTATGTTTCATATTTTTATTTAAAACCATCCTTTATACATTCCATGTAATGTGTGAACGAATCATATATTTTTGATGGGGTGGTAGTCCACACTTCCACAAACAACGTTATCAGTTTTATAAAAATAGAATGTATTAAGATATTTTTTATATAAGAATTAAATAATATTTAAGAAATAATTAAAAACAATATGTAACATATATAAATATATTTTCCATAATAATATCCACCATGACCGGTGGTAAAAGAAAAATGAACAATCATTGTTTCGTGAGGCGGTTGTTCACCGTACAAGTAAACAATATATTTGATACCCATTAGAATGAGGAGTGTGTAAGTGAAGGTAGAAAGATTAACATAAAAATATAAATGTATATTGAGGATACTATATATTCTATATTATCATGGGATAATAATATTTTATGGAGTGGAGAAAGGAAATAAAATTAAAGATCTTTAGGAGAGTCGTTACCTCTTAATCGGGTAACACCTTTTTGTTTGCAAAAAAACGGATTCCTTGGATTTCTTTATACACAAAGTGAGAAATTAAGGATTATGTTAGGGATTTTGGGGAGCTATTATGTTAGTGATTTTCAGATTTTATGTGTCTTGATAGGTGTTGGGAAGTGGGAGGTTATGAGGACTTTTATAATGGAGGCATGACACTCTTGTAATATTTTTTAAAAAAATAACCCCACCAATGTTTTTTATAACATGTGGATAAATAATAGAAATAATTAGATACAAGAGAATACAATGTCTAAATATTTCCATCAAATATTTTTTTTCATGTTTATAGGTTGTTTTAGTCCTCAAGTTTAATGTTTAGTCGTTTATTAAGCTTAATTTTACCTTAATTGTTATAATTAATTTTAATTAATTTCACTGAACTTCTTGGGGAATAACTATATTGACCATATTAGAAATTATAAATTATTCTAATTCCAAGTATTTAATAAATTTTAAAAATTCCAATCATAGAAGTGGAAAATTTTAAATGAAAATTAATCCCGTAGATGGGATGACAATGCGTGTTTTTAAAATAAAATGCCACAAAGTTTTCTATATTTTTGTTATAAATTTTAATGTAAAATTTATTCCAATTACCTAAATTGGATTAAATGATAATAATATTGACTAATTAAAATATAAATCTTATTAAAATATAAATCCAATTAAAATTTTAGATTATCCATATAAATAAATTATATGAAAAATAAATTTTGAATTTAATTTCAGTATTTTTTACTATTTATTAAAAAATTAGTTTTAAGAGAAAAATTCCAAAAATTCACCGTAATCAAATTTTTATGTCTATATTCCAGGGAAAATTTTAATTTTGACATATTAAATTTATAAAAGTTTCAAAAATGTTTTTGTAATGGGTTCCCCATTAAAAGGTGGTAAAGGTGTCTCAATAAGAATTTATGATTTTATGTGTAATACTGAGTTTATTCTTATCCTATTTATATCAAAACTATTTGATGATTATCAAAAATATTTTATTTAATATATAACATATATATTTCATTAATATCATTATCTAATTGTAATTAATTTAATTTTTTTATACAAAACTCATTTGTGATCATAAAAATAATAATATTTCCTTTATATTCAATTATATTATAAATTAATTGTCAACCTATGAATTTATTTTTAATTTTTTAAATCATATATTTTCATAATTTAATTAAATTTTTTTGTAACCACATATTTAATGTCTAGTTTTATCTTATTTTATTAATAAATTATTGTACGGTAAAACTCGGTCTTGCCAGTAAGGTAAGATTTTGAGTAATGTCTCTCCTTCTTTTTACACAAGATAACTCAATTTCATGTGAATTTCAAAATATATAATGTATCAAATATATTTAATGCAGTAAATATATATTAATGTAGCACATTATTATAACTTTTTACCATCTTGGTGTCGTGTGTCAAGGACGCTATCAAATATAAGGTTCTTACTTTATAATTTCAGGGTGTTACAATTATTTCTTATCTAGATTTTCTACTAATAGCTCAACTTGGTTTGCAAAAAATATCACCAAAAATTAAAATGTTTTCACTTTTGGAACCCATATAATCTTAGAAATTAGAATTTTTCTCAATTCCTTAATCCTTTGATGCAAATAAAATTCTGTTTATCATAGTTCCTTTCTTCAATGACCTTCAATGCAAGTTTGAAGACAATGAAGGTATTTATATAATAAGAATATATCATTAATATATATATTATTTTTTTATGTGTGATCACAAAGAAACAAATTACTTTTTTGAAAAGTTATTGAACTTATAGGATCATAATCATCTGTTATAACAAATGTGCAACACCAACTAATTACCATGATAGTGTGATATAAAATAATTTAAATAATAATTCTAAGAATTATATATAGGATATAAAATAATTAATTTATATGTTCTATGGTAGTGTAGAGAAGAATCATAATAAATATTACCACTCAAATAACCTCGTATATGTTCTTCATCCAAACGATAACCATGTAGTTTTCAAGACGACATAATTTTTATTAGGGAGAGGAGAACATGTAAGTAAAATTATTTTTTTGATTACGGGAAATGTTGACTGGAACAAGAAGAGTAAATATGATTTGAGGAATTATTTTCTAGTAGAATACATGTATAGGGCCATTAAAATACATGAATAAACTAGTCAAAGTATCTTGTATGGTGGATAATTATTTAAGAATCGGTTTAACAAATCATGTGGACTATATAGAATTATGTAAGGGAGTGATTTTTGGTGTTTCTTGTATTAAATGATCTAATAAAGTGTATTTTCTAAA
This sequence comes from Viscum album, assembly GCA_963277665.1. Taxonomy (NCBI): domain Eukaryota; kingdom Viridiplantae; phylum Streptophyta; class Magnoliopsida; order Santalales; family Viscaceae; genus Viscum; species Viscum album. Next base: position 407,991,580 of record OY728129.1, on the reverse strand, counting down.
GCCATAATTTTTTTGGTTGTGGGTGCTTTCATTATGTATTTGAAGTTCTTGTGTAATATTTAGATAATGTGGTGTACATAGATATGGTATGAAATTTTGGAAGTACATAAATGGTAGAATTGGAATACCATTTCGACATTTATAATTCCAAGATATCGGTATATAATGTTAACCAAGTAGAGAAGGAACCAACCGCTAGGATAATAATATTTATAAATTTTTTGACAATAATATTCTTCATTTGAAAATTTTATTAATTTTATTTATGTTCTAAAATATATCATTGTTAATATGTCCTTCTATTTTCCCACATAAACTTTTTTGTTATTATCTATCCTTCATTGTTTCAACATTGGTAGTAGGCACTACAAAAAAATAGGTACAACCACACATGAGGTTATATTCACAAATGGAAGGAAAATGTAGAATATAGGGATTTATGAACACAAATAACACTCAATGTATAAAGAAAATATGAAAATTAATATCAAGAGATCCAAAAGGATTCTTCTACTAAAGATTTAGTTGTTTCTCTCCATGTGTTACATTATATATTTCCATGATGTGATTGAATAAGATGATAAGATGATATTATAAGACCAATGGACTTTTTTGTTTGGTCTAAACATTTTCTTCATACACGAATTGGAATAAATATTTCATACAGATCTGAAATACACAATTTAAGCACCCAAAACCATATTTTTAGAAATCAACATTAAAAAATAATTTTTTTTGAAACATACAAAACAAGAAACATCACATAGCACAACATTAGGTATTGTAAATTCCTTTTATGTTTTATTCCCTAATACAATCTTGATGCTCCACTTACTTTTGGACCACATGATTTATTAAAACCTAATTTAAAAAAATTCTCCAAAAGACAGGATTTATATCATGATACATTCATATTAAGTTATATCTATCCATAATAATTTAAAAAGTAATATAATGTGCACATCAAATTGACATGTCTCGGGTTGCACTACATATCATCTTGATCAAAATGGTTTTCATATTCATGTTCTCCCTCTCTTGATCAAAAACTCGTTAGAAGATAAACCATAATAACCATAATCATACCAGTTATCATATGAGGGATATGTGTAGGGGAAAATAGTATATGATGTAATGTTGGGTGATTTTAATGTTTAGGGTTCCACATGTATTATTCAAGGAAATAATGAATTGATTTCTTGAGTTGGTTTTAATAAGATGTTCGGAAATGTTCATTTTCATCCCATATTTTCTAAGTGAGATGATATATAATTAAAAGATATGAGGGATTGGAATGGGGGTCTATTTGGTCGACCTATATAGTTAGCGAATATTATACATGGGTCATGTGTTTAGATCTGTATTTATATTAATACCCATGAAAATTTCAATATATTCATCAACAAAAGAATGTTCATATTCTCAATTAATTTCCTAGATATAATTTTAAAAAGTAAGAATAAATATATTACTAAAAAAGAGATATTATCCCATAACTTTTTCACTCAAGTGGGTGATAGACCAAATTTTTTTCTTCAAAACATAGAAATCTAATTGAAAAGGTTTGATTAAAGATCGTAATTAAATGCAGTATAAAAATCCTGATAAATATAAACTAAGTCCAAATTTATCATAGTGAAATGAACTATAGTGATAATATTTTAATAATAAAAAAATTATTCGAGAATAAATTGGTAATATTATACAGTGATTCAGAGAACCTATGTATAGGTATATGAAGGGTGAATTGATATTCTTCATATTTTTTACTCAATTAATATCAAACATCTTGATATAAATAAGATATGGTTTTAAAAATTTATTTACAAAAAAACTTGACACATAAGTTTCATGAATTGTTTTAAACACTTAAAAAAGGAGATCCTTGATTATAGTTTTCAAATACTCTACCTAGGATGTTATTATGATCATATTGATTTCTAAAAAAAAGGATATCCCATTATGATATATTTCTCAGTTACCACATTCATGGAAAATGATAATACAATCCATTCTGTTAGAACATCATCATGATAGAATAGACTATCAACATCATAATCATAACAATCATTAATTTTTAATATTTATAGATGATTTTAACACTAACCTTCTGCTTCAGACACTCTTTGTTGAACTGTCCCTTATGACCAAAATAATATTGTATTGTTTACTATTTTATTCTTCAGAAACATTCCGTATAAAATATTTTACAAATTCTTTTATTCTATATTTCCATAAAAAATTGGGCACCACCACACTTGATGATGTTTTAACTCTAACACAACCAGTACATAAAGGTAAATTTCTATATTATATTTTAAACAATAGTCAATCCTGATCTTAATAATGAATTTTCTCTTCCACATTAATATTTTAGTTTAATTTATATTAATTATAATGTTCATCCAAATATAAGAGGGAGTTATTTTTCATTCCCCTGATACAATTCTTATATAATCACATGATTGAGTGAATATATTATTAACAAAGTGATAAATCATTTTAAAGTTTATTATTAATATTATGAAGATCCATTATTTTTTGAAAAATCATATTAACATCATCAATTCCTTCAAAGTCATAGTTCTACTTGGAAACTTTGTTTTAATGCCTCCCAACATATTTCTACTTGAATGAGAAATATTTCATTACAGTATATTCACAACGGATTTGGAAGGTCTAATAATCTAAATTCCCTTGAAAATCATTTTTAATCACCATGATTTGTGCATCAATCATCGATAAATATATTATATAAATTTAATATTATTTCCTAAGGGATATAATTTTTAATAAAATTCATAAATTTATCCTTGTAATAAATTTTGCGATGAATGATCCCATAATTCTATCATATTACAGTAACTGTGAAATAAACCATACATATATTTCAAATGTATTATCCCTTCTTTCTATGGCATGGATGCAGCTAATCAAAAATTTAATATGTTATTGGCCAATTAATTTATTTACAGTGTATTAATTGGGAGGAATATCATATGGATCCTTTCCATCTTTTTATTCAGTTGGATCATCTTTAAAGTATGCACTCAATTTACTCTCTTCTACATCATTTTATATATGACCATGATTTGGAATATTTTTATCTAATTCATGAAAAAAATGACCCAAAAGTATTTTTATACTATCAATGGTGTAACATTATATTTTGTTTCTATTGGGCTTATAAAAGAAGGAAATGACTAATATGATTCCTCCTTAAGAGTTGGGATTGAAGTGTAGTTAATCTTGGAGGTAGCAGAGGCGGTGGTGACCTAGAATAATCCTTTAGGGGATTTAAATAAGGTATTTCCTATATGGTAGTATTTTATTTTAATATATCTCTCATTATCATTGGATATTTTTACAATTTTGGTGAAAGGAAACACTATTATATGGTTTTGGTTCATATAAGGAGACTAAAGATAAAGATTATTAATAGGTGTGAAAAAACATCATCTATGATGAAATTAGTTTTATATAATTGTTATAATTGGGTGGATTCAGGAAATAATGTATCTAATATTTAAAATGATTGAGATATGAATCTTTTAGTGAGAGGCCTAAATAGTTGAAACTCCAGGAAGGAATGAGATAGACGGGCTCATGGTTGAAGGCATCTATTTTTCATTAAAATTATTCTTTTTTGAGGATAGAGTCTGTAAAAAAAATGATCTCATACCATTGGGATTATTATCATAGATATATGTAATCTCATATAAGACTATGTTTTGAGCCATAACATTATATTTTTTCTAATTTAGTTTTTAATCTATTGGTGTTATTTAATGGTAAATCCTTATAGATTGACATGTAGATGAGGTATTTATATTCTAGGGATAACTATAATTTTATATTTCATATTCATGTTCTAGAAAATTGTTGGGTCTAATATGTTTATTATTGTAATATATATCATTGGTTGAACAACATAACAGGATTATAAGGCATAATTTTTTTTGTCAATGGGTTATCCAAAGAGACTATCTATAGGATCCCAAACATCATATCTTTCCTAAAACACCTTTTAAGATGAATATCTTTAGAAAAAATCTCCCTTTTTATGTTCTTCTTCATTTGTTTAAGATCCTATGAAACCCTTACATGAACATATAGAATATAAAACATGATCATTATCCCAAAAGTCTTGGAAAGTTATTTTATTTTTATATAATTCATTAATTAGGACACTAGAAGTGTAAAGGTAGAGGGGAGTAGATGTATATATAATAAAGTTGATACTATATAAGGATATAGGCAACTTTTTATATCCTTCAGAAAATATATTTCAAATTTTCCTTATTTATTTTATAATAAGGGTGGTACTATTAAATAAATTATCTTACTCACCTCTATATATTTATCATATCTAAATACCCATGATTTAGATAGAATATTTCCTACTCCATGTTAAGAGAACTAATTTGGGAAACGAGTATAAGTATTTATGTATTTTTATTTTACATGGGTTTATAATGCTTCTTCTATTTTTATAACATTTTTATATACTATATTATTATAGATTTATAATTCCATATAAGTAATCATGGGGTAAATATTGGTGACATCCCTTTGTGGAGCTCAAATGATTTGAATATATACAAGGATATTGTTCTTGATTTGTGTATCCTCCAATAGATCATTATAATAAAGATGGAGTGTAATGAAATACATTCACCATGATTATTTATTTTTATTTTTACTCTAAATTAATTCTCATACCACTAATAGAGGGTTTTGATTAAAAATTTCTTGTAATAACGGAAACTCCCTTACTCACATGAAGATTCAGTGCGATCATAATAACTACATAATTGAGATGACTACAAAACATTGATCTCTACTTCATGATATATGACTCATCAAGAAAAACATGAGTCAATTAATTTTCATATATTAATAGGAAAACCATTAATTCTAAATTCATAACCAAAACATTCACATTTCAATTTTTTTGAATACATGGTTTCATTCAAATTTCCGAATGCATGAATAATATATGGTTTTAAAAAGTAATTGTAAGGGTTTAAAAGAGGGCTTCTAGTAATAAGGATTTTATTTAATTATAAATGTTATACCTTATAAAGGATTTAAATATATAAATATAAAATATTTTATATGGAATAGCTAAATCATATATGGAGTTTCAGGTATTTGATTACTATAAAAGGGGCCTTCTCAACTTGGCACTAAATCATCATTTGGATGAAAATGATTTCTCTTTGTGAATGGGAATATAAAAAGGATCTATTATGAATAATAGTATAAGATGAAATGGGAGAGAAAATTATAATTTTATTACTTTTCTAAACTTCTCTCACTTACTATTATAAACATGGGTTGGGAAAACTCTCAACAACTTCATTTAACACCCAAGAAAATAGCTACCATGGTTTAAATTATGCTAACTCTATCCATTTGTAGAATATGGACCCAATTACTATGATATTAATTCTCTAATTAAATCCATCATGGTTAGTAAAAAAATTATTCACCGCCAACATACAAAATAGATCTTCTCTTAACACCACTTACATAGAGACCACCAAGAAAAACAAAGACATATGAAAAATATCCCCAAGATTTATTACATTGAGGATACTATGAGTGAGTTATCCATAGAACATAAATAATTTTTACAAGTGAATATATTTAAATGGTATAGAGGGTGTCATAGACTTTGGTGTCATGGAAAGGTGATTATGCATTAACTGGACATTGATACCAATATTACAACCAAAATGGAGGTATATCTACAAAAAAGGTTATATGCACAAGTAAAATGATATCATAGCACAGATGGAACTAAGAAAATGAGGAACACTCAATGAATATAGAAATAGATAATATTATTATCACTACATTTATAATAACTTGTATCACAATGGTCGATTTCACCCTCCACATAGTTTAAATTTTATATATCTATGCAGAGATAACATATGTTTATAAGGTAATCTTCTAGGGCTAATGGAATTGTTCCATGTTTCCCGAACATATCTTTACACGCCACTTTTTATAAAGAATACACATAGTCCTTGACTATAAACCATGCACTAAAAACGAAAAAATTTATAATGAAACCTAGAAAAATCAACTTTACAATGTCCTGTATAACCAGATAAAAAAAAAGAACTCCTTAAAAAATTAAATTTCACTCATAGTCCTTACCCAATGCTAACGTGATGCTCCATTTCCAACTAGTCAACATCATTTTTTAAATATATCATTGTCCTAATGCCTCACCATCCATTATTTGATGCATAGTCCATTCGTCTAAAGTGATGGCCATCCACATGTCTTCCACATTAAAAAGTATTACACCAATTGAATTTATAATTATTAGGCTAAGTAATATTTCCTCGTGATTAAAAAAATGTATTAATAAAATATATACTCCTCCCCTAATCCAAAGGGGTCATATTTCCAGCCTTTAGAGCCATAATAAATCCAATAATCATGATGTGGATATGTTTAGGGGGAATAAAAAGTGATGAGATATTGATAAAGGTGTTCCAGATATTCATAGTACCATGGATACCAATTAAAGAAAACAATAATGGATTCGCGTTGTTAGACTATATAAGAGGTAATAAAATTTTCATTTTCATCCCATATTTTCCAAATGAGATAATATATAATTAAATTACATGATGGAATGGAATAAGGGTAGGATTTATTTATCTCACAATATTTGAGGAAACTATGGATAAAACATGAATTTTGATCTAGAAATATATTAATTACCATGAATTATACAGTATATTTTTTTCCAAGGATTGTTCATCTCTTGAATTAATGACCTAGATATGAATCTTGAAATTGAGAAACACTTAGTGTCTCAACCCTATCATAATTTTCTCTATTAAATATATTCAATCCAATTATTTTTTTCTTTACACAACCTTATATATGGTTATACCTCATTTTTCATTTTATTATTGGTATCATGGAAATAGTTACAATGTAACCCCATTCCTCCCTCACTAAATGAACAAAAAATATATGGACCTTTGAAATCAATTTAATTGGTTGAAAAAGAGTAGTCAATTTTATTTCATCACTTTAATTATACTACTTCTTATAATTCATGAGCCTTGAAGTACTAAAATTTTATTTAATCATATCATTGTCTTTACTTTTTGGTGTAAATATAGATTGTACGTTGGGGGTGAATTACATTACTTCAATCCATGAAAGTGACTATAATAGATAAAACAACTGAATAACTAATTTTTTTATGTATGATTCCTATAGTGGATAGCTTTTTAAATTTTTGAAATCATATTTAGAATTTTTGTTAGACATTACTCAGAGCTATAAAGTGTTGTTCCATGTCATGTTTATCTATGAAAGTAAGAAATCCATTGAAAATTTCTTAAAGGATCCCTGTTAATCACTTAATATCCAATAAAATTACTCTCCAGACAACAAATTTACATTCTGAATCAAAAATAGATATATTAGGTGTCTATATAGTGTGACACTTTAAAGGTGAGATAACCGATTTTGTGATAAAAAATAACTCAAACCCCATATATGTTCTATTGATTCCTCTTTTAGACCTACATCATTCCAAATATCAGAAATATATAAGGTATAGTATATCAAATATAATAAAATACCCATGAATATCAAACCTAATTTAAATCCCTACCAAAAATTTTATATTCCACCTAATATTCTTGCCTTCTAAAACGTAAAACAAAACCTTAATTTAGAATATTATATCAAATAGAAAATTAAAATTATGAAAATAAAGTGATTCTTTTTCCTAGTAATAGAGGTTGAAAAAGGGATTTTTTATTGTTATTTAGAAATCCTATATAATGAATTGAATATCAATCGATTATACCCATATCTATTATGAATTTATTTTGATTTCCTTCACTATTCATGGGTGAAGGGACTTCAAGTTGTTTCAATAGTCACTTTTATGAATACTCCAAATAAGTTTTATGAGGGTTCATTTTAAAAAACAATCAAAATAATTATAAATTACTACATGGTGTTCTTCATGATTTTTCCGGACTATATTTATTCATTGGAGGATGCACACATCAGGGTCAATCTTGAAGTCCAACCTCTGATCATCAGAGATCCACTTAGTGAATAAACATATATTTATACCTTAAAACTTCATACTACATTCATAGTTTATAATCATAGTTAATATATGATTATTTCTAAAAAATGTATAATGAAAAATATCTCCAGGTCAAAGTAGAACATATCAAAATTTATAATCATATCCCAAAGAATATATCTCTATAATAACTACAATGTATTATTACGGATGTATGGTTCTCAAGATATATGAAATCTAGAGAGTATATTAAATTAAATCATTAAGGGAAACAATTTTTCATATGAAATAATAGTGGAATAATTGAAATATCTTTTTAAAATGGTCTAGATGATGTGCATGCATTCCTGTCTAGTATCAATGTTATAGAAGTGACTCATGTTACTCTCAACATTTCCACTCCCAATGTACCAATTTTCAAAATTTTAGAATATGTATATCTAGTTTTTATATTCTAGTATGAGGATCATGTTTTCTTCGATACACATTCAAGAGGGGATTGTTCCATATCTAATTGTGATGTTGAATAGAAAAAATGAATTTTTTCCAAATTACATTCATTTCAAAAGGTTATCATAGAATGATTTGTAAACTTATATGATAGCCTTATGTGATGGATAGTTTTCTCAAATGAGAATAAGAAACACTAGTTTAAAAAACCTTGAATAATCTGGTTCAAAACATAGTATTATAGGAGGTTATAAAAGAATAATCTAAATTTCATAAATGTATACAATACTTTTCGAACGATTTAAGGTTCATAAAATATTTTTTTAGAGAAAATAGTTTTCTTGCACTATGAGGTCATTCATCTCACACATTCAATGAGTTTCACCAATATAATCCTCTAAAGTAAAGAAGTAGTGCTCATGAATAATAATTCTCAACCATTCTCTCTCTATAATGAACCTCAAAAAATTCCCTATTAAAACCCCTATAATCAAAACTAATTATTTTTCCTAGATATTCATAATTGTATCCTAAATTCTTCAATAATGAACCAAACCTATTTAGGGTGATTCCTTTTAAAAAAATAGATCAACACCTTAAGATATAAAAAGATCGATTATAAAGAAATAAAAATACATCATTCACCTTTACGAATGTAATGTTCATGGTCTCCAATATGATCATTTCCTCTATATATGAATTTTTTTTCCATACCAATAGATGGTTATAAATAGTATTTGTGACTTCCATCTTCGACAATCAAAACATAGTCCAAAACTAATGGATTTACTAGATAAATATGATACATCTTTATAGGGACATGATTTTTATTCATATTATGAAGTTATATGGATTATTATACATATTTCAAATAAAATTAAAAAAATGAATCATGTGTAGTATTTATGGATCAATCTACTGATTATTCTAAGATAGATGAGATAGATGAAATTTAACCTAAGGAATTCATTGTAAAAAAATAAATAGGTTAATCAGATATTACATTTTTCATTGACCACATTCCACTATCAAAATTTAGGGGTAAAATATTTAAAATTCATGCATGGTGTTCTAACTTGTTACTCCATCATAATTCAACATTATCCTTAATCATCACCAAATTTGATGAATCCTTAAAAAAACATGTAATATAGTGGATCACCCAAATTGAATACCAATTTATTCTATAAAATATCTACTTATGATTGAGTCACATATCACGGATATTCACAAAAAATCATAAGAATTGGGATCAATACGCCTTCCAGATAAATGAATGATATTTAGTAAAGATATGTTACTCATTTAAATAAATGATCTTTATAGATATTATGAACAAATATCTATGTAGTAAAATTCATTTGGGTAATTAATGATGTAAATTGTAATTTGGATATCTTAATTCATCTCTAAATATTCATGGTGGAAAAAGAGTGTCTCTTCTCATGTTTAATAAAACACTTTTAAGAGATTTATCAAATTTTGAATTAAAAATGCACCCTATCCTATGTTTAGATAAATTATAATGATATATAATGGAGGAAAATAAACATATTTTTAATTTTTTATTGGCCAATGTTGAAAATAAAATGTAGGAAAAAATATTCTTGTACTAGATGGGATAGAGGTGATACGTCATCAATTAATCTTATAAACTATATTTTCATGGAATTATGAAATCAAATATTATGTAAATTATTTCATAATAAATCTTATCTGGGAAAAAAATTCTACTAGATGTTATACTTTTTTTATAAGGGACTCAATCAAAAAAGTGTTTGAATTAGAAGGACAATGTGAAGATCACCCACAAACTATAAAAAATTAATGATTTCAAGGATGATAATATTGGAAATATATTATCTCTTGATGATGATATTTTAGTATAAGTGTCAAAGGATTAGCCAAATAAGGAAGCTATTTTTATGGTTGATGCTTTTTAAACAAAAATTAATTTGAATTCCATTCCACTACAATAAAATTATTTACAATATAGGATCAAGGGTATCTCTTTAGAAATTTTTAAGAAAATTTGTGAATAGGATTTGGAAACTCCTATACCAAATAATTTTTCTAAGACTAAAAATTTATTACATAAATAAATACAATATTAATTTCGAAATAATCCAGGGAATACAAATTCACTATATGTATCTCCATTGACAAGATCTATGAATCATACGAAACTTTTACCAATTTTCTCTACAATATAATTAGAGTTTATCTTTATTATTTCAAAAGGTCATTTTTATGGGAACAGTTTTGATATAGCCTTTCTTTATCATGGGTTTTATATTGAAATTTAACATGTGGATCTATCAAAACTTTTCTATTGGTTTTCATTATTTATGAATAAGTATTTTTTGTCTAGAACCATCTATAGTGAAAAGGTTATTGATAAATTTCCTCTAATTAATTAATAAGTGTTTCCACATTTTAAAATTGTTATCCATGTCATTAATTAAGATGATGGATTTTCCTCGTTCAAAAAAATATTCAGAATATATAATGGGTATTAATATAGATCTAGATCAAATACAATATTCATAAACTATGTCCTATAACTTTTTATGATAACCAACCCATACCCTCACTCCATTCCATCAAGGATTTTCATTTTTCATCACCTTATTTGTAAAATATGTGAAATAAGTATCATTTTAAATCCACTTCTTTATACAAACATTATGAATCCCATCATTGTTTCATTGATCAGTACTAGTAAAACCTTTTTCATTTTAATCACCTCACTCAATATCTCACCCCATTAATTTTTTCATACACATATCCCTATATTGATCATGAGTCTTACTATGGTTTTTATGGTTAGTAAGATGAGCCCTTTTTATCATGGGAGGAGAAGATTAGTGGGAAATACATTTTTTATAAGGGGATATATTGGGTGGCCCATGAACCATATGTATAATGTCTGAATTATTTATTGGTGAAATACATGTATATGGTAATCATTATAGACTAATGGACTAGGATTTTAAATATTTTCTAGTGGAGAGAAAAGTGAGAGTCCAATTAAATAATTCATGCCGATATTTTTGAAATTTATAATCTTGTCATCATCGTGGAATCTACCATATATAGAATATAAATTATGTAATGGAGTGATTTGTGGTGTGTATTTTTTATTAAGGTTATATAAAGTGATTTTCAATGTTTAATTATAATGTTTTGGTTTTTTTCAATCTTTATGTATTTAGGGACCATGTGTATGATTTATGTAAATTAGTGTGTGATGATATGGTTGGTAAACATTTAAATTTTCCATTTTTAATGTATAATTACCATATATAGTTTTTTTGTCCATGTATTTATATATAAAATTTATCCCATGCAGATAAGGGACATAGAACATGGGAGAGGAATCCATCAACCTGTTGTGATAATAAAATTCTTTTTTTTTATATTCTTTGAGTGGTCTTTATGTTTTTTATTCCATCCATACAATTATATCCTTTCAATTATTCACATAACCTTTTATGTTCTTATATTTTATATGTGGTTATAATCATGGTATCAGATCCATAGTTTCATTGTATTCCCCTTCACGGCTCATAAAAATCATTTCTTATCTATATACCATTATTATGTTTTCAATTGGATGAAAAAGAGTATATATTGTGGTTTCTTGACTCTAAAGATCCTCTATATCAGAAATATTGAGACTATAAGTTTTATGAGTGTGAATTATTTGGTGGTATCATTGTTAGTGGTGTTAGGTATACATATGGGGTGTATTTTAGGGATGAATGTTTTTAACATCCAGGAAGATGAATACTAATTATATATGAATTAGATACATAATTTTATTGAGACTAATTTATATAGTAGATAAATTTTTCTTCATTGAATCCATTATAGGTATTTGTGTTGGATATTATTAGAATCCATAGAGTCTGATTTTAAGTCAATGGTATCTTATTATGTTTGAATGATCTAAAAAATTACTCAAATTAGCCTTTTTGATCATAGTACATGTCCTACCACAACACCCCGAGCCGCTTTCACTATATATATCGGTTGGATGGTTCTAATAATTTCACCATTATTGTGGTTTAATCGCCCATATAATATTAATAAATACCTGATAAATATTTTCATTCATTATGTAAACTTTTAAAATTATTCATCTAATGCGGTGATGAAAAAGGAATCACATTGCTTCAAGGAGGTGGTATTCTATAGGAACGCCCACACAACATTATCATTTTCGAGTGGATGGAAAGGTAAATAAGTAGATATGATATTATAATTGTAGAATAATTATTATTTTATTAATATCATATATAATCATTAAATACTTTATAATAACCAAATATGATTGATAGTTATGAAAAATTTATCATATCGCTACATGGAAGAGGTAGTCACTTTGTACACATAGGTAACACATTCATTACACATTTGATAGAAAAAGGTGTAAAATGGATATACAAGAATCATAATATTATCTAACTATATTTATGATACCAGATTCTTTTTGTTAGTATGGATAAAATATATTTATATAGAGAATAAGAACAATGAAACACAAAAATGATCGATAAGAACACATATATCTTTTTTTAAGAAATCTCCTATGAATATCTTGTTAAGAACCCTTGGGATAGACATTTAGTAGAATAGAAATCTATTGAATGTGGTTAGGTATATTTATTATATATTTGGGTAGTTTTTTTAATCTAAATGGCTCATGTGGTGGGTATAGAAGTGAATATGATGTGAGCTTTTATATGTTATGGGAGTTGCACAATTGTCATTATAAAGAGTATTAAAATATAATAAACCAAATATGATGGGAATGTGGCTCCAAATTGGGTCAACGTAGAATATAAAATGAGATATTATCAAAATTTATTTATCCAATTGGATTTATAAAAAAATAGGTCCTTTTAAACAAGCTATCTTTAGTTCAACCCATCATCAACCCATTTAACATTTACCTTGGTAACCAATTTTTACATTGGTTACTATCCATAATAACTAAATATTAAGTTGAACTTATAACATAATATTAATTATTATGATTCGAAATCATGAATATATTCCACAAAATTCATTTTATATAAGTTCTAGAGCCAAATTTTAATGTAAGTGTGCAAAACCAAACAAAACTCTTTTTAGAAAAATGCCTTATTAATCTTAAAAACGAGTTTAAAATAATTCCATTGCATGTAAATAATAAAATATTAATGTTAAAAATATTTAATATAATATATGATCAAATATTTTAATTTTAATCATTCATAAATAGATATTAATTTAATTTATTAAGATAAAAATACATTGTTTGATTAAAAATAGTTTTTAGAAAAACATAATTTTTTACCTTCAAACAAACCAACTTAAAACTAATGAATTCATTTTATAAATATGTAAACAATATATTTTCATAATTTATCTTTTCTTTTTTAGACACTCTAATCCAATGTATAGTCAATAATTCCATATTAAATAATAATTATTCAATAGTAAATAAATTTTTTTTAAAATAATTATTTCATGTAAAGTAAGCTATCAAAGTTATATATCTTTTTTAAAGGAAAATATATCATACAGTCATGTGGAGATAGATTATGTACCTCATATAAAAAATATTCACAGCAAATTTCATTACTCCGATACAAAAAACTAAATATAAATATGCATCATATTGTCTTCATGTTTCCACATAGATACATCTAATTTATGGTTTCTTCAAAAGAATCATGGACAAGTGAGTAGTCTTGTTTCAAAAAAAGTATTTACTTAATTCAAGATCCCCACTTGTTGTTATTACAAAGGTCATTGCTCAATGGGATGAACTATAGGTTTAGTACATAAGAAGGATTTATGATCCAATATTTTTCTTGAGTTACAAATAATTTTAAATTTACATTAAATGATTGGATTTGATCAAATGTGGATACTAAATAAGGACATTGGAGTTGGGGGGGGGGGGGTCCATGGGTTTTTGAATCCCAAATCCTGGGTTTTTTGGAAATGAATTTAATGCCAAATGGTTAGTATAAATTTTAGGAACAAGGACACGTGGTTTGAGGAAACTATGTGGGTGTATTTTAGAGGCCATAGTCGGGCCACACAGTTTGTGGAAAGCACGCTGTGAGGGGTAAATTCTAGTGTAAGAAACCAACAACTTTTTTTAGAGGCATCCGACATGTATTGTGTAGGGTTTCTGATACTGTGTTCATGAACCATGTGAGGTCCCCCTTGAAGAAGATAAGGGTGTACATTTGGTGAACCGTTTGGACAACCATGAAGAAAAACCATTTGACCTATTTTGAAATATATAAAAGGAAACAATTTCTCTTGAAATAATATTAACCTAATTTTATTCATTCACCTATTCCTAGTGGATAACCTTGGATTTTGGGAGGTCCCTTTAAAGCTTATATTATGGGATTTGCTCCTGTTTCTTCATCCAATACCCAATTCCATAACCGTTGGCCCCATATAATCCATATCGGTGAGTTATTAATTAATATTATGTTTTTTTTCATTTACCATTATATATAAGATGTTATTCTGTTGGAAGATTATATTCCATATTTATAAGGTATTCATCCACTTCTTATATCTATTTCAATCAAGATCTAGTTAGGAGTCGATACTGGATAAGTGTTCCGCAATGTGTATATGGTGGGTGGTCGATACCTTTCCCTAAAAGTTTTTGTTTTATATAGCTTTATACCATTGTGGAACACAACATACTCTCTATAATAACCCCTAAAATTAGATGAATATCTCGAATGGATTATTGAGAACGTGATTATATTTCCACCATATCACTATGTGATTGTTGGAGGGTGCTAACCTCAACCTAGGACACCTATATGGTATTCCCTTGTATCTTCCCTACGTTGAACCACCCCATTGGGTGGGTGTTATATTGAAATTTTTAGTTGGGGCCTAAATGTGAATTAAATGATTTTTTATTATTTTAACACCATTTTTTATAGTTTTATTTTTAAATGAATGGAATGAATTTAATTTAATTAATGGAAGATGGATGTTACATCAATTGCATATTATTTCAAATGACTAAAATGTATAAATTATTTATATGAAAAATATTGAATTGGTATGAAGAACTCATTAGTTTTGAAATATAATGGTTGATGAATCGATAATGGTACTGGATTCCTTTGATGCGCTCATTGGATCCTGATTCCATTGGATCCCAGGGAATCGATGAATATTCCATGGTCTTTTATAATTTATATATGACCCATCATGGTATGTCACTTTATTATATGACATATTATCATTTTGATGTTATCTACTTGTTACACAACATGGCCATTGTGTATATTTTTCTCTTTTATATATATATAGCTATTATGGGTATTGGATTTGACTTATTAGACTAGAAAGTATCACACATGCTTATTACTAATCCACAATTACCCTATAAATACGGTTTCTTTTTTATAGTTTCACTTGTTTTTGGAATCTTGACTATTGTCCATAGGTATCCATGGTTGGCTGGACAAAATAAAATTATTCATTTGGACCTTTAGTTTTATTACTGTTATTCTTATTATATATTACACACTACTTCATTGTTTATACATAGAATAGACTTTTTATAGACAATGTTGGTGGTGGCCTACTAAGTGTTATCTCACACCCTATTTGGTCCACCATTTGGTACCTTGATAGAATTTAGGGATGTAGTTAGGAATTAGGGAAATTTCCAACTATAAAATGCTTAATGGATTGTGCTTAGGAGTAGGGGAGCACATGAATGAGCTAAGCTCGTGATGCTAATTGGAGATGGTTGTTTTGGTTTTTTTTTGTATTTTTGAGACATATCTTGTATGAGTTTTCTATTTTCATACAGTACCTTACATTCTATATTGAAAAATTACATGTTCATTATATTGTATATGAATCTATTTTGTCTTATTTATTTATTATTATTGTCTTATTTATGATATTATTCCACTACTCAGTTATTCATATGCTTCAACTATTGATTTTTATTACTATACCACTATGATAAACTCTGATAATGAGGGTATAGTCTACCCTCTTTACCACCTTATACCATCACTTCTTTGTGGCGGCCACCAGCATAGAGGGAGGCACAGTTTAGGCCCTGTGACCCACCATCTTTGGAACTGTTTTGTGGATCCAAGGAAAAGATATTACAAAGTTATATCATAGTATTTATTTTATTTATATACTATTTTTATAAAATAGACATAAGATTATAAAGGAATTAAAATTTGGTAATGAGCTATGTTTGTGAGTATCTAACAAACATATAGGTAAATTTGAAATTTCTTGGAATGAATTTTTTTTTTTGGATTTTTCCTTTTATATTTTATTTGTTTCCATAATTCGGTGACTGACTTGAGGTTTACTATCTTTTTTGATTATATATTTTTACACTCATCCTAATTATATGATGTCATGTGATATCATGCATCATTTTAGGCAAATTTTAAAATTCACATGCCATGCATTATTCCACGCCACATAGGATTCATTACTTGATTTCATGACATTATTATGTTTTCCATGAGTGATATAACTGTTTCATGATAAATTATTTTGATAGGTAATTAAGAAAAATATTTAGTACATAGAGTGCCTTCCAAAACCTAAATACTGTTTTCCCACATAAGATTCAACATATACCCTATGTAGTCATTTATGGTGCATCGAGTCATGGAACACTGGACTCGTGAACTAGAACATGTTATGGTTTGGAATAAGTGGATGCATCACTTCAGTTTTTATAGTGTATGGAAACTTCTGTATCAGAAGTGGGGACCCATTTGGTTCATCCACTAAAAAATAATTACAATATGAATATGAAATTAAATGAAATTTAAATTATGAAACACATAACATGGACATGATTAGACATTAGAGCAGGAAGTTGGAAGTGTCTCCTATGTTGTATATGATTTTACCTAATAAATAGTCTTAGATTTGGGATTATACATAAGAGAGTTATTTTTTTAGAGGAAGTCTTCGACATATGCTATGATTTTCGATCTACATCTTCATTGCTAATCAATTATTTTTTGAGGCATGTCTTGAATACTATGAATATGTTTTGGGAAGACGTCCTTCATTCATAAACCAAGATAATGGGATGACCATACTCTAGAGTTTGTTGGCCCTTGTACACTTGAATTACCTTTAGTTTTTCTAGATATGGAACCATAATTTATTCCAGATATGGTTGTTTCTAACCAGTTCTGAGAGAGTTTCATGAGATTTATGAAAAAAATTTAGAGATCCTTGCAACCTAGCTCGTCCACGGAATAGATTATATATGGATTATAGTATTATAATCCTCCTACTTTTTCATGGGGATAGAGGCCCATAGGTAGATGAGATATGTATTGATACTTATTTATCAATATTTAAGTATCTAGACCCCCTTGTTGAGATGAGGGTGAATGTCACAACATATATTCTTTAGGGGGTATCATGGAACTGGTGGGATTATTTGAACCAGGATGGTATGTTCTAAGATATGTTTTGGAGGGATTTCTAATCTAGGTTTAATGATTACATTATTCTTGAGAATTTGGGAGATAAAAGGGAAAAATAGTTTCTGAGTCTATAGTAGGGATATCATACTGTTATAGACTATTGGAAACACTTTATAGATTTTCAACATTTTTCATTGATTTATCTTAATAATGATCCCTCAAGGGTGAGATTCTATGAAGAAGGTATCTTCAATTCCATTCAATTATTGGTAAATATTTTTTGTTTATGTACTACTATTGAGATAGGGAATCAAAAAATTATCACTGAATGAAAATTAAGGTATTATGGGGTTGTACAGTATGGTTGTTTATCCTCTTAACCCATTGTTTCATTTTAATTTAGAAAAAAGAATGTTTTGGGGCTTCTTATGAGGGTTTCTCAAGAAGGATGTTAGGGATATATTTCACCATCAGTTTAGGAGATGAGGAAATACGATGATTTTTTTGATAGAGACTCAATCAAGATTCTATCATGTTTCATGATTGGACACAAACTTAGATTCTACATGACCTTCATTAAATAAATTCATTGGAAGGGGATCAAATATTACTCCATGTTTAGGAGTGGGGTTCATATCTCTAAATAGGGCGGGGAATTAGACTAGTACCAGTCATTTAGTATGAGGTGGTAGTTGTGATCGAGAAAGTTATTTTCCATTTTTCCTATAATGGAATAGTGGACTTACTTCAGGTAGTATGGTTGTTTCGTAGGGACATGGATCCAGAAATATATATTCAGTAGGGCCTACACATGAGGATTAGTGTGTTGGGACATCTATAGTGAAAACTATAATCTTGGTAGCATCTATATTAGAATCTGATCTTTCTAATATAGGTAACTCTCATTTTTTCATATTTTTCCTTATTTGCGAGTGCTTTAGGATCATTATTGCATTTCATGATTGTTTTATGAGGCTTGATACTCTGTTGGAATTTTATTGGAGATTGTGTGCCTATGTGGGGAGTTCCCCATGAGATTGGTGGGTGTAACATTTTATAGGATGTTTTTTCCTAAATATGTCATGGTCTGAAATCATACTCATGATGGACTGGATATATTCTTATTATTCCCATATTGGTTACTATCATCAGAGGGTGACTTTTACTTCACCTGAGTGTGGAGTTTTTATTCATAAGGGAGAATTGGATGTCCACGTAGGGAGAATTGGACTAGAGAATAATGAGCTAGGTGGTATGATATCCATGATAGATAGTTTTTATATAGATGATCGAGGAATGCGAAAAACTGATTTCCCTTCAATGGAAGATTGTTTCAGGAATTTTTAGCAAACAACTATTATGGTATAAATCCTAGGAGAGATATGGAGTTCATTATCGTGCTAGTTTCAAGAGCTACACTAGTATCCATTCCTCTTTATAGTATAGATAATACAGAGTTATAGGAGCTCAAGATGTAGCTACAAGACTTATAGAAAGAGGGGTTTATATGACCTTGTACTTCTCTGTGGGGTTCATCAGTCTTTTTTTCAAAAAGGTAAGATATAACTCTTCATCAATGTATGGGTGATAGGAAATTGAAAAATTCAATTTTTATGAACACTCATCCCTTACCATGTATATATGACTTCTTGGAACAAATCTGATGGGTGAAGGTTTTCTCAAAGATTGACATGAGATTGGTATATCACCAGGTATGTGTTCGACATGAATATATAACTCATTTAACAATTTATAGAAATTATATTATATATGAATATTTGGTGATTCTATTCTATCTCATGAATTCCCTACTAGTTTTTACAACATTGACAAATCGAGATTCAATCCATATACAGTTTCATTTGTGGTAGTTTTCATGGGAGAAATCGTAGTGTATTCTTAGAATATAAATGAAAATTCCAAATATCCTTAGACCATTTCGGATATAGTGATAGAGAAATAGCTACATAAAAAGATCACAAAGTGCCACTTCTGTATGGACAAGATTCAATTCTTAGATTATAGAATCTCATAAATAGGAGTATTGGTTGACCAAGAGAAGGCAAGAGTAGTAGTTTCTGATAACAAGATCTAGAATGTCTTTAAAATATATTATCGTAGGGATATATGGATATTAAATTCATTTTATTCAATAATATCATGATTAAAAACACCTATTATGGGGTTGAAGAAGAAGGTTGTGAACCTTTTATGGTTATACACTTGAGAGACAACCTTCTAGGAGTTAAAAGAGATATTAACTTTGGAATGAGTCTTGATTCTGCTAGATTTGGGAAGATACAATACTATATATTGGGATGCATAGGGTATCTAGAGGAGTAGTTTTTATATAGGGGTAACAAGTCATGGTGTACCTGTCTCATTACTTGAGAACAAATGAAAAGATTTACCCTATGCTTGATCTCAAGTTTTCCACTACTGTACATGCCTTACATTATTAGAGTCATTATTAACTAGGAGATAGTTTTGTGGTGTTAAAAGACCAAAAAAGAATCATGTACATATTTATATTGCATGATATCAATTTGAGATAGTTTATAGGTGTTGAATACCATTCATAATTTGACTTCATTCTTTCCAATAAATTTACAAAGATAAATGCAGTTTCTGATGCACTTAGTGAGAGGACTAAGATACAGATAGTTTATGAGGCCTATAACATGTTTTAACTTATGGAATTGATTTCAATGATGCCCTTGGAATTCCATGGTGGTCATGTCTATAAATCTTTCTCATCATTATTTTATATGTCCAATCAAATGGATAGAGTGAGGATGATACAGTTAACTGATGGTGAAGGCGTAGTCCTACGGGAGAGTGTGGCAATATAGGACCTTCAACCTGGTTAGACCATGGGATACGATGAAATTATACATATTCCTAGTTGTGTTTGTGTTACTGTAGACATACGTGAGGAGATGATGTGATAGTTTAATGTCTCTACTTGGGATGTACATCCCGACCTCAAAAATATGTATCATGATTTGTACCTCAATACCAGTTGTTGGGGATTAAAATAGATGTGGCTGATTTTATCATGAGTTGTTCTACTTATCTGATGGTGAAGGTGGGATATCAGTGATTAGATGAGATTTTATAGGTGTTACATTTTCTTGAGTAGTATTCAGAAGACTTTGCAATGGGATTTATTATTAGGTTTCTGAGGTATCCTTGAGGTAGTTATGTTATGTGGGTTATTGTGTAAAAGATAAAAAATGTCACCCATTTCCTACCAATCAGGGAAAATTTATTATTACATGATATTGGGAAAAATTATAATCATGAGATAGTGTTTGTTCCTGAGGTTCCTAATAATGTTTAATCAAATAGGGAAACACATTTTACTTATTAGTTTTGGTAGAGTATCTAGTGTTTACTGGGTACATAAGTGATTTGGAGCACGACATATCACCCTTAGACTGATGGTCGATCAGAGCACACTATATAGGTTATGGAGAAAATTCATAGAGAATAAATCCTCGATTTTAGTGGGTATTGGGTGAGGCATATACCCATGGTTAATTTCACCTACAAAAATAACTATCATGAGACTATAAAATGACACCTTATGTGGCTTTATATGGTAGAACATGTTGATCACCTCTCCGATGGTTAGAGGCAAGAGAGATAGTAATACACAAACTACATATCAAGAATGAGACATTTGGGAAGGTCCATCTAATTAAAAAGTGTATGGATTATTCATTTTCAAGAAAGCACTCTCACACTGATCTCCATCTATATCCTCAGGAGTTCGAGGTCTGAGATCGAGTTTTTTGGCATATATCACCGAGTCTAGGACATAGAGAGATTCAGATATAGGGTAATATTTTTCTGTGAAATGTTTGGTCATTCATGATTCTAGAGAGAGTCAAGTGAGTAGCCTATCAGTTGATTTTACCTTATAGGTACTGTTCCATGAACGATTTATTCCATGTTACTATATTTCACTATTATCACTTACAATAATCTATCACACTATAAATAGATGAGGTTCATCTTCCAATAGATGCATCTTTCGAGGAGATTCCAACATGTATCATTGATAGGAGAACAATGGCTCCATGGGGTGATCAGTTCCTCTAATACTGGACCTATGATAGTACATAAATTTATAGGAAGATACATGGGAGCCAGAGGAAGATGTACATGCCCCATGGTATAAATTATTCTCTAGAAATTCATAGATACCCTTAGAATGGAAATTCAGGGACAAAATTCATTAAGGGGGTATGATTGTAAGATCTCTGGTTTTATATGAGATAAATATCTTTTTGATTTTGGTTTAAATACTTGTTTTTGACATAATGTGGATATATATAGGGGGAATGTAAGTTTTAGGGTTTCCAAGGATTCTTTGGAGCCCAGAGGTTGGGTTTTTGGAAAACTCATCTTGGCCGCACAATTAGTAGATATTGTCAAACCCATTCTTCATGATTTGAGGTTAACATGTGGGGAGTTTAAGAGGCCTTAGAAGGGGACACAAAATTTTAGGAAATCATGTCACATGGGGTGAAATCCCATGAAAAACAAAAAAAAATTAATTAGTAGAGGCATGTAACATATTTTTCAAATGGTTTTACAAACCGTGCACTTGAACCATGTGAGTTCCCTCTTGAGGCAGATAAGGGTGTATGGTTATCGCATAGTTTGACCTATTGTGTGACCAAACCTTGTAAACCAGTTAGAAATGGGTAAATGTAAAAATTTACCTTAAAATCCTATTAACAGAAATATATTCCTTATCCTCTTCCTGTTGGAAAATGTTGTCATTAGGGAGATCCATTGAAATCTCAAATTTTGGGATTGGCTCCCATTTCTTCATCCTATTATATATTTAGGAATCGTTGGTCTCTTTGGATCCATGCTGGTGAGTTCTTTATTCATATTTTTTTGTTCTATATTTCCCTTCATACTGATTGGGTTATTTTGGTGCAAGATAATATGAAATATTTCTAGGGTATTCGTCTATTTCTATGATTTATTACAATATGGATCATGTTAGGAGTCAATACTAGGCAAGTGTTCTATGATTTGTATATTGTAGGTGGTCTATAACTTTACATAGAAGGTTGGTTTTTGATATACTAGGTTTTATTTATTCCACACAATGATCTTTCCTGAGTTTCCCCTGCAATTGAATGAATTCCTTGAATATATTATTTGGATCCTGATTAGGTTTCCCCCTTAGAACCATTTGATTGTTGGAGGTCTTTGGCTTAATACTAGGCCACTGATGGGGAGCTCCATTGTATTTTACCTATGTTGTACAAACCCTTTGGGTGAATGTGAGATCACCAATTTCCGTGGGAGTCTATATTAGGATTTAATGAATTTCATTAGGGTTTGGAATACTTTATTTTAACTGTTCAATTATAAATAGTAGGAATGAATTTTATTGAATTGAACATAGAAGGTTCTTTCCTCATATAGATTCTGTTTCATATTATTAATATTTATTAATTATTTATATGGAAAATGTTGAATGGGATAGAAGAACTCATTAGTTTTGAATGATAATGGTTGATGAATTGATAATGGTAGTGGAATCCTTGGATGGGCTCATTGGATACTGATTCCATTGGATTCCACAGACATTTCGACTCCATTGATTTATATTTATTAAGATAGTTTATTTTAAGGACATTTATACTTAATGGATCTCGATTCCATTTGATTCCAAGGGAATTTTTACCCCTTGGTTATGGATTTCTTTGACTCTCATTAGATATGATCTATTGACGTGTTAATTGGAATCCACCCAATTCATTACCGAGTTTCTAACACGATGATCCACATAATCGATTTGGGTGTCTTGGTCTTTTATATCTTAGATATATCCCTTTGTAGTATTACACTTGATTACACAGTTTCGGACATTTTCGATGTTATAAACATTATTACACAGTGTTTCCATTGATGATATTTTTCTATGATTTATAGACATCCCTAATATGAGTATTTGATTTTAGTTTTCTAATGGGAAATCATCACACATTATTATTACCACTTTCTTGTTATACAGTGATTATAGTTTCTGGTTTAATGTTTTCCTTATTTATTACATCTTGACTATTATTCAAAGGGATTAGTTTTTCGTTAGATAGAATCACATCTTCATTTAACCCTTTAATTTTATTACTATTATTCCTATGTTATACATCACAATGCTTCATACACAGACCTATCATGTTATAGACATTATTGTTGGTTCCCTACTGAGTGTTACCTCCATCCTAGTTATGGACACAATTGGGTACCCAGACATACTTCATGGATAGTGTTTGGGACTGGGGAATGCATCCATTATACAATGTAAGATTGATTTTTCTTAGGAGTAGGGGAGAAAAAGACAGATCTATAATCATAATTCTAGCTATGGATAATTCTTTTGGACTTTTTGTAATTTTGGACACATTTCATGAATTAGTTTCTTATTTTCATGTATTGTATACCATTCT
Organism: Viscum album; assembly: GCA_963277665.1. NCBI lineage: Eukaryota > Viridiplantae > Streptophyta > Magnoliopsida > Santalales > Viscaceae > Viscum > Viscum album. Next base: position 407,967,092 of record OY728129.1, on the reverse strand, counting down.
ACATAGAGACATGAAATGTTCATCATGTTATATATGAAATTTACTTTTGCTTGTCTATTTATTAATATTTCTTATGGATGATGTTTTTCCACTAGTCAGTTATTCTTATGATTCCTCTATTTATTATTTTTACTATACTACTGTGATACAATTAGGCCATGAGGGAATACTCTCCCAACTATATAACCTTTTACCCTCACTGATTTTTGACAGCCTCTGGAATATGAGGAATAATTCTTGAGTCTATGTGACACACCGGGTAGAGAAACCGTTTAGTGGCTCCCTCATTTTGATATTACGAATGATCATATATTTAATTCCTTAGGAGAGATACATGGAATACATCGTGAACTCTAGAAAGATTCAGTGGATGTACCATGTTATTAGAAACTATCCTGATATGATCAGGAATTTTAAAGAGGACAATATATTGAGTGATAAAATTCCATTATTTAAAAATCTTGGAAACATCTTCCAAGGATATATTAATTGGAATATATTATCAACAACAATAGAATTTTTATCCAACCTAAAATTATTAGGATAGATTTTACATTGACAATATGCTTCCCTGATGTGTTGTGGAATGGATATAAATTTTTATTCCATTTCATCAACAAGGATAGGCCCTAAATATCCTTTTTTCTTCAGCTTCATACCAACACATCATAATTCTACACATCCATAGATAGAGGATTATATAAGGATCCCTCTATATTCTTGAGTAAATGTTATTATTTAATGATGATTATACCAATGGAATATGTTGATCCATACCACCATTGAAATCCAAAAACATTATATTGTCATATTTAATAAGGATTAAATGGTCTCTAATACTGACCATCTGTATGAGGATGATATTTAGTGCTAAACATCATATCCACATTCAAATCCCGTCAAATACATCTCCAGAAGATTGAGTCAACCCTCATATCCTGATAAGATATAATATAAATTTGTACAATATAAATCATTAACACTTTACAAGAATTTTCCCTATAATTATGTTAAATATAAATATATTCTTAGATTTAAATGAACTGTTCTATTTTTATAAGAAGATTGACTATACCCAAAATTAAATTACTCCCATAAGATGTTTTGTAGGGTCTAATGATTAAACACATGGTAATGTTTTCCCACTTACCTTATATTATGGGTAATGGTTATAAAATTACCATATAATTATATCTGTAAACCTTAACATTCAGATATAAAAAGCATCATGATACAAAATCTACAATAGTTATTGTCTTGTTATCCCAATATAAATACACTTCTAGATCTCTACAAATAATTTTACTTCTAGGATCAATAGAGAATTGTGTTTTGGGATCTTTATCCAATTTATCCACTGTTAAAAATGTTATTAATAAGACACACACTCATCCACTAAAACTTATTAAATTATCATAATCAAATATGAACATAGGAACATTTCTAACCTTCTTTTATAGTTCCTCATCCTCCTTCTTTTCCTATTAAATCCTCACTTGGATGGATGGTTTAATATTTATTTGAGAGACGTATGATATTTCCCCATTTTTCATGATGTCATGAACCTTATTCTGAAAATCCATAGATATTATATCTTTTGTAATCATCATCATGGATAAACTAGTAGGGTATTTTTGAATCATATCATTAGCCACATTGTTTGCCATCCAATGGTGGTAATGTATTCCACAATCATAATCTATAATCAACTCCAACCACATCCTAATAAATATAACTTTTTCATTATACTTTTTTATATAATTCGTGATTTTATTATCATTGAATATATACCGTTTTCACCATAATGATAATGCATCCATATATTCTATACAAAACATACTTATCCCCATTAAAAATCTTGATTTTCGTAATATTTTCCACCAATTTTGGATTACAGTGAGTAAAAATATACCACTATATAATTATACCTGAGAAATAATCCCAATCAATTATTTTATGAATCATTACACATTAGATAACCTTATTCTATAATGGGTACCAAAACCATAGTTAAACCAACCAACATTCATTCAAATATGTTAAATTTTCTTAACATTCATATATCCAAAAGAATTTGGATCATTTATATGTTAGCATGTTTATTGAATTAGATAGATGACGTTATTCCCATACAAAGAATTAGAAGTAATAATTATTAATATCAAAACTAAATATCTGGATCATGTTGGTTCGTTTATGCCACTCCTCATTTACTTCTAGCTTTTAGGGATACATTTATAAACCCTCTCATTGGATTATATTACCCCAAAATTAAATTTTTTTAAGTCATAATTCAAACATCATAAATTTTGAAAAAAAATATACTTCATAAAGGTCTTTAATAAAATCATTAAATAATCTTCAGGATCCTCCTTTATCTTGGAATATATAAGAATACCATCTATACTAACTTCCACAAAAATATTGACATAATTCTTAAAGTATCAGTTCATTGGATACATGATGACAATGTGGTAATTGGTAAGTCAAATTATTATCACTATAAATTCATTATAAACTAACCTCATATGCAAGTCTATATTGGTTATATCCTCCTCATTTAACCTCAATTGGTTATATCTATAATTCGATAAATCCCATTAAATTATTTGGATCTAAAAAGTTGATCAAACAAGTCCTTAATATGGGGTAATAGATAATTTTTTATCGTAACATTTTCATGTTATCAATATTTAATGTTAAAAATAATTAATCGAACATTATTCATTAAAAATAATAGGTTTAATGACATAACCCTACAATCTCAGAGTCGGTTCCTTAATTTTTAAAATTAGCATAATTAAAAGGAATCAAATCCCAAAGAACGAACATGTTTAGATACTTTTGAAAACTAGATTACTTATGTGATACCCATATTACATGAGGAAATAAAAAAAATAAAAAAGGATACAGAATAAAATGGAATGAACAACATATATGAAATATTTTTTAAATATTTATTCTTCGTATCTAGGGAAAGGATATAAAATAAGGGTGAACTAAAATTCAAAATAAGTGTATGTATAGAGGCATAAGTAATGAATAAATGAAAAAAATCAACATGGAATGATAAGTAACTAAGAATACATTCCATTTATATAACTAGATAGGGAAAAATAAATATAACAACATAAGAAACTAAAACATATTCCATTCAACCAATAAACTGAGAACAAACTACAACAATAGATAAAGTAATACAGAAAATATCATGTATATATATTAAATGAATATCAATTAAGGTAATTATTATTTATTTGATACTCTATTTCCTGGGTTCATGTTACCTTTACATTTAATACCTTTCATGTAATGATTTATAACATATTGGGTAAAAACCCATTTTATATTACAAATGATTTGTCTAATGAGACTATCGATGCATGGAGGGTATATCTATAACAAGGTCAAAACCATTTTATACCTTCACAAATAAATTCTCATATATTGAATAATCGATTTAATTCATGAAAAATGTTCCTTACAAAATATATGTATTAAGTAAATAATGAGGATTTATTAATATTTCCCCAGATAATCAAATAACATTTAAAGTGTACAACATATTTAAAAATGGAACACGATATAAGAAATAACTACAAACTTAACATTAAAGTTTGAGTACTTAAAATAAATTTAATTTTCAATGGAAAATGGTAATAAGGAAGTGATTTTTTCAAGATAATGTTAATAATCACAAATGAAAGTGAGACTACAAAGATAACTTTTACAACATGGTAATTTTAAAGTCAAACCCCTTGGATGAGATAAATCAAATTGAAATAAGAAATAACCTGATATTTGAGGGAATGATTATATTAAATGAAAATGTGTAAGTATATACCCCCACATTAATGTTAATTAGTTCATAATAACAAATAAGTCTCATTTGAATATAACTTGAGATGAAACTTCATACATCTGTGGTGAAATAGAAATTAAAACCCCCCAAAGAAACCATAATAAAATGAAAAATGTAAATAACATTAATATAAAATAACTAATGATATATTATATCAAAATATTAGGTACATACACCACATTAAATATATATGTGGTGAATATGAAATTTATATCGTATATGTAAAAAGGTGAGAAGAAAATCCATTAGCTCGCGTTTGACTTGTCACGTGTGTCTCTATAATACAGAATAATGAACTTATATTAATTATTTTCTTGTTTTATAACATATATTATTTTCATTATTACTTTTATTCACCTATTAACAAGTTATATATACTCACACAATCAGTTATGTTTTAGTGAGATGTTTTGACCATATTCGGGTTATGTGTCAACGATGACTTTGATAGGTTGATTATGGTCCATAGAGTCATTATGTAAAAATATAAATAATAATAATTATGTCATAATTATAAAATTTACATATAAATTATACTTTTAAATTGAATCATGGATGGTGGTTATGAAAAATAAAGTATCTTTATCATCACAAAGAAGGTAGGCCATATGCATACATGGTTACGATTTCCATTTTTCAATGATAATTAACAAAGATGGTATTTAAAATTTATATTTAAAAAATTATAATTATATTTCAAATACTGTATTATTCAATTATATATACTTATATATATAATTATTGTGATGAAAAAGGAATAACATTGCATTGAGGAGGTGATAGTCGACACGTCCAAGAGCAATATAATCAGTTTTTTAGTGTGTGAAATGGTAATAGTGAGAAAGATATATTATATTATCAAAAAAGTAATTATTTAATTAATATAATTATTATTTCATGTATATAATATATATTAACTATATGTGTATTTAAAGTAATCCAGTTTTTTATAGGAACTAGAATACACTATTCATGGGGACGGTAGGTCCTCTTTTACGCAGGAATACAAGTACCATTTTCTTATAATATAAAAATAATGCGATGTTTATGATATATTTGTATATTATAATTCCAATATAAAATATATTATATATATAACACAATTTTTATTAAAACCATCCTTAATACATTTCATGTAATGTGTGAACGAATCACGTCACTTTGAGAAGGTGGTAGTCCACACGTGCACAAACAATGTTATTGTATTTCATTAAATGGAAATCAGGATTATATATTATGAAATCATTATAGAATCATAAAGAAAATATAAAGAAAATATATATAATATATAAAAAATAAATCCATCATTAGCGCTAACTTCTAAATGTGGAAATGGAATAACGAACAACATTTGTTCGTGAGGCGGTAGTCCGCCGTACACAATAACGATGACAACATATCCCATTGGTTGAAGTGTGTTTGAGTGTATGTATTTCCCATCTAATTAAAAAATTATGCTATATATAATATTATACTGGTAATTATATAACCATTATATAAGAATAATTGAAGGGGTGGATAAATAAATAAGTCAATAGTTCTCTGTGAAGAACATTACCTCTTTTCCAGGAAACTCCTTTTGGGCTATATAATAAGACTTCCATTGTTTTGTTTATTCAAAATTAAATGGTTATATTATTACTGGAGGGATTTCATGGATATATATGAGAATGTCTTATATTAGTAAAAGTGGTTGATATGTTTTAGTAATTGAGGGGATTACTTTTTATAGTGGAGGAGGATTTTCATTATTATAAATTTAAAAAGGTATACACTATTGAGAGGTCCACCTTAAACCATGTGCCTCCATTTTCAATAAAATTATACCCAATATTTTTAATGGTATTATTATGGTAATATAATAGTTTTTTATAAGATTATATGTCATTTTACACCTTAATATTAAATATTTACCACTATGTAAACCTGTTTTTGACCTTAATCACTACAATTAATTTTAATTACATTCACTCATATTATTTTTCAAAAAATATGTTCAAATTACTAGAAATTATAAATTATTTAGATTCAAAATATGGAATTAATTTTTCCAATTTGGAATCACATATCTGCCAAATATTGGTCTATAATTAACCTCGTAGATGGGATGAGAAATTAGGTTTCTGAATTAAAAAATTTGAAAAGTTTGAAATGTTTGTATACCCAATATAAACATTAAATTACTTCTAATGAACTAATTTTTATAAATATATATATATATATATATTATCTTTATCAAATTTATAACCAATAAAAATATGGTTTAAATTTATAAATAAGATACATAGTAAAATATTTTTCAATTAAAATTTAGTATTTTGACTATTAATCTAGGAATGAAATATTTCATAAAAATACTAAAAACTAAACCTTAGATAATTTTTAAATTTATATTTCAACAATGTGGTATATTTTGACTTATATGGTTTATAAAAGTGTCAAAAAAATTTAAAATATTTTCTCTATTAAAAGAAAAAAATCCCTTTAAAAAAATATTTATTTTTATGCATAATATTATTCTTGTTCTTTTCATATGCCAATAAAATATATTGAAAAATTTTCATAAATATCTGTTTGAAAATAATATATAGTTTTAATTAATATAATCCAAAATTAGTAACTAATTTAGTTTATTAAGATAAAATGCCTTTGAAGCCTAAAATTGGTTTTTTATGAAAACATTTATTTTATATTCATTTGGTTTCAACATTAATTTAAAATAAATTGGGAACCAATGAATTCAAAAATATATTTTCATAGTTTATTTATTCTGATTTATAAAAATAAATTTAATTTTGATGAGAAAATTTTCATTATAAATAATAATAATAATAGTACCTGGTAAGATTTGGTCATGCGGGTATGGAATGCCATCGAAGAAACTCATTGCATGGTACACAAGATATCATCAATATTAAATTAATTGAAATATAAATAGTACATTGGATCTATTTAAAACAACAAATATACTTTTAATTCTTGGTATATGAAATCCCCTTACACATTTTTTTTCTTATCATTTATACTGTCATATACAATGTCCTTGTTTTAGAATTTCGAGGTGTTACATTCTCCCCACCATAAATAAATTGTGTCCTCATAAATTAAACATGATCAAGATAGTGTAGGGTTTTCTATTTGAAAATAAACTATTATTTAGAAACCCACATTATAAATATGGTTAATAATACATCTTATTAGTAATATAGAAAAGAAAATAAAAAGGTCTCCACAAAACTTCGCATTCAAATAAGAAAACATATGTGAAAACATGAAAATAGAAGATATATTTAAAAATAAAGTGATTATGTGGAGTGATAGAGAGAATTGATCATATGAAATTAGGTTATATAGAGATGGTTAATAACCATAAGGCCATAAACCACATAAGCTTAAAAAGACAATTGATATCATAAAAAATGATTATAATAGGATGCTTTTTTTTTCAAGACCCCTTTATTTGAGTTTAGTAATAATTTTACTCTCAAATATTATAAGTAAATTTATGTTTCTATTAACAAAATATTATACTTTTTTGTGAATTAATCCTTTTCTAATCTATTTCATTGCACATGTTTTAACATATAGTGAAGTAATACATTAACCTCTAAAAAATCATCCCAATATCAACTTAAATCATTTCATTAGTGGTTAAATTTTTCAAAATATTATGATACAACAATTTTGATGGAAGGTCCATGAATATATAAAATTAAAATATCATTACCCTTCAATAAACATGAAGTTGGTCTTTAATTATCACCCACAGAATACATGAACACCATCATCATGTATTCTCTTCGAACATGGTAATAAAGTGAATAAACATAAAACATTATTGATAATATTAATTTTTAATTATTAATTTAATAAATCATATATTATAGGATATATTAATTAAATAATAAAATTTTATAAACCCCCTAAATGATATATTAAACCACAATGTCCAAAAATCATTAATCATCTCCATGGTAGTTTGTAAATTCCAATTTATCTTATCCAAAATAATCATATTTTTATCCCAAAATAATAATCTCAACCTCGGTATCATATTTAGGATTTTATTTCCCAAAATAATATGTTTTCCATGATTATAAACATGTCACTACCTTATTTTTAATATTCATCATCACCATTCAACACATTATTTTAAATCATTAGTATAATATTACTATATTAAAATCCTTATATATATATAATGATTCTCATAATGAGTAAATAATTGAGAAAATAATCTAATAAAAAAATTATTCAATCCAAATAAAATATCAATAATCATTCCACTTATGTTGTATCAATACTATATTCTTGGCCTGATCCCTTGTCTTTATCTAAGGTATATTACATTGACACCTGGATAATTCATTAGTGTAGTTATCTATCTCCCTTTAGGTGAAACATTGAATTGTAGTGTTTTTCTTCTCCCCCTTAACATTTATTATCCTAATGACCCTTTTATCCAAACTTATAACATACTCTTAATGCCATAAATCATTTACCAGAGTGATTATTTCCAATGTTATCAAATTTGGGTAAATAATTCTTTCCATTCTTCCCTTAATCAATAATTTTATTTGCTATCTTCATTTCCTCTTTATTCCCTTAAAATCTATTGGACTTTGATAATTGCTTCTATATCTTGACAAAACATAAAACTATTTCATTATATGAATAAATTGTTTGTGAGGCCAGTACCATATTGATAATTCCATTAATTCTTTCAAAAAGTGATCAATCTTTCACTCCATATTGCGTATGTAATCTACAGAATACCTAGATAAACTTATTAAAGTAACTTCATAATATGTAACAATTTATTCCCCATTAATTATGATAAGGAACATTATAGTAATCTAAATTTATAGATCATGTGGTAAATATTTACCAATTAATTTATCCTTAAAAGATCACCATTCTATGATTTATATTTCTTCTCCCTCCCTAGTGTTCTGGAATAATGACCACCATTGATCATCATCACCATTAATTAAAAACATTCTTAGTGTAAAATTTTCATTTTTTCCACATTTTAATTCTATAAATATATTTATAGAATGCTTAATACATTTCTCCACTTAAATTAGATTAGTAGTCCAAATAAATTATGGGGGCCTATACATTTCACCACTTACTCCTTCCTGGTTCTATTTCTAAATAACGGAATATACTAGATTAGATTATAAAATAATGAACTCTGGTTGATTGCATAACACTAACCATAAATTGAAACAATTATTCATTGATAACCTCAAAATCATAAAAATGGTTTCTTTAGGATGATATTCTATAGGTATCCTCAAATTTTATCACAGGGTTATGTTATATAAACTATATTTTCCTAAATATTTCTTCCAAGGTTTCTACTAAACATCCACTGATATAAATTGTAAAACCCTAACGATGGAATCCTAGAGATGGTGCCTTGATTAAATTTGAAAGATTTAAAGGAATGAAATTTACAATGACCAATCAGTTTAACAGTTAAAAAAAACTATATTATATAGGTGATAACCATATAACATGTAGAAATAGAAAATAAAAAATGAAACATAATAAAATGAATGGAACAACATCCAGGAAATCAGAATCAAAAATTTATTCTTCATATCTAGAGAAAAGGAAACAAAATAAGGGTCAACTAAAATTCTTAGTAAGGGTAATTAAAGAAAAGTAAGTTATGAATAAATTAGCATAATCAATATGGAAAACTATATAACTAAGCACACTTTTTATTATTAACTATATATGGAAAATCAATATGGAAAGGTAAGTAACTGAAACAGATGTCATTTATTCAATATAATGAGAATAAAGTACAACTATATATAATGTTGATTTTAAATATCATGTAAACATAATAAATGAATCTAAATGAAGGAAATTTTTAATTATTGGATGCTATGTTTTCTAGGCACATGGTATCTTAACCATCAAGACCATTCACACAATGGTTTATAACATATCAATTAAAAATCTATCTGATTGGCCAATTGATTCATATCATGAGACTATCGAATCATAGAGGGGATATCAAAAAACATGAGCCACCCATTTTTTACTTATCCAAATAATTCCTTATGTATCAAATAATCAATATAATTTATGAAAAATGTGCCTTATAAAATATTGGTATCGAGTAAAAGATACAGATTAATCAATTTTCCCCAGCTAATAAAATATATTTAAAAGTGAAAACCAAATTTAAAAATGGTATAGATTTTAAGAAATAACTATACCCATCGTATAATAGTAAATATATTTAAAATAAATTAATTTTCCATTGTAAATTGATTATAAGGGAGTGATTTCTTCATGAGAAAGTTGAAAATCACAAATGATAGTGAGATTGCAAAGATAACTTTGACCACTTTGTAAGTATAAATTCCAACCCCTTGGATGATATAATTCAATGTGAAACATTGAATACCATGAAATTTTTTTTAATCATCAAATTAAATTTAAAAGTATAATTATATAATCCAAATTAATGTGAATTGGTTTATAATGAAAATTATTTCTCAATTGAGTGTGAATTGAGACAAAATACCTTTTAAAATTGGTAACATCTAAATAGAAAACCAAAACATTAATCCTCATCAAATAAAACATTTAAATAAATTTAATATAAAATTATTTATGATATAATATAATAAAATGGGTAGTATACAAACCACACAAAAGAATTAAGTGACTAATATGACATTCATCTCACAGATCTAAAAAGTTATATGAAAACCTCTTACCTTGAGGCCGAATTATAACATGTTTCTGTATGTTTCTGAATAATAAACCTTTTCAAATTATTTAATTTTTTTATAACCTATTTCATGATTATTATTTCTTTTTTCACCTATTAACAAGTTATATATAATTAATGAATCAATTATGTTTGTGTTTGATGTTTTTCACCATATTCAATTTACGTGTAAAAAATATTTTTGATAAGAATACAATGGTAAAAGAGGTAATTATGGAAAAAATTAAAGAATAATAATCATGAAATAATTATCATATTTATACATAAATTTAACTCTGAAAACAAATCATTGAATTTGGTTATTAAAAATGAAATGGCATTAAGATAATGGAGATAGTCGGTCATACGTTCGCATGAACAACGTATCCATTTTTCAATTATCATTATCGAAATATGGTAAGTAACATTTATATATAAATAATGATCATAATATATTATATACATTATTATTTAATGATATTTAATTTTATATGGAACTATTATTAGGAAAATGTAATCACATCACTTTGAGTAGGTGGTAGTCCACATGTCCATGAACGACATTATCACTTTTTTAGTGCATGAAAGGGTAATAAAGAAAAAGATATATTATATTTCCATAAAGTTAATTATGTAATTAATATCATTATTTTTTAATTTAAATAGTATATATTAACTATATATATACTGAATTTAATCTATAATATTTAGTGATAGAAAATGGAATACACTATTTATAGAGACGACATGTTATACGTACACATGAACACTATTACCATTTTGTTATCGTATAAAACAATTAGAAGTAAATGATAAATATTAATATTATAATAAATTTATCATATTTATTTAATATATATAACAGATTATTACTCATACTATTTTTAATACATTTCAGGTACTATGTCAACAAATCACAACGATTTGAGAAAGCGATAGTCCACACATCCACAAATGATGTTATCATACTCCCAAAAAAATGGAAAGCATGGAGGTTTGTGTTATCATATAATTAAGTAAGAGTAATGAAATTATAAATATCATATATATAATATAAAATAAATATATACATCACTGTTATTAACCTTAACATTTGGCAATGGTAGAACGAACGGCATTGGTTCACGAGGCAGTAGTCCACCATACACACAAATGATGTTTGCATATACCATTTGATGGAAGTGTGTGTGAGTTTTATTAATACCCTTGAAATTAGAAAATGTTAATATATTTAAGATACAAAGTTTATTATATAGTCAAAATATAAATAAAATTGAATGGGTGGATAATGAATTAAAACGAAAGTGCTTATTGAAGAACGTTACCTCTTTTTCGGGTAACTCCATTTGGTTTATACCAAAAGACATCCTTGGTTTTATTTAAGAACAATTTGAGACTTCTATAATGAGTGGAGTGATATTGGGGAAATATTAGGGTAGTTTTATGAAGATAAAAATGTACATAGAGGTGTGAGCAAGTGAGGGGGTGAATACCTTATTATAGTGGTGGAGTGACATGCTTTAAATATAAAAAGGTAAACACTATAGAGATTCCTACCTTACCTAATGTACCTCCAAAAATAAACAAAATAAGTTAAAATATTCTCAATGGTATAATTATGGGAATGAAATTTATTTTTTAAAAATTTTATAGTTCATTTGGCCTATTAAGATTAATGTTTAACCACTGAGTGAACTCATTTTTACCATAATCACTGTAATTAGTTTTAATTAATTTCAGCAATCATTTTTGGTAAAAATTAAGTTGAACTCCATAAAAATTTTAATTTTTTTTCCAAATATTTAATACATTATTAAAAATTCCAATCACATAAGTGATAAAAATCAATTTAAAAATAATCTTGTATATGGAATGAAAAAGAGGGTTTTTATAGTAAAATTGTTTGAAATATTGAGATGTTTTTATATCAAATATCAAATTGAAATTGATTCAAATGATGTAAATTTAATTAATAGAGGTAAAATTTTTATAATTAATATTTATAAACAATATGAAAATATAGTTTAAACTTATAAATAAATTAAATGAAAACCCAATTTCCAATTGAAATGCATCATTTCATTACTATTCATCAAAAAATGATATATTTTAGAAAATTTTCAAAAATTCACCCTAAGATAATTTTTAAATTTTGGTTTCAAAAATAAATTTTATTTTAAAAAATATGGCTTATAAAATATTGCAAATTTTTATTTAAAATAGGTTCACAATTAAAAGGTGACGAAACAACCTTTAGAAAAAAAATGTGTTTTTGTGCATAAAAATGGAATAAGTCTTATCATATTACTATCAAGTATAGTAGAAAATTTTAAATAATATTATATTTAATATATTATATATATATATATAATTAACATCATACAATAGTAGTAATTAATTGAAATTATTATTATAAAACTCTTTTTGATCATAAAGATAGTTTTTTATAAAAATATTGACTTCATATTTGTTTGGTTTCTATATTCATTTATAATTAATTTTTAACCTATGAATTCATATATATATTTTCATAAGCTATTTAATACAATTCATAACCTCAAATATTATGTCTTGGATAAAATTTTATTTTTTTAATAATATTATTAGTAATAGCTATGATTTGGTATTGCATGTAACGTAATCCACCGAAGAAACTCATCATGTGGAAGAGAATATAAAATAAATGTTTCATTAATTGAAATAAATTGAATAGATTAAATTTATTTAAAATAATAAATATAGTATAAATTCTCATAATATTATTTTCTATTATATTCTTTGTGTTGCATGTCATACAAACTATCAAATAAAATCTAATTATTTTAAAATTTTGGGGTGTTACAACAGGTGCACCCCATGGTGACACACTATGGTTTATGGATCATTTATCACCATTCTAGTTTTTTTTCTTCTTGAATTCCAAAAACACAATCGAGGCCATTCTACATAGATATTTTAAATTAGGTGTCGCACTATGTATGAGTTCTATAAAAAACACAACATAAAAATTCAAGGGAAGGATAAGAAAGTCATTGAAAAATACATTACTATAATCCAGAATAATAGGATTATATTTAATGATGGGTTCCTCCAAAACCACTTGATATATATATCAATCATTAATAGTTAGTAATACCCATATATCAAAATCAGCTTTCATTGGTTTTTCATATTCTTTAACACATAGAAAGTGTTTAATGGGTTGATTTGAAATCTCTAATATGAATTCCCTTACATGAAAGTTGATATTGGCTCTATATATAGAGATAAATACATAAAAAATAACATTTAATTAAAATCGAGGAAGAATCACAAGATTTATAAGAATCTTAATGCCACAAAATTCTATCATAGAGGATATATAGAATTGAGATGGAATCATAATACAATTAGGGGTTTTACTTCTAATTCATTATCTAACCGTTAATTTGTTGACATGATGACATTATAAAATCATCGGAAATAAAAGAGTGGGATGATAAAAAGTTATAGAAAATATTTTTAGTTCTATAGATTATGGTAAGTGTATATTTAACCACTTCTTTCTCATGACCCACTTCAGCAGTTATGATCACATGATCTTTCCCTTTGACTCTGGGATTATGTGGCTACTAGAACATATTTTTACTATTAACCCACATATTCATTAAATGATTCAAATAATGTAATTAATATATTATATTTTTACATTGGAGTATTTTCGGAACATTCAGTTAATATTTTTCAATGTTCATATCATAGAAAAGCCTTTTCGTAGCAGTTTAGAATTATTTTTTATCAACGGCCTTTTTTCAACACTCAAAACATTTAAAAGACCCTATAAGGTAGTTTAATCTATTATTCCTTCCATACATATGGCATAAAAGATAATTAATTTTCATTCCTTAATTTGTTTTATTATTATAATTTTCAAAAAATTAAATCTTATTTCTATTTTTCCTAAAATCTATAAGAAAACTTAGTATCTAATCTCTATTTCCATCATGAGAGAACATCAAAAAAATCATCATATATATAATACCCTATTATAGAAATTTTATTTTAGATTATTGGTCTTAAAACACTAGAAAATAAATCCATTTCTCATTCTGTGTTGATGATAAAAACCATATGTGCACATTGTAGGTCTGGTGATATTTTTCTCAAATGTACTAATGGATTTATCATCCTTTAATTTAAATTCTAGTACTTATATTTTCATTTTAATGTGATTATTTTTTGTAAAATAAGTATTGAAAAATACCATCTTAAATTCAACATAGGTCATGATTTTAATTTCCACCGATTTCTTTATTTGGGTGATAATAGTCCACCATTGATTTCTTTCACCTTATGAATGATACATGACCAAAATAATTCGCTCATGTACCAATAATTACAGAATAAATTATAAATGTTTTAGATAATTTATCTATTTATTGGAAATAATTTGATTATAGGAACCACTATACGAAGGTTTATTTTAATGCATAAAAGTATCAATAGTGAGTTATTCCTTATTTTTGAAATTTGGAAGATATTTTTGATTCGTGATACTTTTAATATCTTGAGTTAATTGGGTGAGAATATAAATAATATTCCTCATCCCATCACCCATATCATTTGGGTTCCCATGATGAGAGTCATTTCATTTCCTATCACACATAGTGATAGCATGACTCCACTAGGGTCCAACTATTACAAATACAATAAAATAAGAAGAGTGTGATAAATAATAACCTTATTGAGTAATCAAGTAATCATAGAAAATTAATCATATGATATATAGATCACTACACGTTTTTTTCAATCTATGAAACTGTATGTTTAAAATTAGTTATCCATGGTCACCATCTATTCAAATACATCATAATGATTTAGAAGGAAAATGTGAGTTAACCCAAGAAAATTCTAGGAGGGTTTCTGGTAAGTTTCATAGTATAAGGCCCACTCATCATGCACTAGTAATGATCAGGTAATAACTAATATTTCACCTTTAGATTAGTTAACATTAGTGAATCCATGTTACATAGACATCCATTAAGTAATATCTCTATAGGTTTATATTTTCTATTGAAACCAAACTATATCTTCTTTACCCAACTATTATAATATTATGATATAATTATAATTATAATTTTGGTTTTTAATAATCTTATCTAATAATTGTTTCCAAAAAAAATAATGATACTCTAAAAAAAACTTAGATAACTCATTAATAACATATGTAAATATTAAATAATTTTAGATGAATATTCATCACATTTAGAAACAAAAATTTTCTTAGGACTACTATGGTTTAATGTAATTGGAGACTAGATACCTAATCAACTTATTTCATTAAATATCTTCAACATATCCCATATGGTTCTCCTATCATTGTACCCTTATTAAATATTTGTTAATTAAAAACATTTTTTATAACCTAGGGAAGAAAGAAACATAATAATGGGTGAGATCAAATGATTAGTAAGGGTAAATGTAGAGATATCGATCAAGGATCATATGTGAGCATAATATACACATAAGTATATGATAACATGAACATAACTAACAAAAATCATACCCAATAAGTTAAATATTATTAACTATAAATCGTTTCATATAGATTTTTTATAATAATATACCAATGTCATAAGTGTGAGGAAACTACAATAAGAAATTATGAGCCATGTGGAAATATCATAAGGATATTGTAAAGATTTTCATAATACACAATAGTATATAAAATCATTTATTTAGTCAACTATCACTATCAAATCTTCAATAGTGGATTTTATTTTCTCCCCATTCTATCATTTCATTGTTAACGGTTCACAACCAATACTATCTACATAGAAAAAATCCCTTAATTAATTAGATTCACTCCCAATTCCAATACTTATATTCTCATGAGATATCTATATTTAACAAATGTATTGGAAGGATATTTAATTATGTACTACCCATAACATTGTGAATACCATATATATATATTACAAATGATCATAAAATGCTCATCATAGCATCACAACACAACCCATTAAAAGGAAATTTTATTCATGAATTTTTAATTATTTAATCATATAATAAATATTGGAAAGGAAATAGGTTTCAAAATTTTTTAACAATAACTTCACTGACCTATAGAAAAGAAAAATTTTCATTGAATCATCCTTGAATCATCATAATTATAACACATACCCAGAAGAAAAGTGAATTACATTATAATAAAATATACATAATTAATTATCATATTCCTTAAAGAATGCTAACATAGATGAAAAATACCTTTACAAGAATATTTAACCCTTTCTTTGAAAACATGGGAAAATTTAATTTAATTTTGATGATATTTTAACTATTTTTTTCAAACTTTTGAGAATTTTTTTTCATTGAAAGTATCTATTCAAATAAGTAATGGAAACTCCAAATAATATTACAATCATGTATATGTGAAAATCAATTTATATTGTATACATTTAAATCTAACCTTATTTTCACACTTTATAAAAAATTAGAAAAATGGAATGTTTAGACAAAATTTCTTAAAAAATATTCCTTTTAAAACATAGTAAATAAAGTAATAGGTAATTGAAATCACTATATTAAATTCTTTTATGTAAAATTAAAAACAAAAATAAAATATATTATAAGAAAATGGTCATGGAAGAAATTTTTTAATGACCAATGAGGGAATAAATTCGACCTTTCGTTAACAAATATTCCTCAATAATTTTTATCACCAAATAGTGGGAAATGGTGGTATTGGATAAAAATTATATTAATAACCACCATTATATGATCTAAATTTATATCAAAGGATATGATCCATATAATTTACATCAATTCAAATTTATCAAAGATATTGATGAAAAGAAATATGATTGTAATATAAACCCTCTCCTTAATTCCCATCCTGCATCATATGTATCCAAATCTCCTATATAAAAATATAGATTTATGAAAAATATTTTTCAAAACAACATTCATACACAACATACAGTGTACACTCTTTTAAAATTTCCAAATATCATTTCATTAATAATATCTTCATTAATATTATCATTCGGGTAAAAGTTAGATAATTTTACATACATGTTTTGATTTGATTATTCAAATATATAAAACATGGTCACGTTTTAATCATATACAACTATTAAAATTTAAAATTTTATTGCATTTATTCATGAAAAAAAATTTATAATTGTCTATTGAAATCTTTGATGAAAAATGAATCACAGCACTTCATGGAGGTTATAGTCCACACGTATATTTGAGTGATGTAATCGTTTTCCAATTGATACAAATGTAGGAAAGTTGATAAAATATTATAATTTAAAATAATAATTACATAAGAAATATTATTTATAAAAAATAAAGAAATCATAATAACTAAATATAAATTATGGTTATGGAAGATGAATCATATCGCCACCTACATTCGAAAGTCCACACATATGAATGGGTGGTAAATTTATCACCCATTTGATTGAAATGAGGTGGAAAATGGTTATAACATAATAATAATAAATTTTCAATATAATTATGATACTATATTCATTATTATTTTATTGATACAACAAATTTATTGGGATTATAATAATAATGAGACTTGAAAATGTTTTGTAAGAACATATACCTATTTTTGGAGAAACCACTTTTATTCTATTCTGAAGGACCCTTGGGATTGTCTTTTAAGAAGAAAAGAACCTTTAAGAAATGATAAAGAAATATGTTATGATATTTGATCATGTTATGGTCTAGCTAAATGGGACATGAGGTTTTGGAAAAGAGAGGATAGGGTGTTCCCTTTTATAAGTGAGAGAGTGACAGACTTGTAATTATTAAGAATAATAAAATATAATTATGTTACTCTTGCTGAAAAGTAGCTCCAAATTGGATCAGGTTAAAATATAGTATGCGATATAATACAAATAGTTTTTATAATATAGTATTTTTTTAAATATTTTATTTCATTTTAACCCTTAGCTCTTTAGTATAACACCTCATTAACCCCCATTAACTTTTACTGATGTAATGAATTTTGACCTTGGTTAGAAAATCATAGTTAACAAAACTTATGTTTACATTATTTCATAATATTAATTATTCTTATTTAAATTTTGTGATATTTATTTAAATATTCAATTTCAATAATAGGTAGAAATAAATTTTAACATACCTGTGAAAAACATCATAATTTTTTTTAACAAAATTCAATTTAAGCGTAAAGTTGAGTTTTTCTTCATTCAACGACTTAAAAAAATTAGATGAATATGAAAATTTTTTATTGAATAATTTATCATAGAATTTATTTTGAATATTTTGTAATTACTTATTAATTAATTAATTTGAGATAAAAAACACGGTGTACATACAAACAACAATTTTACAAAAACATTTTCATTTATTAAAATGATTTTATAATTATTTCAATACCAGTAAAAACTAACTATTATATTTTATACATATATAAACAATAATTTTTCATAATTTATTTTTTCCTATTCCCATCATCCAATCCAATTTCTTAGAGTTTACTATGAAATTCAACAATAGTATTTCAACAGTTCAACACGGTTTTTATACACTCGACGTTCCACGTAAATAAAACTCCCAATGAAATAAAGATATTTAAAGTGAAATATATAATGAAATATTGGGTTATCACACTAGAACATCAAAGTACTACTATGTATAATTAATTAAAAAACATATGACTATTTTATTGAACTTACAGGGATGAATTATTTTCCATTATTCCAAGAAATTAAATATATATGTTAATCCAAATGGGATAATCCTATTATAGTTAGGAATTTATATTATGTTGTAGAAAAATCATCAATATTAAAACCAAAAGTACTCTATTTTAACCTATGGTAATCATATTATAATCCCTTAAGAGCCAGAAATAGGGAAACATTTTCCATAAAAATGGTTCATATACCCAATTACATTCATACTTTAAATGAAAATGTTATAAAACGCCATGTTTATGGATTTGAAAAACCGAATAAAAAGTTATTATTGGTTTTGAAATCCTTAAATATTTAAAATAGGGTTTATGGAATAATAGAGGTCTTATTCATTAAAATCATTTATTACCCCAGAAAATAATTTCAAAATTATATACTATTCATATGTTGGAAGTAATCAATGATTGAAAAATCAAAAAAATTATATTCAATTTCATTTGGAATTCTTTAAAAGGTGTGGCCATCAATTATAGGACAGACTTGATTTTTGTTGGGACCAAATTGTTTATAAGGTTGTATTTTTTGTCAATTATTGTCAATGAAGATCAAAATGTTGGAGATCAAGAAGAACTCTAATGAAATGGAGGAATGGTGAGGTATCATCCATCTGAGGATGATTTAAGAATAACACCATGAAATTATTCATGATTTCATGAGAACCATGCAAGATCAGACTTGAAGAATAGAATCACATGATTTTTATGAAGTAGAGTATAATGGTTGAAGATGAAGAGTGAGTGTGGAAGGGCTTGGAATTATGATGCAAGCCTTATTGGAGGGAAATATGATGGTGGACGACATGGAAGCTATAATTCTTTCTATGGAAACTCTAATGATGCTAAAGTTGATCTATTATTGGATATATATCACGATAGTGGAGTTTGTGATGAAAGAAGAAGAGCTGTTGAATAATCCAAATCATAGAAAAGAATCATGAAGGTTATGGTCGAGGCATATATTGAAGGTGGCACTATTGTCTAGTGTTTTCCAAATTTTTGGGCCTGAGAATCGGAAGATAAAAGACGCGTGTTTTTGGTAGATAATGTTGTGCGATAAGTTCAAGGGACTGTTTATGCACAATTGATGTTTCATGATCTGAACATAGATATTTTGCAATGGTAGGGAGTGTGCAAAAAATTGGGTAAATTGCGCGAAAAATGAGGCTATGTAGAAGATTGGTTTTGTGTGCAATATAGAACGTTGTTTACAATTTTGCGCTCAGTTGGAGTTTAAAGATCAACACATCAATATTTTGAAAAGGAAATTGGTGTGCGAAAAAATAGAGATGTTCATGCAATGTTCGCGGAACATTAGACTTGTGCACGTAAAATTGGATGTGTGAAAAATGTGTGTTTGAGGTTTTACGTGAAAGGGGTGCCTCAGGATCGGAAAGTAGAAAATCAACAAAGCCATGATGTGTGCGAGATAATCTAGGATATGTGGGAAATTGGAAGTCAGCGCACAAAATACTGGTTTGATGTTTTACGCGCAAGAGTGGATTCATGTTCAGAATGATGAAAAATGGAAAAGTCTTGAGGTGTGCGAAAAATCTAGGTGGTGTGTGAAAATAAAGGATGGTGTGTGAAATATAAAGAAGTGAGAGACAGGGTTACGTGCATGAAGGGGTTTTACGCGTAGGGTCAAAAATTCCTATAAATAGGAGGGACCCCCTCTCATTTAAGAGTGGCTCGACACTTAGACAAATCTGGAGCTATGAATCTTGATAAAACTAAAGTATAAATTGGTGCATGAAAAGAATAATTTTTGCGTGAAAAAGTATGTATTACGCAAAAAAGAGAAGTTCTGCGTGAAAAAGAAAAGTTTCACGAAAACATGTTTTTGCGCTAAAAGGTATTTTTATGTGAAAGTCTTGAATTTTACATGCAATCCACCTAGAAGGGTGCAAAAAAAATTGGGGTCCCGCATACATTTGAAAGTAGCTTAGAACTCTCAAAATGGTTTCGTAAAGAAGGAAGTATAGTGAACCATTCTGTTTTACAAAGAGAAGTAGTACCACAGACACACAAATGGTGTTTAACACCCTAGTTGTTCTTTGAAAAGAGATGAAGAATGGTTCGGGCAACTAAACTCAGGTCTGAACATAAAGAGGGAAGTGTAATGACAAAATCAGGTGTCATTATTTGTAATTAAAGGTAGAGAAGAAGGATATTTAGTGCATTCAGTTATTGCACTAAAGAAGAAGATTGAATACAAAAGTGCATCAATTCAAAACTCTGATACAAGCATTGTCTCATGATGAACAGGAGACAAATACGTTCATGCTTATCTATTGAAGATACCTTCACATCTATAAACTGAGGGTGACGTCACAAAGGGCAGTGAGCCCAGGGGAGTCAATGAGAGTGACACGAGGGATATATTGAGAAATCCTTGATCTTCTGTAAAGTCAGTGTGCCTGGGATAGAGTGACTATTTCTGAACCTTTGTAATCAACAACTAGTGTAGAATAATGGAATTAGGTACGACCAGAAGCCCGTTGGTGTTTGCTCCTTGGACGTATCCCTTAGTGGTGAACCAAGTAAAAGTGTTGTTTCAACCCTTTACATGTGAATTTCGATTTCTGAACATATCCATCATACGGGTATAAAAATTTCCTACCGACGTGGGAACAAGATCCATCACATTAAAAGAAAAAGGTGACACCCTGATTCACCCCTCCCCTCTCAGGGTGTCTCGAGGTCTTACCATTTGTTCCACAAACCCCCTTATAAAATTAATGAAGATATAAATCCAACACAGGTAATTAAAAATTGTATGAATCTTATCATCCCAAAATATTCACCCAAATATGTTATTTAGATTTATATAAACAACCTTATTATGAAAAAAATACCAATAGGATTTTAAAGCACTTTATGATAACATGTGATGAATGAATGTTATTGGAAAAAATAATGTGTGATTAAATACCTAAAACATAATTACTTTAATAGGGAGGATAAGTTTCCTCATAAAATAATATAATGAATTTTTTAGAGGCTACCCAAAATAAGAATATTATAAAATCGTGACCTCAGATAAGGTTTTTGACAACTTGGGATTAAGATATAAGATCAAAATAGAAAAAAAATATTATTTATCCAAAGTATTCATATACAATGGAATGTCATTCCATTTTTCATAGAAATTACCCCATAATTATTTCATAAGACTATTTAAATAATATATACACCAATCAATGTGATTTTTTTATTATATATCGACGATATATTTCTTTTATCTTCAGATATAGACTCACAATCGTTTTTGTTATATAAGATATATAAAATCATCCTATAAAATTGGGCCACTCTTTCCCAAAAGTTTATTCTTATTAGGGAAACACATATTGAATTAATTAACATGCATGCTTCACAAAGATTAGTACCAATTACAATGACACATTTCAATTTAGATATATATATTTTTAGATCAATATCAATTATTCATTAAAATTATATTATTTGTAGAAATTATAAATTTCAAGGTTGAATTTATTTATTATTAAAAAAATCATTGCATTCTATCTATACAACTATGAAAATACCCATCATTGATGTAAAGAATATAAAAAAGGTGTTAAATATGAAAAAATCCTTTGAAATTCTATTCCTCAAATGGACATGGAGATTATGAAGAAATATCCCATAAAAAATTTAAGTGATATATATTAGGAAGATATACTATTAGAGGAGTATGAAAATAGAAAATTGAACATGTATGGATATAAATTTTTGGATTTAAAATATGTGTAACATCATTATTAGTGAATATATGAAGAAATTTTAGTTGGAAGATAGGTATATATAAATTCTTGATTCCTCTCGTTGGATATTTATTATTTATATATATTTCTCAAATTTCACATAAATTTTGTAATTTAAATAAAAATAAATGAAAAAAAACAAAAATAAAAAAAGTTTTTAAGTTTGTTTTTATGTGGGAATTTGAGGATAGGAATATAATGGGGAAGAATGTGTTCAATCCTATATATGTGTTAGGAACCCATAGGATAATTGCAATGGGTTTTTATGTAGTATACAATCTAAAATACCTATTAGAATGATACAATACTCCAAAAATCATCTTGCATGATGATTATGTTCTTAAATCCTGTAATTTTACAAATAAAAATATACATCAATAGCTATCATTTTCAATATAGAGCACTTTTTAGGCTTCTGTTTCATCAACTATATCCTTTTGTGATAGTTACAAGGAACCTCTAAGGAAACATCCTTATCTTCCTTATAGAATCATTTCATAGTCAATGTAATTTATTATAAATTTGTATAATTAGAATTATCATAGAGGGAGGTTCATTACATCATTACCATACCTACTATAAGCACAACTCCATACATTAAAAGAGTTAGTACCTATTAAGAAATATATATTTTTAGAAATATAGAAGCCTAGTATCAATAGTATCAACCAGTTACCAAATCATTTTATGGGGAAAACATTTATTTTTCAGGAATGAATTACCCAATAATATTTAATACAAATATGATAATGATGAAATAAATTCAATCAAAAGATGTTATCATTCTTTTTTCCTATATTTTCACGTGTGATTATAAAGGAATAATAGAGTTTACTATAGAATAATGGAACATGTGGGATATTAATCATCTTGATCTAATTGAGGTACCACAACAACTCCTTTATCTATAAGAATAAACATATAATAATATAATTATTTTTCCTTAGTAATATATATGTGATGTTTACTAATGTATCAATAAATTCTATAATAGTTTCTGGAAACCATCTATTAAAGATAACCACATTGAGAACCAGGCATACAATTATCTATTCGTAGAGGTATAATAAATCCTCTCCCAATGGTTGCATTCCTCCTCTTCTCGGGTTATATTTTATATAGACACACATGGCTTACATTTGTATATAAAGTAATCCATCTAAACTAATTGATTATTTCCATATATCCTAACATTACTATTATAGAACACATTGCATAAAGCATGTACATGGGCACTAAATGCATAGAGTAATCACCCACAAACATAACATTCATAATGTGTATTTATATAATATGATTTATCAAATAAAGAATAATAATAAATCATTTTCATAATATATATTCACCATGTGGTCCAAACCATGATGTAGACATGATTCTCTACATATAGATGGTTTATATGATTTATTAAAGATTCCTTTAATATAATTATCCAAAAAAGTGTAAATGTATTTTCTATTCATCTATAGTGAATCCTCTCCATGTTTTTTTAAATATTAAATAATTATATACGTAATATTTAAATGTATTTGGCCACCTTACACATCCATTAATATAAAAGACCTGGAATATACATATACTCCACCCTCTAATATATTAGGGTTAGCCTAGTTAACATACAAACCCTAATGAGGCCAATGAATACAACATGGAGAAGTGTATGGAGCATTTAAAGGGATGATACATTATCTTGGTTGTTTAGGATGTTCAAGATACCATTAGTACTGATAAATAAAACAATTAAGGTCTTCTTAGAGTTGGCACAAAAAACAGGTCAGATTTTGTATATTTTTATTACATATTTCCTAGATGAGACGATTTAGAATTAAAAGAAACATTGGAATGGAATTAATGTCTATTTTGGTTATCTGAAAATTTTATTGGACTTTGTGGATGAAAAATGTATTTGGATCTACATCTGTATAAATAATGCTAAATTTATAATATATTTATTGTCCAATTAAAGGATATGTGTTGAATTAATAACCAATATATCAAATTTTAAAAGGATATAAACTTCTTTAACAACCTTTAATTTTTTCCCATTATATTGTCACTTTAGAGGGTAATCGACCCAAAATATTCTTTCCCCACTATGAAAAACCAACTAAAAAGAAACAAACAATCCTCATGATGAATTCTTACATGTATATATATATATATATATTAAAAAATTAGGTCTAATTCAAATGTTAACCTAATGAAATGACCATGGGTGAGAATAATAAATATTAAAAATGTTTCTTCTGTAAGACATTAATGAAATTTTTCAGTGATTCATATAACTAGTAGATGGGAATAAAAGGGATGAATTTTTATTCCCTATATTGTTTCTCAAATAATACCATTCCTTTTGATGTAGTCAAGTAGTGGTTTTAATAAATTACTTTGGATATGAATTTCCATATTATTAATAAGAACTAATTTACTCATTTTCAAATGGATATGATTGACCCTATTGACCACATACTTGAGGTGGGATACAATAATTATCATACTAAAATACGAATAAAATGATCTACCATCAGAATCTCTTTCTATGTAATCATATCCTTGTAAAAGGAAAACATCATCTGTTTAGTAGTCTCATGATAAATAGATTAAAATCTCTCAACATCCTCCTCCTCAATATCATTTATTTTCCAGATTTTATGGAAAAAATTAAAATTAAACTTCATATTTAGACACTCCTTGGGGAATTGTACCTTTTGGCTACAAGTAAAACTCATGGTTGACTAAATTTTAATATATAATAAATATTATGAAGGAACTTTTAGTCTCAATTTTTCTAAGTTTACAATGAAAAATAGAGATAATTCTTACATTATGAGGAATTATGTTAAGAAAAACTAGAATATGAAGCATTACTCCCACATTTTATTTTCAAAAAAAGTCATGTATCAACCCAGAAACTAGTAACCTAGAGATGGTGTCTACCTCATTACATTGATATATGATATATGGAATCACAACCCAAAGTACCAAATAGTTTAGTAGTATTGGTAAAATCGATACAATATTGAGTCAATAATTAAATTTAATGCCAAAAATACAGCATAATTTTTTCCCCATAATAACTCTTTTCCATTAAGAATATCATTGCATATGAAACAAATTACACCTCTTGGATTCCGTAGAAAGGAAAAAAATAAGGGTGAGTTCAAATGCTCAGTATGATTTTAGTACTATTGAATCTATTGTGAGTAAATAAGAATATTCAATATGAAATTGTAAATATTTGAGAAAACACTCCATCTAAATAGATCGATATGTAATAATAAACATTATAAGGTAAATAATGAAGAACCTTTGTGGTGTTTTGTTTAACAATTTTTTTGTATTTGTTGACGACTAATCTTTTTGTTGAAGAATGTTTTTGAGTTATAGAAAGTTGAAGTTGCTGGTTGCTGAAGATTTGCATAAAGAAGATTGTGTAGAATAATTTGAAGTCAAAAGTTAAGAAAGTGTCTCAAACATTCTTAAACAAATCAGACGATGATTTTTTGATCTTATAGTTCTCACACATCATGAAATGTTTCATGATAAAAGCTGTTGAAGAAATGGTGAAGAGGATTGAGGTTTTTTTCACTATGGAAAATTCTGAGGAAATTCAGAACCAGTTTTTCGGAACATATTTTCCTGAAATAGTTTTTCTGAACCTATTTTTCAAAGTCTATCTGACCAGAAAATCAGAGTCTACCCAAGCCAGAAGTTTGGAGTCTGTTTCCTGAACCAGATTTTTGGAGTCTGTTTTTCTGAAGCTATTTTTCGGAGTCTATCTATGCCAGAAAATTGAAGTCTACCCAATCTAGAAGTTTGGAGTCTATTTCATGAACTAGATTTTCGGAGTCTACTTGTTGAACTAGATTTTCGGAACCTACTTGCTGAACCAGATTTCTGGAGTCTACTTGCTGAATCAGATTTTCAGAGCCTACTTGCTGAATCAGATTTTTTGAGTCTACATGCTGATCCAGAAGTTCAGAGTGTAGTTCCTGAACCAAAATTTGGAGTGGACTTCCTGAACTAAAATTCGGAGTGGAATTCCTGAACCAGAAATTTGGAGTGGAATTCCTGATACAGAAATTCGGAATGACAATCTTGAGCCAGAAATTCGGAATGACAATTCTAAACCAGTATTCCTGAATCAATTTTCCATAACCAGTTTTCTTGAACCAATTTTCTTGAACCTAAAATCAGAACCAAGATCTAGCCTTATAATTTTGAGTAAGATATGAAGAGTTCAAGTAAACCCGTATTTCAACTTTGCATAAATCTCGGAGAAATTTAAGGAGATTTGAATAAGTCAAATATTGAAGATTAAATGTTAGAGATTTGTGGAGTTTTTGAGATTTGAGGAATCGGGAAAGTTTTTCAAGATTCCCACCTTTGTTTTGTGAGTTGGCTATAAATATGTGCTCAGATCATTCGCTCGTTTACAACTTTTATTCAGACATGGAAAAGGTGGAGCGCTGGAGAATTCGGAGTGTGATTTTTTGCTGAGTCATCTTTTCTTTGCTGAGAGAAACAGATTCAAGAAATCCGTACTGAGTTTTCGAAGTGAGCATTTCTGTAAAATCATTATTATCTTGCTGAGAAATTCGGATTCAGAAGATCGGATTCAAGGAATTCAGATTGAGTATTCAGAGTGGGTATTTCTGTGGAGTCATAGTTTCCTTGCTGAGAAGACCGGTTTCATATAACTAGATCCATGAAATACGGATTGATGATTCAGAGTGAGCTTTTCTGGAGTCATAGTTTTCTTGCTGAGAAGTTCGGTTTCAGAAAATCCGATCCAAGAAATTGGATTGATGATTCGGAGTGAGCATTTTGTGGAGTATCTTGACAAAGTCTTTTTA
Organism: Viscum album; assembly: GCA_963277665.1. NCBI lineage: Eukaryota > Viridiplantae > Streptophyta > Magnoliopsida > Santalales > Viscaceae > Viscum > Viscum album. Next base: position 407,939,149 of record OY728129.1, on the reverse strand, counting down.
TTATGTTTGGATCAATTGTTCTTTAAGGAAACATTGTAAACTGACAGGAGTCAGTATAATCTTTCCTATCTAGAGATAGAAGGTGTCCAATGGGAGTTGGCACAAGTTGTATTCACTTCTTCATTATAGTGGATTTCCATAGACCCACGGGAGTGGCTATACCAAGGATGTAGGATCTCTTATTTATCCAGAACCTTGTAATTCATGTGTGATTTTCTTGCTTTACCTTTCTTGTATGCTTGGGTTACTTGCAAAAGGTTGATAAGGAAGTAAATCTTAATATGATTCAAGGTTTAAGTTTCATAAAGTTTTGAAACTTATAAAAAGATATCAACTGATTCAACCCCCCCTTCTCAGTTGACATTCGATCCTTGGAACTTCAAGTGGTATCAGAGTGAGGTTCCCTTGTTATTTTTTCCTTATCATGGAGAATATCAATTCTGTCAACAGTAGTGGAATTCCTACATTCGATTGCAAGAATTATTATGGATGGAAAAATAGGTTGATTCCTTATCTCCTATCTCTTGGCCTTGAAGTTGTTGATGCTGCCACTATTGGCTTTCCACCTATTTAGAAAAATGCTCCTATGACATTTTCCGAAAAGAGGAACATATAAGTTAATGGAAAGCCTAGGAATTCTATTCTCAGGTCATTATCAGAAAATGTTTATCAGAAGGTGATGGGTCTCACAACATCAAAAGGCATGTGGGACAAGCTGGAAAGTTTTTTTAAAGGAAACACAAAAGTCAAGGAAGCCAAGCTATAAATCTGGCGTAGTATGATAGAAGCCATCAGGATGATAGATGAAGAAAAAATTGATGAATACTTCACCAGAGTTAATGAAATTGTTTGAAACATCAGGGGATTTCTAGAAGAATTAGAAGATTCTACAATTGTGATGAAACTTATGGGAAACATTCCAGACAGGTTTGATTCTAAAATTTCAGCTTTAGAAGATAAGGATGACTTATCTCTTGATGAACTTCATAAATTTATTATTTCTTATGAAATGAGGAATTCTCTTATCTTTAAGAAGAAGATGAAATATTAAATGGATTTTGATGCTATGAGAAAGATGAAAATCCAAGATGATGATGAAGCAGATCCTTTTGAGTATATTGATAAGGAAGATGAAGAGTTGAATGAAAAAATCATGTCTCTCATATCCAAGAACTATCAAAGAGGAAGAGGAAAATATGGAGGCAAACATCATCTCAAATGTTTTCAATGCGGTGGAATCGGGCACTTTTCTATGAATTTCCCAAAGAATAAATTTGGGGAATATCAAGAAGTTTCTAATGAGAATACTCGATGGAAGAAGTATAACAAGAATGAAAAAGAAGATAATACTTCTAAAGAACTCAAGAAGATTTTTTATGGAATGTAAAGAAGTATGTTGAGCAAGAAGGTTGAATCTGAATCATCTAAAAATGATTCTTCAGAAGATGAAAGTAGAGAAAGATTCATAACCTTCATTGAAAAAGTTGAGAAAACAAATGCTTCCTCAAAAAGTGAAGAAGGTGGTGAAGAATCATACAGAAAATATCAGCTAAGATCCAAACTTCTTGCATGTCTGGAGAAAAACAAATCCCTCAAGAAAGAAATTCTTGTGATGAAGAAAAATCATTAAGATGTTCATGATGGAAGTAAAGATGTAACCAAGAAGGAAGATGAATCCATTCAAGAAATTTTAAGTTACAAACATAGAATTTCTGAACAAGGAAAGATGATAGAAGATCTTATCAAGAAGCTAGAAATTAAAGAATAAGAGGTCAAGAAGTTGCAATTAAAATTTATTGAGTCCGAAAATTCCCTAAGGAAGATGAATGAAAACTTCCACAAAGCCACTGAAGTAAAAGTTGAGACTTCCAAGACTGATGGAAAGGATTATCATAAGAATCAGGTGAAATCTTCTCCTATCAAAAATAATGTTTTATCTAATTCTTCTAACATTTCAGGTTATGGAAAAGGTATCAGTAAAACATGGGTGGAGAAAGTATGTGAGAAACCTTTCAATCCAACAAATATTGAAAACTCACTCAAAAGAAGAGATGGCCTACATCCTGAGTTTCCTAGAGCTGAAAAAAGTTATCAACCTCAAAAACGTTTCTATATAGAAAGATCATTCTTTAATAAAAAATCTAGATTTGAGGGCTATTGATGGTGTTGTAGAATGTATGGTCATAGAGCTTATAATTGCTGGCACAATTAATCTCTACCCGGAAGAAGGATTTAGCAAAGTAGAAGAAATAACGAAAGAAGAATGAGTAACCTTCCGTATTCAAAGAAAGTTGAAACGGTGAATTATCAAGATGACATAAACATGCCAGCAATGAATAAATTTGAATGTATAGAATAATTTTGTGGAAGATGCGATCAGTCTGGTCATAATGCTGAACAATGCATGACTCTTCTTCCAGAACAAGTTTCTTATGATATGAAAGAAAAGAAAGCTGAAGATAAGAAGGTTGATGAGAGATATTTTGTTGTTGAGACAGGTTTAAAATCAAGTAAGAGAAAAAAACCATAGATTCTTGATAGTGGTTTTTCTTCACACATGATAGGTGATATAAAAATCTTGGATCATGTTGAACGTCACGATGGAGGAGCAGTTACTTTTGGCAATGATAGTTCCTTAAAAATTAAAAGAATCAGAACAACGGAGATTAAACCAGGGAAACTGAAATCTAAGGAAGTCTTGCTTGTTGTTGGGCTAAAACATAACTTACTTAGTGTAAGTCAACTTTGTGATGATGGAAAAGAAGTTATTTTCAGAAAATATTCTTGTGCAATCAAAAGTGTGAAAAATGGAGTAGTGATTACAAAAGGAGAAAGAACCAGTGGGAATCTCTTTCAAATTAGAGAATCTAATAACTCTTGTTATTTGAGTGCTGAAGATGAAATCTAGTTGTGGCACCGAAGAATTGGACACCTGGGGCAGAATAACATGAGTAAGCATTCTAAAGTTGATGCTATTCGAATTTTTCCAGAACATAAAAGAAGAGATGAAGATGTTTGTGTTACTTTCTAGAAAGGAAAGATGACTAACAAAAGTCATAAAAGAGTTGAGATTCAATCTTACAAACCACTTGAGCGTATTCATTCCGATCTGTGTGGGCCGATGAGACATCAATAAACAAAAGGACATTTATACTTTATCACTTTTATTGATGATTTCCCTCGGATGACAAACGTCATGTTCATGAAGCATAAGTTAGAGGCTATTTAAATGTTTAAATTATTCAGAAGAGATATTGAGGAAGAATTGGGAGTTTCCATAAAGAAGTTGAGAACAGACAATGGAACCGAATTCACAATCAATTCTTTTGAAACTTATCTAAGTAAGAATGGTAACAAACATCAGTTTAGTGCTCTCTATACTCCACAACAAAATGGAGTAGAAGAAAGGAAAAAATAGAAGCTTGGTGGAAATGGGAAGAAGTATGTTATCAGAATACAAACTTTCAAAATTCTTCTGGAGAGAAGCTATTACCACTACTGTACATTTTCAAAATAGATGCTTGTTGAGACCGGAAACCAACATAACTCTTTACGAGATGTGGTATAACAAAAAGCCTTCATTTCATTACATCAATGTTTTTGGAATTCCATGCTTGCTCAAAAACAGAAATACTGACTTAGGAATGTATGATGAGAAAGTTGAAGAAGAAATATTTATGGGTTATTCACCAAATAGAAGAAGTTACAAATGCTGGAACAAACGTTTGCAGATGTTGGTGGACTCATATGATGTGAAGGTAATTAAAAATCCATGTTCCTTCACAAAATTTGTTGATACTATTGAGGAAGATAAATCCAAGAATTCCCATGAGAGTGAAAGTGACTCAGATGAGCCACATGGGGAATAAAGTGATGTTGGGAAGAAATATGTGTGAATCCCTACCTTACGAAAACATATTGAATCCCAAAATATTATTGGGAATCAGAAGTCTCTAGTTCAGACAAGAAGAAAGTTGAGATTATAAGATCAGACTTCCCTTATCTCAAATGTTGAACTAGAATCAGTTTCAGAAGCTATTCAACATAAAGAATGGGTGGATTCTTTGAATGATGAACTGGATCAGATTGAGAAAAATGAAACATGGTAAATTGTTCCAAGTCCAGAAAATAATAATGTTATCGGAACCAAGTGGGTTTATAGAAATAAATTTAATGAGCATGGAGAAGTTACAAGAAACAAAGCGAGGCTTGTGTGTAAAGGATATGCCCAGGTGGATGGTGTGGATTTTGATGAAACCTTTTCCCCTGTTTCAAGGTTGGAAATTATTCACATGTTTCTTATAGTGGCTGCTCATCAGAATTACAAGGTTTATCAGATGGATGTAATGTCAGCTTTCTTAAATGGTGATATTGAGGAAGAAGTTTACATTGAACAACCTTGTGGGTTTTTTCATGATGAGGATGAAAACAAAGTTTGAAATTTGAATAGAGCCTTATATGGGCTGAAACAAGATCCACGAGCATGGTATTCAATGCTTGAAAATTCATTGAGAAAGATGAATTTTTCTAAAGGGAAGGTTGATAGAAACTTGTATATTAAATATGTCAACTCCGAAACTTTGATTGTAATCATTTACGTGGATGATATAATTTTTTCTGGTGATGAATAAAAGGTTTGTAAACAGTTTCCTGAAGAAATTGAAGGAAAATTTTGAAATATCAATGTTGGGAGAATTAACTTTCTTCCTTGGATTAGTATCTCATCAACAAGAAAACTACATTTTCTTGTTCCATGAAAAGTATGCCAATGAATTGTTAAACAAGTTTGGGATGGTAGAATCAAAGGAAGTTTCAACTCCTATATCAGTGACCACAAAGTTTATCAAAGACGAGTCAGGGAATAGTGTGAATCAGAATGTCTTTCGAAAGTTGATAGGAAGTCTTCTTTATCTTACAGCTTCAAGGCCTGATATTTCTTATGTTGTGACTCTCTGTTCCCGATATCTATGTAATCCAAAAGAATCACACATGTTGGCAGTCAAGAGGATTCTAATATATGTTAAAGGAATAACTTCAGATGGGTTGTTATATAAGAGAAACAATGAGATGAAGTTTCATGGTTATACTGATGCTGATTGGGCTGGAGATTGTAATGATAGAAAATCAACATCAGGATGAACATTTTTCTTAGGGGAATGTTGTGTGAGTTGGCACAGCAAGAAACAAAGTACAGTAACTTTAAGTACAGATGAATCCGAATATGTTGCAGCTACTCAAGCTAGTACTCAAATTATGTGGATTAAAGTTCAACTGGAAGATTTGAAAGTGAATGTTTCTAAACCATTGAAGATACTCTGTGATAATCAATGTTCCACTGATCTTTCCAAGAATCCTATTCAAAATTCAAGATCAAAACACAATGATATAAAGTATCATTTATTAAAAGATAAAGCTACTGCTGGAGAAATCTTGCTGGAATATATTTCAATAAAGTCTCAAACTGCTGATATTTTCACAAAAGCTATGTCAAAGGAGAGGTTTGTTGAGCTGAGGTTGCAACTCCATGTTCAGCCTCCTCCCACGACTTCTTAAATACTCATAAGGAAGTATCCCCCACCGTACTTTGGATTATTTTGACAATGGGGGAGAGTAAGTTTTATTTATGAATCTAAAGTAGTGGTTGTCATATAATGGGGGAGTGAGAAAGAAAAATGAGAGAGTAAAAGAAAAGTGAGAATGGGAAAAATAAATGTTGAGGGGGAGTTTGAGTAAGGTGACGTTTACCCTTACATGGCCGCAATATTTTCATGTCACCGAGGGATGGAAATCCTTCAAAACATTACTTTTTCCAACACTGTGGTGTCAGGATACTCTCTTTTGAGAAAGGATATGTTTTGGTAAAATTCATTTTTGAGAGATGAAAGTCTTGTCACGTGAAAACTTGTTAACTAGGGTTTCCAACACATCCAAAGGGGGAGATTGAAGAAACTTTGTGGTGTTTTGTTTAACAATTTTTTTGTATTTGTTGACAACTAATGTTTTTGTTGAAGAATGTTTTTGAGTTACAGGAAGTTGAAGTTGCTGGTTGATGAAGATTTTCTTAAAGAAGATTTTGTTGAAGAATGAGAATTTAGAAGTTAAGAAAGTGTCTCAAACTTTCTTAAACAAATCAGACAATGCTTTTTGGATCTTATAGTTATCACACATCATGAAAAGTTTCATGATAAAAGCTGTTGATGAAATGGTGAAGGGAATTGAGGTTTTTTTCACTAAGGAAAATTATGAGGAAATTCGGAACCAGTTTTTTGGAACCTGTTTTCCTGAACGATTTTTTCTGAACCTGTTCTTCGGAGTCTATCTGACCAGAAAATCAAAGTCTACCCAAGCCAGAAGTTTGGAGTCTATTTCTTGAACCAGATTTTCAGAGTATATTTTTCTGAACCTGTTTTTCGGAGTCTATCTGTGATAGAAAATCAGAGTCTACCCAATCCAGAAGTTTGGAGTCTATTTCCTGCACCATATTTTTGGAGTCTACTTGCTGAACTAGATTTTCGGAGTCTACTTGCTGAACCAGATTTTCGGAGTCAATATGCTAAAACCAGATTTACGGAGTCTACTTGTTGAACCAGATTTTCAGAGTATACTTGCTGAATCATATTTTCAGAGTCTACATGCTGAATCAGATTTTTGGAGTCTACTTGCTGATCCATAAGTTCAGAGTGTAGTTCCTGAACCAAAATTCAGAGTGGACTTTCGGATCCAAAATTTAGAGTGGACTTCCTGAACCAAAAATTCATAGTGGACTTCCTGAGCCAGAAATTCGGAATGACAATCCTGAGCCAGAAATTCGGAATGACAATTCTGAACCAGTTTTCTTGAACAAGTTTTCCTGAAACAGTTTTCCTGAACCAGTTTTCCTGAACCTAAAATCAGAACCAAGATCTAGCCTTATCATTCTGAAGAAGATATGAAGAGTTCAAGTAAACCCATATTTCAAATTTAGATAAATCTTTGAGAAATTAAAGGATATTTGAATAAGTCAAAGATTGAAGATTAAATGCAAGAGATTTGCAGTGTATTTGAGATTTGAGGAAGCGGGACTGTTTTTCAAGATTCCCGCCTTTGTTATCTGAGTTGCCTTTAAATATGTGCTCAGATCATTCACTCATTTACAACTTTTTTTCACACATGGAAAAGGCAGAGCGCTGGAGAATTCGGAGTGAGATTTTGTGCTGAGTCATCTTTTCTTTTCCGAGAGAACCAGATTCAAAAAATCCATACTGAGTTTTTGAAGTGAGCATTTTTGCAGAATCATTATTATCTTGCTGAGAAATTCGGATTCGGAAGATCGGATTCAAGGAATTTGGAATGAGTATTCAGAGTGGGTATTTGTGCAGAGTCACAGTTTCCTTGCTGAGAATACCAGTTTCAGATAACTAGATTCAAGAAATCTGGATTGAATATTCGGAGTGAGCTTTTGCGGAGTCATAGTTTTCTTGCTGGATGTTCGGTTTCAGAAAATCGGATCCATGAAATTGGATTGAAGATTCGGAGTGAGCATTTTGTGGAGCAGCTTGACAAAGTCTTTTTCTTATGTTTGGATCAATTTTTCTTTATGGAAACATTGTGAACTGACGGGAGTCAGTATAATCTTTTTTATCGGGAGATAGAAGGTGTCCAATGGGAGTGGGCACAAGTTGTATTCACTTCTTCATTATAGTGGATATCCATAGACCCACGGGAGTGGCTATGGAAAGGACGTAGGTTCTCTTATTGAGGCCAAACCTTATAATTCTTTTGTGATTTTCATGATTTACCTTTCTTTCATGATTGGGTTACTTGCTAATGGTTTATGAGGAAGTAAATCTTAACAGGTTTCAAGGGTTAAGTTTCATAATGTTTTGAAACTTATAAAAAAATATCAACTGATTCACCCCCCCCCTTCTCAGTTGACATTCAATCCTTGTATCATTAAATAACTAAGATAAAATTACATTTAAATAACCGGATAAGGCATAATAAATATGGAAATATAAATAACTGAATACACATTCCATTTAATCAATTAAAAAAATGAAATACATATTGAGAAAATATCATGGTGAAAATATCATGGATTATTTTTTTTCAATATTAGTGAAGGTAAATATTAATAATTATCTGCCATTATCTCTAGAATAATGATACCTCTAACATCAATAACATTCACAAGACATTTTAATCTACTAGTAGAATCCCATTTAATACTAGGTTAATTTGATTGTCTCATGAGATAATACTAATATTCAAGGGGATCTATTATATCAGCACTAGACTTTCTTTTAGGTCTAAATCATTCAGAATATATCCAATAATCTATTTAATTCACAACAATGTACCTTATAATCAATTATATGTATTGATTAAAGAATTTGGATTTATCAATATTTCCCCATTTCATAAATGAATATCACTGTAGAACACCATTTGTAGAAATGATATTCAGTTTAAAAAATAATCATATATATAATATATAATATGAAACATAGGGGGAAATAATTTCTAATCATTTTAATAAAGTGATAATTTTAAAAGAAAAATAATAACGAAAAAATCAAATGAGGAAGTGAATATTAAGACCATAAATGGTAAAAATAATCATAAACCACACATCATATGAATAAGTTTGGAATAAACATTTTGAAAAACAATCTTAAGTAAAACTTTAAATACATTCTTGAGGAAACATTCCATTTCATTTTTAAAAACATTTTGAAAACCCTTTTCATTGAAAGTAACTTTTAAAAAAATCATTAAAAATATCCTCATAAAAATGAAATGTAATCTTCAAAGAAATTATGGTCATTATTGCAGGTAATATTTAATAAGTATTACAAGTTTAAATCAACATTCCTCTTTCAAAGTAATGTTGTTAGTATTTACATTTTTTGAAAAATGAAAATAAGATTCCTTTTTAATTTTTAGTGAAATCCAAACATGCATTGTTTTTAAAATTTTATTAGATTAATTTTACAAAAAAATTTAATTTTTCAAAGTGAGTGAAAATTTATTTTATAAATCATTTTTAAATGTAAATAATTGTAATGAGTTGTTAAAAAACATAGTTTTAAAGGAAAATTTATTTTCGAACGAAATGAGAAATTAAATTGGATTTTCTTTTAAAAAAATTATAAATTAATATAAGAAACAAATAGTGAAAAAATGGAACTGTTACCAGAAAATATCATTTATAAATACAGTATAATAAAATTAAATGGGTTTATTATAAAACTAAAAATAAATGCCACCATCTAAAATTCAAGAGTAAAAAATATCGATTAGAATGAGATTGTGAAACAAATAGTTACAATGATCATTACATTGAACTAAGAATTATTCAATGAAGAAATTGAGTGTTTTAAATATATATGAAAATAAATTAATTTTATGTATAATATAAAATAATAAAAAGTCATTATACACAGAATCTTAGAAACCCATAATCAAAGAAGTAAAATATTAACCTAATTAACAGAAATTGAGTTATGAAATCCCATTACACTTTGTATCTTTAATTCAAATAAAAAATTATAAAATAATTAAAATTAAATCATAAATACCAGTAATAATTAAATATTAATGATATTAAATTTAAAATTGTCAGCATATACACCATATAATAGAAAGTAGGTTCAAAAAATTACAATATGCCTCAACTAAATGATGCTTAGATAAAATCCCTTCACTCACTCTTCCTTTTGTTTGAATTTTATTTAAAAAAAAGTAAAGTGGTTTCAAAATCTATAAAATAGAACCATATTAATATGTATATAATTTCATATATCATCATTTAATAATAACATAACAACCATTCATTAATAATAATTCATTATTTTCACTATTTCTGGTGTTAATTGGCTTGTTTTCTCAAGCGTGTCTCATCATGAAAGGTCAAGTTCATGTGAATATTATGTTGTTATATAATTTATAGAATAATAAACCTAATAAAATTAATATTTTTCGATCAAATATACTTTTAAATCCAATCATAAAAAATTGTTACAAAAAATTAATTATGTTATGATCATGGAGATGATTGATCATAAGCACGCATGAGTAAGAGTTTAATTTTTCAAAGATCATTAGATAAAGATGGAAAATAATATATTTTCCTTATATAATGATCATAATATAATATATGTTATATTATATACTAACTTATATCATCCATGTGGGTTGGGGATGAAAATAGAGTCACATTACTTCATGAAGGTGGTAGTCTACACATACACAGACGAGGTGGTAGTGTAATGTCCCAGAATTTCCGTCTAATATTTTTTAATTATATGGAATTATTCTGAGATAGTGAAATATGAAGGCACATGATTCTGAGGCAAAGAGTTCCCAGAATGATCCGTTGAAGTTTTATTAAAATTTAAATAGCATGTGTGAGTGTTATTCCAGAAAAAGTGTAATTACTCTTAAACAGTTGCCCAAATAAGAAATCTGAGGGCACCGTTGGGTTCAGGATAGCGGGTTAACTCTAGGAGCGACTTAAGATTAGTCGGTGCAGGCCTCTAATGTGAAAACCCATAAATTGCATAAATAAAAATAAAATAATTAAATAAAGTTATTTTATTTTTCAAATTATTATAACTCACGAACGGTAACATTGATTAAAAATTGGAGACCACTGCTAAGCTTGTGAGGGTCTGATTTCTTTGGGAAGATTCTAACATTGGCCAGCACGGGCCAATAGTGGAAGTTAGTTTTTGGCTGTAAATAAAATAATTAAGTAGCAATTGTTTTATTGTTAAAATACATAACATGTAAACGGTACCTCAGATAGATAATTTGAGAGTACCGTTGAGTTTGTTGGAGTGCCTTATTCTTATTTGGAACCTAACCTTGATCAGCGCAGGTCAGGGGTGAATGTTAATAATTTGATGAACTTTTTTTCAGGTACATTCATAAAACGCATGGGCGGTGTTTTCTATCTTTTGAACTAGTGCTTGGTTTAAAAATATGAGGGCACCGTTGAATTCACAACGCCGTGATTCTTTTAAGGGAGACTTCACTTAGACCACAGTTGGTATAGAAAAAAAGTTAGATTTTGAGACTTTTAAAAGAAATAGAATAATTTTTTTTTATTATTTTATTTTTTTCTTATCCTCCAATGGACAAGTAGAGTGTGGGGCCAATAATGTGTCAAGTCATTAAATGGTTGTACAGTCAAACTTATGTAACAATGTCATTTTGGAATTAATAAGGTTCCTAATTAATGATCCCCCATTAATTCCCCACTTTGTTACTTACCTCCCCCTCTCCTATATATATGGAGCTTGTGGAGGGGTATCGACACAGCTTCACCAAGTAGTGATTTGATGGTAAAGTGCCAAGACAACAAACCCTTGGAGGACGGAGCCGGTTCTAGGTGGTGGTTATTACAGACACCGAACTTCGAACCAAAGGACAACGTACGAGTGGTGTTGTTGGAAGCCTATTGCGGGAATGAAAAACACCGACCCACTTCCTCAACCACTGGAATTTCCCCAACGATTTGAGGTAGGGTTTATCATGATTTAAATTCCAAGAGTTTATTGAATCCCTTAATCCTCCATCATGTTTTCATGCTAACACGGAGGGTACTGGCCTAACGAACCTGACTCGAACCCTCTGCTACGTTGATACACCCTTGCGCTCTTCGTCGAATACTACTAGCTTGGAAACACCGACCGGATACATTGGCGATAGCGTGCTATCATGCGCTTCAAGAGGAAGGCGTGGCACAAAGCCGTGGAGGTTGGTGAAAGTGTCACGAACACTAGCTGGATGCGGAAGAAGAGGAGGCACACCAGCGCCACCAGAGGACTCAGGTCGCGGCTCATCAAACGCGGAAGACCAGAGAATGGCGGCTGCCACACTATCCGACCGCGGGTGGTGGAGCGGTGTGCTGTCATGCGCCGTTGGAGAAGTTGGTTGGAAAACCATCCAGCCATGACAGATTGGCAGGAATCGCTCTAGCAGGTTTAGAAAGTTACTTGGCCATGCCATGTGGTGACACAGCTACGAACGCGATGCGCTTCACCATGGTTGGGCCGCGCCCTACACGGCCGAGCCGCTGCCCCGCCGGTCGGTCCATGCTCTAATAGATCGCCCCCTTGTGGGTCGCCCCTTTAAGGGCCGCCCTTTTCGGGTCCCCCTATTTGGGACAGGCTACCTCTTTGTAGGTTGCCCTTTGTTTTTCTCCCCTTGCAGGCCAGGCCAAACCTTGGCCCAGTAGGCCGAGCCTGCCGCGGGCCAGTCTAGACCAGGTCAAACTGGACTCGGGCCTAACCGGGCAAAAAACACTTAAAGGGCCATATCACAAGAACCAGACTCCTATTTGACAAACTGTTTGTAGCATTGAGATCTTGGATCAAGACCGTCCTTTTGGTATACTCCACATGAGTTTTAGAGAAATTTAGAGTACGGATGGGTTGAATCGAACAAGAATCCAACCAGGCCCAAGATCTAAAACACTTCTAACTCATTGACCCGACATCTGATCGATACACCATTCATTGTATTGGAACCCTTATGACAAGGCAGTCCTTTAGGTTACTTCCTTTTAAATATTAGTGGCGGTCGATGTATGATTGATATCTTGAGGGTGGATTCTATGGAACTCGAGTTCACCAAGTGTGAGGAATCCAATGGATGGCAGTGAGGACGAGGTTGGAGACAGATCATATGGAGGATAGTACCGAGTGATACTATGTGGTTCAAAACCAATCCATTTTGGGTTAGATCCTATCTGGGTCAGCATTGAGTGATCCTGTGTGGGTCATCACATACTGATCCTATGATGGCTAGATCCTGTGTGGCTTAGCGCTTAACGATCGTGTGTAGGTCAGCGCATACAGATCCGGTGTGGGTCCGATCCTGTATGGGTCATTACAAGGGATAGTTATTCATCGATCCTATGTGGGTTAGATCCTATGTGGGTCATTACATGGGTTAGTTACCTATTGATCCTATGTGGGTCATTATGGGGTTAAGTTACCTAATGATCCTAAGTGGGTCAGAATCCGTATGGTCAGTAGCGTTACATAATAAGATGATCTAGCTTCACGACTACTCTTTTATACTTCTATATTTCACTAATACTTGGTTTTTGTTGAGACTTTGTTTGAACAAAGTCTTTTACTGAGGTGGTACTACTATCATTGTGGTGTTACCTGTGTGGTACTTCTACCTTCATGGTTTTACCTTTGTGGTATACTACCCTCATGTACAAGATGAGTATAAATTGATAACTTAGGTATATGTATGGGCATTTACCTAAGTAGAGTTGGGATATTTCTTTGTGATTTTTCATTTATAGATCTCTAGGATACCTACAGGGTCTTGGGTTCCCTACTGAGTATCGTTATTCTCACCCCTACACGGGCTTCTCCCGCACCTTGTCGTGTCTTGTGCAGATGACGTGCATCATTGATCGAAACTGAGGGAGCAAGGACTGGATTCTATTCAAGGGTAGACCATTTGGCGTGATGTGATGCAGGGACTGAGGTTCGTGAGCTATACCTATCCTTCATGTAGGATCCTCGGTGGACCATATATGAGCTTTTTTCACCTTTCAGTTGTATATGGACTTTTTAGTTGTACTTATACTTTTCATTTGGGCCTGTGTTCCGGCCCCCTTTACTTTCAGTACTATTTTACTACAGCAGTTTACATTATGGTTGTATCTGGTTATGTTCTAGTCTGTTAGTTTGTATAGGTTTAAAGGTAATGACTTCCCATTAGAGGCATATGCCTATCCGGTGCTAGTCTCCAGCCCTTGGCCTATGGAAGAAGGGCTTGGGGTAGTCATGGCATGGGCCCCGAGGGATGGGTCCTAACCAATTGGTATCAAAGGGGTTCAATTATACTGAATAACTAGGACTCTAGTCTTTTTTATGTGGAAATAGTGTTATGTTTTATGAGTGTGGTTTTCATTTTGGGGTTTCCAGTGTTGATACGGCTGCCGACGTATCCATACACCCGAACCCTGAATTGTAATTTCTGACTTAGTACATGAAAACATGGATTTCATGTGTTTTTGAAAAGTTTTTCTGATGATCTATTTGATTCATCTCACCAAGTATAACTGAATGACTGTGGCACACCTGTCTCTTATCAGGATGCTTCCATGTAGACATCCTGCTATGATTCCTAAGAGAGTACATGATGACGGCCCACTGAGTGATCCTGTGTGGATCAGCACCAAGAGATGAGGCCTTGGTGTAGGGTCCTCTTACTGTGTTGTCACCTTTGAGTGGTGTACTAGTAGCACCACCATCTGTTGGGAAGCAGTTACCACCTGCCACACTGGCAGATGGTTCATACCGACTGAGTGTGTTGCATGAGTTCTAGTGGATTAGGCCTTTGAGGTTTTGAGGTGAGACAGATTCCCAGGCAGTTGAGGACTGGATGGAGGCTGTGGCTAGAGTTTTCCACCTTTTTGGAACATCGGTAGAGAATATGGTGATCCTAACTATTAGTCTTTTTCTAGTGTGTGACCCTGAGGATGGTCCAAATTATGATGAAGCTTCGATACCTGAACTATTACCTGAGATGGTATCATCGGATAGTGGGACAACTATGTCACTGCTAGTTGGTCAGCAGTTACAACAGACAGTACTGGTAGAGGACACATGTTGGCTTAGTGCATCACACGTGTTTCAATATCAGATACCGCTCAGGTTTCGAGGCGGGCCTAAATCACAGGTGGGTAAGGAATAGCTTGAGGAGGTGGCTGAGTTTCTATCTAGCCAGGGCACCATTCTATCAAATGGCGGTCCTGGTAGCGAGCCTTCTATATGGCTCAATAGGACTATGATAGAGTTTAGGTTACCCTAATCTAGTAAAGAGGAAACTTTTCTATGGAAAATCTTGAGAACCTTACTCAATGACGGGTTTTGTCTTTCGATAAAGAGATATGGTATGAGAGTTAACTAGAGCCTTTACAGCTTTGGTAGGATGACATGGTGGTTGCTGAGTATTCATCAAGGAATACTGACCATTCCATGTACTCGAGGAATATAGTACAGTCAATGCATCATGTCTCCGACCCCTGATAGAGGTGTGTTTAGGGACATACGAGCTATTATTATTCTTATATGAATGCGTACTTATGTTAGGGTGCTAGAGATAATATTTTTGGTTGTCTATTCTTTGGCTGAGAGAATACATCCAGTGAAGGTTAGCAGTGTGAAAATAGGAAACTGACACCACTCTTGGAGACTTGGGTGTGTAAAATGATTCGAAAAGATGTAGTGATAGGTATTGATGAATCTGTATGGAAGAAGACATGTAATTGGATCAAATATTGTAGCTTAAGGAGGTTTAGATTTTGACATGTTACAAACACCACCCTAATGTGGTACCCATCAGGCTTAGGGAGTTGGATGACAGGGGAAAGGAGTATCTGCATGCGGTCAAGGAGTGTGACCCAATCGCTCTAGGTATGATTTGAGGAACAGTCTGTGTCTAATACAAGCTATTGTATTAATGAACATATGAACCAATCATTCATTCTTACCACTAATCTTGATCAAGACCTAGATTTTCCGATTAAACCATTGACTTGACCCTTATGTCTGGAGATACCTCTAGGAGGAGACTCAAAAATCACACTTTTTACAAGGGTCTAATCTAACCCTTAAGGTGAGAGTTTCGGTTGGATCCTCTTTGTGACAGCATCGAGGCCTTATAACATTAGTTTGTGTATGGACTGATTATCAACAGTTCATACTCATATATACTTTATTAGGAAAAAAGTTGTGGTTTGTCTATAATGTTTGCATGGGGTTTTCCTTGGTCGAAAAGAAAATATTGAAATCCAACCAGCATAGGATAAACTCATGAATAGGAGGGTGAAAAAGATCTCACTTGACTCAATCATCCTTACCCTCATGGTAGCAGGAGTTTTCAGTTTTCAGTTCCCAAAAGTAGTAGTAGAGTGTGGGAACATATTTTCCAAATACGTTTCTAGGATTACCTCCCCGAAGGGAGAGGGAAATCTGCTTTGGTTGGGTATTACCTAAGATTTGTACCTGAATTCTCCAGGGTATCATCACCATTGTCAGCTTTGATGAAGAAGGGGGAGTCCTTACCATGGATGGAGAAGTGTCAGCAGGGATTTCATGGGATGAAACAACATCGATGGATATAGTTCCTCTAGAATTATGATTGTGAGATAGTCTATACTACTGGGAAGGGGAATGTGGTAGCAGACACACTTAGTAAAAGGTCTGGTCTACAAATGTTGAGTGAGGCATCAGAGTAGCTAGTCGTACTATGAATATCCTTCGTGGACAAATATGGAGCAACTTACATTCGGTCTATGACAGTAACTCCCCTTCTCATTCAGCAAGTCAAGGAGGGGTAGCATTGGGACATTGACTATGAGGCTCAAAATTCTCAGATATCCTCAAGATAGGTATCTGATGGATTTTCTGAAGGTGGGGATCAAGTCATCGTCTTTAGTGTACGTACCATGGTATCAGTGGCACTATGGGAGAAGGTGTTGAGGGAGTTCTATATGTCCCCTCCGGCGGTACATCCTGGTGTGGCAAAGATGTACCAGGACCTCTAGCATCTTCACTGGTGTCCAGGGATGACGAAGGTTAGAGCAGAGTTTGTTTCTTGATGCCTCACTTGTCAGCAAGTGATGGTCGAGCATCGGGTTCCAACAGGCCTAGCACAACCACTAGAGGTGCCAGAGTAGAAGAGGGATGGGATATCCATGGACTTTGTTGCCTGGATTCCACATAAGTCCATGGGACAGGATTCTATCTGGGTGATCATTGATAGACACACCATATCAGACCAATTTCTACCCATCCTAGAGTAGGGATTAGTAGTGGGCTTGGGACGCCTCTACATACATGTGATTGTACGACTTCATGGGGTGACATCGATGATCGTATCTGACAGTGACACACGTTTTACATCCCTTCTGTGGAAGGGATTACATGAGGAGTTCGGGACTCGTCTACATTTGAGCACCACTTTTCATCCTCAAAAAGATGGTCAGATAGAGCAAACCATTCATACACGAGAGGACATGAGTCATGCATGCTTCCAAGATTTTGTCTGTAGTTTGAAGGATCAGTTTCTTTTGGCGGAGTTCACACAAAAAAATAGTTATCACTCCTCCATTGTTTTGGCACCATTCGATTCCCTATATGGTCATCCTTGCAGATCACCTCAGTGATGGACAGACCTAGGGGAGTCAGCACTTATGGGTGAAGAGTTGGGACGAGCTACCACTGAGAAGGTACAAGTCTTCCAAGAGTGAATGAAGACTTGACAGAGCCGACAGAATTCTGATACTGATAGTAGATAGAGACCTTTGGAGTTCTAGGAGGGGGACCACATATTTTTGTGAGTCTCTTTTCAATGGGGACTATGAATATTAGGCCAAGGTGGCATGTTTTCACCGAGTCTTATTGGTCCTTTTCTGATACATCGGTGGATAGGTGAGATGGAAAACCTCTTTTCTCTTCAAACACAGTTGGAGAGGGTTCACGATGTCTTCCACGTATCCCAACTGTGGAGATGTGTGCATGACCCATCACATGTCATCGTCCATGGAGAGAAAGAACATGACTATGGGGAGATGTTTATGGAAGTTCTAGTAGAGATTGAGGATCAATAGTTGGGATTCCTTCATGGGTGGTTGATACAACTAGTGCACATTTTTTGGAAGCACGTCAGCCTCTATGCGAGAACTTGACAGCAGGAGGATCAGATTCATTCTTAGTACCCCATTTTTTTCTTAGTCATTGTTGTGGATTTCAGGGATGAAAAGACCTAAGGTGGGGATATTATAGTGTCTTGTAATTTACCTATAATATTTTTTAAATTATATGGAATTATTTCATGACCGTGAAATCTAACGGCACGTGATTCCGAGGCCTGGAGTGACCGAAATTATCCGTTGAAGTTTATTTAAACTTTAAATAGAATGTGTGATTATTATTCCTGAAAAAGTGGAATAACTCTTAAACGGATAAGTCGATCAGAAATCTAAGGGCATCGTTTCTTTTAGGATGGCGGGTTTACCCTGGGCATGAAAAATGTTTAATCGGCGCAGGCCTCCTGTGAGAAAACCTGAAAATGGTATAACCGTAAATAAAGTATTTAAATTATTTTATTTTATTTTTGAAATGATTATACCTCAAGAACTATAACTTAGATTAAAAATAAGAGACCACCACTGATCTCATGATGGTATTCTTTTTTTGGGAAGATAATAACGTTGGCCAGTGTGGGCCAATAGTGGAAGTTAGTTTTTGGCTATAAATAAAATAATTACGTAACAATTATTTTATTGTTAAAATCCATAACTTCTAGAAGGTACCTCAGATTGAAAATATGAGAGTACCATTGAGTTTGTTGAGGTGTTTTATTCTCATTCAGAACCTAACCTTGACCGACGCTGGTCAAGGGTGAACGTTAATTATTTTCTGAAATTTTTTTCAGGTACATTAAGTAAATGCATGCAAAAAATTTTATAACTTTTGAACTGATGCTTGAATTAAATATATGAGGGCACCATTGAATCCGCAGTGTCGAGATTCGCTTAAGAGAGACTTCACTTCGACCGTAGTAGGTTTTGATAAAAACTAAGATTTTGAGACTTTTAAAAGAAATAGAATAACATTATATTATTATTTTATTTTCATTCTTATCCTCTAATAGACAAGTGGAGTGTGGGGCCAGCAATGTGTCAAGCAATTAAAAGTCTTGACCTATCAATTTTAAGTAATTTAATTGTTGGGGACTTAGTGAAGGTTCCAAATTAGTGAGCCCCCATTAATTCCCCACATCGTTTCTTTCTCTACCCCTCTTATATATATGGATCTTGGGGAGGGGTATCGACAAAACTTCACCAAGTAGAAAAATTGTGGTAAATTGTCGAGACACTAATCCCTTGGATGACGGAGCCGGTTCTAGCAGGAGGTGACAATGGACACTGAACCTCGAACCGACGGACGATGTACGAGCATGGCCGTTGGAAGCCTATTGTAGGAATGAAGAACACTGGGCCACTTCGTCAACCACATGAATTTATCCAATGATTCTAGGTAGTGTTGTATCTTGATTTAAATTCCAAGATTTTTTGAATCCATTTATCCTCCCTCATGTTTTCGAGTTAACGCGGAGGGCACGGGCCAAACGAACCTGGCCCAGACCCCCCGCTACTTTTCTACACCCTTGAAATCTCCGTGGAATATGGCCATCACTGAGATAGTGACCGGCTATGTTTGGGATAGAGCACCATCACGTTCCGAAATATGAAGCTTTGGAATGAAGTAGAGGTAGTCAGAGAAAGTGGCCAAAACACCGGCTGGCCACGAAAGAAGAGGAGGCGGTACACCAGCGCCGCCGGAGGACTTGGGCCATGACTCGTCAGCCGTGGCGCACCAAAGGAAGGCGTCGTCCACACCAATCGTCTGTGGGTGGTGGAGCAACACACCATCGCAGACCATTTGATAAATAGGATGACACACTAGCCAACAGTGATGAATCGGTAGGACCAGCTCCAGCAGGTCTCGCAAAATACCCTACAACGCCACGTGGCATCGTTGCTGCGAAGGAGCTAAAAGTCCTTCGAGCCATTTGAGAATTTGAGGGTGCTGCTCCCCCGTTCCACCAAGCCCGAGCCCCTTATCGGCCACACATCACCCCGACTGAAACATCACCCTGTGGGATGGGCCGCCTACCTAGCGGGCCGTGTGCCTGGTGCCCCCCCCCAGCACGTGTCGAACCACACGTGGTCGGGCCACCACATTACGGGCCACCCTTTTCAGGCCGCCCTATTCTGGATGGGCCACCCCATTATGGACTGGACTTTGCAGGATGCCCCTTGCAGGTCAGGCTGAGCCCACTACGACCCAGCCTAGACCGGGTCGGACCGGACCTGGGCCTAGAAACACATAAAGGGAAATCTCTTGAGAACTGGATGTTCGTTTCAATAACCATCTATGGCATAGAGATCCTTATATTTTCATGGTCATTTTGGTATACTCCACTTGAGTTTTGGAGAATGTTGGAGTATGGCTGGGTTGGATCCAAACCAAATCTAACCGGGCCCCCGGAGCTAAAACGCATATAACTCACAGACCGGGAGTCTGATTGACGTTCCATCTATCACGTTGGAACCCTTAAAACATGGAGGTCCTTTGGATTACTTCTTTTTGGATATTAGTAGCATTCATGGTTTGACCGATATCTCAAGGGTAGATTCTATAGAACTCAAGCGCACTGGGTGCGAGGAATCTAGTGGTTGGCAGTGAGGCAGAGGTTGGAGACAGATTATACGGAGGTTAGTACCGAGCGATCCTGTGTGGCTTAGTACCGATCCTGTGTGGGTTAGTACAAATCCTTTGTGGTTCAGATAATGTGTGGGTCACCTCTCAATGATCCTACGTGGGTCATTTCATACTTTTCCTGTGTGGGTCAAATCTTGTGTGGCTCAGGTCCTGTGTGGGTCAGCGCTCAGTGATCCTATTTGGGTCAGTGCATACCGATCCTGCGTGGGTCAGATCCTATGTGTGTCATTGTGGGGGTTAGTTACCTATTTATCCTATGTGGGTCATATCCTGTGTGTTTCATTACTGGGGTTAGTTACCTATTGATCCAGTGTGGGTCATAACTTGTGTGGTTCATTGTAGGGGTTAGTTACCTACCGATCATGTGTGGGTTAGACTCTGTATGGTATGCAGCCACTACTATAAATTAAACCAATAGCCACGGATCTATAACCATGGTTTTATAGACCTATGTCTATATCTTATTTTATAGCCATGGTTTTGTATATTCTTTCATGGCTGAAAATTTTCCCTATCCTTTTTTTTCAAATCCTATCAGGATCCTCCTTTATTCACCCTAGATCATTTTTTTACAAATCACGTCGGGCTCCTCCTCCATCCTCCCGTGATCATGACCCTCCGAACTCTGTCTCTCACGGCGGTGAACCTCCAAACCCTAGAAGTCTCTCACTACGTGTGACCCTCCTTCCCTGACCCATCGCGACCTCTCCTCTCCCCGATCCTCCTCCACTGATGGTTCCCCTCACAAGCCTCTGAACCCTCGACATCTCTCACGGAGGTGCCCTCCTCTCCGATACCCAATGCGTGCGACCCTCCTTCCCTGACCCATTGCGAACTCTTCTATCCCCGATCCTCCTCCACCGATGCTCTCCCTTGCGATGTTGCCCATCACTGACACTGAACAAGGAAACCCCACCACGAGCCACTGTCACAAAATGCAGGACACCTCACCTCCCCTACCGACGTTGCTCTTATGAGGCCTCCCCACCACATTCGGCGTGCCTATGATGCAGCCAACCCCCTCTAGGTAATCCTCCCCCTCCTTTTTATGAAAAATTATGTGTTCATTATTTTTTTATCATTGTGTAGAAGTAAACATGAATTTTCTAACATGTTTGAGTATGGTAAAGAGGTTTTTGAATTAGATACATTATTCTAACTATAATTGATATGCGTGGAGTGAGGAACAAGTGGGTTTTGGTGAAGAACCAATTAGTCTAGATTGGTAATCTACATGGTCGAGTTGTGGATAATTGGAATCGATAAAAAATGATGGTATCAAATTTTTATAGTTAAATTGGGAATTAGGGGATCATCCTGGACGCTTCTCAAGGATTGAAATTCTTATGGTTGGCAGATTTTAATGACCCACAGAATTATAGGGTTGGTAATTTTGGAGGAATTTGTTTTTTTCCTAAAGAAGGGAGATTTTTGAGAATTGGGATATGGATTGGAATTTCTATAATTAATACATCTCTCAGTTGGGTTTTCATTTGATGCTAATGGTTATTTAGAGGGTTGGTTTCCAAATAGTAGGGTGGTGGAAAATCGCAAAAAACTGTAGTAGTTATTGGGTATTCAATTAGGAGGCACTAGGTGCCTCTTAATGGGTTTGTAAAAAACTATAGCCTTTATAAGGTACCCGATGGAGGGGTACCAGGTACTCAGTGGGATGGAAAGTGTAGCAAACCTCTTATAAGGGCCATCAGGTACACGATGGAGGTGGATTGGTTACCCAGTAGGGATGGGTATTGTTTTTTAAGGATAACAAAATAGTTATTTGGGATTCCACCTCTAAAAATGCCTTATGGAGTTCTTCTACTTTAAATGGATAGAGGTAAATATTCCCCTTCTACCTCCAATATTCTTTCGTGGTTATATCTTTTTATATTTAGTTATTTTTGGTATGGTTTGTATCAGATTTCACCAAGACTTATTATGGCACATGAGAATGTGATGTTTCCAAGATTTATATATCCATTGAAATGTTAGAAATATTGTGGTACATGGAAACATTGTTTTATTTTTCTCATTATGATAGATACTCCAATTATTTTTTATTTATTAAATTTATCCTTGATGAAATAATTACATTTTCACCATTCCCTCATAGAATGTGGTGCAATGACATTAAACATCCACATTCTCATATTTAACCATGATTTCATGTGATCTTATTATTTCTTATATTTTGATATCTTTACCCAAAAAAATATACCAATTAGAATATTATATGTTTACTAGCATGATTATTATTTATCATGGTTGATTCCCTACATAAATATTCGCACAACAGGGTTTCTTATAGATTATATGTTAATACAATTATAATATTTCTTGGATTATGGTATGATAAAACATGACCATGATGTATCATGATCAGATTTTGGGGTTATATTTAAAAATATATATGTTCTAGATACATCCCCAAGCTAAAGGTGTGCTCATGGAATTTACAGATCTATCTTATAGTGATAAAATCGAATATTTGACCACTTATTATTCTTTGGTGGTTCATCATTATTAGATTTAAAAATATCAACATTGATAATGAAGTTACCATAATTGAAGATACTATGTGAAGACATGGGCCTAATGATATTATTCCCACTAGGAAAAATTATAAATGTTACATCTTCCACTTTACCTATAGTTTTCAATAATAATATTTTTTTTAAAAAAAATAAGTAAATTCATAATTCTGAAACTAAACCTCTAAACATGTTAGAGTGAATTGAGGTTCTTCAACATGTTCAATTTACTACATTCATGAATATTATTGAATGAAAAAATAGTGGAGACATGGTATCAACAAACTATACTAATCCTGGGTTCCTCTCCATTATATGTGTCCAATATTTAGAAACCCATGTTTCTTCTCTTCTTGACTTCCATGCACCTTCTTCGCGTCAATCCCTTACTCTCCCTCCCTCCCTCTTCAACATGCATTTTACCTCAAATTCTCCTCAAACTCGGGGTTCGTCGCTTATCAACCTAGGGTTCATTGTCTTCCTTTGCGTCATACTGTTTCTTTTGCCTCACTCCCTCTTCCACATGTGGTTTCCCCCGGTTTCTCCCCACGCTCACGCTTTTTCTTCTTTCGATCTGTGGTCCCCACAGACCCCAGTCGTCTTCCTCTTAATCTCGGTTCTCGTCCACTCCTCTGATTCCCACACACTATTGCCGTCGTCATACTCCAATACCATCCTTTGCATCAATGCACCCTAATTCCCTCTATTGACTATGGTGCTGCCTTCCTTTTCTAGATCCAAAATTTGTTCACATCAACGCCAGGTATCAATTTCCCTCAGTTGCTCCTCTAACTCGATTATCACCTCCTGTCAAGCTACAGTTCCTGCCTACCCCGGTCGACATCTCCCTCCATAACCCGGTTCCTCTACACTCCTTCAGGTGTTCCTAGTATTATCGGTCTGATATGAGATATACCTCGGTGAAGCATGCCCTATACTCACTTCGTCTTTCCATTCACCATCACCGAAACTTGCTACATTCTTCAAAAATCTATCTTATTGTTGCTTCGTAGAAATAGACGAGAGGGTAGAAATAATCCCTAAGTGCAGATTCATCGAGCTCCTGATGAATCATGCATATGGTATTTTCTCTTCTGTAGCATCTCAGTATCATTTTTCTCTGATCTATAGTCTCAAATTTCACTATGTTCATACTAATTTTTCAGGGTGTAGTACGATATAGTGCTTCACAAATGGTGGGTTCTCATAAGTTTATAGAAAAAAATTCAGTTCTCTCCAAGATTTATTTTTTCCAGATACATATAGATTTTTCAAACATCAATACTATATATCTCTTGTTTTGATTCACCAATTACTACTTGTACTTCTTTTTTTGTCAATATTGCTTCATCTAAAATATCTTCCATGGTTGAACAACTTCTATGTTATTAGGATTTTTTCTCAACACTGGAGAACTTTTCTTTGAAGCTCAAAAGTGTTTGATTTTATTTGTGAATTCTTATTTCTCACATTCTAAACATTTATGTTGAGGAAACATGGTTTTATCTTCTTTCACGTGTTTATTATTGTTTGAAAATTGCATATTCACTAGAGAAATTATATAACTCTCAATGTTTTTCATTTTTTTGGTTTATCCTTTTATAACAGATCAGACTATATGATCAAACAATATTTCTTATCATGTTCAACCTTTTGAATAGGTGTGGATCCATTTTTTGTTATGATATATTCTATTTTATTATAAATTGTGTCCTCTAGTAAACTTTTATTATCGGGTGGGATAAAAACATGTATTGAACAAAACCAAATTAAGCTGAAACTCAAGACAAACTAATTATATACCATTAACAAGAAGAATAATTGTTAATTAATAGGAATGTACTATTTTATAGTATAATTTTGAAACATGGATCTATTTCCCCCTTACTTGTAGGAACATGATTTGACCCATGGGTCATTGTGATTCTTCTATGTTGGGAGGTGACATGTATAGTCATAGGAGACAGGTATTTTTTAGTTTACTTTTTAATCTATTTTATTTATCGCATTGGCCACTTAGGTATTTTACTTATTTCTGTGGAAAAAGGGTAATTCTATTTTGCGAAGGGGGGAAAATGGGGTTCAGATTGTTTCAGTTTTCCGGCTGAAAGAGCGCTGTCGTGGGCGCCCTCAAATGATTAGTATGATTTTGGGGTACTTAGGTGCAGCAGAGTGGCTGACCAAGGTCGTCTCTCAAAGGAGGAAGTGCATTAAAACAATTTTTAGAGGTATTTTAGAAGTAAAATAAAAGAGTATAAAAACACTACTTGAAAGGATGGGGGTGGTTGTTTATATTTTATGAATCTAGAAGAAGTTTTCTAGAAGAAGATTGTATTTTTTATGTTTTTTTTTTTGAAATGAAGTTTGATTAAAATGACACAACAAAAAGATGTTTGTTTAGACAATATTTGAAAAGAAGTAATCGATCTAACTCTACCTCTTCAATCATTTATTAATCATTATCATTTAAATTAATATTCACTTAATTATGATCCCTTAATTTGTTAAATCCCAAACCCTGGGAGAATTAACTTTACCACGAAGATTGAAGTGAATTTAACCTTAGGCTAACTTCGGAACATGCAATCACAACACCCTGCTTTGATTGATGTTCTAAAATTAGCTTATGGTCAGTGGTAAATTAAGGCACATAAACACTCTGTAAATTAGGATTAATTGAGTTTAGGGATTATATTTGAACTCTACAAATTGATCCAGTGTGGTCTTGAATTACCGGTTAAGGTTGCGCTCTCACAGTTCACACAATTCCCAACCTCGCGTGTTTTGTGTTAACTATTAAATTGCTTTCTTAGTTTCATTTAAATTGAAAACTCAATTAATAGATCATAATATGTGAATTACAGTAGCTCATTGATTCAAAATAAATGAATGAAGAAGGATAGAGGTCGATCGATTACTAAAAAGAACTACTCTTCCATGGGTGGTGTAGTCATCGTGGAGACGTTTTGTAAAAGAAACAGATTGAAAGGGTAGAACCCAATCATGTCTCCACCCTTGATTCCAACCCAATTAATAAGATTAATAGAATAAGAAGAGGGATGAACATAGAAGATTATTTGAAGAAAAATTCAAGAAACAAACATGAAAGAAAAGAAATACAAAGAAGAGGTGGGAGAGGAGAGCCTTTTTGGAAGAGAGGTTTGCACAAAGTCTTACTTCTTCCAAGAGTTGTGAGGGGCTCCCAAGAGACACCCTTGCGGCCACACCTTCCCAAAGCCTCTACCAGCCTTCTCAAATAGTTAAAACCCCCTTTAAATAGAGTTTGTGAGGTCTAGGGATACATAACTTTTTAAGTGTGAAATGAAAAACTCGGCCAAATATTTTATTCCAACTTTCACTGCCCATTTGACCTCCAAAACGCGTGAATTGACTGGCATTCCAGAAGGATGATGTGTGACAAATCCTGTCCCGGAGCTTTCCTCAAACTTTGGGCTCAAGCCAAGCCCGTATGTAGAAGATATGGCCCAAATACAGAACCCATGTCCATTCTGCCGAGTCCAGCCCACCATTGGATTAATGGCTCATTTACTCCATCCAAATGCATTTTTTAGCTCTAGTGTCCTGAATTAAGATTGTATAAAATGAAGTTAGGAACTCTGATACAAAATTTCAAATTCAAATAATAAATTTAAAAATATTTATCTTCGAAATACTACAGTGCACTATTAAGGGTAAAACTGGAATATTCACCAAATTTTCAAATGAATGATCAAATCCCAAATATTTTATAAATAAACATATTTAACACAATGTGAGGAAATTATTTCATTTTTTATCAATAAAATATTCAATAAAATAGTGTTTTATCAACTCCCCCACACTTACCCTTTTGCACACCTGGGCAAAACCTCATATCATGTAAACATCAATATCAAATCAAAACCAATTTTAAAACACATATCCTTAAGATCAATCAATTTCACACCAAGAATAAAAAGATATCATGACTCATAAAAAACCTTATTTCAAGTTCTACATTTATATCATTCAATATATTTCCACTTCATTTATCCTCCCATGCACAAAACACTTACCTCTCTTGAATTTTCTCTCATCACTCAAATATCAATTTTTTTGAAATGTCTCTCTCATCCAAACACATACAAGGGTCACCATAGGCTTGATAGATTCCTAAATCGCTACCCGATGTGAGTCAAGGACATATGTTTATCATGAGGACTTTTTAGGGTTGTTTTGTGGCTTTCGGTTGGTAGGATTAAGATGTGAATAACTCTGAGGCTGAATGAGGAGGGCTTGACTCTTTTGAAGCAAAATTGCATTAATCTAATTTTCACTTAAATATGGTCTTCTCTTCAATCCCCATAGTATCAATTCAGCTCCATCATCATGAAAAGTCATGAAAGGTTTACACCATTCATTATTTCAACATAAATAATGTCAATCTTTTCAAACATGATTTTCTTAAAAGCTCCAGATTGGCACAACTTTCCACCTCAATTAGATGCTTCAGAAAAGGCACAGCTTCAATTGTCATGAAAGCTACAGAAAAGGCACAGCTTTCAATATAATGAATTTCTTTAGAAGTAAACACATCTCTTCAGAATTTAATTTTCCACCCAAAGTATCACAGAATGTGGTGGCAAAACCAAGACAACTTCCCCCACACTTAAGCTCAACTAGATTATGCAATTTCACTTCAAGAGTTGGTTGGATAGGGAAAATTGGCTTGTAATGTGGCTTAACCTAACAGTTTGTGCATGGCTTCTAAGGGATAAAAGGATTAAATATTCAAGGTAGGCCATTATAAAAAAAGATTCTTTGAAATAGGGGCTTTAATACCAAACAAATGCCTCAATCATTTAAACATATGTACCTCAAACCCTCATGTTTTGATAGGAATAGATCAAATTCTGGTTAAATCAATCATGGTTTGGTTCTCTCAAGAAGTGAGGTGAATTTAAATAATATGAAAATAATGGTTTAGAAGCCTCACAGGAAAGTGATTTCAAATATAAAGACAGTGAGATTGGCATGGGATTCAAAATCCAGCGTACTTTTTATGAAATTACTAAATATTTGAACTTGAAAAAAACTCATTTCAGCATTCATTTAAGATTAGTTTCAAGGGGTAAATTTTTTCACTTATTGATATGGATTTAAAAATGGTGATGAGAATCATTTCAGCCCAAAAGTTTCAAAAACACACAGAAAATTGTAAAATAAACACACAAATTTTGAAAAACACAATTTTTTTTTTGTTTTTTTTGAACAAGAAATCAATTTAAATTACTAAACTAAAAGGTTCCCTACCCCACACTTAAAATATTGCATTGTTCTCAATGTGAACCTATGAGATGATATATGCACATGAAATTTAGAATTTTTAAATAGGAAAAATAATATAAAAGTGAAAGGGTTAGGAACAGCCTGATGTGATCAAGTGATGATGGGGTCATGCAGTGTGATAAAATCCACTACATTAGTAGGATGTCCCTCAATGTATCTCTTCAAACGTTTCCCATTGACTGTAAAGCTCCTTACAGTGTCCTCTTGTGTGATCTCTACTGCACCATAAGGAAAAACATTAGACACAATATATGGACCTAACCATCTGGAATGCAACTTAGCAGGCATCAACTTCAGTTGTGAACTATAGAGAAGGACTTTCTCTCCAACAAGAAACTCCCTTTGTTGGATCATTTTGTCATCATCAGCTTTTGATCTTTCCTTGTAGAGCCTTGAGTTCTCATATGATGACAGTCGAATCTCCTCAAGCTCTTGAATTTGCAACTTCCTTTGAATTTCATCTTGGGCCAAATCCATGTTATATTTCTTTATAGCCCAATATTCTCGATGCTCGACTTCCACAGGGAGATGAAACACTTTCCCAAAAACAATCCGAAATGGGGACATACCGATAGGGGTCTTGTATGCTGTCCTATAAGCCCACAATGCATCATCCAAGCGCTTGCTCCAATCCTTCCTATTTGGCTACACGGTTTTCTCCAAGATTTGTTTCAACTCACTATTTGAAACCTCAGCCTGGCCATTTTTTTGGGGGTGGTATGGTGTTGATGTTTTGTGTGTCACCCCATATATTCAAGGAGGGAAGCAAAATTCCTATTGCAAAAGTGCGTCCCTTGGTCACTGATGATGGCCTTTAGTACTCCAAACCTGCAGAAAATTTGAGCCTTGACAAAATCCACTACAACATGAGAATCGTCAGTCCTAGTGGACTTGGCCTCCTCCCATTTACTCACATAATCAACAGAAACCAAAATATAAAAAAATCCAAATGAACTAGGAAAAGGACCCATAA
The DNA here is from genome assembly GCA_963277665.1 of Viscum album. Lineage (NCBI taxonomy): Eukaryota > Viridiplantae > Streptophyta > Magnoliopsida > Santalales > Viscaceae > Viscum > Viscum album. Next base: position 407,910,008 of record OY728129.1, on the reverse strand, counting down.
AATCAATGCCCCATACATTAAAAATCTCACAAAATAGTACGGGTTGTTGGGGCATCTCATGTCTCTTAGAAATGTTCCCAGTGTTTTGGCAACGAGTGCATGACTTAAAAAACACATGGGCATCATGGAATAAACTATGCCAATATAATCTAGTGTCCAAAACATTCCTAGTTGGCCGTTGGGGTCCAAAGTGTCCACCACATACATGTGTATGACAGAATTGCAAAACAGACTCAAACTCATGATCAGGAATACACCTCCTAATAACTTGGTCACTACACATGCGCCAGAGGTAAGGATCATCCCACACATAAAACCTAGACTCGATTTTTAATTTTTGGACTTGATGATTCTTCAAATTTGCTGGGATTTCAGAGGAAACAATGTAATTAACTAAATCAGCATACCAAGGATGCGTACCTGAGATGGTATAGAGATTTTCATCGGGGAAAGTGTCCTGAAGTGGTACCTGATCCAAGGTGTCATCCTTTAGTGTGTGAGTAAGCCTACTCATGTGGTCCGCCACCAAATTCTCTGATCCCTTCTTGTCCTTTATCTCAATATCAAATTCCTGAAGAAGGAGCATCCAACGGATAAGTCATGGCTTTCCATCTGGCTTCTTTAGGAGGTACCTCAAAGATGCATGGTCAGAAAAAACAACTACTTTAGAGCCCAATAAATATGAAAGGAGCAAATATGACAGCAAGAAACCCCTTTTTGTGGTTGTGTAATTTGATTAGGCTGAATCTAGTGTCCTTGATGCATAAGCGATAACATGTGAACGCCCCTCCACCCTCTGAGATAAGACAGCTCCAACCGCGAAGTTGGAGGCGTCACACATAAGCTCAAAAGGAATCTACCACCTTGGGGGTTGTATGATAGGTGGAGTGGTCAGACGTTGTTTTAGCTCATCGAATGAATTCCTGCAAGAAACATCAAACACAAAATCAGAATCCTTTTGAAGTAATCTTGACATAGGAAGAGCAATCTTACTAAAATCTTTGATGAAGCGCCGATAAAATCCTGCATGACCTAGGAAAGATCTAACATCACGCGCACATTAAGGATATGGTAAGGATGAAATAATATCTACCTTTGATCTATCAACCTCTATCCCATGATTTGACACTACATGCCCTAAGACAATGCCATGCTCTACCATGAAATGACACTTTTCAAAGTTCAGGACCAGATTCTTCTCAATACAACGATTCAACACCTTTCCCAAACTAATTAGACATTCATCAAATGAAGACCCATACACTGTAAAATCATCCATAAATACCTCCATGCAGGTCTCAATAAAATCAGAAAAAATACTCACCACACATCTCTGGAAGGTACCTGGGGCGTTGCAAAGTCCAAATAGAATCCTCTGGTAGGCAAATGTGCCAAAGGGACAGGTGAATGTAGTCTTCTCCTGATCCTCTGGAGCTATAGGAACCTGAAAATATCCAGAAAATCCATCCAAGAAACAATAGTGTGTTTTCCCAGCTAGTCTCTCGAGCATTTGATCTATAAATGGGAGGGGGAAATGGTCCTTACGAGTGGTCTGATTTAGTTTCCTATAATCAATACACACATGAAAACTGTTTTGCACCCTCATTTGAACTATATCATCTTTCTCATTTTTAAGAACAGTAAAACCAGTTTTCTTAGGCACAACCTAAATTGGACTTACCCACTGTGAATCTAAAATGGGAAAGATTATACCTGCCTCGAGCAATTTCTCAACTTCCTTTTTAACAACTTCCAGGAGGGTGGGATTGAGTCTCCTTTGTGGTTGTCTCACCGGTTTCGCCCCATCCTCCAAGAGAATCCTATGCATGAAAATGGAGGGGCTAATATCTGATATGTCAGCCAAGGTCCACCCAATCGCCCTGATGTTCTCCCTCAAAATATTCAAAAGATTTTCTTCATGTTCAAAAGGGAGATTGTTAGCAATGATAACAGGTAATATCTCACTACTCAACAAGTATGAGTATTTCAGATTTGGTGGAAATGTCTTGAGTTCGAATGAAGGAGGGTGTAGTATGGATGGAGACATTGAAGGAACTGAAATATGTGCACAAAGAGCATCAGTATCAGAATAGACATCATCCAAATCATAGAATAAAGCATCAAATCCATCAGCATACTCAACAGCCATTTCATAATCAGAGTGAACATGATCAAAATTATAATTTGAATCCACATAAAAATCAAGTCCAAGATAGGATTGTGTATCAGAAACATGTCCGGAAGTGCTCTTAGACATCAAACTCGAACCAATACTTATATTCTCCCTAAGCATAGGACAATCAAATTCTATGGAGTTTTTATTTGATGGTTCAAAATGGGAGATAACAAAAGCAGAATGGTCCTCTGAGGGGTACTTCATGGAATCCATAACATTAAATATCACAACTTCATCTCCAAACTCCATGGAAAGTGTACCCTCATTGACATTTATGATAGTTTTTGCAGTTTTGAGGAAGGGTCTACCTTTTATAATGGGGGAATGAGAACTTACCTAATCATACTCCATGTTAAGAACATAGAAATCTGCTGGAAAGATCATGTCTCTTACCCGGACAAGTACATCCTCCAGGACTCCTGCTGGATATGTCGTAGCTCTATTCGCCAATTGCACCACTACTCTTGTTGGCTTCAACTCACCAACCTGAAAGGAAGAGAATACAGAGTGAGGCATCACATTTATGGAAGCTCCCAAATCACAAAGAGCTTCAGAGAAGTGCAACTCTCCTATGGTACATGGGATGGGGAATGTCCCGGGATCCTTGCACTTTGTTGGCAGTGCTATAGTTGGTGTAATGAGTGTCGATACATTCCTTCCAAGGCTAATCCTCTCATTCCCCTTGAGCCCTCTTCGATTGGTGCATAGTTATTTTAAGAATTTGGCATACCTTGGGATTTTCTTAATTGCTTCAAGTAGAGGAATGTTGATCTCCACACGCTTGAATGTGTCCAAAACCTCCTTTTCCATTGCTTCTTCAGCCATCTTCTTGGTTTGAACAACCCTGTTTGGAAAAGGAAGGGGTTTAGGAGGAACAACATCAATATTTTTCTTACCTTTATCTTTCTCCTTGGATTTCTCATCAGTTGGTTTGGAATGCGGCTTCTCTGGAGTTGAGGTGAATCCCGGTGGAATGGTAGGTACAGATGTATCATTCATTTGCTTCCCACTTCTCAATGTGATGGAACTAACATTCCCCTTTGGATTTGGAGTGGGTTGGGAAGGTAGATTTCCGGAATTCTTACTTACAAGTTCATGGAGGGAGGTGGCAATCTGGCTCATTTGAGTCTTCAACTCCCTCAGCTCCTAACTTTGACTCTTCAGCTCATTCTGTTGATTAAGAACAATTTGCTTCAAAAGATCATCAGTATTAGAATCTACCTTTGGTGGAGGATTCCCTTGTTGCTGACTTGCTGATGCTTGGGCTTCAAATCTCCTTTGGGGTTGTTGGAAACCCTGCTGGTAAGGAGGAGGCTGCTTGATGTTTGGTTGAAAAGGGGGCCTTTGTTGTTGTCTAGAGAAATACCTCATGTCCAGTTGATATTTCCACCCTTGGTTGTATGTTGGAGAAAATGAATCAAACTTATTTTGGGGATATGGTTGTTGTTGCTGCTGAAATGGTCTCCCTGGGAATATTGCTGCGCAATCCTCTGTCTCTTGTAGTTGTGGGCAACAGTCAGTTGGGTGGCTTGTCTCAGTGAAAATGCCACAAGGCCTTGAAGGAGGGGGTAGAGATGTCTTTTGTTCCAAAGCAATTTTCCTCACCATAGTTGTCAATTCTTCTAACTTGGTATCAATCAAATGACTCTCAAGAGAAGAAGGACTTACCTGATGTACTCCCCTGACATGTGGTGTACCTCTATCACCAAATTGTTGGGAGTTTTGGGGCATCTTGTCGATCAACGCACGTGCAGCTACTACTGTCTTTTCCACCAATGCTCCTCCAGCCGCAGCATCTACCATGCTTCTCTCCATAGGTGTGAGTCCTTCATAGAAGTACTGGATGAGTAATTGATCACTGATTTGGTGATGTGGGCAGCTTGCACACAACTTCTTGAATCTCTCCCAGTACTCATACATTGACTCCCCTTAGGATGTCTTGATCCCTGATATCTCCTTTCGAATGGATGTTGTCCTTGATGCTGGAAAAAATCTTTGAAAGAAAAGACATTTCAAATCATTCTAACATGTTACATCTTCAGGTTGCAAATAGTACATCCAATCTTTTGCAGCTTCATCAAGTGAGAATGGGAATGCTCTTAATTAAATTTGATCTTCAGAAACATTTCTTGGTTTTAAAGTTGAGCAAACCACATTAAATTCCTTAAGGTGTTTGTTGGGATCCTCACCAGATAAGCCATGAAACTTTTGAAGAAGGTGAATTAATCCAGATTTCAATTCAAAGTCTGATTCGAGATTTGGGTATGCAATACAATTTGGTTGATAGTTAATATCAAGTGCAGCCAATTCTCGAATGGTTCTATTAAGTTCATTTCCATTATTTCCAGCCATTGGTTCCTCTTTTATGTTTGAATTTGAATTTCTTCCAATTTCAATGTTTCCAGAATAGAGGAATTCACCAACTGGTTGAATATTAAAACTTCCTATAGATTGGGAATGTCTGATTCGTGCCCTAAGGCTACGTTCAATCTCAGGGTCAAGATCTAAGAGATATTTGGGATTATTTCGTGTCATAGATTAAATAAAAATGAAAAGAAAAAAAGTGGACCATAGTAAAATAAAAATGAGAAGTTTGAGTTGATGGTCCAAAAAGAAGTAGAAGAAAATAAAAGAAGAAGAATAAAAATCAGATTGGGTAAAGAAGGAAGAAAGAAGAGAGGAAGAGAATAAAATGTAAAATAAAATAAATAACTCTAATTGGTTGAAATAATTACTTGCCTCCTGGAAACGGCTCCAATTTGAAAGAGCGCTGTCATTGGCACCCTCAAATGATTATTATGATTTTGGGGTACTTAGGTGCAGCAGAGTGGCTGACCAAGGTCGTCTCTCAAAGGAGGAAGTGAATTAAAACAATTTTTAGAGGTATTATAGAAGTAAAATAAAAGAGAATAAAAACACTACGTGAAAGGATGGGGTGGTTGTTTATAGTTTATGAATCTAGAAGAAGTTTGCTGGAAGAAGATTGTATTTTTTTTGTTTTTAGTTTTTAAATGAAGTTTGATTAAAATGACACAACAAAAAGATGTTTATTTTGAAAATATTTAAAATACGTAATCGATCTAACTCTACCTCTTCAATCATTTATTAATCATTATCATTTAAATTAATATTCAATTAATTATGATCCCTTAATTTGTTAAATCCCGAACCCTACGAGAATTAACTTTACCACGAAGATTGAAGTAAATTTAACCTTAGGCTAACTTCGGAACATGCAATCGCAACACCCTGCTTTGATTGATGTTCTAAAATTATCTTATGGTCAATGGTAAATTAAGGCACATAACCACTCTATAAATGAGGATTAATTGAGTTTAGGGATTATATTTGAACTCTACAAATTGATCCCGTGTGGTTTTGAATTACCGATTAAGGTTGCGCTCTCACAGTTCACACAATTCCCGACCTCGCGTGTTTTGTGTTAACTATTAAATTTCTTTCTTAGTTTAGTTTAAATTGAAAACCCAATTAATAGATCATAATATGTGAATTTCAGTATCTCATTGATTCAAAATAAATGAATGAATAAGGATAGAGTTCGATCGATTACTAAAGAGAACTACTCTTCCATGGGTGGTGTAGTCATCGTGGAGACGTTTTGCATAAGCAACAGATTGAAAGGGTAGAACCCAATCTTGTCTCCACTCTTGATTCCAACCCAATTAAGAAGATTAAGAGAAGAAGAAGTGGGATGAACACAAAATATTATTTGAAGAAAAATTCAAGAAACAAACATGAAAGAAAATAAATACCAAGAAGAGAAGAGTGAGGAGAGCCTTTTTGGAAGAGAGGTTTTCACAAAGGCTTACTTCTTCCAAGAGTTTTGAGGGGCTCCCAAAAGACACCCTTTCGGCCATAGCTTCCCAAATCCTCTACCGGCCTTCTCAAAGAGTTAAAACCCCCTTTAAATAGAGTTTGTGAGGGCTAGGGATATATTACTTTTTAAGTGTGAAATGAAAAACACGGCCAAATATTTTATTCCACATTGCACCGCCAATTTTACCTCCAAAACTCGTGAATGGACCGGCCTTCCAGAAGGATTATTTGTGACAAATCATGTCCCCGAGCTTTCCTCAAAATTTGAGCTCCATCCAAGTCCGTATGTAGAGGATATGACCCAAATACAGAACCCATGTCCATTCTGTCGAGTCCAGCCCACCATTGGATTAATGGCTCATTTACTCCATCCAAATGCATTCTTTAGCTCTAGTGTCCTGAATGAAAGTTGTATAAGATGAAGTTAGGAACACTGTTACAAATTTCAAATTCAAATAATAAATATATAAATATTTATCTTCGAAATACTACAATGCACTATTAAGGGTAAAACTGGAATTTTCACCATATTTTCAAATGAATGATCAAATCCCAAATATTTTATAAATAAACATATTTAATACAACGTGAGGAAATTATTTCATTTATTATCAATAAAATATTCAATAAAATAGTGTTTTTTCAACTCCCCCACACTTACCCTTTTGCACACCTGGGCAAAACCTCATATTAAGTAAACATCAATATCAAATCAAAACCAATTTTAAAAAACATATACTTAAGATCAATCAATTTCACACCAAGAATAAAAAGATATCATGCCTCATAAAAAACCTTATTTCAAGTTCTCCATTTATATCATTCAATATATTTCCACTTCATTTATCCGCCCATGCACAAAACACTTACCTCGCTTGAATTTTCTCTCATCACTCAAATATCAATTTTTTTGCAATGTCTTTATCATCAAAACTCATACAAGGGTCACCTTAGGCTGGATAGATTCCTACATCACTACCCTATGTGAGTCAAGGACATGTGTTTATCATGAAGACTTTTCAGGGCTGTTCGGTGGCTTTCGGTTGGTAGGATTAAGATGTGAAAAACTCTGAGGCCGAATGAGGAGGGCTTGACTCTTTTGAAGAAAAATTTCATTAATCTAATTTTCACTTAAGTATGGTCTTCTATTCAATCCCCATATAATCAATTCAGCTCCATCATCATGAAAAGTCATGAAAGGTTTACACCATTCATCATTTCAGCATAAAAAATGACAATCTTCTCAAACATGATTTTCTTGAAAACTCCAGATGGGCACAACTTTCCACCTCAATTAGAAGCTCCAGAAAAGGCACAACCTCACTTGTCATGAAATCTCCAGAAAAGGCACAGCTTTCAATATAATGACTTTATTTAGCAGCAAACACATCTCTTCAAAATTTAATTTTCCACCCAAAGTATCACAGAATGTGGTGGCAAAACCCAAGACAACTTCCCCCACACTTAAGCTCAACTAGATTATGCAATTTCACTTCAAGAGTTGGTTGGATAGAGAAAATTCTCTTGTAATGTGGCTTAACATAACAGGTTGTGCATGGCTTCTAAGGGCTACAAGGATTAAATATTCAAGGTAGGCCATTATAAAAAAAAGATTCTTTGAAATAGGGGCTTTAATACCAAACAAATGCCTCAATCATTTAAACATATGTACCTCAAACCCTCAAGTTTTGACAGGAATAGATCAAATTCTGGTTAAATCAAGCATGGTTTGGTTCTCTCAAGAAGTGAGGTGAATGTAAAGAATATGAAAATAATGTTTTAGAAGCCTCACAGGAAAGTGATTTCAAATATAAAGACAGTGAGATTGGCATGGGATTCAAAATTCAGCGTACTTTTCATGAAATTACTAAATATTTGAACTTGAAACAAAGTCATTTCAGTATTCATTTAAGCTTAGTTTCAAGGGGTAAATTGTTTCACTTATTGATATGGATTTAAAAATGGCGATGATAATCATTTCAGCCCAAAAGTTTCAAAAACACATAGAAAATTGTAAAATAAACACACAAATTTTGAAAAACACGCAATTTGTATTTTGGTTTTTTTTAACAGGAAAGCAATTGAAATTACTAAACTAAAAGGATCCCTCCCCCACACTTAAAATATTGAATTTTCCTTAATGTGAACCTTTGAGATGATATATGCACATGAAATGTAGAATTTTTAAATAGAACAAATAATATAAAAGTGAAAGGGTTTGGAATAGCCTGATGTGATCAAGTGATGATGGGGTCATGTAGTGTGATAAAATCCACTACATCAGTAGGATGTCCCTCATTGTATCTCTTTAAACGTTGCCCATTGACTGTAAAGCTCCTTCCAGTGTCCTCTTGTGTGATCTCCAATGCACCATAAGGAAAAAAATTAGACACAATAAATGGACCTAACCATCTGGAACGCAACTAACCAGGCATCAACTTCAGTCATGAACTATAGAGAAGGACTTTCTCTCCAAAATGAAACTCCCTTTGTTGGATCATATTGTCATGATCAGCTTTTGATCGTTCCTTGTAGAGCCTTGAGTTCTCATATGATGACAGTCGAATTTCCTCAAGCTCTTGAATTTTCAACTTCCTTTGAATTCCAGCTTGGGCCAAATCCATGTTACATTTCTTTATATCCCAATATGCCCGATGCTCGACATCCACGGGGAGATGACAAACTTTCCCAAAAACAATCCGAAATGGGGACATACCAATGGGGTATTGTATGTTGTCCTATAAGCCCACAATGCATCATCCAAGCGCTTTCTCCAATCCTTCCTATTTGGCTGCACGGGTTTCTCCAAGATTTGTTTCAACTCACGATTTGAAACCTCAGCCTGGCCATTTTTTGGGGGTGGTATGGTGTTGATGTTTTGTGTGTCACCCAATACTTTCGAAGGAGGGAAGAAAAATTACTATTGAAAAAGTGTGTCCCTTGGTCACTGATGATGGCCTTTGGTACTCCAAACCTGCAGAAAATTTTAGCCTTGACAAAATCCACTACAACATGAGAATCGTCAGTCCTGGTGGCCTTGGCCTCCACCCATTTTCTCAAATAATCAACAGTAACCAAAATATACAAAAATCCAAATGAAAAAGGAAAAGGACCCATAAAATCAATGCCCCATACATCAAAAATCTCACAAAATAGTATGGTTTGTTGGGGCATCTCATGTCTCTTAGAAATGTTCCCAGTGTGTTGGCAACGAGTGCATGACTTACAAAACACATGGGCATCATGGAATAAACTAGGCCAATATAATCCAGAGTCCAAAACTTTCCTAGCTATCCGTTGGGGTCCAAAGTGTCCACCACATGCAAGTGTATTACAGAATTACAAAACAGACTCAAACTCATGATCAGGAATACACCTCCTAATAACTTGGTCACTACACATGTGCCAGAGGTAAGGATCATCCCACACATAAAACCTAGACTCGTTTTTTAATTTTTGGACTTGATGCTTCTTCAAATTTGCTGGGATTTCAGAGGAAACAATGTAATTAACTAAATCAGCATACCAATGAGGCGTACCTGAGATGGTATAGAGATTTTCATCGGGGAAAGTGTCCTGAAGTGGTACCTGGTCCAAGGTGTCATCCTTTAGTGTTTGAGTAAGCCTAATCATGTGGTCCGCCACCGAATTCTTTGATCTCTTCTTGTCCTTTATCTCAATATCAAATTCCTGAAGAAGGAGCATCCAACGGATAAGTTGTGGATTTGCATCTGGATTCTTTAGGAGGTACCTCAAAGATGCATGGTCAGAAAAAACAACTACTTTAGAGCCCGATAAATATGAACGGAATTTATCTAAAGAAAATATGACAGCAAGAAACTCCTTTTCTGTGGTTGTGTAATTTGATTAGGCTGAATCCAGTGTCCTTGATGCATAGGCGATCACATGTGAACGTCCCTCCACCCTCTGAGATAAGACAGCTCCAACCGCGAAGTTGGAGGCGTCACACATAAGCTCAAAAGGAGTCTACCACCTTGGGGGTTGTATGATAGGTGGAGTGGTCAGACGTAGTTTTAGCTCATCAAATGAATTCCTGCAAGAAACATCAATCACCAAATCAGAATCCTTTTGAAGTAATCTTGACATAGGAAGAGAAATCTTACTAAAATCTTTGATGAAGCGCCGATAAAATCCTGCATGACCTAGGAAAGATCTAACATCAGGCGCACATGAAAGATATGGTAAGGATGAAATAATATCTACCTTTGATCTATCAACCTATATCCCATGTTTTGACACTACATGCCCTAAGACAATGCCACGCTCTACCATGAAATGACACTTTTCAAAGTTCAGGACCAGATTCTACTCAATACAACGATTCAACACCTTTACCAAACTAATTAGACATTCATCAAATGAAGACTCATACACTGTAAAATCATCCATAAATACCTCCATGCAGGTCTCAATAAAATCAGAAAAAAATACTCACCATACATCTCTGGAAGGTACCTGGGGCATTGCAAAGTCCAAATGGCATCCTCCGGTAGGCAAATGTGGCAAAGGGACAGGTGAATGTAGTCTTCTCCTGATCCTCTGGAGCTATAGGAACCTGAAAATATCTAGAAAATCCATCCAAGAAACAATAGTGTGTTTTCCCAGCTAGTCTCTCCAGCATTTGATCAATAAATGGGAGGGGGAAATGGTCCTTGCGAGTGGTCTGATTTAGTTTCCTATAATCAATACACACACGCCAACTGTTTTTCACCCTCATTGGAACTAAATCATCTTTCGCATTTTTAAGAATAGTAAAACCAGTTTTTTTAGGCACAGCCTGAATTGGACTTACCCACTGTGAATCTGAAATTGGAAAGATTATACCTGCCTCGAGCAATTTCTCAACTTCCTTTTTAACAACTTCCAGGAGGGTGGGATTGAGTCTCCTTTGTGGATGTCTCACCGGTTTAGCCCCGTCCTCCAATAGAATCCTATGCATGCAAATGGAGGGGCTAATACCTGATATGTTAGCCAAGGTCCACCCAATCACCCTGAAGTTATCCCTCAAAATATTCAAAAGCTTTTCTTCATGTTCAAAAGGGAGATTGTTATCAATGATAACAGGTAATCTCTCACCACTGAACAAGTATGAGTATTTCAGATTTGGTGGAAATGGCTTGAGTTCTAATGAAGGAGGGTGTAGTATGGATGGAGACATTGAAGGAACTGAAATATGTGCACAAAGAGCATCCATATCAGAATAGACATCATCAAAATCATAGAATAAAGTATCAAATCCACCAGCATACTCAACAGCCATTTCATAATCAGAGTGAACATGATCAAAATTAGAATATGAATCCACATCAAAATCAAATCCAAGATAGGATTGTGTATCAGAAACATGTGCGGAAGTGCTCTTAGACATCAAACTCGAACCAATACTCATAATCTCCCTAAGCATAGGACAATCAAATTCTATGGAGTTTTTATTTGGTGGTTCAAAATGGGAGATAACAAAAGCAGAATGGTCCTCTGAGGGGTACTTCATGGAATCCATAACATTAAATATCACAACTTCATCTCCAAACTCCATGGAAAGTGTACCCTCATTCACATTTATGATAGTTTTTGTAGTTATGAGGAAGGGTCTACCTAAGATAATGGGGTCATGAGAACTTACCTGATCATCCTCCATGTTAAGAACATAGAAATCTACTGGAAAGATCATGTCTCTTACCCGGACAAGTACATCCTCAAGGACCCCCGCTGGATATGCCATAGCTCTATTCTCCAATTGCACCACTACTCTTGTTGGCTTCAACTCACCAACCTGCAAGGAAGAGAATACAGAGTGAGGCATCACATTTATGGAAGCTCCCAAATCACAAAGATCATCAGAGAAGTGCAACTCCCCTATGGTACATGGGATGGGGAATGTCCCGGGATCCTTGCACATTGTTGGCATTGCTAGAGTTGGTGTAATGAGTGCCGATACATTCCTTCCAAGTTTTATCCTCTCATTCCCCTTGATCCCTCTTCGATTGGTGTATAGTTCTTTTAATAATTTGGCATACCTTGGGATTTTCTTAATGGCTACAAGTAGAGGAATGTCAGTCTCCACACGCTTGAATGTGTCCAAAACCTCCTTTTGCATTGCTTCTTCAGCCATCTTCTTGGTTTGAACAACCCTGTTTGGAAAAGGAAGGGGTTTAGGAGGAACAACATCAATATTTTTCTTACCTTTATCTTTCTCCTTGGATTTCTCATCAGTTGGTTTGGATTGCGGCTTCTCTGGAGTTGAGGTGAATCCCGGTGGAATGGTAGGTACAGATGTATCGTTCATTTGCTTCCCACTTCTCAATGTGATGGAACTAACATTCCCCTTTGGATTTGGAGTGGGTTGGGAAGGTAGATTTCCATAATTCTTACTTACAAGTTCATGGAGGGCGGTGTAAATATGGCTCATTTGAGTCTTCAACTCCCTCAGCTCCGAACTTTTACTCTTCAGCTCATTCTGTTGATTAAGAACAATTTGCTTCAAAATATCATCAGTATTAGAATCTACCTTTGGTGGAGGATTCCCTTGTTGCTGACTTGCTGATGCTTCGGCTTCAAATCTCCTTTGGGATTGTTGGAAACCCTGCTGGTAAGGCGGAGGCTGGTTGATGTTTGGTTGAAAAGGGGGCCTTTGTTGTTGTCCAGAGCCATACCTAATGTCTGGTTGATCTTTCCACCCTTGGTTGTATGTTGGAGCAAATGAATCAAACTTTTTTTGGGGATATGGTTGTTTTTGCTGCTGAAATAGTCTCCCTGGGAATATTGCTGCGCAATCCTCTGTCTCTTTTAGTTGTGGGCAACAGTCAGTTGGATGGCTTGTCTCAGTGAAAATGCCACAAGGTCTTGAAGGAGGGGGTAGAGATGTCTTTTGTGCCAAAGAAATTTGCCTCACCATAGTTTTCAATTCTTCTAACTTGGTATCAATCAAATGACTCTCAAGAGACGAAGGACTTACCTGATGTACTCCCCTGACATGTGGTGTACCTCTATCACCAAATTATTGGGAGTTTTGGGCCATCTTGTTGATCAACGCACGTGAAACTATGGGTGTCTTGTCCAACAATGCTCCTCCATCCGCAGCATCTACCATGCTTCTTTCCATAGGTGTGAGTCCTTCATAGAAGTACTGGATGAGTAATTGCTCACTGAGTTGGTGATGTGGGCAGCTTGCACACAACTTCTTGAATCTCTCCCAGTACTCATACATTGACTCCCCTTGGGCTTGCTTGATCCCCAATATCTCCTTTCGAATGGATGTTGTACTTGATGCTGGAAAACATCTTTTCAAGAAAAGACGTTTCAAATCATTCTAACATGTTACATATTCAGGTTTCAAATAATACATTCAATCTTTTGCAGCTCCATCAAGTGAGAATGGGAATGCTCTTAATTTAATTTGATCTTCAGAAACATTTCTTGGTTTTAAATTTGAGCAATCCACATTAAATTCCTTAAGGTGTTTGTTGGGATCCTCACCAGATAAGCCATGAAACTTTGGAAGAAGGTGAATTAATCCAGATTTCAATTCAAAGTCTGATTCGAGATTTGGGTATGCAATACAATTTGGTTTATAATTAATATCAGGTGCAGCCAATTCTCGAATGGTTCTATTAAGTTCATTTCCATTATTTCCAGCCATTGGTTCCTCTTTCATGTTTGAATTTGAATTTCTTCCAATTTCAATGTTTCCAGAAGAGAGGAATTCACCAACTGGTTGAATATTGAAACTTCCCGTAGATTGAGAATGTCTGATTCGTGCCCTAAGGCTACGTTCAATCTTAGGGTCAAGATCTAAGAGATCTTTTGGATTAGTTCGTGTCATAGATTAAATAAAAATTAAAAGAAAGAAAGTGGACCATAGTAAAATAAAAATGAGAAGTTTGAGTTGATGGTTCAAAAAGAAGTAGAAGAAAATAAAAAAAGAATAAGAAAAATCATATTGGGTAAAGAAGGAAGAAAGAAGAGAGGAAGAGAATAAAATGTAAAATAAAATAAATACCTCTAATTGGTTGAAATAATTACTTGCCTCCCCGGCAACGGCGCAAATTTGAAAGAGAGCTGTCGTGGGAACCCTCAAATGATTAGTATGATTTTGGGGTACTTAGGTGCAGTAGAGTGGCTGACCAAGGTCGTCTCTCAAAGGAGGAAGTGAATTAAAACAATTTTTAGAGGTATTCTTGAAGTAAAATAAAAGAGAATAAAAACACTAATTGAAGGGATGGGGGTGGTTGTTTATATTTTTTGAATTTAGAAGATGTTTGCTGGAAGATGATTGTATTTTTTTTTGTTTTTAGTTTTGAAATGAAGTTTGATTAAAATGACACAACAAAAAGATGTTTATTTAGACAATATTTAAAAGAAGTAATCGATCTAACTCTACCTCTTCAATCATTTATTAATCATTATCATTTAAATTAATATTCACTTAATTATGATCCCTTAATTTGTTAAATCCTGAACCCTACGAGAATTAACTTTACCATGAAGATTGAAGTGAATTTAACCTTGAGATAACTTCGGAACATGCAATCGCAACACCCAGCTTTGATTGATGTTCTAAAATTAGCTTATGGTCAGTGGTAAATTAAGGCACATAACCACTCTGGAAATGAGGATTAATTGAGTTTATGGAATATATTTGAACTCTACAAATTGATCACGTGTGGTTTTGAATTACCGGTTAAGGTTGCGCTCTCACAGTTCACACAATTCTCGACCTCGCGTGTTTGGTGTTAACTATTAAATTTCTTGATTAGTTTCATTTAAATTGAAAACTCAATTAATAGATCATAATATGTGAATTACAGTAGCTCATTGATTCAAAATAAATGAATGAAGACGGATAGAGGTCGATCGATTACTAAAAAGAACTACTCTTCCATGGGTGGTGTAGTCCTCGTGGAGACGTTTTGCATAAGCAACAGATTGAAAGGGTAGAACCCAATCTTGTCTCCACTCTTGATTCCAACCCAATTAAGAAGATTAATAGAATAATAAGAGGGATGAACATAGAAGATTATTTAATGAAAAATTCAAGAAACAAACATGAAAGAAAATAAATACCAAGAAGAGGTGAGAGAGAAGAGCCTTTTTGGAAGAGAGGTTTGCACAAAGGCTTACTTCTTCCAAGAGTTGTGAGGGGATCCCAAAAGACACCCTTTCGGCCACAGCTTCCCAAAGCCTCTCCCAGCCTTCTAAAAGAGTTAAAACCCCCTTTAAATAGAGTTTGTGAGGGTTAGGGATACATAACTTTTTAAGTGTGAAATGAAAAACTCGTCCAAATATTTTATTCCAAATTGCACCTCCAATTTGACCTCTAAAACGAGGGAATTGACTGGACTTCCAGAAGAATGATTTGTGAAAAATCATTTCCCCGAGCTTTCCTCAAAATTTGGGCTCAATCCAATCCCGTATGTAGAGGCTATGGCCCAAATACAGAACCCATGTCCATTCTGCCAAGTCCAGCCCATCATTGGATTAATGGCTCATTTACTCCATCCAAATTCTTTATTTAGCTCTAGTGTCCTGAATGAAAGTTGTATAAACTGAAGTTAGAAACACTGTTACAAAATTTTAAATTCAAATAATAAATATAAAAATATTTATCTTCAAAATACTACAGTGCACTCTTAAGGGTAAAACTGGAATTTTCACCAAATTTTCAAATGAATGATCAAATCCCAAATATTTTATAAATAAACATATTTAACACAATTTGAGAAAATTATTTCATTTATTATCAATAAAATATTCAATAAAATAGTGTTTTATCACCGGATTAGATCTGAGGTAAGAATATATGGTTACTACTTGTCTCGCACCTCATGTATTTGGGGATTTTAGTGTTTTTGACTCTATATTATGTTTTCAGTAGGGCGTTGGATCATTTCATGTTGGTTCGGGTTGGTTTGGTTCTCCCAATCGTGGTAAGACTTTAATGTCGTTGGTTGGTTTCTCACTGGTTATGTAGCATCCTTTATGTGTTTTAATGTTCCTAATATCCTTTGTGTAGTGCGTTGATCCCTGCTTGATGGTTTCGAGTAGCCATGTTAAGGGCAAGTCACCTGCGTGTGCATAGCTAATAACGTATATGTATGTGGGTTCACCCGTTACATTTATAGTCAACCATGGTAGTGATTATGCATGTATGGGGATATGTGTGACCATGTATATATATATAAATGCATACGCAGGTGAGTGGATTCTGGTATATGCATATAAGAATATGTGCAAGGATCCCCTTTCACAGGCTCATGGCCATACGGGTGTGTGCATAGGGGATAGTTGTCCATTCATTTGTGTGAATGTGCATATACCCTGTGGGGGAGCAGCAAATATCAGTTAGAATTCTCCAAGAGCTGAAGTGGACCGTTGGCTTCCACCTTGTGGTAGGATCCCCCTTTTATCCTATTTAATTCAAGAATTCTTTAAATAGAATTTAGATTTCTTAATTATGATTAATTATATTGAATTGCATATCTTTAATAAGTGTTCATTAATATAATTGTTTCATTTGAAAAATAATGTCATGTTTTTATAATAAAACCCTCCAACGGAGGTGCACTGTCTATGAAAACTCACAGTGACAGTTATGTTGATCTAGTTGCATAAATTATTGCATTTGAATTGTGCTGAATGAGTTTTAGAATAAATGCTAAATATAATTAAATTAATTGTGTGATAAAGAAATTCCATGATTTTATAATAAAACCCCTCCAACGGAGGTGCGCTGTCTTCTAAACCAAAGAGTAGTGATAGTTATTTGAGTCATGTTTTGATTTTTTTTTGAGTCTTTCATATGCCTCTTGTTTGTGTTTGTTTTTTGGCGAGTTAGTTTTTGTTTTCTTTGAATAATTTAAATTGGCTTATCATACTTGTTTAACTCAAATGTCATTGCCTGAGTAGGCATATGCCTTGACCATGACACTTTTATTTTCACGCTTTGAATATTATAAATAAAACTTCCATGTTTAGGCAAAGTGAATGAATTTGTAAGTGGTTTGTGTAGGGTATATGGTTCATTTCTATTGTTTTGTTTCCCTTTAGATGTTTTGTCATTGTTCCACTCACTAAAAACTTCCCCGGCGATCCCATGTTATGAAATATTAAATTGTTGATCTATTCTATAATCTGCAGGTGGGGCGATGGCTGGAATGTTTCCCCGCCTCCTCCTACTCCCTTTGCTCCTAGCCGGAAGATGCTGCCCCATGGATGTCACTAAACCGGACCAACATGTCGTCGTCATGCCACAACCACGCCATGGTCACTCCACGGTCACGTCGTGGTAATTCCGTGATTTGGCCCTCCTCCATCCATATCTAGCCCACACCATCCCCCTTCCAACTCCATTTTAGCCCACTACACCAGCATTCTAGCCCACAATAGCCCCCTGCCACCTTCGAATTAGCCCACACCATCCCACCAGCACCTGAAACCTACCCCCTTCCCCCAGTATTCCAGCATCCTCCCGCTCCATTCACTTCTGGCCAGAAGATGATGCCCTGCGGATGTCGCTAGACCGGGCCAACACACCACGGTCACGCCGCGGTCACACCGTGGTCACGCCGCGGTCACGACGTGGTAATGTCGTGATTTGTCTCTGCTCCAGCATCATTCAGCCCACACCAGCCCCCTTCCACCTTCATTTCAGCCCGCTTCCACCAGCATTCCAGCCCGCAACAAACCCCCATCCACCTTCGAATCAGCCCACACCATCCCCCCAACACCAGCAACCAGCCCCCTTCCACCAGAATTCTAGCCTCCTCCTGCTCCCTTCACTTCTGGACAGAAGATGCTGCGCCGCAGATGTCACTGGACCGGGCCAACACACTGCGGTCACGCCACTGTCAGGTTGTGGTCATGTTGTGGTAATGTCGTGATTTAGCCCTGCTCCATCCACATCCAGCAAACACCAGCCCCCTTCCACCTTTATTTCAGCACGCTGCCACCAGTATTCATGCCCGAAATATCCCCCTTCCACCTTCGAATCCGCCCACGCAATCCCCCCAACAGCAACAACCAGCCCCCTTCCACCATCATTCCAACCTCCTCCCGCTCCCTTCACTCTTGGCTGGAAGTTTCTACCTCATAGATGACTTTGGATCGTGCCAACATGCCACTATCATGCCACTGTCACGCCATGGTCATGCCATGGTCACGCTGCGGTCACGCCGCGGTCACACCGCAGTCACGCCGCAGTCACCCTGGGGTTATGCTGTGATTTCGCCCTACTCTGACCACATCCATCCCACACCAGCCCCCTTCCACCTTAATTTCATCCCGCTTACACTAGAATTCTAGACCACAAAAGTCCCCCTACCTCCTTCGAATCAGCCCGCACCATCCCCCCAACACCTACAACTAGCCCCCTTCAACCAGCATTCGAGCCTCCTCTCACTCCTTTCGCTCCTGGCTAGAAGATGCTGCCTTACGGATGTTGTTGGACTGGGCCAAGACGTTGTGGTTTGGCCGTGGTCACACGGTGGTCTTGTCTTGGTCACACAGCGGTCATGCTGCGCTCATGACAAGGTCACGCCACTGTCACACCGGGTTAATGCCATGACTTGGCCCTGCTCTAGCCACATCCTGCCCACACCATCCGCCTTCCACCTTCATTTCATCCCACTGCCACCAGCATTCCACCCCGCAACAGCCTCCCCTAACACCTTCCAATCAACCAACACCATCCCCCCAGAACCTGCAATGAGCCTCCTTCCACCAGCATTCTAGCCTCCTCCCACTCCCTTCGCTCCTGGCCAGAAGATGATGCCCCACAGATGTCACTAGACCGAGCCAACACGCCGCGGTCACACCGTGGTCATGCCGAGGTGACGCCACGGTCACACCGCAGTCACGCCACTATCTCACCTTAGTCATGTCATCATCACGTTGTGGTAATGCCATTATTTGACCTTTCTCTAGACACATCCACCCCACACCAGCCCCCTTCCACCTTCATTTCATCCCGCTCCCACCGGCATTCCAGCCCGCAACAGCCCCCTTTCCACCTTCAAATTAGCTCGCACCATCCCCCAACACCTACAACCATACCCCTTCCACCAGTATTCCAGCCTCCTCCCACTCCCTTCACACCTGGCTAGAAGATGTTTCCCTGTGGATATCACTGTACTGGGCCAACACGCCGCAGTCATGCCGCGGTCACGTCGTGGTCTCGCTGTGTTTATGCCGGGATTTGGCCCTACTCTAGCCACATCTAGCCCACACCTGTCTTTTTCCACCTTCATTTCAGACCTCTGCCACCAGCATTCCATCCCGCAACAGCCCCCCCAGAATCAAGATGGTAGCCCCATAATAATTCATTTGTAACAAGATTGTTAGGAGGAATTGGTTTTGTACTGATAGTTGAGGATAATTTTATCCAGCTGTAGATTTATGGGTCTCTTAAGGTTATTTTTGTAACCATCCTACTAGAGGGTCCGAGTTATAAGTTGTGGAAGTATATTATTCAGACTAAGCCAGACAAAGACTATTCATGGAAATGTTTCAAGGCATTGTTCATTTAGCATCATTTCATAATGAAGTGAAGGTACCGATGGCTATAGAATTTTCAAGGAGGTTCTGTCTAGGTGGGGTGTCCAAGGGTTGTCCGGGGGGTGTCGGGGGGTCTGTAGGGTAGGGGGAGAGTGAAGGTGGGGTGTCTAGGAGGGGATGTCCAGGGGGTGTATAAGGGTTGTCCGAGGGGGGTCTGCAGGGCAGGGTGCAGGTGGGGTGTGCAAGGGCTGTCCGGGGTGCTGGGGGGTCTATAGGGTAGGGGGAGGGTGCAAGTGGGGTTTCTAGGAGGGGCTGTCTAGGGGGGGTCCAAGGGCTATCCGGGGGGGGAGTCATGGGGGTCTGTAGGGTAGGGGCATGGTGTAGGTGGGGTGTCCAGGGAGGCTATCCAGGGGGGTGTCCAAGGGATGTCCGGGGGGGGGGCTGATTTGAAAAGACAAACCCACTAAAAATGAGACATAACCTCATTGCAATAATTTTTATATTTATTTTTGGAAAGGTATTCCCAATAGAAAAAGTTATGAAATACCTACTCTATTTATCAATAAGAATGGTCCAATTTGTAAAACCCCTATAGGTGCAAGAACAGGCAGTTTATTCAATCAAATTGGAACAAGATGGGCAACAACAATTAAGGTTGTCATATCTGTATCTGATACTTACTCCCCTACTGAACCACATGCCTTCAAACACAACATGATGGAAACCATCACTCCCCTGAGGAGACAATTCCGTTACAATTTAAAGCTTCTATTTTGCAAAGTCATCCTTAAAAAAATTATACAGCTCCCTCATGACAAAAAAACACAGTAAACTTTCCTACAAATACAAGCCTTAGTATCAATATATCCAAGATCTATCTTACCTAATTGAATAAATTGAATCATGTCTTTCAATAAATTCCAACTGCAAATAAACTTGCATTCAGTGAGGAAGCAGACTTTCCAGCCCTCATGTCCTAAGTCCACAATAGCCTCAGGAGTGTTCATGTCTATCCCTGCTAGTATACCATGACTGCTAAAAAGTTTTAGCAACCATTATGTACCATGAAAGTCCTTGACCAAGCTCCATTGAACAATAAATAGTAAGACTAACTCCATTAAAAGTTTAGAAGTTGTGCAAGGGAATCCACGTAGTAATTTCATCTGTGGAATTGCACCATCATGCCACCAACCTGTTGCCAAATCCCTAAATTCCTACACTTCTTCAGTATTCAAAACACAATGAGTCTTATTTCAGTGCGATGTTTCATGATCCCCTATTCCATCCCTCTTTACGAAACCTTTTGTATCTTACTTTTGAAACCTAATGAGTTGTTCATATCCCCAAACATTCTCCCTCAACAATTGTTTAAACTATTTTCAACATTCTCTTCAAAAATTCTATACAAACTGAAACCACTAGAATATTGTGTCCACCTTAACTGCGACATTACTCTGCTTTCCTGCTCCCGCATTTACATAGATAATCAATGGGTGCCTCTCTTTTTCCTCCCATTTCTAAACTGTGTTCCACCTACAACTCTAGAACTTAAATTCACTTTATTAAATTCTCTTCAAAATCACATAACTTGAGCGATGCATTTTTCACAGTTTTTCACATCTATTCTTCTAGTAGAACAAATATGTAGTCATTCCGCACTGAATCAATCTTTCCTTGACCAATCTGGCACAATTCCAAACATACTGCCTCCAACTTTTTCCTTCTCCAAAAATACAATCATCAAAAACATGATGATCTTGTGTAGCTTGCGTTATACTCAAGTTCGCTGCTTCTTCCACCCCAATTGGATCCACATCCTCTTTAATACATTATTCAAACTCTGGACCAGACCAATTCCAGTATTTAAAACCTAGATTTGTAGAACTGATCTCTACTAACACATGAAGATTTGACACTAACTTTGCAGCAGTTTGGTGTACAGATTTCAATGGTTGTGCTTTGATTTGGGCAGGCTATTGTTGCACAAACTCCTCTCTCCTAAGCTCCAATATAATCATTGTAGCACTTCATACTTGTTCTTTCACACGTAATGAATGCAATTCTGGTTCAAATTTCTTCTCCATACCACCTCCTAGTAATTGTGGACACTGATTCCACTCAATATTATTTTCCAACCTTTCCACTCTAATACTCAGGTTAACAATTACCTTCCCCTGCTATTCCAGAGTGGAAACAAACTGTTCCTCCAATGTACTAGGTTACTGAAATAGTTCCTTCTCTGTCAGCTTCTCATAATGGTCCCCTAGAGCAGGTTTAAACATTTCCCATGACAGGTTCGGTGTTGCACCATACTAGGACAAAAACCAGTATAGTGTGGTACCAACCATGAAAAGTTCCCCCCATTTTAATTTTATGTCCTCTGTCGTCCGAAAAAAATTTAAATAGCTTTCTAATTTGATGATCCCACCTATGGATCATCTCCGATAAAATCTGGCATCACAACTCTTGTCATCCATTTTGTATGGATGTCAACATCACAACAGAATTATTATATCTTTTGTTTTTAATTCTCGTCCATTTAAAATGCCATGGATTCTTTCCACAGTTTTTTTCCTCTCTTTTTCGTCTGTCTACAGTGCTAGTGTCGAGCCCTAACCACGGAAAAATGTTCTCCTAGTCGCAAACATCCTCTGTTTTCTCACTCAATGTCTCTAGCATCAATCTTTTTATGCAAGTTCAATATCTCCCAGCTATGATGAAATAGTAGAGGCCAGAGATGATTTATAATTCATGAGTATGTGGGAATCAGGTGTTTATTCTATGAAATTATTAGGGAATGTGTTAGATATTTCGGTGGTTGTTCATTTAGATAGTGGATCAAGTGAATAATTTATTTCTAAAAATCTTTCCAAGTCCAATGTTGTCGCCAGGCCAACCAAGAAGTTTAGAATTCGGCTAGGATACGGGAATTTACAGTACTCTTATGGGTTTGTAAGGGTCTTTAGGTGGCTATGAATAATGTTTTCCACTAATAAGGTTCATCTGTTTCAAAGAGGTGTACCATTTTTTATTCTTTGAATGTCTTGGGAAATAATTTTTTTTTATATTTTTCAAAAATTAGAAACATAAATCAATGGAGTTCATGTGGGATGGCTTAGTGGTGAGATTACACGGGGAGATAAGAAGATACGAATACCACTAAAACTAAAAAAAACATTCTTCCCATGTATTCTTCTTTTAGAGTATTGGTTTTGGAAAACTAAATTTAAATGTTTTGTTACCAATAAAAACCATCCTTGGGAAGAAAACCCATTGAAAATTGAATACTTTATTTTTTAATTTCATTACATATTTTATGAACCAAGAGAGTTACCACCTAAGTTAGAGATCATTTTATTACTTTAATTCATGGTGCAACACCAATGAATATATATGAACATATAAGTTATATCCTTCCTTGAATGAGGAGGATGGAAAACAATTATATGTCATGGGGAATACTAGTGAGGGGGTGTAGGTGGGGTGTCTAGCTGCAGGGAAGGGGGAGGTGTAGGTGCGGTACAAGGGGGAGGTGTCTAGGTGGGTGGGGTGCAGGGGGGTTAGTAGGGCAGGTGGAGGGTGCAGGTGCCATGCAAGAGGGGTGTCCAGGAGGGGGGGGGGGACCTGGTAGGGGGGTCTCCATGGGAAGGGGGGAATGATGTCTTACATCAATGTCCATCGGTCGAGTGATGAGTCAAATTCCTAGATATAAACTAATGACACTAGTGTTATCACACATGATCAGAACATGTGTATGAGTGAAACAATTATCTAGCCGTTTGGAAATACCCAAGGTTTATACTAAGTTATTTTTCAATACTAAGGACTGATCTCAGTTCACTAGCCCTTTGCAGAGACTCTTCAATACACCCCTTGGATGTCCAATACCAATTCAACAGCTCCTTTCCCAGTCCAAAAGAGATGGGTAACTGGGTAGTTTTTCACACCCAAGCTGTAAATAGTTGTTGAACAGTCTGGAGAAATCCCCTTCTACATCAACAAAGACATCTATTTCTGTATTCCAGAAATCTTTGATGCACCAGGGGGGGTGCTGGGGGGTCTGCTTGTCCAGGGTCTGTCAAGGGGGGCATGGGGGTGTCTTGGGGTGGAGGGTGGGGTGTCCAGGGGGGAGGGGTGTCCAGTGGGGGTGCAAGGGGGATGTCCAGGGGGCATGGGGCTGTCTAGTGGGGTGCAGGGTGGCATGGGGGACCATGGGGGCATGGGGTACAGGGGGGGTGTTCAAGGGGGTTGTCCAAGGGGTTCAAGAGGGCTGTCAAGGGGGTTGTCCTGGGGGGTGTTCAAGGCGGATGTCCATGGGGCATGGGGGTCCAATGGGAGTGGAAGGGGGCTGTACAGGGGGGTGAAAGGGGGGTCTGCTTGTCCAGGGTCTGTTGGGGGGGGGGGGGGGGGGGTCCATGGGTGTGTCTAGGGGAGGGAGGGGTGTCCAGGGGAGTGTCTAGAGGAAGGGGGTATCTAGTGGGGGTGCAAGGGGGATGTATATGGGGGGCATGTGGGCTATCGAGTTGAGTAGAGGGGGGCATGGGAGTCTGGGGGGCATGGGGGTACAGGGGGGTGTTCAAGGGGGCTGTCCATGAGGTACAAGGGGTGCAAGAGGGCTGTCCAGGGGGGGTGTTCAAGGGGGTTGTCCAGGGGGGGTGCAAGGGGGCTGTCCAGGGGGTCATGGGGGTGTGGGGGGGGGGGATGTCCAAGGGGTGAAGGGGGCCTATCCAGGAGGGGAATGGGGGTGCAAGGGGGGTGTTCAAGGGGGGGTGGGGCTGTGGGTTTTTTTATGAAATGGGAAGTCCTACAGCCACGGTTTCAAACCATGGATGTAGGTATATTTCCACAGTTTTAAACTTTGGATAAAACCATATACCCACGGTTATGAACTATAGTAAAAAGACCTAAATGGCATACTGTTCTTCCACAATTTCAAACCCTGGCTATAGTCCTTTAGCCACAGTTTTGAACCGTGGCTATATCCCTTTAGCCAGGGTTTGAACAGTGGCTATAGTCCTTTAGCCATGGTTTGAAACTGTGGCTATAGGTCTTTCCCTAAAGCCAGGCTAATACCAGCCAAGGTCCTTGGAACCGTGGTTATAAAAAATAACCACGGTTTGAAATCGTGGCTATAGCCTAAATTTCCAGTAGTGAGTAGTGGGTCTTCACAAAATAAGATGATATAGCTTTGAGATTTATCAAATGTACTTCTATACTTCATTAATAGTTGGTTTGAGACGAAACTTAGTTTGAACTAAGTATTTTACCTGTGAGGTACTTTTATCTTCGAGGTGTTACCTATGTGGTACTTCTACCTTCATGGTGTTAACTTTGTGGTATACCTTCCTCATTTATGAGATCAGTATAACTTGATAACTTTGGTATATGTATAGGCATATACCTAAGTAGAGTTGGGATCATTCATTTGGGTTTTTACATTGTAGAACTCTAAAATATCTATGGGGTCTCGGGGTCCCTACTGAGTATCGTTATACTCACCCCTGCACATGCTTCTCCTGCACCTTGTTGTGTTCTATGAAGACAACATACAACATTGATAGCGGCTGAGGGAGCCAGGATTGGACGGTACTAAGAGGTGGACCATTTGGAGAGATGTGACATAGGGACTGTGGTTCGTGAGAAATACCTACCCTTCATCTAAGATCCTTGGTGGACGATCCATGAGTTATTTTTACCCTTTGAGTTGTATTTTTACTTTTCAGTTTTATTTTTACATTTTAGTTGTACTTGTTCTTTTCATTTGGGCTTGTATTCCGGACCCCTTTACTTTCAACACTCTTTTACTACAACCGTTTACTTTGTGGTTGTATCATGTTGTGTTCTAGTCAGTTTTTTTGTACAAGTTTAAAGGAAATGCCTTCCCGTTATAGGGATGCGCCTTTTCAGTGCTAGTTTCTAGCCCCTAGCCTTTTGAAGGAGGGATTTAGGTAGTCACAACACGGGCCCTATGGGACGGGTCATGACAGGTAGTCAGCCGTACACACAAGAAATTCTAGCATATCACATAATGAATGGAATGATTGAATGATATATATTTTATAATATCTAAAAATGTATAAATATTTTATAAATATCATATATATACTTTATATTCATCATCATACCAAACCATGAAATATGTTAATGGAAAAAATTGACATTTTTTCGCGGGGCAGTAGTCCTCTGTACATATGAAAAATGATTCATAATCCATTTGGTGGAGGTGGATATGGTTATAGGTGATCAAATTATAATGAAATAATAATATTATATTTATAAAACCTAGGTTATTATATAATTATGTTTTAATATAAATTTTATGGGGTTTGAGAGATAAATAAAATAATGTCATTATTTAAATAACATTACCACTTCTTCAAGTATACACCTTATGTTTTCAATAAAATCATCCATTGTTTGTTTTATACCCAATATAGGGATTATATGATGAGTGAAGAGATTTTGGGAATTCATTTTGTAATTTATTTATAGAATCAATGGGTTTTAATGATTGAATAATATAGGATAAGGGGTGGCCATTTATATGGGGGGGGGGGGGACATGGTATTTATTAAATGAATTGAATTCTCCTACATTTATCATATTTCAAAAGGGAATTGAATGATCCATTATTAATTTTTAATAAAACTTATGTTGCACTTATTATAAATTATTATTATTTCAAATATAAAACTAATTTTAACAAACTCAATTAAACTTGTTTGTATAAAATTAATTCTATAGATGCGATGAGAAAATAGGTTCTTATATGGAAAATGTTCAAAAGATTACAATATATTTATATCCAAACTCAGTATGAAAATAATTTAAATGAACTAAATTTGACTAATTAATATAAAATTGAACTAATTTTAATTTAAAATCAATTTAAAATATAACATTACATTATAAATTATTTAATCCAAAGCCAGCATTCATTTGAATTTCATTATTTTTCAATATTCATAAAAAATGATTCATTTCAAAAAAAATCCCTAAAATTAACCCAAATATAATTATTGTATCTCAATTTAAAAAATTCTGTTTATTTTTTCATACAAACTTTATAAAATTTTGTAAAATAAATTTTAAATTATGTGAATAAAACATGACTAAACCATCTTTTATAAAAACCTAATTCTTCTTAAAAATTTCTTTTTTCCATTTAAATGAATCTTATTTTATTTATAATAAATATATAAGAATAATTTTTATATTTTATTTATTATTTTTCATTCCCACCAATTTAAAATCTTGGTTATAGCTATTATATTAAATATAATATTTTAATAATATTTCATATTTCACTTAAAGAAGGTGTTGCATGTAATGCAAGGTAAACAAAGTGTTGAATGCAATGAAAACTAAACATAATGTTGCATATAATGAAAGATATTGAAGACATTGAATTTGAAAATAAATTTATTGTCAATTCATGGAATGTTATATTTTCTTCAAATATATGTTTTTAATTTGTCATATTATATGGAATAGAATTATCATATTTTAAAATCTCAGGGTTTTAAGTTATCCCAACCTTAAATAAATTACATTTATTAAATTTAAACTTGATATCATTAATAAAAAGTTTTAAATTTATAAATAAATTTTTTGAAAAAACCACATCTTCAAAAGGGTTTATAAAATGTCCTATTAATAGATAGATAGGTAAGTAAAAAAGGTCATATTGAGTAATATATAACAAGGATTATAAAGAGAAGAACGTAAGTGAGAAATGAAGATATGAACATAGAAGAAAGGCCCAAATAATTATAGATATTGATTGATTTCATTGATCATAAGACGGTGAATGATCATTGAAAAGATAATGGGATCAAAACCATAAATCTATAATGATTTAAAAGACCATATGATATATCATATACATATGAAAAAGGATATTATTTTAGTTTCTAGATCATTTTCCTAAAGATGAATAGTTTTTTACTGTTTAGGAATATAAGGAAATATAACACTTGATATTTTTATATTTCATAAGAAAAATATCATCTTTTTTCTGCTTTGAAAAATTTCAAATTCATCACTTACTCAAAGAAATGATTATACAAACATGATTTTTTATTCCCAAATAAATAATATCTACTTTATATGATCGTATGATACATTGAAAAGTTAAAATTCTTTCTTTCTATATCTAAACATTTTTTAAATAAAATTTAGTTAGAAGAAGTTATCCAATATAAAAAATTAATATATAATCCTCAATGGTGACACCACTAGATCATATATAATATATTTTATTTAATTCCAAATCATTTAACTAAAAAATGATTTATTATCCTGGACATCACATAGACCGCATTAGGTGTTAAATTATTATTATATATCGTTCATGGGTCTATGTACGACAACATTTTTGGATGCCTTAAGTTGTCAACCATCATGAAATTTTCCCTTTTCATACTATATTAACATAATTTCACTAACATTACCAAAACATGTTTTAGACATCCTTGAAGTAAAATTAATCATTAAATAACATTTTTACTAATATTCTCAATAAAAACTTTTTTTAATAAATGTATAAAAATTTTATTTAAATATTATTAAATAATCATTGATGATCACATTATCCTTAAATTAAATAAATACATTTAAAATTATTTGTATAAAATGTTAAGGTAATGTTCCTCTATTAACATTTACACTGAAAAATATAATTTCAAAAAAATTCTCCAAAATGTCCTTATTCATTGTTGACTCCAATCACATAAAATGAAAAAAAAAATATTATTTAAGAATTTGGAAACTTTATCCATCAAAGACTCAAAAACCTATGATGGTGCCCATAACACATATTTTATGAGTATATATGTGTTTTTAAAATTCAATACAATCCATATATTATTCTTGATTATTATATCCAAAATACCATTGTTAAAAATACTTCTCAAGTTTAATTTTTTGAATACTAATATATAAATAATACATAAATTTTATTTGTACATATTTCCTTCCATGTTATAGTTATTAACCATTATATTAGGGAATTAAATATGATAATTTCCTTGTTCTCCACATTTAATACAAAAAACTATAAATGGATCCCTAGGATGGTATTTATTTCCTTCCATTATACTCTTAATGATTTCATATAAATTAATTTCTTATGACCTTATTTTCAAAAAATATTTTCATGTTTCTTATAGACGCTTTATTTTAAATTTAATATACATTTGGTCTAACAAAGGTTATTAATTTTCATAGAATATAGAAATCATTCAAAATAGTTTGTAAAGAAACGGTGACGTATACTAATCAAATCCTCTAAGAGTGTCAAACCTGGTGTATAGTAAGGCCCATTTCCCTACTCTCGGTGATGATCTGGTAAAACCAATGTGTCTACATAATAGTTCTTGTGACTAGGAAAATTTATTTGAGAACCACATTCACTTGTACTATATTTATTAAGATGTATTTTTAGAAAAGACACATAATATATACCTTACCAAAACATTAGGATGTTCTTATATATTTATCATCAATGTTTATCATAGGTTTATATTCACCAAACTATGTTTTCCCAAATATTCTTTCCATGTCTTATTCTAAATATTCTTTGATATGAACTATAACACCATGTACTCCAGTAACCAGAAGATTATGTATGATTTATTACATTTGAATATGATACAATTAATCATATCTCAAAGGATAAAATAGTTTAGTATTCTTGATAAACTAGATACATACATGAGTTATTTATTAAATTAGAAAAAAAATCGAAACATATTTTATTATAGAAAAAGAATTATTCCATCTATAATATCTTTTCATGTCAAACATAGTACACTTTCTGGTTTCTTGAGAAAGGAAAAAATAAGGGGAGCTCAAATTCTCAGTAATTCTTAAGTACAACAAATATATCATGAATCATTTAGAATAATCAACAAGGAAAAGTAAATATCTCAACACAAATTCCAATTAAACCATTGGATAAAGCATAATCAATAATGAAAGCTCAATAACATGGAACATATGCCACTTAAAAAACTGGATAAGGCATAATCAATATAGAAAGCTAAATAACTGAAAACAAATTCCATTTAATCATTAAATTGACAATGAAAATTATTAGGATATATATCATAATAAAAAAACATGGATCATAATAAATAAAATCATAATGATTGAAATACTAAATTATATGAATCCATGATCTCAGGCACCATGAAAAGTATACTATCAAGACAATTCATAGGATAGTTTAGTCCATAGGTATAAACTCGTTTATTTCTAGCTTAACGTGATAACCTCTTGAGACCCCAATACATAGAGGTGTTATACGATACGGGGTCTCACCCCTTAATGTAGGTCCAAATAATTCCTCATATATCAAATAATCAATAAAATTTTCTACAATATTCCTTATCATGAAATATCCATATTGAGTAATAAATATAGATTTATCTATACATACCAAGATAAAAAAATGAATTTCATTTTAGAACACCGTATATAGAAATAATATAATGTTTAAATAGTATACATATCCATGATATATAATTTGGATATTTTTGGAAATTTAATGTCTAATTATCATTGTAAAGTGATCATTTTTGGGGGAATTTGCTGACTAAAAAATGAAAAAAGGAAGTGAATATTAATTCAAAAATTGTTCAAAATAATAATAATAAATACATAGTAAAAATATGTATATTATCAATATATATCTATTTTAGTAAGAGTAAATGGTTGTTTTAATTTAGTAATATAAATTCAATAAAAATATATTTAAAAAAACTTCTATAGGAAAATATCTTTTTTATTCAGAAAAAATTGAAAATCGTTTTCATTGAAAATTACTTTTCAAAAAAATTTCTTTAACAGTATTCTGGTTAAAATTCAAAGGAATATACAATGAAATTATGTTCATGATTTTAGTGAATTAAATAAATTATATAAAATTACAAAATAACATTCCTTTTGAATTATAAAAAGGTTAGTAAAGTACCTTGTTAGAAAAAAGAAAAGAAGACCCCTTTAACAGTTTCATTAAAATTAAAATATGAATTGTTTGGAAAAAATCATAAATTTCCCTTTAAAACTTTTTATAAAGAGTAAAAATGGGGAAATATTTATTTAATAAATAATTTTGAAAAGTATAAAATATTTTTTGAAAACATTTTTTGAAACTATTATTTTAGAAAAAAATAGATTTTCGAAAAAAGAGAGAAATGATATAAAATTTTCTTAAAAAATATTTTTATGAATTAATATAAGTACTAAATAGTGTAAAAAAAGAAATATTACATGAAATTATCATGATTAAATTGAGGGTATGAAAATAAATTTTTTAATTTAAGACAGTATCAATATTTTCCATAAACATAAATTCAAGATTAAACAATCTTTATTTGAATGAGATTGTGAAATCAACCTTTCCAATTATCATAAATTTGAGGTGAGAATTAATAAATGAATAGATTATGTGTTTTGAATTTAAATATTTATAAAAAAGTGGAAATAAAATTTAAGGTAATCAGAAGAAATTATAAACGTAATTTTAGAATGACATAATCAATGAAGTAAAAGATGTACCCAATGATCATAAATTCATTTTAGAAGTGCCTTACCCCTTGGTAAATTTTAATTAAAATCACCATAGGTCAATTAATTCAAATTAAATATTAAAATACAATTTATAATGAAAAAATAAGTATATTACACGTCAAAGGGGTAGTATATGTGCCATATAAAATAAATCTGGTGCATGACATTACAATATTCCTAAAAGAAATGAAATTGAGACGACGTCCCTTACCTCATGCTTAATTAAGATATAATGTACGTTAAACTATAATATATAGGTATTAAACATGTTATTAAATTAAAAAATCATATTAATAGTTATACTATCATATATGATCCTTTTACGTTATCTTATCACTCATTCATTAATAATATTTCTTTATTTTCACTATTTTTGATGTTAATTAACTTGTTTTACCATGCCTGTTTCATCGTGAAAGATATTTTTCTTTCACCTAATTTATAGTTTAATAATATATATAATAATAATAATTTAATAATTATCATATTTTTATATAATTTATAATTATAAAATTAACCATGAAATATGGTTATTAAAAATGAAGTACGCTATCCTCATGGAGATGGTAGATCGTACAAACGCTTGGCTAACGATTCAACTTTTAAAAGATCATTATGGAAATAAGGTAAGTAATATAATATCATAAAATAATTATCATAATATAATATATTAATTATTATATAATTATATATATCATCCATGTGGTTTGGGGATAAAAATAGAGTCAAATCACTTTGTAAAGATGGTAATCCACAGTACACAAACGATGTTATCATCATTAAGTGAACACAAATGTAAGAATTAAAATTACATATATTATATTTATGTAATGATAAATATATAAATAATATAATAAATAATTTATTTATGTAACATTTAATCATTAAATATTCCTATATTACATTCCATATAATGTGTTGCTAAAACACAAATCACATCGTTCACGAGGCAGTTGTCCACCGTACACAAGAGTGATGTTATCGTATCCCCTACAGAATGAATAGTAAAAAAGATATATATTATGTTATAAATAAAAAGGTATAAATATGTTATAAATAATATATATATATATATGATATATCCATCATCATACACATCTATGTTAGTTGGTAATGGAAAAATGAATGACATTAGTTCTCCAGTTGGTAGTCTGTCGTACAACTAAATATTGATTTTGTAACCCTTTTGATGAAGATGGATATAGTTGTAGGACATGGAATTATTATAATAACATCATATTATGTGAAATATACTATGAATATTATATCATAATGTATTAATAATAATTTATTTAGGTGTATAAATAAATAAAATAAAGATACTCTTTGATGAACATTCACTCTCCTTATGTTTCTTAGTTAGGTTTGTAGTAACACCTTAATAGGATGAATTTCTACCCAAAATAAATATTATAGGTTTATATTTTTTAATTTTTAATGTTTTTTAGGAAACTATTGGATAAAGTTTTTCTATATTGTAAATATGGGAAGAGAGGGTGGCCTTTTATAAGTGGGGGAGAGGAAAAGCTTGGTATTTTTTGAAAATAATTGAGCACTGTCAAAATTTTAATATGTGTAAAAGGTTATAATTGAAAATTATCTAACATTATATGTTTAATAGTATAAATATGTCTATAAAATAGTTTTTAGAATATTATATAGGTCATTTTTACCCTTATCTTTTTATTTTAACCCATAGAAAACATATTTTATACTTCGACTACAGTAATTAATTTTTAAGCATTAATTTTTCATATTGGTAAAAAACTAATATGAAAATATTATAATTTATAAATTATAATTAGTATAATTATGGAATCCAATTATCCAAATAGAATTACCACAAGTGACAAAATTTAATTTTAAATAAATCCTGCAAACGTAATGAAAAACAATGTTTTTAAAGTAAAAATGTTTAAAAGTATACAAAGTTTTTATATATAAATTAAATAAGAAAAACTATTCCAATGAACTAAATTAGATTAATCATTATAAAATATAACAAATTTTAATTTAAAACCAATTAAAAAAATAATTCATAATTTCAAATTATATTAACAAAATGTTAATTTTCAATTGAAATTCAGTAATATTCACTATTCATCAAAAAATGAAACATTTCAAAAAAATACCAAAAAATAAACATAATATAATTTTTTACAGAGATTTCAAAATTATATTTTATTTCATATAATTTTTTTAAATTTTTTAATTATTTATCTAAAATTATGCATGCCAAGTGCGCATAAAGAATCTTTTAAAAAAATAATGTTTTTAGAAATCATTTAATTTTCTTTTAAATGATTCTTATTTTATTTATATTAAATATATAATCGTAATTTTAATTTTTTATTTGGTAATATTTATTATCACGAATTCAACGTCTATGGAATAAATATTATATTAGGTAATAATAATATAAAAATATTTCATATTCCATTTAAATATGGTGTTGTGTGTTACACAAGCTAAACTAATTGTTTCATGTAACATGAGCTAAATGTAGTGTTATGTGTAATGAATTATATTGAAGATGTTTAATTTTTAAAATAAATATACTTTAAATTCATGTATTGTTAAATTTTATTCTAATTTTGGTGTAAGGACCCGGCCTTAGAACATTACATAATCATGAATTAAATAAATA
The DNA here is from genome assembly GCA_963277665.1 of Viscum album. NCBI lineage: Eukaryota > Viridiplantae > Streptophyta > Magnoliopsida > Santalales > Viscaceae > Viscum > Viscum album. The sequence goes on along the minus strand of OY728129.1, from coordinate 407,876,262 downwards.
ATTGGCATTTAGGATATTTTTTAGGTTTAGAGTTTTAGATAATTAGGTCATAACTATTACATCTCAAAATATTACAAAGTAGACACTTCTACTAATTTTCCATAAAATAAAAACTCTTAAAAAGAAACATGTCTAGTTCCATGTTTTAGATAGCATGTCCTTCCATGATCACATCCTTGACCCTATTCATCTTTAAGTCCTGTGGAAAACATTTCAAATACATGGGATGAGCATAAAAATCCTAGTAAAGGATACACAAAGAAGGAAAACTGTTTGTTTTTCAAAACAACAAGTAAACCATGAATACTTTATCAAAGTAATACTTTTTTCCATTATGAAGTAGTAAATACACTTCACTAAATAAAGGATCACTACTTATACTTTGTAACCAAAAGATTACCATAAACCCATATAAAGAACAAATAACATATAAAGGTAACTTGATACATAAACATACTAAAATGGAATAACCATACGGTCGACTTCCACACATATCACTACATGGAATAGCTATAGGGCCAATTTCCATACCCAATGCATTAGAGGTTACAACATAACCACCCTTCCTGGATTTCATGGCACCACCCTTAATATGGTTTATCACATAACCACCCTTCAAACATCCAAGTACCATTATAAAATCATAACACATAAAACAATTATAAAGGAAAGAAAACATTTCCACTTTTCAATCACAATATTTCACCTAAATATATTGAAATAACAAATCCATTATCAAAACCATTTTCAATACCAAAATACATAAAATATTATATGGTATTTATTTACTTTTAAAAATATTACAGCTTGTTGAGGAAGCCAAAGATCAAATAATTCTCGCAGCGACAGAAAGGTCGTTGTCACCGCATACGTTAAAAAGAAACATACTTTTTGTCATTTAGTAAAGCACGTCGTATAGAAAAGATTCCTTTTGAATAAAAGTAAAATTAAAAGGGTTTTATAAACCATATAAAATAAAGTTGTGTATAAAAAAAATATAACTCAATGAAAGGAGATTGAGACGATGTCCCGTTCAAAGACGGTATCCTTAGATTAAGGATAAATCAATTATGTAATTATGGGTGGAAAATATAAATACACCCAATATAAGTGGATATTATGTGTAAAACAATCAGAGGTCATTCACTCATATTCATATAATGACATGATCAAGAATTAGAGTTTTAACCCAATGAATTGAAATTGGGTTAAGAAGTTCCCTTACAAATATTCGACAGTGTAACGGCGTCACATTAAAATTCAGAAAAACAGCTGATGAGAGAGAAAATGGTATCTCATCACTTGTACAAAAAATTTAAATCAATAATGATATATAAGAACATATCCCAACATAATAAGATTTAAAGTAAAATATATAACAAAAAGGAGTCTTTTAAAAAGAGGAGGGTGAAATGTTCCCTTACCGATTTGGTAAAACACAAAACATAAGACCCATGAAGGAAGGATCATAAAATGAAGATTTAAATACCCATAAATTGAATTATATTACATAATGAATACACTCATGGGAATTATACACGCCACACAAGAGTAAATAGTGGAAAATGTAGCAAGAATCTCACGAGAATAAAAGTGAGATGAAAAATCCCTTACGAAAACTCGACAGCCTAATGGCGCCACTTAAAACTTCCAAAAATTGATTGACGAGATAAAATAGGGTCTCTAATCATATGAAAATAAAATTTAAATTAATAGGAATATAAAATAACATCCCCCAACATAATAATGATGAGCTTAAAAGAAATTACATAAATGAGAGTACTTAAAAAGAAAGAGATAGGTAGGATCCCTTACCTCAAGTCTGACTTGTCTTGTTCGTTTCTTTATATTCTTGAATAATAAACTTTGGTCAATTTATAATTTCATAAGGATATTCTTTAAATATTATTATTCATTTCATATCACATATTATAATTTTACAATAATTGGTTAATAATGTGAGTTCATATCAGACGTTTTTGTCAATGTTCGGTACATGAGTCAAAATTGAACTTGTTGGAAAAGAATTTTCCATGTACTTATAGGTAAATCATCTCCAAAATAGTATTAATGATTTAAATATCTTAAATATCAAGTATATATACATTTAATACTATTCCATAACATTTGGTGATAAGAAATGAAAAGCACCGTTCATGGAGACGGTAGGTCGTACGTACGCATTAATGCTACTTTCATTTCATTGTCATATTAATGGAATTAAAACTAAATGAGAGATATATATATTATAATTTCAGAATGATATAAATCATTTATATGTAATATATGACATGTATATTTATTATATATATGTACTTTTAATAGTACATAACATTTGGAGATAAGAAATGAAATGTACCGTTCATAGAGACGGTAAGCCGTACGTACGCATAAACGCTACTTTCATTTCAATTTCATACTTTAATGGAACAAAAAAATAATTATACATGGTTATATTATAATAAAAGTATAATATAACATATAACATCATTAAATCCATCCTTTATACATCCCACATTTGGTATTAATGATTCAAATCACTTTTAGGGGGCGGTAGTCCGCACTTCCTAAAATGAAATTATCGCCTTTACCCATTACGGAAACCATAAAGGTATGGTATAAATTAAAAATACAGAACCATAAGGAATACATAAACATAATTTATATATCATATATAAATACAATGACATATTAATGTCCACCATGAGAGGTGTTAAAAGAAGATTGAACAATCATCGTTTCGTGAGGCAGTAATTCTCCACCCACAGAAACAGTATGTTCTTTAACCTCTAGATAGAGGTGTGTATGAGTGTAGCTCTAATACTCCTCATAACATCATCCTAGTATATTTAAGATACTGGTTTTGTTACAAAATAAGGGAATAAAAAGAGTTTAGAGGGGTTGAGAAGCAAAATAAAACAAAAGAACATCAGAGAAGAGATTACCTTCAAATCGAATAACTCTTTTTGATTTGAACTCAAAGGATTCCTTGGAAAGACTTCTTCCCAAAGTGAGGCTTATAGAAGTAATATAGGGGTTTTTAGAGACAAAATGAGTAGAGTTTGGATGAGCCAAGGGCTTGAGAGGTGGGGGAAAGCAGGTAGAGGTGGGGGCCTTTTATAAGAGGGAGGTGGGGCACTCTTGGAAATTCATGAAAAGATACTTTATTATAAAATGATTTTCAGATATAAAACGTCCCAAAATTATATATTTATAGGATAAGGTGATAGGGGTTAGATATACACCCATCCAATAGGTTTTTGACAAGTGTATGTCTTATATTTTACATTATCTTTTAATTTTATTTAAATCGTTCATTAATGAGGTAATCGTTGCATCATCATGGTGTCATAAATAAATTAGATTATTTAATGTCTAAAAATTATAAAAAAATACTATGATGTAGTAAATACTATTAGATTTCTAATTAATATTTATAGTCAACAATATGACTTGTATAACCCCGTGAATTTTTTTGTAGTAAAACAATACATGTTTGTGACAATTTTATTTTAACTTTAAATAAAAAGTTATTAATGTCATTTTCTTACCCAAGTGGCTCCATGGGGTCCCCTTATTGAACCATGGATTGTCTTGGTCGTCCATGACTCTACCAATAAGGGTTGTACATGTGTCAATGTCATTTCATATTGTTATAATATTATCTTTACCTTAAATTACACTAATTACACTTAATCGCGATTAATAAAACATAAAAGTTACTATTCACCAAAAAATATTTTCATCCCATTGAACCACATTTTACATCATAATAAAAACCATGTATGTTGGATTTTTGAAATAAAAATCACAGAGGTGGTAAAATTTCATTTAAATGAAAAATCTGTTTTTTAACTACCACTTAGTGGTTTCACTATTCATAAAAATTGATGTTTTTCAGAAAAATACCAAAAATTAACCCTAAGCTATTTTTGATATTACAAATTAAAAAATGATGTCTATTTTACAAAATTAAAAACATATAGGTTTCACTAATCAATTTAATAATTAATTCCCATTGTCAAATCAAATAGCGTGTTTTTAGGAAACAAAATATATCAAAATATTGTCACTAGTTTAAGTCCAATTTCAAAGTGAAATTAATTCCAATGACCACCATTGGATTAAATGTTAAAAATATATTCTTACTACACTTTAAACACAATTTAAAAGATAATCTATCCGTACAAATAAATCAGATTAAAAGGAGGTTTTGAATTAAAATACAACATTTTCACTAAAAATGATCTTTATCAGAAAAATAACAAAAATTTACACAATGTAAATTTTGATTTCCATATTATAAAGAAGGATTTTATTTTGTCCAATATAACATATAAAATTTTCAAAATGTGGATATAAAAAGGGTTCTCCATCAAAAGACGGTTAATCGACCTTTTAAAGAATATTCGAATATTTATGCTTAAAATTGGATTCCTTCGCATTTTGAGTGTCTAACATTTATTGGATAAAAGTGAAAATATTTTAAAAATATATATAATAATTTTTTAGTTAGTTCTGTTCATTCCCGTCATTACAATGTCTAGGCATTAACTACCATTTAAAATAATATTATTTTATTATTAGAGTGCAACGTAAGATTTCAAAGAAACTCGTTGTTTCGTATTGGGTATGCCATCGAGCATAGCATTCTTTTTAAAGTAATATTAATATTTTATTCAAAAATATTAATAAATATGAAAAATGATTATTCTTTATTTACCTGGGATGTTACATCCTTCCCCCCTTTTTGGAATTGCTTCCTCGCAATTTTAAAATTGTGCTCGGAAACCTCATTGAAAATCCAACATCGGAACAAGAGTCAGCAAAACTATCACATTAAAATAAAGAAAGAGAAGTACAAAGGTCACCCAAGTTAACCCATACTAGGATTACATGTAGGAAAACATGGAAATTGAAGAGAAAAAAATGGTCATGTTTTGATAGAGAGTGATTGAAAACATGATTATGAGAAAGTTAACCACAAGAAAATTACAAAATTGTGATGGGTTAAACGGTATTTGATTCCCCAGTAGGAAAATTTAACAGACAACATTTTAGTTTTAAGTTACTTTTCATTGAGGAGTTTATTTATTCACTTAACTAAATCACATGAAAATATACATTCTGGTCATTTAGAATTTCATCTATTACTAGATTTTTTTACAGAAACTCATTTTTGCCTCCAAAAGACGAGTATTTAGGATGACTTGTTGACATTAAGAGTGTTATAATGAACTTATAGAGAATAACTTAATCCAAAAAAGAGAACTATATATTTCCCATGTCTTTAGACCTTAACCAAAACCAAAAATTTTAGAACAATATCAGATAATCCACAAAAGGATAATCATTTAGAAAAATAAAATCTGTTCTTAATCTCCAAAATTTGTCCAACAAAACCCAAAGTTCAATGAAGACCATTCGATAAAAAAATTTTCCATAAAATTCTTCAAAGTAAACCAGACTATGATTGAAACCCAAATATTCAAAGGAATTAATCATATAGTCTTCCATGGTAAAAATTAATATTTATCTCCAAGTAACATCAGTTCCTATTAAATTCTCATATTGAAAAGTAATTAACCTAATCATATATCCTCCATGATTGGTCAATATTTTACTAGATAACCCAAAATCAAATTATTCTTGATTCGTAAAATTATATAACTAAAAATAATTTTTAATACTAACTAGGGACTTCACATATTCCATTGGTAGTTGATAAATACCAGTTACACATTAGTTGTGGGTTCGATTCCCACAGCTTTGTCCGACGCGATGGGTTGTCACACAGTCTGCATGTTGTATTTTTTCAAAAACTATATAATTATAAAATCCTTCCCAAAAAAGAGATAAAATCATCAACAATAACCATAACTTAATTTCACCTCAATTTTATCTCATGCCTTTCATTTCCCATCATAACATATAGTAGCCCATAATTACCTAAAATGTAAGGATCATATAAACCCAAATGGTTCTTTATAACTCTTTCCACAAAAGAACATATAACTATTCCTTGAATAAAATTTTCATATATCAAACATCTAGGTTACACATACTATAATAAGTCTTCGAATGTAACCCCATCATCAAAAGAGACTTAATACTATTAAGAATTTCACCATCCTAAAACCTAAAATAACTCTTGAATTCCTTATATTTTGACTTATAAATCATTCAAAATTCTTTATGATGCATTAACCATTCCTTTCCAACTTATTCATAAATACTTATTTCCTACAAACAAAATCATGAATTATATCCTAAGATTCCAAAATAGGAAGATATATGTTAAGAAATAATCCATACCTTTGATTGGTCATTGTCATTTTCTTAATCCCCAATCAGAACGGAATTAGGTATTGGTAAACGAATATTTGTATGATCTTGGTGATCCCATTCCTGAGACTTCTTCGTAGGACATGTGTTTGCATAATGACCATGAACACCACATTTAAAACATTCAACTGATACCTTATAAAGAACCTCTTTCACTTTCCTCAAGTCAACTGGATGCTTCCTTTTTCCATGGAAGTATCATGCTTTATGATATTTATTTCCACAAATATAACATCTTTATGTCCCTTTGAAACATTTTCTTAGGTGTTTTTTTCACATATTTGACACATAGGTTTTTGAACACACTTATCATTTTGATTATTACCTAAAGATACGTAGGGATTTGTTTCTCACATATATGATGCCTTATAAAAATCACTAAGGTTTAGGTGGTCAATAATGACTCCAGATAGTTGGTTGAGGATAAACATAAGAGTTATCATTGATGCTCCCATATCATTCAGTTTCTCGCTCAGAAAACTGTCACAGTTTCCTTCAAATCCATTGTTTCTTAGGTGCCAGCTAGTTCCAGCCATTTACTAAAACCAAAATGTCAGTTTGAGCATATCAATAAAATCATCATATAATAATGAGGAAGATAAACACTAAAATATAGTTATCCAAGTTATCTCAAACTAATTCTAACTTTCAAAAAAAACAATGACTCCATCTAATATACTATCCATTGTGGTTATACACAACCTGTCACTTATTCTTAAACAAGACTCTAACCTCTAAATTTATCTAAACCAACCTTTGATACCAACTATAAGGACCTGGCCTTAAAAAATTACATAATCATGAATTAAATGAATAATTCACATAGAGGATCTTTTCAGGTTTAGAGTGTTAGATAATTAGGTCATAACTATTACATCTCAAAAGATTAAAAATTAGACACTTCTCCTAAGTTTCCATAAAATAAAAACTCTTAAAAAAACATGTCTACTTCCATGTTTTAGATAGAATGTATTTCCTTGATCCCATCCTTGACCCTATTCATCATTAAGTCATGTGGAAAACATTTCAAAAACATGGGATGAGCATAAAAAGCCCATTAAAGGATACACAAAAAAGGAAAACTGTTAGTTTTTCAAAACAACAAGTAAACCATGAATACATTATCAAAGTAATACTTTTTACCTTTATGAGGTAGTAAATTTTAACGCCACAACCCTAGTTACCTAGAGTCGTTGCATTATTACATAACATTGGCATGATCACAAGAAAGATAAAATCTCGAAGGACCGATTAGTTTAGTAGCCTTGGAAACACTAGATATATTCATAACGTTTTACATTAAATAATAAAAATGAAAACTACAAAAACAGAGTCTCCATAGTCTATACTCTTATCCCCTCATAAAATCACTACAGGTCATTCATAATTTACTTCTTCACATCCTAGGAAAAATAAAACATAGAAAAGGGGTGAGCTCAAATTTCCAGTAAAGATAATAATATAGCGGAAACTTTCACAAATAAGAATAAACATTTAAAGAAATGTATAACTAAAACAAAAGCCTTTTAAACTTTAACTTCAACATAGAATGGAAAAAATAAAATGAAATAATTCCATTTACTTATTCACACGGATATTCTACTAATCGAATAATCACATGCAATATCAATAACCTCTTTCATAATGATGGAATGCATAACTCCAGACTATCATAACCACAAAGCCAAGGCCTCGTGTCAAGACTAAAAATAATATTTTTTCAAGGCCTTATGCCAAGCCACTAGTTTGTCTCATGAGACCTACCGATGCATCGAGGAGCTATAGTGGGCTCCACCAATCACATATTAAGTCTAATGCATTCCCATATGAAAAGGTTTAAACATAACATAAACATTTGTATTAAAACTAGCATATGAAATGTCAATACTTCATCCATAAACCATGAATGGTATAAAAATAACACATCCATAGTCAAACATATCACAAAACCTTCAATACGATATATAAGTTTTGTATCATAATAAATCAACTTCAAATAAGCATAAAATTCATCAAAGGATGTTGACATAGATGAAATCAAAACTACTTTTAGAGAAATATCTCTCTCTATTTTGAAATCATTTAAGAGTCATATATTTATAAAATAAAACATTTTCTTTGAAAATATTTTTATAAGCTTGTAAGGGAAGCTTCAGCGATTTTATAATGACTGAAAATAGCTACACCCGCCATATAAGTTAAAAAAAACATTCTTACCTTAATTTTGTCGAAATGGTTAAAAAGAACCTTGTTTGGAAAACAGCGGAACGATTCCTTTATAAACCTCTTATAAAAAGTCAAACAAGGGTATAAATTACTTTAGCCCATATTCTTATAAATATTAAAAATGTTTTGAAATAAATTTTTAAGAAACATAGATGTGGATGATAAAGAGATCCCAGTAGATTATTACGTATAAACAACCTCGGATAATGAAGAAATTGAGAAAAAAACCCTTACCTAGTACTTTTCCTTGGTGGGGGTAGGTTAACCTCCTATATAATGGTGAAATAATTTTTATTAAATTATACAAGAATCATATATATTAATATGATATCATATATGATCTTTTACCATTGATTTGTCAATAATATCATAGAATTATAGTCATTTCAGGTATTAACTTGCTCGTTTTATTTTATATGTTTTGTTACAAAAGCTGTGTCTATTATGGATAGGTTTTATCTTATTCATATCCATAATTATATCAAGTATTTAAAAATTATGTTTAAATCATCAAATGACAATTATACTTGAATGGAAATGATGGAGAATGAATCTCATCGCGTTTGTGGAGACGGTAGTCCGTACGTACGCATGAGCGACAATATCATTCTTTTGATATTAAAATAATATATAATTGGATGGTATAACATATATAAAGAATCATTATCATTCTATATTTATTATTTACATGAGTTACACATCCTTATTATACCCATCCAAATAATAATTTATTGAATAACAATTACACCACGATGTGGAGATGGTAAGCCGTACATACGCACGTATGGTGACATGTTATTCGAAGGATGGATAGAATACTGAATATGGTTGTGCCATATTTATAATAACATTATAGTATATATAAGATACTGGAGTTATTATTTTATAATGGTAATAACAAAGAAAGAAGAAGTGGAAGAATATATGAATTTGAAAAAGGGTGGTGAAAACATTACCTCTTCTTCGGGTTCTTCCTTTTGATTTGATCAAAAGGGCTCTTTAAGTTTTCTTTATGATCAAACTAAGGCCTCTAGATTGTAGTGAGGGATGTTGAGAGAGTATTTGGGCAGAGTTTGGCCGAGAAAAATTTCTTTGAAGGTGTGACTTAATGAGAAGGGAGAGTGCCCTTTTATAAGAGGGGTGAGGGGCACCTTTGGAAAAGCTAGAAATATTATTCTATAATAAATTAATATTCGGTTTCTAATGGCTCCAAAGTGGATTATTTAATATTTAAGATGGGTATAGTTCTATAACCACTGAACCAATATAATTTAGATAGGTTTGGGTTACTATATTAACCTTATCATTAAGTATTAACTCTTAGTTAATTAGTTTCACTTTTACAATGTCTCTTTGTATTTTTATATTATATGGTTAATAAAAATACTATATACATCCAAGAGACCCTCAAGAGGTCCATTAATGATACACCTATCATGATATAAGTCTCTTGGCCGAACATTAGATTTTTTGGAATTTAATATCAATTAATAATATAGTATTTGTTTTAAAAAACTCATTTATGTCAATTTTGACACTATTCAAAAATTGATTTTTTTTAAAATCATAACATAATTATTACTTCGAAAAAAGTCAATTAAATAAATCCCAATATGTCATATTATCCTAGAAAATTATTTTAATTCATTAAAAGTCTCAAATTATATTTATTTGGGTATTTATAATATCAATTATTTTAATTTTTCACTATTATGGTAATTACTACATCATCATTGTGTCATAAATAAATTTACTTATTTAATATCTAAAAATTATAAATAAAATATCATTATGTAGGAAATATTTTTATATTTCTAATTAATATTTACAATTGAATTTATCTAATGTAGAACCCTATGTTAAAAATGTTTTAGTAAATAAACTTTTATTTAAACTCTTTTACCTCTTTTTTGAATTAAATAATAATAAATGTCCTAATCTAATCCAGGTGGACCTAAATGATAATACTTTATTCCGAAGGTTGTTTTTGGTCGAGATACACTTTTACAATAGAATTAGGACATGTTTTAGGGTAATATTAATGTTATTTTTACCCTTAATTACCCTATTTACTTTTAACGGTGGTAAATAAAAGTAAAAAGTTACTATTCACCAAAAATTATTTTCATCTCATTGAACCATATTTTACTCCTTGATTTTAAACGTGCCTCTCAGATTTTTGAAATTTCAATCACAGAAGTGGTAAAATTATGTTTTATGAAAAATTCATTTTTTTAACTACCACTTAGTAGTTTCACTATTCATCAAAAATTGATGTTTTTCAGAACAATGCCAAAATTTCACCCTAAGCTATAATTGATATTCCGAATTCAAAAATGATGCCTATTTTAAAAAATTCCAAAAATAAAAGTTGCATTAATTAATTTTATAATTAATTCCCGCTGTCACAACAAATAGCGTGTTTTTAAGAAACAATATATATCAAAAGATTGACAATTGTTTATGTCCAATTTCAAAGTGAAATTAATTATAATGAAAACCATTGGATAAAATGGTAAAAATATATTATAATTATACTATAAAACCACTGAATAATATAATTTATCACTTTAAATTATTTTGATTTAAAAAGATGTTTTTAAGTATTTTTCACTATTCATAAAAATTGGATGTTCTCAGAAAAATTCCAAAAATTAAACTTTGGATAATTTCGATATTTTGAATCCAAAAATGAATTCCATTTTGAAATATAATATATATATAATTTCAAAAATTAGGTATTACTATTCATAATGGCTAGTTTGATTGGTTTTGGTGTGATTGAACTTGATGTTGCGTACAACACACGCTATCACATTATTCCAAGAGAAGCGTACCGTAGAAGCTTGGGGTGGTAAATTCTCCCCTCCTTCAAATAATTTCATTCTTGAAATTTCTAGAATACTACCACATGAAAAGACTCGGGTGGTTCTTCATCATAAGTTCCTCGGGTTCCCACGTTGCCTCTTCCATCTTATGGTTTCTCCACAAAACTTTTACAAGACGCGTCGTCCGGTTTCTGAGTACATGTTTTCTCGTATCAAGAATCCTGACGGGCTCTTCGCAATTAGACAGATCGGGTTCTAGTTATAATTCATTATTGGTGAGTACATGCGTTGGGTCAGGCATTTATTTCCTCAATAGAGATACATGGAACACATCATGAACTTTCGAGAGACTTGGCGGAATTACCAATCGGTAAGCTACAACCCCAATTCGTTCTAGAATTTCGAAAGGTCCGATGTATCTGAGACTCAATTTACTTTTCTTACCAAAACGTATGACTCCCTTCCATGGAGATACCTTCAAGAAAACATGATCACCAACTTGAAATTCCAAATCCTTCCTTCGATTATCAGCATAGCTCTTTTGCCTACATTGAGATGCCTTGATATGGTTTTGGATTACCTTCACCTTTTCTATCGTTTCCTCCACCAGTTCTGGGCCTACATGTTTTCTTTCGCCAACGTCATCCCAACAGGTTGGTGTGCGACATCACTTTCCGTATAACTCTTCATATGGTTCCATATGAATACTCGAATGGAAGCTATTGTTATAGGAAAATTCTACCATAGGTAAATATTGATCCCACATACCCTGAAAGTCAAGTGAGCAGGATCTCAACATGTCTTCTAAGGTTTGGATAGTTTGTTCTGATTTTCCATCTGTTTGAGGGTGGTAGGCAGTGCTCAAATGATGTTCAGTATCCAAGGCTTTCTGAAGAGTTTTCCAGAATCTTGAAGTAAAACTGAGATCACGATTAGAAACAATCGATAGGGGTACTCCATGAAGTCTCACAACATCATTAATATATAGTCTGGCTAGACGTTCCAGTGGTAGATCTTCTCTTATAGCATGAAAATGTGCTGACTTGGTAAGATGATCAACAATGACCCATATTGCATCGTTCCTTCTATGAGTCTTTGGTAGCCCCATGACAAAGTCAATCGTAATATTGTCTCATTTTCACTTCGGTATGGGAAAAGGTTGCATGACTCCTCTAGGCTGTTTCCTTCCAGCTTTCACTTGTTGACAAACCATACATCTTGACACAAAATCGGCAATCTTCCTCTTAATGTGGTCCAACCAAAAATGTTCCTTCAAATATCTATACATTTTGGTTCTCCCCAGGGTGTATAGAGAACTTGGAACTATCAGCATCATCCAACAATTCCCTTTTTAGATCAGGTATATCGGGAACACAAAGTCTCTTCCCGAATTTCAAAATTTCATCTTCATACACAAAGTCTCTCAATCTCCCATTATTCATTGCTTTAATCTTCTTTTGAAATTATTCATCATCAGTCTGAGAACTCTTAATCCTCTCTAGTAAAGATGGTTTGGAAACCATTTGAAAAATCATTGATGTTTCACCTTCCCTGGTTATTCCCTTGTCCATCTTCACTAGATCCATTAAAATTGGATCCCTTTTAATTCTCATATTGTTCAAAATTCCATGATCTTTTCTTCTCAAAGCATCTGCCACCTTCTTTGCTTTCCCCGGGTGGTAGTGTATCGTACAATAATAATCCTTGAGTAATTCAATCCATCTCGTTTGCCTCATGTTGTGTTCTTTTATTGATAAAATATACTTCAAACTCTTGTGATCAGAATAAATGTCACATTTTTCACCATAGAGGTAGTCCCTCTATATGTTCAAAGAAAATATCACAACTTCTCACTCAAGATCATGAGTAGGATAGTTTTTCTCATGTTTTTCAACTGTCGTGATGCATAAGCAATAACCCTATCATTCTGCATAAGGACACAACCAAGTCCTTTCTTAGATTCATCACTATAAATAAGGAACCCATCATTCCTCGATGGTAGAGTCAATATAGGAGCATTGAATAATCTTCTCTTCAGTTCTTCGAAATATTATTCACACTCTTTTGTCCAAACAAATTTATCCCTATTACGTGTGAGCTTCGTTAATGGATTTGCCAATCGGGCAAAATTTCGGACGAAACGTCGATAATAACCTTCCAAACCAATAAAACTGCGTACCTCAGTTATACTCATAGGTTCTGGCCCTTCTTTGATTTCCTTGGTCTTAGAAGGATCAACAGAGATTCCATCTTTAGGGACAATATGGCCAAGAAAAGAAATCTCATGAAGCCAAAATTCACACTTGCTAAACTTCCCATATAATTCATGTCTTCTCAGAGTCTTCAGGATAATGCGCAAGTGACTTTCATGATCCTCATAGCTTTTAGAGTATACCAAGATATCATCAATAAATACCACCACAAATTCATCAAGATATTCCTTGAAAACTATATTCATCAGATCCATGAATACATAGGGTGCATTAGTCAATACAAAAGGCATTACAATAAACTCGTAATGCCCATACCTGGTTTAAAATGCTGTCTTCGGAATGCATTCCTTCTTTACACACAACTGATGGTATCCAGATCGAAGGTCAATCTTTGAAAAGTATTGAGCTCCATGCAGTTGGTCAAATAAATCATCAATGCGAGGTAGGGGATAATTTTTCTTTATTGTTATGGAATTCATCTCCCTATAGTCGATACATAACTTCATACATCCATCATTCTTTTTAACAAAAAGAATATGGGCTCCCCATGGAGAAACACTAGGGTGAATAAATCCCTTATTACTCAATTCCTCTAGTTGTTTCTTTAGTTCGACTAATTCCACAGTGGCCATTCTATAAGGTGTCTTCGATATAGGCCATGATCCAGGAATTAAATCAATGGAAAACTCAACTTCTTGTTCTGTAGGATGCCCAGGTAAATCTTCCGGAAACACATCTACATATTCTTTCACAATAGGTACATCCTATATTTGAATATTTTGTTCCTCACCCATAGCCATTTCATTCTCTTCCTCCCCAATAATTGAATTTAGTTGAGCTACTGGGGGTGGATCTTGATAAGAATTAGATGGTGACGATTCTGCTCTAATGATAATGTGTTCCTTATCGTCATCATCAAAAATCGTAATCTCATTCTTCTTACAATAAATCATCGCATCATAATCCGAAAGCCAATCCATACCAAGGATTATATCAAACTCAATCATAGGTATGATGATGAGATCAGCGGATAAAGAACATTTATGTGCTCTAATGGGGACTGATTCACAAAACATTTTTGCAATGACACTTCCCTTAGGAGTTTTAACTGACAACTCCCTTGTTAAATCAAATTGGAAATATATAATTTTCCAAGCAAACTTGGAAGATATGAAACAATGTGATGATCTAGAATCAAATAATGCATTTTCTAAACTTGAGGAAACCATTAAATTACCTGCCACCGCGTCTTTCAGAGCATCTACCTCAGCAGTAATGATAGTATAAGCTTGGCCTTGATCCCTTGGCCTTTTTTGAGGTAAGTTCCCCTGACTCTTAGAACATTCATTTTCATAATGTACCATCTCCCTGAAATTGTAGCATTGAACATTGGTAGCTTCCTTCATCCCTTTGCATTCACGAGCTTGGTGTCCTTTTTCACCACACTTGTAACAGAAACCCATTCCCTTCAAGAAAATACCGGGGTGTTTCTTCCCACATTTACCACATGATGGTAATTCAACCTTTCCATTCTTCCCCTTATTTACATTCCCAGATTTATCAGTAGATCTCTTCTTCTCTTTCTTTTCTTTAAATTCATAAGACATAGAGAATTCCTTTTTTGTTTTGATAGCACATGAGACAATGTCTTCGTACGACGAGAAGGATTGTGAGAATAATGCTTGACGGAGAAATGGTTTTAACCCATCAAATAAAAGATCAATATTACTTCTTGGGTTATGTAAATAATCTCCAGCATACATTGCTAACCTTGTAAAGTTAGCCTCATACATTGCAACATTCTCATCCTCCTTTTGTCTCACACTCAGAAATTTCCTTTCCATATCTGCTCGATGGTCACGAGGAAAGTATTTTTCTAAAAATAGATCTTTGAACTCTCTCCATTCCATATTTCAAACTTTATCATCTTCCTTCGTGTTTTGAATCAATGACCACCATTGATCAGCATCTCTAGTGAGGTGGTAAACTGCCATGATAACTTTTTCCCTTTCACTACTCCCCAAAGCCTGAAATATTTTCTCTAGGAAATTTATCAATTTCTCATCTACTAAGGGATTTGTACTCCCATTTAACTTTTGTGGTTGTTTCCACATGAATCGATCTAACATTGATCCTCCACGCTGCGGATCAGGGTGCTCCATACGGGTAAGGTTTTTATTCATAACCTGAGTGAGTTTTCCCATTATGGTGATTAGCTGATCGACACCAGTTGCATCACCAGCTCCAATATAATTATCTTGAGCAGGAGGGCAATCCCTAGATGGAGTGCGTGTATTGATACGGTTTCCATTTCATTCACTAGGCGCCATTTCTAAACAATGGCATAAACTAGATCAATTTATGAATCAAAATACATAATTCCATACTTATAAAACAATTAACATAAATTGAACTATTTATGGATATAATCCATAATCATAAAAATGTATTCTTTGAGAAAGTATATACTCATAAACCTTTCATAATGATTTGTAATGAAAATGAGTGTTATCCTATGTATATCCCCCGGGAGTGTCGTAACCAAGAGTGCATCAAAGCCCATTGTCGTGCACCAGTTCTCGTTCAAGTCTTGCTCAAAGTGGTGTTTTCAGGTTTTACCCCTAGGTACATCTGTGCCAGAGCCGCCTCTACCTGCTCGTATCCAGACATGGATGTATTGCTCGGAAAACTCACAAAATCTCTATAATACAAAAATTCTAGGAAGATCTTCTATACTAATCCTCAAAGTCCATCTTAGGTTTATGTGCTCTAATCAGAGTTTATCTAAATCTAGCTTCAATGTTTTGTACTAAACTCTTTCTGATACCAACTATAACGCCCCGACCCAAGTTACATATAGTCGGTGCATTATTACATAACATTGGAATGATCACAAGAAAGATCAAATCTCTAAAGACCGATAAGTTTAGTAACCTTGGAAACACTAGATATATTCATAATGTTTTACATTACATCATAAAAATTAAAACAAAAACAACATAGTCTCCATAGTCTACACTCCTATCCCCTCATAATATCCCTACAGGTCATTCAAAATTTACTTCTTCACATCCATGGAAAATTAAAACATAGAAAAGGTGTGAGCTCAAATGCTCAGTAAGGATAACAATATAGCGGAAACTTTCATAAATAAGAATAAACATTTAAGGCAATGTATAACTAAAACAAAAGTCTTTTAAACTTTAACTTCAACATAGAATGGAAAAAATAAAATGAAATAATTCCATTTACTTATTCACATGGATATTCTATTAATCGAATAATCACATGCAATATCAATAACCACTTTCATAATGATGGAATGCATAATGCCAGACTATCATAACCACATAGCCAAGGCCCCGTGCCAAGACTACAAATAATATTTTGTCAAGGCCTTATTCCAAGACACTAGTTTGTCTCATGAGACCTACCGATGCATCGAGGAGATATAGCGGGCTCCACCCGTCACATATTAAGTCCAATTCATTCCCATATGAAATGATTTAAACATAACATAAACATTCGTATTAAAACTAGCATAGGAAATGTAAATACTTCATCCATAAACCATGAATGGTATAAAAATAACACATCCACAGTCAAACATATCAAATAACCTTCAATACAATATATAAGTTTTGTATCATAATAAATCAACTTCAAATAAGCGTAAAATCTATTAAAGGATGTTGACAAAGATGAAATCAAAACTCTTTTTAGAGAAATATCACTTTCTATTTTGAAATCATTTAAGAGTCATATATTTATAAAATAAAACATTTTCTTTGAAAATATTCTTATAATCTTGTAAGGGAATCTTCGACGATTTTATAATGGCGGAAAATAGCCGCACCCGCTATATAAGTTAAAAAAACATTCTTACCTAAATTTTGTCGAAAAGGTTAAAACTCACCTTGTTTGGAAAACGGCGAAAAGATTCCTTTATAAACCTCTTATAAAATGTCAAACAAGGGTATAAATGACTTTAACCCATATTCTTGTAAATAGTAAAAATGTATTGAAATACATTTTTAAGAAACATGGATGTGGATGATAAAGAGATCCTAGTAGATTATTATGTATAAACAACCTCGGATAATGAAGAGATTGCGAAATAAACCCTTACCTTGTATGTTTACTTGGTTGGGTTAGGTTAACCTCCTATATAATGGTGAAATAATTGTTATTAAATTATACAAGAATCAAATATATTAATATGATATCATATATGATCTTTTACCATTGATTTATTAATAATATCATAGAATTATCGTCGTTTAAGGTGTTAACTTGATCGTTTTATTTTATATGTTTTGTTACATAAGCCATATTTGAAATGGATAGGTTATATATTATTCATATCCAGAATGATATAAATACTTAAAAATTATTTTTAAATCATCAAATGATAATTATACTTGAATGGATATGATGGAGAATGAATCTCATCGCGTTCATGGAGACGGTAGTCCGTACGTACGCACGAGAGACAATATGATTCTTTTGATATTAAAATAATTTATAATTGGATAGTATAACATATATACAGAATCATTATAATGCTATATTTATTATTTACATGAGTTAAACATCATTATTATACCCATCCAAAAAATAATATATTGAATAACAATTACACCACAACGCGGAGACGGTAAGCCGTACGTACGCACATATGGTGACATGTTATTCAATTAATGGATAGAATACTGAATATGGTTGTACCATATTTATATTAACATCACAGTATATATAAGATACTGGGGTTATTATTTTATAATGGTAATAACAAAGAAAGAAGAAGTGGAAGAAGAAATGAATTTGAAAAAGGGTGGTGAAAACATTACCTCTTCTTCGGGTTCTTCCTTTTGATTTGATCAAAAGGGCTCTTTAAGTTGGCTTTATGATCAAACTAAGGCCTATAGGTTGTAGTGAGAGAAGTTTATAGAGTATTTTGGAAGAGTTTGGCTGAGCCAAAAGGCTTTGAAGGTGTGAGTAAATGAGAATGTGGAGTTCCCTTTTATAAGAGGGGTGAGGGGCACCTTTGGAAAAGCTAGAAATATTATTCTATAATAAATTCATATTCGGTTTCTAATGGATAAAAAGTGGATTATTTAACATTTAAGATGGGTATAGTTCTATAACCACTCAAAAAATATAATTTAGACAGGTTTGGGTTACTATATTAACCTTATCATTAAGTATTAACTCTTAGTTAATTAGTTTCACTTTTACAATGTCTCTTTGTATTTTTATATAATATGGTTAATAAACTTACTATATACATCGAAGAGACCCCCAAGGGATCCATTAATGATACACCTATCATGATATAAGTCTCTTGGCCTAACCTTAGATTATTAGGAATTTAATATCAATTAATAATATAATATTCATTTTTAAAAACTCATTTATGTCAATTTTGACACTATTCAATAATTGATTTTTATAAAAATCATTACAGAATGATTACTTCTAAAAAAGTTAATTAAATCAATCCTAATATGTCATATTATCCTATATGATTAGTTTAATTCATTAAAAGTCTCAAATTATATTTATTTTGGTATTTATAATATCAATTATTTTAATTTTTCACTATTATGGAAATTACTGCATCATCATTGTATCATAAATAAATTAAATTATATAATATCTAAAAATTATAAATAAAATATCATTATGTAGGAAATATTTTTATATTTCTAATGAATATTTACAATCTAATTTATCTCATGTATAAACATATATTAAAAATGTTTTAGTAAATAAACATTGATTTTAACTCTTTTAACTCTTCTTTGAATTAAATAATAATAAATCTCCTAATCTAATCCAAGTGGACATAATGATTATATTTTATTCCTAAGGTAGTTTTTTGGTCGAGATACACTTGTCCAATTGAGTTAGGACATGTGTTAGGGTAATATTAATATCATTTTTACCCTTAATTACCCTATTTACTTTTAACCGTGGTAAATAAAAGTAAAAAGTTACTATTCACAAAAAAAATATTTTCATCTCATTGTACCACATTTTACTCATTGTTATTAACCGTGTCTCTCGGATTTTCGAAATTTCAATCAAAGAAGCGGTAAAATTAAGTTTTATGAAAAATTCAGTTTTTTTAACTACCACTTAGTAGTTTCACTATTCATAAAAAATTGTTGTTTTTCAGAACAATGCCAAAATTTCACCCTAAGATATAATTGATATTCCAAATTCAAAATGATGTCTATTATAAAAAATTCCAAACATAAAATTTTCATTAATTAATTTTATAATTAATTCCCGCTGTCACAACAAATAGCGTGTTTTTAAGAAACAATATATAATAAAAGATTGACAATTGTTTATGTCCAATTTCAGAGTGAAATTAATTATAATGAACACCATTGGATAAAATGGTAAAAATATATTCTAATTATTCTTTAAAACCACTGAATATTATAATTTATCAATATAAATTATTTTGATTAAAAAAGTTTTTTTAAGTAATTTTTACTATTCATAAAAATTGGAAGTTCTCAGAAAAATACCAAAAATTCAACTTAGGATAATTTCGATATTCTGAATCCAAAAATGAAGTCCATTTTGAAATATAAAATATATATAATTTCAAAAATTAGGTATTACTATTCATAGCGGCTAGTTTGATTGGTTGTGGTGTGTTAGAACTCGATGTTGCGTACAACACATCCTATCGCATTATTCCAAGAGAAGCATACCGTAGAAGCTTGGGGTGTTACATAAATACTCTTCACTGAATAAAAGATAATTACATATCCTTTGTAACCAATATATTACCATAAACACATATAAACAACACATAACATATAAAGGTAACTTGGGATATAAACATACTTAAATGGAATAACCATACGGTCGACTTCCACTCATATCACTTCATAGAATAGCCATACGGACGACTTCAATACCCAATACATTGGAGGTTATAATGTAACCACCCATCCTAGTATTCAGGGCACCACCCATCATATGGTTTATCATGTAACCACCCGTCAAATTTCCAAGTACCATTATAAAATCATAACACATAAAACAATTATAAAGGAAAGAAAATATTTCCACATTTCAATCACAATATATCACTAAAATATATTGAAATAACAAATCCATTATCATAACCATTTTCAATAACAAATTACATAAAAAACTATATGGTATTTATTTACTTTTAAAAATATTATGGCTTGTTGAGGAAGCCAAAAATCAAATAATACTCGCGGCGGTGAGAAGGTCGTTGTCATCGCGTACGTTAACAAGAAACATACTTTTTTTCCTTTAGTAAAACAGTTTGTATAGAAAATATTCCTTTTGAATAAAATTACAAGTCGAAGGGGTTTATACACCATATAAATGAAAGTTGTGTATAAAACAAAATATACCTCAATGAAAGGAGATTGAGACGAAGTCCTGTTCAAAGACGATATCCTAAGATTAAGGATAAATCAATTTTGTAATTATGCGTGAAAAATATAAATACAGACAATATAAGTGGATATTAAATGTAAAACAATCATAGTTCATTCACACATATTCATATCATTACATGATCATGAATTAGAGTTTTAACCCAGTGAATTGAAATTGGGTTAAGTAGTTCCCTTACAAAAATTCGACAGCCTAACAGCGTCACATTAAATTTCAAAAATGGAGTTGATGAGATAGAAAATGGTATCTCATCACTTGTACAAAAAATTTACATAAATAAGGATATATAAGAACATATCCCAACATAATAAGATGTAAATTTAAAGATATAACAAAAATGAGTCTTTTAAAAAGAGGAGGGTGAATGGTTCCCTAACCGATTTGGTAACTTACAAAACATAAGCCACATGAAAGAAGGATCATAAAATGAAGATGTAAATACCAATAAATTTAAGTATATTACATAATTAATACACTCATGGGTAGTATATACACCAAACAAAAGGAAATAGTGGAAAATGTAGCATGAATCTCATGGGAATAAACGTGAGATGAAAAATCCCTTATGAAACCTCTACAGCATAACAGCGCCACTTAAAACTTCCAAAAATGGATTGACTAGATCAAATAGGGTCTCTCATCATATGAAAATAAAATGTTCAATAAGAGGAATATAAAAGAACATCCCCCAACATAAGAAATACGAGCTTAATAGAAATGACATAAAAGAGAGTACTTAAAAAGAAAGAGAGAGGTAGGATCCCTTACCTCAAGTCCGACTTGTCTTGTTCGTTTCATTATATTCCGGAATAATAAACTATGGTAAATTTATAATTTCTTCAGGACCTCCTTTAAAGATTATTATTTAGTTAATATCTCATATTATAATGTTTTAATAATTGGTTAATAATGTGAGTTCATATCAGACTTTTTTGTCGATGTTCGGTACATGAGTCAAAATTGAACTTGTCGGAAAAGAATTTTCCATGTAGTTATAGGTAAATCATCTCCAGAATAGTATTAACGATTTAAATATCATATATATTTAGTATATATTCATTTTATACTATTCCATAACATTTGGAGATAAAAAATGAAAAGCATCATTTATGGAGATGGTAGGTCGTACGTACGCATGAACGCTACTTTCATTTCATTGTCATATTAATGGAATTAAAACTAAATGAGAGATATATATATTATAATTCCAGAATTATATCCATCATTTATATGTAATATATTAAATATATATCCATTATATATATGTAATTTTAATAGTACATAACATTTGGAGATAAAAAATGAAATGTACCGTTCATTGAGACTGTAAGTCGTACATACACATGAACGCTACTTTCATTTCAATTTAAAACGTTAATGTAATGAAATAAAATAATTATACATTGATATATTATAATTATAGTATTATATAACATATAAAATAATTATATCCATCCTTTATACATCCCACATATGGTATTAAGGATTCAAATCACTTTGAGGTGGCGGTAGTCCACACTTCCTAAAATGAAATTATCGCGTTTACCCATTATGGAAACCATAAAGGTATGGAATAAATTAAAAATAAAGTAGCGTATGAAATACATAAAAATAATTTATATATCATATATAAATATACTGACATATTAATGGACACAATGAGAGGTGTTAAAATAAGGGTGAACAATCATCGTTTCGTGAGGCAGTAATTCTCCACCCATAGAAACAGTATGTTCATTAACCTTTAGATGGAGGTGTTTATGACTGTAGCATGAATCCTACTCATAAAATCATCCTAGTGTCTTCGAGTTACCAGTTTTGTAACAAAATAAAGGAATAAAAAGAGTTTAGGGGGTTGGAGAAGCAAAATAAAACAAAATAACATAAGAGAAGACATTACCTTCAAATCGGATAACTCTTTTTGATTTGAGCTCAAAGGATTCCTTGGAAAGACTTCTTCCTTAAGTGTGGATTTTAGGAGTAAGAGAGGGATGTGGAGAGACACAATTAGCAATTTCTGGACGAGCCAAGGGCTTGAGAGGTGTGGGTAAGGAGGTAGAGGTGGGGTCCTGTTATAAGAGGGAGGAGGGGCACTTTTGGAAATTCATGAAAAGATACTTTATTATAAAATGATTTTCAGATATCAAAGGTCCCAAAATTATATATTTCTAGGATAAGGTGATATGGGTTCTAAATCAACCCATACAATATGTTTTAGACAAGTGTATGTCTTAGATTTGACATTATCATTTCATTTTATTTAAATCGTTCATTAATGAGGTAATCGATGCATCATCATGGTGTCAAAAATAAATTAATATATTTAATGTCTAAAAATTATAAAAAAATAATATGATTTATAAAATCTTATTATATTTCCAGTAAATATTTATAGTAAAAAATATGACTTCTATAACCCCATGAAAAAATTGTTTTAGTAAAACAATACATGTTTGTGGCATTTTTATTTTAACTTAATTAAAAATTTATTAATGTCATTTTCTTACCCAAGTGGCTACATGGGGTCCCTAGGTTGACCCATGGATTTTCATGGTCGACCATGACTCATCAAATAAGTTTTTGAAATGTTTCAAGGTCATTTCATATTATTATAACATTATCTTTACCTTAAATTACACTAATTACCCTTAATCGTGATTAATAAAACATAAAAGTTACTATTCACCAATAATTATTTTCATCCCACTGAACAAAATTTTACATCCTAGTGACAACCATGTATGTTGGATTTTTGAAATTCAAATCACAGAGGTGGTAAAATTTCATTGAAATGAAAAATCAATTTTTTAACTACCACTTAGTGGTTTCACTATTCATCAAAAATTGACGTTTTTCAGAAAAATACCAAAACTTCATCCTAAGATATATTTGAAATTCCAAATTAAAAAATGATGTCTATTTTAAAAAATTAAAAACATATATGTTTCATTAATCAATTTAATAATTAATTCCTGTTGTCAAAACAAATAGCGTGTCTTAAAGTAACAAAGTATATCAAAATATTGACACTAGTTTAAGTCCAATTTTAAAGTGAAATTAATTTCAATGACCACCATTGGATTAAATGTTAAAAATATATTCTAACTACACTTTAAACCCAATTTAATAGATAATATATCCATATAAATAAATCATATTAAAAGGATTTTTTGAACAAAAATATAACATTTTCACTAAAAATGATCTTTATCGGAATAATAACAAAAATTCACACAAAGTAAATTTTGATGTACATATTTTAAAGAAGGATTTTATTTGGTCTAATAAAACACATAAAATTGGAAAAAAGTGGATTTAAAAAGGGTTCGCCATCAAAAGGTGGTTAATCGGCCTTTTAAAGAATATTCGAATATTTACGCTTAAAATTGGATTCATTCGCATTTTAATCCTCTAACATTTATTAGATACAATTGAAAATATTTGACAAACATATATAATCCTTTTTAGTTAGTTCTATTCATTCCCGCCATTACAACAGCTAGGCGTTAACTACAATTTAATATAATATTATAATATTATTAGAGTACAACGTCAGATTTCAAATAAACTCGTTGTTGCGTATTGGGTACTCCATCGAGCGTAGCATTCCCTTTAAAGTAATATTAATATTTTATTCTCAAATATTAAAAAATATGAAAAATTAATATTCTTTATTTACCTGGGATGTTACACATAGTGTTTCATTTCACATGTACTATCAAATACATTTTTTTAATTTTTAATTATTTGGGTGTTATAGGTTGATAATAAGAATTATTCAATGTTTCTTATCATCCTTAATCTATTACAGAATTTTTTTTTCATATAGTTCATTTAAACGCCTGAGAGATTGAGTGCATAATTCATAAAGGGATACATTTCCTAACTTTATTTTCTTGACCATAATATGAGGATCTATTTTTCACCCAAGGTAATTTTAAAAGTACATAGATATAAATATTTAATGTTCAAACAATAAATCCCCCAAATTAAAAACCCAAAATAGAAATTTTTTCATTTTTAATTTGAATATCATTCTGTTTGAATGATTATAATTTCCTTAAGGTTTAATAAGCTGAATTCCAAAGAAACCATTTTATATCACCATGATAAGTGAAACAATCATATATATTTGATATAATGATATTAGTATTCAATAATGGAGATAAACTATAACCAAATTCACCCATTAAGTCTCAAAAAAAATTTTGATGATAGATTCCATAGTTTCATTATATTGGAGTAAATCCATAATACACCATACGTGAATTTGAAATATATTATTCATCATTTATAATGGGGGGATATGTAAAAATAAAACTAAATATGGGGTTCACTATTTTATTTGTTAGTGATGATATATTTGGGATTAATTTGTTTTTTCTCTTCCACCTCAGGACCATCAACTAAATCAACGAAAAATATGACATCAATCTCATTCCCTTACTCTTCATTTTCCATGAGTCTAAGAATGGTAATATCATTATATTTTGAATCAAAATCATGAAATATAAATATATATCAGACTATAATGTTGAAATATTCATTTCTTATATCTTTTCATATTTTTATGGAGTAACTCACATATAGGGGTCATCACCATGTATTGTGATAGAAATGCAGTCATACCTTGAGGTGGGGGAGGTGATGGTGACATTGTGGAAAATATTGGTATTGGTGAAAATGTAATTTAATACCTATTAATATATCCTTTTAAGGAATATATTTCTATAGTATAGATCTATTCTTATTTTAATAAAAAAGTTTTACTAATAATGGGGTTTAGATCATTTGAGGAGAAGGTAGGTAATATCTATGAATAGTTGGGGAAAATAATCATATATGATGGAAGGGGTGTTTGATAATGGTTCTAATATAGTTGTTTATAGATGGAGTGTAATTGAGATTTATGTTTCATATGAACTGATTCGTTCCTTTTATGGCATAGATTTTTGAAACCCGTTGAATGTTAGAGCTTGATAGGATAAAGATTGTGGGAATTTAGTTTTCACTAAAATTATTATGTTAAGTGGATGGAATCTACCAAATTGGATATGTTACCCTTGATAATCTTACCATGGATCCTTAAAATCTCCAATAAGATTGATTTTTATGATTGAACATTCTCATATTTCTAGTTTATTGCTTCTTTAGATGGCATGAGTGAATGAATAATATCATTATAATTCCATATAACTGGGGTCTTTATCTTCTAGGAATGAATGTAACATTTCATTACATATATTTTTACCAGAAGATTACATTGATGAAATATTATTATTTATGGAATATATTTTATTTTCCAAGAAGCATTCATAGAGTATAATACATAAAAAATGAAGTTATTCCCCATAGGTTCAATAAGTATATAAACTGTTGGATCCCAAATGTTGTATCTTTCCTTAATCAGTTTTTGTGATGAATTCCTTTTGGACATCTTTCATTTTTAGGTTCTTATTCATTTATTCTAGATTTTTCATAGTAATTATATAAATATATATCAAATAAACAATGATATATAATTATGAAGGCGTTATATATATTTCCATTTTTCAAAAAGTGAATAATTTAGAATCCATGAATGGAAAGGCAGATTGGTACATGATTCTTTTGAATATTATCAATACCAGATTAAAATATAGGTATGATATTTTGGTAACTAAAAATAAATATTTCAATGATTTCATATTTCATTAATAATAAGGATGGATATGATGATTTAATCAATTGAATCTATTATCTAAACTTCTCATATATAGAGATCTATGTTTCATATAGAATATTTCATATTTTCAATTGAGATATCTACTTTTGAATATGTGCTCATGAGTGGATTTTTTCATCTTTAAACTATAGGTAAATAATTATTTCCATATTTTTTAACATATAGATATGGTATATGATTCTGTAATATAAATTACATTGGACCTTATAAGGTGAAAATGCAGTTTTTTACACTATGTGAAGCTCTAATGATTAAAAGTTAGACATATGTATTTTCAATGATGTGTGGATCCTCGAATTAATGATTATATCCTAGTGGTGAATGAAAAAAACTATGATAATAATGAGAGTAATTTGGATTGAATCTATAAATTCATGTTTATACCACATATAAAGAGTACTGTGTAAAATTATTTTGGAAACAACTAGATGTCTATTTCACTCATGAAGTGTATGTGAAATCCTAATAACTCTATAATTTAGTTGGGAACAACCCATTGATCTCCAATATATCATATATTATTCTCTAATAAAAAGAGGAATAATTTTTTCTACATAATTATATAGTATATTAAATTGTTTTAAATATTTTACCGTAATTTTCTATTTTTTATATTTCAGTTAATTGGGGATTTCGTTCTGATTTTAGAATGATGTAAGGCTAGATGGTATATTGAAGATGTTAGAGAAAAATACTAGAGTATTTATTATCTTGGAGATAGTTTAATTTATAACGGTTTAATGTCTCTTAAGATGAATGTCTTTAAGAGGTTATATAGAGAGTAATAGTGGGAGATATATTGTGATTGAAAAGGTTCCATTGTGGATTTTTATAGAGGTTTCAAGCTTACTAGTCCAACATGGAATTGGAACATCTCTTTTCATATTCTGGTAATTTCCAACACAATAACATAATTTTTCATAAATAATAAATTTTTTATCCACTATATAATGAAATCATGGAAATGGATTTTGTATTCGTCTATTATATCTCACTTTTGTACTTTTATACATATAAAAATAGAATTCCCCATCGATATCATTTATAGATTCACTAATAACACCACTCATAGAGATACAACCATAGAATTCGTAACCATATGACTTCTAATAGAACTATTTATAATGAAATTGATATTCATAGTAATGACACAATAGATTATACTCTATTTTAACAATGTGTGGAGATATTATTGGCCCATGTGGAAACTATGCTTTTTTTTATAAGGGAAGGTGTATATGTGATAACACTGGCTCTAATTCCAATGGTTATGTTTCCACTCATCTTAGTATATATTATATATAGCTATTCCAGTCTGAAATAAGTAGATTAAGTAATCCTACTTGATGAATGAATTATCTCTATATGTCCCAACCTTATCTTCACCCACCAATTTTTATAAAGCTTACTCATATACCATGAATAAAAAAATCACCCAAACCCATTAATATTAAAAATAAGTTTTGGAAAATCAAAATTACCTAGGATTACAAAACAAAACACACAACAAATAAATAATTCACATGAAGTGGTTTCTCATCATGGTACACTCCCCATTGGTTTCATGAATCTCCATTGATAGCTTGTCCACTTACATGATTATAGATTACTATGGCCTAGTTTTACACCAAAAATGATTAATTGTCTATTCCATTCACCTGTAGTTATGGCCATTCACATTTCTAAAAGTTGTAAATTATTTCATATATTATATTTAAAAATCCCATGAAAACAAATTTGTCCCCCGAAATAAAAAAACACGACACATACATGTGGTCCCCCCTCTGATCAAAAAGTTGTTTTATTCCTAACAATAAGGATAAACATTTAATTCCTAATTATATTCATAGTACTAAATGGATTGATCCTTAATAATATGTTTTTCCCCATTGATATAGAATTTATAAATAAAATATTGAATATAATAGATATGATCCATGGATAAGGTAATTTGATAACACCATACTTCTCTATTCGGGCCAGCGAGTTGTTATGTTACCTCATATGGATCAAGATGATTATGAAACCATATATTCCTTCACTCTATAGAAAAATCATTTGTTACCTTATGATGAATCATAAAAAATAATTGATAGAATAATGACACATTCTTATCACTGAAATAATTCTGTCATATTTAAACTAGTATTGATGATATTTTAATAAAGTAATCAGGAAAAACCAATTTTTTTCATTAAATGATCACGGAACTATACACAACTCATTAATTTATGTTTCTATTGTTTAAAAATGTTTTCTTTTTGTTATCAATTGTCTAAATTGTTTACGAACTTGGCTATGTTGGAATTAGCATGCTCAAAATTTAACATTCCATGCTCAAAGATGTTATTGATTTCAGAGAGTAATGATTAATAACATAGAGAAAAATTCTTCACCTGGGATGTTGAATAGAAACCCCAAGCTATGTGTTAGGATTTTTTGGAAATGATAAACTCGATGAAATGAAATACTAATAAGTGGAATATATTAAATTCAATACCCACAAATGTATCTATTTCAGAAAACCATGTGATTTTGGTGGGTTTTAACAACAAAAACATCATATAAAATGTGTTCTTAAGTAATACATGGTAATTACAGGGGCTTGGGAGTATAGACCACATTAAAAGTCACTATAATAGTCCTCTGAATTCATGATAGATTAACTACAAGGACATTAATTTACACCCCAATATTCCTATCATCAAAAATATCAATGAGAGATCCAATTTTCCACCTTTTTAGTTGTCAAAGGATAATAGATTTTTATTTAAAGTGTTTGGTTTTAGGAAAAATAGAATTATCTATTTGATAAAATTTCATGTCATATGATATGAAAATTTAATTTATCTATAAATATTTTTAATAACAAAATTTCATTGTATGGTTAATTGTAATAATGTTTACAATCTTTAAATGGAATTTTTTTTATACTCACATACATGCCTTGTCCCATTTTCGTCTTCCTCCAAAAAAACACCAAAATACTGATAACTCGCATCAGTTTGTAAGAACAATATTATTGATAATAGTATCTTTATGGATAGACTAGTATTTTATATACTTTTTTTGTCCTTCATAACTTTTTTAATATTGTTTTCTATTTGGATGATAAATTTTTAATAGTTCGGAAAATATATGGCTATGGTTTTTTCAATATCAGGAGTAATTTATAATATGTAATTCATGAATAAAAATAATATATAAATTTATCTGAAGGATTGATATGGATATATGATACTTTCAATATGTCTTGATATATATGGTTTTCATTTGTACTAACCATGGGATACATGCATGATAATAAAATCATTCTTTCTAAATAAATATATTATTCTATGTGTTCGTGGACACAAATTTTCAGATGATTTTATAGTAATTAGAAAACATAATAGAGGTTGATTCAATATACAAAGGTAAAATTATTATATCATCAACATATACTAAATAAATTTTAATGACTACATCAATTATTTTTGAATGAGCCTCTTGAATTAATAAGGGTGTAGTGTTTTTGAAAAAATAGAATTATTTTCCAATTAATATTATAGAATATGATATAAAACATTGTTATTTACTATCATCCATCATAATATAATGTTTCCAAAAATATACCGTGAGATAAAATTTTTAGAATATGATATCTTAGAGTATCTTTTGTAATTGTTTTTCCCTATTTGGTATAGAAATAATTTCACCCTTAATTAAGTTATTAATTGGTTGGTATTTGATATTAACTCTTATTCTGGCACTATGATTCTATGATTTATTGTTAAAATAAAATTCATAATCCCATTGGAATTTTTTTATCTTAATAATACCTATATCCTGAAGGTGAAATACATTTTTGTGGGAATGATAATGGAGTTTAGGGTTCATACATTTGTGAGTTAACTTTGTTATATTTTATTTTACTCATTTTATAATATAGTGTGATTAATAGATATCTATTCTTCCATAATGAATTGTAAATTTTTGTAAGGAAAGCTATATAAGATTCATAACTATATTTGGTTTATTATATATTTGCTAATTAGTCCTAACACATCAATGAGATAAGGTTTGAAATTGTTATCCAGGGTAGGGGATGATGTCTTTTCATAAGACCATTACTATATTAGGATAACCTATTTAATGAATAAAGGATTTCAAAAATAGGTTTTCTTTAACTTGAATATTAGATAGATAGAAATAATTTATTATAACATAGACTGGGAAATGTTTAATGTGAATTGGTTTACTAACTATTATATGGAAAATATTATGGATTTAGATAGAGTATAATATGATTCCCATATTTCTTTTGGGATATTTTTGGGTTCCCATGTTATTGATGATTATCCATTATAATAAAAGATACAAATCAAAATGGATTACCCCATTTAGAGGTAAATATATAAATCATCTGTAGGGGAAAACTATAAAACTTTTTTCTTGTATTTTTTGTTGAAATAGTCATTTATTTTTCCATGATAAGAAATAGATTGATTTTGAAATACAATGGTATTATAAGACTACTATGGTATATTACCATGTTTATATACTATAATATCCATCCAATCCATTGAACCATTGAATTCAATAATTCTAGTTTCTTTAATCATTAGATCTAGCCTTGATATGTTAGATATTTCAAAAATATATCTAACTTCATAATCTTTAAAAGATTGATATATAGATTAATTAATAGTGATTATGGATTTTAAAACTATATCATGCAAAAATTTATGATTTCTTATAATCTATCAATTTTAGATTCTTCCCAAACCATTATATACATCTTCTTTTTTTCTAACCTTGTTATCAATTTGGTTTTTATCACCTTTTGAAATTTCCTCATAAGATAAATTCTGATGTGACATGTTTTCATCATTATTTTTTAAATATGGGTAAAAACATTATCCTTTCTTCTTTGAATTGATATATGGGGAGTGAAGATCATTATTTAAAGATCCAATCATAATCAGCATCTCTTGGATTCAAGTAACATTAATTTTCAGATGTTTTATAAGAACTTGTATGTTTTTATTTGATTCCATAATCTATTGATTCAAAACATGTTAGGGTCATTTCATGATATATAAAATTAAGAATATTAAATTTGTATGATATTAAGAAAGAGGAGTTAAACATGATGGTTTAGTTGTTTACCATGATGGAGGGGATGCAAATTGGTGAAATTGTAACATATTTATATTTCCTAATATATACACTTTCTACAACACGTATATTGAGTGAATGATATTATATAAGGATTATTTGAATATTAATTACCAATGTACATTTCCAATTTATTTAGATGATAAAATAATGAGGTTAATTTTTTTTAGTGATTGGGGAAAGTAATAAAAAGAGGAGAAATAACAATATTAAATGAACTAAAATGTATCTCAACATGGAATATCAGTATATTCTTGATTTCAATGATATCACTTGTTGAATGAGAATATAAATTGTTTACATAGTGAATAATGGTATGATATGTAATTTCCTTCAACAGTTTCCTTTAAATAATATTCTTGATATTTATGAATTACTAGGCTAAAATTGACTTGGGAAAACACTCATCCACTTTAGGTAATTTACAACACAAATTCATACAATGGATTCAATAATTAAACCATTATACACAATAAAATAAAATAAAAAAATTATTTGGACTTAAGTTTTTTAGCTATCCTGGTCACCTTTATGGATATAAATAATGAAATTCAATCTATAATCATAGACCATTATACAATTAACACTACTCATAGATAGACACCAAATAAGTTACATGTGTTATATTTATAGTCGCATGATTTATTATTCATAATATCCTATAAGCATGC
Organism: Viscum album; assembly: GCA_963277665.1. Classification (NCBI taxonomy): domain Eukaryota; kingdom Viridiplantae; phylum Streptophyta; class Magnoliopsida; order Santalales; family Viscaceae; genus Viscum; species Viscum album. The sequence goes on along the minus strand of OY728129.1, from coordinate 407,843,636 downwards.
AAAACCACATAGCATACTAGATTTTAACCAATTGAAGATATGTCAATATGTTATTGGGAGGTTGTGATTTTGGATAGTGGGGAAGGGTTTTACACTATAAACATTCCGCTAATACGAAGATTATAACCAGCATGTAGTTTTAATAAGTCATAAGTTTATATAGAGAAATAAAAAAGGAATTTTATCACATATTGATTAAAAAAGTCAAAAAATACCTAGATAATATAAAAATTAAGATTATAATTATCACATGAGTAGAATGAATCCTCTCCAAAAATCATGAGTTCATCATTTTTAGGAGATAAATTATATGTAGTCACACATTGATCAAAGTAGAAGATAATATAATGATACATTACCAAGAAACTAGTTCCATGGGTACCAAACTTATATTCAACCAACACTAGGCATAAAATAGACACATGAACAATGATTATATAACGAAACCACCCATAAAACCAAATTTTATAAAGATGATTTATAGAATCTACTATATCAAAGATTTCAAAATACATCACACTATAAATAATTTTTTTACCTAATATAGATTCCATATATGGTTTATACCTTGATGCAGACATGAGGCTCCATTTCCATTTGAAGCAAATGCTATATTATAGTTAAATCCAACCAAATTATCCACCAGAAAATATTCCATTAGTTGGGCATTCATTTGCAGTAATGGACCACTATATATTTTTCACCAATAAGAAATTTAACATATCATTTTTAAAATTCCTGATCCACCAAAAATATTATACTAAATTCATAGACAAGGTACAAAAAAATATATGAAAATTTTAAGGACAAAATAACAAAAATCAAATAAAGAACCAAATAAACACATATATTTTTGTAATATAGAATATTATTATCACAAGAGAAAAAAGGATCCCTCTACCCAGGGTTGTGTTCCCCCTCTACTAAAGTTACATTTTTAACTACCACATAGAGCTGACATAAGTAGGTAAGGTAATATTATAATACAAATAACCATGTTATATATGTACCAACATTATAATCTCACTCCACATTGAATAAATATTAGAAAAATACCCCAAATAAATTTTGAAAGTACCCGCAACAAAAATGTTTATAAAGATTATTTATAAAATCCTCTTAATCAAAGCTTACAAAACAAGTCACACTCTAAATCTCTACTTCATATAAAGTAGATTTCCATTATGTTTCACACCCTGATGCTAACATATGATTTATTGGTAGCTAGACTACAAGATTTATTAAATCTAAATATGACCTAATTCACAATTGGTAAATATTCTCTGCATAGTCTATTCGTCTATGGGAATGGACCAATTCTTATATTCTTCTAATAAAAAATTAGACCAAAAATATATTTAAGTCATGGAAAACCAATATTATCCTACTAATTAATAAGTTATTTCATATAAATTTTATCCTCCCTTAGATAATTTTTTTATCTTGTTTTTTAAAAGTAAAAACATACGTTAAAGAACTGTAACCACTATTCTCAAGGTGGTGATCATTATCTTAATGTTTCTTTCCACTAATATCTAAATTATAGATCTATGATTAAATATAATATATATGTTCTAAAGGGTAAGTAATGGGATTAAACCATGTTTTATTTTTAGGTTCATGGAATTTCTGTGGTATCTAAGTTAGATCATGAATATTTAGATCCCACATGTTCCATCATTTGATAACATACTCCTTTTTATTTTATGATTACATTTTAAAAAATATTTGATAAAATGATGATATATTCTCGTAACATAACAACATTCATCATCATAAAACATATAATGACAAATATAACAATTTTAAATCATAAATTTTTTATTTTTTTCAATCAAATGATTTGGGAACTGGGGATAATTATTAGTATGATGATTTTATATTTATGAAACATTTTAACTATTTTAATAGGTATTTATATTTGTTCAATCATGGGAAAAGATGTTAGTAATACTCATTGAAAATTAGTTGATCATACTCAATGTTAATTCCAAATTAATAAATTTTTTATAAATTATATAGAAACAATATTCTTTTCTTGAGAAGTCAAACATCTAACATGAATGTTTCCTTTTAAATTTTAGAAAAGAATATAATAGAATGAATTTACTCCCAAGAAGTCATTAATTTTTATTTTAGAACCAATTAATATATATATTAGTTTTTTGTAAAAACAAGAAATATTTTGAGTATTTAATAATATGAACATCATACATAATGTTTTAATGATTAGTGTGTGTTAATAACTGGGGTTTCATTTTTTAAAAAATTATAAAAGTTTCCCTAATGGTCCTCATAGTTATTATTAAAAACACTGGAATGGGATTATTTACTCCCTTGGTATGCCTATAATCAAATTTTCATTATAAAAACCAATTTTACAACCCAATGAGTTGTAGATACAAAACCAATTTTTGTTAAACTAGAGAATTCATGGGAAATTAGACATATCTCTTCCCAAAAAAATATTGTCTAGTTTTACAAAATTTGAATTTATTTATATCTCTTTTTACTGCTAAAGGATCTTAATATGTTGACCGATAATTAAGTTTTACATCTTCAAATGTAAAATTGTTTTAGCCACAATCACGAATATTTCGCATTCCATTTTCCTCCAAAAGGAAAACTTACAAATATTGATCACTTAAATATATTTGGTAGATATTTTTTCTTAATCATGGTATATTTGAGAAATAAATAAATAATGATGGATTTTTTCATGTTTTATAGATATCACACATTGTTGAATCTAATGAGAATATTTTCTTATTTTCTATTATATAATGATTTATTTTTTTATAGATTCATCAATAAATTATTCGTAGAAATTTATAATACTAAAAAGTTGCTAATTTGTTTGATTAATATTTATTGATATGGGAAAATATTGAGATGCCCTGTGATATGTTGTCATAAATGGTATCACAATATTGAGACAATCATGATAAAAATATCAATATATATTTTCCTAATAAATATATTCTTCTCATAGAGTATGATACCATAATTTTGGATTATTTTATTGAATTATGATAATAGAAAAGAGTGAGTAAATATCAAAAGATAAAAGAAACTATATAATTCTAAATGATTGGATCAATGATTATTCACATATAATGGTGAAATAATTACATATAATTTATCCATAAAAATGAAAATACATTCATTAGAATCTGATTTATTAAAGACATTTTACTTTTTTGTCCTTCATCAATCTTAATTCCATGTTTACAAAATCCTTCATTGTGAGAAAATTTTGATAATATTTGAGCTTATGGTATTTTAGGAAAATGTGTTTACTTCTTTAGTATAGGATTATTTAAAACCTCTTAAAATTAAACTTGTTTTTGGAAGTTTATCAATGGTATTATTTTTCCTATTACTTACTCTAATAACTTATGAAGATAAAATGTTTCAAAATCCCATTAGGATTTTATTGTCTCAGTAAAACAATTTTCATTATGCTCAAAAACATCATTAAGGTCATGATGAAGTATATCTATGTTGGTAATTTTGTGGCTATCCATGGTTAGATTTATATCTTTCTACCCCAAGAAGGATTTGTGAGATCACTAAGAGGGGTAGGGGAGAATTAATGATACCATTTTCTATTATGTTTTCATTCTTATGAAATAAAATTCTTCCACTGTTAATGATTTATAAATTTTATGAAAATAATATCAATATTATAACCATATGAGAATATGTATTTATCAGGTTCACTACTCAATAAGATAATCTATTCCATGGCCTAGTTTGGAAAATAATCCAATAACACAAAATAAAATAGTAAACAATCCAATTTATGTGGTTACAAAAAGTAGTTAATATATGTACAATTTCATTGAACTATAATCAAAATACATTTCATGTTATTTGTATAAAAAAATATAAAACAAATATATTCATAACAACTTTTACAAATCATCTCCAATAATATCAGAATGTTTTCACTATGCTTATTGTATTTCTTCATATAATAAATTATTGTAAAAAAATATTCTTGAGTTTTTTATCCATTAGTACGTAAAAAATTGATCTTGGACATAAATATAAAAACTTATTTCTATTGGCTTCATCAATAAATTTCTTCTGATCAGTTCATCTAAAAAAATCCATCGAATACCTCTTTGTTGACTACAACCATCTGTCACACTAAATTCTTCTACTAACAACTTTTTATGATCTATCTCTAATTCCACCAGATACAAAATTTTCTCTGATGAATTATTTTAATTGACCGTAATCAAATATTATTTTTTTGATAATAATTAATTTAACCATTAGATTCATTTTTATATCACAATAATCCCCAATTTTGATTTCAGATATTCATCTAGTAATATTATTTGGTAGGTCCATCTAGTGAAATATCTACAGTAAATATACTTTTTTTATTCATGAACAAATACACATTCCTTTGTATTCATACTTTCACCCTTATTTAGAAACATTATATGGATATTAGGTTTGAAATTTATATTTATTTTATACTAAATTAAAACATAGAAATTAAAATTTTCTACTCAATAAAATTCACTAAAATATTCCAAACAATTATAGAATATTATTGAAGGACTATGAGAATCATTAGTTGATAAAAACATCTTCTAAATTCCTTTATCCTATATGAGTAAAATGATTTATGTTTGTGTTATTTTTAAGTATAAATTAACAGCTCAATCCTATCAATTTTTTTATCTTTATGAAGACATCCTAATGAACCTAACACTTTTAATTTTTTCCAAAACATTGTCCAGAAAACACATATCCTTTTACACTGTAGAGTTTTTCTATCTAGAGATAATCCTTTTTATGTTCATGGAAATCATCACAGAAACATTTTGGATATTTTATACTTGAAACATTCTTAATTTGATTCCTTGGATAATAATAATCCATTTAAATATCTTTATACATAATTATTTATCCCCCACCTTAACACAATAAGTAGATATTAATCTGATAGACATCATTCAATGTGACATTCTATAATGGGACTCTGTCTAACATCACCCATTAAAAATTCAAATTATTCATTTAGAAACATATATTTGAAAAAAAAACCACTAATAAATGATAAAAAATAAGGAAACTCAAACTTTCAAACATAATAAAATTTGGAAAAATGTCATCTGATTGGTTCCTTTTAAATTCATAGTTTAAAAGGATTATATAAAACACAATTTCACCCCTTGAACCTTATGTAAATATCTACTTAATTTTATCTCCTCCATAAAACACCTTTCCCCCTTAACTTCTAACACATTATTGAATATTTACTTGTTCACAAAAACATTTTTATCCTCTTGCTACTTAAGTAACTTCTTTAACTTTTAATTTCAAACTCAATTCTACTCCTATTACTCAAGAAGGTAAGATGATATTTTCAGAACCCATGGATGTAATACTTGAAGATAAACAATTATTTTTCTATATCTTATTAATTAACATTCTATTAGATCATCATTTATCAAATATAATTTCACAATTTGGAATAATATAAAAAGTATTTTTGATGGTAAATATACCATAACATCCAAGAGAACATTGGTATGTCTTTTGGACTATTTTATGAAAACATTGAAGAATCCTTTACATCTGATTACATATCTTTCCAATCAACCTATTTTAAAACATAATAATTTGAAGGGAATTTTGTAAAGACAGAAACATACAACCTTCCTTATTTCTAAAAAATTCATGATAGCTAAAAAATCATCCAACCAACATGGTCCCTATAATCACCCCTTTGTATTTTATGAGATAAAGAACAAATATGATATATAATTTGAAAATAAATCTATGGACCACAAATATAATAATTTTATGTCTTAGGGACTGAACATATTGTAAGACACATGTTCAACTAAAAAACAATATTTTTAATAAGTAGTGACTTAAGAGCCTTATTCTTATACACTTTGTTAAAAAAATTGTTCCTTAAATCTAAAAATCTAAAAAAATCATTTTTACAACATGAAAAGTGTTTCTTTAATAATCTTTAGTAAACTGTTAAAATAGTTCACACATTATATAGACAAACCGTACCCTATTTTTAAACTCATCCAAAATATGTTATTCCATAAAAGGTTAAGAACATATAGATGAATAATTTTATATATCAACCTTTCGCCCTTTAAACCACTATCCATGGGCATGATGAGATTGATAATAAAATCACAGACCTTAGAATTGAAGTGATCAAAGAGGTATAACCATTATCAACCTCATATTTTCAAAAAAAATCATTTGTAATGCTTTCATGAATATATCAGAATATTATTCAATTGTAGTAACATACATTATCTCCATTTCATTTTCCTTATATTCTCATTGACGAAGTGATATTTAATAAAAATATAATTTAAATTCTAATTTCTCACTATATTTTTTTTGATATTTTTATTACTTTAATTATCACAACACTATTATATGAGAAACTATACTTTTACCAAAAAATCTCCTAAATGATAGTTTATCCAAAAAGGTTTTTTAGAATTAGTGGAATCCACATACTCTATTTTATCTATAATGTGAGTCATTAATATTTTCTCATTGTATTCCATGTCACACAAATTTATCACTAAGAGAAAATTCAACTAGATGTGGATCTTCTATCATGATCCCTTAATGGAGAATCAACATGTATTTATAGAAAAAAAAATCAATATTCCCACGGGTTTTATATTTTATACTTAAATTTATTATTCCTTTGATAAATATGAAAATTTATTTTCCTTCTTTGAGATTTTATTATTTTGGTTAACAATGATACATGGTCCATAAAGTAACTATAACATCCCAGGTAAATAAAGAATAATACCTTTTCATATATATTTATATTCGTGAATAATATATGAATATTACTTTAAAGGGGACTCTATGTTCGATGGCGTACCCAATACGCAATAACGAGCTTCTTTGAAATCATACATTGCACTCTAATAATAAAATAATATTATTTTAAATGATAGTTAACGCCTAGCCGTTGTAATGGCTGGAATGAACAGAACTAACTAAAAATTGATTATATATGTTTGTCAAATATTTTTAATTTAATCCAATAAATGTTAGAGGCTTAAAATGTGAATGAATCCAATTTTAAGCGTAAATATTCTAATATTATTTAAAAGGACGATTAACCGCCTTTTGATGGAGAACCCTTTTTAAATCCACTTTTTGAAAATTTTATATGTTATATTGGACCAAATAAAATCCTTCTTTAGAATCGGGAAATAAAAATTTATTTTTTGTATGTTTTTGTTATTTTTTTCGATAAAGCTCATTTTTAATGAATAAGTGAAAAATGTTGTATTTTAATTCAAAACCACTTTTTAATCTAATTTGTTTATACGATTAGATCATATTTTGAATTATTTTTAAAGTGAAATTATAATATATATTTACCATTTAATCCAATGGTGGTTATTGGAATTAATGTCACTTTGAAATTGGACTTAAACTAGTGTTAATCTTTAAATAGATATTGTTTCTTAAAAACACGCTATTTGTTTTGACAACAGGAATTAATTATTAAATTAATTAATGAAACTTATATATTTTCAATTATGTAAAATAGAAAAATATTTTGAATTTGGATTATAAAATATATCTTAGGTTGAACGTTTCGTATTTTTCTGAAAAACTTCAATTTTTGATGAATAGTGAAACCACTAAGTGGTTGTTAAAAAACTGATTTTTTTTTAAATGAAATTTTACCATCTCTGTGATTTGAATTTCAAAAATCCAACAAACATGGTTTTCATTATGAAGTAAAATTTGGTTGAATGGGATTAAAATAATTTTTTTTGAATAGTAACTTTTATGTTTTATTAATCATGAATAAGGATAATTAGTGTAATTTAATGTAAAGATAATGTTGTAATAATATTAAATGACCTTGTCACATGTCATAAACTTATTGGATGAGTCATGTCGAACCATGAAAATCCATGGGTCAACTTGGGGACCCCATATAGCCTCTTGGGTAAGAAAATGACATTAATAACTTGTTATTTAAAGTTTAATTAAAAATGTCACAAACATGTGTTGTTTTACTAAAACAATTTTTACATGGAGTTATACAAGTCATATTTTTAGCTATAAATATTCATTGGAAAGGTAAAAATATTTCCTACATCATAGAAGTTTTTTATAATTTTTAGACATTAAATAAATTTATTTATTTATGACATAATGATGATGCAGTGATTACCTCATTAATGAAAGATATAAATAAAATGAAATGATAATGAAAATATATAAGTTATACTTGTAAAATAACTATTTTATGGGTTTATTTCTAACCAGTATCATCTTATCCTAGAAATATATATTTTTGGGACCTTTAATATCCGAAAATCATTTTATAATAAAGTAACTTTTCCAGACTTTCCAAGAGTGCCCCTCCTCCCTCTTATAAAAGACCCCCACCTCTACCACCTTTCCCACACCACTCAAGCCATTGGATCGGCCAAGATCTGATCATTTTATCTCTACACATCCCTCCCCTCATCCTAGAATCCTTACCTTAGGCAGAAATCTCTTCAAGAAACCCTTTTGGTTCAAACCAAAGGGAGTTACCTGATTTAAAGGTAAAGTCTTATCTAATGTTCTTTTGTTTTATTTTGCTTGTCCAACCCCATAAACTCTTTTTATTCTTTTCTTTTGTAACAACACCAGTATCTCCAGTATAATAAGATGTTTTTATGAGAATTATTTGATTGAACTTACACACACCACAGTCTAATGGTCAAATAACATACAATTTATGTGGTTGGCGAATTTCTGCCTTGCAAAACAATGATTGTTCAATCTATTTTTAACACCTTTCATGGTGGCCTTTGAGATGTAACTCTATTTATATATGATATTTATTATTTTTATGTTTTACATATGATTATGTGTTTTTCATTTATGTCACACCTTATTGGTTTCCATTATGGATAAACGCGATAATTTCATTTTTTGGAAGTGTAGACTACCACCCCCTCAAAGTGATTTGATTCGTTAATGCCATATGTGGGATGTATAAAGGATGGTGTTAAGGATATTATATATTATATTATATTGTAATTTTAACTCCCTGACCCCAGTTACCTAGAGTCAGTTCATTATTACATAACATTGGCATGATCACAAGAAAGATCAAATCTCGAAAGACCGATTAATTTAGTAGCCTTGGAAACACTAGATATATTCAAAAAGTTTTACATTACATAATAAAGTGAAAAACTACTACAACAAAAAATTGTCTCCATAGTCCACACTATTATCCCCTAATAATATCCCTATAGGTCATTCATAATTTACTTCTTCACATCCTGGGAAAAATAAAACATAGAAAAGGGGTGAGCTCAAACGCCCAGTAAGGATAACAATATAGCAGAAACTTTCATAAAAAAGAATAAACATTTAAGGCAGCATATAACTAAAACAAAAGCCTTTTAAACTTGAACTTCAACATTGTATGGAGAAAATAAGATGAAATAATTCCATTTACTTATTCACATGGATATTCTACTAATCGAATAATCACATGCAATATCAATAACCACTTTCATAATGATGGAATGCATAATGCCAGACTATCATAACCACATATCCAAGGCCTTGTGCTAAGACTACAAAAAATATTTTGCCAAGGACTTGTGCCAAGGCACTATTTTGTCTCATGAGACTTACCGATTCATCGAGGAGCTATAGCAGGCTCCACCCGTCACATATTAAGTCCAATGCATTCCCATATGAAAAGGTTTAAACAAAACATAAACATTTGTATTAAAAATAGCATACAAAATGTAAATACGTCATCCATAAACCATGAATGGTATAAAAATAACACATCCACAGTCAAACATATCACAAAAGCTTAAATACAATATAAATTTTTTGTATCATAATAAATCAACTTCAAATAAGCGTAAAATTCATCAAAGGAAGTTGACATAGATGAAATCAAAACTCTTTTTAGAGAAATATTTCTTTCTATTTTGAAATCATTTAATAGTAATATATTTATAAAATAAAAAATTTTCCTTGAAAATATTATTATAATATTGTAATGGAAGCTTCGAAGATTTTATAACGGTGGAAAATAGCCACACCCGCCGTATAAGTTAAAAAACATTCTTACCTTAATTCTGTCAAAAAGGTTAAAAAAGCACCTTGTTTGGAAAACGACGGAAAGATTCCTTTATAAACCTCTTATAAAAAGTCAAACAATGGTATAAATGTCTATAACCCATATTCTTGTAAATAGTAAAAATGTTTTGAAATTCATTTTTAAGAAACATGGATGTGGAAGATAAAGAAATCCAAGTAGATTATTACGTATAAACAACCTCAGATAATGAAACGATTTTGACATAACCCTTAACTTGTACTTTTCCTTGGTTGGGGTAGGATAAACTCCTATATAATGGTGAAATAATTGTTATTAAATTATTCAAGAATCATATATATTAATATGATATCATATATGATCTTTTACCATTGATTTGTTAATAATATCATAGTATTATCGTTGTTTCGGCTGTTAACTTACTCATTTTTTTATATGTTTTGTTACGTAAGTCGTGTCATTAATGGATAGTTTGTTTCTTAATCATATCCAGAAAGATATCAAGTCCTTAGATACTATTATTAATCATCAAATGAGAATTATACTTGAATGGATGCAATGGAAAATGAATCTTATCGCGTTCGTGGAGACGGTAGTCCGTATGTACGCACGAGTGAAAATATCATTATTTTGATATTAAAATAATATATAATTGGATGGTATAACATATATATAGAATCATTATCATGTTATATTTACTATTTACATGAGTTACACATCATTATTATACCCATCCAAATAATAATTTTTTGAATAACTATTACACCACGAGGTGGAGACAGTAAGCCGTACGTACGCACGTATGGTGACATTTTATTCAAAGGATGGATAGAATACTGAATATGGTTGTACCATATTTATAATAACATCACAGTATATATAATATACTGGAGTTATTATTTTGGAATGGTAATAACAAAGAAGGAAGAAGTGGAAGAAGAAATGAATTTGAAAAAGGGTGGTGAAAACATTACCTCTTCTTCGGGTTCTTCCTTTTTATTTGATCAAAATGGCTCTTTAAGATGGCTTTCTGATAAAACTAAACTCTAGGTTGTAGTGAGATAAGTTTAGAGAGTATTTGGGTAGATTCTGGCTGAGCCAAAGGGCTTTGAAGATGTGATTTAATGAGAAGGGGGAGTGCCGTTTTATAAGAGGGGTGAGGGGCACCTTTGGAAAAGCTAGAAATATTATTTTTTAATAAATTCATATTCGGTTTCTAATGGCTCCAAAGTGTATTATTTAAATTTTAAGGTGGGTATAGGTCAAAACCACTCAACCAATTTAATTTATACAGGTTTGGGTTACTATATTAACCTTATCATTAAGTATTAACTCTTAGTTAATTAGTTTCACTTTTACAATGTCTCTTTGTATATTTATATTATATGGTTAATAAACATACTATATACATCCAACCGACCCCCAAGTGGTCCATTAATGATACACCAATAATTATATAAGTCTCTTGGATGATACTTAGATTTTTAAGAATTTAATATCAATTAATAATATAATATTGTTTTTAAAAACTCTTTTATGTCAATTTTTACACTATTCAATAATTGATTTTTGTGAAACTCATAACAGAATGATTACTTCACAAAAAGTCCATTAAATCAATTATAACATGTCATATTATCCTAGTAAATTATTTTAATTCATTAAAAGTCCCAAATTATATTTATTTGGGTATTTATAATATCAATTATTTTAATTTTTTACTATTATGGTAATTACTCCATCATCATTGTGTCATAAATAAATTAAATTATTTAATGTCTAAAATTTATAAATAAAATATAATTATTTAGGAAATCTTTTTATATTTATAATGAATACTTACAATCGAATTTATCTTATGTATAACCCTATATTAAAAATGTTTTATTAAATAAACATAGATTTTAACTCTTTTAACTTTTCTTTGAATTAAATTATAATAAATTTCCTAATCTAATCCAAGTAGACCTAAATGATAATATTTTCTTCCTAAGGTTGTTTTTAGTCGAGATACACTTGTACAATAGAATTAGGACATGTGTTAGGGTAATATTAATATCATTTTTACCCTTAATTATCCTATTTACTTTTAACCGTGGTAAATAAAAGTAAAAAGTTAATATTCACCAAAAATTATTTTCATCTCATTGAACCAAATTTTACTACTTGATATTAACCGTGTCTCTCGGATTTTCGAAATTCCAATCTCAGAAGTGGTAAAATTAAGTTTTATGAAAATTTGATTTTTTTAACAACCACTTAGTAGTTTCACTATTCATCAAAAATTGATGTTTTTCAGAACAATGCCAAAATTTCACCCTAAGCTATAATTGATATTCCAAATTCAAAAATGATGTCTATTTTACAAAATTACAAACATAAAATTTTCATTAATTAATTTTATAATTAATTCACGCCGTCACAGCAAATAGCGTGTTTTTAAGCAACAATATATATCCAAAGATTGGCAATTGTTTATGTCGAATTTCAACGTGAAATTAATTATAATGAAAACCATTGGATAAAATGGTTAAAATATATTATAATAATACTTTAAACCCACTAAATAATATAATTTATCAATATAAATTATTTTGATTAAAAAAGATGTTTTTAAGTATTTTTCACTATTTATAAAAATTGGAAGTTCTCAGAAAAATACCAAAAATTCAACTTAGGATAATTTCGATATTCTTAATCCAAAAATGAAGTCCATTTTGAAATATAAAATACATATAATTTCAAAAAGTAGGTATTACTATTCATAATGGCTAGTTTGATTGGTTGTGGTATGCTAGAACTCGATGTTGCGTACAACACATGCTATCGCATTATTCCAAGAGAAGCGTACCGTAGAAGCTTGGGGTGTTACATTCTCCCCTCCTTCAAATAATTTTTTCCTCGAAATTTCTAGAATACTACCGCATGAAAAGACTGGGGTGGTTCTTCATCATAAGTTCCTCGGGTTCCCACGTCACCTCTTCCATCTTATGGTTTCTCCACAAGACTTTTACCAGACGAGTCGTCCGATTTCTCAGTACTTGTTCTCTCGTATCTAGAATCCTGACGGGCTCCTTGCAATAAGACAGATCAAGTTCCATTTCTAATTCCTCATAGGTGAGTACATGCGTTGGGTGAAGCATTTATTTCCTCAACAGAGATATGTGGAACACATCGTGAACTTTGGAGAGACTTGGCGGCATTGTCAATCGGTAAGCTACAACTCTAATTAGTTCTAGAATTTAAAAAGTTCTGATGTACCTGGGACTCAATTTACATTTATTACCGAAACGTATGACTCCCTTCCATGGAGATATCTTCAGGAAAACATGATCACCAACTTGAAATTCCAAATCCTTCCTTCGATTATCGACATAACTCTTCTTCCTACTTTGAGCTGCTTTGATATGGTTTTGGATTACATTCACCTTTTCCATCGTTTCCTCCAACAGTTCTGGGCCTACAAGTTTTCTTTCACCAACGTCATCCAAATAGGTTGGTGTGCGACATCTCTTTCCGTGTAATGCTTCATATGGTGCCATATGAATACTCAAATGGAAGCTATTGTTATAGGAAAATTCTACCAGAGGTAAATATTGATCCCACATACCCTGAAAGTCAAGTCAGGAGGATCTCAACATGTCTTCTAAGGTTTGAATAGTTCGTTCTGATTTTCCATCTGTTTGAGGGTGGTAGGCAGTGGTCAAATGAAGTTCAGTATCTAAGGCTTTCTGAAGACGTTTCCAGAATGTTGAAGTAAAATGGGGATCACGATCAGAAACAATCGATAGGGGTACTCCATTAAGTCTGACAACTTCATCAATATATAGTCTTTCTAGACGTTCCAATGTTAGATCCTCTCTTATAGCAAGAAAATATGCTGACTTGGTAAGACGATCAACAATGACTCATATAGAATCGTTCCTTCTAGGAGTCTTTGGTAGCCCCATGAAAAAATCCATCGTAATATTGTCCCATTTCCACTCCAGTATGGGAAGAGGTTTCATGACTCCTCCAGGCTATTGCCTTCCAGCTTTCACTTGTTGAAAAACCATACATCTTGACAAAAAATCAGCAATATCCCTCTTCATGTTGTCCCACCAAAAATGTTCCTTCAAATCTCTATACATTTTTGTGCTCCCAGGGTGTATAGAGAAATTGGAACTATGAGAATCATTCAGCAATTCCCTTTTTAGATCAGGTATATCGGGAACACAAAGTCTCTTCCCGAATTTCAAAATTCCATCTTCATACACAAACTCTCTCAATCTCCCTTCATTCACAGCTTTAATCTTATTTTGAAATTCTTCATCATTGGTCTGAGAACTCTTAATACTTTCTAGTAAAGATGGTTGGGCAACCATTTGAAAAAGAATTTATTTTTCACCTTCCCTGGTTTTTCTCATGTCCATCTTCACTAGATCCATGAAAATTGGATCCCTTTCAATTCTCATATTGTTCAAAACTCCATGATATTTTTTTATCAAAGCATCTGCCACCTTGTTTTCTTTCCCCGGGTGGTAGTGTATCGTACAATCATAATCCTTGAGTAATTAAAGCCATCTCCTTTGACTCATGTTCAGTTCTTTTTGTGAGAAAACATACTTCATACTCTTGTGATCAGTATAAATCTCACATTTTTCACCATAGAGGTAGTGCCTCCATCTCTTTAAAGAAAAGATCATAGATGCTAACTCAAGATCATGAGTAGGATAGTTTTTCTCATGAATTTTCAACTGTCGTGATTCATAGGCAATAACCCTATCCTTCTGCATAAGGACACAACCAGGTCCTTTCTTCGATGCATCACTATAAATAACGAACCCATCATTCCCTGATGGTAGAGTCCATATAGTAGAATTGACTAATATTCTATTCAGTTCATCGAAACATTATTCAAACTCTTTTTTCCTTACAAATTTAACCTGTTTACGTGTGATCTTCGTTAACGGGTTTTCCAATCGGGAAAAATTCTGGACGAAACATTGATAATAACCTGCCAAACCAATAAAACTGTGTACCTCAGTTATACTCGTAGGTGCTGGCCATTCTTGGATTGCCTTGGTCTTAGAAGGATAAATAGATATTCCATCATTAGATACAATATGGCGAATAAAATAAATCTCATGAAGCCAGAATTCACACTTGCTAAACTTCTCATATAATTCATGTCTTCTAAGAGTCTTCAGGATAATGTGCAAGTGACTTTAATGATCCTAGTAGCTTTTAGAGTATACCAATGTATCATAAATAAATACCACCACAAATTCATCGAGATATTCCTTGAAAAATATATTCATCAGATCCATGAATATAGAGGGTGCATTAGTGAATCCAAAAGTCATTACAGTAAACTCGTAATGCCCATACCTAGTTCGAAATGATGTCTTCAGAATGTCTTCCTTCTTTACACACAACTGATGGTATCCAGATTGAAGGTCAATATTTGAAAAGTATTGAGCTGCTTGCAGTTGGTCAAATAAATCATCAATGCGAGGTAGGGTATACTTGTTCTTTATTGTTATGGCATTGATCTCCCTATAGTCGATACATAACCTCATATATCCATCTTTCTTTTTAACAAAAAGAACAGGGGCTCCCCATGGAGAAACACTAGGGAGAATAAATCCCTTATTACTAAATTCCTCTAGTTGTTTCTTTAGTTCAACTAATTCTACAGTGGCCATTCTATAAGGGGTCTTCGATATAGTCCTTGACCCAGGAATTAAATCAATGGAAAACTCAAATTCTCGTTCTGGTGGATGTCTTGGTAAATCTTCCGAAAACACATCTACATATTCTTTCATAATAGATATATCCTCTATTTTAAAATTTCATTCCTAACTCACAGTCATTTCATTCTCTTCCTCTCCAATAATTGAATTTAGTTGAGCTACTGGGGATGGATCTAGATAAGAATTAGGTGGTGGCGATTCTACTCTAAAGATAAGGTGTTCCTTATCGTCATCATCAAAAATCGTAACCTCCTTCTTCTTACAATAAATCTTTACATGATAATCTGAAAGACAATCCATAACAAGTATTATATCAAACTCAATCATATGTATGACAATGAGATCAGCGGATAAAGAACATTTATGTGCCCTAATGGGGACTGATTCACAAAACTTTGTTGCAATGATACTTCCCTTAGGTGTTTTAACTGACAACTCCCCTGTTAAATCAAATTGGAAATATCTATTTTTCTTAGAAAACTGGGAAGATATGAAATAATGTGATGATCCAGAATCAAATAATGCATTTGCTAAACTTGAGGAAACCATTAAATCACCTGCCACCACGTCTTTCGGAGCTTCTACCTCAGCAGTAGTAATAGCATAAGCTTGGCCTTGATCCCTTGGCCTTTTCTGAGGTAAGTTCCCCTGACGCTTAGGAAATTCATTTTCATAATGTCCCATCTCCCTACAATTATATCATTGAACATTGGTAGCTTCCTTCTTCCCATTGCATTCATGAGCTTGGTGGCCTTTTTCACCACACTTATAACAGACACCCATTCCCTTCAAGAAAGTACCAGGGTGTTTCTTCCCACATTTACCATAGGATGGATATTCAACCTTTCCCTTCTTCCCCTTATTTCTATTCCAAGGTTGATCAGAAGATCTCTTCTTATCTTGCTTTTCTTTAAAGTCATAAGACTTAGAGAATTCATTTTCGGTCTTGATAGCACATGAGACAATGTCTTCGTACGACGAGAAGGATTGTGAAACTAATTCTCAACGGAGAAATGGTTTCAACCCATCAAAGAAATGATCAATCATACTTATTGGGTTACGTATATAATCTCCAGCATACATTTCTAACCTTGTAATGTTAGCCTCATACCTTGTGACATTCTCATCCTCCTTTTGTCTCAGACATAGAAATTGCCTTTCCATATCTGCTTGATGGTCGTGAGGAAAGTATTTTTCTAAAAACAGATCTTTGAACTCCCTCCATTCCATATTTGATACTTCATCATCTTCCTTCATGTTTTGAATCAATGACCACCATTTATCAGCATCTCTAGTGAGGCGATAAACTGCCATGATAACTTTTTCCCTTTCACTACTTCCCAAAGCATGAAATATTTTCTCTAGGGAATTTATCCATTTCTCAGCTACTAAGGGATTTTTACTCCCATTGAACATCGGTGGTTGTTGCCTCATGAATCGATCTAACATTGATCCTCCACACTGCAGATCAGGGTGCTCCATACGGGTAAGGTTATTATTCATAACCTGAGTGAGTTGTCCCAGTATGGTGATTAGCTGATCAGCACCAGTTGCATCACCAGCTCCACTATAATTATCTTGAGGAGGAGGGAAATCCCTACATGGAGTGAGTGCATTGATACGGTTTCCATTTCTTCCACTAGGCACCATTTCTAAACAATGGCATAAACTAGATCAGTTTATGAATCAAAATACATAATTCCATACTTATAAAACCTAAATTGAACTATTTATGGATATAATCCATAATCATAAAAAATGTTTTCTTTGAGGAAGTATATACTCATAAACCCTTCATAATGATTTATAAAGAAAATGAGAGTTATCCTAAGCATATCCCCCGGGAGTGTCGTAACCAAGAGTGTAGCAAGGCCCGTTGTCGTGCACCAGTTTCCGTTCGAGTCTAGATCAAAGAGGTGTTTTCGGGTTTTACGCCTAGGTACATCTGTGCTAGAGCCGCCTCTACCTGCTCGTATCTAGATAGGGATGTATTTCTTGGAAAACTCACAAAATCTCTACAATACCAAAATTCTAGGAAGTTCCTTCTATACTAATCCTCAAAGTCCATATTACGTCTATGTTCTCTAATCAGAGTTTATCTAAATCTAGCTTCCACGTTTTGTACTAAACTTCCTCTGCTACCAACTGTAACACCCCGACCCCAGTTACCTAGAGTCGGTGCATTATTACATAACATTGGCATGATCACAAGAAAGATCAAATCTCGAAAGTACGATTAGTTTAGTAGCCTTGGAAACACTAGATATATTCAAAAAGTTTTACATTACATCATAATGTGAAAAACTACTACAACAACATATTATCTCCATAGTCCACACTATTATCCCCTCATAATATCCCTGAAGGTCATTAATAATTTACTTCTTCACATCTTGGGAAAAATAAAACATTGAAAATGGGTCAGCTCAAATGCCTAGTAAGGATAACAATATAGCCAAAACATTCATAAATAAGAATAAACATTTAAAGGAGTGTATAACTAAAACAAAAGCCTTCTAAACTTCAAATTAAACAAAGTATGGAAAAAATAAGATGAAATAATTCCATTTACTTATTCACATGGATATTCTACAAATTTAATAATCACATGCAATATCAATAACCACTTTCATAATGATGGAATGCATAATGTCAGACTATCATAACCGCATAGCCAAGGCCTCGTGCCAAGACGACAAATAAGATTTTTCCAAGGCCTTGTGCCAAGACACTAGTTTGTCTCATGAGACCTACCGATGTATCGAGGAGGTATAGCGGGATCCACCTGTCACATATTAATTCCAATGCATTCCCATATAAAAAGGTTTAAACATAACATAAACATTCGTATTAAAACTAGCATACGAAATGTAAATACTTCATCCATAAAAAATGAATTGTATAAAAATAACACATTCACAGTCAAACATATCACAAAACCTTCAATACAATATAAATTTTTTTATCATAATAAATCAACTTCAAATAAGCATAAAATCCATCAAAGGATGTTGGCACAGATGAAATCAAAACTCTTTTTAGAGAAATATCTCATTCTATTTTGAAATCATTTAATAGTCATATATTTATAAAATAAAACATTTTCTTTGAAAATATTATTATAAGATTGTAAGGGATGCTTAGAAGATTTTATAACGACGGAAAATAGCCACACCCGTATAAGTTAAAAAAACATTCTTACCTTAATTCTGTCGAAAAGGTTAAAAAAGAACCTTGTTTGGAAAACGACGGAAAGATTCCTTTATAAACCTCTAATAAAAACTCAAACAATGGTATAAATGTCTATAACCCATATTCTTGTAAATAGTAAAATGTTTTGAAATACATTTTTAAGAAACACGGATGTGGATGATAAAAAAATCCCAATAGATTATTATGTATAAACAACCTCGGATAATGAAGAGATTGTGAAATAACCCTTACCTTGTACTTTTCCTTGGTTGGGGTAGGTTAACCTCCTGTATAATGGTGAAATAATTTTTAATAAATTATAAAAGAATAATATATATTAATATGATATCATATATAATCTTTTACCATTGATTTGTTAATAATATCTTAGTATTATCGTTGTTTCGGGTGTTAACTTACTCATTTTATTTTATATGTTTTGTTACGTAAGCCTTGTTTTTCATGTATAGGTTGTATATTAATCATATCAAGAATGATATAAAGTCCATAGATACTATTATTAATCATCAAATTATAATTATACATGAATGGATACAATGGATAATGAATATTATCGCGTTCGTGGAGACGGTAGTCCGTACGTACGCACGAGCGACAATATCATTCTTTTGATATTAAAGTAATATATAATTGGATGGTATAACATATATACAGAATCATTTTCATGTTATATTTATTATTTACATGAGTTACACATCATTATTATACCCATCCAAATAATAATTTATTGAATAACAATTACACCACGACGTGGAGACGGTAAGCCGTACGTACGCACGTATGGTGACATGTTATTCAAAGGATGGATAGAATACTGAATATGGTTGTACCATATTTATAATAAAATCACAGTATATATAAGATACTAGAGTTATTACTTTGGAATGGTAAAAACAAAGAAGGAAGAAGTGGAAGAAGAAATGAATTTAAAAAAGGGTAGTGAAAACATTACCTCTTCTTTGGGTTCTTCCTTTTGATTTGATCAAAAGGGCTGTTCAGGTTGGCTTTTGGATCAAACTAAGGCCTCTAGGTTGTAGTGAGGGAAGTTGAGAGTGTATTTGGGCAGAGTTTGGCCGAGACAAAAGGCATTGACGGTGTTAGTTAATGAGAAGGGGGAGTGCCCTTTTATAAGAGGGGTGGGGGGAACCTTGGGAAAAGCTAGAAATATTATTTTATAATAAATTCATATTCGGTTTCTAATGGCTCAAAAGTAGATTATTTAAAGGTTAAGGTGGGGATAGGTCGAAAACCACTCAACCAATAGAATTTAGATAGGTTTCGGTTACTATATTAACATTATCATTAAGTATTAACTCTTATTTAATTAGTTTCACTTTTACAATGTCTCTTTGTATTTTTATTTTATATGGTTAATAAACATACTATTTACATCCAAGAGACCCCCCAATTTTTCTATTAATGATACAACTATCATGATATAAGTCTCTTGGCCGAACCTTATATTTTTAGGAATTTAATATCAATTAATAATATAATATTTGTTTTAAAAACTCTTTTATGTCAATTTTGACACTATTCAATAATGGATTTTTGTGAAAATCATAACAGAATGATTACTTCTAACAAAGTAAATTAAATCAATCCTAACATGTCATATTAACTTAGAAAAATAGTGTAATTCATTAAAAGTCTCAAATTATATTTATTTGTGTATTTATAATATCAATTATTTTAATTTTTCACTATTATGGTAATTACTGCATTATCATTGTGTCATAAATAAATTAAATTATTTAATATCTAAAAATTATAAATAAAACATCATTATGTATTAAACCTTTTTATATTTCTAATTAATATTTACAATCGAATTTATATTATGTATATCTTTATATTAAAAATGTTTTTGTAAATAAACTTTGATTTTAACTCTTTTAACTCTTCTTTAAATTAAATAATAATAAATGTCCTAATCTAATCCAAGTGGACCTAAATGATAATATTTTATTCCTAAGGTTGTTTTTGGTCGAGATACACTTGTCCAATAGAATTAGGACATGTTTTCGGGTAATATTAATATCATTTTTACCCTTAATTTCCCTATTTACTTTTAACCGTGGTAAATAAAAGTAAAAAGTTACTATTCATCAAAAATTATTTTCATCTCATTGAACCACATTTTACACCTTGATATTAACTGTGTCTCTCATATTTTCGAAATTTCAATCACAGAAGTGCTAAAATTATGTTTTATGAAAAATTCAGTTTTTTAACTACCACTTAGTAGTTTCACTATTAATCAAAAATTGATGTTTTTCAGAACAATGCCAAAATTTCACCCTAAGCTATAATTGATATTCCACATTCAAAAATGATGTCTATTTTACAAAATTCCAAACATAAATGTTGAATTAATTAATTTTATAATTAATTCCCGCTGTTACAGTAAATAGCGTGTTTTTAAGAAACAATATATATCAAAAGATTGACAATTGTTTATGTCCAATTTCAATGTGAAATTAATTATAATGAACACCATTGGATAAAATGATAAAATATATTCTATTTATACTTTAAAACCACTAAATAATATAATTTATCACTATAAATTATTTTGATTAAAAAAGTTGTTCTTAAGTATTTTTTACTATTCATAAAAATTGGAAGTTCTCAGAAAAATACCAAAAATTCAACTTCGGATAATTTTGATATTCTGAATCAAAAAATGAAGTCCATTTTAAAATATAAAATATATTTAATTTCAAAAAGTAGGTATTACTATTCATAACGGCTAGTTTGATTGGTTGTGGTGAGTTAGAACTCGATATTGAGTATAACACAGGTTATCGCATTATTTCAAGAGAAGCGTACCATAGAATTTTGGGGTGTTACAAGAATTATAATATACCTTTATATAATTATAATTTCAGTCCATTAAATACGACATAGAAATTAATGTAGCGTTCATGCGTATGTACGGCTTGCCGTCTCCATGAACGGTGCATTTCATTTCTTACCTCTAAATGTAATGTAATATTATATATTCATTTATATAATGGATATATATGATATATAATATATCTACATCATGAATATAATTATGTATTTAATTGATATTTTACCACATTATCAACTTGTAATTATAAGATGTTTATTTTTTACTCAAGTACAAATGATCGACAAAATGCCCGTTATTAACTTAAATAATTACATAATGTTCATAAAATGGTAATAAATGATATAAAAGGAATAATTAAAATAAAAAAGGTTCTTAATAAAGTATAAATTAACTCTATTTTATTATTCAGGAGAATAAAGAGCGATCGAGTCAAGTCGGACACGAGGTAAGGGATCCCACCTCTCTCTTTCCTTTTAAGTACTCTCTTTTATGTCATTTCTTTTAAGTTCCTATTTATTTTGTTGGGGGATGTTATTTTAAATTACTCTTGCTGTAAATTTTATGTTCATTTGATGAGAGAACCTATTTTATTTCATCAATCCATTTTTTGAATGTTTTAAGTGGCACCATTAGGCTGCCGAGTTTTCGTAAGGGATGTTTCATCTCACTTTTATTCCCATGAGATTTATGCTACATTTTCCACTCTATCCTTTGAGTAGTGGATGTACATCCCATTATTCTAATAGTTGTGTAATATACTTTTGTTTATGGGTATTTTCATCAATTTTGAATAGTCCTTCTTTCATGGGGTGTACATTTCGAAAGTTACCCAAGTTGGTAAGGGAACCTTTCACCCTCCAATTTTTAAAAGACATCGTTTTGTTATGCCTTTTAATTTACATCTTCTTATGTTGGGATATGTTCTTATATATCCTTATTGATATAAATTTTATGTCCAATGGATGACATACCCGTTATCTCTCTCATCAACTCTTTTTCTGAATTTTAAGGTGACGTCGTTAGGCTGTCGAATTTTTGTAAGGGAACTTCTTAACCCAGTTTCAATTCATTGGGTTGAAACTCTAACTCTTGATCATGTCATGATATAAATATGTGTGAATGAACTCTGATTTTTTTTTCACTTAATATAAAATTATATTGGGTGTATTTATTTTTTTCACACATAATTACATAATTGATTTCTCCTTAATCTAAGGATACCGTATTTGAACGGGACTTCATCTCAATCTCCTTTCATTGAGTGATATTTTGTTTTATACACAACATTATTTTATATGGTGTATAAACCCCTTTGACTTTTACTTTTATTCAAAAGGAATATTTTCTATATGAAGTGTTTTACTAAATGACAAAAAGTATGTTTCTTTTTATCATACGTGGTGACAAAGACATTTTCGCCGCCGCGAGTATTATTTGAGCTTTGGCTTACTCAACAACCTGTAATGTTTTTAAAAGTAAATAAATACCATATACTCTTTTATGTATTTTGGTATTGAAAATGGTTTTGATAATGGATTTGTTATGTCAATATATTTAAATGATATATTGTGATTGAAATGTGGAAATGTTTTCTTTCCTTTATAATTGTTTTATGTTTTATGATTTTATAGTGGTACTTGGACATTTGACGTGTGGTTACGTGATATACCATATGAAGGGTGGTGTCGTGAATACCAGGATAGGTGGTTACATTATAACCTCCAATGCATTGGGTATTGAAGTCGGTCGTATGGCTATTCAATTTAGTGATATGTGTGGAAGTTGACCGTATGGTTATTCCATTGAAGTATGTTTATGTCCTAAGTGAACATTATATGTTATGTGTTCTTTATATGGGTTTTATGGTAATTGTTTGGTTACAAAAGGGTAATTAATGATATTTTTTTCAGTGAAGAGTATTTATACTTCTTAAAGGTGAAAAGTATTACTTTGATAAAGTATTCATGGTTCAATTGATGTTTTGAAAAACTAACTGTTTTCCTTCTTTGTGTATCCTTTACTGGGCTTTTTATGCTCATCCCATGTTTTTGATATTTTTTCCATAGGACTTAAAGATGAATAGGGTCAAGTATGGGATCAAGGAAAGAAATTTTATCTATAACATGGAAGTAGACATGTTTTTTTAGAGTTTTTATTCTTCGAAAAAAATCGGAACTTAGTAGAAGTGTCTACTTTGTAATCTTTTGAGATGTAATAGTTATGTCCTAATTCTCTAATACTCTAAACCTGAAAATATCCACAATGTGAATTATTCATTTAATTCAATATTAAGTAATTTTTTAACTTCGGGTCCTTATAGTTGGTATCAAAGGTCGGTTTAGATAACTTTAGAGGTTAGGGTATTCTTTAACCATAAGTGACATTACCATAATGGTTAGGATTTCAGAAAGAGTCATTGTTTTAGATAAATTGAATGAGTTTAAGATAACATGAATAATTATATCATAGTATTATATGATGATTCTAATGATATACTGAAACTGAACTTCTTGGTTTTAGTAAATGGTTGGATCTAGCAGGCACCAAAGTGACAATGGGATTGAAGGAAACTGTGGTGGTTCTCTGATTAAGAGACTGGATGAAATAGGGGATTCAATGAGGAATCTTGTGGCTATCCTAAACCAACTATCAAGGAGTCATGATTAACCACTTGAACCTTTCTTATTTTCTAATGCATCATGTATGAGAGAACCAACTCGATGTGGAAGATAAGGCAATAATTATAAAGGTAACCATTAGGGTTTATATGATCCTTACTTTTGAGGTAATTATGGGTTACTATATGATGGAAAATGAAAGGCATGAGGTAAAATTAAGGTAAAATTATGTTATGGTTTTTTTGAGATTTTATATCTTTTTGGGGAATGTTATAAGAATTATATAGTTTTGGGAAAAAGATAGCACACAGTCCGTGTGACAACCTGTCGCGTTGGACAAATCTGCAGGAATCGAACCCACAACCAAAGTGCAACTGGTATTTCCCTTCTACCACTGGACTACATGAAGTCCATGGTTAGTATGGCTAATTATTTTTAGTTAGATGATCTTATGAACCAGGAATAAGTTGATTTTGGGTTTTATGTGGAAATGATTAGCCTATCATGGAGGATATGTGATTAGGTTAATTACATTTCAATACGAGACATTAAGAGAAGTTGATGTTATTTGGAGATAAATGTTATGGTTTGTCTTGGAAGACTATGTGATTAAATCCTTCAGAGATTTGGGTTTCAATATTAGTTATGATTACTTTGAATAATTTTATGGTAAAATTTTTTATCGAATGGTCTTCGTTGAGCTTTGGGTTTTGTTGGACAAATTTTGGTGATTGAGAATAGATTTTATTTTTATAAAGGATTATCCTTTTGTGGATTATCTGATCTTGTTCTAACTATTTTGGTTTTTGTTAAGGTCTAAAGACATGGGAAATATATAGATCTTTTTTTTGGATTAGGTGATTCTCTAGAAGTTGATTATATTGCTCTTAATTTGACCAAGTCTTGCTAAACACTCGTCTTTTGAAGAAAATATGAGTTTGTGTAAGAAATCTACTAAGAGAAGAAAGTATAAATGACAAGTAAGTATGTTTCCTTGTGATTTAGTTAATCTCGTAAATAAATTCCTCAATGAAAAGTAACATAAAACTAAATTGTTGTCTGTTAACATTTCCTACTGGGGAATCAAATACCGTTTAACCCATCACAAGTTTGTGATTTACTAGTGGTTAACATTCTCCAAAACATGTTTTCTATCACTCTCCATCAGAACATGACCCTTTGTTTTCTTTTCCATGTCCATGTTTTCCTACATATAATTATAGTATGTGTTAACTCGGGTGACCTCGGTACTTTTCTTTCTTTCTTTTAATGTTATATAGTTTAATTTACTCCTTTTCCGATGTGGGGCTTTCAATGAAGTTTCCAAACCCAATTTTAAAATTGCAAGGATGCAATTCCAAAAAATGGGGAAGGATGTAACATCTCAGGTAAATAAAGAATATTACTTATTCATATTCATTAATATTTTTGAATAAAATATGAATATTACTTTAATGGGGACGCTATGTTCAATGGCGTACCTAATCCACAACAATGAGCTTCTTTGAAATCTTACATTTCACTGTAATAATAAAATAATATTATTTTCAATGGTAGTTAACACCTAGAAATTGTAATGGCATGAATAGAGAGAACTAACTAAAAATTGATTATATATGTTTTTCAACTATTTTTACTTTTATCCAATAAATTATAGAGGTTTAAAATGCGAATGAATCCAATTTTAAGCGTCAATATTCTAATATTCTTTTAAAGGTCGCTTAACCGCCTTTTGATGGATAACCCTTTTTAAATCCACTTTTTGAAAATTTTATATGTTATATTGGACCAAATAAAATCCTTCTTTATAATTAGGAAATAAAAAGTTACCTTGTGTATGTTTTTGTTATTTTTTTCGATAAAGTTCATTTTTAATGAATAAGTGAAAAATATTGTATTTTAATTCAAAACCTATTTTTAATATAATTTATTTATATGATTAAGTCATATTTTGAATTAGTTTTAAAGTGAAATTAGAATATATTTTTACCATTTAATCTAATGGTGGTCATTGGAATTAATTTCACTTTGAAATTGGACATAAACTAGTGTCAATCTTCTAATAGATATTGTTTCATAATAACACTCTATTTGTTTTGAAAACAGGAATTAATTATTAAATTAATTAATAAAAAATGTATGGTTTGAATTCTGTAAAATAGACATAATTTTTGAATTCAGAATATCAAATATTGATTTGGGTGATTTTTTGGTATTTTCCTGAAAAACATCAATTATTGATGAATAGTGAAACCACTAAGTGGTAGTTAAAATACTTTTTTTCGTTTAAATGAAATTTTACCACCTCTGTGATTTGAATTTAAAAAATCCATCATACATGGTTGTAATTAGAAATTAATATGTGGTTCAACGGGATTAAAATGATTTTTTGGTAAATAGTAACTTTTATGTTTTATTAATCGCGATTAAGGGTAATTAGTGTAATTTAAGGTAAATATAATGTTATAATAATATGAAATGACCTTGAAACATGTCCTACCCTTATTGGATGAGTCATTTCTGACCATGAAAATCCATGGGTCAACTTGGGGATCCCATGGAGCCACTTGGGTAAGAAAATGACATTAATAACATTTTATTTAAAGTTAAAATAAAAATTTCACAAACATAAATTGTTTTACTAAAAAAAAATTTACATGTGGTAATAAAAGTCATATTTTTGGCTATAAATATTAATTGGAAAGATAAAAATATTTCATACATCATAGTATTTTTTTATAATTTTTATACATTAAATTAATTAATTTATTTATGACACCATGATGATGCATCGATTACCTCATTAATGAATGATTTAAATAAAATAAAAAGATAATGTAAAATTCAAGACATAAACTTGTCAAAAACCTATTGGATGGATTTATTTTGGACCCGTATCATCTTAGCTTCGAAATATATAATTTCGGGACATTTAATATCTGAAAATAAGTTTATGATAAAGTAACATTTCAAGACTTTCCAAGAGTGCCCCTCCTCCCTCTAATAAAAGGCCCCCTCCTCTTCCTCCATTCCCACACCTCTCAAGACATTGGCTCAGAAAATATCTGCTAATTTTATCTCTCCACATCCCTATCCTCATCCCAGAAGCCTTACCTTATGCATAAATATCTTTAAGGAACCCTTTCGGTTCAAACTAAAGTGAGTTACCTGATTTAAAGGTTATGTCTTTTCTAGTGTTCTATGGTTTTATTTTGCTTCACCAACCACCAAAACTTTTTTTATTCTTTTATTTTATAACAAAACCTGTATCTCCAGTATACAAGGTTGTTTTCATGATAATGATTTGATTTAAACTTCCACACAACTCCGTCTAATGGTCAAAGAACATACTATTTCTGTGGTTGGTGAATTTCTGCCTCGCGAAACAATGATTGTTCAATCTATTTTTAACGCCTTTCATGGAGGCCATTAAGATGTCACTCTATTTATATATGATATGTATTATTTTTATGTTTTCATTATGATTATTTATTTTTCATTTATGGAATACCTTAATGGTTTCCATTATAGATAAACGCGATAATTTCTTTTTTTGGAAGTGCGGACTACCGCCCCCTCAAAGTGATTTGATTCATTGATACCATATGTGGGACATATAAAAGATAGAGTTAATGATATTATATATTATATTATACTGAAATTATAATATTCCTTTATATAATTATGATTTCATTCCATTAAATATGAAATAGAAATGAAAGTGGCGTTTATGCGTACGTACGACTTACCGTCTCCATGAACGGTGCATTTAATTTCTTACCTCTAAATGTTATGTAATATTATAAATGCATTTATATACTGTATATATATGATATACATGATATCTACATCATGAATATAATTCTGGATTTAATGGATATTTTACCACATGAACAACTTGTAAGTATAATATGTTTATTTTCGACTCAAGTACCAATGATCGACAAAATGACCGTTATTAACCTAAATAACTACATAATGTTCATAAAATGGTAATAAATGATATAAAAGAAATATTGAACATAAAAAGTTCTTCAGAAAGATTAAATTAAAACTAGTTTATTATTCAGTATATTAAATAACAATCGATTCAAGTCGGAAACGAGGTAAGGGATCCCACCTCTCTCTCACTTTTTAAGTACTCTCTTTTATGTCATTTCTTTTAAGCTCATCTTTCTTATGTTGGGGGATGTTATTTTATATTATTATTACTGTAAATTTTATTTTCATATGATGAGAGACCCTATTTTATTTCATCAATCCATTTTTTGGATGTCTTAATTGGCACCATTAGGCTGCCTAGTTTTCGTAAGGGATTTTTCATCTCACTTTTATTCCCGTTAGATTTATGCTACATTTTCTACTATTTCCTTTAGGTGGTGTATTTACTTCCCATTATTCTACTATTTGTGTAATATAATTATTTTAGGGTTATTTACATCAATGTTGAATAGTCCTTCTTTCATGGGGTGTACGTTTCGAAAGTTACCCAAGTCGGTATGGGAACCTTTCACCCTCTTATTTTTAAAAGACTTATTTTTGTAATGTATTTTAATTTACATCTTCTTGTGTTGGGATATGTTCTTATATATCCTTATTGCTGTAAATTTTATGTCCAAGGGATGAGATACCCTTTATCTCTCTCATTAACTCTTTTTATGAATTTTAATGTGACGCCGTTAGG
The DNA here is from genome assembly GCA_963277665.1 of Viscum album. NCBI lineage: Eukaryota > Viridiplantae > Streptophyta > Magnoliopsida > Santalales > Viscaceae > Viscum > Viscum album. Next base: position 407,814,400 of record OY728129.1, on the reverse strand, counting down.
CTGTCGAACTTTTGTAAGGGAACTTCTTCACCCAATTTCTAATCATTGGGTTAAAACTCTAATTATTGATCATGTCATGATATCAATATGTGTGAATAACCTATGATTGTTTTACAATTAATATCCACTTATATTGGGTGTATTTATATTTTTCAAACATAATTACATAATTGATTTATCCTTAATATAAGGATACCATCTTTGAATGGGACTTCATCTCAATCTCCTTTCATAGAGGTATATTTTTTTTATACACAGCTTTCTTTTATATAGTGTATAAACCCTGTTGACTTTTACTTTTATTCAAAAGGAATCTTCTCAATACGAAGTGTTTTACTAAACGAGAAAAAGTATGTTTCTTTTTAAAGTACGCGGTGACAACGACCTTTCTGCCACCGCAGGTATTATTTGATCTTTGGCTTCCTCAACAAGCCGTAATGTTTTTAAAATTAAATAAATACCATATAATCTTTTATGTATTTTGGTATTGAAAATGGTTTTGATAATAGATTTTTTATGTCAATATATTTAAGTGAAATATTGTGCTTGAAATGTGGAAATGGTTTCTTTCCTTTATAATTGTTTTATGTGTTTTGATTTTATAATGGTACTTGGACATTTGACAGGTGGTTACGTGATAAACCATATGACGGGTGGTTCCGTGAATACTCGGACGGGTGGTTATGTTATAACCTCCAATGCATTGGGTATGGAAGTCAGCCGTATGGCTATTCCATTTAGTGACATGTGTGGATGTTGACCGTATGGTTATTACATTTATGTATGTTTATGTACCAAGTTACCTTTATATGATATGTATTCTTTATATGGGTTTTATGGAAATATTTTGGTTACAAAAGGGTAAGTAATGATCTTTTATTTAGTGAAGTGTATTTACTACTTCTTAAAGGTGAAAAGTATAACTTTGATAAAGTATTCATGGTTTACTTGAGGTTTTAAAAAACTAACAGTTTTCCTTCTTTGTGTATCCTTTAATAGTGTTTTTATGCTCATCCCATGTTTTTAAAATGTTTTCCGCAGGACTTAAAGATGAATAGGGTCAAGGATGAGATCAAGGAAAGAAATTCTATCCATAACATGGAACTAGACATGTTTTTTAGAGTTTTTATTCTATAAAAAAATGGAAACTTAGTATAAGTGTCTACTTTGTAATATTTTGAGATGTAATAGTTATGTCCTAATTCTCTAAAACTCTTAACCTGAAAGGATCCTCAATGTGAATTATTCATTTAATTCAATATTAAGTAATTTTGTATGTTCGGGTCCTTATAGTAATAACATATGAAATATCTAGTATTTAATCCATTATATATAAAAAAGATTCATCAAATATCTTAAACACATTAGAATCCACATCAATTCCTTAAAAATAATTATAAAACTAGTTTTTGATAAAAATTTGTATGGAAACATGATCTAAATATTATATCCCAACCTTCTATAAATTTCAATTAGCATAAATTTCTTCAGATATAAAAAATATATCATATTTTTAAATATCTATTAGCATGAAAATATTTCATTTATCCAATAATGGAAATATAAAACAACTTATTCATTTACTTAATATAATTTCTACATGTTTATTCATCATTCCAAAAAAATATAAATTATTACATATAAAAAATCATAAGGAGTTAAACAATAGTTTTTTGTTTGATGTAGATATTTATATAAAATATTATTCTAAAAAAATTTAACTTCTATAAGAAGGTTTCCAATATAGAATACCATGTTCTAAGAGTTTTATTTAAACCCTAAAAATAATTCCTCAACTTATATGAAAAACTATCATTTTTACCCTCACAAAGCCACATAATTATTCAATATAAACTTCTCCATCATGATCTCTGATATGAAAATATAACTTTAAATCCATCCAAAAATTTTATAACTTAATTATATAGTGCATTAAAGAATGATTTTTATGGACCCTAATATTTTCATTGGTTTCAAATTCTCATCAGAATCAATGGATTCAATTGTGAATAGCCATTACAAACTATTCATTCCTTGTTTATTATCACCACACCATATTTATTAGTTTTTTTGAATAAACACATTATACCAATTAAATTATTTTTATTATTTTGGGTATGATCTCATAAGTATAATTCTTACCAATATGATCATATTATTCATTCATATCATCAATCCACTTTTTATGACCATCTACATGTTTTTTGTAAAATTTATTATATAAAGATGTGTATGACACTAAGAATGAAATTCTTCTAGTTTGTACTTGTTATTTATTATCTAGAATGATTTATTGAACTTACTCTTTGTTTCCTTAGCCTATCATGTTTGATCAACATCTCTCATGCCTTATCCAGAAAACATAACTTGTTTATTTTTAAAACACCAATTACTGAGTTGGGTACAATTCACTAATCTAACGAAGAACTCCATGTTTCTCAAGATAACATTTAACTATATATTTTTTTATTGGCCACAATTACCAGTCTTTAACTTCTTATTAGAATATTCACATTTTATTACTCTTCTCTTGAAATTATTTAGCATATCTAGAGCATCTAATTTATGTTTTGAAAACATTATTCATATAATTTGTGTAAAATAATAAATGAAATAAATTAATTATTTATCACATATAAACATTTTTTTATATATGTATGTTTATTTTTTACTCTTTACCACACAAAAATATCATGGTGATCAACTCCAAGGGATGAGTTGAAAGTATCTCGACCTTCTTATGATCTGATTTTGAAATCTTCCCTTTATAGAAAATATAACAACACAAATATATGATCCTTGTAATGTCAGTAATGTATTGAATACTATATATACTAGCTTATTCATATCCCATTGATGTGTATGTACCAACATTTTATTCCCCAACTGATTTTCTACCATCATTCTCAAATAAAATGAACTTTCTACATTACTAGCTTGAAACATGATTCCCTTCGTTCCATGACCTCTCACAAGAACATTCCAATATTATATTATTTTCACAAAAATCCATATATTATTAAAAAAAATTATTACCTTCATAATTTTTTTTTCAAACACTCAAAAATTATGTTTTATCCCATTAACATACAAGGATCTTTTGGATTCAATTTTTTCTTACCCAATGATAACAGATCCAACCAATTTTATTTTGAGTGACTTATAATTTTCAAAAAAATAATTTTACCTTCTCAAAATATTCCACATTTTGTATAAGTATCACATCTACATTAATATATGAATATAATCAACTATAAAAAGCATTGGTTCATTCTTTTTTTATAGATTTTTGAGAATTTTATACAAGAAGTAATTTTTTCTGCCATTTTTCATTATTCACATCCACCCTTTGAGATTTATTGTAATAACATTTTAATTCACCTAAAATACATGGGAATCCATAATGTGGTGTATAGGATGTTCAGATATTTAACATTTGGTTTTCAATTGTTTGAATCTATTTTCAAACATCACACAGTGATTCCCAGGTTGTCTTTTTTGAGTGGGTTGGATCTTCCAAAAACCCCACATCTAGTTTATATTTTAATTATTATATTTTTTATGGGTGATACAATGCATATTTTTTATTTGGATAAATTCACCACAATATAATTAGGGACCATAAAAATATTATTTTTCCTTCAAACATCTATATTGTATGGATATGTATAACTAGTTTCCCTTAACCATATTATTTTACACTTCGTAACATTGTTGTATCCCAATGATTCCATTATTTTGTATTATTTTCTTCTTAATATTATAATTCTTATTTTCCTTGAAAAATTTTCAATCAATAAATTTTTTTGGTTAATAATTAAAAAATTTAGAGACATGATATTTTTTGACATTTCTTTTTTTTTTGTCTAAATAAAATATTTCCTCAAATTCTTTATTATTTTGAATAAAAAAATAATTCTTGAAAAAAATCAGGATAACATTTTTATATCCATATTAGTGTTATATTTCTCCAAACATTGACATACATCTATAACGGTGTTTGTAAGATTATAACTTATTGATTATTTTTAGAATGTTTTTATTGAACAATCTCAAATTATTCATACATCACATTTATCATTACTTTATGCCTGATATTGAGATTACTATTTGTTTTAAGTGAATTTCTAAAATTGTCAATATATTTCAAAAACATGTATTTTTCATTAAAAATTATGATTTCTTTTTTACTATGTGGTTTTCTTTACTAAACATCTTGTTTCCCCTTTCTAATCTTAAAATCTATCGAAGAAATTATATTATCACTGTTATTAGACTAAATTGAAACTATGTTTCGTATGCACCAAATATAATTATTTCCTCACTAGTGAAATTTTTATTATTTCCTTTTGAAATAATTTTTTTAGTAACATCATCACATATATTTTCATCTTGCACTTTACTTTTATTATATTCATCATAATTAGACAAAAAACTCTTTCGGATATAGATAACTTTATAACCATTTCATTGGAATATGATTGTTAGTTTTCAATATTCATCTTAAAGAAACATATTTATTTTCATCATATCTATCAAATTCTTCATCTTCCTTTTTTAGAAGTCAATTATAGAAGATTCCCCAATATCCCTATATTGAAAAAATTTCAACGGTAACATACATTTAATCATTGATATGCCCATTTTCACATTTTTAGTAAAAACCCACTTAAATTCATTAAATTTTTTACTAACCTCATCTTCAGTGTCAGACTCTCTAACTTCTTCATCATGAATAACATTGTTTGATTTTACTTTATTGATATATTTGAATGAAATTTCTCAATCTGCCTTTTCTTTAAATAGAATAACATAAAATCTTCTCATTTCATACATTATGAAAGTGCTATAAAGATCATCCTAAGATACGGTATAAATATTTAAATAATCATATAATGAAAATTTTCATCAAATACATCATGAATAATTCATAAGGTCTTTTATATAATAGTTGAATATTATATCATCTAACCATGATATCTAATGGTGCTTATAATATCATTCACCCTTGTAAATAAGGCAAAAATATATTCATAATCACACATATTATGATCTTTATTCTTCATCTAATCGATATTTAACAATAGTTTCTTCAAATTTGTAGGTCCTTCATAGTTATTCTTCAAATTTTCCAAAATATATTTTGACGTTCGAACTACATTAATAATAAGGAAATAATTTTTAATGTGTGAGTACAATATTACATTTCATAACACCCGTCATTGTCCAAATTTTTCCTATCAACTTCCATAAGTAGAGAATTTCGAAAATGTGGTGGGAAACCCAATGATACAACCTCAAGAACATCATTAACATGGGATATAAGATACAAAAAAAATATATCGTTATAAATATAATAGTTATATCTATCACTAACTAGAAAATATTAACTATTCACAAAATCCTAAATATCAATTTCAACATCTCTTTTATTATAACATTACTTGAGTTTTAATGATGGGTACTTTACCATTGATACAAATTGAATAGCCCGAGAATAATTTTTATGATCAATCGGAGGAGGAGGGATGAATCTATGATCTATTTTTTCCTTATGATTTATTTATTATGAAAAAAATCATAACCTCCTATTAAAGACATTTTTTTTGCAAAAAAAACACAAAAGAACCACCATAGGATCACATGTATTTACAGGGTTCACTACTCAATAAGATTATATATTCTTTGGAATGGTTTGTAAATAATAAATTATAATAAAATCCATAAGAAAATTATCCTTTTTATGATGATATATAAATAATTGAATACCATTACATATGAATTTTACTATAACATAACAACAATTCATATGATTAATAGAAAAAAATAGGTAATGCATATTTTTTCAACAGATTTTAGAAACCTTCACCAACTGGCTTAGAATATTATCATTTTTCTTCTTTAATTTATCAAATTTTTATCTTTTTGAGAAAAATATTATCGACATTCTTATCCAACAGGAGGTATGAACTTATTCTATGACTTTAGTATATAAAAATCTACCCATTGGGTTTTTCAATAAAGTTAATTCAATTGGTTTACTTATAAAAATCGATATGAAGCCTCCATATAGAATGAAACCAAATGACCTACTAACTTCTTATACTCACAACTTCATTTGAGTTGTCTTCGATTACACCAGATATAATTTTTTTATTGAAGAATTACATTAGTTTTCACTAAACACAACTTCTCCATTCAATACCAACATCTTATTCTACATCCAAGAAATTACTTGGTTGAAAATATTAATCTCAAACATTGGGTTTTAGATCATTATCTGGTAAGATGATCTTAAATGTTATTCTCATAAAATCACTACAACACTTCTACTTTTTATGTGTGTGAAAAGTACAAAATTATTTGTGGACGTACTTTTAACATTTATAATGAAACATTTTTGGGATATCCTAAGGGAATTTAATTTTTATTTCAAAATGAATTAAAAAATCAATTTCAAACCTCTCACTTTATAAATTCTTTAAAATATTTGTAAAAATTATACAACATAGTGCAACTACTATGATAAACATAAACAACTAATAAATTGTTCATAACTCCTAAAAACATTGTCAGTTTGTAAAGTTTTCTTTCAGGACATTGATAAAATTATAAAACATCTTTTCTTCCTCAATTCTTTTATATTTATGAGAACATTGTAAATAACTTCACACTAGTATAATTTCAAAATAGTTTTTATTGAATTTTTTTCTGGTAACTCCATATGGTTTATCCATCTGGTGATAATAATTTTTTTTCTAGTAAAACCTTATATAAATATTTAGTATGATTTCTCCAATATACATTCTTCAGCTAATCCCTTGAAAAAAAATTAACCAATGAACTTCATGAGAAATTCTTATAAGTCTTCATACAATTAAAAGTAGTTCATTCGATAGACTTTTTCAGATGGGACTTCATCCGCTGGATCTTCATCTGGAATCATACTTTAGAAACACAACATTTTCACTTTAGAATTATTTCATCAATAGAAAAACTTCTCAACTGATAAACTATGACACTTTGTACTTCTAAAACATTTAAACTTCGTAAACATTGAACAAAATTCATCTTATTTCTCCTTTATAAATTTATATTATAAAAATTGTATATGAAAATGAATTTATCCTCCTTTCAAATGAAGAAAATTAATCCTTATTTTAAACTGACTCCTAACCCTTCGAGCCACCTCAGTTTCCGAAACATTATAGAATTTGACTTTGTTCACCCAATCATTGTCCCACATTTTTTCATAAGGAATATCATTATATTTTCATAAGAAGATCAATTCCTATCCATTTATGTAATAAAGTAATGTGACTTTTTCAGAACTCATAAATGTATGAACTATAGATAGGAAAATAATCATCATATTATATTATCTAACATTCTATCTCATAGTTCTTCAAAAAACTCCATTTCACAATATCTTACCATGACAGATGTCCAACGGATGATCTTTATTCTTAAAAAATTATGGGCACCTTGGTATGTCTAATGGAATTACACAATAAATTTTTTTCTAAACCATTCCATTCAATTCCATCTCTATCTGAACACCATTTAGGAAACCATAATAAGTTGGGATGTATTTTATGAATAAAATAAAATATAATTCCACTTTCATTTTCACTAACAATTTCCAGCAACCCTAAAAACTCTTTTAGGAAACATGGTCCCAAAAACATCTCCATTCCTTTTAAAAGGGAACTTGATAAATATATTAGTTTTTCTATATAATGGATTGTCACAATTTTTATGTAAATCCATATGAGATTTAAAAGAAATGTTTTGATTATGACTTCCTTGATTGGTCATAACTTGTCAATGAGATATATTGTTGAAATTATTGTCTAGGGACAATGATATCTTCCATCCTGAAGATATTTAATATTCTAAAAGAACTCATTTTAAATAATTAGAAATGTCAAAAAAATAATATCTTTAATTTGAATGTTGTGTATATAGATCTATTTCTTTATAACAAAGTTACTGAAAATGTGAAGGTAAATATGTTTTCAAAACTATTATTATGAATAATTATTGCATATTTGAAAATCCAAATTTAAAATTATATGATTAACATTGGTTATTTTTTAGAATTTTTGGTTTCATTATTGATGATGATGCTCCAAGGTTAATGAATTATAGAACTACAATAAGATCGCCAAATTTTTAGGGATATAAGTAAATAATACCCTAGGGTAATGGTTGAGACTATATCCTTAATTTTTCCTTAAAATAGTGTTATATTTCTCCTTGATTATATATAGTATGATTGTGTTATACTAGGGTATTCAGAGATTCACATATTATATTATATTATATGGAAATAATCTTATCACTCAAATATAATGAAACATCGAATTTTTGAATCCTTTCTTCTTAAATCATTAAATTTAGCATCAGTATGGGTGATATTCAATAAATATCACTAACCATGGATCTAATATCAATATAAATAAAAATGGAGGTATAAAAAAAATATAAGTTATCTTCAAAAATATAATAACTATGTGGAATATTTGAAATGAATAAAATAATGAACAAATAGAGAATATGAACAAATGTAATAATATTTCCATAATAAGGGGAGGATTTCTATAACCAAGGTTCATTTAATTTTCTATTATAGTAACATTATATATTGACAAATAATGCTAACATAAGAAGATAAGGTAATTATATAGTACTAAAAAACTAGAACCATGTATTCTAACCTAATATTCACACACCACATTGAATATAGATAACACATAAACCTAGAATACACAATGAAATAATGAAAAATAAAAATAAATTGTATTCACAATATTCACTTTATAAATTATTATAAAATAAGACACTACACTAATCAATTATTTATATAAGGTATTCTCTTAACATGGTCCATTACTAGACATGAACATGATTCTCCACTACCATCTGGTTAATATACTTTAATAATGTTGACTCTAACTTAATTTTCCACCAACTAGGAATCTATGCTTGGTCTATATATCTTTAGTTATTTCCCCTATACATATTTATAGAAATAAATATAACTCATCATATTTATAAGTATGGTTCCACATAACATATATACCTAATAAAAATTTTATTTTACATACATATGATAAAAAAATATAATCACAAAATATGTAGAACCACACATAAGTATATTCACAAACATATAAGGAAATCATAATTGATAAGGATGTAAGAATTTGAAGAACACTAAGGAAATATAGAAGTATATAATATTATTATTATAAGAAGAATATTTATTTCTATAATTAATATTTATACCCTCTATTTCTCAATTTAAATTATATATTACTATACATGGTTTACATAAGAAGATAATGAAATCCTATTGGACCAATGGCCTTGTTCCATGTGAACTAACTGTATTCTCAAAAAAAAAGTTTAGATAAATTACAAACATGGGCCCCAAATACATAAATAAATCACCCAAAAGAATATCATTTATAGAGATTATATATAAAATATTCTCTTTCTGAGAATAGAAAATAAGACAACAAAATAAATTCTTTACATAATATTTTATCATTATCTCATCTATTCCCCAATGTTGGAAAGATTCTCTATTTCTAATTGGTACTCATAATATTGTAATGAAAAATCTAACATAATGTTACAAAAACCAATATTTCATTTATAGTCAATTCATCCAGTGTGATGGACTACAAATTTTCTTCCACCAGTAATGAATTTCACACAACATATTTAAAAGTCTTGGGACACCCATCATCTTACCATGATAAAAAAATATCTTTTACAAACAAATTATACCACACCTGATAAAAATTTTGTTAGGTTAATAACTATAAAAACCATAATCATACTCATGATTTCAACATATAAAGATGTAGGTAGAACTGAAAGGGTTAAAATTTAATGGGTGGTGATCTAGACATTCAAGGTCCCACAGGTACCGATTTTAAAAATGATAAAATGTTTAATATATTTTTCCAAAATTAGAGATTAATTAATATACATTTTGATCATATATTATCCAAATGATATAATGCAAAATGAAATGACATTATGAAATGGTCTGAGGGTCTATATAGATTTTCCCATAATGTTAGAGTAAATTTTAGAAAAATATTGTATCTAGATCTATATCTTAATTAATACCAATGATGATTTATATATTTTTTGGACCAATGAATGACCATATTTTATATCAATGACAGGAATATTAATTTTAGAAAGGATAAAAATTTATTCAATCAATAGTATATTTTCCCATAAAAAAATTCACTTCATTGTGTGGTAGATAATAAATACTCTTATATAAACATTGAAAAAAATTGAAATGTTTTAATTAATCCTAATGATGTATTCATATATATAAATATTAACAAACAAGGATAAAGTAAAAATTATCATATTTAAATCAATTATAGAAATAATATTGAGAAAATAAAAATGATTTTTTGTAAATTTCTCATGTGGATTTCTTGAATGATTCATAGAACCTACAGATGTGGATAAAAATAGTGAATTTTTTTATCCATATTGATCTATGATTAATACCATAACTCTTTATATAATTATGTTTTTGGATTAAATAAACCCTTGGGAATATACATGACATAATATTTTTTATGAATATTTTTATACATTTCAAAATAATTATCAATGATTTTTTATTAAATAATTTAGGTGGGATACAATGAGGATCATATTTTTTTATGAAAAATAGGATCTAAAATGTCAATATCTTCCTTAGATGTATCGTCCTTGTCTAGTTTAACATCATATCATTAGTTTCTTTATCCTCAATAAAGATCAAAAACCCAAGATATTTATCCTTATGATCTTAAACTTTTGGGAGTTTATGGATAAACATAACATAAAAACTTCTGATTAGAACACTCTTTAGAAATGTGTCTATTAATTTCACAATTATAACATCTGGTTGAATTATATAACTATAACAATATTTATTATAAAATATTTTCCAATTTGTTTGATTATTTATTTCCACAAAATATATGGTTTGGGTTTACTTAATTAGGGATTCAATCTTGAATAATCGGTACATGAATATTAAATCATATATTTGAGTTTTAACTCTTGTTTATCAAAAGCATGATGAATAATATTTCTATCCTCCTTAATATATCAAATTAATTTCTGTTGGTTATATATTCATTCCAAACTCTTGAGATATTTTATGTATAATTCTCCAATAAACATATCATCTACATTCATTTTATTGACCTAATAAAGGTTCCCTATTTATTCTCTACGTTGATAAGAAAATGCGATATGATATTGTTGTATAAGGTTGAAATAATCAATTTCCCCAAAATAATATTACCTAATTTAAATTTTCACATATTTCATTATAATATATTTCCATTTGAATGAGATACATTTCATTGAAAGATATAATTTACGGATCTGTCTTGTTTACTTATCCCAATTCCTAAGAAACACATTGTAAATCACCATGATATATACATAAATAATTTATTGATATACTATCATAATTTTTATGTATTAATGAAGGGATTCCACAATAATTTGAGTCCTTCATGAATTATTATATTAAATTTTTCGATGATGGAAGCCATAGTTTCCTTAGATTAGAGTAACTAATAATTACACTATACATGAATTTGAAATATTTTATCACTCTATTCTAATTGGTGATGTTTTAATTGTAATATGTAAATTGGTATTCACTTATTTATTTTTCAGGATATGAATTCCTTAGGTGGAACATTATTTGGTTCGTCTTCCTCTTGACCATCAGTTGAATAAACCCAAAATACTACATCATATTCATTATCCATTTTTTCTTATAATATAAGTCTAAAAATTGGATATGTATTCATCTTATAAAAAAAATATAGTTGCAATGGTGTACCATAATTAAATTTTGAAATCTCATATTATTGGGTATTCTTATATTGTTGTATAATTAAATCACTATTATGGTGCATCACAATGTGTTCGTATGGAAATATATTCATATATAAAAGTGGATGAGGTGATAGTGAGTTATCATAATACCTCAGTATAGGTAACAAATGTATTTAGTAGATGTTAATATTTCAATTTAAGGGATCATTTTGTATCATTTGGTGTTGTTATATTTTTTTAATAAAAGAAATTATATTAGAAGGGTTGGGTTAATATGAGGAGATGGTAGATTATGACAATGAATATATTGGAAAAATCATTAGGTATGATGTTAAGTGTTTTTTATTAGGGTTCTATTATTGATGATTATAGATGTAGGGTATTTAGGATTACAGATGATTTATCTATTATTCTTTACTTTATACTAATATATTTTTTAAACTCATTGAATGTGTGAGTTAGATGAGCTCATCATGCAATGGTTATACATTGTACTCAAATTATAATATTAGTTGGGAGAAATATTCTAAAAAGTATCTTATAACATTGGTAATATGATACGGGGTCCTTTTAATCTCTTATAATACTAAATTTTGATCCATACCAATCTAATATTTCCAAATTGATGATATATGTCGTGGTCGGAGTGAACTAGTCATCCTATCAGACTAACATGTAGTTAGTGTCTCTATTTTCCATAAATGGAGATAATTTTCATTTTAAAATTCATGTTCTAGAAAATTATTCACATTTGACATGTTTATTATTTTACAATTATTTAATTTTATAAAAAATTTCATGAACACATATGACATAAGTTTCAATGATTCATTGTAGACACTTATAGGAAAATAAGTCAGGGATCACTATCTTTTTTTTCCCTCAGAAACATTTTTAGATGAACTCATTTAGGACCTTCTTCCTTTTTTATTTTCTTATTAACCAAATTTATATATATTTTAGTCTTTATATGAACATAACATTTAGATTACATGATCCCCATCCTTGAATTCATGATCTAGATTTCCATTTTTAGGATTGTGATGTATTAGGACACGATGAGTTGAATGGTAGAGAGGCATAACAATATCCTAAAAAATATTCATTCCATTTATGGATAAAGGAAACTCATATAAATCCTACTAAATAGAGAGTACAATTTTTTTATCCCTTAATGAAAATTATGGTTCTGTTGAATGAATTACCTGAATCTCCCCAATAGAAATATAATATTCTGAGATCCATACATATTGAATAATATTTCATTGTTAATGTCTTGGGTTATGATTTGGTATATAATTATAGTTTTTATATATTCATATTTAAACAATATATATTATTAAAATATTTTTGTGAAATTAAAATATAGGATGATATTCTGTACTTTGAATGACTTCTCATGATTTATGCTGATATTGTAGGGGTTTCACTCCATAGAGCTCTAATAATCTAATGTTGGACATGAAAATTTTATATGATGTGTGGATTTTCAAATAGAGGATTAAAATCAGGATGGATCATTATGATAATTGATCCATCATTGAGAATAGTCTCTATAATTTCTATAATTACATCCTCAAAACTCTTTCAGAGAATATCAAGAAAAATTATCCCCATAATAATTAATATTGCATATTTTCCATTGATAGTTTGTGAAATCCTAAAAACCCCATATTGGAGTTTTTTATAACCCATTTTATCAACTGAGAGATATATAATTCCTCTATAATTAGAGGAATATTTTATTAATTTTAAGTTTCAATGATACGACACTATTTTAAAGACAAATCCCTAATTTCATCATTTAGATATTTTACTGAATTATTGGATTGTTTTATCATTCATAATATAGTCTAACCATAGAGTCTATTTAAGGTATGGTAATGGTTTAAAATAGGGTTTATAGTCATAGTGATTTTATTTTTTGGGAGATTTTATACCTTATAATGGTATGATATCTCTAATGGTGAAGGATTAAAGGGGAATAACCATAACATTCATAGGGTTTAATGTATTTTTTTTCATAAAAAGGATCATTATAACTATGGTAGATGTGTACCATGTTAAATCAAATGATATCTGTATATGTGAATAAGTATCTAAAGTGTTTATTTAGAGTGTAATGGTAGAATATAAAATGGTAAGGAAAACACTACTATAAGTTTTTTGTTAGGCATTCTAATTTACAAGTATGTCCTTGACTTGGAATAACTCCTTGTAGATTTAGTTAGTTTCTAACACAAACACCTACTATGTATCAAAACATGGAAAATTTACCTTCTATAGAAATTAAAAATATAGATGTTTTAGGTATTTAGTTTCTTTTAGTCTCTTGGTTTCCTTCTTTGATGGAAGATAATTTCAGTCACACTTACATGGGCCCTAGCTGTACACCTAATAACACTCATAGAGAGACGAAAAAAGAAAAAAACCTCATAATGAATTGATCCTAAATATTAATAAAATAGATTTTCCTTAGAATGAGGACACCACATAACATAATATTTTTCAACCATGTTATATTATATTCATAGACTATATAGATTCATTACATTTTGTGATAGGGTAATGGTTATATTATATAACCTTGTATTTAATACCAATATTTCAATGGCAAATGTGGTATAACCAAATAAAAGGAGTTCTTCCAAAAAATAAGGTTGAAGTTTTATATATGGAATAAATGAAAAAATGTAACAATAATAAAATATAGAAACAAATAATTTTATTAACATAAGAGGCATAAAGATCTCTATCACAATTTTTGAAAACATCATCTTCTGGGTAATATTATATATATCCAAACATGAGTGACAAAAGAAACAAACATAATCCAATTGAAACAATGGCCTAGATCCATGTGTCACAACCTTAACTTAACACAACATTTTCATAAATCTTTTATAATGATCCTGAATACATAAATAATGCACCCCAAACCAAAAACATTTTAAAGAGAATTTAAAACAATCCTCTCTATAAATAATTACAATACAAGAAACATAAAAATTCACTAATTCAAATAATGTATACTCCCCACATGGATCATGCCCCAATTTTGATTTGATTCTTCATTTATAGTTTTCCTTCAAATATTTTAACGATGAATATGACCTAATACTAAAAAAATATAAGATTTTGTGTCTAGTAAATTCATCTATAGTGATGTCCCTCAAAATTTATTCTACCAGAGAGGAATTCAATACATCAAGTTTATAAATCCTAGGCCACCCAACATATCCCCCAATTAGAAAGGTATTTCACATATAAGTGATACTCCCTCTAATTATAAATGGATTATACTAGTTAAGAAAAATATATCTTTCGGATGATTAAATTTATGCAAGATTCTCCATGTGGTTATATGTTTTAGGAGCATTCAATCCAATGACATAGAATATATGGATACATGATTAAATATCAAAAATATAATCCTCAAGTTAAGTAAATGTATTATTATACACTACTCTATATAGGTATAGAGGTGTATGAATTGCCTTAGTTGGATGAAGATGATTAAGAGACCAAATGTTACTTTGCTCTGCTGGAAATTACTTTATTATTTTTTAATTAGACATAAAAATAGTAATTCAAAAAATGATATATTCTTATGAAAAAAATACTTCAACCATATTTACTATGCTATTGATGATCATTTGTGTAGGTAATAATTAAAAATATATTTTTTTTCAATAAATTTTATGGGGAATTGTGTAAAACACCTTATGTCGAGATTCTATAGTTCTAAAATATTTAACAATTTTAACAGTAATTGATATTTGTGATATAGTGGGTTGAGATAGTTAATGCAATGTTAGTGAATTAAGGGGATCTAATCAATGTTGATTCATCTTATATAGTGTTCTGATAAATAACAAATAAGAAAAAGGTATTCCTTGGATGTTTTAACAGGTATCATGAATGATAACTTAAAACATTAAAAACAAAGGATTAACTTGATGAAATGGATGTCGAAACGTGATTCATCTTCAGGATAATATCTATTAATATATATTTTTATAAATATTTAATAGATTTTATTGTGGAGGAAGGATATTAAAAAAAATGTATGTTATTTTATAGAAATTTATATGGTAATAATATTTGTTTTGAGAGTGTAATACATCTTAAAGGATGCTAAAATACTGTACTAATTTTTTGAGGAATCTATGTTGGGAATTATTATTCCCCTTTATATGAGTAGGCTCAAATTATAATTGTGAAAAATAATTTTATCATTGGATGAGTTGTGTTTGGGGAAACATTTTTCCATTTTAATTGGATCATTTTTGGGAATTTGGACATATCAATTTAAATTTAAAATATTTTCCAATGAGATGAATATAGAATATATCTATACCTATTTTTAATACTAAAATTATTTTTTATGTTGAATTAGGATTATGTTTCTCATCATTAAACCACTCTCATTTATAGGAAAAGATATGTAGTTTCTATTTTTCAATATTCTCTAAAAGGATAAATCCAAATATATATCTCATTCATATGTTTATAGATCCATTTTTATGAAACTGAAACCTTTATCTAAGAAGTGATTTTTATATATTTTTTAGAGTATTTCACAACCTTTTTAAAAATTTATACATCATGAAGTATCATTTTTAAATAGTTTTTAAAATAGAATACTATTATTTTTTCAACATTGTGAGTAAATTGGTTCATTTAATTTACAATTCCTAATTCTTTTTTATATTTTCCTAAATGATAAAACATTATTTGTAAAAAAATTTAAGAATGATTAAAATATGTGTTTGAAACTACTAATGAATTTGTGAGACATAAATTCTTATAAAATCAATCTCTATTTTACAAGTAAACTTAGTCTTCCCAGATAGAATGAGCCCATATAAATGGATGTTTTTTATAAAACATCAATACTAGAAATGTGTGTGACACAAAATTTGAAGATAAAAAGTACACAATTAATGTAGAAAAATAATTATATATGATTGGCTCAATGATTATGGACATAACCATATGAAATAATTATTGGCAGTTTTTGTCAAAATGGAAAGACATACTAATTATAATGATGGTATGGTATAAAAATTCTAGTTATGTATATACTATATCTTAATAAATAGTTTCATAAAACCTTCTTTGAGATAAAAAGATTATAAGATTTTATCTTGGGATAGGTACTGTAAACATTTTTCCCTATTTGGTGAAGGAAACATTCCATCATTAATAATGTGATTTAGTGGCCTATATTTGATCAAAATTCATAAATTTCCTCAAACATTCTTTGTTAATCTTTTAAAATAAATCAATTAAAAATCCTGTTGAGATTTTGTTTTATTAATAGTATTTTACATATAAATATCCAAAACATCTTTTAGGGCATGTTAATGTAGATCAATATTCACACTTTTTTTACTAAAACTTATTGTATTGACATCATCATTAATGTTTAGATGAGTGTGAGGAATAAAAATATTGTTTACATATTGTATGGTCATAAATTCTAATGAAACCTATATGAGATTCAACATAGTATGTTTTTATTATGTCTTCCCTAATTGTTCCCAACCCCTCAATATGATGCTGGTTTGAAATTATTTCTTGAGGCAGGAGATGATTTCCATTATTGATGCCTATATAATTCTATGAATCAATTTCTAAATATTTAATAAAGTAAATAAATTATAAAGTAATTCAGATTAGTATACACTTTTAATTATAAAAATATTTAGGGAGAAGTAGAATGTGAATGGGTTTACTAACCATTATTATGGAAAAAGTTTCCCTATTTTCTATTCTCAATATAAAATAACATGATTCTCATAGGTTAAAAGGGATATTTTTGGGATTTAATGTAACCATATGGCATTTTATGGTATTTTAGTATTTAAATAATACTAATTTATTTAATATGTTCCCTTACATGCAATACATAGTTTAAACAAACTATAATAATATATTGAAATATTATTATATAATAGATATCAACAAGAAACTGGATTAGAATGAATAAATATGATTAGTTTTATTAAAAAATATTTTATAATTATTTTATTTAATTTAAATTTATTTATTAACTCTTATGAGATATTTAAATACTTTTGAGTAAAGTTATTTAATGATTTAAATATTATTTTTCATCAAAAATGATATATATTACATTTTGTGCGTAGATATTATAATTTATATCTTTCAATTTTAAAGATTGAAATTTATTTAAAGGAAATGATTTTTAAATTAGAATGTTAATATTTTAAGTGGTTTAATTATATGGGTTTTCCAGAAAATATTTATTCTCTAGTGAATAGTGAATAAATATAAATTTTTGTAAAACTACCATTTTTTCATTAAATAATGAAATTTAAAAGTCCCCATTATTTTTTTTACTTTATATCAATGTTATATAAGATATTTTTTATATAAAATAATTTTATTAGTTCAATTAGGTATATCATTTTACTTGATTTTGATATAAGCTAATTTTTTGGATTAAAATTGCATTCTTCTGGAAAGAAAATTTCATCCCATTTTTGTGGGTATATTTTAAAATTAATTTCTATAACATCTTGGAACTAAATTTGAAAATTTAGATTCGATATGTGGAATTAATAAGCTTAGATTTTTTTAATATTCCTGTTTTATTTTTTGGCATTATGAATAGTACTTGTGAAACAATTTATCACTTTGGGAAAGGGTAAACTGTGTAATATGATTAAAAATAATGTGATAAGGCATTAAAAATAAATTAAAACATATATTTATTTCATTGGATGAGATTAATTCGACCATAGGCATCTAAATTTGTAATATATAGCATTTTAGTCCCAATTTCCATTTATAATGACATATTTATATTATTTTTTCTAAAGAAACGTACAAAATGTCACTTTATTTCCTTAAAATATGACATTAACATTCACTTAGGGAAAAATGATTTTTAAATGAAAATGAAAATTTATTCTAAAAATAATTTATATTTTTTTCTAGTAATTTATTTTTATATTTAGTTGTTATATATTTAATTTAAATTCTTATACAATACTAAGACATTTCTTGGGAAAACAATAGGAAAATAAAGGTGTATAATTTTTAAAACATTAAAAATTATTTTTTATTTAATTAATTATGTTGAAAATTTAATTTTATTGTCAATAATATTTATTTAATTATGGATAAAATTGTAATATTTAAATTATATCTTGGTCTTGATGTCTTCAATAACCAATGAAACTAATAGTGTCAAAAATGGAATTAATGATATTATATAAAAAATTACTAACCTATTTAAGAAAAATAAATATATTTAAATAGGAAAATTAGGATAATAAATGTTCTAAAGATTCATTCTTTTAACATTTAGGATCAAATTATTAAATTTTAAGTAAAATTAAAACCCTTTATGATTGAAAATTTAAATCATGTGGTTATGGTTAAAAGAGGTTCACTAGGGGTTAAATAGAGAGATAAGGGTATGTTTTTATATTAAAATCGTATAAATACAATTGAGTATACATATTTAGATATAATAATACACAAAATTAAAATATATATCCAATTTTAGGCATTTTTCCTAAGTATTAAATTATTATATTTCTACCTTTTGAAAAATTCCATCATTGTCATTTCCCTCCCTTATATAAGGACACACTTTATCACTTTCTATTAACTAAATTTGTGCCCCGTAGCTTGGAAAAAACATTCCAAATTGTCTTCTAAAATTCAGAAAAAAAAATTAATTATATACTCTTTAATTCATAAGATACCATTCTAGGGGTCCTTATGAAACAATCTATATGAGTCTAACTGAAGGAGAGGTAATCATCCTACCTGACCTGTTTTGTATTATTTCTTCTTTTAAATCTATTAAAATTGTGTCATTCATCAAGAAATAAACAATTATGTATATAAAATATAACAAAGTGTAATTATTATTATATTTAACCCCAATTTATTACCCTCATATCCCTCAAATAAGAGGTGAATGCTTCACTTTTTTATATGTGTGGAATTCCACCTCTACGATGTGATACAATTCATTATACATTCCAATAAATCATGGATGGTTCTTATAATGGATATAATGTTTATATTATTTATTTATGATATTATTATGATTCTGTAACTCTAATATCATATATACATTATTATCTTTTAATCAATTTTAAAATGACAACATTTCATGTGTGTAACGTGGACCACCACCTCTAGGAAGCTATGTGATTTATTTTTCATTTACGCATAAATTAATGGAAATAATGATGGATTTAATTAATATATATGAACTATATTATATAATAATTAATATTTTAATTTTAATATTTCTTTCCTTTTCTTTTCTTTTATTATATCCTTCAAAAAGTGAGAACATGTTTCTTGCATATGTACGATGTACTATCTCCAATAATAGTGTAATAAATTTTTCTATATCTACCTTTTCATGATAACTATATATATATTGCATATATATGAAATATATATTAACATATATCACCATTAGTACTATGGTGTGTTTTAATAATCAAAGTATAATTACTATTAATACCAAGCCTAAATGACATACAAACCGAAACAGTTAACTCCAAAAAAGTGCTTTTAAAAAATAATTTTTAATAAATGGTTAATTAAATGTTATAAGATGAACTTAGATGGTATTATATGTATGTAAAATAATAATGTATTTAAATATAATTTATTTAAAATTATTTTGTATGATACTAGATAACCTTTGAATTAAGTCGACTTTTAGGTAAGAGACATCATCACAATTTCCACTCCATCGAGACACATTATGTATTATGCTCCTATTTTATTTTATTCGGTGTATATATATACCCTTTTAATAATTTTAAAATAATATATATTTATTCATTGTGATTAATGATTAAATTTATATTATCATTTTCATGTGGTTATAATTTAATAGTTATCAAATATGTTAGAATTTATTTTATAGTCTTGATTTTGGGATTTTAAATACTTTTTATTGAGAGAATATTATAATATATCCTTCATAAAATAGAATAATTTTAGTATCCTATTTATAATTACATATTTTGAATTCTTTATTCATAATTTTCCACTATTTAACCCTTGAATTATGATAATAATTTTTTAAAAGAAAAAAAATCTTACTTATCTTTTTTATGGGGAATAATTTTCTTCCAAGTCCATATTTTTCATAATAATTTTACAATATTAATTATTACCTACTAAAAATAATTATAAAATAAATTTAATATTTTCTTTGGAATATTTATTGTGGTTGAAAGGAATATTTATAATTGTTTTTAGAAATTTCATTTTAACTTTCATTAAAAAAAACTATAAAGGAATGTTTCTTTTTAACGTATACAAAATTATTGGATATTTCTAATGCCAAAACTATTACACTCTTTTTGTATTATTGTATAATTTTTCAAAAGTTTTTCAATTAAAAAATTAACTAAAATAATATTTAATTTTTTAATTCCATTTTATTTTTTCCTTAAATGGAAGTGGTTTTGTTATAAAACCTATATGTTGATGAATTGAAGGTCATGGTTTTTCATTTTTTAATTCTATGGTCAATAAATTTATTATTATCATTTTCCATTATATTTATATTTATCTAACATATCCATATTATTTTTTGCATGGGAAAGTTTATTTCTTAATTCGTATACCATTTAGAAATATAGTTTATACTATAAAAGATATTTGATTGACCAGAGAAATCATGACATCTCATACAATTTACCCAATATAGATATTTGTTGATATGGAAAATAATTTAAGAATTCAATTTATCAGTCAATATATTAGGTATGAAATGGGCATGTAATTCAGGGTGGGTCTTGGTTTTAGATAACCCCTCAATTCATCTAAAGGTATACTGAGACGAAATAGTTATCTTAAATTATTAAATGAGTTTTTCGTGTATAACTACTAACAAATTTAACTATGTTGTCACGAGGCCCTGATTGTAAATATACCATGATGTATTAGATCATAATGTCCATTATTAAATATTTAGTTCATTGAGAATTCGGTTATTATTATTTGTTAGATTACTGTATTGATATTATCCATGGATACATTTCATGCTCATTTTATTTATTAAATTGAATATGTTTATAGTTATTTACCTCGACATATTGATTATGACTTGTTTACTCATGTAGATTCCATTGTTCATAACCTTTATCAGAAATTTAATTTCACAATTTATTTATTTTCCAATTCAAAAGATATGATTAAAGATATTATGAATAATATCAAATAACTTCTAATTTTTCCTATTCTATGTTTTTGTTATATTTTCAATTTAATATGGGTTTGACAGATGCATCAATTTCATCAAGAATACTAAACTGATGAGTTCTTTAGGATGAGATAAATTTCTCCTTATGAAAATTAAATGAATAAAAAATAGATATGGGTTACTAGAGTTATGGTTTATATAGTTGAAATCAAGGGAAGATTAGTATAAACCATTAAAGATTTATTTAAAATAATCATATATAACATGAGAATTGTGATAACCCATTATAATATTTGAATAATTTTACCATTAGAAGGAATTTTATTTTATGGCTCAATATTCATGTTGATTATGTGATGTCTTAGTGTGATCTATTTTTCCATTATATAGTTATGTAACCTAATGTGAGAAAGAGAATAAAAAATTAATCAATTTAGGTATTTCACTTATATGAAATCTAATATAGTTGATGTTGTAATTGATCAGATCTTGTCTACATTGGGGTAGCTAACACATATTTTGATGAATAACCTTACATATATAGATAGACATGTTATTCCATCATGTGATATAGAAATGTTAGATCTATTCAGGTCACCAAACGCTCCATATTTTAATATAAATACAAATACATTGGTAGATGAGAAATGGATTAGGTCCCTCGAAGAGATATTCATGGCTTTGGTAAGTAATGAAAGTGAAACAGTTATTCATGGAGTAACTTTTTTGAGAAGTGATTTTGATAAATGGTGTTCATTGATCCAAAACACTGAAGTGTTTTATGAAATATACACTATATAAATGATAACTTTTCATGTGATATTATTCAAGAAAAAAATCCCATGATAACAACTAGATGAAATGGAGAAAATGTTACTCACTTTAATGTAGAAGGATAAAGATGTTGTGGAAGAGTATGAGGATTTTAAAAGATAATCTAGGAATGTTATATTATTTATAAAAAATCTAGAAAGAAATATTTACCATTTAATTGAGGTAATTAAGAAGATACTCCGAAGGGAACTATTATCTCATGTGTTTTGATAATATGATGATATAATATAAATCTTTTTTTAAGGAAAAGAATGAATTTTGTAGATCATATATCATGAAGGGTAGTGATTAGAAGAATAGGTTGGATAAGCACCATAAAGAAGGGAACACATCAAAGAGGAACTATAGAATGGGGAAATTTCAAACATATAGAAATTGTGGAAATAAACATCCTTGAAAACAGTTTAAGGTCATGTGATTTTATTAGAAGTACAGAGGTAACAATCATATAGAAAATGAATGAAAGGTAAGGAAAGTATCCAACTATTTCCATTAATTAAAATAGAATATTATGGGGAATTATTAATACCATTTTGATAAATATGATGTGAACATACCACCAAATAATTCGATGAATGAATTTCAAGAATATTGAATTACAACAGCTAAAGTCGAAGTTCCATGTGATGTTGTAAATTGAATAATTATCATATTTTCTAGATGTGAATTTTTTATTTGATTAATGTTTTATGCATTATTTTATATCTAAATAATTTAATAAAGGCATCACATCACTACCTCAATGATTATATATTGAATTGGAAGTGATAACTCATAATGTTAGTATGATTGCATCCCATGTTAATATCAACTCTTTAGTAGATGTCTGTGGGAATGTGATTCAAAAAATCACGTTATTCTACCTCTAGTTGATTTTGGTATAATTTTCAGAAATTTTTAGCTCTTTAAGTATAGATCCCATATAAATTGTTGTGTAAGTGAATTTATATTTTATATTTCAAATAAACCTATGATATTCTGTTGGTCCAAGGATGAACCTAAAATCCCAATGATAATTACATCCATCATATGGGTTTAACTACCCATTAATTACTGAGAAACTCAACATTGAGGATATTATTATTGAATGAGAGCATTTTTATGACTTTCTATAATTTCTATCAAGCCATCCCCAAAATTGTGATGTATACTTTTCAATAGAACTCATACTTGGAAATGCATTATTTTAAATTTTCCATATATAATGTAAAAGATGGATTTTCTATAATTAAATAAGATACTCATGGATAATATTGATAAGGGATTCATTTTTCCTATCATTTAAACATGGGGATAACTTATTATTTTTGTTAAGAATGATAAAGGAAGATTTCATCTTTTCTTTTATTACGTGGAAAATAATAAAATAACTATTAAAAAAAGAATCATCTTCTATGTATCAATGATTAGTTTGATAAATTATGAGAATCAAAATATTTTTACAAGATTGATCTTTTTTCTAGATATGATTAGCTATGGGTTAGGTAAGAGGATATACCAAGGATCACAATTCATATATGTTCTGGTAATTATGAATTTATTATATTTCAATTTAGACATTAAAATGATCTTGTAATATTCAATGATTTAATTAATAGAGTATTTATAGACTACTTTTATTAGTATGTGTTAGTCATAATATAGGATATTATGATATATATTTGAACTCTAAGAAAAGGAATGAAAAAAATTTAAGGATTGTGATGATGACAATAAGGAAGGTTATGTTAAATAAAAAATATACAATGTGTAAATTTGGGGTACTAAAATTATAATTCAGATATCATATAATTTTTATCCTTTAAAGAAATAAGTTATTTAATAATAAACTATAACAACCATGGTAATTATGATCTATAGTTTTATTGGGCTGAATAGAGACCAATGAAACATTGTGAAAGATTTATCTTGACTATCTAATCCTATTAAAAAGTTGACCCAAAAGGGATCCATGTTCTTATGGACATATAAATGTGTGAACAATTTCAAGGAAATAAAGAGAAGGCTGGTCAGTGTACATGTGCTTACATTTCCCTATTGTGGAGAAATATGTGTGTTATATAGTGGTGAAAAAATAAAGGTAATGGGATCTATACTTATGTAGAATAATATAGTGATAACTTATACATATATCCATTTGAAAAATCATTAGAAAAAACTAACCAAATCAGAATTTAAATATGGAATCAATGAGTTTTCATTAAATATATAGACTCAATATTTTAATATTGAATGGTGTGATATATATACCGATCATAAAATTTAGTAGTATTTATTTACATAGAAAGAGTTTAATATGATCCAGAGAATATGATTATAGTTGATTAGAGATAATGACTGCATAATACATTTATTTTCATATTATTGTTAAATTTTCCTACATGGTAGGATAAATAAGACACATGATAAAGATGTGGAATTATAAAAAAAGGGTGAGAAATGTTATTGAGTTCAACCATGATCGTACGAGAATGTTAATGTTAAGAAAACAAGTATTTGTTCCCATTTTTCAAGAAGGTGATGTTGGTTTGTAACACCATGAGATTTTATGAAATATATATTTTGAATAAATTTAATTTCTTCTGTATATTGCATTATAGGAAAGACGAAGCTTAAATGAACCATGATATAAGATTAAATTATTATTATTTAATATGATAGTAATAACCAACATGATGGATTGGTGGGAATAAATAGTATTAAATTAATTATGAAAATTTATGGTTCACAAATATCTAAAATAAATTCATTGGAAATCAATTAATTTTAAATGAAAATATAAATCTAATTGAAAATAAATAAAATATTTTTTAAAAAAATATTTTTATGTCTTCCATTTGTTTTTTCATAATAAATTTAAATAATAAGTATTGTTCAATGATTTCAATTATATTTATATATAATATATTTGATAAAAAAAAGTTTCTTTCAATTAACAATTTTCCTAGTCCAAATACAAGAATAAATCGAGGATTATGCATAAAAAAATATTTTTTTTGAACAGTGGATTCACCGTATTTTGACAATTATTTTAATATTATTTTCTAAAAAAAATTGTAATTTATTTTAAAATAATAATTTTTTTTAAATTTATATGTCAAAATTATCTTAGATTGAATTTTTTTTAGAATATTCTAAAATTATTTCATTTTCAATGAATAGGTAAAATAATGATATTTATACCAAATAGTATTTTTGAATATATAATTTCAAAATTTAAAAATTTATAAAAAAAATTAAAAGTACAATTATTTAAAATATATTATATATAATTTCATTTAGTTCATTATAAGAAATATAAAGTTGAATATATATATATAAACCTTTTAGACTGGGGAAATGTTTTTTTAAAATATATTTTTCCTACATGGTTGTAGGGTTAATTATATATCAAATAATAAAACTTATATGAATTTGAATTGATAATAATGATCCCATAAATTTAATCCCAATTATTAATATTGGGTAATAATTTGAACACCATTTTTTATAATGAATAGTGAAAACAAAAAACATATATTTCTAGGGTTACCCTTAAATAGAGTATATCATGGGTTAAAATAAATATAAAAGGATTAAAATAAAAATTAAACTTTGATAATTTATATTTTATATAAATATTTTGACCTTATATAATTTTAGGTTTTTTGAAGGTCCCTATTTTTCCAAGAAAGTTACGTGGAACTATTTAGCACACTGTAAAATTACAAGTGTTCTACTCACATCAAGTATAAATCGGAACCCATCACTCTTTATATTCGTGTACAAAAATCCCTTTAATTTTTAAAATAGTAACCCAAATAACTTAATTACATCCCACAACATTAACTTTTATCCCATTTTTATCAAAAATCTAATCTAGAAAGGCTTTGGGTATAATCCTTAAAAGGTCGTCTCAAGAAGAGTCAATGTTCTTAAACGAGTGTTTTTGTCTTTTTCCTTCATAAAAATAGTTATTATCTTATTAAAAATTATTATATAATTAAATAATAATATAATATATTATTATATTTCATTTTTTTAATTTCATGGCCTATATCCATCATCTCTTCCCTTAAATGTGAAACAAAACTCTCGATCATGTGTGAGGAGGACTACTACCTCATGAACCGATGTAATTTGTTTTCTATCACCGCCTCTCATGGATTGATTAAATATGTGATTTAATTTATGTATTTGATATTTATTAATTAAATATACTTATTTAATTACAATATCACATCTAAAATATTACCTTCAAATTAGTTGGAAACTGAAAAAGCCAATCATGAATATGTGTTCACTACTACCTACATGATGTAATGTGATAAATAGTTATTTTTATTTATATATAGATGTAATTAAGTATATATTTATGATATATATTATACAAAAACTATTCTTTTAAATATGTGTAATTATTTAAAAAAATTCAATCCTTTGAAAAAATAAAACAACGTTTATTTGTACATACGAATAACCATCTCAATGAATAATGTAATTCATTTTTAAATATCTTACTTTTGTAGGTTAATATAATTTTGTAGATAAGGAATAAATATAATATATATATAATTTAAAAAATCATTTATATGATGTAAAATGATCAAAGTACAAGGATTGAGATTATAGAACCAAAATTTTGATGAAAAATGATACAGTTAACAATCAGAAATGATGATTTTAATAAAGAAATATAAATAAATGTGTATTAAAATGTAATAAAGTTAAAATATATGATATCATAACTATTTAAATGAATATGGTATAGAAATATAGTAAATTTAAATTCATTATATATGATCTTATAGTGCTTTCAAGGAAAAAATTCTTGAGGTAAGGGATTTATGTTTCAATAGTAATTTAGTCCACATTGTTTATGAATTAATTATTATTGAGGAAATTATATGCTCCTCATAGGATTAATCCATTTAATTTAATTCTCCTATGGATATTTCAGTATAATTGAATTTTCTACTATCACTTTCCTCTATTTATGTAATGATGATAATGAAAGAACATTTATAATGAAACAAACTTTATTTCTCTATTTGGATAAAAATTTATTTTCTTCAATATACATGTTTTAAAAATTATTTTGAAGATTTTTTTTAATATTATATTATGATTTTATAATGAAATTATTACCCATATTTTACGTTTTTAAAAAATTGTTTAAAAGGATTCTACCATTCATCTTCCATACATGATTCAGTTTTTTACATTTTACAAAAATAGTTATCTAAATGTTTTCATTTAACTTATACATCATTAATGGAATTTCTTGCCATCATGATAGCTAAATGATTTGTATATTACATTAAAATTTTCATAGTTCCTTTCTTGTTAATTTATTTTTCAATATATTTTGGAAATATATTTTTAAACAAATTTATTTTCAAAGAGGAAAGGTTATTTTCTCATGGAAATATTTTTTTTGATATTTTAAATGAATCTATCCTTTGATCTTAATTATGATTTACTAGGGATAATATTGAATGATAACATACATATTATTTTTATAGAATATTTATTATTATGTTGATTATATTCTTATGAAACCAATTTTATTTCATGGTTTATCATATAATGAATTTATGACAAGATTATGAAAACCATTTTCTTTTCACAAGTTATGATGCTATAAAATTATGATTGTTTTAAGATATTTTGGTACACATATATACGGTTCTAATTATAGGATAAGTGGGATAAAAATTATATATCCCCCCAATTCATTGGGTTATATTTTATATCACATGAGATAACGATGGGAAATAAGTAAATGTGCTTGATCCACAATGGAAACATGTTGTAGTTCTTGATACACAATGGAAAATAAGTCAATATTAATGATCCATTATAGAAAATAGTTGATGAGGAATGATCCAAATTTTATTTATGGTCATGGTATTTAAATGTTAAATATGAAATAGTTTCTATAATAATGATTTTTCCAAACTCTTGTGACCTGAACTTACAGTTTTGTATTAATTTGTGATGTTTTCTCACTCCTTTGTTTCATATATTTTTTCCATATCCTCTACTGTCACTCAACCAATATGGTCCATGGTCATGCATTTGTGAAAAGTGTTGAGAATTCATCTAAAAATATGTAATATTAATTTATGAAAGGATAGGTATATTATATTTTTTGTTAGAGTAATATTTTAGTAATAATTTGTAGATTAGTATTTGAAAACAATAGTGGAAACCATTTAGATTAGGCAAATTATAAGATGACAGCCTAGTGTTTCGGTAATGAAGTTATTGCAATATTTACCAAGAAAATACATCACTATTTGGATAATACATGTGGGTGTGGCTATAAAATATTTATATATATATATTTAATACAACCAAAATAGTTGCATTGGGATTTCAGTTTAGTGTCAACTTATGCACAAAAAAGAGGACTTTCTACATTGCTAGATTTATAATCCCTTGGGACATAAAATGATTAATCCACATTTTCTTTTATAATATTATGAAATATATATTGGATGATAAACCAAGATGAAAAATGTCAAACCTAGTACATTAGTTATTAAAAAGAAGGTTTCATGATTTTAATATCATGTAATTGTTTTTTTATGATTATGTGGTTTCCTATAATGACAAGTATTTCTCACACATTTATTTTTTAGTTAGTGGATAGAACCCAAAGGAACATATTTATTATTGAATGTGTTGGATAATTAAATGACTTTTCACCAAATAAACCTACTAATTTAGGATCTAAAATGAAGAATATTATTTATATGATCAAAAAAATTTCTCAAGACATGAATAATGCTAAGCATCTAAATGATAAAATATGGGAATAACATATTTTTTAGTATTTCATGAGACTGAATCCCAATTTTTTAGTGGGTATGCTGATCCTATATTAGTTTATTGATGGATCTACACCTTTGAGAACATATTTTATATTCACCATTATTCAAAATCTAAAATGTTTTTCCAAACTATTTATTTTTTTCAAGGTGAATCAGATGAATGGTGGAGCCTTTTTAAGAATATGAGTCATGTATAATAAATTTAATAAATGGGATGTGATGAGTTTATGTGGATATTTTTTAGTAAGTAAGTCCCTTGTTTTCTCTGTATAAGAAAAGAGAAGGTATTTCATGAGCTGAATAAAAATTATGATGAATCAATTAGTACTTATGAAACAAATTTTATAATTATATAAAGGCAAACTTCTAGTTTAATTATCTATCTTGAACGAAAAATTTAACAATTCTATGGTTTCATAAAACCATTTCTCAAAAAGGCATCTGCTATAAGATACTTTAGTTGATATATTGAACTTTTAAATGATCTATCAATATAGAAACGTGAATTGGATATTTCCATCATCCCCAAGAATTAGATAAGAAAAGGAAGATGTAGTATCAAGATAACTTGAATAAATCTGATGGTGGAAAGAAATTTAAGTCGTATACATTCTAGAAATGTGAGAAGAAATGTCAATTCAAATTCATGAATGGGTCTGGGAGGTGATTAAAATGTTTAATGGTGGGACATCGTTCGAATGAATTTCAAAAGGTGATAAATAAGATTGTTAATGAAAAAGATTAAAAATGATCCAACTAATGAACCACTCACTCTCCCATGATTCAAATGCAAGGAGTATGGTAATTATCCCATGTAGTGCTTCAATACAAATGATTATGAAGATGATTGGTATAATAAACCTCTTAACCTCAAAGGAATAGGGAAATATCAATTGATCATGACTATCAATTTGGGTTACAAGAATGATATGGAGAAAGGTAAACTTATTATCCCCTCTAGAACAACTAATGTTTTATTTGATTATAGATATTACCACTATTTTATTTCTAAGGAAATTTAAATTGGTATTTAATTATTAGTTTAATGATTAGATATAGAGTTAATAGTGAAAAATCATAATGGTAAGATGATTACATCATAAGTAAATAGTTCCTCTCAGATTTGATGTTTATGTGAAATTACTTCCTCTAAATATTATGATTCGTGTTTTAGTATAAGGGGATATGATTATGGGAAAGGAGTGAATTTATTTATGTAAATACCATATCAATTTTTGATGATGTTAAGCCATATTTTGTATTATAAATGAACCCACACACATTTTATCAATGTGAGGATGAATAAAAACTTCTAATGGAAAATACTTATATCTTGTAGGATTTACTTATTATCTATAAAGGATTTTTATCTAAGATGGTTTCTGATAAACTAAACATAAAAATACATTCCTATTATACTTGAGTTCTTGATTTTATTCTTCATTAGTTTTATATTATTCCACTAAATCAGGAAGATGAGTTATCAATAGAACTCAACCACGGGGTTCCACCAATTCTGATGGCACCATAGAGATTGGACATGATCGAGTGGAAATTATTTAATAACACACTATAGGGAAAGGTTGATAAGGGATTTATATGTTCAATTAAATCACCATGGGGTGCACCTGTTATCATTGTTATCAAGAAATATGTGTCAACGATACTTTTAATTTATTACCTAGAACATTATAAGATCACTGTCAAAAAATTATATCATATACCCTATATAAATGATTTTTTTAATCTTTTACAAGGAGATAAATACTTCTCCATGATTGAACATCATTTTGGATATCGTTAATTATTGGTTAAGAAAGAGTATATATACTTAAGACAACCATTCAGAGGAGGTACAAACACTATGAATTTATAAATATTTTATTCGGTGTTACCTCTATCCCATTTATATTCATATATTTAATGAATAGATTCTTTTGGGATTACATTGTTCAGTTTTAGATAGTCATTATAAATGATATTTTTATATATTAAAAGTGTAATGATGATCATGATGAACACTTTAGGATTGTAATGAAAACCCTATGGAAGGATAAGCTATACAGAAAACATAAAAAATGTGAATTTTGGAAATTAATGTTATCATTTTTGTATAATTAAATATCAGGGGAGGATATATAAGTTGATACATCGAAGACTGAGGATTCAATGTTGGACTAGGCAAAACACTATGACTGAGAAACATAGTTTTCTTGGTTTGGGAGGACATTATCTATTCATTATGAAGAATTAATCATGAATTCTGAATATAATAACAAATTTAACTTGAAAAGGCCCATGTTAATTTGGATGGATAAATGTGAGGAAAATATAAAGGAACTAAATATAAGGTTATTCAGTGCAATCGTGCTTCCTTGAAAATATAGTACATGTGAGATAATAATTTATATTGATGTATCGAAGAAGGGAAATTGATGTGTCCACATGTAGAATGATATGGAAATAGATTTGAAATGCCTGGATCGGTTGTGATCACTGAGAGGGGAGAGGTGAATCAGTGATAACTTTTTCTTTTTAAGAATTGTTCTCGTTGAATTATCAATTCAACCTCTGCAGCTGGTTAAGGCCTAGATCTACTCTTTTAGGGGTGAAGTGATAATGAAAGCACAGAACACAGAGATTTAGAAGGTTCGGTACAAAGACCTACTCCTTGCCGTGTTGGTTACACCCCCCAACACGGATTCTTCACTATGCCAAAAGATGTTTACACAGTAATTGGTTATACCCCCCAATTACAAGTTGGTTAAACCCCCCAACTCCACAGCATCATCTTCATCATGGCTCCACTTCACTTCTTCAAAGGTGTTGTTCAAAACTTCAAGTAGCTTCAACAGACTTCAAAAGATCTCGTTGGTCTTGCTCACCAAAAATAAACAATCACTTAGAATGATCAGTTCTTTTGCATTCACACACTTAAGTGTGTATTCCTATTCTTCTTATGATTTGTCACTCTTTTTCACTTGTGCACACATACACAACTCATTTTGAATGTACTCAAATGGGTACAAGCCGAACCTCGGCCTCTTCCTTTCTTTGCACACTCACAAGCCTCGGGCACTTCACTTCACACACACTCAAGGTGTGTTCTTCACTTTTCACACAAGGTGAAAGCCTCCTCACTTGCTAAGCACACTCATGCAAGCCTACGGCCTTCTTCCTTCATTGCACACACAAAGTCTACGGCCTTGGGTTCTATTGAATTCAAATAGCCCGTAGGGTCCTCTTACTCCATTTGCACACACACACTCAAAGTGTGAACTCCACTGTTCTTCAAGAGCCACGCAAGCACAATGGGTGCAAACAGCCTCTGTCGCGCAGGGCGTGACACCCGTGGGCACGCATGGTGTAACCAAGCGCGGGGCGCGCAAGTACACTGCCCGAGCTCTTCTCCCTGTCGCGCAAGAGTTAGCGCGTAGGGGACTTCTTCGGGGCCTCGACTGGCTCTGTGATTCTCAGTCGCGCAAGAGGCTTTGCAGAGGTCCTTCGCGTAGCTCGGATGGCTTCGCGGGACTCTCGAGTTCTCAAAGGATCAGCAAGAATTTCCAAGGGCGCTGGACTTCTCATTTTATAGGCGAGGAGTGTGAATAGAGTCTGCGGGATCCAAAACTCGAATGCCCGAAATCATCGGCGTTTTGAAAACTTCAAACGCGTTAAAAATCATCCGCATATCTCATTTGTTATTCTATGTCCAACGCGGGTTTCCTTCTTCTTCGGTTTCCTTCACGTGCATGCGACTTAGAAAGCATGCATGGACTTCTGTTTAGAATAATCCATACAAAACATAACCCATCATGGCCTCGCACCTCCGGTTGCTTCGGCCAGCCTCGAATTCTTCCATACGTTGCATGCATGCCCATTTTTATGCATGGTTAGGTTCAGTTGGGCCAGACGAACTCAATGGTGTCTTCATCTTCGTCGGAGGTGGCCGGAATCTCGAAATCATCCCTCGGATGGCGCCTTGTTCGTCGGAGGCTCTCGGGTGGCTTCGGACGAGCTCGAGGTAGTAGATGACTCGGCGGCCGTTGGATCGGGCGATTGAAAGACATCAGACAGCCGGGATAAGATCTCCAGCGACGAGATGCGATGAGCGGCGGAGATCGAGCGTGCGATGAGATGGACGGCTCAGATCTGATCCGCGGCGAAATTTTTTGTCCCACATCGAATCGCCTCGCGGAATTTCCGCGGTTTATCAACCAGCTGCTCCCAGAGATGGCCAGTTGAATCTCCACCCCTCTCGGTGCCGCCCCGCACCGATTTCTTCTGCGGTCGCGCTCTGCGCCCACTCCTGCCCCTCGGGCGCGCGACTGGCGCCCACTATGCACACACGGGCCGCGCTCTGCGCCCACCATGCGCTCCTCCGGGCGTGCCCCTGGCGCCTACGCTGTGTCCTGCGGGTGCGCACCTGCCTCAGGGTTGCTGCCTTGGCCTTGAGGGTTCCCCACGGGCGTGGTGACCTTGAGTCCCACAAGAACCATGGGTGATGACCCTCGGATGGCCTCCTTGGTGGCTCTCTTTTTGCTTAAGTATTGAACAAACACTTTGTTTAAAAACAAAGTAAGCTTAACATGCCAAGTACCACCTTCCAAGTCATTATTCCTCTTCCTATTCTTCTCTTATCTTCTTCTTAAGAATTCCTCCATTCATCCTCAACATCTATTTATCACTTAGGATATGGAATTCTTAAGGATTACTTCATCAATCGAACTCTTGAATCACATAAATTCTTCAATAAACTTCATTGATCTAATCAGAGATCAAGTTGGATCTTCTTCATGGTCACATGCACTAAGTGATAGTGCATGGACTTCATTAATCCACTTCATCCACTTAGAGATTGTGGATGGATCATCTTGAACTCCTCATGCATTTTCAATAAAATGCATGGTCTTCTAACATTGTTGTAACATTGTATCCACTTGATACAAGTTCTTTGAACTTTAAGAACAGCACAACAATCGTCTGATTTAATGATACATCTCCAACCATTAGTCTTCAAGCTCTACGTCATCAGTTGACACATAGTGACATGTTATTGACAACAAATGAAATCACTTGGGCACAACAATCTCCCCCTTTGTATTTGGTTGTCAGTACTCCGAAGCACATCTTGAAGAATGTCACAATGTGTATGTGATGTATGTGCTGATTATTTCTCCCCCTTATTGGCCAACAAATGCAACAGGGTGAATAGGAAGTCATTCCCAAAATGCATAACTGCTTGACTCAGCAACTAATTCTCCCCCTCAAGGGATGCACTCATCTCCTTCAATTCCCTGCATGTCAGTACAAAAACATATAAATTTAGGGAATAAGGAGGGACCTTTCTCTTCCTCAAGTGAGAGGAGAAGGCTGAACATGAAGTTTCAGCCTTAGTTCAACAAATCTTTCTGTAGGCATAGCTTTGGTGAAAATATCTGCCACCTGATCTTGAGTAGAAATGTAGTCGAGATTGATGTCTCCACTGGCGACCCTTTCTTTGATGAAATGATATTTTATATCAATATGCTTGGATCTGGAGTGTTGTATAGGATTCTTAGACAATCCAATTGCACTTTGATTATCACATAAGATCCTCAATGGTTTTACAGCTTTAATTCACAAATCTGCTAGCTGCACCTGCATCAAAATCATTTTTGTACATGCATGTGTAGCTGCCACATACTCTGCTTCGGTTGTGCTCAATGTTACAGAATTTTGTTTCTTGTTATACCAACTAACACATCCTTCTCCCAGAAAGAAGGCTCCACCAGATCTGGATCTTCTATCAGTGCAATCACCAGCCCAATCAGCATCAGTGAATCCCAACAACTTTATGTTTGTACTGTGTTTGTATAAGAGTCCATAGTTGAGGGTTCCTTTCACATATCTCAAGATTCTTTTAGCTGCTGATAAGTGAGATTCTTTTGGGTCACATTGAAATCTTGCACACAAAGTCACTGCATATGTTATATCAGGCCTTGAGGCCGTGAGATAAAGGAGACTCCCAATAATTCTCCTGAACTCTTTCTGATCAACATTGTTGCCTTCTTCATCCTTGCATAGTTTGGTTCCAACAGAAATGGGTGTTGATACTTCCTTTGCATTCTTCCATTCCGAACCTTTTTACTAAGTCCCTTGCATACTTTTCTTGTGAAAGAAATATAGAGTTTTTCCTTTGTTCCACCTGAAATCCTAGAAAATATGTCATCTGACCAAGC
The DNA here is from genome assembly GCA_963277665.1 of Viscum album. Lineage (NCBI taxonomy): Eukaryota > Viridiplantae > Streptophyta > Magnoliopsida > Santalales > Viscaceae > Viscum > Viscum album. The sequence continues at coordinate 407,778,425 of OY728129.1, read as the reverse complement.
ATGGACATTTCAAAGGTTCTCTTCATCTGCTCAGCGAATTCTTCACATAGTCCTTCCTTGTCACCAGCAAAAATAATATCATCCACATAGATAATGACTATGAGAGTACCAGTGGTCATTTCTCTGATATAGAGATTACTGTCAACTGTTCCTTTGACAAACTTCATGCTCTTAAGACAAACATCCAATTTGGAGTACCAGGCTCTGGGAGCCTGCTTTAACCCATACAATGCTTTCTTCAATCTGCATACCATGCTACCATCTTTGTCTAGCACAAATCCCTCTGGTTGTTCTATATACACTTCTACTTCAAGATCTCCATTTAGGAATGCAGATTTCACATCCATCTGATAAACCTTGTACTGCTTGTGTGCTGCAACTGCTAAGAACATTCTGATAGTCTCCAGTCTTGCAACTGGTGCAAAAGTTTCTTCAAAGTCGATTCCTTCCATTTGTGAATACCCTTTGCATACAAGTCTGGCCTTATTTCTTGAAACTTCCCCTTTCTCATTGAGTTTTTTTTCTGAAAACCCACTTTGTCCCAATTACATTTTTATTTTTGGGCCTTAGCACAAGATCCCAAGTGGAGTTCTTTTCTTTTTGATTGAGTTCCTCATGCATAGCTTGTATCCATTCCTCATGTTCAACTACTTTAGCCACTGTGTGAGGTTCCACTTGAGAAACCAATGCAGTGTGATCTTCTAATCTCAATCTTCTCCTAGTTTTTACTGAGGACTGTGGGTTACCAAGGACATTTTTTGTGTCGACATGTTTCTTCAATTTATTGTATCTTCTTCTTCCATCTTCATTACCTTCCTCTTCATCACTGGTGTGTTCAGAGTTGATCTCACCTGCAGTTGGTATTGGCTCAGTTAATTCTTCATTCTTTTGTTCCATGGTTGAGTCATTCATTGAGTCATCATTATCCACAGAGTATGATTTGGTGTTGTTTTCAATTATTCTGACATCACTGCAGTCAATCATTTTGTTCAACCTCTTATTACAGCATCTGTAGCCTTTTCCATCAGGTAGGTAGCCCATGAAGATTCCTTCTTTTGGTGTTTCCTCAAACTTTCCCAGATTAATGTTTTTAATCTTGATGATGCACGGACTGCCAAAGACTCTGAAGTACTTAACAGTTGGTTTTCTGTTAAACCACATTTCATAGGATGTCATTTGTGTTTCTGGTCTTAGGAGACATCTATTTTGTATGTGTATAATTGTGCATACTGCTTCTCTCCAGAAAAACTTAGATATATTGTGCTCAGCCAACATAGTCCTCCCCATTTCAACTATGCTTCGATTCTTCCTTTCAGCCACTCCATTTTGTTGTGGAGTATATGGTGTACTGTATTGATGCTTGATTCCATGCTTGACCAAATAGCTTTCAAAATTATCACAAGTGTATTCTTTTCCATTATCTGATCTCACTTTCTTGATACAGATTCCATGTTCTTTCTCATCCTGCCTCCTGATGTTTTTGAACATCATGATTGCTTCTGACTTGTGTTTCATGAACATGACGTTGGTCATCCGAGTGTAATCATCAATGAAGGTTATAAAATAGAGATCTAATCTTGTAGACTTTTGTCTCTTCGGTCCACATATGTCTGTGTGAATGAGTTCAAGAGGCCCAGTAGACATGATATCTACTCCTTTGTGTGAACTATGGGTCAGTTTTCCCTTCTGACATGTGTCACAAATTTAATCTCTTTCTCTCTTTAATTTGGGTAGATCTTGTACAATATTGTACTTCAAAATTTTACTCATACTTCTTTGACCTAGATGGCCAAGTCTTCTGTGCCAAAGATTGTTTTCATCTTTAGAACTAAGATAACAAGAATTAATGGACTCACCAATTTGAAATAGGTTTCCAGTGGTTCTTCTTCCTTGAGTGATGATTTTTCCATCCTTTGAGCTCTTGATGATGCATGAATCCTTCTGGAACAACACCTCATGTCCATCATCACATAATTGGCTTACACTCAGTAGGTTGTGCTTTAATCCTTCAACAAACAACACATCATTGGATTTTAGATTTGTTGTTGAAATCATAGCCATTCCAACTCCCTTGATTTTCAGATAACGATCATTTCCAAACACCACGGTTCCTCCCTCATGACTTTCAATGTTACTTATAATTTTTGTATCACCAGTCATGTGGGATGAGCATCCACTATCAAGAATCCATGACTTGGTTTTACTGCTGGCTTTTAGAGCCACTTCAGCAAAGCAAGTGATTTCATCATTGGTTTCTTGAATGCATTTACCTTTCATGTCTTTGACTTTTTGTTTAGGAATAGTTGTCATACATTTATCAGCTCTATGACCTTGTTGGTCACATCTTCCACAGGCTTCACTCAGGCAGTCAAATGTGTTCTGAATTGGAGGTTTTGATGATTTCTGCAAAACACTCTGGGTTTCAGGATGTCTCCCCATTGACTCATGCCTCATGCTTGGAAGAGACATGTTATACCAGCATGCATAAGCCTTATGTCCAAACACACCACAACACTAGCAGTAGCCTCTGAACCTTGACCTTCTTTGTTGATAAGAGTCATGTTGTAATTTTCTGTCCAAGATTTGAGTAGTCCTTCCTGAGGATTTCCTTTCTTCCATTGAAGATGATGTTACACAGGTTTGTTCATGCCGTGTTTGTCTCAATTTTATCTTTGAACCTTCATTGTTAGAAATAACAGATGTATTTAGAGATTTACTTAGTGGTAAATTGACCTGCCTCTGAGCACCAGCATAGGATGATTCTGCCTTGACCTCAACAGCCTTGTTGAAGTCTTCTCTCATCTTTGTCAAGCTATTCTGTGCTTCAATCCACTTGGAATGTGTCACTGATTGCTCTTCTTCTTTGAGGTGAAGTTTCTCCTCAAGATCTTTTGCTATCTTGTCCAACTCAGCTACCTTCAGTTTGTGTCTCTTGATTTCATCAATGTACATTGTCTCTTTCTTCATACATTCTTCCAACTCCTCGGTCATCCTTTTGGTTTCCTTTTGTAACAATCTCTTCTCTTTCTTGAGTTCAATGTTCTATTCAAGGCAAGCCACTAGTTCATCTTTCAATATGTGTTCGAGCTCTGTTCGTTCACTTTCATCATCTTCACTGCTGCAGGTGTCAAACCCTTTTTCCACATGAGCCATAAAATTCGTTTCTTCTTCTGATTGACTGGATGAACTGAAGTCTGATTCGTCCCCTTTGCTTACATAGCTTCTTCTTTCACCAGGAACGATACTTTTCTTTCTTGCACCAGATCTGTTTCCTTCTCTTGGGTATCTACTCCATTTCTTCTTTTGTGACTTATCATCTTCAATATCTGGAGCACTAGATCTTTTCTTAAGACAGTTAACAGCAAAGTGTCAGATGTTATTGCAATTGAAACATGTCGATGGTGATTTCCCTTTTCCCCTGAATTTAGTTTTTCCAAACCTTTTAGAAAAAAGAGAAATAATCGTGTTGAGATCTTCATCCTTTTCTTCATTGTCAGAATCACTTGATTCTAGGACTTCGTCATCTTTTATCTTGAGTTGTCTCATGGCCTCATAAGCCATCTCATCCTTGATCTTCTTCTTGAATACTAGGATCTTCCTCATTTCATATGCAATGAGAATGTTTTGTAGTTCATCAAGAGAGAGATCATCTCTGTCTTCTAATGCTGAGACTTTGGGGTCAAACCTGTCAGGAAAATTTCTCATTAGTTTTTTAACAATAGTGGAGTCCTCCAACTTTTCTCCAAAGCCCCGAATGTTACTGACAATTTCATTGACTCTTGTGAAATAATCATCAATAATTTCTTCTTCTCCCATCTTGACATCTTCAAACTTGCTTCTCCAAATTTGTAATTTGGCTTCCTTGACTTTCATGTTGCCTTCATAACTACTTTCCAATTTGTCCCAAATTTATTTAGCATTCTTGAGTCCCATGACTTTTGTGTATACCTTTTCTGATAGTGACATAAGAATGGCATTTTGAGCTTTACCATCAACTTCCATATTTCTTTTTTCATCGAGTGTCATAGAAGCTTCATTAGCAAGAGGAGGGAATCCAAATAAGGCTGCATTTCTAACATCAAGGCCGAGAGATAGAAGGTAGGGCAACATCCTATTTTTCCAGCTGTGATAATTCTTTCCATCGAATGTAGGGACACCCCTACTATTAACAGAATTTAGATTGTCCATTTTATCAGAAGTAGATCCTAACAGAGGAAACCTGCCTCTGATACCACTTGAAATGCCTGGATCGGTTGTGATCACTGAGAGGGGAGGGGTGAATCAGTGATAACTTTTTCTTTTTAAGAATTGTTCCCTTTGAATTATCAATTCAACCTCTGCAGCTGGTTAAGGCCTAGATCGACTCTTTTAGGGGTGCAGTGATAATGAAAGCACAGAACACAGAGATTTACAAGGTTCGGTACAAAGACCTACTCCTTGCTGTGTTGGTTACACCCCCCAACACGGATTCTTCACTATGCCAAAATATGTTTACACAGTAATTGGTTATACCCCCCAATTACAAGTTGGTTGAGCCCCCAAACTCCACAGCATCATCTTCATCATGGCTCCACTTCACTTCTTCAAAGGTGTTGTTCAAAACTTCAAGTAGCTTCAACAGACTTCAAAAGATCTCGTTGGTCTTGCTCACCAAAAAAAACAATCACTTAGAATGATCAGTTCTTTTGCATTCACACACTTAAGTGTGTATTCCTCTTCTTCTTATGGTTTTTCACTCTTTTTCACTTATGCACACATACACAACTCATTTTGAATGTACTCAAATGGGTACAAGCCGAAAATCGGCCTCTTCCTTTCTTTGCACACTCACATGCCTCGGGCTCTTCACTTCACACACACTCAAGGTGTGTTCTTCACTTTGCACACAAGGTGCAAGCCTCCTCACTCGCTAAGCACACTCATGCAAGCCTACGGCCTTCTTCCTTCATTGCACACACAAAGGCTACAGCCTTGGGTTCTCTTGAATGCAAATAGCCCGTAGGGTCCTCTTACTCCATTTGCACACACACACTCAAAGTGTGAACTCCACTGTTCTTCAAGAGCCGCGCAAGCACAATGGGTGCAAACGGCCTCTGTCGCGCAGGGCGTGACACCCGTGGGCACGCTGGGTGTAACCAAGCGCGGGGCGCGCAAGTACACTGCCCGAGCACTTCTCCCTATCGCGCAAGAGTTAGCGCGCAGGGGACTTCTTCGGGGCCTCGAGTGGCTCCAGGATTCTCAGTCGCGCAAGAGGCTGCGCAGAGGTCCTTCACGTAGCTCTGATGGCTTCGCGGGACTCTCGAGTTCTCAAAGGATCAGCAAGAATTTCCAAGGGCGCTGGACTTCTCATTTTATAGGCGAGGAGTGTGAATAGAGTCTGCGGGATCCAAAACTCGATTTCCCGAAATCATCGGCGTTTTGAAAACTTCAAACGCGTTAAAAATCATCTGCATATCTCGTTTGTTATTGTCTATCCAACGCGGGTTTCCTTCTTCTTCGGTTTCCTTCACGTGCATGCGACTTAGAATGCATGCATGGACTTCTGTTTAGGATAATCCATACAAAACATAACCCATCGTGGCCTCGCACCTCCGGTTTCTTCTGTCAGCCTCGAATTCTTCCCTACGTTGCATGCATGCCCATTTTTATGCATGGTTAGGTTCACCTGGGCCAGACAAACTCAATGGTGTCTTCATCTTCGTCGGAGGTGGCTGGAATCTCAAAATCATCCCTCGGATGGCGCCTGGTTCGTCGGAGGCTCGCGAGTGGCTTCGGACGAGCTCGAGGTAGTAGATGACTCGGAGGCCGTTGGATTGGGCGATTGAAAGACATCAGACGGCCGGGATAAGATCTCGAGCGGCGAGATGCAATGAGCGGCGGAGATCGAGCGCGCGATGAGACGGACGACTCAGATCTGATCCGCGGCGAAATTTTTCTTCCCACATCGAATCGCCTCGTGTAATTTCCGCAGTTTATCAACCATCCGCTCCCAGAGACGACCAGTTGAATCTCCTCCCCTCTCGGTGCCGCCCCACACCGAGTTCTTCTGCGGGCGCGCTCTGCGCCCACTCCTGCCCCTCGGGCGCGCGACTGGCGCCCACTATGCACACACGGTCCGTGCTCTGCGCCCACCATGCGCTCCTCCGGGCGTGCCCCTGGCGCCTACGCTGCGTCCTGCGGGTGTGCCCCTGCCTCAGGGTTGCTGCCTTGGCCTTGAGGGTTCCCCATGGGTGTGGTGACCTTGAGTCCCACAAGAGCCCTGGGTGATGACCCTCGGCTGGCCTCCTTGGTGGCTCTCTTTTTACTTAAGTATTGAAAAAACACTTTGTTTAAAAACAAAGTAAGCTTAACATGCCAAGTGCCACCTTCCAAGTCATTCTTCCTCTTCCTATTCTTCTCTTATCTTCTTCTTAAGAATTCCTTCATTCATCCTCAACATCTATTTATCACTTAGGATATGGAATTCTCAAGGATTACATCATCAATCGAACTCTTGAATCACATAAATTCTTCAATAAACTTCATTGATCTAATCAGAGATCAAGTTGGATCTTCTTCATGTTCACATGCACTAAGTGATAGTGCATGGACTTCCTTAATCCACTTCATCCACTTAGATATTGTGGATGGATCATCTTCAACTCCTCATGCATTGTCAATACAATGCATGGTCTTCTAACATTGTTTTAACATTGTATCCACTTGATACAAGTTCTTTGAACTTTATGAACAGCACAACAATCATCTGATTTAATGATACATCTCCAACCATTAGTCTTCAAGCTCTACGTCATCAGTTGACACATAGTGACATGTTATTGACAAAAAATGCAATCACTTGGGCACAACAAGATTATTCCTCACTCTAATTTAATTTTCATGGGAAAATTACCCAACAAAATATTTAGAGCATGCATAGGTATTTTATGGATTGAAGATATAAAGGAATTATATTTATAGATAATGGTGTGATATATCTATTAATCATAAATATTTTAATTATATATTCACACAAAAAGAGTTAAATATGTTCTAGAGAAGATGGTTGGAGATAATTGAATATTATTACTACTCAATACATTACCTCCCCAATAAGGAGAACAAGGTGGTTGATTGTTTGAGCTAAAGGGATCAAGCAATCTTATCTATGATGTTCATCACATAAGATCCAATATTTTTGTATTTTAAATGAATATAACCAGAAATATAGATGGTGAGAGATATTATCTTTCTCAAATGAGTGTTTATCCATATATCCATGTCAAGATTAAAGATGCACAATAGGAGGAAGTAGATCTATAAAATAAGGTTATAAATATTCTTGAGTAAAAACTTGTTTATGATTGAATGATATGGTTTAAGAACCATTTTTATGTCTTGTTCATACTATATATAAAGAAGGATCTGTTGGTTGAATCTCATTGTAAATTATTCTCTACAAATCCTCTAATTATAAATATAGATAGAGATTTGAAGGAGTATTTATGGTGGGACAACGTTAAAATATATATTGAAATGTATGTATCTTTGTGCATGGTACATCACTAGGTCAAGGATTATGAACCAAAATATATTCAAATATAACAGCCATTACCAAAACATGAATGGAAATGGGAAAAAATTAATATATATTTCATCATCATATTCCCTAAAAAATATATATTTCACAATGTTATATTTGTATTATCCAATCACCTTATAAATTTAGCATAAATCATTTCCATTAGAGAAGATTTTTCCCTCGAGAAAGATATTCGGTTAGTTATTAACAATGTTGTTAGAATACATGATGTACCACTCTAAATAATATTTGATTGGGATTGGAGGTAAACATAAATGTTTGAGAGAACACTTATTTAATCTCAAAGTAAAAAAATTCAGTTTCAACACTAATTATCACCCTAAGGTAGATGTTTAGTATGAGAGAATGATTCAATATCGATAATAAATATTGCTATATTTTTCTATGGATATAAATAGTAGTTCCTATCAATAACATTCATTGGTTGGATTTTATTACCATAATATATCTCATTTGAGTATTCAAATGGATAATTATAAAGCCCTCTTTTGTAAGTAGTTCAGAAATCCTAATTTCACAGACGAGTTTGGAGGGAGAAAGCTATTAGGACATGATCCAGTTAAGTAAATGGAATAGAAAGTTAGATCTGTTCAACAACACATAAGGTCATATCAAATTTAGTAAAACATTAATGGGACAATCATCGATGACATCTTGTGTTTGATGTGGGTGAAAAGTTATTACAAGGAATATATCATGAGAAGGGGTTATGATGCTTGGGAATGATAGAAATCGGAACCCCACTTATACTGTTCCCATTTAAATTATTGACAATATCAAGAAAAAAATTTATCATTTATCACTTCCACTTATTCATTATCAAATTCATGATGTTTCAAATATTTATATCCAAACTAAGTACATACTTGAACATTCACATTTACTGATCTAAGAGGTCATACCCCTAGGGAAGGATCTCTCTTTTGGTGAAAAACCAAGAGAGGTTATATATTTTAGAGATAATGTTCAATGAAACAAATCCATTAACATGGTGAAAATTTAGTGGTGAAATCACCAATTTAAGGGAGCTATATGTGACCAAAATATATGATGAGATATAAGAATCCTCGGTTTTCTATATTACTGAAATGGAATTTTTAGGGATATATAATTTTTTCATAGTAGAATATAAAACCACGTGATTTTATTAATTTTTTCAAATAATCATAATTTTTTTGATATCGTTCATTAACTATAACACTGATTTTAAACAAACCACGTTATAATATTAAAATATTATTATTTAATGTGATTGTTATTTCTAAACTATTGGATTGGTGTGTGTTCCTAGGTTCACCTATATTACTAAAATGTATGGTTTACACATATAATAAGTTTATTCTTTTTTAATAAATTAATTAAAAATGAAAATAAAAAACCAATTGAAAAAAAGGAAATGTTTTTCTAAATAACTATTTTTATGAACACAATGGGTTTTTATTAGAATAAACCAATTAAGCCATTAAAAATGATTTATTTTAATTTATTTATTATCTATATTATATGTTCAATAAAATATTTTATCATTCATTTTATATTTTTTCTTGGCATTAGATAAGAATAAATCCATTTTTAGGATTAAAAATGTATTTTTCTAAAAAGTGATTTCAATTTTTTTGTTACCTTATTTTAAAATTCTATTCATAGAGTTTTATAAAATGAATTTTCATTTTTGATTCTTCCTGTAAAAATTATCTAAGACAAATATTTTTATAATTTTCTAAAAATATAAATTTTTTGACGAATAGTGAAAAATATTAATTTTAATGTAAAATTCTATTTTTGATTAAACAATTATAAAAAGGTAAAAAAATTTAAATTTTTTTTCAATGATAAAATAGTTGATATTTATTATTATTAATAAAATATCGATAATTAGAATATATTTTAATTTAAATTTTTATATAATATCCTTTTATAATTAAGAAAACATTTTCTTTAGAGAACCATTTTTTCATCAAGATTGTGAGATCAGTTTTAAATTAAAATATAACACAAATGTGAATTGAACAGTATAAAATATATGCCTATGAAAATAATTAATATTAGGTAATAAGTTCAAGTTAAATTTTTATCAAAAACAATTTTGAAAAAAAAAACAATTACTATAATTGAAGTTCAAACGGGTTTTCTGGGGGTTAATCTAATAAGTTACTCTTAATATTAACATATAAAATTTCCAATTTAAAATTTATATAAAACTTTGACATTATATAATCTTTGTTTTGAGTAATGTACCTTTTAGAAGGTGTGATAGTAAACTAAATTATAAAAGGGAACTTTATATCCACTTTTATTCATATATGAAAATCAACTTGGTTTGGACGTTCCCTAAAAAAACACTTATGAAATACTTCTCTAATACCAAGAGTATCTTTTTTTATTAGAAAGAAAACCTAGGATCTATTTTTCTATAATCCAAAAGAGGTTTTCCAAAGAAGATGTATCTTTCTTAACTAAAGTTTATTTGTTTTATTACCTCTTTTACCTCCTTAAAATGTTATTTAACCTAGATGATACAATAACATCATTATATTCTAGATACTAATATGTTATTATATTCATAGGATGACCTAAATCCATATCCTCCTTATGAAAATGGGAAATGAAACCATCTATCGTGTGTATGGTTTAATACCAACTTATGAAGCGGTATAATTTTTTTCCTTCACATCCTATAAAAGATTGATATAATGATGGATTAAAGTTATATATATATATATATATATAATATTTATGATATAAATGTAATTAGTGGAATATAATATCACATCTAAATTTCTAAATTACAATTTTATGGGAGATGATAATGACTCATGTGTGTGCCTATGGAACACTACCTCCACGATGTGACAAGATACACTTTTTTATTATTATATGTATTTTAATAATAATATGATTAAAAAATATTATTGATACTTATGAAATAATAATCATTATACAAAAGAAAATTATTATTTAGATTTATTTTGATCCATCCATCGAAAAAATTAAAAGTCTTTCATGCGTACGTATGACCTACTATCTCGAGAAATGGTGAAATTCATTTTTCTATCTCAAAAACATATGTGCGGCAATAAATATTTAAATAATTAATATATAAGTATTTTATATTGTGACTATCATTATGGAGGAGAATGAGAAATGATCAATGTAAAATGATATGAACTACCAAACCAAAGTTCTCTTGAATAATGAAATAGTCAACACTTATAAATGGAAATTTTAATAAATAATTATTAATAAATTGGTGTTGAAATGTTAGAAATGGATAATATATAATTAGTGAAAAGGATATATTTTCATATATTTTTTTATTATTTTTTTCAATCAAGAATTTTGAATGTAACTTTTTCTTTTGGATTTGTAATTAAAGTGATATAATATCTTTTTGGTCTATAATTATATCATTAATTTCCTTAGTAACAATATTTTCTTTTATTTAGATATCCATAAAAAGATTTATATAACATTAATTCTACTTGAAAACAATTTTTTGTTGCATTTTATATGTTTAATTTTAAATACATTTTCAAAAATTTTATGAATTTAATTTGATAGAAAGGATTTCATAGTGGGAATCAAGAGGTTCAAATTTTCAAAACAGTTATCTTTTATTTTTTGGAAAATATGAGTAGTAATTGTGGTCAAATGATTATATCAGTGAAGGGTAAATCATATAATTAAAGTTAAAAATAATGTGATAAGGTAGTAAAAAATATCAAAAAATTACTTTACTTAATTTCATGATATTAATTTGAACATATCCAACCGGAATTAAATTATATATAATTTTATTCCATTTACATTTATAATTAAAATTATATTAATTTATTAAAATAAAAATAAAAATGGTACTCTCATGACATTAAATTTCTATTATATCTTAAAACAAGGATAAAAATAAATGTGAATGAATAATTAGAGTTATTTTTTGAATAATAAAACAATTTTTATTATTACAATTTTTTTATAATTTTTTTTAAATATATATTTACATAGACCCTTATAAAATGATATCACGGTGCCTGTGGAAGCATTGGAAAAATAAAAATAAATAATTATAAATAAAAAACTAATATTATTGGGATGAATTATATTTCGAGAAGAATTTTATTTTTAATAATGATATATTATTTATGGTCAAAATGATCATATTTTAATTCCATATATGTGTTGATTCTTTAAATTCACATTAAATTATTATTTTTAAAAATAATAGTAATGATATTTTAGGACAAATAATATATATTTTAAAAAAAAAATTAAAAATTTTGTAGCATAAAATTAGGATCATAAATTGTTTAAATGTTTATTCATCATCTATTTATGATCAAATTTTACCTTATAAGTAATATTATAACCCTTTAGTATTGAGAAATTTGTGATCATGGTTAAGGTTAAAAACAATTTCACTACGGTGTTAAACCAATAGATAAGGGTATGATTTCCAATTAAAATTTTATAAATTCAATTTAATTAAAATTTTAGACATATAAATATCCAAAAATATTATATATATCCTTTTTAAATATTTTATAATAAAAATTAAAATATTATATATTAATATTTTCAAAAATTCCAATTGTTTTCTTTCCATCCCTTATAAAAGTAAAAACAACTAGCTTTTATTTATACCACAATGATCCCTAAATCTCAAATGAACCATAAAAAATTATCTTTTAAATTAACTAATCTATGAGGTATATATTTTGGTACTCCTGAAATATAAATCCCAATGTCCTTGAAAATGGATTAACAGAACGCAAACCGAATGAGAGGCATTTATCCTACCCCACCTCTTTCAAATTATTTTATATTTTTCCTCATATAAATTAATAGAATTAATTATAAAATAAAAACATAATTATCCCCCAATATAATTAAATGTTAATATGAATATTTAACCACCATACTCACCATCATTTCTATCAAATGGTTTTTGAATGTATCACTCATGCATATGTGTGGATTACTACATCAATGTAGTGAAAAAAGACATTTTATGTCACCATATTCTATGGATGGTTATTATAATAAATGTAAATTATATTTATTATATTTATTATAAAATTATTATTCTTGGATTATAATATCATATATAGACTTGAACCATAAAATAATTTCAAAAATTATAACGTTACTTGTGCATATGTGTGGACTACCACCTGCATGTAGCGATGTGATTCATTATTCATTTTCAATTTCAATAGATTTTAATATAGATCAATATAATGAATATATTTTATTTATATAATATAATAATTATTCTATAAATTTCTATTATTAACTATCCTTATTTTGTTTAATCTGTAAAAAAGTGTAATAAATGTTTATATAAATGTATTACCTACAATCTCCATGAATAGTGTAATACATTTTTCAATATCTAACTATAACAGATGAAAATATATATATATCTATGATATTTATATCATGATTAAAATTTTATAGACGATGGAACCACAATGAAAGTATAAGGTATGTAACTATCAAACTAAAATTCCCACAAAAAATGATACAAATAACACATGGGAATGATGATTTTAATAAATAATTATTGATAAATGGGTATTGTGATATTATAAGGGGGACATATATGATGTTATAAACATGTAAAAAAATTAGTTATTTAAGTATAATAAATTTAAATTTATTATATTGGAGATTAGATTTCATTATAATAATGTCAAGCTTTTTAAAAGAGATTTCATCTCAATTTCCCCTCCATTGAGATGTATCTGATATTATTTACCTTTTTTCATTTATTTAGTCCACATAATTTAATATTGGTGAATTTATAATTAATATATATATATATATATATTAAAAATGAAAAAAAAATCATTCAGGTTTACACTTTCATGGTGTTATAATTTAAATGATACCAAAGAGGTAATAATTTATTACACAATCTACTGTGTTGGGGGATTGATTATATTTTTTATTAATGGAATATTATAATATAATGATCATAAATTAAATTATTTTTATTATCAAATATATATTTTAGGATATTCCATGTTTTCTTATAACATTTCATCTATTTTTCACCTGAAAAAATGAATTAAAACATTAAAATAAATGATGTTCTTATTTCTCTTTTTGCTCGGGTATCATTTTTAAATAATATGTTTTTCCAAATTGATTTAATTTTTTTTCTTATTTACTAAAATAATTTAATAATGACATTTTATAATATTCTTGACTTTTTTATAATGCTTAAATGGAATATTCTAATATTTTATGAAGCTATCATATTGAGGTTATTTATAGAAATCAAAAATAGATGTTTATTTTTATCTTATACAACTCTAAAGGATTTTCCTACCTCCATAATTATTTTACACTATTTAGTTATATGTTTTCTATGATTATAAAAAGAAAAATATTCTATAGAAAAATATTTTAAGGTTTTACATCCATTTTGTTTATTTTACAAAGGACATGATTCTAATAAAAAACCAATATTCTGATGAATTGATGGTCATAATTTATATTTTATTAACATTGTGGTCATTAATATTATCTTGAAACACTCAATTTATTGTGATAATGTTTCATAAAAATTTAAATTTCAATTTAATATCTATTTTCTTTGTATCATTTTTATTTTTATTTCCCAAAGAATATATCGTTTGAATATATGGTGTTTTAATATTAAAGTTATTTGATTCCATAAAGAAATATTAATATTCTAAATCCTTTACATAATATAGATACATGTTTATAATTAATATTTATTATCAATTTAATTGATAATTTAATATATAATGAATTAATTTGACATGTTTTGATGGGTAGAGACCAGTTATAAATACCCCCTAAGTGAATTTACATGTACCGTGAGATAAGCCAGTCATTTTTCCTTTTTTAATGATTTATTTGTGTATACCTTCCCATCGATTAAACTATCTTAGAAAAAACACTTGATACAAATGATATCATTATTTTAGAGATCATAATGTTCAATATCAATCATTTCATTCATTGGCAATTTAATTATTATTATCCATATGATTACTACATTGATGTTATCTATATATCAATTTCATGTTCTAGTACTGATTAAATAGAATGTGTTTTAAGTTATTTACCTTTTTGTATTGACTAGGAATTAATTGCTCCGGATTTGTTCTATTGTATGAAATCCTTACAAATCATGTGATCTTTCCATTTTCCCTTGCCCTTGAATATGAGGCGGGATGTTATGAATAATATTAAGGATAAGACAATGTTTCTTATAAAATGTGTTTTTATATTTCAAATGTAATATGGGAATAATATATATAAATCATTTTCTTCAAGATTACTAAAATGATCTATCTTTTTGGATGATATCCCTTTGATATTATGATACTGTAATAAGGAAGAAATAAAATTGGGTTACTTTATTTGGGGGTTAAATAGTTGGTATTAGTGGTTGTATAGTAGAAACTCTGAGATATAGATTTTGAATAAATATATCTAACATTAAATTATATTAATCCTTTAATGTATCTTAGTAATCTTACCATTATGTGGTTTTTTGTTTTATTTTTTAATAATCATGATGATTATAATATGGCTCAGTCTAACCCATTATTTAACAATGGAACCTAATGTAAGAAATGGAATAAACAACCATAGTCTATGTATGGATTTATTAGTTGAGAAATATAATACAAATGGTGTTGGAACTAAGGTGATAGTATAAATGTTAGGATAGTTGACTCGGAATATGATGAATAAAGTTATGTATATAGAGAAACTCATTGTACCATTGTGTGATACAACAATGTTGGATCTCTTCATGTGGTAAATGCATCCATTTCTTAATGAAACAACAAATTCATTTATACCTTATCCCATTGAAAACATATAACTTGACTGGGGAAATAATAAAAGTGAAAAGGTTATTCTGGTAGTGCATTATTTGATATGATATGGCAATCCATAGTTTTCATTACTGTAGAACACTAATGAGTCTAAAACATTGAAATAATGGATTGCTAAAATTTTAATGTGATATTCATTATAATGTACTTCCCCTGAGAATAATTTGATAAAATGGATAGAAAGATACTCACATTAAATTAAAAGGAAGAAGAAGTTGTGGTATATTATAAGGGTAACTTTACAAGGAAATATAGGGATGCTTCTTCCAACATATATAATCTATAAATAAAGAATGAATATTTATTTAATGGACTTAAGAAGAGCCTCCAATGCAAAGTAGTTTCTCAAAAAATCATCATATGATGATATAATATCTGACTCCCTTGATATGCAGAAGAAATTTTCATGATATTATATCTTCAAGGGAATGAATGAGAAAAATTGGTTTGTTGATAACCATTAAAAAATGAACACATCAACGACAAAAAAAGGAAAAAACCAATTTTCATCATATAAAAATTTATAGATAGAAACATCCATGAAAATTATTTAAGGGAGTGAGATCTTGTAACATGTGTAGATGTAAGGATAACATATTGAATGAATACAATGAAAATGTATTATCTACATATACCTAGTGCTTAAACTATAAATAGATTAAGAATTATTAAAATTAGTGACCTAAGAATCAAGGTGACTTACTAAAGAAGAATCCAATGGGAGATTGAAAACAATATTTAATTACTACAACTAAATTGAATATTCCATGAAATGTGATGAATGGTACACTTATCATATAATTCTAATGTTAAATTTTTTTATTTGATTCATGTTATACTCAAACATTTATATTTGAATATTTTTATAAGGTCTCGCATCACCACCACAACGATCAAATTCTAATTTTTTTTGGAAAACCCTTAAGGATTGGATAATCACCTCTCAAGTTTCTAGATCCTCTATGATAGATTTTTGTGGAAATATGATTTCTATATATTTTGTAATTCTACCTCATGTTAAAAGTAATGTAATATTAAGAATTAATTATATCGTCCTTCATAGAAACCATATCAATTTTTTGGAATGGAATTTACACTCAAAATTACAAATAAACTTATGATTGTATATCATTGTGAGGGTGATCTTAAACTCCGAATGAAAATTTCATTAATTCTAATAGTTTTTCTACCTACTCATGAGGTATATTTATCATATATGATTTGAGATAAACTCAACAGTCAGTATATTTCTATGGTATGAGAGCATATTTTTTATTTCTATATGGGTTTCCTACTCTTCCTCATAACCATGATGACGAGTTTTTAAAATAACTCATACCTTGTCCTAAAACTATTTAATTGAAACCATATAGAATGGGCTCTAATGAGTTTCATAAATTGAAGAAGAAACTCTAATAGATTCTAGATAGGGTATTCAATTAGTCTATTGATTCAAAATGGGGTTCACCTAATCGTTTATTTAAGATGAAATATGTAACAAAGAATGATTTTTATTTTTTTTCTATAACATAACAAGATCACTATTTCCAATAGGTATCGTCTAACTTGAATAGATGATCTATTTGACCAATTACAAGGAGGATAATATTTTTACATCTTTGATCCTTGATATGGAAATTATCATTTATGGGTCTATAAGGAGGATATATACAAGTTATAGTTTTTTAGAGGGTATGGTGTGTTAGAGTATATAGTAATTCCATTTGGTCACACCAATGCTCTTGTTGTCTATATGGATTTAATGAATAAGGACTTTTGTTATTACATTGATCAGGTTGTGGTAGACTTTATAGTCTATATTATAATATATTTAAATATAATGTAATATAATTAATAATATATGTCTTTAGTTATTCATAGGTCAAAAAATTCAATATAAGTGTATATTAGTGGATCATTAAAATATAGAGGGTAATGAGTAATGGAATTGAACTACCACAATTAAAAAGATCTATATATTTATATTGATTACTAGATAATATCAATTATTTTTTAGATATTTCTCACAACAATCTAATTGAATCACCATGTTTCCCTGAAATAGAGCCATGTTCATTATGATAGATGAATGTGAGAATAATTTCACAGAAATGAATAGACATAAAGTCATAATTCTTATTCTTACACAACTATACAGTGGATAAGTATTAGTTTTATATAGGGATACATAAAATAATGGAATGATAATCATCCTCATGAATAATAATTTTTTGATCCCTTATGTATCTCACCAGTTTAACATTCATGAGAAAAATTACCCAACTCATGATTTATAGTAGGAATTAGATTTGTTTGCATTAAATTTATGAAGGAATTATCCGATGTTCAATGGTTTGATATATATATATAAAGATCATAAAAGATTAAAATATATATTTACACATATATTTTTTTAATAAAAACTATAGAATATGGTGAGAATAGATAAAATTTTTTGACTACTCAATACATTACAACCCCAGGAAGGTGAAAAAAGTGGCTGATTTTATGAGTTAAAATGAACATGTTAGTTTTTTCATGACTAAGGTTAAGAGAGACCCTATATTTATTGATTTACAGAAGCTATAATTTGAAATAACAAGAAAAAGGGATAGATTTAATGTTTCTCAGTTTAATGTCAAACCGTCAAACCAAGAGAGTATTAAGGATGAGAAAAAAACAAATCTAAAATTATTAAAGATGGGAAAGAATTATCCTATAATTAATAATGATAATGTCGGAATGATATGGATTAGTAACCAATTACATGTTTCATCAATACCGTATTTTAATAAGGATCTCATTTATTAAACTCATTATTCATCATTCTATATTAATCCATGAAGTACAAATATGTATACAGATCTAAAAGAGTATTTCGAGAGGGATAACATGAAAGGTAATATTATGGAGTAGGTATAATGATTCTCGGTGAGTATAAGAGTTATGTAAATGGGGGAAAATTAAGAGAATTTTGAAACTATTAACAACTCCAAAATGGAATTGGGAAACATTACCATGTATTTTCTAAGCAGACTCCTAGAAAAATATTCATGGAATAATTGTATTTGGGTTTTAGTTGATCACCTAATAAAATTAGTGAAGTTTATTTATATTAGATAATATTTATCTCTTGATCATATTACATTGTTATAAATATCGTAAATTGTGATATTTCATGGAGTACTAATCTTAATTTTATCTGATCAGGATCTATGGTTTTCTTTGATGTTATATAGAATCCCTATTTAGTTTTTAGAATTAGGGATGAGTTTCAGTACTACTTGTCATCCTCAGACATATATTTATTTTTATAGGACCATTAATATTATGGAATATATATCGCGTGATTGGGATATGTATTTTAATGTGGGTTGGGGTCAACATATTTCATTGGTAAAATTTTCATACAATTGTAGCTTTCACTGAAGCATTTAGATGTCTCCTTATGATGCCCTCCATGGAAATAAGTATATAACACCAATATTTTTGGATTAAAAAGGATAAATAAATATATTGTGACCTAATAATGATGTAAAAATAGAGGTGAAGTTTATATCTAATCAAGATAACATAAGGGAATCTCAAAATCGATAAAATATTTATTTTTCTTAATCGTTGGAGGGATTTAGAGTTTGAAGATGGTAAAAAGTTATTGATATGAATATTTACATGGAAGAAGGTTATGAGATTTTGATAGATGGTAATATTTAGAATGATATTAATTTATCCCTTAAAAATTCTTGATCTTATCGGCTTGATATCTTATCCTTCAGTGCTCTCATTGAATATCTCCCATATTCCTGATGTGTTCCATGTATCTATCCCAAGAAAGTGCATTCCCAATCCTTATAATTTACTAAACATAGAGATCATTCCAATGGAGAATGATATTACATATAGGGTGATATCATTTTAGGTTGTGGATCATATGGTGAAAGAGATTTGAATATGTGCACTAATATGATATTTTTTTTGGAGAAACTATAAATTAGAGGAAGATATATGGGAACTCGAAGATGTGATGAAACACAAATATTGTTATCCATTTGTATCAGCATGATGGAACATTGCGTTTGAAATTATCACAATGGGTTAGAATTGAACACAACATGATATTTTGACCTATTTCACTTTACATAAACCTAATTTTTTCTATTTTTTTCTTTACACATAACATTGAGTTTAAATGATCCATGAAAAACTTTTGAAATATTATTATATGATCATTATCAACTAGTTTTTGGATTGAAGGTATTGAATTGGATTAACCATATTACATAAAATATGTATAATTATTTTGTTTTATTTAAATTTATTGATTAAATCTAAATAAATATGTGGGTAATTTTAATTAATTACATTTTATGCTTTATTATAAATTTTCTTCAAAATGATTGTTATTGAATTTTCTGTGCATATATTATATATAATTTATTTAATATTATAAAAATAAATTCATTTTTTAGTTAATCATGTTAATATTATATTTGGTTGAATATTTTGGATTCTTTCAAAATATAATTATTTTTCAGCGACTGGTGAAAAAATATAGATTTTTTTTAAACATTCATTTCTGTTTTAAAAAACAATAAATTTAAACGTGATATTTAATTTTGGATTATTAATTGAATTTATTTAAGATCTATTTTTTAAAAAAAATAATTAATTATATTAGGACCATTATTTTACATAATTTTGATATTAGTCGTTTTTTTTACATTAAACACATTTAACTAGAATACGGTTTTCATAAAATTTTATGTGTTTATTTTTAAATTAATTTATAAAAATTATAAGAATTTAATATGATAAAATTTATAATATATATTTAATCATATTTTTAAAATTTGTTCAATATTCCCCCTTCATTTTTAATCATTCTTATTAGCAAAAATGGTAAAATTTATCACCTTAGTAAAGGTTAAATCATGTAATTTTTTGTTAGAAATAATGTTATAAAGAATTAAAATTCTATAAAAAAACCCGAAATTATTTCATTTGAATAGATTAGTTTTACCATATGCATAAAAAACTATAATATATGTAATTTTTTTCATTTTCATTTGATAGTTATATGTATATCTATATTATTAATAAAAACAATGACAATCTCCTGCCTACAAAATATTATTATAAGTTCAGATATGGATAAAAATGTTTTATGGAAGAATATTAAAGGTTATTTTATTAATAATGTAATTATTCTTGTAATTTTAATTTATTTCTAATATTCAGTGATTATATAGTTTATTTAAACACTTATAAAATGTTAACACACTTCTTGTGTAAGATGTGATACACCCCAAGGTATTAAAAATAACTTGAAATGTGTGAAACAGTGTTTTATGTAGATACTTATATCTAGCCTTTAAAAATAATTTTTACACTTTTATATTTTGAATTTTGAAAAATGGTCATCTATAATTGTGTTCAGTATGTTATTTGGAGTTTAATGGAACCAACATGTTTTTTTGGTGAATAGTAACATACCCTTATAAATAGTAATATGATCCTACTCAATAGTAATTTTTTTTATTTTTTTATTTTCTTGAGACTTCAAGATAATGACATCTTGATTAATTTTTCAATATGATATAAAAGCAGTTATAGCTTTTAAATTATTAATTTTTGAATTAAGTTTGATTTTATTTAAAAATTTAATTAGTGATATTTAGAAAATTATTTTCAAAATATGGAATTTAATTTTGAATTCTATGCATTGAAAAATGGTAAGGGTTAATTTTTGTGATTTTTTCTGAAATTCTTGTATTTTTTATGAATAGATAAATACAATAAAATACCGTATATTCAAATTATAACTTAAATGCACTATTTATGACATAATAAGTTATTTAAGCCCACTTGGTTTGTACTCAAATTCCATTAATTCTGTTTGGGGTCACATGTATTAAGACTATTCATATTCTTGTGAAAAAATATTATAATAATGATTAAAATAATGAAAAATACCCCCTCCCCTCCAATATAAATAAGACCATCATTTAACTCTTCATCCCACACCTCTCAAACCTTCAACCATACCTATGTTCTTCCCAATACTCCTCCAAATATTCTTACACAAGTCCTAGAAATTCTGGTCTCACCAAAAGGCGAAAACCAATGGCCTTAAGAAGGATCTCAAGGAGACAAGATCAAGATGAAAAAAACCTCTTTTGTTTTTTTCTTTTCTTTCATTTTAAGTTATTATTTTTATTACATTTGGATTATGTTGAAATATGACATTCTATATCCCCGCTAATAACCATATTATGTAATAATGATGATAGACCACTTTCTCTCATCAAAATATTTTATGAAATTTTGAGTGATGTCCTTAGGCTGTCGAAATTTCATAAGGGATTTCTCAACTCTTCTGTAATTTTGAGCTCATTTATTTTATTATGCTTTCCTCACATACTCTTATAAAATATTCATGAAAGGTCCATAATATTGTATATGTTTTATGTTCTCATGATCATGGAAAATTAATCATCATTCTTCTTCTTCTCTCCCACTTATTCAAGGAATTTAAACACCATCTATGATGTGTCGATTTACCGACAGCATGGATGATGTTATTCCAATTACTTTTATATCCTTCAAGAGTGGTCATGAAAATATTTTTAGGGTTGAACCAGTATATAATATATGTTTTATTTCTCATCCATGGTTTTGGAATTATTTTTTATATGTGTTTTTAATTTATAAAACAAAATGATGTCGTTATTATCAAAGAACCATTAAAATGATCTAAACGAACGTCATTAATGTTCTAAATTACGAATCATCCTCATGTAATAATTAAAAATGATAAATGGAATAATTTTTGGAACTATAAATATGTAAATACCAATCCATTATAATTCTGTAGTTTCACTTCCAGTTGACAAGAATAACCACCATGAACCAATCATGGAAATCAGGTAAAGAACTCACCCAAAACAGTGCAAGGAACAAAATACGAACAATTAAAGGGTGAAATGATGTAATGAAATGAACATATAATGTATTATAAATATTGATATGTATCTATAAGATATTAATAAAACACTTTTAACCATTAAATATGGGGTTTAAACTAGTTAAAAGTAATAAAAACCTGAGATAAGGGAATTCTTAACCCGATTTCAATTCTTGGGGTTAACCTTCTACTTCGTTATTTATCTGGTATTAGAATTTTTTGGGTGATTATTTATGTTTATATTATATTTTATAATGTTTATTTACACTGTTTATACATATTCAATCCACTCTACAAAATCTCACTTCAATAATATGATATTTTTAATAGACATTCCATTTATATTCATCTTTTAAAATATTATTTTACATAATTCAAAAGAAATGTTTTTATGATATTATTCATGTTGTACCAATATGTTATGGTTCTTGGTAATTGTTTATGATGAAGGGTGGGACCTATATCTCCATCCAATTCATTGGATATGTGTATGTTGGAGGTCAGCGGTATGGTTACTCCATGTGTAACTACGATGGTTACAGAAATTGTAAGGTTGTCGTGAGGGTTACAAATTATAAGGTAACAAAGAGGGCTAAAATATTATGTGATTAATTCCCCAATATACCTTTATGTTTATATTTATGTAGTTATGTTTTTTTGGACATTGTTTAAATATCATGTTTCACTATGTATGTATATATTGGTGACAAGTACGTCTTTTGAAAATGATTTCATACGCTACAAGTGTTCCGGGACTAATGTGTTATTTCCTTCTTTTTATAGCCCTTACTGAGATTTTTGGGCTTGTCCCAAGTTTTTTTAACTGATTTTCACAACTTATAAGGATTTGTATATCAATGAAGGAATCTATGTTAAATGTTTGAATATTTGTCAAAGAAATCATGTTTTATGTAAAAATTTATATATTTTTCAAGGAATGAATTCTGTTTTTATGGTTTCCAATTTGTAATAATGTGTAATTCTATGAATTTATTATTTACCAATTATCTAAATATCCAAAATCTAAAAGGTACTTATTGTAAAATTAAGTGATTTCATGAAAAAAATCATGATTTTCTACTAAAATAAGGCTGGGTCCTTATAAGAAGTGGAAAAAGAATAGAAAATAATCTTGAAAACATTAAAAATAATATTTTATGAATAAATTTTTGTTACAACAGAATATTAATATTATTTAAAATATATTATTTATTATGAAACAGAATTCATTTTATTTTCAAATTTCCATTAATTTCATTTATGTAAAAATTAAATGAATAATTTCAAAAATGACATCAATGGTATTTTTTTAAAATAGTTTTTTATTAAATAATTTTAAAATATTAATAATATTTGATTAAGAATATTATGACACTAAATTATACATAGTTTTATTCATTGGACATTTATGAGATATTTTTAAACTTATAATTAAAATTATAAAAAATTACAAATGAAAAATTCATTATTGTAGTTATAGTTTAAAATGGTTCACTGGACGTAAAACCAATAGTTAAGGGAATAAATTCAAAATAAACCTATATAAATCTTATTTTATGGAATCATATAAGTTTTATCATATCCCAAATTATAATATATATACATTTGGATTAATTTTAATTGAGTATTAAAATACTATATCTTAATATTTTAATAAATTCCAGGGTTTTCATTTCCCTACCTTGTCAAATGACACTCCTTATCTCAATCAATTACACCAGATTCTTTATATTTCCCAATAACAACCAAATTAACTTATAAAAATAAATTTTCATGAATTATTGGTCTGGTATTCTTAAAATACCATTCCATGGATCCATTAAAAAGTATCTAATGGAGGCCAATCGAAGGAGGGATAATCATCCCACTAGACGACTTTAAAATTATTATTTTTACCTCCAATAATTTTTTATTAATCGTTAAATAATAAATTAAGTATAAAAATACACTTAAATGTTATTTCTATTAAATAACCACCAATATTCACAATATATTCCATGAAATCGCAAGTGAAATTTAAATTCTTGAGTACGTGTGGATTACTACCTCAACAAAGCGATAAAATTCCTTTTCGATCCCCATATTTAATGCATAATTATTAATATATATTTCAAGTTTATATATTAAATTTATGATATAATTCTGCTTAAGGAATTATGGTATCATATATACCTTCTTATCTTCTAGTCTATTATAAAACCTTTATATCGCTCGTCCGTACATATTGACTACCACCTCCTTAAAGCGATGTGATTAGTTATTCACTTCCACTTTATATGGATGATAATAAAATTAAATTTAATGAAGATATATTGTTAATATTATAGAATAATGATTCAATAGATTTGAAGTTTTATGTACATTCTTTTCATTCAAACCATTGAAAATTGAAAACATTGTTCATGCATATATAAAACCTATGATCATTATTAAAGATACAATTAATTTTTTTATCTCCACCTTTTATGGAAGACAATAAATATTTTTAGGATGAATAAATATGTAATTATATAATTATTAAAATTACACATATTATGGAGCCATAATCAATGTACATGTTTCAGAACCATTGAACAAAATTCTCTTTAAAAACACATTTAACAACATTAAATGAAAATTTAAATAAGGAAACATTAATTAATTTTTGTTTATGTTTTATAAGTAGATCATATATGGTATTGTAGGTATATACATGAATATTTTATAAATTTATAGTATATTTACTTTTAATATTCATGATCTTATATAACTTATGAAGCAATTCGAACATGATGTAATAAATTTTATCATAATTTCAAATCCAATGAGACATTATTGGTATTATGCATATATTTTAATCTATTTGAGGTATATACATCAACATTGTTATTAATAACTTGAATTTATATTTATTCATAGTGATTAAAGTTTCAATTCATATTTACACAGTCATGGGGATATAATTTAAAAGTCACCAAAGAGATAAGAATTCCTTTTACAGTCTCATTTTTTTGGATTATTCAAATGTTATATTAAAGTAATTTTAAAATAAATAATATTTAAAATTAATTATTTTTAATATCCTAATGTATTTTTGTATTTGGTATTTTTCTTAAAATATTAACACTATTTTATGCATGAATCAGAAAAAGAATAATCGAAAAGAAAATCTGTTTTATTAGTCTTTTTGATAGGGTATATTTTTATTCAATTGCCAAATTTTTCAAAATAGTTTTACAAAGGTGTTTATTATTTACTCAAATAATTTTTTAAATAAATTTTAATTTATCCTTCAGTTTTTTCATTGTTTAAAAGTAATCATTCTAATGGTTTAAAAAATATTCATTTTTAAACTTTCATTAAAAAATCATAATGACTGATTCTTTTTAACATATATATAATTAATATATTTTCTTATCACCCTAACCAATTTATGGTATTTTACATATTATATATGTTTAAAATGTTTTTAAAATGTAATATATTTAATGAAATCATTTTTTTATTTTTTTCTTCCTTTTCCATTAATATATTTTCCTGAAACGCTAACCATTTTATCCATGAGGTTATGATATTGATATTATTAATGGATTCACTTCATGGTCAAATTATTGATTAAATTAAATTTTTTAGTTATTTAACATAAAATAATAATTATTCATTTTTTACTCATGATAACTTTAATTGTTCATAATCCTTACTAAGAATCTAACGTCACCCTTTATTTTTTTCCTTTTCCCAAGACATAAAGAGGGGTATTATGAATAATATCAATGATTAACAAAGGCTTCTTCGGCTTTCTTTTATTTCATATTTTAAATGTAATATGGGAATCATGTATTTATATAGTTATTCATGAATACTAAATTAATAATTAATTTAGGATGAGATAGCTTTTATCTTCTTCTAATGTAATAATGAAGAAATGAATCGAGGTTACTAGAGTTGCGGTTATTGCATTCATGATTTTTTATTCAACATTAGTGTCCATTGAAAAAAATAATATTCTAATCATATTCATTGGGAAATATATAAGTCATCACTATGGAAAAAGGATGCAGCTCAATCCCTATATTTTCATTCAAACAATATTATATTTTTCATTCTGAGTCAGATTAGGATTATGACCAAATAATTTATTCCGATACACCCATGATATATTATCATTGTTATCAATTTCCTTATCCCTAGGATATGATGAATCATTTAATTCCAA
Source organism: Viscum album (assembly GCA_963277665.1). NCBI lineage: Eukaryota > Viridiplantae > Streptophyta > Magnoliopsida > Santalales > Viscaceae > Viscum > Viscum album. Next base: position 407,751,807 of record OY728129.1, on the reverse strand, counting down.
AGTCCTTAATTATTCAATCATTAGATTTGGATATACTATATTGGATATTAAAGCAACATCATTTAGTGCATCATTGGTACAAGTTCACTATGTAGTCAATTTAGGAGTGTTTGGATATTTCCTCAATTATCTCAGGATATCCATTATGATTTAATCTAATTTTTAATTTTAGAATTTAACCTTTACTATTGATTATATCTTCTTTTCTATCACATAGTTAAAAATTTTGTTTTCATCACCTTCTGGAATACTCTCATAAGAAAAATTAACATGTTACATGATTCCTCATTAATTTTTTTAATATGATGAAAAACATGAACCTATATTACAGGGAATTATTAATGAGTAATTTATATCATCTTTAGAAAGTCCACTTTTATCCATAATCTCTTATATTGAATTAACGTCAATAAATATATGTTTTACATGAACCTAAAATTATTTATTTTTATCCGAAAACTTTTTCATAAAAACATGTTAATACCCAAGTATGTTATCGGAACATATATAAATTTCAATTAGATGATATTGAAATATCTGGGTTTAAAATTTCATGTCATATGTTAAGAAAATAAAATGAGGTGAATAATTGGTGTAATTTTTACTTATTTCATTTTCCTAATATCCACTTATTTTACCTTTCTAATAGGGAGGGAATGAATTTATATTATTATTATTTGAGTATGCATAGCTAATTTATTGTGAATATTGGTATGAAGGATAAATTAATGACTATAGTTTTTGAGGATAATGGAATAAGTGGAAAATATTTGAGGCGTAATGGTGTTCCATGAATAAAATCCATCCAACCTTGGGAAAAACATAATTTAAATGAAAATGACATCTCATTATGAAAGATAATTTAAATATTATATCCATAGAGTAATTATATAAGATTTAATGGGATTTATAATTATCATTTGAGTACATTTAACTGTATTTATAACTTACCATACTGACATTGTCTCAGTAGTAGTCCTTATGAGTCGGGGTAATTTCCAACAAAAAATCTCACCATGTCTAAAAAAGATAAAATTTTCATTTATAGCGATCAGACATGGAAAAAATTATTTTGTATTAAAAAGTTGAAGGAAAATGAGTATCAATTTTTTTGATACACATGATCCTTATGGTGGAGAAGCCACTGAGATTACTCTATTTAAACCATGTGAAAAGATATCAATGGTTGTAAGGTAATATGTGCTTTTACTAAGAGGGGAAGGGGTTTATACTAATATAATGTCACTGATACAAATATTATATACCCATATGAGGTACAACCACACATGAGGATATTTGAGAATTGGAAGGAAAACATAGTATATATTGAATGAATAACATAATAACACCTATAGAATATAGAAATATATAATATCATTATCAAAATAAAAAAAATTATTCCTCTGCCGATGGATTATTTTAACCACTAATCTGGTTAAATTAATATATCCATATAGAGATAAAACAAGTAGATAAGGTTAACTAATAGGACTAAAGAACTATATCCTTGTGTCCCAACCTTATCATTATACACCTCTTTGAATAAATATTACAAAAAGACCCTAAATAGATGAAGAATACACCCCAACCAAAAAATTTATAAATTATCTTTAAAAAATCAACATATATAGATACTTAAAAAACATGAAACACCAAAATTAACTCCTTTATATAAATTATATTACCCACATTGTTTATTCCATGATTCTAACATGATGCTACATTGATATCTTGTTCACATGATACAACCACACAATATAGTTTTTCACAAAAAAATGATAATGTAGCATAAAGCTATTGAAGAACAAAAAAAACTCAAATAATATAGAATATAATAATATTTTTATCAAAATATATAGAAGTATTCATTTTATAAATAATTATTTTCCATCTACTCAGATTACGTTGTATATATAAATGTATAGTGGATATTAGATGAGAAGGTAACACTATATTTACATTGAAAATTTCATAATTCTCCAACAACCAAGATTCCAAGCCTAGTACATTCATATATAGTGATAGAATTTCATATTTATTATTATATTAAACCATTATACACACTATATGTAATGGAATAAAAATATCCTCCCATTTATAAAATGGTATTTCACATACATATTTCCCTCCCCTTATTAGAAATGAGATAGATCTCTAACTAACTGTTAATTTTTAATGAAAAAACTATATTCATAGTTCTCATTGAGGGGATCTATAATATCTTGTTTGTTACAATTTCATAAAATTTGTGGTTGAATTATTTAATTTCATAGAAATAATCCCCATGAAAAGTAATATAATTATTTCATACACACTTTTAGGGTAGAGGAGTTAATGTGGTACCTCCATTGGATCAATTTTATTAAAGGAAATATATTTTATCAATATATAAAAGCCTCACACTTTAATTTATGATATCACATTAAAATTACTAGAATGAATAATGATAATATCTTAATATATAAATATGTTCATCATCATTAAAATTTTATTCAAGTTCATTCAAGAAATTAACTATAAAAATGAAAATTTATATCCAAATAAGTAATCAAATAATAAGGTGAATATATTATGTCAAATATTTTATAGTGTTAAAACTTTTTTATATTTTTAAGGACTAATGATATCTTTGGCATTCTATGTTGAGATTGAAATAGGAAAGGTAGTGAAGAAATTTACTATTCTTGAAAATGATACCATTTCTATAGATGTAAGATAAAAATTATAAAATAAAAAAGTAGTAACTTATGAACATGAATTAGTATATTGAATGATTCATTATAAAAAATAAAAAATAAAAAATGGATGAAATTGATTCCAAATAAGTCGTCCATGTTCAAGTAAGTTCCCTCTAATGTATATTTATTTGGAATACTAATATACTTTAGTTCGCATTAATGACATGAATATCAAGGAATAGGTCATTTAAAATATTAAGTAGTAATGATAGGGGTTGGATACTGGATTCCACAAGAAAAGTGACTATAATGGTACTTTGATTTCATGATCGGAATCCATGAAGGAAATAATTCTTATTCATTGGGATTAATAAATAATTTATTTATAGCACATTTTACACCTAAGAATTCCTTTTAAATAGATTGATAATGAAGTTCCATATCTTTATTATAGTCTCTTTAATATCCATAGACATGTATTTTCCTATTATCATGTTCTTACAAAAAAATCATTAATATATATCACTTTTACCAATTTATATATTATTTTTTTCCTGTTCCTACCATCATCAAGGTTGAAATAAAATTTTATTTCCTATCCAAATCCTTCAAATTAGGTATAAAATGTTCAATATATTAAGGAAATTTTTTCTATATATGTATTGGTAAAATACTATAATGTTTTTCATGATCATGATTAAATTCATCTATATAATTTAGAATTCCAAACATTGATTTTTTTTGGAATGATGGATATTGATATAGAATATAGTTGAACTAGATTATAATTTATAGTTATAACTAGTACTGAAATTATAAAATAATCCTACCATAAAAAATAAATCTATGTTTATCAAATAAACATATTCACGTTGGAGAGAAATATCTCATATTTTTGTATTATTTTATTTAAAATTGATTATAGAAAATACTTTTTGTCAATATACACATAGAAAAGAAGTATATCATCGAACAATGTAATAAAATTCTCCCTGACTGGAAAAAATATTCGTGACATAGACTTTAAAAAAATCAAGAGGGTTGTTTTTTGTCTAAATAGAAAGAAATTAAATATTGAATTATTTTATGGGCCACATAATGATAATAAATATTTTTCGTTTTTATTAATAGATAGTTAAAAAAACATACACTAAGATCAAGTTTTGAGAATATTTGAGTTTGGGGAATCCTCTCAACAAGTGTTTCCTTATTTGGTACAAGAAGTATATCATCCCTATGAACATAATTTATTGGGTTTTCACGGATCAAATGCCTTAGTTTTCCTCCTACATTATATGATATCTGGTTAAAATAAAATTATTCACAACATGATTAAGATTCTGCTATCTCAATATGGTCTTTCTTATTTACTCAAAAACATATTTGGGATCATGTTTATAGAGATAAATACTTTTAACTTCATACATGAGACCGTTGATATTCCATGAAACCCTTTATAAATATTGAGAGTGATCAAAACCAATAAGAATATATTTTTATAGAAATTCAGATCCATATAAAAGTCACTTAATAACATAGAAAGTGAAAAACTGAATTTGAATGGGTTTTCAAACAATTTTTTATGGAAAATGTTTCTTCATTTATGAATCTATGTATCTCATATCATGATTCACATAGGTTGATAGTAATAATTTTGGGATTCCTAATTGATGATATTTCTCCCATATCAATGAAAGTTAACACTAGAATAGTATTATCACATTTTAATGGATTAATATTAATCCTCCTCAGGTGTAAAAAATGGGATTATATCTTTGTTTTTTCTTTAACACAATCATTTATTTTTCCATGATTGGATAAAGTAATATTATTAAGATACTGGGTTAATTTTTACTCCCAATATATATTATCAATTTTTTAAATTATTTTATCCCTTTCATCTAGTGAAACATTGATTTTATAAATCTATTATACTTAAGTTATTAGATAATGTGTTGGTAAATTTTATATTTGGTCAATATCAATAACCACATAATCAGTACATGTTGAGTATGTGGAAAATTTGGGAGTGTTTAGATATTTACCCAATTATTCCATCCAATCATTTATGCGTGATTTTGATGGTTCAATTTAGGATCCAACCTATGCTACTATACCCATGATATTTTATCTCAACTAGATATTAATTAATTTCTAATAATACTTTTGAATTGTATTATAAGATTTATTCATATGTGATGTTCCTAAACATTTATCTTCCAACTATGAGAAAAAACATGACCCTTTCATCTTTGGATTGATTTTGTGGTAATGAAGATCTTATTCTAAAAATTTCCTTAAAACCATTATATCTGTACTATGAGTAACATAAAATGGATAGTGATTTTTACATACCTAAAGTTCTTATTTTTACCCATAATTAGTTATATCAAAACATTTTGAGATATACCCATGAAATATGAGCATAAACACCTTCCATATAGAGGATATTAAGGAAGTTGAGTAGAATATACTAGGTATATTTTCATTATAACAACAATGAATCTAATAGTTAACTTAATAAATTGGAAAAAGATAAAAGAGATCTCATATTAGAGGCTTAAATGGTTGTATAGTCTTATGAGACTATATATATACATGATCTCACATTATATTAAAAATATGAAAACAACTTAAAATTCCACAATGAACATCATTTTATATTAATGTTAATCATTTGAATCAATCAAACTTAGATTTTTGGAATTTGAGAGAATGAAATAAATAATAAAGGGTGAGATCATATGTAGAATATAGAAAACTATAACAACCTAGGACATTAATTCATATATATCACATATGTTTAGTTTAATATTCCATAAATTTCTCAAATACACACATGAGGACCATGTAAGTTTCAATTCATTGGAATTTAGTCAAACATTCTTCAAATTTTTTAAAAGATCTTCAACCTCCACTATAATGATATTCCCATTTTGTAATCTTCCTTGCTATACCCTATAAAAAATTATTCATAAACTATGGAAAGGAATCATATGAAAGTATAAGAATGATGCTCAATAAGGGTAAACATAAGATATATAAATATATTATTATATGAAAGAATAATATATGAATATGTTAATCCGAAAATAAACATAGCTTACAATGTTATTACCAAATCTATCATCGATCATAAACATGAGTCATGGAAAAAAGAATTATTATTATAAAACATATCATCCATTAGTGTTTGAAATAATCATTATTCATCAACCATAATCTAATATTAAAAACTTTTTTTAACCAATATATGTATAGAAACCATTTCATATGTCACAGTTAAATAACATGACCATCAAATACCCTAGATTAGGCCTCATCACCTATTTACTAAAGTGAATCAATCACATAAACCCATTTACCATTGTTATCTCATGAGATATATATTTACCCAATTCATTGTATGAATATATAAATTTAGAGTCATCTATGTTTTTTATCACATAACCATGAATCCTTGGTTATAATGTAACAACCTTCTTTAGTGATATTATAACATACATCCTTGGTTATAATGTAAATAATATCCATAGTTATAATAACACCAATATAATTTGTTTACAACAAAACTACATGTCACAGAATGAGAATAATATATATAGATTCCATAATATTATAAAATAATAATTATTTCATCACCTCAAAACCCTTGAAAAATGAAACAGGTTTTGTATTCATTTCATCAATTTGTCATAGAATGAACTCTAAAAATAAATAGGTCTCATAAACATTTAACCATAATATTCATAAACCATCTAATGAATGAATAAGTCTGATATCAATTAATCATATTGATAGAAAACCTAAAATAAGAAATGGAAAAAGAAATTTTTTCAATAATGTAGCACAAATACTGACCAGGGAAATCTAAAATGGTGACATTTCTCAGTTAGTCAACTAATTATTCTATCTCACATAATGTACTTCTTTTTTTTGTTTTTAGTTATTCTATAAATTAAGTGAAGTTTAAATGATCAAAGATAGTGTAGAAATTAAACTAACATGAAATGATATAATGTTACAAGAAATGAATGAACTATGACTTTGTGTTTTGGTTCTTAGGTTCCATTATTATTTTTATTGGTGTCTAGATAATGTTTGATAGTTTTATAATGATATATAACTTTTAAACTGTTATTATATTATATATTGTTTTGAAATCCTAAATTCCTTTAGAAATACCATTTCAAAATCCTCATATAATGAAGGTTTTTGGCACTCCTTAGATAAGATTATGACATCTTCTAATAACTAACTCCATCATATGTAATTTCATCCACTAAACAACTCAATTCATTTCACGAAGAGCTTGTGTTTCGTATAAGAGAGTCAACATATATAAAAAAGACTAAAAATGAATTTTAGTTCAGTTTCATGGTAGAAAATCCCCACACTAAGGCACTTTACTCTTACATAGAATAAACATAAATAAAAATAATAATTTAAGCATAGAATGAGATGGAAATACCACAGACCTCCTTGAGCCAGGCCTTGGGTTACCCCTCATTTTTGGGGTAAGAGTTATCTATGCAAAAGAAAATAAATAAGACAATAAAATTGAAAATAAATATAATATAATAGAGATAGAGATAAAATAAGAGAGATAGAGAAAAGAAGAATAAAATTTAAAAATTAAAAAAATAAATGAAAATAAAAAGGAAGAATTATAAGGACCTGGCCTTAAACATTACATAATATTGAATTAAATGAATAATTCACATTGAGGATCTTTTCAGGTTTAGAATTATAAAGAATTAGGACATAACTATTACATATCAAAAGATTACAAAGTAGAAACTTCTACCCAGTATCCATTTTTTTACATAACATGAACTCTTAAAAAAGAGTCATGTCTAGTTCCATGTTTAAGACAACATGAATTTTCCTTGATCCCATACTTAACCCTATTTCACATTATGTCCTGTGAAAAACATTTCAAAAACATAGGATGAGCATAAAAATATCATTAAGGGATACATAAAGAAGTAAAACTATCAGTTTTTCAAAACAACAAGTAAACCGTGAATACTTTATCATAAGTAATACTTTTCACCTTTATGAAGTAGTAAATAATATTCACTGAATAAAAGATCATTACTTACCCTTTTGTAACCAATGATTACCATAAAACCCATATAAAGAACACATAACAAATAAACGAAACTTGGGACATAAACATACTTAAATGGAATAACAATACAGTTGACTTCCACACATATCACTAAATGGAATAGACATATGGCCAACTTCCATACACAATGCATTGGAGGTGATAACGTAACCACTCGTCCTGGTATTCACGGCACCACACGTCATTTGTTTTATCACATAACCACCGGTCAAATGTCTAAGTACCATTGTAAAATCATAACACATAAAATATTGAAAATATAAACATTTCACTAATAACATTTAATTTGCGATCACAAGAAATCATTTCAAGATATTGAAATAATCAATCCTTTTCAGAAACCATTTTCAATACCAAAACACCCAAAATCAGAATAAGGGATTTCTTTTCCTTTTAAAAAAACATTAAGGCTTATAGAGGAAGCCGAATAACGATTACGGCGATGGAGAGGTCATTTTCACCGAAAAAGTTAAAAACATTCCATTTTTTGTTTAGTAAAATGATTCATAGAAAAATGATTCCCTTTGTATTAAAGTAAAATTAAAATGGTTTTACTTATACACCGTGTAAAAGAATAAGGTATATATATTATCTAAATATGCATTAATGAATGGATATTGAGACGAAGTCCCTTACCTCGTGTCCGACAAGACTCGATCATTCTTTAATCTCTGGAATAATAAACTGAAGTCAATTTCTACTTGCTTAAGAACATTTTTCAATGTAATTATTCCTTTTATATCACTTATTACCATGTTACAAATATTATGTAATCATTTAGGTTAATAACATCCATTTTGTCAATATTTGGTAATTGAGTCAAAAATGGCCATCTTATATTTACTAGTTGTCCATGTGGTCAATATTTCATTATATCTAGAATTAAATTAATTATTTAGATATCATATATATCATATATATCAACTATATCCATGTATTTATAATAGTACATTACATTTGGAGGTAAGAAATGAAATGCACCGTTCATGCAGATGGTAAGCCGTACGTACGCATGAACACTACTTTCATTTATATTTATTATTTTAATGGAATTAAAACATAATGATACATAGTTATATTATAATTACAGTATAATATCATATATTATATCATTAAATCTATCCTTTATACATCCCACATAAGGCCTTAATGAGTCATATCACTTTAAGGGGGCGGTAGTCCGCACTTCCAAAAATGAGATTATCATATTTAACCTCTATAGAAACCATAAAGGATTGATATAATTGGTAAGTACTAAATAATAAGGAAATCATAATCATAATAAGTATCATATATAAATACAGTTCCATCATAATGGCCTCCATGAGAGGCGGTAGGAGGTAATTAAACAATCATCGTTTCATGAGGCGTTATCTTCCATCCACAGAAACATTATGTTCTTCACCCATTGGATAGAGATGTGTGTAAGTGTAGTTCTAATACTTCTATTAAAAAAATCCTATTATACTTAGGATACTGGTTTTTTTATAAAAGAAAGGAATAAAAATAGTTTAGGGGTTGGAGAAGTTAAATAAAATAAAACAATTTAAGAGAAACTGTTACCTTTAATTTGAGTAACTCCATTTTGTTTGAACCAAAGGACTTCTTGATGTGCCATCTGCCTAAGTTAAGGATTCTAGGAGTAGGAGAGGGATGTAGGGCGATTAATTGGTAAGAGTTTTGACGATCCAAATGGCTTTATAGGTGTGAGTAATTGGTTAGAAGTGGCTTCCTTTTATAAGGGAGAGGAGGGGCTCTTTAGGAAAGTGTGGAAACATTATTTAATTATATAATGATATTCTGTTTCTAATGGTCCAAAAATCCTTATAGTCGAAGATAATATGACTCATGGTAAAAATAAAATCATCCAATAGGAATTGGACAGGTTTTGGATAACATTTTAATCATTATAATCTCATTTATTAAAATCATTTTTAATGATGTAAATACTGTAGCATTATTGTGTCTTAAATAATTTAATTTAAATGATGTCTAAAAATTATAAAAAACTACCATGATGTTGGAAATATTTTTATATTTATAATGAATATTTATAGTCGAAAATATAATTTATATAACCCCTTCTAAAAACTAATTTACTAAAAGATATTTTCTTTTGTCATTTTGTCCTTTACTTTAAGTTCATTAATCTAAATTGCCATTGTCACTCCCAGGTGGCTCAATTGGGTCCCAAAATCTACCCAAATATTTAAATTGTCGTAAATGACTCAACCAATATGTTTTGGACATGTGTTAAGTTAATTTTGAATTATTATAATAATCTTTTTATCATAAATTACCCTATTTACCTTTAACCGCGGTAAATACAAGTCAAAAGTTACTATTCATAAAAAATTATTTTCATATTATTGAACCACATTTTACTTCTCTATAACAACCATGTATTTCGTATTTTCAAAATTCAATTCACAGAAGTGGTAAATTTTCATTTAAATAAAAAATTCAGTTTTTTTAACTACTACTAAGTGGTTTCACTATTCATCAAAAATTGAAGTTGTTCATAAAAATACCAAAAATTCATCCTAAGAAATATTTGATATTCCTAATTCAAAATTTATGTCTATTTTTAATAATTAACAACATAGAAGTGGAATTAATTAATTTAAAATTAATTCCTGTTGTTAAAACAAATAGTGTGTTTTTAAAAAACAATAACTATCAAAAGATTGAGACTTGTTTACGTCAAATTTCAAAGTAAAACTAATTTCAATAAAACACATTGGATTAAATGGTAGAAATATATTCTAATTACACTTTAAAACCAATTAGAAAGATAATCCAACCATATAAATAAATTATATTAAAACATGGTTTTGAATTAAAATACAATATTTTCACTTTTCAATAAAAAATGAACTTTAACGGAAATAATCACAAAAATTTACACAAAGTAAATTTTGATATCCCCATTCTAACGAAGGGATTTATTTAGTCAATTATAATGTCTTAAAGTGACCAAAACTATATTCAAATAGGGTTCTCCATTAAAAGGCGATAACTCGACCTGTTTATGTAAATTATGCTTAAAATTAGATTCATTCACATTTTAAGCCCCTAAATTTTATTGGGTTAATGTAAATAAATTTAACAAACATGTATACTCATATTGTAGTTAGTTCTATTCATTCCTGCAAATAAAACGTCTATAGGTTAACTACCATTTAAAATAATAATATTATATTATTAGCGTGCAACTTAAGATTTCAAAGAAACTCATTGTTGCGTATTGGGTACGCTATAGAACATAGAAACCCATTTTAAGTAAAATTAATATTTAATTCACATATATTAATAAAATTTAAAATATCTTATTCTTTATTTACCATGGATTTTACATCCTTCCCTCCTTTTGGAAATTACGTCCTCATAATTTTTATTCACTTATCAAAATAAGTGGGGGTATTTATCCCTCATAGAATTTTCAGATTCCCACATTGCCTCTTCAACCATATGGTTTTTCCACAAAGACTTTACCTTGTGAATTACCTTATTCCGCAACACTTTCTCACTATGGTCAAGAATATGAACTGGTTGTTCTTCATAAGAGATATTCTCTTCCAACTGTAATACCTCTGGGCTTAAAACATGAGATGGATCTGGAATATACTTTCTCAACATCGAAACCTAAAAAACATAGTGAACCTGGGATAAAATTGGAGGTAAGGCCACTCTATACGCAACTGATCCAACTTTCTATATAATTTCATAAGGTCCAATGAACCTAAGACTCAACTTTCCCTTCTTACCAAAACAGATCACACTTTTCCATGGAGAAACATTGAGAAAGACATGATCACCTACCTCAAAAGAAGGATCCTTCCTCCGGTTATCTGCATAACTTTTCTGTCTACTCTGAGCTGTTCTCATGTTCTTATGAATCGACTGAACTTTTTATGCCATCTCTTTCACCATTCTGGTCCCATCAGCATCCTTTTCAACTACGTCATCCCAAAAATCTGGAGTTCGATAATGCTTTCCCTATAATGCCTCAAATGGATCCATCTGAATACTGGAATGAAAGCTGTTATTATAAGAAAATTCAAGCAAAGAAATATATTGGTCCCAACTTCCCTGATAATCCATTGAGCAAGCACGTAACATATCCTCCAATGTCTAAATTTTTCGTTCTGACTGACCATCTGATTGAGGATGAAAAGTTGTACTAAAATTTAATTCAGCACCCAATGACTTATGAAGGCCTTTCCCAAAGTTAGAAGTGAGCCTGGGATCACGATCAGATACAATGGAGAGGGGAACTCCATTCAACCGGACTATCTCTTTAACATATAATTGAGAAAGTTGATCTAGAGACAACGTATCTCGAATAGGTAGGAAATGAGTAGATTTAGTCAATTGATCAAATATAACCCAGATTGCATTATTACCCCGAGATGTCTTTGGTAATCCTAGAACGAAGTCCATGGATATATTTTCCCATTTCTTCTCTGGAACCAGTAGATGTTGAAGCATCCCATTCAGTAACTTTCGCTATTCTTTATCCTACTGATATATTAAACACTTCACAGTAAAATCATCAATATATCTTTTCATTCCATCCCACCAGTAATACTCTCGAAGATCTCTGTACATCATAGTACTGCCAGGATGAACTGGAAACAGAGAACTATGAGCTTCATATAACAACTCATTGTTAAACTGTGAATTACAAGGCACACATAATCTCTTTCCAAATCTCAAAACACAACCATTATCAATTTTAAAATCAGGCACCATACCCTTCTGAACCAACACAACCATTTTCTGCAACTCATTGTCTTCCTTTTGGGCTTTCTTTCTTCTGTCTGATACAGATGATCTCACTGACACCTGATACAAAGCAGAATAATTTTCTGCAACAAAAACTTCTATTCCATAATTCATCAAATCAAAAACCAAAGGATCTTATTCCAAACTTAGCATGGTTAATGAAGCATTACTTTTTCTACTCAAAGCATCATCCACTTTATTTGCTTTTCCTGGATGGTAATGGATCGTGCAATAATAATCCTTGATTAATTCTATCCATCTCCTCTGTCTCATGTTCAATTCATTCTTAGTGAATATATACATCAAACTTTTGTGATCAGTATATATTTCACACTTCACTCCATTCAAATGATGCTTCCAATTTTTTTAAATAGAAAACAAGAGCAGGTAATTCCAAATCATGTGTAGGGTAATTTAACTCATGTGGTTTCAACCGACGTGAAGCATAAGAAATTACCTAATCATTCTGCATTAGGAAACAACCAGTCCATTCAATGAAGCATCACTATAGATAACAAACTCACCATTTCTGGAAGGCAGTGCCAAAACTAGAAAATTCACCAATCTTATTTTCAATTCCTAAAAACAGTCATCACATTATTTTGCCCAGATGAATGGGTAGACTAGATAACCATGAAAACGTTTCAACAAACCTCCAGTAATAACCTACCAAACTAAGAAAACTATTAATCTCAGTTATATTTCTGGGTCTTGGCCATTCTTCAATAAATTTCATTTTAGCATTATCGACAGTTATTCCATTTTCTGAAACAATGCGACCAAGGAAATAAATTTGTGGTAACCAAAACTCACACTTGCTGAATTTCCCATAAATTTTCTTTTCTTTAAATGTTTGAAAGACAACCCTTAAATGAATTTCTTGTTCCTCTTTAATTTTGGAATAAACCAAAATATCATCAATGAACACAACCACAAACTTATCCAAGAACTCATGGAAAATTCTATTCATAAGATCCATGAATACAGCAGGTGCATTTGTTAATCCAAAAGTCATAACTACAAATTCATAATGGCCATAAATTGTAATAAATGCGGTCTTCAAAATGCCTACTTCTTATACTTTCAACTGATGGTTCCCCAACCTCAAGTCAATCTTCGAAAAATACTGAGCTCTCTGGAGATGATCAATAAAATCATTGATATGAGGAAAATGATATTTATTCTTAACAATGATGTTATTAAATGCTCTTAATAAATGAAAAGTATCATTGAACCATCTTTCATTCTAACAAACAAGACAGGGGAACCCCTTGGTGATGTGCTAGGTCGAATGAAACCTTTATCTAATAACTCCTTCAATTGCTTCTTTAACTCTAAAAGTTCAATTTGCGCTATTCGATATGGGGGTTTTGAAATTGGATTAGCATCATGAACTAAGTCAACAGTAAATTCAACTTCTTGATTAGGTATAATACCAGGAAACCCCTCATGAAAAACACCAAGGTACTCATTTACCACTAGCGCATAATTAAACTAAACAGTTCATTTATTTTCAACAATATGTGCAAGGTAACATTAATTTCCATTTTTTACTAGTTTCTCAGCTTCCTGATATGTTATCAAAAGCAAGGTTTCATTCTTGTACACAAACTGTAAATATTTCTGAAAAGAAACATCTTTAGCTCTGTAGTCAATCTTAGCATGATAAACAAAATGCCAATCCATGCCCAATATAACATCAAAATCTACTAGAGTAAAAACAATAAGGTTTTCAGGTAGATTCTTTCTACACACAATGAAAGTAATGTTCTTATGTTTTCTTTTTGTCTCAACATTTCCTCCTGGTGTTTTTACCGTAAGTTAAGTATTCATATCATGAGATGGAATTCCCAATTTACTAGAAAACTTCTCGGAAATTAAAGAGTGTGTAGACCCTGAATCAAACAACACATTGGAATAATTTGAACAAACAAACTGTGTACCTGATACTACTTCATTTGATGGCCCAACATCTGCTGAAGTAGTTACAAAGGATTTCACCACCCCTTTTTTCCTGAAGTCCAACTGCTTTCCCTCAGTTGAGTTCTTCTCTGGACACTAATTTTCATAATGACCCATTTTGTTACACTTAAAACATCTTACTGATGGCTTTTTATTGCCTTCTTGTTCATCTTCCTTATAGTTACGAGCAATATGACCAAACTTACCACACCAGAAAAAATTTCCAGTCTTTGATAAACAATCTCTAGGATTATTTTTACCACACTTCTCACAAGATGGATATTTAGTTTTCTTTCCTCCAGGCTTCTTTGATGAATTCTTCCCCTTTCCCTGCCAACTGTACCTCTTATTCTGTTGTTTTTTAAAGAACACTTTATCATCGGAAAACTCAATTTCCTCCTTCTTTGCACATCGAACACGTTTTTCATAACTTTTGAATGCACGAGAGGCTAACACTCTTAGATATCGTGGCTTCCATCCTGAGTAAAATTGATTTATCTTACTATCATGATCTCGGATGAAATTTGGTGCATACCTTTCCAGTCGTGTGAACTTTGCTTCATAAGCAGCCACCGAGTCATCCACATGCCTCAATTCTAGGAATTGTTTTTTCATCCTAAGACGAACCCCCTTAGGAAAATATTTCTCAAGAAACATACCTTTGAATTAATCCCAATCGAGAGCATAAATCTCCTCACTATCCTGGGTATTTTTCACTATCGACCCCCACTGATCAGCTTCAACTTCAAAACGATAAACTGCAAGACTAACCTTTTGATGTTCTGAACAACCCATTACATCAAAAATCTTCTCCAATTATTTAATCCACCCTTCAGATAGAACAGGTTCATATGATTCTCTAAATGATGGGGGAAGTTGTCTCATGAAATGTTCCACTACTGACATGTTCCTCTGTGGTTGATCTGGATGATCTCATACATGGATACCACCACCATTTAGAGCCTGAGTCAATTGTGTCATCACTACAAAAAACTGTTCAGTTCTGATTCCGACCATCTTTGGTTGCTAATTTGGAAGGTTTTCTTCCTCCTGATGTCATCCCAACATAGCTTCCCTATTTCCTCTACAGAAAACCATTCTGAACAAAGAAGTATCTTAGGCAAAGCAACATGGTAATCTATAAATTCTGTATGACTTCAATATTAACATAAATTACATTATGGATATTAATTTAACAATACCCTAAATCCTAAAGTTATCTAAACTGACTTCTGATACCAACTATAAGTACCTAGCCTTAAGCATTACATAATATTTAATTAAATGAATAATTCACATTGAGGATCTTTTCAGGTTTAGAGTCTTAGATAATTAGAACATAACTATTACATATCAAAAGATTATAAAGTAGACACTTCTACCCAGTATCCATTTTATTTACAAAACATGAACTCTAAAAAAAGAGTCATGTCTAGTTCCTTGTTTAAGACAGCATGAATTTTCCTTGATCACATCCCTGACCCTATTCCACAATATGTCCTGTGAAAAACATTTCAAAAACGTGGGATGAGCATAAAAATCTCAGTAAGGGATACATGAAGAAGTAAAAGGGTTAGTTTTCCAAAACAACAAGTAAACCATGAATACTTTGACATAAGTAATATTTTTCACCTTTATGAAGTGGTAAATACTCATAACTAAATAAAAGATCATTACATACCCTTTTGTAACCAAATATTATCATAAAACCCATATAAATAACACATAACATATAAAGGTAACGTGGGACATTAACATACATAAATGGAATAACCATACGGTCGACTTCCACACATGTCACTAAATGGTATAGCCATACGGCCGAATTCTATACCAAATGCATTGGAGGTTATAACATAACCACCCATCCTGGAATTCACGAGACCACCCATCATTTGGTTTATCATGTAACCACCCATCAAATGTCCAAGTACCATTGTAAAATCATAACACATAAAATATTGAAAATATAAACATTTCACTAATAACATTTCATTTGAAATCACAAGAAATCATTTCAAGATATTGAAATAATCAATCCTTTTCTAAAATCGTTTTGTATTCCAAAACACCCAAAATCCGAATATGGGATTTCTTTTCCATTTTAAAAAAACATTATGGCTTATAAAGGAAGCCAAATAATTATTACGGTGGTGAAGAGGTCATTGTCGCCACAAACGTTAAAAACATTCCATTTGTTGTTTAATAAAATTCCTCATGGAAAAAAGATTCCCTTTGGATGAAAGTAAATGTCAAAGGGTTTTACTTATACACCATGTAAAAGAATAAGGTATATATATTATCGAAATATGCCTCAATGAATGGAGATTGAGACGAAGTCCCTTACTTTATGTCCAACATGACTCGGTCATTATTTAATCTCCTGAATAATAAAATAAAGTCAATTTCTACTTTCTTAATAACACTTTTCAAGTTTATTATTCCTTTTATATCACTTATTACCATGTTATAAATATTATGTAATCATTTAAGTTAATAACGTCCATTTTTTTGATATTTGGTACTTGAGTCAAAAATGAACTCCTTATATTTACAAGTTTTCCATGTGGTCAATAGTTTATTATATCCAGAATGAAATTAATTATTTAGATATCATACATATCATATATTTCTAGTATATACATGTATTGAAAATAGTACATAACATTTGGAGGTACGAAATGAAATGCACCATTCATGGAGACTGTAAGTCGTGCGTACACATGAACACTACTTTAATTTCGATTTCTTATTTTAATGGAATTAAAGCATAATGATACATAAGTATATTATAATTATAGTATAATATCATATATAATATCATTAACTCTATCCTTTATACCTCTCACATATGGAATTAACGAGTCACATCACTTTAAGGGGGTGGTAGTACGCACTTCCTCAAATGAGATTTTCGTATTTACCCACTATGGAAACTATAAAGGATTGATATAATTGAAAAATACAGAAGCATAAGAAAATCATAAAAATAATATATATCATATATAAATACAGTTCCATCATAATGGACACCATGAGAGGTGGTAGTAGGTAATTGAACAATCATCATTTCGTGAGGTGTTAGTTTTCCATCAACAGAAACATTAGGTTCTTCACCCATTAGATGGAGATGTGTGTAAGTGAAGTTCTAATCCTTATCATAACAACATCCTAGTATATTTAGGATATTGTTTTTGTTATAAAATAATGGAATAACAAGATTGTGGTGGTTGGAGAAGTAAAATAAATGAAAACAATTTAAGAAAAACTGTTACCTTTAATTTGGGTAAATCCATTTGGTTTGAACCAAAGGACTTCTTAAAGTGCCTTCTGCCTAAGGTAAGGCTTCTATGAGGAGAAGAGGGATGTATGGTGATTATTTGGGAAGATTTTGGATGATCCAAATGGCTTGAGTGGTGTGAAGAATTGGTTATAAGTGGTATCCTTTTATAAGGGAGAGGAGGGGCTCTTTAGGAATGTGTGGAAACATTATTTTATTATATAATGATATTCGGTTTTTAATGGTCCAAAAATCATTATAGTCGAAGATAAGATTACTCATGGTCTAAATAAAGTCATCCAATAGAAATTCGACAGTTTTTGGATAATATTTTAATAATTATAATCTTATTTGTTTAAATCATTTATTAATGAGTTAAATACTGCATCATTATTGTGTCATAAATAATTTAATTTATCTGAGGTCTAAAAATTATAAAAAAATACCATGATGTAGGAAATATTTTTATCTTTATAATGAATATTTATATTTGAAAAGGTAATTTATATAACCTCAACTAAAAATTAATTTACTAAAAGATATTTTCTTTTTTATTTTTTGCATTTACTTTATGTTAATTAATCTAAATTGTCATTATCACTCACAAGTAACTCAATGGGGTCCCAAAAGCAACCCAAAGATTTCCATGGTCTTAAATTACTCAACCAATATGATTTGAACAAGTGTTAAGGTAATTTTGAATTATTATAATACTCTTTTTACCTTGATTTACCCTATTTACCTTTAACCATGATAAATAAAAGTCAAAAGTTACTATTCACAAAATATTATTTTCATCTTATTGAACCACATTTTACTTCTTGATATCAACCATGTATGTCAGATTTTTTAAATTCAATTCACATAAGTGTTAAAATTTCATTTAAATGAAATATTCAGTTTTTTTAACTACTACTAAGTGGTTTCGCTATTCATCAAAATTTGATGTTTTTCAGAAAAAAAATTTTTGACAAAGAATTATTTGATATTCCAAAATTCAAAATTTATGTTTGTTTTCCAAATTCAAAACATATAATTTTCATTAATTAATTCCCATTGTTAAAATAAATAGGGTGTTTTTAAAAAAACAATAACTATCAAAAGATTGACACTTCTTTATGACAAATTTCAAAGTAAAATTAATTTCAATGACACACATTGGATTGAATGGTAGAAATAAAATCTAATTAAACATCAAAACAAATTAATAAGATAATATAACCATATAAATAAATATGATTAAAACATGGTTTTGAATTAAAATACAATTTTTTCATTATTCAATAAAAAATGAACTTTATCGGAAATAATCTCAAAAATTTACACAAAGTAAATTATGATGTCCCCATTCTAAATAAAGTATTTATTTGTTAAATTAAAATGTCTTAAATTGACGAAAACTATATTTATAGAGGGTTCTCCATTAAAAGGCGGTAAATCGATCTTTTAATGTTAATTAATGCTTAAAATTAGATTCATTCACATTTTAAGCCTTTAACTTTTATTGGGATAATGTAAATACATTTAACAAACATGTACAGTAATATTTTAGTTAGTTATATTCATTCCAACTAATACAATAGATATTCATTAACTACCATTTAAAATAATAATATTATATTATTAGCGTGCAACGTAAGATTTCAAAGAAACTCGTTGTTGCGTATTGAGTACGATATCAAACATAGCAACCAATTTTAAGTAAAATTAATATTTATTTCAAAAATATTAATAAAAATGAAAATATCATATTCTTCATTTACCTGGGATGTTACAAGAATGTTAAAATAATAAGAAAAGAAAAGAAAAGAATACGAATAATGGAAGAAGGGTGTAAAGGAAAAAAATTGAAAAAAAATGAATGTCTTATTTATTAAAATAAATGAAAATTAAATTAAAAATATACTAAATAACAAGTAAAAGAAAACAAAAATATGTAAAAGTGGAGACAATAGTTCGACCAAGCTTTGGCCTTCTCTTTATCATGGGTCTAATTCATTTCAAGTGATCGAGACCACCTTTATTAATAATGGAGGATTTAATTTTGTGCATGGATAATGTATATTCATGATTTTTTCATTTAAATTCACCCAAATACCCAAAACATATTTTTTATTCTTTTGGAGATCTATTCTCCCCAGGACTCAAGATAGAATGAATGGAAACTCCTAAATGATTTAGTTGTTTCAAAATAATAAAACTTGAAGCACCCTTCATGTGCATCATGTACATTAGGTGACATGGTTGGGCCTTTATGCATGTTGTGTTATAGTATAAAATGAAATGGAAGGGATACCATTGGTGAGTAGTGGGGATGTGGAAAGCTTGGTAGCAATAGAGGTATCATATTTCATCTATCCTTCGAAGTTGATGGAAACTCAAGGTGATGATCATGGAGTTCTTCTAAGGCTTCAATGAAATATGATGGTGGAATGGGGATTTAGTGGTGGAAGTAGAACATGGGCTTGATCTCATAAGAAATAATCCATGATGGATCTCAATGATGCATGGGTTAGAGCCGCAGTAGAAAGTGATCGAAAAGGAAGACCTGAGTGTCTGTGTAACACCCCAAGATTTTTATGAGATATTGTTTTCTTGATTTATTATTTTATACGGTACACCAAGATAATATTTTACTATACACAACACCATATTACCTTATGGTATACATAACAGTATTCCCAACTTGTGTTACACCCAATTTCATATACTTGTGATAGAATTAATTTAACACAAGACTGAGTTAAAGTGAACAACTAAATATTATCATTTTACCTTACAACATATCTATTATAATAGAGGTATGAATTGTATTATCAAAATTATGAAAATATTATTTACACATTTATATATAATTATTTATTAGGTGAAAAATTAATTATTAATTAAAATAAAACCCTTTTCAAATAAAACAAAATGGTTTTCAAGAAAAAATATTTAAATGAAAATAAGTGAGTTTAATAAATAATAAAATCACTCTTGATGTATTTTATTAATGAAATATAAATTTAATATATTCAATATAATGTTTAAAATTCATCTTATATGTTTTCTTGACATGATATAAGACAAAATTTGATAATTAATGTAAAAGAAGTATTTCTAAAAAATGCAGTTTTACCGTCATTTGATGGATCATCCATTTTAAATCTAGTTTTGACATTATTGTATAGAATATTTAAGAAAATAAAATTTTTATTCATAATTGGGATATATAATTTTAATTTTGGGTGATATTTTTATATTATTAAAATAAGTTTGGAGTTTTAATTAATAGTAAAAATATACTTAAGTTTAATTCAAAACCACATTTTTTTACTAAAATAATTTAACTGTTTATGTTATATTATTTAATGGGTTTAAATTATAAATAATACATATTTTAATAAATTAATATAAATTTTTTTATGGAATTAATTTTACTAGGAATTTATATGTAAAAAAATTTCAATCTTTTTCATTGTTTTAACTTTAAGGACCCATTTTTCATTCTGATAAAGGTATTATTTTTAAATTAATTACTGAAACATATGTGTTTTGAATTTTTCAAAATATATTCAATATTTTTTATCTGTGTTTCCAAATTATTTAAATATATTTATTTTTTGGTTGGGCATTATTAATAATATCTTCAGTATTTTTTATTAATAATGTAAAAAGGTAAATTTGGTAATTAAGGGTAAATATATTATTAGAACATTACCCTAACACTTTTCCTAATATAATTGCATGATTTTTATTCTACCAAATCATCATTGGGTTGAAATTGTATCATTCAGAAGCCACATGGATGAGATTAGTATATTTAATGTATTTTATTTAAAGATAAGTTACATATGTCTTACTCAAATTTTAATAAATAAATCAATTTTAATATAAGGTTATACAGAAGATAATTTCCATCCTAAATACTCATATTAAATCTAAAATATTTTGATTTATCAGGAAAATTTATTTTCAATTTTCAGGATAGAAATAATTATCATAACGGTTTATATATGGATGATGCAAAAACTATTCAACTGATTAAAAATAAATGACATAATTTTTATTAAAATTATTATGACCATTAACAGACACAAAAGCATGACCAAATCTTATTTTCAAAGTATATATAAACCATAATCATAAAATGTTTGAGTTAGTGTCCATTAGGATCCTTATAGAAGAGATTATTATATTTATATTATTTTATTTAAAGTGATGTTATACTTGTAACATTAATGTTTTAAAAAGTATATCTTCTTAATGATTGGTTCTCCAGAAGATATATAATACTAAAAGTTTTCTTCTACAATATATTAGATTTCTCTTCCTCGTAGTATTTTATTTTTAATTTTAATTTAAAAAATAAGTGGAGTAATAATTACATAAAACTAGTGTATTAATTATTCTATTAATGGAAATACTAAATTAATTTTATTAAAAATATTAAAATAAATATAATTTGAATAATTTATATATCCAATTATTTTTATTTTTTACCTTGACCCCATATGGATATAATAAAATATTTTTTGAGGATGACATCTTATCTGGATATTTTTTAAAATCCAAGAATTTAATATTGTTAAAATTGACACTATTGTTGTTTTTTCAAAATAATGATTTACTAAATTATTTAAAAATCACTTTTTTTTAAAAAAAATAATAAATGATTATATGTTTTACAATTTTTTAAATTATTTATTTATAATTTAATTTATATCTAATAACTAAGTAGTTCACCCTTTTAATATTGAAATGTTTTTACCCTTGTTAAAATGAAATAGAATAACTAAGTAAAAAATTAAAATTATATGTTTTTAATAGATAGAAAAATATTTCTATAATTTATTGGTTGATGATATTACAACCTTATAACATCTCATAATCGAAACTATGATATTTTGGATGTTTTTGGATGGGGTATTGTTTTATTATAAATTAATATTTTTGGAGATTCAAAAATTGCCCCTCTCCTCAATTATAAAAGGGAACCCCCCCTAAACTCTTCACTTAACATAAATCCTTAAAGATCTTCCACCCCCTACCCATTTCCCTTATCAAATTCCATAGTTACATTCTAGATGTTCTCGTCTTCTCGAAATACAAACTCTAGTCCCTTTAAGAGGAGATCTAGAGGGAGTTTACCAAAGAAGAGGTAATATCCTCTACCGACTCTCTCAATATCATTTCTACTTCTACTTCTTCATACTTTATTTTTTTCAATTATAAAGTTATAAATTCAGTATAAACTATATTTTGTGATGTTTATATGGTTTGGAACAACCTTATTCTACTATCTATCTATCCTATGATGAATGAAATCACCATGTGTGCATACGTACATTTTACTATCTCCACGCCATGGTGTAATCTATTTTTCGCCACACCATTAATTGGACGGTTATAATGATGGAAATAATAACTATATATAATTATCATACAGATTATTTAACAAAAAATGTACCATACACTTCCATACTTTATACTATTAATGAAATTATGTCATCACTCATACGTACATACAACCTAGTGTTTCCACGATGTGATGTGATTCTTATCCATGGCCACCATTCTTGAATTATTATATAATTGTATCTAATGAATAAATATTATATATATTACCTTCATATAATTCTTAAAATGATAAAACTATGTTAAATTCACAATAATTGGGTCATGTATGACAAAACTCATAAGAGATAATAAATAAGTTAACTCCAAAAGAAGAGTAATAATGAAATATTATAAAAATTGTGTTAATATGATCATATATGATATCATAAATATAAATATGGTTATGGAATAAGTTAATGACATTATTTAAATAATTATACTCGAGCTTTGGATACATTCAAAGGAAATTAAAGATAAGGTAAGGGGTTATTTTATCTCACTTTTATTTCTGTTGGACATATGGCTTATACAACATATATTTCTTTTGTGTGGTGTTTATGCTTCCCAATAATGTTTTTATGATTAGTATTATGAATGTTATGATATTTAAAATAGTCATCTAATTTTATTTATTTTATGAGTCATATTATATGAATGATTAAAATTTTTAAGAGATAATTTTTCAATCTCGTTATTATCCAAGATTATTTACACATATGCATTTACAGGGGTATATGTATCGTCTATTTACTTGTTTTACAAAAATTCTTTCATAAAATGTTTTACTATTCTTATATAGATGTTAAAAGTAATTTTAACCCATTTTTACTTTTTACTACATGGTTTTAATGGATTATTTCTTTCATTTTCAAATGATGTACTTTTTTCCTTTCTAGAAAAAGTACAAGAACAATGATTTATTATCTTATATGGAATGAATGTATTTTTATGATTTATTGAGTACTTATTTCCATAAATCCCCCCTTACATGTATTCCATATTATTTTCAAATAAAATTTTTTGTTCTAAAATTGTACTACATTTTATTAAAAGGCAACAATTGGAAAATGAAATGATATTTTCCTGAAGAATTAATTTCATGTGTTTTATCAAAAAAGTTTACATCTATTTTGACATAATTTCATAAGGATATGTTTTAAGTATTATATACATATATTACTAAGGTTCTATTATGTTTATGATTTTATTCTATTTATAAAATCCAATTTTCTTTTATGAATTATGTTATGATGGAATGATGTTTAAGAAAACCCATTTTATTCCATGGGATATGATTTGATGAATGATTTATGTTTTTGTGGAACATGTAAGGATGATTTCATTATGTGAAATGTGGGAACTATATCTACCTCCAATGCATTTAGAAATTATGGATAAGAAATTAAGTAGATATGTTATTCACGAACTTGATTCCATGTTCACAATTCTATGCGTGTACCTAGTTTTCATGTCCATAATTTTTTGAGTGGACCTAGTTTCCATGCCCATATGTTTATGCACGGGCCTGATTTCATACCCTTAATTTATTGACTGGACCTATTACTATTTATACATGTTCACAAGGTTATGAGTTTATGTGTATGCCACAATTTCATGTCTTATGGTAATGTTGTGATTTCATGGATTATTTCTTTGATTTCCTTATGGTACGTTCATATAAACAGCCAATATTTATTCCATGATTCTTGATGTGTAGGGTATGATCATATATTTTCACAATCAAATTATGATACCCTTATTCTCATGATCTTCCTACACATTTCCTTTTTATACCCTTATTGAAGATCTTATCTCATCCCTTTTTCTGTTTTCTTTTCCTCAAGTTATACAGAATGGTTTTAGGTAGGGGTACTAAAGGTGAATATCTCTATGGGAGAGGGTGAAGATATTTCTCCAAGATAGAAGAATGGATTCTAGGATTAGAAATGCACTATACTATTATAGTCCTTAGGCTTGCAATTGTAAAATGTAATGAAGGTTCGTCTAAAGATATGTAATATCCATGTACATAACACTTGTTTCATTATAGTCTAATGAAAATTTGAGTAGGATCGAGACAAATGAGATTGTTTTTGTTAAATTTGAGTAGTACGTGTTTATAAATCTATCTGATATAAAATTTGTTAATCATAGAGTTCCAACATATAATA
Organism: Viscum album; assembly: GCA_963277665.1. Taxonomy (NCBI): domain Eukaryota; kingdom Viridiplantae; phylum Streptophyta; class Magnoliopsida; order Santalales; family Viscaceae; genus Viscum; species Viscum album. Next base: position 407,726,412 of record OY728129.1, on the reverse strand, counting down.
CAAAACATGGGACCAATATGTAAATGAAGTCACACTAGGAATGGAGGACCCCTTCACACCTATATGCACTACCTTGTGATGAATACTATCTCATACTACCACCTTGTTTGAATGAAACTCACAACCCATCCGAGTGGGTTCCATCCCACAACACCGTAAGCACCCCTCCAATAAGATAGGGGTTGGAGACTAGTGCAGAGTAGGGATGTCACTAACATAGGGTGCCTTAGCCTATATTCCAATACACATGAACACATCCCTATGTTTATAAAATTATTAAACTAAAAAAAACTGAACAACCATGCATGCATACATCTAAATCCCCCAACTAGAGTATGAGAGGATGTAAAAGAAATTAAACATGGCCAAATACAAGCCCACCAAAAATTAACTGAAAAAAACATGAAAGTAATACTATTAACCTTTATCAATGTACCACGGGATCACTCCTCAGTTTTTCTGGCCTCACAAAGCATTATCTAGTCATGGTCTGTTAAGGACCCTATCAAAAGGCCGATTTTCTGTACAAGAAATGATAGGTACAAGAAAAGTATGTGTGTGGGTGAATATAAAAATACCTAGGAGGAAACCCCAAAACCAAAAATCATAATGAAATTAAAAAATATTTATCTCTATACATGCATATTTTTACAAAACATACAAAAAAATATTATCAAGATATACTCAATCAAGAAACACATTCTAAATGTATGTCAAAACCATAATGCCATCTTGGAATTTCTAACTTGAAGGTTTCTCGAAGCACTCATCCAGGATAACACACTCCTAGGTTAGATAACACTGTTGAATTCCACCCTAGAGGTAATTCTTATCAGGTATCTATAATATAAATACACACTAAAGGTCCTAATAGGTACAATTTATGGATGAGGATCACTCCCAATGCCATGGGGTATACTAAAAACTCAATCTAGATTAACACTCTAGGTAGATGATGAATGCCCATGTAGTGTTGGAAAAACCTTTAACAAGAACACCACTTAGGGAATAAATATGAATACAAGATCTCACTATATTCCACACATAAGGGTTCCAACAACTCTATTCAAGGTGTATTGTTGAAGGGATCATTGTCCTCTATGTAGGAGGTGACTACATATGAACCCTCTGGGAAAAAGGGAAGGAAAAACCCCTATTAAAACAGCTCCTTGATATAGATAAAAGGGGAGTAAAAGGTCTTGAATCCATCATTTTAGGAGTACATGGTGTTTAATAGGGTTACATACCATGTCCCATCAGTCACAGGTCCCGCTATGTAAACAGAATAAGTCACGTGTCATGTGTCTATTTGTCTGTACATGGTGTGTCTGCCACCAATGTACTCTGTTTGTGTGCCATTACCTAACGTAACCATTATGACTTTTCCCATGATTTATTGCATTTCCTATCACATGTACTTTGTTCTTGGATGTGTCTATGTAGGGGAGTACTTGACATGCTCCAACCCGTGTATACCAGACTGTGTCATTGTAACATCTGAGGTATACACCTATCCATCGGGGAAAGGCCGCACACTATGGGATAAGGTCACACACTGTGTGATAATTATATCCTTCTTTAAACCCAATATTCCACAAGGAGGTTCCCACATGGTGTGTGTCTCCACATTAAATGTCATGAACTAAATAAATTTCTAGAATCCCTGATCTGGTTTCCGCTCATCTAATTTGGTGCTCCGACCACGATTCTGGAAGCATCATGCCCAAAAATTGATTAAATAGGTTTGAAGAGCCCTTCCATCGATGAAAAACATCATCTATCTCTTCAATCTATTTGGAAAATTCCTTAGAATAGTGTTCTTTGTCGCGCGCCAAAGAACATGAAAATCAGGTACCCACATCATCTGGCCCACCATTGTTTCAATCATCACACCACCATCATGTCATGCTAATCCTTGATCTAAAATATTAGATTGTTGCACCAATAAAAATGTGGAAAAACCGATTCATTGGGATATGTCGAACCATGGGCCAATAAAGAATACTTGTGAGGATTTATAAATCGAGGGAGAAATTTAGAAATGTAATCATTAGGAAAAGACATAAATCTATGCTTGTGTAGACCTCAATTCATTGTTTCTAGAACAAAAAGTGAATAACAAACAACAATGAAGAAATAATATTAATAAACCCCCAAAAATAAACCTTTCTCATAAAATGATGAATCTCTGAATCTATATGTTGGTCGACTGATTCATGTTTATCATCGAAATTAAGAAAGAGGAAGGAATCCAATCAAAAAAAATCCCACATCAATTTAGATCAATCTATAATGAAGAAATGAGTTGTTCTATGATCATTAGTGAGATCCATTGATTATTTTTCATGTCAATAATCGATCCATGGTTTGGTTTTTTCCACTAATATAATTGCTTCCAATGGATCCAATGGATCTCATCGATTCACAAGGTTATACGGCTAGCCCAGTAAATTTTCCAGAATCATGTATTTGAAGATGAAAAATAGGTCTCTAAATCAACAGGGAAAAAATAATTTAATTATTGATTTAAATCATTTCCATGACTGGGATAAATTTTACACAAATGACCTATTCTGAAAAAAAAAATCATGCCATGCCTAGGATTAAACCCACGCTTTGAACTGAACGATACTCTCATATTTTGGATCCATCCCTCATTTAGAATATATTAAAAAAATTTAACAAAAATGTGCATGTGTTTTATTTAATATATTTAATATATCCAAACCATTTATTCTTGGCACACTAGGCATCAAAATAACGCTACATGTCAGTGCCTAATCTCAAAAATAATCCATAAAATATCAAAAAATAATACATGAAAAAATTAGAGTCATTACATTATCACCACCTTAGGGATTTCCATCTCAAAAAGAAAAAAATGGGGATAAACAATGAGATATGGGTACTAAGCATGAATTTGATCCTCCTACCCCTACTCACTCTACAAGAGATTCTTATGCAACCACATGAAATTAAATAAATAATCAATCGCCCGTGAAGGATTTTATCCTTTCAATCATCAATCACTACTAGGTACTTAGCAATGGTATCTTCTTCCTTGATATATATCATTACCCAGTCGATAACTGGGAATGGGTCATTAACATACCTCATCTTCTATGACTCATTGAAGGTGTTTTGTACCCAGTCTGACTATTTGGTAGAGCCAAGAAGTCTGACACCTCACCAACTCAATAAAGTGTTTTTAAATGGACATTCAATCTTGAAGATATCCTGTCTCCCCATACAAATATCAATAATCCATGTCTAGTTGAAATCCATAGGAACACATGTTATCCCTCCTCAAAGTCAAAATTCCTCCATAATTTACTATAATAAGACTTTGGATGGATCTATGTAGTACTCATCTTCTCCTGTTTGATCTGTAATTTATCGGTAGTAGCTTGCACGAACTCTAGGAAAATGATTGGATAATCTCCTGGGTTAGTCTAGCAATGTGGTGATCTATATATTTAGCCATTTAAAGCATCAAACGCTTCCATACCAATAACGGAATGGTATATTTTTTTACATAAACTCTACCACTTGTAGGTGATCCTGATAACTACAACTAATGCCCAATGTTTAAGCGCACAGAATGGCCTATAGAACCTGAATTTTTTTCTCAGTCTATCCATTATTTTGGGATGAAACATTATTCCCAAGTGTTACTATGTATCAAAAACCTCATGGAATCAATTCCATAACCAATATGTGAAGCGATCATCATAGTTAGAAATAATCCTCACAAAAAATCCATGTAGTCAAGTTATCTCCTGCACATAGAGGGATCACATCCTCTCTACTGAACTCTTCTCCCAAATAACTAAGAAGTGTTAAAACATGGTGAGTTGGTATATGATCACTAAGATATAGTCGAATAATATAGAATTAAGTGGTAATACTACAATTAATTCCATGGCTATTCCATCCCACGTCCACTCTGTAACATCTAGGGGTTGAGCTACACCTGATGGAACTTGGTGATGAACCTTCACTTGATGACAAGTAAGGCTTCGAGAGATAAACTTTTCAACACCTTTCTTCATCCATGTACTTGAAAACTAACATAGAAGGTCCTGTTATATCATATACAAACCTTGATAAACTACAAATTGGGATGTATGAAAATATCTCATAATCTCCCCCCACAACATCACTATTACCAATGTGTATTGTTTGAAAAGAGAAACATGCTCCCCACCTTTTAAAAATCCATCAATAGTATTTCGAGTGGATATCAAGGTATATAGGGTCTCATAATCATCATCTCCAAGTTGTGCCTCACTGAATCACTATAAATGTGTAGGGGTAAAAAATATTGAATAGAGGTAATCTTCTGCATCCCTATCCACAAAGGGTAAATATAACGAGGATAACTTTTTGATTTATTTTTTAGCAATAGTGAAAAAAATCTCTTGCTGATATCATCTGCTACCACGTTCCCTTTACCAAGAGAATATACAATATTGAATTCATAATCCTTGAGTAAATATATCCATTTAATCCATCTCTATATAATATCCTTACATTAGAAGTTATACTTGAGACTCTTGTGATCAAAATAGAAGATAACACGCTCTCCTATCATGTAGTGTTTCCACATCATTAGTGTGATCACTACCAATTCTAACTTAATATCTGGAGTCAAAACATTATGGTCATGTGGTATAAACTAATAATAACAATAGGAAATCACTGTCTACCTCTGCATTAGAACACAACCAATACTAGTTCCTGATGCATCGCATGACTCTACATACTCAACACCCACCACTAGAAATCTCATAATGGGAGCTGTAACATCATATCCCTCATCATTTGCTTGAGAAGGATGAATAACATTACATGGACTTAAGTGACATCAATAAGATGCCAAAATCTGGAAATAAATTCCAATGGATTCATTTAAAATTAGGGTTTTATTTTGCCTTTGAAAATAAAATAACCAACCAAACATGTGATAACCAAACAAACCACTACATGATACATCCTAAAAAATAATTAAAACACAATTAAATAATTTATATCATAACCAAATAAAAATATTACCACATATGAATACTAAAAAACAACCAATTACATAGTAGAAGACTACAAGACCAACAAAACTCAAAGACAACCATAACTATAAGGCTCCAACAATATTATGGCTCCAACTCCACAATATACAAAGTGTCACTAAGCACAATTAGAGAAGTGTGATACTTTACCTTTTCCCATGTCCCAATAAAAAAAATTATAAAATCATAGGAGTTTCAAATTAGGGGTGATTAATGAAACTAAGTAGGTTTTCCCGAAATAAATTCACTATTCATGACAATATGATAGAACATGTTATCATATTTATATAAAACCTTTTATATACAAAATTAAAAATAGTTTATATCAAAATATAAATAAATTTCCATGTCAAAAAAATTTTCCAATAAAATCCATTATCCAATGAAAGTAACCAACATGTCATTCTAACCATTTAATTAATTTAATTGGCATTACCCATTCCATATCACATGTCCAAACATACACACACTCACACCAACAAACATGCATGGTGTTTTTATTATGGTGGTAATTCCTTTCCATAACCCATACCCTTTGATGGTGGTACATTACAACCAATATCCATCCATTCAAAACATTATTAACCATTTAATCCACATCACCTACAAATTAAACCATTTCAACACAATTTAATCAATTCAATAAAACTACAATTTTATTGAAAACCATAACCCCAACCCAACTAAATAAAACAAACCCTTTACTGAAACCCATTCTTCCAACAAAACATTTCAATAAAACTAGTATTTTATTGAAAACCATTTTACATGCATCAGAACCAAAGCACCATTTCGAAATCATAATTTTAGAATCATTTTACCAAAATATTCTTTGTCCAACACACTTAATTTGGCACAATACCACAAAATTCTACCAAACAAGGCCTCTTAAAATCATTTATCAATAGGATCACAATAAATTTGACACAAAAAAACTAATTTTTAATAAATCTTTCAAATATTAAATATTGTATTTTATCGGTAATCCACCTAAATTGGTATTTATCGGGAAAATTAATAAAAAAAATCAAACACCAATGAAACCTTCTTAAATATCCAAAACTCAGCCTTAGATATCATACTGTATCATTAAAAAAGAAAAATATAATCATATTTGGCATAAAAAACCATAGATCTATCCATAATTGAATTAGATATATGGAACCGAGGGGTAGAGAGAAGAAAATATAAGGAAAACCAATAAAAACTACCATGAACGATAACTTACCACAATAATTTGGCATAGACGCACCAAGAGAATCCATTAGATTGCGTTCAGATCAATTGGAGAAGCCTCTACTGACTTTGGGAGGATACAATCTAGACTTAGGTAGAAATAAGGGGTTAAAATGCATCACTGACCTAGATCCGTGTTTTTTGGATCTAGTTTTAATATTGTTCAAGGTTAGTTTTATCATTATGAAAACCATGTTCTAACTGTGTGCCAGCTACAAACTCTAGAGTTTACCTATATGGTTGTCTCATATAGTTAGAAAAACCAGGAACTAATAATGAAAAAGGAAATAATCCAATGTTTCACGATTTCTCTAAGTAGACTGCGTGTTTTCGAAAAATTGTTCTCCTGCTTGTGCACCTTACCCTCAACCATTGTATCATTGTGCATAGTTTCATGTAAGAGTTTTATGGTTTTCACTAATCGTGAACCAACCATGCACCTTTATACGATATCTAAAAGCATTATAAAAGTTTCAAAAACATCCCATACATCACTCATTCACTTTATATAATTAAAAATAATAAATAAGGGTTAATTATTTGAAACCAGGGTTGCTACATCATCCCCACCATTATCTTTTTAATCCTTAGAAATTTGAAAACCACTGTTGTCCCGAATGACATTAGGTAATTTCTTGATCATTTCCTTCTTGTGTTCCCAAGTATCCCATTGAATCTAACCTTGTTTCTACAAAACTAACACAAGACTGCTAATTTTCCGATGCAATAATTTCTCTTTCCTATCCACAATTTGCAATGGGATATATACTAATGAAGAATCTGGCTCTAGTTAAACATGATTACATCTAGTCAAATATTAAGGATCAGTCAGATATTTTTTTAGTCAAGATACATGAAACACATTATGCACCACACTAAACTGTGTTGGGAATTCCAATCTATATTCCACCTCTACAACTCATTCAACTATATCTATGGGCCTACGTATCTAAGATATAACATTCCCTACTTCTAAAAAAATTGTGTACAAGCTTTGGAGAGATCATAAAAGGGAATAATCTCTCGCCAAAATGGAAAATAGTTATCAATGATGATCCACATACTATTTCTGATGACTTTATGTAGTCTCCATCTATTTCCTAACCAACTAAATCTTCTCCATTATTTCATGGAAAAGACTCAGTACAACCAATGATGTTTCACCAATTTCTACTCAATAAATTAGGGAAATACAAGGAAAATCAAAAAATAATTCAAAAGGATCTATATGTATGAAGTCCTTATAAGTATTGTTATATCACAACTCCAGAAATGCTATTTTCTCTTCCCATGATCCACCAGAATCTATTACACAATCTTTTAACATGTATTACAATGTTTTTTTCATCCTATTGGATTTACTATCCATCTAAGGATTATAGAACATGCTCATGTTCAACTAAGTCCCAAGGGATTTCTGTAAGGATTTATAGAAATGAGATGTAAACCTGAACTTTGTGTCTGACGTTATAGAAATTGGAATTTAATTTATTTTTATCACTTCTAGGATATAGATTTTTTTGACAATTCTTCTTCTATATGAGACTCAGGGTTTAGTCTGAAATGATTTTACATTTTGAGCTAACCCCTATCACCTGTATGGCATCACATTTATGAAATGTTCATGGATAACCTATTAAAAATGTATTGATATGTACTCCCATATCCAAACATTAATAGGTAAATACTGCAACATACCTACTATTCATTGATGTTCTGCCTCCACCTATTGGGAATTTATGTATCTCGAAACAAACTCATCACCAAAATCTTCATACCAACCTTCCAATATAATGATTTCAACGCCTTATACATTTTTTTTTCCTTTATTAACATCCCATTTTTAATGGTGATAAGCCTGAATATTTTTTTCCTAACAAAATATTAGTACTACCATCCAATTTTTGAACCACGCCACTGAATTTTCATCCATCTTCTATCCCTCAATCGTCTCCCCACCATTGAGTTTTTACATCATAGAAAAAATTCAACTTCATGTGTTCTTGTATCTCTAATCATATCCACCAAATCGAGAACAAACATATCTAAAAATAAATTCTTGACTTCACCTAGGTCTTCACATTCCATGTTCACGTCATCTAGAATCGATATCAACTGCTACTCATACAAATTTTCTTTTTCAAACTGAGCATATGACTTTCTTCTTAATGCATATGCCACCATATTGTCTTTACTCAGTGCATAAATCAACTCAATGTCCAAAATTTTTAGATTCTACATCCATATTATTTATGTAATATTCAAATCCTTTTGTGAGAAAATATTCTTCAATATCTTATGATCAATGAATGTAATAAATTTCTCATCGAAGAGATAATGATGCCATGTTTTTAAAGAATGAACTAAAATATCTAAATAAAAATCATGTGTTGACTAGTTGTTCTAATGTTAATGAAACTTCCTTTCACTATAAGAATCAATATTATCTCCTTTCATGAGAACACATCCCAACTTAGAGCTTGAAGCATCACAATACACCACATACCCATATCCTAATTCTGGAAAAAATCAAGATTGGTGATGATGTAAGGATAACATTAAGCTCACAAAAATACTCATGGAATTCCTCACTCCATTGTAAGGAAATATTCTTCTTCATCTAATATGTCATAGGTGAGGCCAGTTGTGAAAATTCATTAATGAAAAACCGATAATAACTAGATAAACCAATAAAATTGTATATCTAAAAGATGTTGTTCGGTGCATTCCAAGATATAATAACTTCTATATTTTTTTTGATCCACAGTAAAACTTATTTCAAATATTACATGGACAAGTAAATATACCTCTTGTATTTAAAAATCACACTTTGATAGTTTGGCATACAAACAATGATCCCTCAATATTCCCAACACTCTCACGGAGTGTGGTTCATTATCAGCCCTGTCTCATTAATACACCAATATTTCATCCAAAAACACCATAAAAAAGAATCCATATATCACATAAATATATTATTTATCAATTCCATAATGAAAACTGGTGAATTCATATGACTGAAATATATTACCACATATGCACAATGGCTATATCTGCTCCTGAAATCCATCTTCAAAATATCATCCTTCCAAACTCGTAGATGGTGGTATCCTAATCGCATGTCAATCTTAGAGGACCAATGTTTTATACTTAATTGATTGAATAGATCAACAATAAATGGATTTGGATACTAATTCTTTATCATAACTTGGTTAATCTTTTGATAAACCACACACATCTAAAGAGTTCCATCTTCCTTCTTGACAAACAAGACTGGTGATGACCATAGAGATATGACTAGCCTTATGAAAACATTTATTTTTAGATCCTCGTGATTTAATTTAATTTCTTGTAATTATTAAATTTCTATTTTTTATGATGGAAGGGAAATATAACTGGTCTCTAGGAGAAGATCATTCATAACCTCCAATTCTCATACATGTAAAAACCTTGATAAATTTATGGGAAACACATTTGGAACAAGGTAACAATATTTAGGAAACTAATATTCTCAATCTCTTTCATTGATTCCAAAATCAACACAACCATATGATATGATATTGTTTGAACTGTTGATGCTAACAAGCCTGTTTCACCCACCTTTACACTCCTTTCTCCAATAAATAGAGGCTCAACACCATACTCAGATGTGAAACTATACATTATTATATAATAGTAGATGTAAGACTTGAACATAGTCAACAAAATCATACCAAATATTATATCATTAGGATCCATCTAATGAAAAGAGAAATCCCAAATCAACTCTTCCTGATCAAGAGTTATAGGACATTCTCTACACAAAAAGGCTCGATTGTCTCTGTTATCCATATGCATTTTTTGTTTTAACACTTACCGTGTCATTCGAAAATATAGATACATCAAATCGAAATATAAATAAGTAATAAATTAATGTGATGAACTCGTATCAAACTAAACTTTTCATAAGGGTTGAATCCAAAAGAGTCATACCCTTCATGGTTGATGGTCTAGAATGATCATCCATAATAACCTACTTATCCCTATTAATGGGTTTGTCACTTAACATTTTTCTCTATTACCTTAATGAGATTTCCTTTGAAGAGGAGTAATGGTATTCCTAAAATCACCATCTATATCTTTATTCTAGTGACAAATGGTAACCTGATTCTCTCTCCAAATCGAAGCATATGACCTATACGACACTCTAGAAGTTTCCCGAAGACCCAGTTTTGGAGAGCAGTGTCAATAGAATTGAAGATGCACCATATGTTTGCAATTGTTTCATGCGTTGGGTGGTCCTGTACATTCTCACTTCATATGACTAAGAGGTCCACATTAGAAACATCTGGTCATTCTCCTAGGTCTTGGAGTAAGATTTATCGATCCAACTATCGAATCTGGATTTGTACTCCCTCCTTGTAAATAGGTTTCCATCTTCCACTTTTTCATAGTATTTGAGTTCCCACCATTTCCCATATGTATCATCATACTTCCTCCACCTGTAGCTCATGAGATGTCCCTTTCATCTACGGTCACATTACTAACCATTTTTGTATAATTCATAATATAGAGAACACAATTATTTGATTGAATTTCCTACCTCATCCAAGATTCAAAATTATGTTCCTTTAAGAATGCACTAGCATCATCTTCAGGTAAAAAGTGCAATAAATTCGTGAATTTTTCCACATACCATGTGATAAAATAATTATTCTTCTTCTAAATAAATAATTATTCAATTATTTTGATTCTGAATGCATGAGGATATAATTTTTTGTTAAAAAATTCATCAAAATCCTCCCATCCAATTCTTTGATCTACTTTAGCCTGTATAGATAAACCCCAAAACTAGCATGAAAATTATTCTAGTACATAATTTTCTAGGATGAATATTAGCTCAACCGGTGTGTTGATGAAATCAAATATATGATTCCGCCTTGTTAGTCACACCTCTACTTTTTATGGTTCAAAATCACGCCAAAATATCAGTGGATTATGTTTCTAGTAATGGATGGAGAGAACCACTTATATTGGATCATCCCTCTTATTCCCATTGTCCATGACCGGGATTTCTAGGACAATACTCTTAACCAGTTGTTGGTTCACATGTGGATCAGGTTCCACCACAGTCTTAGCAGCTTCCACCAATTGGTTTCTACAAGTCCAATTGGGTGCAATTTCTTATAAAAACAACAAACACCATAGATTTCACTATCTACTTACTAAAGGCTTATCATTTCAAATTATACCACATCATACTATCACAACAATGATTTCAAAATTAAAATATTTTCAATGTTCATCTATTTTTGAAAAGTATCACTTTTTTTGAAAATAAAACCATTTTCAAAATTTTACAATGATGCTACCTTTGATAATCATTATTTTCAAAACAATTTCAACATTTCATAGAAAAATAAAATTATTTCACCCAATAATATTTCATCACTAAAATGAATAATGTACTCCTAGTGGGAATTAATTTTTGAAATGCATTTAATTATCACCACATTAGTTAAACCCATGACAATGAGATTCCATATTCTATGTGTCCCCAAAAACAATATGTACCCAACACCAATATAACATGATGTTCAACATAAATTGGATAGCTATGTATTTTTATGCTCTAAATTTCAAGTCCTGACAGTCCTAATCCTTTATACCAACCCAACATAAGAAATATACTAGGCTAAATTTCCTCTCTTATAATAACATAACTGATGAACACTTTTTCCACAAAGATATTTGGATAGAAAAATATGAGTCAACATTAAACATCCCACCCATCCTCATTGGATTGAGAATGCATAAGCACATTACATGGAAAAAAAGACTTCCCTAAGATTCCAATGGATATAAATAAATTCCAAGGGGTTTATTTACAGTTAGGGGATTATTCCCCTTGAAAAATAAAACAACCCACACAACACGTTATAACCAAATAAACTACCACATGATGCTTGATAAAAAATAGAGACAACTATAGAATATCTTTTATATAAAATACAAATCCAAAGAGTACAACAATGGAAGACTATAAAACAACCAAGTACGTAGTGGAAGACTTTAAGACCAATAATACTCATAGAAAATAATTACTCCAAGGCTCTAAAAAGCCTTATAGTCTAACTCCAAAATAACCCACGTGTCACTAAGAACCACAAGAGAAGTTTGATACCTTTACTTCACCCATTTCTGGATAAAAAACTTCTAGAATAGAAGAAAAGTGACAAAGTAGGGATGATAAATAAAACACAATGTGTTTTCCCCAAATTACTTCCCTACTAAAACCACTTTGATAGAAAATGATAGAACATTTATATAAAAACGTTTATATAAAGAAATTCAAAATAGATTATATAATAATATAAAACAATTTTATAGTCAAAATAGTTTCCCATCAAAATAAATTTTCCATTGAATGAAACCAACATGTCATTCTACTAATTTAATCAATTTAATTGGAATTACCCATTCCATATCACATATCCAGGCACACACACCCACACCCACACACAATCTTGGTGTTACCATTATTTTGGAACACCACATACATAACTCATACACTTTGATGGTGGAACATCATGACTAATATCTATCAATTTCACACACACACATTCGTTTAATCGATATCACATTCCAATAATACCATTTCTACAAAATTTATTCATTTTAATAAAACTGTAGAATTTTTAGAAACCATATCAACAACCCAATTCAATAAAACCAAGCCTTTATTGAAAACCTGTTCTAAAAAACCATTTAAATAAAACTCATATTTTATGGAAAAGCATTTCCATGTATCAAAACGAAATCACCATTTTAAAATCATGTTACCAAAATCACCATTGTCCAACACACCCAATTTTGCACAATACCATAAAATATCACAAAACATAGTCTTCCAACAATCATTTCACAGTATTTTAAGAATCAATTTTACACAAATAAACAAATTTGACATCAAGACATAAAGTTATAAATAGAGGAGTTGATATTGAAGACACCTACATCAATATTTATGGAAACAATTAATAAGCCCATTCAAATTCCAATGAAACAGGGATGAACATCCAATAATCCATCGAAGATCTATTACCCTATCATCAATAAAGACAAATATAGTAATATTTTTCATCAATAAAATTTTATCTATACATATTAGAAGTAGATATAATAAACTGATAGTGGGAGAAGTATATCTATGGAAAACTAATATAAAATACTAATAATGAGAACTTACTATGAGAATCCAACTTTGACGCACCAAGAGAATCCACTGGATTGTCACAGTAATGATAGGAGGAGACTCTACGACCTTTGGGAGGAGAAATCTTGAGTTATGGACATTTTACAGAAAAAAGAGGGGTAAAAACCCAAAACCGACCTTGATCCACCTTTTAAGGATCTAGATCTTAAGTCGTACACAGTTAGGAAAACCCTGTGTAGCTACTGCTTCATGTGTGGGCTTGAACAGTTAGAAGTACTATTCTCCAATCACACAAAATCTCATTATGTCATGTTTCATTATTTCTCCAAGGAGGCTTTGTGGTTTGGAAAAACCATTTTCCCACCTTTGAACCTTCCCTAGGGCCACTACCTCCTTATGAATGGTTTCCTGTAGTGGTTTCATGGTTCTAACTAACCATGCACAAATGATACATCTTTATAAATTCCTTAAAAGCATTCCAAAAGTCTCCAAAACCCTCCCAAACATCACCTATACTATTTATATACTTATAAATCATAAGGAAATTGTTACATACATAAAACCAGGGGTACTAATGGAGTTATCATAAATCTATGTCTTGACTAATAAAATTTTTTCTGGGACCTATCTATCCACATGGATGACTACACCTTTTTCCAGAATGGCCCGAAGGCCTTCATTTTTATTTTATTATGCATAATACGTCTTTTAAAGGTTGAAGGGGAACCCGTACATGACCTGTAGGCCCATGGAACAAGGCCCAACATGAATCGTAATAAATGACCCAAAGCCCCAGAGGCATACCATTCCCATTACATGACGGTTAGGCCCAACCCACTAGAACTGTCCCTCCCCAGCTTCTGTATCATTGATTACCAAGCTCTCTACCTAGAATTGCGGATCGGCCAGCATTTCCCCATCCAAAGCTACATAGTGCCTAGTCCTAATGGTGGTTTCCATACCCTCTCATTCTTCTAATCTGGTTAGCTCTGTTTCTGGTAACTGCTACTCTTGTTGCTCTAATCCTCTTCTAGGGACTTCTCTGTGTGAACTGGGATTCTCCATTGTCTCTGTGGCCCGAAGGCCCTGGGGCCCGAATGCCCTGAGACCCATAGGACCAAACCAGGGTCTCAAAGGCCCAAATAGAGTGAATAGTTCGGGCTACTACAGTACCGAATAGTACCTGCTACAGTACCCAGAAATTCACCTCATCCCGGTTTTGAACCTGGGTCTCTTGGATGCTAAGTAAGAGCCCTTACAACTCGGGTATGTGCTCGTTGGTAGAAGACTACACCATTAATATAAAATATTTCATGGGTTATATTATCCTGCATAAATAAGATATCAACCATTGATAATATTCTACCAACTCAAGGAATCTCAGCACCTACATAACCCTCAATGGTGGATCTGAAGCTAAAACTACCTCAACCTTTGCTCAGTCCAGTGCCACTCTATCAATTGAGTGAATGTGTACTAAAAATTAGACTATATGAATCTGGAATTGGAATTTTGAGATATTCCTTTAATTCTATTTCTCTTAGAGTATGGTTAAAACAACGCTAAAGTGTCTCGTGTGCTTCTCCTCATATTCCAAGTACACTAGGATATCATTGATGAAGTCTACTAAGAAATGGTCCAAGAAGGGATAAAAGACCCGATTCCTGAGTTGCATGAACACTATTGGGTGGTTTTTCACACCAAAGGGAATCACAAAGTACTCATAGTTTCCATAACAACATTTGAATTCCTTCTTCTTTATATCCATATCCCATAGTCACAAAATGGTAATTTTCTGACCTGAGGTCAATATTAAAGAACCATCCTACCCATCTCAACTGATCAATGATTTCATTGATCCTCGGTAGTGGATTCTTATTCCACTTTGTTACTAGGTTCATGCATCGGTATTCCATAGATAAACTCAATCCCTCGTACACCTTTTTTGTGAACAAAACTGGGGATGCATAGTGTGAAATGTTATATCTGACAAAGCCCTTCATCTGCTAGTCTTTCAACTACACCCTTAACTCAAAAATCTCTATTGGATCCATCCAATATGATGGAATAGATATTTGTGCCATATATAGGTGTAGATAAATGTATAATTATATCAATTTAATGGTAAGGTAGTCCAGGAACATCCTATGGGAATACATCTTCATACTCTGCCACCAGTGATGGGAAATGAAAACTCATAACATCCACTACACCAAGAGCCATTCTATCCAACTGATGGGTAATTAGTTTCACAATACTAAAAATGATCCCATCCTGCACTTTATAGGTTTTAATTTCACCAAAAAATGAAAAAAATGATTCTATAATTGTAGACACACTACATCAAAATCCTAAAACTGTCACTGTAGGAGTAAACTTTGGATAACTAGTACATACCTAAGATGACTTCATAAGGTCTCATTTTTCCTATAAGGAGATTATAACAGGAACTCTCTCCTCCAAGAGTCAGGTCACAGTGTTGGCATAAGTGTGTGATCACTGAGTCATCTCTAGTAAGAGGCTCTAAGTTAAAGGATTAAGCCAAGGGCTCAACCAAAATATAAAATTATTTAATAATATATGTTCCAAGAAAGTAATTACTAACACATGTGTCTATTAGTACAAAAACTAACATTGAAAATATATAGATCATACCTTGAATCATTCTCAGTTCATCTAGGTCATAAGTATTGAAAAATTATAGCCCTGATAATGGCATAAAACACTTGGGGGATGGTTTTGGTATCATTTCAATGATTCAACCAACTAATTCTACTCTCCTATCTCCACTGACATATCTACTACCCTATGAACCTATGTGTCCCTTCCCCAAACTCTGTCTCATGGAATATCCATGGAATATCTCTCTAATGTACATTAGGTAAGAAAATCTTGGATAAT
Source organism: Viscum album (assembly GCA_963277665.1). Lineage (NCBI taxonomy): Eukaryota > Viridiplantae > Streptophyta > Magnoliopsida > Santalales > Viscaceae > Viscum > Viscum album. The sequence goes on along the minus strand of OY728129.1, from coordinate 407,710,014 downwards.
ATATACCCTTCCATCACATGGGTAGCACCGCCTAAATTTGGGCTAACTAGACCCATCCTGAGAGCCATGAACCACGAAACCTCTATCAAGGGACCTTCTTCTAAAATGTATCACCTTTTTAGGTCCTTGAGACAAACGTCAACTCCCTGATGTGGATGTCTCTACTCTTGTATACAAGATACCAGCGACCACTAGCGTTATCTACTCTCTAAAAACTATCAACCACAAATTCTTACAAAATCCTCCTATCATAGGTAGGAATTAATAAGGGATAAAACTATCCCAAATGTATCTATTGATTACACACTCAAAGATCTGAGCCCTACATAACTTGTTGAAAACCATAACTATCATGTACTTGGGGAGGCTGGTAAACCTCGATGATAACTCAGCTATTATCACACTACACTACTGAAGATACAGTAGCTCCTAGATATGTACAAACCTTAGTATAGGTGGAGAGAACTCCTCTCTGAAAAGGTTCTAAAACTCTATCCACATATGAGTATCCTCATCATAAGATAGGGTTATGAAGCCCAAATAACTTCCTTCTAATCCAAGGAGAAGACTCTATACCTATACCACCATCTGATATGCTAGCGTCATGACCTAACAAAAAATCATGTCAACACCACAATACAATCCTTATCTTCCGATGGGTCAGGCTTAACTCGGAACCTGAGGTGTCCTTATTGTTGAAACTATAGATGTGTTCTCATAATGCACACTTCATCCACTAGTACTGTAGGTAACATCAATTACACCATAGGATGTGGTATAACTAATGCACCACTTGTTGGTAGAATATCTAGAACTGGTCCCTATATCAATTCCTGATCACAGAGGTGGTCATCTTTATGATCCTAATACTGAATCCAAGATGGAATATTTCATTGATGAATCTTGATTGTAATCAATATTTATCATGGTCAATGAGTATATTAAGAGAGCTTCCCCAAGAAGGACATAGAATTCATAACCCTTTTATATATGATTCATGTTCCACTTTTTTCCACAACTAGTGTTCTCATATATCATGTTGAAAAATAGGTGATCAGAGACCTATTTTAATGATACATTAGTTTCCACATCAACAACGGAGTCTCTATCCTGAAATCCAAACTCGAAACAAATAACACTATCACCTTAAACCAAAATCATATAGTATATTACTAAATTAAAACAAAATTATCTGATATATCTGTCTCACGACCCATCCTAATGGGCCCTATGTTGCGAGTCCCCATGCCCACATCAAAAAATATAGGGGCTGCTGACTAGTGCTGAGTTGGAATGTTGCAAACATATGAGTCCTTAGCCAACGTACTTATACACATGTACACATCTTGATGTCTATACAATGGGGATATTTAAAATCAATTAAACAACCATTATTTTATACATCTAAATCCCTCAACCAGAGTATCATAGAATGTAAACGAATATAAATAGGTCTAAATATAATCCTACTACAATTTTTCTAAAAACAAGTCCTACCTAAATGTTTTATTGGAGACTGTTGTCAATGTACCACCATAACACACATCAGTCTGTCCAGTATCACTAAGATCCATTTGGTCCTGGTCCATCAAAGAATCTATCAAAATGATGATGATCTAAGAAGTACATGAAAGGTGTAGGATAAGCCTTTGTAGGTGTGAGCATAACAATACCCAGTAGGACACCAAGAATCTGTAACGCATACAAGAATGAAATTACATTTCTCTCTAAATATGTATAAATATATAACATATAAAAATAATATCTATATATACTCAAAAAATGAACACAATAAAATGGTATGTCATAGCCATAATGACAACCAAACATTCTAGATCAAAGGTTCCCTAAATCACTCATCCAGTAGAACATACTATTGAGTCTATTAACACTGATGGAGTTCGTCTATCAGGTAATTCTCATTGGTTCTCTCCATTATATATAAATGATGATTTTATTAATAGATATGATATAGAAATGAGTATCACTCCAAAGGACATGGGATATTATAATAACTCAATAGATATTAACCCTTTACGTAGAGAATCGTCACCCACGTAGTGTTGGTCATGAAGATACCAAGTACTCCACCTAGGGAATGATGATGAATAGACGAACTCACTCTAGGCCTCATAGTAGGATTCCAAAAAAATCTATCAAATATGTATTACTCATGGGATTATTTTCTTGTGTATAGGTGGAAATTACATACTAAACCATAGGGAATAAGATATGGAAAATTTACCCTAATGAAACTCTTTCATGATATACACCGAATGGGTTCCAAGCCATGGTTTTAGGATTACATAGTGTGTAGTAGGGTTACCCACCAGGTCTTTTCAACCCTGGGTAGTACCCATGAAAATTTTTTATGTCTTCTATCCCATGTGCATGTAACAATACATGGTGTATCAACTTCAGGTTTACTCTTCCCATATACATTTTAGGATATACCTGTACATGACTGAACCTGTGAAATTTGGTGTAGGTTATGTCTATGTAGGAAACTACATGGAATGCTCTAACACATTCACTCCTACCTATGATTATGTACCCTCTGAGGTACACACTGAGCCACCAAGAATATTAAACACTTAGTGTCATATGGTTACACTTAGTGTGATACTTATCTCATTTCCGAAACACAATTTACCTCTAGGAGGTCCCCAAAAATCATGTTGATTTTCATTACATTTTGGTTCATATAGAAATTTCTAGATTTCTAGATTTGTTTTTTCACATCATCTCTCATGCTCCAACCACCGTTCTAGTCCCTCCATTCTAGTAAAATGAAGGAACTTTGTAGGATGGGCCTTGCCTTCAATAAATAACATCATACATCTCTTTAATTTGATTGGAAAATGCCTTTGAATGGTGTTCTTCATTTCATTCTAAAGAATATAAAAAATTGGTAACTATATCTTCAGATCAACCTAAATTTATATTTCCACACCACCTTCATGTTGTTCTGATCCTATATCTATAATATCATATCATTTTACAAAGAGACATGTGTGCAATGATCAATTCATTGAGATGTGTCGAACCATATATAAATGAATAACACCTTCAAAGAACAAAAAAAATTATGGGAGAGAAGAAAAAAACAGTAAATAAGAATAGACCTCAGTAGATTTTTGTTTTATCCTTGATTTGTTTCCATTAAAATCACTAGAAAATAATGATTAGTCATAAAGAAATTCTCATATTAAATCTCCCCAATAATCCCTTCCTAATAGATGATCAATCTGAAAATCAATAACTTGGTTGATTGATTCATGTTCATTCTAGAAATTAAAAATATTGATAGAATCCATTCAAAAAAATTCCTACATTGATTCATATGAATCACTGAAAAAGAACGGAGCTGAATCATGATCGTTGGAGAGATCCTTTGATTTTGTGTCTTGACGACCATTGATCAATGATTTGGTTTTCATCTGCCAATGAAATATCATTCAATGGCTCCAATATCTCACCTAAATCTGAGGTTTATTCGGCTAACCCTAAATATTTTCAATAAGAACACATTTATTGAAGGAAAACATTTCAATTCATCATGAAATAAATAAAAATATTTATCTATTTTATTCATTTTTATGCCCGTGATAAGATTTCCACAAATGACCACCAGTAAAAAAGGGAATGTCGGACCTGGGGTAAAAATCAAAATCGTAAATCAATGGTGCCCTCATATTTATGATCCAATGTACCATTTAGAATTTCCTCCACTGTTTAAAGAAAACATCACCTGAATTCTATTTAATATGTAAAATATATTTTAGAAACTTATTTTAGGCACACTGGGCCTTAGAATTGCCTGTCATATTAGTTCCTAGTTTTGATAAGAATCCATTCAATACCCACATGTAATTCATGGAAAATATGATTCATTGAATTCAACACCATTGTCCTGTGTTCCCACTTATGGCTGAGATATAATGACCCATGCATATGATCCCAATGGGATATAGCATGTTCTGAATCCCCCTTTTGTGCCATACCTCTCAGGATGTCCCTCCCATGGGCTTGAATGGTCAAGTGGGCCTTGTTGGGATACCTTTGTGGTGTGTGGCCCAATGGTTGAGGGCTTGCCTAGTTATATATAATTTTATAAAAACACATGAAACAATTACTCGCCTCTTAGAAAAATAATGACACTTATCAAATATGAACTAAATAAATAAAAAACAAAATGAAAATTCCAAAAATGAAAATCATAAATAATTTAAATGAAATTTTATTATGCAGATAAAAATAACTAATTTTGAATAAAAATTTATAATTATTGGGAATTTAGATAAAAAATCAATTTAAACCCATTGAGAATCGATTAAAAAATATATGATATTTGTATTTGTCAAATAGCCCCAAAATTGAACTATGCATGTAATCAATCAGAAAATGTCAACATTAAAAATCAGATTTCCCTAATTTTACAACTTTTAAAAAATTTAAGTAATTAAATCAAATAATTTTCAATTAAAAATCAAATTTGCAAAAAACAACATAAAATATCAATTTAACATATAAATTTTCTATAAAAAATTAAATTCATGAATTCTAATTTTCCCTTTTGAAAATTTAATGGTTCATATCTTTTCATTCATTAATATTACTTAATTAATTATTATTAAACCTGTATAATCAATATTTATGTATATTCTGAATTTTTCACTCATCGATCATGATTTAATTCAAGTACAGTTATAATCATATCATCAGAAAATGATCCTTATCTATAATCTTGTAAATAAACTAGTTTCTACACATTTTAAAGACAATATTTACATAAAATAAAGGGATAGTTATTTAAAGGATCAAATGAATCTAATGCCTAAGGTCGGTATAGATTCATGTTTCAAAAATTAATCCACAAAGTGGATTTTTATCTCTTAAAGTATAAATCATCATATCATAAGTATAAGGGTAATGAAATTTTCATATTTATGATTTGACAACTCCCACTTCGCCAAACATAATTTGTGGTCATGTTAAATGCAAATCATAATGATTTGTGCACCTTCGCGAATTTTTCTCTAATTTTGTACCCATTTTTTTTAAATTAATTATTCTCATTTTTTTTCTTTTTTGGAAGTTTCACTTAGAATAATCCTCACATCCACAACCGAACTAGTTAAGATTAAAATAATCAATCTAAGAATAGTGATTTTTGATTCTTCTAAGTCACAAAAAATTATTTTTAATCTTTTTGGTTATTTTTTTCATCTTCTATATTTTTTTATTCTAGAGGGGAAAAACAATACTTAGTTCACTGAATATAAACTATTATTAGTACTCATATATATCACCCCCATACTTTTTCCTCATAACAAATATTATAAATTTATTCATGAATCTTTTCACCACCATAATTAAATATTATAATAGGATAAAAATACCAAGTGTAGGGTTGGAATGTATAAAAATTCCTTGAAACATGTCTCATTACAAACAAGTTCATTCATCATCTCTATGGGATAAAAACATGTTGATGTAAAGGTAGATTCATGGATAATAGTTTTTTCAAAGATGTCTTAGTCAATTTAAATGTGTTTTTCTACAGTCATAGCTTTAAAAATGATAAATTCACGTTATAGCGGATGTCATGTCCCGAGCTCACTTAGAAATATGATCAAGATAAAATAGGAAATAATTGGTCTAGAAATCCTCTAGATAATGGGACATATGATTTAGGAAAATCTCAAAAGGAATTAATAGAAATAACTAATCATGTAAAATGAATTTTTGAAATTCAATGTATGAAAAAGGATTGGGAAATAAAATTTACATGAATAAAATAATTACATAAAATCAAAATTCATCATTTAAATATCCATTATTCACATTAATGTTTTAATTATCCATTTTAGTCATTCAATATAACTAACATTAAAACAAATAACATTTCATCACACGAGTCTTAAGAAACTATTATCATATAGATGACGAATGTAAATCATGAATTCAAGAATGGGTATAAAATTTTTAATTGAATGCTCAAATCATGTTGTTGGAAAAAAATTTATGGATTTTCAAAATTAAAAATAAAATTTAACACCCTTTCCCCTGAATCCAATTCATATTTATGCCTTGATTTTTTTTGGGTTACTATCTTCAATCGTCAAATAAAATAACTAAATTAAGAATAAGGATTATGTCATTTAACCTCAAAAATTATAAGAGGGTGTGGGATTAATGATCCATGAATATATTATACCAGATCCATGCTTTTTTACTTGGTATATTTTTTATTGAAGGGGGATGATAATATATAGATCATCATCTTTATTTGTTTCTATTTTTGCATCCTCATCCTTATTTGTAATTTTTCAATTAATATGGGTAGAATAAATTGTAATTTCCAAAGAAAGGTTATAATTTATTTTTAATTTAATAGAATTTAAATATGAAGATTATAAATCAGAGTTCCCCCTTTCGGTGTGAGGATACTCTATATTTATTTCCATGTGATCAACTATTTGGAATACTTCATGAGATTCTTGAAATCCATGTTGAATAAAATAAGGTAGCTCTATGTCTTCCACAACTGGTGCTTGTTTGGTTTCTTTAACTTCAACTAAGGCATAATAAAGTTGACCGAACATAAAAATTAAAAACCAGAAATATTGATACTCAAATAAAATTTTGTAAAATCAAACAATGAAGTATTCAAAATAAAACCATCTCCCTAAGTTAGTTCTAGTTTTATTACATCCTTAGTGGTGAGGGCCTTTTGAAGTTGGATCTAACTTGTTTGATTTTGGTAGTTGGTATAAGGTCCAAGACATAAAAATTAATTAATCTTGAGTTATGTCAACAATTTGACTCTCATTCACCTTGAGTATCTTTTCAGGTTTATGGATATAGAGACTTAGTCCATAACAGACACATAAAATTGCAAATATTACAAAGTATAAACTTCTACTGAGTATCCATTTTTTCATAAAACAACATCTTTTAAAAATAAACATGGTTCTTTTCATGTTTAAACATCATAATGTTTCCATGATCTCATTCATGACTCTATTACATTTTAAATCCTATAAAAAAATTTCAAAAAAATGGATGAGAAAAATAATATTAGTAATGGATACACAAATAAAGAAAACATTTAACCTTTTGAAAACATGTAAACCATGAATACTTTATCATAAAATAATAATTTTCACCTTTAAGAAGAAGTAAATACTCTTCAAAAAATATAATCTCATTACTTACCATTTATTAATCAATATATTACCATAAAACCCATATAATTCATATATAAAAAATAACGGTAACTTGGTACATAATAATACTTAAATAGAATAACCATAAGGTTTACTTCCACACATATCACACTTATAAATGGAATAGTCATATGACTGACTTCCATACCCAATGCAATGGAGGATATAATGTAACCACCAACCCTTGGTTTATCATAGAACCACCCATATTTGTTTTATCACATAACCACCCTTCTATGTTAAATCATGTAACCACCCGCCAAATTTCCAAGTTCCATTATATAATAATAACACGTAAAATATTGCAACTATCAACATATTACTCATGAAATTCCATTTCAAATAACAAGATATTATTTCATGATACTGAAATAGTCAATCCATTTTAAAAACTATTTTCAATACCCAAATATCGATAAAATGTGTTAAGGTATTTATTTTCCCTTTTAAAAATATTAATCCTTATTGAGGATGTCAAATATCAAATAATGGTTACAACAGCAGAGAATTCATTGTCGCCACATACAATAAAGAAAATGTTCCTTTTGTAATTTTGTAAAGAATGTAAAACACTTCATATAAATTTTTTTTTGAAAACTTTTAATTAAATTAAAATTGAATGGGGTTTACTATAAACCTTTCAAAATATGTTGGTTTATAACATCAAAATAGCCCACAATGAAAGGATATTAAGACAGAGTCCCTTACATTGAGTTTGATTCGTCACGTCTGTTCCTTACTCCTACTAAATAATAAACATATGGTAATTTCTAATTGATTTAGATCCTTTTAATGTTTATTATTCCTTTTAAATAATTAATTACCATGTTATAATAATTAGTTAATTATTTTATTTCATGTCAGACATTTTGTTGATATTTAGTACTTGACATTAAAATAAACTTGTTTTGATGTCACTAGTCTTTATGGTCATATGCCCTTAATCGCCAGAGTAATATTCATGGATTATTTATAATTTTTATACAAAAATAATACTATTTAATCAAACCATTATGTATTTTTGTGAAAAAAATGAAGAATGTTATATTCCTGGAGACGGTAAGCCATATATACGTATGAGTAACCATTTCCATTATTCAATGATCGTTATGAAATGAGGTAAGTATTATTCTATATTTTAAGAATTTTCAAAACATAATTAATATCATATTAGTATTTCTAACATAATTACATATATATATATATATTATGCAGATGATGTAATGAATACAAATGAGTCACATAACTTCGTGGAGGTGATAGTTCACAAGTACACACGACCGACAATATAATTTTTATGTGAATGGAAAGAATGAGTTTAATTGATATATCATTATCATCTAATGATTAATATAACCTTAATATCAAATATAAACATTTATTACATATTTATAACCACTTGTGAGAGAAAGTTATGGAAAAAAGAATTATATTGGTTTGTGGGGGTGATAGTTCACACGTATGCATGAACGATTAAATAATTTCCCATTTAATATAAGTGGAGGTGGATTTAAGTGATGATATTAAAGTAATAACATCTCATTATATTGGGGATATTAGAGTTATTATTTCTTATTGTAAAAATAATATTTCAAGGAAAATTATGATGAAATAAAATATAAATACTTAAATAAAAACATTACCTTTCTATCAGATGATCACCTCTCATAACAACTTAACTCCTCTAAGAAGGGTGATGTGCCTAAAATAAGGCCTCAATAATATGGGGAGAGATTATAGGAATGGTTTAAAGAAAATATTTTAAAACCAAACTATTCTGTAAGTCTGAGTAATAGGGAGTAATATGTGCCTGTTTATTGGAGAGGGGAGGGGCACCCTTGGAATTATTAATAGTATTAAATTATTATAAATTTAATTTTGATTCCAAATAGTATCGAACTCATTTATTTTGAGTATAGGATGATTATGGGTATAAATATAATCATCCAATTAATATTATATATGTTTTCATATTTTTTTAGTTCTTATCTATTTTGTTTTAACCCCTTTTCAATCTTACCATTTATTCTAGTAATTTACAATTAAAGGGATAAAATAATTACCAAATCAATACAAATAAACAATGAATGAGTCATTAAGGAAATTTATAGAGTTATATAAAATTTTTGACAAATATTATATTTTAATAAAATATATATCATTGAAACAAATATTTTATATTTTAACATATTAATTATGTCAATTTTGACAGTATTCAATACATGATTTTTTTTAAATTATCATAAAAACATGATTAATTCAAATAAAATACATTAAATCAATACTAAAATGTAATATAATACAATAAAAATCATTTATGGAATCAAATATTTTATATTATTTTTATTTTTATTTTATTAATGTCATGTATTTGATTATTTCTTTAATAAATCTATTAGTACATTATTTTTGTGTCATAATTAAATTTAATTATTTAATTCATAAAAATTATAAATAAATTTCTAGGATCTAAGTAATCTTTTTATATTTATATAGACTATTCGTATTTGAAGATATCGCTTATGTAAATCAATATTAAACTTTTTATTATTGTGAAGCGACATATTTATGACATATTTTCCTTTATTTAAATTAAATATTATAAATGTCATAATCACACCCAAGTGACTTTCAATGGTCAAAATTTCGGACCAAGGATGGTCATGGTTGATAATTACTCTTCCAATAAGATTAGGATAAGTGTTAGGGTAATTTTATAATATTATAATATTAATTTTACCTTTAATTACCATATATATAATTAACTATATTAAATAAAATACTAAAGTTATTATTCACCAAAAAATATTTTGATCCTATTAGATCACATTTTTTATACTAAGTACAACCATGTAAGTCTGTTGTTGAAAATTAAATTCCTAGAAGTGGTCAAATTAGGTTTAACACTAATCCTATTGACGGATCAAGAAAAAAAGGGTTTTACGTAAAACATTCAAATGTTCAAACAATTTTTTTCTTTAATTTTAATTTGAAAAAGAATCCAATGAACTACATTGTATTAACTGATAAAAACATTATCTAATTATACCATCAATAAATGTAAAGTGATAATATAACAATATTAAAAAATTATGTGAATATTCAATTTGAATTAAAATGTATTATTTTTCACTATTCTTTAAAATATGAAATTAATTAGAAAAATAGAAAATATAATCCAAAATAAATTTTTTACTTCCCAATTAAATAAAACTATTTTTATCATAAATATTATATAAAAGTGAAAAAAACAATATTTAAAAATATTTCTCAATTAAAAGGATGTAAAAATGCATTTTTTGAAAAATACATTTTTTATTCGTAAAATTGAATTCATTCTTATATCATATCTGGAAAACATATAAGATTAATATTAAAATATATATATAATTTATATTTAATTAATATAATCCTAAAATGTTTATTTTATTTTGTTATAAAAACAATTATTCTCATATAAACATTTTTTCCATAAATACACATCCTTTATATTGAATTAGTTTTTATTTTCATTTCTAATTAATTTTTAACCAATAAACCATTATTTAAACATTTGTAAACCCGAGTTTAATTAGTTAGTTAATATCATTCATTACCACCATTCTAACAGATCCTCGATAACTATAACATAAAATAATATTATTTGTAATATATAATTTTTTAATATAACTCAGTCTTCTCTACAACGTAAGATTTTAGAGAAACTCATCGTTGTGTGTTTAGTAGCCTCTAAGACATATAGACCCTTTTAAATTAAAATTAATATCTAATTAATAAATATCAAAAAATATGAAGAAGTATTAATTGATAATTACCTGGGATGTTACAATTGGGATTTTTCAAATTTTCTCGAAATTCCACCACTTGGGGGGTGTCTTCCTTTAATGGTTCTAGACCTTCTTCATTCGGGAGATCAAGTTATTCTTCATATTCTCTCCATAAATTTTTTATATCTTTTTGATCTCCCAAATTATGTTCTTACTCAGGTTATGGTTCCTCCATAAATTCATGGACCTATTAAATATTTTATCCTTTTTTATCCCCAGTTTTTATATATCTTTCTGATGTTCTTGAACCTAAGCTTTATTATAGCCAGTATCATCTTCTATTTTGTCCACCACCATTAATTAATTTTTCAATGAAAAATAATATTGTATTATTTGATAATTCAGGGGAAAATTGAATTTTTATTATGGTTTTTGATTTTTTTAAGTAAATGAAAACTATATAAAATATAAAAATAAAAAAACAGAAATATAATGGATCATATTCAAAAAAATTGTTCTAGTTTTGATATCACAACTATTTTTGGGCCTATAAAAAGAAAATTTCTTTTTCCAATATAGAATAGAGTCCGAAAAGGGACGTTTTAGTTGAGGATCAATCTCAATTTCTCACATACATATTCTCTAAGACTAAAACTAATACTTTTTGTTGTTTTTATTTATTATATGAACGAGATAGAATTTTAATGAAATAAGGGAGTGAAAATATTAATCAAACAAGAAATGATAGAATGTGACTAGAAAAGTAATAACTGGTCCAAAATGGTTTTGTTCTTGGGTTCCATCATTCTCTTTATTGATGTTTAGATTATATTTGATAATTTAATCATGGGAATCAATTTTAAACTACTATTTTTTTAGTGCAATGAAATATTGAATACCTTTAGATATATTAATTGAATATCCTCCTATAATAAAGGATTATAGAACAACTAAATCAATTGTGTGACATCTTCGAGGGCCCAAATCCATCATATGTCATTTAATACACTAAATAGATCAAATTCATCACATAAATTCCTTGTTTTTAGTGGAAGGGTGGGAAAATAATTAAACAGAGAATATAAATGATTTTGAGTTTAGTTTCATGCTGTAAACTAGTAACACTCATGCACTTATCTCTTTACAATAACAACCATAAATAAAACATAATATTTTTTTGAGCAATGAAATGGAACCACCACTTACCTTCACTAGGATAAGTCTCAAGTTAGACCCTCATTTTTAAGGTAAGTGATCACTGTGGGATAGTTAATAAAGTAGAGAAGAAAAATACAAATAAAAAATAATATAATAGAGATATAAAATATTAAATATACAGAGAGGAAGAAAAAAAATAAAATAAAATAAAATATATTAAAATAATAATAATATTTTTAATAGAAAATGAAAATATATTAAAATAATAAGAACAATAGAAGAAGGGGGTGGGTATTTTTTTGAGAAAAATGCATCTGTTATTTATTTAAAAAGATATAAAACTATAACAAAAATAAAACTAAGGAAAAAATAAAAAAATTTAAGGAGACATGGTGACATCATCTTTCTCTGTACATTTTCCTTCTCCTCAGCATGGTTCAAACTCCTTTTAGGTGGTCATGGAATCCTATATTTATATAGTAGGATTTCCTTTAATATATAGGCAATGTAAATTCCAAATATTTTATTTTAAATAAACCCCATGAACTATGTCATAACTTTTTCTTCTATTGAACATTTATTATCCTCAGGATTTGGGAGTGAATGAATGTAAATACTCGAATGATTCCCGATTTTTAAAATCATGTTGCATGGAGATCATTTTCCATGCATGGTGTGTATTGAGTGACATGGTAGGGACTTCATGAATGTATTAGTCCATCAACACTTGACTTGGAAGCTGTAGTGGTGGTGAGAATCAGGGTAGTTGTGATCAAGGAAGTAGTGGGTGTCTCCTTCTTCATCAAGTCTTTGAAGTGTCTTGTTGAATGTTGAGGTGACAATTCTAGAGGTCATTTGAGTATTAAGAGACATCCCAATGTAGAACATGGGTTCATTGGTATAAGTGGATCTCAAGATCGAGCTCGTAGGGTATCAGGAATGGTTGATCTTACTATTATAGGGGAGTTGAAATGCTAAGTGATAGAGTTGGGTGTTCAGGGAAAGGCTGAGAGGGATCGAGACGAAAAACATTGTTTTTATTACAATTTAACATTTTTAGTGATAAATCAGTCCCACATTGAAATGTATGTAAATCACATTGTATTATAATAAAGATCATGGGGGAAATGTGAGAATAAAGTCATGTGGGTGTTAAAGGACCCCCATCCACCACCATGCAAAACCCTATGCTGACAATAGTATACTCTAGTTATATTTTGGGTTTAACCAATACAAACTGACACTCATAGTTATGGAAAAGATATAATGTCCTTTAGAGTTGACACATGTGATTCTTAAAATAGGCCAGATCCCCCTGTGTGTAACTTGTCTCTCAAGATGGCCATATTGTGGCCCTAAATGGCTGGGTGGCCCTTATTGGGATGTGTATGTGGTGTTTCTGCCTATGGTGAGGGATGAATCAATGGGATATTTTTTAGAATAAAACCTAGAAAATGTTGTCAAATCTTGGAAAAATCATAACATTTATCAAATATAATCCAAAGAAACAAAAAACTCAATCCAATCTCCAAAATCAACAATCATAATTCATTTAAATCATATTAAATTCCACATTTATAAATACCAAATTTTGAATAAATTTTTTGAAATCAATGTAATTTAGAAAAAACATTCATTTAGAACCATTGAAAATTGATTAAAAATATTCCCGAGGGTTGTTTGTGTCCCATATCCATTTTAAACGATAACTAAATAGTGATGTTGACATAGATTAAAAATTCCCTTAAAATATAAATTGTAATGTTTTTTCATGAAAATATCCCTTTCTCTTTGAAACCAATAATATAAAGCTAAAAATTTCCAAATATCAATGAAATAATTTTCATCAAAAATTAATTTGAAAATATATGATTAAATATTCAAAAAATTGATTAGACGTGATTATAAAACAATATTTAACTATCATATAGGTTATATGAAATAATCTTTATACATTTTTGATTCAATGTCAAAGTACATCATATGGAAAATGATAGGAAGATTCAATTTAAAACAAATTTGAAAAAAATTAATCATGTGTAAAATATGAATTTAAAACATTATTCAACAATAATGAATCATAATTTATAACTTTTTTAGAAAACATATATATGGAAGAAAAGGTTTTTTCAAGTGAAGAGATAAAAAAGTTGATTTTCTTTAAAATATTATTTTGGTCCCTTAAGTACATAAATAAATGAAAATGATAAGAAACCATGTAATCTCTAGAAATAACCAGAGGATAATAAAATCCATGTAATTACTGTGAGATATATCATAAAATTCCATCATCTTAAATTAATCGTAAATAATCCCATTAAATAATGAGATTGTAACGAAAACCCATTACCACTCTCGTATCATTCGAATCAAAAACCCATTAAATGAAGAAACATAGACGGATATGTAAATATAAATAAATTTCATGAAAATGATTATAAAATTAATTCATGGGAATTATATACACCAGGAAAAAGGAACAAGTGGGGAATATGGCTTGTATCTCACCTATGTAAAAAGTGATATTGAAATCCCTTGCCCTGAGTCCATATTTCCTAAAAAGAACTCTAGAATCCTTTAAAAAAACTAATTTATCATAATTCTATAAAAAATTCATATATTTATTTATAATATCATGTATCATCCTATTATAACATTTCAACACCACTTGTTTATTACTTATTTATGGGTGTTTACTGTTTGTAATTTTCATATGGGTTTTGGATCGGTAGTTCGAGTAATTGTACTTGGATAATAATTACATCATCTACATAATTCTAATAAGTATATAAATATAAAATATATAAATTTTACAAATATATATATTTATAAATAAATTTTAGTGTCAAAGAAATGAAATGCACCATTCATGGAGATGGCTAGTTATACATACACAAAAACTCTGTTTCAATTTTCCAACAGATGTAACAAAAGATAGGTAAATAATAATTAAAATTTATAGAATCCTTAGGATCTCATATATATCTCATATAACTATTAAATATATCTATATTACCTTTCTTGATAAGTTTATGTTAAAAATGAAAAACATATCTTCATGAGGTGGAAGTCCACTGAACAAATGAGCGATGTTATTGTATCTCCCATGGAATAGAACGTAAGAATTCATATGTGATGAAAAATTATAGAAGTATAAAAATATTATATATATATATATATATATTAAATCCATTTATATGTATAACTGTGAGCAGTTTTGATTGAAACTTAGTTACTTAGGTTTACAAGGTGATGTCCACCATATAGACGATCAATGGTTTTGACTCCCCTTTAAAGGGAGATGAGATGTATAAAGGTCATTAAATTTGGATAAAAAATATAAATATATTTAATACAATATTTTTAGCATATAAAAATAATAATAATTTAATTAGGTTTAATAATAATCAAAACAAAATTCCTGGTTAATAACGATACCTCTTCTGTGGAAAACCATTATAGTATTACATGAGAATCCATCCTAAATTATAATTATGATCAAAAGAATGAATCTATGATGTTGTTAAGGAATTAATTAAGTGATTAGAGATGTTCTTGGATTAAAAGTTTCATTGAAATTGTGAAAATTAGAGGAGAGTGGGAAGGAATTTATAATCAAGGGGAAGAAACCCACTTGGATATTTTCTAAAATAATCCAAAATATTAAAGATATTCTTAAAAAAAATTCTTGTAAATGGTAATATATTATAATGAGTTATAGTATAAGGTCAAAATATTTCATGAAAATAGTATTTATAATATCTTAATTGGAAAATTTACTGTTAGTTTTTATTTAACCCCTAATAATCCAATTTTATCCCAAATCATTATAATTAATTTTAACTATTTATAATTAAATTTATGAGAAACAAATAAGTGTACCTTATCAAATCATGTTAATTATTCTGATTCCAAATATTGGATAAATATTATTAGACTAAATTCATCTTATTTAAAGAATTTTATTTCAAATAAAACCCGCATGCTTGATGAAAATGTGGTTTTCCAAAGGCATTTGTTATTAATTATGAAAAGTTTTTATATCACGATTCAACCTGATATTGATTGAAATCAAAAGAATTGGATTAATAATTATATAATTAGACTGATATTACTTTTAAATAAAATTAATAAAATTTATTCATTTTAAATTTAATACCCCTAGACTTTACATTATATTTCTTTTGAAGTATATTTATTTTCATTAATAGATTGTGATTCATCCAACATTGAGTTTATGTGAAAAAAAATATTAAAATATTATTTAAATGTTAACATTATAAACAAGTCTTTAATTAAGTGGGTATTGATAGTAATAAGTAATTATAAGAACTATATTTACCTATTTATTATAAATTAAATAAAAATCATTTGAAATAAAAAAAATTCTGAAAAACTGTATTTTTTTCAAAAAAACAATTTAGTCTTGATTTTCATACCAAAATTAAAATTTATTTTTTAATATTTTTTGAAATTTATTTGAAAAAATAAAAATTATTTTAGAAATAAAAATATCATAAATATAAAAGAGTGTATTATTTGAATTTATTTGAAAGGATTCATTTTTTTTATAAATAGAGAAAAATACTGAATATTAATTGAAAAATATATTTTCATTTAAATAATTCATAATGATAAATTATATTTATAATTTGTTTTAATGATAAATTACAAAAAGTTATATATCATAGAATTAAATTTTGTTCATTGTAATAATTTTCATGATAATTATTTATATAAAAACCCAGTACAATATTTGAAATTTTCTTTTTAAAAACATGTTTTATAATCGTTTATATGGGATTGTTTTTAAATTTAATTTTTTCACTTATTTGAATGAAATATTAAAAAAATATTATATATTTGGAATAAAAATTATTTATTTGATCAAATAAGTTCAAAATAATTATTTACCAAAATAAACTATAAAAAAAGAAAAAATTATTTACTTTGTTAAAGTAAAAATAGATTTACATGGAGGATAAACAAATAAGATAATGGTTTAAATGATCTAAAACATTTATAAAATGTATTTAATTATTATATTTAAACCGTATTATGAATAATTATTGATAATACTCTATTTCCTACCCCATTTGTGAAAAATGTGTCTAAATCATTTTCTTCTCAAAAATAATGAGTTTGACACTCACGTCACTTATAAAAGGACACGCCCTATCCTCTCTTCTTCAGACCTCCAAAAACATTTGGTTCAGAAAATACATAACCAAATCACTTCTCAAATTTGATATTATCATCCTAGAATCCTTTTTTGGTAAAACATCCATCATTGTGGGTATTTAGGGAAAAACCAAGGAGGATACCCGAAGAAGAGGTAATGTTATTCACTATGTTATTTTATTTTATTTCATCCTATATCCTTTTCAATTCTTATCAAAAAAAGGTGGTATAATAAACTCAATATGATCCATATAATGGGATATTTTTATTGTAAGGTAATTACATATAACTGACCCCTTTATCATCCAATATGATACAAAGTCATCATTCATGTGCGTGGAAGACTATCGCCTCACAAACCAATGTCATTCATCATTGCATTACCGTCATTCACGTTTGGGTATGATAATAAGTATAAAGAATATATATGATATTTATAACATAATTACACCTATGGAGTAATTTTATTATATATAAAT
The DNA here is from genome assembly GCA_963277665.1 of Viscum album. Taxonomy (NCBI): domain Eukaryota; kingdom Viridiplantae; phylum Streptophyta; class Magnoliopsida; order Santalales; family Viscaceae; genus Viscum; species Viscum album. The sequence continues at coordinate 407,692,197 of OY728129.1, read as the reverse complement.
TTATTAATTTAAATTCTATAGGATATACAGTAACATCACTCGTGTGTACGGTAGACTAATGCATCGCAATGTGATGTGATTATTCATTCCCAAATAATTTACATGGAATGTGATATGTGTGATGTTAATTATTATATTTGATATACATGAAAAAAATCTTTTATTCATGATATATTTATCCTTCTTTAAGGACAATTTATATCATATTATTTCTTAACTTTTCACTCAATGAATGATGATAACATCATTCATAGACATGTGTACTACCATGTTTATGAAATGAGGTGATGTTATCATCATCACCACACCAAATGGATGATACATATATGTATATTTAATGAAATATAATTTCATATATTCTATAATTATCATTCTATAATGATAAAATACTAAATTCATTATTTCCGTAATGAAAACTCAAAAATAGAAACATTACTCATACATACATATGGATAACTGTCTCCAGGATTCTATCATGCTTAATTTCTCAAAAACATATTTGATTGTTGGTATTAAAATTAAAATTAATTTAAAATTATTTAAATTTTATCAATATTATTATTTTGGATGTGATTAAACTATATAAAATTACAAATATTTAAAACATTCATGATAAAGGTCAAATGAGAAAACAAGGCAATTAACTTGTGAAACAATAAAAATAATCAATGATTATCAACGAACGGGTGATAACATGTTATAAAAGGATCATATATTATATTATAAATTTTAATATTGATATTTTATAAGATGAAAACATATTTAAATACACTATAAAATAGTTTAAACAATATTTATCTTAATGGAAGAATGAGGTAATGGATTTTGTCTCAATTTACATTCCATTCCGACTTATTTTTTATTATGCACAAAATCGCTTTTATACTCTATATATACTACCACTTGACATGTAATATCACAATTAATTAATAATTCCTGTCATATTATGTTTTTATTTAAATTATTCTATATAATGGGTTTTGACTTGAAAATTACCAATTGGTAAAAGTTATTGTACAATCTCACTTCCTTTTAGGATTGTTAGATTTCTATTGAAACAATCACTTCCTTATAATAATTTTTAATTTTATATTAAATTTCGATTAAATATCCATATTTTTTTAGAATATATATTATTATTACCAAAACAATATACCAATTTTATATATAGTGTTTACATTGATAATTATATGATTAAGTAGGGAAATATCGATAAATATGTGTACATTATTAAATAAATATATTTAATGACAAGAAACATTGTTCATAAATTAAATTGTTTATTTGATATATTAGGAATTATTTGGCCATGTAGACATGGGTGGGGACAGTTATAGATATCCACTCTATAAAATGATAGGTCTCACAAGGAAAATGAATTTTCCAAATCAGATAGGTATTTACCTAGTAGTTTTCATCTTTCATGATGATAGATCTTTATGGTGGAGGTATGATGTCCCTAAGACATTTAATCATAAAATTTTGGAATTTCCTTCAATGAGAATTCATTTTTTTTATTTTAAATGATATTTTAACTATGATATTATCTCTAGAATCATTTCATTCATAGATATTGATTAAATGGAATGTGTATTCAGTTATTTACCTTACCATATTTATTATGCCTTATATTATCATGATAGTAATGTTACATAAATGAAATGTGTTTTTAGTTATTTACCTTTTAATGTCGATTATTTTTATTGATTTATGAAATCTTACATTGTACTAAACCCTTACTGAGCATCTAGGCTCGCCATTATTTTTATTTTATTCCTCATTATATAAAGAATACTTCTTGGAATGAGTTTTCAAGGATATAGTTCTTTAAATTTTGTTATGTATTATGCTTAATTTTATTTTTCCTTTGTTAAATTGTTATCATGTATGTATTTGGTTCTACAAAACTGAAAAACTATCTGTTCCTTCGGGGGTTGACCCTTTGAATCAATGAAAATATAATAAACTAATACACCATATCTAGCTTACTGGTTTCAGGTCTTCATAGAATTATTAATTTCCATGAATTTTTTTTGGATGTAATATGGGTATCCAATGTTTTGTAAAATTTAGATATTTCCATACTAAGGAATCCAATACTACTGGTGTTGTAATTGAGAAGATTATTTCTAAATTAGGGAATCTTAAACAATTTATGAAAATAACCTTTCATTGATGAAGCAAACTCGTTTGTAGTAAGATTATTCTATGTTGTATTTCATAATGTGACATAAGACCCCATTATTTAGTGGGACTACTAATCCAATAAATGTAGAGAAATTGATTGTGCCTCTTGGGAAGATATTGATGGATATGGGATTTAGTTAAAAGGAAAAGTTTACACATGCAGTGTATTGTCTCAAAGGTGGTGTTGGTCAATGGTGGTCATAGATTAAGAATACTATATAGGATGAGGAGGTAGAACTCAGGGAATGGAATTCTCCTAAAGATACATTCTTCAAAAAATATTTCCCTCATGATCAATGAATTGAGATAATGTAAAAGTTCATTAGATTAAAGAAAGATATAATACGAAAGTATTTATGAGTATGAGGCTACCTTTATGAGGTTATCTTGTTATTCTACTAATTACCTTTGAAACATATTGTTAAAAATTTACTATTTATATTAATGGATTAATACATGTATTTTATGGGTGATGATCCCTCAAAATTTATCATCATATAATGAAATATTTTTTTGTGACATAAAATAGATTATGAATTATTTAGATCATACATATTCAAGGGAAATAAATTAAAGAAGTGTTCATATGAACACCCTGGAAAAGGTAATGTTTCAAAGAAGAATAAGAGAAAACAATGATTTCCATCTTCATATAATTGTTTAAAATATCATCCTAGTAAATTCATGAAGAGATTAAGAGTTAGTTTTATGTTTGGAGATAAGGGTCACTATGAAAAATATAAAAAGATAATAATAAAAAAACATATATTACCTGTTTAAACTATAGGGATATGGGAAACTGTGAATTTTAATTTCTCGTGAATCAAGGGAATCAACCACTCAATAGGACAAGGGTAGAATTTCATGTTTATGCATTCACTACTATTGATAAGGAAGTACCAAATGATGTATTGGTAGGTACTTTAATACTATATTCAAATTTATCAAAATCATTATTTGATCATGTATCTTCAAAATATTTTATATCATCCCAGTTTTCTTGAAAAATAGACATTTGAATTTTAATTTAATATAATATTTTTCAATTAAAACACTTATTGGAAGTCGCACTGAAATGAATATGTGTAAGTATGTCCCCGTTATGGTACATAAAAATGTTTTATTTTCTCACATTATTATCATATCTATGTTTAACTTCTATACAATCCTTTTTATGGATTTAATTTCAATTTTGATGAAATATAATTTTTCATGAATAAGGAATTTATGATTTTCTAAGAATATATATATAATTCTTTATCTTTTGAGAATTGACTTCAGAATTTGAGTCATATATAGATTCCCCATATAGCTCTACTGAATGATATTCTTAGAGAAGAAGATAAAATAAAATGTAGTTATGGATAAGGTAATTTTCAAATTGGGGATGTACATATTGTATAAGAGTACATTGATGTATTTTCTGTTGAATTAACTAGATGTCCCCTATAGTTTTTAGATTATTTTTCCATTGATTTAATCACAGATAGAAGACTAATATCAAATTCTCCCTATTTAATGGCCACTTTGGTATTAGTGAATATTATCAAGTAATTAGGTGAGTTAGTTGAAAAGTGATTTATTTTCCCTAGTGTTGCACAATAGGGATCCCATGTTCTCTTCGTGAAGGAGACAGAGGGATCAACGAGGCTCTGTAATGATTAGAGATAAATCATTGGTATTAGGATTAAAAAAGTATCATATAACTCATATGGATGATTTATTTGATCAAATGCATCAATCCCAATATTTTTCAAATAATTACCTTTATTCTGGGTTTCAATGATTGAATTTAAAGATGGAAGACATTCCGAAGACAAATTTTTGAATGATGTATGTACATTACGATTTTACTGTAATTACATTGGGATTAACTATTGCACACTATGGTTTTAGAGATCTAATGAATATATTTTTCATGTAATATCTTGATGATTTTGTTGTGGTATTCAGTGATAATATTTTGGTATTATAAAATATGTTAGAACCATGAAAATCACATGAAGATCATTCTAGATAATCTTAGAAGGAAATTAATATATGGGAAATGTAGTAAGTGTGATTTCAATATTCAAAAAATTATTTTTCATGGATACATTGTTTCCAAGGATGAAATCTAAGTTGATCCTATAAATAAAAAGGATGTCATAAAATTTCCTACACCAATTAACATAACTAAGGTACAACGTTGATTGGTTTGGGAGGTTATTATTATTTATTTGTTTAGAATTATTCCCAATTGGCTAACTCATTTACCAATATTATATGTAAATGGAATATATTTTTTTGGACAAAAGAATGTTATTAATGATTTAATGAACTAAAGATGAGATTAGTTAAGCTTTTATTTTGGCACTACAATATGGAAATTATGGGTTTGTGATATACAGTGATGCATTAAAGAATAGAATTGGTTTTTCTCTGGTGAAAAATGATAATGTTATTTCATATACATCAAGTAAATTGAAGACTCCTGAACAGAACTATCCAACCCATGAGCTTGAGTTAGTAGTTGTAATAATTTCTTTAAAGATGTAGAGAAATTATTTAAATAGTGATAGATATGAGATATACAGAAACTGTATGATCCTTAACTACATATTTTCACAAAAAGATCTCAACATTAGGTAAAGGAAATGGACTGTACTACTCTAGGACTATGATTTATCGATACACTACCACCTAGGGAAAGAAATGTTTTAGTGGATTCATTGAGTAATAATTATCATGGAGTTGTGACCAAAATTATTATTTAGAGGGATCCTATGTTTATGGATATATAAAATATGAATATTTTAATTATTACATAATGGGAGAAAACATTAATTTTTCAAATGGTTGAAGTACTATCATTATTGGAAAATTTAAAAATTTCTCAATCTGGTGATGATAACTTTTAGAAGAAAATTAATTATATGAAATAAGGGAAATTAGTATAATTCATTTATAAAGATGGTGTTAATACAAATGGAAATAGATTATGTGTTCCATACTTACATATGAAATAAATGGTATTTTTAGATAATGATAATGACTCACATTTCTCTATAAAATTAGGTAGCATAAAGATGTATACGGATTTGATGGAAAACCTTTGTGGCGTAACATGAAGAAGGACATTTTTTATTATGTGTTGTAATGTTTGGTTTTACAAAAAATTAAAGTTGTGAGGAAACATATTAGAGGATTCATTAAACCTCTCCATATTACTCTATTAAAATGTGATGAAATTAGAATAGACTTGGTCACAAGACTTCCAATGACTCTTTGAAGGAATTATGGAAAATGTGTTATTATTGATTTCCAACCCAAATGTACAAATTAAAATAATATAAGGGAATAATTACCTCTTAAGATCCTCAAAAGACCATATATTAATGAATGTGTAAGACATTAGGAAAAACCACTATGAATTATGTTATATCATGATCCCAATTTTACAAAAAAAATATATAGTAGAATACTCAAAAGGATCTTGTTACCGAGCTTCAGTTAAGAACAACCTTCCATCCTCCATCTAATGGACAAACTGAAAGGATGATTTAAACAATGTAAAACATGTTAACGTTAAGACAACATGACTTTATATGTCTTTGGGACCAGGATTTTTCTTTGGTTGAGTTTTCCTATATCAATAGTTTCCATTCAAGAATTCAAACACTATAAAATAAAATATGAGTTTAGCATCGAGTTTTTAGAGGGGGTTATGAACAACCCCCTCTAAATTTTTTAGCACTATTTTTTAGTATTTGGTTTGACATTATAGGTGGTTATCTCAAAACTGCCACTAATTTAATAGTCAGATGTGTTGTATATTCAGTTGGATTTTAGCATATATATATATATATATATTATATTCGGTTGGATTTATATATATATATATACATAATTTATTTTTTTTAAAGGAAGTTATGGGTGTTCAAAACACCCTCTAATTTAAGATATAATAGGGGGTCCATGAACCGTCACTAATCTCTTTGATTAGAGGGGGGGTATGAACCCCTATAATTGATAATATTATAGGGGGATTTAAAACCCCTCTAATTGATGACATTAGAGGTGGGTTTGAAGCCTGTCTAGTTCAATAAATTTTATGCGGGTCATGAACCGATGCTAATCCCTTTGATTAGAGGGGGTTTTAAACCCCCTCTAAATTTAAATTTATTTTTAAAAATAAATCTCATATAAATTAAAATGCTATAATATGTGTGTTTTCATATGTGTGTGTATATATATATTACATGAACACATAATATACATGTTTCTAAATAAATTATAAATTCATATATATATATATAAGGAAATTATTTAAATACTTTAAATAAATTCTTATATATATAATGAAATATATATATATATATATATATATTAGTATACATAATATAAATGTAATTATTAATATATTTATTCAAAATTATAAAATATATATATGGTTTTAGAAATATTATAAATTTTTATTATGATATTTATTATAAATATTTTATATTAAATACATTTCTATTGTATATTTTTGTATAAAAACATTTATATTATATTATGTATAAAAAAATATAAAATATATAGAATTAAATAAAAGTATAAATATATATATATATATATTATAAAATAAGGTTATATAATAATATTAAATATATATTTATATGTTTTTCTATCAATATTTTATTTTATATAAATTTATAAATATTATATAATTATTTTATATTTATTTTAGGATACCATATTAATTATAAATTAATTTTGTAAATATACATAAATATAATTTAATTATATTATATATTTAAAATTTTGTAAATATATTTAGTTTTTTGTATATATATATGTTATAGTATGAATGTATATAATCACATACATAAATATATTATATAAATGTATTTAATATATTATATGTATAATATAAATCATAAAAAATATAAATGTATAGTATATATAAAACCTAAATATAATTTTTATATTTTAAAAAATATAGTTATTAAAAATAAAAATAATTTATAATATTATTGCTAAACACAAGAATATATATATATAGACTAAAAGTTATCTTTTTTTAATATCAATCAATTTAGAGGAAAAAGTAAGAAACCCAAGGTTCAACTACAGAAGGAGATAACTGTTCTATAAAAGTAAAGCTTTATCCTACCAGATTTAATATCCCTAAAAAGATTCCAAGATATAATTTTTAACTACGTATCTTGTTCGTCCAAGAGAAGATCTTCAAACTGGAAATCCAGCATGTCCCATAACTGAATATACTCCTCTACAATTATCTTCCCATCATCGAACCCCGTTATAATTATCAGATCAATCTTGTCGATCCAAGAACACTGCACCTCGTTATCAGACACCTTCAATAAATTTCTCTTCATCCTTTTGGAATCTTCATCAGTTGCATTAATTGTCAAAACAGATTCCACCAGTTCCCCTCCTGAGTGCATAATCAATTCCAAATATTTATCAGGTCTCACACTAATATAAAATATATAAATATTTATATCTATATTAAAATAAATTCAAATAATATATATTTGAATCACCTTCCTAAAATATATAAATATAATAATTTATAATTAAAATATAAATTTCATTTTCTATAGTGGAAAAGCGATGATCTGTGAGTTCTTCTATTCCGTGGTTCAAAACCCACCCTCTTCACATTTTACAAAGGTGTGTAGGGTAAGGAACTACACAACACATTAAAAACCTGAGGGGAGGGAGGGAGGGGCGAGACATGTAGGGTATGGGTGTGGGGATAGTAGGAGTATAGGGGTGGGGAATGTAAAGGACTGGTATTGGAGGATGTAGGGTATGATGTATGAACTGGAGGGAAGTGGGGCTACTCAAAAAAGTGGTCAAAAAAAACTAATTAAAGGAAGTTATAAAAATGACCTCTAATAATACCTCTATTAGTAAGAGTTAAAACACCACTCAAATATACTATTAATTAAAGGTAGTTTCAGATACCACCTCTAATATGTACCTAATTATTTAAATAGAATAGGATTTCAACCACCTATATTCTAGTAAATAGATTAGAAGGTGAAAGAATCCCCTATAATGTATTGATTCTATGATGACATTAGAGTGGATTTTAACACCCTCTAATCCAATAGGCACTAACAGGACCATTACATTGCCAGCAGTTATTTAAACCGCCTCTAATAATAGTAGGCAGACACATTATCTATGGTTCCTCTTAACTTCTGCTAATGTGTCTAGAAGGGGTTATAACCCTTATAAAATAAAAAATATCCCCCCTATAATTAGGTCCTTTTTTCATGAAATAGTGTTGTATGAAGAATTATATTGAAAGAACATTCATACTATAACTTTTTTGTTTGAATCTTGTGAAATAAAACTCATATGACTAGAAAATTTTTAAGAGAGAATAATAATGGTAAAGGCTATTTAGGCTCACATTAAATCATCTGAAATTAGGAAAAGGGGTTATTATGATAGTCTATCAAATTATTTGTAATTCAAAGTGGGAGTTCATATTTTTCTGAAAGTAACTCCAGGAAAGGGTGTTATGAGGATTAGTAAGAAAGGGAAATAGAGCCCCAAAAACATCAAACATTTTCAAATTCTTGAATGACTTTTAATGGTTTCTTATCATTTGGAATTTCCAAAAAGTCTTTCAAATGTGCATGATGTGTTCCATATATCACTCTTAAGGAAGTACATTAGTGGCCCAATGCATGTAATCAGTAATGATGAAATAAAATTGAATCCTGATAAATTTTTCTATGAATAACCCATCTAGATTCAAGATATTCGAGATCAAGTATTTAGTAACCAGATGATATGTTTGGTGAAGGTAATTTGGAGAAATCATAAAACAGAGGAAGAAATGTGGGAACTAGAGAGTGTTATGATGGATATCTAACCAAATATATTTATATGATAATAACCATGAATTTTTTAGGGTGAAACTTCTGTAGTATGTAATAATTTAACACCCTAACACATTAAAATATATTTCATTTAGAAAAAATTTAATTTATTTAATAGATTGTGATGCATGAAATACTGAGTTTAAACGAAAATTATCAATTAAAATATTATTTAAACATGAACATTATAACCCAAAAAATTAATCATTCAGTATGAATGTTCCTAAATAACTATAAAAAATATTTTTACATATTGATTATAAATTTAATAATAATCATTTTAATTACAATGAAATGTTTTTTGAAAAACTATATTTTTTTCTAAAGGACAGTGTAGTCACTCATTGCACAGAAATTATAAAATTAATTATTCAATTTTTTTGAAACTTTATTTGAAAAAATGAACTTAATTTTTTGACTCATCATATCAAAATTATCTTAGGGGAATTCTCTTTGTGTTTTTCATAAAAGGTTGATTTTTTTAATGATTAGTAAATGATACTAAATTTTAATTGAGAACAACCATTTCATTTAAATAATTTATAACAAAAAATTTAATTGTTATTTGGAATTAATGTCCATTTTGTTTCATTTAATTTCAATTAATAAAATTTAGGTAATTTTCATAATTTTCATTTTAAATTTTAAAATAACAACTTTTTAAATTTTAAAGATTTTATATTTAAAAATCCACTTTCTCATCGCGTCTACAAGATAATTTTAAATTACAAAATTCCACTAATATAATTGGAATTTATAAAATTGAAATCAATATTTGAAATCATCATAATTTATTTTTATTAATAATCTCAACAAATTTTTTTCCAAAATTAATTGTAAAAACAATAAAAATTAATTACTGTGGTGAAGGTACAAATAGATTTATCGCAAGGTTAAACTAAGAAGATATGGGTTTAAATAACATAAAAACATTTCTAAAATATAATTTATAGGAAGAAGTAGACATTATAATATCTAGGTATCTATAATAATTTTTTTTACCCTTTTTTAATGTAAAAAACGTTGGTGAACCATTTTCATTCGAAAATATTACAGGTGTTCCACTCACCTCACCTATAAAAGGATACCCACTCTTCTATATTATTCACACTATCACATTCTTTTGGTTTATAAAATATCTAAAAAATAAATTCCTTACATATATAATCTCATCCTGGAATAATTTTTTTGTAATAATGAAATTCTAAGAAGGATTTTGTTTAATCCTAAGGAGGATACTCGAAGAATCGGTAAAGTTCTTCAATGCTCGTTTTTTTATTTCATCCCCCTATCATTTCAATTATTTTTTAAAAAGTATAATATAATAAACTCATTATATTAAATAAAATTATATTTATTATTTTATGTTCATGACGTACAACCCTCCCCAACTATAATAAATGGGTTATGAAATCATAATTCATGTGTAGGAAGACTAATATCTTACGAATTGATGTCATTTATTTCTTCCCTTAAATATCTCACGGAGGGTTATGATGATGGATATAAAGAATATATATTATACTGATAATTTAATTATACCTATTTATTAATTATATCATATATACACCTTTTTTAATTTATATTCCATATGATATATAATAATGTCACTCTTGTGTACAACAGACGGCTTCCTGATGAAGCGATATATGATTCTTCTTTGACAAATTCTTTACATGGAAGATTATGATGATAATGTTAATGATTATATGTGATATAAATGATAAACATATTCTATTAATTTCAAAATTATATATTAGAAAATGTAATATATATCTTATTATTTCTCACCTTCTCAATCAATGACAGATGATACTATTGTTCGTGTATTTGAGGATTATTTCCTTCATAAAATGATGTGGCTCTCTTTCTATCACCACACCACATTAATGATATATATAAGTATATTTAAATAAATAATATATATATATATACATATTTATTATATTTTGATATTTTTAAAAGGTTATATATTACTTACCATCCTTCCATAGTGATCATTGAAAAATGGAGTCATTTCTCATGTGAATATATTACATATCGTCTCTCAAATCATATCATAAATTTTACCGTAAAAACATCATTCATGTTTCAACATAAAATTTTAATTGATATAAAATTATGATTATTATTTCATGATTATTACTATTATATAGATTATTAAAATATATAATATTCACAAGAATGAGAACTTTTATGAAAAATAATGAATGAGAAATCATAGAAATAAAAACCCAAAAAATAAAAACAATTAAATATTATTAATGAATTAGTGATAAGATGTTATAAAATGATAATATTTTTTATTATAAAGATTAATATTTTTATTTGAAAATATAATATAATGTTTAAAACACTATACAAGAGGATAAGGTATGTTTAACTAAAATTACGTGTTAGATAAAAGATTTAGTCTCAATATACAACTCATTTAGACTTATTTGTTATTATGAAAAAATTCAGTTTTATATTTTGTATATACTACCCCATTACATGTAATATCATTAATAACCAACAATTAATTGTATTTTAAGTTTAATTTTTAATTTTTTTCATCGAATGGGATTATAATTGAGAATTACCAAGTGGTAAAAGTTATTTTACAATCTCTCTTTATTTTGTAATTTTTAACATTATATTGAAACAACAAATAATTTTGAATTTTTTTTCATTATAAATTAATAATATATTAAGTATCCATATTCTTGTATAATATATATGATTATTTTAGAAGCTGTATTTTATTTTGACATATGGTGTTTACTTTGACAGTATGTGATTAGCTGGGTAAATATTCATAATTTCATATCATTTTCTCAATAAAAATATTTGATAATAAGGAACATTTTTCATGAATTAAATATATTATTTGAAAGACTAGGAATGATTTAAACATAATGGCATGGTTGGGACTGAGTTATAAATAAGTATTTGATGCATCTACCAGTCTCATCGGAAAAACATGTTTTCCAAATCAGATGGGTATTTACAAAGTAGTTTTAAACTGTAGTGAGGATTGATCTTGATAGTATAGGTATGATTTTCTTGAGAAATAAAAAAAATAATTAAACATTTCATTTATTGATAATTAAGTTATTATTATTTATTTAGGGTATTTTCTCTATGATATTATCTTTGGATGCATTTTATTCATAGTTATTGAACAAATGGAAGGATTTTTTAATTATTAAATTTGTAAATATTGATTATAATTATCTTATCAAGATATTAATGTTATATAAATTGAATATTTCTACATTTATTAACATTCCATTTTGATTTTTATTTTTGATTCATGATAGATTCTATTATACTTAACCATTATGTGGTGTTTGAGATTGTCCTTATTTTTTATCCTTTCTCTTAGATATGAAGAATAATTCATGGAATGGGTTATCAAGGGTGTAGCTCATTTTAGTTTGTTATTTATAATGTTTTATTTTCTTTTCCATATATAGAATGGATATCATATATGTATCTATTTCTCCAAAACATATAACATTATCTGTTATTTGGAATTTTTCCCTTTATATCTCTACCAATGTAAGAATGTGAGACATAAGATTAGGGTTACTAATGTCAGTACGCCATAATAAATGCTTTAAATGAAATTTCAATTCTTAATAAAAATATTTATCTTATCACCATTCATCAGAAACCTAATATTTTTAGAAAATTCTCAAAAACTCACATTAAGATAAATTTTACGTGATGATTTGAAAAAATTAATTTTATTTTTTAAAATTAATTTTCCAAAACTGAAAAAAGAAAATTTTAATATAAGTTCATAAAACACAATGAGACCCCTGTTTAGAAAATTAAAATTTTTATGAATAAATTTATATTTTTTAATATATCATAAATAGATAAAATATTTGATGAATGATAAAATATGTTTTTAATTATATATATATTTCAATAAGATCATTCTCTAGAAGTGTTTTATTTAATTTTTCAATATAAAATGCATGTGTGCTGATTAAAAAAAATTAGAAAAACATTTCCCTTATATTATATTGTTTAATTTAATATTTAATTAATTAACATATAAAAAATTCATTTTATATATTTAGAAACCATATATTTTCATAATTTAGTTATTCCAATTCAGACTAACCATTATAATTAGTAGGAGATATTTGTGACATTAAATATTAATAATTTAATAGTATATACCGATTTATATGCATTTTATGTTGAGTGTAATGAAAGATTTTAATGAAATTAAATTTATTCAGAAAAAAATATTTCATAAAATATCTAGGTGTTACATCAATAATATAGTTAAAACTATCAGAAAATAAATAATACACTAATAATATGATTGATATAAACTATAATAAAATATTCCGTATAACTAATATCACAAAAGGGTAATTTGCAAATTGATTACATAGAAATAAATAAAATTGATAATGATTACTGGTTTTATAATGATTTAATAAATAACTAAAGGTATCATGATCATACTTTTATGGCCATGTCACAAGAAATCATACATAATTTTTTTTATATACCAAATTACCAATCTATATTTCCTCATGAGATCTACCAGTGCAATGAGGGGATATGTAATGTTCGCCTCTACCCCTTAATTACAAATCCTAATTCACTCATCATTTAAAATGTGTGGATTTAAAATGCAAGACCCAATTGACATAAATATCCATATCTGAAAACTAGCATACATAATTTTAATATTTTCCATAGCGAATAAATAGAAAATTTTATTATAATCCATCTAGTGAAATATATTGGAAAATATCATTAGACTATATCACTAATGAGTCAAAATAATATTTAAATTAACTTTCCATATATGAAAAAACATATATAAATAAATTACACTGTCTCGTTGAAAATAATAATAAATATCATTTTTATTAAAAAAATAAAAAAAATTCCCAAAATAACAAGAGTATTATTTTATTTAAAAAACCACGTAATATTTTTAAATTATTATTTATAATAAATAACTGATATGAAGGTGGGAAAAGTTTTTTTATAGTAATCATTAAAATAAAAAAAATTACAACTGTTGAAAATTTCCAAATTGACATGCACAAAAAGTATTCAAAATCATCCTTTTGAAAAATTGAATATAAATTAAATTATGAAAATACATTACCGTAAATATAACTTAAATATATAAAATAATATACTTAGACTAATATAATGAACATGGATATATATGACAAATATTTCCACCTGAAATAGAGAATTAAGTTCATTTTTTATTAAAAACGTTCTTTTTATGGGTTCGAGAACCCAAATGGGGTAAAATATAAAACTAAAATAGAAAACTAGAAATAAAATCATGAGGCAAAACTATATTTGGATTAGTATTAAAAGATCATATAATTTCCCCAAAGGAAGTTTAAATATATAAAATCCAAAATAAAAATGATATTATTAGGTAAACACTCACATGGGATTCTTACTTGGTCAGATGCATTCCAAACTCAAGTATAAGAAATTTATTTTTTTATTTTCCTATATCAGGTTCATATTTAATTATTTATTTCTTTATATCATGTTTTCATAACATATTTTTACCAATACACTCAAAATTCACTATTAACAAGGTTTATTTAGTTGTAAACAATTATTTTATTCATTTTGGGATTTCATAATTTCGATACATGACCATGGTCGTGGATTCATAATCTATAAAATTTTGAAAATTTTATAATTATCATGTTTATATATTAAATATGTCTTTTAACAATCCTTGGAATATGGTTATAAAAATTTAATAAATCATTTCTTGGAGATAGTAGTATGTATGGACACAAGAGTGACAATTTAATTTTTCTAATAGATAATGAGGAAGTAATTATATAAATTTTAACCATTAAATAACATTAAAAAAATTATTAATATAATATTTATTCATCTAAACTATAATTATGAATATATATGTATAGAATAAATGATAAACTAATCTCATCACTTCATGGAGGTGGTAGTCCACACATATGAATGAGTGAAAAATTCATTTAGCAATGGATGTAAGGGTAATAAAGTAGAACATATGTTATCATACAAAAATATTAATTATTCCACTAATATCATATATATCCATTAAATACATCTATATATCGTACCCTACGGGAAATAATGAAAAATCTAAATAAATCACTTTATTAATATGGTAATCCATATGTATGTATGAATGATGTTTTAATTTTCACTGTATGTAATGGATGTCGAAATTAGTTATTACATAATCATAATAACAATTTAGTATTGTTAAGGTTGTGATATCATTAATTTAGTAACTTTAGAATAGTTTTCTAGGAGGTAGAAGAAGAAATAAACATGATTGAATTTAGTTAAGACTTAAAACATTGTCTCGGATATATTCCTTTTTGTTACACATCAATCCTTTTAATAATGTCCTTTTATTGAGACCAATACCTCTTGTATGTAGGGTGGAAATTTCATTAGTTTTTTTTGGTAGATATTGGCTGACATAATGAGGTCCTCTGATCCACAATCCCAAATCAGGGGATATTTTTTCATTAAATATTGTATTTGACACCAATTGTGTGGTCCCATGCTAAACATATTTTTATTTTACATCATTTTCATAAATTAAACATTATTTTTTTTAATAATAAAAATATCCCAAGAATGTAACGTTTAGTGTCTTCGGGGACTAACTATATAACTATATTATCATTCAACACTTCTGAATATTTCTCAATAATTGTATGGCATTATACTCCCCTCTCAAATTTTCATAAGTTATACTCATCTTCATAACATCTGGAATTGAAATACGAGAAATTAATGAGCTCAACACTTCTTATAAGAAAATATTTCAACATTCCATCAGTGTTGATGAAACTTTTATAAGGACCTCGCCTTAAACATTACATTATCTAGTTATTTAAAATAGAGTACACTTTTTTACATTCCCAATTATCTTTTTAGTTTAGAGTTTTGGATAATTTTGTCATAAAACTTACATAACAACCCATAATCATAAAAATTGGATACTACTAAAATATTATCAATTTCTCCTACTATTCAATCATTTTTAAAAAAAACTTGAATTCATCCCAACATTCATCTTTGATTCTTATTTTCTATTACCCATCCTTAATCCCAATGATATTTTTTAAAAACATGCTATGAGAAAAAAATGTCAATAAGGGAATTAAAAAAATAAAACTTTATTCCATTAATTATTAGACACATAAGAAGTTATTTCTATAAAATATACTTCTCACCATTAAAGTATCATATACATACTTTATAGAAACATGAGATTCCATAAAACATAAATAACAAAAATAAAAAAATATATGTATTTGGGGACATTAATTACATAATATTTTAACCCTCAGGGATACCATATGATCTATAACCCTCATGGATACCTTAAAATGTAACCCTCAAGAATACTTTATGGAGTAAAAATCATAGTTATAGTTAGAATCGCCATTATGATCATCTTACAACCTAAAGATACCTATGAATTGGGGGAAGATATAAGTACCAAAATTTAATATAATAAATTACCAATAACTATAACATAATTATAATCATGAATACTTACATCATAAAAACATTCCTTTTGATTTTTTTAAAAATATAAATTTAAAATGGGGTTTTTAAAGAAAACCCCCTTCTTTCCGGTTCTTCTTAAAAAAATTCAATACTCATGTATAAGGGTTTAAATAGAGTTATTAACTTAATATAGAACTATATTAATATCTTAAATATCATATATGATTCTTTAATACCAAATTCCGACCCATTTATTAATAATATTTTTTTATTTCTGTTGTTTCAGATGTGTTCTTCTCATGGTTTCCATGCTCGGTTCATTATGGATTTTCTAATCAAATGGATGAAAAAAAATATATAATTGAAGTAAGATATCTTTTCATGATAAAGTGTAATTTTTTTTTAAAAATAAAAGTGTCTTAATAATGATTATGGTGTGAACTTAAAATGGTTAATAAATCCAGATGTTCCCTAGGACCAAGTTTTCTTATTAGAAAGAATTGAATAGAGTTCCTTTTTAATAAATTTATTTAAACATAAAATATGGGATATATGATATGTATTCATTAGTTTGGAACATATAAATAATATTTTTAATAAGTACACAAAAATAAAATATAATTACATTGGGGTAAAGAGAGAGAATGTGTAACCCGAAGGAATAAATGGAAGTTCAGAAAGGATCCTTTACATTATGTCTAATTTTTTTTTTGTAATTGATCATAATATTCAATATAATAAAGATAAATCCATTAATTAATTAATTAACTTTTTATTCATTTAATTTATTTATTTCAATTTTATTTTGTTCGTATATGGTCTTTATATTAGGTTATAAGATAAAATTTTATCATTTTGGAGTGTTTTTTTCTTTGATTTTCATGATTATTTTATTCGTATACATGTGTGGAAATCATTTAAAATTGGAATAGTTTTCCAGAATTTAAATTATATTTTATTAAGGATCTCTGAAAATATTAAATGGTGTTATATATAATTCTAGTAATATTTTATGAGGATGAATCATTATATAAAACATTAATAATGAACATTAGTTTATTTTTTGTGAGTTTTTATCATTAAAACCCATTATTAATCTATTTATTAATATTATGTATAAAAAATTTTCAAATAAAATTATATAACTTATAATTTTTATAAATCCTATTTAACAAAAATAATGGTTTTATGACCATCCTTGAAGGTGATAATGCAAAATGAAAACACATCTTCCATGATGATGGTAATTTGACACAACACTGATAATGTTTTTATTTTTAGGATAATAGAAGATAAGAAGGAGTTTGGTGATGATTTTTTCAATTAAAATTATAATATTACAGTATATGTATATGATAATATAGTTTTCATTCCACTTTTAAGAGGGGTGGTGAGGATAAAATAATAAAATAAAATAAATCAAAAATAAAATTAAAGAAAAAAGAAAGAGGACTTTACCTCTTGAATTATCCTCCTTGAGAACCTCCCTAAAGAACTTGGTTTCGGACTATTTGTTAAAGAATAATGTATTTTACATATGGAATAATCGTGGGAAGGGAATTGGGTAGATATTAAACAATCTACATGTAACACCATGAATTTTTATTGATCTTTTTTCTTTTGAATAAATTAAATTTTCATTTATGTATTGCATTGCACTGAGACAAACATTCCATTTACACATGAATGTATTTATGTATGTAATTTTAACATTGTGTAATATACATATAACACTGATTTATCATATATTACATGCAACACCAACTTGACTTATGTTACATACAACACCGATGTTTTTACGAATCATCATTTTATTGTTAGAATTACTTATATGAGATTAATATAACCTATCCTTTAATCATAGTAATATGAATATTAATAAAAACATTTCAATAGTTGTTTTTAATGTTTTTATATAATTTAAACATATTGATAATGAAATATATAATTTTTGGTAAATTCCATAAAAGTTTAAAAATACCATTTTCTAAAATGACCTCCTTTTATTGTCATTCTGTTAAAAACAATAAAATAAATTTTGGACACATTTATAATTTTAATGTTATAAAATAAACATAATTTTTGAAATTTAGGATGTTGAAATTTTATTAGGGTTAAATGTTTGTATTTTTTTGAGAAACATTATATTTGGATGAAAAGTCAAAACTACCGAATTTTAATTCAAACCTACTTTTTCATCTAATTTATCTATAAATATAATTTTATTTTAAATTAGTATAAATGATTAATTAAATAATATATTTTACCTTTAATAAAAAAAATTCCATTATAATCGATTTATGATTGAAATTTAATACCAATAGAAAGAAATTGTTTTATCCTTTTTACATTAAAAACTCGTATTTTCGACCTGACTTTGGAATAAAATTTAAATTAATTTTTATAACTTTTGTGATTGGGATTTGGAAAAATGTATTAAATATTTTTAATAATCATAATTTAATATTTCAAATAATGTTAAAAATGTTTTTGACACAAAATATTTGTTTATGTTATTAAAATTAAAAAGATCGATTATGGTAACATTTATCATCGCTAAGAAATAAACCTTTAATTTAAGACCCAAAAGGACTTATAATGTTATAAAAGACCCATTTTATTAAATTATTAATTTTTTCCATTCAATTATTGAATTTATTTGGGTTTTTATGACATTTTTTAGGTAAAACATGGGTATACCGAACTTATTTTCAAAAATTCAAATTTTCTCCTTTACCTTCTCTATAAAAGGCCACCACCTATAACCTTACCCTTTGGAGCCTCCCCTTGGGAATAAATTATTCCAACACAACATTTGGGCCCAATCCAAAAGGAGTTACCCTATTAGGATGTAACGTCTCCTCTCAAACTCCTTCCTTCGATTTTCGTTCTCCACCCCTATAATATATTTATTATATTATTTTATAAAAACACCAATTTAATAAATATAATAGTTTATTTTTATGCTAATATTTCTACCTAAACATGCACAAACATCTATCTAATGGGTAACAAACATACATTTTATGTGTTGGGTGAACTACCACTACACTAAATGATGATTCTTCATTTTTCCTTTATAGCTAATCACGGTGGAAATTATGATGGAAACTCTATTAATATATTTAATATTTTAAATTTATTATGTATTTAAGATTATTTATTACATTTAAAGCACACATCTTTTTTACTTTCCACTTGGTTCTAATACGATATTTTTTTTGAGGAAGTGTGGACTTGCGCCCACTCAAAGCGATGTGAATCATTCATACACTACATGGAATGATTTAAGTATGGATTTAATAAATTTATATGATATATATGATATAATAAAGCTACTATAATAATGATAAATATATAGCTATATATCTTTTACGTTCTTTCTTTCAACAGGATGATAAAAAAGAAATAGGGTTCACGCGTGCGTACGGCTTACCATCTCCACGAACAGTGTATTACATTTCAAACTTATATATTATATAGATTATTATAATACTCATATAATTATTAGAAATTATATTTATATCATGTTTTATATTATAGAATAATTATATAAGTATAAGTACTGAGTATATAAAAAATATAGACATATCTGATGAACAAAGTAGATATTACCTTAAGTGAATCCTTAACATAGGATTGTTAAAAAGAGGGTAATATATAGTCATAATAAAACCATATATGGTTTTATATATAATAATATATTTCATTAAATTATTTATAATAAATTTATATTTATTATACTGGTGGTTTGAATGATTTCAACAAATGTCGTGATAGAAGGTATGGGAATTTCATCTCAATTTTATTTCAATGAGATACATGCCTTAATCACCACTCTATAATTCTATGTAGTGTATATATTACCTAAGAATTTATTATATTTCTATTATTATTATATATATGGGTATGCACATATCCATTTTATTATCTTTCTTTCATGAGGTTTACGTTTCAAAAGTTACCAAATCGGTTAGATAGTTTCGTCTCAATTTTCCTTCTTTGAGATTTTTTCATATACACCTACATTTTCTTTTAGGTGTATATACTAACATGTAACATATTATATAATCCATGTAATAATTTACAAAAATATATCGTATTATTTTTAGACCATAATCTGAGACAGTGTTCCATTCCCAGGTTCGGTGTGCCCAGAATAAATGTTTGGAAAATATTGGATGATTAAGTAGGAAATATACACAGTTTTCCTAAAACATTGAATAACTCTTATATGGGAGATCAGATAAAAATTATTAGGGGACTATTTGACTCATAATAGAGGATATACCCTAGGAGCGACCAAACATTGGTCTGCACGGGTCGATTGTGGAAATATGTCTAAGGACTTTTCAAAAGAATAAAATAAATAAAGAAAATTTTATTTTATGTTATAAGATGACACAATGATGTAGTGATAGGATTATCAATAATAAAACAATTATAAATCCATGGTTAATCTCATTACCCTTGAATGTTTTTAATACCCTAGGGAAAGAGATATGGAAAATTCTATTTAGCCGGTGATGACAAAATATTGAATCATTGATTGATGACTACAGATCTTGACGGATCTCACCAATGACAACGACTCAACTTCATTCTTCATTGGTGATCGATCCAAATCGAGGTAGAGATTTTGGTTTATTCTATTCTTCCCCGTTCTTAATTCCAATGATGAATACAGACTAATCCATGAGTATATTATCCCATGGATCGAGCGTATTTGCAGGTTTATAAGGATTTATTTGGTATCATTTTCTATCCCAAATCCCCCACTATTGATCATTGTAAAAGAACACATGGAAAACATTGATAAACTATTGTTATTATTCCTTTCTCCATCCTTTTTAAATTCTTCATCGGTTGGATCGGCATAGTTCTATATCGATGTTGTCAGGTGGTTTCGAACTCGATTGGACCCCTGTATTTAAGACAAATCAACGTCTGAGGCCAGAATAGTGTATATCAGGAACCAAGGATCTTAGATCTATGATCATTTTGATTTTTGAGAATCAGAGGTGCCCTAATGGTCTGCGGAAGGGACCAATGATTCACGAAAATAGAGTCATGTGTGGTCGTGATGGAGGTAGATACGGCAGCGACCATGTGTGGCAACAGCGGTGGAGGATGTGAGAATGATAGTGGCGGACGTGGGATGGTGGTAGAGGATGAAGGATTTTAGTGAAAGATGTAGGATTTGGTCCATGTCAATGGGTCGATTCCAGGTTGGGTCATCAAGCTAGTTCAGGATAGCAGGCCTAGATTTAGTTGGGTCTGATCCGGGAAAACCAGGGTGGCACCCCGTTGTGGTCAACCGTAGTGATAGACCATAGTGATTGGCCACTGTGGTCAACTTTGGAGTTATAGTAGCTCGAGTTGCCACAATCATAGTGATAGTGTGGCTAGGTATTGGATGGTCGACCACAATAGTAAGTCATGTGTATCATGTAGACTAACTACAGTGGTCATTCCATAGGTGGCTGGTCTGTGCAATAGGGGGACCAACTACGGCGGTCAGTCCTTGGACCCCAGGCAATTCTTTGGTCATATTTGTTCAAATAGTCATAACTCTTAAACACATTATCCAAAAGACATTATATCAGTGGAAGCATGACACTAACTTTATGAAAAGTCAAAAAAAGACAAATGTTGGGTACATTATTGTGAGTTGAGGCTCTTCTTTTTCCTATTTTGGATCAATATAGGCTGAGTGTGTTCCCTTAGTTCTTTCATCGAGGGTATAGTGCAACATTACATCCACATAACTTGATATTAATACACTCTAGAGTAGAAGTCTTATATAGAGTTTTTTCAACCCTTCGCGAGTCTAGAATGCAATCCTCTATTACCCCAAGTGTTGTATTTTTGGAATTGGCATGTCCATTTTGAGTAGGTCGTTTATCCTCAATCTAGAGGGGAATATCAGTTGGGTTTGTGGAATCATTCGCATATGATCCCCTACATGGAAGGTTGATCCAGATTGGGTTCGTGGTGTCACTCAGTTATTAGGGGTGTGACCCCATCTCAATTTATAACAGTCGTCTTTGACCAATGATATCTCTTTGGGAGAGTTCCAAAAGAGCTAGACCTCTTCTTGGAGTGTTTCTGATGATATCATTGCTCGGGGAGTGAGTTCTTTTGGAATTATTGTTGATTCGAATAGAATCATATGGATGATAGTTTGTTATTATAACCTGATGGCATGGTATCTCTGCTGAGTATATATTGTTTTTTTTCTTACTTCTTGTATATTTTATATAATTTTTCATCCTGAATTGATCTAAATATACTTTCTTCTTAATGTTTAGTGTTTTTCGGGTGTCTGGATGAGTATTGTTATACTCACCCCTATATAGGTGTTTCCCACATATGTCAAGTATTATGCAGATGGCATCCCTTTTGACGGTCTCCTAAGTGAACGTGGAGTGGGTGGAGTATAGATTGATCTAGTAAGACGAGGTTTTTTTCTAGTAGCATACCTTTGACATAGTCCTCTACCTTAGAGAAAGTTGGACTCTATAAAGTCTCAATATTACTTTTGTATTAACTCTTTGTGGGGGGATTGTATTTGGAAACGTTTACTTCTCATTTACATCTCATTGTACTCTAGTTGTGGGTTATCTTTTTTATGCATACATTCTACATGATGTTTTAAATTTTATCTTTGTGTGGATTGGAAATGTGTATGTGTGTACAAGTACATTAGGCTAATGAATCCCATTTGTGGGAAATGCCTACTCAGTGCTAGTCACCAGCCCCTATCTTATCAGAGGATGTCTTAGAGTAGTCATGGAACATGACCCTCTGAGATGGGTCATGACAGAGTGGTATTAGAGTGGGTCGGTTCATCTTTAGGAATGAGTGTTTCAGGTTAGATTGGGGAAACAATATAATGTGTTTTGAGTTTGGTCTTCCATTCAGGTACCCTAGTATTGGTGCAGTAACCAATATATCCATACACAAGGACTCTGATATCCTATTTTTCAAATCAGTATATGAAAACACTAGTTGCATGGAAAAATAATCCTACATGCATCGTATAGTAATGGTTGTGATTTCTATGTCCTTCTTGAGTTAGCTCCCCACATATACTCTATTGATTGTGGTACATGTAGTTTTATTTTAGGATGCCTCCACACAGACATCCATCCATGATTCTACCGCATGATAATGAGGATGATCTTCCTAGTGAAATAGCATTTGTATATGGTTTTTTATAATAGATAGCACATTTGGGTGCTCTACCGACTATACCACTGCCCGTTGAGTAAAATATACTATCAACTCTATGAGATGAGTATACATATAATGAAGTGTGTCCCAATAGTTTCATAGGTAGGGAACTTCTAGGTTTTGGGGTGATCTAGACCCCTATATAGATATGGATAGGGTAGAGGCAGTCACTTGTGTATTTCACCATGTGAGGATGCATGATGACCAGATGGAAATCCTTTCCTTGAGTCTTTTTCAGGGCTATATAAAGATATGGTGGAGATTTGCGACTTAGTCACATGATGAGACAACTCTCCCAACGACATACATAGAGAATATCTTTAGAGAGGAGTTATATCTAGCCACATTGTGAATGGTATGCATACATGAGATTCTACCCCTACAATAGGGAAGTATGACAATTAATAGTTATTGACCATAGTTTACTAATCATTCATGAGGCTCATTGGATATGTTACAAAACTAGTTATTTAGGCATCAAACCTTTGATAAGTGCTTGTGTCAAGACATCAAGGAATTAGTGGTATTTCCCAAAATATCAACCTATGATGGGGGTACTTTAGTGAGCCCTATTAGTGGAATATATCTAGAAGATTAGACACCAGTAGTGGGAGTGAGGATTGGGAACCCAAAAGCTGAGACCTTAGAAGTAGGAATTTGATGATAGTCACAGGGATATAATTGGGGTAGGTACTTTAGTAGGGGATACCATGACTTAGGTTCAGCGGTGCAGGGCTCCCAGGGTGACTCGAATTTACCATGGGACATGAAATGTTTCTCTTGAGATAGTCTGGGGCATCTAGAATGAGATTTCCGGACCCATTATGTAGCTTATCATGCTATAGTCAGGGGACCACTAAGACATATAAAAATATAGGATTAGGGTGTTCCATAGGGTGTAAAACATGGTAGTGTAGTAGTTAGGGTAGTAGAAGGTGGTAAAAGGTTCGATCTATTACCACCACCACCCCTAGGTGCTCCACACCACACACAGGGATTTGGTGGGCTGGGATGAGGAGAGCTATAGGATATGGATTAATATGAACCCAAGGCTCAAGGTATGATATGATGTATGATCTTTTCCTTTTCTATATTAGATAATATTTTTATAGACACAGGTTCTTGTCATTATCTTCTCACCATGAATCATGTTTGAGACTCGGTTATTCTGGTTAAATCATTGACTCAACCCTTAAACTTGAAGACATATACTGTAGCAGACTCGATGACAACACATTGGTACCGACATTGTGACATGAATCATAGAGGTTAGAGTTTTGGTTAGGATCTCATGGTAGTGGTTTTGAGGCCCTACGACGTCATTCTTGGTATAGACTGGCTATATAATGTTTATGCATAGATTTACTATTTTTGGAGAATGGTGAGGTGTTTCCATAGTTGTTGAACTCTGTATTCCTTTTTTTGGTTAATAGGAAACTCATTCAGTGCATGATGGAATCATTTATTGGTGGTTATAGCCAATTACTCATCATTTGACTATCCTGATCCTGGGTGCAATAGATGGTACGAGTCCTTGGTTTCCTATAATGGTGCCAGAGTATGAGGATTTATTTCCCAAATATGTTACAGGTTTACCTCAATTTCTGGTTGTGGACTTATAGAATGACCTAAATCCCAGGATGACAGTGATATCTACATCTACATATCGGATGGCTCATGTAGATCTTTGTGACTTAACGATATAGTTTGAGGACTTGTAGTGGAAGGGATTTGTGGGACCTAGTGTTTCCCTGTGGGCATCCCCAATTTTTTTCCATAAAGGAATATGAGAGATTGAGGTTATGTGTGGATTACCGATTATTAAAATAGGTACCCATGGAGAAAAAGTATCCACTATTGAGGATCGATGGCATCATTAATCAGTTGAAAAAAAAACCATGATGGATCTCAAAGATCAACCTCATACAAGGCTATCATGAGTTGTGGAGACAGGATGAGGATATAATAAATATAAACATTATATTTAGTTATTATCACTATGAGTATTTGGTGACTCCATTTGGCATAATGAACAGCCCATCAATATTCATGGGACTCATAACTCAGATCTTTCTTCCTTACTTAGACTACTTCATTGGGGTCCTCATCTATGACAACCTGGTGTATTTGGCGTCTGAGGATAAGAATCCAAGACATATAAAGATATTACTAGACACACTCTGAGTGCACCAAATTTATAGGAATATCTCAATTTTCTAGTTTGGAATTTGATAAGTCCATTTTATTGGACAAGTCATCTTGGAAGCTAGAGTTGCAGTGGATCCAGTGGAGGATGAGGTAGTTCTTTCTTGGGATCCACCAAAGAGTGTTACTGAGGTGCAAAGTTTCCTTGTATTGGAAGGGTACTATCAGAGTATTGTACCTAACTTATCTATAGTGCAAACACCCTTTAAATCTTTAACATGAGAACTGTATCCTTTCATGTGGACAGAAGTTCTTTTAGGCTCTGAGTCAGAGGTTGAGGAGTACTCCCATCATGAGGATACCAGAGGAAGCTGTTGAGTACATGGGGTTCATTGATTCATTAATGACTGGTATTGGTTGTGTCCTAATGTAGGTGAAAGTGGTGATTCCCTATGGTGTACCCCATTTGATACCACATATGCAGAACTACACCACCCATGATCTTGAATTACCAGCGGTAGTCTTCGAATTGATGATGTGGCGACACTACTAGATGGGAAGGTGGTTAATCTTCTACTCCAACCATAAGATTATCATATATATCTTCACTCAGAATGATCTAAACATGAGGAAGAGGCGATGGCTAGAGTTCCTCTAGGAATATGACTTTGATATTTTCTATACACCTGGGAAGGGGAACGTGGTGGTAGATTCTCTTACTAGGAGATCTATTTTGCATTTGACGAATGAGGAATCAGAGTAATTGGCATCATTGTTCGCATCCATTGTGGATGGATATGGGGCATATTATCTCTAGTTAATGGTTTTTACACCTCCATTATTGCAGTGATTCAGGGATTCATAGCTTAGATATAATTACTATGAGACCTTATGTGCTTATATGTCCTTACGGCATGTTTTTAATGGATATTAAAAGAGTGGGGAGCACACCGTTATATTCAGAGGATGCATAGTAGTACCAGTGGAATTGAGGAAAGAGGTTTTCAGGGAGTTAAATATGTCCCATTTTGCGGTGTATATGACTGTGGATAAGATTTATCAAGACCTCTAACATCAATTTTGATGGCCAGGGATGAAGAAAGTAGTTACAGAGTTTGTTTCTCGATGCCTTACTTGTCAGCAAGTGAAGGCTGATTAGCAAGTTCCAACGAGTTTAGCACAACCCCTTGAAGAACCAGAATGGAATTGGGATGGTATATCAATGGACTTCATGATAGTTTTACCACATATCTATAGAAGAAACTATTCCATCTTGTTGATATTTGACTGACTTACTAAATCAGCCAACATCATAGCTATTTGAGAATAGAATTTAGTAGAGATATTAGGATTCCTCTACGTTCAAGTGATAGTTCGACTCCATGGAGTTACATTAAGAATTTCTTCATAACATGATTCTTTCTTTAAATAATTATTTTGTATGGGATTACAGGTGGAATTTCGGACCCAGATATGCTTCAGTGCAATGTTTCACCCATAGAAAAATTTCCATAGTTGGGAGGATCACCAACTAATGATGTAGTTTTCATACAAAAAAAACTACCACACCAAAAGTGGTATGGCACCATTCGAGTTCTCGTATGGGGGACCCTGCAGGTCACCACTTTGCTGGACTGACCCAGGAGAGTTAATATTTTTAGGCCTAGGGATGGTGAATGATATTATAGATAAGGTTTAGGTTATTTATAATAAAATGAAGACTTCATAGATCCATTATAAATCTTATGCTGATAGAAGATAATGTCCTTTAGAGTTTTAGGAAGGAGACCATGTGTTCTTTCACGTTTAACCTTGATGAGGATTCTAAAGATTTGACCAGGGTGGAATTCTATCTCTAAGATTAATCAACCCTTCCCAGATAATTCATTGTGTTTGTGCGATGGAGTAACACTTAGCTCTACCTCTGCAGTTATATTGTGTAAATGATGTCTTCCATGTATCGTAGCATAGGAGGTACATGCATGGCCCATCCCACGTAATCGATTTTGTTGAGATATTCATTGAGGATGGAGCGACCATTACTGAGTACCCAGTAGAGTTCATGGATTGGAATTAGATGAACCTTCAGGGGAGATATATTTATTTAGTGCATGTTGAATGGAAGATTTAGAATCTCCAAGAGAGCACAAGGGAACAGGAGGCTCAAATTTGTGCTTTGTTTCCTCATTTGTTTGAGTATCCCTAGTTTTGGCTTTTCAGGGGCATAAATCCCCAAGATGGGGTGAATTTGACGTATTTTATATTATGTGTAGTATTTTTTGATACTATATGGTTTGATTTTGAGATCTAGAAATTATAAGATAGGCAATTTTGAGGTTCGGTGTGCCTAGAACAAATATTTGAAAAATAGTAAAATTTTTAATAGAACACACACACTGTTTTCCTAAAAAATGTGGAATAGCTCCTAAAAAGGTGCCCAGATCAAAAATATGAGGGTACCATTGGATTAAAAAAAGCGGTATTACCTTAGGTGCGACCTAACATTGGTCAGTTTAAGAAGATTGTAGAAAGTTGTCCTATATGTTATAAAGTAATAAAATACATTAAGAAATTTTGATTTTATTTTATTCATCGAAGTAGTGATGTGGAGAAATTTTTATATTTAATAAACCATTTTTATAAAATCCAAGATTAATATCATAACATTGGAATCCTCTATAATCCCTAGAGATATAGATATTCATAATTATCTTGAGTCGACGATGAAGAATCATTGAATCGATGATTGACAAACACTGATCTTGATAGATCTCACCATGGACAATGATGTAGCTTAGTTCTTCATCAGTGATCAATCCAAATCTAATTAAGGATTTTTATTTACTCCATTCTTCCATGTTCATTATTCCTATAATTAACATTGTCTAATCCACAAACATATTATCTCACAAATCGATCATAGGTATGGGATGATATTATTGTTTTGGATAATTTGATCTGGTTCTCTAACCCAAATTCTATGTTCTTGATTTTTGGCCAAGAATTCTGGTCCAATGATGATAAAACATCAATCTTGTGCCTTTCTCCTTCCATTATTGTGTTCCTCTCTATTGGGATCCTTGTGGTCCTTGTTTGACATTGTTGGGTGGTTCCGAACTCGACCAGACCCATGAATTTGTGGTAATTGACAAAAGAGGATAGATTAGTGTAGATCAGGACCTAAGGAGAATTTATCTATGATCATTTCAATAAGTAGGTGCCAAAGGATTAATGGTGGTATAGTGAAGGGACCATTGGCATACGACAGTGGTAGCAGCACATGGTGGTGGCCCGCATGCAGGAGGAGGAGCAATGTGTGGCCACAATGGAGGGAGACCCAGTGGAGATATCATGTGGTAGTTTCAATGGAGGATTCGATAATGGTGGTGGTGGAAACTAGATAGGGGTAGAGGACGTAGGATCTGGGTCGGGACAACGGGTCGGATTTGGGTCTAGTAAATGGGCTGGATCTAGGTCGTTCTTGCGTGTCAGAATTCGTGTCGGGTTCAACTTGGGAAAGATCTAGGGAAACCAAGGAAAATCCCCATTGTGGTCAACTGTGGAAATCAACCATGATGATCGATCATGATGCTTGACTGTTCTGTCATGGTAGCTCGAGTTATCACGGGTGCAGGGGCTGCTCAGCTAGTCCAGGGGTGGTTAACTGTAGGCAGTCCACAGGTGGCCAGACTCAAGGGTCATTTAGGTATAGTAGGTGGACTAAGTACAATGTATATTCCATCAGTAGTTGGTCCATGTGGTAGGTAGACCAACCAGGTTGGTCTATCCATGGGCCCTGGGAAATTCTATAGGCATCTTCATTCACACTATCATAACTCTTAAGCTAAGAATCCAAACGATATGTTGTTAGCTACAGTATGGCCATTAATTTAAGACTGTCAACTCAAGATAATTTTTTTGTAACTTTATATAATGTGAATATATTTATTTCCTAATTTGTACCAGTATATTTTGAGTGTGTTCCCTTGGTCCTTTGGTCAATGGTAATGTGCGCCATTACATCCACATCACTGGATTTTAAAACACTATAGAGGTCGAGTCTCAGATAGGGTTTTGGCGTCTCTCCATGCTACCAGATTGAGATCCTATATCATCCATAGTTGAGTTTGTGGAATTGATGTGTCCTCCTTAGGTAAGGATTTTATCATCTATCTAGCAGGACACATCAATAGGGATAATGGATTCATTGGTATATGATCCCATACATGGAGGTTTGATCCATATGTGGTACATGGAATCCCCCAATGGTTCTGAGTGTGACCCCTCTCCATGCATCATAATCTTCTTTGACCAATGATTTCTCTTTGGGTGGGGCCCAAATGAGTTATACCTCTTTGTCGAGTGTCTCTGAATGATAGTATGGCTCGATGAGTGAGTTCTTCCTGAATGAGGATTTCATTGAGCTGAATCCTATGGCTGATAGTTTTTTATGACTTACTGATGGTGTGGTATCTCTCCTAAGTATATCATGGGTTTTCCTTACTTTTTTTTCATTTATATATTGTTTCTTCCTTTATTGAGCTGACTATACTTGGTGTTTCGTTTTTAGTGTTTTTAGGCTTTCCAACTTACTATTGTTACACTCACCCCCACATGGTATTTTCCCACAGGTGTCTTGTCTTGTGTAGTTAGCAGCCCTTTGGACAGTTTAGTAGGAGGACTGGGAGTGGGTGTTGCATAACTGGAGCTGGAAAGACCGTGGTGTTTTTTCAGGAGCTCAACATTGATGTATTCCTCTCCCTTGGAAAAGGTTGAAATATCTACAGTTTTAGTTGGACATGTGTACAGACTCTTTTAGGTGGGATTTAATTTAGCCATATTTACTTTTCCTTAACTTTCATTTTTACTCTTATTTTGGGATCATAGTTTTATGTGTACATTCTATCAGTTGTTTTACGTTTCAGCATTGTGTGTCTTGGAAATGTGGGAGTGTTTGTATAAGTACTAGGATAATTTTTCCCAATTGTAGGAAATTCCAACTTTGTGCTAGTCACCAGTGTGTGGCCTATCGGAGGTGATCATGGAGTTTTCATAGCAAGAACCCATATTATATGGGTTGTGACATTCCATTTGACATGTTATATCAAGAATCAACTTCTTTTCAGAATATTTTAAGGTTCACGTAATTTATATTTTCATACATGGAGAGTATGATCCCAAGTTACAAAGTGACAATAATTTATTTAAATAATCACATCACTTTTCGAGATTGTTTATAATTATGCTTCAATAAATGGACTCTCATGATCCATCTCTCAAGAACAATCATGACATTTTTTATCCTCTAGTTACTCAACATATCCTCTTGTATTAGTACATTTTACCTACACATTGGTACTTCAGATAATGTATTTAATTAAAATATTGTCGTCTCTCTCTTCTTTCAAAAATCTGTTGTATTCAAAAAAAATCAAAAATTCATTCAAAAATGATTTCAAAACAACTTTGATGATCATTTTCAAGGGAAAAACATCTTAAAAGTATTTTATAACTGTACATCCTTCCTTTATAATCATTCAAAAAAAATGTTTTCAAAAGGATTTATGTTTTAAAAGATATTTTCAATGTAGAAAGACTATTTTCCCCATGAAATGTTTTAAAGGTCCTTTCAAAATTATTTACCATATAAGATAACATCTGTTGGTGCTACTCATTCTTTTCTGGTGAAATTTTTCAATGATTCCATTCATATTCTTTATCTGAATGGATTCTGTTTTGATGGCATGATGTTGATGAAATGTTTTTATCTTTCATGGGTTATATTATTTTAAACCCTACTTCTTTTCATGGGTTATTTTTACGATAAAATGATAATGAAACAAATATTTTTTCCATTGGCTATGATATGGTTAAATTTTTTATAATAGAAATTTCATTTCTAGTGTTATGATATGGTTAATTTTTATCTTATGGAACATGTATGTATGATTTCACTATGAGATGTGTGAGAACTCTATATCCATCCAATGCATTGGGTAAAGATTTATAACTCATGTGATAGACTATGATGGTCTTGGGAATGAACCTTGACTACTAATATGTACATGGGAGTGAACCATTACTACCATGATGGTATTAGGAGTGAACTCAGGCTTCTAAGATGGTCATGTGAGTGAACCATGACTGCCAAGATGATGGGGGAGTGAACCCATACCACTCAGATGGTCTCATTAGTGATGCCCCATATTCTATGGAATTTATATTATATTCTTATATGTCTACCATAATTCCATGGTTTATTCCTATGCCATGCTTTCATGTCTTATGTTCATTATATAATTTTGATTCATGTCATGTAAATTTAAAATATCTATGCCATGATTCCTATTTATGAACTTTGATATACAGGGTATGATCTTCTATTTTCATGGTCATGTTATCATACCCTTATGCTCATGACTATGCTTACATATCTTCTTTATTTACCCTTAATAAGCATATGATATTACCCCTTTTTATGTTTCCTTCCCCTGGGTATAAAGATATTTATTATGTTTGATGTGTATAATAAGGGTTATAGGAAATAGGAACCTGGTGGGAGATAATATTTCTCACTTTTGTATCTACATTTATGCTTTTGTGTTTCCAAAGGCAGTATACTAGTATGATTTTTGGGTGTCTGTTTGTTTAATGTTTTAGGTATTTCGCAAAAGT
Source organism: Viscum album (assembly GCA_963277665.1). Taxonomy (NCBI): domain Eukaryota; kingdom Viridiplantae; phylum Streptophyta; class Magnoliopsida; order Santalales; family Viscaceae; genus Viscum; species Viscum album. The sequence goes on along the minus strand of OY728129.1, from coordinate 407,659,549 downwards.
TGTGTAATTTAAATGTATAAAAATCAAGGGTCGCTATAGTTGTTATCAAATAAATGTTTTAGTAAACCTTTGTATTTTATGATTATAAAAACGTAGATATTACCCTAAGGACATGTCTAGTTATATGTCAAAGGATAAGAAAAAGTATACGAAAATGTATTGAAATGTTGGTAAAGGATAGAGTGATTGGTTTCCTAGAAATAAACCATTTTCTAGATACTATAAGTGGATGTGGCACTGGCACAGATTTTCCAAGGTGTAACATCTTTAAAAATATGTTCCATGCCTGACTTAGGGTAATGTGGTACATAACAATTGTCATTATTTCATACTTGGTTTGAAACTCTTGGGGGATATGCTTTAGAAATTCACCAAATCATCGTGAACCATCATGAAGGACTAAAAAATAAGTTGGCTTTGAATAACCTAGGATAAACTTAAGGTGTCATATATTAAATAATTTTTCACAAAATAGACATAATATAAATGAATTTTCATGATATTTTGGATCCTTAATAAAATAATTGTTTCTTACTGTATGATTTTGTTTTTATTCAATGCTTGGAACTCAAAGAAACTAAGTTAATGGTGAATGTGATGGAAAATGCAATGATTATTCCTCTTCGGAATGGAATGTTATGGGAGCTAGAATGAAAAACCTAGTTAATATGCTCACATAGCTATATCAAGCTATGAATCATGGCGAACTTCTAAAAGATCAAAGGAGGGAACAATATCCCACTGATACTTTCATGATCCAGCATCCACATTCTTTCATAGGGTCTTCTGATACACTTATTTCTGAACAATGGATTGGTACTAATGAAAATATATTCTTTGTTCCCCGGGGTTTTATGAATGATAAAATCATTCTAGTTATCTATTAGTTAGAAGGAGAAGCATATCAGTGTTTGAATATATTCAAGAATACAATGCAGTGGGATGATATTGAATCAATGAAATGGGAGGAGTTCATGAACTTATTTATCAATAAGAAATGTCCTCGAATTTTTTATACCAAGTTAGATAAAGAGTTCCTCGAGTTTAAGAAAATCGATGATGATTCTGTTGGTACCTATGAGGCTAATTGCACAATACTTGTTAGTTATGCTACAAGAATTATCATCCAACTTGAATGTAAAGTATATAGGTTCTTCAATGGATTAAATCCAAGTATGACAAGGGTGTTGGCCATAAGAGACTTTAGTAACTACGAATAAATTTTTCATTGTGAAGGCAAGATAGAAATGGTTGTTAGAGGTAGGTATCAACCTCATGGTTTTGAGATGAAAAGGATGATGGATTTTAATGGAAAATATAAAAACCATTAAGAGAAGAAGATTATCATCCCATTTTGATCTAAGTGTGGGAAGGATCATTGAGTAAACTTTCTTTAGGGGTATAATAAATTTTTTAAGTATAAAATGGAAGTAAATTGTGTAATTTATTATCAATGTAATGGAAAGAAGTTAGATAATGGTAAAAATTGAGAGAATGATACCTAGAATGCACCACCCACATTCCAAGTCCACATATGTAAGGAGAATGGGAATTATGAAAAATAGTGCCTAATCCCTAGGGCTAGTGATGATTATCAACATCAACAACATCTTAATTCTAGGGACAATAGGATATATCAAGAAATTACTATTTCTAACTAGGGGTGTGATAATGATGTGATGAAAGGTGCACTTAACATCAACTATAGAACTACTATTGTCATATTTGATTCTAGGTCTACCCATTATTTCATATCATAAGAATTTTCAAAGGGTGTTATGATTCCAATAAAATATGTAGAATTATCAGGGAAAACCCTTAATGGTATGATGATCTCATCCTAAGTCTATGATTCCTCTTTGGTTGACATTTGCAAAATTATTCTTCTTATAAATATTTTCATTATTATTTTGGTTGAATTTGATGTCATCTTAGTCATGGACTGGATTTATGCTCATAAATACTATATTAATTCTCAAGGAATAAATTTTTTGTTTTATATTTCAAACCATTCTATGATCATCCATCAATCTGATAATAAATATGATCTACCTATGGATATTAAATCCAGTGTATGGGACTTAATTCCCATTTAAAAGGTTAGTTTATATCAAATGGTTGGTTTGAAAATCAACATTATTGTATTCATATTTCTTGGGATGTTGTGGATGACTTTCTAGAATATTTTCTTACCCATCAACCAAAACAAGAATTCCAGTTACCAATATAAATCATACATTGTTTAACACCTATTTTAAATACTCCTTATTTAATGGCCCCAAATGAGTTGTAGGAATTGAAGAAGAATGTTCAAGAAAACCTTGATAAGGGATTCATTCATCTATTTATGTCACTTTTTGGTTCACCTGTTCTTTTTTGAAAAATAAATATGGATCAGTGTGACTCTACATTGATTATAGGGAGTTGAACAAGATCACAATCAATAAAAAGTATCATCTTCCCTATATTAATTAATTTTTTGACCAACTGCATGGATCTCTAAACTTTTCCAAAATTAAACTTCATTCTGGATATCATTAATTGAGGGTCAAAAAGGAAGACATACCCAAGATAAAATAACTTACAATGAATGGAAACTACAAATATATAGTTCTTCATTTGGATATTACTAATTACCTTGTAATCTTCATGGATTTAATGAATAGAGTCTTTTGAGATTACCTTGATCAGTTTATGGTAGTATTTATAGATGATATTCTTATATATTAAAAGTGGATGTAAGATCATTAAGATCACTTTAGAATTGTACTAAATACCCTAAGAGAGGGGAAACTATATGAAAAAAATACATTGTGTGAATTTAGGGATGAAAATGGCTTCATTTTAGGGTTACATAATATCACGATAGAGTATACCAGTAGATCTATCAAATACAGAGGCTATTGAATGTTGTCCTTAACCAACTACCAGGACTAATATCCATAAGTATCGTGGTTTATCTAAATTTTATTGATGTTTTGTTAATAATTTCTCATGACTATATAATACTTTGACCATGTTAACTAGGAAGAGATCCAAGTTAATTTGGATAGATGAATGCAAGGAAATTTTGAAGGAACTAAAGATAAGGTTAGTTAATTCACATTTTCTTATATTTCCCTGTAGTAGATAAGAGTTTTTAGTCTATAATAATGCATCCATGAAAGGATTGGGATGTGTTCTTATAAATAATAACATGGTTATCGCTTATGACTCCAGGCAGCTGAAGATTCCCAAGAAAAATTACCCGACTCCTGATTTGAAAGTAGCAACAGTAATTTTTTCAATAATGATATGAAGGAATTATCTTTATGGAGAAATGTTTGATATATATACCGATCATAAAAGTATGAAATATATATTCCGATAAATGAGTTGAATGTGAAGTAGAGGATATGGTTATAGTTAATAAAGGATTGTGAATTCTCAATACATTACCTCCCTCATAATGAAAACAAGTTTCCCAATGATTTGAGTCAAAAGGATCATGCTAGCTTATAAATGATGAGGAGCACAAAAGATCCAATATTTATGGATTGGAAAAGTATGGATATAGAAATACTAAAGGAAGGGGAAATATTATATTTCTCAAATTAATTTTCAAACCTCTATCCAGGTGAAGATTATGGATGAACATATGGAAGATGTAGAGGTACAAAAGAAAGTGAAAATTGTTATTGAGGATGTAATGATATATTTTTGGAACCATTTATATATTCCTTCCATACCAGATTTGATGATGAAGTTGTTAGAGTAAGTACATAGTTCTTCATTATAAAATTTATCCAGGATGTATGAATGTGTATTGGTGCTCAAAGGAATACTTATGGTGGGATGGAAATAAGATGGATTTCAAAGAGTTTGAATCTTGGTTCTTTGTATGCCAATAAGTTAAGGCTAAATGCCAAAATTCAAAGGGTATATTACATCCATTACCCATACCAGAATAGAAATGGGAGAACATCAATATGGATTTTGTCAATGGACAACCCAAAAACACTAAAGGGTTTACTGTTATATGGGTTCTAGTCAATCTTATTACTATGTCATCACACTTCATCGATATCAGAGAAGACTTCATTCTGGATCTGCTTTCTAGGATACACATCCAGGAAGTGGTAATGTAGCATGGATTACCACATTCAATTGTACCATATAGGGATATAAGGTTCACCTCAAAGTTATGAGGAAGTCATCATCAATAATACGATATCTAATTGAGTTTCATTACTACTTATCAACCCTATAAAGGTGGTCTATCTAAAAAACTAATTCAAACCCCATAGGATATGTTGAGATTTTGATGTCTACATTTCAATGGTCATTTGGATCAACACCTTCCTCTAGTTTATTTTTCATACAGTAATAACTTTTACTTAAGAATTAAAATGGAACCATATGAACACCTCTATAGGAATAAATGTAGAGCTCTAATGTTCTAAGATGAAGTTGGAGATAGAATTCTATTAGGAGCGGATATTACTGAATAAATGGTTGAGAAGGTTGGAAACATTCAGCAATATATCAAGGCACCTAAATTTCTATAGAAAATTTGTGCGGATTAGAGTCGGAAAGCTATAGAATATAAAGTTGGTGAAAATGTGTTTCTACGAATATCATCCAAGAAGAAAGTTATGAGATTCATGAACAAAGTGAAACTAACCCCTAGGTATATCAGTCCCTTTGTTATTGTTGATTGTATCGGGACTTTATCTTATCACTTGGAACTTCCTCTAACTATCTCTCAAGTGCATGATGTGTTCCAAAAATCTCTATTTGAATATGTACATAACTGAACCTACATGTACTAAAAATAGAAGTCATACTACTAGAGAAGGATATTTCTTATGAGGAGCAATCGGTTGAAATTTTGGATCATACATTGAAAGTTCTACAAAACCATACCATTGAATTATTCAATGTTTTGTAGAGAAATAACTAGTTAAAGGAATATATATGGGATCCTGGGGATATGATGATGAAAAATTATCCTCATTTTTTACCATAATGATAAATTTTGATGGAGTAATTCATTTTTAGGGGGTATAATGTAACACCCTGAATTTTTATGGAGGTTTTTTTATCTTGAATAAATTAACATTTCATTTCTGAATTATAATGCACTAATTAAAAAAATTCCTTTCCCACATCACTGAATTAATTTATAGAGCATAAAAATTTATAATGATACACATAATACTAATTTTTTTTTATTTTAGATGCAACATTGCCTTGGTGTATGTTTCATTCAACATCGATGTTTTAATGAAACATTGTTTTATTTTTATAATTATTTAAATAAGATAATTTTACCATTTCTATTAAACATAGTAATAATATTATTAATAAATATTTTTAAACTAATTTTTTTATGAATTTATAAAAATTAATCATATTGATAACTAAGGATATAATATTTGGTAAACTCCTTATGTGTTTAAAAATACCATTTTCTCAAATGAACATCTTTTAATGTCCTTTTAGAAGTAATAATAAATTTAATTTTTAATACATTTAAAAAATTTATTTGATAAAATAAACATAATTTCTGACTTTAGAATTTCAAAATTAGCTTAGTCTTAAATTTTGAAATATTTCTAAGAAACCATATTTTTCGATGATTAGTAAAAAATATCGGATTTTAAATCAAAACTGATTTTTTATCTAATTTACTTCTAAGAATAAATAGTATTTTAAATTAGTTTAAAAGATTAATTAGATAATATTTTTATCAATTAATACAATTTGAGTAATTGGAATCAATTTAACATTTAAATTAAATATAAAATGATAGAAAACATTTGATAATTTTTACATTAAAAACCCACATTGTCGACCCAATTGTGGGATTAAATTTAAATTAATTTATTCTTATTATATGAGTATAATTAAGAAAAATGGATTCCATATTTGGGACCGAAATAATTTATAATTTATAATAAGTTAAACTTATTTTTTTACCAATGTTTTTAGTAAATATAATTAAAATTAATTACATCGATTAATGTAAAACTAATCTTAACTAAGGAATAAACCAATAACTTAAGACACAAAGTGACTTATTTACATGTCTAAAACCTATTTAATGGAAATTGTTTTACAATTAACCTTCCATTATTTTTCTTTTTTGGTTTTTCGTGGCTTTTTTAGGTAAATTGGTTGTACACCGAACTTGTTTTCAAAAATACCATGTGTGTCCATTCCAATCCCTATAAAAGGCATCCACCTCTCCTTCTATATAAAACCACTAAAACCAGTTAGTATAATTAAATATATTCTCAATAATCATCCCAGAATCCCTTAATTCCTCCTTGAATCCACCCCTTGGGATGAAAGAAATCCAAAGAATCCTTTTGGCACAAACCAAAAAGAGTTACCTAATTAAGAGCTAACATCTTTTCTCAATCTCATATATTTTATTTTCTTTCTCCACCAACTCCAATATATTTATTTAAATATTTTATAAAAACATTATTATCCTCAAAATACTAGTATTATTTTATTCTATGTTTTATACCTACACTTACATACACCTCCATTTAATGGCTAATGAACATTATATTTACATGTACGGTGAACTACTGCCTCTCTAAATGATGATTGTTCATTTTTCTTATACCACTTATCCTGGTGGGAATTATGATTAAAAATATATTTATAGATGTCCTAAATTATATTTATTATTTATTTTCGATTATTTATTCCTTTTAAAACACATATATTTTGACATTCCATTTTGTGTTAATACAATAATTTCGTTTGAGGAAATGTGGATTATCGCCCCTCAAAGTTATACGATTCATTAATACACTACATGGAATGTATTAAGGATGGATTTAGTGAATCTATATCACATATATGATATAATAATTTAAATGAATAATTATATATATATATATATCTATTAAATTAATTTTTTCAACATGACAATTAAAATAAATTTGAGTTCATGAGTACCTACAACTTACTATCTCCATGAACAGTGTCTTGAATTTCATAATTATTTATTTTATAAGTTATTAAAATAAAAATATAATAAATATACATTATATTTTATTCATTTATAATATTTTTGAGTCATGATATAATTATAATGACCAAATACATAAAAAACTAAGACATGTGTGAAGAACAAAACAGATATTACCCGAAGTGAAACCTTAACAGAAGATTTTTAACAAGTGGGTAATATAATGTCATAATAAGACCATATGTTGTATTATATATATCAATATTATAATTTAAATGATTTATGATTAATTTATATTTATTATACATATGTTTTTAATGAGTATTATGAGAGTCAAGACATAAGGTAAGAAAATTTCATCTCAATTTTATTTCTGTGGGATACATGCTCTAATCACCACACACATATTCTATGTGGTGTATATAACAAACATGACTGTATTGTTCACATATTATAATTAAATTTATGGGTTTTAACATATATATTTTGTGATATTTCTTTCATGGGGTTTATGTTTCAAAAGTTACAAAATCGCCAAGGCAATTTTGTCTCTATTTAACTTCTTTGAGAAAAATGTTTTGTTATAAACCTATATTGTGGTGTATGTAATTCCATTTGAAATGTTATACCATGAATAAACTTCTTTTCATGATATTTTAATCCTAATTTTATTTTATTTTTGTACATGTAAATTATTATTCCTAGTTACCAAGTGAAAATAATTTATTTAAACAATCTCATCTCTTTTCAAGATTATTTATGATTATGATTAATTTAATGAAATCTCATTATACATCTCTCAAGAGCACTTTTGTGTTTAATTATAATATATTTATTTAATATATATTTGTATATTAGTACTATTATTCACTCTTTGGAACTTAATATTATGTTTTTATGTAAAATCTGACAGTCTCTCCCTTCAAATCGAAAATCTATTATATTCAAAAACTATGTTTCCAAAAATGTTTTCAAAATATCTTTAGCCCATTTTCAAGGAAGAAGGATTTTATATTTTTTATGGTTTTCAGTGGTCCCTTTAAATGTTTTCAAATATATTATCAATGTAATAGTTTTTATAAAGTTTTTATGTTTTAAAAATCATTTTTTCCATGAATAAAGGATATTTTCCTCATGATATTGTTTTACAAGATCCTTCAAATTATTTCCAAAATAAGTTAAAATAAATTTTTTACTTAATAATTTTGGGGTAAATTATTCTATTTTTTCATTCAGATTATATCTCTTAATTGATTAGGTTTTCTTGGAATGATTTTTATGAAACTCGTCTTTCTTTCACGGGTTATATGCTTCAAAAACCTTCTTCATTTCATGATTTATATTTATGATTAAATGATTATAAAACTCTTTTTTTTCATATGTTATTATTTTAATACATGTTTATAATACCAATATCATTTCATGGGATATGGTATGTTTATTTGTGATCTTGTGGAACAAGTATGTATAATTTCACTATGATGTTGGTGGGACCTATATCTCCCTCTGATGCATTGGGTAAAGATTTATATCTCATGAGATAGTCTGTGATAGACTTTGGAATGAACCTTGACTACTTTGATTGCCATGGGAGTAAACCATTACTACCAATATTTTATATGGAGGGAAATCAAGCTACTAAGATATCCATGGGAGTGAACCATGACTACCAAGATGGTGTGGGGAGTAAACCCATATTACTATGATGGTATTTTAAGTGATGACATGGTTACTATGAAAATCATATTATATGCTTATGTGTCTACCAGAATTACATGTTGTATTATATTGTTATGATTTCATGGATTATGTTCTTTATTTCTAAATGATTCATGTCTTATGAACTACCATGATTTATGACATGATTAATGTTTATCAAATTTGATATGCAGGGTATGATCTTTTAATTTCATGATCATGATCTCATTCCTTTATGCTCAGGATTATGCTTACATATCTTTCTTATTTACCCTTAATGATCATATAAGATCACCCATTTTTATATTTTAATCCCTAGGTTATGAATATAATTACTATGTCTTATGTGTTTAATAAGGGTGCAAGGAAAGAAGAACCTAGCGGGAGATAATGTAGCTCACTTAGGTATTAGAATTTTTGTTTTCATGTTTTCGAAGGCACTAGACTTATACGGTCTTTAGGTGATTATTTGTATGATGTTTTATTTTTTCCACAAAATTTATATAATCTTAATGAATAAAATTCAATAGTTTCTATACAAAAATTATCTGAGGTGTGAGGAGAAGAGGTGGTGATGGGGGTATTTATAATGGAGGAGAGCGGTTCTTTTTTGAATATTTTATTCATTAGTTTAAAATTTTTCCTAAGACTATGAATAGATTAAAAATTATCACTACATATATTCAAATACATAGGGGGACTTTTACATTATTGTGATTACATGAGAAATTACTTAAGGAATAGTGTATTTAAATTATAATGTGCATACACCATAAATTCTCGGATTGTACTATTCACAAAAAAATTTAATTTTTTAGAAAAATCCCAAAAATTAATCCTAACCATTTTTTCATGTGTATAATTGGAAAGTGAAATCCATTTTATGAAAATAATTTTCCAAATATGAGAAATTTAATAATTAATTATTATCATCATTTATTCAGAAAATATCTAATTTAAAATTATAACTTATTTTGTAACACTTTGAAATTTTAATTAAGATCTCATAAAATTATCATATAATATTAAGAAAACAAAATATTAATTTTTGAATCTATTTTATGAATAAAATTTTTCTTATAAGTCATTATATAAATTAAAAAATTGTAAACAAAAATTTACATGTCATAAAATATCAACACTTAATTTATCATTATCAAAACATTTACTTATTCCATGATATAAATATTTCATAGTTTCACTTTTAAAATAAATAAATTTTATTTATACCTTCATAGGTGAGGTTAAGATTCTATTATTATGTATTCCTTAATTAATATAAATACCGCTTTTTCATTATAAATTTAACTATTTAATTATAGAATGGTAAAAAATTATATTATAAGTACCTAAGTTTTTACATTCTCCCCACCTTCTTAAAATTGAATACTCAAATTTTTTATTTTCTTATTAAAAATTTGAGGATACCTTTTCCCTCATAGAATTTTTAAATTACCAAGGTTCTTCATCAACCAATTGGTTTGTTCATAAAATTTTAACTTCGTTAATTACCTGATTCTGTAATACTTACTCTCTATGATCAAGAATCTCAACATGTTTCTCTTCTTAATAAGGGTTATCTTCCAGTTGAACTAATTTTGGGATTGAAACATGAGATGAATCTGGAACATAATTTATCAACATCGAAAAATGAAAAACATTGTGTACAGGAGATAAAATTAGAGGTAAAGCTACCCGGTATGGAATTGGTCCATCTTTTTCTAGAATTTCATAAGGACTAATGAACCATGGAATTAGCATTACTTTCATTCCTAAACACATAAAAAATTTAAAAGGGTAGATTATAAAGAATAAATTATAACCTACCTTGAAAGAAAATTATTTCCTCCTATTATCTACATAACCTTTCTTCCTTATTCGATATTTCCCCATGTGTTGATGGAAGATCTTCACATTCTCTACCACTTCCTCTAGTAATTCTGGTCTCATCAACTTCTTTTCCCCGACATCATCCCAAAATGATGTAGTTGGACAACACTTTTCAAATAATTCTTCAAAAGGATCCATCTATATACTGTAATGAAAAATATTATTATAAGAAAGCTCATCCAATGAAATATGTTGATCCCAACTTACTGAGTAGTCCATTAAATAAGTTCGTATCATATTCTTCCATGACAAAATTGTTCAATATGATTGTACATCATATTGGGGATTAAAGGCTATGATGAAATTTAATTTTGTGATCAAATACTTTTTATGTCCTTTAAAAAATTTATAAGTGAACACAAGATGAATATTAGAAACAATTGAAAGAGGGACCCCATGTGTCACTAACCTTCCTGAGTCGACCCTGAACAGATCACCCGAGCCGATCTACAGCATGGCCCGAATGGAATTGCTAAGCCCCATGGGCTGGAAAATAGTATCAGGCATCATCATAGTAAGGGAATGATTTATCCTAATAAATAAACTATAACCAACAGCAGAAACAAACCACATATCCCACAATATATAAAAATAAAATTGAACTAAACACCATTTATACAATGAACTGAAAGTTAAACAGAACAACACAACTAAACTGACCAAACATGATGACCAAACTAATTCCATATCACAATGTTGGTCACTCTCCAACACAACAATCACACGTCTCTAAATGAGATTGAAATCCGGATGAAACCTTCTCAGGGGATAAAAATATAAAATAACTATAGGCATGAGTATTAAAACTCAGCAGTCTTTCCTAATAATTTATTCCCAATAAAATTTCTTTAAAATAAAAGAAACATCCATTTTCATGTTTTAACTAAAATATTTAAAATTATTTTTTTCCAATAAGATTCCACGCTATAAACATTAAAAGATAAAATTATTTCATGTTTTTATAAATAGGAAATGATATTAAAAAATTTTAAGGGATGCAACATTAAATGAAAACCATTTATAAGAGGGTAACTTTAAAGAATGAACAATTTTAAAGAAAAAGACTTATTTCATATATTAACAACCAAATACACCATATTATGATAGTAATTACAATATAACCAATGATCACTAGTAACGAGAACACCCCTAGGAACTAGCTAGTTGTGGGGCCTTAGGTACATCGTATCTTGGTGTAATAGTATCCATAACCAATAACCTTCTTATGCATGACCCACTAGAAGGGGAACCCCTCGCGGTCTAGTGGTCCCCCAAAATCATCAGAGTTTATTTAGTTTTGTCATATTCAATATTTCTAAGTGAAACAGGGATGAGGCCACTATCGGATAACTAGAATAGTAATCATTTTCTGCCCACCTAGATACATGGGCTTCCCTCTTTCTGTACAAACAAGTTCCACATGCTATAAAATACAATTTTCATATAAACAATTCCATTTCAAAATCATACACACACCAAACATTACCAAAACATGTTTCTCACCCTTTACATATTTCAGTAAACCACTTAAAATTTTCATAAAAGAATTTCAATACATATAACGAGGCTTTAGAACATAAAATCCATTCAAAAATGTTATTTTATTGATAAACACCCACCTACACCATACCAAAATAGATTTTTCATCCCCAAAACCATTTATTAAATCATTTCCATGAATCCTAAAATGACCCAAAATGGTACAACATAAAATACACTTGAAAACGATTTAAAAATCCAAATTGGCCATCTGCCGACAACACACGCCAAAACACCTTAAAAACAAGTACACCTTCTTTGTAAAGACCAAAAACACTTTGGAAACCAATTTAATTACCTCCAAATTTCATTTCTCAGGCTTCCATTACATCAATAAATTAAAAAAAGCATTTTATATCACATTTATCGCATAAAGGACAAAAGGGAACTTTACTAAAAACAAGTCATGTAATATTTAACATAAAATTCCTATTTAACACTTAAAAAAGTTCAAAAAACCAATTGCATACCATCAGTTTATTCATTAATTCAAAAAAATATTTAAAACATCAATCATAATGTGATAAATCTAACTGTACATTAAAACAAACACATAGTGTGAGCATTTATAACAAAACAACACCTTTAGTCATAAAACTGGACATAAACCGCTACTCTGCACACCCAAAAATTATTTCAAGCATTAAAAAACAATATTCAAAACATAAGGAAGGTGAGAATAACCTGAAACATATTAATCTTAAATAAGAAAGGGAAATTGTAATGGTAATCCTACCTTAATCCATGGCGGAATGGAAACACACACTCGAAAACCTTCAACAAGGGTTCTAAACCCCAAGATCTAACATGATGAACCCTAGAAGGAAAAAACCACACATAAACAAGGGTAAAACCAAAACCTTGGTCTAAATGAACATGGGATAAGAGAAACTCAAGAAGAAATGGGAGAACAAAGAATAGGGAAGGGAGGGGAAGAGGAAAAGGAAGGATTTGATGAAGAAATCATGAAGAATCACTGACCTTTTGAAAACAAATCTCCAAAAAAGTGTCCCAAAACCAAAGAGAATGAATGGGGGGCCCTTTGGTTAATACCCAATAGGTAAGGAATAAAATTAAAGGTGGAATAACTTAAATTGGGTTTTAGATAAAAAATTATTTACCCTGCAATGGGTTCCACGGTTTCCCTACATGGTGTTTTAAACCATGCGCAAACTGTGCACAAACTGTTTGAGTGCTACTAGAAAAAATTTCAAAACATTCATGTCTAATGTTTCACATTTTGGGATAACCATGCTCAGACCATGTGACCTAAAAAATTGGCCAAAACTCTCAAATGATACCACAAACATAATGGAATCCCACCCAATGGTCCTTGAATGGTTTATACACAATATAGTGACATCGTGGGTTTCACAAACTCTCCACCATGAAACTTCCTCCAGACATGAAATAATGATCAACCGTGAGGGAATGGATATACAAGAAAAAAACCTCAATACTAAATACCTGGCAGACTCAAAACCTAAGAAAAATCTAGATAATCCCAATAAACCATATCATAAACCAAAACATGAAAAACTTGGTGTGGAAATTCTCCCCACCATTAATGATTTCCACCCCTGGAAAGCCACAGCACTTTCTAGTTAATTGATCAATGCCTAAGTATTCCACATCAACATGATCCCACCTCCAAATCCAAGAAACATTCACCAACCATTAACATAACTCAAACCCATTTCTCGAAACAAAACAAAAACCCAAAACTACTTCCCGAGAACAGAATAATGTTCAATCCACCAAAACCACAACCAATCCATAAACAAAATCATTAGGACTTCTCTCAATAATCCCAAATCTCACCCAAACCAAGGAGGAAGTGGCCCAATGATTGGAACACTAAAACAACAACTAACAACCACCCATGACTCTTCACCTATGGAAAGATAAAATCCACGACCACACCAAATTCACATGTGGGGTCCACACAAGAACACTGATTGGAGAATCACATCCAAGAAGGCATAACTACAAACATTTCATTAGGGGGTAAATCCCCCACGCTATTTGTGAAAAGAGTAAATTTACAGTGATGAGAATCCACAATAAAAACACTACAACTACTCCACCTCAATTGTGGTGGCTTAAACATAACCAGGCGTCCCACACCACCTGGATTCCTGAATACACGCTAGCTTAACTCTAAGACATATAGCTACATCTCTGATGGTTGAAGCATCTACTACCTCGTAGTCAAGATCTAATAATCCCAAAATAGAACTCTTTCCCTTTGTTCGACATGGGGACACATAACAGTCTGATTCAGAAACAACAGATTGTGACACACCACAAACTCACTTCCACAAACAACACACCTTCACCCGAATAGGGACTTGGTAATACACATTATCATTCTCAATCACACTGAAAGAGGAGAAGAATAAATAATTAAAATGGATGAACTCATCAATATCACTGATAACCACTACCACAAATGAGAGAATCACCATAACATTAGGCACTATAAATTGATTCCAAATAGCTCTATATTCCAAACAAAAAGGTTGAGGCATCATCTGAATAGGTGGATTTACCATTTTAAATGAATCCTTAATTTTATCAACTCAAAGTCATACCAACGGATAACCATCCATGGCCACATCCCAATATCCCAAAAAATCCTTAGAAACCTACGGGACATTACTCCAAAATCAAGCCACCAACACAATTTTATATTAAGAAACAAAAGGGGATAACTTCCAAATCACGAGGAAGAAAACCAAGCAAACCACACTTCTAATAAATGAAAAAGAAAACCACATTACCACCGATTTAAAAAATTCCTTTTCAGGTTAAAATACTTTTGAAGAAAAAAAACTAACTTGTTGTATTTTTATCACATTCACCAGTGGTGTTCCATCGAGTCTCACTCACATGTGCATTTACATTCCATCCCGATCACCCATCCAATCATGCCATACTAGGAATCAATCAACATTACCATATACCACCATTCATGGAAGCACCCTGGAACACACTGATTGCTAAAACAAACACCATCATTTTCCTACCCAAATCATTAAATCCATTTCAAAAATCATGTACATTCCAAAGGAACACAAACCACCAAGTCAAAAAAATAATTTTCAGATTCCCACACAAAAAAACATTTTACCATTCTTGAAAAATAGATCCCATCAATTTTAATCAAAAAAAATTTCATTCTAAAAAACTCCCAAAAAAACAGGTTATTCCAAACAACCCTTTCTCATTTTCAAAATATCTCTAAACCATCTTTCTATAGCCCGATAGCCACAAATTCCAGAACACTTTTTTGAAAAACACAAACCACAAAAAACAAATTTCCAAAACCAATTCATAAAATTTAAACACTTTTCAAAAACCCCAAACATGATGTTGAAAACAATGTTTCAAAATCACCTTAAAATAATTCATGCTTTCAAAACATTTTATTTCAAAAAATGAAAAGTTTAGGTTTAAGAAATTAAATCCTGTTAAATCATTTCCACTTTATCTGCATGATTTGATTTACAAAAAACCCAACATTCCAAAACCTTTCACATATTAAATTTTAAAAACCCTTTGTCCAATTCTAAAAATATAACCATTCCTTTAAAACCCATTTCCTCAATTTTCAGACAAGAATTTCAAAATAATATTTGTAATTAAAGGAACGTCCAAGAAACCCACAAAAGAGAATTAGTGTTAGTGGGTTAATTGACCATATGGTTGGAGGCTAGAATTCATACATACCACCAACATGGAGAGCCTTCAGAAGACCAAGACCCAGATCCACATGGCTTGACAGTCCCTGTGATCTCATGAAGACCATTAGTCCAACACCCTGTGTCATTTCCCAAGGACCAAAAAATCCCAAAGGATAAGAGAAACTCATAAAACCAGACTACCCATACACTTGAGGATCAGAACAAGAAATAGTTCATGATGCTCTTCCAGCACCTACCCCTAAATTCCTAAATATCCTAATACACCTAACATAACACCCCAAGTAACACAAGGCACTCTGAAAATCAAGGTCAGCTATGTGTGGACCTACTATGATACATGTTTTTCACAAACTGGCTTGAGTTGTCCAAGAACCGGTCACCTGAGCTGGTCCGCGGCATGGCCCTAAGGGATTTCCCAAACACCATGGTTAGGAAACTAGTATTGGGATTCATTAGAGTATACATGAGAATGATTTCTACCAATAAATAAAAAACAACTAACAGTTGAATGAGACCAAACATCATACTATATATATAAATAAAACAGAACCAAAAATCATTTATACAAGGAACTAAAAGTAAAACTAAACAACAAAGCTAAATAACCAAACATGATGACCAAACTAACTCCATGTGATCCCACTGGTCACTCTCCTACACAACAACCACATGTCGTTCAAGGAGATCGAACTCAAAATGAATCCTGCACATGGGCTAAAAACAGAAAAAAAAACTATAGGTGTGAGTATGAAACCATAGTAGGAAAGCCCATAATATATTCCCAATACAAATCCTTTAAAATAAATTAATCATCAATTTTCATGTTTGAACTATAATATATAAAAGTATGTTGTCCCAATAATATTTCATGTTATAATCATTATAAGACAAAATGATTGCAAATTTTCATAATCTAGAATTACAAGTAACAACTTTTAAGGGATTTAAGTTTTGATGCAATCCATTTTTAAGAGAGAACCTTTAAAGAATGAAAAAAGTTAAAGAAAACACTCTTATTGTTGAAATTACCAAAAAACGCTTTGCATTATGATGGTAAGTACAATATAAACAATGATCACTGGTCACCAGAATACCCACGGGTAGTAGCTAGCTGTGGGGAGCAAGGTACATCATATCTTGGTGTAAATGTATCCATAACCAATGACATTATCGTGCAAAAGACACTAGGAGGGGAAACCCCAATGTCCTAGTGGTCCCTAAACATTGTTATAATTTAGTAATTGTTTTAATCTTCAGTATTTCATAGTGAAATACAGACGATGCCACTATTGGATAACTTGCATACTAGTCATAGTCTGTTAACCTTGATGCCTAGTCTTCCCTCTTCATGGTCAAACAAGTTCCACATGTAATAAAAAACCATTTTCAAATACAAATGACATTTTTAAATCATAAACAGACAAAAAAGTACACAAAAAAGTTTCTCACCCTTTACAGATTTCAATAAACCACTTCAAACATTCATAAAACAGTTTCAAGAAGTTTAACAGGGCTTTGCACATAAAATCCATTAAAATGATATTTTAATGCCAAATACCCACCCATACCATACCAAACTATATTTAGTATCCCAAAAGTTGTTTAATAATCTATTTTATTGAATCAAAAATTGACCCCAAATGATACAACATGTAATACGCATGAAAACTATTTAAAAAATCCAAATGGGCCATTCACCATCAACACATGCCAATACTCCTTAAAAACCAATACACCATCTTTGTAAAAACAAAAACCACATTGGAATCCCATCTAATGAACTCAAAATTTCATTTTTCATACATATAATACATAATTAAATTAAAAATAATAATTTTATATCACATTTAGCACATAAAGTCCAACTATTCACTTTATCAAAAACAAGACATACAATATTTAACAAAACAATTCCCATTTAACATTTAACAAGAAAAAAACACAAATTTCATACCATAAGATTATTCAAGATTCTAAAATATTTTTAAAACATCACATGTAATGTAATAAATATAATAGATCATTTAAAAAAACACTTAGTGTGCACATTTTTTACAAAACAACACTTTTTAACATAAAATGGGGTATAAACCGCTACATTTAACATCCAATAATTTTTTAAGGATAAAAACACAATATTAAAACAAATATTAGTGGAAAATAACATGAAATATATGAATCTTAAAGAAAAATTGAAATTGTAATGGGATCCTATCTTAATCCATGGAGTAATGGAAATTCACACCCGAAAACATTCCACGAGGGTTTCAAAACCCTAGAACCACCAAGTTGAACCCTAAAAGAAAAAAACCTCAATGTAAATAATGGAAAATCCAAACACTAGGTCGACATGACCATGGGAGAATAGAAAATAAAGAAGAAATGGATGAATATTGATGATTGAAGAGAGGGAAAGGGGAAAATGAAGGATTTGATGATGAAATCATATAGAATCACCAACCTTTTGTGAAAAATCATCCAAAATGTGGTTGAAGACAATAGAAAATTAATTGGGAGCACTATGATTGAAACCCAATCGATATGTCATAAAATACAAGGTAGAGTAACATAAATGGTTTTTTAGATTAAAAGTTATTTATCCTGTAACGGGATGTACGATTTTGTAAAATGTGCGCAAACTGTGGGAGTTCTACTAGAAAAAATATACAACTTTCACGTTTAATATTGAACTGTTTCTAAAAACCATTCCCAAACCATGTAACATGAAACATTGGCCCAATAACTCAAATTATACCACAAATACTATGTAATCCCACCCAACCATCCTTGAATGATGTAAACATAATATAGTGACATGGTGGGTGTTACCAACTCTGCACCATGAAACACTCTCCAAATACGAACTGAATATTAACCATGGGGGAATGACTATACAATGAAAAAACATCAGAACCTAACACCTACCACACCCAAAACCAAAGAATAAATTTGGAATTTCCATTAAATTGGATCATAAACCAAAACTTTAAAAATCAGGTGTGACATCATGTAACCTGAAAATCTGTTTCAGGTAGAACTAAGAAAGATGATCCCAAGGCATACTTTCTCGAATAGGAAGGGAATGTGATGATTAAGTTAGTCGATTAATAATAACCTAAATTGAATTATTACCTTGAGAAGTATTGTCACACTAGACTTTTTAAATTAATTTTTATTTTATTATTTCTTGGCGATTGGTTCTTGTGCCAAGGTTCGGGATGGGTCCTAGTTTGAAAATTTTGTCGTTTAATAATTTTATTGGGTTTCAGACTCGTGCTTGATCACCTTGTAGTTGGCGGTAGCCGGGCAGTTGTCCCATGTTTTGTGTAATTTCTTATTATTCTTACTAATAATGTTATTTTATTTATTGTATTATGGTTATTATTATTTTTATAATTATAAATTTTATTCTTATTAATTTTTTTATTTTTATTTTTATTATTCTAATTTTTATTATTATTCTTTTTGGTTTTATTATTATTATTATCATGATTATTATTATTATTCTTGTTTTTGTTGGTTTTAATATTATTATTATTATCATTATTATTATTATTATTTGTATTAATAGTATTTTTACTATTATTATTATTGTAATAATATTATTATTATAAAAAACACAATACCTAACCCTAGCGTTACTCGGTAACCCCCCCCCCCCATATATTGTGTGTTGGGCCTGGGAATCCCTCAAGTTACCTTATGCCCCCTCTGTATCACCCTCCAGGTCCCCACCACCTCACACCCACATCTTCCAGCAAGTTCTTCGCAGTTGACCCAACCACATTCTGCCCTCTTGGACCATGCGCCGCACTCCCCCTTTCTTTCATGTTCGGTGCACCAGGACCCTCCACTCAAGCCCCCAGGCACTCCAGCCTCACACTGCCCCATAATCAACCCTATAACTCATTGACATCACTTTCTTTTTCATGGCACTCCCCATGCCCTCTTGTCTCTCTTTCCACCTGCCTCACGCCCTCGACCCCCAGCACCCAACTCCACTCTCCCACTCCCACCCACCACCAGACCCAGCTGTCCCTATAGAACACCAGAAAACTGAATCCACCCCTCCATAGAACCCCCTCCCCTGGTCCTCATAGACAATACTTTCCGCTCTGGCCCTACGCTGTCCATGCCTTCCCCTTGCTACTCAGGCTAACCAGCTACCCCCTGCCCTCTTTTTCTCCGGCCAATGACACACCAACCGGACTCGCCCTCCACTTTGGCAGTATCCCCCCCCATCACCATCCTTTCATGCTATGACAATTATTCCTCCCCCTTTCTCTGACCTCGCCACACCCTCAGACCCCTCGCTCGCACTTTTTCTCCATCCAGCAGCACGCAAAACCCCCATGCTCCAGTATATTTATTTATTTATTTATTCTCCCATCATTTTATCTGTGGTTTTTTTATTTTATTTGGTTGTATCCTTATATCATGAGTTGTGTTTTTATAATTCTTCTCATGTCTATGGGTGAATTTTTTCCATTGAGATTTGTTCAACTTTCCACAGATGCGTCGTTCTATCCATGCTTGATTTGAGGTATGTGGTTTCCGATTTTTTTTCTTTCCTATATAATTCATAGAACTTGTATGTTTCTAAATTATTATTTTACACCATTCACTCTTGTATGATTATTTAATTTAACTCACTGTAATGTAGTTTTTTGTTAAAATTTTTAAAAATAGTTTTTCATTAATTATCTAATTTTTTAGGTTGTTTTGTGAAAATCATGACTTAATAAATTATTTTGTATTTTTAATTAACTTGCATGATCATTAATTTAATTGGTGACTATGAGCATAATTTATAAGAAAATTTAACTTGTGGTCATTTTATTTTTGATACTATGTTTATATGGCGTGAAGTGTGTGTTGGAGAAAACATGTTTTGAGCTATATGTTAGTTTTCATAAAGTGCACAGGTAGTTCTTTTGGATGTGAAAGTGGTGTGAGTTATGTTCTGAAAGCTACGAAAGTAGTTTTTTAAGTGTTTGGATATTTATTGGATGTTTAAATAGAATTTTCATTTGAATTTGATATAATCATGATGAAAGCCTTTTTTGTGTTCTTTTGAGAAGTTTTTCTTAAATTAGTAAATGATTTATTAAATGGTGTTTGAAATACAAAACATGGGTTCAAGGTGTTTCATTGGGTATTTAGGTTTGGTTTTCAAATTTTCTCTTTTGATTTTGTTATGCCACTACATGTTCATACATCCATAGGTGTACTAGGTGCACACATGGATGTCATCACAAATGAAAATGGATCCTTTGAAATGGTGTTTTTAATATCCTTGGTTTTCCAAATAATTCATGTTTTCCTCAATGAGGTTATGACTTTGGGGTTGTTCCCATAAATGGTTATAATTGTTCTTCCCAATGATTTGGCTCGTGGGGCATTTGAAAATGATTTAGCATCTTTCTAGAAAGGATAAGGCCCTATTGGGAAAATATGAAACATTTGGGTGTGGTTGATCTCCAAAGGCATGTTTGGAACTTTTAACTTAAAAGGTGATTGTTGACTAATATTTTATTAAGGAATGTGGAATGGATAATTGTGTGTGTCTTTTCGGAGCTTTAAACTATTTTTAGAAAAAACAATTACATTATGCGATGTGACAACCCGTTTGGCACTATCATATTTTGTGTAATGTTTGTCATGATTCATTTAATGGATGTAATTTTAATCATTTTATGCCCTTTTTATAGATGTAATATTTTTTAAAAGGTATCAAATGGTTTTAATGATTTCATGACATGACGTCCCAGTTGAAAAAATTGATGATATGATGTATATGAATTTTCGGGGTACCTCTATAGGGGGGGGGGTATCACCTATTGGTTATTGTATGGAGTGTCCATGTTTAGGGTAGGCATGTTCCGTGAGATGAGTCACACATGTGAGGGACTCTTACTTACACATTATTATTATAACCACCACAATTTCTTAGGCATATTTTAGATGATTGAGTGAAATTTTTTGATGAATCCCAATTAGATGGGTAGGTACCCCCTAGATTGGTTTTTAGGTTAGGTGGGATTTTCCACTGGATTGGTCAGTTATAGGGTGGCTAGTTGGTTAAAGACTTAAAAGCTTCACCATACACTTTCAGGTGGTTCTAAAACCATGTTCATGCAGGGGTCTTTTATGGACGTTTTGGATCACCCATTGTTACTCATTTATAGACATTCATTGTTTACTTTCTTTCATAAAAGTTTGTTTCCAGCTTTCCTTGTTTACCTATACTATTTTAGCCTTTCTCTCGTAACTTTTGTTTCTGGTTTTTTTTAAAATGAAAAAAATGGTTTTATTGAAATGTATTGTATCATCTTCTAGATTTTAAAATGGGAAAATCATGTTTCTTTTTTTGAAATGTGAAAAACACTAATTTTATAATCGTTTTTCAAACTTTGTTCAGTGGATTGTTTCGGGAAAGGATACATTGGATTCTATGGATTATCTAGGCACCTTAATGAGCCTTTTTAATTATCACATCTATTTAATCTTTTTAGTTGCAGGTTCTCTTGGCTGTATTGCTCATTATTAGAGAAAGGTCAGCCTTTGGATGGGTGGTGACATAGAGGGTCACATGGAGGTATGTTGTGATGTTCTATTTATTACTTTCTCCTTCTTCGAGAGTTTAGATTGATTATCTTATTTATAATAGTTTAGTTATTTATCATTTCTAGGACAAATCATTCCCAATAGATTTTTTTGATGTCCGACACTAGTTGTCAGCCCGTGAGGATGGGGAATGCCACTCAGGCCATGTTGCAGACCATCTCGGGTGGCCGGTTCAGGGTCAACTCATGTTGGTTCGGGACAAAATGGTATCAAATGAGACCCTTGTTATTAAGGGTGTGCGGTAGATGGATATTAGGAATTTCGAGAATCTGGATGTTGGTATGGGAAGGATTTCATGAACCCTCACTCGTTCCAAACCTCAAGTCACCAGGGGTTGTATGGGAATTGAGTCCTTGTCTTGTTCTGGTTTGTTTCGATTGAAGGTTGAATAAAAGGGAAAACTAATGTTACATCGTCATTTCACATGGTGTAGTGATCCATGTGGAATCCAAGTACACTATTTAACTTCCTCTTAGTTGTTTATGCTTACATGGGATGTGGACCACTACCATGTCACCAAGACAAGCATTACTACTAGTCCCTCACTCTGGTAGAATGATGCTAGTTAAGTGTTGTCTTGGTTTTAGTTGGTGTGGGTATAATTTTGAAAATGAAAAAGGGTTATTTTATTTAGAATGATTTCTTTTAAATGGATTTAAATTCATGAAATGGGTTTTAGAACAGAAATCTCTTATTCTAAAAGTATGAAATTTGCTTCGAATTTGTGGTGAAATGGTTTGGGTGAAACCTTGGGTAGTCTTTATGAATGTTTTCACATGTGAGGGAATGCATGATAAGTGTGTTTTGGTGCATATGGATGAAAGAGGATGAAGACATGTGAAATGGTTTATGGGATTACTTAGGTGTGTACATGGAATTAAAGGCTTGACCTTGTTTTTATAAAGTGATTTTATAAGGGGAATGATTTTGGAAATTGGATTTGGTTTGAAAAGTGAATTTGGTATTTGGAAAGTGGCATTAAAAGAAGGAGGTTTTGAAATATAGAATAAAAAGTGGATTTGAAAAAATAATTTTTGGGTTGTGTTTGTATTTGTATGGTTTTTGAGGTAGCTTCTTTTGGATGAAGGTGCTTTCAATATTGTTACATCATCATGATGTTGGTTATGGATCTGTGTTTTATAAGTTTTTTTGAAAAATTCCACCCATAACGGTCCCCAAGGTTTCAAATAAGTCATGCCTAGTTTTGGTCCTTCTCATACTTTGGCTATCCTGTATAGCGATCAGGGTCTTTTAGAGGTAGTAGAGTGGCTTGAAGAGGTTAGCCACGTCTTTTGGGTATTGGGAACTACCGAAGCTGTCAGAGTGTGTGTCGTTTGGGTTCTGTATGAAGGTCTAGCTCTAGATTAATGGGAGTTATTCGCCCCGCCAACACTGCATGTTTGGATCATGTGGGAAGTATTTAAATCTATATTCATTTTATGGTTCATACCTGAAGAGGTGAAGGTGTAGAAAAGGGAAGAGCTCATGCATATTCAATAAGGCCAATTGGAAGTGAATGTATATATTGACTATTTCAAGGAACATGTGTCCTTTTCATCAGAGGTAGTGTTGCAAGATTTTATAAAGACCTGTCTCTCCATTAGGGGTCTTAATCAAGATATCAAGGACTGTGTCCTCCCATCCAAGGAGCATCATTTTAGGAAACAGGTGGTTGAGGTGTTCCTAGGTGAGTTGGTCTACAGAGCGCATATGGTTGGAAATCTAGTGTAACCAATTTCATGTGAAGGTTCCCCATCTAGCAATCAAGGTGTGCCATAGGGACCTATTTCTAAAGATTCCTCAGTAGTGGTTCTAGATTCCAGTTCATTGGACCATTCAATGGTGTGCCACAAGTGTGGGCGTTTCGGGAATGTGAATTTGTCATGTCACATCCCTCTAAATATTTGTCATTGTTGTGGCCACCTGGGTCATTTGGAGAAGTTTTCCAGGAAGCATCACCTGAAGAAGACATTGTGACCATAGGAATTCTAGTGCCTGACTATGAGGCAGAAGATGCTCCAGCCATCAGAGCCCCAACCACAGGCCTTGGGGTGAAGCTCAAGATCAATCAAGAGTTGTCAGGGGTGTAAATCCTTGGTTTGGGTTTTATGTTTCATGTTGGCAGTGGAACAATTAATTTCTTTCCATTATTGTTTTTTTGCAGTTGAATTTTTGATGTTGTATGTTTGTTTTTTTACATGAAGTTATGATGGACTCATCCTATTATAATCCAGGCAGTCATGTTTGTGTGGAAGTGGTTTTCTGAATCGTGCATTTTTCATAAAAGTGTGTTTCGACCTTGTATAGGTTTATCTTGGTTTATAAGTGTTCCTTTGGATATTTAAGTGCCTATGAAAGAGATGATGTCTGTGGTTATTCTTGGGTTCACTACATGGGGAATGTTCTACTCATAGGTTTTTCCCTAGTGTAGGGTGTTTTTGGTATGGGTTGAGAGTTCCATGTTTCAGTGGAGGTGTTGTTTTGCTCGTGCTATAAAGCTAGTCTAGATGAGTTGGGTGTTCCCGTGTCATCCCCCCATCCTGGGTTGATATGTTTGGGTATTAAATTTCTAGATTATTTGAGTTATTGGGGTGGGGAGAACACTCACATTTTCTCATATTCTCTTTTATTGTGGTTTCATTCAGGTTTAATCAGGCATGAATTCTGGTTTTGTCTATTGTTTGATGGGTGACTTTCTGGGGGTGAAAGTGTCTATGGTGGGGAGAATTATCACACACAAATTTTTAAATTAGTTTTTATTTTATTATTTCATGGCTACGGATTCTCAAGACAAGGTCTGGGATGGGTCAGAGTTTAAAATATGTGTGGCTTTTAACAATTTTAATGGGTTTCGGACCCATGTTCAGTAACCACGTGGTTGGCTGTAGCCGCACAGTCGGTCCAGGTGTCATGTAATTGCTCCTTATTATTACTATTATTATTATTATTGTATTTATTGTATTATAATTAATATTTTTTTACTTATTATTTTTAATCTTATAGATTTTTATTATTGTTATCTTTATTATTGTCATTTTTAATTTTTTTTGGTTTTATTATTATTATTATCCTTATAATTGTTCTTATTATTATTATTATTATTATTATTATTATTATTCATTTTATTATAATTATTATTATTTGTATTATTATAAATATTATATGTATTAATATTATTTTTACTATTATTATTGTTGTTATACTATTATTATTGTTAAAAACACAAAACCTAACCCTATCTCCCCATCTAGTACACAACACACCCGGTCATCACCCTGGTTCCCCTACGCCTCCTCCACCTCTCCCTCCTAGTCCCCACCTCCTCGCTCGCCCCTCCGCCAGCCAGTCCCTTGCAGTCGACCCCGCCTCCATTTTCCCTCCAGGACCTCATGCTGCACTCCCCCTTCGTTTCATGTTCGGTGCATGTGGACCCTCACCCAAGCCCCCAGCCTCTCCGGTCTCACGCTGCCCAAATCCTCTCCCCTCCTGATCCCCGACATCACCCTCCTTTTCATGGAACTCTCTAGCCCCGCTTGCCACTCCATCCAGCCACCTCACGCCCTCGACCCCCATCTCCCAACCACACTATCCCAGTCCAGCTGACCACCAACCCCAGCCATACCTATAGTGCTCCAGCAAACCAAAGATGCCCCCACAGTGCACCCCTCCCCCAGTTTTCACGGCCAGTTCTTACCGCTCCGGACCTCTGCCACCCTCACCTTTCCCAAGCCGCTCCAGTCATCCGGTTACCCCCTGCCCTCCTTTTCTCCAGCTAGCGGCACACCAGCCAACCCCTCTCCCCACTCTGGTAGCAGCCGCACCCCCCCCATCAACCTCCTTCTGCACTCTGGTAAGTCTGCTTCCCCCTTGCATTGGCCTCACCGCACCCACAGACCGCTCCCACCCTCTTTCTCTCCGTCCAACAGTGCACCAAACCCCCTTCTCCGATATATATATTTATTTACATTTCCTTCGTTTCTTTTATGGTGTTTGTATTTATTTTGGATTTATCATAACACCTCGAGTTGTGTTTCTCGCATTCGACTCATGTCCAGTGCATGAATTTGGTCTTCTAGGTGCTGTTAATATTCTTGTAGATGTGTCGTTGTATCCACTCTTGATTTGAAATAGGTAGTTTCTGATTTTTTTTCCTCTCCTTCATAATTCATGTAAGTCATATGTTTTAAAATTATTATTTTATGCCTTTTCACAATTACGATTATTGTAGTTAACTCATTATAGTGTTTTTTGTATTAGTTAAAATTGTAAAAATTCTTTTGGATGTATTATTTGATTTTATTTAGGTAGTTTTGTGAAAAGAATGAATTGATAAATTATTGTGTATAACTAGTTAACTTAGAATATTATTTAATTAAATTGGTTATTGTGAACTTTTTTTTTAATTAAATTTACCTTGTGCTCATTTTATTTTTGATATTGTGTTTTTATGGAATGAAGTTTGTTTTGGAAAAAATATGTTTTGTTAGATATGTTAGTTTTCATAAAGTTATCAAGTAGTTATTTTGGTTGTGCATGGGGGTGAGTTATGTTTTGAATGGTGTGAAAGTAGTTTTTTGATGTTTTTTGATATGCATTGGATTTTTAAATGGAATTTTCGTGTGAAGTTTATAGAATAATGATGAAATCCTTTGTTGTGTTCTTTTGAAAATGATTTCTTAAATTATTAAATGATGTTTGAAATAAAAATCGCAGGTTCCAGGTGCTTCAGTGTGTATTTGGGTTTGGATTTCAAATGTTCTCTTTGGATTTTATTGTACCATTCCATGTTGGCACATCCATGGGTGCACTAGGTGTACACATTAATGTGCTCACAAATTATAATGGAACCTTTGAAACTATGTTTCTTTAAATCCTTGGTTTTCTAAATAATTCATGTTTTCATAAATGAGGTTTGGTATTTGGTGTGGGTCCCTCAAATTATTGTAAATGTTCTTCCTGAGGATTTGGCCCATTGGGCCTTAGAAAATTCTGTGGTGTGTGTCTATAAAGGATAGGGTACCATTTGGAAAATATGAAACATTTTGGTGTGGTTGGAATCTGAGGACACATTTTTCACATTGAACTTAAAAGTTGATTTTTGAGTATAATTTTATTAAGGAATGTTGTTTGGAAAATTTTGTGTGTATGGTCGGAGCATTAAAATGTTTTTAGAAAAATGTTTTCGACATGATGTGATGTGAAGACCCGTTTGGAACTTTCATCTTTAGTGTAATTTTTTTCTTGATTATCTGAAAGGATGACGTTTTGATCACTGTATTTCCTTCTTACAACATTAATAATTTGTAAAAGGTATCAAATTGTTTTAATTATTTCACAACATGATGGCCCGGTTGGAAACTTTGATGATATGATGTAAATAAATTTTCGGGGCACCTCTATATGGGGGGATATCCCTTACGGGTTATGGTATGAAGTTTCCATTTTTGGTGTAGGCAAGTCCAGTAAGATGAGTCATGCGTGAGAGGGCATCCTACTTACATAGTATTATTATAACCACTATCGGTTCCTAGGAGTCTTTTAGATGATCGAGTGATGGTTGCTGATAAACCCCAATTATATGGGCGGGTACCCCCTAGATTGGTTGTTAGTCCAAGAAGGCCTTTCCATTGGATTAGCCAATTATATTGCAGCCAGTTTGTTTTTGACTTTGGAGTTTCACCATACGTCGATATGTGGTTCTGAAACCCAGTACGTCCTGGGGTCTTCTAGGGATGTTTAGGATCACCCATGGATACTCAATTATTTACATTTTTTTTACATTCTATCATACTTGTTTATTTCCATCCTACATTGTTTACCTTTATTATTTTATCCCGGATTTGGTATCTTTTGATTCAGGTTTTGTTTATAAAATTAAAAAATGGTTTTATTGAAAGGGTATGTAGCTTATGCTGGATTTCTGAATGAGAAAATCATGTTGTTTATTTTAAAATGTGAAAACCACACTTTTATAATTTTATTTCAAACTCATGTAATTATATTGTTTCGGGACAGTAGATGTTGGATTCCTTGGTTTATCTAGGAAACCCTATTGAGAATTTTTAATTCTCACACCTATTTTATCTTTTCAATTGCAGGTTTTCTTGGCTGGATTGCTCATTATTAGAGACAGGTCGGCCTTTGGTTGGGTGGTGACCAAGAGGGTCACATAGAGGTATGTTGAGTTGTTCTATTTATTCCTTTTTCCACTACTAGAGTTTAGATGTATTATCTTGTTTATTCTTGTTTGTTTATTTATCTTTTTTGGCCAAATCGTTCCCAATAGCTTTATTTTGATGTTATGAACTAGTTGCCAGCCCTTGGGGATGGGGAACTCCCCTTGGGCCATGTCATGGACCATCTTAGGTGACCGGTTCAGGGTCGACCTAGGAGGGTTCATGACAAGTCTTTTGTAGTCCTACCATGAATTTCATGGATATTTTTTTCCATTTCCACTATGGAATTGGAATAGGCTCAAGCATCCCCTTTGGTTGAGTTTTCTCTACTTAAACATATTAACAATTCAAACCATTCATGGTAAAATTGGAAATATATATATTTTATTTAATTCAATCAGTAATACTCCTGAATGTCTTATTTCAGCTTAGTGTTTCTAGGATGAACTAAAAATAGAGAACATTGAGATTCACTTATAATTCTTTATTTATATGGGAATCACAATGAACACATAATCTCTTCACGGATCTCAAAATAAAATATTTATCAATGTAGAATTGTGGAAACTTATCTTTTTAACCCAGTTATAACTTTTTTGAAAATCATAGTCTTCTTTATATGCTTTCTTAATTCTATTTGAGAGATATGACTGCAATAACACCTAAAAAAATGAATAATTTTCTACACAAACAACTTCTAGTACAAAATTCAAAAAATCATTAATCAAGGGGTCATGTTCTAAAAATATCATGGTTAACATAGAATGTCTTTTTTCTAATAAATTTATCCACCATTTTTTTTCTTTTCTAGGATTATAAATGATTATGAAATCATAATATTTTATCAGTTCAATAAATATTCTATGAATCATGTTAAATTAATTCTGAGTGGATATATACATCAATATTTTAGGGTTAATATATATTTCAAATTTCACTCTATATAAATTAAATCCCTAAACATTATAAATAAAACAAAAGCTGCTAATTACAAATCATGTGTGAGATAATTTTACTCATGAGGTTTAAATTTTCTTAAAGAATAATAAATTACCTAATAATTCTATATCATAACTCAACCAATTCCATTGAATGAAGAATCACTGTATATGAAGAAATTCTCATTTCTAGAATGCATGGCCAAAACTGTAGAATCCACTAATCCCCTTTTTAGATCATAAATAAACAACACATTATTCTGTCCAAATAAATTTAAGCCCTTTTCATGTTAATATAATTAGCTGGATAGATAACCATGCAAATTTCTTAAGAAACCATCAGTAATTTCAGGAAAAACCATGAAAACTACAAATCTTAGTAACTTTATTAGGTCTTTTCCATCCATTGGCCACTTTTTTTCAAAGGATCTTCTGTTATTCCATCCTAATTTCAAATGTTCATAAGAAAATAAATCTATGTCAACCAAAAATCATATTTACTAAACTTCCCATATAACTTAATTTCTTTAAGGGTTTGCATAACAATCCATAGATATTTTTCATGATCCAAATATATTTTTAGAATCACCCAAATATAATCAATAAAAACAATAAAAAAACTATGGAAATATTTAAGGATTATTCTATTGATAATATCAATAAACGCAGTAGGATTATTTTTCAAACAAAAGGGAATAATAAAAATCTCATAATTCCCATATGTAGTTTGGAACACTATTTTTGGAATATCATAATCTTTTACCTTTAGCTGATGGTGCCTAGATCTCATGTCAATCCTAGAAAAATACCGAGCTCCCAGAAGTAGATCAAACAAGTAATCTATATGTTTAATTGGATAGTTATTCATAACAGAAATTTTAATCTAACATCTATAATAAATTAAAATCCTCCTGGAAACATATTTCTTTTGAAAAATAAAAACAGGGGCATGAAATTGTGAATTTCTAGGATTAATGAAACCTTTATCAAGGAATTATTAAACTAGGTTTTCAATTTTGTAACTGGCACATGATCCATTCGATATGGGGGTTTTGATATTAAATTAGCCTTAGGAACTATATCAATATTAAGTTAAACTTCCAGATCAGGTATAACACTGGGAAAATCATCAAGAAAAACATAGAAGTATTCTTTTACCATTGGGAAATCAACAATCTAAACATTTCCATTTCATTTAAAAGTATTTGAAAATTATATTCATTTACATATTTTAATAGTTTGTCATCTTTTAGATATGTTATCAATGATAAGGGTTCATTATTGTATACAATATAAAACTATTTATAAAAAATAACTTCTTTAGCCCAAGAATCAATCTTAGAATGAAAATAATAAATCCATTTCATACCCAGAATAACATAAAACAATAAAAATAAAAAAACAACATGGTTTGCAGGTAATTTATTTCCAAATATAACAACATGAAGAATATTATAATGTCTTTTTGCCTTAATATTTCCCCATTGTATTTAACTATACATTTTGATTTCATTTCATGATGTGAAATTTCCAATATTCTAGAATAAATTTTAGAAATAAAGGAATGTGTAGCCCCTATAGAAAAAAAGACATTAAAAAAATCTGAGTAAACAAAGAATGCACTAGATACCACTACATTGTATGACCCAAAATCTATTGAAGCTGTCATTATGGGTTTGACTGTACTTTTCATCTTATAATTTGGATGCTTTCCATAATTCATATCTTTCTTTGGTATGGTAATTACATAATGACCCAGCTAACCACATTTAAACCACTTTATAGTTTTCATATCATAATTAAATATACTATTACAAATAATATTTTCATTGAGATAGAAGTCCATATTTCCAAAATTAACACCTTAGAAGCACTTCCAAGACTTGTTAAGGCATTCCTTAGGGTTATTTTTTCCACCCTTCCCACAAAACTGAAATTGGACTTTCTTATCATCTCATCCATTTGATTAATTCTTACACATTTCATTCCATATG
The DNA here is from genome assembly GCA_963277665.1 of Viscum album. NCBI lineage: Eukaryota > Viridiplantae > Streptophyta > Magnoliopsida > Santalales > Viscaceae > Viscum > Viscum album. The sequence goes on along the minus strand of OY728129.1, from coordinate 407,628,010 downwards.
TACCTATTCATATCCTTATTTTCAAAGTTCACTACAGATTCAGAAAACTCTATTTCTATCCTACCATCACATCAAACAAGTTTATCATATCTTTTGAATTAATGGGAACCTTATTCTATTTGATATCTTGGCCCGAATCTTGAATAAAAACATTTAATTTTACAATCAAGATCTAGAATATTTTTTAGAGAATACCTTTCCAATTAGATGAAGTTTTATTTATACATATCCACTTATTCTACCTCCTTTTGTTTTAGTTCAAGTAATTTATTTTTCGTATTTTTTCTTACTGCAATAAGAAAATATTTAACAAGGAATTTTTTTTAAAAAATTTCAACCCATTCCAAGGCATGAATCTATTTGATATCCCTTATATTCCTGACCATGAACCACCATTGGTTGTCTTGACCTTCAAAATGAAAAATAGAAAGACTAAAATTATGATTATCTGAACACCCCATGGCATATAATGTATTTTAATGGGATTAAATCCACCCTTCTACCACCACTAAGTAAAAAGATCCACTGAAATAATGAGGGTCTTTCCTCATAAAATGTTCCATTATCATCATGTTCCATTTTGGTAGCTTTTATTGTTCCATTGCATGGATTACATCACCATTTATAGCTTACATCAACTAATCCATTACTATCCCAAAGAACTCGATTCAAATTACCACCATTCCAAGTTGTCGATTCAGAAATATAGCATCCTCTTACTGACTTCTAACTTCATCCTCCATATTTCATTAGTGAAAAAACTATTCTCAACAGACATATCTTACATGATGAAACATCATTATCTTTAAATTATATATCATTTTAACATATTCATATTGTAAAAATAAATTATGGTGTTCGATTAATGTCTTCCTAACCCCTGATGTTTTCCAAAATATGGTATTTATATCAATCTGGTAAAATGGTTTGAGGATTAATCCTTATACAAAATGTTAATGATAAAGATTAGTTTATTTTTTGTGAATTTTTGTCATTATAAACCAATTTTTCTTTATTAATAAATTTTATGTTTAAAAGCATATTGCAAATAATTATATCACTTATAATTTGTATAATAATATCTAATTTAACAAAAATAATGGTTTTATGACCATAGATGAAGGCGATAAATGAAAATTGAAACACATAGTCCTAGATGACAGTACATTTATACATCACAGATGATTTTATCATTTTTAGAGTAAAAATGATTGAATAAGGAGTTTGAGGACGAATTTTACTTTAACATAATAAAATATTTACATATAAATGATAATTTTTTTTTTCATTCGACTTGGATAAGGGTAAGTGAGTAATGAGTAATAAAAGAAAGGAAATTGAAAATTAAATAAAACAAAAATAAATAGGATTTTACCTCTTGAATTATCCTCCTCGAGAACCTCTTTAGGGCACTTGGTTTTGGACTTTGGGTGAGACCATAAGGTCTTGGACATGTGTAAGATTCTTGAGAAGTGAACGAGAAGAAATTAAATAATTAAAAGGATTTTAGTTGTGAGGAGAAGATTTTGTGAGGGGTGGTATTTATAGTGGAGGAGAGGGGGGTTTTTTTGAATATTTTGTTCATTAGATTATTATTTTGGCTCAAGACTGTGAATAGATTGAGAATTATAATGAAATATATTAAAATAATGAATTCTAGTTCTTGATTATGGTGATTACATCATAAATTACTGAAGAGATAGTGTTTTTAACTTATAATGTATATCTACCCTAAATTACTATATTTTACTATTTACATAAATTCATGTATTTTAGAAAAATACCAAGAAATCACCCTAATCGTTTTTTGACATGTAGAATAAAAAATGATATCCGTTTTTTTAAAATAATTTTTAAATATTAGAAATTAAATTTTTAATTAAAATCATCATTTATTTGAAAAATACCAATTTTTAAATTATATATGATTTTATAAAACATTGAAAAAATAATTAAGGTCTCATAAAATTATCTTGTAATAATAAGACAAAAAAATATGAATTTATGAATATATTTTCTGAAGGAGAATTTTATTTTTTGTAAATATATTAATTATAAAATTGTAATTAAAAATTTATGTGTCACAAAAATATCAAAACTTATTTTATTATTTTGAAGACATTTCTTTAGTTCTTCCATGATATAAATATATCATAATTTCACTTATAAGATACATAAATTTTATTTATACTTTCATAGTTTAGGTTACTTCTCTATTAGTATAGATTTATTAATATATATAAACAATACTTATTTCATTATGAATTTAACTATTTAATTCTAGAATAAAGAAAATATATATTATTAAGTATCTTGGTTGTTACATTTTGAATATGTGAAACCATGGGAAGAGAATACTTATCTTAATAAATAGTATATGTAATAATAAGGGTTGTCTATAAGACAAGATAGTAGGACATGTAATCTAAATTGAGAAAACATTTACCCTGGAATAAGAGTAACAAATAATGAGACAATAAACAGGATCTAGGAAGAATAATGATAAGAATAAATTTATGGAATTTCATGAAAATAGGATATAATAATAAAATTTGGAACAACTTTAAAAACATGAAATCATTAAATGTTATATTAGGTACCAAAAAACTATGACCCATAGTTGATTTGGGTTTCAAAATCCTCTAGTCCATTAATTATTTAGTCACCAAAAACCCATGTCCCACTATTAACATAGGTATCAATATCCTACAATCCATTAGTGACTTACGTTTCTATTGGGAAAACATACCTCAAGGTAACATTGCAACATTTTTTAGGTGGTATTTTTTGTTTAAAAAGTAGATTTTCAAGTTCAATAGATATTATTGACAATCCATGTTGACGAAGAACAATTAAAGGGGAATGGAAGAACTGTAGGTGGTACAAAAGAACTGATACAAGGTTGCATCATTTTCCAGTGTTTGTAAAATTTTTGGGGTCCTACATTTGGAGTTTGGTGAGCATTGTGAAAAGTTGATATCCTTGATGATCTCTTCAAAATGTTTAAAATAAATTAATTTGGTGATGATGGGCTTTATGAAGTGGATTTCACAAAGACACGATGAATGTTTATGTTGATTTATACAATTATAACTAGCTTCGTTAACGGAAGAGGTGATGACCATTGTGAGTGAGAATTGAGGTAGATGAGTAATGTTTTTGATTGGGAGAATTGTGATAAAAAATAATTATAGTGGTTCTTTGTGAAGGGAAGATGCGCTGTAGAGATTATTTTGACCAATCTAGAAATCGGGTCAGAAGAAGTGGAGAACTACATTCGACCGCACCTATAAATAATAGGCCACCCCTCTTCATTTCAGATAAGCTTAATAGAGAATATTTAGGATCATTTTGATTTCCTGAAGCATGGGGAGATCTACAAAGAAAGATTTGAAATAAATTATTTAGGATTGTGAATATAATATCATAATCTTGATCAATGTCATTGACTCTAAGTATTGAGAGATTCGCGAAGAAGGGGTGTTCCTCGTTGGTTCAGTGAGCTTCACAAAAGAAGTCAATCTGTGAAGTACTGAGCTCTGTCAAAACCTTATCTTTATGAAGGCTTGATCTTTGCAATGTTCTGAGATCTATAAAGCAGTGTTATCTATGAAGAATTAAACTCTTCAAAGGTGTGTGATTTACATAGAGGTAGGAACATTGTGAAGTCTTTTTTGAGCTTTGTATAATAGGGATATTTGCAAAGAAATGAGCTTTGAAAAAGTATTTCAAAGGTTATTTCCTTGTGTTAAGGGGTAAATGGGGTATTCATATAAGAATGAAAATTTTACTTCATTAGAGCTTCTATATAGAGTGTTTTATGTATTCATTAGTTAAAATTAAATGACCTACAAGTCCATAAATTTTTAGTGGATCTTCTGAAGAAGTAGTGAGCACATTTTAATTGAGAGAGTAGTGAGCTTCCAAATTTTGTTTTATTGTAAACTAGGAAAGTAAATGAGCCACTTTGAACTTGTAAAAGTAGTATTCTTATAGTGTATTTGGTACATCAGCCCATCGCTGGTGTGTTCTCCTTGGATGTATCCTAGTGAGGGGGAACATTGTAAACTTGTTATGTCATGTGCATGCTTTAAGGTTTGGCTATACTATACAATGGGAAGGAGAGAGAAGAGAGTTTTGTCTTACAATAATACATGATCAAAAGGAGAATCTATTTTAATCTTTCCTACCCTAATTCACTCCACTCTTAGGGGTTTCTAGCCTAGTGGACCTAATAATTGGTATCAGAGGGAAATGTTGAAATCAGTGTTTATCTCTCAATGGAGGACACCATTCAAAAATGGATTCCGATCTTCAATGGGAATAATTTTTAGTTATAGAAGATTCAGGTGCAACATTACTTCTGATCATTGGTAATTTGTGTGTTTACAGTAACAATTCATGGTATATCAGCAAACAATAATAGTGCAGCTTTATTAGAAGCTGAAAGAAGGGAATTTTATGCCGAGACCAAGGGAGTCAATGCCTTAGGTGGGATCCCTATCTAATTCAATCTATACAAATGCGATGCCATGAAGAACATCATATTCCATGTGATAATGGACCCAAATGAATATGTTTATGAATTCGTTGACATGGTGAATGTTGCAGTGAATGACATGTGAGGGATTAAAGAAGTCATTGAAGGCATAAATATTGTGAAGTATATATTGAGGAGACTTCCACCTCAGTTCAATCCGACTGTTTTAGTATTGGAAGATAGTGATCTGAAAGTGCTAACACTGGAGAAATTTCATAGTACCATTGTAGCATATGAAATGAGAAATGATGACAACGATGCTATGGAAAAAGGGGAAATATGAAGAGGTGCATTCAAGTATATGAAGAAACTCACTATTGAATATTCTCAGGAAGAAGAAGAGACAGACTAGGTAATTTCATTCCTTTCCTCAAATATTCAAAGAGGAAAAGGAATGTTCAAGGGGAGACATCAACTAGTGTATTTTTGATGTAGAAAGGTTGGTCATCTTGGGGAATGGTACCCCAAACATTTCTAATAATATGATTAGGATGAAGTTTAAATACCCAAGATGAAGACTTCATCCTATGTGAATGGAAGAAAACTGTTCTAGAGAAACTTCTTTAAGATTAATAATATTATTCCCCAATAATGTGATTGTTTGGATGAATCTGAGGTTGAAAAGGTTGAAGAGACATATAACTGAAAAGGCTATGGATATAATTCTTTGTTGGCAGTCATAGTAAGCACAAAGAAAAGGGGAGAGAGTGAAAATGATGAAGAAAAATTTTATTGAAGAGTAGATATGGAGGCTGAATTAGAAGTAGTAATTGAGAAAATAGATGTTTGGAGATCCAAAATGAAGATATCCATCAAATTGGTTCATGATAACAAACTATATATGTAGTATCAATAATAAGAGAAGAATAGTATAAGGGAGAAAGGCAAAGGTATCAAAAAATTTGATGAGTAAGTTATCAGTCTATGAAAAAAAGTGAAGGATCAAGAAAAACTCTTAACTCCCACTGTGATATTAGAAAATCATATCACAAAAAAGGTTGAAAAGTTGTAAGTGGAGCATAATGGTCAAGAAAAACAAAATTATCATACCAATATGAATGATAAGCCAAGTTTGGGGATTGATTATAAATAGAATGTTACCATGGTTGAAGTCAAACCATAAGCACTTGCTCTGATATTGAAGATTGATTTGGGTAAGAAGCAACATCAGAAGATTTATAGAACCCAAGGAACAACTATTGGTGTAGAAGAAACACATAGGAATGGAGGTCGCATCATGTGTTATTGTAGTGGAAATATGGGACATTCAAAAAAATGTGTCTTCCATTTCCAAAAGATACAGAAAGATACAAGAATAGTAGTGGCACTAAAAAAGAGAATGGTACTCTAGATAATCTTTCAAGGTACATTGTTTTTGGTATGGAATATTTAGGAACATGGAGAGATATTGTACATCAACTATAAAGATGAATGTTCCAAGACAAAATAAAATTTCTCACAATCCACAAATCAAGAAATTAACTAGTGATCTTAAAACACAAAACCAATTTACAACTCTACAGGATGAATTTGGTCCATCATATTCTAAAGAAGATAAATTTTATTAACATATACTTAGTATGAATTAAAATACATGGATAAAAAATAAAAGATTTTAGAAGGCAATGGATGTATAAATTTCCCTTAAAGAATCAGACCATTTTGGTGTATGGATCCTCGATAGTGGTTCTACATCCCATATGACAGGGAATAAGGATCATGTTACAATCATAACATATAACAAAGATGGATTTTATAAATTTAAAAAGGATGATGTCTTGGAGATAATTAGTCTAGTAAAGTCTAGTCTTGGGGGAAAATAGATGAGATGTACTGATTTCTTAGTAGTAGAAAGTCTCATTCAAAATATTCTTTGTGTTAGTTAACCAAGTGACTCCATTCATTCAATAACATTTACAAATAATACATGTATCTTCAAAGGAATAAATGGTGCAGTTATCTTATAGGGAAAAATTCTAATGGTAAATATCTACCTTGTAATTGGAGAAGAATATATGTTCTTTTTTTCTGGAGAGGAAGAGAACAATATATGAAATAAACGACTTGTTTATCAATTCCAACCATCCCTAGATGATCTGGTGAAGTTTGATGCAGCTAGGGACCTCCCTAAGCTATCATGTGATCATACTCATACATGTGATGCATGTCATTAGGGGAAAATCATCAAAAAAAATGTATAAGGCTAAGGAAAAAAATTCATCTAAAGTACTTGAGTTGGTGCATGATGATGTTTGTGGACCTCTATCACCATGACCATTTATGGGAAAAGATATTATGTTTTTTCATTGATTACAATATTTTAATGACACAGGTATTTTTCATTTCCCATAAGTATTATGTGTTCAGCTGCTAAAAACAGTATCGAAGGGAAATAGAAAAGATTCTTGGGATGAAAATTCTAATGTTTCATATTAATAATGGTATTAAATTCAAAAATAGTCAGGTGGAAGACTCTATCGAGAAACATGAGATAAGGAATCAAGTTTCCTTAGTGAGAACTCCCCAACAGAAATGAGTTATTGATAATAGAAATTTGATCATCAACAACAAGTTACGAATGATTCTTATTTAAAAAGACCCACCAATGAAATTTTGTAAGGAAGAAGTTTTAACAACGGTCTATATTTCAAAACAAGTCTATGTTGTGTCCAAAGGAAGGAAAATCTTTTTATGAGATTAGGTATAGGAATAATCAAATAGTGAAATACTTTTGAATATTTGAATGAAAGTGCTTTATTCTCAATAAAGAAAAACATAGGAAATTTGAATCACATGGAGATGAGAGGATATTACATAGATACTCAAAAAAAATTAAACCATATAAATTCTTTAATAAGAGTATGGTAAAATTAGTTGATAGCAATGATGTCACTTTAGTGAAAAATGAATAGAATATTCAACAAAACCATGAATAGTTTTCTGAAGAAAGCAATGAGTAGAGAAGAAACACAGGGGGATAAGAAGAGGCACATATTGATTCAGAAGAAGTAACTGATGTTGATAAAGAAGAAGTCAAGTCTATATATGAAAATAATCGAAAGAGTCAATCTAAAATTGATAGAAAAAATATCATCGGTGATCAGACAGTAAATGTTCAAACAATAAGAATGAGTTCATTATAGCAAACATCATTCTTATCTTCGGTAAACCCGAAATTTTTTGTTGATGCAGCTTGAGATGAGAACTGGTTTCAAGGTATGAATGAAGAGCTAGATCAGATTTAAAAGAGTCATATGTGGTAGATTATTTTGAGGCCAACACTTAAGAATTTCTTCAAGATTAATTGGGTCTTTCTCAACAAGATAAATGAATATGACACAGTGATTCGAAAAAAATCATGACTAGTGTGAAAATGCTAATCACAGATAAAGGGTATTGTTGTCTATGAGACATTCACACCTATGGGAAGGTTGGAAACAATCATATTATTATTGGCCATTATAGTGCAATTAAAGTTCATGGTTTTCCATATAGACGTCAAATATTCTTTTTTGAATGGGGTTCTAGAAGAAAAGGTTTATATTGTACAGTCATATGGTTTTATAATTCATGAAGATGAGAACAATGTTTTTCAGTTGAGGAATTCACTATATGGGATGAAATAATCACCAAGAGAATGGTAATTGATGCCCAATCAGTATTTGAAGAAGCATGGATTTCTATGTGAGGGAGTTGTTTACAATTTCTATTTCAACAATGATAGTAATAAAAGGATGATGTTTCTGGTTTTTATGAATGACATAATATTTGGAAGATCAGATGATGCGCAATGCAGATAGTTTTTTGACTTCATGAAAAGTGAGTTCAAAATGTCAGTTACAAGTGAGATGAAATTTTTCCTTGGTTTATAGGTGACACAAGGAAGGAATGATACATTCATTTATCAATCCAATTATGCCAAGGATTTTTTCAGATGATTTGGAATGGAAAATTACAAGGAGATAAAGACTCTGGTTGCTACCTGGATGAAATTATCAAAAAACGATATCGTACAGGTATTCTATATCGCAAAATATAGGTAAGCTATTGAAATTTTAGTATACCTAACCACAACAAGATGTGATATTGTTTTCCCCACATGCCACATAGCGAGAAACAAAAAAACCCAATGAAAGACACATGATTACAGTGAAAAGAAAACATCGGTATACTAAGGGAACTATGGATTTTAGTTTTTTGTATAATGATAAATATCAGCTATATATTTTTGGATATACAGATGTAGACTGGGACTGATTAGCAGATAATTGGAAATCTACGTTCGGAGGTGATTTCTATAATGGTTTTTTGTGTATTTCTTGGTTATGAAAGAATCAAAATTTAATTTCATTGAGAACCACATAAGTTGAGTATATTTCTTCCACTAAATAATGCACATAGTTATTGGGGATGAATCAGTAGCTCGATAAAATGGGTATTGAAGTTAAGTCACCGATTGGAATCTAGTGTGATAATTCAACTATTGTCAATCTTAGAAAAAATAAAGTCAATAAATAATGGATTATGCACATTGAGATCAAATATCATTTTATCAAGGAGAAGGTGGATCAAGGTCTACTAAATTTATAGTATGTTCCTATAGAGCTATAGGTTGAAGAAGTTCTGACAAAGGCCTTATCCAAGGAATATTTTGAGAGACATCAATTGTCCATGGGAGTCCAGCCAACTCTCTACACATTAAAAAGTGTGTACATGTGACCATAACCCCCCCCCCCTAAGGTATCATTTGTTTTTCTATCATTTATTACTATGAATTTTTACCCTTTTGAAGACTGAAATGTAGTGACCTTTTGGTCTGTTGACATAGGGGGAGAAAATTTTACTATTTAGGGGGGAGAAAGAGTGTCTTTTTAAGGGAGGAATGTCTAAGTCAAAGACACGGGGAGACACTGACAGGAGGAGAAGTGAGATAGGGGGAGCAATGAGATAGGGGGAGAGTTATAAATTTGATGATTCTATAATTGATCAATCAAAGATTTGGTATCACAACAGCTATGGTTCATGACGCAAGTAGAAGAGTGATGTAGGAATGGTATTGATAATTGGTGTCAGAAATGAAATGATTCATTGATAAAATTTTTACACTACACTTGTTTCTTACATCGATCATTGCTCGTGTGGGCATAGATTATGTGGTGATTGAATCTTTGGTCTCTATATAAAAAAAAAGAGGTGAATGATGGCAGATTATATAAGGAGAATCAGTGAGGTATCATAGTGCATAGATTCATTATGAGATGTATTTTCAACAAACCCAAAGAGGGATATTGTTGGTAAAAAATCCTTGAAGGTAACATTTCATCATTTTTATGTTGGTTGTTTTTTTGATAAAGAATGATTTGATGGTGAATTTTCATTTTTCAGAGATTTTGTTGAAAATACATTTTGGAAAAGAACCATGACAACAAAATAGAAGATTTTGAGGTGGTACAAAATAAAAATGACAAGTTGGCTTCGTTTTCTAGTGTTTGCCAAATTTTTAGGGTCCAAAAATTGGATTTTTCTAAGAATTTCAAAAGGGGTATTTCCTTGAGGATCTCATCAAAAAATAGAAAAGGAATTAATCTTGTGATGATGGGATTCATGAACTGTATTTCTCAAATACATGAAGAATGTTGATGGTGAGATCTGAAATTATGTCGAGCTTCATGAACAGAAGAGGTGAATAGCATTATGATAGAGAATTGCGGTGGAGAGGAAATGAATTTGACAGAGAGAATTGAGACAATATAATGTTCTAGTGGTGCTTCATGAAGGGAATATCTGCCACATAGATGATCTTGATCAGTCCGAAAAATGCACTGGATGAAGAGGAGCTATGCGTTCTATCACGCTTATAAATAAGAGGCTAACCTTTTTCATTCCGTATGATATCAAGAGAGAAAATACAAATTTGCATTGATTTTGTGAGGCACGGGGTGGTCCAAAAATAATTTTTTTCAAATAATGTATTGCGATTTTTGAAAAGTATATCATATTCATGATCACGGTCATTTCTTTTATGTATTAATTGCTTCGTGAAGATGGGTTGCTCCATGTTGGATCAGTGAGCTTCGCAAAGAAAGTCTATCAGTGAAGGTCTCTGCACGATGAAAACCTGAGATCTACGAAGGCTTGACATATAAAAATGTTTGATCTCTGCAAAGTAGTGTACTTTGTGAAGTAGTGATATCTAGGAATGTGTGTGCTTTACGAAGAGGCAAGAGCTTTGTAAATACTTGTTTGAGATTTTAAAATATATATCTTTGCTAAGTTGTAATATTTTCAAAACTATTTCAAAGTTTATTTCCCATTGTTCTGTGGTAATGTGGGTATTCCTCAATAGATGAAAATTGGACTTCAAAATATAATCTACATACAGGGGAAGATGCATGAATTAGTGATAATGAAAGGAACTAAAAGTCTTAAAACTGTGAGTGGATATTATGAAGAACCATTGAGAACACTTCACTTGAGAGATAAGTGACCTTTCAAATTGTGTTTAGTTGTAAACTAGAGGTGATAGTGATTTTACTTAGAACTTGTAAATAGTAGTGTGCTTCTAGTGGATTTGGTATATCAGAACATCGCTACTGTATTCTCCTTGGATTTATCCTAGTGAGGGTGAACCATGTAAAATTAATGTTTCCTTGTCATGCTTTATGGTTTGTTCATACTCTACACTGGGAAATATCTTCACTAGAGTGTTATATATTACCCTACTCGTTATAATGAATGAATTTCAATTCCATAAGATATCAATAATTCCTCATATCAATAAAAACAATTTAAATAAAATGGTGTTTATACCATTTCTAAATGTTGTTTAATAAAACTACTTCAGGGATTATATCTATTAATACCATCATTAAGTAAGGAAATATATTATTTTATATAGTCACATACAATGTTATTAGTAAATTCTAACTCTCTATGATTTATATATTTTAATGAGGAAAATAAAATCAAAATAATGAAATGATAATTTAGAGAATATTTCTTAATATTTTCCTAGAAAAATAATATTTAAAATCGCATTCAATTTTATTTCAATAAGGTATGATGGATTTTTTTCTAAAACACCACATAAAATGAAATCCAAATAATGGATCGTTGAAAATTTATTAAATTTACTTATAGAAAATGTGGAGTAGAAGATTATATTACAAACATGAGTGGTAAATACTTATTATTATTTTGAAAAAACATCCATTTAAACCCACATCATATTTAGAAATATAAATATTTCATTTTTAAATATGTGGAGATAAATTTTAAAATTACGAAACATGAAAAATATTTTTATTTATAGATGAGAAATGAAAACATTAGCTCGAACAGTGAATATGCATATAGAAGAGAAAGAGATAATTTTGAGAGAATGTGAATTATTCCTAACATCACAAATATTCATAATAATAGATACTCATAAATATAATTCCAAAAAAATAAAAGAAAAAATATAATATAATATCAGTATACAATATTAGAAATCCATCGTGAACAAAAAATGTCAAAGAGGAATCATTTTCAATGGGGAAAGGAATTCTAGTTAATGAAACCCATTATAGTTTAGGAAACAGATTAATAGATACCACTTTATAGATAGATTGTTAAATTGAAAATAAATTAACATTAATGAAAGGTAATAAATTATATTATATATCAAATAGGTAATATAGAAAAAGCTAATATGAAACTAGGTTCTTAAAATAAAATATGTCTCAAGGATAATAGAATGAGATGAAACACCCTTAGCTTTTACTCATGAATTCCATGAATTTTATTCAAACTCATATAAAGTAAACATAACCATCATAATAACCTATTTTATAAAATTATTCACATGAATTTACCTATATAATATTCATTTATATTAAATTATTATAAATTTATTAGTTAGATAATGTTTATGTTCATCATTTTATGTTAGAGATTTTGATTGCTTCATGCGTGATTTAATGTATAGATGTTAATACCCATTATTTGTTACCATGTTAATTATTATTAGTTTATTTATGGTAATATTATATATGTTCCATTATTTTTTACAAATACTTACATTATTCCGAAGATAGTTTTTGTTATACCATATGATGATAAAATTGGTGACAAGTTTGTTTCGTTAATTATTCATGAACAAAAGTTGTATTCTAGTTAATGAGATAAATATTAAAGATTAATTATGAAGAATAAATAATTATTTACATAATAATATCCTATTTATTCAATAATTGTATTCTTATAACCACCCATATAGGGTGGTGATGAAAAAATAACTATTTCTCTATATGGAGGAGCATGTTCGCAGATAATCGCAAAAAATATTTTCATTTTATTTGAATAAATGAAATGCGAGAGAGAATTCACATTTTATATAATATTAATGATGAAATAAATAACATATTATTATTTTAAAATACCATTTTAAATCCATCCATGGAAGGTGTTTAATTGAAAAATACATCATCTTGTGGAAGTGGTAGTTCGTACGTAATACAATCAATATTTTAGTTCTCCCCGTGGTTGGAAGGAAGGTGAAAATGGTTTATATTTTTATAATAGAAGGAATTTTATAAATATCCTATTAATTAATTAAATTTTCTTTTATAACCAACCATTATAGTTATTTAAAAATAATTAAATTAATCCCTTCATGGAGGTGGTATTACACACATATGAAGAAATAATGTTTTCATTTTTTAATGGAGGTGGTATTTCACATGTAACTGATCCCATCATGAATTTTCACATGGATAGTGATTAAAATATTGAACCAAATCTTTTTCATCATAGAGGATACATGACGATCTCCTTCTCATTTAATGAGGTAACCATTCTCTCCTCAGATATCCGCTTTATACTTTTTGTAAATTTTATCATGATTAGGTCATCTTTAAATTTATTGAAGAAATCCATTGAAGTTATTCAATTCTATGGATTCACTATCATTTTAATGAACTCTTCCTACACCATTCTTCTCTTTTCCTTAGTAGATGATTATTATAGACTATGGGAGAGACTTTAGTGGTCTTTCTAGGGTTGTTCCATGAAAAAATTTCAATGGACCCCAAATTTTGATCCTTCCACCGAGTCCCCTATCCTTGGTCCAGATTAGATTCCATGGTCTACTGCTTCACCTATTTAAACAAATTTCCTTTTTTCCCATATACATTATTATTTGAAACCCCATTAAGTTGGATTATGAAATGAGAAAACTTTCAAGGACTTATGTTTCTATGATTTTTATGGAGATTGATATCACAGAAGTCCTACCTTCTCATATTTTTATCTAAAAAGGTAATTCTGTTTTTTTTTCAGGAAGTGATCTACGAAGATCTTCCTGAATATTGAAGTCTATGCCTCATTATTGGACACTCTTCTATGTGTTTTCATGCTAAAGAGGCTCACATTCCACCATAAAAATGATATGGGTTGCAAAGGGAAACCAAAAAATTGTCCTTCAAGTGTCATTTGACATGGCTTTTTCTGGTACTTCTTAGATTTAGTCTACTTTTGGAACACACTTGAGGTTAAGGAACCTTCTAATTTGGTGGATGTTTTTCATGGGGATTCAGGTTCTACCACTGATTCCCTCACTTCAGTGGGAGATCAAGTGGAATATAGTAAATCCCATGATTATCTATATGAAGTGGAAAACAAGAGTGTTCACTCTACATCAAATGAAATTTCACATGATGCATGTGATAAAGCCTTTAATATTGATGAGGATTACTTGAAATCATCTTCTAGGAATGGAAAAAAACCAATGATTGATTCAGACGGTTTTATCACCCCTAATTCCTAGAAGACTAAAAAACGCATGTACTACACTAATATTGAGAAAACAATAATTACTAGGTATGTAGAGGCATCTAGGATGAAGAATACTACTCTGCCTCATCTTTACAAAGATGCTTTCAATGATAGTTCATCCTCTAGTAATGATACTTTGAGTGAAACTAGTGATTTTGGTGACTCTGACCCGGTTGTAAGAGTTTCCTATCAATAAGATGAAGAAGTGCCAAAAGCGCTAGAGTCATGGATTGATGAGAAAGACCCAATAGTATTCCAAAGTTACAAGAATGTTGTAATTACTACAGAGCATTGCCTTCAAATGAGGGAATTAATGTTCATCAGGTTTGTAGAGGAATTTAAAGTTAACCCCCATTTTAAATTGAGAGACATTCCGCAGAAATGAATCACCCTTATATTCATGTTCATGGACCTCACTCTTGGATTTAGTGGGCTTGAAACTTAGATGTTTGGTTCTATTCAATCTTTCATTATTTTCTTGTTTCACTTTTTTATATACATAGAGAGACAATTTTTATTGACTTTCTTCTGTTGATGATTTTCCCTCAATCTCCCTCCCATGATAGCTACTTGAAAACTTGCAGTGATATGGATTTAACAATACCTCGTGCTAGATCTGATTTTGCAAGAGTATCAGAATTTTTAACCTCTTATAATCAAGCTCTATTTGATGTTTTAGGCTATAATTATACTTAATTGACTGTCAGGTTAGTATAAGTTGATCATGAATGCTTTTTTCTTGGTTTTATTTCATGTTTGTAATCTCCTTTAACTCTTTGGTGGTGAAAGTTATTTCCTCCTCAGGTCATCACTTTATTTCAGAACTTCTATAAAAAATTTGTTTGGGGTTATTGGTTGGGAATCCAACTTATATCTAATTCTATAAAAAATAACTATGAATAAAAAAACTTCATATAAAAAATATAGATGGAATTATATATTAATGGTAGAACTATATTTTTAAGATTATTATAGTAAATAATAGAAGCCAGGGAATGGTTAGTTGTTACATTGAAACAAGATAATTCCCTTAGAGGTCTTATTATAAATAGAGGACATAGTGATTTTACTTGGATCGAAGGACGTAAAATTGGTTTACATAACATTTCTTAGTTAAAAATTATGTACGATCATGAGAAATTAATAATTAGTTTTTCCTTTATGGGTAGGGGAAGTCTCTTTTTATAAGTGAGGAGAGTATAATGTTTGTAATAATATAAAGGCAATGTCACTATTGAAGGGTCAAAATGATCCAAATATTAAAAATAATTTAGTGTGGGTGAGTTTAGGGTATGAAAAATCTAATTATTTTTTGATTTCTAACATGTTTAGGGTTCATACACTTTGTTAAACAAATATAAAATTAATTTACCTTTGTTGAAATAAATATTATTTCCTTATGTAATTCAATTTTTAAGAATACAAATAAAATTATGCTTCTTAATGAATTTATAACTAGTAATTCAAAATAATAAATTAATTTTCTAAATAAAAATTATAATGGTGATAAAATATTATATTAATATTATTTAACGTGATTCGAAAAATACAATTTTCTGTAAAAAATTGTATTTTTAATTATAAGAATAATGTTTATGATAAAATTGTGAACTGTGTTGATTTTAATTACATTAATAATATTATTATTAATAAAATAAGTGTTTAATTTCATAAAATCAAATACAAAATAATATTCCACAATGTGATATCATAATTTCATAAAAATGAAAAATACATTTTTGTTAGAATAATTGATTACATATGTTTTGAAATTTTATACATGTGTTCTATAAATTCAATATAGTATTTCTAAATAAAAAAATTTAATCCATAAGTAAATTTTTTTTATCAAAAAAGTTTCATAAAAACATTTATTCAAGAATTGAACACTATAATGTCAAAGACACTACAATATTAATAAAATTCGTATTTTTCACTATTCACAAAAAGTCAAATATTCCAGTAAAATACAAGACAATTCCACATTATATAATATTGAATTTATCAATGAAAAAACAATGTTCATTTTTTCAAATTCATGTCTTATAATTTCTGTATTTAGCTTTCGAATTGACATATATAAATTTGGGTGAAAACTGTTTTAATTGGAAATTGAATTTTTGTTGTTAACTATTACTGTTATAATTTTATGTCAATAAATAATTAAGTTAGTGATTATAATTTATTTATATAAATATTATATTTTTTCCCGGATATATTTATTTTCATAAAATAAAAATTTATACCATACAGAAATAGTAATATTTTTTAGAAATATAAATTTTTAATCATAAAATTAATTTATCATTAATACATGCCTAATAATAACTATTGGGAGGAAATTAATTTATTTATTTTGTAAATTTCATAAATAAATTTCATTGAAATCATTATTTACTGAACATTAGTTTAAAAACACAACACAAGAAAGTTCCTTGAAAAATATTAATTTTATATAAATTAATCAACGACAAATACCATTAAAAATAATTATTTATATTCTAAAAATATTAAAATTCCAATCCATTGATGATAATGTATTTCTTTGAATTTTAAAAATATATAAAACCATACTTTAATAATAATAATATTAATAATAACATGTAATAGAAAATATATATACACTTTTATAATATTAATATTTTACATTATTAGTTCATTCATTATTATCGGTGTGTTATATTATATTAAACAGGGAAGTGATAGAGCTGATGCGGGAGCTCTCGGTGAAAATGGTGGAGGAGTAACCCTAATGGGGGTTTTAGCGTCCCCCCCTCTGCTACTTCTTGTTGTGAGGGGGAAGGACCCTCGTCCTGTTGATAGGCGTCGCGATTTTACCCCTTTCACCAACCCTGATGCAATACCAAGATTTCCTTCGGTCTTTCTGGAGCCAAAGGTCCCTGGTCTTTGAAATGGCGCGCCTTCGCTCCCCCTTTCAGTGTCGGCACTCACGGAGGTGGAGAGTCTACTTAATCTGACACTGATTGCGTGTTTCGGTAGCGGTCGACCCTCGGTGGACTTTTTCGATCAGTTTGTCTTTGACCATTGGGGTCTTCAAGAACGGGCAGTTATTGGGCTTTTGGGTAGGAGGAAAATCATGGTGTGGTGTTCCTCGCAGGATGATCTTGCTTCCGCTGTATCCTTCGCTCCAAGGAGATGCGGTGAATTTGGCTTTAGTCTCATACAATGGTGCCAGGATTTCTACTTCAACCATGATTCCTCGACTGTTCCAATCTGGGTAAGTCTTCCGCATCTTTCCCTCCCTTTTCAAAATCTGGCTATTTTAGCATTTACTGGTAAACATTGTGGGGTGTTTCCTCTATGTTGACTTGTGAACTGATGCGGTTTGCCACCCGATAAACCTAAGAATGTGCGTAGAGGTGGATGTTTTGAAACCTCTAGTTGATCATGTGTGGATTGAGGCTGGTGGACAGATCCGGTATCAGAAACCGATTGTTTTTTATCAGTGGATTGACTTCTGCTCTAATTGTTTTCGGATTGGGAATTTGTATAGTGTCTGTAGAAGGGGAAACTATAAGAGGACGTTTGCATTGATAGGGAAGGATGTTGATGATCAGCAGGTGCAGGCTCTGTTGGAAAATGGTAAGAGTTGTAAAGGATCGGTTCCATAGGGGCTTGTTAATTCCCTGCCAAATCGATAGTTAGAAGATCCAGGGAATGGTACTGCTAATCTGGTAGTGAATACTGGGCAGGGAACAGAATTAGAAGCAACCCAAAGTGCTCTGACCGTGGGTGACTCTGTTGTCCAGGCTCATGTCTTACCTGGGTTGGAGCAGGAAAATGATGGGAAACTAATGGGGGTGATTCTGAACAACTCAAGGAGACTCCAAAGGATGTTAATGGGGGTAATGGAAGATTTTTCTGGCCAGGTAACACATACAGATGTTGTTCAAGGTGATTTGGTCATCAATAGTGTGTTCGGACAGCATCATGGATCACTTGTGGTGGTAGAAGGTAGTGAACATGGTACTGCCAAGGAAAAGGAAACAAAGGTGATGGAAAATCCGAATGTGAGTCAGGTCATTGGAAGAATTATGAATGACTTGGGTAAGAGCAACAAGGCTGAAGTTGGTTGTGATGTGGAGTCACATGGATACCCCCTGCAAGAAGACCATGGTAATGATCAATCTATGGCAATTATAGTGTATGGGGATATTTCAAGGTATAATAATTCTAGGTATACTATTAATACTCACAATCGATTTGAAAATCTGGAGAATAATGTTGAGTAGGGTAACGACTCTCCATACCTAGCTCCTAAGGATACAAATTTTTCTTCTTCAGGTGACATGAGGCTGTCACAAACCTCCTTGGAGATGTTGAAGGAACGAGGATGCCTTCATGGTTCTTCCATCTTAAATGGGAAATGGGGGGATGTGTCGAATCAAGATAAAGATAATTATGCACCTATAATCTCATACAGTGATATCCTTATGAGTTGGAATAAGGGAGCCTCTGAGAGGGAAGATCATACGAATAATACAATCAAAAGATGACCAAGGAGAGATTACTCTGATATTCCTAAAATGGTGTCGACGAGATCTTTCTCCAAAAAAGGTAGAGGGGCTGCTATTGATGCTGGTAGGAGAGATAATGGTAAACGACCCTACAAAGAGAAACTATCTGCAGAACAGTTGAAATGAAAGGAACAATATATCCAACTCTTCAAACAGTATGAATCATCAGAATGGGAATCTGCTAATACTGATGCGATGTCAGACTATGGTGATGGTGAGGGTTATGGTTTTGATGTGATGTAGTTTTTCTTCTGCTTGTCTTTACCTCTTGTTATGCACCTTTACTTTTTATTAATAAATTTTGGGGATCAGGCGTGGTTGATCCGAACTTTTCTGGTATTATATTAAACATACAAAAAACAATACATAAATTTAGATTACATATTGGATAAATTTATATCTGATGACTGTACTTGTTGCAAGTATATCTATAAAGTTATATATCGTTACAATACTCAATAATTCTTTTCAAAATTCTTAAGTCAAACTTTCCATTTATAATGTTATAAATTTAGATATCAGAATATGCATTATCCTTTTATGGTGTTCTTCATCATTAGAGGTTTTATTTGGGTATTATTGATCCCCAAGTGATAGGATTTTTTAGGTGATCTTTTAGTGTGGATGATTTTATTCTATCATATTTCCCCTACTTAATTTATAATCTTTTAGTGATTGTGATAATCCATGTTGAGTTATAATCCATGGTATATAAAA
The DNA here is from genome assembly GCA_963277665.1 of Viscum album. Classification (NCBI taxonomy): domain Eukaryota; kingdom Viridiplantae; phylum Streptophyta; class Magnoliopsida; order Santalales; family Viscaceae; genus Viscum; species Viscum album. The sequence continues at coordinate 407,608,399 of OY728129.1, read as the reverse complement.
TTGTACCTTAGGTTCCTTTGATTCAATGTTTTATAATGAATTAATATAATGTTGTTACCCTAATTCCAATATTTTATGACTTATCTCCTAATTTATTTCAATTACATTACACAAATATAAAAATATTTTTTAGAATTATAAGTTTATAGTTTGAATAAAAAATATTATTCATAAACATTTAAGGCTATACATCTAAATTCTTCAAGTGGTGTGGGTAAGTTAAGATAGTTGGTTCCCTTTTATACATGATAATAGTGACACACTTGTATATTTTGTTGACATTTAAACATAACAAATTTCATTCACATGAAAAATGGATGTATTTTATTCCATTTTAAATGTTGGGAAAATTTAAAATGTTAATCAATTCAAGTTATAAAATATGGAAAAAAATTTAGATATTTTATTCTTTATCTCTTAGTTGAACCCCCCCCCCCCCCCCGCCATGTAAGCATTTTAACCCTTAACTACAGAGATAAGATTTTACTATGGTAATTATTAATTATGGGAAAACATTAGATTTCATTATTACCAAATATTTATTATAATAATAATTAATATGAAATTCATGTTATATGATTATATATATTGATATTTTTAAAATTAATTTTAATATAAGTACGTAAAATGTAGTGAAGACATTTTTTTCTAAAAAAATTCTTTTTAAATTGATAAATGAATTTACACCTAAGCGATCTATATAAATTATTCATGTAAAAAAATATTGATTTAAGAATATATAATGTAGATTCATTTGAATTTAAAAGAAATCCAATTCTGAATGTAAACTTATCATTTATTAAAAAAATTAATGCATAAAAAATAGTTATTTTAATAGAATAAAATTCCATTTAGGTTTTAAAATGTGAAACATAAGTTTCAAAATCCAATATCAAATTTTAAATTATTTATTTTACATCAAAAATATATATTCATTCTATATAATATGTTTCAAAAACATTAATTTCATTATTATACCATAATGATGCCATAAATTAGTAGTATTTGTAAAATATGTATTTTTACTATTCACCATATGAAATCAATTAATTTTGGAAAATGCAAAAAATTCACTGCATGATAAATTCAATATTATTAAATAAAAAATGATATCTAATTTAGAAAATTAAAATATGGAAATTTAAAACAAATTGTTGAAATATATGAATAATCAGTTTATATAAATGATAAAAAAGTAGGATGTGGGTTGGTCAATAGTTCTAGGATGTAGTGTTTACTTAATATAGTAGAATATTTGGTATTACATTCCATGCCGTATATAATTTCATCCTTTCTATTTTGATATATTCTAACTATTACAAACATATATAACCCTTCATTATATCATTTATAGGCTTTCATATTGGATATTCTAGTATTTGGTTTCTCTAAAGGACTATCACCAGCTAAGTTTTCTAATTCCCCAACACTTTATATTTAATGTCAAGTATTTAGATAGGGTCTTAATTTTAAGACTAGTTAGGTTCTATGTCCATTCCCTCATATTTTAGTACATGCATTAGATTTTGAATTTATTTCTACAACAGTGAATCATGGATTATATTTTGTACCATTGAGTGGTTGGGTGGTATATGTAACTGTTAATATAAAACTCCAATAATCTCGAAAAGTTTATATGTCACATCATAAAAAGGTCTTAAAAACCAATTTTTACCACATCTTCTAACTCCATCACATGGACAGACCTTATAGAATACCTAACCCCATGTAAAATTCATTTTCCTTATTTAAATTATAAGTGTAAATCTTTTTCTATATTGACCTACATTGATATGATTTTAAATAATACATACTTTTTTGTTTATCTCAAATGAATGTTTTGTGCATACTGATATCCTTTACCCAAAATCATCTCAACATGTTATATTACCCCGTATATTCCCATTGAATAATTCCATATAGTGAAAAATAGATGATTTAATGAAGGATATTATTATTTTCATGTTCAACTAGAGACATAAACTAATCTCACATACCTTCCATTTAACAGATTGTATTCTCAACATATTTTTCAATATCTGAATAGTCCTTCCAAACAAAACATCATTATGAGTATGATATGGAATTAAATAATGTATTTTAGTGGTGAGAGACTTTTGATGTCTCTTCTATAATTTCAATGCCAATCAAGTGTCACAAGTGGATACAGTTCATTGAGGAGCAATATTAAGATTCATAGGATAATTAATATTGATCCTCGCAAGCCGTTCAAGGGGTAAACATTCCATTACTTATAATAAATGTGAAAATTTGCTAAGGTAATAATAAATAACCATGAAACATCATTCTTTTCAGGATTCATCATAAGTTTAGTGAAAATGTCCATTGTAAAATTTTCTCACTTCTATATTTGTATAGTTAGGGGTTTCCAAACTCCATTAAAATTTTATTTTTCAGCCTATATGAAATAAACCATCAATATTCTAGAAACATAGTCTAAAATTCCCTACTTTGTTCCATCCCACCATAAATGTTCTCTTATATTCCTACAAATCATTTTGGTACTATTTTATATAGGAAAATGTGAGATAAGTGATAAATCTAATTTATTCCTCTTAAAAAATAGTATGGATGGTGCACATAATTTTGTTTTTCAAAAACAAATAATCTATATTTATACATGATGTATTTAAATTTCCAATCATTTACAAAATTAACCACCCAATGAAAATTATTTTAACCATACATGGAATTCACTATTGTTTCTAGTAAATATGGTTTCGTAATTTCTTGAATGAAGAATGATGATTCCCTTTGCATATCCATTACCATATCCAATTTCACAAAATATTAAAATTTAGGATCCTTGTTGATACTAATATTGGTTGGAACTCCATTTTCACTCCAACTCAATGCATTATCTAACTTATTTACCTTCACTGGGCATTAGTGTATCTATAAATAATTGAATATAAGAAATTCCAACTATCTCATTTACCTCATTTTTATAACTTTAAATAATAATATGTAATTAATAATTTTTTTGTCCACAATCATATTAAATTTTTTTTATAGAAATAGAGAATATATATATTCCTGGAAATGATTATAACATCTAACTCAAGATCACAAGTTAGATATTTTCATTCATATATTTCCAATTTCCTTGATGAAAACCCCACTCTTTCATTTTTCATAAGGAATCATCCCATTCATTTCATTAATGAATCATGTTAATTTAAAAATCATATAATGACTAATAGTAAAGTAAATACTAGTTCATTAACCACTATTTTATTTATACACTAAAAAAATTCTTCAAATTCTATTTAATATTAAAATTTTACCTCTTTATATGTCAACTAGGTTAACAGGATGGATAATTAGGAAGGATTTTAAAAAATCATCGACGGTAACATTATAATGTAAATAAAATTATTATATCTATCATATTATATAGTGTCAAAAATTCTTTGCAAACAAGTGTGAAAAAATATACCATACTTGGAAATATTATGACCAATAAAAGAAACATTGTTGAGATATCTTTTACTCTTAATGAATTTACCATATAATACCTCTACTATGATTGTCTTAGTAATTATTCATAAATTATTCTCACAATCTACATGGATTTTAGAACATACCAAGATATCATCAATGTATAATTTAATGATGTTATCAATATATCCCTTGAAATATCTATTTAAAAAATGTATAAAAATATATGTTCCATTAGTCAATCAGTAGGGCATTACTATAAAATCATGGTGACCATACCTTGAAATAATTTTTTATTTAGTATATTATTATTCTTCAAACATAATTGATAATAACTATTGTCAATATTTATATTTTATGATTATTTGTCTCCTTTAAGTTGATCAAATAAGCCACATATACATGAAAAATGATATTTATTCTTTATATAAATGACACAAAACTCTATATTATCATTTCAAATCCATATAGTTTCATTCCTATTTTTCCCAAATAGGACACGGGATCCCCCAGGTGAAATAATAGATAATTTAAATCACTTATCCCATAATTCATGTTGGTTTTTATTAAAATCTGAAAATTCCATTGGTTCCATTTTCTAGGGATAATTCAATATAGAATTTTCCACAGGGTTTAGTTCAATAGAAAATTCATCTTCATGATGAGGTGGATGTCCCAAAAATTATTCAATAAACACACCAATGTATTATTGAATAATTGGTATATTCCTTATCCCTAGGATATCTTTTCAATCCATTGATACATTATTCTATTAATATTGTCCTAAAATTTCTTTTTGGAGAACTACTATATGTGAATCAATAAAATATTTAGATATTATAGACTCTCTGTTAAAATAAAGGGATTCTTTTCCAAATAATTCAACAGTGATCTCCTTCGTCTATTAATAAATCATTGAATGATACTTTTAATTCCAATCCATAACAATGATTATTTATCCATTAATCATATATATGACAACCAGGTTTGGAGCTAGGAAATATTGATGCATTTTAATAGAGACTATTCGATATATATTTTCTATAAAAAATTACCCACACGATTTGGTTCATAAAAACTCTTTCCTCATAGTGTGAGGAGATGATTTAAAATTCTTTGAAAAAAATAATATATAAAAGAGTGTGTAGACATATAGTTATATAATGTAGTGTCTATTTTTTCTTTTCTTATCGAAGTTCATTCCACTACATCTTTTTCATCTTGGTCTATTGATATTGTGATCACATAATCTTTGAAATTCACACTCAAAATATTATAAGGCAAATTACCTTAATGATTGGGTAATTTTTTTAAATTTTTCCCCATCTCATTAATGTTAAAACAATGGACAATGGAATCTTATTTCATTACCTTTTATTCATGGTGCTAGTGAATCTTCTATCTAGACATGACTCAAACACCAATTCCCTCCAATAATGTGGTATGGGGATTTATTCCACAACTATTAGATGTTGAAATACCAAATATAACATTTTTTCAAATTCCCATATTTATTTTTATTGAGTGCTTAGAATCCTGATTCTTTTCATCATCTCTTTAGATATTTTGAGACATGGAGAGTCCATTCTCTATCTTAATGGAACTGGATATTATGTTCTTGTTTTCACTTATAGGGAATTGTTAAAATATTATGAGGATACTAAAATTTAATAATGTATATTTTGACTCATAATATCATGAATCACTAATTAAACATAATTAATGGGGAGAAAATGGAAGAACCCATGAGATGGAGAAAGTTTATTTTATTAATTTTAATTTTTTTTATTAGATAATGTAAATTAATAATTAAATAAGAGAAAGAGACTAGCTATAATTCAATTTGAGAATACATGATAGATTTTTAAATTTCTAGTTAGGTATGGTAGTGAAAAAAGGAATTAAATTAATTCTTCATGCTTGTTGTAAGATTTGAGATAGATATAGCCTCTTGATCATGGTTCCCCATAATTGACAATAAACCCCCCACCCCCTTTCATATTTTCAATTACATTGGGTTGTTAATGAATTAATAGTCTAGATAATTTTCTTAAGCCTTATCATCCTTATTAAATGAATGGCCATACAAAATTCACAGTGAAAAGTTATTTCCTTAATTTATTAATTCATTTCATCATTATAAATGGCCATGAAACAAAATAATAATAAATACTAAAAGTATTAAAATTTAATTTAGTAAACCAAACATTAACACAACTAATAAAAATAATTCCAACTATAATCTTACCTTTGTTTACCTGGCCGAACAGAAATTGGGAATCACTCCATCATACTAGTCATAAGAGGGATAGAGGGGAAGATAAAAGAAATGATATCCCAATAATATGTAAGTGTAACCTGTTGGAAGAATTTTTAAAAGTGACACACATTGTAATCAAGAATAGATAGTTATCTATATTTCTTTTGGAGCACCACCCAACCCTATATTTATATGAATAAATATTGTCCTGAGTGGACTAAATTCAATAAATTAATCCACTTAATTTAGATAAGTAAACAATATGGGTTACTGATGAGTTGGATGCATTGTTTGATCATAATTTGATAAAAATTAGAAATATGAATTCTTGTTAGCATGCTTCATGGAATGCTATTGGGTGTCATACTGTAATTTTTTGATATCCTCTTCTGATGTATAATTTAGTTATTTTGTCACATCATGAATTTTGGATAAATTTCATTTATTGAATAGGTATTTCATTATGTGAATTTTGGTTTTCCATTTTTTTGCGTCATTTCCAAATGATTCTTCAATTTTGATTTGTGAACTCAAGCTTCAACGTATCAATCACTGAGAATGATTCTTTTCATAAAGGATTTTTCACCTTTTATTATTTTCATTGAAATTGAATGAAAAATTATCAATCCACAATATTTTAAAACATTTATTATATTGTTATAAATTATGAATTTAATTACTATAATAATAATTTTTAATTAAAATATGTATGAATGAAATGGTGTTATCATATCTTCTTGAACATAATGTCATTCTTATCCCCAATATGAAATCTATAAAAATCTAATGAAGATAAATATATCATTAGTTAATAATAAATGCCAATAAAATAATGTGGTAAAATAGGGATTTAAAAATTTAATAATCACATAAGAAAATTTCATTGACTCTTCATTTTTCGAAGAAACAAGTCAAAAAAATATTTCATTTTTCTCTTTCAAAATGGATGTGATTTTCCATCCTCTCGTTATTATTTTTCAATTAATAATCAGTGTTTATGCCACATTCAATTTACCTCTATTTTATTCTTTTCAGTATCCATTTAAGGTAATAAATTTAAATGATATATTTTCACACCTCAAGGAATACTCCTCATTATATCCTTTAAAGACATATAATTTCTCCATATCATAGGGGAAAATCACAAATTTTCATGCGGGATTCAATATTAGGATGAAACGAAAATTAGGATTTATGTTTCTTAGTTAAATATTGTATAAATAAAGAAATTTGAAATGGATTATAATCACTAAATATTTTTTCATTATAATAAAAAAAGACTAAAAAATTTCTCCATTTACAATCGAAATATCCCTTTTCCCGAAAACTCAAAAATAGTCAAAAATAAAGTAAATTTAATGAAAAGCATTCTTGTATTTTTTTTATTTTTATCTATTTTTCATTTTTCAAAATATATTTTCAAAAATGTCTTACATACACCACCCAACCACAAATGATAAAAATCATTGGTCATATAATGGTGTTTTTAACCCTCCAAAACTGAAAAAAATTTATTATATAATTTTTAATTTTTTTCTGACGAGGGATACATAGTAGGTTACAATAAGTAAAAAAACATGAAAATTTTCAAAATTATTCCATGAAAACACACCCCCAGGTATCTATTTTAATATATGCACCACTTTTACCATTTATCAATCTCTCCCATACATATATTTTTGATAATACAGAAAAATACACTGATCATTGTAGGAAAGAATAAATTATTCATGTAATGTATACCTTCCCTAAGAAGGATGTTCAAGGATTGTATAGCCTTGAAAGGGAATAATTTAAAGTTATGTCTCTGAATAAGGACTAATAACAAATATTCCACAGTCATATTAATAGTGAAATTTCTAAATCATATATTTGATAATATGTAAAATAAGTTATTTAATAAAATAAGAATAAATTTGACATAAAAATATAATAAAGACAAATTTATAAATTAGGATCATATGATTACTTAAGAATGTGAAAATAAAATTACGATAATCACTCATGGAAATTAAAACAAAAAATCAATTCAATAAAATGTTATTTTTAAAGAATGATGATATTTGGAAAAAAAACATTTTAAAAATTCAATAGATTCCCCAAATCCTGATTCATTAAATAAAAACCCCAAAATTTATATTTAATTTTTCTATTCACCAATATTTCTCAATTATTTTAGTAAAAATGAAATTTAAAACATGAAATGATGATTATATAAAACAATGTTTTTCTCCATGATTATAAAACATAAAATAATCTAAGTGATGAATATCTACATTTAATTGAAATGTTTGTAAGGAGGGATACATGGAAGTAATACAAAATATTAAAATTAAAACTCACACTACCATATTAAAGTGATGTTCTTTGGATTGTGAAAACCTATTTTTATTCTTTCCTTTCTTTATCTTTATTTTCCCCTCATTATTGACCAAAAAATACAAATGTGAATGTTTTTTTCTTAATTTTAATAAAATTGAAATTTATTTGGGGGAGAGTACATAAATCAAATAAAAATAAAGTAAAAATACAAAATAAAACCTTAGGATCAACCTCAAAAGAAATTTTTTTACAACATATGCAGTATGAAAATACCTCATCTTAGATCAAGTAACATGGGGTTGGAAGGATGGTACCATTTATAGATAAAAAATGGTAATAATTTTTTCACCACAAAATATATGTTCCCTATTTATTTCCCTAAATTTATTTTTACTCTTACCATGGGTAGAAGTGGATCTACCACTTTCAGGAATGTCACCATTTATTATTCATACCAAATAAACTATTCATAGTATTTTAGACCATAAAAACCAATTTTCCCCATAAATCATTCATTTTCTAGCTATTCCTTCATCCTTAGTAATATTATTTCACAACATCCTTTCTTTCATTGGATTTTTTACTTCATCCTTCTTATAAATAGTGATATTAACTTCTTCAAGATTGGGAATAATTTCCACCACCAGGTATTTATATTTTATATCCTTACTATTTAACACCCAATGTTTATTAAAACTAGCCTACATAGTTCCAATTATTAGGTATATATCACCATTATAGACATCAATCAATTCTCTTACAATCAACAAGAATGTTCTCCCTATAAAAATGGGTGTTATATTTACAACCATATAATGTATGATAAAGTCCATTGGGAAATAGAAATAGTTCATATATAATGGAATGTATTCAATGAGTACTTTTTGGTACTTTACATTTCAATCATCCACTTGTAGTGTGACTTTCGTAGTCTACATATCATTGAGTCCAAGTTTTTTATGTCATTATGTTCATGTTGGATGGTATATCAGAGAGAGCTCCCCAAAATTCATTAGACCTAAGAATTATTGAAAATTTAAATTTACCTACGATTTAACAATTTAATGGGAGATTATTTGACATTACATCTGAATACTCTCATGTTAGTGGGATTATTCCAATTTACTTGCATATCTTCTTATCAGATATTATCACCATTATGAATTCCAAATTGGTTGGAATATTATAAAAATATCATATAAATGGAATTTTAATGTTCATTTTTTAATATTTTCTATTAACATATTTCCTTATTTATCATTTTTTCTTGCATCAAGTAGTTTGGAAATTGTGGTCTCTACTTGAATATAGGTAGATATTCTCATACATCTTACTTAGCTAATTTTTCATTTTCCTACTTCTTTTTCATATCTTATGATTTTAATATTCTTATATTCTAGTTGTATTATTTTTTAATCTTAATATACTAGTGTTACCCTTGAAATATATACATTGGTTGACTTCTGGGTGTCCCGGTAGTACTCCCCATGGTGTCACATGAATTTATTCTATAATTTGACTTATATAAAATTCCAAATTCAGGAGTGTATTCATTTATTATCATAATTTAAACTTCATATACATAAAGGATACTACATGATATTTTGAATATGCTATTAATTCTTTGATTTAATATTATATGGTCACCAAGAATCTTTCCAATGTCTCTTCCAGATTATGGCTCTATCTCTAGAGAGATGGTACATTTTGATATTAAAAACCTAATAGTTGATGAAAATATCTTTCCCCATGTTCTTCTTCTGGAAACCAACCCTGAAATTAATTAGAATTATTTTAATCAGTGTAATTGACTTCTTATATGTACATACCTAGGGGTTTTTGTTACCACATAGTGTTGTCTATCTTTTGTTAGCACGTCCATCAAAGCCACCATCCATTCATTGTAGTTGACCCTAGGCATGCCAGTTTATTGTGTTCTTTCACCATTCCATTGATCAATGATTTTTATATCTCATTGGGTAATATGTAACTCTATTCATATGATATTTTCATCAATGATATACTAGAGATGATTTCGAAACAAAACATGTTACTATGCAGTAAAAATTTATAAATCATTATATTAAACAATAGGATTTTAAAACAACTATGTGAAAACATAATAATAATTACTTTCAAATGTTCCTATGTGTTGTGACGATATTCATCTTAAAATTTAATAAAATTTAAAATTTTGACCAAAAAATACACATATCACGAGGGATAGAATAATCAAGTGATAAGGTTTATTTCCAAATTTTTCCATGTGGTGATGGAATAGACCGGAAAACATTTAATCAGTATTTCAATAATTATATTTTAAATAAAATATAAATAGATAATGTCTTACTGAATCTCTTGAAATTATCTTATAATGGAACATATCCCAATGTTCATGATAGTTCCCAAAGTTTACATTATTATCATTATATTGGGCTTTAAAGAATTGAATTATTTTAGAGATCATTTGGATGGCTACCAATTGGATTTTAAAATTTTTGGATGTGATGGGTGGATCCCATATGTTTCGTGGAATTTCTATATTAAATAATGTTCCATAATCCTCAAGAATTCATAGACATTAATCTCTTTGTTTCTCACATAATACAAATTGATTTTGGTTTAACTCGACCATTTTTTACACTATGTGTTTTTCTTATACTTCTTCAAATTTTCAGGTTTTTATTATTATTTATTTTTCTTTTTTCTCATGAGAAGTGCTCATGCATATAAGGTTAAATATGATAACAAAACATGATTACCAATAAAACAAAGGGAAATAAAAGTGAAAATAAAATTGTAAAAAAACTAGATTATATTTTTCAACCATCCTTGACAATAGTGGTAGATATTTTGTTTCCTTCATTCCATAGATGAAATCCTATGAGGGTTATCAAATTTTAAATTTTAAATTTTAAATCAAACTATCATGGTTAACTAATTTTAGAATGAAATTTTTGTGTTCAAGGTCACTCCCATGAGATGGAGAAATAGGGATTTTAGGAATTTTAAATGATTTATTTGGATGATATTATTTAATAATGAGAGTGGAGAAAGATATTAGTTTGAAATAAATATGTGAAAATATTCCACGTTTTTTCAATTTTGGGTTTGTGTTCATGATAATTTATAAATTAAATTGATTTTTTCATATTTTTTGGTTCTTATATGGGGAATGATCCTTGGTCTTGGTATCTTCTGAACAATGAAAAAATAACCCATATTTTATAGTCAATTAATTATGTTTATTAATAAATTAAGTATATGGAAACCATTATTAAACATGATCTCGCAAAATTACACAATCGTCACACACAATTCAAGATAATCTATTAATGAATTCTGTTATTATTTATTAATTTAATAATCACTGGACATGAAATGAAAAATAAGAATCAATAATATAATTAAAAATTAATTCAATAACACAAACATAAATTGAAATATGAAAAATAATTCAGATGAAGACTCCACCATGATTTACATCACCCAAGAAAAATTGGAAATCCCCAACTCATTCTAGTAATGAGTGGCATTGAGGTGAAAGGAAATCAAAATAAATATTAAATTTAAGTTGATGAAAATATATTTTTTAGATTTCAAAATATAATTAATAGTCAAATTTACTTTCTGGATATCATCATATTAAAACTTTTATGGTTATTAGAAATATGAATGGCGCATCTTTGACTTTTCATTGAATAAAATATTATAAATTTCATATACGAATAAAAATGGCCATAAATGGTCATATAACCAAATGGTAAATGATTGTGGACTAAATTTGATTTTATAATAAAATATGGGCAGGTTTTACGGTAATTTATAGTACTTATAATTTTTTATCCAAAATTTATTGATTTACTATTTATTGTTGTAACAAAAACTATCACGGTTATTGTTCATATTGGATAAAATTAAAAGGCATATATTTAATAAATATAGAAATACTTAGAAAAATATAACATCAACTTGTAAAAATTAAAAACATGGAAGTTTAATAATTTAATTTAAAATTATTCTTGCAAAATGCAACGAAAAACAGTTTTATTGAGAAATAGATTTTTATGCCAAAAAATGAACTGATACCAAAATAAGGTATAAGGAAGATTAAAATGAAATATATTATATTATATATAAATAATTAATACATAATTTACATTTACATCAAATTGAAATCATAAATGAACATTTAATATAAATAATGTGATAGTTTTATAATATTCAATAATATTAACTATTAATTGAAAAGTAAATATTTTCAAAAAATTCCATAAAATTAACCATAATATTTTTTTAATATTATTATTTCAAAATATAATTTCATTTTATCAAATATAGTCTCTAAAATTATCAAAAATAAATTAATTTATTTTCTCAGAGAATGTAATATAAATGCTTCTTAAACAAAATATTTATTTTCAGAAATAAACACTATCACCAAATAATATGTTTGTTTATTTCCAATGAATTAAAAAATAATTTCCTATTTAATATGAACATCATATATTTTTCATTATATAGTTATTCCAATTCAGACCCACTGACTTAACTACTAGTTTATAACATTCATGTTAATATAATGATTTTAATCATATATTATGATTTGTTTAAGCTCGATGTTGTGTGAACCGAAGCTATAAAAGATATTAAATTTATTATGAAAGATACATAAAGTAAAATCTTGGAATGTTACATTCTCACCACCTTTAATAAATTTCATCCTTAAAATTTTAAATTGTACTTCAAAAATAAAGGGTTGAAATTGGAATATTCCATTGTGGGAAACCTACATCGAAAATAGGCTTAATAAAAAATATAGATAATAAGAGGTAATGGGAAATGAAACGGTGACAAAAAAATTGGGTTTTTAATAGGGAATAATTAATAAGAAGTGAAAATACTAATATGGAAGGGAAATCTATTATAATGTCCTAGTTCTGGGTGTCACCCAAGGGTGTTCTGTACCGAGTTGGTAACATAACCTCAAGAAAATTTCCCCAAACTCCATAGGCTGCCAGATAGAATCGAGAGCTAATATCTGATATTTAGGAAACCATGCCCTCATTGTAAGAGTATTAACAATGGAATAAAAAATAGTAACCAATAGTGGAAGTAGTAATACAATGCTGAAAAGTAAACAGCAAAAAATTTATAATAGTAAAAAAACTAGAGCATATATATATATATAAATGTTGCATGTCACATGTTTCTAGAAAAGCAGCCAAACAAGTCACAATGCTAGAAATAAAATACTAAACCAAAGTGTAGAAAAGAAGTAAACTCCAACATCAGCACAAGCTTTAGCTTGGTCTCATACTCTCTAGCTCCGACAAAAATCATGTACCTTATGAAGAAGGTTGCTTTACATTATCTATACCTCCAACCATATAATATGATTGGGCCAAAAATCATGAACCAAATAGGTTTTGAGATGAATCGTTGTATGCATCCACCAAAATATTTGTGCCTAAATTTTAGTGAATATATATAGAAATCAATATGAAAAAATGAAGTAATAAGCTAGGAAGTACTATAAAGTAAACAATCCTACGGTTTTCAATTACAAACATTTTCATTTATTAATTATTCAAACCATTGAATAAAGAATCATGATATCTATCCTATGCTCTGTATCCCTCTATGTAATAGTAACTATAGATGTCTCAGAAGACCATCTAGACAATAAAGTAAGACTGAGTCCAAGCTTGTGCTTTGTCTTGGAAGACTCACCACAATCATTCAATCTTTTATAAACTACCCTCTTGGAATTCTCTCACGGTCTAAACCCTTTGGTTTAGTATAACACTAATCAAATAAAAACTACCACTGGTAATCTCTCATGACCAATACCCCTAGGTCAACATGGTATCAATAAATTTAAAACTACCTCTAGGAATCTCTCATATTCAATACCCCCTAGGTCCACATGGAAAAAAGTAATCATAAACGACATATTGGGTATCTCTCACGGTCAACACCCCTTGGGTACACATAGCATAAATAGTCATAAATGACCTCCTGGGTGGCACTCATGATCAATACCCATGGGTAAAAGTATACAACAAGGATCTCATGGTCCTATGTAAATAACATTGAAACCCCCACTGGTTTCCTAGTCCAAGGCTCTCACGGTCCATTGGAAGATCAGCGTGTATATCATAACAAGGAGACACATGTAATCTATAACTACTACATGTATAACATTAACAAGCATAAAACATACAATTCATATAACCAATCAACTCCATCCTAATCAATTCAAGTCATGGAAACAAGGTATTCCCCATAGGTAACCTAGGCCAAATGACCATAAATAGTCAAACTAGGGAAACACCCCCATGGTGTTTCCCATAAACAAACCATCTAACCATACATATATGCAACAACCACCTTTTAGTCAATTAAACCATAGAAGTTGAATAAAAGGTTTGATTTCCCTATCAAGCAATACACCAAACATGGGTATGCGATAATTTTAGAATCTATAATCCAAAGGGGAAAACATAAAGTCAAAAAACACCTACCTTGATGTTTTATGAAGAACCATCTTGAAAGCTGGCACTCGAATCAGCCTAGAATTATGTAGATCTACTAAAATGGTATAAAAGATCAACCCTCAATAACTCACGAGAGAGGATAAATTAGGAAGAAAGTCGCTAGGGAAAGAGAGAAATCAGCAGTGGGAATCCAACGCATAATGCGATGTCTCATTCCAAGCTCAGACAAAGAATTAAGAGGAGATCTAAGTTCCTCGGCCATGCATTTCTCTCATATAAAAACTGATGGGAGAAGAAGTGTTTTATGGAAAAGATATGTGACCCGCTCCGACTCACCAATTAAAAATAAAAGTAAACCGAATGTTTATTTAATGTACATTCCATGTACTAGCCTCAAATGGCCCCCGCTTTAGGCAGTCTGCCAAGTCACCTACATGGCCATGTACTCAGCCGTTACATGTCCAGTACACGGCTACATGAAGCTACCAGGTACACAGTGCGTACTCAAAAGTACGCAGTGTATACTCAAATGTACACAACATGTACTTAAAAAATATCTACTTTATTCCTTTTTACTCAAACAAAACCCATAATAATGTTCCATACCTGAAATGAAGATCTGGGTTATTACAAACTCCCCCTTTAAATAAATGTGTCCACTAATTTCCCTTCCAAAGGTGGAAAAGAAGAATCTTTATGAAACTCTTGCCAATGTGATTGTATGTCAGCCTCCCTCTTCCATGTCTGATCCTGTACTCGCCCATGCTCCCATAGCACCCATACCAGAGGAACAGACCGGCCATGGAGAACATCTATGCTGCGATCCACAATCTGAATATGGTGCTTGTTAAACGATGAGTCCCCCTCCAACACAACCTCATCTGGTTGAGAAACATGAGATGGGTCTAAAATGTACCGTCGTAACTTAGAAACATCAAACATGGTGTGCATAGCCTGGTACCTCTGAGGTAACTACAACATATAATTAACTGGCCCGACTCTCTCCAAAACAACAAATGGACCGATGTATATTTGTAAAATATTTACCTATCTCCAAATCATCATGTGTCCCATCCGTGGTGTGAGACATTAGAAAATAGTATTTCTGACATCAAACACCAGAGGCCATCTCCATCGATCAACATAATATTTATTCCAAGAATATGTGGTAGACATCCTCTTCTAGATCAACTCCACCTACTCAGTGGTCTCCTGGACAATATGAGGTCCAAGCATATCTTCCTCTCTTACCTCCAGCCATCAAAGGGGTTATCAGCCTGGCCTACTATAAAAATACCCATAAGGTGCCATCTGAATCATTTACTGAAAAGTGTTATTGTATGAAAACTCTACTTGGGGTATGCGTCTCTCCCAAGACCCCCTAAATATAGGATTTATGATCAAATCATGTCCTTAAAAACCTATATTGTGCGCTCAGACTAGCCATCTGTCTAGGGGTGTTAAGTTGTACTCAAAAGTACTAGCATACCCAAATCCCTCTATAGTCTCTGCCAGATAAGATAAGTAAACTAGACATCCCTATCTGAAATGATAGAGTGAGGAACCCCAAAAAATGTACAATCACATGGATGTACAACCATCCAAGCTCACCAACACTGAAGGTTTCCTTAATCGGTAAGAATTTTGAAACCATCATGAGTCTGCCAACAACAACCCAAACTACACATTTCTTTGAGGCATCCTCAGAAAACACATCACGAACTCTATCGCGACATAATTCCACTTCCACTCAGGAATGGGTAATTGCTGTAAAATCCCTACTAGTCACTGATGCTCCTCCTTCACCTTCTGACTGGTGGAACATCTAATAACAAAACCAGAAACATCCTTCTTCATACCTGGCCTCCAATACTGACAGTGTAGATCTCGATACATCATTGTGAAAACAGGATGAACTTCCCAAATTGAGGAATGAAAAACCCATAATATATCCTCTTGTATGTCTACTGACACCCATACATACCCATGAAAATGCAAGACCTCATCCTCGTATATGATCTATCAAGGAGTAGGGTCCCCACCTAACACACTATCCTGTAGGGCTAGGCCCTTAGAATCTAATAGATACCTAATTCACACTTGATCTACTTGAGTAAAGGTAATAGTTATAGAAGAAATAAATTTCTATCCCTATCTATCGTGCACCTCAAAGTGAATCTTAGAGAATAGATCCATAAGCTTCCACTCATTGATAGCCTCTTGAACTTCTTTTATATGAGTCCTCCTAATCAGTACATCAACCCCTGTGTTACCTTTCCCTGATGTGTAGGCAATATCAATTTCAAAATACTGAAGATACTAAACCCACCTTTGCTATCTCAAATTCAGATCTCACTGAGTAAAGAAATACATGAGACTTTTATGGTCAGTGTATACCAAAAAATACTCTCCCAAAAGATAAAGTATTAAACAATGTAAATCATGAACAACTTCATCCATATTAAGATCATGCGTCGGGTAATAATTCTCATGTGCCCTTAACTATCGAGACCCGTACACATCGACTCCTCCCCCCTGCATAATCAATACTGCTAGTATGATAACGGATGAATCACAATAAATGGTGTAAATCTTTCCCGATACTGGATAAGTCAGTATCGGTGCTAGAGTCAATATCCCTTTCATCTATTGAAATAATTAATCACATGAATCTATCCACAAGTACTTCAAACCCTTCTTATTCAGGCCTATCAGTGGTGATGATAACCAAGAAAAGTTCTCTATAAAACAACTGTATTAACAAGACATCCCCATAAAACATCATACCTCAAATACATTCTTCATTTTCTCACAGGAAACTACTGCTCTCACTTTTTTCTAGGTCTCTTGGTACTCCCATCTCAGAGATGACATGACCCAGAAGTAAATCTGGTCCACACAAAAGTTCAATTTTGATAACTTACCATATAACTGATGCTCTCTGAGTGTACTCAATATAATATCAAGATGGATGGCATGGTCATGTCGAGTGTGAGAGTAAACCAAGATATCATCCACAAATACTACCCAAAATAATCCAAGTAAGGATGGAAAACTCGGTTAATCAGTGCCATGAAAACTACCGATGAGTTCGTGAGACCGAACGACATAACCACATACTTTTAAAGATCATACCTGCTCTAGAAGGCTGTAATAGGTATATCTGTTGGCCTAACGTGAAAATGATGATAATCGAATCTCAATTCAATCTTCAAAAACTCCTGAGGCTCCTCGAAGCTGATCAAAGAGATATTCGATCCTCGATAAGGGATATCAGTTCTTGACTTTTAACTAGTTCAACATCTAGTAATCCACACAAATTTTGAGGGTATCATTCACCTTCTTAACAAAAAGGATAAGTGAACCCCAAGGAGAAGTAGTGGGTCAGATGAAACCCTTTTCCTGCAACTCCATCAACTGTATCATGAGCTCCTGTAACTTCCTTTTAGCCATCCTATATGGAGGAATGGACACCGGTCCCACTTCTGGAATAAGATCAATATAGAAATCTACCACTCGATCTACAGGTAAACCTAAAAAGTCATCTCGAAAGACATCTCTAAACCGATCCACCACTGGAAGAAATCCTATTTGTGAATTCCTATGGCCATCCAGATATAAACTAGAAATCGAGGCTGTGATTCCTCCCAACACTTTATTCTTGGGTCCCTCTCTTATTTCATGGACAACCCATTTACCCTTGTGTAGAAAAGACCCACCCTCTGGTGATGTGAAACTCACCCTGCGATGATAGAAATCAACAAAGGCCTATAAAGATACTTTCAAATCTATTTTGAGAATGAAATAAAATCCTTTAATCGCTAAGATATTGAGTTACCATAGAAAGTGACACCAACTAACCTCAAGATGGAACTCCTTGTACCAATATACACTAGCTATCCTAATCCAAAAGGGAGTGTCTAGGGTCGTAACATAATCAGAAGTAAAGATGAAGAGACCAAGTCTCTCCACAATAGAAATAGATATGAAACTATGTGAATACCATGTATCAAAAATAGTGGAAGATAAAAGTAAGGCAACAAGAATCATACCTCTAACCATAGAGGGTTTGGGATACTCCTCCTGCAAGTTCTTCCCCACTGCAAATTTCTGACCCATACCATGGCCCTGCAACCCTACCTAACTACCCTGATCTGATACACACTATTTTCTCTGAAAAACTATTTTCTTGATACCATGACCATGACCACTTCCTCATCCTTAATGGCTTGAAGAACTCCATTACCCTGACTGAGGAGAAACTACAGGTCCTTCTCCTGAGTATGGAGTCACAATGGATCACCTCAAACTAGCTTCTGGTGAGAAAAACTGGTAAAAAACTGATGATTACTGATCTTTCCACATGATCAACAATAAAATGAGACTCTCAGAAACTACGATCTCAAGCCCCGAATCTTTCTTCATTGGTATCACCTCACCTAGTTACCTGTAGATACATCCCTATTACTAGAATCACCAGGTGGAGGATCCATGCGGCGCTTCCTCCAGTCAAACGAATGAGTACCAACACTAGATGATGAACCACCCTAGATCACATCTCCTAACTCCCTCGTATTGTGCTCGGTAATCAACACCTAGCTCACTATATCCATTACCAAAATTATCCTAGAAATATTCACCTATGATCAAATGTCATACCTAAGACCATCCTCAAATCGCCTAGAAAAAGATAATTTGTCACCTACAAAAATAGGTGTGAAGTGATAAAAATTTTTAAAGTGAGAAGAATAATTCATTAATGAAAGATCACTCTACTCCATGTGCTTGAACTATTAGGATCAATCAGATCTCAACATCTCTAGTTAGAAGTAGTCATAGAAGGTCCTCTGAAACTCTTCCCAAACCATATCCCAATTACACCCCGCCCGTGAGACAACATCCCACCATCTCTTGGAAGAATCACGTAGCATGTACATAGTAAGCTTCAAAATCCTCTCTGGAGGTGTCTCTATATGATCAATGATAGTAAGCATGAACTCCAACCATGACTCTATAGCCTTTAGTCCTCCATCCCCTAATTAAGTGGGAGGATACATTTGCTGGAAAACCCGCGTCAACTCTTCCATAGTCAGTGTAGGATGTGGTGCTCCCTATAAAGTCTACATCAAGCTCATAATTCCTTCACATAACTTTGAATCAGCACCTATGTCTGATATAACATTTGGTTCCAAGGTGGGCACGATGGCAGGATCTTCTGGTAGTAACTAATCTACCATTTCTGGTGTCTGATAATCACCATGTACCTTTCGTACAATCGGAGTATGACTTTCTGGAATGACTCTATATGGTCAATCACATACCTCAGTAAAATATTATCAAGGACAGTAACTTAAAAGGTAAATAGAGGAACATGAGAAAGAAATCATTCATTTTTTACAAAATAAGGATACACAGCATGTATAAACTTTACACAGCATGTACACTTAATCTTTTAACATGCCATGTTCCTCTACCACTCCTGGTCATGTAGCACTTTTACACAAGGTGTGTTCCTCCTGAGACATGACTTGTACTTAAATATTCCCTCCTACACATGTTCTTCCACATGGCTAGAACTACTTGGTTCTCTCCCTGTGTAGCACTACACAAAGTGTTCACCCTACACATGGCATGTACCACTTATGTCACATCCACTCATTTCATTGGTCACATGGCCATATACACAGTTGATAACTTCATGGTGTTTACAAGATATACACGGTGTGTAAAACCTATGTTTCATCCACTCGTGTTGTTGGTCACATGGCCAGATACAGGGTTCTTTACAACACGGTTTGTAAAATATTGACAAATCATGTTCTACTGAAAGTTTCCCGACTCTGTGTCTCTTCTCCCACATTAAGTCACACGGTTAAAGAATACACGGTGTGTACATATGGTACATGGTGTGTACTTTTGAAAAGTTATTTCTTCCAAAATAAAAGAACACATTGTGTGTTTTCATAACACCACACGCCGTGTTGTCTAGGATTTTGGACAGTAAGCCACTGAGAATTCTCTAAAACCCTTAAAAATGTAAAATTTTGTCCATGGCATGAGAAATTCAGACCTGTTAGATCCTATACTCCCGCAAATCAATGATTGGAAACCTTATTCATATCATAACTTGACAAAAATCAATTAAAGTTCAAACAAAATCCACCAAATTCCAATCCAAGAGAGCCCATAACTCCTTAGAGACAATGTTTGGTGTCTATCCATAATAAACATTACATATTCCTATACCCTATCAAAATAGAAAGTATTCTATTAGGGAATCTATCACAAAAACATTAATGTCTATCACAACACCTGTCACAACAACATGTAATCAATAATGTACCCTAAATGGAATGACAAGAATGCATGACATGTGATATCTTAAAAATGCCTATATGATGTATGATATGGGATACCCTCATCTGATTAGTTTGAATTATAAATATAAACATAATGATATCAATAATAACATCTCAAAACATGTGTTTCACACAATAGTCAAATCAAATCAACCATAACTTATGTCAAACCAGAAAAATTGCAATATTTGAGGTAACATGGGTTTTCCCTGTACACAGGTTAGATACTCCCAGGAATAGCTTATTAGCAACTACCCATTTCATCTTATCCCTATCTATAGGCTTCAAATAATATGACAAAGAAAAAAACTCCTATGATACCACTGTGTAACATCTCAGTTCTGAGTACTGCCCAAGGGTACCCCGTACTTGGTTTGTCACAATACCTCATGCACATTTAACCAAATTATATAGGATTCTAACTAGCAGTGAGTCCCAAGGTATGTTAATGGGGAAACTATTCCATAATTGGAATATTAGGCACAACGGAATAACTAATAGTAACTAATAGCGGAAGTAGTAATACCATGAAACAAAGTATACAACGAAGGACTGATAGTACTAAAACAACTGGAGAATATATATAAATTATTCTTGTCCCATATATCTGGGAAAGAATATAGAGCAGTCACAATTTTGGAAATAAAATACTAAACCAAATAAATGAAATTTAGTTAACTTCAATAGCATCGCAAGCCTCAGCATGGTCTCATGCTCTCTAGCTCCAACAGGACTCAAGTACCTGATAAAGAAGTGTGATTACCCTTATCTATAACTACAACCATATAATCTATTTGGGCCCAAAAACATGACCCAAATAGTTTTTGAGATGAATCCTAGTAGGAAACCACCAAAAGATCAGTTCCTAACTGTTACTAAATATATATAGCAGGAAATATACATGAATGAAGCAATATACTAGGAAGTACTCAAAAGTAAAAAATCCAATCGTTTTCAATTATATACATTTTCATTTATCAATTATTCAAAACATTGAATAAATATTCCTATGATCTATCCTAATATCGTTATCCAATCATGTAATAGTAACAATAGACATCTCAAAAGACCATCTAGAAAATCCAGTAAGACTGAGTCCGGAAGTGTGCTTTGTCTTGGAAAACTTACCACAATCATTCAATCATTCATAAACAACCCTCAGCGAAATCTTTCACAGTCTAACCCATTTGGTTTATAATATCATTAAACATATATGAATGACCACCTAGGAATATTTCACGGTCAATACCCCTAGGTCAACAGGGCATCAATAAGTTATAAAGGACCTCTGGGTTGCCCTCACGGTAAATAACCCATTGGTTCACATGGCATAAATAATCATAAATAACCTCCTAGGTATCTATCACGGTCAACACCCTTTGGGTCCACATAGCATACATAATCATAAAAAACCTCTTGGGTAGCTCAAAAGGTCAATAACCCTGGGTAAAATTCTACACCAAGGCTCTTAGGGTCCTGTGTAAATAATATCGAAACCCCCATTGTTTTCCTGTTTGAAGGATCTCATGTTCCATTGGGAGATCAACGCATATATCATAACAAGGTAGCACATGTAATATATAAATACTACTGGGATAAAATTCTGAAGAAAAACACAAGAAATTCATATAATCTATCAAATATATTATAAACAATTCAAGGCATGGAAATAGGGTATGACTCATAGGCAACCTAGGCCAAATGACCATAAATAGTCAAAATAAGGAAACACACCCATAGGGTGTCCCGTAAACAAGGAATCTAACCTTACATATATGAAACAACACCTTTATATCAATTAAACCATAATAGGTGATTAATAGGTTTAATTTCCCAATAATACAATACATCAAGCGTGGTTATGAAAAAAAATTACCATATATAATACAAAGATGAACAAAGAAAGGAACAAACCACCTACCATGATGTTGTATGAAGAAAAATCATGAACATCATCCCTTGAATAATCCTGGAACTATGTAGATCTACAAAAAGGGTAAAAAAGATCAACCCTAGATAACTCAAGAGAGAAGAGAAATCTGGATGAAAGGCTCCAGGGAAATAGATAACTCACCAGTGGGAATCCAACGCACCCTGCATCATCTCAATCAGAGCTCAGATAGAGAACTGGGAGGAGCTCGAAGTTATTCGACCATGCATCGCTCTTCTATACGAACCGAGGTGAAAATAAGTGTTTTCTAGAGATGGGATGTGACCCCACTTCAACTCGTAAGTTAAATAAAAAGGTACAAAGTGTGTTAATTTAACACACATGCCATGTACTTGCCTCAACCGGTCCCTATATTTGGAGGTCTTCCATGTCTTCTACACTTCCATTTACTCAGTTGGTACATGGATACATGTAGAAACTAGGTACATGACATGTACTCAAAAGTACACGACGTGTGCTTATAAAATTTCTCATTTCTTCATTTTCCCTAAAAAATAAACCGAATAAAAGATTCATACCTAAAATGAAGATATGGGTTCATATATCAAACAATCAAGTCCTCATGAAGAGTGTTGAAGAAAATGGTCATTAAAAAGTTAACCATCACAAAAACATAAATATGTGATCTGTTAAAAGACCCTTAATTATTAGAAATAAATTACATGGATAAATTGTTTGTTCCAAATTCCTTTTCCTGGAGCTGAGTATTTATTTTTTTGTGTAGATTAAGAACATACAGAAATTCACTTGCTTAAAAAGTAGAGAATTATCATTTAATCCATTTCCACCTCATACTCATCTCTTCCTCACATGATGAGTATGATTTTATTATTACTAATGCACTAAAATAAACTTCGACAAATTACACAATCAACAAAAAATAACTATCTCTTCCTTATGTCTTTAAGAATTAACCCAAAATAAAATGGTTAGAACATCATAGGATGATTCCCAAAATGATAAAAACTCTTCAATTACTCAAAATTCAATAGAAATACCCAAAATTTATATTATATTATTCAATAAATATGCACCCTTACTTTTCCTAAAAAATATTCCATCCTAATATTTGAATACAAAAAATAAAAAATATTTGATCACACAGTCTACCAAGCTAAATTTAATATTTATCTCCAAAAATGTGCATTCCTTAAACATATAATCTCAAAGATATGATAACAATTCTCATAAATAACCTAAATCCCCATAAATACTAAATAAAATAATATATTCACCTATAAATCAATTCATCCTTTATTCTTAAAAAACATTCTTGATGTTTTGTTTAACTCAATCATATAGGGTTCCCAAAATAATGATCATATTCCAAAATAATAAAAACCGCAAATCGCTAAATATTTATGAGATCCCTTGGTTATCTAAATGAAATCATTTAAATATATAAAAAAAATTCATACTATCCAGGATATCATGTAGGCCGGTGGTTGGTGGTTCACCATTTTCGCACTTCGGTTTTGGGTTCAAGGCCCATTGCCTTACTCGAAACGACAAGTAATTTCCCATCTTGCAGGTTTCCTTTTTCTGAAAATATATTAATATTATCAAATAAATGTGATAAAAATGATTCAAAATAAAATTAATATATTAAATATTAATGTATTTTTTTAACCAAAATCTTATCACATGTGTATTATTTTTAATTTCCAATATAAGAACTCGTAATTACACTAAATTCAAAGATCATATAAACCCTAAAATTTTTCATGAACATTATAATTATTCCCACAAAATTTAAAGGCATTATTCCTTACATAACTTTTTCAAAGATACTGAAACAATGGGTTATGTTACCATAAATCTCTCCCAAAATATCATTAATCTTGATTAATTACCATAACATAAATCCAAAGAAATAGAGTTCACTAAAATTAAACTCATAAATCTACGGTGGTGTCTATAACTCTTAAGTTAATGAAAATCATATCAACTAAATTTCTTAGAAACATAATTATTATTCGTACCATAATGTCTTCAACACATTTTCTATTAGATTATATTTTAAAATAGTTTTCTTTTGGTTCTTTCCATTGACTAAAACCAAAAAAAAGTATAAGAATCATACAAAACTAATCTGTGTGATCTTATTAAATAATCATGAAATATTATTAAATGTATGTCAAAATAATGACATGTTATTCTCAATAAATATGTATTTAGGTTTGCCCTACATTATCTATTTTCATTAAAAAATCAATAGGATCTTATCTTATACATAGACTTCTCCTCAAAGACAGTCATTGGGTAATGTTCCATACTCTATGTTTTCCTAGATCGATTTACCAAGGTTTCTATTAAACTTTATTAGATACCAACTACAAATACCAAAACTCTAGTACTCCAAATCTTGTGCATTACTTAATTATATTGGTAGAAGATACAAGGAATAATATCCAAAAGGACCAAATAGTTTAGTAGGCTTGGTAAAGTGAAAACAAAAATTATCCCCTTAGTATTTTTGAAAAATTTAATTACAACATAATTTACTTACACAAGAATAACATTATCCATCTAGTTAATAGTTCCATAAAAATCATAGTACAATTCATGGATTCATTAGGAAAGGAAAAAATAAGGGTGACCTTAAATTCTCAGTATGGTTTCAATCCAACAAAATAAACTATGAATCAAAAAACATAATCAATATTTAAAGGTAAATAACTAAAAACACATTCCAATTAATAAATAAGCTAATAATTAAAATCCATTTGTAGATTTGTTTCATAGTGAAAATATCATATATTATAATGACTTAATTTAGAATGTTGGAAATGATTAATAATTTGAGTTAATATATCTATTATTTTATACCACTACCATCATTACCTTTCACAGTACAATTTAATCTATTGGTCAAAACCTATTTAATTATAGCTTAAATGATTTGTCTCATGATACCCATCAATGAATCAAGGGTCTATATACTTTTGGACCCCACCCATGACTACATGTTCAAATCATTCTTCATATATCAAATAATTTATTTAATTCGTGAATTAATATGTATTAACATAATATACTTGTGTTGAATAAAGGATAAATATTTATGAATATTTCCCCGACCAAACAAATAACTTTAAAAGTAAGAAACTATATTTATAAATTTTATATGGTGTAAAAAATAATAATATCCATGAGTAATAATATGGTTATTAATGATAAATTTAATATCTAATTATCACAGTAATGTGAACATTTCAAGGGATAGTTATTTGCTACCAAAAATTAATCAGGGAAGTGAGTTGTCAATACTTTCCCATGTAAAAATGTTCATAAATCATCTGGAGGAAGAATAAGGATGGTATCAATATATACTCATTGAATTTTTAATAAATTATTGTTGTCATTTATTTATATATATACCATAAAAATATCTTTCAAAAACATTCTTGAGGAAAATATCCTTTCCATTGTTATTGTTTAAAATCCTTTTTTTAAATACCATTTCAAAAAATTTCTATAAAAATGTACTCATTATCATGAAAATAAAGATAAAAATATGTGATAGTCATCATGGTGGGTAATTATAAACATGATGTAAAAGTAAAAATATCATTCCTTACAAAATTGTTTAAGAAAAATCATAAAATACTATTTTGGAAAACGAGAAGATGATTTATTTTAAAACATTATATAAAATAATTTAAAAAAAGGTCAAAAAGTATTTGAAAAATCATTAGAGAATTTTAAAATTATTTTTGAAAATAATATACATATAAATGTAATGGAAATGAAATATTTCTAAAAATATACTAATATATAAACAATCTCTAATAATAATGAGATTGTGAAATAAACTCTTACCACTCAACTATCTTATCAATCATAAGAACCATGAATGAATAAAAATTAAAAAAAAAGCCTTAAATCCCATAGGCATTATAAAATTAATGATATAACATATCAAAGGGGATATATATACACCTCAAAGAAAATAAGTGGTGAATAAAATGTGGGTCTAGCAGAAATAAAAGTGATTCGAAAATCCCTTACCATTCGATTTCTTTTAGTTGAGGATCTATTAACCTCTATTATAATTTTTTAAATAATGAAAATTAATTTATATCATAAACATATTCATAATTATGGTATCATATATGATTATATTATTCCATCTAGTCACCCTTTTTTTAATAACATTTTGTTGTTACCATTGTTTCAGCAATTAACTTCTTCATTTTCCTATGCATTTTTTATCATTTATGTCCAGGTTCTTGTGCATAGGATATACTTACAAAATTTATAGAAATATATTTTGTTAATTTATATCATATTTATTAATTATATACATTTTTAAAATAAATCTTGAATTTAGGATATATAAAATTAATCGCATCACTTCGTGCAGATAGTAAGTCGTGCATACGCATGAGTG
Source organism: Viscum album (assembly GCA_963277665.1). Lineage (NCBI taxonomy): Eukaryota > Viridiplantae > Streptophyta > Magnoliopsida > Santalales > Viscaceae > Viscum > Viscum album. Next base: position 407,581,152 of record OY728129.1, on the reverse strand, counting down.
ATGACATTATTTATAAATGGTTGAAAGGGTAAGTAATATGATAATATATTAAATTTAAAGAAAAATACCATTTCATAATTATACTAAATTTCTATTATTTCTATTATTATTTCGATCAATGTAATGTGGTGATGAAAATTAAAATATTCCATAGCATGGAGAAGGAAAGACGTAAGTATGCACATGAGGTGGTTTCATTTTTTATTAGATGGATAAGAGGTGGAATATTGTTGTCCCATAATCATAATAACATATTATTATAAATAGGACAATTTAGATTTTATTTTATCATTCAAACAAATCATTTATAGAAATTTAAATAATAATAATAAACTTGAATGAATCATAATTGATGATTTCCTCTTCGTCATAGAACTTCCCTTAGATCTCCTCTTATGAACACTATGGTTGTTATTTTTATCGGAATAGAAACTCAATAATTAAATAAATATGTTTATAAAAGAAATGGGTATATTGTTTCTATCTAGAAGTCTCAAAGTGGTGTGAAGAAGTGAGGTAAGGGGTTTCATTTTATAATTGGGGTATATGGGACATTTCAAAACCCTATAAATATTAAATTAATATAAATTAATTTTCTATATCAAATGGATCTATAATATGTTATTTTCAATATAAGATTATTATAGGTCAACATATTCTCATCCAATAATGTCAATACATATTGAGAACACATTCTTACATTAACAACTTAGTATTAAATATTATTTAATCTCTTTAACTCTTAAAGTGGCATCAAGGATTTTTACTCTTTGAGGGTTAATATACTTACTATAATATTCTGAATGACCCATAACTAGATCATTGAGGAAATATTCAACCTTATCCAAAATATTTTTTGAAATTTTTTGCTTTTTGTTAATTTCATATCATTTAATAAAATGTTATATATTTTAAAATATTATTGATGTTAATTAAGACATTATGCATTACATTGAATTTTGAAATAAAATATATACAACAAGATAAATTCAATCCAAATATTTTATCATATCCCAAAAATGTCAGGTAATCTATAAAATTCATGAATGATTTTAATTATCTAAAATTATATTTATTTTAATATTTTTAATATCATTTATTTGATATTTTCATTAATAAAATAATTATTTGATCAATTTTGTGAAATCATTTAAGGTAATTATTTATTCACTAAAAATTAATAACATTTTACTATTATGAAGGAAGTTCTTTTATCTTACAAAAAATATTTATAATATAAGATACCTTCGTAATATAAAAATATTAAAAATATTTGGTTTATTAAAAATATGAATGTGGAATCATTGAATTTAATTTTAAAAAAAATATTATAAATATCATAACCTCGTCTAGATGGAGAAAAATGCTCATATATCCAAACAATAACATATTATGGAAAAATTGAACCATCCAATAAATTTTCTTCATGTGTTAGGGTCTTTTTCTAGTCCTTCAACTTTTATTTGTAACCGAAATTACCCAATTTATCCATTATCATGGTAGAAAAAATTATGAAGGATACTGATAATATTATTGAAAATTAATGGGGAACTATTTACAAAATTTGAAAACTATGAACTAAATATGGTTTAAAGTATTCAAAATTCAAAATACAAAAGTTTGTATAATTTATCTTAAAATTAATCATGCCATATCAAATGAAAAACAGTTCTATAGAAAAATGTAATTTTAAGCCCAAAAAATGTACTAATACCAAAATAAGATTTGAGGAGAAATAAAAATGAAATTAATGATATTATATATAAATAAATATTACATAAGTAATTTTGAGACCAAATTAAAATCATAATGTTTCTTTTAATATAATTAATTTAATAGTTTTATAAAATTTGTTAATTTTTACAATTCATTGGATAATAATTTATTTTAAAAAAAATCCCTTGAATTAATCATTTATTATTTTCAATATAATGATTTAAAAAATTATTTTAACTTAATAAAATAAACTTTCTATATTTGTAAACAACTAATTATATTTATTTTCTAATTGAAAGAAAAAATATATGTTTTTTTTATAATAAAAAGGATTTAATAAAAAAATGTATTTTTAATTCCTAAGAATTAATAATTAAATTTTTATGGGATTTAGACCTCATATATTTTTAATAATATAGTTATTCTTATTCACATTCACCAATTTAACAGTTATTTTAATAGTAGTCATGATAAAATAATAATTTTACTCATATATTATGTTTCGTTTAAGCTCATTATTATCTGAACGACACACTATCAAAGAGATTAAGTTTATTTGAAATGTGACATAATATAAGTTCATGGAATATTAAAATAACTAAATGTAACCATATATATTCTTAATTAAATAAAAGGATAATACAACTTTCTTTTATTATATTAAAACTCTGTTTAGGATTAAAAATGTTAGACATTGTCTTCTAAGTCCAACATAATAATTTAAAATTGTTTTTTTAATTATCATATATATATATTCTTTAAAATAGTTTTTTATAAAAATTAATTTCATTATTTACAATAATTATGTTATAAAGGTGATTGTTTTTTAGACATTTTATTTTTCACTCTTCATCTTAAAAATGAATTATTTCTGGAAAAATACCAAATATTCACTACAATAAGAATTCAACCTTATAAACTCAAATATAATAGTCCTTTTATGATATTATAATTCTAAAATTTATTAATATTACCTTAAAATTTAACGATAAACTATTCCTATTACAATGATAAAATAATAGGATTCCCATTTTTGAATAGTTTATGGATGTAGTGTTTAAGGGCTATTGTAGGATCATGGGAATTACATTGACCATAGTGAATAGAGAGAATAATTAGATAAATTTTCTCCCATTTCTTTTCCCATAGTTAATATATTACAATGTATCTTATAGTAATAAAATGATTTGATATACGTATGTTTTAGGTGTTCATATGCAATGGTTTATAGACATTTTTATAGAAGAGAAATTAATTATTTTAGTTTTGGAAGAGAACAGTGAGAGTGATAAATAGAGGAGAGTATTGATCTATAATGAATAAAAATCCATTTCATCAAGTTAATATCACACTGTCTGGAAAACAATGATATTTATTTTTTATAAGAAATATTAATAATTTACCTGAATATAGATGGTGGGATATGTACTGGGATTTAAAAGGATAATTTTAGGGCTTTTATAAAGATTTTCAATATACTAGGATAACCGTGAATTTGAATAACTATATGAAGATATAATTATTTTATAACAAAATTACTATTATTGTTTCAATTAAAATAAATTTATCCATAGCTGGAATAATAAATATAAATTGATTATTTATTCAGTTATTATAGCACTTTTGATCACCTTTCTAGATTAAAATAATTGAATTCATACCAAACATAAAATTTAGATGTACTCCTAACACAACTGTAAGTGAAACTACCAAATAAATAAAACACATTGGACTTATAGTCTCAATATTTATAATGCATTGTATTTTTAAAATGAGGAAAAAAAGTGTATACTCTTATTCATCCATGGGTAGATATATGAATGGGAAAATGGAATGATAGGATTTTGGTGATAGGGGATGGTGTTTACATTGTAACCATGGCTTTGAATGCAATTTTACAAACCATAATGATGGTACAACAACACAAGATTTTATTTCCCCAAATAGAAGAAATATATAGAATATATGTAATGAAGGACATAATGAATACTCATGGAATATAAGAAGAGATGATATTATTAGCAAAATAGGTAGAATGAATACATTAACAAATGTTTATTTCATCCTCTATATATGTTATATTTAACATATCCAAACGGCCTTGACATAAGTAGATGGGTTAATCAAACTGGACTAATGATTTAGTGTCATATTTGAAAACCTTATCTTCACACACCACTTTACATAAAGAATACACATAGGTCTAGACTGCATAAATTAATCCCCCATAACCAATATATTTATAATATGGCTTTATAAAAGAAACTTTATAGAAAATTCATAAAAAAATTGTATTTGACTCTCTAATGATGAAATGATGACACATTTTTTTCATGTATACATTACTATTTAAAATTTTCTATGAATTAATAATATACAATCCATGATACTATTACTTCTCAATTCATCTACACTGTTGGACCTTTAAAAGTATTCATATAGTAAATCATTCCAAAAGTCATATTTATAATTCATATTCCACCCAAATTACCCCTAATAAAAAATAGTATTGGAAATAATATTATCCTCCCCCTAATAGAAAATGGATCATGTTAAAAATCCAATAAAGAATCCGACCATGATAATAATAAGGCCAATTTTAGGGAGAAACAAATGTCATATAATATTAATTGGTGTGAATAAGATATTTAAGGTCCCACTAGTACTGATCAAGAAAACATTGTTGGGTTTCATGGATTTGGATTCAATAGAAGGTAATAAATATTTATTTTGTTTACCATGTTTTCTTGATGAGATGATCTATAGTAAAAATGTATGATATATGGGAATAATGGTCAATTTTAGTTATTTGAAAATGTTGTAGTGTAATATCAATTAAACAAGTATCTAGATATTAATTTTAAATAATACCCATGAACTTTGATGTGTATTTACTTAATAAAGAAATTACTTATAAAAACATAATGATAAGATAAAAATTTTTAAAAATAAGAAACATTGTTTCAATAAATAAGAGTCATTGTTCAATAACATTGTAACATTGGAGGGTTCTAGACGAAAAATACATGTTCCCAAACAAGAAATCCATTGGAAATGTTTTTACATATCCTTATAGTAAAATCATTAATATTATTCATGAAAAAGGCCAAAATGAAATATTATCCCAATGAAATGACCAAAGGATAAAATAGTTATGATATGAAACATTTTTTCAAAAACAATTAATAAAATTATTTATTTATTTGGAGAAAATTTAAATTATGGTGTGTGGAGTGAATTGGTATATCACGTATTGATATTATATTAATACAATGCCACATAATTTAATCGTGTTGTGGTTTTAAAAAATTATTTAGGGAAATAAGTTTTACATATTTTTAGGAATTTTTTATACTTTTACAATGGATGATCATAGATCATGTATATCAAATACGTTGGATAGGATAGAACTACAATAATATTAACTTCATGAAAAATGTATCCAACATCACAATATTATCCTTAGTTGAATAATCTTAGGTCAGGGATAATAGAACAACTTTTGTTAGCTCAACATCAAGAGAGAATTTAATATAAACATCATTATCATCTGGATCTTCAATTTTTTGGTGTTTATGGGTGTTCTTAACACATGTATACTAATTTAATAACTATTTGCATAAGTTACCCTTTTGACCAAAATTATATCATTATGTAGGTTTTTTTTCTCATGGTAAATATTTCATAGATAAAACTTCCAATTTCATTTAAAATGTTTTTCCCAGGCAACATTGAGCATATGAACACTTGATGAAGGTTTTAGACTAGAATTTCTTATACATGGAACTTATGTAACATAATTTAATTTAAAATCTATTCAATAAGAAGAATGATATTGAATTATATTTTCCTCTTTGATCTTTTATAGTAATTTATTTTTATTTTTGACTTCATCCAAACCTATGATAGAGTACATGTATCATTCACAAATTGATATCTCTCATAACAAAAAATTATTGAACTTAATAAGAGACACAATGTTTATAAAAATATGGCTGATAAAATTGTTAATATATAATTTTTAAAGATTAACATAATCAATTCCTCAAATTTCATAGTACCTCTAAGAAATTTGTTTATAATGTCTTTGAAGATATTTTTTTTTGAATGAGTATCATTTCATTGCATGATATTCATTATAGATATAGTCGGTCTAATGATCCCAATACCTAATAATCTCTTTGTGAATTAAAATTATTATTAAATAAATAATAGGTATATATTCTATCTAAATCTATTGGTGTTCCCCAAGGAATATCCAAAATAATAAAAGTTATCCACAATTTTTTATAATAAACAATGTGATGAGTGACGCTAAGGTTTCCACATATTAGAGTAACTCAGTAGTACACCATTAATAGATTTAAAATATATTATATCTATATCCTAATGGGAGGATTTTTTCAAAGGAAAATTTAATATGGGAGTCCCCTATTAATTTATTTTCAATGAATCCCATGGGAAAATTTTCATCTCGCTCACCCTCTTGGGATCACCACTTGAACCGGCTTTGAATATTGGATCAGCGTCATTATCTTTTTATTCTTTTAATATGTTTTCAATAATTGAAATATATTCATCCAATAAATCAAAAATAATTAATAATATGTATTTATCAGTATTTTATTGTGAAAACATTCATTCGAGTCATTTTTTAGATTCTTGAAAAAGTAACTCGTGAATAATGTTCATCCCCATGTGGGGGATGGAAAATAAGTCATGAATGAAGGTCAATGATGTGATGGTGACCTGGAATAATATATTTTAAGGTAAAAGAGGTATTTTATACTTGTAATATTTTATTTTATGTGTTATCTATCCTTCTATTTTTATTTTTATGTTTTTCATAAAATGGAAGCATTGTTAAATGGGTTTGATTCATTAGAGGAGAAGGTAGGTAGTGGATTTAAATAACTGGAAAAAATAATTGAGTAAAATTGATTGTTTTTTATATCAAATATATTGAGTTTGATTATATATAAAATTATGTAGACATATAATATTCCTGAGATCATCTTTTATCCCTTCGAGGAGTGTATTTTTGGATCTCATTGGATGTACGAACTGGATGTGGTCATTATAAAAGCCAACTATTTTCACTTCAACTGTTATTTGATGTTGTAATATAATAAAAAGGATCTCATAACATTGATAAAATTAGTTGAATATTCATAATATCTAGTAAAAGTATTTTTTGAGCATGTTATTTCTTATATTTCAATTTTATTATTTCCTCTACTGGTGTGATTTAATGAGATCCATTAGACTAGTGTGTAGTTTTTTGTATTTTTCTTCCATGAGTGAAAATAATTTTTCATCACAAACTATTATTATTAAAAATTAAAATGAAGAAACATGTTTATTTTTAGATGATATTTCATTGGCCATCCAATATCCCAAGTGTAGAGGACATCAAACACAAATATTTCCCCATGGGTTCTCTCAAGAGACCAACTATATGATCCCCAAAATTATATATTTTCTCATGAACCTTTTGATATAAACTCATTTTAGAACTCTTTTCCTCTCTAGTTTCTTCTTCATCGATTTTAAACCATGTTCAGACTTTAAATTAATATATACTAATGAAAACATGAAACCTATCCCTAAATTCATGGAATAGATTTCTATTTTCATAAAGTATATCATTGGGAAACCAGAAGTGGAAGGGTAGAGAGGCAGAATACTTTACTCAATAATATTTATACTCGATAAGGATATGGTAAACTCATATGGATCCTTTTAAATATTGATTTCAATGCTTCAATATTTCATTCCAAATAAGTATGGTTATGTTTAATTAATCAATTAAGGCCCACTTGTGACTTATTATATCAAGAAATCCATGATTCATATAGATTATCTCATAGTACATTTCAAGAAATCACTATAGGGATATGGGTAGATGTTTGGTTTCATTTTTATTTTAAATAGAGTTATAACACCTTTATTTTTTATGACATTGAGATCCAAGATGTTATTTGGGATTCTAAACTCTATATATTATTATAGGGTAGTAATGTGGGAATCTTCACTAAGGGGATCTCCATCAACCTGAATTTGGAATTGGAGATTTTCATAAATTTATGGGTTCTCTAAATGAATGATATTAGTTAGGATGGATCATGATATACATCATTATGAAATTAAGAGTAATTTAATTTATTTATATACATCCATTCTCATCCCATATATAGAGAGTATAAAGAAAACTGATTCTTAAATCAATTGGAAGTCCTTAATTCCCATTAAGTGTAAGAAAATTTATAAAAACAATACAATTTATAAGGTTATTTCCCATTATTATCAACGTTACTGTATATTAATTCTCAAAAATAAGAGGAATCATTTTTTCTTCATATGTTTCTAGGACTTAGAATTATTTTAATGTAGTATAAAAAAATTTATCGTTTTTTGATATTTTTTTGAATTGAGGTATTATTTGAGATTTTAAAATTGAAGAAGACTAGATAAAATATCAAAGAAGTTGTATGGGTTTAAAATAAGGATACTAGTTAGGAGGAATTTATATTATTAGAGATATATGATAATATAATGGTTTCATATTCAAATAGTAAGGTCTAAAAGAGTAATCATTATAACTTAGATGAATTTTGAGGTAATTTTTACAATAAAAAATGGAATATCTCACTTTGGAATCCAAAAACATCTAAATTCCAATGACATATATCTATTAATGAGAATATAAAGAGGTCATTTGACGAGTAATAGTAGGTTAGGAGTTGTGATTTGAATGGATAATTTGAGTAGTTTTCTATGATATTCGGATTTACTAAGCTAAATTTACATGGAAAAGTCTTTATAGATTTAGGTAACATCCAACAAAAAAACTAATAAGGATTTAAAAATTATAAATGTATCTACTAATTTAATCTTTCAGGGATGAAAAATAGTTATTCAATTCATATCGTTCTCCTGATAATATTCATTAAGGGAAATAATATCATTCACTACAAAATTATATCCCATTTGTATTATTAACTCCACTAAAATTTATATTACCCAATAACACACACTCATTGTAATTCAAGTCTCAATTTTTATAATGTGGGGTATTATCAGAGTAATTCATCCATAGAACATACCCTCTTTAAACCATGGATGAAATATCAATGAATTACATACTATTTATGATTTTTTATAAGGAATCATTATAAAAGTAACTTTATAAAATATTATAGAACCAGACACAACATATTGGACATATTTATGAAATTTAAATTCCCTACATGGTCCATACATTGATTCCTATATGATGATATATTTCCTTGTGTCTATATACTATAACCATATAATTGGTTATATGCACAAATGAAAAGAAAACATAACACAATTCTAATTATGAACAAAAATAAAACTCAGAGGATATGAAAATAATTAATATAAATATCAAAATAGATAAAATGTATTTTATTTAAAAGTATTATTTTTTTCTACCCATGGGTAGCATTAAATATGGAAACATAGGGAAAATATTACAAGATTAGGTAGTTCTATCACTATGATGTCTTAGTTCAATGTATCCCAACCTTATATTTTCCTAACAATTTTCATAAATCATAAAACTAGGGAATAACTAAATAATGAAAGAACCCACATCCATAAATTTTATAATTAATATTTAGAAAACCCACCTGATCAAATATTACAAAACAAGAAACACCAGTAATAACTCTTCTATATAAATAAGATTTCATGCATTTTGATGCCCCAATCCCAATGTGATTCTCTATTTCTATATGATCTAAAATCGTTAATAAATATGACTCTAACCTAATTTTCCACCAACCAATAATATATCAATGATATATTATTTTATATTGAAATCTATCTAAATTACATCCACTAGTAAATAATTCCACACAACATATTTATAACTTCAGCTCCACCCATCTTCCTGATCAACAAATGTAATTCTCATAGATATACTATTTACCATAATAAAAAATGGCAATATCCATAACCAAATGACAATCCTTTTGGTAAAGAGATGTTTACAGGGTTCTTAAGGTAGTGATTATTATTAGGAGTCTTGTTTCCATTTCCATAGAATTTACAGATAAATTATTTAATTTGATATATATAATACTCAAAACATGTTATTGTATTTATAATTCCTACACTATAAATGTGATGGAATATCTATGTAAATACAAATGGATCAAGATAATTAAGTTCCCACGTGATACATAATTTTTAGAAAACATTTTTATTACATTATGAAATTATATAAAAATAATGAAAAAAATAATGATTTATTTTTATAATAGAAATATTTCTATCATATGAAAAAAATATCAATGTACTTTTGATAATGATTATAAGGTGTTTATTTTTACCATAAAATGATTGGTTTATTAAGCATAACAAATTCAAACAAGAATCTATAGTTTTTCTATTTATTAACTATTATAATAGATACTGATATTTATGTCATAATGAGTTGAGTTGGTAGTTATCAAGGTGTCGCAGCTACTAAAACCATTCAAACATGATTATAGTTGTATAGTGTTTTGATCAATACTATATAATTTTAATGATATTAATTAATGACACCTTATAATATTCTAAAACTGATAAAATGGTTGAAATAAAATTCCCATAAGTGGTATTTCTATAATAAAGTTCAAGTTGATGTATATTTTTTATAAATATAATAGATTATAGTGGGATTGAAAAATAAGAACATCATGTTGGATGTTGTAATGAGTATGTTTTGGTAATAATATTGGGTCAACAGTGTAGACTACTAGAAAAGATACTAATATACTTCTATAAGTTCTTGATAGGATGTTAGAGAGGAAAATATTCATCCCTTTGAAATACCTTGCCTAAAATTTTACTTTATAAAACCAAAATGACCACGATATTATTTTTGGTTAGTAAAAAACTTATTTTAAAAAATTAGGGCATTCATGACAAAGTATACATATAAATATCAGTGAAATTTTGTTGTCCATTGAAATAAATCTATAATTCTTTATACCACTATGTAACATTAAAAATATCATTGTATATAGAACGATAATATGGTTCTACATCATTAAAATCTACACTTATATATCCATAAACCTATATTTTACCCATTAAAAATTCCATTAAATGGAAATATCCCAAACATAGATCACTTGCTTCTATTTTTTTATCATTATTTCTGATCCTAGCATATTTAATAGTGGAAGATTCTTTGAAAGTCTTTCTTGATCTTCCATATCTTTCATACATTTTTTTTCTAAGAAGGGGAATTTTTTCATATTTTTTTAGGTAGAATTAAATGATGATTATTATGATCATGAATAAATTAATTCATGTGTTTTAAAATATAAAACATATTGAATATATCTCAATTATATATCTCGATCTTTAAAATTATTGGCTTGGGTTAGAATATTTTGTTGTAACTTAAACTAATCTCAAGAGATATGCATACCATAAAAATATTTCTCTATTTACCAAATAAAAATCTTCTTCTTAGAGTGAAATAAACCATATGTTTTGTATGCTTTTATAGAATATTAATAATATGAAAGAATTATTCAATATTCAGAGATAAATCATGTTTATAATTGATATCTTCAGAATTATTCTTCATGATTTCATCAAATATTACTAGTATATCCTACTGAAATATCGATAGATAGTTGTCAAGAAAAATATAAATTTATTCTAGTGAAAATGAGAGCCTAAGATACAAATTTTTTTCATGTATATCAACTATATTAATCCCGTGATTCTAAAACAAATAATGAGATCAAATTTTGTGAATATTTGAGTTTGGGTTAGCATCTGGAAAAGTGGTTCCATATTTTGTAGAGGAAAATTTCAATCTTCATGAGAGTGATTAAGTGGTAGGTAATTGATCACATGACTTATTTGACCTCTAAATTTTTTATATTTTTGGTTAACAAAAAAAAATTCACAATCCCTTTGGGGTTTTGTGGTGTAAATAAGATATTTCTTATAAAGCTCAAAAACCTCATTGAGTTCATATTGAATGAGATTTGTATTCATAACTTTATGAAAGTCCATTCTGGATATATATATTAATTTATTTTAAATGGGAGTTGTAAAAAATAATCAATGTTTTCTCATAATGGATGATCATTCCTTTTAAAGAAATCAAAAGAAGATTTAATAGATGTTTTTTATTATGTTTCCATTTATTGGACTCAAACCCTTAAAATGACATAGGTTTGAATTTATTTTATGTGGTAAGAGATGATTTCTATGCCTGAGAACTTTACTATTACATGAATCCCTTTCTAAATATCATAGTACATAGAAACCAATATAAAGATAAATTACTCAAAAATCAGATCCACAAACACACTATATTATTACAGACCATTGGAAGAGATCAATGTGAATGAGTTCACTATGAAATTTTATGCAATATTTTTCTAAATTTATGTCTTGGAATATCCTATGACATGATACCCATTGGTTTTAGAGAATAATGGTCCTATTTTTTGATGATGATGCTCCAGTTTAAATGAAATCCAAAAATGGAATAGGATTATCCAAATTAATAAGATACGTATAAATCATCACCATGGGAAAGGATGCAACTATATCAATGTATTTTATTTGAAATAGTCTTATGATTTTAATTATTTGGAATGAGTGGGATTATGATTTACTAGAGTATTATGAGACTCCCATGATAAATTATCATCCTTAGAAATTCATTTATCCCTATAATCTGAAAAAACACTAGTGCAGAAAACGATATTTACATCACCATTTTTTACGTCAGTTATATATAACCGACGTGAGAATCTATGAAACGTGGTTTTTTACGTCAGTTATTTTATAACCAACGTAACAAATGCGGTGAGTAGCTTTTTAACGTCAGTTATTTTAATAACCGACGTTACAAATCACGTGTGTTCGGTTTTTACATCGGTTATAAATTAACCGACGTAAAAAACAAAAGTGCGGGGGGGGGGGGGGTTTACATCGGTTATTTGATAACCGACGTAAAAAATGAGATATCTATGAGTTTTATACGTCGGTTATAAAATAACTGACGTAACAAACGAAAGCTCAGTGGTTTTTTACGTCGGTTATTTTATAACCAACATAAAAACGAGTTATCTACAAGTTTTTTACATCGTTTATAAAATAACCGAGGTAAAAAACCAAAGAGCGGGGGGATTTTTACGTCGGTTATTTTATAACCGACCTAAAAACGAGTTATCTACGAGTTTTTTACGTCGGTTACAAAATAACCGACGTAAAAAACGTGTCTTTTGAGGCCTTTTTGACGTCAGTTATTTTATAACCGACGTAACAAAACAACCCATAGAACGTTTTTTACGTCGGTTATACAATACCCAATGTAAAAAACTGTGATTTTGATGTCTTTTTTACGTCGGTTATAGAATAACCGACGTTAAAAACCAACACATGGATTTTTTTTACGTCGGTTATAAAATAAACAACGTAAAAAAAGCTGTATCTGATGCATTTATAATGTCGGTTATTATAATAACCAACGTTATAAATGTAAAAAACAGTTTATAATGTCGGTTATTAAATAACTGATGTTATAAAACATTTAAAAAATTAACAAGCCCTGTGGATTGTTATTTAAGTTTTTTCGATCGATAGTCTGGTGGCTCATCTCTCTCGCGCGGTAAACGCTAATCAACTCATCGATCTCGCTGCGTTAAACTCATTTTGACTTCATATTTATCATATTTACTCTCCTTGGATCTATCATCTCAACTCGCATCACTCAAGTAAGCCTTCCACGAATTTAATTAGTTAATTTTTTCCCAGATAGTCTATATTTATGTTTTGCGGTTTTTGTGATTAAACTAGGTAAGATTCTTCGATTTCGAACCCTCTTACCTCTTTTTTCCATCATCATCTTATTTATCATCCCTAGATCTATTTGATCGACTCGAAATATTCATGTAAGCCTCAACTACTTTTATTTAGTTTGTTTTTGTTTCGCGAATGCCCGACATTGATGGTAATTTTTGTTTTCATTGACAACTAATGATCTCATTCACTTATATCACTGCATTGAATGGTTATTGATTAAATGTACAATTTCGGAAATGATATTTCATGTGTTGTTGCTGCTTATGTTTATCCTCTTTTATATGAGAATATATTAGACATATAATGTAATGTTCGTTGACCTCTATGGCTCTTCGATGCATCGCTATGTCTCATGATTCCAAATAAAAATGGGTTCTTCTGAGGGCTTACCCTAGAATTTTTTGAGGCCTTGGCCAAGGCCTCGACAATATGTTTAAGATATCTAGAATTATCCATTACCTCATTATGATATTAGTTATTGAGAAAACTTGTGATCATTTGACTAGTAGAATATCAATGGTTATTTTTAATTATCATATGATCATTTAAGTTTCCATATTTAATAATATTTAATTCCATCTATTTCATGCTGAAGAATATATTAAATTCATGTTTTTTTAGTTGTTCCCCATGCCTAGTTTTTATATTTAAACCATTGTTTGGGGGGTTGTCTAGGGGGTGGTGGCTGTCCAAAGGGTTGGGGGGTGTCCAGGGGTGTCCAAGGGGGTGGGTGGGTGTGGGGGGGCTGTCCAGAGGTTGGAGGTGTCCAGGGGGGTGTCCAAGGGGGTCGAGGGTGAGAGTGGTGTCCATGAGGGGTGGGGGTGCTTTCTGGAGGGGTGGGGTGCTGTCCAGGGGGGTGGGGGTGCTGTCCAAAGGGTTGGGGGGTGTCCAGTGGGGTGTCTATGGGGGTAGGGGTGGGGGTGGTGTCCAGGAGGGGTGGGGGTGTTGTCTAGAGGGGTGGGAGGCTGTCTAGGGGGTTGGGCGGTGTCCAGAGGGTTGGGGTGTCTAGGGGGTGTCCAAGTTGGTGGGTGGGTGGGTGTGGGTGGCTGTCCAAGGGGGTGGGGGCATGTCCAGTGGGTTTTGGGGGTTGGTCGGGGGTGGGGCTATCCAGAGGGTTGAGGGTGTCCAAGGGGGTGTCCAAGGGGGTGGGTGTGGGGGGGGGGGGTGTTGTCCAAGGGGTGGGGGGCCTGTCCATAAGGTTTTTGGGGTTTCCAGGGGTGGGGGCTATCCAGAGGGTTGGGGGGTGTCCAGGGGGGTGTCCAAGGCGGTAGGGGGTGGGGGGTGGTGTCCAGGAGGGGTGATTTTCTCCATCTGAATTTTTATTTTAAATATGATTTGATTCTCAGGTTTACTCCATTCTCTCCAATTTTCTATCAACCATGTAGGCACCATGGTTTTCTTTTATTCAATGGAATTTAAAACTATTATATCTAACTATATTTTCTTTTAATAATAATATTCAAGCATATTTTTTAAATACGCATAGATTTGTTTTATATTTCAAAATTGTTTTACATTCAAATTATGATTTTTTTCATATAAACTTATATTTGTATTATCGTAAAAATATATTTATTTTTGATATTTGTTATAGGTAATAATGAGTCGAAGTTGCATTACGGAATATCAAATGATCAATGAATATGAGGAAGGTGTTGATGCCTTTTTGGAATTTGCTAAACGAAATGTTCTAAGTAGTGACATTTTTTTCTGTTCATGTCTGAAATGTTTGAATATGATGAAGTTGAAAAGTAGAGAGATTAAAGATCATTTGATATGTCATGTTTTCAATCTGAGTTACAGCCCTTGGATTTGGCATGGTGAAACTAGACGAAATTTCACTGATGATGATGATTCACAAGATAGTAACTCCGATGGAATTGAAGAAAATGATTCACGATATTGTACCAGAACAAATTGAGATAGAACTGACAGTTGCGCGTCTATATGGTGATGCTGAAAAACCATTATATCCTGGTTGTACAGATTTTACAGTTTTGTCGGTGGTGTTAATATTGATTAACCTGAAGGCGAAACACGGATGGAGTGACAGATGTTTTACAGAGCTGCTACAATTGATGAAATTCATTCTTCCAAAAGATAACGATCTTCCAGATTCACATTACAAGGCCAAGAAAATATTATGCCCAATGGGATTGGGATACAAGAAAATACATGCACGTCTGAATGACTGCATTATATATAGGAAGGAATATTAATTTATGTCAGAGTGTCCTAAATGTGGGACATCATGGTATAAGATGCGATATAAATCACAGGCTAATGTAGAGATTACAAAGCTCCCTTCAAAGGTATTTTGGTATCTTCCTGTAATTCATCGTTTCAAACGTTTATTTGCTAATTCACATGATGAAAAAAGGTTAATATGGCATGCTGATAAGTGGGTATGTGATGGAAAAATACGTCATCCACATGATTGTCCACAGTGGATGAAAATTGATGCGCAGTATTCTACATTTGGAAATGAAATAAGAAATCTCATATTAGGGTTTTGCACAGATGGAATGAATACATACCGAACAATCAGTACCACACATGGTTCATGGCCTGTTTTATTGGTAATTTATAACCTCTCTCCTGAAGTTTGTATGAAGCAAAAGTATTTCATGTTGAGTATAATGATCTCTGGTCCAAAGTAACCCAGCAATGATATTGATGTTTACTTCTCACCATTGATTAATGATTTGAAATTGATATGGACTGATGGTATTAGGGTGTATGATTCTTATAAAATGGAATATTTTCAACTGCATGCAGTGCTTCTGTTCACTATAAATGACTTGCCAGCGTATGGAAATTTTTCTGGATATAGTGTTAAAGGGCATAAGGCATGTCCAATTTGCGAACAATAGACGTCATATTGTTAATTTCATCATTGGAGGAAAACAGTGTACATGGGTCATGGAAGGTTTTTGCCTATGGATCACCCTTATAGAAGACTAAAAAAGGCATTCAATGGATCACAATAATTTGATACTTCTCCAAAACCTTTATCCCCAGATCTGTATTTTGAGAGGGTGAAAAACCATGATGTGACATTGGGAAAGACACAGAAATCTGGTAATGATAAACATATTTGGAAGAAAAGGTCAATATTTTTTGAGCTACCATATTGGAGTTATCATGAAGTTAAACATAATATTTATGTCATGAACGTGGAGAAGAATATATTTGATTGTTTGATTGGAACATTGTTAGCTATTAATGGAAAGACTAAAGATGGGTTGAATGCAAGATTAGACTTACTATCAATGGGAATACGTTTGAAGTTAGCTCCCACTCTTAAAGGAAGACGAACATTTCTTCCCTCGGCTTGTCATACATTATCGAAGAGGGAGAAAATTAGCTTTTGTCAGTGCCTTCATGATATCAAAGTGCCTCAAGGTTATTATTCAAATGTAAAAAACTTTGTCTCATTGAAGGACTTGAAGTTGATAGGTATGAAATCACATGATTGTCACGTCATGATGCAACAAATTCTACCAGTTGCATTGCATGGAATATTGCCCATTCATGTCAGAAAGACTATGATGAAGTTTTGTTATTTATTCAATTCAATTTGTGACAAGGCGATTGATGTGAATTATTTGAACATTTTGGAAAAGGATGTAATTTTTATACATTGTCAATTGGAAATGTATTTTCCTCAAACTTTTTTTTATATAATGGTGCATTTAATGATTCATCTAGTTCGAGAAATAAAGCTTTGTGGACCTGTATATAATCGTTGGATGTATCCTTTTGAAAGGTGTATGAAAATATTAAATGGGTATGTTAAAAATCCATATCGACCTGAAGCCTCCATTATTGAAAAGTACATTTATGAGGAGGTACCAGAGTTTTGTACGAGCTACTTGGTTGCGGCGCAACACATAGGTTTGCCTCCATCTCGCCATGAACGAGATAATAATGAGGGAAAGGGGATTCGTGGCTTGAAAGTCAAATCATTGTCAGCTGAATAGATAAAGAAGTTAGAATCATACATCTTGGATAACATAGATGATTCTCAACCGTATATCACATTGCATGTTAATGAGTTGAAACAATTTCATCCAAAGAAGAAAGAAATGTGGATTTTGAATGAGCACAACAAAACTTTTTTTTCATGGATTAAAAAGACTTTGCTTGGTAGATCAGATGTATTAGAGAAATTAAAATGGATAGTGGGTGGTCCATGTTTAAATGTGATAACATGGTCCGGTTATGACATTAATGGCTATACATTTCATACGAAAGCTCAGGACAACAGAAGTACATTTCAGAATAGTGGTGTATTGGTGTTTGCAGAAGCAATGCATTTTTCGACTGCTAAGGACAGAAACCCAATTTCTGCATCAAGTGAATATTATGGAGTGATTGAAGAAATATTGGAGGTTGATTACTTTAAAATTAAACTTCCTGTTTTTTACTGTAAATTTTTTATCGGTAACAACAATGTCAGACACGATGAATTTGGAATTACACTTGTTAATCTTAATAGATTGGAATACACAGCTGATTCTTTTATAATGTAAACACATGAAAAACAAATTTTCTATGTAGTAGATCAATCAGATATTCAGTGGGTTGTTGTTTTACAAGGGAAAACAATATGTTGTTGAGGATGAAGTTGATGAAGATTCTGATTTATGTGAGATCCCTACTTCCATGTAAAGATTAATAGAACATAATGATGAGCATGTTGAGGACATGGTTTCTGCCATAAGGAATGATCATGATGAAGGAATTTGGGAAAACAATCCATTTGTACATTCCTAAAATTACAGGTAACATTTGTTTATTTCTTGTTTACATTTTTTTTCATAAATTTTAGATGTTGTATGTTTTTTATTTATTAAAACATGTTTTAAAACAAAATATGTTTAAGTTTTTGTTTGTTTTAAGTTTGTTTAGTTTACTTTATCATGTTTACCATTACATGAATTATATATCTATTATTTTTGTTCAGTGACAATTACTTTTCCATGTTTACTAGGTTTACCATGTTTACCATGTTTACCATCTTTACCATCTTTACCATCTTTACCATATTTACCATCTTTACCATTGTTTAACATGATTAACATATTACCAATGTTTAATATTACGTAACTTAGTACACTTATCTATTTTCTGATTACAGTAGTATTAAAATATTTGAATTTGTATATATTTGAACTAACGTTTGTTTTTTTGATTTGAAGGATAATGACATATCATTCAGTTGATCAATAACATGATTCTGGAGATGATAATATTGGTCATACCTTTGGGGAGGAACATTCACATGCTCCTATTAGAACAAAGAGTTCAAAGGTTGGTAAACTTGGGTGCACACGTTAACCAAAATTATCTGTTGCATGTATGTAGGATCAGAGGATATTCGTTGAGTTTGATGATGATGATATTCCTAGAGGTCCAAATGCAAAAGATTTTAAGTGTTTTGTAGCAACATAGGCTAAGAGCAAAGTAAGAATTCTTTATGATGACTGGAGAAGTGTGGATAAATCAATAATCTCTCAATAATGGGAGATGATTTTGGTAAGATCTTTTGATATTGATTGAATATTCTTTAAATGTTTCTAGTATATATAATATGTTTAACCTCTTCTTTATCAGATGACATTTGATATTCCTGACACTAGAGGAGTCAGGAAGAAATGCATATCGTTGGCTTCCAAGAGATGGAGGGATTTCAAATCAACCCTCTCATCTGATTTCATTTATGGTCATAGGAGTCATGACAATCCATGTCGTGTATATCCTTTTATAGATGAAGACACATGGAGACAGTTTTTTGAAAGTAGAAGAAAAGGGTGAGCTCAAATGCTCAGTAAGGGTAAACAAAAGAAATATCAATCACGTCATATTCATAAGAACATATCCTTTGAAATTTTTAACCTGCAAAAGAGAACATAATTTCATAACATGGGATAAATCATAGTAGTAAAATGTAATCCCAATAATCATAACTTAAAACATGAAACTTTGTGGCATACACACATAATCATAGAGAATCATTTCTTGTTAGTTAAGACTTACTGCCAAGACTATCTTAGTGGACAAAGTCCCTTTCTGAACCGAGTTCATTCCTCGTTTCAGTCCTATTTCACTAAACCGGTATAACCTACCGTTCCAGCCATGTCTGTCTCATGAGATATAAAATCTTTACCCAATTAATTGTAGGGAGATATAGGTCCCACCCATCTCATAATGATGCTATTCTTATGTGTTCCACAAAATCATAAATCGTACATCATTGCATAACCCATGTAATAAAAATGGGATTCTTAAACAACATGACATCATAAAACAATTCATATAATATAAAGGAATTCATAAAAATAATTCCATCACAAAATAATCAAATCAATGTAATAATAGGGATAAAAACAGAACCCTTTATTATCTTATATGGAAAATAATTTTGATAAAACACTTGAACTCCATTCTTGAGAAAAATATCCTTTCTTCTTCAAAAACACTTTTCGTTTCTTAACATGTCATACAATTATAAACTGAAAGAAGTTGATTAAAAATAAGTTTGAAAACATGTAAAGTAAGCTTTTTGGAAATAATGTTTTAAAAATCCATTCATGCCGTATAAGTTAAAAAAACATTCTTCTCATACTTTTGTTGGAAAAGTCAAAAAGTACCTCGTACGAAAAACGACAAAAGATTCCTTTCATATCTTTTACTAAAAACTCACCGAAGGGTAAAATTGCATTTAAAAAATTGTCGGTGGATGTAAATAATATTACATATTGAGGAAACATGGATGTGGATGATAAAATACACCCCAGGAAATTTCATAGTATAAACAATCTCGTATAAAAATGAGATTGTGATATTTCCCTTACCTTAAGTCTGATTTGTTTCGTAAGTGTCTGAACCTCCTGTATAATGATTTAAATAATGTCATTAACTTATTACAGAATCATATTCATTGTTATGATATCATATATGGTTCACTTAGGACTTTATTTTACCCGTTCTTTTGTAGATTCCATGTTAAAGAAGCGTTTTGGGTAAAATCGTTTCATTTATCGTAGGTGTTTGGACTTGTTGTTCTTGACATTATTATTACTTATATCATGATTTACGTACTTCCAGAATATAAAACATGATTTATATATCATATATATTCAGTATATATATATATAATAGATAGATAAATGAAATGAAACACACCGTTCATGGAGACGGTAGTCCGTACGTACGCATGAACGCTGTTTTCCATTCCTTATTGTCTTGAATAGAAGTAAGTAGATGACATACATATATACATAAATCCAGTAGCTTTATAATGTCATATATTTCATTATTATTGCTTATATATACTTTATAATCATTCTTAAATGGTTAACATGGAGAATGAATCTCATCGCGTCATGGAGACGGTATTCCGTACATACGCACGCGCGATGATATCGTTCTCATGATCGTGAACTTGTGTTGAAGTGTATGTATACTATTTCAGTATCAATATCACTTTATAATAATTGTATATAGTTACTCATTACACCATTACACCCATCCAATTAAGGTGGTGGCGGAAAATAGATTACACCACGGCAAGGAGACGGTATTCCGTACGTATGCACGCGCGGTGATTTCCTTTTTCCGTAGGATGGATAGAAGGTTAATTAGAGTTTTTTCATATTTATAATAACATATAATTATATAATAAATACTGATGTTATTACTTTATCATGAAACAACTAAAGAAGAAGAAGTTTAAGAAGAAAGAAATTGAAAAAGATCAGTAATGGATATTACCTCTTTTTGACGCACTTTTTCTTAACCTCCACTTAAAGAACTAAGGATGGTCTTTGAAGAATACCAGGACCTCTAGGATGATACTAGGGAATTGGATAAAAGATTTTTTCAGGGGTTGGACGATCTTGAAGGCTCAAAGTGGTGTGAGGAATAGGGGGAGGAGGTGCCCTTTTATAAGGGAGGAGAGGGGCACCTTTGGGAAAACTAAAAATATTATTTTATTATAAAGCCAAGTTCGGTTTTAAATAGCTCCAAATTGATATATTTATTAGCTAAGGTGGGGATGGATCTAAATAATCTCATCCAATATAATTTAGACAAGTGTAGGTATCAAATTTGACCTTATCATTTAGATTTAACTTTAAGTTAGATAATTTAACTTTTACCGTGTCTTCTTGTTTTCTTACACTATAAGGTTAATAAACATACTATATCAAGACAAAAGAACCCCAAGTTGTTTATTATTAATATATCTATCCTTATCTAAGTCATTTGGCCAAACCGTATATTTTTAAGAATTAAATAACAATTAATAATATAATATTTGTTTTAAAAACTAATTTATGTTAATTTTGACACTATTTGGTACATGATTTTTATGAAATTCATAACAGAATGATAAGTTCTAACCAAGTTACGTATATCAACAATAACATGTCATAGTAACCTAGAAAATTAATTTATGTCATAAAAAGTCTCAAATTACATTTATTTGGGCATTTATAACACCAATTATGTCAATATTTCATTAATAATACAATTACTGCATCATCTTTGTGTCATTATAAATGACAATTATTTAATCCCTAAAAATTCTAAATAAATTTCTATGATGTAGATAATTGTATTATATTTCAGGAGACTATTCATGTTCGAAGTTTCATGAAGTTTATCACTAAATTAAAATTATTATACTTATAAGATTTAAGAAAGTGACATGTTGTCACATTCTTAGGTTTTAATAATAATTAAATTATTTTCATGGACAAAAGTCCATAAAATGAATCTAATCTTACCCTTAGGTTATATGGGTATAATTTTAGCCATATAATAGGATTTTTATAAGTGTTAGGGTAATTTTATAATCTTATATTTACCCTTAATTACCCGATTTACCTTTAACTATAGTAAATAAAATTTACTGTAGTTACTATTCACAATGCCAAAAAAATAAAAAGTAGCTTATTAACATAATTTTTACCAACTGATTCCATATATGGAATCCATTTTTCCAAATTCAATACAAAAAAGATGCAGAAATTAAATTAAAATTAATCCCGTTGTCGAAAGAGGACGGGTTTTTTCTTTAAAACATTGCAAAAGATTGAATTGTTTTAACCTACGAATTCAAGGTAAAATCAATGCTAATGACATAAATTATATTAAATGGTAAAAATATATTATATTTATACTTTAAAACCATTCAATATTATAATTTAACCACATAAGATATTACGATGAAAAAATTTGTTTTTAATTAAAATATAGCGTGTTTTTACTATTCATTAAAATATGAAAGTTATCAGAAAAATATCAAAACATTATCTAATGTGAATTTTTATATCTTGATTAAAAAAAAGAATTTTATTTTGTCAAATTGAACATATAAACATGTCAAAAACTACAATTAAAGTGGGTGCGCCATCAAAAGGAGGTAAAACTGCATTTTTTGAAAAATACTTATTTTACCCAAAAAATTTATTTTGTTCTTATACCATGTTCTAGAAAATGTGTAAGATGAATAATAATGTTATAAAATTCAAAATTTAGTTAATACTACTCATAACGGCTAGTTCATGACAATATTATAATAATATATCGTTGTTTATTAAAACCTGGTATTGCGTACAACACACGCTATCGAGGAAGGTCATGATTGCGTGTAATGCAAGCCAAGTCAGGGTTGCGTGTTGTGAAAGAATCCTTCGTTGTTTCGTATAACAGAATCCAACCATATTTCATTTATACATTGAATTTATATATATATATATACTCAATGTTTCGTAGAATAACTATTATCAAAATTGTGTGTAACACGATCCAAGAATAGTGTTGCGTATACTGCAAGCTAATACGGTGTTGTATATAGCTCAACGTAATCTTGGTGTAGAATACAACACAAGAAATTAATGAAATTAAAAGAATATTTTTCATAAAATATTGTGGTGTTACATTCTACCCCCCTTAAAATGAATTTCGCCCTCGAAATTCGTCGGGGTTAAAAATGGTTTACTACTCGAAAGTTTGTTTAATAGAAACCCACATCATAAAAAGGAATACCAAAATATAGATTTAAAAACTAAAGTATGAAATGTAACGGTTACCCAAATTGACTCATCACTGGGCTTCCACGTAGGAGAACATAGGTGAAAATATGGATATGGAAGAAAAATCTAACCATCAAGTTCTGATGGAGAGTGGTGGAGAACATGGCTATGAAAAAGCCAAAAATCGCAAAGCCATAAATTTGTGATGATCTAGGGTACCATTTGATTCATCAGATATAAGATCACTAGGACAACATTTTTTGTTTTCAATATCATTTCCCTAAAGTTGAAAATTTTGAATTAGAAGAAATACTTACTTGATTTTGGTATAATCTCACTGTTGTTCGTGCTTTGAATAATTTCCACTTCATCTCTTAAATAAATGAAGTTGAATTTGTTATTCGTGAAGTGTTCACAGATCATGTGATAGAATGATGGGCCATTCCATCTGTTTCAAACAAAAATTTAGCAATAGTTATCAAATATACATAAGTCCGTCTTTGGTGAGGTTAATCATGTACGATTCCAAAAATGAACTTATACTTCATATATCATACCGCTTAATAAAATAAAACTAGTTTCTACTAACCAGGGACTTTCTGTAGGCCAGTGGTATGTGATAAAGGCCCGTTGCACTTTAGTTGTGGGTTCGATTCCCACAGCCTTGGCCGACGCGATGGGTTGTCGCACATCCTGCAGGTTGTCCGTTTTCTAAAACTACATTATTATAACATCCCATCAACAATATCAAAAAAAGTTTTATCCTTAAACAATACTAACTTATTTCCAACATAATCCATTCCAATCTTTAGGCTTATCTAAAATACTTCGTTCCAAGCTCATAGTATAGAGAAAATGATCACGTGAATGCCATCATTTATCCCTCATAAATCTTGTTCATCACATTCCAGTCATGTGAATACCATAATCATGTAATCTCTTGAAAAATGAAAACCCATTGAATCTTAGTGAAAACATGAGTTCTGTAAAAAGATAACTCTTTCCACATACCAAAATCCTCAAAATTCTATATACTCAAACCATGATATCACTTAGTCCTTATATCAATCATGAGCTCATGAATACTGTCAAATATGTCATTTTCTCGTTTTCCCTTCATTATACTCATATCATATTTTTTCCAAAAATATCTCAATCACATTCCATGGTTACCGGTACCATAAAACTTTTGAAGACCACAATAGACCAATACATAAATATTCCAATATTCCACGATACTATATACAACATTATTCTGGAATCCCATTACATAAACACTTAATCATTCCACCACATCATTGTAATATTCAACATCTCCGATGGTGATCGCATGTGACTTCCCTTTGTCCTTTTCCTTAAGTGGTTGCTCACATCGGTCATCATTATCCCTTGGATTAGGGAATTTATTAGCATAATGCCCCATTTCCTTTCACTTGAAG
Organism: Viscum album; assembly: GCA_963277665.1. NCBI lineage: Eukaryota > Viridiplantae > Streptophyta > Magnoliopsida > Santalales > Viscaceae > Viscum > Viscum album. The sequence continues at coordinate 407,556,098 of OY728129.1, read as the reverse complement.
CATTGAAGTGTTGTTGGTACGTTCTCTGTAGTGTTTGCTTTATTCACATCATTAAAAACCCTTTTTCCATTACTTCGACACTCAGCTACTCGATGACCTTCTTTTCCACACTTAAAACATTTTCTAGTCCCTTTAAGACAATCTCCACCATGCTTCTTTCCACACTTTGTGCATAAGGAAACATTCATCTTCTTTTCACCATTATTCTGAGATATCTCCTTGAACTCCATCTTTCGTTTCTTGTCAAAACCATGAGATGGACATGTAACACCAACTTCCATTTCTACCTTGATAGCACAACGCAAAATTTCTTCATAGATACTGAAGTCTGTTATAGATAATTCCCTTCGTAGACTTGGTTTTAAGCCATTGAAATATCGATCAACTTTACTTTCAGGTTGGATGATAATGCCAGATGAATACCTTGAAAGTATTATAAAATTCGCATCGTATATACCAACAGATTCATCATCCTTCTGCTTCAGCTCAAGAAATTCTTTTTCCATCTTTTTTCGAAGAATACGAGGGAAGTACTTATTGAAAAATAAGTTCTTGAACTCGTCCCATTCCATGGACTCAATTTCATCTCTTAGCCTCGTATTCTTGATAAGATTCCACCATTGATTAGCTTCACCTTCCAAACGATATACTGCTAAGATGACTTTATCATGTTCTGAACATTGAAGAACTGAAAATATCTTTTCGGTGGTACTGATCCATTGTTTAGCAACAAGTGGATCAGAAGACCCACTGAAAGAAGGTGGACGTTGCCTCATAAAGGACTCAATAGAATATTGTTCCCTTCTCTGCTCATTTGGAAGTCCAGAATGATTCATAGCTTGTGTAAGAATAGTAATAATATTTTTCACTCCATCTCCCATAACATTTGTTTGTTCAGGAGGACAATCATTGCATTGTCCATTACAGTGATCAACACGGTTCCTTCGGGTTCCATCCATCGTCTAAAACCCAAAAAGAATACTGTGAGAGGAAAAAAAAATGCTAGGGAAAACAACACAATAAAGGGGTATTACCCGCAATATCTAACATCTTAGGTTAAATTATAAGATCGTTACCGTAGTTTGTATACTTGTCCTTATGGAGATCCCTAGACATACCTTAGAAATATCTCTAGGGATCTCACTAACGTTTTCGCATCCTAGTTTCCAAAGTTTGACTAAACCTTTCCTCTGATACCAACTGTAGAGACCTGAAGCCTGACATACATGGACATTACATTACTTTTACCGAATACTTAGTACATAACAAAAACACACACACAAGGACCGTAATAGTTTAGTGTCTTTGGAAACTTGGAATATAATCTTCTAATCGTGGTGAAAGATCTTCAACATCTCCCATAAAGATCTTCTTTTTTTAAACCTAAATCCTTTCTTTATGTCCTGGAGAAAAGAAAACATAAAAGGGTGAGCTCAAATGCTCAGTAAGGGTAAACAAAAGAAATATCAATCACGTCATATTCATAAGAACATATCCTTTGAAATTTTTAACCTGCAAAAGAGAACATAATTTCATAACATGGGATAAATCATAGTAGTAAAATGTAATCCCAATAATCATAACTTAAAACATGAAACTTTGTGGCATACACACATAATCATAGAGAATCATTTCTTGTTAGTTAAGACTTACTGCCAAGACTATCTTAGTGGACAAAGTCCCTTTCTGAACCGAGTTCATTCCTCGTTTCAGTCCTATTTCACTAAACCGGTATAACCTACCGTTCCAGCCATGTCTGTCTCATGAGATATAAAATCTTTACCCAATTAATTGTAGGGAGATATAGGTCCCACCCATCTCATAATGATGCTATTCTTATGTGTTCCACAAAATCATAAATCGTACATCATTGCATAACCCATGTAATAAAAATGGGATTCTTAAACAACATGACATCATAAAACAATTCATATAATATAAAGGAATTCATAAAAATAATTCCATCACAACATAATCAAATCAATGTAATAATAGGGATAAAAACAGAACCCTTTATTATCTTATATGGAAAATAATTTTGATAAAACACTTGAACTCCATTCTTGAGAAAAATATCCTTTCTTCTTCAAAAACACTTTTCGTTTCTTAACATGTCATACAATTCTAAACTGAAAGAAGTTGATTAAAAATAAATTTGAAAACATGTAAAGTAAGCTTCTTGGAAATAATGTTTTAAAAATCCATTCATGCCGTATAAGTTAAAAAACATTCTTCTCGTACTTTTGTTGGAAAAGTCAAAAAGTACCTCGTACGAAAAACGACAAAAGATTCCTTTCATATCTTTTACTAAAAACTCACCGAAGGGTAAAATTGCATTTAAAAAATTGTCGGTGGATGTAAATAATATTACATATTGAGGAAACATAGATGTGGATGATAAAATACACCCCAGGAAATTTCATAGTATAAACAATCTCGTATAAAAATGAGATTGTGATATTTCCCTTACCTTAAGTCTGATTTGTTTCGTAAGTGTCTGAACCTCCTGTATAATGATTTAAATAATGTCATTAACTTATTACAGAATCATATTCATTGTTATGATATCATATATGGTTCACTTATGACTTTATTTTACCCGTTCTTTTGTAGATTCCATGTTAAAGAAGCGTTTTGGGTAAAATCGTTTCATTTATCGTAGGTGTTTGGACTTGTTGTTCTTGACATTATTATTACTTATATCATGATTTACGTACTTCCATAATATAAAACATGATTTATATATCATATATATTTAGTATATATATATATAATAGATAGATAAATGAAATGAAACACACCGTTCATGGAGACGGTAGTCTGTACGTATGCATGAACGCTGTTTTCCTTTCCTTATTGTCTTAAATGGAAGTAAGTAGATGACATACATATATACATAAATCCAGTAGCTTTATATTGTCATATATTTCATTATTATTTCTTATATATACTTTATAATCATTCTTAAATGGTTAACATGGAGAATGAATCTCATCGCGTCGTGGAGACGGTATTCCGTACGTACGCACGCGCGATGATAACGTTCTCATGATCGTGAACTTGTGTTGAAGTGTATGTATAATATTTCAGTATCAATATCACTTTATAATAATAATATATAGTTACTCATTACACCATTATACCCATCCAATTAAGGTGGTGGCGGAAAATAGATTACACCACGGCGTGGAGATGGTATTCCGTACGTACGCACGCGCGGTGATTTCCTTTTTCCCTAGGATGGATAGAAGGTTAATTAGAGTTGTTTAATATTTATAATAACGTATCATTATATAATAAATACTTATGTTATTACTTTATCATGAAACAACTAAAGAAGAATAAGTTGAAAAAGATCGGTAATGGATATTACCTCTTTTTGACGCGCCTTTTCTTAACCTCCACTTAAAGAACTAAGGTGGTCTTTGAAGAAGACCAGTACCTCTAGGATGATACTAGGGATGTGGAGAAGAGATTTTTTCAGGGGTTGGACGATCTTGAATGCTCAAAGTGGTGTGAGGAAGAGGGGGAAGAGGTGCCCTTTTATAAGGGAGGAGAGGGGCACCTTTGGGAAAACTAAAAATATTATTTTATTATAAAGTCAAGTTCGGTTTTAAATAGCTCCAAATTGATATATTTCTGAGATAAGGTGGGGATGGGTCGAAAGCCTCTCATCCAATAGAATTTAGAAAATTTTAGGTATCAATTTTAACCTTATCATTTAGATTTAACTTTAAGTTAGATAATTTAACTTTCACCGTGTCTTCTTGTTTTCTTACACTAAGGTTAATAAACATACTATATCAAGCCAAAAGAACCCCAAGTTGTTTATTATTAATATATCTATCCTTATCTAAGTCATTTGGCCGAACCTTAGATTTTTAGGAATTAAATAATAATTAATAATATAATATTTGTTTTAAAAACTAATTTATGTCAATTTTGACACTATTTTGTACATGATTTTTATAAAATTCATAATAGGATGATAAGTTCGAAAAAAGTTACTTATATCACCAATAACATGTCATATTAACCTAGAAAATTAATTTAAGTCATAAAAAGTCTCAAATTACATTTATTTGGGCATTTATAACATCAATTATGTCAATATTTCATTAATAATACAATTACTACATCATCTTTGTGTCATAATAAATGATAATTATTTAATCCATAAAAATTCTAAATAAATTTCTATGATGTAGATAATTGTATTATATTTCTGTAGACTATTCATTTTCAAAGTTTCATGAAGTTTATCACTAAATTAAAATTATTATACTTATAAGATTTAATAAAGTGACATGTTGTCACATTCTTTGGTTTTAATAATAATTAAATTCTTTTCATGGAAAAAATTCCATAAAATGAATCTAATCCGACCATTAGGTTATATGGTTCTACGTTTAGGCATACAATAGGATTTTTCCATGTTTTAGGGTAATTTTATAATCTTATATTTACCCTTAATTACCCGATTTACCTTTAAATATAGTAAATAAAATTTATCATAGTTACAATTCACAATGCCCAAAAATAAAAAGTAGCTTATTAACATCATTTTGACCCACGGATTCCAAATATGGAATCCATTTTTCCAAATTCAATACACAAAAGACGCAGAAATTAAATTAAAATTAATCCCATTATTGAAAGAAAACGGGTTTTTCTTTAAAACATTGCAAAAGATTGAATTGTTTTAACCTATGAATTCAAGGTAAAATCATTGCTAATGACATAAATTATATTAAATGGTAAAAATATATTCTATTTATACTTTAAAACCATTCAATATTATAATTTAACCACATAATATATTACGATGAAAAAAGTTGTTTTTAATTAAAATATAGCGTGTTTTTACTATTTATTAAAATATGAAAGTTATCGAAAAAATATCAAAACTTTGTCTAATGTAAATTTTTAAATCCTGATTCAAAAAAAGAATTTTATTTTGTCAAATTGAACATATAAAAATGTCAAAAACTATATTTAAAGTGGGTGCGCCATCAAAAGGCGACAAATTTTCATTTTTTGAAAAATAGTTATTTTACCCGAAAAATTTATCTTGTTCTTATACCATGTTCTAGAAAATTTGTAAGATGAATAATAATGTTATAAAATTCAAATTTTAGTTAATACTATTCATAACGGCTAGTTCATGACAATATTATAATAATATATCATTGTTTATTAGAACCCGGTATTGCGTACAACACACGCTATCGAGGAAGGTTGCGATTGCGTGTAATGCAAGCCAAGTCAGGGTTGCGTGTTGTGAAAGAATCCTTCGTTGTTTCATATAACAGAATCCAACCATATTTCATTTATACATTGAATATATATATATATATATACTCAATGTTACGCAGAATAACTATTATCAAAATTGTGTGTAACACGATCCATGCATAGTGTTGCGTATACTGTAAGCTAATACGGTGTTGCGTATAGCACAAGGTAATCTTGGTGTAGAATACAACACAAGACATTAATGAAATTAAGAGAATATTTTTCATAAAATCTCGGGGTGTTACAATTATCCTTTTCATTTGTATATTTTTGATGACCCTCAACCCTATAATGCTGAAGACATAAAACACTTACAAGTGAAGTGGTCAAATTATTTTACAGGTTTGATTAAATTTTAGTTGTTTTTAATGTAAAATTTAATTTTTAATATTGTCGTTGTAATTGTGTATTTGGTAGTCGTTTAGGTTGGATTTAGTTTTTTTTTGAAGTTCAAAGTGTAAGTTTTGAATGTTATATATGTGAATGTTTAATTTTTTGCTACTTCTTGTTTTGGTATACTTATGACGGTTTTTCTAGTATGGATTCTGGTCTGGGGGGAGGGGTTTCAAGGGTGTGGGGGGTGTTCAGTGGGGTTGGGGGTGTCCATGGGTCTGGGAGGGCTGTCCGGTGGGGTGGGGGTATACATGAGGGTGGGGGGGTTGTCGAGGGGTGTTTGGGGCTGTCCAGGGGGTTGGGGGCAGTCCATGGGTGTGGTGGGGATCCAATGGGGTGGGGGAGGGTTGTCCAGGGTGTGTGGGCGGTATACATGAGGGTGGGGGGGTTGTCCCGGGGTGTTTGGAGCTATCCAGGGGGTCGGGGTAGTCCAGGGCTGTGGTGGGGGCTGTCAAGTGGGGTGAGGGCGTGAGGGGGTGCTGTTAAGGAGGGTGGGGGTTGTCGAGGGGTCTTTGGGGCTGTCCAGGGCGTCGGGGGGCAGTCTAGGGGTGTGGTGGGAGCACCAATGGGGTGGGGGAGGACTGTACAGGGGGTATACATGAGGGTGGGGGCTATCAAGTGGGTAAGTTTTATTTATTATCAAGGTAAATGCTTAAATTTTCTTTAGTTCATGTTTTGATCTTCTGTTTTTGGGGTACGAATTATTGATTTCGTTTCTGGTTGATTTTGGGGGAGAGCCGAGGACTTCAGTGGATTTTTCTTTTAAACAAATTGTCTTTCACTTCGGTTATTTTATAACTGATGTGATAAAGAAATCGAGAAGAATTTATCACGTCAGTTTTTTTCATAACCGACATGATAAACACTTGTGTCATGGTTTATCACGTCGGTTATGTAATAACCGACCTGATAAAGGACCTGGGAAATGCTTTATCACATCGGTTATTGATTAACCGATGTGATAAACCCCTACCGAGACTGGATTAGCACGTTCGGTTATGTAATAACCGACGTGATAAACCCCTCCCGGGACTGGTTTAGCACATCGGTTATTTAATAACCGACATGATAAACCATATACCAGGATTTTATCACATCGGTTATTAAATAACCGATGTGATAAACTCCCCTCGTACGTGTTTATGACGTCGGTTATTGTATAACTGACGTGATAAAGCCCCCCCCCCCCCCCCCGATTTATCACGGCGGTTATATATTAACCGACATTATAAACCCCGCTCCTTGGATTTTTTTAATGTTGGTTTTTAAATAACTGATGTAAAAAATTTTATTTATAATGTCTTCCGTATTAACGTCAGCTAAACCCCAACGTAGAAAATGAAAAATAACCGATGTAAATAACGTTTTCTAAAATAGTGAAAACATTGAATTCATGAATCCATTCTTCTTTAATTATTGTATTTGGCCATGGTATATTGGATATTAATTATATATAACTAAATAAATAATCAATGTAGTTTGATTGTGTACAAAATTATGATTTCATAATGATTTAATCAATTGTATAGTAAAACTATTTATGAGTTTTTAAAAATTTTAAATTTTAGATCCATACCAAAGAATTGTATTATGTTCCTTTCACTCAGATGGTTATTAATTTTGTTTTCATCACATTTTGACAGTCTTTCGGAACACATAATATTATGTGTAATTATTATTTATTCATTTGACTGAGGCATTTGAAAATTTTACCCATTATTATTTAGATTCAATTTAGGGGAATTGAGAACTTATTCTAGAAATTTCCATATAGCCATTATCTATTGGATTTTAGTAACATCACATGGTTGGTGTTTTAAAAGAACCATTAATATCAAATACTTATCCATAAAATACTACATAAAATTATAATGATATATCTATATATTAAAAAAACATATTATATTTTCAACTAGATGATATTGAGATAGTGGAGTTATATTTTTTAGGTTAGATATTGAGTAAGGGAAATGAGGATAAGCAATAGAATAATTCCCAACATTTCTTATTCCCTAATATCCACTTTTTCCACCGCTATTGAAGTGAGTGAAGAAATTTATAAAATTATGATTTAGGTATTCATTGGTAATTAACATTGAAATTTGACATCGATAAGAAATTAATGATATTATTTTTATTATAGAATAGAGATATTGATAAACAGGGGATATGTGTAAATCTACCATTAATTAAAATAATTTTGATATTGTTATCAGTGCACAATATAAATGATAATAATATAACTTTCTTAAATTAGAATCTAAAAAGGTTACCAAAAGTTTAATGTTAAGATATTTACTGGGACAAAAAATCCTCCTTTCATGAATTTTCCATAGTATTCCAAATTACTTGGATATTCTTAACATGAAAAAAAACCTCTATAGATTTCGGTAATATTCTTGAAAAAATCCCACCATGGCTTCCAAAATATAAATTTATCCAAATTAGGAATTATAAAAAAAGGGAACGTATTCAGTTCTTATAGCTCATCTAATAACCACTATGGATGGAACTACTAAGATTCAACCCTGAATGTTTCTCTAAATTTACTATTACTTCCACTCATAGAGAGACAGTGAGTAATTTCACACTAATTAGACATGTAGTATCATGATATCTGATATATATGATTCTCCAAGTAAGACAACCATGGAGAATATTATCCTAAAACCATACGTAATGGTATAAATAGGACATAGGTATTTTGTGGTTTGGGGTGAGGGGAGGGGATTTATGCGGTACCTATGACTCTGATACGCAAATCTAACCACATAAGAGGTTCAATAAGAGAATTAGATATTCACAGAAATAAAAGTACAATGTTGTGAAGATAGAATAAAAAATATGGACAATAATAAAAATATATATATAACATGAATTTTATTATCACCAGGGGTAGAAGGATTCCTCTCTCAAAGGTTATGCTCCTCCTCTTCTTTATTTAAATTATATATTTACATGTAGGGTGGTCATAAATAGAGTAGGTAATCCTATTCTACCAATTGAATATTTCAATGTGTCCCAACCATATCTTTACACACCACATCATGAAACTCTTACACACAGACCCTGACTAAATAATGTAAGAACCCAAAATAATAAATTTTATACATAATCTTTAAAAAAGACATTTTATGAAATAGTAAAAAAAAATTACACACCAAAAAACTCTACATTCTATAATATATAATCATTTCATTTCATACACACTAATGCATAAATGATTCTTCATTTATATCTAGTCCATATTTTTTAACCAAATAAGTGGTTATTTGAATAAATTGATTGAAAGAACATCATTTTGTAAATGAATAACATGAATAATACGTAGAGAATATTTAATTTCATTATATTATTATCTGAAGAGGAATAATGATTCCTCTCCAAAAGGTTGAGTTCCTCCACTGAGACAACCAAAAACCCATACAACCATATTTAATACTAAAAAATAATCGTTTCATACCATCCTTGACACCAAATGATTATAATTTTCATTAAATACTCATAAATAAAATTTCAATATCCAAAATTGAGTAAAGTACATACCCAATAACTTTCAGGTTTAGAGTTTTGGAGATTTATGAAGAACCATTTATGTAACAAATTCCTTTTATTTCTCATTATAATGTTATTTTCCCCTTTACTCCTAGATATTATTATACCATAAGAAGGATTCAACATATCCCAAATAAATTATATCAACATTATACCATTCTATTCATATATTACATTATATAATTGTTCATAAAAAAAAATAAATGGGAAAAATAGTGTGTGAAATAAAATTCATAATGAGGATAATCATGGGAGATATCAATCAATGATAATGGTTATAAATATGTAAGTATAAATTTACGAGACGATTATCATAACATATAAGTGTAACATCCAATCATTCCAAAATCATTTATCAATATTCGTTTCACAAGGCTATCTCACTAAAAAAAATCATGATCCACAAGATAGAATAATCATTAATAATCAATCATGAGAAATGTGGACATATCATAAGAATTTGAAATAAATTTTTGGAAGACATATAATAATTTAAAATCATTTAATTAGTTAAATATCACATATAATACTATCATAGTGGATATATTTCCACCTTGTATCGGGTTCACACCTTATCACGTCATTTCTTTATTCTAGGATGACCGTTAAGATTATCATTATTGTCAGTATCCCTTACTAATCAAGGATTTATACCTATTACTGTATATATTATCCCTCAAGATATTAAACATTTCCCAAGGAGTTTTAGGTCTATATAGTTATAAACCTACCCATAACATAATGAAAACCATACATAAATGTTCTGGGATATCATTGGTATTTCCTCATAGTATAACAATTAGAAATGGAACTAGTTTCATAATGATTTTATCATCACATAGTCAAAATATATCTTGAGAAAGGAAGTGGATGGTATCATAAAAACAATCATTATTTCATTATTTCTTAATATTCAAGTGGAATGAAATGAGTTTCGTAAATACATTCTTAAAAAATTATCATCCTAAGAATATAGATAAATTGAGTATATTGTTTGTTATGAAAATATACCTAGTGGGTTATATAAAACAACATAAAAATTCATAGATATAAAATACATTAAAAATAACATTTAAAAAATTTCACTGAAAGTAGGGTAAAATTATCTTTTCCTTCGTTATCTTTTACATAATAAAAATTTCAAAAATATTGAGAAAAATATTTTCTTTGAGAATAACCATGTAAACAAATAAATTAATATTAAATAAAAATAATGGTCGTGACGGTGGTAAAATCAATTCATTCATAAATATTAAAATAAATATTCCTTTCACACTTTTTGAAAAAAGTATTAAATATAATGTTTAGGAAAAATATTACAAATTAATGTTATAAAATGAAAAATAAAATTAAAATTTGGTTGAAGATGAATTTTGAAAATAAATGGATCATATCAAAAAACACCATCTCATGATATTATAGAGAACATCTACATTGGGGAAAAATATTCTTGACCAAAAAAGAAAATGCAAGGATAGCTTCTTAAAAAAAATCCATATCATTTTAGGTAACAAAGATATGAAAATGTAAGGAAATCAAGAAAAAAATTAAAATATGGTATGGAAATAGATGGTGCTTAAAATATAATTCTAAAAATTTTTCCCTTAAAATATATTAATTTCTAATAATCTCAAAAATAACTGAGATTTTAACATAACCACATACCACATCTGTAACTTTTGAATCATAAAACCTATGAAATAAAAATATTAAATAAAACCTTAAATACCATTAAAATGAATATATTAAGTAAATAACATATCAAAGAGGAATTATACACAACAAATATATATATATATATATTTGATTTTTGATAACATGGAATATGTCTAAATGAATCAATATTGAGATGAATAACCCCAAATTTTTTGGTAATATCTATATCAAAATCTCTTGAAAGATAGAGAATATTATATATTTTTAAATACTCATAGATTTATTGAAAATATTATTGATTTAAATTCATGGATATTATATAGGACACACAAAATAACAAGTTGTGAATTTGATACACATCTTAGAGAAATAAAATTCAGATGATAAACACTTGTCTTATGTCCAATATTTATTTATGCGGATTGTAACCTACATTGTAATAATTTTATATATATTATAATTTTATAGAAAACCCATAATTGTACGTATATTTCCATATATATTACAATTTTAATTTTAAAAAACTCTTTAACTAAAAATTCATCCTTAAAATTGTTTTGTTGGTTGTTAACTATTCCATTATAATCCATGTTTTGTTTTGGTGGTTATGGCCCTATAACATTGGTCATGGATTAATAATCTATAGATTCTTAAATATTTCATTAGTATCATATATAATAATTATACAAACTTTTATAACAATTCATATAATGTTGTGACGAAAAATTAATTACATCAATTTGTGAATGTGGTAGTATACTTGTACACACTTGTGGTATTTTCTTATTTTGATGGATAGAAGAAAAAAAATTAAATTCTAATTATCCTTCTCAGAATCATAATTATATCATATATATATTATATATTTTATAAATATATACTTATGGCCATCCATTTGAGGTGAAAATTAAAAATGAATCACATCCCATTATGGAGGTGGTAGTCCACATGTACACACACGTGGCACTGTCATATTCAAATGGATAGAAGGTTCATATGATAGATAATATATTATACTTATAGGATAAAAATAATTAGATAAAAACCATTTATAATTATTAAATATATCTATATAACAATCCATGATATGTGGTGATAAAAAAATAAAATATGTTGGTCATTGATATGATTGTCTGTATGTTTTCACAATAATGATTCCATTTTCCATTGGGATAGATGGTAAATAGATAATGGTTATTATATTAACATAATAACATGTAATTAATTTAAATAATCATATTTAAAAATTTTATTATGGTTAAATAATATTTTTGGGAGGCATAAGAAAAAATAAACTAAAATAGATTCTGTGAAGATGATTAACTCCTCTTTGAGAAATATCATTTTGATATCTTCTTAAGAACCCTTTGGTTGGTATTTTAAGAATAAAATGCCCTATATAACATGGATATGTAATTTCAGATGAAATGCTTACAGTTTTTAGTTAATCTAAGTGGCTCAAGATATTGTGAAGAAAAGATGAGAGGTGGTTACCTACTATATGTGAAGGTATTGGAACTTGAAATTATTCAAAATATTTAAATAATATAAGGAAACATTCATCGAATTGTGAAACCAAATTGGATAAATTATGATGGAAAAATTATATATATTTGAAACCAATTCAACTAATAGTATTTGAAAATGTTTTCAGGTTATTTTAACCTTTACATATTTAGTTGTACCCTCATTAATCCTTATATCCCTTACTTTCGTAAAAAGGAAATTAGTATTAAAGGGTCATTAATGTCATTAGAAAAGGAAATGTAGGGCATAAGTGTATATTGAAAAAAAAACCAGCCTTTTTTCATTCAATTGAAAAATCAAAATATTTTTATGCTTAAAAAATTATTTTTAATTATTGTTTAACATATATTATTCTTAATGTAATTTTTTAGACTATTCAAATAATTTGACATTAAAAATAAATTTACCATGGTGTTATAATATTATTATTTTATAAATTTAATAAATTTGACTTTTATATAAATAAAAATTTTGGACTTTAAAAATATCCAAAACATGTAACATTTAATGTTTTAAAACTTTTTATAATTATTTTTTCTGAAACATGCACAAGAATGGCATCAGTGATGCATAAGAGTTTTAGGTAATTAAAAAATTACCCCAAAAGAATTATGGAAAAACTAAATTCATCGTATTATAAATTATTATTTTAAATAATTCATAAAATATTATTTCTCTTATGAAAACCTATTAGATAAATTAAAAAAAACAGGATGAAATTTTATACAAATTCATTATCTAAAATAATTTAATGATCATTATCATAATAAAATGTAAAAACATTTCCATATATTTAAATTAGGTTAGTTTACATTCTTTAAAAAAAAATAAAGTTTATGATTTATTATGAGACTATATCTCATAGATTTAACCTCGATTAACCTATTTTAACATTTACTAATGAGACAAATCATTTCCACGATTACTATTCATTATGACCAAAAATAAAAAATTATCCATTAAAAAATAAAGCAATCTAATCAAAAATATATATTCCATTTTATATAACTTTATTTAATAATGTTTTTAAATTTACATTTATTATATGTTCAAAAAACAAACTGAAAAATTGCATTTAGAAAATTGCATGTTCAAGCATATGAAATTATTTTATATCATAATTTTATAATATAACGATTCTAGTTGAAGTAATTAAAATATAATAAATAAAAGGAGATTTAATTGAATTGAAAAGGAAATTAAAATAAAAAGGAACCTTATGAATACTTTATTAAAAAAGAAGTATTTAAAATAATGTTTTTAATCCAATCAACACTTCGATTTCCAAAATGTCAAACATAGACTTATATATTAAAAATTATATTATTAGACACATTATATTACATATATATATATTCTATAAAATATTTTTAAAACCATTCATTCCATTATTATCTCATGATAATTTCTAAAAAGTGAAATTATTTGGAAACATGTTATTTTTCATTATTCCCCAAACATTCAACCGTGTCTAAAAAATCAAAAAACTTCACTCTAGTATAATAACGATATGATTAATCTAAAAATTAATTCAATTACATCATGTCAAAATTATAAAATTATAAAATTTAGCTTTTAAAATAAAAACACGAAATATAAGGTAATCAATCCTTTTTAAAAAAATTACTCTATCAATTATTAATTGTTATTTACCTTATGTGATTTAATTCATATAAAAAAAAGCACTAATATCCAGGTAACTCACAAATAAATTTAAATAATATAAATTTTCAATGTTTACTTCATAATTTGGTTACTCTTAATTACACCCGCTAAACTAATGAAAAAGTTATAACTGCCATATTTAAATAATAACTTTCCAATCTTATGTCACAGTTCGTTAAATATAGTTTTTGTGTTTGGTACAGACCATTAAACATATTATTTACTTAAATTAAAAATACGTTATAAAATTTTATGGTGTTAAATTATACCCCTTTAGAAAAAAAATTCCATGTAATTTTATGTCATATATGATATAAAAAAATAAAACACTTTCATGTTGAATTATATTTATTGAAATAGAAATATAAATAATTTGAAATAAATACCTTAAAGTCTTTATAAATAAGGTTTCCATTTAAAATGAATCTTTTTTTCTAAATTAAGGCTAATAATGTTTTCATTTATAAAATATTTCTCAAAAAATTCATTTACCATTGTGAGACTCAATATACCTATGAGATATTTTACACATAGTACTTGATAGATTTATCTTTCACTTTCTCTATTTTGGGGAATTATTTTTCCATCAAGATTCAAAATATGTGAATATATACATACGTGATTTTTCCCTTAATTTTATTCATCGGTTCTATTTTTACCTATTCTCCACCGCTTATTGATGAAATAATACTAATAACCATGATTAATTCTTAATTCATGTGTAACTAAATTTATATTTTAATAGATCACAAGACACACCAAAGGATGAATAATTATTCAAAATATTTCTCCCCGCTAACCAAAACAAAAAAATGGGTATTACAAGTTATGATAATATCCAATAAAAAGAAATATTGTATTAATATTCAACACCTAAAAAAATAACACCCAATTTTCATCTTAAATCATACCATAAAAAATATCCTTAAAACTCTTCCAAAAAAAGTGAAGAAAAACTAAAAAACCAAATATTAAAAATATTTGGTGACATATTTTTCAAAATTAAACTAAACATTTCTCACAAAATAACACTAATCACTCATAAAGTTACATTCCAAAAATGTATATAACCTAATCATATATTCTCTAAAATTAACCAATAATTTCATAAAATAACCAAAAAAACATTAACTCATAGAAAAAATATATGAATCCACAATAAACCTCAATATTAATCCCTAATATAAAATTATATCCTTGAAAATAATAACCCTGACTAGATAATCTCCCCAATATAGTTGAATTACTCAAATATAACACAAATCACTTAGTCACTAAATCACATTCCAATATGAATGTTATTTAAATATATATTCCCAATATATTGTAATTAATTTATTTCCATTAATCATAACTACCTCATAATTAAAAAACATGTTAGCATTATAGGGTATGTGTTCCATTCAAATTATATCCCCCAAAACATTCTTCCCAAATAACATCACCTTTACTCACATGTTAATCCTTAGGGATACATATACATTTATCATGTATTACATTTCCCAAAAATTCAATATCACCATAAAATACCATCACTTAAAACCTCAAAAGTGTTTTATGAAATTAAAATATGATAATCCTTAATCTTATTAACCCATAACGGTATCCTTAAATTTTAAATTTTCATAATTTTATAAATCCTTTTCATATAAATCTATTTAAAACATAATATAATGCCAACTAAGATAACTCCAAACCCATACATTGGGTTCAGATGCTAAAAACATATTATTTAAATATTTTCTTTAATACCAACTAAAGAGATCTAAATTTAACCATCTATAGTTTAAATATTAATATTCAAAATTGAGTAAAACTCATAGGAAATACCTTTTATGTTTTTCTTTTTAATGAGTTAAGAAAAACAATTTACATAAAAACCATGTATTTCTCATCATATGGTTAATTTTAACATTATAGCCAATTTTTTTTTCTTCTATACGAAGTCTTAAATTTATCCCTAAAAAATATCCACACATTATACTCTTATTCTCATATAATTTATAATATATATCTTTATAACTAGAAGAAATATAAAAAAAAGAAAAGGGTATAAAGACGGTCAATAAGGGTAACCAAGAGAGATATCAATCGATGATCATATGTATGCATTAGATAAGAAAAAGTGTGTGAGTTCATGATCATAACTTTCATATGTTATACCAAATAAGAAAAATATCATTTATCAAGAGTAATGGTATAATGTTATTTCATAAAAAAACATAAGTCTCAAGAATTGAAAATCATTAATAACTCATTATGATCCATGAGAACATATCACAGGCATAAGAAATAATTTTTTGTTATAAAATAAATCCTAGAAAATATTTCATCTTTCAAATATCATATCCAATACATTCGAAGTCGGTAGAGTCCAATAGTTGAGTGAGTTCACTTCCCATTACATAATTTTCTTTAGCATGGATCACCACATAGAATATTATTGTGGACATAGGTCCAAAAAATTGGGTTAACTCAATATTCCATTACATATTATATCATTAGATATAAATCACTACCTAATTTATTATAATTATATATAATTTTAGGCCCACACATCATATAATGAAAACCATTCAAAATAGTGAAAAAATATCATAAAATATTCTTCATAGTATAAACCACTTAAAAGAATAAAGTTTTATAACTATTTCATCATAAAATAATCATAATCTATACAGATAAAGGAAGTGTATGGTATAATAAAAACATTCATTATTTCATCATAACATAATTGAACCATTGAATAAAATAGGTTTCATAACATCACTAATAAATTTTTTGAAAATAAGTAATCTAGAGTATGGAATCAAACGATAACATAATAACATATACCTAGTGTATCATAAGAAACATGAACGTAATTTATTATAGTTTATAAATACATTTCAAATATTATTTAACATTATTCCTTAAAAAAGTTAAAATATATTGTTATTTTTTCCACTATAAAAAATTATAGATTGCAGAGAAAAGAAAATTCTCAAAAAATTATTGTGTAACATTATAAATAAATATATGAACCAGTAAATGACCATGTTGATGGGAATACTAATTCCGTCTCTAAATGATGAAATAAAAAATGCATTCACATTTTATTAAAAAGTCATAATTTTAGTGTTCAGAAAACATTCTAAAATTAATTTCATTAAAACATTAAAAATTAATTAAAATATAATTGTAGATGGCATTATGAATTTATTGGATCATATAAAATAAAATTATTTTAAAACATTACAATAATCTAAAATGTGGAGAAGAAAGGTTCCATACACAAAAAAGAATAAAAAAGATATATTTTTTAAAAAATAATTTATTGATCATTTTAAGTACTAGAGAGAGTAAAAAATAAGGATAAAATGATAAAAATAGAAATATTTATTAAAAATAAAATATATGGGGTTTAAAATAAAAGGATCATATAATTTCTCTTCATATAAATTTAATATAAACAATTATAACAAGAAGTGATATTTTAACATAAAACATTTCCTCTTTGGTATGTTAGGAACTACAACCCCGTTGAAAGATATAATATCAGAATATAAATTCAAATATAATGAATGTGAAGATAAATATTATCAATATATCAAATGGGTAATAAATAACCCTTATAAAGACAAATATTTTCACAAAATAAAACTTCTCTCAGTGAAACAATATTGAGATGAGGAACCCTTATAGTTTGGTAATCTTTGAATTTGATCCTTCTAAAATAGAGAAACCTAAATGAATTTTTAAATACCAATAAATATCATTAATATAATTTTTGAAAATTTTAATGGGTATTATATACATCATGAAAAGAAACATTTTGTGAATTCAACATATGATTGACAGAAATAAAAGTGATTTGAGAAACCCTTACCTTAGGTTCTTACATTATTTGTACACACTATTAAAATAATCTAGAATAAATTTATACTTTTTTATTTATAACATTATAATTTTATTGCTTATAATATATATATAATTCAATTATAATTTCTAATTACTCAATTATTAATAATTCTTCCTCAAAATCATAATTTTGGGTGTTCACTATTCTGTTGTTCATGCTAGTTTTGGTTCAATAGTTATAATCCTTTCACCTTTTTCACAGTTTCATCATATATAGAATAATTATAATGTAATAATCATGATATTTATTATTTATATACACTTTTATAACCATTAATATAGGGTGGTGATTGAAAACAAATTACATTACTTTTCGAATGTGGAAATCTGTAAATACGCATAGGTAATGTATTGACTTTTTGATAGATGTAATGAAAGAAATTTAAGTGATAATTAACAATTGTATAATCTTAATTATATCATAAATATAATTTATATTCATTAATACTATCCTTATTACCATTTATAAAAATCATTAATTAAAAAAATAATCACACTAATTTATATAGATTGTAGCCTATAGGTACTCACGAGTGGCGTTATCATCCTCCAATGGGTGGAAAGGACATAAGACGGACATTATTTTATCTATATAGAAACATAAAAATGATAAAAATATAATTTAAAATTATTAACAAAATTTATACTAAATTTATGATAGGCAATTTTTAAAAATAAAATACATTAGCCGTTGTGAAGGAAGACTATAAACACACAAGATGATGGTTTCATGTTGCATTGGGATGGATAGTAAATAGATAATGTATTTTGTATTTACACAATAAAATTTAATCAATATAATATTACTTATTTTAATATGTTAATATGTTTGATAAATATTTATAAGATGTATAAGTGGAAATAAATGTAAAATTATTTCATGAAGATGATTACCGCTTATTTTATAAACCTCAATTGGATAAAATTTTAATGACTCTTCGTCTAGACCATTAATAATTACAGAAACTCTACAACATGTATAGGGATTTTTAGTGAGATTTATTTATGTTTGGGTAGAGATAAGTGTCTTAATAATGTGGGATGAATATATGATAGGGGTTCCATTTTATAAGGGAGGGGATTGGCACACATGTAAATATTATAGACATAAAAATAATATAAGGTCACTTAATTTGAAATTATATCCAATATGGTTCAATTATGAAGGTGGACATATATATGGTTGAAATACATTTATAAAGTTGGACTTATATTTGTTTGGGTACTTTTAAACCTTATATCATTACTTTAACCCCTCATTAACCCTTTAATCCTTACTATAGATACAAGACGCATAGTCTACAAGAAAGAATAATTTCATTATAAAATGGAATGTCAAGAATAATTTGATTATTTTTTATATTATTAATAGTTTAAAATTATTTTGGACAAAATATAAAATAATTATGTTTTTTAAAATAATTATTTAATTTTTTTCAAACACAAAACATCATTAAATTCATTTTTGGAACTATTCATATAATTTGACATAAAAATATCAAGTTAACATGTAGTTCTAATTTCAATATTTAATATATTACCTAAATTTAATTTTTTTCCCATAAAAATTAAGACTTAATTTGATTTATCTAAAAATCAAAAATCTTAATATTTTATTATTATTTACATGAATTCTTCCTCGGCTTGCATAAGCGTTGTATCAACAATGATTACACATTTTAGAAAATTATACCATTATATAAAAAGAAAATAATTTAATATAATAAAATAATATTTTTCTTCTAAATAAATATTAGCTTCATTTTTACTCATATGAAAACATATTACAGATATTAGGAGATAGTGACATTTTGTTCTTATTCTTTACTTAAATAATATAAATGTCATTATGAAAGGAAAAGTGAACTAAATTTACATTATTTATAATAAAAAATGATTACAGTCTAAATCCAAAAATAAATGAAACAAGGAAATGTTTTTTTAAATATTTTTAGACATTATCTAATAGTTTTTACCCTTATTATCATATTATATAGTTTACTAATGTTGAAAATTTTAACCATAATTACTATTTATTATGCATAATATTTAAATGGAAATCATTTACAAATATGAAAATAATAATTCCCAATATGGAATCCATTTACTATGATGCAATTTCATGATGTGGTAACAAATTATTTTTATATATATTCTCAAAACATGTTAAAAACAATTTTTATAAAAATTATCATTTTAAACATATGGAATGATTTTGCACCAAAAAATGTAAAATATTGATTACAATTGAATAAAACAAATTATTATAAATAAAAAGATAATTATTAGACTTAAAGAATAAAAATTGAAAGTAATATTATTAAAACATGATTAAAATTGAAGTTCTGAAAATTATTTATATTTAAATAAAAATATCACATGGATTTAAAAAATGTCAAAATTCGACTTTTAAGGTTAAAACATTATTTTTATATAGATTGTATTCATATAAAATAAATATTTTTCTATCAATTTTGTTTTTAAAAATTTAATTAATTATAATATCTTGAAAATTTCATAAATGTGATATTATTTGTAAAAGATGTATTTTTTAATATTCATCAAAAAATCCCCTATTTTTGAAAAATCAAAAAAAAATCAATCTGATAAGATATTGACATTGTTGAAAACAATGAATGATTTTCATTTAAAAATATTGAAATTTTAATTATTATAAATATATTTTTTAAATTAAGTATACCAAATATTTGAAAAACCAATTTTATAGAAAAACGATACATATACACTTTAACTATTCTTATCATCATGTGATTTAATTATAATCGTTTAAAATTGATCTCTAATTTCCTAGGTTCAGATCAATAAATTAAAATACGAAACAAAATTTAAAATATATTTCAAAATTCAGTTACATTTATTAATACCTACCAAAAAATGGAATTGTTATAATAGTCATATTTAAATAATATTATTTACATGGTATATTGTGGTTTGATTAAGCTCAATGTTCCATGTGGTAAATGATATGAAAAATATTATTTATTTTTAATGAAATTTCATTATAAAATATCTGGGTGTTACATCCTTTGGATGGGTTACATTATATATAGCCATGTAAGGATGACTTAAGTAGATTAAGTAATTCTACAGGACAAATTGGATAGTTTCATAAGTTCCAAGCTTATCATCAAACAAAAAGTTTGACAGAGCATACACACCCTCCCTAAAAACAAAATCAAATCACCCACATCTAAAAGCATTATAATGCTGATTTACAAAATACACTTTATCAATGCATAAAATAAAAGACACACAAAACACTACTATTTTGAATTATATAGATTCACCTCTGGTTCTATGAACTTATACTAACATGGTTATATATATCTAGATTCTACAAATTGTTTACTAAATATAACTCCAACTTAATAATCCACTATCCAGGATTATATTTCTAGTCCATTCGTCTATAGTGATATCCCTCCGCAAGTATTCTTCTTGTATAGTATTAACTAAATATTATTTACAAGTCTTAGGACACCAAACCACAACCCATGATAACAATGGTATTACACATACATATGAACCCCCACTGATAAAAGATGGGATATATTACTGACAGAATAGTTATACATCTAATGAATAAATTTTTTCATGGTTCTAAAAGAAGATATTTATTTAGAAGGTATATTTCCACTACCATAATATTTATGGATTCATGATCTAATATCATTGATATAATCAATAAGGTAAGTAATTTTATTATTATATTAATCTTTATATGGCGTATGGAGTTCTTTTTGGTATGTTAGTTGGATCAAGAAGATCCTGCGACCACGTTTTTATTCTTTATAAAAAACTCCCTAATACCTTTATGACAACACATGAAAAATTACTAGGTTAAAGAATAATATCTTATAGTGATAGAATTACTTCTATAGTAATTAAACATACATTGATAATAATTTGAGAATCTAATTATGAATATAAAAAAAAGTCTATAAATTCATCAATGAACTGGGAAGAACCCTTGCTTCAAAGAGTTGATAGTTCTAAAAGGTTTTTACAAATTTTATAGTTGCTGATATTGTTTATGTACCATAATGATATGGTAGTTTTAAGGGAATTGAAATAATGGATCTCACTCAAAGTTGATTCCAATTGTATAGAAAATTAGTAAACAAATTGTACAAGGAATTAATACCCTTGGGCATTGAAAATTTATCATTGATTATTCCTTATAACTATCAAAAAATAATAAAATAGATAGAATAGAAGCCTAATAAGTGGTATATATTCAAGTAAATACCTAATGATGTGTATTTTATGGAATCTAATAGATTTTTTTAGGGATGAATGCTATGGAAATCATACAAATTTTTTGTGAAAAATATTATAGAATTATGGGTGTAAGATTATAGACTACATAAAAACTATTGCAATGGTCTTCTAAAGTTCTTAAATAACATTCCAGTCATGAAATTTTTCTCCGTATTATATTCCATGATTTATATTTATAATGAGAAAACCAGTTTGATATCTTAGTTTGATGTGGATTGGGTATCTATTTTTTATTAGATTGGAGTATTTTTGGTATAATAGACTTATCCATTTAAGTAAAAATTTATTATACACTAAGATTAATCTAGAATTTATCTTTAATTTTTTACTGATAAAATTTCATTGTATTTTGAATGATAGCGATGTTCCCCCTCATTGAAAGCCCAATTTTTATAGCCAAATGGATATATTCACTCCTTTTATTATTTCTATAATGTTACAACACCCCAATATAGTTCACTTTTACATATTTATAGGATATTTCATCCCAATCTAGGTATCTTTAACAGAGGTATAGAATTTTGAAGCCTTTTTATGTCTCACAAGATTATCATAAATTTTTTAATCCATGGAGAAGAATTTTTCTAATGTTGTGAAAATAGAATACTGAACAATTTTTTGTAAATATTGTGAATAAATTTAATGATGCAATTCATAAATCCCATTAAATGTTGAATGTGATTGAATTATAGATCATGATATAGGATGTGATTGAGTTAGATTGTAATATGAGGTTGTTACTTGTAATGACCTTGTGAGATAGTCAGGTAAAGACAATCACTACCTATTTTACAAATTAATATCTTTATTTTCAAGAGGGTGACCCCATATAAATGTATGATTTTATATAACATTAATAATAAAAAGTGTGTGAGACAATATCCATTGAGAAAAAATTTATATAATTGATATATGTGAAATCATTCTCTATTATTAGATCAAATATTATTGAAATACCCTTATAAAATATGGAAGTGGATGTTTTCAAGCCAAATGGAAAGACATTTAATTAGAAATAATTTATTGTGATTTATATTTATATTTTATTTATATATTTTATATTAATCCTTAGTTTCTAAAACCATACATTCAGATAAAAGTTTTAGAATATTTGAGATTTTTTTATCTTATAAAAAGATGTTTCCTAATTTTTAGAGGAAGTTTTTCATCACAAATAAAGTAATTCAGTGGATGTTAATCAATCACATGTCTTATTTTTCATCTAATTTTCACTAATATATAGTTAAAATAAAATGGTTTTCATGACCACATTATCATGTATCAAAACAATAACATTCTTATAAAGATAAAAAAAATTAATGGAACATTATAGGATATCATGATTCCTTTTTTTATGACTATATATTGTTTGACTGCATATTCATTTAATTTAGTAGGTATTTTGATAGATAATTGATATCAACACATTTCAATTTATGTTTTAATGATTTTAATCCCACCATTTAACTATTTTATAGGTAAGTATCACATAATTCAATTAGTGATGAATTTTGAGTGTAATTATGGAAATTTATTAAATATTGAGTTTTAGTGTCTTCATTCTGTATTGAATTTACTAGGGAATCCATACATATATTATGAAATTATATTGTTAATAGTATTTTGGATCCAATTTTTATTGTTTGAAATCAATTTTGTTATTACTATGTAAATACCAAACTGATTTTAATAAAATTATAGGTCATCAGTATTAAATGGTAAAAAATATTAATCGTATGACGTTAGAAATTTTGTATGACTTCAAAACTATGCACATCAATTTACTGAGTCAGTCATATGAATTTGATCCCATGAATCAAACCTTCCAGTCATATAACTTACTGAGTGAATTCCATTCCTTGGGATAATTTATGACATTTCATGGCCATGTTATACTTTGATTATATGACTTCAACCATTATTTCATATGAATTCCACTTTTTCATACAACTTATGAGATTTTCATTTGAATTAATGTTCGTTAGAAAATTGAATGAATATATAATAACTCGTATTACCATCATGAAGCTGATGCATGATGTGAAATTAACATTCATTCAACGCATTATATGTAACCATGTGAATTAAAATAAGTTAACTCATTTCTAATGAAAAATAAAATAGTTTCATTTGAAGAAACATAGTTTTAGGATGAATGGATCATGGTTGAGATTTGTAATAGTGAGGAAAATTGAAAATTTAGGAAATTATAATTTTAGTATCATATAGGTTTAATAACTAATAAATATTTTTTAAACTAAATCCCTTATAAAGGAAGATAAGGACAAAGTTAGTGGGAGATCTTAGGAAGAAACATACCATAGAATTTTATTTTATTGTTCTTCATTTTACATTTCTCTGTACTTATTTTTACAATTAATTCTCCTTCTTTAATTATCACTAATTCGTTATAAATGGATTGGTAAATTTCAAGTTCTCGAAAAAGATAAAGATATCCATTTTCATTCTTGAGTTAATAAATTAGTGAATAAAACATTGTCTCATGTTAAAAAATTTCAATATTCAACAGAATAGGTTAATATCATATCTTATTTTTTGGGGTTAACTCTATAAATATTTATCCTTAGTCAATTGTCTTTAATATCACTCAATTTATCTATAGACTATATAATATTGAATAATCAAGGTCTAATTGGTGAAGTATGTGAAGATTTTAAAATTTTTTGGAAGGGAAGTGTTAATATTATTTTATATAAGAATAACTTTTCATTATTGGTTATCACCTATGATATCAAGGGATAATTCAATGTTATTGTGTCATAGATAATAGTTAAATTAGAACAAAATAGAATTTTAGAAGGGACTTCCTAACCAAATAAATTATCCAAGGGTTTTAGTGGAATAAATTATGATTTCTCTCATTTACCAATAATAGGAAGAATATGTGTATAATTAAACACTATGATAGTATTTAAATAATAAATACATCCCTCAACCCATCACATTTATCATTATCATGATTTAAATCTTTTTTATTCATTATATTTTTCATATCACTAAATCCAAAAAAAATCATAGCAACACATCTTTACTCAAGTGTCACCTTATTTTGAGTATTCCTCTCTAGAAACGAACTATGGTTATCACCACAAAAACATGTATCCCCGAAAGTAATTTATTTTGCCACACCACAATAAATCAATATAGAATCTATTAACCTAGAGTCAATGTTTATCTTAAAATATTGGTATACTATACTGGGGATCATATCCAACATGATTTAATAGTTTAGTTGTCTATGTGGACTATACATACACATGATTCTCACATTACATTTTAAAATAGGAAAGTAAACATAAAATCCCAATGATAACATTTCCATTTCTTCTGGTATATACCTAAAATCATTCGTAGTTCACTTCATGGAACCTAATGGAAATAAAAACATAATAAAGGTTGAGATCATATGCATAATAATGGAAAACATAAAATGAAATATATTTTATAACAAAAAAACATGAATAATATGGCTGAGATAGAGTAATAGAATGTTTCAAGTCACTAATATCATGAAAGGGGAATACATCAATGGATTAAATAACAACATAAATAATAACCTGGGTAACATTAAATAGTTTCATAATGATAAAATGAATAATTTTGAATATCATAATCTTACCATCAAGGCCTTATTCCAAGACAACATAAATAAATAATTAAGGGGTATTCCAAATGATGGAAATATTTTTTTTCTAATGGGACCCACAAATTTATTTATGGGCTATAACAGGACCCTACCATTAAATACTTTTTCCAATACATTCATTACATGATAGAAATAAATAATATTTAAATAAATAATGAAAATAAACATCCATATTGAAAACAATGATATGATGTGTTATTATTTTAACTAGTCAAAACACCCCCAGTTTCTAGTAATTAACCCTTTAATTGTTCATTTTATGTATATAAGGTCTACAGGTGATGTTTGGGAGAGTTTGGATAAATTTTAGAGAGTTTTTGGGATTCTTAATAGGTTCACGGTTGGTTCATAGTTTTGGAAAACCATTCAACACCTATATGAAACCACACGTAGTGAGATAAGGGAAAATAAAAGTTGAAATGGTAGTGCGACACTAGTATAAACCACGTGGCTATCTAGTAGAAATCAAGAACATTGAAAATTGGATTTGGTATTTTTGAGGTAGTGCCTTCAATGTAGTTGGAGCATGGTTTGGAGGCCAGGTGAGTCAACTATGTGAGGTTAATTCTTTAAGAAGTCGTTGGGACATGGTTAGCACGTTGTTTTCCTAACCATGCAACTAAACCACGCATGACAAAGAAAATAGATCCAAAAACGGATCTAGGTCAGCCTTTTGTTTTAATGCATCATTTAAGCACCAAAATAGATTGAACAGGGTATTTTTCTCTATTAAATGATAAATAAGGTTATTCCATAAATTAATAGGAATTTTGAAGGCTTCCCTAGGTGATTACAAGTATATTCCTCATGGTAAGGGATCATTCTTAGTCATTCTTGTTTTTGTTCATATATCTACATCACCCCTCTCTCAGTTTCATAGATCTATGCTCATTATGTGTAGATATAATTTAATGGATTCTAAATATGATTAAATTTGTCTTGGTTAATATTTGGAGAAGATATCAAAGGTGAGATCATAGAGATTCGAAAATGTATTGTGACGTTTTTCGTGATATTTATCATTTTTTCCAAAACAATAAAGGTATGCGGATTCTAACTCGACTCCTCATTCTATAAATGACTAGATTAGTTTGAAAGTGATTTAATTTCAGGAAATTGATTTTGAAATTGGAGTGAAAATATTATTTAAACCTTCTTTATCGATGGTTTTGGGATTTTGTATGATGTTGTGGAATTATTATGAAATGTGCATTGATAAATGATTTTAACAAGTGATTTTAAAATGGAATCTTGAATTTATTTATGGAAAACGTTTTTCAAAAAAATTGTTTTATTGAAATGATGTTTCCATTGAAATTTTTTTTCATGTTTGGATTGGAATACTTTTTTTGGCATACTTGGTGTGTGGGTTCATGTTTCATTTACAGGTCTTGGATGAAATATGACCTTGTGTTTGGTTTTAAAGGTGCTATAAAACATGGGATAGAATAGAATTTTGACATAATGGTATATCAATGATAGATATCTAATGAGTATGGAACTGTCATAATAATGCATGCATGTTTGGATGTGTCGAATGTAATGGTTACTTTAAATGGAACTAGTGAATGGTTTTAAACCATTGTTTGGTTGCATTCTTTGGAAAATGGATTTTTTTTGGAAAACAGGTTGACCTCGAAAATTTTTATATTTAATTATAAATTATTAGTGAAAATTTTTTATATAAATTTTTTAATATAAATGTTCCTAACTTTTCTATCCAAGTGGATTGAGTAGGGAAGTCATTGTGGGAAAACCTACTGAGTTTTAGTACTCCCTCCTTATTTGGAACATTAGTGTTCCTATAGTTGTCATCTAGCAAGACATGGGTAAAGGAAAAGAATTACACATATTTAGAACTTCCACATGATACTTGATATTTTTGGTGAAGTTGGAGTTTGGAAATTTTGGAGCTTTGGAATTTTGGTTGTCTTGGAGTTTTAATAGTTTTTATTCAATTGATTACTTTGATATTGTACCCTTCGACTGTGGTACTTGATTTTAGTATGATTTGGATAAATGAAATGTTGAGTTTTTTTAGATCTTATGATTTATCATATAGTGGTTTGTTTGGGTATGTATTTTTTGGTTACATGATTTATTCATAAATGGGAAACTTATCCCCCACATATATTGAAGCCCCTTGGAATTTATTTCCTTCCATAGGAATCTTGGGGATTTCTCTTAAGTCCAAGAAATGTTCCTCTTACTTCCCAATACATTGAGAATAAGAGGTATGTTACAAATGGTATCTATTTTTTTAGTCCAAATTTCTATTCGATACAAGTGATATCAGATTGATCCATTCCTTTTGGAACATGTAGTCATCAGTTATTTCAGTCTTGGAGTTGAATTAATTCTTGTTTATTCCATGATTTGGGATCATAGAAATGAGTAGGATTTTTTGGACTTTAAATTTATATAATAAAAATACATATCTAACTTTTTTATGATGATCTTCATGTTATCAGGGAGTTGGGTTTATAATTATTTTGGAAGAACTTCTAGGTTTGAAATGTCATTGCTATGGGTTTAGCTAATGATATGAGTATGAAATGAATTAGATGAAAAAATTATCACTAGGAGTTAATATCGCATTTTGAGTGATGATATATGATTTGGTGCAATATGAATTTTTTTAAAAAATATTGAAATTGTTTTCAAATAAAAGACATTTAAAAGAGCAAGGATGAAGTATTCTGAAAATGGTTTCACTTCCAAAAGAAATGAGATATTTTATTAAAATAGTTGAATATAGAAAAAATGGATTTTGAAAGAAATTTTGTGATAATTGATGTGATATAATTTGAAATTACAATCCTTCAATTGCTAGAGTGTGAGATTAATGGCATTGTAGCTTTTTTAGAAAATCGAACCTGGTAGGTATCAAAGGAACCAACTGGAAGAAGATATGGAGAATGTGGTTTTACCTAAGCCATAGGTGAACCCACAATTGGTCTAGAGTATCATCCAAGCATTTCAAGCTATGGAAATAGGGAACCATAAGGAATATCCAAGATAAGTGGATCATTATATCCAATTCCAGAAGCAGAATCCACCAATATTTAGAGGTGATTCAGAACTAGAAAAGGTATAAGTGTGGCTGAACAGGATGAATTAGGTCTGTGATTTCATTAGCACACCAAAAGAGAGGAGAGTAAAGATAGTGACGTATATGATAGATGATCTTGCACCCCAATGGTGGGATCTATATGTGGGGGATAAATTGGAGCAAGACATTGTTTGGGAGGATTTTGAGCAATTGTTCAAAAGTTTGATCCTCATATGATCAATATATAGAGAATGACATAATTATTTAGCTTGAAGTAGGAAAATCTTTTTGTCACTAATTATAAGGATTAATTCATGAATTCAGTGCACTTTTTACCTAAATTAGATTCAATTTCTTCCTTGAAGGCATGCATCTTTGAATATAGGCTAATGTAGGATATTCACTCAAATATTTCCATGTTATGAATTACTCAAGATAAAAATATAGTAAATAGAGAGATGGTGGTAGAAAGGGACATATCAGAAGCTATGGGAGGAAAAATTATATTGATAACCTTGGGAACCGATGGGAACTACAATGTTGGGATTAATCGGAAGAGGGACACATATTTCCAAGGAGGGTGCATGCATCAAAATTAGATGCCAATATTGGTGAATCTTCTGATGAGACTAATGAAAAAAGAAGGAGGTTTCCAAGGTGGATCACTCAACTATATGAGGTGAGAGTGTACAAAAACACATAGGGAATTCCATAATTTCCACATGATGGGGATTCATTAATGCAATTATCATTGTACTCCAAGTTTCGGTGTTTGGGACACTTCCCAGGTGTCATAGGAATTATATGATTTAACATGGTGAGGATAGAATAATCAACATTATTAGTAGAATAGAGTTATCCATGGTGTTTCTAGGAATACCATGAATCCCGATAAATTGAAATCTGTGCAGCAAAACAAAGAACAAAGTGCAGTGACGAAGCAATTATATAGAACTGAGTGGGTGATGGTGGATGATAAAGATGGACCATATATGTTTAGATGTATGATTCTATTGAAATCTACACATATTACAGTGATATTTGATACTATTTCATCAAATCTATTTATTTCTACCTGTTTATTTGACTTACTATGTTTAAAACTTGAGATGACTCCCTCTATGATAAAACATCAAACTCTTCTTGGTAAAATATAATGTCAAAACATTTTTTGTTAAGCATGTTCTATAACTGTTGAGAGAGCTGAGAAAAAATTAGATTTATCTTTACTAGAGATATATGTCTGTGATATAATCTTAGGTATGTGTTGGTTGAAATTGTTCAAGGATCACAACGATTGTTATAAAAGAATAGTTTGTTTTATGACTGATAATGGAATCAAGCATCTATTAAGAAGAGAAATGTGTGTAAATGCAGGTCCAATAAGCTTGATGGAACTAGTAGTGGGAACATTTTCTTAAACTTGGAAAGATGTGACTTTTTCATTCGTAGAAGATATTGAGAATAGTTTTTTTCTAGCACTCATGGACTATTTTCCTTATGTTTTCCTCATAGATTTCCCTAGATTACCATCGGTAAGGTAATTGAAGATTATGATTGATCTCCTCTTAGAAACCGATCTTATCTCACTTATATCATATATTATGGAACCAATTGAATTTAGTGAGTTTAAATTTCTTTTATAAGAACTATAATTAAAGGGTTTAATTTAGCCTAACACATCTTTATGGGTAGCACCAGTCTTTTCCATGAAGAATGTAGTTAGAATGCTAAGGCTGTGTGGGGATTATTTTGAGCTTAACCAAACTATGATAAAGAAAAAATATACACTTCCATGAATTTTGGACTTATTTGATGAATTTAGGGGATCTAATTGGTTTTATAATATTTAATTTTCATCATGGTATCACTAATTTTAGGTACAGAATGAGGATATTCCAAAAAAAAATTCAGAAGAAGATGTGGTCATTATAAGTATATGGTAATTCCTTTTGGTCTTATGAATGAACCATTATTATTTATAGATTTGATGAATAATATATTTTAGTGATAATTGAATTATTTTGTTGTGCTATTTGTGGATGAAAGGTTGGTGTATTTAAGGACAAGGGCTGAGCATGATAAACACATGAAAAAATTTTAAAATCCCAGGAAACCATTGTTTGTATGAAAAATTATTAAAGTGTGATTTTTTTGAGGCAATAAGTGCACTTTATTTTCCATGTAATTTCTAAAAGAGTTCTTTTAATTGATCTGTAGAAGATAGAAGTTGTTATCTCTTAGAAACCTCTAAATAATGTCTATGAGATAAGAAGATGTATTGGTTTAATTGGTTATTTCTGATGACTTTTTACTCACTTCTCAAGACTAGATTTACCAATGAAAATATTTAAAAAAAGAATGTTCCATTCCAATTGAATGAGTAAGGCCATAATTATTTTCAAGAGATTAAAGATTAGCTTACATAATCACCTATCCTAATTTTTTTAGAATAAGGGAAAGGGTATGTGGTGTGTTGTGATGCTATCGTATCTGGGTTTGGGTGTATTATCATGTATGAAAACTATGTTGTTTCTTATGGGTCAAGGATATTAAGGGTGAATGAGAAGAAATACCCAAAACCTGATTTGGAGTCAGTTCCAGTTTCCATGCTTTGAAAAATAATCACCATTACCTATTTGGTTATAAAATTACAATGTTTATGGACCAACAGAGCTTGAAACATATTTTCTCCCAATGGGATTTTAATTTGAGAAGAATAAGATAGATATAATATCCCCAAATATTAAACATTGACTTCATGTATACATCTAGTAAAGGGAATTTGGTTATTAATTCATTAAGAAGAAAATCATATTCTCAGTTGGAAAAATAAGCTTCATATGAGTGGAAGTTAATATTGGTCATAACCAACATGCATGTGGAATGTAAAGAACGAGGTGATGTTGAAGTTTTCTTTGGAGTTTTTTTTCAACATTTAGTAATGATGGTTAAAAAGGCACAAAATTCATATTCATAATGTCTTGAAATGATTTAGAAACTCAACAGTGAGGAGACCATTGAGTTATGGATGCTACATGAGAGTTCACTGTTGTGGTTTAGAAATCAAATGGTTGTATATATAGAGTTTCTAGAAAACATATTATTTCTTACCACCATTAAATATGGGTAGTTTATGCATGAATAAAAATTATTTATAAGGCATTGAAACCATAGTTTTGGTGGATCAACCTGAAAATGAAAGAAATATAGTTTGTTTAAAGATGCTTACCTTGTAAGCAAGTCAAGGAATAAAATTAGTGGCTGGAAGGTATGTTATAGTCTCTACCAATTCTAGTGTGGAAATTAGAGCATATTATTATGGATCTTATTATAGGTCTCCAAATAATGGTTCATAAACATGATTCCATATAAGTGAATATGAATTATCTCACAAATTCAGTCTAATTCATCTCTATTCATAAGACACATACAGTGGAAGATCTGTCGAAAAACTATATCAATAAAGTGGTAATGATACATGGAATACTAGTTTCAATCGTACCAGATATATATCCAAGGTTTATGTCTCATTTTGGGAATAATTATATAAACCCCTTAGGACATATTTGACCATGATCATGGCATATCATCCTCAAATGGATGACCAATCTGAAAAGACTACACAAATGTTTGAAGACATGTTGCGGTTTAACGACCCGAACTTTTAAATGATATTTGTTTCCTAATTTTTTGTGTTATTTTATTTTATACTCAACAAAACTATATACTTTAATTAATGAAGTGGGTATAATTAAAATGAGACCGTTGGGTTTTGACTTTTATATGACTGTTGGTCAATATGACTGTGGGAAACTATAATCTTAATGTTGTGTGTTTATAAATATAGTTATCTTGGATAATTAATAAATAAAGAAGATTTAATAGCCTCATCTAGTAGACTCGAGCCATATGAATCCCATCTGAGGGAGCTTGGGAAGGAGGTAGCATAGCTGGGCCTTACTCTCGACTAAGCCCGAGTCTAACTTCAACGTATGAAGCTTGACAGGAATCGCCTAAGAGAGAAGTTCAAGCTGATAGCAATCACCACTCAGACAATTTTGTCCGAGCCACCCCAAGATTCTACCACTATAGCACACCTTACACTTAGGTTCTATGCTGGTGTTATAAGGGGCTATGTAATGAGACCTTAGATACCTTTTGTAATCCTTTTATATAAATAAATTTATTTTTTCATCTTATAGTAAAGTTTGTAAATTTAAAATATCGAGATAAATATAGGGTGTGTATTATTGATGAATTAAGAAAAAAATGGTATTTTAAAATATTTTTGTATTCATTAAATAATTAATAATGTGAAATGATTTTCAAAAAATTGCATTTTACAGTAGTGATTAGTGATAAATTTAGAGTCTAATAAGATCAAATTGTTTTTTTTATTAGTAAAGTAGGAATAGTAACATACCCATATAAATAGTAATGAATATTAATGAATATTAATTTGACGAAAAAAATAGAAATTTCACCCATGAATGTATAAATACATTTTAGACATCTTAAAAGTGAAAAAACGATCATAGTTTATGTTTTGGTATTTTTGTAAGCCATAAATATTTTATTTACAATTTTATAATTAATTTTATAATATAAAATTGTAATTTATTTTCATAAAATCTAATTGTTACTTTATTGTCTAATGGGTATACAATATTTTTATGGGACCTTGCTTACTTTTTTAAGGTGTTAAAAAATGGGTTACAGTTTTAAAGTTGTATTTTTGGAATAAATAATGATTTTATTTAATAATTAAAATAAAAATATTTAGAAAATTATTTTCATAAAATAGAATTAATTTTTGAATTCATAGCATCTATATTAGGTTAGGGTGAAGTTTTGGGATTTTTCTATAACACTTGAATTATCGGTGAATAGTAAAAATGCAGTTTTGAGTTTCGGGTGTTTAATGACATCATTAATGATGTTATAATGATGTAAGATTTCTGGTCGACTAATGCATAGTGAAATATACTATGAGGTGTACCAAGTGGCCAATACCATGGGAAAATACCATGGGAAAGCCCATGGTTTTGCAAATACCACCGATGAGGTGTCCCTTGAAAATTAATAATTTATTCACTCACTTTTCCTATAAATACCAAGCCATTTACCTCATTAATTTCATTCCAAAATCATCCTCAACGAATTTATGGCCTCCTTACCTCCCAAGGAGTCCTCCCAAGGTTCCCTCAAGCCTCCCAAGGTCCTGACTTTCATGCTTTAGAAGTTACACTTCAAGGTCAGGGATCCTTTCACCCTCCTCTTTTAAGTCATGACTTCCTTTATGTTGTGTCTTCTAATTTACATCTATTTATGTTTATGGTATGTTCTTATATGTTATAATTACTGTCTATTTCATGTATAATTTTTGTGATACCCTTTTCTTGGTCATCAATTTGTTTTCTGGATTTTTAAGTGATGTCGTTAGGGTGCTAAATTTTCGTAAAAGAAATCAAGCTTTCCCTTTCGT
Organism: Viscum album; assembly: GCA_963277665.1. Classification (NCBI taxonomy): domain Eukaryota; kingdom Viridiplantae; phylum Streptophyta; class Magnoliopsida; order Santalales; family Viscaceae; genus Viscum; species Viscum album. The sequence continues at coordinate 407,521,598 of OY728129.1, read as the reverse complement.
TTCAAGTTCCCTTATCTTGTGGGGTGTCATTCCAATATCCACACCATGATCTTATTTCTTTTTATTATGTCCCTATACTGAAAAATGAAACTTTTATGGATGGAATACCCCTGTTCTCACTCTATTATTATTTTAAAAAACGTAGTTATATTGTCGTGATGCTGCACAAATGATGTCGCAAAATTTCTCTCTCTTTCTCTCCAGAAATTCTCTTGTTTTATTTATGTGAATACCCACACCTATTTAGTTTCTATGGGTGTTCATAAATATATAAATATGATATATTTTATTCTTAAATTGACATACAGATAACCCTCACTCCCTTTCTATGTGTTATAAATGTTATAATGAACGTATTTTTAAGTACTTTTTAAACGTCGCGATTTTGACATGAAACCCATTTCATTGATTCTGTTTGGGTTATTTATGAAATAATTGATTATTATCTATATAGCTCAAATGATAGTAAATACCTATTAAGGGTGTTCCCTGATAGCGCTATAATTCATTGGGTAAAAAATTAATCTCTAGAGATGACAAGTTTCCCGATACCTTGGTGAATAACCTTGGTAATTTTTATGACACCTTGTGGTTGGACCTTGGTGATATGTTCATGAATGTCTAAATGAAATGTTTAAGGCACATATTCATGTTATGTTTCAAGTTATTTTTATCATGGTATTCTTATTCTTCCATTTATCTTGTCTTTAAGTTTTTATTTACGTTCTTATTGATATCACAAGTAAATTGATTCCCTTGTTTACACTTACCGGGCCTTCTGCTCACCCTTTCCTTTGAATGTATGTCTCCAGGTTATGAGAAGCAGTAACTGTACCTTGCGATAACTTATGATGAAGCCTTATTATTGGTTTAGTAGAATGTTTTATGTTGTTTTCATGTATTATATTCCTTATTTATGTGACACTAGACTTTAAAGATCCTCTGTTTGTAAAATGTTATGAAAAGTAAGGTAATAAAAAGGAGGGATGCCATAGTTGGTATCAATGGATTGTTTAGTTATCTATGGAAATTAGGCTATTAAATCTTTAGGAAGAATCATATAGAAATGTTTAAATTTAGTAAATCATCCTAGTATTTTGGTGAGTATTAAGTAAATGGTTTATCAAGCATATACATCCCTGTCTGAATACGAGCAGGTAGAGGCGGCTCTGGCATAGAGGTACCTAGGAGTAAAAACTACAACAATGAGTTTTTGGCTTGACCTGGGGTATCCTGGTACACAACAATGGGCCTTTCTTCTCTCTTGGTTACGACACTCATGGGGGATATGTTTGGTTAATCATTAGATTTTTATGAATCATTATGAAAGATTTTAGAGGAATGTAACTGTTTAAAGAATTTTTTAGACATAAATCCTTTGTAGTTAAAAGATTCATAAATGAAATAAGTTTCTCACTAAGGTTTTATTCTTTTAGAAATGGTAGGAAATAGGAGGAACTGTGCAAATGGTGACTGCAATGAACTATGCGGTGACATCCCTCTGATGGAAACCAGGATGGAAACATTCATGAAAATGATGAACCAACTTACTCAAGTTATGGAAAATAGCATGAATCAAGCTGGGATAATGATCTCACCATGAAGGGAACAACATTCTATTGATTACTTTATGCATTAACGACCACCAACCTTTAGTAGATCAACTAAGCCACTGATTGCTGAGAAGTGGATCAGCTCTATCGAGAAGATATTTTCTGTTCTCCGATGTTTAGAGCAAGAGAAGGTCACCCTAGTTGTATGTCACTTAGAAGGATAAACTAATTAGTGGTGGGAGCTGATTAAAAACATGAGGCAAAGAGTGGCGGTTGAAGCTATGGAGTGGGAAGAGTTCATAGGGGTCTTCCTCAGTAAGTATTTTTCTCATTCCATGAGAATAAGAATAGAGAAGGAGTTTCTCGAGCTGAAGCAGAAGGAGAATGAATTTGTGGGAAGCTACGAGATGAAATTAATAAGGCTTTAATGTTACACCTCTGTATTTTCTATGGATACAAATGGAAATGTTGATATATTATTCGGTGGAATGAGACCTCATCTATGAAATAATCTCTCCAACCGAGATTACAACAGCTATGAAGAGATCGTCTGAAGTGAGATGAAAGTCAAACTTGAGTTTGATGAGACAGAGTGGTCTCATAAATCAAACGACAAAAATAAATCAATGGATCCAATATTAGGGAGGAGCTTTGATCATTTAAGAGGAGGCCAGAAAGTGCAACGTCCCATGTGTAATAAATGTTAGAAGAAGCATTCGAGGAACAACCTGCTCGGGAGGAGAAAATGCTACAAGTGTAGAAGAGATGGTCATATTGTGAGGAATTGTCATAGTGAGGTGAAACCTCAAATTCCAGACACTAATGACAAGGAGAATATGGAGCAAGCCCTACCTGATGTTCAGTTCTTTTTGTGTGGACAACTTGGGCACTTTTCCAATCACTGTCCAAATCAGATGGTAGTGGAGGGGAACCACCATCAGCCTCAGCAAAGGCCGTGGGAGCAAGGTCGTGATTTTTCTATCACGACAACTGAATTTTAAGCTCCAAATGATATGGTAGCAGGTACACATGTTGTTCTCTCAAAGCTATAAAGTACTTTGTTTGATTCTGGTTCTAAGTGTTCCTTTATTTCCTCCATGTTTTAAAAGAATTTAGAATCAACCCCCGACTTTCTAAAAGTAGAGTTATCAGTCAAGACTCTTGGTTGGATTATCCAAGAATCATTAGTGTTTAGAAAATCTAGTATTTACTTTTGTGATCACAATCTTATTGAAAATCTAGTAGTCATTCACATGCTGGAATTAGATATTATACCGGGGATGGACTGGATCTCAAAGTATAATGCTACGATAAAATATAGAAGTAAGAAAATCTTAGTAGTCATGAATGGGAAACCTACTGTTATCTTCCAAGGAGAGATATCTCAACCTGATATTTGTCTAGAGGAACCTCTTATATACTTTTTTATGGAATTGATTGGTTATGAAGAAGAAGGAAATGAGAGTTTGAGGGTAGAAAATGTACCAATCATCCAGGAATACATTGGTGTATTTCCTGAGGAGTTTCCTGGACCTCCCCTAGAAAGAGAGGTAGGGTTCTCTTTTGAACTCGTACCTGGATCTCATCCAATATCAAAGACCCCATATATGATGGCAAATGTGGATCTGGAGGAATTAAAGAAATAAATCCAAGATCTTTTGGAGAAGGTGTTTATCCAACCGAGTGTGTCTCTTTGGGGAGCACCTGTTCTCTTTGTGACGGAGAAGGATGGATCGATGTGGTTATGCATTGATTATAGATAAATAAATGGGATCACAGTAAAGAAAAAATACCCTCTTCGAATAATTGATGACTTATTTGACCAACATCATGGGGCTCAATTATTCTCTAAGATTGATCTTCGAACTGGTTATCATCGGTTGAAGGTAAAGAAAGAAGATATTCCAAAAACCACCTTCTGATCAAGATATGGGCATTATGAGTTTGTTATTATTCCTTTTGGACTGACTAATACACCTTATATTTTATGGATTTGATGAATAGAGTCTTTAAATACTACCTTGATAACTTTGTGGAAGTTTTTGTTGATGATATTCTGATATATTCTAAAATTCATGAGGAGTATCAGGATCATCTAAGGGTTATTTTGAAAACTCTATGGAAGGACAGACTTTTTGGAAAGTTCAGTAAATGTGATTTCTGGTTACAAAAAGTTGCTTTCTTGGGGAAAATTTTTACCAATGAAGGAATCATAGTTTTCCCTGCAAACCCAAAAGTTGTAGAGGAGTGGCCTAAGCCTACAACAATAACTGATATTTGTAGTTTCCTTGGATTAGAGAGGTATTATAGGAGGTTTGTGAAAAACTTTTCATGAATTTCTAATCCATTAACCACGTTAACTCGAAAAGGGGTAAAGTTCATCTGGAAAAAGGAGTGTGAGGAACGTTTCCAAGAGCTGAAGAAGAGATTGGTTATTGCGCCTGTGTTAATTCTTCCTTCAAGTGGAGAAGGATTCGTTATTTTTAGTGATGCATCTCTGAAAGGGCTTGGGTGTGTCCTCAGGTGAAATGAAAAGGTCATTGATTATGCATCTCGACAGTTGACGACTCATGAGCAGAAATATCCTTGGAATCATTTGGATCTAGATGTGGTTGTTTTTGCACTGATGATATGGATGCACTATCTTTATGGGGAGAAATGTGATATATACACAGACTATAAAAGTTTTAATTATATTTTCACACAAAAGGAATTGAACATGATACAAAGGATATTTTTGTTACTCCTTAAATAATATGATTGTTCAATTCATTATCATCCCAAAAGAGCAAACAAAGTCGCTTATGCATTAAGCAGGAAAGACCCAGTTGTTATGTCCATTAGGAGGATTATAAGAGATCCTTTGATCAATGACCTAGTAAAACTAGACATTGTAGTTATAAAGGAAGGGACATCATAAACCCTAACTCAAATTATTTCTCAACCGTCACTACTAGAGAAGATCAAGAAAGCTCAGAAATAAGATCCTTTATTACAGAAGAAGTATGAGGCTGTGAAGGATGGGAAGTTTCCTGAGTTCAATACTGATCAAGAAGGTGTACTGATATTTCGTACAAGACTATGTGTTCCATCTATTCTGGAAATAAAGAAGGAGATGATGGATGAAGCTCATAGATCTACTTTATCTATACATCCTGGTATGATGAAAATTTATAGGGATCTTCATGATCATTATTGGTGGGATAATATGAAAAGGGAGATTTCTGACTACACTTCAAGGTGCCTGGTATGTCAGCAAGTGAAGGTACAGTGACAACTTCCAAAAGGGGTATTGCAACCACTAACCATACCAGCATGAAAGTGGGACAATGTCACTATGGACTTCATCACTGGTCTCCCGAGAAATTCCAAACGAAATAATGTGATATGGGTTATTGTGGACCATCTCACCAAGAATGAAAATTTTATCTCCATTGAAGAAGATTTCTCTCTTAATCAACTTTCCAAGATTTATATGAAGGAAGTGGTATGGCTGCATGAATTTCCACTTTCTATCATATTTGATCGTGATCCAAGGTTCACATCAAAATTCTAGAGAAGTCTCTAACATGCTCTTAGCACTGAATTGAATTTCAGTACAGCTTATCACCCTCAAACTGATGGCCAATCTGAAAGGACTATTCAAACACTCGAAGACATGCTGATAACTTTATCAATGTAACTTATATGGGGATGGGATAAACATATCTCTTTAGTTGAGTTCTCTTACAACAACACCTTCCACTTGAGCATTCAAATGGAACCCTATGATGCTCTAAACGGGAAGTGATGTAGAACTCCTACTTGTTGGGATGAATCTGGTGAGGGAAAGCTTCTTGGGCCTGATCTTGTGTAAGAGATAACAGAAAAGCTCTATGCCATCCAACAACACAATAAGGCTGCTCAGAGTCGTCAAAAGAGCTATGCCAACAACCGTCGAAGGGACTTGTAGTTTGATGATGGTGACAAAGCCTTTCTTCGGATTTCACCTTGGAAGAGATTCATGAGGTTTGGGAAGAAATGGAAGCTCATCCCTAGGTACATTGGCCCCTATGAAATCCTTGATCATGTGAGAGCATTGGCCTATCAGCTTTCACTTCCTCCAAATCTTGCACAAGTTCTTGATTTCTTCCATGTATCCCTCTTGAGGATGTACATACCTTACCCTTCATATGTACTAAATCCATATGTGGTAGAAATGGAACATTACCTCTCTTATGAGGAGAATCCATTGGAGATCTTGAATCATAGAGACAATGTTCTACGCAACAAGACTACCCACATTGTTAAGGTGTTGTGGAGGAACCACAAATGTGAAGAAGCCATGTGGGAATAGGAGGAGTCCATGAGATAGAAGTACCCACACCTTTTCCCATCAGAGGGTACGAGATAAAATTTCATGGACGAAATTTCATAAGGGGGGAAGAATGTAATGACCCGAACTTTTAAATTATATTTTTTTCCTAATTTGGTGTGTTATTTTATTTTATACTCAACAAAACTATATCCTTTAATTAATGAAGTGGGTATAAATAAAATGATACCACTGGGTTTTGACTATTATATTACCGTTGGTCAATATGATCGTTGGAAACTATAATCTTAATGTTTTTTTATAAATATGGTTATCATGGTTATTTAATATAGAAAAAAGATTTAATGGCCACATATAGTAGACTCGATCCATATAAAGCATATCTGTTGGAGCTTGGGAAGGAGGTAACATCACTGGGCTTTCCCCTGGACCAAGCGCAAGCTGAACCTCAATGTATGAAGCTTGAATGGAAATGCCTAAGGGAGAAGTTCAAGCTAATAGAAATCACCACCTGGGAAATGTTGTCTGAGCCACCTCATGATTATATCACTATAGCACACCTTACACTTAGGACCTATGCTGGTGTTATAAGGGGCTATGTAACGAGACCTTAGCAGCGTTGTGTAATCCTTTTATAAAAATAAAATTTTTATTTCCTCCTATGGAAAAGTTTGGGAATTTCAAATATCCGGATAAATATAGGATGTGTATTATTGATGTATTTATAAAAAAAGGGGTATTTTAAAATATTTTTGTATTCATTAAATAATTAATAATGTTAAATGATTTTCAAAAAAATTCCTTCTACAGTTGTGATCAGTGATAAATTTAGAGTCTAATAAGATAAAAGTGGTTTTTAGTGATTAGTAAAGTAGGAATAGTAACATACCCATATTAATATTAATGAATAGTAATTTGAAGAAAAAATAGAAACTTCACCCATGAATGTATAAATACATTTTCGACATCTTAAAAGTGAAAAAAATGGTCATAGTTTATGTTTTGGTATTATTGTAGGCCATAAATATTTTATTTATAATTTTATAATTATTTTGATAATTTAAAATGGAAATGTATTTTCATGAAATTTAATTGTTACTTTATTGTCTTTTGTGTGTACAATATTTTTATATGACCTTGATTACTTTTTTAAAGTGTTACAAAAAGAGTTATAGTTTTAAGGTTGTATTTTTGGAATAAATAATGATTTTATTTAAAAATTAAACTAAAAATATCTAGAAAATTATTTTCATAAAATTTAATTCATTTTTTAATTCAGAGCATCGATATTAGGTTAGGGTGTAGTTTTGGGATTTTTCTAAAACAGCTGAATTATCGGTAAATAGTAAAAATGCTGTTTTGAGTTTCTGGTGTTTAATGACATAATTAATGAAGTTATAATGATGTAATCGTTCTGGTAGACTTATGGATAGTGAGATATGATATGAGGTGTCTCAAGTGGCCAATACCAAGGGAAAATACCATGGGAAAGTCCATGGTTTTGCAAATACAACCGACGAGGTGTCCCTTGAAAATTAATAATTTATTCACTCACTTTTCCTATAAATACCAAGCCATTTACCTCATTAATTTCATTCCCAAATCATCCTCAACGAATTTATATCCTCCTTAACTCCCAGGGAGTCCTACCAATGTTCCCTCAAGCCTCCCAAGGTCCCGACCTTCATGCTTTCGAAGTTACTCTTCAAGGTAAGGGATCCTTTCACCCTCCTATTTTAAGTCGTGACTTCCTTTATGTTGTGTCATCTAAATTCCATCTATTTATGTTGATGGTATGTTAATATATGTTCTCATTACTATCCATTTCATGTATAATTGTAAAGACACCATTTTAAATCTCATAAATTTTTTTTCTGAATGTTTCAGTGACACCGTTAGCCTCCTAAATTTTCATACAAGAAATCGTGATTTCCCTTTCGTTTCAAGTTTCCTTATCTTATGGTGTGTCATTCCAATATCCTCACCATGATCTTATTTATATTTATTTTGTCCATATACTGAAAAATTAACATTTTATGGATGGTCGACCCTTTCCCTTGGTCTTTTATTATTTTCTAAAACCAAGTTGTATAGTTGTTATGCTGCCGAAATTTCATCTCAAAATTTCTCTCTCTTTCTCTATAGAAATTCTCTTTTTTTATTTATGTGAATACCAAGACCTATTTAGTTTCTATGGGTGTTCATAAATATATAAATATGTTATGTTGGATTCTTTAATTGACAAATATATAACCCTCACTCCCTTTCCATGGGTTATAAATGATATAATGATCTGGTTTTTATGAACTTTTTAAATGTCCCGATTTTGACATGAAACCCATTTCTTTGATTCTATTTAGGTTATTTATGAAATAATTTATTATGATCTATGTGGATCACATGAAATTAAATACATATTAATGGAGCACCCTGATAGTGCTTTAATTCATTGGGTAAATAATTAATCTCGAGAGATGACAAGTTTCATGATACCTTGGTGAATAACCTTGGTACTTTCTATGACATCTTTTGGATGGACCTTGGTGATATGTTCATGAATGTCTAAATGAAATTTTGAAGCCACATCTTCAAGTTAGGTTTCAGGTTATTTTTATCATGGTATTCCTTTTCTCCCATTTCCCTTGTCTTTATATTTTTATTTATGTTCTTATTGATATCACAAGTAAACAGATTCCCTTGTTTACCCTTACTGGGCCTTCTTCTCACCCTTTCCTTTGAATGTATGTCTCCATATTATGAGATGCAGTAATTGTATATAAGATGAAATTATTATAAAGCCTTATGAGTGGTTTATAATAATGTTTTATGTTGTTTCCATGTATTATGTTCCTGATTTCCAAGACACTAGACTTTAAAGATCCTCTGTTTGTAAAATGTTATGAAAGTTATGTTATAAAAAGGCAGGATGCCATATTCGAGCTTGTGTTGTGGATTTTGTTGTCTCATGGGAAGGGAATTTTTCATTAGTGTAGTTCTCATATAAACAAATCTACTTGTCCTAGATGCATATTTCTCCTTTTGAATATTTTTATGAGAATCCTTGTTGTTATCCACATTGTTGGGTGGAAACAGGTGACACTTTACTAGTCCAGTGGAGCCTTGTCCAAAAAAACAACTACAAACATTCAGTTGAATAAGAAACTAAAGGAGATGGATCAGATTCATAAAAAACCGTATGAGGACCATCATTAATGGCCATTCTCATTCAAAGATAGTGATCATTTGTTCATAAAGATTTTTACTAGTCTTGGAAATTGACATTTAGGGAAAAGAGGAAAGTTATCTCCACAATACAAAGACCATTTTGAGATACAGTAATGGGTTTTTGAGGGGTAATATAATTGTGAATTTTCACCATGTTTTAATATGGTTCATACTATATCCCATGCATCTCAGTTTAAAAGGTAACATACTGATCCTAACTAGGTGGCCATATGGGATCACATTGACCTAGAGTTGGATGCTTCATTGGTATATATCCTTACGTGGATTGCGAATATGCAAGGGAAATTCTTGCATGGAAAAGTCATTGATCAAGTGTGGGTTTTTTGGATACATAATAAGATTCAATAAGATAGTTGGGAATGAGAGAAGGAAATAAAAGGGAAATGTAAAAAACTATTTCAGGGCAACGATGGTTTTTTACTTTCTGGGGAAAAAATAACTAATTTTGGGGATAAAGTATCACCTATGGTTTCTAGTGAGTAACTCATTAATTATAAATTTCATGTATATAAAGTATATGGGTGATGTTTGGGAATGTTTGAATAAATATTTTTGGGTTTTTGGCTATTTTCTACAGGTGAAAAATTGGTGTACAGTTTGGGATAACCATACAACACCTATAGGAAACCCTGTATAATGAGAAAAGTGTAAAGGAGAAGCTTCATAGGTGGTGCACACATTGTATAAACCATATGGATGCTTTGTAGAAATTGCGCACTTTGAATTGTGGATTTTGTATTTTTGAGGTAGTGGCTCCGGGATGGTTGTCACATGATTTGGTGACCATGCAAGGCAACAGATCAAGGTGCATCCCTAAAGTAGTGGCTAGCACATGATTATCACACAAGTTTCTTATCCATGTGAATAAACTATGTACTGAAAAGAAACTAGATCCCAAAAAATGGATCTAGATAGGCCTTTTGTTTTAATGCCATTTTTTCCCCAAAATGACACTTACTCTAGAATTTTCTCTCTAAATAGTGAAGGAAGGTTCTACCATCGATCAAGAGGAAATCCTAAGGATCAAAATAGTGATTGGAAGCTGATTCCTTATAATAAGTGATCATTCCTGGTCATTCTTTGTGTTTTTCATAGATTTACTTTGCTCTATCTCTCGGTTTCTTAAAACTACACACACTATGGGTAGATCTAAGATTTTTTATTCCAAATATGTCTCTATTTTTCTTCTGTTATGTTTGGTGAAGAGATATATGCTGATTTTATGGAGATTAAACTTAGTTTTGTGATGTTTTTCATGTTTTTTATCATTTTCACCAAAACTCTCGAGGTAAGTGGCTTCACTCTAAACTCCTTTGGCTAGAAATGATGTTTTAGTTTCAAATTTATTTTATTCCATGAAATTTATTATGAAATTGGTGTGAAAAATAATATTGAATCCAAATTTAGTGATGTTTTTTGAATTTTTTTATGATGTGGAATTGTTATGGAAAGTGCTTTGAAAAATGATTTTAAAATGGTGATTTTAAAATTGTATCTTGGTTTTATTTATAGAAAAGTATTAAAATTAAATGCTAGTTTTATTGAAATGGTGTTTTCAATGAAATGTTTTTAATCTTTTTATTTTCATGGTTATTGTCTATACTTGTTGTGTGTTCATATTAAATTTTTTAGGCTTGGTTGAAATATGGCCTTGTGCGTGGTGAAAAAGGTGTAGTGGAACATGGGATATAATTACCTATTGATGGCTTCATATATTGATGAGATACTACTCATGAGTATGGAAATATCATAATGATGCATTCATAGTTAGATATTTGGAATGGATAGGTTATGCCAAATGGAACTCATGAATGTGATTAAAGCGGTTTTTGGTTACAATCTTTGAAAAGTAACTTTTTTTTGAAAATTGGTTGATATGGAACTTTTTTATAATTAGATATAAATATTTTATGGAAGGATTCATATATAAATGTTTCTAACTTTAAAATCCTATTGGTGTGAGTAGAGAAGTCACTGGGAAAACCCTATTTAGTTTTAGTACTCACCTCTACTCTATCACTTTAGTGTTTTTGCATATGTATTGTATCAAGATATTAGAAAATGTAAAGTATCACACATATTCAGATATACCTTGTGGTACTTGGGCTTTTAGGTGGAGTTGGATTTTGGAGCTTGTGGAGCTTTGGAGTTCAGGTTCTCTTAGATTTTTAGTTTTTTTTCTTCTGTTGTGCTAGTTGATAATATTAATATTTTGATAAATGAAATGTTTTTTTGTATTTAATTGTTATCATGAATCATATAGCGGTTTTTTTGTGTTTGGGTTTTTTGTTTAGTTGTTTTATTATTAATATTAAAATTGTCCCCCACATGTATTGAATCCCTTCGGCATTTATTGTCAGCCTTTGGCTTATTGGGGATGTCTCTTAAGGCTAAGTAATGTTACCTATCCTTCTCAAGACAATGAAAATAAGTGGTATGTTACACATCATATAGAATAACATTATTAGAAACCATAAATTTAAACTACGTAACCCCCTGTGATATAAAACTATTTCTATGTTTGATAACATACAAGACACACAAGAGGAAGAATAAACGAATAGAAAGAATATTATTTTTTAAATATGGCCATTATAAAATAGTTGTTAAGTTGGTGGGTATGAATAGGTATAATGCGATTATGTAATATATATAAATTTATACTCAATAAAAATTATTTATTAAGGTTTTATAAATAAAAAGTCAATTCTTAACAATGCCATTTTATGTTTCAAAAATATATTTTCTTGAAATATTTTTTTTTTTTATTTTTGTAAGAAAAAATTATTAACAATTTCTATAATGTATAGAAATCTTATTTAATTTAAAAAATTTCATTTTTGAATTCAAATTTTTTAAAATAAATTAGGATTCATTTTTGATATTTTTCTAAAAAGAATGATTTTTCCCTGATTGGTGAAAAATAATGATTTTAATTGAAACCGTATTTTATTTTACAGTATTTAAAAATTAAAATTCATATCATGATTAGATTTAAAATTTAACTAGTTAATTTTAATTAGAAAATACAAATATCATATTTTTAATGAAATTTTTACTTGATCTAGGTATAAAACATTTTTATACATAAAAGTGCATTTTTATTGAAAATCCCTTTTTGTTTTATTTTATGAATTTAATTTTAAATAAAAATTTTACCCTTTTGTTAGTTGAATTTTGAATAATTGATTCTAAATTTAGAATTATGAGATAAAAATTTATTTATTGGTTTTCTTTTATTGTTGGTCATTATGATTAGTAATCGTAATAAATATTTATCACCCTAGTAAGATAAAATTGAGTAATTAAGGTGAAAAATAACTTGATAAGGACTATTATATATCCATAACAATTGCCAAAAAATAATTGTATGATTCTATTTAAAAAATAATATTTATAAATTTGTAAATATGATTTTGTTTCACTTGACTATGACTTCAATCCTTATATTATTTTATGTAATGAAAAATAAAAAATATTGTTGTATTTGTTTTATTTACTCTAAATTGTGGATATATGAATGAAAAGTGACTGTGGTTGGAAATAAATCTTTATTTAAATGATAATTTTTTTATAACGGTATTTTATATCTAATTTTTTTGATGAATTAATTATCTTAGACTCATATACAACAATGATAAATTATTTATTCAATTTATAGAAAAATATAATAAATGAAATTAAAAATGATAAAAGAGATATAATTTGGATGATTTATTATCTTGTGCTAATTTTCTTACACAAAAATAAGATATTAATAATTTTTTAAATGATTATATTTTAATTCCACTATTTTCATTTTTTTTTCAACGTTGGATTATGTTATTAGATCCAAAAATGACATTAATGATATTTTATATTAACAAATATTTTATTAAATTATTTAAAAATCATAAAAATACTAAAATTGGGAATTTTATAATACTAAATAGTCTATAATATCATCCATTTACCATTTATGATCCATATTTGATCTCATATATAAAATTATAGAACTTTAATTTTGAAAATTGATTATAATAGTTGAAATTAAAATTGGTTAATTTTGGGGGTTAAACCAAAAATTACGAATTAGAATGATATCTAAATATATAAAACTTTTATGGGTATCTATATTAAATCTATATCTCCCATATATTCTATGAAATATCATGTCAGGAATATTTTAGATAATTTTGAAACGTATTATGTTATAATATTTCATATATTTCCAAAAATTCCATTAGTGATATTTTATAAAACACAATATTTCATAAAATAATATAAAATTTCTAAAATATGTATATTTATAAAATATAATGTTATATTGTTTAAAATATCATACATGGTTAATTTATGGGTAACATTCCCTTTATGGTATATTTGTTCCCCCGTAACAATTAAAAAATATTTTGTCATGTGAATTGTTAGAAGGGTTATTAGGTGGTTAAAACAAAAAGATAAGGATGAAAACAAAAACATAAGTGATAAAAATATTATTTTATAAGATTACATTGACTCATTATCACTATATAGTTGAAAAAAATCAGTTTGGACCTATTTTAGGATGAAAATTAATTTATATTAATTTAATAATTTAATAAATTCCATGAATTCCCTTCTATCACTTAAAAAAGGGAACCTCTTTCCTCTTCTCTCCACACATCATAAGACATTTATTCTCAGACCATACATACATGAATACATTCAAATATTCATGCTACACAATTTTGATAATTGATTCTTTCTAATAGGCTATAATTTTAGGGATGAAAGAATAATTTAATAGATAATACTTAATGGATAGGTATAACTCTTAATAGTGCATTTTCAATATTATTTCTCCTTCCACCTCCTATGAATCCATGTAATCCATTATAAAATAAGTAATTTAGTATGATATATATACTTAATTTTATTTTTATTATTTAACAACCATTTCATCCTCCTTTCCATTATATAAATATGAAAACATCGTTCGTGCGTAAGTTTGACTAATCATCTCCATATAGTAGTTTAATTCATTTTACATTGCTAAATTCATTGGATGGTTATATTGATGGGTTTAAAGTTTATGTGTTATATTTACGAAATATTTATTATTATTTATTTATAATGTAACATCTACTTACTTATCTTCTAATCCATTGGAAAATTATAATATCGCTCATGCATACGTGTGGACTTCCACCTCCACATAGCGATGTGATTTGTTTCTCATTTATTTTTTACATTGACTGTAATAAAAATATATTTAATTAATATATATGTTATATATGAAATAGTAATGACTCTATAATTCTTAATTATTATTTATCTTTATTCTTTCTCTCGTCAAAAAGTAAAAACAATGTTCCTGTGTAAGTATGACATATCGTCTCCCTAACGATGTAATTCATTTTTTAACATTATTTTCTAAGGATAAATATATATTTATTTATAATTAATATATATAATATTAATATAATTTTTAACATTATTGATATGATTGAACTATGATAAATTTATAAAGGTAGATACTGTTGAATCAAAACACACATTAAAAATGAAGTAGTTGTCACCAGGAATAATAACATTAATAAAGAATTGTTATTAAATGAGTAATGTGGTATTATAAGATATAATATATGGTATGATATGTATATAAAAAGTAATATAATACATGTATAATAAATAAATATTTATTATATAGGATTTCATAATGCGTTTGAAGAAATATGATACTTGAGGTAAGGGATTCTCATCTCACTTTTATTTATGTGGGATACATGCCATATTCACCACTTTTTTATTTTATGTTTTAAATATACTTTCCAAGAATGGTTTATTATAATTATTATAATATATTGTATTGGTATTTATATATAAATAGAACTTTTCCTCTTTAATTAGGCTTTTACTTGAAATTTATGAAATTCATAAGGGATTTGAATTGGGATTTTTGTACGTGAACTTCAATTGATGAAATTATGTATCCCACTAAGGATAAATGCATTTAATTTTAGTATCCTATATTTATTTCGTAAAAATAAATTTCTATCCATTATTTTTTATCATTTTATGTACTCAAGACAACAAAATAATTTTTTTAAGGAAAATTGACTTTATTTCTCTATTCGATCGAAAATAATTTTCATTCAATATACATGTTTTATGAAAAAAAAAATAATGAATGTTTTTAATATTGTACTATTATTTTATAAATTATTTTTTTTCCAATGGTTTAATTATTAAAAAATATTTCTAAAAGGAATCTTATTTTTATTTTCCAAATAGGTTACTTTTTTAATTTTTAACAAAACTTTATAAGATTGTTTTTTTAACTTATAAAGGATTAATATGATTTCATGCTGCCATGATCACTTATTTATTTTTGGATTCCATTGAAATATTGCAAGGTTATTTTCAGATTTAATTTATTTGTATAATATTTTGTTACTATTTTTATTTCTAAAATTGATTTTCATAGTGGAAAGGTTATTTTCCTCATGAAATGTTTTAGTGATATTTTATTGCAATTTTTACTTATGAAAACATCCATTTATTTTTATTATGATTTACTATAGATATCATCCAATGATAAAATTATTATTATTTATTTTAAGGTTTTATAATTCTGCCAATGAATTTTTTATCATGCCATTTATTTTTATGGATAATATAATGATGTATTGATGAAATTTGTATTAAACATGTTTTATGTTCATGAGTTATTCTATAATGAAATAATGAATGCTTTATGATCTTATGGAACATATTTTTATGGATTTTACTATGTGGAGGTTGGTTCTATAATAATCCATGGATGATTCATTATGTTATAAACTAATGCTGTGTGGTTCCATTATAATTCAAGGACATCCTTTTATAGATCTAAAATTTATTAAGTAATATTTTATATCTATGATGTATTTATGGAAAACAAGTCAATGTTATTGATCCAATTTGGAAAAAAACTAGTTGTTCATTATCCACTATGGGAATCAAGTCGATGTTCTGGATCCTGTAATAAATATAGGTGTTGAGAACTAATTTATTTTGAATTTTTGGGATTGGTATTTAATATTGGGATATGTAAAGGTTTATATACCTATGCTGGTGTCACTCATTTATGAAATTAATATATGGTAATACTTGATTTACAATTATTTATCACTCCTAAGATTTATGTATTTTGAAATGATAAGGCTATATGGTGTGACTCATGTTTATAATCCATGATAGATTGTTTATTAAAGTTTTAAATTTTGATCAAAATATCACACCATTATTATTATATTATTATTTCATATGATCAAGTATTGATATCACCCATGCGTACCCTTACTGATCATCTATGATCATCGATTCTTTTATTTCCTTTACCCAGGATATGAAGAATATTTTTTAGTATAGTATGTATAAGAATTTTTTAATGTGAAATGATCTTTATGGGTGACATTATATATTCTTCATGAAATTAGAATATTGTTTTTCCAGTATCCAAATACACTAAAACATTACATTCTTTATTCGTGTATTTATAATATTTATTGAATATTAATCTTAAAAGTCGTAATATTTATGTATGAAAATATTATTCCATATAGTTGATATTTGAGGAACGTTTTAGTAAATATTTGGGGATTAAGGTTAGAAAACTTTTGTGAAAACCCTAGGTATAAGTCTAACTATAGTATAATATCTTAATTTTTTTGTAAGGAAGTGATTATTTTATTTTCATATAAATACATCCATATATGGATACCACATGTGGATGTGATTTTGGTAATAGATTCAGCTATGTTTTATAACCATGAAAAGTGTTTCATGAGAATATATCATCCATCATTTAGTTGCACAGTGATTTTACGCTTACTATGTACCTTCTTTGATACTAGTAGGGGATATAATTGGATTAACTCACATTTTCATTATAAACCTTTATGAAGGATTTGAATAGATTATAATCATCGATAACCATGGGTAAACCTAAGGATTCATAAAATAAAAATTTTGTTTAATAATTTTAGCATCCTATAAATTATGATTATGTAGTTTCCCACAATTATTATTGTTTATGATATTATGTTTTTTTTTCAGTCAGTGGTCAGTAATAGGAGGAACTGTGTTAACATTTAATTTTATGGACAATTTGATTATTATGTGAAGCCAAAAGGTTGACGACTACAGTGAAATTTATTTTTATTATTCATAACAAGTTAACATTATTATGATTAAAAAAATACATCATAAACTAACACTTGGACTAGCTAAAGAATATATGGATATAGATTTTTGAGAAATCGGGTGGTGGGGACCATGAATAAAATAATATTCAAACTCATATATATATAGAATACGGGAAGACGGACTCAATGTAATATATATATGATATTATAATCTTTTTTATGAGTGGTAAAGGACATAGAGTAAAAAATTTATGAGGAAAAATATAATTTTCAGAAAACATAATGGATGATAATAATAGTTTAACAAAGGCATCATTGGTGGTTAAATGTATCAAATGTGCAATATATGTGCATTATGAAAACTTATTTCCTAATGGAAAATATCAAGAAGAGTATCAAAACGTTTATATGAGTAACATTTATACTTGTTATGATGAAGATAATTTAAATTACATATGAAATAAAAATGGTGATAGGGAATAAGATGATGAATACTAATTAATGATTTAAGAAGGAAGTGGGATTATTAAAGTGTTTATGTATTGGAATTAATGAATTATGTTTTCGAACTGTAATATAAATGATATTCTATTTTTTATATTCATGAAATAGTTGTGTATTTTCCATAGAAATTTTTAACAAATTTTAAATAATATGTTGAATGGTACCATTGACTGATAAAATAGATTTTGTAGTGATTTAATATTTTTTGTAAAACATTTAATTTAAATAAACATAATTATTAATATATTTTAGATGATGAAATAAAAATATGTAGTTAAGGTAAAATAATTATTGATATTGATAAAGTAAGTGATTAATATTATGTACCTTATAACTAATTATGGATTTGATGAAAATGTGTTTTATGATATAATTTATGGAGTTTAAAATATTTTCAATTTATGGAATAAACTCAATAATCTATAGTATTATTTAAGAAAATAAAAGATATTAAATAATGGAAATTACACATGTTTTCATTAACGTTTTATAGTTAATTTGGGTTATTACCACATTTCATGAGAATGTATAACCAAAGTATTCACATATTTGGTATGTGACATAAAAATATTCTTTTTTTGTTTTTTGTATTAATGTTATGTTATTTTGGTAAATGTTGTGACATTCATTCTAATTTTTTGGATTTTTTTTGGGTTACCATGTTTTGGAAGGGTTTCAAGGATAATTATTTATGGAATGGTATAAGTTTATCTTTGAATTGGTTATTAGATATGATGTATGATTTTTATTTATTGGATAACACAAGGTATTCAATTTGGTTTTTGTAAATATATTGAGATTTTCATAATTACTTTTCATGATTTTACAATTCTTATAAACTATTGAATTCTAATTCTAATTCTTTGGGAATGAAAATTTTATCTTGAATATTCATTTATTGGGGTAAGTGTTGGAGTATAAATTGATAAAAGAACATCTAAAGCTTGAAATTGTGTTTATGATAACAAATGAAATAAAATAAGTAAATTTTTATATGTACTATTTTTTATAGTTAAATAATTCATCAAATTTATGAAACTGGTCATGAAATAAAAAATTATACTTTTACCTTCATTTCTAACTAATATATGGTCTTTTTAATTATCATAGATTTATGGTTTTTATGGTCGTTAACATAATTTTGAACACATTATCTATCAATATCAATTACTCTATGAGAGTTAGTTTTTTTGTTCCATGTAAATAATTTAATTTCTCACTTATTTTCTACATATCTAATAACCCAATTAAGTGTTATTTTTTTAACCATTGTGTTTCTACACTTTACTTTTTGAAATGAAATTTTATTAAACATTTTTATTATGTGAGTTTCAAAAAAAGTATGTTAAAATATCAAACCATTGATAACTAAGATAAATTTAAAGTGTAAAATTTATTTAAGTTGTGACATAGATGTAACACACTTCAATTTTAAAAGATAACTATATTTGATGGCATAAAAGGCACGCAACATGAAGCATAATATGATTAGTGGGGACCCTATGGAGAGGGGTTTTCATTGTGCGATAGATGGTTCAAGAGGGGAGGATGGGGAGATTTCCGTATACTTTTTCCATGGAATATATCGAGAGAAGATCGAGGTGCAACAACCACTGTGAGTAGATTTAGACCCGAAGATTCAATGTTTATTCCATGAAGTTGTATTTTTTTAATTTTATGCACAAATCCACATATTCTAGTTGTTTTAATGTATTAAAGACATGATATGATTAGTGACGACCCTATGGAGGTCGATCTGTGCTTATTTGAGAAAAAATGGGGAGGTATAGGGGTTTCCTGTTCTGAAAACCTGAATATAGGGGGTGTGGTTGTAAGAACACAAACATTATATTCTTCAATTTTGTTGAAGATTTAATTTTCATAAGTACACTATATTCTCATTAAATACACTTTATTTATTTTAATTACATGTTTTGTGGTAGTACATGGAAGTGTTCTTGGCCATGTGAAAAAGACCAATGGCGTATAATGTTTTGAAATTACACATCATGTACTTTGGGTACTTTCCATGTAGTTGAACTTTGTTAGAACCCATGTTCCCCTTATCCATGTAAACTTACATGTCCAGAAGGAGAGTCTAGACTACACACCATGCACTATAAAGTAAACATCATGTTATTTTTCAATCTTTATTGTTTTTTGTGTTTTGTGCCATGGAATTCAGATTTAGTACTTGCGATTAAGACATTTTGAGTGTATTTATTATACAGAACACAATAGTGGGATCATTTTACAATATAGAGGTCATTTGGATAGTGTTTTGTACCATTATTTTTTTAGTAAGATGATTTCCCTGAGTTTTGGATTCAAACCCCTCTAATTGTATGGGTTATGAGCTAAGAGCCCTAGGTGAAGGATGTAAGATCAGTCATTGGATAAGACTGACTATGTGATGGATTTTTATCAAAGTTACTTATATGGATTATATAAGGTGTAATTGATTAATATCTATGTGTACATCTTTGTTCGTCCATGCATATTAGGACCAGTTGATCAAGGTTAATTAATATGTGGTTTAAATCCTATGTTTGAGGATTAGGTTGCCTTGAGCCTTTGGGATCTGTTTGGGATCATTGGATAATGGTTATGGATAAGTGTCATTGTGGTGTTGAGTTGAGTCTGAGGGACTATTTAGGATTCCCTAGTGGATTGGTTTCTGATCAATTGTTTATTGGATGTCATGTTAAGCTGTTAATAATGCCTACATAGAATGGGTTGTGTACGAACCCAGTTCTTCATTTCAGATATGTCTTTCCTTTTCTGTTGATTTTGGGGAAAAGATTAATTTCTAGAAATTTTTATAGCAAATTATGTATACTTTATGAGTACATGTCGTGAACTTGGTTACAGCGGGTAGCTGTGTATTGGTCGTGTAACGGCTATGCACACGACTGTGTGTGGTGACCTGGAGATTGCCTAATGCGGGGGCCAAAAAAGGAATGTACACACCATGTTCTTCTAAAGTACACACCTTGTACTTTCTTTTTTTCATTAAATGTACCAGAGTCACGTATTTTTGACATAATCGTCTTCTTCTCTGCCGAACTCAACTGAGACCATCTGTACTGTATGGATCTTCGCAGAGCCCCTGATCGAGTGTCCATTCTCTAAATCTAACATTTCCAGCTGCATTGGAATCACATCGTTGATTTCTCTCTACTTCTTGAACACCTTATTTTTATTCCATCTCTCTTTTGAGATATATTCTGTTGAGCGTTTTAGATGTTTTTATAGATATATAGTGTTCTTGGGTGATTCAAGGATTGAGGTTCACGTATAACGATCTCCCAACACCGAGTTAGGTGGTTAGTGCCTTTCCGTTGAAAATGTTTGAACTATATGTGCAATTTTGTCCAATACCCTTGAACGTGGTATTGCATGTTTACCGTTTTAACCCTGTTATTTTCATGTTGTGATGGTATGCATGATTAGAGGTTAATTGGATGTGAGTTGGGTTGATTTCTATGCTTTGGATGTGTTTTCCCATGCATGTTATGTTTACAGTCGTTTGGTCATGTTTAGCCTGTTAGGCCTCCTTGATGTTTTTCCATGCCTAGAACTATAGGATGGAGAGATTATTTAATCTGATATGCTTGATATACTGTAGACAGTTTATCCACGTAGTTCGTGGGGTTTACTTTGGCCGAATATCATTGTTATGCTCGTTTGACTTACACAGGGTCGTGAGAACCTAGTGTAGTAGACTATAAAGAGAATTGACCATGTGATCTTCCTTAGAGAGTCATTAATCACTTTTGAATATAAGGGGAATTGATCGTGTGAGCTTCCTCATATATTCATTACTCACTTTTGACTATAAGGATAATTGACTATGTGAGCTTCCTCATATAGTCTTTAATCACTTTTGACTATAAGGGGAATTGAAACTAAGTGATTATTCTGAGAGTCTTTGGTATATCATTGTAATTGAATCAGAGGGGATAGATTGTGTGTACTTCCCAAATGGTTACCATCTTTGATTAGATGCTTACTTGATATGTGGAATTGAATGCTTTGAAACTGTGGAATTATGTACTGTTGAGTACTTCCTTGTTTACCACTCTTTTACTTATTTCCTTTCATATATATTCACTGACTATTAGGCACATATGATTTGGTGGTTTCCTACTGGGATTAGTCTCACACCCTATTTAGGTTATGCTTTTGGGCCCAAACAGATTATATTGTTGCAGGTATAGATAAGGGCAAGCGCCCTTCTACTTCAGGTACTTGACTGCTTTGGAGCTGGAGAGCAAGGGACCAAGCTAAGGTTTGTGATGTCCAAGAGTTGTTTATCTTCTTTCCTTTGTACTTTTTTTATTTCTGTATTCCAGCATTGTGACTTGTTTTGCTTCTTTCCTATACATATGTATCATGCATCATTATATATATGTTCCCCAGTTTATTCTTTCAGTCTTCTATTTTTTACTATTTTATGATATTATTATTTATTTCTCTATTGTATGTCTATTTTGCTTTCGTTGTGTACTCTTCCAATGAGGGTGTATTTTTCCCACTATCACACCCACGGCCATCGCTTCTAGTTAGCAGCCTCTGGCATTTTGGGGAAATTCGCTTGAGGCCATGTGACCAACCGGGTGCGGGGCGCCTCTGGGTGCCTTCTGAAACTGGGACATTACAAAGTGTTACCAAAAGGTGTTTATTTCTTCTTGACATACTATTTGGAGACTATTTCTAGGGATAGGAAGGAATAGGTACTTGGTAATAAGTAATGCTTGGGAGTAGCTAACTTGTGTATAGGGAAAAGCCAATTTACCTTGTTAATTACAATTTTTCTAGTTTTGTAATTTTACAGTTGATTTTATTTCACCATTGGGTGATTAACATGTTTTCCACTGTTATCATTGATTTTATTGAGGTTCTATTTCTATTTCAACTCAATGAGATGAGGTTAAGACATCTCATGCATTATATAGGAACTTGCATGAAATCACATGTGATGCATTCTTACCATGCCATTTAGGGTGCATTAGTGATTGCATGTTGTTGTGATAGATGTTGTGCTATATATTCATGTTGTTTCGATAGATTCCTTGATAGAATCATTGCTTTTTGATAAGGTATTGCTTTGTGTAAGGTCTTGTTTGAATGAACGCCAAACTTTGGTTTTTGAGGTGTTATGGGCCCTCATGGATGGGAATTTTCTAGATCATTGCCTTGTTTCCCTAGAATATGACATGTATAAGATTCCAATAATTGATTCTTAGGGAGTATGGTCCCTCACATATCGGAATGTGGCACTTTAATGTTCGTTTTAGTGTTTTTCTAGGTTTCAGAGTAGTTTCTGAGCCTTACTGTCCGGAAAAACCTAGAATACACGGCGTGTAATGTTGAATACACACCATGTGTTCTTCTATTCAGGAAGAAATTGTTTCTCATAATTACATGTTGTGTACCATATTTACACTCCATGTAGTCTCTAACTGTGTATAAGACTATGTGGGTGGGGACACGAATTTTGGAAAGCTTGGGTATGAAACACCGTGTACCGGATGTACACTCTATGTCGTATGACCGTGTAACCGTCCATGTCACTAAAAACACTGGTCGGTTGAGTATTTTATAATACACTCTATGTCCATCTAGAACACGCCATGTACTGTAAATCGAGTATCCGGCCATTTTGAAAAAAACACGGGTCGGTTAAATATTCCTAGTACACATCATGTCTGGCACAAACAAGCCGTGTAGAGTCATCCATGTAACCGGTCGTATCACTAAAAACACAGGTCAGTGCAGCTTGTCTACTACACACCATGTCTGGAAATAACAAAAACATGTAGTATTTTTCTATGAGATCAATGTGGATTAGCCATATAATATAACTCGGACAGGGAAAAGGGATTCAAGTACACATCGTGTGTTAGGACAAGACGTTGTGTGTTTGGGGTGTTACACGACCAGTTGTGGCAGGAGTACACGCCCATGTAAAAGGCTTGAGGGAATAGACCGTGTAGGATTTATACACGCTGTGTATCCATGTTTTGGGAAACATTAATGTTTTCTTTCTCCTATTACCTTATTTTACTTCCACGTTTTGAGTCCCAATAAATCTTGATCTAAGGTGTGTGCTCGACCCTGCAGAGTCATTCCACTAAGACGTCCTCCAGTTGTATGCCAGTTATAGGGCGGTGATCAAACACCGGATATCGCTGATCAGGGACTACCGGTAGATCCTCGAGTTATGACAGTCTTTGCACCAACAGTTATACCTGACGCAGGTGTCGATTCACAATTCAGGTAAGGCATTATATGGATGATGCATACCTTCCAGGGAGCATCACCTCCTACCCTGTTGATGGCTGAATTGACGTGTGTCTTTCTACAGCAGCATCCTCCCACTTTTTCAGGGTATGGAGGACCCCATGCTGCAGAGTCATGGCTAGAATCCATGTTAGAGATCTTCGAGAATCTGGAGACGCCTCTAGAGAGGAGGGTCAAGCTCTCTACCTACATGCTTCGAGAATCTTCCAAGAGGTGGTGGGATGTGATCTCATAGGGTGTACGCCAGGAATTCATGCCTTGGGATGAGTTTTAGCGCACCTTCTACGACTACTTATATCCAGAGACCTTGAGGGATAATCGAGTCTGAGAGTTCATGAGTCTGGAGTAGAGTACTCTTTCTGTTGTGGAGTATTCTTCTCCCTTTACCATGTTGTAGTGTTTTACACCCTTTCTAGGGGGATATGAGTTGTTCCTTGAAAAGATGTTTGAGGATGGTCTCAGGTAGTATATCTGATCCCAGGTGAATATCTTTAGGTTAACTTCGATATCCTCTATTGTCAACCAGACGCTTATCACAGAGCGTAATATGAGGGATTCTGGAGCTATGGGCTGGGGCGGTTCAGCATCCAGGGTTAGTGCTCCTCTGACCGATAGTAGGAAGGTCCGTAGGGAGAATATACGAGGAGATCTGAGTAGATGGGATGCACCTTCAGGCAGCCAGGTGATATATTACCAGTGTGGAAGGGTCAGGCATATGATGCCATATTTCCCGAGAGACCCATTGGAGTGCCGATCATGTGGCAAGATGGGTCATATTCAATTCTTCTTTCAAATCTTCTCACCAGCAACTGGTGACAGGGGTTCTTCGATGACTCCTTGTTTGGAAGTAGCACCACCAGTTTCTCACTAGTCTGGGAACTAGAGTTATTCCAGTCATTCATGATGAGGTGGAGGTTGGGGGCATGGTAGTCAGTCACCAGGATTTCAGTGAAAATAGGTGGGATCATCTCAGAGTGGTCAAGAAGGGTCATATGGCCGCGGTGTAGGCTAGACTTTTGTAGTGGACAAGACCCAGTAGGAGCAGGATCCTAAACCCTATACTGTTCGAGGTATGATTCTAGTTGCCTCAATTTTATCTTCTGCTCTCATCGATATAGGGGCTTCCCATAGCTTTATATTTGTTGTTGTTGTGTAGGGAGTTGGGCTCTGTATCGTTTCTTCTACTGATACATTGATGGTAGACACTCCGTTGGGGACCAAAATGACAAGTGTGCATCAGTGCATGGACTTCCCTCTTGAGGTTAGTGGGTGTCACTTCTTATGGGACCTTTATGTCCTAGAGATGGCAGGTTATGATGTCATTCTTGGAATGGACTGGTTAGTCCCTTTCTATGCAGTCCCCGATTGCTATCATCGTAGGGTTAGTTTCACATCACCAGAAGGAGTATCCTCTCTTAATAAGGTCAAATGGAATATCCAGGTGAGTAGAGAAGGACCCGAGCATCATGGGTTGGGAGGAGTTATATCCTAGGTTTCTAGTATATATCTGGATGACCAGGGGACTTCACAGTTAGACTTTCCTCCATTGGTGGATTGTTTCAGGGATTTCTTTCCAGAAGAATTTTTCAGTTTACCTCTAAAGATAGAGGTGTAAGTTTCTATTAAGCTTGTGCCATGAGAGTCACCAATGTCCATTCCTCCTTATAGGATTGCTACACCATAGTTACATGAGATCAAAAAAGCAATTGGAGGAGTTGTCAAAAAAGGGTTTCATCCGACCCAATACTTCTCCTTGGGGTTCACCTATCCTATTTGTGAAGAAGGTGGAGGGTACCCTTAGACTTTGTGTGGATTATCAGAAGTTTAACCAGTTTACGGTCAAGAACCACTATCCCTTTCCAAGGATTAGTGATATTTTTGATCAGCTTCGAGGATCCTGGTTGTTCTCAAAGATTTAATTGAGATCCGGTTATCATCAGCTGTGTGTTAGATGATCTGATGTACCTCTAAGAGTCTTCCGGAGTAGGTATGGTTTATATGAGTATGTGGTTATGACGTTTGGTCTCACGAATACTCCTGCAGTCTTCATGGAACTGCTGAACTGAGTTTCCCATCCATACTTGGATTCATTCATGGCAGTCTTCGTGGAAGATATCTTGTTGTAATCTCACACTCGACATGACCATGCCACACATCTTGAGATAATTTTGAGTACACTGAGAGAGCATCAGTTATTTGATAAGCTCCTGCCACTTTTGGATGGACTATATTCACTTCTTGGGTCATGTTATCTTAGACACAAGAGTATCGGTAGACCCAGATAAAGTGAGAACAGTAGTTTCCTAGGAGCATCCGAAGAAATTCTTTGAGGTGCGGAGTTTTCTAGGGCTGGCTGGATACTAAAGACATTTCATATAGTTCTTTTCATGCTTAGCATCACCACTAATAATCCTGACTAAGAAGGGTGAAAAGATCTTATGGTCAGATTCTTGTGATTTATCCTTTCAGGAGTTGAATGGTAGGTTGACATCAGCACTGATACTAGTATTTCTTGAGTAGGTAAAGAGCTATATTGTGTATTTTGATGCTTTAGGTATTAGTTTTGGAGTTTTTCTTATGCAGGAGGAAGGGGTCATTGCATAAGGGTCATGGTAGTTGAGGCCACATGAGAGGAACTACACAACACACGATCTCGAGTTGGCTACATTTGTTGATGCTTTACTCTATTGGACACATTATCTTTTGTGAGATCATTTTTTGGTTTCCACTGACCACAAAAGTCTCAAGTACATCTTCACTAAGCATGATATGAATTTGAGACAGTGAAGGTGGGTTGAGTACCTTCAGTCCTTTTACTTTGAGATTGCATATATTCCATGGAAAGGCAATGTCTTGGCTGATGCGTTCAACTAGAGGACTCTGATACAGGTAGTTCATGAGGCCAGCAGTGAGTGGCAACTTATGGCTCTATTCTCTGAGATTCATATGGAGGTGCATGACAGACATGGGCATACATTTCTTTCTTCTGTAGCTATTACCTCTACTCTTCTTGATTGAGTGTGAATAAGGCATCAATCATATTCTGAAGGCCTAGTCCTACGGCAAGGTGTGTAAAGAGAGGAACCAATTCCTAGATGGATCATAGGAGAGGATGAGATCTTGCATTTTCATGGGTGCATATGTTAACCAGCAGACATAGCCAAGGAGATGATACAGGAATTTCATTCCTCAGTTTGGACAGTTCATCCTGGTGTCACCAAGATGTATCGTGATTTACACTTCCAGTATTGGTCACCAGGTATGAAGAGAGATGTTTCTGGTTTGGTTTTGAGGTATTCCACTTGTTAGCAGGTGAAGGCGGATCACAAGTGACCATCAGGGCTTTTTCAGCAGTTACCCATTCCCGAGTGGAAGTGGAAAGATGTCGCGATGAATTTCATGACAGGTTTTCTGAGGTCGCCTCAAGGGAATGATGTGGTTTGGGTTGTCATAGACATACTCACGTAGGTTTTTAAATTCTTTCCGATCAAGGAGACCTTCAGTGTTGATGAGCTGGGAAGGTTGTACATCCAGGAGATTGTATATCTACATGGGGTTCCACACTCCATTGTTTCATATAGGGATGCCCATTTTACTTCTTGGGTCTTACAGGGGATTCAGAAGGCTTTGGGTACACATTTACTTTTGAGTATAGCTAACCACCCCCAGACAGATGGCAGGTACAAGTGTACGATTCAAGTGCTTGAGAAGATTCTTCAAGCATGTATTCTGGATTTTGGAGGTTCTTGAGAGAAGAACATTCCTCTGGTGGAGTTTTCCTATAATAATAGTTTTCCAGCAACTATTCAGATGGAACTTTATGAGGCTTTGTACGGTTGGCCATGCCAATCACCCTTATTTTGGATGGAGGTAGGATAGGTTGTTATGTTGGGACCTCGTCATATCCAGGAGACCACGGAGTAGATAGAGTTGATTTCGAAGAGTATGGCTTTTGCAGAGTCTCGACAGAAGCCTTATGCTGATCGAAAGAGACGACATCTATATGTCGAGGTCGAGGATCATGTTTTCCTACATGTCATGTCGAGGTTGGGACACCGTTGGATTAGGAGATAGGGTAATCATTCGCCGAGGTGCGCATGGTTATTTGATGTATTGGAGAGAGTTGGGTTGGTTGCCTATCAGTTGTAGTTACCTCAGAGGTATCAGGCTATGCAGGATGTCTTCCACATTTCTCAGCTTCGATGTTATTTCTCATACCTATCTCATGTCTTTCGACCCGAGGATGTTGAGTTAGAGGTGAAAAACTCATTCAAGGAGCATCCTATCTGGATTTTTTATCAATGTATGAAGGTTCTCTGTGGCCAGTATGTTCCTCTGGTATGGGTGCTATAGTAGCACTGGAGAGTACAGGACGAGACTTGGGAGCAGGAGGCCGATTTACGATCGTAGTGTCCAGAGTTGTTCAGGGTTTCATCTTCTAGGCCACCTTACTAGGGAAATTCGGGGATGAATTTCATTAAGGGGGAATGTTTATAAGAACCTAGATCTTATTTTCAGGTATGTATTTCCTTTTCTGGTGTTTATGGAAAAAAGAGGAATTTTTGAAAATTATTGAAGTACACACTGTGTACTCGGTTACCGTGGGATGTCGTGTGCTGGCCGTGTAATGGTCGTGCACACAGCTGTGTGTGGTGACCTGGAGACTTCCTAAGGCAGGGGATAGAAAAGGCAAGTACACGTCGTGTACTTTTTTTCATTAAAAGGACTAGGGTCACGTCATTTTGACAGAATCATCTTCTTCTCCATCAAACTCGACCGAGAGCGTCCGTACGGCATAGATCTTCGTCGAGCCCCCAATCAAGCACCAGTTCTCCAAATCTAACTATGTCTGCTGTGTTGGAATCACATCGATGAGTTCTCTCTTCTTCTTGAACACCATCTTCTGATTCCTTCTCTCTTGTGAGATACCTTCGATTCAACGTTTTAGATGTTTTTTGTAGATCTACGGTGTTCTTGGGTGATTCAAGGATTGAGGTTCACTTATAATGATCTCCCAACACTGAGGTAGGTGGTTTTTTCCTTTTAGTTGAAATTATTTGAGCTATATGTTCAATTTTGTGAAATACCCTTAAACCGGGTATTGTGTGTTTACCGTTCTAGCCCTGTTAATTGGCAGTTGTTCCGATATGCGTGAGTAGAGGTTAATTGGATATGAGTATGGTTTATTGCAATGCATTGGATAAGTTTTCCCCTACATGTTCTATTTACGAATGTTTGATCATTTTTATCCTGTTAGGCCTCCTTGATGTTTTCCCATGACTAGCACTATAGGATGGAGTGATTATTTTATCTGACATGCTTGATATGATGTAGACTATTTATCTAAGTAGTTCATGAGGTTTACTTTTGTTGTATTGCATTTCTATGCTCGTTTGACTTACACTAGGCTATGAGAACCTGGTGTAGTATACTATAAGAGGAATTGAGCATTTGAGCTTCCTCAGAGAGTCTTTAATCACCTTTGACTATAAGGGGAATTGACCATGTGAGCTTCCTCAGACTGTCTTTAATCACTTTTTACTATAAGGGGAATTGACCATGTGAGCTTCCTCATAGAGTATTTGTTATATCATTTTAATTGAATCAGAGGGGGTAGGTTTTGTGTACTTCCCATAGGGTTACCTACTATGATTAGCTTCTTACTAGATATATGGAATTTAATGCTTTGAAACTGTGGAATTGTTTACTACTGAGAACTTCCTTGTTTAATGATCTTTTACTTTTTGTCTGCCATATATATTCACTGACTGTTAGGCACAGATCTTTTGGTGGTTTCCTAATTGGATTAACCTCACACCCAATCTGGGTCATGATTTTGGGCCCAAAATAATTATATTTTTGCAGGTAATGACAAGGGAAAGTTCCCTTCTACTTCAGGTACTTGACTGCTTTGGAGCTGGAGAGAATGCGACCAAGCTGAGGCTTCTGATGCTGAGGAGTTGTTTATCTGTTTTCCTTTGTACGTACATTGTGACTTGTTTGGTAGCATTACTAGACATGTTTATCATGCATCATTATATACATGTGATTTAGCTTATACATTCAGTCTTTCGTTGTTTACTGTTGTGTGATATTATTACTACTTCTGCTATTGTATATCTGTTTTATTTTTTTATGTACTCTTCCAATGAGGGAATAGTTTCCCCACTATCACAACCAAGTCCCTCACTACTAGTTAGTAGCCTATGGTATTTGGGTAAATACACTTGAGGCCATGTGACCAACCGGGTATGGGGTGCCTCTGGGTGACTTCTGAAGCTGGGATGTTACTGGGTTTTATAGAATTCCTTATTGGATTGTTGTTGAGTGAGTATAATCTATTGGATATTGGGAGATTCATGAGAATGTTTCTTGTGATTGGGTTTGGCCGGATAGTTTTGTTGCTAATAGAGTTTGGGAGGGGATTCCTCGAATTATGTGCTAGTTTTGAGGATCAGGAGAGATTCCTCTATAATGTTTGGATTCAGAGGGAAAAGTGAATTCCCAATAGATAGGAAGACCCTGAGCAAGTGAATGTGTTTGAGTACCTTGGACATGGGTGTTCCTTTTGGACTTGAATGATATATGGGCTGATGGGATGAATTTTTCACTTCGATGAGGATGTTGAGTTTCTGTTTACGCCTATGAGGTTTTTTTGATTCAAGTAAGGTCACAAAATTCTAGAATATGATTTACTAGTAAGGAATGTGATTTATAAGATAACTGGATAGAAAATCCATAAGTATGGTTTTGTATATCCATGACTGGGATTATTGGTTTGAGGCACCATATCAGTATCAATATGTTTTTTATGTTTTGGATGATGGACTGAGGTTCTAGGAACTCTATATTATACTACTGAGTGTAGTGAATGTGACGTCACATTTATGTGGTATGGTGATGGACCGAGGTTATGGGAACATGAAATATTCTAATGATATGGTGTTAGATTGAGGCTTCATAAAATGATATTATTATTCATTGATAGTAGACCAGAATAAAGATATGGGAGTTGATGGCATTCCATGTGAAAAAGGATGTTGGAATGAAGATCCTTCTCATTGGGTTTGGGCGAGACTAATACTCTAGGCCCCACTGATGTTATATATATAGATGGTTGTTGGACTGAGTGTCTGGACATAGGAATTATACTATTGAGATGGTGTCAGACTGAGGCTCTTGGAATTGATAGTATACATCATGGATAGTGTACCAAAATGAGGATCTATGCAATGATGGTATACAAGTTGGTATGGATTCTGGACTAACACTCTGCATATATGGTTTAGATACCGAACTAATGCTTCAAAAATGATTAGTTTAATACATGTAATAGGTTTGGATCAATTCTCTAGGGATTATGTTTTATGATACTTGGGATATATGTTAGACTGGAGGTCTATGATATTTAGTACTTTTGTGTGGTAAAATTAAAAAATATAATAATATTCTAAGCAAGATATAATGTTTAGGTCATGAGGGTATTGTTGGGGATGACATAGATTACTACCCAGAATGATATGAATTTAGTAGGACGAGTCCTTAGTTTTCTGAGGGTTTGGTTGCGGATTCCATGGGAATAAATCCCGTATGTTGTTTGGAATGCACAATCCTTGAGATGTGATCAGAGACACTCTGACATTGGTTGAAGTAGTTATGGTTGATCTAGGTATTGGACCTACATATCAATTATTCCTTTAATTTTTATTTTTTCTTTTGTTTTTATCAGGTTGGATGTGCATATTTCATGATCATGCACCAATGTAAATAGTTTATAGGTTAACCTTTCGGTTTGGCCTACTAAGCCTTATTTCTCACCCACTGTAAATGCACCTTAGTGAGCATACAATCCTTTTGTCTATATTCAGGTTGACCATTGATTCTCTATGGACTACACAGAGGCCCAAGATTGCATAGTTTAGTGGAATGATCTTGTAGAGTCGACTGGTCAGGGCGGAGCATCCAAAGAGTGTACTACAGATCGGGTATGTGTTATGTCCGAGTGTTGGTAGTAGGGCTAGTTGTATTTATTTTCAGTTATATATATACGTATATGTGATTCACCCAATGGGACATTATTTTTTTATGTATGTAATGACTATTCAATCCACTTTGATGTTTCATTTTTTAGAGAATGCTTCAATTTAATTTATTTTATTATTCCGCTTTCTATATTATATGTGGTGCTTAATTATTTACTTATGGATGTAAACTATGATATTGGGGTATAATTTCTTCACAATTACACCAATAGATCCCCACTACTAGTTATAAATCTCTGGTGTATGAGTATACACATTTGAGTACTTGTGGAGAATTGTTGTGGAGCACCAGTTTTGGTGGCATTCAGGTTTGGACATTACAAAGCGGAATCCGAGTTGTTACATTCCTATTATTTAACTATTTGGGGTTTGGTAGATATTATATATAGGAATTTGTGAGAACATGTGATGGATACCAGGATGGTGCATCACAAACATCTATTCTGGTAGGAATCCTGGCTTTCTAGGTATGGGGATTGTTGTTCTAGATTTTTTATGTGACAATTGTATATGATTTTCACTTCGAACAATGCAAATATCATTTGAACATGACAATTAATGGTGGATTTTAGTGTCTTAGATCATTGGTAAGATGCCTTTGTGATTTTGTTGACTCTTGGACTTCACAGACAAGAGGTGTCTTATGCCTCATTATAGGCACATTGTATCCACATGTCACAGGACTTCTATTGTGTGATTTTTTGGATTTCCTTCTGATTTAAGGTTGGGTGGATCCATAATGAGGTTCTCATTAATGAGGATGCAAGTGTTGCTCTCATTCAGGGTTGGAGAAGTTAGCCTAGTGGATTAGTATGGTTCTGGTATTTGATATATGGACCCCTTTTGGGTTCTCTAATTTGAGGTTAGTTATGTGTCTGGGTTCTCCATGAAGTAATCGGATATGGACATGCTTAGATAGTACGGGAACCCAAGTTGTGGGAAATTGGTTGGTATGGGATGCATTTTATGTGAGATACCCTATAGGAGGGTGTTTTGACTGGTTTATTTCATGTGATGATGATACATGTTCATATTGACGCCTCTTGAGTTGTGGCCAAATGTGAGTTAGCCTAGACCTAAGTGTATTTTAGATTATTTGATTAGTATGGCTTGGTGGGAGAGCCATGTTTCCTTTTTGATGTGACTCCGGAGTTGGGAGTCATATCCATTTAAAAAACATGGTGATATTTGATGTGGTTTGACCATGTTTAGAGTTCTTTTTGGGTACTTGAGGCAAAAATGGGAGCTTTGGACTCTTGGAAAGGGTGTACAAATGGTGATGTTGGGTTTCTGGTTTAGGCTCATTGGATGAATTTTGTTTTGAAAGGGTGATTTTCTTCATGTGATCAACCTTTTTTGGTTATAATAGGGAGTGGTTTATTCAGGTGCCAATCCCAAGAAATGGTTGTACATGTGAGTTGGAATTGGGGAATTTGTTTTGGATGAGGAGTAGAGGAAGTGCTCTAACTTGCGTGTTTTGGTCTTGTGAGCTGAGTTTTCATGAGACGTGACTCATTGGAGTCAAATTAGGTTCTGTTCTTGGTTGATACAAGATCATTAAATGGTTATGTGGTTGTGGAATCTTGAAGATTCTAGGACTGGTGATGCGTTGTATCATTTGTTTTGTGGATCTGATGTTACGGGTGTGTACAACCTAGGTTCATGAGTTAGGTAGGAATCCATGAGTGGGTTGAGAATCATTGTTGGTGTGATAAGATTATTATGGGTGTGGTTACCTGTTTCCCTTAGGATAAAATGGTTATGTTCCAGAATAGATAAGGATGTGGTGGTATTAATCGAGGACATCATAGTATGCTCAAAGTTTTGAGATGATCATTCCCAATATCATGACAACATCTTGATCATTCTATGAGAGAATTGGAATTAAAAAAATTCTATATAGATGTTTCCTTCAGTTGATAAGGGGAATCTTGGGAGTTTGTCCTCATGGCGCAGTGTGTGTGAAGACATATGGTGGGGAGTAAACCATAGAAGCTTTGTTATTGTGGTCCCTGTGATGGATCATATATCAATGATTACCATAGATGTTATTCTCAAATTCCGAGAATGGGCGATAGTAGTTGTTTTCTTTTTTTTCTCTCGTGGGAGTGAGATGGTCATGTCCTGTTATGAGGTTTGGTTGTGTTTGTGTAATGGGCTCTGAATAATATGTTTGGTTGTAAGGAAATAGTAATGGAATTTCAATGATGGGGAGCACCATGAGTTTAATGAAATATTGAAATGATTTCTTGAAGTATCAAGATAGACAATTTTGGTTAGGCACTATCTTAGAGGTTTTTAATTATTTTATGATGTGGATTGACATTTGATGGGTTGTACACCCTATCTTCAAAGTTATGCATAGAAACATAGTTTGTGTCTTTGGGTATTAAAAAATGAGTTGAGTTTGAGTAAAAACTCATGGTGGGTCGAGGAGTGTGGTTAGAATACAATTGATTATTTTCATGGACATAAATGATTATGGTGGGGACGTTAAAGCAACTTATGTTTTCAGGATTTGGAAATTTGAGCAGAAATTTAAATTTTTTTATCGGGTGCTCAGGAGGGGTAAAATGGCCACTTTCAACTGGAAGATGTTCTTAAATAGTTTTTCAAAATAATAAATTGGTCTCTAAAGAGAGTGTCTACCCTAGTATATAAGTAATTTGGAATTTGGAGAAGTTTCATTTTGGGAATAATATTTAATATTTTATTACTAAAATATTAAATTCTTTATGTGGTTATAGGTGTCTATATTTTTTGAATATAGGATCAGATTGAGATTCTGAATCTACATTTGAGTCCAGAATATGGGTTTTCAAAACCCATTTATTTTATTTTGTGTGCATGTTTCCCATGAATATGTTTTATGGTTATTATACTAAGAATTATTTGTACATAAACATCCATTTTATTATCACTCATTTGTGGGGTTTATATTTAAAATATTATCAAAGTTGTAAGGTAATTTTTTCTCAATTTTCTTTCATTGAGATATTTGTTATAATATGCACCTACCTTATTTTATGAGATTTATATTCAGACCATTTTACATGTAATATCATTAATTTATTTATCATTTTGACATTATAGGTTTCATTTATTTACTCTTTCATGGGCTTATGATTCAATGTTACAAAAGTGGTAATGATTTGACATTACAATCTCATATTTTATCAAGATTATTTATGATTTTGTTTCAACTGAAAAAATCATAACATTAAAATCTTGATAAACTTGTGAATTTTAATCACCTCCAGTTACACATTATATTTTCAAGTAATAGTACCATTTTTTCACTCTTTTTATATTAATATAATTGAAAAAATATTCTAAATAAAAATAGAAGTTATTTCTCTTTTTTGTTAGAAAATCCAATTTCATCCAAAGCCATATTTTTTAAAATTGTTTTCAGAAATATTTTATTATACTCTGTTTTTTAAAATTTATTTTTACCCATTTTTTAATTTCTTTAATATTTTTTGAATGTCATCATAATGTCATTTTCCAACCAATGATCATTCTTTTTATAAAAAATGTAAAAGGAATAATTGTTTTGATGTGTACCTCGTGATTAAACAATCCTATAATTATGAAAGTTATTTTCTTTCAAGTTTCTATTATAGGTTTCCAAGGTTATTTACAAAGAAAATGATTTTAAACAAGGTTTATTGTTTTTAAAATTGTATTTTTAAAAAATAAATTTATACTTTATTTAAGAAATGTTTTAAATGACCAATCAGAATATTTTTCCACCTAAGATGATATCCTTCAATGTAACTAATGATTTTTTGGGATATAAACTAAAGGTACCATTCTAATTTTTTATATGAATGGTTTATCATGATAAAATGTCTATGAAATCTGCATCACATCTATGGGTTATACCATGATATAACTCTAATGAAACCCACTCCTTTTCATGAGTCAAGCTATAATGAAATGATGAAATAAATATGAAAAATATAACTTTTAAACAGGTTATGATATGATTAATTTTTTATAAACCCCATTTTATTTCATGGGATATGATATTATGAATTTTTATGATCTTTTGGAAAACATAAATATGGTTTTTTACAAGACAGGTGGGACCTATATCTCACTCCAATAAATTTAGTAAATATTGATAATTCATGATAAAATATATTATGCATGAACCTCATTACATGTTCAAAAAAATATATAGGAACCCAATTTCATTTTCACAATGTTATTCATGAAGCTGATTACATTTTAGAAATTTTATGTGTGATCCTAATTACATGTTCACGGTTTTATGTCTGGATATATCCCTCATGACTATAATGTTATTCATAGATCGGATTTCATGTCCATAAGTTTATGAAATGTCCTCATTTCATGTCCTTAACTTAATGAGTAAGCATGTTTCTATTTATACATCTCAACAATTTTATAATATGATTTTTTTGTGAAAAATATATGTCTTATTCCAATGTTATGCTCTCATGGACAATATTCTTTGATTCTTATTTTATTCATGCATTATAAACTCCCAATTTTTATTCCATTACATAAGGTAATTGTATTTGATATTTAGGATTTCATTTTTAAATATTTTTCTTATGTTCTTATATATTTATGCACATGAAACTCAATATTTTCCCATTAATGAGTAACTAGACACACCCTACCTTATGATTTCTTTCCCTAGGTAATGGATAAACGTTTAATTAGGGTATATTTGTGAAGGGTACCAATGGGGAATATCTTTATGGGATACATTGAACTTTTATCATGATTTATAAATATTGTGTTCAATTTTTCCAAATAAACAAAAAAATTATTATGCTAAAGAATGTGTTTGATTAATGTAATTAATTTTGATATATAAATATGTAATATCAAAGAATGAAATGCTTGGGTTGCTTTAGTCAGTATTGGATGGTAGGTTTATTAAATCATTGGAAACATGGATGAGATAGCCTTAGTGATAACCGTATAGACATGGCTAAGGGTAAGCATAAGGATGAGTCAAAGTATAGAAAAATTTTATGGAATTTCGGTAAATGATAAAGCTAGTGGTTAGAAAGAAATTACATTTATGTATATATACTACAAGTGGATGTCAATATTAAAAAGTTACATATGGATAATAACTCTAAAATGGGCACATTTTTCTAGACTCGATCATCACCTATTTCACAAAAATGATCCTTGTTACACACCTAGGTTGTCACTCATAGGGGATATGATTTGAAAATCCACAAGCTGTTTATGAACCATTGTAAGGAATTTAAATAGATGATGATCATGGATAACCTAATTTAATCATAATGTGTCGTATATTTAAAATAATGTTCCATAATATAGATATACTACTATTATTTCTCATTATTATATGTTTTTCCACCGTGGCTAGTGTTTTTCACACTGTTCATTTTAGTTTTAGTCAATGATGTGAATCAGAAGGAAATGGGTTGACATTAAGTGTGACAGAAAATTTATTGAGGAGTATCAAAATGTGATGAATAATTGAGTGAAGGATGTTATGATTATGAAAAATTAGTTATCATGCTATTTGATTTACAATTTGAACTTTAACTAACTCTCAAATTTACCAAATAAGTAAAATATAGAGTTCACATAATGTTTGGGTAATGGAAACCATAAATAGAAGAATATTTGGTTTCCACTATGTCGAGAATGTGGGATAATGTGCCCAATGGAACGTCTCAGAGGGGTGGTAAGATGTTTTTAGTGTGGAAAAGGAGGGAAAAAAGTAATAAATTAATGAGGCAAAAGGAAAATTTCAGTTAATGCTACAGATGTGGATATTTTTATCCCTATATTATTATCAATGGATGAATGTTTGAAGTGTGGAATGTATGGTAACTATGAAAATATATTTCCTAAGAGGAATTATTTGGAAGAGAATCATAAAGGTGGTATGAGTAATTTTTATACTACTGAAGATGAGGAGACTACAAATAACATATGAAAGAAAATAGATATTAAGGAATAAGATTATGAATCATTGTCTATGGGTCAAGAAGGAATTGGAAGGATTAGAGTAATTGTGTTTTGGGATTCAAGGATAATGTTGTAAAATTATTTCACTGAAGATATTTGGGGTTTATGAATCATGAATAACCTTTGTGTTAGGGTATTTTTGGAAGGATATGTGTCTCAAGGTAATATTGACTTAGATTTTTTGGATTTATAAATGGGTTTATAGGGTTGATTTTGGTAATAATATCAAAATCGTAGACAACCTAGATGAGGTTTTATGTGTTTAGAGTTCATCAATATTAACTATATTTTTGGAGAAATTTCTAATAATTCAACCCTTTGGTTTTGAGTAGGATTGAATTTTTACGGAAATTTAATTAATTGTATTGGTAAGGATTATGTTTTATCTTAACTATGATGTTTTATTAAATATGGGTTATTGAGATTTAAGAATGTTTTTATTAATATAATGTCTAAAAAGATAACCTACAAGCCCTGTAAAAACCTATTCCATTTGAAAGGGTCTTGGGGATTGAACCCACAATCGAATGGTGATAAGGGTATAAAAACTATAAAGTTCCAATATAAAAGATTAATTTTGTATAGAAAACATAATGAGAGATATTAATGAGTACATATTCCTAGTAATCCAGAAAGTCAAGGAAAGGTGAAAAGGGTCTAAAATAATTATACAACCATTATCCATACCATAAAATAAATTATAATAAATTGCATTTGGTTTTTTCATTAAACTCCCCAAAACATCCAAAGGTAATGATGTTACGTGGGTTGTAGTATATCATCATACAATGTTATCTAAATTTATTTATATCAGAGAATATTTATATTGGGAAATATTTGAGAGGATATAAAATAAGTAAGTTGTAATGTTGTAAGGAGTAACACATTTGACTGTATCTGATTTGGAATTTAGTTTTACATCAATTTTTTGGTAAAGTTTTTAGAAATATCTTGATATAGTGTTTTTTTAGCACTATGAGAAAAATTAAAACCCTATAGGTTATTCTAATATCATTTATAATAGATTCCAAAGGTGTTTGGGGCCAGACCTTTTTCTAGTTTATTTTTCTTTACAACAATATCTTTCACTCAAGAATTTATATGTCTCAATATGAATAACTATATATGTACTACAATGATGTTTCAGAAATAAATATACTTGGAAATGAGCTAGATGATGAGAATAAAGTGAAGATTAGAGGCATTCAATAAAATGTAATTACAACACAAAGTTGATAGAAATATTATAATGAAAATAAGGGATGTTATATAAAATTTTATGTTGGTGAGATGGTATTTCTATGAATTAATTCGTGGAATAAAGAAGGGAAAATTAATCCCTTGATATATATGTCCCATTAAAATAACTGATAAAATTGTGATAGTAGATTATCGTTTGGTACTTCCACAAAACTTCTCTCATGTTCACAATGTGCTCCTTATATCTCGCATGAGAAAGTATAATCCTGGTCTATAACATTTAATGAACTCATAGGCTATACCAATTGATCATGATAATTCTTATGAAGAACAACCTTGGTTGATTTGGGATTGAGCATAGATAGTTATATAAAACAAGACCACTCATCTGGAAAACATTTTGGGCTAAAATAACCACTCTAAGAAGCTATGTGGGAAGATAAGGATGTACTGAGGTTGGTGAATCCTTAGTTTTTGTTACCAAACTGACAATTTTTTACATAACAATTCATTCTAAGGGGTAGAATTTATCATCAAAATAATTTATGAAATATTTTTTATTTTAAATTAAATATAATTGGTGGACAGATATCATTACATGAAACATTGAGTTTATCTTGTGTTTCTCATGACACTCAATTTCATTATAAAATGAAAAAAATTTAAAAATATATAAATTTAATTTGATATTTGTCACCATTTAATGACCCCAACCCCAGTATCCTTGAGTTAGTTCTCTACTTTTTAAAATTGGCATAGATATAAGAAAAAAATAACAAATTACTAAATATCTTAACAGTTTTGGAAAACCAAATTGAATATGTGATAGCCATTTACAATGGGAAAATAAGAAAAATAAGAAAAAAGTGAAATCTCATCATCCTTGAAACTCTTTCCAATAATTCATCATCATATCCTCGAGAATGGAAAAAAATTAAGGATGAGATCAAATTCCCTATAAGGGTTAAATATAACAGAATCTATCGTGAATAAGTAATGAATATTAAATATGGAAATGTGAATCACTCAGCAAACATTCCATTTAAATTTCTTTTAAAGGAATAATCCATATGGAAATGTTAATAAATGAACACAAATGAAATTTAATCAATAACTGAGAATTAAATTGCTTCCATATGATTTTTTCATAGTGAAAATATCATGGATAATAATAACTTAATTTCAAATGTGATAAATTTTTTATTATTGGATTTCTTGTTTCCCAGGAATATGATACCTTTACTATCATGAAGTATTCTTAAGATAATTTAGAACTACTGGGTAAAAACCATCTTATTTTGAAAACTGATTCATCTTATGAGACTACTAATGCATCATGGATCTATCATTAACTAGGCCCCACCATTTTATATAGGTCAAAATCATTACAAATATATTGAATAATCGATCTAATAATGTGTCTTATCATAAAATATATGTATTGAGAAAATAATATGGATTTATAAACATTTCCATATATACAAAACAAAATTAAAGTATAAACCATATGTAGAAAATTTTATATAGCTTCAGAAATAATCATATACATCATACAATAATGTGGATATTTAATATAAATGAAATCTTTAATGATCATTGATTACAAAGAAGTGATTATTGTAAATGAATGGTAATAATCACAAAATAAAATGAGATTTCCAATAACTTTTACTACTTTTTAATTTTCAAATCAAATCCCCTAATATGAAATAATTCAAATTTAATCATAAAATTAAATTAACAATGAATTAATTATGATATTACATGTGAAAAGGGAATTATATTCACTACGTAAGTCTTAATTTTTTCATAATAACAAATAGGTTTCAATTGAATGTAAACTAAGATAAAATACCATACATTATGCTTCCTTTTGGTTAAATTCTATTTAAAATCATGTATAATGTTTTTAAGTGTGTTACTAGCATATAACAAAACCATTTAAATATTAATAATATAATTTTTGTTCATTTTAAAACATATTATCACCCATTTGTCAATCGTCTTTCATTATTATCATTATTTTGGGTGTTAATTGCCTTAATTTTCAAGTATGTGTTTACTTTTTATTTTTTCATCTTTATTTGATCAGGATTTAATCATCTCAAGAATTTAAAAAATGAGTCAAATATAGTATATATTAATTATATATGTGTTTATTTTAATCCATAAAATTTGGTGATAGTAAATGATATACACCGGTCATGGAGATGTTAGGCTGTACGTATGCAATAACATTTTTTCTATTTTCATATTATGTTGAAAGATAAAAAATAGGATGACATATATATATATATATATTATTAGTAAATTATCATTATTATTTTATATATATCACACATTTTTATTAAAACCATCATTAATACATTCCTTAAAAATCATGAATGAATCGCATCGCTTCGTGAGGTAGTAGTTCACCGAACACACGAGCGACGATATGGTATTCCCAAGGGATTGAATGTATGATGGTATGTATACTATAATTACACCATAATAAAAAAATCATAAATATTATAAATATTATATATAAACTTTAAATCAATCATTATTCCCAACCTTGAAAATAGGTAACGGGAAAATGAAGGACATAAGTTTGTAATGTAGTAGTCGGTCGTACACATGAAAAATGATTTAGTAACCCATTTGAAGGAAGTGCATGAATTTTTATGTAATAA
The DNA here is from genome assembly GCA_963277665.1 of Viscum album. Classification (NCBI taxonomy): domain Eukaryota; kingdom Viridiplantae; phylum Streptophyta; class Magnoliopsida; order Santalales; family Viscaceae; genus Viscum; species Viscum album. Next base: position 407,479,613 of record OY728129.1, on the reverse strand, counting down.
ACTTAAAATAATAAAATATAAATATATTTATGTTATTAGGGTTATTATATAACCATGTTATAATAAAAATTAAAGTATTTATTGGAGGAAATAAAATAATGATCTTTTAGAAAAATGTTTTGACTTTTTCGAGTATCTATGTTAGCTTTGAAATAATTCCTTTTTATTTTTAATTTCAACCCAACATAAGTATGCCAAGATTAGGTATGGGAATTTAGGGAGTGATTTGTTCATCGAATTACTAATTAAAATTGGTTTTAAGGTGTTAAGAAGAGGGGATATGGGAAGGCATTTTCTTAGTGGGGTGGGTGGCGCACATGTAATTATTTTGAAAGAGTGTATTCTAGAAACATTATTTTCATGTCACCAACACCCAATAAAGATAAATTCAATATTATATAAGTTATAAGGTAGAATTATTTCAATATAAGGTATTTCGGAAAAGTTTTGGGTGATTATTACACCTTATAATCTATGTTAAACCACTAAGTAAACCCTTTTTACCTTGATCTCTATAATTAATTTCAAATGTTTTAAGTAAAAGTTTTCAATAAACAATTTTGTTTAAATTATTATAAATTATAAATTTTGATGATTAAAATTATTGAATCCATTTTCCATATTCATTTTGTAGAATTGGGGGGATATACCAAATGTATCCAACATATATGGTGAGAAAGCGGGTTTTTAATGTTAAAATGCTCAAATGTGTACAATATTGATTTTTTAAAATTAAGTATGAAATTGATTCCAATAAAATATATTAAATTCATAGATATATAATTGAAATATTATTAATTTAAAATAAAAATATAATATAATTTACAATTATAAGTTTTGTATACTAAAATACATTTTTCTATTAAAAGCTTGTATTTTTCACTATTACTGAAAAAAATAAAACTTCTCAGAAAAATCCAAAAATTTCACCCTATGCTAATTTTTATATTATAAAATAAAAATTTATGACTATTTTGTAAAATGAATTTTATAAAATTTTTAAAATTTAATTTAAAATTACGGTTATGAAATGTTACTAAATAATGATTTTGTTTAAAGCCGGTGTCTCATCCAATACAAGCTATTAATAAAATTAAATTTATTATAAAATTAAAAAAAATTAAGGTCTTGGAGTGTTACATTATTCCCTATTAGAAAATTTTATTCCATGAAATTTTTGGATACTACCTTCCAAACAGATTAGGGAAGCTCTACTTTATAACAACCTCGGGTTCCCACATTGCTTCCTTCATTTTGTGATTTCTCTAAAGTACTTTTACCATATGAGTTATCCAATTTGTTAATAATTTATACCTATTATAAAGAGTATGGATGGGTTCTTAAAAATATTATATATAAGTTTCCCACTCCATTTATCCAGAGGTGATCACATGTTTCAAGTCTTTCATGAACTATCTTAAGAAATATATAAGAAAACATCATGTACTTTTGAGAGATTTGGTGGAATTTTTAAATGAGTAGAAAAACTAAAATTTAGTAATGAAGTTGAAAGGGTCCAATATACCTAGGTATTAGTTTCCCTTTCATACTGAACATTATAACACCCTTATATGAATATAATTTCATTAAAACATGATCTCTCACAAGGAATTCTAAATCGTTCTCCAAATACCTTCATAATGTTTTTGCCTACATTGAGTAACTTTATTGTAATCCCGAATAGACTTTACCTTTTTTTATCTATTTAATAAAATCTAGTCCAATGAGATTCCTTTCACTAAAATCATCCCAAAAAGTTATATAGTCAAATCTATTTCCATATAATTCTTTATACATTCCCATTTAAATACTTAAATTGAAACTATTTTTATAGGTATACTCTACCATAGGTAAATAATGGTCCCAAATACCTCGAAAGTCATGTGAGAATGACCTAAACATGTTTTCCATTATTTCAATAATATTTTAAAACATTACATTAGTTTGAAGATAGTTGGTGATGCTCAAATGAATCATAGTATCAATATCTTTCTAAACACTCTATCTAGAATTTAGATGTAATACAAGGATATCAATTAAAAAAATCGATAGAGGTTCTTCATGAAATCATAAAGCCTCATTAATATAGATCCTTGTGAGTTTCACAATTGGTATATCTTCTCTTATAGTGAGGAAATGGGATTATTTTTTAGGTGATCAATGATAACCCATATTGCATCATTATTTCTAGGATAATTTTTTTCCATAAAAAAGTATATAGTAATATCATCTCATTTACAAACTGGTATAGAAATAGTTTACATGAATCCTAAAGTATGTTTCCACGTAGAATTAACTTCTTGAAAAACCAAACATCTCGATACATAATCAGAAATTTCACTCTTTATTTTAACCCACCAATAATGTTCCCTCAAATCGCTATACATATTTCAGATACCAGCATGTATAAAGAAATTTGTAATATATGAATTTTATAAAAATTTCATTTTTTTAGAAAATATAGATTGGAAACAAAATATATTTCAAAATTTCATAACATAATATTCACAAAATCAGACTTTAGGTTTTCCAACATTTATATCTTTAATCATCTTCGGATAGTTCTCACCAATAGTTAGATAATTTTTTATCTTCCCTAATAATGATATTTTTCAATAATTTGAGAAATGATTAATATCTCCCATTACGTAAGGATTCCAATATACTTCTTTACTAGATACATGAAAATAGTTTTCTTCTCAATCCTCATTTGGGTCAAAATTGCATGACATTTTCTACTAAATGCATCTATGACATTTTTTTCTTTACTTGGGTGGTATTGTATTAAGAAATCATATTCTTTGAGTAGCTCAAGATATCTTATATACCCATATTGAGATATTTATATAGAAATATGTATTTAATTCCTTTATGATCTACATATAACTCACATAAATAACCATAGAGATAATGTTTCCATAACTCCAAAGAAATTATCATCTCTTCTAACTCAAGATCATGGGTCTGGTAGTTTGATTCAAGAATATTCAATTTACCTGATGTATATGAAATAACATTATCATTTTTCATTAAGGTGCAACAAATTCATTTATTCAATATATCACCATATATCACAAAACCATCACTTATAGATGGTAGAGTGAAAATCATAGTATTGAACAATATCTTATTTTCTTGATCAAAACATTCAACACATTCCTTTTTCCAAAAAAAACATGACCCTTTTACAAGTAATCTTGGTTAATGGGTAAAAAATCAGGAAAATACAAAAAAAATAATTTATACTAACATGCATAATCAATTAAAATACGTAACTATATTTTTTTCATTATTGTAGGCCATTATTTCACTACCCTTGACTTACAGGATCAACCGGCATTCCATTTTTGGAGTCAACATGGACTAGAAATGAAACTTTCTGAATCTAAAAATCACACGTACTAATTTTACCATTTAAATCTTCCCTTCTAAGAGACTAAAAAATTACCCACAAGGTATTATCATGGTCCTCATAACTTTTAGAATACACCATAATATCATCAACGAATACAAAAAACTTCACGATATTCCTTGAATAATATGTTCAATAAATCCATAAAAACATAGGGTGAATTAGTCAATCCAAATGACATTAATGTAAACTTTCAACATCATTTCCTCGCTTGAAAATGAGTCTTCATAATTTCTTCCATATTTACTCTTAATTGGTGATACATAGAATATAAATAAAACTTTTAAAAAATATTGGGCTCTATGAAGTTGATCAAATAGGTCAAAAATGTGTTACAGTGGTTAATTTTATTTATCATAATAACATTTATTTCCTTATAATCAATTCATAGTCTCATGGATCCATCTCTCTTTTTATAAAAGAGAACAAGGTTTCCACATTGCGAAACACTAGTGAGAATAAATACCTTTTCAACCAACTCCTCTAGTGGTTTCTTCAGCATTACTAGTTCTCCATTGTCCTTTCTATAGGGATAATTTGAAATTTTCCTCACATAAAGTATTAAATCAACGCAAAAATAAACTTCACACTCTGGGGGTGTCATAGTAATTCCGTAGGAAATAAATCAATCTATTCTTGTATAATTGGTACATCATCAATTTTAAGATTACATACTTCATCCCATGTTGTAGTTTTCTATTATCCCCAATGAATTTCATTTAGTAGAGCTACATGGGTGTATCTAAAAAAATAAATGGATGATGATATTTCTACTCTTAATATAATGAATTTTATATCTTATTCATAAATATTAATTTCCTTATTCTTCCAATAAAGTTTTACATCATAATTATTCATACAGTCCATACTGAGGATTATATTGATGTCAACCATAGCTATGATGATATGGTTAGATAATAAAGCAGGCTTATGAGTCATAAAAGATAATACCTAACAAGTCTTTGTTACGATGATCCTTCCCTGATGATTTTTAACTAAAAAATCCCTCATTAAATTAAAAAATGTATAATTTTCGTGGAAATTTAGGAAGTTATAAAATATTGAAATGATCCAAAATCAAATAAATCATTTTCAATTTTTAAAGATAGGATTAATGTAACACCTCAAGATTTAATGATATATATTATTTTTAATTTATTTGACTTCTTTTGTTGTACGATAAACCAATATTATCCTGCACTATACGTAACATAGTTTTTGCTTGTAGTATATGCAACGCTATTCTTGGCTTGTGTTACACATAATTTCAAGTTATTTTGATAGAACTCAACAATGAGTATATATTTTGTTCAATATAAAAATGAACTAAATTTGGATTATGTTATACGCAACACAAAAGGAATATTTCACTACACACAACACTGACTTGGCTTGTTTTACACGCTAGATCAAACTTCCTCGATAGCTTCTGTTGTACGCGATACCGAGATTTACTAAACAGTGATATATTATTAAACTTTGATTATTTAATGGGATATAAATTATATATTATGAATATTAGTAACAAAATTTTCAATTTTATATCATTATAATTCATCTTATACATTTTCTAAACATGATATGAGAATAAAATAATTTTCTAGGATGAAAAATGTATTTTTCAAAAAATGTAGTTTTACTGCCTTTTGATGGCACACCCATTTTAAATATATTTTTTGACACTTTTATAAGTTAAATATGAAAAAATAAAATTCTTCTTTGGAATAGGGACATAATTGTTGAATTTTTATATTTTTCTAAAAAAATTAAATTTTTAATCAATAGTGACAAATACTGCATTTTTATCTAATTTATTTATATAGTTATATTATACTTTTCATGTTTTTAAAATTAAAATTGGATTATAGATTTTTAATTTAATCAAATTTTCATAATTTTATATAATTTCACTTTCAAATTAAAAATAAACAGATGTCAATCTTTTGATAGTTATTTCTTATTTAAAACACAAATTTTTTGTTTTGACAACTGTAATTAATTTTAAATTAATTACTGAAAATTCTGTGTTTTGAATTTATAAAAATTGGTTCCATATTTTTAATTAGGAGGCCCAAATTTTTTAAATATGTACCTTTTAGTTTTATACATTATGAATGGTAACTTCAATAATTATTTTATATACCATGGTTAAAGGGTAAATCTGGTAAATAGGGGTAACAAAATAATATTATAATAATATTAAACTACCCCGAAACATGTCCAAATTTTATTTGATTAGATATTTCATACCATGGTCATTTTTGGGCCGACTTTAGGACCCCATGGAGTCCCATGGATGTGAAAATTACATTTTAGAAGAATTAATTTAATGTAAAGAAAATTATACCCTAAATGTATATCTTTTACTAAATCAATTTTAATATGGTGATCTATAACTGATCTATATGTCTATAAATAATAATTAGAAATAAAAAAATATTTAATACATCATGGTATTTTATTTAAATTTTTTTACAATATATAAATATATTTATATATGGAACAATTATGATGTATTGATTACCTTATTAATGAATGATTCAAATAAACGAATTTATAAAAATTAAAATAAATTTAATTTGAATATTATGATGCTATACAATATTTTTTTGGATTAAATTGGCATATTTGGGATGATTTAATGTCTTTTATAAAAGGAATAGTTTTTTTATGAATTTTTAAAAAAGTCAAGTATAAATAGTATCCATAATTGAAAAAATTCATAACATGAAAAATAAAATAGTTTATTAAATGATATTAAATTCATACAAATCTAATATTAGAAAAAGTGGTTAATATAATTCCAAATAGGTTATATATAACTTTTTTTGGGTCTTTTGAGATGATATGGTAATTACACTAACCCAAAATGTATAAATAACAAGATATCACAATAAGATTAAAAATGGTAAGATAAGCGATAAAACAAAAAGATAAAGATAGAAAAATATTCAAAAATAGCTTAATAATTACTGGATGATGGTTAATCGAACCCAAATCATCGTATCTTTGAAATAAATATGTTTTGGAACATTTTAAGTCAAAATTTAATTTATTATAAATTAATATTTTATTACATTCCTAAGGTGCCCCTCTCCCATCTTATAAAAGGGCACCTCCTCCCTCTCCTATTAACTCAATTTTTAGCCTTCGTGATCGGAAAAAACCTACCCATTTCAATTATAAACCTCTATAGTTACATTCTAGAGGTTTTGGTGTTCTCAAAATACTAACTCTAGTGCTCTAAGAGGAAATTTAATGGAGGCATGTCGAGGAAAAGTTAATCTCTTCTACCGATTATTTCAAATTTATTTCTTCTTATACTTCCTATTAATTAGTTTTTTCATTATAATGTAATACAATAAGTATCAATCATATACATATATGTTATTATAAATATTAAACCACCACATTTCACCTTTTATCCATCCTACAAAAAACAAAATCATCGCGTGTGCGTACGTATGTCTTACTGTCTCCATGTCGTGGTCTAATATATTTTTCACCACCACATTTCATGGATGTTTATAATGGTGGAAATAATATCTATATATGATTATTATAACATGATAATAATTCTTATATTCTATAACCATCAACTTTAATACCATTCAACAATTATGGGAATGATAACTTCGCTCGTGCATATATACGACCTACCGTCTCCACAGTGCGATGTGATTTTTTCTACATAATCTTTATTGAACCATGATTATATAAATGAATTGAATGTATAAATATGATAAATATTATACTAATACAATTATGTCAATGATATAATAATATCCTAAAAAAGGAATAAAAACTTATCTGAAAAAACACACATAAGAACATAAAGCAATTAATATCCGATAACAAGTAACAATGAAATGTTACTAAAAAATAGTTGAAAATATTATTATAAATGTTATCATAAAAATTATTATGACTCTATAATAAATCATTAACATTATTTAGATTATTATGCAGGAGGTTCGGATACATATGATTCATATCAAACCTAAGGTAAGGGAAAACCTTTCCAATCTCGTTTTATCCAAAATTGTTTATTCGTAAGTATCTACTGGGAATATATTTATATTTTATGTCCATGATTTCTAAAAAATATTTCTCAAAAAATGTATAATATTATTCTATATATTTTTAAATTCAATTTTATCCATTTTTACTTTTACTATGTTGTTTGGGAATAATTTTTCAATTGATTACCATTCGAGATTCTTTTTGAATTTTCTAAAAAAAGTATAGGGATAATGTTTTTTAAAATTATGTTGAATGAATGGGATTTTAAATGTCCATAACACCTTATTTCCATGAATCTTCTTCTACGTGTTTACAATTATATTTTCAACTCAATTTATTTTTTTAAAATTGCATGAAATTTTAATGAAATAAATTTTTTTAAGAAGAAAGTATATTTTCCAGAGTAATGAAGCTCAAGTGTTTTATCAAAATTATTTCTATCTAAGATTACATAGGTTAATGTTTTTATCCCTATTATTACTAAGATTTGATTTTGTTTATGAAATCCATTTGTTTTATGGCAATTATTATGGAATGATTTTTAAGAAACCCATTTGGTTCAATGTGTTATGTTATAGTGAATGTTTACATGATTTTTTGGAACATGTAATAATGGATTCATTATGAGATGAGTGGGATCTATATCTACCTCTAATGTATTGGGTAAACATTTACATCTCATTATATAGACATGACTGGAACGACAAGTAAATTTGGTTCAGTAATACATGGTTGGAATGGCAACTAAACCCAGTTCGGTAGTGGACTTTGTCCACTATGATTATCTTGGCAGCAATTTCTTAGAAACTAGGGAAACCATATTATGTTCTTATTAGATTTACAAAATTACATGATTTATGACAATGATATTCTATAATGGTTAATGTTCCTTTATGATCTATTCCTTACACACTGAAAATATTTTTTTCATGACTCAAGATTTTGATGATTAAAATTTGTATTCATGTTTTTACATGAAAATGTTTATGGTTTGTTTTATCTTCTCCATTTTTACCATTATTGGGAATTTGATCTCACCGTTTTTATGTTTTCTTTTCCCCTGGATATAATGAAAGGTTTTAGGTAGGAAAACAAAAGGGTAAAATATTTATGGGAGATGTTGAAGATCTTTCACAAAGATAGAAGATTATGTTCTAAGATTCCAAATACATTGAACTAATGTGTCCTTTAGGCGTATTTGTGTGTCTTGTATTAAGTATTCTGAAAAATTAATGTAATGTTTATGTACATCAAGCATGGGTCTCTATATTTGGTATCATAGTGATGGTTTATTCAAACTTTGGAAACTAGAATGTAAAAATATTATTTCTATGGTATGTCTAAGGATGTCCCTATGGTTAAGTGTAAGTATAGGTCACAATCCTAGAGTTATGATAATGATCATGAATAGCCTATGATTAAACCTAATATGTTAGATATTGAAAGTACTCCCCCTTGATTATATTTTTTTCTTAGTATGATTTCTTCCTCTCACACTATTATTTTTGGGTTTAAATAATGGATGGAACCCAAAGCAACAGTGTTAATGATCAATCCATTTGGAAATGAAATGATTGTCCTCTATAACATCCAAATGTTATGGAATATGGAGTAAAACATTATATTCATATAATTACACAACTATAAATCATTCTAGACTTCCAAATGAGCATAGAAGGGAACAACATTCTATTGATCCCTTAATGAGGCAACACCCACCTTTTTTTAGTGGGTCTTCTGGTCCACTTTTTTCTGGTGAATGGATCAGTACAATTGAAAATATATTTTCCATCCTTCGTTGTTCGGAACATGAAAATGTAATTTTGGTTGTTTACCATTTAGAAAGTGAAGTAGACTAGTGGTGGACTCTAATAAAGAATAAAAGGCACCAAGATGAAATTGAATCCATGGAATTGGTTGAGTTGAAGAACATATTTTTCAACAAGTACATCCCTCTTATTCTTTGAACAAATATTGAAAAGGAGTTCCTTGAGCTTAAGAAAAGGGATGATAAAGCTGTTGGTATATACGATGCGAATTTTAAAAGGATTTGAAGGTAGGCTTCTAGATTTATCATCCAACCAATAAATAAAGTTTATCAATTCTTCAGTTGCATAAAACCAAGTATTCGAAGGGTATTGGATATAAGAGACTTCAGTAGCTATGAAGAGATTGTGCATTTTGCAATCAAGGTATAATTGGAAGTTGGTGGTACGTATCCATATCATGGTTTTGACAAGAAGCGAATGATGGATTTCAAGGAAAAATCTCAAAAAAATGGTGAAAATAATATGAATGTTTCGTTATGATTAAAGTGTGGAAGGAAGCATGTTAAAGATTGTCTTAAAGTGACTAAAAATGTTTCAAGTGTGGAATAGAGGTCATCGAGATGTTTTGTGCCAAAATAATGGGAAAAAGGTTTGTAATGATGTGAATGAAGAAAAGACTATAGATAATGCACTACCAGAATATCAATTCAATAACACTACTAGAAAATGGACCTATCCCCACGGTTTTCCTCAAAACCGTGGGGATGGGTCTTGAAAATTGACCTATACCCACGGTTTTCAAGAACCGTGGGTATAGGGGTACCTATCCCCACGGTTTTTAGGAGAACCGTGGGGATAGGTATAGGATAAAAAACCTATACCCACGGTTTTGAAAAACCGTGGGTATAGGTTTCACATGTCTGCGCGGGGATTTTTTTTTTTCCGCGGGAAAGATTTTTTTTTTTGGCGGGAGTCCTATACCTACGGTTCTTCCCTCTATACCCATGGTTTATATAACTATATTTAACTAAATATAAATATATATACACATAATTGATAGTAGGGTAGTGGTTAGACGCGGTACATTGCCGCGAAGAGGTCGTGGGATCGAAACCCGCCTGCAGCTTTATTTTAGGATCTATACCCACGGTTTTGAAACCGTGGGTAAAAGCCATTGACACCGTGGCAATTGGGAATGTTTTGTTGACACGGTGTCATAACACCTATACCCACGGTTTTGGAAAACCGTGGGTATAGGTTGGGGACCTATACCGACGGCGTTCCAGCCCACGGTTCCCAAAACCGTGGGTATAGCCTATACCCACGGTTTTGGGGGCTATACCCACGGTTTTGAACCGTGGGTATAGGCCTTTTTTCCAGTAGTGTAAGTGCAAGTAAATAGGGAATTATGCTAACCAATTACCTAATACAAGGGTTAATTATGATCGACGTCAGCATTCTCTTATGGTAAAAGACAAAGGGAAGTCACATGTGATCACTATTGGTGATGTCGAGTATGAAAATGTAGTTGTAAAATGATTAAGTGTTTATGTAATGGGATTCCAAAGTATTATTATGGATTCTCATTTATTGTATTATGGAATATTGGAATATCTATGTATTGGTTTATTATGGATTTTAATAATTATATGGTACTGATAACTGTGAAAAGTGATTTAAATATTTTCAGAAAGAATATGATATGAACACAATTAATGGATAAGGAGATAATTAGATATTTGATAGTATTAATGAGATCCTGAATAATATAAAGACAAAGTGATATCGTGGTTTGAATTTTTGGTTTTTTTTTTGTGTGGAAAGACATAATTTTTATAAAATTCATTTTTTCACTAAGGTTCTATGGAAAATCAGGTTTAAAGAGAATACATGAATAAGGTATTCACATGTTTGGAATGTAAAAACTGAGAACCACCAAATGAGATATGGGAGACAAATGATAAGTTGATTTACTTCACCTCATTATAAAGTTTTATACATTATCTTTTTTGAATAATTGTAATGTTATCCATTTATAGATAGTATAATTAATATTCCAGTTGATGTTTGTTAGATTAATGTATTGTCTCACTACTGGTTGACTTATGCATATTTGATAACCTATTCTAATATTTTTGTTGAGAAAGATGTAATGACCTATCATTCTGTCTCATTATCTACTAACACTTCATGAATGAAAAATTCAACTTCATTTCTTTAAAAAAGATATGAAGTGGAAATTGTTTATGAAAGGATCAATGGTACTGAAATCAAGTAAGTATTTCTTCTCATTCAAAAAAAATCAACATTAAGAAAAGAATCTTTAAAACCAAAAATTTTATACTAGTAACTTATTATCTGATGAATTAGATGGTCCATTAAATCATTATAGATTTATGGATTTCTTGTAGTTAACTTTCTCCCAACTATATTCTCTATCACTAACCATCAGAACATGATGGTTATATTTCTCTTCTATATCCATGTTTTAACTTCCCACCTATGTTCTCCTATGTGGAACCCAATGATGTGTTAATTTGGGTAACTGTTATGTTTCTAACTCTTCCTTTTAAAATTATGTTTTAGTATTCCTCTTTATGATGTGGGTTTCTATGAAAGAAACTTTCATGTAGTGAACCATTTATAAGCCAAATGAATTTTGAGGGTGAAATTCATTTTAAGGGTAGTAGAATGTAACACCCAAGATTTTATGAGATATATTCTTATTAATTTATTTGATGTCTTGTGTTCAACGCAACTCCAATATTAGCTTGCTCAATATGCAACACCGTATTATATTTCCATATATGCATCACTATTCTTGGATTCTGTTACACACAATTTCATGTACTTTTGATAGAACTCGACACTGAGTATAGATTTTGTTCAGTGTAAAAATGAAATAATTTTGGATTACATTGTATGAAATACCAAATGAAGAATTCAGTTCATGCAACACTAACTTGGCTTGTGTTACATGAAAGAGTGACCTTCCTTGATAGCTTGCGTTGTTCGTGATAATGAGTTCCACTAAACAATGATATATTATAAAATTTTTATTAGTTAATGGGATATAAACTAGATTTTATGAATATTATTAACCAAATTTTCAGTTTTATAACATTATAATTCATCTTATACATTTTCTAGAACATTATATCTAAACAAAATCATTTTTTCGGATAAAAGAAGTATTTTTATAAAAATACATTTTTACCCCTTTTGATGGTGCACCCATTTTAAATCTAATTTTTGACACTTTTATAATTTAAATTGGATAAAATTAACAATTTTTTGGAATAAGGACATAAAAACTTACTTTTTTAAATTTTTTATATTTTTCAAATAAAATTATAATTTTAATGAATAGTGAAAAATACTACGTTTTAATTCAAAACTACCTTTTTATCTAATTTATTTAAAATGATAATTGGATTATATTTTTATCATTTAAACCATTGTTGGTCATTGAAAGTAATTTCACTATCAAATAGGACATAAACAGATGTCAATCTTTTAATTGTTATTATGTCTTAAAAACCCACTTTTTGGTTTTCAAAACGGGATTTAATTTTAAATTAATTAATGAAACTTATGTGTTTGGAATTTATAAAAAATGTTTAAATATTTGGAATTAGGAGGTCCAAATTTTTTAAATAGGTACACTTTAGTTTTAGACATTATGAATAGTAACTTCATTAATTATTTTATTTTCCATGGTTAAAGGGTAAATCTTGTAAATAAGGGTAACAAAATAATATTATAATAATAATAACTACCCTAAAACATGTATAAATATTATTAGATGGGATATTTATGATCATGTACATCCTTGGGTCGATTTTGGGACCTCATGGATTCACTTGTATGTGAAAATGACATTTTATAAGAATTAATTTAAAATATCGATAATTATAACCTTAATATATGTATCTTTTAAAAAATTGGTTTTAATATGGAGTTATATAACTAATATATTTGTAAATAAATAGTGATTATAAATATAAAAAATTTACTAAGTAATTGTATTTTATTTATAATTTTTATACATTTTATAAATATATTTATATATGGAATAATTATGATGTAGTGACTGCCTCATTAATGAAAGATTCAAATAAATGAATTTATAAATATTAAAATAAATTTAATTTGAATATTTTGATGCTATCCAAGAATTTTTTTGGCAGAAACTAACATTTTAGTGATGATGTAATGCCTTTGGTTCTGAGGAATAATGTTTTTATGAATTTTTAAAATAGTCAACTGTGAATAGTATGCAAAATTGAAATAATTCCTAGCATAAAAAATAAAATAGCTTATTAAATGATACTAAATTATTCAAAATATATTATTCATAAAAATAGATAATGTAAGTCCAAATATTTCATATATAAATTTTTTGGGTCATTTGGCATGATATGGTAATTACATTAACCCACAATGTATAAATAACATGATATCACAGTAAGATTAAAAAGTGTAAAATAAGGGTTAAACCAAAAATATAAGGTTAAAAAATTCCAAACTTGTCTAAAAATTATTGGATGATGATTATTAGACCCAACATCATATTATCAACTAATAAAATATGTTTTTTAAAATTTTAAATCAAAATTTAATTTATAATAAATTAATATTTTACGACTTTCCTAAAGTTCCCCTCTCCCCTCCTACAAAAGGGAACCTCCTCCCTCTCCTCTTCACTCCATTTTGAGCCCTCAACCTCGGCCAAACCCAGTCCATTGCTCTTATAAAATTCCCTAGTAACATTATAGATGTTTTTTTTCTCAAAAGACCATCTCTAGTGCCATAAGAGTAAATTTAAAGGTGGTATGTCAAGGAAGAGGTATTCTCTTCTACCGATTCGTTCAAATTTTTTTCTTCATATACTTCCTATTTTTCACTTGTTACATTATAAAGTAATAAAATAACTATAACTCGTATAATTATATGTTATTATAAATATTAAATGACCTTATTTTACCTTCTATCCATCCTATGAAAAATGAAATCACCATGTGTGTGTACGTGCGGCTTACCATCTCCACATCGGGGTGTAATCTATTTTTCACCACCACCTTACATTGATAGGTATAATGGTGGAAATAGTAACTATATATGATTATAATAACATGATACTAATTCTGATATACTATACACTATCACCTTCAATTCCATTCAACAATTATGGGAACAATAATGTCGCTCGTGCGTATATACGGCCTACCGTCTCCACAGTGCGATGTGATTCGTTCTACATAATCTTCATTAAATCATGATTATATAAATAAATTTAATGAATAAATATGATATATATCATACTAATACTAAGATTTAAATGATAGAACTATAACATAAATAGTGGAATAAGAACTTATCTGACAAAACATACATAATAACATAAAGTAGTTAATACCTGAATAACAAGTTACAATGAAATGTTACTAAAAAAAGGATTAAAATATGATCATAAATGTTATAATAAAAATGATTATGATTATAGAATAAATAAGTGACATTATTTAAATCATTATACAGGAGGTTATGATACATACGAATCATATCAGACCTAAGTTAGTGGATAACTTTTCCAATATAGTTTTATTTGAAATTGTTTATTCATTAGTATCTACTAGGGATGTATTTATCATCCATGTCTATGTTTTATAAAAAAAATATTCTCAAAAAATGTTTAATATTATTCTATGTATGTTTAAATTCTTTTTTACCCATTTTTACATTTACTACATGGTTTGGAATAAATATTTCTTTTGTTTACCATACAACACACTTTTTGACTTTTTCAGAAAAAGTACGACAAGAATGTTTTATTTATCTTATACAACATGAACCGGTTTTTACATATTCAAAACACCTTATTTACATGAAGCTTACTCTAAAAATTTACATGTTTATTTTCAACTCAATTATTTTTTTAAAAAAATGCATGACATTTTGAGAAAAGAAAACATTTTTGAAGAAGAAATGAAATTTTCCTCAGGAATGAAGCTCAAGTGTTTTATCAAAAAAATTTCCATTTAAGATTATGTAGGTTTATGTTTCTATCCCTGTTATTACTATGATTTTATTGTGTTTATGAAATAAATTTTTTTATATCAATTATTATGTAATTATGTTTAATAATCCAATTTGATTTCAAGGGTTATGATTTGATGAATGTTTCTATGTTTTTGTGCAACCGGTAATAATGGTTTCATTATGAGATGGGTGTGACCTATATCTCCCTCCAATGCATTTGGTAATAATTTATATGTCATGAGATAGGCATGACTAGAACATAAAGTATATATGGTTCAGTAATACATGGATGGAATGACAAGTAAGTACAGGTCAGTAATGGACATTGTACACTATAATGGTCTTGGCAGCAATGTCTTGGCTACAATGGAAATGAAATTACATCCTTATTAGTTATCCACAATTACATGTTTTATTATAATGTTATTCTATCATGTTTAATGTTATTTTATGATTCTTTCCTTATATAATTCGAAGATTTATTTCATGACTCAATATTTTTATGTTTAAACATTATGTTCATGTTTTTACGTGCAAATGTTTATGGTTTGTTTTATGTTCTCCTTGTTTACTCTTACTGAGCATTTGAGCTCACCCTTTTATGTTTTATTTTCCATAGGATATAAATAAATGTTTTATGTTGCAAAAAAAGGGTAAAATATTTATGGAAGATGTTGAATATCTTTCACAATGTTAGAAGATTATTTTCAATGATTCCAAAGAAACTAAACTTATACGGTATTTGGGCATCATTTTGTGTATTGTATTTAGTATTTAAAAAAAGTAATGTAATTTCTATGTAAAAAATCTTGGTATTATACAATTAATGGTCCTACCACCAAATCATTATGTACCTTTACCTCAGCTGTAGTGATCACATAATCATGATCATCTTCCCTTGGCCTCTTATGTGGTGTATTCCCTTAACGATTGGGGAATTAGTGTGTGTAAATCCCCATTTATCTAGAGATGAATAAATAGATATGATTTGTTTGTTTCTTCCACCTTCATTCATTATCATGGTTTCCATTATATACATACATATAAAAGCACTCCATCCATTAAATAATTTCTCATGTATATTTTTCTATAGTCTTCACAATGTGGAATTTTTTTATTTTATTATTCATTTTTGATATATTCCATTTTTCATGGTTCTAAGATAAACTCTTACTATGTTCATTTTCTATTAATATGTAAGATCTAGATAATTCCTTCTCCTTTGTGATGGTGCATGAAACTATTTCATCATATGATGAATAATTTTGGGAGACCAGTGCCCTTTGGAGACTTGGATTAATCCCATGAAAGAAAATGTCAATATTTTACTCCATGTTTGGTATATAATCCATAAAATACGTAGCTATCCATATAACGGTATATTCAAAGTCCACGAAACATTATTCATCAATTTTTCCAAATCTATGGAACATTATCATCATCTCAATTTTTTGATCAAGAGGAAATAATTATCAATGAATGTCCCCTTAAAATATCTCCATTCCATGAGTCCTATTTCTTCTTCCTCTCTAGTATTCTGGATCAATGAGCACCATTGATCATCATAAGATTTGATAAAATATAGAATATGTGTAAAATTATCTATATCTCCACATACCAAGGCCATAAATATCTTCTTTAGATACTTAATCCATTTCTAAACTATAATTAGATTAGTAGTCCCACTAAATTATGAGGGAAACTATTTCATAACATGATCGAGTATGGAATACTCTCACCGTGGATTAGTTTTCTCCATCCTGGAAAGGTTATTTTTCATAAACTGATTAAGATATCATAATATATCAATAATTCCCTCTAATATAATACCAGAAATATTAGTTTCTTCACTATATAAATATATACATTTTTCACAAGTATTGATACCATTCACCCTTATAGTAACCATTTCTAAATAATTGAATATACTAGATTAGCTCATAAAAATATGAATTTTAAATCATGATGTATAATTCAAAATATTGAGTAACGTTGAACATAAATTAATAATTTATGAATTTTTAATCTCATAATCATATTATTTTGTATCTTTGGGTACATCAAATGTTTCACGTCCTTCACAATGATTTTAAATAAAACCTGAATTATCATGACCATATCCCATGATATTTTCAAAGAAATTTCCTAGTAAGGGCCACTATCTTATACTAGGATACACTATATTCAACGTTGACGTGCACTTTTAAGAGTTATTACCCCAATATACATCTATTACAGAACCATGTTCACATGTAGTATCCATACTAGGATGTATTTCAAGAAATAATCATATAATCTTTACCCTATTAAAACATTAGGATGGTATTATATTCTTAGCATCAAAATCTATCATTGGGTTATGTTACATGATCTACATTTTCTTAAATCTAGTTCCTATTGTTTCTAGTATCCTTCCCTAATACCTATTGCAATCACCCTAACCCCAATATCCCAGAATCAGTACATTACTTTCTTATATTTTCATAAATAATATATCTAATTCCCAAAGAACCAAATAATATAGAAATTTTGGAAAACTAAATTACATTCATTATAATAATTTTGAATGTGGAAAATAAAATAATTAATTACAAAAGTAAAATCTTAGAATACATGAAACTCCTTCCATGAATTCATATTCATGTCCTAGGGAAAGTGTTTAAATTTAGGGTGAGATCAAATTCTTAATAAGGGTTATGTACATCATATACTATCATGAATCAATAAAGAATAATTTATATTCCATGGTAAATAACTGAAAACAAATTTCACATAAATAATTGGATAAGGAATAATCAATATGGTAGGGAAAGTAACTGAAAACACATTCCATTTGGACAATAAAAGAGAATGAAATGAATCTATATATTTTTTCATTTTAAAAAACACAATAATAATAACTAAATTCTAAATATAGATAATTATTACTTGTTGATAAACATGTTTCCTAGGAACATGATACATTTATATTCATGATATATTCATAAGACATTTTAAAACTATTGGGTATAAACCATCTGATTTTTTCTACAAATTCATCTTATGATCCTACTAATGAATTTGGGGGATATCATTAACTTCTCCCCACATGTGTCCATAGGTCTAAATAATTCCTAATATATTGAATAAATTTCATAAAAAAATTCCTTGTCATCAAATATGAAAATTGATTAAAGATTACATATTTAACATCATTTCTCTATACATACAAATAAATTTCAAAGTATGCACCATATATAAAAATCGTATACAGTTTATAAAGTAATGATATCCATCATTCAATAATATATATTTTTAATAGAAATTAAATTTCTAATTATAAATTATTACAAGTAAGTGATTGGTTCAAATGAAATTTTACAATCACAAAATAAAGAGAGGTTTTACAATACATTTTACCACTTTGTAATTTCCAAGTTAAATACCATTGGATGAAATCATTCAAATTGAAATAAAAAATACCATGAAGAGTCAAGTAATAATGATATTACATGTCAAAGGTTTAGTATATATACTACATAAAATTGAGTTGGTACATAATATCCAATATGACTCAATGGAATGTAAATTGAGATGAGATCACTTGCCTTATGATTACTTTTGGTTGAATGTTATTTAACACCATGTATAAAGATATTTAAAATGTTATTTACTTATAATAAAACAATATTAAAATTTATAATATCATAAATGATCATTTTATAACATCTTTTCATTCATTTATCAATAATACTTCATTATTGTTTTTGTTTGGGGTGGTAATTACCTTGTTTTTCAAGTATGTCTTGACTTGTTATTTTCTGCCTCATACTTTCATAATGATGTAATCATCACCATAATATAATAAATGATTTAAATATAATATATAATGATATATATTAATTATATATGTATTTATATAATTCCATAAAATTTTATAATAGGAAATATAATACATTATTCAAAGAGACGGTAGGTCGTACGTACGCATGAACATTGTTTTCATTTTATTTTTATTTTCAGAGAAAGAATAGTAAATTATCTATGTATATATTCATTATAGAATTATTATTATTTCATATATATTGATTATTATTTTTAAATCCACTCTTAATATATTCCATGTATATCGTGAATGAATTACATTGCTTCTTGAGGTGGAAGTATGTCGTACACACGAACGACATAATCATATTCCCACAAAATGGAAAGAATAAATGTATGTGTTATATAATAATAAATCATAGATATCATAAATATCATATATAAACTATAAATATATTATTACCCTAACATTTAAAGGTGTCAATGGAAAAATGAATGACATCGGTTCTCAAGGAAGTAGTTTGTCGTACACATGAGTGATGACTTCATAACCCATTTGATTGAATTTTGTGAAGTTTAAGGTCATACAAATATCATAAAAACATATTATTATATTTAATATACTAATGTTATTATATATTCATGGTATAATAATTATTTAAGGAGGTGTATTAGTAAATAAATGTGAAATTATTTTATAGGAACATTTATTTTTCATCGGGTATCCTCCTTAGGTTTTCACTAATTTTCTCCTATACCAGATTTAATCCCAATATAAGAATGATAGGATAAGGGGTGGGGGATTTTTAAAGTCATTATGGTGGTTATTTTCTAAAACATTTATTTTTAATGTGTGAATAAGAGGGGTAATGGGAAGACCTTTTATAAGTGGGGTGAGTGGCACATTAGTAATTTTTTGAAAGAGTAAATCACACGAACCTTTTATTCATTCCATTATTATTAAATAATTCTCCATTGTTAATACTAGAAGATATAAGATAAAAATATTTCCATCTAATGTATTTAGGAAATTTTTAGGGTCATTATTACACTTTATAATATAGATTTAATAACCAGGTAAACCCATTTTTACTTTAATCATTGTAATTATTTTAACTATTTTTACTAAATATTTTGGATTAAATATTATATTGACCATATTAGAAATTATAAATTATTATGAATAAAAATATGGATTCAATTTTATCTAATTCTATTACTATAAGTGGAAAAATTAATTTAAAATTAATATGGTATACGTGTCGAGAAAGCAGGTTTTTAATTAAAAATGCTCAAAAGTTTACAAGGTTTTTTTTTATCAAAATTCAGTATATAATTAATTAAAATGAAAACAATTTGATGTATTGATTTATAATTGAAAAATTTTAACTTTCAAACAAATTCAAAATATAATGTATCATTGTACAATTTTTATAATAAACTTCATTTTTTAGTTAAAATCCAGTATTTTTCACAATTTATCAAAAAATGAAACTTCTCAAAAAATCCATAAAGTTAACCCAATGTTAATTTTGAAATTAAATATCAAAAATAATGGGTATTTTATAAAATAAATTTATTTAATGTGTCAAAATATAATTTTAAATTATTTGTGACAGTCGTGGTCAAATAAGGTATTTTTTAAAGATGCACTGCGTGCATTGCAAGCTATTAATAAAATTAAATTTATTCAAAAAATAATATATTATAAAGTCTAAGAGTGTCACAAAACAATATGTCATAATTAGAGGTATGAATAAGATTAAGTTAAATATTAAAATATGCTTTAAACATGTATATAAAATAAATTCATTGGTGTCCAATTAATTAGAAATGAAAGTAAGAACCATTTGAAAATAAAGAAATTATTTTTCTGAAAACCAGTTTTTATGTGCACAAAAATGTTTTATGAAAATAAATTTAAATAACCAATTTTGGATATTAATTTTATTTAAATTGTAAAATTATATATTCAAAATATTTTTTATAATTCATCTTATGTATTCTATAGCTAACAAATAATAATCAATCAAATTTTACGCTTAAAACTATGTTTTTCTAAAAAATAGTTATGTTATTTTTTCAAAAAAAAATTTAATATTAATATTTTATTCATTTAGAAAATTAATTTTACAAAATAAACATATATTTTTAAGTCATCGAATCAAAATTATCTTTGGATGAATTCTTGAATTTTATAAAAGATTAATTTTTTGATTAATAGTTGAAAACATTGAATTTTAATTAAAAACTCTTTTTTCATTTATCTTATTCATAATGTTAAATTATATTTAAAATTATTTTATAAATTAAAATTAGTGAAATATTATATAATTAAATATAATTCATGTCATTTTAATAATTTTAATTTATAATTTTAATATAAATTCATTTTCAATATTTAAAAATGTTTTCTTTAAAACCCCATTTTCTCATCGCGTCTTGAGATTAATTTTAAATTAAAATTTTAAAATTATTCGAATGTAGTTTGGAAAAAAAAATTAAATATTTTAAAAAAACATAATTTATATTATCTAATAATTTATAATAATTTTTTATCCAAATTAATTCTGAAAAACAGTGAAAAATAATTACGATAATTAAGGTAAAAACTCATTTACTGGTGAGCTAAACTAAGACAATAAGGGTTAAAAATAACCTCAAAACTTTTCAAACACATTTGATAGACATATTCAGAACTGATATATTATATTATTTATAAGGAAACATGTTTGATTCTTGTGTAATGAGGATAATATGGGTATGATTGAATCTTTGAAAAAAATTACAAGTGTGCCACTTACCTCAATTAAAAAAGTCCAAATAATCTCTTATCTTCTTCTCGCATTATAACCAATTAACATCGGTAAATACCAACCAAATTCACTTAAATAAATCACTTATATCATCCAAAAATCCTTATTCTATATATAAATACTACCAATGAATGAATTTTGTCCAAACCTAAGGATGATATCTAAAGAAGTCGTAATGGTCATCAATAAGAGTTTTTGTTTTATTTATTCCTAGACATATTTAAATTATTATTATTCCATGTTGATATAATTACTTTAGTATATTATATATACTAATATGTTCTTATGTTAAAAACAACACCTATAGAAATCTCCACTTCCATGAAATGAGTTATAAAATCATCATTTGTGTGTATGGTGGACTACCTCCTCACGAACTGATGCCAATAATTTTTCCATTACCACCTCTCATGGTTGGGTACGATGATATATATATAGTATATATATGGTATTTGTAAAATTATTATACCACTTAGGTAATTATATAATATATAATTTTTCCTCTTTCTATTCAACATTAGATACGATAGTGTCGTTTGGGTGCATGGTGGACTATCGACTCCCAAAACGATGTCATTCATTTCAATGAACACATTACATAGAAGATAATAAGGATAAATATATATTATATATATGGAATAATTAAAATATTTTTGACATATGAATTATTATTAATAGATAATATATCATTTCATTTCTTACCATTTCACCCACAAAAAGATGATAACATCGTTCTTGATAGTGTATACTACCTCTTTCAATAAAATATGTGACTCTCTCTTTCTATAACAATGCCTTATGATTTAAATTTATAAGTATATATAATTAAATTATATATTATTTATAATATTATGACCATTATTAATGATATAATATTACACACCTTATTTCGATAATGATCGATGATAAATGGAAATGCCACTAATGCATACGTATGACCTACCAGCTCTCCTGATCATAACATACAGTATTTCTCAAAAATAATCTCTCATGATTTATATTAACAGTATAATTGATATGAAAATATGATTATTATATCATGATTATTATTCTGGATATAATGTAACCATGATCTATAGGACCAATGATAAAAAAATAATATATGAAAAACTAATAAATTATTACCCCAAACGTGACTTTAACATGAAATAGTTAATAAACAGGGTAATAAAATGGAAAATGTAAACAATATATGTTATGAAATATATAAGTATGTTTATGTAATAGATTTATAATAAATTCAAAAATAATATAAAGGATATTTTAATGTGCATGAAGGATTTCAAGACTTAAGGTGGGGGATTCCCATCTAGCTTTTTACTTCTACGAGACACATACTATATTTAGATAATAGTTTTTAAGGATTGATTTTCATCTGACATTTATTGTTCATTTACTTCTTATTGAAAAATTTATAATCATGAGATAATTTTTTATTGTAAATTATACTTCTTTTAAATATACGTTTTTTAATCTTGTATAATATTATTTCCTAAAACATAGATCATTTCTATGTACAATGTTTTACATTGGATGTTATTTGATGAATAGAGGAAATATTGAAAATCCATATTCTTTATTCAATACAAAGAAATTTTGATAAGGAATATTATTAATTATTTAAATTGATCATTCAATATATGAGTATTTCATTGGAAATGTAGTGATTGGTGGGGACTGGTTATAGACAACCCCTTAATGTATCATCAGGTTTCATGTGAATAATTAGTTGGCCATATTAAATGAATAATTAGCTATAATTTTTAAACATTATTGGAACATGGTCTTGGAAATAGAGTTATCATGATTCCTACGATAATGATTTCCAGCATTAATAATTTCATTCATTGGTAATTTAATTACAATTAACCATGAGATTAATAACCTGATTTATCTATAGATGCAATTCATTTTTATGTTATTGATTTAATTGAATGTTTACTCAATTATTTACATTTTCAAATTTATTATGACTGATTAATTCATGATATCAACCATTGTACATATCCCTTACTAAGAATTTTAGATCACTCTTAGTTTTTTCCTTTATCTTGGAAATTTATAAGATGTATTTAAATATTTTCATTGATGTATAATGTTTTCTATTTCATTTTTTTATATTATTACCAAAGTAAAATTTGTATTATGTATATATATAGATCTCAAATAATGATAAATACGGAAATCCTTTGGGATTATCCCCCTAGTATCTATTCCAATGTAATAAAGTATCCATCGGGTCCAGGTTAATGGATTCATGGTTGTTACATCATATAAATGTCCATCATTAATATATAATCCTTCTTAAACAATAATTAATATTAAACATTGAAAATATCAATATTCCAAAATATTTGTCTCTTTAGATTTGATTAAGTAATTCATCAATATATGGAAAATGATAATTATTATTTGTTTTAATTCCATTAATATCCCAATAATTATTATATTAAAAAATATATTCAATAAAATTTTTCAATAATAGGATGGGTTATACCCAAGTTGAAACACTAGGGTGTATAAATTTATTATCACATAATTCATTTAAATACTTATTAAGCTATTAAAATTTAATAAATTAAATTATACAGGGATTCATGGATATAGATTTTTCAGCAATCATGAGTCTGATATAAATCTCATGTTCACGATTAGGTGGATGTCCTATTAAGTCAATAGGAAATTCATTAGTTTATTACTTTAAAAATTAACATCCTCTATTCTTATTATGTCTTCCCCATATAAGGATATGTTTATATCTTCTTCTTATCCCATAATATCATTAAGGTGTTCTTATAGAGATGGATTCATAAAATATTTTGATAATGGGTTTTTTCCATAAGAACAGGGGATACTCTAACACCTCATGAAGAGTAAAACCCTTCTATAATATATATATTCTTTCTGTATACATTATAAGAAAATATATACATAAGATTATGTCAAAGTAAATTATAAATAGGATAATAAAGCCTACAACTAGAAAATATCTATGAATATTAATAGAGGCCTCTACTTATATACTTTTCATAATAATATACCCATTAGGGGTCCTAATTGAAAACAAATTATACACAGTGTTAGCAGACAATTTGTTTCCCTTAGTAAACATTAATTATATTTAAGAGTGTGTATATCAAGAATCAAAAAATTCATTAGCTAAAAAATTTTCAATGATTAATTCACTTACTATCAAATTATTTTGGACTTTAGAAAACTTCTATAGTTATCACATAGTCATGGACATTATTTTATGTAATTTTTGTAAATATATTCCTCTAAATATTAGGGAATTTGATTGAGTAGTTACCCATCTCAATACAGTTGATTTGTTTGACACTAGAGGATTATCTCTTCTTATTTCAATTATAATCCTAATGACATTTCTTACAACACAAGAAGAAATCTAACATTCCATTAATTAATGTTATAAAGATTTTATATATATTACATCTATATGTTAGAAATTTAACTATCTTGTTCTTCTATTTTTGCATATATTCTTTGACAGAGTTCTCAACTGCCAGCTTCTTTTATTGATTTCATCTGAAAATATAATAATTGAATAATTATTCTTATTTATTGATTATACTTGATACTATATCCTCATATACTAAATATTTTTGAGATATTATTTCCTTTTGAAGGAAATTTTTTAACCCATAAGATCGGAAATCAATATTATTTCTTAGATTATATACAAAATCCACATCATGGGCTGATAACGTTGTGATTTCATCATCATATTCACCAATATTTTTCACCTTTATTGTCCTGAGGTTTAGTAATTTACTTTTTATAGTAGATTTAGGAGGAATGTTTTTGTTGATGAGTATCTCTGTAGAAGTCTTCTATTCCATACTCTCTACATAATCAACCTATTTTGTGTTTTGTACCAATAACCCCCATAGATTAGCCTCTCCCATTAAAAGATAAAATCACATGATAAACTTATATCATTTTCTAATTCAAAAGGTGAGAACGATATTTTATAGGGACATGATCAATACCTTTGCTAATAATAAATTATTTTTCCAATTGAATTATCAATATTTTTATCACTTGTAGTGGTCTACCATTGTTCCACCATGTATGAGATCAGAAGGTTACTCCATATATAGATGATTATAGGTTATTACATGAGTCAAAAAAACCCAATATTATTATAATATAATTATATCCAACACCATACTCATTGAAATAGTTATCTTTATCATCAGGTAAATCCATACGTTATTTATAGGTTTTTGTATAGATTTTATTCCTTTCACTATTCTCTATTTCTAAATAATTTAATATAGTTTATTAGCTCATAACATAATCAATATTGGGTCATAAAATATGTTCCATGTGTAATAGAATATTATATGGTGGATTATTAAATATTAAGATGGTTTATTATAATTCTCTCATTATATTGTACAATATTTTAATAGATCTAGTTCTGAAGTGCAGTATTAAAAATTATTTGATACCTTTAATAGAAACCCCAACATTAGTAACTCGAAGTTGGTGGATACCTTAATACATTCTCACAAGGTATCTCATTCTAAAAAATAAAATAATCTATTAGTCTTGATAGATTGGATATATAAATTATTTTCACATCATATTTCAAATTATTAAATAAAACCTAAAATTCCAAAGAGAACATTATTATTTATTCTAGTATATCTCGGAATTCATTCAATGTTCACTTCTTGGTACCCTATTAAATATAAACATAACAAAGGGTGAGATCATATTCATAGTAAGGGAAAGTTTACAACATAATATATCATAGATAAAATAAAATTTTAATGATATGTATGACTTAACACATAATCAAATATTCTAAAAAAATAATATCCTTAAAATAGAATATAATTATATGGATTACATTGTAACCTAAATAATCAAATTAATAAAAATAACTAGTTTTATAATGATAAAATACATAATTTCAAACATCATAATCTTACATTAAAGGAATCACTACAAGATATAATAAAAGAATAATTTTTGGAATATTTTGTATTCCAAATCTACATTGTCTCATGAGATGAAATAACTTTGACAAAATATGTTATAAAAAAATTACAAAGTCTCATTAAAAATTTTAAAATAATCATCAATTTTTTTTAATTTTTTTTTAAATTAGAAGATAGTGGGAATATGAATTTAGTTAAAAAAAGAATAATGTAGATGAATCTTGATAAAAAATAATTTATATGATAATGGGAAATAAGTTTATTTTGTGATAGTTAAAATCATTAATTTTTTGTCATTTTAAAATGTTAAAAAAAAGTGACCTATATGGAAAATTAAAAAAACTTCCTCGGGATTAATATAAAGAAAACATAATATAATATATAAAAAATTCCATCATTTAAAATTGCATATGATATTTTCAAAAACTTTTGGATGAACATGATCATGGGGGAGAAGGAATCAAGACCCAAAAAGAAATAATAAGGATAATTGTTCTTATAAACATTTTCTTGATAGTTTGGAAAATAAAGTAGATTAATTTTAAAGTAATAAATTTAAATCATGTAAATAATCAATGGATAATAAAATATATGGTGTTCAATATATAAGGATCACATATTTTCGCTGTTGTAAACATAAATATATGAAATCTCAAATGAGACTAAGATTTTGAAATAAACCCTTACCACAGACATACAATTAGTCTAACACACACTAATATCCTTTATAATAATTATATAAATATTATAAATCTGTATTAAAATAACAAAGTGATTTATATTTCTATATAATATTTATTAAATATTTCTTCTTATCAATTTATTAATAATTTGATGTTAAAATAAATATTTTACTATTAACTATTCTTTTTCAATACATATTTCAATTTGACAGTACAGATCCATTCAACTTAGTCATGGTTTCATCATATATATAATCCTAAACATGTTATAGTTATCATTTTTATACTTTTAATATAATTTTATATCCATCCGTTAAAATTGGTCATGAAAAATGAAATATGTCATTTTTTGAAACAACACTTTGTACATGTGCAAGAGTGATAATTTTCTTTTTTATAGTACATAAAAAGTAAATATAGTGGATAATGTTTTTCTTTTATATAATAATATTCATAATATAAATTTCATGTAATTCATATAAAAAATTCTAATGTTAATCCATATAGGGTGGAAATGAAAAACAGATTACAACACCTCAAAAAGGTGGTAGTCCACGCATACAAATGAGTGGTGTAATAATTTTTCGATGAATGAATGGGAAAAAAGTTAGATAATATATTATATATAAATAATAATAATAATGACATAAAAATATTTTATGTTTATTAATTAAATATTATTAAACAGTCTTGTGAGTAATTTATGATTAAAACAATGCATCGCTTAGTAAAGGTTGTAGTCTCCAAGTACACATGAGCAATGTTTTCATTTCACAAAAGGGTGGAAATGATATGAAAAATTGTTTCACCATAAATATAATAAAGGTTTTATAAATTATTGATATTGGTTTTACAATATAATTTTTTTATGATATGTTAGAAATATGTATTAGAATAAATAAACATGAAATAACAGTTATAAGAGTTATACTTCATATTTAGAAGTCATCTTTGGTTTGAACCTTTAATCCATCATAGGATGGTATTTTGGTGAGACCAAGAAAATTACACATTTTGGAATGAATTTATGAGGTTATTTATATAGGTATTGTATTATATAGAGTTCTAAATGTTTTAAAATAAGTGAGTATAGAAGAAGCCCCTTAATAAGTGAGGGGAGTGGAACACTTATAATTATTCTCTAATTTTATATATTATAAGTGTCTTACACATTGTTAATTGGAACTAAAAAATGAAATTTTAATTATTAGGTGATAATGGTAGAAATAATCTAATATAATATTAATCTAGATGATATTTTTGGACCATATGGTATAGTTTTACCCATAAATTACCATTTTTACCCATTTATCGTGGTGACAATTTTTTACCAATATTACTATTCATAATAAACAAAAATTAAATAAAACCCACTACTATATTTGGAACTCCTTATTCAAAATATGAAATTTATTTTCCAAAATTAAATTTTCTTAAGTGTAAGAAATTAATTTGAATCTATTCGTGTAAACAACAATTAAAATTTTGGGTTAAAAATATGATGTTATGACTAAAAATTATTTTATACGCAAATAAAATATAATGATGATCCCTAATGAATTAATCCGAATATTTTTAAAATAATAGATAATATTTTAATCTAATACTGAATAAAAAATATATTTGGACTATTCCATAACTTTATTTAATGAAAATAAATGACATTTAAAAAAAATTGTATTTCACTATTCAACTAAAAATCAACTATTTTAGAAGATTATGAAATATTCAAACTATGATAAATTAAAATATATGAACTCATAAATGTTATATATTTCATCAAATTAAAATTCATAAATTTAGAAATTTTTCTCTTAAATATAAGCATGATATATTTATATAATTATTATATAATAATATAATACGTATTAGGTAAAAGTAAATATTGTAGTGTTTAGTTTTTATAGTAGAATCATGGGTATTACATAGAGATTGTTTTTAAATATAATATATTTAATTGGAAAAACAAAATCCAAAACTTATAAGACAAAAGGTTGATGTTCTCTCCTATGGGTTCTCCTTTGTGTCCAATTGAAGGATCCCCAAATTTTTATCTCCCCTCAAGAACCTTTTTGATGAATTTCATTTTGGAATATTTAAGGTTCTAACTTATAATTCATCCATTTCATATCAAGTATATAAAATCTATAAACATATATTAGATAAAACCTTATCCCCTCCATGATGGTGTGTAGTGGATTTCCATTTTCATAACAGTGAAAAATTATGAGAATATTAGTGAAAAATGTGGAGTGGAATATGATCCAATTTAAATGAAAAATATTACTAGATTTGGATATGGGTACCGCATATGGAACATTATAAATAGATATTTTAATGATTATATCTTCCTATCATTAGAATGACAGTTCCTTTGAACGAACTATTTTGCATGCATTTATGTATTGCCTATATCTCAAGATCTAAGATTCTATAAATATATTTCATAGTTCACATTAAAGGATATTATTTGGGATATGAGTCGAAGTATATCTATGTTTAGAGTTAATCATCAGGTATAGTGATTATTCCTATTTTTTGTAACATTCAAATGAAGCCAACATATCATGTAAGGTTAAAGTATCATTATTTTCAATATATAGGTATCCAATCATTTGAAGTTTCACTAAGAGATTGTTTATTATGTGTGGATCCACCATTGGAGGATTATAACTAGGATGGAGTGTGATGGCCATTCTTTCAACATTGAAGTTATTTTGTAATATTTCTATACATTCATTCTCATAAAACATGTAGTTCATATCAATAAAAGTGATTTATGAAACAACTAATATTCCCTTGTACCCAAGAAGAGTAAGTGAAATACAAAAAGATCCATAATAGGGATGTGTATAACCCATTGTTCTCCACATTAGGATATATGATGCATATAGAACATGAGAAATCATGTTTTTATATATTTTAATGAGAAATGGAATTATTTTAATATTGTAGCTTCAATTTTCACTTAAGGATATTTTTCCAAATTGAGGGATTGTTTCAAATTTCCTAATATATAATAACTAGTTTGTATATTAAAGTAATGATAATGGTTTTAAAGATGTAGTCAGTTCAAGGGGTTTTATTTTAGTAGAGATAATATACTTCATACATGTCTAATATTAATGAAGAAGATGTTTTAGTAAAGGAATCACTATAATATAAATGGGGATTGAGGTATTTATTTTATAAAACAAAAGAGGACTTCTTAACATATAATAAATACACCCCCAAACCATCAATGAAAACTATTTATGAATGAGAATATAAAAATGTTATTGGAAAATTAATTGTAACAGATGTACTATGATTTCAAAGAACCATTTGATGAACTTCCAGGCAATTTATAACATACTAGAAAAACCTTAATTTATAAATACTTTCTATATATTATTTTAATTTGAATGAAAAATTCATACCATAGTATCAAATTTTATAATTTTTCCACTATAAGAATCTATCATAGAAAATAATTAGGTATTCATTACATATAGATCTTCTAGTCACTTGAAAAGATGTAAATAATAGAATTTACCCCCATAATTATTCTACATATTTACACCTAATTCCATAACTTGAAATTCCACTAATGAAGTCATAGTTATAGGACATCTAGTCTGAACAATTCTGATATTGATGATCCTTAGAGTGATAAAACCATATAACAAACTATATTTCAACTAGGTGAAGAGTCGTCATTGGGCCATAATGCAGTTGTGATTTTGATTGGAGGGGATGGTTTTGATATATAAAATAGGGATATGAAATCAAGATTACATCCATATGCGAGGTACAGCCACATAGAAGGTTATTAAAAAAAATTAATGGTCAATTTATTATATATAGAAACATTAAAATTAATAACATAGTGATAACATGGAAAATGATGAATATTAGTATAAAAAGTTGAAAAGGATTCATATATAAATGTTTTATAGACTCATATACTTTGGATACAATATGTAAAGCCATATAGAGATTAACAAAGAAGATACGGTATTCTAATAGGACCAATAGTGATGTTGCATGAGTTCCGTGATTATATTTGCACACCAAATTTCATAAATAAATAACATGAACCACATTACATAAAAAATGAACCCCAAATAAAAACTTTTATAAAACATATTTACATGTTCCAAAATATCAATTCTTATAGGAAAGTTCACACTACATATTACTCATTTACAAGAAGAATATTTCTAATATGTTCCATACACTAATTCCAACATGATTATTTATTACCCACATGACCATAAACATATTCAAAGAAAACTATAACATAATTCTCCTTAAATAAATATTTCATTATTGTTCAATTTATCAATATGAATGGTCCACAACATATATTCTTCTAGTAAAGTATTCTAAAAATTATGTTTAATTATCTTGGTAATCCTAACTTCAACCCCCAATAAAAAATTATATTTCACATAAATATTCTCCTCCATAAAATTAATAAGGGATTATCTTGAAAACCACAATGTAATCCTCAAGATGATATGCTATATGAATAATTATTAAGGTGGGGATCTTTATCAGGAGTATTAATTTAACAAAATTTTTATGTATAGATTCCAAATTTAATACCACATATATAATCCTTAGGGAAAGTAATCGAGCCATGCCACATTACTCAATCAAGGCTAAGGAGTTACTATGGTACCTTAGTTGGATTAAGATAATTAATATCCTACTTGTTAATTTAATCAATAGAAAACTCTAGTATTACATTATAATCACACATGAAAACACATAGGATAGGAGAATAATATTTTCTTATGAAAAAATACTCCCATAACCTTGAAATCTTCATTGATGATCATTAAATAATATAATCAGTATTTTTTACATCAAATGATCGAGGAATTGAGAAAATGTCTTATATTAAGGTGTATATTGTTATTAAATGTCTTAAAAAATATAATAGCTACTGTTATTTGTGACATACTTAGTTGATATGGATGTAGAAAATGAAGCGAAGAAATAATCCTCACTAAAAATTGATTAGAATTATATAGAGTTATAATAAATACTATAGAACAAGATATTATTATATGAATTAGATGAAAAAGATTCATCAATGATATTATATAATTATAAAAAAGGATAAACTTGACAACATAGTACCTATAAAGTTTACCATCATAAAACATTTACCTACTGGTGTATATTTTTTAGAAGATAATAAATATTTGTAGGGTTCAAGGACATAAAATTCATGATAATGTTAAACTAAATAGGTTGGTAATTACATGTGTTTGAGATTGTAATAAACTATAAAATACACTCTATTGTTTCACTATGCTCGTGAAACAATATGAGGCAGGATATTATTCATCTACATAAAATTACTACCCTCAAATTCACATTGAGAAACCCAATGTGTCCACCTTATGATTTGTGGCAAGGAACCGATTTTTGTGTTAATTAGATCATTCATGTTAAAGAAGACATATCCAATTCAATAAAAAATATCTAATAAGTTGAATGTTCAATATCACTAAACATATTTTTACTATGAAAATTTATTATATATTGAATGATAATGAAGTTACAAATATTTTAGAGGCCATATTTTATATCAACATACTTAATTTTTTCCCTTAAAATATTCCTCTATTAGGAAATCTCCCCCAATATAGTTCTCTTCTATATATTTTTCTGATCATTCTTATTAGTCTTTAAATCATTAATTGATGAAGTTACTTTTAAAAAAAATTAAATTTTTTCATATCTATCATATATTATTGAATACATAGATGATAATTTTTATATAGTTATATAGATATAATGATATGAATTATTTTGAATATCATGAATAATTTCACCAAGTAATTTACAATTATAGAAGAAATCTAACTTTTTTTAAATGAAATATCCAAATCAGGGAAATTATTGTGTTGGATTCAATATGAAGTTATAATTTGTATTGAAAATTTGAGAAATAAAGAAAACGTCAAAATATTTTATGATATATTTATGTTTATTTAAATTTTATTTCTTAGATGACATACATTACATGTAATATCATGTTTAATGAACCATTATACACTATTAAATTATTATTATTTAATTTTATAATTATCACTTAGTTGTTCGATTAATGGGAATGAATATTAATAAATAAATCTTAAAAAAGTATTTTAACATGTATAATGTGAATACATAGATTATTAATTACTTATAAATGAATAAAATATCATTTCAAGGTGAAGAGAAACATTTTTTAAGACAACCATCTGTATGTGTACAATGTGTATTTATCTAAATAAATTAAATATATCCCTATTTGAAGTCCATTTGGCTCATGAAAACCACTAGTAGTGGTCAAATTAGTTTTGATCTTTTTATAATTTATTTTTACTTAAAATTAACCCCTCCAACATGTTTGAGTTATTTTCCATATTTCCATTTTATAGAAACCTCACATGCATGTAATTTTAGGAAGGTAAATAAATTAACACATGATATATAAGGTGTATCCCTCGTGTGGGTGATTACATCCATTCCATGGAGACTCCCACTGATTAGTGGAAATTCAATATTATTATGGAGTGAAATAAAAATAATACATCTCTCATTATAATTAATCTATCCCATAATAGTAAAGATTATACTAACTCCATCTAGTTAAAAAAATATTATAAAATTCTAAGTGGAAACCTACATGTGGAACATTATAAGAAACTCCAAATATAATCATTTGGAAATCATATAGATTTTATTATTTATACTATAAGTGTCCATATGATGATTCATCCTTAATCCAGTGTACCCCTTCTGATGCAACTCACTAAACACTATGTCTTTATTATCAGTTCAATAAGATAAATAAAACTCCCATTCCAAAATAAATCCCTAATAATTTTTTTATTACCTATGATTGGTATCCCTATCTATTTTCTCAGTTAGAAATCCTTGTCTTCCTATGTTGATAAAAACTTATGTGTAATTATTCTATCAGGATACAATTTCTAGTATCACTTCTTCTATGATAATATAATATTGGTTGGAAATTCCTTCTTCCCTAAAAAACTAACTTTGCATATTTTTTGTATGGGTAAAAGGATTATGTATGTATTATATTTTCACCCACTTTTTGTATATTATCTTGATAGGGAAAATAAGGGAAATATAATTTACTATACAAGTTCATGGAAACTCCCTGTATAAAACATTTTCAAATTTTAATTCCTCTTAATTCCCTTTAACACATTAAAAATATTCCAGAAGTTTCAAGAATTCGCTAGCATTCCCAAATTCTTATAACTTCAATAATAATAGCGTTATGTTTCTTCTCAAAACTTCATTATCTCATATAGAAAAAAAATGATGATAGTTTAGAATAATATCAATATTTTATAGGTATTTATAATTTTATATAAATTGTTTTCATAATGTTGTGAGAAATATGTTTTTGCTGATGAATTCATAATGAAATTCTCTGTTTATCTCTTACCGATCTGATACATGTTTGTTTAATGTAAATTATATTAGTTTCTCTATATGATATCCTCAACGTATCCATATCCATATTATCAAAGATTTAATGATCACATGGTTTGGGAAAAACTCATTCAGGTGACCATATTATTTATTATATTTCTTAGTCTGATGCACTTCCCTGCATATGTTCCTTCAGTGGTTCTTTTTCCAATGGTCTTGAACCAATGACATGATTCTACAGGACAATCCATGACTTATAAACATATAAATACCAAAAAAATTGTAAAATAAAACTTTTCTAATTAATCTGTGTATAAAAAATGCATCTGATAATATAATCTTCTGATTTCCACTAAAATATATTCAATGGTTGTTGATGATATTAATAAAACCCATAAATTATTCAGTCGCAAAATATTTCTTCATTTTTTCTATATCAATTCCCTCCTTTGAATTTGAATAATTTACCCCCATTGTGGTTGAAAAAAATTAAGAGTTTATATATCTTCTTCCTTACGTAAGGGTAACATGAGTTTTCTATAACTGTCACAAAGGTAAGATATAACCTACATTTGGGTAACATTAATAAGTGACAATTACACTAGTACATATGATAAATTTTATTATCATCTATCATTTTATTTCTTTCCCTTTGTATAAATGTAAAAAAAATCAATAAAATTTACTTTTCTCTTTCATCTGTCCATTGTATTTAACTATGATCCATCTAGAAATACTATATGCATATAAATATTTCACTATATTATCACGTCAGTTCAGTAATCTGTATATGGTTCCCTCAATATTCCATCCATATTCTGGTAAAAATGATATCTATATTTACAATTCTTTAAATTTATACTAGTTTTTTAAAATAAATTAGGATTGAATTCGAACATGTATCTACCCAAGAACTTTTATCCTTTTACTTTTTTAAATAGTATTGAAATACCCCTTTGGAAAAAATCTTGAATTGTGAGTTTCTTCATGAACTTAGGAACTGATAGAATCACACAACATCGTTTGACTTTAGAAATGTTTTTTATCATCATTATGAAAAAAAATCATATCCTTTAACATAATATTAAAGATTCTTTACATCTCCAATAACTTTTTCTATCCTATGATTAAAAAACCATCATAATAAAATGTGTGGAAAAAAATTAAAAACATGTTATAGAAACATATGAAATCATATTCAACTTCCCCCTATGTATTTCCTGGAACACTCTCAAACACTCTTTAAAACTCTTCATTTTTATAGTTAATTTTTTAAAACATTCCATCAAGACAAATATTCTCTCATAGAGAATTACTTGGAAAAAAATCATTGTAAATGGTAATTTCATTAAAGGAATACCATCCCATAGTGGAAGAAAATTCTTTTTCCATAATAAAATAAACTCCAACTCAAATTTCCTCTCTCCCCCATTTTATGATAACATCGTCTTCAAATTCAAAAAATATTATAAAATAGTTTTTTAAATTTTTTCCATTATCCTCTCTATTTGAAAACTGAATCCAATAGTTCATATTGACATTCTTACAATCTTCATGAATTATTGTGTGGATTCTGAACATTTTGATGAAACATTAGTTCCTCAAATATTTCCATAATCATATTTTTGTTTAAAATATCATAAATTTGATAATTTTTTAATTTTACTCGTGAAAAAATTCTCCAAAAATATATTTTCTTTGATAAAATTATAATTAATAGAAATATATTTCAACCTTGAATTATGTAATGTATTTTTTTAGATAAATTGAACATTAAGTATCACAAATAATCTTCCATGTTTTTATAACATTCACTCTAAAATATTTACTTTAAACTTTTATTCATATTATTTCTATACATTAATGGATAGAACTAACACATTATTCTTCTTTTGTACTAAAGGTAACTAAAATCACTTTCATGCTATTGTAGATCACACAAAATTCTCTCATGAAAAATTTGTTCCTGATGTTAAATTTCTATCATCATATTCATCAGCACAATCTGCATCAAAGTAACCAAGAATGATAATGTCGCATCATATTTTATAAAACATGCCATAAGTATACATTCCTAAAATAGACGAGGGAATTATTTTTTATTCCAAAACCGAATAATCCATTATATAAAATTGATATTTATAACATAATGTAATTAATTGTAAAACATATAATATTGAGTAAGTAATATAAATTAATCTTCATATCAGTTTTTAAAAGTAGATTTGATTTACACCTTCCCCTATTTTAACATTACTCAATGTCATCCAACTGATAAGTGAGTAGAATCAACATTAGAATCTACCATGCCAAACATCATTAAAAACGAATTGGAATAATTTTCTGTTGTTAAAAATTTCAATATTTCTATCTATTGGATTTTTAATCCCATAAGGTATTTTAACTCTCCCTGCATTGAAATTTCAAATTTCTTATTCAATTTCTCAGCAACCTATTCACAAGTTCTCTATATGTTATATAAAAAAATATGTCATCAATATAAAAAATGAAAATAACTGTTCTTATTTTTATTTATAACATTAACATGTTTCTATGAACAATTCATTTTGAAAAGTTAAACTATTTCAAGAAACTATCCTATTTGGATTACTATGCATTTGGATCCCATTTTAATTCATACAAGGATTTACTTAATTTACACACCATGGTTCCATAATTTCTTAGAATGAAATTTTTTGGATAATCAATATAAACCTCTTCCTCAGTATCACCATTTTTGGAATCTGAGTTAATATCTATCTAATAATCAATATATTAATAGTTTCCAAACACTTTAAAGAACATTATAATAGTATATATCCTTGCAATATTGGAAACAGTTTCATTATAATATAATCATTTCACCAACATGTAACCTTTGTACACATATCATTATTTTTTCTTGAAATATATCCATGTTCATTGTTTTTATTTCTAAATATTTTTCTCCAATGAAATTATTTCCACCTTTCCATGGAACAAGATCCCATGTGTTATATTTCTCAATAATATCGAACTATTCATTCATTAAATTTATAATGTTATTTTTTTCAACTACCACCAAAATAGATTATGGTTTCACCATGAGATAAGTAATGTATTATTATCTAATCTCAAATTTTTTATAGTCAAACATTCTATTTACATGTTATTTTGATTTTATTAGTTTCAGAATATTTTCTTAATGTTTTTCATTTTATATATTTTATACCAAACTCTCTTTCATCATCATGTGACTTGTCTTAAACATATCATATAGTGGTTGGCATACAATCAAAATACATATAATAATTATTGGATGTCAACATTTTATCATTCAAAAGATATTTCATAACATTTTGAACCAACTTTGTTATATAGAATGGGTTTTTAACAACATTTACATCAAAAGAATCCACAAAATATTGTAGAATTCTTTCTCCAATACTTGTAACTTATTCCATCAGTTAAATTTACCATGAATATTACTTCCAAATAAATTTAATTAAATACTTTATGAACCTTATTTTTTTAAGATAAAATTGAATCCAAAAAAACATGAAGTATTTTACTGAGGTATTTTTATTATCCCAAATTTCATATTAATTTATATTAGAATATGTCCATAGAAAACATATTTTTTCACATATAAATCAGTACTTACAATTTTTATGTAGAAAAATTATTAATATTTGTATCTGGAAAGAATAATTCTCCCCATCTAAAATGAAATTAGTTTTACACCTACGTTAATCCATTTTTTGAGGAGTTTATAGAGCACTATATTATTGTTTGATTCATTTTTTTAATAAAATAAGAGTCCAAAAATTTATTATTTACTTATTTCCATTGTTATTACTATTTTTCAGTACATAAACTCACTTATATCTTACAAAATCTCCTATGAAAAATGTAACCATCTATACATACTCTTATTTATGATTGAAAAATATTATTTTGGCCATTTGAGTGAAATCATCAATAAATTTGGTAAAGAAAAAATCACCTTTTATGGATTCATGTCTCATTGACCGACAAAATATCAGAGTGAGTAATATTAAGTGGTCTGGTGGATTGGATTACAACATTATTATATTTTTCAATTACCATATTCCCTTTAGAACATGTTATAAAAATAGTTTATTCTTTAATTTTTAGTCGTTCTATATTTATTACTACTTATAGTTTAGAAATTTTACTCAAAATTTTCTGGCTCTGATTCCCAGGTCTTCTATGAAAAAAAATATATTTATCCTAACACTTAAGTAACCTGGATTATAGAGATAACCTACTAGGAAATGATTTTCACTAATTCTTCATCACTTTTTTAAAAAAATTACATTTAATAAAATTTTGAAAAAAAAATCCCATATTATCACTTCATTTCCATTATCACAATATTGGATAACACATATCATGTTATGTTTCATACTATCATAATAAAAAACCTAACTTTTCAGTTTTCTATAATTTAATCTTATATATTCAAATTACACTAATTTTTAAGGAAATATAGTAACTGAATGTAACTAATCTACCTTAATTTTTTTAATTTCCTTCAATATCTTCAAATCACCTGTCATATTTGAGGAGAAAGAACTATAAATAATCAATTGTTATTTCCCTTTATTTCATCTTGGGAAGTATGAACAACATGAAAATTTTCATATACATTATTATTTCATACATTGTTATCTTTTCTTCAATGGGAAACATGTCCGTGAAGTGTTTTCAAACATTATTCAGAAAATTAACATGGGTAGATAATCCTTCAAGAAAATTACACTTTGAAATCAATTTTTTTTATAAATTTAGATCTTATAGATATTTTACTTGTCTTTCCATATGTGTATTAGGAAAGTTACATCATTATATTCATTATTTTTTACCCTAAATTAATTTCAAATTATAGGAATAGACATGTTGTTCCTAAAAATATAATAATTTTTTATATATATTCCTCAACACCAATAATATCCAATTAAACTTAATCTTCTATAGAAAAAGTATTATTCCATGAAATAAATTTATTGAGTATCAGCATTGTTTTCTTTATAGAAAACACAATTATATGTTGAATCCTTCACAAGTTGATTATTTTTAATAATTATATATTTGATTTATTTGAAACATTATATATCAAACCTTGTTTTCCTAAAATTACTTTAGCAAGAACACGGTTAGAATAAAAATATGAATTTTGATGCTCGTTGGATACATATGTCTCATGATTACTAAAATAAGTTTTCTTAGTAGCCCTATTTGTTTCTAATTCTACCTCTAAATCCTTTTTTAAA
This sequence comes from Viscum album, assembly GCA_963277665.1. Classification (NCBI taxonomy): domain Eukaryota; kingdom Viridiplantae; phylum Streptophyta; class Magnoliopsida; order Santalales; family Viscaceae; genus Viscum; species Viscum album. The sequence goes on along the minus strand of OY728129.1, from coordinate 407,439,369 downwards.
ATTTTTCTTGTATTCTTTATTTCATTTTCAACCTCAAAAAATATAGATTGGGTTTTACAAACCTCATCTTCCTTAGAAACATGTTTATTAAAATTTTATTCCACTATATTTTCTAGTTTAACAACTTAAATATTAAGGTTTTTTATTTACATTATGTAAAAATATTTTGGATTAAGGAGAACTTTCATTACATAATTTCCATTTCCACAGTCATTCTTCAATATTATGATATCTTTTTTGAGTTTATTTGACCAAAATATTTAATTCATTTTGTTTTAAACTAATAATAATTATAGTTCTTTTAATTTATCTTCTTCACAGTTAGAATTATCTTATTTATTTTCAAATTTTTTTAATAAAGTATTAAACTTCCCAAGTGGATCATTTTTTAATGATAAATTATTAGAAGAATCAAACTCAACTTTATCACTCTTCATGCTTATTTGGTTTCTAGTGAACCCTTTCTTTTATCTATTGTATGCATTATCATCCATGAATGTTTTAATCCAATTATTTTCCCTCACTGTTTTTTAGATACATATTCATATTATCTATCTTTATTCTTAGGAAAAATCTTATTATATGAATTTCTTCTTTGGAAAATTTATAACAGAATTACAAATTCCTCCACAATTAGAACATTTATGTTTTTATTTATATTTTAGATTTCATATCCCTTTATGATAATTTTTGGAGATAAGAATAATTATTATTTAATTTTATTCAACATAAAAATTATTATATTTTGATTCATTAAGTTCCACTTTATAATGTTCTGATTCATGATAATTCATCTTCATCATGGACTTAAAATCCATTTCTTCCACAATATTATTTTCAAATACTAGGTTTTTCCTCATCTCATGATCAATAATATATTTATTCGATACATCAATATATATATTGTATCACCTCAAGATTCCATGGTATGCTACTCTTTGAATAATATAGTAGTGTGTGTTGTACGCAACTTCGAGTTCTAACACGCACCACAACCAATCAAACTAGCCGTTATGAATAATAATACCCAATTTTTGAAATTTTATACATTTTATATTTCAAAATGGACTTCATTTTTGGATTCAGAATATTTAAATTAGATTTGAGTGAATTTTTGGTACTTTTTGGATAACTTTCATATTTTGATGAATAGTGAAAATTACTAAATTTTAATTAGAAACAACTTTTTTAATCAAAATAATTATTAGTGATAAATTATGAATTTGAGTTATTTTTGAGTATAATTATATTATATTATTACCATTTAATCCAATTTTGGTCATTGGACATAATTTCAGATTTAAACTGGACATAAGCAAGTGCCAATCTTTTGATAGTTATTATCTCTTAAAAACACGATTTTTGTTTTAACAACGAGAATTAATTTTAAATTAATTTCTGCCACTTCTATGTTTTGAATTTAGAAAATTGGATTCCATATTTAGAATCAGGAGGTCCAAATTGTGTAAATATATAACTTTTATTTTTAGACATTTTGAATAATTACTTCTGTAAATATTTTATTTACAATGGTTAAAGGTTAAATTCGGTAAAAAAGGGTAAAAATAATATTATAATAATATTAATTGACCCTAAAACATGTCATAACCTTATTGGTTTATACATATCCGACCATGGGCATCTATGGGTCGATTTGGGGACCCCAAGGATCCACTTGTAAGTGATAATGACATTTTACATTAATTAAGTTAAAGTAAATACAAAAATGACATAATCATATATCTTTTAGAAAAACAATTTTTACAAGTGTTTATATATGTTATATTTTCAACTATAAATATTTGTTATAAATATAAAATTATTTAATACATAATTATATTTTATTTATAATTTTTGGACATTTAATAATTAAATATATTTATGACACGATAATGAAGCAGTATTTTTCTTTATTAATGAAAGAATCAAATAATTGGTATTATAAATGTTAAAATAAATATAATTTGAAAGTTTTGATGGAATCCACGAATTTTATTTGTTAATATGACTTCTTAGGATGGGTTAAATTAATTTTTTTTTTAATTAATAAATTTTTTAAGACATTAAAAAAATCAATTATTAAATAGTGTTAAAATTGAAATAAATGAGTTTCTAAAACAAATATTAAATTATTAATTGATATTCTATTCCTAAAAATATAAGCTTCGTGCAAAGGATTTATATAATGATAGTTTTATTATTACTAGACCTCTTGGATGTCGCTTGGAAGTTTATAATATGTTTATTAACTATATAATATAAAAATACAAAGAGAGATGGTAAATGTCAAACTATTTAACTAAGAGTTAAATCAAAAAGATAAAGTTAATATAGTGACCCAATCCTATATAAAACCTATTGGTTGAGTTTTTTTCGACCTATAACCATATTAAAATTTAAATAATCTACTTTTAGGCCATTAGAAACCGAATATTAATTTATTATAAAATAATATTTCTAGCTTTTCGTATGGTTCCCCTCACCCCTCTTATAAAAGGGCACTCCCCCTTCTCACTAATTCACACATTCAAAGCATAATGTCTCAGCCAAACCCTACCCAAATATTCTCTAAGCTTCCCTCACTTCATCCTATAGGCCTTCCTTTAGTCATAAAACCAACATAAAGATCCCTTTTGATCAAATCAAAAGTAAGAACCCGAAGAACATGTAATGTTTTCACCACCCTCTTTCAAGTTCCTTTCTTCTTCAACTTCTTCTTTCTCTGTTATTTCCATTCTAAAATAATAAATATAGTATCTTTTATATAATTTGATTTTGTTATAAATATTTTACAACCATATTTAGTATTCTATCCATCCTTTAAATGAAATTTCACCATACGTGCGTATGTATGGCTTACCGTCTCCACGTCGTGGTGTTATTGTTATTCAGAACATTATTATTTGGATGGGTATGATATTGATGATTAATTTATGTAAATAATAAATATAACATGATAATGATTCTATATATATGATATACCATCCAATTATATATTATTTTAATACCAAAAGAATGATATTGTCTCTCGTACGTACGTACGGACTACCGTCTCCACGAATGCAATGAGATTCATTCCTCATCGTATCCATGCAAGTCTAATTCTCATTGGATGATTAAAAATAAAATTTAAGGACTTGATATCATTTTTTATATGAATAATATACAAACTATCCATAACAAACACGACTTACATAAAAAATCATATAAAGGAAAACGAATCAGTTAACACCAGAAACAATGATAATACAAAGATATTATTAACAAAGCAATATTAAAATATCATATATGATATCATATTCTTGTATATGATTATTTTATAATTTAATAACAATTATTTCACCATTATACATGAGTTTAACATACCCTCAACCAAGGATAAGTACTAGGTAAGGGTTTATTTCACAATCTCTTCATTATCTGAGGTTATTTATAGGTAATTATCTTCTAGGACCTCTTTATCATCCACATCCATGTTTCTTAAAAATGTATTTCAAATAATTCTTACTATTTTACAGACTATTGGTTAATGTCATTTATTCCCTTTTTGACTTTTTATAAGATGTTTATAAAGAAATATTTCTGTCATTTTCCAAGTAAGATCCTTTTTAACCTTTTCAACAGAATTAAGGTAAGAATATTTTTTTAACTTATCCGGCGTATGCGGCTATTTTCTGGAATTATAAAATTTTAGAATGTTACCTTACAAGATTATGAGAATATTTTCAAATTAAATGTTTTATTTTATAATTATTTGATTTTTAAATTATTTCAAAAAAAGAGATATTTCTCTCAAATAGTTTGGATTTCATCTATGTCAACGCCCTTTGATGGATTTTAGGCTTATTTGAAGTTGATTTATTATGATACAAAGCATCCTTATACTATTTAAGGATTTGTGATATTATTGACTATGGATGTGTTATTTTTATACCATTCATGGTTTATATATAAATTATTGACATTTCGTATTATAGTTTTAATACGAATGTTTATGTTATGTTTAAACCTATTCATATGAAAAATGAATTGGACTTAATAAGTGACGGGTGGAGCCCACTATAGTGCCTCGATGCATTGGTAGGTATCATGAGGAAAACTACTGTCTTGGCACAAGTCCTTGAAAAAAATATTATTTGTATTTTTGGAACAATGCCTTGACTATATGGTTATGATAGTATGGCATTATGCATTCCATCAATATAAAATTGGTTATTGATATTGCATGTGATTATTTGACTAGTATAATATCCATGTGAATAAGTAAATGGCATTATTTCATTTTATATTTTCCATATTATTCTGAAGTTCAAGTTTAAAATGATTTTTTTTAATTATACATTGCCTTAAATGTTTATGTTTATTTATGAATGTTTTTGCAATATTTTTATCCTTACTGAGCATCTGATCTCACCCCTTTCATTGATTTAATGTTTCCCAAGATGTGAAGAAGTATTTTATGAATAACCTGGAAGGAATGTATGAGGGGATATGAAGACAAGATGTTGTTTTAGTTTTTTTTACTTTATGATGTAATGTAATACTTATGAATATATCTAGTGTTTCCAAGGCTACTAAACTAATCGGTCTTTCGAGACTTGATCTTTTGTGATCATTACTTTATTATGTAATAATGAACTAACTCTGGGTAACTAGGGTCAGGGAGTTACAGTTGGTATCATAGAATGTTTTGTACAAACCTTAGAAGCTAGATTTAGATAAACTCTGATTAGATAACATAGACCTAAGATAGACTTTGAGTATTAGTATAGAAGAACTTCCAAGAATTTTGGTACTGTAGAGATTTTTTGAGTTTTCTGAGCAATAAATCCATGTCTGGATATGTGCTGGTATAGGCGGCTCTGGCACGGATGTACCTAGGTGTAAAACCTGAAAACACCGCTTTGAGCTATACTTGAACGGGAACTAGTGCACGACAACGGGCCTTGCTACACTCTTGTTTACGACACTCCCGGGGGATATTCTTAGGATAATTCTCATTTTATTTACCAGCCATTATGAAGGTTTTATGAGTATATGCTCCTAAAAGAAAAAATTTTTATGATTATGTATTATATCCATAAACTGTTCAATTTATGTTAAGTGTTTTACCAGTTTGGATTTATGTATTGCGATTCATAAACTATTCTAGTGCATGAAATTTTTTAGAAATGGCACCTAGTGGAAGAAATGGAAACCATATCAATGCACGCACTCCATGTAAGGATTTCCCTCCTTCTCAAGATAATTATAGTGGAGATGGTGATGCAGCTAGTGCTGATCAGCTAATCACTATACTAGGACAACTCACTCAGGTTATGAATAATAAACTTACTCGTATGGAGCACCCTGATCTGCAGCATGGAGGATCAATGTTAGATCGCTTCATGAGGAAACAAATACCAACATTCAGTGATAGTTGAAAGTGATCCAATTTTCATGGATCTAGTAAAGTTGTATATGTTAATAACCATGGAAGGTGAAACATCGATACTTTTTCAAATGGTTGCCAAACCATCTTTATTAGAAAGGATTAAGAGTTCTCAAACCAATGATGATGAGTTTAAAAAGAAAATTAAAGCTGCAAATGATAGGATATTGAGTGGCTTTGTGTATGAAGATGGAATTTTGAAATTCAGGAGGAGACTTTGTGTTCCCGATATACCTAATCTAAATAGGGAACTGTTGGACGATGGTCATAGTTCCAATTTCTCTATACACCCTGGGAGCACCGAAATGTATAGAGATTTGAAGGAACATTTTTAGTAGGACAACATGAAGAGGGAGATTGCTGATTTTGTGTCAAGATGTATGGTTTGTCAATAAGTGAAAGCTGGAAGGAAACAGCCTAGTGGAGTATTGCAACCTCTTCCCATACCGGAGTGGAAATGGGATAATATCATTATGGACTTTGTCATGGGACTACCAAATATTCCTAGAAGGAACGATGCAATATAATTCATTGTTGATATTCTTACCAATTCATCACATTTTCTTGTTATATAGGAAGATTTACCACTTGAACATCTAGCAGGACTATATATTAATGAATTTGTGAGACTTCATGGAGTACCCATATCGATTTTTTCTGATCGTGATCCATGTTTTACATCAAGATTCTGGAAAAATCTTCAGAAAGCCCTGGATACTGAAATTCATATGAGCACTGCTTACAACCCCCAAACTGATGGACAATCAAAACAGACTATTCAAACAATAGAATACATGTTGAGACCATTCTCACTTGACTCTCAAGGTATGTGGGATCAATATTTACCTCTGGTAGAATTTTCTTATAACAATAGCTTCCATTTGAGTATTCATATGGCACCATATGAAGCATTATACAGAAAGAGATGTCACACACCAACCTGTTGGGATGATGTTGGTAAAAAAAACTCATAGGCCCAGAACTAGTGGAGGAAACAATGGAAAAGGTGAAGTTAATCCAAAACCACATCAAAGCAGCTCAAAGTAGACAAAAGATCTATGCTGACAACTGAAGGAAGGATTTGGAATTTCAGGTAGGAGATCATGTTTTCTTGAAGGTATCTCCATGGAAGGGTGTTATACATTTCAGTCAGAAAGATAAATTGAGTTCCAGGTACATCGGACCTTTCAAAATTCTAGAACAAATTGGGGTTGTAGCTTACCGTTTGGCAATGCCGCCAAATCTCTCCAAAGTTCACGATGTGTTCCATGTATCACTGTAGAGAAAATACATGCCCGACCCAATGCATGTACTCACCTATAAGGAATTAGAATTGTAACCTGATCTATCTTATTGCGAAGATCATATCATGGTTATTGATAAGAGATAACAAGTGCTGAGAAACCAGAAAACTCATCTAGTAAAAGTTTTATGGATAATACATAAGATGGAGGAGGAAACACGGGAACCCGAGGAACTTATGATGAAAAACCACCCAAGCCTTTTTATGTAGTAATATTCTAGAAATTTTGAGGATGAAAGTATTTAATGGAGGGGATAATGTAACACCCTAATCTTACGCGGTACGCTTCTCTTTGAATAATATAGTAGTGTGTGTTGTATGCAACTTTGAGTTCTAACACACACCACAACCAATCAAACTAGCTGTTATGAATATTAGTACCCACTTCTTAAAATTTTATACATTTTAACTTTAAAAATGGACTTCGTTTTTGGATTAGAAATATAGAAATTATCTTAGGGTGAATTTTTGGTACTTTTCAGATAATTTTCATATTTTGATGAATAGTGAAAATTACTAAATTTTAATTAAAAACAACTTTTTTAATCAAAATAATTAATAGTGATAAATTATGAATTTGAGTGATTTTAGAGTATAATTATATTATATTTTTACCATTTAATCCAATTTTGGTCATTGGACATAATTTTACATTTAAAAGAGACATAAGCCAGTGCTAATCTTTTGACAGTTATTATCTCTTAAAAACACGCTTTTTGTTTTTACAACGAAAATTAATTTTAAATAAATTTCTGCCACTTCTGTGTTTTTAATTTTAAAAAATAGATTACATAATTAGAATCAGGAGGTACAAATTGTTTAAATAGTTAACTTTCATTTTTAGACATTTTGAATAATTACAGTAAATATTTTATTTACCATGGTTAAAGGGTAAATACGGTAAATAAGGGTCAAAAAATAATATTATAATAATATTAATTTACCCTAAAACGTGTCCTAACCTTATTTTTTGATACATGTCTGACCATGTGCATATTTCGGTCGATTTTGGGACCCCATGGATCCACTTGTAAGTGATAATGACACTTTACATTAATTATGTTAAAGTAAATACAATAATGACATAAGTATATATCTTTTAGAAAAACAATTTTTAAATTAGTTTATATATGTTATATTTTCGACTATAAATATTTTTTAGAAAGATAAAAATATTTCCTACATAATTATATTTTATTTATAATTTTTAGAAATTTAATAATTAAATATATTTATGACACAATAATGATTCAGTATTTTTCTTATTAATGAAAGAATTAAATAATTGCTATTATAAATGTTAAAATAAATATAATTTGAATGTTTTGATGACATACACGAATTCTATTTGTTAATATCACTTGTTAGTATTCATTAAATGAATTTTTTTCGGATTAATAAATTTTTTAAGACTTTAACAAAAATCAATTATTAAATAGTGTCAAAATTGACATAAATGAGTTTTTAAAACAAATATTATATTATTAATTGATATTATATTCCTAAAAATATGAGGTTCATACAAAGGACATATATAATGATATTTGTATTATTAATGTACCACTTAGAGGTCACTTGGAAGTTTATATTAATTTTATTAACTATATAATATAAAAATACAAAGAGTCATGGTAAATGTCATATTATTTAACTAAGAGTTAAATCAAAAAGATAAAGTTAATATAATAACACAAACCTATCTGAAACCTATTGGTTGAGTTGTTTCCAACCTATCCCCACCATAAACTTTAAATAATATACTTTTGAGCCATTAGAAACCGAATATTAATTTATTATAAAATAATATTTCTAGCTTTTCCTAAGGTGCCCCTCACCACTCTTATAAAAGAGAAGATCACCTTCTCACTAATTCACAACTTCAAAGCCTTTTGGATCGGCCAAACCCTACCCAAATATTCTTTAAACTTCCCTCACTTAATCCTAAAGGCCTTCCTTTAGTCATAAAGCCAACCTAAGGATCCCTTTTGATCAAATCAAAAGGAATAACCCGAAGAAGATGTAATGTTTTCACCAACCTCTTTCAAGTTCCTTTCTTCTTCAACTTCTCCTCTCTGTTTTTTCCATTCTAAAATAATAACTCCAGTATATTCTATATAATGTGATGTTATTATAATTATGGTACAACCATATTCCGTATTCTATCCATCCTTTGAATGACATGTTTCCATACGTGCGTACGTACGGCTTACCGTCTCCACGTCGTGGTGTAATTGTTATTCAAAACATTATTATTTGTATGGGTATAATAATGATGACTAATTTATGTAAATAATAAATATAACATGATAATGATTCTGTATATATGATATAACATCCAATTATATATTATTTTAATATCAAAATAATGATATTATTGCTTGTGCGTACGTACGGACTACCGTTTCCACGAACGCGATGAGATTCATTCCCCATTGTATCCATGCAAGTCAAATTCTCATTTTATGATTAGAAATAACATTTAAGGACTTGATATCATTCTGTATATGAATAAGATAGAACATATCCATAACAAACACGACTTATGTGACAAATCATATAAAGGAAAACGAATCAGTTAACACCCGAAACAACGATAATACAAAGATATTATTAACAAATAAATGTTAAAAGATTATATATGATATAATATTAATGTATATGATTATTATATAATTTAATAACAATCATTTAACCATTATAAAATAGGATAACCTACCCTCAGCCGAGCAAAAGTACAAGGTAAGGGTTTATTTCACAATCTCTTCATTATCCGAGGTTGTTTATACGTAATTATCTACTTGGACCTCTTTATCCTCCACATCCATGTTTCTTAAAAAAATGTATTTAAAATCATTATTACTATTTTAAAGACTATGGTTTAAAGTAATTTATACCCTTGTTGACTTTTTATAAGATGTTTATAATGGAATCTTTCCGTCATTTTCCAAACAAGGTCCTTTCTAACCTTTTCGACAGAATTAAGGTAAGAATGATTTTTTTTAACTTATATGGCATGTGCAGCTATTTTCCGCCATTATAAAATCATATAAGATTACCTTAATAGCTTATAAGAATATTTTCAAAGTAAATGTTTTATTTTTTAATTATGTGATTTTTAAATGATTTCAAAAAAAGAGATATTTCTCTCAAATAATTTTGATTTCATCTATGTCAACATCCTTTGATGGATTTTAAGCTTATTCGAAGTTGATTTATTATGATACAAAACTTCCTTATAGTATTGAAGGTTTTGTGATATTATTGACTGTGGATGTGTTATTTTTATACCATTCATGGTTTTTGGATAAAGTATTGACATTTCTTATGCTAGTTTTAATTCGAATGTTTATGTTATGTTTAAACCTATTCATATGAGGAATACATTGGAATTAATAAGTGACAGGTGGAGCCCGCTATAGCTCCTCGATGCATTGGTAGGTCTCATGAAAAAAACTAGTGTCTTGGCACAAGGCCTTAACAAAATATTATTTGTAGTCTTGGCACAAGGCCTTGAATATGTGGTTATAATAGTCTGGAATTATGCATTACATCATTATGAAAGTATTATTGGTATTGCATGTGATTATTTGACTAGTAGAATATATATGTGAATAAGTAAATGGAATTATTTCATTTTATCATTTCCATATTATTATGAAGTTCATGTTTAAAAGGTTTTTGTTTTATTTATACATTGCCTTAAATGTTTATGTTTATTTATGAAAGTTTTTGCTATATTGTTATCCTTACTGAGAATCTGAGCTCACCCCTTTCATTGTTTTAATTCTTCCCAGGATGTGAAGAGGTATTTTATGAATGACCTACAGGGAATGTATGAGGGGATATGAAGACAATATTTTGTTGTAGTTTTTTTCACTTTATGATGTAATGTAAGACTTGTAAATATATCTAGTGCTTCCAAGGCTACTATACTAATCGGTCTTTTGAGACATGATCTTTTGTGATCATGCCAATATTTTGTAATAATACACCGACTCTCGGTAACTGGGATTGGGGCATTATAGTTTGTATCAGAGGAAGTTTAGTACAAACCTTGGAATCTAGATTTAGATAAACACTGATTAGAGCACATAGACCTAATATAGACTTTTAGGATTAGTATAAAATAACTTCCTAGAATTTGGGTATTGTAGAGATTTTGTGAGTTTTCCGAGCAATACATCTCTATCTGGATAATAGCAGGTAGAGGCGGATCTGGCACAGATGTACCTAGGGGTAAAATCCAAAAACACCACTTTGAGCTAGACTCGAATGGGAACTGGTGCACGACAACGGGCCTTACATCACTCTTGGTTACGACACTCCTAGGGGATATGCTTTGGATAATTATCATTTTCTTTACTGACCATTATGAAGGGTTTATGAGTATATACTTTCTCAAATAAAACATTTTTATGATTATGGATTATATCCATAAAATTTTCAATTTATGTTAAGTGTTTTACAATATTGGATTTATGTATTGTGATTCATACACTAATCTAGTGTATTCCATTGTTTAGAAATGGCGCCTAGTGGAAGAAATGGAAACCGTATCAATGCACGCACTCCAGGTAGGGATTTCCCTCCTTATCAATATAATTATAGTGGAGCTGGTGATGCAACTAGTGATGATCATCTAATCACTATACGGGGACAACTCACTCAGGTTATGAATAATAACCTTACCCGTATGGAGCACCCTGATCTGCATCTTGGAGGATAAATGATAGATCGCTTCATGAGGCAACAACCACCAACATTCAATGCGAGTTGAAAGGGATCCAATTTTCATAGATCTAGTAAAGTTGGATATGAGAATAACCATGGAAGTTGAAACATCGATACTTATTCAATTGGTTTCCAAAACATTTTTACTATAAAGGATTAAGAGTTCTCAGATAGATGATGAAGAGTTTAAAAAGAAAATTAAAGCTGTGAATGATGGGAGATTGAGTTACTTTGTGTATGAAGATAGAATTTTGAAATTTGGAAGGAGACGTTGTGTTCCCGATATACCTGATCTAAAAAGGGATTTTTTTGGATGATGCTCATATTTCCAATTTCTATATACACCCTGGGAGCACCAAAATGTATAGATATTTAAAGGAACTTTTTTGGTGGGACCACATGAAGAGGGAGAGTGATGATTTCTTGTCAAGGTGTATGGTTTGTCAACAAGTGAATGCTGGAACCCAACATCCTTGTGAATTATTTCTATATCTTCCCATACATGAGTGGAAATGGGATAATATCATGATGGAATTTTTCATGGGACTACCAAAGACTCTTAGAAGTAACGATGCAATATAGGTAATTGTTGATTTTCTTACCAAGTCAGCACATTTTCTTGCTATAAGGGAAGATTTACCACTTGAACGTCTAGCAAGACTATATATTAATGAAGTTGTGAGACTTCATGGAGTACCCATATCGATTTTTTGTGATCGTGATCCACGTTTTACGTCAAGATTCCAGAAAATTGTTTAGAAAGCCCTGGATACTGAACTTTATATGAGCACTGCTTACCACCACCAAACTGATGGACAATCAGAACGGACTATTAAAACCTTATAAGACATGTTGAGATCATGCTCACATGACTTTCAAGGTATATAGGATCAATATATACCTTTGGTATAATTTTCCTATAACAATAGCTTCCATTTGAGTATTCAGATGGCATCATATGAAGCATTATACAGAAAGAGATGTTGCACACCAACATGTTGTGATGATGTTGCTGAAATAAATCTTATAGTCCCAGAACTGGTGGAAGAAATGATGGAAAAGGTGAAGTTAATCCAAAACCACATCAAAGGAGCTCAAAGTAGACAGAAGAGCTATGCTGACAACCGAAGGATTTGGAATTTCAGGTAAGAGATCATGTTTTCTTGAAGGTATCTCGATGAAAGGGTGTTATAAGTTTCGGTAATACAGTTAAATTGAGTCCTAGGTACATCAGACCTTTCAAAATTCTAGAACGAATTGGGGTTGTAGCTTACCATTTGGCAATGCCGCCAAATCTCTCCAAAGTTCACGATGTGGTCCACATATCACTGTTGAGAAAATATATGCCTTACCCAATGCATGTACTCACCTAAGAGGAATTAGAATTGGAGCCTAATCTATCTTATTGCAAAGATCCTGTCAAGGTTATTGATACAAGAGAAAAAGTGCTGAGAAATCGGACGACTCGTCTGGTAAAAGTTTAATGGAGAAACCATAAGATGGAAGAGGCCACGTAGGAACCCGAGGAACTTATCATGAAGAACCACCTGAGTCTTTTTATGTATTAATATTCTAGAAATTTCAAGGATGAAATTATTTGAAGAAGGGTAGAATGTAATACCCCAAGCTTCCACGGTACACTTCTCTTTGAATAATAGAGTACCATGTGATGTACGCAACTTCGAGTTCTAACACACACCACAACCAATCAAACTAGCTGTTATGAATAGTAATACCCACTTTTTGAAATTTTATACATTTTATCATCCAAAATTGACTTCATTTTTTGATTTTTAAAATCGAAATTATCTTAGGGTGAGTTTTTTATACTTTTCAGATAACTTTCATATTTTGATAAATAGTGAAAATTACTAAATTTTAATTAAAAACAAACTTTTTAATCGAAATAATTAATAGTGATAAATTATAAATTTGAGTGATTTTAGATTTTAATTATATTATATTTTTACCGTTTAATCCAATGTTTGTCATTGGACATAATTTCACATTTAAACTGGATATAAGCAAGTGCCAATCTTTTGATAGTTATTATCTCTTAAAAACACGCTTTTTGTTTTAACAACGAGAATTAATTTTAAATTAATTTCTGACACTTATGTGTTTGTAATTTATAAAAATAGAGTCTATATTTATAATCAGGAGGTACAAATTGTGTCAATAGGTAACTTTTATTTTACGACATTTCGAATAATTATTTCGGTAAATATTTTATTTACCATGGTTAAAAGGTAAATCTGGTAAATGAGGGTAAAAATAATATTATAATAATATTAATTTACCATAAAATATGTCCTAACCTTATTGGTCGATACATGTCTAACAATTTACATCTTTGGGTCTATTGTGGGACCCCATGGATCCAATTGTAAGTGATACTGACGCATTACATTAATTATGTTAATGTAAATACAAAAATGACATAAGCATATATCTTTTAGAAAACAATTTTTTACATGGATGTATATAAGTTATATTTTCGACTATAAATATTCGATAGAAAGATAAAAATATTTACTACATAAAGATATTTTGTTTATAATTTTTAGACACTGAATAATTATATATAGTTTTGACACAAAAATGATGTAGTATTTTCCATATTAATGAAAGAATCAAATAATTGGTATTAAAAATGATTAAATAAATATAATTTGGAAGTTTTCATGACATACAATAATTTTATTTGTTAATATGACTTTTTAGGATTTCTTAAATGAATTTGGTCGAATTAATAAATTTTTTAAGACTTTAACAGAAATAAATTATTAAATAGTGTCAAAATTGACATAAATGAGTTTTTAAAACAAATATTATATTATTATTTGATATTCGTTTCCTAAAAATTTAAGGTTCATCCAAAGGACTTATATAATGATATTTGTATTATTAATGGAACACTTGGAGGACTCTTGGTATTTTATAGTAAGTTTATTAACTATATAATATAAAAATGCAAAGAGACATGGTAAATGTCAAACTATTTAACTAAGAGTTAAATCAAAAAGATAAAGTTAATATAGTGACCCAAACCTGTATAAAACATATTGGTTGATTTTTTTTCAACTTATCCCAGAATTAACCTTTAAATAATCTACTTTTGAGACATTATAAATCGAATATGAATTTAATATAAAATAATATGTCTAGCTTTTCTTAAGGTGTCTCTCACCCCTCTTACAAAAGGGCACCCGCCCCCCCTTCTCACTAATTCACACATTCAAAGCCTTTTGGATCGGCCAACCCCTGGACAAATATTCTCTAAACTTCCCTCAATTCATCCTATAGGCCTTACATTAGTCAGAAAAACAACCTAAGGAGCCCTTTTGACCAAATCAAAAGGAAGAACCCGAAGAAGAGGTAATGTTTTCACCACCCTCTTTCAAGTTCCTTTCTTCTTCAACTTCTTCTTTCTCTGTTATTTCCATTATAAAATAATAAATCCAATATATTCTATATACTTTGATGTTATTATAAATATGGTACATCCATATTCAGTATTCTATCCATTTTTTTAATGACATGTCACCATACATGCGTACGTACGGCTCACCGTCTCCAAGTCGTGGTGTAATTGTTATTCAAAACATTATTATTTGGATGGGTATTATAATGATGAGTAATTGATAGAAATAATAAATATAACATGATAATTATTTTTTATATATGATATACCATCCAATTATATATTATTTTAATATCAAAAGAATGATATTGTCGCTCGTGCATACGTACGGACTACCGTCTCCACGAACGCAATGAGATTCATTCCCCATCGTATCCATGAAAGTATAATTATCATTTGATGATTAAAAATAACGTTTAAGAACTTGATATCATTCTTTATATGAATAAGATACAACCTATCCATAAAAAACACGACTTACATAATAAAGAATATAAAGTAAAACGAATCAGTTAACACCTGAAACAACGATAATACAAAGATATTATTAACAAACCAATGTTAAAAGATTATATATGATATCATATTAATGTATATTATTCTTTTATAATTCAATAACAATTATTTTACCATTATACATGAGTTTATCCTACCCTAAACCATGTAAAATTACAAGGTAAGGGTTTATTTCACAATCTCTTCATTATCCGAGGTTGTTTATACGTAATTATCTATTGCAGCCTCTTAATCATCCACATCCTTGTTTCTTAAAAATGTATTTAAAATCATTCTTATTATTTTATAGAATATGGGTTAAAGTAATTTATACCCTTTTTACTTTTTAAAATATTTTTATAAAGGATTATTTCCGTCTTTTTCCAAACAAGGTCCTTTTTAACCTTTTCGATATAATTAAGGTAAGAATGTTTTTTTAACTTATACAGTGTGTGCGACTACTTTACGCCGTTATAAAATCGTTGAAGCATAAATTACAAGCTTATAAGAATATTTCCAAAGTAAATTTTTTATTTTATAATTATGTGATTTTTAAATGATTTCAAAAAAAGAGATATTTCTCTCAAATAGTTTTGATTTCATTTATGTCAACATCCTTTGATGGATTTTAAGCTTAGTTGAAGTTGATTTATTATAATAAAAAACATCCTTATAATATTGATAGTTTTGTTGTATTATTGGTTGTGGATGTTTTATTGTTATACCATTCATGGTTTATGGATAAAGTATTGAAATTTCGTATGATAGTTTTAATATGAATGTTTATGTTATGTTTAAACCTATTCATATGAGGAATGCATTGGACTTAATAAGTGACGGGTGGAGCCCGCTATAGCTCCTCGATGAATCGGTAGGTCTCATGAGACAAACTAGTGTCTTCAAATAAGGCCTTGATAAAGTCTTATTTATAGTCTTGGCACAAGGCCTTGACTATGTGGTTATGATAGTCTGTCATTATTCATTCCATCATTATGGAAGTGGTTATTAATATTGCATGTGATTATTCGACTAGTACAATATCCATGTGTATAAGTAAATGGAATTATTTCATTTTGTCTTGGCCATATTATGTTGAAGTTCAAGTTTAAAAGGCTTCTGTTTTAGTTATACATTGCCTTAAATGTTTATGTTTATTTATGAAGGTTTCTGCTATATTGCTATCCTTACTAAGCATCCGAGCTCACCCCTTTCATTGTTTTAATTTTTCCCAGGATGTGAAGAAGTATTTTATGAATGGACTATAGGGAATGTATTAGGGGATATGAAGACAAGATGTTTTTGTAGTTTTTTTTCACTTTATGATGTAACGTAAGACTTATGAATATATCTAGTGTTTTCAAGTATACTAAACAAATCATTCTTTTGAGATTTTATCTTTTGGGATCATGACAATATTATGTAATAATGCACTAACTCTGGGTAACTGGCGTCGGGTCGTTACATATATCAACTTTATGTTTTAAGGAATAAATTTTAGAAGCATCCTATTAGAAATTCATATGATGAGTTTATTAAAAAATTTATAATCTTCCAAGATATCATCAAAACCATTGATGTTGTAGCAGAATTCAATAAATATGGTAAATTACTCATCAATGGTTTCAATACTGGTCATTGTAATATCATCAAACATGACTTTGTATATTTTTAGAATTTATTTATCAAATTTTATATTTCCCTCAAACACACATTTGAGTTTGTCCCAAATTTCCTTATATGTCTTGAGTCCCATCACATTCTTCTGATTTTTCTTGGCAAGGACATTAAAATATAATTTTTAAATTCCCCATCTACCTCATGATTTGTTTTAGCTAACGTCTTAGGTGATTATTTCAGAATGTGTAGAAACCAAACATTAGCTGCATTAATTACCTAGAGGATAATATATAGATGATTTGGTATCATTATATTTTTCTATCCATATTAACTTTTCCCTTAAAAATTTGGTATGACTTAGCTGTACACTTATCTATGATTTTACATGACAATGATATAATGGGGGGAACATACTCTGACACCAATTAATGTACCTTAAGATTTGAAAAACCATTAAAAAGGGGGGTTAATTAGCTATGGTTTTTTAAAAAATTTCTTTCCCCTGGGAATAAAACCCTACAATATGAAATATGTCATTTCATTATCACATTTTTATAACTGCCACACAATATTACAAAGTTAATATGGTAAATCAAGGGTAAAAAATAAAAATGATTCCCCTAGTATGGGAAACTACATCATTCCCATTAGGTCTCTCGTCCATCCATGGAGATTCAATATTAATAATAATTGAATAAAACCTGATCCACATATGATTATAATCAGAATATATCAGACTAGGAAAGATTATACTATGTACTGTTAGTAAAAAAATTATTTTTCGGAAACTCTAATATGAGAAAGTTTGAAAAAAATTAAAAAATTTCTAATTGAATCATTTGGAAATCATCAATCACATTTTCACCATCTTATATGTGTTTATTTAGTGCATTGGTATTTATCTGGATTACTACACATGATGTTCTCACTAAAAACTATTTATATGTTTTGATATCTATCTAATAAACATAACTCCAATGCCTAAATATTTTATTTATCTCTCTTTTAGGTACCTCTATTTGGTATAACAATATTTTACCTCAGATAAGAACCCATGTCCACTTATACAGATTAAATCCTCTATTTGATGATTGTGAAAAGAAAATATATATCATATCTCTTCTTCAACTAGATTGTAATCTCCATTGGAAATTATTCTTCTAAAAAACTTCATTGTTTCATATTTTTGTATAGCGAAATACTTTTAAGTCTGGTTTATAATTTCACTCCATTTTTATAGATCCACTCATTGAATAAAAGGTGGGAAGAATAATTTATTTTCATACTCAATTAAAACTTTAATGTAAATAATCCTTCCCATTTGAAATATTTATAATGCTTCTGAACACGTTTAGAATATTCTCAATCATTTATGAATTATCTATCACTTGAATATTCATAAAACATCCTTAACATCAGCATTAAGAGACATCTCCAAACATTATTATCTCACCTAGGTAATGAAATATTGAAATATCATCACATAATCATTATTAAATAGGTATTTAAAATGCTATTTAAATAATTCTAAAAACATTTTTCCATGGACAATGACATAAATAACTTATCTATCCAAAATTTCTCTATCAAACTTCTTTCAATCAAATATACATTGACCAAATGACCCAGCTTGATGTCCTCATCATTTATATGTCCATATAATGTAACTCTGACTAGTTAAATGGAATTTTAACGCTCATTATGTTGATAAAATATTTAATTTTTATTCTAGGTTTGATTTACTTACTTGGATATATTTGTTTGATAGTTCTTCATCTAATGGACATGATCCATTGACATCAATTTATAGTGAAGTGTATAACATCTCAAATTTAGACAAAAAATATCTAATAACATAAAATATTTCAACTTTAAATGTGTAAGGAATATGCTTACAGTAAATTTATATACTATTGTTTATGAATATTGAGTCGTTGTTTATTGATAACGTTGTTTCAACTTATAAATAATTCAGTCCCAAAAGAGCTACCACCCTTTGTTTGAAGAAAGTATCCCCCTTTGTATTTGATGAGTTTCACCCCTTTTTAATTGAAAAAATTTATCCTGATAATGTACATATTTTTAATTTCATAAGGGAAATGTGGGTTTTCCATTACTTTCATAATGCGATGGAACAACATGTGTAATGGTAACTATGACTGATGGCAACCACCATGGTCCATCCGATAGATTTGAGTTGAATCTATATTTTTATTTCTCTCTCTTTGTATAAAAGATAACAAACTCAGACAAAACATCTATTTCCCATCTTCAATGTAGTATCTTCAACTCTTATATATAAAGTAATAATAACAATATATGAATGCTTCACCATGTGATCATGTCAATATGATAATATTCATTTGATTACATCAATCTATTATTAGTGGTCTAGTAAAAATGATCTCTCCACTTTCACAACATATATTTGTTACTGGTATGAAAAAAATTATTACTTATGGCCTCATAGATTTCTATGATTGACCACTTTTATCATGTGAATTTTTTCGATAATCCTGAACTTCCCTTTTGGATAAAATATTGAATTTTGAATTTCTTCAGCATGATAAGAACATATAAAATGTAACAACAACATCTAAATTGATTACTGATTCATAAAATAAATATGGAATCTTCTTCTAACATCCAGTATGACAAAAAATATTCTTATAATCTCTAAAAAAATTTATTATGTAGGATATAAAAACCATCATTCAAAATGTGATGGAAAAAATAAAAAACATCTTAAAGAAAATCTCAAAGTATCTACACTATTGATTAATATTTTTTACAAAATTTGTAGATGAAATATTTAATAAATTATATTAATAATAATTTAATTTTTTTAATAGGAAATGAATATGAATAAACTCATTATTTTGGTTAAAATGAAATTTTATAAAAATGGGTTTTTTTTATTTTGTGAGCTTATTTTAAAATGAATTTATAGAACACGATGAAATGAAATATTTTAAGATAGATTTAATATTTTGAATAATAATAATTAATATAATTGTATATGGTCAATTAATTTTATATTATAATGAAAAGTAAAATAGAAAACATTTGTGTCCTTAGTAGGGTTTAAATATGTAAAAACATGTTAAAATAATGGGGCAGGGAATTAAAACCTCTCTATAACCAGACATTATTATAGTGGATTTATTATTTTCTATCATATATATGGAGTTAAATAATTTGTTTAAAAAAATGTGAATTTCATCCCTTATTATAAACATTTATGAACAATAATTATATTTTTAAAAATTTTAAAACTATTTTTTGTTTTATTACTTTAATGAAATTGTTGGAAGGTGAAATTCGGTTTTGGATTGATATAAAATAATATAAACATTAATTTTTTATTATTTATAAAAAAATTCATGGAATTCAACATCATAATTATCTTTATGATGGATTTTCATTCTTTTTTAATACGGTATTTTCCTAAAAAATATTTCTCAATCATTTTTCATACTTATATTAAATTTAATTTATTAAAACTATATGTATTGAATATGATAAAATAAAAACAAATTGTCATTTAATATAAATATAAGGTATAATATATTTTTTCTCATATAATTATATAATTAGTGTAAAATTTAGGATATAAGACTTAAGGTTATATTTGTTAAAATGGGATTTATTAAGAGGTATGTATTAAAATGTCTAAAAAACATTTTTAAATGTAATTTTTTGAATTTATTATAACCCTATTAAATCGTATATATATATATATATATATAAATCTGAGGTGGATTGGTTCTACTTGACCATAAATAATAAATTATATTAATTTAAAGCTTTGAATAAGTACAATAGTGTCACAAACTCACATATAAAAAGGCACCACTTCTCAATTCTTCATCACTCTTACTGAGCCCCATATATTCAAAAAACAAAAAACCAAATAAATTTATATCCCTCTTCACTAAATCCAAGATATTGGGTTCTTTAAATATGACCATCCTTTATAGCCTTAAGGATTACTACAAATGAGGTCTCACAAAGAAGATGTAATCATATTTCCTTACTCTTTCAAAGTTTATATGTCTTTTACAAACTCTATGATTTTTTTATGAATACTATAATGATTAATCTATTATACAAAATATATTTATATTCTATTATGATTATGTTATAAATTTTTTCCAACACCTTTCAATAAAATTTGTAATGATAGTACTGCATGAGCATACGTGTGGAATACAACCTCTATATAGTTATATGGATTATTTTATAGCTTCATCATTCATTGCTGATTATTACTATGGGTTAAGTATTAATATATTATATATTTGAAATAATTATTAATCTATAATTATTTGATATTATCTAACATTACACGAAAATGACAACGTCATTCATGCATACGTGTGTAGTAACAACTCTATGAAGCAATATGTTTCGTTATTTTATTTCTATTTACATGGATTGTAACAAGGTTTAATTAAATGAAAATTTATGATATTTATTATATAATAATATTTATTTATTGTTTAATAGTTATTTTCCCTTATTTAATTCCATACATAAAAATGTAGAATTATTACTCATGCGTATGTATGACTTATGATCTCGTTGAAGTGATGTAACTCAGTTTTCATCAATTAATTATACTAATGGTTATAAAAGTGTCTATAATAAATAAATATGATACATATTAAATTAATTATACGATATATATTATAAAAACCTGACCAAGGTGTATGTATAAAAACCATTGAATAAAAATATGAATGAAAACAGACCAGTTTTCACTGTAATTTTTATTTTAATAATGATTGTTAAAAAAGGATAATTAGAAGTCATAAAGTAATTATTAAAAATAATTTTAAATTCCCCCCATTTAGAATTTAATATTTTTGTTTATTTTAACTATAATTAAAAATTTTAAAGCCTTTATGATCTTTTTGATTTAATTTTTTAGATGAATTGTACAATATCTTATAATTTAAACCCAAACATTACAACTTTACACTTATACTCATTATCCATTTTTCCCAAAAAAATATATCCCTTTAAATAAAACATGGATTTTTTCGCATGAAAAATCTTGAAAATTTTTATCTTGAACTCATCCTTGTTCTTAACCTTTATTAAACCCTATGAATAACATTTTCATCAATATGGGATGAGCACAAAATAAGGGACATAAAAAAGAAAAAATTTGATAGTCTATTGAAAAACATGAAAACCATGTAATTTTTATCATTATCATCACTCTTAATTTATCATATTAATTAAAATATTTCCAATTAAAAAAAATTTTATAAATGAAATCCTTTAAAACCCATATCATGAAATCAAAACCCTTATATGGGAACTTAGATCATCACATTAATAAAACCATTTAAAATCCCTTGTAGTGGGAATAACCATATGGACAACTTCTATAAATTTATCTAATAAACATAATATTTACCCAATAAATTAGAGATTAATAATGGGGGTCACCCTTCATATATTCTATATAGAAATCACACATTTTTCATGAGCTATAATGGGGATCAACACTTTTTATAAGCTATATTGGGCTCACGCGAGAGCTATATTGGGGATCATCCCATAATATAAGTAGTATTAGGATAACCCATTTTTCATATAATGATCATATATCACATCATGAATTAAAAATGTTATGTTATAAAATGTCTTTATAAATGTTTTAAAGAAACCTTTTTAACGAAAACACATTTGGATATGCAAATACACATTTCATTTAAAAATGATTTTTTAAAAATGAAAAGATGTGCACAACATAACAAAATAATTATCTTTAAAATTAAAATATAAAATTTGAATGTAAAATTAATAAAATTGTTGAATAATGATGGTGGTATATTACTCCCATTCTGTATAAGTTAAAAAATCATTCCATACATATATTTTTTAAAAGCGTCACAAAGTACCAAATTTAAAAAATGATATTACGATTAATTTTAAAACTTCTTTTAAAAAATGAGTAAAAAATAATTTAAATAAATATAGGATAATAGTAAATTAAATTTGAAAATATTTTTAAAAAAATGGTCATGGAATAAAAATGGAGTTTTAAGAGAAAGATTAAATAAATTGTTTCTAAAAGAATGTCATTTACCTTGAGTCCAACTCACAACATAGGTTATTTATATTTTGAAATAAAATTTATTGAATTTATAAAAAAACTAATTTTTATATTCCTTTTATATCATTTTTTTTATATTATATACAATTACTTATTCACTTAATTTCACGCTAGACGTTTGGATGATATTTGGTTTCTAAATCCAAAATGACTTTGTTATGTTGACTACTGTAAAACTGCTCACTATTATATAATATATTGAATAATAAAAAATAATTATTATTATTATTATTATTCATAAAATAAACTTTTTTATCCATCAATTAAACATTTTTATGGAAAATAAACTATATTACAATCATGGAGATAGTAGGTCATGTGTACGCATGAGTAATGTTTAAATTAATAAAATGTCATTATGGATAGAAGGTAAATATTAATATACATTTCCATAATGATCATAACACAATATATATCATATTAATTATTTAAATGTACTTAAATATTTCATAAACATGTTATAGTGACTAAAAATAAATCACATTGCTTCGTGGAGGTGGTAGACCACAAGTACACACAAACTACGTTATCATTTTTGATTGCATGTAATGGTAAGAAGGTAAAATATATAATATCTTTTAATAATGATAAATGTTTCATTAATATAATATATAAATATTAATTCAATAATTATAACTCATCTTGAGATACGATTATGAAAAATGAATTACATCGGTTCGTGAGGCAGATGTTTGTCTTACAGAAAAATGATGATTTATTTTACCATTTGATCGAAGAGAATATGTTTATATGTCTTTAGAATAACATAATAAAATATCAGTATATGGATGATATTTTAATTTTTATTACATAATTATTGAATAAGGTTTGGGATATTTTAATATGAACAAAAATAAAACTAGCAGATAAAAAATATGCATCTTCTTTGGAAATCTCCGTTTCTTGAATTCTTAAGAACGATATAATTGGTATTATTTCTTAATCAAGACACATAAAATGAGAAGATGGATTATAAGAAGTTATTATTGTAGAGTTTTTACAAACAAAATGGGTTATTTTGTGTGAATAAAGAAGAATAAGTTGTTCCCTTTTATAAGGGAGGGGAGGAGCACTCTTGAAATTTATCAAAATATTAAATTAATATAAATTAATTTTCAGTTAAAAATGCCTCCAAAGTGAGTTATTTAGAATAATTTATGAATAGGTTTCATAACACCTTAAAACATTATTTATTATACATGTTTTTAATATAATTTGACACTTATCTTTTGGTTTAAATCTCTTTTTAACCCATTTAACTCTTACCGTGACAACATGGAATGTTACACTTTTTGGATCAATATAGTTACTATAAAATGAAAAATAAGCATAAATGAAACATGGTTGATATTGAAAACCTTATATTAATATATTAGATGAATATAGGATTTTATGAATTTTATATCATTTAATCAAATATTATTTATTATAAAATATCGATAATGTCATTTTTTAGAACTATAAATTGTTTTCACAAATTATTTATCTCAAATTATTTTCTGTATATTTTTAATACCATTTATTTTATTTTTCCATTAATTAAATAACCACTACATCATCATTATGTAATAATTTAAGGTAATTATATATAAGTAAATTACCATGATGAAGATAAAAAAATTAGATTCCAAAAAACTATATATATTATAACATGTCACTAATACAACAACATATTAAAAATATTACACTTGTTAAAAACAAGAGTGTTGCCCATAAGACATTTCATTAAATTATATACTAAAAAGTCATTATCTCATCCCAATGGCTCAAATGGTCCTAAATTATACATTTGGATTATTATACTACATAAATACTCATAAAATAATATTTAGTTATTATATATTCACTTAATACTTCTTGTCACTTTTTTTCCTAAATTACCCAATTTACATGTTACCAAGATAAAGAAATTATTATGGTTAGTATTCATCTTGTCCAAAAATAAAAGGGACCTATATAAAAAAATAAGACCTAAAGAGTTAAAATAAGGAATATCTTCCATTAAATTCAAAAAACATAATTTGTTTCATTTAATATAAAATTAATCCAGAAAAGTACGAAGAAAAAGTTTTTTTTTAAAAAAATACTTCTAAATATAAAATGTTTTTATAGTAAATTAAGGTTTCAAATACATTTAAAACCCCATATTTTTATTATTTTAAATATAAATGAAAAAATTAAACATTAAACTAATAAAAATCATAATTTTACTTTGTAAATATGTTAAAATTAAATAAATTTTCAGTGAAAATCATAATTTTTCACTATTCCATTAAAAATCAATATTTTCTAAATGAAATTGAAAAAACAAACCAATTATAATTTTGAAATGATAAATTATAAAATTAAATTAAAATTTCTCATTTAAAACTTCTATAAATTTAATATTATAATTTCAAATAAAATCTTATAAGAAATGAGTTTAATAAAACCATTTCCCTTTTGATTTTAAAAATTATTTAATATAATTATAATAACTAAAAATATATATTTTAGGAATAAAAATAAATATTAAAATTATTTATTTCATCATTACATGGGTTGTAATAGTAAGTGGTTCACTAATATTATTCTAGATTATAGGTATAAATTATCTATTTTTATTAGAAAAGATGTTTGAAAGTGTGCGATGAAATTCGAGACTTGAGGTAAGTGTTTTTCATCTAAATAGCCATGTTTGATGTTACAACCCAATTTATATTTATGGGATGTATATAACACCCCATTATCATGTTATATAATTAATTATTATAAGTTAATGGTATATAAAATTATAATTTATGTTACTTTATCCAATGGGTTATGATTCAAAGGATACCAAAGTAATTAGTGTTTCTCATCTCACTATTATTTTGGTGAGACATATTCCACATTCACCACTTTATTCTTTTGTGTTGTGTATATACATCCTATGAATATATTTTGTAATTATAATAATTAATATTATATATATTTTATATCCATATACGGTTTTATCTTTCTTAATGTTTTTATTCAGATACTTCCAAATAAGTAATGGATTTATGTTTCAATCATATTTATTTTCATTATTGCCAATGAAAAATTTCAATGGACTGAAATTATATTAGAATTATCCTTTGAACCCCATCAATTACCTCCTACCCTAGTCAAATATATAATTCTAATTTATTTTTACCATTTTCCTTGATTTATTACTTTTAATAATTGGTAAATTGATTTTAAGAAAAAACAAAATTATTTCCTCTTTAGTTGGTGAAATAATACTTCCATTTAAACATTCTTAAAAATTGTTTAATAGAAGTAATTTCTCAGGACATAAATGTTTTATAAAGTTAATTTTTAATACCTTTTACTTCATTTTGAAATTATTAAAAGGAATCATTTTACTAAATTTTATATGGTCATGTTTTATTTGACTTATTACAAAAGTGTGAAAATTATTATCTTTTAATATATATGGTATAAATGTATTTTATCACCCCAATGACCATAATTTAATTTTGTTATTACATTTGAATTTTCAAAGTTTATTTTCCAGGAATTTTTTTTCTCAATATTATAGTAATTTCAGTTTTTTAAGATACAGAAATAAAGGTTTATTTTTCTCATGTTCACAAATAAAGGATTGAATGATTTTTTCAAGGTATTTTATTTATCTTTGTCAACATACTTGAAGGATTATTATAGTTCAATGGAGACATTATTTATTGATTTCACTAATGTTAACTATTTCAATGATGGTACTAATGATGATTAAAGGATGATTAAATAAAACCTATATCTTCCCCACAGGGTAATAAAGTATTAAGGATATAATTAATGCTCATATTATTTCATCAACTTCCTTTCAATCGATGGATTATGATTATGTGCTGATGAGATGATTAAAAACTCTATTTTTTTACATGGTTTATGCTATGATAAAATAATGAATTTATTATGGTCTTTTCGAACACAAATGTATGTTTTTAGTATTTTTATGTGTGGTTCTGTTATACTAAAATAATGGGTTTATATGTTATGATACAAGGATAACTGGTTTCATTATAAAGAAATGTTTTTATTTATGATACATAAAAATATGGAAATGTTTTTTATTATCATCCAATGTATTGGGTAAATAATGATATCTCATTGGATAATAAATACATTAATGGGGACTGAAACAAGCTTTATAAAATACATTATCTACTATTATAGCATTATGATAGAACCTTGACTAAGGAAATGATGGAATTGTGAGCGAAAAAATCCACCATGATATTCTTCGCAGTAATTCTAGAATTTAGAAATAAATTTCTATACATATTTTTATTCCATTAAGCTATATCATAGGCTTATGATATGTACTCCTCAATCCTACTATATTGTTGATGATTCCACGCAATTATGAATAACGTATTTTATAATGAAGAAAACATATTCCTTGAATCGTGATTAAATATCATTGAATAATTGGGTATAGTATTTTTAAGTTATGATCATGTTATCACACCCTTATTCTTATATTATACTCATTTATGATCATTTATTAAAATACTAGATAAATAGGGTTTTCTACCTCATGTTTTTTGTGTTTTTTAATATTAGATACTATGAAACATTATTGCAAGATAACTTGTAAATAAGTTTTTAATGCCGATTAATAAAAATAGAAATTATAAATACATTTTATTTTAATTTTCTTACCTATTGTTTTTTAAAATTAATGTTAAAAACAAATTGAAATGTCGTTAATGAAATAACCTCTATAGGAGTTCATCCATACAATATTTTTTACAATTTTTATTTGAAAATATATGTTAAAAATAATATTATTTACTATTTACTATGTCAGTTACATTAATACCGATGTGTGAAATCTTGTTTTAAATTTTCCACACCGGTACGAAGAAAAACCCAGGTGAATAATATAATTTTTTAAATATAATTATATTCATTCATCCCCCCAGAATATTATATAAGATCAACCACATAAAAATAGAATCACAGTAGGAAATACACATTAGAAAAATAGTAATAGAACTAACATTTATAATATGAATATTGAACAAAGAAAAGTATATTACAAATAAAAATCCCAATCAGACTGGTGAAATGACTCAACCATTCACTGTGTATGATTATTAGAAAATTTTTAGTATAAGGACAAGGATCACCAAAAAACTAGAAAATAAAAATAACAAATTTAATAATTAATCTAATTAAAAATAATGAAAAATTAAATGAAAGGTTCATAAGAAAATATACCCTTCTGGAACTATTTAATTATCCCATATGAAGTCATTGAAAACTAGAATATTATGAAAAAATTTCTACATTTTATTAATTCATCTTGTTAATGATTGTTCTTTTTGAAATAATTAATCAGTTTGAAATTATATTTTTAGTATTCACATATAAAATGTAGTAATTGTTAATTAATTCAACATATTCTTTTATATGTTTGATCCTTACACTATTATTTCCCATTATCCCAATAAATTAATTCCAATCTATGTTTGAAAATTAAATTAATTAGATAAACATTAATGTCATTATAATATATAAAATGATTAAAATATTCAAACATATTTGTTCAATACATTCAAAAAAGTTTCTCTAACTTCACCATGGATAGAGAGTATATTGTAATGTGTCTTCTCACTTGAAAAAAACAAACCTCCAATGCACACTAATATATAAGAAAATAGTATTTGAGTGGTTATTCTAAAAATAGATATATAACAATTTATGAGATATATGTTTCATACTCTTGAAAATAAGGAATCATTCGACACAAAATAAGGGCATTCATCCAAATTACATGGGAAATAAAAACCATTCTTTATAAATTAGTCATTTTCCTCACTATAGGTGAAATAAATTGTGTGTCCATTAATCCATGTACTACTATCACTTCATGATGTTTAAAAATTGTATAAATATACCAAATACATAATAAACCTATGTATACTGTTTGAACATGAAGATATATGTTAATCAGATTACAAAGAATATACTAGCATCATATTGATTCCTAACTCACCTTCAGTTACAAGAGCCATGATATCTTTTCTTAAAATCGGCATAGTCATTGCACACCTAAAAATGAAAGATTACATTGGAATGCATAAATATACAACAACAAATTTGGATATTTATCAAATCTCTCAATATTAAATGAATTTGTATCTGATCTCATAACAGTCTATATTTTTAGTATTTTATATAGTATATCATTACATTTAATTTATTCCTATAAATAAAATAGATAAGTAGATAAAAATTAAAATATTAAAAGGAATTAACCAAAAATTGATATAATGGATATAATATAAATATTTATCTATTTTAATTTTTCTACAAATTCTATATTTCTAAACAGAAAAAATGGATGATACATTTTCAAAATGTATTGTCCTCATATTTAGGAAATTGTAATCTTGATAGTCTATCTATAATATCATGTACCATGACCCTATGATTTTCTATCATTATGTGTTGATGATAAATGGTATCAACCATATAATATATCATCCCCTATGAAATGATATGGTGTTGGGGAGAAACATCATATAAATAAAAATATGTGGAAATATGTGTAGGAGGATGGGTAGGATTTAGATAAGTTAGAGATGTGGGATCGGTATGCGGAGGTGGATGAGTGGGTTTAGTATCCTGTAATTCTTTTGGCATGTACGTAAACATTGAGCATTCAAATTTCTGATTCTATCCTCTATCATCTCATAAATATCATAAACTTTAGATTTCAAAGATTCTATGTTTATTTTATAAACACCACCAATTGAAGACTATTCAGAACATCAAAACACTTTTTTTACTGTTAAAAGTATTAGGTATCCTCATACATGACCCAGGTGTTCAGTATTTCATAATTTTTTTAATAAAATATTCTTCCTTACATTAGATATGAGGGTCCCTTGTGTGCTCTAATCTCCAACTTATTCATGTATACAATATTTTAAAATCATTATAATGAATCATAACATATAAATAATTATATTAACTTAAAATAATAAACAAAGTAAACATATTACAATCCCTCAGTTACTACCATATATTCTTCCATATGAAATATTATTTTTCTATTATTCCAATACCTCTTTTATTTTTCATTTCAAGATATGGGAAAAGGTTTAAGCTCTGTGAAACCTCAAGACTTAGCTCTCATTTTTTGAAAATTCACACCAATCATGTTTTCTAATAATAACATATACCCTCTATGAGATAATGTACAATGGAATGAAATTTTGTATTAGATATGCTGAAGATTTATCCCTATTTGGTATAAATTAAGAATAAATAAATTATTGATATGATGATTATTATAGAAAAAACTACTAATAGATAACATTTCGCATAGAAAAATTCTTATTTTCCTCCTATTTTAGCAATTTTCTTCTATGTATCTTCAACAATAAATGGATATATATCCCATGGATTTTTATGTTGTATATTCCTAAAAATTAAATCTTATATAAGGGTGGATTTTAAATTACTCCATCTAATAAAATCCAATGATAAAAATTTCCACCTGACTCATCTGATATAACGTATATCGTATCTCATGTGATGAAAAGGTTTAAAACCAATATTAGTATAAAAAATTCATGATATGTAAAATAATAAAAACCAATATTACAAAATATATATCGAATAATTGAGAGACATTCATCTTTTCATCACTTCTACAATTATTAATCAAAATACTAACTTTTTTTATCCTTCACTACTATAAAATTCATGAATTTCTTTGAATATTGACCCCGGGAAATTTCCTTATAACCAAACTCAGTTGATATCCTCTGGTCTTGAATATGGGAAAATAATAATTTTTTAAAATATTTGATTCCTCATTTACTAACCCATGAACTCATTTTCCCCCATGGAAGTAGATGCCTCTTGTGCCGAAGGACAAGGTGGATCCTTGATAGAAGTATGCGTACAGTTCTCCCTTGAGGTATGTGTATGATCCTCCCAATAATTTTAAAGTAGATCATATGTTTAATACTCCATTATACTAAAAATATAAGTGACAAAAAAATAGTATAAAAAATCCAACTGTTACATACAAACGTATATAAATAATGAAAAATGATCAACCAAGAAGTAAACTAAAATAAAAAATATTTAATCCATATCGATTATAGTTAACTGAAACTATAATAATATTAATGACATATGAAATAACATAAATGAATGAAAACGAATCAAAAAAGTGTTATTGAGTAATAAAAATCCTCTAATGTATCACTCTATTTTGATATAAAAAATAACATTATATGGATACATTAAAAATGATTCAATAAATTTTAAACTAAACCAAAAATATTTTAATGCGTGTTTTCTACGGTATTTAACAAAAATTATAAGAAAATTAATTTTAGATATAAATACATATAATAATGAATACCATTCCAAAAATGTTTTCTGAATATCAGAAATAATCTAACGTGTTATATAAATTTTTACACCGAAAATAATATTCTTTAAATATACACTTTGTAAGATTTTTTTAGTTTTTATCTAACATAATGGGTAAATAAAAATATATCTTCCAAAAAATAAAAAACAGATAAGTTATGTAAGGGTAACATGGTGAAAAACAAAATAAAAAAATTATAAAATAAATAATTTCACTTATTATTAAAAATATGAGTTTGAATAAAGAAAATAAAACTAATATATCAGATATTTTATGAAATCGAAATAGGTAAAATAGATATAAACTTATGTTACTTGTAATATTATAAATTTAAAAAAAGTATTTTTTTCCCAATTATATCCTCAATATCATTCTATATAGAAAAAACTATGTATTCAATGTTCTCATCAATATTATATGTTAATCTTTCCATGGATTTGGAAATATCACATAAATCAACATCTTCATCATGTTTTTTTATCACCAACATAATCTTTATTTCATGTAATCCAATGGAGCACTTCATATTGGATTGATCAAGAACACACACACAAAAATTTCATGTGTTTTCATTATAAAAGGATTAGTTGTGTATTCCAATCTATTTCGATTAACTAGTGTCATACTAAATTCACCATGTCCAACAATGTTATTACCAACAACCCATTTTCTGTTAAACATTATAACTCAAAATTAAATGTAATGAACCTCCCATATTTTCTCAATGACTACATAATATCATCTTAATGCAGATATTGGGTTTTAAACTTTGGCACTCAAAAATTCAGTACTTATGAGAACACCAATACATTATTATTCTTAATCACACTTCTGTTGTCCTGATCTTTTAAATGAAATATATAACCATTAAATTCATAACTAGAAAATGTTATAAAATTTAAACATGGAACACCCACTAAAAAAATCAATGTTTCTTATGTATATAATATACCAATATTTTTCTATTTAATCCATGGGAAAAAATACTTTTTATGCCCATTCAAAATCCAAATATATTTTTAGAATAGATTACATTGATTTAACACATTAATATGTGATGTTATATATTGATAAGTATTGTCAATTTTATTCAAGATGTATATGTAACATCCCAGGTAAATAAAGAATATTACTTTTTCATATTTATGAATATTTCTGAATAAAATATGAATATTACTTTAAAGGGGATGCTATGTTCGATGGCGTACCCAATACGCAACAATGAGCTTCTTTGAAATCTTATGTTGTACTCTAATAATAAAATAGTATTATTTTAAATGGTAGTTAACGCCTAGACGTTGTAATGGTGTGAATGAACAGAACTAACTACAAAATTATTATATATGTTTTTCAAATATTTTTACTTTCATCCAATAAATGTTAGAGGCTTAAAATGTGAATGAATCCAATTTTAAGCGTAAATATTCTAATATTCTTTAAAAGGTCGATTAACTGCCTTTTGATGGAGAACCCTTTTTAAATCCACTTTTTTAAAATTTTATATTTTATATTGGACCAAATAAAATTCTTCTTTAGAATTGGGAAATGAAAATTTACTTTGTGTATGTTTTTGTTATTTTTTTCGATAAAATTCGTTTTTAATGAATAAGTGAAAAATGTTTTATTTTAATTCAAAACATCTTTTTAATCAAATTTATTTATATGATCAGATCATATTTTGAATTAGTTTTAAAGTGGAATTAGAATATATTTTTACCATTTAATCCAATTGTGGTCATTGGAATTAATTTCACTTTAAAATTAGACTTATACTAGTGTTAATCTTTTAATAGATATTGTTTCTTAAAAACATGCTATTTGTTTTGAAAACAAAAATTAATTATTAAATTAATTAATGAAACTTATATTTTTTTTAATTCTGTAAAATAGAAATAATTTTTTAATTCAAAATATCAAATATATCTTAGGGTGAATTTTTGGTATTTTTCTAAAAAACTTCAATTTTTGATGAATAGTGAAACCACTAAGTGGTAGTTAAAAAACTGATTTTTCATTTAAATGAAATTTTACCACCTCTGTGATTTGAATTTCAAAAATAAAACATACATGGTTGTCATTAGGAATTAAAATGTGGTTCAATGGGATTAAAATAATTTTTTGGTGAATAGTAACTTTTAAGTTTTATTAATCGTGATTAAGGATAATTAGTGTAATTTAAGGTAAAGATAATGTTATAATAATATGAAATGACCTTAAAACATGTCCTACCCTTATTGGATGATTCATTTCCAACCAATACAATCCATGAGTCTACTTTGGGATCCCATGGAGCCACTTGGGTAAGAAAATGACATTAAAAACTTTTTATTTAAAGTTAAAATAAAAATGTCACAAACATGTATTGTTTTACTAAAACAATTTTTACATGAAGTTATACAAGTTATATTTTTCGATATAAATATTCATTGTAAATATAAATATATTTCCAACATCATATTATTTTTTTATAATTTTTAGACATTAAATAAATTAATTTATTTATGACACCATGATGATGTAGCGATTACCTCATTATTGAACGATTTAAATAAAATGAAAAGATAATGTAAAATATAAGACTGAAACTTGAAAAAAACCTATTTGATGTGTGGATTTAGAACCCTTATAATCTTATCCTAGAAATTTATAATTGTGGGACCTTTAATATCCGAAAATCATTTTATAATAAAGTAACTTTTCAAGACTTTCCAAAAGTGCCCCTCCTCCCTCTTATAAAAGCCCCCCACCTATACCTCCTTTCCCATACCTCTCAAGCCATTGGCATGGCCAAGATATGCTCATTTTATCTCTCCACATCCCTCTCCTCATCCTATAAGCCTTACCTTAGGCAGAATGCTCTTCAAGAAACCCTTTTTGTTCAAACCAAAGAGAGTTACCTGATTTAAAGGTGAAGTCCTCTCTAATGTTCTTTTGTTTTATTTTTCTTCTCCAACCCCATAAACTCTTTTAATTATTTTATTTTATAAAAAAACCAGTAAATACAGTATACTATGATTTTTTTTATGAGAAGGATTATATTTACACTTACACATACCTCCGTCTAATGGTTAAAGAGCATACAGTTTCTATGTTTGGAGAATTTCTGCCTCGCGAAACGATGATTGTTCAATCTATTTTTAACATCTTTCATGGTGGCCATTAATATGTAACTCTATTTATATATGATATGTATTGTTTTTATTTTTTCCTTATGATTCTTTATTTTTCATTTATGTCATACCTTAATGGTTTCCATTATGGATAAACGCGATAATTTCATTTTTTGGAAGTGCAGACTACCGCCCCCTCAAAGTGATTTGATTCGTTAATTTCATATGTGGGACGTATAAAGGATGGAGTTAATGATATTATATATGATATTATACTGTAATTATAATATACCTATATATAATTATGATTTCATTCCATTAAATACGAAATAGAAATGAAAGTAGAGTTCATGCGTACGTACGACTTACCGTCTCTATGAACGGTGCATTTAATTTCTTACCTCTAAATGTTATGTAATATTATAAATGCATTTATATACTGGATATATATGATATACATGATATCTAAATCATGAATATAATTCTGGATTTAATGGATATTTTACCACATGAACAACTTGTAATTATAAGATGTTTATTTTTGACTCAAGGACCAATGATCGACAAAACTACCGTTATTAACTTAAATAATTACATAATGTTCATAAAATGGTAATAAATGATATAAAATGAATAATGAACATAAAAAGGTTCTTAAGAAAGTATAAATTAACTCTATTTTATTATTCAGGATATTAAAGAACGATCGAGTCAAGTCGGACACGAGGTAAGGGATCCCACCTCTCTCTTTCTTTTTAAGTACTCTCTTTTATGTCATTTATTTTAAGCTCCTCTTTCTTATGTTGGGGGATGTTATTTTATATTACAATTACTGTAAATTTTATTTTCATATTATTAGAGACCCTATTTTATTTCATCGATCCATTTTTTTGGATGTTTTAAGTGGCACCATTATGCTGCCGAGTTTTCGTAAGGGATTTTTCATCTCACTTTTATTCCCGTGAAATTTATGCTACATTTTACACTATTTCATTTGAGTGGTGTATTCACTTCACATTATTCTACTCTTTATGTAATATAATTTTGTTTATGACTATTTACATCAATTTTGAATATTCCTTCTTTCATGGAGTGTATGTTTTGAAAGTTACCCTAGTCGGTAAGGGAACCTTTCACCCTTCTATTTTTTAAAGACTTCTTTTTGATATGTCTTTTAATTTAAATCTTCTTATGTTGGGATATGTTATTATATATACTTATTGCTATAAATTTTATGTCCAAGTGATGGGATACCCTTTATCTCTTTCAAAAACTCTTTTTCTGAATTTTAATGTGATGTCGTTAGGCTATAAAATTTTTGTAAGGGAACTTCTTAACCCAATTGCAATTAATTGGGTTAAAACTCTAATTATTGATCATGTCATGATATGAATATGTGTGAATGACCTATGATTGTTTTACACTTAATATCCACTTATATTGGGTGTATTTATATTTTTCACACATAATTACATAATTGATTTATTATAAATCTAAGGATACCGTCTTTGAACGAGACTTCATCTCAATCTCCTTTAATTGAGGTATATTTTGTTTTATACACAAATTTCATTTATACGATGTATAAACCCCTTTGAAATTTACTTTTATTCAAAAGGAATATTTTCTATACGAAGTGTTTTACTAAACGACAAAAAGTATGTTTCTTTTTAACGTACGTGGTGACAACAACCTTTCTGCCGCCACGAGTATTTTTTGATCTTTGGATTCCTCAATAAGCCGCAATGTTTTTAAAAGTAAATAAATACCATATACTCTGTTATGTATTTTTGTATTGAAAATGGTTTTGATAATGTATTTATTTTTCCAATATATTTAAGTGATATATTTTGATTGAAATGTTGAAATGTTTTCTTTCCTTTAAATTGGTTTGTGTGTTATGATTTTATAATGGTACTTGGACATTTGACGGGTGGTTACATGATAAAACATATGATGGGTCGTGTTGTGAATACCAGGATGGGTGGTTATGTTATAACCTCCAATGAATTGGGTATGGAAGTCGGCCATATGTCTATTCCATTTAGTGATATGTGTGGAAGTTGACCATATGGTTATTCCATTTAAGTATGTTTATGTCCCCAGTTACCTTTATATGTTATGTGTTATTTATATGGGTTTTATGGTAATCGTTTTGTTAAAAAAAGGGTATGTAATGATATTTTATTCTGTGAATAGTATTTAATACTTCTTAAAGGTGAAAATTATTACTTTGATAAAGTATTCATGGTTTACATGATGTTTTGAAAAACTAACTGTTTTCAATCTTTGTTTATCCTTTACTAGGATTTTTTATGCTCATCCCAAGTTTTTGAAATGTTTTCCGCAGGAATTAAATATTAATAGGGTCAAGGATGGGATTAAGGAAATAAATTCTATCTATAACATGGAACTAGACATGTTTTTTAGTGTTTATATTCTATGAAAAAAATGGAAACTTAGTAGAAATGTCTACTTTGTAATCTTTTGAGATGTAATAGTAATGTCCTAATTCTCTAAAACTCTAAACTCGAAAAGATCCTCAATGTGAATTATTCATTTAATTCAATATTAAGGAATGTTTTAAGGTCGGGTCCTTATAGTTGGTATAAAAGGTCAGTTTAGATAACTTTAGAGGTTGGGGTATTCTTTAAGCATAAGTGACATTACCATAATGGTTAGGATTTCAAAAAGAGTCATAGTTTTAGATAAAGTGAATGAGTTTAAGATAACATTAATAATTATATCATAGTATTATATGATGATTCTGATGATATACTGACACTGAAATTTTTGGTTTTAGTAAATTGATGAATCTAGCAGGCCCCAAAGTGAAAATGGGATTGAAGGAAACTGTGGTTGTTCTCTGATTAAGAAACTGGATGAAGTGGGGGATTTAATGAGGAATCTCGTGGTTATTCTAAACAAAATATCAAGGAGTCATGATTAACCACTTGAACCTTGGTGAGTTCTCTGATTCACCATGTACGAGAGAACCAACTCGATGTGGAAGTTTCAGTAATAATAATAATGGTAACCATTAATGTTTATATGATTCTTACTTTTGAGGAAATTATGGGTTACTATATGATGGAAAATTAAAGGCATGAGGTAAAATTGAGGTTAAATTATGTTATGTTTTTTCTTTTTGAGATTTTATCTCTTTTTGGGGAATTTTTATAAGAATTATAAAGTTTTGGGAAAGGGACAGCACGCAGACCGTGTGAAAACCCGACCCATTGGACAAAGCTGTGAGAATCGAACCCACAACCAAAGTGAAATTGGTATTTATCGCCTACCACTGGACTACGTGAAGTCCCTGGTTAGTATGGCTAATTCTTTTTAGTTAGATGATCTTATGAATTAAGAATATGTTGATTTTGGGTTATCTATAGAAATTATTAGCCTATCATGGAGGATATGGGATTAGGTTAATTACTTTTCAATACGAGACTTTAAGAGAAGCTGATTTTATTTGGAGATAAATGTTAAGGTTTATCTTGGAAGACTATGTGATTAAATCCTTCATAGATTTGGGTTTCAGTATTAGTTTTGATTACTTTGAAGAATTTTATGGACAAATTGTTTATCGAATGGTCTTCGTTGAACTTTCGGTTTTGTTCGACAAATTTTGGAGATTAAGAATAGATTTTCTTTTTATAAAGGATTATCCTTTTATGGATTATCTGATCTCTTTCTAACAATTTCGTTTTTGGTTAAGGTATAAAGACATGGGAAATATATAGTTCTATTTTGTGTATTAGGTTATTCTCAAGAAGTTTATTATAATGCTCTTAATTTGAACAAGTCTTCCATAATACTCGTCTTTTGAAGAAAATATGAGTTTGTGTAATAAATATAGTAAGAGATGAAAGTCTACACGACAAGTAAGTATGTTTCCTTGTGATTTAGTTAAACTCATAAATAAATTCCTCAATTAAAAGTAACTTAAAACTAAAATGTTTTCTGTTAACTTTTCCTGCTGGGGAATCAAATACCGTTTAACCCATCACAAGTTTGTGATTTCCTGGTGGTTAAATTTTTCCTAAACATGTTTTCTATCACTCTCCATCAGAACATGACCCTTTTTTTCTCTTCCATGTCCATGTTTTCCTACATAGAATTATTGTATGGGTTAACTCGGGTGACCTCGGTACTTTTCTTTCTTTCTTTTAAAGTGATAGTTAATTTACTCCTTTTCCGATGTGGGGCTTTCAATGAAGTTTCCAAGCCCGATTTTAAAATTGCGAGGACGCAATTCCTAAAAGGGGGGAAGGATGTAACATCCTAGGTAAATAAAGAATATTAATTTTTCATATTTTTTAATATTTGTGAATAAAATATTAATATTAATTTAAAGGGGATGCTATGCTCGATGGCGTACCCAATACGCAACAACGAGCTTCTTTGAAATCTTACGTTTCACTCTAATAATAAAATAATATTATTTTAAATGGTAGTTAACGCCTAGTCGTTTTAATGGTGGGAATGAACAGAACTAACTACATAATGATTATATATTTTTTTCAAATATTTTTACTTTTATCCAATAAATGTTAGAAGCTTAAAATGCGAATTAATCCAATTTTAAGCCTAAATATTCTAATATTCTTTAAAAGGTCGATTAACCGCCTTTTGATGGTGAACCCTTTTTTAAATCCACTTATTGAAAATTTTATATATTATATTGGACCAAATAAAATCCTTCTTTAGAATCGGGAAATAAAAATTTACTTTGTGTATGTTTTTGTTATTTTTTCGATAAAGTTCATTTTTAATGAATAAGTGAAAAATGTTGTATTTTAATTCAAAACCACTTTTTAATCTAATTTATTTATATTATTAGATCATATTTTGAATTAGTTTTAGAGTTCAATTAGAATATATTTTTACCATTTAATCCAATGGTGTTCATTTGAAGTAATTTCACTTTGAAATTGGACTTAAACTAGTTTCAATCTTTTAATAGATATTGTTTCTTAAAAACACGCAATTTGTTTTAAAAACGGGAATTAATTATTAAATTAATTAATGAAACTTATATGTTTTGAATTCTGTAAAATATACATCATTTTTTAATTCGTAATATCAAATATATCTTAGGGTGAATATTTGGTATTTTTCTGAAAAACTTCAATTTTTGATGAATAGTGAAACCACAAAGTGGTAGTTAAAAAACTAATTTTTCGTTTAAATGAACTTTTACCACCTCTGTGATTTGAATTTAAAAAAACCAACATACATGGTTGTAATTAGGAAGTAAAATTTGGTTCAATGGGATTAAAATAATTTTTTGGTGAATAGTAACTTTTAAGTTTTATTAATCACGATTAAGGGTAATTAGTGTCATTTAAGTTAAAGATAATGTTATAATAATATGAAATGACCTTGACACATGTCCTACCTTTATTGGATGAGTCATGGCCGACTAATACAATCCATGGGTCAACTTGGGTACCCCATTGAGCTACTTGGGTAAGAAAATGACATTAATAACTTTTTATTTAAAGTTAAAATAAAAATGTCACAAACATGTATTGTTTTACTAAAACAATTTTTACATGGGGTTATACAAGTAATATTTTTGTATATAAATATTCATTATAAAGCTAAAACTATTTCCTACATCATAGTCTTTTTTTTATAATTTTTAGACATTAAATAAATTTATTTATTTATGACACCATGATGATGCAGCGATTACCTCATTAATGAACGATTTAAATAAAATGAAAAGATAATGTAAAATCTAAGACTTCCACTTTTCAAAAACCTATTGGATTGGTGGATTTAGAACCCTTATCATCTTGTGGGACCTTTAATATCCGATAATCATTTTATAATAAATCCAAGAGTGCCCCTCCTCCCTCTTATAAAATTCCACCACATCTACCTTCTTTCCCACACCTCTCAAGCCATTGGCTCGGCCAAGCTCTGCTCATTTTATCTCTCCACATCCCTCTCCTCATCCTAGAATCCTTACCTTAGGCAGAAAGCTCTTCAAGAAACCCTTTTGGTTCAAACCAAAGGTAGTTACCTGATTTAAAGGTAAAGTCTTCTCTAATGTTCTTTTGTTTTATTTTGCTTCTCCAACCCCCTAAACACTTTTTATTCTTTTGTTTTGTACCAACACCAGTATATCCATTATACTAGGATGTTGTTATGAGAAGTATTTGATTTAAACTTACACACACCTCCGTCTAATGGTTAAAGAACATATTGTTTCTGTGGTTGGAGAATTTCTGCCTCGCGAAACGATGATTG
The DNA here is from genome assembly GCA_963277665.1 of Viscum album. Lineage (NCBI taxonomy): Eukaryota > Viridiplantae > Streptophyta > Magnoliopsida > Santalales > Viscaceae > Viscum > Viscum album. Next base: position 407,398,454 of record OY728129.1, on the reverse strand, counting down.
TTCAATCTATTTTTAACACCTTTCATGGTGGCCATTAATATGTTACTCTATTTATATATGATATTTATTATGTTTATTTTTTCCTTACGATTCTTTATTTTTCATTTATGGAATACCTTAATGGTTTCCATTATGGATAAACGCGATAATTTCATTTTTTGGAAGTGCGGACTACCGCCCCCTCTAAGTGATTTGATTCGTTAATGCCATATGTGGGGTGTATAAAGGATGGAGTTAATGATATTATATGTGATATTATACTGGAATTATAATATAACTTTATGTAATTATGATTTCATTCCATTAAATATGAAATTGAAATGAAAGTAGTGTTCATGCGTACGTACGGCTTACCGTCTCCATGAACGATGTATTTCATTTCCTACCTCTAAATGTTATGTAATATTATAAATGCATTTATATACTGTATATATATGATATACATGATATCTAAATCATTAATATAATTCAATATTTAATGGGTATTTTACCACATGAACAACTTGTAATTATAAGATGTTTATTTTTGACTCAAGTACCAATGATCGACAAATCGACCGTTATTAACTTAAATAATTACATAATGTTCATTAAATGGTAATAAATGATATAAAAGGAATAATGAACATAAAAAATGTGCTTAAGAAAGTATAAATTAACTCTATTTTATTATTCAGGAGATTAAATAACGATCAAGTCAAGTCGGACACAAGGTAAGGGATCCCACATCTCTATTTCTTTTTAAGTACTCTCTTTTATGTCATTTATTTTAAGCTCCTCTTTTTTATGTTGGGGGATGTTCTTTTATATTACTATTACTGTAAATTTTATGTTAATATGATGAAAGACCCTAATTTATTTCATCAATCCATTTTTTGGAAGTTTTAAGTGGCGCCATTAGGCTACCGAGTTATTTGTAAGGGATTTTTCATCTCACTTTTATTCCCGTGAGATTTATGCTACATTTTCCACTATTTCCTTTGAGTGGTGTATGTACTTCCCATTATTCTACTCTTTGTGTAAGATAATTTTGTTTATGGGTATTTACACCAATTTTGAATAGTCCTTCTTTCATGGGGTGTACGTTTCGAAAGTTACCCAAGTTGGTAAGGGAACGTTTCACCATCCAATTTTTAAAAGACTTATTTTTGTTATGTATGTTAATTTACATCATCCTATGTTCGGATATGTTCTTATATATCCTTATTGCTGTAAATTTTATGTCCAAGTGATGAGATACCCTTTATCTCTCTCATCAACTATTTTTCTGAATTTTAATGTGACGTTGTTAGGCTGTCGAATTTTTGTAAGGGAACTTCTTAACCAAATTTCAATTCATTGGGTTAAAACTATAATTCTTGATCATGTTATGATATGAATATTTTTGAATGACCTCTGATTGTTTTACACTTAATATCCACTTATATTGGGTGTATTTATATCTTTTACACATAATTACATAATTTATTTATCCTTAATCTAATAATAACATCTTTGAATGGGACTTCATCTCAATCTCCTTTCATTAAGGTATATTTTGTTTTATACACAACTTTCTTTTATACGGTGTATAAACCCCTTTGAATTTTACTTTGATTCAAAAGGAATCTTTTCTATACGAATTGTTTTACTAAATGAAAAAAAGTATGTTTCTTTTTAACATACATGGTGACAACGACCTTTCCGCCGCCGCGAGTATTATTTGATATTTGGCTTCCTCAACAATCCATAATGTTTTTCAAAGTAAATAAATACCATATACTCTTTTATATATTATGGTATTGAAAATGGTTTTGATAATGGATTTGTTATGTCAATATATTTAAGTGATATATTGTGATTAAAATGTGGAAATGTATTCTTTCCTTTATAATTGTTTTATGTGTTATGATTTTATAATGGTACGTAGACATTTGACGGGTGGTTACGTGATAAACCATATGATGGGTGGTGTCGTGAATACCAGGATGGGTAGTTACGTTATAACCTCTAATGCATTGGGTATGGAAGTCGGCCATATGGCTATTACATTTAGTGATATGTGTGGAAGTTTACCGTATGGTTATTCCATTTAAGTATGTTTATGTCCCAAGTTACCTTTATATGTTATGTGTTCTTTATATGGGTTTTATGGTAATCTTTTCGTTAAAAAAGGGTAAGTAATGATCTTTTATTCAGTGAAGAGTATTTACTACTTCTCAAAGGTGAAAAGTATTACTTTGATAAAGTATTCATGGTTTACTTGATGTTTTAAAAAACTAACAGTTTTCCTTCTTTGTGTATCCTTTACTGGGATTTTTATGCTCATCCCAAGTTTTTGAAATGTTTTCCGCAGGACTTAAAGATGAATAGGGTCAAGGATGGGATCACGGAAAGAAATTCTATCTATAACATGGAACTAGACATGTTTTTTAGAGTTTTTATTCTATGAAAAAAATGGAAACTTAGTAGAAGTGTCTACTTTGTAGTCTTTTGAGATGTAATAGTTATGTCCTAATTCTCAAAAACACTAAACCTGAAAAGATCCTCAATTTGAATTATTAATTTAATTCAATATTAAGTAATGTTTTAAGGTTGGGTCCTTATAGTATAAATGTTCCATCTTTATTAATTAATATGTCAATTCTTTAACATTGAATGAATTTATCACCTTTACCCTATAATTGTATTGTTCATAGTTAGATATTGGAAAACCAATGTTATTCACTATAAAAATGTATCATGTAAAAAAAATCTAAAAACTCCTTATAAATAATTATCTACAATGGATTTGTTAAGTCGATATGTGTTCTTAAAATAATCCTTCAATATATTCATATACCTCTTAGAATGATACATGTAATGTAGATATATAGGCCTCTAATGATTTACTTATAACACCAAATGAGCCATTAAAAGAACTATTATATAAAAAACATAGGGGAAAATAAATTTCCAATTGAAATTATATAAACTAATTCATTCAAAATATTATTCATATAATTTATATTAATCACCTTATTAAAAATAGATTTAAAATAATAACACACCTTCATGATATTCATCCTAACATTGATGAGAAATATTCCACATAGTGAAACTTGTAGGATCCATTTTATCATGACATGATAGTCATGAGATTTAATACACATAAAAATCAAATATATTAATGACAGAATTTTTTTTGTATTTTAATAATAAATGATGAGTCATTGTCGTTTTCTCTCTCAAAAATATTTATAGCTAAATATAGTATATGGGCTAACCAAGGTCGTTCTTTTGAGGAGATTTTGTGGTCAATCAATCAATAATTATAATTAAATTTTCTATATTTTTTTATTTATGAAATAAAACTAAAATAAATTGATGTTTGAGAAATGAGTATTCAAGATAATGAAAAGTAAATATGCAATGCATAATGCAGATAGAATGAATACATACAAAATGATGTCAGAAAGAAAGGAGATATTCCCTAGAGAATCACAAAGATTGAACCTTCATTATCTCATTATTAGTTTCAAATTTAATTAATAAACACACTACATCTTATGTTTGAATTTTCCCTTATTTATAAGGTTGTGAATATATAGTAAACTCAATGATCACTGAGAGACGACACATCCACCTCCTCGATCGAGGGAAAATGTTATATAAGAGAAAGATAAGTCTCAGGTGGCGAGTGGAGACACAAACGTTCCTTTCCCACTAAGATCCCCCTTGACCTGAATCTAAAAAAATAGGAAATGATAAAATTTAATGTGAAATTACTTGGGTTCAATACAAGATTGATCCCTCAGAAAGTTTCTCAGGATAGTTACTCATGATCACGATTATAAGAGATCGCAGTGGAGAAGAATGGGGTGGAAATAAAAAAGATAAAAAAAAGAGTTTGAGATGAAGAAGAATAGAAAATTATATTAATAATTTATAACACTAATACAATGTAAATAAACTATAAAACAACATAAAATGGCCACACAGAAGTGCCAATGATTTGAAAAGGGATGAGGATACATATTTATACAGAGTTGAGGTCAAATAATTCTCTCCAAAATCATCCTCTAAATGTTTCTTCATGGATGCCCCCTTCAATGGTTGAATTGGTAATAGGTTTCTCTATAAAATATGTTCTATAATGTCCCTCTGTTCACCATAAAGAGTTGAGAGTCATTATACATATGATGTAGGATTTATGATCCACGTAATCTAAGACATTTAATCTATCCATTTGACTGGCCAAATTCCAATTCTTCAACTTCCCTAGAAATTATTACTTTGAAACCTATAGATTCACTCCTTCCAACCTTAATAAAAATTGTTCCAAACGTAATTTTACATACCTCCAAAAAATATAGTACAATTTATACGCATTTTCTAGATGTTATGAATTAATTACTCAATGTAATTGTTTCATTCGTGTGAGACGTTTCATCTTCCACATGTTTCGAGCGATCAAATAATTCCTTATTAAGCGTATTTTGACTTTAAATGTATCGTGAATGCATATAATATAATCCTATGTCATCTAAATTTGAAAACATATCATTTAGATGTGTTTATATAGATTTATGTGTATGTTACGCAGGTGGGATCCACACTGTCTACCCAGAACATTTCCCAAATTAAATGATTTTTTCAGGCCTCAAAATGTTTGAATCATTCATTCCTCTTGAAGACAATATTGTAGGAAATAACTTAGGGATTTCAAAAAAAACAATCACATGATTTTTAATAAGAATATAAATTTCATGACCAAAATACCCATATCATAAAAATCTTTCATATTTCCAGATTAAATCATTTTTTGCAATTGAGTTCAAAATACCACTAAAACCTCAAAACATGACAATTGTGCAAAAAAATAACACTAGGGTGGGATTATAAACAATGATTTACAATATGGAATATATAAAACTTTTAGCTTCATCACTCCCCCACACTTAAATATTGCACTCATGGGAAATCATCTTACATCCAAATCAAAATTCACACAACAATCAAAAATGAGAAAATATCAATGAACTTGTCAAAAATATAATTCCATCCTGTATCATCTATGAAAAACAATTCTATATCATTTTCATTTCAATCATTAAAATTTTTTCAAAATCATAATTCAATCCATGGATCAATCACAACCTACCTCACATTGAATTTTATGTTACTCTTCACTAAAGAGAAATTGAATCGAGTGTTATTCTCATACTTAGATATCAGATGTATCACCATAGGCTTGTGAAAATTCTCATTTCTACACAACATGAAACATGAAAATGAATTCAATAATGAGGGATTTAATTAATGGTTCAAATGATTTTGTGGCTTACAGTTTGTGGGAAAATGATTAAAACATTTAAAGTTGAAAAGAGGATGTTGGACTCTTAAGTAAAATGCATTAATAATCAAGTGAAAACACATGATGAACCTCACCCAAATATTTGTGATAATTTTAAACAAAACACCAACGAATTTATTTATGACTTGGAAAATTATCAAATCAGAGATTATAATTAACGATATAATCTATGTTCTCCCCTTTTTGTAAATCTCTAGAAAGGCACACCATTATTTTTTCTATTTTTGGATTTTTTTCGTAGCGGATGAGATTAAAATTGGATATAACAAATTAATGAAAATTCATTCCTAGGATTTTAAAAAGAGAAATGAGTCATAAAGTAATCACAATGAGAAATTCAAGCTCATCTCTTTTTTAAAAAAAATATCAAGGAGAACTGTATGAATGAAATAAAGCACAATTAAATGATGACTCAAGATCAACATTTTAATTATCCAAAGTCCAAAATGAATACACATGCCACAAGACACCAATAAATGAAACACATCCCAATGAACGCACACGAAAGGCCCCTCCCCCACACTCAAACATGAAATATCCATGAAAAAATAATGAGATTGAGGGAAGATATGATTAATTATTTTAGTATCTCCATCTCAATCACCTCAGGTTCTTTAATATAAAAAATTATCGGTGAAATCTCTTCCACCACTCATTATGATTCAGGTTTCGGCTCAGGTTCAGGTTGTTCTGGGGATGTGCGTACATATTCCGCAATCAATTCAATTTGGATCTCCATGTTTTTAACTTTATCACTAATCCTTTAAAATTGAGAATCAAGATCATTAAATAGATTTTTTACACCTTAGATTGTTTATTCCATGAAGAATAATTTGAATAAAAAGAAATCGTTAACAAAGATATTTTTTAATGTTTTTTTTTAATTTATGAATTTTTTTTTCTTTTTTTAAATAAAAGAACAATTATTTACAAAATATGTATAAAAATAGTGATTGAATACCATTTGGAACCCCCAAAATGATGCCAATTTGATGAACCATTTTTGTGTGTACTCTCAAAAATATTTATAACTAAAAGCAGCATATGGGCTTACCGAGGTCATTCTCTTGAGGAGATTTTGTGGCCAATCAATCATTACTTATAATTCACTTTTTTATATTTTTTTATTTATGAAATAAAACTAAAATAAATTTATGTTTGAGAAATGAGTATTCAAGATAATGAAAAGTAAATATGCAATGCATAATGTAGACAGAATGAATGCAGACAAAATGATGTTAGAAAGAAAGGATATATTCCTAGGAGAATCACCCATATTGAACCTTAATTGTCTCATTATTAGTTTAAAATTTAATTAATAAACACACTCTAAAGAAGTTATTAATATCGTCTTATATATATGGTTGTGAATATATATTACACTCAAAGATCATAGAGAGACGACAAAACCACCTCTTAAATTGAGGGAAAATGTTATAGAATAGAAAGGTATGTCTCGAGTGGAAAGTGGAGACACGAAGGAACCTTACCCACTAAGATCCACCTTGACCTAAATCTAATAAAATAAGAAATAATAAAAATTAATGTAAAATTAATTGGGTTCATCACTGGATTGATCCCTTGGGAAGTTTCTCAGGTTAGTTACTCATTATCATATGTATAAGAGATAGTAGTGGAGAATAATGTCGTGGAAAGACAAAAGATAAAAAAATGAAAATGAGATAAATAAAAATATAAAATTATATTAAAAATTCATAATACTAATAAAAGGTAAATAAACTAAAAACAATAGAAAATGGCCACACATAAGTTCCAATGCTTTGATAAGGGGTGAGGATACATATTTATAGGGAGATGAGGTGGAAGAATTGTCTCCAAAATCATCTTCCATATTTTTCTGCAAATATGTCCCTATAAATGGTAGAATTGGTAATAGGTTAATTCATTAAAGATGTTACATAATCTCTCTTCCATTAACCCTAAAAATGTGAGCTTTATGGAACATTGTATGTAGGATTTATGATCGATTTAATCCAAGATATTTAATCTGTCCATTTGACTGGAAAAATGCCAATTCTTCAACTTTCTGGGAAATTATGATTTTGAAACCTGCCGATTCACTCCTTCCATCCTTAATAAATGTTGTTCAAAACGTATTTTCACATCCCTCCATAAAATATGAGGAATTTTTTATCCATGGTCTCGATGTTATGAATTAATTACTGAATGGAACAGCTTTTGACTAGTGAGACGTTTCATTTTAGATATGTTTGGAGCATTCAAGTAATGCCTTATTGAGCGTAGTTTGACTTGAAATTTGTCATGGAATCATATAATTGAATCCTATATCATATACATCTAGAACTATCACATTTGGAGGTGTTTAGACCTATTTATGTGTCTGTTACGGAGGTGGGTCCACATTATCTGTCAGGAAAATTTCCCAAATTAATTGATTTTTTAGTGCTCAAAATACTCGAATCAGCCTCTCCTCCTGCATAAAACAATGTTGTAAATAAATAAGGAATTTCAAGAAAATCACACAATTTTGAATAATAATGTAAATTTCATGGCCAAAATACCATATCATAATAATCTTTCAAATTTCCTGATTTCAACATTTTTTTCATTTGAGCTCAAAATACCACTAAAACATAAAAACGTGACAATTGAGCATACAATAACACTATGTTGGGATTATAAACAATTTTTTATAGTATAAAATATTTAAAAATGTGAGATTAATCAATAACCCTTTAGAATGTTGATTTCATTAAGACAATAAAAATAGATAATTTATCCCTCTTGGATAATATAAGAAAATCCAGAGGCAAGTATGTTCACTTTCCCCCAAGAGTGGGAGCTAAATCTTAAAGTATTCCCATATAGAGTAAGACAAATCTTGAATTCAACCTAGATTTATTATTTCCTTTAATATCTAACCATGTTAAAATCATGTTTTAATAGATATTATTCTCCACATGCATGAAATCAATTTTATGTTTGACCTCATTATATCTCCAATATGATAGCTCAAAAATATTGACCATTTCTTCCAAATATTTCTATAATTAAATGATTTTTGAATCATTTTTAATGTCACATCAATGTTTTCCAACCTCTAAAAATACAAATCAATGGAAAATGGTTTTTTGGAAATATCAAATTCATGTGATCCATTGAATACCTTTTAAATATTTTATAAGAGTGATCTATAGATAAAAGTCTTTGATGGGCAGTTTATACTATTTTCTCCCTTTTTATAGTTTAAAATATTATGTTTACTATTCCCAAATTTCAAAAACTTTGTTCCATTAAAACTTTATCCTAAATAATATCCATTTGTTGAGAATTCATTTACTGTGAATAGAATCATTTCATAAAGTTGAAAATATTCCATTTTTTAAGAATCTTAAACCCTAAAAACTTCCTCCTATAAAATATTCCAATCATCAATTAATGGAGAATATAATACATCAATATAATTTCATGGTTTTTTTGGTTTATAGATCGTTAAACTTAACATGAAATGTTTTTATACATAAAAAATTCAAGATATAAGTTTTAGATTACTAAAAAAATATTACATGAACTATGTGTGCTACTAAGTCTTTGATATTGATTTTGTTCATCTGTTCACAGTCCAATATTGAGAATTTTAACTTTATTAAAATATATAGGAATTTTTTTTCAATTATCATACACGATGAAAAAAAGATGTATTAAATAATTTTACACCACATATCTACTCATTTTCATGCCTTAGTATTAATTTTAATCATTTTAATTTGTAAATAATCATTTCAAATGAGTATTTAAAAAAAGTTACCAAAATTCCTTCATAATAATATCTATATCTATGAAATTAGCGCATGATTTTTCATTAAACATATGCCATGGAGTCCCACATTTAAGACACTCTAACATATATTCATATTATTTCTTATATAGAACACATTCATTCTTGACGTCGCGTAGTTTATTATAGCCCAATCCCATCACACATAATATTTTCGAAATAATATTATGTGAATATGGAAGATCATTTTCTTTAGGAAGTATGTATTTCAACAATTATAGAAACATTGTAATACTCTTATCACGCCATCCATTATTCACTATAAATTTAGTTAATCAAAACATCACTGATAAAACTATCAATTATGTACAACCCATATGTAATGGTTTTTCAAAATCACCATATAGATGGTCAATTTTCGGTTCATTGTCAGTATTATTCACTTCAATATCATGGATCATTTCTTCATTTTTATCAAACATATCATCTTTAAAATCATTATAATCAATAGATATTAAATTCTTTCCATTTTCACCATACCAAATCCATGATCATTAACATTGATTAAGACCATGGAAAATTAAATTATCTTTGTTCTCCTTGATATTCAAGTTCTTTATATCTAAACATTTTAGGAATAGATAGAAAAACATGTCATTGTTAGGACCATATTTTGTATCAAATTCAAAAAAAATAATCAAAACCTTCCACACGTGAATCACTTATTTGAAGTGAATTAATCCAACTTTGACTCACTATTATCCATAATAAATATAAAAAACTGAAAATAATTTGCTAAAATTTCAAATTTAATTAAAAATTTACTTTTATAAATAACAGTTGAAAATACCATAAAATATATCACTAAAAATTAAAATACAACATATTTTATAAACAATAATAAAACTTGGGACTTATTAAAATAAATTCATTTAATTAAAAAATCACAAACATTAATCTAAAAACCCGTTCGTAAATAAAAAAATATATAAATGTTGAAAATAATCAGAAATGAAATTATAAATAGAGAAGATAATTTGAAATCAATGGAAAATTGGAACCTAAAATAAGAATGAAATTTCCTTTTTTGAAAAAAATGAAAACAATAAACACAAGACATAAATCTATATTAGAACTAGGATAATTGATAATGTGACACCGATAGTAAGAAGGCGCAATTGATGACCAAAACTGTGTAATAGTGGATGTTGGTGGTGAATGATAAATAAAAGATAAATGAGGATCAATGGAAAATTGTAACTAAAAATAAAAATCTAAATTCCTTTGATAAATGAATATTATAAACAATTAAGAAAAACAATAAATTTATATCAAATTATGCACGTTTGATCAGTTAATGGAAAGTAACAGTTGATGGTACTGGTGGGAACAAAATAGAATATATTCAAAGAGAAGTATCAAAGAGTGAACATATTTGAGATCAAATATTGAATAATTAATGTAACACACCAAGATTTCATAGTACGTTATTTCTTCAAAGTAATTAAATAACTTGCACTACACACAACACCGAGTTCAAGTACACCACGACTTACCAAACAAGTCATTCAAAAGCAGTTATGAATAGTATAAACTGAATTTTAAACTATATATAATCCTTATAATTTTAGAATCCATATTATGAGTTTCTTAGAAATAATGTAAGAACTAATTCATTTTTTCAGATAAAAGAATTATTTTTCAAAAAATGCACTTTTACCGCCTTTTAATGGTGAACCCTTTTAAAATCCAATATTTGAAACTTTTATATATTAAATTTGACAAAATAAACTTATTATTTAGAATCGGGACATAATAATTTAGTTTCAATAACTTTTTTGGTGTTTTTATCATAACTTTCATATTTTGGTGAATGGTGAAAAATACTATATTTTAACTGAAAATAATTTTTTTAATCAAAATAATTTATAGCGTTAAATTATACATTATAATGGTTTGGAAAGTATAAATAGATTATATTTTTACCATTTAATACAATTCTAGTCATTTTAAGTAATTTCACTTTGAGATTGGACATAAACAAGTGCCAATCTTTTGATAGTTATTGTTTCTTAAAAATATGCATTTTTGGTTTTGACAATGGGAATTAGTTTTAAATTAATAAATTCATATTATATGTTTTTAATTTGTTAAAATAGACTTAATTTTTGAATTAAAATTATAAAAATTCTCTTAGGGTAATGTTTTTGTATTTACTGAAAACTTTCAATTTATGATGAATAGTGAAAAACACTGAGTTTTATTTAAAACTGACTTTTTATTTAAATAATTATTTATTTTAATTTATTTTATTTTAGGTCAAAATAGATGCATAATTCATATATAGGTTCAATGTAATTCATTTGAGTCATTTTGTAATAATTTTAGATATATAAAATTTTATTGAACTTTTCACCATCTTTTACCCACCTCGTAGGAGAATTTGCAAGTTCACATAAAACTTAATTTTACCACTTCGGTGAGTGGAATTTCAAAAATCCAAGAGAAACGGTTGATATTAGTAAGAAAAATGTGTTTCCATTAGACAAAAATAATTTTTGGTGAATAGTAACTTTTTACTTTTACTTACCACGGTTAAAAGTAAAAAAGATAATTAAGGATAAAAATGATATTATTATTACCCTAAAACGGGTCCTTATTCTGTTGGATAAGTGTAATTCGACTAAAAAAACCTTAGGAATAAAATATGATCCTTTAGGTCCACTTGGATTAGATTAGGACATTTACTATTATTTAATTCAAAGAAGAGTTAAAAGAGTTAATATCAAAGTTTAATAACTAAAACATTTTTAATATAGGGTTATACATAAGATGAATTAGACTATAAATATTCAATAGAAATACAAAAATATTTCCTACATAATGGTATTTTATTTATAATCTGTAGACAATAAATAATTAAATTTATTTATGACACAATGATGATGTAGTAATTACCGTATTAATGAAAGATTTAAATAGTTGACATTATAAAAATCCAAATAAATGTAATTTGAGGATTTTTTTTAAATTAAACTGATTTTATAGGTTATTATGACAAGTTGTCGTTGGTTAGATAAATTTTTTTTGAAGTAATCATGCAGTTATGATTTTAACAATAAAACAAATACCAAATAGTGTCAAAATTGACATAAAATTACTTTTAAAACAAATATTATATTATTAGTTGATATAATAATCCTAAAAATGTATGGTTCAGAAAAAAGACTTATATAATAATATATATGACATTAATAAACCAATTGGGGTTCTATTGTCATTTTATAGTATGTTTAATGACCATATAATATAAAAATTTGAAGAGACATAGTAAATGTCAAACTATTTAACTAAGAGTTAAATCTTAAAGTTAAGATTAATATGGTGACCTAAACATATATGAAACCTATTGGTTGAGTGGTTTTCTACCCATACCCACCTTATACTTTAAATAATTCTTTTTTGAACCATTAGAAACCGAAAATGAATTTATTATAACATAATATTTTATGTTTTTCCTAAGGTTCCCTCACCCCTCTTATAAAAGGGCACTTCCCATTCTCTCAAATTAACACCTCCAAAGCCATTTGGCTCAGTAAAACCCTGCCCAAATATCCTCCCAAATATCCTAACTTCATTCTAGAGTAATTACTTTGGTTATAAAGCCAACCTACGAATCCCTTTTGATCAAATCAAAAGGAAGAACCCGAAGAATAGGTAATGATTTCACCACCCTCTTTCAAGTTCTCTTATTCTTCCACTTAATCTTTCTTTGTTGTTTCAATTATAAAATAATAAATCAATTATCTTATATATACTGTGATGTTATTATAAATATGGAACAATTATATTAATTATTATATCCATCTTAATAATTATAATGTCACCATGTGTGCGTACGTACGGCTTACCATCTCCACGTCATGGTGTAATTTGTTATTCAACACTATGTTATTTGGATGTATATAATTATGAGTAATATGTATATATATAATGAAAATAACATGATAACGTCTCTGTAAAATTAATATACCATCCAATTCCACACCTTTAAGAAAATAATATAGTCGTCTGTGCGTATGTATGGATTACTGTCTCCACGACGCGATGAGATTCATTTCCACATTCACTATTCATCGACGATTATAGAAATATATATTACTAATAAGTATGTAATATATGAAATAATAATGATACTGGATATATATATATATATATATATATATTTACTTACATATATCTTGTTCACTTAGTTCCGTTCAATACGAGATGAAAACAGAAACAGCGTTTATGCGTACGTACGAACTACCGTCTCCATAAACGTTGTTTTTCATTTCATATATATGTATATTATACATATTTATATTATAAATATATATGATATATAAATCATGTTTTATTTTATGGAAGTACTTAAATCTTGATCTAAGTGATACAATCAAGAGTATCAATTTAAAACATGTACGATAAAGAAAGCGATTATTACCCGAAATGTTAATTTAACATGAAAATTATTATTAAATGGGTATTATAAAGTAATAAATGAATGATGTATGATATCATAAATATTAATATGGTTATGTTATAATTTAATAACACACTACGATCATCATATAGAAGGTTAAATGTACCCTCGACCAAAGGAAAGTGCAAGTTAAGGGGTTTTCATCTCACTCCTTATTCCCGTGAGATTCCTGCCATATTGCCACTATTACCTTTTGTGTGGTGTATTTACTGCCCATAATTGTATTATTTGTGTAATACACATTAATTTATGTGTAATAACATATTCATTGTATGATACTTCTTTTATGGGGTGTATGTTTCATAAGTTACCAAATTGGTAAGGGTTAATTTCACAATCTCTTTATTATCTGAGGTTGTTTTTATGTAAGTATCTACTAGGACCTCTTTATCATCCACATACATGTTTTTTAAAAATGCATTCCAAAACATTTTTACCATTTACTATACTATGGGTTAAATTTATTTAAACCTTTTTTTACTTTTAATAAAATGGATTGAAAGGAATCTTTCCATCATTTTCCAAACAAGATACTTTTTAACCTTTTCGACAAAATTAAGGTAAGAATGTCTTTTTTTACTTATATGGAGGGTGCGGCTATTTTCTGTCATTATAACATCGTCGATACTTACCTTACAAGCTTATAAGAATATTTTCAAAATAAATGTTTTTCTTTATAATTATGTAACTTTAAATGATTTCAAAATTGAAAGAGATATTTCTCTCAAATAGTTTTGATTTCATCTATGTCAACATCCTTTGATAAATTTTACACTTGATTGAAGTTAATTTATTATGATAGAAATATTCCATATTGTATTTAATGTTTCGTTATTTGTTTGAATTTGGATGTTCTATTTTTATACCATTCATGGTTTATGGTTAAATCTTTGACATTTTTTATGCTCTTTCTAATACGAATGTTTATGTTATATTTCAACCTCTTCTTAAGATGAATGTGTTCGACTAGTATGTTCCGGGTTGGGGACTGGTAAAATTAAGCCCTCCGGGTTGGGGTCCGGTTATAGTAAACCCTCAGGGTTGGAGTCCGGTTACAGAGGCTCTCCAGGTTAGAGTCTGGTTATAGAGGCTCTCTGTGTTGGAGTCCGGTTACAGAGGCTCTCCAAGATGGAGTCCGGTTATAGAGGCTCTCTGGGTTGGGGTCCGGTTACAGTTAGCCCCTAGGTCCTGGCACGAGGCCATGCCACAGAAATTAAACTTCAGCATTATACATTCCTTTATTATGAAATTAGTTATTACATGGGATTATTCTACTAGTAGAATATCCATGTGCATGTTTATATGGTAATGTTTGATTTATTTTTCCATATTATGGTCAATTTTATATTTAAAAGGATATTGTTTTTATTAAACATCTTGCCTTAAAATTTTAAACCTTCTGCTAAATTATTTACCCTTACTGGGCATCTGAGCTCACCCCTTTCTAATGTTTTATTTTCCCAAGATTCCAAGAAGTGTATTATGATTTATATGCAGGGTTAACCTAAAGGGAATAATTACATTCTCAAAGAACAATCTATGTTGTGTTTTATGTTTGAAATTTCAATGTAATATTACTTCATGTAATCTATTTTCCAATACTGCTAAACGGATCAGTCCTTCGGGACTTGATTTCTTGTAATCATGCCAATGTATTAAAATAATGCACCGACTCTGGGTAACTGGGGTCGGGGCATTACAGTTGGTATCAGAGAATGTTTATCAATAACCTTGGAAACTAGATTTAGATAAAATCTGATTAGAGCACATTACCATAAGATATACTATGAGGATTATTATAGAAGAACTTCCTAGAATTTTGGTAATGTAGAGATTTTGTGAGTTTTCCAAGAAAATACATCCCTATATGGATATGACCAGGTAGAGGTGGCTCTGTCACAGATGTACCTAGGGGTAAAACCTGAAAACACCGCTTTGAGCTAGACTCGAATAGGAAATGGTGCATGACAATGGGCCTTGCTGCACTCTTGGTTACGACACTCCCAGGGGATATTCTTAGGATAATTCTCATTTTCTTTACAAATCATTATGAAGGATTTATGAGTATATACCTCCTCAAAGAAAATATTTTTATGGATTATATCCATAAACTGTTCAATTTACATTAGGTATTTTTCATGTTTGGAATTATTTATTGCAATTCATAAATTGACCTAGTTTATACCATTGTATAGAAATGGTTCCTAGTAGAAGGGATGTGAACTCCAGCAATACGTATAATCCAAAGAGTAAGAAGGGTCATATCTTTCACGGTATTAAGCCAAAATTTATAAGGTAAATAGTATCCCATGTATTCTCAACATATGAAGAAATTGTATCATGTGTTAATAAGATAAGTAAACAATTATTTGTGTCCTACAGATTTGAAGGGAAGCAGGAGAAGAAAAGAATGGAAGAGAGAAAGATGGATAAAGGGAAGTGGGAAAAGAAATATTTTCCCATATGTCATAACTGTGGAAAGAATAACCTTGGTAAATGCTTTAAGGGAATGGGAGTTTGTTATAAGTGTGGAGAAAAAGGACACCAAGTACGTGATTGCAAGGGTCGGAAAAAAGTTTCAAATGTACAATGCTTCATCTGCAAGGAGTTGGGACACTATGCGAATCAATGTCCAAATCATTAGAGTATACCCCAAATGATTAAATTGGATAAGAATCAAGTTATGATACTACTAAAGATAAAGATAAATGATTAAGAGTTATTATATTGTTATTAAAGTATTGTTTCATTTGAGTGTTGTGTCAACGATATACTGGTTATATGAATTATGGAAATAAATAAGTATTGTAATGCAGTACTATTTCATTGGTAATTTGAGATTATATGGTCTTAATACTACGGTAGTGATTTTGGAATGAGAGATGGTTGATTTGGATAAATTATATTGGATATTTTTAGATATCTTAGAACTGATTAATGGTTTGTTTATTTCATGATTGCAGGAGTATTCAAAATGTTTGCATATAAGCAATATATATAGTATTCTATAAGGAATAAGGGAGAATGAATGTAATAAATAAGGTTGTTTCCATGTTTTGAAAGAATACATGATGAACATATACACATGTTATTACGTGGTAAAAAGGATCTTCATTGTGTTTCACTTCCTTTTAAATTTTGTAATGTGATTTTGGATAGATGTATTTTGGATAAGTATAAAGGCTGGAATAGATTAAGTTTGAAATTGGATATTATTGTTGAGGTTATTTTTGGATTGTTATAAAAAGTACAACACGCAGACCGTGTGATAATCTATCACGTCAGACAAATCTATGAGAATCGAACCAACACCATAGTGCGACTAGGATTTATCACCTACCACTGGACTACGTGAAGTCCTTGGATGGTATAATATAGTTTTTTAAAAGGTCTAATAGGTGAATTATAAATTCATTATTTTTGGAACCCTATATGATTAGGATAAATAGAATATATTTTTTGAAATATTTTGGAGTGATTGATGATTTTGTGGTGGGAATTAGTTAAAGGATGTAACTCTACTTGTCAAGTATATATATATATATATATTCACCCTTATTAAGAGTAAATTTTATTAACCCAATTTCCGATATGAGTTATCCACAAAAGTATTTTCTATTTTCAACCTTTTATTTTCGAATAACAATTTTAAATTGCAAGGATGCAATTTATTGAAGGAGGGAAGAATGTAACACCCTAAGATTTCATAGTACATTATGTCTTCAAAGTAATTCAATAACTTTCACTACACGCAACACCGAGTTCGAGCACACCATGGCTTACCAAATAAGCCATTAAAAAACCATTATGAATAGTATTAAGAAAATTTTGAACTATTTATAATCCATATAATTTTAGAATCCATATTATGAGTTTCTTAGACATAATGTAATAACTAATTCATTTTTTCAGATAAAAGAAGTATTTTTCAAAAAATGTACTTTTACCACCTTTTAATGGTGAACCCAATTTGAAAATTTTATGTATTAAATTTGAAAAAATAAACTTCTTCTTTTGAATTGGTACATATGAATTTAATTTCAATAAATTTTTGGTGTTTTTTTGATAACTTTCATATTTGGGAGAATAGTGAAAAATACTATATTTTAACTGAAAACAACATTTTTAATCAAAATAATTTATAGTGTTAAATTATAGATTTTAATGGTTTTTAAGTATAAATATATTTTATTTTTCCAATTTAATCCAATGCAAGTCATTTTAAGTAATTTCACTTTGAGATTGGACATAAACAAGTGTCAATCTTTTGATAGTTATTCTTTCCTAAAAATACGCCTCTTGGTTTTGACAACGGGAATTAATTTTAAATTAATATATGAAACATCAACGTTTTTAATTTGGTAAAATAGACTTAATTTTTTAATTATTAATATCAAAATTATCTTAGGGTAAATTTTTGGTATTTTTCAAAAAACATTCAATTTTTGATGAATAGTGAAAAACAATGAGTTATTATTTAAAACTGGCTTTTTATTTAAATAATTATTTACTTTATTTAAATTTATTTTAGGTCAAAATAGATACATAATTCTTATATATGTTCAATTTAATTCATTGGAGTCATTTTGTAATAATATTATATATATAAAATTTTATTGAACTCTTCACCGTCTTTTACCCACCTCCTAGGAGAATTTGTAAATCCGCATAAAATGTAATTTTACCGCTTCTGTTAGTGAAATTTTGAAAATATGAGACACATGGTTGATATCAGTAAGAAAAATGTGGTTCAGTAAGATAAAAATAATTTTTTTTGAATAGTAACTTTTTGCTTTTATTTACCATGGTTAAAAGTAAAAAAGGGTAATTGAGAGAAAAAATGATATTATTCTTACCCTAAAATATGTACTAATTCTATTTGATAAGTGTAGTTAGACCAAAAACAACTTTATGAATAAAACATGATCATTTAGGTCCACTTGTATTAAATTCGTCTATAATAACTAAAAAATTTTTAATATAGGGTTATACATAAGATAAATTCGTCTATAATTATTAATTATAAAGCTAAAAATATTTCCAACTTAATGGTATTTTATTTATAATTTTTAGACATTAAATAATTAAATTTATTTAGGACACAATGATGATACAGTAATTACAGTAATAATGAAAGATTAAAATAATTGACATTATAAATATCCAAATAAATGAAATTTGTGGATTTTTATAAATTACACTAATTTTATAGGTTATTATGACATGTTAGGGGTGGTTATATCAATTGTTTTTCAATTAATAATGTTGTTATGATTTAAAAAAACAAATACAAATAATGTCAAAATTGACATAAAATAGTTTTTAAAACAAATATTATATTATTAATTGATATAATAATCCTAAAAATCTAAGGATAGGAAAAAATACTTATATAATAATATATATGTCATTAATGAACCAATTGGGGTTCTATTGGCATTTTATAGTAATTTTATTATCCATATAATATTAAAATACAAAGAGACATGGTAAAAGTCAAACTATTTGACTAAGAGTTAAATCTAAAAGTTAAGGTTAATATGGTGACCTAAACATGTCTAAAACCTATTGGTTGAGTGGGTTTCGACCAAAAACTACCTTATCCTATAAATAATTTATTTTTGAGAAATTATAAGCCTAAAATTAATTTATTATAAAATAATATTTTAGGTGTTTCCTAAGGTTCCCCTCACCCCTCTTATAAAAGGGAACTTATTCTTCTCTCAAATTCACTCCTCCAATGACATTTGGATCGCCTAAACCCTGCCCAAATATCATAAAAAATATCTTACCTTCATCCTAGAGTACTTCCTTTGGTCAGAAATCCAACCTAAAGATCCCTTTTGATCATATCAAAAGGAAGAACCCGAAGAAGAGGTAATGATTTCACCACCCTCTTTCAAGTTCTCTTATTCTTCCACTTAATCTTTCTTTGTTGTTTCAATTCTAAAATAATAACTCCAGTATTTTCTATATACCTTAATGTTATTATAAATATTTCACAACTATATTCATTATTATATCCATCTTATGAATGATAATGTCACCATGCGTGCGTACGTACGGCTTACCATCTCCACGTCGTAGTGTAATTCGTTATTCAACACTATGTTATTTTGATGGATATAAAGATGAGTAATATGTATATAAATAATGAAAATAACATGATAATGTCTCTATAAAAATAATATACAATCCAATTCCACACCTTTAAAGAAACTATATTTTCACTCATTTGTATGTACAGATTACTGTCTCCAAGACGCAATGAGATTCATTTCCACATTCACCATTCATTGACGATTATAAAAATATATATTACTAATAATTATTTAATATATTAAATAATAAAAATACTATAAATATTTATACATATATTTATATATATATACATATACATATACATATATGTGTACTTACATATATCTTATTCACATATTTCCGTTCAATACAAGATGAAAACGGAAACAGCGTTTATGCGTACGTACAGACTACCATCTCCATAAATGGTGTTTTAATTTCATATGTATGCCTATTATAAATATTTATATTTTAAATATATATGATATATATATATATCATGTTTTATATTCTGGAATTACTTAAATCTTTATCTAAGTGGTACAATCAAGAGTAACAAGTTAAAACACGTATGATAAAGAAAGTGATTATTACCCAAAATGTTAATTTAACTTGGAAATTGTTATTAAATGGTTAGTATAAAGTAATAAATGAATCATGTATGATATAATAAATATTAATATGGTTCTGTTATAATTTATTTACAAACTAAAATCTTCATAAAGGAGGTTAAACGTACCCACAGCTAAAGGAAAGTGCAAGGTAAGGAGTTTTCATCTCACTCTTTATTCTTGTGAGATTCATGCCATATTGCCACTATTTCCTTTTTTGTGGTGTATGTACTGCCCATAATTTTATTCTTTGTGTAATAAACTTTAATTTATGTGTAATTAAATATTTATTGTATGATACTTATTTCATGGGATGTATGTTTCTTAAGTTACCAAATTGGTAAGGGTTAATTTCACAATCTCTTTATTATCTGTGGTTGGTTTTATATAAGTATCTACTGGGACCTCTTTATCATCCACATCCATGTTTCATAAAAATGTATTCCAAAACATTTTTAACATTTACTAGACTATGGGTTAATGTAATTTATACCCTTATTTTACTTTTTATAAAATGGTTTGAAAGGAATCTTTCCATCATTTTCCAAACAAGGTACTTTTTAACCTTTTAGAAAAAATTAAGGTAAGAATGTCTTTTTTTAACTTATACAGCGGGTGCGGCTATTTTCCACCATTATAACATCATCGAATATTTTATTAAAATCTTATAAGAATATTTTAAAAATAAATGTTTTCTTCTATAATTATGTGACTTTAAATTATTTCAAAATAGAAATATATATTTCTCTCAAATAGTTTTGATTTCATCTATGTCAACATCCTTTGATAAATTTTACACTTGATTGAAGTTGATTTATTATGATACAAATATTCCATATTGAATTTATGTTTTTGTGATATGTTTGACTGTGGATGTTCTATTTTTATACTATTAATTCTTTATGGTTAAAGTATTGACATTTCGTATGCTAGTTTTAATAAGAATGTTTATGTTATATTTCAACCTCTTCTTAAGATGAATGTGTTGGAATAGTATGCTCTGAGTTGGGGACTAGTAAAATTAATCCCTCCGGGTTGGGGTTCGGTTACAGAAGACCCTCCAGGTTGGAGTCCAGTTACAGAGTCTCTCTGGGTTAGAGTCCAGTTATAGAGGCTATCTTGGTTGGAGTCCGGTTATAGAGGATCTCCAGGATGGAGTCTGGTTACAGAGGCTCTCCGGGTTGGGGTCCAGTTACAATTATTCCCTAGGTCCTGGCAGGAGGCCATGAAACATAAATTAAACTTCAGCATTATACATTCCTTCATTATGAAATTAGTTATTAAATTTGATTATTCTACTAGTAGGATATCCATGTGCATGTTTATATGGTAATGTTTAATTTATTTTTCCATTATTGTTCAAGTTTGTATTTAAAAGGATATTGTTTTTATTAAAAATCTTGCCTTAAAAGTTTATAGCTTCCGCTAAATTATTTACCCTTACTGGGCATCTGAGCTCACCCCTTTCATATGTAGTATTTTCCCAGGATTCCAAGAATTCTATTATGATTGATATTAAGGGTTAAGCTAAAGGGAATAATGACATTCTCAAAGAACTATATATACTGTGTTTTATGTTTGAAATTGCAATGTAAGGTTAATGTATGTAATCTATTTTCCAAGACTGCTAAACTGATCGGTCCTTCAGGACTTGATTTCTTGTAATCATGCCAAAGTATTAAAATAGTGCACTAGCACTAGGTAACTGGGGTCGAGGCGTTACAATTAATATATTTGAGTCCACAGATCAAATATTTTTATGGTTATTGTTCACAATATTAGAGGAAAAATTGATTTATCGCATGAATGACCAAAATAAAAAAAACTCCTCCTAATCTTAATTAATATTTTAAATATTTTTCACATTAGTTATTAAAATTTTGATTTTGAAAATTATATTTTCCATGTCAAATATAAAACAACTAATATGGAAAAATATTTTTCATATCATTTATTCAATAAGAGACCTGAAAATATTTTATCTTTTATTTTTCACATCATTTATAGATAAGTGACATGTTAATTTCTTTGGGAAAAAATAATTTTTCACCAGTGATATCTCTTATGTTTACCATTAATGATAATTTGTTCTCGCCTTTTATTGTTTTTCTCTTTCCAGGTTTATGAATAATGGTTTTAATATGGGTATGTATATGATGTGTACTATTTGAAGAGAAATTTTTGGTTGATGTTGAATATATTTGATGATGTAATATTTTTATGTATATAATATTTGAGGTCATTAAACATTCATGGTTCAGTGGAGTTTATCAAAATGAGATGTATTGAATATTCATATAAAATGATGTATTATTTATATACATAACTCTTGGGTCTCCTATATTGGTATTAATGAATGTTTTAATTTTTTTAGAGAAAATTATTATAGAACATTGTTAAAATAATATGTGTATAATTATAATTATAGTATTATGTCATATGTTACGGTAAAAATATAGTGTGGTTTTCTTAGAAAATAATTCATTGTCTGGATAATAGAAATTTTATGTGGGTGTGGTGATCATGGAAATATGAGTGAAAATTTAAAATGGAAGACTGTGTATTTACTTGATCATCAATGGTTTATGATGAGTGAACCAAAGAATGCACACCTAGATAAACACTACTGAGTGAAATTATTGTGTTAATCCACATTTTATTTACAAACCTTTATAAATTAGTTGAATAGATAATGACCATTGATGTCCTGGGTTTAATCTGAGGTTCATATATTGAAATGATGGTGTCTAGAATTAAATACCCTATCGATGATTTTGATGATTGTATTATTTCTCAATATGATGTTTAATGCTCATGTTATCCATTTTGGTTTTATTTAGGTAAATAAGATAGATCGATGAGTTTGACATGGTAATAGTATCACACAAATATAAAGGTATATTATTTGAGATTTGTCTTGTAAATTCCCTTATATTAAAAAAATTAACTGGGGATGTTCATTCATATCATTAATGATTATATATTGAGATAGCAGTAAAAACTATTAACAATACGATGATCATTTATAAAATAACCCAAAGTCTTAGTGAGAAGCAACGCTTCTGACCATTTATCAAAAAGAAATAAAAAGTACAGATAAGAGGTGGATGGGATCAAACAAGCAGAAATGTCCTCATCCACCTAACAGCAGGCCTAAATATCATAATATGACATATCATTTCCATAATCAGAGTCACTGGCAACCTCCCACTTAGATGGATATTTCTCCTGATTAATATTCTTAAGAATCTCTGTGTCCACCTTCCTGGGCATATTCGAAGATGATTTGGTAGTAACGTTTCAAGGATGGTTAGAGTAATCCTTGCATGGTCTTCGCTTTGAGGGAACAAAGGTGAGACCCTCGCCATCATTCATATTTTCCTTTCCACTCAAGACTGAATCTTTGAAAGATGCACACCCACCACTGCTCAAATCCTGAATAGGGGTACTATGCTCCCTTTCATAATCAAGAACACTCCCCCATTTCTTAGACAATTCAGAAGATTGAAAGAGCTTCTCAATTTCATTTATCAAATATTTATAACATATATGATGGAATTTTGTGGGAATATACTTCTTGAAAATCCTATAAATCTCCCTATATATAAATTTGATATTATTTTGGGGATAGATTTCATATCTTAATATATTCCCCTTATTAATTTCCAAGTAAGGGAAATAACATTTAATAATCTAAATCAACCCATTTCCATATTTTAGTGTGAGGATGAAAATGAGATTCCAATGGATGTTGCTTCTATATTATGGGTCTTCCTGCCCAATAATGAGAGATATTTTTCTCAAATTTTTTGGTGAAATGATACATTGAATATATTCATATTTTTCTAGAATATTCTGATGTATTTCATGAGTATTTCCCTAGTCTTTACTTTAATATTAAAGTTTATTTTTTAATAGAACTCATACATAGTGATACACCCATTTAAGTGAATCCATATGTAATGTACTTTATTGTGTTTTATGAATTGATGAAACAACCTTAGGATAATCAAGATAAAATATTAATTCTTCCTAATGCTTCACCATGGGCTGAAAGTGTTCATTTTTATAAGACACAATTTAATTGAATGAATCTTTTCATTGACTACCAAGAACTGAGCACAATCAATATTAAGAAAAAGCTTTTTATAACTCACATAGATGAAATGTCTGACATATTACTATATTATCAATATATATTTTATATGATTGTTTTTTGATTTAGATGTCATTAGTTATGAATAGTGAAGGAGGATATGGAAAATTTGAAGAAAGTGAGAATTGATCTGGAGATAAACAATGATTCTGATGGGATGATAAGGTTCATGAAATGAGTATATTTACCATCAATATTATACTTGAATAAAGGGCCATTGGATGAAGGTCCTAGTTTATCATTCTCTATTTTACCTAGAATTATGAAGATGTATATTGTTTTAAAAGAGTATTTTTGGTGGGATAGCATGAAAGGTATATTGCAGAGTATGTTTCTTGATTTTATTTACATCATCAATTTATGTGTGAGAGATCTAAGTCTAATGGGATACTATAACCATTACTCATACAAAAATATAAAATGTAAAACATTACAATGGATTTCATCATCAAAATAAGAAAAATGTAAAATATTATTTAGTTTATAGTCAACTAACAAATGAGATATGTTCATTTTATTGAAAAAATAAAACAATTCATTGTTGATCAACATATAATTATATATATTAAAAATCCTAAGGATTTAATTGAGTACAACATTTTACTATACCAAAATGATATATGATATTTATCTCAATATTTTATAAAATTCATTATCAAGCTCTTAATACCCCCCATGAACGGCCTAAAGGACTTATTTTTTCAAATTTTTTAGAAAATATCCCTTTTTATGGGTTAAAGGGGAAACCTTACATGACCAGTAACCCCAGGGAACAAGGCCCCTACACAACCCAATATATGAACTTCAAGTCCCAAGACATAACACACTTGGAAAAAAACCCTCCCTATAATTTGAATCTTGAAGGTGCCCAGCTCCCCACCTCACATGGCTAATCAGCTAGAATTTCCCCACGTAGAGTTTCACAGTGCCTGGTCCCGATGGAAGTTTCTGTATCCTCCCATTATTCCAATCATGCTTGTCCTACATTGGTGGTTTCTATATTTTTTTATGAATCCTATTATAGTCCTACTCCTATGTGTTCTTCCCAAGTTGCTTCTTGCTCTTTTTTATGGCCCGAAATCCCTATGTCTCGAAGCCCATTGGTGGCTCGAATCCCCTTATATCCTGAAGGGCATGTGGCCCGAAGGCCCTTAGTGGCCCAAAGTCCTTGAGACTTGAAGGCCCAAATCGGTGGCCTAAAGGCCCAAATCAATTAAATAATGTAATATACTATAGTAAAAAAAATACCTACTGTAGTAACTACTGTAGTACTACTACAATAACCCATAAATTAACTCCACCTGGATTTGATCATGAGACTCTTGGATTCCAAGTAGAAGCCACTACGACTCTGGTACAAGCTCATTGGAATCAAACTCTTAATAAGGATTTGAGTTTTAGTTCTACATATAATACTCATATATATGTCTATTATTATAGGAACATTCAACCCCTATAATATGTTTTGAGATTATGGTCTATATATTTCATAAGAGGATGGTATAAATGCCATTCTTTAGTCAATTATTCTTTTAAAATAATAAATTTTACTCGAGTATTCACATGGATCCTTATAATTACCTCTATTGTATGAAGTTTATAACTAAAACATGTTGGGATAAGATAGATAATGAAATGAATTATAACCTAAAATAATTGATTAAATGGTAGATAAAGTTATATTAATTTAACAGAAAGTCGGTGGATCTTTGATTAAACCAAAAATTAAATCCAACAATCATTTGTGGGAGTTACAGTTAGAAGTTAAAGGTAAGGTGTTCCTTTGAATGTCTATGTGTAAATAGTTTATGATATGTGGAAATAATGATAATATTATCCCTATATATATATATCCCATTTCAATATTCTTGATTAGATAAAGGTAGTTTCTTTTCTCATGGAAATTCCATCGAATCTCTCTCGACTTCACTATTTTTTCTATGTTTATCTCCCAAGGAAGTACATACTTGATCCATCACATTTAATAAAATCATAGGAAAAAACCATTGAATTATGGTACATATTATGATGAACAACTAGGGTAGATTCTATATCATAAAGAGAATGTGTTTTAGAACAATTCCACTCACCCGGTGAATGTTTTTGGTGAAACCAAAAATTTGACCATACTTCATGGAATCCCAAGGATGTGATAAAGTATTAGTATCCCTAGTTATTTGTATAAGAGGGATGGAGTTATGGGGAATAAATGATTATCAGTGTGAGGGTAGAATCTAAAACCCCATCATATTACGATATATTTCACTTCAAATAATTATGATATCTTTGATTGTTTTTTACACACTACACAATGTTTAAATAGAGAATGATATACTGTTAAATTATTATTATGTAATGTTATAGTTATCACATAGAATATGGATTTGAGTGTAAATATAAGAAAAAATTAAATATTATTTTTTATAAACATTTAAAAAATGAATGCATATGTCATCAATCGTTGAGATGAATATAAATTCATTTCAGAGTGAAAAGAGATATTTTTTTAGAAAGCAGTTTATATGTGTACAATATATGTTTATCATGAAAAATTATATAAATCAATATTCATGATTTATTTTAATGAAATTTTTAGATTATATTTTCAAAAAATAATTTAGTATTCGTATAATTATTTTTTCTATGAATGAATTAATGATATACTCATTTTTATGCATAAAACCATTTTTATGAAAAAGGGTTTTTTGTGTTTGCTACACTCATTTCAAAAAGAATTTCATATTCATTTAAAAATTGAATCTTAAAAATTGGATTTAATATTTTTAATAATAATAAATATTTTAATTTAATAGGGTAAACATAATTTTTGTTCATAATGAATAGTAAAATCTATAAAATCGGTCACCTCAGTAAGAGTAAAACTAGTAAAACACAGTTAAATCTATAAGGTAAGGGTTGAAAATCACTCTAAAACATTCCATTCACCTATTTTTAGAGTTTTTTAATTGAAATATATGTATAATGAGTTAAATAATCTATTCTAAATGAGTAATTTTAACTTATTAACACAAGATTGACTTTTACAAACATAAATTATATTATCTTATAATTTAAAACTATATCTAGGTAATTTAATTTGATGGTATGGTTGAAAGAATACATTTTTTTATTGTCTTGAAAGAACATATAAAAAATTCCTTTAGTTATTATTTAACAAAAAATCTGAAAATTAAATTCTTACTTGATTTAAAGGTTAAATTATTTTTATCCTTAAATCACGTATTTTCCTAAAAATAATTTTCATGCATTTTTTGTACTAATATGAAATGTAATTTTTGACATCTATATATTTTTAATCTAGTAAAATAAAATCACTATTTTTAATCACTATTTCCATTTTTTATAATTCCTCTTTAATTTTTTATCATATAGTTATGTTATCATCGTAAAATTTAATTCATCGCAGCAATAGTTATATTGTGTTTAAAGGGGGATTAACTAGAAGACAAGGCAAAAATATATCAGAAACTTTTCTAAATTTTATTGATTGAGTTTATATTGACATTTTCACATCTTATCTATTAACTTGGTGTGAATTGGTTCTATGTTATTTTGAATAAGACCATATCTTAATTTAAAACACTGAATAATTTCAAGTGTTCCACTCTCCTAACCTATAATATGGAACCACATATGCTATCTTTTCCGAACAACTTTAATGTAATATATTAAACAATAAATCCCAAAATATTTTCCTTCCCCATGTTATAGAAAATATTTTATTCCCATAAGAAAATTACATCAAGGCTTAATGTGTAATCCAATTGAGGTCTATACAAGAAGAGGTAATTTTCCTACTCAACTATTTCAAAGTTTATTTCTTCTTTTGAATCTATAAATCTATTATTTCCATACTATAATGATTACTACAATATTATAAATATAATTAGATAATAGCATGTTCTTTGTAAACTCATTTTAAACATCCTTTCCATCAAATGGGAATTGAGTGTATTATTCATCCTACTTGTAGACTACTGCCTCCAGGTATCCATATGATACTTTTTACATCACTACACATCATGGATGGTTATTATGATATAATTAAGGATTATATATTATATTTATTCAATAATAATTATTTTTTAATTATTATATTTTATCTAACATATTACAGTCTAATCAGTTGTAAAATGATAACAACACTAATCTATATGTGTGGACTACCACATCCACAGACCAATGTGATGCAAGTTTTATTTAAATTTTAAATGTATTAAAAAAATTAAAGATTTTAAATATATATATATATGATAATTTTGATATCAAAATTAATTTTGAATAGTGAATTAGTATTTACCTTTCTTTCATTAAATCCATGAAAAATTGAAACATCACGCATTCACACGTAAGAATTACCATTTCTATGAAGTAATGAAATTTATTTTTCATCATTGGTTGAAATGAATGGTTATAAATGTATATATAATAAACAACCGGTTTCCACATAAATTCTCATTTTAATGGAGAAATTATTAATAAAAATATAATTATAACATATAATGGAATTATACACAGTAATTTATGCTTCAATATAGTTACGTAAAGATTGTATAATAAATCAATATTTTTTATTTAGGAGTATTGATCGTGTAAAAAGAAAGACAGAACTTGAGTCATGAATTCTTTATCTAAATATGGATTCATTGAGACATATTCAATTTAATGAACTTATTTAAGTTTATGAGGTGTATATACTTCTTATTTAACATGTTATATCATGAATACTTCTTACTTTATGATATTAAACAATAAATTATTGTTATTTGATCCTAGGTGTTATGACTCAAATGCTACAAATGTAGTAAGTGTTTCTTGTTTAAAAATTATTTCAATGATACATATTCCATATCCTTCACTCAATAATTATTATGGTATATATATAATTATAATTAATGATTTTTATGTTTCCACATATAAAGATTATGGAGATTTAAAAATAAATATATTTATCCCTATTTCACGAGGTTTTAAATCGGAGATTACCAAAGCTATATTGGATTTTTGTTACAACCAAATTTCTTTTTGAGAATGACTGTAAAATTTAAATTGAGTAAAGTTATATTGATAATATCCTTTAAAAATCATATATTTTATTATCTTATTTTTGTTCATGGAATTATTATATATTATTACCAAACCCTCCCATTAGTAACCAAAGTGGTCAATGTTTTTAAGAAAAATAAATCTATTTTCTTCTTTGGTTGAAGATATTTTTATTCAATTCCAATACTCATCACAGTTGTTTTATTGATGTTTTTACCTATTTATAAAATTTTATTAAAATTTTATTTTCAGTAACTATGACTATTATTAAAATGATTAAAATTGAGTTTTTTTTAAACAAAATCCAAAATAAGTCCTTTTTGACTTTTCACAAATGTGTGAAAATAATGTTCTATTTTAACATATTTAATATAAATGGATTTTGTCACTATCATGTCCATTATTTTCAAAAATATATATTTACATGTTTCCATGTTTATTTTCAATGAAAATAATTTTCTCAATATTTTAGTAATTTTTGGTTTTTAATGATAGTGAATGGAAGGGGTATTTTTCTCATGTTTTCTAAGAAAGGATCAAATGATATTTTAATGTTATTTTTATCTATGTATATATCCTTTAAGGATTATCATGGTCAACAAATTATAATCTCTTATGAAGTCATCAAAATTACTATATAACCTATAACGAGGATGGTATTAATATGATTACATGAAACTATTTTCAATCACATGGGTTAGTTAAGAAATTAGAAGATAATAAATGCTATTATGATATCATGCATTTCCATTCTATGGATGGATTATAATGATGTTATGGTGATAGGTTTGAAAAAAAATGATTATTTTTAAGATTATATACTATGATTACAATATGAATTTTGAATGATATGTTTCACACACAAATGCTTGTTTTTCAAAATTTGATGAGTGTTTATGTAATAAATAACGGATGGTTGGTTACATCCTAAACCATAGATGGGTAGTTCAAATATAAACCAAATTTTTGTGGTTAAATTATAAACTAGACAAACTTTTTATTTTATAACACTCAAATGCATTGTTTAATGATTGTTATATCATGTGTTAATAAGGATTATAGTTGGGAGTGATTAGTTTTTAGTTAGAGACTATTTCCACTATGATAGACTTGGGAGTGAACCATGACTAAATAAATATTAGAGTGGTTAGTGAACCAAATTCACTATTATACTCTATTTAGTGATCCTTTAATAAGGAAATGAATTTATATCTTTGTTAAAATTATTGAATCCAACCTTTTTAATGCATAACTTTTCATTTCAAAGGAACAAACAGATGATCGTTTAAATTTTAGTTTCATGAAAAAAAGGTACATAATACATGAAAAAATAAAGAATTATTATGATCCACCTGAAAGGCATCATAATAGTATTATACTATATAAATTTACTTCATCTCATAATCTAGAGACATATATCAAAGGAAAGGGTGATCATAAGGCCTATTAAGGGAAAGCAAGGGTATAATTTACATGTGATCTTGAGGAATATCAATATGAATTTTAGGAATATCATAAAGTCATGAGAAAGAGTCATATCATAATACATAGAACATGAATAATAAATTTTAAATCTATCTATAATAATTAAATGTGTCATTCATAAGAATATGACCAAGGTCTGTCATAAAGGATTTATAAAAATTACCAAGGTTATTCACCAAGGTATCGTAAAACATGTAATCTCTAGAGATTTAATCATTTACCCAATGTAATAGAGTGATATTAAGGTGAAAAAATAATATTTATTAATTAATATGACCTATATAGATCATAATAAAAAATTTCATATATAACACGTGGATAATAAAAGAAACTGGTTTCATATAAAAATCATGTCTTTTAATAAAAAGTGTATGATGAGAGGATTATTATTCCATTTATAACGCACATAATGGGAATGAGGGTTTTAAGTGTGTCAATAGAAGAGTGAAATAAATAATATTTGCATATTTGTGTATACCCCTAGAAAATAGTGTTTTTTTGGTATTCACATAATGAAAATGAAATGGAATTTATTGAGGAGAAGAGAAAAAATTGAGAAGTAAATTCAGCAGCCTAACAGGTATAAAACGTGATTTAGAAAATGGAAACAATGGAGGGATAAAGGGTATACCATTAATAAAAGACTCTTAATAAAGTAATGGGATAGAATAAAATGTAAATATGAACATATTTTTGAATGTTTGAAATACATACCACCTAAAGAGGTATCTTGAATAGAAAAGAGAAGTGAAGATTCCCCTTACCATGAAGAGTAACTCCTAAAACTCAAAGATTGGGAACTTAGGGGGGATAGAGATTACTTTGAGATGACTGCATGGGAGGTAAAATATCATATATTCAAGTAGGATTAATTTTTAGTGAAATGAAATGAATAAATAGGTGGTTATTTATATCAAAAGTGTGGAATTTGATTATTAATCTCTAAATAAAGACTTTTGACACCTAGGTAGTGGTAAATGAAAATCTAGGGGCTTGAACATGGTATTTTACCATGTAATTGAACACTATGATCTTATTTTATGTCATTTAAAATAAAAATAGTTGAAAATAATTTTATATTAATTAATTTTTAAAAGAAAAGTAAAGTTTCCACAAAATAACATTTTGAAAGTTAATGTTTCAATTTTAAAACTGGGAAACTAAATTATATATTTGTAAACTAATTAAAATATATTAAAATAAATGATATTAATAAATTCAAATATTTTTTTCTTGAATTTTGGTTAATTATTTATAATATCATTTTGGAATAATTATGATGCCATTAAACATACCAAAAAACTCAAAATGTATTTTTTAAAATCCTGAAAAAAAAAATTTAGAAAAGTATCATAAATTCCCCCTAACCTAATTTAGACATTATAATTTCAAAAATGACTTTTATTTTATCATAAAAATTATCTAAATATGTTTTTTATCTTTTGAATATAAAAACCCTTATTTATTAAAAATAATGGGGGATTAAAAATGCATAGTAAAATTTCTCACACATGAAAAAAAAAATTATCATTTATTTATAAGTAAGAGTGTTTTAATCACACTATCTCATTAAAATATAAATTATTCATAATACCTTTTTTTATTATAATAATTAAATATTTTACAAAATTTTAAATTTCTCTCTGAATAATCATTTTATCAAATTCATTATATTTTTATATTATGAATAAATATTCTTAAAAAGAAAATCATGGAATAAATAAAATTATAGAAACGGATAATACATTAAGTAACTAAGGCCTCAAATGTAATAACACGGTTCTTATGTAAGAGGTACGGGCTTCTTCTTTTCCTTTTCCTTAAGTGTTTTTGAGAAAATATGGAAAATGGGGAGAAATCCTAAATTTTGGAACTACATTCCGTGTACTTTATCCACATGTTGTGTACTTTTGGCCGTGTTGGGATGAGTACATGGGGCGTGTAGCCATGCCGGTGACGCGGAGTGTAGGAACCGACTACACGCCGTGTAGTGGTACTTACACACCGTGTAGTCAGTCGGCGGGCCTAAATAGTAAGGCGGTGCAGCAGCCGACAGCTAGGAGACAGTACATGCCATGTACTTGGGAGTACATGTCGTGTACTCATGTCGACGGATGAACAGTGTGGCGGTTCCGCCAAATGAACAGTTAAATGAAATAAGTACACGCCGTGTACTTTGTTTTTTCGGCTTAAAACAGGCAGTAGCCTCCTCATTTGGTAGAGGAGACTCTTGAGCCATTTTGGAGCCAAAGGAGGAGGCCTGATCTTTGAAGATCCACCGGGCATTCGTCTGGAATCCGTTTCATCTTCGGACGATTTTTTTGGAACCGCACGAGTAAGCCCTCTCCTCTCCTGGTACCGTTCTTGCCAATTCTTCTCCTAACGTAAGTTATTTACGTTTGAATGGTTTTTTTTCTTCGTTAGATCTACGGCATTCTTGGGTGTTTCGGGAACCGACGTTTGTGTATAACGCTCGTTGGCGTATAAGGTAGGTGTCTTTGTGTTTATTTTCCAACTGTCATGCGTTTTTGTGTGTTTTCATGCCACGAACCCATGTTGGGTTATCGTGTGGCTAAGGAGGTTTCTAATTTAATTCCTAGAATTGCATAAGTGATTAAATTATGATAATAAAATGCTGGTTGGGATCGTTTCTTGGATCCGGAACCACCCCGGGGGTGTGTTCCACTATTTAGCCGTTTGGCCAGGATACCTGAGGGTATGCCTTTCAAGTAGTAATTGTAGAATTTACTTGAGAGGAATTTCTTGTTACTTATTATTTACCTGTTGGGCATGGCCCTGTTACCTTTTTAGCCTGAGGGAATTATTGTGATTAGCCTGTGGGAACTGCACTGTTTAGCCCGAGGGATGTAGTTATTTCGTCCTGAGGGTAACTTCTTCTATGCCTGAGGGCCATATACTCTGTGCCTGAGGGCGACACTACCTACGCCTGAGGGAAAAATTATGTTACGCATGAGGGAAATTACCTGCAGGTTGGGTTCGGCTTACCTGAGGGTAAGGTTTTGCTTGTCTGAGGATGCGGACTTCTTACTTAGAAATGCACTGTGGTGATTTATAGTATTTAATGGATTAAATGGATAATAAAATGGAAATATAACTAGTAATTATTTACTTTTGAGTACTGCTTACTTTATTTCATTTTACCACTGCACACTGTTGTTGCATGCTTACACGCAGTTGGGCACGGGCCTTTCGTGGGTTTCTACTGAGATATATTTCTCACACCCTATTTGGGTCACACTTTTCAGCCCAAACAGATTATGTTGTTGCAGGTGTAGATAGGGGCAAAAGTCCCTATACAGGTACTTGACTATTGCTGAGGAGTAGGAGGGCATGGGACTGATTCTAGGCTCGTGATGCCGCTTCCAGCTGTTTTGCTTGTTTTTTTGTACTCTATATTTTGTTGTACTGTATTGATGTATAACATGTTCTAGCTGTTTTCATAGAACTTGAAACATTTAGCATCATCACTTCTATACTGTTGGTTATATCCACTACTGTAGTTATTCAGTTGTGTATGTTTACTTCTTCTGCTATCATGTATGTTTATTTTGTTTTTCCCCTGCGTTACACATTGACAAATGAGGGCATAGTTTCCCCACTATCAGACCTGGGCCCTTGCTGCTAGTCGGCAGCCTCTGGAATTTGGGGAAATGCGCTTGAGGTCACGTGGCGAACCGGGCTCGGGGCACCCGTTGCGTGGCACTCGGGTCCGGGACGTTACAAAGTGGTATCAGAGTGGTTTCTTTTCTTTGACTTACTATTTGGAGTCGTAGTCAGTTATAGGATGGAACGGTAGTTGGTAATAAGCTGTGCACGGGCGTAGCTAACCCATGTACAGGGAAAAGCCAGTCTACCTCGTATTTTTCATTCTTTTGATTTTTCAATTTTACGGTTGATATGTTTTCACCGTTGGGTGACACACTTTGATTGTGCTGTTTATATTTTATTTGTGGGTTCTATTTAGTAGCAACCCGATGAGATGAGGGTATGTCATCTCATGCATCATATAAACACTTGCTAGAAATCACATGCTACGCATAGTTTCCATGCCATGTAGGTGCATTAGAATTTGCATGTTGTTGTGATAGTTGTTGTGCTAATAAAGCATGCTGTTGTAATAGCTGCTTGATAAATACCTGCCTTGTGATATGGTATTTTTGTTTGATCTTGTTTATAGAATGGACCCCAAACTTTGGTTTTTGGGGAGTATGGGCCCCCATTGACCAGAAATTAGTGGATCATTGACTTTCTGTTGGTTATAACACATATAATATGTCAAACTTTGATTCGTGGGGAGTATGGGCCCCCACGGGTCGGAATTTGATACTTAGGTGTTGGTTTTCAGTATTTTATGGGTTCTGGGGAAGTTTCTAAGGCATACTGTCCAGAAACCCAGTATACACGCCGTGTAGTATTTTAATACATGTCGTGTATGCTCTTCTGTTAGGGAAGAAAAATGAACTTTTTGAGTACACACCGTGTACCCTGAGTACACGTCGTGTAGTCTCTTCCCATATCACAAACCATGTGGGCGGCGACACCGGGTAGGGAAGGGATTAGGTAAAACATGCCGTGTAGTTTTTGTGCCCGCCGTGTAGTCTGACCCAGAGTCTAGTTCTGTAACTAAAAAAATGGGGCGGTGAACTCCTTGACAGAGCACGCCGTGTCAATTATAGGCATGCCGTGTAGTGTGACCTGGGGACTCGGCCGTGTAACTAACAACACGGGCCAGTGTCACCTCTCCTTGAACACGCCGTGTACCTGTGGGATATGCTATGTAGTCTGGTCTGAGGACAGACCGTGTGGAGTTAGCCATGTGGCTGGGAAACGGGGTGTTGTACAGGCCATGTGCGGGTGTAACACACCGTGTAGTGTAAAACCGAGTAGTCGGTCGTGTCACAGATGACACGGGCAGTTGGTAAATAACACCGTACACGCCGTGTAGATATTATACACGCCATGTAGTTTTGTTCGACGGAAGCCGTGTGGCTTAGCCGTGTAGAAGGACCCGGGCAGGGGAAGGGAACTCAAGTACACACCGTGTAGTCTTTTTTTTCCAATTTTGAATGCTTTCATCCTCTTGTTTCCTTTATGGTTCCTTCGCTTTCCGATCTTAATAATCTGGAATCTGAGGCATTCTTTTGACCATGTAGAGTCATTCCGCCTAGATGACCACGAGTTGTTCTCCAAGATAGCGGCAACGATTATACTCTGGAGATGGTGGGTCATGGGCTACCAGTTGATCCTCCAACAGAGCCAGATGCGGCGCCAGCTGCTATACCGGACACAGGCGCAGAGGGACAGTTCTATGAAGAATTTATGCGGTTCATACAGAGCTTTCAGGGACCACCACAGGCTACCACATCTATGGCTGAGCTGACACGTATCTTTCAGCAACATCATCCGCCTATGTTTTCAATGGATGGCGGACTACAGGCTGCGGAGTCTTGGTTGGGGTCGATGCAGACTATTTTGGAGCATCTTGAGACGCCTCCAGGATGGAGGGTCAAGCTCGCGACTTACATGTTGCGTGATTCCACCAAGAGGTGGGGGGATGTTACCACCCAGACAGATCGTCACAGGGACATGGCGTGGGGAGATTTTCATGAAGTCTTTTATGACTTCTTCTTTCCCGAGATTCTGAGGGAAGATAGAGCTCCAGAGTTCATGAATCTACAGTAGGGCGTTATGTCAGTGATGGACTATTCTGCTCGTTTTACGGAGATTCAGCGCTTTTCACCCGTGCTGGTGGGTGATGAGACGTTGAGAGACAGACATTTTGAGGATGGTCTTCGGTATGACATCCGAACGCTGGTGAATGTTTTCGGGTTGCCTATTGTACACGCGATTGTGAATCAGGCGCTTATTACAGAGAGGAACCTGCGGGAATCTAGTGGTGTGGGCCAGGGAGGTTCAGCACCAGTTACTGGTATTATTTCTGCTGTCAAGAGGAAGAGACAGATGGACTTCTCTTAAGGTGGCAGTACCAGCCAGGCAGTTTCTTCAGGTGGCCCGGTCAGGTGCTACCAGTGTGGCAGAGAGGGGCACAAGAGACCGCAGTGTCCACGAGACCCAGTGGAGTGTCGAGCTTGCGGCAATATGGGTCATCTGCAGCACTTTTTCAGGCCGTTTACACCAGTGGCTAGTGAGGGGGGTTCTGTACATACTCCGCGTGTGGGAGCAGGACCAGTGGATTCTTACCAGTCAGGGAACTGGAATACGTCAGGGCGTGCAGGCAGAGATGGTGGTCGGGGCTGTGGTAGCCAGACACCAGGATCTCAGAGGCAGAAGGGAGGGACAGCTCAGGGTAGTCAGGTTGTGTCGCAGGGCCGCGGCACTGGGCAGGCATATGCAGTGTAACAGACCCAGCGGGAGCAGGATCCCGGACCTTCTACAGTCAGAGGTACTATTCTACTAGCTTCTGTTTTATCTTCGGTACTTTTTGATACGGGTGTTACGCATAGTTTCATCTCTTTACCCATAGTGTAGAGACTTGGGCTTTGTGTTTCTACTTCTTCTGATATCTTGACGCTAGACACTTCTTTGGGGACTAGGATGGTTGGTGTGCGTCTGTGTAAGGAGTGCCCCCTTGAGGTTAGAGGGTGTCACTTCCTTTGGGACCTCTATGTCTTGGTGATGACGAGTTATGACGTCAATCTTGGGATGGACTGGTTGGTTCCCTTCCGAGCCTTTGTAGACTGCTATCGTCGCAGGGTGTGGTTCACGTCACCAGAGGGTGGGGAGTTTCTATACAAGGGCAAATGGGATGTTCAGCCGAGTCGAGCTGGATCAGAGCATCATGGGTGAGGTGGAGTCACATCCTAGATTGCAAGCTTATATCTGGATGATTAGGGGACTTGTTAGACGGATTTCCCTCCAGTTGTCGATCATTTTAGGGATGTCTTCCCAGACGACTTTTCAGGTCTACCTACAGTGCGTGAGGTGTATTTTTCTATAGATCTTGTGCCAAGAGCAGCACTAGTGTCCATTCCTCCTTATAGGATGGCCACGCCTGAGTTACAGGAGCTCAAGAGGCAGTTAGAGGAGCTACAGGTGAAGGTTTTTATCAGACTCAGTACTTCTCCTTGGGGTTCTTCGGTCTTTTTTGCAAAGAAGGTGGATGGTAACCTCAGACTTTGCATGGATTATCCGAAGCTAAATTAGTTGAGGGTTAAGAATTGATATCCCTTGCCAAGGATAGATGATCTGTTTGATTAGCATCATGGAGCATGAGTGTTCTCAAAGATTGACTTGAGATCTGGATATCATCAGCTACGCGTTAGACCATCAAATATACCACTCATAGCTTCCAGGAGTAGGTATGGTCTATATGAGTATACGGTTATGTCGTTCGGACGGACGAACACGCCAGCAATTTTCATGGATCTGATGAATCATGTGTTCCATCCGTATATTGATTCATTTGTGGTAGTATTCGTGGATGACATCTTGGTGTAGTCTCACACTCGACATGACCATGCCACCCATCTTGAGATCATATTGAGTACACTGAGAGAGCATTGGCTATATGCTAAGATCTCGAAGTACCACTTTTTGATAGATCGGATTCACTTCTTGGGTCACATTATCTCAGAGGCAGGAGTTGCAGTAGACCCAGAGAAGGTGAGAGAAGTAGTTTCCAAGGAGTATCCCCAGAACTCTTTTGAGATATGGAGTTTCTTAGTGCTGGATGGTTACTACAGACGCTTCATACATGACTTCTCCCTCTTATCAACACTGTTGACAGGTCTAACTAAGAAGGGTGTGAAGTTATTTTGGTCAGAAGCTTGTGAGACAGCTTTTCAGGACCTGAATGGATGGTTGACATCAGCACCAATCCTGATACTCCCAGAGCAGGGGAAGAGCTATACAGTTTACTGCGATGCATCAGGGATTGGGCTGGGATCCGTTTTGATGTAGGGCGACCAATTTGTTGCGTACGGGTCTCGGCAGTTAAGGCCACATGAGAGGAATTACCCGACGCATGATCTCGAGTTGGCTACAGTTGTTCATGTGTTGCGCTGTTGGAGACACTATCTGTTGGGAGAGAATTTTGTGGTTTTCACCGACCATAAAAGCCTCAAGTATATATTTACTCAGCGTGACTGGAATCTGAGGCAGAGAAGGTGGGTCGAGTACCCACAGTCCTTCTATTTTCAGCTTTCCTATACACCTGGAAAAGGTAATGTAGTAGCTGATGCACTGAGCAGGAAGACTCAGATACAGGCGGTGCAGGAGGCCAGTGGTGAGTGGAAGCTCGTGGATTTGATCTCTGAGATGCATCTAGAGGTGCACGACAGTCAGGGGAAGGCTTATCTTTTCTCGTTAGCTGTGAATTCTACCCTCCTGGACAGAGTGAGGATGAGGCAGCTATCGATTTCAGAAGGCCTAGTTCTACGGGAGTTGGTGGAAAGTGAGGACCCTCCTCCCGGTTGGATGATAGGCACTGATGAGGTTTTTCGTTTCCATGGATATGTATGGGTTCTAGGGGACATACACAAGGAGCTGATATGGGAGTTTCATGCTTCAGTTTGGGCAGTTCATCCTGGGGTTACCAAGATGTACCGAGACTTGAGGCGTTAGTACTGGTGGCAGGGTATGAAGAGAGAGATAGCTGGTTTTGTTACGAGGTGTTCCACCTGTCAGCAGGTGAAGGCAGAGCACCAGAGGCCAGCTGGGATATTACAACAGTTTCCCATTCCAGTGTGGAAATTGGATGATGTCGCAATGGATTTCATGAAGGGATTGTCGAGGTCACCTCGAGGCAATGACGCCGGGTGGGTTGTTGTGGACAGACTCATGAAGGTAGCTCACTTCTTACCGATCAATGATACCTTCGGTGTGGACTAGCTTGGAAGGCTGTATATCCAAGAGATCGTACGTCTTCATGGGGTCCCTCGTTCTATCATTTCAGATAGGGACGCCCGCTTTACGTCTTGTTTCTGGCAGATTTTTCAGAGGGCACTGGGTACACAGGTGCTTCTGAGCACAGCATACCACCCTCAGACAGATGGCTAGTCAGAGCAGACAATACAGATGCTACAGGACCTGCTGCGTGCATGCGTCCTAGACTTTGGGGGATCTTGGGAGAAGCATGTACCCTTCGTCGAGTTTTCCTATAACAATAGTTTTCAGGAAACTATTGAGATGGCACCATACGAGGCTTTATATGGTAGTCCATGCCGATCATCTTTGTGCTGGTTAGAGGCAGGTGAGACTGCTTTACTGGGGCCACAGCTCATGCAGGAGACATCTGAGCAGGTCCAGTTGATTCGGAAGCGGATGGCTACTGCACAGTCTTGTCAGAAGTCTTATGCTGATTGCCGCAGACGACCTTTGGAGTTCGTGGTCGGGGATCAGGTTTTCTTACGTGTTTCGCCGAGGCTGGGACACAAGAGGATCAGGAGATGGGGTAAGCTTTCACCGATATATGTGGGGCCATTTGAGATTCTGGAGAGATTCGGGCTGGTTTCCTATCAGTTGCAGTTACCACAACGGTACCGAGACATGCAGGACGTCTTCCACGTGTCTCAGTTGCGTCGCTACCATTCAGACCCGTCTCACACCTTTCAGCGAGAGGAGGTTGAGCTTCAGCATGATGCATCCTTTGAGGAGCATCTGATCCGTATCATTGACAGGAGAAAGAAGGTTCTCTGAGGCC
This sequence comes from Viscum album, assembly GCA_963277665.1. Classification (NCBI taxonomy): domain Eukaryota; kingdom Viridiplantae; phylum Streptophyta; class Magnoliopsida; order Santalales; family Viscaceae; genus Viscum; species Viscum album. The sequence goes on along the minus strand of OY728129.1, from coordinate 407,357,752 downwards.
GGTCAGTTCCTCTCGTACGGGTGCTATGGAAGCATGGCCGAGTGCCAACGAAGACCTGGGAGCGGGAGGCCGACGTACGTGCTCAGTGGCGAGAGTTGTTCTGAGCTTTATCTTCACCCATTGGAAGGGAAATTTGGGGACGGATTGCTATAAGGGGGGAAGTTTGTAAGAACCCAGTTCTTATGTTAGAGGTATGGGATTTTTCATTTCCTTTTCCTTAAGTGTTTTTGAGAAAATATGGAACATGGGGAGAAATCCTAAATTTTGGAACTACACGTCGTGTACTTTATCCACAGGTCGTGTCCTTTTGGTCGTGTTGGGATGAGTACACAGGGCATGTAGCCATGCCGGCGATGCGGGGTCTAGGAACCGACTACACGCCGTGTAGTGGTACTTATACGCCGTGTAGTCAGTCGGTAGGCCTAAATAGTAAGGCGGTGCAGTAGCCGACAGCTGGGCGACAGTACACGCCGTGTACTTGGGAGTACATGTTGTGTACTCATGTCGACAGATGAACAGTGTGGTGGTGCCACCAAATGAATAGTTAAATGAAAGAAGTACACGTTTAATACTCAGAAGTACACGTCGTGTACTTTATTTTTTCAGCTTAAAACAGGAAGTAGCCTCCTCATTTGGAAGAGGAGACTCTTGAGCCATTTTGGAACCAAAGGAGGAGGCCGGATCTTTGAAGATCCACCAGGTGTTCGTCTGGAATCCGTTTCGGCTTCAGACGATTTCTTTGGAACCGCATGGGTAAGCCCTCTCCTCTCTATGTACCGTTCTTGCCAATTCTTCTCCAAACGTAAGTTATTTATGTTTGAATGGTTTTTGTTCTTCGTCAGATCTATGCCATTCTTGGGCGTTTCGGGAATTGACGTTCGTGTATAACGCTCGTTGGCGTATAAAGTAGGTGGCTTTGTGTTTATTTTCCAACTGTCGTGTGTTTTTGTGCATTTTCGTGCCACGAAACCATGTTGGGTTGTCGTGTGGCTAAGGCCGTTGCTAATTTAATGCCTAGAATTTCATAAGTGATTAAATTGTGATAATAAAATGCTGGTTGGGATCGTTGCTTGGATCCGGAACCACCTCGGGGGTGTGTTCCACTGTTTAGTTGTTTGGCCAGGATACCCGAGGGTATGCCTTTAAAGTAGTAATTATAGAATTTCCTTGAGATAAATTGCTTGTTACTGCTTATTTACCTATTGGGCATGGCTCGGTTACCTGTTTATCCTGAGGGCGTTGTTGTGATTACCCTGTGGGCACAGCACTGTTTAGCCTGAGGGATGCAGTTATTTCGGCCTGAGGGAAACTTCTTCCGTCCCTGAGGGCCATAGACTTTGTGCCTGAGGGAGACACTACCTACGCCTGAGGGAAAAATTATGTTACGCCTGAGGGCAATTACCTACGGGTTGGGTTTTGCTTACCTGAGGGTAAGGTTTTGCTTGTCTGAGGACGTGGACTGCTTACTTAGAAATGCACTGTTGTGATTTCTAGTATTTAATGGATTAAATGGATAATAAAATGGCAATATAACTAGTAATTAGTTACTTTTTAGTACTGCTTACTTTATTGCATTTTACCATTGCACACTGTTGTTGCATGATTAAAAACAGTTGGGCACGGGCCTTTGGTGGGTGCCTACTAAGATATATTTCTCACACCCTGTTTGGGTCACACTTTTCGGCCCAAATAGATTACGTTGATGCAGGTGTAGATAGGTCTGAGATTCCCTATACAGGTACTTGACTATTGCTAAGGATTATAAGGGCATGAGACCGAGCCAAGGCTCACGATGCCGCTACCAGCTGTTTTGCTTGTTTTGTTGTACTCTATATTTTGTTGTACTGTAATGACGTATAACATGTTCTTGCAGTTTTCATAGAACTTGAAACATGTAGCATCATCACTTCTATTTTGTTGGTTATATCCACTGCTATAGTTATTCAGTTTTGTATGTTTACTTCTTCTGATGTCTTGTATGTTTATTTTGTTTTTCTGTTGTGCTACACTTTGACAAATGAGGTCATAGTTTCCCCACTATCAGACCTGGGCCCTCGCTGCTAGTTGGCAGCCTCTGGAATTTGGGGAAATGTGCTTGAGGTCACGTGGAGAACCGGGCTCGGGGCACCCGTTGTGTGGCACCTGGGTCCGGGACGTTACATCAACACATAACCCATTATAACTCCCATATTCAACCTAAGAGTGAGGTGTGAGATGGTGATGGAATCAGGGGCGGCATAACTAACATCGCCCGAGTATTAATTTCCACTAAATTGAACTTATCTAATAAGAAATTTATTTTCGGCTTAAATTGTTGAAGCACATCTTGTGTGTAGTCAAGAGATCATACATTTGACTTTACCACCCCCACTATTTATGAAAAATTGTCTTTGTATGGAACAACTCAAAAAGTTTAGGCCACCATTTCTTCATTATCTATTAATTATATTTTGTCATTTCTACTTATAATCACTAATTATAATGTTAAAATTATTATCAAGTGTATAGTTTCCAATGGTCATATTGGCCAATAGGAATAATTGACCAAAAATCACATATTGTCTGAAACCTGATGATCACATTTCAAATTAAATTCACTACATTATTAAGGATATATAGTTTTGTTTTGTATAAAATAATATAACACACATTTAAAAGGAAACAATTATCATTCAAAAATTCATCTTTGTTACACTCTTCATCCCTTAATAAATTTTGACCAAGAAATTTCAACTCGTTCCCTCGGTTGAGAAAAGTTTTTAGTACTTCTACCTCATTGTTTCCTCTAGTTCACATGTCTCTTCTTCATATTTTTGGTTTCTCAATAATTTGATGAGGTGGGTAGTTTATTTGCATAGAACAATGTCTCTATGGTCCGAGGTCTCCACCAGCTACTATTCATAAGATATTTCATGTTTTGGTTGAACCACCTTAGGATTTTGAATATGTAAAGGGTCAAGTATGTACTTAATCTAGTGAGATACCTATAATGCATCATGGTCTTGAGATAGATTTGGTAGAATTCCAAGATGATAGGACACTTCTCCTATTTGATAAAGGATTTTATTGGGTAAAATGTATATGGGGATAAGATTCCCTTTCTTCCAAAACCACAAGAATGTCTTCCTTGGTGAAACTTGAATGAATACTTTGTTGCTAACATCAGACTCCAAATCCCTTCCCTGGTTTTCAACATATATTTTCTACTAACTCTATGCTAAAATTATGTGTTTTTGGATGGAATTAAACTTTTCAGTTATCTCTTGCACAAGACCAAGCCCAAGAATCTTTATCTCACCCTCTTTGTCCCAAAAAATATGATTTCTACATCGCTTCCAATATAAAGCTTCAAAGGGTGCCATTTTAATACTCGAATGGAAGTTGTTTTTGCATGAGAACTCAACTAATGTGGTATGTTCATCCCATAAACCTTTAAATTTCATCGATCATGTTATCATCATGTACTCATGTTTCTAAATAGTTATTTTAGATTGGCCATCAGTATGAGGGTGCTAGGCCATAATGAGGTTCAATTCCGTATTCAGATCATGTTGAAGACTTCTCCATAATTTTTATATGAACCTTGGATCATGATAAAAAATCAATAAAAAGCGACACTCCATGCATCCTTATCACTTCCTTCATGTATATCGTAGCATGTTAGTCAATAGATAAATATTCCCAAATAGAGATAAAATGGGATGTCCTGGTGAGACGATCCACTGTAACCCACATCCCATTGTTTATTTTGGATGTTTTTGGGAGATTTGTAACAATGTCTATAGTGATATTGTCTAACTTTCTTGATGGTATGGGTAGTGTTTGTAATACCCCTTTAAGAAGCTATTGTTCTAACTTCAGTTATTGACACAACATGTACCTTATATTGTAGTCATCAATCTACCTTTTCATGTTATTCTACCAATAATTATCACAAAGGTTCATAAAAATTTTAGTACTTCCTATATGTGTAGAGAATGTAGATCTATGAGCTACATTTATCATCTCCTTCTTTATTTTTGCAATATATGGAACATATATCCTACTAAAAAAATTTAGTACACCTTCTGGTTCTATATTTAACTAAAGAAACTTCCCATTCATCATAGCCTGTATATTCTTCTATAATAATGGAACTTCTCTTTGACATTTTTTGGTCTTCTGTAGTAATTATCATTGGAAAATCATTTGTGATAGGGTTAATTATGTCCCTTATATTACAATTCCCATTTACAATTTTACTAGGTCTTTTATCAAAGGATCTCCTCGAGTGCTCAACATTTCTAGAACAACATATTCTTTCTATATAATGCATAGGTGACATTATTTTCTCATCTGGGGTGACAATGAATTGAAAAATCAAAGACTATAAAATGTTACAACCATATCCTTTGTATCATTCTCAGTTCCTTTTACATTAAAATGTAATTAAAACATTTATGGTCTATGGATATATCACATTCATCCCCCTAAAGATAGTCCCTCCACATATTTAGATAAAAACAAAAATAAATATATTTTGATCATGTATAGAATAATTCATCTCATGAGGCTTCAATTTTCAATATTCATAAGAAATAACCTTATAATTTTTTATGAGTACACACCCAAAAAATTTCAAATTTGCATTATTAAAAATAAAAAATCATACTTTGATAGAGGGTAATGCTGACATGGGCTCAGTAACCAATATCTTCATCATCCCTTGGAAGCTTCTATAACACTCCTACTAGATGAACATGGTCCCTTATAAAGTTAACTTGGTTAGGGTATTTTAATTTCATGAAAACTTTGTCACAAACCTTTTATAATATCTTATTTAATCAGGGAAACTAAAAATACTATCTACTGTTATAGGATGATTCCATGCCTCAACAACCTCTATCTTAGTAGGGTCAACTAAGATTCCTTCATTGATTACAATTTTCCCCAATAAAGAAACTTTTGGTAACAAAAATTCATATTTTCAGAACTTTCCAAATAGCCTTTACATTCTCATAATTTGAAATATAACCATTAAATGATCTTCATTCTCCTTGTGAATTTTAGTATATATCAAAATATAAATAATAATAACTACCAAAAAGTTATCATGGTAGTCTTTAAAGACTCTAATCATCAAATCCATAAATATAGAAGGTTCATTAGTCAAAATAAAGGGAATAACAACAAACTCGTAATGCCCATAACATGATGGGAAGGTAGTATTTAGAAAATATTATTACTTAACCCTCAATTTATGATAACTTGATCGACGTTAAATATTTGAGGAGAATTGAGTCCCATAAAGTTGGTCAAATAAATCATCAATCCATGGAAGAGGGTACTTGTTATTCACTTTGATCCTAACAAGTTCTCTATAATCAATGAATGTCCTCATTGATTCATTCTTCTTATTAGAGAAGTGAAAAAATTCTCCCCAAGGATACACACTTTAATGGATAAACCTCTTCTGTAAAAGAACATGGTGTTTTTTCTTCAATTACTCCAGCTCTAAATTTCCCATTATATATAAGATCATTCAGATAGTCTTGGATCCATGAAAGTGTTTAATGGATAAATCTACCTCTCTTTCTGAGGGGGGGTATATATAACTCCTCATGAAATACATCAATATATTCCTAAATGATGGGAAAATTTTCTATCCATATATATTCATCTTCTTCTTCATCTTCACCGATCATTTCTATAAATAAGGTTGTGGGAGGTGCTTATAGGGAAATATTAGGTCAACATATATCTCATGTGAAAACAATTTTTGGTTTTCCATTCAAGACTACCAAGTTTTCCTTTCTTTTTCAGTTTATTTTTTCATTATAATCTGCGATCTAATCCTTCCTTAGTATAATGTCGAATTACAGAATGGGAATGAGTACTACATTTGTGATGATATTATGCTCTAAAAAGTGAATACTATAGTTTCTACATGTTGATGATGCCTGGATAATACCTTTAGGAGTCTTGAATGATAACTATACTTATACTAGTTCAGGTATTGATTTTATAATCTTTGAAAACATGGGGTAAATATAGTAATGCATAAAACCTGAATCAAACAAAGTATGTGATAGCTTTGAGAGTAAAATGATAGTATCTACTACCATATAATTTGGAGATTTCAACCTCTATATTCCTGATATAAAAATCCTAACCATGCACCCCAAGACTATTCTATGGTTGATGGTGATTCCCCTCCATTAACTTCATTTTTGTACTATGACTGAAAACGTTACCAATATTTCCACACTTGAATAGTTGGACTCCATGTTGGGCCTACACCATCTTTTCTTTATCATTAGTGTTGAAAATTTGAGACCTAAACTCACTATGATAGTTCCAATAAATATGGCCATATTTTTCACACTTGTAACATTTCCCTCTCCCAAGTAAGCATTTCCCTGAATGTTGTATCCCATTAATGTTGTGTGGGGAAAGATTCACTTCTATTCCTCCTATTCCATGATCAAAGTTACTCCCTAATCATAGATCCATTGATCTCCTATTTTCATTCGATCTATGGGACCACTGGGTATCTCCAAACTCCATTTCAACCTTTATAGCACTTTTTACTATCTCTTAATAGCTATCATAGTCTTCATTGTCTAGATTAATCCATATACAGAGTCTTAGTCCACCAGATATTCTATCAATCATTTCATTAGGATCCATGAAAATTTTAAAGGTGTATAAGTAAAGTCTTGTAAAGTTCTTCTCCTAGCTTCACAAATATTCATTTTCCATCTGATTTAGCTCTAGTAATTCCTTCCCTATTTTCATTCTCATCAAATGGGGGAAATTTTTATTGAAAAGGGTTCCACTGAACTCATCCTACTCTATAGAGAAAATCTTCCTTATTGAATTCAATTTTTAACCATTTTCCACCACTGATCAGCTTCTCCCTTTAAGAGGTACATAACCAGGGTGACTTTCTATTATTTTTAAAAATAGAGTATAGAACAGAACTTTTTTATAGAGGTTATCCATTTTAAAAAATCAATGGTCCAGATGATCTTTAATAAGAAGGTGGTTGTTGATTCATAAAGGACTCAATTGAAAGTTTTTCCCTTTAAGTTGGCTCCATCCCATCATCTTGATTCAAGTTATTGTTCATAACTTGGGTTACTTTATTCTTTATTCTCATAATGTTTTCCATTCTATCTTCTATCAGAGGGATGTCAGTGCTTGGTCCATTGTACTCACAATTTATTTGGTTCCTCGTGTTTCCCATCATATTCTAAATGAAAATTACTAGAGTGAGAAAGTTTTTTTGCTTAATAATATTATGACTTTAAAATAATTTTATTCCTTAAAACATATTTCTTAAATATTTTATTCTTTAACAATAATTAGATTTTCTATAAATCCATTATAATGATTCATAAAAAACTTGTGATTAACCAAACGTATCTCCAAAGAGTGTCAAACTATGAGTGTGTCAAGGACTATGTTCAAGAACCAGTTACCATTAATGTTTATCTCAAAGTGGTCTTTTTGGGTTTTACCCCTAGATTATTTCGTGCTAGAGCCACATCCACCTATTCTTATCTAGACATTGATTTCTTTATTCAAAACCAGTAATATTAATATTTCACCGAACAACCAGGTTGTTTTCTTATATTTAACTTTTCTCGATATTTATTAATAATATATTAAAATCTGAATTTACCAAAATAACTAATCCTTCATTTTTTACCAATAATGGTATCCCACCTTTTTAAAACATAACTTTTCATTTATAAGGTACAAACAGGGGATCTTTTAATGTTTCTTTTCATGGAAAAAAGGTACATAATACATGAAAACATAAAAAAAATTATAATACACTTTAATGGTTTTATAATAGGTTCATCTTATGTACATTTACTATATCTCATAACCCAAGGACATACATCAATGGAAAGAGTGAGCATAATATCTTAGAAGGGAAAGCAAGGGAAAAAATTTATATCTGATCTTGAAAATGATAATAAGAACTTGAGGAATATCATACAAGAATGATAAATAGGAATATAATTCTAATAATAACATGAATCATAACTTGGAAATGTGGATAAAAATTTTAAATAATACATTCATAATTATATCACCCAGTTTTTTCAATAAGGAGTCTTAAAAATTACCAAGGTTATTCACTAAGGTATCATAAAAAATGTAATCTCTAGAGATTAGACTCTTTACCCAATGCATCAGAGAACAATCATGGATCACCCTTCAAATATATTAATTAATTTGATCCACATATATCATAATAAAACATTTCATAAATAACCCATGGATAATAATATAAATTGTTTTCATATAAAAATAATTGCATGGAAAAAAAGAGCTTGAAGAAATGATTTTTATGTAATTTATACCCCATAGAAATGTAATGAAGGTTTTATGCATGTAAATACCATAATAAAAAAATAATAAATATTTCTTGGTGAGTAATTATATAAAATATAGAGGTTTTGGTATTCACATAATGAAAATAAATGTGAATTTTTTGAGTAGAAGATAGAAAACTTGAGAAGTAAAATCAGCAGCATAACATGTATAAAACATGGTTTTAAAAAATGGTAAAAAGTGTTGGGATAAGGGTATACCATTCATAAAAGAATATTAATATTTAAAATGGATATAATAAGATGGAAAATTGAACCTATATTATAAAAGTTTAAGGCCATACCACATAATGTGGAAACATGAATGGAAAAGAGAATTAGATATTTCACTTACAATGAGGAGTAACTCCAAAAAATAAAATATTGGGACCCTGGGGGATTGAGGGAACCTTGAGAGGACTCCTAGAGAGATATAAATATCTGATCTTCATGGATGATAAATTTTTATTGATAGTAACTAAAAAAAATTGGTGGGTATTTATAGAAAAAGTAGATTATTTGTTTATTAACATCTAAATAATGGCTTTGGACACCTAGGTAGTTGTAAATAAAAACCCATGGGCCTCTCTATGGTATTTTCCCATGGTATTGGAAACATGGATCATATTTTATGTATTTATATCCAAAAATACTTGAACACAGTTTTATATTAATTAATTTTGAATGGAAAAATAATGTTTCCACAATATAACATTTTAAAAATTAAATTTTAAATTTTATAATTGGGGAAGAAATTTATAGATTTAGAAATTGATTAAAATATATTAAAATACTTGATATTTATAATATAAATTATTTAAATTTTTTATTGTGTTTAATTAGTTATTTATTCATTATAAAATAATTCTTGTGTTAATAAACATACAAAAAACTCAAACTCTATTTTTATTTTTCACGAAAACAATAAAGTATTGTTGAAAATTCTCATAAATTCACTCTAACCTGATTTTGACGATTTGATTTAAAAAATTATTTTTTATTATTATAATAATTATCTAAATATGATCATTGTAACTTTTAAATATAAAAATCATTTTTTAATTAAAAATAATAGTGGATTTAAAATGAAAAGGGAAATTTTTAACACATTGAAAGAAACCATTTTATCATTTATTATTAAATAACAATGTTTTAATCATACTATTTTATTAAAATAAAAAATTAATGATACCTTATTTTGTTAAAATAATTAAAAAGTTTATGAAAAGTAAAATTTCTATCTGAAAAATCAATGTATCAAATTCATCATATTTTTATATTAAGAAAAAGCATTCTTGAAACGAAATCCAAGGGAAAACAATTTTATTTATACAAAGGGATTATACATTAAGTAACTAAGGGACAGAAAAATAACCCATTATAACACCCACATATGACCTAAGGGTTAGGTTTGCGATGGTGATAGACACATGGGGGGCTTGAATAACATCACTCAAGTGGTAATCTACACTAACTTGATCTTATACTATAATAAATTTCATTCAAGATTCAATTGTTGATGTTGGGCATGGGATTTTTCTTGAGAGAATCTCAGTGACACTCCCTCCCTCCCATGTTCTAAAAATTGGTATTCGTATAGTATAACTCTACTAGTTGAGGTCATCATTTCTCCTTTATAAATTAATTATCCTTTTTCATTTCTACTTATAATCACTAATTACAGTTTTAAAATTATGATAAATAATTTAGTTATCAAAGGCTATATTAACCAATGACCATAATTGACCAATGGTCACATAATTTTTGAAACTCGTTGATAACATTTAAATTTATGCTCACTTATTTATTAAATAGACATAGTTATGTTTTGTTTAAAATAATATAACACACATTTACAGGTGGAAATTATCATTCACAATTTTTGGGTCATTACATATATTCTTTAAACTTTTATCTTAACATTATGATATGTCATCATGGATCATGATTAATCATTGATGACTCCACACACTAAAGACTTACATATTTTTTTGATAAAACTATATGCTATAATTCATGGTTTATGATCATTGACTAATTCGGTGTTACTATTTTTATGTTATTATCATTTTATCATGCCCATATTATTATATTCTTCTAATTTATGCTCATTTATCAATATCTAATATGTTTAACATTATAGAGCATCTAATATCACCATTTATTATGTTTCCTTTTCCTATGCTATGGTGAAATATTTTAAATATATTATGTTTAATCATTGTACAATTTGATAAGAACATTATAAGAGATATTCAAGAAATTTATAAAAATAAGATGGTTGTATATCCTTTCTCCAAAGAAATGAAAGCTTTTTAGTTTTGGAAAATGTATTATTATGATATTTATTGAATAATTATTTAATATTATGTAATATTTATTTATATAATACTTGTTTTAATGTAATGCAAGTTAATAAATTTGATCTTTTTTACTCAATTGACATATTCTTATAAGAGATAAAGACCCCATATTTTTTTAGGATCTTATATAACATTGATAACATAAATGAGTGAGATACAAACTCTATTTAACCAATAAACAAATTTTTTATGAAAAATAGTAATACATTTCAATGAAAATGAATGTTTGGGATACGTAATATTTTTCTACATTTATCTTCCATATTTATCCCCAAAGATTCTAAAATACTACACTGTGATCTTTTGAGAATATTTGAGAATAATTTAGATTATAGAAAATTAGTTCACTCTTTTGAAATTAAATCTTATAATCCTAAATAAAGTGAATAAGTGTATAGTAATTGATCAAAATTTTGAGTTTTCCTCTAACATTATATGATAACTTAATAATATAAAATTATTCATATGCCCATTCGGATTTAGTTGTATTAATTAGACCCAGATCCTAAATCTTGACAACTTATTTGATAGATTTGTTGAAGGAGATAGAGATTAATATATTTTTGATGGGATTTCCTAGAATTCCATCTTAATTAGTTTTTAAAAAAGTGTGATAAATTAAGCAGGGTTCACCCACAATTGATGGTTAAAATATTTAAGAAACCCCATTTGATATTTAACAAAAGATGTTTTGATTATTTCTTCCTTGACTGGTCTATATCCCTCTATAAGATGTAGTTTTAAAATTATTTCAGGGGTTATGATATGCTTTCATTATTTAGGACCATTTTTATTCTATGTAACTATCATTAAATAATGAACAATTTTAGGACCAATAAAAGGATTCTTTAGTTATAATGTTAGATCCATATAGATGATTAATTATAACATATCTAGGTAAAAGCTGAATTTTAATGATCTTACAATCCATTTTTATCAAAAAAAGGTTTCCCTATTATTGAACCATAATGGCATGTGTCATCATTCCAACAGGCTTATAAGGATAGTTTTTGGTTTCATGATTGATGATAATAATCTAATATCAGAGAAATCTTTAACTGGAATCAGTTTATCCAGATATTCTTGATAAATATAAATATTCTTCAAGGAAAATGGTTGAGTATATATAATTTTATTTTCACTAAAACAGTAATCTAATTTTCATTATTTTGATATAGTATTATTTCAATACCTAAGACTCAACTATAAGACATAAACATATCCTTAATGTAACACACCGAGTTTTTATGAGATATTTTTTTTAATTTCTTTGATATCTTATGTTGTACGCTACACCAAGATTACCTTGTGCTATATGCAACACTGTATTAGCTTTCAGTATATGCAAAAATATACTTGGATTGTGTTACACATGATTTCAAGTTCGTTATATAGAATTTATTACACGCAACATTGAGGATAGATTTTTTTTGATGTATAAAATAACTATGTTTGGATTCTGTTATAGGAAACAACAAAGGAATCTTTCACAACATGCAACACTGACTTGGCTTGCATTACACACAAGAGCAACCTTCCTTGGTAGCTTGTGTTGTATGTAATATCGAGTTTCACTAAATCAATGATATAATATTATAATATTATTATGAACTAGCTGTTAGGAATAGTATTAACCACATTTTTAATTTTATAACATTATCATTCATCTTACACATTTCTAGAACATGGTATGAGAACAAAATAAATTGTTCGGATAAAATAAATATTTTTCAAAAAAAGAATTTTGTCGCCTTTTTTATGGAGCACCCTCTTTAAATATTGTTTTTTAAACGTTTATAAGTTCAATTTGACAAAATAAACTTATTCATTGAAATCATGATATAAAAATTTACTTTGGATAATTATTTGATTTTTTTCTGATAACTTTCATATTTTGATGAATAGTAAAAATACGGTAAATTTTAATTAAAAACAACTTTTTTCATCAATACAATTTATATGGTTAGATTATATAATTGAATGGTTTTAAATTATAAATACAATATATTTTTACCATTTAATATAATGTACGTCATTATAATTTATTTTACATCGAATTCATAGGTAAAAACATTTCAATCTTTTGCAATGTTTTGAACAAAAACCCATTTTTTTCAACAACGGGGTTGATTTTAAGTTAATGACTACATATTCTATGTTTTGAATTTGGAAAAATGGATTCCATATTTGGAATCACGAGTTACAAATTGTGTAAATAGGTAACTTTTATTTGTAGACATTATGAATAGTAACTACGGTAAATTTTATTTACCATGGTTAAAGGTAAATCAGGTAATTAAAGGTAAACATAATATTAAAAAATTACCCTAATACTTGTCTTAATATAATTGGATGATTATATTTTAGTCTAAACCATACTTGGGTATAAATGGAATCTATTGGAACCCACTTGTATGAGATTAATACCTTTAATTTATTTTATTTAAAGGAAAGTTAAATATGTCTCACTCAAACTTTAATAATTAAATTATTTTTAATATAAGGTTATAAAGAATAAAAATTCTATTATAAATACTCAATTTAGAGATAAAATTTTTTTCTTCATCATGGAAATTTATTTTTAATATTTAAGAAATATATAATTACCTTAATATCTTATACATTAATGATGTAGAAATTATTTATTTAGTGAAAAATCAGTAATATAGTTTTTATTAAAATAATAATACCCATAAAAGGCCCAATCACTTGAATAAAACTTATTGGTCGAGTATAGATAAATATTAAGCATCCAAGGGTCGACTTTTTGATCATTTGGAGCCTTATAAAAGTGATTCTGACACTTATATTATTTTATTTTAAATGATATCAAAGTTGTCACCTTCATAATTTAATAAATATAACATTTTAAATGTTGGGTTTTTAGAAGGTAAATTTGACTAAAAGTATTATAATTAAATATATTAGATTCATATTCATCATAGTATTTTATTTTTAATTTATCTGCAAAAATAAGTATATTAAATAGTTATACAAAAATGTTGTAGTAATTATTTTATCAAGAGAAATTTCAAATAAATGATTTTAATAATATTAAAATAAATATTATATGAACTAATTAATGGGATACAAGAATTATATATACGAATAAGACATGTTAGGAATCCGTTAAATGTTTTTTTAATCTATCTTCTATTTGGATTTTATTTAAATTCTAATAAATGAATAGTGTCAAAATTGGCACTATTGGTATTTTATAAAAATAACATATTTAAAAATCACAAAAATATTTAAAAATTAAAAATTGAAATTTATATGGTCTAAAATGTCAAAATATATCCAATTATGGATAATTCACAACAAATAAGAATGTATTTATAACCATTTGATGTTTAGAATATTATTACTACAAATAAAATGAAATAGAATAAATAAGGATAAATCAAAATGATAAGGTTTAAAATAAATTCCAAACATGTATAAATTTTATTGGTTGATGAGATTAAAACCCTATCTCTTCTCATCTTTGAATTTGAGTCATTTTGGAGGTTTTTTTAAGTGGTTTTTGATTTTATTATAAATTAATATTTTGGAGGTTTCCAAAAGTGCCCCTCTCCTCTCTTATAAAAGGGAACCTCCTCCCTCTTCTCTTCACTCTATTTTGAGCCTTAAAAATCTGGAAAAACCTACCCATTTTCCTTATCCACTTCCCTACCAACATACTATATGTCATTGTCTTCTTCCAAGACCAACTTTAGAACCCTAAGAGGAGTTTTAGAAGAGGTGCGTCGAATAATAGGTAATATCCTTTACCGATTCTTTCAAACTTATTTCTTCTTTTACTTCGTTTATATGAGTTGTTTCATTATTAAGTAATAACTAAAGTATAAATTGTATACTGATATGTTATTAGGAATATGAAACAACCATATTCCATCTTCTTTCCATCCTATGAAAAATGAAATCATCACGCGTGCGTACGTACGGCCTTCTGTCTCCATGTCATTGTGTAATCTATTTTTCAACACCAGCATACTTGGATGTGTATAATAATGGAAGAAATAAATATATTTGATTATTGTAAAATTATATTTATTCTGAAATATTATACACCATTCACTTCAAAACAATTCCATAGTCAATGGAATGATATCATCGCTCGTGCATACGTACTGCATACCGTCTCCATGGTGTGATTCGATTCATTCTACTTGATATTCAATTAAGAATGATTATATAAAAGAATTTAATTAAGAAATATGATATAAATTATACTAATACCATTCTATAACTGATATAACTATAACATAAAAATATGAAGAATAATGTATTCGAAAAAACATGCATAAGCACATAAAGCAGTTAACACCCAAATAACGAGTAACAATGAAATGTTACTAATAAAAAGATAAGAATATGTCCATATAGTATATCATAAAAATTAATATGTTTCTAGAATAAGTAAATAATATTATTTAAATCATTATACAGGAGGTCCGGATACGTACAAATCATATTGGTCCTAAGGTAAGGGAAAATCTCGCAATCTCATTTTTATTTGAGATTGTTTATACTTCAGTATTTACTAGGGAATATTTATCATCCACTTCCTTGTTTCCAAAATATGTAATATTTTTTCTATCATCTTACAATTTTTTAAATCCAATTTTACCTATTGGTGAATTTTTAGTAAAATATATGAAAAGTATCTTTTTTTGTTTTCAGTACGAGTTACTTTTTGACTTTTTCGGCCAAAGTACGAGAAGAATGTTTTTTTAACTTATACGGCATGAACGGATTTTTATGCTTCCATAGAGAGTTATTTATATGAATCTTCCTTTATAATATTTCATGTTTATTTTCAATTAACTTCTTTTATTTTAAAATTTTATGACATGTTGAGAAAAAAAATGTTTTTGAAGAAGAAAGGATATTTACCTCAAGAATTAAGTACAAGTGTTTTATCAAAATTATTTTCCATCTAAGATGATATAGTGTAATGTTTAAATCCCTATTATTACTTTTATTTGATTATGTTATGATGGATTTATTTTTATGAAGTCCTTTTATCTTGTATGGATTATGTTATGATGTCATGATGTTTAAGAATCCCATTTTATTACATGGGATATGCTATGATGTAGGATTTATGATTTTGTGGCACACATAAGAATGGTTTCATTAGAAGATTGGTGGGAACTATATCTCCCTATAAATAATTGGGTAAATATTTATATCTCATGAGATATACATGGCTTTAATGGAAAGTAAATTTGGTTCAGTAATACACAGCCGGAACGGAAAGTAAACTCGGTTCAGTAATGGACTTCATCCACTATGATGGTCTTGGCACCAATTCCTTAGCTACTATAGAAATAATATTATGTGCTTTATTATTTTCCACAAATCCATGTTTTATTTCCATGCTATTTTATCATTAAAAATTTTCCTTTATGATCTATGCCTTACGTACTGCAAAGATTTGTGTCATTGCTCAAGATTTTGATGTTTAAATTTTATGTTCATGTTTTTAAGTTAAAATGAATATGGTTTGTTTTATTTTCAACATGATTACCCTTAATGAGCATTTGAGATCACCCTTTATATGTTTTTTTCTCCCCAGGATATATATAAAGGTCTTACTTATGATAACAAAAAGAGAATATCTTTTTGAAAGATGTTGAAGATCATTCACCATGATTAAAATATTATGTTCCGAGTTTCCCAAGACAATAATCTAACACGGTCTTTTGGCATATTTTTTTGTCATGTATTATATTTTCTGAAAAATAAATTTAATTCCCATGTAAATCAAGCATGGGGCTCTACATTTAGTATCAGAGCGAGGGTTTAGTCAACCTTTGGAAACTAGGATGCGAAAACATTAGTGAGATCCCTAGAGATATTTCTAATTTATTTCTAGGGATGTACCTAAAGATAAAAATAAGTATAGGTTATAGTCCTAGAATTATAATAAATATTATGAATAACCTAGGATTAAACCTAATATGTTGGAGATTGAAATTACTCCCCCATGATAATGTTGTTTTCCTAGTGTGTTTTTTGCATCTCACATTATTCTTTTTGGGTTTTAGATAATGGCTGGAACCATGTAAATGATCAATGAACTGGGAAATGAAATGATTTTCCTCTTGAACAACCAAATTTAATGTGATATAGAGTGATAAATCTTATTACTATACTTACACAAGCTATGAATCATTCTGGACTTCCAAATTATTAAAGAAGGGAATAATATTCTATTGAGTCCTTCATGAGGCGACGCCCACCTTCTTTCAGTGGGTCTTCTGGTCCACTTATTGCTAAAAATGGATCAGAACCATTGAAAATATATTTTACATACTTCACTATTTGGAACATGAAAAAATAATTCTAGATATTTACTGTTTAGAAGGTGAATCAAACCAGTGGTGGACTCTAATTAAGAATGCAAGGCCCCTAGATTAAATTGAATCCAGGGAATGGGATGAGTTCAAGAAATTATTTTTCAATAATGACTTTCCTCGTATTATTCAAACGAATATGTAAAATTAGTTACTTGAGCTTAAGAAAAAGGATGATGAATTTGTTGGTATATATGAGGCTAATTTTACAAGGCTTGAAAGGTATGCATCTAGCTTTATCATCCAACCTGAAAGTAAAGTTGGTCGATTCTTCAGTGGCTTAAAACCAAGTCTTAGAAGGGAATTATCTAAAAGAGCCATCAGTATCTATGAAGAGATTGTGTGTTGTGCTATCAAGGTAGAACTAGAAGATAGTGTTACATATCCATCTCATGGTTTTGACAAGAAATGAAAGATGGAGTTCATGGAAAAATCTCAAAACAATGGTGAAAGGAAGACGAATGTTTCATTATGCTCAAAGTGTGGAAAGAAGCATGGTGGAGATCATCTTAAAGGGACTATAAAAGGCTTTAAGTGTGGAAAAGAAGTTCATAGAGTCGTTGACTGCTAATGTAATGGGAAAAAGGTAGCTGACGATGTGAATAAAGGAAAGACTATAGAGAACGCACCACCAACACTTCAATTCTACAAGTTCAAGGAAATGCAGCATTATGCTAACCAATGCCCTAATCCAATGGTTAATGATGATTGAAATCAACATCCTTTTAAGAAAAACGACAAAGGTAAGTCACATGCGATCACTATTGGTGATTTTGATTATGAAAATGAATTAGTGGAATGATTAAGTGTTTATGTAATGGGATTCCAAAATAGTGTTGTGGAATCTCATTTATAGTATTGTGTAATATTAGAATATCTATATATTGGTTTATTGTGGTTTTCAAAAATTATATGGTACCGGTAACCATGAAAAGTGATTGAAATATTTTTGGAAAGAATATGATATGTGCATAATGAATGGATAAGGAGAAAATAATATGTTTGATAATATTAATGAGCTAATGATTGATATGAGGACAAAGTGATATTAGGATTTGAGTATATAGAATTTTTCGGATTTTGGTATGTGGAAAGAGTTAACTTTTGACGGAATTCATTTTTTCACTAAGATTCTATGGTAATTCATGTTTCAAGAGAATACATGATTAAGTTATTCATATGTTTGGAACGTGACAATCAAGAACTACCTTATAAGATATGGGAGACAAATGTTAAGTAGATTTAGTTCACCTCCTTCTAAATTTTATATTTTTAGTTTTTTTAAGGATTATAATGTTATCCATTTATGGATAGTATAAATTATTTTCCATTTTAATATTAATTTATTATATCAGTGTTGGTGGACTTAGGAAAACATGTTCTATCCTTTTTGTTGAGATAGATAGAATGACATATCATTCTATCACGAGATCTACTAACACTTCATAAATGAAAAATTAAACTTTATTTCTTTAAGAGGTGAAGTGGAAATTTTTCACGGCACAAACAACAGTGAGACTGTAACAAAATCAAATAAGTATTTTTTCTTATGAAAAAATTATTTAACATTAGGGAAATGATCTTGAAAACCAAAAATGTTATCCAAGTACTCTCATATCCGATGAATCAAGATGGTACCTTATATAATCACAAATTTATGGCTTTGTGATTGTTGTATTTTACTTAGCCATGTTCTCTACCACTCTCCATCAGAACTTGATGGTTAGATTTATCTTCCATATCCATGTTTTCACCTATGTTTTGCTATGCGGAAACCTAGTGATGAGTTAATTTGGATAAACGTTATGTTTCTTACATTACTTTTTAAAATTAAATTTTAGTATTCCTTTTTACGATATGGGTTTCTATGAAAGAAACATTCATGTATTAAACCATTTATAACCCTGAGAAATTTTGAGAGAAAAAATACATTTTTAGGGGGGTAGAATGTAACACACCGACATTTTATGTGATATATTATTTTTAATTTCTTTGATATCTTCTGTTGTATGCTACACCAAGATTATCTTTCACTATACTCAACATTGTATTAGCTTGCAGTATACACAACAATATACTTGGCCTGTGTTATACACGATTTCAAATTCGTTATATAGAATTTATTTCACGCAACATTGAGGATATATTTTTTCAATGTATAAAAGAACTATGTTTAGATTATGTTATACACAAAAACAAAGGAATCTTTCACTACATGAAACACTGACTTGGCTTGCTTTACGTACAAGAGTGACCTTCCTTAATAGCTTGTGTTGTACGCAATACCGAGTTTCACTAAAAAATGATATATTATTTTAATATTATTATGAACTAGCCGTTATGAATAGTATTAACCAAATTTTTAATTTTATAACATTATCATTCATATTACACATTTCTAGAACATGGTATGAGAACAAAATAAATTTTTTGGATAAAATAAATATTTTTCAAAAAATGCAGTTTTGTCACCTTTTGATGGCGCACCTACATTAAATCTAGATTTTTACATTTTTATAAGTTTAATTTGAAAAAATAAATTTATTAATCACAATAAAGATATAAAAATTTACTTTGGATAGTTTTTTGATATTTTTCAGATAACTTTCATATTTTGATGAATAGTAAAAATACGCTAAAATTTAATTAAAAACAACCTTTTTTTCAAGATAATTTATATGGTTAAATTATAATATTTAATGGTATAAAAGTATAAATAGAATTTATTTTTACCATTTAATATAATGTATGTCCTTATCATTAATTATACATTTAATTCATAGGTAAAAACATTTCAATCTTTTGCAATGTTTTAAACAAAAACCTATTTTTTCGACAATGGTATTAATTTTAAATTAATTACTACAAATTCTATGTTTTGAATATGGAAAAATGGATTCCATATTTGGAATCAGGAGTTCAAAATTGTTTAAATAGGTAACTTTTATTTTTAGACATTATGAATAGTAACTGTGGTAAATTTTATTTACCAGAGTTAAAGGTAAATCAGGTAAATAAGATTAAAAATAATATTATAAAATTACCCTAATACTTGTATTAATATAATTGGATGATTATATTTCCCTATAAAACATACTTGGGTCAAAATGGAATCTATTGAAACCCAATTGGATGAGATTAAGACCATTAATTTATTTTATTTAAAGGAAAGTGAAATATGTCTCACTCAAAGTTTAATAATTAAATTATTTTTAATATAAGGTTATACAGAATATAAATTCGATTATAAATACTCATTTGGAATATAAAATTTTTTTCTTTATCATGGTAATTTATTTTTATTTTTTAAGAAATATCTAATTACCTTAATAGCCTATACATTAATGATGCAAAAATTATTTATTTAATGAAAAATCAATAATATAGTTTTTATTAAAATAATAATACCCATAAAAGGCCCAAACATTTTAATAAAACTTATTTTTAGGGTATATATTAACACTAAGCATACAAGGGTCTACTTTTTTATCATTTGGAGCCTTATAAAATGGATTCTGACACTTATATGTTTATATTTTAAATGATGTCAAAGTTGTCACCTTCATAATTTAATAAATATAACATTTTAAATGTTTGGTTTCTTAGAATATAAATTTGGATAAAATTATTCTTATGAAATATTTTAGACTTATATTTATAATAGTTTTTTATTTTTAATTTTTATACAACAAATAAGTATATTAAATAGTTATAAAAAATGTTTTTGTAATTATTTTGTCAAGAGAAATATAAAATAAATGGTTTTCAAAATATTAAAATAAATATTTTATGAACTAATTAATGTGCTCCCCGAATTTTCTAGACTAATATGTCATGTTAGGAATCTATTAAATATTTTTTTCGAATCTATCTTCTGTTTGGATTTTATTTAAATTCAAAAAAATTAATAGTGTAAAAATTCACACTATTGGTATTTTATAAAAATAACATATTTAAAAATCGCAAAAATATTTAAAAAATTACAAATTGAAAAATATAGGGTCTAAAATGTCAAAATATATCCAATTATGGATAATTCACAATGTATAAGTAAGTATTTATAACCATATAAAATTTAGAATATTATTACCACAAATAAAATGAAATAGATTAAATAAGGATAAATTAAAATGATAAGGTTTAAAATAAATTCTAAACATGTATATATTTTATTGTCTGATGAGATTAAAACCTTTTATCATATAATATTTTAATTTGAGTCATTTTGGATATTCTTTTAAGTGTGTTTTGATTTTATTATAAATTAATATTTTGGAGGTTTCCAAAAGTGCCCCTCTCCTCTCTTCTAAAAGGGAACCTCCTCCCTCTTCTCTTAACTCTATTTTTCATCTTCAAAATCGACCAAAACCTGTCCATTTCCCTTCTAAACTTACCTACAAACATACTATAGGTCATGATCTTCTTCAAAGACCACCTTTAGCACCCTAAAAGGTGGTTTAGAAGAGGCGCGTTGAAGAAGAGGTAATATCCTTTACCGATTCTTTCAAACTTATTTCTTATTCGACTTCATTTATATGAGTTGTTTCATTATTAATTAATAACTCCAGTATCAATTGTATAATGATATTTTATTATGAATATGAAAAAACCATATTCCATCTTCTTTCCATCCTATGAAAAATGAAATCATCATGCGTGCGTATGTACGGCCTTCCGTCTCCATGCTGTGGTCTAATTAGTTTTTCATCACCAGCATACTTGGATGTGTATAATGATGGAAGAAATGAATATATATGATTATTGTAAAATTATGTTGATTCTGAAATATTATACACTATACACTTTAATACAATTCCACAATCATGGGAATGATATCGTCGCTCGTGCATACGTACGACCTACTGTCACCATGATGTGATGTGATTCATTCTACATGATCTTCATTGAAGAATGATTATATAAAAGAATTTAATTAATAAATATGAAATATATTATACTAATACCATTCTGTAAATGATATAACTATAACCTAAAATGATTAATAAGAATTTATTCGACAAAACATACATATGAACATAAATCAGTTAACACCAAAATAACAAGTAACAATAAAATGTTACAAATAAACAGATAATAAAATGACCATATAAGATATCATAAAAATGTCTATGATTCTATAATAATTCAATGATATTATTTAAATAATTATACATGAGTTTTGGATACATACAAATCAAATCAGACATAAGGTAAGGGAAAATCTCACAATCTCATTTTTATCCGAGATTATTTATACTTCAGTATTTACTGTGGCATATTTATCATCTGAATCCTTGTTTCATAAATATTTAATATTATTTCTATCATATTACAATTTTTTAAATCCAATTTTACCTATTGGTGAGATTTTATTAAAATATATGAAAGGAATCATTTTTCTTTTTCAGTATGAGATACATTTTGACTTTTCCGGCCAAAGTATGAGAAAAATGTTTTTTTAACTTATACGAAATAAATGGATTTGTATGATTTCATAGAGAATTATTTCCATAAATATTAATTTAAAAGTTTTCAACTTTATTTTAAATTAACTTATTTTATTTTAAATTTTTATGACATGTTGAGAAAAGAAAATGTTTTTGAAGAAGAACGGATATTTTCCTCAAGAACTAAATTCAAGTGTTTTATCAAAATTATTTTCCATCTAAGATGATATAGGGTTATGTTTATATCCTTTTTATCACTTTTATATGATTATTTTATAAAGGAATTATTTTATGATGTACTTTTAACTTATATGAATTATGTTATGATGGAATGATGTTTAAGAATCCCATTTTATTGCATGGGTTATGTTATGATGTATGACTTATGATTTTGTGGCACACATAAGAATGTTTTAATTATGAGATGGTTGGGACCTATATCTCCCTCCAATGCATTCGTTAAAAATTTATATCTCATGAGATAGACATGAATGTAATGGAATATAAATATGGTTCAGTATTACCGGGCTGGAACAGTAAGTAAAACAGATTCAGTAATGGTCTTTGTCTGCTATGATAGTCTTGGAAGCAATGCTTTGGATACTATGGAAATCACATTATGTGCATTATTCTTTGACACAAATACATATTTTATTCCCATGCAATTTTATCATGAAAAAAGTTCCTTTATGATCTATGCCTTATGTACTGCCAATATTTGTGTCATTGCTCATGATTTTGATGTTTAAATATTATGTTCATGTTTTTAAGTTCAAATAAATATGGTTTGTTTTATTTTCTCCATGCTTATCCTTACGGAGCATTTAAGCTCACACTTTTTATGTTTTATTCTCCCTAGGATATAATGAAATATTTTAGGTAATAAAACAAGAAAGAGAATATCTTTATGGGAGATTTTTAAGATTGTTCACCATGATTAGAAGATTATATTCCAAGTTTCCAAAAACACTAAACTAACACGGTATTTGACCATTTGTTTGTGTCATGTATTATGTTTTCCGCAAAAGAAATGTAATGTCCATGTACATTAATCTTGGGTCTCTACACTCAATTTTTTTTGAATAATGAAACTTTTATTACTTCATTATAATAGTATAACACTTTATAATACAACAAAAAATAGAAGATTACAAATTTAATATATGCTAAAACTCATACCATAAAGTCTTTGTGTTATAATATAATTAATAAATAATGATATATATAAATTAAATAATAATAATATAATTACACAGGATAGTCCTAGAATAAATGTAAAAAATGATCTTTTGTCGCCGAATGTGTGATTTCAAAAATGCAAAAGTGTATTTATTTAATAATTCAATTTAACAGAGATAGATAATTATTTTCCTAAAAATGTCATTAAATTTACCCCTAAATATAAAATAACATTGGATAACACCATGGGGAGTCTATTAGTTTTCTTTTTTTATTATATTACAGTCCAAGGACAATGATTTGAAATTAACAAAAAAAACTCCCCTCATTTACTATAAATACCAACCTATATTTCCATTCCCCTTTAATATAAAATTATTGAGTATGGATCCCAGCAATTTATATCTATAAAGTGTCTCTACCAGGATTTTCTTCTGTTCTAAGGTGTAATTCCAGAGCATTATTGTGTTACATTATATAGAAGGGGTTCTCAATCATCCTCATTCCTTTTTTATTTTATAATTTAATATAAAATTATTTTTCATATGATGACAAGATTGTATTCCATGTCATTATCATCCAATTTATATATTTATAAGAATATATTACTTATTCCCTCTAATTATATCTTTTTATAATGACATTATTATATTAATAAAATGGACCTTAATTCCTTCTTATCCATTATTTTTTTTATCTTCTATAAATTATTTTCATTGAATTGAGAACTGTTATTACGATTCATTTTTATAAATTCAGAATAATATTTACAATGAGTGGTCATTGTTACCTCTACTTGTACTATATTCATAATCCATAATAATACTCATACATTATGGGAAACCCAATAAATTATTATAAATATAAGGACACATCATAATTCTTTTCAAATTAAATAGTTCATGGTTTCATATAAATGATATCTCTATATTGATATTATAAGGTGATTTAGTCTCTATCATAGATGTATATATAGATAATAAGCTCAAAAAAATTTGGTTGAGAACTAACATGATCTTCACTAAGTGTAGAAAAATTTGGAAAATTGCAGACCTTCTTTCATAAGACTTGAATATATTCTCTACAATATTCAAAAGATAATTATGAACCATAAGATTGGATTTTAATATATTTTCATGGTGTTGAAATAAATTTTAAATACATGTGTTTAAAGTATTAAAGAGTTGTGTTAGATTCCAAAATATGTATCTGTGAGTGATTTTTCTATCATTCCTTTAGTGTCCTACCACTTCAAACTATTTAACATAATAATAATTTTCTATTAATATCCCTACACTATGAAATTACTCATAAATACTACCTTGTATTACTTTCTCTAATATGGGTGCGTTCTTTTACATTGTGATTATATTATCATTTAAATTTTATTTTGGGATATTCACCAAGATAACAATATTAATCCATTGAGTTGGGAAATATTGATATTCCATATATACATTATTTCTATATAATAATCCAATGAATATTTTTCCATGATTATTTATGAGGTTTCCTAGGAAATATTATGACATTTATTGTTTACCCATCCTTTTATTATAATGGATTACTTGGAACTTTATATTATAGGTGTGGCAATGAATTATATACGCCCTCAATGCATCAGTAGGTCTCATGAGAAAAAAGATCTGGTGTATTTAGTGTATGAATTCTTATTTATGCATAATTTCTTGGTAAAATTATGTGAAGATATTTTTATGATGTATGACATTATCTATTCCATCAATTTATGGTCAGTTAATCTTATCTAAAAATATATTTATTATTGTGTAATATAAGAATTTATTATCTTCATATACCAAAATTTTATGGGATTTATTTAATACTATTATATTATTAATACGAAACTTATTTATGATAAAATCTATTATAATCTATCCCTTACCAAGCATCTGAACCCACATGATTATTTCGATTCCCATCTCCTCTGAAACCAATGATGATTAATATAAGTTACTTATGGATTTTCATGGATAATAAATAAATTTTAATGTATATATTTCATCTATCTTATGTTTTTAATATAATATAATGACCTATTTTGTATATATTTTATTAATATTAATAAACATCTAAATTGTTTGTATTTTGATCTTTGTATTTTGTATCATTGTAATAAAATTACCCCCATCATTGGGTTACAATACTTTTGGGTGTTATAGTTAGTATCAATGAACTTTTAGTAGAATCCTTGGTATCTTTATTGATAATAACATAGTAAGATGTCATAAACATTATGATAAAACCATAGAATATTCTATAAGTATTGATAGATTTCATGAAAATAACTTATAATAATCAGATATTAATTATATACTATAATTTATAATTAATTTATTTGTTCATGAACAAAATAATTATATTCTATTTATTAGAAATGGATCCTAATTGAATGAATAGAGAATTATACAACACCTATAATCAATGTAGATATTTCCATCCATAGAATATTGAAGTGGATGTTGTTTGTGTTAAGATTATTGTAAATGTATTAGGTTAGTTGGATCAGGTTATGATAATTAATCATTAATGTATTTTACAAAATGTTACTACATATTATGGTGTAATAATGTTGGAACATTTCATGATGTAACAACATCTATCTTTCAATGTGACCATTAATTAGTAAGTAGCTGAACATTGGGGGAAGTACCCAAAGAAGTTATTCTATAACTTAGGATACAATGATATTGGGAAGGTCATGATGAACATATGTCATCTATGTGGATATTAAAACTGGTAGTGTTCATTTTTTAAAAACATAATAATGAATATAATCTATAGAATGTAGAATAAAAATCCTTTAAGATGATATTATTTAAAATGTTATTTCCATAGATGAAACAACATGACATGGAATTGAAATTATTGAACTTAAGACAAAATGTAGTGTAAAATGTTGTAGAGTATGAGTATATCTTTAAATATTGTAAAATAAATTTCATAGAGTATGCACATAATCTAGAAAGAATGAGTAGTCTCTTCTTTGTTAGGATGAAGCTATGAATTCCAATGGATCTAGTTACTCAAAAAAATTCTTTATATAATGATATAGTGACATGTTCCATCAAAACCAAGTTTAAATTCTCCTTGTGTTTTATTTATAATGGTAATAAAGATATTAAGTGATAACTATGAACCATGTATAATGAAATTTTTAAAAGAATAATTAAAAATGGTGGAATTCCAAAGATAAAATAACTATGGGAGGAAAGACTTCTGAGCATGCTTGAAAGGAATAACATATTTCTACAATTGTGGAGTTCAAGACCATTAATATAATGAATGAAAATGAAAAGAGGGATCTACCAATGACCAATGTTTGAATTTTATGGAGATGATAAAATATTTAGATTAATTTCTTGTGTTTCATGATAATTTTCCCTAGAAGTGTCCTTGGTATCAAGGTAGATATAATGTAACCAAAATAAAGAAAAATTATATCCCTAAGGATGTTATATAAGTTACTTTGTTCATAAACTCAACATTAGCTAATAAAATATTTTATTCTAGAAAAATGTTTCCTTTAATATATTGATGTTTTCATAAGAACATTTAATCATTTCCAGATGCATTAAATAAGTATTTGTTTGCAAATACTCATAGTGTAAATCTTATAGTAATGATAGTATATCGGTTGATATCTATAAAAATTAATAGAGGTAATTTGGATAAAATGTTTCTGATAATTACAATGATAAACTTTGATATAATCATTCGGTTACATTATCTATCAAAGAATAATTTAATATTTTATTTTAATGAGAAGTTTATTACAATCTCCACTGCTGGAATATAATCATATTTTTATGAGGAGATACTTAATTACCTGAGTTTCATTATGAACCACCACTAATGGATCCTCTTAATAAAAATCATAAAGAATATGAATAAATTAATGATGAGGATATCATTGTGTTAAAGAATATATACATTGGGTGTGATTAAATATATGTGCATCCAAAGGTGCTATAGAAATGTCCATGTGGCTGTCATGTAAAATTCTTCATTGCTTATATCCATGATGAAAAACCCATATCTATGCCTCCATATATAATATCATTGATATAATTGGTATAATTAATGTAAAAATATAAGAGTTTTGTGATAAAGGATTCACACACCCTAGTGTATCTATTTAGTGTGCACTATACATATTTATGAAAATAAGGGATAGGTTTATGAGGTTGTTCATCAATTAATGACATATAAATTCTATTACAATAATGAAAAAGAACTATTTACCATACATTTTGGATGTGTCTAATCAATATAATGGAACACAATAGTGTTCAAAGGTTTATCTTAGTTATGGTTACCATCAATTAAATTTCAAGATGGATGATATACTAAGGACATATTTTTTTACAATGTATGTGAATTATGATTTCACAATGATGCATTTTGGGATAAAAAATGAACCATATAGGTTTATGGATCTAATTAGTATAATATTAAAAGATTAAATTAATAGTTTTTTTTGTTTTTTATTGATGAGATATTAAAAATCCCTATGTTATATGAATAACATGAATACCATTTTCTGATTTTACTCTAAACTCTAAAAGATATAGATAGATAGAGAAATGTTGGAAATTCAATATGAGTGGTTTTTAGCTTCTACAAGATTCTTTTATTGGATATATTGTCTCTTTGGATAGAATATGTTTTGAATTATAAACAAAAATGTTTTCAAATAATGAATGTAATTGAATTGTTTATTTTCATTGGTTTAGCTTATTAAAATCATTGATGTTTGAAATTTTTTACCAGTTTGAAAATTAGTTAACCATGTTGACATAAAATGTGCCCAAATTTTCATAGTTTAAGGGATTAAAAGAAATATATGTGAAACTAAATAAGAAATTAATTGATGCACCATTATTAACCTTACCATCTATAGAGGATAGATTTGATATAAAAAGTGATGCATAAAAAATAGTGGTGTAACCATAAGAAATGGTATAGATGTTTTTATTATGCACAAATTTAATTAAATAATGTTGAAAACTAATAAGACCATGTTCTTGGTCTGGAAAATATAATGTTTTCAATAATGATATTAAGAGACTAAGATTATTCTGAGATATATAAAACTTATATGGCTCAAGAAATATGGAAGTATATATTCATGTAGAAATGTCCCAATATGAGACAAATGATATCATTTGAACTTCTCGTAGACTGTGATTTTTCAATAAACTACCTAATTGTGAAAGAAAAAATTGTGTAGGATGAAATAAGTAGGAAAGATTGTGGATTATGAACTATGATGAGGATAAATATGGATTTCGTGTTTCATTATATAGAAAATATTGACATGGAATTTACCAAGGAAGGGTAAGAATTACTCCTTTCTCAAGTAATTTTCCAATAATAATTACTAGACAATATAAAGAGGTATCAACAAGTTTAAAATGGTTTATGAAAGCACATGAAAACCATTGAAGAGGGAAAATTCATAGAACTTATCTATGAAAATTTTGTGTTGGTTTTTGGAAAGATTATACATAAACCATAAGTTCACATGATAAAAAGAGAATTTTTAAATTATGATAATAGTTCAAACATTACTATAAACCATGGATGTTGAAATATGTATATGAATCTAAAAGAATTCTTATAGTCTGAAAACATGTAGTAGTACATTATAGATTATGTTTCAAGATGATTGTAATGCCAATATGTTGGTATTAATAGATAACTTCAACAAGGTTTCATGTATCCTCTCTCTATAATAATGTGATTGTGGGATAATATCTTAATGGTATATTTCAATGGGATACCTAATACATATAAGAAAAAGAATGTGATATTGGTGATTATGGATAATGTAACCAATTTTTCCCATTTCATAGTAATAATAGATTATCTTACCCTTGATTATCTTGAATGTATCTACACCAAGTATGTTTTGAGACTTTATAGTACACATTTATCAATTTTTTATAATCATGGACTTTTATTCACCTCATAATTTTAGAGAATCATTCAAAAGTATTTGGATAACAATTTATTGTAGATCGTGACCTATCATCCTAAAACTGATTGGAATTCTAAGAAGACCATCCAAACCGTAAATTAGTGGCCATGGTAATTCTAACATGACCTCCATGGAACATTATATAAATACATACCTCTAGTGTAATTCACATCTAACAATATCTTCCACTATATAATTAAAATATAAATGTAAGAGGTCATGCAAGGTAAATTATGTCTCACTCCAACTTGTTGGGATGATGTTAAAGAAATGTGTCTAAATGATATTGTTATAGATGACTAAAATCATATCAAGAAATATCATAGAAAACTTATAATCTATGTATATAATGAAATTTAGGACTTGGATTTCCATGTTGGTGATAATTAATTATTAAATGTTTGACCATGTAAGGGTGTTATAAGTTTTGTTAATAAAGGGATGGTTTGAGGTATGTTTGATGTTTTGAAATATTAGGGAGAATTTGAGTTGTGTCTTATCATATGAGTTTGACACCCAGCGCAACTAATGTGCATGTTTACTCTTTTATCTCAATGTTAATGAATTGAATTATAGAGCCTTTTCATGTACTCACCACCGATGAAATTAATATTTTGAAATAATCACACCCACACATCTGAATATAGGGTAAACAAATATAAAACTTTTTTGTATATTTTAATTGATAATAAAAGAAGTTACAAAATTTTAGTCATAGAAATTATAACCTCTATTAGAAATGTTGAGTTACACAATTACTTGAGATTCATTTTATGGTTATATATTTAGAAAATTAGTTTATATGATACATATCAAAACTTATTGGTTTCCTATCTGAAGTAAATTTACCTAGACTCTCCATAATTCACACTACTGCGACATAGATCTTGACCCCATAAATAAAAAAACATATTACACATATCTATCCCTACTAAAAATATCTTAAAAGTTGTATTGATCATAAAATGCATAGTAAGGGTTTTCTAAAGGCATGAATATTTTATTTATTTGAAGATCCTACAATAAAATCATTCATGTATTGTTTTTCAATTAAAAAAATATAATCATTTATAAAACTCTTATTTAAACATGACAAAATCATTTCACAAAAAATGGTTTATAAAAAAGTTTCATAAACCAAACTAATGGAAGGAAATTATATTTTTTAGATATTTTACTGTAGAATACATTAGAATCATGAAGTAAAACTATTTTTTATGAAAATAAAAAAATTTGAAATTTAACACTACATAAACCATTTACTATAAAAGGATAAAAATAATTTCTTCCAAAAAATAACAAATTTTCATAAAATCCACTATTTTTTAGTAAAACCAATTGCAATCCAGGATAATAATAATAGTGTCATGGTGAACTATATTCCACTTAATTTCATCAGGGAATCACCAAACCAAATTTTAATGACATTATATTAGAAGTAAAAAATATATGTTGACTCCATCACATTATATGATTAACCTATTATTTTTCTATATCACATTATTTGTGTAAAATATTAGTTAATAATGACATTTCATTGGATAAAAAAAATTTAAATCCATTAGTTCATATGAGTAACATATTACTTTACACCGTCCAAATTATCAAATTCATTTTAGGGCTATAAAATACCAACCAATAATATAATGTAAATAGTCTTTTAAGGGTATAGTCTCAATTAAAATTCCTAATTTTATTTTTAATTCAAATTTATTATGTCTTAATAAACATATATTAACATTCACATTTAACCAAATCATTAAATCAAAAAATTTGATCATTTTATATTTTCATCATAAATCTCAAAATCAAAATACTATAATTCTTTCACTTTTCATCATAAATGTCATAACCTCCATTAAACATGATTGTTTTAGAATAAATCAGGGAAGGAAGATTATTTAAGTATTAACATATCATTTTTATGGAAATCCAAATAATCATTCTTTTAAAAAACCATCAACAAAATCAATTAAAATCATTTCAAAAAAATTTAATCATTTCAATAGAAATATATAAATATGATTAAAACATAAATAATATTTTCTATGAGGAATAACATAAAATAATGGCTTTAGAGATATACCACATTGGTTTGTATTGAAATCTATTTAGAAAAAATCTTTTAAATCTAACACAAATGGTAGGATGTTTCTTATAAAATATGATTGTTTATAAAATAATCATTGAGAAAGAGAATCGATTTATAAAAACTAAATTTTGAAATAAATATTATTCCTCTTAAATTGAAAATATTAGTTAAAACTATGTAAACACTTTAAAAACATTTAAATATGAAATTTCATTTCCAATATAATATAGAACCAAAATTCTATTTATTGTAGAAATAATTTGAAAATAGGATGATAAATTATTTATCACTTTAAAATTGAAATAATAAAATAGTGACTTTTAAAACAATAAATTAACTTGAATCCTTAAAATGACCTAATATACTCTTTTGTAGTTCCCCTCTTTGGAGATAAAATCATTTGAAGAAACCATTCCATACTCTCAATATCATTTTCACAACCACATGATAAGGTTAAATATGAATAAATCCAAATAATAAAATCTAGAATCACTAATATAAATCATAAACTACTTAAAATAAATTATCCTAATATAGCTGAAACACATTTATGTATCTATACATAATTATAAATTATATAATTAATAAATAGTATTCAGGAAGGGTAAATTTTCATTAATCCTTCATTCATTTTAAGTATAAGATTTTATAAAATATTCTTTATAGTGACTTATATATTAAATATTTTATACACAATTTATATCTCAGGATTTCTCCATATAGCATCACGTATGTCGCATCATTGAACCTTTTAAAAAATATTTTTTGTGGTAGTATTTAATATACAAGACCACTTGAACCAACTATTGTGGTCTTATTAATATTTTTTCCAAGAATATATTTGATTTTATCCATATAAAATTCTATATTCCTATAAATTTATATATTTCATTATATGTGAGCACTCATTGGAAAAAAGTAATATGCTCAAAACTATTCTGGTTCATGTTGACATGATCAATTTTTTAACGTCCCAGTTTCATGTGCCTCCCAAAGGTGCCCCATACCTGATCGGTCACATGGCCTCAAGGAAATTTCCCCAAATGCTAGAGGATACCAACAAGTAGTGAGGGCCTTGGGTGTGATATTAGGGAAAATATTCCCTCATTGGTAGAGTAACATAGCAGAATAACAATAACATACAACAGCAGAAGCAGAAATACCATACAATCAGTTAACATTATAAAACTTAAAGTAAATAGACAACTGGAGCACTTGTATAAATAATGTCTATCGCATATGTCTAGTAAATCATCTAAACAAGTCAAAATGATGAAATACAGTAAAAAACCAATGTAAAAGGAAAAAAATAAACTCCAGTAACATCGCAAGCCTTAGCTTGGTCTCATTATCTCCAGCTCTATAGCAGTCAAATACCTAAAGTAGAAGGGTGCTTTTAATTATCTATACCTGTAGCAATATAATTTGTTTGGACCCAAAATCATGACCCAAAGTGGGAGTGAGACGATTCCGAGTAGTCAACCACCCAAATATATGTTTCTAACTGTCATTTAATATACATATAATAGGAAATATGTAATATGATGTAATAAACAAGGAAGTACTCAAAAGTAAACAATCTTACTGTTTCAACTACATTCATTTACATTTACCAAATCAATCAACCAAAAAATCACAAGATACCCTATGGGAAGTTATCACAGTCTAACCCCTCTGGTTCAGTATAAAAAAATACTCTCTAAAGAAGCAGTCACCATCAAATCCCCATGTGGTCTCATAATGGTAACTACAGACTCTTTGAGGAATCACTCAACGTCCAATTTCCCATGGTGTATCGCAACGTGGAACTACATACACTCTAATAGATAACTCACGTCCATCCACTATATGGTCTTGAAACATGAAAAGTATAACAGACACTCTCGAGAAGACCTCAACATCTATTCCCCCTATGGTCTTACTAAACCAGGTTCCGACAGTCTTGTGTATGTCAATCGTGAACAAATGATGTCCATCATTTAAAGTAAACATCAAAGTAATACATGTCTAAAAAACCACAATGCATATCTCAAGCATGTCATATATTAATCAAATTCATCCTAATAACACTAGGTATAGAAAACAAAAAGCCTAACATGTAGTCTAGACCCAATTCCCAATATCAAACAAACATGGGAAAATGCATCCATAGAATGGTAAATAACCCTATTCACAATCAAACACCCCTACTCAAGCAAACGAAGAATATAAGACATTAACATGGTGAAATTACCTAAACATAAAATACCCTAAACTAGGATATTGGACTCTTTTTGAACATATGATTCAAATACAATCTACAGAAAGGCACAAACCACATACCATAACATTGTACGATCGATATAGTCGAACCTCAGCTTATGAATCGACCTAGAACACTGTAGATCTACAAAAATGTCTAAAATGTTCAACCATGGATATCTCACGAAAGAGGAGAAATATAGAGAAGATTCTCTAGAATAAGGAAGAACTCACTGATGCGATTCCAATGTAATCAACAGTTCCCAATTAAGAGAACGGACAGCCGATCAGTGGCTCTAGGAAGAATTGATTATATTCGTCGCTCCTGGATGAGATGAACCCATAAGAAGTCAGTTATTCCAATAAGACACCACCTCGATCCAATATAACAAATAAAAATAAAAATCATGTTGTGTTTCCTGAGGACAAATGACATGTATAGGCCTTTACCATGATCCTATTTAGGCGGTCTCTAGGTCAGCCCACATGGCCATGTACTGGATGTTACATATCTAGTACACGTCTACCTGTGGAAACTAGATACACAGCGTATGCTCTTGAAATTTTAAGATTCTCCCCTATTCTTGAAAACACCAGGAAAATAGATTCATACATGAAAATAAGATCTGGGTCCTTACAAACTTTCCCCCTTAAAGAAATTCATCACAAAATTTCCCTAGTAAGGTGGAAATGAAGAAAAAATCCTCAAACATCTCTAGCCACTATGATCGTACATTGGCCTCCCTCTCCCAATTCTCATCATGTACTCGACCATGCTTCCATAGCACCCATACTAGAGGAACTGATCGGCCACAGAGAACTTTCATGTTGCATTCCATAATCTGGATTGGATGCTCCCCGAATGATGTTTCCACCTTCAAATCAACCTCCTTGGGTTGAAAAACATGAGACGGGTCAGAGAAGTAACTCTATAGCTATGAAACGTTGAACACATCATGCATATCCTGGTACCTATGAGGTAACTGCAACTAATAGGAAACTGGACCGACTCTCTCCAAAACCACGAATGGCCCGACGTATCTCTGTGAAAGCTTACCCTATCTCATAATCCTACAGTGTCCCAACCTCGGTGTGACACATAGAAAAACCAGATCTCCGACCTCAAAATCTAGTGGTCCTCTCTTTCAATCAGCGTAAGACTTATGTCGTGACTGTGTAGTAGTCATCCTCTTCTGAATCAACTCTATATTCTCTGTGGTCTCCTGGAAAAGACAAGGTCCCAGCATAGCTACCTCTCATGCCTCCAGCCAACATAGTGGTGACTGGCTTGGCATACTATAAAAATCCCCATAAGGTTACATCTGAATATTCTCTTGAAAACTATTATTATAAGAAAAATCCACCATAGTTAAGTGCTTCTCCCAAGAACCACCAAAATCTTGGATGCATGCTTGAAACATGTCCTCCAGCTCCTGAATTTTACACTCATATTTCTATATGTATGGTGGTGGTAAGTTGTACTCAAAAGTACATATATACCCAAATCCCTATGTATTCTATGCTAGACCCAAAAGTAAAATGGGAATCTCTATCTAAAACAATCGAGTGTGGAACCCCATGTAATTGTATAATATCTCATATGTACAGCCTTCCTAGCTCAACCAAATTGAAGGTATCCTTGATCGCAATGAAGTGTGAAACCTTCACAAATTGGTCAATGAAAACCCAAACTACATCATTTCCTCGAGGCTACCTCAGTAATAATTTCATGAAGTCCATCACTACATCATTCAACTTCCACTCAGGAATGTGTAACTGCTGAAAAATCCATGATGGTTGATGATACTCTGCTTTCACCTGCTAATAGGTGGAACATCTCATCAAAAAACCAACAACATCTCTCTTCATATCGGCCCACCAATACAGATGGTGTATATCTCGATTCATATTTGTTACACCAGGATGAACTTGCCAAACTGAAGATTTAAAATCCCGCATCAGCTCCTCGCGTGTGTCTGCAGACACCCATACACACCCATGAAAGTGCAAGATCTAAACATTTCCTTCAGTCCATCTAGGAATAGGTTCCTCTCCTGACACACTCCCCCATTGGGCTAGGAATTCAGAATCTGATATCTCCCCCATTCGCACACAATCAAGTATAGTAGAGGTATCAGTTATATAAGAAAGAAAAGTCTTCCCATGTCTATCATGCAACTCCAAATTCATCTCAGAGAACATATCCATAAGATGCCACTCACTACTGGCCTCTGGAATAGCATGTATCTGAGTCCTCTTCCTCAACGCATCAGTAACCGTGTTTCCTTTCCCAAACATATAGGCAAGCTCAAAGTCAAAGTATTGAAGGTAATCAACCCACCTTCACTATCTCAAATTCCGATCATTCTGAGAGAAGATGTACTTGAGACTTTTGTGGTCATTGAAAACCACAAAATGATCTCCCAACAGATATTGTATCCTACAACGTAGAGAATGAACAAATTCAATCAACTAAATATCATGCTTCAGGTAATTCTTCTCAAGTGGTCTCAACTTCCGAGACTCGTACCCAATGACTCATTTTCCTAGCATGATCATTAATCCCAGACCAATACCTGATGAATCATAATAAACAATATAGGTCTTTCCTGGATCTGTAAAAACTAGTATCAATGTTGAAGTCAACCTCCCTTTCAGATCTTGAAAGGCTAAATCATAGGAATCTATCCACAAGTACTTCATACACTTCTTAGTTAGTCCCTTCAGTGGCACTAAAATGCGTTAATAGTTCTATATGAAACGTTTGTAGTAACCAACCAACCTGAGAAAACTTTGTACCTAAAGTACATTCTTTGGATTCTCCTAGGAAACTACTACTTTCACTTTTTTGGGCCTACTGATACTCTTGTCTATGAGATATCATGACTTAAGAAGTGAATCTAATTTATCTAAAAGTGGCATTTTGAGATCTTAGAATATAACTGATGCTCTCTTAGTGTACTCAAAATGATCTCAAGATGGGTATCATGGTCGTGTCAAGTGTGATATTATATCAATATATCATCCAAGAAACCCACTATAAAGGAATCCAAGTGTGGATAAAACACTCAATTCATCAGTTCCATAAAAACTATAGGAGAGTTTAGGAGACCAAATGGCATAACCATATACTCGTATAGACCATACCTTCTCTGAAAGGCAGTAATTGATATATCTCATGGTCTAATGTGCAACGGATGATAACCAAATCTCAATTCAATATTTGAGAACACCCAGTATCCTCAAATATGATCAAATAGACCATAAATACTTGGAAGGTAATATTTTTTCTTGACTATCAACTGGTTCAGCTTCTGATAATCCATACAAAGTCTGAGGGTATCGTCTGCCTTCGTCACAAATAGGACAAGAGAACCCCAAGGAGAAGTACTAGGCTGGATGAAACCCTTGGCCTAAAACTCCTCTAACTGCTTCTTGAGATCCTATAACAATGGTGTATCCATCCTATAAAGAGGAGTGTACACTCATTCTACTCCTGGAACAAGCTCAATAGAAAATTCTACCTTTCGCTCTGAAAGAAAACCTAAAAAGTCATTTGGAAAGACATCCCTGAAATGATCCACCACTGGAGGAAAATCCATCTGTGAAGTCCCATGATCATCCAGATAAAAACTTTAAATCTAGGATGTAACTCCACCCAACCCATGATGGTTGGGTCCAGCTCTTCTCACTTGGACATTCCATTCTCCCTTATGTAGAAACAATCTTCCCTCTGGTGATGTGAAACTCACCCTACATCGATAGTAATTGACAACGGCCTAGAAGGGAACTAACCAATCCATTTTGATAATGACATCATATATCATCATATCTAGGACCTAAAGGTCCTAAAATAAGTGAATCCCACCAACCTCGAGAGGGAACTCCTTGCACTGACGTACACTAGCTCTTCTGGTCCCTAACGGAGTGTCCAGCGTCAAGATATTAGCAGAAGTAAAGATACAGAGCCCAAGTATCTCCACAACAGAAACAGATATGAAACTATGGTAATACCATATTTCAAAAAATTTAGAAGCTAAAACTGAGGCAACTAGAATCGTACCTATAACTATAGAGAGTTCAAGATCCTTCTCATGATGGGTCTTCTCTATAGAAAAAGCCTGACCTACGCCATGGACCTGTGAAGACGTTTGATGTCTATGAGTTGATCCACCCTGTGGCTGTCAAAAACCATGTGTATGACCACTGCAGGCATGACCTCCACCTTATACTGAATATCTGGATGAACTCTAGTTCCTAGAGTTATGAAAAATAGGTGGTCCTGCTCTTGAATATGGAGTTATAGCATAACTCCTATCACCTGCTACTGGTGAAAAAAAACTGACAGAAACACTAAATATGACCCATATTTTTATAAGATCGGTACTCCACTAGGTCTCTTGGTAAATTTGGCCTGATATCCAACTTTTCCCGCACTGGTATCATTCCATCTGGCTACTTGAAGAAGTATTCTGTCTACCCAGATCTCCATGCGTAGACTCCCTACGTCGCTTCCTTCTATCATTTGGAGGGGTACCAACTTAGGATGTCGAACCACCCTGGATTACAGCCCCATAATCCCTCAGGTTTTTCTCTGTGATCAGCACCTAATTTTCTATAGAAGATATGGAATTCAACCTAAAGAAGTTCAACTGAGATTAGATGTTATTCCTGAGACCATCCTCAAACTTCTTCGCCAAAAATAACTCATCACCCCCTAAAATGGGTGTGAAGCAGTGAAGTTTTGTGAAGCAACAAGAATAATCCATTAATGAGAGAGTAACTTGCTCCAAAATCATGAAACCTCAGGCTCGGTCGGCCCTCAATGTCTCCAGGTAGAAGTAATCATAGAAGGTATTCTCAAACTCATCCCAAGCTAGACCCTACTGGCGTCCCCCTTGTGAAATCATATCCCACCATCTTTTGGAAGAATCTTGAATCTTGTACATAGATATATTTACCCTCCTATATAGAGGTGTCTCCATATGATTGATGATAGATAGCATGGCTTCTAACTATGATGTTGCATCCGGATGTCCTCCATTTCATGAGAAAGTGGGAGGATTATGCTTCTGAAAAACCCGCGTCAACTCTTCCATAGATGGGGCAGGATGCAGTGATCCTTTAAGGTCTATATAAACCTCATGATGCCTCCTCGGAAATTTACATTGACACCTATATCTGGAATGATGGTTATTTCCAAGATAGGTATGAAAGAAGGATCTTATGTTAGTCCCTGATCTTCCATTTATGGTGTCTGTTCGCTACCCTATATTTGGCATACAACTAGAGGACGTCTTGGTGGCATGACTCTGCAAGGTCAATTGTACACCATAGAACATGATTATCAAGGACTAAAACTTATAACTAAAATAAAGGAACATGATAAAGAAAATATTCAAGTTTTCTTTCAAAACATGGATACATTACATGTATAACATGTACATGTTGTGTTCCCTTAGGCTTTTAACATGGTGTGTACCTCTTCCTAAACCTGTCATGTAACACCCAATACACATGGAGTGTTCTCATTGAACATGACGTGTACTGGAACATTTTCCCCCTAACAGAGTTCCTCTATATGGCTAAACCACACAGTTCTCTCAGAACAATACTACACAGTGTGTACTAGAATAATTTCACAGAAACGTGTCATTACTCACATGGCCGGTTACACGGTCAACTCCACATGGAGTGTTCAAGCTGGAAAGAGCATGTAGTACCTAATTTTCATCCACCTGTCTCATTAGTCACATGGTCGGATACAAGGTCTCTAAAACACGGCATGTACGTCTAGAACACGGTGTCTTCCACCAAAGATTTCCCAACCCCATGTCTCTGACCACACAGTCATTCACGTGGTTAAGGACTACACGGCGTGTACATAAAGTACAAGGCGTGTACATAAAAAACATTTCCTTCCAGAACATATGGATACATTGAATGTATTCATCTACACACACCATGTATTCTAGGTTTTTCTAGACAGTAAGTCTCGAAAACTACTTTAGAGCCACATAAAAACATTGAAATGAACATTAATGTGCCATATTCTGATCCATGGGGGCCCATACTCCCCTCAAATAAAATCTTCGAATCATATTCATGTCATGTACAAACATAACAATGCAATGACCAACCAAATTCCGATCCAATAGGGCCCATAACACCTCAGGGACCAAAGTTTGGCATTTATCCAAAATAATATTTAAACATTAACAATACCCTATCAAACAGTAGGTATTATAGCAAGGCATCTATCACAACATCATTCATATCTACAACAACATCTCTAAAAATAACATGCAATCAGTAATGCACCTTAAATGGAATGACAAGAATGTATGACATGTGATCCCTAGCATGTGCCTATATGATGCATGAGATGAAATTCCCTCATATCATCGGGTTGTAATATAAATAAAACCTCAATAATATCAACGATAGCAGAAAACAAAAATGTGAATCACCCAATGATGAAATTGAATCAACTATAATAATTTCAAAACTAGAAAATTTCAATAATCAAGGAATTTGGCTTTTCCCTGTACATGGGTTAGCTACTCTGGGGCACATCTTATTACCAATTACCTATTCCTTCATATCCCTATCTATAGGCTCCAAACAGTAAGTCGAGAAGAAAATAATCCCTCTGATACCACTTTGTAATGTCCCAGTTCCGGGTGCTGCCCAAAGGTTCCCTATACTCAGTTGGTCACATGGCCTCAAGAGCATTTCCCCGAATGCTAGAGGTTGCCGACTAGCAGCGAGGGTCTTGGGTGTGATAGTGGGAAAACTATTCCATCATTGTCAGAGTAACACAGCAGAATAACAATAACATACAATAGTGGAAGTATTAATACCATACAATCAGTTAACAATAGAAGACTGGATATAAATAAACAACTGTAGAAAATATATAAATGATGCATGTCTCATATGTCTATGAAAGAAGCCAAACAAGTCAAAATGTTGGAATATAGTACTGAACCAAATTACAACGGAAAAAATAAACTCCAGTAGCATCTCAAGTCTCATCTTGGTCCCATGCTCTCCAGATCCACAACAGTCAAGTACCTGAAGTAGAAGGGCAGTAGCCATTCTCTATACATACAGCAATACAATCTGTTTAGGCCCAAAATCATGACCCAAAAGGGTGTCAGATGATTACTAGTAAGAAACCACCCAAAGCTATGTTCCTAATAGTCATTGAATATACATATATAGTAGGAAATATTTAAAATGAAGTAATAAACAAGGAAGTTCCTAAGAGTAAACAATACTATAGTTTCAACTACATTCATTTACATTTATCAAATTAATCAACCAAACAATCATAAGCAATCCCTTGGAAATTTCTCACAGTCTAACCCCTATGGTTCATCTTAAATAGAGACTCTATTAAGAAGAAATCACCATTAATTCCCATTGTGGTGTCGTAACAGTAACTACAGACTCTCTGAGAAAGCATGCAATGTTTAATTCCCCCTGTGGTCTCACAGCATGGAACTACTGACACTCTGATAGAGCACTCACGTCCATCCCCACTATGTTCATGCAACGTGAAATGTATAGCAGACACTATGGGTAAGCCCACAACATCCATTCCCCCTATTTTATAACTACACTAGGTTCCCACTGCCATGTGTAAGTCAATCATGCACAACCAATATCTAGGAGTCAAAGTAAACCTCAAAGTAAAACTTGCTTAAACAGCTACAATGCATTTCTCAAGCATTTCATATATTAATCAATTCCATAATAATAACACTAGGGATGAAAAACAAACAGCCTAACAGGCAGTTCTAGACCCAACGGCCAATATCAAACAAACATGGGAAAACACATCCATAGCAAGGTAAATAAACCTATTCACAATCAAACACCCCTACTCAAGCAAAAAAATCATAGCAGGCAT
Organism: Viscum album; assembly: GCA_963277665.1. Classification (NCBI taxonomy): domain Eukaryota; kingdom Viridiplantae; phylum Streptophyta; class Magnoliopsida; order Santalales; family Viscaceae; genus Viscum; species Viscum album. Next base: position 407,315,780 of record OY728129.1, on the reverse strand, counting down.
CAACAGTGTTAAATTCTCTAAACAAGAAATACCCTAAACTAGAGTATTGGGAACTTTATGCACATATAATTCAATGAAAATCTATGGAAAGGCACAAACCACCTACCTCAATGTGATACGATCGATATAATTGAACATTAGCCTATGAATCGACCTAGAACATCGTAGATCTTCAAAAATGTCTAAAATTTACAACCATGGATATCTCACAAAAGAGGATAAATCGAGATAAGAGGTTCTAGAAGAAAGAATAACTCACCGATGTGATTCTAATGCAATCAATGGTGTTAGATTCGGAGAATGGACGACTGATCAGTGGCGTCGAGAAGAATTGGAGATATCTGTCACCCCTGGATGAGAGGAAGCTAGAAGAAGTAGGTTCTTCCAATTAGACCTGACCCCGGTCCAATATAAAAAATAAAAAAATATATACACAGCGGGTTCCCTTAGAACACAAGGCATGTATAGGCCTTTATCAGGCTTTACTTTAGGCGGTCTTCATGTCACCCCAAACGGCCCTGTACTTTCCCTTACACGGCCAGTACATAGCTACTTGTGGAAACTAGATACGTGGTGTGTACTCCTGAAATTTCAAGATTCTCCTATATTCTCAATAACATCAGCAAAATAGATTCATACCTTAAAATAAGATCCGAGTTATTAAAAATATACATTAGTAAATGTTATTTCCCTTAACCATGATGTGTTCTGAAAAATAAATCACTTAATAAAAAAGTCAACATGATAATACATTTTATTTTATTTTATTAATTTTAGGTATAATATATAAAAATATTTTATATCCTGTAATATTGTGAAATATGGGGTCAAAGCTGAGAGTGTATGAATCATTTTAAAATTTTCTCATTCTACTCCCTCATCATCAATTTCAATTAGTAATCCACACAATGTGGTTTCAAAATGTAACACCATACTATTTATACATATTCATTGATATTCACTGCAATATCCATTCTTTATGGAATATTATGATGATTGAAATATAAAATGAACTATGTTATAGAATATTAGATACCAAGAAAAAACATACTAAAACATGCACCACATCAGTTTTTCATTTTAATGCACTATAATTTATATATGAGGATAATTATTTCAAATATCATTGATATCTATATCAATCCTAGTCAATACATCATCCTACAATGTCGACCATCGGACTGAGAGTCTAAACACCCTTCACCCATACCAACTATGAAATTCTTCAGGGACCCTTAATCAACTTAGCATTACCTCTAAATGATATTGAATTGAATACATGTTAGTTAGGATTTACCTTCATGTATATACTTCACTTTTCCATTATATGAGAATAATCCTACCCTAATCAGAGTATAGAGCTGATTATATACCCTTATATAAATCAAATAACACATTTATTTTATTCTCAAATAACCTTTACATGAATCAGTGGTATGGTAATCCTTTAAATAAAATTACTCATTCATTTACAAAAATCAGAATATTTTAATTTACATATTTGCTGAATTTTATAACCAACCATTATACATGATAATTCCATGATACCTTTATAAATCATATAAGGGATATATATTACCTTTACGCATGATTTAGGTTTTAAACATTCTATTATGTAGTATTTAAATATAATGACCTATAACCTACCTATTGAGATAAATTATATTCTAAACCCCATATAATCCATTATTTTGTTAAAATGTTAATATATAAATTTATTATATATCCTAAACATAAATATTCAATTATAAAAATATTTATTTATATTCCATAATTATTATTGAACTTTTTGAAATTATAAATTCCAAATTATTATAATTATATTGTATAAATTATTTTCAAATATGATAACAATTATTATTAAATATTAATATTAACAATTCACTATCATTTATTATCAAATATTTTAAAAATAATCAATAATTATTTTTATTGAAATATTATTCATACTTTCATAATAAAATTTATGGTTAAAACATAAATTTTTAGGTGTAAACATGATAAATATAATTTATGAATAATATGGTTTTGTAGAGTAATTGAATTATTCAAAAAATAAGAATTAAGAAATATAAATCCTATACAAAAATAAAATTCCATTTAATAGATTCAAATTAAATTCACCTTATTCAATGTTTATTGAGATCATAATACTCAGAAATTACTTGAAAATATTGCAGAAATTACTCACATATATATATATATATTAATATAGATTTATAAAAAATATTTGACCAACTCTCAATATCAATTGAATAAAAATATTTAATCATGTCTTCAAAAAATTGTTTATAAATATCATTATAGATTTATATATTTAAATTAAATATCCATCTATAAAATATTATAATTCAAACGATGTTATGAAAATATATTTAAGCATTAAATAAAACATTATTTTGTCCTTATGTAAATATATTAGTTTTAAATACATAATTTTTATCTAAGACCATTTTGGTCATGAAATAAACAAATATATAATTTAAAATAATAATTTTGGGAATAAAAAATTCATAAAGAGGAATTAATAAAACATAAAGATGATATATTTTTGAAAATATTTGGGCAATCACATTCACTCCACCTTAAATAGATTGCATCCTCAAAATTGAAATTTGATTTTTTTATTATGAACTATGTGAAATTATATATTATATTATGTAATTTTTAAGTTATTACAACAAAACATAGTACAAAATTAATTAAATATTTATAAAACCATGTGTGTACCATTTTAATACTCACACTTGTGAAAGAGTTTCTAAGAGAATACCTTGAAATATAAGTGATATTTTCTATATAATACTCTAAAAATTTATGTTCCCCTTTCCTGAGGTTGTGGAATTATTTTACCATTGAGAGAGAGAATATTCTAACTTGATTTATTTCTATCCATGAAGTAACATTTTTTACTTTGGTTGTGTTTTTTGGTATAGTTTAATCCTCTCATTCATCTCACATTATGAATGACCAAGATGATATTTACCTGAATAATTAATGAAAATTATTTTCTAAAAGATCCTGAGATTCACAAAAGGGTGAAATTTTATCCCACCGGTCTCGAAAAAATTACTAATAACAAAATGTTAATCATATGTTGAGAAAGTACTTAAAATAAATAATCCTTTTTGTGAAGAAATAAAACATTTATCTTCAAATCCCTAATAACAACACCTAATGTTCAAGATAAATCATTTTCTAAATAATTAATCCAAAAACTCTTCAAAATATTCCAGATAAAATTTAACAACCAAAGTTAAGAAATATTTGAGCATATATTATTCCAAAATAAAATTCACATTTATCTCCAAACAATATTAATATTTTATAAATTCATATACAGAAACAATATATACCATAACAATGAATTCCCAAAATTTGTGATTGTTTTCCCAAAATAACATCAATAACAATTATATAAATCCAAAAAAAACAATATATTATTGAAAGAGTACCAAAATATTTTTTCAATAAATAATATAAACCCAAAAATTCCAAAACTACCCATTAAACATTATTTCTATAAGTTCCCAAAAATATAGTTAACTAATTTAAAAATCACATAATTCTCATAGCCACCAAAACAATTTTTAATCCCCATGGTTATTTTAGCTTATATTCTAAAAATAAAATAATTATACCTCAATTATACATAATTATCTCATCATCAGAATCTTACTAACCATAAATGTTATCAGTACCTTCCATTATATGTCCTAAAAAAGATCAAAATAATTCTTCCAAAATAACATCACACTAAATCACATATTTATCATAAGGGTTATGTATTCCTAATTCATCTATTAAAACCCATTAATAATTTCATAAAATATCATGAAACACATTAAAATTCCATTAAATAAAACTAGTGACAAGTAACTATTCCTTTAATAATATAATCAAACAAGTATTTTCTAAACCATTATGGTATCCAAAACATTTAAATTATCTTCAATAGATAACATTTTACCAAATAATTCTATCAAAACATTTTATTTGATACCAACTATGGTAGATTGAGACCCTCACTTCCAAATCATATTTTAATCCCAAAATAACACATTTTTTATAATTAATTTAATATTAAAATAAGTGAATAAATTTTTATCACAATAATTACCACCAAAATATTGAATTTAGAGTCACGAAATTCATGAGAAACTTTATTCATTAAATTATTCATAAAATTAGGACTACTGATAAAAATAAAATACAATAGTTTTCCTTTAAAAATGATAATTTCTAAAACATTCAACATGTTACATGTGCACCATAAATAGCTAGACCTCACAGATATCATAAATTATCATACTCATATATTATATTTTTTAAAATATTTCAAAACATAGATTGATAACCAAAAAACAATAAGGGTTTTTGAAATGTAGGAACCATTTAAATCCTTCAAAAAAGTTAAAAAATATCTATTCAAGATTTATTTTTAAATAATATAAAATTGATCCTTTATATAAAATTTTTCAATCATGAAAACCCCGTGATTTCCAAAAGGGATCATAAATTTTTTTTATCAAATAACATAAAATAGGGGAAGTTTTTCTTTTAGAAACATTCTTAAAGAATATATGACAATATGGAAGTTAAATATTATTTTTATGAAACTAAAATCTTTGTATTTTAATAATACACAAAACCATTACACATGAAAGGATGAGAAGTAAACTTTTTATCATAACTACCTTCATTTATTAAAATCCTTATATTTTCAATAAAACACATTGTAAGAATATATAAATATTAATATAAACTTAGGAACTATATTTAATATAGATTCACCATTGAATCATTTAACAAGATAATTCCAACATCCCCCTAGGAGTAACTGTCATAAGTTTACTCAATCACATCATAGGAGTAACAAATTTTTTAACTAAATCACTTAATATGAGTAATATATTAGTTTAATCAGTCACATAATAGGATTAATATATTATTTGACTCTGTTATATCATTTTAGTATCATATTAGTGACCTCACTAACATCATAGAAGTAACATATTATTTAACTCCATTAACATGACCTATTTCATTGACTAAAATAAATATACCCAACTTTCACATAATTAACATATTCCATTAATGTTTTGGGATCACTCATTATTCTTTCTTTAATCATTATCTCACATATATCATGACATTAATTAAATACATTTAATAACATTATGTTTTCAAAATATCAAAAAATAAAATTACATGAAATCTTGTACATTTAATCATATATCATAAAAACTGTTTATACAATACACATTTCATTATAAATATTAAAAATAAAACATTTGGTACATTTAGATTTTCATCATAATCTTAAATTAAATACATTTTTTAGAAAATACTTTTTATCATTAATAATAAAATCAAAACATTTTATTGCTTACATATTTCATCATTATAAAATATTGAACTTTTCTAGAGATGTATGAGCATTGATTATTGGAACTATTTTGATTTTTGTTGAGTAATTTTGGTTTGGGTTTTACCTTGGATTTTTTTGGGGTTAAAATTAGAGAAAAATAGACGAAAAAGGTTAGTGAATGATTGGTTCATGTTTTCCCTAACTGTGTGCCCAGGAAAGCAAACCTTACATCCCTATACATCAGGGATTTTCACAGCTGGTGCCTGATTAGGGGAAATTATGATCCCTGAGTATCAAACCATACATAAAATACTTCAGTCCCCCAAAATTTATTAAATAAATTCCCAAACCCCCGTCTTATATCCCAGAATGACCCAGCTCAACCCATTATTTATTTCTCTCAATTCCAGAGCCTCATGGATGGATTCCAATGCCGTTCGGACTATATTATTGATGCTTCCATGATTTTTTGGAAGATCATCATCTTTTTCGATATGTGGTTTATTTCTAATTGATCTCACGTTCTTCTCCCATTATTTTGGTGGGTCGTTCCTTCCTCTTTTGGTATGATCTAGTTCTAGTTTTGTGGATATAGATATAGTATTCTTTATCGAGATCTTTATTTGTAGTATCATTATTTTTCTAACCTTGATTTAGGTATTAAGATCTGGATATTGTTCTACGTCATTATTCTATTGAAATTGGGGGTTCTTCCTTTGGTGTGCATTTTCAACTAATTGAGGTAGGTGGTCTATAATTCCCATCACAAATTCATGATTTATATTACATGTATTTAATTGTATAATTGATATTAGATATTTATAAATTTATTCAATGGTTGAATCAATTAATTTGGTTAATTAATTTATTAATGAGATAAAAAATTTGTGATTTTGGAAATTATTGATAGAGATAATTAAGTATGAGATATTTAGTTTATTGATTTGAGATAATTAATTTTATAATGAATTATGATATTTTGTAATCATTGATAGTGATAATTAGTTGATGAATTAATAATCAGATATTGAGTATTTTTATTTGAGATAAATAATTGTAGAGTTAATTATGAGATATTGATATTGTATATTGAGAAAGTTATTGATGAATTAATTATGATATATTGAAGTTTGAGAAATGATATTATTAATTTTGGAATTAACTATGGGATATTTAATTGGAAGACGATGATTAATTAATTAGTGAATTAATTATTGTGAATTGTATGATCAACTAATTATTTAATTAGTAATAAAATTTATGTGGATACTTAATTTTTTAATTAATTATATATTGATTAATAGTATCATGGTCATTATATTCTGAAATTATCAATGTTTAAAAGGTCATTAAATTGTATAATGTTTTAATGGTAACATGGGAATTATAGTATGAATTAAATAATGGAAACGTGGTCATTAAATTGTATAAAGTTTGAATGGTAATATGGGAATTCAAGTATGAATTAAATAATGGTAGCATGTCATTTGATTTTATAAAGTATGGATGATAACATAAGAATTCAATTATGAATTAAATAATGGTAACAATGGAATTTTGAGAAATGATATCCCTTGGGGATAGTTCAGATTTAGACATGAGCCAAAGCAGGTATTGAGATATGGGTGCCCATAGGAACCATGTGGTTTAGGTGGTTAAATAAAGATTAATTGATAATGTGTTAAATATTTACTTATCCATTGTAATTATTTATATATAAAACTTCTTAAACTATTATTTTACTAGAAGTTTTTTTACATGTCATTGGTTGTGGCCTATTGAGTTTTACTCACACCATTTTCAGAATGACTAATCAGAAACTAAGTTTATTTCATAATTTTAGGATAGGATAAGTGTAAATGACCTATATTATATGGATGAGTTGGGGTGGGGCATGGATGATGGAATTAGATGTGGTTTGGGACTTTCTTGGGTGTTTTCAGTGTATTTTCTTTTGATTTTTCATTTTGACACTCAGAAAATACATTAGGAGAACATATCTATTGTTCAATTTTGATATTGTATTTTTGGTTTTTGTTATCATGTGGTATTGGAATATCTCTATTTATGGTTATATATTGGGTTATTAATTATTTATTTTCAACTGGTGTTTTACTATGACTAAGAGTTTGTAGTCTTCCCATGACTAATACTATACTATTTCTTCGAGTCGAAAACCTATGGCTTATGGGGTGGCATGATTTAGGTCGTGTAGAGAATCGACTTGGGGAACTTGTATGTGGAACCCGAGTCGGGAAATTACAAAGTGATATGAGATCCCAATTTTATGTTCTTTTCTTTTGTATTACAGTTTGGGGAAAGGTATACAGAAGACTACAAGGATTCAGTATTTGGTTATGAGCTCATGCATGAGAGTAGCTAAACCATGTATGGAGAATAACCCAAGCACCCAAGGTGGGATTTTTATTATTAATATTTCTCATTATAGTTGAATATTATTTCAGTTTGGGTGACACAATTGTTGAATGATGTGATAATTGTTTTTGAGATTTTTTGAGATTTGAATCATTGTATTGTATGGAACATGAGTTGATTTTTTATACCTCATTCTAGGCACTCAGGGTTATTATTCCATGCATCATTTTAAGCACACATGAGAAAACTGGTTATGGGTATGCTTTTGAACATGAACTATTTTTCCTTTCTTGTGAAATTGAATTAAAAAAATGCATAAGAAGAATTTGAGAAATATTTTAAAATTATGCAAGATGATAATAAATGGGGTCCTAAATGAGAAATTTCAATAATGAGAATGTGGTTACCTTTTTAATTAGGACCTAGGGGTAGGATGGATAAGGTTAGTGATATCACATCAGTTTTGAATGTGTGTAGAGGTTTGGAGAAAAATATTTTTATGGCTTGTTTTGTTTTTTATTTTATGAAATTGTGTTAGTGTTGTGTTATGTATCCTAAGATGTGTGTTTGGAATTGTAGAGATTTTCCACCAATCATGATGCTTATTTAAAGGATAACTGGAGGACATGGCTAGTGGTGATTCTAAAGTTGGGGAACCTGAGGCACCTATCATTTCATGTGAGGATGCTAGGGATAGATTTTGAATGAACTTCACTTGATTCATGTAACTTATGTAAATAGACCCAATATGGGTTCTGGAATGTATGTCTACCTTACGCATTAGTTTTAGTTGTAGCACCCTATCACTTTTACTATAGAGGTTGGAAATGAGGGAGTTGAGCTCTAGATTGAGTCTATATTGAAGATATATGACCATTTGGAGACTCCGGACGAGAAAAGTGTCCAGTTGGTAGCTTATATGCTATAACGATTAGTGAAGCACTCGTGGGACATTTGAGTGCGAATTCGACAGGATGAAGGCATTTTATGGAAGGAAATCATGGAGAAGTTATTGGAGAACATCTATCTAGAGACACTGAGGTAGGAAATATCTACTGAGTTACTGAGGTTGACTCATGGGAGTATGTCAGTGATGTACTATGTTGGAAACTTTACAATCTTGTAGTACTTTTCTTCAATGTTTGTTGGGGATGAGACATATATGATGGTGTATTTTTAGGATGGGATTAAATGTGAGATTATTTCCCATGTTAACAACATTAATTTAAATAAGTTTGTTGAGGCAGTGGATCAGGCTCTCATAGCTAATGGGAACCTGAAGGAGTCTTCTAGTGCAAGGTAGATAGTTACTATTGGGTTGTCATGAGGTATGAATTATGTGAAAATTTATCATCAATATGATAATTTTATCCAGGTAAATGGTAATATGAGTGGAAATATAGGAGGTTTTGTTGCATAGGGACTTAGTAGAGTGATCTTTAATTAGTGCGATAGGATGGGACATTATCCCTGAAACTCTTACCAACCACCAGTAGAGTTGTGATCTTACAAAAAGATGGGAAATCATCAGAAGTTCTGCAGGACCCACTGATAGAAGGGAAGTGAGGGTGAAACTAAGAAGAACCAGAGTGTAGGGAGATAATATTCTACACTATAATAGGATGGAAGATGGAGTTCTACTAGTCATGGTGGTAGGGGTAGTATATGTGGATCTATGGGTAATGGGTCCATGTATTAGAAGGGTGGTTCAGCTCAGGGGATTTAGGTTGTACCATGCGGAAGAGGGGTAGGACAGTTGCATGCTGTAAAACCTACTCTTATGGATAACGAGGCTAGACCATCGACAATGAGAGGTATTATTCTTATAGATTCTACTTTATCTAGTAACATATTTGATATTGGTTCCCCTTATTCCTATTAGTCTGCAAAACTAGTGAATGGTTTGAGCCTAGCTATGGATTTTGGGAATGGGGTTATAAAGATAGATATACTTTAGGTAAAATGATTGATAGATATCTCCTTATGCAAGGGGTGTTATCTTATGGTTGGAGAGTATCATTTTCTATGGTATATTTATATTCTTGACATGTTAGGCTTATATATGATTATGGATATGAAATGGTTAGTAGAATAAAAAATCCACATTAATTGTTATTAAAGGAGAGTGAATTTTACCTCTCCTAAAGGCGAAAATTATATTCACCATAGAGAGTGGGATATCTAGGATGTCTGAGCTATGACAATTACTCATCAATAAGCTAGTCTATTACTAGATGACGGAGGAGTAAAGAAAGTTTTCATTCAACCAGAATTGGAATGGTTTTAGGATGTATTTCCTGAAAACTTATCAGGGATTCCACCTGAGAGAGATGTGGATTTTACAATTGAGATCATTCTAGGGGTTATCTAGTTTCTATTCCACCATAAAGAATAGAATAGGTAAGTATTCAATAGATCATGACTCAGCTAAAGGAGTTGGAGGATAATGGGTTTATCCATCTGATTATATAACCTTTGGGTTCTCCAATTTTGTTTTCAAAGAAGGTTTATGAGTTTTTTTCTTGTGTGTCAATTTGCAGGATTTTAACTAGATGATTATGAAGAATGGATATCCTCTTTCACATATAAATGATCTTTTTGAGTAGTTTAGGGGAGATTTTTTCTATTCCAATATTGACTTGATATCAAGTTATCATTAGTTGAGAGTTGGTATTTTGATATACTGAGGACTTATATCAAGAGTAGGTATAGACTTTATGAGTTTTCTATAATTCCATTTGGGTTGATGAACACAGAAGTTCTGTTTAAGGCCTTGATGAAGATAATCTTCCATTCGTACAAGGATCAGTTTGTGGTTGTGTTTGTGGATAACATATTTGTGTACTCCAAAACCTGTGATGATCATGCCCAATATCTTGAAATAATCTTAATTACACTAAGATAGAATAGGATATATGAAAATATATCTAATTGTTCATTTTGGATTGATCAGGTACACTTCCTAGGTCATGTCATATTAGAGGATGGTGTGTCAGTGGACCCAAATAAGGTTCATAAAGTTGTTTATTGGGAGAAACCTAAGATCATTTTCAATATCCATAGATTTTTGTGGTTAGCTAGATATTATCGAAGGTCCATCCAGTACATTTCACACTTCACAGTGCTTCTTTTATCCATGACCAAAGGGGGATTAAGTTTGACTTTTCTAGAGTATGTGAGAGTTATTTTTAGGAGTTGATGAAGTTCTTAACATCAACACTAATCTTGATCTTACATGATCCAGGTGAGGAGTGTAAAATTTATTGATACTCTTATGGGATAGGGGTTGGAGTATTGTTGATGTAAGGATACCAATTTGTGGAATATGGATCATGGAATTTGAGGCCACATGATTAGAAATACCCTATTCCCAACCTTGATATAGTATATGTGGTTTATGATTTGAATTTTTGGAAACATTATCTGTCTATTGAGAAGTTTATTATGTATAAATATAACAATATCCTTAAGTATATATTTTTGCAATGATATTTAAATATTAGATGGGGGAGGTGGGTTGAGTATATGTAGTCTTTTTATTTTGAGATAGAATATACACCCTGAAAAGGGAACAATATTGACAATTCCCAAATCAAGAAGACATAGACCTTTGCAGTTCTGGAGTCTAGTGCTTAGTGGAAGATGATGACCTTACTGGATAAGATGCATGTTTCGTTTCATGAGAGAATGTATATAAAGACTTTTGTATCAGTTTCAGTGGATTTTACACTTTTGAGATAGATTACAGACATAGAGTATGCGTATATAGAGTGTTTAACCTTGAGGGAAAGTCTTGAAGGCTGGGATTCACCTTCATATTGGATCATAGATGAGGAAGATATCATCTCTGTCAATAATTAGGTTTTTGTGCCTATGTGTATCTAGGAGGATTTGATGCATGATTTTTATTCATTAAAGTGGGCAGTACATACAGGTGTTACCAAAATATATCATGACCTGTGATGGTAGTTTTGGTGGCCAAGCATGAAAAAGGATATTGTAGGGTTCGTGATATGATGTTACACCTATCAGCATGTGAAGTCTATGAATCAAAACCTAGAGGTTTGTTTCTGTTATTTCCTATTATGGAATAGAATTGGGATGAAGTGACTATGGAATTTATATAGGGTATCCTAAAGACACCAAAAAATATGACGATCTCTAGGTAGTTGTGGATAGACTGACGAAGGTAGTGCATTTCCATCCTATATGAAAAACTCTCTAAATAGAGTAATTGGGAGAACTATGAGTTTTTGATATGGTTCATCTTCAGAGGGTTCCATATAATATCGTTTTATACTATGATTCTCACTTTAATTCATGCTTCTGGTAGGTATTATAGAAGGTGGTCGGTACACATGTTTTGTTGAGTAAGACATTACACCCAAAAATAGATGGTCATTTGGAAAATAATATCTTGGAACTTAAGGATATATTGTGAGCATGTGTTATAGACTTCAGTGGGTCTTGCGAGAAGAACCTCCCACTAAATGATTTCACCTATAATAATAATTATCAGGAAACTATACAGATGGCTCTATATGGGGATATTTGTGGCAGGCCATGAATATCACCTCTATACTGGATGGAGCCAGGAGAGTTAGAGTTGTTGGGAATGAGTCTCGTGCATGAGACATCATAGAAGGTTCAGCATATTTTAAAGCATATGGTTATGGAAAAACTTTGACATAAGTCATATGATGATAGACCACGATTACCCCTAGGGTTTATAAAGGGTGATCATTTATTCATTTGGGTTTTGCCCATATTGTGTCACCACAGGATATAGAGACATGGCAAGATGGTGCCTAGGTTCATTGAATTGATTAAGTTTGAGGAGATAATTAGGCCAGTGGCATACCATTTGGATCTTCCATAGAGATACAATGATATGAATTTTTTTCCATGTGTCACAACTTTGGTGATACCACCCCAAACATTCCAATGTGATCGATGTAGATGAAGTTGATCTTGAGATAGATTCATCCTTTGAGGAGCATCCTATATGTGCGTTGGGTCATAGTGAGAACTTCTTTCGGGGATATAACATTCTGATGGTTTGTGTATTATGGTTGAATGGTTGTGATCAAAAGGAAACATATGAGAGATAAACTAATATTAGGGCTCAATGGCCCAATCTTTTTGAATCAGAATCTTAGAGATTCATGGGTGTACAACTCGAGGACAAGCTATTATAAGGTAGGGATATTGTAAAACCATAACCTTTTATAGAGATGTTATGCGATCATTTATAGGTACTATTTCTCTTTATTTTGATAAGTCTTCATTTGGGATTTACCTTTGTGTATGTTTGGGTTAAAATTTGATAAAAATGGAAGAAAAAGATAAGTGCATGGTTGGTCCAAGATTTTCTCTAACCATGCGCCCTAGAATAGAAAACTGTGAAACCCTAGATAATGGGGATTTGTAAAGTCGGTACACATTTAGTAAAATCTTTCACCTTCTTATGATAAACCATACACCCCCTTGAATAGGTGCATAGTTCAGTTAATAATTAGGGGAAACTATCCACCCTGAGCATCAAATTGTGTGTACGTGATTTCAATCCCCCAAAAATTATTAAAAAAAATTATTGAACCCCCATATTATACCACTGAACATCCTAGATCAACATATAATCAATTTATCTCAATTAAAAACCCTCTCAAAGGTATTTCAAGGTTTTCCTACCTTCATTATCAGTGACTCAAATCCCAGTTGGTAGTACTGCATCTCTGAGGGTATGTGGTTTCTTCCCGATTGGTCATCCATTATTCTCCCTTCATTATGAGGGATATTCCTTCATTATTTATATCTATATCTAGACTTGTGGGTCTAGATCTAGAATAGTGGATCTATATATATTTTATTGGATCGTGATTCTTACTACCTTGATTTAGGGATTAAGATCTGGATCTCATTCTACATCATTATCCTGTCGAAATTGGGGATTCGTATGTTGGTGAGCATTATCAAAAAATTTAGGTCGGTGTTATATAATTAAAATCCCAAAGTCTTGATTTAAATTATTTTTATTTAATTTTATAATTTCTATTATATGTTTATAAATTGATTTTATGATTTAATTAGTAAATTTTTTAATTAATTAATTGAGGGGATGTCAATTTGGGGATTTTAGATATTATAGATAGAGATAACTAATTGATGAATTTATTATGACATATCATGTTTTTTGATTTGAGATAATTAAATTTTGAGTTAATTATGAGATATTAATATTATTTATAGAGATATTTAATTTATGAGTTAATTATGATATATTTAGTTTTTTAGATAATTAATTGTATAATTAATTAAGAGATATTGACATTTTTGATTAATATAATTAATTGATGAATTAATTATAAGATTTTGAGGTTTGATAATTGAGATAATTAATTTTGTAATTAATTATGGGGTATTAAATTTGGGGATGACAAATAATTAATTAGTTAATTAATTAATGGGATATTTGTGATTAACTAATTGTTGAATTAATAATGAAATTTAAGTGAATAATTAATTGTTGAATTAATCATGTGTTCATGAATGGTAACATGGTCATTCGATTGAGAAATTATGAATGATAGCATGGTCATTAAATTGTATAAAGTTTGAATCATAATGTGATAATTTTTACATACAAATTTTAGTTATTTATTTATACAATTGAATACACTATTATTTGACTGGATATTGTTTCAGATGCCATTGGTGGTAGCCTACTGAGTTGTACTCACACCCTACTCGAGTTTCTTGATCAGTACATATAACGACCCATACTTTACATACATGGTTATTAATTTATAATTGAATCATACTTATTACAACATATAACAAAACCATGATAGGACCGTATAGGTATAGTGTCTTTAGAAACTGGGAAACATAAACAACTAGTTCATAAATCATCTACATTGTCTCCCGTTTATTTCATCATATCTAGAGTCCCTTTTGGCATATCCTACTTAATACCCTTCTTCCTAACCTGGGGAAAAGAAAACATACAAAAGGGTGAGCTCAAATGATCAGCAAGGGTAAATATAAGAAATATCAATCATATCATATTCCTAAGAACATAATATTTTGAAAATATTAACCTACAAAAAGAACATAATATCATAACATGGTATAAATCATAGTAGTGAAATGTAATCCCAATAATCATAATGTAAAACATGAAATTTTGTAGCATACACAAATAATCATAGAAAATCATTTCATATTAGTCAAGGCTCATTTCCAAGACCATCATAGCGGACAAATTCCATTACTAAACCGAGTTCACTCCTCGTTCTAGTCCTGTATCACTGAACCGGATTAACTTGCCGTTCTAGCCATGTTTATCTCATGAGATATAAATCTTTACCCAATGCATTGGAGGGAGATATAGGTCCCACCCATATCATAATTAAACCATTCTTATGTGTGCCATAAAATCATTAATCATACATCATAGTATAACCCATGTAATAAAAATGGGATTCATAAACATCATTCCATCATAACATAATCCATAAAAGGACTTCATAAAAATAATTCCATCATAAAATAATCAAATCAATGTAATAATAGGAATAGAAATAGAACCCTATATTATCTTAGATGGAAAATAATTTTGATAAAATACTTGAACTCCATTCTAGAGGAAAATATCCTTTCTACTTCAAAATCATTTTTCCATTCTTAACATGTCATACAATTTTAAACTAAAAGAAGTTAATTAAAAATAAACTTGAAAACTTATAATACAAGATTAATGGAAATAATTTTCTCTAAAATCATAAAAATCCATTCATTTAGTATAATTTAAAAAAACATTCTCCTCGTACTTTGGCCAAAAAAGTCAAAAATTCTCTCGTATCGAAAACGCCAAAAAATACCTTTCATATCTTTTACTAAAATTCACCAATAGGTAAAATTGTATTTAAACAATTATAAGAGGATAGAAATAATATTACATATTGAGGAAACATGGATGTGGACGATAAATATGCCCTAGTAAAATCTTAAGTGTAAACAATCTCGGATAAAAATGAGATTGTGAGATCTTCCCTTACCTTAGGTCTGATATGCTTTGTATGTATCCGAACCTCCTCTTCTTCAACACGCCTCTTTGAAACATCCTATTAGGATACTAAAATTGGTATTTGAAGAAGACCAGGACCTCTCGTATGTTTCTAGGGAAGTTGAGAAGGGAAATGGGTAGGCTTTGGCTGAGCTTGAATGCTCAAAGTTGTGTAAACAGTAGAGGGAGGAGTTTCCCTTTTATAAGGGAGGAGAGGGGCACCTTAGGAAAAACTTAAAATATTATTTTATAGTAAATTCATATTCAGTTTATAATAGCTCCAAATTGATTTATTTAGAATCGAAATTGGGGATGGATCGAAATAATCTCAACCAATAGGTTTTAGACAAGTTTAGGTTACTATTTTAACTTTATCATTTAGAATTAACTCTAAGTTAAATAATTTAACTTTTACAGTGTCTTCTTGTTTTCTTACACTATATGGTTAATTAACCTACCATAACAAGCCAATCGAACCTCAAGTGGTTCATTATTAATATATATAACCTTATCTAAGTCATTTTTATGAACATTAGATTTTTAGAAATATAATAACAATTAATAATATAATATTTTTTTAAACACTATTTTATGTCAATTTTGAAACTATTTTGTAATTGATTTTTGTGAAAATAATAACAACATTATTAGTTAGAAAAAAGTTAATTAAATCAATACTAACATTTTATATTAACCTATAAAATTAGTGTAATTCATAAAAAGTCTAAAATTACATTTATTTGGGTATTTATAACATAAGTTATGTTAATATTTCATTAATTAGGTAATTACTGTATCATCATTGTGTCAAAAATAAATTAAATTCTTTATCGTCTAAAAATTATAAATAAAATACCATTATGAAGGAAATAGTTTTATCTTTATAATTAATATTTATATTCTAATTTATCTTATGTATAACTCTATATTAAAAAAAAATTATTTATTAAACTTTGATTTTTACTCTTTTAACTCTTCGTTAAATAAAATAATAATAAGTGTCCTAATCTAATCCAAGTGGACCTAAAGGGTAATTGTTTATTCCTAAGGTTGTTTGTGGTCGAATTACATTTATCCAATATAATTTGGACATGTGTTAGAGTAATAATAATATCATTTTTACACTTACTTACACTATTTACTTTTAACCGTGGTAAATAAAAGTAAAAAGTTACTATTCAACAAAAATTATTTTTATCTTATTGAACCACATTTTACTCCTTGATATTAACCGTGTCTCTCAGAGTTTCGAAATTCAACTCACAGAAGGGGTAAAATTAAGTTTTATGTGCAATTGCAAATGCTCCTAGTGGGTCGATAAAAGACGGTGAAAAGTTCAATAAAATTTTTATATATCAAAAATTATTATAAAATGACTCCAATGAATTACATTTAACTTATATAAGTATTATGTATCTATTTTTACCTAAAATAAATTTAAATAAAATAAATGATTATTTAAATAAAAAGTAGATTTTAACCAATAACTCAGTGTTTTCATTATTCATCAAAAATTGAATGTTTTCAGAAAAATACCAAAATTTCACCCTAGGCTAATTTCGATATTCTGAATCCAAAAATGAAGTCCATTTTGAAAGATAAAATTTATAAAATTTTAAAAAGTGGTTATTACTATTCGTAACGGCTAGTTTATATAATATTTTAATAATATATCATTGTTTAGTGAAACTCTATATTGGGTACAACACATGCTATCGTGGAAGGTCGCGAGTGTGTGTAAAGTAAGAAAAGATAGTGTTGTGTATAGTGAAATATTCCCTTGATGTTGTGTATAAAATAAGACATAAAAAAATATACTTCTCATAAACTATCAGGGTGTTACATTCTTCGCCCCTTAAAATGAATTTCTCCCTCGAAATTCGTCACTTCGTGACAAACATATAAGGATACCTCTCCCTCATCATATCCTCAAGCTCCCATGTAGATTCTTCTAATTGGTGGTTCCTCCATAAAACTTTCACCAAGTGAGTGGTCTTGTTCTGTAGAACTTTTTCGTTATGATCTAGAATCTCTATCAATTGTTCTTCATAAGAAAGATCTTGCTCCAGCGGTACAACTTTTGATCTTAGTACATTTGAAGGATCAGGTATGTACTTTCTCAGGAGAGATACATGGAACACATATTGAACTTGAGAGAGATTCGGTGGAAGCGCCAATTGGTAATCTACCTTCACAACACGATCCATTATTTTGAAAGGACCGATATACCTAGGGCTCAGTTTTCCCTTCTTTCTAAATCTCATTACTCTCTTCCAAGGAGATATTCGTAAGAACACTTTATCACCCACTTCAAACTCTATGTCTTTTCTTCGGTTATCGGTATAACTTTTTTGTCGACTCGGAGCTGCTCTTATGTGTTGTTGAATAGATCAGACCTTTTCTGCCATCTCATCAACAAGATCAGGTCCTAATAGCTTTCTTTCCCCAACATCATCCCAGCAAGTTGGAGTTCGGCATTTATTTCTATAGAGAGATTCATAAGAAGCCATCTGAATACTGAAGTGAAAGTTATTATTATGAGAAAATTCCACCAAAGGTAGGTGTTGATCCCAACCACCTTTTAAATCCATAGAGAAAGCTCTCAACATGTCTTCTAGAGTTTGAATTGTACTCTCAAACTGACCGTCTGTCTGAGGATGATAACCAGTGCTGAAACTCAACTCTGTATCTAGAGTATGCTGAAGACTTTTCCAAAACATTGAGGTAAATCATGGATCCCGATCAGATATAATTGAAAGTGGTACTCCATGAAATCTTACCACTTCCATCACATATATCCTGGAAAGCTGATCCAGAGTGAAATCTTCTCTAATAGCAATGAAGTGTGCCGACTTCATAATATGATCAACTATAACCCAGATATCATTATTGGCTTTGGATGTTTTAGGAAGTCCAGTGAAAAAACCCATGGTGATGTTTTCCCATTTCTATTGTGGTATGGGTATTGGTTGTAACATCCCCTTGTACTTCTGTCTCTCATCTTTAACTTGCTGACAAACCAAGCATCGAGATACATATTCAGCAACATCTCTTTTCATTCCATCCCACCAGAAGTACTCTTTCAGGTCCCTATACATCTTCATGCTTCCAGGATTAATAGAGAATGAAGAACTATGAGCCTCATCCAGAAGCTCCTTCTTTAATTCTGGGATGGGAGGAACACAAACCTGATTCTTGAACCTTATTATCCTATCACAATCAAGGTTGAATTCAGGAACATTTATCACCTTCTTTTGTAACTCTACATCTTCTTTCTGTGCCTCTTTAATCTTCACATGCATATATGGTTGAACATTCATTTGTAAAAGATAAGATTTTTCCCCTTACATTATAATTCCAAGATCCATCCTTTGTAAATCCATAAATATTGGATCTTTTGAGATCCTCATCATGGATAAGCTATCATGGTCTTGTCTACTTAATGCATCTTCCACCTTGTTTTCTTTCCCAGGGTGACAATGAATTGAGAATTCGTAGTCCTTAATCAACTCCAACCATCTTCTTTGGCGCATATTCATCTCCTTTTGTGTGAAAATATACTTTAAACTTTTATGATCAGTATAAATATCACACCTTTCACCATAAAGATAATGCCTCCATATTTTTAATGCAAATATTATCGTGGCTAACTCCAAATCATGAGTTGGGTAATTTCACTCATGGATTTTCAACTGTCCTGAGGCATAAGCTGTCACCATAGCATTTTTCATAAGGATACACCCCAGTCCCTTCTTGGATGCATCACTGTAGATCACAAAACTTTCTCCACTACATGGCAGTGTGAGAACAGGTGCACTAGATAACCTTCGTTTTAACTCTTTGAAATTCTCTTCAAACTCATCTGTCCAAACAAACTTAACTCCTTTTCGAGTCAACCTGGTGAGTGGATTAGATAACCTTGAAAAATCTTTCACAAAACGTCGATAATATCCATCCAGACCAAAAAAAAACTTTGGATCTCAGTTAATTTTGTTCGTCTCGGCCATCTTTCGATAACCTCTGTTTTTATTGTATCCACAGATATCCCCTCTTTTGAGATTATGTGACCCAAAAATGAATCTTTTTGAAGCCAAAATTCAAACTTGGTAAATTTGGCATAAAGCTTCTCCTTTCTCAGTGTCTTTAATACAATTCTCAAGTGATATTCAAGTTCTTTCTTTCTCTTTGAATAGAAAAAAATATCATCTATAAAGACTACCACAAACTGATCAAGATAGTCTCAAAAGACTCTATTCATCAGATCCATGAAGATAACAGGGTCATTAGTAAGACCAAATGGCATCCCTATAAATTCATAGTGTCCATACCTTGTACGGAAAGTTTTCTTTAGTATATACTCACTTTTTACCCTTAATTGATGATACCCTGAATGGAGATCAATCTTGGAAAAGTATTGAGCTCCACGTAGTTGTTCAAATAATTCATCAATGTGTGGGAGAGGATATTTATTCTTGATAGTGATCTTGTTAAGTTCTCGATAATCAATGTAGAGTCTCATTGATCCATATTTCTTCTTAACAAACAGAATAGGTGCTCCCCAATGTGACGCACTAGGGTGTATGAATCCTTTATCAAGATTCTCTTGGAGTTTATTCTTCAATTCCTACAACTCAATTTTGGCCATTCTATAAGGTGTCTTTGAAATAGGCATAGCACCCAGTATGAGTTCTATTAAAAACTCAACTTCACGATTTGGTGGAAGACCTAGAAATTCCTCTGGAAAGACATCATAAAACTCCCGTACAATGGGAATATTATTAATAATGAGTTTCTCGCCAACCATTTGAGATAAATTACCTTCATTTAGTGGAATCAAGACCCATAAGATGGAAGAAATTTCCACTGGAAGGTCATGTTCATCCTTGCATCGATAGATGATCATAGATTGATCTGGAATATGAAATGTGACTTCCCTTCTTTGGAAATTGATATGAGCTCCATATAATGAAAGCCAATCCATGCCAAAAATCACATCAAATTCCACAATAGGAAGGATCACAAGATTTGTAGGAAGCACTTTCCTACAAACTTCAATCGGAGAAGAATTGTAAACTTTTAATGTGACTGTTGTTCCATTAGTAGTTGTCAAAGATAACTCAACATCTAATTGTTGAGATAATACAGCGATAACCTTAGAAAATTCTTTATAAATAAAAGAGTGGGTGGATCCAGAATCAAATAAAATATTTTCTACTTTAGAGTGGATGGTAAGTGTACCTTTCACCACTTCGTTATCATAATCCACATCACCGATGGTAATTGCATGTGAATTTCCTTTGTCTTTGGCCTTAAGAGTTTGTTGACATCGATAATCATCAACAACCCCTGGATTTGGGAATTGATTGGCATAATTCCCCATCTCCTTGCACTTGAAACATTGAAGTGTTGGAGGTGTATCCTGTGTATCCCTTTCTTTGTTCGCATCATTAGACATATTCTTCCCATTATTTCAACATTCAATTTCCCAATGACCTTCTTTTCCACACTTAAAACATTTTATTGTCCCTTTAAGACAATTCCCTCCATGTTTCCTTCCACAATTTGAGCATAAAGGAAAACTCATCTTCTTTTCAGTGTCATCTTTAGATTTTCCATTGAATTCCATTTTCCTCTTCTTATCAAACCCATATGACTGATGGGTTACTCCAATATCCATATCAACCTTGAGAGAACATTGAACAATTTCCTCGTAGCTATTGAAGTCCCTTATGGCTAACTCCCTTCGAAGACTTTGTTTTAAGCCACTAAAGAATTGATCGATTTTACTCTCAGGTTGGATAATAATTCTGGAGGCGTACCTTGAAAGTCTTGTAAAAGTTTCTTCATAGGTACCAACAAATTCATCATCATTTTGCTTCAGTTAAAGAAATTGTTTCTCCATCTTTGTTCGAAGATTACGAGGGAAGTACTTATTGAAGAATAAGTTCTTGAACTCATCCCATTCCATGGACTCTATTTCATCTATTTTCCTTGTATTCTTGATAAGATTCCACCATTGATCAGCTTCACCTTCCAAACAATATACTGCTAAGATGACTTTATCATGCTCAGAACATTGAAGGACTGAAAATATCTTTTTAGTGGTACCGATCCATTGTTCAACCACTAATGGATCAGAACACCCACTGAATGAAGGTGGACGCTGCCTCGTGAAGGATTCAATAGAATGTTGCTCCTTATTTTGCTGTTTTGGAAGTCCTGCATGATTCATAGATTGAGAAAGTTGTGTGATCATGGCTACAAGATTTTTCATTCCATCTCCAATAATGTTTGGTTTCTCATGCGGACAATCATTGCATTGTCTGTCGCATTCATCATTAACATGGTTCCCTCAGGTTCCAGCCATTGACTAAAACCAAGAATCATAGTGTGAGAAACACTAATTACAATAGGAAAACCACATAATCAGTAATAAAATTTCACACATTTGGTATTATCATAGGTTATTCTTGGATATTTCTAAAACACTAAGATTATGTTCTATGCTAAGAGATATCCTTAGGGTTCTTACTAAGGTTTTCAGATCCTAGTTTCCAAAGGTTGACTATACATTTCCTCTGATACCACTATAACGACCCATACTTTACATACATGGTTATTAATTCAGAATTGAACCATACTTATTACAACATATAACAAAACCATGATAGGACCGTATAGGTATAGTGTCTTTAGAAACTGGGAAACATAAACAACTGGTTCATAAATCATCTACATTGTCTCCCGTTTATTTCATCATATCTAGAGTCCCTTTTGGAATATCCTACTTAATACCCTTCTTCCTGACCTGGGGAAAAGAAAACATACAAAAGGGTGAGCTCAAATGATCAGTAACGGTAAATAGAAGAAATATCAATCATATCATATTCCTAAGAACATAATATTTTGAAAATATTAACCTACAAAAAGAACATAATATCATAACATGGTATAAATCATAGTAGTGAAATGTAATCTCAATAATCATAATGTAAAACATGAAATTTTGTAGCATACACAAATAATCATAGAAAATCATTTCATATTAGTCAAGGCTCATTTCCAAGACCATCATAGTGGACAAATTCCATTACTGAACCAAGTTCACTCCTTTTTCCAGTCCTATATCACTGAACCGTATTAACTTGTCGTTCTAGCCATGTTTATCTCATGAGATATAAATCTTTACCCAATGCATTGGAGGGAGATATAGGTCCCACCCATATCATAATGAAACCTTTCTTATGTGTGCCATAAAATCATTAATCATACATCATAGTATAACCCATATAATAAAAATGGGATTCATAAACATCATTCCATCATAACATAATCCATAAAAGGACTTCATAAAAATAATTCCATCATAACATAATCAAATCAATGTAATAATAGGGATAGAAATAGAACTCTATATTATTTTAGATGGAAAATAATTTTGATAAAACACTTGAACTCCATTCTTGAGGAAAATATCATTTCTACTTCAAAAACATTTTTCTTTTCTTAACATGTCATACAATTTTAAACTAAATGAAGTTAATTAAAAATAAACTTGAAAATTTATAATGGAAGATTCATGGAAATAATGGTCTCTGAAATCATAAAAACCCATTCATTACATATAGGTTAAAAAACATTCTTCTTGTACTTTGGCCAAAAATGTCAAAAAGTCTCTTGTACTAAAAACGACAAAATATTCCTTTCATATCTCTTACTAAAATTTACCAATAGGTTAAATTGGATTTAAACAATTGTAGGAGGATAGAAATAATATTAAATATTGAGGAAACATGGATGTGGATGATAATTATTCCCCATTAAATTCTGAAGTATAAACAATCTCATATAAAAATGAGATTGTGAGATCTTCCCTTACCTTAGGTCTGATATGCTTTTTACGTATCTGAACCTCCTCTTCTTCGACACGCCTCTTTGAAACCTCATATTATGATACTAAAATTGGTCTTTGAAGAAGACCAGGACCTATAATATATTGCTAGGGAAGTTGAGAAGGGAAATGGGTTGGGGTTGGCTGATCTTGAATGCTCAAAGTTGTGTAAAGAGGAGAGGGAGGAGGTTCCCTTTTATAAGGGAGGAGAGGGGCACCTTAGGAAAAACTTAAAATATTATTTTATAATAAAGTCATATTAGGTTTATAATAGATAAATATTGATTTATTTAGAATCTAAAGTGGGTATGGATTGAAATACTCTCAGCCAATAGGTTTTAGATAAGTTTAGGTTACTATTTTAACCTTATCATTTAGATTTAACTCTAAGTTAAATAATTTAACTTTTACCGTGTCTTCTTGTTTTCTTACACTATATGGTTAATTAACTTACCATAACAAGCCAAAAGAACCCCAAGTGGTTCATTATTAATATATATAACCTTATCTATGTCATTTTGATGAACCTTAGATTTTTATAAAGATAATAACAATTAAAAATATAATTTTTGTTTTAAGCACTATTTTATGTCAATTTTGAAACTATTTTGTAATTGATTTTTGAGAAATTCATAACAGCATGATTAGTTCAAAAAAAGTTATTAAATCAATACTAACATTTCATATTAACCTATAAAATTAGTGGAATTCAGAAAAAGTATCAAATTACATTTATTTTTGTATTTATAACATCAATTATGTTAATATTTCATTAATAAGGTAATTAATACATCATCATTGTTTCATAAATAAATTAAATTATTTTATGTCTCGAAATTATAAATAAAATACCATTATGTATAAAATATTTTTATATTTCTATTGAATATTTATAGTCTAATTTATCTTATGTATAACCATATATTAAAAATGTTTTACTTATTAAACCTTAATTTTAACTCTTTTAGCTCTTCTTTAAATAAAATAATAACAACTGTCCTAATCTAATATAAGTGGACCTAAAGGGTAATATTTTATTCCTAAGGTTTTTTTGTCGAATTAAACTTATCCAATAGAATTAGGACATGTGTTAGAGTAATAATAATATCATTTTTACCCTTACTTACCCTATTTACTTTTAACCGTGGTAAATAAAAGTAAAAAGTTATTATTCACCAAAAAATATTTTTATCTTATTGAACCACATTTTACTCATTGATATTAACTGTATCTCTCAGATTTTCTAAATTCAACTCACAGAAGCAGTAAAATTAAGTTTTATGTACAATTGCAAATGCTCCTAGGAGGTGGGTAAAAGATGGTGAAAAGTTCAATAACATTTTAATATATCTAAAATTATTATAAAATGACTCCATTGAATTAAATTGAAATTATATAAGTATTATGTATCTATTTTGACCTAAAATAAATTTAAATAAAATAAATTATTATTTAAATAAAAATTCGGTTTTAACCAATAACTCAGTGTTTTCACTATTCATCAAAAATTGAAAGTTTTCAGAAAAATACGAAAATTTCACCCTAGGATAATTTCGATAATCAGAATCCAAAAATGAAGTCGATTTTGAAATATAAAATTTATAAAATTTCAAAAAGTAGGTATTACCATTCATAATGGTTCGTTTATATAATATTTTAATAACATATCGTTTTTTAGTGAAACTCGATAATGGGTACAACACACGCTATCGTGGAAGGTCGCGATTGCATGTAAAGAAAGACAATCTAGTGTTGTGTGTAGTGAAATATTCATTTGATTTTGTGCATAACATAAGACATAAGAAAATATACTTCTCATAAACTATCAGGGTGTTACAGTACTCAAATAGATTTCATGGTTCTAGGATAGGATGAGGGAAACTTCCATGTATTAGACGGTTGAGTTTGGGTGGAGCATGGATGATGGAACTAGAAATGGTTTGGAACACACTTGGGAGTTGTTAGTATCTTTACATTTTAGTTTTCTTTTTTAAACTTGTCACCTACATTAGCAATACATATCTATTGTTTTGTTTTGACAGTGTGTTTCTATTTTTGGTTATCATGTGTTATTGGAATATTTCTAGTTATGGTTATATATTTGGTTATTGTCTATTTATTTTCCTCTAGTATTTTACTATTACAAATAGGGTATAGTCTCCCCATGACTGATATTAGACCGTTGATTCTAGGTAGCAGCCACTAGCATATGGGGAGGCACAGTTCAAGTCATGTAGGGAATAGGGTCCGGGTGGCGGTGTGTGGCACAAATTTTGGGACATTACAATTTTAAATTTTGGAATGAAAACATTTGATATTATAAACTCTTCATCGTAACTCTAAAAACAAAAATGGTTTAATTATTTAACATTTAATTAGAAATATTATAAATACACATAAACATAGTGTTTTAAAATAAATAAATGAAATCAAATTATTCTAAGAAGAAGTAAACAATTTTATGAAAATTCATTTAATCATTACTTTATTAATCCATAGAAAACATAATTTAGAATAAATATTAATCATAGAATCAATGTATAAGCAACATAAAACTTTATTAAAAAATAATAGAATATTTTCCTGGAATAAAGGATTAAAATAAAATCCTAAAAAATAAACAAACTTGGTTTATATGAAAATATATTTCAAAAAAATAATTTAAAAATCACATATGAATAGGGTTATTTTAAATAAAATATTTTTTTTTAGAAAATAAATATTTATATAGATAATTTTCTATAATATAATAAATTTTGAAATAAAAATTATTCCTCTTGCCTTTAAAAATATGAGTTAAAACACCATAAAAATATAGAATGTATTTGTAATGGGAAATTTCATTTCAAATTTAAATTAGACTAAAAAGGCCATATCTTCTAGAAAAATATTACTATTAATTAAGGAAATTATAGAATATTTTTAAAAAAATATTAAAATATAAATTCAAAAAATGATTTACTTACCTGAATCCTCAAAACAACCATATCTACTCATATTTAGTTCCCAACTTTAGAGATAGAATCTTTCTTACTCTAACTATCTATTTAAAAAAAATATTAGGTGAAAATATTAATATATACAAGGATTAACCCCTATTATCACATATATAAATCATAAACTAATTTAACTAAATTATAATTATATAGAAAAACTAATTTATGTATCCATAAATAAATATAAGGTCTGTAATGCACTATTAATATTTATTCAGGTATGTTATATTTTTTCATTTTTTCTTGGTTGAGTTATGCAAAAAAGTAAATTAGAGGATACCTATAATTGTGAAGTTAGGGGTTTATTGTAATTTTCAGCATAAATCATACATTTTTTGTTGTTATCTTGGAAATTATATGATGGGTAATGGGAGTACACGATGAGTAATAGAAATTGGAAAGATCCAATGATATGATTACACAAAGTGATAATTTTACATGTAGTGTAGAGGGTAAATATTTTGTAATGGAAAAATGTCAATGATTTTAATAAAAAGTGATGGGTTTTCTGTATATATGAGACCCAAGGATTACGGAATGTGTAATATGATTACATTACCTCTAAATGTGAGGGTGTTGTTTTTAAGTAGGATTTTTGGCTGAAAATCTATTTCATTTATACATTAATCCTTGAATTTTGATAGAGAGTCTCTTCCTTTGATGTTTTGGGTGACACCCTCCTGTCTGGATCACTTCATCCAATGATTGATCACCATTGTGTTTGGAATTTTCACTCCAGGTATGTAATACCTCTAGTTCTAAATTGGTTTTGGTAGAGTTTGTGGTTTTGTGGAAGCTTTGTAATTGAATATTATTTTTGGTCTATCATTTTGAGTTTCCCATCATACATTATCTTTTGAAGGTTGTTTTCTTGGTTTCTGGTCATTGTTTTTTAAATCAG
Source organism: Viscum album (assembly GCA_963277665.1). Classification (NCBI taxonomy): domain Eukaryota; kingdom Viridiplantae; phylum Streptophyta; class Magnoliopsida; order Santalales; family Viscaceae; genus Viscum; species Viscum album. Next base: position 407,288,177 of record OY728129.1, on the reverse strand, counting down.
TTAGGTTCTTACTGTGTTGAGGTAGGTGTTTCTTTTCAAATGGATAATTTTATTAATTACATGTTTTTCATGATAAAATAATTTGTGGTTTTCATTTATTTTATGTGTTAAATGGTTCAAAATGATTTTTAGTAAAGGAAAATATTTTCAAAGGTGGGTTTTCATTTAAAATTGATTTTATTATATGGGGATATTTATGGTAGTCCAAGAATATCACCTCTATACTGAATGGAGGTAGGAGAGTTAGAGTTGTTGGGAATGAGTGTCGTGCAAGAGACATCAGAGAAGGTTTAGCTTATTCTAAAGCATATGGATATGGAACAAAGTTGACATAAGTCATATGATGATAGACCTTGATTACCCCTAGAGTTTATGAAGGGTTATCATTTATTCCTTTGGGTTTTGCCCATATTGGGTCACTATAGGATATAGAGACATGGAAAGATGGTGCATAGGTTCATTGAAATGATTAAGTTTGAGTAGAGAATCAGGCCAGTGGCATATCGATTGTCTCTTCCATAGAGATACAATTCTATGAATTGTTTTCCATGTGTCACAACATTGGTGATACCACCCCAAAAGTTCTAATGTGATCGATGTAGATGAAGTTGATCTTGAGATAGATTAATCCTTTGAGGAGCATCCAATATGTGTGTTGGATCATAGTGAAAACATGTTTCAGGGATATAACATGCTGATAGTTTGAGTATTTTGGCTAAATGGTTGTGATCAAGAGGAAACATATGAGAGATAAACTAATATTAGGGCTCAATGTCCCAATCTGTTTGAATTAGAATCTTAGAGATTCATGGGAGTCCAAATCGAGGACAAGCTATTATAAGGTAGGGAGATTGTAAAACCATAACCTTTTCTAGAGATGTTATGGGATCATTTATAGGTACTCTTTCTCTTTATTTTGATAAATTTTCATTTTGGATTTAAATTTGTGTATGTTTGGGTTAAAATTTGAGAAAAATGGAAGACAAAGGGAAGTGCATGGTTGGAGCAAGATTTTCTCTAACCATGCACCCTAGCGTAGAAAACTATGAAACCCTTGATAATGGGGATTTGTACAGTTGGTATACATTTCATAAAAATTTTCACCTTATTACGATAAACCATTAACCCCCGTGAATAGGTGCTTACATAGGTTCATAATTATGGGAAACTATCCACCCTGAGCATCAAATCGTTTGTAAGTGATTTTAATCCCACAAAAATTATTAAACAACTTATTGAGCCCCCATATTATACCACTGAACACCCTAGATCAACACAATTACAAAGCCTCTCAGAGGTATTCCAAGGTTTTCCAACCTCTATTATCGCTGACTCAATGCCAAGTTGGTAGTTTTTCATCTCTGAGGGTATGTGGTTTCTTCCGGATTTGTCTTTCATTCTTCTCCCTTCATTATGAGGGATATTCCTTCATTATTTATATCTATATCTAGACTTGTGGGTCTAGATCTAGAATAGTGGATCTATATATATATATATTTATTGGATCATGATTTTTACGACCTTTATTTAGGGATTAAGATATGGATCTCATCTACGCTGTTATTCAGTCGAAATTGGGGATTCTTATGTTGGTGAGAATTATCAAAAAATGTAGTTTGGTGTTCTATAATTCAAATCCCAAAGTCTTGATTTAAATTATTTTTATTTAATTTTATAATTTCTTTTATATTTTTATAAATTGAGTTTATGATTGAATTAGTTAGTTTTTTAATTAATTAATTAATTGAGGAGATGTCAATTTTGGGGATTTTAGATATTATAGATAGAGATAACTAATTGATGAATTAATTATGAGATATCATGTTTTTTTATTTGAGTTAATTAAATTTTGAATTAATTATGATATATTAATATTATTTATAGATATATTTAATTGATGAGTTAATTATGATATATTGAGTTTTTTTAGATAATTAATTGTATAATTAATTAATAGATATTGAGATTGTTGATTGATATACCTAATTGATGAATTAATTATGAGATATTGAGGTTTGATAATTGAGATAATTAATTGTGTGATTAATTATGGGGTATTAAATTTGGGGATGATGAATAATTAATTGGTGATTTAATTAATTGGATTTGTGTTATTAACTAAATGTTGAATTTATAATGAAATTTAAGTGGATATTTAATTGTTGAATTAAACATGTGTTGATGAATGGTAACATGGTCATTCAATTGAGAAATTATGAATGATAGCATGGTCATTCCATTGTATAAAGTGTGAATCATAATGTGATAATTTTTACATATGAATTTTAATTATTTATTTATACAATTTAATACACTATTATTTGACTGGATATTTTTTTAGATGTCGTTGGTGGCAGCCTACTGAGTTTTACTCAAACCCTACTCAAGATTCTTGATCAGTACACTAATAGATTTCTTGGTTCAGGATAGGATGAGGGAAATGTCCATGTATTAGATGGTTGAGTTGGGGTGGAGCATGGATGACGGAACTAGAAGTGGTTTGGAACACACTTGGGAGTTGTTAGTATCTTTACATTTTAGTTTTATTTTTACACTTGGCACCGACATTAGAAATAGATATCTATTGTTCTGTTTTGACAATGTCTTTCTATTTTTGGTTATCATGAGTTATTGTAATATTTCTGGTTATTGTTATATATTTGGTTATTGTCTATTTATTTTTCTCTAGTGTTTTACTATTACAAAGAGGGTATAGTCTCCCCATGACTGATATTAGACCATTGATTCAAGTTAACAGCCACTAGCATATGGGGAGGCACAGTTCAAGTCATGTAGGGAATAGGGTCTGGGTAGCGGTGTGTGGCATGCAGTTTGGGACGTTACAATTTCAAATTTTAGAATTGAAACATTTGATATTATAAACTCTTCGTCGTAACTCTTAAAATAAAAATGGTTTAATTATTTCGCATTTCATTATAAATATTATAAACACACATAAACATAGTGTTTTAAAATAAATAAATTAAAGAAAATTATTCCAACAAGAAATAAACAATTTTATGAAAATTCATTTAAACATAACTTTATAAATCCATAGAAAACATAATTTAGAGTTAATATTAATCATATAATCAATGTAGAAGAAACATAAAACTTTATTAAAAAATAATAGAATATTTTCCTGGAAAAAAGGTATAAAATAAAGGCCTAAAAAATAAACAAACATTGTTTATATTAAAATATATTTCAAAAAAATCATTTAAAATCACATATGAATAGGGTTATTTTAAATAAAATATTTTTTTAGAAAAGAAATATCTATAAAGATAATGTTTCTATAATATAATAAATTTTGAAATGAATATTATTCCTATTACCATTAAAAATATGAGTTAAAATACCTTAAATAAATAGAATTTTTTTGTAATGGAAAATTCCATTTCAAATTTAAATTAGACCAAAAAGGCCTTATCTTCTATAAAACTTTTACTATTAATTAGGGAAATTATATAATCTTTTAAAATAAAAAATATTAAAATATAGATTCCAAAAATGATTTACTTACCTAAATCCTCAAAACAACCATATCTACTCACATATAGTTCCCAACTTTAGAGATAGAGTCTTTCTTACTCTAACTATCTATTTCAAAAAAATGAATAATGTGAAAATATTAATATATATAAGTATGAACCCCTATTATCACATATATAAATCATAAACTAATTTAACCAAATTCTAATTATATAGACAAAACTAATTTATGTATCTATAAATCAATATAAGGTCCGTAATGCCCTATTAAAATTTATTCAGGTATGTTATATTTTATTCATTTTTTCTTGGTTGAGTTATACAAAAATGTTAATTGGAGGATACCTATAATTGTGAAGTTATGGGTTTTTTGTAATTTTCAGCATAAATCATACATTTTTTGTGGTTATCTAAGAAATTATATGATGGGTAATAGGAGTACGTGATGTGTAATGGGTATTAGAAAGATCCCATGATATGATTACACAAGTTGTTAATTTTACATGCAGTGTAGAGGGTAAATATTTTTTAATGAAAAAATATCAATGGTTTTAATAAAAATTGATGGGTTTTCTATATATATGGGACCCGAGGATTACATAATGTGTAATATGATTATATAACCTCTAAATGTAAGAGGGTTGTTTTTAAGCAGGATTTTTGGCTGAAAATCTATTTCATTCATACATGAATCCTTACATTTTGATAGAGAGTCTCTTCCTTTAATGTTTTGGGTGACTCCCTCCCATCCGGATCACTTCATCCAACGATTGATCACCATTGTGTTTGGAATTTTCACTCTAGCTATGTAATACCACTAGTTCTACATTGGTTTTGGTAGAGGTTGTGGTTTGGTGGAAGCTTTGTAATTGAATAGTATTTTTGGTGTATAATTTTGAGTTTCTCAAAATACATTATATTTTGAAGGTTGATTTCTTGGTTTCTGGTCACCGTTGGTGAAAGTAATTGGGTTCTTACATGTTGAGGTAGGTGTTTCTTTTCAAAGGGATAATTTTATTAATTACATGTTGTTCATCAAAAAATAATTTTGGATTTTAATTTATTTGAAGTGTTAAATGGTTCAAAATGATTTTTTGGAAGGGAAAATATTTTCAAATGGGTGTTTTCATTTAAAATTGATTATATTATATGCTGATATTTTTGGTAGCCCATGAATATCACCTCTATACTAAATGGAGGCAGGAGAGTTAGAGTTGTTGGGAATGAGTCTCATGCAGGAGACATCATAGAAGGTTCTTCTTATTCTAATGCATATGGATATGGCACAAAGTTGACATAAGTCATATGATGATAGACCTCAATTACCCCTAGAGTTTATAAAGGGTGATCATTTATTCCTTTGGGTTTTACCCATATTGGGTCACCACAGGATATAGAGACATGGAAAGATGGTGCCTAGGTTCATTGAATTGATTAATTTTGAGGAAAGAATCAGTCCAGTGGCATACCTACTGGATATTCCATAGAGATAAAATGCTATTAATTTTTTTCCATGTGTCACAACTTTGGTGATACCACCCCAAACGTTCTAATGTGATCGATGTAGATGAATTTGATCTTGAGATAGATTCATCCTTTAAGGAGCATCCTATATGTGTGTGGGATGATAGTAAGTACATGTTTCAGGGATATAACTTACTGATAGTTTGTGTATTATGGTTGAATGGTTGTGATTAAGATAAAACATATGATAGATAAACTAATATTAGGGATCACTGGCCCAATCTGTTTGGATCACAATCTTAGAGATTCATGGGAGTATAACTCAAGGATAATCTATTATAAGATAGGGAGATTGTAAAACCATAACCATTTCTAGAGATGTTATGGGATCATTTATTATTACTCTTTCTCTTTATTTTGATAAATTTTCATTTGGGATTTACCTTTGTGTATGTTTGGGGTACATTTGAGAAAAATGGGAGAAAAAGGGAAGTGCATGGTTGGAACAAGATTTTTTCTAACCATTAACCATAGCGTAGAAAACTGTGAAACACTAGATAATGGGGATTTATACAGTTGGTACACATTTAGTCAAACCTTTTACCTTATTACGATAAACCATGCATCCCCTTGAATAGGTGCATAGTTATGTTCATAATTTGGGGAAACTATCCACCCTAAGCATCAAATCGTGTGTACAGGATTTCAATCCCCCAAAAATTATTAACAAAAATTATTGAACCCCAATATTATACCATTGAACACCCTAGATCAACATATAATCAATTTCTCTCAATTACAAAACCTCTCGGAGGTATTCCAAGGTTTTCCTACCTCCATTATCGGTGACTCAAATCCCAGTTAGTAGTTATACATCTCTAAGGGTACGTGGTTTCTTCCTGATTGGTCTTCCATTCTTATCCCTTCATTGTGAGGGATATTCCTTCATTATTTATATCTATATCTAGACTTGTGGGTCTATATCTAGAATAGTGGATCTATATATATATTTATTGTATCATGATTTTTATGACCTGGATTTAGGGATTAAGATCTGGATCTCATTCTACGTCGTTATTCTGTCAAAATAAGGGATTCTTATATTGGTGAGCATTATCAAAAGATTTAGGTTGGTGTTCTATAACTCAAATCCCAAAGTCTTGATTTAAATTATTTTTATTTAATTATATAATTTCTATTATATGTTTATAAATTGAGTTTATTATTGAATTAGTTGATTTTTTAATTAATTAATTGAGGAGATTTCAATTTGGGTATTTTAGATATTATAGATAGGGATAACTAATTGATGAATTAATTATGATATATCATGTTTTCTTATTTGATATAATTAAATTTTGAATTAATTATGAGATATTAATATTATTTATAGAGGTATTTAATTGATGTGTTAATTATGATATATTGAGTTTTTTTAGATAATTAATTTTACAATTAATTAATAGACATTGATATTGTTGATTGATATAATTTATTGATGAATTAATTATGATATATTGAGGTTTGATAATTGAGATAATTAATTGTGTAATTAATTATGGGGTATTAAATTTGGGGATGATGAATAATTAATTGGTGAATTAATTAATGGGATTTGTGTGATTAACTAATTGTTGAATTAATAATGAAATTTATGTGGATAATTTATTGTTGAATTAATCATGTGTTGATGAATGGTAACATGGTCATTCGATTGAGAAACTATAAATGATAGCATGGTCATTCAATTGTATAAAGTGTGAATCATAATGTGATAATTTTTACATATGAATTTTAATTATTTATTTATACAATTGAATACACTATTATTTGACTGGATATTGTTTCATATGTCCTTAGTGGTAGCCTACTGAGTTGTACTCACACCCTACTCGAGTTTCTTGATTAGTACTCGAATAGATTTCATGGTTCTAGGATAGGATGAGGGAAACTTCCATGTATTAGATGGTTGAGTTGGGGTGGAGCATGGATGATGGAACTAGAAGTGGTTTGGAACACACTTGGGAGTTGTTAGTATCTTTACATTTTAGTTTTGTTTTTTACACTTGGAACCTACATTAGAAATACATATCTATTGTTTTGTTTTGACAATGTATTTCTATTTTTGGTTATCATGTGTTATTGGAATATTTCTGGTTATGGTTATATATTTGGTTAATGTCTATTTATTTTCTTCTAGTGTTTTTCTATTACAAAGAGGGTATAGTCTCCCCATGACTGATATTAGAACGTTGATTCAAGTTAGCATCCACTAGCATATGGGGGGGTACAGTTCAAGTCATGTAGGGAATAGGGTCCGGGTAGCGGTGTGTGGCACACAGTTTGGGATGTTACATTTTTAAATTTTAGAATTAAAACATTTGATATTATAAACTCTTTATCATAACTCTTAAAATAAAAATTGTTTAATTTTTTCACATTTCATTATAAATATTATAAACGCATATAAACATAGTGTTTTAAAATAAATAAATGAAAGAAAATTATTCCAACAAGAAGTAAACAATTTTAGGAAAATTCATTTAAACATTACATTATAAATCCATAAAAAACATAATTTAGAATAAATATTACTCATAGAATCAATGTAGAAGCAACATCAATCTTTATTAAAAAATAATAGAATATTTTCCTGGAAAAAAGTTATAAAATGAAGGCCTAAAAAATAAACAAACTTAATTTATATGAAAATCCATTTCAAACAAATCATTTAAAAATCACATATGAATATGGTTATTTTAAATAAAATATTTTTTTAGAAAATAATTATTTATAAAGATAATGTTTCTATAATATAATAAATTTTGAAATAAATATTATTCTTATTACCTTTAAAAAGATGAGTTAAAACACCTTAAAAACATATAATGTTTTCGTAATAGTAAATTTCATTTCAAATTTAAATTAGACCAAAAACCCTATCTTCTAGAAAAAAAATTCTATTAATTAAGGAAATTATAGAATCTTTTAAAATAAAAAATATTAAAATATAGATTCCAAAAATGATTTACTTACCTGAATCCTAAAAACAACCATATCTACTCATATGTAGTTCCCAACTTTAGAGATAGAATCTTTCTTACTCTAACTATCTATTTCAAAAAAATTAATTAGGTGAAAATATTAATATATACAAGGATGAACCCCTATTATCACATATATAAATCATAAACTACTTTAACCAAATTCTTATTATATAGCCAAAAATAATTTATGTATCCATAAATAAATATATGGTCTCTAACTCCCTATTAACATTTATTCAGGTATATTATATTTTTTTATTTTTTCTTTGTTGAGTTATGCAAAAAAGTAAATTAGAGGATACCAATAATTGTGAAGTTAGCGGTCTATTGTAATTTTTGGTATAAATCATAAATTTTTGGTTGTTATCTAGGAAATTATACTATGGGTAATGGGAGTACATGATGAGTAATGGAAATTGGAAAGATCCCATGATATGATTACACAAAGTGATAATTTTACATGCAGTGTAGAGGGTAAATATTTTGTAATGGAAAAATATCAATGATTTTAATAAAAAGTGATGGGTTTTCTGTATATATGAGACCCGAGGATTACAGAATGTGTAATATGATTAAATTACCTCTAAATGTGAGAGGGTTGTTTTTAATCAGTATTTTTGGATGAAAATCTATTTCATTCATACATGAATCCTTAAATTTTGATAGAGAGTTTCTTCCTTTGATGTTTTGGGTGACTCCCTCTTGCCCGGATCACTTCATCCAATGATTGATCACCATTGTGTTTGGAATTTTCACTCCAGGTATGTAATACCTCTAGTTATACATTGGTTTTGGTAGAGGTTGTGGTTTGGTGGAAGCTTTGTAATTGAATAGTATTTTTGGTCTATAATTTTGAGTTTCTCATCATACATTATCTTTTCAAGGTTGTTTTCTTGGTTTCTAGTCACTGTTGTTGAAAGAAGTTGGGTTCTTACCATGTTGAGGTAGGTGTTTCTTTTAAAATGGATAATTTTATTAATTACATGTTGTTCATGATAAAATAATTTCGGGTTTTCATTTATTTGAAGTGGTAAATTGTTCCAAATGATTTTTTGGAAAGGAAAATATTTTCAAAGGGGGGTTTTCATTTAAAATTGATTTTATTATTTGAAAAATGGGTTTTCAATGTCCAAAAATGATTAATTTTGTTTTGAAAATGTTTTAACAAATTATGGTAATTTTTTATAATTGAATTTTGGATAATAAATGTTGGGATACATTGGTGTATATTTATAGGGTCACGGGTAGCCTTAGTGTGTGTGTGTTGAACCACTAAGAGGTATCTTTATATGATATAGACTAATTAGAATCAATATCTATTGGATTCAACGTATTCCTATTTAGGATTATGAGTTTCTAGTATGAATTTTACCATAGGATAGAGAAGAATATGAGGTGCTTTTTCATTTTCAATTTTTCATTTATTGACAATTATGGCATGATTGTTTTTATCAGGGTTTATTACTAACATGTTTATATATGAGGTTTTATCCCATAACTTCACATGATAGAATGTTACATGGATATGTGGTTACCTGTATACCTACCGATGTGTGGGTATTATTTCATATTTTTATTAGTTCTAATAGGAATATTTTGTGTTTGTGAATATGAAAGACTTTCATGATAACCAATGGAAGAAAGTGGGAAAATCATTTATAAATTATTTAGAATTATAAAAATTCTTTGTAAAAATATTTTTCTAAAATTTATAATTGTTGAACTCTTGATATTATACCTATTTTAGAAATGTTTTTGGTGCCTTACTGGGAATTTGATCACACCCTAATTAGTCCTTTGGTCATTTTTAGATGTTGTATTTTAGAATTCAGGTAAAAAGAACAACATCTTATTTCATACCACCTTCTCTTTTTAATGATTCTTTCTATTTAGGTTAGTCTTGAGGTGACTGTTGGTAATGTGGGGACATGACTTACTTTATGCATTATCTTGTTTTGGATTTTATTGTATATATTTTTTGGTATATCATATTTTTATTATTTTTAATTTGATCGTATGTCTTTTTTTTATTATATTCAGAACTAGTTTCTGTTTTCCTATTATACCTATATCATGTGACGGGTCATTTTGGTTGTCATGTCTTTTTTTTCCAGGATGGTTCACTACAATTTGGTATCAAAGGGATGAAAATCCTTAAGTTTTTTTGTACTATATGATTATGGTATTGTGTCGTAGGTACACTGGATTTAGGACCTTTATAATTTGGATAGTAGGTGTGGGATAGGGGCCTGACCAACTCACTTACATGACTGAACCGAGTTACAATGGGTGCTCATTGAATTTTAACAGGTTTGAGATATGGAAGTTTAGGTCATTTAAAATAATTTTATGGGAAAATTATTTAATTTGACTAATTTATTTTTAAGTATGAAATCATATAAATTCATTAAATTCATAATGTTTTAATAATTTTTTACCAATACTAAAGGTTTGTCCAAAAAAATTTCAATTTTATAATTACTACTTGGTTTTTGTATTTTGGTATAAAATGCCTCTAAGAAGAGATCTTCAAAAAGTGAGAGAGGAATATACAAGATAGTTTTCGTAGGTGAAGACCCAAGTGAACCCTAATTTTATATAAACTATTACTAAAAATGTTCAAACTCTCAGTCAGGTGGGTGTTTGGAACCTAGGATTTATAATGGATCATGGATCGGAATTTACTAAGCATCATCCACCCATATTTCATTGGAAAAAAGAAACCTAGGTGTCTAAGGAGTGTCTTGAGTGGATAGAGTGGTTCTTTATATTCATGAAGACTCCTAAAGACTCTAAGGTCTATTTTTTCATGTATATTATTGATGGATTATGAACGATATGGTGGGAATAATTTTTGAAATCTAAGATACATTAGGATCTTACATGGAATTGATTCATGAAATTATTTAACCAACAGTATTATCCTGATACATTTGGTGTTAAAAAACATAGGTTTTTCTGACCATAAATCTAGAGGAGTGTACTACTCTAGATTATTCGACACACTTTTCTATATTCATGAATCTGGAATCGAAGAATGTCACTAATTAGTGCCTGATGGCTTAGAGGTTTTAGTTAGGATAGAGGACTAATATTCAATTTATGTTTACACTCATCTACATTCCGACCATTGTGGAGGTATTTGACAAGGAATCTTTTTATGAGGTAGACATAGCTCAGAATTTAGGTTTGGGGTGATTTAGTTGGTTTAGTGGTTAGACTGGGTGTACCTTCTGGTGAGAAAAGGAAGCATAAGAGTGGTTAGTTTTCCTCAAGACTAGTCTCAAGGGTGATGACAGGGAATCATAAGGTCTCCACTACTAGTGTTGAAGGAGATATCATACCAATCCTAACCATGTGGAGGATCCTAAAAATTTTCATTGTCGTGGATGATCTATATATCTATATCATTTTATTTAAAATGTGTCTCATCAAAGTAGGGCAAGATCCAGATTCCCCATGGGTTCACAGGATCATAACTATTACTACACGAGTTGTGCATTTAATCCTTAGTCTATGGGTGATGTTCATTTTGATATGTTTAGATTATTTTTTATAAAGAATTATACATAAAAGGAATATAAATCCATAGTTTTTACTGTCATAGGTATTTAGTTTATCTCGTCTTCTTTGGTGCTATCTTTGTTTGATATAGGTTATACTCATTCTTTTGTATCATCAAGGATAGTTAATGTGTTTTGATGACATTTGTAACATATTCCATTATTGATAGATCTTTCAATGCCTTTGGGAAAGAGGTCTGAATAATGTTTCAAATTTCCCATGCATTGAGTGATGATAATCAATATATAGGTGGAGTGGAAATTCATAGTTATTGATCATAAAATCATTGACTTGATTATCAACATAGATTTGATGATTACTATTAAGGACAAAATATATTGTTATGACTATTAAGTTCGGTTATTATCTACTGATGGGGTTCGTCATATTTTATAGGGTGAGTGGAACTTAGATCAAGAAGATAAGGGAATGGTGTTCCCTATGATTGGGTAATATCACACAAGTTATCAGAGTTTTTTCTTGATGAATTTGACCCTTGATTGGTTTTTCAACTGCTTTATGTTGTGTTTCAATATGTTGAGGTCTTCCTAGATTATTTTTCTGGTTTTATTCCATAGAGAGAGGTTTAGTTTACTATTGACCTACTCCCTGATATGATTACCATTTCTATGTTGTCTTACTGTACAGTACATTCCAAGTTAATGGAACTTAATGTCCAGCTTGAGGACCTAGAGGCCAAAATATTAATTCATCCTATAATGAACCATGGTATTTTCATATACTCTTTTCTAAGAATTAATAAAAAATTCTTTGACATTTTATGGATTATCTAAAGTTGAATTAGGTGACCATTAAGAAAAAAATATCCTTTTCAAAGGTGTTATAATCTCTTTGATCAGTAGAGAGGGGATCCTTGTTTTTATAATATTGCCATAATTTCATGGTATCACTATATTATAGTTTTTGAATAAGATATCCCTATGAAAACATTTAGAATTTCATAAAAAAATTAGAGTTTCTGTTATTCCTTTCGGTATCACTAATTTTACTATGGTGTTTATTGCTATGATGAACCAAATAATTCATCGGTTCTTGGACTCTTTTGTTTGGGTGTTTTTGGATGATATTTTTCTGTACTCCAATTTAGAGAAGGAGTACATAGACCATTTTGATATCATTCTTCAACCCTGAAAGAAAATCATCTATACGGTAAGCTTTCCAAGTGTGAATTTTGGATTTAGAAAGTGAAGTTGTTAGGGAATGTGATATTTGAGAGGGGCGTCTTAGTATATCCTAAAAAGGTATAGATATTTATTTCCTACGAGCAGTAGGGGAATGTGTTTGAGATCCGGAGCTTTTAGGGTTTAACTGGTTACTATAGATGGTTTGTTCAGGACTTCTAAATTCTTTCTTTATCGATGATAGCTTTAACCTGTAAGGGTGTAAATTTTTAATGTAATGAAAAGTGTCAGGGATATTTTGAGGAGATAAAGTCGAGGTTTTCTTCAACACCCATTTTTATTCTTTCAGAACTGGGTTCGGGTTATGTTGTTTTCTACGATGATTCTTATATGGGTTTGGGATGTGTCCTGATATAGGGTAAATAGAATGTGGATTATTGATCCCATTAGTTACTGTCTCATGAGAATGACTATACTACCCATTATATTGAGTTTGAATCTATTATGAATTCACTCAAAATTTGGTGACATTATCTCTTTGTGGAGAGATTAATAGTAAATTTGGATCATAAGAGCCTTAAATATATTTTTACTTGAAGGGGTCTAAATTTATGATGGAGGTGTTTGGTGGAATACCATCAGAATATTGATTCTCATATTGGTTACACCCATTGGAAATGAAATTTGGTTATTGATGCATTGATAAGAAAAGTTCTGACAGATACCCTAAAGTAATCTGTTGAGGAGTGGTATTTGTTGATTTGTCTTATTGCTGAGATGATCCTTGATGTGGAATAGGTTAGTAAGTAGGTTTTTTGGCTTTTATTAAATTTAATACTTTTTTTCATGAGTTATGTTTGTCCTAGATGGCGTAAGAAAATGTGTTCCAACTCTTTAGTGAAATTATTTGTGGTGGGGATACATCAGGTGAGTGGTCACAGTATCCTAGTGGAGATTTATTCTTTTATAGTGTGTTGGTTGTTATAAATTCCTTGAAACATAAATTACTGCGAAATGGGAAATGTTATTGTTGGAAAATTCTCCCTGGGACTACCAAGATGTATCTTGACATGATTCATTAGTATTGGTGGAAATGGATGACACAACCGATAATTGATTTTTTTGTGGCTCCTTACTTATCATAGAATTAAGTTAGAGAACAAGAGAATTATAGGGGTTTTTTATCCCTTAAACATTTCAGTATGGAATTAGTATTAAATTTATATGGATTAAAGTGTTTTTATTCAATGTTATCCTAGTGGTAAGGATGAAATTTTGGAGATCATTGTCCAACTCACCAAATCAATGCATTTATTACCTATCAAGGAGATTTTTAAAGTTGAACAACATGGGGACTTCAATGTTTGTGAGATTGTGAGAAATCATTGGAGCACCTTTAAATTTGTTTATGAAATTTATCTGAGGTTCACATCTAGGTTTGGGAAGGTTTCAAGGTTAAAATGGGTTTCTTGATTAAATGAATCATGTCATAGAATCTACAGATTGATGGAAAAAACATAAAGGGATATCCAGGTTCTACAGGATATGTCCTAGACTTGTGTGCTTGATTTTAGATGATCATGGTAAAAGTATTTGATTTTTGTTAGATTTCCTATAAAAATATTTATCAGGATTTGATAGAGATAGAAACCTATGATTATTTTTATGGGAATCCATGTATATCTCCCTTGTGCTAGAAAAGTATGGGAGAGAGATCCTTTATTTGGATGAGTGTTGTTCAGGAGGTTATAAAGATGTTTCAACTGATCCAATGGTGTGTGATCATCACATAGAGTTTTTATAAATCCTATGAGGATCATATTCTTTAACCTCTATATTTTGAGGTTGAAGATCATTCCCTTCTCATAGTTCCACCTCGAGTGGGGCATCACTCCTTTGTAATGTTGGGTGAGTTCACACCAAGGTTTGTGGCCCCCTTTGAGATCATTGGAAGACTAAGGATAGTGTAATAATGGTTTCACTTGATTTATAGTCTGATATCTATCCTTGATGTGTTTCATGATTACCAATTTAAGATGTATATAACATATCATTCCCATGTGATTAGATAAAAGGATGTTGATCATGAGAATGATACCAATCTGGATGAGCAGACAGTTCAGATTATGGATCACCAAGATAAGGTGTTTTGTGGTAAAATGATCCCCCTAGTATAGGTACTATGAATGATTGGACATGATAACCATGAGATGTGGGAGAGGGAGTTTTTAATGATGCATCAGTGGCCCTCGTTTTTTATTGGTCCATGATCTTAAGGTATTTAATAGGGAATACAAAATTTATTGTAGGAATATTGTAATTCCCCATTACTTATCGATCATCTATTTTTTAACCTTTTTCTTGGTTTTCCATTTTTGTTGGTTGGGTAATGATTAAAAGGAAATTAGATTATACTTTTCATGGTGTAGTCCGGAATTTTTTTTGGAATTTTTTGCCTAAAAACTGTAGTTTGTGCTACTCTGTGGGAAATTACATGATGTTTAATGGCCACAAGACATAACCCCTGAACTGGTTACACAAAGAGATAATTTTTCACACCATGTAAAGGGTAAACATCATGTAATGGAAATATATCAGTTTTATAATAAAATAATGTGTCTTTCTAAAAATTTGGGACTCAAGGATTACACGATGTTTAATATGATTACACACCACATAAACTCAAGATGGTTGGTTTTATGTAGGATGTATAGATTAAATTCCTATTTCATTCATATAGGACTACTTGCTCAAGATTAGGATGATATTACTATGAAATTTTGGGTGACTCCATCTTATCAAAATTGCTTCATTAAATGATTGATCATCATTGTTGTTGGAATGCTTCTATATGGGTTTGTAATCCTTATGGTTCTTCTTTGGTTTTGGTTGAGACTATTCTTTGGCTGAATATTTATAATTGGATAGTTTTTTCTATTTATCCTTTTTAGTTGCTTTGTATGCCTTATCTTTTTTATGACATTTTCATGGTCTCTGATCACCATTATGAAAATACTTTAGGTTTATCTTGTGTTAATATATGTGTTTTAATACAATGGCTTAATTTTTCGAATTTCATTTTGTTATTGATAAATTAATTTGGGGTTTTCATTGATTTGAATTGATAAATGGTTTCAAAGATAACTTGGAATAGAATATGTTTTCAAAAATGGGGTTTTCATTGAAAATTGAGTTTCTTTATTGAGAAATGTGTTTTCAAACTCTGAAGTGGATTTTATTGGATTTGAAACGTTTTTATAAATTTGTGGTCATGGTTTGGAGTTGAATTTGAACAAATGAACATTGGGAACTTTGGGTGTGTTAGGATAGAGACATGGGTTGCCTTGGTTCATGTGAACCACCACTTTCGGTAACTTTTTGGGGTACCCACAGGCATGAAATGATATATATAGGATCCAATATATTCCTATTTAGTCTTGTTGTTGTCTAGTATACATTGTCCTATAGGTTAGATCCCAATATGAGGTTCTTTATCATTTATCATTTTCTATTTATTTATTTTTATCAAATTATTGATTTATCATTGATTATTTCTCATAGGTTTTCATGAGAGGTTGTATGACCTAGCTTCACATGATATGTTGTTTCATGGATATGTGGTAACATGTAAACCTATTAAATCAAGGATAAAATTTCCTATAATTATTGATTCTACTTTTCATATTTCTATTTTAATAATATTAAAGAATTTATTGAAAACTAAAGGATGAAAATGGGGAAATGATATATATATTATTTGGATTTATAAGAAATCATTGTAAAACTATTTTTTTTTAAGGTATAATTGTTCCCTTATTGACATTAGAGATTTTATATAAATAGTGATGGTATCTCACTGGGATTTTGATCAAACCCTACGTATGCCTTTGGGAATTTTTAGATGATTTTTTGTAAGATTCGGGTAAAGGGAAGAGAATATTATATAATTATGTCTTCTATTATTGATGATTCATTCGGTTTAGGTTAGACTAGAGGTGACTATTGATCATGTAATGTCTTGGAATTCTTGTTTTTTTGCCTATTTTTGCTTGTATTTTTTTCCTTTTGAGGTATCTTGACTTTTTAATCATTGAAATCTGGTTGGATTTCTTATTTTTATTTTATTCATGACTTATTTACTTTTTTATTTTTACATATATCCTATGATAGGTTGGCTCATGTGTCTTATCTAGCTGACCCATATTGGTTCATTACAAGTTTAACAATTAACTAATAGGAATCATGAATGCAATTGGTTTCTTAATCATTCATTATATATTAGTTTAATATATAGTAAAATATAATTTATACTAATTTATATCTAAAATATAGTTTCAATTATTTATATATAATTAATTTCATATAGTAAACTACATATATCACATTTCAAACATTTGAAAAAAAAAATATTATCAATGGAAGGTATGAACATACATGGGATTTGAAACCACTATTTAGATCACAAAAAGATATTTTCCAAGAAAATATTTGATTTTACTCATATAATAACCTATAATACTCTAAATTTTTATATTTAATGTAGTTTTATCACTCATTATCTTAATTTATATGATGAAAACTATTCCAGTTCATAAAAATATGATAAAAGATATTTTGTAAATGTTCCATCCCTTACCCATGACATGTTCTTACAATTTGATCCTCTATAAAAAATTAAATTTATGATCCTCTGAATGTGATCCTATCAATGTGATATATATGATATATATATATATATTAACATTGATAAATGTGGGGTGGATGATGATGGTCTATACATCATTTTAAATGGGTCATATTTTACTCAATCATTAACAATATCAGTTATAAATACACGTAGTATAATTTCTTGATGTAACAACATTATATATATTTATTTATTATTAGAGATTTTCTTCAATAATTATTTCATGTGGAATATGATGGTGATGTTCATTTAAAATTGATTATGTGCATACACAATAAATACCATGAAGAGTACCTATTAAAAAAATATCTTATATTTTTTTATTTAGATGTGTTATCCTTTATATATGATTATCTGGATTTAAGAGTTCATTGAATTCAACAAGGAACCAATGCTCTCCATTTTCCTACAGTGTTGACCCATGTGCTGAGAGGCTGAGAACCCTTCACCAGTGCAAGCTAATAAAATTTTCAAGGACCCTTATGTCACTTGGGTTTACCTTTATTAAAGATTGCGTTATTTAGAAATGAGCCAAGATTTATCTTCACATATCAATTTCATCTACCTTTTACATAAGCATTAGCCTACCCTTAAACTATTATAAATTCGAGTACCTACCCTTACATGAAGCTGATAACACATTTACATGATTCTGAAATCTCCATCACATGAATACAAGGATGGGTGTCCCTTACATGAAACCATATCCTATAATTATGTAGATCAAGATTTTACAATTTTCTTATATGCGACAAGCCATAACATACCCATAAACTAGAATTCCATTCTACTATAACATATCACATGAGTGTTATAGATTGTCTTTATTGATTTAATAGTTCTTAAAGTTACCATTACACAATATTTTAAAAAGGTCCAACATGTATTCTATTAATTTTAATTATATTCTAAAACACTTTTATCCCATTAATTTCATAACATACTAATGTATAATTTTTTCAATATTTCATAAAAATAATTGTTAATTTATCAACTTTTTTATTTTATATATCATAATTGTTGTTATAATTTTTAAATTTGTAGTTAATAAAATTATTTTTATTTAATTATTTTTTAATATCATAAAAATTAGTATTTAAAAGTAATATTCATAATTTTCTTCCATTTATCATTAAATAATTTCCAAATCTCTAATAATTAGTTTCATTTCATATTACCAATCAGTTCATAAAAAAATGTGGTTAAAATATAAATTCTCAGATGCGAAGATGTTAAATATATTTTATGATAAATAGAAATGAGTCTACATGTTATTTCTGGGATGATGAAATAAAATATTAATACTTCAATGAAAAAAAAATTAAATGAAAACATAGGGTTTTGGACAATATTAGAAAATAGAAAAATCTGTGATTCCAAAAATATAATTCTTACAGTAATATAAAAGTCCCCTTAAGAGAATATTTTTTTACACCTTATTAAATATTTTTTGAGATCTAAATCATTTTAAATAAATTTAAAATAGTTCACTATTTACTGTTATAAATATCCATATATAATTATCACATATATTTAAAAAACACTTTAAAACTCTTTATATAAACTGAATAAAAATATTTAATAATTTTATTAAATTTTTTTATATAAATATATGTATATATTCATAGAATTAACTTAATTATGAATTTATAAAATATAAAAAAACTTATAAAAAAATATATTTATCCTTTAAATAATTTTTTTGTGTCATAATGTAAACATGATAATATGAAATCATATATAAATTTTTCTTTCATTTTATTAAGGATTATCCATTTTTTTACTCAATAGTGAACCAGGTATGTGTTTTTTATTGCATGAACTAGGTTTTAAATGTTTTAAAGGAAATTATGTGGAAATTGACCAAAAATTACCATTACACAACATGAAATTCCATTACAAGATGTGTAGTCATCTTTAAAAGCATAAGGCATGTTGTGAGGAAATTCATGAAGGATTTCCAATTCATTAATAAATTACACAATATGATTCACCAATACATGTCGTGTACCTTTCAAATGTATTTCCGGCTTTCAATATTCAAATTAAAGGAAGGAACGAGTCATGAATCCCAATTACACATTGTGAACGAATTCAATTTCCTAATATAGAAGATCCATGATGATATTTGTGGATTATTTATGTAGATTCCAAATTTAAGGAGAAACCCATATATTGGAATTACACAACATGAATACTCATTACATGTTGTTGGTCGGAGTGGACACTCAAGAGGGGGGGTGAATTGAGTTCCAATTAAAATTTCTGTTAAAAAAAAATTCTATTAAAATCCCCAAATTTCAAAAACAAATTAAACTGTAGTGAATTTATATAGATTATAAAGGTTCAATTAGTTTCTCAAAGATTGATTATTTCTCAGTTAACTTAATCTTATGATTAAATTAACTTTTGAAACTAACTTACTGATTTATAATAAATATAAACACTTGCGAATTTAATTATCAAAGTATCTTTGAATATAGATTATATTTCAAAGTAATAGCAGCGGAATATGATATAAATATGTATAGTATGGATATAGAGTATAACTACAAACACAGAGAATTAACCAAGAGGTTCAGTCTCAAGCCGAGACTTAGTCCTCTCAAAAGTTTATATAAAAATGATCCACACCCTGTATCAGGGTTCAACAGGTTACAAATGTCCAGGTCCAAGACCTCTACCACTGTTCTTCGTGGGAAACAGTACAACAGCAACTAGCTGTCCAGGTCACACACGACCTCTACCACTGTTCTACATGGGAAAACAAACAACAGCAGCCAGCTGTCCAGGTCACAAGACCTCTACCACTATCCACAGTGGGAAATGAAGTGAAAAAGGTTTGCTGAGGATTTATAGATCCTCCAGTGAAAGTACAGGAGTCAGTGTGTGTGTTTAATACAGCAGATAACACACACTGCTCAAAATGTAGAATAAATAAATCACAGAGCAGAGATGTAGAGTTTAGAAATGGCTCTAGTGATTTCAGTGTAGCACTGTACTCGTTTTGGAATTGATCAGAAGTGATTCTGAGTCCTCTTCTCAATTTTGTTTGAGAAGCAGAGTGTCGTATGCTTCAGGTTCACAGGCAGTGAGATGTAGTCGATGAAGCTCTTTGATATTCTTTTGTATGCACAGAACTCTTCTTGAGTAGGGTTGATTGTATATTTGATTCTGTCTTGCTTGATTCTTCTTTTATGCACAAATCTCTTCTTGATTATGTCGTATGTCTTCCTTGTCTCTGTGTGTGTTGTCTCACGCTTGTTCTCTTCAGCAGAGTCTTCTTGTATTTATGTCACGTGCTCCGTAGGACAGAAAAGGTTTCCTTTCCGCAGGTACGAGGTACGGTTTCCTGACATCCGACAACCTTTATTAATAATCAGATAGAGCATTAAAATATACCTAATATGACCGTTGGTTAGATTAAATAAAGGTAAAGATAAAGAAATTCAAACAGTTGTTTATGACTGTTCAAGTGATCGGTAGGTCATCAGCATTAGAGTAATGATCGGTGACTCAGATAGATCAGCATCGGTCTGTCATCTGATCGGTGAGTCATTTTGATCAGCATCGGTCTGTCATCTGATCGGTGAGTCATTTTGACCAGCATCGGTCTGTCATCTGATCGGTGAGTCATTTGCATCGGTGACTCATTTGCATCGGTGACTCATTTGCATCGATGACTCATTTGCATCGGTGAGTCCTTGGATCGGTGCGTCTGATGGATCGGTGAGTCTGATGGATCGGTGAGTCTGATGGATCGGTGCGTCTGATGGATCGGTGAGTCTGATGGATCGGTGAGTCTGATGGATTAGTGAGTCTGATGGATCGGTGAGTCTGATGGATCGGTGAGTCTGATGGATCGGTGCGTCTGATGGATCGGTGAGTCTGATGGATCGGTGAGTCTGATGGATCGGTGAGTCTGATGGATCGGTGAGTCTGATGGATCGGTGAGTCTGATGGATCGGTGAGTCTGATGGATCGGTGAGTCTGATGGATCGGTGAGTCTGATGGATCGGTGCGTCTGATGGATCGGTGAGTCTGATGGATCAGTGAGTCTGATGGATCGGTGAGTCTGATGGATCGGTGAGTCTGATGGATCGGTGAGTCTGATGGATCGGTGAGTCTCATGGATCGGTGAGTCTGATGTCTGCTGAATCCAGAAGACTTCCAACATACTTTGTAAGTCAATAAGCATAGACAAAATCATGATAACATATTCACTTACAGATTGTAATTAAGTTTATGAGAAAACAAACCAGATTAAGCATTAATGGTATGTGATGATTTATGATTATTAAAACATCAAACATAGACATGAAATCAACAATCTTCCAGAGGGCTCAACAATCTCCCCCTTTTTGATAATCACAAATCTTCATATATATATAACAAAAAAATAAAGCAATAGTAAAAACATAATGAGAATAAGAGTAAAGAGATATAAATCTCCCTCTTAATTTAACATTCCCATATATATAATATTCAGATTTCTCCCCCTGAGATATTGATCTCCCTCTGAGATATTCACATCTCTCATATATATATATAGATCATTCTCCCCCTTAGATATATATTTCCCCCATTATATATATCATTCTCCCATTATATATATCTTTCTCCCATTATATATATATCTCTCTCCCATTATATATACCTTTCTCCCCCTTTGGGATAATCAAAATGGAGGGAAAAAAGATAAGGGAAAGGAGAAGCATGTTGCATAGAGTATAGAGATAAAACAAAGGAAAAAAAGAGAAAAAGAAAAAAAATATATAAAGTCACAGAAGAGGATAAGCAATACATAGATCATCCTATAAAAAACAATACATGGCTATTTGTTGGGATGCAAAGGGGCTTTCCCTTTGTCTTTTGGATCAATAGTAGGTAAGGTGGAAGGCGTGGAGGCAGGTTGTGGTTCACGGAGCTGAAGTGCCGGTAGGACAACTCTGGCAGGTGCAGTTGGAGGTGCCACAGAGATTTGGTGAGAAGGAGAAGGAGCTGGGTGAGAAGCTTTCGGAGAGACTGGTCGCAACTGAGATAGATCTTGGGCAACAGACATCTGATTTGGAGCTACATCAGAGGCACTGAGAGGTTCAGAAGTAGGGAGTACAATTGCAGTGGCCTGTGCATCCAAGTAAGGCTTCAACAGATGAATGAAGTTATAACAACCCATACTTTACATACATTGTTAATACTTCAAAATTGAAGCACACTTATTACAACATATGACAAAACCACAAAGGACCGTATAGGTATAGTGTCTTTAGAAACTGGGAAACATAAACAACTGGTTCATAAATCTTCTACAGTGTCTCCCATTTATTTCATCATATCTAGGGTCCCTTTTAGCATATTCTACTTAATATCCATCTTCCTGACCTGGGGAAAAGAAAACATAAAAGGGTGACCTCAAATGCTCATCAAGGGCAAATAAAGGAAATAAAAATCATATCATATATTTTTGAAAATCAAAACCTGCAAAAGAGATCATAATATCTTAACATGGAATAAATCATAGAAGTGAAAATGAGATCCCAATAATCATAACATAAAACTTGAAACTTTGTGGCATGCACACATAATCATGGAAAATCATTTCTTGTTAGTCATGACTCATTGCCAAGACTATCTTAGTGGACAAAGTCCCTTTCTGAACCGAGTTCACTCCTCGTTTCAGTCCTGTATCACTGAACCGAAATAACCTTCCGTTCCAGCCATGTCTATCTCATGAGATATAAAATCTTTACCCAATGCATTGGAGGGAGATATAGGTCCCACCCATCTTATAATGAATCCTTTCTTATGTGTGCCACATAATCATAAACCATACATCATAACGTATCCCATGTAATAAAAATGGGATCCTTAAACAACATGACATCATAAATCAATTCATATAAGATAAAGGAATTCATAAAAATGTTTCCATCACAATATAATCAAATCCATGTAATAATAGGGATAAAAACAGAACCCTTTTATTATCTTAGATGGAAAATAATTTTGATAAAATACTTGAACTCCATTCTTGAGGAAAATATCCTTTCTACTTCAAAACATTTTTCCTTTCATAACATGTCATACAACTTTAAAATAAAAGAAGTTGATTAAAAATAAACTTGAAAACTTGTAAAGGAAGCTTCTTGGAAATAATGTTTTAAAAATCCATTCATGCCGTATAAGTTAAAAAAACATTCTTCGTACTTTCGTCGGAAAAGTCAAAAAATACCTCGTACGAAAAACGACAAAAGATTCCTTTCATATCTTTTACTAAAAACTCACCGAAGGGTAAAAATGTATTTAAACAATTGTAGGTGGATGGAAATAATATTACATATTGATGAAACATGGATGTGGATGATAAAATACACCCCAGTAAATACTTACGAATAAACAATCTCGGATAAAAATGAGATTGTGATATTTCCCTTACCTTAGGTCCAATTTGCCTTGTTTGTGTCCGAAGCTCCTGTATAATGGTTTAAATAATGTTATTGACTTATTCCAGAATCATACATATTGATATGATATCATATATGGTCATATTCTTAGCTTCCTGTTAGTAATATTTCATTGTTACTTGTTACTCGGGTCTTTATTGCCTTTTGTTCTTACGCGTGTTTTGCCGAATAAATTCTTATTCTTATTTCAAGGTTATAGATACCTTATATCCATAATGGTATTAGTGTAACATATATCATATTTATTCATTCAATTCATTTATATAATTACTATGTAATGATGATCATGTAGAACGAGTCGCATCACATCGTGGAGACGGTATTCTGTACGTACGCACGAGTGATGATATCGTTCCTATGATCGTGGAAATGTATTGGAGTATATATATATTATTTCAGTATCAATATTACTTTATAATAATCATAAATAGTTACTCATTACACCATTATACCCATCCTTGTAAAGTGATGGTGGAAAAATAGATTACACCACGGCGTGGAGACGGTATTCCGTACGTACGCACGCGCGGTGATTTCATTTTTCCGTAGGATGGATAGAAGGTGAATTAGGGTTGTTTCATATTTATAATAACATATCAGTATGTAAGTAATACTGATGTTATTACTTCATCATGAAAAAACTAAATAAGAAGAAGTTGAAGAAGAAAGAAATTGAAAAGATCGGTAATGGATATTACCTCTTCTTTGGAACGCCTCTTTGAATCCTCCACTTAAGGAACTAAGAGTGGTCTTTGGAGAAGAACAGGACCTATAGGACTATTCTAGGGAAGTGGAGAGGAGAAAATGGCAGGGGTTGGCCTAGCTTGAGTGGTCAATTTGGTGTGAGGAGGAGGGGGAGGAGGTGCCCATTTATAAGGGAGGAGAGGGGCACCTTAGGAATATCTCAAAATATTATTTTATATTAAAGTCAAAATCGGTTTATAATGGTTCCAAAGGGTCTTATTTCGAAGATAAAGTGGGGAAGGGTCGAAATCCTATCAACCAATAGGATTTAGACAAGTTTAGGGTATTATTTTAACCTTATCAATTAGATTTAACTCTAAGTTAAATAATTTAACTTTTACCATGTCTTTTTGTTTTCTTTCACTATATGGTTAATACACTTACTATAACATGCCAAACGAACCCAAAATTGTTTATTATTAAAATATATATCCTTATATAAGTCATTTGGCCGAACCTTAGATTTTTAGGAATACAATAACAATTAATAATATAATATTTGATTTAAAAACTATTTTGTGTCAATTTTGACACTATTTGATATATGATTTTTGTGAAAGTCATAACAGAATTATATGTTCGAACCAAGTTTATTAAATCAACACTAATATATCATAGTAACCTATAAAATTAGTGGAATTCATAAAAAGTCTTAAATTACATTTATTTTGGTGTTTATAACATCAATTATGTCAATATTTCATTAATAAGATAATTACTGCATCATCATTGTGTCATAAATAAATTAAATTATTTAAACTCTAAAAATTACAAATAAAATACCATTATGTAGGAAATATTTTTATCTTTCTAATGAATTTTTATAATCTAAAATCCAGCATATATAACCCTATGTAACAATTGTTTTTCTAAAAGATATATGCTTGTGTCATTTTTGTATTCATTTTAACATAATTAAAATAAAGTGTCATTATCACTTACAAGTGGATCAATTGGGTCCCAAAATCGACCCAAAGATGCCCATGGTCGACCATGTACCAACCAATAGGTTTTTGACACGTTTTAGGGTAATTTAATATTATTATAATATTATTTTTTAACCCTTATTTACCGGATTTACCCTTAACCATGGTAAATAAAATATTTACCGCAGTAATTATTCAAAATGTCTAAAAATAAAAGTTACCTATTTACACAATTTGAACATCCTGATTCCAAATATGGAATCCATTTTTCTAAATTCAAAACACAGAAGTGGCAGAAATTAATTTAAAATTAACTCCCGCTGTCAAAACAAAAAGCGTGTTTTTAAAAGATAATAACTATCAAAAGATTGACACTTGTTTATGTTCGGTTTAATTGTAACATTGTGTCCAATAACCAACATTATATTAAGTGGTAAAAATATATTCTAAATATAATTTAAAACCACTCAAATTCATAATTTATCACTATTAAATGTTTTGATTAAAAAAGTTGTTTTTAATTAAAATTTAGTAATTTTCACTATTCATCAAAATATTAAAGTTATCCGAAAAGTACCAAAATTTCACCTTAGGCTAAATTTGATATTCTGAGTCCAAAAATGAAGTCCATTTTGAAAAATAAAATTTATAAAATTTTAAAAAGTGGTTATTACTATTCATAACGGCTAGTTTTAATAGCATATTGTTATTTAGTGAAACTCGATATTGCGTACGACGAAAGCTATCGAGGAAGGTCGCGATTGCGTGTAAAGTAATCCAAGCAAGTGTTTTATAGAAAAAGATTGCTTTGATGATTTATATAACATAAAAGTCTCAGGTGTTACATTCTACCCCCCTTAAAAAGAATTTCGCCCTCGAAATTCGTCACTTTGTAACAAACAGATGAGGATACTTCTCCCTCATCATATCCTCAAGCTCCCAAGTAGCTTCTTCAAGTTGGTGGTTCCTCCATAAAACTTTCACCAATCGAGTGGTCTTGTTTCATAGAACTTTTTCGCTACGATCCAGAATCTCTATCGGCTGTTCTTCATAAGAAAGATCTTGCTCCAGCGGTACAACTTCTGAGCTGAGTACATGTGAAGGATCAGGTATGTACTTTCTCAGGAGAGATACATGGAACACATCGTGAACTTGAGAGAGATTCGGTGGAAGCGCCAATTGGTAAGCTACCTTCCCAACACGATCCAGTATTTCGAAAGGACCGATATATCTAGGGCTCAACTTCCCCTTCTTTCCAAATCTCATAACCCTCTTCCAGGGAGATATTCGTAAGAACACTTTATCACCCACTTCAAACTCTAGGTCTTTTCTTCGGTTGTCGGCATAACTTTTCTGTCGACTCTGAGCTGCTCTTATGTGTTGTTGAATAGATCTGACCTTTTCTGCCATTTCATCAACGAGATCAGGTCCTAATAGCTTTCTTTCCCCAACTTCATCCCAGCAAGTTGGAGTCCTGCATTTCTTTCCATAGAGAGCTTCATAAGGAGCCATCTGAATACTGGAGTGAAAGCTATTATTATAAGAAAATTCCACCAAATGTAGGTGTTGATCCCAACCTCCTTTGAAATCCATAGAGCAAGCTCTCAACATATCTTCTAGGGTTTGAATTGTTCTCTCAGACTGACCGTCTGTCTGGGGATGATAAGCAGTGCTGAAACTCAACTCTGTATCCAGAGTATGCTGAAGACTTCGCCAGAACTTCGAGGTAAATCTCGGATCCCGATCAGATATAATAGAAAGTGGTACTCCATGAAATCTTACCACTTCATTTACATATATCCTGGCAAGCTGATCTAGAGAGAAATCCTCTCTAATAGGAATGAAGTGTGCAGACTTTTTAAGACGATCAACTATGACCCAGATAGCATTATTGCCTTTGGATGTTTTAGGAAGTCCTGTGACAAAGTCCATAGTGATGTTTTCCCATTTCCATTCGGGTATGGGTAATGGTTGTAACATCCCCTTAGACTTCTGTCTCTCAGCTTTAACTTGTTGACAAACCAAGCATCGAGAGACATATTCAGCAACATCTCTTTTCATGCCATCCCACCAGAAGTACTCTTTCAGGTCCCTATACATCTTTGTGCTTCCAGGATGAATAGAGAATGAAGAACTATGAGCCTCATCCAGCAGCTCCTTCTTTAATTCGGGGATGGAAGGAACACAAACCCGATTCCTGAACTTTATTATCCCATCACAATCAAGGTTGAATTCAGGAACATTTCTCACCTTCTTTTGTAACTCGACATCTTCTTTATGTGCCTCCTTAATCTTCACATGTATAGATGGTTGAACATTCATTTGAGAAAGATAAGATTTTTCCCCTTCCATTATAATTCCAAGATCCATCCTTTGTAAATCCATAAATATTAGATCTTTTGTGATCCTCATCATGGATAAACTATCATGGTCTTGTCGACGTAATGCATCTGCCACCTTGTTTGCTTTCCCAGGGTGGTAATGGATTGAGCAGTCATAATCCTTAATCAGCTCCAACCATCTTCTTTGACGCATATTCAACTCCTTTTGTGTGAAAATATACTTTAAACTTTTATGATCAGTATAAATATCACACCTTTCACCATAAAGGTAATGCCTCCAAATCTTTAATGCAAAGATTACCGCAGCCAACTCCAAATCATGTGTTGGGTAATTTTGCTCATGGATTTTCAACTGTCGTGAGGCATAAGCTATCACCATATCATTTTGCATAAGAACACACCCCAATCCCTTCTTGGATTCATCACTCTAGATCACAAACCTTTCTCCACTACAAGGCAGTGTGAGCACAGGTGCACTGGATAACCTTCTTTTCAACTCCTTGAAATTCTCTTCACATTCCTCTGTCCAGACAAACATAACTCCTTTCCGAGTCAACTTGGTGATTGGATTAGATAATCGTGAAAAATCTTTTACAAAACGTCGATAATATCCAGCCAAACCAAGAAAACTTCGGATCTCAGTTACTGTTGTTGGTCTCGACCATCTTTCGATAACCTCTGTTTTTGCTGGATCCACAGATATCCCCTCTTTTGAGATTATGTGACCCAAAAATGCAACTTTTTGAAGCCAAAATTCACACTTGGTAAATTTGGCATAAAGCTTCTCCTTTCTCAGGGTCTTCAATATAATTCTCAAGTGATCTTCATGTTCTTCCTTGATCTTTGAATAGACAAGAATATCATCTATAAAGACTACCACAAATTGATCAAGATAGTCTCTAAAGACTCTATTCATTAGATCCATGAAGATAGCAGGGGCATTAGTAAGACCAAATGGCATCACTATAAATTCATAGTGTCCATACCTTGTACGGAAAGCCGTCTTTGGTATATCCTCCCTTTTGACCCTTAATTGATGATACCCTGAACGAAGATCAATCTTGGAAAAGTATTGAGCTCCGCGTAGTTGGTCAAACAAGTCATCAATGCGTGGGAGAGGATATTTGTTCTTGATAGTGATCTTGTTAAGTTCTCAATAATCAATGCAGAGTCTCATTGATCCATCTTTCTTCTTAACAAATAGAACAGGTGCTCCCCAAGGTGACGCACTAGGGCGTATGAATCCCTTATCAATATTCTCTTGGAGTTGCTTCTTCAATTCCTGCAACTCAATTGGGGCCATTCTATAAGGTGTCTTTGAAATAGGCAAATCACCCGGTACGAGTTCTATTGAAAACTCAACTTCACGATTTGGTGGAAGACCTGGTAATTCCTCCGGAAAGACATCATCAAACTCTCGTACAATGGGCATATTCTTAATCGTAAGTTTCTCTCCAACCATTTGAGATAAATAACCTTCATTTAGTGGAATCATGACCCATAAGATGGAAGGAATTTCCACTGGAAGGTTATGTTCATCCTTGCATTGATAGACGATCGTAGATTGATCTGGAATATGAAATGTGACTTCCCTTCTTTGGCAATTGATATGAGCTCCATGTAGAGAAAGCCAATCCATGCCAAGAATCACATCAAATTCTACTAAAGGATGGATCACAAGATTTGCATGAAGCACTTTCCCACAAACTTCAATCGGAGAAGAATTATAAACTTTTGATGCGATTGATGTGCCATTAGGTGTTGTCACAGCTAACTCAACATCTAATTGTTGAGGTAATACGGTGATACCCTTAGAAAATTCTTCAGAAATAAAAGAGTGGGTGGATCCAGAATCAAATAAAACATTTTCTACTTTAGAGTGGATGGTAAGTGTACCTTTCACCACTTCGTTATCGTACTCCACATCGCTGATAGAAATTGCATGTGACTTTCCTTTTGTCTTTAGCCTTAAGATTTTGTTGACGTCGACCATCATCATCCACCCTTGGATTTGGGCATTGATTGGCATAATGCCCCATCTCCTTTCACTTGAAACATTGAAGTGTAGTAGGTTCATTCTGTGTATCCCTTCCTTTGTTTGCGTCATTAGACATCTTCTTCCCATTATCACGGAATTCAAATGCCCGATGACCTTCCTTTCCACATTTAAAACATTTACTTGTCCCTTTAAGACAACTCCCTCCATGTTTCTTTCCACACTTTGAGCATAAGGGAAAGTTCATCTTCTTTTCAGTGTGCTCTTTAGAGTTTCCTTTGAATTCCATCTTCCTCTTCTTATCAAACCCATGTGACTGATGGGTTACTCCAATCTCCATCTCGACTTTGAGAGCACATCGAACGATTTCCTCGTAGCTATTGAAGTCCCTTATGGCTAACGCCCTTCGAAGACTTGGTTTTAAGCCACTAAAGAATCGATCGATCTTACTCTCAGGTTGGATAATAATACCAGAAGCGTACCTTGCAAGTCTTGTAAAATTTGCTTCATAGGTACTAACAGATTCATCATCCCTTTGCTTCAGTTCAAGGAACTCTTTCTCCATCTTTGTTCGGAGAATACGAGGGAAGTACTTATTGAAAAATAAGTTCTTGAACTCGTCCCATTCCATAGACTCAATTTCATCCCTTTGCCTCGTATTCTTAATAAGATTCCACCATTGATCAGCATCTCCTTCCAAACAATACACTGCTAGGATGACTTTATCATGTTCAGAACATTGAAGAACTGAAAATATCTTTTCAGTTGTACTAATCCATTGTTCAGCAACTAATGGATCAGTAGACCCACTGAAAGAAGGTGGACGCTGCCTCATGAAGGATTCAACAGAATGTTGCTCCTTCCTTTGCTCGTTTGGAAGTCCTGCATGATTCATAGCTTGAGAAAGTTGTGTGAGCATGGCTACAAGATTTTGCATTCCAGCTCCCATATCGTTTGGTTTCTCAGGGGGACAATCATTGCATTGCCCATCGCATTCCGCATTAACACGGTTCCTTCGGGTTCCAGCCATTGACTAAAACCAAGAAGAATAGTGTGAGCAACACTAATTATAATAGGAAAACCACATAATTCAAGAATAAAATTTTCATGCTTAAGGTCTTATCCTAGGTTATTCAAGGACATTTCTAAAACACTAAGATTGTGTTCTATGCTTAGACTTATCCTTAGGGTTCTTACTAAGGCTTTCACATCCTAGTTTCCAAAGGTTGACTATACCTTTCCTCTGATACCAACTATAACGACCCATACTATACATACATTGTTAATACTTCAAAATTGAAGCACACTTATTACAACATATGACAAAACCACAAAGGACCGTATAGGTATAGTGTCTTTAGAAACTGGGAAACATAAACAACTGGTTCATAAATCTTCTACAGTGTCTCCCATTTATTTCATCATATCTAGGGTCCCTTTTAGCATATTCTACTTAATATCCATCTTCCTGACCTGGGGAAAAGAAAACATAAAAGGGTGAGCTCAAATGCTCAGCAAGGGCAAATAAAGGAAATAAAAATCATATCATATCTTTTTGAAAATCAAAACCTGCAAAAGAGATCATAATATCTTAACATGGAATAAATCATAGAAGTGAAAATGAGATCCCCATAATCATAACATAAAACTTGAAACTTTGTGGCATGCACACATAATCATGGAAAATCATTTCTTGTTAGTCATGACTCATTGCCAAGACTATCTTAGTGGACAAAGTCCCTTTCTGAACCGAGTTCACTCCTCGTTTCAGTCCTGTATCACTGAACCGAAATAACCTTCCGTTCCAGCCATGTCTATCTCATGAGATATAAAATCTTTACCCAATGCATTGGAGGGAGATATAGGTCCCACCCATCTTATAATGAATCCTTTCTTATGTGTGCCACATAATCATAAACCATACATCATAACGTAACCCATGTAATAAAAATGGGATCCTTAAACAACATGACATCATAAATCAATTCATATAAGATAAAGGAATTCATAAAAATGTTTCCATCACAATATAATCAAATCCATGTAATAATAGGGATAAAAACAGAACCCTTTTATTATCTTAGATGGAAAATAATTTTGATAAAATACTTGAACTCCATTCTTGAGGAAAATATCCTTTCTACTTCAAAACATTTTTCCTTTCATAACATGTCATACAACTTTAAAATAAAAGAAGTTGATTAAAAATAAACTTGAAAACTTGTAAAGGAAGCTTCTTGGAAATAATGTTTTAAAAATCCATTCATGCCGTATAAGTTAAAAAAACATTCTTCGTACTTTTGTCGGAAAAGTCAAAAAATACCTCGTACGAAAAACGACAAAAGATTCCTTTCATATCTTTTACTAAAAACTCACCGAAGGGTAAAAATGGATTTAAACAATTGTAGGTGGATGGAAATAATATTACATATTGATGAAACATGGATGTGGATGATAAAATACACCCCAGTAAATACTTACGAATAAACAATCTCGGATAAAAATGAGATTGTGATATTTCCCTTACTTTAGGTCCAATTTGCCTTGTATGTGTCTGAAGCTCCTGTATAATGGTTTAAATAATGTTATTGACTTATTCCAGAATCATACATATTGATATGATATCATATATGGTCATATTCTTAGCTTCTTGTTAGTAATATTTCATTGTTACTTGTTACTCGGGTCTTTATTGCCTTTTGTTCTTACGCGTGTTTTGCCGAATAAATTATTATTCTTATTTCAAGGTTATAGATACCTTATATCCAGAATGGTATTAGTGTAACATATATCATATTTATTCATTCAATTCATTTATATAATTACTATGTAATGATGATCATGTAGAACGAGTCGCATCACATCGTGGAGACGGTATTCCGTACGTACGCACGAGTGATGATATCGTTCCTATGATCGTGGAAATGTATTGGAGTATATATATATTATTTCAGTATCAATATTACTTTATAATAATCATAAATAGTTACTCATTACACCATTATACCCATCCTTGTAAAGTGATGGTGGAAAAATAGATTACACCACGGCGTGGAGACGGTATTCCGTACGTACGCACGCGCGGTGATTTCATTTTTCCGTAGGATGGATAGAAGGTGAATTAGGGTTGTTTCATATTTATAATAACATATCAGTATGTAAGTAATAATGATGTTATTACTTCATCATGAAACAACTAAAGAAGAAGAAGTTGAAGAAGAAAGAAATTGAAAAGATCGGTAATGGATATTACCTCTTCTTTGGAACGCCTCTTTGAATCCTCCACTTAAGGAACTAAGAGTGGTCTTTGGAGAAGAACAGGACCTCTAGGACTATTATAGGGAAGTGGAGAGGAGAAAATGGCAGGGGTTGGCCGAGCTTGAGTGCTCAATTTGGTGTGAGGAGGAGGGGGAGGAGGTGCCCATTTATAAGGGAGGAGAGGGGCACCTTAGGAATATCTCAAAATATTATTTTATATTAAAGTCAAAATCGGTTTATAATGGTTCCAAAGGGTCTTATTTCGAAGATAAAGTGGGGAAGGGTCTAAATCCTATCAACCAATAGGATTTAGACAAGTTTAGGGTATTATTTTAACCTTATCAATTAGATTTAACTCTAAGTTAAATAATTTAACTTTTACCATGTCTTTTTGTTTTCTTTCACTATATGGTTAATACACTTACTATAACATGCCAAAAGAACCCCAAATTGTTTATTATTAAAATATATATCCTTATCTAAGTCATTTGGCCGAACCTTAGATTTTTAGGAATACAATAACAATTAATAATATAATATTTGATTTAAAAACTATTTTGTGTCAATTTTGACACTATTTGATATATGATTTTTGTTAAAGTCATAACAGAATTATATGTTCGAACCAAGTTGATTAAATCAACACTAATATATCATAGTAACCTATAAAATTAGTGGAATTCATAAAAAGTCTTAAATTACATTTATTTTGGTGTTTATAACATCAATTATGTCAATATTTCATTAATAAGATAATTACTGCATCATCATTGTGTCATAAGTAAATTAAATTATTTAAACTCTAAAAATTACAAATAAAATACCATTATGTAGGAAATATTTTTATCTTTCTAATAAATATTTATAATCTAAAATCCAACATATATAACCCTATGTAAAAATTGTTTTTCTAAAAGATATATGCTTGTGTCATTTTTGTATTCATTTTAACTTAATTAAAATAAAGTGTCATTATCACTTACAAGTGGATCAATGGGGTCCCAAAATCGACCCAAAGATGCCCATGGTCGACCATGTATCAACCAATAGGTTTAAGACACGTTTTAGGGTAATTTAATATTATTATAATATTATTTTTTAACCCTTATTTACCGGATTTACCCTTAACCATGGTAAATAAAATTTTTACCGCAGTAATTATTCAAAATGTCTAAAAATAAAAGTTACCTATTTACACAATTTGAACATCCTGATTCCAAATATGGAATCCATTTTTCTAAATTCAAAACACAGAAGTAGCAGAAATTAATTTAAAATTAACTCCCGTTGTCAAAACAAAAAACGTGTTTTTAAAAGATAATAACTATCAAAAGATTGACACTTGTTTATGTTCGGTTTAATTGTAACATTGTGTCCAATAACCAACATTATATTAAGTGGTAAAAATATATTCTAAATATACTTTAAAACCACTCAAATTCATAATTTATCACTATTAAATTTTTTGATTAAAAAAGTTGTTTTTAATTAAAATTTAGTAATTTTCACTAT
Source organism: Viscum album (assembly GCA_963277665.1). Lineage (NCBI taxonomy): Eukaryota > Viridiplantae > Streptophyta > Magnoliopsida > Santalales > Viscaceae > Viscum > Viscum album. The sequence goes on along the minus strand of OY728129.1, from coordinate 407,253,536 downwards.
TCATCAAAATATTAAAGTTATCCGAAAAGTACCAAAATTTCACCTTAGGCTAAATTTGATATTCTGAGTCCAAAAATGAAGTCCATTTTGAAAAATAAAATTTATAAAATTTCAAAAAGTGGTTATTACTATTCATAACGGCTAGTTTTAATAGCATATTGTTATTTAGTGAAACTCGGTATTGCGTACGACGAAAGCTATCGAGGAAGGTCGTGATTGCGTGTAAAGTAAGCCAAGCAAGTGTTGTGTAGAAAAATATTCCTTTGATGATTTATATAACATAAAAGTCTCGGGTGTTACAGAAGTCCTGAATGACTTCTGCTCCATACTTCATAGCTTTTTCAAAATCATCTTTATTCTCCATGAACTGTGATAAGGTTGGGGTAAAATCTTGCAATTGGCGAACTTGAGTTTTGAAGGCCTGAGTGACAGGAGGTAATTTCAGATTCTCTGTCAAGACTTTGAAGTTTGCATCCATCTCATGCTCTGTATAAATCTTGGAAAAGTAAGTATCAACTTTTTCCTTGATCTCTTGCAGGGCTTTCGTAGCATCTTCTGAATATACCAAGGCCATCTTATGACTGTTATCATAGAGCTCTTTCATCTTCCTCAAAGATTCTAAATCAAGAATTTGTCTTACAGCAGCTAACTCTTCATGCACAACTTCTCTTAGAGATTCTATCTCACGGGTAGTGATCTTGGTTACCTTGCCTGTACTGGCTTGGCCGACTATGTGAGTTAGTTCAGCTTTCAACTTCCTCAGGTCAGACTTGTTGAGATGTTCAATCAGATTTCTCAAAACTTCCATCATACTAGAGATGGTTTATCTGAACTCATTTGATAGAGATACCAGTCCAGTGTGAAGATCCTTCATAGTCTGATTCAAAAAGGATATTTGCCTGCCAATAAGTTCACCAGTATCAGTCAGGTCTGGCTTGAGAACATCTGAGACTGCCGTTGAAAAAGCTTTCAAGGAATTTTTAGAAACGTGCAGAGATACTTGATGAAGGGCATTGGAAATTTCTTCTCTGACTATGTCTCTCACAGTTGTTAGCAATTCAATATTAAACATATCAAGATCATCTTGAGATATTTCAGAACCAGGTAAATTTACATTTACAGGATCAACAGCAGGAATAGATCTTGCTTCTCTTGGAAGGTTCCTTTTCACAGCTGCAGCAGATTCTGGCAATTCTTCTTCTTCTTCAGAATATTCTAAGCCCAACACAGCATAACCAGGGTAGTCATCCCAAACAGCAGCACACAGGGTATATTTTGGTTTTTCATAGCTTGTTGTTCCACTGATTTTTGGTGAGTCAGCCTTGCCACTGATATGGATTTCTTGTACTGACTGAGGTTGTTCTACTTGATCTTCAGCAAGACCATCCACCGGTCTGTTAACACCATCAACAGCAGCTTCAACATCATCAGCATCATCATCATCACCATCATGATTGTCATCAGCATCACCTTGCTCATTATTACTCTTCTCAGAGTCTTCACTGTGATATTCTTCAGTATCAGAATCTTCTTCATCACCAAGAATAGGTTCTGACTCTGGTAGGGTTAAGGGTGGACTAGCAGGTCCAAATTCTATTCTTTTCTTGGGACTAGTAGTGTCAGGATCACTCCTATCATCAGGAGAAGACACACTTCCTTCTGCAGTCGCAGCTTCTTCTTGCTCATCATCATTAGAATAAACTGGTTCCTCATCTGGTTTTAATCCAGGGTCTCTCAAATCCTTTGGCATCTTGCCATGATCTATGGGATTGTAGGCTTCATACAATTTATCTTCATCTGCAACCCATCACTTCTTCCATGGATTCCAATTTATTTTCATCCTCTTGCAGATCACTTTGTTAAGACAGAAGGTACGCTCTGTTTCAACAACTTCATCATCTTCATCAACACATTCCAGATTCTTGAGCATAGTAGATATCATTTTTGAATAAAACAACGCTATGGCTTTCTTGGAAGGTTTCAGCATACCAGCTATGTGGACCATCACATATCTACACAGGTTAATCTTTTCATGGGTTTTGAGCAGAAACAACAGAAAAACATCTTGAAACTTAACAGCAGTAAAATCTCCTCTTCGAGGGCAGAGTTGGTGCTGAATAAACTTGAATAGGAGTCTGCTTTCACCATCTAATTCTGAAGTTGTGATTCTCCTCGATTCTCTATTTCCTGTCAGAAGCTCCAGAGCTAGCTCATAAGAAAAATAGTCAGTGATTGGAGGTATATTTCCAGCATAGTCCTCATATCGACCTTCATGAGGTACATTTAAACATTCAGCCCACTGGTTAGATGATAAAGATATTTTCTTTCCTTTTACAAGAGACGACATCCTAGCAGCTTCCACACCATCAAGAGTTATTTTCAGGTTCATGTAGAACTCATGTACTAGCTTTGGATAATCTATTCGGGTGTTGTCTGAAAACCAGTCTATCCATCCTTGCGATTCAAGAACTTGTAGCAACAGTGACTTACTTGACAGAAGCCACGCAGAGTTGACTTCTTTTTCTACAGCAACAATCCTAGTTTCCAGGTTCGGATTTACTGATCATTGAGAGGTACTACTCGACTCGCCTCGAGCACGCTTTAAAGGTATAGGGCTATCTGGTCCTTTGCTCGGTCTCTTTTTCTTAGTCATTTGAAGATTTTGGGAAGGCAGGAGTTCGAAGGTTCGAAGGTTCGAAGTAGAGGGGAAGAGATGTTGAGAGGTTCGGCGGGAAATGAAAGGTCAAAGGTTTAGGGAAGATAAATAGCCGCGTATCATTTATTTTATCATTTAGGGTTTCCATAAAAAGTAATTTACTAATTAATAAAAAGTAATTGAAAATAGATCGGTTTGACGGAACAGTGTGACAGATCGGTTCCACAGATCGGTTTCACAGATCGGTTTCACAGATCAGTTTCACAGATCAGTTTCACAGATCAGTTTCACAGATGAGTTTCACAGATCGGTTTCACAGATCGGTTTCACAGATCGGTTTCACAGATCGGTTTCACAGATCAGTTTCACAGATCAGTTTCACATATCAGTTTCACAGATCAGTTTCACAGATCAGTTTCACATATCGGTTTCACAGATCAGTTTCACAGATCAGTTTCACAGATCAGTTTCACAGATCGGTTTCACAGATCGGCTTCACAGATCAATCATACACAACTCTTGTTTAATAAATTTCATTCTTTCATAGCATAAGGGCTTTGTGAAGATATCAGCTAATTGATTTTCAGAACTAACAAATTCTAGAGAAATATCACCTTTCTGATAATGATCTCTTAGAAAGTGATGTCTGACATCAATGTGCTTAGTTCTAGAGTGAGACACAGGGTTCTTGGATATGTTTATTGCACTAGTGTTGTCACAGTTAATTGAAACATGTTTAAAATCAAATCCATAATCCAATAAAGTGTGTTTCATCCACAGAATTTGTGCACAGCAACTACCAGCAGCTATGTATTCTGCCTCGGCAGTAGACAATGCAACTGAATTCTGTTTCTTACTACACCATGATACTAGGGATTTTCCAAGCAAATGACATGTTCCAGATGTGCTCTTCCTATCTAACTTACATCCTGCAAAGTCAGCATCTGAATAGCTAGTTAGATTAAATGATTGTCCTTTTGGATAAAACAAACCTAAATTTACAGTATATTTAAGATACTTAAAAATCCGTTTAACAGCTAGTAAGTGTGATTCTTTAGGATTATCTTGAAATCTAGCACACATACATACACTAAACATAATATCTGGTCGACTAGAAGTAAGATAAAGTAAGCTTCCAATCATACCTCTGTAATTGGTTTGATCAACTGGTTTCTCAGTCTCATCAACATTCAATTTACAGGTAGTACTCATAGGTGTATCACTTTCCTTAATACTATCCAATTCAAAACGTTTTAAAAGATCCTTTGTATATTTACTTTGATTTAAAATAATGCCATCTTCATTTTGAAATACTTGAAATCCATGAAAGTACTTAAGCTCTACCATTAAGCTCATTTGAAATTCATTTTGCATACTTTTTGAAAAATCAATACATAAAGATTGTTTAGAAGATCCAAAAATAATATCATCAACATATATTTGTACAACTAAAACATCTTTAGAAATTCTTTTAATGAAAAGAGTTGGATCAGCAATCCCTTTAGTAAAACCATTTGAGATAAAGAAATTTCTAAGTCTATCATACCAACCTCTTGGAGCTTGTTTTAAACCATACAAAGCTTTAGAAAGTTTAAAAACTTGATTTGGAAAATGGGGGTTAGTAAATCCAGGTGGTTGTTCTACAAAAACATCTTCAATTATAAAACCATTTAGAAATGCACTTTTCACATCCATTTGATATAACTTGAAATTCAGATGTGATGCATATGCAAGTAAGATTCTAATAGCTTCTAATCTAGCTACAGGTGCAAAGGTTTCCTCATAGTCAATTCCTTCTTCTTGATTGTAACCTTGTGCAACTAGCCTAGCTTTATTTCTAATGATGTTTCCAGATTCATCTACTTTATTTCTGAACACCCATTTTGTGCCTATTGTCAAAGTGTCCTTAGGTCTGTCAACTAATTCCCAGACTTTGTTTCTTTCAAACTGATTTAATTCTTCTTGCATAGCCATTACCCAAAACTCATCATTGATAGCATCATTGATATTTTTAGGTTATGACTATGAAAGAAAGGCTTGATGTTCAACCTGATTTCTTAGAGAAGCTCTAGTCTGTGTTCCTCTATATAGATTTCCTACAACAGCGTCTAAAGGATGATTCTTTAGAGTCTTAGATGGTCTTGAAAAGATAGGGCTAGAAATTTTAGATTCATCTACAGATTGAGGTTCAACAGAAGCAGGTTCTGGAGAATTTCCAGAGCTGGATGTTTTAACTATAGGTCCATTGTATTTATCATTGAGATTCAAACCAGAGAGATCATCTTCAAGAGAGATTTTAGGTTCATGTGGATCAGTTTCATCAAATTTGATGTGAACAGATTCTTCCACGCATTTGGTTCTTTTATTGAAAACTCTATAGGCTTTACTAGAGATAGAGTAACCTAGGAAAATTCCTTCATCACTCTTGGATGCAAATTTGTCAAGATTGTCTCTAGTATTGAGAATGAAGACTTTGTAGCCAAAAACTTTGAAGTAGTTAACCTTGGGTTTCCTATGGTTCCACAACTCATAAGGGGTCCTCTTAAGAACAGGTCTAATTAAGACTCTATTAATGACATAACAAGCTGTATTAACAGCTTCAGCCCAAAAGTAAATAGGCAGCTCGTATTCATTGAGCATGGTTTTAGCTATTTATTGCAAGGTTCTATTCCTTCTTTCTACTACACCATTCTGTTGGGGTGTCCTAGGGGCAGAAAAGTTATGAGAATAGCCATTGAGTGAGCAATAAGATTCAAAATCTTGATTTTCAAACTCACGACCATGATCACTCCTCAGGGTCTTAATCTTAAGTCCACTAAGATTCTCTACAGACTTGGAATATTTAATAAATTAAGAACAAGCTTCACTTTTGTGAGCTAGAAAGTATACCCAAGTATATCTAGAAAAATCATCTATGAGAACATAGACATAGTGCTTCCCATTTAGACTAGAAACTCTTGATGGTCCAAACAAATCCATGTGAACCAACTCAAGTGGTTGAGAAGTTGAGACTTCTTTATTTGATTTAAAAGAAACTTTATGTTGCTTTCCCTTTTGACAGGGATTACAAACTTTGTCTGCTGGAAATTCAAGTTTGGGTAAGTCTCTAACTAAGTTCTTCCTAGAAAGTTTTCTAAGTGAGTGCACATTGCAGTGTCCTAATCTTCTGTGCCAAAGCCAAGACTCTTTATGAAAAGCATTTAAGCAAGGAATGTTCTATTTAGCTAAAGAATCTAAATCAACAGCATAAACATTTTCATTTCTTAAAGAAGAAAATACTAAAACATTTTTACAGTTAAAAACACTGCAAGAATCATTTTTAAATTTCACATAAAAACCATCATCACACAACTGAGAAATGCTTAACAGGTTATATTTAAGTCCATCGACAAATAAAACTTTAGAAATTAATACTGAGTCAGTGTTACCAATCTGTCCTAAGCCGATGATTTTTCCTTTTGAATTATCACCAAAAGTGACAAAGCCTCCATCAACTTTTACTAAACTCTTAAAACAAGAGAAGTCTCCTGACATATGTCTTGAACATCCACTGTCTAAGTACCATATCTTCTTGTGACATCTCTTCAAGCAGGTCTCCTACAAAACAGATTTAGATGGAAGATGATTTTGGTACCCAGATCTTCTTGGGTCCAGACATGTTAGCCAATAATACTTTAGGTACCCATATTTGTCTAATGGGTCTCATATAACTTTTAGAAATAACAATCTTTGAAAGATAAACCTTATTGGATTCATAACTATGAATATAACTGGTTGTGGCATAAGAAGTTCCAAAATTAACTATCTTCTGTCCAGATTTAGGAATGAATCTAGTTTTGGAAACTTTTCTCTTTCCAGGTTGGTATCCTATACCAGTAGTGTATCTAGGTGCAACTTGCTTTCCTAGAATTTGTGTTAGAGTATTCTTTCCATTGGTGAACTTCTCTAAGTCTTTTCTGAGTTGTTCATTAGACAGTTTTAGTTCAGTATTCTCTTTAAGCAACTGAGCATTCTTTTCTACTTCTATATCCAGATTAGATTTATGCTTAACACTTAAAGCATACTGTTTCTTTAAACCTTTATATTTATCCTTAAGCTCATTACAAGTTTCTTCTAACATGTCACAGTATTCAAACAATTCATATTTTGACATGTTTTCTAAGTCAGAATCTTCTCCAGAATAGTATGAATTAAAAACAGGAGTCTCTGATGTTACCTCAGAAGTGTTTGTCATGAAACACATGTTGGCCCGATTATTTTCAGAGTCTGAAGATTCAACTTCACTTGTGCTGTCTTCTGAATCACTCCAAGTAGCCTTCATGGCTTTCTTGTACTTGTTGTCCTTATATTCATATTTCTTTTTATACTTCAGCTTTGGACAGCCGGCTTTAATGTGTCCTTTTCTCTTGCACTCATAGCAGACAACTTCATCAGTTATGTCAGCCTTCTTCCAATCCTTTTTCCATTTGCCTTGTTGGTCATACTTTCCCTTGTAATTTGGTTTTCTAAAGAATTTCTTTTTCCTATAAAACTTTTTGAATCTCCTGGCTATTTGAGCCATCTCAGCATCACTGTCAGAATCATTCTCACTTTCCTCACTGCTTGAACTTTCATTGATATCTTGAGGATTTTACTTATCCTTATTCTTTGAGGTTGTAGTCTTGAAGGCAATAGACTTCCTTTTAGGTTCATCATCTTATTCTTTATTTACTTTAAGCTCTTCTTCATACATCATCAGCTTACCAATTAATTCCTTGACAGGCAGTGTTCCAATGTCACAGGATTCTCTAATGGAGACAGAGGTTCCTCTCCATCTTTCAGGTAGACATCTCAAAATTCTCATGATTTGCTCCTTTGCTGGAACATCCTTTCCCAGAGAAGTCATTGTGTTGACAATTTCATTGAACCTGAGATACATATCAGAAATGGGTTCATCAGGCTTCATCTTAAAATTATCATACTTAATAGTATAGGTATTCAATCTCATCTCCTTAACATTAGTTGTTCCTTCATGAGAAACAGCTAAGGTATCCCAAATTTCATATGCAGTTTTACATGCAGAAATTCTATTAAATTCTTCATCTCCTAGAGCACAGTACAGAGCATTCATAGATTTACAGTTGTTATTGTAAGCAGTCTTTGTAGGTTCATCCCAAGTAGATCTAGCAGTAGTGGGAATTTTGTATTCTGATTCAATAGCAGTCCAAATATCAAAACCTATGCTTTCTAGATGAATTTTCATTTTCAGTTTCCACTGAGCATAATTAGTTCCATTGAAGAAAGGTGGCTGGTTAGTAGCAGCACCCTCAAGTCTATTTTCCATGATGAGAAAATTTTAAAGAGATAAAAATTTAGATATAACAGAAATTTTAAGACCTTTAAAATACAACTAAAATCACAGTTCAAAAGCAGAGTACTTTTAGAAAGTATTTTCAAACCTTTGATACCAAGTGTTGGTCGGAGTGGACACTCAAGAGGGGGGGTGAATTGAGTTCCAATTAAAATTTCTGTTAAAAACAATTTCTATTAAAATCCCCCAATTTGAAAAACAAATTAAACTGTAGTGAATTTATATAGATTATAAAGGTTCAATTAGTTTCTCAAAGATTTATTAGTTCTCAGTTAACATAATCTTATGATTAAATTAACTTTTGAAACTGACTTACTGATTTATAATAAATATAAACACTTGAGAATTTAATTATCAAAGTAGCTTTGAAGATAGATTATATTTCAAAGTAATAGCAGCGGAATATGAAATAAATATGTATAGTATGGATATAGAGTATAACTACAAACACAGAGAATTAACCAAGAGGTTCAGTCTCAAGCCGAGACTTAGTCCTCTCAAAAGTTTATATAAAAATGTTCCACACCCTGGATCGGGGTTCAACAGTTTACAACTGTCCAGGTCCAAGACCTCTACCACTGTTCTTCGTGGGAAACAGTACAACAGCAACCAGCTGTCCAGGTCACACACGACCTCTACCACTGTTCTATGTGGGAAAACAAACAACAGCAGCCAGCTGTCCAGGTCACAAGACCTCTACCACTATCCACAGTGGGAAATGAAGTGAAAAAGGTTTGTTGAGGATTTACAGATCCTCCAGTGAAAGTACAGGAGTCAGTGTGTGTGTTTAATACAGCAGATAACACACACTGCTCAAAATGTAGAATAAATAAATCACAGAGCAGAGATGTAGAGTTTAGAAATGGCTCTAGTGATTTCAGTGTAGCACTGGACTCGTTTTAGAATTGATCAGAAGTGATTCTGAGTCCTCTTCTCGATTTTGTTTGAGAAGTAGAGTGTCGTATGCTTCAGGTTCACAGGCAGTGAGATGTAGTCGATGAAGCTCTTTGATATTCTTTTGTATGCACATAACTCTTCTTGAGTAGGCTTGATTGTATATTTGATTCTGTCTTTCTTGATTCTTCTTGTATGCACAAATCTCTTCTTGAGTATGTCGTATGTCTTCCTTGTCTCTGTGTGTGTTGTCTCACGCTTGTTCTCTTCAGCAGAGTCTTCTTGTATTTATGTCACGTGCTCCGTAGGACAGAAAAGGTTTCCTTTCCGCAGGTACGAGGTACGGTTTCCTGACATCTGACAACCTTTATTAATAATCTGACATAGCATTAAAATATACCTAATATGACTGTTGGTTAGATTAAATAAAGATAAAGATAAAGAAATTCAAACAGTTGTTTATGACTGTTCAAGTGATCGGTAGGTCATCAGCATTAGAGTAATGATCGGTGACTCAGATAGATCAGCATCGGTCTGTCATCTGATCGGTGAGTCATTTTGATCAGCATCGGTCTATCATCTGATCGGTGAGTCATTTTGATCAGCATCGGTCTGTCATCTGATCGGTGAGTCATTTGCATCGGTGACTCATTTGCATCGGTGACTCATTTGCATCGGTGACTCATTTGCATCGGTGACTCATTTGCATTGGTGACTCATTTGCATCGGTGAGTCCTTGGATCGGTGCGTCTGATGGATCGGTGAGTCTGGTGGATCGGTGAGTCTGATGGATCGGTGAGTCTGATGGATCGGTGAGTCTGATGGATCGGTGAGTCTGATGGATCGGTGAGTCTGATGGATCGGTGAGTCTGATGGATCAGTGAGTCTGATGGATCAGTGAGTCTGATGGATCGGTGAGTCTGATGGATCGGTGAGTCTGATGGATCGGTGAGTCTGATGGATCGGTGAGTCTGATGGATCGGTGAGTCTGATGGATCGGTGAGTCTGATGGATCGGTGAGTCTGATGGATCGGTGCGTCTGATGGATCGGTGAGTCTGATGGATCGGTGAGTCTGATGGATCGGTGAGTCTGATGGATCGGTGAGTCTGATGGATCGGTGAGTCTGATGGATTGGTGAGTCTGATGTCTGTTGAATCCAGAAGACTTCCAACATACTTTGTAAGTCAATAAGCATAGACAAAATCATGATAACAGATTCACTTACAGATTGTAATTAAGTTTATGATAAAACAAACCAGATTAAGCATTAATGGTATGTGATGATTTGTGATTATTAAAACATCAAACATAGACATTAAATCAACAATCTTCCAGAGGGCTCAACACATGTCATGACATATCTTTATTTTTTACCTATAAAAGGTGAAAAATATATAGACAATGGTAGATTTCTATATTATTACCTAGTTTCTATCATTCTTCTCTCTATATTTTTTTCACCCCATTCTCCCTAAACTCATTTGGAATCAAATAATTTCACTGTTTTACATTTTTTAAATCCTTATTTATCTATTTTTGAAGCATTATGCATCCTTTTTTTCATCACCAACACCATTATACATGCATTCTCTATCTCAATCATCAATCTACGATGAAACCCTATTTCATTTTTTCTTTTTCTAATTTAAATTATGTATTGGATTATAATTATGAATGGTTTTAGAATTACAATTCTTATAATTTATTGTGTTTTAGTTAATTGATTAATATCAATTATTACTTGTTTTTTAATTTCTTAATCCCATGCTGGGATTCCATGATAACTATATTTTCAATTCATTATTTATTTTTAACTAATTCTATCATGAGAAGCTAAAACACTTAGGGTAGGGATTCAGAGTTGGTGTGTTTGAATTTATTTAATATTTAATTCCCAACATGGTAACCTTAAGAATATAAATCATGTTAAACAACAATTTTTATCCAATTATTTTAAGAGTCTCTGGCCGGATTGAAGTAGAATAGGTTATAACCAGTATTTTTGGAAACTTTTTTTCTTAAAATCTAGGATTAATGCATCCTGGTTACTGTTATCTCCAGACCAAGGAATAATTGTCTCTTGGATAGATCTAGTTGTATTTTTTATAGCCAACTGGTTACTTTTTTTGGCTAAATAGCCAAAACTTAGGATCATACCAAGTTATAATTATGATCATTATTTTTTTTAACCCTGAAATTTAAAATGATCCCTTATTTATCTCTGATATTAATCCATGAATCCCTTAGAATTAGTTTTTCCCAAGAACAACCACATTGTGAGGACTCCTATACAAAGAGTTATAAGTCTTAGTTCTTCCCATCCAATCCAAATCCTTAGGGGACCAACCCTACACTACCACATTACTATGCCCGAGTAACAAGTATAATTTCAAAAAAATAAATCTAATCTGACCAGAACCCGCATGAATTAAATGATGCATGATGGAACATAAGATTTTAGTTTTGTTTATAGGGATAAAAAGGAATGTTCTAAGGCATGGATACCTACAAAAATATCCTAGTAATACCTCTCTCATTCCCCCTTTATCTTTTATATTTTCCTTCTTCCTTTTATTTTGGACGCCTCTAAATTCTTCATTTTACAGTATTGTGTGTGAATCAAGCCCATTTGACTTGTTTATTGATCCATGGTGAAAAAGAACAACTTTCCTTATAAACAAAAATCAAAAGGCACATTTATGGATTCTTCCATTTAATAATGGCATACCTCAATAATCTTAAAGTCCAAAAGAATCCAAATAGGAAAAACATCCCACCTAAAATATCGGGAGAGAATCTAGTGTATCTAGAGTGAATAATCATGGATTATGGTTTTCCATCAATCCATGGTTCCATGCCCTGTATTTTACAACCTCCTATAAAATAAAATATATTTAAAATTAAACTTAGGATCATTAATATGATCTAGAATATGTTCTAATTTAGCGGAATTCAAAAATAATATCCCTATGAACATATCATAAACTTCTTGGAAGTCTATGATACCATTCATAACTATGGAGTATATTATGATGAAATAAGACTTAGAGTGATGGTTCCTCAATCTCCATGGCCTCCCTTAGTCTCTATGCTCAGTATATTATTCTTATTAGGGTTTCCCCTCTCCCTGATGATGTTGTATCTTCTTCTTCTCTTTCACTGGTACTCTACTCTCCTAACCATCTCTCACATATCCTTGGTATCCTCTCTTTCTCTCACTAGTTCTCTATCTCCTCTCCCTATTTCACCTCCCTTACCTCTGTGAAGGACTTTCTCTAGCAGTCGTACTGCGCTCTGGCCTCAAGTTCCATCGATACTCTCTATGTGAGATTCAGAGTGATGGGAACACCGAGGCTTTGGGATAGAGGTTTGGAAATTATTGATCCTCTTGGAATATTTTATCTTATTAATTTAGGGTTTAATCCTAAGGCATCTTTCTAATGTTTCATCCCATCAATGTGGTTCTTTTTTGTCTTTAATTTTTATTTTTATGGTCATTTACCCGGTTCCTATTAGGGTTCCAATCCCATTCCACCCTCCTCGCTCTCGGTGGTTTAGGGTTCTCTTCTGTTGAGGGTTTTTAATGTGTTTTGTTCTGTTCTTCTATTTCTAGTTCGATGATGAGGTTTTATGGATTTGTGGATACAACATAGGGAGGTGTTTTTGATGTGTTGAGGATGATAGTGGTGAAGGGGAAGTGATGATAGGATGGTGTCTTGACAAGTTCTTCCTAGATATGGCTTCTTCTATAGCTTTATTTTTGTGGAAACTGTTCTTCCCTAAGGTGTTTCAGTAGTATCGTATCATGGTGTTTTAGGGTTTGGGTGGATTGAGCTGGTGTTTCTATGGCTTTGGGATAGTGAAAATTGTATCATCAGTATGGCTACATGAGGAGGTCGATTCCAAGGTTTGATTTGTTCATTTTTTTATTTTGGTGATCATGTATCCCTGGTTCGTGGTATCCTCAGTTGTAAATGGTGCGAGTTTGACTTTGGTGATGATGATGGAGTTGATTCTCAGTAATTATGACAATGTTCTCGGGTGTTCGGTGGTGATGGCAGACGCTTTGATTCTTACTAATGCTTCAAATGTGGTTTTGAATGGACGATAGTAATGGTATAATGTAGACAATATTTTTGGTGTAAAAAAGTGATAGTATGGTGAATATGGTGATGTTTTGATGGAAGCGATGTGGATATGTGGTAGAATCAATTTTATTGGTTTAGATGGCTTGTGTGATTTGTGGGATTCTGATAGAATTTGATCTTGTTTCTGAATTTTGAATTTCCTCCCACTTATTTGTGTGATGTTTTGGACAGTGTGATAATTGGAATAATGTGTGGGTTCCCACTCTATCCTTGAAAGTGGTTTTATGAAAATAGTAAAAAATGATTTGGAGGTAATATTACTTCGATTCATTTCCTTTTCCTTGTGAAACAATACCTATGATTAGCTTGAAATTCATGCACTCTATTCCAACACGACATGGGATCATTTAGCCAAAAAATTCCAAGACAAGTAATTTCTACCAATTTGAACTCAGAAATTGAAGAATGATATCCAGAATTTTGCTCAACCATATGGAAAGTTAGCATGGGAAACATGGGATAATTTTAAGGAAGTTATCCAAAAGTTCCCACATCATGGAATCAATATGTGGATTCACCTCTAGAAATTCTATCAAGGGATCTAACTAGCTGATCTCACTATCATTGATGAAGATAATGAGGAAGGTTAAATGTTTAAAACACAATAAAAATGCCCAAAAACACTATATGAAGTATCTAATAATTATAGTCTATGGTAGAATGATCATGGAGCACCTCATCATGGGATATACCAAGTTGAATAGAATAATCAAGTAACTACAAAATTCGAGACTTTGACCAAGAAGTTGGGATCATTTAAACTACCATCTTCATCACCTCTGCCATCTAATTTAATCATGTAAATTCAATTATGAGAAATGTGTGGTGGCCCACATCTTTATCAAGACTTTATAGTAGGTTTTTAAAAAACACCAAGCCAAGATTGTAATTATGTTAATTATAATCAACAATTTTAACAATTTTTGTAGCCATAAAAATAATTTCAAAAAATTAAGTCCAAAAAAATAACAAAACAATCAAGTATACAATGAGAAAATGGGTGGTCAAACACCATTTAGAAACTTAGGACCACCATGATATCCATAGATGAATATTTTAATCAACCACTATAATAGGAAGACCAACAACCCCTCACTCCTAGAGCTCAACAAAAATTTCAAACATCTCCACAATGACTTCCACAAAAAACCGTACCTCTTCAGTCAAATATATAAAATATACTAACAACCTTATTTTAAAAGGAAATAATAACATGACCCCCCAAGAGACAGAAATATAGATTGAAAGGGAAGAATTGTGTAACCTTGAGCATAGAATGGGTCAGATCTCAAATAACTTTTCAGAGAGATTTACAAGTACTCTACCTAGTAATATAGATACATAACCAGGAGAAGAGGAAAAGGAAATAGTTCTGAGGAGTGGAAATGTTTTGGATTTTTAGAAACAATGTATAGGAGAACGAAGACAATATGAGGAATCCAAAAAAATACAACATTCATAGAATAATAAGTTTATGAAAAATAAATTAAAACTACTCAAGTAATACCTCAGGAAGTACCACCTTCTACAAAATCCCAAACAAGATAGAAACTGGAGGAAGAAGTTTATATTTCTCCTTCACTTTATAAACTACATCTTACTTTTCCATAAAGATCAAGTTAGTGATGAATTGAGGGGTAGTATAAGAAATTTTTCTAGATATTCGTGAAATTGAACATCAACATTCATTTTTCTAAGGTAATCACTAAAATTACTACCTATAAAAATTTCTTAAGGAACTACATTCTAAAAAATAAAAAATGAGGTCCTAGGAGTCATCTCTCTATACAAATGTTGCTCTAATATTTTTCAGTAGAAAATTCCACTAAAAATCAGAGATATTGGAAATTTATTAATCCCATTAATGATAGAATAATGTAACTATAAGGACCCAACCTTAAACAATACATAATATTGAATTAAGTTAATAATTAACATTGAGTATATTTTCAGGTTTAGAGTTTTAGAGAATTAGGCCATAACATATACATTACATCTCAAATATTAAAAAGTAGACACTTCTACTATGTATCCATTTTTTTCATAAAATAAAAACATTTGAAAAAAAAGAGTCATGTCTAGTTCCATGTTTTAGACAACATGAATTTTCCATAATCCTATCCTTTACCCTATTCATCTTTAAGTCCTGTGAAAAACATTTCAAAAAATCATGGTATGAGCATAAAAAGCACAATAAGGGTTATAAAATAAAGAAATAAATCATTAGTCCATCAATACATACAAGACATATGCTCTTTTACATACCTCATGAAATCATAAGATTTATGAATAACATGTAGAAATCATAATTCATAAAGGTAACTTGTAACATCCATAACATACTTACATTATGGCTTTCACAGCTATATGGGGAGTTATGTTTGGAATACCCATCACAGTATATTCCCTAAATATATTATGAGAAACATTAATGTTTACCTTCGTCATGTTACCCAATTCATTGGAGAGATATCTCAGGATCACCCACCCTAGGATTATCAGGGAACCAATAGTATACATAAACAATGCTCAATAACCATAACATATTCACAACACATAAAATAATCATAAAGGAAAGATAGAATTTCTACACTACAATAACAATATATACTTTTAAGATGTTGATATAATCAATCCGTTATCAAAACCATTTTCAATACCAAAATATTTAAAAAGATTATATGGTATTTATTTTCCTTTTAAAAACACTACTACTTGTAGAGGAATCAAAATATCAAATAATGCTTACGGCGGAAAAAAGTTTGTTTTCACAGCATACGTTAAAAAGAAAAGTTCCCTTTTTTTAGTAAAATGATAAGTATAAAAATATTCCCTTTGAATTAACTGAAAATTCAAATGGTTTTATATACCGTATAAAATAAATCCATGTATAAATCAAAATATGCCTCAATGAAAGGTGATTGAGACAAAGTCCCTTACATCGTGTCTGACTTGACTCGTTCGTTCTTTAATATCCAAAATAATAAATTAAGGTTAATTTATACTTGATTTAGAACCTTTTTATGTTTATTATTCATTTTATATCACTTATTACAATTTTATAAACATTACACAATTGTTTATGTTAATAACGGTCATTTTGTCGATATTTGGTACTCGAGTCAAAAATGAACTTCTTATAATTACAAGTTGTCCATGTGGTTAAAATTACATTATCTCCAGAATGATATTAATGATTTATATGTCATATATAACATATATATTCAATATATATATGTATTTATAATAGTACATAACATTTGAAGATAACGAATGAAATGCACCGTTCATGGAGACGGTAAGTCGTACGTACGCATGAACGCTACTTTTATTTATATTTCATATTTAATGTAATGAAAACTTAATGATACATAGGTATATTATAATTATAGTATAATATAATATATAATTTCATTAACTCCATCCTTTATACGTACCACGTATGGCATGAATGAGTCATATCACTTTGAGGGGTGGTAGTCTGCACTTCCTCAAATGAAATTATCGTATTTACCCATTTTGGAAACCATAAAGGTATGATATAAATGAAAAATACAGAAGTATAGATACAATATAAATATAATATATATCACATATAAATACAGTTCTATCTTAATGTCCACCATAAGATATGGTAAGAGAGGATTGAATAATCATCATTTGGTGAGGCAGTAGTTTGCCATCCATAGAAACGGTATGTTCCTTACCCATTAGACGGAGGTGTGTGTAAGTTCAGTTCTAATCCTTATCATAAATAAACATAGTGTATTGAGGATATTTTTTTATGTAAAAAAAGAATAAAAAGATCATAGGGAGTGGATAAGTAAAATAAAAGAATAAAACTTTAGGGAATATTTTAAATCGGGTAACCCCCATTGTTTGAACCAAAAGGATTCCTTGAAGTTCCTTATTCCAAATATAAGTATTCTAGGAGGAAGATAGAGATCTTGAAAAAATATTTGGGTAGAGGTTGGACGAGATAAAGGGGCTTGATAGGTCTGTTTAATGGGTTAGAGGTTATGGCTTTTTATAAGGGGAGGAGGGGCTCTATAGGAATGTTTGAAGATATTATTTTATTATAAACTTATTTTCGGTTTCAAAAGTTCCAAAACTCATTAAATTAAAATATAAGATGACTATTGTTTGAAATAAAATCATCCAATAATAATTGGACAAGTTTTGGATAGTTTTATAAATTTTATAATCTTATTTATTTAAACAATTCATTAATATGGTAATCACTGCATCATCAATGTGTCATAAATAATTTTATTTATTTGATGTCTAAAAATTATAAATAAAATACCATGATGTATGAAATAGTTTTTCTTTATAATGAATATTTATAGTCAAAGAGATAACTTATATAACCACATGTGAAAAATTGATTTACTAAAAGATATATGTTTAAGTCATTTTTGTATTTGCTTTAAATTAATTAATATAAGTGTCATTATCACTTCCAAGTGGCTCCATGAGGTCCCAAAATAGTCCCAATGATGACCATGGTTAGAAAAATATTAACAAATAGGATTAGGACACATGATAGGGTAATTTGATATTATTATAATAATATTTTTTTACCAATATTTACCAGATTTAAGTTTTAACATGGTAAATAAAATATTTACCGAAATAAATATTCATAATGTCTAAAAATAAAAGTTATATTTTTACAAAATTTCGACATCCTGATTCAAAATATGGAATACATTTTTCCATATTCAACACATAGATGTTGCAAAAATTAATTTAAAATTAATTCCCGTTGTCAAAACAAAAAACATGTTTTTAAGAAATAATAACTATAAAAATATTTACACTTGTTTATGTCCAATTTCAAAGTAAAATTACTTCCAATGACCATCATTTGATTAAATGGTAAAAAATAATCTAACTACACTTTAAAACAAATTAAAAATATATTCTATGTAACACCCCGATATTTTATGAAAAATATTCTTTTAATTTCATTGATGTCTTCTGTTATACGCTACACCAAAATTAGCTTGTGCTATACGCAACACCGCATTAGCTTATATTATACGCAAACACTATTCTTGTCTTCTATTTCACGCAAGAGCAACCTTCCTCAATAGCGTGTGTTGTACGCAATACTGAGTTTCACTAAACAATGATATATTATTATAATATTATTATGAACTAGATGTTATGAATATTAGTAACTACATTTATAAATTTATGACCTTATAATTCATCTTTCACATTTTTTAGAACATGGTATGAGAACAAAATAAATTTTTCAGGTAAAATAAGTATTTTTTAAAAAATGCAGTTTTGTCACCTTTTGAAGGCACACCCACTTTAAATCTGGTTTTTGACATGATGATAAGTTCAATTTGAAAAAATAAAATTATTCTTTGCAATCATTATATAAAAATTTACTCTGGATAAATTTTTCATATTATTCTGATAACTTTCATATTTTAATGAATAGTAAAAACATGCTATATTTTAATTAAAAACAACTTTTTTAATCGCAATAATTTATATGGTTAAATTATAATATTGAATGGTTTTAAAGTATAAATAGAATATATTTTTACCATTTAATATAATTTATGTCATTACCATTAATTTTACATTGAATTCATAGTTAAAAACTTTTCAATCTTTGGAAATGTTTTAACTTTTAAAACCTGTTTTCTTAACAATGGGATTAATTTTAAATTAATTACTGCAACTTCTGTGCTTTGAATTTTTAAAAATGGATTCCATATTTGAATTAATTGGGTCCAAATTATGTTAATAGGTTACTTTTAGTTTTTTGATATTATGAATAGTAACTACGGTAATTTTTATTTAAAGCAATTAAAGGTAAATCGGTTAATTAAGGGTAAAAATAAGATTATAAAATTACCCTAACACCTGCCAAAATTCTATTGGATGACTAAAAGTGAAATCATATCACCTAATGGTCGGAATAGATTCATTTTATGGACTTTTGACAATGAAAATAATTTAATTATTATTAAAACCAAAGAAATTGACAACATGTCACTCTCTTAAATCTTATAAGTATAATAATTTTAATTTAGTGATAAACTTCATGAAAATTTGAAAATTAATAGTATACAGAAAGAAAACAAAATTATCTACATCATTTAAATTTATTTATAATTTTTAGGTATTAAATAATTATCATTAAATGTGACACAATAGTGATGTTGAAATTATTTTATTAATTGAAATATCAAATAAATAGTTCTAAAAATATTAAAATAAATATTATATGAACTATTTAATGTGCTCCCCTAATTTTATAGATAAATATTACAAGTTATAAATCTATTAAATCTTTTATTTTGAACATATATTTTGTGTGGATTTTATTTAAATTCAAATAAATAAATAGTGTCAAAGTTGACACTATTGTTATTTTAAAAAAATAACATAATATAAAATTGTTTAAAAATCACAAAAATATTTAAAAATTATAAATTAAACTTTATATGGTCGACAATGTCATATATTATCCATTTATGGACAATTCACAACACATAAGTAATTATTTATGTCAATTTAAAATTTAGAATCTTATTACCACAAATAAAATTAAATAGATTAAATAAGGATAAATCAAGTTGATAAGGTTTAAAATAAATTTTCAACAAGTCTAAATTTTATTGGTTGATGATATTAAAACCCTATCTCATATAATATTTGAATATGAGTCATATTTGGAGGTTTTTATGTGGGGTTTTATTTATTATAAATTAATATTTTTGTGGTTTCCAAAGGTGCCCCTCTACTCCCTTATAAAAGGGCACCTCCTCCCTCTCCTCTTTACACAACTTTGAGCCTTCAATCTTGGCCAACCCCTACCAATTACTCTTTTCAACTTCCCTAGTAATATTATAGAGGTTCTGTTCTTCTCAAAAGACTAACTCTAGTCGCTTAACAGGATATTTAAAGAAGGCACGTCGAGGAAGAGGAGTTTCTGACA
The DNA here is from genome assembly GCA_963277665.1 of Viscum album. Lineage (NCBI taxonomy): Eukaryota > Viridiplantae > Streptophyta > Magnoliopsida > Santalales > Viscaceae > Viscum > Viscum album. The sequence goes on along the minus strand of OY728129.1, from coordinate 407,233,520 downwards.
CGTTTGGAAGAAATTGGACATAAGGTAAGGGATAATTTTGCAACCTCATTTTTATCCAAGATTTCTTATACATAAGTATTTACTGGGGTTATATTTTTCATACATGCCCATAAAATGTTTTTCATAAAGTTTTTAATATTCTTCCATGGATGTTTAATGTCATTTTTACCCCTCTTTGACTTTTACTTTGTGTTAGGGAAGGAATCTTTCTTTTGTTTACCATACGTGGTACTTTTTGACTTTTCCGGCAAAAGTACGAGAAGAATGTTTTTTTAACTTATACGAAATGAACGGATTTTTATGGTTTCATAGTGCCTTATTTCCATGAAGCTTCATCTACATGAATTCATGATTATTTTAACAAAATTTATTTCTTTTAAAATCGCACGACATTTTGAGAAAAGAAAATTATTTTGAAGATAAAAGGATATTTTCCTCAAGAATTAATTTCTAGTGTTAATTCAAAACTATTTCCCATATAAGATGACATTATTTTGTATGATTATGTTTCAAGTATAATGACTCTATTACTTTCATGGTTTTATTTTTCTTGTGATGAAATGATATCCATTTGTTTTATATAGATTATGTTAATATGGGATGATGTTTATGAAACCGATTTTATTCTTTGGGTTATGATGCATGATTTATGGTTATGTTGTGGAACACATAAGAATGATTTCAATATAATATGGGTGGAACCTATATCTCCCTCCAATTCATTGGGTAAAGATTTATATCTCATGAGATAGACATGGCTGGAATGGAAAGTTAATATGATTCAGTGATACAGGACTGGAACGAGGAGTGAACTCGATTCTGTAAGGGACTTTGTCCACTATGATGGTCTTGGAAGCAATGCCTTGGCTACTATGGAAATCATATCAAGTTCTTAATGTTTTTCCACAATTAAATGTTTTATTCCCATGATACTTTATCATGATTGATGTTCCATTATTATCTATGTCTTATGTACTTCAATGTTTTATGTCATTGCTCAAGATTTTGATGTTTAAAAATTATGTTCATTTTTTTAAGTTCAAATGTATATGGTTTGTTTATTTTATTCATGCTTACCCTTACTGAGAATTTGATCTCACCCTTTATATGTTTTCTTTTCCCCGTGATATAAAGAAAGGTTTTAGCTAAGGAAACAAAAGGGGAAGATCTTTATGGGAGATGTTGAAGATATTTCACCATGATTAGAAGATTATGTTCCGAGTTTCCAAAGACACTAAACTATTACGATCCTTGAGTCTTGGTTTTTGTTATGTATTAAGTATTATGAAAAAGTAATTTAATCCCCATGTACGTCAATATTTGGGTCTCTATAGTTGGTATCAGAGGAAAGGTTTAGTTAACCTTTGGAAACTAGGATGCGAAAACTTTAGTGAGATCCCTAGAGATATTTCTAAGGTATGTCTAGGGATATCCCTAAGGTTAAGTATAATTATTGGTTATAGTCATAGTATTATGGTAACGATCATAGAATTGAACCTATGTTGTTAGATATTTAAAGTACTCCCCCTTTATTATGTTGTTTTCCTAGCATGTTTTTTGCCTCTTACACTATTCTTTTTGGGTTTTAGATGATGGATGGAACCCGAATGAACTGTGTTGATAAATGTAATGGGAAATGCAATGATTTTCCTCCTAAACAAACCAATGTTATGGGATATGGAGTGAAAAAATTTATTGCTATACTTACACAAGCTATGAATCATTCTAGACTTCGAATGAACAGAGAAGGGAACAATATTCTATTAAGTCCTTCATGAGGCAACGTCCACCTTCTTTCAGTGGGTCTTCTGATCCACTTGTTGCTGAAAAATGGATCAGTACCATTGAAAAGATATTTTCCATACTTTGATGTTCGGAACATGAAAAATTCATTCTATATTTCTACCATTTTGAAGGTTAAGTAGACCAGTGGTGGACTCTAATTAAGAATACAAGGCCACAAGCTGAAATTGAATCCATGGAATGGGATGAGTTCAGGAAATTGTTTTTTAATAAGTACTTCCCTCGTATTCTTTTAACAATGATGGAAAAGGATTTCCTTGAGCTTAATCAAAAGGATGATGAATTAGTTGGTATATATGAAGTGAATTTTACAAGGCTTGCAAGGTATGCGTCTGGCTTTATCATCCAACCTGAATGTAAAGTTGATCGATTCTTCAGTGGCTTAAAACCAAGTCTTCGAAGGGCATTAGCTATAAGAGACTTCAGTATCTATGAATAAATTTTGCTTTGCGCTATCAAGGTAGAACTGGAAGTTGGTGTTACTTATCCATCTCATGGTTTTGACAAAAAATGAAAGATGGAGTTCAAGGAGAAATCTCAGAACAATAGTGAAAAGAAGGTGAATGTTTCTTTACGCTCAAAGTATGGAAAGAAGCATGGTGGAGATTGTCTAAAAGGTACTAGAAAATGTTTCAAGTTTGGAAAAGAAGTTCATCGATCAGCTGAGTGCCGAAGTAATGGGAAAAATGTTTCTAATTACATGAATAGAGAAAAGACTATAGAGAACGCTCCACCAACACTTCAATGCTTCAAGTGCAAGTAAATGGGGCATTATGCTAATCAATGCCCTAATCCAAGGGTTAATGATGATAGAAATGAGAAACCTCTTAAGGAAAAGGACAATGGGAAGTCACATGCGATCACTATTGGTGATGTTGAATATGAAAACAATGTGGTAGAATGATTAAGTGTTTATTTAATGGGATTCCAAAATAATGTTGTATATAGTATCGTGGAATATTGGAGTGTTTATGTATTGGTCTATTGTGGTTTTAAATAATTTTATGGTACCAGTAACCATGAAAAGTGATTGAAATATATTTGGAAAGAAGATGATATGCACATAATGAAGGTATAAAGAGAAAATGAAATGAGCTCATAACTGATAGAAGGACAGAGTTATATCATGGTTTGAGTACATAGAAATTTTGGGATTTTGGTATGTGGAAAGAGTTAACTTTACACAGCATTCATGTTTTCACTAAGGTTTAATGGGTTTTCATTTTTCAAGAGAATACATGATTAAGGTATTCACATGTTTGGAATATTACCAACGATATATATCTTATGATATATGGGGGTAAATGATGGTATTCACGTGATTATTATGTGACCTTTCAAGTAATCGTTTTCTTTATACTATGAGCTTGGACCGAAGTATTTTGGATAATCCTAAATATTGGAATGAATTAAGTTAGACATAAGATAGTATTGTTTAAGGGTAAACAAAATTTCAATATTATTACAGGAATGTTATAATAATGTAGTTTTAGAAAAAGGGACAACCTGTAGGACGAGCGACAACCCATCGCCTCAGACAAGGATGCGGGAATCGAACCCACAACCGAAGTGCGACAGGCCTTTATCACCTACCATTGGCCTACAAGAAGTCCCTAGTTAGTATAAACTAGTTTTATTTTATTAATAGGTATGATAGATGAAGTATAATTCCATTTTAGAAATCATATACGATTAACCTCACAATAGATGGACTTATATATATTTGATAACTTTTTCTAACCTTTTGTTTGAGAAAGATGGAATGACCCTTCATTCTATCACATGATCTACTAACAATTCAAGAATGAAAAATTCAACTTTATTTATTTAAGAGATGAAGTGGAAATTTTTCAAGGCATGAACAACGGTGAGATTGTACCGAAATAAAGTAAGTATTTCTTCTAATTCAAAAATTCTTCAACTTTAGGGAAATGATCTTGAAAACCAAAAATGTTGTCTTAGTGTCCTCATATCTGATGAATCAGATGGTACCTTAGATCATCACAATTTTATGGCTTTGTGATTGTTGTCTTTTTCATAGCCATGTTCTCTACAACTCTCCATCAGAACTTGATGGTTAGATTTCTCTTTCATATCCATATTTTCACCTATGTTCTCCTATGTGGAAACCCAGTGATTAGTTAATTTGGGTAACCATTATGTTTCATAATTTATTTTTTAAAGTTAAGTTTTGGTATTCCTTTTTATTATGTGGGTTTCTATTAAAGAAACTTTCAAATAGTAAACCATTTATAACCCCGATGAATTTCGTGGGCGAAATTCATTTCAAGGGGGTATAATGTAACACCCCGAGATTTAATGAAAAATATTCTATTAATTTCATTGATGTCTTGTGTTGTACACTACAACAAAATTATCTTGTGTTATACGCAACACCATATTAGCTTATATTATACGCAGACACTATTCTTGGCTTATGTTTCACGCAAGAACAACCTTCCTCAATAGCGTGTGTTGTACGCAATACTGAGTTTCACTAAACAACGATATATTTTTATAATATTATTATAAACTATCCATTATGAATAGTAGTAACTAAATTTTTAAATTTATTACATTATAATTCATCTTATACATTTTATACAACATGGTATTAGAACAAAATAAATTCTTCAGGTAAAATAAGTATTTTTAAACAAATGCAGTTTTGCCACCTTTCAAAGGTGCACCCACATTAAATCTAGTTTTTGACATGTTTATAAGTTCAATTTGAAAAAATAAAATTCTTCTTTCGAATCAGGAAAACAAATTTACTCTGGATAAATTTTTCATATTATTCTGATAACTTTTATATTTTAATGAATAGTAAAAACACGCTATATTTTAATTAAAAACAACTTTTTTCATCACAATAATTTATATGGTTAAATTATAATATTGAATGGTTTTAAAGTATAAATAAAATATATTTTTACCATTTAATATAATTTATGTCATTACCCTTAATTTTACATTGAATTCATTGGTAAAAACATTTCAATCTTTGGCAATGTTTTAACTTTTAAAACCCATTTTCTTAACAACGGGATTAATTTTAAATTAATTACTCCAACTTCTGTTTTTTGAATTTTGAAAATTGGATTCCATATTTGAATTCAGTGGGTCCAAATTATGTTAATAGTTTACTTTTATTTTTTTGATATTATGAATAGTAACTACGGTAATTTTTATTTACAGCAGTTAAAGGTAAATCGGGTAATTAAGGGTAAAAATAGGATTATAAAATTACCCTAACACCTTCTAAAATTATATTGGATGACTAAAAGTCGACCCATATCACCTAAGGGTCAGAATAGAATCATTTTATGGACTTTTGATTATGAAAATAATTTAATTATTATTAAAACCAAAGAAAGTGACAACATGTCACTCTCTTAAATCTTATAAGTATAATAATTTTAATTTAGTGATAAACTTTATGAAACTTAGAACATGAATAGTCTCCATAAATCTAGTACAATTATCAACATAATGTGAATTTATTTAGAATTTTTAGGGATTAAATAATTATCATTAAAGATGACATATTAGTGATGTTGAAATTATTTTATTGATTGAAATATCAAATAAATGCTTTTAAAAATATTAAAATAAATATTATATGAACTATTTAATGTGGTCCACTAATTTTATAGACAAATATGACATGTTATAAATTTATTAAATCTTTTAGTTCGAACATATCTTCTGTGTGGATTTTATTTAAATTAAAATAAATAAATAGTGTCAAAATTGACTCTATTGTTATTCTATAAAAATAACATAATATATAATTCTTTAAAAATCACAAAAAGATTTAAAAATTATAAATTAAAATTTATATAGTCGAAAGTTTCATAAATTATCTAATTATAGACAATTCACAACACATAAGTAATTATTTATAACAATTTAAAATTTAGAATCTTATTACCACAAATAAAATTAAATAGATTAAATAAGGATAAATCAAGTAGATAAGGTTTAAAATAAATTTCCAACATGTCTAAATTTTATTAGTTGATGATATTACAACTCTATCTCATCTAATCTTTGAATATTATTCATTTTTGGAGGTTTCTAAGTGGGGATTGATTTATTATAATTAATATTTTTGAGGTTTCCAAAGGTGCCCCTCTCCTCCCTTATAAAATGGCACCTCCTCCCTCTCCTCTTTACCCTACTTTGAGCCTTCAAGCTCGTTCAACCCCTGCCCATTACTCTTTTCCACTTCACTAGTAATATTTTGGAGGTTTTGGTCTTCTCAAAAGACCAACTCTAGTCCCTTAATAAGAAGTTTAAAGGAGGCACATTGAGGAAGAGGAGTTTCGGACACGTACGGAAGAAATTGGACCTAAGGTAAGGGATAATTTTGAAATCTCATTTTTATCCAAGATTTATCATACGTAAGTATTTATTGGGGTTATATTTTTCATAAATTCCATAAAATGTTTTTCATAAAGTGTTTAATATTCTTCCATATATGTTTAATTTCATGTTTACCCCTCTTTGACCTTTACTTTGTGTTATGGAAGAAATCTTTATTTTGTTTACCATACGTGGTACTTTCTGAATTTTCCAGCAAAAGTATGAGAAGAATGTTTTTTTTTAACTTGTACGGCATGAACAGATTTTTACAGTTTCATAATTCCTTATTCCCATGAAGCTTCATCTACAATATTTCAGGATTATTTTAACAAAATTCTTTTATTTTAAAACTGCACGACACTTTGAGAAAGGAAAATGATTTTGAAGATGAAAGGTATTTCCTTCAAGAATTAATTTCAAGTGTTTATTCAAAACTATTTCCCATATAAGAGGCCATTATTTAGTATAATTATGTTTCAAGTATAATGTCTATATTATTTTCATGGTTTTATTTTTCTTATGATGAAATGATATCCATTTGTTTTATATTGATTATGTTAAGATGGGATGATGTTTATGAAACCCATTTTATTCTTTGGGATATGATGCATGATTTATGATTGTGTTGTGGCACATGTAATAATGGTTTAAATATGAAATGGGTGGGACCTATATCTCCCTCCAATGCATTGGGTAATGATTTATATCTCATGAGATAGACATGGCTGGAATGGAAAGTTAATCTGGTTCAGTGATACAGGACCGGAATGAGGAGTGAACTCGATTCAGTAAGGGACTTTGTCCACTATGATGGTCTTGGCAGCAATTCCTTGGCTACTATGGAAATCATATCAAGTGGTTAATGGTTTTCCAAAATTACATGTTTTATTCCCATGCTACTTTAGCATTATTGATGTTCCATTAAGATCTATGCCTTATGTACTTCCATGTTTTATGTCATTGCTCAAGATTTTGATGTTTAAACATTATGTTCATGTTTTTAAGTTAAAATGTATATGGTTTGTTTTATTTTATCCTTTTTTACCCTTACTGATTATTTGAGACCACCCTTTATATGTTTTCTTTTCCCCAGGATATAAAGAAAGGTTTTAGCGTAGAAAACAAAAGGGGAAGATGTTTATGGGAGATGTTGAAAATCTTTCACCATGATTAGAAGATTATGTTCCGAGTTTCCAAAGACACTAAAATATTACGATCCTTGAGTGTTGGTTTTTGTTATGTATTAAGTATTCTGAAAAAGTAATGTAAACCCCATGTACGTCAAGCTTTGGGTCTCTACATTCTAACCATAAAAATAAATTAGATTAAAATGAAGTTTTGAATTAAAATACAGTATTTTTCAGTATTCCTTTAAAAATGAACATTAGCAGAAAAATACCAAAATTTCATCCAATGTAAATTTTGTTGTTCCAATTCTAAATAATAATATTATTTTTTTCAAATAGAACATTAAAAGTGAAAAAAACTAGATTTAAAAAGGGTTCTACATCAAAATGCAGTAAATCGACCTTTTAAAAAATATTAAAGTATTTATGCTTAAAATTGGATTAATTTAAATTTTAAGTCTCTAACTTTTATTGGATATATCTAAAACCATTTAAAAAACATGTATAATCATATTGTAGTTAGTTCTATTCATTCCCTCCATTACAATGGCTATGCATTAACTACTATTTAAAATAATATTATTATATTAATATTTTTCAGTATAACTCAACGTTGTGTGCAATGTAAGTTTTCAAAGAAACTCGTTGCTGCATATCAGGTATTCCATTGAACATAGCATCCCCTTTAAATTAAAATTAATATTTAATTCACAAATATTAATAAATGTGAAAATTTCATACTTTTTATTTACATAGGATGTTACATCCTTCCCACATTTTGGAAATTGCGTCCTTACAATTTTATTCACTTATAAAATAAATGAGGCTATTTATCCCTCATAGGATTTTTAGATTCTCATGTTTCTGCTTCAACCATATGGTTTTTCCACAAAAACATTACATGATGAATTACCTTATTCAGCAACACTTACTCTCTTTAGTCAAGAATCTAGACTGGTTGTTCCACATAATAAATATTCTCTTCCAACTAAACTACCTCTGGACTCAAAACATCATATAGATCTGGCATATACATTCTCAACATTGAAACATGAAAAACATTGTGTACCTAGGATAAACTTGGAGGTAAATCCACTTTTTACGCAACTGATCCAACTTTATCTAGGATTTCATAAGGTCCAATGAACCTTGGATTCAACTTTCCCTTCTTACCAAAACACATCACACTTTTCCATGGAGAAACATTAATAAAGACATGATCACCTACTTCAAAAGAAATATACTTTAACTAGTTATCTACATAACTTTTCTGCCCACTTTGAGCTATTCTCATATACTTATGAATCAATTGAACTTTTTTTACAATCTCTTCTACCAATTATGATCCCATCAGTTTCCTTTCACCTACTTCATCCCAAAAATATGGAGGATGAGAATGCTTTCCATATATTGCATCAAATGGATCCATCTATATACTGGAATGAAAACTATTATTATAAAAAAATTCAACCAAACAAATATGTTAGTCCCAACTTCCCTGGTAATCCATTGATAAAGAACGTATCATATCTTACAATATTTGAATTGTTTGTTCTGACTTCTCATCTTATTTAGGATGAAAAGCTGTACTAAAATTTAATTCAGTACCCAACGACTTATGACAGACTTTCCAAAATTTATAAGTAAACCTAGGATAATGATCAGTCACAATGTAGAGGGGACCTCCATGAAACCTGACTATCTCCAACATACAACAGAGAAAGTTGATCTAGAGACAAAGTATCTCAGATAGGATGGAAATTTGATGATTTAGTCAATCAATCAACAATAACCAAGATTGAATTATTACCTTGATAAGTCTTTAGTAATCCCACAACGAAGTCCGTTGATATATTTTCCCATTTCCACTCTGGCACTAGTAAAGGTTGAATCATCCCTTTCGGTAACTACTTCTTTGCTTTAACCTATTGAAAATTCAAACACTTCATAGCAAAGTTAGTAATATCTATTTTCATTCTATCCCACCAATAATATTCCCAATGATCTTTGTACATCTTAGTACTTCTTGGATGAACTGAAAATGGAGAACTATGAGCTTCACATTATAACTCTTTCTTTAACTATGAATCACAAGGTACACATAATCTCTTCCCAAACATCAAAAAACAATCACTATCAATGTTAAAATCAGGCAACTTACCCTTCTGAACCAACTCTACCTTTTTCTGAAACTCACTGCCTTCCTTCTGAACTTGTTTAATTCTGTCTACTAGATATGATTTCACTCACACCTGAAACAAAACAGAGGAATTTCCTGCACTAATAACTTATATTAGAAAGTTCATCAAATCTTTAATCAAAGGATATTTTTCCAAACGTAACAAGGTTAATATAGCATTACTCTTTCGACTCTAAGTACTAGCCGCTTAATTTTCCTTTCTTGGATGGTAATGAATCGTTCAATCATAATCCTTGATTAATTCTAGTCATCTCATTTGTCTCATGTTTAATTCCTTATGAGTGAATATATACTTTAAACTTTTGTGGTCAGTATATATTTCATAGTTTACTCCATAAAAATGATGCCTCCAAAATTTTAAAGAAAAAAAACAAAAACAGATAATTCAAAATCATGTGTAGGGTAATTTAACTCATGAGGCTTAAACTAACGTGAAGCATAAGAAATTACCTGATCACTATTCACAAGGATACAACCAAGTCCTTTCAACGAAGCATCACTGTAGATAACAGCCTCACTATTTCTGGAAGGTAGTGCCAAAACTAGAGCACTCACCAATCTTCTTTTCAATTTCTGAAAACAATCATCACATTCTTTTATCCAAATGAAATTAAAACATTTTCGAGTTAACTTAGTCAGTGGGATAGATAACTGTGAAAAAAATTCATCAAACCTCCTGTAATAACCCGCTAATCCAATAAAACTAAAAACATATGTGATATTGGTAAGTCTTGGCCATTCTTCTACAACTTTTATTTTATAAGGATCATCAGTTATGCCTTCTTTAGAAACAATCTGACTAAGGAGAAAATTTTATTATAACCAAAACTCACAATTGTTGACTTTTCCATACAGTTTATTATATTTTAAGGTTTTCAAGACAACCCTTAAATGACTTTCATGTTCCTCTTTACTTTTGGAATAAACCAAAATATCATCAATGAACACAACCACATTCTTAATCAAGAACTCACTAAACATTCAATTCATAAATTCCATGAATACAGCAGGTGTATTGGTTAACTCAAACGACATAACTACAAATTCATAATGGACATATCTAGTACGAAACGCGGTCTATAGAATGTTTGATTCCTTTACCTTCAACTGATGGTACCTCGACCGCAAGTCAATCTTCCAAAAATACTGAGCTCCCTAGATTTTTTCAAACAAATCATTGATATGAGAGAAATGATACTTGTTCTTAATAGTGATGTTATTAAATTCTCTATAATCAATGCAAAGTCTCATTGAACCATCTTTCTTTTTAAAAAACAAGATAGAGGAACCCCATGGTGATGTTCTAGGTTGAATTAAACCTTTATCTAATAACTCCTGCAATTTCTTATTTAACTCTAAAAGTTCAATTTTATCCATTTGATAAGGGGATTTTGAAATTGTCTTAGCATCAGTAACTACATAAATAGTAAATTCAACTTATTGATCAAGTATTATACCTAGAAACTTTTTAGGAAAAACATCAAGATACTCATTTACCACTGGCACATCATTTATCTAAACATTTAATTTTTTTCAACAATATGTGCAAGGTAACTTTAATTTCCATCTTTTACTAGTTTCTCATCTTCCTGATATGTTATCAAAGGTAAGGTTTCAATCTTGTACACAAATTAAATTTATTTCTGAAAAGAAACCAATTTAGCTCTACATTCAATCGTATCATGATAAATGTAAATTCAATCCATACCCAAAATAACATCTATCTATACTATAGGAAAAACTATAAGGTTTGTAGGTAGATTCTTTCCGCACACAAGTACATGAAGGTTCTTATAATTTCCTTTTGTCTCAACATTTCCTCCCAGTGTTTTTACTATAAGTTCAGGATTCATATCATGACATGGAATTCCCAATTTAATAGAAAATTTCTCAGAAATGAATGAATGTGTAGACCCTGAATAAAACAACACATTGGAATAATCTGAATAAAAAAAGTGTACCTCATACTACATTATTCGATGGCCCAACATCTAATGAAGCAGTTGCAAAGGATTTCACCACCCCTTTCTGCTTGTAGTCTGGTTTCTTTCCCTGAGTTCAGTTCTTCATTGGACACTCATTTGCATAATGACCCATTTTATTGCCCAGAAAACATTTTACTAAATGTAAATCAGATTTTTTCTTACGATTACCTTTATCTTTTTTTGTGCAATTACGAGCCTTATGTCCCATTTTACCACATCGGTAGAAATTACCAGAATTCAAAAGACATTCCCCAACATGATTTTTAATACAATTTTCAAAAACTGTAAACTTATGTTTCTTACCATCATTCTTTTTTGAAGAGTTATTCCCTTTCATCCACCACCTCGACCTCTTATTTTATTGTTTTTTAAAGAACACCTGATCATCAGCAAACTCCATTTACACCTTCTCCGAACATCGTACAAGTTTTTCATAACTTTTTAACTCACGAGAAGATAAAGCCCTTCGATACTTTGTCTTTAATACTAAGTAAAAATGATTGATTATACTATCAAGATCTCATATTAAATTTGGAGCATACCTTTCCAGTCAAGTGAATTTTTCATCATAAGAAGCCATTGATTCATGCTCCTGCCTCAATTCCAAGAATTGTTTTTCCATCCTAAGACAAACCACATTAGGAAAATATTTCTCAAGAAACATACCTTTAAATTAATCCCAATCAATAGCATCAAATCACCTCACTATCCCTAATATTTTTCACCATCGACCACCGCTGGTCGGCTTCACCTTCAAAATGGAAAACAACAAGACTAACCTTTTGGTGTTTTGAACACCCCATGACATCAAAAATCATTTCCAGTGATTTAATCAACCATTAATCTAGGACAGGGTCATATGATCCTCTAAATGATGGCGGATGTTGCCTCATGAAATGCTCCACTACTGACATGTTCCTCTGTGGTTAATCTGGCTAATCTCGTGCATGGATACCACCACCATTTATAACCAGATTCAACTATTCCATCACTACAACAAACTATTCAGTTCCGATTTTTACCATCTCCAGTTGCTGGTTTGGAAGGTTTTCTTCCTCCTGATGTCATCCCATCATAGCTGTCTTGTTTCCTCTCTGAAAAAATATTCTAAACACAGAAATATCTTAGGTGAAGCAACATGGTAATCTATAAATGCTATATCATTTCAATCTTACCATAAATTAAAAATAATTTATGGATATTAATTTAACAATATCCTAAATTCTAAAGTTGTCTAAGCTGAACTTTGATACCAACTATAAGGACTCATCCTTAAACATTACATAATATTTAATTGAGTTAATAATTCATATTTAGGATCTTTTCAGGTTTAGAGTTTTATAGAATTAAACCATAACATATACATTACATCTCAAATATTACATAGCAGACACTTCAACTTGGTATCCATTTTTTCAGAAAATAAAAATTTTGAAAAAAAGAGTCATGTCTAGTTCCATGTTTTAGACAGCATGAATTTTCCATGATCCCATCCTTGACCATATTCATCTTTAATTCCTATGAAAAACATTTCAAAAAAATTTGGTATGAGCATAAAAAGCTCAGTAAGGGTTATAAAATAAAGAAATAAATCATTAGTGCATCAATACATATAAAACATAAGGTCTTTTACATACATCATGAAATCATAAGATTTATGAATAACACATAGAAATCATAAATCATAAAGGTAACTTGTATATTCCATAACATAATTACATTGTAGATTTCATAGCTATGTAGGGAGTTACATTTGAAATACCCATCACATTATAATCCCTAAATATATTTGGATAAACATTAATGTTTACCTCTGTCATGTTACCCAATGCATTGGAGAGCTATCTCAATCTCACCCACCCTAGGTTTATCAGGGAACCACCCGTATCTGTAAACAATTCCCAAGAACCATAACATATTCATAAAACATAAAACAAACATAATGAAAAGATAAAATTTCCACATTTCAATAAAAATATATCATTTCAAGATATTGAAATAATAAATCCATTCTCAAAACCATATTCAATTCCAAAATACATAAAAATAGTATATTTTATTTATTTTCCTTTTAAAAACACAACGTCTTGTAGAGGAATCCAAATATAAAATAATGCTCGGGGAGGTGGAAAGGTCATTGTCACTACGTACATTAAAAAGAAACATTCCCTTTTTCGTTTAGTAGAATGATACGTAGAAAAAGATTCCCTTTGAAGGAAAAGAAAATTAAAAGGGGTTTATATACCATATAGAAGAAATTCATGTATAAAACAAAATATTCCTCAATGAAAGGAGATTGAGACGAAGTCACTTACCTCATGTCTGACTTGACTCGTTTGTTCTTTAATATCCTGAATAATAAACTAAAGTTTATTTCTAATTTATTCAGAACCTTTTTAATTTTTATTATTCCTTTTATATCACTTATTACAATGTAATAAGTATTAAACTATAATTTATGTCAATGACTATTTTTTTGTCGATATTTGGTACTTGAGTCAAAAATGAACTTCTTATAATTACAAGTTCTCCCTATGGTCAAAACTCCATTATCTCCAGAATGATATTCATGATTTATATACCATATATAACATTTATATCCAGTATATATATGTGTTTATAATAGTACATAACATTTGGAGATAAGAAATGAAATTCACCATTCATGGAGACGGTAAGTCGTACGTACGCATGAATGCTACATTAATTTCTATTTCATATTTAATGGAATAAAAACTTAATTATACATAGGTATATTATAATTCCAGTATAATATCATATATAATTTCATTAACTCCATCCTTTATACATTCCACATACTGTATGAACGAGTCATGTCACTTTAAGGGGGCGGTAGTCCGCACTTCCTCGAATGAAATTATCGTATTTACCCATTATGGAAACCATAAAGGTATGATATAAATGAAAAATAAAGAAGTATATAGACAATATAAATATAATATATATCACATAAAAATACATTTCCATATTAATGGCCACCATAATATGTGGTAGGAGAAGATTGAACAATCATCATTTTGTGAGGCAGTTGTTCGTCATCCACAGAAACATTATGTTCGTTACCCATTAGACGGAGGTTTGTGTAAGTGTAGTTCAAATCCTTCTCATAAAAAACCTATTATATTGAGGATACTATTGTTTTTATGCAAAATAATAATAATAAGAGAATATGGAGTAGAGAAGTAAAATAAAATAATAGAACTTGAGGGAAGACATTACCTTTAAATCAGGTAACTCCCATTGGTTTGAACCAAAAGGCTTACTTCAAGTGCCTTATTCCTAAGGTAATGATTCTATGAGGAATATAGAGATATTTATAGATTATTTGGGAAGAGTTTGGATGATCCAAGGGGCTTGATAGGTGTGGTTAATGAGTTAGAGGTGATGTCTTTTTATAAGGGGGGAGGGGTTCTTTAGGAATGTTTGAAAATATTATTTTATTATAAGCTTCTTTTTGGTATCAAAAGGTCAAAAACTCATTATATTAGAATATAAGATGACTCTTGTTATAAATAAAATCATCCAATAATAATTGGATAGGTTTTGGATAGTTTTTTAAATTTTATAATCTCATTTATTTAAATCATTCATTAATAAGGTAATCAATGCATCATCATTGTGTCATAAATAATTTTATTTATTTGTTGTCTAAAAATTATAAACAAAATACCATGATGTAGGAAATATTTTTAGATTTCTAATTTATATTTATAGTCGAATAGAAAACTTATATAACCCCATGTAAACATTGATTTACTAAAAGATATATCATTAAGTCATTTTTGTATTTACTTAAAATTAATTAATATAAAGTGTCATTATCACCCCCAAGTGGCTCCATGAGGTCCAAAAATAGACCAAAGGATTCCCATGGAAGGGAATGTATCAACAAATAAAATTATGACACATGTTAGGGTAATTTTATATTATTATACTAATATTTTTTTAACCTTATTTACCAGATTTACCCTTTAACCATGGTAAATAAAATATTTACCGAAGTAAATATTCATAATGTCTAAAAATAAAAGTTACATATTTAAAAAATTTGTACATCCTTATTCCAAATATGGAATCAATTTTTCCAAATTCATAACTGTAACACCCCAAGATTTCATAGTACGTTATTCAATAACTTTCACTACACGCAACACTGAGTTCTAGCGCACCATGGCTTACCAAACAAGCCGTTCAAAGGAGGTTATGAATATTATTAACTGAATTTTAAACTTTATATAATCCTTATAATTTTAGAATCCATATTATAAGTTTCTTAGACAAAATTTAAGAACAAATACATTTTTTCATATAAAATAAGTATTTTTCAAAAAATGCAATTTTACTGCCTTTTAATTGCGAAGCCATTTTAAATCCAATATTTGAAACTTTTATAATTAAATTTGACAAAATAAAATTCTTCTTTAGAATCGGGACATAATAATTTAGTTTCAATAAATTTTTGGTGTTTTTCTGATAACTTTCATATTTTGGTGAATAGTGAAAAATACTATATTTTAACTGAAAAATTCTTTTTAAATCAAAATAATTTATATTATTAAATTATACATTTTAATGGTTTTGAAGTATAAATAGATTATATTTTTACCATTTAATCTAATGATGGTCATTTTAAGTAATTTCACTTTGAAATTGGACATAAACAAGTGTCAAACTTTTGGTTGTTATTATTGCTTAAAAAATACGCCTTTTGGTTTTGACAGCGGGAATTAATTTTAAATTCATAAATGAAACTTCTATTTTTTTAATTTGGTAAAATAGACTTCATTATTGAATTCGGAATATCAAAATTAGATTAGGGTAAATTTTTGGTATTTTTCTGAAAACTTTTATTTTTGATGAATAGTGAAAAACACTAAGATATAGTTTAAAACCGAATTTTTATTTAAATAATTATTTTTTTATTTAAATTTATTTTATGTCAAAATAGATACATAATCCCTATAAAATTTCGATTTAATTCATTGGATTCAGTTTATAATAATTTTAGATATATAAAAATGTTATTGAACTTTTCACCGTCTTTTACCCACCTCCTAGGAGAATTTTCAAATTCACATAAAACATAATTTTACCGCTTCTGTGAGTGGAATTTCAAAAATCCGAGACACACGGTTAATATCAAGGGGTAAAATGAGGTTCAATAAGATAAAAATAATTTTTGTTGAATAGTAACTTTTGGCTTTTATTTACCGCGGTTAAAGGTAAATAGGGTAATTCAAGATAAAAAGTATATTATAATAATACAAAATTACCTTAACACTTGTCCTAATCTTATTGGATGAGTCATGGACGACCATGGCCATCCTTGGGTCGATTTTGGGACCCCATGGAGCCACTTGAGAGAGGTAATGACTCTTTAGATTAATTAATTTAAAGTAAAGACTAGAATGACACAAACAAATATCTTTTAGTAAATTAATTTTTACATGGGGTTATATAAGTTATATTTTCGACTATAAATATTAATTGGAAAGATAAAAAGATTTTCTGAATCATGGTATGTTTTTTATAATTTTTAGACATCATATAAATTAAGTTATTTATGACATAATGATGTTACAGTAATTACCTTATTAATGAAATATTAAAATAATTGATATTATAAATACCCAAATAAATATAATTTGAGTCTTTAAATGAATTAAACGAATTTTATTGGTTAATAAGAAATTTTAGGATTTAATAAATAAATTTTTTCGAATTAATAAAGTTATTAAGACTTTAAACAAAATCAATTATTAAATAGTGTCAAAATTGACATAAAGGAGTTTTTAAAACAAATATTATATTATTAATTGATATAATATTCCTAAAAATATAAGGCTCAGCCAAAGGACTTATATGATGATAGTTATGTCATTAATGAACCACTTGGGATTCTCTTGGCAGTTTATAGTAAGTTTATTAACCATATAATATAAAAATACAAAGAGACATGGTAAATGTCAAACTATTTAACATTGAGTTAAATCTAAAATATAAGGGTAAAATAGTGACCCAAACTTGTCTAAAACCTATTTTTTGAGTGGATTTAGACCCATATCCACATTATAAATTGAATAATACTCTTTGGAGCCATTATAAACCAAATACGAATTTATTAAAAATTAATACATTAAGTTTTTCCTAAAGAGCCCCTCCTCCCCCTAATAAAAGGAAACCACTTCTAACCAATTCCTAATACCTATCAAGCCTTTTCATTCATCCAACCTCTACCCAATTAAGCTCCCTACATACCTATACTCCTCCTAGAAGCCTTAACTTAGGCAGAATTCACATAAATAGTCCTTTTTGGTTCAAACCAAAGGGAGTTACCCAAATTAAAGGTAACGATTTCTCTTAGCTTCTTTTATTTTATTTTACTTCTCCAACCCCTAAACTCTTCTTATTATTTTATTTTCTAACAAAACCAGTATCATAAATATACTAGGATATTTTTATGATAAATATTAGAACTAAACTTACACACACCTCCATCTAATGGGTGAAGAACATAATGTTTCTGGGGATGGAAACCAAATGCCTCAGGAAATGATAATTGTTCAATTATCTCATACCACCTCTCATGGTGGCCATTATGATGGAACTATAATTAAATATGATATTTATGATATTTATTTTATATATAAGGGTCTTTAATTCCATTCTATAGCATACCATTATTTGTTTCATGTTGTATATATATACGATAATTTCATTTGAGGAAGTGCGGACTACCGCCCCCTCAAAGTGATATGACTCATTCATACCATACATGGAACGTATAAAGGATGGTATTAATGAACCTAATTAACACATATAAGATATTATATTATATTAGAATAATAATATACCTATTTATAATTTGGTTTTTATTCCTTTTAAAATAAAAAAAATGAAATGGAAGTAGCGTTTGTGCGTATGTATGGACTACCGTCTCCACGAACGCGATGAGATTCATTCCCCCATCGTATCCATTAAACTATAATTATAATTTGATGACTAAAAATAATGATTAAGGACTTTATATAATTCTTTATATGAATAATATACAACCTATCCATAACAAACATGTCTTATGTGACAAAACATATAAAAGAAAACGAGTAAGTTAACACTCAAAAAGACGATAATACTAAAATATTATTAACAAGGCAATATTAAAATATCATATATGATATCATATTTATGTATATGATTCTTTTATAATTTAATAACAATGATTTAACTATTATAAATGAGTTTAACCTACCCTCGACCAAGGAAAAGTACAAGGTAAGGGGTTTTCATCTCACTCCTTATTCTCATGAGATTCATGCCATATTTCCACTATTACCTTTTGTGTGGTGTATGTAGTTCCCATAATTGTATTATTTTTGTAATACAATTTAAGTTATGTGTATTTACATATTCATTGTATGATACCTCTTTCATGGGGTGTATGTTTCATAAGTTACCAAATTGGTAAGGGTTTATTTCACAATCTCTTCATTATCTGAGGTTGTTTATACGTAATTATCTACTGAGACCTCTTTATCTTCCACATCCATGTTTCTTAAAAATGTATTTAAAAAAATTATTACTATTTTACAGAATATGGGTTAAAGTAATTTATACCCTTGTTTTAATTTTTATAAGAGGTTTATAAAGGAATCTTTTCGTCGTTTTCCAAACAAGGTCCTTTTTAACCTTTTAGACATAATTAAGGTAAGAATGTATTTTTTTAAATTATATGGCGGGTGCGGCTATTTTCCACTATTATAAAATATTATAAGCTTACCTTAAAAGCTTATAAGGATATTTTCAAAGTAAATTTTTTATTTTATAATTATGTGACTTTTAAATGATTTCAAAAAATAGATATTTCTCTCTAATAGTTTTGATTTCATTTATGTCAACATCCTTTAATGGATTTTAAGCCTATTTGAAGTTGATTTATTATGATACAAAACTTCCATATTGTATTGAAGGTTGTGTGAAATGTTTGACTATGGATGTGTTATTTTTATACCATTCATGGTTTAGGGAGAAAGTATTGACATTTTTTATGCTAGTTTTAATACGAATGATTATGTTATGTTTAAACCTGTTCATATGAGGAATGCATTGGACTTAATAAGTGACGGGTGGAGCCCACTATAGCTCCTCGATGCAACAGTAGGTCTCATGAGACAAACTAGTGTCTTGGCACGAGGCCTTGAAAAAATCTTATTTGTAGTCTTGGCACGAGGCCTTGGATACGTGGTTATGATAGTCTGGCATTATGCATTCCATCATTATGAAAGTGGTTGTTGATATTGCATGTGATTATTCGACTAGTAGAATATCCATGTGAATAATTAAATGGAATTATTTAATTTTATCTTTGACATATTATACTGAAGTTCAAGTTTAAAAGGCTTTTGTTTTAGTTATACATTGCCTTAAATGTTTATGCTTATCTATGAAATCTTTCGCTATATTGTTATCCTTACTGAGCATCTGAGCTCACCCCTTTCAATGTTTTAATTTTCCCAGGATGTGAAGAAGTAATTTATCAATGACCTACAGGGATAGTATAAGGTGATATGAATACAAGATTTTGTTTTAGTTTTTTTTACTTTATGATGTAATGTAAGACTCATGAATATATATATTGTTTCGAAGACTACTAAACTAATCGGTCTTTTGAGACTTGATCTTTTTTTATCATGCCAATGTTATGTAATAATGCACCAACTCTATGTAACTGGGGTCGGGGCATTATAGTTGGTATCAGAGGAAGTTTAGTACAAACCTTGGAAGCTAGATTTAGATAACTCTGATTAGAGCACATAGACCTAAGATGGACTTTGAGGATTAGTATAGAATAACTTCCTAGAATTTTGGTGTTGTAGAGATTTTGTGAGTTTTCCGAGCAATACATCCCTGTCTGGATATGAGCAGGTAGAGGCGGCTCTGGCACAGATGTACATAGGTGTAAAACCTAAAAACACCACTTTGATCTAGACTCGAACGGGAACTGGTGCACGATAATGGGGCTTGTTGCACTCTTAGTTACGACACTCTCGGGGGATATGCTTAGGATAATTCTCTTTTTCTTTACAAACCATTATGAAGGGTTTATGAGTATATACTTACTCAAAGAAAACATTTTTATGATTATAGATTATATCCACAAACCATTCAATTTACGTTAGGTATTTTACAAGTTTGGAATTATTCATTGCAATTCATAAACTGACCTAGTTTTTGTTATTGTATAGAAATGGTGCCCAGTAGAAGGAATGTGAACTCCAGCAATATGTATGATCCAAAGAGTAAGAAAAATCATATCTTTCACAGTATTAAGTTATCATTTAGAAGGGAAATAGTCTCCCATTATTCTCAATATATGAAGAAATAGTATCATGTGTTAATAAGTTAAGAAAATAATTCTCTGAGTCCTATGGATTTTAAGGGAAGAAAGAGAAGAAAAGGATGGAAGATAGAAAGATGGATAAAAGGAAGAGGGAAAAGAATAATTTTCCCATATGTGATAAATGTGGAAATAAACACCCTGGAACTTTCTTGAAGGGAATGGGAGTTTTTTATAAGTATGGAGAAAAAGGACAGCAAGTATGTGACTCCAAGGGTAAGAAAAATGTTTCAAATGAACAATGCTTCATCTGAAAGGAGTTGGGACACTACGCGAACCGATGTCCAAATAATCAGAGTATTCCACAAATGATGCTATTGGATAATAATCATGTTATGATACTACAACAGATGAGAGGAATGATTAGAGTTCTTATGTTGTTATTATAGAATTCTGTCATTTGAGTGTTGTATCAACAATGAACTGGTTATAAGAATTATAGAGTATATAAGGATTGCACTGCAGTACTATTTCATTAAGGAATTGAGATTGTGTATAACCAAGAAAAGTGACTCAATAGCGGGTTAAATTTTTGGAAAATATATGGTTGAGAGAATGATAATTAATAATATGGTTCTGATACCGAGGTAGTGATTTTGGAATAATACATGATTGATTTGGATAAATTATATTCGATATTCTTGATTACCTTGAAACTGATTATTGATTTGTATATTCCATCATTGTTGGAGTTTCCAACATTTTTTGATAGAAGGAGTATATCCAGTATTCTATAAGGAATAAGGGATCATGAATGTAATCAATAAGGTTTTATGGTAAATCAAGATGTTTCAGTGTTTTAAAAGAATACATGATGAAAGTGTTCACATGTTATTATGCGGAAAAAAGGATCTTCATTGTGTTTACCTTCCTTATGAATTTTTAACTATGAGTTTGGACATAAGTATTTTGGATAATTCTAGTTTGATATTATTTTTGGATTTCCATAAAAGGATAACCCGGAGGTCGAGCGGAAACCCGTTGCATCCGGTAAGGCCGCGAGACTTGAACCCGCAACCGAAGGGCAACAAGGGTGTATCACCTACCACTGGCCCACGTGATGTCCTGGATTGAATAATGTAGTCTTTTTTTTAAACAAATTTATTTTATATTAATTATAAATTTATTTTCTTTTAAACCCTATGCGAATAGGATAAATAGAATATTATTTTTATGTTCTATTATCTTTTAGAGTGAAATATGAGTTTATGGTAGAAATAAGTTAAAGGATGGGACTCTACTTGTAAATTATATATTTTCTTCTTCTCTTATTATATGAAGAAATTAATTCTTATACTTTAGTGAAGGGATCTTAAAACCAAAAATGTGTTATCCTAATACCATATGTTATGTTTAAACTATAGTATTTTAAATCATCATAGATTGATTAATTTAAGGCCCTCAATTTTACACTTGTTTGTGATGGATGACCTCAATCACTACCAATAAATATATGTTTTTCCTCCAATTATATATCTCTAATTTCCACCAATGTTCTTCTAATAGATATCATAATTTGGTGGTGACCCTTTTATTTCCCTTTTCCTCTTATTAAGACTAAATTTTATTAACCTAATTTCCGATGTGGGTTTTCTGAAATGTATTTTTTATTTTCAACATTTTCTTTTCAAAAAATAATTTTAAATTGCGAGGATGCAATTTATTGAACGATGGAAGAATGAAACACCCCAAGATTTCATAGTATGATATTCAATAACTTGCACTACATGCAACACCGAGTTCTAGCGCACCATGGCTTACCAAACAAGTCGTTCAAAAGCGGTTATGAATTGTATTAACTGAATTTTGAACTTTATAGAATCCTTATAATTTTAGAATCCATATTATGATTTTCTTAGACATAATGTAAGAAAAATACATTTTTTCAGATAAAAGAAGTATTTTTCAAAAAATACAATTTTACCTCCTTTTAATGGCGAAGCCCTATTTAATCCAATATTTGAAACTTTTATATATTCAATTTGACAAAATAAACTTATTCTTTAGAATCGGTACAAAAGAATTTAGTTTCAATAATGTTTTGGTGTTTTTCTGATAACTTTCATATTTGGGTGAATAGTGAAAAATACTATATTTTAACTGAAAACAACTTTTTAAATCAAAATAATTTATATTGCTAAATTATACATTTTAATGGTTTTGAGGTATAAATAGATTATATTTTTACCATTTAATCCAATTATGGTCATTTTAAGTAATTTCACTTTGAAATTGGACATAAACAAGTGTCAAACTTTTGGTTGTAATTATTTCTTAAAAATACGCCTTTTGGTTTTTACAGCGGGAATTAATTTTAAGTTAATAAATTCAAATTATATGTTTTTAATTTGGTAAAATATACTTCATTATTGAATTAGTAATATCAAAAATATCTTAGGGTAAATTTTTGGAATTTTTCTGAAAACTTTTAATTTTTGATGAATAGTCAAAAACACTGAGTTATAGTTTAAAACCGAATATTTTTTTAAATAATTATTTATTTTATTTAAATTTATTTTATGTCAAAATAGATACATACTACCTATATAAGTTCTATGTAATTCATTGGAGTCATTTTATAATAATTTTAGATATATAAAAATGTTATTGAACTTTTCACTGTCTTTTACCCACCTCCTAGGAGAATTTGCAAATTCACATAAAACATAACTTTACCGCTTCTGTGAGTGGAATTTAGAAGATCCAAGATACACGGTTAATATAAAGGAGTAAAATGTGGTTCAATAAGATAAAAATAATTTTTTGTGAATAGTAACTTTTGACTTTTATTTACCGCGGTTAAAGGTAAATAGGGTAATTCAAGATAAAAAGTATATTATAATAATATGAAATTACCTTAACACTTGTCCTAATATTATTGGATGAGTTATGGCCGATCATGGGCATCCTTGGGTCGATTTTGGGACCCCATGGAGCCACTTTAGAGCGATAATGACTCTTTAGATTAATTAATTTAAAGTAAAGACAAAAATGACAAAAACAAATATCTTTTAGTAAATTAATTTTTACATGTGGTTATATAAGTTATATTTTCGACTATAAACATTAATTGGAAATCTAAAACGATTTCCTGCATCATGATATTTTTTTAATAATTTTTAGACATCATATAAATTAATTTATTTATGACATAATGATGATACGGTAATTACCTTATTAATGAAATATTAAAATAATTGATATTATAAATACCCAAATAAATATAATTTGAGTCTTTTAATGAATTAAACGAATTTTATTTGTTAATATGACATGTTAGGATTAAATAAATAAATTTTTTTCTAATTAATAAAGTTATTAAGACTTTAGAAAAATCAATTATTAAATAGTGTCAAAATTGACATAAAGGAGTTTTTTAAAAAAATATTATATTATTAATTGATATAATATTCCTAAAAATCTAAAGTTCGTCCAAAGGACTTATATGATGATAGGTATATCATTAATGAACCACTTGGGATTCTCTTGGTAGTTTATAGTATGTTTATTAACCATATAATATAAAAATACAAAGAGACATGGTAAATGTCAAACTATTTAACTAAGAGTTAAATCTAAAAGATAAGGGTAAAATAGTGATCCAAACTTGTCTAAAACCTATTTTTTGAGTGGATTTAGACCCATCCCCACCTTATACTTTGAATAATCTACTTTGGAGTTATTATAAACCGAATATGAATTTATTATAAATTAATACATTAAGTTTTTCCTAAAGAGCCCCTCCTCCCCCTAATAAAAGGACACCACTTCTAACCAATTACTCACACCTCTCAAGCCTTTTGGCTCATCCAAACTCTTCCCAATTAATCTCCCTACATCCATATACTCCTCATAGAATCCTTACCTTAGTAATAAGGCACTTTAATAGTCCTTTTTGGTTCAAACCAAAGGGAGTTACCCAAATTAAAGGTAACGATATCTCTTAGTTTCTTTTCTTTTATTTTACTTCTCCAACCCCTAAACTCTTATTATTATTTTCTTTTGTAAAAAAAAGTATCCTAAATATACTAGGATATTTTTATGAGAAATATTATAACTACACTTACACACACCTCCATCTGATTAGTGAAGAACATAATGTTTCTGTGGATGGCAACCAAACTCCTCACGAAACGATGATTGTTCAATTATCTTCTACCGCCTCTCATGGTGTCCATTATGATGGAACTATAATTAAATAGGATATTAATGATATTTATTTTATATATAAGCTTCTGTAATTCCATTATATATCATACCATTATTCGTTTCATGTTGTATATATATACGATAATTTCATTTGAGGAAGTGCGGACTACCGCCCCCTCAAAGTGATATGACTCATTCATACCATACATGGAACGTATAAAGGATGGTATTAATGAACTTAAGTAACACATATAAGATATTATATTATACTGGAATAATAATATACCTATGTATCATTTGGTTTTGATTCCTTTTAAAATAAAAAAATGAAATGGAAGTAGCATTCGTGCGTACGTACGGACTACTGTCTCCACGAACGCATTAGATTCATTCTCCATCCTATGCATTCAAGTATAATTATAATTTTATGATTAAAAATAATTTTTAAGGACTTTATATCATCTTGTATATGAATAAGATACAACCTATCCATAACAAACACGTCTTATGTAACAAAACATATAAAAGAAAACGAGTAAGTTAACACTCAAAATGACGATGATACTAAAATATTATTAACAAGGCAATATTAAAATATCATATATGATATCATATTTATGTATATGATTCTTTTATAATTTAATAACAATTATCTAACTATTATACAGGAT
Source organism: Viscum album (assembly GCA_963277665.1). NCBI lineage: Eukaryota > Viridiplantae > Streptophyta > Magnoliopsida > Santalales > Viscaceae > Viscum > Viscum album. The sequence goes on along the minus strand of OY728129.1, from coordinate 407,207,799 downwards.
GTTAACCTACCCTCGACCAAGGAAAATTACAAGTTAAGGGGTTTTCATCTCACTCCTTATTCTCGTGAGATTCATGCCATATTTCCACAATTACCTTTTGTGGGGTGTATGTACTGCCCATAATTGTATTATTTGTGTAATAAACTTTAAGTTATGTGTATTTACATATTCATTGTGTGATACCTCTTTAATGGGGTGTATTCTTCGTAAGTTACCAATTTGGTAAGGGTTTATTTCACAATCTCTTCATTATCTGAGGTTGTTTATACGTAATTATCTACCAGGACCTATTTATCATCCACATCCATGTTTCTTAAAAATGTATTTCAAAATATTCCTGCTATTTTACAGAATATGGGTTAAATTAATTTATACCATTGTTTGACTTTTTATAAGAGGTTTATAAAGGAATCTTTCCGTCTTTTTCCAAACAAGGTCCTTTTTAACCTTTTCGACAGAATTAAGGTAAAAATGTCTTTTTTTAACTTATATGGAGGATACGGCTATTTTTTTCCATTATAAAATCTTATAAGCTTCCATTACAAGCTTATAAAGATATTTTTAATGTAAACGTTTTATTTTATAATTATGTGTCTTTTAAATGATTTCAAAAAATAGATATTTCTCTCAAATAGTTTTGATTTCATCTTTGTCAACATCCTTTGATGGATTTTATGCTTATTTGAAGTTGATTTATTATGATACGAAACTTTCATATTGTATTTATGTTTTTGTGATATGTTTGACTATGGATGTTTTATTTTTATACCATTCATGTTTTATGGAGAAATTATTAACATTTTGTATGCTAGTTTTAATATGAATGTTTATGTTATGTTTAAACCTATTCATATGTGGAATGCATTGGACTTAATAAGTGATGGGCGGAGCCCACTATAGCTCCTTGATGTATATGTAGGTCTCATGAGACAAACTAGTGTCTTGGAACGAGTCCTTGACAAAATCTTATTTGTAGTCTTGGCACGAGGCCTTAGCTACGTGGTTATGATAGTCTGGCATTATGCATTCCATCATTATGAAAGTGGTTATTGATATTTCATGTGATTATTTGACTATTAGAATATCCATGTGAATAATTAAATGGAATTATTTCATTTTATATTTTCCATATTATACTGATATTCAAGTTTAAAAGGATTTTTTTAGTCATACATTTCCTTAAATGTTTATGCTTATCTATGAAAGCTTCCGCTATACTGTTATCCTTACTGAGCATCTGAGCTCACCCCTTTCAATGTTTTATTTTTCCCAGGATGTGAAGAAGTAATTTATGAATGAACTTCAAGGATAGTATGAGGGGATATTAAGACAAGATGTTGTTGTAGTTGTTTTACTTTATGATGTAATGTAAGACTTATGAATATATCTATTGTTTCCAAGACTACTAAACTAATCGGTCTTTCGAGACTTGATCTTTTGTGATCATGCCAATGTTATGTAATAATGCACCGACTCTGGGTAACTGGGGTCAGGGCATTACAATAACACTTAAGTGGCATAAATTAATTTAAAATTAATTCCCGATGTCAACCCAAAAAATGTGTTCTTAATAAATAATAACTATCAAAATATTGACAATTGTTTATGACTAATTTCAAAGTAAAATTTCTTCCAATGAACAGAATTGGATTAAATGGTAAAAACATAATCTAATTACACTTTAAAACTAATTAATAAGATATTCTAACCATATAAATAAATTATATTAAAAGGCAGTTTTGAATTAAAATACAGTATTTTTCACTATTCATTAAAAAATGAACATTATCAGAAAAATACCAAAATTTCATCCAAAGAATATTTTGATGTCACAATTCTAAAGAATAATATTATTTAGTCAAATAATACATCAAAATTGAACAAAACTATATTTAAAAAGGTTTCACCATCAAAAGGTAGTAAATCGGCCTTTTGAAAAAAAATTAGAGTATTTCTGCTTAAAATTGGATTCATTCACATTTTAAGCCTCTAAATTTTATTGGATAAATGTAAAAACATTTAAAAAACATATATATTCATATTGTAGTTTGTTTGGTACATTCCCTCCATTACAACTTCTAGGTATTAACTACCATTTAAAATAATATTAATATATTAATATTTTTCAGAATAACTCAACGTTGTGTGCAACGTAAGTTTTCAAAGTAACTCGTTGTTGTGTATCGGGTACGTCATCGAACATAAAATACCCTTTAAATTAAAATTAATATTTAATTCAAAAATATTAATAAATATGAAAATTTCATATTCTTTATTTACATGGGATGTTACAGTAACTTTGGAAGAGTCTTCTGTGATTTAGGATCCATCATCAACCTCATGTTGATGAATGTATTACACGATCTGGAAGTCAAAGAACTAAAAAAAACTATATTAGAACTGAAATTAGCCAACTGATCCCTAAAGTACCCTAAGGAATTCTTGATGATTTCTTATTAAAAGTCAGAACGATCATTTTTCTAGAAGACTGCATCATTTAAGACAAAGAAGAGGAAGGAGACTTTCCAATCATCTTAGTTTGACCATTCCTAGACATTGGAAAGGAATTGATCAATGTAAATAAATTAAGATTTATATTCTGATTAGGTGAAGAAAAATTCATGTTCGAACTGGAAAAGGAGGCTCAAAAAATAAATGATTCTTTATATTACCAAGGAATCTTTCTCACAGATGAAAGATATTACTACATAAACAAGGAAGAAGAGAGTGAAGAAATACCCCCTGATGAGGAAGCGTAATATGACTTTGAGGAAGTAAACTATATATAACATCATACAAGGTACATCATCCAACCTTTCATACCCCCAGTCATTTAACCACTGAAAATGGAACTGAAACACCTCCCCAGTACACTCAAGTATTCTTTTATAGAGACCTTTGATGCACTACCATCCATTATCAACTCAAAACTGACTCAATCACAAGAGGAAAAATTAATTACATTCCTATAAATACATAAATAGTCAATTTCAAGGGGGTGGATACTGCTAAAAGAATCATCCTATTTTATGAACTCATAATATTTTATTGTGATTAAGAACAAAAACCAAATTCCATTCATAGAGGATAATCACTCCACCAATGAACAAGGTTGTTAAAAAAGAGGTTCTAAAACTTCTTGATTCTGGAATAATTTTTTCAATCTCTGCTAGTGAGAGGGTGAGCCTGATGTAGTTTATACCAAAGAAAGGTGGTCTCACAGTAGAAAAGAATGATAAATATGAACTGATCTCAACTCACACCATCACTATATTGAGTGTGTGTGTGTGAAATATATAAACCACAATGAAACAACCTATAAATATAATTTCCCCTACCTTTAAGGTATCAAATTTTAGAGAGACTATCAGTACATGAATTCTATTTTTTCCTAGATGGATATTTGGGATACAATTGGATTGCATTCAACCCAAAAGATTACTCTACAGCAACATTCACGTGTCCATTTAGTATCTTTTCCTACAAGAATATTTTGTTTTTTATATTAAACTAAACAGTGACCTTTTATAGATTAATGAAACATATATTAAATGATATAGAAGAGGAATTATTAGAAATTTTTATGCATGACTTTCCAATTTATGGAAGATCTTTCGAAGTCTGTATAAGAAATCATGAGTTAGTCCAACACTTTTGTGAATAGAAGTGACTAGTTTTAAATTGGGATAAATTTCATTTTATGGTCTATGGAGTAATATTACTTGGAAAAAAAATTACAAGGATGGAATTGGAGTTGATCCCACAAAGAAAAATTTGATTAAAATATTTACTGGAGCCCTCAATAGTCAAAGGTATAAGAATATTTCTAGGTTGTGCTTGATTCTAATGTAAATTCATAAATTATTTTGCAAATGTTCCCCACCCACTGACATAGCTATTATCAAAGGAAAATCCATTTGAATTCACAGAGGAATTTAGGTTGGTATTCAATAATTTGATGAAAACCTTGGTATCTCCTTCTAAAATCATATCACCATATTAGGAAGAATAATTTTAATTTATGTGTGTTGCCAACAACATTGCTGTTGGAAATGTCCTAGGATAGAGATTTAGTCATATATTTTCCCCTATCTACTATTTCATTCACACACTAAATAAAGCACATTTTAACTAATCAACCATAGAAAAGGATCTCCTAGATGTTGTTTTTTCATTTTATAACTTTCACTCCTATCTGGTTTTGTCAAAAGTGATTGTGCACACTGATCATGATCCCCTAAAATATTTTATGAAAAAAGGATTCCAAGACAATATTGATTCATTGGATCCTACTGTAGTAAGAATTCAAAATTTTCATAAAAGATACCAAGGGAATATAATATCTTGGCACTAATCATCTATCCTGACATCCACTCAATCTTATAAAGGGATGATGATTATCTCGACATTAAAGTGGACTTCCCCGATGAAAAAAATTTAGCATAAATAAAAAGGCCCAAAATGGTTTTATAATATTCTAAAATATCTTTCTATGATAAATATATAACCATACCTCTCCTTCAATAAAATAATACGATTTTCGGTTCAATCTTCACACTATTATGGGATGAACCGCTCATTTTCAAGTGAAGTGATAATGGTGTGTGAAGTCTCATCATTCCAAAGGACATAATCCAAAATATTTTTGAAATGTGTCATGAATAACCAAAAGGATAACATCATGGACCAGAAGACACAATAGAAAAAAATTTATAGGGTGGACTTTTTGTCCAATGCTCCACCAAGATGCAAGATATTTCTATCAAAGTTGTAATAAGTGCCAACGGACTAGAACCATTTGAAAATGGAATTAAACTATCCAAAAACCAATCATGGAAGTTGAAATATTCTATGTGTGTGAGATATATTTCATTAGATCATTTTTCCAATTCACATGTAAAATCCTATATCCTTGTTGGAATTGACTATGTTTTCAAGTGGGTAGAAGTTGAAGAAATAGGTCATGACACTGAAAAGATGGTCATCTATTTCTTAAAGAAAAATGTTCTTTCATGATCCAGATTTCCTAGACAATCATTGGTGTTTGGGGAAAACATTTTAATAATAATTATGTCTAAGTATTTCTTATAAAATATGATATTTGGTACAACACATGAACTCCCTAACACCCAAAAACAAGTGGTAAAGTTAAATAGTCAAATAGGGAAATCAAAAAAATCCTCAAAAAGACTATAAACACAAGTCGAATCAATTAGAGTCTAAAATTAGATTATGTACTACTTGTCTACCTCACCGCAAAAAAAACACCCATTTATACCACACCATTACTATTGAAATATGAAAAAACATGCCATTTTCTAGTAGAATAAGAGAATCACCCATATTGTAAAATTTAGAAGCTCAATCTGGATTCTAAAAAAGATGGGGAAGTTAGGATACTGCAACTAGATGAATTGGAAGAAATCATAAATGAGGCTTTTAAAAATTCCAATATCTATAAATAAAAAAACAAAAAATGGATTCATCAACACATTGTGAGATGAAATTTTTTCCTTAGGATTAGTGTTTTGTTATTCAACTCATGTTTGAAATTGTTCTATGTAAATCTCAAATCCATATGATCAAGACCATATTTAGTTGTTTGAGTATTTTCATATCAGATGATCAATATTTATAAAGAAGTTACACCACCAATTAAATACAATGGTCAAAGGATAAAAATACTTCAAGAACCCTTATAGGAAGGGTGTCTCATAATCTTGAGATTAATTTAAGCATCAAAGAGTCAATATCTTGATGTTAAACAAAGAGTTGACTAAGAGGAAACCCAGGTTAGGTCACCTAAGGTTATATTAGGTTTCATTAAGACTTAGAATAGTTTAGTGAATGCTTAAAGAAAGGTTCTGCGGTCTGATCCAAATCTGAAAAAAAATGACAAATTATGCATTGAGTAATCATGACTCATGATGTGTATTTTTATGGACGAAATTTTAATAAAATTCACAATGGCATGACATTAAACCCTAGTAAACTTCATGTAATTCCCAAATCCTATTTTATAGAAAAATATTTTGAACCTAGGGTTCATGAAATTCACCCCCTCCCTTCCACTCCCACCACTTTTGCACAACCTAACCCCCACCCTCCTCCCCAACCTCCATTCCTCTCTCTTGCTTTATCCCCCCTTCCTCCATCTCACTTTATAACCCTCTATGCATTAAACCCTCTAAACATAATGTTCTAAACAAAAACATAATGAACTCATAATTATGATCTCATTCCTAAAATGGATGATTCACTACCATCCAAACATAGACGAGGATCTGAAACCCCCACACCTCTAGACGGTGCCTCCTTGATCACTGTTGTGGTCCCTAAATAAATAGTTATCTTAGAGGAGGTCCACCTAATCTCCAATGAGTCATTTCACAATGACCAACCTCATATTCATTATATCTTATACTTTTTCATACCTAAAACACCATGTGTAACTCAACCATTTTTAGGTGAAGTTGATGAGAACCACCAAAACTATCGATAGGGCTGTCCTTACTCACCTAAAAATTATCCAGGGGGTCCTTCGGCCCCTCATGTTACTATATATTTAATATATCATTGAGGTACACGAAAAAAATTCATAAGATATGTTTCTAGATTTTAATGTGACATTTGAGGTCTCTATTGGGAACCTCCACTTTAGACTAGTCGCACAACCTCATGAGCATACCTTCAGGAAATTTGGTATATGCCTTGAGATTTTCATTGATGATTTTTCCACATCTGAGGTATTCCCTACACTACATCTTGAGCCATCAATGTTAGATTTGAAGAAGATATGGAGGATCATTTTTTGGGATCCTCATAATAAGAATGATCCTAGGATTATGAAGTCAACCTAGCTCCGAGGACTAGCACTATGAATCCAACATAGGGCATTGACGCATTCCTAGTTTTCTTGAGATGAGTCTCATGGAAGCATTATCTAGATGGATTTCATCATCCTTGCAGCATCAAAGGGAATCCCTACCACTAACATGGACTCAAAATTCACATTTTACTATGGATATCATACATAGAGGATGAGAGAATTACTGATGGGGTGTTCATTCATCACACATTTGTCCCATCATCTTGGATTTTTTGACACCATGCTGCCAATCACCTCCCTCAGCCTGATGGAATCCACTAATTTTCTTTTTCTTCACAAGATTATATAGATTACTAAGGATGAAGTCCTCTTCTGATGGGAAGTAAGAGTTTTTGAGGATACTGATGAGGAACTCGACAATCATGTATTATACCCTCCACCGCAGACATCCCCCACCTCCTCCCTAGGACTTACAACTTTTATACCAACACCCAACCCCACCCATGTCCATGCATCTACTAATACCAACTACACCACTACACCACCCACCCCTTCATTCATAATAGATCTATGGGTTATTAATCTTTGCATTATATATAATTTGTGTTGGATCTCCCCATATCTGCACATTCCTTTTGCAGAGCTATCCCATTTCACCATCCCTCCCCCACCATTATCTCCCATAGGTTTTCATGCACCACCATCCCCAGTCGGACCTTCCCTATCTACCACCCCTCCTTGATACCCATCATAAGTATCTAGAAGAGTATTCCTAGAGGGGAAAGGGACCAAAAACCACCCCATCCAATGAGGAGGATTTTTTGATCCAGTTTCCAGACCCATGACCACACTCTATATCAGTAACTTTGCAACACCCACCCCTGATATAGCATCCAGCACCATGAAACTACCCTACACAGCTAATCACCTAGCCCAATCTACTATTACATCCATTTACTAGGTGGGGAAGTTTCTACAAAACTTTGTTTGGGAGTGGACTGTAGATGATTTGATTACTGATAGTGATTTCTCTTATTCTACCCAAGTCCCCTCCCTGAAGTGTTTTGTGAAGTATTTGGTGCTCATTTTTTGTACTAATTGTATTCACATTCATCATTGTATCATTATGATTCATTTATACGAGATACTAATTTTTCTCTATTTACTTATCTTATTTTTTAATTCATTACACTATTATAATTTCCATGTCTAGATCCTCTATTTTTTCTAGGGTCATCAATGCACCTCTCTACCATCTTCCCTGGTTCAACGAGTGACTCAACACCTAGCTATTGTCCATTGACTACTTCAAGAGCCATCACTTGATATTCATTATTAGTAGCCACCACCATGAGAATAGATACCTTTCCTACCATATCATATACATTCTTGGAGTTATTATTAAGTGATCAATCCTACCCATTGATCATGATAGCTAGTGGATATTGCCACCAGTAGTTACAGAAGATAGATGAGATATGATTTGTTGGATTATATTGTCTGATAATTTGGTCCATTTGTATCTCTAACAATGTCATTTTTATCTCGTTATGTGAGGAAACCTATATATCATCTATTTTTCTTGTATTTGAAGTTATTTTTTTACTAGTCATCCTTTTATAGCTTTATCTTTTTCATCATGAGTCACATTGATCATTATTTTATACACATACTTGCATTTATATCAAATGTATTTCATTTCCATTTTCTTTGTTCACCTTTTATTTTACTTCTTACAAAATGTTTAAACCCTATGGACTAATGTTTTATCTATTAGAGGACTTGTATTTCTAACAGATTTTGCAGGTCACCTAATTCAAAAATCAAGACTTATCAAAATTTCTCTATGGCATGACACTCATTATAGGGATATCCATATAGTGACCCATTCTTAACATACCTGGACATTACATCATTTTTTTGGAATACATAACACATTAAAAAACAAGATTCCCAAAGGCCATATTAGTTTAGTGCCTTTGGAAACATGGAACAAAAATATTCTTACTTAGTAAAATATCTTCAATGTTTCCCATAATGACCTTCCCCATTAGTATTTCTGCTTAAAAATATTTCTTCGTAACCTAGGGATGGGAAACATAAAAAGGGGTGAGATCAAATGATTAGTAAGGTTAAATAAAGAAAAGTGGTAAGCATATCATGAACATAAGGGTATGATAACATTATAATGATCATTAAAGGATCATACCATGCATATCAAAACTCATAAACCTGAACCATGAAATGACAAATTCGTTTTTCAAAACAAATGAATCATAATGAAATAAAAAACATGAGGCATGAAAGCATAATATAAGAATAATAAATGGAATTATGGTTGACACATAATCATATAAAAACCCATTGTCAATGATTCTTACCAATAGATTTGTAATATTTTAGGCTTGGGTTAATCACCTGTGTACCTACCTCCTGATTGGGATGCCCTCCTTTGTACCCTATTGTTTTGATCTTGGTATTTCCTCTTGTGTAAGCTCATGTTTTGGGCCTGGGATGTCCTCATGTGTACCCTCTTGTCTTAGTCTTGGGGTGACCTCCCATTTACCCTTTAATATCATATAATATTTATCATTTCCCAATGGATTGGAGGGAGATATATGACCCACACATATTATAATGAAATTATACATACATGTTCCACAAAATCATAAACAATCATATCATAACCCATGAAATAAAATGGGTGTCATAAACATGTAATCACATCTTAACTAGTTTAAAATATAATGGTTTCGTAATCATTTAATCAAAGTATAACCCATGAAAAGAAGCGGGTTTCATTATCATATTAATGATGAAAGAGAAAATAATTTCATAAAAAATTATTCCATAAAACATAAACCATTCTGTGAAATGATATGAATTAATACATTGAATAATTTCATCATAAAGGCATAAGTGACACCAATGGATTCTATATTATATGGGAAAGAATTTTGAAAGATTTTTTAAAAACACTTTATGAGGAAATTATCCTTTCTCTATTGAAAAATGTTTCTTAAAATGTAAAACCTATTGAAATTTATTTTCATGAAAATAAACTTGAACCTTATTAATGAAGCATAAAAAACATTTTGAAATCCTTTTACCTTTAAAAAGTTTTATATGAGCTTGAAAACATTTTAAAAAAAATTTCCCTTCAAAAATTATAAAATAATCCTGAAAAACATTTGAAAACAATTTCTTCGAAAATTTATTTAACAAACATTTACTTAAAATTTAACATTTTATACAAGAATCGAATTATTTAAATAATTTATTGTGGGTAAATCCATTCATGACATATATTGTAAAAAGAACATTACTTTTTCACGGTAAAAAGGTTAGAAAAATGACATGTCCAAAAAATTAAGAGAAATTTCCATTTAAATTTTTTTTAAAATAAAAAAATGTAACAATGTATTTTAAGGATCATAGGATATTATCAGAATATTCTTGGAATACCTTTTGGAAATCATGGTTTTGAATGAACACAAATTTTTGACTAAAAGAGAGGTAATGTCATATTTTCTTAAAAACATTTTCATAATTATATTAATTACCAAAGAGTAAAAAATGGTGATAATACATGAAGATATAATAAATAAATAGATGAGAATAAAATTCATGAGTGTTCTTGAAATATATATAGTAATATTTCCTTAATGAAAAAGTGATCATAAAAAATCTTGATAAACGGTGATATTGTTTCAATAAACTCTTTGCACATGGTAACATTGAATAATATTACCCATGTAGGAAAATGAAATTACATGTAGTTTAAAATATCATTAAAATAATTATATTCATATTATAACATTTCAAAAAAAAATTATAAACCTAATATAAAAATATTAGTGTATAACATGGTATGTGTCTTAAAAGAGGCAAATTGAGCCAATTTCTTACCTATTTGGTAACTATTGAAACTTATACCCCATGATAGAAAGGTCATAAAATGGTGATGTAAATACCCATATACTTAATTATATTATTCATATAATACATTAATTAAAAGTATACATACAACAAAAAATAATTGAGTTGTGAATAAGGCATATATTTCTTGGTAAAAAGAGTGAGATGAAATTCTCATACCTTGAGTTTGACTTGCTTCATGTGTCAGTGTATTCCTTTGTAATAAAATTAGGTTAATTAATTAATTTATTCAGAACTATTTTCAATTTTATTATTATTTTTACTTCACTTATTACCTTTCTTTATAACTACTTAAACAATTAAGTTTAAGTCAGCTGTTTTGACCAAATTTGGTTCATGTGTTTAAAAAAACTTTGGTTGGATGACTATGGTCAAAGGGGTCATTATAATAGAAATATAAATAATAATAATAATAACATATTTAACATATTTATACATTAATTATACTTTTAAAATAATTAATTAATTTTGTTTATGAGAAATGAATCAATGTTACACTCATGGAGACGGTAGGTCATACCTATGCATAAGTAACATTCCTGTTTCTAAATGATCTTTGTGAAAATATGATAAGTAACATTAATATTTATATAATTATAATTATATCATAAATAAAATATTATTTAATCATTTATACTAATAGATATAAATATTTTTGGGTAAAAGTAATCGCATTGTGTTAAGAAGACAGCAGTCCACACATCTACGAATGAAGTTATCAGTTTATAAGTGTGTGAAAGGGTAATAAAGATGATGGTATATATTAAATTTATAGAAAGTTAATTTTTTCCTGAATATAATATGGATTTTTTTATGTCATGTATTTATAATTAATACAATCCTTTATAAATTCCATGTTTTTTTGTGAATAAATCACAGCACTTTGTGGGGGTGGTAGTCCACACTTCCACAAATGATGTCATCGTGTTTGCACATAATGGAAAGAATAAGGTAATGTGTTATAAAATAAATACATAATAATGAAAATATTATAAATATAATATATATAATATATAAACAAATTTTCCATCAAAATTCCCAACCATGAAAGGTGGGAAAGGAAAAAATGAACCATCCTCATTTCGCGAAGAGGTAGTTCATCATACAGGAACTGTAAGTTCGTTACCCATTAGATGGTGGTGTGTGTAAGTGTAAGTATAAAACTTAATATTAAAACATATAAGTATATTTATTATACTTGTGTTTTTATATAATCATTAAATAAGGATATTTTAGTTGGTGTAGAATGAAAATAAAAGAAAGGATCTTGAGGAAGGATGTTACCTCTTCATTGGGTAATTCTATTTTGTTTGAACCAAAGAGATTACTTGGATGGATTTATGGACAAAGTGAGTATTCAAGGAGGAATTGAGGGATTTTTAGGATCTATTTTGGTATTTTTTGGTCAAGACAAGGTGTCTTGATAGATATGATGATGTGGGAGGACATGAGGCATTTTATAGTGGAGGATGAGTGAAACTCTAATAATATTTTAGGGGGAAATTCCACCCACATTTTTATTTAAAGTGGATACAATAATGATCCAAAGTAGATAAAATAGAGGATAGGGTTGATATATAGCTGTAAATTTCTTTTTTAACAAGTTTATATGTTTTTTTTCCTTAAGGTTATGGTTTAGTCCCTTATTATGCTTCATTTAACATTAATTGTTGTAATTAATTTTATTTACTTTCACTAATATTTTTTGTAAAAAACTATGATAACCTTATTATACATTATAAATTATTTTGATTCAAAATATAGAATCCATTTTCATAAATTCCAAACACATAAGTTGCATAAATTAATTTATATTTAGTCCCACTGATGGGAGAACAAAGTGTTTCTTTAATATAAAAATGTTCAAAACTTTTCTTGGTTTTTATAACCAATTTAAATGTGAAATTGATTCCAATGACATAAATTCAATAAACTGATAAAATTATGATCTAATTAAACATTAAAATCAATTAAAAATTTAAGTATCTTTATGAATAATTTATATGAAAAACCAATTTTGAGTTAAATTTCAGTATTTTTCACTATTCATTAAAAAAATAAAACATCAGATAAAAATAAAGAAATTTATATAAACCATATTTTTAAGTTTTTATTTAAAAAATTAATTTCATTTTGACATAGAAATTTTTTTTAAGATTCAAAATTTATATTTAAAATAGGGTCTTCATCCAAAGGGGGTAAAGGTGCCTTAATAAAAATATTGTTTTTTTTTGTTTGTAAAATTTGGGTTGTTCTTATCCGATGCCTATAGAATATATTAGATGAATATAAAAAATATTTTATTTAATATATAATATATATTAAATTAACATAACTTAATAATTTTAATTAATTTAATTTATTATAAAAAATATTTTTCTATAAAAATATTCCCTTTATATTCAGTTGGTTTTTATATTCATTGTAACTACTGTATTCATTTTGCACATTTTTAAACCATAGGTATTTATAATTTAAATAATAATATTCATAAATTTTAACTTAATGGATAGTTCATGTCTTAATTTATTAAATAAATATATTTTTGTTTGGTAAAACTCAGCCTTTCTTGTTACACATGCCATCAAGGGAAGTTAGTCTTGAGTGTAACATAAGATAACCTCAGTGTTTTTATAGATAAAGCTAACATTAATATTTTTTTTCTTGGTTAACTTAGAATTTCATATAAAAAAATACTAACATAGTTCTTTATTATATATAAAATAACTATTTTGAGTGTTGCGTGAAATGAAAAATATCAAAAATAATAAATTAATTCAAAAATAACAATTCAAAAAATCTAAGGATGTTACATTTTACACCCCTTAAAATTAATTTCACCCTCACGATTTTTATAGGTTATAAAATTTGTAACACTTTTATATTACTTTAATAGAAACCCTCATTATAAAAAATGAACACTAAAACATCCATTTAAAAACATTTGTTGGAAATATAATGGTTACCCAAAGTAACATATAATTGAGCTTCTATATAGGATAACATAGGTATAAAGTGAAAAAAAAGGACATAGAAGAGAAATATAACCATCATGTTCTGATAGTGAGTGATAGTGAACAAGGTTTGGAGAAATTTAAAATTCAGAAAGCCATAAATCTTTAATGAACTAAGGGGACTTCTGATTAATCGAAAATAGAGGTACCAGGATAATTTTTTTGGTTTAAAGATTATTTTTCCTAAAGTCTAAGAATTTTAATGAAAATATATAATATCATGATTTTTGTACCACCTCACCCTTTTTTGTTCCCCGGTTCTCTTTATCTTATTTTTCAAAAATGAAGGTTAATTTTTCATTAATAAATCACTATAGAGCATAAGATCCTTGACGTACTATCCCACCACTCATCATTTATCATCAACATCAATTTTTTATAATAGGTTATTCAATATGCATAAATCCTAATGTGTTGAGATTATAACATATTCTCAAAAACTTTTGTAAAATATTAAATTAAGCTTTCATTAAATTATTAACCTTGTAAACCTTCCAAAAGATGAAAATACAAGAAAATAGAATAAAGGTGACAAAATCATCTTAAAATTGATACATCGTATATCAAAATATAGATCTAGTTTTTTATATTTGAAATAATTTAATACCTTCATTATATATTCTCTTGAAACATGTTAATAAGTAGAATTACCATAAATCCTTATTGTAAACATGCATGTCACCTTATTTAAAATCATATTTGATATATTCCTTAAATACAAAAAAAAAAGTTTTAAGCTTGATCACATAAACCACTTATTAATAAGTCCATAATTAGTTCCAAGGTAATCAATACTATTCAATTTACTTATTCTTAACTAAAATATATTTATCCAAAAACAATATCTTAAACTAAAGATCATATTAATGGTTATATTCCCTTATTCAAAATATCACCTTGTTATTAAATCACTTTTCCAATATATCAGAAACATTCTTCGTAATCCTGTAAATCCTTAGTAAAAAATATAAACTGAAAAAACCTTTCATATTTCACCATTCATAATGTATAATTCTTGAAACTAAATAAATCGGAACATTAATTGTTCCACTTCATTTATAAGTCATAATAAGGCTACCTCATCCTATTAATTAATACCTCTTTACTTTCACATTTCTTTTATAGTCTCATTATCATCATAAATATAACAATTACTTGTCCCACAATGTTGATTCTCTAGAGAGATTCCAACTTAGGACATCAGTTTTTATAATGACCATTCATTCCAAACATAATGAATTTAACCTTTTATGATAACACAGGTAGTCTAATATTCCCATCCATTTGGTTAGACAAACCATCCATTTTCCATTTTTAGTTACTTTCTTTGTTTCCTACTTTTCCACAGTAAAAATAACTTCTTGTTCCACTAATAAATTCACTTAGGTAATTATTTCAACATTCTTAACACAATGAAAATAAAATATTCATTCCTCTATAATCTATATTACCTGAAAACTCAGAGAACTCCTTCTTTCTCTTATTTGGCGAGTCTGAGAGTTAGATAAGGTACATGTTGTTGATCATGTTCCTTGAAAACAGATTGGGCATGATCAAAACATGCTTCACTCTAGGGGTTATCCCATTTCACTTCTCATCAATGGATTTTCCATCAAATTCAATGTTAATCCAACTCTTGATTCCATCCATTACCTAAAACCAAAAACCATTGAATTATAAATTATTATTATAGTGAGGATTCAAATAATCATGAGATGTCACTTATATGATGTCCAAGATATGAAACATTCCTTATTCTATAAAAACATAGGTTTATCCTAGGTTACTCATATCTAAATTATATTTAAATACTTAATGATGGTTCATGAAGAGTTTTTGAATTCCCAAAGAATATCCCTAGAGAGTTTCAAACCAGGTGTACATCAAGGCACATTGTCATATACCAGATTTTCCTGAGTCAGGCTCAGGACATCTAGTAATATTCATTACACCTTAGTACATCTTTGGGAGAGATGCATCCACTTTTAGTATCTAGACAAGGATATATTTCTAAGAAACCACTCACTTTATCCTTTACCGAAATTCTACAACAATTTACTATAATTTTCCTTATAATTATACATATCCTTAGTACTAAGAGTTATCACTAAGGTTTTATCATCCTATTTTCAAAAGGTTAACTAAAAATTTCTCTGATACCAACTATAATGACTAAGTCTTAACGTACCTATACATTATATCACTATTTTTGGAATAAATAAAACATTACAAAAACATATTCCCAAATACATTATTAGTTTAGTTTCTTTGGAAACATGGAACAAAAATATTATAACATAGTGAAATATCATCAATGTTTCCCATTAAAGTCTTTCCCCTTAGTATTTATACTTTAAAACATTTCTTCATATCCTGGGGAAGGGAAACATAAGAAAAAGGTGAGATAAAATTCTTAGTAATGGTAAATAAAGGAAATAAGTAAGAATATCATGAACATTAGGGTATGAGAATGTTATCATGATCACTATATGATCATACTCATCATAAAAAAATCATAAACAAAAATCATGGAATAAATATTTTCAATTAAAAAGAATTGGATCTTAATGAAATAAATAACATGTGACATGAAAGAATAATATAATAATAAGACTTGAAATTTTGGTAGGAACATAATCGTATAACAACCCTATGTCAAGGTTGCCTACCATGACCTTGTCACATGTCAGGATAGGATTAATCACTCATGTACCTGCATCGGTTATGGGATTACCTCCCACATACCCTATTATTTAAATCATGGTATATCCTCCCACACACCCTCTTATAACGGACATGGGATGTCCTCCCATATACTATCTTATTTTGGGCTTGGGATTCCCTCACGTATACACAGTGTTCTTATAGAAAAAATTTCATTACCCAATGTATTGGAGGGAGATATAGGTCTCACCCATCTCTTAATGAATTCATACATACATGTTCTAAAAAATCAAAAACAATGATATCATATCCCATTAAATGAAATGGGTGTCATTAATCTGTAATCATATCTTAACCTATGATAATGGGATAGGTTTCATAATCATTTCATCAAATCATAACTCTTGAAATGAATAGGGTTTCAAAAATATATAACCCATCAAAGAGAAACAAATTTTGTAAACAACATGAAATAAAACATAAACCATTTAGAGAAAATAATATGAAATGGGATATTGTATCATTTCCCAAGAAAGGCATGAGTAACACCAATTGATGTTATCTTATATGGGAAATACTTTTTCAAGATATTTTAAAAAAAACATGATGAGTAAATTAGTATTTCTACATTAAAAATCTGTTCATAAAATTTAAAACCTTTTGAAAAACATTTTAATAAAAATAAACATGAAAACATATAAAGGAATCACTAAAAAAATTGAATGTTTTTTTAATTGAAATTTTTAGAGGAACTTAAAAACCTTCTGAAAATCGTTTTTTATTTGAAAAATTATGAAATAAACTTGAAAAACATTTAAAAAAATTTTTAAAAAAATATATTTTAAAAAAAATAGAAAAATTAGCCTTTTAAACATGAAAATATGGATTCAATTAATTGATGACGGGTAAATCTATATATATCATACACGGTAAAAAGAACATTCCTTTTTCATGGGAAAAAAGTTAGAAAAATGCCCCATTTGGAAATAGACAAGAATATTCATTTTAAAACTACTGTAAAATAAAAAATGGGTAAAATTTTAATTTCAGGATTATAGAAAAATTTTAGAATATTATTGGAATCCCTTTTTGGAAATCATAGTTTTAAATGGAAAAAATTTTCGACTGAAGAGAGAGGTTAGGTCATATTTTCTTAAAAACTTTTTTGTGATTATAATATGTAGAAATAAATAGAAAAATGAAACTAATACATGACGATATAGAGAATAACGAGAGGATAATAAAATTCATGAGTGTTCTTGTAATATAGATCATAATATTTTGTTATTGAAAACATGATCAAAAATAATCTCAATAAACGGTGATATTGTTTCAATAAACTATTACCAAATGGTAACTTTGAATTATATTCCTCATGTAAGGAAATTAAATTTAGTTGAGATTTAAAATATCATGAAAATAATTAGATTCATTTTATAGCAATTCAAAAGTAGTTTATAAACCTCATTAAAAAATATTGGTGTATACCATGGCATGTGTCTCAAATGAGGAAAATTGAGACAAAATTACTTTACTGGTTTGGTAAATTTTGAAACCTAAACCCCATGACATAATGATCATAAAAGTTTTATGTAAATATATATAGATTTAATTATAAGATTAATAGAATAAATTCATAGGTAGTATATACACCACACAAAATAAGTGAGTGGTGAATAAGGCATGTATCTCATGGAAAAAAGAGTGAGATAAAATTACTTTACCTTGAGTATGACATCTATCATGTGTCTTTGTATTCCTGAATAGTAAACTTATGTTAATTAATTACATTATTCAGAACCATTTTCAACTTTATAATTACTTTTAATTCACATATTACCATTTTTTATAAAACTACTTAAAAATTTAAGTTTACGTCGAGTGTTTTGACAAAATTCGGTTCATGTGTTAATGAAGAGAAAGGGGTAATAAACATTTCTTACGACTATAAAAATTAATGATACATAAATTGTGTGGAAACCAGTTAAAAAATTCAAAATATATTAAGAAATAATTCATAATTATATGGCTTGATCAACTAGAAAATAAATTAAAAATAGAGAATGAATCAAAAAATAAATTTATTATTCTCCTTCAAGAAAACAATACAAATCCATCTAAGAAATAAGATAAAAATAATAACCAATATATTTAATAACAAGGTGTATATATTAAGAAAACCAATAAAAGGGATAGAATGAAGAAGAAAATACAAATCTTAGTATTGAGGGAAAGTTCTTTGTGGTTGATAAACAATTCTCAGTCCTAGTTCTATAATTGAAATGGTGATGAAGAAAACCTCATTCCCAAAATTTTTAATTGTTTTATAACTGGGGAATTAAGGTAGAATCTAGATCAATTCATTGTAACAACAATATTTTACCTTGTAAGAATTTTGAGTATTTTGAGGAATATTTTTAGAGCCACATGGTGAGTCTTCATGATATTTCAAGGCTCAAAGAATATCTGTATCGATATAATAAAAATATGAAAAAATTATATCATTTTCACAAATATTTTTTTTAAATGTTTTTCCCATTTTATGGGACCTCATATGGGAAATATGAGACCACAATTGATTTCAGAACATGAGGTTTACCCTAGGCATGATATAAAGTTTATCAGGGTCGTATTTTTATTAGAGGTTGTTGGTGGTGGTTTATTTAGTGAAGTAAATAATTATAATTATTTATTTTCATTACATTAACTAAAAACATATAAACTTTAAATAAATCTTTATGGTGTTTTGAAAATTTTATCTATATAACCCTTAAAGTATTAGTGGAGTAGAACATTCTTAATTGGAAGGTTGATATTAGATAACATCATAGATCGGATCAAGGTGAATCAAGAGGCATGTAGTAAACATAGTGGATCTTATTAATCACTAGAGATTGTTTTATTCACAAATTACCAATCCTTATTTTAGTTAGGGATATTAATTTTAGGATTACAACCCATTGATTTCATTGGTAAGGTTGGAAATTTTTTATCTTCTTTCTTTGATCTCTGTTTAAATGTTATTTTTAGGATCCCATTAATTGATTTCATCTTAAATTTGTATGTATTTGTTAATATTTAATTCACCCATGGTTATAAAAACTTATACTATTTTACTGGGATTTCATTTTCCATTAATTATTTAAGTCTATTTATTTTCTTTCATGTCTATCATTCTTTATGTTCGTCATCATTGTCCTTTTTAGTCAATGATTTAGAAATGTTGGGGAAAGCTCAAGGATGATCAAACCCCGAATTCATGGTGGATGCATGAATGAGTTGGATATTGGAATTTATGACTATATCAGGGTGAATTCATGGTTGTGGGTGATGGGTATGGGTATAGGTACCCTGAATAGTGGTGGTCAAGTGACAAATTTCTGTGTGAGTAATTGGATTCCAATTTATTGTCACCAGAGGCTAGGAATTGAATAATAGATAAGTGTTTCCTTGATACAGTGAATTCCATGTAGTAAATGATAATGTAACTTGGTGGAAACAATGGACCTCTGATCCACATTAGTCAAGGATCTACTTCCTATAGTAATATTGACTGCATGCCATGTAGTCTGGAAGAACACACATCTCCTGTTCGGGGTCTCCATAATGGATAGTGTTTCAGGTAGGGTTATTTATCACATGTTGTGTAGGATCCCCACACACTGTGTGACCTGCTGTATTTGTCTTACCATGTACCTAGGGGTACACAAGAATGGAAATGACTTGGACCATAGGTACAATAATAGTACATGATCATATACATGTCCATGTAACCCGACTTGAACTAGATATCTGAACACAACTAGTGTACACGAGCATAGGGAGTGTACATGGGAATGGTTTGAGAGGCATAGGAAGAACCGGTTCTATAGAGACACTCTGTGTATAAACAATTGATTCCATGTACTTACCTTTAGGACTTCACCATTGTGTATATTATTCCTTCAGACTTGAATTTGGGCTCATGAGTATCATATCCGTAGAATTGTTCCACGTTGGACTAGATGGTAGTCTTCATTGAGGTGTGCAATATAAGTTGTGATATTTTTCTAGTGATTCCCTTATTCAGGTTACTCTTTCCCCATGGTTTTTATTAGTATGTATCATTAGATATATTTTAGGGTTAAAAACCCCTATCATAATAGGGTGTAGACCCCCCCCCCACCTTTAATGGGATGAAGGGTAAACTCATGATCCACTAGGGTGTAATTCCTCTACATACTGAGTTTCACACCTATGTTGTAAAATGTAATGGGTCCTCTACGTAATAATTTTTAACCCCATGTCATACCATGGTACATTTCCTCCATATACTGATGGGTAACCCCTATTATAACATTTTTGGGTACTCTATTTTCCATGGATCTCCCTCTATTGTTGATTATAGTGGTGAGGAACGGGTCCCCCACATGAATATCATTTGAGGTTGTACATGATGATAGGCATAAAAAATGGAACCCTGTAGTTGTGGGTGAAGATATAATTATCAACTGAGATATATAGATGAAGATCCACTTTCTCTATAATTTGAGTTTCATTGAGAATATATATATGTGTGTGTTTGTGTGTGATTTTATGTATGTATATTTGTGTGTGTGTGTTTGTGGTTGGGCCAAGATGACTGATAGACCATATCTATATCTCTCTTTCTTTCTATTCTGTTTTCAAGGTTCCCAAATGAGTAATTATATACTCACACGTTTATGGGATTTTTCTATATGTGTTATATATTTTGTAGATGATATACAGATCATTTGTAATTACATAGGACCTTAATAGTTTTTGGGTGAATGTACCACATATAGTGGTTGGACATAGAGATTATGATCTGGGATCTATTTAGTCATCTTCTTATCATATTTATTGTTAGTTTTACTTATCTATCAGTTTAGGTATGTGTTTTTCCTTATTTTCACATATGATTTACTATTTTATTCTGATGTATTCCCTATGGTGTATATCACACATGGTTGTAAACTAGATGTTACTGTCTTTTATTATTCCTTTTTACTTTTCATAGAGATTGTTCTGTGTATGAATATAGGAATATTTTGCCAAATAATCAAATATCTTATTTTTCCTTCTTGGTGAAATCCTCAATCCCCTATCCTATTGGTGGTAGGATGGGGGATTCACTGTTTTACCCCTCATCAGTCAGGTCATGATATAGTGGTATCATAACATGTTTATCCTTGGGTTATTGTTTTGAGTTAGACCCATGGTGAGGATTGGTTTGAATTTAGGGGAATAGTTTCAAACTATTTTCAGTATCTATGACTAAAATGGTCTTATCCAATGTTAGGATTTATAAACACAAGCTAAAAAGGATGATAAATTCCACCATTGTCAGTACTAGAAAAAGCACTAATAAAGGGGGCATTTATCGATGCTTTTGAGCACTGATAAAGGGTTTCTTTATCAACACTAAAAATTAAATTTTGAAATAAATTGTTTTGATTTTGATAAATCTTATTCTAAGTGAAATATAGTGTTGGGGGATTCTGATTACCCTAACACATGATGATGTGACAATCCCATGGTCAGAATTCCAACAACTATTTCATAGAGAGTATTACACTTTGATATGATTATATATGATGACCAAGTATCTCCTTGATCCACATTACGGTGATATGATGAATTTTTTATGTTGGGAGATAATATGCCTAATGTGTTACTCCCATGATATGGTTTGAGATTATATCTTCTTGGAACAAAAGTTTAGTAGGGACTCCGTAAATAAATATGTTCATCATAGTCTCATTTTTCATTCCCAACAATATTGGAGTGTTAGAGTTAGTGTTGGTGGTATTGAGCATCCTGGAAGAGGAAAACCATATGGAAAGATCTGACAATTAACATCATGGTTCTATGTCATTTGTAGCATCTAGTAGGGGATGGTTTTTGGGGTCTCAGTGTAAGAGGCCTCCCCATGCCCGGGATCAGACACATGGACCTTCAGTGAAATTTTATAATAGAATTTTTTTTCTACCAGGATATGGAAGATGATATGAATGTGAACATCAGTTTCATGTGGATTATTATTTCCAGAACTCTTATCCTATATACGTTTTCCAGTTAGGGTATGGACCATCATGACATAGGTAGGACTCTAATATTGAATCCATCAGGCATGTTCAGGGCATCTCTTAGGGAAGCAGTTCTTATAGAGGAGATGGTATAGCAATAAAGGGAGGAGTTTTAGGTGGTGGATATTGTTTTGAGCTACTTCCACCACCACCCATAGGCTTCCCATGCCATGCATTGGAAACTTTCAGTCAGTTCGATTTGTATTTTCTAGTGATTGAGGTATATAATAAGCTAAATCATGATATGATTCAAGGTAAAATCAATGTTTACTTGAACATATCTGGTTTATTTGTTGACACATTTGCACACAATTTCTTTTTTAGTATATCTCTCATGTGTGATATAGAGTTTCCCATACAAGAATTATCCAAGAATATATGGCTATAGTTTCATATTTTGGGGTTATTATTCTATATCCCATATATTATGGTAGTTCTAGTTTAAGTTTAGGTGAGTGATTTCTAGAATCTGGGATTCTATGTAGAAACAAAGGGAGTTTATGGATTCCTACATTAGTAAGTATGATGGGGGTTCAAGTGAATAAGGATTCTTCCCCCACCAAGATTCATTCTCAGTGATACGGTCGTTTTGGTGATTCAGTGCCTCCCAATGTATTTAGTGTCGAGGTGTGGTGGATGAGTTCCTTTGAAATTTATGTTTGATTTAATTTTGGAGGATATAGTTTCTCATTCTACCTTTGGGTTGATATAATGAAACCTTATGACATTATATAGGGAATGAACTGGGTGTTCACATTTCTTGTTCAGATAAACTATCATCATAGGAGAGTAGGATGTCTCTATGTGGATGGGATAAGGTTCTCACCCATGGGTGATAAGAACCTTATGGAAGAGTGAGTGGGGATCTCAAGTAGGAATCCACCACCCATCAATCATCATTTGACGAATTTACCCATGAGTGAAAAAAACTCTTGAGACATATATCTTCGAGTGGTCGGGGAAAATCATACTAATTTATTCCCTATATATATTTATGGATTATATCCATGGGGGATGTTCTATTCTAAATCGACATAATCCACATAACCACACTGATATCTTCTATGACATATCATATTTCGCCTATCAGGATCTGGGATCTAAGCATACATTTGATAAACCTTCCTTAAAAGGGAGTCGTTGTTTTTCGTGATAATTTAGTGTGAGTGATCCTTTATGCAGTTGAGGTTAAGGTTTAATAATCATCATGTGATGTGGATACCAATGAAGGGAATGGGATAAATAATGTTTTTATTCCTCTAAAAGTAGTATCATGTGTGTTTTAATGGATTTTATGGTAGTGATTTAGAATATATCAGGGCAGTTGATACCCCACAAGAAGAACTATGTGACTCATGACCTAGAGTTGGCAGTGGTAGTATTTGACAAGAAGATATGGAGGAACTATCTTATGGGATGGATCATTGTTGTTTACTCAGGCCACTAGAGTCTCATATATGTATTCACTAAGAGTTATTTTAACTAATTTATAAGGGATTGGTTTGAGTTCTTATTGGACTATGACCTTGATATATTCTCTTCATTTGGGAAGGGAAACATGGTAGTAGATGACCTTATCAAAAATTCATGCTCAGTCTTTTTGGGTGAGGCATTTGAGAAGGAAACATTAATAAATCACATAATATTGGAGGATAGAAGTTTATCTTATATTTACTCATTGGTGGTGGCTTCCCTACTCATCCAGTATGTGAAAGTAGAATAGATTGGATACATTAACTATGAGGTGCTTTATGACTAGATATCCTCAAAATATTCACCATAAGGTTTTTCTAGAGGAGTTGAGAACATAATATGTTTTTGGGGAAATATTGTGGTTCTTTTCATGATGCATGAGGATGTATTGAGGGAGTTACACACTTCCCCTTGGGATATACATCCAGATATGATGAATATTTATATGCACCTTGAACAAAGGTTATTATTATGTTTTCATGAGGTTGAGTATTACTAATTTCATTTATGGATGCCTCACATGTCAGTAGGTAAAGGAACAACACCAGCATAAAGACGTCTTGACATAGCCTCTTGAGGTTCTAAAATGGAAATGGGATGGAATATCCATGGATTTTTTTTATATGGCCTCCCCAATCAATGAGAGGCCACACTATTATCCATGTGACTATTTACCGACTCATCAAGTCATCACACATCCATGCCATCCATGAGTAGTGCTTGGTTGAGAGTTTAGGGTAGTTGTACATTCAAGAGATTATCAAGATTAAGGGGGTACCCATGGTGATCATATATATCCATTGTGAATTATTCGTCTCACAGTTTTGGTGGGGTCTACATGAGGCCTTTGTGAACTAATTATAGATGAGAATGGATTTTCACCATCAGAATTATGGCTAGATTGATAAGACTATCAAGGTATTGGATAATATAACGAGTTCTTGTGTTCTAGACATTTTCCAGATATGGTTGGATTACATTCCACTAGTGGTGTCTTCTTTTAATAAATTTTGTCACTCCACTATCGACATGAAACCATTAGAGGCATTGCATGGGAGACCCTAAATGTTACCCTTATATTAGAATGAGGTTGGAAATACTTATATTGTTTGGATAGAGCCGGTGCATGAAATTTGAGAGAAAGTAAAGAATATCAACAAGCATATGAGTATGGCTTAGAGCTGGAAGAAATTACATAAAAATAAACATCGTATCCCATTTTAGTTCAACCAGGGAGATCATGTTTTTCAGAGAGTCTGCCCACAATAA
Organism: Viscum album; assembly: GCA_963277665.1. Lineage (NCBI taxonomy): Eukaryota > Viridiplantae > Streptophyta > Magnoliopsida > Santalales > Viscaceae > Viscum > Viscum album. The sequence continues at coordinate 407,182,522 of OY728129.1, read as the reverse complement.
GGATTGTAGATATTTATTCTGGGAGTAAATCAATTCATGAGGTAAATCCGGATATTTTAGATTCAATGGATTGTTGATGAGGTTTATAACGACTTGGAAAAACCCTCATAGTTAAACCAAGTGCATGAAATCTTCTGAATGTTGCAACTGATGAGGTAAAAGAATTACCCATCACACGCCATTGATAGGGGAGATATGGACATCAAGGATGGAGCCACATTCTATGAGTATCTGACTACTATATAAGAACAGTAGTAGAGGATCGTATTTCGATAGACCATTCCTTTTTTTAGTGTTTTGGAATTATGAGATCATTTAGGGGAGCTCTTGGGAGCGTGAGAGCTACTTGTAGGCCTAATATCCCCTCCTTTTTTCTATAGCTTGTGTTTTTAGGGAAAGAATATAGGTTGTGGTTTTCAGGGAGAAAATCCTCGAATGTCGGGAGAATTTAGGGACTCTTTTTTAATTTTGAAGACTTTTGTATATATTTAGGTGCATTTTTTGAGATAGAAGTTGAGTCTTTGTGAGTTCCCGAGTCCCATAGTGGGTCAATATTGATATATTAAAAATATTAAATAATTATATCACATGTAAAAAAAATGGTTTTAAAATATTTTCCCTTTTTTCAGGATAATATATAGGAAATATGACACCACATTTTTTTGGAGCATGGGTTTTACCCTTGGCCTAATATAATGTTTGTTGACAATGAGTCTTTGATTGATGTGGCCTATAACATCCCAAGTAATTAATTAATAATATATATTCTTATATATGTCTATTTGTGAATTAGATAGTGTTTTAGAAGCTTAAAATGAGAATAAATCCAATCGTAAGCATAGAATACACTAATATTTTTAAAAGATCGTTTTACTGCCTTTTGATGGCAAAACATTTTTAAATCAAACTTTTGTCAATTTTATAAGCTCTATTTTTCAAAATAAACATATTCTTTATTATTGGTGCATTGAAATTTACATTGGATAATTTTTTGGTATTTTTCTGACAATGTTCATTTTTTTAATGAATAGTGAAAAATACTGCATTTTACATCAAAACTGCTTTTTCATCTAATTTAATTATATGGTTAGATTATCTTTTTAATTGGTTTTAAAGTGTAAATATAATATATTTTTACCATTTAATCCAGTGGTGGTCATTGGGATTAATTTCACTTTTGAATTGGGCATAAACAAGTGCCAAACTTTTCCTAGATATTGTTTCAAAAAAACCCGCTATTTGTTTTGACAACGGGGATTATTTTTAAATTAATTATTTCAATTTATATGTTTGGAATTTGGTAAAATTGATTCCATATTTGGAATCATAAGGTCCAAATTATGTAATTAAGACTCTTGTTTTTGGACATTATGAATAGTAACGACAGTAATTATCTTTAATTATCTTGATTAATGAGTAATCAGGTAGTTAAGGATAATAAAATAATATCATAATAATAGAAAATGACACCAAAATGTGTCCTAATGATACTTTTTGTCTCATGGCCGACCATGGGATGCCTTGTTTCAAACTTGGGGATCCCATGGAATCACTTCTGTGTGAAAGTGACTTTTTATCTTTTTATTTTTAAAGAAAGTTAAATATAACAAAGCATGTATCATATGAGTAAAACTTTTTTAATTTTGTCTAAATAAATGATATATTGGACTATAAATAGTAATTGGAAAGTTAAAAAGATTTCCTACATCATAGTATTTGTTTTATAATTTTTATACATTAAATAAATTAAATTATTTATGACATAATGATGATGCAGCGATTACCTCATTAATGAACGATTTAAATAAAATGAAAAGATAATGTAAAATCTAAAACTTACACTTGTCAAAGACCTATTTGATGAGTTTATTTCCAAACCTTATCACCTTATCCTAGAAATACATCAATGTGGGACCTTTAAAATCCAAAACTCATTTGAAAATAAAGTAACCTTTTATAACTTTCCAAGAGTTCCCCTCCTCTCCTCTTATAAAAGGCCCCCACTTCTACCACCTTAACCACACATCTAAAGCCTTTGGCACGGCCAACCCCTGCCCATTTTTTCTCTCCACATCCCTCTATTACACCTAGAAGACTCACTTTGGGCAGAAGTCTTCCCAAGGAAGCCTTTGAGCTCAAATCAAAAAGAGTTACTCGTTTTAATGGTAGTGTATTCTCTTGTGTTATTATGTTTGATTTTGCTTCTCCAACCCCCTAAACTCTTTTTATTCCTTTATTTTGTAACAACACCAGTATCTTCAATATACTAGGATATTTTTATGTGAATAATTCGAGCTACAATTATACACACCTACATCTAATGGTTAAAGAACATATTGTTTCTGTGGATGGCGAATTTCTGCCTCACAAAACGATGATTGTTCAACACTCATATAAAAACTTTAAAGGTGGCCATTAATATATCACTATATTTATATATGATATATAATATGTTCATTTTTTACTTAAGATTTGTTATTTTTCATTTATGGAATACCTTTATGGTTTCCATTATGGGTAAACGCGATATCCTCATTTTAGGAAGTGCGGACAACCGCCCCCTCAAAGTTATTTGATTCATTAATTCCATATGTGGGACATATAAAGGATGGAGTTAAAGTTATTATATATGATTTTATAATGGAATTATAATATACCTTTGTATCATTATTATTTCTTTCCATTAAAGTAAGAGATAGAAATGAAAGTAGCGTTCATGCGTACGTACGGCTTACCGTCTCCATGAACGGTGCATTTCATTTCTTATCCCCAAATGTAATGTACTATTATAAGTACATATATATAATGGATATATATGATGTATGTTACATATAAATGATGAATATAATTCTGGAATTAAAATATACATATCTCTCATTTAGTTTTAATACCATTAATATGACATAGAAATGAAAGTAGTGTTCATGCATACGTACGGCTTACCGTCTCCATGAACGGTGCATTTCATTTCTTACCTCTAAATGATTATGTAATATTATAAATGCATGTATATAATGTATATATATGATATATATGATAAATACATCATGAATTCAATTCTTTATATAATGGATATTTTACCAAATGAACAGCTTTTAATTATAAAGAGTTTATTTTTTACTTAAGTACCAATGATCGACAAAACGACCATTATTAACTTAAATAATTATATAGTGTTCATAACATGGTAATAAGTGATATAAAAGGAATAATTAACTTGAAAAAGATTCTTAATCAAGTAGAAATTCACTCAAGTTTATGATTCAGGACGTTAAAGAACGATCAAGTCAAGTCGGACCCGAGGTAAGGGAACTTCTTAACCCAATTTCTATTATTTGGGTTAATCTCCTACTTTCAAATTATGTAATGTTATTATTATGTCCTATCTTGTATTTTTACTTTATTTATGTTTACTTATAGTGAATACACATAATAGATTTATTTTATTTTAAAAAAATTATCTTTGTATGGGACTTCGTCTCAATCTCCTTTCATTGAGGCATATTTTTGTTTTATACACAACCTTATTTTATACGGTGTATAAACCCCTTTGACTTTTACATTTATCCAAAAGGAATATTTTTTATATGAAGCGTTTTACTAAATGACAAAAGGGAATGTTTTTGTCGTACGTATGCGGCGACAACGACTTCTCTGCCACCGTGACCATTATTTGAGTTCCGGCTTCCTCTACAAGACATACCTTTTTTTAAATGAAAAATAAGTACCATGTTTTACTTTTCATTTATTTTGGTATTGAAAATGGTTTTCATAATGTTTTTATTATATCAATGTGTTGTATTTATATCTTGTGATTGAAATGTTGAAATGTTATGTTTCCTTTATGCATGTTTTATGTGATACAATTATGTTATGGTTCTTGGGAATTTTTATGAAGATGGGTGGTTCCATGATAAACTAAGGGAGGGTGAGCCCAATATAGCTCTCCAATGCATTGGGTAATGTGAAGGGGTTAAACGTTAAGGTTTCTCTAAAGAGATTTAAGGAATATACTATGATGGGTATTTCAAACATAACCAAGATGGTTACTCTCTATGTAATAATGTTATGAATTCCTCAAGTTACCTTTATGTCTTATGATTTCTATGATTTATTCATGATTTGATGAGGTATATTAAAGTGATTATGTTTTATGAGTAAAGTATGATTTCATTGATTCTTATGTATACATGTACTCATGCTTCCTTTCAATATTTTTATATCCCTTACTGAGCTTTTTATGATCATCCCATGTTTTTGAAATGTTTTTCATAGGTCAAGGGAAAGGTACATGATATGATGATAGTGTCAAGGAAGTGTCAAGAAATAATCCATGTTTTATTTTAAATATGTTTCTGTTGATGGGAAAAATGAATACTATCTTTTATTGTAACCACTTTGTTTAAATGTGGGATGTAATGCATGATTTATGATTTAATTCTCTAAAACTCTAAACCTGAAAAGATACTCAATGTTTATTCTTGAAGTAACTCAAGATTAATTAAATTTTTAAGGCTGGGGCCTTATAGTTGATATCAGAGGTCGGTTTAGATAACTTTAGGAGTTAGAATTATATTAAATGATTATCCAAAAATATTTTTTTTATGGTCAAATTGAAATGATATAGAATTTGAATATTACCATATTGCTTCGCCTAAGATATTTCTGTGTTAAGAATGGTTTTTCGTAGAGGAAACAGAACAGCTTTTCTGGGAAGACATACATAGGGAAATGACCTTTCAAATCAGTATCCTGAGATGATTAGAATCAGAATTGAACAGTTTGTTATAGTGATGGCTCATTTGACTCAGGTGATAAATCGTGGTTGTGTTTACTGATAATATTTTTGTGTTTTCTAAAAGTAAAGAGGAGCATAAAAGACGTTTAAGGGTCATTTTTCAAACCTTAAAAGAAAATAAATTGTATGGTAAATTCATCAAGTGTGAGTTTTGGTTGCAACAAATTTCTTTCCTTGGTCACATTGTTTCTAAAGATGGGATAATTGTTGATCCTGCAAAAACAAAGGTTGTGGAAGAATAGCCAAGACCCACAAATTTAACCGAGATTCGTAGTTTTCTTGGTTTGGAAGTCTATTACCAAAGGTTGGTTATAAAAAATTTTCACGGTTATCTAGTCCAATGACAAATAAAGCTCGGAAGGGTGTTAAGTTTATCTGGACAAAATAATGTGATGATAGTTTTCAGGAACTGAAAAGAAGATTGTTGAATGCTCCAGTTTTGGCACAACCTTCCAGGAATGAGGAGTTTGTTATCTAAAGTGATGCTTCATTGAAAGAACTTGGTTGCGTCCTAATGCATAATGATCAGGTAATTGATTATGCTTCACTTCAGTTGAAAACTCATGAGGTAAATTACCCTACACGTGATTTGGAATTAGTTGTTGTTGTTTTCGCTTTGAAAATTTGGAGGCATCATTTGTATGGAGTAAAGTGTGAAATATATACCGATCACAAAAGTTTAAAGTATATATTCACTCAGAAAGAATTTAACATGAGAAAGAGGAGATGGCTAGAATTAATAATGGATTATGATTGTACAATTCATTACCATCCGAGAAAATAAAATAAAGTGGCTGATGCTTTGAGTCGAAAAAGTAATGCTTCATTAACAATGTTGTGTTTGGAATGTGATCCTTTGGTTAAGGATTTGATGAACTTTGGCATAGAAGTTGTTGGTGCAGGATGTCCTTCTGTTTTGTTTCAGGTATCAGTGAAATCTTCTCTATCAGACAGAATTAAGAAAGCATAGAAGCAAGATAGTGAGTTGCAGAAAAAGGTAGAACTGGTTCATGAAGGTAAGTTGCTTGAATTCAACATTGATAATGATTGTGTTTTGATATTTGGGAAGAGATTGTGTGTGCCTTGTGATTCATAGTTTAAGAGAGAGTTGTTATGTGAAGCTCGTAGTTTTCCATTTTCAGTTCATCCAGGCAGTACTAAGATTTAAAGAGATCTTTGGGAGTATTACTGGTGAGACAGAATGAAAAGAGATATTGCGGATTTTACTGTGAAGTGTTTGACTTGTCAACAGGTAAAATCAGAGCGGCAGTTACCAAAAGGGATACTTCAGCCTTTACCTATACCAGAGTGGAAATGGGAGAATATATCCATGGACATTATTGTGGGATTGTCGAAGACACCTTGAGGTAATAATGCAATCTGGGTTATTGTTGATTGCTTGACTACATCTGCTCATTTCCTTGCTATACGAGATACGTTTTCCCTAGATCAACTTTCTCATTTGTATCTTAAATAGATATTCAGGTTACATGGAGTTCCTCTCTCCATAGTATCTGACCGTGATCCCAGGTTCACTTCTAACTTTTGGAAAGACCTTCAGAATTCGTTGGGTACTGAATTAAATTTTAGTATAGCTTTTCATCCTCAATCAGATGGGAAGTCAGAAAGAATGATTCAGACATTGGAGGATATTCTACGTGCTTGTTCGATGGATTATCAAGTAAGTTGGGACAAACATCTTTCTTTGGTTGAGTTTTCTTATAATAACAGTTTTCATTCCAGTATACAAATGGCACCATTTGAGGCATTATATGGGAAGCGGTGTCGAACTCCAACTTTCTGGGATGAAGTGGGTGAAAGGAAGTTGATGGGACCGGAATTGGTAGAAGAGTTGGCAGAAAAAGTTCAGATGATACCGAAACACATGAGAATAGCTCAAAGCAGGCAGAAGAGTTATGCGGACAACAGGAGGAAGGATCTCTCTTTTGAGGTAGGTGATCATGTTTTTCTCAAAGTATCTCCTTGGAAAAGTGTGATGTGATTTGGTAGGAAAGTAAAGATGAGTCCAAGTTTCATTGGACCATATGAAATTATAGAGAGAGTTGTATTAGCTGCATACCTAGTGGCTTTACCTCCGAGTTTATCTCAGGTGCACAATGTTTTTCATGTTTCAATGTTAAGGAAGTACATGCCAGATCCATCTCATGTTTTGATTCCAGAGGTAGTTCAGCTGGAAGAGAACCTATCTTATGAGGAAAAACCAGTCCAGATTCTTGACCACAGGGAGCAAGTGTTACTGATTAAGGTGATTCATCTGGTAAAGCTTTTGTGGAAAAGCCACATGATTAAAGAGGCAACATGGGAATCTGAAAATGCAATGAGGGATAAATACCCCCACTTATTCGATAAGTAAATAAATTGTGGGGACGTAATTTTATAAAGGGGGGAAGGATGTAACATCCCAAGTAAGTAATGAATAATATATATTCTTATCCATGTCTATTTATTAATTAGATAGTGTTTTAGAGGCTTAAAATGATAATAAATCCAATCTTAAGCATGAAATACACTAGTATTTTTAAAAGATTGTTTTACTGCCTTTTGATGGAAAACCATTTTTAAATCAAACTTTTGACAATTTTATAAGATCTATTTGTCAGAATAAACATATTATTTATGATTGGGGCATTTAAATTTACATTGGATAATTTTTTGGTATTTTTCTAACAATGTTCATTTTTTTAATAAATAGTGAAAAATATTACATTTTACATCAAAACTGCTTTTTCATCTAATTTAATTATATGGTTAGATTATCTTTATAATTGGTTTTAAAGTGTAAATAGAATATATTTTTACCAATTAATCCAATGGTGGTCATTAGGAATAATTTTACTTTTTAATTGGGAATAAACAAGTGCCAAACTTTTCATAGATATTGTTTCAAAAAAACCCGCTATTTGTTTTGACAACGGGAATTATTTTTAAATTAATTATTGCAATTTATATGTTTGGAATTTGGTAAAATGGATTCCATATTTGGAATCATAAGGTCCAAATTATGTAATTAATACTCTTTTGTTTTTGGACATTATGAATAGTAATGACGATAATTATCTTTAATTATCTTGATTAATGAGTAATCAGGTAGTTAAGGATAATAAAATAATGTCATAATAATAAAAAATGACACTAAAATGTGTCCTAATGCTACTTTTTGTCTCATGTACGACCATGGTATTCCTTGTACCAAACTTGGGGACCCCATGGAATCACTTTTGTGTGAAATTGACTTTTTATCTTTTTATTTTTAAAGAAAGTTAAATATAACAAAGAATGCATCACCTGAGTAAAACATTTTTAATTTTGTCTACATAAATGATATATTGGACTATAAATAGTCATTTTAAAGATAAAAATATTTCCTACATCATAGATTTTTGTTTATAATTTTTAGACATTAAATAAATTAAAGTATTTATGACATCATGATGATGCAGCGATTACCTCATTAATGAACGATTTAAATAAAATGAAAAGATAATGTAAAATATAAGACTTACACTTGTCAAAGACCTATTGGATGAGTTTATTTCGAACCCTTATCACCTTATCCTAAAAATACATCAATGTGGGACCTTTAAAATCCGAAAATCATTTTAAAATAAAGTAACCTTTTATAACTTTCCAAGAGTGCCCCTCCTCTTCTCTATAAAAGGCCCCCACTTCTACCACCTTACCCACACATATCAAGCCTTTGGCTCTGCCAAAACCTACCCATTTTGTCTCTCCAAATCCCTATATTACTCCTAGAAGCCTCACTTTTGGCATAAGTCTTACCAAGGAATCCTTTGAGCTCAAATCAAAAAGAGTTACTCGTTTTAAAGGTAGTGTCTTCTCTTGTGTTCTTATGTTTTATTTTGCTTCTCCAACCCCCTAAACTCTTTTTATTCCTTTATTTTGTAACAACACCAATATCATAAATATACTTTTATGTTGTTATGTGAAGGATTAGAGCTACACTTACACACACCTACATCTAATGGTTAAAGAACATACTATCTCTGTGGATGGAGAATTTCTGCCTCACGAAACGATGATTGTTCATCACTCATATAACACCTTCAAAGGTGGCCATTAAAATGTCACTATATTTACATATGATATATAATATGTCTATGTTTTATTTAAGCTTATGTATTTTTCATTTATGGCATACCTTTATGGTTTCCATTGTGGGTAAATGCGATATCTTCATTTTAGGAAGTGCGGACTACCGCCCCCTCAGAGTGATGTGATTCGTTAATGCCATATGTGGGATGTATAAAGGATGGAGTTAAAGTTATTATATATGATTTTATACTTAAATTATAATATACCTTTATATAATTATTATTTCTTTCCATTAAAGTATGAGATAGAAATGAAATTAGTGTTCATGCGTACGTACGGATTACCGTCTCCATGAACGGTGCATTTCATTTCTTATCCCCAAATATAATGTACTATTATAAGTACATATATATAATGGATATATATGATGTATGTTACATATAAGTGATTAATATAATTCTGAAATTAAAATATACATATCTCTTTTTTAGTTTTAATTCCATTAATAAGACTTAGAAATGAAAGTAGCGTTTATGCGTACGTACAGCTTACCGTCTCCATGAACGGTGCATTTAATTTATTACCTATAAATGATTATGTAATATTATAAATGCATGTATATACTGGATATATATTATATATATGATAACTACATCATGAATATAATTCTTGATATAATGGATATTTTACCACATGAACAACTTTTAATTATAAAGAGTTTATTTTTGACTCAAGTACCAATGATCGACAAAACGACCATTATTAACTTAAATAATTATATAGTGTCCATAAAATGGTAATAAGTGATATAAAAGGAATAATGAACTTGAAAAAGGTTCTCAAGCAAGTAGAAATTAACTCAAGTTTATGATTCAGGATGTTAAAGAACGATCGAGTCAAGTCGGACCCGAGGTAAGGGAACTTCTTAACACAATTTCTATTATTTGGGTTAATCTCCTACTTTAAAATTATGTAATGATATTATTATGTACTATCTTGTATTTTTACTTTATTTATGTGTACTTATAGTGAATACACATAATATATTTATTTTATTTTAAAAAAATGATCTTTGTATGGGACTTCGTCTCAATCTCCTTTCATTGAGGCATATTTTTGTTTTATACACAACCTTCTTTTATACAGTGTATAAACCCCTTTGACTTTTACGTTTATCCAAAAGTAATATTTTTTATACGAAGCATTTTACTAAATGAAGAAAGGGAATGATTTTGTCATACGTATGCGGCGACAACGACTTCTCCTCCGCCGTGACCATTATTTGAGTTTCAGCTTCCTCTACAAACCATACCTTTTTTTAAATGAAAAATAAATACCATGTTTTACTTTTCTTTTATTTTGGTATTGAAAATGGTTTTCATAATGTTTTTATTATATCAATGTGTTGTATTGATATCTTGTGATTGAAATGTGGAAATGTTATGTTTCATTTATGCATGTTTTATGTGATACGATTATGTTATGGTTCTTGGGAATTGTTATGAAGATGGGTGATTCTGTGATAAACTAAGGGCGGGTGAGCCCGATATAGCTCTAAAATGCATTGGGTAACGCGAAGGGGTTAAACATTAAGGTTTATCCGAAGATATTTAGGGAATATACAATGATGGGTATTCCAAACGTAACCAAGAGGGTTACTCCCTACGTAAGATTGTTATGAATGCCTCAAGTTACCTTTATGTCTTATGATTTCTATGATTTAATCTTGATTTTATGAGGTATGTTAAAGTGCTTATGTTTTATGAGTAAATTATGATTTCATTTATTCTTATGTATACATGTACTCATGCTTCCTTTCAATATTTTTATATCCCTTACTGAGCTTTTTATGCTCATCCAATGTTTTTGAAATGTTTTTCATAGGTCAAGGGAAAGGTACATGATATGATGATAGTGTCAAGGAAGTGTCAAGAAAGAATCCATGTTTTATTTTAAATATGTTTTCATTGATGGGGAAAATGAATACTATCTTTTATTGTAACCACTTTCTTTAAATGAGGGATGTAATGCATGATTTATCATCTAATTCTCTAAAACTCTAAACCTGAAAAGATCCTCAACGTGTATTCTTTAAGTAACTCAAGATTAAGTAAATGTTTAAGGATGGGGCCTTATAGTTGGTATCATAGGTCGTTTTAGATAACTTTAGGAGTTAGAATTCTATTAAATGATTTTCCAAAAATGTTTTTTTTTATGGTCAAATTGAAATGATATAGAATTTGAAGATTACCATGTTGCTTCGCCTAAGATATTTATGTGTTAAGAATGGTTTTTAGTAGAGGAAACAGAATAGCTTTTCTGGGATGTCATACAGAGGGAAATGACCTTTCAAATCAGTATCCTGAGATGATCAGAATCAGAATTGAACAGTTTGTTGTAGTGATGCCTCAGTTGACTCAGGTGATAAATCGTGGTTGTGTTTACTGATGATATTTTTTTGTTTTATAAAAGTAAAGAGGAGCATGAAAGGCATTTAAGGGTTATTTTTAAAACCTTAAAAGAAAATAAATTGTATGGGAAATTCATCAAGTGTGAGTTTTAGTTGCAACAAATTTCTTTCCTTGGTCACATTGTTTTTAAAGATTGGATAACTATTGATCCTGCAAAAACAAAGGTTGTGGAAGAATAGCCAAGACCCACAAATGTAACCGAGATTCGTAGTTTTATTGGTTTGTAAGGCTATTACCGAAGGTTTGTTAGAAATTTTTCACGGTTATCTAGTCCACTGACAAAGCTAACTCGGAAGGGTGTTAAGTTTATCTGGACAAAAGAATGTGATGATTGTTTTCAGGAACTGAAAACAAGATTGGTGAATGCTCCAGTTTTGGCACTACCTTCCAGGAATGGGGAGTTTGTTATCTACAGTGATGCTTCATTGAAAAAACTTGGTTGCTTCCTAATGCAGAATGATCAGGTAATTTCTTATGCTTCAAGTCAGTTGAAAACTCATGAGGTAAATTACCCTACACATGATTTGGAATTAGCTGCTGTTTTTTTCGCTTTGAAAATTTGGAGGAGTCATTTGTATGGATTAAAGTGTTAAATATATATCGATCACAAAAGTTTAAAGTGTATATTCACTTAGAAAGAATTGAACATGAGATAGAGGAGATGGAAAGAATTAATCAAGGATTATGATTGTACAATTCATTACCATCCAAGAGAAGAAAATAAAGTGGTTGATGATTTGAGTCGAAAAAGTAATGCTTCATTAACAATGTTGCATTTGGAACGTGATCCTTTGGTTAAGGATTTGATGAACTTTGGCATAGAATTTGTTGGTGCAGGATTTCCTTCTGTTTTGTTTCAGGTATCAGGGAAATCTTCTCTATCAGACAGAATTAAGAAAGCACAGAAGCAAGACAGTGAGTTGCAGAAAAAGGTAGAGCTGGTTCAGAAAGGTAAGTTGCCTGAATTCAACATTGATAATGATTGTGTTTTGAGATTTGGGAAGAGATTGTTTGTGCCTTGTGATTCACAGTTGAAGAGAGAGTTGTTATGTGAAGCTTATATTTTTCTGTTTTCAGTTCATCCAGGCAGTACTAATATGTATAGAGATCTTCAGGAGTATTACTGGTGGGACGGAATGAAAAGAGATATTGCTGATTTTACTATGAAGTGTTTGACTTGTCAATAGGTAAAAGTAGAGCGGCAGTTACTGAAATGTATGCTTCAGCCTTTACCTGTACCAGAGTTGAAATGGGAGAATATAACCATGGACTTTGTTGTGGGATTGCCGAAGACACCTCGAGGTAATAATGCAATCTGGGTTATTGTTGATTGCTTGACTAAATCTGCTCATTTCCTAGCTATACGAGATACTTTTTCCCTAGATCAACTTTCTCTTTGATATCTTAAAGAGATAGTCAGGTTACATGGAGTTCCTCTCTCCATAGTATCTGACCGTGATCCCAGGTTCACTTCTAACTTTTGGAAAGGCCTTCAGAAGTCATTGGGTACTGAATTAAATTTTAGTAAAACTTTTCATCCTCAATCAGACGGGTAGTCGAAAAGAACATTTCAGACTTTGGAGGATATGCTACGTTCTTATTCGATGGATTATCAGGGAAGTTGGGACCAACATATTTCTTTGGTTAAGTTTTCTTATAATAACAGTTTTCATTCCAGTATACAGATGGCACCATTTGAGGCATTATATGAGAAGTGGTGTCGAACTCTAACTTTCTGGGATGAAGTGGGTGAAAGGAAGTTGATGGTACCGGGATTGGTAGAAGAGTTGGCAGAAAAAGTTTAGCTGATACAGAAACACATGAGAACAACTCAAAGTAGGCAGAAGAGTTATGCGGACAACAGGAGGAAGGATCTCTCTTTTGAGGTAGGTGATCATGTTTTTCTCAAAGTATCTCCATGGAAAATTGTTATGCGATTTGGTAAGAAAGGAAAACTAAGTCCAAGTTTCATTGGACCATATGAAATTATGGAGAGAGTTGGATTAGTTGCATATCGAGTGGCTTTACCTCTGAGTTTATCTTAGGTACACAATGTTTTTCATGTTTCAATGTTAAGGAAGTACATGCCAGATCCATCTCATGTTTTGAGTCCATAGGTAGTTCAGCTAGAAGAGAACCTATCTTATGAGGAATAACCGGTCCATATTCTTGACCACATGGAGGAAGTGTTACGGAATAAGGTGATTTATCAGGTAAAGGTTTGGTGGAAAAACCACATGATTGAAGAGGCAACATGGGAATCTGAAAATTCAATGAGGGATAAATACCCCCACTTATTCGACAGGTAAAAAAAATTGTGGGGATGCAATTTGTAACACCCCGAAATTTTATAAAAAATATTCTTTTAATTTCATTAATTTCTTGTGTTGTATGCTACACCAAGATTACCGTGCGCTATACGCAACACCGTATTAGCTTGCAGTATACGCAACACTATTCTTGGATCGTGTTACACACAATTTTGATAATAGTTATTCTACGCAACATTGAGTATATATATATATATATTCAATGTATAAATGAAATATGGTTGGATTATGTTATATGAAACAAAGAAGGATTCTTGCACAACATGAAACCCTAACTTGGCTTTCATTACACGCAATCGCAACCTTCCTCGATAGCGTGTGTTGTACGCAATACCGAGTTTTACTAAACAATGATATATTATTATAATATTATTATGAACTAGCCGTTATGAATAGTATTAACTAAATTTTGAATTTTATAAAATTATTATTCATCTTAATCATTTTCTAGAACATGGTATAAGAACAAAATAAATTTTTCGGGTAAAATAAGTATTTTACAAAAAATGCAGTTTTGCCGCCTTTTGATGGCACACCCACTTTAAATATAGTTTTTGACATGTTTATAAGTACAATTTGACAAAATAAAATTCTTCTTTGTAATCAAGAAATAAAAATTTGCTTTGGATAAATTTTTCATATTATTCTGGTAACTTTCATATTTTGATGAATAGTAAAAACACACTATATTTTAATTAAAAACAACTTTTTTCATCGCAATAATTTATATGGTTAAATTATAATATTTAATGGTTTTAAAGTATAAATAGAATATATTTTTACCATTTAATATAATGTATGTCATTATCATTGATTTTACATTAAATTCGTAGGTTAAATCAATTTAATCTTTTACAATGTTTTCAAGAAAAACTCGTTTTCTTTCGACAATGGGATTAATTTTGATTTAATTTCTGAAACTTTTGTGTATTGAATTTGGAAAAATTGATTCCATATTTGGAATCATAGGGTCCAAATTATGTTAATAAGCTACTTTTTATTTTTGGGAATTATGAATACTAACTACGGTAAATTTTATTTACGATAGTTAAAGGTAAATCGGGTAATTAAGGGTAAATATAATATTATAAAATTACCCTAACACATGACAAAATTCTATTTGATGGATAAAAGTAGACGCATATAACCTAAGGGTCGGATTAGATTCATTTTTTGGACTTTTGACCATGAAAATAATTTAATTATTATTAAAACCAAAGAAAGTGACAACATGTCACTCTCTTAAATCTTATAAGTATAATAATTTTAATTTAGTGATAAACATCATAAAACTTCGAACATGAATAGTCTCCAGAAATCTAATAAAATTATATACATCATGATAATTTATTTAGAATTTTTAGGGATTAAATAATTGTAATTAATGGTGATACATTAATGATACAGAAATTATTTATTAAGTGGGAAATAAGTAATATAGTTTGTATTGAAATAATAATACCCATTAAAAGGCTCACAAACCTGACCAAAACTTATTGGTAGTGTATCTCTACACCTTAATCATCCAAGGACCTAATATATAACTGTTTGGAGCCTTATAAAAGTGATTATGACACTTATATTATTTTATTTTAAATGATGGCAAAGTTGTCACCTTCATAATTTAATAAATATAACAATTTAAATATTGTGATTTTAAGATTCTAAATTCAAGTAAAAGTTTTATTGTGAGATTTAATAGATTTATCTTCATCATAGGATTTTAATTTTAATTTTTATGCAACAAATCAGTATATTAAATAATTATACAAAAATGTTGTAGTAAGTATTTTATTAAGAGATAAACCAAGGAAATGGTTTTAAAAATAATAAAATAAATATTATATGAACTATTTAATGTGATCCACTAATTTTATATATACATATGACCCTTTATGAATATATTAAATCTTTTAGTTCAAACATATCTTCTGTATATATTTTATTTAAATTCAAATAAATAAATAGTGTCAAAATTGACACTATTGTTATTTTATAAAAATAACATATTATAAAATTGTTTAAAAATCACAAAAAAATTTAAAAATTACAAATTTAAATTTATATGGTCTATCATGTTATAAAGTAAAAAATATGGAAAATTCACAACAAATAAGTTATTATTTGTTATAATTTAAAATTTAGAATTTTATTACCACAAATAAACATAAATAGATTAAATAAGGATAAATCAAAATGATAAGGTTTAAAATAAGATCCAAACATGTCTAAATTTAATTGTTTTATGCAATTACAACCCTATCTCATATAATATTTAATTATGAGTCATTTTTGTAGGTTTTTAAGTGGGGTTAGATTTATTATAAATTAATATTTTTAAGAATTCCAAAGGTGCCCCTCTCCTCCCTTATAAGAGGGCACCTCCTCCCTCTCTTCCACACACCACTTTGAGCCTTCAAGCTCGGACAAAACCTGACCAATTATCTTATCCACTTCCCTAGAAACATTATAGATGTAATGGTATTCTTAAAAGACCAATTTTAGTGCCCTAAGAGGAGGTCTCAAAGAGGTGTTTCAAAGAAGAGGTAATTTCTGTTACCGATTATTTCACCTTTATTTCTTCTTCCACTTCTTCTTCTTAGGTTGTTTCATTATGAAGTAATAACATAGGTATAACTCATATACTGATATGTTATTATAAGTATGAAACAACCCTATTTCACCATCGATCCGTCCTACGGAAAACGAAATCACTCCGCGTGCGTACGTACGGAATACCGCCTCCACGTCGTGGTGTAATCTATTTTCCACCACCACCTTACTTGGATGGGTGTAATGGTGTAAATAATAGATATATATTATTATTTTAAAGTGTTATTGATTCTGTATTAGTATACATACACTCCAATAAAATTCCACGATCATGGGAATGATATCATCGCTCGTGCGTACGTACGGAATATCGTCTCCACGACGCGATGAGATTCATTCTCAATGATTAACCATTTATAAATGATTATAAAGTATATATAATAAGTAATAATGAAATATATGACATAATAATGATACTGGATTTATTTATATGTATTTCATCCAATTAATTCCATTCAATTCCATGAGAAAACGAAAACAACGTTCATGCGTACGTACGGCCTACCGTCTCCATGAACGGTGTATTTATTTCCATTTATCAATATATTATATATATGTATATTATGAATATATATTATATATAAATCATTTTTTATATTATTGAATTAATTAATCATGATCTATGTAATCATATGAATAATTACAAGTCAAAACACGGACAAAAAATGAAACGATTTTACCCAAAACACTCTTTAACATGGAATTTACAAAAGAACAGGTAATATAAAGTCATAAGTAAACCATATATGATATCATAACAATGAATATGATTCTGTAATAAGTAAATGACATTATTTAAATCATTATACAGGAGGTTCGGATACATACGAAGCATATCGGACATAAGGTAAGGGAAATATCACAATCTCATTTTTATCCGAGATTGTTTATACTTTGGTATTTACTGGGGTGTATTTTATCATCCACATCCATGTTTCCTCAATATGTAATATTATTTCCATCCACCAAAAATTGTTTAAATCCAATTTTATCCTTCGGTGAGTTTTTAGTAAAGGATATGAAAGGAATCTTTTGTCATTTTTCGTACGAGGTACTTTTTGACTTTTCCGACAAAAGTACGAAGAATGTTTTTTTAAACTTATATGGCATGAATGGATTTTTAAAACATTTTTTTTCCAAGAAGCTTACTTTAAAAATTTTCAATATTATTTTTAATCAACTTCTTTTAGTTTAGAATTGTAAGACATGTTAAGAAAGGAAAAGTGTTTTTGAAGTAGAAAGGATATTTTCCTCAAGAATGGAGTTCAAGTGTTTTATCAAAATTATTTTCCATCTAAGATAATATAGGGTTCTGTTTATATATATATTTTTACATTGATTTGATTATGTTATGATGGAATAATTTTTACGATATCCTTTTATGGATTATGTTATGATGATGTGATGTTTAAGAATCCCATTTTTTTACATGGGTTATGATCTAATTTATGGTTTATGATTTTGTGGCACACATAAGAATGGTATCATTATGAGATGGGTGGGACCTATATCTCACTAGAATGCATTGGATAAAGATTTTATATCTCATGATATAGAAATGGCTGGAATGGCAAGTTAAACTGGTTCAGTAATACAGGACTGGAATGAGGAGTGAACTCGATTCAGAAAGGGACTTTTTCCACTAAGATGGTCTTGGCAGCAATGCCTTGGATAATATAGAAATCATATCATGTGCTTAATGGTTTCCACAATTACATGTTTCATTCCCATGCTATTTTATCATTCTTAATGTTTCTTTATGATCTATGCCTTACGTAATTCCATGTTTTATGTCATTGCTCAAGATTTTGATGTTTAAACATTATGTTCATGTTTTTAAGTTCAAATGTATATGGTATGTTTTATTTTCTCCATACTTACCATTACTGATCATTTGAGCTCACCCATTTTATGTTTTCTTTTCCCCAGGATATAAAGAAAGGTTTTTGGTAAGAAAAAAAAGGGAAAGATCTTTATGGGAGATGTTGAAGATATTTCACCACGATTAGAAGATTACGTTCCAAGTTTCCAAAGACACTAAACTATTAGGGTCCTTGGGTGTCTGTTTTGTTATGTATTAAGGATTCCGCAAAAGTAATGTAATTTCCATGTACGTTAAGCTTCGGGTCTCTAGAGTTGGTATCAGAGGAAAGTTTTAGTCAACCTTTGGAAACTAGGATGCAAAAACGTTGGTGATATCCCTAGAGATATTTCTAAGGTATGACTAGGGATGTCCCTAAGGTTAAGTATACGTATAAGTTATAGTCCTAGAATTGCACAAACGATCTTATAATTAAACCTAAGATGTTAGATGTCGAAGGTACTCCCCCTTGATTATGTTATTTTCCTTGTATGATTTTTGCCTCTCACAGAATTATTTTTGTGTCTTAGTCAATGGAAGGAACCAGAAGGAATTCGGTTAACATTGAATCCAATGGACAAATTGGTGACTATGAGAAACAAAATTGTGTAATGCCTAGAGAGAAAGATATTGTGATTATGCCGAATCAGTCATCACGATATATTATTAACAAGGTAAAATTTAGTGGTATTCCTAATTCATCAAATAAGAGGAAGATAGACTTTTATGCATGTTCACATGTTGAGGAGCATAAAGAAAGGAAGATTGATATTTCTAAAGAAGGGAAGAAGAACCTTGAGGAATACCTAAAATGGAGGGACTGATGTTATCTGTGTGGAGAAAAGGGTCATAGAGTGACAGACTGTTATGGAGTTCAATGTCTTATTTGTGGAGAACATGGGCATTACCCAACTCAATGCCCTGACCTAAAAAGTTACTTCTAAATCAAGGAAGGCCTTATTCCAGGAAAATCATTGAAGAGGATTGATTGATGTTTTTATGTATTGGTATTCAAGAATAATGTTGTTGAGGTACTTTTATGGTGTGTTAGAATATTTTTGTATTAGTCTATTGTGGTTTTCAATAATTTTATGGTACCGGTAACCATGAAAAGTGATTCAAATATTTTTGGAAAGCAGATGATATGCGCATAATGAAGGGATAAGAAGATAATGATATGTTTGATTGTATTCATGAGCTCATGATTGATATAAGGACTAAGTGATATCATGGTTTGAGTATATAGAATTTTGAGGATTTTGGTATGTGTAAAGAGTTAACTTTTGAGAGCACTCGTGTTTTCACTAAGATTCAATGGGTATTCATTCTTCAAGAGAATACATGATTAAGGTATTCACATGTTTGTAATTTGACCAACAAGACATATCTTATGAAATATGGGGATCAACGATGGTATTAAATATCTGGTAATCATTTTCACTATATTATGAGAGTGGACTGCAGTATTATGGATAAGCCTAAAGATTGGAATGGATTATGTTGGACATAAGTTAGTATTGTTTAAGGATAGAAGTTTTTTCGATATTATTGATGGGATGTTATGGTAATATAGTTTTAGAAAAAGGACAACCTGCAGGACGGGCAACAGCCCATCGCGTCGGACAAGGCTATGGGAATTGAACCCACAACCAAAGTGCGACTGGCCTTTGTCGCCTACCACTGGCCTACAGGAAGTCCCTGGTTAGTAGAAACTAGTTTTATTTTATTAAGCGGTATGATATATGAAGTATAAGTTCATTTTTGGAACCATATACAATTAATCTAACCATAAGATGGACTTATAACTTTTTCTAACCTTTTGTTTGAAAGAGATGGAATGACCCATCATTCTATCACATGATCTGCTAACACATCACGAATAATAAATTCAACTTCATTTCTTTAAGGGATGAAGTGGAAATTGTTCAATTCACGAACAACAGTGAGATTGTACCAAAATCATGTAAGTATTTCTTTTAATTCATCAAATTTAGGGAAATGATCTTGAAAACCAAAAATGTTGTCCTAGTTCCCTTATATCCAATGAATCAGATGGTACTTTAGATCATCATAAATCTATAGCTTTGTGATTGTTGGATTTTTCATAGCCATGTTCTCTACCACTCTCCATCAGAACCTGATGGTTAGATTTTTCTTCCAAATCCATATTTTCACCTATTTTCTCCTACGTGGAAACCCAGTGATGAGTTAATTTGGGTAACCTTTACATTTCATACTTTAGTTTTTAAGGCAATGTTTTGGTATTCCTTTTTATGATGTGGGTTTCTATTAAACAAACTTTCGAGTAGTAAACCATTTATAACCCCAACGAATTTCAAGGGAGAAATTCATTTTAAGGGGGGTAGAATGTAACACCCCGAAATTTTATGTAAAATATTCTTTTAATTTCAATAATGTCTTGTGTTGTATGCTACACCAATATTACCTTGCGCTATACACAACACCATATTAGCTTGTAGTATACGCAACATTATTCTTGGATCGTGTTACACACAATTTTGATAATAGTTATTCTACGCAACATTGAGTATATATATATATATATATATATATTCAATGTATAAATGAAATATGGTTGGATTCTGTTATACGAAACAAATAAGCATTCTTTCACAACACGCAACCCTGATTTGGCTTGCATTACACGCAATCGCGACCTTCCTCGATAGCGTGTGTTGTACGCAATACTGGGTTTTACTAAACAATGATATATTATTATAATATTATTATGAACTAGCCATTATGAATAGTATTAACTAAATTTTTAATTTTATAACATTATTATTCATCTTACACATTTTCTAGAACATGGTATAAGAACAAAATAAATTTCTTGGGTAAAATAAGTATTTTTCAAAAAATGCAGTTTTGTCGCCTTTTGATGGCGCACCCACATTAAATCTAGTTTTTGACATGTTTATAAGTACAATTTGACAAAATAAAATTCCTCTTTGGAATCAAGAAATAAAAATTTACTTTGGATAAATTTTTCATATTATTCTGGTAACTTTCATATTTTGATGAATAGTAAAAACACGCTATATTTTAATTAAAAACAACTTTTTTCATCGCAATAATTTATATGGTTAAATTATAATATTGAATGGTTTTAAAGTATAAATATAATATATTTTTACCATTTAATATAATTTATTTCATTAGCATTGATTTTACACTAAATTCGTAGGTTAAATCAATTCAATCTTTTGCAATGTTTTAAAGAAAAACCCATTTTCTTTCGACAACGGGATTAATTTTGATTTAATTTATGCAACTTTTCTGTATTGAATTTGGAAAAATGGATTCCATATTTGGAATCAGTGGGTACAAATTATGTTAATAAGCTACTTTTTATTTTTGGGAATTATAAATAATAACTACGGTAAATTTTATTTACCATAGTTAAAGGTAAATCGGGTAATTAAGGGTAAATATAATGTTATAAAATTACCCTAACACATGCCAAAATTCTATTTTACGGCTAAACGTAGACCCATATAACCTAAGGGTCGGATTAGATTCATTATTTAGACTTTTGACCATGAAAATAATTTAATTATTATTAAAACCAAAGAAAGTGACAACATGTCACTCTCTTAAATCTTATAAGTATAATAATTTTAATTTAGTGATAAACATCATAAAACTTAGAAAATGAATAGTCTCCATAAATCTAATAAAATTATATACATCATGATAATTTATTTAGAATTTTTAGGGATTATGACACTTATATTATTTTATTTTAAATGATTCCAAAGTTGTCACCTTCATAGTTTAATAAATATAACAATTTAAATATTGTGATTTTAAGATGATAAATTCTATTAAAAGTATTATTGTGAAATTTAATAAATTTATCTTCATCATAGGATTTTATTTTTAATTTTTATGCAACAAATTAGTATATTAAATAATTATACAAAAATGTTGTAGTAATTATTTTATTAAGAGATAAACCAAATAAATGGTTTTCAAAATAATAAAATAAATATTATATGAACTATTTAATGTGATACACTAATTTTATAGATACATATGACATTTTATGAATATATTAAAGCTTTTAGTTCGAACATATCTTCTGTGTATATTTTATTTAAATTCAAATAAATAAATAGTGTCAAAATTGAAACTGTTGTTATTTTATAAAAATAACAAATTATAAAATTGTTTAAAAATCACAAAAATATTTAAAAATTAAAAATTTAAATTTATATGGTCTATAATGTTATAAAGTAAACAATTATTGAAAATTCACAACAAATAAGTAATTATTTGATATAATTTAAAATTTATAATTTTATTATTACAAATAGACATAAATATATTAAATAAGGATAAATAAAAATGATAAGGTTTAAAATAAGATCCAACCATGTCTAAATTTAATTGTTTGATGGGATTACAACCCTATCGCATCTAATATTTTAATATGAGTCATTTTTGGAGGTTTTTAAGTGGGGTTAGATTTATTATAAATTAATATTTTTAAGAATTCCAAAGGTGCCCCTCTCCACCCTTATAAAAGGGAACCTCCTCCCTCTCTTCCACACACCACTTTGAGCCTTCAATCTCGGAAAACCCCTACCCAATTCTCTTATCCACTTCCCTAGAAACATCCTAGAGGTCCTGGTCTTCTTCAAAGACCAATTTTAGTGCCCTAAGAGGAGGTCTCAAAGAGGTGCTTCAAAGAAGAGGTAATTTCCGTTACCGATTCTTTCACATTTATTTCTTCTTCCACTTATTCTTCTTAGGTTGTTTCATTATGAAGTAATAAAATAAGTATCACTCATATACTTATATATTATTATAAGTATGAAACAACCCTATTTCACCATCTATCCATCCTACAGAAAACGAAATCACCGCGCGTGCGTACGTACGGAATACCGTCTCCACACCGTGGTGTAATCTATTTTCCACCACCACCTTACTTGGATGGGTATAATGGTGTAAATAATAACTGTATATGATTATTGTAAATTGTTATTGATTCTGTAATAGTATACATACACTCTAACAAAATTTCCATGATCATGGGAACGATATCATCGCTTGTGCGTACGTACGGAATACCGTCTCCACGACGCGATGAGATTCATTCTCAATGATTAACCATTCATAAATGATTATAAAGTATATATAATAATTAATCATGAAATATATGACATAATAATGATACTGGATTTATGTATATGTATTTCATCCAATTAATTCCATTCAATTCAATGAGGAAACGAAAACAACGTTCATGCGTACGTACGGCCTACTGTCTCCATGAACGGTGTATTTCTTTCCATTTGTCAATCTATTATATATATGTATATTCTGAATATATATTATATATAAATCATGTTTTATATTCTATAATTAAGTAATCATGATCTATGTAATCAGATAAATAATTACAAGTCAAAACACAGACAACAAATGAAACGATTTTACACAAAACACTCTTTAACATGAAATTTACAAAAGAACAGGTAATATAAAGTCATAAGTAAACCATATGTGATATCATAACAATGAATATGATTCTGTAATAAGTCAATGACATTATTTAAATCATTATACAGGAGGTTCGGATACATACGAAGCATATAGGACATAAGGTAAGGGAAATATCACAATCTCATTTTTATCCGAGATTGTTTATACTTTGGTATTTACTGGGGTGTATTTTATCATCCACATCCATGTTTCCTCAATATGTAATATTATCTCGATCCACCTACAATTGTTTAAATCCAATTTTACCCTTTGGTGAGTTTTTAGTAAAGGATATGAAAGGAATCTTTTGTTGTTTTTCGTATGAGGTACTTTTTGACTTTTCCGACAAAAGTATGAAGAATGTTTTTTTTAACTTATACGGCATGAATGTATTTTTAAAACATTTTTTTTCCAAGAAGCTTCCTTGAAAAAATTTCAATTTTATTTTTAATCAACTTCTCTTAGTTTATAATTGTAAGACATGTTAAGAAAGGAAAAGTGTTTTTGAAGTAGAAAGGATATTTTCCTCAAGAATGGAGTTCAAGTGTTTTATCAAAATTATTTTCCATCTAAGATAATATAGGGTTCTGTTTATATCCCTATTTTTACATTGATTTGATTATGTTATGATGGAATAACATTTACGATACCCTTTTATGGATTATGTTATGATGATGTGATGTTTAAGAATCCCATTTTTTACATGGGTTATGATATGATTTATGGTTTATGATTTTATGGCACACATAAGAATGGTATAATTATGAGATGGGTGGGACCTATATCTCCCTCCAATGCATTGGGTAAATATTTTATATCTCATGAGATAGACATGGCTAGAACGGCAAGTTAAACCGGTTCAGTAATACAGGACTGGAACAAGGAGTGAACTCGATTCAGAAAGGGACTTTGTCCACTAAGATGGTCTTGGCAGCAATGCCTTGTCTAATATGGAAATCATATCATGTGCTTAATGGTTTCCACAATTACATGTTTCATTCCCATACTATTTTATCATTCTTAATGTTTCTTTATGATCTATGCATTACGTAATTCCATGTTTTATGTCATTGCTCAAGCTTTTGATGTTTAAACATTATGTTCATGTTTTTAAGTTCAAATTTATATGGTATGTTTTATTTTATCCATGCTTACCCTTAATGATCATTTGAGCTCACCCATTTTATGTTTTCTTTTCCCCAGGATATAAAGAAAGGTTTTAGGTAAGAAAAAAAAGGGAATATCTTTATGGGAGATGTTGAAGATCTTTCACCATGATTAGAAGATTACGTTCCAACTTTCCAATGAAACTAAACTATTACGGTCCTTGTGTGTCTGTTTTGTTATGTACTAAGTATTCCGCAAAATTAATGTAATGTCCATGTACGTTAAGCTTCTGGTCTCTTCACAATTTTCTAAAGGGGGTAAGGATGTAACATCCCAAGTAAGTAATGAATAATATATATTCTTATCTATGTCTATTTATGAATTAGATAGTGTTTTAGAGGCTTAAAATGAGAATAAATCCAATCTTAATCATGAAATACACTAATATTTTTAAAAGATTGTTTTACTGCCTTTTGATTTTAAACCATTTTTAAATAAAACTTTTGAAAATTTTATAAGATCTATTTTTCAAAATAAACATATTATTTATTATTGGGGCATTGAAATTTACATTGGATAATTTTTTGGTATTTTTCCGACAATGTTCATTTTTTTAATGAATAGTGAAAAATACTGCATTTTACATCAAAACTACTTTTTCATCTAATTTAATTATATGGTTAGATTGTCTTTTTAATTGGTTTTAAAGTTTAAATAGAATATATTTTTACCATGTAATCCAATGGTGGTCATTGGTATTAATTTCACTTTGGAATTGGGCATAAACAAGTGCCAAACGTTTCATAGATATTGTTTCAAAAAAACCCGCTATTTATTTTGACAACGGGAATTATTTCTAAATTAATTATTGAAATTTATATGTTTGGAATTTGTTAAAATGGATTCCATATTTGGAATCACAATGTTCAAATTATGTAATTAAGAATCTTGTTTTTGGACATTATGAATAGTAATGACGGTAATTATCTTTAAATATCTTGATTAATGAGTAATCGGGTAGTTAAGGATAATAAAATAATATCATAATAATACAAAATGACACCAACATGTGTCCTAATGCTACTTTTTGTCTCATTTCCGACCATGGGATTACTTGTTCTAAACTTGGGGTCCCCATGGAATCACTTTTGTGTGAAAGTGACTTTTTAGCTTTTTATTTTTAAAGAAAGTTAAATATAACAAAGAATGTATCACCTGAGTAAAACATTTTTAAGTCTGTCTACATAAATGATATATTGGACTGAAAATATTCCTTGGAAATCTAAAAATATTTCCTACATCATAGTATTTTTTTATAATTTTTATACGTTATATAAATTAAATTATTTATGACATCATGATGATGCAGCGATTACCTCATTAATGAACGATTTAAATAAAATGAAAAGATAATGTAAAATCTAATACATAAACTTGTCAAAGACCTATTGGATGAGTTTATTTATAACCCTTATCACCTTATCCCCTAAATACAGCAATGTGGGACCATTAAAATCTGAAACTCGTTCGAAAATAAAGTAACCTTTTATAACTTTCCAAGAGTGCCCCTCCTCTCCTCTTATAAAAGGCCCCCACTTCTACCACCTTACCCACACCTCTCAAGCCTTTGGCTCGGCCAAACCCAGAACATTTTGTCTCTCCACATCCCTCTATTACTCCTAGAAGCCTCACATTGGGCAGAAGTCTTCCCAAGGAAGCCTTTGAGCTCAAATCAAAAAGATTTACCCGTTTTAAAGGTAGTGTCTTCTCTTGTGTTATTATGTTTTATTTTTCTTTTCCAACCCCCTAAACTCTTTTTATTCCTTTCTTTTGTAACAAAACCAGTATATTCAATATACTAGGATGTTGTTATGTGAATTATTCAAGCTAAATTTACACACACCTACATTTAATGGTTAAATAACATACTATTTCTGTGGATGGCGAATTTCTTCCTCACGAAATGATGATTGTTCAACACTCATATAACACCTTCAAAGGTGGCCATTAAGATGTCACTATATTTATATATGATATATAATTTTTTTAGGTTTTACTTAATCTTATTTATTTTTCATTTATGTCATACCTTTATGGTTTCCATTATGGGTAAACGCGATATCTTCATTTTAGGAAGTGCGGACTACCGCCCCCTCAAAGTGATTTGATTCGTTAATGCCATATGTGGGATGTATAAAAGAGGGAGTTAAAGTTATTATATATGATTTTATACTGGAATTATAATATACCTTTATATAATTATTATTTATTTCCATTAAAGTATGATATAGAAATGAAAGTAGCGTTCATGCGTACGTACAGCTTACTGTCTCCATGAACGGTGCATTTCATTTCTTATCCCCAAATGTAATATACTATTATAAGTACATATATATAATGTATATCTATGATTATGTTAAATATAAATGATGAATATAATTCCAGAATTAAAATATACATATCTATCATTTAGTTTTAATTCCATTAATATGACATAGAAATGAAAGTAGTGTTCATGCGTACGTACGGCTTACCGTCTCCATGAACGGTGCATTTCATTTCTTACCTCTAAATGATTATGTAATATTATAAATGCATGTATATTATGGATATATATGATATATATGATAAATAAATCATTAATATAATTCTTGATATAATGGATATTTTACCACATGAACAACTTGTAATTATAAAGAGTTTATTTTTGACTCAAGTACCAATGATCGACAAAACGACCATTATTAACTAAAATAATTATATAGTGTTCATAACATGGTAATAAGTGATATAAAAGGAATAATGAACTTTAAAAATTTTCTTAAGAAAGTAGAAATTAACTCAAGTTTATGATTCAGGATGTTAAAGAACGATCGAGTCAAGTCGGACCCGAGGTAAGGGAACTTCTTAATCCAATTTCTATTATTTGGGTTAATCTTCTACTTTAAAATTATGTAATGATATTATTATATCCTATATTGTATTTTTATTTTATTTATGTGTACTTATATTGAATACACCTAATATATTTATTTTATTTTAAAAAAATGATCCGTGTATGGGACTTCGTCTCAATCTCCATTCATTGAGGCATATTTTTTTATACACAACCTTCTTTTATATAGTGTATAAACCCCTTTGACTTTTATATTTATCCAAAAGGAATCTTTTTTATATGAATAGTTTTACTAAATGAAAAAATGTAATGTTTTTGTCATACATATGCAGCGACAACGACTTCTCCGCCACCGTGACCATTATTTGAGTTTCTTCTTCCTCTACAAGCCATACCTTTTTTTAAATGAAAAATAAATACCATGTTTTACTTTTCTTTTATTTGGGTATTGAAAATGGTTTTCATAATGTTTTTATTATATCAATGTGTTGTATTGATATCTTGTGATTGAAATGTGGAAATTTTGTGTTTCCTTTATGCATGTTTTATGTGATATGATTATGTTATGGTTCTTGGGCATTGTTATGAAGATGGGTGGTTCCGTGATAAACTAAGGGTGGGTGAGCTCGATATAGCTCTACAATGCATTGGGTAACACGAAGGGGTTAAACGTTAAGGTTTCTCCGAAGATATTTATGGAATATACTGTGATGGGTATTCCAAACATAACCAAGAGGGTTACTCCCTATGTAAGAATGTTATGAATGCCTCAAGTTACCTTTATGTCTTATGATTTCTATGATTTATTCATGATTTGATGAGGTATCTTAAAGTGATTATGTTTTATGAGTAAAGTATGATTTCATTGATTCTTATGTATACATGTACTCATGCTTCCTTTTAATATTTTTGTATCCCTTACTGAGCTTTTTATGCTCATCCCAAGTTTTTGAAATGTTTTTCACAGGTCAAGGGAAAGGTACATGATATGATGATAGTGTCAAGAAAGTGTCAAGAAATAATCCATTTTTTATTTTAAATATGTTTTCGTTGATGGGAAAAATGAATACTATATTTTATTGTAACCACTTTTTTTAAATGTGGGATGTAATGCATGATTTATGATCTAATTCTCTAAAACTCTAAACCTAAGAATATCCTCAACGTGTATTCTTGAAGTAACTCAAGATTAAGTAAATGTTTAAGGTCGGGGCCTTATATGGCCATTCGTCGTGCATTTAATGTGATAAATAAATAATTTTTTACATTAATTAAAATCCTTTAAAACTATTAATCTTCTATAAATAAATCTATATGGTGATTTTCAAAGTTCATCTGCAAAACCATGAGTGGATTATAGGAGGAGATCATTTTTCATTGGAGAATAAAGACCAGAGAACAACATCGATCAGATCATGGTGAATCGATAGATAGGCAGTGAACACAATATATATTTTTCATCACTAGATAATGAGAATTTCAATAATGATCAATCCCTAATCATGGTGGGGATGGTTATATTTAGATTTCATCCCTTTAATTTCATTTTTATACATTGAAATTGTTTTCTTCGTTCATTGATCTGTGATTACCAATTCTTCATATAAGTCATTTTATAATTTGTGTCTTGAAATAGTTTATTTTTTAAAATATTTAATACATCCATGTTCCTAAAAATTTATAGTTTTTTGGGGGATTATATTATTAAATGATGATATAACTATGTTTGTGTGAATTTTCCCCACCATTTTTCATGTTCATTTTCATCGGCCAATAAGGTTTTTGATTTGATACTCATGGGGTGGGTTCGAGAGTTATCAAACCCTATAATTCCTGACAAATGCAAGAACATGTTAATGATTGGAATTTGTGTGAATATCTGGATGGATTCATGAGTCGTGGGTGAATTATTTGGGTATCAAGACCCCCAATGATGGTAGTCATGTAATATATTTCCATGTGAAACATTAGATTCTTATTTTCGACCACCAAAGGCCTAGAATCGATGGTCGAAGAAGTGATTCATTGATAGTGGGATATTTTTGGAAAATAACATGCATGTATCATGGAAGAAATGAAATATCTAGGATTTTTATGAGGGAATTTGTTACTACCTACAACAAATCTAATTATATGTTGTGTTTTCTACAATAACACATGCAGCGTGTTCTGGGATTATGTGGAGGCTATGTTTTCGGTTGTATTTAAACACCACATGCAATATGAAACCCCCATATGCAATGTGATCTGTTACATGAAACTTGGAATATAACCTAATTGTACCAAGGAATTTACATTTCTAGGAACATAGTATTGTCCAGGGTTCACATTCACTAACATGGCCATGTACTCCGACACAACTAAGATACCCATACATGGGTAGTGTAAGCGAAAATGAGACGAAAGGCACAATAATACACAAGGTGGTAGGGTTACATCATATATAAAATATACACATCAATTAATTCCCTTTAAAACATCAACTGTATATATATTCTTCCTCTGAACTCATATTGGGGACCATGAGTAGCCTATCCAGAGTAGTTTTCCATATAGGATGAGATGGTAATACCTATTAAAGTCTATGATATATGAAACATGGTACTATAATCATGATGGTTATTTTCAAGATTCTTGGGAAATGGTTATAACTGGTTGGGATCATTGTACAGATTTCGGGGATGGAAACCCCCTATCGTACTAGGGAATGGGTCCACCACACTCTATGCAATGTATTAGCAGTACCCCATAACACCCCAGGGCATGGGTCCTCTACATACTGAGTGGTACCCCCATGCCATACCATGGCTCAGGTCCTCTATCTTTTTATTAGTATCCCCTTATTATACTATGGCACGAGACTTCCATCTATGAAGAACAATTAATATAATCATATGATACGATAGGTAGTCAAACATAGAAACCATTCTCTCTAAACACCATTGTTAACATATGACCTTTCACAACTCTAATTGATGATACATCAAACCCCTTTTCACATAGTCCATTCCAAGAATATTCTTCATGTATTGGGTGGATACTCTAATCTATCACCCATATTCTCTATGAAGATAATTTTCTCAAAAAAATACGTTGATAATAAAAACATTAAAATAATCAATAATCTATATGTGATCTTTAATTTTTAAAAAAATTACATTGATTTCATATTTAAAAATATTAATGAATGTGTGATTTCATATGAAGTTAAGAATTAGGATTGCGATGATGTAGATACATGAATATTTATCAAAATTTCTATGGAGATATTTGGTAACATAGCTAGTGTTTAGAGGAAAAATGATGAATATAAACAAGTCATTGTGATTTCTCATGTTTAGGACCATAATGTCAATGATGTTGAAAAAATATGGTAAAGATAATGAGTAGGATAAAAATTAAATTATTGAAATATCACATGACCAAGCTAATAATGATTTTTTGGAAGATGATTTAGAACATATATTAGGTAAAAAACATCAAATGGTTTTGATTTTTTCCAATAAAGAGGAAGATCCTTTGTTTTATGAGATCATAAATCAGTTTACAATAGAATCTTATATTTATTTAATAAATTCATAATGACATTTTCCTCATAAAATAATATTTTAATGAATAAATGCATGAGGTAAATATCTAGAGGGAGACATCTATTTATTACGAAAAAATTTTGGAAAAAAATTATTTACGGATTAAAAATATTATTTAAATGAAAAAATTAGATTCTTAAAGATCAAAAGAATTAATTATGGTTTCAATACAAATTGATAAATATATTTATATATGTATGTTTGAGGTAATAAAATAGATAATATGTACTTATGTATAATTTATCCATAATAAATTGACTTATTTATCTAATTAAAAAATTATCACTAGTTTAATTTTGTGTTATCATAATTGAAACATCATATAATGTGTGAAAATATGTCATTGGAGAAATAAAATTGGTCATGACATGCCTAAAGAATGATTTTGTTTTGTAAGGTAATGATGTTTTTTTCAAAAAAAAAAGTTATTTCATATCAATGTAGAATTTTTGATGTTGTAATGTGTTATATTTATCAAATTTCAAACATAATGAATGACTCATACAAAAATATCTAAAAAATAGGGCACTACACTTATAAAAATCAGGAGTAAATTAAGTTTGGACATGGAATCAATGGAAAAGTTATCAAAAAACATTTTACATGTGAATCAAAATATTCTACTAATGCAGAAGATAACTAAAAAATGGATATAGATTCTTTTGATATTGAAACTAATAAAGAGGTATTAGTATTTAATAATCATCTAATAAAATACCTTCAGTTCATTATTGTCATGAGAAGTTATCTCTATTGCATTCATAGTCATCTTAATTAAGAAGAAAAAAATTAATTAGAACCACATAAAGGTAAAAAATAATATTCTATGGGAAATGATTTTTATATTCATAAAGGAGAATATGAACCAACATAAAAATTAATTTATGAAATATATTTGGATAAGATAAAATATTGAGCTACATAAGTTAAATATTAATATAATTTCATTGAATAATTTCCAAAATATTATAAAAGAATAATGTAATTATTTTAAATATTCTTATATAACAAATAAATAATCCAACGAAAATATTTTTGGTTGGCTAAAAAATGTTTCTAATGTATTGAAATGGAGAACTAATCCATACTCAAATAAATTTCAGCGTAGGAAAGATACTAATAGAATTAAACTAATATATTATTAGGAACTGAGATATTTTTATAAAAATACATTTAGAGTTTTTTACAATCAAAATATTATGAGGTCGCATATGTATTGAATTTGAAAATATTATTTTTTATGAAATAGAATAATTTGGTAAAAAATAACTTGTACGTTTTTTCCATATAAGAATTTATTTAAAGTAAACATTCAACCTCGTATATACTTTTTTGAAATGTCAATGTTGAATTCTTAATTTGGATAGAGAAGGGATATTCTTTTTAATATTATAATAATTTCTCAAAATAAATTAAAAAAACATGGATTAAACTTTTCCTAAACCTATAAACAATTATTCATAGCCATAGTCCTTTGACCATAATCATATAAATTTGAAAAAATAAAACCTAAACACATTTTTCCAATGACCATATGTTCTTTTCTTTATATTACTTAACTATTGAATATTACATTTTCTCCATTCATTGCTGTAATTATATTATCCTTATATAATACAAGTTAAATCAATATTCTAAGTAATTTTTTTATATTATTAAATATTAATTTCAATGGGAAAAATATATCGTGTTATTATTAAATGTATATATTATTTTATATATCATAAAAAAGAATAATGTTCCAAAGAACATAAAATTTTTATTTCAAATGTTTTTATTTTTTTATTTTTATTATTTAATTCTTATTAGTGAAAATTATATTTATATTATTAAATTTATAAAATTACATATTAAAATATTATAGTATTCTTTATCATGAGAAAAGGTATATTCTTAATAGATATTATTCTTTAACATAAACTAACATATACTAATTTTTTAGTCCCGGAAAATAAATTGTGTCTTTTAACAATGAAATTAATTTAAGATAATGTCATGTAATTCATTAATTTGTTAAAGAGATTGAGATTGTGACTCATTAAGATTTTTGAGAAAATGTTACAACCATAAAATTGTAGGGGAATTTTTTTATTAATATATAAGTAGAGAAATATATGATTTAAAATTACATGAATAACACTTCAATGTGAAACCCCTTTTATAACTATGAGTTACACTTATGAGAACTGAAGAATAAAAAATTTACTCTTAGAGGAAAATTACCCATGTCAAAAACAGTATGAAAAATATTTTTAACTCGTAAGTGATCTAATAAAAATTCTATTTATTCTTACGTACATTAAATCTTGTAAGGTACAATATTATATATATACAGCCTTATTTAAGGGTGATTTTTACACATGTAAAATGACTAATTTATTCATATGTATACTAAAGTAAAATATATTTATCTATAGATTCTTTCCTTTTTTAGATTTATCTTATATGATGAGAGAAAATATTCTTATTCGCTTATAGTTTAAATGTAAAATATTTTATATAGTTTTCTGTTATTAAATTAAATGAAAATTATTTTTGTATCATTAACATGGTTTTTTATCAAAGGAATGCTTTTATGAAGGTTTTTTCTGAGTTCTCTTTGATCTATTATTTCTAAAATATCAAACTAGTTTTGATAGGTATGAATTTTACCTATTTTTATGATGAATAATTATGTATAGAGTGAATTTATTAAATTTTAATAATTGATTATTCAAAATCACAACATTTATGGAATGAAAAGTATATACATTCCAAAATAAGTCTGTAATATTTTAAAAAATAAATGTGAATTTGTCATATTAAAAAACTATATTTGATGACTACTTATAATTTGATTTTATTGATGATTTATAGTCCATGTTCATCATGATTAATAAATAAAATAAGAAAAAACAATAAGGAGTAAATTTTTATATTTTAGTGTGTTCCTAAAAATTAAATATATTTATATTGGATCACTTTAGAGATGATAAATTTGGGGACAAATTTTCTAGAAAAGTTCCATAATATATTATTATTATTCTATAAAAGGATTATATGATGTTTCTATAGTTCACATATTTATATATTTTTGTATGAGTTCACAATTCATGTATTAATTGTGGAATAAATTCAAGGATATTTTTTTAAAGAACCCAATTGAAGGTAATCATGTTTTTTAAAGACAAAGGGTTAGTTACCAAAACTCAATCATAAAGATACCTTTAAAAATTAGCTTTATAAAACAACCAAGGTCATATTGGATTTTGGAATAGTGGAGTAATGGATTATCATGTAGACCATAATCCATAATAAAAACCTTAGCATTCCCTTCCATTTATTTTAACACACCATTATTTTATGATATATTTCTCTTCAAATAAATATATTTTCTTCAATATTTTATGATACATGTAACACTGAGTATAAATGAACCATAATGTAGTATACAATTATAACATAGATGTTTAACATATATAATGAATATTAAAAACAAAATTTTAAATATATATATATATATAATTTTTTAGGTAATAAAAATATATTGATAAAGAAGTACTTAATTTTAACTAAAGTCATTATATGATTTACAAATAAACATTTCCAAAAATAATGATTTTAATTTATTTCTGTAAAATATAATATAATATATTTATTAAACATTAAGAATATTTATGTTAATATATTAACATCATTTTTATAATTATCTTTTCATATTTTTTATGATTTAATTTTTGAAATTTTTCTGAAAAGAGTGATTCTTTGATTAATAATGAAAAATTCTTACTTTTTACTAAATACCAAATTTTCATTTAGAGCATTAATAATGGACCATTTTATTTTATAATAGTTTCAAAAGTATCATTATTTAACTTATATTATCCATTATAAAATTTATTTCATTATAATTAATTTTATGCTAGATTTTGGAATAAAAATATTTAATACTTAAGAAAATATTATTCTTTAGAAAACATCTTTTCTTCATGTTTTATGGGTTTAATTTGAAATTAAATACTACCACTTATATAGATTGAATTTAATAAAATATAATCCATATTTAGAATAATAATTTAATTTTTTTAATGTGTCCACTTTCATTGTTGGTCATAATGAAAAGAAAAAATAGAAAAAATTAATCATTAAATATAATGTAAAAAAAAGAACACTGGTGGTAAAACCAAGAGAAAAGAGTATATTTCCAATTAAAGAAATAAATACTATTTTTCCAAAATTTTACCTTATATTATTCCAACTTCAAATATATATCCATTTGGATTCATTTATCCATAGTATAAAATTGGAATACATCAATATTTTAAGAAATTTCTAGTGAATCTTAATCAAGACTTATAAAAGGACACCCCTTGTTTTTCTTGATCAGTCAAATTTGATTCATATTGATTGAATTATTTCCCAATTATCTAATAAACATCCCTATATAAAATTTATATGTTATAGACTTCTTGAAATATCATTCCATGTGTCTCGAAAAAGGATCTAAAGGAGGCATACCCATGAAGATGCAATTATCCTACCCAACCTCTTTAAAAATATTAAGACATTTAGCTCCACTAATTTTTTTATTTTTCATAAAATAATATCTTTATTATAGTAAATATAATTATATGTTATTATGAATATTTAACAACCATTTTCCCCTAAATGTTTTATCAAATGTTCATCTAATGTGTCACTTGTGCATACATGTGGATTACAACCTCTATGTAGTAGTACACTTAATCTTCCATCACAATATTTAATGGTTTTTATTGTAATGGGTATAAATATTACCTAATATATTTATGGAATATTTATTCTTCTATAATAATAGTATAATATTTACCTTCATACCTACCAGACTATTGGAATATGATAATGTTTCTCATGAATACATATAGACTACCACCTCTACAAATCGATGTGATTTTTTCATGTATATATATTTATAAATGTAATAAGGATATATTTAATGGATATATATGATATATATTATATGATAATGGTCATATAAAGAATAATTATAAATTACCTTTCTTTATTTATGTCCATTAAAAAGTTAAAATAGCGTTTATGTGTAGGTATGGCCTACTATCTTCATGAACTGTGTAATTATAATTTTTTTGTACCTATCTTTTATGAGAATATAAATATATATATAATGAATACATTTTATTTTTACATAATTATTAAAAATTTAGTGATAATGGAAACATGATTAAAGGTTATGGACCAAAAATTTCAATCCAAAACATCAATGAAAAATGATACAGTTAACACTTAAACAGGACAGACTTAGAAAGGTATTTTTAAAAACGATTTTCAAAATTATATATGTGTATAATATATGACACTATAGTTATGTTCATTATTATGGTATTCAATTATATAAAATTTAAATTTATTATCAAATAAGTTATTGGGTTTTCGATGTATGTTGAACATAGGAATGGGATTTATATTAAAATCTCATTGTTTATCGAGATAGTTTAAGATTAATTTCCTAATGATTAAATATAATAACCTATCAATAAATAATTTCATATATTTTATTACGATATAATTTATTTTTTAGATTAAATTTTCTTCTTTAAATTTCCACTATTTAATAACTCATGAGTTTTAATGAATATTTTCACAAAAATGAACTTTATTTCACTATTCGGTTGAGAATACTTTTCTTCCATTTTTTTATGTAGAAATATTTAAAATAATGTTTTTTATTTTATACTTTTAGTTTCAAAATTGTTTTTAAATATTATTTAATTTTTATATAATTAGTTAAAATAAATCTTTATATAATTTTTTGAATGGGGAAATTTTGAATTTTTACAGAAAATGTGAAAGGAATCATTGTTTTAATGTAGTTTTCATGAAAGGATTTTCCCACCATAACAACCATGCTATTATTTTGATATTTATTTAGAAAAATTCAGGATTAATATCAATGAAAATTATTTCATTAATAAGTGCATAATTTTTAGTATATAAGGAATATATTTCAATGATGAAAGGTTATTTTACTCGAGAAGTTTCCTCATTATATTTGAAAGGATTTTGTATTCTATAATAACATCATTTGATAATATTTATTCTTTTCTAGTGATATGATATATTTATACCATCAACATGAATTCATTTAAGGATTATAATGATAATTATTTAATAATTATTGTATGAAACCCATTTCTTTCCCATGGGTTAATTATATATTGATGAATATTATAAGAAACTCATTTCTTTACCATGGGTAATGTTGTGATAAAATAATGAAATGTTTATGGAACCCATTTCCATTTCATGAGTATTTCTATATTGAACTTTTTATGATCTCATGGAACATATATGTATATTTTTCATTATGTGATGGGTGGTATAAGAATTAAATTTCCATCCAATACATTGGGTAAAGATGGATAACACATGAGGTAATAAAGAATGGAATGGGGATTAAAACCAATTTTCTAAGGGAATATATCCACCATAATAGTGTTGTTAGTGAATTTTAACAATGGATATGATATCACGTGGAGTGAACCAAATCCACTTTTAGAGTCTCGGAAGTAATTATTGACTAAGGATATGAATTTATATTCTTATGTGTCTACCATAAATATATGTGTGCTCCAGTTTTATGTTATCATAGTTCATGTTCAATGATTTCATTTATGATTCAGTCTTATGAAAAACCATGATCTATGCTATGATTGAAGATTATAATCTATGATATTCTAGGTATGGGTTTGAAATGTTAAAAACATATTATGTTACCCTTATGCTTATGTCATACATAAATGATCATTTATATTTCCCTTATTTACCATTACTAATCATTTGAGATCACCCTTTCTGATTTCATCATTCCCATAGTTATGATGAATTGTTTTATGTGTGATATATCTAAAAGGAGATCCTTTTATGAAGAACTTAGTGGTAAATGACACATACCTCTTATGAACAAGTTGTTTATGTATCCAAGTTTATAATTACTCTAAACCTATATCAATCTATCATGGATTATATTTATTTTTAATAAATATTCATATAATAATATGTAATATGAATTTATTATAAGTATGGGCCACTATATTTAGTATCATATAAATATTTAGTTACATTTATAAACTAGGGTGGAAAATGTTATTGGGAACCCTTAGGGTATTAATATGTACAAAATAACTTATTTAGTTATTATAATCAAAGGAGTTTGTTTTTCCTTGAAAAAATTCAATTCATTATACTACATGTGGATGTTCTGTTGGAACATAATAATTATAGGGTAATGCTATTAAAAAGATTTTGTTGAGTATAACTCATCAATAATTTCAGTGCATTGTTAGTATTCCATTACCTTTCACAATGTTTGAAACTCCAAGTTGATATTCATGGGTTAATTCAAATTTTATGTAAGAACCATTTTGAATGATTGTAATAGATGATGATCCTAGATATACTAGTTTAATCCTTAGGTTCCATAGAGTGGAAATATGGTGTCAAGATTTATCCATCCTATGAATTTTTTTTCATGATTGGTCATTCTTATCAAAGATGTATGATAGTCATGCTAACCATTTTATTTTTACTAAGGGGTTAATGATAGAATGGTAAAGATGAAACAATTATATATATTCTCAAATAATTAAGTTTCTACTTTGATCATAGTTATATGAATTCATTTATATTAGGAAAATTATCATGGAATGATAATTCTTATCTTTATTGGTTAGATTTTTAATTAGCAGTGAAAATTATTAATGGTATGTTGATCACATATCAAGTCTATCAGTCCTATCTAGTTGACATTTGTGGGGAATTTTTTCCTGGAAATCATTTTATTATTTGTGTATTTGACTTTGATGTTATCATAGTCATGTATTGACTATACTTAAATAAATCCTATATAAATTTATAATTAAGGGAAACTAAATTTTATATTCCAAACCTACCTATGACCATTTATGAATGTAAGGATGTTTATTACCTTCTAATGTAAATAAATTCCACTATATTGATCTTGATTCAGATTCAAATGGGATGTTTACATTAGATTATTTGGTAGAAACTCATCATAAATGATATGAATATGGTATGATATTTTGCGGAAGTCTTTATGAAAGAGGTCATAGTTTTCCTCCAAATTGTGAAGTTGATATTTTGACTAAAATCATACTAGGTTCTACACCTAAGTCAATGAATTAATATATTGTGGATACCATTAATTTGTAGGAATATAAGGAAAAACTACATGGGAATATTTATAATAATTTCATTTATCCAAGTGTGTCACCATCGGGTGCACAAGTTTTTTTGTTAAAAAATAAATGTGGATCCATGTGACCCTTCATTGATTATAAAGAACATAAAAAGATTAAAATTAACAATAAGTATCCAATTCCTTATATTTTTCAACATATTATGAGGATTTTAATGATTTTATAGTATTTACATTCAATCGGGATACTATCATTTATGGGTCTAAAGTGAAGACATACCCAAGAGAGTGTTTTTTGACGTATGGACACTATAAATTTATAGTGATTCTATTTGGTATTATTAATTCTCCCTTTATCCTAATGTATTTGATGAATATATTCTTTAAATATTACCATGATCAGTTTTTGGTTGTATTTATAGATGATATTCTTATATATTGAACGAGTAAGGAAGAACATGAAGATTATTTGAGGATTGTTCTAATGACCATGAGTAAGGATAATTTTTATGATAATTTTACCAAGATATAATTTTTGATACTAAAAGTTTTATTATTTTGTTATATAATATAAATATAGGGTATATTAGTGGATCTATCAATGGTGGATGATAATGCATATGGGCCCATACCAATAAATATGACTAGGATTTGTATTTTTCTTAGTTTGGATGGATATTATCAACTCATTATTGAACATTTATCATGTCTATATAATCATCTCATAAAGTTAATGTATAAGGTATCTATATAAATTTGTATAGATGAATGTGAGGAAAATTTTAAGAAACATAGGTGAAGGTTAGTTATCACACATGGGCTTAAACTACTCTATAGTGTAGAAGGATTTTCAATCTATAGTGATACATCAAATAAGGGACTTGGATGCATCCTCAAGTGGACTGATATGGTGATAATATATTCCTCATGATAATTGATGTTTCAGGAGAAAAATTATACAACATATGTTGTTTGGTTTGTTTTGTTTTGGTAATTTTTTCATTAATGGTATGAAGACATTATCTTTATGGAGAAATGTGTGACATATATATTAATCATAAAAATTCAAAGTATATAATCACTCAAAATAATTTTCATATATACCATAGAAGATAGGTTTATAAGGTTATAGATTAATAATACTCAATTAATTACCTCCCTGGGAATGTAAACATGGTGAAAGATACTTTAGTTAAATGTATTATGCTTGATTTTCAAATGGGATGATCACAAATGAGTCAATATTTCTTTATTTTCAAAGGGTAGATTTGGAAATCATATTAAAAGGGGATAATTGTTATTTTTACTAATTATTCTTTCAATAATATATCCATTTGAATATTAAAGGTTCATAAATGAATGATTTATAGCTACAAAAGTATATGATAAGTCTTTCAAATTTTAACTTTGACTATGATGGAAAGTTAAGGTTACAGACCATATTATGTGCCTTTTAAATACCATATTTGAAGGTTCTATTGGATGAAGAACATTTTTTATCATTTTATATTCATACTATAAGTATGGAGAACAATATAAATATGAATTTATATTTCAAGTGGGGAAACATGATAATAGATATTACAAAGTATGTATCTTGGTTCCTGTTATATCAATATGGTAATGTTAATACATATAACTCTAAGGGGATTTCGCAACCATTACCCATACTATAATAGAAGTGGGAAAACATTAACATTGATTTTTTCACAATACTTAACAAAAAAATCTAAAGTCCATAATTATTTCAGGGTTTTATTTGACCACCTAAAATACTTTGGGGAACATCATTGATATTAGAGAGGATTTTTCCTTGATAATATTATTATAATTTACATTTATAAAGTGGTAAGGCTTCTTGAAGTAACTCATTCTATGTTATCTGATCATGACCCAAGTTTTAATTCAAATTTCTAGTGAGGTACTTAGAAAGATATTTGTTTATAGTTTTGTTTTAGTACTACTTATCATACATAAAAAATGATCAGTTTGATAGATCCATTCAAACACAAGAAAATATTCTACGATAATTTATATTGATTTCAATGGTGTTTAGGATTAAAACCTTATTCTAGTTTAGTTTTCTTACAATGATATCATTCACTCAAGAATTAAGATGTCTCCATAAGAAGAAATTAGTTAAATTAAGTGTAGAACCCTAATTTTCTAAGATTTAGTTAAACAAAGTATCCTATTGGGGTCTGATAAGGCTGAGGAAATGCAATAGAATTTCAGAGTAATTCAACATCACATCAACGAAGCATAGATATGAAAAAAGAGTTATGCAAAAATTGAGTAGAGGAATAATGAAATTGATGTCAGTGGGAATATATTCCTATGAATTTCTATATGTAAAATGTTTATAAGGCTATGAAATAAGGGAAATATATCCATAGGTATATTTCTCCCTTCATAATTCATGATCGAGTATGGACTATATCTTATCACTTGGCTCTTCCACCAAACTGATATCCACATTATTCTACTGGACATACGAGGCCTCTGAGTGGCGTCTCCTCTCCCTACCGAGGCGGCTAGGGTTTTCCCTCGTTCTTGCATTCTTTCCCTCTCGACCGCCTCCCGAGTCCTCTTCACCTGGGTCACCTTGGTGGCTGGGCAAGCGTTTCACGTCTCCTCAACGCGCCGGTGTTCCTTTGAAGACGGTCGGTGGAGCTGTTATGGTCCGGGGAGGGGAGGAATTTTCCCAACTCCACCCCTTTCTGTTGTTTGATTCTCTCAGATCCCTCGGTGCTCTCTGCGTTGGTTTTGGGGCTCTCGCGCTATGGGATTACGTGGTTTCCAATCCAGATTTGCGGGTGTAAGACCGGTTCATCGTCATACTCTACGGAGCACTCTAGGTCTGGTTCTCGGCAACTCGTTTTTCCTGCAGTATGTTCATTTTGGCCCGCGGTGGAGTGCCTTTGAGGGTCTATTGAGTCTTCTCCACCTGTTGGGGTGGCGGATTTGGTTTCCGGCTTGGTTATATTCGTGGTTTTTTTCTGCGATGTTTGTGAATCACTGTTATGTTCTTATTTTCTTGTTGATTTGGTTCCTGATGTGCACCAGTTGCGTTTGTATTTTTGGATTTGCGACTGTATGTCGAGTGGATGATGATGTTTTCGGTTCCTTGATGGCGATGACGGGTTCTCATCAGAGTTGTTTTTGTGGTTTGCGATGATGGTTTCTGAGGGGCTCCCGCCGGCGGCGTTTTAGTGGCGATGCAGGTTGATGGATGGCCGGTGGTTCGACGGTCACCGGTGTTGCTCACCGGTGAGTTGGTTTGATGTTGATTGGTCAGTGTGACGGTGACTCGAGGCTCGAGGCGGTAGGGTCCGTTCTTCGATGATGATGGAAGGATCATGGCTCGAGGAGCGAATTTGAATTTTAAATTTTGCAATGTGAATTGGCACTGCATGTTGTGATGGAGTGAATTTGATGTGGGGAGTCATGTATTGGGTACCGAAAACCCTTAAACCGTCTTTTAGAAAATGAAAAAAATGATTTGCAGGCTCTTCCACCAAACCTCTCCCATGTTCATGATGTGTTCTATATATCTATCCAAAGGAAGTACAAACTCGATCCTTCATATATTATGAACTCAGAGGTTTTACTACTAGTGTGTGGTCTTTGTTATGAATAAAAAATTATATAAATCTTGGATCATATATACAATTTTCTACAAAACACAAAAACTCACAAGACTGTTGTTCATTAGAGGAATCAAAAATTTAATGAATTTATAAAGGTTCAAATGATTATGATGAAAAAGATATATCATAATTAATTTCTATCATATTTATGGAATTTAAATTATAAAATTAATTAAAAGGGATGTATCATTTTACTTCTTGGTATTTTATGATATATTTCTTTTGAAAAAAACAACATTTCTTCAATGCCCGGTGATTCATCCAACCTCGAGCCTAAATGAACTATAATATTCTATAAAATTATATCCTATTATTTAAATTGTAATAATTAATATGAATAATATTTTTAAAAACTATAATTAATAAAGGTTTTATATTAAACAAATATTTTGTGAATAAAATAGTCAATTTTTAGAAAAGTCATTATATTATTTAAAAATATATTTTTCCCTCAAAAATGACTTTTATTTAGTTATGTGAGAAAATAATATAATTAATTTATACCACTTATATAAAATCAATTTGAAAAAATAACTTAATTTTATATCAATCATATGAAAATTATAATAGAATTAATTTTTTTATATTAAATTAAAAATATTGGTTTTTTATAAATTGGGATGAATATGAATTTTAATTCAAAACTAAATTTTTTTCACAATATTTAAAAAGTTTATTTTGGTTTTAAAATGGTTTTAAAAGTAAAATTACATAACTTATATTTTTAATAATCCAATAAATTCAATTTTTATTAACTATTCATTAGTTTTTTGTATAATTTTTTTTAGACATCAGAATGTTTTTTATGGAAACTACTTTTCAACATGTTTTTTAAGTTTAATTGTAAATTAAATTATACAACTTTGGTATATTTAATTTTCTAAATTCGAGTCGTAATTTTTAATGATAATTTAAAAAAATTTAAATGAAGGCGTATTCATTTCTGTTCATGATAAAAATTAGAAATGTAAAAAAATCAATGAGGTTGAGGTAAAAAGCATTTTACCAGTGGGGTGGGGGTTAAACAAGTATATAAGGGAAAATTTTCAAATTAAACTAATCTAAATCCAATTATCAAGAAATATTTATAAATCATAATATACCACCTTATAAACTATGTCCATTTGGAATCATTTTTATTGGGTATGT
This sequence comes from Viscum album, assembly GCA_963277665.1. NCBI lineage: Eukaryota > Viridiplantae > Streptophyta > Magnoliopsida > Santalales > Viscaceae > Viscum > Viscum album. Next base: position 407,138,275 of record OY728129.1, on the reverse strand, counting down.
AAGTATTATATTTTATTATTTTATGAAATTTCATGTGTGTCATCTCCCCTACAAATTGAAGGAATCCCATCCTTTCCCTTATTTAAACAAATATCATCTATATAGCTCAAAAAATACCTAATTATATTATTAACATACCATGACATAACTTATATGTTTTACTATTTTAATATTCCATTACATGGGACCTTGAGAATGGATCTTATAGAGGCCTACTGAAGAAGAGGTAATTATCCTACAAGATCTCTTTCAAATTATTTCTTCTTTTATAATCTTTAATTATTTGGTATTCATTATAAAGTTATAAATTAATTATCCTTAATATATATCAATTTTATTATGAACATGTATCATCCATTATAAAAAAAATTATTTTAATTCAAATGTGAAGAAAAAGTATTTCTCATATGTACGTGTGGACTACTTCCTCCATGTAGTGATACGTGCAACTATAAATTACCATCATTCATATATAGTTTTTATAACCAGTTTTGAAGTTTATATATTATATTTATGACCAAATTATTATTCTATAATTACAATATAATATCTACCTTCTTACCATCCAATCTATCAGAAAATGATAATGACACTCAAGCGTACTTTCAGACTACCACCTTCAATAAGGGATGTGATTTATTTTTCATTTTCATTTTACTTATTTGTAATAATAATATATTTATATGATATATACCATGTATATTGTAAAATAATTATTTAATATGGGTTAATTATTAATTACTAATATTATATTTCTTACATTGAAAAGTGAAAATAATATTTATTCATACGTACAACCAACCATTTGTATAACGGAACAATGACTAGATTAAATGGATCATAATTTCAGAACAAAACCTTCAATGAAAAGGAAAATTAATTAACATCTAAAAATGATGATATTAATAAGGATTTATAAATAAATGAGCATTAATATTTTATAAGTTCAATATATATGATACTCTAACTGTTTACATGATTTAGTTATATAATTATAATTTATTTAAAGGGAAGAAGGGTTTGCAGCTCTGACCTAGGCTTGCGGCGGTGACCTAGTTCCGGTGATGGAGGTTATGTCTCCCCCCTACCCATTGGAGGGAGGAGATCTTTCTTGTTCACTTCCATAGATGTTCCCTCACACCTTTATTCCCTTCTTGAATCCAAAGTTCCTACCCTCATTCCTGTGGATCTCGATATGTTCAAAAGTTTCAAAACTGTACTGTGGATTACATAAACTATCTTTAGAACCTTCGGAATTCAACTCTTCTTCAGATCTGTTCAACCTAGCTTCTATGTCTCGATTTCATCAACATCACCCCTCAGTATATGCTTTTGACCATTTTGACTTTGAAGCCTGGGATCTCTAAGATCGGTGGTTATTGGTCTTCTTGACCGAAGGCATATCATTATCCAATTTGGGTCGATGGATGATCGCATCGCTACGTGGTCTAAATCTCCTTGGAGATATTATGGTTTGTCTTTCAATATTTTTCAATGGAATTTTGAATTTCATATGCAGAGAGATAATCCGAACATGGTGATTTGGGTATGTTTCCCTGGTCTTCCACTTCCCTTCCATAATCCTTCAATTTTGCATATTTTTTGAAATATGGTGGGTCATTACCTATGTTCCGATACCAAAACTGATGTTGTGTTTCATCCCATTTTCACTCGTATCTGTGTAGAGGTTGATGTCTCCAAGACTCCACTTTATTTGGTGTGGATTACTGATTGGAAAGAATTCCGGTGGAGACATGTTGTTAAGCTCGAGTCATGGAAAAACTATTTCAGTTCGTGCAATCGGTTGGGTCATGGTTGTAACACCCCAAGATTCTACAGTACGCTTCTCTTTGAATAATGCGATAGCGTGTGTTATACACAACATCGAGTTCTAACACACCACAACCAATCAAACTAGCCGTTATGAATATTAATAACTAATTTTTTCAATTATATATATTCTATATTTCAAAATGGACTTCATTTTTGGATTTGTAATATCGAAATTATCCTAAGTTGAATTTTTGGTATTTTTCTGAGAACTTCCAATTTTTATGAATAGTGAAAAATACTTAAAAACAACTTTTTTAATAAAAATAATTTATAGTGATAAATTATATTATTGAGTGGTTTTAAAGTATAATTAGAATATATTTTTACCATTTTATCCAATTTTGTTCATTAAAATTAATTTCACTTTGAAATTAGACATAAACAATTGTCAATATTTTGATATATATTGTTTCTTAAAAACACGCTCTTTGTTGTGACATCGAGAATTAATTATAAAATTAATTAATTCAACTTATATGTTTTTAATTTTTTAAAATAGACATCATTTTTGAATTCGGAATATCAATTATAGCTTAGGGTGAAATTTTGGCATTGTTCTGAAAAACTTCATTTTTTGATGAATAGTGAAACCACAAAGTGGTAGTTAAAAAAACTGAATTTTTCATAAACTTAATTTTACCGCTTCTGTGAATGGAATTTCTAAAATCCAAGACACATGTTTAATATCAATTAGTAAAATGTGGTTCAATGAGATAAAAATAATTTTTGGTGAATAGTAACTTTTTACTTTTATTTACCACGGTTAAAAGTAAATAGGGTAATTAAGGGTAAAAATGACATTAATATTACCCTAACACATTTCCTAATTCTATTGGAAAAGTATATCTCGACCAAAAACAACCTTAGGAATAAAATATTATCATTTAGGTCCACTTGGATTAGATTAGGACATTTATTATTATTTAATTCAAAGAGGAGTTAAAAGAGTTAAAAACAAAGTTTATTTACTAAAACATTTTTAATATAGGGTTATACATAAGATAAATTCTATTTTAAATATTCATTAGAAAGATAAAATGATTTCCTACATAATGATATTTTATTTATAATTTTTAGACTTTAAATAATTTAATTTAATTATGACACAATGATGATGCAGTAATTACAGTAATAGTAAAAAAATTAAAATAATTGATATTATAAACACCCAAATAAATATAATTTGAGACTTTTAATGAATTAAACTAATTTTATAGGATAATATGATATGTTAGTATTGACTTAAGTGACTTTTTTCTAAGTAATCATTCTGTTATAATTTTCAAAAAAATCAATTATTGAATAGTGTCAAAATTGACATAAAAGAGTTTTTAAAACAAATATTATATTATTAATTGATATTAAATTCCTAAAAATCTAAGGCTCAGCAAAGAGACCTATATCATGATAGTTGTATCATTAATGGACCACTTGGGGGTCTCTTGGATGTATATAGTAAGTTTATTAACCATATAATATAAAAATACAAAGAGACATTGTAAAAGTGAAACTAATTAACTAAGAGTTAATACTTAATGCTAAGGTTAATATAGTAACACAAACTGGTCTAAATTATATTGGTTGAGTGTTTTTCGACCCATACCCACCTTAACCTTTAAATAATCCACTTTGTAGCCATTAGAAACCGAATATGAATTTATTATAAAATAATATTTCTAGCTTTTCCAAAGGTGCCCCTCACCCCTCTTATAAAAGGGCACTCCCCCTTCTCATTAATTCACACCTTCAAAGCCTTTTGGATCGGACAAACTCTTCCCAAATACTCTCTAAACTTCCCTAAATTTATCCTAGAGGACTTCCTTTAGTCATAAATCCAACCTAAGATCCCTTTTGATCAAATCAAAAGGAAGAACCCGAAGAAGAGGTAATGATTTCACCACCCTTTTTCCAAGTTCCTTTCTTCTTCCACTTCTTCCTTATTTGTTATTACCATTCTAAAATAATAACTCCAGTATCTTATATATACTGTGATGTTATTATAAATATGGTACAACCATATTCAGTATTCTATCCATCCTTTGAATAACATGTCACCATACGTGTGTACGTACAGCTTACCGTCTCCACGTTGTGGTGTAATTGTTATTCAATAAATTATTATTTGGAAGAGTATAATAATGATGTGCAACTCATGTAAATAATAAATATAACATGATAATGATTCTGTATATATGATATACCATCCAATTATATATTATTTTAATATCAAAATAATGATATTGTCGCTCGTGCGTACGTACGGACTACCGTCTCCACGAACGTGATGAGATTCATTCTCCATCGTATCAATTCAAGTATAATTATCATTTGATGACTAATAATAGTATCTAAGGACTTGATATCATTCTGGATATGATTAAGATACAACCTATCCATGACCAACACAACTTACGTAACAAAACATATAAAATAAAACAAGTTAACACCCGAAACATCGATAATACTAAGATATTAGTAACAAATCATTGTTAAAAGATCATATATGATATCATATTAATGTATATGATTATTGTATAATTTAATAACAATTATTTCACCATTATACAAGAGGTTAACCTACCCCAACCAAGGAAAAGTACAAGGTAAGGGTTATTTCACAATCTCTTCATTATCCGAGGTTGTTTATACGTAATAATCTACTGGTATTTCTTTATCATCCACATCCATGTTTCTTAAAAATGTATTTCAAAACATTTTTAATATTCAAAATAATATGGGTTATAGACATTTATACCCTTTTTTGAATTTTTATAAGAGGTTTATAATGGAATCTTTCTGTCATTTTCCAAACAAGGTGCTTTTTTAACCTTTTCGACAGAATTAAGGTAAGAATGTTTTTTTTAACTTATACGGCGGGTGTGGATATTTTCCGCCATTATAAAATATTCGAAGCTTCCCTTACAATCTTATAAGAATATTTTAAAATAAAATGTTTTATTTTATAAATATATGACTATTAAATGATTTCAAAATAAAAAAGATATTTCTCTAAAAAGAGTTTTGATTTCATCTATGTCAACATCCTTTGATGGATTTTACGCTTATTTGAAGTTGATTTATTATGATACAAAACTTTTATATTGTATTGAAGGTTTTGTGATATGTTTGACTGTGGATGTGTTATTTTTATACCATTCATGGTTTATGGATGAAGTATTTACATTTCATATGCTAGTTTTAATACGAATGTATATGTTATGTTTAAACCTTTTCATATGGGAATGCATTGGTCTCAATATGTGATGGGTGGAGCCTGCTATAGCTCCTTGATGCATTGGTAGGTCTCATGAGGCAAACTAGTGTCTTGTAATAAGGCCTTGACAAAATATTATTTGTAGTTTTGGCACGAGGTCTTGGCTATGTGGTTATGATAGTATGGAATTATCCATTCCATCATTATGAAAGTGGTTATTGATATTGCATGTGATTATTCGATTAGTAGAATATCCATGTGAATAAGTAAATGGCATTATTTCATTTTATTTTTGCCATACTATGTTGAAGTTCAAGTTTAAAAGGCTTTTGTTTTAGTTATAGATTGCCTTAAATGTTTATTCTTATTTATGAATGTTTCCGCTATATTGTTATCCTTACTGGGCATTTGAGCTCACCCCTTTTCTATGTTTTATTTTTCCCAGGATGTGAAGAATTAAATTATGAATGACCTGTAGGGATATTATAAGAGGACACTACTACAACCTACCCATTTATCAGCACTAAAAACCAGCATTAACAGCGCTAGAAAAGCGCTGTTAATTCCGGCGTAGATAAAGGGGGGGTCCCCTTTATCAGCGCTTCGAGAAGCGCTGATATAGGGGACCTTTATCAGCGCTTCTCGGAGCGCTGATACAGGATCCCTTTATCAGCGCTCCTCTAGCACTGTTAAAGGTGCCCTTTATCAGCGCTAAAAAAGCGCTGATAAAGGCCCCAGCGCCTGCACCTAAAAAACAGTACCTGCACACCTACACACCAGAATACCTGCACAAAGTATCACATGCACACCTTCACACCATAGCACCCGCACCCAATATTTTGACTGACAACGGTATATACATTTACTTAACATCATGAATACAAAAAAAATTCATTGCTATATACATTTCAAACATTGTTTTACATGGTTACATTTACAATTATTCAACAACAGTTATAAACATTCATGTTTCATCCTTTGATATCTGTGATCCACTCTCGATGGTATTTGTTGCCAAACAAAGCATCTGAACTCAAGGAAAAAAATTCACCTATATAAGAAAACAAATATTGTGTTAGTAATGCAATAATGAAAGAAATTAAAACAGTAATATGAAAGAATACATTAATATGGAAATGTGAAACTAAAATATTAAATTATAAACTCAAAAGTTTTCATTTTCATAAACATGAAACGGAATAATATAAAATCAATATGTTTTTGATTGATTTATCTCATTTAATAAATACTGATTCTTTATCTAATGAAAAGCTTTACCGGTCACACCGTGTGTCGGATTGAGGTGTGGTTGATTCGTACACGTCACAAATGACTCGTGGATCATTTTCCTAAAGTATCCAAACAATCCGAAGGGGTTTGCTCGGTTTGGCGTATGTCATTGGTGTTGTTTTCCAAAGTTTATGTCATTTTCAAACTGATATCAGACAATTTTACCCATACCGGTCACACAGTAAGTCTGATTGAGGTGCGATCAATTCTTACATGTCAAAAATGACTCGTGGATCGTTGTCCTAAAGTATCAAAACAATCCGAAGGCATTTTCTCGGTTTGGCGTATGTCATTGGTGTTGTTTTCCAAACTTTATGTCATTTTCAAACTGATATCAGACAATTTTAGCCATACCGGTCACACCGTGCGTCGGATTGAGGTGCGGTCGATTCATACACATCACAAATGACTCGTGGATCGTTGTCCTAAAGTATCAAAACAATCCAAAGGCGTTTGCTCAGTTTGGCGTATGTCATTGGTGTTGTTTTCCAAATTTTATCTCAATTTGAAACTGATATCAGACACTTTTAGCCATACCGGTCACATCGTGCGTCAGATTAAGGTGCGGTCAATTCGTACACATCACAAATGACTCTTGGATCGTTGTCATAAAGTATCAAAACAATCCTAATGTGTTTGCTCGGTTTGGCGTATGTCATTGGTGTTGTTTTCCAAAGTTTATGTCATTTTCAAACTGATATCAGACACTTTTAGCAATACCGGTCACACCATGCGTCGGATTGAGGTTCGGTCAGTTCTTACACGTCACAAATGACTCGTGGATCGTTTTCCTAAAGTATCAAAACAATCTGAAGGCGTTTGCTCGGTTTGGCGTATGTCATTGGTGTTGTTTTCCAAAGTTTATGTCATTTTCAAACTGATATCAGACAATTTTAGCCATACCAGTCACACCGTGCGTCGGATTGAGGTGCGGTCAATTTGTACACGTCACAAATGACTCGTGGATCATTTCCCTAAAGTATCAAAATAATCAGAATGTGTTTGCTCGGTTTGGCGTATGTCATTGGTGTTGTTTTCCAAATTTTATCTCAATTTGAAACTGATATCAGACACTTTTAGCCATACCGGTCACACCGTGCGTCGGATTGAGGTGCGGTCGATTCGTACACGTCAAAAATGACTAGTGGATCGTTGTGCAAAAGTATCAAAACAATATGAAGGTGTTTTCTCAGTTTGGACTATGTCATTGTTGTTGTTTTCCAATGTTTATGTCATTTTCAAACTGATATCAGACAATTTTAGCCATACCGGTCACACCATGCGTCGGATTGAGGTGCGGTCAATTCGTACACATCACAAATGACTCGTGTATCGTTTTCCTAAAGTATCAAAACAATCCGAAGGCATTTTCTTGGTTTGGTGTATGTCATTGGTGTTGTTTTCCAAAGTTTATGTCATTTTCAAACTGATATCAGACAATTTTAGCCATACCGGTCACACTGTGCGTCGGATTGAGGTGCGGTCAATTCGTACAGGTCACAAATGACTCGTGGATCATTTTCCTAAAGTATCAAAACAATCTGAACGTGTTTTCTCGGTTTGGCGTATGTCATTGGTGTTGTTTTCCAAAGTTTATCTCAATTTGAAACTGATATCAGACACTTTTAGCCATACCGGTCACACCGTGCATCGGATTGAGGTGCGGTCGATTCGTACGCGTCAAAAATGACTCGTGGATCGTTTTCCTAAAGTATAAAAAATATCCGAAGGCGTTTTCTTGGTTTGGCGTATGTCATTGGTGTTGTTTTCCAAAGTTTATGTCATTTTCAAACTGATATCAGACAATTTTAGCCATACCGGTCACACCATGCGTCAAATTGAGGTGCGGTCGAATCGTACATGCCACAAATGACTCGTGGATCATTTTCCTAAAGTATCAAAACAATCCGAAGGCATTTGTTCGGTTTGGATTATGTCATTGGTGTTGTTTTCCAAAGTTTATGTCATTTTCAAACGGATATCAGACAATTTTAGCCATAGCGGTCACACCGTGTGTCGAATTGTGGTGAGGTTGATTCATACACGTCACAAATGACTCGTGGATCGTTGTCCTAATGTATCAAAACAATCCGAAGGCATTTTCTCAGTTTGGCATATGTCATTGGTGTTGGTTTCCAAAGTTTATGTCATTTTCAAACTGATATCAGACAATTTTAGCCATACCGGTCACACCGTGCGTCGGATTGAGGTGAGGTTGATTCGTACACGTCACAAATGACTCGTGGGTCGTTTTCCTAAAGTTTTAAAACAATCCGAACGCGTTTTCTCAGTTTGGCGTATGTCATTGGTGTTGTTTTCCAAAGTTTATGTCATTTTCAAACAGATATCAGACAATTTTAGCCATAGCGGTCACACCGTGCGTCGTATTGAGGTGCGGTCGATTCGTACACGTCACAAATGACTCATAGATCGTTTTACTAAAGTATCAAAACAATCCGAAGGCATTTTCTCGTTTTGGCGTATGTCATTGGTGTTGTTTTCCAAATTTTATGTCATTTTCAAACTGATATCAGACAATTTTAGCCATACCGGTCACACTGTGCGTCGGATTGAGGTGTGGTCGATTCGTACACGTCAAAAATGACTCGTGGATCGTTGTACTAAAGTATCAAAAAAATTCGAAGGCGTTTTCTTGGTTTGGAGTATGTCATTGGTGTTGTTTTCTAAAGTTTATGTCATTATCAAACTGATATCAGACACTTTTAGCCATACCGGTCACACCGTGCGTCGGATTGAGGTGTGGTCGATTCGTACATGTCACAAATGACTCGTGGATCGTTGTCCTAAAGTATAAAAACAATCCGAAGGCGTTTGCTCAGTTTGGCGTATGTCATTGGTGTTGTTTTCCAAAGTTTATGTCATTTTCAAACTGATATCAGACAATTTTAGCCATACCGGTCACACCGTGCGTCGGATTGAGGTGCGGTCGATTCATAAACGTCACAAATGACTCTTGGATCATTTTCCTAAAGTATCAAAACAATCCTAAGGCATTTTCTCGGTTTCCATGTGTCATTGGTGTTGTTTTCCAATGTTTATGTCATTTTCAAACTAAGTAGTAGGAATTCACTAATCTAAGGATATGAAACATAAGAAAGGGAGATCATAGATGCTCAATAAGTGTAAAGGGAGATATCAATGACCATATAAAGATAAAATAAGTATTAGGAATTCACCTTCATTGTCCTATTTGTTTACATTCTTCGATCAGGTACGCTGCCCATTCGTTTCTAAAGACATTTATATCATCTTCTGAATAGGAGTTTTTGCGATAGTCATAGTAGTACTGAAAAAATATAAATACACAAAGGATTAATAATTATTTTAAATAAAGTAGTAATTATTTTCAAAAATACCTCTTCAGGGATGCTATCTTTTCCATGAAATACGATCTCTTTCATAAATTTACAAACATAATAACTGCAGTCCTTGTCATTTGTTAGTTTCGGACACTGTAGAAACATCGAGAAAAATAAGTAATTTGTTTTGATATGTATTTGGATAGTGAAATATAATTATATATACCCAGATACTTCTCAATTTTTAGATTTTGTGGGCATTGTCGTCCTTACGCCCTGGATTCATTCTAGCCTTTAGACGATATTCATACACCGCCCTATTATAACAAAATCCTCATTAAAAGATAATATAAATTATATAACTAGATATTTAGTTCTAAAATGTTGGATCTAGTGTATTAAAAATTGACAATCGCCATCATTTGTGGTCGGTTAGTTGGATATCCATGCAGTGAATCCATAAAATAAATCTTTGGAGTATCCAAATTGACTGCAATGAGCATCCAATGTTCCCTAAAAACAAAAAAAGAAATAAGTACTGATAGAAATAAAAATATAATTGATATGATTAAAATGTATAGTTTTACCCTTGCATCGTTGGTATTAAAAAGAGCTTGTCAGTCGTAATTATTCTTTGAAACGTTCTGAGCAGATTTGACATCAATTCAGCCTGAAAATTAGAATCTATTTCTATTCGTTGTGTAGAAATGGTGTGAGGAATAATGAGTCCAAATTTATATTCATGGGAAAATCCCTTAAATTGTTTTTCATATATATGCCTGTGAAAAATATGAGATGTATTTATCCATAATTATCAAAGTATATCAGCTTCTGTAAAATCAAATCATGAAAACATACCTCATGTATACATTTATAACTGAGGTGCCTAGTCAGTCGTATGTGATGATCTCAGAAATAGCGTCTGCACTAATGAAATCCATTATTTCCTCTCCGTACATATCTTTTTCACAAACAATTGTATGATTCTTTCCGTCTTTCATTTTCGTATCCACATGAGCTTGCAATGATATTAAATGTGGATATAGAACGGGCGGGGTGAATGTGCTCTCAGTAGATCATTTTGATCGGTTGGTTGATCCAATCTTGGAGCCACTTTTTCATTGTAGCTTCTCCATTTTATCCTTCTGTAATAATATTCATCGGTTCAGCCATTTTCTAATTTAATGTTAAAGGTTCTGCTTGAAAAATGAACTGGAAATGAATACCTCCTTCTCGACGTGTTTTTTTACAAGATTCGATAGCCATGTAACGAATGTTCCAATAGCTTTTTCCACCGTATGAATTTCGTCATCGTCATTTGGCATGGGTAGCTCGGTGCTCGGCTCATGAGGTACGTTAATCAACACTTTGACATGACCGGTTGGAAGTGGTCTGGAGTGTAGCGTGTCATTCTGTATATTGAACACCGTAGCCCTCGCTACAAGGCGATGGGTGGGAGTTGACAGATATAAATCACTGTCATTTTCACCCTGTAGAATATCATTAAATGAAAGGTATCAGTGTCTATGTGATTCAAATCTCACAAAAACGAATATTATAACAGTTATTACCTCGGTTAAGTCAGGTCTTTGAGGGGAATGGCTCGCCTCAAAGCTGGTAGGGGTGGATCTTCTCGCGGGGGTTGTTCTTGAGTTGTTTGTTCTCTTCGCCTCTCCTCCATCAAACTCTTTAGCATCTCTCCCTGAGTTTGGATTAGTTCTTCAAGGGTAGCTACTCTATCTCCCATTACATTGAATTCTTTAGTTTGTTTATCCTCTTGTTTTTTTTCTTAAAATATGTCTTGGGTGACACCCCAAAACCCACACCTCTGAAGCGGCCATACTGTTCTGGCTGTTTCAGGGCCGTTGAAAGTATGTCTGCATCCGGTGCGGGTGTTGATGTTTCCTGTGACTATGTCAAATAGAAAATATGAAAAAATAAGTAATCATCGTTATGTAATAGTGATTTAAAGAAAAACAATTTTATATTATGTCATACTTACACATGTTTCCCACACTTTTTGTGTGTTTTCATCTATCAGTTTCCCCTCTTTATTAACACGAGCCTCCTTCCATAGGACATGGCATGGAATGGAAGTGACTTGAGATTTTTATTCATCAATCTGCTTATAAATAGAGAAACATGGTTACAGTGTTGTTTTATGTCACATAAAATTATTACAGTACTTTTAAAATACATACCAATTGGTTTTCAATTGAAGCGTACCCCAACCTTGCTTTACGGTAGGGGTACACTGGTTTTGCTGCCCGTTCTTTATTTTCAGCACTCAGTTGTTGTTTCATAAATAAAAACCTATCAATCAATGTGATGAATACAAGCAACGTTACACAACGTGTAACCAAACACAATGTACCTGAAAATTCTTGTCCGCACGACGGTTGCAAAATGCATCCCACGTTCCTTGGGATATCAAGTGTGCATAAATAGGAGGCGGGTGCGGTGGAGGAGGAGGAGGAGGCCGCGGTGGAGGAGGATGAGGTCGCGGTGGAGGAGGAGGCATCGGCGGCAGCGCAGAGGCAGGGCGGAGGCAGCGGAGGCAGCGGAGGAGGAGGAGGATGAGGCCGGTGGAGGAGGAGGAGGAGGAGCAGGAGCAGAGGAGGAGGAGGAGGCCGCGGCGGAGGAGGAGGAGGCGGCGGCCGCAGAGGTACCGGCGTGACCGCAGCGTGACTGTGGTGTGACCGCGGAGGAGGAGGAGACGTGTAGGCACTGGCGGCACCAGCGGAGGAGGAGGCATCGGCAGAGGAGGAGGAGGCCGCGGTGGAGGAGGAGGCACCGGCGGCAGCGCGGAGGCAGGGCGGAGGCAGGTCGGAGGCAGCGAAGGTAGCGGAGGAGGAGGAGGATGAGGCCAGTGGAGGGGGGAGGAGAAGGAGCAGAGGAGGAGGAGGAGGCCGCGGCGGAGGAGGAGGAGGCAGTGGAGGCAGCGGAGGAGGAGGTCGCGGTGGAGGAGGAGGAGGCTGCGGTGGAGGAGGAGGCACTGGCGGCAGCGCAGAGGCAGGGCGGAGGCAGGGCAGAGGCAGCGGAGGAAGCGGAGGAGGATGATGAGGCCGGTGGAGGAGGAGGAGGAGGAAGATCATGAGCAGAGGAGGCGGCGGTGGCCGCGGCGGAGGAGGAGGAGGCAGAGGAGGCAGCGGAGAAGTAGGAGGAGGCCGCGGTGGAGGAGGAGGAGGTCGCGGTGGAGGAGGAGGCACTTGCGACAGCGCAGAGGCAGGGTGGAGGCAAGGCGGAGGCAGCGGAGGCAGCGGAGGCAGCAGAGGCAGCGGAGGTAGCGGAGGAGGAGGAGTATGAGGTCGGTGGAGGAGGAGGAGTAGGAGTAGGATCAGAGGAGGAGGAGGCGGCCGTGGCAGAGGAGGAGGAGGAGGCAGCCGCAGAGGCACCGGCGTGACCGCGGTGTGACAGCGGCGTGACCGCGGCGTGACCGCGGAGTGACCACGGCGTGACCGCGGTGTGACCGCGGCGTGACCGCAGCGTGACCACGGCGTGACCGCGGAGGAGGAGGAGACGTGGAGGCACTGGTGGCACCGGCGGAGGAGGAGGAGGCATCGGCGGAGGAGGAGGAGGCCGCGGTGGAGGAGGAGGCACCGGAGGCACCGGCGGCAGCGCGGAGGCAGGGCGGAGGCAGGGTGGAGGCAGCGAAGGCAGCGGAGGAGGAGGAGGATGAGGCCGGTGGAGGGGAGGAGGAGCAGGAGCAGAGGAGGAGGCGGCGGCCGCAGCGGAGGAGGAGGAGGCAGCGGAGGTAGCGGAGGAGGAGGAGGAGGCCGCGGTGGAGGAGGAGGAGGCCGCGGTGGAGGAGGAGGCACCGGCGGCAGCGCATAGGCTGGGCGGAGGCAGGGCGGAGGCAGCGGAGGCAACGGAGGAGGATGAGGATGAGTCCAGTGGAGGAGGAGGAGGGAGGAGGAGCAGGAGCAGAGGAGGAGGCGGCGGCCACGGCGGAGGAGGAGGAGGTGGCCGCCGCGGAGGCACCAGCGTGACCGCGGCGTGACCGCGGCGTGACCGCGGTGTGACTGCGGCGTGACTGCGGCTTGACCGCGGCGTGACGGCGGAGGAGGAGGAGGAGGCCGCGGAGGCACCGGCAGAGGAGGAGGAGGCCGCAGAGGCATCGGCGGCACCGGCGGAGGAGGAGGAGGCATCGGCGGAGGCAGCGGAGGAGGAGGAGGATGAGGCCGGTAGAGGGGGAGGAGGAGGAGCAGGAGCAGAGGAGGAGGCGGCGGTCGCGGCGGAGGAGGAGGAGGCGGCGGCCGCAGAGGTCCCTACTCTAGGTGGATATATATGGATACTTTCCTTGACTGGTCTCTATATGAAATAATTCTAAAAGGATCCCTCACCTTCCAAATATATATTATTTCTAGAAATTTGTTTTGTGGGAGAAAGAATTAATCATATATAGTTGATGTCACTTTTAGATCATATGATTCCTTACTCATCAAGATAAATAGACAAGAACCAAAACCTAAGAGGCCTCAGGCCTATCCAAATCTCTAGAAGTGATGACTTCCCAGTGCTTATTGGAAAACTATGGAAGTGTCGACTTCCCACATGCACATCCCCCCTCCCCATATCTCCCCCAGCAGACTCCTGCACATCCCCCCTCCCATCCACCCACTACACCCCCCCCCCCCACTTGCACAACCCCCCTCCCCCACCCCCACCTTCACACCCCCCCACTTGTACACCCCCCAACCTCACCCACCAACAGACTCCCACCTACCTAGACCCTCCCCCCAACTAGAACAATCTTTTCCCCACCACCCACTTGAACAACCCCCCCCCCCCTCCCACTTGCATATCCCACCCACCCCCACCTGCACAGCCCACACCCACCCCCACCCCCAACCTGTACACACCCCAACCTCACACCCAATAGACCCCCCATTATACGCCCCACCTACACATGTTCACCCACTTCACATCTCCCCCACCTAAACACCCCCACCTGCACACCCCCCCACCCACTACACCCCCGCAGCACCTGCACCCCCCCCCCCCCCACTTCAAATAAAATTGATTCACACAAATCATGATAGTTTGAATATAGAACAAAAACAAAAAACAAAGAAAATTAAAATTATTGGGCATAGCATACCGCACAACGGAGGAGGAGGAGGCCGCGGAGGAGGAGGAGTCCGCGGTGGAGGAGGAGGCCGCGGTGGAGGAGGAGGCACCGGCGGCAGCGGCGCGGAGGCAGGGCTGAGGCAGGGCGGAGGCACCGGAGGAGGAGGAGGATGAGGCCGGTGGAGGAGGAGGAGGAGGAGCAGAAGCAGAGGAGGAGGAGGCGGCCGCGGCGTAGGAGGAGGAGGCGGCGGCAGCGGCGCAGACGAGGGCTTCCGCGAGAGCTTGATTGTTGTAGGGAGGAGGAAGAGGACCCGTGGGTTTTCAACAAATCCGCGGGACCCTTTATCAGCGCTAGTAAAAAAGCGCTGATAAAGGGTGTATTTATCAGCGCTAAAATGAAAAGCACTGATAAATAAAACCTTTATCAGTGCTAACAAAAGCACTGATAAAGGTCCACTTTATCAGCGCTTTTCTGTTAGCGCTCATAAAGGCAGGCGCATGCCTTGCCCAGTTTTGTGGTATTGGGATAAGAGTGTAGTCTATGGAGACTATGTTGTTGTAGTTTTCGTTTTTATGATGTAATGTAAAACTTTATGAATGTATCTAGTGTCACGACCCGTCCTCGGGGCCCGTGCCGTGACTACCCCAAGCCCGCCTTCCATAGGCCAGGGGCTCGCGACTAGCACCAAAGGCGTAAAATCCCGATAACTGGGAAGGCATTGCCTTTATAAAAGAAAACAAGCACCACAGAGTACAAGCGGAAGTAAAACACTAAGTGCAAAAAAGAAAAGCTGAAAAGTAAAAAGGGGCCGGAAATACAAGCCCAACTGTAAAGTACAACTCGAAAGGGAAAACAGTGACTGAAAAGTAAAGCTGCTACGCTGAGATGTCCACTGGAAATCCCACCTGAAGGGTGGGTACAGTTAGCTCCTCTGCTCCTCGGGTCCCGCCATCTGCTCCGAGTATGTCCCGCCCAGTGGTCCACCTCCGGGTACCGCCTCGTCGTATAGTCCACCTCCAGGTACCGTCCAGTCCTTGAACCTTCGGCTTCTGTCAGCACTGTCCGTCGTCTGCAACCAACACAACGAGGTGCGGGCATAGCCCGTGCAGGGGTGAGTATAACGATACTCAGTAGGGACCCCGAGACCCTCAAGGTCTCACTAAAACCAACAAGGATAAACACAAGAAGATCTCAACAGATGAACTCTACTTAGGTATATGCCCATACATATACCTAAGTTATCAAGTAACCCATCTCAATCATGAGGAAACACAAGGATTGTGAAAACGACGGATAACCACTACCCGGGTATATGCCCATACATATACCAAAGTTAGCAAGTGACCCATCTCAATCATGAGGTAAACACAAGGTCAAAAGTCTCAGCTCAAACCAGGATTTTCATTATCGAAACCGTAACTGCTGAAGAGCTCCGTCTCTAGAGTGTACAGTGGTCCTGTCACGACTCCGAGGTACTGCTCACTAACCTAAGACTGCTGAAGTACTCCTCCTGTCGAGTACTGCGGGCCAGCCACCCAAACACAGTAGTGCTTCCCGCCGAGGTATGTCACCCAAACACCGTAGTGCACACCCCCTAGTAGCCTGCTGAGGTACTCTCCGGACGAGCACCGCGGGTCTGCACTGTCACACAGGTAGTGCTCCGTCCGCCATGGGTCTGCACCTCATAAAGTAGTGCTCCGTCCACTGGGCTAGTCGACTCACTCCAAGTCGAGTCGGTCAAGCAGTCGTCAGGTCTCAGCCAGCTACATGGTCTCCGTACTTCGCACGCTCGTCACTGGGAGGGTCCGCTCCACGAGCTACAGGTTGATACTCCAAGTATCTCAAAGTCCCACGAAGAAGTGTCTCAAAGGTCCGTCTCGTCACAGGGGTCTCAACGCAACAGACGGCGCGTCGATCGGACGCCCGGTCTGTGAGTTATTAGCCTATTCGTCCCAGGGGGCCCGGTTGGTTTCGTGAGCGAAACCAATCCCGGCCATATCTCAACTGTACCCCGAACTCCCATAGGGTATACTCAAAGGGACCGTTACTCAACGTAACCACCAACGCTGCTGACGGCTCGTCAAGCGGACGTTCTGTCTGTAAGATAACAGCTTTCCCGTTCCAGGGGCCCCGGTTGGATTTCGGGTACAATCCAACCCGGCCATACTCCGACTGCATCCAAAACTCGGGCGGAGTATGTCAAAAGTTCCGTCTCATCAAGAGGGAGTCAACGAAACAGACGGCGCGTCAATCGGACGCCCGGTCTGTGAGTTATTGGCATTTTCGTCTCCGGGGCCCGGTTGGTTTTTAAGGCAAAACCAACCCGACCGTACTCCACCTGCGTCCAAACCTCGGGCGGAGTATGCCAAAAGATATGACTCACTAAAAGGAACACAACGCGACTGACGGTACGTCAATCGGACGTCCGTAGCTCAAGATACGAGCGTTTCCGCTCCGAAGGTCCGGTTGGTTTCGTGAACGAACTAACCCGACCTAACTCAAAGTAACCCGAAACCTTGAGTGCAATATACCGAAACGACCGTCTCGATCCAAGGATCGCGTTGCCGCAGAAGGTTCGTCATTCGGAGGTCCGAGGCTCAAGTTATGAGCCAAAAAACAAAACTGGTTCGAAACGGGGGGTCCGGGTCCGGGCCGACCCGGCCCGACCCCCCCCTGGGCGGCGCGGTGGCCGGCGGCGGCGGACGGCGGCGGCGGGCGGCGGCGCGGCGGCGCGGCGGGCCGCGGCGGCCAGGCGCCGCGAGGGGGGCTGCGCACGCGGGGGGCTAAGCCCCCGTTTTCTTCTGGCGGCGCGGCTTAGCCGCACCGATTTTAAGTAAACCGCCCCCTCACATGAGGGGGCCTGCTTGTTCGGATCCGAGGGGGCCGGTTGCCCCCCCCCCCTCCTTCAAAGAACCGCCCCCTCTCTTAAAGAGGGGGTTTTATTAATACGGCCGGGGAATTTATTTCCCCGGTTTTAATGTCTTCCGGCCGGCCAGCTGGCTGGCCGGTTTTCTCCAACGGGACCGGAAATTTCCGGTCCCCTCTTCGGCTTCCGACGCCGGCGGCCCGGCCGCCGGTCTCCTCTTCCGCCGCGGCCCGGAACCGGCCGCGGTCTCTTCATCCCGCCGCGGCCCCGGAACCGGCCGCGGCGTTCGTCATCCGGCGCGGTGCGACGGCACCGCGCCCCTTTGCCGTGCTTTGATAATTCTTCAACGCGGCGCGACGGCGTCGCGTTCTTGTTGTTTCTTCCATGGTGCGTGCGACGGCATCGCGTAAGATAATTACACGTTCATCCGCGTGGTGCGACGGCACCACGCCACTTTCTTTCCTCCGCAAAATAATTAAACAAGAACAATGGAGGGGGGGTTCGGCCGTGTTCGTGCGGTCCGGCCCCCCTCGCGTTAACTATAACACTTAAATAAAATAAATAAAAGTCTCACGTAGACATGCGATCCACGAGCAAGAAAAGGAAAAAGGAAACCAAAACAACAAACCCTACCTTGGTATAAGGTTCGAAGATCGTTCTACGTTCCGCGGAAGACGACGTCGCGGAGGTCGGGCGACGCGGTCGTCGTTTGTCAAATTCAACGACGAAGAGGCGCGTCCGAAGAGGCACGTCGTTGGCGAATCCTTGTACGCCGACGAAGGTTGTCCGAGGAAGGTGCGGTGTTCTCTCTCGTTGACACCGAAGACGAAGAAGAGCGGAGCGGCGTTCTTCGTCGGAAACTTGAGCGTTCTACGTCAAGTCTTGAGGAAAGTCAAATAATAAAGAAAGCAACGAACTCAAGAACCCCTACCTCGATAGTCACACGCTGACGTAGTCATGGAATATCGGTGTCGATTCCTTTGACGTCGGAGGAAGAGTCGTTGTCGATGGCGTTCGTCGCGGAAAACCGTCGCGGAAGAGATGACGCGGAAGAAGTACGTCGCGTCGCGGATACGGCGTCGCGGATGGATCGTGTTCTTCGGTGGAGAAGTTCTTCATTCTTCGAAGGTTCTTCGTCAAGTTGAAGAAGAAGAAGAAAAGCTTCCAAAGCTCTCAAGAAATCCTCCCAAGGTGTTAAAAGAAACCCCTAGAATAATATAAGCTTTAACTTATATTATTACATAACTTAACCACAAGAATTTCAAAGGTTTGAAATTCAAAAAGGGTTTAACTCCCTTAATTAATTAAGTAACTCAAGTTGACAACATTTAATGAAATGAGTTAAAGGGGAGGTTTTTGAGAGAATTTGAGGAGTTGGGGTTCGTGTGGACCCCACCTCACATAATCCTCCCAAGGGAGGTTAAGTGGATGTGGGTCCCACTCCTAAATCCCTTTGGTAGGACTTAACTAGTTAAAAATAAAATTTGTTCCTCACAAATTTTATTTAACTTAAACTTAAAAACCCAAAAACCAACTTTCAACCCACAACAAACGCAACTCCCGAAAAGGACTCTTTAAGCGAATATCGGCGCTGCGAGTTCATCGGTGCCCTCGGATTTCAATTCCGAGCACCGGATCAAAAGTTAGAAATACCCGCTCGTTCGTTCACTGAACATACCCGAGCCAAACTTCGGAAAATAATTCCGGGCACTCCGGGCCTCGGAATCAGGTGCCGTCTGAAACCGAGTTCTTGTAAAATTCTAAAGAAAATTAAGAAAAAAAATTCTCTTGAATTTTACGGGTCTTTACATTACTCCCACCTCAGGACTTTACGTCCCCGTAAAGATACATCAAAAACTAGGGAAACAAAAGAGGGTACTGTGCACGCATCTGAGCCTCCCGCTCCCATGTGCTCTCCTGGAGAGTCCCGTGCCGCCATCTGTTGCGCACAAGAGGAATCGATCGCCTATGTAGGACCCGCTCCTGTCGATCCTCTATATCCACCGGGACCTCCATAAAAGTCACCCCATCATCAACGTCAAGCTCCCCATGGTCAAAGATGTGCGTCGGGTCGTGCACGTATCTCCTCAACTGAGACACGTGGAAGACGTCGTGCACCCGGTGCAACTGAGGTGGTAGAGCCAGGCGATAAGCCACCTCACCAACCCTGTTGAGGACCTGGAAGGGTCCGATGAAGCACGGAGATAACTTGCCGCCTCGGCCAAATCTCTGAATACCACGTCGAGGTGAGACCCGCAAGAAGACGTGGTCACCATTCTCGAACTCTAGTGGCCTCCGCCTCCTGTCAGCGAAAGACTTCTGCCGGCTCTGTGCTGTCCTCATCCGCTCCTGGATGACATGGACCTCTTTTGACGTGGCCCGGACCATCTCTGGTCCCACAAGAGCTGCAATATTTCTTCTTTGCCAATAATAGAAACCTGGTCTCATCCCCTAGATGAACCACATTCTTTGCCTAAAACAGTCAATCCTAACATGGATAATACTAATCCATACCAAGGATGACGTCGTAAGGCCTCGACGCTACTACTAAGAGATCCAACCGTTACTCTCGCCTCCAAGGGTTGAGTCACATTGTCGGCATCAGTGTGTGGTAACTGGGTCTCCTCCAGTAGATGTCTCACAAGTGAGGGTCAAGTCAACAGTCAACTGGAACCTCTTAGTAACATCACAAAAGAGGACAGGAATGAAAACATCACAAAGGATGTGTCTTTTATTATTGCAGCTCATATTACAAGACGCTACACAAAAGCAACATCAACATGGAACTAGAAGTACAAAAGACGTATCCACTAGTTCCTCCCCTGTCTACCTGCTCCCAGAGCTCCAAGATCGTAAGCTTCAGCTGCCTGAAGCTGTGCTCTCGCATGTTCACCTACTCCCTGTGGTCGGGGTGGACCTCCTGGTGGTGGTGGTGGCAGAGCCTCAAAGCGTCGTCCACCACCTGCTGCTCGGCCAGCTCCTCTGCCTCGTCCGCCTCCTCCCTGCGGACCGCCACGGTCGAACCTCTGCCTCTGCCTAGGTGGTTCCTCAACCGTCTGCTGCTCCTCCGCATGGCGGGTCGGGCAGTCACGAGCCATGTGGCCTTGCCCGCCGCATGCAAAGCACTGTCTTCCACTCAAAAGACTGGCTCCGCGTTGTGTGCCCTGCACTGCTGAGCCAGTGCCCTGAGGTCGTCTGCCTGAAGGTCTGGTCTGTCTGGACCCCTGAGTCATCTGTCGGCTACCTGCTATCGAAGACTCCGCTACGTGCCGCCCTGCGGTGGGTCGCTGCGCTGGTGAAGACTCGGCAAGGAAGCTCTCAATCAGAAGGGCCCGCTCCAGTACTCCTGTCTGAGTTGGTAAGCTGAGGGAGATCAGCGATGCCCTGATCTCGTGTCTCAAACCCTGCTCGAAGGTCCGGGCCCGGAAGAATGGGTCCCGTACCATGTCGGTCGAGTAGCGCGAGAGATCGGTAAATCTCGTCGAGTACTGAGCGACCGTCATGCTGCCCTGCCGCAGCTGCAGAAGCTCCTGGATACGCACCGCACGAAGGGTGGCTGGGACGAACTCCGAGCGGAAGAGGCTCTCAAAGTCCGTCCAAAGTAGAGATGCCTCATCGTGCACCTGGAGCATCAAGCTCCACAATCGTCCTGTTGCTGCGTGTAGTAGGCTCGCAGCGAGGATCACCATGAGGGCTGCTGGTGTCCTCACTAGCCTAAACACTCGTACCACTACCTCCAGCCAGTCCTCTGCAGCCTGGGGATCCGTCTCCCCGCGAAACCTGGGCGGTCGCTGGCGCTAAAACTCATGCAGTGCGCTGAGGCGACGTGCATCGTCAGCGGCTGCTGCTGGAAGCATCGGGGGCTCGGCGGGTAGAGCTACCGCCAGTGCTACTACTGACAAAGGGCCCTGCACCGAGGCCTCGTCGCTCGGTGGGCTGTCGTCACGTTCGATTCTCGGAACCCTAACTGGCTGTCGTCGTGGGGCCATCCTGAAAGAAACAACGTAACACGATCAAACGATTATACCTGGTGAGCTGACCTGGTTTGAGCTGTTTTAAGGGGAAAAACCTTTGAAAACACACACGCAATCAGTGTTTTCGTGCACAAAGTCGGAAATCAGTTGTCAGGGTCCTGGTGTATGGATACGTCGGCCGCCCGCACCAATACTGGACTCCCTGAACTGAAAACCACACTCGGTACCCTTAACACTATTGCTTCACAGAAAGAAAGATCAGAGTCTGCGGTAGAACCGAACTCCTTTGATACCAATTTGTCACGACCCGTCCTCGGGGCCCGTGCCGTGACTACCCCAAGCCCGCCTTCCATAGGCCAGGGGCTGGCGACTAGCACCAAAGGCGTAAAATCCCGATAACTGGGAAGGCATTGCCTTTATAAAAGAAAACAAGCACCACAGAGTACAAGCGGAAGTAAAACACTAAGTGCAAAAAGAAGAGCTGAAAAGTAAAAAGGGGCCGGAAATACAAGCCCAACTGTAAAGTACAACTCGAAAGGGAAAACAGCGACTGAAAAGTAAAGCTGCTACGCTGAGATGTCCACTGGAAATCCCACCTGAAGGGTGGGTACAGTTAGCTCCTCTGCTCCTCGGGTCCCGCCATCTGCTCCGAGTATGTCCCGCCCAGTGGTCCACCTCCGGGTACCGCCTCGTCGTATAGTCCACCTCTAGGTACTGTCCAGTCCTTGAACCTTCGGCTTCTGTCAGCACTGTTCGCCGTCTGCAACCAACACAACGAGGTGCGGGCATAGCCCGTGCAGGGGTGAGTATAACGATACTCAGTAGGGACCCCGAGACCCTCAAGGTCTCACTAAAACCAACAAGGATAAACACAAGAAGATCTCAACAGATGAACTCTACTTAGGTATATGCCCATACATATACCTAAGTTATCAAGTAACCCATCTCAATCATGAGGAAACACAAGGATTGTGAAAACGACGGATAACCACTACCCGGGTATATGCCCATACATATACCAAAGTTAGCAAGTGACCCATCTCAATCATGAGGTAAACACAAGGTCAAAAGTCTCAGCTCAAACCAAGATTTTCATTATCGAAACCGTAACTGCTGAAGAGCTCCATCTCTAGAGTGTACAATGGTCCTGTCACGACTCCGAGGTACTGCTCACTAACCTAAGACTGCTGAAGTACTCCTCCTGTCGAGTACTGCGGGCCAGCCACCCAAACACAGTAGTGCTTCCCGCCGAGGTATGTCACCCAAACACCGTAGTGCACACCCCCTAGTAGCCTGCTGAGGTACTCTCCGGACGAGCACCGCGGGTCTGCACTGTCACACAGGTAGTGCTCCGTCCGCCATGGGTCTGCACCTCAGAAAGTAGTGCTCCGTCCACTGGGCTAGTCGACTCACTCCAAGTCGAGTCGGTCAAGCAGTCGTCAGGTCTCAGCCAGCTACATGGTCTCCGTACTTCGCACGCTCGTCACTGGGAGGGTCCGCTCCACGAGCTACAGGTTGATACTCCAAGTATCTCAAAGTCCCACGAAGAAGTGTCTCAAAGGTCCGTCTCGTCACAGGGGTCTCAACGCAACAGACGGCGCGTCGATCGGACGCCCGGTCTGTGAGTTATTAGCCTATTCGTCCCAGGGGCCCGGTTGGTTTCGTGAGCGAAACCAATCCCGGCCGTATCTCAACTGTACCCCGAACTCCCATAGGGTATACTCAAAGGGACCGTTACTCAACGTAACCACCAACGCTGCTGACGGCTCGTCAAGCGGACGTTCTGTCTGTAAGATAACAGCTTTCCCGTTCCAGGGGCCCGGTTGGATTTCGGGTACAATCCAACCCGGCCATACTCCGACTGCATCCAAAACTCGGGCGGAGTATGTCAAAAGTTCCGTCTCATCAAGAGGGAGTCAACGAAACAGACGGCGCGTCAATCGGACGCCCGGTCTGTGAGTTATTGGCATTTTCGTCTCCGGGGCCCGGTTGGTTTTTAAGGCAAAACCAACCCGACCGTACTCCACCTGCGTCCAAACCTCGGGCGGAGTATGCCAAAAGATCTGACTCACTAAAAGGAACACAACGCGACTGACGGTACGTCAATCGGACGTCCGTAGCTCAAGATACGAGCGTTTCCGCTCCGAAGGTCCGGTTGGTTTCGTGAACGAACTAACCCGACCTAACTCAAAGTAACCCGAAACCTTGAGTGCGATATACCGAAACGACCGTCTCGATCCAAGGATCGTGTTGCCGCAGACGGTTTGTCATTCGGAGGTCCGAGGCTCAAGTTATGAGCCAAAAACCAAAACTGGTTCGAAACGGGGGGGGTCCGGGTCCGGGCCGACCCGGCCCGACCCCCCCCCCCCCTGGGCGGCGCGGTGGCCGGCGGCGGCGGACGGCGGCGGCGGACGGCGGCGGCGGGCGGCGGCGCGGCGGGCCGCGGCGGCCAGGCGCCGCGAGGGGGCTGCGCACGCGGGGGGCTAAGCCCCCATTTTATTCTGGCGGCGCGGCTTAGCCGCGCCGATTTTAAGTAAACCGCCCCCTCACATGAGGGGGCCTGCTTGTTCGGATCCGAGGGGGCCGGTTGCCCCCCCCCCCCCCCCCCTCCTTCAAAGAACCGCCCCCTCTCTTAAAGAGGGGGTTTTATTAATACGGCCGGGGAATTTATTTCCCCGGTTTTAATGTCTTCCGGCCGGCCAGCTGGCCGGCCGGTTTTCTCCAACGGGACCGGAAATTTCCGGTCCCCTCTTCGGCTTCCGACGCCGGAGGCCCGGCCGCCGGTCTCCTCTTCCGCCGCGGCCCGGAACCGGCCGCGGTCTCTTCGTCCTGCCGCGGCCCGGAACCGGCCGCAGCGTTCGTCGTCCGGCGCGGTGCGACGGCACCGCGCCCCTTTGCCGTGCTTTGATAATTCTTCAACGCGGCGCGACGACGTCGCGTTCTTGTTGTTTCTTCCATGGTGCGTGCGACGGCATCGCGTAAGATAATTACACGTTCATCCGCGTGGTGCGACGGCACCACGCCACTTGCTTTCCTCCGCAAAATAATTAAACAAGAACAATGGAGGGGGGGTTCGGCCGTGTTCATGCGGTCCGGCCCCCCTCGCGTTAACTATAACACTTAAATAAAATAAATAAAAGTCTCACGTAGACATGTGATCCACGAGCAAGAAAAGGAAAAAGGAAACCAAAACAACAACCCCTACCTTGGTATAAGGTTCGAAGATCGTTCTACGTTCCGCGGAAGACGACGTCGCGGAGGTCGGGCGACGCGGTCGTCGTTTGTCAAATTCAACGACGAAGAGGCGCGTCCGAAGAGGCACGTCGTTGGCGAATCCTTGTACGCCGACGAAGGTTGTCCGAGGAAGGTGCGGTGTTCTCTCTCGTTGACACCGAAGACGAAGAAGAGCGGAGCGGCGTTCTTCGTCGGAAACTTGAGCGTTCTACGTCAAGTCTTGAGGAAAGTCAAATAATAAAGAAAGCAACGAACTCAAGAACCCCTACCTCGATAGTCACACGTTGACGTAGTCGTGGAATATCGGTGTCGATTCCTTTGACGTCGGAGGAAGAGTCGTTGTCGATGGCGTTCGTCGCGGAAAACCGTCGCGGAAGAGATGACGCGGAAGAAGTACATCGCGTCGCGGATACGGCGTCACGGACGGATCGTGTTCTTCGGCGGAGAAGTTCTTCGTTCTTCGAAGGTTCTTCGTCAAGTTGAAGAAGAAGAAGAAAAGCTTCCAAAGCTCTCAAGAAATCCTCCCAAGGTGTTAAAAGAAACCCCTAGAATAATATAAGCTTTAACTTATATTATTACATAACTTAACCACAAGAATTTCAAAGGTTTGAAATTCAAAAAGGGTTTAACTCCCTTAATTAATTAAGTAACTCATGTTGACAACATTTAATGAAATGGGTTAAAGGGGAGGTTTTTGAGAGAATTTGAGGAGTTGGGGTTCGTGTGGACCCCACCTCACTTAATCCTCCCAAGGGAGGTTAAGTGGATGTGGGTCCCACTCCTAACTCCCTTTGGTAGGACTTAACTAGTTAAAAATAAAATTTGTTCCTCACAAATTTTATTTAACTTAAACTTAAAAACCCAAAAACCAACTTTCAACCCACAATAAACGCAACTCCCGAAAAGGACTCTTTAAGCGAATATCGGCGCTGCGAGTTCATCGGTGCCCTCGGATTTCAATTCCGAGCACCGGATCAAAAGTTAGAAATACCCGCTCGTTCGTTCACTGAACGTACCCGAGCCAAACTTCGGAAAATAATTCCGGGCACTCCGGGCCTCGGAATCAGGTGCCGTCTGAAACCGCGTTCTTGTAAAATTCTAAAGAAAATTAAGAAAAACAATTCTCTTGAATTTTACGGGTCTTTACATCTAGTGTTTCCAAGGCTACTAAACTAATCAGTCTTTCGAGATTTCATCTTTCTTGTGATCATGTCAATGTTATGTAATAATGCACCGACTCTAGGTAACTGGGGTCAGGGCGTTACAATGGTGCTTCAGCTTTCCAGAATGGGTCTTTGAAAAGGAAGGTGTACAGGTGGGGTAATTATGGTTTGGTTGTCTTTGATGGTTTTTTGTGGAGAAATTAAAGATGTAGGGGAAGGATCAATCATATTTTATGTTTCATGAAGACCAATCCATGATTCCTCAACCTCAGATGGTGGATGTCATGGACTGTGGTGGCGTTAACAAGGGGGGTGAGCTGAAAAAATCAAGTGTGGTGCCTCCTGGGCTGAAGGTTAAGGATATTTCTCCAGGTTGAATCAGGATTTAGGGGAGGCTGGATCTATGAATGGCAGTGGTGAATCTGTTGTTTCTGGTAAGGTTACAGGGGGTGATTATGAATTTTCAGTGCTTGAGGGATCCTCAGTGGTGGCAAGCCCTCGAAGGGAAGTGGTTAGTGTTGAGATGGGAAATCAATGTGAGAAACTTCCCATGTATTTGAAGTCTAAATATGCTTGTCTCATAGAGAGGGATGCTTCTTTAGAATCAGTTTTTGATTTAGTGTAAAAGGATGCAGGACATGATGGTCAAGCCAGTGGTGAATCCTCCCTCTTTTTGGAAACTATGGCTGAACCTGCAATAAAATATTGAGTTTATACTGGAAAAGGCAATGATGAAGGTTCTCTTGGACTGGTTCAAGATGGTACCAACATCCATCCTTACTACATTGGTTGTGGTTTTTTTTCATCCAACAGAGAAACTAACAGCCTTTGTGAAACGAGTTATTAAAGAAAGTGGTGCACATAAGAAGATTTCAGTTAGGTTGTAGCCACTTTCTGGGAATCAGGAAACCAACATTAAACTCGATAACCATTTTTTGGGATTGGTGAATGATGACGTGGCTTTGGATCAAGATCGGGTTGTGCCTTTTAGTGAAAAAAACTTTTTAGGGCCAATGTTCTACATCTCTAGGTCTTTTTGTTGGACCATTTACAGTCTCCATTGGTAAATGTGTACAAGAACTGGGGAATGAGAAGACCTCTCATGTTGAGGAGGGTAATAGAATAAATAAAGATGGCAGTAATTCTTTGGATACTGTAGGTGGAGAAGGTATTGTGAATAATGGTATGCATGTTTCCCATGAGTTCTTGGATCACCCACATTTTTTTCCATGATTGACACTAACAATCAATCTCAACCGGAATGGGGAGTAAACGAGGGTTATCGTGAGGTGAACATTTCTATAAAATGGGGGGATTTCTCTGATAGTGACATGGAAAATGATGGTGGCATGGTCCAGCCTTCCTACATTTATGTTGTTCAGGGTGGGAAAAAGAAGGTGTCTAAGAATGAGGAAGCGATGACTGCCCCACCACAAAGAAGGTTAAGGAAAGATTTTTCTTACTTTCAAAATCCAATATCTACCAGGTCTTGTTTCAGGAAGGACGGATGGGTTGCACAGTATTCTAAGGAGTTTCTTTCTTTGGAGAAGTTTAATCTTAAAAGGAAGTATGCAAAGATTTTGAAACACTATTAAAGTTCAGAGTGGGAATCGGCAACTGTGGAGGATGCAATATATCTTGGATGTGGTGATGGGTCTGATTTTTATGATCTGTAGTTGTTTTTTTTCACCTTGTTGTACCTTCTTGATGTACATTTCTTTTTTTTCTAATAAATTTTTAAATTCTTGAGTCTAACTGAGCTTTTATAGTTAATTTATTTAAATTTATTAAATAGGATGTCAAATCACATTCAAGGAATTTATAACATAAGGTAAGATATATTTGTTATAATCTTATTGTTTATTTGAATTCCTTATGATTATTTTTTTGATGATGAAATTATAAGACCAATCTCTCAATAATCCCATAAATTTTATTCTACAATAATTATTTCTTAACACTAAAAGATTTCCATTAATTTCATCTCTTTAGGAACTCATGTGATAGAATGAATGTTTTTAAGGGAAACCAAATTTATTACTCTTCTCACTCAAATATAATTTCCATCAATATTGATATTTTCTAAAAAAAATTCATGCATTTTTTTTTTAATTTTACTAATATTTTTTAAATTATTTTTTACCCATGATCAAAATGTTTAAAAAAAATTCATGGGAATGTTATTTTTTTTAAATGAGGTAGTTATAATTTGTTACTTAAAATATGAAAGGAATATTTATTTTTACACATTTAACATGAATAAATTTCCTACCATCATGATCACTCACTAATAAGAATCATCCCTTATATGTTTTAATGGTTCTTTTCAAAGAAAATGTTTTACTTGGTATTTTTTATTTTTTTAGATTTTAAATAAGTTATTTAATAGTGAAAATATTATTTTCCAGAGTAAATGTCTTGGTGAACCTTTTATGGAATTTTTCATCTATTATAATATCCTTTGATGTTATATATTATTTTCTGGGCATATAATCCAATGATACATTCTACATTTTTTATTTGAATTCTAATGGTGATGATGATTTAAAAATGATTCTGTAAAATCCATTTACTTCACATGGGTTTATTATTTTGTTATGAAACATTTATGAAACTAATTCCTCTTCCACAGGTTATGCTATAATTAAATCATGAAATATTTATGAAGCCCATTTCCATTACATTATATATTCTATGATATATATTTCATAACATTATGGAACAAGTATGTATGATTTTAATTATGTGATAGATGGGACTAAAATTATATATCTATTCAACGCATTGGGTAGAGATAGATATCTCATGAGATAATAAGGAATGGAAAAAGGATTGAACCTGGTTTATTAAGGGAAATTTTCCACTGTGATATTTTTGGGAGTGAACCTTGAATAAGGATATAATGGAATGTGGAGTGAACTGAATCCACTCTTATATTCTTGTAAGTAATATATGACTATTGGAATTTTCTTCTATGCTTATGTGTATGACACAAAAATATATATTATTCCAATTTTCTGCCCTCCTAGACCATGTTTGATGATTAATTTATGATTCATGAGTTATTAATAACCATGATTTCTTACATGACTAAATATTACAATCTATCATATGATATTTATGGTTTCAAAGTTTTAATCTCATGTTCTCATACAATTATCCGCATGTTGAACATATATAATCCTTAATATATCCCATGTTTACTATAACCAAGAATCTAATATCATCATTTATTATTGTAACATCATGGGTTTTTAAAAAATAAATATTATGTTCAATATCGTATATGATACACCTCATCAAGTTTAATTGAACAAATAAATATTACTATTTAAATATTTCTATTATAAAATAGTCATTAGAATGGTGGGAATTAATTATATTACATAAATTATGGAAATAATTTTTAAACATGTTTATTTAAAGATTCATTGGTTATGAAATTAATTATAAATGAAAATAAAACCAATCGAATATAAAGGATGTGTTTTTATGAAAAACTATTTAATTATGAATAATTGTGTTTATAAAATAATCAAATCACTCTTATTAGATTATATTAATGAAATATAAATTCAATATTATGTTTAAATTTAATATTATATGTTTTCTATACATGATATAATAAGAAATTCAATTTTATGCACAAAAAAAGTATTTTTCTGAAAATGTATTTTTACTGCCTTTTAATGGAGAACCCATTTAAAATATAATTATTGACAATTTTATAAATTATATTTTACAAAATAAAATTCTTCCTTATAATTGGGGTATAAAAATTTACTTTGGTGAATTTTTTGTA
This sequence comes from Viscum album, assembly GCA_963277665.1. Classification (NCBI taxonomy): domain Eukaryota; kingdom Viridiplantae; phylum Streptophyta; class Magnoliopsida; order Santalales; family Viscaceae; genus Viscum; species Viscum album. The sequence continues at coordinate 407,108,508 of OY728129.1, read as the reverse complement.
ATTTTTGATAAATTTCATATTTTAATGAATAGAGAAAAATATTGCATTTTAATTCAAAGTTTCTTTTTCATCTGATTTATTTATATAGTTATGTTATCATTTTAATATGTTTTAAATTTTAATTAAAGTAATTTTTTATAATTTAATCCAATTTAGGTCATTAGAATCAATTTAAAATTTAAATTTGATATAAAAACTTTGTGAACTTTTGAACGTTATTACTTTAAAAACTTGATTCCTCGATCTGTCAATGGGATTAATTTTAAATTAAATTTTATCACTTTGGTGAAATGAATTTTTAAAAATGGATATAAATTGTTTTATTCATTATGAAAAATGGTGTCTAATACGATCAAATTAATTTTTTTATAATAGTAACTTTTAAAATTTATTTACCTCTATTAAAGGTAAATAGGGTAATTAAAGGTAAAAATAATATTAGAATAATATAAAACAAACCTAACACTTGTAATAATTTTAATGGATGATTTATTGTCGACCAATAAAATAATTGGTCTTAAATATTCACTTTTATAAGCCACTTGGGTGTGATTATTACATTAATAAAATTTTATTTAAAGTAAAAACAAAGATGTCAAAAAGATGTCTCTTATTAATAAAAAAGTTTAATTTTGGGTTATATAAGTGATATCTTGGACTAAAAATAGTCCTTATAAATATAAAAAGATTTCCTATATCATGAAAATTTATTTATAATTTTTATAAAATAAATAAATAATTTAATTCTGACACAATGATGATGCAGTAATAGATTAATTAAAGGAAGAATCAATTAAATGATATTAATAATATTAAAATAAATTTAATTTGAAATATTTTATTCCATACATGAATTCTATAGATTAATTTTACATTTTACAGATATTTAAAAGTATTTATTTTGATGGAAACTAGTTGTAATGTTTTTATAAAAAGTCATGTAATGAAAAGTGTCAAAATTAGTATAATTCATATTTTAAAATATAAAATATAGTATTAAATGTTATAAAATTTATAAAAATCCAATATTCAACAAATAAGTTGGTTTAAGCCATTAAATATCATTAATGACTCATTAATCAGTCGTTTTACATGTTATGGTATTTATTTTAACTCTCTGAGTGTAAAACACTAAATAAAATTGTAAGAGTTAAAAGGGTTAAAACATAAAATTTGGATTAAAAAATATAAAAAACTTTTATAATTGTTATCAGATGAGTGTATTTTAACCTATCATCATCCAATATTTTAGCTAAACCAACTTGTACCAATTTGGAATAGAAAATTAATTTATATTAATTTAATGTGTTTATTAATTCCAGGAGTTCTGCTCCCCTATCCTATAAAAAGGAACTCTTCTTCTCTATTCTGTACACTTCAAAAACCTTTTTTTTTCAGTAAATATTTTCCAAAACCCCTTACTATATTCTATCCCCACATTCTTGGGATGTTATTTTAGGCATAACACCATTCTTAGATATGCTAAGCTCTTAAGAAAGGTGTCCATCCGATGGAAAGGTAATGTTTTTATTTACGTGTTTCTATTTTATATCTTCTTCCACAACCTTTAAATATCGTATAACCATGATGAGATAAAAAAATAAAGTATCCCCAATATAATTTTATTTTTTTATGTCAATATTATCACCTAAATCTATCTTCAATTTCATAAAATGGGAAATAAACTTTTGTTCTTGTGTATGGCAGACTACCACCTCCTGAACCGATATAGTTCCTTTTTTATTGTAATCTCTTAAGACTGGTCATAATGATGGAATTAATGTTAATATATTATATTAATGACATATTTATCATTATAATAGTGTAATGTTAAAATTACGATGTTTTCTTTCCTTGTACATAAAAATGATAGTGTTGTTCGTGTGTACGTGTGAACTATCTCCTCCACAAAGAGTTGTGAATCATTTTTATTCACAACATCACTTTTATGATATATATATATAAGTATATTTAAATTATTAATATTATATTAATTATGTTATTATCATTATGTAATTATAAAATAAAAATTACCATATTTTCATAATGATCAATGAAAAATGACAACGTTACTTAGGAGTACTTACAGCCTACCATCTAAAAGATTATAACATTGTTCATTTTTAATAACTATAATTAATGGTTTTATTAAAAAGTAAAATTAATGTAATAAATTGATAATTAAACCATGAGTATTATTATTTATAAGATTTAATAATGACCACATGGAATATTGACATCTTACCAAGTTCATTGTTGACTCAAGCACTGAATATCATCAAAACATCCAACATGAATTAAATAATTTTGTGATTATTATAACTTGGTAATAATTTATATAAATTTTTTAATAAAAATGAAAAAGTTTATCAATAAATTAATTAATTAACCTAAGTTTATTGTTTATGAAGATAAATATTGTACGTGATGAGTCAAACTCAAGTTAAGGGACTTCATCTCAATCTCCTTTCATTGATGTGTATTTTGATGTTATACCCCACCTTCATTTATACGGTATATAACCAAATCCTTTTACATTTAATTTCATTCAATTTTTTTCAAAAGGAATCATTATATATGAATCATTTTACAAAATTAAAAAAAGGAATGTTTTTAACATATATGGTGATAACTAATTTTATGTTATTGTGTCTATTATTTGGTATTTGGATTCCTCTACAAGAAATAATGTTTTTTAAAAGAAAAATAAATACCATTTTTTATATTAATGTATTTTGGTATTGAAAATGGTTTTGAGAATGGATTTATTATATCAATATCTTGAAATTATATTTTTTATTGTAAAGCAGAAATGTTATTTTTCTATTATGCTTGTTTATGTGTTATGATTATGTTATGGTTCTTGGAAATTTCTTGAGTGTATAGGTGTTTACAAGATAAATTGAGGGAGGGTGATCCCATACTAGCTCTCAAATGCATTGGTTCATGATATAGGGTTAATCAATTGGGATTCAACTAAGTGATTTAGGGAATATATTGTGATGTGTATTCCGAATATAACTATAATGATTACTCCCCAAGTAGTTGTGAGAGCTACAATGTAAGTATGATATGGATGCAACAAGTTAAGGTTATTATTTATGATTACTAATATATTTTTTAGGAATATTATGATTTCATGAGTTATGTTAATGATCTTAGGTTTCATGGGTGAAAAATACTATTTTTTGAAAAAAAATCCTGAGTTTTAAAATATTAATGGACTATTGGATTCATTCTTTATTATATATCCCTTACTAAGATGTTGTTATCATACCAAGTTTTCAAATGTTTTTCCATAGGGTATAAGGATGGGTAAGAGAGAGGAGATTTCTTTATTAATGTTATGAAGATTTTTATCAAGAAAAATATATCATTATTTATATTGAAATGATATATATTATGAAAAAATGGATATTTAGTATACTGGTATACTTTGAAATATTTCAGTTGTTGTGTAATAGTTGTGGAATAATTTTCAAAAACTCTAAACCGAAAAGATCCTAATTTTGAAATAAATTCAAATTATTAACTTAACTCAAGATTATGTAATGTTTAAGGATGGTTCTTTATATTTTGTATCAAATGAAAGGTTTAGATAACTTTAGAGGTTAGGGTGCTATTTAATAAAAAGTTGCAAGTTTTATATAATAATAATGGATTCCATAATAGGAAGATTCATAGTTATTTTAGATAAATTGAATGTGTTTTATATAATATTAATGAGGATATATTAGTTTTTACCTTCCTCATAAAATGTTATATGATACATTTTTGTATTTACTCACACTAACCTTTTTGGTTTTAGTAAATGGTTGGATCCAGCATGTACCAAAGTAACAATGGATGTGATGGAAAATGTGGTGGATCTATAAATAAGAAACTAAATTAAATGGGAACTACAATGAGAACTCATGTGGTTATTCTAAAACAACTATTAGGATTAATGATTTACCATTTGATCCTTTGTGAATTTTTAAAGGAATTTTATATGAGAGAAATGAATCGCTATGGAAGTTTAGGTAATAATCATAAAGGTAAGTATATTAAATTGTATATGTGTAAAGTATGTGGAAAGAAACACCTAGGAAAATGTTTTAAAGGGTCAGGAAGATGTTATAGATGTGGTAATGAAGGTTATAAATTAATAACCTGTCCAGAAAAAATGAAGTGTTTTTTTGGCTCTAGGAAATGGAAGGAATTTCTTTCTGAGTTATGAATGTTTTAAATGTGGGGAGTATGGTCATTATGTAAACCAATGTCCTACTAATAAGGTTCATGAATGGGATCAGTAGTACCATACAAATATATGTTTACTAATACCTAATTCCATTCCAATTAAAGATTAAGAAACTAAAAATGACCTATGAAAGGTAAATATTATTTCATGTCTCATGTTTTGACATTACTGAATCTTAGTACATGATACATGTTTTTTGTTTATAGTAAAAATTTATTAAGGAATAATATGTAAAAGCATCATTAAAGTATAATGAATAACACTGAATGATTAAGAAGTCTACATATAAAGGATTCAAGAGTTATGGTAGACTATAGGATGATGTATGGTTTAAAAAGTATTAATTCTATTTTTATGATGGGATTACATTGGAAGACCTTTTTCTATTTTGTGTAACCCTGAAGATTGTTATGTGATAATTTTATTTGAAGAAGAATTATATTTTCTTGTGTGGAAATAATTATAAAGGTATTAATAACCTTTAGGGTTTATATGATCCTTGATTTTGAGATAATAATGTGATATTACATTTTGGAATGAAAAATGGAATACATGAGATAAAAAAAGAGGTTAAAATATGTTATGGTTATTTTTTATAATTTTATCTTATTTAGGAAATGTTATAAGAATTATATAGTTTTAGAAAAAGAAAATATGCAGGAAGTGTGAAAAACTCATCTCGTAGAATAGGGTTGGAGGAATCGAACCCACAACCAAAGGATGATAAGAATTTATCACCTACCACTATCTTATATGAAGTCCCTAATCAGTATGAAATTTTCTTTTTAGTTAAAAAAAGTTTATCTAATAAGAATAAGTTTTTTTTGGAACTTAAGTTTTATCAAATGGATATCCTTGGTATTTGAAAATGATTTGGGGATTAAGTAAAAAAATTAATTTGGAAGTCGTTCACTATTTTGGGGACTTTATATGATTAAGGTCAATAAAATACTATATGATTTTAATTGAGGAGTAATGGTTGAATTATATTTTGGAAGAATCTATGATTTTAATTGTGTACTTATGTGGAATTATGTTTTTTATAAAAATTAACATCATAACATGGAGAATATGTGATTAGGGTAAATACTTTTTTGTATAAGGCATTAAGAGTGATCGATGTTATGTAGAGATAAATATTAAAATATATTTTGTAAGTATATGATATGAAATTCGTCTGAGTTTTGGGTTTAAAACTTGGTTTGGATTATTTTGTGGAATTTTAGGGACAATTATTTATCAAATGATCTTTGTTGGACTTTAGTTATTACTATTGAATTTTGGAGATTAAAAACAGTCATTATTATTTTAAAGTTTAATATATTTGGGAATTTAACTTATTTTAACCTAGCATTTTTGGTTTTAGTTAATCTTTCAAGACATGATGAAAAGATAGATCATCTTTTTTGGATTATTTTATTCTCTAGAAGTTTATTCTAGTGTTTCAGGCATGGAAAAAATTCCTCTTATGTACTCATCATTTGGAGAAAAAGATGAGTTTGTAGTGGAATTTGATTAAAGGATGAAACTCTACTTTTTAAGTAAGTATACTTCCTTGTGATCTTAGTTAATGTAGTAAATTAATTTCGCAACTATATGAAAAGGATCTTAAAACAAAAATAATTTCCATTTACTTTTCCTACTATGAAATCAATGATCATTTAAAATATAAAACATTTATGATTTTTTGATTGTTAAATTTCTCTTGATCATGTTTTCTATGACTCGATCAGAACATGATGGTTATTTTTTCTTTCATATCCATGTTTAACTACATGTAATCCTAGCATGTGTTATCTTGGTTGACCCTTTTACTTCAGTTTCTTTCTTTTAAAGTAGAGGTTTTATTATTCCTTTTTCTAATGTGGTATTTCAATAAAGGTATTTTGAAAATTCATACATTAGTTACTAACAAAGAATTCAAATTTTGAGGATGAAATTTTCAAAAGGGGTGTGGAGAATGTAACATCTATAATTTTTAAAAATAAAAACTATGTTCAATAGCATACATGATACACCACATCAAGATTAAGTAAACAAATAAATATTATTATTTAAATGTTTCCTCTATGACATATCCATTAGAATGTATGGAATGAATAATATTAACAAAATTATAAACATAGGTTTTACACATGTTTATATAATTATTCACTAGTTAGGAAATTAATTATAAATGAAAATATAAACAGATTGAATATAAAAAATGGTTTTTTATGAAAAACTATTTATATGTGAATAATTGTGTTTATAAAATAATAAAATCACTCTTATTGTATTATATTAAGTAAATATCTATTAAATTTGATTTTTAAATTTCATCTTATATGTTTTATAAACATTATACAAAAATAAATTCAATTTTATACAAAAAAGGAGTATTTCTCTAAAAAGGAATTTTTACCACTTTTTGACGTCAAACCCATTTTACATATAGTTTTTTCACATTTATTAATTATATTTGAAAAAATAAAATTCTTATTTTTAATAGGGATATAAAAATTTACTGTGGGTGAATTTTCAATTTTTTCGGTTAAATTTCATATTTTAATGAATAGTGAAAAATACTGCATTTTAATTCAAAACAATTTTTTGTCAAATTTATTTGTGTTGTTATGTAATCCTTTTAAATGGTTTTAAAGTGTAATTAGATTTTTTTGTTTAATATAATTTAGTTCATTTTAATAAATTTCTAATTGAAATTTGATATAAAAACTTTGTGAACATTTGATTATTTTTAATTTAAAATCATGTTTCCTTGATCCATCAATGAGATTAATTTTAAATTCATTTTAGACACTTCTTTGAATTTAATTTTAAAAAATTTAAAGTCATGGTCATAATCAGAAATTAAAATTTTATACAATAGGATCATCTTAATTTTTTGTGAATAGTAACTTTTGTATTTTATTTACCTTGGTTAAAGGTAAATCGGGTAATTAAAGGTAAAAATAATATTATAATAATATTAAACCTCACTAACACTTTTAGTTATCTTATTGGATGATTTATTGTCGACAAAGATAATACTTGGAATTAAATTGGGTCTTTTGGAATCAACTTGGATGTGATTACGACATTAATAACATTTTATTTAAAGTAAAAACAAAGATGTCAAAAACAAGTCTCTTATTACTAAAACAATTTTAATATGGGGGTATATAAGTGATCTATTTGACAATAAATATTCCTTAGAAAAATAAAAAAATTACCTACATCATTATTATTTCTTTAAAAATTTTATACAATAAATTATTAAATTTAATATTGACACAATAATGATACAGTAATAGATTTATTAAAGGAAGAATCAAATAAAGGATATTAATAATATTAACATAAATATAATATGAAATATTTTATGACATAAAATAATTTATTTAATTAATTTGACAATTTATAGATAATTTTAAGTATTTATTTTATGGGAATCATGTTTTTATGATTTTTTAAAAAGTCATGTAATGAATAGTGTCAAAATTTACATAATTAATATTTTAAAATATAAAATATTTTATTAAACGTTATAAAATTTATTAAAATCCAAGAATCGGACAAATAGTTTTTATAAATCTCCAAATTTCATTAATAACTCATTTATTAGCCTTTTGACATTCTATGGTAATTATTATAACTCTCAAAATGTAAAATAATTAATAAAACGGTAAGAGTTAATAGGGATAAAACATAAATATAAGGATTAAAAAATATCCAAAACATGTTTAATTTTTATTTTATGAATTTATTTATATCAAAACACGTCTTATATTATAACTAAATAAAATTGGAAGAATTTGGAGTATAAAATTAATTTTTATTAATATAATACTTTTTATAATTCCAATAATGCCCCTCCCCTCTCCTATAAAAGGCACTCTTCTTCTCTATTCCTTACAATTAAAAACACTTTTGGTTTGGATATTATATTCCCAACCCATTCCTAGATTCTATACAAACACTATGGCGACCTTATTTTATTCATAACCTCCTTTATAGAGGTGTTAAGGTGTTATGAAATGTGATCGTCCGAATGAAAGGTAATGGTTTTATTTAAGTATTTAAATTTTATTTCTTCTTCCACTTCCTTCAAGTATCCCTCAAACATGATGATATAATTACTAAATTATCCTTAATATAATGGGATTTTATTATGTTAATATAATACCCTAAATAAATCCCCAATTTCATCAAATAGGAAATGAACTTTTCGTTCGTGTGTATGAATGACTACCACCTCAAGGACCAATATAGTTCATTTTTCATTTTTATCTCAAAAGACCAGTCATAATGATGGAATTAATGTTAATATGTGATATTAATGACCCATTTATAATTATAATAGTATAATATGTCTATTATTTTATTAGTTTCCATGCATATATAAATGATAATTTCGTCTTTTTGTAGGTGTGACCAATCACCTCCATGAAGCGATGTGATTCGTTTTTAATCACCACATCACTTGTATGATATATATATAAGTATATTTAAATTATTAATATGATATTAATATTTTTATGATCATTCTATAAATTTAAAATAATAATTACCTTATTTCTATAATGATCAGTGAAAAATGAAAACATTGCTCGTTTGTACGTACGCCCTACTGTCTCCATGATTATACAATTGTTCATTTTTCATAACCATAATTGATGGTTTGATTTAAAAAATAATTAATTTAATAAATTTATCATTATTTCATGAATATTAGTCTAGATATGATGGACTTATGACCACATGGACTATTGACATCATACCAAGTTCATTGTCAACTCAAGTACCGAATATCATCAAAATGTCCAACATGAACTTAAATAATAAGTAATTGTTATAACATGGTAATAATTAATATAAAATTAATAATAAACATTAAAAGGTTTTCAATAAAGTAAATAATTAACAAGTTTTTATTATTTATGAAGATAAATATTGGTGGATTGAAAAAAATAAATATATATATATATATATATATGAAGATAAATATTGTACAGGAAGAGTCAGGATCAAGGTAAGGGACTTCATCTCGAACTACATTCATTGAGGCATATTTTGATATTATACACCACCTTATTTTATAAAGTTTGTAATTAAATCCATTGAATTTTAATTTCATTCAGATGTTTTCAAAATGAATCTTTATATATTAATAATTTTACTAAATTAAAGAAGGAATTTTTTTAACATATATGGTGATAATGACTTTTCTGTCATTGTGACCATTATTTGGTATTTGGATTCCTCTACAAAACATAATGTTTTTTAGAATAAAAATAATTACCAGTTTTCTATTTTTAGTTATTTTGGTATTGAAAATCGTATTGATAATGGATTTATTATACCAATATCTTGAAATGATATTTTGTGATTTCCAGGTATAAATGTTGTCTTACTTTTATTATTTTTTATGTGCTATGATTATATTATGGTTGTTGGGAACTTCTTATGTATATGGGTGGTTCCATGATAAAAAGGGATATATGAGATTGTGATATATCTCCAATAAATTGGATAATGAGATGTGGTTAACCGGTGAGCTTTCTACTAAGATATTTAAGTAATATACTGAGATGGGTATTCCAAATGTAACCATGAAGGTTATTCCCTATGTGGTTGTGAAAGCTGCAATGTATGAGTGATAAGGATGCCAAAATTTACCTTTTTGATTTATGATTACTAAGATGTTTTTTTAGGAGTCTTATGATTTCATGAGGTATGATAAAGAACTTATATTTTATTGGTTAAAAGTTTGATTTTGTGAAAAGTTTTTCATGAGTTTTAAATTATTCATATACTAATGATTTTATTCCTTATTTTATATCCCTTGGATTTTATGATCGTACCAAGTTTTAAAATGTTTTTCAAAGTTTATAAGGAAGGTTAATATAGAGGAGTATTTCAAGATTAATGTTATAAAGATTTTTGTCATGAAAAAAGAAATAGTTATTTATTTAAAAATGTTTTAGATTATAAGAAAATGGATATTTAGTAGACCTGCCTACTTTGTAATATTTGAGTTGTTATGTAATATTTATGGCCTAATTCTATAAAACTCTAAACTAAAAATATCCTCAATGTGAAATAAATTCAAATTATTAACTAAAATAAGTATCAAGTAATTTTTTAGGTTTGGTTTTTATAATTTTGTTTCTTTTTCCCAGGTGATGAAGATATATTGTCAGTATGATATGTCTATAAAGGGTGTTAGTTTTTAAAATCTTAGTGGGAGATGATGTAGACCACATATGAACATGTTTTTTATGTCTCAAGTTTCCCAAATACAACAAACCTATACAATCCTTGAATGTATTGTATTTTTATGTAAATAATTTTCACTTAATAAAATCAAATATCAATGTATAAAAATTACGGGTCACTGTATTTTTTTTACTATTATATAAATATATTTTAAAATATGGGATATATTTAATGAAATAATTCACTAAATAATTTAATGTTTCAATTAATAAAATTATAATATTCAATTAAACCCTCTCTAAATCCATTGTAATCAATATAAATGGGTAAAATAAATATATTTCTAAAACTATAACTTATTGATATAAACTATTCTATTTATTTATTTATGTATATTTAAGTATTCAATGTATTTTGTGGTATTTTTTATATGTAATTTATAATATGGGTAATCTATTTTTTGATTTAATTATATATTGATTAGCCTTTACACACACTCAAACATGTGTCATCTTTATATTTTAATAAGTGAATATTCGATATTGAGGCTGCTAGTATTGCTGTTTCATTCTTGAAAGGTATTTTTTATCCAAAAACCATCAAATATAATTATTATCTAATATAATTTCTTATAACTTATATAATAATAATTTCCTCTTTATAACTCTATAAATCGATTGGTATAGAACTATCCTCTCAAAATGATACTCTAATTTTCTACATTGATAAAAAACACTGTAACAACCATTATTTTTTTGGGTTAAATATTCTATTTATTGGGATTAATTATCCAAATAAAAATATTCTACTTGATTTCATATTGATAAACCTCAAAATTAAATATTTATTATAATTATCAAATATATTTGTAATTTTGTCACTTTTGAATATTATAAATTGTATTTTTTCTTCCAATTTTTTATATAATGTAATATATTCAATAATATATGTGATGTTTGGGATCCAAAATTATATATTATATTAGAATACTATATATATTTTTTAGAAAACTATTACAGTGTAATTAGGGATTCCTTACCATTACATACGATTCCTTCTAAAAAGTCATTAAATATATGATTATAATTTATCTCATTAAACATCCCAGTAATTATTAAATATATAATTTTTTTCATTATTTTATACATAAATATTCTTTGATATATATATTTGTTTATTATCCATTATTAATGTATTAAGATCATGGTTAATATATATTCTTTGAAATATTATCCTTTATTTAGTGTTTTATATTATTTATTTCCTTTGTTTCATCATATATATATATATAAAGAAGAATAATACTATCATTATATGGAATGAATAATGATTCATTCTACAATGTTTTACGTGTTGTGTACTTTAACTTTTCTAATGTAATTTCAATTATTATAAATATATTATAGTTTCTAATGGAGTAGTAATTTTTTGAAAATGTATATCTAATCTTATTTATTCAATTAACTTGTAATAAATATACACTGACTCTAGATGATTGATTTCAAGATAATTACATTGAATTTTTCTTCAATATATATACAAAATAGATAAATCTGGGATTACACAAATCTATATCTAGTGGAAAAGATATTTACATTTAGAAATTAGTGGGGTAACAACCTACCCCACATCAGTAGTGTTCTATACAAAAAATAAGGGGCATGGAGCCTTCAATATTATCTCTTATCACTGATGTTAACTATGAATTTTATTTTAGTCATATTTATATTATTTCTTCTTATTTTTATATCTTATTCATTTTCCATTTATGGTAGTTTAATAACAAGGTCAAAGGAATTCTAATCAATCCATTTAAATTTATTTCAGACATAATTTTGTTCGAATAGATTAAAAAATTTTAATTGGGGTTATATTAAAAGATATTTGGATAGAGTAAATCTGATCACTTATTTAAGGAATCTCCAACTAATGTATTTTTCTTGTCTTATATAGTAGGGATCCCTAACCCTTTTATTATTTTTTATTTTATATCGTTCAAACTATGTGTGTGTTTATTTTATTTAAGAACTATGTAAAAGTGAATCAATAAGTAAAATAAGAAACTTCAAATAATGAGAATAATGTTGAATCTGTATAATAAGAAATGTTTTAAAACATTTAAAAATATAGAAATGAATTTATATGTCACATATTTAATTTATAATAATTGGAAGCTCTAGATAATTATAAAAAATGGAATTTGATTTTTTTTATTTTCATATTGACTCTTGTATTAGATAGGAATAAATATTTATTTCATACTATAATAATAATTTAATTTCTTATTTAGATATAGTGTTATTAATAGTCCATCCAGGTTATTGATGGTTAATATTATTAATTAAATTATATATTTAATGTGTTTTACTGATTTAGAAGTTATTAAGGATTAACTTATTGATCATTTTTTTGATATAAATTAAATATAATATCAATGGAAGCAAAAAAACGAAATTTAAAATAAAATAGAATATTATAAATGATGGGTGAAATTGAAATTTTCAATAATTTTAAATTTGGTATGTTTGTGATCTTCATTTTATTTAAATTCATTTTTTATTTATAATTATAGTTTCAATTGTTTATAATTTGATTTTTCATAATATGTTTATATAGTTTTTCTAACTTATTACTACATTATTTCATTGAATTTTTATAAGAATAAATATTTTGGTGTTTTAGTGTTGATATGAAAAACGATTTATAGTTTCTAGTGAAAAGTCATGAGTTGATTATTTTTTGTGAAAATAACATCAATTTTATATTCCCTCTTATTATTACCTAGGTATATACATTTTCATATTCTTTAGGACAACATTTAAAATGTATATTCCCAATAATTATTTTCTTGTGGTTATTTTATCTCATGGTATGACTCTCATGAATATTGTGGATATTGAAGGTTATTTTTTCTTGTCGGGTATGACCATTGAGATTGATCCCATTGTTATAACCCCTCTATAGTGGAATTATTTAGATGATCCCAATAAAATGATTTGATTAATGAAACTCTTAATGATTTCATGACCCTTCTCATAATATTAGAGAAATTATTTTTTTAATTAGATTGGTGGTCTATTTTCTAAGTGATACTTTAATTTATTGATATGTCATATTTTTTTGGTTACAGTGAATTTTTATGTGACATAAAAAAAAATCAAGATATTGACATTTATTATTTTAATGTATCATGATAGATTTTTTATGTTTAATGGTGACTTATTATTTTATATTTTAAACTCATAGTATATGTGTATCTTCGAATACATATATATAAGAATTCATGTTAAACTATGTTTTGTTCACATTTCGATAAAGAGATGATTTATGTTTACTAGTGGATAAATATATTTTCTATTTATATTTTATTTATTTTTATTAATATAATTTTGTAAATTTTTAGTTTTTATTTTTTTATTTTTTATTTTATTTATAAAGATACAAATATGTTGTTCTATGAAATACTTAAAAATGCATATTATTATGTCGTGTTTACATTTATTAAGGATTTTTTTATATTAATATTTAAAATAATGAGGCTTTTGCGAACTGAAATAATAACTATAATAATGTATATTTTTTAATTATATATTTGGGCTAATAATCATTAGATATACTAATTACATAATGTAAGGGAATATTGTATCATTTTCATCATTTTCCCTATCTTTATCATTCATCTATATCCTTTTTTCATACTTTTATTGGCGATGATTATCCTAAGGACATAAACTATAACTTATTTATTGTTGAAAGAAAACTAGAATGTATTTACTAATTTCATAGTTAGTGGAAGGTTAAATCCTTTCAAAATGTTATTTGAAGTAATTTTTCTATGTTCTGTCTCTTTTTTTCATTTTTTTGTGTATGTTTGAAATTAAACATATATATTTTCTAAAATATTACATATGAAATATATTTCTTAAATATTTACTTTGATGAATTTTCACTATAAAAATAATTTTTTTTCGAATTATGAATACCTTGGTTTTATAAAAACACATAAATATGAGATAGAAATATTAGACATGGTTTGAAAATATTACAGATCTATTAAAAATAGTACATCATTTATAGTTTCTTACATATTACATTTAATTTATTAAATATTTAAAATTTTCTAAAGTGAGTTATCTTATTTATATGTTGTGTATTATAAAGATTCTAAATTTTATTACATGTACCATATTTATAATAAATTATATATTATGTATTACATAAATACTTATATATTACATATTTTGTATTTTTATCTGTGTATATTATACCATCCTTTTATCTCATTAAAACTCATATTTTAGATTTACTATAGAATGGATTTCCCAATTTAAAGGGAAAATTTTATAAAATAAAAATATATTAATTTTATAATATATGTAGTAATTAAAAAAATCATGAAAAGGAGGTATCGGTATGGAGTGTAATTATTCCAAAAAGAAATGGGGGAATCATTTTAAAAAATGTTATGCCAAAAATTTTCATAAAAATAAAAAAACATAAATAAAAAAAATTGTTTCATTAATTAAAAATCCAAGGAAATATATTTCACTTATGGAAACACATCCCTTCATATTCTATGAATTTCACCATAATTTAATGAATATTATTATTATAATGGAATAATAAAATATGATGTGTGGATTAATAAAATAAATTTTATTCTACTTGAAATGGGATATCTTTTAGGGGAGCTATAACATCGAACTGAAGTGTTGTTGTCTTCATGACCATGAAAAACATTCATGTAGGTAAGGCTAGTTTCAGTGTTTTCATGCGAGGTATAATGTTAATGAAAAATGTGTGTGAGATTAGTATTGAATCATTTTAATGTGTTTCACTTCACTTTTTTCCTCTATTATATTATAACATATATGATGTTTATTTTTATTTAAGTGGATCCAACCAGGTGTTTTATGAGTCATTCTTCCTCCGACTTCAAATTTATTTTAGAAAACTATATCTCCCCTATATTTCATACTTTGTCAAACTATAGGTGTGTTGAGAGAAGTTTTTGGGTCCCGAGCAGACCTGGCCCTAAATTTGGCATCCCTTATGAGATCCAAGTGTCCTGGGAATCAAGTCCTCTATCCAAGTCCCTATGAAATAATCTTACAGCAAGTAAAGGGTTCCCTTATGTGACACTTTACAAGAAAACCCATCCCTCCCGCCTTCTTACTTCTATAATGTGAACCCTCAATGAATCATTTCTTGGTAGGGGATTTGTTACCTCCCATTATTTAGTGTGTTTGTGTGGAATTTATATTCTCAATATTTAACAAGGTATATAGAAAATGTCAACCTATGAAGATAAATTAGTATAAATATATAAACAGATGAGATAATGATGTGGCTTCAAACGAATGAATAATTATTCGAATTATGGAACATTATTTCATATGTAGTATGTTATATTTATATAGTTCTACAAATATTATTTATTATATGCCTATGTTTTTTTAAATGAATAATAAATTTAATGATGGTAATTAAAGAAATGTTATGAAAAAAAGTATGATCAACTTTATAATCTCTTAAAATAATATGTGTGATTTATAAGAATGTTAATAGAATATTGAATATTTTTATAAATTATAAAATATAATAATTATTTTTTAATTTATAAAAAATAAATTAATGAATACATGATGGTAAAATTAAAGTATGGTTGTTAGAATTAAATATGTAAAGGGTGATTGTAATTCAGATATTTTCTGTTATTTTTAATTTATTGTTATTGAAGTATTATTTGTTCAATAATATTCATTTTTAAAGATAATTTTATTGTATTCTTTAATGGATATAATTAAATTATATATATAAATGATGTAAATTATTTAAATCTGGGAATATTTAGTTTTGTGAGGATCAATGTTGTATTATTTTTGTGGTGGTATAGGAATGTAGTAATGAAGTAATGGTGGTAATGATGTGGGAGGTGTTGTAATTGAGTTGATATGAATAGATTTTGATGATATCCATACTAAATTTATTTCAGATTACGCTTGATTTCTATATGCTTACATGTTATTCATTTCCCTTTTGGCATATTCATCAAACTAATTGGAATATACTCTTAGTTACTATATTTTTTTATTTATAATTTAATGATGAAATAATTGAATTTTTTTTTATGATTAAATATGATATTGATTTATTTAAATATTAATAAATAGAGTAATAAGTTATAGTCCCAAAGGATCCTTGGCTCCAAAATATTGACTTATTTTTATTATAATTGATTGGGGAATAATATTATCATATTGATGGAAAACTAATAATTATTATGAAGTGAATAATCGTGCTGCCTTTTCCTAGAAGTTAAACTTCTTATTTGATATAAATGGAATTGTTGTTATTAAATGGATGAGTGATATATATAAATATCAATATATATTTTTATTCCTTATGCTCTACCAACTTATTTGGTTTGGGTGGATAATCCCCATATCAGGCATTGGGTTCATAGTGTTTCAAAATATCTATGTTTTCAATGATAATGATGGTCGACTATTACACCAACCCCACACTCTCTTCCAAATTATTACTTAGTATGTGAACACGTATGGGTTATGGTGGCTTATAGTTATAGGATATATACCTGTATGACAAGTAATATATCATATTTATTCTGTAATTAGATTTTAGGGGATCTTGTAGTCACCCTGAGAGGGGGTGAATAAGGGGTGACCAACAGTTACAGATTATGTTCAATATAATTTCTCCCCTCGATTAAGTTGATTGAACCTGTGTTATCAGTTTTGATGTATGGATCCATAAATCACCATCTCCCATTTTCCCTTTTTCAATGAAATCAATTTAATATAAATAGATAAAATTGATTTTTACAAGGTTCATCCACAATGTGAGATCATACTCCTTTCCATTTTGAATACCATTGATATTTATATTTTATACTAATATATTAATTTCAAATTATCTGT
This sequence comes from Viscum album, assembly GCA_963277665.1. Classification (NCBI taxonomy): domain Eukaryota; kingdom Viridiplantae; phylum Streptophyta; class Magnoliopsida; order Santalales; family Viscaceae; genus Viscum; species Viscum album. Next base: position 407,091,129 of record OY728129.1, on the reverse strand, counting down.
GGTGTTGGAATGAATAAATATTAACCTAAATTATTTTCTATGTGTCTCACATGAAGGAACATTATACTAGTATCTGACTAGTTGATCTATCTTTAGAAAATATCCTCATATATACAGATTAGTATATTTACGTTTCCTATACTAGGACCACCAGTCTTCAGAAATTAATTATGGACGTCCAAATGGAATGAACTTTAACTACCTATTGATCTTTCATTGTATTTTACATGTGCTTAAGGATTATCAACCTTTCTATTGATTTAACTTATGATGTTACCAATGCCTTGATCTTTAATTTTAGAGACTTAAACATTTTGGAACTTGTTGTCAGCCTATCTTTCCTTCTTTTGGTTTTCATGATCCCAATAAATCACTCAGTACTTCGAGAAATCATGTTCTAGTATTCTGTGACATCATACCCTTTTATCTTCTAATAGAAGTGTTGGTCCATCTGATACCTATCATTATATTTATTTAAATTCTAGATCGTCCTATTTTTCTTAATTGAACTACTCATGTTTCAATCCCCATTATATATGAAACATTCCTCTAATAGTTTTTAGTAGTATGTGAGATTATATTTTAAATTACTATTATCTCATATCTTGATCTCATCGTTATCAATATGTTCTAAATATTTTAGGATTTTGCACCATGATATCTCTTAAAAAACAAGGTGTAAAAAACATTAATTCCTCCTCATATCATGACATGAATCATAACCTATCATTCTAAGAATATTTATCTTTAAACTTATAGCTTATCATATTTAGAATTTATGACTTTATAACTATTTATTGTATAACTATCATTATCCTTTAATTTTTACTCCATAAAATTATATTCACTCCTTTCTTTTAGGCCACTGACTGAAAATTAACTTTTTTATTGTAAACACTTTTGAGGAAAAAGTGACAAACCGCTAAGTTCAAACATTACAAGCACATAAAACCATAAAAGATGATAACCCAAGTCAAGACTATCGGACCTGCCCCTTCCCAGCTATTATATCGTGACAACAAGAATTCTCCATCACATGACCACTCAGTAAGTTGTCCTGTGCAGGCGTGCACGGGCACGGTATCGATGGCAGAGCCATACCCTCTCAAACATCCGAATCTGAATGGCATGAAAAGGTGAAAGCTTCCTACTCTTGACCTCATCTAAAGTAGACCCATGAAATTTTCTGGTTGAAACACATCCATAATCCAACAAGTAATCCATATCCATATCCAACAAGTAATCCAGGACCTCCATTGCCATTGAACTTATCAAAATGCATATCCAAATTTTGTCCAGATATAAAAACGTAGAATCATCCAAACCAGCATGGCAGTCATCCAAATGAAATTCAGAAGAATAAAACATCCAAGGAAGACAAGGAACGTTGCCGCTGGAATGAACCATGCAGAGGCCCGACCTCATCACGAACAGAAAAATTCAAAGAAAAATTACCAAAATTGAAGTTTGCACATCCTCATTTGCAGATAATACACATATCAATGTCTCTTCCATCAAGAAACTTCATGAAAATCCAAGAAATCCACATAAAAACACAGAATCAAAGAAAAAAAATGCAAATTAGACCAAATAGAGAAGCCAAGAACACCCAATCGAATATCCACGGGCTAAACCGAAATGAGAATCAAGAGACAAAGATAAAGAAATCATCGCCATAACCGTGACCACCCAGTTCATGGCATGCCAGACCTCGCCGCAATCCCTCACCCAAAACCCATCACCGCCCTCCAAAAAACACTCAGCGATCGCAAGGAACAACTCAACGCTCTCACAGGACATGCGCCAGTAGCCCTCAGACCTAGAGACTGGTTCTCAGCCGCTGGACCATCACCGTTCCGCCTTGAAGCCCTATCCAGAGTAGATGGAGTGAGGCGAAGGCAGACCAGCAACAGAGAAAAAAACCAATGCGGCTGATCCCTAAAGGTCCATGACACTGTCGCGGAAAGAGTAGCCACCACGAGCAAACCGATCAAGCACCGAGGAGGACCGAGCCGACCTGAGGCGGATGGGAGAGGAAGGCGGTGATGGGGTAACTAGGATTGTTGCATATTATTTTTTATCATGGTCTATATTAGATGAAACTTGACATATTTATAACTAGTATTGTTTCATATTCTTCTAATTAACACATCTTTCAATCATCTCATCATCCAATGTCTGATGTTTTGTTATTACACATATCTGTACTCAACCCATAATCTATCAATAGATCTTGTAATTTAATAACCCTCTAACAATTGATACATTAATCCTCCATACATTTTTTATTCCTCTACTATATATTTTAGATCAACAACTTTTACTTATTTTATCTATGATACATTATATTTAAATTAACCATGGTTAATTCGAATAACCAAATGTCTTGAATTCTGGTCCTTTGACCATATGCCACACTCAAATTTGGACTTATATCATCTAATCAACCTTATTATAAAGCTATTATAAGGAACCTATTGATTATTCCTATGATTTATTATTTCTTCCTTTGATGTTATATCTCCCTATATAATTATAATTCCATAATTATTTATTTACATCCTCAACTTATAGAAGGAATGATTTTTTAAATTCAACTCTTCTTGGATCGGTATCAGTATTTTTTCAAAGTGATGTTCTTATGATGAACAAACTGTATAGCATAATATAACATCATAATTCCTAAAAATTAAATGGTTTTTTATCAGGTTATTCTTTAATAGAGTTAATAATTTAAATAACATATTATACAATTATTATCTTTAGTAAACTCATAAAACTCCTCTCAAAATATCCTTATAGGATTTAATTTAAGGTCGATAGTTCTTATTAATAATTCAAAACTTATTTTGAAAAAAATGATGATTTGATCTACAATCATTAGATGTATATGGATACACCATGACATAATCTTTTACATGTATTCCCCCATCATCTAAAATCCATAGTAACTCCATTAATCATCAATTATTCCTAAATATTTTAGAATTGGATCTTGCATCTAGGGTATTCCTACATTTGATAGACCCTCATTCCAGAATAATCCCTTCTGGTAGAGTTTCTTTTAGAACATCCATAGGAAATATCTCCAGCATCATCTTACTCATTTATTGCTTCATAAACTATTGTAAACAACAAAAATATATATCATCATCATCATATGAAGGTAGATTTAGTCGTATCCATTATATTTTTTGTTGATGCTGATAAAAAACACTAAGATCATTGATATTTCCCCCCTTTATTTAAAATAAATTAAACATATATTTTAACTCATTTTTATGAGATATTTAAGATAGGGAACTTATTCATCAATATTGTCTCCGACAAAATGGATTGAATTAAAATTCCCCTTATAGGAATCATAGGGGGAGAGAGAAACTTTCATCACTCCATTTATTCTTCTCACGTTTCATATCACTGAACTGAATATAAACATTGAATTCTATGAGAGAATGATAATATATATTTTTCTTAAAAATAGAAGACTAAATCAACAAAATATAAGTTTACATGATCCATAATTAGTGTACAAAACAATACTGATTGACCAAATAATTAATCATGTCTTCAAAAATACCAAGTGATTCTAGCTTTTATAAAAACTTCTTCAAAAGTAATTTTATCTAATTATCATTTAACTCTATTTCTTAAGTTATTATCAACAAATATATCCAAAATTTTAGACAAAAAATTTAGGTTAGTATTTTTTAAAAATAAATTTCTTAATTTTACAACACTATATATATTTCCACATTTCATTTAAAAATAAATTTCCAAATGATTATGGGAACAAATATAAAACATATATCAAATATGATAATAAACTTCAATTCTATGGATTTATAGGGAACTATAACTTATTAAATATCATCCAAATTCTGAACCTATAAAAAATCAATAATTAATCCACTATATATTCATTATCAAATGTGGGATATCATTTGTTTTATAAAATAATATTTTTTACTTCAACTCATAAAAATTGTTGAATAAAAATATTTAACTTCACTTCAAGGATCCTGTTGAATTTCATAATCTTCAATTAACTTTTCAATAAAAACTTATGGATTAATGAAGAATAAGGGGTCCCATTATTTAATCTTTAGTTGCCATAAAAACGATGAGAAAATTTTCTCAGCCAAGAATATATTTTCACTTTAGCTCTATTTTTCATGATGCTTTCATCCTTGGTTTTCCAAAAAAATGATCATCATAGGATGCATTAATTTTTTTTATTTACATTTATTTTTATTTTTTGGGTTTATTCATGACATCATCCTTGGGTTCATCCAATTTATGTATAAATTTTATTTCCAATATCTCATGCCTTCTTATTTTTTTCATGATTATTTTTTCATGTGGTGAACCAACATACACCATCCACATATCTTCTTATCTTTTGTAAAGTTACTATTTATTGGTAAATTCTGATGGAAATAAAATTCTTAATCAGTGATGTATTTCACAATTCAAATACAAAATTTTCTTTCTCATACTGAATGACTTTGTTATTTGATCTTGCTTTTATTAACAAGAAAATTAATTAACAGTTTACATCTTTCCATGAAGTGGAACTCGCTTCCAGAAAATAACTTCTTCTCTTGGTAATTACATATTTCTAAATATTTTATCATTGGTGAAACCTTAAAATTAGCTTAATAATATTTGCACCTAAAGGTTGAATTATAATCTAACTTCATTTAATTTACCATAATCTTTTTATGCCTCCTAAATTTAGTAATTACAAAGTTGTTCTTAGTAGAATTAATGTATAACTATTTATGTAGATGATGACTTCTCCCACAACATAAGGATATATATTCATGATATTCAAATCTATTGGATGTTAACATTTTATTATTATTTTGTGAGATTTGGGGTAATATTGTTGAGTTTCCCATAACTTCCATCCTAGTCACCATTAATTTTTAAATTCTGTTTCTTTTATACACCTTAGCCTATAATTCCAAAAATTGATGGAAATGTGCATGAACATTCTAATGTAGTAAAAATATCAAATTATCATTGGATTCATTTATTTTATTAATGTTTTCTTGGTAGATACTTATTCTAAAAAAACTCTTCCATATATTAACTTCATTCTTCCAAAAATCATGATGGAAACTCCTTCCACTTTATTTTTATACACCACTATAAAAGATGATGTGGTTTTATCACTTGTATTCACACATATTTATCTAGAATTATAAAAGGAACTATTTAAAATAATGAAAATAGTGTATATATATTCCTAGGAACATTGAGTTACTATTTAATCTCATTCATAAAATGATATAACTTCCGAAAATCTCATATTCTTCTTGTTATTTTATTGATAATTTCTAGAAATATGACTATATTTAGAAATTTTGTTATGGGATCATTTATAAGAATTTTGGGAATATTGAACTTGGGGAGATTCCATATTTTTCGATTTTATTTCCAACTCATGAAATAATGAATTTAAATTATTCTTATATCTTTCAATGGACATCACAATATCATCATGTGAATATTCTAATTTCTAAATAATTTATTAATGAATATTCCATTAATTTTATAGATAGTTTTCATTCTCATTTATTCTTATATAATTAATATTATTCTAAGAGATGTTCGCACTTATTATTTATTTTTATATAATGAATATGTCTGATAATACTTCATGATTTACATTTTTCTTGTGTCGAATTAATTCTATTTATTATTTTAAAATGATTAAAATTTTATTATATATTTCTAGATATTGATAATTTGATTCTACATGGATTTTCTGGGTTTTAAATTTTTAAAAGTTCTTCCCAGAGGTATCTTTCATTTCTTCATGTTCAAATTCCTTTTATGAGTTTTCTTATATTAATAACTTGATAAATGAAAGAATATATTTATAAAAAATTAACAAGGACACTTTTCAGTATGTCTATTATTTAAGAGTAAAAACATTCAACATACATAATTGAATTGTACCCAACAGAGTAAGTACAAAGTTCTTTCATAATAGAAATTTAATCATATTTTCATGAATTATTACCACAAAAAATAACTTCTGGTAGTGGTGGATCCTCCTTTTATTTATTTTTTTAGGATTAATTCCTCTACTTTTTTGTCACATTTTTATTCTATTTTTTCAATATTTTGGTAAAATCCTCTATGTTTCATAAACATTGAATTTTATTAGTTTGATTCATATCATCCTCGTCATCATGTAGAGTGTATATGTGTTATATAGAAATATTAACTTATTGTATGATAGGTAAAAAAATGGAATTTACTTGAAGGAACAATCAAAGGGAGCCTAGGAACTTTGATACCAGTTGAAACTCCATAGTGATCATGAAGTCACCTAAAGAGGGATTAGGGCTGACAAACATTTTCTGATTAAGTTCATCATAAATTATTCCTTATATCATGTTGATCGATCATATTTTATCAGTTAGTATGTATTTATATTTATTAATGAAAAATCACTTCTTTTCCTTTCTATTTTGAAAACAATGCAAAGTAAATCGAATAAAAGGATTTTAACAAGGTTACACCTTAATTTTGGAACCCACTACAAATATTAACAAATTTCATTGAGTTATATATTTTCCACTAATATTCCCATCCAATATTACATGTAATGTTTGAAGTAATCATCCTTTATCAAAATTCACTACTATATGATGGAAGTGATGTATCATTATACTGGTGTCCCTCCAGTTGAGATATCTCCCAAAAAGCACCTCATATATCTAGATCGGTATATCAATGGTGTTTATATTGGAACCCAAAATCATTAAACATTCTTGAAGAACTTACTCATTGAAATAATTGCAACTGCCTCATGATCTTATTCTACATATAACATTCAGGTTATCCCTATCCACCTTCTAGTAGATTGAACCTCCAGAGCTCTCACTCCCCTAAAAATAAACAAATATAACTTTGATATGTATGTTGTTTATATCAGTATGGATTTCCTCCTTATAGTATTCTATATATGAAGGTTTCCCTTAGTTCTTTAAAAAATCATGTTTTTTCATCTCAAACATTGAACCTTCTGAATATCCAATGAATTTTTTTGGTCAGCTTCTTCCTCACTATCTATTTCATCAAAATTAGTAAGCCACACTTTTTTTATTTTTCACCATAAACACTCCAATGTGTTTCACCATTATATATAGTAGTTTTCACCCATAGATATAAATAATTAATTGAATTATTATTAAAATCCCCACCATATCAACTCTGTAATTTACTAAATTCAATATCTTCTAATTATATTAATATTTTACTTCTACAGATATCCCAAAATATGTGGTGATGAAAGAAATAATTCCCTCCACATATATCAGAATTAATGAAAAAATTTTCTTCTTTAAATATTTCTCTTTGAGCTTTAAATTAAAAATCATTATAATTTATAACTTTATAACAATGTAAATTATATCTTATATCTTCTAATTAATGTTATTTCATATAATTCACTTCACTCCCTCACATTTAACCTTTAACTCAACTAAATATTCTTCATTATTTAATACATTGAACATTATCTATAAATTTTCATGTTTTATAATAGTCTCTATCCGATGTAATTTCATATAGTTCTGACATGTCCTGTAGTTTATTTTTCTGATCGACTCAACTTTGAATTTTCTGAGCCTCCAGGTTTTGCTAATTTGATCATCTCTGTATACAAACAAAAATTAACATCTAATAGATATATTTACCAATCATATTAGCCTATATAATATGATATGTTCTTATTATGTACATCTAGGAATCCATGATTCCTAAATTTAGATCAGTATTCTAAACATTTATTACCTTTGATAATTTTTACTTACATCAACCATTTTTTATCACTATAAAACATTGTCTTAACAAATAGTGGGTTAACCTTTAGTCCCACTCATTATTAGTATTCTATATTTTAATAAACCATAAATTATGACTCATCTCCTAAACCAACTCATTAATCTATTTTATTATTATTCCCACTAAAAATTCTCTAACTTATAGAAACATAAAAAATTTAGAATTCTTTAAATGCACCCTAAACTTATGAAAAATTGGAACTCATAAATTCAACTAAGCATGGATCATTTTTGATCTTCTAGTAAAGTGATGGTTTCTAATGGAGAAAAATTCTATAATATTTTATTATAAATCTTTTCAAAAATTTATTTGTTTTGGATTCTTTGGATGTGCTTTCAAATACTTTCATATTCACACTACGCCTAATGTAGTGATTGGGTGTATTGAAAACATAAATCTTCCTTCAGAATTTCCTTCTAAAAACTCTTTCCTATATTCTAAATATTTCAGTAGTTTGAGTTTAAACCCATTCTCTATAGTATAATATTCTAAATATAATTCTATATGTAATGTTCTATATATATATTAGTGATAATTCACTTGTTTCTTTTTTAATTTTTATAGAATCAACTCTCATTGTATAGTTAATTCCACCTTAAATTCATCAGGAATAAATCATAGAGACTTTATCAATTCTTTTGTTTCATTTTTTCATTCTTATCATCCTAGTATAATTGAATTCTAGAGACCTTAGTTTCCATTTTTTGAGACATCCTTTTGAACTACATTTTGTATCTCCCATTTAAATTATTTTATCCTTTATCAACTTATATCTTCAATATCTTATTTAGAGTATCCAATCTCCCCATTTACTAGTATGACCATTCAATTGGTACTTAGTGATTTCCCATTGAGTTGGTAATATATATTATAGATCACAACATATGGGAAACTATTTTCAATAATTTAATATGAGGTTGGTAGTGATTCTACATCCTTTTCCATTATTCATGAGTAAAATGGACACCAGTTCTTCAATTGTTTTATGTATATGGATTCATCCAGAAGAAATAATTTACATTTATTTTTCATTCATCTATCAGCCAAACTAACTCCATATAACTTCATTTACTTTGGTCATATTATAGATGTAGGTCATGAATATATGATTTTATTGATTCGTATAGTTCCTTGATCTGAAATAGTCTATTTTGGTTTAATTTCATCTAGAATATCTATAGCCAACTTCTTCTACATCAACATAATCATTGGTGTTACCTAAAACTAAATAACTTAAATATAGTATATCATCATCATTTATTAATGGGAACATAATATAAACTTTTAAGTGGGATATATAATCCTATGTTTATAACATATTTTATCATTATATGTATATTTAATCATTTTATAGTGTTAGAGTGTATAATGGCTCTGTCCGTAATATGGTTATTAAGAGTGAGGTACAGCTAAATGTGAGTAATGCCATTATGGAACAGGTGGTAGGTTGTGATGAGCATGTTAATGGCGTGGGGGTGACAAAAAAAATTTGTCACCATTACTTATCAATTGTTGCTACGTTTGATATGGTCTTAAGATATGGAAGTTGTCCCTTTCTCAAGGAGGGTATGCAGGGGTCTATCCATGAAGTGGATAATCAAACCACTTTTGGAAATACAGGGGGTTCTAGCCCAGTGACCTAGACTCCAGTTCAACTAAGAAATATTTTTTAAGTCCTAACAGTGGAAGGATTGAATATAGATCAACCAAACTCATTCTAGGAAAATGATGGGGTCTTCAAGAATGAGTCCAGGGAAGATAGTACCAGTTTTTCTATAGGTGGTACTTCAATCCTGAGGAGTAACAGAATAAATAAGGGTATCCATAAAGGGAATGATTACTCATTTTTATCACCTCCATTTGAGACATGATCATAAATGAAGTTAAACACCAAGAAGATCGACAGTAAGTTCATTTTCCAGTGGAACTCAGGTGGTGTGTGTGAACAATCCTTAGAACTTCTTTTGAGTTCGAAAGAAGAAGTAGTTGAAAAGGTCTTATTCCTCAATTTTATTGAAGAATAAGCTATTAAAATGACGTGGAGGTCACTAAGGGTTACTCTCAATGGGGAGAAATACACCTGGATCGATAAGAATGACCTTATTATTGTTAGAGGATTCAATAATGGGAAGATCAACCTAGAGGAATACATCCAATCCTGGGAAAATCTGGCCTTTGAATTTGAAGATCTGATAATTAATAAATCAAAAACTCATGTGACCACTATATATTTGAAATTGTTTAGGGAGATTAATTATGAAATACCTAAATTGTCATTTAATGTCTCTGTTGTCTCCTTTTTTGGTTAAATGCATGGTTTCTCACATTTTCTTTAAAAGTGTTTGAAATAATAAATATTTAATTTTAATTTTGTATTTATCTACATAAATAGATTAAGGTATAATGTATATTTATATAGTGTTTTGATGGATATCCATTTTTTACTTTATGATTTCAAGTATGTGATTGAATATGTTTGTGATATATTTATATAGATGTGAGTTGTGATTTATGGAATGAATGGGAGTGTAAATATATAAGAAGTTATAATTGATATCATATGGTTCTATATGAATTTTGTTTCAAGGTACCCTTATGAAAGAGTTATAATTTTAATTCTTATTTTATTATAAAATAGAATATTATTATAAATGTATTGATTAGTCTTTCTAGTATTTTTTTGTGATTTACGGAAGGATACTATGAATTTATATAAAAGAAAACAAATTCATTATGAATGCTAATGATAATTTTTTCCATGATACAAAGGGGTACGGTGTGGAACCAGATTATTTAAGATGGAATATAGAATATGGATTGACTAAAAAATATAAAATTTATGAATTAAACATGAGGAATATGGTTGAGGACATGTGGAAAGTCAAGGATCGTGATGAAGTCATCATATTGATGTACCATGACAAAATTTAGAAAATGTTTCTAGAAAACAATATTACACGTCATGAATGACATTCATGATGTGAGACATGATGGTTTAAATGATGTGAACTAATCCATGTGAAGATTCATTCCCCAAAACATTACATGTTGTTATCACTATTCACAATGTGAAATGGACTTATAGTACCCAGAAATTAATATTTTGATATATTTATGATGGGGGCCATTTTTAATACCTTTTGATTGCTCGAGGTCCATTTTCCCCATTATGATTCAATAAAAATTCCATGAGGGTGGGATAGAGAATTATAAATAGAGGCCCAAGGGGGGTGTGGATCATCAGATCTTGAGGATCTTCCACTTCACTGCACTATAGAGATAGTGCCTCTTGGGTTTTTCTTTTTTATTTTCATTTTCAATTTCTTTTTCAATTTAAATGATTCCTATTTTAAGTAATGTGTTCTGTTTTATAACAATACTAAATTATTTCACATATATCTCTCTATATCTAAGTATTTTTACCTTCCCTCTTTCAACCATTATCTCTTTTCACATTGAAATGAAAAGTGACTAACTCGAGACTTGGAGTTGGGGGAGGTTTTGAAATAGTCTTAGTTATTGTGTTTTACTTTAAAATTATTGTAATTATATTTTTGGTGTATATGATAGAATCGTACAGTTGTGGCAGTAGTCGATCCCGAATTGGATCTCAATTTAATTTCTATCTTCTATCAAGGGCATAGATATTTGGACTGCTAAACAATTTTTCTATGAATTCTAAAAATATTCCTCATCATATATAATAGAAATCCATTTATGGAAAAAATTTATTTCCAAATTGAATTGAATAGTGATATAACCCATATAACCAAACCTTAGAGCCATGACCATTATTTATAGCCAGTATTCTATCTACATTATTATTTATGATTTAATTCTCCATTAAAAATTTTTTGTAAATCCAAAAAAATCATTGTTTCAATAAAATAATAAATACCATAAAAATAATTTTATCAGGTGAATTAGAGTCAATGTTTGATGGACTATGATGGTCCTCAAGTGATATGACATAGGTTATCCTTTGTGATACATTAGGAAAAATAATATATCTTTAATAACACCATATGGAAGGCACATCAAAGTTGGCACTATTTCTAGGGAGGTAAGCATATATTTTTTTACTTCTTTATAATTTCATATTTATTTTTAAAATAATTCTCTTTATTTTATTAATTAAATTTAATTAAAAAATGTGTAACTCACTCTTGTATATGGAGGATGTTGTTTCTATTATTTCTAGATAGGAGAGAGAATTTTTTAAATCAAATAATGGTGAGAAGGCTTTCATATAATTCATAGTTTGCCTTAGGGGGTCATGAGTGAAATTTTTTTCAAGCTATGGTTAAGGATATTATAGGGTTCTCCCATCACATTCCATTATTTTATTAAGTGGAAATAGTTAAATAATAATTCCCATTTATCTTTATTATTTTTCCAGAAGTCATCTAAGAGGTTGAGGCCACAATTGAAAACAACCCGCTACCCAGCCATCTGGAGATTCAGATTCCAAAATACCATAAAGATCAAGAATGTTAAGATGAATACCAACATGATGATAAGAATATGAGAAAATATTTTTCATAATTTTGGATGTAATGGGATGATAATTAAATTCAATGATATGTAACCATCTACAAGGTAGATTAATTAATACCTAACTACCTATTTCTCACTATTAAATAAGAAGAAACTGACCAATTGGTTGAATTCAAATAATAACTATGGGGGTATAACTACCCACCTACACCTGCTATGAATAAACTCTAAGAGGAACTTTTAACTAAAGAAATAACTGAATCTAAACCAACTCAAGGATTTGACTACTTGTAGACTCTTTCTCTACCAATTGTATTGAAACTGAATTGTGTATCACTGTATAATGTTATAATTTTTAAAATTCATCCAACTCATATTATTCCATATAGGAAGATTAAGGAAACAAAAATGAACTTGTTTAGGAACATCTAGAGCTCCCTTAAGAAATTGAACATTTAATAAAGTAAGCACAAGAAGAGAACCTAATGGATCTTCTATAAGAACCAGAGACACGGGATTACTAAAAAATAGGAATAATTTTCTAAAAATTATCCAAATTTAAATTTTATTCAAATTAAAGTACCTGTTAACATTCCCTTTGGTTATTCTATTCATGAAGCATATCTTTGAAAACCATTGGAATGTAAAGAATTTTTTTCAGAATTTAAAACCAATTAGGAGGAGTATCCACATTAATCGTACTCTAGAATTTAATATACTACTTTGTTATAAAGGGGTGAATCTAGTGTACTCTATTAATGGATTATTCCCTAAAAAATAGGATGAATTCTAGGATAGAGAAAACAATATGTGGTGCTTCAACTCCAAGAAACTCCACCAGTCGGTATAAAATATATAATAGTTGGTACTTCTATTATGGAGGCTATCAAAACTCAGGGCCCACTTAGGGGATCAAATACACATTTATCCTAATTTTTGTTATTTTATTTTAATTATTTAATTTAAATTTCAATTTATATTTCAATTTATTTTAGGAATATATTTTGATACATCCCAATAACTTTATATTTTTTAGCTTACATTTACATGGATTTGTTTTTATAAGATTCGTGATGGAATGAGGTATAAAATTTGAAATTTGAGAAATTATATAGAATTGAAATTATAAAATGAACTCACTTCATGGAAGAAATTCATGTTGTGAATCACAATATAATAGATCCTCAACAACCAGAACCTACACAACCCAAACTAAAAGTCTCAATGTAATGGTATTAATATTTGAAATTATTTATTTAAATTTTAATGTTATTATTATAAAAAAAATTATGGTTTAAAAAAATGCATTCCCCAATAGATCCCCAGTTCTCTAGAATCAAAATAGGTTACATAAATTTCATTGGATAATAATTATTGCATGTTTTTATTTTTACTATTGACATGCATGGGTGTGTAAAATACTAAAATGAATTATTAAGGTTAATAATGAGAGGAATTATTTTACAATCATGATTTATTAAAATACATTTATTTTTTTAAATTAAATTATTCTTAGTTTTGGAATGTTTCCATGTAATGAAATTTATATTTATTGATTTTTTTTTTGAATTTTCATGAATAATTTTCCCAAATCATATATTCTAATCCCAATGAAACTTTATATGCCAATATTTTCTATTTCCTTTCACAATATATTTTGTGAGAGACTGGGTCTTGTTTTCCTCTGGAATATGATTCAAATATTATAAAACCTATAATTAAAAAAATAAATTTTAATATGATTGAATTATTTTACTATTCAACCCTTTATCCTTAGACCCACCTTAAAATCAATGAAAATTTCCCCATAGAACCTATGAATATTATTTTTAAGAAATTATCTTTGTTATAAGTATATTATATCCATTTTTCCCCTACTCATAATATATTTCATGATATTAAAAATAATAAGTGTGAGGGAGAGGTTTTATATGGTATTTTTTAATATAATTCATTTTTTAGGGGTATTCATGATATTTGGGAAGAGTTCATTTTTCATTGTACTTTATTATTAACCTCTCTTAGTAAAAAATATAAATAAAATGAAAAGAGAATAAAAAATGTATCATGTCCTGGGAGGATAAAAAATCATTATTGTCTGAGTGGTGATTTTTTTCTTATGGGGTTTAGTGGAAGATGTGATATTTATATTAAACACAACATAAAAAATAAAAAAAATATAGGTAAATCCATTAATTATTACAATTTTTATCATGTTACCACTTTAATCTTTATGGGATGGGAGCTGAATTTTTCAAGAACAATTCATCAGGATTTGGTTTTGATATCAATTAGTATAAATTATAGTAAAACCTATTATTTGATATTTATTTTTAGTAATTTATCATACCAACCATAATCTAATGTGACATTTTAACCTTAATGAAAATCCATCATGATTAATTTTAGTTTATTTTTTTAGATGGTGGAAATGTTAACTTCCTTTAAATCCTATAGTAAGTAACATGTACATGAGGTATGAGAACAATTAAAATGACATATTTTACCTTGAGATATGAGTAAAAAGTATGTCGTGTGAGGAATATTGCAATCGGAACTCATATTGATAATGAATTGATAAATTTATGTTACAGGTAAGAAGGGAAATGTTTATTAGAAATAATAAAAGTAAAATGAATGATTTTCTTTGTTTCTTTTAATAATGAGGAATTTAATGAATTATTATTTAGGAAATATATGATTTTATTTTTTATTATGAAAATTTAATTTTTTTCTCTTGAAATTTAAATATTGGAATAATGAAATTCCTTTGAAATATTGTTGACATTACATGCTTGAGGAAAAGGAAGTTATAAGTGTTGCAGAATTGACCTATTATTAATTATCATGCTTTAATTATTATAAAAAACATATTTTGAAACATTTATTTATTAGTTATGTTGGTATATAATTGTTTTTATTTATGGAGGTATAATTCAAATTTTTGGAAAATAATTATGAAATATGCATGTTAAAGATAGTTCACACCATGATATGAAGAGGTACTACATGGAAATGAATTATAGAAGATGGATTTCCATGTATAGAAATATAGAAAAAGTCTTAAAATTTATTAAGGAAAACAAATAAGATGTTATGGGACATTCGAAAAGTTAAGGATCAAGACAATGGCATAAAATGATGAACTGATATGTAACAGATCAATATTTTTCAGAAAGAAGTATTACACATCATGAATGACATTCATGACATATAACATGGTATGTTAAATGTAGTGAAATAATAAGTGAGAAGATTCACAACCATGAACATTAGACATTAATAACACTGTTCATGATTTGAAAAGGCCGGATGAGACCCAAAAATTAAGAGTTTAACAGATTTATGGTGGTTGACCTTTTTTATTCTTTTTGATAGGTCTAGGTCCATTTTTACACATCATGAAGCCATTATGATGCCTTGTGGGTGAAAAAAAATTATAAACAGAGTTCTAGGGGTAGGATATATATTATCGAATCCCAAGGATCTATGACTTCACTATACTATAGGGATACTGCTTCATAGGTTTTTTCTTTTATATTTTTAATTTAAATTCATCTTCCCATGAAACACATTTATATTTTAATTCATGTGTGCCATTTTCTCCCAATCTCAATTTCATTCATCTCTATCTATCCCTATCTCTTTATCTCTCCATCCCTCGTTTAGCCACACTATCTTTCATATTTACAAAATAATATATTTTCACATATTAATGGAAATTGACTCACCCAAGGCTTATAATTTGGGGGGTTCATGGTGTTATTAGTTATTTCACTTAAACTTCAAATTGTTTTAATTATATTTTTCGTGGATATTGTCATGACCCGTCCTCGGGGCCCGTGTCGTGACTACCCCAAGACCGCCTTCCATAGGCCAGGGGCTGGCGACTAGCACCAAGGTGTAAATCCCAGAAAAAAGGGAAGGCATTGCCTTTGAAAAGTAAACAAGCACCACAGAGTAAGCAAGCGGAAAAGTAAACACGAAGTAAAAACTGTAACAAACTGTGCTAAAAGAAAAGGGGCCGGAAATACAAGCCCAACTGTAAAGTACAACTGAAAGGGGAAAACAACAACTGAAAAGAAAAGTCGCAGTGTCGAGCCGTCCTCTGGAAGTCCCACCTGAAGGGTGGGTACAGATAGCCTCCAATGCTCCGCAGTCCACCTGACTGCTCCGAGTACGTCCCACCCAGTGGTCCACCTCTAGGTACCGTCCTGCTCTGCAGGCCTCCACCACGATCAGCGTTGTCCGTCATCTGCAACCAACACAACGTAGTGCGGGCATAGCCCATGCAGGGGTGAGTATAAGCTACTCAGTAGGGACCCCAAGACCCCCGAAGGTCTCCCAGAATCCACAAAGGATAATCCACAAAGGAAAGATACAACCACGAAGTAACATCCGACACGGCTTAGGTATATGCCCATAAATATACCTAATTCATCAATTCCCGCTCGGCTCCAACGTCTGAGCTCAAGCACAACCCAGTCCACACAGGAAAGCAAAACGTATACCCACACAGGATAACACAACACAATCCACAAAGGAGAGTAAAATTAATCCACATAGGATAGCTCAACACAATCCACAAAGGAGAGTAAACAGTAAATCCACACAGGATACCTCAACACAATCCACAAAGGAGAGTAACACAGGATTCAGCTTACACAGGTATACTTCTTCGGATGATGATAAAGATGATCACTGATCCATCTAAGTCATCGGACCCACAAATGATCAATAGGTACTAACCCCCGCAAAGACCCACACAGGATCGGACCCACACAGGACCTGTAGGCGCTGGCTCACATAGAACCGCTGAGCGCTGACCCACACAGGATCGAACCCACACAGGATCGGGCCCACACAGGACCTGTAGCACTGACCCGCAAGGGATCGCTGAGTGTTGTAGTCGTCGCAGTCGACTGAGGATCTCTGCACAGTCGTCGTCGCAGTCCACTGAGGATCTCTGCACAGTCGTCGCTGCAGTCCACTGAGGATCTCGACACAGTCGTCGTCGCAGTCACAGTAGCAGTCGCAGCCAGCTCTAGGGTTCTCGCACATAGCAAGCTCGTTCGGGAGGGTCCGCTCCACGAGCCGAGAGGCTGATACATCAACTGACACAAAGTCCGAAGTTGATGTATCCAAAAGTTATGTATCGTCAACAGGAACTCAACGTCGCAGACGGCGCGTCAATCGGACGCCCGGTCTGAGAGTTATTGGCTTTTTCGTCCCAGGGGCCCGGTTGGTTTTTAAGGCAAAACCAACCCGACCGTACTCCACCTGCATCCAAACCTCGGGCAGAGTATGCCAAAATATCCGTCTCACTTAGAGGAATTCAACAAAGTCGACGACATGTCAATCGGACGTCCGGAGCTCATGATATGAGCATTTCCACTCCGAGGGCCTGGTTGCTTTTGTGTACGAACCAACCCGGCCGAACCCAAAGTATTCCGAAACCTTGAGTGTGATATACCAAAACGACCGCCTCGATCCAAGGATCGCGTTGCCACTGACGGTGCGTCGTTCGGAGGCATGTATCTCAAGTTACGGGCAAAAGACCGAAAATGGTCTGAAGACGGGGGTCCGGGCCCGGGCCGACCAGGCCCGACCCCCCCCCCCCCTGGGTCGGCCGAACAGGGTCAACCCGACCCGGTCCGACCCGACTAGACCCGGTCCGGTCCGGCCAGGGCGTGGCCCAGCCGGTCGGATCGGCCTGGCTCTGCTCGGCCGAGTGGCCGAGCGCGGATGTCGCGGGGCGCTGCCCCCGCGGTTTGGAGGTGTCGCGGCCCCGCGTGGGGCCGCGCTGGAACAGCGGACACGGCATGTCGCCGCGTCCCGTGCGGGCGAGCTAGACCCGCACGGCCGCGGGTCCATTGGTCGTCGGCGTCGTCGCGCCGCCGATAGCTTCCGTGGGCCACCGGAGTTGCTCCGGTGGTCCGTTTTCCTTCCCGCCTACGCCGTTGTTCCTCCCAGGTTCCGTTCTTCACTGCGGGATCATCAAATCGGCCTTGCGTCACGATTTGTCGTCGCCCGCCAAATTTGGACAACAACGAAGAACGGCAGAGGGTTGCCGGGCCGTGCTTGTTTGGCCCGCACCCTCTGCGTTAGATAAAAACAATGGGAGAATTATTCAACACATGAATACATAACCGAAAACAATTTTAATGAATTAAAATTGTTTTATGAACCGGGTTCTTCATTTTGAATTGAAACCAACACGGGAATATAAAACATCCAAATAAAATCTCTACCTCGTCAAGTCATCGCACGCGGGTTCTTCGCGGATTTGATCGTCGCGGAAGGAGGCGATCGTCGCGTCGCGGAAGGCGTCGCGTCGTCGCAGAACGGTGTCGCGTCAATGAACTCCGAGGTTCAAGAACAACAGATTTAATTAATAATAATTAAATCTGTGCGTTGTTAAAAACCACAAAGGAGTTTTAAGGAATCGCAAACACTCACCTCAACGGATGATCGAAGGTTTTTATCGCGGAGGAAGGAACGTCGCAGAAGAATGTCACGGGATAGGAAACGTCGGTGTTGCGGCACGCGGCGTCACGTCGTTGATTTCCGCGGGTTCAGCGTTCTTCGTCGGAGTCCGGCGTTCTTCGTGTTCTTCGCGTTCTTCGTGTTCTTCACGAAGAAGGGTTAAGGCACAAGAACTTCCATCAAAAACCTCTCAAGGTGTAATCCTCCAAAAGTCGGTGTTGGTCTTATTTTATTATTATGCCAACAAAAGAAAAGAGGTAAGTAAACCCCATTAATTCGTAGAATTAATTCAATGAAAGAAAATGCCCATTTAATTCACGAATAAAACTGCACAATTAAATGGTGCGTTAAGAATTTAAGAAAATGCGTCAGTTGACTTTCATAATGACGGGTTTTCGTGGGTGCGTTACTTAGCGGAAAAGAAACGGTGGGGCTCGTGCGGGCCCCACCCCACAAATATCCTACCAAGAGGGTAGGATATTTTGGATAGCATCCTATCCGGATCAACTCGGCTTAAGCCACCTTAAGTGGCTTCAAGTGGCTTCCAAGTGGCTTAAGTGAAATAAAATAAAGTTTGTCGTACAATTATTTTATTTCTTAACTTTAAGCCCAAAAATTAAAAAACACAACCGAGAAAATGCAACTCCGGAAGAGGCATTTCTAAGCAAATATCGGCGCTGTGATTCCATCGGTGCCCTCAGAATTCGATTCCGGGCAACGGTTCAAAAGTTAGAAAAACCCACTCGTCCGTTCACTGAACGTACCCGAGCCAAACTTCAGAAAATGATTCCGGGCACACCGGGCCTCGGAATCAGGTGCCGTCAGAAACTGCGCTCTTGTAAAATTCCAAAGAAAATTAAGAAAAAAATTCATTGAAATTTATGAGTCTTTACATTACTCCCACCTCAGGGCTTTATGTCCCCGTAAAGATACATCATAAACAAGGGAAACAAATGTGGGTACTGAGAACGCATCTGAGCCTCCCGCTCCCAAGTGCTCTCCTGGAGGTTCTCGTGCTGCCATCTGATGCGCACTAGAGGAATCGATCATCCACCTAGGACCCGATCCTGTCGATCCTCGATCTCCACTGGGACCTCCGCAAAAGTCGCCCCATCATCCACGTCTAGCTCCCCATGGTCAATGATGTGCATCGGGTCGTGCACGTATCTCCTCAGCTGAGATACGTGGAAGACGTCGTGCACCCGGTGCAACTGAGGTGGTAGAGCCAGGCGATAAGCCACCTCGCCAATCCTACTGAGGACCTGGAAAGGTCCGATGAAGCGTGGAGACAACTTTCCGCCTCGGCCAAATCTCCGTAATCCACGTTGGGGTGAGACACGCAAGAAGACATGGTCGCCATCCTCGAACTCTAGTGGTCTCCGCCTCCTGTCAGCATAAGACTTTTACCGGCTCTGAGCTGTCCTCATCTACTCCTGGATGACCTGGACCTTATCTATCGTGGTCCGGACCATCTCTGGTCCCACAAGTGTTGACTCCCCAGGTTCTGTCCAGCACAAAGGAGATCTGCAAGGTCTGTCGTACAACGCCTCGTATGGTCCCATCCCGATAGTGGAGTGGTAGCTATTGTTGTACGTGAACTCCACCAAGGGTAGGTAGTCCTCCCAGCTGTGACCAAATTCTAGGACACATGCGCGGAACTTGTCCTCGAGAGTCTTAATGTTCCTCTCCGTCTGACCATCTATCTGAGTGTGAAAGGTGGTGCTCAGACGTAGCCACGTCCCGAACGCCTCCTACAACCCCTTCCAAAGCCGGGAAGCAAAACAAGCATCCTGATCAGAGAAGATAGACGATGGAACACCGTGAAGCCGTACAATCTCCTGTACGTAGAGATTCCCCAAGCTCTCCACTGAGCCCTGCTCTCTGATGGGCAAGAAGTGCGCCGACTTAGTGAGTCGGTCAACAATCACCAAAATGGAGTCGTGACCTCTGGAAGTGCGTGAAATTCCAGTCACGAAGTCCATAGATATGTCGTCCCACTTCCACTCCGGGACCTCCAAGGGCTGTACCAAGCCTGCTGGTACCTGATGCTCTGCCTTCACCTGCTGGCAGGTGAGGCAGCGAGAAACGAACTCTCCCACAGCCTTCTTCATGCCCGGCCACCAGTGCTGTCGTCTGAGGTCCTGGTACATCTTCTCCACTCCAGGATGTACCGCCAAAGGAGAATTGTGAAACTCTCTCAGTACCTCCTATCGTAAAGCGACTGGTACCAAGGTACGTCCTCTGAAAAGGACATCATGCTCTGATCCAAGGGAGAAACCATCAAGTGCCTGTCCTAAGGATATCTGTGCACGCCGCGTCTCACAGTCAGCATCCCCACGCTGTGCCTCTCTGACCCGCTGCAGAAGTGGAGGAGAGACTGTGAGAGACTGAAGGAAGGATTCTCCATCCCTATCCATGAAGGATATCTGCAAGGCGTCTAGCTGCTCTGTCGCCTCCTCAAGCAGCTGAATGCTCGTCCTCCTACTGAGGGCATCGGCTACTACGTTCCCCTTCCCAGGAGTATAGAATATCTCAAAGTCATAGTCCTGGAGGAACTCAAGCCATCGTCGCTGTCTCAGGTTCAGGTCCTTCTGAGAGAAGATGTACCTGAGACTCTGGTGGTCAGAAAATACTGTAAAGCACTCGCCCATCAGATAGTGCCACCATGTCTTCAGAGCGAAGACCACTGCTGCTAACTCCAGGTCATGGGTAGCGTAGTTCTGGTCATGCGGCCTCAACTGACGTGATCCATAGGCAATCATGGCCCGCTTCTGCATCAGGACACATCCGAGTCCGTTCCCTGATGCATCGCAATAGACTACGTATCCAACTCCCTCCTCAGGCAACCTCAAGATAGGTGCGCTGGTCAATCTCTGTCTCAGCTCCTGAAAGCTCTGCTAACATCTGTCTGACCACACAAAGGGTTTCCCCTTCTTCTTCAAAGATGAGAGTGGTGCCGCAACTCTGGATAAGTCTGGCACAAATCTCTAATAGTATCCAGCTAGTCCCAAGAAACTCTGCACCTCCATCACGCTCCTGGGTGGCTCCCAAGCTAGCATTGCTTCGATCTTCGCGGGGTCCACCGCAACTCCTGCCTCAGAAATGACGTTCCCCAAGAAGTGGACCTCACGTAACCAGAACTGGCACTTAGAGAGATTTCCATAAATCTGGTGCTCTCAGAGTGTGTCCAGTACAACCTGCAAGTGGTAGGCGTGCTCCTCCTCCGTGGTCGAGTACACAAAAATTTCATCGATGAAGACCACGACAAATCGATCGAGGTATGGCTGGAAGATCCTGTTCATGAGGCTCATGAACACTGCTAGACCGTTGGTTACACCGAAAGGAATAACCAAGAACTCATAGTGGCCATACCGACACCTGAAGTCCGTCTTCTGCATGTCCTCGTCTCGAACTCTGAGCTGATGATAGCCTGACCTGAGGTCTATCTTCGAGAACCACCATGCTCCCTTGAGCTGATCGAAGAGGTCATCAATCCTCGGTAGCGGATACTTGTTCCTCACTGTCACCTGGTTCAGGCGACGATAATTGACACACAGTCGCAAGCTCCCGTCCGCCTTCTTGGAAAACAATATCGGGGAAGCCCAGGGTGAAACACTTGGTCGGATGAACCCCTTTCCCTGCAAGTCCTCCAACTGTACCCGTAGCTCTCAAAGCTCAGCGGGGGCCATCTGATATGCTGGAGTGGATATCGGGGTTTTCTCGGGGTACAGATCAATATAAAAGTCTACCTCTCTGTGAGGAGGTAGCCCTGGAACGTCATCGGGAAAGAAGTCCACGTACTGATCCACCACTGCAGGAAAACTAGGACTCCGCACGTCAACTGCTCCAAGGATGAGGCCATCCAACTGATGAGTGATGGGTTGTCCCCTCCTCTTCATGAGTCCCTCCTGTGCTGCAAAGGCTCCCTTCTCGCCGGTGAAGGTGAACCTGCTCCCGTCGGTGCGCACACATCGCACCTTGCACCTAAAACAGTCAATCTGAGCATGGACTGTAGATAACCAATCCATACCCAAGATGACGTCGTAAGGCCTTGACGCTGCTACAAGAAGATCCCAGCCGAAGCTCTCGCCTCTCAGAGTAAGCTCACACTGTCGGCACCAGTGCGTAATCGTCGAGTCTTCTCCCATAGGGGTCTCTCGCTATAAGGATCGAGCCAACGGCTCTGTCGGAATCTTCGAGCTCCGAACAAGGGCAGCGGATATGAAAGAGTGGCTTGCTCCTGTTTCTATAAGAACTACAGAAAGGGTGGAATAGACACAGATCGTACCTCGAATCATCTCTGGTGTGCCGTGGTCGTAGGCCTCTACTGCCTGGAGCTGTGTCTGTCTCTGCCCGCCAGCTCCCTGTGGTCGGGGCGGACCTCCTGGTGGTGGTGGTGGCAGAGCCTCAAAGCGTCTCCCACCACCTGTTGCTCAGCCAGCTCCTCTGCCTCGTCCGCCTCCTCCCTGCGGACCGTCACGGTCAACCCTCTGCCTCTGCTTGGGTGGCCCCTCCACCGTCTGCTGCTCCTCGGCACGGCGGGTCGGGCAGTCACGAGCCATGTGGCCCTGTCCGCCGCATGCATAGCACTGCTTGTCCCTCGAAAGACTGGCTTCGCGCTGTGTGCCCCACACTACTGAGCCAGTGTCCCGAGGTCGTCTGTCGGAAGGTCTGGTTTTCCTGGAACCCTGAGTCATTTTTCGGCTACCTGCTGCCGAAGACTCTGCTACCTGCCGCCCTACGGTAGGTCTCGCTGCTGAAGTAGACTCATCCAGAAAGCTCTCGATCAGAAGGGCTCGCTCCAGCACTCCTTCCTGGGTCGGGATGCTGAGGGAGATCATCGATGCCCTGATCTCGTGTCTCAAACCCTGCTCAAAGGTCCGGGACCGGAAGAATGGGTCCCGTACCATATCTGTCGAGTAGCGAGAAAGATCGGTAAACCTCGCCGCGTACTGGGTGACCGTCAAGCTGCCCTACCGCAGCTGAAGAAGCTCTTGAATGCGCACCGCACGGAGGGTGGCCGGGACGAACTCTGAGCGGAAGAGGCTCTCGAAGTCCATCCAGATGAGAGAGGCCTCATCGTGCACCTGGAGCATCAAGCTCCACCATCGTCCTGCTGCTGCGTGCAGTAGGCTCGCCGCGAGGATCACCATGAGGTCTGCTAGTGTCCTCACTAGCCTGAAAACTCGTACGACCACCTCCAGCCAGTCCTAGGCTTCCTGGGGGTCCGTCTCCCCACGAAACCTGGGTGTTCGATGGTGTTGGAACTCATGCAGAGCTCCAAGGCGACGTGCATCGTCAGCGGTCGGTGCTGGAAGCATCGGGGGCTCGGCGGGTAAAGGTGTCGCTAGTGCCTCTGCTATCAACGGGCCCTGTACCGAGGCCTCGTCGCTCGGCGGCCTGTCGTCGCGCTCTACTCTCGGAACCCTAGCTGGCTGCCGTCGTGGGGCCATCCTGAAAAGGAAACAAGTGCGCCACGGTCAAAACAGTATACCTGCTGAGATGACACAAGTAATCACAAAGAAAACTTGAAAGACACATGCAATCAATGTTTTCGTGCATTAAGTCGGAAATCAGAAGTCAGGGTCCTGGTGTACGGATACGTCGGCTGCCGCACCAACACTGGACTCCCTGGACTGATAATCACACCCAATATGCTAAAAACTATTGCTTCACATAGAAGAAAGATCAGAGTCTGCGGTAGAACCAACCACCTCTAATACCAATTTGTCACGACCCGTCCTCAGGGCCCGTGCCGTGACTACCCCAAGACCGCCTTCCATAGGCCAGGGGCTGGCGACTAGCACCAAGGCGTAAATCCCGGAAAAAAGGGAAGGAATTCCCTTTGAAAATTAAACAAGAACCACAGAGTAAGCAAGCGGAAAAGTAAACACTAAGTAAAAACTGTAACAAACTGTGCTGAAAGAAAGGGGCCGGAAATACAAGCCTAACTGTAAAGTACAACTGAAAGGGGAAAACAGCAACTGAAAAGAAAAGCCGCAGCGCCGATCCGTCCTCTAGAATTCCCACCTGAAGGGTGGGTACAGATAGCCTCCACTGCTCCTCGGTCCACCTGACTGCTCCAAGTACGTCCCGCCCAGTGGTCCACCTCCACGTATCGTCCTGCTCTGCAAGCCTCCACCACGATCAGTGTTGTCCGTCATCTGCAACCAACACAACGTAGTGCGGGCATAGCCCGTGCAGGGGTGAGTATAAGCTACTCAGTAGGGACCTCGAGACCCCCGAAGGTCTCCCAGAATCCACAAAGGATAATCCACAAAGGAAATATACAACCACGAAGTAACATCCGACACAGCTTAGGTATATGCCCATACATATACCTAAGTCATCAATTCCCGCTCGGCTCCAATGTTCGAGCTCAAGCACAACCCAGTCCACACAGGAAAGCAAAACGTATACCCACACAGGATAGCACAACACAATCCACAAAGGAGAGTAAAAGTAATCCACATAGGATAGCTCAACACAATCCACAAAGGAGAGTAAACAGTAAATCCACACAGGATAGCTCAACACAATCCACAAAGGAGAGTAACACAGGATTCAGCTCACACAGGTATACTTCTTCGGATGACGATAAAGATGATCACTGATCCATCTAAGTCGTCGGACCCACAAAGGATCGATAGGTACTTACCCCCGCAAAGACCCACACAAGATCGAGCCCACACAGGACCTGTAGGCGCTGGCTCACACAGAACTGCTGAGCGCTGAACCACACAGGATCGAACCCACACAGGATCGGGCCCACACAGGACCTGTAGCACTGACCTGCAAGGGATCGCTGAGTGCTGTAGTCGTCGCAGTCCACTGAGGATCTCTGCACAGTCGTTGTCGCAGTCCACTGAGGATCTCTGCACAGTCGTCGTTGCAGTCCACTGAGGATCTCTGCACAGTCGTCGCTGCAGTCCACTGAGGATCTCTGCACAGTCGTCGTCGCAGTCACAATAGCAGTCGCAACCAGCTCTAGGGTTCCCGCACACAGCAAGCTCGTTCGGGAGGGTCCGCTCCACAATCCGAGAGGCTGATACATCAACTGACACAATGTCCGAAGTTGATGTATCCAAAAGTTCCGTATCGTCAACAGGAACTCAACGTCGTAGACGGCGCGTCAATCGGACGCCCGGTCTGAGAGTTATTGGCTTTTTCGTCCTAGGGGCCCGGTTGGTTTTTAAGGCAAAACCAACCCGACCGTACTCCACCTACGTCAAAACCTCAGGCGGAGTATGCCAAAAGATCCGTCTCACTTAGAGGAATTCAACAAAGTTGACGGCACGTCAATCGGACGTCCGGAGCTCAAGATATGAGTGTTTTCGCTCCGAGGGCCTGGTTGGTTTCGTGTACGAACCAACCCAGCCGAACCCAAAGTATTCTGAAACCTTGAGTGCAATATACCGAAACGACTGTCTCAATTCAAGGATCACGTTGCTGTTGACGGTGCGTCGTTCGGAGGCCCATAGCTCAAGTTACGGGCAAAAGACCGAAAATGGTCCCAAGACGGGGGTCCGGGCCCGGGCCGACCCGGACCGACCCCCCCTGGGTCGGCCGAACCGGGTCAACCCGAACTGGGTCAACCCGACCCGGTCCGACCCGGATGGACAAGGTCCGGTCCGGCCAGGGCGCGGCCCGGCCGGTCGGACCGGCCGGGCTCGGCTCGGCCGAGCGCGGATGCCGCGGGGCGCTGCCCCCGCGGTTTGGAGGTGTCGCGACCCCACGTGGGGCCGCGCTGGAACAGAGGACGCGGCATGTCGCCACGTCCCGTGCAGGCGAGCCGGACCCGCGCGGTCGCGGGTTCGTTGGCGGCCGCCTCCGGTCGCCGGCGCCGCCGCGCCGGTGACCCGTGCCGCCGGTAGCTTCCGCGGGCCACCGGAGTTGCTCTGGTGGTCTGTTTTCCTTCCCGCCTGCGCCGTTGTTCCTCCTGGGTTCCGTTCTTCACTGTGGGATCATAAAATCGGCCTTGCGTCACGATTTGTCGTCACCCGCCAAATTCGCACAACAACGAAGAACGGCGGAGGGTTGTAGGGCCGTGTTCGTTTGGCCCGCACCCTCCACGTTAGATAAAAACAACGGGAGAATTATTCAACACATGAATACATAACTGAAAACAATTTTAATGAATTAAAATTGTTTTATGAACCGGGTTCTTCATTTTTAACGGAAACCAACACGGGAATATAAAACATCCAAATAAAATCCCTACCTCGTCAAGTCGTCGCACGCGGGTTCTTCGCGGATTTGATCGTCGTGGAAGGAGGCGATCGTCGCGTCGCGGAAGGCGTCGCGTCGTCGCGGAACGGTGTCGCGTCGATGAACTCCGAGGTTCAAGAAAAACAGATTTAATTAATAATAATTAAATCAGTGCGTTGTTAAAAGCCACAAAGGAGTTTTAAGGAATCGCAAACACTCACCTCAACGGATGATCGAAGGTTTTTGTCGCGGAGGAAGGAACGTCGCAGAAGAACGTCACGGGAGAGGAAACGTCGGCGTTGCGGCACGCGGCGTCACGTCGTCGATTTCTACGGGTTCGGCGTTCTTCGTCGGAGGTCGGCATTCTTCGTGTTCTTCGCGTTCTTCATGTTCTTCGCGAAGAAGGGTGAAGGCACAAGAACTTCCGTCAAAAACCTCTCAAGGTGTAATCCTCCAAAAGTCGGTGTTGGTCTTATTTTATTATTACGCCAACAAACGAAAAGAGGTAAGTAACGACCCATTAATTCGTAGAATTAATTCAATGAAAGAAACTGCCCATTTAATTCACAAATAAAACCGCCCAATTAAATGGTGCGTTAAGAATTTAAGAAAACGCATCAGTTGACTTTCATAATGACGGGTTTTCGTGGGTGCGTTACTTAGCGGAAAAGAAACGTTGGGGCTCGTGCGGGCCCCACCCCACAAATATTCTACCAAGAGGGTAGGATATTTTTGGATATCATCCTATCCAGATCAACTCGGATTAAGCCGCCTTAAGTGGCTTCAAGTGGCTTCCAAGTGGCTTAAGTGAAATAAAATAAAGTTTGTCGTACAATTATTTTGTTTCTTAACATTAAGCCCAAAAATTAAAAACCACAACCGAGAAAACGAAACTCCAGAAGAGGCGTTTCTAAGCAAATACCGGCGCTGTGATTCCATCGGTGCCCTCAGAATTCAATTCCGGGGACCGATTCAAAAGTTAGAAAAACCAGCTCGTCCGTTCACTGAACGTACCCGAGCCAAACTTTGGAAAATGATTTCGGGCACATCGGGGCTCGGAATCAGGTGCCGTCAGAAACTGCACTCTTGTAAAATTCCAAAGAAAATTAAGAAAAAAAAATTCCATGAAATTTACGGGTCTTTACAGATATAATATAATTGCACAGTTATGATGATTGTCCACCATGGCTTGAATCTCAATTTCATTTTTATTTTCTATCAAGGGTAGGGTGATTTAGTTTTTTGAAGAGTTTTCCTATTCATTATAAAAATACATCTTGGATTATAGAGTAGAAATCAATGTATATAAATTAAATTATTGTGAATTTGAATTCAATAATAAAGGAACCCACTTAACCAAACCCTAGGACCAAGACCATTCTCTCTAATATGTATTCATTCTATGTCTACATTTATGTTTTAATTATACATTGTATTATTTTTCCAAAACCAAAATATTTAATTTATTAAATAAAAAATAATAATAAAACAACATATTGGGTGAATTAGAATTAGGGTATGATTCATAATGACATTACATAAGTTAGAAAATCCTAGTTAGCATCTATGATGCATTAAGTATTTTTTATATTTTTTACCTCTATATGATAGTCAACTCATATTCTTACATGGATTCTTAATTATTGTATTCCTACTTCTATGAATTAATTAATGGGAAAGCCCTGTTGTGGTTGGGAATATAACTTTCCAGATTTCTGTGACAATTTTATTTTTATATTTATCCATCGGGGATTTAGTATGATTCTTCAAAAATTTTACATTAGGTTTTTAGGAGTATCATATAGATTATACTATTATTATGACACATATATATATTGGGTTTAAATTGTGGTGATGGTGGTCATGATGGATGTTACTATGTCATTGATATTACATAAGGTATTGATGGATTTTATGGACACTACCATTAGAGGGGTTCATAGTTTTTTGAATTTGTTTATTCTAACTATATTACATTCATGAATTGGGATTGGTATGATACAATTTATTTACATTAAAGTGTTGAATGGGATTCAAATTATATTTTTTAAAGAATTTTTATTTTAATACCTATAACTTATATATTATATTTCCTTTGTTCTAGTCATAAAATAATGGCCTATTGGAGGTGGGATTTAAGAATCATGCCCATCTACACTGTTGAACAAGGAGTAGTACCATTGGCGATGGATCTTGGAAAAGTTGTGTCAAAGATTTGGTTGAGAGATAGGATCTGTCTATTGGATAGTTACTTGTGATTATTATGTGGGTTCTTAGGGGAACATTATTAGGTAAGATTAGTTCATAACATAAGTAAGGAATACCAAACATTAAATGTGATTTTAAGTTCCCCTATATTCATATGTAAGGATCATATGTATAATTTATAGACTCAGATAAGTAATATTTCTCATAGGGTATAAACCTAGGGTAAGGCCATTCATCATGACTTAATATTCATGTGATTGAATTATATAGTAGTAGATAATTAGGTTAAACAATAATTAATTCTTCGTAATCCTTATATATTCAAGGACTACGAAGTCACTAACTATTTATTATTTATATTTATATATCCATATTGATATCCTTATTAGGATCATGTCAGATATTATTAATAGGTCTTACCAGCATATCACCATAGATTTGAAATCAAATGAATATGATTCATCTAGTAACATGCATAATGAGTATCCATGTCAAATCATATAGAATTATGAGTGCTCTCATTCAGGTCAGAAGACCAAGGATTGGATGGAGAAGATAGAGACATCATTCAATCTGATATATTCCCAAAGGGATCATTGGATTACATTGGTAGATGGTATGTAGAAAAATGATGATTTTATGTGATGTTTTTTATTCATTAACGATTTAAGTGAATCAAGGGTATTATTTAGTAATTTGCACGATTAGTTTTAGGATGATTTTATCTGTATGACTCTGAATGAAGTGTGTTTGGTATGAGAGGCCTCCCCTTCTCTATGGAAGAACTATTATTTTAGAGTTAAACATTAACTTTAAGATTCATATAGTATTATTTCAAAATGGTTACACAATATGGATGTCATGTTGACTCATTTTAGGAATTATTTTAATCTAAATATCCAATGATAGTTTGTACTATTCACGATACTCACTTTTCTCGAGATTCCAATGAAGTTGAATGTTATAAATAAGATTCATACATAAAATACACCATCATAATATGGAATCCATCAGGAAACTTCATGGAGAATATATATGTATAGAGGATAATCACACTCCATGTAAAGGTATATTTTATACAAAATAGAGACGATTCCAACATTCTTTATCCCAGATCAATTGAGTCAATGGATCTTAGACCCCTAGTAAGTGATCAGACATGGTTTGTTTTTCCAATAAATTTCATGGATATTGGATAATAGAGTCTAAAATTTTATTTGGTAGTCATAATTGAGTTGGTGGTAGGCTTTAGGTTAAATTTATAATGTAATATCCTCTTATTAAATAGTAACAGTTGGGTACTCGGGGTTTTAGTTAGTAGTGAGGAGATTGAGTGGATTAAGGGAACCCCACTGATGTGCCTCTTCTACACAGGATAGAGAATGACGATGGTGGTGGTGTCAATTTGGAATGTGGAGTCCATGGAGAATGACACTATAATATTCATGCTTTATAGTTTTAAATGAAAGATGAGATAGATATAATATGTGATGTAGTTTTTTATTATTCTTAGGTGTAAGACTATTTTTATTCTGGAGTTATACACTCCATTATTTCAGATACCCTAGTCTACATTATAGGATTTTAGGTTGATAGACTTATAATTTCCTTAGTGTTTACCATTCTGTTTGGAATCCAAGATAAATTATATGATGTATATAGATATTTTGAGCTAATTGTATTGAAATATCGCTCTTTTTAATATTTCCTCTAATAGTATATACATTCATATAACATCATCCTATGTATGGAATAGATATAACCAATGTATGATATTATTGATTTATTTCAAATGAAATTTATATTATACAATGATGATGGTGATCATGTCATGTTAATCAGTGATTGGAATCATCATAAAAGTCATATGAATTTCAAGTCCCTATCTTATATGATGGACAACCTGATATAGATAGCAATAGAGGTTTATCTAGTAGTGCTTCATATAGTTGTAAAAGAGTACCCCAATGGATTCATTGAACATACTGGGACACTATCTCCTTGATATAAACTCAAATTTCGGATTGATTTTAAGTCAGGTTCTTTCTAATATTGATATATCCATACATGATGAAACTATTCATGTTGTGAGTGATATATATTCATATTTAAAATATTATTTTTCACTGTTTTATTTAGTCCAGTGTATCACTTTAGGGTTCTGTGATCTCGATTGTGAAAATGGAAGATATCAATCCATGATTTTGTATCGATAATCATTACTTGATCATGTGACAGTAAGAAACTTCTATCATATTCCACATATTGATGATTTATTCTATCATGTTATGGGATCTAGATGATTCACGAAGATTTATTTTTATTCAATATGACATTAGATATAGGTGATGGATAGAGATATCTAATATACTTCAGTTATATTTCTTTATGGGGACTATGATTTAATTGAAATTGCATTTATTATCATGAACATAAAATCAATGTTCATGTGACTCATGAAATTCGATGCTCGTGTGACCCTTGAATACATTGTAGTGGAATTAATCAAAAACATCCTTGTGTATTGGAGTGAATTTGAGAGTCACTCTATAGGTTCTTATGTGTACTCACCATTTTTGGAATCTTCCGATGTGTGTGATCTGATCCCATAAGGTGTATTTAATGGTACATGTCATGTATTATACGGGAGTATATTTATATCCATTGATGATTGAGGTGGTTTTTTCTTCTATATCCCCAAAAACCATTGTAGTGTTTTTGATATTTTTTCCTATTTGATATTGTAGGATATTCGAAAATAAAATTTACTATATTGTGAATCCTCTAATAGAATTAAATATTAAATTTTAGGATTTTGGGTAGACTAACCACTACCAAGATTATTTTTAGGATTTAAACAAGATATTGTCTCGTACAAAAAATCTCCATGTTCTAGAGGTCATTATTGTGTTTTATATTTATTGAGATACAACATGTCTTAGATTAGGTTATTTTCACATTTGGTATAGAGTTGTAAACTATTATTGATCTTGATAATAATGAAACCATGAGTATAACTATGCTTCTCATGATTTCAATCTTGACCCAGTCATGTTTTATTTGAAGTTGTGAATACACTATCTCATTACTGGACAGTTTTTTATCTTCACATACCATAATAATCTATGATTTAGCTTTGGCCAATGTGATTTAAACTTATGATAATGACGATTAATGGACGTTTTTTAGGAATATAGATTCAATATTTACCTTTCAATGGGAAATATATTTTTTCTTACATGATGAATTATAAGTAACATGAATTTTTGGGTCATGAATTATGATAATCTTAGAGGGTGATAGAGGATATTTCATCATTATACCTCAAAATGGGGTAATTTTATGGTGTATGATGTATCTATTAGATGTCCAAAAAATCAACCTTTTTGAAGCAAGTGGAATATTACCAGTTAGAGGATTATAAGGTTTATGTTTAGAGGGATTATTTTATTTTTGGAGATCACCTTAAGGGATAGTATGAGGATAATCAATATTGGGTGTTTTCCTAGAGATAATATTTGTTCCCTGAGTGATGAGATAGTTAGTTCATTATGAGAGCCATAGCACACCATTTGTAGTATGTCCTTTCAGAGTTAATAAATAAAATACATAGTGGAATCAATATTAGTAGATATTTTTTGGGGAAATATATAGATTATATCTTAAAGATTCATGGAGTTTATTATATGACCACATCTGATCGAGATCTAGATTATACCTTATAAGTGTGGATATATCTTCATCATTCCATTAGAACTTAGTTATTCCCCAACACTAATCTTTAATCAAAGATGTATGATCAGAAACCACAAACTCTCTGGAAATTAAAACACATTATACATACATGTGTTTGAGATTTTGAAGTCTTGTAGGTGAAGCTTCCACAAGATATCAAGTTTTCTTATAATAATAGATATCACCCCTATATTTATATGTTCTAGTTTTAATCATTGTATGAATATTTTTATAGATCTATATTGTGTTGGAATGAGTTTAGATGTCCAATAATTCTCAAACTAAAATCAATATTAGACATGATGAAAAATGTATAGGTAATTAAAAAAAGGAAGAAGGAATCATGGGGTCATTATAAGCCCTATAATGGTAATGGGAGGATAGATCTAGAGTTTGATGTTGGAGATCTATTATTTTTTAAGGAATCTACCCATCATTTGATGTGAATGTTTGGTCATGTGAGTAAGATAACTCCCTAATTGTTTTGGGCCTTCAGAGGTGTTGGAGTGTGTCATTGTATTCTATATCAGTTGGAACTACCACTATAGATAAAATATATCCATTACTTTTTACTTATATCATAGTGTTATTGGTATCATCATTATGATTCTCATGTATTAGACTAGGGTTATTTGAATGTTGAATATAATGTGATGTTTGAGGGTTAAACCATTGAGATTCAAGATCAATAGGAGATGGTGTTTCATGGGTATGATATTTATTTAGTTTGTGTCTTATGGGGAAAATTATTTTTGAGAATTACATGAGGACGTGTGTTAAAAAATAATGGTAAATATCATATATCATTAGATTATTGGTTTTTTTGTATAATAATAATGACCATAGTTTTTTATATGATGAATCTATATATTAATTATTTTTTCTTCTTCAAAATTATGTGATATCTTCTTATAGAATGGTCCATATTTGGGAGGTATATCAGAGTGTTATGTATATAGTATTCTCGTCATCCCTTCCTAGGATTGGTTCTGATTCCCAAGGATGAGAATCATTTGAGAGGTATATGATATAAGACTTAGGATTCTATTGAATACTTTGTTATTTATTATGTGTTGGGATATTTTGAGGATATTTCCTATTAGTTTTAGTGATTGGGGGTGGTTTGAGTCGTTAAAAATGGAATTTAAGTTTTTTATTTTACTTTGAAGGTTTTGGTCAATTTTAGGTTATGTGTGAAATTATACATGTGAATTTTAAAAAGATTACATATGAAATATTTTTCTTATGTATTATCTTTGAAATAATTACACTCTAAAAAAATATTGTTTATGAGGTATTAAAACCTTAAATTTTTTAAAAAATTATTATATATGGGATAAAAAACATAATCATGTTTTGAAATATGTATGAGTATATTAATAATATTACATCGGTTATACTTTCTTATGCATTATCTATATTTTCTTACATATTGAATATTTAGAAAACATAAGTATATTATGTGTTGAAGGTATATTAAAAACCATTTAAATTATATTATTCATAATAAATAAGTATATATATATATCATATTAAATATTATATACATATATACTATGTATCATGTGTGTATATTTATATTTCACATACTACCCTTTTACCAATATCGAATTCATATTTTATATTTAATGAAAAATCAGTATTATGATTTAAATGGTAAAATTATAAATGAAAAACAAATAAAATGAAAAATATATATACAAATAAAAAAATTAATTCAAGGATGTGTGGGGGTAGAGTTTCATAATTCTAGTAATAAATGGTTTAAACATTTTACAAAACGTCTTGAATAACATTTTAAAAAATAAAAAATGAAATATATAAAAATGTTTTTTTGATTGAAAGGTTTCATAAATATATGCTAGTTATGAAAATTTACCTCATAACCTAACATGAATTAAACCTCTAAATAAGTTTTATAAATGTGATAACAAAATATAAAAACTAGACCAATTGATTAAATAAAAATATTTTACTCTTCATATAATGGGACACATTATAGGTGAATTTTATTATACAAGAACGGTTTTACATTCATCATAAATGTATACATAATTCATGTAAGAAAGGATGGTTGACACATTTTCATGAAAACCACAAAGTACATGCAATGAGTGTAGGTTAGTCATAATTAATACTTTTAATTACTGACACCGTATTTTATCCTTTCGTGTTTCAAAATAGTTTTCAAATTTATGCAAATTTAAGAGGTGATTCCCATGTTATTCATGAGGTCTACATCCCCATGTATATATATTTATTTTTTAATACTACTTCATCTCTATACTTCAAGTTATTTTGAACCAAATTTAAAAAGGGATAATTTTAAGAAACTTAGGATTAATAAATCCACAACTTTAGATTTCCTTGAGAGTACTATATGTCATGAGAATATGTCTTTATCTACATCTCCCTGCACAGTAAGAGAACATCCATACAAGGGTTCCCACATATGATTCTAAACATGAAAACCCCAATATCATTACTTTATATTTTTATATAGAGGTCCATTTGAAGCTTTATTTCCTGGTATGCGATTATTTTTCTCTCTTTATTTAGTTTTTAAACGTGGGATTGGAATTTTCTGGATTTTATCTATAAATGGAAGAATCCAGCCTAATAATATAAATGACCAGAAATAAATAAACTAAATATATGACAATCTGGTTTCATATAGAATAATTATTCTTGATATTACTAAACATTATTTTCTAGGAACTCTGGTATTTTTATATGGTATTCCTAATACGATTTATCATATACCTTGGGGTTTATAAATGACTAATAAATTTAATGGTGGTAATTAATGAATTATATAAAATAAGTGTGATCTATGTCAATAAAATTACTAAGAGAGAAAGAGTGGGTCTTAAGTATATTTATAGAATATTTCATAATGTTTATAACTTCTGAAATATAATTATTCCTGTGATAATTCGATCATAAATAAATTGATGGATTCAGGTAATTAAAAAAAATTTGATTGAAGGAATTAATTACGTAAAGGAAAAATGTTTTCAAAACATTTTTTTATTATTTAAAATTAATTTTTAGTGGAATATTATCATTTTAAAGATATTTATTATTATTTAGATTTATTTATATTTCTATTATTAATATCTTTAAAATATATACAAATTTTCTATGAATTATTGGAAACTTTATATTCTTTGATTAATAAGTTGTTATGTAATGTTATTTTTCTGGTGGTGGTGGGATGAGGTAATGAAGGAATGATGATAATAATTTGTGAAGTGTTGGGATTATATTGATATGATTATCTCAGGATAAGTTAAATACGTCATTTATATAAGTATATTCTTTATTTTTATACTCTTCCTTATTATTCATTAAATTTTGGTATATTCTGAAAAATAACTAGAATAAATTCTTAGTAACCATAATTTTGGAATGGAAATTTATTGATGAATTAGTTTAATGTTAATAGTTCTTGGTGAATACATATTATGAGTAAATATTTGAATGAAATTTAATTGAAGTTGAAGTTATAACACCAAAGGCACCTTGACTTTGGACGATAGATGTATTAATATTATAATTTATTATGGAATACTAAAAAATTATCAATCAAAAATATAATAATTAGTAAGAAGTGAATACTCTTGATAATTTTTTACAGAAGTTGGGTTCCTTGTCCCTAGTAATGGTATTTGAGCTATTGAATGGGTGTTATCTTAATAAAGAGTCTAGAGTTAGGTTTTTTTCAACAATGGTTGGGTTATATATATATGTGTGTGTCAATAAATTCTATTTTTTCTTATATTCTAACACGTGAGTCGTTCGGGATAGATGGAAGCATGTTTCAGTCTTGGGGTATAGGTGTTTCCAAACATTTAGGTTATTATTGATATAGATGGATTACTACCCATCCTACTCTGCTCCATCTTGTAGACATAAAATTAGAATGATGAAATTTCCTAGATGTGTCGTCTTATAGATATAAAATGTGAACCTATAATAGATTTAGTTTATCATTGTTATTGCATACAAGTATATTTGGTATTTGGAGGATTAATATTACAATATATATGCTAATAACTTGTATATTTATGCATATTTTGTAATGGTTTACGGTATATTGTATATTTACACAAGGATATG
Source organism: Viscum album (assembly GCA_963277665.1). Taxonomy (NCBI): domain Eukaryota; kingdom Viridiplantae; phylum Streptophyta; class Magnoliopsida; order Santalales; family Viscaceae; genus Viscum; species Viscum album. The sequence continues at coordinate 407,054,007 of OY728129.1, read as the reverse complement.
ATGGACCTCAATTTTATATTATGATTACATGGTTTTAATGTGATGTGGTTGTGATATATTTTCATATATGTATGACATGACTAATTTTTTACATTAAAACACTATAATATAAGACATCATAACTTAAAGAGACTGGTTTAGTGGGAAAGTGGAAGTGGGGTGACCTCTATATATAAATTATTCATTACTATGTTTTTATATATGTGTTTTACTTAAAGAGAGGTCCTTTGTATTGTAAGGAATATAGTTTAGCTCATTTATGTGATGATTTTATTTCTCTTTTTATTCTCTAGGGATTTAGTTTTCTCCATCCATATTTCAAGGATAAATATATATAAATTTATTACTAAGTATACTTGAATTCTCAATACTATATATATATATATATATATATTAGCTCGTCGTGAAGATGTTAATTTTTGTGATGGTTGTACTGGATTTTGAATATTACTTGTGGGATTACTGGATTTTTTGGTTGATTATATAGGATTGGTTTTTGTATTATTCCATTTTTTTCATTGTTTTTCAATCATGTATATGGGTTTTGATGTTAGTCTATATTTATATTATGGAGTTTATTTTGGGGTTGTTTTACATTTCTTAGGAATATTGTGGGAAGGTCCTCTCATTTAAGTATTTTATCCCCTCTATGTTAGTCTCCAACATGTATCCTATTAGAGGTGGGATTTATGGCCATCCCTATATTCACTTTTGGTTTATAAGGGGTTCCAATAGAGTGAGTTGTGAAAATACTCGTTTATTTTATATGTATATCATCCTTTAGATGTCTATAATGAAATCATACTAGATTATAATTTGTTATACATTATTTTTACCATTATTTTTCTATCTATCATTTATTAAACCTTATTTTATACCTTTTGACATTGTAATGTAACCCATTTTTATTTTTATGGGATAATAATATTGTTTATGGTGTTGATATATAATTATATTCATAAATATTTCAATATGTACCACATATTAATATTCATATTATGAATGGTGAGTGAGAAAAATATTATACAAGCCTATATTTCACTCGTAGTGCTTATATTTAAGCTAAGTTACCCTATATGCTCATATAATTTAATACATTTATTTACATGTTTTAATTATATTATATGATTCTTCCTTGCCATATTTTTATGATTTAATTATGTACTTCATTATCCAACCTAAACATACATTGGAATCATCATTTCATGTCACTGATGTTTCTCCCTTACTGATATATTATTACACCCCTTTCATTTTTAATATAAATTGACAAACTATTTCCCTTATTTTGGGATATTTATTATGGTATTATAGGTGAATTAAAATTTATTAATGAATAAATATTTATCCATATAAATTATAAGAAATTTTATTTATAGTTATTATCTAAAGGACTCTATACCATTGAATTTGTTGGTGTATTTAAGAAAATTATTCATATGTTCACTCCAAGATTAAATTATATAAATACATACATTTAATTAAATCTATAAAACATATTTATTTATTATCTATGAATTTTATGTCTATATTCAATTGGAATAATGTACATTACTTAAAATAAGGTAAAGAAACAAATATTTAGGTAATTGTTGTTACAATACATTTCTCAATTTATCATTATACTTTCAACTACTCAAAATATTCCTAATGTAATTTTAAAACAAGGAACATAAAAATGGTGATATTATATGACTAGTAAGGATATCATATGATATTGATATCATATCACTAATAAATCCCCTCCTCAAATATGAACTAGATCATAATATAGTATTAACATAAATCATCAATGATAATGATTCTTAAATAATGGATAAATATGAATAGATCATAATTAATCATGATATATCAAAGGGTATAATCAAGCAATATATTTTACAATCATGGAACACAAATATGTTGTTGAAACATAATATTTCATTATGGGTCATAAGGATGTATAATATAATATATGAAATAAAGGAATATTTGATGCATGATGTCCATATATCATAAAAATATTACTAAGACTCATAATCAAGGTATCATAAACACATTACCCCGCCTAAAAACTATAATATAATAAATATAATCTAAATGATTATCAAAAAACATTATATAGTAAATGTGGAAAACAAAGACTATATAGAATAATAATTGATTAACCATCACCCAATACAATGAATATGTATTTTAACAGGGTTTATGGGGCCTCTCAATTATCATTTTGAGTGAATAAAATCAAAAAATACTTACCAAATATCTCATTGAGACAAAACAAGAAAATAAATGATAAAGTGATAATCCATGTATACCTCATTGTCCAATACTATGATCTTCATTAGTAGCATTTTTTTTGACATCCCTTTATAACAATAGATGTGTTCATTTCTCAAAATACATCCATCATCCAAGGGAATAATTCTTGGGTAGTACCACTTTTCATTAAATAGTGTTCTAGAACCTCTTTATGTAAATTGGATAGTCTAGAGTTTTAGACGGTTTCATCCAATCATATATCCACTTACTTAATCTTCACAATGAGAAATACATACATTAGTATGATACATATGTTAAATTCATATTCCCTTTAGAGTTTTTTAATGTTCAAAACATTATAAAATGGTGAAAATATTTGACTCCCCACCATTGATTCATCTAAAAATCGAAACTCTTTAAATGTTATATTTTTGTATACAGACCATCTCATGATTTATTTTTGGACTGATATTCCCATGGATTTTTTTGTCAATAAAGTAAGAGAAGTATTAGAGTTTCCTCATATTTTGATTGAATATATGAATAATGTAAATTAGATTCTTTTAATTGTTATTTGGATGTTTTATGTGTTTTTTTATATATTTAGAGAATATGAAGTTTGATAGAGAGTTAAATTTTAGAAAATTGATTCTATATAATAATATATTTAAACCATTAGTATGAATTTAGTATGAATTATTATTCCATAAGAATGAATTCCCATGGAAGCGTGATCATACATAATAATGATGTCCCATATAAGATTTATTTTCCCATAAATATTATCACCATAGGTATCATTTCATTATTATGAAAAATCAATATGTCATTATGAATTTATGTGATTGTAACAATGATTTGGAATAGACCATAAGGATAATATTTTTAGGAAGTCCCTATAAATATAATTTCACATGTATCATTTTTTCACATTAGAATTATAAAATATATTGAGGCCATTAGGATCATTTTATTATTGGGATGATTCTGAGTTTCCAGAATTCTATTTTTTAAAAGATTGAATTCATATAATGATTATATTGATATTTAATAATTTAAAATTACAAAAACCTTGTGATTCTATATGAATGATAATATATTGAGTTGTGTTTAGTGAAGAACATATTATATCAATAACACAACTACATTAAAATTTATTGACTCTTAAATGATATATTTTTAGTTGGAAATTATATTAAATAAATCTAGGGACTCAATTTGTGGACATTTTTCTATTAGAAAATTCATATAATCATTGTAAAATAGTTTTTCAGTGATTATATATGAGTTTTAGAGTGTAGATATTGAATATATTTTTTATTTAGTGTTTTTATATAGTTATCCATGATGCAAGATAACCATAGAAGATGAGAACATAGGGTATCTTTATGAAATAAATTGGATTTTTATTCTTAGGATTCAAAATTCATTACAAGTGAATTATTTTTCAAGAACCAAAATGTTGATGATTGTTGATAATTTTATTATCATTAACTTGTGAAGGAATATAGAAAGGGAAGTTGGGTTATTTCACAGAAGGCTTGTATTTTTTTAGGCAGAGTATTCTTATGATCATGGTGTATGTTTATGAGCCTAACCAAATAGGAAAATTTATGGTATCATATGGTATGAATATTACATGATAATACCTTATAAGGATCATATGGACATTAATTTTTAAAAATTTATATGATCCTATAATTATATGACTACCCATGTATGATATGTTTTCCAATAACTATTCTTGTAGATTAGTGTGAGGAACTATGTATCCAAAATTCAGATAAAGATAACTCATGGATCCCATTCTTGGAGAAGAATATAAAAAATATTAAATCTTGAGTATTCAGTGAATCCATATTTAGATAAACATAATGAATAATATTTGTATTATATTTTTCATGAAGTGAGAATGAAATATTTTAGTATATTCTTTGATCGTGGATGAATATTTGTACCAACTATTGTAGAAGTAATAATATATTTAAGGATAAACATATAATTCTATTTCTATATCATTAGATCTTTAGTGTGATAATTTATAGTTTACTACGACTTTATAATGGAATGATTTGGTGTTATAACGATACATGTAATCATAATTAACATGTGATTATAGTTAATAATACATGGTTGGGGTGACTAACCAGCCATGAAAAGGGGAAGAAATTACAAGGAGTAAAACCTTCTAAAAAAATTATGTTCTTTTAATTTATATTTTCTAAAAGTTAAATTGATGCTTTGATTTTAAATTTTAGTGGTTCATATCGTAATAGGTCGCATAGTTTTATGTGACAGTGAAAATAAATATTTTAAAAAAAGCCACCACTAATTAATTCTCACTTACCATTGGAGAAACATGTTCCCAAATACATATATTTATATAACTAATTAATTACTATATTATATAAAATTTGGTCTCTATGATGTAAAATGTACAATCTGTTAATATTTGGGTAGTTCACATGTTTTTTGTAATTATGTATAACATTTTTAAGAATATTATGACTCCATATCTTCTATCTCTTAGCATTGAATTGAGATATATAAATGTTATGGGGATTACACCCATTGAGGGGAATGATCCAATTATATATTTAGACAAAAGGAACATAGAGGGTGACTACAAAGAATATATTTCAATAATTATATCCTTATTAGAAAATGTTGCCACCAATGTAATAGAACATCATACAACTTAAAATATATGGGATATATTTAAAAGAAAATATAAGGGAAATATGAAATAAAAAAGTCCAAATTATTTATTTTGGGAAGTAGATTTAATAAAATCAATATATATGAGGAAGAAAATAGTTATGATTAATTTTTTCTAATCAATGAAATTTTTTACAATTATTTAATTCTTTTGAAGAGCAAGATGACACTATAATGTCTATGAATCTAATAGGATATTTTACAGAAATGTTTGGTCCTAAAATTCAAGCTCTTAAATAATAATACGATCACTACCTCAAAGAACTAAATAATATCCTCATTTCATATGAAATAATAAATGTACTAATATTTATGAAAAATATCAAGGATGAAATTTTATTTTAGGCCATGAGGAAGATGAAAATTAAAAATGATTTTAATGTGAATCCAAGTGAATCTGAGGAGTAAGAAGGAGATGAAGACTATCAAAGAATCATTTTTTATGTATCAACGGGTTTCAATAATGAAAAGATCATGTGTAAATGAAAATTTCCACATAGATGGTAAAAATTTAATAGTCATTAGTATATCACAATATACTATAAAATGAATAAAAGTGATTATTATGAATCTCAAAATGATGAGAAACCTATAAGAAAGTAGTTGGATAAATGGTTACACAAGCATCCAAAGATTTAAAAATAAAGATGAAAATAAAAATAAAAAAGTTGAGTAAATAGGACGAATATTACCATTCATGGTCAATTTATTCTAAAAATTATTCTGATGATAAATTTACCAATTTAATATTCCATGTTGAAAAATGGATTAATGCTTCGAAATGTGGGAAAAAAAGAATCAGAGCCAGTTAATCTGTTACACATGTTGAATAATGAACTTCATGATTTTATTGAGAAACATACCCTGATAAATAAATAAAATAAATAGTATATTATTTAATAAAACAATCTGAAAAAAGTGAATAATAATTTTATAATGAATGATTTTTTCTAAACTAATGATATCAAGATGTTCATGTTAATAGCATTGAAAATGAAAAAATGGTAAATGATATTGAAGCCAAATATTATCTAAAAATGGGTTTTCAATGTTATAATATAAATATGATTTAACTAAAAATGGTATAAATAAGATTATATAAGACATAAAAAATCTATTGAAGTCAAGGTTCAACTCTCTATAGTGTATGGTGGAGATTTCAGAAGTAATCATGTTAAATCTATACAAGATAAATATATTACAATTTAGATTTTACTAATAGAGTATGCACAAGAATTAAATTTAGTTATGTTTTGAATGAGACAAAAAAGGATAAATACTCTCCCATATAATTTGAAGAGAAAATGATTTTAGGAAGTTATTCAGATCAAAAAATATAATCTACTAGAGACACATATTATGTAGATAGATCAAAAAATATGACAATATTTATGATAAAAAAATTTCAACGTAGATGATCCAAGTTCCAAGGACATTGCTAGTATTGGGGATAATTTTTTAATAATTCCTATACATGTTGGAATAATATGTAACTACTTATTATGGTTCTTTATGTAATGTGGTGTTATTCAAAGTATATGAAATTAGATTCTTAGAGAATACAAGAAAGTTATATAAATATATTCAATTCTCCAACTCAAAGTAGATTTGAGTGTCTTGAAGAAATATATGGACAATTTAAAATTTATGGATATTTGGTAGAGAAGTGTATTACATAATTTCATGGATAGCTTTCCCATAATGAGAATGGAATAAGAATCCATAATCATAAGGAATAAAAATCATGTCTTCCTGAAGTTATATTTAAGGGAATCATAAGAATAATGTCATGGGTTCTTGGTAGTGTTTACTCTTCCCACTTAATAGGTGATATAAAAATATTAAAAAAATTAAGAAACGTGAAGGGGGATAAGAAACTTTTTTTAATAAATTTTCTCTAAAAATGAATGGAGTTCAATCAGCTGAAATATGAGTTCAAAATTATTTTTTAGATTAAAATTTTCATATATAGGGGAAGAAGCATATTATGTTAAGAATTAGTCACCTTTTTTATGGGGAATGTGACTTTTTTTATAAGGAATCATGTTAACTTAAATTTTTAGAGCATTTTTAATTGTAATGATGACTCATAAAACCCATTAAAGTATAGATATTTACTCTTCCATACCACATGAAATAATTCATAGAGATTAATGTCTTCACATGAGACAAAATTTCACCTGAGTTGATTTATAATTCATGAAATTTAATGATTATTACAATAAAATAAAAAATGTGATGTTCGTCAAGAAAAATTCAGAATCTATTGACATGTTCCGAATTTTTCTGAGACAAGTTAAAAATACTTGGGACTCAACATTAAGAAATTGATATTTTTCAATGGTAAGGAATATACAGGTGATTCATTTGAATCTTTTAATTCAAAATATCATCAGTTATACACACTATATATTCAAAAACATAATTTAAACACCCCAAGATTTTATTTTATATATTTATCTTGAAGTAATTTTTCTTTCTATAACTTATGATACATATAACATTGAGTTTAATGGAAACACAAGAAACTATTAAAATATTATTATTAAATGCTCCAATTATAGACTGTCCATTGGATTGGAATTTTATAATAATAAAAAATAAAGTATCAAAGTTTTATGTTTTAAAATTTTTTAAAATTAATTAATTGGTAATTAATTAATTAGAAATAAAATTAAGAACAAATTGAAAAGAACGGAAATATTTTTTCTAAAAAACTATGTTTTTGCGCACAATAAGTTTTTATCATAATACAATGAATCAATCAGTATTTTTGAATTTTTTTAATGAAATTTAAATATTTTATATATTCAAAAAAATTTATCATTCATCTAATTTTTTTTCTTAAAATGTGATAAGAATAAATCCAATTTAATTCTTAAAACTAAATTTTTTAAACCATTTCATTTCCTTTTGCGCCCTTATTTTAAAAAATTTCCAATTCTAGAAAATTTAATTCTAAAATTGAACTAAATTTAAAAAATAAATATGTTTAAATTATCTTAGAGTGAATTTCAGTGAATGTTATGTGAGGATTAATTTTTAGTTGAATAGTTAAAATTTATAATTTTTATTAAAAATTATCTTCCCATTTAGAGAATTCACAAAACCACATTAATTATTTTAATGGTTTTAAAAAACCAGTTCAATTATATTATTATTAATCCAATTTGGGTTACTGGAATCAATTTTACTGTTAACTTTTATATAGAAATATTTTATACTTGACAAAATGTTTTCATTAGAAAACCTCATTTTCATCACAACTTTAAGTTTAATTTTAAATTAGATTCTACCACTAATATAAATTAAATTTGATAAAATAGATACCATATTTTTAATCATATTTATTAATATTACTTAATATGGTTAATGTTATTTTTTATCAAAATTAACACTAAAATATAATAAAAATATTTTACTATAGTTAAGGTTAAAAACGGTTTACAGGGGTGTTAAACGAAAAAGATAGGGATTTAAATGAACTAATAACTTCTATATTTTCATTTGGATGGACATTTTCTGAAATTTTCTCATAAAAGTCTCAATAATAATCTATTTTGGATCTATTATTCCTATAAATTGATAGTACATTATTGTAAAACATTGGAAAATCACAAGTGTGTCACTCCACACAATTCTGAAAGGTCACCTCATCCCCTCACTTATTCACTCATAAAAATACATTTATTTCAGCCAATACCTACTCAGATACCTTATATAATTACCTCCACACATATTATAGGCCTTTTATTGATCATAAATATAATATAGTATGGATTTAGGTTTAATCATAAATAAGTTATCTGAAGAAGAGGTATCATTTTTAACAGAGCATTTTTATATTATTTATTATTTCAACTACATAAAATATGATTCAAAAATTAGTATATAGTAAAATAATTATTTCAAAAAAAATTATAATTTATTAGTTTAATTTCATTACATACATCCACCTCCTCACACATAAAATGGGAAAGGGAATCATAGATTATGAGTATGACGTACTACGACCTTATAAACTGAAGAAATTCGTTTTCCATCAACGACTATCACAGATGCATATAATGATGGAATTAATTTTTAGATATTATATCAAGGAAATAATTTTTTTTAATTATAATATCACATGAACCTTCTGAACTTCCAACCATTTGTAGAAATTTAATGTCTCTTGTGTGTATGTGTTGACAACAACCTGCACAAAGCGATGTGATTTGTTTTTCATTTTTTACATAGATGATAAGAAGTACAGATTTTGTGTATATAAATAATGTGTATGATATAATAATTATAGTGTAAATTTTAATTATTATTTAAATTACTTTATTTTCATCTGTCAAAAAGTGAAAACAACGTTCTTGTGTACGTATTACCTATCGTCTCTAAGAATAGTGCAGTTAATATTTCGATATTTAACATTTAGGTATGAATATAAATATATGTATATAATGAATATATATGATATTTATATCAATATTTACATACTTTATGTAATGTAATATTGATCAATGTATACGACTAAAATTAATGATCTGAAATTTCAATGAAAAATAAAACATTTAACAGCTAGAAATGATTATTTTAATTATTAATTATTAATAAAATGTAATTGAAACATTTTAAAGGGATAATATTTGATAGTATAGGTATTTATATGACTATAATATATAATTATAATAAATTTAAATTTATTATATAGGAAGAAGGTTTTCCTTTGATGCAAGTAAAACTCAAGGTAAGGGATTTATGTTTCAATCCTATTTAAACAATGATTGTGTATTATTGAATTTTTTTTGAGGATATTTTAATGATCTATATTTGATAAATAACATTAATTTTATTATATATGGTTATTTTTGGATATTATATTTTTCCTTTATATTTTACTCTCTTCAAATAGATAAGCGGTTGATGGAATAATTTTAAGAAAAACTGACATAAATTCTCTCTTAGGTCAAAAATAATTTTTCTTCCATATACATATTTTCTAAAAATGTCTCCAAAAATGTTTTCTTATAATACTATGATTAATGAAATTAAAATTTTAATGATTATTTAATTTCTAAATTTTGTTAAATGAAATATTCTTTTCCTTTTCTGAATAAGGTACTTTTTGATTTTTTTTAAAACAAATTGTGAAATAAATGTTCTATTTTAAAATATACAATGTGAACAGAATTTTCCTCCATTATGGATGGTCAATTATTTAAATATTAATTTAAATTTTTAAATTTTTATATCTAATGAAAAAAAATCCTTAATATCTTGGAAATTATTTTATCTTAATAAGGTTATTTAAAAGTGAAAATGACATTTTCCTCAAGAAATTTTTCCATAATATTTTATATAATATTCTCATTCATGTTAACATAATTTTCTAATACTTATAATTTACTTGGTAAGCTATCCAAAAATAGAATCCTTATTTCTTATATGGATGGTTTATGTTTAGTAATGTTGTCAAAATATTCTTATGAATATAATTTCTTTTCCATGAGTTATGCTATGATGAAATGTTTATGAAACTCATTTCCTATTCTTGAGTTATGATATGATGATTTTTTTTATGAACTTGTGGAAAACATATACATGTTTTTTATTATGTGATGGGTGTTCCCAAAACTATATTTCCCTCTATTTTCATGGGTAAATATTAATATCCCATTAGATAAATAGGATTGGAATGGGGTTGAATCCAGTTCATTACTAGAATCATTCCACTATGATAGTATTGAGAGTGAACCCCAACTACTACAATGGTTTGGGAAGTGAACCTAATCTAATATTATGGTCATGGAATTGATCATTCACAACTAAGAACGTCATTTTCTATGTTTATTTGTATCTCATAATCTTATGACTTATTAAAATGTTATTCCCTCATGCCTCATGTAATTTCATTTCTTTATGATTCTTGTCATATGAACTTCCCAACTCTATTACATGATTCAATATTATGTTCAATGATATAAATGGTATGGGTTTCAAGTTGTATTATTATATTCCTAAACCCTTATTATCACATTTTATTTTATTCTTAACTAATATCTTGATTGTTTATCCTTACTAAATAGCAATGCACACGATTTCTTATGTTTTCCTTCCACCGTTTATGAATAATGGATTCTAATAAGATAAGATTAATAGGGATTCTAGTCATGAATAACTAATTTGGGGAAACATAGATAATTTATAACCCATTTGTTTACTTATCATTATCTTCAAAGACACTAGAGCTATATAGTACGCATGCATGTATTCATGAAATGTATTTAATATTCATTTATTAAGATGTAATATCTATGTATAAAAATACTGGGTCTCTATGGTTAGTATCAATGTATGGTTTAGTGAACCTTAGGAAGTAATTATGAGAAAATAATTAGTGATAACCATTATGATAAACCTATCTATAAGATAACATCCTATGTAACATCTTATTACCTAATTTCAGGAATATCTTGACCGTTTTTTGGTCTCCTCTTGATTAGGTTTGGTTTTAGGAAGCTTTGGATGAGTTTTTTGGATAATTTTGAATCCCAAGGGGTTGTGTAGTGTTGGTTGGCAATTTAGGAAAACTATTACATATTTCAAAGGAAACTATGCATCCAAGTAGGACCCATAGGAAGGGGGGACATAGTTTATGAAAACTAGGTGGACACTCCTTAAAATAGTCCACCCTTGGATAAAGGGTGTTCACATGGTTGGAAAATGTCTAATCTAATCGTCTAGCCAAACCATTCACCCCATTAAGAATTCATGTGGGGTGCACAGCTATGGAAGACTGTTAGTACTAGCCATTCCACCATTACAGAAAATCACGAATGTGTGATTTTAATTCCACGATTATTTAATTAAAAATATCGGGACCCTCACTTAATATAAAAAATCTACACCAATAAACCCTATTTGGATTAATTTGTTTTTTGGAGGATGTATAGAGGATTCCTTGGCTCTCCAAACTTTTTATATTGCAAATTGAAATGTAGGTTATCTTAATCGATCTGATTTCAGTGAGTAGATATCCACTATTTTTTATAATATCCTCTTTTCTCCTTTAAAGATATTGACATATCATCATAATATTGAAAATTTTAATATCCATTTTGACATAACCTGATTCAGTGATCGATTTCTGGATCTCCTATGTTGTCGTCCTTCATAGGTGGTCTCATTATAGGTATTGAATTTTGATCTCATTATTAAATATAGGGGTTTCCATAAGGCCTTTTCCAACATTTGAATCCTTGAATTTTATTGTTGAATTGAATTGAGTTTTTATTTATCTTAAAAACATGGAATAGATATTATTGATATTTTATTTTTAAATGGTAATGGGAATTGATAAAAATTCCCCACTTTTATGAAATTGAAAATATTCTGTGGAACTGTGAAATATGATGGCCTAATTTAGAAAAGTTAATCAATGAAATGATTGGAATAAGATATTGATAAAATGGATTAAATAAAAATATAATTTGAAGTGGAATTAAATGATGAAAACCTATGATTTTGTGTTGAAATTGAAATGGAATATTGAAAACTGAAATTTGGAAGTTGTATTTTTTATACAGTTGAAATTATTGATTTTCAATTTTTTTATTGATTAATTAAAGTGGGAGTCTGGGTAGTCAGTAAGTGGTTGGGACAAACACTCTAGGACCTGAATCCCTAGAAATGGATTGATGATGGTAATACTAACTAATCTATGTTTAACTTGATTGATTTCCCATATTGGGCTCCCCTAATGGGGTTTATATTGATTTCCCATAAGAGGAACCCCTAATGGGGTGTTGGTATGAGTTATTACACTTATGTTGATCCATGATCACTAATGATGTGTTTGAGGTTCCTATATCATGTAACTAATATACCATATAGAATTTAACCACGGTGCATTCTTTGACTGATTTGATTATAAATACCAATTATTGTAGAAAATTTTTATTCATCCTAGGTGATTTACATAAATTTTTTAAATAAAATAAAAATTTAAGTTCGTTTTGATATTTTTTCCATCATTTCGATATGAAATATTTTTTTATAATATTTAAATTCCACTCCATTCTTGGTTTGATTTAAATTAATAGCATAATTATTTTTTTCTATGGTATTTATTATGATATATTTGTTGAGACCCTACTAGGAATTTTAGCTCACAAACTACATTTGACGTTTGGAAATTACAGATTTTCTTATTTAGGGTTGGGGAAAAGTGAAATTTCCAAATGGTGGTGGTGAATGTTCTTAATCCTTAGGACTCATTGTGGTGGAGATGAGAAATGTAGTTGTGAAAACATTTTTGTATGGGTTTCGTTGATTTTTTTATTGATAGGTAATTAGTTTTTTTATGATGTACTAATTTAGGAATTTTAGTATTTATTTTACTCTGGTATATTCTCCTTTAGGTATGTTTACATAAACACATGTATCATTTATCTTTCACTATTTATTGGAAAAATCATTCCCTTGTGTTTCTTCTATGAAGCTAAGTGCTAGTTTCTAAACCATGTGGATTGGGAATCCCCTTCAGGGCATGTGATATATGGATAGGGTATCAGGGTATCATGATATTCATTCTTTTTTTTTTGATTAATTGGTATCATAGATGCATGTATTGAATCATTCCTTAAAGTTATTATATAGACTAGGTTATCTTTGTAGATAAAAGTATGGATTGTCAGAACATAGAAGTTAGTTATTAATGAGTGATTTTATAACTATCAATTTAAAAAGACTTAAGTCACCATGGTTATTTTATAAAAGTGTCTTTGATGAATTTAATTATTTTTTCCCATTATTTTACCCAATTTTGATCTGAGTATGAAAAAAATCATAGAACATGATTCTATTTCATAAAATTGACATTCTCATTTCTCTGGTTTGAGTTTTTGATCTGAGTGTCTTGATTATATTTTAGTGTTTTATATTGATGTGTGTAGAATCATACCTCTGAGAAGATAGTGGAATATGATACATGAAGAAGATACTGGTGAACCATAAGTAGTGAATATTCCATTGGACTATAATCTTGTTGAGATAGTGGTGCATGTTACCAATGATCTATGATAGGTAAATGTTCTTGTTCCCATTTAGGATCTGATAGTGTAACACCCATGGTATAAATATTTGAATAATGATCAAGAGTTTCTTCATTAAAATCCCCTAATATTCCAAGGATCTATTAATATTTAATAGTATTTTTATTTGTTTAAAGATATATACCTTCTTTTTGAGTTTATATAAACACGTAATTTGATCAAGTAGAAATGTGAAACCATAAAGATTTAAGGGTCTAATAGGTGATGGATGGATTTTATGGTGATCGATAATAATCATGAGGGATTATAGTGTAAGGAAATTAGAGTTATTTTAAATGGTCAGTTCTATTCATAATCGATTGTCTAGGTAAAATTCATGAGTTTATCAACCTACAACAGGGTGATAGGACCGTGATATAGTATATAAAATATTTTGTTGAGCTTGTTTAGTTTTCCTTTAAGGTGGAGTAAAATGACAAACTAGAATCCCAATGATTTTAAAAGGTTCTTCATTCCTACATTTGATCATAGGTTTTCATTCTGAAACTAACTTCTTTCTTTGATGTACTAGATAGAGTATTGATTGTTGATCTTGACACGGATGGAATGACCAAGCAAATGGGAGATCTATTTTATCCAAGGGGAAGTTTTTTGAGTTATTATAAAGGGAAGATAAATAATTATGTGTCCTGTGGTGGGACTAGATTTTTTATGTCATCTAGATGACCTGTAGTGCGTACTAGAGGCCCCATGACATTATTATAGTGTAGTAGGGTTGGGCATTTGAGATAGGTTTTCACCGAGACACCCAAGATCTGTAGTTCGTGCAGTCACTTAGGACACCGAAAATTTTTATTTTATATCTTTTCCACTATACATAGTGTAACAAGTTCATTAGAACCAAAATTTACTATGGATAAAATAGATTTTTCAAGAAAAAAGGGGTTCAATCCACATACATCTAAAAGGAATCTTCCTCACGCATTAGAAGATTCTTCAGAGGAGACTGATATGGGTCCTATGACTATGAAAGGTACTATAATTATGATCCCATCATTATTTAATTATTTATTTTATACTAGGGAAACTAAATTATTAATATTTAATCACATTTTGAACCAAATAAATTTTCATACATTGAATTTTTCTTATGTGATAAATATTAATATACCCCGCAAAATGAATAGAGAGAAGGGTTTATGATGTCCTTCTTGTTTGAGCTGGTTTCATGGATCCAACTTGTTTGTACCATATGATAATGTGTATCATTTTTTTTAATATTAATAAAATCATTATCATATCATGATTATTATTCAGCATCACATAGATTGTCATAATTTCTTAAGAGTAGTTTTCGCATGAAAAGGTTATAGTAGTGCCCCGCTTTGAGGAGATCCTAAAATTCCAATGATATTTTTCTTAAATTTATATTATATAATGACATGAAATAAATTGAGGGACAAAAATTATACATTCAAGTAGGGTAGAGAGTCATGGGACTTTTAGGAACCTTCTCATGGTGTGTGTCACTAGTAATATACAGTGTAGGATATTATAAGAATGAGACCCACCAGTAGGAAATCCACATTAATATGTGTCATTGGATGTTCCTATATTTGGATGTTTGTATTGATTCTTAGACTTTATGATTATTATTAATTAGTATTATAAGCCACATATATTGATTTATTAATGAAAACATAATGAAATATATTCATTGTGATGTGGGATATGTTTGGTGCGTCATGAGTAAAATTTCATTAGTGAATTATGTGATAAATGATATTTCACTTCGGTTTCTTAACTGAATTTGTTACCTTAGGCCCATTAATGGAAATGATATAGCCTAAATAAATCTGTGTACATGGTGTTCTATAGTAATGTTTAATTTTTTTAAATCCAAGTAAAGTGGCATAGAGAACATAGGTTGATCGCACCAGCACACAACCTCATTGGTTAGGGATATTGTGATAAAGTGATTGTGTTACACAATAAGAATCCATATGAGGTATTATATCATTGTAGCGTTAAATTATTTCTTTATGGGAGCCTTATCATGTCATAATATGATAACCTTGGACATTAGGCTTCTTTTCCTTATGCCATTAAGAAAGAGGCCTAGAGGGTTACACACTCTATGTATACATAATCTTAATTGAACAATATATTATATATTTATTTATTATTTAATGAATTGAATAAACTTTATACCTGAAATTTTTTTAATAATCAATCATGTATTCTTGATCACAATATTATATCACCAGTTATTTGGGAGAATATTCTATGTGGATAATTTTTATCAAATATTTAATTTATACATATTTAATATTATATTTATTTATTTTTAAATAATGAAGTATTATTTATTTATTAAATAAATATTCAATATTTGGGGCCAGAGAAATATTGTGGAGGAATGGAAGAAAGATTTTAATGGTTTAGTGAGAAATAATATTTATTGAATTTTATTTTAATAAAAAATATTTAATTTTAATTCTTGAGTTAATTCTCATCAAGAAATAAAAATGATATTATTATTATATTCATTGGGTCCTACAGGGATTAAATAAATAATAAACATAATTTTTAACAAATTTATTTATATACTTATCGGTATATAAACATAATTATATTATTTTACAAGAGAACCAATTTATAGATGCTTTTTTTCAAAATGAAATCTTGAGAATCCTCTCAAATCCCTTGAGAGATCCCTTCTATATGAATAATCCTAATAATCGAGGGTGATCTCCCTCCACCTTCCAATCTTAAGTCAAGAGAGATCAAAGAGATTAATTTTGAAGAAATTAATGTAGAGATAAAAGTTGAATGACACAGGTGATAGGATCTTTCATGATATCACCTAGGGATTCCTATGTATATGTTAAAATATATTTGGAATAGATGTGGATAACTGATTTCACCACGATTCACTATTTTTCACCATTACACCAACGTATTAATGTAATGTAGTTTGTAAATTAAAAATATTATAACAAGTTTCATGTCATGTTTTATTCAATAATTTAATGTTTTTCACTAATATAAAGAGATATTTCACTTTTTTTAATGTTTTCATTGTAGTTGGATGTGATTTGGAGGGCCCATGAAAAAGTTGAAGATAATGGAAGAAATTTCACAGGAATCCCATAACAAATATGGAGTCAACCGCATAGTGATACTAATTTATGCATTTAATTGGGATGAAAATTGGTTATATGATCCCAAATTCATTGGGTTATAACTATAATGAATAAACCCAAGACCAATTCATCCATTAAAAGGACAAACAGAACTGATTTGTCCAGGGAGCTGAATCTTCCCAAATTCAAAAGTTGTGTGATGTATTTCATCCATATATAGAGCAATAAACCTTCAAATGATGCCAAATTTTCATACTACATAGTTAATATTTTTGGTAAAAACCATTTTTTTCTAAAAAGTGGTATAATAATGCGTAAAGGCTAAAATCCATGATCCAATTGGTTTTATAAAATCATTGTGCCCCAAACCACCATCCAATTTTCCTGTAAATAGGTGCCTTGGGAACCCTATTTGTATATTAGATTAAGAGAAAAATCACATGAATTTTTTGACCAAATGGAGTCCTATATTAATCCTAAAATCTATGAAGTATCATATCCTCATATAAATACCAAGGATGAATATGAAGTTCCACCCGAGCCTCCTTCTCCTCTCAATGGTGAGGTAAATAGTGGGCGGTCATTTAGAGGGGGATACACATACTTGGGAGGGAGTTTCAAAACTTTTTATTCTATTAGTTTTATGTAATTTTTGTTTAAAATATTTCATTTATGTTTTATCTTAAAACAATTCTCCTATGAATGCATTTATTTTTATAACTATGTGAAATAATTTTCATTTCAACACAAATTGGGTCAAGATTTCAAGTGGGAATATTGGGTTGTTTTGATTGGATAGAAAAATAATCCTATTTATCCCACATATACATAATATTATTGTATTATTTGGTTTAAATGTTATATTCTTGGGCTCCAATCCTTGAAAACGTGATTTTTGTGGTGAGGTTTGGTTCTTTATGCATCGTTTTAATATGCAAGAGGGGAATCAAGATCTTGAAAACCATCAGGAAAAGTATTCCATTGAACCATGTGAAATTTTAAAAATAATTAACTATCCAAGATGTGTAGTGACTTTGAAATTTCATCCTTCTCTCATAATTCTAAAAATACCACCTTAGTTTGTCAGCTGTTAAACTCTTTAATTAATTAATTTTTTAATCCATTTTCAAAACCATCCCCCTCTTTTGGAATTATTATTAAAAATACACACTTTAAAATACCAACTCTCCTTGAGAGATGACTTAGGGTCTAACCTATGCTTAATAATCATCATGAAATCATAATCAATTTGACATTTCGTGATAATGTGATGAAATTTTGGCACAGTTTCTAGGGATCACTTTTTTTAGTTTTTGTTTTTTATAAAAATGTTTTTTATTTTGTAATTATTTTTTATCACATATTTTATTCCATAATTATTTAAGTTGATTTATAAAATATTTCTTTTATAGGCATTTTGAGTGAAGTGATCCTCATTAGGGTAATTACATCCATTTGAACACGAACAAGATAGGATCCTACATCATCGACACCAAGAAGCATTGACGATTCCATGAGGGAGGACACACAAAACATAAACCCTCTTCTTGATCCTCATTCTTCTTATTCTTTTGAAACCAACATAAATACTGAAATAAATATCCATAACATGTATGAGAATAAAAAACTAAAATAACTAACCTATCCTAATGTAGAGACCCATCCCACATACATTCAAATACAAGGTGAAGCACCTAATTTTAAACTAAAATCCTATTTAATTAACTTATTGCTAATATTTCATGGACTCATGGGATAAGATTGACATAAGAACATAAAATAATTTCATACAATGTGTTATAAATTAAAACCTATTGATTTGGTTGGATAAAAAGTAATTATTAGGGAATTCCCTTTTCTTTAGAAGATAGTGAAAAATATTATTTATATTATGTTAATTCCCCTATTAGAGGCTAGGAATACATGAATCACCTTTTTTATTTAAAAATATTTCCTAGCCTCTCAAACTGTAAAAAATAAGTAAATAAATTTTTGGGATATGACAATATCAAGGGGAACACTACATGAATACTAGAAAGGTTTTAAATGGATTTTTCATGTTTCCCACACCACTAAATAAGTGATAAACATGTAATATAGTGTTTTAATGATGGTTTAATTAGTATTGATCGAAACATTGTTTATTATGTTGTAGTTGGTGCACTAGTTGATAAAATACCAATCACTGGAAGGACCCTCAGTGAGAAAATGGATCAGAACACTCAACAATTTTGTTTAAGGTCTAGTTTATCCATTCAAGTTTTCTATGAGGTATAAAGTAATTAATTAAAGAAGAAGATGGATATGAAGTTTGAAGAGGTAAGTAAACTGCTCAGAAGACATTATCTTTATTAAGGGAAGTCCCAATCTTCTTCTCCCATCCATTGTAGTAATTTTTTTTGAATACCCATTTTTATGACCAATGCCCTCAATTGATAGAAACTTCTGAGAGTTTTGAGAAAATATTTTCGGGCCACCCCTATAACAATCCCATTAAGAAAGAACCATACTATAAATCAAAATCAAGGTGGAAATAAAACCAAGTCTATATGTAATGTGTATTCAAACGTATAAAAAAATCTTGGAATCACTCAGGAAGAGTAGTCTTCCTCCACCGCCACCAATAATTCTTCAACCACTACAAAGTCCTTTCAAAAAACTCCACCAATAATTAAGCCTAGCCTAGAAGACATGATTAAAAATGGTTACAAATAATCTCAAATTCCATCAAATCACTCATTAATCCATAAAAACCCTAAAAACCAAATTTGGATAACTCACAAATGTTGATTCAATAAGGATATCTTATAACTTATCCATTTATTATGGTTTTTTGTTTTGAAAATCACAAACACTTTTTCTTAAGTTATGTTTTTTAAGTTATGTTTTTTTCTTAAGATCCAGAATTTTCATTCCATTATACTTACATATCTATCATTACTATTTGTCATTCTGTTATACTTACAGATGTATCATTACGATTTTTCATTCTGTTATACTTACAAATGTATCATTATGATTTGTCATTCTGTTATACTTACAGATGTAAAATTATGATTTTTCATTCTGTTATACTTATATATGTATCATTACGATTTTTCATTCTGTTATACTTACAGATGTATCATTACAATTTTATATTCTGTTAGACTTACAGATTTTTCATACCATCTTTGTGATACCGATTCCAGTGTATAAGTGATACCATCTTTATGATACTGATTCCAGTGTATAAGTGATACCATCTTTGTGATACTGATTTTGGTGTATAAGTGGTATCGTCTTTGTGATAACGATTCCAGTGCAAAAGTGATTCTGTTTTATGATTCTGAATCTGGTACAAAAGTGATTTTGTTTTTATAATACCAATTCCAGTACAAAAGTCATTTCGATTTTATGATACCGACTCCGGTACAAATGTGATATCTTTTTCACAATCCAATTTATTAAGATTATATTTTCTTGATAATGTTAGAGTTGTTTAATTTATCATTCCAATATTATCAGATTCTAATATTTCTTATACTTAACATTTATCTTTAACTTAACATTGTTTCTGTTACTTGAAATGATGTCGTACAATCTATTACAAACTAATTGTTGTATGTTGGACATGTGTCCAGGTCCCTCCAAAATTTAGGGAAAATATGACCGTTGGAGAGGAACCGACCGTTGGGAAGTTTTTTCTATAAATATAAGTCCATTTTAACGATCAAAGTACTTCTGACAACTTGAACTACATTGTAGAGAGTGGATGAACTTGATGCATGTGAAAAGGCTGTGAACTATTTTCTAGAGAGAGAGGCTCTTACAACTCTCAGTACTTCATGCGGATGTTGTGAAAAACTTGTCAAACTTGCTTTGTGCATATTCTAATCATGTTGATCATGGGCTTCTGGGTTTGGAAGACAGAGCTTCATATTTCTTTTTAAATCAAGGGCTTGCGGGGATAGCAAGACAGATACCGATCTTTGTATTGAGGGCTTACCAGGGTTTGGGTAAGACAGACTTTCTTGAAACTATAAATCAAGGAACCTTTATCCAAGGTTGTTGGATAACCATCTCTTTGGGTTAAAAGAATTTTATTGTTACTTGTTTTGTATTACAAGTTGTTTTTATTCTGCTGTAATCTTAACTTTGTTAAAGTTAGAAAGTATAACATTCTTATACTTTCTAATTCCATTACTCTGATTCTATTAAAGATTCTATATGTTTTAAGGTAGAATATTTCCTTTAAGAAAGTCTTTCTTAAGTTCTTATCATAAGGTTATGAAGTTTAAGAAAAGGTTTATTTAAGAGGTTTTGTGAATGTTTGTTTAACTTTGTTAAACTCAACTTAAAGGTTCCAAAGGAATTTCTAAAGTATACAATTCACCCCCCCCCCCCTCTTGTATTTGAAAATCTCATTATACATATTCGATCCTACAATTGGTATCAAAGGAGGTCTCTGAAATACTTATATACACATATAAGTTTTCTTTCTCAAGTTTTCTTGATCAGGTTTTCTTTTTCTTAACTTCTACATATTTGTTTATAAAATTTTACCTCTAACAAGTTTTGTAAAAAGAAATTATTTTTAGTATAACAGGCATTCATGTTGGATATTTAGATAATATCAATCCTACTAGACCACCAATCTTTGATGGAAATGACTATGAGTATTGGAGAGACAGAATAAAGACTTTTGTGATAAACACAGGTGTAGACAACTACATTATGTTAACTAGAGATTATAAGATTCCTAATAAGGAACTTATAACTTTTACTAATCTAGAAAAGGTTGAATATTAGCTAAACTTTAAGGTACGCAATACTTTTCTTTGTTCCATGACTAGAAATATATATAACCAAATTTCATCTTGTGAATATGCTAATAGTATTTGGAATAATCTTGAAGTAACTCATTTTGGAACTTCTAAATTCATTGAAACTAGAAGAGCTATGCTCAGAGCAGAGTATCATGGTTTCTTCTTTCCTTATGGAGAACCCATATGTAAGGTACAACAAATATTTAAGACTATCATCAATAGCTTACAATCTATGGGTGAGAAAGGTTTAGATGATGATATTCTTGTAGACAATATTATAGACATCATGCCAACAGAATGGGAATCAAGGAGAACAGCTATAGATGAAAATAAAAAGGTGACACAGATTTCTCTTTATGAATTATTTGGAACTCTTATTCAACATGAAACCAAAATGAAGAGAGATTCTGATAATATTAAGAAGAAGAATGGAAATTTATTTGTTACTTTTAAAACTACTTCAAATCATATGAAATCCAAGACTCCTAAAAGAATTACAAGATCTAAATCTAAGAAGGTTGTTATTCAATATGAATCTAGTGAAAGTGAAACTTCAGAAAATTAGTTAGCCAACCTTTCTTGGAGGATGAACAAGATTTTTGGGCAGAAGAACTTTCAATATAAATACAAAAAGAAATATGGAAAAGATAAAAAAGATAGATAAGTAACATGCTATGAATATAGAAGAACTGTTCATATTAGACCTGATTGTCCCTTGCATAAGTAAAAAGACAAGAAATATAGGAATTCTTAGAGAAACAAGAAAAAGTTATATGGATCAAAGAATAAGAAAGTATTTAAAGAAAATAACACTTAGAGTGCTAGTGGTGGAGATTCTTCTGATAACTCTTCATATTATGAATCTTCTGAGCAAAAGAATATTGGTCTAATAGCCAGATATCCATTTCAAAATCATTGTCTTATGGCTAAGATATGAACTATTGAATCCTTAACTAATATGTACTTAAGTGAAAATTTTCCTGATAGAGGTTTTTCTTCAGATGAAGAATCTTCTTCATCAGATAATGATAATTATTTACCTTCTTATGAGGAAGTTTCTATATTTGAAAAGTTTCTTATGATAATAAATTTTAAGGTTTTTAAGAAACTTGAAAAAGAAAATTCTAGAAAATCTATTTTAATAAAATAGATTTCAAATCTTACCAAAGATCTTGATAAGAAAAATTTTGTTTTAGAGAATCTTTCTAAGAAACTTGAGAAGTTAATTCTGAGAAGGATAAACTTTCTAAGGATCTTAAAATCTATTTTTTGGAAAAAATATGTTTTAGAGGATAAACTGAACTCTAAATCTATTATTCATGAGGATAAGAATTTAGTCCAGAGACTAAAATCTGAAATATTTTCATTGAAGAATCTTCTTAAAAATTTTACTTCTGGTAAGGAAAATTTTGACAAGTTGTATTCTCAGATACGACCTCATGGTAATAATCAGGGTTTAGGTTATACTCATGAAAACCCTATTTTTAGAAACAATTATTTTGTTCCTTCAAGAACCCCTTTTTGTACTAAATGTCAAAGTGGTGGGCATTGGAAGAAAAATTGTTCTTTAAATAAATTTCAATCTTTTGGGTTTCATAAATCTTATTTTTCTAAACAAATATGGTTACCCAAGTTTTTTTTATCTAACAATTCCAGATCCAAGCAAGTTTGGATTCTGAAAACCTAACTCTTTCTTTCTTAGAATAATGAAGGAAGTTAAAACAACCTATGGAACATGGATAGTTGATGTTCCCAGCACATGACTGGTAAAAAAGACGATTTCAAAAATATTTTAAAAACTAAAGGTGTAAAAGTAACCTTTGGAGATAACTCTCAATGAAAAATTGTCGGTATATGTAACATTATTCTTCTTGGTAAAGCTATTATTTCAAATGTTATTTTTGTAAAAGGTCTTAATCACAACCTCATTAGCATAAGTCAATTATGTGATGAAGGTTATCTTGTGAATTTTAGAAATGATAAATGTTTAGTTCACAATTCCAAGGATGAGTTTATTCTCTCTCCCCTTCGGCATGAGAATGTGTACACCTTAAACCTAGAAGACCTTGGAAGTCAAGGTCTACCTTGCCTTAGTGCATTTAAAGATCAATCTTGGATTTGGCATAGAAGACTAGGACACTGTAACTTATGGAATCTTAGTAAACATTCTAAGAAAGAACTTGTTCAGGATCTACCAGAACTTAGGTTTGATTCTTCAAAAGTCTTTGATCCTTTTCAATATGGAAAGAAACATAAATCTAGCTTTAAATCTCTAAGTGAAGTTACAAATTCTAATTTATTACAGTTAGTGCACATGGACTTATTTGTTCCAACGCATACTATAAGTATTGGAGGCAAATACTATGTGTTTATTCTAATTAATGACTACACTAGATTTACTTGGGTCAATTTTCTTGCAAAGAAATCTGAAGCTTTTTCTTATTTCAAAATCATTAGATCTCAAGTTAAAAATGAGAAAAATATACCGTTGATAACTATTTATAGTGATCATGGTGGAGAATTGGAAAATTTTGATTTCAAAACTTTTTGTAGTTAAAAGGGTATTACTCACAACTTTTCAGCTCCAAGAACTCCTCAACAAAATGGTGTTGTCAGAAGAAGAAATTGTATTCATCAATAGATGACCAGAACCATGTTGAGTGAATATTCTATAGCTAAAAATTTTTGGGTTGAAGCTGTAAGTACTGCCTATTATACTATAAATCAAGTTTTGATTAGACTCTTTCTTAATAAAACGCCTTATGAGTTATGGACTGGCTGAAAACCAAAAGTCTCTTACTTCAAAGTTTTTGTTTGCAAAGTATTTATCTTGAATATCAAGGATAACTTACATAAATTTTCACCCAAATCCGATGAAGTAATCTTCTTAGGGTACTCCACTAACTCTAAGGCTTATAGATTTTTCAATAAAAACACCTGTACTATGGAAGAACCAGTACAGGTTAATTTTGATGAAAATGATCCTTTTGTTTTTAAACAAACTAAATCTTCTCCTGATATATTTTCTAAAACTGATAACCAACCTTTTATAGAAGATTATTCAGTCAGGGATAATGTTCAAGAAAATATATCTGATACATTTACACCTGAATATTTTCTACACTATGTTGATGAACAAGTTTTTCAAAATCCAAGTCAGTTGCTACTTAGGAATCATCCCAGTGATAATATCATTGGAATTGTTAATCAACCAGTAAGAACAAGAAGTTTTTTAAGGAATGAAGTTGAACATGTTTCATTTCTCTCCCAATTAGAACCAAAGACTCTAGAATAATCCTTGGGTGATGAAGATTGGATCGAGTCTATACAAGATTAACTCAATGAATTCATAAGGAATCAATTTTAGACCTTGGTTGAAAAACCTAAGAAAACTTCTGTTATTGGAGTAAAATGGGTTTTTAGAAACAAATGCGATGAAAATGGAGTTATTGTAAGAAATAAAGCAAGATTAGTTGCTAAATTCTATAACCAACAAGAATGCATAGACTATGAAGAAACTTATGCTCATGTAGCAAGACTTGAATCTATTCATATTTTTCTATCCTTTGCAGCATTATTTAATTTTAAACTTTATCAAATGGATGTAAAGTGTGATTTTCTTAATGATTATGTATAGGAGGAATTCTATGTAGATCATACCCCTTGCTTTGAAGATAAAAAATATCCTAATCATGTTTATAAACTTACCAAATCTTTATATGGACTTAAACAAGCCCCTGGAGCTTGGTATGATAAAATTTCAGGATTTTTGCTTCAAAATAACTGTGTTAAGGGAACTTCTGATCCAACCCTTTTTATTAAGAAAAAAAATAAATATGTTTTGATTATACAAATATATGTTGATAACATCATCTTCTGATCAACTCAACAATCCTTAACAGGTTCCTTCGCGAATCTTATGAAATCTGAGTTTGAGATGAGTATGATGGGTGAGTTAACTTTTTTTCTTGTTTTTAAAATTTCTCAAAAACCATAGGGAACTTATATATATCAACATAAGTATGTCAAATATCTTCTTAATAAGTTTGGATATGACAACACTAAGAGTATAAGTACTCCTATCGAAACCTCTAATACTCTTGATATTGATGAAGTAGGGAAACATGGGAATCAAACATCTTATAGAGGGATGATATGAAGCTTACTTTACATAATAGCTAGTTGACCTGACTTAATGTTCTCAGTATAATTATGTGCAAGATTTCAATCAAATCCTAAAGAATCCCATTTAAAATATTTAAAAATAATTATTCGGTATTTAAAGGTAACTTTATATTTGGGACTTTTTTATTCCTTTGGAAACGCTTTTGAACTAAAAAGTTTTTCAGATGATGACTTTGGTGGTTGTAAAATGGATAGAAAAAGTACATATGGAACCTATTATTTCTTAGGAGATTCTATAGTTTCTTCATCTAGAAATATATAATATTCTGTATCACTTTCCACTACTGAAGACGAATATGTAGTAGCTGGAAGTTGTTGTGCTCAAGTGTTGCGGATGCAACACACACTCATAGACTATGGTATGAGTTTTACTAAGACTAAAATAATGTGTGATAACACAAGTGCCATTTACCTATGTAAAAACCTTTCACATCACTCTTGTGCAAAGCACATGGATATTAGACATCACTTTCTTAGGGATCTCACACTCAAAGGAGATATTATTCTTCAATTCATCGGAACGCAAGAAAAACATGCTGATATTTTTACAAATCCATTATATTCTGATAGATTTTAATACATTAAACATAATCTAGGAATGATCTATGTAAGGTAATCATTCAGATCTAATTCTTGTTTAAATCAACTCCTAACATTAAATTTATCTTTATTTCTGGTGGAGTATATATACTTTCTTGTTTTTATTCTTTTCTTAAAGTTTTTTTTTATTTTTTTTCCCCAAGTTTTTTTTTAATTTCGGTATTGAAAATTTCGGTATTGAAAATTTCAGTATTGCAAATTTTGGTATTGGAAATTTTGGTATTGTAAATTTCTGTATTGGAAATTTCGGTATTGGAAATATCAGTATTGTAAATATCGGTATTGGAAATATCGGTATCGATATTCTGGAATCTAAAACTTCCAAGAAAATTCTTATAATACTGACAAACTTCTCAGAGTATTCCAAAAGGTAAATTTTCTTACTCTTTATTTTCTTTTCATAAGTTTCAATTGTTGGTATTTCAAAATTTTCAATTCCGGTTTACATTACTACAAAAGATCGGAATTCATATTTCCTATATCCATCCTCAACCATCAGATCAGATCCATTTTTTTAGCTGTTTGATTATCTTATGGAAGTTGAAAGGCCATAGCTACATCTATTTAAGGGGTACCACGTTTAAGTACTGCACCACTCTTATTGATCTCTGTGCCAAAGTTCTGTTTCCATCAAAGCTTTCATTTCGGTTCTTTTGTCTCTATCACCCTAAATGACTCCTGAATCCTTAGCAGTATAGATGCCGACTAGCAAGGAAATAATGGATTGTTAAATCTTTATGTAAAGGTTAGTTTTCCCTAAATTCTTTGCAAAATATGACTCCCTTATTTCCAAGGTGATAAGAACTAATATATGGGAAATTATCTGTGTGTCTAAGAAGAAAATTCAGGATCCAGTTTATCCTGACCTGGTTATTTAGTTCTATGAATCTTTTACTTTCTTCCAAAAGGATGGTAAGGATCTTTTTAAGTTCAAATGTTATGATAAGACATATACAGTTACCTACAAGAAGGAAGAAAATGTTCTTAACATTCTGTATGAAGGGGAATCTATTCTTTTCTCTCAAAAACTTCCCGATAAGGAAGGTTCTTTTCAAAAAGCTAAAGCTATGGATTATCTTGGTCTCAAGTATGTTAAGAATCTGAAGATTATGAATCTTTATACAAACCACAAGATGGTAGCTCTTTGGATGCAGGGATTCCTTATACCAAGAAAATGAGATAAGGAATCTCTAAAGATATGTGATATCTTTTTGTTAAGCTTTCTCGTCAACTTAAGGAAGATCAATTTTGTGAAGTACATCATTCTCACCATCCAAGAAAAAAAAAGGTGGATCCATCAGATCTCGGATTCTTATGTATCCGGCAACTATCTCTAAGATAATTGTTTTGAGTCTTCAAGAACTCAATGTTCCATGCTGATCAGTCTCAAATCCTTTCAAGATTTTTTTTCTCAGTGATGACACTCTAAGAAGAATGAAGGTAGAGTTCTTACAAGAATACAAAATTTTTGAAGAAATGGTAGTCTAGAAGAAGGGTGATGTTCTGGAATCTTAAAAATTGATACCCAAGAAAAGGAAACCTGATGAAGCAAGCTTTCTAGTACCAGTTTCTGAAATCCTGGTATCAGCACATCCTCCTACAAAGAAACCAAAAGCCTATTCTGATGCAACATTTGTGAAGTGGAGAGAGATGGATGATACTAGAAAGGAAGGATATCCTTTTTTGGATTAAATCCCGCAGAGGCTAAGGCCTTGAAAATAAAGAAATTTGAAAATATTGTGAAATAAAAGAATGAGAAGTTAAAGAATAAATCCTTGGAAGCGCAAGTTTTTCAGTCTCTTCTAAAAGCTATTGAAAAGAAGTCTCAACAAGTACATGAATCTAAGGTTGTTCATAAGATGTTGTCTATTACTCTAAAAATCCAAAAAGTCAAGAAAGTTTTATATTTGAAAGAACTTGTTCAAGAAATAGAATATTAGATTCTCCAAGAAGACTATGATGATATTCTAAGGGAAGTAGAATATTATGTTGGAAATCCTCTGATTTCGGTTTCCAAATCTGTTTCTAAATAACAATTTTAAGAACAAGTTCAAAAACAATTCGAGGAATAAGTTGAAGAAGAAGTTGACGAAATAGTTGAGGAAAAAGTAGAAGTTGAATATGAAGAACAAGTTGGAGTTCAAATGGAAGAATAGAATTAAGAGGTTGATCAACAAGGTGGTTTAGAGGAAGAAATTCCAAGAAGAAGAAAGACAAGAAGGATCTCAACATCATGAGTTTTAAGAGAAAGAAGATGAACTGAGAGATATAAATGTTATCCAAGTTTTAGATGAACAATCTCCATTTCGAAACCCTGTCAAAGGCACAAGTGTCTTGGTTTCCTCATCTGAAAACGAAATGCCTCAGAAGTCTTTCAAGAGAATAGAGAAATCAGCTTCCTTAACTCCAAGAGGAGATGAGAAGGGAAAAGATGTTTCAGGCTCTAAATCCTCATCATATGTTGAACATGATTTTGTCAAGATTTCTTTAAGAAAGTTGGTCAGCACTATTCTGGTTCTTAAAAATATAGATTTATGGAGTCAAAGGATGTAAGAAACTCTAAATCAAAATATGGAATCAACCAATATGCTCATGGACATGGTGGTAAAGCAAAAAAAGAAGACTTTAGTAATCTTTTTATTGATTACAAATCTCAAAAGGTGACTTGTAAGAAAGTATTTAACTACACCAAAACCATTAATGAACAGCTAAGACAGTTCGGTGACTTCATGGATTCAACAAACGGAGCTTTCAATACTTTTGAAACCAAGTTCAACAAGGTCAAGGCATCAATATCTGAGAAATCTAGTCAACTCAATTCTGTAGCTCGATCTGTTAGCAATGAGAAGGAAGTCAGAGCCGAATTAGAGATAAAGGTGGATGCTCAAGAAGAAATGATCTTGTCTTTAGAAAAGAATAATCTGGATTAGGAGGTCCTATTGAAAAGGTTTGAAGAATATCATAAGGAAGTGAATAAAATCAAAGCCTCGATAAAGAAGATGTTGTCTGACAAAAAGAAGGATAGATGATTTTTCCTTACATTCCGATGTTTTGTTGTAATTTAAACCATATTTCCAAACTTTCCTTAAGAATATTCTTTCATATATTTCTTTTGTTTTTGAATGTATGTTTTCTTAACCTTACAGGTACATCTTATACTTCTCCATTCCCTTATCTCTTTTTGAAAATCACAACGGGGGATAATTTATTCAAAGGAAGAATTTAATGAATATATCAAAGGAGGAGAATCTATTAAGGGAGAGTATGGTAATAAAGGATAATGTCCAAGTAAGGGGGATTTTTCTATTAAGAAGAAATTTTTATCTAAGGGGGATATATTTCTTTATGATAGAAAACTAGATACTAAATATCAAGTATACGATCCTTGGGAAACATAACCTAAGGTGGGGTTAGTCGTATTCATCAGAAATTTAATTCTAAGGGGGAGATAAGTTTTTCATACTTGTTTATCTATGTCAATATATTCTTCCTAAGCAAAGTGTTTGTTCTTTCCAAAAATGGTAATATTGTTGAGTCAATAAGGATATATAATGACTTTTCTATTTCTTATGGTTTTATGTTTTGAAAATCACAAAAACTTTTTCTCAAGTTCTATTTTTTTTTCTTAAGATCTGGAATTTTCATTCTATTATACTTACAGATGTATCATTACGATTTTTCATTCTGTTATACTTACAGATGTATCATTATGATTTCTCATTATTTCATACTTATATATATATTATTAAGATTTTTCATTCTGTTGTACTTATAGATGTATCATTACAATTTTTCATTATTTTATACTTATAGATGTATCATTACAATTTGCCATTCTATTATACTTATAGATGTCTCATTACTATTTTCCATTCTGTTAGATTTACAGATTTTGCATACCGTATTTTTGATACTGATTACGGTGTATAAGTGATACCGTCTTTATGATACTGATTTTGGTGTATAGGTGATACCATCTTTGTGATACCGATTCTCGTGTATAAGTGATACTGTCTTTGTGATATCGATTTTGGTACAAAAGTGATTCTGTTTTATGATTTAGAATCCAGTGAAAAAGTGATTCTATTTTTATGATATTGATTCCAGTGAAAAAGTCATTCTGATTTTATGATACCGACTTCAGTACAAATGTGATACCATTTTCACAATACGATTTATTAAGATTCTATTTTCTTGATAATGTTAGAGTTATTTAATGTATCATTCTAATATTATCAGATTCTGATATTTCTTATACTTAACATTTATCTTTAACTTAACATCGTTTATGTTACTTGAAATGATGTTGTAAAATCTATTACAAATGAACCATTGTATGTTTGAAACGTGTTCAGGTCACTCCAGAATTTAATGAAAATATGACCGTTGTAGAGGAGTTGACCGTTGGGAATTTTTTCCTATAAATAAAAGTCTATTTCAATGAGAAAAGTACTTTTGACAACTTGAACTACATTTTAGAGAGTGGATGAACTTGATGCATGTGAAAAAGATGTGAAGTGTTTTCTAGAGAGAGAGGCTCTTACAACTCTCTATGCTTCGTGTGGATGTCATGAACAACTTTTTTGGGTGTGAACAAATTGTTTAGACTTGCTTCATATAGATTCAGATCGTGTTGATCGTGGGCTTCCGGGTTTGGAAGACAAAGGTTCTGATTTTCTTTTAAATCAAGGGCTTGCGGGGATAGCAAGACAGATACCGATCTTTGGATTGAGGGCTTACCTGGGTTTGGTTAAGACAAACTTTCTTGAAAGTATAAATTAAGGAACCTTTATCCAAGGTTGTTGGATACCCTTTTCTTTGGGTTAAAAGAGTCTTATTGTTACTTGTTTTGTATTACAAGTTGTTTTTATTCCGCTGTAATCTTAACTTTGTTAAAGTTAGAAATTATAACTTTATTATACTTTCCAATTTTGTTACTCTGATTGTATTAAAGATTCTTTATGATTTAAGGTATAATATTTCCTTTAATAAAGTCTTTATTAAGTTCTTATCTTAAGTTTATGAAGTTTAAGAAAATGTTTCTTTAAGAGGTTTTTTGAATGTTTCTTTAAATTTTTTAAACTCAACTTTAAAGGTTCAAAAATAATTTTTAAATTATACAATTCACCCTCCCCCCCCCCCTCTTGGATTTGAGCATCTCATTATACATATTCGATCCTACAACAAACTCACTGGGGGAAATCCAAAGTCATGGGTCAGGGAAATTACCTTCTCACCCACTAGTCCACCCTAGTGATAATGGAGATGTTAGTTCCATCACTCTTCAAAGTGGAACCCAACTTTAAATTCAAAGGATCCATCCATTATAGTCATATACTCTAGATAAAACTTCTATTCCAACCACCTAAAATGATCTAATATAAAAAAAACATTATCCTGAGAAAAATTCTACCAAAGGAAAGAGTGTGTATGTTTACAAGTCACTAGGACCAACTATTACTCTTTCATTTCCCTAACAACCCACCCAAACAAGGAAATAAAAAGAAACCGAACATGATAATGAAATCATGTAAACTTTATAAAAATAGTAAGTTATCCTCACCTTTATTGATTTTGTGAAAAAAAAATTAAGATACACCAAGTTCATAACATAGATTTGTAAACACTAAAAACGAATTAAAGGTGATGAAAAAGTGAGCTTGGGGAGGAATATCTCTGCATTTATTGAGACATCACTTCTCACCATATTAATAGATGATAGAACATTATCTATTACATGCTTCATTGGGGGTATTTATTTTTTTATGTTATTATTTATTTGGGTGATTGTATAAATGTGACGACTCACTCAATTTTATCTTCCTTAAAGGTTGTGGAATTGAATCCCACATGAACTTTTGTTCAACTGGAAAATCGGAGTAACACACACCGAGATGGTTTCTAGAGGATGTTCTTATGGGGGTGAAATTTTAATTTTTCATGCTAATTTTTATGTGGTTACATGGAAGATGATATGATGAATAGACATGCCCCAATTATATTTGGGAGACCATTCTTGAAAAAATCCAAAAACATAACTAATTTCAACAATGGTACATTATATATGGAGTTTGGTGGTGAAATTTTCCACTTTATCATCTCTCATGCCATGAAGAACCCCTCAGAATAACATTCCTCACTTTTAATTAATTCAATTGATGTACTACCTTACATTATAAAGCATCTTTTCTTTCCACTGATACCCTTTATTTGTTTTTATCATTGATCGACATGCTAGTAAATTAGTCATGCATTTAATGTTGTACCAGTTTATAAAAATGGAATACATGAACGTTAATTGATGATTTATTGAGCACTGAGGATCCCATGACAATCGATGATATTTCTAAGATTGAAAAAGATCATTCCTCATCTGAGGATATTACCATTGAGTAGTTAGATGAGACCATTCACATATCACTTCCATATTCCCTCCCATCTATCCAAAATCTACCTGAATTGGAACTTAAACCTCTTCCTCAAAATTTTAAATATTCATGTCTAGAGAATAGAAACAAGCTTCCTATCATCATTATTATTTCACTCCCCCTAGAGCATGAATTGTGACTGCATACCTTTTGATAAAGTATAAAAATTAAATGGGATGGAAACTTCTTAATATTCAAAGTATTATCCCATCAATTTGTATGAATCATATATTATTACATGATGAGACTAAAATAATGAGGCTTATATAGCATCTACTGAACCAAATCTGACTAGATGTTGTCAAAAAAGAGGTAACAAAATTACTGGCTACAAGAATCATTTACCCAATATTTGATAGCCAATGGTTCATACCTGTGTACCTAGTTCCCAAGAAAACTGTTCTTACTATAATTACAAATGAGAATAATGAATTTTTTACAATATTTGTGTAGAATAGTTGGAATGTCTTTATATACTAGCACTGACTAAACCAACACACTTAGAAGTACCATTTCCCATTACCATTCATTGATGAGATGATAGAGAGGCTAGAAAGGAAGTACCATTACTGTTTTATTGATCGGTATTATGGATAATTTTAGATCCATATTCTCCCCTAGGATTATTAAAAGATAACCTTCACATCCCCCATTGAAAAAATTTCATGTAGGAGGATTCCATTTGGTCGATTTAATGCTCTGGGTAATTTTCAGTGATGCATGTTTAGTATTTATTCATATTACCTAGAGGATTTCATGGAGGTATTAATTGATGATTTCATTTTTTATGGATACTCTTTTGATGAATGTCTGAGTAGACTTGGTTATATCCAACATCACTATATTGAAATCAATATTTTGTTAAATTATGGTAAATTCCATTTTATGGTGTGATAAGGTATAGTACTTGGTCGTGTCATTTCTGGGGATGGTATACAAGTATATAAATCAATAGTGGATATCATTTATTCCATATAATTCCTCAAAAATGTGTGGTATGTGAATTCTTTCATAGGACATGATGGATTTTACCATATTTTCATTTTTGAATTTATTAATATTCCACTCTCCTCCCCTAATTACTAAAAAATGAAAAGGAATTTTTTTTTGATAAATAATGTGAGGAATTTTTTAATACATTGAAATGGAGTCTCACGTCACCCCCAGTAATCCAAATACCTTGGTGGGATTTACCATTTGAGATAATGTGTGATGTATCTAACTATGCAGGTGGGTAAGTCTTATTACAAAGGGTCGATCGAGTTACACATGTCATAGATTATGCCTTACACACATTGTATCGTTCCCAAGAGAACTACACCACAACTAAAAAATAAATCCTTTCCATTTTGTTTACCTTGTATAAAATAGGTCATACCTTTTAAGGTAAAAATACATTGTGTTCTAAAATCATGTATCCCTCTGATATCTCGTTATAAAGTCAGAATCCAAACCATGTCTCTTTCATTGGATGATCCTACTTCAAGAATAAATCTAGAAATTAGGGATAAGAAAAGATCAGAAAATATGGTAGCTTACCATATCAGTTGGATCCTATAATCCTCAGGCATTCACTCATACACATGTATTCTCATAAATGACATGTTTACTAATAATAAATTTTTCTGAGTGTAAGATTTTATTCCTTGGTATGTTGAATTTGTAAATTATTTGGTAGCATTATGCATTCCAACTAATTTCAACAAAAACCAACCTCACGGTCTAAAACACAAGTGATGTTGGTACATTTTGGATGACCCCTATGTTTGGTGAACATGTAGATATCATGTCCTCAGGTTTTTTGTTCCTAAGAGAGAGTTTTAGTCCGTCTATAGGTTCTAACACACTCTTTCTTGTAGGAGCCACTTTGGACACAACAAACTACTCCAAAGGTCCTTAATTCGGGTCTCCTATGGCCAAAATTATTTTGGTATGCCCATTATTTTTTTAAATATTTTACTCATTGTCAAAGAATAAGTAATTTTTATAAAATAAATAAAATTTTAAAAAACAAATCTCTTCCTTGACATTTTTTATGTTTTAGGAATTGAATTTATGGGTCTATTTCCTAATTCCTTTGGAATCTTATACATTCTTATTGAATTTGATTACATGTCAAAATGGGTAGAGGAACGATCTATGAGGAATTATGATTCCAAAACAATCTTATAATTTTTTAGAACCAAAATTTTCTATAGGTTTGGATTACCTAGGTTCAACTTTAGTGGTCGGGGTTCTCATTTCTACAACTGAACAATGCAATCACTTTTGCATTGGAATGGGGTCGGGTATCAAGTTTCTACGGCACATAACCCACAAACGAATGTTCAATCCAAGGTGTCGAATTGAGAGGAAAACAATTATTGAAAAAATGGTTTAACCCAATTGGAAAGATTGGATTCCTTGTTGGATTACCATACTTCCTTCAATACTACCATTTGAATGTCAACAAATGAGATATTTTGGGAAGATTTTTCACTTCCCTATTGAGATAGATAACTAGGACACCTAGGTCATTAAAAAAATAAAATCATAATTTTTCTAGTGTGGCTTCCCAAAGGAAGTTACAAATTTAGAATATGGTGGAAATGAGAATAGATTCATACGAGAACTCCCAGATTTATTAGGAGAGAACCAAGGTTTCCCATAATCATCTCGTCCTTTATCGTCAATTCAACATTGGGAAAAAGTTCCTCCTTTTCAATGTAAGGCTGAAGTTTCACCAAAGTAAGCTTTATTCCTATTGGTTTGGCCCATAAACTGTTACTAATGATTATTAATTTGGTGTTTTCAGGTTACCAACAAATAAAAAGCAAACCTTCATAGCCAATGGGTTGCAGTTGATGCACTTTCATGAAGCCCTTTTAGAGTCCCCGGTGGAGGAAATCCAAGTTCAAGAAAAAAGCATATGAATGACACCCACTAGGTTTTATTCTCCCTTCCTACATTATCCTTTATTATAGTGAGCAAACTATATACTCTAGGTGTGAGGTGGATGGGTATATTTCTGAGTCAGTTAGAAATTTTTATCATCATTTTTTTACTCTTTTTTTCTTACTACATTATATTGTTACCCCCCCCCCCCTCCCACTTACACTTGTGCTGAAATATTCATTTTTGAGTCACAAATAATCAAGGAAAATTATTCCCACATAATAATGGAAAAGGATGCCCACTTAGTGATTAAAATTATTGAAAATGCATTAGGAATTTCCCTATTTCAGGTTGTTTTAACATTTTCTCACCGATGAAATGTGTGTTTTAAAAAAATTAATAATAAGGTTTGGATTTTTTCTAGAATATTTGTTTTCTTCGATGATATAAATTATTGTATCACATTAAAACCTTTGATAATAATAGTACCCTTAGTGTGAGTATTTTATGGGAAAGTTGTGCCACATAATTTCTCCACACATTTTCCCCCAACCATAAAGTTTGATTTTTTTCTTACTCAATAAAAGGTACATATAAGTTAGGTTAGTATTTATCAACTACCCAAAATGATTTTTCTATATGCTCATTCTTTATCTAATATTTTTCAATACTATACATGATTGAGCTATGTGTGTGTACCTATTATCTTACTATTTTACACCCTAAAAACACAAAATAAAAAAAGAAAAAATTGAAAAATATGGATTGTAACTTGGGTAGGTCAAAAACCACTCTTCCATGACTTTTTCTCTTACTATAAATATTACAATTAGTTTCGTGAGAAGATCAAACAAGGGTTCAGTGATGAGTGTGAGATTTGTTCCAAGATTAACTTTTGAAAAAAACCACAATAATAATAAATGGGGTTGAGATTAAATTTAAAAAATATGTGGATATCTAGTTTTGGAGCTTAAGGTTTAACTTACATAAATGATTAAGTGATATGGTCTTGAAAATTTGATGTAAATGATGTAGGGAAGGTTCGGTGGACAAAATCATTAAAATAGAATTTTTTAAAAATAAACTGTATTTACTAGATATAAAGTGGAAAAAAATAGCATGAATGGTTTTCACACACACAAGTGGATAATTAATTATATGGTTACCTTTTGAATTAATTTCTCATATTGGTAACATGAATCTCTTAGAATTTTTTTCTGATACAATTTATGAGAGATATTTTTCTATGATCACTAAGAATAACTCATTAGTGTGATTTTTTCTTTGATAATATTGATATCACGGATTAAATATTCATTTAATTTTAAATATTCATGAATTTGGTAATATATTCATTAAAAAATTTTGAAATGTGATTTTTCTTAGGAGTGAACATTTTTAAGTTTGGTGGTGTGATCACATCATGATTCACTATTTTATTTCACCCTTACACCACTGTATTAAATGATTTTGTTTACAAATTAAAAATATTAAAATAATTTTCACTTTATGTTTGATTAAATGATTTAATGTTTATCACTATTAGAAAATTATATTTCAATTTTTTTATATTTTCATTTTGGTTGGTTTTGATTTGGAGGGCCTCGGGAAAATTTGAAGAAAATAGGGCAAATTCCACCGGAATCTGAGAACATATGTGGACTCAAATGCACACTTCTACTAATAAGTGATTTAAATTAACCTGAAATTTTTTGAGATGATACAAAAATAAATTTTCTATAACTTTTATAAATATACCCAATCCTAATTCATCTATTAATGGTCCCAACTGAACTAGTCT
Source organism: Viscum album (assembly GCA_963277665.1). NCBI lineage: Eukaryota > Viridiplantae > Streptophyta > Magnoliopsida > Santalales > Viscaceae > Viscum > Viscum album. The sequence goes on along the minus strand of OY728129.1, from coordinate 407,016,162 downwards.
ATTAAGGGAACCGAATATTCCCAAAGTGAAAAGTTGTTTGTCATATTTCATCCATATCTGGAACTGTATGGCTAGAAATGATGCCAAAGTTTCAGCAGATATAGTTAAGATGTGGTGTAACAACATTTTAGTTTTCTCTAAAGTGATAGAATACTATTATTTTTTCAAAAATCATGTTCCAAGTGGTTTTAAAAAAAATTATTCCCAAAACCACCATCAACTTTTCTTATAACATTACAACTTCAGCACCCCATTTGTATGTTCAACTAGGAAGAAAAGCACTATAATTTTGAATACCGAAATGAGTCCTATATTTATTCAATAATATTTTGTTTCCCTTATCCTCATAGGGATACTAAGGATAAAGGAGATGCTATGTCTGAGCCACCACCTCCTTCGGATGGTGAGAAAACAGCGGATGATCATTTTGAGAGAGCTACACACACTTGGCAGGGAGTTCTAACACATGTTATTCGAATGGTTTTGGGTAATTTTTGTGTTAAATATTTCACTTATGTTTTATATTAACACCATTTTCCTATTAATTCTTTTATTTAGAATAACTACGTGAAACGATTTCCATTTTAACACTAATTGGGCTGAGATTTCAAGTGGGAATCTTGGGTTGTTCTAATTGGACAACACAAGAATCCTCTTTCTATCACATATAAAAATGATTTTAGTATTATTTGGTATCCATTTATCTATAGTTGAGATCCAAACCTTGAAAACATGACTGTTTTGTAATGGGTTGGTTCTTTATTCATCATTTTGAGAGATAAGAGGGGAATCAAGATCCTGACAACCCTAAACCAAAGGAATCTATCGAACAATGTGAAATTTTCAGAATAATTAACTATCCAAGATGTGTAGTGAAATTTAAGTGACCTCCTTCTCTCATAATTCTAAAAACAAAAATTTCCTTTTTCCAAATATTGAACTCATTCATTAATTCATATTATTTTTAAAATAGTTTTCAAAACCACCCCCTCTATTGGTATTTTTATTAAAAAACACTTTAAACTTCCAATGCTCCTTGAGATCTGACATGGGGTCTTCTATATGCTATAAAATTATCATTAAATCATAATGAATGTTATATATCATTAAAAAATATTCAATAACCTCTAGTGGGAATCTATTCTTCATTACTATAAAACAATGATGGTATGATGTAGATTCATTTTTAGATCCATCAACAAATAAAGGATTTATCATAATTCAATTATTTTATTTCTTAAGTTAATTATAAATAATATGTGATGACACGTTTATTTTGTTTTGTGTTTTATCCATTTTATATATTATTTAATTTTGTTACATTGTTCATGATGTTCATATTCATGTAAATATAATATTAATAATCGATCATGAAAAAAGAAATTCTAGGAATGAATCATCACACTCATCTATTGTGCCCAGAATCTTCAAGTGGTGTCAGAGCAAGTCACATAAGTTTTTATAATTATTTAAAGATCATTGATTGATTTATGGATTTTTAATTTATTTTTCAATTTCATTTTACTAGTTCTTAAATATTAATTTATATATATTCTTATTCATATTAATTTTTCAAAAATATAATCAAATCAAATAATTTAATGAATGAAATAATTTAAAAGATCTCATTTGGATGTTTCGTGAAATATGTATGGAACCCAAGAGTACATGCCATAAAACATAGAGGAAAATGTTGTGTACTAGTGTTCAATGCACCAAGAATTAATTCATAATAAATTATAGTCATGTGTGTTTATTACACCCAGTGTAATTAATTTTACACTAAATGTTGACTATTCTAACCTGGCACACAGTAATCTGGAGTACACTCCATGTAACTTTAGTTATAGAGACCCTACATTTTCTAACATGAATATTACATAATTTTAAATAAAAACAATATAATAGTTCTACAAATCTAGGAACCAAAGGTTTAGTGTCTTGGGAAAATTACACCTATACATAATTTTTACATAACAGAATAAAAATATTTATTTAATTTCTTCTTTTCAAGATTCTTATTGGACATTGTGTTCTCCTTTACTGTAAGAAATAACCTTAGGATATACATCAATGAAAGGGGTGAGATAAAGACCAGTAAGAGGATAGATAATAACATGAATCAATATAGCATGTTTGAGAATAATAATCACCATTATAAAATAATCATGGGATCATCATCATAATTATGAGAATAAGTATTAGATAAAGGCATATAATTAGGCAATGCATAAAAATGAAACATCATATCTTAGTGGTTAAATACCACAAATAGTTATGAAGAAATATATCATCATGTACGTTCATATTACACTTTATATCATGAGATTAGTCACATTACCCAATGAATTAGATCACTATATGATTCTAGTCACACCCATCACATCAAATCGTTTACATGTGCTATATAATTTCGGGTGCACATGTTACATCATAACATTTTTATTATCATTAATGGAACCTAAAACATATATCAATCATTGAAAAAAATAGTGGAAGGTATTGGAATTAATTTAATTAATCATACATTCATCAAAATTGTCATTGCCAAGATAAAAAGGGAATAAGATTATCGCAATCAATCTTGATTGAAGAAGAAACAATCTTAAGAGAAGTAAAAGATGTGTTTTGTAGAACTAGGAGTTCTTTGGAAAAATATTTTCATTTTTCATTAAACTAGATTGGAAACATTTATATAATAAAAAATAAAATGTATGGAAATCTAAAATATATTTATAGAAAAATAAAGGATCATCCATACTAAAAATTGAGTGAAATAGAGAAAACCCAAAGAAAGAGAGTTGGGTTTTAGAATTCCCTTTACCTTATATCTAAAAAAATTATTCACTTAAATATCAGGGATAATAAAATTAAATTTATTAATTTAAAAATTCATATCCTTTTATACATTAATTAGATTCATTTTAGTTTTATTAATTTTATTTATGGGCTTTTTGATGAGTTATATTGTTCAATTTCATAATTTGGGAGTGTTCGTTTTATCGGTTTTCATTATTAGTTCGTGTGTATATGAGTATGTAAAATGGGAATGATTCTCCCAAATTGGAATTATATATTATTAATTAACATAAACAATTTTATTTGTTACTATATTTCATTTTTTAGATGGTATGATGATGAATCATTAGACAAATATTTAATGAAAATGATTTAATTTATTTGGTGAATTTCACGACCATTATGATGTTATATCATGTTATTTAAAATACAGATTATATATTGGTTCTAAAACATTATATATCATATAATATTTATAATAAAATATTATTTAATAATAATTATTGTATTATAATCAGACATTAAGGTGGTAGAAAAAAATTAGAGTGCATCATCCACGGTGGCGGTAAATCGACACACCACGGATGATATTTTCATTTTTATAATAAAAGGAAAAGGTAAGACATTAGAATATTAATTATTCCATTTAAATAATAAAATTACAGTATATAAAAGACAATATAGTTATCATGCATCTTGTATAGGTGGAGGTGATGAGAGGATAAGAAAATAAATGAAATTGAGAAGAAATTAAAATGAAAAGAAATAGGGGTTTACCACTTGAATTTCTCCTCCTTGAGAACCTCATTAGGGAAGACGGTATGATATGTTAATGATAATAATAGCTCATGTATGTGGGGTAGGTACTTGGGTAGATTATTTTGAAGAACATGGACAATTTTTAAATCTTAAAAGGTGTGAGGAGAAGAGGTCGTGATGGGTGGTGTTTATAGGGGAGGAGAGGTGTGGTTTCTCAATATTTTATTCATTAGATCATTATTTTGGCTCAAGAATATGAATATTTTTGAGAATTATCACTAAATATATTAAAATAATTAAGGATATTATGATATTTTGGGCTTACATTATCCTTACATCATATATGACTATATAATTCATGTATTTAGATTTAATTATAAATTATCGTATTTTACTATCCCCTAAAAATTTAAGTATTTCATAAAAATACCAAAAAAATCTACCTAACCATTTTTTTTCCTATATTTAAAAAACTAAATAAGTTAATGCGAATAGATTTCTAAATATGGTAAATTTAATTTTTAATTAAAATCGTTATTTATTTGGAAAATACTGATTTTAAATTTATAATTTATATTATTATAATTCGAAAAATTAATTAAGGTATCATAAAAATATATTATAATCATAGGAAAACAAAATATTAATTTATTAATTTATTAATCTATTCTTTAAAATTAATTTTCATTTAAATCATTAGAGTAATTATAAAAATGTAATTAAATATTTTTGACTTATAAAAATACAAACACTTAATTAATAATTTTTCAAACATTTATTTACTTATACTATGATATAATTATATCATATTATCATTTATAAGATGCCTAAATTTTATCCATACTTTCATAGGTAAGGTCAATATTATATTGGGAAATTTACTATTCCTAATGGTCATAATACTATTCCAAAGGAGAAGTTATTATTTCATTGGTAAATGTTCCTTAACTTCTATAAATACCTCTTATTCAATTTATTCCTAATTTTTAAAGTTTTTATTGTGTTCTATAAGTGATTTAATGTTATTTATACTAACTTTCAAAAAAATGTTATTTATACTATATTAATAAATATAAGGAATTTATATTCATAATGTTTTGGTTCATTACACCCCCCCTATGAAATTTCTCCCTCAAAATTTCATTTTACATACTATGGTGAAAATAAGTGAGGGTACTTCTCATTCATTACTTCCACCCATTCCCAAGTCACTTCTTCATACTTACGGTTTCTCTATACTACTTTGACCCAGTGAATAGTCTTATTGCATATAACATTATCTATACATCCCAAGATCATCACTAGCATCTCCTTGTAAAAGAGATCATTTTACAACTTTACCACCTATGGATTCAGTACATGTGAGGGATTCGATATGTACTTCCTTTAGAAGGATACATGGAATACATTCTGTACTTGAGACATGGTTGGTGGAAGTGCCTGTCAATAGGCCACAACTCCGACTCGATAAAAAATCGAAAAGGGGATGATGTACCTAGGCCACATCATTTGTTTATTCCCAAATCTCATGATCCTCTTAGATGGAGATATGTGGAGGAATACCATGTCTCCATACATAAAATCTAGCTCTCGTTGACGATTATATACATAACATGTTTGTCAACATTAGGCATCCCTGATGTGTTGTGGAATGGTTTTCACCTTTCCCATTATTTCTTCAACCATTTTAGGTTCTATAATATTACATTCACTAACTTCATCCTAGAGTGCTGATGTTCTATATATTTTCCCAAAAGGGCTTCATATGGATCCATTTTGAAACTCAAGTGGAAACGGTTGTTGTATGAGGACTCGACCAGATGTAAATATTGGGCATATCCTCCTTTGAAGTCCATAAAATATTACCTATACATGTATTCCAATGTTTTAATATTTCTTTTAGATTGGACATAAGTTTTAGGATGATAATCCATACTGACGTTCATCTCAATACTTAGAGAATTGTATAACATTGCATCCTCTAGATGTATTTGGATGTCTAGTGATAAAGTTCATGGTGATGTTTCCCCATTTTCATGTTGGTATGGGTAATGGATGCATCACCCCCTTTTAAATTTTTCTTTTATACTTCACATGATGGAATACTAGGCACATTGATTTATAATAAGTGATCTCCTTCTTCATATTTTCCCACCAATAGTTCTCTCAGATATATCAATACATCTTTTTTCTCCCTGGATAAATAGATAAGGTTAAGCTATTTGAATCATTCAGAAGATCCTTATTTATCTCTAGATTTGATGGTACAAATAGTCATGACCCAAATATTGCAAATTTTTCCTCATACATTTTTAACTCTAATGATTTCCACTTTCTCATACCTTCTACCTTATTTTGAATTTCAACATCATTTCTTTAAGAATCCATTATTTTTTCAATGAGGGATGGTTGAGAAATCATTTGAGAAGGTATTGATTTTGTTCCTTTCATAATGATTCCCATTTCTATACTTTTCAAATATAATAATATTTAAACCTTATCAATTCTAATCATTGATAAAGATCTAGGATCCTTTAAACTTAGATCATTCTCTACCTTAGTCACTTTACCAGGATCATAGTGGATTGATCAGTCATAATACTTGATGAGATATAACCATCTTCTATGGAAAATATTGAGCACCTTCTGTGTGAATAGATATTTTAGGCCCTCATGGTCATCATCTATCTCATTATTCTCCCTATAAAGATAAGGATTCCAAATTTTCAATGCATAGATCATAGCTGCCAACTCCAGATCCTGTGTAGGATAGTTTTTATCAGTAATTTTTATCATCCTTGAGGTGTAGTCTATCAAATTAAAAAAATTCATTAGTAAATAACATATCCCTTCTTTTAAGAATCACTGCATTCTACAAATAGTTCCCCACCTATCAGAAGTGTGAGTATTGGCGTGGTGATGAGCCTCTTTTTTAACTATTTGAAGAAGTATTGACATTCACTAGTCCAGACAATATTTTCTCCCTTCCGAGTAATTTTGTGTAGTGGGTTTGAAGATCATGAGAATTTATTCACAAATCACTGGTAATACCCAGCTATACCAAGGAAACTATAGGTCTCTATTACAAATGTTGGAATGGGCCACTCTTTGATTTCCTTTGTCTTGGAAGGTTCCATATATATTAATTTATTGGTGATAATAATCCACATGAATTATAGATCCTCTATCCATAACTCAAATTTATAATACTTTTCATAAGTTTTCCTTCTTAGTAATATCTTTGGCATAGTATTCAAATGCTCCTTATTTCCTTCTTATTATTAGAGTATATTAGAATATCATCAATAAATACTACCACAAATGTTTCAAGGTAATATCTAAATCCTCTTTTTAGTATGTCCATGAATATTTCTGGACCATTGGTGAGTCCTAAAGGAATTACTTTGAACTCATAGTTTTCATACATCATTCAAAATTCAGTATTAGGAATATCTTCCTTAATCTCATTTAATTTGTGATGTCCCAACCGAAGTTCCACATTAGATAAATAATTTTCCCCATGAAGTTGATAAAAAAAATTAACTATCCTTGGAAGGGGATGCTTTTTATTTATCTTTATTTTGTTGAGCTCATGAAAATATTTATAGATGCGCTTATCCATCCTTCTTCTAGATGAAGATGCCTGGTACACCCCATGGTAAAGCACTCCAGCATATAAAACACTTGTCCATATTATCTTGGAAGTAATTCTTCAATTTTATAAGACAATGTATGTCATTGTATAAGGTCTCTTTGATATATGAGGAGATCTAGGAATTAGTTCAATTAAGAACTCAACCTCTCGGTCAAGAGGAAGACCAATCAATTCTTCAAGGAACACATTAGTGTAGTCCCTCACAAAGGGAATGTAATCAATCATGATTATATCCTTTGTCTCGATCATTTGAGCCAGATAATCTTCCTCGTAAGGAAATAATATCCTCACATGAGATGATGGATCCAAATAAGATTCATCCTCCTCCTTACACTTGTATAGAATTAGAGGATACTTTGGGATGTGAAGAGTGATATCACTTTCCTGACAGTTGGTATTGAATTTGTATAAAGATAGCCAACCCATGCCCAAAATAGCATAAAACTATATCAAAATGAAGTAATATGGTATTTTCTTGGAGATTATGTCCACAAAAATTAATCATGGAGGAGTTATATATTTTGGATGCAATAATTTCCCCATTTTTTGTTCTCGTAGATAGATCAACCTCCATATTTTGAGGTGGTTCTTGAATAGTTATACTAATATTTAAATATATGAAAGAATTCATAGGACCAAAATCAAATGGTAAGTTCACTATTCATGAATAAATGACCATTATACATGAAACCACATCATTTTCGGGATATAATTTTGAATTAGTGATGGAATAAGACATCTCTTTATCCTTTGTATTTTATGGCTGGTGATGTTGATTACCCTTGAGGACTTGAGGTTTCTTATAGTAGATTTCATAGTTCCCTTGATCCCTATAGTTGAATCATTGAACTATGGGTGGTTCTATACATTCCACACCTAAATAATCCTTTTTCATTATGTATCTTCAACATTCATGAGATTAGTTTCCTTATATCTCGAAATTATATAATTTCCTTTTCTATTTGAGGAAATTCCCATGATGCTTCTTACCAAATTTTTTACATGTGGGTGGTTGGGTTTTAATTCCACCCTTTTCATTTTATCCTCTAGCATGATACTCTGTATTTTTTTATCACCATAATTTTGGGACCATTCACCAAACTCCACCTCCACTTTGAGTTCACATTTAACAACTTCTTTATAAAAACTAATGTCTTGAATTTATGGAGCCTTTCGAATGTGTGGTTTTAATCCACTAAATAATCTATCAATTTTTCAATAATTTTTTATGAAAAAACCCAAAGAGTACCTTGCAAGAATTATGAAATCTGCTTTATAGGACATTATATATTATCCTTCCTTTTTCTTCTACTCTATGAATTCTCTCTCAATATTTCTATGAAGATTTTTATGGAAATACTTGTTAATAAAAATTATCTTAATGTTATACCACTCCACCCCTTCAATTTATTCCTTCAATTTGGTGGTCTTAATAACTTCCCACCATTGGTTAGCCTCTCCATCAAAATGATAAATTTCTAGATTCACCTTCTTTGTATTATTATAGAATATAATAAAAATGATATTAACAATTGAGTTGAACCACTTTTTTGTGATGAGTGGATCATAAGATCCTCTAAATTTCAGTGGTCTTTAGCTCATAAAAAACTCGATAGCCAGTTTCTCCCTCTTAGGTGAATGATGAAATTCCAAGTTATTCATTTTATTCATCATATCCTTGTACAACTTGTTAAGAATCACCATGAAATTTTGAACTCCACCTCCCCCAGAATTGGGGATTACGTTCAAGCAATTGTTGTATTGTCCCTCGTATGGGTTGTGGGTCTGGTTTCTCCTAGATCCTTCTATTTTCTAAAATAGATAAGGATAGAAAACATATAAGTAAACAAGTCATGAATAAATAATTTATTCCTTTGTGAAATTAATTCTAATGGTATATCATGTGGGATTCAAATTTTTATCATTTTTTAAAAAAAAATCTTGTGCACTTACTTGGTCTCATACAAAGGGTTTTAACTAAAGTTCTATAATACTAATTCCCAAATTAACTTAACTATGCCCTGATACCAACTATATAGAACCTAATTTTTCTTACACTAATATTACATAATTTTAAATATAAACAAAATAATAGTGCTAAAAACTAGGATACAAAGGTTTAGTGTCTTGGGAAAATCATGACCATATATAATTTTTACATAAAAAATAATAAGAATTATTTAATTTCTTTTTCTCTAGATTCTAATTGGGCCTCATGTTCTACTTTAGTAAAAGTAATCAACTAAGGAAATAAATTCATGAAATAGGTGAGATAAATACCATTAATAGTATTGATAAGAACATGAATCAATATAGAAAGGTTGAGTATAATAATCAGCATCATAACATAAGCATAGGATCATTATCATAATCATTAGAATAATCATTAGATAAAGGCATGGAATGTGGAAATGCATAAAAATTAAACATAATGTAATAGTGGTAAAATACCGATTATATTTGTGAACAAATATAGCATCAAGTTCATGAATATTCTACTTTATCTCATTAGATTCATTACATTACCCAATTCATTGGATCACTATATGATTTTGGGTGCACCTGTCACATCATAATATTTAAATTATCATGAATTCCACATAGAACATAGATCAATCTTGAATATAAAATATCCCATGGAAAGGAATGAGTTTCATTTCATAAATCATACAATTATAAACTTTTTATTTTCCAATATAAAAATGAAATAATATTTCTAGTATCAATCTGTATTTAAGAAGAAGAAATATCATGAGAGGTGAAAAGTGTGTTTTTTATAAATAATAGTTATTTTTGAAGAACCATTTAATTTTCCTAAAACTGGATTGGAAACATGTATATACTCTAAAATAAAAGGTAATAAAAATTAAATTTTATTTATATAAAAATAAAGGATCTTCCATACTAAAAATGGAGTGAAAGAGAGAAAACCCAAAGAAAGATAGTTTGGTTCAAGAATTACCTTTACATTATGTCTAGATAATTTATTCACTTTAATATCCTGGATAATCAAATAAATTTCATTAATTTAAAATTAAATAACCTTTTATACATTAATTTAATTCATTATAGTTTTAATAAGTTCATTTATGGGCTTGTCGGTGAGTTATAGAGTTCAATTTCATCGTTCAAGAGTGTTTGTTTTCTTGGTTTTCATGATCGGTTTTCTTGTATATGAGTATGTAAAATGGGAATGACTATAAAAAATTGGAATTATATGTTATTAATTAAAATGAAAAAATTTATTGGTTATTATACGTAATTTTTTATATGGTGTGAGGATGAATCATTAGATAGATAGTTAATGAAAATGATTTAATTTATTTGGTAGATTTTAAGACCATTATGAGCTAGTATCATTTTATTTAACATCGTAATTATATAATGTATCCAGAACATTATATAACTTATAATATGTATAATAAAATCTTATTTAACTATAATTATTGTTTTATAACTAGCCTTGAAGGTATTAATGAAAAATTAAAATGCATCATCCACGGTGGCGGTAAATCGACACACCACGGATGATATTTTTATTTTTAGGATAAAAGGAAAAGTGGAGAGATTAGAAGATGAATTATTCCATTATCATGATAACATTACAGTATATAAAATATATTTTAGTCATCATTCTTCTTTTATATGTGTAGGTGAGGATAGGATAATAAAAATAAATGAAATTAAAAATAAATTAAAAGGAAAAGAAAGAGGGTTTTACCACTTGAATTGTTTCTCCTTGAGAACCTCCTTAGGTAAAGGATTTTAGTCTTTTTGTGAGACCAGGAGATCTTATGTGTTTGGGAGGGGTTTTGGAAGAGTATTGGGCATAACTTGGAAAATTAATAAATCTTTAAATGTGTGAGGAGAAGACATGGTGAGGGGTGATATTTATAGGAGAGGAGATAGATGTTTTGTCAATATTTTTTTCATTAGATTATTATTTTGGATAATGAATAATAATATTTTGATAATTATCACTAAATATATTAAAATAATTATGTGGAGTTAAATATTTTGGTATTACATCATCCGTACATCATCTATAACTATAATTCATGTATTTAGCTTTTATCGTAATTTATTGTAATTTATTATCCACAAAAAAAGTCAAGTATTTTAGAAAAATACCAAAATAAAATTACCTAAACATTATTAAAAATTTATAATTCATAAATTGACTTCATTTTATAGAAATTATTTTCTAAATATGATAAATTTAATTTTTAATTAAAATCATCATTTACTTAGAAAATAATAATTTTGAAATTATAACTAATTTTATAATACTTCAAAAAATTAAGTAAAGTCTAATAAAATTATATTATAATCATAAGAAAACAAAATTTTAATTTTTTAATCCTTTTTATGAAAATAATTTTTCTTTTAAATATTTATATTAATTATAAAATTTTAATTAAATATTTATGACTTACAACAATTCCAAAAAATAACTAATTATTTTTTAAACATTTATTTACTTATACAATGATATAATTTTATCATATTATCATTTATAATATGTGTAGATTTTATACATTCTTTCGAAGGTGTGGTTACTATATTATTGGATAATTTACTATTCTTAATGGTCACAATACTATTCTGATGGTAAAGTTGCTACAATGGTCAAATTACTATTCCATTTGTATGGTTTCCTTAACTTCTAGAAATGACTCATATTCTATTCATTATTCATTTATAAAGATTGTATTGTGTATTAAAGTTCTTTTATGTGATTTATACTATGTGACATAATTATTAGAAGGGGTTTTCTATTGATAAAATTTTGGGTCGTTACATTAGTACACGATGTGCAGTCCCACAGTCAAGGATGATTCATGTATCTTTTTACACCTCCTACCTAACTGGTGATTGTTTAACTCATAGACCACATTCCGTGTAGCCCATGTACATGCCATGTACTCCAATTTTTTATATGGAACAATTACACACTGAGGCTCTAGGAATGTACCTTGTATAAACGATGAGAAAATTACACTCTGTGTAGCTAGCTTGCACGCGACTTGTACTTATACCAAATTATGAAAATTATAAAATTAATTTTTGATACCATGTAAACCTTATCAAAATTTGATTTCATGTGTTAATTATGTTTATAGGACATTTCATGGGATGATATTATATATATATATAAATTATTAAATAATTTATTTGTAATTTATAGATCAACATGTCATTTATAAATCGTATTACAGTTTCTAATCAACACATTGAGGCATTACATGCTATGATAAAGAATAAGAATCATTTGAATCATTTGATCATTAATTTGATATTACATATCATGATATTATGTGATAATTAATGTATTCCATATTCTGTAAGAGTAAACAGTGTATGATTATAATGCATGTTGGGTAGTTAATATGTGTAATCATCGTGATATCTCCAAAGTATATTTTTATTATAAAAAGTTGATTTTAAATAAAATTTTTTAATTTTTTTAAAATTACAATGGATGAGAATATAATGGAAATTAAAATGATAATTGAGATATAATAATTGAATAATTAATTATGATAATTAATTGATTCGTACATGATTTATTAGAAATTTTTTCATAATATAAAATCCATAAATTATATATATTATGTTGGTATAGCCTTCAACTACATTAGTTAAAATCAGGACATAGTTCAAATTTCTTAACCAACCAAAGCTGTGGTGCTTTTAATTATCGGGGAATAATAACATTATGTTTTGGGTTAGCATTACATAGTTCACATCAAGGATTGACTACCAAATAGGATGTGGTGTAATTGGGAGGAAAGGGTTGAGGAAATCAAATTTGAGGATTCTAGGATTGGTGAGACCACCCAATAGATCAAGGAACTATGAGTAAATGCTTTTAGAGTTTGGAATGAGTACCTAAAACCATTCAAATTTTTTTACCAACCAAATTGGGTGTAATGAGAAGGGGAACATGGATAATTACAGCTAAAATGTCCATGAAATATAATAATCCTAAGCCATTGGTGAGGGATATTGATTTTTGATAAAATAGTGGGAGATTAATAAATATAATATTTATTTATTTGTATAAATTTTATCAAATAAATTACTAAAACTATGTTATATTATTTATATATTTATTAATAAAATAAATTCATATATATCAATGTGATCCATACTTTAGAATTATAAACTCTTGGTTGGCACAAATTTCATATAATAGAAATGACACTTACGTATTATCCTACACCATGAAAATAAATTGTATGTACTGGAAGAACATATTCCCTGTGTGCTTGGTAATGAGACTAGTGTGTAATAGATGTCTTTCTATGGGATAAAATTAAATGATGAAATAGACTTTTAAGGGTTAATTCTATAATTCATAACCAATTATATTTTGAAGCAACATATGAAAATGGATTCATATAGCATGATATATCACCTTCGATATCTCAATTAAGAGATTGAGTGATAAGGGAGATATGAGATCCCCAATACACTTTTTTCACCTATTCTTAGCGATCTGGTTCCATCTGGACTACATGTATCCAATATTATAGTCTTTATTGAATGCTTACACATATTAGGGATTATATTATTGAGTGATTTTTACATAGATATCATACTTTCCTCACTACCAACGACCTTCTCTAGTTTTATTGTTATTTACAACATGATAAATAATGAGAAGAATCTTTCATAACATCTTACTCTGATACTTCAAGTGGATAATTAAATGGGGAATGACAAAACTACATTCTATATGGTCAATAAGAAAATGAAGGACAAGGTGAAGGGGCCCATGACTCATAACAAGTCTAAAGCTCATGCGACCCATAATTCCAAGAAGAGAAATATATAGAGTTATGGAAAGGAAAAGGATGAAATATTTTTTTCATGTTGAAATAATGGACTCTATAATAAGTATTGATCCCAAATGAAATTTAAAGATAAATTTTCCTTGATTATCTTGTGTAATATTTCAATAGATACATGTTGGTTACTAGATATAGCTTTTGGTTCTCAAATATGTATCCAAATGCAGTAAACCAAGTAGATTATAAAATATTTCTAGAGGAGTGGTGGATTTATGAGGTTCCAATAGTTTGAAGATGGATTATCTATCCATTAGAGAGTACCACCTTTCATTCCCAATAGAAATGATATTGTTTTTAAGGGATTGTTATTGTGTAAAACATTTCACCATGAACATAATTTATTTATCATGACTTGATGTGGATGATTTTATTTTAAATTATGGAGATAAACCTTATTTATTTCAAAATGACAACATATGTTATGTTATGGTGTATTTAAATAACATTTATTATGTATTAAATTATGAAAACTATTTATTGGGAATAGATAATGAATCAGTTTCACACAAATCATATGAGTCATCACTATATTGGTCATGTAAATAAGAAGCGTTTGAAAAATATTAATAAAGATGGTTATTTATAAAGTTTTGAGAAAAAAATTCTTGAAGTATATCATGTTTATTTATAAGGTAAAATGAACAAACCACTATTTGGAGGACTGGTTAAAAGGACCATAGAGATTCTAGGATTAGTACACACTAATGTGTGTAGACTATTTCTAATAGAATATTGAGGTGGATATTCTTACTTCATAACTTGTATGGATGACTTTAGTATAAATGGAAATGTCTACTTAATGAGGTATAAGTCTGAGTCCTTCGATAAACTCAATGAATTAAGGAATGAAGTATAGAATCAACATGGAAAAAAGATAAAAAATATTTGATCAAATCGAGGTAGTGATGATCATAAACAATAGTTTATCTAATTTATAAAGGAGTATGCGATTCTACCTCAAATCGCTCTACCTTAAAAAAATTGGAATGGTATTAGTGAATAGAGTATTCATACCTTGATAGACATAGTAAGGTTAATGATGAGTCAAACTGGTATTCCATTACCCTTTTATGGATATGTATTACAAACTACAACATGTACATAAAACTGAGTAACAAGTAATGAAAAAAATGTAATTCCCTTCAAATTAAGGAGTGGAAATAAAAAAATTTGTCACATACATGTGTATGGGTCGTGAGGTTTATGTCAAGGCCTTCCCATGTAATAAAATAGAACCATAGGGTACAAATTGTATTGTTATAGTGTGACAACCAGGTCCCGATGACAGCACAGACACCCCGCCTTAACATGACCGTCGGGTCATGGCCTACCAGGTACCACCAGTTGCCCCACAGACATGTGGGGCCCACCCCAGGGTCCACCCACGTGCCTGAATGGGTCATCTGACTAATGAATGTCCCCATAGTCCAACACATGTCCTTTCTAGTGTGTTTTGTCCTCACTCACACACAACCTGAGAGACTTCCCAAAAGGTCACCCATCCTAATTACTACTTCAGTCCAAGCACGTTTAACTGTGAAGTTCTAATCAGACAGGCTCCCAAAAAGAAAGGTGCACCTTGTTGACATGAGTCATATCATTTAGTCATTTAACCCTTTGTCGTTTGGGGATGTTACAATCACCCCCCCCCCCTTTAGAGCACAACGTGAGGTTTATGTTAAGGCCTTCCCATGTAATAAAATAGCACCATAGGGTACAAATTGTATTGTTATAGTGTGACAACCAGGTCCCGATGATAGCACAGACACCCCGCCTTAACATGACCGTCAGGTCATGGCCTACCAGGTACCACCAGTTGCCCCACAGACATGTGGGCCCCACCCCAGGGTCCACCCACGTGCCTGAATGGGTCATCTGACTAATGAATGTCCCCACAGGCCAACACATGTCCCTTCCAGTGTGTTTTGTCCTCACTCACACACAACCTGAGAGACTTCCCAGAAGGTCACCCATCCTAATTACTACTCCAGTCCAAGCACATTTAACTGTGGAGTTCTAATCAGACAGGCTCCCGAAAAGAAAGGTGCACCTTGTTGACATGAGTCATATCATTTAGTCATTTAACCCTTTATCGTTTGGGGATGTTACAATCACCCCCCCCCCCCTTTGGAGCACAACGTCCTCGTTGTGCGCCCTACATCTCAACCTAGTGTGTTTTGTCCTCACTCACACACAACCTGAGAGACTTCCCAGAAGGTCATCCATCCTAATTACTACTTCAGGCCAAGCACGCTTAACTGTGGAGTTCTAATCAGACAGGCTCCCGAAAAGAAAGGTGCACCTTGTTGACATGAGTCATATCATTTAGTCATTTAACCCTTTATCGCAGGAGTTGGAGTAGGAACATGACAAACCATTAGAATGCATTCTCGCAGGAAGTAGCATACTCATGTTGCCTGCTTTCGTTCCTTTCGTCTCGAAGGCCGGTTCAGTAATAGTTCAAATCCTTATAACTGGCTAGTGCATTAAGGTGGCATGTCTGACTCCGGGCCAGCAGTGAACGAAGTGTTAAAGTAGAGAGAGCTAGCATTCTATACTCAGCCGGCCAAGAAAAACTCCAGCTAAGCTAATAGCTCTAATTGTGGGGATATCTAAAAAATATGCTCTCTCTCTCTCATCCACATCCAAATCTTTGTCAAGCTGGACCCTAATGAGGGATGGGAGTGGCTGAATCCGTCTTCCCTTTTCTTCGTACGCAAGTAAGAAACTGGCCTTAGATTCTATCGAGCTACATGCCCTTCTCATAAGATGTTGTAAGCTACGGGCCATAAAATCTCCGACGAAGATTAAAGCAGGCATCAAGAGATAATAAGGAAGCCAACCCAAGTGGATAGATATAGATCTTATGTTCTATGAACATCCTTTGTGTATTGGGAGTGTAATAAGGAGTGAAACAGCTTGACCATAGGGAAAGGAGTGAAACAGCTTGACTTTCTTTCTGGGGATTCCTCGCTATCAATCAATAGAAGAAAGAAGCTACTTGAAGGCAGGACTGTCAGAGGGATGATACCTACCTATTACAATCCTCACTAGATGAGGGTAGTCGTAGATTACAGGTAAAAGGCTTCTCACCTTCAAGAAAGCTAGGAAGACCTATAAAGAAACTAGGAACTAGTGCATATCTATCCTAGCTTGATCTAACCTTCAAGTCAGAACAAGGTCTCATGCATTAAGGAAGGGAATGTCAGTCATAATAATAATAGAGAGTATTTCTACTACTAAGCTCTATCGACAGCAACGGAAACCAGATTGAACGGTTGGATGAGAGAGAATCAGTTAAGAAGAAAGAATATGAAAAGGGGACTCATCACTATGGCCAGAGACGACTACTATCTATAAATCGTACCCGAAACAGGGACTGATGTAAAGTAACGGGTTTTCTAGCTTGGAAAAGATGCCTAGAACCCTAATACTTCTTTTAAATAAAAATGCTTTCCAACTTATTTCTCACAACAGGATAACTGAAACCTCCACTGCAACTACCATCGTTAGGGGCTTAGCTTACAACAGGAACTGCTGATATATCTTTCTCTTTTTCCTTCAACACAGAAGCACTTTCTTATTTGACCAAAATAGAGGGAAAAGCAACTAGAACGAGCTCGAAAAGAGAAGGATCCTTTTTCAACTCGAGAACCAAACTAGTTATTCTAACTTATCAGCCCTTCTTTGATCGAACGGCTACATCACATCTGAAAGATGATAAGTCGAAAGCACTCACAGGGGAAGGGATGGGCATTCCAAATCAATAAGCATTCACTACAGCTCATTTTTATAGAGCTAGAGCGCCAACAGATATACCATAAAAGATGTCATCATAAGATATCAAATCACTTCCAGATATGCTATTAGATAGGCCCAGAGAGAGATCTATGCGCTCAGATCTGAGTACTGCAATTGGTTCGGCTGAATGAATAGAATCTGGGGAGGCTGGTACGACATCGAAAGCTACTCCACCTCGATTAAGATAACTAGAACTCCTAATGTCTGAAGGAGAACTTCCAATGGTTGGAAAAGACTCCTACCTTCACTTCATAAGGAACTCACTGGCGCACTCGCTCTAATGAATGTAATGTGCCCCTATCTTCCCTGAAAAATCCACTGCGGTTGTAAGAGATTCAGGCTCGAGATACCTCTTCCCTATTGTTCGAGTCCTTGGAAGATCATCCTGGCAAGCCTCGCATTGAAGAAAGTTCTATAACTAGATCACAGGCATAAACACTGGAAGGCGATGGAACTGAACTAGCTTAGGCTCTTTCCCTTGGGGAAGGGAATAAAGTCAATCCCTCTTCATAAGTGATTTGATCTCTAAAGAAGTCAGAAGAGGTATAAAATCACTCTACTCTATAGAGAGGGAGAGGCAACTATGGAAGAATCCAAAGTCAATCGCAAAACAAAGATGGGAAAGGGTCCGAAGGAGTCTTAATACCCCACAACTGGATCAATGGCTGGCCTTAGGACTGCAGCAAAAGGAACTCACCCGATTGGCTGGATCGTTTTCTCGACTAGAGAGAGTTTATTACCCCTATAAAAGCACATGGAAAGACTTAGCACTTAAAAAGAGAGGAATTCAAAAAACTGAAACTAGATTGCTGGCAACTGCAACAGAACCTCCAAGCGCAAGGAAGGAAAGAGCCGGGAAGATAGAAGTTATTCAAATTGTGGAACTTCAACCCCAGGTAAAGGAGAAGCATTGTAAGGACGAAGCACTAGGATTAGCGAAATGGGAGTGCTTAACTAAAATCCTATTACACATATTGAAGCGTTACATCTATGACAAGCCTTATTCTGTCTTAGCATTATACACGCCATATCTGACCTATCGTAGAAATTCCTGGAAAAGTCATTCTCTTATGTCTGGCCTCACAACTGTAAGGAAAAAGAGGCCTTAGGACTGCAAATGCAGAACCCCTACTTGATTAAGGGGCAGGGACTGCTTAAAGTAAAGGTTTAAAAGGTCGTCTAGACCACCAAAAAAAGAGGACTCCAACAGGCTCGCAGATAGACGAGCCTTATAACTGTTATAAAAGCTATCCCTATGGTAGGCCTGTTAGCTATTATGCTCGGTATTAAGAGTATAAATGATAGCACTCCAATTGGAAGGCTTTCAAACTACCTATCTTTTACTCGCTCAAAAGCATTAGCAATTTAAGGCGAAAGAAAAGACAAGTAATCTTTCATTTTTTTACTGGGATTAAAAAGGACTAGAAATGGCTCGTAGAAAGAAGAGATCCAATTCCAACTTCCATTGAAACACAGGAGCTGAACATTCTTCCACTGGGAAGGCAGAACGCATGACAGAAGATATGACAGGGCTTGCGAAAGCACTACAAAGGGCAGGAGTGGACCAAGAGCCTCAGTATTCTACTCTAATAGAATAGTTATACCAAGAAAAGTATATTAGTCATGTAAGATCGTTAGCTTGTTATCTTATTAGAAAGTCAAACAACTGGCTATGCAACTCCAGGAGATGAAAATACAACTCTTTCTTTCAATTCTTTAGAAATAGGAGTTAGAACTACAACTCGATGAGATGGGCTTTCAACAGGAGGAGCTTACCTTTACCTTAAGACTCCAATTGGGCTTTTTGCCTTTATTGAAAAAGGGACAGCTCTCACTGGAACACTCGCTGTAACAAGGGATGAAAGCACTTCACCTGAACCGACGTAGAAGCACTGATAGTCCAAAAATATTCATTTGTATTCAGTGAACTACCTAATGCCACCGCAGGACCATGTCATTGAATTGTTGTCAGGTCCTCCCGCTCTGACTTATATCGGCTCTATACCAGAATCCGAAGGATGATATAGATAAAATCGTGGCCAAGTTGCTTTCTTTACTGCATAAGGGCCATATCATACACAGTATTTGCATGGGTCTTCGGGAGCAGAGAATAGGATAGGCGTCCATGTTCTTATACATCCGTCTTCCTATTCAATAAGGGCAGAACAATCCTCCTTTAGTTTGGAGGTACGGTAGGAGTCGCTTATATCCAATGCTTCCGCTCCATAAGGTATTTATCCCCTATCTAGCTAATGACTTTTCGAGCTAATGAGTTCTGAGTTCTCCCCCTTGGACTGGTAGACCCACCTTATAGTGTTCTCGGGCGGATCGATCACTCCTTCGCTATAAATAGCTCATTAACTAGGTTCGCCTTTTGTAATAAGTAGCACTTGACTTCCTTTTCCCCTACCCGGAATAAGGAAATAGCCCATATCTCCTTCAGCCCGATCAATAGAGATGGATGCCCCTCTTCGAGATGCCCTTCTCTTTTTGAATATGCCAGCTACCGCTAGCTGTCCCTTGCCTTACTCATGACTCATTTAGGGCTTAATAAGGTATCTTTAACTCATAGATAGAACTGAGCTGTCCTTCTTTCTTTTAGTACTTTTTCTGGGGTAGAGGGAGATAGAGATGGAATTTACCTGCCCTCATAGATTGTCCTTACGGGCCGGCAGGCCGGCTTTACTTGATAGGGCGGGGCCAAAACATATAAAGCGAAGAAGTGCCCCTATTAGTAAGGGAGCCCTTACTAGTAAAGCACTACTTTGACTTTGACTCCTTTTATGGAACCACGGAACTTTTTCGATTCCAACGGCTTCAGTACTCTATTCATAGTGGTCTACGCGAGCCCCCCAACGAAGCCAACATAAATCCTATCCAAAAGAAAAGGCAGTTTTATTATGGTGGTATACCAGCCGCCTGTTCTGGAACTTCCAGAATCGGAGCATATAGATCCGTAAATAGATTTGTATGTATAGCCACTTCAGTCATGCTCGTCCTTTCTTGAAATTATATTTTTTCTGGTCAACCAGAAATGATTATGTTCGCTATTCTTCATCCTCCATTCTCATATGAGGCCGGAAAGTTTATTGGAAAGAGGTCGGAACGAAGTGATTCATCATGCTCAAACTGATCCCGCTCGAGTGGGAATATAGGAAGCTAGGGAGCTAGTCTGACTTAAATAATCGATGGTGATGTACCTGAAAAGGAAGAGTTTGATTGAACTCTTTCACCTCTTAAACTCGTTCAAGCGGCATTCATCTTAGCAAGACTATTCTTATCTTCAGTCTTCAGACTCCCTTCTGTCGCTCGACATGACTATCGGGAAATCTCTACTGCGATAACTCATATATAAAGATCAGGCTTAGCCCCTGCTTGCTTCTCCTCTTTCCTTTGCCGAGACAGTTCCGGTCCTTATGCTTGATGTTGATGGAAGAGGGGTCGGTTCAGATGTAGCTACCGCTTCCTTTCTTCGTTCCCTTGACTTGAAAGGGATGGGGCTACCCTTTGGTATGTATAAAAAAACCCCTGGCCTTCCACTTCAAAGAAAAGGCTAGAAGTGAAAGTCAAGCTCTTGGAGAAGATCTAGTGGCTGCACAGACTGACTTGTTGGCTTTGAGGAAACGGAAAAGAACCATAAAGCGACAGGGGACACACACAGATCCCTATAATGTTATAAATTGGCCTTTCGCTTTATGACCTCGTCCGGTAACGCTGATGATCGCTAAGCTGGGCATGTTCCCTAGGCACGAGTGAAGTAGGTTCCAGGTAGTAGGTTCGAAGTTCCTAGCCTTCAAAGGAAAGGCGTTGACTTCGACCTTTAGCAATTAGCCCCTTAGGCTAAGGCTGAGGAAGGGCTTGAGTCAGAATTTATGCTAGCGAAAGTTCATGCTTTGAGATATCCGATTGGAGAGTCAATGTGGGACCTTAAAGCAGGTGAGAATAAGCTCTTCATCTGATCTTTCTAGGTGAATAATCGATGAAATAAAGGAGCTCGGATGAAAGATCTCCCACCTTCGTAATGTAGTAGCTATCCTTCCTATTCTTTTCCTTGTCGAGCCGTTAAAGCGGTATGAAAGAAAGAGTTTTGCCAGTAGGTTCGGGTGTAAGGGAGAGAGGAAGAGAGAGATGCTCCTGCGCTTACTACTTGTTAAAAGAGAAAGCATTGAACCTTAGCAGCAGACAAAAACGCAACTGTAATGGTGCTATACCCGAAAGACCCTCACTACAAGATTCACTTTGACATCGCTCCTACAACAGCAATTATGATAGGCATTTTGCCACCTGAAGGAAAAAAGAAAGGTCGGGTAGTGCACCGCACTTAAGGCTGGGTTCCTACATCTCAACCCAGGTAGTACACCGCACTTAAGGCTGGGTTCCTCCTTTGATACCAAATGTGACAACCAGGTCCCAATGACAGCACAGACACCCCGCCTTAACATGACCGTCAGGTCCTGGCCTACCAGGTACCACCAGTTGCCCCGCAGACACGTGGGACCCACCCCAAGGTCCACCCACGTTCCTGAACGGGTCATCTGACTAATGAATATCCTCATAGGCCAACACATGTCCTTTCCAGTGTGTTTTGTACTTACTCACACACAACCTGAGAGACTTCCCGGAAGGTCACCCAACCTAATTACTACTTCAGGCCAAGCACGCTTAACTGTGGAGTTCTAATCAGACAGGCTCCCGAAAAGAAAGGTGCACCTTGTTGACATGAGTCATATCATTTAGTCATTTAACCCTTTATCATTTGGGGATGTTACATATAGGGTATCCTATATAAAAATGAATACTAAATATACAACCCATAATATTAGAATGTGATTATCAGTAGAAAATCCATATTTTATGAGAGGGAGAACATCCTTAAAAAGAATAGTGGGAGAAAGATTGATTTTGATGAAGTTGATACTCAAGATACATAAGTGTTTGTAAAGGAATAGATTTCATAGGTCTCCATGGATAAATAATTTCATGAAACACAAGTACTACATAAGAGTACTAAAGGGATAAGAGAAACAAAAAGATATGGTTTTATAGTCATATAATATTATGACTCTTTATTGGATGAAATTAATGAACCTATCTCCTATAAAAAAATAAGTAGAGAGCTCAGAAACTAAAAAATGGCAGGAAGTGGTGAATTTTAAAATGTATTCCATGTATCAGAACCATCTTTGGATTTTCCTCGATTCACTAGTTTATGTAAAGAAACTATGGTGAAAATGGGTATCAAAGATAAAACTATATTCAGAAGGTAATGTAAATATATATAAGCAATGTTAGTGTCTAAATGGTTTAAACATAATCAACTAATTGACTACGTTCAAAAAATTTCTCCATCTTCCATGTTTAAATCCATCAGAATTATATATTCTATATAAACTTATCATGAAAATGAAATTTGTAAAATTGAAGTCAAAAATATTTTAGTTAATGATAATTTTCATGAAGAAGTCTATAAGACACAACCATAAGGGTTTGTGACTCTAGTTGATTCCAAATGGATTTTCAAGTTGTATACATATGTTTATAGATTAAAGAAAGAGTCCAAGTCTCATAACACTCAATTCAATTATTTTATAAAATAATTTGGTTTTATTAATAATGAATGTGAGCCACGTGTTTACATGAGTATTAATGGGAATTTGGTCATTATCCTAGTAGTATATGTTGATGAAATGATTCTTATTGAAAATGGAATACCATTTTTACATTTTATTAATTATAGGTTAAACAAGTATTTACCCGTGAATGACTAAGGTTGAACTACCTATATTTTTTGGATCAAGATCATTTATGATATATCCAAGAGTTTGTTTGGACTATATCAATTTACATAGTTTAACATGATACTAAATAGATTCAGAATTGAATAATTGAAGATGGGATTGGTTTCAGTGTCACATGGAATATGTATTTCATATAAAATGTGTCCTAAAAATCATTAATAGAATGAGAGAATAAGTTTGATCCCATACTCTTTAGTGATAGGATCAATCCCATCTTCCAAGTTAGATAATATACTTGATGGTTCCTATTCATTGAGTATGGTATGAAGATATCATGAAGATCTAAGAGGCCAACATTGTTCTATTGTTAATGAAACCCTTAAGTATATGAGAATAACTAAGGACATGTTCATGGTATATGGAGGAGATAATGATATATTCATCTGGGGTTCTACTGATTCTATTTTTCAAAAAAATAAGAATGATCAAAATTTATAGTTAGGATATGTTTTCAGTCTCAGCAGAGGAGATATGAGTTGTAAGAATTCAAAGAATCCAATTTTTATTGATTTGATAGTGGTGTATCGATATATATGGGATTATGATTAAGCCAAATAATCCATTTGTATATGAAAATTTTCTAGGATCTTGATTTTGTACCTAGAGGTAAAGACCCTATCAAATTGTATAATGATAATACTACAGTAGTGGATATTGCAAAAAGGATAATGTCACACCAATGGAAAAAGCACATAATTTAGAAGTATCACCTCTTGAGGGATTTTTATCAAAGGGGTGTAGTTAAATTAATAATATTTCTTATAGAAGAAAAAATATTAGACCCATTGACAAATGTCCTATCTTAGCAGAGGCATGAGTATCAGGTGATATCTAGAATATTAAAGGTTGTTATTATTTGTCTTTAGTAAAAGTGGTAGTTTGTTGGAGTTGGTTACCCAAAACCAGATTCTTTGTACATTATGATAACCTATATTCATTTTTTTAAATATTAATTAACTATTTATCATGTAATTATTGTTATTCTATGAAACATAGTATGTTATAATGTAATAAGAGTAGATGTATCACTAAAAGTCCATATCAGTTTCCTTATCTAGTGAGAACCTAGATATTCCATGACAATATTCTTAAATATATGTTTCATAGCTGGATGAGATCATTTTTAGGAAATAAATGATAAAAACTATCCTTCTTGGAGAATCATAGGACATTAATGCATCTTCTCATGGTGTATGCACTTGGTAATATCTTGTGTAGGATATTATGCGAATGATACTCTCCAATAGGAAATAAATATTTATATGTGTCATTGGATGATCCTATTAGAAGTCATGTGTATTGATCCTTATACATTAATAATATTATTAATGAGTCTTACAAGTTTTGTATTTTATCTATTAAAGAAATTCTTAATGACATATGTTCATGGTGAGGTAGGAAAAATTAGGATTATCACATGTAATATTTCATTAATGAATAATAATATAAAGTATTTGTTCCTATAGTTTTTTAAAGGAATTTGATATCTTGATCCCTTTGATGGAAATATTATAATATAAATAAATCCATGTCCATAGTGTTCTATAGGAAATTTTTATCTCAAAAAAATCAATAGAAGATACATCGAGAACAACGGTTGACAACACTAGCATGAAACATTCTTGATTAGAGATATCGTGATAAAAGGAATATATTAAAAAGTGAAAAAGGTGGATTATCAAAAAATCAATAAAAATGAAGGCCTTTGGGCCATTGGAGGAGGACAAAGTGAAAATATATATGAGGTATTATGCCATTGCAGCATTAAAATATTTCTATATGGGTTCATTGGCATGTTTCTAGATGTTAATATTATAATTTAAGTTGCTTTACCTAATGCCACTAATAAAGGGGCCTAGAGAATCACAAACTAAGTGTATCTAGAATCTCAGTTAAATAATATATTATTTACTTAATGTTTATCAAATTGAATAAATATCATTCCTATTTGTGGTTTAATAATTTTTCATTTTTACTTGATCATGTATATTCCATCAATAGTTATTCAAGAGAATATTATGTGATTGGAATATTTAATAAATATTTATTTTCTATTTAGTGGATATAATATTTATTTATTTGTTTCCGAATATAGTAGGGATATTTAATTATTAAATAAATAGTCATTATTTAAGAATTCATAGAATTTTGGAGGAACAGAAGCCCTAGTTTAATGGTCTAGTGAGAAATAATATATATTAATTATTATTTGAATAAATAATATTAAATTTAAATTTTTATTATAGTTCATGTCATGAAATAAAAATAATAATATTATTATTATTATAGACATAGGGTTCTATGGGGATTAAAAAAATAAAAAATGGAATTTGTCTAATTATTTATTTCTAACTCTAGTGGTATATAAACACAATTAAATTATTTGTAAATAGTGACAATTAATTTCTTGTGTTATGAACAATGAAATCTAGAAAATCCTCTTGAATCCCTAGAGAGAACCCTTATTCATGAATTATCCCAATAAAGGAGAGTTATCTTCCTCTACCTTCTACTCTCGAGTCAAGATTGATCAATTAGAATCCTTTAGAAGTAATTCTTGGGGTGATAAAAGGGGAATGATGCAATAGATATGATATGTCCTGAAAATACTTAGGGATTACTATGGGAACATTCAGATATTTGTGGAACCTGTGCGGATCACCTCTACAAGGAAACTATTCTTTATTTCAATAACTTAGTGATGAGAAGACATAGATACATTTTCAAATCCATCAACAAAGGAATAATTTTCCAAAAGTTAATTTTTTAATTTATTTAATTAATTATAAATAATATGTGATGATCCTATGTATTTTTTGTTTTATCCATTATATATATTCATTGATTTAATTCTATTGATCATAGTGTTCATAATTGTGTAAATCTAGGATTATTAATCGATCATGACAAAAACTAATGTTGGTAATGACCCATCACACACTTCTATTATTCCATAAACCTTTACTGCTACTATTTTCTATTTATCATAGATCAATATTAGCTGGGGTTTTCTAGTTCTCAACATAAAAACTCAAGAAACTATTCTTGTTATGGATTAAGTGATTGATAATAATGCATGAACTAGCTATTATGTTCACTGGTTCTCTATTACTTTGCCTGGTAGGGAATGTCATGTTTTTAAAGGATAATGGGACCCACAGTTGAGTAGATCTAGAACATACTTTTTAGATTTTGGAAGTGTAACATCAATATTTTAATTTTAATTTGAGTGAGAATCATTGAGTGGTGATCTCCATATAGTTGTCATATAGTATCCCAATATGTTTCCTTCTAATTTGTATAGATTTCCACTAGTAATAGAGGTGGAGTTCTCCATTGATTTAGTACCCGGTTCTAAGACAATATCATTACCCTATTATCATATGGAACCAAAAAAAGTTTAAATAGTTTAAGACTCATTTTATGATCAATTGGATAAAGGATTTAGGCAACTAAGTGTGTCACCTTGGGTTTGGAAATTTCTATATTCTAATAAATCTAATGGGACGCTTTTATTTTTTATTGATTATAAAAAACTAAAACAAGTGATGTTAATGGAAAAAACAATATATTTCCATGGATTTATGATTTTTTTTACTATATGTAAGGGGAATTTTTTTGAATATTGATCATTAGTCTGGTTATCAAGACTTGATAATAAAAGAGTTTTACATTCTTAAGTCTTCCTTTAGGAGTAGGTATAGGGATTTAGATTACCTTGTTATAAAATTTTGTTTAAACCATTATCCAAAACATTTTATGTTGTTTATGAGCAATATTTTTTATTAGTGTTTTGATACATTTTTTGTTTTATTTGTGGATGAAATCTTGGTATAATATTCACCTGAGGAGGATCATTTGAGTTATCTAAGATAAGTATTGGAAATGTTGGGAAATCATTGAATTTATATCCAGCTATCAAAATGTGATTTCTAGATTTAGGAAATGAATTTATTGGGACACATGGTCATGGAAAATAGTATTAAAATTTATTATGAAAAGGTGAAAGTTATTATGAATTGTGATCAACCCTGTAATGTTTTTGGAATTCAGAGATTCTTGGGTTTGGCATGGTATTACCCCATGTTTGCGAAATATTTATTGATGTTACCTTCTCCAATGACCGATATCACATTCAAAAGAGGTAAGTTCATGTGGAATGAAAAATTTTAGAGCAATTTTGTTGAGTTGAAATGTATTTTGAATTTTGTGCCATTGTTCACTCTTCAAGTGGATAGGCAGGGCTATATGGTATTTTTTGATGCATCAAGTTCAGTTTTAGACTATATTCTTATGTAGGATGATCATGTAGATGCCTATGGTTTAGAAAAGATTAGTTAACTTGAGAATAACTATTCAAATCATGATATTGTGCTTATATATGTGATTCATTCTCCCAAGATTTATCGACATTGCCTTTTTGAAAATGATTCACCATTTATTCCTACTATAAAATCATAATATATATCTTATCTTATAATCATTTTAACATTTTGGAAAGACATTGGGTGGAGTGACTATAGTATTTTGATTTCAAAATTTCTCACACCCCTAGTAAAGGGAATTTCTTTTCTGATTTGATGAAAAGGAAGCTTTCAAGCCAAGTCATAATTAAATCATCACAATACTGGAACATGATGGATCTCTTTTCTCATATGAATTTAGGATTTTGAGAGGATGATATCTATATGGTACTTGTGATTGTTCATTTGACCTTCTCTATTATTGGGATGATTCTTTTGAGGAAAATAATTTAATATGGATTCCTTGTGATTAGGGGAACTCTTTTTGGTGTGGAGATCATTGATGAGTGGAAGTTCTCTTCCGAGGGTATTCTATGTTTCCTGAATTGTTACCTTGTAGCTAGACCTATGAGAATGGTTTTAATGTGGTATTTCCATAATTTCTCAGTGGTAAATGAACATAGAAAAAAAATATGTAATATGATAAATAGTGATGACTTTGGTGTCCAGTTATAAGATGACCCAATGATGATTTAATTTCTCATTATTATACTTCTTAGCAGGTCAATACCGAGAAACAGATACCTTCAGGTTTTGTTCAACCGCTTCCAGTTTTGACTTAGAAGTGGAATGAGATTTATATGTAATCTATGGTTGGGTTGTTTCATACCCCATGAAGGAATAATGTGATATAGTTAGTAATCTTTAGGCTAACCAAATTAGATAACTTTAGGATCATTTTATATTAAACAATTTCTTGGACATGGTTCATCTCTATGTGAATGATATTTTTATTTTTATTAGAGTGCATTATGTTATATTCTATAATAGGTACCTCCATTCTACCTATTTATTTTGGGTAGGCCTCCAGGAGGCACAAGGATATCAGGTACATTTGAGTAAAACATATTATCCACAGATGGATGGTAAGTAAGAATTATCTATAGAAATATTGAAATATATTTATTGTTATTGTGTTATTAACATTTTTAGAGCTTGGGACATTCATTTTGGACTTGTTGATATTGCTTACAATAATCGCGTCTAGTATGAAAATTGGAATACACACTTTGAGTCCTTTTATGGAAGATTTTGTAAATCTCTATTTTTTTGTTCAGAGATTAGTAAATATTTTTAGTTGGATTGAGTTTATAATAGTAGATGAATTTGAATATTTAGTTGATCCATTAGATAATTATTTCAATAAATAGATGGTAAAAATATTATGTTGATATTTGGAATCGACTTTTGGAGTTCTTAGTTAGAGACTATGTGTTATTGGGATTTTCACCTCAGTTGGGTCTCTGATGTCTTGGGAAGAATTGGAATATTCCCACTCATTTTTTGGGTACTTCTGAAATTGATGAGTAGGTGGGAAAAGTGTCTTACCTTTTTTCACTTCAACTTCAGTTGAGTTTGATCCACAGCAAGGTTTAGGTATCTAATATCAAGAAGAATATTTCTAACCATTTTCAAGTCTTGATATGGTATGATAATGATGTTGAATATGATTTATCCATGACTAAGAATCCCATCAATATTATTGATTTTGTGGAAAATGTTTTTCATGAGAAGAATATATCATTGGTTTGTGTGCTATAAGTATAATGGATTTTATTTTCAAGAGACTTGGGAGCATGAGGCAATGATTATATAGAACTGGCCTCATCTATTTGATATAGATCATTACTGATAGGAGTTATAGGGAAAAAATTCTTTTGCTAGGGAGGTTATAAAATTATATTACAATCATTCAGGTATCTCTTGACCCTTATTTTGTTCTCCTTTTGATTGGGGTTGGTTTCATGTTATTTTAGTTGTGTTTTTGGAAATTTCTATAATACTAAGGGGTTATTCCTGACTAGAATGAAGTAGGATAAAACCATGTCATTTAGACCAGGAAATTATATATCTATGGATTTACAATGGGAAGGGGGATAATTCTTTTTCCAAACTAGGTGGACACCCCTCTAAACCATGTACCCTTGGATAGAGGCAGTTTGTAGGGTTAGAAAATGGTTAAAAAATCATGTCGAAAAAATATGACCCCTATCTGGATGTATAATAATAGATCAAAGGTATAGAAAAAATTGTATTAACTATGCATCTCCTAAAACAATCCCTGCGTGTAAGATTTTAATTCCAATAAAATTAAATTGAAAAATATCGGGACCCCAATTTATGGATCCAAATTTTCCACACACAACCCTAATTAGTTTATCTTTCATTTGAAGTCTCTATAGAAGATTCCTTAGCACTTTCTAAACCTCTTCTATTTTAAACCAATGTACATGTAATCTCGTTTGATTTTCTTATGGTAAGTGAATATCTACTCTAGTGGTTTCTTCTGATCTCCTCCTTTATCCTCCACATAGATTTATATAACATCATGATATTGATGGATTTGATCTAAATTTTGATGTTTTTTTATTTTAGGTTAGATTTGATGATCTTTTATTCCTTTTTTGTTTATTGGATTATCCTAACATGGGCATGGAATTTGTATCTCATGGTTAAAGAAATATTGTTTTGTAAGGACTTTCTGTACAATTAAAACATCGAATATATTGATTGAGTTGAAATGAGATTATAATTGTTTTAGAAACATATAATTGAGGTTATTGGTGTTTTAATTGTAAATTGGTATGATAATTGTGGAAAATCCCAATTTCAAAGGAATTAAATATTTTGGTAGAATTGTGAAAATGATGTGTTTATTTAGAAAAGGGATTATATTAAATGATTTGATGAGAAACTTGATTGATTTATTGATTGATTCACATTGGATCCTTGGTAGTTATTATGTGGTTGGTACATAGACTATAACACCCAAAGTTTTTATGTAAATTTTTTTGATTAAATTAAAAATATTTGATGTCTTTAATTGTACAATAAACTATTTAAAATTTTGTTTTAAACTATACCATGTTAATTATTCATTATATGCTACACCACTATAAGCTTCTACTACATGCATCATCTACATGGCTTGAGTTACATGAAACATATAGTTTCAATAAAACCACGCATTATTATTATAATTATATAAATGAAATAGTTATAAAATAGCCACTAAACATAGCCATATGAATTGTAAAAACTAATTTTTTAATATTATTTATAAATTTTACACAATAATATAAAATATTTATAATAAAACACATAATTTTTTATATAGTCTTTATATGTTTGAAATTATTATTTTCTTAAAATAACTTATTTTTTTTGCACTTTTTTAAATAATAAAAAATAAATTTTAGAAACTTTTAGAAATTAAATTTGACAAAACAAAAAATAATTTATAATTCATAATTTATCTTACAGTTAATTTTTAACCTTTTTCTAGAAAACGTTATTTTTGGATGAATAATGAAAAAATACCGAATTTTAATTCCAAACATCATTTTTGTATTATTTATTTATATTGTTAAATTATATTTTATTTTTATTTTATAGTGTTATTAGATTAATTTTACATCTTTTAATACAATGGAGTTCATCTAAAAAGTTTCACATTAAAATTTTATATTAAAATATTTCAATCTTTTAAACATTTTCACTTTAAAAACTCATTATCGTGATATGTCTGTGGGATAAATGTGAAATTAATTTCTACCACTTATATGATTAGAATTTGAAAAAATGGATTCCATATTTTTAATCATAATTATTTATAATTTCAAAAAAATTAAACATATTATTTTCAAAATAATTAGTGAATGCAATTAAAATTAATTACAACGATTAAGAAAAAAACAAGATTACTTAATGGTCAAACATTATTTTATGGGTCCAAATAAATGAGAAACAAGGAAAAGTCCATTGGATGGAAATTTTAGACTAATTAACCTTTTTTCTAGAAAATTTAAAATTATTTGAGGCACATGATGTAAGGGAGACGTCTCAATAGTGTTTAACTTTTTATATTTACAAGAATGTCACTCTTCCTCCACTATAAAAGGGAACTCACACCCACTTACTTATTCACACATATAAATCCCTTTTTATCATAAATATATGACTTAAATATCCTATAAAAATACCTCCCTTCATTCTATAATCCTCACAATGGGATGAAATCCAACCAAGGGAGCCTTTTGGTGAAAACCAAGAGGAGTTACCCAAAGAAGTGATAACATCCTTCCACAAGATTTTATGTTTTATTTTATATTTCCAGCCATATTTTATTATTATTACATGATTATATAATAAAATAGTATCCCAAATATACTATTTTTTATGTTAATGTTTTCACTTACACTCACACACACTTACATCAAATGGGATACACAATCATCATTCGTGTGTACAACGGATTATCGCCTCATGAACTGATGTCGTTTGTTCCTACATTTCCACATTTAAAGGGTGTAAATAATGATTTAATATATATTTTTTTATGATTAGTGTGATATTTATGATTTATTTATCCTTTTGGATTTATTATATAACATATACCATCATGTTTTCCATTTTTTGGAATCATGATAACATCGTTTGTGGATGTGTGGACTATCGCCTCATCAATGTGATTTGGTTCATTAATAATTTAATGGAATGTATTAAAGAGGGGTTTAGTGAAAATATATTATATATAATACATATGGATACTAATGGAATTAAATCATATATATACAAATATATTTAATTTACTTTATTTCTTTCAATGTGACAAGAAAATGGAAACGATGTTCATGCGTACCTATAACCTATCGTCTCTATGAACTGTGTATTTAATTTTATATTTAAATATTTTACCAATTATTATTAATAAACATATAAATAATATATATGATATTTATTTAATTTATTTAATTATATAAATAACTAAATAAATATCTAAGTAAGAGGACTAAGAATAATAAGAAAAACATGTAAGAAAAACAAACTGGTTACTACCCAAAACATAACATTAACATATAATTGTTAATAAAAGGGTAATATAATGTCATAAGTATATAGTAAATGGTACTATATAAATGAATATTGTTTTTTGATACATTTATAATAAACCTATTTTTTATGTAGGAGGTTTGAACAAGTATGACGAGTGTAATTACATAATGTAAGGGGATTTCTAGTCTCACTTTTATTTATATGTGACTTAGGTAATATTAACCACTAATTTATTTTATGTGGTTTAGATACATCCCATAAATTTATTATATAAATTAATAACTAAATTTATGGTTATTTAGATACCCATTTTAATATTTCACTTTTATAGGTTTTATAGTTCAAAAGTTACAGAATCGGTAATGTCATTTTGTCTGAATATTCCATCATTGAGACACATGTTTTATTGTGCACCTATATTATTTTACGAGGTGTATATACTTCCATTTGACATGTTATAACATTAATATAATCATTTTATTGATATATTAATTATCTTTTAATTTAATTTTCTAACATGGGGTGTTTGATACAAAGTTTTCAAATTATGAAAAGTTTATTGTAACAATATCATCATTAATTGGGATTGCTTATGATTATGCTCTCATTGAGGAAATATTTTGATCCATCACTCAGGAACACTCATGAATTTTATTCTCCTTTGTTTATTCATGATTTATTCATCTATTTTTACCATTTTTCAGTTAGAAATCTGTTTTATTCAAAAATACTTTCTTTCAAAAATATTTTTAAAATGATATTTAAAGATAATTTTCTTTGAAAAAAGATTTTAATAGTTTTTTCTTGTTTTAAAAAAAATATATATATATTTTCAAATCTATTTTCAAGGAAATTTTTTCTAAACAAGTTTAATGTTTTAAAATGTGTTTAAAAAGGAATTAATACTTTACTCAAGATGTTTTTTTAAATTTCTTTCTAAATTATTTTCCATGTAAGACGATATTTGTTGTTGTAACTCATGGTTTTTTGGGGAAATTATTCCAAGGTCCAATTCATATTATTTATCTGAATTAATTTTTTTTAATATTGTGATTTTTATAAAACATATTTCTCATTCATGGGTTATATGCTTATGAAACCCACTTATTTTCTTGGGTTATGCTTTGATGAAATGATGACCAAACTTATCTTTTTTCCGTAGGCTATGATATGATTACATTTTTATGATACCCATTTTATTTCATAGGGTTATGATATAATTAATTTTTATGATCTAGTGGAACACATATTTATGATTTCATTTTGGGATGGGTGGGACCTATATCTACCTCCAATGTATTAGGTATAGATTTATATTTCATGATATAGAAATGACTGGAATTGGGAGTGAAATTGGTTTAGTAAATGACTATTTTTAATTATATGGTCTTGGGAGTGAACCTTGACTACTAATATGGGTTGGGTAGTGTACCAATTTCACTAAGAATTGATTTTAAGATATGCCTATAATACCATGAATATTATTTTATATACCGATATGTCTCCCTAAATTCCATATCTTATTTATGTGTTATTATTTTGTGGCTTATGATATTTATTCCCTTATGATTCATGTCTTATGAACTATCAATATTTAATCTATAATTAATTTTTATGATATTTCATATATAGGGTATGATATTTTAATGTTTGGTCATGTTATAATTCCCTTACATTCAGGATTATGCTTACATATATCCTTTGGTTTCCCTTAATTATCATCTAATATCATCCCTTTTATGGTTCCTTTCTGTAGGTTATAAATATTTGTATTAAGTATGTTGTGTCTAAGAAGGTTGATAGTCCTAAATAACAAAGTGGGATAGAATGTATCACACTTATTTAGTAGTTTTTATGTTACCCTATTTAAAATGTCACTAAAGAAGTACTGTCTTTGGGCTTCTATTTGCGTAATGTATTAAATATTCTAAAAAAAATGATTTAATATTAATGTATGTTAAGAGAGATTATCTATATTTGGTATCAGTTAAAATTTTAATTTTATCTTTAGATATAACAATGATAAAACCTTAGTGATAACCCTAATGAAATGTCTAAGTATAAGTTTATGGATTAGCGGATGTATTGGAAAATGTCTAGGAATTTTTGTTAAGGATTGATTGAGTAGTTTCCTAGAAATACATCCTTGTAAAGATGATATAAGTAGATGTGAATCTTGCTCATATGTAAATAGGGGTAACAAACCCAAAAACACTGTATTAAGATAATCTTGATCGAGAACTAGTGTATTAAAATAGGACTTGTTTCACACCTAGTTTGACACTCCCAGGGGATATGATTTTGGAAATTCACAAACTCTTCATGGACCATTAGAAAGGATTTAAATATTATTTAGCTATGAATAACCTAGGGTAATCCTAGGTATTCATATACTAAAGAATGTGTCATATTTTTTACATCCTATAAGTATTTTTTAATGATTATGTGGTTCCCCATTATGTTTATTATTTCTTACAATATACTATCTGGTTTTAGTCAATGGAAGGAACCAGAAAGAACTATTTCAATGCTAAGTGTGATAGGAGAAGAAATTATTATTCTCCTGAGAATACAAATTCTAGGGGATCTAGAATGAAAAAACTCATCAATATTCTCACCCAACTTTCTCAGGATGTAAATATTGTTGGACATATAAATGAGCATAGGGAACAACATTATGTTGAGTCCTTCATGATGAAAATTCCTCTTTCATTTAGCATGTCCACTGATCTACTTATTGGTGAACAATGTATCATTACCCCTGGAAATATGTTCTATGTTATTCAGTATT
This sequence comes from Viscum album, assembly GCA_963277665.1. NCBI lineage: Eukaryota > Viridiplantae > Streptophyta > Magnoliopsida > Santalales > Viscaceae > Viscum > Viscum album. The sequence continues at coordinate 406,980,343 of OY728129.1, read as the reverse complement.
TAGAACATGAGAAATTTATTGTGGCTGGTTAGTAGTTCAAAGTAAAAGTATCCTAGTGGTTTACTCTAATAAATAATATGAGGTTGTTAAATGATATTGAAACCATGTATAGGGATGAGTACAAGAAATTCTTTTTCAATAAGTACATTCCTCGTGTTCTTTGTACAATTATAGAAAAATAGTTCCCTGATTTAAAGAAATAATATGATGAATCTATCAGTGCCTATGTTGTTTATTGTACAATACTTGTGAGGTACACTTCTGGAATTATCATACAGCATTATAGTAATTTTGACTTATTTTTTATTGTCTTAAATCTAAGTCTCGTAATGATTCTATCCATTAGAGACTTTAGTAGCTACGAATAGATTGTACATTGTGCAATCATGGTTGAGAATGAGGTTGGAGTTACATATAAATATCATGTTTTTTATAAGAAAATGACGAAGGAGTTAAAAGGAATGTCTACAAAAAATAGAGAAAAGAAGGAGAGGTTTCCTTTATTCTCCATGTGTAGGAATAATCATGGATTAAATTGTATTAAGGGAACCAAAAAATGTTTTAATTATGGAAATGAAATTCATCAGGCATTTAATTTCCAAAGTGGTGGAAAGAAGTTAGTGTACAATTCGAATGGAGAGAAATATACATAAAATAAAACTACCCTGCTTCAGTGTTACAAGTGTAAGGAGAATTTTCATTATGCTAAATAGTTCCCAATGTATAAGGTCAATGATAATGATCAAAGTCAGAAACCTATTAATCATACAGACAAGGGGAAATCTCATGTTATTGATGTTCCTGAAGAGGGGTGTGATAAATAAATGGATAAAGGTACAAAAACCATCCAATATATAACTGATAATGTCTTATTTTATACTGTATCTACCTACACAATCATATCTAATGAATTTTATATGGGTATTTGTACCACCCGGATATTTTTATGAAATATTTTATTTTTATAATTTTAACACTTAAATAACATGCACTCCATGAAATCATGAGTTTAAGAAAACAATACACCCTTAGTATAAAAAAACCATTTTAAACTAGTTGTTAGATTAGTAGTAATAAATATAACTAACTTATGAAAATGTATGGTGAAGTCATTCGCTAACAATTATTAATGAACAAATATAAATCAATTATATATCTGTATTTTTGTATTAATAAATTTTTTTAATTTCTATTAGTAAATTAAATTAATAAATCATATATTTTATATAGTTAATAAAATATTTTTGATATTCACCCAAAGGATATTTTGGTCATTGGATATGAAAAAACCCTATTTAATGCATAAAATCCTATATTTTGTCAAAAAAGAAATTTTCCACCTTTTAATAGTGAACCAATTTTAAATTAATAATTTGACACATTAATAATTTTTATATGAAAACATAAACATGTTCTTTAGAATTGGGATATAAAAAATTACATTGGATGAAATTTTAATATTTTTCTAATAACTTTCAGATTTTGATGAATAGTAAAAATATACTAAATTTTAATTGAAAAAATTTATTTTCATCAAAATAATTTTTATGGTTAAATTATAATATTGAGTAGGTTTAAATTATAGATAAAAAATATTTTTTTCATTCAATATAATTATGTCATTATCATTAATTTTACATTGAATTCAGATGTAAAAACATTTCAATCATTTCCAATATTTTATCTTTTAAAACGCATTCTATATTTTCAAAAATGGGTTTAATTTTAAATTTATTACTAAAAATTATGTGTTTTTAAATTTTAAAAATGTATTCCATATTTGTAATTAGTTGGTCCAAATTATGTAAATAGAATTATTTTTTTGGCATTATGAATAGTAACTTCGGTAATTTTTATTAATACGGTAAAAGGGTACATCGAGTAATTATGGGTAATAATACTATTATAAAATTACCCTAATGCATTTAATAATATAATTGGTTGGGTTTTTTTACCTAAACCATTGTTGGGTTGAAATGTTGTCCTTTGGAATCTACTTGGATGATATTAGGACATTTATTTTATTTTATTTAACGAAAAGTTAAATATGTCTTACTCAAATTTTAATAAATATATAATTTTTATAAATAATATAAATTAGATTATAAATACTCATTTGAAAGAATTTTTTTATTTATAATGGTAATTTATTTATAATTTTTAAGAAATAAATAATTACCTTATAGACTTATACTTTGAGGATTTAATTGATGAGAAATCAATAAAACATTTTTTATTAAAATACTAATAACCATAAAAAGACCCAAACACTTGAAAAAAATATTATTATTAGAGTATATGTAGACCATAACCATCCACGGGTCATGTTAGTGGCCTCTTGGAGCCTTATAAAAGATATTGTGACACTTATTTTATTTTATTTAAAGTGGTGTTAAATTTTTCACATTCATAATTTAATAAGTATAGAATTTTAAATGTTGGATTTTTCAGATGGTAAATTCAACTAAATATATTCTTATAAAATATAGATGATTTATCTATATAATATTATTTTAATTTTTAATTTTTATTCAAAAAATAATTATATTAAATAATTACACAAAATTGATGTATTAATTACTTTATTAATAGAGACAAAAAATAAATGTTATTAAATATATTAAAATAAATATAATATGGCCTAATTAATATTAATAATGAATTTTATAAATGTCCTTGATATATTAGGAATATAATAAAATAGTTTTTTTTAATTTAACTTGTTATATTAATATTTTTACAAATCAATGAATTGAATTGTTTAAAAATTGACAATATGGATTTTTATCAAAATAATGTTTTATTAAATTATTTGAAAATAATTAAAAAAATTAAAAAATATATAATAATTATGATATGTTATAAACTATTCTAATTTATTTATTTATGGTCTAATTGATATAAAATAAGTAAATATTTTACCCTTTTAATATTGAAATATTTGTTACCCTAGTTAAAAATTAAATAGAATAACTAAGTGTTAATTAAAATGGTAATGTTTAAATTGAAATAAACACTTGTATAAAATATATTGGTTGATAATATTACAACCCTATCTCATATAATCTTTGAAATTGGAACATTTTCGAGGTTTTTTTATAGGTTTTTATTTTATTAAAAATTATTATTTATGAAGATTCCAAAAGTACCTCTCACCTCAATTATAAAAGGGAACCTCCACCCTCACCTATTAACTTAACTTTGAGCCTTAATAATCATAAATACCCTAAAATTTTCCCTTATAAATTTTTCTAGTTACATTCTATAGGTTCTAGTCTTCTTCAAAGACCAACTCTAGTGCTCTAAGGGGAGATTTAGAGGAAGCACGTCGAAGAAGATGTAATCTCCTATAGTGATACCTTCAAACTTATTTCTTCCTCTATATTCCCCTCATGATTTTTTTCACGCTAAAGTAATAAATCTAGTATCAGATATATAATTTTGTGTTATTATGATTATGTAACAACAATATTCCACTTTATATACATTCTATGAAAAATGAAATCACCATGTGTGCGTATGTACGACTTACCGTCTTCACGTTGTGGTGTAATCTATTTTTCATCACCACCTTACTTGGATGGGTATAATGTTAAAAATAATAAATATATATGATTATTATAACATGATATTTCTTTTGAAATATTATACACCATTCACTTCAATAAAATTCAAAAACTATGGGTATGATATCGTGGCTCGTTTGTACGTATGGCCTACCATCTCCATAATGAAATGGGATTAATTACACAAGATCTTCATTAAATCATGATAATATAAATGTATATAATGAATAAATACTATATATATAATGTTATTATAAATTTTCAATGATATAAATATGACCGATGAAGGATAACTAGAACTTATTTGACAAAACATGCATAACTAAATGAAGCCATTAATACCGGAATAACAAGTAATAATGAAATGTTATTAACAAATAGATGATAATATGATCACATATGATATCATTAAAATTATTATGATTCTGAAATAAGTCAATAAAATTATTTAAATTATTATATAATATGTTTGGATACATACAAAGGAAATCATACCTAAGGTAAGGGATAATTTCACGATCTCATCATTATCCAATATTGTTTATACGTAAGTATTTACTGTTATATATTTATTATCCACATATATATTTCCTAAATATTTAATATTAATTGTATTCTTATAAAAAAATTTAAAGTCAATTTTACTCATTGGTGAAGTTTTATTAAATTGTATGAAATGAATCTTTTGTCATTATTCAATATGAGGTACTTTTTGACTTTTCTAGTAAAAGTATGAGGAGAATTTTTTTTAACTTATATGGAATGAAAAAAAAATTACATTTTCATAAATAATTACTTCCATGAATCTTCCTCTACATGATTTCAAGTTTATTTTCCAATAAATTATTTTCTTTTTAAATTGCGGGGAATTTTGAGAAAAGAAATCATTTTTGAAGAAGAAATGATATTTTACTCAATAATTAATTTCATGTGTTATATTAGAATTATTTTCCATCTATGATGGAATTATTTAATAGGGTTATGTTTTAAGTATAATATTATTATTGTTCCTATGATTTTATTGTGTTTATAATGGAATTCAATTTATTAAATCCTTTTGTTTTACATGTATTTTTTTATAGTGGAATAATGTTTAAAGAAATCCATTTTATTCCTTGTGTTATTATGAATTATTTATGTTATTGTGTCACACATAAGAATTATTCTATTATGAGATGGGTGGTACATTAATCTCCCTCTAATTCATTGGGTAAATATTTATATCTCATGATATAGACATGGATGGAATGGGAAATGATCTCGGTTTAGTAATATAGGGCTAGAACGAGGAGTGAACTCGGTTTAGTAATGGACTTTTCCCGCTATGATGGTCTTTGCAATGAGACATGACTAATATGAATTTATTTTCTATGCTTGTGTGTATGCCAAAAAACTTCATATCTTATGTTATGATTTTTGTTATTATGTTTATTGATTCTTATGAACTTTCATAATTTATTGCATGGAATGATATCACGTGCATTCATATGCAAGTTATGATTTTAAAATTTTATGTTATTATGTATTATGATTATGGTATGATTGATATATCCCTTTTTTACCCTTACTGAGAATCTGATCTCACCCTTTTATATGTTTCTTTCCCATAGTTCATGAATAAGGATATTAAGTAAGATATGTCAAATGGGGTTTAGTTATGATGAAATAAGTGGGAGACACTGAAGATGTATTATGAATTATTTGTTTATGTTTCCCTGTTTATAAATACACTACACCTATGTTGTCCTATAATTTATTTGTTATATTTTTTAATGAATATTTTTCATTTTTGAAGTAATATCAATGTATGTTAAGTATGGGTCATTATAGTTGGTATCATAGAAAAGTTATAGTAAACCTTTAGAAAATAGGATGAGAAAACCATAGTAAGAAACCGAAGGATATGTTGAATTATAGGTTACAATCCTAGTTATTTATAAATGATCATTGATATCCAATTATGAACCATAAAGTGTATTAAATTTAAAAATTTATTCTTTATTATGTGGTTTTCCCATTATGATTAGTGTTTCTCGTATTAAGCTTCATGGTTTTAGTCAATGGATGGAACCCAAAGGAACCACACTAATGCAGAATATGACAGGAAATGCAATGATTATCCTCTTAAACAACCAAATATTATGAGATATATAATTAAAAGTCTTGTAGATATTCTCACACAATTTTATAAATCTATGAATCATGCAGGACATCCAAATCTGCAAAGGAGGTAACAAAATTCTATTGAATCCTTCATGAGGTAGCTTCCACTTTCCTTTATTGGTTCTTCTAATCCATTAGTGGCTGAATGATAGATTAGTAACATTGAAAAGAAATTTTTATTTCTCCAATGTTCAAAACATGATAAATTCATCTTAGAATCCTATCATTTAGAAGTTAAAACTGGTCAATGGGGGAACCTTATCGAGAATATGAGTCAAAGAGATGAAATTGAATCGATGGAATGGGAAGAGTTCAAGAACTTATTTTTCAATAAGTACATTCTTTATAATATTATAACAAATATGGGGAATTAGTTCATTGAACTTAATCAAAAGGATGATGAATCTATTGGTACTTATAAAGAAAATTTTACAATACTTTCAAGGTATGCTTTTGGAATTATTCTCTAACCTGAGTGTGAAATTGATCGATTTTTTAATGGCTTAAAACCAATTCTATAAATGGAATTATCTATAAGTGACTTTAATATCTATGAAGAAATCGTTTGAAGTACTCTTAAGGTTGAGTTGAGTATTTGATTAACCCATTAATCCTATGGGTTTGATGAGAAAAGAAAAATGGAATTCAAGGGAAAATCTAAATACCACACATAAAAGAATATTATTTTTCCCTTATGCTCAATGTGTGGAAAGAAACATTAATGAAATTCTCTAAAAGGGACAAGTAAATTATTTATGTGTGTAAAATAAGTTCATTGGGTAGTTTAATTGTGAATTGATGGGAAAAGGATGTCTAATTATGCGAGTAGGGAAAAGGATACATAGAATAAACCTCCAACAATTCAATGTTAACTGTGAAAGGAAATGGGGAATTATTTCAATCATTTCCCTAATCCTAGGATTATTGATGATGATTGAAGTTATAAAAATCTTAAGGACAAATACAAATACAAGTCACATGTGATCATTATCGGCACTATCGAGGTTGATAATTAAGTGGTGAAAGGTACAATTACAATCCACTCTAAAGTAGAAAATATTTTATTTGATTCTAGATCCACCCACTCTTTTATTAATGAAGAAATTTCTAAGGGGTTCACCATATTACCTCAACAATTTGATATTGAGTTAGTTGTGACAACTCCTAATGGAAAAATGGTCGCATCAAAAGTTTATAATTCTTCTTTGGATGAATTTTGTGGTAAATTTCTTCCTTCAAATATTGTGATCCTTTCTATAGTGAAATTTGATGTGATTCATGGAATTGATAAGCTTTCTCTATATGGAGGTCATATCAATTTTGAAGGAAGGTAAGTCACATTTCATATTCCAAATCAATTTATGATCACTTATTGATGAAATGAAGAATATAACCTTACATTATAAATTTATTCAATATTATGGGTCTTGATCCCTATAAATTAAGGTTATATATCTCAAATGGTTAGGTATAAACTCTCATATAATAATACAACCATTGTACAAGAGTTTTATGATGTCTTTCTGGAATAATTACTAGGTCTTCCACAAAATCGTGAAGTTGAGTTTTCAGTAGAAATCATGCAGTGTGTTATTCCTATTTTAAAAAAACCTTATAGAATGTCCCTGATTGGGTTGCATGAATTGAATAAGAAACTCTAATAGAATCTTGAAAAGGGGTTCATACACCCTAGTGCATCACCTTGGGGAGCTCTTGTTCTATTTGTTAAGAATACAGATGGATCGATGAGACTCTATATTGAATATTGAGAACTTAACAAGGTCACTATCAAAAACAAATATCCTCTTCCACACATTAATGACTTATTCGACCAATAATGTGAAGCTCAATACTTTTCCAAGATTTATCTTCATTCCGGATATCATCAATTAAGGGTTAAGAAGGAGGATGTACCAAAGACAACATTCCATACAAGGTATAGAGACTATGAATTTATAGTGATGCCTTTTGGACTTACTAATACCCTCTCTATCTTCATGGATCTAATGAATATAGTATTTGAAGACTATCTTTAACAGTCTCTGGAAGTATTTATAAATGATATTCTTTTCTATTCAAAAAAAGGAAGAGAATGAAGATCACTTGAGAATTGTACTATAGACTCTGAGAAAAGATAATATTTATTAAAAATTTACCAAGTTTGAATTTTTTGTTTAAAAATTTTCATTTTTGGGTCATATAATCTCAAGAGATGGGATATCTATGGATCCAGAAAAAACATAAGTTATTGAAAATTTTCCTAGACCAACAAAGGTAACTTAGATCTGAAGTTTTCTTGGTTTGGATGGATATTATCAAAATTTTGTTAAATATTTTTCACAATTATCTAATCCACTCAACTAGTTTACTTTTAAAGGAGTTAAGTTAATGTGGACAAAGTAATATGAAGATAATTTCACAAAGATCTAAAAATAAGGTTTGCTAGTGCACCGGTACTCACAGTGCCTTATAGTGGAGAAAGGTTTGGGATCTATAGTGATGTATCCAAGAAATATTCAGGTTCTGTTCTCATGAAAAATGATATGGTGATAGATTATACCTCATGAAAATTGAAAATCCAAGAGCAAAATTACCCAACTCATGATTTGGAGCTATATTTGGTAATCTTTTCACTAAAGATATGGATGAATTATCTTTGTGGTGAAAGGTGTGATATTTATACTAATCATAAATGTTTAAAGTATATTTTCTCACAAAAGGAGTTGAATATGTGTAAAATAATATGGTTTAAGTTTATTAAAGATTACTACTTCTTAATACATTACCACCCTGGGAAAGCGACCAAGGTGGAAGATGCTTGGAGTCAAAAGGATCATACTAGCCTATCAATGATGAGGATCAAAAAAGATCCAATATTTATGGATTTTCAAAGGATGGATCTTTAAATTTTTAAGTAAGGTGAGAAATCTTATCTTTCTCAATTAAATGTTCAACCATCTATACAATTGAAGATTAAGGATGCATAGATGGAAGATGTAGAGCTATAGAAGAATGTGAGAAATGTTCCTGAATTCAACCTTGATTTTGATGGAATAATAAGATTTAGGAACCGAGTTTTTATTCCTCCCATACCATAATTAAATAAGGAGCTATTGGATGAGGCTTATAGTTATTCATTCCCTATTCATCCTAGAATCACAAAGATGTACAGGGACCTGAAAGAGTATTTATGGTGGGATGGAATTAAAAGAGATGTTTCTAAATATGACTATCGGAGCTCGGTTTGTCAGCAAGTTAATATTGAGAGACATAAGTCTAAGGGGATGTTACAACCATTACCCATACCATAATTGAAATGGTAAAACATCACTATGGACATTTTCATTGGACTTACCAAAACATCTAATGTCCATAATTCTATGTGGGTTATAGTTGATCACTATAAGAGTTCATCACGCTTCATTTCTATTGTAGAGTATTTCTCTCTTGATCATCTAACCAAGATATATGTAATGGAAGTGGTAATATTTCAGGTATTACCACATTCTATTATATTTGATTAGGATCTAAGGTTTACCTTGAAGTTCTGGTGAAGTCTTCAGCAGGCTCCAGATACAAATTTAATTCTCATCACTGCTTATCATCCTGAGATAGACGGTCAGTCTGAGAGGAAAATTCAAACTATAGAATACATGTTGAGAGATTTCTCTATGGATTTTAAAGGTTTTTGGGATCAACACCTACATTTTGTGGAATTTTATTGCAACAATAGATTTCAATCCAATATTAAGATGGATCCTTATAAATACCACTATGGAAATAAGTGTATAACTCCAACTTTCTGGGATGATGTTAGGGAAAGAAAGCTATTAAGACCTGATCTTGTTGATGAAATGGAATAAAAGTTCAGATCTATTCGATAACACATAATGAATCCCAGAGTAAACAAAAAGTTTATCCTTACAAACTAAGAAAATACCTAGATTTTTATAAGGCCCCAGCCTTAAACCTTACTTAATCTTGAGTTATTACAAGATTACACATTGAGGATCTTCTTAGGTTTAGAGTTTTAGATAATTAGATCATGAAACTAGCATTACAATCCACATTTAAACAAAGTGGTTACATAAAAGACAGTATTCATTCTTCCCATCAACGGAAACATATTGAAAATAAAACATGGATTCTTTCTTGACACATCCTTGACACTATCATCACATCATGTACCTTTCCCTTGACCTGTGAAAAACATTTCAAAAACTTGGGATGAGCATAAAAATCTCAGTAAGGGTTATAAAAATATGGAAAGGAAACATGAGTTCATATATACATAAGAATGAAATCATACTTTACCCATAAAACATAGGAACTTTAACATACCTCATCAAACCATGAATAAATCATAGAAATCATAATACATAAAATGTAACTTGAGGAATTCATAACATTCTTACATAGGGAGTAACCCTCTTGGTTACGTTTTGGAATACCCATCACAGTATATTCCCTAAATATCTTCGGAGAAACCTTAACATTTCACTCCTTCACGTTACCCAATGCATTGGAGAGCTATATCGGGCTCACCCGCCCTTATTTTATCACGGAACCACCTGTCTTCGTAATAATGCCCAAGAACCATAACATAATCGTATCACATAAAACATGCATAAAGTAAACATAACATTTCCACATTTCAATCACAAGATATCAATACAAAACATTGATATAATAAAAACATTATGAAAACCATTTTCAATACCAAAATAAAAGTAAAACATGGTATTTATTTTTCTTTTAAAAAGATGGTATGGATTGTAGAGGAAGCTGAAACTCAACTAATGGTCACGGCGGCGGATAAGTCGTTGTCGCCGCATACGTACGACAAAAACATTCCCTTTTTTCATTTAGTAAAATGATTCGTATAAAAAGATTCCTTTTGGATAAACGTAAAAGTCAAAGGGGTTTATACATCATATAAAAGAAGGTTGTGTATAAAACAAAATATGCCTCAATGAAAGGAGATTGAGACGAAGTCCCTTACAAAGACGGTATCCTTGGTTTAAGGATAAATCAATTACATAATTATGTGTGACAGAAGAATACACCAATTATAAGTGGATATTAATTGTAAAATAATCAAAGGTCATTCACACATATTCAATGGATGACATATTCAATAACTACATGTTGAACCCAAAGAAATCGAAATTGGGTTAAGAAGTTCCCTTGACAGCCTAACAGCGTCACATCAAAATGAGTTGATGAGAGATAAAAAAAAGGGTATCTCATCACTTGGACATAAAATTTACATCAATAAGGATATATTATAACATATCCCAAAATAACAATATGTAAATTAAAAGACCCAACAAAATAAGTCTTTTAAAAAGAGGAGGGTGAAAGGTTCCCTTACCGACATGGGTATCTTTCGAAACATACACCTCGGGAAAGAAGGGAAATACAACATTGATGTAAATACTCATAAAAGAAATTATATTACACAATGAGTAAAATAATGGGCATTACATACACCACTAAAAGGAAATTGTGGTAAATGTAGCATAAATCTCATGGGAATAAAAGTGAGATGAAAAATCCCTTACGAAAACTCGACAGCCTAACGGCGCCACTTAAAACTTCCAAAAATGGATTTATGAGATCAACTAGGGTATCTCATCACATTACAATAAAATTTACAGCAATAGGAATATAAAATAACATCCCCCATCATAAAAAAGAGGAGCTTAAAAGAAGTGACATAAAGGAGAGTACTTAAAGAGAAAGAGAGAGGTTAGATCTCTTACGAAAATTCGGCAGCCTAACGACGCCACTCAAAACTTCCAAAATGGATTGATGAGAGAGAATAGGGTCTCTCATCATATGAACATAAAACTTACATTAATAGTAATATAAAATAACATCCCAATCACAAGAAATACGAGCTTAGATGTAATGACATAAAAGAGTGTACTTGAAAAGAAAGGGAGGAGTGGGATCCCTTACCTCAAGTCCAACTTGTCTTGTTCGTTTCTTTATATTCCTGAATAATAAACTTTGGTCAATTAATAATTGCCTAAGTACCTCCTTTATATATTATTATTCAGTTCATATCACATATTGTAATGTTATAATAATTGTTTAATAATGTTAGTTCATATCAGATGTTTTTTCCGATGTTTGGTACATGAGTCAAAAATGAACTTGTTTGAAAAAGGATTTCCCATGTAGTTATAAGTAAATAATTTCTAGAATAGTATTAATGATTGAAATATCATATATATCCAGTAAATATTCATTTCATACTATTTCATATAATTTGGAGATAAAAAACTAAAAGCACCATTCATGGAGACGGTAGATCGTACGTGCGCATGAACGCTACTTTCATTTTTTGTCATATTAATGGAATTAAAACAAAATGAGAGAGATATATATATGTTATAATTACAGAATGATATCAATAATTTTGATGTAATATATTACATATATATCCATTATATATATGTACTTATAATATTACATAACATTTTGAGATAAGAAATGAAATGTACCGTTCATGGAGACGGTAAGTCGTACGTACGCATGAACGCTACTTCCATTTCTATTTCATATTTAATGGAATTAAAACATAATGATACATAATAGTATTTTAATTCCAGTATGGTATCATATATAATATCATTAACTATATCCTTTATACGTACCACATATGGTATTAACGAATCAAATCACTTTGAGGGGAAGGTAGTCTGCACTTCCTTAAATGAAGATATCGCGTTTACCCATAATGGAAACCATAAAGTTATGCCCAAAATGAAAAATAAATAAGCTTAAGGAAAACATAAACATATTATATATCATATTTAAATATAGTGTCATCTTAATTTCCACCTTTGAAGGTGTTAAAAGAATGTTGAACAATCATCGTTTCGGGAGGCCGAAATTCGCCATCCACGGAAACAATATGTTCTTTAACCATTATATGTAGGTGTGTGAAAGTGAAGCTCGAATACTTCTTATAAAAAAATCCTAGTATATTGATGATACTGTAGTTGTTACAAAATAAATGAATAAAAAGAGTTTAGTGGGTTGGAGAAGCAAAATAAAAAAAAGGACTCAAGTGAAGACATTACCTTAAAATCGGGTAACTCCCTTTGGTTTGAGCTCAAAGGCTTCCTTGGGAAGACTTCTGACCAAAGTGAGGATTCAATGAGTAATATATGAAAGTGGAGAGACAAAATTTGTAGAGGTTGTCCGAGCCAAAGGCTTTGGAAGTGTGGGTAAGGAGGTAGAGGTGGGGGCCTTTTATAAGAGGAGAGGAGGGGCACTCTTGGAAGGTAAAGAAAAGTCACTTTATTTTAAAATGGTATTCGGATTTAAGAGGTCCCAAATTGATGTGTTTAGAGGATAAGGTGATAAGGGTTCGAAATCCACTCATCCAATAGGTTTTTTACATGTGTAGGTCTTATATATTACATTATCTTTCCATTTTATTTAAATCGTTAAATAATGAGGTCATCGCTGCATCATCATCATGTCATAAATAATTTAATTTATTTAATGTCTAAAAATTATAAAAAAAATACTATGATGTAGGAAATCTTTTTTGATTCCCAATGAATATTTATAGTCAAAAATCTGATTTATATAACCCCATGTAAAAATTGTTTTAGTAAAACATTTCATGTTTGTCTCATTTTTACTTTAACTTAAAAAAAAGATATTAATGTCATTTTCCAACCAAAGTGGCTTCATGGGGTCCCCAAGTTGACCCATGGGTTTTCTTGGTCGGCCATGACACATCAAATGAGGTTAGGACATGTGTCAAGTTCATTCCATATTATTAAAACATTATTTTTACCTTAAATTACACTAATTCTCTCTAATCGCGATTAAAAACTTAATAAGTTACTATTCACCAAAAAATTATTTTTATCCCATTGAACCACATTTTACTTCTTAATTACAACCATGTATGTAATATTTTTAAAATTCAAAACACAAAAATGGAAAATTTTCATTTAAACGGAAAAAAATCAGTTTTTATAAGTACCACTTAGTGGTTTCACTATTCATCAAAAATTGAAGTTTTTCAGAAAAATCCCAAAAATTCACCCTAAGCTATATTTGATATTCTAAATTCAAAAATGAAGTCTATTTTACAAAACTCAAAACATATAAGTCACAGTAATTAATTTAATAATTAATTCCCGCTATCAGAGCAAATAGCGTGTTTTTATGACACAATAAGTATCAAAAGATTGACACTAGTTTAAGTCTGATTTCAAAGTGAAATTAATTACAACGACCACTATTTAATTTAATGGTAAAAATATATTCTAATTTCACTTTAAAACCAATTCAAAAGATAATCTAATCATATAAATAAATTAGATTAAAAAGAGGTTTTGAATTAAAATACAACATTTTACATTATTCATTAAAAAATGAACTTTATCAGAAAGATACCAAAAATTTATACAAAGTAAATTTTGATGTCCCAATTATTAAGAAGAGTTTTATTTGGTCCAAAAGTATGTATAAGAGTGAACAAAACTATATTTAATGACAGTTCTCCATCAAAAGGTGATAAGTGAACCTTTAGTGAAAACTAGGGCATATACGCCTAAAATTGAATTATTTCCGTATTTTATGCCTTTATATTTTATTGGATAAATGTAAAAACATTTAAAAACATATATAATCATATTTTAGTTATTTCTATCCATTCCCGCTAATACAAAGGCTACATGTTATCTACCATTCAAAATAATATTACTTTATTATTAGAGTGCAACGTAAGATTCCCAAGAAACTCGTCGTTGCGTGTTGGGTACGCCATCGAGAATAGTGTCCCCTTTAAAGTCATATTAATAATTTATTCACAAATATGGATAAATATGAAAATTTCATATTCTTTATTTACCTGGGGTGTTAAATCCTTCCCCCTTTTGGAAATTGCGTCCTCGCAATTTTTAAAATTGAGCTTGGAAACATCCTTGAAAATCCCACATCGGAACAAGAGTCAGTAAAACAATCACATTAAAATAAAGAAAGATAAGTACAGAGGTCACCCGAGTTAACCCATATGTAGAAAAACATGGACATGGAAGAAAAAGCAAAGGGTCATGTTCTTGAGGGAGAGTGATAGTAAACATGTCTAGGAGAAAGTTCACCATAAGAAAATCACAAACTTGTGATGGGTTAAACGGTATTTGATTCCCCAGTAGGAAAAGTTAATAGAAAACATTTTTGTTTTAAGTTACTTTTTATTGAGGAATTTATTCATAAGGAAACATAATCACTTATCATGTTGACTTTCAACTTTTACTAGATTCCTTAATCAAACTCATATTTTTTTCCAAAAGACGAGTATTTAGGGAGACTTGTTCGCATTAAGAGTACTATAATCAACTTCTAGAGAATCACCTAATCCACCAAAGAGAACTATATACTTCCCATTTCTTTAGGATTTAACCAAAACCAAAACCAAAAGGTTAGTACAAGGTCAGATAATCCAGAAAAGGATAACCCTTTAAAAAGAAAATCTATGCTTAATCTCCAAAATTTGTCCAACAAAACTGAAAGTTCAACGAGGACCATCCGATAAACAATTTGTCCATAAAATTATTCAAATTAAACCAATCTAATATTGAAACCAAAATATTTGAAGGATTTAGTCACATATTCTTCCAAGTTAAATCGTAACATTTATCTCCAAACAACATCAGTTGCTCCTAAAGTCTCGTATTGAAAAGTAATTAACTTAATCACATATCCTCAATGATAGGTTAATCATTTTCATAAATAACCAAAAATCAACTTACTCTTAATTAATATAATCATATAACTAAAAAGAATCAGTCAAACTAACTAGGGACTTCAAGTAGTCCAGTGGTAGGCGATAAATATCAGTCGCACTTTGGTTGTGGGTTCGATTCTCGCAGCTTTGTCCGACGCGACGGGTAGTCACACGGTCTGCGTGTTGTCCTTTTTCCAAAACTATATAATTCTCAAATAATTCCCCAAAAAGGTATAAAATTATCAAAAATAACCATAACATAATTTAATCTCAATTTTATCTCATGCCTTTCACTTTAATCATAACATATAGTAACCCATAATTACCTCAAAAGTAAGGATCATATAAACCCAAATGGTTCTTTATAACCATGTCCACAAAAGAAAAGATAACTATTCCTTGAATAAAATTTTCCTATATTAAACATTAGGGTTACACATAATATAAAAAGTCTTCTAATGTAACCCCATCATCAAAAGAGACTTAATAATCTTAAGAATTTCACCATAACTCTTGAAGCCCTTATATGTTGACATCTTACTCATTCAACATTCTTCATGATCCATTAACCATTTGTTTCCAACTTATTCCGAAATACCTCTTTCCTACAAACAAAATCATGAATTATATCCTAAGATTCCAAAATAGGAAAACAATAGTCATGAAATAATACATACCTTTTATTGGTCATTGTCAGTTTCTTCATCCTCAGTCGGAATGGAATTAGGTATTGGTAAATGAACATTTGTACGCTCTTGGTGATCCCATTCACGAAACTTCTTCATAGGACATGTGTTTGCATAATCACCATGCACGCCACATTTAAAACATTCAATTGATCCCTCAGAAAGAACTTCTTTCCCTTTCCTCGAGTCAACTGGATGTTTCCTTTTTCCATGGCAGGTTCTTGCTTTATGACCTTCATTTCCACATCTATAGCATATTTTTGTCCCTTTGAAACATTTTCCTAGGTGTTTCTTTCCACATCTTTGACACATAGGTTTTTGAACACACTTACCTTTATGATTATTACCTTTACTTCCGTAGGGATTTGTTTCTCGCATATATGATGCCTTAGAGAAATCACCAAGGTTTAGGTGGTCAATCATGACTCCAGATATTTGGTTGAGGATAATCACAAGAGTTCTCATTGCAGCTCCCATATCATTCAGTTGCTTGCTCAAAAAACTATCACAGTTTCCTTCACATCCACGGTTACTTTGGTGCCTGCTAGATCCAGCCATTTACTAAAACCAAAAAGTTCAGTGTGAGTATATCAAAAAAAACCATCATGTACTAATGAGGAAGATAAACACTAAGATATACTTACTCATTCACTTTATCTAAAACTAGGACTCTTTCTGAAATCCTAACCATTATGGTAATGCCACTTATGCTTAAAGAATACCCTAACCTCTAAAGTTATCTAAACCGACCTCTGATACCAACTATAAGGCCCCAGACTTAAACCTTACTTAATCTTGAGTTATTACAAGATTACACATTGAGGATCTTTTCAGGTTTAGAGTTTTAGAGAATTAGATCATGAAACTTGCATTACATTCCACATTTAAACAAAGTGGTTACATAAAAGAGAGTATTCATTCTTCCCATCAACGGAAACATATTGAAAATAAAACATGTATTCTTTCTTGACACATCCTTGACACTATCATCACATCAGGTACCTTTCCATTGACCTGTGAAAAACATTTCAAAAACTTGGGATGAGCATAAAAAGCTCAGTAAGGGTTATAAAAATATGGAAAGGAAACATGAGTTCATATATACATAAGAATGAAATCATACTTTACCCATAAAACATAGGCACTTTAACATACCTCATCAAACCATGAATAAATCATAGAAATCATAAGACATAAAATTTAACTTGAGGCATTCATAACATTCTTACGTAGGGAGTAACCCTCTTGGTTACGTTTTGGAATACCCATCACAGTATATTCCCTAAATCGCTTTGGAGAAACCTTAACGTTTCACTCCTTCGCATTAACCAATGCATTGGAGAGCTATATCAGGCTCACCCGCCCTTAGTTTATCACGGAACCACCTGTCTTCATAATAATTCCCAAGAACCATAACATAATCGTATCACATAAAACATGCATAAAGGAAACATAACATTTCCACATTTCAATCACAAGATATCAATACAACACATTGATATAATAAAAACATTATTAAAACCATTTTCAATACCAAAATAAAAGAAAAGTAAAACATGGTATTTATTTTTCTTTTAAAAAGAAGGTATGGCTTGTAGAGGAAGCTAAAACTCAAATAATGGTCACGGCGGCGGAGAAGTCGTTGTCGCCGCATACGTACGACAAAAACATTCCCTTTTTTTCATTTAGTAAGATGCTTCGTATAAAAAAGATTCCTTTTTAATAAACTTAAAATTCAAAGGGGTTTATACACCGTGTAAAAGAAGATTGTGTATAAAACAAAATATGCCTCAATGAAAGGAGATTGAGACGAAGTCCCTTACAAAGACGGTATCCTTGGTTTAAGGATAAATCAATTACATAATTATGTGTGACAGACGAATACACCAAATATAAGTGGATATTAAGTGTAAAATAATCAAAGTTCATTCACACGTATTCAATGGATTACATATTCAATAACTACATGTTGAACCCAAAGAAATCGAAATTGGGTTAAGAAGTTCCCTTGACAGCCTAACAGTGTCACATAAAAATGAGTTGATGAGAGATAAAAAAAAGGGTATATCATCACTTGCACATAAAATTTACATCAATAAGGATATATGAGAACATATCCCAACATAACAATATGTAAATTAAAAGACCCAACAAAATAAGTCTTTTAAAAAGAGGAGGGTGAAAGGTTCACTTACCGACATGGGTATCTTTCGAAACATACACCTCGTGAAAGAAGGACAATACAACATTGATGTAAATACTCATAAAAGAAATTATATTACACAATGAGTAAAATAATGGGCATTACATACACTACTCAAAGCAAATTGTGGCAAATGTAGCATAAATCTCATGGGAATAAAAGTGAGATGAAAAATCCCTTACGAAAACTCGACAGCCTAACGGCGCCACTTAAAACTTCCAAAAATGGATTGATGAGATCAAATAGGGTATCTCATCACATTACAATAAAATTTACAGAAAGAGAAATATAAAATAACATCCCTCATCATAAAAAAGAGGATCTTAAAAGAAGTGACATAAAGGAGAGTACTTAAAGAGAAAGAGAGAGGTTAGATCTCTTACGAAAATTCGGCAGCCTAACGGCGCCACTCAAAACTTCCAAAATGGATTGATGAGAGAGAATAGGGTCTCTCATCATATGAACATAAAAATTACAGTAAGAGTAATATAAAATCACATCCCAATCACAAGAAAGACGAGCTTATAAGGAATGACATAAAAGAGTGTACTTAAAAAGAAAGGGAGGAGTGGGATCCCTTACCTCAAGTCCAACTTGTCTTGTTCGTTTCTTTATATTCCTGAATAATAAACTTTGGTCAATTAATAATTGCCTAAGTACCTCCTTTATAGATTATTATACAGTTCATATCACATATTATAATGTTATAATAATTGTTTAATAATGTTAGTTCATATCAGATGTTTTTGTCGATGTTTGGTACATGAGTCAAAAATGAACTTGTTTGAAAAAATATTTCCCATGTAGTTATAAGTAAATAATTTATAGAATATTATTAATGATTGAAATATCATATATATATAGTAAATATTCATTTAATACTATTTCATATCATTTTGAGATAAAAAACGAAAAGCACCATTCATGGAGACGGTAGGTCGTACGTACGCATGAACGCTACTTTCATTTTTTGTCATATTAATGGAATTAAAACAAAATGAGAGAGATATATATATGTTATAATTCCAGAATGATATCCATAATTTTGATATAATATATTACATATATATCCATTATATATATGTACTTATAATATTACATAACATTTTGAGATAAGAAATGAAATGTACCGTTCATGGAGACGGTAAGCCGTACGTACGCATGAACGCTACTTCCATTTCTATTTCATATTTAATGGAATTAAAACATAATGATACATAATAGTATTTTAATTCCAGTATGGTATCATATATAATATCATTAAATATATCCTTTATACGTACCACATATGGTATTAACGAATCAAATCACTTTTAGGGGGCGGTAGTCCGCAGTTCCTTAAATGAAGATATCGTGTTTACCCATAATGGAAACCATAAAGGTATTCCCAAAATGAAAAATACAGAAGCTTAAGGAAAACATAAAAATATTATATATCATATTTAAATATAGTGTCATCTTAATGGCCACCTTTGAAGGTGTTAAAAGAATGTTGAACAATCATCGTTTCGGGAGGCCGAAATTCGCCATCCACGGAAACAGTATGTTCTTTAACCATTAGATGTAGGTGTGTGAAAGTGAAGCTCGAATACTTCTTATAAAAACATCCTAGTATATTTATGATACTGGATTTGTTACAAAAGAAATTAATAAAAAGAGTTTAGGGGGTTGGAGAAGCAAAATAAAACAAAAGGACTCAAGTGAAGACATTACCTTAAAATCGGGTAACTCCCTTTGGTTTGAGCTCAAAGGCTTCCTTGGGAAGACTTCTGCCCAAAGTGAGGCTTCAAGGAGTAATAGAGGTAAGTGGAGAGACAAAATGGGCAGAGTTTGGCTGAGCCAAAGGCTTTGGGAGTGTGGGTAAGGAGGTAGAGTTGGGGGCCTTTTATAAGAGGAGAGGAGGGGCACTCTTAGAAGGTAAAGAAAAGTCACTTTATTTTAAAATGGAATTCGGATTTAAGAGGTCCCACATTGATGTGTTTCGAGGATAAGGTGATAAGGGTTCTAAATCCACTCATCCAATAGGTTTTTGACATGTTTAGGTCTTATATATTACATTATCTTTCCATTTTATTTAAATCGTTAAATAATGAGGTCATCGCTGCATCATCATGATGTCATAAATAATTTAATTTATTTAATGTCTAAAAATTATAAAAAAAATACTATGATGTAGGAAATATTTTTATATTTCCAATGAATATTTATAGTAAAAAATCTGATTTGTATAACCCCATGTAAAAATTGTTTTAGTAAAACATTTCATGTTTGTCTCATTTTTACTTTAACTTTAAATAAAAATATATTAATGTCATTTTCCAACCAAAGTGGCTTCATGGGGTCCCCAAGTTGACCCATGGGTTGTCTTGGTCGGCGATGACACATCCAATTATGTTAGGACATGTTTCAAGTTCATTCCATATTATTAAAATATTATTTTTACCTTAAACTACACTAATTCTCTCTAATCGCGATTAAAAACTAAATAAGTTACTATTCACCAAAAAATTATTTTTATCCCATTGAACCACATTTTACTTCTTAATGACAAACATGTATATCAGATTTTTGAAATTAAAAACACAAATATGGAAAAATTTCATTTAAATGAAAAAAATTAGTTTTTATAAGTACCACTTAGTGGTTTCACTATTCATCAAAAATTGAAGTTTTTTAGAAAAATCCCAAAAATTCACCCTAAGGTATATTTGATATTACGAATTCAAAAATGAAGTCTATTTTACAAAATTCAAAACATATAAGTCACAGTAATTAATTTAATAATTAATTCCCACTATCAAAGCAAATAGCGTGTTTTTATGACACAATAAGTATCAAAAGATTGACACTAGTTTAAGTCTGATTTCAAAGTGAAATTAATTCCAACGACCACTATTGGATTTAATGGTAAAAACATATTCTAATTTCACTTTAAAACAAATTCAAAAGATAATCTAATCATATAAATAGATTATATTAAAAAGAGGTTTTGAATTAAAATACAACATTTGACACTATTCATTAAAAAATAAACTTTATCAGAAAGATACCAAAAATTTACACAAAGTAAATTTTGTTGTCCCAATTATTAAGAAGAGTTTTATTTGGTCCAAAAGGATGTATAAGAGTGAACAAAACTATATTTAATGACGGTTCTCCATCAAATGGTGATAAGTGAACCTTTAGTGAAAACTAGGGCATGTACGCCTAAAATTGAATTATTTCCGTATTTTATGCCTTTATCTTTTATTGGATAAATGTAAAAACATTTAAAAACATATATAATCATATTTTAGTTATTTCTATCCATTCCCTCCAATACAACGGTTACATGTTAACTACCATTTAAAATAATATTATTTTATTATTAGAGTGCAACATAAGATTCCCAAGAAACTCGTTGTTGCGTGTTGGGTACGCCATCGAGCATAGTGTCCCCTTTAAAGTCATATTAATATTTTATTCAAAAATATGGATAAATATGAAAATGTAATATTCATTATTTACCTGGGATGTTACATCCTTCCCCCCTTTTGGAAATTGCGTCCTCACAATTTTTAAAATTGAGCTTGGAAACATCCTTAAAAGTCCCACATCGGAATAAGAGTCGGTAAAACAATCACATTAAAACAAAGGAAGATAAGAACAGAGGTCACCCAAGTTAACCCATATGTAGAAAAACATGGACATGGAAAAAAATCAAAGGGTCATGTTCTTGAGGGAGAGTGATAGTAAACATGTCTAGGAGAAAGTTAACTATAAGAAAATCACAAACTTGTGATGGGTTAAACGGTATTCGATTCCCCAGTAGGAAAAGTTAATAGACAACATTTTTTTTAAGTTACTTTTTATTGAGGAATTTATTCATAAGGAAACATAATCACTTATCATGTTGACTTTCAACTTTTACTAGATTCCTTAATCAAACTCATATTTTTTTCCAAAAGACGAGTATTTAGGGAGACTTTTTCACATTAAGAGTACTATAATCAACTTCTAGTGAATCACCTAATCCACCAAAGAGAACAATATACTTCCCATTTATTTAGGATTTAACCAAAACCAAAACCAAAAGGTTAGTACAATGTCAGATAATCCAGAAAAGGATAACCCTTTAAAAAGAAAATCTATGCTTAATCTCCAAAATTTGTCCAACAAAACCCAAAGTTCAACGAGGACTATCCGATAAACAATTTATCCATAAAATTCTTCAAAGTAAACCAATCTAAGATTGAAACCCAAATATTTGAAGGATTTAGTCACATAGTCTTCCAAGTTAAATCGTAACATTTATCTCCAAACTACATCAGTTACTCCTAAAGTCTCGTATTGAAAAGTAATTAACCTAATCACATATCCTAAATGATAGTGTTGGTCGGAGTGGTTTACTCAAGAGGGGGGGTGAATTGAGTAACAATTAAAATTTCTGTATTTAAACACACTGTCTTAAAGACCCCCAAATAAAATAATAAATTAAACTGTAGTGAATTTATATTAAAGTAGAGGTTCTGTTATATTCTCAAGGGATTGATTAATTCCCAGTTAATCAATATAGGAGTGTGTGATTATCTTTTTAAACTAACTTACTAATCTACACTTAACATAAACACTTGCTAATTTAATTATCAAAGTGACTTTAAAAACAGTATTGGTTTTAAAGTGATTAGCAGCGGAATAAAACTTTGAAAGAGATGGCACAACAAATGTAACCAAGAGGTTCAGTCTCAAGCTGAGACTTAGTCCTCTCAAAAGTTTATATAAAAATGATCCACACCCTGGATCGGGGTTCAACAGTTTACAACTGTCCGGGTCCAAGACCTCTACCACTGTTATTCGTGGGAAACAGTAAAACAGCAACCAGCTGTCCAGGTCACACACGACCTCTACCACTGTTATTCGTGGGAAATAAAGAATGCAAGAATTTGGTAAGGATTTACAAATCCTCCAGTTTAAGTACAGGAGACAGTGGATGTGTTAGATACAGCAAATAACACACACTTCTCGAAAAGTATAATAATAAATCACAGAACAAGAGATGTAGAGTTTAGAAATGGTTCTGGTGATTTCAGTGTAGCTCTGGACTCCTTTGGATTCGATCAGAAGTGATTCTGAGTCCTCTTCTCGTTTTTGTTTGAGAAACAGAGTGTCGTATGCTCCAGGTTCATAGACAGTGAAAATGTAGTGGTTGAAGTTCTTACGTGTTCTTCTTATAGGCACAGAACACTTCTAGAGTATGCTTGATTGTCTATGAGCTTCTCTGTGTTCTTGATGGAACTGGTTTTTCTCTTCTTGATTCTTCTCATTCTTGTGTTTCTGGTATATTCCATCCACCACACTCTACTGGTTGGGCAGCGTAGTCTTCTCGTATTTATCTCACGGGAAACAGGAGACAGAAGAGATTTCCTTTCTGCAGGTACGAGGTATGGGTTCCTGACATCCGACAACCTTTATCAGATATTTGACAAATCATTAAAATGTACATGATATGACCGTTGGATAGATTAAATAAAGATAGGAAATAAAGAAATTCAAACAGTGAGTCGAGTGATTGGTAGGTAATCAGCATCGGTAGCTTGGACATCGGTAGCTCAATTTCATTAGTTGCTTTGACTCTATCGGTGGCTCTATGCGTCGGTTGGTATATGCTTGTATCGGTGACTTTGTTTATCGGTAGCTCCATGCATCGGTAGCTCCATGCGTCGGTATCGGTAGCTGTGAGTCTGTCAGTAGCTTCGTCCATCGGTGACTCTTATTCCATCGGTAGCTATTTATACTTACACCGGTAGCTCTATGTTTGTATCGGTAGCTGTCTGTAAGTCAGTAGCTTACATTTATAAGCACATCGGTAGCTCTGTGTTAAGTATATCGGTGACTCTGTCTGTCGGTAGACTAAGTCTATCGGTAGACTAGGTACCGGTAGCTCTTTATCAGTAGCTATAGGCAGATTACTTATCTGTTTTATGCAGAACACATCCGATTGTGTTATAATCAATTTATAACTTGTATGAACATGGATAAATGAGGATTAACATATTCCAAAGACTATTTTAAAAATTATTATTGGTTTGATCACAGATTTGAAAGAATTAAAGTATAGATCAATGATACTTAAAAATATCATAGAGAATGAAAACATAATTGGGATTTTCAACACATATGAATACATGATTGAGATTATCAAAACAGGTGAGGTCAACAATCTCCCCCTTTTTGATAATCACAATTTATGATATGGGAATTTAACATAGTGAAAATATAATAGTAAAGAGTATAATATTGAATTCAATTTTCTCAGAGAAAACAGCATCAGAGATAATAGAAATAGTATGATATAGACATAAGTTATTAGAGGTAACAAGCATAAGGTACCGAAGATAAAAAGAAACACAATAATATCAGAGATAAAATTGAAAAGAAGGTAATTTGTCTCCCCTTATTCCTTATTTTTCTCCATTGAAAATATTTCTCATTCTCTCATTTTCCACGTATTGTTCTCCCCCTTTGTGATAATCAAAAAGTGGGAAATCATATATAGGAGACAAATAAAACAAGAGAAGTAAAATGAGTTCTTCTGTATTAGAGAAGTCATAAAGTACAGAAACAGAATACAAATGAATTCCTATCAAAAATCCTGGCCACTGGATCAATCCACATCTTCAACGTGAGATTTTCCTTTGGGATCAAAGGAAGGTTCAGGTGGTGAGGATGCAGGTGAAGGTTTTGAAATGCCAGAAATGAGCAAAGGAGGCTGATCCACTGACACAGAGTCAGACCTGTAGGTTGAAGATCTTTGGGTGATCATTGGTGTGAGGCTTCGAATAGCTTGAGCAGGAGTCAGCTGGACTGTGGAAACAGCTGAGGCAGAAGTAGGCAAAGCAGGAGGTACGATGACTGGTCTGGCATCAACATGCAAGAAGGGCAGAAACAGATTTCTAAAATCCATAATAATTCATCCTCCTCTTTCCATAGCAGAGATGAAATCATCTTTGTTCTCCATGAATTTCTCCAAGGCAGGAGTCAATTGTCTTAGTTGGCTCACTTGTTCTCTAAAAGCTTGAGTTACTGGAGGTAGCTTCATGTTTTCCAACATCAGCTTGAAGTGGTGATCGAGTTGATGCTTGGTGAAAATTCTGGTGAAGTAGTAGTCCACTTTGCTCTTTATGGCTTCCTGAGAGGCAGAGGCTTCTCTCATATAATCTTGAACAATCTTCATTATTTCTCTAGAAGAATCTCTTGTAGAAAGCACCACTCGGCTCAACTCTGATGAGTCCACAGAGCCACTGGTTGAAATAGAACCAATCTCCTCCTTCATCATTGCTCTAACTAGATTCAGGTCAACTAATAGTTTGGATGTGAGAGGGCCAAGAGAGAAGGAAACAGTTTCTTTGAAACTCTTAGACAAACCACTGATTAGGCTTTGAACTTGAGAGTCCTGTAATTGAACGTGATCCTTCACTGAGGTTTTGAAACTTTCAAACACCGAGACAAACTGGCTTACTACACTCTTCACATAAGCTAGGTCCTTGTCAGCTTGAGACTTGGAGCTTATATAAGAATCCAAAGTAGCAACTGATGTCTTGAGAGCTTCAAGATCTGCTTCGATTCTAGAAGACTGAGTCTGGAACTCTTTCACTTCTTCCATAAGCTCAGACACAAAAGAAGATAAATTACAAGCCAGAGAGAGCTTGAAGGATTTCTCTAACATTTTCATTTCAGCATCAAAGCTTTGCTTCATCGCAGCAACTGATACACTGAATGATTCTTTCAGCTCATTCTTCATGGATTCAAGATCAGATTTAGAGACAAAATCATTAGGGACAACTGCAGCAGATCCCTTTACTGAGGCCAAACTAACTACAGAATCAGTCATTACTGATTGAATTGAGGATGAAAGGGAGGTTTCCATTAACTTCACTTCTTCAACAAAACTGGATTTGAGGTCCTCTTTCAGCTTATTCAGATCATGAAATCTGACCACATTATCGGGCAACAACTCAGAAGCAAGATCATAATTGGTCTTCGGTCTATTCACAGACATCTCATTATCAGAATCCGGATAATCCAATCCACGGACTATAAACCCTGGGTCTTCTACCCAGTCTCCAAACTCAACAGCTACTGTAACATTTCCAAGAACAGATTTATGCTCCCCCTCAATGGGTGCATTCTTATGTATCACAACAGCATTCAGTGCTGGATTCTCTTCATCAGAATCTTCTACTACAAGTTCCATCGGTGCAGCATCTAGAAGATCTTCTGATACAGGTACAGCTTCTTCTGTATCTCTTTCTACTTCAGCAGCCGGCATAGCTGAGCTTCCAATCAAAGGACTCATACTTAAACTACCAGAAACAGACGATTTAGATACATTCTCCTTTTCCTTTTCTTCTTGGTGAGGCACAGACTGGTCTTCCTCATAAGTAGACAAAATTTCCTCTACCTTTCCTTTCCTAGAATAAACCAATTCTGCAACAGGACTTGGGGGCAAGTCTGGATCTCCTCCAACATCCATGGGAGTTTCTTCTTCTTCTTTTGTTTCATTACTATAAATAGGTTCCTCTTCATCAGGTCTCAGACTCGGATCTCTCTTATCCTTTGGTCTTGAGGGATGATCCACAGGATTAAACCCATCATATATCTTCTGATCATCACTGACCCATTCTCCCTTCCATGGGTTCCAGTTAATTTTCATGTACTTACAAACAGTCGAGGTGATGCAGAAATTATTCCTGACTACAACTGTCTCATCCTGATACTCAGCTATTCCTTTCACTTTTATCATTACTGAAATAAGCTTGGCAAAGAATAAAG
Organism: Viscum album; assembly: GCA_963277665.1. Taxonomy (NCBI): domain Eukaryota; kingdom Viridiplantae; phylum Streptophyta; class Magnoliopsida; order Santalales; family Viscaceae; genus Viscum; species Viscum album. The sequence continues at coordinate 406,953,151 of OY728129.1, read as the reverse complement.
CATTAGTCTTTGACTTTGTTCTAATCATGTCTTCCATTTGAAACATTAACAATCTGCACAGATTGATTTTCACACCATGTCTTAGCAGATGAAGAAGATAGATATCTTGATATCTCAGATTTGAAAAATCTCCTCGCCTCGGTATCAACACATGCTGAACAAACTTGAAGAGCAGTCGATTCTCTCCATCCATTTCAGCAGCAACCACTTGCCTTTGATTCCCATTACCGGTCAGCTCTTTTAAGGCGGTTTCATAATCAAAGATGTCATTGCTAGGTGGAATTTCTCTTGATACGTACCCAGAGACACCTTCATGTGGTACTTTTAAACACTCATCCCACTCTACTGAAGAAAAAGACATCTCTTTTCCATTTAAAAAAGAGCTTACCCGATTCTCATTTTTAGAATTCTCGAAGCTTACAAACTCATAGAACTGTTTTACCAACTTTGGGTAGTATGGGCCATTGTTATTCGAGAAACAATCCACCCATTTCTGGTCCTCCAGAATCTCAAGTACTAACGATTTTCTAGGGAGTATCCATTCCACGCACAGTTCCTTCTCGATTACTATGTCTCTATTCTGCAAGTGAGGATTCACTGATCGCTTTCCCGATCTAGTTCTGACTTCACTAATACTGGCTTTATGCTGTGTCTTCTACTTCTTAGCTTTTGGTTCTACACTTTCATCTCTGACGGTAGGAAGCTTAGTTTTTGCCATCGCGGGTTTAGGGTTCTTGGCCGATTTGGGAGCTAAGGTTCGAAGGTGAGAGATTTTGAGCTCGGTGAGGTAGGAAGTGGCTTAGGCTTAGTTTTATCATTTAGGAATCATAAATAAACGAATAAAGTAAAATAACATAAAAGAAAAAACGATTCATATTCTTGGCAGTAGAGAAAAGTTTAAAAAAAACATCGGTGAGAATTGATCATCGGTGAGAATTGATCATCGGTGAGAATTGATCATCGGTGAGAATTTCACATCGGTGAGAATTTCACATCGGTGAAAATTTCAACATCGGTGAGAATTTCACATTGGTGAGAATTTCAACATCGGTGAGAATTTCACATCGGTGAGAATTTCAACATCGGTGAGAATTTCACATCGGTGAGAATTTCACATCGGTGAGGATTTTCACATCGGTTGTGATTAAACATTCCCAATTCGGGTCTTATGTAACTTAGCCTATCCGAACATAAAGGTTTAGTGAAAATATCAGCCAATTGATGTTCAGTGCCAATAAATTCAAGAGAAATATCACCTTTTTGATAGTGATCTCTTAGGAAATGGTGTCTTACATCTATGTGTTTGGTTCTAGAGTGAGATACAGGATTCTTAGAGATGTTTATTGCACTGGTGTTATCACAGTTGATTGAAACATGTTTAAAAACATATCCATAGTCCAAAAGAGTGTGTTTCATCCACAGAATTTGCGCACAGCAACTACCAGCAGCTATATATTCTGTTTCGGTAGTAGATAATGCAACTGAGTTCTGTTTCTTACTACACCAAGAAACTAAAGATTTTCCAAGCAAATGACATGTTCCTGATGTGATTTTTCTATCTAACTTACAACCAGCAAAGTCAGCATCTGAATAACTCATTAACTCAAAGGATTGTCCTTTTGGGTAAAACAAACCTAAGTTAACCGTGTGTTTGAGATATTTAAAAATTCTTTTAACAGCAAGCAAATGAGATTCTTTTGGATTAGCTTGAAATCTAGCACACATACACACACTAAACATAATATCAGATCGACTAGCAGTAAGATAAAGTAAACTACCAATCATACCTCTGTAATTTGTTTGATCAACTGGTTTCCCAGTTTCATCTGCGTCCAATTTACAGGTAGTACTCATAGGAGTTTCACTTTCCTTGATACTATCCAGACCAAAATGTTTTAAAAGATCCTTTGTATATTTACTTTGATTCAAAATAATACCATTTTCATTTTGAAATACTTGAAATCCAAGAAAGTACTTAAGTTCTCCCATTAAGCTCATTTCAAATTCATTTTGCATACTTTTTGAAAAATCAATACATAAAGAGTGTTTAGAAGATCCAAATATAATATCATCAACATATATTTGTACAACTAAAACATCTTTAGAAATTCTTTTAATGAAAAGAGTTGGATCAGCAATCCCTTTAGTAAAACCATTTGAGATAAGGAAATTGCTAAATCTATCTTACCAAGATCTTGGAGCTTGTTTTAAACCATACAAAGCTTTAGAAAGTTTAAAAACTTGATTTGGAAAATGGGGGTTAGTAAATCCAGGTGGTTGTTCTACAAAAAAATCTTCAATTATAAAACCATTTAGAAATGCACTTTTCACATCCATTTGATATAACTTGAAATCCAGATGTGCAGCATATGCAAGTAATATCCTAATGGCTTCTAGTCTAGCTACAGGTGCAAAAGTTTCCTCATAGTCTATACCTTCTTCTTGACTATATCCTTGTGCAACTAGTCTAGCTTTGTTTCTAAATATATTTCTAGATTCATCTACTTTATTTCTAAAAACCCATTTTGTGCCTATTGTCAAAGTGTCCTTAGGTCTGTCAACTAATTCCCAGACTTTGTTTCTTTCAAACTGATTTAATTCTTCCTGCATAGCTATTACCCAGAATTTATCATTGATAGCATCATTGATATTTTTGGGTTCTATCTGTGAAAGAAAAGCTTGATGTTCAACCCGGTTTCTTAGAGAAGCTCTAGTTTGTGTTCCTCTATCAAGATTACCAACAACAGCTTCTAAAGGATGATTATTTAGAATCCTCATTGATCTGGTAAAGTTTGGACTAGAAATTTCAGGTTCATCTATAGGTTCGGGTTCAACAGAAGCAGATTCTGGAAAAAGTCCAGAACTGGATGTTTTGATAACAGGTTCTTTAGATTTATCATTAATGTCCAGAACAGATAAGTCTTCTTCAATATTTTCAATAGAGGTTTTAGACTCATGTGGATCAGTTTCATAAAACTTGATGTGAACAGATTCTTCCACACATTTAGTTTTCTTATTGAATACTCTATAGGCTTTACTTGAAATAGAGTAACCCAGAAAAATTCTTTCATCACTTTTGGAAGCAAACTTATCCAGATTATCTTTAGTATTCAGAATAAATACTTTGCAACCAAAAACTTTAAAGTAATTAACCTTAGGCTTTCTATTGTTCCACAATTCATAAGGGGTTTTCTTAAGAACAGGTCTAATTAAGACTCTATTAATGACATAACAAGCTGTATTTACAGCTTCAGCCCAAAAATAAATAGGCAGGTCATATTCATTGAGCATGGTTCTAGCAATTTCTTGAAGGGTTCGGTTTCTTCTTTCTACTGCACCATCCTGTTGGGGTGTTCTAGGGGCATAAAAGTTATGAGTATAGCCATTGTGTGAGCAATAAGATTCAAAATCTTGATTTTCAAACTCACGACCATGATCACTTCTCAAAGTTTTAATCTTAAGTCCACTAAGGCTCTCTACAGATTTAGAGTATTTAACAAAGGAAGAACAGGCTTCACTTTTGTGAGCTAGAAAATATACCCAAGTATATCTAGAAAAATCATCTATAAGAACATAAACATAGTGCTTCCCATTTAAACTAGAAACTCTTGATGGTCCAAACAAATCCATGTGAACCAATTCAAGTGGTTGAGAAGTCGAAACTTCTTTCTTTGATTTAAAATAAACTTTGTGTTGTTTTCCCTTTTGACAGGGGTTACACACTCTATCATTTGGGAATTCTAATTTAGGTAGGTCTCTAACTAGGTTTTTTCTAGAGAGTTTTCTAAGTGAGTGAATGTTGCAATGTCCCAATCTTCTGTGCCATAGACAAGATTCTTTATGAAAAGCATTCAAACAAGTAATATTCTGCTTAGCTAAAGAATTCAGATTAACAGCATAAACATTTTCATTTCTTAAGGCAGAAAATACCAAAACATTCTTAGAATTAAAAACTTTGCAGGAATCATTTTCAAATTTAACATGAAAACCATCATCGCATAACTGAGAAATACTTAATAAATTGTATTTAAGGCCATCAACAAATAAAACTTTAGAAATCAAAATTGAATCAGTGTTACCAATCTGGCCTAGGCCGATGATTCTTCCTCTTGAATTATCACCAAAGGTGACAAAGCCTCCATCAACTTTTATTAAACTCTTGAAACAAGAGAAGTCTCCTGACATATGTCTTGAACATACAATTTCCAAATACCAGGTCTCTTTACAAGATCTCTTTAATAAATTTCCCTACAAAACATATTCAGATGGGAAATGATTTTGGTACCCATATTTTCTTGGGCCCAGACAGGTTAGCCAATAACACTTTAGGTACCCATATTTGTCTAATGGGTCTCATATAATTTGTAGAATTGAAATGCTTTGAAAGATAAACTTTATTAGATCTATAGATATGTATATAACTGGTTGAAGCATATGAAGTTCCAGAATTACCTTCATTCTGTCCAGATTTAGAAATGAATCTAGTTTTGGCAATTTTCCTTTGTCCAGGTTGGTATCCTATACCAGTAGTATATTTAGGTGCTATTTTCTTTCCTAGCATCTGTGTTAGTGTATTTTTGCCATTGGTGAACTTCTCTAAGTCTTTCTTGAGTTGCTCATTAGATAGTTTCAGTTCAGTGTTTTCTTTTAACAGTTGAGCATTTTTCTCTTTTTCAATAGTGAGTTCGGTTTTAACTGTAGTGGTGAGAGCATGCTGTTTCTTTAATGACTTGTATTTATCCTTAAGTTCATTACATGTCTCTTCCAGCATATCACAGTACTCAAACAATTCATTTTTAGACATTGTTCCAGAATCAGAGTCAGATTCTGCATTATCTCCAGAGTAATAATAATTTAAAGCAGGAGTTTCAGCGGTTACCTGAGAAGTGTTTGTCATAAAGCACATGTTTGCCTTATTTTTGTGTTCAGTTTCAGAGCTTTCAGATTCAGTAGAGCTATCCTTAAAAGCACTCCAAGTAGCCTTCATGGCTTTCTTAAACTTATTTTCCTTATATTCATATTTCTTTTTATACTTCAGCTTTGGACAGTCGACTTTAATGTGTCCTTTTCTCTTGCACTCATAGCAGACAACATCATCTGATTTGTCATTCTTCTTCCAATCCTTTTTCCATTTACCTTGGTGATCATACTTACCCTTATAATTTGTTTTTCTGAAGAACTTCTTTTTCCTATAAAATTTCTTAAATCTTCTAGCAATGTGAGCCATCTCAGCATCACTGTCAGAATCACTTTCACTGTCTTCACAGCTTGAACTTTCAACTACAGCTTGAAGCTTTTCTTTGTCCTTATTCTTTGAAGTTGAAGATTTGAAAGCGACAGACTTTCTTGGAGGTTCATTTTCTTCCTCTTTATTCACTTTAAGCTCTTCTTCATACATCATCAGCTTGCCAATTAGTTCCTTGACAGGTAGAGAAGCAATGTCACATGATTCTCTGATTGAGACAGATGTGCCTCTCCATCTATCAGGTAGACATCTCAAAATTCTCATAATTTGTTTCCTTCGATGAGACATCCTTTCCCAGCGAGATCATTGTATTGAAAATTTCATTGAACCTGAGATACATGTTAGAAATGGGTTCGTCATGCTTCATTTTAAAATTATCATACTTGATAGTATAAGTGTTCAATCTCATTTCTTTAACATTCATTGTTCCTTCATGAGAAACAGCTAAGGTATCCCAAATTTCATATGCAGTTTTACAAGAAGAAATTCTATTAAACTCTTCATCTCCTAGAGAACAGTACAAGGCATTCATAGCTTTACATTTGTTATTGTAAGCAGTCTTTATAGGTTCATCCCAAGTAGATCTAGCAGTAGTGGGAATTTTGTATTCTGATTCAATAGCAGTCCAAATATCAAAACATATGCTTTCTAGATGAATTTTCATTTTAAGTTTCCACTGAGCATAATTAGTTCCATTGAAGAAAGGTGGCCGGTTAGTAGCAGCACCCTCAAGTCTATTGTCCATGATGAGAAAATTTTAAAGAGATAAAAATTTAGATATAACAGAAATTTTAAGAACTTTAAAATACAACTAAAATCACAGTTCAAAAGTAGAGTACTTTTAGAGAGTATTTTCGATCCTTTGATACCAAGTGTTGGTCGGAGTGGTTTACTCAAGAGGGGGGGTGAATTGAGTACCAATTAAAATTTCTGTATTTAAACACATTGTCTTAAAGACCCCCAAATAAAATAATAAATTAAACTGTAGTGAATTTATATTAAAGTAGAGGTTTTGTTAGATTCTCAAGGGATTGATTAATTCCCAGTTAATCAATACAGGAGTGTGTGATTATCTTTTGAAACTAACTTACTAATCTACACTTAACATAAACACTTGCTAATTTAATTATCAAAGTGACTTTAAAAACAGTATTGGTTTTAAAGTGATTAGCAGCGGAATAAAACTTTGAAAGAGATGGCACAACAAATGTAACCAAGAGGTTCAGTCTCAAGCTGAGACTTAGTCCTCTCAAAAGTTTATATAAAAATGATCCACACCCTGGATCGAGGTTCAACAGTTTACAACTGTCCAGGTCCAAGACCTCTACCACTGTTATTCGTGGGAAACAGTACAACAGCAACCAGCTGTCCAGGTCACACACGACCTCTACCACTGTTATTCGTGGGAAAGAAAGAATGCAAGAATTTGGTAAGGATTTAAAAATCCTCCAGTTTAAGTACAGGAGACAGTGGATGTGTTAGATACAGCAGATAACACACACTGCTCGAAAAGTATAATAATAAATCACAGAACAAGAGATGTAGAGTTTAGAAATGGTTCTGGTGATTTCAGTGTAGCTCTGGACTCCTTTGGATTCGATCAGAAGTGAGTCTGAGTCCTCTTCTCGTTTCTGTTTGAGAAATAGAGTGTCGTATGCTCCAGGTTCATAGACAGTGAAAATGTAGTGGTTGAAGTTCTTCAGTGTTCTTCTTATAGGCACAGAACACTTCTCGAGTATGCTTGATTGTCTATGAGCTTCTCTGTGTTCTTGATGGAACTGGTTTTTCTCTTCTTGATTCTTCTCGTTCTTGTGTTTCTGGTATATTCCATCCACCACACTCTACCGGTTGGGCAGCGTAGTCTTCTCGTATTTATCTCACGGGCAACAGGAGACAGAAGAGATTTCCTTTCTGCAGGTACGAGGTACGGGTTCCTGACATCTGACAACCTTTATCAGATATTTGAAAAATCATTAAAATGTACATTATATGACCGTTGGATAGATTAAATAAAGATAGGAAATAAAGAAATTCAAACAGTGAGTTGAGTGATTGGTAGGTAATCAGCATCGGTAGCTTGGACATCGGTAGCTCAATTTCATTAGTTGCTTTGACTCTATCGGTGGCTCTATGCGTCGGTTGGTATATGCTTGTATCGGTGACTTTTTTTATCAGTAGCTCCATGCGTCGGTATCTCCATGCGTCGGTAGCTCCATGCGTCGGTATCGGTAGCTGTGAGTCTGTCAGTAGCTTCGTCCATCGGTGACTCTTATTCCATCGGTAGCTATTTATACTTACACCGGTAGCTCTATGTTTGTATCGGTAGCTGTCTGTAAGTCAGTAGCTTGCATTTATAAGCACATCGGTAGCTCTGTGTTAAGTATATCGGTGACTCTGTCTGTCGGTAGACTAAGTCTATCGGTAGACTAGGTACTGGTAGCTCTTTATCAGTAGCTATAGGCAGATTACTTATCTGTTTTATGCAGAACACATCCGATTGTGTTAGAATCAATTTATAACTTGTATGAACATGGATAAATGAGGATTAACATATTCCAAAGACTATTTTAAAAATTATTATTGGTTTGATCACAGATTTGAAAGAATTAAAGTATAGATCAATGATACTTAAAAATATCATAGAGAATGAAAACATAATTGGGATTTTCAACACATATGAATACATGATTGAGATTATCAAAACAGGTGAGGTCAACAGATAGGTTAATCATTTTCATAAATAAACCAAAATCAACTTACTCTTAATTCATATAATCATATAACTAAAAAGAATCAGTCAAACTAACCAGGGACTTCAAGTAGTCCAGTGGTAGGCGATAAATACCACTCGTACTTTGGTTGTGGGTTCGATTCCTGCAGCTTTGTCTGACACGACGGGTAGTCACACGGTCTGCGTGTTGTCCTTTTTCCAAAACTATATAATTCTCAAATCATTCCCCAAAAAGGGATAAAATTATCAAAAATAACCATAACATAATTTAACCTCAATTTTATCTCATGCCTTTCACTTCAATCATAACATATAGTAACCCATAATTACCTCAAAAGTAAGGATCATATAAACCCAAATGGTTCTTTATAACTATGTCCACAAAAGAAAAGATAGCTATTACTTGAATAAAATTTTCCTATATTAAACATCAGGGTTACACATAATATAAAAAGTCTTCTAATGTAACCCCATCATCAAAAGAGACTTAATACTCTTAAGAATTTCACCATAACTCTTGAAGCCCTTATATGTTGATATCTTAATCATTCAACATTCTTCATGATCCATTAACCATTTGTTTCCAACTTATTCCGAAATACCTCTTTCCTACAAACAAAATCATGAATTATATCCTAAGATTCCAAAATAGGAAAACAATAGTCATGAAATAATACATACCTTTGATTGGTCATTGTCAGTTTCTTCATCCTCAATCGGAATGGCATTAGGTATTGGTAAACAAACATTTGTACGCTCTTGGTGATTCCATTCACGAAACTTCTTCATAGTACATGTGTTTGCATAATGTCCATGCACACCACATTTAAAACATTCAATTGATCCCTCAAAAAGAACTTCTTTCCCTTTCCTCGAGTCAACTGGATGTTTCCTTTTTCCATGGAAGGTTCTTGCTTTATGACCTTAATTTCCACATCTATAGCATATTTCTGTCCCTTTGAAACATTTTCCTAGGTGTTTCTTTCCACATTTTTGACACATAGGTTTTTTAACACACTTACCGTTATGATTATTACCTGTACTTTCGTAGGGATTTGTTTCTCACGTATATGATGCCTTAGAGAAATCACCAAGGTTTAGGTGGTCAATCATGACTCCAGATAGTTGGTTGAGGATAATCACAAGAGTTCTCATTGCAGCTCCCATATCATTCAGTTGCTTGCTCAAAAAACTGTCACAGTTTCCTTCACATCCACTGTTACTTTGGTTCCTGCTAGATCCAGCCATTTACTAAAACCAAAAAGGTCAGTGTGAGTATATCAAAAAAAACATCATGTACTAATGAGGAAGATAAACACTAATATATACTTACTCATTCACTTTATCTAAAACTAGGACTCTTTCTGAAATCCTAAACATTATGGTAATGCCACTTATGCTTAAAGAATACCCTAACCTCTAAAGTTATCTAAACCGACCTCTGATACCAACTATAAGGCCCCAGCCTTAAACCTTACTTAATCTTGAGTTATTACAAAATTACACATTGAGGATCTTTTCAGGTTTAGAGTTTTATAGAATTAGATCATGAAACTTGCATTACATTCCACATTTAAACAAATTGGTTACATAAAAGACAGTATTCATTCTTCCCATCAACGGAAACATATTGAAAATAAAACATGGATTCTTTCTTGACACATCCTTGACACTATCATCACATCATGTACCTTTCCCTTGACCTGTGAAAAACATTTCAAAAACTTGGGATGAGCATAAAAATCTCTGTAAGGGTTATAAAAATATGGAAAGGAAACATGAGTTCATATATACATAAGAATGAAATCATACTTTACCCATAAAACATAGGCACTCTAACATACCTCATCAAACCATGAATAAATAATAGAAATCATAAGACATAAAATGTAACTTGATACATTCATAACATTCTTACATAGGGAGTAACCCTCTTGGTTACGTTTTGGAATACCCATCACAGTATATTCCCTAAATCTCTTCGGAGAAACCTTAACGTTTCACTCCTTCGCGTTACCCAATGCATTGGAGAGATATATCGGGCTCACCCGCCCTTAGTTTATCACGGAACCACCCGTCTTCATAATAATTCCCAAGAACCATAACATAATTATATCACATAAAACATGCATAAAGGAAACATAACATTTCCACATTTCAATCACAAGATATCAATACAACACATTGATATAATAAAAACATTATGAAAACCATTTTCAGTACCAAAATAAAAGAAAAGTAAAACATGGTATTTATTTTTCTTTTAAAAAGAAGGTATGGCTTGTAGAGGAAGCTGAAACTCAAATAATGGTCACGGCGGCGGAGAAGTCGTTGTCGCCGCATACGTACGACAAAAACATTCCCTTTTTTTCATTTAGTAAAACGCTTCATATAAAAAAGATTCCTTTTGGATAAATGTAAAAGTAAAAGGGGTTTATACACCATATAAAAGAAGGTTTTATATAAAACAAAATATGCCTCAATGAAAGGAGATTGAGATGAAGTCCCTTACAAAGACGGTATCCTTGTTTTAAGGATAAATCAATTACATAATTATGTGTGACAGACGAATACACCAAATATAAGTGGATATTAAGTCTAAAATAATCAAAGGTCATTCACACATATTCAATGGATGACATATTCAATAACTACATGTTGAACCCAAAGAAATCGAAATTGGGTTAAGAAGTTCCCTTAACAGCCTAACAGCGTCACATCAAAATGAGTTGATGAGAGAAAAAAAAGGGTATCTCATCACTTGGACATAAAATTTACATCAATAAGGATATATGAGAACATATCCCAACATAAAAATATGTAAATTAAAAGACCCAACAAAAGAAGTCTTTTAAAAAGAGGAGGGTGAAAGGTTCCCTTACCGACATGGGTATCTTTCGAAACATACACCTCGTGAAAGAAGGACAATACAACATTGATGTAAATACTCATAAAAAAAATTATATTACAAAATGAGTAAAATAATGGGCATTACATACACCACTCAATGGAAATTGTGGCAAATGTAGCATAAATCTCATGGGAATAACAGTGAGATGAAAAATCCCTTACGAAAACTCGACAGCCTAATGGCGCCACTTAAAACTTCCAAAAATGGATTGATGAGATAAAATAGGGTATCTCATAACATTAAAATAAAATTTATAGCAAGAGGAATATAAAAGAACATCCCCCATCATAAAAAAGAGGAGCTTAAAAGAAGTGACATAAATGAGAGTACTTAAAGAGAAAGAGAGAGGTTAGATCTCTTACGAAAATTTGGCAGCCTAACGGCGCCACTCAAAACTTCCAAAATGGATTCATGAGAGAGAATATGGTCTCTCATCATATGAACATAAAAATTACAGTAAGATTAATATAAAAGAAAATCCCAATCACAAGAAAGACGAGCTTAGAAGAAATTACATAAAAGAGTGTACTTAAAAAGAAAGGGAGGAGTGGGATCCCTTACCTCAAGTCCAACTTGTCTTGTTCGTTTCTTTATATTCCTGAATAATAAACTTTGGTCAATTAATAATTGACTAAGTACCTCATTTATAGATTATTATTCAGTTCATATCACATATTATAATGTTATAATAATTGTTTAATAATGTTAGTTCATATCAGACGTTTTTGTCGATGTTTGGTACTTGAGTCAAAAATGAACTTGTTTGAAAAAAGATTGCCCATGTAGTTATAAGTAAATAATTTCCAGAATAGTATTAATTATTGAAATATCATATATATCTAGTAAATATTAATTTCATACTATTTCATATCATTTGGAGATAAAAAACTAAAAGCACCATTCATGGAGACGGTAGGCCGTACGTACGCATGAACGCTACTTTCATTTTTTGTCATATTAATGGAATTAAAACAAAATGAGAGAGATATATATATGTTATAATTCCAGAATGATATCAATAATTTTGATGTAATATATTGCATATATATCCATTATATATATGTACTTATAATATTACATAACATTTTGAGATAAGAAATGAAATGTACCGTTCATGGAGACGGTAAGTTGTACGTACGCATGAACGCTACTTCCATTTCTATTTCATATTTAATGGAATTAAAACATAATGATACATAATAGTATTTTAATTCCAGTATGGAATCATATATAATATCATTAAATATATCCTTTATACATACCACATATGGTATTAACGAATCAAATCACTTTTTGGGGGCGGTAGTCCGCACTTCCTTAAATGAAGATATCGCGTTTACCCATAATGGAAACCATAAAGGTATGACCAAAATGAAAAATACAGAAGATTAAGGAAAACATAAAAATATTATATATCATATATAAATATAGTGTCATCTTAATGGCCACCTTTGAAGGTGTTAAAAGAATGTAGAACAATCATCGTTTCGGGAGGCCGAAATTCGCCATCCACGGAAACAGTATGTTCTTTAACCATTAGATGTAGGTGTGTGAAAGTGAAGCTCGAATCCTTCTTATAAAAACATCCTAGTATATTTATGATACTGTATTTGTTACAAAACAAATTAATAAAAAGATTTTAGGGGGTTGGAGAAGCAAAATAAAACAAAAGGACTCAAGTGAAGACATTACCTTAAAATCGGGTAACTCCCTTTGGTTTGATCTCAAAGGCTTCCTTGGGAAGACTTATGCCCAAAGTGAGGCTTCAAGGAGTAATAGAGGGAAGTGGAGAGACAAAATGGGCAGATTTTGTCCAAGCCAAAGTCTTTGGGAGTGTGGGTAAGGAGGTAGAGGTGGGGGCCTTTTATAAGAGGAGAGGAGGGGCACTCTTGGAAGGTAAAGAAAAGTCACTTTATTTTAAAATTGTATTCGGATTTAAGAGGTCCCACATTGATGTGTTTCGAGGATAAGGTGATAAGGGTTCGAAAGACACTCATCCAATAGGTTTTGGACATGTTTAGGTCTTAGATATTACATTATCTTGCCATTTTATTTAAATCGTTAAATAATGAGGTCATCGCTGCATCATCATGATGTCATAAATAATTTAATTTTTTTAATGTCTAAAAATTATAAAAAAAAATACTATGATGTATGAAATATTTTTATATTTCCAATGAATATTTATATTCAAAAATATGATTTGTATAACTCCATGTAAAAATTGTTTTTGTAAAACATTTCATGTTTGTCTCATTTTTACTTTAACTTTAAATAAAAAGATATCAATGTCATTTTCCAACCAAAGTGGCTTCATGGGGTCCCCAAGTTGACCCATGGGTTGTCTTGGTCGGCCATGACACATAAAATGAGGTTAGTACATGTGTCAAGTTCATTCCATATTATTAAAACATTATTTCTACCTTAAACAACATTAATTCTCTCTAATCGCAATTAAAAACTTAATAAGTTACTATTCACAAAAAAATTATTTTTATCCCATTGAACCACATTTTAATTCTTAATGAAAACCATGTATGTCAGATTTTTGAAATTCAAAACACAATGATGGAAAATTTTCATTTAAACGGAAAAATCAGTTTTTATATGTACCACTTAGTGGTTTCACTATTCATCAAAAATTGAAGTTTTTCAGAAAAATCCCAAAAATTCACCCTAAGCTATATTTGATATTCTGAATTCAAAAATGAAGTCTATTTTACAAAATTCAAAACATATAAGTCATAGTAATTAATTTAATAATTAATTCCTACTATCAGACCAAATAGCGTATTTTTATGAAACAATAAGTATCAAAAGATTGACACTAGTTTAAGTCTGATTTCAAAGTGAAATTAATTCCAACAACCACTATTGGATTTAGTGGTAAAAATATATTATAATTTCAATTTAAAACCAATTAAAAATATAATCTAATCATATAAATAAATTATATTAAAAAGTGGTTTTGAATTAAAATACAACATTTTACATTATTCATTAAAAAATGAACTTTATCAGAAAGATACCAAAAAATTACACAAAGTAAATTTTGATGTCCCAATTCTTAAGAAGAGTTTTATTTGGTCCAAAATGATGTATAAGAGTGAACAAAACTATATTTAATGATGGTTCTCCATCAAAAGGCGATAAGTGAACCTTTAGTGAAAACTAGGGCATATACGCCTAAAATTGAATTATTTCCATATTTTATGCCTTTATCTTTTATTGGATAAATGTAAAAATATTTAAAAACATATATAATCATATTTTAGTTATTTCTATCCATTCTCGCCAATACAACGGCTACATTTTAACTACCATTTAAAATAATATTATTTTATTATTAGAGTGCAACGTAAGATTCCCAAGAAACTCGTTGTTGCGTGTTGGGTACGCCATCGAGCATAGCGTCCCCTTTAAAGTCATATTAATATTTTATTCACAAATATGGATAAATATGAAAATTTCATATTCTTTATTTACCTGGGGTGTTACAATTTTGAAGTGGGTGAAAAGGTATTTATATGAATATCTACCTGGAATAGAGTAATGACATTCAAAAATAAGGGAAAGTTGATCCCCAAGTATATCAGTCCTTTTGAAATTCTAGACTGTGGTGGGAAGGCAACTTACTGATTGGCCCTTGCATAGAACATCTCTCAAGTTCATGATGTGTTCCATTTACCTCTCCTAGGAAATTATGTACTTGATCCTTCACATGTAATGAACTCATAAGTCATACCGTTGGAGTAAGATCTTTCTTATGAAGAACAACCGATAGAGATTCTGGATCATAGTGAAAAAGATCTACGAAACAAGTCCACTCGCTTGGTAAAAGTCTTTTGGTGGAACTACCAATTTGAAGAAGCTATGTAGGAACTTGAGGATATGATGAGGGAGAGATATCATCATTTTTTATATCCAAGTGACTTATTTCAAGGGATAAATTCAGTTTAAGGGGGTAGAATGTAACACCAGGTTGTTTTTATGAAATATTTTCTTTAAATAATTTTAATTCTTCAATGGATTGAATTGTATGAAATCATGAGTTTAAAAGAACCATGAGACACCCTTAATATAAAATTACAATTTTAACCTAACCGTTAGATTAGCAGAAATAAATATAACTAACTTATGAAAATATATGGTAAATTTATTCGCTACCAATTATTTATGAAAAAACTATAAATCAATTATATTTTTTTTTTGTATTAATAAATTGAGTGAATTACTATTAGTAAATAAAATTAAGGAAATATATATTTTATATAATAAATAAAATATTTTTTATATTCATCCAATAGATATTTTGTCATGGGATATGAATATACCCTATTTGATGTATAAAAACCTATATTTTTTTCAAAAAGGTAATTTTCCACATTTTAATAGAGAACCCATTTTAAATTAATAGTTTGACACATTAATAATTTTTATATGAAAACATAAACATGTTATTTGGAACAGGGAAATAAAAATTTACTTTGGAAAAAAATTTAATATTTTTCTGATAACTTTCAAAATTTAATGAATAGTAAAAATACACTAAATTTTAATTGAAAACATATTTTTTCATCAAAATAAGTTATATGGTTAAATTATCATATTCAATGGTTTGAAAGTATGAATAGAATATATTTTTATCATTCAATATAATGTATTTAATTACTATTAATGTTACATTGAATTCAGATATAAAACATTTCAATCTTTTATAGTGTTTTAACTTTTAAAACTCATTCTCTCTTTCCGAAAATAGGATTAATTTTAAATTAATTACTGAAATTTTAATGTTTTTAATATTTAAAAATTTATTCCATATTTTGAATAATTAGGCCCAAATTAAGTAAATAGATTTGTTTTATTTTTGGGCATTATGAATAGTAACTTTGGTAATTTTTATTAATACAGTAAAAGGGTAAATCGTGTAATTAAGGGTAAGAATACTATTATAAAATTACCCTAAAACTTGTATTAACATAATTTCATGTGTATGTTTCAACCTAAATCATCCTTGGATCAAAATGGTGTCCTTTAGAAGCCACTTGGATGATATTAGGACATGTAATTTATTTTATTTAAATAAAAGTTAAATATGCCTCACTCAAATTTTAATAACCGTATAATTTTTTATACATAAGATAAATTCGGTTATAAATACTCATTTGAAAGATAAAATGTTTTTCTTTATCATGGTGATTTATTTAAAAATTTTAGGAAATAAATAATTACCTTAAATACTCATACATTAATGATTTAATTGATGAGAAATCAATAAAACAATTTTAATTAAAATACTAATAACAAAAAAAGGCCCAAACACATGTACAAATATTATTATTTTTTATTATATAATGACCATAACCATCCATGTTTCCAGTTAGTTACCATTTTCACCATTATAGAATAGATTGTGACACTTATTTTATTTTATTAAAAGTAATTTTAAAGTTCTCATCATCATAAATATAATAAAAGTTGTTTAGAAAGAAAGAAAATAAAGAAAAACAACCCAATCCACAAAATGGCAGGGCAGAGAGACATTTTTCTACAGGGGTCTAAAAAATGGAGACCTAGAGCATCACCTCTTAGAATGTTAACTCCTGGTGGTTTCAAGCTCTGGAATTCATGAAAATATACGCACTCCGTTCTAGGAAAATCAAGAGATGTCGAGTAATCAACCGCCCTGTTACCTTCCCGCCAAGTGTGAGACACTTTTTTATAGGTGTTGAGAAGAGAACGGCACTTACGAATGAGATATTCAATCGACCAAGGAGTAGGTAATATGCCATGAATATCATTGTGGACCGTAATAGAGTCGGTTTTGGCTTCCAGAAGATGTAGGTTATGCTACCGACACATAGAGAGTCTTATGTACATAATCTTAGCTTCTACCATGAGAGAGGTACCATGCCCCAGCCGGGCAGAGAAATCCAAAAAAACTGAACCAGAGTAGTCACAAACAATACCACCTCCAGTCATGATTCCATATTTTCACAAGCCTTTAGTATTAAGTTTCAAACCACGAGCCTGAGGGAACCACCTTACCCAGTTGGCTAAAGGTTGATTAGCAGAGGCAGGTGCTCCATGAGAATTAAAGCTAAGACGTTCCAGTGTAGGAGCCTCCCTACAAATATTGAGGGCCCTGCTCATGTCGAGAAGGAGGGATATGGTTCTGGAGATGATCTCTCGGCCGGATGACAACACCCCCTCAAATACGTTTTTGTTTCACGCTTTCCATAAACACCAACAGCCTGCCTGCAGGACAAGGTTTCGCGCTTTTCTTTCAGAACTCGCCTCGCCCGAGCCGTGAAACCAATAGACCATGAAAGGATCCTCTCTCATATTTGTACTAGAGACTGCTGTGAATTCATTGAAGAAATCCCAAACTGCCTTTTCCCACTCGCTTTCGAAGAACAGGTGTATCGAGGTCTCCTCCTTCTTCCTCCTACAACAGACGCACCTGGAATCCATTTTCACACCGCATCTTCTAACGTTTTCATCAGTGGGGAGTGCTCTGTTTCAGACTCTCCAGACCATAAAGTTGAACTTTTAAGGGATGAGGTTATCCCATAGAGTCTCATTCCAGATATCACCTGCGTGATGATAAGAAATTGTGTGACGGTACTCTTTGGAGGAGAAAGACCCTGAAGAAGACGGAGTGAACACACATTTATCGGGAACATATGAAAGTTCTATAAGATGAAACGTCTCCTGTTGGTTTCTATCTAGAACAGTATTAATGAAATAAGGATAACAACCAGCCTCCCTGAAATTGATGTTCATAGTAGGGCACTCCGGGAAGCTGATGATCACGTTGCACCAGTTGTCATGCCAAAAGGAGATGTCGCCTGTACCAACAATCCAATGAACCTGGGGAGATATGGAGCTGATTCCTGAAGAAACCACTTTCTAGAGGCTAGAGGATTTAATCACAGGAGAATTCCCATCCTTAATATAGAATGCATGCATAGAAATTCCCCACAATGAGCGCTGCTCCAATACTTCCCAAGCAAGTTTCACATGCATGCATGCAATGGTATCCTGAAGACTACAGACATTAATCCCCCCATCACTGCTAGGCCTCACCATCCTATCCCAAGAGACCCAATGAAGTTTGCCTTTGAACTGGGGATCCCATATAAAACCTGCAATAATTTTATCCAAACTCTGAATGACTCCCTTGGGAGATTTGATGGCGGAAAGGACGTGCACCGGGGTGGATAAAAGAACGCTATTAACCAGCATGATCCTCCCCCCTAAATAGAGATACTTGTTCTTCCAAATGAAGATTATATTAGTGAATATGCTAACAAGGGGATAAAAGTCATGGATACATAGGGATTTCGAAGACATAGGGGCTCCCAAATAGTTTATAGGAAACTCATCCTTTTGGATTCCCAGAGAGTTTCTTATAGAGAGGACCCGAGCATCTGAGCATCTATTCGAGATGAAGAATCTACTCTTTTTCCAGTTGATGACTTGCCCACTCCACTTTCTATATGCCTCTAGCACCCTGTTAAAAGCCCTTACCGACCTTCTTGAAGCATTAAGGAAAACAATAGAGTCGTCCGTGAACATGAGATGTGAGACCTGAGGAAGATGCATTCTTCTACAAAATGGTAAGATCCCCCCGTTTATAATGTTCTGCTGAATGAGGCGGCTAAGAACATTCTGGGTGATGATAAAATATTTGGCGAGATGGGGTCTCCCTGGAGAAGTCCAAGATATGTCTTGAAGAAACCTAAGGATTTTCCCATGAAGATAAGCGACATCCATGTTGAGCTGAAGCAATGAAAAACCATATCGATGTTCCACGTGGACAGACCCATACCAGCCATAACTTTATTGATGAAGGCCCATTCGACATGGTCATAGGCCTTACTCATGTCAAGCTTGACTACCATGTTGGATCCCCGAGTGTTCCAATTAATATCTCTGAACATTTCATGGGCAAGGTCTATAGCCCCTGAATAGAACGACCCCTAACGAAACCATGTTGCTCGCTTGAGATGCAGATAGGAAGATGAAGGGCCAGGCGAGTGTTGATGATACTGGCTAGGATTTTATAGGGGATATTGCACATAGTGATCAGACGGAAGTGATCAATGGAAGAAGGAGCTTTAGATTAAGGAATGAGCACCACAGAAGTAGCGCAATCCACGCGAGACAACGGACCTCCACGGAAGAAATCCCGAATCACCTCAATGAGATCACTTTTCACTGTCTCCCACGATGCTCTATAAAAATCTCCAGAGAACCAATCTGGACCAGCCGCACTATTAGGGTCAAGCTTCTCCATGGCCTCATGAATTTCTGCCTCATGTGGAATTTCACTCAGGAGCGCATTGTCCTGATCAGTAAACATAGACTGCACAACATCAAAGAATCTGAAAACACCTTCAGGGTATCCGGGTGAAGTATGGTCACAAGGTCCAACAAGGAGGCTGTGGAAATGGGGGCATGCAAGCTCCCCAATCGTATTCTTGTCTTCAGAAAAGGACCCATCCTCAAGTTCGATCCTCGGGAAAACCCACCTCTTCGTTTCTTTGATACATGCGTGGAAGTACGCAGAGTTCTTATCTCCCTCCTTAAGCCATTTGATGCACGTGTCCGCTCTCACTTGACATTCCTGTCTAAGAAAAATATCCCTCAGCTCCTCTTTTCTGTTGGAAAGCTCCACAAAGATCTGTTCGTTCCAATCCGTTTCGAGTTGTATTTCGATCCGATCAACGTCTTACATGGCTAGGTCCACAGTGTTGTCAGATAGGCGATTGTCCCTCGACCATATCAGGTTCTTTGCTTTGAGACGCCGGAGTTTGATGTATAAGGTTGTCCATGTGTGTCCAAGAGATGGGTCATTCCAAGAGGCATGCACCAGCTCATTGTACCCAGGGAGGTTCGCCCAGTGCGGGTAGAAACGAAAGTAAGAAGGAATCTCTTGTCCGTTGGAGAGGGAAAGAAGTATTGGAGAGTGATCAAAGATCCCTCGTGCTAGGTTCATTACATGGGAGTTAGGATAAATAGTTAATGCATGCACATTGGCCAAGCCTCGGTCCAGACGACTCCATGATCACTGATTTCCCTATTGATTATTGCACCACGTGAAACGGTCACCTGCAAACCCAAGGTCTATAATCCCCCGACCCACCAAGAACTGGGAGAAAGATCGGCTTGATTTCCTGTTAAATGGCCCTCACCCCTTTCTCTCTCTGGATCAGCAACAACTTTGAAATCCCCCACAACAAACCAAGGGTGATTCCCGGGATCAAAGTCATTAAGATATCCCCATAGAGATTCCCTTTTATGAGAGTCTCAGCTTGCATAAATGAAAGAAACGAAAAAAGAGTGGGTCCCCTGAGACACTTCCACCATGATGAACTAATCCCCCGCCTCGGAGAGGACAACTAAAGTGCTCTGGTTCTAGAAGATCCATATGTTCTTGTTATCCAGTTCAGCATGCATGCACCCATGTAAATTAATCTTCCTTGAGAAATCAGTGATTTTACCTGATGGTTGTTTTTGTTCAAGAAGGGAAACGAGTGAGATTCTGTGTTTGGAGACCTCCGAGGATACAAATTCAGACTTAATACGAGCTCCAGCACCTCGAACATTCCAGATGAGCATCGAATTCATTGAGAAAAGAGGATTCTAGGAATGTCCCCATAGTACATGGCCTTGTCAAAGTGGGAGGGTACTCTCCCCTGAAGCTTCCTAGATTGAGATCGAGTACATACTCCAGTGTTGCTAGTCTTGGGCATACTAAAAGGGCTATTAGTATCATATAGCATCTAATGTGTTGTATTCTTGCTTTCTAGGAGAGATTGACTCAGCCTCACCTGCCTATCATCCGACCATGAAGCAGCTTCCTTTGGAGGGCCCGGGGAATTATCTGAATCCGAGCCAGGTAAAGAACCCTCGAAGGAGAAGCCCAAAGGAACTATTTCCAGGGACCGTACATCCCACCCAAAGGTACTTCAGGGTAGAATTAGATCTGTTGGGAAGGTGGAAAGAGTAGAGGTAAAACCTGAGGAAAGAGTAAAATAGGATAAGATGGTACTAACTTGTTGAGATAGACCTCTTGGAAAAAAAAAGGCACCATGGCTCTGCAACATCCACTGACTGATTCCATCTTTACCTCAAAATTGGCTCTGAAAGCCGCAAAACCCTGGAGACACTCCGAACCGGCCTCAGGTACTGAAGCCACTTCCGTTGAACTACCAGGGAGGGGTGAGGAGGGGAGAGAAGCCCCTGCGCCAGAGGATCTGGACAAAGCTAGAACACTGCGACCACCCTTCCGAAGATGATGGCACACTTGCATGGAATGGCCTTGGAGGCTGCAGTGGGATCAGAATCTCAGGAAAACGGGGTAGGAAAGGGCTTGAGACCAGCAGGGCGAGTCCGCCACCCGAAGATCAAGATGCTCTGGAATAGGGAGAGATAGATCCAGTTCCACACAGATGCAGGCAATGGCCACCACCACGCAGCACCTGGTATGAAGATCTGAGCACAGGAAATCGCCGAGAGAATCTCCAATGGCTTTGAGAAGACCTTCGTTTTGGAATGGCAGAGGGATACCTGGAAGGATAACCCACACCGCAGCGAGGGGTGATTCACGCCCCCTGTGAGCATCCATAGACCATCTGGAAAGATTGAATCTCCAAAGATCCCAAGAGCGAGGAGACATACACCACGCCTGAAGAAAGTCCTCATGCGAAGCTAGAATGATACAAAAAGAAAGATGATGGAGCACAGAGACCTGAGCCGGAAGGCGAAGACCCCAGGTGCTCACAAAGCGCTGAAACACCACCAGAGAGGGCTTCGTTGTGACAAAACGGGCAATCAGGGTAAAACGCGGGTGATCCGAGGCCTCAGAAAATGTCGTTGTAGGAACGTCAAGACTGATCCGAGAGCCGACTCACGACGAGTGAGGACCGGCAAAGGAGACTGCCGGGAAAACGGGAAGGGCACCAGAATAACTAAGTGTTAATTAAATTGATAAGGATAAAATTGATATAAAAACTTGTCTAAAATATATTTGATGATGAAATTACAACCCTAACTCATCTCATATTATAAATTTTATAATTTATGTGGTTTTTGGGTAGGTTTTTATTTTATTTTATATTATTATTTATAGAGTTTTCAAAAGTGTCCCTCACCTCAATTATAAAAGGGAACATCCTACCTCACCTATTCACTTCACTTTGAGCCTTCAAGATTGAAAATTCCCTGAAATTTTACCTTATAAACTTCCATAGTAACATTATATAGGTTCTTGTCTTCTTCAAATACCAACTCTAGTGCTCTAAGCGGAGATTTAGAGGAAGTATGTCGAAGAAGAGGTAATCTCATCTACAGATTCCTTCAGACTTATTTCTTCTTCTACTTCCTATTCATGATTTGTTTCATTATAAAGTAATAAATCTAGTATCAATAATATACTGAGATATTATTATGATTATTTAACAACAATATTCCACTTTCTATCAATCATATGAAAAACAAAATCACCACGCGTGCGTATGTACGACATATCGTCTCCATTCCATGGTGTAATCTATTTTTCACCACCACCTTACATGGATGGGTGTAATGATGGAAATAATATCTATATATTTCTATTATAACATGATATTTATTCTTAAATATTATACACCAAACACTTCAATACCATTCAATAATTATGGGAATGATAT
This sequence comes from Viscum album, assembly GCA_963277665.1. NCBI lineage: Eukaryota > Viridiplantae > Streptophyta > Magnoliopsida > Santalales > Viscaceae > Viscum > Viscum album. The sequence continues at coordinate 406,930,562 of OY728129.1, read as the reverse complement.
CATTGCTCGTGCATATGTACGGCCTACTGACTTCACGATGTGATGTGATTCATTCTACATGATCTACATTAAATAATGATTATATAAATATATATAATGAATAAATATGATATATATAATGTTAATACCATTTTTAAATGATATAAATATGGCCTATGAAGGAGAACTAGAACTTATTTGACAAAACATGCATAACCAAATGAAGCCGTTAATACCTGAATAACAAGTAATAATGAAATGTCATTTAGAAACAGATGATAATATGTTCACATATGATATCATAAAAATAAATATTATTCTTAAATAATTAAATGAAATTATTTAAATCATTATAAAGTAGGTTCTGGTATATACAAAGGAAATCAGACATAAGGTAAGGGATAATTTCACAATCTCATTATTGTTCGAGATTGTTTATACGTAAGTATTTATTGGGGTATATTTATCATCCACATCCATGTTTCCTAAATATGTAATATTACTTATCTTCTTATACAATGTTCTAAATTAAATTTTACCCATTGGTTAATTTTTATTAAATGGTATGAAATCAATCTTCTTTCATTATTCAATACAAGGTACTTTTTTACTTTTCTGCCAAAAGTACAAGAAAAATATTTTTTTAACTTATATGGAATGAATGGATTATTATGTTTTCATAACGCCTTATTTACATGAATCTTACTCTAAAAAATTTAAATTTAATTTTCAATTAAATTATTTTCTTTTAAAATTTTCTGGTATTTTTCAAAAAGAAAACTCTTTAGAAGAAGAATGTATATTTTTCTTAGAATTTAATTTCAAGTGTTATATCAAAATTATTTTCCATTTAAGATGGAATTATTTAATAGTTTTATGTTTCATGAATAATATCCTTATTGTTAATATTATTTTATTGTGTTTATTATGGAATTATCTTTATGAAATCCATTTTTTTACATGGATTATGTTCTGGTGGAATGATGTTTAAAAAACCCGTTTTATTCCTTAGGTTATGATGACTGATTTATGTTATTGTGGAACATGTAAGAATAATTTCATTATGAGATGGGTGGGACCTATATATCCATCCAATTCATTGGGTAAATATTTATATATAATTATATATACATGTATAGAGCAGGAAATGATCTCGATTCAGTAATATAGGGTTGTAACAATGAGTAAACTCGGTTCAGTAATGGAATTTTTCTACTATGATGGTATTGGAAATGAGACTTGACTAATATGAAATAATTTTATATAATTATGTGTATGACACAAAACATCATGTATTGTGTTATTAATTTTAGGATAACATTAATTTATTCTTATGAACTTTCATGATTTATCCCATGTCATGATATCACAATTTTTCATATACAGGATAAGATTTTCAAATGTTGTATTATTATGTCTTATTATTATGATATGATTGATATCTCCCTTTATTACCCGTACTAGTAATCTGAGATCACCATTTCATATGTTTCTTTTCCCTAGGTCATGAATAATGGTATTAAGTATGATATGTCAAAAAGTGGTATAATTATGACATAATAAGTGGGAGACAATGAATATGTCTTGTGAACTAGTTTTTTATATTTCCCAGTTTCTAAATACACTATACCTATACGATCATGTCATGGAATTGTTATATTTTGTAATAAATATTATTAAATTTTTAATTAATATCAATGTGTGTAAAGTATGGGTTATTATAGTAATAAAATTCCACCGAAATGTTTATATGTGTAATTAGCAGTGAAAACCCCTGATGTTAAGATGATTACATCTGAAGTGTATGATTCCTCTTTGGTTGATGTTTATGTTAATGTGCCTCCTAAAAATATTGTCATTATTCCTCTAGTTTAATTTTATTCTATTTTAGGCATGGGTTTTCTTTCTCGAAATAAATCCCATATCAAATATCGAAGAAGGGGAGTTATGTTTGATGCTTCAAACCAACATGTGATAGTCTTTTTATGTGATGGTAAGTATGAAATTCCATTAGAGATTACATACACTATATGGGTCTTAATTCCAATTTATAATTATTTATATATCTTATACGGTTGGGAAAAAATTAAAATTGATGATATGCCTATTTGTTTGGGAATTTTTTGATGTCTTTCTGAAAGGGTTAACTATCCTTCCACTAAAATGTGAAGTTGAGTTATCGATATATCTCAAACCTGGTTCCACACAAATTTCAAAGACTCCATATATAATTCCACAATTGTGTAATAGTAATTGAATAAGAAAAACCAATAAAACGTTATTATGGATTCATTCATCCAAGTTTTCCACCTTGGGGTGCACATTTTCTTTATGTGATGAAGAAAGATTTATCAATTTGACTCTGTATTGATTATTCAGAGTTGAACAAGATCCCAATTAAGAAAAAGTATCGTCTTCCCATTATTGATGACTTGTTAAATCAATTTTGTGGTGTTCAATACTTTTACAAGATTTACCTTCATTCTGGATATCATCAATTAATGCTCAAGTATGTGGATATACCCACAAAAACATTCCATACAAGGTATGGACACTATGAATATATAGTGACACGTTTTGGTATTAATAATTCCATTTTTATCATTATGAATTTGATGAATAGAGTCTTTATTAATTACCTTGATCATTTTTTGAAAGTATTTAATGATGATACTCTTATTTATTCAAAGATAAAGGAATAGTATGGAGGCAAACCTAAGGAAGGAGAAAATGTTTGAAAAATTTACAAAGTGGGAATTTTGGATAAAAAATATTTTATTTTTGGGTCATATAATCTCAAGATAGGATATAATGTTAGATATATCAATGATATAGTCTATTGAATGTTGACCTATACCAACCACGGTGACTTAGATCCATATTTTTGTTTGTTTTACTTGATATTATCGATGGTTTATAAAGAATTTAGCATGAATATATAATCCAATGACCATGTTAGATTAGAAGGGTGACATGTTCCTCTAGATAGATGAATGTTAGGAAAATTTCATGGAAATTAAGAGAAGGTTAGTTATAAGACCAGTTCTTATATTACCCTATAATGGAGAAGGGTCTGTAATCTATAGTGTTTCATCCAAGAAGGGATTGGGATGTGTTCTTATGAATAATAACATGGTTATATACTATACCTAATGAAAACTGAATATTCATGAGGAAAATTACCCCACACATGATTTGGAGTTAGATCTGATTATTTTTTATTTAAATATATGGAGGCATTATCTTTATGGTGAAAAGTGAGATATAAATACTGCTCATAAAAGATTGAAATATATATTCACATATAATGATTTTAACTTATTCTAGATAATATGTTTGAGATGATAAAGGATTATGACTACTCAATTCATTACCACCCTGGGAAGTGAACAAGGTGTTCAATACTTTGAGTCAAAAGGATCATGCTAGCTTATCCATGATGAGGATTGAAAAGGATCCAATATTTCTGGATTTGCAATGGTAGTATCTAAGGATCCTAAAATAAGGGGGAAATATTATCTTCCTCAATTAAATATTCAACAATCTAACCCAGTGAATATTAAAGAGGCACATAAGTAAGATATTTTTCAACAAAATTAGGTTAGAAATGTTATTGAGTTTAACCTTGATCATGGTGAAAATGATAAGGTTTAGGAACCCTGTATGTGTTCTTTCCATACTATATTTGAATGAGATGTTTGAGGAAGATCATAGTTCTTCATTATATATTCATAATGGAAGTACTAAGATGAATATATATTTGAAATAATACTTATGGTGGTATGGAATGAAGTGGGATATCAAATAGTTTGTATCTCATTTCTTGGTATGCAAGCAAGTTAAGTATGAGAGACAAAATTCTAAGGGGGTGTTTCATTCATTACCAATACTGGAATTGAAATGGGAGAACATAATTATGGATATTGATTCTAGAATCCCAAAACCTCAATAAGGCTTAATTTTATAGGGGTGGTATTTGATTTCCATCCAAAGATATAAAAATTCATCGCTACAACGGAATACTTCTCTCTGAATCAACATGACATGATATGCATTAAGGAAGTGGTAAGGTTGCATGGATTACCACATTTCATTCTATCTGATCAGGATCTAAGTTTTAACTCAATGTTATGGAAAATTCTTCAACAACAACTTGATATATAATTATGTTTTATCACTTATTATCATCCTCATATGTATGGTCTATCTAAAAGAAAGATTCATACTCTAGATTGTATGTTGAGATCATTTTCTCTGCATTTTTAAGGTGCTTCGGATCAACAACTTCCTCTAGTTGAGTTTTATTCCAAAAATAGTTTTCACTATATAATTCTGATTTCAGAATATGAATCACTATATGAGAATAAATTTATATCTTCAACTCACTATGATTATATTGGATAAAGAAAGATATTGGGATCTGAGATCGTTGAAGAAATGGCAGGGAAGGTTAGATCCATTCAGTAGAACATCAAGGCAGCTCAAAATTGGTAGAAAATTTATTTTGATAACCATAAGTGTAATCTATAATTATAATATATTGAGAATGTGTTTCTAAAAATCTCTCCCTAAAATAATTTTATGAGATTTAGGAAGAAATGGAAACTAAGATCTAGGTATATCAATCTCTTTGAAATTCTTGATCGTATTTGGATGGTAGCCTATCACATGGAACATACTCAAAATATCTCCTAATTACAAGATTTTTTCCATTTATCTCTCCAAATAAAGTGCATACCTGACCCTTCACATGTACTGAACTCATGGTTCATACCTCTGGAGCAGGATCATTCTTATGAGGAACAACCAGTTGAAATTATGAATCATACAAATGTTCTAGGAAGCAAGACCACTAAGCTGGTAAAAGTTTTGTGTAAAACTCCCTAGTTATAGTAATATATGTGTTAAATTGAGGATATGATTATTTATAGGTATCCTCATTATTTTTTATCATAATGAAAAATATCAAGGGTGAAATTCATTTAAATATGGTATAATGTAACACCCCAACTTTTTATGAACCTTTTTTCAATTAAATTAATTTTTTTATGTAATGAATTTTACACTACACTAAATAAAATAAAATTATAAACATCAAAAAGTTAATATTCCATTATTTTATACACAAATATAATCTTAAGTTATATTCATCACTGACTTATCTTGTGTTACACACAATCAAACATATAATTTTTGGTAAAATCATTATATATTTGAAAATACTGTTTTCTTAAAAGAACTACTTTTTATGTCCTTCTATGAACAATATTAAAATTAATTTTAGACAATTTTAGAAATTTAATTTGATTAAAGAAATATAATTTCAAACTTTTTAATGTCAAAATTATCATAGGAAGAATTTTTGGTTTTTTTGTTGAAAATATTCATTTTTGGATGAAGAATGAAAAAATACTGAATTTTAAGTCAAAATTTATTTTTCATATAAATTATTTATAATGTTAAATTATAATTTAATTTTGTTTTAAAGGTTAATTAGATCCATTTTTCATAAATTAATCCAATATAGTTAATTTTCACCAATTTCACATTGAAATTGGATATAAAATATTTTCAATCTTTTAAATATTTTTTCCTAAAAAACTCGTTGCCATGATACGTATAATGGATTAATTTTAAATTAATTTATACCACTTATGTTATTATAATTTAGAAAAATGGATTCCATAATTTGAATGAGAACAATTTATAATCCATAATAATGTCAAATTTATTTTTCAATAAATTAATTAGTGAATGCAATCAAAATTAATTACAGCGATTAAGTTAAAAACAAGACTAATTAATGGTTAAACATTCATTTAATGGACCAAATAACCTCGAAACATGACTAAAATACATATAATATACATAATTATACCAATTAACTTATTTTATTTAAAATATTCAATTATTTTTGGCATATTATTTAATGGAGACCTCTCAATATTGTTTACCTTTTTATATTTACATTAATGCCACTTCTCCTCTAGTATAAAAGACCACTCATACCCCCAGTCACTTCTTCACACCTCAAAATCCATTTGGATCGGTCATACCCTCATGAAATATTCCCTAAAATCTATAAATTCATCCTATAAGCCTCAATTTGGTCATAAATCTTACTAAGTAATCCTTTTGGTGAAAACCAAGATGAGCTAGCAAAAGAAGGGGTAACATCCTTCCATAAGCTGTTTTATTTAATTTTCTTTCTCCACCCTCTCAATTTTATCATATTTTATGATTATATAATAACCTATGTGTCCTAAATATAGTTAAATTATTTTATTTTATAGGTTTTACCTACACCCACACACACTTCCGTCAAATAGGATACACAATCATTTTCTGTGTGTATGGCGGACTACCTCCACACAGACCAATGTCATTCGTTATTCCATTGCCACCATTACAAGTTTGAAATAATGATTTAAGTTATATTTTATATGATTTATATGATATATATAATCTATATATTATTATATAGTTATTATAAAATGTATAACATCATTCTTTCCATTTTTTGGAAATATGATAACATCGTTTGTGGACGTGCGGACTACAGCCTCCTCAAAGCGATATGATTCGTCCACACTTTACATGTAATGTATTAATGATGGGTTCAGTAAACATATATGATAGATATGACTTAATAATGATACTATAATTATATAATGTATATATATACATATATTTCATTTAAATTCTTTATTTCAATACGATAAGGAAATGGAAACGACGTTCATGACTATGTATGACCTATCGTCTCCATGAATGGTGTATTTAATTTTCTATTTATAGATTTTATAGATTTTTATAAATACCAATATAAGGAATATATATTATATTTATATAATTTTTTACATTCTTGATATAATTAAATCATGATCTCAGTAAGAGGACTATCAACAATAACTCAAAACATGTATGATAGACAAAGTGGTTACTACGCTAAATGTAACATTAACATTTAATTGTTAACAAAATGGTAATATAAAGTCATAATTAAATAATACAAGGTATTATATAAATGAATATGTTTATTTTATATATTTATAATAAAAATATATTTATTATTCAATAGTATTATAAATGTACAACATGATCCAGGATATAGGGTAAGGGGGTTTCTAGTCTCACTTTAAATTCGGTGAGACTTATACCATGTTCACCCAAAAACAAAATTGGTGTATATACTGACCATTAATGTATTATATGATTCAATACTAAAATTTATGGGCATTTAAATATCCATTTTATGATCTCTCTTCCATTGGGTTTATGGTTCAAAAGTTACCAAATAATTATGTCAATTTTGTGTAAAGTTGACTTCTTTGAGACACATGTTTTTCTATGCACCAATATTCTTTTATGAGGTTTATATACTGAAATTTGACATGTTGTATCAAAAAATTAATCCTTTTTATTATATTTTAACTGTAATTTAATTTCATTTTATTACTGAGGTATTTTTATTCAATGTTACCAAAGTGGTAAGAGTTTATTGTAATAATCTCATCATTAATCGGGGTTGTTTATGATCATGCTTCCATTGATTAAATATTATTATCCATCTATCAAGAACAATAATAATTTTTCTAAAACTTTGGTTATTAATGATTTCATCATGTATTAGTACCATTTTACACTCTTTGGTACTTAAGATAATTAAGAAAATGTTTTTAATAAAATATGACCTCATTTCTCTTTTCAGTCAGAAATCTCTTTTATTAAAAAACCCCTTTTTCCAAAAAAGTATTCATAGATATTTTAAAATTTATATTTTAAAATAATTTTCAAGGAAAAATGATTTTAAAAATGTTTTTTGGATTTCAATTCTTCCTTTATATATTTTTAAATAAATTTTCAAAGAAAATGATTTTAAAAAATGTTGTTTGTTTTAAATAGAGTTTTTCACAAAAGAATGGTTATTATGCTCAATAAATGTTTTTAAATGATATTTATAAATTAAATTTCATCTAAGATGTCATATGTTGGTATTACTTGTGAATTTATTCAGAAATTATCTAAGGGTTCCATTCATATTATTTCTCTAAATTTTTTACAATTTGATGTTATGATTTTTTTGAAAGCTAATTCTCTTTCACGGGTTATATGCTTGTGAAATCTGGTTCTTTTCATGGGTTATGATTTCATTAAATTATGATGAAACCTATCACATTTCTATAGGTTATGATCTGATAACATGTTTATAATACACATTTCATTTAATGGGTTATTATATTATTAATGTTTATGATCTAGTAGAACATATATATATATATATGATTTAATTATGATATGGGTGGGACCTGCATCTACCTCCAATACATTAGGTTATGATTTATATCTCATGATATAGACATTGATGGATTGTGGAGTGAACTCAGTTCAGTAATGAATTATGTCTTCTAAGATGGTCTTGGGAGTTAATCTTGACTACTAATATAGTTTAGGGATTGAACCCATTCCACTAATACTGGCTTGGAATTGATTCCTTGACTACTATAGAAATAATTTTATATGATTATGTATCTTCAAAAATTCTATGTCTTATTCATATGTTATGATTTCATGGCTTATGTTCTTGATTCCATTACTATCCATGCCTTATGAATTTCCAATATTTATGAAATGATTCATGTAAATGATATTTTATATATAGGGTATGGTCTTCTAAAAAAGATTTCATGTTATCATACCCTTGTCCTCATGATTATACTTACATAACTCTCTTTTTTACCCATATCGAGAATCTGAGAGCACCCTATTTTATGTTTTTATTCTATAGGTTTTGAAGATAAGTATTATGTATGAGGTGTCTGTCAAGGGTTCTAGTCATGAAGAACCTAGTTAGAGATAATTTGTCTTACTTATGTACCATTTTTTATATTTACATATTTCCAAAGGCACTAAAATATTATGTACTTTAGGTATCTTTTTGTGTAATGTGTTAAGTATTCTTCAAAAATGATGTCTTTTTAATATATGTTAAGTGAGGGTTGCTCTATAAACTCTAGGATATGAACCAATAGTAATGGATTGGTAATCAAAACACTATGTAAACCAAGTTTTTGAAGATATATTTCCCATAATTGGATCCTTAAATGGGTTATAAATTGATTTCCCTTAAGTAGTTCCACTAATGGGGTGCTTATTTGAGTGTGTAAATGTATGATGATATGTGATCACTGATGACATGTTTGATTATCCTATAGATAGTAACTAAAAAACACAGAGTATTTGATGATGGTTCTTTCTTTTCATTTTTTAGTAAACATGCTAATGATTTTATACATTTTTAATTCATTCCAGATAATTTATATAAATTATTTATATAAAAATTCCATTTAAGAATATTTTTTATTTTTAACCATTTTTATATGAAATCATGTTTTTTATAAATACGAAAAATATATTTCAAGACCAATTTTATTTATATCTAATTCATAATTGATTTATTATTATGGTATTTCTTATAAAACGCTTGGTGGGACCTTACTATTCTTTTTTAGGTCATAACATTCCTTTTATATTAGTAATTTGTATATTTTCTTTTTTTAGGTCTATGAAAAGGGAAAGCACCCCTTTGAGTTGGTGGGTGTTCTTGATCCTTTGGACCTATAGTGATTGAGATTATGAACTATTTCATGTGTTTATTTTTGTTTTATCTTGATAGTTATTGGGTAATTAGATGATTTAATCATTTGGGTATTATTATACCTAATTGATTTTGGTACTTTCTACTTTAGGAATGTTGAAATGATAAATTTTATCATTTATCATGTCCTTTTTTATGGAAAATCATTCCATTATGATTCTTACCTGATTCTAGATGCCAGTTTTAAACCTGTGGTGATCATTAATGAACATTATGATCTATCAAATATGTATTATATTTCAAGGCACCAGTCTATATGGTATGGTTCATGAAATCCAAAGTTTTGGTAAAGAACGGAATGTTGTATTCAAAGAAAAACATACCATTCTATATATTAGAAGTAGATTTTGTTTTAGCACATATGAATCTAAGGGTGGTAACCCTGAAAAGAGTTATACAATCACATATCCTCCATTATTTTGGTTCACAGTGTGTGTTTCCTTATTGTGCACCTTGTTTGACACTCCTGAGGGATATTTTCATGTTAATTTAAATTTACATTATGAACCATTATAAATTATTTAAATAGATGAAAATTAAGGATGAAATAGTCTAACCCTAAGGTGTTATAAATTAAGAATAAGGTGTCATTATTTATAAATCATATAAAATATTTTTCATGATTATATGATTTTCCAATATGAATATTGTTTCTCATGTTATGAATTTCTTGTTTTAAAAAATGGTTAGAACCCAAAGGAACAGATTTAATGATAATTGTGGTGGAACATGCAATGATTTTACTCTTGAGTAACCAAATTTTTTGGTAGTTAGAATGAAAAAACATTTTTATTCTTACACAACATTCTCATGTGATGAATCATGCTGACCTAAAAAATGAGAAATAATGGAACAATGTTCTACTTAGTCCTTCATAAGGGAATATCCTACTTATTTTGGTGGGTCTTCTTATATACTAGTTGTTGAGTAATTTTCATATATCAATGAAATTAAATTGTATACTATACATTGTTTGGAGTATTAAAAATTCATTTTGGATATCTATCCTTAGGAAATATAAGAGGATCAAAGGTATAAATTAATCAATAATGTGATACTATATGATGAAACTAACTAAATTGAGTGGGATGAGTTTGTGATCTTATTTTTCAATAAGTACTTTCCTTGTATTTTTCATATAAAAATGGATAAGGAATTACTTGAACTATAATAGAACGACGATGAATCTGTTTTTCCCTCTGAGGAAAATTTCACATTCTTACGAGGTATAATTTTCGTATTACCACCGATCCTAAAAATATGGTTGATCGATTCATCTATTTAATAAAACCAAGTCTCCAAAGTGTGTTATCTATAAGGGAAATAATTTTCTATGAAAAAATCATTCAATTATTATCATGGTAGATATGGGTAATGTATTTACACATAAAACTCAGGATATTGATTATAAAATAAATGAAGAATTATAAGGAAATTATAAAAATAGTGTAGTGAAGAAAATGAATATTCCATTATGCTTGAATTGAGGAAGGAAACTATGAATAAATTGTAATAAGGGTACTCATAAATGTTTTATATGTGGAATGTAATTTTATCAGGTAACTTAATGCATAAGTGATGGGAATAATATAGTTAATGATGAGAATAGAGAAAAATATCCATAGAATGTAACACCCATGTTTCAGTGGTTCAAATCCAAGGAGTATAGGAATTGTGCTTACTAGTCCTAAATTTAGAAGTTTAATGATGATGATCGATGTCAAAAACCTCTTAATTCTAGAGAAAAATAGAAATATAATGAGATCATTATCTCTGATTATGGTTATGACAATGACATGGTGAAAGGTACAATTACCATCTGCTCTAGAATAGTTAAAGTCATATTTGGCTCTAGATCTAACAAATATGTTATATCTAATGAATTGGATAAGGGTATAAAAATTCTACCACAATAATTAGACATTTATTTATCAGTGAAAACCCTTAATGGTATGATGATATCATCTCATATCAATGATTATTCTTCATGGGAACTTTTCAGGGATGTGCATCCTAAAAATTTATTTATCCCCCTTTGATTAAATTTGATGTTATATTAGGAATGTAATGGATTTATCTATTTAAATCCCACATCAATTGATGAGGATGGAAGGAAATGTTTGATATTTAAAACCATCCTATGATATTCTATCATTGAGATTATAAATATGAATTTCTGATTGAAATTGAATCCATTGTATAAGTATTGATTATTATTAATAAAGGGTTTTTATCTCATATGGATAGAGAGAAACTCAACATCAATGAAATTCCTATTTTGTAGGGGTTTTTTAATGTATTTATGGAATATTTTTCTTGTCTTATACTGAATTTTGATTTTTGGTTTTCAATAATACCCATAATCGGTGCTACACATATTTCAATGTCTCCATATTGAATGTCCTTGATTTAGTTGAATGAATTGAAGAAGAAACTATGATATAATCTTGACATGGGATTTATTTTGTCGTGTGTGCCACCTTGGAGTGAACCTTTTTTTCTTAAAAATAATTTTGGATCAATGAAACTTTGTATTGATTATTAGGAACATAGAAAAGTTACGATCAAGAATAAGAATTTTTTCCTCATATTGATAACTTGTTTGATCTACTCCATATAGATCAATACTTTTAAATGATTTATCTTCATTATATATATCATCGATTTTTATTCAAGAACAAGGATATATTGAATGTGGAATTTTATACATGGTATAAAAAACAATGAATATATATTGATTCCATTTGACCTTGTTAATTCCACCACTATATTCATGTATTTAATGAATAGATTATTTATATAAAATTTGGGTACAACCGCAAAAGCGTCACACACGTAAGAAAGAAAATTACATGTAAATCAGAAGCCCGAGGACTTGACCCTGTGACCTTCCCCTCACCCCCCCAAGCCCTTACAACCCCACCACCAATGGTGGGGCCGAATAGATTCTTTATATATTACCTTGATCAATTTGTTATAGTATTTATAGAATATATTCATATATTTTCAAAGAGAAAGTAAGAGTATGAAGATAACTTAAGGATTATAATAAATACCCTATGGAGGGATAAGGTGTATGAAAAAATTATAAAGTGTGAGTATTGGCAATAAAAGGTTTCATTTTTGGGTCACATAGTCTCAAGAAATGTTATATCAGTGGATCAATAAAATATTGATGTTAATTAATATTGGACCATACCAACCACTATTATTAATATATATAGATTTCTTAATTTTACTATATATTATAAATTATTTGGGGGGAATTTCAAATGACTATCTAATCCACTCACCATGTTAAATTGTACGGGAGCCAAGTTTCTTTAGATAAATGAATGTGAGGAAGATTTCATGGAAATGAATAGAAGGTTAGTCAGTGAACCTATTCATACACTACCCTAGAGTGGAGAAGGGTTTGTGATCTATAGTGATGTATTGAAGAATTGACTGATGCATCATCATGAATAATGAAATGGTGACAATTTATTAAACACTCCAATTTAATAATCATGATAAAAATCACCTAACTAATGATTTAGAGTTATCTGTCTTTATTTTTTCATTAAATACTTGGATCCATTTTAATTTATAATAAATGTGTTATATATACCCTGATCAAAAAATTAAAAATATTATATTCACTCTGAAATTGGTAAATATGTGTCAAAGAGGAAGGTTAGAGCTAATTATTAATTATGACTTCTATATACATTACAATCCAAGGAAAGTAAACAAGGTGGTAGAAACTCTCATTTAAAAGGATTATGGTAGGTTTTCTCTTATAAGTATAACAACGTATTTTATTTTTATTTATTTTTAAAGGATTGAACTAGAAATATTTAATGAAGGGGAATGATCATATCTTCCAAAAATGGGTGTTCAACCATCTATTTATGTCAGGATTAAAGAGGTGAAGAAGGAATATATGGAAGTGTATAAGAAGTTTAGAAATGTTCTTGAGTTAAACCTTGATTAAAATGGAATAATACAGTTCTAGAATCGTATATATGTCATATCCATGATAGATTTTATTGATGATATATTGTATAAATCTCATAGTTAATATTTATTTTTTAATCCTAGAAGTATGATAATGTATTGATATCTAAAAGAGTATTTATAATGGGACAACATAGAAAGAGTGGGGAAGTTAAAACCTTTACCCATACTAGAATATAAAATAGAAAACATAACCATATTTTTTTCATTGGACTCTCGAAGACATATAAATTCCATAATGCTTTTTTTGGTGTAGACGATCGCGTTATGAAGTCTAAACTATTAATTTCCATTCGATAATATTTCTCTTTGGATAAAATTTATAGGATATCAATAATTAAGGGTTGGTTTTTATTGGTGTAACACATTATGTTATATCTAATCTAGATCCATGGTTTACCTCGGTGTTCTAGAGAAGACTTCAATAGTCTATCGATAATGAGATGAGTTTATGAACATTGTATAATTATCATATGGTTGGTCAGTATGAGAGAACCATTAGAAACCCATAGGATCTGTTGAGATATTCTTCTATTGATTTATATGATGGTTGGTACAAAAATATTTCTCCAGTTGATTTTTCTTAAAACAATACTCTTTACTCAAGAATTCAAATGACTCCTTATGAAGGCCTCTATTTATTAATGTGTAGGACTCTAACATGATGGGATTAAGTTAGAGAAAAAAATATATTATGTAACAATTAGGATCCCCAAACATCACATACACCCCACCTTAACATGGTCATCAGTTCATAGCCATCTAGCCACCACCAGTTCCACTATAGACACGTGATCCCCTACCTAGGGCCCACCCATGTGCCTGAAAAGGACATCAGACAAATGAAGATCCCCATGGGAAAACACATGTTCTTCCTAGCGTATTTCTTCACACTCAGAAATAGCCTAATAACATCCTAGAAAGGTCACATATCATGATAAATAATATCTTTTAAGAAATCTTAAATGTCGGGTTCTAAAAATGGAAGCTCCCAAAAATAAAATTTAACCCCATTCACATTGGTAGTAACATTTTATCTTGTATCTCTTTAACTTTGATGGTGTTACACCTACCCCCAATTCTTTAAAGCATAATTTCCTTGTTATGGACACTATATATCATCCCAAAATATTCCACCACATTTTTGACTGGGTTCCTCCTTTGATAGTAATGTAACAACTTGAACTCAGGGTAACCCCAATTTCCCCACATACAAGGGTTTTCCACTCCTAAGGTCCCACCCAGATGCCAAATGGGTTATAGGACAAATGAATTCCCCACATTCAAACACATGTTCTTTCTAGTGTGGTTTTTCCTCACTCATACACACCCTTATAAACATCCCAGAAGGTCACCCATCCGTATCACTACTTTTTTTCAAACACGCTTAACTATATAAAAATATGTTTTCGAAGAAATATATTAAATAAATTGGAATTTTATTAATTGATTAATGATGTTTCTCCATGGTATCATAATTATTGGGGGAGTAGGTAATAATTTTGATTTTTAATTATGCTAAATAAATTTATATCCATGTGGTTAATAATTATTTTATTATTATTATTTTAATTTCATAAATGTTATTTATGGAATTTTTATAGTGGGAATGTTAGTTGGAATTATTTTTAAAAACCATTATTATTTTTATTAGTTGAATGAGACAATGTTTTAATGGGATAAATAATCGGTGTATAAATGTATATATATTTATACAATGATATATAAATAAATATATATAGGATTATATGTATATTTTTGTGTGTAAATATATGTATATATATGATGTTTGTAATACTTAATTTATAAGTATATTTTTGGGTAACTTATGATATATGTGTGTGTGTGTACGTGTGTGTTTATGTGTGTATTTTATTGTATATATATACATATATGTATGTATTTAATGATTATGTTTTAATGAGTCTAAGAGGATTAAAATATAAATAACATGTAAAGGGGTCGTGGGGGAATTACATAAGGAGGAAATTAATAATAATGAATGGAAATTAAAAAATAGAGGGGAGTGGAATGTTTGGTCATAGAGATAAATATAGAGAGGAGGGGAAGTCTCTATGATCTCTGAGTGGACTTAAAAATAAATTAGGGAGATAATAATAATAAAATAAGTAAATAGTAATAAATGAAAAGAGTAAATAAAAATTTATTATAAGAAGGGGATGGGGGAAGGACTTTACAAAACCCACTCTCAAACCCCCTATTTCACTCTCACTTTAATTCCCTATCTCTTATCACCTCCCTTCTTTCTAGTTTTATTAAAACTTTGCTCTATTATATCTTCTATAATACTAATCGAATCGATGCATCATAGGTATTTTCAGACTTTTCTTGATGGGGGGAGGAAGTTTATTTTTTATGATTTATTCAGTATCATCTCTTAGTAGTGTATATATACATGGTTCATGAGTTCATATTCTAAATGGTAAGTATTCTAGAATAAATCCCTCTAGTCTGATTCAATTTCCACAAGTATGTAAAATATATGTGATCACATAGGAATGTCATGCACATGACCTATATATAATTGGAAACCCACTATTAACAAACCCTTGTGCATAGAACATCCAAGGACCTTATCGGAAATCATGGAATTATGACCGAGAAATGAGGCCACCTTTGAGGTGTTCCAATCCCCTTAATCAATTGGTTTTTATTAAAAAAACTTGATAACATAAATTTGGAATAATAGGTGATTTTTGATAATTGGTTTTTTGGGAATGATGTGACTTGGGTGATTCATCCAAGGATTGAGAATATACCACTTGTGAGTAAATGTTTTTAGTAAATGGTAATGGGGTGATTTGATCAATATTCCTCATGATTACATGTTTTCTTCTTTATTTTGATTGCTTGATAAATGTTATTGATGATTAATCCTGATATAGTAGATTAGACCTTGTAACTCACATAATCTTATGGATTTATTAACTTTCTCATGAGATGGGTACAAGTTATTTTTCATAAAGTAGGAAAACCAACCTGATGATATAGATAGATTTTTTCTTCCCCTTAGAAATGTATTTCACCCTAGGAATATGTAACTAACTATATCACTAAGAATTCACATAGATCCCCATGTTTTATATTATTGACATGTCTCTTTATTTTGGAAATCAACCTTGAGAAGATGTAAGTTACTCAATTATGTGAAATTTTTAGGGAGCCCGATATGGGATGATTTTTCTTTCCCTTTGGTTTTGAAGTGAACCTTGGGCATACATAAGTGACTCTAGAATGATGAGGAGCCTAGTGTTATTTTATTACTTAATATATGGTATTTTTGATTTATCATATTATATATAATTCAACATGGCATGGGTGATAGATTCCAATATAGGATGATCCAAAAAATTATAGAGATATTTGACATAGAGTCGAAGTAGGTTTGGCTAGCCTAGTGTGTCACCTAAAGACAGAGTGTCTGCAAGTTATTTTATTTATATAAATTATATTATGAATTCAATGACCACATTTATTTTTTTATTTCATGAAATATATTATTCATAATATATTTTTTAGAAACCATGGATATTGTTCTACTTAGTTGTGTTGACATCCTATTTGGGTTGTCATTTGGTATACATGCGGATTTTAAGGGTGCATGTCTGGACAAGGGAAAATAGAATTGTATTGGTTGACTGTTTTCTAGATTGGTATAAGGCTTAGAGATCGGACTGATATAGGGTTTGTGTCTAGGAATTAGAAACTTTATTTTTCGAGTCATTTAGTCATTTATTGATAATACTTTCAATATTAAATTTAGTTACATTCAGCATATGAGTATGTGATTCTATTCTTATTGGATAGTTTGATTCATCATTTATTTTGTTATGGATTATTTTGTATATATTTATGTTTTTCATTCTATTTTTAGCTACTATGTTATTATTTCTGATATTACTACAACTTTTTACCAAAATGTATAGTCTCCCCAATATTTACCTTATACCCTCACTATATGTCAAAAACCTATGTAATATGGGGAAACACACCTAATTTCACATAATCCACATAACCCATTCAATTAAGGAAGAAATGATTTGGGTACATTACATATTGGGACATATGATAGTTTATAATATGGTAGAGAAATTCAAATCCATTCAACAATACATCAAGGTATCTATGAGTCAAAAAAATTCTAATAATCATTAATGATATTTGGAGTTCGAAGTTGGTGAGAAGGTATTTTTTTAAATTTCTCCACCGAATAAGGTTATGGGATTTAGGAAGAAGGAAAAGATTAAAATTATGTATATTGTCCCATTTTAGATTCTTTATCGAGTAGGGATGTATCATATCACTTTGTGCTTCCATTGAACCACTCTCAAGTTCATGATTTGTTCTGGGCATCTCTCATAAAGAAGTATATAAATGATCCAACACTTATACTAAATTTGTAACACCCCAGGTAAATAAAGAATATGACATTTTTATATTTATCCATATTTGTGAATAAAATATTAATATTACTTTAAAGGGGATGCTATGCTCGATGGCGTACCCAATACGCAACAACGAGTTTCTTGGGAATCTTACGTTGCACTCTAATAATAAAATAATATTATTTTTAAATGGTAGTTAATGCCTAGCCGTTGTAATGGCGGGAATGAACAGAACTAACTAAAAAATGATTATATATGTTTGTCAAATATTTTTACTCTTTACAATAAATGATAGAGGATTAAAAATTCCAATGAATCCAATTTTAAGCGTAGATAGTCTAATATTCTTTAAAAGGTCGATTAACTGCCTTTTGATGGCGAACCTCTTTTAAATCCACTTATTGAAAATTTTATGTGTTATATTTGACAAAAATAAAATTCTTCTTTATAATCGGGACATCAAAATTTACTTTGTGTAAATTTTTGGTATTTTTCCGAAAAAGATCAATTTTTAATGAATAGTGAAAAATGTTGTATTTTAATTCAAAACCTCTTTTTAATCTAATTTATTTATATGATTAGATTCTCTTTTTAATTGGTTTTAAATTGTAAATATAATATATTTTTTACCATTTAATCCAATGGTGGTCATTGTAATTAATATCACTTTAAGATTGGACATAAACGAGTGTCAATCTTTTGAAAGATATTGTTTCATAAAAACACGCTATTTGTTTTAACAGCGGGATTTAATTATAAAATTAATTAATGAAACTTCTATGTTATGAATTTGGTAAAATATACATCATTTTTGAATTCGGAATATCAAATATAGCTTAGGGTGAATTTTTGGTATTTTTCGGAAAAACATCAATTTTTGATGAATAGTGAAACCACAAAGTGGTGGTTACAAAATTTGATTTTTCATTTAAATGGGACTTTAACACTTCTGTGATTTGAATTTAAAAAATCCAATTTAAATGATTTTAATTGTTAAGTAAAATTTGGTTCAATGGGATGAAAATAATTTTTGATGAAAAGTAACTTTTAAGTTTTATTAATCGCGATTAAAGATAATTAGTGTGATTTAAGGTAAAAATGATATTATAATAAAATGAAAATTTCTTGAACCTTTTCCTAACCCTATTGTATGAGTTATGTCCGACCAAGAAAACCCATGGGTCTATTTTTAGTACCCCATGGAACCACTTGGGTTTGATAATGACATTTATGCCTTTTATTTAAAGTTAAAATAAAAATGTCACAAACATGATTTTTTTTACTAAAACAATTTTTACATGTGGTTATACAAGTCAGAATTTTGACTATAAATAGTCATTGGAAATATAAAAATATTTCCTACATCATAGTAATTTTTTTATAATTTTTAGACATTAAATAAATTAAATTCTTTATGACATCATGATGATGCAGCGATGACCTCATTATTTAACGATTTAAATAAAGTGGAAAGATAATGAAAAATCTAGGACCTACACATGTCAAAAACCTGTTGTATGGGTGTATTTAGAACCCTTATCACCTTATCCTAGAAACACATCAATGTGGGACCATTAAAATCCGAAAACCATTTGAAAATAAAGTAACATTTTATACTTTTCCAAGAGTGCCCCTCCTCTCCTCTTATAAAAGGTCTCCACCTCTACCACCTTACCCACACCTATCTAGCCTTTTGTTCGTCCAATATCTGATAATTTTGTCTCTCCACATCCCTCTCCTCATCCTATAAGCCTTAACTTAGGCAGGAAGCTCTTCAAGAAACCCTTTTGGTTCAAACCAAAGGGAGTTACCCTATTTTAAGGTAATGTCTTCACTTGTGCTCTTTTGTTTTATTTTGCTTCTCCAACCCCCTAAACTATTTTTATTCATTTCTTTTGTAACAAATCCAGTATCTTAAATATACTAGTATGTTGTTATAATAATTATTCTATCTACAATTACACACACCTTCATCTAATGGTTAAAGAACATACTGTTTCTGTGGATGGCGAATTTCTGCCTCACGAAACGATGATTGTTCAACACTCATATAACACCTTCAAAGTTGGCCATTAAGATTTCACTATGTTTATATATGATATATAATATTTTTATGTTTTAATTAAGCTTCTGAATTTTTCATTTGTGGCATACCTTTATGGCTTCCATTATGGGTATACGCGATATCTTCATTTTAGGAAGTGCGGACTACCGCCCCCTCAAAGTGATTTGATTCGTTAATGCCATATATGGGATGTATAAAGGATGGATTTAAAGTTATTATATATGATTTTATACTATAATTATAATATACCTTTATATCATTATTGTTTTCTTTTCATTAAAGTATGAGATAGAAATGAAAGTAGCGTTCATGCGTACGTACGGCTTACCGTCTCCATGAACGGTGCATTTCATTTCTTATCCTCAAATGTAATGTACTATTATAAGTACATATAATGGATATATATGATATATGATACATCTAAAGTATGAATATAATTCTGTAATTAAAAATATACACATCTCTCATTTAGTTTTAATTCCATTAATATGACATAGAAATGAAAGTAGCGTTCATGCGTACGTACGGCTTACCGTCTCCATGAACGGTGCATTTCATTTCTTACCTCTAAATGATTATGTAATATTATAAATACATTTATATTCTGGACATATATGATATATATGATATCCAAATCAGTAATGTGATTCTGGATATAAATAACCTTTGACCACACGAACAACATGTAATTGTAAGAAGTCCACTTTTGACTTAAGAACCAAATATCGACAAAACAAAAATTATTAACTTAAATGATTACATAATGTTTATAACATGTCAATAATTGATATAAAAGGAATAATGAACTTGAAAAAGGTTCTTAAGCAAGTAGAAATTAACTCAAGTTTATTATTCAGGACGTTAAAGAACGATCGAGTCAAGTCGGACTCAAGGTAAGGGATCCTACTCCTCTCTTTCTTTTTAAGTACACTCTTTTATGTCATTCTATTTAAGCTCATCTTTCTTGTGATTGGGATGTTATTTTATGTTAATATTACTGTAATTTTTATGTTCATATGATGAGAGATCCTATTCTCTCTCATCAATCCATTTTGGAAGTTTTGAGTGGCGCCATTAGGCTGCCGAATTTTCGTAAGAGATTTAACCTCTCTCTTTCTTTTTAAGTACTCTCCTTTATGTCACTTCTTTTAAGCTCCTCTTTGTTATGTTGGGGGATGTTGTTTTATATTACTATTTCTATAAACTTTATGTTAATATGATGATATACCCTATATTATCTCATCAATCCATATTTGTAAGTTTTATGTGGTGCCGTTAGGCTGCCGAGTTTTCGTAAGGGATTTTTCATCTCACTTTTATTTCCATGATATTTATGCTACATTTGCCACAAATTCCTTTGATTGGTGTATTTACTGCCCATTATTTTACTCATTGTGTAATATACTTTCATTTATTAGTATTTACATCAATGATGTATTGTCCTTCTTTCATGGGGTGTATGTTTTGAAAGATACCCATGTCAGTAAGGGAACCTTTCACCCTCCTCTTTTTAAAAGACTTCTTTTGTTATGTCTTTTAATTCACATACTATT
Organism: Viscum album; assembly: GCA_963277665.1. Classification (NCBI taxonomy): domain Eukaryota; kingdom Viridiplantae; phylum Streptophyta; class Magnoliopsida; order Santalales; family Viscaceae; genus Viscum; species Viscum album. The sequence continues at coordinate 406,908,902 of OY728129.1, read as the reverse complement.
ATGTTGGGATATGTTATTATATATCCTTATTTATGTAAATTTTTTTTCCAAGTGATGAGATCCTCTTTATCTCTCTCATCAACCCTTTTTGTAAAATTTTATGTGATGCCATTAGGCTGTCGAATTTTACCAAGTGAACTTCTTAACCCAATTTTGATTTCTTTGGGTTCAACATGTAGTTATTGAATATGTCATACTTTGAATATGTGTGAATAACCTTTGATTTTTTTACACTTAATATCCACTTATATTGAGTTTATTTATATTTGTCACACATAATTATGAGATTGATTTATCCTTAATTTAAGGATACCTTCTTTATAATGGATTTCATCTCATTTTACATTTATTTTGAGACTTCAATGTTGTTATACACCAATTCACTCTTATATGGTGTGTATACTGTCCTTTGACATATTATATCATGAATCCCTTTATTCTCATGATATTATAAAGTTTGGATTAAATGTTATTCCGCTATTATTTGTATTCAATAGTCTCTCATTTTGTTAAAAACTATTTAACAAAAATATCATTTTAAATGTTTTAAAGATTTATTATTCTAAATATTTATCTTTAATGTCCATGTTTTCAAAATGGTTTTCAGTATTTATTTATATGGACATTAATGTTTTAAAATTATAATTCCACTAAAATCTTCAAAGTGGTATGGGACACATTGATTCAAAAATCTCTTTTAAATGGTTTTTGAAAATGGATTGATTAATTCAATATCTGGGAATTACTTATTGTGGTTGCAAAGGAAATTTTGTTATTGAAATGTTTATATTTTCAATATTTTATGTGTAATGATGGTACTTGGACATTTTATGGGTGGTTGTGTGATAAACCATATGACGGGTGGTGCCGTGAATACTAGGACGGGTGGTTACGTTATAACCTCCAATGTATTGGGTATGGAAGTCGGTCGTATGGATATTCCATTAAGTATGTATGGAAGTTGGACAAATGGCTATTCCATTAAGTGATATGTGTGGAAGTCGACCTTATGGTTATTCCACTTAAGTATGTTTATGTCCTAAGTTACCTTTATATGTTATGTGATCTTTATATGGGTTTTATGGTAATATTTTGGTTACAGAAGGGTAAGTAATGAACCTTTATTCAGTGAAGAGTTTTTACTACTTCGAAAAGGTGAAAATTATTACTTTGATAAAGTATACATGGTTTACTTGTTGTTTTGAAAAACTAATAGTTTTCATTCTTTGTGTATCCCTTACTGAGATTTTTATGCTCATCCCAAGTTTTTGAAATGTTTTTTCACAGGACTTAACGTGGAATAGGGTCAAGGATGGGATCAAGGGAAAGTCATGCAACCTAAAACATGGAACTGGACATATTTCTTTTTAAGAGTTTTCATTTTATGGAAACTTAGTAAAAGTTTCTACTTTGTAATCTTTTGAGATGTAATAGTTATGTTCTAATTCTCTAAAACTCTAAACCTAGAAATATCCTCAATGTGAATTATTCATTTAATTCAATATTAAGTAAGGTTTAAGGCTGGGGCCTTATAGTTGGTATCAAAGGTCAGTTTAGATAACTTTAGAGGTTAGGTTATTCTTTAAGCATAAGTGGCATTACCATAATGGTTAGGATTTCAGAAAGAGCCTTAGTTTTAGATAAAGTGAATGAGTACGTATATCTTAGTGTTTATCTTCCTCAATAGTACATGATGATTTTGTTGATATACTCACACTGACCTTTTTGGTTTTAGTAAATGGCTAGATCTAGCAAGCACCAAAGTAACAGTGGATGTGAAGGAAACTGTGACAGTTTTCTGAGTGAGCAACTGAATGATATGGGAGCTGCAATGAGAACTCTTGTGTATATCCTCAACCAACTATCTGGAGTCATGATTGACCACCTAAACCTTGGTAATTTATATAAGGCATCATATATGTGAGAAACAAATCCTTACGGAACTGCAGGTAATAATCATAAAGCTAAGTGTGTTCAAAAACCTATGTGTCAAAGATGTGGAAATAAACACCTAGGAAAATGTTTCAAAGGGACAGAAATATACTATAGATGTGGAAATGAAGGTCATAAAGCAAGAACCTGCCATGGAAAAAGGAAGAATCCAGTTGACTCAAGGAAAGGGAAAGAAGTTCTTTCTGAGGGATCAATTGAATGTTTTAAATATGGTGTACATGGTTATTATGAAAACACATGTCCTGTGAAGAAGTTTCGGGAATGGGATCACCAAGATCGTACAAATATCTGTTTACCAATACCTAATGCCATTCCGATTGAGGATGAAGAAACTGAAAATGACCAATCAAAGGTATGGATTATTTCTTAACTTTTGTTTTCCTATTTTTGAATCTTAGGATATGATTCATGATTTTGTTTGTAGGAAAGAAGTATTTCAGAATAAGTTGGAAAGGAATGGTTAATAGATCATGAAGAATGTTGAATGAGTAAGAAGTCAAAATATAAGGGCTTCAAGAGTTATGGTTAAATTCTTAACAGTATTAAGTCTCTTTTGATGATGGGGTACATTAGAAGAATTTTTATAGTATGTGTAACACTAATGTTTGATATATGAAAATTTTATTCAAAGAATAGTAATCTGTTCTTTTGTGGACATAGTTATAAAGAACCATTTGGGTTTATATGATCCTTACTTTTGAGGTAATTATGGGTTACTATATGTAATAATGGAAAGTGAAAGTCATGAGATAAAATTGAGGTTAAATTACATTATGGTTATTTTTGAAGATTTTATCTCGTTATTGGGTAATGTTTTAAGAATTATATAGTTTTGGAAAAAGGACAACACGAAAACTGTGTGACAACTCGTCGCGTCGGACAAAGCTGCGGGAATCGAACCCACAACCAAAGTGCAATGGGTATTTATCGCCTACCACTGGACTATGTGAAGTCCCTGGTTAGTATGACTTATTCTTTTTAGTTAGGTGAATTTATGAATTAAGAGTAAGTTGATTTTGGGTTTTTATGAAAATTATTAACTTATCATGGAGGATATGTGATTAGGTTAATTACTTTTCAATGCGAGACTTTAGGAGCAACTGATGTTTTTTGGAGATAAATGTTAAGAATTAGCTTGGGAGACTATGTGACTAAATCCTTCAAATATTTGGATTTAATCTTAGTTTGGTTTACTTTGAATAATTTTATGGAAAAATTTTTTATCTAATGGTCCTCATTGAACTTTGGGTTTTGTTGGGCAAATTTTGGAGATTAAGAATAGATTTTCTTTTTATAAAGGGTTATCCTTTTCCGGATTATCTGATCTTGTACTAACCTTTTTGGTTTTGGTTTTGGTTAGAGTCTAAAGACATGGGAATTATATAGTTCTCTTTTTTGGATTTGGTGATTCTCTAGAAATTGATTATAGTACTCTTAATGCAAACAAGTCTTCCTAAATACTCTTCTTTTGGAGAAAATATGAGTTTGATTAAGGAATCTAGTAAAAGTTGGAAGTCTACGTGAAAAGTAAGTATGTTTCATTATGATTTAGTTAGGCTCAAAAATAAATTCCTCAATGAAGAGTAACTTAAAAAAAATGTTTTCTGTTAACTTTTCCTACTGGGGAATCGAATACCGTTTAACCCATCACAAGTTTGTGATTTTCTTGTGGTTAACATTCTCCTAAACATGTTTTCTATCACTCTCCATCAGAACATGACCCTATGTTTTCTCCTCCATGTCCATGTTTTCCTACATGGAATCCTAGTATGGGTTAACTCGGGTGACCTCTGTACTTATCTTTCTTTATTTTAAAGTGACTGTTTTACCGACTCTTGTTCCGATGTGGGACTTTTAAGGATATTTTCAAGCCCAATTTTAAAATTGCGAGGACGCAATTCCCAAAAGGGGGGAAGGATGTAACACCCCAGGTAAATAAAGAATATTACATTTTTATATTTATCCATATTTGTGAATAAAATATTAATATTACTTTAAAGGGGATGTTATGCTCGATGGCATACCCAATACGCAACAACGAGTTTCTTGGGAATCTTATGTTGCACTCTAATAATAAAATAATATTATTTTAAATGGTAGTTAATGCCTAGCCGTTGTAATGGCGGGAATGAACAGAACTAACTAAAAAATGATTATATATGTTTATCAAATATTTTTACTCCTTACAATAAATTATAGAGGATTAAAAATGCCAATGAATCCAATTTTAAGCGTAGACAGTCTAATATTCTTTAAAAGGTCGATTAACTGCCTTTTGGTGGCGAACCTCTTTTAAATCCACTTTTTGAAAATTTTATGTGTTATATTTGACAAAATAAAATTCTTCTTTATAATCGGGACATCAAAATTTACTTTGTGTAAATTTTTGGTATTTTTCCGAAAAAGATCAATTTTTAATGAATAGTGAAAAATGTTGTATTTTAATTCAAAACCTCTTTTTAATCTAATTTATTTATATGATTAGATTCTCTTTTTAATTGGTTTTAAATTGTAAATATAATATATTTTTTACCATTTAATCCAATGGTGGTCATTGTAATTAATATCACTTTAAGATTGGACATAAACGAGTGTCAATCTTTTGAAAGATATTGTTTCATAAAAACACGCTATTTGTTTTAACAGCGGGATTTAATTACAAAATTAATTAATGAAACTTCTATGTTATGAATTTGGTAAAATATACATCATTTTTGAATTCGGAATATCAAATATAGCTTAGGGTGAATTTTTGGTATTTTTCGGAAAAACATCAATTTTTGATGAATAGTGAAACCACAAAGTGGTGGTTACAAAATTTGATTTTTCATTTAAATGGGACTTTAACACTTCTGTGATTTGAATTTAAAAAATCCAATTTAAATGATTTTAATTGTTAATTAAAATTTGGTTCAATGGGATGAAAATAATTTTTGATGAAAAGTAACTTTTAAGTTTTATTAATCGCGATTAAAGATAATTAGTGTGATTTAAGGTAAAAATGATATTATAATAAAATGAAAATTTCTTGAACCTTTTCCTAACCCTATTGTATGAGTTATGTCCGACCAAGAAAACCCATGGGTCTATTTTTAGTACCCCATGGAACCACTTGGGTTTGATAATGACATTTATGCCTTTTATTTAAAGTTAAAATAAAAATGTCACAAACATGATTTTTTTTACTAAAACAATTTTTACATGTGGTTATACAAGTCAGAATTTTGACTATAAATAGTCATTGGAAATATAAAAATATTTCCTACATCATAGTAATTTTTTTATAATTTTTAGACATTAAATAAATTAAATTCTTTATGACATCATGATGATGCAGCGATGACCTCATTATTTAACGATTTAAATAAAGTGGAAAGATAATGAAAAATCTAGGACCTACACATGTCAAAAACCTGTTGTATGGGTGTATTTAGAACCCTTATCACCTTATCCTAGAAACACATCAATGTGGGACCATTAAAATCCGAAAACCATTTGAAAATAAAGTAACATTTTATACTTTTCCAAGAGTGCCCCTCCTCTCCTCTTATAAAAGGTCTCCACCTCTACCACCTTACCCACACCTATCTAGCCTTTTGTTCGTCCAATATCTGATAATTTTGTCTCTCCACATCCCTCTCCTCATCCTATAAGCCTTAACTTAGGCAGGAAGCTCTTCAAGAAACCCTTTTGGTTCAAACCAAAGGGAGTTACCCTATTTTAAGGTAAAGTCTTCACTTGTGCTCTTTTGTTTTATTTTGCTTCTCCAACCCCCTAAACTATTTTTATTCATTTCTTTTGTAACAAATCCAGTATCTTAAATATACTAGTATGTTGTTATAATAATTATTCTATCTACAATTACACACACCTTCATCTAATGGTTAAAGAACATACTGTTTCTGTGGATGGCGAATTTCTGCCTCACGAAACGATGATTGTTCAACACTCATATAACACCTTCAAAGTTGGCCATTAAGATTTCACTATGTTTATATATGATATATAATATTTTTATGTTTTAATTAAGCTTCTGAATTTTTCATTTGTGGCATACCTTTATGGCTTCCATTATGGGTATACGCGATATCTTCATTTTAGGAAGTGCGGACTACCGCCCCCTCAAAGTGATTTGATTCGTTAATGCCATATGTAGGATGTATAAAGGATGGATTTAAAGTTATTATATATTATTTTATACTTGAATTATAATATACCTTTATATCATTATTTTTTTCTTTCCATTAAAGTATGATATAGAAATTAAAGTAGCGTTCATGCGTACGTACGGCTTACCGTCTCCATGAACGGTGCATTTCATTTCTTATCCTCAAATGTAATGTACTATTATAAGTACATATAATGGATATATATGATGTATGATACATATAAAGTATGAATATAATTCTGTAATTAAAAATATACACATCTCTCATTTAGTTTTAATTCCATTAATATGACATAGAAATGAAAGTAGCGTTCATGCGTACGTACGGCTTACCGTCTCCATGAACGATGCATTTCATTTCTTACCTCTAAATGATTATGTAATATTATAAATACATTTATATTCTGGACATATATGATATATATTATATCCAAATCAGGAATGTAATTCTGGATATAAAGAACCTTTGACCACACGAACAACATGTAATTGTAAGAAGTCCACTTTTGACTTAAGAACCAAATATCGACAAAATAAACATTATTAACTTAAATGATTACATAATGTTTATAACATGTCAATAATTGATATAAAAGGAATAATGAACTTGAAAAAGGTTCTTAAGAAATTAGAAATTAACTCAAGTTTATTATTCAGGACGTTAAAGAATGATCGAGTCAAGTCGGACCCGAGGTAAGGGATCCTACTCCTCTCTTTCTTTTTAAGTACACTCTTTTATGTCATTCTATTTAAGATCATATTTCTTGTGATTGGGATGTTATTTTATATTAATATTACTGTAATTTTTATGTTCATATGATGAGAGACCTTATTCTCTCTCATCAATCCATTTTGGAAGTTTTGAGTGGCGCCATTAGGATGCCGAATTTTCGTAAGAGATCTAACCTCTCTCTTTCTTTTTAAGTACTCTCCTTTATGTCACTTATTTTAAGATCCTCTTTGTTATGTTAGGGGATGTTATTTTATATTACTATTTCTATAAACTTTATGTTAATATGATGAGATACCCTATTTGATCTCATCAATCCATTTTTGTAAGTTTTATGTGGCGCCATTAGGCTGCCGAGTTTTCGTAAGGGATTTTTCATCTCACTTTTATTTCCATGAGATTTATGCTACATTTTCCACAAATTCCTTTGAGTGGTGTATGTACTGCCCATTATTTTACTCATTGTTTAATATACTTTCATTTACGAGTATTTACATCAATATTGTATTGTCCTTCTTTCACGAGGTGTATGTTTCGAAAGATACCCATGTCGGTAAGGGAACCTTTCACCCTCCTCTTTTTAAAAGACTTCTTTTGTTATGTCTTTTAATTCACATACTATTATGTTGGGATATGTTCTTCTATATCCTTATTTATGTAAATTTTATTTCCAAGTGATGAGATCCCATTTATCTCTCTCATCAACCCTTTTTGTAAAATTTTATGTGACGTCGTTAGGCTGTCGAATTTTACCAAATGAACTTCTTAACCCAATTTTGATTTCTTTGGGTTCAACATGTAGTTATTGAATATGTCATCCTTTGAATATGTGTTAATAACCTTTTATTGTTTTACACTTAATATCCACTTATATTGGGTGTATTTATATTTTTCACACATAATTATGAGATTGATTTATCCTTAATTTAAGGATACCTTCTTTATAATGGATTTCATCTCATTTTACATTTCTTTTGAGACTTCATTGTTGTTATGCACCAATTCACTATTATATGGTGTGTATACTGTCCTTTGACATATTATATCTTGAATCCATTTATTCTCATGATATTATAAAGTTCGGATTAAATTTTATTCCGCTATTATTTGTATTCAAGAGTCTCTCATTTTGTTAAAAACTCTTTAACAAAAATATCGTTTTAAATGTTTTAAAGATTTATTATTCTAAATCTTTATCTTTAATGTTCATGTTTTCAAAATGGTTTTCAGTATTTATTTATATGGAAATTAATGTTTTAAAATTATAATTCCACTAAAAGCTTCAAAGTGGTATGGGACACTTTGATTCAAAAATCTTTTTTAAATGTTTTTTGAAAATGGATTGATTAATTCAATATGTGGGAATTACTTATCATGATTGCAGATGAAATGTTGTTATTGAAATGTTTATATTTTCAATATTTTATGTGTAATGATGGTACTTGGACATTTTACGGGTGGTTATGTGATAAACCATATGACGGGTGGTGCCGTGAATACCAGGACGGGTTGTTACGTTATAACCTCCAATGCATTGGGTATGGAAGTCGGCCGTATGGCTATTCCATTAAGTATGTATGGAAGTTGGCCGAATGGCTATTCCATTAAGTGATATGTGTGGAAGTCCACCTTATGGTTATTCCACTTAAGTATGTTTATGTCCCGAATTACCTTTATATGTTATGTGATCTTTATATGGGTTTTATGGTAATCTTTTGGTTACAGAAGGGTAAGTAATGAACTTTTATTCGGTGAAGTGTTTTTACTACTTCAAAAAGGTGAAAAGTATTAATTTGATAAAGTATACATGGTTTACTTGTTGTTTTGAAAAACTAACAGTTTTCATTATTTGTGTATCCCTTACTGGGATTTTTATGCTCATCCCAAGTTTTTGAAATGTTTTTTCACAGGACTTAACGTGGAATAGGGTCAAGGATGGGATCAAGGGAAAGTCATGCAACCTAAAACATGGAACTGGACATATTTCTTTTTAAGAGTTTGCATTTTATGGAAACTTAGTAAAAGTTTCTACTTTGTAATCTTTTGAGATGTAATAGTTATATCCTAATTCTCTAAAACTCTAAACCTGAAAAGATCCTCAATGTGAATTATTCATTTAATTCAATATTAAGTAAGGTTTAAGGCCGGGGCCTTATAAAATTAACTGGTAGAACCACTAGATATTGATCTTTTATATGATGGAAAATTAATATAAATACTAGATAATTGGGATAAAAGTATATGTAATGGTACTACTCTACTGGTTGAAGTTCTTTATAGGAGTCATAAATTCAAATAAGCTACTTGTGAACCTGAAGATGTGATGAAACAAAGGTAACTGACATTGTTTGTATTAGAATGTTAGAATTTTGAAGGTGAAATTACATTTAAGGTGAGTAGGATGTAACACCATGATATTTTATATTATAAATTTCCCATCATGTAATTAATTTTTATAGCATGTGATATAGGCAACAACGGGTTTAAATAGACCATGATATTCAATTAAAATTTTATTGTTCAATGTGATAGTTATTGAATACCCATTGGATAGAAGGGTATTAATATGACTTACTAAATTATAATAAATATATGGTTTGCATGTATTTATAAAAATATTTTTTTTATTATGAATTATTTATAAATGAAAATAAAAACCAATTTAATATAAAGGAAATGTTTTTCTAAAAAACTGTATTTATACGCATATGTGTTTTAATCATAATAAATTAAATTAGTCACAATTTTTTAATAAATTTACATAAATTTATATATTATATATTAGATAATTTTTTTACCATTCTTCTAATATATTTTCTAGTCTTGGGATAAGATTAAATCTTGTTTTATAAATAAAAACTAAATTTTTCTAAAAAGTTGTTTCATCTCATTTTTCAAACTTATTTTAAAATTAATTTTTACACAATTAAAAACTTTATTTGAAAAAATGAACTTAATTTTTGAAAAAAAATAAATATTATCTTAGAGTGATTCTTTTTATAATTTTTTGAAAAGATTAATTTTTTTATGAATAATTAAAAATATCGACTTTTTAAAAAAAATACCTTTTTATTTAATTTATTTAGAAACATTAATTTTTTATAAAAATGGATTTAAAATTAATATTAGTTAAATTATATTATTATTATTAATCTAATTTAGTTAATTTGAATCAATTATATGTTTAATTTTTATATTAATACATTTTTTATTTAAGAAAACCAATCATTCGTCGCTATTGAGGGTTTAATTTTAAATTAAATTCTTCCACTTATCTGAATTAGATTTTATAAATTTGACTCCATGTTTGTACACATAATAATTAATATTAGCTAATATGATTAAATTAATATTTGATCATAATGAATAGTAAAAATGGTAAAAATTTGTTTCTACGGTTAAGGTTTAAATGCATTTACTAGGTGTTAAACTACAAATAAAATGGATAAAATGACAAAAAAACATGTATATTTTATATTTTATGACCCAATTTAGGCCTTATATCATATAAGGTTCAGTAATTGAAATTTTATGTGCCATTAGTCTAAGAAAGTGACATGTCATTATTGTAAAACTTTGAAAAATTATAATGGTCCTACACACCTCAATTATAAAAGGTAACATCCACCCATAACATATTCATCTTCCACCCCTAACTTATTAAATTTGATTATAATCCTTTTGAGGTTGTCTAAAGAAGTGGTATTATTCCTAACCAAGCATTTCTATTTTATTTCATCTTCTACATCCTTCAAATATTATTCAAAAATAACGATATAGTAGCATATTTTTCTTTCATATACATATATGTTATTATATTCATGTCTTAAACAACATCTATCTTCTCTTCCATAAAATGGGAAATGAAACTATCGATCGTGTGTATGTAAGACTACCACCTTATGAACTGATATAAGTTTTTTTCCATCACTGCCTCTCAGAGTTAGATAAAATGATGGAATTAATGTTTAAATATTATATTTATTAAATAATTATAAATATGTAGTTATAATTTTTCATATACCTTATTACCTTATAATATTTTTTTAATAGATAATGTCACTCGTGTATACATGTGGGATACCGCCTCCATGAAGCGATGTGATTCGTTTTTCATTTCCACTTTACATTGATGGTATACATATGTATTTTATGATTATAAATGAATTATATGATATTATAATTATTCGATAAATATTAATTATTATTTACCTATATTTTATTTCATCAGTAAAAAATTTAAAACAACATTCAAGAGTATGTACATCCTACCGTCTCAATTAGCATTTTAATTCATTTATCTATCTATAAATTTCATTGATGAATCTAAATATTTTTTTATAATAAAAATATATGATATTTAAATCATGATTAAAATTATGTAGGTGATGTAATGATGATAAAAGTACAAGTAATGGAACTATTGAACCAAAATTCTCTTGAAAAATGAAACAATTAACAGCTAGAAAGAATGATTTTAATAAATAATTATTAATAAATGGGTGTTGAAATGTTGTAATGTTATAATATATGATATTATAAGTAATAAAATTATTTTATTATTAATTTTATGACATTTAAATTTATTATACAACATTGTAGAGTGATTTTTATGAAATTCAAACTTCAGGAAAGGGATTTTTGTTTCTATCCTATTTTAATCAGGAATGTTTATGATTGAATTTATATAAAGGAAATATATAAACCTTATTTAATAAATCCTTTATTTTTTATTTAAATCTAATTATTTTTATACAATACCTTTGTCCCTTTATTTTTTCTTCTCTTTAAATACTTAAAATATATAAAAATTATTTTCAAGGAAAACATACTTTATTTCTCTCCCACGTCTAAAATCCATTTCATTCCACATTAGTATTTTCAAAAAAAAAATCAAGAATTTTTGTATATTCTCCCTTGATTTTTTAAATACATTTCTACCCATTATTTAATTTTTAAAAAATGGCATAAAAGGAATCTTTTAGTCATTTCCCTAATGAGGTACTTTTGTATTTTTTACCAAAAATGTTAAAGAAGTGTTTTATTTTAAGTTTTATTGATAGAACATCACTTTATACTATCATTACCAATCACTAATTTCAAGCTTCCTTTACATGTTTCCAAAATTATTTTTCAATAAAAGTTTTACCTAAATATATGTGAGTTTTTTAAATTTTAATATAATAATTTCAAATTGAAAATGATATTTTCCTAAAGAAATTTTTCGATAATATTTAATATAGTTTTTCATCCATGATAACATGTGTTGATAGTAAATATTATTTAATGGGGATATGAAAAAATGATACAATCCTTTATCTTTCTATGAATGGTTTATGTTTATGATTATGATGACAAGGTGTTTATGAAACCCGTTTATTTTTTATGGGTTCTACTTTCATGAAATATTTATTAAACCCATTTCCCTTTAATGGGTTATGATATTATAAAGTTTTATGAACTTTCTTCACACATATATATGGTATTAGTTATGTGATGGGTGAACTCATAATTATATGGACCTCCATTTAATTGAGAAAATATGGATATCTAATGAGATAAATGGGATGGGGATGGGTAGTGAACCAAGTTCAGTAATTGTCTCTATCCACTTTAATATTATTAGGATTAAACCTTGACTACTTGTATGGTTTGGGTAATGAGACTAATATATAATTATTTTCTTGGAAATTAGGGTTTACTAATAATGAAATTAATTTCAATTATTATGTGTATGCCACAAACATATATATTATGGAAATGTTATGAACTCACGACTCATGTTCATTGAATAATTTACAAATCATGTATTATGAACATCTGAACATTACTCAATTATTTGTGACTATTATCTATGATTTACATAGTTTGGTTTTCAGATTTTATTATCATATTCTCATACAATTATGCTCATTTTATGATTAAGTGATCATTGATATCTCATTTTCTTACCCTTATTGGGCATAACAAATCATTCTTTCTCATGTTTCTATTCCTTGGGTTATGAATAAGGGTTTTAGATATGATATGTTTAAGAAGGTTATTAGTTGTGAAGAACTAAGTGGGATATGATATAGATATTTTATGAACAATATTTTTATATATCCATGTATCTAAAGACACTAAACCTCTATGGTCCTTAAGAATATATTTATGAAATGATTTGAATATTTTTTTTATTGGGATATAATATTTATCCATATTATTTTAGGTTTGTTATAATAATGGTATTAAATAGCGGATGAAAAAAAAGAGAGAAATATTGATTTGGTAAAGACAATGCGAGATGAAAAAAAACCTAAAAATATTTTTAGAGAGATAATGTATGTACTATAGTACATATTTGAAACAGTTCAATTGATAGCTTAATAAATATTGTATTCATTATGAGATGTGGTATAGGATAAATTTAACTATCAAATACTTCAAAAAAATTACATTTTGATTTATAATGATATAAAATATAAACCGAATAATTTTTGAAGATAAATATGATGAACAATACTTTATGGAATACATATATGATGGAAGTGGGTACAGATGCTGGATTAAGAGTCTACATAGGATAGAATTATATTTTTTATGTTAAAATTATTTAAAATCAATGTAAATTATGTCATAGAGTCAAAGTAATTTTAAAATTTTTGTTTGTTTAGAATAATAATATTTTAGATAATCCGTTTGAAAAAAAAGATAAAATTGAACCATATATTTTTCATATTGGCTCAAAACAATCCAATAATGATTATTAGGATACTATATCTGACTAAAAAACGTTTTAGTGTTTGAAGAGGCCTGTTGAAGTAGATAATACCACTGGATGAAAAGAAGCTCTTATGAAAATAATAAAATATTATGATTGGAAAATAAAATATCCCTTAACCATAGTGTGAACCATGGAGTGTGACATAATTTTTTAGAAATGAATATTGGATGTATAAAATTAATATTGAGTCAGATTAAATTGATAATAACTCAACTTGGGGGATAGTTCCATGAACTATGCATGAAAATGAAATTGGTACTAAGTGGGTCATTAGAATGAAGTAAATGAGAATGGTGTTGTGATATGAAATAAGGAAAGACAAGTATGAAAGGGGCATGTTCAATTATAAGTCATAAATTTTGATTATATCATTTCTCAAGTAACAAGGATGGAAACCAAATGATTTTTTTTGTAAATGGATGCAAAAAATAATTAAAAATGTTTATAAAATTGATGTAAAATCAACATTTCAAGATGATATACATGATGAAGATGTTTTTTAAGAATAAAGAGTGTTTCATTCTTAATTTGGGTGGAATAATGGTGTGTAAACTAAAACATGATTTTTATGGATTAAAATATGAATTTAGATATTGATAATCAGAACATGATGGTTTCTTTATGAAAAGGAATTTTTATTTAAGGGAATACTGAAAACTATCTATATGAATAGGGTCTATTCACATGTACATTGATTTTCATAGTGTATATTGATGATATAAATTTTAAAAATGATATTTAAAATCATTTTGAGGAGTTTAGTGGGTAGATAAAAAATTAATTTGATATGCCCATGTTGGATGAATTTAAATACTTTCTAGGATTACATATTGTGATGAAATCATATTATATATTTTTATTCCAAGAAAATTATGCCAGTGAATTATTGAAAAATTTATTTATGGATAAATTAAGATAAGATTCAATTACCACTTTAGTTCAAATAAAATTTTACAATGATGAGAATGGAATCAAAGCTGGTCAGAATGAGTTTAGAAAATTTAATTTTAGATTTTTGTATTTATCCACTTTAATGCATAACATCAATATTATGTCAATCTATGTGCTAGATTATAGAGTGATAAAATGGAGTCACCAATTCATAATTTAAAAAAGGATACTGAGATATGTTAAAGGTACCTTGAACTATGGCATATTGAAAAAACTATTTAGATTTATAGTTTTTGGGATTTATAGTGTTAGATTGGGTAAGTGATTACACTGATAAAAGATCCACCATAGGATGAAATTGTTGTCCTTGTGAGTGATGTATGATATAGTCTAATCAAAGAAAAAACTAGTGATACTTTTCATAAATAAGTAAGAATATGTGGACACTACACATGAATATTCAAAAAAATTATGGATATAAGTATAGTTAATATATTTAATCATTTATACTAAGAATATAATGAAAATAGATTTTGATAACTAGAGTAAAATAAATTTCTCTATGAATTCATTACAATATTATATTTATATATACAAAATTTATTATTTTTTTATGGAATTAGTGGACAATGGAGATATGAAGTTGGAATATACATATACCGGAATTATATTACATATATCTCTACAAAACCAAGAGATGTATTTTCTTAGTTTAGGTTGAAACTCCATGTTCACCCCTCTCCTCTCATTTGATGTTTTGTAAATTTTCATCCCAACTAGGATTTTGAATTTCATTTAAAAGGGTGATAAATAGTGACACAATTCATTACCAAAGGGGGAGAGAATCCTTATCTAAAGGGGATTTTACACTACCTATTAACATAAAGCTATGTAAATTTATATATTATAGAGACATATGGAAGTGATTGAAATTATAAATAGGATAATTTAGTGGAGGGGATTACATATAATTCATTTTTCCACAATTTGGTATCATTATGGGATAAAATACTCTATCAAAATTACATTATTAAGTACTGTGTTGTATGAAACTTATCACTTTAGGTAAGCTTTTCACTGTTTATTTTCATGAGATTTGTAATATTCATAATAGATTTTAGCTAATATAAAATATTGTAGTATTATTTTGAAAAAATCCAGAAACTGAATATTGAAGGTACCTTGGAGTTTGTGATTATTATTATTTTTATTTGTTGATAACTATTTGAGGTTATCGTGGTATTTTTTTTATGGTGTGAATAATTACTTTATGATGGATATAATAGTTCTAGAGATGTTTTGAAATTATTTTCTGGATATTTTAAGATAATATTGAATTTTATTTAGATCTAAAATTTTTGAAATTATTTTTGTCTAAGCATTTATTCATATCAAAAAGATAATTTTTGTATGAATGATCAGTCTATAAGTATGAACACCTACGTAATAAATATCACTCATAAACATAAAGGTATAAAATAATGAAGTCCTGCATAATGATCATTTTCCCATTAGTATTATCAATGTAAGGATCATTTCATATTTAGTAAAAATTAACTATTCAATTCTTATTATTGAGTTCATAAGGATAAACTAGAATAGGTTGTAAGGATGACCCCTTAAGTGTGATCTAGTTGGGATGAACCTATTGGGATCATTTTATCCTTAAAATAATAATGAAATGTTTTGAGAACATATGTATCACATTATCTTCTTGATGACTATGATTTTCCAGTATTATAATTTTATAAAGAATAAAAATAGTTGATTCATCCACTAATATTAAATGATTAAAACATAAAATAAACCTTTTGATTCATTCATATGGATTAGATTATAATATTATATAAATTAATAATCTATTATATAATGATATAAACTAAAATAATAATATTTAATAATTTAAAAAAATCAAGTAAAGTATCTTATAATATATCTAGGGATTCATTATATTAATGAGGTATTATACTAAAAATAAAATAACTGCTTGTAAAAGGTTTTGAAGTGATTCTTGCTGAGTTTTAGAGTTTGTATATTTATGTTGTTAGTTATTATCTTTTTTGTTGAGATAGAGTGATACATGCCATGATCTAACTATATAATATGATAATCAATGTTTTTTATAAGATGGTGATGAGGGGTACTCATGGGATTTACAATTTCATTTTATATGAAGTATTTTTTGAAAAACTAAGCTGATAACATTTGATGAGAATTATAATTACATATAAAAATTAAGGAAGAAGGAAAGGTTGGTTGTTGTATTCCATAGGATACATGAAATTATTCATGAGTGAGAAAATTCTTATGACTATGATGAATATTTGTGAGCATAACCAAATATGGAAAAAGAGAAGATTGTATGGCATGATTCAATTGAGACAATACTTGAGAAGGGTGAGTGAGAAAAAAATTATTATAATTAAATAAAATTATAAAATACTATGTTTTTATATATATGAGTATTTTTACAAGATAATTGAATGTAGAGTAGTGTTATGATCTGAGTATAAAATATTTATAGAAAAATATAGCCTTAAACCAACTATTGGAGAAGAAGAAGGAACATATAGAAGCATGTGTATTTATTGAATACATATTGAGATGAAAATAAATGTGTATATAACATAAAATTATTCATGAAGTGAGAATACTATTTTTTTAATAACTTTTAGGCTCTTGGATAAAGTATATAATGATCTTTCTTGAAGAAATTTAATCTTTGATGATTTCATTATCATTTTATTTCTATATCATTTTATCTTCAGTGGAAAGTTTCACTATCTAGTGAGACTATAAAAGGGAATATTGTGATATTATTCCCAAGAATGTAATTTAAATTCAATTGTACTTATAGAGAATAATCAATTATTGGATATAGAAACTACCAATATAAAAGAGTATATATTTTGAAAAGTATCCAAACCCCAAAAAAATTAAATGTTGTATTCATTTATATTTTATGTATCTTCAAGTTAGGTTTTGAATGAGATTTATAGTGGGTCATAAATTAAAATTTCATAGTATATGGTTTAAAAGTAAAAAATATAACTTTGAAAAAGGATAATATGATTCACCCCCTTATAATTATATCATCTCGATCAGTGGAGCAATAAAGTCAAACGTTAATGATAATCATATTGGAAAAAATTGTGTCTCTTAAAATTCTTATATAAACCACAATGTGGTAATTTATACCATGGAGAAACATTAACCATGGTTTGGTTACCTTCAACACCTCATGGTATGTGATTTAATTCTTATTTTCTAACAATCCTCCTCTTGCATGAAAGTTTATAAAGTTTATAAAAAACCATATAAATTCTATTGAATTTATCCAAACATATTTTTACATCGTTATCATTATCCCTATAAAAAATTTTACGAAAAAAATTTAATTGAAGAACATATATATTACCCTATAGTCCTTTTTAGTGTTGAAAAAAACTATGATTTACCTAATCTATAACTTTATGAAAGGAGAGTAATATACCAAACCACTAGTGCTAAAAAATCTATAATAGGGTATGACAGGATCTTGATGAAACATAATAATTTCTCTATTTAAAATTTTCTACTACAATATATATCTTATACATTGTATTCATACATTTATAATCCTTTTTCTATCAAATTATTTAACTACTAGACATGGTAAATTTTAATCTTCTATAGGCTATATCATGAATTTTGAATCTCTAAAAAGACATACCAATATAAAGAAATGTATCACATGTAATCTATATGAGTATTTGATCACATCACATGGAACTGAACTATACATGCACATGCATTTTATTGATATAATTCAATAATTGGAAAAAATATAATTCCTTTCATAAAATTAAAAAAAATATTATTTTTTAAACTCAACTAATGACATGATCAACAACATACCAAAATACTCAGTAATTAGTTCAGTCTTGAGGCTGTCATAAGAATGGTATTGATGTATCGAGGTTCAGATTCTAGGTATCACATGAACCATATGTAATGGTGGTTAATATTATGTATTAAGTATCATATGGAATTTATTGTCATATACTGTGGAAGTTAAGTACAGACTATAGTCCTTGATCCATCCAATGATATGAAATTTTATTGAAAAGATGGGGGACAACACCCAAGTAGGTCAATGAGTCTAAAAAAATGGATCCCCAATACATTTTCTCTGACAAGACTAACACATGTATGTGGAAGGGTTCCAAGGTTATTTAATATTATATATGAACTTTTAATGGTGGCCTAGGAATCATAGAAATATTCCACCTTTTTTCTTTCATTCCATGTGTGGGTAAGATTTATGTGGTTATTAATAAGGATTATATATCTATGGAATAAATATTTGATATCCTGTGGGATGTTGATGTCCCTTAGAATAGTCCTTTGAATAATAGAGGGGTCAGTATACACCTAATATATCATAAGAATGTTAAAGTTACACAGATCCAATAACTTGAGAATAGCTGACAATTCATCCTAGAGAGAGTACCTCTAACAATAGAAAATACTGAAAGAAGGAATAATAGAACCAATCTAATTGTGAGTATCTCCTCCACCTACTATTTCACCATTTATGCATGATCCATCAATATTTATCCCACATTTAATAGGAATTCAAAATACCCATTTCCCATGAAATGAAATTATGTAATACAAGTTTACAAACTGTTTCCCACCATGAGGAACTGTAATAATAGGGATAGCTCCCACTTCTTTAGGATATGAACGAGGTCAGCCACAATTTATCTAGATCTAAACATCATGGATTTTCATTAACTAATTAAACCCTCATGAAAATCCTTTTTGTGTGAATTCCATATGATGTAATATCCAACCACAATAAATAGTGATCTCACCTTTTATTCCCTAATGTAGTCCTTTATTTCATGAAACCATGTGTGAAGGAAGTTATCACTGGTGAGACCATAACCATCTTGCATAATTAAAGTGTTGAATCCACACTAAACCGATGTCTCCTACTCCCAATTAATTAATTTATAGTAGGTTTTTTATTTCTTGGGGTTATGACATAATGATCACTAATAAATGATGTAGACCCCCTTGGGTCGTACCCCCTCATCAGTAGAAAGATCATGGTTTCATATTATCCAGACTAGAAAATTGAGTTTAGTAAGAAGTTCACTACATATATAGAATCTCCCCATGGATCATGTTTAGTGTTAGCATGAAGGACTTAGAAATATGATTTTGTTAAGAAGATGCTAGATGAGGATCCTGTGAAGAAATGTTTTTTAGGTTTAAGCTGATGGAAATAACTTTGAAGACATCAATATTTTGGGGGTTTATAATGATGCCAACTGTAACATCCCCAAATGATAAAGGGTTAAATGACTAAATGATATGACTCATGTCAACAAGGTGCACCTTCCTTTTCGGGAGCCTACCTGGTTAGAACTCCACAGTTAAGCGTGCTTGGCCTGGAGTAGTGATCAGGATGGGTGACCTCCTGGAAAGTTTCTCAGGGTGTGTGTGAGTGAGGACAAAGCACACTGGAAAGGACGTGTGTTGGCCTGTGGGGATAGTCATTAGTCAGATAGCTCGTTCAGGCATGTGGGTGGACCCTAGGGTGGGCCCCACGTGTCTGCGGAGCAACTGGTGGTACCTGGTGGGCAAGGACCCGACGGCCATGTTAAGGCGGGGTGTATGTGCTGTCACCGGGACCCAGTTGTCACATTTGGTATCAGAGGAGGAACCCAGCCTTAAGTGCGCGGTGCACTGCCTGGGTTGAGATGTAGGGCCCACAACGAGGGCGTTGTGCTCTAAAGTGGGGGTGATTGTAACATCCCCAAATGATAAAGGGTTAAATGACTAAATGATATGACTCATTTCAACAAGGTACACCTTCCTTTTTGGGAGCCTACCTGGTTAGAACTCCACAGTTAAGCGTGCTTGGCCTGGAGTAGTGATCAGGATGGGTGACCTCCTGGGAAGTTTCTCAGGGTGTGTGTGAGTGAGGACAAATCACACTGGAAAGGACGTGTGTTGGCATGTGGGGACAGTCATTAGTCAGATAGCCCGTTCAGGCATGTGGGTGGACCCTAGGGTGGGCCCCACGTGTCTGCGGGGCAACTGGTGGTACCTGGTGGGCAAGGACCCGACGGCCATGTTAAGGCGGGGTGTATGTGCTGTCACCGGGACCCGGTTGTCACACCAATGAAGGCAATGAACCTATTGGATTGAGAGAAGGAAATATCAATAATCTTACAACTTATGAAACTCAACACACTCCCCACCCAATTATCATTCAAGAAATTAAGATTAACATATCACACTATCCATCTAGAGTGGAAAATTAAAACAATTAAGTTATGATGGATTAGACCTTTTATCCTAGAGACTTTTTTTGATCCACCATGAAATGTCTAGTATTTTTACCATAAACTTTACCCAATAGATATTCCTTCCATGAAATCCCAATCCATCTTATACTAGATGAACTGAATGGTTTCCTTAACTCTTCTATGATTGATTCCCCCATCCTCAACCTCCCAGGACATCCTATCATAAGATTCCCAATGATACCTTCATTAATATTGACATACCATATGAAAGAATATATGATGTTCTATATATTCCATATGATAGGCTTTAGAGAATTGATAACTGAGAAAAATTCATGTATATGTAAGTGACTACATTATTGATGAGGGTGATTTGTTCTCTAAAAAAGAGGGAAACATTTTATATTTGAGAATAAGAATGGAAATTTTATCAACTGGGTCATTGAAATAATGAAATTGTATTCTACCTAGGGAGAGAATATCCCTAAGATACTCCATGGGGAATTGTATTCACTTCACTCCCATTCTATCCCCAATCATATTCCCTCTACTATAAGATAATCATCTAGAGATGAACACATATCTCCTACCCTTATTAATAATTAGTCTGATCCATTATCAATACATTTCAAGGATATGATTAAATTCATATATGGACCTATTTATAGCATTGATAAAAAGAATATTATCATCCTTAAAGAAAATGTGTGTGACCCCAGTGATGTTTTTCCTATACCAGATAGGAAGAATAAACCCCTCATTGATTCTTCTATTAATATACATATTGAAAGAGTCTTGAACCATAATTAATATACGGGGGGATAAGGGGTCCCCTTAGTAATTCCCTTATATAGACTTAATGAAACCATAACATTTCCCCATGCAGGTGATGGAAAACTATGAATAATAGATTCACCTGAAGAAGAGATATATCACCCTCTCAGGGAATCCCACACATCTCATGAAATTGATGGTGAAACTTAACTCCATCCTATAATATTATTTTTGTATATCAAGTTTAATGATAATTATATACTCTAGAACCTTATTATTGATATCCTCATCTATTTATTATCCCAAGAAAATTATTGTTTGAGAATACCTTCCTTGGAAAAAAACCTTATTACTCCTTATAAATCCACTTATCAAGGTGAAATGAAAGCCTTATGTTGATAACAATAGTGAAGATTTTATATGGGAGATTTCACATACTTATTGGAATATATTTTTCTAGAGGGTAAGGGTTATACACATTAAATGAGAATCAATGTGGTGAAACATGACACTATGAAAAGGATACCTCTCTCGAACTAGACTTGGATGATTTCTAGTATCCCATTTTTGATGGTGTAGCATGATGATGTATAGAAGAATCCAGGAAAACTATCGAGACTAGGGGTGCCACTAGGGTTAAAGAAATTAATATTTCCTTAAATATCCTCTTTCCCATGAATGGAATAAAAATAATGGTTCATATTAGTAGAAACCACATGCAGAATGGTGCAATATATGTCAACATGACCCTTATGTACCTATCCCACAAGAATAGGTTAACATCCACAAGTAAAGAGATAAAGTGAGAAGTGTTCATACCACCTACCATGATGGGATCACTGGTGAAGGATACATCATCGAGAAGGATATATGGGGTGTTGGAGTGTTTCATATCCTTAATTTATTCTTGTAATAATGTGGTATTCTTATCACCCTCTTTCATCAATTTAACCATAGACTGCTCCCATATTTCCCTTTCTTACTCTAGTTGTAGATCAACTAAGTAGGTTTTCATGTGAACTAAGTTAATAAAAATTTCATCATCCCATAATGCTTCATGTTCCACTTCATTATGATGTATCATTTCATTAAGTCCATCCAAATCTAAAAATTTGGATGGCTTGCTGTTATACCATGCTCATAGGTCCCCTTTTAGACATCTTATTTTTTTTATGAAATAAAACCCAATATACCTACTTCATGTTTTTATTCCATGATAAGTTCACTACTAGATGGTTATTGGTATCATATGTCTACCTAAATGAGTAGAATAAGTGATAACTACCCACACTAGAATCAGCAAGCCGAATGAGAAGAGGGGAGTTGTCTAAAATCACCCGAACCAGGTTTTCATATTTAGAATTTGTAAAGGGGGAAATGTCATGGAGGTTAGATGTGAAATGATCGAAACACCTCCACACACATCAAATAACATTATTTTTATTAAACTAAGAATACTTATCCCCTAATTAATCCATGTTCAGAAGCCCATTCTAAGATTAAATGGCCAAAAACTGTTGTTTATCCCTCAATGGGTACGTTCCACCTCCATTTCACTTTGATGTGTCCAATATGGAATTCAAATAACCCTTGAAATTATATGCTACATCACCCAAAATGAAGCTTCCCAAGTCTTTCCAGATAAGTTCCCTCTCCATTGAATCAAATTTTCTGTAGACAAAGGATATAGAACAACTAAAATTCATGGAGCTGATATTTAGGGATATGTATGAATTAGAGACAATGATATTTTCAAATGAAATGGATTTATTCTATAATATCAATTTAGGGCCCAAATTACATTCCTTAGTCAATGAAATAAAATCAAATTAACCAAAAAATGGGAAAAACTACATACATATATAAAAAATAAAGACTATAATGAATGTTTTAAAGACCACATGCCTCGGGCTCATGGACAACCACTCTTCTAACCATGTACATTAATTATATCCCATACAAATTTTATTATCCAAACATAGAATATTTTAAAATAATATGGTCTTCAGGATTTGGAAGGAGAGAAAACACTTAACCATGCATCTTTCACAAAATGTAAGGAAATAAAGTCAGATATATATAAAAATCTTTGATTCAAAAACAACAGCACTCCAAACACATATGAATCATGGGAAAATCTCAAGAGGTGTAAGAGTTTTCTAGTTCATAACCCATTCTATAGGGGGTTGAATGGTGTAGAAATTTGGGGGAGGGAGAAATATTCTCCGAAGTTGAAAATGCTAATTTCATAATTTTTAATGTTCCCCATGGTTTGGATACCCATCTTTTCAAACAACAATCCAAACACGTGGTTCCCTTTGTCCAAGAAAAAATAGAGCTAGACAGTTTTCCTAGTCATCTTCATGGTTTGACAAAACATGTGATGACTATGAGATCACCACTTTACATGGGGATATCAAGATTCATGGTCTCCCATTCCACCCTACATAGTTTCCCAAACCATGAAAACCCATCTACAGGCTGAACGGTGATAGGGAATAGTTTTTACTAACCGTTCTCCAACCATTCCCTCAAGAAAGATTGGCCACTTTTATTTATATACCATACCCAAACCTCTAATCACCCCTAAGACCTTTCCCACCCATGGTAAACCATTAATTATTCCATTTATGAGGTTTTTTAAATCTTTATAAATAAAAAAACCTCATAAAACACTGAGACCTTATATACTCCCCACCCTATAATAGCTATTCCCTAAAATACTCTTTTAAACACTACTAAACCCCAAGGGAAGAGTGTTGGGCTATTGGTCCCTCATACCAGCTTCCCTTTTCTTAAGATGCCTCATGAATATGGTCATTATATCACAACATGCACATCAAAGGAACATGTTTACCCCATAAATACTTCCACTGTAATCCCCAACACAAGTCTGATGCTCTCCAAGGGATGTATCAATCTAAAAATCATCATCGATAATATCAATGTATAAGATAAAATCCCATGTAATTCCATTTAAACTACCTCACAAAAAAGTAATCGAACAGAGAACTACCATTTGGGAAGATCCAATTAGTACACCACCAAGTCGGTCCTCCCCACAACCCCAAACAACCTGACATACTAGGTTACCAACATGTGCTAGTTTTCAAACCAATAATTACCAAAACATGGATCCACTCAAAGGAATATATGATTTTTCTGAACACATCCCCCAAATATGATGGTCCATAATTGAAAGCCCAATGGCCTCATTCCACATTCAAAAAACCATTACACAACCTAATAAGAACTTTCATCTCAAGAACTCAACCAGTTAAACCTAGTCTAACACTCCCATAAAAACCAAGATATTAAAATGGTTTTTACCTATTCCCAACAACCCCATAGCATCGATTATGTCTTTATATAACCAATTTATTACTAGGGTTCTTTCCAAAATATGATTTAGGTAAAAACCACCATCTTCTGGTGTTTGAAACTCCCATTACCAAAAACAACACTACAATCTAAAATCAAACTTCCACAATATAACATATTCATTTCCCAACTCAGCATTCCAAACATTTGTGAGAAAAAAATCCAAATTCAACATCCAAACTTTCCATTGAAACAAACTAGAATAGATGAACCTTACTCATATATACATAAACTAAAGAAAACATGGATTTTTCTCCATGATTGATCCCATTCCTAAAATGTAATTTTCATTACAAAACATCAACCGAAGAAAATTTACAACTCACCACATTTGTTGTTTTTTACCTTGATGTGTTAAACCATTCCCATCCGACTCACCCCAAAAATTTCCAAACCATAGTAATACATCACAAAATTGCCACCATTATTTCATTTTGAACCACCTTGTGCCTCAGTCTAATGCTCGGCCAGATCAACTACCACATCAAAGGACCACCTATACTTATTCAAAAATCCAAACATGTACCTCACATGTTCCTCTTAGGAATCCTGATTCTACTATATCCAACCCACAGTCTACTCTATAAATCTATGACTGAAATATCATTACCCACCTTAGGAGTTTCATTTTCATATATTTCATCAAGAGACTCCAAACACTATGGACCATTCCCTACTATTACCAACCTAGGAAGTGGATATGCCACCATTCTCTCACCCTAGTGAAAAAACATATCATCAACCCTCACCTACCCTCAGCTTCTGGGAATGAAATCCATGACATTCCCAACACCTAGTCCATTATGAAGACCATGCTCACAAACTGGTAGTGGTGTACCTCCCAAAATGTGTATTTACTCACACTACCACCATAAAAGAAACATCAAAGAGGTTATCCATCTATCCAAAAGAAAAATATTTATGTAGCCTTTCATATATCCAATTATCTCTCAGAGTACTCAATATGGTGTCCATATGTTGGTCATGATCGTATTTAATCTAAGAGTACACCAAGAAGTTGTTGATGAATACCACCCAAAATAGTTCATTTACAATGCCACCTCTAACGTCAAGGAAACCTTAAATCACTTTCAGGCCTCATTATTCCTTTCCCAAACATGTAAAATAAGAACTCATCCATCACAACTCATGTGGTATTTCTAAAAAAATCTCTACACAAATTCATGACTCATTATCAAGTAGTCATAAACAAATTTTTCATTTGGAACTACAACTAATAAAATAATCGAGTTCTTCCAACAAGACCCTAGTGACTCACAATAAAAACACAATGATCCATCACATCTATCTAGTACCAATCAGTCTCTCACATAACCATCACTTAACACATTTACCTCACTAAAAATTGTATGCTCTTAATATTGATCCACTTGTTACATGTCCCAAATGACATCATACATCACTAGCATGTTCCCAACATCTAGACCTCATCAAAACCCTTGAGGTCATGAAATTTCCTATGACTACTCGCTGAACACAACTCTAGACTCCATGAGTTGTAAATCATTAAATCTATTCTCAAACTCATATATACACAACTGACCATACCTCCTGGTCTTCCAACCTCATCAGATGTAAGTAATACTAAATGTTTCTATCCAACAACCCAATATTTTGAAAAAAAATAGCCCAACCATGTTTCCCCAGGGTGTCACTTCTATATCAAAATATATATCTATAATTAGCATCGATCCACATATTTATAGTTAAAAAAACATCCAGGATAGATGTAATAATGACTCTACACTTCTATAACAATCATATGACAAATAACATTTAATCAAGTGCTTCCTTGAGTAAGAAACCAAGGAGAAACCATGCACTTTTACCAAAATTTTGTGGAATTCACCATGCATCAATTCTTTCTATGAATCACCCACTCATACATCATATCCCAAGCCACTTTCATAACTGGGATAACCTTCATCGGGGTCACCCTATAT
The DNA here is from genome assembly GCA_963277665.1 of Viscum album. Taxonomy (NCBI): domain Eukaryota; kingdom Viridiplantae; phylum Streptophyta; class Magnoliopsida; order Santalales; family Viscaceae; genus Viscum; species Viscum album. The sequence continues at coordinate 406,881,970 of OY728129.1, read as the reverse complement.
TCTAAAAAACCACTTATGCAAGTCCAAAACTCAAGTCATACCTCTAAATCAATTGATATTCCCACTTATCCTACTAGGCTATACCAACACTATTCAGTATTATCTGTATGCCACTATCAAATTCCAAAACATCCTCTTATTCTATACACAACCAAGAATACTAGAAACCCATCTGACCCCTATCACTGGTGTCACGACCCGTCCCCTAGGGCTTGTGCCGTGACTACCCCAAGCCCGCCTTCCATAGGCCAGGGGCTGGACACTAGCACTGAAATACGTATTCCCTAGAACTGAGAAGGCATTTCCTTTATATCCTGTAAACTCACACAAGCAAGCACAATGCAGGATATGAGCACAAAGTAAACTGTATAGTAAAAAGAGTGTGTACTGTAAGTAAAGGGGGGCCGGAATACAAGCCCAATTGGAAAGTACAAGTAAAACTGAAAACAGCTCCTACGAACACCCGCCAAGGATCCTACCTGAATGGTAGGTACAGTTCTTGAACGTTCATCTCTGTGGTACGCCATGTCTAATGTCCACCTCCGAGTAGCCTCCAGTCCTGGTACCCTCATCCTCAGTCAGTGTTGTCTGTCGTCTACACAAGACACAGCAAGGTGCGGGTGAAGCCCGTGCAGGGGTGAGTATAGCGATACTCAGTAGGGACCCCAAGACCCCCGAAGGTCTCCCTAAATCCACAAAGGATATAACACAAAGCATGGAAAAAAATTCAACCCTAATTAGGTATATTCCCATATATATACCTACGTTATCAAGTATACTCATCTCATCCATGAGGAAACACAATCCCAACTCTTTAGCCCAAAGCTCAACTATTCCATGAAGGAACGGAATACCACAAAGGTAAAACCACAAAGGTAAGTACCACAAAGGTAAATCCACTCAGAATAATACCACAAAGTTAAGGACTCATCTCACACTAGGTATAACTTAGGTATGGTAGCAATGATGATTAGATGTAACTACTCAATCATCTAACTCTGTTGAGAGGCAGACCCATGTAGGATCCAAAATCATTAGACCCACGTAGGATCCTAGTATAGTAGACCCACATAGGATCCTAGAATAGTCCCACATGGATTTATAGAGCAAATCCAAGTGGGACCCTAAAACACAGACCCACGTAGGATCCCAAAGCACATACCCACGTAGGATCCCTTCCTCATGTTTGACACGTGCCTGTCGTGGGGTGTGACAAAAACAAATATTACCTAAGTTAAAATGCAGTAAAGTGGATTACCTAGGTTTTCTCTAGAAAGGAGTGCACAACAATTAAGTTGTCACCTTAAAATAGAAAGAAGTGAGGTTGTTTTTAGAAATTGTTTGATTTAGAAAATACAATAAAGAAACTAAATAAAGTAAAGTAATTAAGTGAAAGTTTTGAAAAAAATTGACAAATGATGTGATCTAAATTAGTGATATGAAATGGTGATCAGGTTAGGGTCAGTTTTCCAATTGTAATTCTATCATTGTTCATTTTACCCAATTCTCCTCTGCTAAATCGTTAAGTGTGAGAATCCACAATCGTTTCTTCTCACTCCCTTGGTCAATTAAAAATGTGAGAATAAACCTTACTAAAATATTAGGTTGGTATACTCTCCTTCCAATTTGTAATAGAGTTTTAGAAAATACCCCCAATTATCTTAGGCAATTCCCAATCGGGTCTTGTTTATCCCAAGTAATCAAGAACATTCACTACTCCTCACACACGTACCGGTGATCACCGAGTACTACACCACTAAATCCAGGTCTATTCCATTGTTTATAAACCAGAACCTAGTGGAGGGAGATATTGATCATTGACCAAATATAAATGAACAACAGAATCTAAAATCAGATACAATCGTACATGATAATAAAAACTGTTATAAGAAATTGAAACAGATTCGCGGAAGAGAATAGAGGATTTTAAAACATTAATAGAAGGAACTCATGAAATACAATATGGAAAACCTCTCCTTCCCCAATAAAACAGAAGTTTACCCCACCATGGTAAGGGTAATTTTGACTAAGGGGAAAGAATAATTCATTACAAACCTAAGAAGAATAAAAGAGAGAAAACAAAGAACAGAAAATTTGATGCTCCAGAATCTGTACTCTAGAAGTTTGCCTCTATTATTCCCACCATCCGGCCGAAACTCACTGAGGTCCCTTCTTATAGAATGTTGAAAATGACATTTTCTATCGACCCTAAAAAATTTAGAGTAATTGGACAGGTGTAAAGAAAGATATGTCCGAATCAATGACCATTACTTTTCTGGACGCCAAACACTATTTCACCCACTCCACTTGGACGCGCCAAAAGGATGCATTAATGAGCTCAATAATTTATGACATTTAATGTAAGCCGTCCTTTTGAAGTCCTCTGTAGAAACCAGCTGAAATAACCTCATTATAAGGTTTTCTGAAGGAGATATTTCATATTTAATTAAGTGGGGTCCATTCTGCCTTCCAAACTGATTTCTCCACTTGATTGAATTTTCTGTACCATTGGGTTTCGAATTGGGTATTGGTACAGAAGGAACATTTGAAGCCCACAAGCATAGGAATCCTAAAAAAAGGATTCACTTCAATTGGACCCATATTATAAAAGTTATGCCTGAAAAATATAAGCTATATAAAACTGCCAATTTTACAGAATTACCCCATTTTCACATTTAAGCCCAAAATACACCAAAAACACATAAATATTGCAAATACACTATCATTGAATTATTGGGAGGGATTAAATCATTTAAAAACATATAAATATTAATGAAAATATTAACTCTATCAATTCCCCCACACTTATCCCTTGGACTCCTGGACAATTCAGAATCAAAATAAAATCAATGTAAATTCAAAACACATATCCATGAGATCCACCAATTTGAAAACAAGAAACAAAATATATCATGCCTCCTCAAAATCTATTATTTCATGTTCTTAATTTAGGATCATTCAATAAATTTACTCTTCATTTCTCCTCGGATGCACAAAAAACACTTACCTAACTTTCATTATCTCTAATTACACAAATCTCAATTTTTTAGCAATGTATTTCTCATCCAAACTCATACAAGGGTCACTATAGGATTGATAAATTCCTACCTCTCCACCTGATGTGAGTCAAAGACATATGTTTATCATGAGGACTTATTAAGGTTTTTCTGTGGATTTCGGTTGGTAGGATTTATATGTGAAATATTTTGAGGTAGAATGAGAGGGCTTAGCTCTTTTTGAAGCAAAATTGCATTAATCTAAATTTCACAAAAGTATGGTCTCCTCTTCACTCCCCTTAGTAGAAAATAAGCTCCTTCTTCATGTAATATCAAGGAATGTTCACACAGATCATCATTTCAGCATCAAACATTTCAATATTCTCAAATATAATATTTCTTGAAAGCTCGAGAAAAGGCACAGCTTCCTTTTTACATTAGAATCTCCAGAAAGGCACAGCTTCTCTCATCATGAAAGCTCCAGAAAAGGCACAGCTTTCAGCTAGATGGTTTTTTTTCAGCAGTAATAACATCTCTTCAACATTTTTTTCACCCAAAATATCCCCAAAAAAGGTAGTATAATACAAGACATCTTCCCCCCACACTTATGTTCAAATAGATCATGCAATTTCACTTAAAAAGTAGGTTGGATAGGGAATATTGGCTTGTAATGTGGCTAACCTAGCAGGATTTTCATGGCTTCTATGTGCTACAAGGATTAAATGTTCAAGGTAGGCCATTATTAAAGGGATTATCTTGAAAAGGGGGCTTTCAAACCAAAGAAATGCCTCAATCATTTAAAACACAAGTACCTCAAACCCTCAAGTTTTGACAGGAATAAATCAAATTCTGGTTAAATCAAGCATGATTTGGTTCTCTCAATAAGTGAGGTGAATGTAAATAATTTGAAAATAATAGGTTCAGAAGCCTCACGGGAATGTGATTTCAAATATAAAGACAGTGATATGTGGAATAGGATTCAAAAAACAGAGTATTTTTCATGAAATTCCCAAAGAATTGAACTTGAAATAGTATCATTTTCAGCATTCATTTAAGCTCAGTTTCAAGGAATAAATTATTTCACTCATGGAGAGGGGTTTCAAAAATATCAATGATAATCATTTTAGCTCAAAAGTTTCAAAAACACACAAAAATTGAAAAATAAACACACAAAATTTTAAACACTAACATGTTTTTTTTAAAACAAATAGGAAAACAAACAACACATAAAAATCCTACACTACAAAGGTTCCCTCCCCCATACTTAAATGATGCAGTGTCCACAATGCATTAAAATGTATTTAACATGTAAGAATATTGGAAATTGAATCACAACAATCATGAAAATATAAAGGAGAGGTACGACCTGATGGAGTTTATTGATAAACAGGTTGGAGGAGTGTGATCTCCTCCATTGGCTCTGATGGCATGGTCCCAAGGAATTTCTTCAATCTGTGCCCATTAAAAGTGAATGGATCCTTCCCTCCATCTTTCACAATCTGCACAGCACCAAAAGGATATACATGAGTAACTATAAATGGACCTTCCCACCTGGAACGAAGTTTACCTGGAATCAGCTAGAGTCTTGAATTGAATAACAACACTTTGTCTCCTGGATGAAAGTCCTTTGGTTGGATCAGTTTGTCATGAGCCACTCTTGTTCTCTCTTTTTAAATCCTGGAATTTTCAAATTCTTCCCTTCAAATTTCTTCCAACTCCTTTAATTGAAATCTTCTCTCTTTCCCAGCACTTTCAAGATCCAGATTCATCTTCCTCACAGCCCAGTATGCCTTATGTTCCAATTCCACAGGTAGGTGACAACTTTTCCCATAAATCAGCCTATATGGACTCATTCCAATTGGAGTTTTGTAGGTTGTCCTGTAAGACCATAATGTTTCTTCTAAACTTTGGCTCCAATCCTTCCTATTTGGATTAACAGTCGTTTCCAAAATTCCTTTGATTTCCCTATTGGACACTTCAGCTTGCCCATTAGTCTGTGGATGATAGAGAGTTGATGTTTTATGATGCACCCCATACTTTTTCAACAAAGACGCCATTCTCCATTTACAAAAGTGAGTCCCTTGATCACTAATGATGGCTCTAGGAACTCCAAACCTACAAAATATGTTAGCCCTGACAAAATCACAAACAACTTTAGCATCGTCAGTTCTGGTGGCTTTTGCTTCCACCCATTTGGAAACATAATCAACAGCAAGAAGAATATAAGAATTTCCAAATGACATTGGGAAAGGGCCCAAAAAATCTATCCCCCAAACTTCAAATATTTCACAAAAATTAAGTGGCTTTTGGGGCATTTCTTGTCTCTTTGAAATATTTCCTGTAAACTGACATTTCTCACACCGTTTACAAAATTCATGAGAATCTTTGAAAAGTGTTGGCCAATAAAGTCCAGATTCTAAAACCTTCCTCGCTGTCCTTTGAGGTCCAAAGTGGCCTCCACAAGCTAATGTGTGACAAAACCTAAAGACTGATTCAATTTCATTTTTAGGCAAACATCTTTTGATCATTTGGTCATTGCAAATCTTCAAAAGAAATGGATCATCCCAGATGTAATATTTAGATTCAGATTTCAATTTGTGAATTTGTTGAGAATTTAAATGAGATGGGACCTGAGATGTTACCAGATAATTGACCATGTCAGCATACCAAGGTACTTCTCCTTCAATCAAGTACAACTGCTCCCCTGGAAGGCGATCATTTAGTGGTTCAGTGTCGGGAATTTCAACTTCAACGGTGTTGGGTAGTCTACTTAAGTGATCAGCCACTTGGTTCTCAGATACCTTTTTATCTTTGATTTATATGTTGAACTCCTGTAGTAGTAGAATCCATCTCACTAGCCTTGGTTTTGCTTTAGCCTTCTTCATCAAGTACCTAAGAGCTGCATGATCAGAAAATACAATGACTTTAGTTCCAAGCAGATATGATCTAAATCTTTCTAAAGCAAAAACAACTACTAAAAACTCTTTTTCTGTTGTTGTGTAGTTGAATTGGGATGCATCTAAGGTTTTCTAGGCATATGCAATGACTTGTGGCCTGCCCTTATTTCGCTGAGAAAGGACAGCTCCAACTGCTTGTTTTGAAGCATCACAAAGTATCTCAAATGGTTCTTCCCAATTTGGTGGTTGCATCACTGGTGGTGTAATCAATTTCTTCTTCAACTCATCAAATGATTCCCTAAATGAACCGTTGAAATCAAAATCATCATATTTCAAAATTAATCTAGAGAGAGGGAGAGAAATCTTACTGAAATCTTTTATAAACCTCATGTAGAATCCTGCATGTCCTAAAAATGATCTAACATGTTTCACACAAGTTGGGTAAGGCAAAGAATTTATCACTTCAATTTTTGATTTATCAACCTCAATGCCTTTCTTTGAAATGACATGCCCAAGGACAATTCCTCTCTCAACCATAAAATGACACTTTTCAAAATTCAAAACAAGGTTCTTTTCAATGCAAGTTTTCAAAACTTTTTCCAGATTTTTCAAACAATGGTCAAACGAATTTCCAAAAACTGTGAAGTCATCCAAGAAAACCTCCAAGAAATATTCAATGTGATCAGAAAATATACTTACCATACACCTATGAAATGTACCTAGAGCATTACACAATCCAAATGGAATCCTTTTGTATGCAAAATTACCGAAAGGACAAGTAAAGGTAGTCTTCTCTTGATCCTCGGGGGAAATGGGTACCTGAAAATAACCTGAAAATCCATCCAAAAAGCAATAATAATTTCTCCCTGCCAATCTCTCTAACATCTGGTCAATGAACGGGATAGGGAAATGATCTTTTAGAGTGACCTGATTCAGCTTCCTAAAATCGATGCATACTCTCCAGCTATTCTGAATTCTCACAGGGACTAATTCATTCTTTTCATTCCTTACAATGGTTAGGCCAGTTTTCTTTGGGACTACATGGATGGGGATAACCCATTGTGAATCTGATATGGGATAGATGATCCCGTCTTCTAATAACTTCTCAATCTCTTTTTTCACAACCTCCATTAGGGTAGGGTTCATCCCCCTTTGGGGTTCTCTGATAGGTTTGGAATCTCCCTCAAGAAAAATTCTATGTGAGCAAATTTTTGGGTTTATTCCTGGGATATCACCTAAGCTCCACCCTATTGCTTGGAAATTCTCTCTCAAAATCTCAACCAATGATTTTTCTTGAGTTTCAGATAGATTATTAGAAATTATTACTGGTAATTTCTCCCCCTCCATAAGGTAAACATATTTTAAATCAGTGGGGAGTGGTTTTAATTCTAGATCAGGAGGATGATCAAGAGATGAAACTAAATTGAGGTTCTCCACTTCCAATGGTTTGACATCCTGCACACAAAAAATCATATCATCTTCATCATCTTTTAACAAATTATCAAAGAAATTAGATTTTACCTCTTCTTCCAACAGGAAATCAGAATCTCCAAGAGTTTGGGAATCCATATGTTCAGTGATATCTTTAATGGAAAACTTCTCTCCTAATGATAAAAATTCATGAAACATACATGATTCTTCAATTTTTTCTATTCCATCTTCATGGGAGAGTGCGAAGAGTGAATGATCATCTGATGGGTGCCTCATGGATTCAAAAATATTGAATTGGACAGTGCTATCTCCAAACTCCATGGTAAGTGTCCCTTCATGGACATTGATGATGGTTTTGGCCGTATTTAAGAATGGTCTCCCCAAAATGATGGGTGAGTGTGATGGGATCGTATCATCTTCCATATTCAACACATAAAAGTCAGTAGGGAATAAAAGATCTTTGACTTTTACTAGGACATCCTCTAGAACTCCTGCTGGGAACACTGTTGATCTGTTTGCAAGCTGGACCACCACTCTTGTGGGCTTCAATTCTCCCATCTGCAAAGAAGTATATACTGAGTGAGGCAATACATTAATTGTTGCACCTAAATCGCACAAATAATTAGGGAAATTTAATGAACCAATGGTGCATGGAATAGAAAACGTCCCTGGATCTTGACATTTGGTTGGAAATTGCGGTGTGATAAGGGCCGAGACACTTCTTCCCAAATTGATCCTCTCATTCCCTTGAAGTATCCTCTTCTTGGCGCAAATATTCTTCAAAAATTTAGCATACTTTAGAATTTGTTTGAGTGCTTCAAGCAGAGGTATGTTGATTTCCACTTTCTGGAAGGTGTCCAGAATTTCTTTTTGCAGTGCTTCTTCTTGTAACCTCTTTGATTCAATCATCCTTGATGGAAATGTTGGTGGTATATATTTCTTCTCCCTTTTTTTCCTTTTAAATTGTGTTTCTTGTTTCTTCATTCTTTTCCTATCATTATCATCCTCCTCTTTCTTATCTTCTTCCCGATGCATTTTCATAGAATTTTCATCATTTCTAACTTCATTCTCACCTATATTAGTTTTTCTTGTTTCATGTTAAATGGTGGATGGTGGTTGGAGTTCTTTTCCACATCTTGTAGTTATAATACTAACATTATCTTTTGGGTTTGGGACTGTTTGGGAAGGGGGTTTACCTGGATTTTTGGTCTGAAAGTCCATGAGACTCTCAAAATTATTGGACAAATCTTTAACAGTGTCTTTCAGTTCTTCAAACTCAAATTTTTGTTGGTTTTTAATTGGAGGTTGGGAACTAGTGGATGGTTGCTCATAGGGTCTTTGGATATTGATTGGTTTTTGGTATGAAGGCTGATTATAAGACTGCTTTTTTTGAAATGGTGGAGGGTTCTAGAATTGATTCTGGAATGGGGGTTGGTTTTGAAACTGATTTTGGTACGGGGGCCTAGCTTGATTCTGTTGATTTCCAAATCCATATTTGACTTGGTTAGGCTCTCTCCATCCTTGATTTTTCTGGAACTACCTTGGTTGAAAGGCTACTGCACAACTTTCCATTCCCTGTATTTCAGCACACTGGTCAGTGAAATGATCAAGAGATGACCATGAACCACAAACCTTAGCTGGTGCTTGTTGGTCACTAACTTGCTTCAAGGCCATCTGCCTCACCAAACTACTAATCTATTCAATCTTAGTTTCTAATAAGGGTAATGGATGAGAAGTGCGTACCTCGTGAATACCTCTTGTTCCAATACCTCTTGTTCCAAATTGCTGCGAGTTTTGGGAAATCTTCTCAATCAAGCCCTTGGCTTCTTCTGGTGACTTGTCAATCAGTGCACCTCCAGATGATGCATCAAGAAGGTTTCTATCATTGTCCAGTAGTCCTTGATAGAAGAAGACAAGAAAGTGGTGTTCCGTAATGGCTTGATGTGGACAGCTGGCACATAGCTTCTTAAATCTCTCCCAGTACTCCTAAAGAGTTTCTCCAGATGATTGTCGTATGGCGTAGATTTTCTTACGAATGGTTGTACTTCTAGAGGTGGGGAAGAATCTTTGCATAAAACATCTTACCAGGTCATTCCAGTCATGTAAGTCTCCTGTTTGTAGGTCGTACAACCATTCTTTAGCAGCTCCATCCAATGAAAACGGAAATTCCTTCCACTTTACCTGCTCCTCGGTAATTCCACGGGGTCTAAAAGTTGAGAAAACATTTGTGAACTCTTTAATGTGTTTGTTTGGATCTTCACCAGCCAAACCATGAAACTTTGGAAGCAAAGGAATCATGTTATGTTTCATTTCAAAATCACTTTGTAACACTGGCATGGAAAGTTTATTGTTTTGATTAAGTAATTGTGGTGCACAGAGGTCTCTAAGTGTTTGGTTTTGATTTTCAGCCATGATGACAGGCTCAGAGTGAACACTTGAAGTTTCACTTGAGTCTACAAGGGGAACGTCCTCAAATTCAGATTCTAAATAAATGTTTCTAAGTCAATTCAACAAGGTTCTTTCAATTTCAGGATCTATGGGTAAAGGTTCAGTTTTTGAGGTTCTAGTCAGGCAATTTTGAAGAGAAAAGATGAGAAGAGAGAAAAGAAAAGAAAAGAAATGTTGGCGCTACCTCCCCGACAACGGCGCCAATTTCTGACACGTTCCTGTCATGGGGTGTGACAAAAACAAATATTACCTAAGTTAAAATGTAGTAGAGTGGATTACCTAGGTTTTCTCCAGAGAGGAGTGCGCAACAATTAAGTTGTCACCTTAAAATAGAAAGAAGTGAGGTTGTTTTTAGAAATTGTTTGATTTAGAAAATACAAGAAAGAAACTAAATAAAGTAAAGTAATTAAGTGAAAGTTTTGAAAAAAATTGACAAATGATGTGATCTAAATCAGTGATATGAAATGGTGATTAGGTTAGGGTTAGTTTTCCAATTGTAATTCTATCATTGTTCATTTTAACCAATTCTCCTCTCCTAAATCGTTAAGAGTGAGAATCCACAATCGTTTCTTCTCACTCCCTTGGTCAATTAAAAATGTGAGAATAAACCTTAATAAAATCTTAGGTTGGTCTACTCTCCTTCCAATTTGTAATAGATTTGTAGAAAATACCCCCAATTATCTTAGGCAATTCCCAATCGGGTCTTGTTTATCCCAAGTAATCAAGAACATTCACTACTCCTCACACACGTACCGGTGATCACCGAGTACTACACCAATAAATCTAGGTCTATTACATTGTTTATAAACCAGAACCTAGTGGAGGTAGATATTGATCATTGACCAAATATAAATGAACAACAGAATCTAAAATCAGATACAATCATACATGATAATAAAAACTGTTATAAGAAATTGAAACAGATTCGCGGAAGAGAAAAGAGGATTTTAAAAAATTAATAGAAGGAACTCATGAAATACAATATGGAAAATCTCTCCTTCCCCAATCAAACAGAAGTTTACCCCACCATGGTAAGTGTAATTGTGACTAAGGGGAAAGAATAATTCATTACAAAACTAAGAAGAATAAAAGAGAGAAAACAAAGAACAGAAAATTTGATGCTCCAGAATCTTTACTCCAGAAGTTTGCCTCTATTATTCCCATCATCCGGCCGAAACTCACTGAGGTCCCTTATTATAGAATGTTTAAAATGATGTTTTCTATCGACCCTAAAAATTTTAGAGTCATTGAACAGGTGTAAAGAAAGATATGGCCGAATCAATGTACATTACTTTTCTGGCCGCCAAACACTGTTTCACCCACTCCACTTGGATGCGCCAAAAGGATGCATTAATGAGCTCAATAATTTATGAAATTTAATGTAAGCCGTGATTTTGAAGTCCTCTATCGACACCAGCTGGAATAACCTCATTCTAAGGTCTTCTGAAGGAGATATTTCATATTTAATTAAGTGGGGTCCATTCTGCCTTCCAAACTGATTTCTCCACTTGATTGAATTTTCTGTACCATTGGGTTTCGAATTGGGTCTTGGTCCAGAAGGAACATTTGAATCCCACAAGTATAGGAATTATAAAAAAGGATTCACTTCAATTGGACCCATATTATAAAAGTTATGCCCGAAAAATATAATCTATATAAAATTGCCAATTTTACAGAATTACCCCATTTTCACATTTAAGCCCAAAATACACCAAAAACACATAAATGTTGCAAATACACTATCATTGAATAATTGGGAGGGATTAAATCATTGAAAAACATATAAATATTAATGAAAATATTAACTCTATCAATTCCCCCACACTTATCCCTTAGACTCCTGGACAAGTCATAATCAAAATAAAATCAAAGTAAATTCAAAACACATATCCATGAGATCCACCAATTTGAAAACAAGAAACAAAATATATCATGCCTCCTAAAACTCTATTATTTCATGTTCTTAATTTAGGATCATTCAATAAATTTACTCTTCATTTCTCCTCCCATGCACACAAAACACTTACCTAACTTTCATTATCTCTAATTACACAAATCTCAATTTTTTAGCAATGTCTTTCTCATCCAAACTCATACAAGGGTCACCATAGGATTGATAAATTCCTACCTCTCCACCTTATGTGAGTCAAAGACATATGTTTATCATGAGGACTTGTTAAGGTTTTTCTGTGGCTTTCGGTTGGTAGGATTTATATGTGAAATATTATGAGGCAGAATGAGAGGGCTTGGCTCTCTTTGAAGCAAAATTGCATTAATCTAAATTTCACAAAAGTATGGTCTCCTCTTCACTACCCTTAGTAGAAAATAAGCTCCTTCTTCATGTAATATCAAGGAATGTTCACACATATCATCATTTCAGCATCAAATATTTCAATCGTCTCAAATATAATATTTCTTGAAAGCTCCAGAAAAGGCACAGCTTCCTTTTTACATTAGAAGCTCCAGAAAGGCAAAGCTTCTCTCATCATGAAAGCTCCAGAAAATGCACAGCTTTTAGCTAGATGGTTTTTTTTCAGCAGCAATAACATCTCTTCAAAAAAAAATCACCCAAAGTATCCCCAAAAAAGGTAGTACAATACAAGACATCTTCCCCCCACACTTATGTTCAAAGAGATCATGCAATTTCACTTCAAGAGCAGGTTGGATAGGGAATATTGGCTTGTAATGTGGCTAACCTAGCAGGATTTTCATGGCTTCTATGGGTTACAAGGATTAAATGTTCAAGGTAGGCCATTATGAAAGGGGTTATCTTGAAAAGGGGGCTTTCAAACCAAAGAAATGCCTCAATCATTTAAAACACAAGTACCTCAAACCCTCAAGTTTTGACAGGAATAAATCAAATTCTGGTTAAATCAAGCATGATTTGGTTCTCTCAAGAAGTGAGGTGAATGTAAATTATTTGAAAATAATAGGTTCAGAAGCCTCACGGGAATGTGATTTCAAATTTAAAGACAGTGATATGTGGCATGGGATTCAAAAAACAGAGTATTTTTCATGAAATTTCCAAAGAATTGAACTTGAAACAATATCATTTTCAGTATTCATTTAAGCTCAGTTTCAAGGAATAAATTATTTCACTCATGGAGAGGGGTTTCAAAAATATCAATGATAATCATTTTAGCTCAAAAGTTTCAAAAACACACAAAAATTGAAAAATAAACACACAAAATTTTAAACACTAACATGTTTTTTTTTAAACAAATAGGAAAACAAACAACACATAAAATCCTACACTACAAAGGTTCCCTCCCCCACACTTAAATGATGCAGTGTCCACAATGCATTCAAATGTATTTAACATGTAAGAATATTGGAAATTGAATCACAACAATCATGAAAATATAAAGGAGAGGTACGACCTGATGGAGTTTATTGATAAACAGGTTGGAGGAGTGTGGTCTCCTCCATTGGCTCTGATGGCATGGTCCCAAGGAATTTCTTCAATCTGTGCCCATTAATAGTGAATGGATCCTTCCCTCCATCCTTCACAATCTGCAAAGCACCAAAAGGATATACATGAGTAACTATAAATGGACCTTCCCTCCTGGAATGAAGTTTACCTGGCATCAGCTTGAGTCTTGAATTGAATAACAACACTTTGTCTCCTGGATGGAAGTCCTTTGGTTGGATCAGTTTGTCATGAGCCACTCTTGTTCTCTCTTTGTAAATCCTGGAATTTTCAAATGCTTCCCTTCAAATTTCTTCCAACTCCTATAATTTCAATCTTCTCTCTTTCCCAGCACTTTCAAGATCCAGATTCATCTTCCTCACAGCCCAGTATGCCTTATTTTCCAATTCCACAGGTAGGTGACAACTTTTCCCATAAATCAGCCTATATGGACTCATTCCAATTGGAGTTTTGTAGGCTGCCCTGTAAGCCCATAATGTTTCTTCTTACCTTTGGCTCCAATCCTTCCTATTTGGGTTAACATTCTTTTCCAAAATTCCTTTGATTTCCCTATTGGACACTTCAGCTTGCCCATTAGTTTGTGGATGATAGGGAGTTGATGTTTTATGATGCACCCCATGCTTTTTTAACAAAGCCTCCATTCTCCAATTACAAAAGTGAGTCTCTTGATCACTAATGATGGCTCTAGGAACTCCAAACCTACAAAATATGTTATCCCTGACAAAATCACAAACAACTTTAGCATCGTCAGTTCTCGTGGCTTTTGCTTCCACCCATTTGGAAACATAATCAACAGCAAGAAGAATATAAGAATTTCCAAATGAAATTGGGAAAGGGCCCATAAAATCTATCCCCCAAACTTCAAATATTTCACAAAAATTAAGTGGCTTTTGGTGAATTTCTTGTCTCTTTGAAATATTTCCTGTAAACTGACATTTTTCACACCGTTTACAAAATTCATGAGAATATTTGAAAAGTGTTGGACAATAAAGTCCAGATTCTAAAACCTTCCTCGTTGTCCTTTGAGGTCCAAAGTGGCCTCCACAAGCTAATGTGTGATAAAACCTAAAGACTGATTCAATTTCATTTTTAGGCAAACATCTTCTGATCATTTGGTCATTGCAAATCTTCGAAAGAAATGGATCATCCCAGATGTAATATTTAGATTCAGATTTCAATTTGTGAATTTAGTGAGAATTTAAATGAGATGGGACCTGAGATGTTACCAGATAATTGACCATGTCAGCATACCAAGGTACTTCTCCTTCAATCAAGTACAACTTCTCCCCTGGAAGGCGATCATTTAGTGGTTCAGTGTCTAGAATTTCAACTTCAGCGGTGTTGTGTAGTCTACTTAAGTGATCAGCCACTTGGTTCTCAGATCCCTTTTTATCTTTGATTTCTATGTTGAACTCCTGTAGTAGTAGCATCCATCTCACTAGCCTTGGTTTTGCTTCAGCCTTCTTCCTCAAGTACCTAAGAGCTGCATGATCAGAAAACACAATGACTTTAGTTCCAAGCAGATACGATCTAAATCTTTCTAAAGCAAAAACAACTGCTAAAAACTCTTTTTCTGTTGTTGTGTAGTTGAATTGGGATGCATCTAATGTTTTCGAGGCATATGCAATGACTTGTGGCCTGCCCTCATTTCGCTGTGAAAGGACAGCTCCAACTGCTTGGTTTGAAGCATCACAAAGTATCTCAAATGGTTCTTCCCAATTTGGTGGCTGCATCACTAGTGGTGTAATCAATTTTTTCTTCAACTCATCAAATGCTTCCCTAAATGAACCGTTGAAATCAAAATCAGCATATTTCAAAAGTAATCTAGAGAGAGGGAGATAAATCTTACTGAAATCTTTTATAAACCTCATGTAGAATCCCGCATGTCCTAAAAATGATCTAACATGTTTCACACAAGTTGGGTAAGGCAAAGAATTTATCACTTTAATTTTTGATTTATCAACCTCAATGCCTTTCTTTGAAATGAAATGCCCAAGGACAATTCCTCTCTCAACCATAAAATGACACTTTTCAAAATTCAAAACAAGGTTCTTTCCAATGCAAGTTTTCAAAACTTTTTCCATATTTTTCAAACAATGGTCAAACGAATTTCCAAAAACTGTGAAGTCATCCAAGAAAACCTCCAAGAAATCTTCAATGTGATCATAAAATATACTTACCATACACCTCAGAAATGTACCTGGAGCATTACACAATCCAAATGGCATCATTTTGTATGAAAAAGTACCGAAAGGACAAGTAAAGGTAGTCTTATCTTGATCCTCGGGGGCAATGGGTACCTGAAAATAACCTGAAAATCCATCCAAAAATCAATAATGAGTTCTACCTGCCAATCTCTCTAACATCTGGTCAATGAACGGGATATGGAAATGTTCTTTTAGAGTGACCTGATTCAGCTTCCTAAAATCGATGCATACTCTCCAGATATTCTGAATTCTCACAGGGACTCTTTTCATTCCTCACAATGGTTAGGCTAGTTTTCTTTGGGACTAAATGGATGGGGCTAACCCATTGTGAATCTGATATGGGATAGATGATCCCATCTTCTAATAACTTCTCAATCTCTTTTTTCACAACCTCTATTAGGGTAGGGTTCATCCTCCTTTAGGGTTCTCTGATAGGTTTGGAATCTCCCTCAAGAAAAATTCTATGTGAGCAAATTTTTGGGTTTATTCCTGGGATATCACCTAAGCTCCACCCTATTGCATGGACATTCTCTCTCAAAAGCTCAACCGATGATTTTTCTTGAGTTTCAGATAGATTATTAGAAATTATTATTGGTAATTTCTCCCCCTCCATAAGGTAAACATATTTTAAATCAGTGGGGAGTGGTTTTAATTCTAGATCAGGAGGATGATCAAGAGATGAAACTAAATTGAGGTTCTCCACTTCCAATGGTTTGACATCCTGTACACAAGAAATCATGTCATCTTCATCATCATTTAACAAATTATCAAAGAAATCAGATTTTACCTCTTCTTCCAACAGGAAATCAGAACCTCCAAGAGTTTGGGAATCCATATGTTCAGTGATATCTTAAATGGAAAAATTCTCTCCTAATGATAAAAATTCATGAAACATACCTGATTCTTCAATTGGTTCTATGCCATCTTCATGGGAGAGTGCAAAGAGTGAATGATCATCTGATGGGTGCCTCATGGATTCAAAAATATTGAAGTGGACAGTGCTATCTCCAAACTCCATGGTAAGTGTCCCTTCATGGACATTGATGATGGTTTTGGCCGTCTTTAAGAATGGTCTCCCAAAAACTATGGGTGAGTGTGATGGGATCCTATCATCTTCCACATTCAACACATAAAAGTCAGCAGGGAATAAAAGATCTTTGACTTTTACCAGGACATCCTCCAGAACTCCTGCTGGGAAAACTGTGGATCTATTTGCAAGCTGGACCACCACTCTTGTGGGATTCAAGTCTCCCATCTGCAAATAAGTATATACTGAGTGAGGCAATACATTAATTGATGCACCTAAATCGCACAAATCATTAGAGAAATTTAATGAACCAATGGTGCATGGAATAGAAAATGTCCCTTGATCTTGACATTTGGTTGGAAATTGTGGTGTGATAAGGGATGAGACGCTTCTTCCCAAATTGATCCTCTCATTCCCTTGAAGTATCCTTTTCTTGGTGCAAAGATCATTCAAAAACTTAGCATACTTTGGAATTTGTTTGAGTGCTTCAGGAAGAGGTATGTTGATTTCCACTTTCTGAAAGGTGTCCAGAATTTCTTTTTGCAGTGCTTATTCTTGTAACCTATTTGATTCAATCATCCTTGATGGAAATGTTGGTGGTATATCTTTCTTCTCACTTTGTTTCCTTTTAAATTGCGTTTCTTGTTTCTTCCTTCTTGTCCTATCATTATCATCCTCCTCTTTCTTATCTTCTTCCCGATGCATTTTCATAGAATTTTCATCATTTCTAACTTCATTCTCACCCATATTAGTTTTTCTTGTTTCAGGTTCAATGGTGGATGGTGGTTGGAGTTATTTTCCACTTCTTGTAGTTATAATATTAACATTCTCTTTTCGGTTTGGAACTGTTTGGGAAGGGAGTTTACCTGGATTTTTGGTCAGAAAGTCCATGAGACTCTCAAACTTATTGGAAAAATCTTTAACAGTGTCTTTCAGTTCTTCAAACTCAAATTTTTGTTGGTTTTGAATTGGAGTTTGGGAACTAGTGGATGGTTGCTCATAGGGTCTTTGGATATTGGTTGGTTTTTGGTATGAAGGCTTATTATAAGACTGCTTTTTTTGAAATGGTGGAGGGTTCTGGAATTGATTCTGGAATGGGGGTTGGTTTTGAAACTGATTTTAATACAGGGGCCTAGATTGATTCTGTTGATTTCCAAATCCATATTGGACTTGGTTAGGCTCTCTCCATCCTTGATTTTGCTGGAACTGCCTTGGTTGAAAGGATGTTGCACAACTTTCCATTCCCTGTATTTCAGCACACTGGTCAGTGAAATGATCAGGAGATGAGCATAAACCACATACCTTAGCTGGTGCTTGTTGGTCACTAACTTGCTTCAAGGCCATCTGCCTCACCAAACTAGTAATATCTTCAATATTAGTTTCTAATAAGGTTGATGGATGAGAAGTGCGTACATCGTGAATACCTCTTATTCTGATACCTCTTGTTCCAAATTTCTTTGAGTTTTGGGAAATCTTCTCAATCAAGCCCTTGGCTTCTTCTGGCGACTTTTCAATCAGTGCACCTCCAGATGATGCATCAAGAAGGTTTCTGTCATTGTCCAGTAGTCCTTGATATAAGAAGACAAGAAATTGGTGTTCCTCAATGGCTTGATGTGGACAGCTGGCACATAGCTTCATAAATCTCTCCCAGTACTCGTAAAGAGTTTCTCCAGATGATTGTCGTATGGCATAGATTTTCTTACGAATGGTTGTACTTCTAGAGGTGGGGAAGAATCTTTGAATAAAACATCTTATCAGGTCATTCCAGTCATGTACTTCTCCTGGTTGTAGGCCGTACAACCATTCTTTAGCAGCTCCATCCAATGAAAACGGAAATTCCTTCCACTTTACCTGCTCCTCGGTAATTCCAAGGGGTCTGAAAGTTGAGCAAACATGTGTGAACTCTTTAATGTGTTTGTTTGGATCTTCACCATCCAAACCATGAAACTTTGGAAGCAAAGGAATCATGTTATGTTTCATTTCAAAATCATTTTGTAACACTGGCATGGAAAGTTGATTGTTTTTATTAAGGAATTGTGGTGCATAGAGGTCTCTAAGTGTTTGGTTTTGATTTTCATCCATGATGACAGGCTCAGAGTGAACACTTGAAGTTTCACTTGAGTCTACAAGAGGAACGTCCTCAAATTCAGATTCTAAATTAATGTTTCTATGTCTATTCAACAAGGTTCTTTCAATTTCAGGATCTATGGGTAAAGGTTCAGTTTTTGAGGTTCTTGTCATGCAATTTTGAAGAGAAAAGATGAGAAGAGAGAAAAGAAAAGAAAAGAAATATTGGCGCTACCTCCCCGGCAATGGTGCCAATTTTTGACACGTTCCTGTCATGGGGTGTTACAAAAACAAATATTACCTAAGTTAAAATGTAGTAGAGTGGATTACCTAGGTTGTCTCCAGAGAGGAGTGCACAACAATTAAGCTGTCACCTTAAAATAGAAAGAAGTGAGGTTGTTTTTAGAAATTGTTTGATTTAGAAAATACAAGAAAGAAACTAAATAAAGTAATTAAGTGAAATTTTTGAAAAAAATTGACAAATGATGTGATCTAAATCAGTGATATGAAATGGTGATCAGGTTACGGTCAGTTTTCCAATTGTAATTCTATCATTGTTCATTTTACCCAATTCTCCTCTGCTAAATCGTTAATAGTGAGAATCCATAATCGTTTCTTCTCACTCCCTTGGTCAATTAAAAATGTGAGAATAAACCTTACTAAAATCTTAGGTTGGTCTACTCTCCTTCCAATGTGTAATAGAGTTGTAGAAAATACCCCCAATTATCTTAGGCAATTCCCAATCGGGTCTTGTTTATCCCAAGTAATCAAGAACATTCACTACTCCTCACACACATACCGGTGATCACCGAGTACTACACCACTAAATCTCGGTCTATTCCATTTTTTATAAACCAGAACCTAGTGGAGGGAGATATTGATCATTGACCAAATATAAATGAACAACAGAATCTAAAATCAGATACAATCGTACATGATAATAAATATTGTTATAAGAAATTGAAACAGATTCGCAGAAGAGAAAAGAGGATTTTAAAACATTAATAGAAGGAACTCATGAAATAAAATATTTAAAACTTCTCCTTCCCCAATCACAAAGAAGTTTACTCCACCATGGTAAGGGTAATTATGACTAAGTGGAAAGAAGAATTCATTACAAAACTAAGAAGAATAAAAGAGAGAAAACAAAGAACAGAAAATTTGATGCTCCAGAATCTGTACTCCAGAGGTTTACATCTATTATGCCCACCATCCGGCCGAAACTCATTGAGGTCTCTTCTTATAGAATGTTGAAAATGAAGTTTTCTATCGACCTTAAAAATTTTAGAGTCATTGGACAGGTGTAAAGAAAGATATGGCCGAATCAATGACCATTACTTTTCTGGCCGCAAAACACTGTTGCACCCACTCCACTTGGACGCGACAAAAGGATGCATTAATGAGCTCAATAATTTATGAAATTTAATGTGAGCCGTCATTTTGAAGTCCTCCATCGACAACAGATGTAATCACCTCATTATAAGGTCTTCTGAAGGAGATATTTCATATTTAATGAAGTGGGGTCCATTCTGCCTTCCAAACTGATTTCTCCACTTGATTGAATTTTCTGTACCATTAGGTTTAGAATTGGGTCTTGGTCCAGAAGGAACATTTGAATCCCACAAGCATAGGAATCCTAAAAAATGATTCACTTCAATTGGACCCATATTATAAAAGTTATGCCCAAAAAAACATAAGCTATATAAAACTGCCAATTTTACAGAATTACCCCATTTTCACATTTAAGCCCAAAAATACACCAAAAACACATAAATGTTGCAAATACACTATCATTGAATAATTGGGAGGGATTAAATCATTTAAAACATATAAATATTAATGAAAATATTAACTCTATCAATGTTACAGCCAGCCACAGGGTTCCTTCACTAAGCTTGCTTGATTCTGAGAGGGTCTGCTCCTCAAGCCACATGTCGTTACTTCAACTACCACTATGTCCCATGAAGAATTATCCCAACGTAACGACATGTAATAGGGGTCTCAACACAACAGACGTTGCCTCAATCAGATGCTCGGTCTGTAAGTTACTGGCCTTTTAGTCCCGAGGGCCCGGTTGGATTCGTGTTCGATCCAACCCGGTCATACCCCAACCTTATCCAAAACTCAAGTGTTATATAGCAAAACGACCCTCTCGATCCAAGGTTTTCATCACCATAGACGGTTCATCAAATGGATGCTCGTAGGTCAAGTTATAGTTGAAAGAGTGAAAAGGGGTCGAAGCTGGTCCGAGTCCGGTCTGACCTGGTTGGACCGACCCGGCCCGACTAAGCCGGGGCTAACCCAAGTCCAGCCCTAGGTCCGACCTAGTCCTTAGGGTCCAATCCGGCCCACTGGGTCTGGCCCGGCGTGCCTGCGTGGCCCGGCCTGCGGTGCGGCCTGTGCTGGGCGTCCCGCTGGGTGGCCCGCAGTTGGGCGGCCCGCGGCTGGGCGGCCCACAGCCAGCCCACGGCTGGGTGGCCCCATGGTGGGGTCCGCCCTAGCCACCACCCAAGAGGAAGGTTCCCTCTGGGTAACCTGAACGGCTAGGCCGTTCGGGTTGGGTGGACGACCGACCGGCACCATGTGGCGCTGGTAGCTGGCACACGGGACCTAGGGGGTCCCGCTTAGCTCCTCGCCTGGCCGGATAGCCAACCCTCCTCCATGGCATGGTTGTGCGCTGTACCACCACTGGCGGCCGGTAGTGAGCCAGCTGCCCCTCCTTCACCGTCGCGGCCTCGTGCCGCGGCCCCTGCACGCCGGGCGGCGCGAACGCGCGCTGCCACCCCCTTCACGCGGCCGACTGAGCGTCGGCCGTCGCCCTTGCTTCACCACAGTCGCTGGGCTGTGGCCCTTCTCCGGTGGTGTGGTCGCACCACCGCCATCATCGCGGACGGCCGGAGTGTCGGCCGCCACTCCTGAGCCCTTTCGACGTCGGTCACCGGCACCAATTACTGGAGACGTTCCTCAGGTCAAAGGGCGCGACCCGGTGGCCCATTCTTCATTCTATAGACTCCCGAACTCATCTTGAGATGTCACCATCAATTCAAGACCACCTCGATCGGGATTCACTCAACCCGAAAATAAGCCACGAAGAACACCAAAAACCACAAAGGTTGCGGAGGGGTCGGTCCATGTTCATTTGGCATGCACCCTCCATGTTAGAATGGTAGCAGGCGACATAGCTATTCTTAGATCAAGAAGAACATCAAGAACGGGGTAAGGGGTATAAAAAACAACAATCCCTACCTCAAATATTCGTTGACGTCGGTGAGGAGAGGAAATAATGGACTTCGGTTCGTCGTCGTTGAAGACGTTCCTCGTCGAAGATCCTTTGTCGGAGTTCTTCGTTGGAGAAAAGTTCATCGGAGGAGAAGAGTTCTTCCCCGCTCTCCAAGGATCTCCCCAAATCTCTCTTTTCCAATGATTTCCACCCAAAAAGAATAGGAGCCAATTTTTAATTGATTTAAGTCTATTAACTCAATTAATTGTTGGAACTTTAATTAACCTAGAGTTGGCATAATTAATTGTGGAATTCTAAGGGTTTTCCCCACATTAAAGAAGGGTTCGGGTGGTCCCCACCAACAGAATTCAAAAAGGAGGTTTCATCTCGGGTGGTCCCCACCTACATAATTCAAAAAGAGAGGTTTCAAAAGAAAAATAAAATGTTAATTATTTTATTTTTCTTCTTCCACAAAAAACTGAAAAACTAACTTTCACCCTCGACCTACTACAGTAGATGTGAAGGTCTCCTTAAGCGAATATCGACGCCATGAGTTCAACGGTGTCCTCGGATTTCAATTCCGAGCACCGGTTCAAAAGTTACAAAAACCCACTCTCACGTTTATTGAATGTACCCGAAAAAAATTCATAAATTCATTCTAGGCACACCAGGCCTCAGAATCACACACCGTCAATTTTTTTGGACTCGCAATATTCACATATAATAAAAAAATACATGGAAAATTTGGGTCTTTACATTCTCCTCACCTTATGTCTTTACGTCCCTGAAGGCCACATCACAAAAACTAAGAAAACAAGTGGGGGTACTGAGCATGAATCTAAGCCTCCCGCTCCCACGTGCTCTCCTAGAGGTTCTCATGCTACCAACGACCGCCCATGAAGGACCCACTCCTGTTGATACTCAATCTCTACTGGAACCTCCGAAAATGTTTCCCCATCGTCGATGTCTAACTCGTCATGGTCAATGATGTGAGATGGTTCGTGCATGTATCTCCTCAGCTGGGATACATGGAAGATGTCGTGAACCTGGTGCAACTAAGGCGGAAGAGATAAGCGGTAAGCCACCTCGCCAACTCTTTTGCGGACTTGAAAAGTTCTGATGAACCTCAGAGATAACTTGCCGCCCCAACAAAATCTCCACAAACCTCATCGAGGTGAGACCTGTAGAAAAGCATGGTCACCGTCATTAAACTCCATAGGTATCTTTCTCCTATCGTCATAAGAATTCTTCCTACTCTGTGCAGTTTTCATCTTCTCCTGGATGATCTGCACCTTCTTCGTGGTAGCCCGTACCATATCTAGTCCCATGAGTGCTGACTCCCCTGGATCAGTCCAACACAAATTCAATCTACAAGGTCGGTCTTACAGAGCCTCGAATGGTGTCATCCTAATGATGGAGTGATATCTGTTGTTGTATGAAAACTCCACCAAGGGCAATTGATCCTCCCAGATGTGACCGAAGTCAAGGACGCAAGTATGTAGCATGTCCTTGAGGGTTTAAATGGTCCTCTCAGTCTGGACATCCGTCTGAGGATGGAAGGTGGTGCTCAAACGAAGTTGCATTCCGAAAGCCTCATACAACCACTTCCATAGCTAGGAAGTGAAACGTGCATCACGATCAGAGATAATCGTCGAGGGTACTCTATGTAGCCGCACAATCTCCTGCACATAGAGGTGTCTCAAGCTCTCTATTGAGCCCTGCTTGCTAATCAGTAGGAAGTGGGCTGACTTGGTGAGTCGGTCGATGATCACCCAGATAGAATCATGACCCCTAGTTGTACATGGAAGTCCTATCATTAATTCCATGGATATTCCATCCCACTTCCACTCTGGGACCTCTAAAGGCTGAACTAATCCTACTAATAACTGATGCTCTGCCTTCACTTCTAACAAGTGAGACACTGAGAGACAAACTCTTCTACTACTTTCTTCATTACCAGCCACCAGTGCTATCGTCAGAGGTTCTGGTACATATTCTCCACTCCTAGATGTACCACTAGAGGGGATGTGTAGAAATCCCTCAACACTTCCTCTTGAAGTGACATTGGTACCATGGTACATCCTTTGAAAAGGATAATGTTCTCCCCACCTTCATAAAATCCATCAGGTGCTTGTCCTATGAATATCTGAGCACGTCGAGCCTCACAGTCAGTGTCCCCATGTTGCGCCTCCCTGACTCGCTGAAGGAGTGGGGAGTAACTGTAAGAGACTGAAGAAAAGCAACTCCATCTTGATCCAAAAAGGATATTTGCAAAGCGGCCAGCTACTCCGTCGCCTCACCTAGTAATTGTATACCAGATCTTCTACTAAGTGTGTCTGCTACAATGTTCCCCTTCCCAGGAGTATAGACTATCTCGAAGTCATAGTCCTGGAGGAACTCAAGCCAACGCCGTTGTCTTAGGTTCAGGTCCTTCTGGGAAAAGATATAATTGAGACTCTGGTGATCATAGTAGACCGTAAAATGCTCGCCCATCAGATAGTGTTTCCACAACTTCAAAACGAAGACCACTACTGATAACTCAAGTTCATGGGTAGCGTAGTTCTTCTCATTTTGTCTTAGCTTTCAAGAACTATATGTGGTAACTGCTCGCTCCTGTATCAGGACAAATCTAAGACCGGTCCCTGATGTTTCATAGTAGACTACGTATCCAACGCCCTCCTCCGAAAGCCCCAATATGGGGGCCCTAGTCAGCCTCTACCTCAGCTCTTAAAAACTCCGTTGGAATCTCTCCGACCATACGAAGGTTTTCCCCTTCTTCGTCAATACTGATAAAGGTGCTGCAAATCTGGAGAAATCTAGCACAAATCTCCAGTAGTATCCATCCAAACCCAGAAAACTCCATACCTCCATCACACTCCTGGGTGGATCCCAAGCAAGTACTGCCTCAATCTTCCCTGGATCCACTGCAACTCTATCCTCTGAGATGAAATGTCCCATAAAGTGAAGCTCTTGGATCCATAACTGGAACTTCGAGATCTTACCATAAATCTGGTGCTCTCAGAGTGTGTCCATAACTACCTACAATTGATAGGCATGCTCCTCCTTAGTAGCCGAGTATATCAGAATGTCGTCGATGAAGACTACTACAAAGCAATCAAGGTATGGCTGAAAGATCCTGTTCATGAGTCCCATGAACATTGTTGGAGCATTGGTTATACCGAATGGCATGGACAAAAACTCATAATGGCCATACCGACATCTGAAATCCATCTTCTGTACGTCCTCGTCTCGTACTCTGAGCTGGTGATAGCCTGACCTGAGGTCTATCTTCGAGAACTATTGTGCTACCTTCAGCTGACCAAAGAGGTCGTCAATCCTCAGGAGTGGGTACTTTTTCTTCACGGTCACCTAGTTTATGCATCGATAGTCAACACAAAGTCTCAAGCTCCCATACACCTTCTTGGAGAACAAAATCAGGGCTGCCCAAGGAGAAACACTGAGCAGGATGAACCCCTTCCCCTGTAAGTCCTCCAACTATACCCGCAGCTCACAAAGCTCCGTGGGAGCCATCTGATATGCTAGTGTAGATATCGGTACCATCTCGGGGCACAAGTCAATGTAAAATTCCACCTCTCTGTGAGGAAGTAGACTCGTAACATTATCAAGGAAGACATTCGCGTACTGGTCCACCACTACATGATAGCTTGGACTCTCCACATTAACCGCTCCGAGGGTAAGGCTAGCCAACTAATGAGTGATTGGCTTCACTCTCCTCCAGGTAAGTCCATATTGTGCTGCAAAGGCTCCCTTCTCACCGGTGAAGGTAAAACTAGTCCCATCCATGTGGTCACACTGCACTTTATGCCTAATACAATCAATCTGAGCATGGATTGTAGATAACCAGTCCATGCCCAAGATGACGTCGTAAGGCCTCGACGCTGCTACTAGAAGATCCCAGCCAAAGATCTCACCTTCTAGAGTAATCTCACACTATCAGCACCAGTGTGTAATCATCGAATCCTCTCATGTAGGAGTCTCTATCCATAAGGATCGAGTCAACGGCTCCATCAGAATCTATGAGCTCCAAACAAGGGCAGTGGAAATAAAAGAATGACTGGAACCTATGTCTATAAGTACTGCAGCTAAGGTGGAGTAGACACAGATCGTATCTCGTATCATCTTCGGAGTGTCGTGGTTGTATGTCTCACCTTCCTAGAGCCGGGCTCACCCCTGTCCACCTGCTCCCTGTAGTCAGGGTGGACCACCCGGTGGTGGTGTTGGTAACATCTCGAATCGTCTCCCACCGCCAGCTGCACGGCCAGCTCCTCTGCCACATCCGCCTACTCCCTACAGACCTACTTGATCAAACCTCTATCTCTAATTGGGTAGTCTTTCGATTGTATACTGATCATTTATACAGTGGGTCAGGCAGTCACGAGCCATGTGACCCTGCCCGCCGCATGCATAACATTGCTTTCTCCTTGCACGACTGGATCTGTCTCGGGTGCCCCGCACAACCGACCCTGAATCCTACGGTCGTCCACCTGTAGGTTTGGTCCTCTTGGACATCTGTGAAATCTATCTGCTGCCAGCTGCAGAAGACTCCGCTACGTGATGCCCAGTGGTGGGTCTCGCTGTTGGTGACTGCTCAGCAAGAAAACTCTCCTCTAAGAGGGATCGCTCTAACACCCCCGCCTACGTCGGAATGCTAAGAGAAATCATTGAAGCCCTGATCTCCCGCCTGAGTCCACGCCCGAAGGTCTGTGCCCTAAAGAATGGGTCCCTCACCATATCAGTAGAGTAGCACGAGAGATCGTTGAACCTCACTGAGTACTGAGTCATAGTCATATTTCCCTGCTGCAGATGAAGAAGCTCCTAAATGCGCACTGCGCAAAGGGTAACTGGGACAAGCTCTGCCCGAAACAGGATCTCAAAGTCTACCTAGAGAAGTGTCACCTCGTCATGAGCCTGAGCATCAAGATCCACCATCTTCCTGCTACTACCTATAGAAGATTTGTGTCAAGGATCACCATGAGATCAGCTGGTGTCCCTACCAGTCGGAAGACTCTCACCACTGCCTCCATCCAATCCTCAGCCGCATGTGGATCCATCTCACCCTAGAACCTCGGTGGCCTCTGGCACTGGAACTCATGCAACGTGATCAAGTGGCGTGCACCCTCTGATTATGGGGCTAGTGGAATCAGTGGCCCAACGAGTAATGGTACCGCTAGTGCCTCTACTGAAAAAGGGACATGCACCGAGGCCTCATCGCTCGGTGGGCTGTCACGGCACGCTCTACCTAGAACCCTGGATGGCTGTCTACGTGGAGGAATCCTGAAAAGAAATAGATGTTCCACGGTCAATAAGTTATACCTGGTGAGCTGACTCAAATAGATCACAAATAAAACTTTTCAAAACACACACGCAAACAGTGTTTTCATGCACTGAGTCAGAAATCAGAATTCAGGGTCCTGGTGTATAGATACGTCATCCACCGCATCAAAACTAGACTCCCCGAACTGAAAACCACACTCATAACACTTAACACTATTGCCACTTAGAAAAGATCAGAGTTCTAGTTCATCGGTAGAACCTAACTCCTCTGATACCAATTTGTCACGACACGTCCCCTGGGACCCGTGTTGTGACTACCTCAATCCCACCTTCTATAGGCCAGGGGCTAGCAACTAGCACCGAAAGGAGTATTCCCTAGAACTGGGAAGGCATTGCCTTTATATCCTGTAAACTCACACAACCAATCAAAATGAAGGATATGAGCACAAAGTAAACTGTATAGTAAAAAGATTGTGTACGGTAAGTAAAGGAGGGCCGGAATACAAGCCCAACTGGAAAGTACAAGTAAAACTGAAAATAGCTCCTGCAAACACCCACCAAGGATCCTACCTGAAGGGTAGTTATAGTTCTCGAATGGTCATCTTTGCGGTATGTCACGTCTAATGTCCACCTCCGAGCAACCTCTAGTCCTGGTACCCTTATCCTCGGTCAGTGTTGTCCGTCGTCTGCACAAGACATAGCAAGGTGCGGGCGAAGCCCGTGTAAGGGTGAGTATAACGGTACTCAGTAGGGACCCCGAGACCCCCGAAGATCTCTCTAAATCCACAAAGGATATACCACAAATCATGGAAACAATAGTCAACCCTACATAGGTATATGCCCATACATATACCTAAGTTATCAAGTATACTCATCTCATCCATGAGGAAACACAATCCCAACTCTTTAGCCCAAAGCTCAACTATTCCACGAAGGAATGGAATACCACGAAGGTAACACCACAAAGGTAAGTACCACAAAGGTAAATACACTTAGAAGAATACCACAAAGGTAAGGACTCATCTCACACCAGGGATAACTCAGGTATGGTAGTAATGATGATTAGATGTAACTACTGAATCATCTTACTCTGTTGAGAGGCAGACCCACGTAGGATCCTAAATCATCAGACCCATGTAGGATCCTAGTACAGCAGACCCACATAGGATCCTAGAGAAATCCCACGTGTATTCATAGATCGGATCCATATGGGACCCTAAAACACATACCCAAATAGGATCCCAAAGCACAAACCCACGTAGGATCCCTTCCTCATGTTACAGCCAACCACAGGGTTCCCGTACTAAGCTCGCTTGATTCTGAGAGGTTCCTCTCCTCAAGCCACAGGTAATTACTAAAAATGCCACAATGTCCCATGAAGAAGTATCCCAAAGGACCCCCCATGTAATAGGGGTCTCAACACAATAGACGGTGCATCAATTGGATGCACGGTCTGTAAGTTACTGGCCTTTTAGTGCTGAAGGCCTGGTTTGATTTGTGTTTGATCCAACCCAGTCATACCCCAACCTTATCCAAAACTCATTTGTGGTATACCAAAAGGACCATCTTTATCCAAGGTTTTTGACACCATAGACGGTTCGTCAAACGGACGCCCATAGGTCAAGTTATAGTCGAAAGAGTGAAAAGGGGTTGAAGATGGTCCGGGACCGGTCGGACCGACCCGACCCGACCCGAGTTCGGCCTTGGGTCCAACCTAGTCCCCAGGGTCAGACCCGGCCCACTAGGTTCGGTCTGGCCCGCTGGCACAGCCCAGCCCGTCGTGCGGCCCGCTAGGTGGCACGCGGCTAGCCCGCGGCTTGGTGGTCGTGCAGTGGGGTCCGCCCTAGCCGCCACCCAAGGTGAAGGTGCCCCTTGGGTACCCTGAATGGTTGGGCCATTCGGGTTGGGTGGCCGACCGAACGACTCCACGTGGCGCCAGTAGCTGGCACGCAGGACCCATGGGGGTCCCGCTTGGCTCCTTGGCTAGCCGGACGTCCATCCCTCCTCTGTAGCGCGGCCGCGCACCGTGTCGCCACCAGTGGCTGGCGGCAAGCCGGCCGTCCCTCCTTCACCACTACGGCCTCATGTCACGGCCCCTACACGTCGGGTGGCGCGAACTTGCGCCGCCACCCCCTTCACGCGGTCGACCAAGTGACGGTCGCCGCCCTTGCTCTTCCGTGGCCGACGGTCTGCGTCCCTTATCCGGTGGTGCGGTCATGCCGCCACCATCGTCATGACTGGCCACCGCTCTCGATCCCTTCTGGAACCGATCGCCAGCACCGGTTTCCAACGAAGTTACTCTGGTCACCGGGCGCACCCCGGTGGCCCGTTCTTCATTTCGTAGACTCCTACACTCATCTCAAGACGTCACCATCGATTCAAGACCACCCCGATCAGGATTCGCTCAACCTGAAAATAAGCCGCGAAGAACACCAAAAACCACAAAGGTTTTGGAGGGTTCGGGCCATGTTCATTTGGCCCACACCCTCCGCATTAGAGTGGTAGAAAGTGGCATAGTTGTTCTTAGATCAAGAAGAACATCAATAATGGGGAAAGGGGTATGCAAAAAAACAATACCTACCTCAAATATTCATTGACATTGGTGAGGATAGTAAAAGACGAATGTCGGTTCGTCGTCGTTGAAGACGTTCCTCATTGGAGATCCTTCGTCGGAGTTATTCATTGGAGAAAAGTTCGTCAGAGGAGAAGAGTTCTTCCCCATTCTCCAAGGCTCTCCCCAAATCTCTCTTTTCCAATGATTTCCACCCAAAAAGAATAGGATCTAATTTTTAATTTATTTAAGTCTATTAACTCAATTAATTGTTGGCACTTTAATTAACCTAGAGTTGGCACAATTAGTTGGGTAATTATAAGAGTTTTCCCCGCATTAAAGAAGGGTTTGGGTGGTCCCCACCACCAGAATTTAAAAAGGAAGTTTCAACTCATGTGGTCCCCACCTCCATAATTCAAAAGGATAGGTTTCAAAAGAAAAATAAAATGTTAATTATTTTATTTTTCTTCTTCCATGAAAAACTAAAAAACTAACTTTCACCCTCAACCAACTATGGTCGAGGTGAAGGTCTCCTTAAGAAAATATTGGCACTACGAGTTCAACGGTTTCCTAGGATTTCAATTCCAAGCACGGGTTCAAAAGTTACAAAAACCCGCTTCCACGTTTACTGAACATACCCAAAAAAAAGTTCAGAAATTCATTCTGGACACACCAGGCCTTGGAATCATGCGCCATCAATTTTCACAGACTTGCAATATTCCCATATAATAAAAAAAATTACATGGAAAATTTGGGTCTTTACAACTGGTTACCATAAAAGGTAAAACAATCACAACTACCAAAACTACAGTCATGTCTAGCTAGGGACACTAGCTCCCCCTATAATCCATAGTCATCAAAACATAAACAAATAGCTCCTAATGAGAGACACTCCTTCCCCCAGTTTTAAACACACTCTGTCTAACATGCCATGTGACCATTTACTCTAGGTTCCACGCCCATAATAAGAAACTACCACAAATGAAACCACAAACACGAGACCCATTCTTAAGTCCAAATACATAGATGTACAATCACAACCCATAAGGGTTACCAAATAAACATTAACATATGTCCGTTCACAACCTCAAGGTCACAACCTAACCAAATGAACAACAAACAATATTTAAATATCTTGAGAATCCAAACCCATCAAGGTCTCACATCCCATAAACTAATATCTAAAAATTAGGGTACTCTCACTATGCAAACCACCCATACCTGGTGTATGAACACAACACTAGGTATAGTTTAACCAATGTCCCTATAGGTAACCTCATTTCATATTCATCTTTAATTAACTTTAGAATTTTCAAATATCAATAATTAACAATTCACAAAATCTTATCTTTAAAACCCATTGATATAAAATTTTTAAAACCTTTTATTTCTAATAATCTCAAAATAAATTAAAACATTATTCAAGTTCATATTTCAATGTATTTTGAATAAAAAACATTTCAAATACATATCAACATGAATTATCCACTCACAAAATTTAAACTACCGTCATATAAGTCCAAGGGAACTGTAAAACATAGGAAACATTTAATGACCCAAAGATCCTATGTTCCTACCATGATACATGAATAGAGAAACCATTTCATTACATTATAGTCCAAGAGATAAAATCATCATAAATCAATAACATCACATCCAAGTTCCCCACATGAGGTGGTAATATCAATCAACTACAAAGGAGAAAAATAGAATATAAATTCACACCCATGGATACTTTGGTTTTACCACATCGACAAGGTTTTATGCACCCAAGAATGCACTCATTACCAAGCCCTGATAGTATCCTA
The DNA here is from genome assembly GCA_963277665.1 of Viscum album. NCBI lineage: Eukaryota > Viridiplantae > Streptophyta > Magnoliopsida > Santalales > Viscaceae > Viscum > Viscum album. The sequence continues at coordinate 406,850,593 of OY728129.1, read as the reverse complement.
GACTCCTATATACCAAGAATAAATAGTAAGACAAGAGACACAACACTAATACCACTTTGTAATGCATGAACCTAGATATTTTCCTCAATATGAGTCTCCACATTACCTCAGGTGTGAATCTCAATACACCAAAGGTTATCGATTAGAAGTGTGGGTTTATAGATGCATAATATGGAGAAAATACCCACTCACTAGAGTAAATAAAAAACAAAAATATTATCAATAAAATCATTAATCAGTAGGAATAATAAATGGAAAACATACAAAAAATATCAAACAAGTAACCAAGTGAGACATGATATAACAATATAACTAATACACTACATATCAATAAGTCATACTGTAAAGATCCAGAATACAAAAACAATGTAAAATCCCAAATAAATTACTAATTCCAACCTCGTCCTAAAATCCCATGCTCCAAAAAATAATCCCTAAAATAATAAAATGGCCAGGTCCCTACCATGAACATGTTCCTAAAAAATAGGTAATGTCTTATCAGGTACTCAAGTGACATGGATTCCTGGGTAAGGAGTGAGTACAACTCAGTAGGACACCACCAAATGTCACTAAATAAATAATAAGTTTTTACAATAGTGTATGAAGATTTTCAAGGTGAAATAAATAATAATAGAAAAAATAAGTATATTTCACATTTAAACCATTATTAATTAACCATTACCATATTTAAGTTCCATCATAAAATCCATATGCCCGGTCCCACTCCAGCCAGGTCACAAGCCTATGAAATAGTATATAAGGGATTACATATCTTTAGTCACAAAGGATCATTCTCTAACTAATTAATTTTAACCATTCACCTTGGATCATTAGTCAATGTAACCATTTCATTTTCATATAATGGGAGAATAGAGCCTCATTCCAAAATCCCAAATCATGCCACATTTTGGAGTATAGAGCCTAATTCTAATATCCTAAACCATGAACAACATCGGTAGGGCCTAGAGTGTTAGTCTAGACCGAACCATATAGTTGGATACTTAGTCCAATTATCTAATCATATAATACATCGGTGGGGCCTAAAGAATCATTATAGCCTAAACCTCGATAGTATATCCTAAGTAAAATACCCAACTCATACCATTACCTCATGGGCATGAATCTTTAACCATTGATGACATTTACCAGTTACATTCCATTACACATTTAACACTTCATGTCAAACCATGAATACCTTTTTGTCATTCCTTATTTCTTTTTAATTTATAATATCATCAAACAAAAATACCAACTACTAATTTAAAACATATTGATTTCACCCTTTCAAACATTGGGTTTTCTTTAAAAAGTATAAACCATTCCCTGATTCTTTCATTTCAATTTCCATCCATTCAAAATAGCTAGTAAACCATTTTCATAAAAAGGAGAACCACACCCCCATTTCAAATCATTATTGGAAATATATTAATAATAACCCCTTTTCAAATCACATTTAGGACAAAACCTATTTTTAATGCATTACCCACTTTCAAAAAAACTTTTTCCTTCATTGAAATCTATAACCGAATAAAATTCCAAAACAAATCATTTGAATCATTTCAAAAACCTCTAATGAACTAAAAAAATACAAAATATAATATTTTATAATATCCCTTTAAGCCTTCCAATATACCAAAATAAAATTAAAAACCCATTCATATTCATAATCAACCTAGATCAATGTTTAACAAAATAGTTAACCATTTACAAGGATTTTTCATAGACCATGAGTGGACATAGGTTCAGTATCACATAGTTAAAAAACCTAGTAGGGTTTGTAAAGGGGTTCACACCTCAATTTAGGGCCCAAATTACATTCCTTAATAAATGAAATAAAAACATATCAAGTACATGAATGGACACAAATATATACACATATAAGACATCAAGACTATGGAAAAAAAATTTAGAACGCCTACCACATTATCATTGAAAACCACTCATCTAACCGTAGAACTTGGTCCTAGAATAAACAATATTTTACATCAAAACATTGAATATTTTTGAAAAATAGGGTTATAGGACTTTTGAAGTAAGGAAAAATTCAACCATATCTCTTCTAGAAAATGGAATTGAAAAGATTCAGGGAATTATTTGGAGAATTGATTTGTAATTGATGACACTATAAACACCTAATAATAAAGTAATAAACATACATGGAGTAGAAAGAGGATTATAGTTTGTCACCATAGCTAAAGGGGGTATAATGGTGGATAAATTCAAGGGAGCAATAAATAATCATGGGAGGAAAAGTTAGGAATTTCCTACTATTTAATGATCCTTATTGTTTAGCTCATGATTTTCCAAATCATGAACCTACTGTGTGGTTTCCTCTATCCAAGAGGAAACTAAGCCACATAATTTTCTTAGTGACCTACATAGTTTGAAAAATCATGTGGTGGTCATGTGCTTACCACTATCCAAGGGGGTCCCAAGTTGAAAAATCTATTGTTCCACCCTTCATGGTGTCCCTAACTATGCACCCCCTTCTATTGAATGCACAATTATAGCAGATAATTGCTAATAATCATGAACCAACCATGCACTCGGCACATATTGACCTCTCTTCCTCCTTTACCATCTTTTAAACCCTAGATCACTCCTAATACCTTTCCTACCCATGTAAAACCTTCAAGTAACCCATTTATGATGATATATCCAAATTTTAAAAAGAAAATAAAACTTTTCAAATACCGATACCTTATATACATCAATGAATAAAGGCATTCCTTTTTTAAAAATGTTTTCACTATTTAATCATAGTTTAAAATATAATATTTTATTGAGTTATATTTGATCTATATTATTTTTTATTCCCTTGGTTGATGATTCATAATCTCCCTCCACCCAGATTTAGTCTATACATGAAGGAATATCTAATATATGAGCGGGGAATAACTTATTGATTATTGGCTCATGTGGAAGGGGGTACATAAAATATTAGTTTTCATAGGTAGAATAATACCATATTAGGTAATGTTTAAGTTATCTAATAGTTATTTACCATTTCACTATAACACATGTTAAGGAGGGTGAACCAAATTAGTGATATATAAGATGTTAATTATCACTAAATCTGGCTATCCAAGGGTGATAAGTGAGACGATTATGAAACCTACCACTAGTGTTTTAATAAAAAGATTAACCAATAATTAAAATACTAGGATAAAATTGAAATTGTATAACCATCCATGACCCAATCACTCTACCATAATTATATTATAAAACTCTTATTGCACTAATTTACTTTGTTTTCAATCTAAAAATATTTAAAACACACTTTTTTTTACTAACTATAGGGAAAAATGATATTTGATCACTCATCTCTAGATAGAATCCTAGAGTTTACAATAATATTACATTTTACTAGTGAAATAATTTTTTTATACACATTAAAATAAGATGTTTTAAAAAAAATTCTACCATTTTTGGGGTTGAAGTTCCAAAAATTTAACTCTTACTTTAAATGATAGTTACTTATAAAAATAACCATTAACATTTTAATATATAAATTTAATGAAAATTTCTTACAGGAACATGGAAATTAAACATACAATCTAGATTTTAGGAATCTTAAATGTTAAAAATAAGTTAAAATTCGTATTTTTATCTTGATCCTACCATCATGGATAATAATGAAAATCAGAATAAGAAAAAAAGGAAACATTGTTCTCCAGAACACATCAATAAAAAAATCAATTTTATATCACTTTTACAAGATTAATTTGATTTTAAAGCTAATTTAATCCAACTATTACAAAAAAATATAATGGATAGGTTGGAGAATATATAAATTAACACATAAAAATATTTACCTTTTTCTAGTCCACATTGAACCCCCAATGAGTGTATGAGAAATAAGGTTAATGGAGGAAACACACCTTTTAACTAAATTAAGAAGTTAGGATTGGTCATAAAACCTATAAAAAATTATTTACAAGACTAAGATAAATTATAGAGATTTTTTCTTCAGATATTATTACCTACTTTGGTAATAAAATCTATTAAAAATGATATTTACACCATTAAGTAAGCATTGAGAGAGAAAGTTTTTTAGTTCTGGTAGTGGTTCAATAAGACCTATTCTAGCTACCCACATAGAGAAATTGAGATTCACCACTTTTTAATATTATTTTATCATTAATTTCATGAAAATGAATGTGTTTTTTTATTTATTATTTAGAAGATATTAGATATAAAAATAACAAACTTATGAAAAATGACTCATTGGAAAGATTTAATAAAAATCATAATAGGGTGGCACAAGATATATATGAGTAAGAGGAATTAATTAGGTAAAATATTTTGACTCATCACCTTTGTTATAATATAAACATGATGGGATAACTAACCTTTCCAAAAAATAGCATTGAAGAAAACTAGGGAATATCACGAACATGTCAAGGTGTGATGTTTATATTGATCCCCCAACCTTTCTCTTTATCTGTACATAGAAGTACAGGTAACTAAGAAATATTCATCTATATAACACGAGAGATAATATCTAGAAAATAATCTCTAATGTAGAAAAAATTATCAAGAACAATTTATATTTAGGAACCAACAAAATTAGTATAAACCAGCCTACCAAAACCAATTAAAATAAAATGCCCCTATTTTAGTAGTAAAACCAATAATAAAATAACCCACCACATTTGGCTCACCAAAAACCTCACTTTTTGTTTAAAAAACTAATTTAATAACCCTCCACCATCACATATCCACCCATATAGAAAAAACATGGACCTGAAGTGGAGGAGTTATAGAATTATCTGATGGAAAAAATGAATCAACTATGGAATCTTGCTAATATCCTATCAAAAAATATTGTAAAACTAATTTCATAACTATATACATATCCAAAATGAAATTTTATTATGATTATTAAAATATTTAGCAACAATATTTAACCAATATTCTCACCTAATCCTGATTATAATCAACATATTAGTGAATAATAAGAAGCATAAAATTTTGAGTGGATTCCTAAAAACAAGACCTATGAAGAAGATAATAAAGAGAAATAGTATTGGTCTAGTCCAATAAAAAGAAATAATAGACACAAAATTAAATAAATAAAAGTGATAAAATATCACTTTTGTTTCTATTCGTACCAAAAAATATCCATTCATAGAATAATACATTTATAAACAAATCCAATAAAAATTATTGAAGAATTCAATAATGTTGTGATTAATATTAAACTTTTGGAAGATCTCAATTAATTCTCCATATATGATGTGCTCATCATGTAAATTTCATTAAAATAATGGATATTTAATTTAATGATATGGTAGAATTTAAAAGAAGTGTATAAACATTTATCTTCCCATAATTTCCCAAAAAATTCATTATCCAATAATTTTTTCAATCTCATATACGTTTAGTTTAATGAATTTTTATAATGGTTTATGTGCTTCCATTAATATAATTTCTCACTCGGTTTTTAATCCTATATTTTTTGGAGAATTAATCCTATATGAGTGGTCATAAAACATGAAAATATATCCACCACTTATCTTGTATGATTTGTTGAGTATGTGATACTTAGAGTTAATAATTTAATGTTTTGGGTACATTTTTATTGATCAATATAGTAGAATACAAAACACCAACACATTAATTCATCATTATAGGTAATCCCTTCTTAGTGAAAACCATAAAAATCAGTTATCTTTATGAAGGTACCATCATAATAGAGTTTGGATAAATTACATTCCACATAAAAAATTACTCAATTAGTAACCCTTTATAGGGTATTTCCCTTGTAATACATTACCACATTGAGGAGGTTAAAACCAGTGATGATCCAAGTATGTTATTTAAAAATTTAGATTTAATTAAAGACTAAATGATCAAAAAATAAATATATAAATCATAAATATATAAATCTAAATTATCTATTTTCATATTGTAGGAAGAGGTAACTTATGAGTTTTGTAAAGGATTTAATTTTTTATTTCTTGAATAATAAGTTAATTTTTCATTTTATATTCTATAAATTTAAACTTTGGAAGTGATGAACCAAAATATGATTTATAATTTAGAATAAAACCCAAATTTAAAATTTCAAAGACCCCCCATTGATTTGATATGTGTGTAATTAATGGAAGGATAAAAATAATAATTCATAATTTATAATAACATATCCAAAAACCATGAATATAAATTAATTTAACATTTGAGGGAAAATGTTTAGAATTTTTTGGATTTTGGGTGACAATCTAGGAATTATCCAAAAAAATTATATGCATCATATTCAGCATATAGTAAATTTTAAAATAGTTAGGTAGCTTCAAAGGTGGATAAACCCACCATGATGAATTTTATTATGAAATAGATAGAGATGTTTTTATGGTACCATATCATATATCCCATCTATAACTCATATTTAGTTATCCATATTTATGTAGTTCCTAAATTAATTGGACAAACGATTATGTGGAATTTCCACAATATTATAATACTTTTTATAATTATGAATAGTTTGGCATTTTTATATATTATAGGAATATGAAACTGATCCCAATGAAGGATAATTCACACAGTCAACTTATTGAATAAAATTAATAATGGATGGTAAGAATAACTTTTTATTTTTATATAGATGGATTTCTATGTTAATTTAATGTTACCATTACACCCAATGATTTGGAGAATACATCTTTTACATGTCCCTTTGGTACCTTTTCTTATATAATATTTTCATTTTTATTATTCATTACCCTAGTTATATATCATGGGTTCATGGTAATTATATTTTCTATTCATATTGAGGAAATCATGGATGTGTTCTTCGATAGAATTAATCACTTTGGAATATAATATGATCATTTCATGGAAATCTTGATAATGTTTTATAAATATGAATTTAAAATAACCCTGTTTTAAATTTTGAAAAGCTTTAATTAGTGATTTTGAGAGGAAAAATCATTGTTAAACTCTTTTTAGTATAATTAAATGAGTAGGATAATATTAAAATTTATTTTATAACTTCATTATATTATCCAACATTTTTGAAACATGTTCTATATTTTCCATGAAATGAAAACATTTTTAGGATGATCATAACAGACTTTAGTAAGATTTATATTTCAATTTATAGGTTACTTATGAATTGGGATGATTTTATTTTTAATGATGAGGGTATAAAATATTTTAATGGGTTTAAGAGAGGACTATTACCAAAACTAGTGATGTAGTCTCTAAATTGGGAACAACCCTTTGATGTACATTATGATACATTTAATCATTAAAATAGAGTAGTTTTATCCCAATGATTCTAAGATTGAAGAAAAATCATTTCATATTCTTAAATAAATTTTATATAACCCATATGGACTAAATAACCATATAGATATATTTTTATGTATTTATAACTATAGTAGATAAATTTAAATAATATTTTATTAGAACTAGTGTCATTATTTTTTTTCTTTCAAACCATAAATACAAACTACAGAAGGCTAAGGAAATGGCATGGCCAGTTAAATGGATGTTATTATTTCAATATATTACATTGACATAAAGTAAAATAGAATAGATGAGAATCATGTGGCCAATCACATGACCAGGATACCCAAAAAAATATATGTTGTAATTATATACCAATAACTAGTGAATAAACACATTAATTATAGAAGATGAGATGTATTTTGTTTAAGAATAACTATCATGGTATGATATCATGGTATGATATCATGGTAAATAATTTAGTATCTTCTCTGATCTGATCTCTTTTGAATCCTAGATAAATTAAAATATTTAAACCTGAATCTAGAGATTATATTTTAATGGATTCATATATATAAGAAAAATATAATGATCAAATTATAATAAGGTGTTTTATTGTAAGTTAAATTAAATATTCTCTTGAGATTTAACAGAATCTAACTTTTAGAGGATTCTTGGACCTCAAAAGAAATCATGGATAATTTTAAAGTCAAAAATTTATTTCCATGCCATGATCAAATATTATCATTAATTTTTTACAAAGTGTGGAAATGTCATTTTATGGGAAACACCTCAATGTGACAGAAATGACCAAAATGAAATTAGTTTTTTTTTTTGAAGTATGTGGAATATATTTCATAGGTATTATTCCTATATATTTTAAGAACTCTTAAATTATTTTAACTATTGGTTATGTTTTTAAATGTATTGAATCCAAAGATACCAAAACTGATGAAGCTACTGTTATGTGGAATTTTGTAATAACCAACATAATTTACATGTTTGGAATTCTAGGAGAAACACTAGATAATAAATGGATTCAATTTTGTAATAGGATTTTGTAGCCTTTGACAAGGAATTTCTAGGTCAACCACAAGATATCCCAACCATTCCACACATAAACAAATAGACAATATGATGTTTTGAATAGATGGATCAGAGGGATTTTGTAAATAGTTAAAATAATAAAATACTATATTTAATGGTTTTTAGACACCCTATAAGATTATAGGCTAGTATAAAAAACACTAATAGGAATGATTTAATGCAGATTGATTTATGGAAAGAGATGTCATCTAAAATTGGAGTTGGAACACAAATTCTACAGAGAAATTAAAATAATAGACCTGGAATATTTTAGAATTTTTTATAAACTAAATCTACAACAGTTGGATGTAATTATAAGATATTCTTTTGATAACTCATAAATTTTCAAAGAAATTATATGATTGGATCATGAAATGTCATTACAAAAAAAGAATTTTTTCTATGGCACCACATGTTGTTGTAAAAAGTAAGACTCAAGATGATACTAAGTAAAAATTATTCCATATGGGAAGGTATAATTATATTCAATAATTTAAATAATTTTAGTGTTATTTATACTTTTATATAATCATATGAAACCCAATTTACTATTAATATAAATTTGGTGAAGGAATTCCTTGGGAATCTACCTAAAGAACCAATGGAGGAGCTCACACTCCACTAACTTGTCTATCAATGGGACACATTATCTTTTTCATTTATTAAAAAAATTGATTATTAGGATTATACTAAAATTTTATTTAATTTAAAAATATTTTACAATTCATTGTGTATCATTCATCATTTAACCACGGGGAAGGTAAACTTTGCAGTTTTGGATTTTTGATTTTTTTTTCCATTGCAATTGTTCTATGTTATTAAAAAAGAATTAATGTTGTTTTTTAAAATTAGTGTGTTTTGAAACATTTTAAGCTCAATTTAAAACTCCTTAAAAAAATTTATCAATTCTAATGATTTTAAACATATATAACCCATATACTCACCTTATATAGATTTTGAAATGAACTTGTTTTAAAATTTAAATTGAGGGAAATTCATAAAAGGACCAATGAGTTTTGGATCCTATTAAATAATATATAGTCCTAAATTTTAATCACAGATATGATATTATTCATTATCAATGATGAAATATTCTTATAATGGGATTTTACTTGATGTAAAAAAATTATTATTTAATATATTGATCATTTTGAATAATTTACTCAAAACATTGAACCATTAAAGACATGTATTTTATATTATTGATATTTTAATTTTATTTAATTACCCTTTTACAAGGAATTCCTACTCTATAAAACCTTTTCATTTAACCCTTATAGCCTTTATTATAAATGAATAAACTTTTTAGGTTACAAAATTACATTCAAAAAATATGCATTACTCTATACTAGATGAAATATTAATTTTGAATTAAATTTTCGGAGAAGGGAGAAATTTGTATTTTTCATAATATAGTGCACTAAAATTAGATGTGATGCCAATTTTGGGTTGAAATTATATGAGTTTAATATTTCAAGTAATAATTCGATGATAGAAAGGATATTATAAAAATATAGTTATGAAATCATACCACTATTTTAATGTGAAATTTTATCCTTTTTTATTTATAAATATAAGAAACTAAAATGAATTATAAATCTAAAAAACTATGTAAAACTAAGTGTGGTAATTGGGAAGAAAATTATTGATACTAAATAATATTTGAAGCGGTGGACTACCAAATAAAATGAGAAGTATTTGGATGAAAATTAAAATTGAAATGTATCTGAAATATTATATGTTATCAAATTGTATTTTTATGGAAAAGGAATTATAATTTTTGGAGAAAGGATTTAATGGAATGAAAATATTTCCTAATTTGAGGCAAGGTAAATTTAAAAACTACATAAGAAAAATGATCCCCTTTATAACTTTATGAGGATAAATAAACTTAAAAGAATATCCTTAATGATGGGAATGTAGAGAGGGTGTGGTATATATAGGTGAAATTCTAAAATTTTGAAATGTTCATTAAAAATTAAAAGGGGTGTAGATAAAATAATAGAATATGTATAGGTATAGGAATCCATTTTTAATGGAAACGTAAAATTATGCATTGGGATTTAACATAGATCCATACATTATTACCTTCCTCAACACATTAGAACCCACCAATTATAATTCATAGATAAACCTTAAAATTTCCTCTTTATATTCAAAAATTTATGAATCATTATGGGGAGACAAATAAATTCATCGAACATATGATGAACCTATCATGAACATGGATTAGAAAAATCATAGATTTAAATTTATAGTTTATTTTTTAGTGAGAAATTCCAAGAAGGGTATGTATAAATTATAATGGGACGATAAAAGAAGTGAAAATTAATTGAAATTATGTAATAAAGAAAATTTAGTCAATAACCCTAAGGTGGATTGATATTTTTTAAAACCATTATGTTTATAAATTAAACTCATGTTTCTAGGGATTTTATTTTTTCTTATGAACCATTTTTAAAATTTCACTTGTATGAGAGTATATTGATTAAGTGCAAGTTAATTATCAATGTTTATTAATTGATAAAAAAATTCAACATTAAATTAATTTTATTCAATTACATTTAATTATTGTTTTTTCTCTCATAATTTTTATAATTAATGATTCAAATCAGTTGATTGTTTGAATATTATCCAAAATAGAAATATTGGGAATTTTATTTACTAAATTTATTTTTAAATTAATATAATTGATATCTACTTATCATTCTTTATCTTGAAGTCCTGAAATCTTAAAACATGGAGTTTTAAATATAATTTAATGGTTGATTTAATTATAGTTAAAGAAATTATTGACTTATATAGAATTGTTATGGATTGATCCCCTAAAAAATATTGATGAAATGGAAAATGAATTCGGTGTGTAACCATCATCCAACTCTATATAACCATCACTGAACACTCTATGTAACTATCCTCTATAACTCTATGTAACTATCATCCTACACTCTATATTCATGAATCTACACATCATAATAATCATTTGGACTCTATAAACAAGAATTTTAGTGTTATTTAAGAATGAATCTATCCACTCTAATATTTATTTCCACACACAACAATTATTATTCCCACTACATAAACATCATTCTCACATGCATATACATTATTCGTCTGAGGAAAGAACGTGAATAAGGGTATTACAAGGGTATTTTTTCATAATCCTCTATTCTGAACACAAAATCTTGATAGAACCACCATAGTATTTATTAAACCAATTACAGGTCAGCACACATATTATAATATATATGATATTTTGATCAACATCAAAAAAGGGAAGTTATATATTTTCAGGGAATATGGAATCACGATAGGGAAAGAAATACAATTAATAAGCACTTTATAAAAAATAAAAAAGAAATGATATAATAGGGATTTTATCAAAAATAGAGAAGAAAATAAAATCATTAAAAAGTTTATTTGTCTATAGGTGGGTGTTGTAGAGAGTTCACTAGATAGTTCACTACTACTTCAGTTTACTACTTTAATTTTTTATATATTTTTTGTTATCTATGTAATCTATTAAAATTTCCATTTAATTTTTTACATAAAAAATGGATTGTTAAACCCTTATTTAATCAAAAAGGAAAATATCTCATTTTAGAAATATAAAATCATTGAACATCATTGAATAAAAAAGTTCAATTTTGTTAAAATTATTTTAGTATTTATTTTTTGTTTTTAATATCATATGATATTTTGTTTTATTTAATCATGTTAACTGTTTTATTCTAAGTTTTATGATCTATAATCTCCATCTACTAATTTTACTATATATATGATTGAATAGTAAATTTTCTAGAATTGAAAAACATGGAGATTTTCAGATCATGTTGGAAGGGGTGGTGGAAACTATTAGTTCACTTATGATGTTTTATAATCTAATACTTATTTCTTATGCTAGATATTAATGATTTATTGTTATACTTTCACTTATGGTAATGAGGGTATAACTAATTAGTGATAGTTGTTATGTTCAACAACCCAAAAATTATTCAACCAATGGTGAGAGGTGAAGTGATTATAAAACCTATAAATCACCATTAAATAAGAAGAGGAGAAAATAATTTAATGATTAGGACAATACTTTTATTGGATAACCAACCTTGGACTAATCACCCTTCCATCACTCTATTTTCAAACTCTGTTTTCACTACTTTACATGGTCTTATAACTAATGAATTTTAAAACACCTCTAAATTTCACTAATAAATGAAAGAACAACTCTTTGAACACTTCTATTTACATATAAATCTAGATTTAACACTACTACTATATTTAACCTGGTAAATAATTTTCTTTGAACACCCCATGACATGGTACTATCAGACCCCTTCTTGGAGTTCTCAATTATAAAGTCCTTATCACATTACCAATAAATATTCATACACAGTATGTTGTTTTTTGACACATTTATTTCATTGAGAAGAAATTTTCCATCTATACATTTACAAAATGTAATTTCAGGATTTCATTTATGATAAGTTGTAAATTAACCTCACGAAATAAAATAGAACAAAACATCCCTAGTACACTTATATACATAAGAATCGTCCATTTTTGTTAATAAAATGAACTCCATTATTGCATAATTGAATTGGATGTTCTAACTATGAGTATAATTATTCAATATAGAAGTGAACTATTAGTACTTTTAAACCATAAAAATTTCATTTGGTACGTCAAAATATTAGGGTTTTATAATATACGCATCCTTAACTAAAATCCCATTAAGTAAAAAAAATAGATCCATATCAAATATCTAAAAATCATATTCAGTAGTTGTGGTAATGAATATTTGAATGAGATATATCATAAAAACATGGTAAAATGTTTCTTTATAGTCAATACCATGATTTTATTTATACCCATTTTCTAATGTATTAGCTTTATAGGTAAAAACTCTACCATCCATGTCTGTTTTCATATAGGAAACCCACTCATATCCAATGTAAATTACCTTTCATGTGTGTCAACTAGTATCCAAACATGTTTAGTATACATAGAGACTATTTTGATTTCATTAAATTTAACCATATATTGATATTAGAACCCTCATTAGACTCTTGGTAGTTGGTAGATTCTTTACCAATGAACATTACATCATCAATTTAAATAAAAATTATAGATATATTGGGCTCATAAATATTACCAAAAACCATTGAGGTTATTTTATATACTGAGTTGGTTTTAGTTCTATAACTCATTATGGTTTTCGATAAACAAATGCATTTAGAACACCTCTTCTTTGTTATTCATAAATATCTCAATGTTTAAATTCCCTCCTATTGAATCTTAAATCTATAAATTCCTTCTTTTGGAATACATAAGTTCACACCACAAACACTTTTTTAATAGGATTATATAAATAATAAACTATTGAGAAAAGATAAGCATGATTTTGATTTTTTTTTTCAGGTATTCAGAAACCATACCACATATCATGTTTTAGAACCCCAAATACTCATAATGTAAAAAATATTGAAACCTCTAATTCAAAATCTCTATTAGTTTCATTGTTCCTTCATTAGAAAGAACACATATATGTAGGAATAAAAACATTTCTAAAACATATACCCATAATGATATAGGAATATCAAAATGAATCAACATCAATATAACCCTGTGGAATTGGATATGATTACTCCACATAGTTACACTATTATATTATATTATTCTAGGAGGAATCAATTTTGAAGTAATTATATAAAATTACAAATGAATATATAGTTGCAAGACCAAGTATTCAACACCCTAATTTTAACGAATAATTTTAATAATTTTACATAGATGATATAGTACATCATTTTTATGTATATTTAAATTTTTCTCAATAATTTGTCACTGGAGAAAAACATAACCATACCATATAAAATTATCAATAATGGTTTTGAAGTAGAAATATCCACCACACTCTTGAATATAAATTGGTCTATATACATCAAAAATATATGATCAAATAGTTCACTATCCCCACTAATTTTTCCACTAAAAGGTTCCATGGTTATATTTTTAATACACGTTACTTTTAGTTATCAAATGGCTTGTAAATAAATGATTCCCTTTATCCATCTATATAGAGACATTGGATATGTTTATCATTTATATTCCCAAGGTAATATTGTTAAGGATAAATGGTGTTAGAATCAAAATTGATCATATTATCTAGAATTTTATAGACATGGTTTTCTATATATAGAATATATAAATCATTCCTCATATCCCCATTCACATAAAACATTATGTTCATTATTTATAAAATGTAATGACCTAAATTGTTATAAATAAAATACCCCTTATGATTTAATTAAATGTATTATTATATAATATGGTCATAAAAAACACATGCACCTCTTTGGTCATGTCTTATTGTATTTAAAATACCATTATTTATCATTATCGTTGATAATATAGAAGTTGATTAGTGATCACATTAGTAGTATAAATATTGGGTATTAGAAAATCCAAATGACATTGAAAAGGGAAGTGATGGCCTCAAAAATTTAGATCATACCCTATTAAGCCCATTTATTGGAGGTTTCAAGGGAGATAGTGTCATTGGTATTTTCCCTTTATCAATATGAATCTTATATCCAACAATATAATAATTATCGAAATCATTTACATTAGAAGTTCAAGATTGTCGAGATCACAACCCAAACCATGTATGCCGAACCACTCCATAGAAGTATCACCATCGCACACCTTACTATTATTGGTTTTGTGGGTGTATTAAAGGGATATGTATCAATACCATAGTGATATTATTATGTACATAATAATGAATATATTTTCATCATATTATTTTTATTTTATAAACTTTTTTTATTTTGATACTATAAAAACAAATAGTATTTTGTGGGTAATATTAAATTTTTATTAAGGAATTTATTTAGATGAATTAAAAGATTTTTGAATAATTAATATTTTAATAAAATATTATTATGAAATAATTTTTATTAAATATAAATGGTCTTATAGTTTTTATGAAGTCAAATGTACTTTTAATAAAGGTTCAAAAACTATTACAGTCAAAAACCAAAATTTATCAATAAATGTAGATTATTATTTTAAAAGTGAAAAATAAGATATTTAGAAAAAAAATGGATAAAATGAATATTATTTTTTTAATCAAAATGTAAAATTTATTTAATGGTTAAGTTTTCAAAATTTTCTCAGACAATCAGATTTTCAGGTAAAAATTAAATACCGTATAAATATATAGTGTGTATTGTGACATCATAATGGCCCAAACATGATGTAATAAATACTGTAATGTTTATAATAGAACAAATAAATATTTTAAACTTAAAATAATTTTATTTTATGTTTATTTTATTAATTTTATAAATCCTTTATGAATCCTAAAACCATTAATATATTTTAAGGCTTAAAAATAATTTCTTAAAGAGTGTGAATCACATCAAAATAATAATGGGAATTATTTTAATAATATCATCCATTTATATAATTAAATAATTAAAACCTCTATTATTTGGTAGAAAAATGGGAAAAATCATGGTATGGTTTTTGGTTTTGGTTATTTTATTATACAGAGTCCAAAACCTATGCTTGTGAAATATTAAAGAATTCCCCTCTCTTTTCCTATATAAACCCACCCAAGTTCCCACATCTCTTAAATAAAAATCCCTGAAGCACATCCTTACTCTTCCCTAACCTTTCTATAATCCTCCTAAGGAACCCCAATAATCCTCCTAAGGAACCCCAATCTCTCAAAAATCCCATTTTTAAGATTTTGGAGTCCCACGCTCAAGTAAGGGATGTTTTCCTTTCTCCTCTTCATTAATGTATCTTCATTAACTTATGTATTTTATCTTAATTTACATATTATTAGAAATTTTATTCCATATAAACCTTAATGTCTAATTTATGTTCAAATTATTATATTCCAATTTCACTCTAATCAACCCATTTTATTAATTTTTATGTGACAGCATTATGCTACTGAAATTTCGTAAAGGATCTTCTCTTTATCCCCTTTATTCAAGAATCTTCATCATTTTATGCCCTTTATTTTCAATTCCAAATGTTGGGGAGTGTTTTTACATATTCCCCATACTACCTATATGACATATAAATGATTTTATACCCATTTAAATATCATTTACCCCTCCAATTAACATTTACATGCTCTCATTATGCTGCCAAAATTTCATCACAGGAATCCATGCCAAAAAGAATATGTAGTGAATACCCATACCAAATTCCTACCAAGGTAGTTCAAATTTATGAACTTATTCTCATTTTATTTGGGACTTATGTTTATTAATTCCACACTACTTCATCTTTTAATAAAATATGATGAAAAATTATTCCATGTTTTATGATCTATGTGGAACACTTAATCATGAGAATGAAATGAATGTGATGGTGTACCCAGAATTATATAGCACTCCAATGCATTGGGTAATTTTTAGTATCATGATACTTCATGTTGGGATAGGGGTTGAACCTGATTCCTTTAGGGGAATTTTTCCATTATTATTTCTTGGCATGAATCCTTGACCTATGTTTATGATGTAGTTTTTCAAGATGTTGCCCCATTTTTGATGTTATGATTATGATTATATATAATTACTTATTATCCATGATCCATTTATGCCCCATTGATATTCCTTTTGTCTAACATGTATTATATTCTTCATTTTATTCATTCTCTATTACCTTACTTAGTTTTATAGCTCAACCCTTTCTTATGTATTTTATAAGGTTATCTCATATAGTTTTATGTACATTGGAATAGTTTGAGCATGTCCAAGACGTTTTCAATAATTTTGATGTATTACATGTTTTAAAATTGTTATTTAATATACCTAATTCTAAAATATGTTAGGATTCTCAATCTTCCAAGTTTTATTAAGTGCAATTTGATGTAATTAATCAATAATTAATGTGTAATAAAAATCATGGTTGTTATAGTTTTTAACAAAGGAAGAGTTTAGTTATTATTGGGATTAGGACTAGAAAAATCTAGAGAAAGCCTAATGGATAAGAATAAGTATAGGAAAATATCCCTAAATTTTGGTATATATAGAGAAACTATTTTATCAACAAAATACATCTCTTTATGGATACTACAAGTGGATGTGGTTCCAAAATATATGTACTTAGGGGTCACAACTCTGACAAAGTGTGTCGGGCCTAACTGAGTGTAACATAGTACACAACAATGGGCCTTACTACACACCTATTTTGACACTCCTAGGGGACATGATTTGGTAAATTCATAATATCATTATGAACCATTATTAAGGAAATAATAAAATTTACATAAGAATATATTTTATGAAATAGATCATCAGTAACATGGATTAAAGCCTAGAATTTAATAAACTAAGGAAATATATTTAATTTATAAGTTATCCTTTTAATGACTTTGAATTACCCCTTTATATGTTTAAAATTTTAAATATACACATCCTTAATTTTCCCTTTTTTCTATTCAATTACTATAAAAAGGAGGAATCAGGTAAAAAAATAATGTAAAGGACTATTTGATGACTTTTCAGATGATATTACCAACCCAATGGGAGCAGAAATCATAAACCTTGTGATGCTACTCTGTCAATTAACTCAGTTTTGAATATAATCCTGGATAAAGAGGATTTCAAAAAAACACCTAAGAGATAAAAAGCCGCAATTGAGAGATTCATGATTCAGAGGCCTCCTGCATTCATTGGATCACATGATCCCTTAATCGCATAACACTAGATCAACTCCATTGAGAAGATCTTATCCATCCTTTAATGTTATGAACACGAGAAGGTTGTAATGGTTATTTATCATATGGATGGGTAAGTTGAGAAATGGTGTAAATTGATCAATAATATAAATCATGAGGAAGATATAGAAGTTAAGGAGTGGAAGGTATTTTATAAAAGGTTTTTTGATTAATTTTTTCATTGTTCTCTATGAATTAAAATGAATGAGGATTTCCTTGACCTCAAGAAAAAAGATGATGAATATATCGGGGTGTATGAGGAAAAATTAACAAGACCTACACAATATGACTATGGATTTTTCGTTACCCCTGAGTGAAAGGTTGACCACTACTTTAGTGAGATAAAACCTATTCTAAAAAAATCCCTAGAGATATAACACATTGATAGGTATGAGGAAATTGTCTGATGTTCTCTCAAAGTTGAAATGGAGATCAGATAATCTCAAGGGTATCATGGGGAAAATAATAGGAATGTGGAGTTTAATTCTGGTGTTCTAATAGAGAAATTTAATAGTGTTAAGAAATTGCAACAATCAACTTTTCAAAGGTTCAGAAATAAAAACTGATGAAATTTCATAATGGGAACGAAGAAATACTTTAGGTGTGGTAAGGAAGGACCCCTAGATAATGTTTTCCGATAAAAGAAACCTGAAACTGTGATAGAGGAAATGAATTCTACTATCAACCCTTATTTACTTTTTTATTACTTTAACTATAAGGAACCAAGGAAATTTTCAAACCAATTATCTAAGATAAGGGTTTTTAAGAACAACCAATAACCTCCAAGGATGCAAGGGTGAGATTTTACCATCACATCTATTGAGGTGGATCCTTACAATGAAGTGGTGATGGGTACACTAGTTATTCATTCAAGAATAGTGAACTTAATTTTTTATTCTAGTTATATGAATTCTTTCATATCATGAAAGTTTAGTAGAACTATCCAAACACAATCACAAATCATGGATGTTGAGTTGTCACTGAAAATGAAAAATAAGGCAATTATTTGAGCCTAATTATATAAGTCCTCCCTATCAAATTTTGTGGGATGAATTTCCCAGTGAACCTTTTCATACTCCCTTTGATATAATTTGATGAAATTATGGGAATGGACTGTAATTCCCTATATAGATCCAATATAAATTATCACGATAAGGAAATCACTCTCTATATTGTGAATCATCCTTAGATTCTATAAAAATTTAAGGATATGTATGAATCTTCTTTAGCATCAACATATCATGCATGGATAATATTCCCCTGTAAGAAATTGTATCTAGCTCAAATGATTGAGTCTATGTAATGAAACATCCTCATAGACATGCCTATGGTGAAGGAATATTTTGTTTTTTGTTTTTTGTTTTTTTGAGGAATTTTTGGGTCCTCCTTTAAGCCAAGAGGTTGAATTTTCAATTGAGCTTACATATGGGGCATTACCATTATCCAAGACTACATATAGAATGACTATTGTATAACAGAAGAAGGTGAATAAACAACTATAAGAGAATCTAGATAAGGGGTTTATACACCCAATTTATTCACTATCGGTTGCATCGGTCCTCTTCATCATGAAGAAGGATGGATTAATGTGCTTTTTCATTGATTATTGCAATCTCAACAAGATCATGATAAAGAACAAGTATCATCATCCATAGATTTATGACTTGTTCAATAAGATATATATATATAACAATACTTCTCTAAGGTGGATCTTTGGTTAGGATATTATCATGTAAGTGTGAAGAAGGAAGATATCCCCAAGACCACTTTTCATACAAGGTACGGGCACTATGAGTTCATAATAATTCCATTCAGACTCAGTAATGCTCCAATAATATTCATGGACTTGATGAATAGATTTTTTAAATATTAATTTTAAAAGTTTGGGGTAGTATTTATAATTGATATTATAATATACTCCAAAATAAATGAGGAGCATGAGGAGCATCTGAGTACTATTCTAAAGACCTTGTGAAAGGATAATCTTTATGTAAATTATAACAAATGAAATTTCTTATTTTAGAAAGTCTCATTCATGAACATATAATTACAATAATTGGTATATCTATGGAATCTTCAAAGAAAAATGAAATTTAGAGATGTCCAAGGCAAACATATATGACATATATCTATAGTTTCCTTAGATTTTCTAGGTATTGTCATCGATTTGTGAGAAATTTCTCATGATTACTAATACCTTTTACCAAGATAACTTGGAATGGAATCAAGTTTTCATGGAATGATGAATGATAAGAGTGATTCAAGTAGTTGAAATGGAGGATTATCATTGAACCTATTCTCACACTACCCATAAGTGGAGAAATTTTTGTGGTATTCAATGATGCTTCGATGAAGGGATTGGGCTGTGTGTTAATGAAAAATGGAAAATTCATATCCTATTCTTCAAAGAACTGAATATTCACAAATATAACTACCCAACACATGATCTTGAGATTTCTACACTGATATTGAATTTAAAAATTTGGTGGAATTATCTAATTGGGGAGAAGTGTAACATATATATGGATCACAAAAGCCTCAAGTTTATATTCACGCAAAAAAGAGTTGAATGTGCACCAATAGAGATGGTAAGAGATGATCAAGACTATGACAACTCAATCCAGTACCATCCTAGGAAAGAGAATAACGTGGAAGGTGCTCTAAGCATAAAGGATCCAATAATTCTATCTGTTGACCTCACCTGTTTTGAAAATCTAAATTATGTTTTAATATTATTTGAAATTCCCAAATAATGTTCATTCATATATTAATTAATTTTTCATCCTACTATTTATTTGATAAGAATATAAAAATGCTCTTTGGAATATGTTAATCAATGTTTATCTATGTTTATATGTACTTTGAAATAATTCTAACTCAATCTGGATATGTTGTGTATAGAACAGATAAGTGTTAAGTCCACAGATATGTACATAGCTACTGATACAGACAAATAGAGACCTACTAGTACTTAGTCTACCGATAGAAAAAGGTTACCGATAGAATGAATAGACAATCACTCAAACAGAACAGAGCTATTGGTATGTATAAGTCTACCAGTATGCAAGTCTACTGTTATAAAAAGGTCACCAATACACATAGCTATCGGTATGTATAAGTCCACCGGTAAGCAAATTCCACTGATAGATCAAGTCTACCGATACAGACAAGCTACTGATATATGAAGTACACCGATATAGACAGTCACCATTATACCAGAGCTACTGTTAGAGTAAGTCTATCGGTATGAAAGGTACAGAACAGAACAACCGATATGCAAGTCTACCATTATGAAGTCCACTGGTATATGTGTACCTCTCTTAATAAAAGAAGAGTTACTGTTACAAGGAGCTACCATTACAAGGAGCTACCATTACAAGGAGCTACCGCTACAGAGACAAACAACTATTGGTACAAACAAGCTACTGATACAAGAAGAGCTACCAATAGGAAGCTCACCGCTATAAAAATTCTACCAATACAAGTCCACCGACAGAGAGATACTGATGGAAGATGACTGTTAACCAGTCACTATTACTCAAACTCTATACTTTTCCAATATTATTAAAATAATGCTAACGGTCATATTTCATGATTTTAATGAAATTAATGTTATTTAATGATAGTTGTTGGCATGTCAGGGAACCGTACCTCGTACCTATAAAATGTAATAATTCCCATTGTCTGACCTTGAGGAATAAAAGGGGATATCAAGATACTGGAGAAAAATACATGAGAATACATGAAAAAACATAGAAAGGAAGATAATATACACACATACATGCAAAGAAGAACACACGGATAACTAGAATAACTCTCATAATCATCAATAGCATAAGTTCAAAGATGAAGCTTAAGTGCTATCAAGAATACTCTCAACTGAACACCTACACTGGAAGTGAAAAAATGGAACTAAGACACTCTATTTTTCTTGAAAAAAACCATAGAAGGACTCAGAAGCATTTTTATTCAATCAAAAGGAGTCCAGAGCTGCACTTCAAATCACTAGAGCATTCTAAACTCTTATATACTCTCTTAGTGATTCTTTTACTTAATTTTGAGCAGTGTGTGTACTCTGTATATTTCATACATATATTGACTCCTGTGCTGAACTGGAGGATTTGATCCTCACTCACTCTTTCCTTATACCCTTATTTCTCGTTGTGGATAGTGGTAGAGGTCAAGTAGGACCTGGATAGCATGTGTGATATTGTGTTGTTTTCCCACGAAGAATTGTGGTAGAGGTCTTAGTACCTGTATGGTCTATGTACTCTTGTTTACCCCAATCCAGGGTGTGGATCAAAATTTATATAAATTGTTTGAGAGGACTAAGTCTCATCTTGAGACTAAACCTATTATTTCAAAACTATTGTGATTACTTATTTTGGTTTTAACCTATATTGAATATTCCACTGCTAATTACTTTGAAATATTAAATTGTTTTTAAAGTTACTTTGATAGTTAATATAACAAGTGTTTGTAACTATTGTAAATCAGTTGATTAGTTTCAAAAGATAATTTAATCTTATGATTAAATTAACTGAGACCTAATCGATCTTTTGAGAACCTAATCGAACCCTTACAGTTTTACAAATTCACTACAGTTTAACATAGTTTTTAATTAGGGGATTTTAATAGAAATATTTTTAATAGAAATTTTAATTGGAACCCAATTCACCCCCCCTCTTGAGTATCCACTCCGACCAAAACTATCATTGATGATAATTTAGTGGGATTCAATCTTCTTATATTTGGAAATTATGGACAAGAGAATCATAAAGGAAGAAAAATCACCAATCCTCTCACAAATGATTGATCAACCGTGTCTTTTAGAGAGGTTAAAGGATGCTCAAAGAGATGATGTGGGAATTAAAATGAAAGAGGAAATTATAATAAAAGGTAAATATGTTGAGTTCAATGTTAATGAATAAGTTGTTGTAATATTTTGGATAAGACTATGTGTACCATCAAATCCTGAGTTAAAGAAGGATATGTTGGATGATGCACATATCTAAACCTTCTATATCCATCCTAGAACCACAAAAATGTATCAATATCTTCGAGAACAAAATTGGTGTGAAAATATGAAGAAGGAGATCATATAATATACATTAGGATGTCTGGTTTTTTGGCAATTTATGTTTAAAAGACAAAATTTTAAGGGGATGATGCAACCATTACCCATTCCTACATGGAAATGGGAAAACATCACCATATTATTTATCACCTGACTTCTAAAGACATCCAAAGGAAAAAATGATATTTGGGTCATAGTGGATCATATTAAAAATACTATAAGATTAATTGTGATATTAGAGTACTTCTCACTAGATCAACTTGCATGAATATAAATCAAATAAGTGGTGAGGATGTATGGAGTACCACTACCGATTGTATCTGACTGAAATTTTAGATTCACATCCAAGTTCTGGAAAAGTCTCCAACATTATATAAAAACTTAGTTGAACTTCAGCATGAATTATCACCCACAAAATTATGTCCAATATGAGTGAAAAATATAGACACCTAAGAATATGTTGAGATCATGTTCGATTGATTTCAAAGGATGAGGGGATCAGCATCTTCCTTTGTTCAAGTTATCTTACAAAAAAAGTTTCCAATTGAGCATCCAAATGGCTCCCTATGAAGTTTTTTATGAGAAGAGGTCTAGGAAACATGCATGCTAGGATGAAGTTGGGTAACAAAAACCGATAGGTCCTCAAATGGTTGAGGAAATGGTGGATAAAGTCAATACCATTCATAAGTACATCAAGAATATTCAGAGTCAACATAAGTGCTTTCCTGAAAATAATCGATGAAGTATATAATTTTATGTTGTAAACATGGTATTCCTTTATATATATATATGGAAGAAGGTGATAATATTTAGGAATATGGAAAATATTATTCTAATATAAATTGTTCCCTTTGAGATCCTTGATTGCATCGGAGCGGTGGCCTATCGACTAGAACTCCCACCTAATCTATGTCAAGTAAATGATGTTTTCCATGTATCCCTCTTGAGGAAGTACATAACTAACCCCTATCATGTACACAATCGATAGGTGGTTCCATTGGAAAATTACCTCTCATATGAGGATTATTTGGTGAAGATCCTAGATTATAAAGACAATGTTCTATGAAATAAGACATTGTGACATGTTTAAGTTTTATGGAGAAATGACAAATTTGAAGAAGTGATGTGAGAACTAGATGAGGTAATGAAACAAAGTTAACCTCAACTGTTTTATTGTGGGAAATGAAAATTTTTAGGGATATATTTCTTAAGGGAAAATATTATAATCACCTGAACTACAATAAATAATATTCCCCTTTTGATATAATTAAATGCATTATTATGTAATATGGTCATAAAAACACATAAACCTCATTGGTTATATATTATTGGATTTAAAATACCTCTAAGTATCATTACCATTTATAATATAGTCATTGAATAGTGATCACATGTTTAGTATAAATATAGAGTTTTAACAGATTCAATTGACATAAAAAAGGAAGTGATGGCCTCAAATAGTAGGATCATGCACTATAAAGCCCATTTATCAAAGAATATGAGGGAGATAGAATATCTGGTATTTTACCTTGACCAATCCATATCTAATATCCAATATCTTAAGCATGATATAATCTATTTATAGAATAAGTTCATGATTGTCGAGATAACAATACAAACCATGTACATTGAACCACCCCATGGAAGTATCATCACACAACTTACTATTAGGGAGTTTGTGGGTGTATTAAAGGGATATTTATTAATACCCTAGAGATATGATTATATATATAATAATGAATATATTTTTATCATAATATTGTTACTTTATAAATGATTTTTATATGGATACTATAAAACATGAATACTATTTTTTGGGTAAGACTCAAATTCGATTAAGGAATTTATTTTTATGAATTAATATATTTTATAAATAAATACTATTTTAATAAAATACTATTATCAAATATTTTTTATTTAATATAAATGGTCATATAGTTTTTTTTAATTCAAATGTACTTTTTATAAGGATTCAAAAAATCGTTTTGTTAAAAACCCATCATTTCTCAATAAATGTCGATTGTTATTTTAAAATTGAAAGGAAAATATTTTTATAAAATGTATATTATTTTTGGAATCATAATTTCAAATTTATCCAATGGTAAATTTTTCATAGTTTTCTGAGACTGATGAATTTGTAGGTAAAATTTAAATATCATATAAATATACAGTGTGTATTATGACATCATAATGACACAAAAATGATTTAATAAATGATATAATGATTATATATGGAAAAATATGTTTTACCCTTAAAATAATGTGATTTTATGTTTATTTTATTAATTTTATAAAGTCTTTATAAATCCTCTAAAAGCATTAATATATTTTAATGTTTTAAAATGATTTCTTTAAGAGTATGACACACCTCCACATAAACAAGGGAATTATTTTAATATGTTCATACCTTTGGATAATAAAATAATTAAAACCTCCCCTATTTATCATAAACCATCTGAAAAACTAGGGTAAGGTTTGTGGTTTGGTTATTTGATTATATAGAGTCCAAAACCTATGTTTTTGAAATATTAAAGAATTCCCCTCTCTTTTCCTATATAAACCCAACCAAGATCCCATTTCTCTTAACTAAAAATAATTGTATCATGTAATTAATCTTCCATCTCCACTCTATAATCCACCCAAGGTAACCAATATTTCAAGAATCCCCTTTTCAAGCTTTTTGAGTCACACACTCATGTAAGGGATTTTTTCCTTTATCCTCTTTATTAAGGTATATTCTTTACCTTATATATTTTACCCTAATTTACATATGATGATATGTGTTATTACATATACCCTTTAATTTAAAATTTATGTTAAAATTATGAGATACCCTTTTCTCTCTCATCAACACATTTTATGAATTTTTATGTGACGTCATTATGCTACCAAAATTCTGTAAAAGATCCTCTCTTTCTCCTCTTTTTTAAAGAAACTTCTTCATTTTATGACCCTTTATTTTGAATTCCTAATGTTGGGGTTTATTTATAAACATTAAAAATACTACCCATATTATTTATAAATGATTATAGACCCATTTTAGTCTCATTTATCTCTCCAATGAAAATTTATGTGCTCTTGTTTTGCTGTCGAAATTTCACCACGGGGATCCATGCCAAAAGTAATGTGTAGTGAATACCCATACCCAATTCCTACCAAGGGACTTCAAAATTATGAACATATACACATTTTATTAGGTAATTATATTTATTTATTACACACTCCTTTATTGAGGAATAAAATATGATGAAAAATTAATCCATGTTGTATGATATATGCAGGACACTTAAGCATGAGAATGAAATGAATGTGATGGGTGTGCCTAGAATTATACAGCGCTCCAATGCATTGGGTAATGTTTAGTATCATGAAATTTTATGTTGGGAAAGAGAGTGAACCTGATTATCTTATGGTACTTTTTCCATTATGATGGCATGGTAGTGATCCTTGACCTTTGTTTATGATGCAGTGTTTTAAGATGTTTCCAAATTTCCATTATCATGATTATCATTCTATATCATGCATTATTATTCATGTTAATTTTGTTACCCATTGATATGCCTATTTCATAACATGAATTACCTTCTTCATTTTATTATTTTTTTATTTCCTTACTAGGCTTTATAGATCAGTCCTTTCTTATATATTTTCCCAGGTTATCACATGCAGTTTTAAGTGTGTTGGAATAGTTCAAACATGTCAAAGAGGTTTTCAATAATGTTGATGTATTCCATGTTTGAAAATTGTTATTAAATGTACCTAATTAACAAATAAACTATACTTATCAATATTTTGGGTAGTATTAAGTGTATTTTTATGTTTTAATCAAGAATTATTGTGTAATAAAGATCAGGGTTGTTATACAAAACAACCTAAATTCTTAATAATGTATGAAAAAACCTTTTTTCAAATAGGATACATAAATCATGTTTCATTTTATAGAAGAATCATAAAAATATTTTCTAACTATATAATTAATCAACTACATATACTTAAATAATAAGAATCAACCTATAATAAAACAATTCTTACTATATTTTATGAACATAATATTACATCATGTTTCATCAATTCTCTTTTATATTGGAGTCTATGTTTATTTTTAAAAAAATTTATGCACACCCGATATATAATACCCATGTAGTGACTCGTATTTTCCATTTATTATTTTTAGATTTTATGTGGATTGTTTTCAAGACCAGGAACTAGTAAGGTGAGTAATTTTGAGTCCCGATGTGCCCAAAATAAATGTTTGAAATATATTAAAAATATTAAAAAATTATGCTCATGAAGTTTTACTAAAAAAGATAAATAAAATATAAACATGGACCCAAATCATAAATTTGAGGGGACTGTTGGGTATAGAATGTTAGGTTTACCCTAAGTGCGCCATAACATTTGTTGGCACATATCATGTGTAGAAAATACATTATTGGTGTGGAAAAGAGAAAATAATAAAATAAATTATTTTATTCTATTTTGATGATGAAGCGACATAATCGCTTTTATAAATAAATGTTTATGGGTAATTACTAGATTTATCCACTAAACCATTGGAGAGAATTGAAGGAGATTCTATTAGCAGACGAAGATTAAATTTTACATTGTTGGCCCGTGTGAGACAAAATCGAAGGATCTCACCAAAGATCATGGTGTGACTCCCTTATTCATCAACGATTGATCCAAATCGAGGTAGGAAATTTTCTGAATTTATTTTATCTCCCCGTTATTAATTTCTACAACTAACCTAAATCAATCAATTAATATATTGATCTAAAATTTGATCATCTTGTGGGTTGGGATTATTTGTAGGGTTCTTTTAGGAGATTATATTTGTGATTTAATTATTGACGCTTGATTATTATTCTAATGGAGACTGAACGTAGCCAACTAAAACATTGGCCTAGGTTTACTCCTCGTGTTTGTGGTTGTTCCTTTCTCCTTCAATTCTTTGTTCATAGCGGGTGTTCCTCATTTGGACCATGGTCCAACATATCCCGATGAATCGATCATTTTGAATCTATTTCTTTTCACAACAATCTGATATCTTATCAAAATCCCTATCCCAAGTCTCATATTACACATGAACATGTTTTCACTACACTCTCACTATATTTATGGTATATCCCTATGATACTTCTCAATATAGTATAAAATCTATATTAGATTCTCCTAAAAGGATGTATCAATACCTAGCTCAATGACATCAATGTATATCAAGGGATAAATGTTAGGATGTTATCTATGATGTTGCAATTTTTGAAAAATTACATGCAAGGAAATGTATCACTGTGGAAGGAAAAATATGTACACCACTGGACCGAACCTCCCCATTATTTCAAACGGCTCAAAAAATCCAGTCTCTAACTTTTCCTATTTTGTGATTCAGCCTTTCACCAACCTAGGGTACACCCATTGGAAAACATGATTACTTACCTAAAACTAAATAGGTAGTCTCTTAAGTCTAGATTTTGGTTTCAACTAGATTAGTTCAGTAACCATCCTCTTTCTAATCATCCAAACCTACTCATATATCTACTTCACATGAGTAGGTCTAATGAGTGCTGACTCACCTAACTCAAATATAAAATATGTCAACAACATGGCCTTCCATATAGGTCCACAAAAGGTTCCATTTGTAATAATGACTTGAATATATATTTATATATAAACTCTATGAGTTCCATATTCTTCTACCATGAAACATCTAAATCTAGTGAACATGATCATGAAATATCCTCTAGAATCTAAATCATAAAATCAGATCCTTATGATGTATTTAGAAGAACATGTGATCCTAGATCCTTATGAATACCCCTCAAGAACAAAAATGTGGAATTAGGATATTTTTTAGAAATTAAATTCCTTTAAACACCATGAAATTAAAATATTTTGAACATGTATAGACTACCGAGATCATCAATGGTGAAGGTATCCCTAATGGGAAAGAATTTGGCTACCTTTATCAGACAATGTATGATTGGTGTCATTCTTATAGGGATTCTATGGAAATCCTGTCACAAAATACATTGTGAAATCATCACATATTAATTAAATAATGGTATGACGATGAAATATCCTAACAAGCCTCTGATTCTTGTCCATTGCATGCTAACAGGGGATGCATTTAGATTTGATGCCTACTTCCTACCTTTTCATTCCTAGCAACTATTATTATCTACAAAGGCTGAGATTCATCTATTCCAAGGTAGGGAATACCTCCAATATATAATCATGAAAATCCCTCATCATTTCCTCATGCAATACCATTGGAACCCATACTCTTCCATGGATAATAAGAACTTCATCACTTCCATGAGACCATATTGATGGTGGGTCCCCATCATATAACATATCCCATCCGAATTAGATAACTTAAAAATTTTAATCTAGTCCAAAATAATGGGTAATACATATATCGATATTAAAGCTACTTGTCCCTAAGAATCATGAATATATAGATGCATTTTTTAAAGAGTGCCATCAGTTTCCACTCATCACAAGAATCATGTAGTACATATATTTTATCAATTCATATCTTGTATTCAACAACAACATTTCCTTTTCCTGGTTTGAATATCTTCCCAAAGTTGACACAATTTAGATACTGAATCTACCTAATTTTTTAAAGGTTTAGGTCCCGCTATGAAAATATATACATGATTTTCTTGTGGTCCATATACACAAAAATCATCCCACCCAAAATATAGTGTATCCAATATATCAATGTGTGTACCACCATAGCTAACTCCATATCATCATCATCCTATCAATTTTTATTAAGGAAAGAATGAGTACAAACCAAACCATCAACCCCACAACCTATCAAAAGAGGGCCTATGGAGGTCTGAAATAATGCAGGCTGAGGGTATCCCCCCTGGTGAAGTTCACCCCTTCGGTTTTGAGAGTATGGATATTATGAACAAAAACCGGGTCTGGACTAATGACCTCCAAAGACGCAAGATAGTCCGCAACTTGATTTCATTCCCTCTAGGAGTGCATCACTTTAGTAGTGTTGGTGATCATACCTCTACATTTTCTGATGATATAGGTGATAGAACAAGGAGTGGGGCAAAGTTTATTAAGGACATCATGGAGAACTTTTGAGTCTATTTCAATCTCTGAAATGTCAATACCTTCCTGGTGGTAGAGAAAGATACCCAACATCAGAGCCTTGGCTTCGGCCTGAAGAGAAGAACCTTGGACAAGGTGAGAGGAGAAGGCTAGTGTTGAGGTAGACTCTAGATACATCATAGTACAAAATATATCATTCTTTAGGTATAAAAAAGTGAGAATCAGTGATGAGGTCAGCCTGCTCTTTAGCTCCTAGAAGGAATCCCATCAAGAATCTGACTAAACAATCATCACACCTTTCTAGGTTATCCCGGACATCATTGCTACAATATGGGAGAATTAATAGTAAAAATTATGATAATATCCAACTATTCCAAGAAAAATATGATTCTTAAAGATATTATAGGTTTCTTCCAAGATACCATAACTGCAAAAATATCCAATTTCACTGACACTCCATTCTGTGAGATTACAAGACCTATGAAGTGGACATTTTCAATCTAAAAATAGAATTTTGATAGCTTGGTGTATTGAAAATTATCTGAGAATTTATTCATGATGATGTAATGATGTTTGTAATGATCATATGAATAATGGAAGTACACAAATAATTCATTGAAAACCCCCACAAAAAACTTATCAAAAATGGATGGAAAATCCAGTTCATCAAGACCATGAATACCATTGTAATTTTTTTCTTACGGAACATCATCACCATGAACTTTTAAAATACATAGATAATATAAAAAGTAGTTTGGTCTATTCACAGTGATACCAAACTCAATAGATAGTACCCTAAACTAAATTCAGTATTGGAGAAAATCCAGGAACCTCTAGGCTAGTCATAGAGATTATCATTGCACAAAATAGGATATTGGTTCTTGACGTGCATCTAGTTCAATAATTGATAATACACATACGTGCATAATTTTACATCATCATTCTTGGTTAAAATCATGGGAGGACCCCATGATAACATACTAGATTATATAAACTCCTTGTATTCTATATCATCTAAATGAACATTCAATTCCTAAAGCTCTGATAGTTTCATCCTGAAAGGATGGATAGAAACTGTCTCTGCTCTCAGAACCTACTTGATTGTGATCCTGATCTTCCCCTCATTTGGAAATCCATATAATTATTTATGGAAAATCTTAAATAATATCTACTACTAGAGGGAAATTTTCCTGTTATATTTCACCATCGTCTAGATAAAGACCTGCTATATGAGACATGGGACAATCTGATCTAAAATTAATTAGTACTGCATGACCAGCATGAATATCCTACACACCTTGGTCAAAATATATACCTCCTTATAGAGATAAAAATCTATATCTCCTTTGGTAATAGTTGATGTGCGCCTAATATAGAAATAACCAATCAATACCTAAAAAAAATCTAAACATGACATTTCTAGAACAAATAGTTCCCAAATTTAAAGGTAACAACGACTTTCTAGAGAAAATTCCTTGCAACATTTGATATTCTATGACTGAACTCTAAAAGATGTTTTGATGGTCAAGACACCATCCAGTCTATTCAAAACTAATCCCAAACCATTTGAAAAAATAGAATATATAATGGAATTTGGTTCTCTTGTATATCAAAACACATAAAATGGTAGATGATACAATAATTATACATATAATGGTATAATGTTTTTCATGAAAACTATCTAAAGAACATTACATATCCTATAGCTGACTCGCCCATATATATTGGGATTCAGTCTGAATCCTATGTGCTACTCCTTCTGGATGGTACTTCCACTTCTGTGCTAGGGTTCTCCATCCCCATATTCTACATGAACACCCATTGGTACTCCATCCACCTATCTACTAAGGGGTAGTTGAGTATTTCCAAGACTATTGTACCTTTAATAATCCCTTTCCACTATTCTGTTTCTACATACCCATACAAAACCTATGCAAGTTAACCAACATGCTTCAAGTGTTATATTCTGTAGTGGGGTAAAGACATTGAGACTATCTGTTTCTAAACATGACACGTTGATATCACTACAATGGAACATGGTCCTGATATGGATTCCAACTATGCAGGCTTCTCTTCCCACTATTTTCTTGGTGATAAATGTCATAGAGGCGCTACTTTCCTCTAGGAGAAGAGCTCCCAATTTTCCATGCTAAAATAGCTTGTCCACTGATCGGGGACTCTAAGAGATTACCTTCCATGTTGCAATCCTAATTAATCACATCTGAAAAGCTACTTAAATAGAATATTTTCACCTAATACCTGATATCATAGAGAATAGATTCCTCAAAAAAACTCACCTGATGATTTGATTGGATTCTAAATACATAAAAAGGTGTTATAGGTTAGTGTAGCATTTGATGTAGTCCATCATTGACATTACATCTTGTGTAAAGTGATAAAAATCATGATCATTCTCATCCCTCAATGTATTTAGATAGAATATTT
Organism: Viscum album; assembly: GCA_963277665.1. NCBI lineage: Eukaryota > Viridiplantae > Streptophyta > Magnoliopsida > Santalales > Viscaceae > Viscum > Viscum album. The sequence continues at coordinate 406,817,936 of OY728129.1, read as the reverse complement.
TATAGATCATTGACTCAAATTCCTTATAGGATAACATATATTTCAACATGGTTTTATTTATAATCTCCTACCAACACTTGAATGGTCCACAAAGCATCTAAGAATCATGTTTCATCCTCCTATACATGGGTGTCTCATAGTGCATGATGATCATCATAATTGACTCGATCCAGTACTTGGTTTCCTGAGGACCTCTATCCCCTAGGCACATTGTAAGATATTACAGTTGGAACTATCTCTTCATCTCAAAAAATTAAGGTGTGGTGGGAATAGTCTCCTTATCCAGGGATTACTTGACCCTATATATGTTTTCATAATGATGGATATTTATATGATTCCTAGAAGGTTCAGGAATATATTTCCTAACTATATGATGAGCATGGTGATTTCTACCCTCCTATCACTCAATCTGAAGATAATGTGGAGGAATTTTTCTACAAGGAACAAGGTACTCCATAAAACACATGATACCCAACACGGTCAACATTAATAAGTGAAAAAATGGAGAACCACTATCCCATGGATCTCTCCACATATGGAATAACAAGTAAATTAGAATAACATAAAATTTTCATTCATTTATTTTTATATAATATATCAAGAAGTTTCATTCCACAATTCACCAAGAAAAATATATCACATTCCTTAATTATGTCCCTATCATGAAAAATGCATGTCAGTATATATCTCTACATGCCTATCATGATGCATGCATACTCAAATTGTTCCATACTAGCCCACGAGTATAGTCTCAATAAACAATAACATGAAATAATAAGTGAATTTCCCAAGGTGATATAATATAAACCATAATAAGTGAACAACATGAAAAACAATACCATCCCTAGGCACATGGATTTCACACCATATATGGGTTAGCTACTCCCATTCCCAATATCATTTTCATTTCCAAAAATACCTTAGTCTTCTTTAAAAATTTTCTGAATAGTAATGTATTTAAAAAGAAAAACTGACCCATTGATACAAATTTTTAATGTTCTCATATTTTAAACACCATGACATGACCAAATCAGGTCAAGTATGTGGCCCCAATTGAACCTCCTTATACGCCAGAGGCTTTTGACTAGAAGTGGGGTTGTGAGGAACATTATAAAACTACTATACTGCATGGTACAAAGTTACAAAAATATCAGAAATAAATACTAGAGTAATTAAAAATTTAAAAAAAATATATACCCAATAATAATCCAAAGGAAATAAATTTATAAATAAAATAATCATATTATAGTAGAATCCTGAAATATAAAAATGAGTGTGAAAATGAAGTATTGTAATTCATAAAAAATGAAAGCATTCTGAATAAAAGGCTCCATATACATGGTCCTAAACCCCATGTTGGTTCCCCCATCATGCTCCAACCCATATATCAATAAAAAGAAGTCTATTTACCATCTCTAAACCTAATCCATGTATTCTACCTAGGTAACAAATGATGTTCCAAATTTTTTGTGAGTAAAATTCAACAGTTCAACTCCACCATCTCAAAACAAAAATCAATATGTATAATAAGTTCATGAAATAAAGTGATAATAAAATGGTGTTAATTGACTAACTAATATAGAACATCAAATAACCCTTCGAACCTTGAGCTCTAGGTTGACATATGGGGTCATCGAAGCCTATTTTGACACCATGAAAGATTTCTCTATCTAGGGATGGATCCACCTTATCATTAAGGATTTTCATAGTCGGTGGATGATTATCCTACCATGGATGAATCTCCCATATCATATCATATAAAATTAGTCCCTTCCCCCATAATCATCATCAGTTTCATTTTTATTCAAGAAAACAAAGGAGACAGGAAAGGGAAACAGGGCCTAGGGAGGCCTAAAGTAATGAAGACCGAGGGAATCCCCTTGAATCAGGTTAACCCCCTCAATTTTCAAGGAAGAAACGTTGAGTAAGCGCTTGACGTTAGATCCTTGTTCAGCCAGAGAAGCCAGGTGGTCCGCCACTTTATTCCCCTCATGCCAGGTGTGGGAAACCTTGACATTGTTATTAAGGATTATCCTGCATTTCCTATTGATGTAAGAGATGTGCCAAGGAGTGGGACATTTTCCCTAGAGGGCATCATGAATAACCATTGAGTCAGTTTCAACCTCATAAGGATAGATGTTCACTTGATCGCAAAGGCTTAGGCCTATAAAAAATGTCATTGCCTCTGCCACTATGGAGGTACCATTTCCATAAAACATTGTATAGGCCAACACCACACTGCCTGTGCTATCCCAAACTACTCCTCCTCCCCGCATGCTTCTAGATATGCATGATCCATCCATGTTCAGCTTCAGGACAACATTAGGTGGAAACCACCAAACCCAATGACCCGAAAGCCTTGGGGAGGGGAGTGAACTGTTGGAGAAGATACCATAATCCCCCGAAGGGATGGAGCTTCCTGCTAATTTTTAATCTACGAAACCATATCAATTAGGAGACTCCTAGCCCTTGCGATGATGGACATCCCTTTGGAATAGTACCCCTCATAACGAGATCCTTTTCGGGCTTTCCATAAACACTAGCACCCAGCGCTTAGGATCACTGTTCTTGCAGAAACCTCTGGACCCACCTGCTCTGTTCCATTATACCAGTGATCCAAGAAAGGAGATTCCCTCTGTTCATGTGAAGAGTATGTTTTGAAGCCACCTAAATCTCTCCAAACATCCTACTCCCAATCACCTTCAAAGAAAATGTGGCTCGTAGTCTCCTCCTGCATGTTCTTACAGCAGAGGTAATGGGAAGCAAGGCTAATGCCCATCCTTTTGATGTTATCATCTGAAGGGATTGCTTGGTTCCTGATCTGCCAGAGGAGAAAATTATACTTCATTGGAGTCTTGTTGCACCAAACCAGAGCATTCCATCTATCCTATTAAACCAGAGGATGGGATGACCAATGGAAATCCTTAGAATTAGACCTCCCTGAGCTGGAGGGAGTGAAGATGCATCTGTCCTCTTCCAAGTTGATGGCAATAAGATCAAAAACCGTCCTTTGGTCCAAGTCCATAACTGACATGAAGAAAGAAGGGTGAAGACTTGCCTCCTTGAAGGAGATGTTGGGAGCTGAGAAACCTGGATAACCTGTGGCTTTGCCTGCCCAGTTGTACTTCCAGAACAAGATCTTTCCCTCCCCTGCCTAGTTGTGCTTCAAGAATCATGCCCTTAGGATTCTATTGAATGTTCACATTACTCTTAAAAGGTTTATATCCCATGATTATTACCCTTTAGTGGTCTATGAACCACACATATTACCCTCAAGTAGGATCATAATCATGATCCTTGACCTCATGTGTCACATATCGTTCTCTCAAGAACTGAACAACCCATATAATTGAAAATAATAAATATCATGAATCATATAACATCAATCCCTCATGATTCAATCATAGTACATTCAATATAGGAAAAATTATTGAAATAATACTAAGGCTAAGAACCGAGGATATCAAACATATCATCATACCACCACAACTCATAATGGTTAATATATCAAATTACCATTTATTTAGTCCAATATATTTAATTCATCATTCTCACCTAAAGGTCATCAACATTCCAAATCATGTGCTCAAACATTCCAAAGAAAAATCATTTTTTAATCCAAAAAAAATTTATCACAAAATAGGTGAATTTATAAATATTAAGCGTAGGATCACCCTAAGGATGGCCACAAGCCTAGTCTATATGAAAATAGATTCAATGAAATATGATGAGGAGTATAACAAAATATTATCATCTAGTAATCAATTATCTAGTTATTCAGGTTGTGCGTATGATGTGTCATCACAAATCACAATAATTACATATACATAAATAATTAAAAAATAATGGGATTCATTATAGAGATCATAACAATATACATTGATCAAATCCATACACACAATAGAGACTGATAATGAAAAATTAATTCACTGTATATTAACAAGCAAAACCTTGATCACAAAACATCATAGCCAAAACCTAATTCAAAAGGTGGTCTTGCGATTACACTTCTATAATGGAAGATCATGGAAGGAACAAGAAATCCAAAGTAAGGGAACACATTGGAGATCAAACACCAGGTCTGGACTTCCATGGGGGAAGAAATGTCATGAAAATCACATGGAGTAACCCTAGGGTCTAAGAGAAGAAGATTAATGTTGAATGAGGAAAAATATAATCCTATAATGAGATTAAAACTATTATACTTGAGTAATTCACACCATGAAGCACTTTCATGGTGTGAAATAAATATACAATGAAAAAGTTGTCGCATCTGATTTAATTTCCTTATTTTAATCATTTCACAACATGAAATAGATTCACAGACTAAAAAAATTCACATACTGATACTAATTCATGGATTATATTGAGCGATGGATTCACATAGTTAATTACTTACATGGTGTGAATATGTCTAGTAGACAGTACTCGCAACAAAATTATGCAGAAGATCCTAATAAGCCTTCAACTCTACTTCAGACCAAGAAGCTTCCCTTCACAACATTATACACATTTATAGCTAGAATCCAATAATTAAAAAAAACATACATCACCAAACATTAGGTCATTTTTCTTGAAAAATTCTCTCCATCCCCAAAAGTATCAACCACCAGGGTTTAAAATAAGAAAAACCCAAGTAAGATTAGGCTGATAAAAACTATATGATGGGTGTAATTCATGAAATAAGGGATCTTACCAAATTATTTTCTATTAGGATAAAAATAATCCAAAAATTATGGATAATTACTATTAGTTTTTTAATAAATTTTATTATGATATTATAAAAGTATTTTTCATATATGTTGACATCCTTTACTATTTTTTATGATTCAATGGTGACACAATATAATGAAACTATCCAAATTCTTCCTCTAGAATTATTATTATAATGCATTATAGATATATTCATGGAATCCATTTCTTTATCATGAGTCAATTATGCTATGTTGTAATTATAAATATTTTAAATTTCATTTTACACACACATGTATTATATAAAACAATATGATAGGTGGGTATGTTATAGAAATCCAATGTATTGTGTAATGTTTAAATCTCATGAGATGATCTGGAATGAGGAGCAAACCCAAACCCCTAGAGAACTCTATAAACTATGTAATAGGTGGTTCCAACATAGCCATCCAATTTATTGGTGTAAAGAACTATTTCTCATGATTTTACATGTCAATGATTAGGGAGTAAAACTTACACATCAAATGACTCAATCCACTATTTTGTTGTGGTTTTGGTGGCAAGACTTATCATAAAGGATGATTTTATATTCTTATGTATATTAAAAATTCTTAATCCTATGTTGTTATTTAATATATTATGATTATTAACTCATGATTCAGCTATTTAAATATCATTCCTAATGTTATAAAAAATATTATTGAATGAATCATGATTTTTGATCTTATTGGGAATGATTCTCTTTTGTTATGAACATGTATCATAATTATATTATCATATATATATAATCATCATATTCCCAATTATGATCTTTGATTGATATCTCTTATTATTACCCTTAATGTACATTTGATCTCACCCTTTCTTATTATTTCAATCCCCATGTTATAAATAAGTGTATTATGTATGATGTTAATGAAAAGGTATCACTTGAGAAGAATATTTTACAGAGATATTGAAAATGGTGTCAAATTAGTTGGTCATGTATATAATCTATAAAGTTAATAAGAATATAAGATCATATGTGTATTTAATTTTTAAATATAATGAATAATAATGTAAAATAATTTAATATTTATGTTTTTTATGCATGGGTCAACTCTGTTGGTAATATATAATGATTTATTTTTTTCCAAAAGTTATGAAGAACAAGAGGGAAAAACAAAAAACAACTATTGTTCAATGAAACGTGATGTAGGATGAACTTAAAACATCATAGGTTGAAATGAAGGTGACATAATTTAGAACAAATAATGAATGATTTCCCTTTACATATGATTACTTACTCTGTTTAGTGCTTCTCAATACCCACACTAGCCATTTTGGTTCTAGTAAGTGACCAAAGGCATGAAATTGATATGGGGACATGTATTCTCAATATAAAAAAATACTATTTGATCATAGTTCTATGATTTCCTTAATATCCAAAAATGTATATAATATTATTAATTGTAATCCAAAATAAATATATTCTAAATTATCAATGAAAACTTCTGATAGTATGATTATTTCACCTTGTGTCAATAAATTATATAAAATATAATTTTAAAGAAATATTATTCCTTTAAATATTGTTTTTACCTATTCATTTATTATTTATGTGATTTTGGGAATGGATTTTCTCTATAAACATATATTTCATACAAATATCCATGATACAGAAGTCACATTTCAAATTTTAAATCATTCTATGATCGTTTATTGATGTATGGCTAACTCTGAACTCCAAATGGAAACTACTTTCATTATATGGGTCATACTACCTGATTATGTCGGTTATTTATCACATATTCTTTTGGAGAAACATAAAATTGATGATATTATACTTTTTAATTAATAAATTTTTGTTTTCATAATGAGTTTCATGGTCTTCCATAGGCCTCTAAGGTTTAGTTTTCCACATAACTCATTACTAATTATATTACAATATCACTAATTCTTAATAATATGTTCCCAATTGAATTAGAAATTTTAAAGAAGCATCCTAATGATAATAATTGAAAATTATTTATATTCCCATGTTCTTCCCCATAGCATACACCAGTTCAAATTGTCCTTAAGAAGAATAGATCAACACACCATTGTATTAATGATTTTAAAATTAACAAAATAAAATTAAATAATATGAATCCACTGCCACATATGGATGATTTATTTTGTCAATATATATGATATAAATACTTCCTAATGATTTATTATTGATAAAGATATAACCAATTAAGAGTGAAAGGATATCTTGTACCAAAGAAAAAATTTAGTACAATATATAGACACTATAATTTCAGAATGATTCTAGTTGTACTTATAAATTCCCTAACTTTATTCATAGATCTTATGAATAGTGACTTCAAAAATACCTCAACCAATTTATTGATGTTATTATTGATGATATAAACATATATTCTAAGATAAATGAGAGAACGAAAATATCTTAATGATTTTGTTGGAGAATTTAAGAAATTAGAAACTACAAAAACTATTAATTATGGATATAGAATGTACAAATAATTGATTTTTTATGTATAGAATGGGTAAATATGTATATTCTTTAAATCTAGATGTAATATAATAATGTATCAAACCTTCCATTGTAACAGAAACCCTTGATTTTATTATATTAGATGGATACTATTGATGCATTGTGAATTTTTTTACAACTATCAAATTAATTATCCATGTTAACAAAAAAAGAGTGTAAAGATCCTTTGTATAGAGTAATGTGAATAAATTTTTAAGGATCTTAGTAAAAGGTTGGCCATTTCCGCTACACTCGCATTATCATGTAATATATATAAGTAATTTATATATATATATATAAATTAGGGTATAGATTGGAATGTGTTATCATAAAAATTTTATGTTGGTATATTATTCCTAACATCAAATGAATGTCCTTAAAAACAATACCCTCTACAGAATTTGGTGCTCACTATGGTAATAATTTCATTACTGAAATGGATTCATTACCTCTATAGTGAAAATTACTAAATTTATACTAATCATAAGATCATAATATATATATATATATATATATTCACACATAATGTTTTGAACATGTGCCAAAGGATATGGTTGGAATTGATCAAATACATTGAATTATCAATATATTACTACATTGGGAAGGAAATTAATGTGGAAAATGCTCTAACTAGGAAAGATCAAATAATATTATCAATGAAAATAAAGAATTAGACCCAATAATCATGGAATTATAAAGGTTGTACCTTGAATATTATGTGAAGGTGAGAAAGCATATCTTTCCAAAATATATTCTCAAGCAGCCATCTCTATGAAGATAAAGTAGAGAAAAAGGTAGAAAATAAGCTATAACATAATCTTGGGTATATTTTGGGGTAAAATTTTGAAAATTATGGAATTATAAAATTAAAAAATAGATATCCATCCATACAATACTAGTATGGGAAAATGAGTTATTATATAATGCACATAGATAAATATTATCTACCAATCCTATAAAAACAATGATGTATAGATATCTCAAGAAGAATCTTGGGTATGAAAAGTTAAAGAGGATGAATCCAAAGAACATATATCAATTTTTATTATTCTATAAATATTATTATAAATAATATAAGTATTAGTGGATAATGAAACCATTACCCATACCTTTATGAAAATTGGACAAAATCACTATAGATTTCATTGTTGGTCTTGTTAGGACTTCTAAAGGACATAATTATATTTGGGTTATAGTTGATATCCTTATGAATTCAAAACACATAATTTATATTTGAGGAGAATTATCAATCAATGTACTTTCGATGATATATATAAATGAATTTTTAATGATTTATGGTGTACCACTTTCTATTATATCTAATCGGGATATGAGGTTTACCTCAATGTTTTGGAAGAGTCTTCAACGGAGTTAGATATAGTGTTGTGCTTCAACACTTCGTATAATCCCCAAAATGATGGATAATTTTAATGGATGATATAAATTATAAAGGTTATGTTGAGTTAATTATTAATGTATTTTGGAAGAATCTGAGATCAAAACATTCCCCTAGTGGAGTTCTCATTAAAAAAAATTATTATAGCATTGAAATAGGACCATATGAGGCTCTAAATGGGATAAATTTTGGAACACCAACATGTATGGATTAATATGGAGAGTGTAAGCTATTGGTACCTAATTTTCCTCAAGAAACATTAGATATAATTTAAACCATTGAGAGAAACATTAAAATGTTGCAAGTTAAAAAAATAACTACATTGACAATCATCAATTAGATTTGGAGTTTGAAGTTAATGATAGTGTATTCCTTAAAATATAACCATGAATGTGGGTTATGATATTTGGGAATAAGGAAAATTTTAACCATAGATATATTGGAAATTTTAGATATTTGATCATGTGGGGAAATATCTTACCCTATTGCATTTCCATCGAGCCACTCCAAAGTTCATCATATGTTCCATGTATCAATTTTGAGAAATTACATAGAATCTGATTAACATATATTGAAATCAATAGTTATAACTCTATAAAATTATCTCTCTTTAGAGTATAGATCAATTGAAATCATTGATTATAGGGAAAATTTACTATGAAATAGGAACACTCATCTACAGAAAGTTTTCTAAATAAATAAAAATATTGAGGAAGTAATGTGGGAACCAAAAACTATAATGTGGTAGAAGTACCATCATTTATTTTCTTCAAATTTACATCATTTTTAGGTTGAAATTATTTTAAGGGGGTATAATTTATCACCCCATGATTTTATGATGTATTACCACTTAAATATATAATATATTGATAAATAATTTCAAAATCAACACCAAAATAAAACAAACTATAAAACCATTCATTCAACTAAAATAAAACAATACAAGATAAACCTTAATAAATTCTTATAATAAAATATGAAAACTAATTAAGAAGGCTAAGAGAGTAATAAAACCATAAGTAAATAAAAATACTACGTATATAAATAATTTATCCTCATGATTTTCAGTGAAGATCACAACTCCTATTATACTGATTGAAATTTTTTTGAACATTAGAAATACAATAGACATTTTGAGAGGGATGTAAATAAAAAATATAAATGATTTTGGTCATTTATAAAAGGGTATATATTGGAATGAAATATGGCATTTATATATTAGGATATTAGGAACATAACCATTGAATATACGGTTATTAGAAATATGCTAATTGGAAATATAGACATTTGGTATACATATATAATTTTGATATATTTAATTTGCATAATGTTAATAAAAAATTTCAAATTATATAATTCACAAACAATAAATAGTGGGAAAATATAAATTATATTTAATATATTTTATTGTAATTTTTTATGTATTAATTGTTATTATTTTTTTTGAAAAATGATTTGATGTATTTATATAATTCAAGTAAATATTTTAATATCATTGATTTATAAAATTATATGGTAAGAAGATAATTACATAATTCTAAATTATTATGGCTAAAATCATTTATTGTTAAAAAGGATATTTTTGAAAGAATTTTTTCTTGTGTGATGTATTTTTATATTAATTAATTAAATTTATTACTTCAAAATGATTAATCCAATATGATGTTTAAATTTATAAACAATTTTATTAATACTTATTTTTTTGGTAAATGATATGAAATACGATAAATAAGAACAACTATTTAAAAATCAAATTTTGAATAACAATGATATATATATATATATATTGTTTTCATCAAAAAGATAAATTTGTGATATTTAGATATTAAATTAATTAATTGGATTGCAAATTTTTAATCATGAAATCAAAATTATGTAAGTAGGTTAATTTCTTTTTTGGAAATAAAATGAAGTTACTAAGCTAACAATTGAGTTACCACTGAAAATGAAAAATGGGGTAAAGAGGCTTAAGTAAGTTGTAATGATATAAAATACCTATATATTTATCATTAAGCCATGTTTATTAGGTAATTCACAAACTATATGAATTATTCTCAACTTTTTACACCCTTTTTATTTAAATATACAATTAGTACACATTACGAAATGGGTATTTGTGAAAATGCAACTCAAAACACAACTATAAAAGGACCCCCTTTATACATATTCCAAACCACGCTTTTAATTTGAAACTAAAATGAATACCTACAAATTTTTAATTTTATAAATATTTCATGTTTTTTTGGTAGTCTCTAGTTCAAATAATGAATCCTAAACCCTTTATTCTAAAATAACTCATACCATGAAGAAGTGAATTCATCAAAGTGAGTACCAAGATATTTAACAAATTTTAGATTACAATCTCATATAAAATATTTTTAAATATCATTATACTATTTTTTCTATCTATATTAAAATATTTATTCTTATAAATAAATTATATTACAATTATATAACATTATACACATACCCATCTATTAGTATGACATGAGCTTATTTGGGTCTTTTCAACCACCCAAAAGAACGATTTCATTCTATATTTAAAATTTTCAATGTGATTGAGTATCATGACATTAGAACTAATAATATATGATATTAATGAGAATTTTATTTTATATAATTCTTTCTTTAAAGGATATACTAAATTTTTTGATAAATATAAATTAACTTTTAGTTATCATTAAATTAACTAAAAAAATCTCTTCATAGAAACCAATCTTGTGAACTATGAAAATATATTCCATAAAGTGGAAATGGGGATACAATAATAATTTGAAAACAATTATTCCAATTCCTTGAATAATCTAGTATTGATGACCTTGTTATCAAATAATGAGGGTTTACATCACTATTTTGAAAAATGTATAGAATACTAAAATTGGTAAAAATAAGATGTTTAAAATTAATGACAACTAATTAATATGTGTGTGATGAAAAAATATAAATAAATGTTATTAATCATAAATAACATGAATTGGTATTTAAGTAAGTGATTAAGATGTATATGTTTATTATATATGTGGTTAAATAACTTTTGAAAATGTATAAATAAAGGTAATGGTTTCTAGTTTCAATTTTCCTTTCAATGAGATATATTCCCTATTCAACACCAATATTATTTTTTGTGGTGTTTATATTGACTCATGGATGAATATCAACATAATTTATATTATATTAAATGGATTTAATAGTCTATCATAGGACTTTTACTTCAATGTATTTTGATTTGAAATTTAATAATTTAATAATGGTTTCTTTTCCAAAATCACTTAAAATATAGATTGACTCAGTGGTAATCATAATGATCTTCAGTGGGATATTATTCCACATATCCCAAGTTTGAGTTATAGGGGAGGAGAATAAAAAATCTAGATTCTAGGGGATAATACCTACCACCTGTAAAGTGGAGAGGAGTTTAGCCACCACATTTCTAGTTGATGGGGCCAAATTTATCGTGGAATATAGCCTACCTAGGATCATTACCTAAAAATGAACATTTTATGTACTAATACTTGGTAGGATATAAACCACACTATAATATTATGTATTGGTTTTAAACTGAACTTTGGATGAGGTTTTAGAGATTAATGTATGATTTTTCCATATTGGATAACTTGTCCTAAAAAATTGAGTTTTGGAAAATATCTAGAGAAAGGGAGAATTAATTTTCATTCTTTTATAGATATAATGATCCCTTAAAGGTTAATTATTTTCCTCCAGTCATTAAAATTCAACTCAAATATTCATAAAAATAAGAGATGAAGTGTAAATTCATTAAAGAAAAAACAAAGGATGAAATAGTTATTATGAAATAAATCATGTAAGGAAAATTTAACATGTTCTATATTATGAAACTAAAATAATCCATCATCATTAAGGAAGGTATCAAGAAATAATAATGTTAAACTTTTACTGTTATTTTTATGAACTGATGATCTTTTTTCTCATCATAGATCTATGGTTACATGGTCGTTTACTTTATATTGATCATGTTACCTATAACTCCATCTTAGTATTTGGGAGTTAATTTTCTCTTAAACATACATATTTCAATATACCCTAAATGTTATAATTTCCTTGGTTTCGAATCATGGGGTATTTCAATTGAACTTTACATTTTATACATTCACTTTTTTAGGGATTTTTTATTTTTTCCTTCATATGTGATTTTCAATGAAGTAATTTTCAAATATTAAAACATAAATGATAGTTAAAATTTTCAAGGGTATAATTTATTTAAGGGTATTAAATGTATTACCCAATTATTTTATAATATATTTCACTTTAAATAATTTAATTTCACTAATGGTTTGTGATACACATAATGTTGAGTTCAAAATAATTGTTATACTCTACTAAAATATTATTATTTTGAAATAGACATTGTAACCTAGAATTTATGTTGGAGATTATGAAAATTATTAATAATATTATGAAAATTTAAATATTTAACATAGATAAGATGAATTAATTGGTTATAAATTTATTATAGATGAAAATAAAATCACTTGAAAGTTAAAGAGTTATTTAAAAAAAAATATTTTTATGTTAACAGTGGTGTTTTATAAATTAAATAAATCATGTCACATGAATTATTTTAAGGTATTTAAATATTATATATGCATTCATATTTTGACCATTAATATAATATTTTTTTTAATCATGAGATAATAATGTATCATATTTTATGCTTAAAAATAATATTCTTCTAAAAACTGTTTTCATTGAGTTTTGCACACTTATATAAAAATTAATTCATTTAACTTTTAGAAAATGTATTTGAAAAAATAAAATTTATTTTTGATAACATTATACTAAAATCACCTTAGAGTTAATTTTTTATAATTTTATAAAAATATTAATTTTTCGATGAAAAGAGATAAAATAATAGTTTTTCTTAAGAATTATGTTTTTGTTTAAATCATTCAAAAATATAAAATGTGTTTTAAATTTTTTTTTAAATAAAATTAGTCCAATATTATTATTAATATTCCAATTTTGGTCATTTAAATCAGATATATGTTCAAATTTGATATAAAAACCTTTTATACTTTTGAAAACATTTCCTTTGGAAATTGTTATTTCATCCAGTCTCTAAGTTTAATTTTAAATTAAATTATACCACTTATAGGAATTGAATATTATAAAATGTATTAAATATTTTTAATGAGAATAATTATTATCATATAATAATTTAAAATTAATTTTTGGTAATAATAAATAGTAAAAAAAATTAATTACCACTGTTATGGTTGAAATTGGTTTTATGGTGGTTTAAACCAAAATATATGGGTATTTTTTCTAATAAAACATTTATAAACCATAATCTATGGCTATATTTATAAATTAATGTATCAAAAATTGAAATATATATCCATATAGAAGATTTATTCTTGATAATAACATTATTATTTTGTATTCTTTTATGAAATCTCTATATAGGTTCCCTCCACCAAGTATAAAAGGATATCTCATATCTTATCTTATCCTCTCCTCCCCACCATTTAATTTCCTTATTTGTTTTAAAAATACCTAACAATATCCCATCCTTAATTTCCACCCCATTTCCTAGAGACTTTGGATTGATTATAAATCCCTCCTATGAAGGATTATTGTGGAAACCTATTGAGGTTATCCTAAAAAGAGGTATCATTCTTAAATGATTGTTTATAGTTTTTTGTTCTTCTATATCCTTAGTCTATTACATAATAATTATGATATAATAATGTTAATATTTACCATATAATTATTTGCAATTATATTAATGGAATTGAATATATCCACTTCATCTTTCATTAAATGTGAAACAAAACCATCGATCGTGTGTATGGAAGAAAACATCCTTGCGAACCAATGAAATTCGTTATCTGTTACTGCCTCTAACAGTTAGATAATATGATGTATTTAATATATTTTCATAAATATTATAATTTTAACATAATTATATTTATTTAATTAAAATATCACATATCATTTCTTACATTCAATTATTTGTATATAGTATAATAACGATTCGAGAAAAGAGATTTATTACATATCTTTCCTTCATTTTATCTATTGAATAAATGGAAACAACATTCATGCGTAAGTTTGGAGTATCGACTCCATAAATGGTGTATTAAATTTTTCTATCAATAAATTTTATATAAGAAACTAAATATGTGTATAATCAATATTTATGACATTTCTATCATGATTAAAATTACTTATATGATTGAACGATGATTAGTGAACAAGAAAAACAACTTCTGAAACAAAACATTATATGAAAAAAGAAGTTATTGTATAGAAGAGTGATTTTAACAAAGAATTTTTAATAAATTAATGATAAAAGAATATAATAAAACCATATATGATATGATGTATAATATTATGGTTCTTGAATAATTGTATAATAAGGTTGTATTTATTATACTAGAGGTTATAACGCATATGAAAGATGTCAGACCTGAGGTATGGGTTTGTTATCTCACTTTTACTATTATGAGACATATGTCATATTCACTAATAATTTCATTTTTGTGTTTTATATACTACCCATTTGATATGTTTTATCATGAATATATTTATCTTCATGATATTTAAATTTTCATTTTATTTTAATTCCTTCATGGGGTTATGATTTGAAAGACACCAAACAGGTAACAGTTTATTTCACAATCTCATTATTATTCTGTATTTTTTATGTTTGTGTATCCATTTGGGAAAATATTTTACCTTTATATATTAAAAATTATATACTTTAGTCTCCTTATTTTTTCTTTTAAATTTCTATTCTTCCTTAAATTTTATTCTTTTTAATTACTCAATAGAGTGAATGAATATATTTTTAAGAAAACTGATTTTATTTCTCTCCTTAGATGAAATTGTTTTTCAACCATAACCATATTTTACAAAAATGTTTAAAAAATACATTTTATTTTATTATATTATTTATTAAATATATTTTAACTCGTTTTTTACTTTTTTTTAATATTTTAAAAGGAATATAATAGATGTTTTACAAGGAAGGTGTTTTTTTACTTTTATATAATATGTGAAAGGATAAAGTTTGGCTATAAGTTAACTTTCTTAGGGAATCATCCTCAACATCATCCCACTTCCCATGGATGCCTTGTGTCTCCCTTAATTTGGTAATTTCCTCCTAAAACTTTGAAACATCACTTGTATTTTGTTTCCCCTCGAGTGTAGGACAAAAGTCATGCTGCTCTATTCCTGAGATCATGCCGCCCTCAACACCTTTCCATGAGGGCATGTTTCTTGTATTACCTCATTCACCCTCTCTTTGTTTTCTTTTCTTCTTAATAAAAAGGGATCTACCCTAACTTCTCGGTATAATATGTGAAAGGAATATCTATTTTAACATATTGTGTATGAATGAAATTTATGAAAATCATGACCAATCATTTCATTGATGATTACATGAAATGTTTACAAGGTTCATTTTAATTAAATTATTTTCCATAATATTTTGGATATTTTTATTTTTTTAATATATATTTTCAATGTTAAAATGCGTTTTTCTTGAAGAATGCTCTTAATGATATTTATAGGGTATTTCTATTTATTAATGAAAATAACCCATAATTTAATTTATAATTCTCTATGTATATGTTGTAATGATACCATATTTTTTCTTTATTTAGATAGTTTATGATCAGTTTTATTGAGGATGTACTCTTATGATACCATTTTCTATATTATTTAGAATGGATTATATTTATAATTATTTTTATTTATTGGGGAAATTATTAAGATTTCATATGATCGTTTTTAAATATGGATGTTTTTTTATGTTTCCCCGTATTCATATCAGGACTACATTGGAATTATTATGTGATGGGTGGGGGAAAGAAAAATATATCCCCTCGATGCATCGATAGGTCTCATGAGACAAAATAGCTCGGATATTTGTGGAATATCTCTTTTCTCCATATGTGTTCTTTTCCATAAACATGGGGAGGATGCGGATCATCTTTTCCTCAGCTACGTTGCTTCTACTTCGATGTGGAAATCTGTTGGAGATCTGTTTGAAGTCTCTCTATCACAGATGATCTTCATTTGTGACTTCATGGAGAGCTGGGGGTCCCTTTCCCTATCTAGTCAGTTGCTTGACCTCTTTATGATCGCCTCTTTAGAGCTATTTCATTATACCTGGTACGCTCGAAACCAGGCTCTTCATGTTGGTGAGTCTTTCTCGGCCCGCACTACTCTATCTCGGGCTCTCGTTTCTATTCATGAGTCCTCCACTCCAAAAAAGCATTTTTGTTCCAATTAAATTCATGATCTTACTATTTTATCATGTATTGGAATCATTTGTGTTTTCTAGCCATCGTATGATACACTGGAAGTGTTTTGGCAATAGCCCCTTTTCGATTGGATTAAAGCCAATTGCGATGGAGCTTCTCATGGTAATCATGGTCCCTCCTGATATGGCGCCATCTTCAGAGATCATCAAGGAAATGTTCTTGGATGTTTCTATGGTCTTTGTGGCTTCACCTACTCTCTTGAGGCTGAGATGGTTGGCATTATTGTTGTGGTGGAGCAGGCGAAGAGACATGGGTGGAATAACATTTGGCTTGAAAGTGATTCTACTACTATTGTTTCTGCTATCAGGTTGGGATCTTCTCACTTATCTTGGAAGCTCACTAATCATTGGGTCAATTTCCTGGACTCTCTTCTTTCTATGAATCATATTATCACTCATACCTATAGAAAAGCTAATTCGGTGGCGGATGGCCTTGCAAACAAGGGGGTCAGTGGAGTTGATTTCTTCTGGCATGACCAGCTTTCTGATGAGATTTTACCTCTTCTTAAGAGGGATTGTGACAAGACTCCCACTTTTAGACTTGTGTAAGTTTGTTCTTTTTATTCAATAAAGGAGCCTTGCTCTTCTGTTCAAGGTCTCATCTCTTTTATAAAATATATATATATATATATAATATGTCTTGTCCTGATTCCATGGTATTATATTTATTATGTCTAGTATTATGAATTACCTCATTATGAGAATACATATAGATATCCATTTGATTATTTTAATAGTTACAATATCAGTGGATGATTTTCAGGATCATGTGATTATTTATATGTCATCATTTGATCATCATTTATTCCTACCATACTATTCTTATTTATCATGTTATTGATTAAATAAATTGTGTCTTTAGATATTTACCTTTAAATATTAAATATTCCTCATTTATTCATGAAATTGTCCACTATAAGCATAACCTTTATGAGAATCTAAGTTCACCCCTTATATTTTCTTTCCCTAGAATTCAATTAAGTGTATTATGATTTATATATAGGGTTATGTTAAAGGAATAATGATGTTTTACAATAAAATATAAAATTTTATCTTATGTTTTAATATATAATTTGATATTTAAGTATTTATCAAGTTTATAAAGACTGGTAAAATATTCTGTCCTTCGGGATGAAATTCCTTGCATCTAGGGCTATGGTAATAATGTAACCACCATATATAGGCTACTAGGTTCGGTTTCCTTACATTCTACTTTGTGTTCATGGTCCTAGAAGTGAGCCATAACATAATGGGTATTTTTATCTTTTTATGTATATGCATCTTTTTGAGGTCGATGTTATGTTTTTGAGAAAAATGATTGTTGACTCATGTTACCATGCTTATAAATCTCAATTATGGTGTTACTCTAAAATAATTATTTCCTAAATAATGATTTTTTATCTATTTTTTCTGTATGATTATTTTATTTTTTGACCATGTTCCTTGATTATATCTTTATAAACATTTTCTCATCCCATTCCCACTTATGATCTTTGATTGATATTTCTTATGTTTTCCCTTGGATAGTATCTTAGATCACCCCTTCATATCATTTAATTTCCATGGTTATGAGGATGTGTATTATATATGATTTATATATATATATATATATATATATATATATTAGGCTTCTATTACCTCACATATCTATTTGATAGACTCTAATATATTTTTTAAAAGAAACTGCCTCAAAGAGTCATATTGATCCAATCATTTCCAGTCCAAAAATAATTATTCAGCATCTAATTCATTAAGCTAACCATTTCATTTACATACCATCATTTTATTACTACGAACTAATCATATATGTTTTTAGTATCATTTAAAGATACATTTTGTACCAATCACATTGTAATGTCTACATCTTTCCACAAACTCGAATGTTTGATTCATTTTAATTTCATATAGGTCTTCTTTCATGGATTTCACATTTGATTCTACTTTTGATGCCTATTAAAATTTTTCTATTTCCACCTCTAATGATAGAGATGTTTTATCTATTATAACCATTCCCCAAATTTTCATTATATTATATTTGATGCTAATAATGTTTATTGGATAAATTTTAACTCTTTATCTTCTTGGTTGAGCTACATTTTGAATTCCTTTAAAATAATGCAAATCCACTAATTAAAAATTATAATCATCATCATTTTTAAGGGTTTACAATTCTATAAATTCAAAAAAACACCTCCACCTTCTTGTTATTCACGCACTTCTTCAAGAATATATCCCTTAGTATTTCATTTAACTTCATTTTGAACTAATTTCTTATCAATAATTTTAATAATCTTGTTAATATATTTTTTTTGAAGAATTTTTAGGACTTAATCTTTGATAAGAATCAAAAAACAATCCTTTATCCACTAAATATTCATAATTACCTAGACTTCAACATTTATGTCAAATTGAATATTTACTATCAAAAACTCTATGATGTTTTAAGGAGAGTTTTCTACCAAGAAACATTACGTATATCATTTTATCTTCTCTTAGACTGATCAATAATGATTTTTTAGTAACATAAAAACTTTCATAGATTCATTTAAGTGGTGGAAAGAGACTCCACTCTCAATTAATAAACTCATGGAGATGTTATTGATTATGTGATTACAACATTATACAACTCAATTCTACTGCAATGTTCTTACTTGAGATTCTTTATATTTTGTCCAATGTTTATGTAAAGAGTTTTTAAAATTTATTTATAAGTATAAAGTTCTATTATCTATTCATAATATCTTCATTATTCTTCTATTTCATTCTCAATTGTTCTTTAGAATTTCTTAAAGTACTCCAACACATCTCCCTATGAATATATGAACATAGAACATCCCATATTGTTGCAATCATCAATAAGCAAGATGAATTATTTATAAACAGGGGTTTATTCTTCATTTATTATACCACAGATCTAGGTATGGACCAAATGGAGTAGATTTGGTGGTCACTTCTTCTTTAAATGATAATTATATGTCATTATTAATTCCCATGGACATATATCAATAATATTTTATTTATTCATTTTTAGAGGGTAAATGTCATCATTAGCTTTCATATTTGATAAATTACCTATACCCCACTAGTGAGTATTACCAAGCACTATATGGAAAAAATAATTCTCCTATTATATAGTAAGAACAAAAATATTCTCCCTTCTGTACACCTAAAACAAATTCCCATTCATTCTCCATCTAGGTATAAGAGAGTCTCATTTATTCGCATTGATATAAGAACCTATACAAATGAAAGAAACCTCTAATACCATGTCACATAACAAAATAACTCTCAAAAAAGTTTTTTTAAAACCATAAATATAGAGAAAATTAGTATTTTTAAATTTATCTCTATTTAAAACAATCATACCACTTATTTTGATCTTTATAACTCCGTCATTTCCAAATTAATCCATTCCATCAACTCTTCCATTCACATTCATGAGAAGATTCATTGTACCCATTTTTTGGATAATCACTCGCTATCAATAATTTACATGAAAAATTTCTTTACTGATATTAAATATTTCTCAGTAAGTATAGATTTTTCCATTCATCTACATATTATAATCATTATAGTAAAATCTAGAATGAGTTATGATATATATTTAACTCCTTAATTTTTCATTAGTATCATAAAACAATTCATATTATTATTCATTAAATATATAAAGTTTATTGCCCAAGGGAAATTTATTTTTTTACAAAAAATCCATTATTCTTTAACTTCAATACAAATTGTTTCTGCTTGTTTTCTTATAATAAATAGCCTCATGACCAATGTTTAGGAAATTGAAGCAATATACAGAGAATTAACTTTTATTTTGAGATGAAGGATATGTTTTTACTCTTCTTTACTGACATGAAATAGCTTAGCCTTTTATATAACTATCTAATTTATTTTATTAAGAATTTTTTTGGTTTAGATAGCCACAAAATGTTCATTTCATAAGAGTAAGTATTTTTTTATTCCAATTCTCCACATATCTTGTGATTTTGAATAAATCCTTATTTGTTGATAAATTCTCAATGATTAAGAACATTAAAAAATATTTTTACTCCCTTTTCTATTTAATATTTTAGTATTTAATTTAAATTTTTAATTTCATATCATCAAATCCAAGATATCGTTTATCTAGTCACGGAATGGGCTCTTTGATAACCGAATAGTTTCTCAGAAATTCTTGTGACAAATTCATCCCATACTTTTATGATTTTACCCTAGGATTTTGTAAATTGTTTAATCTTCCTTAATCTATATGATTTTATTTCAGACCAAATATTCCTTCTAAAACATACAATTTCCTCTTAGAGTCTATTAATATTATTTATTTTATCCATGTAGGAAATATTTAGATCGTCAGTGATATTATCTTGTTCCTCAATATATAACCAATAGTTCAAAGATTTATCTTATTTTACATGATCATATATACATTCCTATATAAATCTATCTAGGTGGTTAATTTCTACATCAAGATCATCAATGTAATGTAAGGAATATTTTAGCAATCATTCAATCTTCATGTCCTTTTTTATAGGTCACGCTCCTCAAGATACCCTTGAAACTGGATTTTGAGAAAAATAACTCCATATGATTGATCATAATCCTTTTCTTTCATTTTTCCCATGTTATATCCATCATCACTTCTTATGTTTCTATGATAAAATCAATTTCAACACCTTCTAAAGGATCTCCATCGGTATCATTTTCCTCTTTACATACCATCACATAACTCTAAAACAACATTCCACATGTACATTATAAAATTGTGGTTCCTTCAGGGTGGGTGAGATTAGTTTTTAGTTTTTGAGTGAATTTAGTATCTCTATCCTCTTTATAAAATATTTTTTAGGAATTTATAAGTTGTGTTCCCAACCTTTCTATAATGAAAAAATGTGAAATGTAGCTTACCTTTAAATATTCATTTACCACTCTAAATCATTTTTTCTAAAATAGGTAATAAATCAAAAATTATTTATTCTTCTTAATTTTAATTCTCATATATCTCATGTTACTATAATAATTTAAATTACATTAATTTAGATAATAATATAACAAATTTTCCATCTTCTTTCATGTTTTGTATATAACTTGCTTGTTGTTTATATCATCAATAGATAAATCAACAATATTTTATTCTCCAAGAGATGATTTTTTTAGATTATATATGACTTGTTGTATTTATATAATATTAATCACTAAATAAGTATATTTCAACTCATGACTAATTATATTTATAGCTTCAATATATTCAATATGATCATTAATTATGTGATCAATTTTTTTAATTGAATTCATCCTTAAATCATCAAATCTATTATGAAGAACCTTGATCCCTTGTTAATTTTTTTCACTATGATAAATATTATAATGCTTTCCCAAAATTATTCTAGTTATATTAATATCCATCACATTCATGTATATAAGATGATTTAATACACCAAATAAGGAAATCTAACCCATTTCATCACCAATAATTTCCTATATGACTTTATCATTATATGATCAATAGTATGCTAAACTGATATTCGATGAACCACTGCTAAAAAAACATGAATCCATATTGATCATAAATTTCATCTATTTATTTTATTCAAAACGTGATATTTTTTCCATCAAATAAAGTTACTCACATTGCATTCATTATATTTTCCATAATGAGAACATTATAAGACAGATTCATAAATAAATATCCCGTAGATTTAATTGGATTATTTGTAACCTAAGAGCCCAAAATAAACCCTAATAGAGGTGAGGGAGAGAATTTAGGTTCATAAAAATTTATATATGTGTCAAATTCAAATGGATCTTGTCCTCATTCTTTCAATGAAACTTTGAATATTTCATAGCATCTACTAAATTTCTAAATCAAATATAGAAAATTAAACAGAAAAAACCCTGATATTTTTACTTGGTACACCTACATTATGGTATATCTATAGTGCATATAAAACTAATGAATTGTTATGCTAAAAAATCATTATATCATTTATTTTCGATTATAATCTTTAGAAAATCTTCACTACTTATCCAACAACCACAACCACTTCCTCTCTAATACACTATTTCCAAGAGGGTTATATGTGTAAATAGTATCGATATATAGGTAAATATAATTAGAATGGTTATAAAATAATTAAAACTAAATAGACAAGGGTTTTCTCCATGATGTTGTTATCATTTCTAATATATCGCTACAAATATGTGAAATAAAAAATTTGTTATTAGCCTTATCATTATTGAAATACAATCCAGCATCAATAACTATCTTCGAAATCTATAAGATTAATGATATCCAATCATATTCTATTATGTCCTTTTTTCTTGATATTCTCTATATTTTATCTATATCCTTCTCATCTATAGAAACAAATCATGCGACGCATAATTTTTACCAATTAAAATTCCCCTTTTGATTATATAAATTTTTCATATTTAGTAATGAAATATTATATAAAGCATAATCACAACTTGATAGAACCAAAAATGTTTTATCATATTATTTTGAACATTACATTTAGATAATAAATATGGTTATATGAATTGAATATATTAAAATGGAAGAAAAATTACAAAATATGATTACTATTATATGAAAAGTTAGATCTGTTCGATTCACTAGAATAACTGAACTCACAAACACTATGTATAATGTTAGTAATTCAATAAAAATCTTTTAAATCAAAATATATATATCCTTGATAGAAAATAGAATTGAATCAATAATGAATAAATATTTAGTATTTATAAAAGTAGGGAACCATTTGCCCATTACATATCCGACAGTTTGAATAGAAATATAATCACTATGAATAATAAACTAATTTTTGAAATATTATCATTAACTATGTGAGTGTATAATTATATTTAGGTATCTTATAAAATGAAAATGTGACTTATTAATATCATGTTACAATTAAATAAATGTTTTAGAAATAATAAAATAAGTTATTTTATTTTTTTAAAACATATATATTATACTGAAAAGGTTAGGGAAGAGCCCTTTCAATTAAAAAATGATGAAAATGAAAGACAAAAGGTAGATAAACAGGGTCAAACAAAAAAAAAATCATCATTCCAAAAAGAAATAAAGAAGACAATCAAAGATCATAGTCACAATAGAAAACATCATAGTCATCATACCAATCAAAATCATAATCTAAAAGACCATGTGACCTGGTAACCATATTTAGCTTCATATATGAGTAATCTTTCTTGAATCTTGTTTTCTTGTGAGGAACAAGATGAAAACTTTCACCATCCACCACAACATTTTTCCCTTTGGACAAATCTTGACTATAGGTTTGTTTTTTTGGACAGTCATCCTCTACATCATCCCACCTTCCATGGGTGCCCTGTGTATCCTATAATTTCAAAATTTCCTCCTAAATCCTTGAAAGGTTTATGCCATCACTCAGAATTTGTTGCCCCTCTATTACAGGACAAGAGTCCTGCTGCTCCACTGCTGATTTCATGCCACCCTCAACCTAATCATTCACTCCATGCTCAGGAACCAAAGCTAGGGCCATCCCTGACCCAGATCTAGTCAAGGCAGGCATACATTCCTCAGTGTCATGAGCTTGCACGTTATGTTCATTATCCTTATCCACCTGAGGCTTTTTTCCAGTTCCTAAGAAACACCTTCCACCAATTGTGAAATACCAGCAATAAATAAACCTTACCTCCATCATAGGGGATTTCCTTCTGCCAACAGATACCTCTTTTTTGATGCACTGTCTGCCTCCTTAATTTTTTCCTACAGGAAGCCTCGTGATGCCCTTTTAGCGAGTAGAAAGAGCATGCAAAATTTTTACATCACTAGTTTTGGCATGGACAATAACTTTATAGTCCATACAAAAATAAGGTAATTTCTCATATTCCACCTTTAATGAAATGGCAGAATCCAATGCAGACAAAACTATTTTATGAATCAATCAAGAACATAGGTCTACTTCCACTGTGACCCAAGCATAATGGCCAAAGTTGGCACCCTTAGTGGTTCTATCCATTATAATTGGAATTCCCACGCGCATGCAATTTCAAAAAGAATCTTAGGATGGCGTAGGAACTTGAAGACAAACAATTTTGATCCAAACTTGAGCCTTGGTATTTTTTCAAGGAAAATAGGTTGAAATGGTTCATAAAAGCTAACTATACATAGCTTTAGTGAAATAGATTTGATCCCCAGGCCCGTCGCTTTATATCCTCCGATTATAAAATTGTGCCAAAAAACCCTCAATCCATACATATGAACCTCCAATCACAAAATACCCATACCTAAGTTAGCTTTCAAACCAAATCATCGTGCTTCCAAAATTTTCCTCGACCAGGAAGAACAAGTCTAAAAATAATTGAATGATCATAAAGCTTGACTATCATGCTAGGGTTTCCTACATCTTTCAAATTACTAGATTAAGGACAACCAATCGCCGCCTCCATTACAGAGGTAGCAGTCATGGTTTTAGGTCGGATGTCCACTGCAGTGGTGATATTTGATCATCTTCCCCACAATGGATCGGGGGATACCAGCCTCATCAGCGGAGAAATTCAGATCGCATGATTTTCAGACAGATCGGGGAGCTTACTTGAACTCGACCATGATCGATGCAGCACAAGGCTTCATCGCCACAGATTGAAACCGTTCAGATGCTACCGGATATCGGTAGTCATCTCTTTCATACATAACCGCCGGAAACAGGTCAACACGCACACATCTACGAGATCTGTCAATCCTGGCAACTACCGCCACATTCAGTCGCTGCTCACTCTCATCACGCATCACCAGAGCTCGACGAGTATCAGATGCTTCGCCTTCCTTCTCCGCAATCAGGTTGGCAGATCTACTGGACTCGGCGGTCGCGGCCACCCCAAAACCGGGATGCCGACCACCTACAGGAATCTCGCTTCCAGCGAGAACGATGAGGCAGAGATAGTTGGGGGAAACCCTAGGGACACCGGAATTTCCATCCGGGCTTCGCTCCCAGGCCCTCTCCATCCTCCCTCCGTTCAGAAAAATTTAACTTCTCGCGTATAAATTATATTTTCATTTTTAAATAAAATATAATGTTAAAAAATAAAATTTATTTTGTTAAAATGATTTTTGAAAAAAAATATATTAAGATATATTATAATTATAATATAAATTTATGAGGCCATAAATAATTTTTCCATCGCTTAGGAAATCGAACATAATTTTAAAATGAGTATTTTTCAAATAAATAAGGATTTTAATTAAAATTTTAATAATTAGAAAATTATTTTAATAATATGAATTTAATTTTTGGAATATAGATATTGATAGATAGTTATGGTGGTTTTTTTTCAAAAATAGTTGATTTTTTTATTAGTGAAATACATTAAAATGTGATATCCAGAATCTTATGAAAAATATATCAATTTATGAGTTATGGATTATGTAATCACCCATTAGTTTGAACTCAAATGCACTATTTACTATATATAGTCACAAGATTCACCACTATTGGTATTCTTGATACGAAATAGTAAATAAATGGTTATAGTATCTGAAAACATCACTCACCATTGTTTATAAATACCACCATCCCCACTCATTCTCTTCCCACCATATAAAACATGAAGATTACCTAAAAGCGGAAAAACTACCCCTTATCTCTCCCCCACATCATCATAGTTATGGTCTCAATAAATGGTAAACCCCAAGTTGCTTAAGGCGTATTTCAGAGAAAACTTGTAAGTGCTACTTTTTTCAATCACCCTCTTTTAAATTTGTTTTTTTTTCTTTTACCTCCTAAGACCACCCATTCAACATGAAATAATGAACCCAATATTGCAAATATATTAGAATTTTACAGTGTTATTTGAATATCCATCATCCATCATCTTCTCCGTTATTCTCATTAAAAAAGGAAAAAATGTTGTTTAAATTATGTGGATAACTTGTCGATATGGTTTTTTTTAGTTTATGGGTGCAAGATTGATTTTAATTGGGGAAATGAGTTTGCGCCACTTCAAGTGGCGCTTCGACCCATTCGCCCCCAACCCCTATATATATAATAAATTTATTTATTATAATAAATATAATTACTAAAATAAATACAATAAATATATAAATATATATATTATATTTATATTTATTATATTTAAAATTATAAATTAACATGTAATTATAATAAATATATGATTATAATAAATATATAATTATATAATTATAAATATAATGAATACATAATTATAATTATATTATGTATTTATAATAAATATATAATTATAATTATAATTATTTATTATGTATTTATAGTAAACACATAATTATAATTATATTTATATATTATGTATTTATAATAAATACATAATTATAATTATATTTATATATTATGTATTTATAATAAATACATAATTATAATTATAATTATATATTATGTATTTATAATAAATACATAATTATAATTATAATTATATATTATGTATTTATAATAAATATATAATTATAATTATATAATATAATATATAATAAATATAATATATAAATATAATATGATTATAATATATGATTATAAATATGATAAATATATATTCATAAATATAATAATTATATAATTACAATAAATATAATAATTATATAATTACAATAAATATATAATTATAATTATATAATATAATATTTATTATATCTATATTTATTATAAATATTATATTTATATTTATTATATTTAAAATTATATATAAATTATATTTATAATTATATATTTATTATATTTATTTTAATAATTATATTTATTATCTTCATAAATATGTAATTATAATAAATATGTAATTATAATAAATATATGACTATAATAAATATATAATTATAAATATAATAAATACATAATTATTATTGTATTTATTATAATTATAATTATATATTTTTTATAATTATAATTATATTTATTGTAATGGCCCGGACCTCTCTAGTCCATTCCTTTGTTGAAATCTGGTGTTTGAGGTGTTCTGGGAGGTCAAAGTGACTCATCCCCAACACTTTTCCAAATTTTCAGTTCTGTAAATAGTGTTTTCCAGTTTTGTGAACAATGTCATAGTGTCACAGAAACGGTGTCACAAAAACAGTGTCACAGTCACGATGTCACAGAAACGGTGTGACAGAAACGGTGCCACGGAAACGGTGTCACCGACACGGTGTCACTGACACGGTGTCACCGACACGGTGTCACCGACACGGTGTCACCGACACGGTGTCACCGACACGGTGTCACACCTCGTGAACAATGTTTCCAGAACACTTTCATATTTTCTTTGCCAAATTTCCAGATTTTTCCAATTTCGCCGATTTAACGTTTTCTTTGACGTAAAACGCATTTAAAGCCTTGTTTTGAGGGATTTAAGGCCGATTCAAATCCCATAACTCCTATATTAATTTTCCTAAGGCTCAGGATGATTTTACTTGGTCAAATCGCATGGTCTAATGCAATCCACTTTTAATGGAAAATCCAGCGTATCTTAAACCGCTGCTCTATTAAATCCTCTAAAGGGATGAGATATCTTCCTCCCTTGTTCTTCCTCCTTGTTCCCTGGTGCGAGACGCTCGAACATTTCCTTCCTTCTCCTAGGAGTCGTGAGATCAAACTTTTCCTCGTGGATTGGTTTCCCTCGACGTTCTTCTTGCTGCAAGTGCACCCCCTGTTTTGGTGCAACCAAGCAATATCGATCAATCTTCGATATAAGGTATGATTTATCGTCATTCTTTTGGGTTCATCTTCTCCTGTTTCTCCTTGCTATATTATGGAATGTGATCTCCAAGCTTCTAATGGAGTTTCTTGGATT
Organism: Viscum album; assembly: GCA_963277665.1. Classification (NCBI taxonomy): domain Eukaryota; kingdom Viridiplantae; phylum Streptophyta; class Magnoliopsida; order Santalales; family Viscaceae; genus Viscum; species Viscum album. The sequence goes on along the minus strand of OY728129.1, from coordinate 406,789,220 downwards.
TCGGTTGGTGCAGTCGTGCCGCAACATCCTCGGGTGGATGCAGTTGTCACGAGAGGAGGTGATCGTGATCTGTTGTGTGGATCGTTCTCGTATAAAGAATGTTAAGAACCTTTTGAGGTAGGGGATTCGTTTCTTCTCTATTCTTTTACATGCAACTGTATAGTTAGCATGTTTTAGCCCACTGTAACACAATGGAATTTACATAATAAATATTTGAACCGGATAAATAAATTGATATCGATCGTTTGTTATTGACTTTTATTTTGCTAGATAGTGTGATATCTATGCTTGATTTGTTTATCTTTTCATTCTTGTTGGGAATTGGTAAAGAACGTAAAGCTGGAATTAATTAATAATTGTTTGGCTAAAGATAAAGAGGCATGTAAATGAATCTGGTTCTTCTTGTTGTAATTTGATGTTAATCAAATTGATGCAGTAAGCATGTTTAATCAATTTGTGATAGCTTACTATTTAGGTTGCCCATAGTTGGAACCTACAAATAATAAATCGGTTAATTCCAGATGGATTAAATAAATGGTTGTTTGATAAAAAGATAATGCCTCGTTGGGTTCTGAGTTACCCTCTTGTTTGTAAAGGCCAAGAGCCTTATGCTTGGAGTTGTGAGAGCTCATTATGTATGAAGGCAAAATGCCTTGTTTAAAGGGCCAAGAGCCCAGTTGATATGATGTATGTTTTCTTGCTACTTGTGTTGTGATGTGAGCCTGGAAGACAGTTGTGATATGTGGGGGCAGGGAGGCCCATTGGTTGTGGCAGCAGTTGATGCCTAGAGTGGCGAGATGCATCGGTTTATGCATGTGGGTGTCGGGGAGGACATAAGAGATGATAGAACAGGTTGGATATGAATGTTTGGATGCTTGCTGTTTCTTGTTGGTTGTTAATCTTCCTTGATTTTCCCACTACTCAAGGCAGCTGGTTTGCTTATACTCTCCTTCCATAAGGGGCGAAGACGCGCGAGGTATGCCACGTGCTTTCTGTGTTTAGCTTCCTGAAGGAGGATGGGTCTATGCTCTTCCTATAGAAAGAAAAGACCCGAAGAGTAGTTCATCTACTCACCATGTTGAGCCCCTTGTGTTTAGTAGATTAGAATGTTTTTCTAGAATGCTAGGGAATATGAGAATGTAATAATGTTGTTAATAAATGATTAAATAAATGATGTTAACCCATGGGGTTGGAGCTTGCTGGGACGCAATGCTGAGGTTGCAATTTAAAGGAACAGTGAAATTTGGGTGTGATACTAATGAAATATAATGTAGAAATATTAATGGTTAATTAATGTTTAAAGAATTAATTAACGTAAAGTGCAACTGATAAAAAGGGAATGGAGTAAGGTATTAACTCTCTTTAAATGGTTTTGTGCTTATAGGATACCTAGTCTTAGAAGTGACAACTGAGAGTCCGAGAGACGTTAGCTGTAGTTGAGTCTAATACTAGGTTATGCCTATAGTGTGGTTGTGAGATATAGTATATTCTATGCTTTTTGTGTTTCTATACACTACTCCACCCTGTCAGTTAGGTAAACTGACATCCCGGGGATTCTGAGCCTTGGGGGTGTTTTCCCCCACATTCCAGTGGGAGGATAGATGGCTGACTACCCCCTTTGGCCCTGCTCTCTTCTATTGATAGTTACTTGTGCTGGTAGGCATAGTGGTTAGTTTTACCCATATATGTGTGTAGAGGGATGTAATGTCTTGTGGGTTATTCACACACATATATTCCGGATATAGTTTCTTATGGACTACTATAGGTGTAACGTGTATAGGCTGTGATGGCTTGAGGATCCTTACTCGGTGTATGGGCTGTAATGACTTGAGGTATAATGCCTGACGTATGATACATGTTATGCGTGCTGTGGTGGCTCCCGAAAACAACCTGGTTACTTTGATTATGTGGGCGTGGTGGTTTTGTTGCACGAGGTGCATGTTGTGGTGTTTCGCCCAGGTGTCTGTGGGCAAGCCTTTTTGGAGAGAGATGCTTAGGACGTGAGACGTTGGGGCAAAGTGGCAAACCAGTGGGGAAGTAGTAGCAGGGTACCCTTGATATTCTTGATTATATTATATACTTATGTATGTGTTACTTGGTGAGAGTATCCATGGTGAGGCTGAGAACTTATTATACCTATTTAGGTGATGAGTTAATTTCACTTGCTGTTCACTGTGCTTTAACATGCTTTCTTTACTTTTGCACGAGAGGCTCTAGGGAGGATCCTACTGAGTATACTGTTATACTCACCCTATGTATATATAAACTTTTTTTTCAGGTCACTTGGAGCAGGTTGGAGATAAAGATGGTTTCTACTAGCTTGGGGTTACAGGAGATGTTCGGAATTGTGGTTGCTGCTGTTTTTACTTTCTTTTGGGTATTTGCAGTTTTTCCCCTTTCAGTTGTAGTAGTTTTGCATGACATTACATATGTGTAATTGGGATTTCTTTTATATTGCTGTCTGATTTGGAGTTGGTTGGTATCTATCTTATCCCTCTCTTTCGCATGTGTTCTCTTAGAGGGTAATGCCTCCCATTTGTGTGTTTACTATACCCTCGGTGCTAGTCGCCAACCCAGAGCCTACTGGAGGCGGGACTCAGGGGTCATTACCTCCCTTCTCACATTGCCGACCTAGGAGGGGTACACCTTGCGGGGAGGGGGTCATGATAGAGTGGTATTAAAGGAAGGTTGAGGGATATGATGGAGTTTGGTGTTAGGAACAGGTGAGGTTGCATGGGTTGGTAGGGCAATGATGTCAGTCATGTTTAGCAAGCGATGTAAACACTGGAGACCGGCTGAGACATAGGTGTTTAGCCCCCCTTGTGATCTGATGCATGAACCTTTAAGTTTACAATGGCTGCTAAACGAGGTGATACTAGTTGTAGGGTAGATACCTAGGAAATGGTCATGCATCATTCTTATTTGTGCCTGTGTTTGAATGGGTAGACCTTGGGATAGATTAATCTAAAATGAATAAAAGAAAACAATTAATTAATTAATGTTGAGTCTTCCATATTCTAGGTTTAGGAGCTCTAACCATTTGTTATTTTACAGGTATGGATCTAGGTCGACGTCCTCATCAGGATCTCATAGAAGATGTCTAGCAGGCTGTGCCAGCAGATCGTCGCAGGGTAGAGGTTGATGACAATGACACTTGGAGGAGGACACTTTGAGAGTTTCAGCGCTAGAGTCTGCAGAAGTACGAGGGCTCCATTTCATATGCAATCACAGAAGACTGGTTGAAGGAGGTCGAGATAGGCTTCAGTTCAATCCATGCTCAGAAGGAGCACTGAGTGTCTTTGGTTGTGACGATGCTATGCGGAGCAGCAAGACAGTGGTGTTTCTTATTCTTTGGGGATCACGAGGAGTTGGCAATCTCATGGGAGGAGTTCCGAGACAAGTTTATAGTCGAGTTTCTTTCTTCGAACGTGAAGAAGTCTAGTTACTAGGAGATTCTTACCCTTCGATAGGGGAGCTCCAGTGTGCTCGAGTTTGGAATCCATTTCAGGAACCTTTTACGATATGCTTCAGACCTATTTCTAGATGAGGAGGCCAAGGTGAGGCATTTTGAGGAGGCTTTGCGTCTAGATATCCAGCGCCAGGTCACCCCATTTATACTGAAGACATATCTTGAGGTGTTGGTGAGGGAAGATGTCATCGAGAGGACATTGGCCAGAACCAGATCGTCTCGAGAGGGGAGTCATCACGATTCCTCATGAAGCAGAGCTCTGGTCTGGGGTTCCCAGTTTCCAGGACAGAAGAGTTTCTGTTTGGCTGGGGGTAGGTCCTAACCCTCAACATCTCATTTCTCCAGGGGTAGCGGCTTTTAGGCCTATGTCAAGAAATTAGGCACTTGTTTTTCTATGGTGGTCGAGGTCATCAGCAATGAGAGTGCCCAAATTTTCAGAGCAGTCATCGTGCTCCCGGTGTTCTGCTCTAGGTTCCTCCGTTGAGGCAGTTCCAACCGAGGCAGCAGTAGCAGGTTTCACCATCTTTGGATCAGTAGAGGGTAGATGGGGCAGGTAAAGGGCAACCAGGTGACATTACCCATCCTAAGAGAGTATAGTGCGACCGTGGTGGTGGTCATCATTAGGGTTAGAGAGGTCGTGGAGGAGGTCGTGGTCAGCTTCATGCTTTAGCGTTGCCAGCGTCAGGTGATCCAGGCGACGTTCGAGGTACCCTTTACTTGTTTTCTACATCAGTGTATGAATTTTTTGATTCAGGAGCGACACACTCCTTCATATCACCTACCCTTTTCCATGCTTTTGGAGTTGAGGTAGAGAGGCTTCCAGTGCCCTTGGCGTTGACTACGCCAGTTGGAGGTCGAGCTGACTTGTTTGAAGTATGAAGAGACTGTGAGCTACTGTTGGGGTAGCACCACTCTTGGAGAGATTTCCTATGTTTATGGATATAACTATATGATGTCATCCTCAGCATGGATTGGTTATATTCGGTGCAGGTTATCATGGATTTCTTCAAGAGGCAGGTTGTGTTCTTCGATGCTGATGGAGAGCCAACGATGTTTGTTGGAGAGAGAGACCTTCATATGGTTCATAGGCATGTTCCATCCTTATCATCCATGATGGTTGAGCTGATGTTAAGTTCTTCAGAAGTTCATCAGTTGGCATTTCCCAGGGTCGTAGAAGAGTACCCTGATGTCTTTCTAGAAGAGGTTGTGGCATTACCCCCTTGACAAGAGATTGAGTTTGGGATCAAGCTACAACTAGGAGAATCTCTTATCTCTATGTATCCATATATAATGGCACCTTTTGAGTCAAAAGATCTACGTATATATATTTATGGTCTATTACAGTGCGGTTTTGTTTGACCGAGTGTGTCACCGTGGGGCGCACCAGTTTTGTTCATGAAGAAGGCTGATGGAAGTTTGTGGTTGTGTATCAATTATCATCACATAAACAAAGTGACAGTGAAGAATTACTATCCTCTTCCATGGATTGATTATTTATTCAATGAAATGAAGGGTTCAAGTTGGTTCTTAAAGATTTAATTGCGATCGGGATATCATCAGATGTGTATGAAGGATGAGGATATCCCGAAGACTGCTTTTCATTGTCATCATGGGCATTACGAGTTTGTTGTAATGCTGTTCGGTGTGACGAATGATCCAGCTATGTTCATGGGATTTATTAATGCTGTGTTCCATGAGTTCCTGGATAAGTTTTTGGTGGTTTTCATTGATGACATCCTTTTGTACTTCACATCTGAGGAGGAGCATGCAGAGAATCTACACACCATTTTGGGAGTTCTTCGTCAACAAAATCTATTTTGGAATTTGTCGAAGTGTGAGTTTTGGGCTCGAGAAGTTCGTTTCTTGGGGCATGTTTTTTCCTAGCAGGGAGTATCTATAGATCCATCAAAGATATAAGCAGTTGTTTCTTGGGAAGCCCCCAAGAAAGTGGTAGAGGTGCAAAGTTTCCTTGGTCTCACAAGCTATTACAGGAGGTTCGTAACCGATTTATCTCGGGTTGCAACTCCTCTAACAACATTGACCAGGAAGGATCAGGAATTCATGTAGACTGATCATTTTTAGATATCTTTCAAGTATCTAAAGGAGAAGTTGGTAAGTTCTTCATCTCTTTTTCTTCCAGTATAGGGAGTTCAATTTGATGTTTTCTGTGATGCTTCACATATGGTGTTAGGTTGTGTTCTGATGAAGCAGAGATCGATCCTTTCTTATGGGTCTCGACAGTTGCATCCCTATTAATGTAACTATGCCACCCACGATCTTGAGTTGACGGAAGTGGTGTTTGATCTGAAGTTTTGGAGACATTACCTCATTGGTGAGCGCTTTTTGGTTTTCACTAATCATAAGAGTTTGAGGTATGTTTTTCCCCAGCGCGACTTAAACTTATGACAACATTAGTGAATGGAGTTCTTACAGGAATACGACTTCGAAATATCGTATACCCATGGAAAGGGGAATTTTGTAGCTGATGTGCTGAGCAGGAAGTCACATAGTGATGCAGTACATGAATATGGTGATTCCTAGAGAGTTATGGAAGAACTTTTAGCATTACATCTCGATATGGGAGAAGATGGGGGCAGAGGTTGTCCTTTTCAGATGACAGTGCAATCATCTCTAGTGCAGCAGGTGGAAGAGTCCCAGTTGGGGGATCTAGAGGTAGAGGTCAGGAGAGACCGAGTTGTTTGTAGCGAGGCCCCTTATGGTTGGTCTGAGGATGAACAACACCGAGTGTTGTATCACGAAAGGATTTTTGTTCCTTTGTCCATGTGAAATACGGTTCTCATAGAGTTCCATAGTTCTCATTTAGCGGTGCATCCTGGTGTGATGAAGATGTACTGAGCCTTGAGGAGTCAGATTTGGTTTCCTGGGATGAAGCGTGTAGTTGTATAGTTTGTATCTCGATGTTTGGTATGCCAGAAGGTGAAGGACGAACACCATGTTCCTAGTGGTATGATCCAGCCATTAGATATTCCTTAGTGGAAGTGGGAGGATATCTCAATGTACTTTCTTGCTGGTTTACCTTGAGATTAGGGAGGACATGACGCTATTTGGGTGGTAGTGGATCGTTTAACAAAATCATCCCACTTCATAGTGATCAAGGAGTCAAGCTCAGTAGAAGTTTTTTCAAGGCAGTATCTAGAGGGGTTGGTGAGACTTCATGGAGTCCCAAGGATGATCATTTTTGATCGAGATACATGTTTTACCTCTAGGGTGTGGAGAGGTCTCTAACATGCTTTCGGTTCTCAGCTATGCCTTAGCATTTCTTTTCATCCGTTTTGGAGACATGTTATGCTCTTTTGTTCTGGATTATGGAGGTTCTTGGATGAGAAACTTACCCTTGTTGGAGTTCACTTACAACAATAATTTTCACTCCACCATCGATATGGCGCCATTTGAAGCCTTGTATGTCCGAAATTTCCATTCTCTGTTGTGCTAGACTAGGGTTGGAGAGTCATCAATTCTTGGATCAGAATTAGTTCTGAATACGATAGAGATGGTTAAGGTGATTCATGAGAGGATGAAAGCAGCACAAGATCTTCAGAAATCATATGACGATCAAAGGAGGAGACCCTTAGAGTTTGATGTTGGGGATCACATGTTTCAAAAGGTGACTCCCCGTCGTGGGAAGAGAAGGTTTGGTGGTGGGAGTAAGTTTTCTTCCTGGTTTGTTGGGCCTTTTGAGGTGTTGGATCCATGGCGTATCGAGTAGAACTTCCCCTGTAGATGAGCTGGATACATGATGTTTTTCACATGTCACAGATCCGTCATTATCTTCATGATGAATCTCACATCATTTATTGGGGAGATATTGATGTTAATGATGATGCAACCTTCGAGGAGCAGGCGGTAGAGGTCCAAGACCGCAAATATAAGGTGTTGTGTGGGCATTCTATCCCCTTGGTTTGTGTCTTTTGGCGACACGGTGGCATGGAGGAGAGTACCTGAGAACGTGAGTTACAGATACGTTCTGAGTATCCTGATTTGTTTAATTTTTAACTCTTTTCATGTAATGATGTTCGCTTTGTGGTTATAGACCTTTCGTGTTTATAAGATGGATTTCTTTTGTTGCTTCTTATGGATTGCTCTCTTTTGAGAGGTATCTCGAGGAGTGGTTGTTCGGACCCCTTTTCGGTTTTCTTTTGGGTTGGTTTTGAATTCTCGAGGATGAGAATGTTTTGAGAGGTATCTGATGTAATGTCTCGAACCTCTCTGGTCCATTACTTTGCCGTCATCTGGTGTTTGAGGTGTTATGGGAGGTCAAGGTGACTCATCCCCAATACTTTTTCAAATTTCCAATTCTGTGAACAATGTTTCCAGTTTTGTGAACAACGTCACGGTGTCACAGAAATGGTGTCACAGAAATGGTGTCACATTCATGGTGTCACTGAAACAGTGTGACATAAACAGTGTCATGGAAATGGTGTCACAAACACGGTGTCACAGAAACGGTGTCACTGTCACTGTGTCACAGTCACGGTGTCACAGTCACGGTGTCACAGACACGGTGTCAGAGACACGGTGTCAGAGACACGGTGTCACACACACGTTGTCACAGACACGGTGTCACAGACACGGTGTCATAGACACCGTGTCACAAATCATGAACAGTGTTTCCAGAACTGTTTCATATTTCCTTTTCCAAATTTCCAGATTTTTCCAATTTCGCCGATTTAACGTTTTCTTTGACGTAAAACAGATTTAAAGCCTTGTTTTAAGGTATTTAAGGACTATTCAAATCCCATAACTCCTATATTAATTTTCATAAGGCTCAGGATGCTTTTACTTGGTCAAACCTCATGGTTTGATGCAATCCACTTTTAATGGAAAATCCAACGTATCTTAAACCGCTGCTATGTTAAATCCTCTAAAGGGACGAGATATCTTTCTCCCTTGTTCTTCCTCCTCGTTATTTGGTGTGAGATGCTCTAACATTTACTTCCTTCCTATAGGAGACATGAGATCAAACTTTTCCCAATGGATTGGTTTCCCTCTATGTTCTTCTTACTACATGTGCACCCCCTGTTTTGGTGCAACCAAGCAACATCGATCAATGTTTGATATAAGGTATGATTTATCGTCGTTCTTTTGGGTTCATCTTCTACTGTTTCTCCTTTCCAAATTATGGAATGTGATCTCTAAGATTATAATGGAGTTTCTTGGGTTTTAGTTGGTGCGGTCGTGCCACGACATCCTTGGGTAGATACAGTTGTCATGGGAGGAGGCGATCGTGATCCATTGTGTGGATCGTTATCGTATAAATAATGTTAAGAACCTTTTGAGGTAGGGGATTCATTGCTTCTATATTATTTTATGTGAAAATATATATTTAGCATGTTTTAGCCCACTGGATCACGATGGAATTGACATAATAAATATTTGAACTGGATAAATAAATCGATATCGATTGTATGCTATTGCCTCTTATTTTGATAGATAGTGTGATATCTATGCTTGATTTTTTTAGATTTTCGTTCTTGATGGAAATTGGTAAATAAAATAAATCCAAAATTAATTAATAATTGTTTGGCTAAATATAAATAGGAACGTAAATGAATCTGGTTCTTCTTATTGTAATTTGATGTTAATCAAATTGATGCAGTAAGCATGTTTAATCAGTTTTTGATAGCATACTGTTTAGGTTTCCCGTAGATGGAACCTACAAATAATAAATCGGTTAATTACAGATAAATTAAATAAACGGTTGTTTGATAAAAAGATAATGTCTCATGGGGTTCTGAGTTACCCTCTTGTTTGTAAAGGCCAAGAACCTTATGCTTGGAGCTGTGAGAGCTCATTATGTATGAAGGCAGAATGCCTTGTTTAAAGGGCCAAGATCCCAGTTGATATGATGTTTGTTTTCTAGCTTCTTGTGTTGTGATGTGAGCTTGGAATGCACTTGTGATATGTGGGGGGTAGGGAGGCCCATTGGTTGTGGCAACAATTGATGCATAGAGTGGCGAGATGCATCAATTTATGCATGTGGGTGTTGGGGAGGAAACCATATATAATGAAATGGGTTGGATATAAATGTTTGGATGCTTGTTGTTTCTTGTTGGTTGTTTATCTTCCTTACTTTCTCCACTGCTCAAGAACAGAGGGAGGATGGCTCTAACCTCTTACTATAGGCGGAAAAGGCTCGACGGGTAGTTCATCTACTCACCGGGTTGATCCCCTTATGTTTAGTAGCTTAGAATGTTTTTCTAGAATGCCTGGGAATATGGGAAAATAATAATGTTGTTAATAAATGATTTAATAAATGATGTTAACCCATGGGGTTGGAGCTTGCTGGGACACAAACCGAGGTTTCAATTTAAAGGAATAGTGAACTTTGGGTGTGATGCTAATGAAATATATTGTAGAAATTATTAATGGTTAATTACTGTTTAAAGAATTAATTAACATAAAGTGAAAATGATAAAAAGGGAATAAAGTAAGGATTTAAATCTCTTTAAATTGTTGTGTGCTTATAGGATACCTAGTCTTAGAAGTGGCAGTTGGGAATCTGAGAGATGTTAGCTGTAGTTGAATCTAAGACTAGGTTATGCCCATAGTGTGGTTGTAAGATATAGTATATTATGTACTTTTTGTGTTTCTATATGCTACTCCACCTCTTCAGTTAGGGAAACTGGAACCCCGAGGATTCTGAGCCCTGGGGGGGGAGGTTGTTTCCCCAACATTCTGGTGGGAGGATGGATGGCTGACTACCCCCTTTGTCTCCACTCTCTTCTCTTGGTAGTTACTTGTGCTGGTAGGCACAATGGTTAGTTTTAACCATATATGTGTGTAGAGGGCTGCAATCGCATGTGGTTATTCACACACATATATTCCGGATATAGATTCCTATGGACTACTATAGGTGTAACGTGTATAGGCAGTGATGGCTTGAGGATCCTTACTCGGTGTATGGGCTGTAATGGCTTGAGATATAATTCCTGACGTATGATACACGTTATGTGAGCTTTGGTGGCTCCCGGAAACTACCTGGTTACTTTGATTATGTGGACGTGGTGGTTTTCTTAAATGAGGTGCATGTTGTAGTGCTTCACCCAAGAATCTGCGGGCAAGCCTTTTTGGAGAGAGATGCTTAGGACGTGCGACGTTGGGGCAAAGCGACAAACCAATGGGGAAGTAGTAGCAGGGTACCCTTGATATTCTTGATTATATCATATACTCTTGTATGAGTTACCTGGTGAGAGTAGCCATGGTGTGGTTGGGAACTTAGTATACCTGTTTAGGTGACGAGTTAGTTTCACATGCTGTTCACTGTGCTTTAGCACACTTTCTTTACTTTTGCACGAGAGGCCCTAGGGAGGATCCTACTGAGTATGCTGTTATACTCACCTTTTGTATATATAAACTATTTTTCAGGTCACTTGGAGTAGATTGGAGATCAATCTCGTTTCTACTAGCTTGGGGTTTCAAGAGCTGTTCGGGCTTGTGGTTGCTGCTATTTTTACTTTCATTTGGGTATTTGCAGTTTTTCCCCTTTCAGTTGTATTAGTTTTTCATGACATTACATATGTGTACTTGAGATTTCTTTTATATTGCTGTCTGAGTTTGAGTAAGTTGGTGCCTATCTTATCTCTCTCTCTCTTTCACACGTGTTCTCTTAGAGGGTAATGCCTCCTATTTACGTGTTTACTATACCCTCGGTGCTAGTCGCCAACCCGGGGTCTACTGGAGGCGGGACTCGGGGGTTATTACCTCCCTTCTCACATTGTCGGCCTAGGAGGGGTACACTTGTGGGGAGGGGGTCGTGACATTTATTATATTTATAATTATACATTTATTATAATTATATATTTTTTATAATTATATATTTTTTATATTTATAATTATATATTTATTATAATATTATAATTATTATAACTAGAATTTTATAATTATAATAAATTTATAATCTGAATTATATAATTCTAATAAATTTATAAATATAAATATAATAATTATGATAAATATATAGTTATGATCAATATATAATAATAATAAATATATAAATTTTATAATTATACAAATATAAAAATTATACAATTATAAATATAATAAATAAAAAAATATAATAATCATATAATTACAATAAATATTTAATTATAGTATATGTATAATAAAATAAATATATAAATAAAATAAATATAAAATTATAGTAATTTATATAATTATAAAGATAACAAATCCATAATTATAATTAATATATAATTATAATAAATATATAATTATTATAAATATATAAATATAATAAATATAATAAATATAATAAATATAATAAATATAATAAATATAATAAATATAATAAATATAATAAATATAATAAATATAATAAATATAATAAATATAATAAATATATGTTTATGATAATGTTTATAATAAATGTAATAAATATATAATTATAATAAATTTATAATAAAATAAATATATAAATAAAATAAATATAAAATTATAATAATTTATATAATTAAAAATATAAAAAATACCTAATTATAATTAATATATAATTATAATAAATTTCTAATTATTATAAATATATAAATATAATAAATATAAAAATATTATAAAAATATAATAAATAATTAATTATATATTATAATAAACCTTATATTTAAATATAAACCCTATATTCATATATAATTATATAATTATTATAATCATATATATAAATATTTATATATAATTATACAATTATTATAATTATATAAACATTATTAAATATAATTTGATTTTTTAATATATTATTGTTAAATATGTATTTAAAAAATGTGAAATTATTTTAAGGTTTATTTATAAATGTAATTATAAATATATAAATATATATTTAATGTGAAATTATTTATAATTATATTTATTATTATATATAAATATTTAAATATAAATAAATCTTATATTTAAAATTTATAAATTTATATATAATTATTTAAATACATAAATAATCCATATTAAATTTATTTATAAATTTATATATATATATATATATATATAAACATTATTAAAATTATTTATATTTATATAAATAAACCTTATTAAATCTTATATAATTATTGTAATTACATATTTATTATAATTATGTAATTATTATAATCATATATTTATTATATTTATAATTATATATTTATTATATTTTTAATTATATATTTATTATATTTATAATTATACAATTATTATAATTATATAAATATTATAATCATATATTTATTATAATCGTATATTTATTATAATTACATATTTATTATAATTACATATTTATTATAGTAATATATGAAAGATATAATTATAATATATATATATATATAATTATATTAAATATATATTTATAATAAATATACTATAGTTTTTTATTTATTAAATTTATAATTATGAATTTATTTTAATTATAATTATATATATTATAATTATATACTTATTATAATTATATATTTATTATAATTATATAATTATTATATTTATAATTATATATTTATTGTATTTTTATAATTATTATATTTATATATTTTTAATAATTATATATTTATTATAATTATGTATTAATTATAATTATGTATTTTTTATATTTATAATTATATAAATTATTATAATTTTCTATTTATTATATTTATATATTTATTTTATTATACATTTATTATAATTAAATATTTATTATAATTATATAATTATTATATTTTTATATTTATTATATTTATAATTATATAATTATTATAATTTTATAATTATTATATTTATATATTTATTATTATTATATATTTATCATAATTATATATTTGTTATAATTATTATATTTATAATTATAAATTTATTATAATTATATAATTCTAATTATAAATTTATTATAATTATTTAATTCTAATTATAATAATTATAATATTATAATATTATAATAAATATATAATTATAAATATAATAAATATATAACTATAAAAAATATATAATTATAATAAATGTATAAATATAAATATAATAAATATAAATATAATAAATATAAATATAATAAATATATAATTATAATAAATATATAATTATAATTATAATAAATATATAATTATAATTATAATAAATATATTATAATTATGTATTATTATATTTATAATTATATATTTATTATAATCATATATTTACTATAATTACATATTTATTACTAATTACATATTTATGAATATAGTAAATATAATCACTGAAAGAAATATAATAAATATATAATTATAAAGATAATTAATATAAAATTTTAATTATAATAAATATAAATATAATAAATATAATAAATATAATAAATATAAATATAATAAATATAATTATAATAAATATAATTATATATTTATTGTATTTATTTTAGTAATTATATTTATTACAATAAATAAATTTATTATAAATATATATTATATATATAGGGGGTTGGGTCAAAGTGCCACTTGAAGTGGCACTGGACAAACCCATTTCCCCAATTAAAATCAACCCTACCCCCATAAACTAAAAAACCCCATGTCGCCAAATTATCCACATTACATTGGATTCACTGCCGCCATGATCAACATACATTATTTTTCTCCACCACTTTCAAGGATGGTTATATGAATATTATTATTTCTACATATGATGATAATAAGTATATTTTTTGTTTTTTATGATTATGGAATGTATTAGTAACCTTTTAATTAAAAAAATAAATCTAGTTCATGTTGGTGGGTAAAACAACCTGATTGAACTAACCATATAATGATAACTTCTATAAAAAAAATGAATAACTCATATGTCCAAATACATATGGATATTTAGGACCATTTCAATTTCATTAATGATAATGAAATCATTTGATTTAAATTCTAGTGTTTTAGTCCCATTTTATAGAAATTTTCATTATTATACATAGGTGATAAGACCTTGGAACCATGAAACCAATTCCCTAAAAATAATGAAATGAAACTATATATCTCATTGAAATAGTTATAAAATAAAATAATTTGATAAAATTGTATAAAATATAGATTTAAATTTGTGGGAATGGTAATGCCACTAAAGATGACCTGTAATCCATAATTAATGTCATCAAGGATGCTGTTAATTGTGGATGGAGATGTATATAGTTGGAATCTGATTCAAACATGGCCGTGGAGATTTTGAAGCCCCGATCAGGGAATGTTCCATGGAAACTTCTAACATCATGGACTGACTTCCTTCATCTTATTGAATATGTCATTCTAGAGTTAACACATTCTTTCATAGAATCCAACTAGGTTTCAAATGCCTTACCAAAGAGATATATTATAGAGGAAATTTCGATATGGTATTTTGTAATTCAGGATTTCTATTCCCTTCCTTCTATTTCAGATGCATGTAGTGACTTGCACAATCACCTTTGTAAACCCCCTTGTGATATCAATTTCTCTATTTTTTAATAAAATTTCATAGGATTGGGAGCACTCAGAACCTGAACCTTTTAAATTTTAAATATAGATTTAAAATTTTCTAAATCAAATAATTATTCAATCTAATTATGTTATACATGATGTTAAGTTTAAGGGCATAATGATTCTTAAAACTAAGGCAAGGTATCTCTTTGAACCACCGTACATTATTTGAATTGCGACCTTTGTATCTCTAAATCACATTATCTCACTATTTGGCACTGTTAAATTCTTATATAATATTTATATATGTATCTTAAATATATACCAATCATATTGACCCTTCCTTTTATGGGGTTATACACAACATAAGATTATTTCTTAAATTCTATCATTCAAATAAAACCTAATTAAGGGTAAATTTTATATAACTTAATCATTTTCTATAAAACCCTATTAGTATATCTATTCCCATTAATGACATAAATAAATAATATAATATTTTAGGGATAACCATTTTGGTTCACCTCTAGTTTTTATGGAATATATCAGGTTCTTTGTTTCATCAAAAGTCTTAAACAGATTCATCAAAACAATATCTTGATGGTTCATTTTTATACCAAACTCTCTACCCTTTCTCATGATGTATTTTAAATGAATAATAAATTAGGTTCTTCTTTTTATCTATCTAGATATGAATATCTATATTATTTGTCTCATTCTTCTCTTTGCAATATTTTTGAAATCTCCTTTTATTGTTATATGTGGCACGATTATACAACCCATTTCATTCCATGGGTAACTCTTATGTGCATTCTATGCATTTTATTTCTATTTATAGTGAAAATAAGAGTGTTCATGTTCTAATTTTTATTCCCATATAGTGCTCCAATTCATTTTGTAATTTTTAAGTTCCATGAGTTAATATCAACACGATTAAGTAGTAAACCTAATCCATGAAGAGACTCTATCAAGCATGTGATGTTTTCATGCTACTTAAGATTAAATTATGATTATGTTATGTTCATGAGGTTTCCACATACATATATTTCCATGATATTATGATTCCCTATTCTCTATATTATACTTCTATATGATTATTTACGATTCTTATATTTTATGGTATCATGTTATGTCATTTGAATCATATGTTATTATTCATTATCATTTTTATTCACTTAATAGGGTTTTATCTCTCCCCTTTTGTTTATATATTTCCCTAGTTATCTTATGATATTTTAGGAGATCAAATTTGATAATAAGATTAATATGCATATCAAAATAAAGGTGGTTTATTATTGTTACACTTTGATGTATTTTGAACATGGTCTTCAAAAGATAATAGGCCTCTCAAAACTTTTGGTTGTGATTATTAGATATATATGATAAAAAGAATGTTATATTTTGTGTAAGAGACATGGATTTCCATATTTGGTATCAAAGAAGAGTATGATTTTTTTGTGGGTTTGGGAAATAATACCATAGTGAAAACCCTAGGGGTTTTTCTATGTATTAGATAATGTCTTAAAATTTTGGAGATGTGTATAAACAATTGTTACAACAAAATTACATCCCTTTTTGGATATTATAGGTGGAAATTTCTCTAGAACAAATGTACCTAGGGTTAATAACCCCAATATTTCTTATTGGGTATTAACTCAAAATGAACTAGGTGCAAGATAAAGAGGCTTTAATATACATCGGGTTTGACAATCCATGGGGATATGATTTATAAAATTCACAAACTCCTTACAGACCATTAAGGCATACATGAATAGATTATCATGATATAAAATATAATAGTAAAATTATCATGGATAAAATATATTTAACCATAGTGATTCATACAGTACAATATGCTTTTCATTTATTAGTAGGTCCTAAAACATTCATAGTTACCATTTTATATTTTTTTTTATGAGTATTCTAAACCCATTTTTTTTATTTTTATTTTTGTAAATATGGTGGTAAATAGTAGAAACTATGAAAAAAACTAATGAGATAGTAAATTTCATTACATCTCTAATGTGGTGCCCAACTGTATACAATTTTTAGATAATAAATTCATGGAAATTTTGGCTCAGATGACTTAAGTTATTAATAATAACATGAATCATGTGGAATGTTATCATTATTCTAATAAAAATAAAGTTGTGGTCGAGTCTATTATGCATCGAATGCCTCCTACCTTTTTGGATGTTATGATCCACTCATCATTGAATAATAGAATAAACATATTAATAAGATATTCATTTTACTCCAATGATAAAATCAAGAGAAATTCTTATTAGTCATCTAATTCATAGAATGAGGGACTAATCAATATAGAACACTGATCATGAACACAATAGATAAATAGGAAATTTATTATTTGGAATGGGATCGATTAAATAAAATATTTTTCATTAAATAATTTCCCAAAACACTTCACCAAAAAATATATATGGAGTTACATGGAATGAAGTAAAATGAAGTTGAGTCTATTAGGTATTATGACTCAAACATCACTTGGATTGAACAGTATGCATACGTCTTTCTCATCA
Organism: Viscum album; assembly: GCA_963277665.1. Taxonomy (NCBI): domain Eukaryota; kingdom Viridiplantae; phylum Streptophyta; class Magnoliopsida; order Santalales; family Viscaceae; genus Viscum; species Viscum album. Next base: position 406,771,863 of record OY728129.1, on the reverse strand, counting down.
ACACTCAAATTAAGGTTGACTATTTCATTAGTGGATTAAATCCAAGTCTGTGAAAATATTTCATGATTTAGGACATTGAATACTATAAAGATAATGTTTGATGGGACCTTAAGTTTAAGGTTAATATTGGTGACTCTCAGTGGTATCATGGGGAAGGAGATAAAAACTATAAAATTGAATTAAATTTTAGAGGGTCCATGGATAAATCACATAGAGGAAAGAAAACCTAGATATCTACATGTAAAAAATATTAGCATAAACACCCTGAGATATTTCTCAATGGAACTAGGAGTTGTTTCTTATGTTGAAAAGATGGTCATAAGGCTAATCAATACTAAAGGGTGATAAATAATCCCACTAATGAAGTGAATTAAAATAATGTTCATATATAAACTCAACCAATGTTACGGTGTTTCTGCTAAAAAGAGAGAATTAATTATTAAAGATAAAACCCAAATCCAAGAGTTTTTAGATACAATCAATGAAAATAACCTTTGATGCCTAGAGAGAATGAAATGGAATAATCTGTCACTACTTATAAGGTAGACCCCAACAAAGATGTAGCGTCTAGTACACCAAGAATTCTTTCAAAAATAGAGAAAATTATATTTTATTATGATTCCAAAAAATCTTTCATATATTTTATGTTTAGTGGGACTATAAAAACATCACCTCAAAACAAGGAGGTTGAGATATGTGTGAGAATAATAAATAGGGAATTTAATGAAAGTAAAGTGTATTACTCATCCATGGTTAATTTTTGTGAACTAAAACTCCCACAAAATATTTTCATACTTCCTTTATTTGAATGTGATGCTATATTAGGTATGCATTGGTTATCCTTATATAAACCCAATATGATTTATTTGAATAGAGAGATCACTCTTCAAATCTAGTGTCATCCCCCAATGCTATGAAAGTGTATGCTTAAGGATGAATATTATTTGAAATCATAATCATGATCAACCATATCTAGATCAAATGATTCAACCTAAGGAATGGATATTTCTTGATGAAATGACCATTGTGATGAACTACAATAATGTATTTCTTGTATAGTTTCCTAGTATTCCTCATCATTAGGAGGTTTAGTTTTCAATTGGACTTATACCTAGATATTTACCTCTATCCCAAACTCCATATATAATGGTAACCATTAATTTTAATAACTGAAGAATTAGATAAAATAGAATTTGGAAAATATTTTTATATTCTTAAGTTATTCAACATGTAGTGCATGGTCCCTCTTCATCAATAAGAATGATGGTTAAATAAACCTATACACTAATTACCATGAACCAAACATAATCATGATAAATAAAAATTTTCCACTACCATGGGTTGATGAATTATTTGATAAACTATGTTGGGAATACTATATCTATAAGGTGGACCTTTGGTCATGATATCACCAATTAAAGTTGAAGAAGAATAATAATCCCAAAAAATCTTTCATACAAGGTATACAAACTATGAATTTATAGTATTTACCTTCAGAATCACTAATTCTATAGAAATATTTGTAGAATTAATTAATAGATTCTTTATGGATTACCTTGATAAATTTATGTTCCTATTTATAGATGATATTATGATATAATATAAATGTAATTAAGAGAATTATGAGTATTTTAATATTGTTCTAATGAAATTTTGAAAGGATATTTTATATGAAAAGTATAGTAAATATGAGTTTTGGATGATGGAAGTATAATTCTTGGGACATGATATCATCGAGAAAGTGATATATGTACACACTTATATGACAATGGAGATTTAGGAATGACCTATAATATAATCTATATTGGATATTTGTAGTTTCTATGGACTATCTAGGTATTACTAATGATTTTTTAGAAACATATCATGATTTTCAATTCTACTAACTAAGATGACTCAAAAGGGAGTGATATTTTTATAGACTAATGAATATGAAAAGATCCTCAAGGAATTGAAAACTAGGCTTATCACTGCACCGATACTCACAATACCCTTAGTTGGGGAACTATTAGTGGTATATATCATTTACTAAAAGAAGATATTGGGCTTTTTACTAAGGGAAAATGATAAAGTGATAGCTTATTACTCAATGTAATTTAAAGTTCATAAAAATAACTACCCTATAAATGATTTAGAGCATGATATAATGATATTCACATTGATTATTTGGATGTATTATCACTATATGGAGATGTGTAAAATAAATATAAATTATAAGAATATAAATTATATATTTTCAAAGAAGGATCATAGTATGTTTCAGTGAAGATAGTTAAATTTTATAAAGGATTATGACTTCTCCATCTATTACCATCAAGGTATGGAAAATAAAGTGTCTGATTCTCTAAGTAGAAATTATCCAACAAAATTATCCTTAATGAGAATTGAGAAGGATCTGATCATCTTAAAAATAATAAATATGGACATGGATGTCCTAAAATAAGAACCATCATTATTACATTATAATATGATTTATTATCCATCCATTATGTAGAAAATAAAGGATTCTCAAAGATATGACGTGGCTATTCAAAATAAGGTGGAATATTCAAGAAAATGGAAATAATGAGTATAATATCAATAAATAAAGAGTTATAGTATTTGGGTCATGAATACGTGTAACATAAAATCCGAATATAAAGATGAATATCTTGAATGATGCATATTGATTGTCCTTCTCCATCCATCCAAGGATCATGAAGATGTATTGATATCTATGAGGGAACCATTAGTGAAAAAATATGATGAAGTGGATCAAAAAATATAAATCATTGAGATAGGTATTTAAATAGTTGAAGGATAAAATGAAAAAGGACAAGGTTATGATGCAACCAATACCCATAACCACATGTGAATGGGGGAATGTCACAATGGATTTTGTCACATTTAATCCAAAGACATCCAAAGTAAATATTTTTTACATGTGTTATGGTCGATAGTATTTATAACAAACCTTCTCTTTATTTCACATAAATACATGATTTATTACATAATATTACACTCAATACAACCTTAATGATCAAGGAGAATAGTGTATTTGTGAATTAGTAACATTACATAACAATTTAAAACAAGAAAAAACATCATCTTTATCGACAACTTTCTTAACATGCTCACACTTAAACACCATGAGATAACTTGGGGACAGACATAAGAAAGGGGTGAGTAATAAATCCAAGTAAGGTAATTTTCATTTCATGAGGTAATAAATGTTATAAAATAGTAATTTCAATGGCTAATTAAAGGAACATGAATAATAAGTCATGGTATATCATGATAATAATAACATGTGATATGCGGAAACAACTTAAAACACTACATCATAAACATAGGTCATGGATAACTGCCAAAACATCATGATGTAAAAAGTCCCATAGAGGAGTGTGGAATAAATAAATTTATGTAAAATTTAAATTAATTAAAAGTTTACAAAGGTTAATACAATTCATAAGAAATGAGTATGGTATTCACTATATAATTGTTTTGGCATGGAAAATCACAGTGAAATTTTGGCAGCATAACGACGTCACTAAAAAATTTATAAAATGGGTTTATGAGAGTTAAAAGAGAATATAATAAGTTTTATATAAATTTTAATGTATGGGTAATATTTAATTTTATATCTTATCATAAGTAAATGAATATAAAATACATAAGGTAAAGAAGAAACATGAATAAAGAGGAGAAAGGAAAAGATACCTTACTTGAGTGTGTGACTCCCAATGTTTAGGAGGAACTTGATGATAGATTAAGGGAACCATTTGAGGACTCTAGAGAGGTAAGGGAAGATTAAGGACATTCTCCAAGTATTTTGAGTGAAGAGAAGTGGGATCTTGGGTGGGTTTATATAGGGAATTAGTTGAGAATTCATTAATATTTCACAATCATATATTTTGGACTCTATATAACAAAATAACCAAAAAAACAAACCTTAAAATGGTATTTTACCATGTTTTCTAAAAAATGGGAGTTTTTTAAATTATTTTATAAGTCCAACAACCTAATTTAATATAATAATACATTTTCTTATGTGGAAGTGAGTTATACTCTTAAAGAAACGATGTTAAAACCTTAAAATATATTATAAGCATGAGAGGATTCATAATACCTTTATAAAGTAAATAAAATAAACTTATAATCATATTATTTTAAAGGGAAAACATATATTTTGTCGTTTATATCCTTTATAGTATTTATTACATCACTTTTGGGTCATTATTATGTCATACTACACACCATATATTTATATAGATTTTAAATTTTACACGAAAAGTTGACTCTCATAAAATTATAAAAAAATCACCATTGGATAATTTTGACACTATGATTACAAAAAAATAATATTCATTTTATTAAAATAAGTTTCTAAATATTTTCATTTTCACTTTTATAATAATAATTGATATTTATTGAGGAATTCTGGGTTTTTTGACAATAACAGTTTTCAAAACTTTATATAAATTTCATTTGACTTAAAAAATTTATATGATCATTTATATTAAATAGAAATTACTTATTAAATATATTTTATTAAAATATAAATTTTCTCTAAAAAATTCATTAATTCATCAAGATTAATTCCTTAATTAAATTTTAATATTACCCAAAAATACTATTTATGATTTATTGTATCAAAATAATAATGAAAATCATTTATAAAGTAAAAATAATATGATGAAAATATATTCATTATTCTATAAAAAATAATTCACATACTCATATTTCAAGGTTCTTGATACATATCCCTTTAATACACCAACAAACACCCTAAGAGTAAGGTGCACAATGGTGAGACTTTCATGGAGTGGTTCGACAAAGATGATTTGTTCCATGATCTCAATGATCTCGAATATATATAGTAAATAGTTTCTCTCATGCATAAGTTGTTGGTTATTAGATTATCATTGGTAAATGAAAAATCCTATATATGTTACCCCCTTGTAATCTATGATAAATGGGCTTCATAGGGTACGATTCTATTGGTTTAGGCAATCACTTAATTTGTCTGTGTCAATTGGATTTGTTAAAAACCTATATTTATACTAATCATGTGATCACTATTCAACGACTATATTATCTATGATAAATATTCTTAATGGTCTTTTAGATCTAAAATATATAATAAAAAAATAAGTGCATTTGTTTTTTTATGACCATATTACATAGTAATACATTTAATTAAATCATAAAGGAAAATTCATTTATAATATTTCGGGTTATAACAATATTACACCCTATATAAATTTATCCCTCAAAATTTTCATTTCCCATACTAAAAAATATGACGGTAACTATGTTTCATCACCTCCTCTAGTTCTCACACAACTTCTTCAAACTTTTGGTTTCTCCACATCACTTTGACATGGTGAATTATCTTATTTTGTAGAACATTTTCTCTATGATCTATTATATTCACAAGCTTCACTTCATAGGAATTATCTTTATCCAATAGTAAAAAATAGGTATAGAGTACATGTGAGGTGTATGGTATGTACCTTCTCAATAGGGATACATGGAATACATCATTTACTTGAGATATGTTAGGTGGGAGTGAAATTTGGTAGGACACTATTCTTATGTGATCAAGGATATAAAAGGGGCCAATGTATCTTTTATTAATATTTCCCTTCTTCCTAAATCACATCACTTTCTTCCATGGAGATATATAGAGGAATACCATGTCTCCAATATCAAACTCTAGGTCTTGTCGATAATTGTTATCATGTCTCTTCTGCTGATTCTAAGAAGCCTTGATGTGATGCTGAAAGGCCTTAAAATTTTCAACCATTTCCTCAAACATTTCAGGACCTAGAATTTTTCATCCCCTAACTTCAACCCAACATATAGGAGTTCTACACATCTTCCCATAAATTTCTTCATAGGGATCCATTTGGATGCTTGAGTGAAAACTATTTTTATAAGAGAACTTGACCAAAGGAATATGTTGATCCCATCCTCCTTTGAAATCAATTGAGCATGCTCTTAACATGTCCTCAAGTTTCTAGATAGTCCACTTAGATTAACCATCGGTTTTTGGTTTATAATTCATGATGTAGTTCAACTCAATGTTTAGAGCTTATTGAAAACTTTTCCATAACATGTATGTGAATCTCAGATCTTGATCATATACAATCGATAGTGGTACTCCATGTAGCCTCACCACTTATCTGATATATATCCATGTAAGTTGATCTAGTGATAATTCATCTCAAATCGTAATGAATCATGCATTCTTTGTGAGATGATCTACCACAACCCAAATATCATTGTTTCCTCTATACATGTTTATATCTCCCGTGAAAAAGTCCATGGTGATGTTTTACCATTTTCATGCAGGTATGGGTAATGGTTGTTGCATCATCCCCTTATATTTTTCCCTTTCCACAATCACTCGTTGACATACAAGACATCTTGATGTATACTCCGTGATATCCTTCTTCATATTGTCCCACAAATTGTGTTCTTAGAGATTTTGACACATCTTTGTGCTTCCAAAATAGATATAGAAGGTTGAGCTATGTGCATCATCCAAAATACCCTTCTTTATCTCAAGATTTGATGGTACACATAATCGTTAACCAAATATAACAAGTTTTTCTTGATTAACATTGAACTCTAAAGATTTCCATTTTCTTATAGTTTCCACTTTATTCTGAATTCTCACATCATTTATATGATAATCCTTTATCATTTACAAAAGAGTTGGTTGAGAAATAATTTTTAAAAGGATTGATTATGTTCCTCCCTTTGTGATTCCCATTTCTATCCTTTCCAAATATAAAAATATCAGATCCCTCTAAATTCTCATCAGTGATAGAATTTATGGATCCTTTCTACATAGATATTATTCCACTTTATTCACCATTCCTGGATGGTAGTGAATTGAGCATTCATAGTCCATCATCATCTCCAACCACCTTCGTTGGTGTATATTCATCTCTTTCTGTGTCAATATATACTAAAGGATTTTTCAATCTGTATATATTTCAAACTTATCCCTAAAGTAATAACGCCACCATATTTTTAAAGTGAAGATCATTGCATCCAACTCCTAATCATTAATTTTACAGTTCTTTTCATGAACTTTAAACTTCCTTGATGCATAGAATATCACTTTGTGATTTTTCATTAACACACATCCCAACCCATTATTCGATGTATCACTAAATTACACAAAAATTTCCCCACTATTGGGTAGTGTGAGTAATAGTATAATGATAATCCTCCTTTTAAAATTTGTGATTCTCTCTTAATATTCATCATTCTAATAAAACTTTACTCCCTTCCAAGTTATCTTGGTAAGAGGGTTTGAAAATTGCCGGAAATTTCTCAAAAATTGGATATAATACCCAGCTAATCCAAGGAAACTATAGATATCTATCACAAATGTTTCCTTTGTCTATCCTTAGATTGATTATATTTTTTAAGGGTCTATAAATATCCAATTTATTGTTATAATATCCCCCATGAAATATAATTCCTTCAACCATAACTCACATTTTTTGTACTGGGCATAAATCTTATCATTTCGTAGGGTCTTTATCATAGTTATCAGATGCTCTTTATGTTCCTACTTGTTTTTAGTATATTAGAATTTCATTTATAAATACTACCACAAGTTTATCAGGGTAATCACTAAATACTCTATTCATCAAGTCCATGAATATTTATGGATCATTACTAAGTCTGGATGACATTACTTTAAAATCAAAGTGCCCATACCTTGTAAGGAAAGTAGTCTTGGGGATATCCTCCTCTTTCACCCTATCTTGGTAATATCCAGACCACAAATCCACCTCGGAGAAGTATTGTTCTCCATATAGATGATTTAATAATAAATTTTTGGAAAAAGAAACTTGTTATTTATCGTGATCTTATTAATATCATGATTATCAATGCAAATGTGCATTGACCCATCCTTCTTATTGATGAAAAGGAATGATTCACCCCATGGTAAAGCACTTGGGTGTATGAATCCCTTATCCATATTCTACTATAGTTGTTTCTTCATCTTCTCAAGCTCCAAAACAACCATTCTATACTGAGTATTGGATAATGTTAACTCCCTGGGTATAATATTGATTGAAAATTCAACCTCTCAGCTAGGAGGAAGACTAGGAAATTCCTCAGGAAACACATCTACGTATTACCTCACAATAGGAATGCCTTTGAGGATGATTATTTCCTTATACTAAATCATTTGAGAGATATATTATTGTTCGTAGGGAAAAAATACAGGCTTTAGAAGTTGGTACTAAAGAATATTCATCCTCATCCTTGAAATTTTATAGAATCGGGGGACGATTCTCAGTACAAAGATTGATTTCCTTCTCATGCTAATTTATGTTGGATCTCTATAGAAAGATCCAATATATTACAATAATTACATAAAATTCCACCAAAGAGAGTATGAAAAGGTTCTCTGGGAAATTCAGATGAAAAATTTTGATAGGGGAGGAGTTATATACTTGGGATGCAATAATTTCCCCATTTTTCATTTTCACTGACAAATCTAATTATATTCTTTGTGGTGGTGTTTGAACAGTTCAAATAAACATTCATGATATGAATGAATGCGTAGAACTAGAATAAAAAATAATATTCTTTGTACTTAAATGAATAACTAGCATACCTTTCACCACTTCATTGTTGGGATCCACTTTAGATTTTGTGATGGAAAAAGGTTTCCCTTGCTGCCTTGGAGGTTGTTGTTTGTCTCTAAAAAACTTAGATTAGTGCATTGGTTTTCAAAGTGCCCTAGTTTCTTGCAGTTGATTCAATAAAAAAATGCACTGAGGATTTATTGGAGAATTACTTTCCACCATCATAGTGGCGGGTTTCTCTTATCGATAATCGTTAGCTAGGTGTCCTTCCTTCCCAAGCATTAAGCATTTCCTTGTCCCCCTTCGTAAATTTCTGGGGTGCTTCTTATCTCAACTTTGACAAGTGGGATGTTGAATTTTTTTGGTACTATTATATTTTTCCATCAGACCACCATAATCAAACTCTAGTTCTCACTTATTATCCCTATGATAACCCTAAGATTCTCCAATCTCCATTTTTAATTTTAGGGCACATCAATAAATTTCCACATAGCGATCAAAGTCATGGATGACTAGGGATTTTCATAGAATATTTTTATCCCACCAAATAAGTGGTCAACCATACATTTGTGGTTAACGAGAAAGCCAGAGGCATATCATGCAAGTCTTTTAATTTTTTCCTCATATTCCCTAATAGAGTTTTCATCTTTTTTTCTTTAAGGAAATGAAGTACCTTCCCATTTAAGGTCAGAGAGTGTAAGGAAAATATTTATCAAAAAATATTTTCTATAATTCCTTCCACCTTATCTCTTCGATCTCCTCCTTAGGTTTTGTATTCACGATCAATATACACCACTGATCTGCTTCTTCACCCATATGATAAACATCCAGTAGAACCTTATCTTACCTGGGACATTGAAGGATGGAGAATATCTTATCAATGGAGATGATCCATTTTTATGTGATTAAGGGTTTAAATGATACATTGAAATTCAGGGGCCTTTTTCATATAAAGTACTCAATTGAAACTTGTTCTTTCTTAGGGTGATTTGGAGTCTTCTATGGATCTTGGTTTCTATTCATATCTCGATTCAGATGTAAATTTATCATCACAAAGTTTTCAATTCCCACTCCCATAAGGTTGGGCATTTCTTTGGGGAATTCTTCACTTTCCCATCACATTTGTTGTTTACCCGATTCCTCCTATCTCCAGCCATTGATAGAAAAAAAGTAAAATTAGGGGTGAGTATTTTTCAACTATTAAACACATAAATGAGGGATCCAATGAAATTAAAGGGATAACTTATAAATTATATTTATTTCCCCAAATTATGAATTTCTAGAATTAAATCTATGTTATCCATGATCTATTTCCTAACATATACTCCTATGGGAAATTTTTTTCTTCCCTTAATAATGGTTCATAAGGAGATTTTGAATTTACCAAATCACATCCACTGGGAGTGTCAAAATAGTTGTGCAGTAATTCTCATTATCATGTTCTAGGTTACACAGAGTTAGGCCTAATGAACCATGTTAGAGTTATTAAACCTAGGTACATCTGTTTCAAAACCATTTCTACTTGTACTATTCAGATATGGATTCATTTTCTTGATAAACCGCTTAATCTATACTTACCAAAATTTAGGGATTCTTTCGTATAATTAGTCTTATCCTTAAGGCTTTCTCTCGAGTTTTATAATCCTAATCCTAAAAATAACTAAACTTTTTCTTTAATACCAACTATAACTACCTTTAACTTTATTTCACATTAATACATGAATTATTACATAATAATACACATAATAAATCCCAAATTATTTATAAGTATAGTTTATTTGGGAATTAAGTTCATTACATAATAATTTAAAATAGGAAAAGATATAATCTTTATTGAAAACTTCCTTATAAATCCCAGTAAGGGAATTAAAATAGAATAAGGTAATCAATTTTTGATAATACAAATTTAAATGATGAATACAAGAAACATGAATAATAAGGCATGATATAACATGATAATCATAACATGGTAAATGTGGAAACATAATAAAACATTGTATCATAAACATAGTTCAAGGATAAATTCCAAGATAGCATGATAGACACATTACCATAAAGGAATTATGTTCAATGCCTATCCCAACAAGATTTTTCATGATACTAAATATTTCCCAATGCATTGGAGCGTTATATAATTTTGGGAGAACCCATCACTTTCATTTCATTCTCATTCTTAAGTGTGACACATAAATCATACAACATGGATTAATTCATTATTATATTTTATTCCATGATTAAATATTTTGGAATAAATACATGTAATTACCATGTCAAATATGTATAAGTTTATAATGTTTAATACCCTTGATATGAAATGGGTATGGTATTGAATACACAATTATGTTTTCATGGAAAACCATGGTGAAATTTTGGCAGCATAATGGTGTCGCTTAAAGATTTATAAAATGGGTTGATGATAGTGAAATGGTTCTCTAATAATTTTGATATAAATTTTAAAGTAAAGGCGGATATGGAATAATACACCATCATAAGGAAATTAAGTTAAAATACATAAGGTAAAGAAGATACATGAATAAATAAGAGAAAGGAAAAGATCCATTACTTGAGTGTGTGACTCCAAGTGATTGGGAGGAGATTATTGATATATTTTTGGTTCCTTGGGAGGACTATAGAGAAGTGAGGGAAGAGTAAGGAAATTATATAAGGATTTTTAGTGAAGTTAAGTGTAATCTTTGATGAGTTTATATAGTAAATGAGTGGGGAATTCTTTAATATTTCACAAACATAGGTTTTGGAATCTATATAATAAAAAAACGAAAACCACAAACCATGCCATGGTATTTTCCCATGGTTTCTTACAAATGAGTTTGGTTTTAATTATTTTATATTTATAGGGTCTAAACATAATAAAATAATACCCTTTCTTATGTAGAAGCGAGTCATACTCTTAAAGAAATGATTTTAAAAACATAAAATATATTATAAGCTTTGGAGGATTCATAATACCTTTATAAAGTAAACCAAATAAACATAAAATCACATTATTTTAAATGTTAAACATATATTTGGTTGTGGATACCTTTTATAGTATTTATTACTTCAATTTTGTGTCATTATGAAGTCATAATATACATCGTATTTTTATAGGGTATTTATTTTTTACTCAAAAATTCATCTATGTCAGAAAATTACGAAAAATTAGCCATTGGAAAATTTAGACTTTATAATTCAAAAAATAATATTCATTTTATCAAATTAATATTCTAAATATTTTTATTTTCACTTTTAACATAATAATCAATATTTGTTGAGAAATACTGTTTTTTTGCAACAAAATCTTTTGAATTTTTATAAAAATTATATTTCACTTCGTAAAAATTATACGCTCATTTATATTTTATAAAAATTATTTATTGATAATATTTTATTAAAATATTATTTAATTAAAAAATCCATTAATTCCCCAAAATAAATTCATTAATTGAATTTTAATATTACCCAAAAAATACTAATTATGTTTTATTGTATCAAAATAAAAATAAAAATCACTTATAAATTAACAATAATAGGATGAAAATAAATTCATTATTATATATAAAATAGTTTATGTACTCATATTTCTAGGTTATTGGTACATATCCATTTAATACACTAGTAAAAAGCCTAAGAGTAAGGTGCACGATGTTGAGACTTTCATGGGGTGGTTCGACGAACATGGTTTGGGTTGTGATCTTGATGAGCTTGAACTTCTCCTATAAATGGGTTTTCTCATGTTTATATTTTTGGATCTCATATTGGGGTTGGTCAATGGAAAATCCTATAGATTATATCTCCCACAGAAGCACCGATAAGTTGTCTTTATAGGGTATGATCCTACTAGTTTAGGACATCACTTACTTTTTCTATGTCAATTGGATTTATTAAAACTATATATTTAGAATAACCCTATGATAACTATTCATTAACTATATTATCAATGATAAAGAATATTAAAGGTATTTTAAATTAGATATAATATAATAAAACCAAATATGTGCATGTATTTTCTATGACCATATGAAATTATAATAAATTTAATTTAATAATTAGGGAAATTTTATTTGTAACAGTTTTGGTCTCTACGGTCATACAACATCTGATAACACAAATAAAATTCTAGAAGATTTTTAATGTGATTAAATTTTAAGGATACACATTAGATAAGTGGTAAGGAAACATTAAAAAAACTATAAATTATATTGTTTCCTCTGGAATTGGGGATGACCTCGTTGATTAAAGGTTCAAACATTCCAATCGTTTTCTAATGGGTTTGTTCGTAGAACTGGAAACACCCAATGATTCCATATCCATTTGGACCTACTTTCCAAAGGTAGGCGCACATTAGTTGTGGATTTATGAGGCTTAGAAATTTTCATTGGTCGATAGGATGGGAGGTCGGACTCATCACACCTTTTTGAGGGGAATTATTGTCTACTCTGGGACTCTCTTTATAGATTTAAGTTATATTCGTGAATCCTTATTACATTACCAAGTATAAAATGAGCTTTCCTTTAGATATGAAAATCATTAATTTATATGTAGGAAATTTAGATAATCTTTTATATGTATTCGAGGTTCTTCATCGATAGAGAATCATCTGTATTTGTTAAAGATTCTTAGTCAATGGTATCCTTTAATACATAAAAGTCTCTTGGTCATTATGATGACCATACTAGTTTTAAAGCCACTCAGTGGGGAACTTGAATTTTATTGTCATTTAGAAGGACATGGATTATTTCAGAGTTGGGATCGTACCCACAGATGGGCTACCTACATATCCTTTGTTTTGGAAAAGGAATCAGAACCCACGTAGTTTGAGTAAGGGAGTATGATGTTTATGCATAATTGATGGCTCCAAGAAAGATGTCATGATTACTTTTACACTCTAAGCTCACGTGATTCATGCTCGGTGTGAGAAACAAGAGGTATTGGTGAAACCATACAATTTTGCCACAAAAGATGCAATGATGTGGGGCTTATTTATGTATGAATGCCCAAATAGATGAAGATTAGGATTTACTTCAGGGAAGAAACCCAGGAACAAGGTCCATAAAGGTAGATGTACTTCATGGAGATTTGGATAATCTAACTTGGGGCTTACTCCTGAGGAAGATTCCCAAATTAAGAGGGGACTTTATGATTGAGTTTTACTCTTGAGAAGGAAACCCAGATCAAAAGTAAATTAAGACTGGCTAAGAGAAATTAAAACTGGGGATTACTCCTGAGAAGGAGGCCCAGGTGAAAGGTACTTGGGGCTTACTCCTAAGGAGGATGCCCAGATTTGTAGACTTTGATACTGGGGCTTATTCCTGAAGAGGAAGCCCAGGTTAAGAGAACCATGGTTGGGGCTTACTCCTGGGGAGGATTCCCATATTTGGGAACTTGGAGACTGGGGCTTACTCCTAAGGAGGATGCCCAGATTAGGGGACTTGGGGCTTACTCCTGAAAAGGAGGCCCAAATTAATGAGGACTTGGGGCTTAATCCTAAGGAGGATGCCCAAATTAATGAGAATTTGGTCTGGGGATTACTCTTGAAAAGGAGGCCCAGGTTAAGGATTATCTCATCTTAAAGGATGAGGTTGAATGAATGAAATCTCTGACCTTAATGACATGAGGATATGTAAATCACTAGGTTTTAAGAGATTTTCCATAGAATTACTTTTAGATAAGGAAGGAAAAAAAGAAATCATGCCATGAATGGCTTTTGAGAGAGTTCTAAAGGCTTAATCCTGAAGAGAAGAGGTGGATAGGTGTAAGAGGGGTGAAATGAGAAGGAAAGGCACCCAAAAAGTGAGGGGTGCGCAAGTACTACGTGGGCGCGCAAGTACTGTGTGGATGCACAAGTCCTGGTCGTGCAGGTGTACCTGTGCGACACATGGGTACTTGCGCGACAGCCAATCCTTAGGGTAGAACTTGGGCAAGGCTTGGCTCAAGCCCTTAATACTACCCCTAGAGACTTCCAGAAGAGAGGCACGCAAGTTATGTGGAAGGGGTAAGGCGACACACAAGTGTGGCCATTTCCCTTAAGGGCTGGCCACCCAAGAACGCAAGTGTTGATGAGTTTCAACACTTAGTCCTTCCTCCCCCTCTTTAGATCTTCCGTTCTAGGTAAGAAATTACCTTAGAAGTGTTCGGAAGCTTTGATAAGAGACTAGGGTACCGGGAGCTCAAATCTGAGGTTCTAGAATTTTTCGTCTCTTGAAATGGGGGGGGGGGCATAGGGGTATTTATAGGCTAGAGAAGACCCTGAGCGAATTTCAAAGAGGGTTCACAAGTCACCTGCGCGGCGCACAAGTCACCTGCGCGGCGCGCAAGTCACCTGCGCGACCTTGGTGAAACTTGCGCGACCCAAGTGCATTTGAATCTTGGTTTATGCCTTTGTCAATTTTTGATGTTTCTTAAAAGGATGAATCAATTTGGGTTCAAGGTATTTCCATTTTTAAGTCTATTAGACTCTATGATGGGAAGGTTCCTCAACAAAAGTCCCCCCTCACAGTTGGATCCAAAGAGAAAAGAGGATTTGACTCTGAGGAAAAAGAGAAACCAGGGGTATTTGTGGTTGTTGGAAGTTTAATGTCATGCAGGTCAGACATAAAAAGGATAATGATTAAGGTCGAAATAGCTTTGACCGTATGGATAAAAATTGACTCAATTCCTTGAAAATTTATCTGAAAACATATTACCACACTCAAGCATGAAAGAAAACATGTAAACTATGACTTACAAAATTTTGAATCTGAGGAATGATACGAAAAAGGGCTAAAAGGCATTAGAAGAATTAGTTTCCAAGAATAAATTTACCATTATTTAACAAACCCGTTTGGGGGTTGAATTATGTAGGGACACATAAGGGCATTGGATGCATAGTCAAATAATAACATCTTTTGGCTGACAAGTCTGTTATGTAGGCTGTTTATGCAAGGCCGCCTAAGGGCACGTGCTGTATAGTTAGGTAAAATAACTCTCAGAAATTTACTTTTCTACTGCTAAAAAGCCAGTGGAGGTTTATGGGGATTCAAATTTTCCAAATCATAGAGTTTGCTGTATAGAGAGAGGTACTTGAATATGGAGAAGATATTTCCAAATAAGATTGTATAAGAATTGGATGAATGTTACTCCTATGAAGGACTAACCCAAACGTAGGGAAGGGAAATATAAACCTTAGACTTGAATACTTTCAGATCATGAAAAAGAGTATGGGATAGATATGTTAAGGATGACCATTTTTTTGCAGATCCCTATATATTGTCATTAAGACAACTAAGGACAAAAGAGATTTTCTTCCCAAGAATGAAGTTACCACTATTTTGACAAACCCGTTAGGGGGTTTAATTATGTAGGGCCGCCTAAGGGCATTAGCTGCATAGTAAAATAATAACATCATTTGGCTGACACATCTATTATGTAGACTGTTTATGCAAGGCCGCCTAAGGGCACGTGCTTCATGGTCAGGCAAAAGAATTCTTAGAAATTGGACATTTTTTGACCAGAAGTCAAGAAAAGGGTTATAAAGATCTGGAAGTATCTAAGACTAGGATTATGACACATAAAGATGGGTATTGTCCAATGTATGTAGATATACACAGATCAATTCTAACCATAATCATGTTGTGGTTGGATCCTGATTTGAAATATCGAACGTTCCTATGTATCCCATAAGGATGAGAATCAAGCCGTATGTAGTTCTTGAAACGCAATTTAACGTCATGTGGGATGAAAGTTTGGGAGATCTTAGTTTAGGGTCATAGAACTCGGACCATTATAAGAAATACAGAGTGTGTGTTTTCATGGGGACTTTTTAGCTAGGGGACTAAAAGTGGAATTTGGAGTTAGGCCCAAAGACTTGGGGCTGGATTTGAGGGACACTCAAACGTTCCTACGTATCCCATAAGGATGGGAATCAATCCCACGTAGTTCTAGAAATACCCTCTGTATAGATTTGGTTTGTACAAGTGAAGGGTGAAAATGGGACTTTAGTGAAATGATGGTTTGACCCAAGATAAAAGGTTCATGCATTACCATGTATGCACATAGTCTTTGAAATATAACATGATTGAAAATCAATATAAATAATGATTCCCTCTCAGGTGAGGGTATCAAAGAATATTGTAGTTTATTGTCATACAGGACAAAAATGTTGTACAGTTTAACGTCGTATAACAAGGACGAAGGTGAACCAATGTGAAGAGATTGGTTTTGGGCTTGAACCTTGGGAGTTTGCCTACGTACCCAACCTGGAAGACAAGGATCAAAGTCTGCATAGTTCAATTAAATAATGAATTAGTGATCAAGTTGTTCTTGGGGACAACAACCTAAAAAATGTTATTGGGACTTACACATGGTTAGCGGCCCAGAGAGGGTGTTATGGTTGAAATTTACTCTAAGCTCACGTGATTCATACTCGGTGTGAGAAACAAGAGGTAGAAAAAAACTTAACAATACATAGTTTAATGTCATGTAGGACGTATGAAGGGACTATGCAGTTTAATGTCTTGCAGTGAGGACTATTGGTGTTGTACGGTTTAGTGTCATGTAGCAGGGACAAAATACAATTTAATGTCATGTAAGACGTATTAGGGTGTGGTGCAGTTTAGCGTCTTGTAGCTAAGATGATGGGAACAATACAGTTTAACGTCATGTTGGACAAAAGGGGGACTGTGCAGTTTAACACCATGTAGTAAGGACAAAAGAGGACACAATTTAACATCATGTTGGACATATTAGGGTCTTTTTCACAGTTTAACGTCATGTTGGATGAAAAAAGGACGATACAGTTTAGTGTCATGTTGGACGATGGTGCGAATAGTTTAAGTTCATATGCATGGACCATAACTGTATAGTTTAACGTCGTATAGGATGATGAAAGGGACATAGTTTAACGTCATTTTGGACAAAAATGTGAATAGTTTAAGGTCATATGCATGGACCAAAGATGATGATATAGTTTCGCGTCTTGCTGGATGAGAGAAATGCCAATAGTTTAAGGTCATATGCATGGACCGTTGGTTATGAAATTTAACGTCTTGCTGGACGTAAGGGACTTATGTACAGTTTAACATCATGTAGTTAGTACGTTATAGTTTAAGGTCATGTTGGACGTAAGTTCCAATAGTTTAAAGTCGTATGCATGGACCCTTGATGCTGCAGTTTAACGTCTTACTGGACAATATCACAGTTTAACGTCATGTTGGATGTAAGTTCCAATAGTTTAAAGTCATATGCATGGACCCTTGGTGTATTTTGTGTTCGTACAAAATATTTCTTCAGAAATATGGCATTGGTTGGAGTAGTGATGAGTTCTCTATCCATTGAGATTAAAGAATAAGCTCCATTAGAGTAGACCTTATGTATTGAATAAGGTCCTTCCCATTTTAGATCAAGCTTGGGAGGTTTCTTTCTTGGTATCATTGGAGTTCTGAGAACTAATACCAATTCTCCCTGAATGAATGAACGAAGATGAACTTTTTTGTTGAAAGCTCGTGCTATTCGATTCTGATAGACTTCCAAGTGGTGCAGGGTGCACAATCTTTTCTCATCTAACCGTTCCAATTCATCCAATCGATTTTGAGATTGTTCATATGTAGATGATTGATCACAAATGGCTACTCTGACCGAAGGTAATTGAACCTCAATTGGAAAGACTGCTTCCGTTCCATATACCAATGAATATGGAGTTGACCGCTTTGTAGTGCGGGTGGTGGTCCGATAAGACCATAAAGCATGAAAGAGTTTATCAGGACATTATTTCTTATCTTTATCCACAATCTTTTGCAGTATATTTGACAGAGTATTGTTGAAAGCCTCTATATGGACATTGGTCGCTGCATGATATTGAGAGGAATGATTGGATTTAATGTTGTATTCTTCATACAACCTCCTCACCTTGGATGAACAGAAGTTGGTGCCATTGTCCGTCAATATGGTATGAGGGACACCAAATCTGGTAATGATGTTAGACTTTATGAAGATAACAATGCATTTAGAACTAACTTCTTTGAGGGGTATTGCCTCTTCCCATTTGGAAAAGAAGCCAGTAGCAGTAAGAATATACTTCAACTGCTTGGATGTAGCCAAAGGATAAGGTCCCACTACATCCATTCCCCATGTGGCAAATGGCCACGAGTATTTAGCTATATGAAGCAACTCTAGGGGTTGATGAATGAATTTGGCATGTACTTGGAATGAATGACACTTATTTGTGAAATCAACACAATCTTGTATCATTGAAGGCCAAAAGTATTCAAGCCTTTGAATTTGATCAGATAGTCTGTGTCCAGACTGATGGGCACCACAAACTCCTGCATGCACTTCTTTCATGACAGCCATTGTCTCTTCACAATAAATGCATATGAAGAGAAATACATCAAAACCCATTTTGTAGAGAACTTTCTCTAAGTGATCTGGGATATCATAAAGAGTGAAATTGACCACACGTCTCTGGACTTGTTCTTTCCCAGCTCTATCAGGTGGAAGTGTTCCATTTTGAAGGTATTCCCTGATAGGTGTCATCCATCCTGTATTATGACCATATGGTTCATAGATGGGACTAATTTCATTGATTTCCTCTGTTATAGATTGAACATAAAGTGAAATTGTACGACGGTGGGAAATACTGATGGTTGTCTCGTTCCGATTTGGATCTGCCAGAGCTGCGGCTATATTAGCCAGTGCATAATCTTGGGCATTTTGTGATCTTGGGACATAAGAAAATGTCAGTTATGAAGGAAACTCCACCATTAACTCTTTGACGTAATCATACAAAGGGATTAATTCTTCTTTTTTGATTGCGTAATCCCCATTGACTTGTTTGATTACCAGGTCTGAATCACCTTTCACCTTTAAGTGATTCACTTGTGCTTGAAGCGCCAACTCCAATCCTGTAATAAGAGCTTGGTATTCCGCTTCATTATTTGTACCGACTCCTAATAATGAGAAGGAATAAGGTAGCAATTCCTTTTTTGAGGAAATGAGTACAAATCCTAACCCAACTTTATTGAATTTAGGATTTTCCATTTTCCCCCCTGTTGGACTTCTGGAAGCACCATCGAAGTACATTTCCCATGTTTGAAGACTTTCTTGAATAGAGAAGACTTCCTCATCAGGGAGTTCAATATCTGAAGATGTATCTTCCACTGAAGGGTTTTTAGTAAGGAAATCAGCCAAATCTTGGCCCTTTATTGACTTCTGAGACACATATTGAATGTCAAATTGCTACAAAATAACCGCCCACCTTGCCAGACATCCTGTAAGCATTGGACGACTAAGGATGAATTTGAGCGGGTTATTACGAGATACCAATTGGACCTCATGATGTTGTAGGTAGTGTCTCAACTTCTAAACTGAAAAGATTAATTCTAAGAAACACTTCTCAATACTTGAATATCATGTTTCTGCTTTAATCATAGTCCGACTGAGATAGTAGAGGCTATTTTCATTCCCAGCATCATTCTTCTGAGCAAGAAATGCACCCAATGATCGCTCTAAATCTGTCACATAGAGGATAAGTGGTCTTCCTTCAACAAGTGGCATTAACACCGGTAGACTTAAGAGATATTTCTTGAGAATATCGAACACTTCTTGACATTCTTCAGTCCACTGGTAAGTGACTCCCTTCTTCATCAATTCAGTGAAGGGTAAACTTTTTCCTGCCAAATTGGCGATGAAATGCCAAATATAGGCCAAGTGTCCTTGAAGTCCTCTAAATTCCTTTAAATTTCGAGGAGGTGGCATACGAAGGATTGAATTTTTCTTCTGAGGATCGAATTCAATACCATGATGGCGTACAACAAATCCAAGAAATTTTCCTGAGGTTACCCCAAAAGCACATTTTAAGGGGTTCATCTTCAAATTATGTTGCCGAAGTTTGTGGAATATGATTTCCAAATCCGCCAAGTGATCAGAAAGTTGTTTGGATTTAACCACCAAATCATCCCCATAACATTCAACAAACTTTCCTAAAAAGGATTTGAAGATACGATGCATGGCACACTGATATGTTGCGCCTGCATTCTTTAGGCCAAAGGGCATTACCTGATAGCAAAACACACCCTGAGGGGCTCTGAAAGCTGTAGATTCCTCATCTTCTGGAGCCATTCAGATTTGATTATATCCAGAATATCCATCCATGAAGGAAAGTGCTTCATATCCAGCTGTTGCATCAATTAAGAGTTCTGTAATTGGTACTGAAAAATCATCCTTAGGACAATGCCGATTAAGATCTCTGAAATCAATGAAAACTCTAATTTTCCCATTCATCTTTTTCACTGGGACAATATTAGAAAACCACTTGGGATATTTAACTTCTCTAATGAAGTTAGCTTTGATGAGCTTATCCACTTCAGCTTCAATTTTGGAAGCATAGGTTGGGTGCGTTCTTCTAGCGGCTTGTTTGAATCCTCGATGTTATTCTGGCAAACCCAAATGATGAGTGGAAACATCAGGATCAAGACCTGGAATCTATTTATAGTTCCAAGCAAATATATATCAATTTTTCTTTATAAAAGAAATATAAATCTCTTGCTCTTGAAGATTCATGGTTGCACTAATTAAAGTGGGGCGTGGATCTTCTTTTATACCCAGATTTATTTCTCTAAGTTCATCCACAGTGGTAGAGATACCCTATTCAAATGCTGGAGGAGCACCCCTGAGATCTTCTTCTTCAACATGTGTTATTTATTCTGTTTCTACTTGCATAGTAGACGATGAAGTAGAATTTTCATGATCAGAAGAGATGTTAAAATTTGAACATCTTAAAGAAGAAGCTTCCATTTTCAACCCGATTGATGATGAAGGGTCTTCCTTGGGTAATAAAGAGGAGATGATGGATTGATAATCGACATCATTGTTTACCTCTGACATTTCTATAACTTTCTCTGACCCGATTGGCGAAGTATAGACTTGCTGACTTTCAGCAGATGAAATAAAGACATCCCCATTTGAGCTTTCATCATTGCTTAGTGAATCACCAATTTATACCATGTTTTCTGACTTGATTTCCGTAATTGACATTATGGAAGTTTCCATAAGAGTATTTTTATTTGAGTCTATCCTATCAATATGACTAATAGGAAATCCATAATCTGTACTCAAATGCGTAAATGGGTTTACTAGAATCTTTTTCAAACCATATAGAGCATTAACTTTGGTAATCTCCCTTGTTGTGGATTCCTCCTTTCCCTTCATGTGATAGAATTCCGCCTCAATGTATTGAGATTCACATGTCTTGAATGAGGATTTATCACCATACAATGTCCCAATTTGACCATCGAAACAATATTTGAGACATTAATGGTATGATGAAGGGATAACCGCATGCCGATGTAGCCAGGGTCTACCAAGCAAGATGTTGAAGGATGAATCTTGATCAACAACCATGAAATCTGAATTGGATACAAGATCTCCAAACTAAGTTCTGAGTGTAATCTCACCCAGTGGTTCTTGCTCATTTTTATCATATCCTTGTAACATCAAAGTAGAAGGAGATAAATCAGATTCCGTGACGCCCAATCGACGAAGTGTACGAATGGGGATGAGGTTGACTCCTGAACCATTATCAATGAAGACTCTTCAGACGTCTACACCATTAACCTTTCTAGATAAGTATAAAGGTCTGATATGTCCATGAATGAAATCATCTTCATCTTCATCTGTGAAAGATATCACTGTATGGCATTCTGCAGAATTATTCTCAACATGGTAGGCTTCATCCGTAGAAATTTCAGTTTCAAACTCCTGAGGACTCGACAAAGCCTCGATGAGTGCATCCCGAAGATCCTTCGATAAATTCAAGGCATCCAAAATTGATAACTTGGACGGTACTTGGGACAAGTGTTTCAATGCATCATACTTTTGATCCAAAGGTCTGCATTTCCCAACAGGAACATGTGGTTTAACAGGTGACTTGGAAGTTGATGCTTCTTGTACCGGGATAGGGGTTGTTAACAATCCTGGATTTGGAAGATTAGACCGATTAGGTCTATTTACTTGCTGAGAGGAAGAAGATGGAACCTTCAAAAGATCTTCCAAAATAATTGTGCTAGGGCTGAGTCTGCCTTGTGTGGAAGAACTTGCTTGTTCTTGTTGAGCTCGTTGAAGGGATCTTCCATGAGTTTCTGCCGCATACATAGTTCTATCAGGGGTAGAATTAGAATAGTGGCCTCTGAAAGATCCATGTCTTCCCCTATATCCTAAGCCTCTAGAACTTCCTCTGATTCCTCTGCTTGATATAGGGAATTCGGGCTCATCAAAATCAATACTGCGACTAACATATTGATCTGTTAATTGAATCATATTGACAGAACTGAAGATCAACTCTTTATCCGATGAAGACTCTACCTGATTAGCCTATTTAGGCTATGCCATTTGGTGGGGCGGTGCCCGTGGCTTCGAAGTAGATGGCATAAAATATTCCAGAGTCAAAGACAACTTAGGCTTTGACACATACTCATCTTCTTCCGATTCTTCTTCTTTCTTTGAATAATGCTGTTTCTTTGAGGATTTTCCCTCTGATGAAGAGGGTTTTGTTGCGGCCTTTATGGAAGAAGACACAATTGGTTTCTTCAATTGCGTTCTCAAAAAGGCATGAGTTCGGTTGATCGTTTTTCTGACCATCCAATCATCATATTTTTGCACATTTTTTTTCTTGACTTCTTTCCACTCGCCCTCCTCCTCTGGATCTGTAGCAGTAACACATGCTACTTGAGCTGAAGAACCTTTCAGTTTGACTTTTCCCAAGTCGACCATTTTTTATAGGAGGTCCTTGAAAACAAAACACTCCTGAATGGGATTCCCTAACATCTGATGAAATGGGAAATAATTGGGACGGTCTTTATCTCCTTCCTTATTTGGCCTCTTGGACCTTGGAAATTGAACCAAATTATTTTCCAGAGCCGAAATGAAGTAACCAGGAACTTGTTCATTCTGTAAAGAGTAAACTTTGATCTTCAGATCCTAAAATTGTTTTATTCTTTGATCTCTTTGATCATCTTGAAGAAACGACCTCTGTTGTTGACGCTCAGGAGGCGGATCCCTTTGAGAAGATGAAGGCCTTGAAGTAGAAGCAGGTATAGGTGATTGTTTAAGAATAACTGTAGCAGTCTCTACTTTACCCATTCTCCTTCCTGAAGATGATGGAATTACATGAGCTTTATCCTTATTCTTTATAATAGAATCTTTAATCTGTTGAGCGATTGAAGTAAGGTCTCGAAACCCTCCTATGTATTTCACAGGGATCAGCGGTGTGCGCAACTCATCACGTAAATTCGCCACACAAATTGGCAACAATTCCTCTTGAGGGAGTGCTAAGATTAGGGAATATGTTAATCCCTTCCAGTGAGCAATGAAATCTGAAACCCTTTAATTCTCCCTTTGCTTACAGTTTGTAAGATAAAAAACTATTGTCTTTGGCAACATTGAGCTGAACTGAAGAAGGAATTTTTGGCGAAGATCCTCTCATCCGGTAATTGACCGGGATTGCAAGCTTGAGTACCAGAAAAAAGCAGGTCCTTGTAATGACTGTACAAAACACCTGATCTTAACCGCTTCTTATTGCTGAAGGGTTCCCATCATAGGATCGCAACGAGAAAAAAAAAGTGTTAAGTGTTGCTCTGGATCTCCCGAACCATTAAAGATTGGGAATGTGGTACTTGCAAAATTTGATGGGGGAGGAATTGAATCAACCCATTCAGGGTAAGCTCTCTTTTTTTGGTTGAATTTGAGCACGCTTTACCTCCATAGCTTCCAACAGATCTGTTAATGACTCAATAGTAGTTATTAACTTTTGAGAAACATCCGGTTGAGCTTGGACCTGAACAGGTGCAATGACTGGAGCTGGTACAGATGTGGTGGCTGGTACTGCAACTGATGGTTGCACCGCCAATTGTTGTTGCACTTGACCTGTAGGACTAGACCTGTGAGGGTGTATTGATAGAGGAGGATATTCTTGATCCATCTCATTAGTCACAACAAATTCCCTTGGCTGACTGACTCCAACACGCTTAGGAGGAAGACTACTTTGATGTAGTTCTGCATTCATCCTCCTCAATTCCTTTATTTATTCCTCTTGTTGTGAAAATATTTTCTCTAGTGAGAGAGATTGGCCTTATCTAGAGGAAGGGTATGTAACCTGATTCTTTTTTTCCCCTTATTGGACACCTTTCAGAGAGGGGGAAGTGGGTTACTTGAAAAATTACCAAGATTCTGGGTAATCCTTTGATTTTATGTACGCACACCTTCTTCATTTGTGTCTGTGCGTACAACTCCTTGAGTAGGAACCTCTTCATCTGATCCATCTGAGTGAACCTCATCTGGTGGATCAGCAACAACAGCATTAATGACATTAATTGATGCATAATGCATTGTATCTATTCTATCGGCATTTCTACAATATTGTCTTTTTCCATGTCTTTGATGAGACATTGCCTTTTGTTGATTTGATCCCTCAGGAACTTCTTGACGAACCATAATTTGGAGGGAATATCCTGATAATTTGGCTCTTCATTCCTCTTGAGGATTCTCCCCTAATCGAGAGAAAACTGACTTTCTCTAAGGGAGGGATTGAGGATTTGAAAAAGTCCCCAGTCCGGTGGACTTGGGCTGTTCCTGCTGTCTTTTCTCAACTCCTCGAATCCTATTTGTTGATTATAAGGGTTGGGTTAAAAGAGTCCCCAATATTGCAAGATGGGGTGGTTCTTGACATGCTATATCTGAGACCTTCTTGAAATCTCTCCTGATCTTACGGACTTTATTCCAGAAATTAACTGGATGCATCAACCTGCATCCACACTTATCACCCGGTTCAAAAGACCGTTGTATGATTTCTGACACTTCTGTCACTTGGTGATGGGCTTGCTCCAAATGAGAGGCCTGTTCAATTTTATCATTTACTTGATGCAGGATTAATTAAACAACTTCTTATACATATGCTTGATTTTGAGAGGAACTAGTTAAGGCCTGTTCTTAGGCAATCTTTTGATTACAAACAAAACCCATTGACTGTGGAAGGCAATGGGAAATAACATTGCATGAGACCATTTTCAGTGGGATTTGCTGACTGGAGAGTACAGTGAAATGTAGCGCTCCATGAACACCCCATCCCCTGATATGAATACCAGATGGGGCATTGAAAATTAACTTGCGCAATCTTCTTAGTGCGCCAAGGCATGAACGCTGAAGGGCTCTCTGTTGCTTTTCAGCCTTCAGATATCGAGAAACTGAGAGAGATGCCAAATCAATTTGGCATTGTAACCCTTTTATTATCTTAACATGATTTTCATATTCATCATAAGATAATATATTCTTTTTCAACTGACAAATAGTTTTCCATATGTTGAGACGAATATCATGAATTCCATCTTCCGTCAACATCTCTGGAATGTCATACTGAAAATCAGCCAGAGGCCAAAACATAAGTGGCACTTCACCTTTCACCAGTTGTTTTCTCATGTTCATTACTTCCTCTTTATCATTAAATGAAGATTATTCTACCTGATTATACTAGAGTTTGTGCTTCCTTGTTGCTTCATCGGATTCAACAAGATTGGTAGATAAATCACTGATCAAACTAGAAGATGCCTGACTTAGGGGTGGTTCGGAGAATGACCTACACCTTGGGATATCTTCTGGTTGAGAAATTATTTCACCTGCTATTGGTAAAGCATCAAACTTGACTGGCTTCATATTTTCAAGTTCCTCAAGATAATAGGGCTTTCTCATCACTGCATTGTCCATTGGAGCATTTTCCAGGCAATGTGCATTATTACTGCAGAGAGGACTTTTGCAGCTAAATTCATCATCATGGGGAGGACCACCATGGTGGGTTACAGAAAAAGATGAAACATTTTTCTCATTGGTCTTCTGACCACACAGAGGGTTCTTGTGGATCTCATCTGAAGATAAAATCTCGAGATCGACCGAATTGTCATGAAGCAAGCCTTCATGAGGAAGTGTCTGATGCAAACCTTTAGAATTAATGTCCCGACTATTGGTAACTGAGGGAGTAGAATATTGTGTTGCAACAGATAGTTGTCTGAGTGCATCAAGAACTCTAGCAACGAGTAAGGCCTTGTCACAGATGGGCCTTTGATTTCTTGACTGTTCTAGGAGAGTCTTCTTCTTAGACACCTTCTTACTCAATTTGGTAGGTGTATGTGCCTGCTCAGGAGAAATGATCAGGTTAGGCTGATTATATCCGCTCAAACCAGGTGTATGGGCTTGACTTGGTTGTCCGTATGATATGGGGGAGTACGCCCCACAACCCTCTTGGACTGGAACAGAGGTGTGTGTCTGTTCCGGAGTGAACTGTTGATTTGTCACTCCACTGGTAGGGATAGATTTATGTGTCTTTCCCTGAGATGCTACTGAAGCTGTTATAATATCCTGGCAGACATCCAGAATATGAGCATGGATTTGCTTCTTCTCTTTCACCATTGATAGAATATTATTGGTGACTTCAGCTTCTGGAACAGGGATATACATCCATCCCGTGCTTGGAGTAGGTGCATGTGCCCGCTCCTGTCCTCCTTTTCATGTTAGTGAATCGTGACAGTACTCATGTGTGGGGGTAGAGAGTCGAGTCTGCCTCCTATTTGTCTCCAGAACTTTCCGACTGAATTCTCTGAATGCTAACAAATGAGATTGTTGGTAGGCTTGATCAATACTAGTAGGTGTATGTGCCTGCTGATTTCACTCCTCCGAACGTGGTTGACGAGCTTCCTTCAATACTAACAAACAAGGCTGCTGGCAGGATTGATGAGTGTAAGCAGGTGTATGTGCCTGTTTACCAGTTGTCAACACATTGGGTTGGCGGGCTTCATTGTATGTAGTCAGACAAGCCTGCTGACTAGCTGATGATTTATAAACAGGTGTATGTTCCTATCTATAGTACTCCGCCAGAATTGCCTGGCGGGATTGGCGTGATGTTGCCAGATGAGTCTGCTGGACAGCTGAATTAAAACGGACGAGTGTGTGTGCTCTCTCATTTCTTGCCACCAAGTTAGGTTGATGGACTTCTCTGGATATGGAAGAGATGAGAACCTGCTCATTGTTTACCGGATTTCACCTCTGGTGGTTTGTCTTGCCTGCTCGGGTTCGAGGAACCTGAGCCGAATGCCTAGAAACGATACCCTCATCATGTTGAGGGCGCACTGCCGCACAAGTCTGGCAGCGATTGTTGATGGGAGCCTTCGAGAAGGACTCCTGTCTCCTTGAATTAAGGCCCTGAGGGACCTGCTCATTCACCTCCCCAGAATAAGGGAGTGAATGACGATTGTGTTCTGGGGATAACGACCCGAAACGGTAGTTAGCACCGCCTGCTTCTTGATCGCTGGTCATCGCTGTCCGGATGACCAGGGTGAGTTGTTCACTTGGAGGGCTTGTTGAGCAGCCTCCAGAGTTGGAATAGTACCATTTTGACGGTACTCCTTAACCAGCGCATTTGATACCCAATGTTGAAGACGCTGAGTAGGTGATGTCGTCCTCAGAGCGGATGATGATCCAGCAGGAGTAGAAGTGGATGCATTCACAGAAGAAGTATTCATAGCAGTGAACTTAAGAAAAACCATTCTTGTAATGCAGAAGATCTTAGAAAAGAGTGCCTGTTTGATATAACAAACATAATCAAGATAAATCCGGCTGCTACATCTTTTGGATTAGCACATATGTTATTGATTGTTTTGTTGGCCCTCTCATTCAGTTAAAATAAGGGCCTAACAAATAGGTAAAACATAACTTTAACTTGGTTAAGGATTCACGCCGGGTTCACCATTTTTTATTTCCTCTGGAATTGGGGATGACCTTGTTGATTAAAGGTTCAAACATTCCAATCGGTTTCTAACGGGTTTGTTCGTAGAATCGGAAACACCCAATGATTCCATATCCATTTGGACATACTTTCCAAAGGTAGGCGCTCATTAGTTGTGGACTGATGAGGCTTAGGAATTTTCATTGGTCGAGAGGATGGGAGGTCGGACTCATCACACCTTTTTGAGGGGAATTATTGTCTACTCCGGGACTCTCTTTATAGATATAAGTTATGTTCGTGAATCCTTATTACATTACCAAGTATAAAATGATCTTTCCTTTAGATCTGACAATAAATGATTGATATTTAGGAAATTTAGAGAATCTTTTATATGTATTCGAGGTTCTTCATCGATAGATAATCATCTGTATTTGTTAGATATTATTAGTCAATGGTATCCTTCAATACATAAAAGTCTCTTGGTCATTATGATGACCATACTGGTTTAAAAGCTACTCACTGGGGAACTTGAAGTTTATTGTCATTCAAAAGGACATGGATTATTTCAGAGTTGGGATCGTACCCGCATATGGGCTATCTACATATCCTTTTTTTGGAAATGGAATCAGAACCCACATAGTTTGAGTAAGGTAGTATGATGTTTATGCATAATTTATGGCTCCAAGAAATATTTCATGATTACTTTTACACTCTAAGCTCACGCGAGTCATGCTCAGTGTGAGAAACAAGAGGTATTGGTGAAACCAGACAATTGTTCCATGAAAGATACAATAATGTGGGTCTTATGTATGTATGAATGCCCAAATAGATGAAGATTAGGATTTACTTCAGGGAAGAAACCCAGGAACAAGGTCCATAAAGGTACATGTACTTCATGGAGATTTTGATACTCTAACTTGGGGCTTACTCCTGAGGAAGATGCACAAATTAGGAGGGGACTTTATGATTGAGTTTTACTCCTGAGAAGGAAACCCAGATCAAAATTAAATTAAGACTGGTTAAGAGAAATTAAAACTGGGGCTTACTCCTGAGAAGGAGGCCCAGGTGAAAGGGACTTGGGGATTAATCTTAAGGAGGATGCCCATATTTGTAGACTTTGAGACTGTGGCTTATTCCTGAAGAGGAAGACCAGGTTAAGAGAACCATGGTTGGGGCTTACTCCTGAGGAGGATGCCCATATTTGGAAACTTGGAGACTGGGGCTTACTCCTAAGGAGGATGCCCAGATTAGGGGAATTGGGGCTTACTCCGGAAAAGGAGGCCCAAATTAATGAGGACTTGGGGCTTACTACTAAAGAGGATGCCCAAATTAATGAGAATTTGGACTGGGGATTACTCCTGAAAAGGAGGTCCAGATTAAGGATTATCTCATCTTAAAGTATGAGGTTGAATAAATGAAATCTCAGACCTTAGTGACATGAGGATATGTAAATCACTAGGTTTTAAGAGATTTTCCACAGAATTCCTTTCAGATAAGGAATCCAACAAATAAATCATGCCATGAATGGCTTTGGAGAGAGTTCTGAAGGCTTAATCCTGAAGAGTAGAGGTGGATAGGTTTAAGAAGGGTGAAATGGGTAGGAAGGGAACCCAAAAAGAGAGGGTCGCAAAAGTACTGCGTGGGCGCGCAAGTCCTGGTCGTGCATGTGTACTTGCGCGACACATGGGTACTTGTGCGACAACCAATCCTTAGGGTAGAACTTGAGTGAGGCTTGGTTCAAAACCTTAATAATACCCCTAGAGACTTCCAGAAGAGAGGCACACAAGTTATGTGGAAGGGGTAGGGCAGAGCGCAAGTGTGGCCATTTCCCTTAAGGGCTGGCCACCCAGGCGCGGAAGTGCTAATGAGTTTTAACACTTAGCCCTTCCTCCCCCTCTTTAGATCTTTCGTTCTAGGTAAGAAATTACCTTATAAGTGTTCGGAATCTTTGAGAAGAGACTAGGGTGCCACGAGCTCAAATCTGAGGTTCTGGAATTCTTCATCCCTGAAATGGTAGGCCCACAGGGGGTATTTATAGACTGGAGAGACCCTGGGTGAACTTTCAAAAGAGTGCACACAAGTGACTTGCGCGACCAATGAGAGGCGCACAAGTATACTTGCGTGACCTTGTTGAAACTTGCGCGACACATGTGCATTGGAATCTTGGTTCATTCCTTTGTCGATTTTTGATGTTTTCTTCAAAGGATGAATCACTTTGGGTTCAAGGTATTTCCCTTTACATTCCATTAGACTCTGTGACGAAAAGGAGCGTCAACATATATCTGATCAATATATGATATTTACCTTCATGTTGTGGAAGAATATCCCACATGATCTAAAAACTGAGTTGATATAATGTAAGTATTATCAAAATAAAATTATGGACCTTTTAAGAGGACTATCACAAAAATTGAGTACATATTGAGAGGTTCCATGATAGACTTAAAAGGATGATGGGATAAAAATACCCCCCTGGTTGAGTTATTAAAGAATAATTTCTTTTAATCAATAATCCAGATCACTCCATATGAAGCCCATTATTGAGAAAGATATAGAACACTGACATGTTCCTGTCATGGGGTGTGACAAAAAAAAATATTACCTAAGCTAAAATGAATTAGAGTGGTAACCCTAGGTTCTCTCCAGAGAGGAGTGCACAACAATTAAGCTGTCACATTAAAATAAGAGAAATAAGTGAGGTTGTTTTTAGAAATTGTGTGATTTGGAAAATACAAGAAAGAAACTAAATAAAGTAAAGTAATTAAGTGAAAGTTTTGAAACAAATTGACAAATGATGTGATTTAAATCAGTGATATAAAATGGTGATCAGGTTAGGGTTGGTTTTCCAATTGAAATTCTATCATTGTTCATTTTACCCAATTCTCCTCTGGTAAATCATTGAGAGTGAGAATCCACAATCGTTTCTTCTCACTCCCTTGGTCAAATAAAAATGTGAGAATAAAACTTACTAAAAACTCAGATTGGTCTACTCTCGTTACATTGTGTAATAGAGTTGTAGCAAATACCCCCAATTATCTTAGACAATTCCCAATCGGGTCTTGTTTATCCCAAGCAATCAAGAACATTCACTACTCCTCACACACGTACCAGTGATCACCGAGTACTACACCACTAAATACCGGTCTATTAAATTGTTTATAAACTAGAACCTAGTGGAGGGAGATATTGATCATTGACCAAATATAAATGAACAACAGAATCTAAAATTAGATACAATCGTACATGATAATAAAAACTGTTATAAGAAATTGAAACTGATTCACAGAAGAGAAGAGGATTTTAAATCATTAAGATAAGGAACTCATGAAATAAAACATGGAAAACCTCTCCTTCCCCAATCACACATAAGTTTACCCCACCATGGTAAGGGTAATTGTGACTAAGGGGAAAGAATAATTCATTACAAAACTAAGAAGAACAAAAGAGAGAAAACAAAGAACAGAAAATTTGATGCTCCAGATTCTGTCCTCCAGACGTTTTCCTCTGTTCTTCCCACCAGACGGCAGAAACTCACTGAGGTCCCTTCTTATAGAATGTTGGAAATAAATTTTTCTATCGACCCTCAAAATTTGAGAGTCATTGTACAGGTTTAAATAAAGATATGTCTGAATAAATTACCATTACGTTTATGTCCTCCAAACACTGTTTCAACCACTCCACTTGGACACGCCCAAAAGATTCCTTAATGAGATTCATATTTTATGAAATTTAATGTGAACAGTAACTTGAAAGTCCTCTTTATATAACATCTGGAATAACCTCATTTTAAGTTTGGTTGAAGGAGATATTCCATATTTAATGCAGTGAGGTCCATTCTGCCTTCCAAACTGATTTCTCCACTTGATTGAATTTTATGTACCATTGGGTTCCAAATTAGGTCTTAGTCCAGAAGGAACATTTGAATCCCATAAGCATAGTAATCCTAAAAAAAGGATTCACTTCAATTGGACCAATATTATAAAATTTATGACCAAAAAATAGAAGCTATATAAAACTGCCAATTTTACAGAATTACCCCATTTTCACATTTAAGCCCAAAATATACCAAAAACACATAATTGATGCAAATACACTCAAATTGAATAATTGAGAGGGATTAATTCATTGAAAACATATTAATAATATTGAAAATATTAAATCTATCAATTCCCCCACACTTATCACTTGGACTCCTGGACAAGTCAGAATCAAAATAAAATCAAAGTAAATTCAAAACACATATCCATGAGATCCACCAATTTGAAAACAAGAAACAAAATATATCATGCCTCATCAAAATCTATTATTTCATGCTCTTAATTTAAGATCATTCAATATATTTACTCTTAATTTCTCATCTCATGCACACGAAACACTTACCTAACTTCATTATCTCTCATCACACAAACTTTCAATTTTTTAGCAATGTCTTTCTCATCCAAACTCATACAAGGGTTACTATAGGCTTGATAAATTCCTACATATCCACCCGATGTGAGTCAAAGAAATATTTTTATCATGAGGGCTTATCAAGGTTGTTCTGTGGATTTAGGTTGGTAGGATTTAGATGTAAATATTCTGAGGCTGAATGTAGAGGGCTTGGCTCTTTTTGAAGCAAAATTGCATTAATCTAAATTTCACAAAAGTATGGTCTCCTCTTCACTCCCCTTAGTAGAAAATAAGCTCCTTCTTCATGGAATATCAAGTAATTTTCACACAGTTCATCATTTCAGCAGAAAAAATTTCAATCTTCTCAAATATAATATTTCTTGAAAGCTCCAGAAAAGGCACAAATTTCTTTTTTACATTAGAAGCTCCAAAAAGGCACAGCTTCTCTCATCATGAAAGCTCCAGAAAAGGCACAGATTTCAGTAGAATGATTTTTTAGCAGCAATAACATGTCTTCAAGATTTTTTCACCCAAAGTATCCCTAAATAAGGTAGTATAATACAAGACATCTTCCCCCCACACTTATGTTCAAATAGATCATGCAATTTCACTTCAAGAGTAGGTTGGATAGGGAATATTGGCTTGTAATGTGGCTAACCTAATAGGATGTTCATGGATTCTATGGGATATTAGGATTAAATGTTCAAGGTAGGACATTATGAAAGGGATTATCTTGAAAAGGGGGCTTTCAAACCAAAGAAATGCCTCAATCATTTAAAACACATGTACCCCAAACCCTCAAGTTTTGAAAGGAATAAATCAAATTCTGGTTAAAACAAGCATGATTTGGTTCTATCAAGAAGTGAGGTGAATATAAAGAATATGAAAATAATAGGTTTAGAAGCCTCATGGGAATGTGATTTAAAATATAAAGACAGTGATATGTGGCATGGGATTCAAAAAACAAAGTATTTTTTCATGAAATTCCCAAAGAATTGAACTTGAAACAATATCATTTTCAGCATTCATTTAAGCCCAGTTTCAAGGATAAATTGGTTCACTCAATGACATGGGTTTAAAAAATATCAATGATAATCATTTCAGCTCAAAAGTTTCAAAAACGCACATGTTTTTTTTAAAAACAAATTGGAAAACAAACAACACATAAAAATCCTAAACTACAAAGGTTCCCTCCCCCACACTTAAATGATGCAGTGTCCGTAATGGATTAAAATGTATTTAACACGTAATAATATTAGAAATTGAATCATAGAAATAATGAAAATATAAAGAAGAGGTACGACCTGATGGAGTTTATTGATAAACAGGTTGGAGGAGTGTGATATCATCTATTGGCTCTGATGGCATGGTCCCAAGGAATTTCTTCAATCTGTGCCCATTAACAGTGAATGGATCCTTCGCTCCATCCTTCACAATCTGCACAAAACCAAAAGGGATATACATTAGTAACTATAAATGGACCTTCCCACCTGGAATGAAGTTTACCTAGCATCAGTTTGAGTCTTGAATTGAATAAAAACACCTTGTCTCCAGGATGAAAGTCTTTTGGTTAGATCAATTTGTCATGAGCCACTCGTGTTCTCTCTTTGTAAATCCTAGAATTTTCAAATTCTTCCCTTCTAATTTCTTCCATCTCCTGTAACTGTAATATTCTCTCTTTCCCAGCACTTTCAAGATCCAGATTCATCTTCCTCACAACCCAGTATGCCTTGTGTTCCAATTCCACAGGTAAGTGACAACTTTTCCCATAAATCAGCCTATATGGACTCATTCCAATTGGGGTTTTGTAGGCTGTCCTGTAAGCCCATAATGTGTCTTCTAACCTTTGGATCCAATCCTTCTTATTTGGATTAACAGTCTTTTCCAAAATTCCTTTGATTTCCCTATTGGACACTTCAGTTTGCCCATTAGTCTGTGGATGATAGGGAGTTGATGTTTTATGATGCACCCCATACTTTTTTAACAAATCCTCCATTCTTCTGTTGCAAAAGTGAGTCCCTTGATCACTAATGATGGATCTAGGAACTCCAAAACTACAAAATATGTTAGCCCTGACAAAATCACAAACAACTTTAGCATCGTCAGTCCTAGTGGCTTTTGCTTCCACCCATTTGGAAACATAATCAACAGCAAGAAGAATATAATAATTTCCAAATGACATTGGGAAAGGTCCCATAAAATATATCCCCCAAACTTCAAATATTTCACAAAAATTAAGTGGATTTTGGGGAATTTCTTGTCTCTTTGAAATATTTCCTGAAAATTGACATTTTTCACACCGTTTACAAAATTCATGAGAATCTTTGAAAAGTGTTGGCCAATAAAGTCCAGATTCTAAAACCTTCCTTGCTGTCCTTTGAGGTCCAAAGTGGCCTCCACAAGTTAATGTGTGACAAAAATTAAAGACAGAATCAATTTCATTTTTAGGCAAACATCTTCTTATCATTTGGTCATTGCAAATCTTCCATAGAAATGGATCATCCCAGATGTAATATCTAGATTCATCTTTCAATTTGTGAATTTGGTGATAATTTAAATGAGATGGGACCTGAGATGTTACCAGATAATTGACCATGTCAGCATACCAAGGTACTTTTCCTTCAATCAAGTACAACTACTCTCCTGGAAGGCGATCATTTAGTGGTTCAATGTCTGGAATTTCAACTTCAGCGGTTTTGGGTAGTCTACTTAAGTGATCAGCCACTTGGTTCTCAGATCCCTTCTTATCTTTGATTTCTATGTTGAACTCTTGTAGTAGTAGCATCCATCTCACTAGCCTTGGTTTTGCTTCAGCCTTCTTCATCAAGTACCTAAGAGCTGCATGATCAGAAAACACAATGACTTTAGTTCCAAGTAGATACGATCTAAATCTTTCTAAAGTAAAAACAACTGCTAAAAACTCTTTTTCTGTTGTTGTGTAGTTGAATTGGGCCGTATCTAAAGTTTTTGAGGAATATGCAATGACTTGTGGCCTTCCCTCAATTCTCTAAGAAGGTACTGCTCCAACTGCTTGGTTTGAAGCATCACAAAGTAGCTCGAATGGTTCTTCCCGATTGGGTGGATGCATTACTGGTGGTGTAATCAATCTCCTTTTCAACTCATCAAAGGATTCCCTACATGAACCGTTGAAATCAAAATCAGCATCTTTCAAAAGTAATCTAGAGAGAGGGAGAGAAATCTTACTAAAATCTTTGATAAACCTTCTTTAGAATCCTGCATGTCCTAAAAATGATCTAACATGTTTCACACAAGTTGGGTAAGGCAAAGAATTTATCACTTCAATTTTTGATTTATCAACTTCAATGCCTTTCTGAGAAATGACATGCCCAAGTAAAATTCCTCTCTCAACCATAAAATGACACTTTTAAAAATTCAAAACAAGGTTTTTTTCAATGCAAGTTTTCAAAACTTTTTCTAGATTTTTCAAACAATGGTCAAAAGAATTTCCAAAAAATGTGAAATCATCCAAGAAAACCTCCAAGAAATCTTCAATGTGATTAGAAAATATACTTACCATACACCTCTGAAATGTACCTAGAGCATTAAACAATCTAAATGGCATCCTTTTTTTATGAAAAAGTGCTGAAAGTACAAGTAAATGTAGTCTTCTCTTAATCCTTGGGAGCAATGGGTAAAAATAACCCGAAAATCCATCCAAAAAGAAATAATGAGTTCTACCTGCCAAACTCTCTAGAATCTGGTCAATGAAAGGAATAGAGAAATGATCTTTTCGAGTGACCTGATTCAAATTCCTAAAATCTATGCATACTCTCCATCTATTCTGAATTCTTACCGGAATTAATTCATTCTTTTCATTCCTCACAATGGTTAGGCTAGTTTTCTTTGGGACTACATGGATGGGGCTATCCCATTGTGAATCTAATATTGGATAGATTATTCCAGCTTCTAATAGATTCTCAATCACTTTTTTCACAACCTCCATCAGTGTGGGGTTCAACCTCCTTTGGGGTTGTCTGACAGGTTTGGAATATCCCTCAAGAAAAATTCGATGTGAGCAAATTTTTCGGTTTATTCTAGGGATATCACCTAAGCTCCACCATATTGCTTAGAAATTCTCTCTCAAAATCTCAATCAATGATTTTTCTTGAGTTTTAGATAGATTATTAGCAATTATTACTGGTAATTTATCCCCCTCCATAAGGTAAACATATTTTAAATCACTGGGGAGTGGTTTTAATTCTAGATCAGGATGATGCTCAAGGGATGAAACTAAATTGAGCTTCTGCACTTCCAATGGTTTGAAATCCCGCACACAAGAAATCATATCATCTTTATCATCTTTTAAAAAATTATCAAAGAAATCAGATTTTACCTCTTCTTCCAACAGGAAATCAGAATCTCCAAGAGTTTGGGAATCTATATGTTCAGTGATATCTTTAATGGAAAAATTCTCTCATAATGATAAAAATTCATGAAACATACCTTATTCTTCAATTGGTTCTATGCCATCTTCATGGGAGAGTGCGAAGAGTGAATGATCATCTGATGGGTGCCTCATAGATTCAAAAATATTGAAGTGGACAGTGCTATCTCCAAACTCCATGGTAAATGTCCCTTCATGGACATTGATGATGGTTTTGGCCATCTTTAAGAATGGTCTCCCCAAAATTATGGGTGAGTGTGATGTGATCCTATTATCTTCCATATTCAACACATAAAAGTCAGCAGGGAATAAAAGATCTTTGACTTTTACTAGGACATCCTCTAGAACTCCTGCTGGGAACACTATTGATCTGTTTGCAAGATGGACCACCACTCTTGTGGGCTTCAAGTCTCCCATCTGCAAAGAAGTATATAATAAGTGAGGCAATATATTAATTGATGCACCTAAATCGCACAAATCATTAGGGAAATTTAATGAACCAATGGTGCATGGAATAGAAAATGTCCCTGGATCTTGACATTTGGTTGGCAATTGCGGTGTGATAAGGACCGAGACACTTCTTCCCAAATTGATCCTCTCATTCACTTGAAGTATCCTCTTCTTGGTGAAAATATCCTTAAAAAATTTAGCATAATTTGGAATTTGTTTGAGTGTTTCAAGCAGAGGTATGCTGATTTCTACTTTCTGGAAGGTGTCCAGAATTTTGTTTTTGCAGTGCTTCTTCTTGTAACCTCTTTGATTCAATCATCCTTGATGGAAATGGTGGTGGTATATATTTCTTCTCCCTTTGTTTCCTTTGAAATGGTGTTTCTTTTTTCTTCTTCCTTGGCCTATCCTTATCATCCTCCTCTTTCTTATCTTCTTCCTGATGCATTTTCATATAATTCTCATCATTTCTAACTTCATTTTCACCCAGATTAGGTTTTCTTATTTCAGGTTCAATGGTGGATGGTGGTTGGAGTTCTTTTCCACTTATTGTAGTTATTATACTAACATTCTCTTTTGGGTTTGGGATTGTTTGAGAAGGGATTTTACCTGGATTTTTGGTCAGAAAGTCCATGAGACTTTCAAACTTATTGGAAAAATCTTTAACGGTGTCCTTCAACCCCTCAAACTCAGATTTTTGTTGCTAGATTTGAATTAAAGGTTGTGCACTAGTGGATGGATACTCATAGGGTCTTTGGAAAGTGGGTGGTTTTTGGTATGAAGGATGGTTATAAGACTACTTTTGTTGAAATGGTGGTGGGTTCTGGAATTGATTTTGGAATGGTGGTTGGTTTTGAAATTGGTTTTGGTATGGGGGTCTACCTTGATTATGCTGATTTCCAAACCCATATTGGACTTAGTTAGCATCTCTACATCCTTGATTTTGTTGGAACTGTCTTGGCTGAAAGGCTGCTACACATGTTTCCATTCCCTGTATTTCAGAACATTGGTCAGTAAAATGATCAGGTGATGAGCATAAACCACATACCTTAGCTGGCGCTTGTTGGTCACTAACTTGCTTCAAGGCCATCTGCCTCACCATACTAGTTATCTATTCAATCTTAGTTTCTAATAAGGGTGATGGATGAGAAGTTCGTACCTCATGAATACCTCTTGTTCCAATACCTCTTATTCAAAATTTCTGCGAATTTTGGGAAATCTTCTCAATCAAGCCCTTGGCTTCTTCTGGTGACTTGTCAATCAGGGCACCCCCAGATGATGCATCAAGAAGGTTTCTGTCATTGTCCAGTAGTCCTTGATAGAATAATACAAGAAAGTGATGTTCCTCAATGTCTTGATGCGGACAGCTGGCACATAGCTTCTTAAATCTCTCCCAGTACTCATAAAGGGTTTCTCCAGATGATTGTCGTATTGCGTAGATTTCCTTTCGAATGGCGATGCTTCTAGTGGTGGGGAAGAATCTTTGCATAAAACATCTTACCAGGTCATTCCAGTCATGTACGTCTCTGAGTTGTAGGCCTTACAACCATTCTTTAGCAGCTCCATCCAATGAAAACAAAGATGCCTTCCACTTTACATGCTCCTCGGTAATTCCACAGGGTCTGAAAGTTGAGAAAACATGTGTGAACTCTTTATTATGTTTGTTTGGATCTTCACCTGCCAAACCATGAAACTTTAGAAGCAAAGGAATCATGTTAGGTTTCACCATTTTGTAACACTGGCATGGAAAGTTGATTGTTTTGATTAAGGAATTGTGGTGCACAGAGGTCTCTAAGTGTTTGGTTTTGATTTTCAGCCATGATGACAGGCTCAGAGTGAACACTTGAAGTTTCACTTGAGTCTGCAAGGGGAACTTCCTCAAATTCAGATTCCAAATTAATGTTTCTAAGTATATTCAACAAGGTTCTTTCAATTTTAGGATCTATGGGTAAAGGTTCCGTTTTCGAGGTTCGAGTCATGCAATTTTGAAGAGAAAAGATGAAAAGAGAATGAAAAGAAAAGAAAATAAATGTTGGCGCTACCTCCCCGGAAACGACGCCAATTTTTGACACGTGCCTGTCGTGGGGTGTGAAAAAAACAAATATTACCTAATCTAAAATGCAGTAGAGTGTTAAACCTAGGTTGTCTCCAGAGAGGAGTTCACAACAATTAAGCTGTCACCTTAAAATAAGAGAAATAAGTGAGGTTCTTTTTAGAATTTGTTTGATTTGGAAAATACAAGAAAGAAACTAAATAAAGTAAAGTAATTAAGTGAAAGTTTTGAAACAAATTGACAAATGATGTGATTTAAATCAGTGATATAAAATGGTGATCAGGTTAGGGTCGGTTTTATAATTGAAATTCTATCATTGTTCATTTTACCCAATTCTCCTCTGCTAAATCATTGAGAGTGAGAATCCACAATAATTTCTTCTCACTCCCTTGGTCAAATAAAAATGTGAGAATAAACCTTAATAAAACCTCATATTGATCTACTCTCCTTCCAATGTGTAATAGAGTTGTATCAAATACCCCCAATTATATTAGGCAATTCCCAACTGGGTCTTTTTTATCCCAAGCAATCAAGAACATTCACTACTCCTCACACACGTACCGATGATCACCGAGTACTACACCAATAAATCCAGGTATATTCCATTGTTTATAAACCAGAACCTAGTGAAGGGAGATATTTATCATTGACCAAATATAAATGAACAATAGATTCTAAAATCAGATACAATCGTACATGATAATAAAAACTGTTATAGGAAATTGAAACTGATTCACAGAAGAGAAGAGGATTTTAAATCATTAAGATAAGGAACTCATGAAATACAACATGAAAAAACTCTCCTTACCCAATCACACATAAGTTTACCCCACCATGGTAAGGGTAATTGTGACTAAGGGGAAAGAATAATTCATTACAAAACTAAGAAGAACAAAAGAGAGAAAACAAAGAACAGAAAATTTTATGCTCCAGATTCTGTCCTCTAGAATTTTTCCTCTGTTCTTCCCACCATAAGGCAGAAACTCACTGAGGTACCTTCTTATAGAATGTTTAAAATACAGGTTTCTATAGACCCTCAAAATTTTAGAGTCATTGGACAGGTGTAAAGAAATATATGGCTGAATCAATGACCATTACTTTTCTGGACGCCAAACACTGTTTCACCCACTCCACTTGGACGCGCCCAAAAGATGCCTTAATGAGATTCATATTTTATGAAATTTACTTTGAACCGTCCCTTGAAATTCCTATGTCTACACCAGCTATAATAACCTCATTTTAAGGTCGGATGAAGGATATATTCCATATTTAATGCAGTGAGGTCCATTCTGCCTACCAAACTGATTTCTCCACTTGATTGAATTTTATGTACCATTGGGTTTCGAATTAGGTATTGGTCCAGAAGGAACATTTAAATAACATAAGCATAGTAATCCTAAAAAAAAAATATTAACTTCAATTGGACCAATATTATAAAAGTTATGCCCGAAAAACAGAAGCTATATAAAACTACCAATTTTACAGAATTACCCCATTTTTACATTTATGCCCAAAATATACCAAAAACACATAATTGATGCAAATACACTCAAATTGAATAATTTATAGGGATTAATTCATTTAAAACATATTAATAATATTGAAAATATTAACTCTATCAAACACCTACATTTTGGGATGAATTTGGAGAACACAAGCTATTGAGACTTGAAAAGGTTGATAAAATGGTAGTAAAGGTCAATACCATTCAACATTAGATCATGGAAATTCATATTTAAAAAATTAGATTTACTAACCACCATTTGGGATACCTAAATTTTGAGTTCAGGTATAAAGTGTTACTCTACATATCTCTATTTAAGAGAATCATTAAATTTTGGAAGAAGGGAAATATTGGGCCCATGTACATTGGCCCCTTTGAGATTCGAGATCTCATCCGATATTTATCCTATCGACTAAAAGACACAAAAACCCTATCACATTTTCATAATATGTTCTACATATTCCTATTTAGGAAAAAAATAATATATCCATCACATGTGTTAAATTAATAAGTGGTTCAATACAAAAATGATATATATTTTGTGGGGAAACAATTGAATTTATTTAAACACAGAAAAAAAGTTATATGCAACCATAGAACTCACTAAGTTGATGAACTATGGAGGATATATGTATAAAAGTAAGGTACATGGAAAATTGATGAACCAATTAAGAAAAAGTACACTCACCTGTTTTCACATTGGTATTTAAAAAATATTTAGAGGATGATGTTTCTTAAAGTGGTAATAATATAACAACCTAGAAATTTTATCAATGGAATTCCACATTCTAATTATATAATGTGTCATATTTGTTAATAAAGTATTATATAAATCTTGTGAACCACATGATAGAACCAAAAACATATTATTATGTTAAATTTAATATTAATATAATGGAATAAATATATCCATATGAATTGAAAATATTATAAAATGATAAAAATAGAAAAGAAGATAAATAAAATATAAAAATTGGGATATGATTGACTAACCATAATAACTATACTCACGAACACCACAGTAGAAATGAAGAATAATGTTAGTAATGCAATAGGAATCATAAAAATGATCATATATATAATCATGATAGAAAATAGAAGTGAATTAATAATGAAATAATATGAGGTATTTATAGAATGTCAGGAACCCATATGATTGTTACAAATCTGACCATATAAATAGTTATATTACCATTGAATTAGTAATATTACAATTTGAAATAGTAACACAACTATTAGAATAATATCCCAAACTATGGTAGAGTAAAATAATATTTTTTAATCATATAAAATGATAATAAGGCATATTTATATCATGATAAATAAAATTTTTCTACAAATTATAAAGTATGTTCCTTTATTTTTATAAAACATATATGTATTATTTTAATTTTCATAAAAAATATTGATTTAAATAAAATTATTTTCATAAAATGTTTTTATAAAACAATATTATGTTGCATTATGATAACAAAACAATATTTTCAGACCCTATGTAATTTTTCAAGGGGAATAAAATGTAATAATAAAAATAAAATTTATACTATAAAAATAAATAATAATTTTAATTAGAAATTAACTTTCTCATGTTTATAAAATTATTTATATAAAATGGATATAATTTTTGAAATATACCCATTTAAAAACATAAGATTTTATTTTTGGTATTTCTCTAAAAATAATAATTTAAGGTGAATAATGAAATAAAGAAAAATATGATATTTACCATTATAAGAAAATGAATTTATGAGTCATGTATTATTTAAGAATTTTTTTTATTGAATTGAGATGCAACATTTACTCTGTATGGTTACCAGATTCATCACTATTGGTAGTTTTTTTACAAAATAATAAACAAATGACTATAGTATTGAAAATAACTCTCCTCCAATTATAAATTCCTTCCCTTACCACACATTATTAGGACATATTATACACCTTGAGGATTACTCAAACACTGCCAAACTATCCCCTGATATCTTCCCAACAACGTTATAGTGCTAGTCTCAGAAAAAGGGAAAACCAATGTGTCTTATGGTATATTTAAAGGGGTATTTTTTAAGTGGTAACAATCTCAATATAACCATTTAAATTTGTTTAATATTCCACCTCCTACTACCACCCCACATCAAACATAACATAATAAAAATAATATTATAAATATATTGGCATATTATTTTTTTAATGGAATATGTATCATCCATCCTCTTCTCTTCTCTCCTCACTCAAAAAACTTAAACTTTGTTCATATTTTTGTGGATTCACCGCCTCTGTGGACAACTTAGTCCTTTTTTATCTACTACCTTCAAGGATGGTTTTAAGAATATTATTATTTTAAAATAAAATTATAATAAGTATAGTATATCTTATTTCATGATTTTTGAATGTA
Organism: Viscum album; assembly: GCA_963277665.1. Classification (NCBI taxonomy): domain Eukaryota; kingdom Viridiplantae; phylum Streptophyta; class Magnoliopsida; order Santalales; family Viscaceae; genus Viscum; species Viscum album. The sequence continues at coordinate 406,728,335 of OY728129.1, read as the reverse complement.
TTAATTACCATTTAAATAAAAAAAAATTCTAGTTCATGATGGTTGGTAAAACTTCCTGAATTAAGAAACCATATGACAATCACGATTATAATAAATGAACCACCACTATATCATAAAAATATGGATATTTGGGAAAATTTAAATTTATGTAAAGACATGAACATAAATTCATTTTACTATTATTGTTTCATTCCAATTTGACAAAATTTTACATAAATAACCACAAGTGATCTAACCAAGAACCATGACAAAAAATAACTCATAACAGTGTAATCAATCATTATATCTCATTGAAATGGTTGTAAATTTAAAAAATATAATTAAAATTAAAAATATAGTTATTAATGTTTATAAATTATGTAATTAATGAATCTAATTTCATAACCGATGAATTTATTTTAAAGTGAATAATGATTCAATAACCTATGGTAAGGGATCTCTCTAAACAACCTTATTTTCTTTGGGTTAGATCTCTCTCTAACTCACATTCTATCTCTATCTATACATGATATTATGTAATGAATATAAATTATGTATATATATGATATAAGGATTTACCTACCTTATTCTCCCTTCCATTTATGGGTTCAAACAATCCTTAATTTCAATTCTCAAATTCCTTCATGAAAATCAAACACGATGAAGGTGAAATTTTCCACCCCTTACACTTTTTTTGAAGAACACTTTTAAAGTATTATTTATGATATATGATTTAACTAAATAAGCAAATTTTAAGGGATAACCATTCAATATTACCATTGGTTTTAAATTAATACTCCCTGTTTAATCTTTTATAAAAATTCTTAATCCAATTCATTAAAATAAAATTTTGAATGTTTATTTATATATGAAATTCTCTTCCATTTTTCATTACATTTTTTTAAATGAACACTAAATTTGATAACTATACTTATTTATTTTGATATTAAATTCATTGATAATTATTTTTTTATTATCATTGGAATATCTGTTAAATATCATTTGATTGTGATTTTAGGAAACATTATTCATCACATTTCATTATATGGGGAATTATTATCTTTGTTTGATACATTTGATTTCCATTTACTACACACATAATCATGTACATGTCATAATATGTGCATCTAGACTATTCTCCAATGTATTAGGTAATTTTTATCTCACATGAGACAATATGTATGGGATTAGGGAGTAAACCTAACCAATGATTGGACTTTATCCACATTGTGATGTTGTCCTGACAGTTAGGCTTGACTTATGCTTACATCATGCTTTATGTTGTTCCCACATTCCTATGGTTCCATGATATTATGATTCCATTTTCTTTATGATATGATCCCATATCATTATTCATGATCTATATCATTAATTCTATCATGTTATTCATTTTTACACATATAGCATAATTCATTATCATGTTTATTTACTTACTCAGATTCATAGATTACCCTTTTTATTTATGTATTCCCTAGGTTATCCCGTATAGTTTTAGGAGATCAATGGTATTTAAGAGATAATTATACTAATTAAAATGAAGAAATTTTATTTTAGATTCACATCGATGTATTATGGAAGTAGTATTCCAAATATTCTAGGTCTCTTGATCTTTGAGTTGTGTTTATTTCATATTTATATTGAATCTAATGTTATATTATTTGTAAGATACATGGTAACCATAGAAAAAATTCTTCTATCCTATGAGTATAAATTTTAAATTTAAATTCAAATCAAAGAATATCAACATTCTATAACTTCATATTTCTCAAGAACACATCCAATGGAATGTTTCTAGTTTAATCTCCATCACTACTCACCATTTAGATAGTTAGTGGGTATACAAAAAACCACCAACATTGCTAAGAAATTAAATCCATCAAAATAAATTTAAACATGTATTTTTCCTATAATCAAGGCATGGTGACTTTCATTTCAACACAACCATTTGTTTTTTCATTTATTTTTCTCTAATTTCTAGATTCCTTATTGTGTAATAATATAGCTCATAGATAAACCTTTAGTTTTTACTAACCATGTAATGAAAATTCTTGGTATAGCCTGAAACATTACCTGCCCTTATCTATCACTCATCCCAATATGAATTCTCAATCCCCACTACCTAGAAACAGGTTCATGGGTATCAAGAATGTATACATGGGAATAATTTATCCCCTGAAGAAATAACAATAACTATACAACATATACTATATAGAAGCCAACATGGTATATAATAACCATGTAATATCATGGATATAAATACCAAGCTCATGTTATTTTTATAAAATATATATATTGGGAAAAAAAATTATATAACATCAACTAATAGATAAATTAAATAAATCTACCTAAGAAAACAAATAAACAATATCCAAAAATATAATGGAATCAGAAACCATCCAACATACCCCGCATAACCCATGGCTACTCACCATTTCCCACTCATCCATAAAAAAATTATATGAGCATCAAAAAAACTGAAATCAAGAAATTGGAACTAGAGAGGAGATATAAGAGTTGCATTCACCCATAGGTGAATGTAGGGTGTGACATAAATGTTCTTAGTAAGATCTCACAAATTATATATTCATTTTCTTCCATAAATAATTTGATAGATGATAGTTTGAACATCAGGTATAAAATAGGTTTTCCCAAAATGAGAATCAAAGTAACCAAATGACACATCACCATCAAATTTTCCAAAAATCCACCCCATTGACATAGAACAATTGTATAAATAAATTTTTAGTTAAACATTTTCATTCAATTTAAAGATATCATTAAAAATTATTTCATAGAATTCTAAGTGTTCTATTTTATCCCTCTTTTCAAAATAATATGTAAAATTTATTTTTATTATAAAGAACTATGATTTTTCATTAAAACCCATCCATTCAAATCCATTTTAGAAATAATTTTGAATTTAACCCAATAATGAAAATAAGGTGAATTATAATCCTAATTTGGAACCAAGGCATAAAGAATATATAAATTAAAAATCAACAATGTTTAGGTGCATAAAAATTGAGTACTAGGGGATAAAAAATGTTTAGGATGATAACCCATTAACATTTCATTAAAATGACATAATAATTATGGTAAAATCCTTAAAACTCAATTAAAATGATCTAAATAGGAGACACGAGTCATAGAATCTCTTCTATGAACATGTATATACTAGTAGTCTCATGGAAGTTTCTAGGTCTTTCAACCAATCCTTGGAGAGCATATCTACCACATGAATGTAATCCATATAATGTGTTCTTATCATCCATATTTAATAATTTCCTATAAAGTGCATAATCTATACTAGGGGTTTTCACTTATCCTTATCTATAGAGTGAACGAGGACTCCCATTAATTCTCTAATAGAGGTGAAAATAAAATAAATAATCACATAGAAAAATGATAAGTAGTTAATAGAAAACTAATATCACCTCCTAAGACATCACATAAAAAACCTCATTTCAAATATATGATTAAAATTTACATAACAAAATTTATATTTCCATTATCCTTCAAGGGGTTATAATAAAAAACTGGTTTGTCAATTACAATGCGGATCTATTGAGGTTATCAATTGTTTAATATGTCACTTCTTTAATATTCCCAACTATTATTTTGAAAATAACCTTTAGATTTAAAACCATTTCATAACATTTAAAATATCATTTAAATACATCCCCAAAAATCGAATGATCATGTCACTATTTTAAATTCCTGTAAAAAAAATTTACATTCCATAAATCACCTTACAAATGTCCATATGGGCTTGTAATCTATAAAAACCATTTTATTTGGTTCAAAAAATTCCTTAAAAATCATAAGGAATTCCATTGGAATACAACTGGTTCTAAAAACAACTTTAAATCCATTGAATTAATTTGAAAAATTCACATATACCTTTCTTCAAGAACCTGGTTTATGATTAAATCATTTAAAAAAAATTCATGAGAAAATATTCAAAAAACTTTCCTAGTCATTTGTAATTTCTTTTTGAGACCATGTACACCCAATCATGGTTACACAATATGATATGAATTTTCTAATAATTACTTGAAAATAATAACACATAACATGTCATGAATTACAATGTAAGGTAAATAGAAACACCTACATCATTTCATGTGAAGAATCATCACAATGCATCACCTTCATTGGAGAATGTTCAATAAAGCCAATTTAAACCTTCCTTAACCCAAACCAATCCTACTTCACAAAATTTGAACCATACCCAACCCTAATATTGACCCAAAAAGTGTTTAGGTGTCTCAAGACAATGAAAATAAAATGAGGAAAGAAGTATAATAAAAGAGGAAAAACAATGAGGAAGAAAGAATACATTACCTCTTGGTAACTACATGAAAATGTGGGATACTGAGCTTGAAATACAAAGGGGGAAGAAGGTAAGAGTTCACTAAGTGCACACGTGGAATTCAAATTCATTGAGTAAAAGGAGGAATGCCCAAGAACTCTAAAATTTTGGAAAAAATCATTGAATTTAACATTTATGTGAAACTAGAAAACTCACAAAGTTAGGAAGATAATTTGATAAACTGTTCACTAAACACATGAGATTTACTTTAATCTAACTAAATGATTGAAAAATATGTATTTAAAAAAATAAAAATTATGTACCAACCATGTGAATTGAGTTTACAATAATTTGGTACACTTTTTCACACTTTTTTCATGGTTCCTTCTAACCATGTGAATGATGTGTGACACCACCTCAAAAAAAATATGTCCAACATTGTTTCTTTTGTAAATTTCATGGTTTTGGACTAAAATATTTGATTCCCATTTAGAAAAATATTATAAGAACAAAATTAACTATAAAACTCCTGATAAAAGGATCAGTGTATATCTTACAAAAAACTATTAAAAATAATTGTGAAATAGGAAAAATTTATCAGATTTTAAAAAATTTATATTAAACATTTCAGTGTCTGAAATTTCCTGAAATAATATAAAATAAACAACATAAAAATCAAAAGAGGGTGTCATAATTATCCCTTCCAAGAAATTTTATTCCCCAAGTAAATAAACAATAAATTTAGAATCATGGAATCTAAAAACCTCAATTCTAATTAAAAGTGTAGGGAGTGTCAGGGAAATTTCAAGAAGACCTAATGACTATTGAAACAGGGTGTCATAATTATCCCTTCCAAGAAATTTTCTTCCCAAAGTAAATCAATAATAAATGTAGAATCTTGGAATCTAAAAACCTCAATTCAAATTATAAGTGTAGGGAGTGTCAGGAAAATTTCAAGAAGACCTAATGACTATTGAAACTCCAGTAAAAAAAAATTCTCTAAATATCTAACAAAATCATAAATCAACACCAAAATACATTAAGAAAACCCAAATAGAAAACATCTAACAAAAAGCTCTAGAATTTATGAAACTGAACATTGGTCTCCTCATAATTTAAAATTGATCTACCATGGTGAAGAAATAAAAACCTATTAAACCATGAGATCATCACTGAATCTAATTGTATTACACTAAACACTAAACAATACAAACTATATTTTGTCAACCATGAATTAAAAAATCCATTTTAACTCAAAATGGAATAAAAATAAAAGGATAACATTCAACCATTCAATAAAATTTCATATCGAAAAGTAAAATAACAGGGATCTTGTAGTAGTACTGTAGAAGGGGAGGGAAAAACTATTATTGCAGTAGGAAAATTAGTGAGTATTATAGTAGACATGGTACATTAGTATCCCAGAAACTGCAGCAATACTATTATTAAAATGAAATATTGGAAAACATTTGGTCCTTTAGGACACAAAATCTGGGATTCTAATCCGTTTGGCCTTCAATCCATGTAATGGTTCTCCCTATAAATAGCATAAAATAGTAAATTTCATTGTTTAATAAAAATATGATTTAAAGAAAACTTTTCTTTTAAATAAAAATTATCAACATATAAATTTAACCGTTTCAAATTGTGGGTATAAAGCATTGCCAAAGGGTCTAACTAGGAACTTATTCCTTGGGTACCATCTCTAAATGAACCAAAAGTTGATAGTGTATAATCTTAATTGGTTACAAACCCATCATAGTCACCTAAAACACATACCCATGTAATTTCAATTCCCAAACCCTCAAACAAACCTCATGAATATATTTCACCACATCCAACCATCACCAGACTATTTGTAGATGGAACAAACAAAAGAAGCACAAATACCCTAGAACAACCACTAGTCATTTAAGATAAATAAAAAGGGAACGCAAATAAAACATTAAAAAATCAACCATAATTCCATAAATTCCCTAAAATAATTTATCATGAATCCCAAAATAAATCATTACCAAAAAATGAAAAGAAGAATGGTCCTCATTAACTCAACCAACTAACAAAGGCTCCTATCCTTTTACCCAATACAAAACTAATAGATAACTCATACTTACACTATCAAAATGGAAAGAAAACATTGGTCGATCCCTTTTTAGTTTGGGAAAGAACCAATAACAATAAAGAAAAAACTCTAATTCATGAGTACCATATATTTACTTATAAACATCCTGGGAGGATAACATTAAGGAATAAACCACATGAACACAACTCATACATGTGTCCAAACCTAAAATATATTTTCCTAATGGAAATAAAAGAAAAAATCTAAATATATGATCCATCAAATTAGAAACACAGTTTCACAAACATTTTATTTTGAAAAATTACCCCTTGTAAAATACATACCGAAATAATTTCAAAGTAAAACGAGTCAAAACCAACACATGTGAGCCAAATCATTTATGTAACAATAAAAAATAATATACAAAATTATCTAATGATCAACATATAATTATATATAGTTTGTATAAAAAACATATATAATGGAAGATAACCTAAAAATTAAACAAAATTGGTTGATAAGATAGATATAAAAATCACAAAATATAATGGAACTCGAACACCTCCAATATCCACCACATGAAACACAGCCACTAACCACATTCCAATCATCTTGAAAAGGTATATAAGAACATATAAAAACATAAATCAATAATTACGAACCTTATAGGAGATATAAGAGTTGTATAAACTAATATGTTCATGCATGTTGTTAGATAAATGAACCTAGTTGGATATCACCACAAATTCAATTCAATTCACATCATAAAATAATTAATAGATTATAATTTTAGGATGATGTTTAAAATAGATTTTCACAAGATAAAATCAAATAAAACTAATACAAATCATTATAAAAATTATAAAAAACACACAATTTTTAAATAAACCAAGCGTAGAATAAACCTTTTAGTTGAACATTTTCATCTAATGGAAAAAGAACTTTAAAAATATCAAAAATATAAAAACTCCACCCTCTATCAAAATCATTTCATAAAATCCCTTTTTTCATAAATTACAATGTGTGTACTTTGAAAACTAATCATTCCAAATATTTTTAGAAACTAGTTTGAAATTAAATAAAAAACACTCTCATGATGAAATAAAACCGCAATTTTGTAGTACGACCTCTATAACAAAGGAAAAAATGAACTCTATCATGTGTTATTTTCAACCAATAAATAAATATTTGATATATATATATATATAATTGGATTCAACTAAAATTTCTTAAATGGGGACAAATAATCATAGGACCCCTTGGAATCATAAAAATTATTCAAACTAACAATATTGACCATTAGATATACTAAAAGAACAATTTGTAATGGTATTCCATTAAACTAGTTGGGATATATAATCTATCCCAAGATCACAAAGAAATAATGGGAACATAATCTATAATAAGAGTGTCTAGTTTCCATGGGAAATTTTCCCTAGAAATAGAACATTCTGCACTTCAGTTTTCACATATAAAAATCATATTCTTAGTTTCATTTGACTCACATGACATGTCATAATGAGGTGAGAATATAAATAAGAAATCATATATAAAAAATAATATGAATTTAATATAAATTTAAACTTATATCATGATTCATCATATGAACTCACCTATTTACCATTAGTACATAAACTTCATAAAATTTAATAGTAATGGAAAACATCTTTCAAGAGGTCATAATTCATAATGGGCATATAAACCACAAGGGGTCTCAATCAAGGGTATAAAATGTGTTAGAACACACTTTTTAAATGTTCCAACTAAACTAACAAAAATAATCATGGGATTACAATATGTTATAGACAATCATAAATCTCATTTCAAAACATACCTTAAAATTTAATTAATTAATTAATCTTTGAAATTCTACAGGAAAAAAATATATTTTCCATAATCAACTTAAAAATGATCACATGGGCTAGTAATATATAAAAACCATTCTAATGTTTTCACAAAAATAATTCAAAAATTAAAGCCTTCCATTAGAAATCTAGTAGTTTCATGAACAACATTAACAACATTAAATTATTTATGATGATAAAGTTATTCCTATCATTAAATATCCAACAAGCGATTAAATAATTGTAAAAATTTAAGGGAAAACCATTCATGACTAAGTGTAAAATCCCATATGAAATCAACCACACCCCATAAAGCATACATAATGATATTATAATTTTATAATAATGAATTTAAAACACCCAAGAATCATATGAATCTAATTACATGGGAAAATACAAAGAAACATCTATATGAATTCAAGTAGAAACTCAATGAAATGCATTAGATTCACTAGATAACATTGAACCATGATAAGAGACACCCCTTTAAACCCTAGAGAAATAGAATAAAAATCATTAGAATAATCCAGAAATATAATCCCAAACAACACAATGGTTGGTTTTCTAAGATGAAATCAAATCAAATGGGGTAAGGAAGGGAATAAGAGAGGAAGAGGAACATGGAGGAAGTAGGGATTACCTCTTCATAGCCAATTGAAAACAAGTTAGATTGATTGTGAAATTAAAGTGTAATAGAAGAGAGGAGATTCATATGTTCACCAAAGGATGGGTGATTAAGAAGGTATAATGAGGATGTAATTAAGACATTAATTTTTTTGATGAAAATTGTAATGACCTAAAAATTTTTCATTTGAATTTCTCTTATTATAATTATATCATATTTAGTAATGTCGTATAAATCTCATGCACCATAAGATGAAACATACAACATATTATTATATTATTTTCACCATTACATTTAGGGACTAAAAATCACCATAATAATTGAAAATATTACAATGAGATAAACAATAAAAAAAATATATAACTAAAAAAAATTTAGATCTGCTCAATCAACCCAAATAACCGCAATCACGAATGACACTATATAAGTGAAGCATAATATTAGTAATGAAATATGAATTATGAAAATTAAAATATATTTCTATGGGAGAAATAGATTTTAATGAATAATTAATTAAATACGAGGTATTTTTATGATCTAAGTAACTTATATGACAATTACAAATCTGTCCATTGAAATAGTAATTTGGTTGTTGGAATAGTAACATGACTATTCAAATAGTAATATAACCCTTAGAAAAAGTATATTTTTAGTTATAATTGTATCCTTATAAATGGAAGTGTAATATTATATTTAAGACTATCATAAATTTAAAATATGAAATATTTATACTATTGTACAAGTAAATAAATGTTTTACTAATGAAAATTTAATTGTCTACATTTTCTTAAAACATAAATAATTTCATTAAAATAAGTAAAATTATTTAGAGGAAATATTTTTTTATAAAATGGATTTTTAAATTAATATTATGTTTTATTATATTGTTAAGACAATCATAATATACTATAATATTTTTTTTCAAATGGTCGAAAAATTGATCATTATATTAAAATTGGTATTTTTGAAATAAATGTTCATTTTATTTAAAAATTAAAATTCATATATTTAGAAAATTATTTTCATAATACCGATTTCATTTTTAATAACTTTACTTAAAACGGTTACTGATTTTTTTATAAAATAGTTGAATATTTAGTGAATAGTAAAATATTTTAAAATGTGGAATTTGACATTATAAGCCAAATACATGATTTTTTGAGTCATAGATAATGCATGAAACCACTAGTTATAATTGAAATTAAACATTTACTTTAAATAGTCTCAAGAATTAATACTATTTGTAGTCTTGAGAAAAAATAATTAACCATTGAATATAATATTCAAAAACACTCCTCTCCGTTGGTTATAAATACCACTCTATCTCCACAGGACTTCTAAGACTTGAATCTGACCAAATGTCTTCACAATTCACTTACTAAACCTCTATCCTATTTCTTAGTACTTCTAGTCTCATCAAAATACAATTCCAAGTATCCTTAAGGGGTATCCTAAAAGGATATAACAAAAGGGATTTATAACTCAAAACTAAATTTATTTTACTTCTACCACCCCAATTTGTTATCAATACACATAAACATAGTAAAATTAATATGATAAATATATTTATATGTTATTATTATTGTATAATATCGATCTTATTTCCTAATATTGTTTCTAAAATGACAATGTTTCTCTAAATATGGGTTTCACCTCCTCCATGAATAATTTACTTTGTTTTTATCCACTGCCTACAAGAATGGGTATAGAAACAATATTATGGTAAAATTGGATTATATTATATTATAAATTAATTCAAATTTTTAATGTTTTAATTATTATTTATTAACATAAAATGATTCTATTTCATGATGGTTAGTAAAAAAGCCTAAATAAACTAACCATATAATGTTAGTGGTTTTACCAAAAGTATCATCCCTATGTAAGAACATATATAGATATTTGTGATAATTTACATTTCTAAAATAGCATTAATATCATTTCATTTAACTTTTATAATTTTGTTCCCACTTGAAAATAACTTCATAAATTATACAAAAGTGATTGGACCTTGGATTCATGGAACGAACAACGTCAAATCAATAAAATTAGTATTTATATCCCAATGATGTTATTCCAAATGAGCATACTATAAGTATAATAAACTAAATATATATTGAAATGGTTTTTAATAAAGTATTTAATTAAATTAATTAAATTATTTTGGACATTATGTTCATGTGAAGAGTGATTCTAGAACATAAGGTTATGGATCTCTCCAAACCACCCTCTATCTTTGGGTAATGACCTTTCTCTACATGAATATCTATATCTCTCTTTGATTTTATGTAATTATGAAAAATTATTTATATATTTCTATTATTTATATACAAATATTATTCTATCTTCCTTTCATGGGGTAGCAAAAGGATTAAGTTTATATCATGAATGTCTTCTTTAAAATAAAACCCAGTTATAGGGAACAATTATAACTTTTAATCCTTTCATACAACACACATTTCATGTAATTTTCCCCATAAATGGTCTCAATAAATGATGGAAAATTTTATATATAACCATTTTTTTACCTCTTATTTTCAATGAATATCCTGTCCTTATTATTTCTCCAAAATTCTTTAATTTATTCATTAAAATACCATTTTGAATGTCCATTTATATGCCCAATTATCTACCCAATACCATGATTTTTATAAAATTGACCCTATATTGTAAGAACCATGATTATTTACTCATATTTGAACTTATTTAATATTTAATTACCTCTCATTATTGGAATCATTGTGAAATATTCTTGTATTATGATATAAGGCCAAATTATATAACCCATTCAATTACAAGGGTAATTCTTTTTTCCTATGTATTATAAATAATTTTTTTTGGAACACACAAGAATTTACTTATTTTGTTCGGTGCAAAAAAATACAACTCCAATGAATTAGGTATTTTTTTGTATCATGAGGTGAAACATATGGGATTAAAGAGTGAAACCAATCCATTATGTAACTCTATCTACTATATGATTTTATATTTTAAGTTATCCTTGACTTATGCCGATGTTATATTTTATTTTGTTTCAATTTTAATATGTTTTAATGATCTCATGGTACAATTTTTTATTTTTTGATCCCATGTAATTATTCATGTTCCTTTTTTTATGATATCATGTTATGCCATTGGACTCACATGTTATTCAACATTATCATGTTTATTCCCATATTATTATTTTTATCTCACTCTATTATTTTATGTATCCCCCAGGTTTTTCTATGTAGTTTTAGAAGATCAAAGATATTTAGTAGCACATTATGAAGATTAAAATAAATATGTTTCATTATAATTTATTATTGACCAATTATTTACATTTTTTTATAAATAAACTAGGCCTCATAGTATTTGGGTTATTTTTATTGGATATTTATATTAAAATTTTTATAATGATTATTGTAAAAGGATTGGGTTATAATATTTGGATTTAATGAATGTTTCATCCTTTTGTGGATTAAGATTAGAATCCTGTAATGAAAACCCTTTGGATAAATCTATATATATGAAAATATCCTAAAAATATTTTATATTATAGAGTGAGTTTTTTCCAAGAAACCAAATCACTGGCTGGATACTATATGTGGATATGGATCTGGGATAGTTGTATATAGGGGTAATAACACATAAAATGGTGAATTGGGTATTATAAAGGCATATATGACCATGTAAGTCATAGATTTAAACAAATAGAATGATAAAGTAGGATTTATCTTTCATATATTAGTTATTCATTCGATTTTCACAATTTCCCTTTGTAAATTTTTTTGTTTGAGTTTTCACTTCCCTATGTTTATATTTGATAAGATAAATGACTAGTACCAGAATAAAATAGTGAAGGGTGTGCTCATTATCCATTAGAGAGACTTAAATGTCCTATATGATTATAGTTATATGAATTCATTTATATCATTCATGTTTAGAAGAACTATTCAAGAATATCCTCAATCCATGGAGGTTAATTTATCCATAAGAGTATAAATGTCACAACGCCCTCCCCACAACGCGTACCCCTCCTGGGCCGGCAATGTGAGATGGGATATAGTGACCCCCAAGTCCCGCCTCTAGTAGGACCCAGGTTGGCAACTAACACCAAGGGTATAATAAACACACAAATGGGAGGCATTACCCTCTAAGAGAACACATGCGAAAGAGAGAGATAAGAAAGACACCAACCAACTCCAACTCAAAAAACAATATAAATGAAATACCATGTACACATATGTAATGTCATGCAAAACAACTACAATTGAAAGGGGAAAAACTACAAGTACCCAAAATAAAGTAAAAATAGCAAAAACCATAAGCCCGAACAACTCCTGCAACCCCAAGCTAGTATAAACCAGGTTGATCTCCAACCTCCTCCAATTGATCTGAAAAAAAGTTTATATATACGTAGGGTGAGTAAAATAGTATACTCAGTAGGATCATCCCCGAAGCCTCTTGTGCAAAAGTAAATAAATCATGCTAAAGAGCAGTGAACAACAAGTGATACTAACTCATCACCTAAATAGGTATACTAAGTTACCAGCCTCACCATGGCTACTCTCACCAAGTAATGCATACAAGTGTATATAATATAGTAAATAAATCAAGGGAACCCTGCAACTACTTCCCCACTGGTTTTCCACTTTTCCCCAATATCGCATGTCCTAAGCATCTCTCTCCAAAAAGGCTTGCCCACAGACACCTGGGCGAAGCACTACATCATGCACCTCATGTAAAAAAATCACCACGTCCACGTAATAAAAGAAACTAGGTAGTTTTTGGGAGCCACCACAGATCGCATAACATGTATCATATGTCGGGCATTATACCTCAAGCCATTATATCCCATACACTGAGTAAGGATCCTCAATCCATCACAAACTATACATGTTACACCCATAGTAGTCTATAGGAAACTATATCCAGAATATATGTGTGTGAATAACCATAAGTCATTATAGCCCTCTACACACATATATGGGTAAAACTAACCACTGTTCCTACTAGAACAAGTAACTACCAAGAGAAGAGAGAAGATCCAAAGGGGGTAGTCAACCATCCATCCTCCCACCAGAATGTTGGGGAAAATACCCCCCGAGGGCTCAGAATCCCCAGGGTGTCAGTTTCCCTAACTGACAGGGTGGAGTAGCGTATAGAAACACAAAAATTACAGAATATACTATATCTCACAACCACACTATGGGCATAACCTAGTCTTAGAATCAACTGTAGTTAATGTCTCTTGAACTCCCGGCCGCAACTTCTAATACTAGGTATCCTATAAGAACACAACCATTTAAAGAGATTTAATACATTACTTCATTCCCTTTTTATCATTTTCACTTTACATTAATGAATTCTTTAAATATTAATTAACCATTAATAATTTCCACATTATATTTCATTAGCATCACAACCAAAGTTCACTGTTCCTTTAAAATGAAACCTCAGCATTACGTCCCAGCAAGATACAAACCCATGGGTTAACATCATTTATTCAATCATTTATCAACAACATTATTACTTTCCCATATTCTTAATCATTCTAGAAAAACATTCTAAGCTACTAAACACAAGGGGGATCAATGCGGTGTGTAGATGAACTACCTGTCAAGTCCTTTACACCTATAGCAAGAGCATAGACCCATCCCCCCTCAGGAAGTTAAACACGGAAATCACGTGGTATAACCCACGCATCTTCACCCATTTTGGAAGGAGGGTAAGAAAAACAGCTTCCTTGAGTAGCGGGGAAAGTAAAAAAGATAAACAACCAAAAAGAAACATCAAGCATCCAAATATTCACTTCTAACCCGTTCCATCATCTCTAGTGTCCTCCTCGACACCAACATGCATAAAATAATGAATCTCTCCACTCTAGGCATCAACTACCGCCACAACCAATAGGTCTCCCTGCCCCCACATATCATAATAGCCTTCCAGGATCACATCATAACACAAGTAGTAGGAAAAAAATATCATATCAATTGGGATCTTGGCCCTTAAACAAGAAAGAGGGTAACTCAAAAACCTATAAGGAATTATCTTTTATCAAACAACTAGTTCTTTAATCCATCTTGAATTTAAAGATTTATTATTTGCAGGTTCCAACTACGGGAAACCTAAACAGTAAGTTATCATAAACAATTAAACATGCTTAATGTATCAATTTGATTAGAATCAAATTAAAAAAACAACAACTGGATTCATTTACATGACTCTTTATCTTTATCCAAAAAATTATAAATTAATTTCCAGCTTTACGTTCATTACCAATTTCCATCAAGAATGAAAATCTAAACAAGGTAAGCATAGATATCACACTATCTAGTAAAATAAGAGTCAATAACATAACATCAATATCAATTTATTTATCCGATTAAAATATTTAATATGTCAATTCCACTACAATCTAGTGGGATAAAACATGCTAAATTTATAGTTACATGTAAAATAATAGAGAATAAACGAATACCCTACCTCAAAAGGTTCTTAATGTTATTTATACGATACTGATCCACACAATAGATCACACTCGCCTCCTCCCGTGACAACTGCATCCACCCGAGGATGTCGCGGAACGACTGCACCAATCGAAACCCAAGAAACTCCATTAGAAGCATGAAGATCACATGACATAATATGGAAAAGAGAAATTGGAGAATATGAATCCAAAAGAATGATGATAAATCATACCTTATATCAAAGATTGATGGATACTGCTGGGTTGCACCAAAACAGGGGGTGCACTTGCAGCAAGAAGAACGTCAAGGGAAACCAATCCAAGGATGAAAGTTTGATTGCACAACTACTATGGGAAGGAATGAAAGGTTCGAGCGTCTCACACCTGAGAAAAAGTAGGAAGAACAAGGGAGGAAAATATATTGCCCCTTTAGAATATTTAATGGATCAAAAGTTTAAGATACACTGGATTTTCCATTAAAAGAGAATCGCATTAAACCACGCAGTTTGACCAAGTAAAAGCATCCCGAGCCTTAAGAAAATTAATATAGGACTTATTGGATTTGATTCAACCTTAAATCCTTAAAACAAGGCCTTAAATTCGTTTTACATCAAAGAAAATGTTAAATCGAAGAAACTGAAAAAATCTGGAAATTTGGAAAAGAAAATATGAAATAGTTCTTGAAACACTGTTCATGACATGTGAAACCATTTTTTGTGACACCGTGTCTATGGAACCATGTCTATGAAACCATGACTGTGACTCTATTTATGTGACACCATGTCTGTGACACCGTTTTTGTCACACCGTTTCTGTGACACCGTGACTATGACACCGTTTCTGTGACACCGTGTCTGTGACACCATGTCTGTGACGCCGTTTCTGTGACACCGTGTCTGTGACACCGTGTCTGTGACACCATTTCCATGACACCGTTTCTATGACACTATTTCTGTGACACCATTTTTGTGAGACCGTTTCCGTGACACCGTATCAGTGACACCGTGTCTGTGACACCATGATTGTGACACCGTTTCTGTAACACTGTGTCCGTGACACCGCTTTTGTGACATCGTGAATGTGACACCTTTTCTGTGACACCGTTTATGTGACACTGTGACTATGACACCATGACTGTGACACTATTTCTATGACACCATTTCTATCACACCGTTTCTATCACACCATGATTGTGACACTGTGACTGTGACACCATTTCTGTGACACCGTTTCTGTGACACCGTTTCTGTGACACCATTTCTGTGACACCATTTCTGTCACACCATTTTTGTGACACTATTTCTATCACATCGTGACTGTGACACCGTGAATATGACACCGTGAATGTGACACTATTTTTGTGACACCGTTTCTATCACACCATTTCTGTGACACTATTCATAAGACTGGAAACACTGTTCACAGAATGGGAAATTTGGAAAAGTGTTGGGGATGAGTCACCTTAACCTCCCAGAACACCTCAAACACCAGATTTCAGCAAAGGGATGGACCAGAGAGGTCTGGTCCATTACATCAGACACCTCTCAAAACATTCTCATCCTTGATAATCCAAAAACAACCCAAAAGAAAATAGAAAAGGGTTCCGAACAACCACTCCTCGAGATACCTCTCAAAAGGGAGCAAGCCATAAGAAGCAACAAAAGAAATCCATATTATAAACACGAAAGGTCTATGACCACAAATCAAACATCGTTACATGAAAAGAGTTAAACATCAAATAACTCTGGGTACTGAGTATGTATCTGTGACTCACATTCCCAGGTACTCTCCTCCACGCCACTGTGTCTCCACAAGACACGAACCAAGGGGATGGAACAACCACAAAACACCTTCTCTTTACAGTCCTGGATCTCTACAGGATGCTCCTTGAAGGTCACATCATTATCAAAATCGATCTATACCCAATCAATGATGTGAGAGTCATCATAAAGATAAAGACGGATCTATGACACATGAAAAACATCATGTATCCGACACATCTATGGGGGAAGTGCTACTCGATATGCCATGGATCCAACATGAGCCAACACCTCAAAAGGCCCAAAAAACCGGGGAGAAAGCTTACTCCCATGACTAAACCTTCACTGCCCATGACTGGGAGTCACCTTCAGAAATACATGATCCCCAATATCAAACTCTAAGGGTCTCCTCCTCTGATCGACATGTGATTTATGACAATCCTGTTCTGCTTTCATCCTCTCACGAATCACCTGAACCATATTTGTTGTATTATGCACTAGTTATGGTTCGAGGATTTCTGACTCTCTGACCCTAGTCTAATACAACGGATAATGGAAAGGTTAGCCATACAAGGCTTCAAATGGCACTATACCAATGGTGGAGTGAAAAATATTGTTGTAAGTGAAATCCACCAAGGGTAAGTGACTCATCCACGAACCTACAAAATCCAGTACACAAGAACATAATATGTCTTCAAGAGTTTGGATAGTTCGCTCTGTATGACCGTCTGTATGAGGATGAAAAGAAGTGATAAGGCATAGTTGAGAGCCGAAATCATGCTGCAAACCTTTCCACACCCTAGAGGTAAAATGAGGATCTCGATCAGAAATGATCGTCCTTGGGAATTCATGAAGTCTCACTACCTCCTCCATATACTGCCTCGACAAAACTTCCACTGAGCTTAACTTCTTGATCGCTATGAAGTGGGTTGATTTCATTAAACGGTCCACTACCACCCAAATAGCATCATGTCCTCCCAGATCTTGAGTTAAACTAGTAAAAAAGTCAATTGAGATGTCCTCCCACTTCCACTATAGAACATCTAACAGCTGGAGCAAACCACCAGGGACACAGTGTTCAACCTTCACCTTCTGGAAGACCAAACATCGAGACACAAACTCCACAACTGCACGCTTCAACCCAGGACACCAAAACTGAATCCTCAAGGCTCGGTACATCTTTTTCATGCTAGGATGCACCACTAAAGGTGAACTATGGAACTCTATGAGAACCATCTCATGAATCTCCAAAGGAACAAATAGCCTTATGTGATACAACACTCAGTGTTGTTCATCCTCAGACCAACCATCAGGGGCCTAGACACAAACAACTCGGTCTCTCCTGAACTCCACCTCAAGATCCCCCAACTAGGAATCTTCCACATGATGTACCAGATATGAATACAATGTCATCTGAAAAATATAGCCTCTGATCCCAACTTCTCCCATATCGAGATGTAATACTGACAGTTCTTCCATTACTCTCTAGGAATCACCAGATTCTCACACTGCATCACTACGTGACTTCCTGCTCAGTGTATCATCTACAACATTCTCCTTTTCAGGGGTATACAATATTTCAAAGTCATATTTCTGTAATAAATCCATCCACTTATGTTGTCACAAGTTTAAGTCACGTTGGGAGAAAATATACCTCAGGATCTTATGATCGGTGAAAACCACAAAGTGCTTGTCAATGAGGAAATGTCTCCACAACTTTAGAGAAAACACCACGACTGCCAACTCAAGATCATGGGTGGAATAGTTATATTAATGGGGATGTAAGTACCA
Source organism: Viscum album (assembly GCA_963277665.1). Classification (NCBI taxonomy): domain Eukaryota; kingdom Viridiplantae; phylum Streptophyta; class Magnoliopsida; order Santalales; family Viscaceae; genus Viscum; species Viscum album. Next base: position 406,709,511 of record OY728129.1, on the reverse strand, counting down.
AGACCCATAAGAAACAAATGATCTCTGCTGTATCAGAATACAACCTAACCCCAGATGTGAAGCATCGCAGAAAACATCAAACTGAACTCCCTTTGCTGGAAGACAAAGAACTGGAGAACTTACTAACTTCTACTTTAGATAATAGTAAACTTCTTGACACTAATCAGTCCACATGAATGGGTGATCCTTCCTGGTCAAAGCTGTCAGAGGAGTCACAACTCAAGAGAAATTGGCTACAAACCTCCCGTAGTAGCCTGAAAGACCAAGGAAACTTTGCACCTCTGACACTGTCTTGGGGGCTTCCCGAGACACAAATACTTCTATCTTTAATGGATCCATAGCTACTGCCTGATGGGACACAAAATTCCCCAATAAACGGACTTCTTGATCCCAAAACTCACACTTCAACAACTTCCCAAACAACTGATTTTGGCGAAGAACTCAAAAAACGGCGTGTAGATGCTTTGTATGCTCCTCCTCAAACGTAGAGTACACAAGGATTTCATCGATGAAAACCACCACGAACTTATCTAGGAACTCATAGAACACACTGTTCATCAATCCCATGAACACAACTGGAGCATTCGTCACACCTAATGGAATTACAATGAACTCATAATGCCTATGACGACAACAAAAATCAGTCTTCGAGATATCCTCGTCCTTCACACACATCTGATGATATCCTGACCGCAAGTCGATATTTGAGAACCAACATGAACCATTCAGTTTATTGAATAAATCATTAATCCATGGAATAGGATAGTGATTTTTTACTATCACTTTGTTTAATCAATAATAATCGATACACAAACGCAAAATGCCATCAGACTTCTTTATGAAAAAAACTGGTTCACCCCATAGTGACACACTCGACCAAACTAAACTGCACTGTAACTGAACATCAAGCTGTATACGTATCTCTCATAACTCAGAAGGGGACATAATATATGGATACATAGAGATAAGAGATTCTCCTAGTTCTAGCTCGATTCCAAACTCGATCTCTCATCAAGGGGGTAATGCAAACCACTTTTGGAAAGACATCAGGGTAATCTTCTATGAACCTAGGAAACTTCAACTGATAAACCTATAAAGAAAATAGAATCATCTCAGCCATCATGGATGATAAGGAAGGAACATGCCTCTGACCCATCCGAGGGTCTTCTTCGCCAAAAAACACCACTGACTCCCCATCTTCATCGAAGAACACAACCTGACTCCTGAAGAAATCCACGATAGCCTATACCTAATACAACCAATCCATTCCTAGGATGACATCATATGGTTGTATCCGTAAATATAGGAAATATACCCAAGAGAGGTACTACCCCATCACTAGCTCCCAGTCTCTACATACTTCAAACAAGCCACCTTGACCTCCAACTGGCGTAGTTAATGCCAAGGGCACTGAAAACCTCTCTACCACAAGTCCCAATGAATGGACAAGGTTAGGTGATATAAAGGAGTGTTTATCTCCTGAATCAAACAAGGCATACACCAAGGTAGAAAACAATCAATGGATACCTCGAACGATGTCTGGATCACCTGGCGCTAGCAACGCTAAAGCATGAAGCTGACCATGACCTCCTCTACGACCTCTATGACCCTGATGAAGACCACTACCATGGCCATGCTATGATCTATGAGGATGGGGAGCATCACGGGGCTATCCCCTTCCTACCACATCTTCCCTCTACTGATCAAAAGCTAGTGTAACCTTCTTCTGCTGCCTCGGTTGGAACTTCCTCAATGGAGGAACCTGGAGCGGAACACCTAGTGCACGATGACTACTATGAAATGTAGGGAACTCTCACTGCTGATGACCTCAACCACCACAATAAAAACAAGATCTTTATCCCTTGTCAAAGGCTTGAGAGACACTGCGCCTGGAGAAACGAGATGCTGAGGTCTGGGACCTACCCCTGGCTGATCAGAAACTCTTCTTCCCTGAAAACCTGGAACCCCGAACCACAACTCTGATTCGTGAGGAATCATCCAGACTCCCCTCTTGTGATGATCAGGTTCTGGAAAATTTCCTCTCAACGACCTCTGCCATTGCTAACACCTCAAGATATGTCTTCAGCATAAATGGGGTGACCTGGTTCTGGATCTCTCAACGGAAAACCTCCTCGAAATTTCTCACCCTATCCTCCTCATCTGGAAATAGGTCTAAAGCATATCATAAAAGGTTCCTGAAACAAATTCCAAACTCTCTCACACTGTAGATCCCCTATCGAAGGGTAAGAAGCTCCTAGCGACTGGACCCCTTCACAGTTGAAGAATGAAACTTGACTCTAAACTTGTCTTGGAACTCCTACCATGAGATTGCTGACTCCTTGTGATCCCTGAGGAACAAGAACAACCACTACCTTACTGCTCCACACATCATCGTCACAAACAAGGACACCCAGTGTTCCTTTAGAGCATGGATCAAACTAAATCCTATCTTGACCTCCTCTAACCAGTTTTCCATGACTGCATCTGAAATGAAGCCCTCGTACTTCTATAGACCCTAGCATTGAAACTCTCAGAGTGTCCTCCTCCAAGTGTCATCGTCATCGAACTCTACCCTACGATGATTAGCTGGCACAACCTTCTAGACATCTTCTATGAAATCCTGACGAGGACGTCGACTTAGAGCCATACCTGTAAAATAACAAACAGTTAGAGCTCCTAAACCAGGAATATAGAAGAATCAACATTAATTAATTAATTGTTTTCTTTTATTCATTTTATGTTAACCTATCCCAAGGTCTACCCATTAAAACACATGCATAAAGAATAATGATGCACGATCCTTTCCTAGGGCTCTGCCCTACAACCAGTATCACCTAATTTAGTAGCCATTGTAAACTTAAAGATCTGTGCATTAGATTACAGGGGGACTTAAACGCCTATGTCTCACCCAGTCTCCAGTGTTTACATCACTTTCTAAACTTGACTGACACTGTTTCCCTACCAAACCATGCAACCTCACTAGTTCCTAACACCAAACTCCATCCTATCCCACAACCTGACCTCTGATACCGCTTTTTCATGACCCCCTTCCCACAATATGTACCCCTTCTAGGCTAGAAATGTGATATGGGAGATAGTGACCCCCGAGTCCCACCTCCAGTAGGCCCCAGGTTGGCGACTAGCACCGAGGGTATAGTAAACACACAAATGAGAGGCATTACCCTCTAAGAGAACACATAAGAAAGAGAGAGATAAGACAAACACCAACCAACTCCAACTCAGACAACAATATAAATGAAATCCCAAGTACACATATGTAATGTCATGAAAAAAAAACTACAACTAAAAGGGGAAAAACTGCAAGTACCCAAAAAAAAGTAAAAATAGCAGCAACCACAAGCCCGAATAGCTCCTGCAACCCCAAGCTAGTAGAAACCAGATTGATCTCTAACCTTCTCTAAGTGACCTAAAAAATAGTTTATATATACATAGGGTGAGTATAACAGTATACTCAATAGGATCCTCCCCGAAGCCTCTCATGCAAAAGTAAAGAAATCATGATAAAGCACAGTGAACAACAAGTGAAACTAACTCATCACCTAAATAGGTATACCAAGTTCCCAGCCTCACCATGGCTAATCTCACCAAGTAACGCATACAAGAGTATATAATATAATAAAGAAATTAAGGGCACCTTGTTACTACTTCCTCACTGGTTTGCCGCTTTTCCCCAACACCGCATGTCCTAAGCATATCTCTCCAAAAAGGCTTGCCCAAAGACACCTGGGCGAAGCACTACATCACACACCTCATGCAAAAAAACCACCACATCCACGCAATCAAAGTAACCAGGTAGTTTCTAGGAGCCACCATAGCTCACATAACATATATCATATGTCAAACATTATACCTCAAGCCATTACAGCCCTTAGACCGAGTTAGGATCCTCAAGATATCATACCCTATACACATTACACCTATAGTAGTCCATAGGAAACTATATCCAGAATATATGTGTGTGAATAACCACAATCCATTACAGCCCTCTACACACATATATGGGTAAAACTAACCACTGCGCCTACCAGTACAAGTAACTATCAAGAGAAGAGAGCAAGGCTAAAGGGGGTAGTCATCCATCCATCCTCCCACCAGAATGTTGGGGAAAACACCCCCAGGGATCAGAATCCCCAGGGTGTCAGTTTCCCTAACTGAAGGGGTGGAGTAGAATATAGAAACACAAAAAGTATAGAATATACTATATCTTATAACCACACTATGGGCATAACCCAGTCTTAGACTCAACTTTAGATAATGTCTCTTGGACTCCCGACTGCCACTTCTAAGACTAGGTATCCTATAACCACACAACCATTTAAAGAGATTTAATACCTTACTTCATTCAATTTTTATCAGTTTTACTTTACATTAATTAATTCTTTAAACATCAATTAACCATTAATAATTTCCACATTATATTTCATTAGAATCACACCCAAAGTTCACTATTCCTTTAAAATGAAACCTCAACATTGCATCCCAGCAAGCTCCAACCCCATGGGTTAACATAATTTATTCAATAATTTGTTAATAACATTATTACTTTCCCATATTATCAGGAATTCTAGAAAAAAATTCTAAGCTACAAAACACAATGGGGCTCAACATAGTGAGTCGATGAACTACTGTAATGCCCCGACCCTAGTTACCCAGAGTCGGTGCATTATTACATTACATTGGCATGATCACAAGAAAGATCAAATCTCGAAAGACCGATTGGTTTAGTAGCCTTGGAAACACTAGATATATTCATAAAGTTTTACATTACATCACAAAGTGAAAAAATACTACAACAACATAGTCTCCATATTCCACACTCATATCCCCACATACTATCCCTGCAGGTCATTCATAACTTACTTCTTCACATCCTGGGAAAAATAAAACATAGAAAAGGGGTGAGCTCAAATTCCCAGTAAGGATAACAATATAGCGGAAACTTTCAAAAATAAGCATAAACATTTAAGGCAATGTATAACTAAAACAAAAGCCTTTTAAACTTGAACTTCAACATAGTATGGAAAAAGAAAAATGAAATAATGCCATTTAATTATTCACATGGATATTCTACTAATCTAATAATCACATGCAATATCAATAACCACTTTCATAATGATGGAATGCATAATTCCAGACTATCATAACCACATAGCCAAGGCCTCATGCCAAGACTACAAATAAGATTTTGTCAAGGCCTTGTTCCAAGACACTAGTTTGTATCATGAGACCTACCGATGCATCGAGGAGCTATAACAGGCTCCACCCGTCACATATTAAGTCCAATGCATTCCCATATGAAAAGGTTTAAACATAACATAAACATTCGTATTAAAACTATCATACGAAATGTCAATAGTTTCATCATAAACTATGAATGGTATAAAAATAACACATCCACAATCAAACATATCACAAAACCTTCAATACAATATAGAAGTTTTGTATCTTAATAAATAAACTACAAATAAGCATAAAATCCATCAAAGGATGTCGACATAGATGAAATCAAAACTCTTTTTAGAGAAATATCTATTTCTATTTTTGAAATCATTTAAGAGTAATATATTTATAAAATAAAACATTTTCTTTGAAAATATTCTTATAAGCTTGTAAGGTAAGATTTGACGATTTTATAATGGCGGAAAATAACCGCACCCGCCGTATAAGTTAAAAAAAACATTCTTACCTTAATTCAGTCGAAAAGGTTAAAAAACACCTTGTTTGGAAAACGACAGAAAGATTCCATTACAAAACTCTTATAAAAAGTCAAACAGGGGTATAAATTACTTTAACCCATATTATTTTAAATAGTAAAAATGTTTTGAAATACATTTTTAAGAAACATGGATGTGGATGATAAAGAGATCTCAATAGATTATTACATATAAACAACCTCGGATAATGAAGAGATTGTGAAATAACCCTTACCTTGTACTTTTCCTTGGTTGGGGTAGGTTAACCTCCTGTATAATGGTGAAATAATTGTTATTAAATTATACAATAATTATATATATTAATATGATATCATATATGATCTTTTAACATTGATTTGTTAATAATATCTTTGAATTATCGTCGTTTCGGGTGTTAACTTACTCGTTTTCTTTTATATGTTTTGTTACATAAGCCATGTTTGTCATGGATAGGTTGTATATTATTCATATACAGAATGATATCAAGTCCTTAAACATCATTTTTAAATCATCAAATGATAATTATACTTTAATGGATACGATGGAGAATGAATCTCATCGCGTTCGTGGAGACGGTAGTCCGTACGTACGCACGAGCGACAATATCATTATTTTGATATTAAAATAATATATAAATGGATGGTATATCATATATACAGAATAATTAACATGTTATATTTATTATTTACATTAGTTACACATCATTATTATACCCATCCAAATAATAATATATTGAATAACAATTACACCACGACGTGGAGACGGTAAGCCGTACGTACGCACGTATGGTGACATGTTATTCAAAGGGTGGATAGAATACTGAATATGGTTGTACCATATTTATTATAACATCACAGTATATATAATATAATGGAGTTATTATTTTAGAATGGTAATAACAAATAAAGAAGAAGTGGAAGAAGAAAGGAACTTGAAAAGGGGTGGTGAAAACATTACCTCTTCTTCGGGTTCTTCCTTTTGATTTGATCAAAAGGGATCCTTAGGTTGGATTTTTGATCAAACTAAGGCCTCTAGGTTGTATTGAGGGAAGTTGGGAGAGTATTTGGGCAGATTTTGGACGAACCAAAAGGCTTTGAAGGTGTGAAGAAATGAGAAGGAGGAGTTCCCTTTTATAAGAGGGGTGAGGGGCACCTTTGGAAAAGCTAGAAATATTAATTTATAATAAATTCATATTCTGTTTCTAATGGATACAAAGTTTATTATTCAAAGGTTAAGGTGGGTATAGGTAGAAAAACACTCAACCAATATAATTTATACAGGTTTGGGTACTTATATTAACCTTATCTTTAAGTATTAACTCTAAGTTAATTAGTTTCACTTTTACAATGTCTCTTTGTATTTTTATATTATATGGTTAATAAACTTACTATATACATCCAAGAGACCCCCAAGTGGTAAATTAATGATGAAACTATCATTATATAAGTATCTTGGCCGAACCTTAGATTTTTAGCAATTTAATATCAATTAATAATATAATATTTGTTTTAAAAACTCTTTTATGTCAATTTTGACACTATTCAATAATTGATTTTTGTAAAAATCATAACAGAATGATTACTTCTAAAAAAGTTAATTGAATCAATCCTAACATGTCATATTAACCTAGAAAATTAGTTTAATTCGTAAAAAGTCTCAAATTATATTTATTTGGGTATTTATAATATCAATTATTTTAAATTTTCACTATTATGGTAATTACTACATCATCATTGTGTCATAAATAAGTTAAATTATTTAATCTCTAAAAATTATAAATAAAATACCATTATCTATTAAATCTTTTTATCTTTCTAATGAATATTTATAGTCTAACATCCAACATATATAACCCTATGTAAAAATTGTTTTTCTAAAGGATATATGCTTGTGTCATTTTTGTATTCATTTTAACTTAATTAAAATTAAGTGTCCCTATCAACTACAAGTGGCTTTATGGGGTCCCAAAATCGACCCAAAGATGCCTATGGTCTAAAATGTATCAACCAATAAGGTTAGGACACGTTTTAGGGTAATTTTTTTGTTATTATAATATTATTTTTTAACCCTTATTTACCGGATTTACCCTTAACCATGGTAAATAAAATATTTACCGCAGTAATTATTCAAAATGTCTAAAAATAAAAGTTACCTATTTAAACAATTTGAACATCCTGATTCCAAATATGGAATCTATTTTTCCAAATTCAAAACACATAATTGGCAGAAATTAATTTTAAATTAATTCTCGTTGTTAAAACAAAAAGCGTGTTTTTAAGAGATAATAACTATCAAAAGATTGACACTTGTTTATGTCCGGTTTAATTGTAAAATTATGTCCAATGACCAACATTGTATTAAATGGTAAAAATATATTCTAAATATACTTTAAAACCACTCAAATTCATAATTTATCACTATTAATTATTTTGATTAAAAAAGTTATTTTTAATTAAAATTTAGTAATTTTCACTATTCATCAAAATATTAAAGTTATCCGAAAAGTACCAAAATTTCACCTTAGGCTAAATTCGATATTCCGAATCCAAAAATGAAGTCCATTTTGAAATATAAAATATATATAATTTCAAAAAGTAGGTATTACTATTCATAACGGCTAGTTTGATTGGTTGTGGTGTGTTAGAACTCGATGTTGCGTACAACACACGCTATCGCATTATTCAAAGAGAAGCATACCGTAGAAGCTTGGGGTGTTACAACTACCTATTGAGTCCTTGCCACATATAGAAAGAGCATAGACCCATCCCCCCTCAGGAAGCTAAACACGGAAAGTACATGGCATACACCACGCATATTCACCCCTTTTAGAAGGAGGGTAAGAAAAACAACTGCCTTGACCAGTAGGGAAAGTAAGGAAGATAAAAAACCAACAAGAAATAAAAAGCATAAAAACATTCACATCTAACCCGTTCCATCATCTTTGATGTCCTCCCCGACACCAACATTCATAAACTGATGCATCTCACCACTCTAGGCGTCAACTGCTACCACAACCAATAGGCCTCCCTTCCCCCACATATCACAACAACCTTCCAGGCTTACATCACAACACAAGAAGAAAGAAAAAAAATATTATATCAATCAGGCTCTTGGCCCTTAAACAGGCAAGATGGTAACTCAGAACCCTATAAGGAATTATCTTTTATCAAACAACCAATTATTTAATCCATCTTGAATTAACTGATTTATTATTTGTAGGTTCCAACTACGGGATACCTAAACAGTAAGATATGATAAATAATTAAACATTCTTAATGTATCAATTTTATGAGCATCAAATTACAACAACAACTAGATTCATTTACATGCCTCTTTATCTTTAGCCAAAAATTTATCAATTAATTTCCATCTTTACGTTCATTACCAATTTCCATCAAGAATGAAAATATAAACAAGGAAAGTGTAGATATCACACTATATTTAAAAACAAGAAGAAATAATATATGATCAATATAAATTTATTTATCTAGTTAAAATATTTAATATGTCAATTCCATTGTGATCCAGTAGGCTAAAACATGCTAACTCTACAATTGCATGTAAAAGAATAGAAAAGAAACAAATTCCCTACCTCAAAAGGTTATTAACATTATTTATATGATAATGATCCACACAATAGATCACAATCACCTCCTCCCGTGACAACTTCATCCACCCGAGGATGTCGCGGCACGACCGCACCAACCGAAACCCAAGAAACTTCATCAGAAGCATGAAGATCACATGAAATAATATGGAAAGTAGAAATAGGATAAGATTAACCCAAAAGAAAAATGATAAATCATACCTTATATAGAAGATTGATGGATACTGCTTGGTTCCACCAAAGCAGGGGGTGCACTTGCAGCAAGAAGAACGTTGAAGGAAACCAATCCAAGGAGGAAAGTTTGATTTCACAAATCCAATGAGAAGGAATGAAAGGTTTGAGCATCTCACACCTAAGAACAAGGAGGAAGAACAAGGGAGGAAGATATATCACCCCTTTAGAAGATTTAACAGAGCAACGATTTAAGATACGCTGGATTTTCCATTAAAAGCGGATTGCATTAAACTACACAGTTTGACCAAGTAAAAGCATCCCGAGCCTTAGGAAAATTAATATAGGAGTTATGGGATTCAATTCAAACTTAAATCCTTAAAACAAGGCCTTAAATGTGTTTTACGTCAAAGAAAACGTTAAATCAGTGAAACTGGAAAAATATGGAAATTTGGAAAAGGAAATATGAAACAGTTCTGGAAACACTGTTCATGAGATGTGACACCATTTCTATGACACTGTGTATGTGACACCGTGTCTGTGACACAGTGTCTGTGACACCGTGTCTGTGACACCATGATTGTGACACTGTTTCTATGACACCATATCCGTGACACTATTTCTATCACATCGTTTCTGTGACACTGTGACTATGACACCATTTCTATGATTCCGTGTCTATGACACCGTGACTGCGACACCATTTATGTGACACCATTTCTGTCACACCATTTTTGTGACACCGTGACTGTGACATAGTTTCTGTGACACCATTTCTGTGACACCGTTTCTTTGAAACTATGTCTATGACACCGTGTCTGTGACACTGTGACTGTGACACCATTTCTGTGACACCATGTTCATGACACCATTTCTATCACACTGTTTCTGTGACATCGTGACTGTGACACCATTTTTGTGAGACTGTTTCTGTGACACTGTAACCATGAAACCGTGACTGTGACACCGTTTCTATGACACTCTTTATGTGACACCATTTTTATCACACCGTGACTGTGAAACCGTGACTGTGAAACCATTTCTATGACACCATTTCTGTTACACCATTTCTATGACACCATTTCTGTCACACCGTGACTATGACACCATAACTGTGACACCATTTCTGTGATACTATTTCTGTCACACTGTTTCTGTGACACCATGACACTGTTCATATGACTGAAAACATTGTTCATAGAACTGGAAATTTGGAAAAGTGTTGGGGATGAGTCACCTTGACCTCCCATAACCCCTCATACTCCATATTTCAACAAAGGTATGGACCATAGAGGTCCAGTCCATTACAATAAAATTGATAAATTATTTCATATCATGTCAATAAATCCTCCTCAATCAATGTTTATGGACTGGATATCCAATAAAATCTTGTATCACGTCCTTATGTAGAGTTTTATACTATATTGGGCATGGATTGGATATACTTATATAAATCCAACATCAACTATTGGTATATAGAGATCACTCTTCACATCAAAATTATTCCTCCAATTCTATATAAGTGTAAGGATGAAGATGAATCTCAATAAGAATCATCATATCAAGTTTTCATATTATTGTCTTATGAGTAAGCATATATTTATCAAATTATTGGGACTAATGATAGAATAATTCTTGAAGACATTCCAACTTTCAGGGACTATACTGATGCATTCCCTTAAGTGTTTCATGGGATTTATCCCGATTGAGATGTTTAGTTCTAAATTGAACTTATATATGGATACCTTACAGTATCCAAGACCCCAAATAGAATGGACCCCATTGAGTTAAAAGAACTAATGAAGTAGTTACAAGAGAATCAAGAAAATTATTTTATGTTCCTGAGTGCTTCATTGTGGGGTCCACCAGTCCTCTTTAGCAAGAAGAAGGACAGGTCAACGTGCCTCTAAAATTATTATTTTTATCTCAAAGAAAATCCTGACAATGAACATGTATAACCTATCATAGATAGATGACATGTTTTTTCAACTACATGGGGAACATTATGGTGGACCATCAATCAGGAGATAACCAATTAATGGTTAAGAAAGAAGATATTCAAAAAACATCCTTTCTCACATGGTATGAACACTATTATTTTATAATTATTCCCTTAAGTCTTAGTAATTATCAATAAATCTTCATATAAATAATTAATAGAGTCTTTATAGATTACCGAAGAAAATATATATCGGTCTTTATAGATCATATTCTAATTTACTCCAAAAAACTAGTAAAATGAGGATCATTTGAATATTATGCTAATGTATTTGGGAAATGATACACTCTATGAAAATTATAATAGATGTGAGTTCTAGATGGAGGGTATATCATTATTGGGGCATGTTATCACCAACAGAGGTATATCTATAGACCCTTATAAGAAAAATATAATTAATGAGTGGAACTAACTAGAATCTGTAATAGAACTCCATAGATTCAATGGACTAGTTGGGTATTACTAATGATTTTTGAGAACCCAATCATCATTTTCAAACCTTATAACCAAGATAACATGGAATGAGCTTAAGTTTTCCTATAATAATTACTATGAATAGCGCATCAAATATATTAAAAAGAGGTTTTTCACTACACGAGTCCTTATATTTAGCTTATGTTTGGATCATTTAGTGTTGTACATCAATGCCTTAAAGATTGTATTAGGTTTTGTATTGATTACTAAGGAGAACATGATAGCCTACACCACTAGGTTGTTTAATTTACACGAGATTAACTATCCTAACCATGTTATGGAGTTGGATGTAATGATCATTACATTAAAAATATTTTGGAAATATCTATATTGGGAGAAGATAAGTGTGAAATATATATAGATCATAATTTCCCTAATTATATATTCATATAGAAAGAGATCAATATGAAACATTTATGATTTTTAGAGACGATTGAGGACTTCAACTACTCAGTCCACTAACATAATATAATGGTAAATAAATTAGAAGATTCTCTAAGTAGAATGGATCCGAAAACCTTATCAATGATGAAAATTTATATGGGTCTATTCTTCTAATACATGAAAAGGATATACATGGGTATCATAAAAGAAGGTAAATTATCAGCAATCTCTCATATTGTTTCCCAAATATCTATTATGATGATGATAAAGGATACTTAAAGAGATAATGTGGAAATTCATAGGAACATTAAAGAAATACAAAAATGGAAATCCATAGTTTTTAACATTTATAAGGATTGAGTTTTAGGTTTTTTTTCCTTGAAATGCGTGTCTTCATATTATGTAAAAAAAGAAGGATATTTCGAGTGATGCACATAGCTCAACCCTCTCCATCCACTTGAGGATTATGAAAATGTATATAGATGATTGATAGCACTATTGTTTTGAAAATATGAATACGGAGATCATAGAATATAAATATTATTGTATTGTATTTCACAAGGTGAAGGTTGAGAGTAAAAAAAACAATAGAATGATGCAAACTTACCCAAACATACATGGAAATGGGAAAACATCACCATAAAGTCTAGAATTGTCTTCCAAATATGTCTAGTAAAAATAATGCTATATGGGTTGTGGAGGATCATCTTAAAAAGACTGATCAATTCATTTCAATTCCATTGGACTTCTTTCTTGATCAACATGAAAGGATATAGATCAAAGAAGTAGAAAGGTTACATGGAACACAATTATCAATTATATCTTATCGTGATATGAAATTTACAAAAATGTTCTTGAAGTTTCTCCAATATCATATAAACACTGATTAGGTCTTCATTATGACTTATCATCTAAAAATATATGATCAAATCTTTAGGACTATCCTGACCCTAGAAGACATGTTCATAGATTTCTCTATGGAATTTAATGTAGGATAAGACGAACATGTCCCTATATTCATGTTCTCATAAAATAATATATTTCACTAAAGTATCCAAATGGATCCATATGAAGTCCTTTATATGAAATGATGTAGAACACCAACCTTTTGGGATGAAGTTGGTGAACCTAAGTTTTTGAGACATAAAATAGTCAAGGAAATGGTATAGAAGGTGAATACCATTCCGCAGTACATTAGGGATTTTGAAATTATATAAAAGAGATATACTAAAAATCATCAATGATAACTAGAGTTTTAAGTTATTGAGAAGGTGTTTCTACATATATACCCATCGAAGAGAGTCAAGAGATTTTAGAATAAGGGAATACTAATACCTAGGTTTATCAGCCACCTTGAGAATATGGATCACATCAAAGTTTTAGTCTATCAACTCCCATATCCACTAACCATGTCTTAATTACATGACGTGTTCCTCATATCATTATCAAGGAATTAAATTCCAAATCCCTCACATTTATGGAATTTAGAAGTGGGATAGCTAAAAAGTGATCACACTTATAATGAAAATTTGGTGATGACCATGGACTATAGAGACAATGTTCTATAAAAAAATAAAACTCTCCCATTAAAATTACTATAAAAAATTATAAATAAGAGGTGGTGAAATGGGAAGCATAGGAAAAAAAATTATAATTAACCTAAACTATTTCCTCCATATTTTTTCAAATAAAAACTTCAGGGTGAAATTTCATAAGGGGGGAAGAATGTAATGACACAATATTTTATCAATGGAATATTCCTTCAAATAATTATATCATATGGAGTAATGTCATATGAAATAGATTCACCACATGATGATAAAAAAATTATTATGTTATTTTTAACATTATATTTTGAGAATAAAAAATTCCATAAAAAATGAAAATATAAAAATAGGGTAAAAAACTAGAAAAAAAGATAACCAAAATATGAAATTTTAGATCAGATTGATTCACTAGTATAAACACACTCATGAAAAACACTATAGAAAAAAGTTGACTATTTGTATTGAAGTAATCGATTTAAAAATGATAATATATAACATTGAGAGAAAACAATTGTAAATTAAGAATGAATCAAATAAGATGTATTTATAGGAAGTAGGGAACTCATATAAATGTTACAAATCAGACCATTGGACTAGTAGTCTGACTATTGGAAATGTATCATGACCATTGGAATAGTAATAGGATTGGTAATAATTATAACATAACTATTAGAATATATCCTCAATTCTGGAAGTTTAAAATAATATATAGGTATCTTATAAAATGAAAAAATTATATATTTATACTATTTAAAAACTAAATAAATGTTTTAAAATTGAAAAAATAAGAGTTCTTATTTTTTTTAAACATAATTTTTTTAATTACAATAAATTTATTTGTTTAAAAAATTAGTTTTAAAACATTTATTTGTAAATTCAAATTATGGTGTATTATAATGATTTGATAATTTTTTGAGACAAAAAGTAATTATTAAAGGGGTTAAAAAATTTACTTTTGTAGAATAAATGAGAATGTAAATGTTATGATGTTTCCACATAGATATACATCTAATGAATTGGGTAATGTTTTTTCTCATAAGATGATATGTATGGGATTATGTAGTTAACCTAATCTATGATAGGAATCTATCCCCCAGGTGATGTTGACTTGGAAATTATCCTTGACTTAATCTTATGTCATGTTTTAGGTTTCTACCACTTTTATTTTTTTTCATGATCCTATGATACCATGTTCATTATATTATACTCCCTTGTGATTATTCATGAACCTTCTATTTCATGATATCTTTTAAATTTATTTGACTCACATGATATTCTTTTTAAATTATGTTTATTCCCATAGTAGGATTTTTATCTCACCTATTCCTTTTTTTATTCCCAATATCATGCTATGGGATTTTAAGAGCTCAAAGGGATTTAGGAACTCGTTATAGAGAATAAATTAAATACATTGTGTTTTAGTTTATTTTTGATGTATTATGAGCCTAGACATCCAAAGACACTAGGCATCATGCTAATTGGGTTGTGTTTATTAGATGATTATATTAAAAATTATAAATGATAACTGTAGAAGGCTTGGGTCACTATAGTTGGTATCAAAGAATGGTATAGTTATTTTTTGGGTATTTAGACTATAATACTTTTGTGATATCCATAGGAATAAGTCTCTGTATAAGTAAATATCTTTAACTTTTAACGAGTAATAGAGTGAGTTATTTCCAAGGAATTATATCCCTATCAAGATACTACAAGTGGATATGGATATCTAAATGTTGTAACTAGCGGTAATATTCCCTAAATGGGTGAATTGGTTATTAACATGATCATAACCTGTTACAAGAAAAAGTATCCTTGCTGCACAAAAATTTTGAAATGCTTGGGGTATATGATTTTGTAAATTCACAAAATCTTTATGATAAAGTATAAATTACTTGAATATATTGTTGTTTCAGAAAACATATTCATGAAATTTCCATTGATAACATATAAATAAACAAAGAGACTCATCAGTTATGATTTATGTTTCATATATAAATTATTCCTTTTATTTTTTTGTTTCCCTTTTTATATTATTATTATTTTAGTATTTTCATACATACATTTTGTTAGATATCATAAATTACTAGAATAAGATAGAAATAGTGAAAGGTGTGATCAATATCCATTCATGAACCTAAAATACCCAATATTATTTTAGTTTTATCCATTATCTGATATCTTGTATGTTTAGAAAAACTACTCAAATACCCTGAAAAAACATGGAGGTTGACTTATCTATGAAAATAGAAAATTGATAAATTATTTCATCTCATGCATATAAGTTCTTCCCAGTTTATGTTTTTGGAATTAATGTGGGATAAAATATTGCCTTACATCCTTTATTAGAGTTTGATTCTATATTGGTCATGGATTGGTTGTCCTTGTATAAATCTAACATCAAATATAGGGAAAGGGAAATCAATATTCACTTCCCTTGTCATCACCTGATTATGAATATCTTTAATGATATGATGAATATACTTTGAAATAACCATCTCAAGGTTAGTTATTATATCCTTATGAGTAAGAATATCTATCTCAAATGATTGATACTAATGAGATAATACTGTTTGGATACATTCCCACAGTGAGGTTCTATAATGATATATTCCCTAAAGAGTTTCATGGTAGTCCCAATTTCCAAGATTTTGATTTCTCAATTGAACATTTTCTTGGATATTTTTCGATATATAATAAACACTATATAATGGACACTATTTATTTAGACTAATAGAAGAATCATTTATATAATAATTTAGACAAAGATTTTATATGACCAAGTGCTTCATCATAGGGTGGACTGATTCTATTCACTACAAAGAATGATGGGTCAATGTGCCTCTGAATTTATTATCATGAAATAAAAAAATCATGAAAAAGAAAAAGTCTCCCTTATTATGGAAAGATGAATTATTCGATCAAATTCAAGGGGAACATTACTTATTTAATCTGAACCTATGATTAGGATATATCCATTTAATGGAAAATAAGGTATATATTCACAAAAATAAACTTTGAATAAGGTATAGATACTACATGTTCATAGTGATGGCCTTCAGATGCACTAATGTTTCAGAAATATTCATGGAAATATTCAATATATTATTTATAGATTTTGTCATTTTTTTAAATTATTTGTTAATGATATTATGATATACTCCAAAAGAAAGAAGGAGAATGAGGATTATTTGAATATTGTTCTATTGAGAATATAAAAGGAGAATATATATGAAAATTAAACTAAATGTGAATTCTAGATGGAGGAAGTATCATTATTTAGTAATTTTAGCACCAGAAACTGATATCTATGATCCATTATAAGACAAAGGAATTTAAGGAGCGTCCTAGACTGATATATTTTATAGAGACCTATAGTTTTCATAGAATAACTGAGTATTATAGATGATTTGTGAGAAAATTCATACGATTTGAAGACTCTTTGTACCAGATGACATGGAAGGGGGTATAGTTAATCTAGACCAATGACCTCAAAGAAATCTTAATAGAGTTGTAAAGGTGGCCAATCACTCAATCAGTCCCCATGATTCCATCAAGTGGTGATTTTTCCATAGTGTACATTGATTCTTAAAAGTATTTTTAGTATATGTATTGATTTAAAATGACAAATTGATAGACTACACCTCAATAAGTTTAAATTATATCAGAATAACTATCCAATTCATGATATGGAGATGGCTGTAGTGATCATTACATTGAAAATATGGTGGCATTATCTGAATGGGGGACTATTGAAATATATATGAATCATAATATACTAAAGTATATATTTACACATATTGAGTACAATATGGGCCAGTGAATATGGTTATATAAAGTGGTAGAAATTTAAAATAAAGTGGTAGATGCTCTATGTAGAATGGATCCAACAAACTTACCAAAGATGATAATTGATAAGGATTAAAAATATAAATATGATTTGAAAGGATAGAAATGGGGACCATAATGGATGGTAAAATATCATTAAATTCTCAAATAATTCCTCAAACATCCCTTTTGGATAAGATAGATGATTCACAAAGAGATGATGTGTACATTTATAAGAAGATGTAAGCTATAAGAAAATAAAAATATTCATAGTTCAAAATTGATGAAGGAGTTGTAATATTTGGGTTACAACTTTGTGTACCATCATGTTCTGATATAATGAAGGATATTTGGATGGATGCACATAACTCGACCTTCTTCACAAACCCATGGATCATAATAATTTATCCAAATCTCTAAGAGAACCATTGAAGGGAAAATATAAATAAGAATATTTTAGAATATACATAAATTTTATTTATATATTTTCAAGGGGAGGAAGATAGAAAAAAATCCAAGGAAATGAGGAATCCATTACCCATAAATACATGAAAATTGTAAAACATCACCATGGACATTGTCACTAGTCTTATAAAGTCATCAAGATGAAATAATTTTATATGGTTGTTAGGGGATCATCACAAAAAGACTACTCAATTCATTTCAATACAAGAGGACTTATGACTCTATCAAATTGAAAAATATATACATTAAGATGTGGGTAAGATACATGGAACATCTCTATCAATTTTATCAGATCATGATTTTATATTTACTAACATGTTTTGGAAGAGTCTATAATACAATCTAAACATATATTTGAACATCAATACATCATATGTCCACCAAAATGATGGAAAATCTGAGTGGAATATCTTATCATTGGAAGAATTTTTTAAATAATGATTTGTGGAAATTAAAGAAGGATGGGATCAACATAATCCTCATGTGAAGTTCTCATATAATAATAAATATCAATCTAATATCCATATGGCTCTATGTGGAGTAATTATTGTTAAGATATGTAGAACATCTATATGTTGGGATGAAGTTGGAAAACACAAGTCGATGTGACATGAAATGCTCAAAGAAATGGTAGAGAAGGTCAATACTATTTAATATCACATAAGGGCTACATAGAGTTTACAAAAGTGCTATGATGGAAATTAATGGTGAGAATTAAAGTTTATGGTGGGAGAGAAGGTGTTCCTCCATATATCCCCATAGAAGATATTCATAAGATATTGGAAGAATGAAAAGATATGTCCTAGGTACATCAGAACCTTTAAGATTCTTAATCGAATAATAGTTTTGTAATATTGACTATAACTCCCAAAAATTCTATCTCAAGTACATGGCGTGTTCTATGTATCCATCTAGAGGAAGTATGTATGATATCCCTCACATATACCAAATTAATAAGTGGTATAGATATAAAATGATATCTCTTATGAGGAGAATCTGACGAAGATCTTAGAATGCAGAGTTGATGCTTTATGCAATAAGAAAACTCACATAGTCAAAGTAAAATAGCATAACTATAAGTATGAGCAGGTTACTTAGGAATCAAAGGAGGAAATGAAGTATAAGTACACTCAATTATTTTCACCCACATTATTTAAAACAAATTTCAATGCAGAAATTTTAAATCTAGTGTAATATAATTATCCAAAATTTTATTGATTGAACATCCCTTCTTAAAATTATATAATTTTTTGTAATCTAGCATAAATAACAAGCACCACATGGTGAAATCAAAAAAATTTATTATAGTATTTTTAGCATAAAATTTTGAGAATAAAAATTCCTATAATAATTGAAAATATTACAATGGGATAGAAAATAGAAAATAAGATAACTAAAATATGAAAATTCTAACATGGTTGATCCACAAAAATAACGGAACTACTAAAAAAGTGTAGAAATGAAGTAGAATATTTGTAATGAAATATGGGATTACAAAATAAATATTAATAAACTTGATTATAAATATAATTAAATTAATAATGAATACAATATAAGGTATTTATTGGATTTGTGGAAATCATATGATATTTACAAATATGACTATCAGAATAGTAATCTGACTTTTGGTATAGTAACTTTTCCATTGGAATAGTAACATGACCATTAGGAATAGTAACTTAACTATTAGAATATTATACTCAACAATGGAAGTGTAAAATAATATATATGTATCTCATAAAATTTAAATATGATATATTTATAAAATATTATAGGTAAATAAATGTTTTAAAATGATAAATTATGTGTTTCTATTTTCATAAAAAATAATGTTTTTTTAATAAATTCACTGATTTAAAATAAATTTTATTTACATAAAATGTAATTAAAAATTAATATTATATTTTATTATAATGATAAAATAGTTTTTTGAGACCATGAGTAATTTTTCAAAGGGTTATAAAATTTATCATAATATTTAATTTGATACTTTTCAAATAAATGAGGATTTTATATACAAATTAAATTTCACATTTTTATAAAATTATTTTCATAAAATAGTTTATTTTTTTTAATATACTCATCAAAAACAATTTAGGGAGATTTATTTTGGTATTTTTCAAAAATATTTGATTTTTTGTTGAATATTGAAATACAGGAAAATACAATATTTATCATTATAAGCTAAATACCTGAATTTTTAAGTCAAGGGTGATGTAAGAACCCATTGGTTAGAAATTGGATGCACCATTTACTGTATATATTCATATGATTCAATAATAGTGGTAATCTAAATCCAAAATAATAATCTAATGATATTATATTCAAAAACTCTCCCCTCCTCACCACATAAATGCCACCCCTCACCACCACTTCTCCTCATATCTTATGAGCCTTGAAGTGTAACATCCCAACCCAAACCATTGGATCTAACTCAGAGATCCACAAGACCTCATGCATGCCTCTTAGTATAAAAGAGGCTACCTACTAGTACCAAGAGACTATATCCTTTAATGGGGATACTATACCCTCTATACCATGTAATAGGATCAATAATAAATCATAAAAATACAAGAAATCAAAAATAATAAGTGTCTCATGCATAAATCTAATACTGAAATTTTTTTTCATACAAATAAATAGATCTCAATGTTATAATACTAATATAGTGACAAGTGCATATAAATTAATTAATTAATAACGAGGTCCTCTGATGCCCATCTTGGCCTGTTCCCTCTCCATGCTTCACTGCTCAACCTTCCACAATAGGGATCTTTCCCTTCTACGGATCCCAGGTCATGAAATCTACAAGCATACCAAAATTCATGAGTTGGGTTTGAGTAAAAAGAATCAATAGGACACCACCAAAAAATCATTAAAAAGTATACACATGCATAAGAGTGTATTACATAATAATAGATAAATTCATGTGAATGAAACCATTATGTCGAGTGTTTTTATACTAATAAATCTTCCACAAACCCTAGTTATACTTGAATTAGTGCCATTATTGAAAATATCAGAACAATCATGGAAATTTATAGATGTCAAATCCATACCCAAGCTACTAAATAGTTTTAGAGGCCAAATACTTCCATGTCAAACCACACTAGGTCATCATGCCCCAACGCTATCTCCAGGCTAGGTAACATAGAACATATAGCCCCATTATTTCCACATAGTTTTGTATCAACTTTAACCGGCATGCCCCATGATCATCATATATAGTTATGATCAATCATGATCATCATGCCCCCAGGTTAGGCCACACTATTCCATCACACTATGTCATCTATTTCAGTCTTCTCATCATATCACATGCAGTGTCTGAACACGCTCCCCATCAAGGGCTACCAAGCCATGATGCACCCACATATCACTTAGGTACCATGTATAGTATAAAAACATAGAATATACCAAAAATATCACAAGGAAAAATGATATCCTAAAAAACATATCATGAGTGTGTAAAAATCCATACATACACAGATGTGAGAAACTCAACATGGTCTAAAGCACATCAACACTCATAACCAAAATATATCAATCAAGAAAGCCTCATGGACACACATGAAACCATATGCATCACATAAAAATCATGTTATAGAACAAAATAAACCAAATATCATGACAATATCATATTAGTGTATTGAAATGGTAAGGAAATTCCCACCTCAAATTTGTCAATGTCAATAACAAGTCCATAAAAGGGTCATCACTTGAGCTGCATTCATACACCAACCAGAATTTTATGAAATGATAAGGAATCCAAAAAAAAACTGTATATTATATTTCCAAAAGAAATTGAATATTAAATTCAATAATACTTCCTCTCACATTGATAATTTTTGAATTATCATTTTAGGACAACACTTGAGTTAGCAATTTTCCCCTCAAGAATAATTATCTTTGTATAATTTCATATAAATTATCCTTTTTTAATTTTATTCAAATAATTTTTTATAAATTATCAGTATATTCATTATCTTTTAATAATTTATTTTAAAATATCCATTTAAAAAGAGAAAAATAAGATTGAAAATACCTTTCCTCCTTCAAAAAAATAGAATTCGGTTTATACTCTTCAAGAAAAAATAAATGGAACCGAAACCACATCAATCTGATCAGTACTAGAGATGGTAAAAAAGGGAGATATTTAGAAAATATAATGAAATAAAAAATATATATTAGAGAGTGGGAGAGAGGGAGGGGAGTGAGAGAGGTGAGAGGTGTGGGGTGTGTACCTCCTTTTCACTTCACACTTCCCCCTTCTCTCTCTTATTTTTTTTCTAATTCCATTCATTAATTCTTCTAATTCATCAATTCATCTCTTTTTTAACAATTTAATTCATTTTTTTCACATGAAAAAAACTCCTTCATTCCTTAATTGATTCATAATTATGTTATTTCACATTTATTATTATTATTATTATCATTCCCTTATTAATTCATGTCATGCACCACCCAAAACCTTTACATATTTTACTTATTTAACCCCCCTTAAAATATATTTGTCATCTATTATATATATTTTAAGACAACCATTTATATGTATATATAAGAAATACATATATAGTTTTACACACCCAAATATATATATACACTTAAATATATACACACCCACACATAATATAACCCATGTTTATATACTTGAACATATATATATATATATATAACCAATATATATATATATATCTTCACAAACTATATATATATACACACCTTTACACTCATATATATAATATATCTCTCTCTCTCACACACACACACATATAACCCACATATATATATGTATATACATATTTTTACTTAACCCATGCATAATTTTTATTTTTCTCAAGTTAATAATAATAATAGAAAAAAAAATTATTTTCATTAAATATCTAAAATCATTTCCAATATTAAAAACATAAATATAAATTTCATTAAAACCCAAATTGTTAATGATTTTTTTTATTAACCCCATAATTTCATTTATTTATCACAAAAAAAAATATCACAGTTTCTACAATAATCACCAATAAATATACAGACATGGAGAAATGTCACTCATCATTTAATATAATTTGATTACACATATAATTTCCATTTTAATTATTTCAAAAAATAATAATAAAAATATAATTATTATTTTTCTTGTGTGAGATGTATTATAACACCCAACCTACACAAATATTATATTACACCTAGGGTAGAAACATTTTTTTTACCTAATGGTGGTATTAGGTTCTCATATGAGAAACCGTTTTAGATATATTACATTATTTTTAGAAAATATATAATAAATATATTAAATAAACTATCCTCACATGCGATTTGACCAAATTCCCTATGAGAACGAACGTTATGTCACACTAAGGTTAATCCTAACATCCTGAACCTAAAAAAGATCTCAAATTTCTCATACTATACACCATTTGTTAAATATTTCATTTAATGGAAAAAATAATGCATGTGTAGTATAATATATTTAATATTTTTATTAAATTAAGACCGAGGATCTACGGGTGATGAAATTTCCACACTAACTCAACACCTATCACAAAAAATATTCCATATAATATTCCAAAGCATTAACAGAGTTTTTACCCTTTTATAAAGCCTCAAAATTATTTATTAAGTGACTTTTATCAAAAATTTAGATTTACCAAATAAGAATAATCATAAATTAATTACAAAGAAGTTTTTATCATTATTAAAATTTTAGGATGCTAAAATTCAACCACACTATCAACTTCTCATCCCCGAGAAGTATCTATAGCAGTCTTGTTCAAAAAAACTTAGGCCACTGAGTACAAACATAATACTCATTCTCTCACGTCTCCATAATAGGAGGAATATTAGAAAAATAGATAGATCCTATCAATACTAAGGGATCAAATAAGGGTTTCCTAGGTTTATACTCATAACCCAATGTATACCCCACTAGAAATTAACATTTCCCCCATAATTACACATTAGTTACATTATTCATATATATACTAACACAACAGTATGCCCATTTCATATATTAAATCCCAATAATGATATATCACACATCATGTCAATAGTTAAATAACATGAAGAAACTATCCTGAAAAGATAGTACAAAATAAGGTATTTAATTAAATAACAACTATAAAAAATAAACATATATATATATGTCATGTGAAACTACGTTTCAAGTCATGATGTATGAACATAAAAAAAAATTCATAAATCACATATCAACATCATGTTTATCACTCAAGGTGATTTATAATTAACTATAATAAAAAAAATTCCATATTTACCAAAACACAAATATCCACTATACGGTTCTGGACAAGCAATATAATAGTTCTCATGCATGAGTCCCAAAAATAATCTCTCTTATCTACCCTATTCCAAATCAAGGCAATGAGATGAAACAAATTATTGAGTCTTAGTGACTAAGATACCATTTTTTAACATCCCAACCAAACCCACTAGTTCCGAGATAGATTGCCACATGACCTATTGCACACCTACTCATACAAAAAAGGATACCTAATAGAAGAAATGGTGTAAGTCCATTAGTGGGGATACTATACCCTTTGTCTTATGTCATTGGATGAAAAATAAGTAATAAAAAATATAATAAATAATAAATAATCAGAATAACAGGAAGAAATCTAAAAATGAAATACATGTCGTACAAATAAATGGCTCCCAATATTAGAATCTTAATGGAGTAAAAAGCAAAGATAAATAAATAAATAAATAAATAAATAGTGGTGTCCTTGGTTTCTGTCTTTGTCTACTCCCACTCTGTGATCCACTGGTCAACCATCCACTATAGTACTCTTGCTTTTCACCAGATCTTAGGTCATGAAATATACAAGAACACCAAAATGACTAATGAGGGTGTGAATGAAAAGAACCAGTAGGACACAACCAATGTGACCTTAACAAGTATTTATATGAATAATTGTTTATAACATAATTATAGTTGAATTCACACACAATGAATAATTACGTCACACATTCATGCTCTAACCAATATACCACAAACCTCAATTATACCTAATTCAGCACCATTCTAGAAAATATTAGAACAATAATGAAAATTTATCAATTTCATGACAATCCTAAAGCTACTCAATATCCATACAGTCCCAGGAATCTAGGTAAAAACACAATAGTTCATAATACCCCAATAATAACTCCAGGTAAGGTCACATAGACCATTATGCCCCACTATTTCCATGTAGGTATGATCACTCATGGTCATCATGACCCACAGTCATCACATACGGGTCTGATCACTCATGATTGTCAGGCCCCCAGGTCAGGAAACACTTTTATAACATGCCCTATCATCTATCTAAGTCTTATCATCAAGTTACATACAACTTCTGAACACACTCCCCCTCAAGGGTTATCGATACATGACAGGTCCCCCTATACTTAGTTCCCATGCATAACATAAAAATATACTATATACCAAGAATATCATAAGGAAACAAATACATCATAAATAACATACCATGAATGTCATAAAATCCATAAATACACATATGTGAGAAACTCAAGATGGTCAAAAACACAATGACACTTGTAATCTTATTATGTTAATCAAGAAAGCCTCATGGGTACACAAACACCCACAATCATAACATAAATAGGATGAGTTAGTATATAAAAAATAAAATATCATAGTAAAATTTTATTCATGGCCCAAAATGGTAAAGAAAATCCAACCTAAAATTCACTGACATCAATAGTAAGTCTGTCAAAGGTGTTATCACCCAACCAATGTTCGCACACCAACCAGAATACTATTGCATGGTATGGACTCCTAAAACTAAACATTTCTATTTTATTTTATGAAGAAATAAAATATTATCTCCAAAAATAGTTCCTCTCATGGATAATTTGTGAATTATCATTTTAGGAAAACACACTCGTTAACAATTTCCCCCTCATGAATAATTATCATTTGACAATTTATTATATGTCACCATTTTATAATTATCTTATGATTATTTATTATAAATTATCTTGTGATATTTTTTTACATTATCCATTATGAAGAAAAAAATTGGATGGAAAATGCATTAATTCCATAGAAAAGTAGGATTTAGTGTCTGATCGTTGAGATGAACCCAACGATACTGATGACACATTAATCTGATTAGTAATGGAGATGTTATCGAAGTGAGATGTTTAGAACAAATAATTAAATAAAAAAATTATATTAGATAAAGGGGTAGGAGGGGTGTGAGAGTGGTGAGAGGCATGGGGAGTGGACCTCTTATGCGCTGTACACTTCCCCTTTCACCACATATTTTTTTCTTCTAATTGCATTAATTAATTATCTTACTTCATCATTGCCTCTCTTTTTTTCAATTCAATCCATGCATGTCTAATGGAACAAAACCTCCTTCTTTATTTCATTAATTCACAACTCATTAGTTACATTTCTATTATTATTATTTTCCCCTTCCTAAATAATGGAATGTACTACCCAAAACCATTACATGTTTTTCTTCTTTAAAAAACCATATTTTAAAATATATTAATAAACCAATAAATATATTTTAAGATAACCATATATATATATATATATAGAAATTATATATATATATATATATTTAAACACACACATATCTGTATACACTCGAATACATACATACCCATATATATATATGGCCCAAATAAAATATCATACTAAAATTATATACACGGCCCAAAATGGTAGGGAAAATCCAACCTAAAATCTACTAACATCAATAGTAAGTCTGTTGAAGGTGTTATCACCTAACCAATGTTTTCACACCAACCAGAATACTATTGCATGATATGGAATCCTAAAACTAAATATTTCTATTTTATTTTATGAAGAAATAAAATATTAACTACAATAATAGTTCCTATCATGGATAATTTGTGAATTATCATTTTAGGAAAACAAACTCATTAACAATTTCCCCCTGATGAATAATTATCATTTGAAAATTTATTATATGATACCATTTTATAATTATCATACAATTATTTATTATAAATTATCTTGTGATATTTCTTTTATATTATCCATTAAGAATAAAAAAATTTGATGGAAAATGCATAACTTCCATAAAAAAATAGGATTTAGTGTCTGCTCGTCAAGATGAACCCAACGATATGGATGAAACATTAATATGAACAGTAATGGAGATTTTATCGAAGTGAGATGTTTAGAACAAATAATGAAATAAAAAAATTATATTAGAGAAAGGGATAAGATGGGTGTGAGAGTGGCAAGAGGCATGGGGAGTGGACCTCTTATGCACTTCACACTTCCCCTTTCACCATATATTTTTTTTTCTAATTGCATTAATTAATTATCTCACTTCTTCATTGCCTCTTTTTTTTTCAATTCACTCCATGCATGTTGAATGGAACCAAAACTCCTTTATTTCATTAATTCATAACTCATTTGTTACATTTATGTTATTATTATTTCCCCCTTCTTAAATAATGGCATGCGCTTCCCAAAACCATTACATGTTTTTCTTCTTTAAAAAACCTCATTTTAAAATATATTAATAAACCAATTAATATATTTTAAGACAACCATATATATATAGGAATTATATATATATAAATATATTTACACACACACATATCTGTATACACTCGAATATATACATACCCATATATATATATATACAATTGTATATATATAAATATATATAACCCATGTTTATATACCCACACATATATACATTTATCTCTCTCTCTCTCTCTCTCTCACATACACACACACATATATATATCTATAAGAATCATATATATATATATATAGCTACACACACATATACATAACCCATATATATATATATATGGACATATTTTAAATTAACACTCACACAATTATTATTTTTCCCAATTTAATAATAATAATTACAAAATCAACAATTATTATTATTATTATTATTAAATATCTCACATCATTATCACCAATAACAATTTATATAAAACTTTCATTAAAAATTATAAAGTTAATTTATTTTTTAATTTACCACACAATTGCATTTATTTATAACAGGTAATAATTTCATAATTATTACATTGATCACCAATAAATATACACCCATAGAGAAATGTTGCTAATAATTTATGTGAATTTTGTCATGAACCGTCCCTCAGGGCCCATGTCGTGACTACCCCAAACACACCTTCCATAGGCTAGGGGTTAACGACTAACACCAGAAAGGCATATCCCTAAAATGGGATGGCGTTGCCTTTAAAACTGTACAAACACACAGTCCAAGAACAGAATAAGATGCAACCCCAAAGTAAAAATGCAGTAGTAAAAATGTGTACTGAAAGTAAAGGGGCCTAAATACAATCCCAGCTAAAAGAAAAACAACTACAATAGAAAATAGATCCTGAGATCACTTGAAAAGGTTCCTACAAGAAGGGGTAGGTACAACCCATCTCTAAAGCTTCGCATGTCTACCGTCATCGCCATCCACCATCAGGACCTAGCTCCCTGAGTCTCAGTCAAGGCTACCCGTCATCTACACAAGACAAAATAAGGTGCGGGTGAAGCCCGTGTAGGGGTGAGTATAACGATACCTAGTAGGGACTCCGAGACCCCCAAAGGTTTATCATAATTCCACAATGTAAAACCACAAAACTTGATCTCAATCACAAAGCACAAAGAAAAAGTATCAGCTCAATCCAGGTATAAATTAAGTACAGAAGTACAGATGATTAGTCGTAAAGCAAGATCATCTTATTCTGTCAAAGGTTCTACTGCTTATCCACACAGGATCACTAGGTGATGATCTACACATGATCTCTAGGTGGTGATCCACACATGATAGATAGGTGCTGATCCACACAGGATCGCTAGGTGCTGATCCATATAGGATCACTATTCATTCTTCATGTCTCAGCTGGCCACTGGATTCCCATACATAGTACGCTTGATTTTGGGAGGATCCGCTCCTCAAGACATCAGTCATACTTCAACCGACAAAAAGTCCCCACGAATAAGTAACATAATGACCCGTCATGTCATAAGGGTTCCAACGCATTAGACAACTCATAAATCGAACACCCAGTCTGAGAGTTATAGGCATTTTCAGTGTTGAGGGCCCAGTTGAATTCGGGTATGATCCAACCCGGACATACACTAAATTTCACCAAAACACTAGGTGGTGTATCTCAAAAGATCTCATCCCAAGGATTCCAATTCCATAGATGGTTCGTCAAACGAATGTATAGTTTGTAAGATACAACCTTTGAAGTGTATCTGGGTCAAAGAGGGTTCGGGTACGGTCCAAACCGAACTGGTTTGAGTAGACCTGACCCTGCCCGGCCCGACCCGAACTGGCTGGGTCACGGACCAGCCCAGCCCGAACCGGCTAGGCCGTGGCGGGCTCAGCCCATTGGGCTGCGCATCGGCCTAGCCCGCCTCGGCTGGGTCTGTCCCAGCCTGATGGCCGACATGGTTTGCTAGCCGGGAGACCATGTAGGGGTCCCTCCCCCTTACTTAATAGAAAATCCATTTGGGATGTGTAACTAACGGTGCCACGTGGTGCCGCCTTAGCTGTCCGCGGGACCCACAAGGCACGGGTCCCCTTCACTGTGACTTCAAAGCCGCAGCCACCTCCCGCGGTGCACGACAGCACACCTCTCTCTGCCAGCGCAGTCAGCTACCCCCTTCGGTCCTCCGCAGCACCGCCCTTCCACCACGACCGGTGGTTTCCGGCCACCGCCATCGTTCGCCTGCACCGGTCGCTGACGCCTCCATGCTGGTGCCGCGCCAACGCTTCTTTCGCAGGGCTCTGGTGACACTCTAGAGCTCTGTTTTCACTCCCGCCTACACCTACTAGCCTCTCGAGATGCCTCCATCACTGGGTGCCTCCCGGTTTAAGGTTCCTTCAAGTTGAGAAATCTGCCCCGAAGAACGCAATGATAAATCAAGCAGTGGAGGGTTCGGGCCTTGTTCGTTTGGCCTGCACCCTCTGCATTAGCATCATAACATGAGTGAGATTAATTAGTCTTCAAACACATAGAATTAATTATTAAAAAACCCATAGAATTAATCAATACAAAACCACCTACCTCGAGAATCTTTGAAGGTGTCACGGTTGTGGCGGGAGGAGAGTCCTCATTGGATGAAGTCACCGATGTTTGTTGATCTCCAAATCATTGTTACCCAATATTCCGTCCTCCGTCGGTGGAATATGCCATAGTACTTCACTATAGTTTCCTCACAGTCATCTCCATAACCCCAACCCGAGCCTCAATTAAATAGAGGGGGAGGGTGAGTAACACATCGAAATAATTAATGAGGTTTATTAATTAAGTAACCTCTTAATTCCCAACTTTTTAGTTACAAAAATGAAGATTCAAGCCATTAAATGTCTTAAAAACCCATCGGTCCCACCACCACCACTCAACAGTAGGTAGGAAAATAAAATAAATTTTTTTTATGTTATTTTATTATTTCTTTAAAAGTTACAAAAACTAACTTTTTCACCCAACCTATTGCGGTCGATGTTAAGCCTCCATTAATCGAATCCCAGCACTACGGATTCAACAAAACTCTTGTATTTTTAATCCGAGCACCAGTTCAAAATATAGAAAATGCCGCCCACGCATTTACTGAACGTACCTTGAAAGAAAGTTCAAAAATCCATTCCAGGCACACCGGGTCTCAGAATCAAGCACCGTCAATTTTCGTAGACTCATAATAATCCCAAATAATTTTAAAAAAATTATATGGAATGTATGGGTCTTTAAATTCTCCCCACCTTACGGATTTTTATCCCCGACAGATATAACAAAACTAGGGGAACAAATGGGGGTACTGAGCATGCATCTAAGCATACCCCTCTCATGTGCTCTCCTGGAGATTCCCGTGCTACCGAAAAACTTACACAAGAGGAATCGACTGCCCATGAAGGTCCCACTCATGTTGATCCTCTATCTCCCCTAGGAACTCTGCAAATGTTTCCCCATCATCGATGTCCAGCTCTCCCCAATCGATAACGTGCGATGGATCATACATGTACCTCCTCAGCTGCGACACATGAAAAACATTGTGCACCTGGTGCATCTGTGGGGGAATAGATAGATGGTATGACACCTCGCCTACACTGTTGAGGATCTGGATTGGTCTGATGAACCTCAGATATAGCTTTCTGCCCTGGCCAAACCTCCGCAATACTTGATGGGGTGAGACCCATAGGAAGACATGGTCTCCCTCCTCAAACTCTAAGGGTCTCCATCTCCTGTCAATATAAGACTTCTATTATCTCTGTGTAGTCTTCATACTCTCCTGGATGATCTTCACCTTCTCCATGGTAGCCTGTACCAACTCTGGACCCATAAGTGCTGACTCCCCTGGGTCTGTCCAGCTTAGTGGTGACCTACAAGGTCTCCTATACAGGGCCTCAAACAGATCCATGCCTATGGTGGAGTGATTATTTTTGTTGTATGTGAACTCCACTA
The DNA here is from genome assembly GCA_963277665.1 of Viscum album. Taxonomy (NCBI): domain Eukaryota; kingdom Viridiplantae; phylum Streptophyta; class Magnoliopsida; order Santalales; family Viscaceae; genus Viscum; species Viscum album. The sequence goes on along the minus strand of OY728129.1, from coordinate 406,677,870 downwards.
GTAACATGTGGTCCTCACAACTTTGTCCAAAATCGAGGACACAAGCACAAAGCATGTCCTCGAGTGTCTGTATGGTCCGCTCTGTTTGACCATCAGTTTGAGGGTAAAAGGTGGTGCTCAAGCATAGTTGAATCCTGAATGCCTCCTACAACCCCTTCCACAAGCAGGATGTAAAAAGTGCATCACAATCTGAGACGATTGTTGATGGAACCCCGTGAATCCGTACAATCTCTTGCACATAGATACATCCCAATCCTTATACTAATCCTTTCTCTAGGATGTGTAGGAAGTGGGCCAATTTGGTGAGTCGATCAATGATCACCCAGATGGAGTCGTGGACCCTGAACGTATGTGGTAGCCCTATCACGAAGTCCATGGATATACCATCCCACTTCCCCTCTGGTACCTCAGGTAGCTGAGCTAACCCTGCTAGCACCTGATGCCCGACCTTCACTTGCTGATAAGTGAGGCATCGTGATATGAACTCTGCCACTTTTTTCTTCATCCCTAGCCACCAGTACTGACGCCGGAGGTCTTGGTACATCTTTACCACACCAGTATGTATCGCCAATGGGGATGTATGGAACTCCCTCAACACCTTTTCCCATAGCTTCAATGGTACCAAAGTACATCCTATGAATAGGATGAAATGCTCCCCACCCTTAGAAAATCCATCAGGAGCCCATTCTGAGGTTATCTGAACACATAGGGCCTTGCAGTCTATGTCCCCAAGCTGTGCCTCCCTGACTCTCTGAAGGAGTGGGGGAGTAACTGCCATAGACTGAAGGTAAGATACTCTATATCTATCCACAAATGATATCTAGAACATGGATAGATACTCTGTCACCTCACTCAGTAACTGTAGACCAGACCTCCTGGTGAGTGTGTCTGCTACTACATTCCCCTTCCTAGGAGTGTAGATTATCTCAAATTCATAGTCCTGGAGGAACTATAGAAATCATCGCTATCTCAAGTTTAGGTCCTTCTGTGAGAAGATATACCTAAAAATCTTGTGATCAGAGTATATAGTAAAATGCTTACCCATCAAGTAGTTCTTCCACATCTTCAGTGCAAAGACCATTGGTGATAACTCCAGGTCATTGGTAGCATAGTTCTGATCATTCTGTCTCAAATGCCATGAGATGTAGGAAATAACCACTTTCTCATGCATCAGAACACAACCTAATACAGTCTCTGATATGTCACAGTAGAATACATACCCAATGCCCTCTTCTGATAGCCTCAAGATGGGGGCACTTGTCAGTCTCTACCTCAACTCCTAAAAACTTTGCTGGCATATCTCCGTCCACATGAAGGGCTATCCTTTATTTGTCAAAGATGAAAAAGGAGACAAAACTATAGAAAAGTCGAGTATGAATCTCCGGTAGTACCCATCTAATCCCAGGAAACTCCACACCTTAGTCACACTCCTAGGTGGATCCCAAGTAAGAACTGCCTCAATCTTCACCGGATCCACTGAAAATCCAACCTCCAAGATAACATGCCCTAGGAAGTGGAATTCCCGTATCTAGAACTGGAAAATTGAGAGATTTCCATAAACTTGGTTCTCTCAGAGTGTATCTAGAACTATTTGTAGGTGCGTAGCCTACTCCTCCTCCGATGCCAAGTATATCAAGATGTCGTCAATGAAGACTACCATGAAGTGATCGAGGTAAGGATGGAAGATCCTGTTCATGAAACCCATAAACACTGATGGAGTGTTGGTCATTACAAAGGGAATCACAAAGAACTCATAATTTCCATACTGGTATCTGAAGGCTGTTTTCGGTATGTCCTCATCCCGTACCCTGAGCTGGTGATAGACTGATCTGATATCTATCTTCAAAAACATTCGATCTCCCTTTAGATGGTAGAATAGATCATCAATCCTTGGGAGTGGATACTTTTTCATCACAGTCACCTGGTTAAGGCACTGATAATCCACAAAAAGCATCATAATACCATCCTCCTTCTTGGTGAAAAAAATTGGGGATGCCATGGAGAAACACTGGGCCTTATGAACCCCTTCCTCTGAAATTCATCCAACTATACCCGCAACTTACGAAGCTCTGCGGGGGCCATGCGATATGCTGCTATAGATATCAGTGCTGTTCTGAGTTACAGGTCGATGTAGAAGTCTACCTCTCTATGAGGAGGTAGTCTCAGTACATCATCAGGAAAGACATCAATATACTGGTCCACCTCTACAGGATAACTCATACTCCTCACGTCAACTGATCTGAGGGTAATGCCATCCAATTGATGTGTGATCATCTTCACCCTCCTCTGAGTAAGTCCATACTGTGATGCAAATATTACCTTCTTGCTGGTGAAGGTAAACATGATCCCATCCTCACAGACACACCACACTTTGTGCCTAAAACAGTCAATATGAGCATGGACTGTGGATAGCCAGTCCATACCCAAGATGACATTGTAAGGCATCAACACTTCTACTAGGAGATCCCAGCTGAAGCTCTCACCTCCTAGATTGAGATCACACTGTCTTCACCAGTGTGTAATCATCCAATATTCTCCCATATGAGTCTCTAATAGTAAGGATCTAACCAACAACTCTGTCAGAATCCCCATGCTCTGAACGAGTGTCGTGGCAATAAAAGAGTGATTGGAACCCGTGTCTATAAGAACTGCAACTAGGGTGTAATAGACACAGATCACACCTTTAATCATCTTTGGAGCACCGTGGTCATAGGCCTCTTCCGCCTGAAGCTGATCTCTCCCCTATCCACCTGCTCCCTGTGGTCGAGGTGGAACACCTATGGGTGAAAGTGGTAGAACCTCAAACCGTCGTCCACCACCTACTGCATGACCTGATCCTTTGCCACGTCCGCCGCCCAGTGGACCCCCTCGCTCGAACCTCAGATGCTACCTCAACGGTCCCTCAGTCATCTGCTGATCATCTGTGTGGGGATTCAGATAGTCATGAGCCATGTTTCCCTATCCACTACAAGAGTAACGGGATTTAGTCCTCAGAAAACCTCCTCGGCCTCACGAGCTCTACACCTCCGACCCTGCGTCCTGGGGTCGTCCACCGGAAGGTCTGGCCCACTTGGAACTCTCCATCATCTGCACACTACCTACTTCAGATGACTTAGATACCTGTCTTATATTGGTGGCTCTCACTGTTGGTGCTTTCTCAGCTAAGAAACTCTCCACCAATAATGCTCACTCAAGCACTCCAGTCTGTGTCGGGATATTGAGTGATATCATCAATGCTCTGATCTCCCACCGGAGACCCTGCTCAAAGGTACGGGCCCTAAATAAAGGGCCCCATACTATATTGGTGGAGTAGCGTGAGAGGTCAGTGAATCTCAATGAGTATTGGGCCACTGATAGGCCGTCCTACTGTAAGTGAAGTAGCTCCTGGATATGCACTGAGCGTAAAGTCACTGGTAAGATCACCACCCTGAAGAGGGTCTTAAAGTACAACCATGAGAGTGTCACCTCCTTATGCATCTGAAGTGTCACAATACACTATCTCCGTACTATGAATTAGAATAGGCTAGTAGATATGATCACCATCTGATCTGATGGCATCTCAACTAATTGAAAAACTTGTGCCACAACCTCTAGCCAGTCCTCAGCTACCTGGGGATCTATCTCGCCTTGAAACCTTGGAGGCCTTTATATTTGGAACTTTTGAAACGTGCTCAGTCAACATGCACGGTCTTCCAGCGAGGATGGTGGAAATTACTATCCTCTGAGTGGTGGTGCTGCTGGTACACCACCCAAAGGTGATAACATAGTAAGAGGGCCCTGCACTGATGCCTCGTTGCTCAGTGGGCCATCATCATGTACTCTCTCTGGAATCAAGGATGGATATCTATATGGAAGCATCCTGAAAAGAAACAGGTGTGCCACGATTAATAAGTTATACCTGGTGAGATGACTCAAAAGAGATCATAAGTAAAACATTTTCAAAACACACGCAATCAATGTTTTCGTGCACCGAGATGGAAATAAGAATTTAGGGTCCTGGTGTATGGATACGTCGGCCGCCGCACCAATACTGGACTCCCCGAACTGAAAACCACACTCAAAAAACTTAACACTATTTCTCCATTGTAAATATTAAAGTCCTAGTTCTTTGGTAAAACCGACTCTTCTGATACCACTTTGTCACAACCCGTCCCCCGGGGCCTGTGCCGTGACTACCCCAATCCCACCTTCTATAAGCCAGGGGTTGGAGACTAGCACTAGAAGGGAGTATCCCTAAAATGGGAAGGCGTTGCCTTTAAACCTGTACAAACACACAGTCTAAGAACACAACAAGATGCAACCATGAAATAAACTATAGTAGTAAAAGTGTGTATTGAAAGTAAAGGGCCAGAATACAAGCTCACATGAAATAAAAACAACTACAATAGAAAAAAAGCTCCTTAGATCACTCACCAAGGTTCCTAATTGAAGGGGTAGGTACAACCTATCTCTGCAACTCTTCACATCAACCATCACCACTGTCCACCATCAGGATCTAGCTCCTCGAGTCTTAGTCAAGGCTGCCCGTCATTTGCACAACACACAACAAGGTGTGGGAAAAGCCCGTGCATGGGTGAGTATAAAAATACCCAATAGAGACCCCAAGACCCCCAAAAGGTCTCTCAAAATTCCAAAAAAGAAAACCACAAAGCTTGATCTCAATCACAAAGCACAAAGCAAAAGACTCAACTCAAACTAGGTATAACTTAAGTACATAAGTACAGATGATTAGTCGTAAATTTAGATCATCTTATGCTGTCAAAGGTTCTACTGCTGATCCACAAAGGATCGCTAGGTTCTAATCCACACAGGATCACTAGGTTCTGATCCACACAGGATCGCTAGGTGCTGATCCACACAGGATCGCTAGGTGCTGATCCACACAGGATCACTATTCATTCTTCACGTCTCAGCCAGCCACTGGATTCCCGTACATATTATGCTTGATTATGGGAGGATCCACTCCTCAAGATATCGGTAATAATTCAACCAGCATGAAGTTCCATAAATAAGTAACCCAATGCTATTTCATGTCATAAGGGTTTCAATGCAACAGACGACATGCCAATCAGACACCCGGTCTGAGACTTATAGGCATTTCAGTACCCAGGGCCCGATTCGATTCAGGTACGATCCAACCCATCCATACCCCAACTTTCTAAAAAACTTAGGCGGATTATCTCAAAAGGATCGTCTCATCCCAAGGATTCCAATGCCGTAGAAGGTTTGTCAAATGGATGCCTGGTTTGTAAAATATGACCTTTTAAGCGTATCTGGGTCGAAGAGGGTCCGGGTTCGGGCTGACTCGGCCTGGGCAGACCCGACCGAGTTCACTTCAACCCGACCTGGTCTATGACCAACCTGGCCCAACCCAAACCAGATAGGCCACGACGGGCTCAACTCATTGTTCCATGGACCGGACTGACCTGCCTCGACTAGGGGTAGTCTGCTAGCCGGGTGACCGCGTGGGGGTCACTCCCGCTTCCTGAACGGTAAAGCCGTTCAGGCTGTGTAACTGGCGGCACCACGTGGCACCGCCTCGGCTGGAAGCAGGACCCACGGGGTACAAGTCCCCTTTTCTGCAGATTCAAAGTCGTGGCCACCTCCCTCGGTGCGCGACGGCGCGCCGCTCTCCGCCACCGCAGCTGGCCGAGAGCCGGCCGCCACCTTCGGTCTGCCGCAACGCCGCCCTTCCACCACGACCGGCAGTTTTCGGCTGCTGCCCTTGTCCGCCGGTGCCAGTTGCTGGTACCTCCACACCGACGCTTCTTACATGGGGCTTCGACGATGCTCCGGAGCTTCATTTTCTCTCTAATTTGTGCCTACGGGTCTCCCAAGATTCCACCATCACCGCGTGCCTCCTGGTTCAAGGTTCCGTCAAGTTGAGAAATCCTCCCCTGAAGAACGCAAAGAGAAATCAAGTGGTGGAGGGTCTGGGCCTTGTTCGTTTGGCCCGCTCCCTCCGAGTTAGCATCATAAAATGGGTGAGATTAATTCATCTTCAAACACTTAGAATTAATCAAGAAAAAAACTATATAATTAATTAAGACAAAACCCCCTACCTCGAGAATCGTTAGAGGTGTTGTGGTTGTGGTGGGAGAAGAGTCCTTATTGGATGAAGTCGCCAGAATTTTTTGATCCCCGGATAGTTTCCGCCCAATATTCCGTTCTCTATCGGTGGAAAATGCCAAAATAATTCACTAGAGGTTCCTCAAAGTCGTCTCCATAACCCCAACCCGATCCTTAATTAAGTAGAAGTTGGGGGGGGGGTGAGTAACACTTAGAAATAATTAATGAGGTTCATTAATTATTGAAACTCTTAATTCCTAATGACGTGGTTATGAAACTGAAGAGTCAAGCCATTAAATGGCTTGAAAACCCATCAGTCCCACCACTTCCACTCAGTAGGAGGTATGAAAATAAATTAACAATTTTTATGTTATTTTATTATTTCCTTAAAAGTTGAGAAAACTAACTTTTTCACCCAACCTATTACGGTTGAAGTTAAACCTCCCTTAAGATAATATCGGTGTTGCAGATTCAACGGTGCCCTCATATTTTTAATTCGAGCACCGGTTCAATAGATAGAAAACACTGCCCATGCGTTTAATGAACGTACCTTAAAAAAAGTTCAAAAATCCATTCCAAGCACACTAGGCCTCGGAATCAAGCACTGTCAATTTTTTCAGACTCGTAATAATCGCAAATAATTTTAAAAAAATTATATGGAATTTACAAGTCTTTATATTTTTAATTACACATGTAATTTCCATTTTAATTACCTCAACCCAAATTAAAATAATAATAGAATTATTATTACTCATGCATGTTATGTGTAAAAACACCCAACAGACTTGATGTTTAGGTCATTCTTAGGGTATAAATCATAATTTAGATCTAACAGTTGTCATAGAATTCTCATACAAGACACAATTTGGGAGATATTCCATTATTTTCCAAAAAACGTTAAAAAAATATAAAATAAATTATCCTGACATGTGATTTGACCAAAATCCCAACACACACAAATTTCATTTCATTCTTAGGGTAAATCTCTCATCCTGGACTTAATGGTGGTGACTGATTTTTCTTATAAAACCCCATTTGTGAGATATTTCAATATTGGGAAAAAATATCTGCATATAATATAATATATTTAATATTTTTATTAAATCAATACAAAGGCTCCACGAGGAACATAATTTCTACACTAACATAGAGCCTATCCCTAAAAATATTATATAAAATATTTCACATTTCTAACAGATTATTTACACTTATATAAATCCTTTAAATCACTTATTAATTGACTATTATTGATAATGAACATTTTTCATATAAAAATACTCAAAAATTATATTCAAAGATGGTTTTATTATCCATTATAATTTTAGGATTTTACATGTATCATTCCAAATTTTTACCAAATTACATTCACAATCCTCTCTCCATGTAGATGTTTTTATGGTCTCATCCATAGGCCATTCCAAGGATCTTCAAGGGGTATCCAACAAGGTGAAAATCAAAGGGATAGATAAACTCTAGAAAAAATTTCTATTAATTTTATTCCCCTTGTACGAAACTCTTATGTTCTCTATACATCTAAAAATAGTACCATAAGTATCCAAAATATACTTATATGTTACTATTATACTTTATTATCATTTTTATAACCTTTTATATTTTTCTTCTTAAATGAAAACATTTTTCACAATGTGGTTGGTTCTCCACATCCATGAGTAACACACTTTTTTTATCCACCACCTTCAAGGATGGACATAGAAATAATAATATGGTATAATATGATTGTAATAAGTATATTATAACTTATTTCATGTTTTTTAATGTTTTAATCACCATTTATTTAAATAAAATGAACCGTGTTTGTGAAAATCTATAAAATAGCCTAAATAAACTTACAAATAAATGTGTATTTTTTTACTTAAAGAGTTGACCCTATGTACAAACACATATGGGTACTTGGTACCATTTCAATTTTTGGAATTATATGAGTACCATTTAATTTAACTTCTAATTTGTAGTGCTTTTAGAAAATAACATCAATAATTACCAAAAGTGAGTTGACCTTGGAATCGAGAAACTAACACCCTCAGAACAATGGAATTAGGCATTATACCTCAATAAAATGATTCTAAATAAACATAATATATTAATAATAAATACAATATACTTATATAAGGGTTTTAATTATTTAATTAATTACTTTAATTTTATTATTTAGTAAATAATGTAGAAGGGAAGAATGATTCTAGAACATAAGGTTAGTGATCCCTCCGAACCACCCTTTTACTTTAGGTTGTGATACTTATCTCTATAAATAACATTATATATCTCATTGTTTTTATGTAATGCTTATAAATTATATATATACATCTCTTAACTATATTCTTAGCCTATTCTTCCATATAGGTATGTGGTAATACATGCCTTTTGTTCATTTCTCAAATTCCTTATTTACAATCAATCTCAACTAATGGGAACTACTCTATCCTTTAATACGTCAATGTAACAATATTCTAAATAATTTATTCCAATTCATGGATTAATTAAATAATGGAATATTTTAGGTACAACAATTCTAGTTTTTATCTAGTTTAAAATGAAATTTCCATACTTATTATTTCTCCAAAATCCATTAACTTATTCCTTAACCACCACATTGAATATTAATTTCTATAACCATTTCCATTTTCTTTCGTATGATTGTTTTTCAAATAATCACAATATTTTGAGACCCATTATTATGTAATTATATTTTAACATACAAAATATTTAGTTCATTCATCTCTTTGGGATATTTATGAAATATACTTAGACTATGATATGAGGAATGATTATGTGACCCATTCCTTTCAATGGGAAATTATTAGCTTTATACATTATGATTTATTTCCTATTATGGTACACATAAACATGTGTATATTATTATGAATACACCAAGATAGTACTAAAATTCACTAGGTAATTTTTTTCACTCATGAGACAATATATAAGGGATTAGGGAGTGAACATAATACATGATGGGACTCATCCCACCATGTGTTGTTGTCTTGGAAGTTATTCTTGACTTATGATTATTCCATGTTTTATGTTTTTACAGATCTCCTTTGTTTCCATAATCTTATTATATAGTGTTCTTTATTTTATGAACCCTTCTGAATATTCATTACCCTTCTCTTTTATGATATCTTATTATTCTATTTGAATCACATGTTATTATTATTTATCATGTTTATTCCCTTACTAGGATTTTTTCCTCCCCCTATTAATTTATGTTTTCCCTTTGTTACCCTATACTATTTTAGGATCTCAAAGGGTTATAAGAGATCATTATAAAGAATAAAACTAAGATGTGTTGTTTTAGTTAATTTTTGATATACTATAAACACAAAATTCAAAAGAAACCAAGACTTATGATACTTGGGTTGGGTTTGTTGGATGTTTATGTTTAAAATTATGTAATTATATTTTTAAATGACATGGGAATCTATAAAAATATTTTAATTTCACTTTTATATGAAAAAAAATGTTCTCATGCTTAAGACACATGTTTTAGTATGTTGTGTGCCAACCATGTGACTTTAAAATAGATCCACTATGTACTCAAACAATTTTGTTGCACCATTAGGTAAACCATGTTCTAACAATGTGAAACCCCTATATAATAAATTGTAGAATTTATGTATACATTTCACAAAGTTCTGCGTAACCATGATTAATACATGTGTCACCACACCCAAAATAAAATACCACTCATGTTTCCTTCTATAAATCAAAAGGTTTGTATCCTTACACACACTTCCAGTTTAGAAAAATCACGCTAGAAAAAAAATAGAAGACTCCCTATGTAAACATCATCACATGGTTTACCCGAAACCATGAACACTAAGCCTAAAATAGAGGATAATTTTAAAATAAAAAAAATTCAATCCATGTTATCAAGGATTTAAAATACCCCAAAATAATATAAAATAATTAACATAACAGTGAGAGGTGGGTATCCCAATTCTCCCTAAAATGACAATTTCTACCCCTAGAAATTCATTGATAAAAGTGTAATAATGGGAAATCATAAAACTCACCAAACAATATAAATAGGTGGGGAATTTGGGAAAATATCCAGAAGACATCATCAATAGGGAAACAAAAAACATATCTCATTCTATAATGATTATAAATATCCTCAGGAAACACCAATAAATATCAAATAGGATCTAGGATAAAACCATCAAACATGAATCCCAAGATGGATGAAGACCTAACTTAAGTCTCTTAATCATTTATAATTGATCTAGAATGGTGAATAAATGATGGAAGATCCTTATAAGAGAGAACCATAAATACCACTAGGACTCAAATAATAAATAAAGAAAATACATGGATTCCATTAACCATGAACATCCATAAAGTCCATCTTAACACTAAAAGGAAGCAACATATATAGAGAACATCCAGCCAATAGAACACATCCCCTATGACCTAGAGGGAATAGATTCTACAATAAAATACTATCTTGAAAATAGAAATAACATGGGCACAAATCAATGGTTATAAAAATGAGTGGGATGTGTAAAACCTCAAAAATTTAATATATAATTACCATTAAATAAATATATTTTTTACATATCTTACACCAAACACAACACCAAATAAGAACAATACTGTGATATAATTTAAAAAAATAATTATGAAGTATGAAAATTATAACAAAGCCTTTGAATTTATGATAATTAATACAAGTACCTTATTTATGAAATATTTATAGAATGAAAATAATGGAAATATTGTATATAAATTATATTCAATTTTAATAGAAAAAAAACAATGAAAATAATATTTTACGTAAAAATATATGTTTTCTAAAAAAATTATTTTATTTGAAAGATATATTTATATTATGATTAGATAATAGTAATATAGATTGATAGTATGAATTATATAGTACAAATAAAATAATTACTAAGTTACATGAAATAAGAATATAATACATTTAATGTTCTAAAATAAGTTTTCCGATGTAAACTATTTTCAACTATATTTTTGGATTTTCAATAAATATGGAATTTTTAAATTTTATTATTCGAATTTTATGATAAATTATTATAAATTTTGGATTAATCATAATAATACACACTTAAGATGATATTTGTGAATTTCTATAAAAATATTTATTCTTACATGAAAATGTCATTTTTCGAAACAACATCAATTTTATGACACTATAAATATATAAGTATGAATTTCATATTCATGAAATGAACATATAATACTAATTATGTATTTAAATTATTAATTTATAATTATATTTTTTTAATCTACAACCCAATATTTCATATTTTGGATCAAAAGTAATATTTTCTAAAATACTATATTCAATAAATTATACATATTTATTTGAAAAATGATTTTTATCACAATTATAAATTTTGAAAAATAAATAGATTATAAATTTAGAATTAGTGGGTCTGGATTTTTTAATTAGAAACACATTATTATTAGGATTAGAGAATAAGTTACCTTAGGTAAAACTAGGTATCGTGGTAAAATCTAAAATATTAAAATTGAATAATCTAAGAGTAAAAACACTCAAATATTTTTAATTTTTTTTATAATTGAGTTAATTTTGTTTGGGTTGACCTTATATATTCCCCATTAAATTATTTATCAAATTTGGATCCACTTTTAATTTTGAAATATTTTCAAAAAATTTCATTCACACTACTTATTAACAGGGCCTCTCTCCACCCATTCAAGGAACTCCAAAAAAATGGTTATCTCCTAAATATCTACCCATTTTACATCCCCTAGAATAATATTTCTCTATATTGAGATTTTTGTCACAATACTTTAACCAATTCCATCCATTTTTAAGGGATCTTTTAAGAAAATATCAATGTTCTCAACCTAAGTAATAATTTTAACTTAAATTATTTTGATTATATCATTATTTTATAATTTATATTGTGAATTAATTATTTAATTAAATTACTATTTTTAATGAATGGTATTGTTGTATGGGAATAATCATTAATCTCCTTTTCCATTTTCATTTGAAAAAATGAAACTGTAATGTATATATTGTTTAGACTACGACCTCCATGAAACGAAATGTATTTTTTTCTTTACTGCCATTAAAGGATACTACAATGAGAGAATTTAAAAGATAATTATAATAATTATGATATTAATATAATTTTAATGATTCTTAAACAATATACTAGGTTAATCCTTTATCTCATTCTATATAGAATTAAATCATCAACCATGCATATGTGTGGAGTAATTCCTCCACAGATTGATTGAATTTTGTTTTTATTTTCATCACCCCCATACATGGATACTCTAACAAATGTGATGAAAGGATAAATATGAATTTTATGATACCATTAAAGGGTTTTATAAAAAACAAGATAACCTATTAATCTTATCACTAATAAACGATTATAATTAACTCAATCATTTAAAATGAGCGTACTATGTGGAAAATGATCTCTTCATTCTACTTAATGATTTTTTTTAAAAATCATCTATTTATACTTATTTTCAATTCCAAAATTTCATGCTACTATAAAATTAACATGATCATTATTCTTCTATTTTAATGATATTAAAAATAAACCACCATATAGTCATGCATTATTTATGGTGGGTTCCTATTTTGGTTCCATTGATAAACCACTTGAAGAATACAATGGATTTATATAATGAATTAATATGAGAAATTATTTACTAGTATAATATTATAAAAAAATTTAAATAGTTTTTTAGTACTATTAACAACATATAAATATTTAACACATTAATTATGAAATCACTGTTTGTTCATTGTGAGACATAAAAATAATGTTCATCTCCAATTTCCACCTCATGTATCATTACCAAAATCTGCATAGAAATGAAATTTATAAATTATAAAATATAATTTAACATATATTCTAGTACCTTATATGATCTAATAATGACATAATTTTGAAAAAATATATGCCATCACTATTTTTAAGAAACTAGTTCAAAGTGATAAAGAATACTTACACTCGATGTTGAAAATATGTAATAATAAACTAATATATAAATTTAAAGGGATTATTAATGATTTATATTTATGGATATATTTATAAATAAGATTAATGAGTATTTATATAATGAACATAATATTGAGTGGCTCCTTGAACTACATTATATTTTATTAATTACAATGCCTAATTTTATTTATTTCCTTCAATATTCTTAATACTTTTAATTTTATAACTATAAATTATACCCTATTTATTGATTAATTAATTATGAAAATTTATTATATCCTATATTTGTTTGTATATAATATATTTAAATTTTATATTTAAATTGGTTTTAACTAGTTCTACAAGATTCATACTAGGTTTCTTGGATAACTATGTCATATAGTACCTTTAAGTTTCAATTTTACATGTTCTGTAATATTCCCACATATCCATTTTACATATTAAATTATCCAATATAGTATATTTATGTTTTCATTCCTACCACATAGCTAATCTATATAGTCGGAATTTTAGATTTTCTTTCCTTATGTATTTTTACAATATATTAGGATACTGACCTCCAAATTGAAAGATTATTACAAAATTGTAAAGATAATAAAATTATCTACATTTCAACAGAAAACATAAAATTATAAAATTATATTTATCATTTTATAAATTAGGTTATAAGTCACTGCATATTTTTAGTCTTAATTCTATAAATTCATAGAAATAAATTTTCTACTATATTTTAATGACAACATTAGATATAAAATACTGATTAAGGTTATTATTAATTATTTATAAATATAATTAAATTTAATAAATATATTTAAAATGAACCTAAATATGATTTTATAATTTACATATTATGATATATGTATGGAATTTGATTAGTCAATTTGTTTATAGAATTTAGCTACATGATTAATTTAGCTGTGCAATCTTCCCTCTTATGTGAATTCAATACCATCAAATATTTAATAAATTAATCCAGTAATGTTGGAATCATCAATATAAATAAATTTACTTTTTGGTATAATTTTTTAAGGTAAAATATATTATCTCTCAAAATAATATTCAAATCACTATAAATAATTTTTTTCATTGGATCTAAATTATTTTTTATCTTTTTTGTATGTCTCATGAAATTAATTTAAAGAAATATCTATTTTTGTTTGAGTAAATAAAATATATGTTATATTATATATATATATATATACATACAATAATTTTTAAATATTATCTATTTTTAGTGTATTTTATATTTCCATTAACTACAAGTATATTAAGATTATTTTTATTATTTTATTTTTTCTAAAATTAAACATTATTTATCTAGAACTTATGAGAACATATTTTTAATTGACCTATGGAAAATTAATTATGACTCCCTTCAGATTAATCAATTATTATTTTTGACATTAATATTTTTGAAAAAGGGATATATTAATTCAAAAAAAATGACAAATGAAGAGTCACTATCAGATATTATCTAGTATTTTTCCTCAGAAATGAATTATTTTTATTTACTACTAGATTAATTAATCCAAAAAAGATCAATTGTATAGTTTTTTTAAATAATAGAGAGAAAATATTATGTTTCATTTACGTGTGGAATAGTATTTGGGAAATAAGCATGGATGTGAAACCTTTTCTTTAGGAAAAGTAATGATGAAAATGCCTTAAAATTTTAATGATGTTGTGTGTGAAGAATATATATATAGAGAGTTGAAATAAAAATTATAATAGAATGACAAGGTTGAGAAATTTCTTAAGAAATACAAGTGCTACATTGATTTGCGATCAACTACTAGTCCTAATTGATCTAAAATCATTTGATCATTTAATGAGGGAGAATTGTTTACTTCCTTAACACTTAGAATGTGAAGAATTAATCTAGATCTATTGTTTTAATTAAACTAATTATTTTCATTTTTTTGTAATTGTAAGGGTCTATACTACCATTAAAAGGTTGGATCTTGGTTTGTGGCTCCAAAAAAAAATTTAGGCATTAGGTTGTTCTTCTAGGTGAGAAAACTACAAACTAGTTATGTTGTACCTCCAAGTATAAAAAGGAAGGTCTTCCATGGGTTTAAGCATCAAGGGGGAAAATAATTGTAATTTAATTTTTACTCATTATGTAAAAAATTCATTGTAATATTCTATTTTAGTGGGTAAGATCACTCTCAGTTCATGAGAGGAGTGAAGTGTTGAATATAATCAATTAGATCTGAACCACTATAAAAATTGATAGGTCTATTTTTTTTATTTTCTACCACACATTCATTAAAACTCTAATATAATCCTAAACTCATTTAAAAATGCCAGTTTACCCCCATCATGTCTAGTTTTCCATGTTAACATTGAACCAATAATTCTAATGAGAGGTTGTTTCATAGCATAACTTTTAATTTGTGATAACTACATATTGGTTTAAGCATCAAGTGAAAAAGATATTATTTTATATTTTAGGAAAAGTTCAAATTATGGATGGATATATCAAATAACCCCTCATTTTCATAGTACTTAATATTGGTATTGGATTTCTTAGATAGAAGAAATCATAAATAAACATAAAATTGATCTATGGAAAATCATCCACAAACCATATAAGGTGTTAGAACATGTACTAGAATCATTATATGGTAATGATTCATTTAAGTATATTTTGAGTTCTATGGTTATGAATATTTTATATTTTGGAATAAATACAAATGTGTATATACATGTATATACATGTAAGGCTACTCAAAACATAAAAAAAATTATGTAAGTTTCACATATTATCATGGATATACTTATCAAAATTATCTTGGCCATGTTATGATATAAATATCAATAATATTATATTGGTGAATATGGAACTATTAATCAAATGTTCTATAGATTCACTAGATTTGAAAATAGTAAAATCTATTTTAGAAACTCTTGAAAATACAGTTCTTATTGAAGGTGTACTTAAATAACTTCATAATAAATGGAATGAAAAAGACTACTATATATGAAAGTAATAAATTTTAGAAATATTCACTTGATGAGTTTATTTTATAATTATTAAAATATGAGTTGGGTCTAAAATAATATACCAATGAATATAATTAAAATAATAATAAAAATTCTTTTAAGTCAAATTTATCTACCTACTATTTTGATTTTGGGTTATAGATTAGTTTTTTTTAAAAGGTTGGGGCCGAAGCCTCATTTTTATTATTAAAGAAAAGAAAAGACCTCTTTAACTGGGTAGAGGGAGACCCATTACATATCCCGAAGTCCCAGTGGGAATTTAGCCCATTACATGACCCATATGCCCATTTTTTTGGCCCAAATCCCATTCTGTGAATAGTACTGCTACAGTACCCACGTTGCTACAGTACTGCACAGTTCCACCGCTGCTACAGTGCTCTGGCACAGCTACAGTGACCTTCCACCGCTACAGTGCCCACCGT
Source organism: Viscum album (assembly GCA_963277665.1). Lineage (NCBI taxonomy): Eukaryota > Viridiplantae > Streptophyta > Magnoliopsida > Santalales > Viscaceae > Viscum > Viscum album. Next base: position 406,661,399 of record OY728129.1, on the reverse strand, counting down.
TGCTACAGGCCCGCCGTTGGAAAGGGTACCCAAATACGATCACAAAGAGAAGAAGATAGGGAATATAATTTCAAATAATCCAAAATATGTTATTTTTAAGAGGGAATAAAATTGGTGTACATCAAACTAAATTGGTCAATATTTAAGAATAAAAAGAATAAGATAAAGATATATAGTAAGGAAAATAAAGAACTAGAAGTTGATTTTAGTTGCATTGACCCTTAAAGTTATGATGGTCAATTTTGTTCATAAAAGGATATGGGAAATTTTTACTTAATTGATTCATCAAATTAAGTATGTTTCTCTAAATATTACACTTCCTATGAATTAGGAAAAAAACGATTTCTATGGATTTTTTTAATGAGGTTAAAATAGTTGATTAGGAAGTTAAAAATATTAGTTCTTATATAAGAATATAAATAGTCAATATAAAGGAGTTCTTAAGTAGAATGAAGAGATAAAGAAGATTTTCTTGGAAGGCTTAAAATTTGAATACATAGATTTGAGATATGAATATATATATCTAGAAAAGTCTCGATAAAATCTAAAAAGTACACTTGTAGATAATGAAAAATTAAATAAAGAAATTTATTTCATATCAATATTCCATGAAGCTGAAGTATGATTTTTTGTTCTTTTGGAAAATAAACATCTCAAAAAATGAAATTAAATGATTAAAGTAAAATATAACCATTTTTTAAAGGTAGATTAAATATTTATAAAAATGCGAGTTTCAATAAAAGGAATATGATGGGATCTTTCCATAGTTGAGACTCCAATATAAACAAAATTTATATATCTTTAATGTTAAAATCACTAATGGATGTTTATGTACTACCACGTGTTTTAGATCTATATGAAAGGTTATTATACACATGAGTTATCCTTGAGCTTTAAAAAATCACTAGAAATATCTAAGGATTTAATTTCTCAATATTTATATTCTATATTTCTTATGAAAAAATGTTTGAAATCTATTTGGATTGTTATAAAATATTATGTTAATCCCATTAGACCAAAATGTACGATGATATATAAACCTTCCTAATTTTTTTTGTAGAAATTTTATCTTTAGAGTATCAATAAGTATGTTTGGTATATAGATATTGGATTCTCAAGACACTTTAATTGTGACATATAAAATTTTATATCATTTAATAAATGTGATGCTAGTATTTTTACTTTTGGTGATAAAACTAGTGGAACATTAAAAGGATTGGGTTATATTGAAATTCATAATTATATTATTATTTCCAATGATTTATATGATAAAAGATTAAAAAATATTTTAATAATAATTTCCAAATAATGTAAGGATGGAATGTCGATAAAATTCTAGAATGATTAATTCATTTTATTTTAGAAAAAATCCATCTCATTTTCTGAAATCAAAAGGAAAACATTTATTAAATTAATTTTCCTAAATTAATTGATCAAAATATAAAATGATTAAAATTTATAAAATATGATAACCTTTTTTATAAGAGGTCAGGTTATTATATTTTTAGGATAATGAAATTTATTTCCATGATCCAAACAGTTCTACATCCACATGAACTGTAAGAGGAAAACACCTTTTTTTGTGAATTGTTCTCAAGAGTTAGACAATAAGAAAGTTTCTTTACATCAATTAATTAAGTAAAAACAGTAAGGCCTCTTTATCTTATTCATCTGGACTTATTTGTTCATATCAAACCTATTATTATGGGTGGTATTATATATTTGTTTCAATTATTGATTATTTTACTATATATAAAGGGTTTATTTTCATCAACTGAAATAAAAATATTTATCTAAGTTTATCAATTTTTGTAAATTGGATACAAATGATAAAGGAAGCATAATTAAATCAATCAGAATTTATCATGGTGTTGAATTAAAGAATCTTTAATTTATCTAGTGTTTTGTATAAAATGTATATTTTTACAACTTTCTAGACCCTAGAACTCCAAAATAGAGTGGTGTAATAGAAATTAAAAGTGAAACTCCTGAAGAAATGTCCAAGGCCATTTTAAATGAGTTTAATTTAAATAAATATTTTTGGGGAGAAGATATGAATACATTTTAATATGTTATCAGCTTATTTATCTTATGTCATTTGTGTGAAATTACACATATTGAGATTTTAAAGGGGAGAAAACCAAAAATATTCTATATTAAATAATTTTGGTATAGATTTTTCATTCTCAATACTCTGTATTTTTTGATAAATTTTACCAAAATTATGATGAAGTTATTTTCTTAATATATTCAAATAACTTCAAGGGTATTAGAGTTTAAAATAAAATATCCAAGGTTTTTGAAGAATAATTTCATGTTATGTTTGATTACAAATAATTGAATGAAAGGAATGATGATATTGATGAACTTTAAGTTGAAATAAAAGATTTTAATTTTGAAGGTAGTGAACCTGAAGATAAAGATGCACATACTAAGGGGGATAATATTTGTTCTCAATATGAACCTATAAATGAAATTTCTTGGGATAATCATCAAAATCATCATAAATATAATTTGAAAAGAAATTTTTAATCAAATGTAATTAAATTAAAATATATTATAGACATTTGTTTTTATCCTAATTTTATTTATGAATTTGTAAAAAAGAATATTTATGAATCATTAAATCACTTTAATTGGATCTTGGATTTATATTATGAGTTAAATCACTTCAATAATAATTATGTGTGTACATTAGTTGATCCACCATATAATTCTAATGTTGTTGGTAAAAAATGGGGTTTTAGAGGAAAACATGATAAGTATAGAAATGTAGTTAAAAACAATACTAAATTTGTTTCTAAATTACTTTATCAAGATGTTGGTATTTATTTTGAAGAATATTTTTCACTAGTTTCATGACTAGAAGAATTTAAAACATTGTGATATTATATATATTTTCATGGATTTATGTTATTTCAAATTGATGTTTAAACCACATTTTTAAAATGGTTCTATTTATAAATAAGTTAATGTTAGAAAGCCCCTTATTTTTGATAATGAATAGAATATTGATCATGTATTTAAATTATCTAAGGACTTATATGGATGGAATCATGATCATCAATATTGGTATAAAATTTTAACTAGTTATCTTTTAATTTTTTTTGAGAAATGAAATATTTATCCTACACGTTTTATTAATAAACGTTTGTAATGATATCTTGATTGTGAAATTTTTTGTTGATAATATTATTTTTGGGTATCCATGTGAAAATATTGTTTGAAATATTCATAATTAATGATTTATAAATTTTATATGAGTATGATAGGGGAATTTAAATTCATCCTCATTTGGAAAATATTTCAAAGAATTAATGTTATATTTATAAATAAATCCATTTATTCTAAATATTATGTTAAGATATTTGTTTTTGATTTTTTAGAAGTGAAAATTCTTCCATAAGAAAAACATGGAAATTATATTTAAGTAATTATATAAAACATGTTGATACTAAAATCTATAGAGTAATGATTTTATGTTTACTATACTTAACTACATCATGGATTGATTGAATATTTTCATTTTAATGCGTGTTATATTTCAATGTGAGCCAATGGAATGTCACATTATGCATGTTAAGAGGATTATTAGATATGATAAATTAAATTTGAATCTTGGAATATATTCACCTGTTAAAACTAATTTTTATTTGATATTTTATTACACTTTTGATTTTAGTGGATGAAATATAGATAGAAAATGAACATAAATTATATTTCATTTACTTGTTAAATATTTAGTTTCCTGGGATTCATGGAAATAAAATTCATTTTCTCTTTTAGCTGTAGAATATAAATATATTGTAGTTGTACCTTGTTTCTCTAAATAATTATTTATTATTTAAACACTTTATAATTTTTTTTAATTTTATATGATTATTATTTTATATGATAATAACTATTCTATTTATATTTCAAAAATGACTTACAACACTCTAGGGCAAATAAAATTGATGTTTAATTTCATTTTCCTAGAGATAATATTCAAAAAGGACATATAGATCATGGATTCATTTCTATAGAAAATCATCTTTATGATATGTTTAATAAGCCTATGAAATTTTCTATGTTTGAGAAAATCATGTTTAAAAATTTTCTGGTGGAAATTAAAATATTTCTAGCATGAATTTTGATACAATTTTAGTGTGTTGTATGTTGAAAGTTTCAGATTTATATGAAATTTGTAGTAATTTGAAATCAATTTTTAGTTTACTATTTTTAATTTGTTTAAACCATTTCTTATTATATTATGATTTTGTGTTTCTTCATTCAATTTTTTTTATTGATACTTACTTATTAAATATTCAATTTTACTAATAGATTATTTTATTGGGCTTCTCATTATTCAATTCACTATATATAAATCAAAATTATAACGATGGATGGATTTATAGTGGTTCCTTGACATTTTTTTAAATATGCATGTTTATGAAAATTTTACATAATATTTATATTCATTTAAATAATATAATTTTTCAATTGAAACTTTATTTTCTTGATAATATGAAAAAGGGTAGTTGTTTTGTAATTATAAAAAATTTAGTAATTATCAAATAGTGGGAGAATGTTGAGTGGCTCATTGAACTATATTATGTTTTGATAATTATAAATATTTAAACTTTTAATTTTTTTAATATATTTAGTACGTTGAATTTGTGATTATAATTTACATCCTATGTATTAATTAATTTATTTTTAGTGTTGTTTATATCATATATTTATTTTCTAAAAAAATTCATATTTCGTTTTTATTAGTTATAACATCTTCTTTATGTTTTATAATTGGTTACTAGAATAAATTAGACATATAGAACCTTTAAATATTATTTTTACATGTTTTATACTATTCTTACATGGCCAATTCACATAACCATTTCTCCCACATAACAAATTCATGTTGTAATATCTCCCAAATAGCCATACCAAGTAGCCAATTTTCTAGATCTTATTTACCTTTTTTTTCATTCATAACATTGTATAAATAACTATAAATAGAATTATTCATATTAATATTTTAAAGATACAAAAATTAACTACTTTTCATTAGAAGACATAAAATTTTTAATCAATATTTATCATGTTTGAAATTAGCTTATAAGTCTCTAAAATCTTTTCAGAAAAATTATGTAGTTTTTTAGAATAGTTTTGATACTATATTTTTAATATAACATGATATATATAAGTCCAATTAAGGTTATAATTAACTATTTGGAAATATAATGAAATTTTATAAACATAAGTCAATTGAAACCAAATCCTATTCTCTAATTTATAATTTATAATTTAGGTTTAACATTTGGTAAGTCTATTTTTTATAGAATTTTTCTATGTGATGAATTTCAATACAAGATAAAGTTTGCTACATGAACATTCCACTAATGTACATTTATTTATATAAAATATTTTATAGATGAATTTTATTTCATTAAAATTAAAAATGAAAAAAATATTTTTATGTTGTATTGTTCAATTATGTAAAATAAGTTATTTATCATAATGTTATTATAGTTACTATAAATATATGTTCTCATTGGGTACTGATATTTTTATTTTTTTCACATGTTTCATGATCTGATTCTTGAGAAAAATACATTTTAGTATGTGTTTGAAACATGTATGTGATCTTTTAGATATATAGTTTCATAAATCTTGAAATATTTATTTTTTGTTTATATTTATTAATTCCATTTATAGAAGTTTTATAATGAATATTATTAGTTTTATATTTGATCTAAAATTAATCATTAATTATATATAAATCATTATAATATGTTTTGACTATTGTGTTATTAATTAAATGTGATTCATATGGGATTAGTCTTGTATATATATTTTCTCTAAAATGTTGTAACATGGGATATTAAAATTCAAATTTTATGAAATATGAATAGCCTATATAAAAAATTATTGGTACTTTTCCTAGGATATCAATGATCCTTATTTCTTTTTATATTAATTGATGAAATGAGTTTCACTATACATTTTTTATTTTTTATATATAATATCTAGGAAATATTAATTTTCATTTCAATTTGGAATATAATATGGTTAATAAGAATGGATGTGTAGCGTTTACTCTTAGAAAAGTAAAGATGAAATGAAATTCAAATTTGAAAACATTAGGGAATAATGAATAACTGCAGATAGAGTTAACAAAACTAATATAAGAGAACAACATGGTTGAGGTTATTATTATGTAATGAAAATTCCACATTACTTGGTGATCAAATACTACTCCCAGCTAAACTAAAATAAGTTAATTCATTCATGTTTTATAATTGTTTATTTCCTAAAAAATTAGATAGTTTATCATTCATCAAGTTCTTTTGTTTTACTTATAACTATTTTTTTTGATTTTGGTAATTATAAGCGGTTATACAAACCATTAAAATGAATGATTTTGGGATATTAATCCCAATCAAAAGTCACACATTGGGTTATAAATCATGGTTGAAAATAGAAGAATGTCTCAACTGTGCATCCTGGCAGAAAAAGGGAGGAATTTCTTAGGGTTAAGTCTCTATAGTGAAAAATATTTAAAATTGGGTTTTGAAACTAGTTTTGAGAAGTTAATTAGAATATTCCATTTTACTAGGTCCCTTCTCTCTCATTTCATGAGAGGGTTTAAGAGTGGACAATGATTATATAGATCTAAAATATTATATAAACCCTCTATGTCCATATGTTTTAAATATCCTAGTCATTTTTATTATAAATCTGATGAAATTATAAAATGATATTAAAAATTATAGTTCACCCCCACTTGGATAGGATTCCATATTAACTCTAAACAAACACTTAATTTAATTATTTAGGATATTTTAATAAATTACATAATAAATCAGGATTTATGTATGGATTTTCATATCAATTTAATATATTTTAGACTTGTTTGTTACTATGAACCTAATTTCATTTTTGTGTTGTATATACTACTTATCTATGATATAATATCATGAATTTTATTTTAACTATTTAATTTTAGGTTCAATTATAAGACCTCTATTTCATGGGGGTTTGATTTTAAATATTCTAAATTCATAAGGGTTTTATTTGTATCAACTCTGATTCATTGTTAAATAATAAATTTTTGGACCATGTTTTTTTTGAAGGATTTATTCAGTACCAATGGTTATATTTTAATCATACTCTTCTAATTTCAAGGGATTTAATAGCCAAATAATTTTCCCTTATTAATGTGTCTATTTAATTAGTTTTTTCCCCAATAGTAGTGTTTTTTGTAACCCAACATTCATTCATTGAGTTATGATCATTTTCGTGAAAACATTTCACATATTGTGGGTATATTTTACCATTTTATTTTATTAAGTGGTATTCTTGAACTGTATAACTTTTTACTATATAAAATCCTCCTCAAATGTTTCATGCTTTCTCTAGTGTGTTTCTAATGCATGATATTGATAACTCAAATCTCCTATCATTGAGTTATAATGTACTATCTTGGACTTTTCCATTATTTTTTTAGGTTTTTCAACACTAACATTTTATTATATTTTATTTTATAAAACTATTTGGGGAAAATATGTTTAAATAAATAGGAATGTTTTTACTCTTCTTAAAATGTGAGATTAAAATAATGATTTTATAAAAATAATAAAACGGGTCTTTCCATTTCTATTTGAAATTATTTATATTCCTCTTCAACTTTATCAAAGATAAATGTAATTTCATTACAAAGATCCATTATTAGAGATTATTTTTATATTTAAAGGTTTTCAATGGTTTTCAAATTACCTTTTTAGAAGATACTTTTGAAAGTGATGTGTAAATTTATATTCAGCATCAATGTTATAAATATTTTCTTATAGTTATTTTAATTATTCACATCCATATTTGATATAATTTTGGAAAGGGTTTACCATATTTTTTAAGTTTCATGATTTATCCCATAATATGTATATATATATATCTTATCATTTGGGGGATTGAACTCATCATATCAAACAATTAATCTCATAATCCCTTCTTTAGTTATGTCGTTCAAAGAATTCTTTTTGTGATGGTGATTTTAATTAATGTCAACAACCATTTATGATTTCTTTTTTATAGTAATGAAATATAATTTTGAAATAATCCACCTTATTTTTAAAGATGGATTATTATCTTGTTATTCTAGAATTGATGTATTCATATACACATTCATCTATATTGTGTTCACATCAAACGTTAGATAATTATTATTGGCTAGTGTTCACCTCGAAATAATGTTATTATATTAACATTGGGAAAAGTATTGTAATTTCCTATGTTGTCATTCGAATATAGATTGTTAATGGGATGTTGAAAATGTATTGTTTAACCATCCATCATCATCCTCCAGATGGGTCATGGTCATGTTATTACTTTTATTTAAATGTGGAAAAATATTATAATTATGTATATTGTTATTCCAATATGGATGATGAATTAAATTTTGAACATGTTTTTTTGACTATAAATCTTACTTCCCTGGATGAGTTATTATCATGTTATCCCTTTTATTGAAAATGGGAATTTGTTTGACATTATTTAAAATTATTGAATGTTAATCCAAGTTGACTATGTATTAGCATTTTGTATCAATCATTATACACATATCCATGATTCTATTCAGTATGAAATTTATTAGGGAATGGTATGAGAAGTCTTTTTGACCCTTATTGTGAATACATTGGTCATGAATATGTGATGGGTGGGGACCAAATTACATAGCCACTCGATTCATCGATAGGACTCATGAGATAATTTGTTTTGGGTATTTTGTGTATGTCTCCATTATTTTCCAAGATGGACTGACTATAGTTTAGTAAAAAGTAAATTGTCTTGGAACATTCCCTTTATAGCAAGATTTTGATATTCATCATTATGCATTCCATCAAGATGAGATCATTATCTTTGATATTCATGTGTTAATTTATTTTCAAGTTTGTAGCATGCTCTATGTATCATGTTTACTATGACTTTATATTTTTTAGTTACTCTTTCTATAATATTTATGATATGTTAATTATATGATTAATTCATTTATATGATTCACTTAATGAGAATTCAATATCACCCCTTATTATGTATCCATTTAATAATATTATGATAATTATTTTTACATGTGACATGTGTACAAGGATATCATGGGTTAAAAAAGTGGTGAGAGATATTTATGAAAAATTATAGATTATGTGTTTCTATGTACAATGAAAAAAATAAATATTTTATACAATGGAAATGGGATTTTATAGGTATTGGTTTTTTTTAAATTCTATAAAGATATAAACCCGAAAACGTCAACTAGATGTTTGAGATTCAATAATCATTACTAATGTTTTAAATATAGATGGTCATATCTAGGATTTTACCATTGTTATAAAAGATAGTATGTAAAGTACATGTTTATGAGATTTTGATCTGGTAGTGTGTGTCTATGGCATCATAATTATAATCAAAGGAAAGATTTAAATAACATTAGAAATAATATTTTTTTAGGATTGCTTAAGGGTTGATAATTTATGGGTGATCATAATTTCAATGTTATAGATAACCCTTTAGGATAAATATTGGATTTATTGTTAATGTAATATTTTAAATTTTATTTAGGTATTAGGATAACATGAATTTTATGAAAAACTAAGGGATGTGTATAAAGCACAATTCTTTGTATAGAATAAAATCTTGATGTTTTTCTAAAGTATATATTTAGTGGTTCTCCCCAAAATTACATCCTCTTCTAAAAACTACAAGTGGATGTATACTCTAGAAGATATGTGCCTAGGGGTAATGACTTGGAAAATGGTGGATTTGGTATTTACTCAATTATCACATGTTTTATGTAAAAAAGTATTAACTTGAAACTTGTAATGATACTCCTAGGTTACATACTTTTACGAGTCAAATTCTATTTATTAACCATTCAGAAGGATTTCATTATGATTTTAATGAATTTGGTTAGAGAACCTAATAGAAAATTGAGCATATAAAGCCAAGGATTGAAAAAAGAGTCACAAGTTGACCCAAAAGTATCACAAGTTAAGAAAATGTTTCACAATGGAAGACATATTTGGATTGATGTTTTCATATTTTTTTTTGATATTATCAAAACCAATTTTGTTTTAGTATTTTCTAGACACAGGTTCATGATGAAGAATATGAGAAAGCTATGTATCTAGAAACCAAATTTGACTTATAACTGAATAAGGGAGCATATATAAATTGTCATCAATTTCTATATATGTCTATTATTATGAAAATGGTGACTTTCCTCGTTTTACCAATGGTAGTGAGGTTGATATCATAGCATAAATTAATTAATCATACTCTTATCTATTTTAATTACTGAAGAGATATTTATCAATGGAATTTTGGTATATTCTAAATATTATTAAGGAGTATATGAAACATATAAGGACCATTATTTAGTATTTTCCACTAATGGTTTCAAATAATATATTAAATGGAATCAACAACCTTTAGAAATGATTTTATAGAAAGGTTAAGGAAATAAAGGTTTGATTGATTTTGAGAAATTTAAGTTAAATTTTATTGGTAATGAAGAGACCGAAGATTAAAATGGCACAAATAATACATTAATATCATTATTTAGTCTATACGTATCATAGACATTAACACAATACAAAGACAAAAAGGATTAGTGTCTTAGAGATTATCTATTTAAATATTCAAATTTAGTACACTTGTGAAAATTTATCCACCTCATTTATCCTTTCGGACATTTTTTTACATATATAACATGATATAATCATCTTCATAACATGGATAATGCATGAAAATGAAATTGGAGAGATCATACACTTAGTAATGGAAAAATTATCATAAAGTTTCAGATAATAAAAATGTTATATAACACAAGGAATACATAAATATCATAATAAGAGACTGTAATAGAATATATGATAATCATAGAACTAGATAATGAAACATTATATCATAAAAAGAACCTTATGTATGTGTAAAATCTGCGACCTGGATGAAAATACATATCAATAACTAGAAACATATAAGAATACAAAAGAGTTTAAAATGATTTGGAAATAAAGAATAATGATGAAAACATAGAATAATATAACAGAAAACCATAAAATGTTTTAGAATCGTAAACCTATTATCCCTTATCATGATGAACTTGACTACCTACCAAACCATTTACATGTAAAATTGTGATAAACACATAAAACCACCACACTCACCATTTGTGAACCTACCAACTAAATACCCTATTAACATTTATAATATTTTATAGAACATAATGTTAGTACACTAAACCTTTATAAACCTAGAAAATCACTAACCTATTCACATATAAAATTATAAGAGGAATTTTTTTATCATACTCACTCTTTGTGAACCTCTCTAATTTCTAACATTTTTACATAACATTTCTATATAATGAGAAAAAATCCTTTACCCAATTCATTGGATGGAAATATAGGTCACACCTTTCTCTTTATCCATAAATTATTGTGCACTTTGAAAATCAAATATTTATTATGTCATAAAGAACCCATGAAAGAAATAATTAGGTTATGAAAACATTAAAAACATCAAAAAATATGAACACGAGTAATCATAGAATATGAAAAATTCATATATAAATTTAATTCATAAGCTAATAAAATATAACGATTGATCTGAAAATCTCATCAAGAATGATAAACCATAGTGGGAAAATATAAATTCAAATACAAAATGTTTCAAAAAACTATTTAAAACATCAAAGTACAAATTATTTTAAATAATACATTATTATGATGGTAAAGAGAAGACTTGTGAAAACCTTAATATAAAGAGTACCAAATAAAATATCCTTGAAAACATATAATGGTCTCAAAAAGGTTATTTGAATATACTTTGAAAAATTTTACTTTTAGAAATAATATTTTATAATTAAACCATGAAAAATAAATAATGTTTCAAAAAGGAGAATTGAAAATACATTTAAAACTTTTTCTTTTGAAAATAATATTTAATAATGGAAACAAGAAATGTAAATCCATTTTTTAAGAAGGAAGAGTCAATATATATTGAAAAAAAATTACTTTTAATAAGTATCATTAATAATGTAAAACTAAAATAAAACATAGATTTTTATAAAATAAAATGTGAAGTAGATGATAAAAAAATTTATTTCAAAAAAATGGAAATTTGTTTCTAATTTTTTAAAATAACCTCTTTAAAACCTTAGATCATTAAAAATCCAACAAATCCTTTATTTTTAAATAAATAAATTATAATAAAAAATTGTTGGAGATAAAAAATATTAGTTTCTTCTCGGGAAATGATAAAATTTTTTGGATTTAAAAACATGGACATGGAATAAGAATCCATAAAAATAAATAGGAATTATTATCGAAAAAATAAATTTTAATGAAAAAATGGAATCATCAAGTAATAGGAATTTAGTGAGGATCACAATTTTCCTAGAAAAAAGGTGGAAATAAAAAATTAAATCATAATAGGTAATAATGTAAGAATCATTATAGATTATAGTCAATGAATATTGATTATGATAGAAGGAAATGATTTGATCTACACACCCACTTACAGACTTTGTAAGATTTATACCAAACCCTATGAGAGGTGTAAAATTATAAATAACATTTAATACTATGTAATATAATATTATTATGATAAAATGGTGATAATGATTTATTTAAACCATCTAAAAAGAATCATGGCTTATAGCTTAAACATGACTCAAGGGATCAAATTTTAGACAAAGAAACAATATCCCTATTTTCCATCATAATCAGATGCACTCTATGATCATGTAAAAAAATCATAAATTTCATTATATCATATTTAACAACCATACACATAATTTTCCCCATTTTAATTATAATTATAGTTTTTTTTATAATGAGTATATTAATTAGTCATAGCATATTATGACCATTAGTTAATAAATTTAACTATTTTTCCTACGTTTAAAATTTTTGATATCGTTATCAATAATTTGATACAATGATAATTATTGATATATAATTTATTATCATTTAATATATGTCTTATATTTGTTTATATTGTTCTTATTTCATTTCATATGTGTTTTATTTACACTTCATAAAATTGGAATCAATGTTGGCATATTTCTGTTATTTTAAGAAACAAAAATAGACAATAATAATAAGTTATATAATTCATATTATATTAACAAAAATATATAAAAATAATTATTTTATTAATATATTTTAATAATATATATTTCAAAATTCCATAGATACCCACAGTAGTGTTCTATATCATCATTCATTTTTGTGGTTAAACCTACCCAAACCCGAACACACATCAACATGATGGATGAATATGGTTAAGGAGGTTTCTCTATTCCAATAATATCATTATAATAGAAGAATAATGATATTATTTTTATTATATTATAATTTTTAGGTATATTTAAATATTTTTTGATAAATAATTAAAAATAATAAGAAATAAATGATTCTTATGGAGCTGGTAGTCCACACACACTCATGATTTATGTTACATTGTTTTTATAAGTTGTTGGAAAATGAAAATATAAGGTGATTACCATTAATATAGAAACATATACGCATATTTATGACACCTAATTCATCATATTATCATTATGGTAATATATTTAGGAGATTAATATTAAAAAAACACAATAAAGAGGAAGTACCTATGTTGGTGATGTGAATTTTACCTAGAATACTCTTTATAATTATAGGGTTAGTATAACATAATGTGAAAAAGGGATTTAAAAAGTACCATATAATTCAATGAAAGGATATTTAATTATAGTTTAAAGAAAATTTCAAATGGGTGGTGTCTTTTTGAATGGGTATAAGGGACCCCCTTGTATAAGAGATGAAAATGGAACTTTTTGAAACACTCTTTATATTTTCATACTTCAATAGTACTATTCCAATGTTAATGGCTATAAAGGATACAAATAATGGGGTTTGGGATTTGTATCATTTGATAAAGACCCATGAAATACTTTCCCCAAATTTTTTAAACTTTTTTACAGGTTTTAACATTATGATTTTATATTTACACTTTTTGTTTTAAATTAGTTAACTTTATTTTAACTAAGTGATTTTATGTTTTATTAAGAATATAGATGAACAATATAACTTTTTTGGTGTTCTGAAACTAAATTTAAAATCCATTTAATTTAATTACTTTTGTAAATATTACAACATTAACTTTTAAATTAAAGTTAATAATGTATAAAAAAACTAGTTTTGAATAAAAATGAGATTTTGACCATTTTGGATTCTTAACACTATTAGTATTCATTAAAAAATGACCATTAAAATAATTAATTATGTGTTTATAAATCATAATAGATTCATTGCTTAATTTATTTGATATAAATGTTTTGAAATTAATAAAACAATAATTTTAAAATAATTTTTTCACCACTACCTTGGTATTTTTAATTAATTATAATAATATTAATATTATCCCAAAAAATGGAAATATAAATATTAAATAGAATATTTTTTTATCAAAAATAAATGAATCATTTTTTAAATAACCTTAAAAATTATAGTGAAATTAACCTTATTTTTTTTTTCATGTATCGCTTAAAAATCTATGCTGTTGAACTTTTTTTAAAGATAAATGATTTTTTATTAGGATATAATTATCAATTACATTGAATAAAGTAAAATTAAAATAATTAAAATAATTCAAATAGTATTTATTTTAAAAAAAATAAATCAAAAAAATCATTTCATTGAATAAAGAAATTAGTCAGAAAAACGTTTTTCATTAAGATGCTACATAGAGTTTCAAAGTGTTGACATATAAAATTATAAGAGGAATTTTATAGAACATAATGTTAGCACACCAACCCTTTAGAAAACGTTTTCCATTTCTATATAATGGGATAAAGTAAAATTAGTTTTTCACAATTCACCTAAAAACAAATTACTTTATAAAAATAACAAAAACAATTCAGAAGATAATTTTGTTATCAATAAATAAAAAAATAATTGTACTTTATCAAATTTTAAATAAAAAATTTATAAATTTATCATTTTTAAATGAAAATTTATAATATGAAGAAACTAACTTTTATTGAAAGTAACCTTTTCAATATTAACTAATATTAATTATTTACCTTCTAAAGGTATTAACAATTAATGGTTTACCATCATAAATTCTATTATAGTTTTATTAATAATCCCTTATTAACATGTTGTGTTTTTTATAAGGTATCCTCGGATGAAAGTTATATCTCATATTATATATTTTAAATGCTCTAAAATCACATATTGTTAAATTTTAGCAATTCAAATAATTTTTTCCTCACAATTGTAATTATCACTTACAATAGAAGATAGTTACAGTAATCCATAATATTTATATGACTCAAGCATTAATTTCTAATGTTTAATCAACATCATAATTTAAAGTGATACTATGAAACACTTATATTTCCTATCATAAGGAATAACCAAATATTGGGTTTAATTCGTAGTATTTTTTAAACACACCTCATAAGTAAGTATCATAACTACTATAATGAAGTTATCTTTCCTAGAGATCTAAAATTCATCCTTCTACTAATAGATGATAATATATTTTTTTAAATGTGAAATGTGATTTCATTATTTTATTGATTACTAAAGATTTTATGTTGAAATAAACAACAAATTTCCAAAATAATATTTAATTTATTTAATGGAAAGATAATAAGTCTTCCTAAATCCTCAAATTTGGATATAACAATAATAGAAATAATATAAAATCATTAGGGTGCTGATTTTTTTCTCTTATAAAGAATATCTGGACTACTTGGGTGGCTAGAACCATATTATAATTTGATATGCACAAATATATAGTGAAGGGGGATCTGAAATTACACCCTTCAATCTTATATCCCGTATTCATCCATAGTGATATCATATGATTTCGGTTTCTTCAATGATTTAATTGGTTAATAACGGTTATTATCCACTTTATCTGATAAGTTAGGGAGTTACTTTTCATAATACATAAATTCCATAAATTTGAGGCATTCAAAATTATTCACCTCTATTTAATAGATCATATTGTTTGTCTTATCTCAATAATCATGACCCATAAGGATAATTCTCCCACAATTTGTACAAATTCTTGTTCATTTGAGACATTATAGTGTGTGAATATTCCAATTTTTTTGGATAAGTAAAATTTTGAAACAAATTTCCTTCATCATCATTGTCACCTAATCTTATATAAAAATTTATCCTTATCCTATTTGGCATGTTAAGATGTTTGAATGATTTATGTCATTAATCATAACTCTAGATTGTTAGGAGAGAATGACTATAAGGTTTTCAATTCCAACATATATCCCACTTGGTGATATTAATATATGGTCAATCACATCCATCACTGACTTGATTTTATTTTTTGAATCAATTTATAATACAAAAAAGATAGTGTCAAGCCATCCATATTTATATCATTATGTAATTATTTAAAACTCATCCTAAAAATGTGATACTCTATGAAAACATCACTTCATATCTTATTTCAATGTAAATCACTCTTGGATCAATCTAGTTTTGTTGAGGTTGGGTTCACTTATATGTATCATAATTTATTAACATAATATATCAAATATAATGGATTGTAGGGAGACTTTTATTAACAAAAGAATATACCATGGGAGTGTCAAACCATATTTCTAGTCTTATGACCACTCATCATGTATTAATGTGATGATCAAGTTAATGGTCGAATAACTCTTTTTGGGATAATTACCCATAATTACATTAATATAATATTCATATCCACATATGATATCCAAAAGAGGATTCATTTTAAGGGAAAACCATCTACTGAGGACTTTACCCATACTTTGGGATATCATCCAGTATATAGAATCATATATAGTGTTTTAACTATAGCTCTCTAACCCCAACTATGAATTTTAGTAAACTAATATCCAACAATAACTAAACTCTACTATAATACTAATTGAAGCTTCCCAAAAAACATTAAAAATAATAATATATTAATATCATGATTTAGATTATAGATATCACTAATATTTTCACAACCCAAATACTTATAGGTTTGGTGTCTATGTATTTATCTACATAAATATCTTAAATTTATACACTTATAAACATTTTTCCATAATCATGATCATAATGAACCTTTACTATATATCTAACATGATATAATCATATTCATTTTATAAGGAATGGAAACATAAGAAATGGGTGATATTAGTCACTTAATAAGGTCAAAACATATCCAAAAGTGTTAGATCCTAAACATGAAGCAGAACATGATTAAGACATAAATATATTAACAAGATACTATTAGTCTATAGATGAAAATCATAGAACATGATAAATAATCATAAGAATATAAAATTAACATTAAGTGTGTTTGATAGTTATGACTTGGATAAAAATTTATATCAATATCTTGAAATATGATTGCATGAAAAAAGTTATGAATACAATAAAAATAACCCATAATCTAAAAAACATGGTATAACGTGATAAAAAACATAAAAATGTGTCACTATAATAAATATTTTATTTCTTATCAATGTGAACCTCTCCACCCACTACCCTATTGACACATAAAATTGTGTGTATATTTTAACACCATCATATTCATCCTTTTGGAACCTAGAAAATTGATAAAATATACACTTGTAAAATTGTGAGTGTATATTAATTCTATGACAGTCACCCTTTTTTGATCCTATCAAATCACTAACCAGTTCACAAGTAACATTTTGAGTATAGATTAATTCTATGACACTCACCCTTTGTGAACTGTGCTACTTGATAACCCACTCATATAAATTTATATCACATTAAATATAATCCATTACCATATTAATTGGAGGTAGATATAGGTATGGACCTTATCAAACTCTACACATTTGTGTGCCACTTGAAAATGAAACACTCATCATCCCATAATGAACCCATAATAAAAAATGAGTTTTATAAAACAATAAAAAAATATCCCATAATATGAAATTAAGAAATCATAGAATATAATAACTCTCATTTAATAAATTAAATCATATAATAATAACATATAAAGGATTACCACTACAACCATTCAAGAAATATAAACCTTAGTGGGTAAATATAAGTGAAAATAAGAAAGTTTAGATAAAACTTTTTAAAACATCGAATTAAAAATTACATTCAAAAATAAATTTTTATGAAGGTAAAGTGAAGACTTATGGAAAATTTAAAATAAATAAATCCAAATAAAAAATCTTTGAAAATAAAAAAAATCTTTTCGCAAACAAGAAGTAAAAATACACTAACTAAAAAGTAACATTTTTTATTATCAAAACACATTGGGGAAAAAGTTAGAAACCTCAAGATCCAACATTAAAACCAAATAAAACCATTAAATAATATTACCTAGATCAAGACTATAGGATCTTCCCCTCCCTAAAAACTAAACTGTGATGAAAAGCCTTCACCATTGCATGACCGCTCGACTAGTCGTCCCATGCCGGGTTGCACTAGCCCAATACCGATGGCAGAGCCCTACCCTCTCAAACTTCCAAATATGAATGGCATTATTAGGTGAAAGATTAATGCTATGAACCTCATCTAAAGAAAATCCATGTAGTTTGATGGTTGAAATCGTACGAAAGCTTCACAGTGAGTTCTTATAGAAGATTCTTCCAAAAACAAATCACGAACAACAGAGGCACATACAAAGAAATAGACACAGATTCAACCAAAAACAACAGTATATTCAACCAAATCCTAGAATAGAATCCTCCCAAATGAGATCAAAAAATCAAAAAAACCAAAATGAATCACTTTCTCCTCCACCTAATACAGTCCATAAAACTAGAATCGCACATTAAAAAATAGAAACACACAAATCACCAAACATCACCGCAAAAAACTGAAACTCGTATAAAAACTTCACCGATGTCATGAGGGAGAAGGTGAACCTATTAAAACTCATCCATACCCCCACCACAACACTAATAACACTATCGAACCAAAGCATGATGGAGAAGAACCCATATCGTGAGACCAGAATCCTGAACAACAGAAGTCTATCCAAAACCAAAATACAAATACCAAAGAGAAGAACAAAACACCATCACCATAATGCCGGATGAAAGCCCCACTGCAATCCAGACCCAGATCCTATTGTCACCATCCATGTCACCCATAGATACCATACCAAACCACCCGACACACACATCTAGAGATGAATTAGCGCCCTCATACCACAGAAGCTGGATCTTGGCCTTTGGTTGTAGATAACTTTAACAGTTTTTTATATATTCAATAATTCTGATATCATTATCCACATTTCGATAGAAATATATTTAGTGATATACCATTTGATATTTTTTAATATATGATATATATATATATATATATTTTTATTTCATTCAATAATTATTTTAGTTATGTTACATAAAATTTGAATCACATTTAGCATATTTTAGTAATTTTAGCAATAACAAATGATACTTTAATAATAAGTCATATATTCAATATAATATTTTCAAAACCATATAAAATAATTATTTTATTATTATGTTTTTATTATTACTATTTTTATGTTCCAATATTCATCTATAATCTATTTTTATATCACTGTTTATATAGGTAGTTAGACCGATCAAAACATGATCAAGCTTTCAGACGATGGGTGAGTGTGGTTAAAGAGGGATATTTTTTAACATAATATCACTATAAAAGGAATAACTATATTATATTTATGTTTTTTATGTTGGTGAACCATATTTTATTATAATTTTAATAATATTTAAAAAATAAAAAGGAAACAAAAAATGATTTTTTTGTAGGTGGTAGTCCGCGCATACACACAATTATCATTCATTTGTTTTTTCATATATGGATGGAAAATGAATAAATAGGGATTGTAGAATTAATATAAATTCATAAATGAATAATTATTAAAATAATTAACCATATTATCATAATTATAATATATTTTGGAGAGTATTATTAATAATAAAAACTTAATAATGATAGATCACTTATGTTAGAAAAAGGATTTTCCATGGAATACTCCTCAGAATTTAACATATGAGGATAAAATCATATGACAAGGTGGTTCATAAGATATTAGATAATTATAGGATAGGATAAATTGGAATATTTTCAAGGATTTTTTTAATGGTATTCCTATGTTTGATAGGGTGTAATTGACAATATTTTATAAGATATAAAAATGGTACTTTTCAAATCACACATTATATGTAAATAATCGGATGACACGATTCCAAGGTAAATTACTCCAATAATTTTAAATAATTTATTTTTGGGTTTCCTAAGTTCTATAAAGACTCATCTAATTCTTTCCACACTTGTTATAAAAATATTTAGTGTCTACAACATTATGGTTTTAGATTTTACACTTTTACTTTTATACAAGGTATCTTATTTTTAACTAAGAAGATTTAAGTTTCATTAAGCATATTGAATAACCCATAAGATAAAATTTATGATTAATTGAACTAAATTAAACATATATTTAATATAATTCAATTTTTAAAAAATTAAAAATTAAAATTTACATTAATGAATATATTGTAGAACCCCGGTTTCAAATAATTAACAATTGCTTTATGATTTTTATGTATGTAAAGTGTTTTGGAGAAGTTTTGGAGGGTTTGGAAGAATTTTGGACTTTTTTGGAACTCCTATAAAGGTTAATGTTTGTAACAAAGTTATTTGAAACTATAAAACTCACATAGGAAACCATGCATAGTGAGGCAATGGATAATGGGAAGGCACAAGGTTAGGTGCACGACCTATCCAAACCATGCAACCACCAAGGAGAAATTGTAAAAAGTTGGATAAAGAGATTTTTAATGATTCATGCATTATTTTTCTAACCATGTGGGACTACCATGAGAGGTAATCATTGAGGCATAGGTTGGTCCATGGTTAACACACAGTTTTCCCAACCGTGCGACTACCCATTCACAGGTTAAATTTTAGATCTTAAAAGTGTGGATCTGGATCGAGGTTGCCTCTAAGGCCTTCATTTTTCCACTATTCTATCCCTAACTAGATATTTATTTCTCCCAAAGGATATTTAAGCTTTACCAACTGAACCGGGAGTGATATGAAGGCTTCTCTTAGTACATTGATGCTTGATTCCTTTGGTAAGTCCTTGTCTGTGGTATTTTTTATTAGATCTACTTTCTTTCCCTCTCTCAAAATCCAAGATCTAGTCTTGTGTGGATAGGTATATAGTTTTTATTTCAATAATGATAATATATTTTTGTGTTGAGTCTTGGAAAATAGATCTAAGGAATTTTTTGGATATTCAACCATGTTTTGTTGGCATTTTAGTGTCATTATTCATTTTCACCTTAATTCCTGAGGTAGGTAGATTAAATCCTGACACCTATTACTGGAACTTCAAGGATTTATTTTAAATTGATTTTTTGATATAAATTTGAAAATATGTTTTGAAAATACTGGTGAAAAATTTCTCTAGTGATATTTTGTGGAATTTTGTAATTTTTGTGCAAAGTGATTTGATAAATTATTTTAAAATATTTATTTTAAAACAGTTGTTCAGTTTGAATCATGTAAAATGGTTTTGAAAATGGTTTTCAATATAAATATTTTTTTATTGAAATTTTTATAGAAATATTGTATTGTAATGGTTTTTGGGCTCACCTGGTGGTGTGTGTTTATATTCCATATGGGGTCTGGTTGAAATATTATATAGTTCACGGTTGTAAAGGTGTAATGGAACATGGTATATTGGTCAGCATGTGAATAATTGGTAGATCGGTGAGAGACTAATCATGAGTATGGAATTGTCACCTAGTCATGAATGGGTGGATGTGTGGATGTTTGGATTGGGATGGGACATTCCAATTAGACTATGAAATTATTTGGAAAACATTCTTGGTTTCTTTCCATAGAAAAAGATATTATTTTGGAAGACTATTTTTTTAGAAATAGGTTTGGTTTTATGATACTCTATTTCAAATTATTTTATATAAACTATTTTATATAAATGTTCTAACATGTTCTATCCTAGTGGAATGAGTAGGGATATAATTTGGGGAAAACCTACTTTGTTTCATTACTCACCCCTTATTTGGCATGTTGTTGAGTTTGTAGAAATTTTATATTGGGATACATGTAAAGATAAAGCATCACACTTCTTTAGTGGTACTTAATGATACTTGGGTATAGAGTTGGAGTTGGATCTTGGAGTTATATATTACATTATTTAATCTTATTGTTGTTTTTTATTTCACTATGTGATTTTTTTAGTAGTCTTCTACTGTGGTACTCAGTTGTGGTTTGGTTTTTATATCAATGGTATTACATTTAATTGTTTTAAATTATTTTCATGAATCATGAGCTGGTCTTTTTTTATGAAATCTTTGGATGGTTTGTTTTATTTATATAATGGAAAATCATCCCCCAATTGTGTTCATGACCTTAGAATTTATTACTAGCCTTTATCACCTTGGGGATTTCGCTTAATTAATAGTAAAAATTATTCCTCGACTCAAGCCAATGAGGAGGGATGAGAGGTTACAAATGGTATTATTCATAGCCATTCTTTCTTTCATTTCAAAAATCAGTATCAACTAGTTCAGTACTTGAATTGCATGTGGTATTAGTCTTGGTCAATAATTGACATGGTCATCATTTTCATCATTTAGGAGTTGAAATTAGGGCTGATATATTCCTCATGTTAGGTTGGTAGAAAGGAGTTGGATTTTTAGGACTTTTAATGCAGAGAAAAAAACTACATAGCTAACCATTTTATGTTGAATTTCAAGTTACTAGGGAGTTGGGTACATAAGTGTTTTAGATACTCTTATAGGAATTGGATTCTAATTCTCATTGGTTTATCCAAGGAGATGGGCATGAAATGAAATTTATAAATTACATCCCACTAGGAGTGCATATTTTATTTTGAGTAATGAATTATGATTTGGTGAAAAAGTGTTGACTTTGGAAAAGTGTTAATGTTGTTTTTAAATGTATGATTTTGAAATGATTATGGCTATGTTATTTTTTATATGTTTTTCTTTTCACTAGAAAGTGGAAATTTTTCAAAAATGGATGAATGTGTGAAATGTTTAATTTTGGAAAGAAATGTTGTGATAGATGGTATGGTAGATTTTTAAATCATTAAGCCTTTAGTTTCTAGGGAGTGATATTTATTAAATTTTAATGTGTTTACAGAAATGAAAACTTCTAGGCATTATAGAAACCAACCGAAGAAGCTACTGAGAATGTGGTTTCACCTGATCCATAGGTGAACCAACATCTGGTTCAGAGTATTGTCTAGGATTTTTGATCTGTGGACATAGGGAATAAGAGGGATGAAACTAGGAAAGTGGATCATTCCATATAGTTCTAGATGAATAATACACCAATATTTCATGGTGATTCGCAACCAGAGAACTAAGAGGTATGGATAAATAAAATGAATCATATCTTCTATTTCCTTGGAACACCAGCAGAGTTGAAAGTCACATTAGAAATGTATATGTTGGAGGATATTTCATGTCAATGGTGGGATTTAGTAGTTTAGTCTAAATTATACCAAGGAATTTCATGGGAGGATTTTGAATAATTTTTTAACAAACAAATCCATCTTCATATGTTCAATATTTCTAGAATGATAGACTTATTAATCTCTAAACAAGAGAGAATCATAGGGAAAAGGTATGGGCTAAATTTATGAATTTAGTCCTATTTTCACCCGAAGCTACTACTAGTGTATCTTTGAGGGCATGATTTTTTAATTGGGTCTGAGGCAGGATATTCGACCAAAGATTTTCATGCTTTTTAT
This sequence comes from Viscum album, assembly GCA_963277665.1. Classification (NCBI taxonomy): domain Eukaryota; kingdom Viridiplantae; phylum Streptophyta; class Magnoliopsida; order Santalales; family Viscaceae; genus Viscum; species Viscum album. The sequence goes on along the minus strand of OY728129.1, from coordinate 406,637,597 downwards.
AACGGGATATATGGAGATAGTAAATAGCATGATAGTAGAAGGAAAGTACATCTCAGGAGAAACAATTTGATCGAGCATGTTGACACCTATGAGAAATGGTGAAAACTATGATGTTGGGAGCAAGAAAAAGATGTACACCTATTTCTAAGGTGGGAGAATGGACCAGAATTAGACAGATGGATTGTTAAATCTTTATCCAAGACCTAAGAGAAAATATGGATGTTTCCAATGTGGTTCGCCTGACCAAATTAAGCAAGAGTGTATGACACCACCAAGATCATTCCATAATTTTAATCATATGTGGAATATTTAGTGCTATTATCGTAGTGCTCAAAGGATGGGTGTTCGGGAAATTTCTCATGTGTCATAGACATCATATGCTTTGATAGGATGAGGGAAGTATAATTCTTCTTACCAGCAGAACAGATCTATCCATGGTGTTCAAGAAATACCTAGACTCCTCAATAAGGTAAATATCAACAAGGAAATAAGGAACAATGTTTAGTGAGTAAGAAGTTATATAGAGATGATAATGTAATTGTGGATGATCAATCTATACTATCGATAGTGTGAGGTACGATTCTTTTGAATTATACCCTCATGAAAGTTTTGTTTGATACCAGTGCTTCCCATTTCATTATTTCTTCTCATTTTGTTAATTAGTTGGGTTTAAATTTTGATATGATATTTTTTTATTGTAACTACAAACTCCTCTTGGAAAAATAAAATGTTTATCCTTTACATGTAGATCATGTTTAGTAATTGTTTATGGAGTTGAGGTGATATGGGATTTCTATATTCTTGATATGGATGTCTATGATATAATTATGGGTAGGGATTAGTTGGTAATTTTAAAATTTCACATTGATTGTTTTACCCAAATGGATAATTTTATGATTGATGGTGGTGTTGTGCATATATTTATAGGAGACCTTAACTTAAAGTTTTGTGAAACAAACTTGTTGGAACCATTAGTTAGAACATTCTCATACTAGTTGGTAGCATTGACTTTTGTATTGATGGAATATATCAAGAGTAAACTTTTTCCAGTGGTTGTTGGTCAATTTTCAGAGTTTGAGACATATTTTCTCATAAAGGGATTTGAATATGAGACAAAGAAGATGGATATAATATCTCTAAATAGTTTACTTTGACTTGATGTATACACTTGGTAAAGCCAATTCAGTGGTGGATGAATTAAGCATAAGTTCGTATGATCAGTTTAAAAATAATATTCATATGAGTGGGAGTTAATGTTATTTGTAGTAAACAAATTTGGAATGTGAAGAATGAGGTGAAATTGTGGGTTTCTTTATAGTTGTGTTCATTCCTGATTTGGTTAAGAGAGTTAAATAGACACAAAAATATGATTCATAATGTGTCTCTATGAGGCCAAAACACAATGGTAGGGAGACAACTGAGGGATATAAGCTATATAGGAGTTTTATTTTATGGTTTCGAGATCAGATGGTCATACCTATGGATTTTGAGGAACAAATTCTTCATGCATACCACTATTAGAGAGGGTTTTTTCATCATAACATACAAAATATGTATAATGCATTGAAATCAAAATTTTTGTGGGTCAGTATGAAAAGGAATGTAGCTGACTTTATTTCAATATGCTTAAATTATCATCATGTTAAGGTAGAACATAAATGACCAATAAGTTTGCTAAAGTATTTACATATTTCTGTGTGGAAGTGGGAATAGATATCCATAGATTTTGTAATAGATATCCCAAAAATAGTTTGAAAAAACGATTCCATTTAGGTGATAGTGGATCTGATAAAAAATTAACCCCATTTCATCCATATTTTTTAATCCTATATGATAGAGGACTTGTCAAAAATCTATATCCAATAAGTGCTAAAGTGGAGCGGAGTACATGTTTTGATAGTGTCAGACAGAGACCTAAGGTTTATGTCTTGTTTATTAATGTCCTTATAAAAAGCCCTTGGGACTTAGTGGACTATGAGTACGATATATCATCCTCAGATGAATGGACAATCTGAAAGGATAATAAATACATTGGAGGAAATACTGTAGGATTGTGTAATGTATTTTGGTGGATAATGGTGGGAGAACATGTAAAGACATAGAATTTTCATGTAATTTTTTTAAATATATGGGAATTTTATGAGTCTGTGAAAATTGAAGGTGTGTGATTCCAAGGCTCTGAGTGCACGAAAATAATTTATAAACATTATTTTGGGTACATTTAGTAAATGTGTGAGTGGGTTTTTATAACTTTTGAACCGGTGCTTGGAATTTAAATCTGAGGGCACTGTTGAACTCGGAGCACCAGTTTTCGCTTAAGGAGGTTTTCACCTCGCTGACAGATGGTCGAGGGTGAAAGTTAGTTTTTGGGTTTTTTCGTGAAAGAATAAAAATAAAAATAAAAGTGTGTGATACTTTATTTTTTATTTGCAACACCCATGTGGGTGTTGGGAGGTGGGGTCCACCAGAACTAAACCTCCTTGTGGAAGTTGGGAAGTGGGGACCACCAGACCTTAACCTCCCATGAGAGGTTATGGTGGTGGGGACCACCAGACCCTAACCTCCCATTAGAGGTTATGGTGGTGGGGACCACCCAAGGCCTAAACCTCTCAACTCCCCTCTTAATGAGGGAGAAACCTCTCAACTCCCCCATTAATTTGGAGGAGCCTCTTGAGCTTCTTCCACATTAATTATGCCAACACACATACCTTTAATTGTGCCAACTTAGTTAATTGGCTTGCCCCATTTTTTAAAATTAAGTAACAACATCGTTGGAATTTTGGAAGGTTTATAATAAATGAACTATCATAAATTCCATGATTGTTACCTACCTTCCCCCTCTTAAATATATGGATCTTGGGAGGAGGATTTGGGACGACTTCACCAAGCGACGAAGCGCAGGTAAAGTGACGTGACACCAAACACTTGGAGGATTATGCTCTACAACAAATAACACATTCTACAATGAAGAACGCACTCCCAAACGAAGGATGCTCCGCCAACGAAGAACGCCGACCTCCTTCGACCTTCTTCCTCAGGACTTCTTCCGACGTGGGACGTCCTCATCTACAGTGAATCAACGTCCGTACTTCTTCCCGCACCAACGTCAATGATCAAGGTAGGGGTTTAATGCTATTTTTTATCACTTTCCAAGTACTCCCTTCTTCTCTTATGCGGGATTGGGAATGATTAAATTACATAAGATCATGGTTGACGTTCTTTGCTTTGTTCTTGTGAACCATATTCTACCACTCTAAACATGGAGGGTGTGGGCCAAACTAACATGGCCCGACCCCCCTCCATCATTCTTCTTTTTGGTGTTATTCAGAATGAAGGAAGGAAATGAAGGTGAAAAAGGCAATGGCGCAGCCACCCGCAGCCACCGTGACACGCGCTGCGGTGCTCCGGCCTCCCGGCCGAACCGGCCCCGTGCCTGCAGGCGGAGCCACCCCGGTCGCACCGCCCGCTGGCCGAGCCACCCCGGCCGAGCCGCCCGCCGGCCGCGCCACCCGCCGGCCACGCCACTCTGGCCGTGCCACCCGCCGGCCGAGCCACCCCGGCCGCGCCGCCCGTCGGCCACTCCCCCTGCCGGTCGAGCCGCCCGCCAACCGCGCCACCCGCCGGCCGCACCACCCGCCGACCGCACCACCCTGGCCGCGCCACCCGCCAGCCGCGCCACCCCAGCCACGCTGTCTTCCGGCCGAGCCACCCTGGCCCACGCCGCCCACCGGCCTCCCGAACCAGCCCTCACCCCTCGCGGCGCCCCGGCCGAACCAGACCTTACCCCTCACCGCGACCCGGCCAAAACGGCCCGCGCCCCTCACGACGCCCTGACCGAAATGGCCCGCGCCCCTTGAGGCACCTCGAATGAACTGTCCAGCACCCATCGCGGCGCCCCGGCCAAGTCGGCCCGTGCCCCTTGCGGCGCCGCGGCCGAAATGGCCCCGCACCCTCACGATACCACCGTAGCCGAGCCGATCCTTTTGAGTGATACCCCACTAAGTTTTGGATTGAGATGGGGTATGGTCATGTTGGGTCAAGCACGAATCCAACCGGTCCCCTAGGACTAAATGGCTAATAACTAGCAGACCGGGCGTCCGATTGATGCGCCGGCTGTTATGTTGAGACCCCTATGATGTGGGGGACCTTTGTGATACTTATTCGTGGGAATTCGTGACAGTTGGAGTATCGACCAATAGCTTGTGGAGCGGATCCTCTCGGAGATGAGCGAATATAGTGCGGAGACCTAATAGCTGGCTGAGACCTGACGACTGCTGACCGTTTTGACTCGGAGTGACTCTACTAGCCCAGTGGGGAGCGCCTTGGTGTCATGGAAGACCCACAGTGGGGAGTACCTTGGTGTCGCGGTAGACCCACGATACTCAACAGGAGGAGTACCTCAACAGGCTATGAGGGGTAGTGCACTTGGTGACGTGACAGACCCACAGTGGGGAGCACACTTGGTGACGTGACAGATCCACGGTACTCGACAGGAGGAGTACCTCAACAGTACAAGGTTAGTGGGAAGCGTGCTTGGTGTCGTGGTAGGACCACTGTACTTGATAGAGGAGGAGTTCTACAACATCTGAGGTTTCGACAATGTGACTGGGGATGTTACTTGATACTACCCCTAGAATAAAATCCAGGTTGAGCTGAGTCAGTTTTTCTATGTTTTACTCATGAATGAAATGGATCACTTGATAACTTAGGTATATGTATGGGCATATACCTAAGTAAGGTTATCTGTTGATTTCATACTTTGTGGTTTATCCTTGTTGGATTTTGTGAGACCTTGAGGGTCTCGAGGTCCCTACTAAGTATCATTATACTCACCCCTCCATGAGCTATTCCCGAACCTTGTTTTGTTGGTTGCAGACAACAGATAGTACTGACTGAGGCTGAGAGTACCAAGATTGGATGGTGCCCGGAGGTAGACAATACGGTGTGTCGGTACATGGAGGAGACGGACAGACGAAGAGTGATGAGGAGGCTATCTATACCTACCCTTCAGGTAGGAATCCTAGAGGACGACCTAGTAGTTACTTTTCTTTCTTTTTCTTCAGATGTATTGTTTTTGGTTGTACTTGTACCTTTACTTTTGGGCTTGTATTCTGACCCCTCTTTCATTCAGTACTCTTTTGGTTATACAGTTTACTCATTTTCATATCTTGCTATGTGTGTTTACAGGTTATAAAAAAAATACCTTCCCAGTTTTAGGGAATTATGCCTTTGGTTCTAGTCGCCAGCACCTGACCTATGGAAGGTGGGCTTGGGGTAGTCACGGCACGACCCCTGGGGGATGGTTCATGACAAATTGGTATCAGAGGAGTCGATTTTGCTGCAGAACTTAGGTCTCTGATCTTTTCTATGAAGCAATAGTGTTAAGTGTAGTGAGTGTGGTTTTTAGTTTAGGGAGTCCAATGTTGGTGCAGCGGCCGACGTATCCATACACCAAGACCCTGACTTCTGATTTCTGACTTAGTGATTGAAAAAACTGATTGCGTGTGTGTTTTCAAAAGTCTTCTTTAATTCAGCTCACCGGGTTAGCTCACCAGGTATAACTTTTTGACCGTAGTGCACCTGTTTCTTTTCAGGATTCCTCCACGCAGACAACCACTTAGGGTTTCAAGAGTTGTACGCACTGATAGCCCGCCGAGCGACGATGCCTCGGTGTAGGGCCCTCTTCTAGTAGAGGCACCAGCGGAGGCACCAGTGGTACCACTACCCGTTGGGACACCGATTCCACTAGCCCCAGCAGCAGAAGGTGCACGCCACTTGAGTTCATTTCACGAGTTCCAACACTAGAGGACACCAAGGTTCAGGAGAGAGATGGACCCACAGGCAGCTGAGGATTGGCTGGAGGCCGTGGTTAGAGTTTTCCAACTGGTAGGGACACCGACAGATTTCATGGTGATCTTAGCCACCATCCTTCTATAGGAAGCAACACGAAGATGGTGGAGCTTGATGATATAGGTTCATGATGAGGTGATGCTTCTCTGGGCAGACTTCGAGAGCCTGTTTCGGGCAGAGTTTGTCCCAGTGACTCTTCACACAGTGCACATTTAGGAGATACTTCATCTACAGTAGGGAAACATGACTGTAGCTCAGTACTGAGTGAGGTTCACAGACCTCACACTCTACTCCACCGATATGGGGCGGGAGCCATTCTTTAGGGCCCAGATCTTTGAGCAAGGAATCAGGCGGGAGATCAGGGCTTTGGTGACATCACCTAGCATCCCAACACAGGAAGGGGTGTTAGAGAGAGCCCTCCTAGTGGAGAGTTTCCTAGCTGAGCAATCTCCATCAGTGAGATCCACCACCAGTCATCACGTAGCGGAGTCTTCTGCAAATGGCAGTAGACAAATTTCACAGAGGTCCAAGAGGAATATACCCATAGATGGATGACCGCATGACTCAGGATCGGTTGTGCGGGGCACCCGAAGCGTATCTAGACATGCTAGGAGCGGGCATTGTTAGGCATGCGATGGGCAGGGTCACATGGATCATGACTGTCAGACCCGCTATACGAATGATCAGTAGATGGTCGAGGGACCGCCCATACAGAGACATAGATTCAATCGAGGTGGTCCGTAGGTAGAATGCGAACGTGGAAGAGGATCTGGTCATGCATTTGGTGGTGGGTGACGATTCGAGTTTTTATCGCCACCACCACCAAGAGGTCCACCCTGACCACAGGGAGCAGGTGGACAGGGGAGAGCTCTACTCCAGGCAGTTGAGGCTTACGATCATGGCACTCTGGAGATGATTCGATGTACGATTTGTGTCTACTCCACCATATCTGTAGTACTTATAGACACATTTTCCAGTCATTTTTTTATTGCCACTTCCCTTGTTTGGAGCTTGGAGATTCTGACGGAGCCGTTGTTTCGATCCTTACGGCTAGAGACTCATACGGGAGCAGATTCGATGATTACGCACTGGTGCCGGTGATGTGAGATTATTTTAGGAGGCGAGTTCTTCGGCTGGGATCTCATAGTAGTGGCGTCGAGGCCTTATGATGTCATCTTGGTTATGGACTGGTTATCTACAGTCCATGCTCAGATAGAATGTTTTAGGTGTAAAGTGCAGTGTGTCCGCACGAATGGGACCAGGTTTACCTTCACCAGTGAGAAGGGAGCCTTTGCAGTGCAAGATGGACTTACTCGGAGGTGGGTGCAGCCGATTACACATCAATTGGCTAGCCTTACCCTCAGAGAAATTGAAGTGGAGAGTTCGAGTTATCCTATAGTGGTGGACCAGTATGCGGATGTTTTCCCTATTGATGTCCCAGGTCTACCTATTCGCAGAGAGGTGGACTTTTACATTGGCTTGTACCCCGAGACGACACCGATATCTACTCCAACATATTGGATGGATCCGACCTAGCTTTGTGAGTTGCGAGTTCAAATGGAGGACTTGTAGGGGAAGGGATTCATCTGGCCTAGTGTTTCTCCCTAGGAAGCCCCGATTTTATTCGCCGAGAAGGTGGATGGGAGATTGAGGCTTTGCGTTGACTACCAGCACTTGAACCAGGTGACCGTGAAGAACAAGTACCCACTCCTGAGGATTGATGACCTCTTTGATCAGCTGAAGGGAGCACGGTGGTTCTCAAAGATAGACCTCATATGAGGCTATCATCAGCTCAGAGTGTAAGATGAGTATGTGCATAATATGACTTTCAGATGTTAGTATGACCACTAAGAGTTCTTGGTTATGCCATTCGGCATGACCAACGATCCAGCAGTCTTCATGGGACTCATGAATAGGATCTTCCAACCGTACATTGATTGCTTTGTAGTAGTCTTCATCAACGACATTCTGATCTAGTCGACTACTGAGGAGGATCATGCCTATCATTTACAGGTAGTACTGGATACACTCTGAGAGCACCAGATTTATGGTAAGATCTCAAAGTGCCAATTCTGGATCCGAGAGGTTCACTTTCTGGGACATGTCATCTTGGAGGCTAGAGCTGCAGTAGATCCAGTGAAGATTGAGGTGGTACTTTCTTGGGATCCACCCAAGAGTTTGATGGAGGTATAGAGTTTCCTGAGTTTGGCTGGATACTACCAGAGATTTGTGCCAGATTTCTCCAGAGTTGCAGCACCACTTTCAGCCTTGACAAGGAAGGGGAAACCCTTCGTGTGGTTGGGGAAATTCCAGTAGAGCTTTCAGGAGCTGAGGCAGAGGATGACTAGTGCCCCCATATTGAGGCTTCCAGAGGAAGGTGTAGGGTATGTAGTTTATTGCGACACATCAGGGACTGGGCTCGGATGTGTCCTGATGTAGGAGACAGTAGTGATCACATGTGGTTCTCGACAACTGAGACAACATGAGCAGAACTACGCTACCCATGACCTGGAGTTAGCAGCAGTGGTCTTCGCCTTGAAGATGTGGCGACACTATCTGATGGGAGAACGTCTTACCATGTACTCTGATCACAAGAGTCTCAGGTATATCTTCTCTCAGAAGGACCCGAACCCAAGACAATGACGTTGGATTGAGTTCCTCCAGGACTATGACTTCGATATAGTCTATACTCCTGGGAAGGGGAATGTTGTTGCAGATGCACTCACCCGTAGATCTCGTATACAACTACTAGGTGAGGCGATGGAACAACTGGACACTTTGCAGATATCCTATATGGATAGGGATGTAGCATCTTTTATAGAGTCTCTTACAGTCACTCCCCCACTTCTTCAGTGAGTCAGGGAGGTGCAACGTGGGGACGATGACTACGAGACACGACATGCTTAGATATCCATAGGACATGCACCCGATGAATTTTCTGAAGGTGGGAAACACATCATCCTATTCAGAAGAGGTACCATGGTACCAGTGTCTCTTCATGAGAAAGTGTTGAGGGAGTTCCACACATCCCCTCTAGCAGTACATCTAGGAGTGGCGAAGATGTACCAGGACCTCTGACGATAGCACTGGTGGCCAGGAATGAAGAAAGCAGTTGCAGAGTTTGTCTCTTGATGCCTCAGTTGTCAGCAAGTAAAGGTGGAGCATCAGGTACCAGCAGGCTTGGTTCAGCCTTTAGAGGTCCCAGAGTGGAAGTGGGATGGGATATACATGGACTTTGTGATGTGTCTTCCACGTACATATATGGGACATGACTCTTTCTGGGTGATCGTAGACCGACTCACCAAGTCGTCCCACTTCATATCGATCAGAGAGTAGGGTTCAGTAGAGAGCTTGGGACACCTCTATGTGTAAGAGATTGTGCGGATACATGAAGTACCCATTAATATTGTCTTCGATCATGATACACGTTTTACTTCCCAGCTATGGAAGGGGTTTCAAGAGGATTTCAAGATGCAACTTCATTTGAGCACCGCCTTCCATCCTCAGACGGATGGTCAGAATGAGTGGACCATTCAGACCATCAAGGACATGCTACGTGCTTGTGTCCTCGAATTTGGTCATAGCTGGGGGGATCACTCTCCTTTAGTGGAGTTTGTGTAAAACAAAAGATATCACTCCACCATTGGGATGGAACCTTTTGAGGTGTTGTACGGGTGACCTTACAGATCACCTTTGTGCTGGACTGACTTGGGGGGGTCAGCACTAGTGGGACCAGAGATGGTTCATGATACCGTAGAGAAGGTTCAGATCATCCAGGAGTGGATGAAGACTGCACAATGCAGGCAGAAGTCATATGCCGATAGGAGAAAGAGACCTATGGAGTTTGAGGATGGCGACCATGTCTTTATACGGGACTCACCCCGACAAGGTTTGCAGAGATTTGGCCGAGGCAAAAAGTTATATCCGAGATTAATAGGACCTTTTCAGGTCCTCATCAGAGTTGGCAAGGTGGATTATCGCTTAGCTATTCCACCTCAGTTGCACCGGGTGCGTGACATCTTCCACATATCCCAGCTGAGGAGATACGTGCACGACCCTTCTCACATTATCGACCATGGTGAGTTGGACGCCGATGATGGGGCGACTTTTACGGAGGTTCCAGTAGAGATTGAGGATCGACAGGAGCGGGACCTTCGTGGACGGTCGATACCTCTGGTGTGCATTTGCTGGCAGCATGGGAACCTTCAGGAGAGAAGATGGGAGCGGGAGGCTTAGATGTGTGCTCAGTACCCCCACCATTTTACCTAGTTGAGTTGTGGATTATGGGGATGTAGATCCCTAAGGTGGGGAGAATGTAAAGACCCTAAATTTCTATGTATTTTTTTTAATATATGGGAATTTTAATAGTCTATGAAAATTGATGGCGCATGATTCCGAGGCCCAGAGTGCTCGGAATGAATTTTTGAACTTTATTTTGGGTACATTCAGTAAATGTGAAAGAGGGTTTTTATAACGTTTGAACCGGTGCTCGGAATTTAAATCCAAGGGCACCGTTAAACTCGCAACGTCGATTTTCACTTAAGGAGACTTTCACCTCGATGACAGATGGTCGAGGGGGAAGGGGAAGTTAGTGTTTGGGTTTTTTGTGAAAGAATAAAAATAAAAAAAAGTGTGTGACACTTTATTTTTTATTTGCAACACCCATGTGGGTGATGGGAGGTGGGTTCCACCAGAACTCAACATCCTTGTGGAATTTGAGAAGTGGGGACCACCAGACCTTAACCTCCCATGAGAGGTTATGGTGGTGGGGACCACCAAACCCTAACATCCCATGAGAGGTTATGGTGGTGGGGACCACCCGAGGACTAAACCTCTCAACTCCCATCTTAATGAGGGAGAAACCTCTCAAATCCCCCATTAATGTGGAGGATCCTCTTGAGCTTCCTCCACATTAATTGTACCAATGCGCATACCTTTAATTGTGCAAACTAATTTAATTGGCCTGCCCCATTTTTTAAATTAAGTAACAGTGTCATTGGAATATAGGAAGGTTTATAATAAATGAACCGTCATAAATTCCATGATTGTTACATTCCTCCCACTCCTATATATATGGATCTTGGGAGGAGGATTTGGGATGGCTTCACCAAGCAATGAAGCGCTGCTAAAGTGACGCGACACCCAACACTTGGAGGATTACGCTCTCCAACAAAGAATGCATTCTCCAACGAAGAACGCGCTTCCCAACGAAGGATGCTCTGCCAATGAAGAACGCCAACCTCCTTCAATGTTCTTCCTTGGGACTTATTTTGATGTGGGACGTCCTCATCAATGGTGAATCGACGTCCATACTTCTTCCCGCACTAACGTAAATGATCAAGGTAGGGGTTTAATGCTATTTGTTTATCACTTTCTAGGTACTCCATCCTTCTCTTGTGCGGGATTAAGAATGATTAAATTATGGAAGATCATGGTTAATGTTCTTTGATTCATTCTTGTCAACTGTATGCTACCACTCTAAACGCGGAGGGTGCGGGCCAAACTAACATGGCACAACCCCCCTATGTCGTTCTTAGGAATAAAGGAAGGCGATGAAGGCAACAAAGCTGCCACCGGTAGCCACCACGACCGTCGCCGCCTCCTGGCGCTCCGGCCTCCCGGCCGAACTGGCCCCTCGCCCGCTGGCCGAGCCCCCTAGCCGCGCCGCCTACCGACGGAGCCACCCTAGCCACGCTGCCCGCCGGCCTCACCTCCTACCGGCCGAGTCAACTGCCGGCCGCACCGCCTGCCGGCCGCGCCCCCCCGGCCACGCGGCCCACAGATTATGCCGCCCGCTGGCCGAGCCACCCCGGCCTTGCCGCCCGCCAACCACACCGCTGCCAGCCGAGCCACCCACTAGCCGCACCCCATGCCAGCCGCACCACCCGCCGGCCGCACCGTCCGCCGGCTGATCCGCCTTGGCGCACACTTCCCACTCACCTCACGAACCGTCCCGCGCCCCTCGCAGGGCCCCAGCTGAAATGTCTCGTGCCCCTCACGAAGCCCCTTCCAAAACGGCCTGTTCCCCTTGCAACGCCCCGACCAAAACAACCCGCGCCCCTCGCGGTGCCCCGGCCGAACCGGCCCCGTGCCCTCGCGGCACCCCCACGACCGAGCTTCCCCCTGGCACCCACGGGCTCTGTGACCCCTCATGGCCCTCACGACCTACTGGACCTCCCAGCGGACTGGGCCACATTACAGGCCGGTCTTGACCCGGTGGGTCAACCCATGCGAGGTCAGACCGGGTCGGACCGACTGGGTCGGACTGGACCCGGGCCCACTATGACCCATATACTTCTTTTGGCCATAACTTTGGCAGCGGATGTCCGTTTGAAGAATCGTCAATGGTGTTGGGAACCTTGGAGCGAGGCGGTCCCTTTGAGTGATACCCCACTGAGTATTGGATTGAGATAGGGTACAGTCAGGTTGGGTCAAGAAAAAATCCAACCGGGCCCCCGGGACTAAAAGGCTAATAACTAACAGACCGAGCGTTCGATTGACGCACCGTCATTTACTTTGAGACCCCTATGACGTGGCAGACCTTTGTGATACTTCTTCGTGGGACTTTGTGACATTTAGAGTATCGACCAGTAGCTTGTGGAGCGGATCCTCCTAGAGACGAGTGAGCATAGTTCATAGACCTAGTAACTGGCTGAGACCTGATGACTACTGACCGTTTTGACTTGGAGTGACTCTAGTAGCCCAGTGGGGAGTGCCTTGGTGTCGCGGCAGACCCATAGTGGGGAGCACCTTGGTGTCACAACAGACCCACGATACTCGACAGGAGGAGTACCTTAGCAGGCTACGAGGGGGAGCACGCTTAGTGACGCGACAGACCCACGGTGGGAAGAATATAGCACCCTCGGTCTCAATTAAGTAACCATTTATTTATACTTTTTATGTATGTAATGGGTTTGGGTGAATTTTGGGAGGGTTTTGAAGACTTTATAAATGTTTTGGGACTTTTTTAAAGGTTCAAAATTAGAGAATGATTAGTAGAAACCCAAAAAACCCTACTCGAAACCATTCATTGTGAGGCATGGTCTAATGGGAAGGAACACAATCAGTTTCACAGTTTTTCCAAACTGTGAAACCACCTCGAAGAACCCATGAAATGTAAGGAAAATATATTTTTCACAGTTGGAAAAAAAATTTCCCGTCCCTATGAAAATCCATGAATGAGATAAATTTTAGATCCAAAAATTATGGATATGACTTAGGATTTCCTCTAAGGCCTTAATTTTCTTTCTATTTCAAACATAATTCAATATTTCTTCCTCCCATAGGTTGTGGAAGCTTTCCCCATTGATCCAGGAGTGATATGAAGGGTTCTCTTGGTGCATTGAATCCCTATTCCCTTGGTAAGTCCTTGTTTTGGTAGTTTTCATAGTTTTTCATAGATATACATTCATTCCATTTCTCAAAATCCAAGATCTAGTCCACTGTACATAGAAATATAGTTTTTTATTCCAATCATGATGAAATATGGCTGTGATGATTCTAGATAAAGAGATCCAAGGTGGGTTTTTAGTGATCCAACACAGTTTTTTTGGTGTTTTAGTGTTGTTATTTTTTTCACCATAATTCATGAGGTTGGTGGCTTCACTCTCGACACCTATTACTATAATTTTAAGGCTTTATTTCAAATTTATTTTTTTGATATAAGTTAATTGTTAAACTTTTGTGAAAATCATTGTTAAAATCTTTCTTAGTGATGGTTTTTGGAATTGAGGAATTGCTCTGAAAAGTGCTTTGATAAATAATTTTAAAATGTTGACTTTCAAATATTTTTTTTGTTATGATTTATTGAAAATGTTTTTGAAGAAGGGTTTCAATCAAAATATTTTTTTTATTGAAATAATTTTGGAATGATTATATTTGATTTTTTTTGTGTATACTCAGTGGTTTGTGTTCATTCTGGATATAAGGCCTATTTGAAATATGATTTGGTGCTCGGTGCCAAATGTGTAATGGAAAATGGGATATTTTATACCTTGTGATGACTGGGTAAATGGACAAGAGACCAATCATGAGTATGGAACTATCGCCTGGGAATTGAATGGTGGATATTTAGATTAGGATATGTTTTTCGAATTAGATATTGAAATGGTTTCAAATTTGTTTTTGGTTTCCTTCAATGGAAAATGATTTTGGTTTTGAAAACTATTTTGTTTAGAAATTAATTTGCTTATGTGATAAATTATACAAACTTGTTTTATACAAATTTTTTTATGTTAATGTTATAATAAATTCTATCCTAGTGGAATGAGTAGGGAAATCATTTGGGGAAAACCTACTGGGTTAGATTACTTAACCCTACTTTGGAACATTTGTTCTTTCACATATATTGTATATTGGGATATAGTTAAAGGTAAATAATTACACTTATTTAGTTGTGGTTCATGATACTTGGGAATGGAGTTGGAGTTAGAGCTTGTAGTCTTTGAGATTATTATAATTTTGTCTTCTGTGGTGCGCTTGTTGTTTATTATTCTTCCGCTGTGGTACTCAATTTTAGGCTGTTATTTATATCAATGGTATTTCATTGAATTGTTTTATAGTGTTATCATGCATCAAGTAGTTCTCTTTTGTTATGGAATATTCGGTTGGGTTATTTTATTTCTCAAAGGGAAAATCGTCCACCAATTGTATTGAATCTATTACCATTTATTTCTAGATTTTGGTACCATGGGGATGTTTCTTAAGGACTATTAATAATTCCTCCTTAACTCAAGTAAACAAGGATGAGTGGGATGTTATAGATATTATGTCAAGAAACTATACTAATAGAAAAATGAAAATTTTACCATTATGTATTCTTAGACTTATGTATTATTTATTAAAAATTAAATGAGTGTTAATATATTTATTTATGTGTTCATAGATCATATTATATTTATTATTTAAAATTATTTCATTTTGAATAGTAAAATAAAAATTACATCATATTAAGAAAAAATAATTTCAAAATAATAGTTCCTCAATTATCATGATAATCATATTTAATCTGATGAACCCAAATGATAAACATAAAAATTAAGTTTTCAATTTTAAATATAATAGAAATTATTATCTCAAATATAAGATTCATTTTCTCAAATTATCTTTCAATTTTTTGGTGAATTAATCTTCAAATTGGCCCATATACCGTGTAAAAACCTGTTTTTTAAAAAATGTTTATTTGTAAGAAATACAATTTTAGGATATAATTGTCAATGAAATTAATTCCAATGAATATAATATAATTAATATCATCAAAATATTATTTATTTAACAATTAATGAAATCAAAAAATATTATTTCATTAATTAAAGAAAACTGTTACGAAAACACTTTTCATTTAAATGCAACACAAAATTTTTAAATGCTGAGAATGAGTTTATAAATTCAGCATAGTATTTTAAAATTTACAATTATAATTTATTATAAAATATTTTATTATAAAATGTTTCAAAAAACAAAATTTATTTTAAAATTGATGACATTAGAAAATTTATAATTTTCACTATTCTCCTAAAACAAAATTATTTTATAAAATTATCAAAAAAATATGCTATGATTTTTTTTGTGAGGAATTAAAAAATCAATTCTAACTTATCAAATATAAATTAACAAAATTATAAATTTATTCTTTTTTTAAAAAGTATATAATACAAAGAAAATGAATTTTATTAAAAATAACCTTTTTAATATTAACTCAAATTAATTATTTTCCTTATATTAGTAATAAGTGTTAATGGTTTACTATATTAGTGATTATTATAATTTTATTAATAATAGATTCTTTCTATGTTTTGGTTTATTTAAGGTGTATCATGTGACAAAATTTTTAAAACATAGTATATATTTTAAAAGGATAAAAATATCATGTCATTATATGTAACCCTATAATTATTAAATGATTCATGATATTTTTGGTGATGTTCATTGTGTTTTTTAATTATGATATAAATGAACTGTTTTATGGCCTTATGAACTAATGTTTAATAACATTTTAGGGATTAATATAGAGTTAATTTTTTGTGGAATATATTACTTCACTGTGATTTATTGTCTTGGATATTCAAATAATTATGGGAAAGGAATGTAATAGAGAATATATTATTAGGGAATATAAATTAATTAATACATGATTGAAGGAATATATAATGCTGTTTGGGGAATGATAAATAACATAATATAATCTAATAGATTAAAATAAATTTCATATTAGTATTTATATCTCAAACGATGAATATTTTAAGGAAACCGTCACCTACATTCATTTGGGAGTAAAATTAAAAATTATGAGGTGGAATTTTATTTAAATGTGTAGAGTGTAATGCCTAAAAATTTAAGTATACTAATTTTGTTGGAATATTTCATCACAATAAACACCAAACTAAAACAAAACCATTATATAATTTAATTAAAATATAAAAATTAATTATGATTATTAAAACCTATCCATTTAATGAGTGGGAATGAATAAGAGTAAAAAATTTATGAAATATATTTTGAATGAAAATAAGGGATGCTTTTAATATGTATGGAATTCAGTATGTATAGCTAAAGTAACAATGAAAATAAATTCATGATTACTTTTTATTCTAAAATTGTAGTTTTACTTCGATTAGCTAAGTATATTATGATGATGATGACCTCATCTTTCTATAAAAAATATTGCATTTTTATAATATTATTCAATATATATGACAATTACATACTCAAGGACTGTAACTACTTAGTGTCATTGGATCCAAGTACATAATATTCTTATTTATTGATAGATCTTAAACATCTCCTATAAATACCTTCTTATTTACCTCCCTTAATAGAATTACCCTACATAGTAGCTTTATTCCTATCCCAATTAAAAGGAACCATACAAAATGGCGATCTCAGATGCACCACAAGGGTAAACATGGGGGATATCAATATATGATCACATGGAAGAATAAGATAAGAATACGTGTGTGAGATCATCAAAAAACATACAAAGTTCAAAACCAGTATTTTGTAGATAATAAACATGATTCATGGAATAAAAATTTAATATTTTAAAATACATAGATCTTAAGAGTGAAAATCATCATAATTCAATCATGAATCATAATCTTTTATCATAAGTGTGCGGAAAACATTTTTTTTAAAAATGAAATTCTTTCAGTGTTAACTACCATAACCATCAAACCATAACGTATCATGCATGAACAAATGTGTACCATAGTAGATCAAGCACATTAATAATTATCCCATAGTAGATCAAGCACATAGAATTTCATCCCAGAGCTGATCAAGCACATAGACATGTATCACATTTTTATAAATTGTGATGTAAAATATTACCCAATTAATTTTAGGGCTATATGATTCAGTACCCACCCATCTCATAATTAATACCATAGTTATGTGTGCCAAAATATCATAATACATTCATCAAATCATTACACCATAACCCGTGTAAAGAAAATGGGGTTCATAAAATTTTCATCAATTCATTATACCATAAATTAGGAAAAATAAATGGTCTTCATAAACATATAATAACCATAATAATAAGACTAAACAATTGAGATAATAAATAAAGATTATATTATTGGATAATATCCCCAAAAATGAATAATTAACATCAATTGATTTTATCATAAATAAAAATCCTCATAAAAGTTAACTGAAACATTTTTTGAGAAAAAATACCACCCCACTTTGAAAACAACATTTAAGAATAAAAATATTTTCAAAATATTATAGAAAACATTTTGGAATGCATGGCACAAACATACATATATATTTAATTAAATATTTTCAATAATAACTACTACAAATATAAAATGATAATAGATCAGTCATAACCACCTCCATCCCATAGTAGATCAACGACATTGAAATTCATCCCATAGTATATTACGAACATATACATGCATCCCATAATAGATTAAGAAGATAGAATTTCTTACCATTATTATCAACTATGATATAAAATTTCCCAATGAGTTGGAGGGTTATATAATTTATGGCCCACCCATCACATAATTAAAATCATACCTATGTGTGCCACAATATCATTACACATACATGATATCCTCAAATCATAACCTATGTAAAGAAAATGGGTTTCAAAAACACTTCACTAATTCATTAGAGTGTATCCTATAAAAAATATATGGTCTTCATAAATATCTCATCAACATAATCATAAGTAAAATCAATAAAAATGATGAATAGTTATGGTATCATTAGATAATATCCCCAATAAATATTAATTAACATAAATGGATTTTACCATAAATGAGAACCACATTAAATTATCAGTGAAACATTTTATGAGGAAAAAATTAATCCTCTTTGAGAATAAAATTTATAAATTAATTTTTTTCCAAAATATCATGTAAAACATTTTATTTTAATAGAACCTTGATAAATAGTAAATAAATCTTCAATTCATTGAGATGTAATGATAGTGTGATATTCCTTTCATACTGTATAAGTTAAAATAAATCATTCCATTCACATTTTTTTTTGTAAAAAGTCAAAGAGTACCTCATTCAAAAAATGATAAGAATATTCCCTTCCAAATATTTCATATAAATTCTATAATTGTAAAAAATAAATATAAAAAATCATAAAATATTATTTAAAACAATACCAAAAACACGTTTAGAAAACATTGATATGGAAGAAATATATTTTAGACCAAAATGGAAATAATGTGTGTTTTTATTATAAACATTCTTTAGTACTATGGATTAATTAAAATGAGGAAAATTTAAGGAATATATTTATTCTCTAAAAATAGCCTAAGGGGAATGTAATTAAATGTATTCATAAAATAAATAAAATGTAATTTCCTCAATTTAATTTCAAGTACAAACAATCTCGATAAAAATAGGATTGAGACATAAATCCTTTAACACTTGGGTAACAATTGAATCACAAACACCATAAATTAATAAAAACTAATTAATAATTATATATCATAAAAATAATTATATTAATCAAAAAAATGTCCAAGGGTTAGTATATACATCACTAAATAAACGAGTGTTGAATATGGCATAAGTATCCAATAAATAAAAGTGAAACTAGAAATCTGTTTCCACGAGCCTAATATTTCTTCAAAAGTTTTATTTCTTTATATATAATATATTTATATTTATTATATTTATATTATAGGGTGATTTAAGTATTTATAATATCATATAATATCATATTATAATACTTTAACACACATTGTTTTAATAATATTGTATTAGAATTTTCATTTCTGTGTGTTAACTATTTTTTTTCATGAGAATTGCAGTTCATTAGTTTTGGTCCTTATAATTTGTTCATAATTACATCATATCCATAATTTTAATCTTTAGGTTAATATATATGTAGAGTGAGAGATAGTCATTATTTAATTTTAGAGACAGACAAATGAATTACAAGACCTCAATATAGCCTCAAGGGGTTAAATGGTCCTCTTAGGCTGACCATATACCTATGAATGATAAGAAGTTCTAACTCATAGCTCTATATCCATAGCTTTCTGAGTACCTCCCCAAAACATCTAATTAGACCTCAAATATCAACAATACACAACAAAATATAGTACTTCATTCAGTATTTCCACTTACTTAACGCATAAACTAGAATGAGGATCAATACAGAAATATTCTCTAATGGTAATGATGCTTTCTTACTTTTTAATGTGATCAAGTACAATAAAAATAGAATTTCACCCTTTAGATGTTATGGTGTGTCCATCAACGAAATCCAAATGAAATTTTTACCATTTCAATTCAGGTTTGTTAAATGGTTCATCCCCTTAGATTTCAATTTACAATCTTTAACATATTGAAATTCAAAACACCAATATACATATTCAGAAATATCTTATTTCATGTTTCCTCACCACAAATAATTCTTCAGATCTCTTTACAACATTTTAATCTTACGGTGAATTGAGAATGAAGAACTATGAGTATAACCAAACAACTACATTTCCAATTCTTATACCAATGGTACACATATAGGATTCCTGAAACTTATCAGTCTATCATAATCATGGATGAATTTAGTAACATTTATAACCTTATTATACAATTATAAATCTTCCTTCTATGCCACATTAATTCTCATATGGATATATGGTTGATCTATTACTTGGGAAATAGACAATTTCTTCCATTCATTTATGACTTCCAGACATATTCATTATTTTTGATACACATCATTGAGAATATATCATGATCCTTCCGAATCAATGAATTGGACACCTTGTTCACATTCACATGGTGGTAATGTTAGAGAAGTCTAATCTTTGATAATTTCCAAGCATATTCCCTGTATTATATCTTACTCTTTATATTTGATTATATATTAAAAAAAATTATGGTTAATAAATATATCACACCATTATTCACAATGATAATGCCTCCATGTCTGCATTGTAAAAATTACCGTTTCCACCTCCAAATCAAGAGTATGGTAATTTTTCTCATGAATGTTCAATTGACATGAGGAATAATCTATCACCATATAATTCTTTATGGAAAAAAAATCCCAATCCCTTTATGGTTTCATCACTCTAGATCAAAAACCCTTATACACTATAGGGTAGTGTGAGAATAGTTTCACTTACCAACCTTCCCTTAAAATCCTTGAGATTCTTGTTTCATTCATCTATCCATAGTAACTTGGCTCCATTTTGAGTTAGCATGGTGATTAGATTAGATAATCATGAGATATATCTAAAAATAAATATATAATATATAGTTATACATGGGAATATACAAATTCTAGTTACCGTGCTTGGTCTTTTCCATTAATTAATGTCTAATATGTTTGAAGGATATAATAATATACCTTCACATTAGATTATATAACCCATGAATGATACCTTTATAAGAACAAATTCACAAATTGATTTTTTTTAAAATAGATTATCCTTCATCAAGTTCTTCAACACAATTGTCAAATTATCTTCATTCTATTCCATGATATTTGAACATAAAAGAATATAATATATAATTAATATGATAAACTGGTCATGATAATATATAAATACTCTATTCATTATGTACATGAATATCTTAGGGTCATTACTAATACCAAATGAAATATCAATAAATTCATAATGCCCATCCCTTATTAGTAAGGCCAACATATTTATATCCTCCTTACAAAACCTATATTTATGATATCCAAAATGAGGTTTAATATTGGAAAAGTATTTATATCCTTTTAAATGATGAAATGGATCATTGAAATGGGGTGGAGGATAATATATCCTGATAGGGTTTATGTTAAGTTAATGATAATCAATGAAATGACCCATTGACCAATATTTCTTCTTAATAAAGTGAATAGGTGCACCCCATGTTGAAATAGTAGGGAATAAAGATCCCTTATCAATATTGTCTTGGAATTTTTCATCAATTCATTCCACTCAATTAGGTCCATTTATATTTTTTCTTTGAAATAGTTGTAGCACCAAGTATAAGTTTTATTGAAAACTAAAAATCAATATTTAGAGGAATACATGGAAAATATTCTAGACATACATAAAAAAAATCTCATTTAATAAGAATATCCTCAACGTTGAGTTTATCCTCAACTATATAAGATAAATAGAATTCATAGATATAAATTAAAACCCACATTATAAGAGTAATCTCAATTGGAAGTTTTTATTCATCCTCACATCAATAAATGATCATGGGATCATTTTGAATATTAAATGTGAATTACCTTCTTTGAAATTTTTTATAATATCCATAAAAATAAATATAATACATTATTATAATCACATGATATTCGAAAATCAAATTTACAAGACTTTGAATCGAAGAGAAACTAAATATATGAGATGTGACCAAAGTAAGAATTATAGTTTTTACAGCTAACACAATACCCAATCATTGAGGCAGTAATTTGATACACATAAAAAATCACTTAGATATAAATAGAGGGAGGGGGATCATTATATAATAAAATAAGACATTATCTATTCTAGAGTGGGTGATATTTATACCTTTCACCATGTAATTATCATATCCCACATTGATTGTTGTGATCACAAGATATTTCTCTTGGTCTTTAATATTAAGTTGTTGTTGAGGTTTATCATCAAAACCTCCCAGATTCTATCACAGGTTTTCATAATTACTATACTCCATGAATTTGAATGATTATAGTGTAGGTGGTAAATTAATTGGTGTCTTCATTTCCACTAATTTACCAACTTTACTATTCTTATCCATTTGGCATTCATAGGATTTATTTCTAACCTTTCCACATATAAATCACCTCCCAATTCTATTAAATAAATTATCTTGATATTTCTTCCCACATTTAATGCATGTAGATGGATGTAATTTCATTCCACTATATGATTTATTTGTGTTTTCATGAGTATTGATCTTTCTTTTCATATCAAATTCATAGGTATAATGGTAATATCTAATTTCAATTTCATCCAAAATTCCACATAAGTGTTAATGGATTCATACCCCTTTTTCTTAAGCTCATGGAATTTACTCTCCATATTTTTACATAGAACATGAGGGTATTACTTAATGAGAAATATCCCCTTAAAATAATCCCATTACTTGGATTAAATTTTATCCTCATGTATTTTATTATTAATATGGTTTTATAATAGATCTTCCTTACCTTAAAAATGATAAAAAAATATGATAAAATTTTTACATTCTATGAATTAGAGAATTAAAAAAAATTCTCAATGGTTCTAATCCATAACTCAACCACTAGTGGATCAAAAGATCAACTAAAATAATATGGATATTTCCCCACGAAAGTCTCTATAATACATTTTTGTCTCTTATGAAAATTTATAACTTAATGTGACTTATATCATGATCAGTCTATGTGACCATAATAATGAAATTATGAATTCCATCTATCATAGAATTTGGTTTCACAATGGGTTGGTCATTTCACTATCAATAAAAATCATCATTAACATAGTTGATTCACCTTCCATCCATTGACTAAAACAAAAAATCGTTGCATGTAAAAAAATAATCATATTTTTAAATCACATAATCATGATAAATAATTATTTTTATAACTAATTCATGACATCATACACTAAATCTAGGAAAACTTATGTTTAACCTAGGTCATCCATATTCATCGTCTACTTTAATACTTCATAATGGTTTATACAAAAAACATGAACTATCCAAAGCATATCCCTCAAGAGTATTAGAAAAGGATTAAATCAAGCCCTCTTTGTGAATCCCAGGTGATGATTGAGTCAAATATCATTGACCCCTTTTCATTTTTATCACCCCCAAGGTACAATAGTTGCGAAGACATGTCCACTTGTAGTATCCAAACAATGATGTAATTTATTGGAAAATTAGATAATATATTCCTTTCCAAAAAATTTGGATTTTATCCTATCCTTAGACATATCTCCATATTTTTCAACAATTTTTTTAACCCTAATCTCAAAATATTATCTAAAACATTTCTCTATTACCAAAAATGAAATTTGAGGCCTCCCAGATATAAATAATACATCTTTTTAGATGAATATTCAATATATTTCAAAATTATATGGCCATGGATTGAAACAGTTAAGTGTCATTGGAAACTATATATATAACCCACTTATTTCATGAATTATCTTCAATATCTCCTATAAATATCATCCAATATAGTACCCTTAATATAAAATTACTTCTTAAAAACTTTATTCATAACTTATGGAAAATGAAATATAAAACAGGGTTTGGTTATATGCTCAGTATGAGTAAACATGGGAGATATAAATCAATGACCATTTAAAATAATAAGATAATAATAAGGTATGAGATCATAAACATAAAATCAAAAGTTCATACATAATCTATAATAGAACCTAATCATGATTCAAGGAATAAAACATTATCATTTTTTTATGAAAAATATTATAAGAGTGAAAACTCATAATAAGTTAATAAAGAACCATAATCTCATGTCACAAAATTATGGAACCAATTCAATTATAGAAACTATTTCATATTTTTATTGTTAACTTCCAAGACCATAAAAATAAAATATTCCAAGCATCACCACCCGTATCCCATAGCAGATCAAGAAAATCAATATGATTCCAATAGTAGATCAATTACATAGACTTTTATCCTAGATTAGACCATGAACATAGACTGACATACCATAGAAATATCATTAGATACAAAAAATTACCCAAATAATTGGAGGGATATACAATTACTAGGTGACCCATCACATAATAAATTTTTAATTATTCATATCATAATATCATAAAACATTTATCATATCACAACATCATAACCCATGTAAATAAAACATGTTTAGTAAATATTTCATCATTTCATTATAGCTTGACTTGTAAGAAATATGTGGGATTCATAAACATCTGATAATTATAATGAAAATCATAAAGAATATCAAGGAATAATAATGATGGTATCATTGGATAATATCCCTAATAAATTAAAATCAACATCAAAGGATGATATCTTATATTAAAATACCTTTAAAAGAACATTGAACCATTATTGAGGAAAATCCCTATTCTTCTATGAATATCAATTTTAAAATTTAAAATCATTCCAATTTTTTTAATAATAAATATAATTGAAAATAAACTTAAAAAATGTAATATATGCATCATAATATTTAGTGTTCACGACGAAGGGATATACCATTCATACTGTATAGATTAAAATAAAATATTCCCTCAAATATTTTCATAAAAAGTCAAAAAGAAACACATTTAGAAAAAGAAAAGTTGATTCCCATTGAACCATTTAGTAAAAATTCAATCATGGTTAAAAATAACTTTGATAAATCATAAAATAATAATAAAAACATTCTTTAAAATATTTATAGGAAATATAAATATTGAAGAAAATGATATTAGACCAATGAGAGAAATAAACCATGGTTTCTATAAGAACATTATTTTATCATATTAAGTACATAAAATGAAAATAATTAATGGAAAAAATGTATTATAAAAAATAAAATAAGATAATAAAATAAAATTAATTAATCATATAAGGACCACATAGTTCCCTAAAAGTAAAATCAAGAATAAACAATTCCAATTAAAATTGGATTGAAATATAAATCCCATACCTTTTTGGTAAATTTTTAATTATAATTTCCATGAAAGAATAACATAAAATGAAACTTTAAATATAATGAAATTGAGTATATTCATGATATATCATGTCAATGGGATTGTATGTACACCAAACAAATAAATTAGTTCTGAATATGGTGTAAGTATCCTCGAAATAAACGTGAGAGTAGAAATCCTTACCTCAAACCTCTCCTTTATTCAAACTATATAAAGAATAATATATAACAAAATTAAAATTTATTACACACATATACTATTATAAGTCACATAATTATAATATCTTATATTATCCTCCTAAAATATTTCAATATCCATTTATTTGCAGTCTCGCATTGATATTGTAATTTTTGGGTTTAACTACTTCATTTTTCATAAGAATTTATGTTTGTTTGTTCCATATATTGTACTTTGTTTATCATTCCATCATATAAATAATTTTAATAATGAAAGTAATATCGTATATATTCATTATATGTATATTTATTTCCATTTAATAAAATTATATTTATAAAAATTAACTACATCATTAATTTAGATGGTATGCCATATGTACCTATAAAAAATATTTGAACATTTTGTTGGATGGAACAAAAGAATAGTAAATATTAATTCAACTCTATATTAATTAATAATAAATATAAATCATATATATTAATTAAATATATCATTATTTTTTTCTTTGTAAAATGATATAGAAAAATATATTACATCGCTTCGTGGAAATGGTAGTGCACACGTACACATAAGTAATATTATTGTTCTCCAAAAAGATGGAAGGTAATAAGGTAGGTTAGATTTTGTAATTACAGAAGAATATTTATGTCATTAATAATAGATATAAACTTTAATCAAATCATAAAACCTATCAATATATATGGGTGATGAAAAATCATTTGAATCACTATGTGGAGACGGTAATTCATACGTAGACATGGGGAATACTTTAACGTCACATTTGATAGGAATTAGGGTGGATAGTAGCGGTGTATAATCATAATAAAATTTCAGTATATTTAGGATAATGAATATTTAATTTTATAAAAAATATAACATATTTATATGAGGGAAAATTTTATTTAAAAATAAAATGATCAATTAAGGTGATTTCCGCTTCTTTGAATCAACTCTTTCAGATCTCCCCTTAAGGGCCAGAAGGTTTGTGCATCAGTAATGACAAAAAATTATAAAATGAGTATAAGTAAGTGGAAATAATAATTTAGTAGGTTTTGGTTAGGTTTTTATGTTTAAATTGGTGTGGAAAAGGGAAAGGAGGTGTTCCCTTTATAATAGATGGGAGGGGCAGTCATGGACTTTTTAAAAGATTAAAATATAATTAATTCATTCTGAATCCAAAGGGTTCCAAATGGACTATAGATGGGAAAAGGATGATATTTTTGACCATATACTATCCACATTATATTTTGTTAACATTTTTATGATATTTATGTGATTTAATAAAATATTAATTTCATAAAATATCATTATTTACTATTCAGAGGCTTTTCAATTAATTTGAATTAATATACATAAATAAAAAGTTTTAATTCGAATCTAGTTCATTAAAAAGTCTAAATTATGTCATAATTATGCAATTTTGTTTTCAAACACTATAAATCAGTCAATTTTTTTACTGTTAATATGTAAAAAATCATTTATTTATTTTATTAATTGAAGAAATATTGCATCAACATTTCATAAGTATTAAAGGTAATTAAATAATTACTAAAAAGTATAAGTAAATTCCTATCCTGAAAATAATTTTATTATACTGAAAATAAAAATTTATATTCCTTCATCACCTTATTTTGTTTCATTGTGGGCACTTAATAGATATTTAGTAGTTAGAGAGTTACATATTGGATTTTTTATTTACATAAACATTATATAAATCATTTTTCTGTACAAGTATCTATTAAAAATTTTATTTTTAGGCCAAAGTGTTAAATGTATAATCCCAATCATAAATAAAATTATTTTGAAAAATTATGACCTCACCATTTAGTTTAACTTATATTAACCTGATTTACTCTTTACAGAGGTCATAAATTTTATTAAGGTTACTATTCATATTGCACTAATTCAAAACGAGACTATTTAGCAATCTTGAACCAAAAGATTGAAAATTTTGAATCTGTTTTATCATTTTGAATTTTAATATGTGGTAGAGATCAATTTTAATATAAACATGTAATACGAGTAATATGATATGAAGATCAGTTTTTAGATAAATACAACTTCAATCTTAAAAATGGATTTATACTTATCCTATTCCAAAAAATTGATGATAATAAATTAAAATGAATATGTAATATATAAATACTATTAATATAATTAAGATAACTTATTTATTTACTTTATTAATACTAAGGTGATTGTGCATATAAAAACTGTTTTTATTGAAAAAATATACTTTATTTTCAATGGTTTTTATTTTCAAT
The DNA here is from genome assembly GCA_963277665.1 of Viscum album. Lineage (NCBI taxonomy): Eukaryota > Viridiplantae > Streptophyta > Magnoliopsida > Santalales > Viscaceae > Viscum > Viscum album. The sequence continues at coordinate 406,610,198 of OY728129.1, read as the reverse complement.
TTTTTTAATTAGTAATAAATGAATTAATTTTATACATATTTAATCTATATTATTTTCATAATTTAGTTATTAATATTCATACTGTCCTTTCTAAAGGCAATATGGTAACCATATGATGATATTTTAATAATATATCATGGTTTGTTCTATCATGGTGTAGCGTGTAACATAACCTATCGATGTAATTAAATATATCAGAAAAAATATTTCATAAAATCTCAAGGGGTTTCAATTATAATTTTAAAATAAAATATTTTGGTTATATGAATAATATATTCCTAATAAGTTAATCAATAATTTATTTGAAATAATAATAATGAATAATTAATGATTTGAAAATCTTTTTTCTGTTATGATCTGTTTTTACACTATATTTTGAGATTTTATTTAAATATAAGATAATAAAATAATAATATTTTAATTTTATAAAATGATTATAATTATTCTATTAGACATAATAATAAAAACATAAGATGTATTTTTAGTATTTTTTTAAAAATATGGTTTTAGATGAAAATATAGTTTTTATAAATAATATGACTTTCATGACAATATTTTTATATAAGTATGATTTGGAAATTCCAGATAAATATTTATGATACCAAATATTTATTTTATATTATTCAATATAAATTAAAAAAATGTCTAAAAATAAATATTTGATATTTTAAAACATAATTAATATTTTATCAAATTGTTTAGTCAAATATATTTTTTATTTTAGTATTATTTTTTATCACCATTATAAATTGAATCCAATGAAATATATTTATAATTAATGGGTAAAAATTATTTAATATGTAACTCTTTATTTTTGAGCATAAAAATTAGGATACCTTAAGTAAAGACTAGTTACTGACATAAAAGAAAAATTTGTAAAAGTAAATAATATACAAGTAAAATACCTAAATCATTGTTAAAAAATTTTATAATAGAGTGGATAAGGTGTTCATTAACCTTCTCTCATACCCATTAATTTAATATTCAAATTTGGATCCACTCGACATGTTTATCAAGTGGTTCCTTTATATTAATTTGAAATATTTACAAAAATTCTATTCCAACTGCTTATAAAAGGGGCCTTACACCACCCCTTCACGACCATCCAAAATATTTAGTTTCCACATTAAACCCTACCCATTTTTCAACTCATATTATAATAATTCAATCTATTGAGCTTTAGGTCATAATTGATCATCCTATTGCATATATTTCTATGGGATCCTCCATGGAAATCTCCACATTCTCAAAGTGAGTAATTATTTTTACATAACATCATTATTTTATTTCAATATTTTACAATAAATATTTTCAAATAAATATTTAATGAAATCATTATTTCTCATATAATAAGTGTTACTATTCTATGGTAATAATCATTAATCACATTTTACCATTTTCTATTAAGAAAAATGAAACTGTAATTCATGCGTTGTGTGGACTACCGCCTCCACAACCCAATGTGTTTCATTTTCCTACACCACCGAAAAAGGATGGTATAAAAAAATAATTTAATAAATAATTTTTATATTTCTATAATTTTTTATCAAAAAATAAAAATTTTACCCATTTATATCATTCAATGGAAAAAGAAATCCTCATCCATGAAAATGTCTATACTATAACCTCCTTGGAACTATTGAATATATTTTTTCATTGCATCACCACCTTAAATGGATTTTTTATGAAGACAGTTTTAAAGAATAATTTTTTTTTGACATCATTAAGTTTATGATATGAAAAATAATATAAACTATTAATTATATTATAAACAAATGATTATCATTTGTTCTGTTTTTTAATACTAGCATACCCAGAGGAAAATGATTTGTTCTTTCTATGTAATAATGTTATATAAAATATATTCTCTTTATACACCTTTCCTATTCAGATATATCACACTAATATAAACTAAATAAGATCATTATTCATTTGATATAATTATAGTATAATTAAACAAACCAATAATCATCCATTAATCATGGTAAGTTCAAGTTTAGGTTAATTTTACCACCTATTAAAAAGTACTAGGAATTTGTATCATGGATGAATAATATAATTTATTTAATAGAAAAATATGATAAATTTTTTTTATTTAATTTTTTATTTTATCTATGGTAATATCAATACTTAAAATATTATCAAAAATCACCTTTCCATCTTTAAGTTACACTAGAACAAGCTGATCATTGATTTCAACCTCATGGACTATAACACAAATTACTATGAAATTAGATTATAGAATTAAAAATATATTTTAACATAGGTTAAAAAACATTATATTACCTAATAAATATTTAGTTTTGAAAATTAATATATACCAATTCAATTTTTAAGAAACTAGTTCAAAGAGATAATGATTACAAGCACCCCATGCTGAAAAAAGAAAAAACAAACTAAGCTATATATTTTCATGCAGAATGATTATAATGAGGTTTATAAATGTTATAATTATGAATATATTTCTTGGGTATGAATTTAATTATCTTAATTTAATTATTTTGGACATTTGGTGTGATTTTTGAATGAATCCGAACTGATGAGTGGGTTTTCATGTAAAATTATGCACTTAGAGACATGCTTGGTATTGTGAACCTAATATCATTTATGAGGTGTATATACTACATATTTGAGATATAATATATTAAATTATCTTTTAATCATTTTATTTTATGTTCAATTATATTCCCTCACATTCAAGGGATTTTGATTCAAATGTTTCTAGATTTTTATAGTTTTCGGTGTCTCAATTTTTATTCATTGAGACATAATAAATCTTTACACCATATTTAAATTTTACGGTGAATTAAATTTCTAGGGATATATTTGTATCATAATTTAATGACCCGACCCCTAAAGACCGAAGTCAATGCATTATTTTAATACATTGGCATAGATACAATTTTCAAATCTCAAAGGACATACCAATTTATCAGTCTTGGAAAATATATCACTTACATGAACCTTACATTAAAATTCATAAAATAAAATACAACATAAATAATGCTTTTAGAACATAATCATTCTTCTAGATTAACCCTTTATATAAATATTAATACATATCTTTGCGTCCTGGGAAAATAAATTATAAGAAAGGGGTGAGCTCAGATTCTTAGTAAGGGTAAATAATACAACAAAAGCTTTCATAAATAAGAATAAACTTTTAAGGAAAGTTATAAAACTAAAATAAATTTTAAAAATAATCTTGATTATAATATGTAAGGAATAAATTAAATAATTCTATTTAAACATTCACATAAATATTATACTAGTAAAATAATCACATGTAATTTCCATATCTAATATCATAATGAGGGGACGCATAATGATGGAATTTTCAAGCATATCGTCAAAGCCTCGACCAAGACATATAAAAATATATGTTTAAGTCCTCATAAAAATCCATATATTAAAATAAATGGGTAAGGCCTCAACTAATTACACATCTAGTTTATCTCATGAGACTTATCGATGCATTGAGGGGGTACATCGGGCCCCATCCATCACTTACTAAGTCCACTACATCCCTCATATAAAAATGGTGAAACAAAGAAAACATAAAAATTCATATTAAAACTATCATACTAAATTTTAATACATTAAACATAAAGCATTAATGGAATCAAAATAACACTTCCATAGTCAAACACATCATAAACCCTTCAATACAGTATAGTAGAATTCATCATAAATAATCAACCTAAATTAATCATAAAATACTACAAAGTATGTTGACATATATGAAAATAATCTAATAAAATTATTTAAAATTTATTGAGAAAAATACCCTTTTTTCTTTGAAATAATTTATTAAAAAATCTACACATTTATAAAAGAATACATTTAAAAAAATATTTTTTAATCAAAGTGTCCCACACCACTTTGAAACATTTGAGAGAAATTCAAAAATTAACATTTCAAAATAATAATTTCCTTATAAATAAATCCATCAAACCATTTTGAAAACATAGACATGAATGAAAATTATTTAGAGGATTGAATCTTAGAAACATTTAAAATGATGTCTTAGTTAAAGAGTCCCTTACAGAAAACCTTAAACAGATTCTTTTTGAAAACAATTTTATGAAATATGGACATGGATTATAAATATTTCCCAATAATTAATTACATATAAAAAATCTCTGATAATAATGAGATTACAAAATTAACCCTTACCTCATACTTTCCTTTAGTTGGATGTGCCTTAACCTCCTCCACTTCAGGTATCTCCTTTTGATTTGAAAAGAAATGACTCCTTAGGTTGGATTTATTCCAAAAGAATAGCCTCTAAGATGAATTGAGGGATGTTTGGAGAGAAATGGATAGGGTTTGGATGATCCAAAGGGATTTAGAGGTGTGAATAAAAGATAAGGAGAGGTTCCCTTTTATAAGAGAGGGTAGGGGATCTTCTAGAAACTCCAAAACTATTAATATAATATAAATTAATTATCAATTTTTAATAGATCTAAACTATGTTGTTTGTAGGATAAGATGAGTATGTGTCGAAATTCCTTCAACCAATGAATTTTAGACACGTTTAGGTCACAATATTAACCATATAATTTGTCTTTAAACCTTAGCTAAACAATTTATCTCTTACTCTGACTAATTCTCTTTTTATACTATATGGTTTATATAGTTACAATAAAATGAAAAAAATCCCAATTTGATCATTTATGAAATATTTAAAATTATCCATGTTATTTTCATAAAATATATATTTTTAAGATTTTTATATCATTTAATAAAATATTATTAATTTTAGAATATCATTTATGTCAATTTTGATACTATTTATTAATTGACTTTAAAAAAATCATAACTTGATTCTTTTAAAATAACTACATTAAATCATCCCTAAAATTCTATACGCATCCAATAAATTCATGGTTGACATCAAATATTACAAATTACTTTATTTTTAACACTATTAATATCATTTAATTGATTGTTTCTTTAATAAATCAATTACTGCATCATCATTACATCACTATTTAATTTAATTTTTTAATTTATAAAATTATAAATAAATTACCATGACATAGATAAACATTTTATCATTCTAATGAATATTTATAGTTTACCATATCACTTATAAAACCTTATATTAAAAATATTTTCCTTATTAAAAAACAAATATAACTAAATTGGATTTCTTTAAATATAATATCATAAATATATTAAATGCATACAATTGGATCTAAGTGGTCCCAAAATAGACCAAAGGATTATTTTTTTCAAAAAAAAAACTCATCCAATTATATAAGGACATGTGTTATGGTTATTTTATAATGCTTATTGTATTATTTTTACCCTTAATTACCTAATTTACCCTTAACTGTGGTAAAAAAGTACTAAAGTTATTATTCACCAAAAATTAAGTTTTTATTATTAGAGAAAAAATTTCATAATAATTACAACCATATATTTACATTTTTCAAAATTTAATTCACAAAAATAAAAAAATTAATTTTGATGGTAATCCCGTAGACATGGCGAGACGGCGGGTAAAAGGGACGTTCAAAAGTTCAATAAATTCTTATATTTAATTTAAATATATAAATTATTATAAAAAAAATTGTATTAATATATGCATTAATGATCTATTATTAAACTAAAATAAATTTAAAGTATACTTATTATTTATATGAAAGGTCAATTTTTAACTATAATGTAGTATTTTTCACTATTCATAAAAAATGAAACTTCTCAGAAAAATACAAAAAATTAACCCAAAACCAAATTTGATATTATAAATTAAAAAATTAAGTCCATTTTAAAAAATTTATTTTAAAAATTTCCAAAATTTAGTTTTAAAATAGGTTCTTCATTAGAAGTCTATGATACTCTCTTTAGAAAAATATATCCTTTTGATGCGTAAAATTGGATTCCTTCATATCATAAGCATATAAAACAATTTGGCTGAATTCCAAAAAAATAATTAAATATATAATATATAAATTTCATAATTTGGTTAATACTATTCATTCCCACCGATGTAACGACTAGGTTATAATAGTCGTATTAAAATAATGATATTTAATTATATATCATTGTTTATTTAATCTTGGTGTTCTATGAAAAGTAATATATTGAAGAGATTTAATTTAATTGAGAAATACTATGAAATAATGGGGTGTAACATTCTCCCCTCCTTCAATAAATTTATTACTTTCAATTTAAACTCGATAATGAAATCCCACATCAGAAAAAGGATTAATGAGACATATACTTTAAATTAAATCAAGGTAAGTATGGTGATCACCATAGATAACACATACTAGGGTTTTATATAAGAAAAAATTGAAATAAAAGATAAATATAACCATCATATTATGATAGAGTGATAGAGAACCTAGTCAGGAGAAAGTTAACAATAAAAAATCTATAAATCTGTAATGATCTAAGAGACTATTTGATTCATCAGAAAATAATGTACTAGGATAACATTTTTGTTTAAAGATACTTTCCCTAGAGTTGAAGGATTAATTTAAATTATAACTTAGTTGATTTCTTTCCATGTCATAAGGATAATATCATCCTTTGATTACGATTATATCATATATTTTTTTCATTCCATAAACCTAGAAATAAGTGTTAAAAAATGATTTTTTTCACACCTGAAGTACTTAAGAAATCATAAGATCTATGAGTCTTTCCTTTAGGTTTTTTAAATGTTTACTGAACCCACAATGGTTAGTACATGTTATCTAATATGATAAAATATAACTTAATCTCAACCAACAATATCCAATGTTCAAATTAATCCATTCCAACCTCAAGACTCATCAAAATATATTTTTCCAAATTCACAGTCCAAAAAATTATAAGGAAGGTATCTAAATTTACAAAATAAAATTAACACTATATTTCCCAAAACAATATAATTAATATCTTTTTATCATGTTTCAAAATATATGAATACCTTGATCAACTTAAAATCTTAATGAAAATATGCATTCTTCCAAATACATAATGAAGTAACACTATAGTACAATCCTTATATATAACATAACTCTTAAAACCTGTACGTTGATGATAAAATACTCAAAGGACGTAATTATTAGATTCAAACCTAATCACATTAATAATTTATCTTCATCCATAGTAGTAATATAATCTTGACCATGATCCGTTATCCCCTTTTATGGTATATTACTTTCTTGCATGACACACTAATTTGTGTTTTGTCCCATATACTTTCAGTTAAAGCATTGTACATTAGAAACATATTTCTTATCCTTGAAATCCCATGAATTATTGCATTTCACTCCACACATTTAGAAAAATCCCATTACTTTTAAGAAAGTACCAAGGTGTTTCTTTCCATAATCATCACATGTGAAAAAAAAATACTTATTTCCCTTATTTAATTTAACAAAAGTTTTCCTAGCTTTCATTTTATTTCGAGGATTCCCTCCGAATCCATGATACTTAGAGTACTCTTAACCTATCCTTCTATCACTTGATATTATATCTTCATATGATAAGAATTATTGGGATACTATTTCCCTTATAAATATTTTCTCAAGACCATTAAAGATATGATCCTGCTTACACATTGGATCATGTGCATCAGTGAGGTTCATATTCCTTATACTAGGCACCATTCATCAATAAAGACATACACTAGATTAGATGAAATAATAAAGTATAATCCAAAAACTATCAAAATTGTAAACATAAATTGAATCATTTTTGCATATCTAATATCATAAATATTGTTTATTTGGGGAAATATTTACTTTTAAATAATTCATAATAGTTTGTAAAGATAATGTGAATTTTCCTAAGCGTATCCACCAGGAGTGTCAAACTATGTGCGCAGTAAAGACCTTTTTCATGTACCAAGTTACACCGAGTCAGGCCTGACACACCATGATAGAGTTGTTACTCTTAGGTATATCTGTGTTAGAACAACGTCCTCCTATAGTATCCAGATAGGGAAGTATTGATATGAAGACCCATATAATCTATATTTTACCAAAATTCTAGGATGTTCTTGTATACTTATCCTTAAATTATATATAAGGACCCTCCCATAAACATTACATGTACTAGTGTTTTTAAATATAATTCACATTCGAGGATCTTTTTAGTTTAGAGTTTTATAGAACTAGGAAAAAATATTACAAGGTATAACCATACATTATATGTGGACAGTTATACTCGGTATCCACCTTTTCGACCAAAGGAAACCCTTTTAAAATAAAAAAATATTCTTTTCATGACACTTCTTCAATAATTTCATCAAGGAATATTCTTATTCTTTACCAATCATAAGACTTATGATTTTTTTTAAAACTTGGGATAATCAGAAAAGTTTAATAAGGGACAAAAATAAAGTAAATCATTAGTCCTATAAAAACATGAAAACCCATTAAAAAGTATTCTTACAAACTTATTATCAAGGATAGAAAATCATGTTGATGCCTTGGGACATCATTACCATATCACTCTTAAAATCAACCTTAAAAATAGAATAACCATTTGTTCAACTTCCACCTCTGGAATACCCAATTCATTAGAGGTCTATAATGGGGATCACCCTTTTTATAAGTTATATCGGGCTCACCCTTCTTTCATTAGCTATAATTGGGCTCAACCCTTCTTATAAGCTATATTGGGCACACCCCTGAGATATAATGGGACTCAAACCTTCTTATAATCTATATCGAGTTCACCCATTAAATGTACAAGCACCAAAACATATAAGATTTCAATTTTCAACATGGCACTCGTAAAATTTCAGTTTAATTCATAATATAACCAATCTATTTTCAAAAACCAATTTAAAACATTTATAAAATATAATTTTAAATCAATGTCTCCCATACCACTTTGAATATTTTAAAATAATATTCAAGAATTAATATTTTAAAACATTTATATCCATATTAATAAATATATAAAATCATTTTTAAAACATGAACATGAATGATAAATATTTAGAAAAATAAATCTTTAAAACACTTAAAACACTGTTTTAGTTAAAGAGTCACATACCACTTTGAATATTTAAAATTTAAAACACATTAAGGTTGAACATTTAAAAAAACATTATATTACATTATTATTGAACAAATATGGATATGAAAATTCAAAGGGGCTGTATATACACATTATAAATGAATAAAGGTGCATATCATCCAGAATTGTCTTCATGAAAAGAGATTGAGATGAAATCCCTTACCTTAAGTCTGAATCATCACGTACAATCTTTATCTTCCTGAATAATAAACATAGGTTAATTATTTAATTTATTAAGAACCTTTATAATTTTATTATTCATTTTATATGACTATTATCATGTCATAACAATTACTTAATTATTTATATCCAAATCAGGCATTTTGTCAATATTTGGTACTCAAGTTGAAAATTAACATGGTAGGATGTCAATAGTCCATGAGGTCATAAGTCCATCATATCTAGAATAATATCCATGACATAACAATAATTTTTTTTATTAATTATACCTTTAAATCCATTCATGAAATATGGATATGAAAAATGAACAACATTACAATTATGGAGACAGTAAGTCATACGTATGCATTAGTATCGTCTTCATTTTTCATTGATCATTATGAAAAGAAGAAAATTACTATTTTATATTTCCAAAAATTATCATAACATAATTAATATCTTGTTAATAATTTAAATATACTTATATATATCATATAAGTGGTGTAGTGAATAAAAACAAATCACATCGCTTCGTGAAGGTGATAACTCACACGTACACATGAACGATATTATCATTTTTATGTGCATGGAAAGTAAGGATTTAATTGATATATTATTATCCTATAATGATTAATATGTAATTAATATCATATATGAACATTAATTCCATTATTATAATATGTTTTTAAAGACAGTGATGAAAAAAAAACTATATCGGTTCATGTGGCGGTAGCCCGCCGTACACACGAATGAAAAGTTCATTTCCCATTTGATGAAATTGTAGATGGATTAAGGAGATGATATTAACATAATAATATATAATTATATTTATGATAATTTATTTATTATATAATCACAGTTTTAGGATATTTGAAGGAAGTGGAAGAATAAATATAATAGAAACACTTAAATAAAAACAATACATCTTTTTTAGTTGATCACATTTGAAGAACACCTTAACACCTATAAAGAGGGTGTTCTGCCTAAAATAAGGATACAATAATGTGGGGAGGGATTTTAGGAATTTTTTTGGGTATATATTGGATTAACCAAGAGGTTTTGGAAGTATAAGTAATAGAGAGGAATGAGTTCACTTTTATAGGAGAGGGGAGGGGCACTTTTGAAATTATTAAACGTATTAAATTAATATAAACTCATTTTCTATTCAAAATGGTCCAAAAATAATTTTTTTATAATATATGATGATTTTGGGTCGAAAAAATATCATCCAATTAAAATTAAACAAGTGTTGAATATTTTTTACTCCTAATATTTTTAACTACTTTTAACTCTTACCGATTTATCAAATAATTTACACTTTGAGAGTTAAAATGATTACCAAATCATGCCAAATGACCAATGAATGAGTAATTAATGACATTTTTAGATTCATAAAAACTTTTTGGGGGGAATATTATATTTTTATAAATTTAATATCATTTAATTAAATATTTTATATTTTGAAATATGAATTTTGTCAATTTTGGAACTATTCATACTTGACTTTTTTAAAAATTCATAACAACTTGATTACTTCTGAAAAACTACATTAAATAAATCCTAAAATGTCATAGTAATCAAAAATATTATTATATGACATCAAATATATCAAGTTAAATTTATTTTAATATTATTAATATCATTTATTCGATTTTTTCCTTAATAAATCTATTATATCATCATTTTTGTGTTACAATTAAATTTAACTATCTAATTATTAAAAATTATAAATAAATTAACTTGACTAAGGTAATATTTTTTGATTTCTAAAGACTATTTATAGTCTAAGATATTCCCTATATAACCCATATTAAAATACTTTACTTTTTAAAAACAAAAGTGTAACAAAAATGACTATTCATTGAATATAATATTATAAATGCATTAAATTCATCCAAGTGGCTACAAGTGGTCCTATAATCGACCCAAGGATGATGATGGTAAGAATAAACTAATCCAATTAAATTAGGAAAAGCATTAGGAAAGTTTTATATTATTATAATATTATTTTTACCTTTAATTACCCGATTTACCTTTAACAAAGCTAATAAAATATATTACTAAAGTTTCTATTCATAATGTACAAAAATAAGAGTGACCTATTTAAATAATTTGAAAATTATTATTCAAAATATGGAATCAATTTTTTCAAATTAAAAACATAGAATTGACAGAAATTAATTAAAAATTAATCCCATTGACGAAATAAGAAAACATTTTTTTATATAAAACGTTCAAAAGTTTATAAAGTTTTTATATCCAATTTCAATGTGAACTTTATTCCAATGAACAAAATTTTATTAAATGATAAAAAAATAATATAAATATACTTAAAAAAATATTAAATAGAGAATCTAAATATATAAATAACTTATATGAAAAAGTAGTTTTGAATGAAAATGCAGTACTTTTCACTGTTCATTAAAAAATGAATATTATCAGAAAAATACCAAAAATTCAACCCAAGTAAATTTTTATGTCCCAATTAAAAATAAGAAGTTTATTTTTTCAAATATAATATATAAAATTAAATGTAAAACTATATTTAACATGAGTTCTCCATCAAAAGGCGGTAAAACTGCATTTTTAGAAAAACACTCATTTGTCTGTAAAATTCTATTTTTTCTTATATAATGTATAGAAAGTATATAAGATGAATTTTTATAAATAATATTTAATTTATATTACCTATAAATTTAATTAATAAAATCTATCTAGAGTGATTTAATTATTTTGTATACTCACTTATTTTCATTTAAAAAGTTTTTTTTCTTTAGAAAAACACATCCTTTAAATTCAATTGGTTTTTATTTAATTTCATAATTAATTTGGTAAACAATGAATCATTATATAAACATGTGTAAACCATATTTTCAAAATTCATTTTATCCTTTTCATTCCCACCATTGTAATGGCTATGTGATAAATATCATATTAAATAATAATATTATGTTGTTAATTTAAACTAAATGTTGCGTATTATGTATGCTATCGAACATAGTGTTTCCTTTTTAAAAAATAAGGATGTTACTTTCTCTATTGCTTTGGAAAATTTCATCCCCATAATTTGAATTTGGGGTCAGTAATTAAGGTTTGAATTTTCAAAATACCTTTATTGCAATCCCACATCAGAAAACGGATTAACAAGTCTTCTATATTAAAATAAAGGAAAAGTATGAAGGTCAAAACAAATAACACATACTAGGGTTCTATGTAGAAAAAATGGATATGGAAGAGAAAACTAACGATCAAGTTATGATGGATAATAATAGAAAATATTTTTAAGAAAAGGTTATCAATCACAAAGCTATAAAATTTGTGATGGGTTTAATGGTCTTTGATCCTGTATTAGGAAAAGTAAATGGAAAACGTTTTTGTTTTAAGATCCTTTTCATAGAGTTGTGGAATTCATTTACTACATACCCTAAAATCATAAGGAAATATAATTACTTCATTTTTAGATTTTCATTCTTTAATCAATTTAGACTATAAAATCATATTTTCCTCCAAATGATGATTATTTAAGAAGAATTTGGTTTTACGCCTGAAACACCAGAATCAACTTCTAGAGAATCACATAATTCATAAATAATTAACTATCTATTCATCTGGTCTTGAAACATTAACCAAAACCAACAAGTTTAGGAAAAGATCAGATAATTTGACAAAAATAATAAACAATTGTATGAATAAAAACTACTTTTAATCTTTAAAAATAAAAAGTAATACCCAAAGTCCAACATAGACCATTTGATAAATAATTGTCCTTAAAATTCCTCAAAATAATAAAAACTAATATTGAAACCCAAAATTCAGAAGGATTTGATCATATAGACTTCCATGATAGTTTTAATATTTACCTCCAAATAATATCAACCACTCTTAAGGTCTTATACCAAAAAGTAATTAACCTAAACACATATTCTCTAAGATAGGTTAATCATTTCCATAAATAACCTAATTCCCCATAAGTCTACAAATGAAATCATAGATTCTTCCAAAATATAATTCAACCACTAATCCTTAATTAAAATTGAATTTTATTCTATTTAACTTAATCATATAATGTTCCCATAATAGTGAATGTCTTCCAAAATAACATTTATCTCTTAATCACCAAATCATTTTCCAATACCAAGGATATCCATTTGATAAAACTTATGTTCCCAAAATATACTTATTCTTATTTCATCAACTAATTTAACTAAAAACAAAAATTTATACTAACCAGAGACTTCATGTAGGCCAATGGTAGTCAATAAAGCCTTGTCTCACTTCAGTTGTGGGTTCGATTCCTACAGCTATGTCCGATGCGACATGTTGTCACATAGTATGTATGTTTTTCTTTTTCAATAACTATATAATTTTATAACATTCCCAAAAATGAGATAAAATATTCAAAAATAACCGTAAAATATGTTAACTTCAACGTTTATCTCATGTATTTCATTTTTCATCTAAAAAGTAATAAACCGTAATAACCTAAAAAATAAATGTCTCTAAAAATACCATTAATCACCTTAAAATTTTGGAACATAAAGCCTCAAAAGGGATTTCTAAGATATTGAACTTATGATCAACCTGAAAATTATAAAATCATATGATATCCCTATCTCTTAAGGAGACATCCAAATCTCTAAAGTTGTTTAAACCATCATCTGATACCAACTATAAGGACTCACCCTCAAACGTTACATATACTAGTGTTTTTGAACTAGAATTCACATTTGATGATCTTTTCAGTTTAGAGTTTTAGAGAATTAGGAAAAAATATTTCATGGTTTACCCTTATATTATATAACTATTGAAAATTTTGTTATTTTCAATGGTACTTTTGCGATAAGATCCCGTCGTAAAAAACCATATTTACAACGACAACTTCGCCCGTCGCAAATAGCTAACTCATTGTATTTAAAAAATACTTATTTGTGACAGACCCTTTGAAAAAAAATTAAAAAAAATTAAAAAAATAATATTAATAAAATAATAATAGTAATATTAAATAATATTAATTAAATAATAATAATTAAATAATAATAATTAAATAATAATAATTAAATAATAATATTATAAATAACAATAATAATAAAATGATAATATTTATATTAATAATACTAATAATATAGATAATAATAATAATAATAATAATAATAATAAAATAGTATTAATAATATTAATATTAATAAGAATAATGAAAATATCTAAATAATAAAAAATTATAAAATAATAAAAAAATCAATATTCAGAAAAAAAAATAATAAAATAATAATAATAATAATAATATAATATTAAATAATAATTTTAATAAAATAATCAATAAGTAATAAAATTAGAAAAATAATAATAAAATTAAATAAATAATAAAGTAATTAAATAATAAAAAATTAAATAATAATAAAAAACACAATATTCACATTAATATAAAAAAACACGTTATGTATAAATGTAAATTTATATTATTACAAAACAAAATGACATTAAAATGTTTTATTATATAATGTAAATATATCACTGGGGGTCTTCTGGAGGAGTTGATATCACTAGGGGGTCTTCTGGAGGATCTGGAAGAGCCGGAGGAGATGGTAGAGGGAACTCCATCCCTAAACCCTAAGTCAGACAATGCATATACTCTATCGTCTGCTCATTCTATTGCTGCCATTGACACATCACCACCTCCTCCTACTACTGCCGTCGACAGATATTTTCATGCTCCCTACACATACCATCTATATGCTCACTTTGAGCTTGAAGTTGCTCATGATAATGTGTAGCAGATGAAGATGACTCTCCACGAGCTCCTCTCAAGCTGGATGCTGATATTGCAGAAGTCCCATAATAAATTCTGGGAATCAATCGAGAGTCAATATAAACAACTCAACCTTTCTCAAATCTATACTAGGTCACTTGCATCCACGCTACCTCATCAAATTAGTGGGCACTGGTCTGACCCTCAGTCTCGACCTGAATCTTAGTCTGCATTTAAGATGTTGCGACCTCATATGAATCCTTCAATTGCAATTTAAAATTAAAATAGTGAAAATATTATTTATAGTTAATTTTAAAGCTCAAAAAAAATTACACTGACCAAAATCTGACACTGAAGACCACCCCTAATCTTTTTAGTGACCGGATCACTATACATCCTCATATAAACATCGAAATTCGAAATATTGGTCTGTTCAACTACCTATAAGAATATAAAATAAACATTTTACATTTTATGTTATATAAATTATTTATAAAAATTACTTACCATATGTTCCCAATGTATATTGAATGTATGACTATCGTCTTGAAGTGTCACCTCATGTCTCCCCTGGTTTTTTCGACCTACCGATGATCTCCTCTAAAAACGATCACCCATTTAGTATGAACATAATTCATCCCAAACTTGAGATGAAATGTAATCAGTTTGGTGGGTGTGAAAGGACTCAGAAAACTCTGTCACTTCTACTTTCTTCATTGGTTTCCTTATCAAATTATGCAAAAACTGACAACAAAACCCACACATAAACCCCTCCAATGCCTTCCAGATAGCACCACACATGCTCTCATCAATGGAATACCATAATCCCTACAAATAAATTATAATATCAAGTTATTAATTAAATAAAATTAAAAATAACAATTATTTATTTATGTACCAGCCAATGATCTAACATGTGGTGTTGAACATAAAAAAAATCTGATCCCATGTGACACATGTTTCAAAAAAAATTATGCAATATAGAAATCCCTATATAATAGCTTTATGTAAAAATATGTGAAAAAAGAACAAATAATCAAACATTTAGTATATAAATTTAATAATGAAAACTAAGTAAAATTAATAATTAAACATACCTCTACATGTGCAGATCGAAGCCAAGATATGGACATTGCTCCAGGATATAGTTAGGAATCATCAATCATGCAAGAACACACCCCCTTTGAGTCCTCCCTGAACTGCCAATATTCTGAGGGATAGATGATCCAACATCCTGCTTGTCTAAAGGTAGATTAGCCCATACAATGGAAGAAACAAATCTTCATCTAATGTCTATGTTATAAATATCATATTAAATTATAATATAAGTTTTTCATTTAAGATAAATGTGGTGTATCATGTATGTTATGAAACATAGTGTTTCATTTAAAACAATTTCGCATGTTATAGTTTATCATTGGTTTTTGTTCACTATTCTATTATTTTTAAATCTAATTACTATGTTTTATACTAAAATTACTTTGATACCAACTTTAACGCCCTAATCCCAAAAGCCCAGAGTCAGTGCATTATTTTAATACATTTGTATGGATACAAGTGTCGAATCCCAACGTACTAATCAGTTTAACAGTCTTGGAAAATAGATCACATACAATAACCTTACATTAAAATTCATAACATAAAATATAACATAGATAATGATTTTATAAATCCATTATTCTCCTATATTAATCCTTTATATCAATCATAATACACATCTTGACATCATGGGAGAATAAAACATAATAAAGGGGTGAGATTCGATGATCAGAAGTAGTAAATAATATAGCAAAAGCTTCCATAAATAAGGATAAAATTTTAAGGCATGGTAAAAACTAAAACACAATACTTTTAAACACAATCATAAGAATAATATGACAAGAATAAATAAAATAATTTCATTTAAATATTCACATGGACATTCTACTAGTCGAATAATCACATGTAACATCAATAACTAATATCATAAAGAGGGAGTGAAAGATACCAGACATCTGAAACATAACATAGAGTCATAATCCATGATATATGAAAATAAATGGTTAAGGAATCAGCTAAATCCCTATTTAAAAATAAATGGGAAAGGCCTCAGCCAAGTCTAGATATAGTTTGTCTCATGAGACCTATCGATGCATCAAGGGGCTATAGTAGGACCTGATCATCACTTACTAAGTCCAATACATTCCTCATATGAAAAGGGTGAATCAAAGGAAACATAAACATTTATATTAAAACTAGTATACTAAATGTTAATAAATTAAACATAAACCATTAATGGTATGAAAATAGCACATCCACAATCAAACATATCATAAACCCTTTAATACAATATGGTAGATTGTATCATAAAAACCCAACCATAATTAAGCATAACATCAAAAAAGGATGTTGAAATAGATTAAAATAGTATAATAAAATCATTAAAAAATTCTGGAGAAAAATACTCTTTTTATTTGAAATCATTTATTCAAAATCCACATATTTACAAAAGAAAACATTTAAAAATAGATTTTTGGATTTAAGTGTCCCATAACAGTTTGAAAATTTTTATATAAATTAAAAAACTAATATTTATAAATATTAATTTTCTTATAAATAAATATGTGAAACATATTTTGAAAACATGGACTTGCATGAGAAATATTTAGAGAAATAAGTCAAATAAACATTTAAAATGATGTCATAGTTAAAGAGTCCCTTACATAAAACCATAAAAAGATTAATTTTGAAAACATTTTTAAGAAACATAGACATGGATGATAAATTTTCCCCAATCAATACTTATGTATAAAAAATCTTAGATAATAATGAGATTGTTAAACTAACCCTTACCTCGTACTTTCCTTTAGTTGGATGTGCTTTAACCTCTTCTTCTCTGGGTATCACTTTCTAATTTTCATAAATGGAATCCATAGGTTAGCTTTCATCCCAAATTATGGCCTCAAGGATAAATTTAGGTAAGTTGGGAGGAGAAATGTATAGGTTATTGACCATAAAAATGGCTTTATAGGTGTTAATATAAGCGAAGGAGAGGTGACATTTTATAAGAGAGGGGAGTGACACTTTTGGAAACTCCAAAACTATTAATTTAATATAAATTGATTTTTGATTTCATATATTTCCAAATTGAGTTATTTAGATTATAAGATGAGTAAGGGTTGAAATCCTATCAACTAATTAATTTTAGTCATGTTTTGGTCAAAATATTAACCTTATCTTTAGGTTTAACCCCTAGTTAAACAATTTAACTCTTACCATGACTACTTGACATTTTACACTATAACATTAATATAGTCACTATAAAATGCCAAATGAACTCCAATTGGATAATATATGTCATATTTAAAATTATCCTAGTTATTTTTCTGAAAAATATATTTTTTTATGAATTTTAAATCATTTAATAAAATATTATCTATTTTAAAATCTTATTTTTGTCAATTTTGACACTATTTATTACTTGACTTATTAAAAATAATCATAAAAAATTTATTACTTTCAATAAAATATATTAAATAATCCATAACATGTCAATTTTATCCAAAAAAATAATGTATGGCATCAATTATTTCAAATTATATTTATTTTAATAATATTAATATCATTTAATTGATTCTTCCTTTAATAAATCAATTATTGCATCATCATTGTGTCACTATTTAATTCAATTATTTATTTTATTAAATTATAAATAAATTACCATCATAAAGATAATTTTTTTATTTATAATGAATATTTATAGTTTACCATAACACTTATATAACCTCATATTAAAAATATTTTATTTCTTAAAAACAAGAGTATAAAAAATAGTATTTTCTTTAAATATAATATAAAAAATATATTAAAGTTATCCAAGTGGCTCTAAGTGGTCCCAAAATATACCCAATGATTCTAGTAGTCTAAAATAAATCATACAATTAAATTATAACTAGTTTTAAGGTAATTTTATAATGCTTATAAAATTATTTTTACCCTTAATTACCCGATTTACCATTAACCTTGGTAAAAAAAAATACTAAAGTTACTATTAAAAAAAATTTGGTTTTTCCTATCAGAAAAAGAATTTAATAATAATTATAACCATGTATTTACCTTTTTTAAAATTTAATTCACAAAAATGAAAAAATTAATTTTAATGCTAATCCTGCAGATGTGGTGAGAATGTGAGTATAAGGGACATTCAAATGCTCAATAAATTTTTATATCTAATTTCAATCTAAAATTGATTCAAATAACCTAAATTATATTAATATATATATTATTGATCTATTATATCTTTAAAATAAATTTAATTTATAATAATTTTTTATACAAAAAGTTTGTTTCTTAACTATAATGTAGTATTTTCACTATTCATGAAAAAATGAAACTTCTCATTAAAATACCAAAAATTCCCCCTAAACTATTTTTGATATTCGAAATTCAAAAATTAAGTCCATTTTACAAAATATAATTTAAAAATATCTCTAAAATTTAGTTTTAATATTGGTGCTCCATTAAAGGGTTGTATTACTACCTTTAGAAAAATATACCCTTTTAATGTGTAAAACTGGATTCATTCTTATCTTACGCCTACAAAATCATTTAGATTAATGAAAAAATTTGATTAAATATATAATATATAAATTTCATAGTTTTATTAATACTATTAATTCATATACATGTAATGAATAAGTTATAACAGTCGTATTAAAATAATTATATTTAATTGTATATCATTGTTTGTTTAATCCTGGTGTTGTGTGCAACATAAGCTATTGAAGAGATTAAATTTAAAAGAGGCATAATAAAAAATCTTAGGGTGTTTCACATAATATTTTTTATTATTTGGATTTACTAACAATGCCATGTTACCTTATACAAGTATCAATTGATTGAGTTGTCTCACAAGTAGTGAGGATTTTGGTAACTCATCATATATTCATTGAGTCATGATATTTCTCATGAAATTGTTTAAAAAATGTTGGGTACATTGTGAAATTCAATTTTATTATATGTTATTATCCTAATATTTTCATTTTTACCTTATAATCCCATTCACAAATAATTTATGGATCATAGAGTATGTTTCCTGTGAGTGATATTGATAACTCAAATATCCTTTCTTTGATCTATAATGTTTATTTTTGAGCAATTATCTTATTTGAATGGTTTCTAGCGCCCTAAAATTTTATTTTATGTTATTTTATAATATTATTTGGGAAAATTATTGTTTAATACAAATGAATGACTTTTTACTATTCTTAAAATGTGAGTTTTAAATAATGTTATTTTAAAAATAATAATAATGTGGGTTTCCTTCAATTTTCACATGTTTTGTATTCCACTCCACATTTTTCCTAGTTAAATATCATGAATATTCATGGTTTCATTATTAGGGATTATTTTTAAATTTAATTTTTTCTAATGGTTTTCAAATAACATTTTCAAAGGTTAGTATTGAGAGTGACCTCTAAATTTTAATTTCACATCAATGTTAATTATATTTTCTAAAAAAACATTTTTGTTTTCCAATAAATTTCCATTATCATTTTAAAAAATATTTACCCTAATGAGGATTATATATCATGATTTATCCTATTATATTTATATATTTTTTCATTAAACATATTGATCACATGATATTAAAAAATTCAACTCTTGATACCTTATTTTTTAATATAATTCGAAGAATTATTTTAGTGATGGTGTTTTTCATTTATGTAGACACCCTTCTAGGTTTCCATTGTCACACTAGGGATATATTATTTAGTTACCATCCACCATAATTATATGAATAGATTATCATCTTATTATTCATGTATGGACTTATTCAATTGATATAGGGAGATGTATTGGCATTCCTTATTTTTTCATTCCAATATGGATGATGATTAGGATATTGATTATTTAATTCCTTCCAATTAAACCTTTTCCTCAGTATGGGTGACTACCATTTTATACCTTCTGTTGACATTGGAAAAATTATTACCATTCCCTATATTGTTATTTAAATATATTAGACTATTAGAAAGTCAAATATGTATTTATTGACCGTACACATTATTTCTCCTATTGATTTCTGACAATGTTATCAGATTTATTTATACGGTGAAAATAATTGACATTCATGATGATTATTTAAATATAATTTATGTTGATTATGGGTTGACATTATATATCATTCAATATATAGATATCCATGATTTAATTTAGTATCATTTTTCTATGATAATATTATGAAATTCCTTAATGAATCTTAAGGTGAATGCATTGGACTTAATCAAGTGATGACTATGGGTTAAAATTATATAGACCCTCAATGTATAAACATGTATCTTGAAAACAAAATTGGGTATTTGGTGAATCCATAACCAATTAAAAAATATGTATTTACTACTACCTCAATGTTATGTTAAATTTCTTGGACCAAGTCATTTAGAGTAGGTTTATGATGTCTGAATTATACATTACATGTGTATGAGATATGTATTATTGATATTTTTGTTTTCATTTCTAGTCATGGAAATACCATTATTGGAGTTTCATGTCGATTATATATTCATGATTATTACCTATTCCTACCATAACATGTATACAATTTTTAAGACATGATTTTTTTACTTATATATTTCCATTACTGAGCATTTTATGTCACCCATTATTATGTTTTAATTTACACAAGTTGTGAAGAAAAAAATTACAGGAGACATTTTTAGAATGGTATCATGTGTGAAGTAATTTATTGAACATATTGAAGACACGTTATGAATTTTATAGGTTCATATATAATGAATAAAATCTCTTATATACAAATATCTTTAGTTTCAATTGATATCAGTCTATCCAAATTCTCTAAATCTATAAAACATAAAAGATCATTCTAATGTAATATGTTAAATAATATTTAATTATTTTTTAATTATAGATCTTTATATCGAGGATGTTATAGTTGGAATCAAATAATAAATGTAAAGTATGTGTCTATGAGAATCATATCTAGGAGTATGAGTATGAGGTATCACAGAAGGGGAAATATAGGACCATATATCTTAGTTAGACTATCGTTTTGTATCCAACCAAATTTGAATCAACACCATTCAGTATACAATCTCAAATAGCTCCTCATTATACATATTCATCTAGAACACTTGACTAAGACCCTCATATGCACAAACTATCCATCAAACCTCATTCAAAGCTCTCACCACAAACCAAAATCACCATAACACCAATGAAAGACACAAGAAAGTTGTCATAAACACTGCAAAATAACCATTTCTAAAGAAATATCAATTAAAATGGGAACTAAATGAAAAAATTAACAAATGAACATCAAGGTCAAAATTTCCCTAAAATCATCGTGAATAAATCCTTAAATAGATAATCTCACCCAAATTATCAGATCTGTCCTAAAAAATTCAACTAAAAACCCAAGGATCATATTCTGGTCTCTAAAAAAACTTATAGATAACATATCAGTACACCCTCAAAAGGGGAAGAAAATACCTTCCACTGAATTTGTTGTTTGGGATAAAATTAGGAACCTAAAATGATATTTCCTTATAGATGAATATTGTTATCTTATATATGACTATCCTGAGAGGAAAATTCTAAGGGTGACAACACATGGACACCATAAAGTCATGAATATCAACTTAAACAAGATGGCCCTAAGGAAAAAATATAAAAATATAAATAAATCATTCTTAAAATATTTAAATAATTTCCAAAAACATTTATTTTTAACCAATTACCACTTTTCATGGAGTCCTAAAAAAATTTCCAAGGAAAACATCCATGAAAAAAGGAAAACATTTAAGTAATCAACATTATTTTAAAAAGTATCAAAATATAATTATCACTAGAAAACAATTGACTAAATTTCATTATTTCATAAATTTAAAATTTTTATAAAACACCATTATTTAAACTCCCTTAAAGCATCAAAACCAAACACACTATATAATATTTATTTTTTAAAACCACTTAAAAAATATTCCCAATTAAAATATTCAAAATGATTTAAAATTTTAAATATAAGATTGATCTTCCAAGAAAACACACTCCAAGAGAGAAAAAATATTTTCCAAAAAGTTATCCATTGGTTCAAAAATAATATTCAATCCATATATCCTAATGAAATCAAGCACATCATATATTAATCCCAAAAAAATATTTTTTAAAATAAATCCCTATTGCCTCATTTAAAATAATGTTTTTAATCAAATGAACATTTTTACACAAACTTGTTTAATAATTGTTATAAAAAACAGTCACACTAAACATTAATATAAATGTTAATCCACTCATATCAACATATAAAAAGGGAAAACATGATTCATCTCCCCATACTAAGAATAAATGAAGAATAATCTAATATTCAAAGGGTCTAAATGAAAATCCAAATGAAATAATGAATTATTATCAATCTATCCACATGGTTTGATTCATTACTATCCATTCAAATAAAAATTCAAAAAACATTTCCAAGATAGAGTATTTTCACACATCATGTTTTATCAATATGTATAGAAAAAATCCACACCAGTATTCATTTTTATAGTTTCACCCCACATTTTAACAATAACCCGAATGGAAACTCATGAAATATGAATGTACATCAAAACCATTATTTCAAACATAAATCTAACAAGAATAATCAAATTAAAAGGAAATATTATCTTTCATATTAACTTAAGAATCTTTATGAAATGCAGGGATAAAGAACCAAATCCTGACCAAACATCTAAGTTCTAAAAATAATCCTAACAAACTTTTACCATGACATTACCAAATATAAGTATAGTTCTATAATAAAATATAAATCCATTATAAGAAACCATGGATCTGGTTCAATTTATAATAAACTAGTTCAAGATGATCTAACAAATCACCCAACCATGTCCACACCTTTAACCAAAGGGAGTTTCTGATCCCTAATGGTAATAAATAATGCCTCAATATCATGGAAATAAAAATTAGTAATTAGTTAATCCCCAAAAAATAATGATACTATTTTATAAAAATCTATTTTAATCCAGCATAGTATGTCTAAACCTTGGACTGCCCTGAATATAAAAATAAGTAAATCCAAATAGATAATGGGAACATGTGTCAAAACCTATACCAATGATCTAACATACTTTTGAAATCATGTAAACTCTTCATAATATACTTCCCAAGATCAAATTTTAATTAAAGAAGTGATGTAGTAAAAAAAAAGAAACTATTACAAAAATAATTAATAATGAAATAAAATACAACAGGATGAGATGAATGATAAAAAACATCATAAAATGGAATGTATCCCAAACCCATACTACAAAAACCCAATCTTGATATACATTAACATTTCATAACTTTGGGGGGATACTTTAAACATTATATAAAACGACGCCCAAAGACCGTAATTAGTGTAGTGAGTTTGGAATCTTGGAACCATAAAACTGGTACATTAGCGAGTTACATGATCTCCCACTAGGTTATTTATGACCAGAACCCTTCTTAGACACATCATTAATAATACTTATATTCATAACCCGGGGAAGTAAACATAAAAAGGGGTGAGCTCATATGCTTAGTAAGGGTAACAAAGGGAGACATGTAAGAATAAACATGATCATAGGGGAATGATAACATGATCACTACATTATAAGATCATACCCTGTATATCAAAGACATGAATAAGGGAATGGAGCTTGGAATTTCATAAGACATTAATCACATGTAAATAAATAACATAATCCATGAAATCATAACTTATGAATAATAAATGCAATTTTAGCATGCATAAACATGTGATATCATTCTATATAAGTCAAGACGAATTGATAGAACTTATCAAGGCACTTTATGGGAAGTGAACCTACAAGGAGGTACACACCACCATCCCCAGTCTTAGTCATTTACTTGTGAGGGATCAAGTTTCCCCATCTTTCCATAGTGGATCAGGTTTCCCTATATTCCCATAGTTGATCAGGTTTCCCCATCGTCAATATTCATGGTGACCACACCTACTGGGTGGGATGAACCACCATCTCTAGTTGTATTCCTTTACTTATAAGGGTTTGAGTTTCCCCACTTTCCCATAGTAGATCAATCTTATTGACTTAATTCCCATAATTATCTTCTAAGATATAAATATTTACTTAATTTATTATATGGGTATATAGGTCCCACCCATATCATAATAAAATCATTCATACATGCACCACAAGATAAAAAAATATTCATTATATCATGACCCATTAAAAGAGACGGGTTCTATAAAAATAAAATCATAACCCATGAAAAAAATGGGTATCATTAACATTTCATCACATCATAACCTATAGAAAAGAGTTAGGTTTCATAATCATTTCATCAAAGCATAAACTGTGAAAAGAAGTGGAATTCAAAAGCATATAATATGTGAAAAAGCAATGGTTCTCATAAAAATCATTCAATCAATACTTAAACCACTCAAGATAGAATATGAATGGAACCTTTAGATAATTTCCAAGAAGGGAATAAGTAACATCAACAGATGTTATCATACATGGAAAATAAGTTGGAAGTATATTTTGAAAAAATATATTGAGGTAAATTTCCTTTATTCTTTGAAAATGTATCTTTAAAACCTAAAACCTTTTGAAAACCATTTTCTTGAAAATAAAATTGAAAAAATATGAAGAAACCATTGAAAACATTTTTTAACATTTTTTATTGAAAATGATTTGAAAACTTAGAATGATTTATTTCATTCATTTTGAAAACATTTTTTTTAAAAACCTCTAAAATAATCCTTAAAACATTTTAAAAACATTTTTATTTGAGAGAAAATTTAAAACATATAGTCTAATCTTAAAAATGTTTTCAAAACTATTTATATAAAAATACTTTGAAAACATATAAATAATGCTTGAAAACGTTTTGAAAACACTTTTATTGAATACTTATGAAAGAAGATTAATAATTCTTTAAAACCCATATTCTTGAAATATTATGAAAAAAATCATGAAATATTTTTGAAAAAACATTTCCCCATGAAACAATAAAATAATATTGAAAATATTTATAAATACTTTTCCTTTTAAAACTTATAAAATAATTTTGAAAACATTTTTAGATTTTTTTTCTTGAAAATCACTTTAAAGCAACAAATTTCCATAATTTTAGGAAAAATTTTCCTTTTAAAAAATAACTTTGTAATCATGTAACAGACGATTAAATGGAATGATAGTCATAACGGTGGGTAAATCCATACATTTTGATCATTGTTTTTAGAGTATAACAAGTTTACAAAACTGACTCAACCATAAAATGACACGAAGATTCCTTTTTAGAGAACCTTTTGTTAAAATTGTAAAACATGGGTAGAAATGTATTTTAATGATTATAGTATAATAGTACAATATTTTTGGAAACCTTTTAGAAAATATAGTTTTTAAGGAACATATATTTTCGACCGAAGTGAGGGGTAAAGACGAACTTTCATAAAAACACTTTCTTAGTAGTATTAAATACCAAGGAATGGGAAAATGGTTCTAATACATGAATATATATTTAATAAAAATTGTATAATAAATATCATGAATTTTATTGAGTGATAGATTATAATATTTCATCCATGGAAGCATAATCATAACCAATCTTGATAAATGATGATATTTTTTCAAAAAACATCATATCACTTAGAAACTTTGAATCATAATACTCATGTAAGAAAATGAAATTTTATGAAGATTAAAATATCATTAAAGTAATTAAATTCATGATATTAAATGTCAAACATGCCTGAGAAAAATAATCTAGGTGTATAAAAAATGTGTTTCTCAAACAAAAAATAGAGACACAACTATTTAACTGATTTGCTAAACTTTGAAAAAAACCTGCATGAAAGAAAGATCATATAATGGATATGTATATACCCATAAATTTAATAATAATATTAATATAACACATCCATGGGAAGTATATACACCACCCAAACGAAATGATAGGTGATTAAGGCATATATGTCACTGAAATAAAAAGTGAGATGAAATATATTTACCCTGTGTCTTGACTCTCATTGTAATAGTTAAAACATACTATATAATAAATTTAAGTATATTATAAATATTTTAAAGAACTATATTCCTTTATATAATACTATATATGGTTTTATTATGAATTTATATTACCCTCTTGTAAACAATTTCATGTTAAGGTTAAGCTTCGTGTAATAATTGCTTTGTTTTTCACTTTTGTCTTAATTTGTTATATATTTGGTCCTTATACATATACCATGACTTCCAAAATTTAAAACATGATATAAATATCATTTATATTCACTATATTTGTATTATAATAATTTATATAATATAGAAGTAGGAAATGGAATACACCGTTCATGGAGACGGTAGGCCGTACGTATGCATGAACGCTGCTTCCGTTTTATTAACGTATTGAATGAGTGAAAGTAAATGAAATATATATATATATATATATGTATATAATATAATTACATTAGAATTATTATTTCATATATATCATATAGTTTAACTAAACAAATCCTTAATACATTCCATGTAGTGTGTGAACAAATCACATCTCTTTGAGGGGGAGGTAGTCCACAATTCCTCAAACAAAATTATTATATTTACATAAGAAGGAAAGAATAAGGTTATGTTATAAATAAAAATTATATAAGAATAAAAAAATAATAAATATCATATATTTCATATATAAATATATTTTCTATCATAATTTACACCATGAGATGTGGTAAAGGAAAAAGAAACAATCATCATTTCGAGAGGCGGTAGTTCACAGTACACATAAACAGTATGTTCATTACCAATTAGATGGAAGTGTGTGTAAGTGTAGATATAAAAATTATTATAATTTTTTTTATATTTGTGATACTATTTTTTTACAATCATTGAATAAGAATAGTTTAGGGAGTGGATAAAGGAAATAAATGAAAGGATCTTGAGGGAGGGTGTTACCTCTTAATCGGGTAACTTCTTTGGTTTTCACCAAATGGATTTTGTGGAATTATTTCTTCACAATGGGAGGATTAAAGGAGGAAGGTATGGTTTTTTATAAAGTTTATCAGATATTCCATGGCCTAAACTAAGTGGTTTGAAAGGTTTGAGGAAGTGTAAGAGTGCTTTCCTTTTTAGAGTGGAAGGGGAGTGACACTCTTGTAAATACAAAAATGAATTCATTAATGGGAGGTATAACATACCTAAATTGAATACAAAATGAAAAAACAATATATTAAAGGGTAATAATGGTCTAGAAAATACACTATCACCCAAAAATATGTTCATTTTTATAATTTGGTTCCTTAACATCTAAGATTATCCAATTTTATCATTTTTGTTTTTATTAAAGACACTAGTTTTATAACCTATATAGTTTAACTATTAAAACTAGATTGAAGAGAGATTTTATTATAATATATAAAAACTTAACTAAAAATATGATACATATTTTACAAAATAAAAAATTCATGTTTTTTTAATTTAATTTTAAAGAAAATGCATGTGACACACAAAAACACTACTTAAACACAGACCATACTAAAAATGTTTTCATAAACTATGGGTAAATATGTTAAATATAACAGATATATTAGTCCACTAATATACATTTTTTATTATCACTTAAAAATCACTTGGAACAATATACATTTTTTTTTAATTTTAAATCACTTAATTAAATATCAATTATTGTAAAATACATTAATGTTAGTTTTGATATTCTATATTAGATTTTAATTTTAAAATATCAAAAGAATATTGTAATTAAAATATATTATGTTCAAAGATATGTAACATGATATATTCATCTACAAAAAAATATAGATAATAATTCAATCAATTTACTTCACTTTTAATATTTATAGTATCATTTATTTTAGTAAATTATTATCTAATTAATCACTACATTGGTGTTTCTTAAAAATTTTAATTAACTAAATCATCTATAAAAATTAATGATAAATTATTATGATGAAAATAACCCATTTATCTTTAAAAATTATTTTTATAACCTAAAATATTAATTTTCACATCTCTTAATGTTTTATAAATGTTAAAGGTAAGGAATGATCCCTTTTTGTCTTCTTCCTTAAACTTTTATATAGGGAAATTCCCTTTAATAATATCACAATAACCAATTAAATTTGAACCAAATGGGGATATGATCGAATTATTGGAAACAGATGCTGTTTAGACAAGTTTCCAGGTCATTTTGGTCTTTATTATTAAATTTTATTCCCTTATTAAGATTAATTTTACCTCAGTCATCTTAATTAATTTTAACCACTTTCACTAATCATTTTGGTCAAAAATTAAGTTGATATTATTAGGATCCAAAATATTATAATGATTACAACCATGTATTTTATTTTTCAAAATTCAAATCATAGAATTTGGAGAATTAAGTTTAGTTATAATCCCGTAGATGTGGAAAAAAGCGGGTTTTAAAGTAAAAACATCTAAAAGTTCAATAAGTGTTTATATGTAATTTCAATATAAAAAAGATTACAATGAAAAAAATTGGATTAATATATGTATAATTGATAAATTTTTACTGAATAAACAAATTTTAAATAGAATTTAACATTAATAATTATTTAAGCGAAGAGGCTGTTTTTAACTAAAATACAGTATTTTTCACTATTCATAAAAAATGACGTTTCTCTGAAAAATCCCACAAAATTACCCTATGATATTTTCAACATTATGAATTCAAAAAGGATTTTTATTTTTAAATATAAAATTCAAAAAATTGTAAAAATTTATTTTTAAAATTGTTTCTCCATTAGAAAGCTATAAAACTCCGTCTTTCTTGTAAAGCAAGCTAACTCATTGTTGCGTCTATCGCAAGATAATCTAAGTGTTTTGTGTAGTGAAAGATAAAATTGGATTTTCGTATAACACAAGAAAATCTTATTTCTATTGTATGTATATAAATAAAATAATATATAATGTGTTGTGTGAAATGAAATATATCAGAAAGATTAATTTAATTCAAAAAACAATTTCCCAAAATCTTGTGGTGTCACATTCTACCCTCCTTAAAATGAATTTCTCCCTAAAAATTCACTTGGATTATCAAAGGTTTAATACATGATATTTCCTTCCACAGAAACCCACATCATACAAATGAACACTAAAACTTACTTTAAAAATAATGATGTAACTATAATAGTTACCCAAAATAATTCATAACTAACTTCCCACATAGGAGTACGTAAGTGGGAAGTGAAAACATGGAGATGAAAGAGAAATATAACCATTAACTTCTGATGGGTAGTGTTAGATAATAAGGTTATGAGAAAGTTATAAATAAAAAAATCTATAAATTTGTGATGTGCTATGTGTCCGTTTTATTCCTCTGAAACAAAGGTACTAGGATAACCTTTTCAATTTAAAGATCATTTTTACTAAAGTAAATGTATTTTCATGAAAATATATAATTTCATGAATTCAGTAAAATTTCACCCTTTTTTATGCCTTGATCAACTTCCACTTCATATCTAATTCCAATAAATGATGGTGAATTCGTAATTCCTGAAGTATTAACACATCATATAATCCATGATAAATCATCCCATCTATCTTTAGCTACATTCAACACAAAGTTGTTAGAACAAGTTATCCAATATAAATGAATCCTCATGTGGTGAGATTATAATTTAATATCACAAAATTCATCTGAATTTTGACATTACAATTCCATAAATTTTTAACCTTATAACCCTTCCAAAATATGAAAATAAATAACATTATAAAGAAGGTAAAAAAACCATCTTAACATTGATCCTCCATATATAACAAAGTATATCTTGTTTTTCATATTCCAAATATTTGAATATCATCATTGTGAATCCTCTTTAAACATGGTAATAACAAGAATTACTATAAATCCATTTGGACGACAATAACTATTCCTTATTCTAATGGTTACTAGATATATTCATCGAATCCAAGAAGCTATAAACTTCATCCATGATCACATTGACCACTTTTCCAAAAAATAGTAATTAGATCCAGGGTAATCAGTGCTATAAAATTTACTTTATCCAAATCAATCATCTCTTTATCCAAGATATCTTTTTCTCAACATATTGGTCACATTAATGGTTACCTTCCATTAATCAAAATATCACTTTTATAAGTCATCATTATTCATCATTTCCTTTTCAATCCTTAATGAAAAATTATACTAAAAATACTTATATATTTTATGGTTTAGATAACATAATCTTTGAATTTTGAATCATAAATACTTCATTCATCAAACATTATTCTTAAACCATTACTTAGGACTCATAAAATTATTCCTCATTACCTCTTTCATAGAATATGAAATATTAATCACGTATTAATGTTCCATAAACTCAATCTAATCATGCTTCTTAAATTTAGCGTAAAAAATACAGAAATAACATCCCATGCCTTTAACATGTCATTAGAAATCTCGTTATCTTCAATGGTATAACCAATACTCATACCACCATCCTAATTCTATTCATGATATTTCATCTTTGGAAATCGATTTTCATAATTCCCATACATTCCACATCTAAATCATTCAATGTTAACTAAGTTATATTGAATAAAACAAGAAATAATAGTGGGAGAAACATTTATCATAATGGAAAACCACATAATCCTAAAAATAAAATACATGTAAGATGTCTAAATAAGGGATTCAAACTCTTTAATCTATGAAACAAAAGGTTTATCACAGGTTATTCATAGTCATTTTAATCTTAAATCCTTCATGATGGTTTATAAGGATTTTGTGAATTCCTAAAGAATATCCCCTATAAGGGTTGAACTAGGTGTACAACAAGGCCAGTTTTCATGTACCAGATTACCTCGAGTCAGGGCCGGGACATATATTTGGTCTTATTACCCCTAGGTACATTTTTTCCAGATCCACATAAACTTATAGTATCAAAACATGGATGAATTTCTATGAAACCACTCACTATTTTCTTTACCTAATTCCATGAAATTATTCTAAACAATATATCATCCTTATAATTATCCTTAGAGACATCTATAAATATATCCTTAAAAATATCCCGAGGGATATCACTAATGTTTTATCATTATACTTTCCATTTTTTAACTAAACCATCACTCTGATACCAACTTTAATGACCCAGTCATGGAATATATTAACGATTCTTAACTTTTTTGGAATAATTTAAGAATTATATAAATTGCTACCCAAAGACCCAAATTGTTTTAGTGAATTTGGAAACATGGAAACATAAACACTGGCACATTAGTGGACTACATTATCCCCCACTAGGTACTGCATGACTAAGACCCTTCTAAGACACTACATACTTAATAAAAATTTTCATATCCTGGGGAAGGAAACATAAAAAGGGGCGATCTAAGATGCTTAGTAAGGGTAAATAGGGTATAAATATAAGTATAAACATGATCATAGGGATATTATAATGTGATCATAATAGTAGAATATCATACCCTACAAATCAAAGATCATAATCATGAATAATGACATGGTGAATAATGGCATGGATCTTAGCATTTCATAAGATATGAATTACATGAAAATAAAGAACATAATCCATGAAATCATAAATTAGTAATAAGAAATGTATTGGAATGAATAAACATGTGATATAATTCCCTATAAGTCATGAAACATTTCTATAACTTATCAAGGAACAACATGGGAACTACACATACTGGGTGGGACACACCACCATCCCTAATCATAGTTATTTCCTTATAAAGGACCATTTCTACCCATCTTCCCATTGTGGATTGGGTTCCTCTATATTCCTATAGCGGACCGTGTTTCCCCATCTTATATCTTCATGGTAACTAAACCCACTGGGCGAGACACACCACCATCCTTAGTTGTAGTCCTTCCCTAGTAGGGGATCAGGTTTCCCGATTTTTCCAAAGTGGATCAATCCCATAAACATGATTCCAATCATTATATCATGGTATATCAATATTTAACTAATTAATTGGAGTGATATATATGTCCCACCTATCTCATAATAAAATAATTCATATATGTTCCATAAGATAATAAAACATTCATCATATTATGACCCATTAAAAAAGATAGGTTCTATATACATAAAATCATAACCCATGAAATGAAATTGGTATCATTAACATTTCATCACATCATAACCTATGGAAAAGTTATAGGTTTCATAATCATTTCATCAATTAATAACCCAATAAATGAAGAGGGTTTAAAAATAATATAACTCTTGGAAAAGAAATGGGTTTCATAAGAATGATTCCATCAAAAAATAAACCACTCAAGAAAAAATATGAATAGAATATTTGTATCATTTTTTATATGGGAATGAGTAACACCAATGGATTTTATATTTTATAGAAAATAACATTGAAGGTTATGTTGAAAACATTTCTTGAGGTAAATATCATTTATTCATTTAAAATTGATCTTTAAAACATAACACCTTTTGAAAACTATTTTCTTAAAAATAAACTTGAAAAATTATGAACAAATATTTGAAAAATGTTAGGAAACATTTTTCTTTGAAAATGATTTCTAACCATAGAAATAATGATTTAAATAATTTTGAAAACCATTTTATTGAAAACATATAAAATAATCTTCTAAACATGATTAATTTTTTTTCTTTAGGAGTACTTTGAGAACTTCTCATCTAAGCTTGAAAATGATTTCAAAACAATTTCTTTCAAAATAATATAAAAACTTATAAATAAAGTTTGAAAACATTTTGAAAACCTTTTTAATTGAAAAGTTATTAAATAATATTGAAAATATTTTGAAACCCATTTTCCTTGAAATTTTTTAAAATAATATTGATTTTTTTTTGAATAACCATTTTCTATTGAAAAGTTAAATTAAGATTACAACCATTTTGAAAACCTTTTCCCCAATAAAACATATAAAATAATCTTGAATTTTTTTTGAAAACTAGTTTCTTGGAAAAAAATTTAAAACAATGAATTTACATAATATCAGGAAAACATTTTATTTAAAAAAATTACTTTTGAATCTTATAAAGGAAGCTTCAATGGAATGATGGGCATGATAGCGTGTAAATCCGTACATGCCGAACATACCTTTTATACTATAAAATTTTTAGAAAAATGCCTCGATAGGAAAATAAAAAGAAGATTATTTTTTAGAAACACTTTTGTTTAAAATTTAAAACATGGGTAAAAATTTCTTTTAAGTATTGTAGGATAATAATAGAATAGTTTTGGAATCCTTTTATAAAACATGGTTTTGAAGGAACACATATTTCCAACTGAAGAGAGATGTATAGTCGTACATTAATAAAAAAAATTCCTAGTTATATCAAATATGAAAGAGTGAAAAAATGGTAATAATACATGAATACATATTTAATTAATATTATAAAATAAATATCATTATTTTTATTGAGATATGGATCGTAATATTTCATCAATGGAAGCATAATCATAAACCATCTTGATAAATGATGATATTGTTTAAATATACATCTTATCACTTGGTAACATTGAATCATAATTCTCATGTAAGAAAATGAAATTTCATGAAGATTGAAATATCATTAAAGGAATGATATTCATTATATAACAATTCAAATACTCCACAAAAAATAATATAGCTATATAAAAAAATATGTTTCTCAAAGAAGGAAAATTGAGACAAAAATATCTTACCAAATTATTAAATTTTGAAAGATAACCCCCCTGAAAGAGAGGTAATATAATTGGTATTTAAAAACATATAAATTTACTAATTATATTCATATAATACATACATGGGTGGTATAAACACAACACAAATGAAATGAGTGGTGATTAAGGCATATATCTCATGGAAATAAAAAGCTAGATGAAATCCCCTTACATTGTGTCTTAACTCTCATCATACTCATTAAAAAATCATGTATAATAAGTGTGAGTTTATTGTAAAAATTATAATGGAAAATATTATTATATCTAATACCATATATTGTTTGGTTATGACTTTATAATACCCTCCTATTAGCAATTTCATGTTATGGTTACACTTCGAGTAATCTTCGCTTTGTTTTTTGGTTGCGCCTTAATATGTTATATATTTGGTCCTTGAACTTATATAATTATTTAAAAAATTTAAACCATTATATAAATATAATTTATAATAATTATACTTTTTTTATAATAATCTATATAATATAGAAGTACGAAATGAAATACATCGTTCAGGGAGACGGTAGGCCGTACGTATGCATGAACACTGCTTCTGTTTCATTGGAATATTGAAAGAAAGA
The DNA here is from genome assembly GCA_963277665.1 of Viscum album. Classification (NCBI taxonomy): domain Eukaryota; kingdom Viridiplantae; phylum Streptophyta; class Magnoliopsida; order Santalales; family Viscaceae; genus Viscum; species Viscum album. The sequence goes on along the minus strand of OY728129.1, from coordinate 406,574,991 downwards.
AAGTAAATGATATATATGTATATATATATATCATTAAATTATAATTATTATGTCATATATATCATATATTTTCACCAAACATGTAACAGCCCGAGATTTTATGAAAAATATTCTTTTTTATTTCACTAATGTCTTGTGTTGTACGCTACACCAAAAGGAGCTTGCACAACATGCATCCTTGACTTGCCTTGCATTACACGCAATCGCAACCTTCCTCGATAGCGTGTGTGGTACGTAATACTGAGTTTCACGAAACAATGATATGCTATTAAAATATTATTAAAACTAGCCGTTATGAATAGTAATAACCACTTTTTAAATTTTAGAAATTTTAAAATGGACTTCATTTTTGGATTCGGAGTATCGAATTTAGCCTAAGGTGAAATTTTGGTACTTTTCGGATAACTTTCATATTATGATGAATAGTGAAAATTACTAAATTATAATTAAAAACAACTTTTTTAATCGAAATAATTAATAGTGATAAATCATTAATTTGAGTGGTTTTAAAGTATATTTAGAATATATTTTTACAATTTAATACAATGTTGGTCATTGGATGTAATTTCACATTTAAACTAGACATAAACAAGTGTCAATCTTTTGATAGATATTGTTTCTTAAAAACACGCTATTTGTTTTAACAGCGGGATTTAATTATAAAATTAATTAATGCAACTTTTATGTAATGAATTTGGTAAAATAGACTTCATTTTTGAATTCGGAATATGAAATATAGCTTGGGATGAAATTTTGGCACTGTTCTGAAAAATATCAATTTTTGATGAATAGTGAAACTACTAAGTGGTAGTTAAAAAAACTGAATTTTTCATAAAACTTAATTTTACCGCTTCTGTGAATGGAATTTCAAAAATCCGAGAGACACGGTTGATGTCAGTAAGTAAAATGTGGTTCAATGAGATGAAAATAATTTTTGGTGAATAGTAACTTTTTACTTTTTTTTACCGCGGTTAATAGTAAATAGGGTAACTAAGGGTAAATATGATATTAATATTACCCTAACACATGTCCTAATTCTATTGGACAAGTGTAATTCGACCAAAAACAAACTTAGGAATAAAATATGACCATTTAGGCCCACTTGGATTAGATTAGGACATTTATTATTAATTTATTTAAAGAAGGGTTAAAATAGTTAAAATCAAAGTTTAATAAGTAAATCATTTTTAATATGGGGTTATACATAAGATAAATTAGACAATAAATATTCATTAGAAAGCTAAAATGATTTCCCACATAATGGTATTTTATTTGTAATTTTTAGACATCAAATAAGTTAATTTATTTATGACACAAAGATGATGCAGTAATAATCTTATTAATGAAATATTGACATAATTGATGTTATAAACACCAAAACAAATATAATTTGAGACTTTTTAGGAATTCCACTAATTTTCTAGGTTACTATGATATATTCGTGCTGATTTAATCAACTTGGTTAGAACATATAATTCTGTTATGACTTTCACAAAAATCATATATCAAATAGTGTCAAAATTGACACAAAATAGTTTTTAAATCAAATATTATATTATTAATTGTTATTTTATTCCTAAAAATCTAAGGTTCGGCCAAATGACTTAGATAAGGATATATATTTTAATAATAAACAATTTGGGGTTTGTTTGGCATGTTATAGTAAGTGTATTAACCATATAGTGAAAGAAAACAAAAAGACACGGTAAAAGTTAAATTATTTAACTTAGAGTTAAATCTAATTGATAAGGTTAAAATAATAACCTAAACTTGTCTAAATCCTATTGGTTGATAGGATTTTGACCCATTCCCACTTTATCTTCGAAATAAGACCCTTTGGAACCATTATAAACCGATTTTGACTTTAAAATAAAATAATATGTTGAGGTATTCCTAAGGTGCCCCTCTCCTCCCTTATAAAAGGACACTTCCTCTCCCTCCTCCTCACACCAATTTGAGCACTCAAGCTCGGCCAACCCCTGCCAAAATCTCTTCTCCACTTCCCTAAAAACATCCTAGAGGTTCTGGTCTTCCTCAAAGACCAATTTTAGTGCCCTAAGAGGAGGTCTCAAAGAGGCACTTCAAAGAAGAGGTAATTACCGTTACCAATTCTTTCATCTTTATTTCTTCTTCCACTTCTTCTTCTTAGGTTGTTTCATTATGAAGTAATAAAATCAGTATCACTCATATACTGATATGTTATTATAAGTATGAAACAACCCTATTTCACCATCTATCCATCCTACGGAAAAAGAAATCACCGCGCGTGCGTACGTACGGAATACCGTCTCCACGCCGTGGTGTAATCTATTTTCCCACCACCACCTTACATGGATGGGTATAATGGTGTAAAGAATAACTATACATAGTTATTACAACATCATATTGATTCTGATATATTTTATAATCCACTCCAATTCAATTCAATATTTATGGAAATGATATCATCGCTCGTGCGTACGTACGGACTACCGTCTCCACGACGCGATGAGATTCATTCTCCATGTTAACAATTTAAGAATGATTATAAAGTATATATAAGAAATAATAATGAAATATATGACATTATAAAGCTACTGGATTTATGTATATATATACATATTTATGTCATCTACTTACTTCCATTTCAAGACAATAAGGAAAGGAAAACAGCGTTCATGCGTACGTACGGACTACCGTCTCCATGAACGGTGTTTTTCATTTTATTTATCTAACTATTATATATATATATACTGAATATATATGATATATAAATCATATTTTATATTCTGGAAGTGAGTAAATCATGATATAAGTAATAATGATGTCAATAACAACAAGTCAAAACACCTACGATAAATGAAACGATTTTACCCAAAACGCTTCTTTAACATGGAATTTACAAAAGAACGGGTAATATAATGTCATAAGTGAACCATATATGATATCATAACAATGAATATGATTCTGTAATAAGTCAATAACATGATTTAAATCATTATACAGGAGGTTCAGACACTTACAAAGCAAGTCGGACCTAAGGTAAGGGAAATATCACAATCTCATTTTTATCCGAGATTGTTTATTCGTAAGTATTTACTGGGGTGTATTTTATCATCCACATCCATGTTTCATCAATATGTAATATTATTTCCATCCACCTACAATTTTTTAAATCCATTTTTACCCTTAGGTGAGTTTTTATTAATATGTACGAAAGGAATCTTTTGTCGTTTTTCGTACGAGGTACTTTTTGACTTTTCCGACAAAAGTACGAAGAATGTTTTTTTTAACTTATACGGCATGAATGGATTTCTAAAAAAATTATTTCCAAGAAGATTCCTTTACAAGTATTCAAGTTTATTTTTAATCAACTTCTTTTATTTTAAAATTGTATGACATGTTAAGAAAGGAAAAGTGTTTTTAAAGTAGAAAGGATATTTTCCTCAAGAATGGAGTTCAAGTATTTTATCAAAATTATTTTCCATCTAAGATAATAAAAGGGTTCTGTTTTTATCCCTATTATTACATGGATTTGATTATGTTGGGATGGAAACATTTTTATGAATTCCTTTATCTTATATGAATTGTTTTATGATGTCATGTTGTTTAAGAATCCCATTTTTATTACATGGGTTACTCGATGATGTATGATTTATGATTATGTGGCACACATAAGAAAGGATTCATTATAAGATGGGTGGGACCTATATCTCCCTCCAATGCATTGGGTAAAGATTTTATATCTCATGAGATAGACAGGGCTGGAACGGTAGGTTATACCGGTTCAGTGAAACAGGACTGAAACGAGGGTTACTCGATTCAGAAAGGGACTTTGTCCACTAAGATAGTCTTGGCAATGAGTCTTGACTAACAAGAAATGATTCTCTATGATTATGTGTGAATGCCACAAAGTTTCATGTTTTAAGTTATGATTATTGTGATTACATTTCACTGCCATGATTTATCCCAGGTTATGATATTATGAGCTCTTTTGCAGGTTAAGATTTCCAAAAGCTATGTTCTTATGTATATGATGTGATGGATATTTCTTTTGTTTACCCTTACTGAGCATTTGAGCTCACCCTTTTATGTTTTCTTTTCCCCAGGATATAAAGAAAGGTTTTAGGTATAAAAAAAAGATCTTTATGGGAGATGTTGAAGATCTTTCACCACGATTAGAAGATTACGTTCCGAGTTTCCAAAGACACTAAACTATTACGATCCTTGTGTGTGTGTGTTTTTTTTATGTACTAAGTATTCCGCAAATGTAATATAATGTCCATGTACGATAAGCTTAGGGTCTCTACAGTTGGTATCAGAGGAAAGGTTTAGTCAACCTTTGGAAACTAGGATGTGAAAACGTTAGTGAGATCCCTAGAGATATTTCTACGGTATGTCTAGGGATGTCCCTAAGGTTAAGTATACGTATAGGTTATAGTACTAGAACTACGCTAACGATCATAGAATTAAACCTAATATGTTAGATATTGAAGGTACTCCCCCTTTATTATGTTGTTTTCCCTAGCATGATTTTTGCCTCTCACACTATTATTTTTTGGGTTTTTGGCTGGAAACAAGATGATTCACGATAATGGAGGATATGATGGACAATGGAATGATATTCTTCATAGTGAAATGGGATTTGGAAGTCCAAACATCATTATTATGCCGAATCAGCAATCTCATAATATGATCAATAAAGTAAAATTTGGTAAGTTTCCTGACTCGGCTAATAAGAGAAAGATGGAGTTTTATGACGATCATAGAGGAAAGAAAGTTCAATTTCCCCTATGTAAATCATGTGGGAAGAGGCATCGAGGAGAATGTTTCAAAGGAACTGGAAGATGCTTTGGGTGTGGAAAATAAGGACACAAAGCAAGTAAGTGCAAAGGAAAAGGTTCAGTTAACACCATGGATGAGGATAATGGTATTGCTACGACATCAACAATGGTTAAATGTTTTAAATGTGGAATGTACGGGAATTATGCAAACCAATGCCCTAAGGGAAAGTCTCATGAAGATAATCAGTATGGTCGTATGGGAAGTATTTATGCTGATGATGATGAAGAGACTACAAATGATATGTGAGATGAAAGAATTATTGAAGCTCGGTCAATGGTTTAAGAAGGTAGTGGAATGATTACATGTTTATCAAGTGTAATGTTGTACTATATAATAAAAAGACATCTAAGGATTGTTACACTGTTGTCTTTCCTTAAGTTTTGAAAGTTTATGATGAATGGTATGAGTAACAATGAAAGGTTATTCAGATATTTTTTTGGAAAGTGGATGATATGCGCATAATGAAGGGATAAAGAGAATCTAATATGTTTGATAGTATTCATGAGCTCATGATTGATATAAGGACTAAGTGATATCATGGTTTGAGTATATAGAATTTTGAGGATTTTGGTATGTGGAAAGTGTTAACTTTTAACTGCACTCATGTTTTCACTAAGGTATTCAAGAGAATACACGATTAAGGACTTTTAATGTTTGGAATGTGACCAACAAGACATATCTTATGATATGTGGGGATCAACGACAGTATTAAATCTCTGGTAATCGTTGTCACTATATTATGAGAGTGGACTGCAGTATTATGTATAAGACTAAAGATTAGACTGGATTATGTTGGACATAAGTTAGTATTGTTTTCGATATTATTGATGGGATGTTATAGTAACGTAGTTTTAGAAAAAGGACAACCTGCAGGACGGGCGACAGCCCATCGCTTCGGACAAGGATGTAGGAATCGAACCCACAACCGAAGTGCGACTGGCCTTTATCGCCTACCACTGACCTACAGGAAGTCCCTGTTTAGTAGAAACTAGTGTTATTATAATAAGCAGTATGATATATGAAGTATAAGCCCATTTTAGGAACCATATATGATTAATCCCACTATAGATCGACTTATGTATAAAAATTTTGCTAACCTTTTGAGACAGATGGAATGACCCGTCATTCTATCACATGATCTGCTAACACTTCACGAATAACAAATTCAACATCATTTATTTAAGAGATGAAGTGGAAATTGTTAAAGGCACGAACAACAGTGAGATTGTACCAAAATAAAGTAAGTATTTATTCTAATTCAAATTCTTTAACTTTAGGGAAATGATCTTGAAAACCAAAAATGTTGTCCTAGTTCTCTTATACCTGATGAATCAGATGGTACCTTAGATCGTCACAAATTTATGGATTTGTGATTACTGGCTTTTCCATAGCCATGTTCTCTACCACTCTCCATCAGAACATGATGGTTAGATTTCTCTTCCATATCTATATTTTCACCTATGTGGAAACCTAGTGATTAGTTTATTTGGGTAATCGTTACATTTCATACTTTAGTTTTTAAAGCCAAGTTTTGGTATTCCTTTTTTACGATGTGGGTTTCTATTAAAGAAACTTTCGAATAGTAAACCATTTATAACCCCGACGAATTTCGAGGGCGAAATTCATTTTAAGGGGGGTAGAATGTAACAGCCCGAGATTTTATGAAAAATATTCTTTTTTTATTTCACTAATGTCTTGTGTTGTACACTACACCAAAAGGAGCTTGCACAACATGCATCCTTGACTTGCCTTGCATTACACGCAATCACAACCTTCCTCGATAGCGTGTGTGGTACGTAATACTGAGTTTCACGAAACAATGTTATGCTATTAAAATATTATTAAAACTAGCCGTTATGAATAGTAATAACCACTTTTTAAATTTTAGAAATTTTAAAATGGACTTCATTTTTGGATTCGGAGTATCGAATTTAGCCTAAGGTGAAATTTTGTTACTTTTCCGATAACTTTCATATTCTGATGAATAGTGAAAATTACTAAATTATAATTAAAAACAACTTTTTTAATAGAAATAATTAATAGTGATAAATCATTAATTTGAGTGGTTTTAAAGTATATTTAGAATATATTTTTACAATTTAATACAATGTTGGTCATTGTATGTAATTTCACATTTAAACTAGACATAAACAAGTGTCAATCTTTTGATAGATATTGTTTCTTAAAAACACGCTATTTGTTTTAACAGCGGGATTTAATTATAAAATTAATTAATGAAACTTTTATGTAATGAATTTGGTAAAATAGACTTCATTTTTGAATTCGGAATATGAAATATAGCTTGGGATGAAATTTTGGCACTGTTCTGAAAAACATCAATTTTTGATGAATAGTGAAACTACTAAGTGGTAGTTAAAAAAACTGAATTTTTCATAAAACTTAATTTTACCGCTTATGTGAATGGAATTTCAAAAATCTGAGAGACACGGTTGATGTTAGTAAGTAAAATGTGGTTCAATGAGATGAAAATAATTTTTGGTGAATAGTAACTTTTTACTTTTTTTTACCGCGGTTAATAGTAAATAGGGTAACTAAGGGTAAATATGATATTAATATTACCCTAACACATGTCCTAATTCTATTGGACAAGTGTAATTCGACCAAAAACAAACTTAGGAATAAAATATGACCATTTAGGCCCACTTGGATTAGATTAGGACATTTATTATTAATTTATTTAAAGAAGGGTTAAAATAGTTAAAATCAAATTTTAATAAGTAAATCATTTTTAATATGGGGTTATAAATAAGATAAATTAGAATATAAATATTCATTAGAAATCTAAAAAGATTTCCCACATAATGGTATTTTATTTGTAATTTTTAGACATCAAATAAGTTAATTTATTTATGACACAAAGATGATGCAGTAATAATCTTATTAATGAAATATTGACATAATTGATGTTATAAACACCAAAATAAATATAATTTGAGACTTTTTATGAATTCCACTAATTTTCTAGGTTACTATGATATATTAGTGCTGATTTAATCAACTTGGTTCGAACATATAATTCTGTTATGACTTTCACAAAAATCATATATCAAATAGTGTCAAAATTGACACAAAATAGTTTTTAAATCAAATATTATATTATTAATTGTTATTTTATTCCTAAAAATCTAGGGTTCGGCAAAATGACTTAGATAAGGATATATATTTTAATAATAAACAATTTGGGGTTCGTTTGGCATGTTATAGTAAGTGTATTAACCATATAGTGAAAGAAAACAAAAAGACACGGTAAAAGTTAAATTATTTAACTTAGAGTTAAATCTAATTGATAAGGTTAAAATAATAACCTAAACTTCTCTAAATCCTATTGGTTGATAGGATTTCGACCCATCCCCACTTTATCTTCGAAATAAGACCCTTTGTAACCATTATAAACCGATTTTGACTTTAAAATAAAATAATATTTTGAGGTATTCCTAAGGTGCCCCTCTCCTCCCTTATAAAAGGACACTTCCTCTCCCTCCTCCTCACACCAATTTGAGCACTCAAGCTCGGCCAACCCCTGCCAAAATATCTTCTCCACTTCCCTAAAAACATCCTAGAGGTTCTGGTCTTCCTCAAAGACCAATTTTAGTGCCCTAAGAGGAGGTCTCAAAGAGGCACTTCAAAGAAGAGGTAATTACCGTTACCAATTCTTTCATCTTTATTTCTTCTTCCACTTCTTCTTCTTAGGTTGTTTCATTATGAAGTAATAACATCAGTATCACTCATATACTGATATGTTATTATAAGTATGAAACAACCCTATTTCACCATCTATCCATCCTACGGAAAAAGAAATCACCGCGCGTGCGTACGTACGGAATACCGTCTCCACGCCGTGGTGTAATCTATTTTCCCACCACCACCTTACATGGATGGGTATAATGGTGTAAAGAATAAGTATACATAGTTATTACAACATCATATTGATTCTGATATATTTTATAATCCACTCCAATTCAATTCAATATTTATGGAAATGATATCATCGCTCGTGCGTACGTACGGACTACCGTCTCCACGACGCGATGAGATTCATTCTCCATGTTAACAATTTAAGAATGATTATAAAGTATATATAAGAAATAATAATTAAATATATGAAATTATAAAGCTACTGGATTTATGTATATATATACATATGTATGTCATCTACTTACTTCCATTTCAAGACAATAAGGAAAGGAAAACAGCGTTCATGCGTACGTACGGACTACCGTCTCCATGAACGGTGTTTTTCATTTTATTTATCTACCTATTATATATATATATACTGAATATATATGATATATAAATCATATTTTATATTCTGGAAGTGAGTAAATCATGATATAAGTAATAATGATGTCAAGAACAACAAGTCAAAACACCTACGATAAATGAAACGATTTTACCCAAAACGCTTCTTTAACATGGAATTTACAAAAGAACGGGTAATATAATGTCATAAGTGAACCATATATGATATCATAACAATAAATATGATTCTGTAATAAGTCAATAACATGATTTAAATCATTATACAGGAGGTTCGGACACTTACAAAGCAAGTCGGACCTAAGGTAAGGGAAATATCACAATCTCATTTTTATCCGAGATTGTTTATTCGTAAGTATTTACTGGGGTGTATTTTATCATCCACATCCATGTTTCATCAATATGTAATATTATTTCCATCCACCTACAATTGTTTAAATCCATTTTTACCCTTCGGTGAGTTTTTAGTAATATGTACGAAAGGAATCTTTTGTCGTTTTTCGTATGAGGTACTTTTTGACTTTTCCGACAAAAGTACGAAGAATGTTTTTTTAACTTATACGGCATGAATGGATTTCGAAAAAAATTATTTCCAAGAAGATTCCTTTACAAGTATTCATGTTTATTTTTAATCAACTTCTTTTATTTTAAAATTGTATGACATGTTAAGAAAGGAAAAGTGTTTTTAAAGTAGAAAGGATATTTTCCTCAAGAATGGAGTTCAAGTATTTTATCAAAATTATTTTCCATCTAAGATAATAAAAGGGTTCTGTTTTTATCCCTATTATTACATGGATTTGATTATGTTGGGATGGAAACATTTTTATGAATTCCTTTATCTTATATGAATTGTTTTATGATGTCATGTTGTTTAAGAATCCCATTTTTATTACATGGGTTACTCGATGATGTATGATTTATGATTATGTGGCACACATAAGAAAGGATTCATTATAAGATGGGTGGGACCTATATCTCCCTCCAATGCATTGGGTAAAGATTTTATATCTCATGAGATAGACAGGGCTGGAACGGTAGGTTATACCGGTTCAGTGAAACAGGACTGAAACGAGGGTTACTCGATTCAGAAAGGGACTTTGTCCACTAAGATAGTCTTGGAAATGAGTCTTGACTAACAAGAAATGATTCTCTATGATTATGTGTGAATGCCACAAAGTTTCATGTTTTAAGTTATGATTATTGTGATTACATTTCACTGCCATGATTTATCCCAAGTTATGATATTATGAGCTCTTTTGCAGGTTAAGATTTCCAAAAGCTATGTTCTTATGTATATGATGTGATGGATATTTCTTTTGTTTACCCTTACTGAGAATTTGAGCTCACCCTTTTATGTTTTCTTTTCCCCAGGATATAAAGAAAGGTTTTAGGTATAAAAAAATATCTTTATGGGAGATGTTGAAGATCTTTCACCACGATTAGAAGATTACGTTCCGAGTTTCCAAAGACACTAAACTATTACGATCCTTGTGTGTGTGTGTTTTTGTTATGTACTAAGTATTCCGCAAATGTAATGTAATGTCAATGTACGTCAGGCTACCAGTCTCTACAAAACATATACTTAATACATTCCATGTTGTGTGTGAACGAATCACATCGCTTTGAGGGGGAGGTAGTCCACACATCCTCAAAAGAAATTATCGTATTTACACATGATGAAAAGAATAATGTTATCTTATAAATAAAAATTAAATAATCATAAAGAAATTATAAATATAATATATTTCATATATAAATATAGTTTCCATCATAATTTTCACCATTATAGGCGGTAAAGAAAAATGAACAATCCTTGTTTCGTGACACCTTTGTTCACTGTACACGTAAACAATATGTACATTACCCATTAGATAGAAGTGTGTGTAAGTGTAGGTAGAAACCTTAGACTAAAAAAGAAAACTATACTGATGATACTAGTGTATTTATACAATAATGTAATAAGAATATTTTATAGAGTGGATATTGGAAATAAAAGAAAGGAGCTTGAGGGAGGGTGTTACCTCTTAATCGGGTAACTCCTATTAGATTTCACTAAAGGGATTACTTGGAAGTATTTATGTACAATGGGAGGATTAAATGAGGATGTTATGGTTTTCTTAAAGTGTATTGGGAAGTTATTTTGTGATCCTACATGGTTTAAAAGGTTTGAGGAAGTGAGAGAGTGCTTTCCTTTATATAGTCAAACGAGAGTGGCACTCTTGTAAATACCAAAAGAAATTCATTAATGGGAGGTATACCTTACCTAACGTGACTCCAAAATGGAAAATTATTGGGTTTAAGAGGAATAATGGTATATTAAAACCTCCACCACAAAAAAATGTGCATTTTAATTATTTTGTTCCTTAACTTCTAAGATTCCCCCAATTTATCAGTATGGTTTTTATTAAAGACACTATTTTTTTAACCGATGTAGTTTAACAATTAAAACTAGATTAAAATGAGATTTTTTGAATATATAGATACAATTAAATATAAATATTATATATATTTTATAAAATTAAAATCTCATTCATTTTGGGAATTAATTTTAAAACAAGTACATGTGACGTGAAAAAAAACTCCTTAAACCTGGACCATGGTAAACATATTTTTACAATATATGGGTCAATATGTTAATTATAAAAGATAAATTGGTCCATTAATAGAAATTATTTAATATTTATTAAAAATTAAAAATAACTTGGCAGAATATAGTATTTTTATTAATTTTAAACCATTTAATAAAATTTCATTTATTGTAAAATGACATTAATGTAAATTTTAAATTTATTTATTTATTTTTAGGTTTAAAATATCAAAAAAATATTTTAATTAAAATATATTAAGTTCACATATGTGTAACATTATATATTCAGCTAAATAATAATTATAGACCAAAATTAAATCGATTTAATTCACTATTAATATTTATAGTATCATTTAATTTATTTAATTATTAAGTAAAATAATCACTACATTGGCGTTTGTTAAGAATTTTAATTAACTAAATCCCATTTAATTATTAACGATAAAATATTATAATAAAATAAAACCATTTTACTTTAAAAATGATATGTATAGACTAAAATATTATTTTTCGTACATATCTCAATGTTTTATAAATGTTAAAGAGAAGGAAAGTTCCCTTTTTTTCCTTTTCCTTACTCATTATTTTATATAGGGAACTTACCTTTTATAATATCACGATAAACCATAAAATTCAAACCAATAGAATATATGGTCTAATTATTTGGTAAAAATTTCTTTTGGAAAATTTTACAGGTTATTTTTGTCATTATTATTAAGTTTTAGTCTGTTATTAAGCTTAATTTTACCTTAATCACCGTAATAAATTTTAATCACATTCACTAATATTTTTGGTCAAAAATTATGTTGATATTATTAGAACAAGAATATTATAATGACTAAAACCGTTTATTTATATTTTTCAAAATTCAAATCATAGATGTGGTAAAATTAAATTTAACCATAATTCCAAAGACATGACGAGAAATCATGTTTTTAAAGTAAAAATGTACAAAAGCTAAAAAAGTAGTTATATTTAATTTCACTTTTAAAATTATTAAAATAAACTAAATTTGATTAATATATGTATAATTTATCTATTTTAACTTTATAAAACAATTTAATATATAATTTTGTTTTAAAAATTATTTAATCGAAGAGGCAGTTTTTAACTAAAATACTCTATTTTTCACTATTCATAAAAAAATGAAGTTTCTTAGAAAAATTTCAAAAAATAACCATAAGATAATTTTAAAATTATGAATTCAAAAATGATGTTTATTTTTAAAAATAAAATTCATAAAATTTTAAAATTCAGCTTTAAAATAGGTTTTCCATTAAAAGGTGGTAAAACTCAGTCTTGCATGTAACACAAGCTAACTCAATGTTGCATACCACAAGCTAATTAAATTGTTGTGTGTTGTGAAATATAAAGTTGGGTTTTCATAAAACAAAATCTAATCATATTTCTATTATATTTATATAATGAAAATACTATATAAATTTTTGTTTGAAATGCAATATATCATAAATATTAATTTAATTCGATAAAAAATTCAAAAAATCTTGAGGTATTTCAAATACTACATCCACCATGTGGACCGCGATCACTCAGAAAATTCTAATCAACCAATAATAAACTATTATAATATCCAAAAAACTATATTAAGGAAAATGATATCTGATAGGATATTTTATTGTTATATATACCTATATGTTTTTTCCTAGTGTGATTTAAACGTGACCTATTTTTTATCATCAATGGTTTGTAAAATTAAATTCATAAATAATTTCATAGGTTCTCATATAAAAATGATATATAAAGTATGATTTCATAATAAATAATAAAAAAAATAAAATAAAAAATTATTTTCCTAATAATTAAAAATACCCCCCTTTAACATAAAACAGGGGTATAATGAATCTTTTAGTTAGATGTTTTCAACCAATGGAAAGAGGGACTCCAAAATTATTTAAAGCAAGGAAAAGTTGAACTTTTTCTCCCACTTTCAATAAAATTTCATAAAATAAAATTTTTCATAATCAACAATTCATTTCAACTAAAAAATAAATTTCCAAAAATATTTTAGATATATAATTAAAATTAAACAAAATAAATCCTCCATGTAAAATAAAACAATAATTTAGAACCAAATAAGTAATAAAACCTAAATAAAATAAAGTAAACCAAGTATCAGTTCTAGTAATTTTATGAATACTATATATAAAATATTATGAGATCACTGTAGAATGTCCTAAAACTATCCAAAGAATCATGGAAATATAACTTGGACTCAAGTAACATGATCTGAATAAGGGATACAATACCAAAGATGGCCTAAAATAACCTATCTATCATATTAGTCTCGTTGAACTAGTAAGGCCCCATAACATATCCTAGGAGCATGAAGCTTGCTTGAATAAATAATCCATCCTAGGTTTCCTCATCCTCAATAGAAAATAACCCCATATAAAGATAAAAATACTCATTATGGGATTGTATTTATCAATAACTTATACCTTTTTACCTAGGAATCCCATGACATGTTAACTAGAGGTGAGAAAACAAAATAAATAAAAACATATAATAAATAATATGAATTAAAAATAATCCATTTATCAACTCCCACACCCATAATCAAAATAATCCCTTTCAATTTTATTCATAAAAATTACAAAAAGGAATAACATTTTCAAATATCACGAAAGGGTTAAAAAAACAGTATGAGTATATAAATTACAAGGGGGCTCAATTGAGGGTGTCAGATGTTTTAGAAACCACATCATTAAATCTAATTTTTGATATTTCAAAGAAAAATCATCAAATTACAACCCATTTACTAAATCTTGAAATATCATTTTAATATATCCATTGAAATAAAATTATTAAATCACTCATTGTAATTCATTTTGAGAAATCTTATTTTCCATATATCATATTTAAAATCTTCACTTGTGATATAAAGTAATAAGAACCATTTTATTGGGTTAAACTCACCCAATAAAAATTATAAAGTATTCTTTAGAAAGCCATAGGTTCAATGAACCGATTTAAAGACGTTGAATCAATATAAAAGATCAAATACATTATTTAATTAGACCCTTTTAAATTGATTAAATCATTTAAAAATATTTTAATAGAAAATATCTTGAATATCTATCCTAGTCAATTGTATACTTACTTTAAAATTCATCCACACCCCTATAAATGGTATGTCATAAGAATATAATTTTTTAATAAAAACTTCAGAACACCCAATAATCATAAAAAATAATTTTTAAGGGAGATATATTACAAAAACTAACTTAATTTAAAGAGGAAACTCAATGAGGCATGTTTCCTTCAATAAATAATTTTCACCCAAGCTATCTAACAGCATCTGAAACCCAAAAAATGCAATTCCCTATCATTTAAAACATCCCAAACAATAATTATAACCCAAAAAATGTTTAGGCTACATGGATGAATGAAAATTTATATGTTAAGTAAGGGAATAGGACATTAAAAGGAATAAGTAATAAGGAAGGGAGTTCCTCTTGAAAACAATTAAGGTAAAACTTTGGAATCAAATGGGAGGATAAGGGATGATGTCCCCATGTGTGCCCAAGGATATCCAATTTAGAGGGGAGAATGATAAGGCCTTAGAAGTTTAATATTTATGGTAGAAATATGTATATTGAAATTTACTATGATGATATATTGTTCACATGGTTAGGTTTAACTACTTGGTAAATTGTGTGCCAATTGTTAAGGATTCACAAAAGACCCACTTACAATATGATTGATTGGGATACATAGTTTTTTAAACCATGTTCTAACTATAAAAATTCCCCTAGAATAAACTATAACAGTTTCTCATGGTTTTTCAGGGTTATTATTAATCGTCACAACCTATGAGAAGCCACCTAAGCCCAAAATTTCCTTCATACTTCCAAATATAACTCACACGACTCAAACCTAACTATGTGATACCGGTTTATACAAATAGTGAATAAATAATATGACCTAGAAAAATAATTCTTTAGTTTTCATTGCATAGTTTAAACTAAAATGTGTTAACTACATTTGAATCTGAGATTATTTTCATTATTTAATAAATTTTAAACTTAATTATTAGTGATTAAAAATACAAATAAATTATACAAAAATTATTACTATGATAGTCACATGTGAGTTAAATAAAATAGCCTGAAGCATTATCTTCATGACCCAAACACATTCCTTCATGGTTTAATAATTTTCATATAATCTCTTAAATATCAGGGAAATAAATGTATTATGATGTCATCCAATTAAATATTTCACTTTCATTATGTAATGACATGTTTGTTCATTATTTAATCTTATATAATTTTCTGTTGATTTATCTTATGTAGATCCGAAATTATAATCAGAAGTGATTTTCTTACAGTATAATAACCCTCATGTGTTGTGATTGTATCTTACATATATTTTTGTTGTATTGTTATAAAACTATTATAGTATTAATTCATCTATTATTGATTTGGAAAATAATAAATTAGTTAGATATTCTTACTATATTAATTATACATAGCTTTAATAATCCCTGTTTACACTCATGTAACCATTCATTCAATACACGGTCTTTATACATGCATCAAGATTTTTCATGAAACTCAAAAACATCTACATACCTTCAATTTTATTTTATATATTCATTATAAATCACTACACAACATTAAATATGTTAAGAAACTCTACTGACTCTATTTGAGAACAAATAAAACATTACACCATAATTTTCAATAAAATTATTATTTTCATATTTAAAAATTAAACCAATGAATTACTACCTATATGTATTAATTTGTGAACCATGACATCTGATTAAAAATAATTTTATTCTTGATATTTAAAACCTACTAAATTGAACATCATCATTTATGTACAATATAAATGATATGGATTAGAAATATATTTTTAATCATGATAAATTTTTTATTAATTGAAACTTCTTTTTTTTTTCTTTTAGGATAAGTGAAATAATTTAATAATATATATTTTCACTATAACATATATAAAATATCATTGAAATTATAAAAATAGTTAATTAACTTATTTTTTAATTATTATAAACATATAAATCATATTTAACATGTATACTATATTAAAGTATTCTATGAAAATTTTTAAAGTCTTAAAAATAATTATGAAAATTAATCTATTAAATGATTTCAATGTATTTATTAGAAATTTCATATTAATTTTTCAAGAATATAACCCACACCAGATTATTTTTTTAATAAATGGTCAATAATACATTTTTTAATTATTTTTTAATCATATTTATTATATTAATATTTTAATATCCATATTGAATTACTAGAAACACCCTTATCCATTTATGATAAATATAAAATGAGACCAAAACCATATTACTTTCATTAATTTTATTACATCCCAAAAGTACATAACATTTTAGTTTTAGTCAGAAAAAATTTATTCGACTAATTATATGTAATTACTATTCAAATGATTATAATAGGTGTGAAATTCATTAAAGAATTCAATTTTGGATAATTATTTCTTTAATTTCTTGAATTTGTAAATAATTATTGACCAATATTATTTCAATTTGTAAAGTAATATAACATTTATAATAATAAATGAAATAGTGATTATTTATTATTGTTTATTTGTGAGACCCATATTGCCCATAGACTATATTTTTATATAAATATATATTTTATTTAATTTGTAGATATTTTGAATAAAAATATAAAAATAGTTTTTTTCATATAGTAAGAAAGTATGATACAATACATGAGGAGTAAATATATTGATACCCCTAATTTGGTTCTTACTATAAGTTCATCCCATATAGTAGCTTCAACTCTCAAGAAAGCTCAGACCATTATGAAATCATTGAATGATCATGTAACCGCTCAATGTTTCTTCTTATGGTACGTTGGGTTACTTGGTCAATTGGATTTCTTTATTATGATCTCTTGAGGTGAATGTTATATCAACCTAGATGAACATGAGTCCACATTATCTATTTTCTGAATAGTTGACATTTTTTTTAGGACAACACAGTCTATTGGAATTATAATTGATTCCATCATCAAATTAAAAAAAGTTAAAATAGAACATTAGTGTAGGATTTGTCTATTTTGATATAAAATCTCTTGAAATAATAATAATAATAATATTAAAAATAATTTTAATAATGAAATAAAAATCTCTAAATTAGTTTATGTTTTTTCTATTAAAACCAAAATAATTTAAACCACCAAAAAGTGTTATTAAATTAATTTGAAGTTTTCACCAAAGTAATAAATATGAATGATATAATAATGATATAGAATAATTACACTGTACCAATACATTGAAAATTAGACAAAATATATTGTAATTGTGGAACTCATCACTCCCACAAAACTACACTATTACACATCAAAGTAATATAATGAATTAAAATTATTCCAAAATATTTATGATTCCCAGTAATATGTATTCAAAATAGTGATGACTAAAACACTAGATTTATCCAACATTTGGAAAATCATGCCACTTTAATGAATTCAAAAAATTATCCAAAGTTCAATTTAATAAATATTTCCATTTATATGTCTACAAATTTAATAAAAATAAGTTAAAAAAGGATTTTAAAAAGTGGTATATTCCTAAATCCATCTTCCCTAATATTCATTTTAAATTAATAATTTTAACACTTCCATGATACTTCATCAATGAAATTTTGTTATATCATCTACCCCTTCTTCATCAAAGTACAAAAATCCATAAACATTTTCTCACCCTTTGTTAGTTAGGATTTGGTTAATTGTTCCCTTCAATATTTTTTTGGAATCAAATATCAGATGAGTAAAGATAAAACCAAAATTATACCATCAAAATATAGTATTTAACCCATAAGACTAATTTTAATATTCATTGAATATAATCAACTCTCATGAAAATAAATCTCAATTCTCATTAATAATTATTTGATTGAAAACACACACACACACATGTTATTATGTATACATATGAATATATCTAGATCAACTACGATCTAATTATTTTTTCAAGTTCATATGACCTATAAATTTTTTTATGAAGGAGAATCCCTAAGTTTATAATAAATAAACAAGGTAAGGATATGTAGGATTTATTTCACTATTCTAGTTCCCTTATTTTATGATTTTGAATCCACTATCTTCTTCTATATTTATAATGGTTTTTATAGTGTAAAAAGAATGAAATATCCATTAATCATAATTAAATTCACTCAATAATCATTTAAATATGTCAATTTTAGAATCAACAACATCCCTACACTCTATCATGGTATTTATTCTAGGTAATAAAACATTGGATTATATTTTTCCTATATAAAAACACACTAAAAATAAAAATTAACATAATATAACATACATAATTTTATAAATATATTATAAAAAAATATTTTTCATCATTATTTTTTATTTATTTTAAGAAAAAAACTCATTAAATAGAGAAAGGAAAATATAAAAATTATTGACATTATACACTAATTATCATATCCCCTATACATAACCTAGATAAATTACAATCATTATTGTTTTAATTTTATAGGAACAAATTATTTAAAATCAGAAACATGTTTATACTTATGTTAAGGAAATACATAACCTAGGGTGATTTATTTGTCAGTAGTATCGAGGAACATAGAATCCCCGATTGACTATTTTAAAATGACTTTATGAAATAGTTTCAACTATTACCATTTGAAATTAATGGTTTCTTTTATTAAACTCCTTTGATTTATGATATACCAAATTTAAAGGCATTAGTTACTATGTGGGGTTCTGATCCAGTTCAGATGATGTTTATCAGCCATGAGATTCATCCTTAAGATGAAAAATGTCACTTTATCTTTAACATGAATGTTTATTATCTGGATAATTTGTTCATATTATGATATGGCCTAATAATTATACAAATGGGTGTTGTCATATGCCACCCTCCTTGGTTTCTTATGATCCATTATCTGCAAAGTTCAATATTGTCCATCGATACCAAACTCCAAGAGAACTCTCTTTGTAGACAAGTAATTTTTTTCATAGCTCAATATATTAGTTAAGATATTTACCCTAAATAAATATTCAAAGAGAGATATATATATATATATATAATTAATTTTTTAAGTAGTATAATTTTCCCACAATGCATCCTCTGTATTCTTACTCCATCACTTTCATGCGTATTGCACTTAATTTTATATAATCCACTTGATTTCCCTATTGGGGACCTCAACATGAACATTTTTCATTGGTGATAGGATATTGAGGACATGTGGTCTACTACATACCTATTCATAGTGGCTTCCATATTCTTATTTCAGAACTGCATGCCTTGATCAGTGATTAAAAATCAAGGTACTCCAAAGCTATAAAAGTTGTCTAATTTCACAACATTAGGTTTCATTTTTAATTCATCAAATATGGTGGTTTTTTCTTCTATCCACATAGAAGTAAAGAATGTTTTTATATAATTTAGAAAAAACCAAATGATAATGTTTTTAGGATTTTTAAATCTAATCTAAAAACATCATATATTTCATAAAATCAATTTTTTTGGGATTTCCATTATTTTAAATTATCTACTAGCTATATGTAATCTTGGACATGATTTGTATAAATTATGCCAGTCTTAAAAAACTGGGAACCAAAATAAACCATCTTTTAACACATTTATGGTTATTCTTTGAGGTCCCAAAACCTCCAATAGATTTATATGTCTGATAAAATTTGAACAAATACTTAACCCATTCCACGTGGTTATATCTCCAAATTATATGTTCATTAGAAAATTTCACTATATAATTATCTTAATAAAAAAATATTTGAAAAAAATTTCAATTTAATGTTTTATTCTTAGTACATATGGGAGGTACCTTTAATGTGACTTGATAATAGAAAAAATCAAAATACTGATGAATTGTTTTGACAATATATAACTACATAAAATTGAAAGAGTTGTCTAAAATTATTTCAATAAGTGGTTCCACCTAATTAGTGTGAGATAATAAAATCATATGGATTGCCATAAAATTTCCATATCCTTTATTATCCTTTATCTCCAAATTAAATTATTGTAGTAGTAATATACTATTTATAAATATTTATTTTTATTCTAGGTTCTTTATCATATATCTTAGTGATTCTTGATTAGAATGAAAAAATTAATTCCAAATAGATATGGTAAAAATTTATTTATGGAATAAACGATAGATAAAAAAAAATCATTTTTGGTTGTGGTGTTATTTATTTGGGCTATATCTAATGTCTAAAAAGTGTAGGTTTTTACATGTGGGTTTCCTTAAAATTTTTAGATCCACACACCCCCAAGATGTTTTTAGAATAATCACATAATATCTTAAATGTGTTGTTTTAGTAAGGAAAATATTATAAGGTATATGGTTGAGCTTTTCATGATATTTTCAAAATTATTACTATGTAATTCAACATGTCCCAATCCAATATGATTCATGATTATGATAGCTATGTGAAAACCAATCATTCTAAATCCTAAATAATTATTATGTTAAATACAAAAAGGCTAAAAAAGACTCTAAATTTTTTCATGTAGGTGTGGAAAGGTAGTGTAGAAATAAATTAAACATTATCTATATCCCCTTCAATCCCATCATTATAAATTATATTGTATGAAACATTTATTTTTTTAAAAGTTCAAAACTAATTTTATCTCAATGCATTTCATGAAAAAAAATTTAAACATTGAGTGTAGGTATCAATGAATATTCAATAAAGAGTAAAGTCATCAAATAATACCTATAAGAATATCTCAATTATGTCAATAATGATACTTAACAGACAACATTTAAAATTATATACATCTTTACATAACCCAATTGGTTTCAAATGTTAAGAAGATATACCAAAAAGGAAGGTGAATGTGGTCTTGTCCTTAACTTCCATGGATATTGGGTCCTACAAATATTCATAAAATCCATCAATGAAATAGTACTGACCCCTCCCATCTATCCTCTCTAGAATTTTAACTATAAGGGGAATATAAAAGTGATATTCTCAATTCATTTTTTTTAATTTCAAATATTCAATGAAAAATCTCCAGTGATTTAGAATCCTTTTCTATACTAATACATTATTCACATTGTTCTCAATAGTTAATTTAGTCATCATACTCATAATATGAATAGAGGTCACCCATTAGTAATCAAATATATGTTATATGATTCAAACTAATAAAAGTATTTAAAATTCATTTTTAATATCCAATATATGGGTTTTCTTGATTATCGATTGGGGTTGTATCAATTATTCAGATTCATATTATAATATATTCTTATGCATACATGTGGAAGAGATAAAACATGGGATATATACAATTGACTAGTATAAGGATCTAGAAATTTAAAGTAGAATTTAAAAATTTAGATTCTCATTTTTATGTTCCAATTGTTTTTAAATTAGGACTAGAAATTTATCATATTCTATTATAAAAAAACATTTCAAATTATAAGGGGTGGTTTCAATTCTAGTTTAGGGAGATGTTCTATTAATAATTTTAACTTATTATTGTCCATTATTAGAACATGAAATTATAAAGAATAAATATAGGTAGTTTTTTTAGAAAATAATAAATATAAAATTCACTAACACACAATACTATTTTTAGATTTAAATCATTTTTGAAAAAAGAATCAATAGAAAAAATGGGTGATTCTAAATCTTTTATAAATCAGAATATGTCATCAAGAAATTCAAACTCTTTTAAATAATTTAACGGAAATTAAAAAAAATTCAATTTAAACATAGATTTTATATTATAAGTGTTTTCATCAAATCATGAATATTAATGCTCATTTTTTATTCTCTAAAATCTATTGATATTGTTTATTAATTAACATTTATCATGAAAATATCACTTTTGATAAATTAAAACATATGATAATGGGGGAATTAACTTTATATCATTTATATTCCATGTGAAGGTTTTAAAAATATGTAGGGTAGAAAATCATTTCACACTTAACAAGAAATCCTATATAACTCCAACAAGGTAAGAACTAGTTCAATTAGCATGTTTTAAAATAACTATAGTGGGTTTAATCTCTCCTTATGTGGGTAATAATAAACAATGTAATTAATTTCAGAATTTGATTCTACAAAATCACCAAAGTCATTTGAAAATTTTATTTCTCCTATAGTTCATGGGATATTAAAAGTAAAAATGTGTTGTTATTTCCTAAGTAATTGTTGTGTAATAAGGGGGTGAAAGTTCTTCACAATCTTACTACTATGTGTCCTTACAATTTTCTCATTTTTAATATTTACATAAGAAATTTTTCATTCCTTGTAATTTTGGTTATGGATTCCTATAAATTATTGATTATAACCACACTTTTAAATATCACAAATATCACTTATTTAATAATTCTTCATCAGTTCTCTTAGGTGGTTTAATTTTTATTTGGAATGGTGGTTGGGGTTGATGTAGGTATTCCATATTATCCATTCACCTAGATTAATTAAATGGGGATGTATATATAAGTAATTATTCTTCATATTTCATTTTAGTGATAAAGTATTAATGTTGCGATTTATTAGGATGTCCACATGAATCATCCCATAGTGTTTCTTCACTATTTTTCAAATCCTTAAAAATCATTAATTAGATGTAACTATCATTTATCTTGGGTTATAAATTGATAAGAAATAAAATTAAATGAACATTGTTTTTTCATATAATTGTTTCTAGATATAATCTGGTGTTACTATATATTAAATTTCGTTATTTTTAGACCACGAGTTCTAAGAGTAGTTTTTTGAGTAGTGTGAGACACAAAAAGTTGTTTAATTAGGTAATTTAATAAGTAATCTTGATTATGACATAATTTATAACTTATATAATGCTATAAAATACTTATTTCAAAGGTTGGTGGTTATAATAATGTCTTAAATTATTCTATATATGGGATATTTTGGATGTTGGTTCCTATCTCCATGATGAATATTAGAATACTATCATAATCCATGAGTCTAGGTTAGTATCTTCTGGTATTTCTTTTTCTAAATGGGATTAGAGATTTTGGTTCCATGATATTATGATTATCTATCAGTGTAATTTCTGATATAGTAACAATGTTGGAATCCTCATAGCAGTATGAAATACAATATATAATGTACTATGTTCAATGCTAAAAATCTCACAATAGAGGTTAGTTCATAAAAAAAATATTCAAGTAAAGGAGATTTTGACCTTTTTAGTTCATTTACACCCATATTTTATTTATTATATTGCATTACTATGATTTTTTTAAGATTATAAATTTTATCTCCCCAATATAAAGTGATTTTCCAATCATTACTTTTCCAATTGAAGCATTAAGTTTGTTCCAATCAATTTAAATTTTCCATTGGTAAAATAATAATTGGAAATAACAGTCTTAAAAAGGAATCTGTTGAAGGATACCATTAGACTCTTTAATATATCTGAAAAATCATAATTGGATTCTCAAAATTATTATTTAATTTAAGAAATCTATTTCCTCAATAGGGTAACCATTGGTGAATGAAATAATTTTTTGAAGAAATATTTTTTTATGTTTTTCAAAGGTGGTGATATCTCAAGGTTATAGAATGTCTATCACACCTTGGAAGGTCTTTTTGTTAAAAATTATAACACCTTAAAACAATCATAATCTTCTAAAATTTCTCAAGGATTGAATTTAATAAAAAATCATTGAAATATCATATATGTCAGTTAGTATTCTCTCCTGATAAACAATAAATTTTTTGTTGATACTAAATCACTAAAAATATAATATTGAATTCTATTTGGTTATTTGGTTTCTGAACCTGATTATTATTCATAAAATTTGGTCTGTATAATTCTATAGAGGTCCCATTAATTTATGATATATTTTTTTCAATTTTTTTCACTAAAAAAACAACTATAATAGAATAAGAATAGGAGTATGGGTATGTTTTCAAGGGAATCGTGAAAAACTCTATTTCCTATTGTTTGGTGGTTCTTAATTTTATGAGTCATTATGGAATAGTTTTTTCAACCATTGGATTAAAACCAACAATGTTATTTAAACTATATCTATTACTATGTTGCAATAATCTTAATCAAATAAAAATAATAACACAACAGTGGCCTCCCAATAGTGGTTCTAGGTTTATGAGATGTGTGTCATGTGGGTATTCTAGAAAAATATGATCCAAAATATATGTATAGAAAAATTGTGAATCATGTTTTATCTAGATAGGAGAGTGTTATGGGTATATTCTTCACTTCTATGAGGGTTTGATTTCTGTAGAAGGTGTGGTATAATTGGGTTGATTTTTCAATTTTATTAGTTTAAAAATAAATTTTAAAATATGTTCATATCCTTGGATACCCCCCATTTTCCCTATTAAATCATTATTCAAATTTATTTTACTACACTATTTTTGATATATTTAAATACCAACTAGTTTCCCCCAATAGATATTTTGTCTTATGTAGTGATATTTAATGATCATTTCATCCACTAATCTTCCCTCAATATTCTTACAAGAAAAAAAATTAATCTTATGTCAATCCTATTACACACAATCATTGGTAGTGAAGATTCTTGGGGTGGCCTTTTTTTTGAACCAAATAAGAAGGGAATAATAATAAAAAATTTCATGGAATAGAATAAATTTATTATTATAAAAACTATCAAAAACATCTATAGAGATAATCATAGAACAAATAAAAAATTAAAACTAAATTAATTATCGAGTGGAAAGGGAGTCACATCATCTCAACAACTAATGAATTACTATTACATCATTGGAGACATACATCAAAATGAAAGTAGAAATTAATAAACATGATTAGATCATTCTGTCAAACCATCATGGTATTAAACCAATATTCATTGAAGATTAACCTTCTTATATATTAATTTAATGTTCTTCCAACAGAATTTAGTAGGTCCACACCCTATATGTGAATTAATAACTTCTATTTCTCCAAAAAAAATTATAGTAGCATTGAAATATTCCATAAATTCATTTCCCAACACAAGTTATTACTCTTCCTTAGATGAGTGGTTCATGTCCAGCTTAGTCTCCATTATTGATGGATATATGGAATCACAAATCTTCCTGCCAACATGAGATTCTACCCACAATCCCTATATTATTCATTATTTTCCAGATGGCTGCCATGTCCCTTCTTAAGAGACTCATTCTGATTCAGAAGATCCATTTGATTGAAAATATAATATCATTTCAAGATCTAAAGCACTTTTAATGGATGAATTCCATAATAAAGAACCAATGAAGCTCATAATTAAAATTATGTAGCCGCTCATCCACATGAATGACCCTTATTTTTGTCCATTTACCCTTTATGTATCCTATAAAATATTATAGTGGCTTTTTATTAGATCAATGGGATTTGGGATTATCCCAATATAGAAATTAAAATTAACCCTTCACTATTAATAAGGTCCCTATGACCATTACATAAGTGAGTGATCACACTACTATCCTTAATAGGTTATTATTGTAGGTTCCTCCCATGAAACAACTTTTACTATCATGGTATGTCATACCATTATGTAATTTTGGAATAATTTTGTGTTTATTTTGATTATCTTATTTTAGATGGTTTGGACCCATGGGTGATTGTATTTCTTCTTACAGTCTCATAATTTTAATGTGTGGTTGATCCATATAAACATGTTATTGTTTTTTATCATTGATGAATTTTTTTCTATGATAATTATAATAGACAACCACTTTTCATTTCCATTTTATTCTATTTTCAACATACCGAAAATGGGAACAAATATTTTGTGAAATATTTGTCCATTTTTCTCCAAAATAAAATAAAATAATTAGATTCATATTTAAAAACCATTTAAAATTAAATAAAATACTCCAAATCAATTTATAGATTGACCATTAAATCCAAAAAAATTAAACCACAAAAAATTATTTAATCTAATTATCATTTAGTTATATAATTTACCAATGTAAAAAATATGAATTATTAAACCATGTTTTATATTAACTATTTTAATAAAATAAAAAGAAAATTACAAAAAATACAAGTTATGGATTCCATCATCTTTCATGGGGATGGAGTTTGGAGTTTTTAGTCATGTTGGGAATTATGGAAATGATATTCGAAGGGTCCTAATTTCAGTTATTAGAACATGGAGACCAAAGTATTCTTGAAGTTAAATAAACATTTTTTTCTAGGTCTTTGATAATATGTTAGTAAACATATATCTTTGAGGCGTCATAGAGTGATATAGGAAATATGGAACATAAATAATATTGCGGTTAGGTGTGATATTTCATATTCTACCCTTGTTAGCTCGTTCAGATATGATTAAACCCTTTTTTGATGTCATTATCAAATAAAGGGTGCTACCAATTGATATAAATATTGTAAATGGATTCATATTTGTGATGATACCATGCATGTGGATGAGCCTCTTAACACTATAATGTAAGAAATGTGGATTTTTTTCTAAGACTAATTTGGGATGTATTCTCACCATGTGATTTGATGGAGCTTCTCTCTATAAGTACTTAGTATGGATATTTAGAATAGATAATGTTTCAATAAATTTTAGGTTAGATGAGATTCCCATAGACCAGATACATTTTTAAATTTTTTTGACAAGCCAAAGGAGTTTGTGAGGTGACATAAAAACTTTAGTTATAGGCCAAACAACTAGATTTTGGGACCCAATTATCAATTAATTTTACTATTTTAATAAATAGATGGTAATTTTTTGTTGATCACCCAAACTGCCACCATAATACATTAATGATTTAGTTTATTTTCTCAAAAATCATAATGATACTGATTTATCATTCCTAAATATTGATCTTACTCCTAGAAGTATTTGTATTAGTGGATCTTGAGTGCACCATTGTGTGGTGGGACTATGCACAAGTATGTTTCATGAAAAATGATCCCATTTTTTGGTTTTTCCAATGATATATAATGAAATATAATTATTTGGCCTTAATAGTTTAGGGATATATTCCATAAGAGGATTAATTAATTTGTGGATATGCATTCATGAAACATCACCTATTTGATAGCCCTTAAATTCCCATTCTTAGATTGGGGTTTCTGGGATGATGTACCCTAGATTTGTATTTGGATAGTGTTTCACATGAGTGTAGATAATGATTTCATTGATATAAATTCCATGTTGTAGGAATCATTGAAAAAACTAGGTCCTCCTATTAAATGAAATGATATAATAGGAAATTTATTTTTTGATATTTTATTATGGATTGATCCCATTGTTCATCAGTTGTGGGAGATGTACGATGCATCGATTCACTCCCATGAACACTACCATAGGATATTTCCTATCAGAATAGGAGTGATGGTAGTCCGATTTATGAGATGAAAAAAAATTAACAAATGGATATGTTCTAGTATCATTAGGTATAATTTTTAGATAAGTAATTTTCATTCCCCTTGAACCCTCATATAGGTCATCACTAACACGAGCTAATTGTAATATAATTTATAATCAGGAGGTAATGATCCTAGTAGAACTACATTTTGAGACATCAGTAAGGTATAGAATTTCCACTGATCATAAACTTCAATTACTCCTCCCTTCAAGTGAAGCGATTCATCCATGTTGGGGAAGAGTAATTTTTATAGATTCATTATGGAAAAGGAAAAATATTAATAACCACCTAAATCATGTAATGTTTATCTATTTTTTATTTTGTGACATGTTAGTATTTGGGTTCATGGGGTGGGACATTTAATTACTAGTGAGGGAAACCCGTCTTGTGGTAGAGGGTATGTTCAAAACACATATATTTAATGTGGTCTACCGAGTCACTTATTAGTGTTGATTGGAACACAATATATGAGAGTGAAAATTTTCATTCTATACATAGGAAGAAGTGTCTGGATAAATTCAAAGGCTAACTCATGGTTGACCATTGTTTAAAGTTTAATGTATGCATCTATTTTCTTCTCATGGATAATGTATAAATGTTTCATAGTAGGAAATGAGATATTTTTGATGATTTTACATCACATATAAAGAATCTTTCCCTATATCAATTTGAGGAGGATCCAACTAGGAATTTAAGGGGGATTCCCCCTTCGACCAGAAGAGTTACAATAGTGTAGTAAACTCTCATGGTGTATATTTTGGATCTATGGGGTAATTTTTGTATTCACGATGATAGACCAATGGTGGATTATGAGACCAGAGTACCGTGAAATGAGTTTTTTTGGTCAATGGTTCCCATAGTGGACTATGTGTTTATGAATAAATGAGGTGCTTGAGAATCTTATTTCATAGATGCTAGGTTTATCCCAAATATAGGAACATTATGCTTCTTCAATTGAAATTGGTGGTCGTACACACAACCCCAATGAGAGATAATTACTTGGTGATAATGTAGAAAAAATGAATTAGAGCTACCAGATGATTCTCAAGTAGGGGAACTAAATCATTTTTAATGAGGTTATGATTACTAAGACCACATCCTCTATTGGAAGGTAGTTCTACCATTTGAATGTCATGTAATTATTATAGGGGACATATTAAATAGAGAATAACATTATAAAAAATATTCCATGATGGGGAGAATCTCGTAGATCTATGTAGATGTCCCCATCCCATTGAATCTCATTCTATGTATTAGAGGATGATGTTTTCTAACACATGTTTTCTTTGGGTTTTGAGATAATATAGTAAGGGAAAATTAATGTTCTGGAACATCAACATCAGATTTTGGTGGATCAGTCTATTCGATTGGTAGTTTTTTAAGGTTGGGAAGTCATTTATAATTTTTTTAGAATTTGGTGTACTCATTATTATATTTTACAATCATGAAATGAAAATGAAACCAATTTATCTTTGATAGTGGTTGAAAATTGGATGACGGTTTTATTCGTTACTTCATGTAATAGTTTGGTAAGAATACCCATGTTTTTTTACAACTCATGCTACTGACAATAGTGTTTTTGGCCCTATGGATATAATATAATTTAGATGCTTATGTGAGTTTGGAAACACATTTTTCTTATCAACCCCTCATGTTTGGGTGTTGGATCTTGGTGAAGCTTCTATAGTTGTAGTGTAGTGTACGTGGGTTTTTTTTGAATAAAAAACCATCAAAAATGATCTTATAAGATGAGGGAAATATATGTTTCACTAGATGTAACCTTTTGGATAGACCCTTTTGGGTTGGATGTTGATGTATCATGGTTTTTTTCTATCCCATGTGATGAATAAAAATAAAATGATATAGGTTTCTTGATGTTGAGTGATGAAGGACTTTTTCAAAATAGATTCACCCTTATTGCATAATTCATGCTACTATATGGTTGAAATCAGTATCCTCTTGAGTTATTGGGATGTTTCATTGATTGGTAGTTGTGTGTCAAGTTATCTTAGAGCTCATATACTCATTGGGTATGGAAGTGTATGAGAAGGTGTAGTTCCCCCACATGTGTTTTCTATATGAGATTATTTCTATTAGATCTTCAATTATCTTCCTTTTTGAGGATGAAAAGTTTTATGGTGGGGAGGATATAGTAAAAAAAGTTTTATTTGATTGAGACTTAACTCATGTTTGAGTTATTAATTTATTGGTATCTCTCTATGGGTAAACCAGTCATTAGACCCTAATAGTATACCATGAATTGAATTTCAGAATGGTTTGTTAGTTCTTAATTGTGGTTATTACCTTGTAAGCTATACCGACCTGAAAA
Organism: Viscum album; assembly: GCA_963277665.1. Classification (NCBI taxonomy): domain Eukaryota; kingdom Viridiplantae; phylum Streptophyta; class Magnoliopsida; order Santalales; family Viscaceae; genus Viscum; species Viscum album. The sequence continues at coordinate 406,544,612 of OY728129.1, read as the reverse complement.
AATGGGTGTAGTGGATCCATAATGATAATGTAATAGTATAATTACATTATTCATTTTTTACATGATTCCATTTTTAGATAATGAATATATCTCTTAATTATAACCTTTATTTGTAAGAACTATGGTTGTAGTTATGTTTGAAAGTTGGAATTTACCATATATGTGATGTAGTTTTTATTCTCATCAGGTTCTTGTGATAATTTTCAATCATGAGTGGAGTTAAAAAAATATTAATAAATAATTTATTAAATTTTAAATTTCAGGATTAAAAATAAATACCATCTATTTATGTATCTCTTTTATAAATCAATAGGGATAGTTAAATAACCCATGGATTAGAGAGGATCTATCATAATGGAACTTTTTCTGTGGATATATTTGGGGATCTAGCAACATCAAATGAATTCATAGAGGATTACAAGAATCTTAGATACTGGTTAATCATTCACCAAATATCCATCCTAATCAAGGTAGACATTTTTATTTATGGATACTTTCAAAGTTATAAATGATTTTTATAATGGATTATTCATCTTCATGAACCCATATTTTCTTTTTAAGAGTATCCCTATAAATATATGAAGCTTCATAGATTTATTATTTAATGATCAGTAGTTCTCAGAATTTCTACTATTATATTGATCCATTAATTTTCATCCTATGGAAGGTGGCTATGTAATTCACTTCCATCTTTAATTATTAACTATTGATGTTTTATTTATTTATGCCTATATTCTTCACATATTCTTCACCAACCATATACTTTGGTAAATGATTCTTCTATTAATGTAGACCAAATCATTGGGAATTTTTCAAATGTTCTCATGGATGGTTTTTTTCAACACCATGGATCATGAATCATGGATGAATATAATGAAAATGGAAGAATGTGATAGGAAAACCTGTTGATATCTATGTGAAATCATAAATCAAGCAATGAAAGATTTTGAACTTTAATGATATGTCATTTCTATGTTGAAAAGTGGTTAGAATCCAGCCTCTAGTAAAGACCTAACCTAAAAAATATGATTAGAGAGCAACATTTCTAGGATTTCTACAAAATTAGTGGTTACACAGATGCTTTGGATGTGATGAAATGTTCCAGAATACATTTTGATTACATAGTCCGTAGTTTAGAAGAAAAAACACCACATACTATCAATATATTACAACCAGGTTTAGGTGTGAGTTAAATATCACATGTCATGTTATTTAATGAAATGTCTTTTGACCATTATCTATAAATAAAAACGTGTAGAGGGGGAACACAGAGAATGAATTTGAGTTTTCAACACAATAAGAACACCAAGTCCATAAGACATGTTCCCTCAGTATAACATGCTTTGGGAAGACATGGTAGATGGAATTTACCCTTATTTACCCTACAATATATGTGAAATTTTCAACAAAATGCGTTAATATACTTAATCAAAGCATGTTTGTAGCAAGTATATGAACATTTAACTTCTTGTGGGATACATGTCATGTAACTTAGGAACATTCCATATACCTTTATATGAATACTTTGACAACCTCACCTCATTTTTTTGGATATGATATGGACACAAAAGTATTCCATTATAATGGGGTTTTAGTGTTGAATGTGTTAGTAACCCAAAATTTTAGACAATGATACGCACTTGGTGAAACTAGAATGATCAACCACCTCAAAATTTCAAATATCATCATTTGATTGTAGGTTTCTAGGGTTAATGAAAACTTGAATAGAACGTAGAGGTATTTCCATGTTTAGTATCATCTAACTATCCCAAGATAGGGCATGTTATTTCTACATAGGTTTAGGGCATCATATCCTCTTTATACATATCGTTTATGGTCAATATTACTCCCACATTTATAGGGAGTAGTATCCTTTATCAATATAGTACTTATTCCCCTCTTTTAAAGATCATGGATATGGTGAGATCTACCATTGGAGTTATTTATTCCATACATATATACTTGGGGTTTGGGATTCTCCAATCTAGGTATATAGAGTTTACTCATTTTTATAGTTCAATTGAATTTTCTACATCATCCACATCAGATTTTGTGGGGATTCACTTCTCGTTTAACCCAAGGGTTATTGGGTGATCAATAGATGTTGATGGACGAGGGGATTTGGGTTTCCTCCCACTAGAGAGCATGTTTCTACAAGGATTAGGCTCCCCTTCATGATTTTTTTGTGGAGGTGTGATTTATCATCTATGAAGTGTACATTTCCGTAACTCTTTTTGGTTCATCAGAAACCCCCTAAGTGCCCTTCGAGGCTTGACATACAACTAGATTTCGACTTCATCCTTCCCAGATTCTTTAGTGTTATGATTACCTCTAGATGATCATGTGATGTGGATTTAAATGATTAGAATTTATATAAATAGTTATTATATTTTTAATTTTTACTTTTAGTGTTAAACATATCTAGATAATTGTTATTTTACTCCCTTTTGGTTAGTCACGAGTACTACTTACATCAGATGAAAAGGTGTTTAATTTTTCCCATGTTGTTTCCCACCGAGAATAATCAAGTTCATGGGATTGAGTTATAATTTGTTTATTCATGAATTATATGTTTTATGGAGTTCAACATAGTAAGTTTATACTCACACTTACACATGACATGGGCCCACACATAATAGGTTTGTATAGATGACACACATGTTAGATATACTATTAAGGATGATTAGTTGCATGTAGAGTTTGGATTTCAATCATGGTGATGCATTGAGACTCTGTATGAGGAACTTTGATTATTAATGTTGGCGGTGAGCACTACAACTAGAGTGTGTTCTAGATTAACACATAATAAGGGGGATATTCACTATCATTTCTACTCCAGAGTCTTGTTGGGAATACTATTTCCAATTCATTTACCTTGTTGTCTTTACTTATACTTTTAGTCTCATTAATGTGTTATGTATGGTTTAGTTGTACATTTATTTATCATACCAGTGTTTTGGTTATCTTGTTAATTTATATTTTTATATCTGTTTCTAGTCTTCATATGCTAAGTCCTCCAATATTTTGATATTTTTTACCTCATTCTAGCCAGATTCCCTTTTCCAATTGAAGATAGGATTGGGGTGGATCTATAGGCTTATCATCAACCGATGTTGGGCCCCAATGGGTCAGATAATGTTAGTGAATATATTTGACATCATGTATCCCTTTCAAAACCATTATTTACCATTCCAATGAGAAAATTAGAAAAATATATATTCTCTAATCACGCTCTCAAATTGAATATTTTTTATAAAAAATAATTGGATACTAAATGAAGATACAAAAATTAAGGATATCTAATGTAGTTAATCCACAATTCAACCCTAAGAATAATTTTATTCCATGTTAAAATGAGAGATCCAAGAGAAACAATGACCATCCCTCCTTATTCATGGTTTACTATGGAATCAAAAAGATAAATCCATAATATTCCATACTTTTAATGTGTGTTTTATTTTAATTTTACTATCTATAATTAGTCTATATTTTTTCTAAAATGAGTTATTATCATATGATTAGTGTAATAATAGTGATTCACATTAAATTAAGAATAGATTTCATATCCATGTAATAAATCATAGTACCACATGCCTTCATGGTGGTCATTCCATGAAATAAAGAAAATAACTATAAGCTGAGAGGATTTCTAGGACCGCACTAGGGTATCAATATAAAAATAACTTACACCAAAGTGTCTTTCACCCGAACACATCCTATCATAAAACTATTAGTTATTGTAAAATTATAACAAAAATCCATTAGTCTCCTCCTCTATGATATGTTCTCTAAGTATTCTATAAAAAACCCAAGTAATGCACCTTTTTAATCATAACATACACCATCTATGGTCTGACCATTGAGGTCTCAGAAACCTCAACCAAACACAAAAAAATAACATATTCTCCAATGAAAATTCTCATATGGTGAAAAATCAATAGAGAAATGAAAACTATTATTATAAGAAAACACCACCAATGATAAAGTATCCACCAATGATACTCCTAAATAAAAAAATACAAACCCACAACAAACACTAAAATGTTTGTACAAACTACAATGTTTAACCATTAGTTTAGGGATAAAAAATTATACTATTAAATTATAGGGTAATAAAGGAAAATTATAATCCCTGTTATATCTATTTTGTAAAATATGTATCATGATAGGATAATATCTTCCCTAAAACATTATAATACTTTAATAATAAAATTATATAATGATTTTATAGAAAATCCACATAGCATGATTTCGTAATAGGTAAGAAAAAAGATGATTTTTAAACTAATCAATGATAACCCAAATGATGTGAAACTAAATCATAGTATGAGGTAAACACATAACATAATCTATATAAATTTCCCCACACTTCCAATATGGAATCTAAAAAGGATAAAACAAACCAATTGAAACATTTTGTTTGTTTTCAAATATTGGTACAGAAGACATTGAGGGAAGAAACTATGTGATTCCTATTTCATCCTATACCAAAAATATTAACCCCTTAAGTAATGATAATTAATTTCAACACCCAACTAAATTATCAATGATAAAAAATGGAACTCGCAGAATATCACATCACACATTGTTTTTAAAAATAATATCTTCCCATGGAATGACAAATAATTTTGTGTATCCTTAAACTATCCAAAAGATCACCAAACACAATCAAATCACTCCATACTTATACCATAGATATCATAGTTAAAATTACTATAGTTATTACAATAAAAAATATTTCATCTTCATTAGATAAAGACAGAGTACATCATTAATCTTTTTATATGTAAGTTGAATAGATTACAAAAAAATCTATCACAATCCATTTATTAGTTTCCTAATGAGTATCCTCACTCTATGAAATCAAAATAAAGGAATGGAAAAAAGTTACATATTTCATCAGTGTATGTGATATTTAAATCATAATATTATATAAATTACACATATTTTCATTCCAATAAATTCAAATAATTATGGGATAAGATATGTCTCTAGATATTATGATATGTAAAAAACATATATACATATTTATTAAAATAATTACTTTAATAATTAGAAACATATATTGAAACATAAAGATCCAAATCATTGGTTGAATAATTAAATTCAATGAAAACATACTGTTTATTCCCATATGAAATTAATACACCTATTTTTCTTTTATCTTGGGTTCTTGTGGGTCTATCAAGCCATGAGAATAACCTTCAGAATGATGAATTTTTATATTGATGTAATATGAAATAAATACAGTTAATTACATAAATATGAACCAAAAAAAATATTGAGATGAAAAAATATAACATACATGGGACCCCATCCTAAGGTAACCAAATATTTCAGTGTTTTCAACATTTCTGTCAAACATTGAAAACTAAATTAACACTTTCAAATATAGATAAAATCATTTTATTTTTCTAGTAAAAGTATAAAATGGGATCCTAATTCAATAAAAATGGTATGAAAATCCTATAATAATTATAAAATACCTTGAAAAATCGTAATTTTGAAATTTTATTTGATTTATTTCTAGAAAACAACACTAAAATATTTATTTGGTCCAATGTTACATCTTTCTACTAAATAACCTGGCATAAAAAATGCATCTCAAAGGTTTAGAACTAAAAGATTGAAATCCCCTTATACAATTGATGTTCATTAATAAAGTATAAAACTATAATGATATGATCTACTTGATATTACATTAATAATGAGTTATACAAAATATCAACAATGAAGAAAACAACAATATCATAAAAATAGGGTTGGAATATGCTACTAATAAGACCATTTAACAGAATGAGTGCATTTGTAATTGTAAATTAAATCTATAAAGACTTTATATGTATATAAAAACACAAAAAACCTACCATAGCCATTTATTTATTCTTAATCATCCCTTGGTGATATTCAAATCCTAAATATCTCTTATAAAACAAACTTACATCCTTTAACTGGTCAAACAGAAAATCTATCCATGGAAAACAATAATTATTCATCATGTCACATAATATAACCATTGTTAATATATAAAAAATCTCAATATCTCATATTAATTCATTCGAAACAACACTAGAGTGGACCATGTAGAAACAATATATCAAATAAATCCACATAGTGATAATGTATCTACGTGAGAGCTAAAAATTCATATCTCCATGGATGCCGCATAATATACAGTCATAGAAATAATATAAATTCATGGATATAAACCCATATCAAAAATAATATTTTATATTAAAGGTAAAAAATCACTCCTTTTTGAGAACATTTTCATAACCCCTAAAACAATAGATAATTTCTCTTTCTACACATTTGATGTAAAAAACATAAATATTTTTAACTTGCATGTAATACTATATAACACAATATATATTTAACCTAAACATAATCCCATTTCGCTAATAAAAACCACATTATCACTATCTGAAATAGATAATTTCACTCTATATTATTTACAATTTAAAAATCACTTAGGATCTACATAGACACATGGAGGGAATGAATCCGGTGCTGCCAAAGTTTTACCAAATACAAAATATTATATTAATAGTATTCCCATTTTTTTCTTTGAACCACATTTTCAGTTTAGAAAAAAGTGGGAATCTTTAGTTAAACCAATCACATACACCACATATAATGAAGAAAATAATTAAAGGTAAGCATATAGTAGTTTTGTAATGTTTTTTCTCATATAGGAAACCTACTTCTTGTTGTGATTAGTCACATTCAATTCATAAGTTTTCCAAAAATATACTATAATCAATTAAATTTGGTTCAACATAGTATCATATTTAAACTATTTCCCTATATTAAAATGGTGACACATACCTATATTAATAAATTGAATATTTTATAACAAAACATATCATATTATTTATTCTCCTAATTGACCTATCAGCTTCCTTTTAATCTTCTTGAATTATATCTTAAATATTCTTGAGATTTAACTCCATCTACTATTCATATATGGGTCTTCTCATTCTAAGTCATTGAATTATTATTAAAAATTAAGAGAAATACCAGGAAAATCAACTCTATTATTATCCTTACTCCAAAGTATTTTTTTAGATACCAATCATGGGAATTTCTCAAGTTAAACTCAAAGTTCTTCAATAGCTAATATATATTTTATAGAGGATACTATGCATTAAATTTTCAGAGTTATTATTCTTCTTATTCATTATTTATTCTTTGATAATGAGTATCATAAGAGTTTGGATACATAATTTTTTCTTCTTATACTAAAACATCATTGATTTAGGAAATGTTCGTTTTATCATATCAATACCATATTTTTCATTTCTTATCATAAGTATATTTAATAGTTCTTTAGGGAGGTTCTATATTTTATAGCACATTATTTTTATATTTCTCAATATTTTTAATCTATAGGTCACTAGAATATATTTTAAAAATTTAATATAGGAAATATAAAAAAATATAATTATTATGATCCCCAAGATCTTTCTCATCAATCGACCATGAGGGTGTGTCCCAAATATCTCCACATTTTTATCATGATTTTTTTAGTTATTTTACATTACCACACATATTGCATTTTTCCTCAAACCAATATCACTGATGGTATTATAAAAATACCTTTATTTATTTAAAGTTTTATTTTCTCTTAGTAGAATAAGTCTTTTATTTCATTATATATGTAGGTTCAATAATATTATTGTCAAAAAATTTACACAAATGTTATGATTTTAGTAAAACTGCCTTATAGTATGAAAATAATACAAAAAAAAGTTTTAATGTTGATTCATTTCATTGTGCTGCACCAATATTTGAATTTTCAGTATGATTTGATGATTTTCATTATATAATCAGAGAAATTTACTACTTGGGATTCTCATTCCAAGTATGAATCACCAATTATACTATGGTACTTAAATCATTGGCAATCCATACAAGTATTGTCATAATTTATTTCATCTTTGATCACGAATATTGATTTTCATATTTTTATATATTAATATCACATCATAATGGAACATTGATGTCTTCAATAACATATATATAAATATTTTTTAAAACATAGCTAGAATTGTATCTTGATAATGAATCATAAGGTTGTAATCTAATAGAATTATATTGGGGTTCATGTTATTCAAAATCATTAGAATATTAAGCATTATGAAATCTTAATTTTCCAAAAAATTCACTACATTTGGAGCTTTATTTTTTTAGAAAATACTACATCTGTATATAGATCTACTCTATGTTGATGAAATTTATAAAGATATACCATATGATGTTTTGATATCTATAATGTTTAAATATATAATTATTTTTACTTTAATATTCCTATATATGAACTCAATGAAGTCGAAATGTATGGTTAAGGACTTTACCATATTATACTTCTAAAAACCCCTACAAAGAAACAATAAACCTTAGAAACTTAATAGACGAATCATTAGAGTTATATAATTTTACCTTATAAAAATTATCTAACTTATAAAAATCATCCAAGAATATTATGTACTCTTATTGGATAGCCCTGTAATGATTTTAATTATTCATTTTTATTATCTATGTTAACACGATAATGTATTTCTCAACTATATGAAATTATAGAAATCTATTACACTTTTTGGGGTCCATGACATTATCAAATTTTTATTGCAGTTTTAGAGTGATATATTTTTTCATAAAATCTTGGGCTCAGATTAGATCAAATCATGGTCTTTTAAAACACTTTAAATCACCTCAAAATGACATGAAATATTTTTTATTAATTATTAGAATAATTCAAAATATTCTTAGCTTTTTTTTTCAACGAAATTTTTATTATTTAAATACTCAATTTGTTCATTTAAGGTTTCTTCACTACATATTATTTTCATATTTAATATCACTCATTATATACATAAAAAAATAATTTCCATCATTGTATACAACACACAACTTCATAGAATACTATAGGATGATTTGCATACAACCTGAATAGATTCCTTCAGTCATTGAACCAATTTTTGTTTTTATAATTATATTTATGCAAGATATGTAGCAATATGTTTGGAATTCATCTCAGTCTTATCTTAAGTACATACTATATATTGTTATATATAGTGCTTCTCAAACTTCCAGACTTTTCATTGACATTTAGATCATTTCAAAAATCAACTGATTTTAGGTGCACATTCTGTGAACAATTTTATTTTCCATTTATTATGTGAAATCATAACTATTATTTACCCATAAAAATATTTGTATAACCTTCATCTCATTTGGTTGGGTTCTTCCTCTATCGCCAAATATGTGTATTTACAGTTCATTTATCTATTAACATTCTTATTAATAATTAACACCGCCATCACAAAACTTATTGATCATAATAATCAAAACAATATTTTATAGATTATAATAAATCCATCTAATTGATAAAAAAATATAGTTCCATATATAACAATACTGTGTTTCAAGATAATCAATCTATCCATATAACCATCACAAGACCACACACCTCATCCAACATTATTATAATTTTTTATCATATATGAGATGATATGTTTATTATGTTATGATATGTTTATTATTATGATATTTCATGCCCAATTTTATTGATATTGACTTTATGTTAAATGATATGTCACTTTCTTATAAAATTATTTCATGTGTGGGACATCTTTCTTGTTTACTCAAGCACTACTTTTAGAAATGAAAAAAATTACCTTTTATATGGATGATAACTATAAAATGGGATGAAATTCAGATTGTGAATATATAAAAAATGGTATGGGATGTAATTCCCATTAACTTATATTCACAACAATGAGGAACAATATTCCTATATGTAATAAGACTATGAATAAAAAATTTATCACCATTATTACTGATATTGATAAAGTGTGATGTAATTCATGAAATATCAAGGAACATAATTCCCATTTGGGTTGTGTATTGATAAATTCATGTGATTCCCTGTCAATGATCCCTATTTATTATTATGGATAAAGAATGATTTTTAACCTAGTTATGTTATGTCTTTATGGGAATACATTACCGGTATAATGATAATAATTATGGTGTGTGATATACTATACATTACAATATGTTATACAAGATGAGGGAAATTATTCCATTAAATAATTATCTGGTGGTTTGGGATTCTATGCCCAATATTATTTATATTGATATAGTAGATCACAATTCCAACTTAACCATTGAATATAATTCACACTTTTTTTTGGATATCGATAATGTCATGGGATTCCCTACCCATTTTTTATATTTATCATTATGGATAGGGGAAACATGGAAACCAATTTATTTTTTGTTATCATGTGATATAATACCCACTTGATATATTTTATTCTATTATGGTTCATCATGTACTCTTTTTGATTCAATTTTTATATGAAAATATTCTTATTCATACATGAATATTATTTTTTAATGAATGCTACATTGATCTTTATTTTTTAGTGTGATATATTCTTACTTGTACCAACACTAGAATTGGATGGTATAGTTGGTCACTATGGGGTATTCTAAACACTAATGATTTTGATGAATATAATTATTTTTTATGTTTTTATATTTTTGTGATTATTATTAAAATATTACACTTATATATTCTAGATTTTTTATGAACTTCATTAGTTGTATTGTACTGAGTTTTACCAACATCCTACATGGGAATCATGTTAGGTAATATAGTTTCAAGATCAAAGATACATAGAAGGACATAGAACCTGTTTTATATGGATTATTTAGAGTTTCATGGTCATAGTTTGTAGTTGAGAGTAGGTGGAGACATGAGTATAATTGTTTTGTCATTTCCATTATTTTTATTATTATTGGTAACATGTTTTATACGATCTCCCATAGATAATTCTTGGTTAATCCTATGCTATTTTTTTAACATTATAATAGATAATTTTTATATAAAATTTATATGATAACTTCCACATGGTAAAATAATTGTTTAAATTCCCATGTGTCTTCATTATATTTTGGTGAATATTTAAAATTATTAATTTTAATGTTATTATTTATAATTATCATATCTACAGGTTATAGTATCCTAAAATTATATAAATATCCTTACCCATTTATATTATCCTTCATAATATGGGGATAAATTCTTAAGGTTATGAAATTCTACCAATTCATCCATGGTTTTGTAGTGTTTAGTTAGGATGATAAAAATTGGTATTAGAACCTTCTTTTGAATTATTTTACTATATTACATTGTATTTTGTTGTAGGATTTTATTAGATATTAGTATGGAAATTATATCTAAGAGAAGCTAACCTATATATTGGGAAAACCATTTCATTAGGGACAAAAATATTATTCTTAGTTTTCATAAGTAATAATATTTGGATTCTCTAGAGTGTGGTGAATGATTTATGTTGTACTGTCATAATATTGACATAGGGTCTTATGAGGTGTATGTTTATGTATTTAATTACAAATTAGGATTCATATCAAAATCATGTGATTATTTGTGATTATATACCACTGTTACAATTTGGGGTTTGGTTATTTAATGTGTAAACAATAATTTTTAATGTGTTTTACTATATAACAAGTTTATGTATTTTAATATGAAAAATATTGTGTTTTTTGGTATATTCATATAATCTAAGGGCTGACTATGTAGATCCTATATGTACAGTTTAACTATTTAGCGTGGGAAGTCTTGGATAGAGAGTGTGGTTGAGATATGTGAGACCTATCTATTATGTGGTGTAGTTATTAAATATAAGGATATAATAATTTTTATTTAATAAATTATCTTTGATATCAAGAAAAAATATAGGAAATTATATTTTACTCAAGCATTTGAAATTATATCCAAATTTCATTGTGATGACTTAATATTGAGTGACAAGAGGGAGGGGAGTAGAATAGAACATTGATTATAAACCCAAAACCCATTTTATCATTGAGACTACATATTGATCAGTAGTTCAAGTACCATCAACAATATGTTATATAATATACAGTGATCAAAAATATAATATATTATCCTCCCATGAAATCTTTGACTATAGAGTACTAGATATAACATCCACCTCTATTTAATAAGTAGGGTATAAAACATGATGTGAAGTTTTGGATCATGTTCTTATATCCCATCATGGAATACATTGAGATACTATTTAAGGGGAAGGTAAAACATTCTATTAATATGTTATGAGGCCCAATAATGTGTTAGTGGTAATCCATATTATAGGAATATTGTAATTAGTGTCACTCATAAAATTATTTACATTCTATTATTAATAACTTATTTCTATAGACACTACGAGATGATAAGTTTTGATATTTCAGTCATCTCATTCAAGGGAGACTGTTAGTGATGGATTATGCTCTAAATTTAAAGATGAAATTTTATTTTCATATATTTTTGAAGGTGGTGAGATTTCCAATGTTCTTTATTTTAATGATCTATTCAGTAAGGGGATACGAGTTTAAGTGAATGTTTTTCTCCAATAATACATAGTGTGGTGGTAAAAAAATACCTCATCTTTGAAAGAATCATAGAGGAAATTTTTCTAATATGTTTTTTTAAAATACATTATCAGAAATTAGTTCCTTTGACAGTAAGAAGCTGAGAGATAATGATTCTCATCCTAGTGGTTATAGTAAATATGGGGTTATAGATTAACATTTTCCCCACAAGGGACGAATTTATTTATAGGTTATTATTATAGAGGATTTTTCATACCCCACCAGTGTTTCACTGATCACCTATTATCTTTCATTCATGTGGGTAGATGATTTGTATAAAAAAGTTTTAACTAATCTTTTATTTACCTTATAATTTTAATGGAAATGTACACGCTAATATATCTAATTTTGAATCATATAAATTATTACTATTCAGAAATTGGGTATCTTCTTGTTGACCAGAACATAGGAGTGGATGTGATACCTAACAATAGAGGTATTATAGTAATTCTATGAAAGTATATCAGTTGAATGGAAGAAAATTTATTGGGTTGGTTTGAATTAAGTTTCATGATATTGTATTGATTCCTATAAATCATGTCATGGATTTATCTACTATTTAAGGTACAATTGTAATATACTATAACCTAGCATTTTTTTGGTCAATAAAACTGTGTTTCACGTGCCCTTATTTACTCATTAAGATAATGTTCCAAGATGTTTGGGTGTGTTTCTATCTTGATTTAGGTATATTTATATTACCTTATGGGAAAATTTCATTTATATTTTTAGGTTTCTATGATACACTAATATGATTATAAGTTTTTAAAATTACTAGTACATATTTATTTTAAAAATTTATAAATATTGTGTAATCTTAAAAATGAGATGATGGAATTTTTATAGAGAATCCACCATTAGATATTATCAATGTGTATCTTTCACACCTTTTTGTGATTATATTTATACAATTGATTGAAAATGAGATATATTATAAGTCTATTAGGGAACTCACCATTTGAATCAAGGGATGGTTTCTACCCTATTTTTCTAGAAGATGAGGATATGTGGTAGATGATGTTTCTTCCTGTGTCTGATTGGTTTCAAGATGATTTTACAAATGATATACTTGGATTTAAACCAAAGAGATAAGTCATGTTTATAAAATAATTTATGAAAAGTGAAGATCATATATCTATCACTTTATAAATGTTAAATCTTGTAGATAATAGAGATAAGAAGGTTTAAATCTAGGAAAATGAAGAAAAAAATCTCAATCACATGATCCTACTTAGGGTTATCCTATTTTTTTACAATGAAGTCTCGTGGAAATTTGAAATTATGTGTAGATTATAGGTTGTTTATATAGGTTTTTCTCAAGAACTAAGACTTTATTCATCATATAAACACTATATTTCATCATTATAGGGGAAGAAGGTGTTTCCCTATGATCAATTTGATATACATATATATCATTTGTTGGTGAGTGTAGACAATATTCCTCACACTAATATCTAGAGAAAGTATGAATTTTATTTTTTCATATGATATTTTTCAAATTTATTATTTCAATAATAATATTTATAGACATAATGAGTTTGGTATTTCATCCAAAACTGGATCTTTTCATGGATATATTTTTGATAAAATTATAGTTAGCTCCATGACATGAGAGGAACATACTCAAAATCATGATATTTCATTGATGAAATTAAGGAATCATAGATTATATAATAATATAATGAAGTTTCATTTTAGTAATATAAATGTGTTACTTATAGGTATCATATTTTTAGACCCTAATAACGATGATTTAATTTTTATTTAATGATAAAAAATAAAAATTTCAAGATCTATCGATTCATAAGATTAGTTGGATAGTAAATAATTTCCATTTGAATCATCTTAATATTGGAAGATACTTTGACAACTCTATTTAAAAAGGGGTGATGTTTGAAGTGTCTAATCCTTTTCATATTTCCTTTAGTGAGATGATCGAAATGTTTATGTCTATACCTATATTGACATCACCTATTGTGGGTAATAAACATATAATATATTTTTATGTGTAAATTATTTTGATATGGTAAATCCCATTATAGGATTTGTTGTAATTATATTATAGATCAATATAGTCAAGGGTATATAAATTGAAATACCATAGAAATGATGTAGAGTCTGTGCATGTAGTTAATTCACTAATATTTTATCATCATTCTATATTTAGTTAGAGGTTTTGGGTTTATAGTGATAAAAACATTCATAGGTATAATTTTTCATTGGATAAACAACATTTTTTTGAAGGAAAGTGGGTAATGCATCTATAATTAAAGAATGAATAAAAACATAGGAATACAAACATTTTAGATAATACATAGAGTTTGAAGGATTGGTCCTAGGTTTTAAGTGAGGATATTAGTTAGTGGTAGATGATTAACTTCTTAAATAAGATGTTTATTTACATCTAGGTGTATCAGTTTATAATAAACCACATTAAATTAATTATTACCCCCCCAATCTTTGATTGGGTGATGGATAGTAAGTTTTCAGACATGGATTTTTGGGTTATGAGTGATATAATATAATGCGGGGAGTCACCACCAGATTGGATATATGACGATAATAGGATCATTTATCTATGAGGTTTAGTTCTAGTTTGATTGAATATGTATTTTTTGTACCTCTTATTAATATAATTTATTATACTCCTTGAATGGTGTATTTCTTCAAATCTATGTCATCTCTCAAGGAGGATTAGAATCCAAACTCTTTACACTCACTTTTATTAAATAGGTTTTTGTAATTTCTCTTTAGAAAATGGAAACAATCCAGTGGATTTGGTTTTTGTGATGGAGTGAATAAAGGTATCGAATGAAATGAAAATTAGGAGGAATAGATTCTAACCATTGTGAGATCCACCAATATTGTGATATCACAATTCTATTATTATATGTTACACTCTTATCATCCCATTCAATTTATGTGAATCAACATCATTCACCACATAAAAAAAAATATTTTATCAATTGTTATCATTGAAAAAATGAGGTTTCTTATAAGGCCCCAGCCTTAAACCTTACTTAATATTGAGTTATTACAAGATTACACATTGAGGATCTTTTTAGGTTTATAGTTTTAGAGAATTAGATCATGAAACTTCCATTACATTCCACATTTAAACAAATTGGTTACATAAAAGACAATATTCATTCTTCCCATCAAAGGAAACAAATTTAAAATAAAACACGGATTATTTCTTGACACATCCTTGACACTATCATCACATCATGTACCTTTCCCTTGACCTGTAAAAAACATTTCAAAAACTTGGGATGAGCATAAAAAGCTCAGTAAGGGTTATAAAAATATGGAAAGGAAACATGAGTTCATATATACATAAGAATGAAATCATACTTTACCCATAAAACATAGGCACTTTAACATACCTCATCAAACCATGAATAAATCATAGAAATCATAAGACATAAAGGTAACTTGAGGCATTCATAACATTCTTACGCAGGGAGTAACCCTCTTGGTTATGTTTGGAATACCCATCACAGTATATTCCCAAAATCTCTTCGGAGAAACCTTAACGTTTCACTCCTTCGCGTTACCCAATGCATTAGAGAGCTATATCTGGCTCACCCGCCCATAGTTTATCACGGAACCACCCATCTTCATAATAATGCCCAAGAACCTCAACATAATAGTATCACATAAAACATGCATAAAGGAAACATAACATTTCCACCTTTTAATACAAGATATAAATACAAAAAATTGATATAAAAACATTATGAAAACCATTTTCAATACCAAAATAAAAGAAAAGTAAAACATGGTATTTCTTTTTCTTTTAAAAAGAAGGTATGACTTGTAGAGGAAGCTGAAACTCAAATAATGGTCACGGTGGCGGAGAAGTCGTTGTCGCCGCATACGTACGACAAAAACATTCTCTTTTGTCATTTAGTAAAACGCTTCATATAAAATGATTCATTTTGGATAAACGTAAAAGTCAAATGGGTTTATACACCGTATAAAATAAATTTGTGTATAAAACAAAATATGCCTCAATGAAAGGAGATTGAGACAAAGTCCCATACAAAAACGGTATCCTTGGATTAAGGATAAATCAGTTACATAACTATGTGTGACAAACGAATACATGAAATATAAGTGGGTATTAACTGTAAAACAATCATAGGACATTCACATATAATCATAGAATGACATATTCAAGGTGTACAAGTTTATCCCAAAGAATCGAGATTGGGTTAAGAAGTTTCCTTGCAATAATTAGACAGCCTAACAGTGTCACTTCAAAATTCAGAAAAAGAGTTGATGAGAGATAAAAATGGTATCTCATCACTTGGACATAAAATTTACATCAATAAGGATATATAAGAACATATCCCAAAATAATATTATGTTAATTAAAAGACATAACAAAATAAGTCTTTTAAAAAAAGGAGGGTGGAAGGTTCCCTTACCGACATGGGTATCTTTCGAAACATACGCCCTGTGAAATAAGTACAATACAACATTGATGTAAATACTCATAAATGAAATAATATTACACAATGAGTAAAATAATGGTCATTACATACACCACTCAAAGGAAATTGTGGCAAATGTAGCATAAATCTCACGGGAATAAAAGTGAGATGAAAAATCCCTTACGAAAACTCTGCAGCCTAACGGCGCCACTTAAAATTTCCAAAAATGGATTGATGAGATCAAATAGGGTATCTCATAACATTACAATAAAATGTAAAACAAGAGGAATATAAAAGAACATCTCCCATCATAACAAAGAGGAGATTAAAAGAAGTGACATAAAGGAGAGTACTTAAAGAGAAAGAGAGAGGTTAGATCTCTTACGAAAATTCGGCAGCCTAACGGTGCCACTCAAAACTTACAAAATGGATTGATGAGATAGAATAGGTTCTATCATCATATGAACATAAAAATTACAGTAAGAGTAATATAAAAGAACATCCCAATAACAAGAAAGATGATCTTATAAGGAATGACATAAAAGAGTGTACTTAAAAAGAAAGAGAGGAGTAGGATCCCTTACCTCAAGTCCAACTTGTCTTGTTCGTTTCTTTATATTCCTGAATAATAAACTTTGGTCAATTAATAATTGCTTAAGTACCTCATTTAGAGATTATTATTCAGTTCATATCACATATTATAATGTTATAATAATTGTTTAATAATGTTAGTTCATATCAGACGTTTTTGCCGATGTTTGGTACATGAGTCAAAAATGAACTTGTTTGAAAAAAGATTGCCCATGTAGTTATAAGTAAATAATTTCCAGAATAGTATTAGTGATTAAAATATCATATATATCCAGTAAATATTCATTTTATACTATTCCATATCATTTGGAGATAAAAAACGAAAAGCACCATTCATGGAGACGGTAGGCCGTACGTACGCATGAACGCTACTTTCATTTTTTGTCATTTTAATGGAATTAAAACAAAATGAGAGATATATGTATATATTTTATAATTCCAGAATGATATCCATAATTTAGATGTAATATATTACATATATATCCATTATATATATGTACTTATAATATCACATAACATTTTGAGATAAGAAATGAAATGTACCATTCATGGAGACGGTAAGCCGTACGTACGCATGAACGCTACTTCCATTTCTATTTCATATTTAATGGAATTAAAACATAATGATACATAATAGAATTTTAATTCCAGTATGGTATCATATATAATATCATTAAATATATCCTTTATACATACCACATATGGTATTAACGAATCAAATCACTTTGAGAGGGTGGTAGTCCGCACTTACTTAAATGAAGATATCGCGTTTACCCATAATAGAAACCATAAAGGTACTCCATAAATGAAAAATACAGAAGCTTAAGTAAAACATAAAAATATTATATATCATATTTAAATATAGTGTCATCTTAATGGACACCTTTGAAGGTGTTAGAAAATTTTTGAACAATCATCGTTTCGGGAGGCCGAAATTCTCCATCCACGGAAACAGTATGTTCTTTAACCATTGGATGTAGGTGTGTGAAAGTGTAGCTCGAATCCTTATTATAACAACATCCTAGTAAATTGATGATACTGGAGTTGTTACAAAAGAAATGAATAAAAAGATTTTAGGGGGTTGGAGAAGCAAAATAAAACAACAGGACTCAAGTGAAGACATTACCTTAAAATCGGGTAACTACCTTTGGTTTGAGCTCAAAGGCTTACTTGGGAATACTTATGCCCAAAGTGAGGCTTCAAGGAGAAATAGAGGGAAGTGGAGAGACAAAATTGGAAGAGGTGGGCCGAGCCAAAGGCTTTGGGAGTGTGGGATAGGAGGTAGAGGTGGGGGCCTTTTATAAGAGGAGTGGAGGGGCACTTTTGGAAGGTAAAGAAAAGTCACTTTATTTTAAAATGGTATTCAGATTTAAGAGGTCCCACATTGATTGTTTTCGTGTATAAGGTGATAAGGGTTATAAATACACTCATCCAATAGGTTTTGGACATGTGTAGGTCTTAGATATTACATTATATTTCCATTTTATTTAAATCGTTATATAATGTGGTCATCGCTGCATCATCATGATGTCATAAATAATTTAATTTATTTAATGTCTAAAAATTATAAAAAAAATACTATTATGTAGGAAATATTTTTAGATTTACAATTAATATTTATAGTCAAAAATCTTATTTGTATAACCCCATGTAAAAATTGTTTTAGTAAAACATTTCATGTTTGTCTCATTTTTACTTTAACTTTAATTAAAAAGATATTAATGTCATTTTCCAACCAAAGTGGCTTCATGGGGTCCCCAAGTTGACCCATGGGTTTTCTTGGTCGTCCATGACACATTCAATGAGGTTAGGACATGTGTCAAGTTCATTTCAAATTATTAAAACATTATTTTTACCTTAAACTACACTAATTACCTCTAATCGCGATTAAAAACTTAATAAGTTACTATTCACCAAAAAATTATTTTTATCCCATTAAACCACATTTTACTTCTTAATGACAACCATGTATGTCGGATTTTTGAAATTCAAAACACAAAGATGGCAAAATTTCATTTAAACGGAAAAATCAGTTTTTATAAGTACCACTTAGTGGTTTCACTATTCATAAAAAATTGATGTTTTTTAGAAAAATCCCAAAAATTTACCCTAAGATATAATTGATATTCCGAATTCAAAAATGAAGTCTATTTTACAAAATTCAAAACATATAATTAACATTAATTAATTTAATAATTAATTCCCGCTGTCAGAGCAAATAGCGTGTTTTTATGAAACAATAAGTATCAAAAGATTGATACTAGTTTAAGTCTGATTTCAAAGTGAAATTAATTCCAACGACCACTATTGGATTTAATGGTAAAAATATATTCTAATTTCACTTTAAAACCAATTCAAAAGATAATCTAATCATATAAATAAATTATATTAAAAAGAGGTTTTGAATTAAAATACAACATTTTACACTATTCATCAAAAAATGAACTTTATCAGAAAGATACCAAAAATTTACACAAAGTAAATTTTGATGTCCCAATTCTTAAGAAGAGTTTTATTTGTTCCAAAAGGATGTATAAGAGTGAACAAAACTATATTTAATGATAGTTCTCCATCAAAAGGCGATAAGTGAACCTTTAGTGAAAACTAGGGCATATACGCCTAAAATTTAATTCTTTCCGTATTTTATGCCTTCATCTTTTATTGGATAAATGTAAAAACATTTAAAAACATATATAATAATATTTTAGTTATTTATATCCATTCCCGCCAATACAACGACTATATGTTATCTACCATTTAAAATAATATTATTTTATTATTAGAGTGCAACTTAAGATTCCCAAGAAACTCGTTGTTGCGTATTGGGTACGCTATCGAGCATAGCGTCCCCTTTAAATTCATATTAATATTTTATTCACAAACTTGGATAAATATGAAAATGTCATATTCTTTATTTACCTGGAGTGTTACATCATTCCCCCCTTTGGGGAATTGCGTCCTCGCAATTTTTAAAATTGAGCTTGGAAACATCCTTGAAAGTCCCACATCGGAAACAGAGTCGGTAAAACAATCACTTTAAAATAAAGGAAGATAAGTACATAGGTCACCCGAGTTAACCCATATGTAGAAAAACATGGACATGGAAGAAAAAGCAAAGGGTCATGTTCTTGAGGGAGAGTGATAGTAAACATGTCTAGGAGAAAGTTAACCATAAGAAAATCACAAACTTGTGATGGGTTAAACGGTATTCGATTCCCCAGTAGGAAAATTTAATAGACAACATTTTTTTTAAGTTACTTTTTATTGAGGAATTTATTCATAAGGAAACATAATCAGTTATCATGTTGACTTTCAACTTTTACTAGATTCCTTAATCAAACTCATATTTTTTTCCAAAAGACGAGTATTTAGGGAGACTTGTTCGCATTAAGAGTACTATAATCAACTTCTAGAGAATCACCTAATCCAACAAAGAGAACTATATACATCCCATGTCTTTAGGCTTTAACCAAAACAAAAACCAAAAAGGTTAGTACAAGGTTAGATAATCCAAAAAAGGATAACCCATTAAAAAGATAATCTATGCTTAATCTCCAAAATTTGTCCAACAAAACCCAAAGTTCAACGAGGACCATCCGATAAACAATTTGTCCATAAAATTCTTCAAAGTAAACCAATATAAGATTGAAACCCAAATATTTGAAGGATTTATTCACAGTCTTCCAAGTTAAATCGTAACATTTATCTCTAAACAATATCAGTTGCTCCTAAAGTCTCATATTGAAAAGTAATTAACCTAATCACATATCCTCCATGATAGGTTAATCATTTTCATAAATAACCCAAAATCAACTTACTCTTAATTCACAAAATCATATAACTAAAAAGAATCAGTCAAACTAACCAGGGACTTCACGTAGTCCAGTGGTAGGCGATAAATACCAGTCGCACTTTGGTTGTGGGTTCGATTCCCGCAGCTTTGTCCGACGCGACGGGTTGTCACACGGTCTGCATGTTGTCCTTTTTCCAAAACTATATAATTCTTAAATCATTCCCCAAAAAGAGATAAAATCATCAAAAATAACCATAACATAATTTAACCTCAATTTTATCTCATGCCTTTCACTTCAATCATAACATATAGTAACCCATAATTACCCCAAAAGTAAGGATCATATAAACCCAAATGGTTTTTATAACTATGTCCACAAAAGAAAAGATAACTATTCCTTGAATAAAATTTTCATATATTAAACATCAGGGTTACATAATATAAAAAGTCTTCTAATGTAACCCCATCATCAAAAGAAACTTCATACTCTTAATAATTTCACCATAACTCTTGATGTCCTTATATGTTGACATCTTACTCATTCAACATTCTTCATGATCCATTAACCATTCATTTCCAACTTATTCCAAAATACCTCTTTCCTACAAACAAAATCATGAATCATATCCTAAGATTCCAAAATAGGAAAACAATAGTCATTAAATAATACATACCTTTGATTGGTCATTGTCAGTTTCTTCATCCTCAATCGGAATGGAATTAGGTATTGGTAAACGAACATTTGTACGCTCTTGGTGATCCCATTCACGAAACTTCTTCATTGGACAAGTGTTTTCATAATGACCATGAACACCACATTTAAAGAATTCAATTGATCCCTCAGAAAGAAATTCTTTCCCTTTCCTCGAGTCAACTGGATGCTTCCTTTTACCATGGCAGGTTCTTTCTTTATGACCTTCATTTCCACATCTATAGCATATTTATGTCCCTTTGAAACATTTTCTTAGGTGTTCCTTTCCACATCTTTGACACATAGGTTTTTGAACACACTTACCTTTATGATTATTACCTGTACTTCCGTAGGAATTTGTTTCTCGCATATATGATGCCTTAGAGAAATCACCAAGGTTTAGGTGGTAAATCATGACTCCAAATAGTTGGTTGAGGATAATCACAAGAGTTCTCATTGCAGCTCCCATATCATTCAGTTGCTTGCTCAAAAAAAACTGTCACAGTTTCCTTCACATCCACTGTTACTTTGGTGCCTGATAGATCCAGCCATTTACTAAAACCAAAAAGGTCAGTGTGAGTATATCAAAAAAACCATCATGTACTAATGAAGAAAATAAACACTAAGATATACTTACTCATTCACTTTATCTAAAACTATGACTCTTTCTGAAATCCTAACCATTATGGTAATGCCACTTATGCTTAAAGAATACCCTAACCTCTAAAGTTATCTAAACCGACCTCTGATACCAACTATAAGGCCCCAGCCTTAAACCTTACTTAATCTTGAGTTATTACAAGATTACACATTGAGGATCTTTTTAGGTTTAGAGTTTTAGAGAATTAGATCATGAAACTTGCATTACATTCCACATTTAAACAAAGTGGTTACATAAAAGACAATATTCATTCTTCCCATCAACAGAAACATATTTAAAATAAAACAAGGATTCTTTCTTGACACATTCTTGACATTATCATCACATCATATACCTTTCCCTTGACATGTGAAAAACATTTCAAAAACTTGGGATGAGCATAAAAAGCTCAGTAAGGGTTATAAAAATATGGAAAGGAAACATGAGTTCATATATACATAATAATGAAATCATACTTTACCCATAAAACATAGGCACTTTAACATAACTCATCAAACCATTAATAAATCATAGAAATCATAAGACATAAAGGTAACTTGAGGCATTCATAACATTCTTACGTAGGGAGTAACCCTCTTGGTTACGTTTGGAATACCCATCACAGTATATTCCCTAAATCTCTTCGGAGAAACCTTAACGTTTCACTCCTTCACGTTACCCAATGCATTGGAGAGATATATTGGGCTCACCCGCCCATAGTTTATCACGGAACCACACATCTTCATAATAATTCCCAAGAACCTCAACATAATCGTATCACATAAAACATGCATAAAGGAAACATAACATTTCCACCTTTCAATACAAGATATCAATACAACACATTGATATAAAAACATTATGAAAACCATTTTCAATACCAAAATAAAAGAAAAGTAAAACATGGTATTTATTTTTCTTTTAAAAAGAAGGTATGGCTTGTAGAGGAAGCCAGAACTCAAATAATGGTCACGGTGGCAGAGAAGTTGTCGTCGCCGCATACGTACGACAAAAACATTCCCTTTTGTCGTTTAGTAAAACGCTTCTTATAAAATGATTTGTTTTGGATAAACGTAAAAGTCAAAGGGGTTTATACACCGTATAAAAGAAAGTTGTGTATAAAACAAAATATGCTTCAATGAAAGGATATTGAGACGAAGTCCCATACAAAGACGGTATCCTAGGATTAAGGATAAATCAGTTACATAACTATGTGTGACAAACGAATACATGAAATATAAGTGGGTATTAAGTGTAAAACAATCAGAGGACATTCAAACATAATCATATAATGACATATTCAAGGTTTACAAGTTTATCCCAAAGAATCGAGATTGGGTTAAGAAGTTCCCTTGCAATAATTAGACAGCCTAACAACGTCACTTCAAAATTCAGAAAAAGAGTTGATGAGAGATAAAAATGGTATCTCATCACTTGGAAATAAAATTTACATCAATAAGGATATAGAAGAACATATCCCAAAATAATATTATGTGAATTAAAAGGCATAACAAAATAAGTCTTTTAAAATAAGGAGGGTGAAAGGTTCCCTTACCGACATGGGTATCTTTCGAAACATACGCCCCGTGAAAGAAGGACAATAAAACATTTATGTAAATACTCATAAATGAAATAATATTACACAATGAGTAAAATAATGGTCAGTACATACACCACTCAAAGGAAATTGTGGCAAATGTAGCATAAATCTCACAGGAATAAAAGTGAGATGAAAAACCCCTTACGAAAACTTGGCAGCCTAACGACACCACTTAAAACTTCCAAAAATAGATTGATGAGATCAAATAGGGTATCTCATCACATTAAAATAAAATTTACAGCAAAAATAATATAAAAGAACATCCCCCATCATAACAAAGAGGAGATTAAAAGAAGTGACATAAAAGAGAGTACTTAAAGAGAAAGAGAGAGGTTAGATCTCTTACGAAAATTCGGCAGCCTAACGGCGCCACTCAAAACTTCCAAAATGGATTGATGAGAGAGAATAGGGTCTCTAATCATATGAACATAAAAATTACAGTAAGAGTAATATAAAATAACATCCCAATAACAAGAAAGATGAGCTTAGAAGGAATGACATAAAAGAGTGTACTTAAAAAGAAAGAGAGGAGTAGGATCCCTTACCTCAAGTCCAACTTGTCTTGTTTGTTTCTTTATATTCCTGAATAATAAACTTTGCTCAATTAATAATTTATTAATTACATCCTTTAGATATTATTATTCAGTTCATATCACATTTTATAATGTTATAATAATTTTTTAATAATTTTAGTTCATATTATATGTTTTTGCCGATGTTTGGTACATGAGTCAAAAATGAACTTGTTTGAAAAAAGATTGCCCATGTAGTTATAAGTAAATAATTTCCAGAATATTATTAATGATTAAAATATCATATATATCCAGTAAATATTCATTTTGTACTATTCCATATCATTTGGAGATAAAAAATGAAAAGCACCGTTCATGGAGACGGTTGGCCGTACGTACGCATGAACGCTACTTTCATTTTTTGTCATATTAATGGAATTAAAACAAAATGAGATATATATATATATATGTTATAATTACACAATGATATCCATAATTTAGATGTAATATATTACATATATATCCAGTATATATATGTTCTTATAATATCACATAACATTTTGAGATAAGAAATGAAATGTACCGTTCATGGAGACAGTAAGCCGTACGTATGGATGAACGCTACTTCCATTTCTATTTCATATTTAATGGAATTAAAACATAATGATACATAATATTATTTTAATTCCAGTATGGTATCATATATAATATCATTAAATATATCCTTTATACGTACCACATATGGTATTAACGAATGAAATCACTTTGAGGGGGCGGTAGTCCGCACTTCCTTAAATGAAGATATCGCGTTTAGCCATAATAGAAACCATAAAGGTACGCCATAAATGAAAAATAAAGAAGCTTAAGTAAAACCTAAAAATATTATATATCATATTTAAATATAGTTTCATCTTAATGGCCACCTTTGAAGGTGTTAGAAGAATGTTGAACAATCATCGTTTCGGGAGGCCGAAATTCGCCATCCACAAAAACAGTATGTTCTTTAACCATTAGATGTAGGTGTGTGAAAATGTAGCTCGAATCCTTATTATAACAACATCCTAGTATATTTATGATACTGGAGTTGTTACAAAAGAAATGAATAAAAAGAGTTTAGGGGGTTGGAGAAGCAAAATAAAACAACAAGACTCATGTGAAGACATTACCTTAAAATCGGGTAACTACCTTTGGTTTGAGCTCAAAGGATTCCTTGGGAAGACTTCTGCCCAAAGTGAGGCTTCAAGGAGTAATAGAGGGAAGTGGAGAGACAAAATGTGCAGAGTTTGGCCGAGAAAAACGCTTTGGGAGTGTGGGTAAGGAGGTAGAGGTGAGAGCCTTTTATAAGAGGAGTGGAGGGGCACTTTTGGAAGGTAAAGAAAATTCCCTTTATTTTAAAATGGTATTTGGATTTAAGAGGTCCCACATTGATGTGTTTCGAGGATAAGGTGATAAGGGTTCTAAATCCACTCATCCAATATGTTTTGGACATGTGTAGCTCTTAGATATTACATTATCTTTCCATTTTATTTAAATCGTTAAATAATGAGGTCATCGCTGCATCATCATGATGTCATAAATAATTTAATTTATTTAATGTCTAAAAATTATAAAAAAACTACTATGATGTAGGAAATAGTTTTAGATTTCAAATGAATATTGATAGTCAAAAATATGATTTGTATAACCCAATGTAACAATTGTTTTAGTAAAACATTTCATGTTTGTCTCATTTTTACTTTAACTTTAAATAAAATGATATTAATGTCATTTTCCAACCAAAGTGGCTTCATGGGGTCCCCAAGTTGACCCATGGGTTTTCTTGGTCAGCCATGACACATCCAATGAGGTTAGGACATGTTTCAAGTTCATTTCATATTATTAAAACATTATTTTTA
Source organism: Viscum album (assembly GCA_963277665.1). Classification (NCBI taxonomy): domain Eukaryota; kingdom Viridiplantae; phylum Streptophyta; class Magnoliopsida; order Santalales; family Viscaceae; genus Viscum; species Viscum album. Next base: position 406,517,980 of record OY728129.1, on the reverse strand, counting down.
CCTTAAACTACACTAATTACCTCTAATCGCGATTAAAAACTTAATAAGTTACTATTCACCAAAAAATTATTTTTATCCCATTGAACCAAATTTTACTTCTTAATGACAACCATGTATGTCGGATTTTTGAAATTTAAAACACAAAGATGGCAAAAATTCATTTAAACGGAAAAATCAGTTTTTATAAGTACCACTTAGTGGTTTCACTATTCATCAAAAATTGAAGTTTTTCAGAAAAATCCGAAAAATTCACCCTAAGATATATTTGATATTCTGAATTCAAAAATGAAGTCTATTTTACAAAATTCAAAACATATAATTCACATTAATTAATTTAATAATTAATTTCTGCTGTCAGAGAAAATAACGTGTTTTTATGAAACAATAAATATCAAAAGATGACACTAGTTTAAGTCTGATTTCAAAGTGAAATTAATTCCAACGACCACTATTGGATTTAATGGTAAAAATATATTCTAATTTCAATTTAAAACCAATTCAAAAGATAATCTAATCATATAAATAAATTAGATTAAAAAGAGGTTTTGAATTAAAATACAACATTTTACACTATTCATTAAAAAATGAACTTTATTAGAAAGATACCAAAAACTTACACAAAGTAAATTTTGATGTCCCAATTATTAAGAAGATTTTTATTTGTTCCAAAAGGATGTATAAGAGTGAAAAAATATATATTTAATGACGCTTCTCCATCAAAAGGCGATAAGTGTACCTTTAGTGAAAACTAGGGCATATATGCCTAAAATTGAATTCTTTCTGTATTTTATGCCTTCATCTTTTATTGGATAAATGTACAAACATTTAAAAAAATATATAATCATATTTTAGATATTTCTATCCATTCCCGCCAATACAACGACTATATGTTAACTACCATTTAAAATAATATTATTTTATTATTAGAGTGCAACGTAAGATTCCCAAGAAACTCGTTGTTGCGTGTTGGGTACGCCATCGAGCACAGCGTCCCCTTTAAAGTCATATTAATATTTTATTCACAAATATGGATAAATATGAAAATGTCATATTCTTTATTTACCTGGGGTGTTACATTTCTAATGCAAGGTCCTGCATTATTCCTTTATTATGTAATAGACATCACAAAAATACTGAGTGTGAAAAGATTTGGTAACTCACACAATTTATGAATAATTGAGGAGAGACACCAACTACATGTTTCCAATGATCATGAGACCACTACCTATTTTACCTTATAATCATATGAAAGTCAGTTTAGTGAGTAGAAGCATTGAAGTTAACATGACATGATAAAAAATAAGAATATATCATTGAGTTAAGAGGATTGTCAGCACATCATTCATGTTTAAGTAGATATAAATACATCTAATAATAAAAAAAGATTATTAGGAAATAAAAATATTTAAATATCAATAAAACTTCACTAGTTTTTTTCCTGCAATAATAAAATTGAGGATATTTATTCATTAATAAAGTATGAGAAATTATAGTAGAAAAATAAAATAGATTGGATTTAGAATTAAACAATGTAAAAAATGATGAAAAATTCAAGAGATTTGAAATTTCTAGAATCTCAAAATTCAAACTCACATAGATCATTTATTTCATTTATAGCTCAAGAGACAACTCTTAGGGTTATTAGATTACTACCACATGGAATCATTTTACAAAATAATTTGGCCAATTTGGGTCTAAAAAACAATCATTATTTCATCAATTGATCCTCCTCTATGTTAACTATCTATTGAGTGATTGTCATATTTAGTTTGGGAATATTTAATAGAAATATTTTATATCCCCCCATGTTTCATATTTTACATATAATAGGTTCATTACATCAACAACCATCAGCTTCAGCCTTCATCTTTCTCCCTAATGCATCACTTAATGTTCAGAAGGAGGATCAAGAGTGTTAGTGTATGGAGTTGAGAGTATGATGGAGGATGACAGTTCCTAAATTAAATATCAAGATATTTCATCAGAGATAAATTAGTTACTATATCATAGTATGAGAAATTTTTATCTATCAGAATATAGTTTTTTTGGGATCAAATAAGTCATTTTGGGATAATAGTAATTAAATTAGTTATTTTTTATTATTTACCAAGAATAGAGTTTCACAACATTTGTTTTGTTTTGATGTGTTTTTAATGGTAATTGGGTTCCAATAATATATTATGTTACTAATTGACGTTGGATTAGAGCATAAGCCTCTGTTGGAGTGACACATTGTCCCATAAATTTATTTTAACATTAATTTCTAGTGGGAATAATATTATGTGACTGTTTGAGGAAATGTATCCTACGTGAAGGGTTTGATGTACTCCAAGCCTTTGGTATATAAAATATTTTCTTATGTATTCCATGAACATTATCTTAAATACTTTTTAGCATCCCAAATAATTTTTACCTATTCATGGGTATCCAAATATTTTGATAATCTGATTCATGAATAAAATATTTAATGTATGACCAAAAAAATATAATCGTAGAATCATTATTACAACATTAAAACCAAAATTATTGACATTTTACCTAAAATCTATATTTTTTCACACAAACTAAATGTTAATTAAATATCAATGTCATTATAAATTATTGTGGGATATTAACCATGAATGATGAAATATATAATATAAAATATCATGCTAAATCAATTTCCCTATCAGAATATATTGGGGGGTGCTGCTGGATTTATAAACCTTGATACAGGTTGTTCACCAGGGATTGACCAAGATATATCATGACATAGATATATAATATTTTTGTAACTAGTTTAAGGGGGTCATGTAAGGGTTTATTTTATGACATTTCAACTACCATCAAGGGAAATAAAAACCCTGGTGACTTGAAGGTCCTCTTCAACCTCTACCCATTACTTTGTGTAAGTAGGAAAATATGACAATGGTTTTTTTGTAGAGTAACCAAAATCACCACATGACAGTGATGTACCATGGTTTTAGTAAATTTTTAAACTATAATGGATCATTTATTACTAATTAGGGATACCCATTCATTAATTATTCTATTTAGAATATATATTCATGATATAGTATTGTCTCATGGTGTTCTTAGGGGCATCATATCAAATCTAGATGCTTGAATTTTTCTTGACTATAAAATATGTTATAGAATATATTAGATACTAAGGTTAATTTAAGAAGAGTATTCTAACCATAATCTGATTGGTACTCTGATCCTACTATATGGTTGTCAGAGTAAAATCATGGTGAATAAATTATAGATTTTATTTTTTCATAGGAGAATCATCATATTATAATGGAATCAATAATAACAATAGTATTTAGGTAACCTATCAGAAAAAACTTTTCACGCCATTCAGGGAAGACTATGTTAATCACCTCAATGTTGGTTAGAGGTAGGGGATCCTTATATTATAATGTCTTCCCTCTTACAGGTTATATAAACTCATATTCTATAGATTCAAAAATGGTGAGTGAATAATAATTGTAAGAAGTAATCAAATATAGACTAGGGATTTCATCCATTAGAGTTTGATGGGGTAACCAGGTTTATTATAGAGCATAAAATTGTGTAGGATACAAATATATTTTTAGTCAAGGTTTGTTTGTACCTAGGTATATTGGAAAGTTTGAGTTTGTTGAAAGTATGATTTCAAGTTAAAATCAATTAAAACACCATTTTAGATTTTTTTATTCATGATGTATTTCATATTTTTATCATCGATTATATTATCCATAGTAATAACATATTCTTGGAATTTATGATGTTAAACTAGTAGTGGATGAATCATTTGAGGAATATATATACATATATATATATATATATATCATTCTTGAGTGATAATATTCTATGTGGGAATATGATTCCCTTAGTATGAATGTTGTCGTAGCATGGTAATATAAAGAAGGAGACATTGGATATTGAGACTGATTTATAGGCATGGTGGATATAGTTTTTCATTAGTGACTCTTAGTGGTGTAACTTAGGGATGAACCTCTATACAATTGGGTTTATATAACACCCTAAGTATTATAAGGTATAGATTTGTTAAATTATTACCAAACCAATTTTATTTTTAAGGTAATTGAATATATAAATATTTATAGTTGGTTGGAGGTTAGTATTTATGGAGATATGTATTGTGCTGGATGAATTTCAATTATATGTACATGTCCAAGCTACAAGAGGATCCATTACAGCATGGAATATATTCTATTTAACATTACATTTTTTTTGATTGTTGTAGATCATTATGTAAGCTAATATATTACATAATGAATTTTTCTTAATTTTTAATGTTTATTTCTTCATCCCAATGGGTTTCAATGTGAAGACCATGACCATGACACAATTTGTTTATAAATGTTTCACACTACCTATCAAGATATGGGAATTATATCATAGACTTAATGGACATGATATACTATGACCTAGAGAACAATATTGCATCATTATTTTTTTTCAAGCCACAATAATCCCTGATTTTATTTTTTATATAATATTTATTAGATTGATTTAATTTTCAAAATGCATAAATTATATCTTTTATATTTATTACTATGGGATAAAAGAAATTACTCTATCATCATTGGAATTAATTACTTCCAAGTTGATTTATCATCTATCTAATATTATATTTTAGTATCTCCCCTCATACAGAATCACTTTAAATGATACAATCAATCCTTACATGTTCGTTCATTTTGTTATAATTGTTTTATTCACCACATATCTCCAATTTAAATGGTTTTGATTGATTTTGGAAAATCCATTGATTGAGGAATAATATTTTGATTACTTTCAATAGAAGGGGCTCTATAATGTTGGGGTATGATATTCCTATATATTGAAATTGGTTTGTATGAGTTTTTATGATATGGGTAATATGTGGGGTTATTGGGCATGTGAATGTCTTATAATAGAAAAATTTAGAAATTCATTATATCTGATGTATAAAATAATGATGTTTGTGTCCATGCATATCCCTTGGAGTGTTGTATTTACTTTCACAAATATCTATGAACATTTTTTTGAAGTAAGTGTGTTGACCATTATATTAAAACCCCATTTCACATTTAATGAGTTATTTTAGGATATAGTAAACCTCGGCAGGTTGTCTTTATCCTGATTTGATAAGGGGATATTCATTTACATGAAAAATATCTCTAGGATTTTGTTTTAATGGGGTATTTATGTTTCTTTATTGGAAAATGGATTATTTTTTTGATTTAGAGGTGTGTGTTTCCCACATTTGATATTTATAGTTCTTAATTATAGTACCATGGTTATAGTATATCTAGACTGGTATTGTTATTTTGGTACTAACCTTTATATTGGATTGAATTAGAAATGGAAGTTAGGTAAAAATTAGTATAAATAATATTGATGTTCATTTTTGTGTTTATTATACATTTATATTTATATTTTTATGTTATTCTAGGACCTATCATATTGATATTGATGTGGTGTGTGATGAGATTCATAGGGTTTATGATATTGTTTTATGTATGGGGTATATTTTCTATTTACTCAGGTATGGCCTTTGGAAAGGTACGACATGCCCTTTTAAATTGATGATTCTTATGGTAAGGGATGGAATTTCCATTATGATGATATTGATTATGGATTGGGATGTAATTCCACTTACCTTATATTTTCCATGATAATGGGTGCTACGACCTTAGATTATAAATATTTGGCTTGGGAAGTCATGACCATTATTATTGATGTTGATAAAGTGGAAAATAAATCCAAAATGGATTTAATACCCATAAATTCATGGGATAAAAATTCAGTTTTCCTTCTTATTTCCCCTAATATGTTGTTCCATGACCACCTATTTATGGTATTCCATTTTGGGTTTAAATAACCACTTTCTATATGTTGTTCTATTATATAAAATAATTCTATTATATAGATTTAATTTTTTTAGATTGTAATTTCATACTTTATTGTTTAATATAATGGATTGAATGTTTGGTAAATCCTTGTTTTTTATAGTGACATTTTTTGAATTACATAGGAACTATTATAAGAAGATATAGTCACTCACTATGGTTGATTGTTAACAATTGAGGGTATGATGTATATTTTAATTATTGATGTTCATTTATGTTTCCTAGAATATCCCTATTTGTAATAACTTACATATTTTGGATTTATTTTGGGACACCATTCAAGGTGTCCTATTAAGTTTTACTCGCATCTTATATTGACATCTTAACAAGTGAATATATTTTATGATCAGTGATATAGGTAAGGTAAAGTCCCTTATAGCATAAGCACGGTCTATAATAACATATTATGAGCTAGGTGATGCGAATAGGTGGAATGTATCTTCTAATTTTTTAGTTGTCTCCATTATTTTACTTCTCTCATAGAACTCATTATATATGATCAACAAATGAGTGCTTTTTGATATTATAATATAACTTATGACATATTATAGTAGTTCATTTTTCGACAGTGTGGACAGGATATTTTTATTATGGTTGGTTGATATCGAATATATCTATATCTATATATTATACCATGATGGTTATTTATTATTATTTCATGCACTATTTTTATAGATATATAGTCTAGATGGTATATTCTCCCCATATTATATAAAGTCCCTCACTATCGGTCCCTGATTTTTGGCATATAGGGATGTGAAATTTATGTCATATAAATCTATGAGTTCATCGATGATTAATGTTATTTTATTCAGTATGTTACCCCTATCTTGTTGGTATACAAGATAATGTATATATTTAGTAATATTATAGATCATGTTATCCGATTAATAATACTATGTCATATCTATATATATTTTTGTATTATTGGGGAATAATGATTTTAATAATGATTATAACACTAAAAACATAGTGGAAGAATCATTAAAACCTACCAAGTTAATTTTGAATTAATGAAAAATTCATTAGTAAAAAATTAGATAAAAATAAATTTTTAATGTTTTGTTGGAATATTTAGATCAAACTTGAATACTAAAATCCAATAATCCTTTGTTATCCCCTGATATTTCGAATCACTAATTCCTTGAATGGATTATCTTTATGTCCTTATGATATTAGTCAGTACAAAGGAATGTGACTTGAAGAATGTAGGAGAAAATTCTAAATTATCCTCTTGAATGATGAAATCTTTGGAACTCTCTCAGATAAAGAAATCTAGATAACTTCATGAACCAAATATTATCACTTGAAAGGGAATAAAGAATTCACCCATAATTTTTATATATAGAAATATAAAAATTCAATAACCTATAAGGAATCCAAATCCATAGACACCAATGGAAATCTAATAAAGGGCCCGCAACAGTCATTTGGAACATTAAATATTTACTAAAATTTTCTTCAGTACCAAACTACCATAGGATGTACTTCAATGAACCTCTAAATGAGTTATAACTATCAAATGAGTATAATAAATTTCATATTTCACATGATCAATGAGATTCTCTCATGGTACATTCCTTGTAATCCCATTACCTCCATCTCAAACCCAAATTTTGTTTAATATTTGATATTTACTCATGTTTATGTATTAATAGTACAAATAAATCTTAATTTATATAATAACATGACATTATTTATTAAATCAGAAAATATTAATTATTTAAATATTTATAAAATTTAATACCCAAATTTAGTTTTTTAATTAATGTATACATTTTTATATAACCATTTATCACATTACTCTAAAAAATACAAATTATCAATACCTAACATGAATCCACAATGGTCCTTTGTAATGTTTCCAATAATTGTGAATATTATTTATAATAATAATCTATGAATGGTATATCGAAACATATTATAACTACATAGATTACAATAGGGTTTAGTATGATCTAATCTATCATATCTCCACTAGTAGATTTCCTCTTTCCTCAACCTCAAGACTAAGAAAAATATATTTATAATGTGAATCTCAAATAAATTATCTCAATTTCTCAAACCCTTAAGATGATTAACTTGTATACAATGAACTCAAATGTAATTATCAAGGAATTACAATATGTATACATAAAAAAACTCAATTGAAGGAATTTATGTAACAATATTTCACACAGGCCGACATATATTATATTTGAAAATATAATCCATCCACTTCATTAAGATCATTCCATATTATATTATATAAATGAAAATAAACAAAACTATTTAGATATGTATCAATTTATAAAAACACATATTAGTAGGGAAACTATTTGACAACCTCAAGTATATAGAACTATAGAAAATGTTCACATAGATAAGACCAATAAAATACATATGACAATCCATGTGGTGTAATTTAATCAAATCAATCAGAAAGATTTTTCACCAACATATATCTCATAAGTGGTAAATTTAATTTCTATGAAAAATATTTTACTCATACTAATAGTAATATATCAACACAATCAATTATGAGTGTCATCAACCATAAATAACAAAGAAATACATGTACTATGGGTCTTATTACTATATCATGTCCTAGGTTACCCACACAAAATATAATAGAATAATTAAATATTGAAATAAATATATATTACATGATAAAAATATCCCAATAAAAACAACACATGAATAATATTAGGAAATATTACCTAAAATTATATCATATACACTAAATCTAGTCACTCATTTATGAAATACCAAGAAGGATAGAGTGGTTTTCCATATTTTTTTAGTTTGAAGTTCTTTTTCAGGGGATTCCAAATACTATAAAATATCAGAACTCAACATAACATAATATAACCATTTTTTAATAATCCCAAGAATTAGATAAAATAATTTTTTTTAAAATATACAGGGAGATCTAGGATCATTGGCTTGTTCTACCACTCCATTATGATCACATTAAAGTTCAATTTGATACACAATACATAGGAAAATCCATTTATTTGAATGGAACAACTTTATAAAATATCTTATTCTACTATAGATACTATGATATATTCTTATTGTGTTATAGAGTAAGTAATTTTTAGTTACTTGGAAATATTTAATCTTATAACTCCACCATTCAATAAAAAAATAAATCATTAATTATATAAAGTATCAATTTTTTAATTTTTAAAATATCACCATTTTAACCCTTTATAATAATATTTCCATCACCATATAAGACTATGAATATATCCTTACTTAATATTATGTACTTAAAGATATTCTCCATAATTCCCAATAAATTTCTCTAAGTTTTTTTGGTATCTACTGATGAAATTTAAATCATATGATATAAAAATATGAGTACAAAATATTGTATTCATGATTGTTCAAATTTTTGATTCATATAGAATCTTACCCATGTATTCCATTTCTATAATTCTTGATGGGCACTTTATCTTTAAAAAATTCTTACCATGAAAAATTGGTAAAAATATATTTTATGAGTTATCAAGGTCAATCATTTTTAACAATTTATTGTAGCCTATGTCCTAATAAAATCCAACCATTTATTTAAATTTATATATATATATATACCTCTGCCCAGTTTATACATTTCATCACTAATAAATTTTTTCAAAAAGAAATATCCCAATATAGTTTTCACTAATTGTATCATTTTTAGGTAATTTCCAATTTGAAGTATTTTATACACATAAAACATTGAAAATATAACCATGATCCCTCTAAAATGTTTATATACACAAATTACTTCCCTATTTTTGATAAAGTCAATCTCATTGATAACATCATCGAAAAAATTATTCTAAAAACAAGAATCTCGTTTTAATACATAAAAGTATCATTGTATCTTATAAATCATAGAATCATTTAATATATCATCAATACCTTTAGTTTTTATGATATATAAATCATATAATAAATTACAATAATGTAATATAGTTTTGATATCAATTTGATATATCTCAAAATCATTATCTATTGCTATATAAAAATAGTATAAATATATTTTTTCATACCTACTAGAGGAATGTTTCATTTGTATTTTATAAAATAACGAAATAATCTTTTCATAATACACATTATATCTTTTCAGATAGATATTCAGTAATTTTAAAAAATTAACACATGAGTTCCATCAAGGACTAGTATCTTTGGAGACTAGATAAAAAATATTCTTATTTTGTGAAATATCTTAAACATATTCCAAATTGATCATCCCATGTTGTAATATTCATAAGCATACCCTACTTAAATAAATTCTTCATAACATAAGGATTGGAAACTTAAGAAAGGGTTATATTAAAATCTTAGTAAGGGAAAACATGGTAGACATCGGTCTATGATCATATGAAAGAATAAAATAACCATCAAGGTATGATAAGGAAATTTGAAAACCATACCTTTTATATCATAAATTTTAAACCTGAGTCAGGGCATAAATTTTGGTTGTTCATAAGAAATGAATAATAATTTAATCAATGAACATGATCCATTTGAACATTACATTGGAATAAGACAAATATTTGTGGAAAAAATATATATGCATATAAAAACTTATATCAAGTATAGCCCCAAGGCATTCATAACATGTCATAATTGGGATAACCACTAATGTACCAACTTCAGGCTTGGTCTAACCACTTATGTACCCTCTATTTTTGGATTTGGGAAACCTCAAGTGTACATCTTTCTCAGGATAAGAAAACCACCTCTGTATCATCATTTTGGGTATAGTTTACCCACCCATTTACCTTCTTTTTATGGCTTGGGATAATATACCATGTACCATATGACCTCAAAAAAATTAATAATTACTAAAGTCATTGGAGGGAGATATATGTCCCACTATTTATGGTTACAATGTAACCACCTTCCATGGTTATAACATAACCACCATCCATAATTATAATTTAATCACCATTACATAATGAACACCAAAAAAATGTGTGAAACAAGGTCATAAAAAATCATCATATCAGAAATCATGAAAATAAATAGGGTTCATAAACATTTCAACATAACCTATAGAAAATAAATAGGTTTCATAAACATTTTGACAACTCATCTAAACTATGGAAATGGAATAGGTTTCATAATCATCTTTACATAATAATCATAACAAATTAAGAGGGAGAATGACAATGGTATGCTTGGATCAAATCTCTTTCAAATGATTAGTGACACTAATGGAATTCATTTAGAGGGAAATGATTTTGAAATATCACATGGAACAATTACTGAGGTAAATTTACTTTCCACATTGAAGAATTATTTTTAAAAGATAAAAAATTTCAAATAAATTTTCATCCAAAATAAACTTTCAATATTATAATAGAATAATTAAATATTATATTAATTTTTTTGCGTAAAATTTCCCTTATACATTTAAAAAAACATTTTTAAATAGAAAACATTTTCATAATCTTGTTTCTTCAAAAATAACTTTGGAAAATTATCAAAGAAGCTTAAATGATACTTGAGGTAAATTATTGAGGAAAATAGACTTTCCATATTGAAAAAAATAATTAAAATTAAAAATTATAATCCTTTTCTTTGAAAATAAACTTGGAAACATATAAATGAAACTTTAAAGATCATTTAAATCAATTCTTGAGGAAAACAACCTTTCCAATTTTAATAACACATCTTATAGAATAATAAATTTTAAAAAACCATTTATTTAAAATTACCTTAGAATAATATAATGCACAATTTAAATATCATTACAAAAAAAATTTAAAATAATTTTTATAAAACATGGACATGGATAGATAAAATACTTTCGACCGAATATAGAAATAATGATGATTTTTATTAAAAGCATATTCCTATCCTCTTTAGTAAATAAAGAGAAGAAAATTAAAATAAAAAATTTTATTCTGAAAAAATAACTAGAGGAAATGTAAATTATGGAGTTTCTTGATAGAAATATCATAATATATAATCATTATAAACTTAATCATAAATAATCAGGATAAAAAGTGAGATTGTAACATAAATTCATTATAGAGTTGGAAAAATTTGAATCATAGGCCCTAAGGAAGAAAGAAACATAGATGGATATGTATTTACCAAAATATTCATGAGAATAATTATAATATAAATTCATTAGAATTTTATATACCTCATAAAATAATATTGGTGTATAACATAACATATTTCCGAAAGAATGAAATTTGAGACAAAAACACCTTACCCATATGAAATTCTTTGAATCGTAAACCCCATGAAAGAGTGATAATAAAAGGGATATGTAAATCCAAATTATTTTCAAAACAATAATAATATAATAAACTAAGGGATATTATATACACCATATAGAATAATCAAGTGGTGAATATGGAATGTGTCTCATAGAAACTAAAGTGAGACGAAAATCTCTAAACTTAAATCTTGAATTCCTTGATACATGTTCATAACTCCCATATAATAAAAATAGAATTTTTATAAACTAATTTATGAATAATAATTATATTAATAATAATATTTATTATTTAATTATGACAATTTATTGCTTACTTATTAAAAATTCCTTGTTAAAATTATGTTTTGGGTAATAACTACTTCGTTTTCCACGTATGTTTTGGATTGAGTTTTTCAGTACATTTACAATGATAATGATTCAAACATTTAAATAATTTTAATCATTATATAAATATAATATATATTATTTTTATATTAATTTTTAATAATACATTAAACATATATATATATATATATATAATTTATTACACCGTTCATTGTGATAGGTCATACGTAAGCATAAACGATGTTTACACTTCCTTTACAGATGAAACACAAGAAAAGGAAATATATATAACCCTTAAAGTATCATTTTTATTTAATATATATCATATTTATATATCATAAATATTAATTAAATCTATCCTTGTTACAATCCAAGTGAAATGGTAATGAAAAATAATCACCTCAGGTTGTGAGGCAGTATTCCACTATACGTAGGAGCGACGTTATTATTTGGCAACAGGTTAGAATATAAGAAGTTATAACTGATATTATATTTCAATTTTTATTTTTAGGTAATGAATAAAAAATATATTAATTTAAAATATTCATAATACCTTTCTTTTAAAGAATAAGCGTAGAATGAATCATATTCCTTCGTGAGGACATAGTCTGCCATACACACAAGTAATATTATTGTCTACCTCAAAGAATGTAAGGTAAAAAGGTAAATGTGATTTAATAATTAATTTTTTTAATAATTTTAATAATATCATGTATTTATATATTATTTAAATCCATCGTTATAACAATCGTTGAGTCATGGTAACGGAAAAAAACTACATCGGTCTGTGAGACAGTAGTTTGTCGTACTCATAATCAAAGATTTTATTCTCCACTTTATAGAAGAGAATATAGATTTAGGAAATGAAATTGAAATAATAAAATATTATTATTTGTTTGATTCTATTTTTATTGTATAATCATGGTTTAATAATATTTTAATGGTCTAGGGGAAGAAAAAACACTTGGTTTTGGATTTTACCTCTTCTTTGGGGAACTCCATTAGGTTTACACCTGAAGCCATATTAGGATAGATTCATATTAAAACAACTAATTTATTGGATGAAGAAGTATGTTGGGAATGGATATGTATAGGTTTTTTCCTATAAAAAATGTTTTGTATGTGTTAAGAGGAGAGTACAACGGGTGGTCCTTTATAAGTGGGGAAAGGAACCCACAAGGAAACTACTAAGAAATTTCCCAATAGAGTACAAAATGATAAAGTATTTACCATGAGAAAAACATAAATTTTATAATATATTAGATATTAGGATATTTTAACAGTAAAATATTTCCATGAAATATGATTTAGACATGTTTTAATGTACATATTACCCATATCATTTTAGTTTTACCCCCTCGTAAACCTGTTTTAACCTTAACCCGGGTAATCAATTTTTACAATTATCACTTTTAATTATGTTATAAAAACTAAATTTTAATTATTATAAAATATTATTTTTTATCATTCCATTAATGGAATATTTTGTTTTGAAATTCCATTCATAGTACTGGAAATATTTAATTTAAAATTAAACCCGATGACACAATGAAAAAACTGTTTTCCAAAAGAGACAATTTTCAAGAGTATAAAAATGTATCATATAAAAAATTAATATAAAATTTATTACAATGAAATAAATTAGATTAATAAATATATAATTGAGATAATTTTACTTTTAGAACAATATTATAAAAATTTGGAAGTTTTTAAATTATTTGAAAGAAATGAAAATTCATAAGAAAAACCAGTATTTTCCTTTATTCATCTAAATATTTATGTTTTATAAAATTATATAAAAATAAACATAATATAATTTTGATATGAATATTTCAAAAAATTATTTTTTTTCCAAAAAATAATTATTATTGTGTAATATATTACTTTTATTATTTTTTCAAAAAATAAATTATTTTTTTGATAGAATATTATTGTATAAACGTATAAATGATTTATTAAAAATTAAGAAAAATTTATTAATTTTTTATTTATATAAAACATTATACATAATATTTTATTTTTTATTATTTTTCATAATACCATCTTTAACGGCTGAGTTATACCAGTCTTGTTTACATAATAATATTAGTAATATATCATAGTTCATTAAAACTCGATGTTATATGTGACACAATCTAAACATGGTGTTATGTGTAATAAAAGACAAAATAAGTGTTTAATTAATGATAAATTTATTTTTTTTAATGAAAAATAATCATGATGTTTTGTGTAACACAATCTATTGAAGATATTTAATTTATTTCTAAAAATGAAAAAAACTATATTTGTTAATTTTTACCTCTATTAAAATGAATTTCACCATCGAAATTATTCATGTTGATTCAAAAAATTGTGAATATATATCCTATATCATATCCCCAAGATCCCACATAGCTTCCCCAATTTGGTGGTTCCACCATAAATCAATTTCCATGTGAGTGGTTTTATTTTGAAGCACATTCTATCTATAATATAGAATCTGCAATAATTATTCCTTATAAGAGTGATACTAATCTAGTGGTATAACATATAATTTTAGTAAATGTGAAGGTTTAGGTATATACATACTTATAAGGGATACATAGAACACATCATGAACTATAAAGGGATTTAGTGTATGTTCAAAATGATAAGATTCTATCCTAATATGATTAATAATTTCAAATAGACCAATATATCTAGGGGTTAACTTTAATTTATATCATAATCATAATTTCATACATTGGTTGTGATTTTTTCTATTTACACTTCATATATTACGATTGGAAATTAATACTGATGATGATTTTTTCATTCATGAATCACTAAAATCATCATAAGTTCTATAAGTAATTATTTCAACCTCAAAATATTTACCGAAACAAAATTTGATAGAAAAAGATATCCAATAACATACCAAGTTCATGTTAATACATTCCATAAATATTTATCTATATGGTTTCACCGAAATACGATTGAATATAACTGAATAACTATTATTGGAATGATTTTACCACATATTCTTCCATTGTAAACATAACAATAATTTTACACACTCATAAGGTCTTATTAAAAAAATTATATACCCTAATAAAATAGAAAATAATATCATTGTAAAACCATATATTCTACCAAAATATATTTAACCATTTATTCCTTAAACATCTCATACCGTAGACAAAGAAATTGGACTGGAAATCTAGGTTCATCCTTGCATCGATGGATGATCATAAGTTAACTCAAAATATCAAATGTGATTTTTTTATTCTAGAATCTATATTGATATGGATAATCAATATTTAGAGTCCCCTAAAACCTCATGAAAGGATGCATAATAATATTTTCATTGAGCTCATTCGTAAAAAAACCAACATAAAATTATCCACTATGGAGATCCCTAATTATCACGATCCACATTTTTTTTGATTTTATAAGATTTCAAATTTTACTTTGTCTTCAAAGGTTGTTGAAGTATATCATCCTCATTAGTCATTTGATGAGGATATTAATTCACATATTTCCTAAACTCCTTGCATTTGAATAACAAGATAGTGTGTGGTGGATACTTTTTTTATCTATCACCATTTATATAATTGATGGACCTCTTCACACAATTGCTACAATCTTTTCCTTGATGGAAATTCTTCCCACACTTGTAACACCCCATTGCTTATTTCTGGAATTCACCTAATTTATTCTTCCAAGATTTTAATAAGTACCTAGTCGTAACCATTAAATTATCAAAAATTTCATTCAATAATTTACTTTATTTTACTTTAAGGACAATTTCAGGTTTATATTTTTAGATTATTAATCCATAAATCCTACCTTATAAAACTATATAATACAAAGTGGACTCTTTCAATTATATATATATTTTACCACCATATAATGTTTTTAAAACAAAACATTATTTTCATTGATGAAAAATATTCATAAATTTCAAATTGACTCCGTCCCTTCCCTTACCAATAATGTGAAGAACATTTTAAAACTTTGGATGAGAAAAAAATCCTAGTAAGGGATATAAAAAGAAAATAACCCGTTAGTTTAGTAAAAGAATGAAAAATTGTATAACATTTACATTTATCTTAAATGTTATTGGAGAATATGGATTATGAAATTTTCAACTGAAAAACAAACCCATGTATTTCACAAATAAATTTAGTAAAGCCGAATAGAAGTAATTAAATACCCTTTTTAGTGACATGGAGAATCATATTCATAAAAACAATCCAAACCCCTTTATATTGGAATAACCACATGATTGACATGTAATATAATCACTACCTAATGAATTTGATCACTATCTAGTTGTACCCATCATATACGAAATAAAAGAATCACCTGGTGCTATATGGTCTGCACCATCATATAAGCTATAATGGGCTCACCTGATGTTATATAGGTCTCCCCATCTTATAAGATGTAATGAGCTCACCTAGCGCTATCTGGGATACCCCATTGTATAAGATGTACCAAGCTCACCCGATGCTGTATGGGAACACCCAATTCTCATGTATAATTCCCAAGTACCATAACATGGATAAATCATTTTTTATTTAAAATTTTGAAAGCTCTGTTAAACTGGTAAAAAATTGCATTTGGAAATCAAAAAATACTTTTTATTTAAAAATGAATTTTCAATACAAAACTTCCCTTTTATTTTGAAAACCCATTTAAAAAAAATATAAAAAAAATTAATGAAAATGGGGTTTTTATTAAAGTGGAACATTAAATATTATAACAAAATATTCAAATAAAATCATGGTCATGATGGTGGGAAATTAATTTTTGTTATGTATGTTAATAATATGCTATTGTTCTTTTTTAATTTTTTTAAAAATTCTTTATAAAACACGTGAAAATATATTTTTTGAAAGCATTTGAAAGTAATCTAAAAAGAGAAATAAAATATACATTACAAATCAAAAATTTCCATATTAAATTTTTCAAACATTTATTTTCCAATTATATGCATGGAATATAAATAAAGTTTTAATGAAAAAACGTTAAAAGATTATTTTGTTTAAAGGAAAATACCCTTATGTCATGTGAAACACTTAAATCATAAGATATATGAATGAATCACCTTAAAAAAAATAAATACCATGAGAATAGAGTAATTAATTATATAAAATTTTAAAGGGCCTATATATATACCTAATAATATAATATTGGTGTATATAACAAAGATATGAATCAATGAAAAGAAATTGAGATGAATTCTCTTACCTTGAGTCTGACATGTCACATGTGTCTTTATCTTCATGAATAATAAAAACATCATAATTTTTTACTTTCTATAAAACCCTTTGAATATATTTTTAGTTTTATTTCACTTATTAACATGACATTGATAATTACATAATCAGTTATTTTTAAGTGATGTTTGTTGACCATGTCCGGCTTATCTATCGAAAATTAATTTTTAGGTTGAATATGGTCAAAGGGGTCATTAATTAAACATATGCATAGTAATAATCATGAAATAATTATCATATTTATTTATCAATTATACTTTAAAAAACAATCATGATTAAGGGTTATGAAACATGAACTAACATTATGATCTTTGAGACATTTGGTCGTACGTACACATGAGTAATGTTACCATTTTTCAATGATCATTACAGAAATAATATAAACAATAAATATCATTATAGAATGATAATAATATAATTAATTACATATAATTTAATTATATTCTTTTTTATATATCATTATTGTGATGTGGTGGTGAAAAAAGAAATCACATAGATTTGAGGAGGTGACAATGCACTCATCCATGAATGATATTATCACTTTTTAGTGAGTGAAAATGTAATATATAAAATGATATATTATACTTTAATAATGATAAATATGTCATATATATAAATAATATTTCATTTTTATTACATATATTTATTATATTTTCCATTATCACTTTCCACATAACAGGTTAGTGAAAATGAATAACATCGCTTCACAAGACGATAGTCCATTGTACACATGAGTGACATTATAATATCCATTATTTATTAGAATAAAAAAAATAATATATATGATATAATGATGGAATAGGTATAATTATTTTATTAATATCATATATAAACTTCAAATTTACAATCATACCCAACCATTAGATGTGGTAATGTAAAAACAAATGACATTGTTTCGGGAGGCGGTAGTCCACCATACACAGAAATGGAGATTTCGTAACCCATTTGATTGGAGATGGTGTGGTTTTAGGTCATTACCATAACATAAAAAAAATCAAAGTATATGTAAGATACTGAGTTTATTATATAATAAATTTTCATGAATAATTTATTGGGGTTGAGGAAGAAATAAAACAAAAACTCTCCTTGATGAAATTTACCACTACTTTAGGTATCTCCTTTTTGTTTGAACAAAAGGCCATTAATAGTTGGATTTATAAACAAATTATGATTTATAGTGTTAGAGTATGAAACTAGAGAAGTAATTTGGGTAGCTCTTCGATTAAAAAATTAGTTTTGAATTTTTGAGGAGAGGAGGAGAGGGTTGGGATTTTATAAGTGGGGTGAGTGGCACACTTGTAATATTTTGAATGATTTTATTCCACCTATGTTTCTTTCATGTCAGTAGGACAGAATAATGATCAATTCTAAATAATATAAGGTATAAGGAAACAATATGTCCATACTCTGGGTCTTGGACAATTTTATAGGTCGTTTTACCCCTTATGATTAAAGTTTAATCCCTTTGTAAACTCATTTTACCTTAATCAATGTGATTAAATTTAAATGTTTTCACTAATAATATTGGTCAACAATTATGTCAAACATATTAACAATTATAAATTTTTCTAATTCCAAATACGTAATAAAATTTTCCAAATTTAATTAACAGAAGTGGAAATTTTAATTTAATATCAATCACCCAAACCTAGTGAGACAAAAAGTGTTTTAGGATGAGAGTTTAAGAAGCTGTCGGCATCCCATGGGCTGGTATTAGATTTGGTTTTCGTGCTTCGTCATCTAGAGGTACTTGAATGTTCAGTGGTGATATGATAATATCCAGTGGATTTCAGTGATTTTTGTTTCTGGAGTGGTGATGGGAGTCAACATTAGTGGTGACGCCGAGTGTGAAGCGATGCCAGTGAGGTGCTTTCTATGCTGTATAATGTGGTGGGATTCTTTGGTGGTTTTTTGACGGTGATGTGATAATGGAGATGGAAATGCGGTTATGGAGACCTCAATACAGGGTTCCTCGGGGGGCTCATTAGATTTCAGGGATCACACGTGATGTTATTGAGCCGTGAGTTTTGAATTTCTACCGATGGATTTTGAATTTCATAATTTCCCGTTGTATTTTTTCTTGTTTTGGATGATTTGGGGTTCCACTTTAACCTCTAAAGTGGTATTCAGAAAATTAAAAAAATGATTTTGAGGAGCACCAAAATATCACCCAATGAAAATTTGGATTTTTTTATTAAAAAATTGATATCAATTTTATCAAACAATATTAAAAAATTAAAAAATTATGATTTCAAATAATACCTTATAAGAAAAGTGTTTAACTAAAAAAACATCCTTATTGATTAAAAATTACTTAATATTATTTTAATTAATATAACTATATATTTCATATAAGTAAATATCAAAATGATTTAATCTATCATTAACTATATTTTTACATCCTTCCCCCTATTAAAAATTCCATCCTCACAATTTAATTCACTTATTAAACAATTGGGGATATCTTTTCCTCATAACATTTTAAAATTCCCATGTTGCCTCTTCAACCACATTGGTTTTCCATAAAACCTTAACCTAATGAATCACCTTATTCTACCAAAAAAATCTCTCTATGGTCAAGAATATTAATTTAATGGTCCTCATAATAAATATTATATTCCAATTGATCTATTTTAGGGTTTAAAACAAGAAATGAATCTAGCACATATTTCCATAACACTGAATCATGAAATACCTTGTGTACCTGAGGTAAACTTAGGGAAATCCAATTGATAGGAAACTGATACAACATTATCTGGGATTTCATATGTTCCAATGAGATAGCGACTCAAATTATAATTTTTACCAAAATTCCGAAAAAAATTCTATGGAGGAATATTGAGGAAGACTTGATCACCTACCTAGAAAGAAATACAATTCTGTTATTATCCATATAAATTTTCTGTAAGCTCTGATCCATAATCATATTGTACTGAGTAAACTGCATCTTCTCATCCATTTTATCAAAAAATATTTTCTTATTACCCTAATTTCTCTTAATTCAACCAAAAATGTTTTTTTTTGACATAGATTTCATTATAATTCCTCAAATAGTCCCATCTATACACTGTAATGAAAATTGTTATTATAAGAAAACTCAAAAAAGGAATAAGTTGATCAAGATATCCCTAGTAATCCATTGAACAAGAACAAAGAATATCCACTATGATCTAAATTTTCCACTTGGATAATCCAATTGATTGAAGATGAAAAGATGTAAAACGATTTAATTCTGAACCCAATGGATTCTGATGGCCATTCCAAAAATTATACATGAAAATTGGATCTTATTTTGATATAATGAAGAGAGGCACTACATGAAACAAGAATATATCCTATATATACAATCGATAATTCTTATATTAATACATTATATCTCTATTGGGAAGGAAATATGAATATCTAGTTAATAAATCAACAATAACCAAAAACACATTGTTACCACTTGATTTCAATAGAAATCATACCACAAAATCCGTAGATATGTTTTCCCTCTTCCAGTTCACTACTCGAAAAAGTTGAAGCATCCCTTTTAGTTACTATTATTTTTCATTAACTTACTATCAACTCAAACAATTCACGGTGAATTTTGAAATACATATTTTAAGTCCATCACACAAGTAATAATTCAGAATTTATTTATACATCTCGGTACTATATAATTAATTAGAAAATGGAGACCTATGAACATCACTAAACAACTCCTTCCTCAAAAGGGAATCACAAGGCACACAAAATTTTTTTAAAAATATTAAAAACCCTTCATCATCTATATTATAATTAGGAAACTTTCCCTTATTTATACATTCAATGTTATTTACCATATTTTCTGTGTATTATTTTTAATTATCACATGAATTAATTTCAAGAACAGGCCCCAAGATGATGTGTGATTCTGAGGCTTAGTGTGTCCGGAACAATTGTTTGAAAAATATTAAAATATTAAATAGCATGCACGCACATTTTTCCTGAAAAAGTGTAATAAATTATAAATGGGTTCCCACATTAGAAATTTGAGTGCACTATTTAATTCAAAGTAGAAGCATTACCCTCGGTGCGACCTAACATTGGACGGTGCAGGTCAACTATAAAAAGTAGACACATACATTTTTAATGAATAAAATAAAATGAGAATTTATTCTATTTTTTTGTTTCATTGATGATGCAATGAAACCTCACTTTTTTGTGATGAAGCATTTAGACATGGATCTAGGGTTAGTCTCATAAACCTATAATTACCTGGAGGATATGGAAAGGAAAACCTAATGATTTCTCTCGGCAGGTGACGAAAGAACTGTGGACCAATTATTAACAAACATCGTTCTTGATGGATCTCACTAGAAAAAATCAATATTCAATAGTAAATGATAAAATTACCATATATGAAGTTTTATTTTGTATTTTTTTCAATGTTATTGAATTCAATGATGACCGTGGGCCAATCTAAGAAATGGTCAATCTGCGGTTTGATTGTTCCTTACAGGATGGGTTATATTTTGAGGGATTTACTGGGTTTGATTATAGATATTATTTTTTTGATTCTTGATCATTACTATGGGAATATATTGAGGCCATAATGAACAATGACCAAGGTTTGTTCCATGGATTTGTTCCTTGTTCATTTTTCTCTCCCCTGATTGTTCTACACGTTCTTTGTTTTTCAATGGGTTTTGAACGAATGATAATTGTGCCTTAGTTTCTTGGCACAACTATCTAAAATTGAAGACCCAACATCGGGACAACCTGATAGAGGTTTAATAGTGACAAAAATCGAAGAATTTAATCATTTTGAGAGAAACTGCTCTTCAGTATAAATGCATCACATTTTATTTAATTGGTTTTCTGAGCCAATTGAAGGCTTAAAACCCCTCGTTTGGGTGTTATGTTGGTGAGATAAACCTAGATCTTGAGTTCAGAGGTGAACTGAGCACTGGAGAAGAACCCTACGATTGACTAAGGTGAGCAGGAAGAAAAAGACAAATTTCAAGAAAATCCAGAACACATGGCATGTAGCCCCATCTACATGGCATGTTTTCATCATTGGACCACTCTGTGTGTACATAGAAAGTACATAGACACATGGTGGAGTAAACAAGTTGCCTATATGGCGTGTACTCCACCACACAGCATGAACTGAATTGGACACATGGGATGACCCTTATATTGGTACACATGCAAGGTTACATGGGTTGACACTGTGTACTGGCACACAACCAGAGCACACAAGCAAATCTCAGATAAAACGACACAACATGTGACTCCTTCTACATTCCGTGAACCCATCTTCTACAAGATATATTCTAAAGGCATGGTCCATTGTACATGGGTAGTACCCATGTTCATGGGGCTCACCATGTAACCCTAATATACATCATGTTCCCCCTTTATACATGGTTTGATTCTCTTGTCCTCCATATCTTAGACATGTTTCATTATGTTTCATTCTATTAATCTTTTTTCTTGAAGTTAGGTACAAATATTTTCCTACTCATTGGAATATGATCCCTTCAACAAGAATTTCTAGATAGAGTTGTGGAATCCCGTGAGAGGCCCAAAGTGGAATCCTCTCTTCATTCTTCATAACCTATGCAGAGTCTTAAGTATTGATGTGACAAACATTACATGGTGTCAATCCTCTATATAGTGGGTTAATCTATATTGAGTTATTGGTATCACTCCATGGACCTGGCTGTGATCCTCATCTATGTATCATATCTATCTTTAATCTATCAGTATATCTCTCTCATGAAAATTCCTGATGAATAGTACTTCTTTGATGGATATCATCAGTGATATCTAACTCAAGAGTGAGTTCTCTCATATGTGTGCTTCGTGGAATCTTCAAGCTAAATCACTGGTGCTGGTATGTGGTAGTCATGAATTACCTCTAGATTGTGTGTCTTGGATTGATTATATCTAAATATTCTTATATGTGTTGTAGACATATGCTTGTGTACAACTATCTGTATTAACTTTTATTATATTGATTTGTTGTTTCAGGGTGTCCTACGAGTATTTTTATTCTCACCCCTGCATTGGATTTTCCTGCATGTGTCATGTCTTGTGCGCACGGGTGACCTTTTGACAAAGTCCTAGGCAGACTAGAACCAGATGGATCTATCTAAGATCAGGCTAGCCGAGGTGTTCCTAGGACTACATGTAGTATTCCCAGTACCTTTTGTTTATAGGTTGGACTTGTGGTTTATAGACTCTTTTTGGTCAGATTGTATTTTGGATCGGTTTACTTTAATTTCTTTACTTTCCTATCAGACTATGTTGGTTGGGATATAGTGGTATGCATGCATTGTTTACTATGTAATTTTCACATGTTAACATTTTTTGGGCTTGGAGACGAGTTCATGCGTACAGGTATATAGGAAATGTCTCCCATGTTATTAATATGACTACTCAATTCTAGTAAATGACCCCTAGCCTATTGAGGTAGGGCTTTGGGAGTCGTGGAACGAGCCCCAATTAGATAGTTCATGAGAGAGTGGTATACGTGGTGTTCAGTTCTACCATAGGACTGAGAGCCTGTGAGATTAGTTTGGGGAAAAAATGTTATGTGTTTCAATTTTAGCTTTCAGGATAGGGACTATAGTGTTGGTGGGGGAAGATTACATATCCATACTCCAGAAATCTGATAACCTCATTTTCGACTCGGTGCATGAGAACACTGGTTTTAGGGAAAATAATGGTATATGCATCATATAGGAATGAGTTGTAGTTTCCATGTTTTTCTTGAGTCATCTCTCTAGATATACTCATTGACCATAGAACAACTTGTTTTTTTACAGGATGCCTCTATGATGCACAACTTATAGGATTCAATAGTTTGATTATGGGGATGATCCCCTTAATGATGAGGCTTTGATACAGGTACCAGCTCCCCAGATGTCACCTCCTGGTGGTGCACCAGCTATACTTCCACCTGTTGAGCAGCACATGGTAGACGTAGTACTAGAAGAATAAGACCACAGGATGAGCACACTCTATGAGTTTTAGATATAGAGATCCCTCAGGATCCGAGGTGAGCCCAACCCTATGGAAGTTGAGGACTGGCTTGAGTTGGTGACCTGACTTTCCCACCTGGTCCTGACACAAGCATATCAGATGGTGGTTCTGGCGGAAAGCCTTCTGCACAGCTCAATAGGGAGATGGTGGATTTTGGCCACCCAAACTCATGACAAGGCTACCGTATAGTGTATAGAGCTCAAGAATCCATTTAGAGAGGTTTTATCACCATTTTTGATGAGGTCTATGCATATAGATGAGATTATTTGTCTCTATAGGGGTAACATGATAGTATTTGATTATTCATTGAGGCTCACCAACCATCTCAGGTACTCTATGGATATGGTTAGAGATCTGTACTTATGGTCTTGGACCTTCGAGAAAGGTTTTCATAGAGACATCCGATCCAAAGTTATCACTCTATGAATTTTGATTTACGCAGGGGGTGCTTGATAGATCTTTGGTGGTTGAAAGCTTCTTGGTCGAGAAGATACAACTTGTGATAGTTAGTATTTTATGAGGAGTTGAGAACTTTGAATTACAGATCCAACATCAGTCCTAGGGACCTGGGTGTGGGATAAGTTTCTGGAGGAGGTCCAAGGATAGAGGATCTGTAGTTCAGGGATAACAAGGTTGGTCCAGTCAGCCCAGGGAGAGGTAGTTCTATTAATGTGATGGAATGGTACATCTTGCTAGATATTGTCCAAACCACCATACTGCTTAAAAGGAGACTATGGATAGACCACCGAGGTAGAGAAAACAATAAGAGAAGGTATATCCACATGATGTAGAACATGGGAGAGTAGTTGTGAGAGCAATATGAGGTGGTCAATGTTTCAAATTATTACCACCACCACCCCTATGAGGTCCACAACAGGTTTAGGGAGATGGAGGAAAAGGGAGGGGACAACTGCATGTGGTTGAGGCATATGACCCAGATACTCTAGGAATGATATGAGTTATGATATGTGTTTTTTTACTTTAGTCACAATACTGATAGACACAAGTTCTAGTCATTTCGTTCTCACAACATATCTTGTTCAAGATCTAGAGATTCTGGTTGAACTGTTGACTTGGACCTTATGATTGGATATTCCTACTAGAGAAGACTCGATGATCACTAATCTATTCTGACAATATTTCATTACCCTTGGAGGTGATAGTTTCGGTTGGAACCTATTGGTGGAAGCGTCAAGGCCTTACAACGTCATTCTTGGTATGGATTATTATCCATAGTCCATCCCTGATTGACTATTTTAGGCGAAGGGTGTGGTGTGTCCATAGAAATGGAATGACGTTTCCCTTTTTCAGTGAAAAGGAAACCCATGCATCATCGGATGGACTCAAACATAGGAGGGTGTAACAGATTACTCATCAGTTGGCTAGCCTAACCCTCAGTGAAGCAAATTTTATGAGCTTTTAGTATCCAGCAGTGGTGGAGGAGTATGATAAATATTTCCTGAGGATGTTGCAAGATTAACAACCCACAAGGAGATAGACTTCCACATTTATTTACACCCCGGTACAACAAAAATATCTGCACCCACATATCATATGGTTCCCGTAGAGCTTTTCCAGTTGAGGGTGCAATTGGAGGACTTACAGAGGAAAGTATTCCCGTAGCCTAGTGTTTCACCTAGGCATCCCCATATTTGTTTTCAAAAAAGGAATATGGGATATTTAGGTTGTGTGTGGACTACCAGATCTTGAACCATGTGACTGTGAAGAACATGTATCCACTATCGAGGATTGATGAACTCATTGATCAGTTGAGAGGGGCACAATTGTTATCAAAGGTTGAACTCAGATTAGGCTATCACCAGTTACGATTACAGGATGAGGATATACCAATGACATATTTCAAATGTTTTTATAGTCTTTATGAGTACTTAGTGATTCCATTTGGAGTGAATAATTCCACGATAGTGGTCATGAGTCTCATGGACTAGGTCTTTCAGCTTTACTTAGACCAGTTTGTGGTAGTCTTCATTGATGTCATCCTTGTGTACATGGTGTTTGAAGAGGATCACATGAAACACATAAGGACGGTTTTAGACATACTCTAAGAGAAACATATTTATAGAAAAATTTCAAATTTCTAGTTCTAGTTTTAGGAGGTCCAATTTTTGTTACATGTTATCTCAATGGATGGAGTGGAAATGGATCCAACCAAGGTTGAGGCTGTATTATCATGGGATCCACTTAAGAATGTGCCCGAGGTGTGGAGATTCCTCGGGCTAGTAGGACATTATTGGAGATTCATCCCAGATTTATGTAGGATATCATCACCTATGACAAATTTGAATCAAAAGGTGCATCCTTTCATGTGAACAAAGAAGTTCCAGTAGAATTTTCAGTAGATGAGATAGATTTTGATGAGCATTCTGATCTTGAGGTTGATAGAGGAGGATGTTTAGTACGTATTTCTCTATGATGTATCGGGAACCTGGTCTTGGTTCTGTCCTAATGTAGAGGTGAGTGATGATTTCCTATAGTTCATTATAGTTGATAACACAAGATTAGGACTATGTGACCCATGATCTTGAGTTAGCAACATTAGTCTTCACATTGAAGATGTGGCGACACTAACTAATGGTTGAGTGGTTTATCATCTACTATGATAAAAAGAGTCTCAAAAATATCTTCTCTTATAATGATATGATCTTTAGACAAGGTTAATGTCTAGAGTTCCCCCAGGACTAGGAGTTTGAGATTTTCTATACTCATGGGAAGGGGAACATGGTGCAAGATTCTATCAGCAGAAGATCTAGTTTGAAGTTGTTGAATGAGGTGTTGGACTAGTTGGCCTCATTAATTTTATCATTTGTGGATGGAGATGGAGTATCTACCTTCATTCGATGGTTTTTACCCCTCCAATCTTACAACTATTCAAGGAGACATAGCTTGGGATAACAATTGTGAGACCCTATGTGCTCAAATATACATAGGGCATGCTTCTGGCAGATATTCATATGGAGAGGACCACATTGTTCATTTTTAAAGGAAGCATAGTAGTACCCATGGAATTACAAGAGGAGGTTCTAAGGGAGTTTTATATGTCCCCTTTAGTAGTACATCCAAGTGTGGTGAAGATTTACCAGGACCTCTGACATCAGTTTTGGTGGCTTGGGATGAAGAAGAATGTTGTAGAGTTCATTTCTTGATGCCTTACTTGTCAGCAAGTGAAGGTTGGGAACTAGGTTCCAGTGGGTTTAGATCAACCCTGTGAGGTTCCAAAATAGAAGTGGTATGGGATATGGATGAACTTAATTATTTTTTTACCACATATATCTAGGGGACACAAATCTATATGTGTGATCATTGACCAACTCACAAAGTCGTCCCTCTTCCTTTCTATCTGAGAGAAGAGTTCAGTAGATATCTTGAGACACCTCTTTGTGCAAGAGATGGTTAAACTCCCTAGGGTAAAATCAACAATAGTTTCTTATCTTGATGCTCATTTTACATCATGGTTTGGGAGGGTATTTCATGAGGTGTTTGGGACCCAGTTACACTTGAGCACAACATTTCACCCACAAACTAACGACTAGACGGAGCGAACCATTTAGGTTCTGGAGGAAATGCTATGGGATTGAATGTTAGACTTTGACCATAGTCATAAGAATCACCTAAGACTAGTGGAGTTTTCATACAATAACATCTAACATTCCACCATTGGTATGGAACCATTCGGGGCTTTGTACGATTAACATTGAAGGTCACCACTTTGCTGGACTGACCCAGGAGAGATGACACTCATGGGACCAGAGTTGGTGTGAGATACTATAGAGAAGGTTTAAATAATATTGGAGTGGATTAAGACTTCATAGATCTATCATAAGTCTTATGATGATAGGTGAAAAAGGCCTTTTTTTTCAAGGAAGGAGACCACATGTTTCTACAAGTTTCACCTCATTATGGATTATAGAGATTTGGAAGGGGAGGGAAGTTATCTCTAAGGTTTATCCGACCTTTTCAGGTACTACATAGAGTTTCTGAGTTGGTGTAACACTTACCTCTAACCCCATAGTTGGACCGGGTACATGACGTCTTCTACGTGTTGTAGTTGAGGAGGTAAGTGAATGAACCATCTCACATCATCGACTGGGGTGATATGGAAATTGAGGATGGAGTTACTTTTGTAGAGTATTGATTAGAGATTGAGGATCATCAGAAGAGGATACTTCTTATATGAGAAGTTCCTTTGGTGTGTTTTTAGTGGCAACATGGTACTCTCCAAGAGATAACATGGGAGTGAGAGGCTCAGATTGGTGCATTGTACTCACATCGTTTGGATTATCCTTTTTTTGGATTTTTCGGTATGTAAATACCCAAGGTGGAGATAATGTAATGTCTCATATTCTCCTTATAATATTTGAAATATTATATGGATTAATTTCGAGACCAAGTGTTGAGAGAACGTGCAATTATGAGGCCCGGTGTTCCCAAAACTACTGTTTGAAAAATATTAAAATATTAAATAGCATGCACATTATGTTTTCATGAAAAATTGAAATAACCTCTAACCAGATGAAAAGATCAAGAATATGAGGTAACTATTGCATTCAGAATAGTGGCATTACCCTAGGAATGACCTATCATTGGCTGGTGCGGGTCAAATGTCAAAAGTAGTTACATGTGTTTTTAATGAATAAAATAAATTGATAATTTATTTTATATTTCTGTTTCATTGACATAAAGATGAGGTGACACTTTTTATTTTAATTAATCATTTTGATAGGGATCTAGGATTAGGCTCATAACCCTAGAATTCCCTTGAGGATCTGGAGAGGAAACCCTGAAGATTTATCTCGACATGCGACGTCGAAACTATGGATCAAAGATCGTCAAAGGCCATTCATGATATATTTCACCAGGGGAAATCGATCTTCAAAAGTGAACAATCTAATTCCAAGGTAGGATACGTTATTTTGGATTTCCATCCCCTTTATTTAATTCAATGACAAATGTGGAGCAACCAATGATCATGTTGATTTGTAGTTCAATCTTTCCTTGAAAGATGGGTTATACATTGCGGGATTTACGGGGTTTGATTATAGTGATTATTGTTTTCATTTTTGATCATTATTACAGAAATGGATTGAGATTGGAACAAAAAACAACTAAATTTCATTCTTCATATTTTTTTCTTTGTCATTTTCTTTTCCCTCATTATTCTTTATTTTCTTTGTTCTTTAATGATTTTTGAATGAAAAATCATTGTACCTTATTTTCTTGGAGAAATAATCCGAAATTGAATATCCAACATCAGGCCAACCTAATTGAGTTGCGGCAATGACGAAGAAAGACAAATTGAGGCATTTTGAGAGAAATATTTCATTGGGAGAAATGCATCGTATTTGATTTAAACAGTTTTATGAGCTGATTGATGGCACAAAACCCCTCGTTTGGGTGTTAGGGTGGTGAGATGAACTTCAATATTGAGTTTTGAGGAGAACTTACCATTGGAGAGAAACTTGATGATCAGATAAGTTTAATGGGAGGAAGAAGATGACTTTTTGGAAAATCTAGAACACACGGTGTGTATCCCCATATACCTGGAATGTGTTCATCATTGGAACAATCTATGTGTACATGGAAAGTATACAAACATAGGGTGGAGTACACGAGTTGCCTATACAACATGTAATCCACCACACGACATGGCCTGAACTAGATACATGGGATACCCCATGTACTGGTACTCATGAAAGGTTACACAGGTTGACGCGGTGTACTGGAACATGACCAGAGCACATGATTGGACCCCGGATGGAAGGACATAGTGTGTGACTCCTTCTACATGACATTTACCCATCTTCTACATGACATGTTCTAAATACACAGACCATTGTACACAAGAAGTACCCATGGTCAAGGGACACAAAGTGTGACCCTACTAAATTTTGTTTACACCTTTTCTAAATGGAATGATTCTCTTGTCCTCTATATCTTGGACAAGTTTCATTAGGGTTTGTTACCTTTGTCATTTTCCCTGAAGGTAGGTACTAATAATTTCCTACTTATAGAACTATGATCCCTTTATTAGGACTTTCTAGATAGAGTTGAGTAGTTCTATGAGAGGCCTGGTGCAGGATCCTTTATTCATTATTTGTTCCATATATAGAATCTTCAATATTGATGTGACCAAAATTACATGTTGTTGATCCTCTACTTAGCGGTTTAACCCATAGTGAGTTGTTGGTATCAACACATTCCCTATATGTGATCCTAATATGTGTATCATATATATCATATGATCCATCAATGTATCTCTATCATGATGGTTCCCAAATAATAATACTTCTCGAACAGATGTCATCAGTGCTATCAAACATAGGAGTGTGTTCTATCGGATGAGTTCTTTGTGGAATCAGTGAGTTGAATTGTAAGTGTTGGTATCCGGTAGTCATGACTTACCTGTAAACTGTGTGTCTTGGATTGAGTATATATGGAAATTATTATATGTTTTGTAGACATATGCTTATGTAGAGATGACTATACATTCCTTTTTTATATTTATTTGTGGTTTCAGGGTGTCCTACCGAGTATTTTTATACTCATCCATACACGTGATTTTCCTACACGCGTCGCATCTTGTTCAGATGACTGACCTTTTGACGAAGTCCATGGCTGACCATGAATAGATGGAGCTTTGTGAAATCAAGTAGGATGAGGTGTTACACTGGATGCATACATCATTCTTAGTACCTTTTGATTACATGATGGGCTTGTGGTTTATAGACTCTTTTTGGTGGGCTTGTATTCTGGACTGGTTTACTTTACATTCATTACTTTACTTCCGTACTCTGTTGGTTGAGATATAGTGGTATGCATGCATTTTTTACTTAGTGGTTTCACATTTCATCTTTTTGTGGGATTGGAGATTGGTGTTTATGTACAAGTACATAGTCAATGCCTCCCATGTTAGGGATATGCCTACTCGGTGCTAGTCACCAACACCTGGCCTATTGGAGGCAGACTTGGGGAGTCTCAGAATGAGCCTCATTGGGACGAGTCATGACATTCTATATTTTCCTAATATGATTTATCCTCCTTCCCACCTTGGTTAATTATTTATAAAAATACAAACTCAATTGAAACCTAAAAAATAATAGAGTATGTCCCTGAATTCACAACTTCTTAGATGAAATTTATCAAATAATTAAAAAAAGGGTCACATGATAAATGTAACATGGTTAATGTAATATTATTATTTTTTAATGCATAGTATCATCCACTTTTTTTATTTTACCAGATAGTAATGATTCATAAAATCATAATCCATTATCATTTCCATGTAGCTTCCCTATCTCATGTTCAATTATTTCAAAGTGAATATATTCATAAAACATTTATGATCCGTATGTATTTCACACTATAATCCATAAAAATTATTCCTCCAAATATTTAATGAAGAAACCATAACAGGGAATTCAAAATCACGTGTAGGGTAATTTATCTAATGAGGTTTCAAATGACATGTAGCATAACCAATTAACATATCATTATGTATTAGGACACAACCAATTACTTTTACTGAAGAATCATTGTAGATGAAAAATTCACCATTTCTGGAAGGCATAGACAAAATGTGATCATTCATCAATATTCATTTTAGTTCATAACAACAATCATAACATTAATTTTTTCAGATAAATTTTACTCCATTTTGAGCTAACATAGTTATTGGGCTAGCCAACCAAGAAATATTTTCAACAGATCATTGATAGTAACCTAGTATTCACATAAAACTATGAATTTATGTGACATTTGTGGGTTTTAGACATTCTTCAATAGATTTCGTTTTAGTAGGGTCAGTAGTTATGCCATAATTAGAAACAATATATCCAAAGAAATGAATTATTTCCAACAAAAGTTTACACATGCCAAATTTACCCATCAGTTTCTTTTCATTTAAGGTTTGAAAAATAATGCTTATGTGTCTTTCATTTTCCTATTTATTTTTTGAATATTAAAAAATTACATTGATAAACAAAACAAAAAACGCATCCAAGATCACATGAAAAACTCTACTTATATGGTTCATAAATATAGCATGTACATTTGACATTTGGAACGACATAAACACACACTCATAGTTCCCATATATAGTTTGAAATGCAGTCTTCATAGTATATTCATCATTCGCTTTCAACTGATGGTACCTCAATGTCAGGTGAACCTTAAAAAAATAATAAGCTCCTTAGAGATGATAAAAAAATAATAGATATGAGGAAAATGATAAATTTTCTTAACAATGATGTTGTTCAATTCTCTATAATCAATGAAATTAATCATTGAACCATATTTATTTTTAACCAAAAAAAAGGTTCACCCCATGGGGATGTTATAGGTTTAATGAAACCTTTATCTAAAAAATCCTACAATTTCTTTTTTAGCTATACAAGTCCACTTGAACCATTTGATAAGGGGACTAAAAATAGTCTTAGCATAATGTTATAAGTAAAAAGTAAACCCAACACCCCAATCAAGGATAATTCCTGGAAAATCATTATGCAATACATCAATATATTCATTTTTTACTAACACATAACTAATTTGAAGAGTTTCATTGTTTTATATGATTTGATCTAGTTAACTTTCACCGACACCTATAATAAATTTCTCACCTTCTTGGTATTTTATCAAAGGAGTGAAATACTCAAAAAAAAACATTCTTAGAACTAGAATCTATATAAGTATAGTAAACATAAAGAAAATATATGAAAACAACTGATATCAAACACTACTATGGCTAGTTTAATAAGATTTTTAGGAATGAAAATCCACCTAATATTGATTATAATATTCTTATAAATATTGGTCAATTTAATACATCCACCTAAAGTTTTCACCAAAAGCTATATCTTACTTTGATGAGTTCATATTCTCAATTTACCTAAAAATTTCTCAGAAATTAAATAATAAAAAGATCAAAAGTCAAACATGGTATTGGAATTATTCTAATACACAACTAAAAAACTAGTCACCACATCATTAGAAATCTAAACATAAACTATTGTGGTATAAAATTATTTCACTACAACTTTCAATTTTGGATCATCAGGATTTTAGCCTATGAAACTAACTTTTTACATGTATTAGCATAATGTCCCAAATCATTTAAACTAAGACAACACACCATTTGACGAATTTTTGTTAACCCATTTTTTATTTGTTCAAGACTCTTTTATTTATATTTAAAATACCTATGACCAAATTTACCACAACATAAAAACTCCCAAGATCCCATCAAACATTCCTTGAAATTTCATTCCCCTAGTTGAAGCATTTTGGGGGCTTAACTTCAAGAATCTTAGATAGTTGATTCTCCATTTCCTACCACTGTGACCTTTTGTTACTATTGTCATCTCAAGTAACATATGTTTCTGAAAAAAACATCTCAACTTTCTTCGAATAATTATCCAAATTCTCATAAAATTTAAATTAT
Source organism: Viscum album (assembly GCA_963277665.1). Classification (NCBI taxonomy): domain Eukaryota; kingdom Viridiplantae; phylum Streptophyta; class Magnoliopsida; order Santalales; family Viscaceae; genus Viscum; species Viscum album. The sequence continues at coordinate 406,483,849 of OY728129.1, read as the reverse complement.
CATGCGGCCAATGCTCTTCATAAACATGGTTTCAACCCTAAGTAAAATAATTAAATTTTACTGTCACTATACCAAATAAAATTAGGAAAATACGCGGACAAAATTCAAATGTTATCTTCAGACTAAGCTATAAAATAATCATTATTCAGTGTCAATTTCAAGAATTGGGTTTCCATCTAGAGTCAAAAAACTATAGAGAAATATTTCTCAAGGAAATGATACTTGAATGTTTCATTATCCATGGAATAAATATCATCTTTTTATCTGGTATTCTTGACCAATGAACACAATATAAAAGAATCACCTTCAAAATGATAAATGTCAATAGTTACCTTTTGATGTTACAAACATCCCATGAGATCAAATATCTTTTCTAGGGAACTGATCTATCCTTAAAATAACACAGGGTTGGATGATCCACTAAATTATTGGGGATATTTCCTTATGAAATGATCCAAAAAAACATGTTCCTTAATAGTAGATCAAGTTACTCTCTAGAATGGATACAACCACAATTTACATATTGTGTCAATTGATCCTTCACTACAATAAACAGTTCTGTTTTGATTCCAACCATCCAGGGATGATGATTTGGAAGGATGTTTTCCTCTTGGTTCCTCCAAACTACAAATTCCCTACTTCCTCACTAGAAAAACATTCTGAATAAAAATAATTTTTGATAGTAAATGGTAATCATTAAATGTTATTTCATATTAACATAAACATAAAGTCAAATCCTTCAAATTAATGTTATTAAAATTATCCTCACCTCTAATGTTATCTAAACTATCCTATGAAACCAACTATAAGGAAATGACCATAAAAATTACATGATCTTGAGTTTTATTCAAGAATAAAATTTCTTTTACTTTGAATATATTTTTAGGTTTATAGTTTTATAGGATCAGGCTATAAATAATACATTAAAAACTGTATTATATATAGTGCACACTTCCATTCAATATCCTCTTTTCACACCATATAAGACTTCTTAAAATAACAATATTTCGTCCCTTGTTAGAAATTCACTATATTCAACATGACTCAATACTTTCCCTTACCCATCCTATGATAAACATTTTAAAACATGGTATGAGCACAAAAAAATTAATAAGGGATGTAAAAAAGGAAGAAAACTGTTAGTTTATTAAAAATATGAAAATTAACATAACATTTACATATATTATAAACGTTATTTGATAATATGAAATACAAAATTTCACTTGAAAAACAAACCAACTTTCTACTCAAAGAAAATTAATAAAACCCATAAAATGAAATTAAACCCTTTCTGGTGACTTAGAGAATCATATTAATAAAACCCTTTCAAAAAATATTTATTTTAATAACCATATGGTTGAATTCTAATATAATAATTACCAAATGAATTTGAGTTATATTTGGCCACACCCATAATTTAAGCTATAAAGTGTTCACTTTTATTAATCTAGGATACCCAATCATATAAGCTTTACCTGGTGCTATCTACCCCCATCGTATAGCTATAACATGCTCAAATAATGATATTTGGGCCACCCAATCCTATCAGTAGTAATAAGAACACCTAGAGCTATCTAGGAATATACATTTCTCATAAATAATGATCAAGTACCATGACAAGAATATTTTTTATGCTATTAAATTTTAAAAACTCTTTTAAACTCATAATTATATCTATTTTGGATATCATAATAACGTTTTAAAAAAACCCATTTTAAAAATAAAAATAAACTTTTCCTTTTTAAAACCCATTTTAATTCAAAAAATAACAAAATAAAAAAAATATTGTTTTTTAATTAAGAACAAAATTGAAATATTGAAAATTAATACAGAAGTTAGATAATGTTCATGGTTTCTAAAAATTTTTAGTTTTGGTGTACATTATGAATAAGAAACTCCTTTTACCATTTAACAAAATGTTCCATTTAAAACATGTAAAAATGTGCCATTTGTAAACATTTAAAAATAAGCTAAAAAGATACATAAAATTTAATTTATAAATATTTTATATCATTTTATTTTTTTTCATATTTTCTTTTAAAACATGGACATTGAAGGGAAAGATACTTTGATGTAAAACTATTAAAATATGAGTTTTTAAAGGAAAAGTCACTTATCACTTGGGAAAAACATAAATCATAATCCCCATGAAAGATTAAAATTGAAAAAAATTATATACCTTGATAATAGATTAATACATGATATAACATGTAAAATAGACTAAGTATACACATTGTAAATGAATATTGGTTTATAAAATAATTATATGACTTAATTAAAGGAAATTGAGATGAAGTCCCTTAGCTCGAGTCTAACCTATCACGTGTGACTTTGTCTTACTAAATAATAAACAAATGTTAATTATTTACTTTATTTAATTACTTTTTTAAGATTAATATTTATTTTATTTCACTTAAAAAATTTATATTTAATTACCTAATAAATCATGTTTAAATTAAATGTTTTGACCATATTTAGCATATTTATTGAAAACAACTTTGGTAGGTCGACTATGGTCAAAGTGGAAATTATTTAAACATCTCCAAAATAATTATCATAAAAAAATAACCATATTTATATGTAAATTATACTATTAATAAAATCATGAATAACTATTATAAAAAATGAACTATCAGTGCAATCATAGAGATGATTGGTCATACGTACACATGAGAAACGTTACCATTTTTCAATGAACATTATGGAAAGAAGGAAAGTAAAATTTAACATTCCACAATGATAATTTTATGATATATACTATATTATTTAGTTAGACACACACAAACACACACATTTATTGTTACGTGGTGGTGAAAAAATTAGTCGTATCTCTTCGAGAAGGCGATCTTCCACACATCCAAGAAAGCCGTTATAAATTTTTAGTGAGTGAAAATGTAAGTAATAAAATGATAAATCAAAATTATAGAATGATAAAAATGTTATTAATATAATAAAAATTTAATTTATATCACATATAATTATTATCTTTAAACTTGTGACCTTCCATGTAATGTGTTAGTGAAAACGAATCGTATCGCTTTATGAGGTGGTTTTCCATCGTAAACATGAGTGATGTTATCCCATCACTTATGTATTGGATTATAAAAAGGTTATATATGATATAAGTACTATATTTGTTTAATTATTTTAGAAATATCATATATAAACTTTATATCCACCATCATACCCAACAATGATAGGTGGTAATGGAAAATGATGACTTTCTTTCGGGAGGCAGTAGTCCTCTGTACACACGAATAATGATTGTGTAACCCATTTGAATGTAGTGTGTGTGGTTGCAGTTAATAACCAAAATATAATATAATCCCAATATATGGATGATACATATTACATTATATAGTAATGGTTCATGAATACTTGAATGGGTGGAGGATGAAATAAAATAAAAAACACTCACTGATGAGCGTTACCACTTCTTCGAGTATCACCTTTTGGTTTTCCAAAAAGGAATATCATGGATTGATTTATACTAAAAAGGATTATATTATATGAGGAGTGAATTTTATAAATTACATGTTAATGAATTTTCTAAACCAATTGTTTTTGAAGGTGAGAGGTGAGGTAGAGATCGGGTGGCATTTTATAATTTGGGTGAGTGGCATAATTGTAATTTCATTATAGAGTTAATTATACCTACATTATTTCATGTAAATAGAACCATTTTAGGTTCCAATATCAAAAATAGAAGGTATAAGGTCGAAATATGGCCATACAATGGGTTTTGGACAAGATTCAATATCATTTTATCCTTAAGTTTAAAGATTAACACCACGATAAACTCGTTTTTACCTTAATAACTGTGATTAATTATAACTGTTTCCAGTAATCATTATGGTAAAAAAATAATTTTTAATTTTGAGATATTATAAACTATTATTATTATAAATATGTAATCCATATTACAAAATTCAATTCCCATAGGTGAAAAGAATTAAATGTAATATTAATTCCACAGGCAAGGCGAGAAAACGGGTTTTTGAATGTGTATTTTTTTTAGAAAACAATGATTCTATATTAAATCCACAACTAATAATAATCATTTCAAGGAAAAAATTCATATTTACTAATATCTAATATATACATATAATTTAATTTATTCCCCAATAATAAAATGGTGAAACAATAGAGGAACCCATTTTTTGCCCCTAAATACAATATTCTAATATAAAAATATAAAGATAATTTAAAAGTTATTAATTTAATTAAACATATCTAAAAAATAAATTATTTTAATTTAAAACATATTAAATACACATATACACTTTTAAAATAATTAATTTATTAAAAAAAAGTCATTTTATGAAAATCAATATTTTTTACTATTCATTGGAATGATTTTTTTCCAAAAAAAACCCTAAATTTCACCCAAATTAAATTTTGATATGGTGATTCCAAAAATGAAATATAATTATTCAAATTAAAATAATGAAATTTAGAAATTAATCTTTTAAATATGACATTATAAGGATAGTTTTTAATTAAAACAACTTCATTTTGATTAATAAATACACAATATTTTCATAGCTAATAAAGCTATCAAATTAATACTAATAGATATTAAAATGATTTATCATATAGTTATATAGGTTTTTACAGTTTTGGTATCTAGGTTACTGAAATTTCCTCGAACTATGCGATTTATTTGAGTTATCATGAATTTGGATCTTTTTTTTCCTTCGAAAACAATGGGAATGGTGCGAACACCCAATTTCCATTTCTACCTTTAGTGAACACCAAATTATTTATTCATATATACTAATAAATATTATAGATAAATCCTTTAAAATAAATGGTTTTAATACTATAAATTGTTGACTAATATTTCTTCGAGGGATGATGATTAAACAAGAAGAATACCTTGCAAGTATGATAATATAAGCTTCATAGGCACCAACAGATTCATTCTCATTATGTTGAAGCTTGAGAAAGTAATTATCCATCCTTGTATTTATAATATGAGTTAATAATAATAATGAAAAATATACAATCAAACACATCCAATTAGATGAAGTCAATTTCCTCATCTTTACTTGTATCATGAATAATGTTCCACCATTGATGTGCTTCTCTTTCTAAATGATAGTCACCCAACATAACATTTTCATTCACCAAAAACTATAGGAAAAAATATATATTTAGTGGTACTAATAAACTACTCAGTGAAATTTGTATTAGTACACCTACAAATGGAAGGTATAAGTTTCCTCATGAATGGATTAACAAAACATTGTTCCCTATTTTTCTAATCTCGGTGTTAACCATGATTCATTGATTCAGAATGTTGGGTTAACATAACAATGAAATTTTTCATTCCAAAAGACATAAAGGTTTGTTACTACAACAAGAAATAATTTCATTGTATATCAAATTCTTCATTAACATGGTTCCTTCATGTTTAATCCATTCAGAAAAACTAAAAAATATTATGTGGGGAAAAATAATCATAATGGGAAACCACATAATCATAAAAATAATTTATAAGATTTTTAAATTAGGAAAACTTCTTTTAAATATGTGATACCTTAGGTTGAACCATGTTAATCCATTATTATCATCTATTTCAAATCTGTCATGATGGTTTATGAAAAAAATGTGAATTCAATAAAGAACATCCCTATAGAGTGTTAAACTAGGTGCACAACAAGGCATGCTATCACATAGCAAGTAACTATTGAGTCAAACCAAACATTAATTTTTTAGAGGTATTAACCCTAGGTACCTATATTATAGAACCAATTCCACTTATATTATCTAAAAGGGGTTTTATTTTATAAAAACTATATACCTTTCCTTACTACAACATTGGATGTTCACATATACATAGTATTATCTTAATGGATCTAATTAGTGTGTTATCATATTATTTTAGAATTTTATAACTAAAAACATCCTATGATTCCAATTATAGATGCATGTAATGATTTATAGTGGGTTATAATTGATAAATATTAGGGAACTCTTAGGGAGGCTATGTGTCTTGAGTGATGCACATCACTATCCCCAGTGGCATAGCTTTACTCATAAAGCCCTTGGGTAGAGATCTAGGATTTATCCAACTCTCACATATAATAGTTCCCAAGTATCATATTTATTCCTTTGGATATGATACCAATTATAATGATCAAGTATTTTAATATATATATATATATTACATTAATTAAATTCATATTCAATAAATTTTACAAATATATGATCAAGGGTCATGAATGATAATATATATGGAGATTAATTTAAAAAATATTCATACTTTTTAGAAGATCTTCATCATGTTCCACAAATATCTTAATATGTAGTAATATTTGTAGAAATACCCTACTGAAAACCATTCTTCATAACCTATGGAAATAGAAAAAAAGGGTGGGATCATATGCTCAGTAAGGGAAAACATGGGAGATATCAATCTATGATCATATGAAAGTATAAGATAAGAATATGGGTATGAGATGACATTTGAAAACCATACCATTCATATCATAAATAATAAACTTTTTTCATGGTTTAAATTATTGAATTTCATAATACATGAACCATAATGGAATCAAATAACACGAGTCATGATATCAAAACATTTTCATAAGTAGTAGATTTGTGGGAAACACATAATCATAAAACTCCTCATGTAAAAGATACCCACTAATACATTCCTAAAATGTTAGGACTAGGATAAACACCCATTTACCTGATTAAGGGTTGGAAAAACACCCGTGTACCCTATTTTTTGGGTTTGGGCTAACCACCAATAAAACCTTTTTTTAGATTGGGATAACCACTAGTTTACACACTTTTCTGGGCATAGGATAACCTCTCTTGTACCATCCGATCTCATAGAACATTAATAATTACCCAGTGCAATAGAGGTAGATATAGGTACTATATATCATGGTTATAACATAAGTACCATCCTTTGTTATAATAAGACCACAATCCATGGTAACAAATTAATCACCATCACATAATGAAAACCATATATATATATATATTCCATAGGATTGTAAAACAATAATTATATCAGAACCCATGAAAATAAATAGACTTCATAAAAATTTCAAGATAACCTATGGAAAATAAATAAGTTCTATAAATATGTTATCATTTCATCAAACTCGTGGAAATGGAATGGGTTCCATAAACATCATTTCATGAGAAGTATATACCATTAAGGGAAAGAAAAATATTGATATATTTGGACCATCTCCAAAGTAAAGTATTTTTAAAACCAGATTATGTAATCTTATTAGGAATATGATTTTTAATGATCACATGGAATATTTCATGAGGAAAATATAATTTCCTATTTAAAACAATATTTTAAAATAAAAAACAATTTTGAATCATTTTATTTGAAAATTACCTTGGATACCTATAGAGGATTCTTTAAATATGTTTTTAAAAACTCATGTGGAAAATATCCTTTCCACATTAAAAACCCATTTCCAAACATAAAATATTTTGAAAATAATTTTATTTGAAAATAAATATGGAAAATTATAAAGAAAGTGTCATAGATAATTTAAAATAATTCTTGTGAAAAATACCCATTACACATTGATTTTTTTATAAAGTTAAAACATTTTCATAGTAATTTTCTTTGAAATAACCTTGGGAACTTATAAAGGAAGCAATAATGACCCTTAAAAATAATTATTGAGGAAAGTTTCATTTCGACATTGAAAAAAACGTTTTAAAACAAAAAAATCATAAAATTATTTCCATTAAATATAACATTTGAAACATATCAATAGATATTCTAAGATATTTTTAAATATCTATTTAAAACATTTTTAGAAAAATTAACATGTATGTGAGAATAATTTTTAACTAGAGAGAGAAATAATGTTGTTTTTCATAAAAAATATATTTTTGATGAATTGATTATATAATGTTTGGAAAATTAGTGGAATACTTTTATTATATGGTAATAAAAAGAGTAAAAGTAAATATATTCTTTTATTTAGAGATATATTATAATAAATCATCATAAAAGTATAATCATAAACAATCTTGATAAACAATGAGATTGTATCACAAAATCATTAATACTTTGGTAACATTTGAGTTGTATTCCATATAAAGTAACGAACCATATATGGATAAGTATATCCAATAAAATTTATGTGAATAATAATAAAATACTTTTATAATCCCCATAAAATAATATAGGTTCATAGCATAAAATATGTCCCACAAAAAGTGATTTGAGAAAATAATCACTTACAAATTTTCCATCGTTTGATTCATAAACACCATAAAATATGTATTATAAAATTGATATATAAATCCACATAATTTTCTTATTAATAATCATAGTATACATTCATGGTGAATATATAAAACCTCTAAAATAATAATGTATTCAATATGGTATGTTTTTATAGAAATAAAAGTGAGATGAAAATCCTTTTCCTTAAGTCTCGAATTCCTTCATACTCATTCAAAACTCCTCTATAAAAAATATTTTTTTTATTAAAAATATATTTTAGAACCAGAATTATATATATCATACCATATATAATTTAATTATATACTTTTATTAGCTTTCTATTAAAATTTTATTGCTAAAATTATGTTCTGAGTAATAACTGCTTCGTTTTTCACGTATGTGTTGATTTGGTACTTTCTATCCTTTTACACTGTTAAATTTATAATAATTTATATAAATTTAAAAATAATATTTATATATATTTATTATTAATTATAATTTTATATATTTTATTAGTTTAACTTGAGAGATAGAAAATGAATTACACCGTTCATGGAGAAGGTAGGTTGTATGTACACATTAACGATGACTCCATTTCCATGATAGACGAACCATAAGAAAGGTAAATAATATATCACTCATAAATCAAAATTATTATTTCCTAATATATATATATATCATTTATATTAATTTAATCCCACCTTATTACTATCCATTTATAATAGAAATAAAAAACACATCACATTAGTTCGTGCGGCGGTAGTCCTCCATACACATAGATAGGTAAATGTTTTCAAATGGGTTGTACGGTAAGAAGTTATATATGATATTATATTTCCAAATATTTTTTTAGTTCATAAATGTCACATATATTCTTTAAAATTAAAATTATTATATTCTATTTAAAGTGTAATAGAATAACAGATCACATCACTTCACGATGTAGTAGTCTTCCATACACATGAGCAATGTTATTGTATCCCTTATGAAATGGAATGTAAAAAGGTTTATGTGATATCATAATTCATGAAATATGATAATTTTTAAAATTATATTTATATAAATAAATTAGATCCATTATTATAACAATATATCAGAGCCGGTGATGGGAAATAAACTATATCAGTCCGTGAGGTGGTATTATGTCATACACATGATTGAAAAGTTTGTTTCCCACTTGATAGAATAGGTGAAATATTTTGGTAATTTTAATATTATTATATCATATAAGTATATGGGATATAATTTTTTTATTATATCATCCGGGTTGAATAATATTTTAAGGGGTTATAAGAACAAATAAAATTAAAGATCATCATTAAGTATTATACATCTTCTTCTTGGATCTCATTTAGGTTTTCAACTAAAGATGCAATAGTAGATATTTCTATTAAAAATAAGCCCTCTAGGAATTTTTTAGGTAAGTTAGTAACAAATTTTTACCAGTCTTGGGAAAGCCAAATATTTTTATAAGTGTGAAGAGGAGAGGATACATGGTGGTAGTTTTTAAGTGTTGAAAGGCAACCACTTGGATACTACATGGAAGTTTCCCTAAAAAATCCAAAATGAAAAAGTATATCCCATGAAAAAATATTAAAACTGATCATAGATTTAAACTGAAGAGAGGAAAATATTAAATTATTTCCAAGAAAATAATTAATAATTTTTTATTGAAAATCCACACTTTATCATTTTAGTTTAACCCCCGTTAAAACTATTTTAACCACAACAAAGGTAATTAATATTTAGTGTTTTAACTATTCATTAGGGTAAAAAATTAATTTTAAATTATTATATTATATTAAATATTCTAATTCAAAATATGAAATTTATTTTTCAAAATTTAATTGACATATATATAAAAAATTAATAAAAAAATAATACTATAAACATGAAGAAAAATCAGTTTTCCAAAGAGAACTTTTTCAAACGTTTAAAATGTTATAATATCAAAAATAAATATTAAATTGATTACAATGAAAAAAATGGAATAATAATTATATAGTTTAACTAATTTTACTTTTCTTCCCATATAAAAACAAGTTATATGTTTTCAAATTCTTTTAATTAAATGATAAATTTTAATAAAAACCAGTATTTTCACTATTAATCAAAAAATATATCCTTTCATTAAATTATAAATAAATAAACTTAATATAATTTTGACATTGTAATTTCAAAAATGTGGTTCAATTTTAAATATAAAGTTCCCAAAAGTAGAAAATAGTACCTTTATTAATATTTCAAAAAAAGATATAAAATAATGTTTTTGAGAAAATAATACTTTTGAAACACATAAATACTTTACAAAAAATTAACCCACTTTTTATCAATATTTTATCTTTATGTAAAACCATTATAAAAAAATTTAAAAAGTGATTATTCGTATTCATACCACTATATAGTTGTATAGTCTAACAAATAAGTTATAATGATAATGTTTAAATAATAATATTTATAATATATTTAGGTTCGTTAAAACTTTTTGTGGAATGTATCACTAGATAAACTTAGTTTTTCATTTAAAACAAGATAAAATCAGCGTTTCATGTAGTAAAATACTAAATAATTGTTTCTTATAAACCAATTGATCAAAGAAATATAATTTACTCCAAAAATATCATAAAAACTATAAGTTTCAAAAATACTACAAATTTATTTAAAACATTTAGTTAATAAGTTATATTTTGTAGATAGACACTATAAAATTCTTGTTTTACTTATTATGAATGATCTACACACAAAAAATGTATTTCACCCATTTAGGTGGGTATACCTAATTTTAAACTTTATTATTATACATGGATCCTATTTTATATTATATTACTTTTAATCCTTTACCAAATATAGTACTCATGATGAATTCAAAGGAATATGTTAGATCATATTCTATAATAATTACATCACATTTGTAAGAAATTAATAATCCACATGACATTGGTTCTTATAAAAAATTAACATAACATATTTATTCTTATTCAGACTAAATAAAATCATTTTCTAAAATAAATTATGTCTTAAAACAATTATTCAATAAAAACCATATTATTGGACTTTTACTTAAAAAAATTCCAATTTACTCCTACTAATAATATTGGAAATAAATTCTCTTCATATGAAGACATTGTATCATGAAAAAAATATACCTGGTGCACTGATGGATTATACAAATAACAACCCTTTACCTCTCTAATATAATAAAAACTTCACATTGACATAATTTTGGTTCTAGTTTAATAGATTTAAATCATCATATATGTACCTTTAAATTAAAAATATTCATGAAATATTAATTAGGATATATTCAATTACACAACTCATGTGTCACCTTTTGAACAACCATTCATGAAACATGGTTTAGGGTAAACCAGGTATATATTGTCATGTAACCAATAAATTAAATATGAATTTATATGTAAAATATAACTTAATGATCCATATCCAAAATCATTTAATTTTTATTCTCAAAAAAAAATATTTTATTTTGAAGTATACATGGGTGTGATTTGTGATACAATAACTCAATATCAAAGATACTCATTAAATTCTTAACTCAAATATTCTTCCACTAAATCATATCAATATGTTTTAATAAATTTAACCATATTTTATTGTTTATTTCTAATCATTTTGAATATATTAAATGATTTATACTTTTGTTTCATAATATGCACATAACCATACTTACTGAATTCATAAAAAAAGTAATTAATTACAAAAATCAACCATGAGATATTTTACTTATATGATATTATAATTGTACGTATACAAAATAATAAATCCTTTTCTATTTTCTCAATACCCATAAAATGATATATAATCATTTTAGATAATAAAAAAGATTAATATAAAATAAATAATTTTTAGTCAATCAAATGTAGTAATCAATAATTATTGAGTAATCAGATGTAATTCATATTTATGTGACCTAGAAGACAATATAAAATACATGGGGAATTAAAATCACTAATTTTTTCCTTTTATTATTTATAATATAGATATAAATATATGTAATCCATTAAACATGTTATCAAAACCATTAAAAAATTTAATCAAATAAATAAAATAACATTTTTCTTCACTAAAAATGAAAAATGTGACCTATCCAGAAAAGGTATATAAATAGAATTTCTATTTATGGATGGTGGGTGAATTGGTCTTCTAAAAATGATAAAAATATATTTTGATGAATATAAATCACAATCCACAAAGATAATGTTGTTACTCTTATTCCATTCCAATATTATATATAGACATCTCATTATATCAATTTCCTATGTTATTTGAGGCATTATGCATTAATAATGATATTTTATGCATATCTTGTATTTAATACCCAAGATTTAGTTTTAATAAATAGACATCCATAACATAGAAACATGATATGGTTGAACTCTCCCCATTATTCATTATAAGAATCCAAATATGCTGATGAAATTTTCTATCGTAATCCCTAGCATGATTTATAAAAAAATATTCTCTTTCCTTTTCAATGTAACATTCAATGGATTCTATTCACATGTTTAATATTTTTCAGTTTTTTTATTCTTGTTATACATATCTTAAACCTTTCCCTTATCCATCATCAGGATATGGGAAAAAAATAATATATTATTTTCTATTTCTAATAACATACTAAGATGCCCAATAATGGTACAATCAAACACATAGTTATAATATTTAATAATAATAAAAATTAGAACATGGGTAGGTATCTATGTTTCTTTGTATATAATTCTAGGGGAAATGACATTTTTGCGTTATAAAATCCAATTTTCACATCTTATAGCTATATATAATTTTTTTTCTTATTGAATGCCTAAATTGATTCAGGTTTAGTCTGAAACATATTAATATCAACCATAATTATCACATTAACTAATAGAAGTTGGTTCAGTTTAGATATATTTCCCTAGATTATATAATTTTTGATAACTTTTGTGAATAAATATCAAATTATAATATCAATAAATGAAATTATTAACGTTTATTTTTTATTTCTAAATAAATGACCTCAATAATATGTTTGTGTTCACGTTTGAGGCCTTGAATATTTATTACAAATTAGTTATAATTATTAGTATCATGTATATTATTATTCAACAAATTATAGTATTGAATATTCCATAATTGAAATAATAGCAATCACAATGGTAAATTTAGTGTTCTAAAATTTATGTTACTACACATATTAACATATACATATCATATCTTAATAACCGTGCATTAATATAAAAAACCATCTTTATAATTTCAAATAAATATCATATTTTTTTATAGAACAACATCTTTCCTAATTAATATCATCAGTATACTCAATTTCATTAATATAGTTAAAAGTATTATTTTTATACCTAGTGAAATATCACAAAACGTTCATATAAGGATAAATTTTCTCTATTTCACATAGCATAAGATTGACAACTTTTTCTCAGCTAATAATGGCCAAACTATTTAATTAATAAAATTCCTAACATGTGTAAATATTATTGTTTGGAATCAATCACTTATATAAAATGTGAAGAAATTTATGTTATGTCCTATAGTAAACATTACAGATATGACATAAATATTTTAAATTAGTATATCAATATTAATTTAATAATACTTATTATATATGTACTAAATGTATCTTAATCATATAAATTACTTAATTCATTTACATTTTTATCTCATATAATTTTAATAACATTAAAAACATTACATAGGAAAATTATATCTATCTACATAAATATTTTTATGACATAATGATAAATTATTCATCAAGGGTTCAGTGGACAATAGAATAAGAAATTCATTAATTAACACTAGGGATAAGAAATAACCAACTTAAAAAACATATCAATAATTATAGATATTGAAATATTAAACATTCTCTTAATTTTTTTATCTTAGTTTTAAATTAATTTTAAGTAAAATTAATATAAAATAAGACTATAGGGTAATTTATCATTTTGTTTAAATATTTTCAATTTATCGAGTGTCATAATATAAAAATAAAAAAAATAACTTGTAAAAAAATGAATAGAATATTAATATTAAACATTAATTTTTAAATACAATCCACCTTTAGTATCTAAAATTAATTCTAATAACTAATTAATTGGAAATATGATCTTCATATTGAAGTTCTTATAGTCATTCTTAAGGGAAATTTATAGAAAACAGCATGATAAAAACATTGGAGAACCTCTTTGATGAAGAGATTAAGAAATGTTTTTTTGGATGAGGAAATTTAAGGAAATATGATAACCAAATTTTATTTCATGTAAAATAATGAATCTAGAAACCTTATTAAAAAAAATATGGGTATTTTCTATCCTATAAAGAATAAAAATAAAATAATAACATAATGACCTTCAATAAAGAGCCTCCAACAGAAATTTATTTATTTAAATTACCTCTAAAAGAGGATTATAATGAAAACCATATTGGGTGGTGAATTAACAAGTCCTAAAATAAGTTGAAACTATCAAAGGAGGTGTATTAATGTCCTCATTAAAAAGGCCTGTGAGATTCCATTTTATAACGGTCCATGGATTCTTATTAAACCAATACTAAACCAAAATATCATTTATGATATACTATTATTTTCTCATGTATTTGTATTAATAATATGAAAAAATAATTATTTATAAACAAATTAAAATTTATTCCTAAAATAAAAATAATATTTTCTAATTATTTTTTTTATTTTTTGAAACAAAATTCCAAATTTTGTTTAATATAAAAATATTATTAATTATATAGGAATTAAGCATACTATTCTAAAAATCCCAATTATTGTCATCTTATGTGATACATCATGAGACATTTTAATGTTATAAATTATGACAATTATTATTAATAATCATATTATAACTTTAGTTTCTAGTAACATGTCATAGCTACCGAAATTATAAGGTGAGTTGGTGTGATCTAATCTACCACAGATCTATTTTTAGCATTTGTTTATCCTAGATGTCAATATTAATCAAGAGACATTGATAATATCATCCCATTATAGTTTATCTTTTTTTTAAATTTCCCATAATAATTAACTATTATAAAATTAAATTACATGAAATTTTAATGTCATGTACGTAGAGCAAATTAATCAAAAACCAAATATTGGAATTGTTTTCAAAACATCTATATTTCTAGACATATCCTTTCATATTCAATAAATTATTTATAATTGATTAATGTTAAACACAATTACAATATATTAATCCTAGTTCTTATATTAAATTATATATGTATTAGAACATAAATCTTCACAAATAGTGATGATATTCTATAATCATATATTGAATGGTCCACAACCAATGTTAAATTATGTAACACTAATGACATAGATATGAAAGTCAGTGCGAGGTAAATTATGTGATTTAATATGAATACACGTTTACCATATTATATCCCATGAGTGATTGGTTGTACGTTTATACAGTGTATCAAAATAATATTTATCAAAACATATCATCACACCACAATTAGATGATAATAAATGAGAGATAACCTAGTAATTCATTTTTTCAATGGGGTTGTTATCATATAATATAAGGTATTCTATTAATAAAACATAAATTGATAATAAAGAATTATATTTGATATATATTAAATGGAATAAAATTTACCAAATTCAAAAATACATGATGGAATTTATTTTATAAACACTAATTTGGTTTTTTAAATAATATTGAGTTGTTTACTTCATCTAATAACCTTTTCAGTAATAGAAGTATATATGGCACAAATTGTCCTAAAGCAAACCACAACCACCTTACTAGTCAAGGTTGAATCAATAATCTTACCATTATTAAGAATATAAAATCATATTCAATATAATAGGGTCACCTAGTTAAGGATCCTTGATTTTATCTGAAAATAGTGGAAAGAAAATCACTCTGGTTAAAAATGATGTTTCCCCTTCACATATAATTTTTGTGTTTAAAATTATAAAGTCCGAAATCAATGGTTCTATTTTAATCTACATAGTGAATATAAAATTGGGGCATTTATTCATTTTGTATATTCCTTATTTTTTTTTATTTTCATTGGTGACGAAGTATGGTACACTAATAATTTTTAAGAAGATATAACTATATCAACCCCAACTCATTTGACCTAGAGTCTATCTCAACTTTATTACATTGGTATAAGATACAATGGATTACCTCACCAGTGATTGATTATTTTAATAGTCTTAAAGAGTTATATACATTCATGATTACCATTTGAAATTGGAAATAAAACATACCACATAGTAAATTTAAATATTTTGAATCACCAAAACTCAATAAATGATTCCACATTAAAATACATGAGAAAGGAAAAATAATAATTCTAAGCTCAAATGATCAATAAGGGTATCATAAACAACTATCACTAATAAAGTAATAATAAATATGGATATTTAAATAACAGAAAACGTGTATAATTTAATTAATAACTCAAGCACAAATGAATCCATGTATAATATAAATTTAATAATATAATAGATAATAATAACTAAATTCACAAAGGATAAAATTAAGAATTTCAGATGTCTTGATCATGGCCTTATTCCTTGATATTTTGAAATAAATGATTCTATAAACCAAAATCCCATTTAATAATAATATCTAATTATTTTGTCTCATGAGACCAGTCGATGAATTGAGGGGTTATCTATAAAATAGAATCACCCATAACAACAAGTAAAAATAATTAAAAATATATTGAGTGGACAATCTTATTCATAAAAAAATTCATTATAAAAAATATTCATATAGAATAAAGAATACATAATATCATTATTTACATATTTATTCAAATAACATTTATAGTTATACTCTATATGTAGAAATATTATATGGTTTAGAAAATAAAAATATCAATGGTACAATGAATATGGATATAGAAGATAATTGTAATTTCAGGTGAATGATGATTCTAAAAAACTAAATGTTAAAAAATTAAGTTAATGAATGAAACATTAATAATATATAAATTATTACCATAAAGTCATCAGAATTATAAATTTTTTATTGGTTAATAATCTCTTTGGTATAATAGAAGAGAATGGAAGTTAAAAAATCATAGTAAAATTTCATTGAAGAATAATCTTTTTAAAAAAATTTAAAACATGTAGAAGAAGCCAAATCACAATAAATTGTTATGGTGTAAGGAAATGTTTTAATGGAATTTATGTCAAAAAAACATTTAAATAATTTTTTTCATGGAATTTCAAAAATTACCCTTATAGAAAAAATTCGACAGATTCCATTCAAACTAAGAAAAAAATTCATGGAAAATATAAAATTCCATTAAAAAATAATTTTAACCATAAAAAATAATTATTTAAAACAATTTTGAAAAATATATACAAAAAATAAAAATATAACTAGTCATATAGAGAAATACCATTATAATTATTTTATAAATATACTTTCTTGATTCATGTACCAAAGAGAGTAAAACAAGGAAAAAAACATGGAAAGTCATTTAATTTATATAGGTTAAGAAAATATATGTATTTTATAAAGGATTGATTATAATATTCCTTTAATGAAAATATAAGTAGTACTAAATCAAATTAAATTGTATAATAAATTCATACATATTTGGATACATTTAAAATAAAATCCATTGAAATAGTAAACTAGAATCGAAACACTAATTATATCAAATAAATAGATATTCATATTATATATATCAAAGGGGTAGTATATACACTACAAAAATGAAACCGATGCATAATAACAAATATTTCTCAATGTACTAGAAATTTAGATGAAATTAATTTAGTCTTGTATAAAAAAAATTAGATTTATTACACATAATTTACATAAATATATACATATCCATAATATCATATATGATCCAGTTAAATCATCTTATCTCCCTTTTGTTAACAATCATTAATTTTTATAATTGTTTCAGGTGTTGACTTATTTGTTTTTCAGGAATTCGTTGATTCTTCAGTGATAGTCCTTGTGTAATAATCGTGGTCTAGTTATATCTAAAATTTTAATAATGATATATATATCAAACATATTCAATATATACATATTTATAATTATTTATAGAAATAAATCATGAAGAGTTAATTGATGATTTCATGGAGGTGGAGTCCACATGTATGCACTTGCGATGTTATAAATCATTAATGGGTGGAAGAGAAAAGAATTATATGATTTAAAACATTTATATAAAAATAATTATTTCATAAATATCATATATATTCATTATTTCTATCATTGTTACATCCATGTGAGGTGGACATGGAAAACAAATTTCATCATTTCATGAGGCTTTAGTCTGTCGTACACACGAGTGAGGATTATTTTTCCCATTTGATGGAAAAGGATATATATAAATATTATGAAATAAACATAATAACATATTATTATATGATATATAATTTTTTTTATATTTTAATTGTTAGTACATTAATGAAAGTAGTAATATAAGAATAAAAAAGAAATTGTTCAATTAGGATGAAAACCTATTATTTAAAAGTTTACTTTTAGATAACCAATTAAAGACCCTAGATAATTTTTTTATGAATTTGAATAACATATAAAAAAAGTATATAGATTTTTGGGATAGATATTTCGTGGTTCCATTTGATTAAAATGGAACAATAGGTGTGAATATGTGAAGGGAGGAGGTTACCATTTATAATTGAGGTGAGTGGAACACTTGTAATTTTTCAAAGATATAAAATATTACTAACTCAATTTATTGAATGAGTATACCACAATTTGTTATATTTATAATTTTATATAATATAGTTTATAAATAAATTCATACGATAATATTTTTACAATTTTTAGTTTATTTTAACCCTTATCATTTTAGATTAGAGCATGATAAACCCGTTTTAACCACAATGACGGTAACCAGTTTTTTCCATTTTGTCTATTCATAGTGACCAAAAAATGAAATTAATCCCATTAAAAATTATAAAACTATGATTAAAAATGTATTTTTTTTTCAAATTTCATTCTTATAAGTGGAATACATTAATTTAAAAATAAACAATCTAAACTTGATAGAGTATGGGTTTTTATGAAAATTAAATTTTCATGAATATTATGATTTTAACATATATATATGACAAGTAATAATAATTATATTGATTTTAATTCATAAATACAGATATATAATATAATCATTTCATTTAAATATTTCACCAATAGCTCTTATTTTAATAAAAATAGATAAATACACTTAAAAACTATTTAATGAAAAATGTTCCGTTTTACCTCAAATAATTATTTTTTTATATAAAATTTATAATTAATAAAATTTTAATTTCAATTATTATAAGAAATAATTATAAATAAAATTATCATTAGTAAAATACTATATTATCTAGTTTTCATAAAATATTATTTTCAAGGGAAAATAGCACAAACTAATTTGAGGATTATTTTGATATAAAAGGTTAAAAAATGAGGTTTATCCTATAAAATTTGAATGTTTCATCCATGAAATATTAAAATGTATATTGTAATATATTTTCATCAAAATGAAAGTTTTAGTCACTATAAATGAATCTTAGGTGTTATGTTCTTCCATCATTCAACGATATCATTTTTGATTTTTTAGACATTATATTCCAAACAAAGTAGGGACGTTATTCTTCATAACATCCTCAAGTTCCATTTTTACATTCACTATTTCATGATTTATCAAATATAAATGTACTATTCATGTTTTCCATTTCATTAAAATGTATTCTCTATATTTTATAATCTATATAGGCCCTTTATAGTAAATTAGATCATATTTTAATTCTATTTCTTTATAAAAGATAAAGTGTGTTTGTTTGGGAATATTATTCCATGAAAACAAGGCATAAAAAATCATACAATTTTGAGATTCATGGGGGAATTTACAAATGGTATTCTATAACTATACTTCATTCTATAATTTTAGAAGGTCCGTGTAACAGCCCGAGATTTTGTGAAAAATATTCTTTTTTATTTCACTAATGTCTTGTGTTGTACGCTACACCAAAAGGAGCTTGCACAACATGTATCCTTGACTTGCCTTGCATTACACGCAATCGCAACCTTCCTCGATAGCGTGTGTGGTACGTAATACTGAGTTTCACGAAACAATGATATGCTATTAAAATATTATTAAAACTAGCCGTTATGAATAGTAATAACCACTTTTTAAATTTTAGAAATTTTAAAATGGACTTCATTTTTGGATTCGGAGTATCGAATTTAGCCTAAGGTGAAATTTTGGTACTTTTCGGATAACTTTCATATTCTGATGAATAGTGAAAATTACTAAATTATAATTAAAAACAACTTTTTTAATCGAAATAATTAATAGTGATAAATCATTAATTTGAGTGGTTTTAAAGTATATTTAGAATATATTTTTACAATTTAATACAATGTTGGTCATTGGATGTAATTTCACATTTAAACTAGACATAAACAAGTGTCAATCTTTTGATAGATATTGTTTATTAAAAACACGCTATTTGTTTTAACAGCGGGATTTAATTATAAAATTAATTAATGCAACTTTTATGTAATGAATTTGGTAAAATAGACTTCATTTTCGAATTCTGAATATGAAATATAGCTTGGGATGAAATTTTGGCACTGTTCTGAAAAACATCAATTTTTGAGGAATAGTGAAACTACTAAGTGGTAGTTAAAAAAACTGAATTTTTCATAAAACTTAATTTTACCGCTTCTGTGAATGGAATTTCAAAAATCCGAGAGACACGGTTGATGTCAGTAAGTAAAATTTGGTTCAATGAGATGAAAATAATTTTTGGTGAATAGTAACTTTTTACTTTTTTTTACCGCGGTTAATAGTAAATAGGGTAACTAAGGGTAAATATGATATTAATATTACCCTAACACATGTCCTAATTATATTGGACAAGTGTAATTCGACCAAAAACAAACACAGGAATAAAATATGACCATTTAGGCCCACTTGGATTAGATTAGGACATTTATTATTAATTTATTTAAAGAAGGGTTAAAATAGTTAAAATCAAAGTTTAATAAGTAAATAATTTTTAATATGGTGTTATACATAAGATAAATTCGATTGTAAATATTCATTAGAAAGATAAAAAGATTTAATACATGATGGTATTTTATTTGTAATTTTTAGACATCAAATAATTTAATTTATTTATGACACAATGATGATGCAGTAATTATCTTATTAATGAAATATTGACATAATTGATGTTATAAACACCAAAATAAATATAATTTGAGACTTTTTATGAATTCAACTAATTTTCTAGGTTACTATGATATATTAGTGAGGATTTAATCAACTTGGTTCGAACATATAATTCTGTTATGACTTTCACAAAAATCATATATCAAATAGTGTCAAAATTGACACAAAATAGTTTTTAAATCAAATATTATATTATTAATTGTTATTTTATTCCTAAAAATCTAAGGTTCGGCCAAATGACTTAGATAAGGATATATATTTTAATAATAAACAATTTGGGGTTCGTTTGGCATGTTATAGTAAGTGTATTAACCATATAGTGAAAGAAAACAAAAAGACACGGTAAAAGTTAAATTATTTAACTTAGAGTTAAATCTAATTGATAAGGTTAAAATAATAACCTAAACTTGTCTAAATCCTATTGTTTGATAGGATTTCGACCCATACCCACTTTATCTTCGAAATAAGACCCTTTGGAACCATTATAAACCGATTTTGACTTTAAAATAAAATAATATTTTGAGGTATTCCTAAGGTGCCCCTCTCCTCCCTTATAAAAGGACACTTCCTCTCCCTCCTCCTCACACCAATTTGAGCACTCAAGCTCGGCCAACCCCTGCCAAAATCTCTTCTCCACTTCCCTAAAAACATCCTAGAGGTTCTGGTCTTCCTCAAAGACCAATTTTAGTGCCCTAAGAGGAGGTCTCAAAGAGGCACTTCAAAGAAGAGGTAATTACCGTTACCAATTCTTTCATCTTTATTTCTTCTTCCACTTCTTCTTCTTAGGTTGTTTCATTATGAAGTAATAACATCAGTATCACTCATATACTGATATGTTATTATAAGTATGAAACAACCCTATTTCACCATCTATCCATCCTACGGAAAAAGAAATCACCGCGCGTGCGTACGTACAGAATACCGTCTCCACGCCGTGGTGTAATCTATTTTCCCACCACCACCTTACATGGATGGGTATAATGGTGTAAAGAATAACTATACATAGTTATTAAAACATCATATTGATTCTGATATATTGTATGATCCACTCCAATTCAATTCAATATTTATAGAAATGATATCATCGCTCGTGCGTACGTACGGACTACCGTCTCCACGACGCGATGAGATTCATTCTCCATGTTAACCATTTAAGAATGATTATAATGTATATATAAGAAATAATAATTAAATATATGACATTATAAAGCTAATGGATTTATGTATATATATACATATGTATGTCATCTACTTACTTCCATTTCAAGACAATAAGGAAAGGAAAACAGCGTTCATGCGTACGTACGGACTACCGTCTCCATGAACGGTGTTTTTCATTTTATTTATCTACCTATTATATATATATATACTGAATATATATGATATATAAACCATATTTTATATTCTGGAAGTGAGTAAATCATGATATAAGTAATAATGATGTCAAGAACAACAAGTCAAAACACCTACGATAAATGAAACGATTTTACCCAAAACGCTTCTTTAACATGGAATTTACAAAAGAACGGGTAATATAATGTCATAAGTGAACCATATATGATATCATAACAATGAATATGATTCTGTAATAAGTCAATAACATGATTTAAATCATTATACAGGAGGTTCAGACACTTACAAAGCAAGTCGGACCTAAGGTAAGGGAAATATCACAATCTCATTTTTATCCGAGATTGTTTATTCGTAAGTATTTACTGGGGTGTATTTTATCATCCACATCCATGTTTCATCAATATGTAATATTATTTCCATCCACCTACAATTGTTTAAATCCATTTTTACCCTTCGGTGAGTTTTTAATAATATGTACGAAAGGAATCTTTTGTCGTTTTTCGTACGAGGTACTTTTTGACTTTTCCGACAAAAGTACGAAGAATGTTTTTTTAACTTATACGGCATGAATGGATTTTTAAAACATTGGTTCCAAGAAGCTTCCTTTACAAGTTTTCAAGTTTATTTTTAATCAACTTCTTTTATTTTAAAATTGTATGACATGTTAAGAAAGGAAAAGTGTTTTTAAAGTAGAAAGGATATTTTCCTCAAGAATGGAGTTCAAGTATTTTATCAAAATTATTTTCCATCTAAGATAATAAAAGTGTTCTATTTTATCCCTATTATTACATGGATTTGATTATGTTGGGATGGAAACATTTTTATGAATTACTTTATCTTATATGAATTGTTTTATGATGTCATGTTGTTTAAGAATCCCATTTTTATTACATGGGTTACTCTATGATGTATGTTTTATGATTATGTGGCACACATAAGAAAGGATTCATTATAAGATGGGTGGGACCTATATCTCCCTCCAATGCATTGGGTAAAGATTTTATATCTCATGATATAGACAGGGCTGGAACGGTAGGTTATACCGGTTCAGTAAAACAGGACTGAAACGAGGGTTACTCGATTCAGAAAGGGACTTTGTCCATTAAGATAGTCTTGGCAATGAGTCTTGACTAACAAGAAATGATTTTCCATGATTATGTGTGCATGCCACAAAGTTTCAAGTTTTATGTTATGATTATTGGGATCTCATTTTCACTTCTATGATTTATCCCATGTTATGATATTATGAGCTCTTTTGCAGGTTAAGATTTCCAAAAGCTATGTTCTTATGTATATGATGTGATTGATATTTCTTTTGTTTACCCTTACTGAGCATTTGAGCTCACCCTTTTATGTTTTCTTTTCCCCAGGATATAAAGAAAGGTTTTTAGGTAAAAAAAAGGGAAGATCTTTATGGGAGATATTGAAGATCTTTCACCACGATTAGAAGATTACGTTCCGAGTTTCCAAAGACACTAAACTAATTACGATCCTTGTGTGTGTGTTTTTGTTATGTACTAAGTATTCCGCAAAAGTAATGTAATGTCCATGTACGATAAGCTTAGGGTCTCTACAGTTGGTATCAGAGGAAAGGTTTAGTCAACCTTTGGAAACTAGGATGCGAAAAAGTTAGTGAAATCCCTAGAGATATTTCTAAGGTATGTCTAGGGATGTCCCTAAGGATTAGTATACGTATAAGTTA
Source organism: Viscum album (assembly GCA_963277665.1). Lineage (NCBI taxonomy): Eukaryota > Viridiplantae > Streptophyta > Magnoliopsida > Santalales > Viscaceae > Viscum > Viscum album. The sequence goes on along the minus strand of OY728129.1, from coordinate 406,459,373 downwards.
TAATAATAGAATTACGCTAACGATCATAGAATTAAACCTAAGATGTTGGATATTGAAGGTACTCCCCCTTTATTATTTTGTTTTCCCTAGCATGATTTTTGCCTCTCACACTATTCTTTTTGGGTTTTAGATGATGGCTGGAACCCGAAGGAACCGTGTTGATCAATGCAATGGACAATGCAATGATTTCCCTCCTGAACAAAAAAATTTTATGGGGGATGGAGTGAAAAATCTTATTGCTATACTTACACAAGCTATGAATCATTCTGGAATTCCAAATGAGCAGAGAAGGGAACAATATTCTATTGAGTCCTTCATGAGGCAACGTCCACCTTCTTTCAGTGGGTCTTCTGATCCAATTGTGGCTGAACAATGGATCAGTACTACTGAAAAGATATTTTCAGTTCTTCAATGTTCTGAACATGATAAAGTCATCTTATCAGTATATCGTTTGGAAGGTGAAGCTGATCAATGGTGGAATCTTATCAAGAATACGAGGCCAAGAGATGAAATTGAGTCCATGGAATGGGACGAGTTCAAGAACTTATTTTTCAGTAAGTACTTCCCTCGTATTCTTCGAACAAAGATGGAGAAAGAGTTTCTTGAACTGAAGCAAAGGGACGATGAATCTGTTGGTACCTATGAAGCAAATTTTACAAGACTTGCAAGGTATGCTTCTGGAATTATCATCCAACCTGAAAGCAAAGTTGATCGATTTTTGAGTGGCTTAAAACCAAGTCTTCGAAGGGCATTAGCTATAAGTGACTTCAGTAGCTATGAAGAAATTGTGCGTTGTGCTATCAAGGTAGAAATGGAAGTTGGTGTTACATATCCATCTCATGGTTTTGACAAGAAATGAAAGATGGAGTTCAAGGAGAAATCTCAGAATAATGGTGAAAAGAAGATGAATGTTTCCTTATGCACAAAGTGTGGAAAGAAGCATGGTGGAGATTGTCTTAAAGGGACTAGAAAATTTTTTAAGTGTGGAAAATAAGGTCATCGAGAAGCTGAGTGTCGAAGTAATGGAAAAAGGGTTTCTAATGATGTGAATAAAGAAAACACTGCAGAGAACACACCGCCAACACTTCAATGCTTCAAGTGCAAGGAAATGGGGCATTATGCTAATAATTGCCCTAATCCAAGGGTTAGTGATGATCAACATGAGCAACCACTGAAGGCAAAGGACAAAGGGAAATCACATGTGATCACTATTGGCAATGTTGAATATGACAACGATGTGGTGGAATGATTAAGTGTTTATGTAATGGGATTCCAAAATAATGTTGTATCATTGAGTATTGAAATATTTATTTATGTGGTATTTAAAGTGATTGAGATATTTTTTGGAAATAAGATGATATGCGCATAATGAAGACGAGAAAATGAAATGTTTAATAGTATTCATGAGCTCATGATTGATATAAGGACTAAGTGATATCATGGTTTGAGTATATAGAATTTTGAGGATTTTGGTATGTGGAAAGTGTTAACTTTTAACTGCACTCATGTTTTCACTAAGGTATTCAAGAGAATACACGATTAAGGACTTTGAATGTTTGGAATGTGACCAACAAGACATATCTTATGATATGTGGGGATCAACGACAGTATTAAATCTCTGGTAATCGTTGTCACTATATTATGAGAGTGGACTGCAATATTATGTATAAGCCTAAAGATTAGACTGGATTATGTTGGACATAAGTTAGTATTGTTTAAGGATAGAAGATTTTCGATATTATTGATGGGATGTTATAGTAACGTAGTTTTAGAAAAAGGAAAACCTGCAGGACGGGCGACAGCCCATCGCTTCGGACAAGGCTGTAGGAATCGAACCCACAAACGAAGTGCGACTGGCCTTTATCGCCTACCACTGACCTACAGGAAGTCCCTGTTTAGTAGAAACTAGTGTTATTATATTAAGCAGTATGATATATGAAGTATAAGCCCATTTTAGGAACCATATATGATTAATCCCACTATAGATCGACTTATGTATATAAATTTTGCTAACCTTTTGAGACAGATGGAATGACCCGTCATTCTATCACATGATCTGCTAACACTTCACGAATAACAAATTCAACATCATTTATTTAAGAGATGAAGTGGAAATTGTTAAAGGCACGAACAACAGTGAGATTGTACCAAAATAAAGTAAGTATTTATTCTAATTCAAATTCTTTAACTTTAGGGAAATGATCTTGAAAACCAAAAATGTTGTCCTAGTTCTCTTATACCTGATGAATCAGATGGTACCTTAGATCGTCACAAATTTATGGATTTGTGATTACTGGCTTTTCCATAGCCATGTTCTCTACCACTCTCCATCAGAACATGATGGTTAGATTTCTCTTCCATATCCATATTTTCACCTATGTGGAAACCCAGTGATTAGTTTATTTGGGTAATCGTTACATTTCATACTTTAGTTTTTAAAGCCAAGTTTTGGTATTCCTTTTTTACGATGTGGGTTTCTATTAAAGAAACTTTCGAATAGTAAACCATTTATTACCCCGACGAATTTCGAGGGCGAAATTCATTTTAAGGGGGGTAGAATGTAACAGCCCGAGATTTTATGAAAAATATTCTTTTTTATTTCACTAATGTCTTGTGTTGTACGCTACACCAAAAGGAGGTTGCACAACATGCATCCTTGACTTGCCTTGCATTACACGCAATCACAACCTTCCTCGATAGCGTGTGTGGTACGTAATACTGAGTTTCACGAAACAATGATATGCTATTAAAATATTATTAAAACTAGCCGTTATGAATAGTAATAACCACTTTTTAAATTTTAGAAATTTTAAAATGGACTTCATTTTTGGATTCGGAGTATCGAATTTAGCCTAAGGTGAAATTTTGGTACTTTTCGGATAACTTTCATATTCTGATGAATAGTGAAAATTACTAAATTATAATTAAAAACAACTTTTTTAATCGAAATAATTAATAGTGATAAATCATTAATTTGAGTGGTTTTAAAGTATATTTAGAATATATTTTTACAATTTAATACAATGTTGGTCATTGGATGTAATTTCACATTTAAACTAGACATAAACAAGTGTCAATCTTTTGATAGATATTGTTTCTTAAAAACACGCTATTTGTTTTAACAGCGGGATTTAATTATAAAATTAATTAATGCAACTTTTATGTAATGAATTTGGTAAAATAGACTTCATTTTTGAATTCGGAATATGAAATATAGCTTGGGATGAAATTTTGGCACTGTTCTGAAAAATATCAATTTTTGATGAATAGTGAAACTACTAAGTGGTAGTTAAAAAAACTGAATTTTTCATAAAACTTAATTTTACCGCTTCTGTGAATGGAATTTCAAAAATCCGAGAGACACGGTTGATGTCAGTAAGTAAAATGTGGTTCAATGAGATGAAAATAATTTTTGGTGAATAGTAACTTTTTACTTTTTTTTACCGCGGTTAATAGTAAATAGGGTAACTAAGGGTAAATATGATATTAATATTACCCTAACACATGTCCTAATTCTATTGGGAAAGTGTAATTCGACCAAAAACAAACTTAGGAATAAAATATGACCATTTAGGCCCACTTGGATTAAATTAGGACATTTATTATTAATTTATTTAAAGAAGGGTTAAAATAGTTAAAATCAAAGTTTAATAAGTAAATCATTTTTAATATGGGGTTATACATAAGATAAATTAGATTGTAAATATTCATTAGAAAGCTAAAACGATTTACTACATGATGGTATTTTATTTGTAATTTTTAGACATCAAATAATTTAATTTATTTATGACACAATGATGATGCAGTAATTATCTTATTAATGAAATATTGACATAATTGATGTTATAAACACAACAATAAATATAATTTGAGACTTTTTATGAATTACACTAATTTTATAGGTTACTATGATATATTAGTGCTGATTGAATCAACTTTTTTCGAACATATAATTCTGTTATGACTTTTACAAAAATCATATTTCAAATAGTGTCAAATTGACACAAAATAGTTTTTAAATAAAATATTATATTATTAATTGTTATTTTATTCCTAAAAATCTAAGGTTCGGCCAAATGACTTAGATAAGGATATATATTTTAATAATAAACAATTTGGGGTTCGTTTGGCATGTTATAGTAAGTGTATTAACCATATAGTGAAAGAAAACAAAAAGACACGGTAAAAGTTAAATTATTTAACTTAGAGTTAAATCTAATTGATAAGGTTAAAATAATAACCTAAACTTGTCTAAATCCTATTGGTTGATAGGATTTCGACCCATCCCCACTTTATCTTCGAAATAAGACCCTTTGGAACCATTATAAACCGATTTTGACTTTAAAATAAAATAATATTTTGAGGTATTCCTAAGGTGCCCCTCTCCTCCCTTATAAAAGGACACTTCCTCTCCCTCCTCCTCACACCAATTTGAGCGCTCAAGCTCGGCCAACCCCTGCCAAAATCTCTTCTCCACTTCCCTAAAAACATCCTAGAGGTTCTGGTCTTCCTCAAAGACCAATTTTAGTGCCCTAAGAGGAGGTCTCAAAGAGGCACTTCAAAGAAGAGGTAATTACCGTTACCAATTCTTTCATCTTTATTTCTTCTTCCACTTCTTCTTCTTAGGTTGTTTCATTATGAAGTAATAACATCAGTATAACTCATATACTGATATGTTATTATAAGTATGAAACAACCCTATTTCACCATCTATCCATCCTACGGAAAAAGAAATCACCGCGCGTGCGTACGTACGGAATACCGTCTCCACGCCGTGGTGTAATCTATTTTCCCACCACCACCTTACATGGATGGGTATAATGGTGTAAAGAATAACTATACATAGTTATTAAAACATCATATTGATTCTGATATATTGTATGATCCACTCCAATTCAATTCAATATTTATAGAAATGATATCATCGCTCGTGCGTACGTACGGACTACCGTCTCCACGACGCGATGAGATTCATTCTCCATGTTAACCATTTAAGAATGATTATAATGTATATATAAGAAATAATAATGAAATATATGACATTATAAAGATACTGGATTTATGTATATATATACATATTTATGTCATCTACTTACTTCCATTTCAAGACAATAAGGAAAGGAAAACAACGTTCATGCGTACGTACGGACTACCGTCTCCATGAACGGTGTTTTTCATTTTATTTATTTACCTATTATATATATATATAGTGAATATATATGATATATAAACCATATTTTATATTCTGGAAGTGAGTAAATCATGATATAAGTAATAATGATGTCAAGAACAACAAGTCAAAACACCTACGATAAATGAAACGATTTTACCCAAAACGCTTCTTTAACATGGAATTTACAAAAGAACGGGTAATATAATGTCATAAGTGAACCATATATGATATCATAACAATGAATATGATTCTGTAATAAGTCAATAACATGATTTAAATCATTATACAGGAGGTTCGGACACTTACAAAGCAAGTTGGACCTAAGGTAAGGGAAATATCACAATCTCATTTTTATCCGAGATTGTTTATTCGTAAGTATTTACTGGGGTGTATTTTATCATCCAAATCCATGTTTCATCAATATGTAATATTATTTACATCCACCTAGAATTGTTTAAATCCATTTTTACCCTTCGGTGAGTTTTTAATAATATGTACGAAAGGAATCTTTTGTCATTTTTCGTACGAGGTACTTTTTGACTTTTCCGACAAAAGTACGAAGAATGTTTTTTTTAACTTATAAGGCATGAATGGATTTTTAAAACATTGTTTCCAAGAAGCTTCCTTTACAAGTTTTCAAGTTTATTTTTAATCAACTTCTTTTATTTTAAAATTGTATGACATGTTAAGAAAGGAAAAGTGTTTTTAAAGTAGAAAAGATATTTTCCTCAAGAATGGAGTTCAAGTATTTTATCAAAATTATTTTCCATATAAGATAATAAAAGGGTTCTGTTTTATCCCTATTATTACATGGATTTGATTATGTTGGGATGGAAACATTTTTATGAATTCCTTTATCTTATATGAATTGTTTTATGATGTCATGTTGTTTAAGAATCCCATTTTTATTACATGGGTTACTCTATGATGTATGTTTTATGATTATGTGGCACACATAAGAAAGGATTCATTATAAGATGGGTGGGACCTATATCTCCCTCCAATGCATTGGGTAAAGATTTTATATCTCATGAGATAGACAGGGCTGGAACGGTAGGTTATACCGGTTCAGTGAAACAGGACTGAAACGAGGGTTACTCGATTCAGAAAGGGACTTTGTCCACTAAGATAGTCTTGGCAATGAGTCTTGACTAACAAGAAATGATTTTCCGTGATTATGTGTGCATGCCACAAAGTTTCAAGTTTTATGTTATGATTATGGGGATCTCATTTTCACTTCTATGATTTATCCCATGTTATGATATTATGAGCTCTTTTGCAGGTTAAGATTTCCAAAAGCTATGTTCTTATGTATATGATGTGATTGATATTTCTTTTGTTTACCCTTACTGAGCATTTGAGCTCACCCTTTTATGTTTTCTTTTCCCCAGGATATAAAGAAAGGTTTTTAGGTAAAAAAAAGGGAAGATCTTTATGGAAGATATTGAAGATCTTTCACCACGATTAGAAGATTACGTTCCGAGTTTCCAAAGACACTAAACTAATTACGATCCTTGTGTGTGTGTTTTTGTTATTTACTAAGTATTCCGCAAAAGTAATTTAATGTCCATGTACGATAATCTTAGGGTCTCTACAGTCCGATATACATCATGCATTTTTTTCCATTCTTACTAAACCTTATAACACCATTCCAAGAAGATAATTTGTAGAAGATGTGATCTACCACTTGAAATTACATATAATTACTTCTATTATCAACATAATTTTTACTTATTTTTTTTTGATTTAATATGGGTCTTAATTTTTCTTACCTTAATTGTTGTCTCAAATATAAATTTTAGGATTAAAATCTTCGTTTCACCAACATGATCCTAATAAGTTGGAGTATGAAATATCTTTCTATATACTTTCTCGTTCTATTCCATTTAAATAATTATATATAATCTATTTTTATTAGAAAATTACATGAAATATATGCACTAACCCCACATACCTTGAATGTAATGTTGGATAAACCTCACCATGTCATTTAATTTTGGAATTTCCATTCAAAATTTTCCATAGTTTTTTGAATGATAGGTGGTATTCAAGAAATTATTGTTATCAAGGAAAATATGAATATTTTTATTGACATTGTATGTAAATAATGAATTATAATGAGATAAAACTAAGAGATATTAAATATTAGGTCTTACAATGTCATTAATATAGAGTTGTACGAGCTGTTCAAGAGGTAAATCTTCTATTATACCAAGGAAAAGTGAGGATTTGGTAAGAGGATCAAAAATAAAACATAGGGACTAATTTATTATGTTATTCTTTTTCAATCCTATGATAAAGTCTATACTAATTTCATCCCATTTGAATATAGTAATAAGTAGTGGTCTCATGAATCCTACCATATATTTTCTCTCAGCAATAACATATCAAAAAAAGCATCATTGTAGATAGTCAATAATTTTCTACATTATATTATCCATCTAAAAATAATCCTATAGATACCTATACCTATTTATGACACCAAAAAATGTTTTATAGATCTATTCTATAATGAGAATAATATAACAATTACGTTTTAATATAAGGTTTAGATGGAACACACAACCTCTCTTGAAACTTTTGAACACCATATTTATAAATAATGTATTCCAATTTCCCATCACTCAAAGCTTTAATTTTCTTTTGAAAATTCACATCATCTAGTTGTAAATTTTTTTATCATTTAAAATAATATATGGTTTGAAAATCAATTGAAAAATAAATAATTCTATTTTTTCCTAATGAGTTTCATATACATAATTACTAAATCCATGATCATAGGATCCCTATCAAAAATAATTATAGACATGACACCATGATCATTCCAACTCAATGCATCCAATATATTATTTTACTTTACTGGGTTATAGTGTATTTCACAATCATTACAATTAAGTATCTAAATCCATCAAATTTGCATCATGTTGAGGGATTTTATTGAAAATATTTACTTCATAATCTAATGATCTATGTGTATCTCTCATATTTTTCAGTATAGATAATGTTTAAATATATTCAATGAAAATTTTATAGATATAAACTCATGATCATGGTTTGGATAGATCTCTTAATTAGTCTTTAAAATCCTTGATGATAAAGTAGTAACTTTATCATTCTACATATGGACACAACCAAGTACCTTCTTCAATACATCACTATATATAATAATTCTTTATTTTTCTAATTGTGTATTCAATATCAGGTTGTTGAAAAATATCTGATTAAAATATATAAACTGGTCTTCATATTCCCTTTGTATATATAAGAAAAAAACCCTTCATGTGATAAATTGGTTAAAATTTTATCCAATCATGTTATATTTGAAAAAAATCGGCAATAGTCACCTATGAAAACAGGGAAACTATATACCTTAATATTTTTGTTATGTATAGACCATTATTTGAATACATTTTACCTCAAAGTGTAAACCAATATTTAGTCCATTGAGACAATATGGGAAAGAAAATAGGCTTTTGGTAGTCATAATTCACAATTTTTAAATTTCCCATATAATAATTTTCATCTAAGAGTCTCAGGAATAAAGAGCAAGTGATTATCATAGTCCTCATAGATTCTAGAGTACACCAAGTTGTCATCAATGAATAAAAAAATAAAATAATAATGATATTGTTTTAATAAATTGTTCATTAGATATATAAAAACATAGGGTGGATTAGTCAATTCAAATGGAATTACTATAAACTCTTAATGTCCATACCTCATAATTTTATTTTGACATTGGAATATATTAAATATTTAAACACAATTTATAATTACATGAATGAAAATTAATATTTTAAATTTTTTTTATCTCCTTGTATTTTATATAAAAAGTTATTAATGCGGGGAATATGATACAAATTCTTTAAACTAATATCATTTATTTACAATAATAAATTTAAAATTCATGGATCAATATTTCATAGAAAAAAAAGTGTTTGCAATCTAGAGATTAGGTTTTTAACACATTAATTATGTATTTTATGTATTGAACTTTTTTTCCTGATATTTCTAAGGGTTTAGAGGACTTTTTGAAGGATTTTGGGGCTTTTATAGAGGTTCTAGGTTTGATAATAGTCAGTACAAACCATGAAAATCCTTTAGAAAACTATGAAAATTGTGGTAGTGGTCACTATGTAGGTGCCTAATTAGGTTTATGGTTTTTCCAAACCATGTATCCACCTAGGAGTAGCTGTGATTTTAAAGACAATGGCATATACATAGTTGTCACACAGATTTCATATCAGTGAACCCAAACTGTGCTCGATTAATAATTACATTGTTAAATTTTTGATCTCAATCAAGATTTCTATTAAAAACCTTGTTCTTAATATTTTTCAACCATAAATTTATTTTATATACTCCAAAAGTATGTGGAGACTCTCCCCTTTGATATGTCATGGTGCATTGAAGGCCATATTGCATGGTAAGTCTCCAGTCTTGATGGTTTTCCTTAGATATATTCTTCTTCCCTCTCTAGGAATGTTAGATCAATTATTTTGAGGATAGATGTAGGTTTTTATATTTCAATAATGATTATATTATATTTTTTTATGTTAGTGAAGAAGATCTGGGGAGGGTTTTGGAGTTGCAACTTGTTTGTGTTGAAAATATCGTGTCATTTTTTGATTTTTCCATAGATTACTAGGTAGATGGTTTCACTCTTGAATACTCTTATTATTACATGAATTCTTAGTTTTAAATTATTTTAATTTATTTAATTTTATTATGAAATTGATATGAAAATAATTTTTGAAACCCTCTTTGGTGATGGTTTGTGGATTTTTGAAAATTGGGTGTTGTGCAATGTGATTTTTTTATAATTTTTAAACTGAGGATTTTAAAATGTTAGTTTTTTTTAGATTCATGGAAATGGTTTGATGGTGATTTTTAATATAATATTTTTTTATTGAAATAAATTGAAATGATTGATTTGGAATTTATTTGGATTATTGGTTGGCCTGTGCTCAAGTTAATTCAGTATGGATAAGGGTATGATGTCCCCCACATAAAAAGTAGGATTGATAAAGGTATGAATAATCCCTCATCAAAATGTTTCACAAAGTTATATCTTAGAGAAATGATGAATCACCTCTCACAGGTATAGGGAGGTCAATGGTTTCATGAATGGATGGTTGTGTAGATATGTGTAATGGAATGGATTATGCCAAAATGGGATTTGTGAAATAGTTTTAATGTTTTTTGATTTCTTTTCTTGGGAATGATTTTGGTTTGAGAAATCTATTTGGGTATGGATATTATTTTATATTCTAATATAAATGGTTTTAAATTATTTTATATAAATTTTTTAACATGTAATTTCCTTGTTTCATGAGTAGGAGAGTTAATAGGGGAATACATATTGAATTTCATTACTCACCCCCATCTTGGGAACTTTGGTATGTTTTCAAGTATTTTTCATCGAGATAGAGGTAAAAGAAATGTATCTAATCTCTTGAGTGATACATCATGATACTTTGGGTTGTTTTTTATATTTAGATCATAGAGAATGTTTGTAGAAGTGGAGTTGTTGTCTTGATGTATTTGATTTTTATTGGTTTTTCCGTAGGCTTTAAACTCTTGTATTAGCTTTGGTTTTGGCATTGTACTATGATATGGTGATTGAATATAGTTTTTTATTTTTTTTAGCTGGTATTAATTAGTTGTATAATTTGTTCTCATGAATCATATGGTGGTTGTTTGGTTATGGTATACTTGGTTTTGGTTCTTTTATTTTCCAAGGGAAAATCATCCCCCAATTATATTGAATCCCTTAACATTTATTTCTAGCCTTTGGCATCTTGGGGATTTCACCTAAGTCTAAATATTTTTTTTTTAATTTTCTTAATCTAATGAGGAGGGACATGATGTTACAAGTGGTATTATCTTGTTTTGTCCATAACATAAAAATAGAAACATCCCTGACCTGGGTGCCACAAAACTGGTGCCCTGATCCGAGTCTCCATAGGACCTCAAGAGCACCTCCTTGAATGCTAGAGGCTGCCGACTAGCATTGAGGGTCTAATAAGTCACATGGATAGACTATACCCTCATTACCAGAGTAAGACAAAACAAATCACAATATAAATAGTGGAATAATAGGAAAAAACCAATAACATACATAACCAAAAATCTACCAATCTGGGTATAACCTCAAGAAATAGTAAATATGTCATGTCAAGCTATAATACCAAGTGAACAAAACCTAAAATGAAGAAAAATAGTGAAATCCCCATAATGGTCCTAACTCCAAGTCTAAAACCTCTTATATGTAACTCTTGATCTTGACTCAACCCACAATCCTTAGCCCCCTTCCCTTTTCATATCCTTCATGTATTAAATCAACTTGGGTTCCCAACGAAGACTCATGCAGGGTGTGAGTACAACTTTATAGGCCACCACCAATGGTTTCTATGAAATATCCAGTATAAACTGATAGCACATGCAAGTAAAAATGAATGTAAAGTAAGTTAATGTAAAAACGTGGGACACTAGTTAAGAATCTCTATAGCGACCCTATCCTTTTACACATACCATTATAGGATTTTATGAATATTTAAAAATCATATTACAAGCCAAGGATCATAATGTCTAGTGTCTTGGAAGATTAGGTACATAATTTAACATCATAAAAACAACTTTTATTTAATATCCACATTGAGATACTAACTTATGTTGTTCTCAAACATCTTCATAGGACAACCTGGGGATAACATGAACAAGAGGATGAGATAAAAATCCCAGTAAGGGAATAAAATTAGGAATAAAGCATTAGCCCATGGGTTAGAAGGCATGACATAGAGATATAAAGAGGCATGGAACAAGATTAATCATATGGAACCATAACATACAAAACATGGGATAATATAAACATGGAATAATTTTAATGTTTTAACAACATAAAAATGACTTCATCACGAGTCAAGGCTCATTGAAAATGGAGGAGCACGAGTTAAGGCTAACCACCAAGACTGTTGCACATGGAGCACGAGTCAAGGCTAATTGGCAAGACCATGGCACATAAAATCTCACGATACTAACATTTACCCAATTAATTGAAGCTCTATGTAGGAAAACCCATCATAACATGTTAATGAATATTATTTCCACATAAATAATCATACATACGCAATCAAACATAACATAAATGTTACCTATGGTAAGAAATGGGTACCATGATCGTGTCATAAGTAATTAAAAATCGGCATATCATAAAAGTGTCCATAGAAGAATGTATTTTAAACATAAATGGAAATTCATAAGGTAAAATAGGCGTAGATAATGATAATTTACGTGAAATTGAAGTGATATCATGTAAAAGTAGTATTTAAGAAACTTTAGATTTAAAACATTTTAGTGCAGTTTAAGGAAAATAACAAAGATCATTTAAAGTAGAAAAGGGAATAATAATTTATATAAAACCAGAAGTGAACCTAGAATGGTTCCATAATAAAATTAGATATTTTAGAAGGATAATGGTGTCTTAAAATATATTATAGAGTGCACTCGAAATTGGGTAAGTATTCAGGAAGTTCCCTTAAAATTGGTTTGCTTATCGTGAAGAATTGAGAAGGGAACCACTTAAAACTATTTCTATCCCTAAATGAAAATGATGAATGGATCTTGATAAATGATTTTATAACATATAAACATCATTTATAATATTTAAATAAAAAGAAAAGATAAATTCATTTGGGTAAAAATAATTATAGAGTAACCTGAAGGAATAATGGAGGTTCGGGTAAAATCCTTTACCTTATAACTGAAGTTGTTCTTCACTTGATATTAGTGTCTTGAATAATTAAATTATTTTCCCTAAATGATAATTACATAACCATTTATACATGTAATTGATTTATTATAACATTATCTAGATCATTCTTGGATTTTTTAATGGGTTAAGAGGTTCAATTTCAATGTTTTCAAGCATTTGTTTCCTTGGTTTTCATGATCAGTTTACTTATATACATGTATGGATAATCATGTAAGATGAGGATGGTTGTCTAGAATTAAAATTATATGTTATTAGAGAACATCAAGAATATTAAATGGTTATAAAATCCATTTGGTTAGTTTGAGTGAGGATGAATCATTATATAAAACTTTAATGATAACTATTTGGGTTAATTGGAGGTTTTTTTACCACAACGAACTCATTTTGTTTTATAAAGTAATACCATTTGTACAACATGATTCCATAACAATAAATAGGATATATTTCATAAATAATAATATAGTTCAAGCATAAAAACTGTTTCATGACCTGAATTGAATATAGTAATAGAAATTCAAAGCCCTTCATCCTGGAATATGATAAATTAACACATCTCAGATGGCGTCACTACTACAAAACTGGCCTTTAACAAAGCTGGAATTTTTCAGAGCTAGAAAAATACACTAAGAAAGTCAATCATAATAAGTGATAAAATAAGTGCTGATGAAGGGGGAACTTTATCAGTGCATTTTGTTTAATAGTGATAAAAATTCACCTTTATCAGGGATTTATTTTAGTGTTGATAAATGTTACCTTTATAAGCGATTCATTTTTAGTGCTGATAAAAGTTACCCTTTATATGTACTTACAATAAAGCACTGATAAATGGAAACCTTTATCAGTGATTTATTAGTGCTGATAAATGGTAACCTTTATCAGGGCTTTATTTGCGCTGATAAATGTTTAGAAAATAATTTTTTAAAAAAATCAAAATTTTTATTAATTAAATAAATATTTTTAATAATGAATAAACATATATATTTTTTTTAAAACTTATTAAATAATATATATTAAATATATGGACATGTAAAATGAATAAAATAAAATAAATAAAAAAATAAAAATTTAAAATGAGTAAATTAAGAAAAATCTTAAACATTTTCTTAATTAGATAATTATTGATAAAAATGAATAATATATATATATATATATTTTAAATATTGATGAATAGTATATATTAAATGTAGATATATATATAAATATAAAAAAAACAAAATATAAAAAATGAATATATAAAAACAAATTTAAAAATTTATTAATGGAAAAATTATTAATAGAAATGAGTAATTATAATATATATATATTAATTATAAATTGTAATAAATAATATATATGAAATATAAATATATATAAAAGTAATAAAATGTTAATTAAAAAAATATTAATGTCTTATTCATTTTTAATGTTGTTTGATTTTTCAATTTAACATATATCAAATATCTTGTGTTACATTGATATCACACACACACACACACACATATATATATATATATGTAATTAATGCAGTTTATATGAAAACACACACACAAATATATTAACGCAATATATTGAAACACATAAACCTAATATTTATATCATTTATTCAAATTTAAGTATATTTTTGAATTTAATTGTTAATATATTATGTTTTTAATCGGTCAATTTTATTTATTTATTTATAATACTATTACAGTTAGGGCATTCATTTTTAATAATTTTTTAATTTTTAATTTAAATTTTGAATTTTATCATTTTCTATTATTTGATAACATATATTTTTTAATATGTTTTAGCACTTTTAATATGTATTCATCTTTACTTAAGTATATATATATCCATATTTTTTAATAATTTATATTTAATTATAAAACTTATCCATTGTTTCAATATTTTTATAGTTCACTCATTTTGAATTATTCAATTTCACTCATTTTTAAAATGCATGTATTTACAATTATATATCCACAAATAAAGTTAAAAATATTTTTGTAAATAAATATTTATAAGTAAATATATTTATAAATGTATATTTAATATATTTATAAATTTACATATTTATAATTATTATAAATAAATAATAATTATTTTTAAATAAGTATTTATATAATTATAAATAAATAATTATATATGTTTAATAATTATAAATTTATAATCAATTTATTAAAATAAATACTTTATGAGTGCTAAAATTTCATCACTCATAAAGTTCAATATTTATCATTTCTAAAAAGAGTTGTTTAAAATAATTTTATCAGTGATAAAATATTAAGGCTGATAAATCGTGAGATTTATCAGTGCTTTTTTAACACTGATAAAGATCTATTTTTTCATCACCTATCAACTTAGCATAAATAAAATGGATATTTATCAGTGCTTTTCTGAAATCGCTGTTAAAAGTTTACCCGATCTATTTAAAAAAACCCTAACCGGTACTCACCCATTGCGATTCTGAAGCTCTCACAGAACTCCTCTACTGCTAGTGCTTCTCCAGTATGATCCATCAGATGAATCATGTATAGAATCCAATGTATGTTAGTTTCTACTTTTCTTATATTGTTGTTTGATCTTTTGGGTTCCGTGTTTTTCATTTTTGCGATATTATTATCCATGAAGAACCCTACATATCATCTTCTCAACGTTGCTGGTGCGACTCCTATGTGAATTTTAATTCCTTTCTAATAAGACAAATATCTATAGTTTAACTTCATGCAACTAGGATGATAGATGCTGTGAAATTTAACTTCCTACATCCATGATGAATTCGAGCAGTTTAATATCATGTAACCAAGATGAGAGATGTTGTGAAGTTTAACCCCTTTCTCAGAGAATGAATTTTTATAGTTTAACATCCTATAACTAGGATGAGATTCATTGTTCAGTTTAATTCCTTACTACTAGGATCAATTTGTGCAGTTTAACTTTAGGAAAATAGGATGATAGAAACTATGAAATTTAATGTCTTTCTTCTAGGATGAATTTTTACAGTTTAATCTCATGGAAGAATTATAAGAGATGATTGATGAACACAATGAAAAGTATTTAATGAGAAATATTGTATCAATGTGGGGTTTTAATCATTCCTTATTGTGGTTAATGTGCATGCTCTGTTTTTTGGATCATCTTAGCTTGGTTTTCCGAAAAGGTTTTTGGAAATGGGAAAAATGATTTTTGGAATGGTCTTTCCATTAAAAATGTGGGTTATTATGCTGTAAAAAGTTTCTTTATAAGAATTTGGTTTGAAATTGAAAATGAAATAGTGGTTTTTGAAGAGATAATTTGAGTTTTGTTATGAAATTTGGCTTATGAGCCAATTTTTTTGGCCCAATATGTTCCTTTCGATTGTGTTTTAAATTGATTATGAACTTGACTTTATGATTTTTGTGTTATTTAGAATATGCTATCCAGAAAGGTCAATGAAGTTTCAAGTGGGTCTCACCTTCTTTATTATTTTCCTCAGTTTCTTCCCATATTCCATGTTAATTGAGGTTCGTTAGAGGTAGTGAAGTGGCTTGAGGAAGTTGAGCATGTCTTTAGAGTGTTTTGAAATCCCAAATATATTATAGTTCATTCTTTACTGGGTCTTTTTGGGGGTACAGCTTTGGAAGAATGGGAGTTATTTTCCCCACCAACGATGCATGTTGGGATGACGTGAGAAGATTTTAAGTCTCTATTTGTCCGATGGTTTATATATAAGGAGTTTAAGAGGAATAAAAGGGAATAGATCATGAGTGTCCCTCAAGGTAAGTAGACGGTGAAGGATTATGTTTAACACTTCGAAGAGTTGGTTTCCTTTTTCCTAGAAGTGGTGTTGTAGGATATGTTGAAAGCTTCTCTTTCCATTGGGGGTCCTCATCTGGAGATCAAGGAGTGAGTCCTCTTCTCCAATGATCTCCATTTTGAGAAGTTAGTGGAGGAATCATTTTTTCCTGATTTGTTGTAAAATAATAATTAACACATTAGCTCATTTGTGGTTTCCCGTGTTAAGGTGAATACATTTAGAGTTTCCTTAGTTTTGTTTTGTGAGTTTTGTAAGTTCATCTTTCATTATAAAAGTCTGATGAAATTATCCTTTCATAGTTGAAATGATTTTTTGGAATGTGAACCATTAATGGTTATCCTTTCATGAATTAGTTCCTCTATTTCTATCATTCTTGTTTGGATATTTATATTTTCGTGGCAATTGCCCATTGTTCCTTATGTGCGGGTTCATTTATATTCGGTATTTTGACTATTTATGCTACTATTTCTAAAAATGTAGTGTGTTGGAATAATATTGATGAATTTTTTTGGATCCATTTATTAATGAAGTGAAACATGGATTGGGTGTGCATCGCTCAAAAAATTTAATAACAAATCTAAGGTTTCTCTATCCACTTCAATACTATTTGTTAACTACTTCTTAGTGGAGATTTTGACATGAACTTCCTACCCAACTTCATCATGATGCTCTCATATAACACATGCTCACCACTATCTCTATCATATAATCATTCAACATTCAATTTTCCTTTTATTCTTTCACCCATTTACTATATGCATGCTACAACATGTATCATGTATCATTATAAGTAGTAAATGGGTGCAAGAAAATAATAAAAAGTGAATACCGGATGGTGATTTAATATAGGCGGAAACAGGTGTATTTGGGATGATAGAATCATGGGGATACATGGTATTAAATTCAGGTCAGATTCTATGCTAAGTGGTAGTTAACTAATAGTAGTAAAGTGCATATAGAATCCTTATTTTTTTTATTATCTTATATCTGGACCAAATAAATCCTTAGGAAATATGTTAAGGTAATGTTACGATATACATTATATATTTTACCAAAAAATATATAATGAAATGTTGATTTAATTTTCATTATTCCATGGAGAGTTCTTTTATTTTAGAAGATTTATCTCCATGTGTCCTGCCTTTACAAAAAGATAAATGACACTGTCTCTACTCAATCACATAGGCAATATTAATGTTTTCATATTAAAATCATTGTACATAGAATTTATGCATTGTTTCATATTTATGTTTAATATATTTATTTTTAGTATTACCCATGTAATAATTATTTTCTTGTATAGGTGGATTCTTTTGTTCAAGTGGGGGTTCTTTGTCTAACTTTCATGTTTATTCTCCCTTAGAACATTTCACCCCTATAGTGTTTCTTTTATCACCTTCTTTCACATTTTCTCCATTTACTTTACATGAAGAGAAATTCCACTTCCTTTTCTCAATTACAAATTTAATCTTGGTATTTTCAAAGTATTGTCAATGTACATAAAATTAAGGTATTATTTCGTATTTATGTTTAATTTATTTCTTTTTAGTGTTACTGATAATAATTGTTTTCTTATATAGGGGGATTATTTTTTTGAGTTGATGTGGTTTGTTTGAATATACTCTAGTAGTGTTGGTAGTTCGATAAAGAAAGTCAATAAAAATAATGTTAACATTGATTATTAGTATTGTTTTTGATTGTATGTAATAATTTTTATTTATGTAATTGTATAAACCAATGTTTGAAATGTTTATGATATAACGTTTTTTTCTGGTACTTCTGTTGTAAATTTGGTTTCATTTTAATTCTATATTGGGAAATGTTTTTGTTGATATCTTCTATGTTTCTGGTGTTGTGGTGTGCTATTACAGCGCACTACATTATAGACCTTTATCAATGATTTTAAAAAGCGCTCATAAAGAAACATTTATCAACACTTTTAATAGTATTGATAGAGGATTATTTTAGTGGTTCTAAATAAAAACGCTGATAAATGAGACCTTTATCACTACATTTAAAAGCACTGATAAAGGTCTCATTTATCAGTGCTTTTGTTAGCAATGATAAATGCCCCCTTTATCAGCACTTTTTCAGTGCTGATAAAAGTCTTGGGCTTTTAACGTCGCTCAAACTTTCAACACTTTTCTAGCACTTATAAAGGCCATTTCTATCACTGTTAAAGGCAGGTTTTGTAGTAGTGTGTTTCCATTTCTTAGTATAAAAGGAGGGGAAATGAGTGATGATGATGAATTATTCCATTAGAATAAAACAAATTCTAGTAAATTTATGTTAATGGAGTTATCAAAACATTTTTTTGAGGATAGGTTAGGATAGGAAAAAATACAAAGGAACCTGGAAAGAAACTAAAGGAAAATGGAAGAGGGGTTTACCTCTCCATTCCTTCCTCTTGAGAACCTCCTTAAGGGATTGGTTTTTGGTCTTCTGTTAAGACCAACATTTCTTGGACATGGGATAGAGGATTAAGGAGATATTTGTGTAGAATTTGGACAAGTCACAAGGCTTTATAGGTGTGAGGAGAAGAGGTGGTGATTTGTGGTTTTTATAGTGGAGGAGAGGGGAGTGGTCTTAGTATTTAATTCATTACTTTATTATATTTCTCAAGAAAAAAATAGTGTTATTTATTATGAATAAAAATAGTAATAAGTGCATGTGAGTTTGAATCAATTTCCATTTACATCATCCATGATTGAAGCATGATGTGGAAATTTAGTTATTTAGCATATTTTGAAAATTATCAAATTTCAATATTAACCAAAAAATCATGTATTTTAGAAAAATCCCAAAAATTCAACCTAACCATTTTTTGACATGTAGAATCCAAAAATGAACTATATTTTAGTAATTTAATTTTCTAAATGTGATAAATTTATTTTTTAATTACAATAATAATTTGCAAGAAAGATACAAATTTTAGAATTAAAACTACTTTTTAAACACTTTGAAAAATTAATTAAGGTGAAATAAAATTATATTATAATTATAAGAAATAAAAATATTATTTTAGGAATACATTTTGTGAGTATAAATTTTCATTTAAATTATTAAATTAGTCATAAAATTGTAATTAAATATTTTTGACTTACCAAAATTACCAATACTATCATTTTATCACTTAAATGGTGGATAAATTTTATTTATATTTTCATTGTTAAGGTTACTATTAACTTGGATGATTTAGTATTAATAATGGTATTATTACTATTCATAAGGGTAATATTACTATTCAAATGGGCAAGCTACTATTCACCAAAAATTAAGTGTGCCCTACCAGACTCCAAATATCTTACTGATCATAACTGTGTATGTCAGATTCTTGAAATTGAAATCACAGAAGTTGAAAATTATGCTTAAAGGTTTCATAGTATTTATTAGTTCATTTAAGAATGATGTGTAATTGTGTTTCAATTTTATGTGATTATACTATATGACATAATTATAAGAATGGAATTTCCATTGATTAAACTTTTGGTCATAACATTCTTTCCCCTTATGAAATTTCACCCTCAAAATTTATTTTCACACTCTAATATGAAAATAGGAATGTTTAATTTTCTTTCATCACTTCCTCCAGTTCCCATGTTTCCTTTTCATACTTATGGATTCACCGTTGTACTTTGACCAGGTGAGTAGTCTTGTTACAAAGAACATTATCTCTATGATCCAAGATCATCACTGGATGCTCCTCTTAAGACATATCATTTTCCAACTGTACCAACTCTGAAGACAGTACATGTGAAAGATATGCTATGTACTTCCTTAAGAGGGATACATGGAAGACATCCTATACATTTGACATGGTAGGTGGAAATTTTAGTCGATATTCGACAACTCTAACATGATCCAGAATCTCGAAGGGGCTGATGTACCGAGGGAATTGCTTTCCCTTCTTCCCAAATCTCATGACCTTCTTCCATAGAGATATATTGAGGAATACCATTTCTCCAACTTTAAACTCACAGTCTCATCGACGATTGTTTGCATATCTCTTTTGTCAAATTTTTGCTATCTTGATATGCGGTTGAATTGTTTTCACTATCTATACCATTTCATTGACTATTTCATGTTTTAGCAGCTTATGCTCACTGAATTCATCCCAGCATGCAATTATTCTATACCTTTTCCCATAAAGGGATTCATATTGTGCCACTCAGATGCGGTATTGGAAAATTTTTGTTGTAGGAGAATTTGACCAGTGGAATATGTTGGCCCCATCCTCCTTTTAAGTCCATACAACACGATCTCAACATGTATTTCAGTGTCGGAATAGTTTTCTTAGATCAGCCATCAATTTGAGGATGATAGGCCGTACTGAAGTCCAGTTCAATGTTTAGAGAATTTTGGAGACTTATCCAGAACATTGAGGTGAATCTCGAATCTCTATCACATACAATACAGTGGTACAACACTCAGTATTACCAAATCTATGATATATATCCATCAAATTTAATCCAATGAAAAGTCCTCTCGAATTGTGATAAAGTGAGATGTCTTTGTAAGATGATCTAGAATGACCCATATAGATTTTTTCCTATGGATGTCCTTGGAATTCCAGTGAAAAATACTATAGTGATGTTTTACAAATTCCATGTTGGTATGGGTAGTGGTTGCACTATCACCTTATACTTTTTCCTTTCATCCTACACTTGCTGGCATACTTGGAATTTTTATGTATACTCAACAATATCTTTATTCATATTGTCCCACTAATAATTCTCCCAGAGATCTCGATACATCTTTGTACTCCATGGATGAATAAAGAAGGATGAGATATGTGTGTCATTCAACGGATCCTTATTTATCTCTAAACTAGATGGTACACATAATCATGGCCCAAGTCATACAACCCCATCCTTATAAATATTGAACTTAGAGGATTTCCCATTTTTGATAGATTCCACTATTTTTTGAATTTCCACATCATTTATTTAAGCATCCATTATTTTCCCCATGAGGAATGGTTGAGTAATCCTTTGAGAAAGGATTGATGATGTTCCACCCATGATGATTCCCATGTCCATCTTCTAAAAATCTAGAAGATTGGATCCTTTTCAATTCTCATCATTGATGATGATGTATGATCCTTTCTACTTTGAGAATCTACCACCTTATTTTCTTTACCAGGATGGTAGTAGATTGAGTAGTCATAATCCATGATGAAATCTAACCACCTTTTTTGGAATATATTAATCTCTTTATATGTGAATATATATGTGAGAATCTTGTGATTAGTATATATCTCAAACTTCTCTCCATAGAGATAATGCCTCCAGATTTTCAACGCATAGATGATGACCGCCAACTCCATATCATTCATGGGATAGTTTTTCTCATGTATTTTCAACTTCCTTGAGGCGTAGGTTATCGATTTATCATTTTTCATCAGCACACAGCCTAATACATTCTTTAAAGAATCACTATACACCACAAATATTTCTCCACATATCGGAAGTGTGAGTAATGGTGTAGTGATAAGCCTATTTTTGATCTCCTTAAAGAATTCCTCACATTCTTAACCCAGATGAACTTCACTCCCTTTCATGTCATCTCGGTCATTGGATTTTGAAATCATGAGAATTTCGTTACAAATCATTGATAATACCCCACTAGACCACAAATGATGCTGATATTCATTATAGATATTGGCCTAGGCCACTCTACATTTACATTTGTCTTAGAATGGTCCACATATATTCCTTCTATAATGATAACATGCCCAAATAATGATACTTCTTTCATCGAGAACTCACATTTATTGTACTTTTCATAAATATTCTCCCTTTGAAAAGTCATCAGCATCATATGCAAGTATGCCTCATGTTCCTAATTACTCTTGGAGTATATTAGAATATCATTGATAAATACTACCTCAAATTTGTCGAGGTAATATCTAAAGACTCTATTCATTAAATACATTAATATTTCCGAAGCATTAGTGAGCCTGAAGCAAATCACTATGAACTCATAGTGTCCATACCTTATTTGAAAGGTAGTCTTTGGTATATCTTCCCTCCTCACCTTTAATTGATGATATCTCGAATGAAGGTCCACCTTAGAAGAATAACTAGCCCCACATAGCTGATCAAACAAGTCATCTATTCAAGGAAGGGGATACTTGTTCTTTATCAGTATTTTATTGAGGTCTTGA
The DNA here is from genome assembly GCA_963277665.1 of Viscum album. NCBI lineage: Eukaryota > Viridiplantae > Streptophyta > Magnoliopsida > Santalales > Viscaceae > Viscum > Viscum album. The sequence goes on along the minus strand of OY728129.1, from coordinate 406,436,503 downwards.
TAATCAGTGTAGAGGCACATTGATCCGTCCTTCTTCTTAACAAAGGAGACTGGTGCACCCCATGGTGAAGCACTCGGGCATATAAATCCCTCCTCCAGAGTCTCCTATAACTACTTCTTTATCTCTTCATACTCTACAGTAGACATTCTATAAGGTGTATTCAATATAGGTAGGGATCCAGGAGTAAGTTCAATTGAGAATCGGACCTCTCAATTAGGAGGAAGACCATGAAATTATTTAAGGAAAAAATCTATTTAATCCCTCACAGTGGGTATATATTAGAGAAGTATCATCTATTTGTATCAATCATTTGATAAAGATATGCTACCTCTAAAGGTAACATCATCCGCACATGAGATGATGATTCTGAAGGAGATTCATCTTCCTCCTTACACTTGTACAGGATTGGAGGATACTCTAGGATGTGAAGAGTGATCTCCCATTCCCAATAGTTAATGTTTTCTTTGTATAAAGATATCCAATCCATTCCCAAAATAGCATATAAATCCACCATAGGAAGTATAAAAATATTGGATTGGAGGTTCAGTCCACAAACATTTACCAGGGAGGATTTATAAACCATGGATTCAATAATTGCCCCATTCCCTATTCTCACTGATAACTCAACCTCTAAAATTTGAGGTAGTGTTTGAATAGTTCTAATAAATGTGGAAGATGTGAAATAATGTATAGAGCTAGAATGAAATAGTAAGTTCACTATTCTGTAATGAATAACTAGTTTACCTATCACCATATCATTTTCCGGATCCTCCTCAGTAGTAGTGAAAGCATAATACCTTCCTTATTGACTTAGATGTTATTGTTTATTGCCTCTGAAAAACCTTAGTATAGGTAAATTCTTTGGATAATTCCCACGATCCTTGTAGTTTTAATAGTACACTACATGCAAAGTGTTTATCTAAACCATCCTTTCTTCTTGCATGTTTGTGGAATTCTTCATATCCCTCCAATAGTTCTTATCCAGATTTACCATTCTCATACATTTGAAGAAATTATTGGTTCCCTTTAGAAAGTTCCCACGATGCTTCTTACCACAATGTTTACATGTGGGCAGCCTTTTCTCCATCATGGGATTTATTTTATGACCCACCAGTATTAGACTCCATTTTCTGCTTTTTTTCACTAGGCCCATGAGACCATTGATAGTCTCTGATATCCATTTAAACCTTGAAAAAAAAAACAGAAATCCTTCCCATAACTATCAATGTAACAAATGACCAATGCTTTTCATAGGCTCTGCTTTAGTCTGCTAAAGAAGATATCCACTTTGCTTTCAGTGTTCATGAAAAATCAGGAAGCGTATCTTACAAGACTTTTAAAATTTTATTCATACACCCCGATAGATCTATCTTCCTTCTATTAAAGTATGAGGAACTCTATTTCCATCTTTATAAGGAGGGTTTGTGGAAAATATTTTTTGAAAACCATTTTATTTAATTAATCTCAATCCATGGAATCAATTTCATCCTTAGAATTCTTATTCTTGATCTGTGTCCACCATTGAACAACTTCCACATCAAAATGATAGACCGTAAGTATGTATTTCTCTTCTTTTGAGCACTGAAGGATAGATAAAATCTTTTAAATGGTTTTAATCCATTTTTCTTTGAGGAGGGGTTCATATGATCCACTAAAAATGGGAGGCCTTTGTCTCATGAAGGATTCAACAACTTGAGCCTAATAAGAAACTTGAGCTGTCTGAACATGGGAGAACTTTTCCTCATTAGGGTGTTCTACCATATTCAATCTTTTATTCATAACTTGAGCCTACTGATCAAGTACTATCATGATTTTTTCAGCACCAATTCCCATCATATTTGGCATATCATTAGGGAAATATTTACATTCCATATCATATTGATTATTGTCACGTGTTCTTCTATTTACCACCATTAACTAAGAAAAGAATGTGTAATTAGGGGTCTTTAATACTTAGCTAATAAGTACAAAAGGAAACATTTAACATAAAAGGATAAACTTGTAAAGGAAAAGTATATCCCATTTTTTGATTCTTTATGATTTAATATAGGTTATCCCTAATCAGTTTCTTATCATATATTCTTATGGGATCTTTTTTTTGTTCCTATAATAATGGTTTGTAATGAGATTATGAATTTACCAAACATATCTTCCGAGAGTGTCAAACCAAATGCGCAGTAAGGCCTTTTTTCCTGTACCATGTTACCCCAAGTCAGGCCTAGAACACCTTTTCCAAGTTGTTACTCCTAGGTACATCTATTCTAGAACCACTTCCACTTTTAGTATCCAAACATGGATTTATTTTCTCTGATAAACCACTTACTCTATACTAACCACAATTTTGGAATATTTTCTTATACTTAGTCTTATCTGTAAGGTTCTTACTAAAGTGCTTTATTCTTCATCTCCAAAAAAACTAGACCATACTATGATACCAACTATAGACACCCTATCCTATATTATATAACATTATATGATTTTATTATTATTTAAGCATCATATTACAAGCTAAGGATTGTAAAGTCTAGTGTCTTGGAAGATTAGGTACATAATTAATCATCATAAAAACAACTTTTATTTAATTTACTTATTGAGCTCCAAACTTATATTGTACTCAAACATCTACGTAGGATAACCTAGGGATAACATGAAAAAAGGGATGAGATAAAAAGACCATTAAGGGAATAAAAATAACAATAAAGCTTTTGCACATGGGTTAGAAGGCATGACATAAAGATACAAAAAGGAATGGACCAAGATTAATCACATGGAACCATAAAATATAAAACCTAGGATCATATTAACATGGAATCACTACAATGTTGAAGAAACATAAAACATGACTTTAGCATGATTCGAGGCTCAATGCACATAGAGGATTAAAATCATGTTCAACCGCCATGACTGTTGCACATGGAGCACGAGTCATGTATAACCGCTAAGACCGTTGCACATAACGTCTCATGAGACTATCCTTTAACCAATTTATTAGGGCACTATATATTTTAACCCATTATAACATGTACATGAATATTATTTCCACATAAAGAATCATACATAGGAAATCAAACATAACATAATGGTTACCCGTGGAAAGAAATGGGTACCATGATCATGTCATAAAGAATTAAAAATTGGAATATCATAAAAGTGTCCATGGAAGAATAGATTTATAACATACATGTTTATTAATAAGGTAAAATTAGTGTATATCATGATAATTGATGTCAAATTGAAGTGATTTAATGTAAAAAAGAGTATTTAATAATATTTATATTTAAAACATTTTACCGCGGTTTAAGGAAAATATCAAAGATCATTTAAAACAGAAAAGGGAATAATATTTTATATAAAACCATATTTTAACAAAGAAGGTTTCCATAATAAAATGAGATATTTTATAAGTATAATGGTGGCTTAAAATTAATAATAGAGTGCACTTTAAATCAGGTAAGAATTTGGGAAGTTTAAAACAGACTTGCTTATCGGGAAGAATTAAGAAGGGAACCACTTAAATATATATATATATATATATATACCTAAAATAGAATGATGAATAGATCTTTATATATGAGTTTTTAAAATATAAAAATTATTATAATATATAAATAAAAAGAAAATATAACTCCATCAGGGTAAAAAGAAATATAGAGAAATGTCAAGGAATATTGGAGGTTCGAGTAGAATCCCTTACCTAAAGTCCGAAGTTCTTCTTCACTTGATCTTAATGTACAGGATAATGAAATTAGATTCATTAATTAATAATTACAGAACCCCTTATATATTTAATTGATTTATTATAACATTATCAGGTTCATTCATAGCATTTTTGATAGATTAAGAGGTTCAATTTCATTATTTTGGAGCATTTGTTCTTTGGTTTTCATTATCGGTTTACTTATATACATGTACAGATAATCATGTAAAATGAGGATGGTTTTCCAGAATTGAAGTTATATTTTATTATAGATCATAAAAAAATTAAATGGTTATAAAATTCATTTTTTTATTTGGATTGAGGATGAATCATTATATAAAACATTAATGGTATCCGTTTGGGTTAATTGGCGTTTTTTTATCCCAACAAACTAATTTTGTTTTATAAATTAATAACATTTGTACCAAATGATTCCAAAACATTACATAGGATATATTACATAAATAATAATCTAGTTCAACCCTAAAAATGGTTTCAGGACCAGAATTGAAGATGATAATAGAATTGAAAACTCATCATCCTTGAATGTGATAAATTAACACATATCCGATGATGTAACCATTTTCTACTATAAAAGTGGGGGTAAAAGAGATATGATGATGAATTATTCTATTAGAATTAAAAAATTATAGTAAAAGTAAGTTACTATAGTTGTCACACCATTTGGATGAGGAGAGGTGAGGTTAGGAATGAATACAATGGAACTTGAAAAGAAATTGAACGAAAATGGAAGAGGGTTTACCTCTTGATTATTTCCTCTTGAGAGCCTCCTTAAAGGATTGGTTTTTGATCTTTTGTTAAGAAAAAATGGTCATGGACGTGTGAGATAGGTTTAGGGAGATATTTAATCAAAATTTGGATAAGGAACAAGGCTTGATATGTGTGAGGAGAAGCGGCGATGAGGGGTGGTTTTTATAGTGGAGGAGAGAGGAGTTTTCTCGATATTTAATTAATTAGTTTATTATTTATATCAAGAAAAAAATAGTGCTGATTATTATAAATAAAAAAGTAATAAGTGCATGTGAGTTCGAATGAATGGCAATTTACATCTTCCATTACTCAAACATGATGTAGAAATACATTTATTTAGCATATTTTGTAAATTATTGAATTTCACTATTCACCAAAGAATTCATGTATTTCAGAAAAATCCCACAAATTCACCCTAACCATTTTTATATGTGTAGAAGAAAAATTTGAACTCCATTTTATGAAAATAGTTTTTTTTAATTATAATAAATTTATATTTTAATTAAAATCATAATTTACTTGAATAATACAAATTTTAAAATTTATCTTTCTTTTTAAAACACATTAAAAAGTTAATTAAGGTCTCATAAAATTATATTATAATCATAAGACATAAAAAAATTATTTTATGAATATATTTTATGAAAATAAATTTTCATTTAAATTATTAAATTAATCATAAAATGGTAATTAAATATTTATGACTTACCAAAATTACCAACACTATCATATTGTCACTTATAAGATGGATAAATTTTATTTATAATTTGATTGGTAAGGTTACTATTAACCTGGAAAATTTAATATTCATAGGGGTAACATTACTATTCATAAGGGTAAGTTACTTTTAACCAAAAAATATGTTTTTCCTATTAGAATAGGAACATCTAACTGATCGCAACTATGTATGCCAGATTCTCAAAATTCAAATCACAGAAGTGGAAAAATTTTGTTTAAAGGTCACATAGTATTTAGTAGTTCATATAAGCATGACGTGACATTGTGTTGTCATTTTATGTGATTATACTATATAAAATAATTATAAGAATGGAATTTACATTGATTAAAATTTAGGTCATTACCGTATATAATTTTATATTACTATTAGGATTATTGTGCCAAGTTCATTATGTAAATCATCTCATATTTTAGTTCATCATCAACATGTAATCCATGAGTTAATAATTTAACTTATTCACATAATATTCATGGACTTTATCATTCCAGATAAGTGAAAAAGTTAATTCCCTATCTCACTAGGTATGGGGATATTAAGTGATCCCCACACTTAACTTGGATCCTCTGTACATGTATTTTCATTGACTACAACCGTTGGGGGTATAGAGAATCAGTTCGAATCCTTAACCCGTAAATTCCTGGGTAGGTTAGAGAATCAGTACAACCCTACCCATGGGATGAGCAATAGTCCTTTATCCTAGCACCAAGCCATGTGTACATTATTATTTATCCATTCAACACATTTATCCATATCCCAACCAATACAACCAATACGTATAATAATCATGATTCACAATAATCAATGTGGTATTCAATGTTATGGAATAGCCCATTCACAATTCCATTTTAAAATACATAACACATTAGCCAAATTAACTTTCACATGTCTCATCCCATTAAACATATTTGTTAATTCACAATCCATTACCAATCCCACATGTTCTGTAGAGACCCGAAGCTTGACATAGATGGACATTACATTACCTTTACGGAATACTTAGTACATAGAAAAAACAGACACACAAGGACTGTAATAGTTTAGTGTCTTTGGAAACTTGGAACGTGATCTTCTAATCATGGTGAAATATCTTCAACATCTCCCATAAAGATCTTCCACTTTTTGTTTCCTTACCTAAAACCTTTCTTTTAATCCTGAGGGAAAAATAAAACAATTAAAAGGGTGAGCTCAAATGCTCAGTAAGGGTAAGCATGGATAAAATAAAAAAAACATGAACATAATGTTTAAACATCAAAATCTTGAGAAACGACTTAAAACATGGAAGTACATAATACATAGATCATAATGAAACATAAATCATGATAACATAGCATGGGAATAAAACATGTAATTTTGGAATCCATTAAGCACATGTAATGATTTCCATAGTAGCCAAGGCATTGCTGCCAAGACCATGTTAGTGGACAAAGTCCCTTTCTGAATCGAGTTCACTCTTCATTCCTGTCCTTTAATACTGAATTAGATTAACTTACCATTCCAACCATGTCTATCTCATGAGATATAAATCTTTACCCAATGCATTGGAGGGAGATATAGGTCCCACCCATCTCATAATGAAATCATTCTTACTTGTGCCACAAAATAAATATACATCATTCATAATAACCCAATAAATAAAATGGGTTTCATAAACATCATCCCATCATTATATAATCCATATAAAAGAAATGGATATCATTTCATAATAAGGAAAGTGAAACCATTTAAATCATAGAGACATTATACTTAAAACTTACACATGTGAAATAATTCCATCTTAGATGAAAATGGTTTTGATAAAAGACTTGAAATGAATTCTTGAGGAAAATATCATTTTTTCATCAAAATCATTTTATTTTCACAAAATGTAATGAAATTTTAAAAGAAAAGGGGTTTGTTGAAAATATTCATGAAATAATTTTGATTAATCTTCACGAAAATAAGGCTTTATAAAATCATAAAAATCCTTTCATGCCATATACGTTAAAAAACATTCTTCTCGTACTTTTGTCAGAAAAGTAAAAAAGTACCTCGTAACGTAAAAAAAAGAAAGATTCCTTACATTCCATGTAGTAAAAGTCAAAAATGGGTAAAAAAGACTTTAAACATAAATGAATAAACTTTTATAAAACATGGACATGGATGATAGCAATAACCCCAGTAAATACTTACGAATAAGCAATCTCGGATAAAAATGAGATTTGCAAAGTTATCCCTTACCTTAGGTCTGATATGCTTCGTACGTATCCAAACCTACTGTATAATGATTTAAATAATGTCATTGACTTATTACAGAATCATATTCATTGTTATGATATCATATATGGTTCACTTATGACTTTATATTACCCGTTCTTTTATAAATTCCATGTTAAAGAGCGTTTTGGGTAAAATCGTTTCATTTGTCGTCCGTGTTTTGAATTGTAATTATTAATATGATTACTTAGATCATGATTACTTAATTCCAGAATATAAAACATGATTTATATATAATATATATTCAGAATATACATATATATAATAGATCGATAAATGGAAAGAAATACACCGTTCATGGAGACAGTAGGTCGTACGTACGCATGAACGTTGTTTTCGTTTCCTCATTGAATTGAATAGAATTAATTTGATGAAATACATATATATATACACATAAATCCAGTATCATTATTATGTCATATATTTCACGATTACTTATTATATATACTTTATAATCATTTATGAATGGTTAATCATTGAGAATGAATCTCATCGCGTCATGGAGACGGTATTCCGTACGTACGCACGAGCGATGATATCGTTCCCATGATCGTGGAATTTTATTGGAGTGTATGTATAATATTACAGAATCAATATCACTTTACAATAATCATATATAGTTATTATTTACACCATTATACCAATCCAAGTAAGGTGGTGATGGAAAATAGATTACACGATGACGTGGAGACGGTATTCCGTACGTACACATGCGCGGTGATTTCGTTTTCCGTAGGATGGATAGATGGTGAAATAGGGTTGTTTCATACTTATAATAACATATCAGTATATGAGTGATACTGATGTTATTACTTCATAATGAAACAACTAAAGAATAATAAGTAGAAGAAGAATTAGAGTTGAAAGAATCGGTAACGGACATTACCTCTTCTTTGAATCACCTCTTTGAGACCTCCTCTTAGGGCACAAAAATTGGTCTTTGAAGAATAACAGGACCTCTATAATGTTTATAGGGAAGTGGGGAAGTGAAATGGGTAGGGGTTGGCCGAGCTGGAAGGCTCAAAGTGGTGTGAGGAAGAGAGGGAGGAGGTGCCCTTTTATAAGGGAGGAGAGGGGCACCTTTGGAATAACTAAAAATATTATTTTATTTTAAAGTCAAATTCAAATTTTAATAGATAAAAATTGATATATTTCGAATATAAGGTGGGAATGGGTATAAATCCTCTCATCCAATAGAATTTAGACAAGTTTATGTCATTATATTAACCTTATCTTTTAGTTTTAACTCTTAGTTAATTAGATTGACATTTACCATGTCACTTTGTATTTTTATATTATATAGTTAATAAACTTACCATATACATCCCAGAGACCCCCAAGTGGTCCATTAATAATACACCTATCATGATATAAGTATATTGGCCGAACATTATATTTTTAGGAATATAATAACAATTAATAATAAAATATTTGTTTTAAAAACTATTTTCTGTCAATTTTGACACTATTTGGTAATTGATTTTTGTGAAAATTATAACAGAATGATTAGTTCGAAAAAAGTTAATTAAATCAATACTAACATGTCATATTAACATAGAAAATTATTGGAATTCATAAAAAGTCTCAAATTACATTTATTTGGATATTTATAACATCAATTATGTCAATATTTCATTAATAAGATAATTACTGCATCATCATTGTGTCATAAATAAATTAAATTATTTTAAGTCAAAAAATTACAAATAAAATACAATAATGTAGGAAATATTTTTATATTTCTAATGAATATTTATAGTCGAATTTATCTTATGTATAACCCTATTTAAAAAATGATTTAGTTATTAAACTTTGATTTTAACTATTTTAACCCTTCTTTAAATAAATTAATAATAAATGTCCTAATCTAATCCAAGTGGTCCTAAATGGTCATATTTTATTCCAAAGGTTGTTTCTGGCCGAATCACACTTATCCAACAGTATTAGGACATGTGTTAGGGTAATAATAATATCATTTTTACCCTTAATTACCCTATTTACTTTTAACTGTGGTAAAAGAAAGTAAAAAGTTATTATTCACCAAAAATTATTTTCATCTCATTGAACCAAATTTTAGTCCTTGATATTAACCGTGTCTCTCAGATTTTCTAAATTACACTCACAGAAGCGGTTAAATTAAGTTTTATGAAAAATTCAGTTTTTTTAACTACCACTTAGTTGTTTCACTATTCATCAAAAAATGAAAGTTTCCAGAAAAATACCAAAAATTAGGCCTAAGATATATTTGATATTATGAATTCAAAAATGATTACTATTTTACCAAATTCAAAACATATCAGTTGCATTAATTGATTTAAAAATTAATTCCCGTCGTCAAAACAAATAGCGTGTTCTTAAGAGATAATAACTATCAAAAGATTGGCACTTGTTTATGTCTGGTTTAAATGTGAAATTACATCCAATGACCAAAATTGTATTAAATTGTAAAAATATATTCTAAATATACTTTAAAAGAACTCAAATTAATAATTTATCACTATTAATTATTTCGATTAAAAAAGTCGTTTTTAATTAAAATTTAGTAATTTTCACTATTCATCAGAATATGAAAGTTATCCAAAAAGTACCAAAATTTCACCCTAAGCTAATTTCCATATTCCAAATCCAAAAATGAAGTCCATTTTGAAAAATAAAATTTATAAAATTTCAAAAAGTGGGTATTACTATTCATAAAGGCTAGTTCATAATAATATTATAATAATATCTCGTTTAGTGAAACTCGGTATTGCGTACTACACACGCTATCGAGGAAGGTCACGATTGCATGTAATGCAAGGAAAGTCAGGGATGAGTGTTGTTCATACTCCTTATAGCGTACAACACAAGAAATTAATGAAATTAAAAAGAATACTTTTCATAAAATATCGGGGTGTTAAATTCTACCCCCCTTAAAATGAATTTCGCCCTCGAAATTCGTTGGGGTTATAAATGGTTTACTACTCGAAAGTTTCTTTAATAGAAACCCACATCGTAAAAAGGAATACCAAAACTTGGATTTAAAAACAAAAGTATGAAACTTAACGGTTACACAAATTAACTCATCACTGGGTTTCCACGTAGGAGAACATGGGTGAAAATATGGATATGGAAGAAAAATATAACCATCATGTTCTGATAGAGAGTGGTAGAGAACATAGCTATGAAAAATCCAACAATGACAAAGCCATAAATTTTTGACGTTCTAAGGTACCATATGATTCATCGGATATAAGAGCACTAGGACAACATTTTTGGTTTTCAAGATCATTTCCCTAAAGTTGAAGAATTTGAATTAGAATAAATACTTACTTTATTTTGGTACAATCTCACTGTTTTTCGTGCCTTGAATAATTTCCACTTCATCTCTTAAAGAAATGAAGTTGAATTTGTTATTCGTGAAGTGTTAGCAGATAATGTGATAGAATGACGGGTCATTCCATCTATCTCAAACAAAAGGTAAGAAAAAGTTATTAAATATACATAAGTCGATCTATAGTGAGATTAATCATATATGGTTCCTAAAATAGGCTTATACTACATATATCATACTGCTTAATATAATAAAACTAGTTTCTACTAAACATGGACTTTCTGTAGGCCAGTGGTAGGCGATAAAGGCCAGTCACACTTCGGTTGTGGGTTCAATTCCCACAGCCTTGTCCGACGCGATGGGCTATCGCCCATCCTATAGGTTGTCCTTTTTATAAAACAAAATTACTATAACATCCCATCAATAATATCAAAAAAACTTATATCCTTAAAAAATACTAACTTATGTCCAACATAATCCATTCCAATCTTTAGGCTTATCCATAATACTATAGTCTAATCTCATATTATAGTGAAAACGATTACCATAGATTTCAGATAACAATAATGTTAATACCATCGTTGATCCCCATATATCATGAGATATGTCTTGTTGTTCACATTCCAAACATTCTAAGGACTTAATCATGTATTCTCTTGAAAAATGAATACCCATTGAATCTTAGTGAAAACATGAGGGCTGTCAAAAGTTAACTCTTTTCACATGCCAAAACCTCAAACCATGATATAACTATTTCCTTATATCAGTCATGAGCTCATGAATACTGTCAAACATTTAATTTTCTCCTTATCCCTTCATTATGTGCATATCATCTTTTTTCCAAAAATATATCAATCACTTTCCATGGATCCCGGTACCATAAAATTATTGAAAACCACAACAGACTAATACAAAAATATTCTAATACACTATAAAAGTAACTCAAAAACATTATTCTTGAATACCAATACATAAACACTTTAATCCATCCTCTTCAATGATTTTCCTAGAATAAGTCCCTCCTTGATTTAGAAGTAACTTTTTAGTTCAGGGCATTGAGTTGGGTAATGCCCATGTTCTCCACAAATAAGACATTGAACTCCATAATAGTCTGTCACTCTATGACCCTTTTATCCACACAGATAACATCTTCCCCTCCATTTGAGGTATTCCTCAAGGTTCTTCTTCCCTTCTTTATAAATCTCAATCTTCCTTTATTTATGCTCCTCAACATGAAAACATTCATAAAAGTCTACCTTCCTCTTATTTGATGAATTAGGCATACCACTAAATTTCACCTTATTAATCATATATCGCGATGACTGATTCGACATAATCACAATATCTTTCTCTCCGGGAATTACACAATTTTGTTGCTCATAGTCACCAATTTTTCCATTGGATTCAATGTTAACCGGATTCTTTCTGGTTCCCTCCATTGACTAAAACACAAAAAGAATTCTGAGAGAGGAAAAAATCATGCTAGGAAAAACAACATAGTAAATGGGGAGTACCCTAAATATCTAACATCTTAGGTTAAATTATAAGATCGTTACCGTAGTTCTAGGACTATATCCTATATGTATACTTATCCTTAGGTACATCCCTATACATACATTAGAAATATCTCTACAGATCTCACTAAAGTTATCACATCCTAGTTTCCAAAGGTTGACTAAACCTTTCCTCTGATACCAACTGTAGAGACCCGAAGCTTGACGTACATGGACATTACATTACTTTTGCGGAATACTTAGTACATAGAAAAAACAGACACATAAGGACCGTAATAGTTTAGTGTCTTTGGAAACATGGAACATGATCTTCTAATCGCGGTGAAAGATCTTCAACATCTCCCATAAAGATCTTCCACTTTTTGTTTCCTTACCTAAAACCTTTCTTTTAATCCTGAGGGAAAAATAAAACATAAAAAGGGTGAGCTCAAATTCTCAGTAAGGGTAAGCATGGATAAAATAAAAAAAACATGAACATAATGTTTAAACATCAAAATCTTGAGCAACGACTTAAAATATGAAGTATATAAGGCATAGATCATAATGAAACATAAATCATGATAACATAGCATGGGAATAAAATATGTAAATGTGGAATCCATTAAGCACATGTAATGATTTACATAGTAGCCAAGGCATTACTACCAAGACCATCTTAGTGGACAAAGTCCCTTTCTGAATCGAGTTCACTCCTCGTTCCAGTCCTGTAATACTGAATCAGATTAACTTACCATTCCAGCCATGTCTATCTCATGAGATATAAATCTTTACCCAATGAATTGGAGGGATATATAGGTCCCACCCATCTCATAATGAAATCATTCTTACTTGTGCCACAAAATAAACATACATCATTCATAATAACCCAATAAATAAAATGGGTTTCATAAACATCATCCCATCATTATACAATCCATATAAAAGAAATGGATATAATTTCATAATAAGGAAAGTGAAACCATGTAAATAATAGATACATTATACTTGAAACATACACATGTGAAATAATGTCATCTTAGATGAAAACGGTTTTGATAAAAGACTTGAAATGAATTCTTGAGGAAAATATCCTTTTTTCTTCAAAATCATTTTCTTTTCACAAAATGTCATGAAATTTTAAAAGAAAAGGGTTTTGTTAAAAATATTCATGAAATAATTTGGAGGAAGCTTCATGAAAATAAGGATTTATAAAACCGTAAAAATCCTTTCATGCCGTATACGTTAAAAAAACATTCTTCTCATACTTTTGTCAGAAAAGTAAAAAAGTACCTCGTAACACAAAAAAAGAAAGATTCCTTACATTCCATGTAGAAAAAGTTAAAAATGGGTAAAAAGGACTTTAAAAATACATGGATACACTTTTATAAAACATGGAAATGGATGATAGAAATAACCCCAGTAAATACTTACGAATAAGAAATCTCGGATAAAAATGAGATTTGCAAAGTTATTCCTTACCTTAGGTCCGATATGCTCCGTACGTATCCAAAACTCATGTATAATGATTTAAATAATGTCATTGACTTATTACAGAATCATATTCATTGTTATTATATAATATATGGTTCAGTTATGACTTTATATTACCCGTTCTTTTATAAATTCCATGTTAAGGAGCATTTTGGGTAAAATCGTTTCATTTGTCGTCCGTGTTTTGACTTGTAATTATTCATATGATTACTTAGATCATGATTAGTTAATTAAAGAATATAAAAAATGATTTATATATAATATATATTTAGAATATACATATATATAATAGATTGATAAATGGAAAGAAATACACCGTTCATGAAGACGGTAGGTCGTACGTACGCATGAATGTTGTTTTCGTTTCCTCATTGAATTGAATGGAATTAATTGGATGACATACATATATATATATACATAAATCCAGTATCATTATTATGTCATATATTTCATTATTACTTATTATATATACTTTATAATCATTTATGAACGGTTAATCATTGAGAATGAATCTCATCACGTCGTGGAGACGGTATTCCGTACGTACGCACGAGCGATGATATCGTTCCCATGATCGTGGAATTTTATTAGAGTGTATGTATACTATTACATAATCAATATCACTTTAAAATAATCATATATAGTTATTATTTTCACCATTATACCAATCCATGTAAGGTGGTGATGGAAAATAGATTACACCACGACGTGGAGACGGTATTCCGTACATACACACGCGCGGTGATTTCATTTTCCGTAGGATGGATAGATGGTGAAATAGGGTTGTTTCATAATTATAATAAAATATCAGTATATGAGTGATACTTATGTTATTACTTTATAATGAAACAACTAAATAAGAAGAAGTAGAAGAAGAAATAGATTTGAAAGAATCGGTAACAGACATTACCTCTTCTTTGAAGCGCCTCTTTGAGACCTCATCTTAGGGAACTAAAATTGGTTTTTGAAGAAGACCAGAACCTCTAGAATGTTTCTAGGGATGTGGGGAAGTAAAATGGTCAGGGGTTGGCCGATCATGAAGGCTCTAAGTGGTGTGAGGAAGAGAGGGAGGAGGTTCCATTTTATAAGGGAGGAGAGGGGCACCTTTGGAATAACAAAAAATATTATTTTATTATAAAGTCAAATTCGGTTTTTAATAGCTCCAAATTGATATATTTCGAAGATAAGGTGGGGATGGGTAGAAATACTCTCATCCAATAGAATTTAGACAAGTTTAGGTTATTATATTAACCTTATCTTTTAGTTTTAACTCTTAGTTAATTAGATTGACATTTACCATGTCACTTTGTATTTTTATATTATATAGTTAATAAACTTACCATAAGCATTCAAAAGACCCCCAAGTGGTCCATTAATGATACACCTATCATGATATAAGTATCTTGGCCGAACCCTAGATCTTTAGGAATATAATAACAATTAATAATAAAATATTTGTTTTAAAAACTATTTTCTGTCAATTTTGACACTATTTGGTAATTGATTTTTGTAAAAATCATAACAGAATGATTAGTTCAAAAACAGTTAATTAAATCAATAATAACATGTCATAGTAACATATAAAATTATTGTAATTCATATAAAGTCTCAAATTACATTTATTTAGATATTTATAACATCAATTATGTCAATATATTATTAATAAGATAATTACTACATCATCATTGTGTCATAAATAAATTAAATTATTTTAAGTCTAAAAATTACAAATAAAATACTATTATGTAGGAAATATTTTTATCTTTCTAATGATATTTATAGTCTAATTTATCTTATGTATAACCCTTTATAAAAAATGATTTTGTTATTAAACTTTGATTTTAACTATTTTAACCATTCTTTAAATAAATTAATAATAAATGTCCTAATCTAATCCAAGTGGGCCTAAATGATCCTATTTTATTCCTAAGGTTGTTTTTGGTCGAATTACACTTATCTAATAGAAATAGGACAGGTGTTAGGGTAATAATAATATCAGTTTTACCCTTAATTACCCTATTTACTTTTAACCGTGGTAAAAAAAGTAAAAAGTTACTATTCATCAAAAATTATTTTCATCTCATTGAACCACATTTTAGTCTTTTATATTAACCGTGTCTCTCGGATTTTCGAAATTACACTCACATAAGCGGTTAAATTAAGTTTTATGAAAAATTCAGTTTTTTTAACTACCACTTAGTGGTTTCACTATTCTTCAAAAAATGAAAGTTTCCAGAAAAATACCAAAAATTAGGCCTAAGATATATTTTATATTATGAATTCAAAAATGATGTCTATTTTACCAAATTCATAACATATCAGTTGCATTAATTAATTTAAAAATTAATTTCTGTCATCAAAACAAATAGCGTGTTCTTAAGAGATAATAACTATCAAAAGATTGACACTTGTTTATGTCTGGTTTAAATGTGAAATTACATCCAATGACCAAAATTGTATTAAATTGTAAAAATATATTCTAAATATAATTTAAAACCACTCAAATTAATAATTTATCACAACCAATTATTTCGATTAAAAAAGTTGTTTTTAATTAAAATTTAGTAATTTTCACTATTCATCAGAATATGAAAGTTATCCAAAAAGTACCAAAATTTCACCCTAAGCTAATTTCAATATTCTGAATCCAAAAATGAAGTCCATTTTGAAAAATAAAATTTATAAAATTTCAAAAAGTGGGTATTACTATTCATAAAGGCTAGTTCATAATAATATTATAATAATATCTCGTTTAGTGAAACTCGATATTGCGTACTACACACGCTATCGAGGAAGGTCGCGATTGAGTGTAATGAAAGGCTAGTCAGGGATGCGTGTTGTGCATGCTCCTTTTTGCGTACAACACAAGAAATTAATTAAATTAAAAAGAATACTTTTCATAAAATCTCGGGGTGTTACATGTTCAACATTTCGCATACACCAAACCTCTTTGGGTTTTTATCACAATTCATTATCCACAAGGCACAATCCCCATTTAACTAATTTAACCCATTATTATTACCATGGAAAACACTCCCTTAATATTTTACTAAGCATAGAAACATGATAATAAATCATTTTCACTCCAATTAAACATATAAACATTATTATCAAGTGTAACATGCCAGGATGATGAAGGGTTAAATGATTAAATGATATGACTCATGTCAACAAGGTGAACCTTCCTTTTCAGGAGACTGCATGATTAAAACTCCATAGTTAAGCTTACTTGGCCGGGACTTGTGATCAGGATGGGTTTTCTTTTGGGACGATTCCTAAGATGTGTGTGAGTGAGGAAAAAGCACACTGGAAAAGACATGCGTTGGCCTGTGGGGACTTTCACTAGTCAGATGACCCCTTTAGGAATGTGGGTGGGCCAGATGGTGGGTACCACGTTTATATAGGGAAACTGGTGGTACCTGGCGGGCCAGGACCTTACATCCATGTTAAAGAGGGGGTGTCTGTGCTATCACTAGGGCCCAGTTGCCACATTTGGAATTATAGGTGGTACCCAACATTAAGTGCAACACACTGCCTGTGTTGAGATGTAGGTCCCACAATGAGGATGTTGTGATCGAAGGGGGGGGGGGTGAATGTGACACCCTAGAATGATAAAGGGTGGGTTAAATGACTAAATGATATGACTCATGTCAACAAGGTGAACCTTCCTTTTCAGGAGCTTGCCTAATTTGAACTCTACAGTTAAGCATTCTTGGATTGGAGTAGTGATCAAGATGGGTGAACTTCCGGGAAGTTTCATAGGGTATGTGTGAGTGAGGACAAAGAAAACTAGAAAGGACATGTGTTTTCATGTGAGGACTTTCACTATTCAGATGTCCCATTCATGAATGTGGGTGGGGCCCAGGGTGGGGACCACATGTCACTAGGGAAACTGGTGGTACTTAGAGGGCTAGGACCTAACGACCATGTTAAGGAGGGGTGTCTTTACTTTCACCATGGCCCAATTGTCACATCAAGTGTTCTACAATATCACAGGACAATATTACTAATTCTTAGATAACATCTAAGTCCAGAAAGTATCAGTGCACCCCATGGGTGGCCCTACAAAGGTCAATTCATCCTTTATATGTCCCATGGGGACCATGAGGGTTTCCATTCATCATTTATACATTCATTATACCAAATATCATCAAAGGATCAAAATAACAGTAAGGGGTAACCAAGAAACAATCCCAAGCATGAAAAAATCTCAAATGAAACTAAGGAATATAACTTGTAGACCACTTACCTTGAATATGTTGATGGATTCTCCCTTAATAAAAGTCTTAGATCTAGATTCAACCAACACTTAATGCCTTAACATAGATCTAACCAGAAAAAGAGGGGTTTATAGGTTCAGAAGGATATGAGAGAAATATAAAAACCCTAATCAAGAAGTGGAATCAAGAAGGATATTAGATTTACCCAGACATTTGAATCATAATTGACAATACTCCAAATTACCTAGAGATGAGGGAGAATCACCCTTGGGAGCTCTTGGGAGATCTTTCACATCACTAGGGTTTCAAGGGGGAAGAAAGGAAGAAATACCGAGTTGGGTTTAAAATCCCATAATGGAATTTTTGTAAATTTATCAACTTTACTGGACTGCATGGTTTACCCACCTGGTTTTTTGAACCATGCACAAACTGTGCGAGAGCTATTGTCCCAAAATCATATAGTCACACGATTTCTTGGGATACTCTGCATGGTTTGCACTAACCTTGCACAAACTATGAAATATTCCCTGAAAACTCATTTTCCTACTTTTTCATGTCTTGAACCCCCAGAGAACCCCCAGGTCTTTCCATAAACTTGTGGAACACCTATTTAACAAAAAGAAATAACTTATACTGAAACATAATAAAAAAATACCTTAAAAAAATCTTGGATCTTAAAACCTACTCCCTTAGGAAAAACACTTCCTTAAGACACTCTTCCCATCATCATTAAGATTACGAAGAAAAAAGACCAGGCCACTGGGCTTGGATATCAGATTCTCACTCCCAAGTTTCTTCCTAAACTTTTCCAGGCTACCAAAGAACATGAACCAAAGGTACAAACTTTCCCTGAAAAACCTTCTCACTATGATCCATAATTCAAACTAGATGCTCCTCAAAGGACGTAAAAGTATCAAGCTTAACATCATGAACATTTATCACATGAGATGAATCAGGATGATACTGTCAAAGTTGTGAAACATGAAAATCATCGTGCATCCCACTATACCGCTGTGGGAGATCCCATTGGTAAGACCCTGATCCAATCCTCTCCACAATCTCAAATTATCCCACAAACCTCAGTGCTAACTTTCCCTATTTCTAAATGTGATGGTGACCCAAACTTGGAAACACCCGAAGAAACACAATATCTTCCACCACAAACACAAGAGGTCTACAATGCTGATCCGTATATGATTTATCCCAACTTTGAGTTGTCATCATACACATGTGAATCAAAAAAAACTTCCCCAACATCTCCTACATGAGACTCGATCCTAACTAATCAGATTCCCAACCTCTAACCAAAAGAAAGAATATCTACATGATCTCCCATAGAGTTCATCAAAAGGCACCATCTAAATCATTTCCTAGAAACTATTATTGTATGAAAACTCAATGAGTGATAAGTGATTTTCCCATGGACCACCAAAATCTGGGACAAAAGCACTCAACATGTCCTTTAATTCCTAAATCATATTCTCAGACTACCCTCCCATATGTAGAAGATAATCCGTACTCAACAACACATGGGTACCAAGCGTATTATGCAATCCATATCATAATCACGGTGTGAAACGCAAATCATGATATGAAACTATGGTTCTCGGCACACTATGAAATCACACTATTTATTGAACATAAAACTAACCTAACTGAACAACCGTTTAAGCCTCCTAGATTGGTAAGAAATGATCCACTTTAGTTAGCCTATCCAAAATCACCCAGATTGCGTCATTCTTCTGAGGATTCCTCTAAAGTCCCACTACAAAATCCATCATTACATCATTCCAATTCCATTCAATAATAGGAAATTATTTTAAAAAACCACCAGGATTCTTGTGCTCAAATTTTACCTTTTGACAGGTAAGTCATCATGCCACAAAACCCATAACTTATTTCTTCATTCTCGGCGACCAATATAGGTGACAGAGATCATGATACCTTTTACTCAATCCAGTATGTACTTCCCACTTTGAATAATGGAACTAACACATCAGATCTTCTTGCACACCTGTTGGCCCTACAACATGAACATGAACATTGAAAACTCCATCAACACTAACAACCAAACTAGAAGGTGACTCCCCACCTTTATGAACTTCTTTCATAGCCAAACACTTTAGATCTTTTAGATGGCACTCCTTGACCCAGATCAAAAGCACAGAATCCATCAATATTGATGCAATGGTCATTTTTTCATGCCCATCCTGTAGCTCCATGTGCATCTCAGTAAACAAAGACAAAATTTTCCATTCATTTTTTCATTCTTGAACCACCTGATTATAAGTCTTCGAGCTCAGATCATCAGCAACACTATTCCCTTTCCCCGTTGTGTAATCCAACTCAAAATCATAGTATTGTGGGAAATCAACCCACCTTCACTATTGAATATTCAAATCCCACTAATAAAATATGTACTTAAGACTATTATGATCTATAAACACTGTAAACTGCTCCACCAACAAGTAGTTCCTCCAACACTTCAAGGAAAAAACCACAAAAGCTAACTAAAGATCATGAGTAGGGTAATTTATTTCTTGTGTTCTTAATTGCCTTGAACCATAAGCAACAACCTAAACATATTGCATCAATACTGCCCCAAGTCCAAAACCATATGCATCACAGAACAAAGTGTACTTCTTAACAGGTTCAGGTAAGATCAGAATTGGTGTTGTAGTCAACCACTTATTCAATTCTTGAAAAGTAGTTTTTCATGCCTCCGACCACTCAAACATAACAATCTTCTTGGATAATCTTGTAATTGGTCCTTCCAAAAAATATAATTCTCTAATTATCCTTCGGTAGTATCCATCCAAACCCAGAAAACTCTGGATATTAGAAACAATCTAGGGATGCTCCCAAGGCACCACAACCTGAACCTTCTTTTGATCCACTAAAACACCTAACTAACAAATGATATATCCCATGAAATTTACCTTATCAATCTAGAACTGATACTTTGATATCTTGACATAAATCCTATGATCTCTTTGTGTACTTAGGATGATGTCAAGATGTTGGGAATGATGACCAAGAGTACTCAAGTATATAAAGAAGTCATTAATGAAGAAAACACGAAATGCTCCATATATGGTTGAAATATTTGGTTCATTAAAGATATAAACACATACGGTGCATTGGTCAACCTAAACGTCATCACCACAAAATGAAATAACCCATACTTACTTTGGAAATATTTCCTCGGTATGTCAGAAGGTGTCACCCTCAACCGATGGTATCTCGATCTCAAATCAATTTTGAGAACACCATAACACCTCTTAGTTGGTCAAATAAGTCATCATTCCTAGGAATATGGTATCAGTGCTTAAACATCATCTGATAAAACATCCTATAATAAACATAGAGCCTCAACGATCCATCAACCATCTGGGAAAAGAGCTCAAGTGATCCCCAAGGTGATGTAATAATATGGATAAAACCATTATCCTCTAACTCCTCAAACTGAAACATAAGTTCCTGGATTTCTTTCATTTCCATTTGATATTGAAAAATAGAAACTGGATCTACCCCTGAAATCAAATCAATTGTATACTCAACATATCTATCTAGTTGTAGCCCCAATAAGTCCTTAGGAAACAAATCCTGGAACTAATCCACCATATGAGGAAATACAGGTTGTTCCACTCCTCCATTATCAAGAACAGGGAATGCCACATGGGCCATGAGATCTCCCAACTACTGAAAAAAATGGAACTGCATAGCCTGCTCGGACATCCAAATCACCATAAAGGAAATAAATGTCTCCATCGGGAGATGTGAACATTACCCAATATAGATTACAGTCGATATGGGCTTGATACACCACTAACCAATCCATACCCAATATCAAGTCCAATCCTGACAACTCTAGAACAAAAAATTCCATAGGAAAGGATATCCACCAACCTATAAAGCACAAACTTTACACTAAATGATGTTCTTAACTCACACCCCTAACAGAGTATCAAGTGACATAACTCCACACACACCTTCCATAGTTAAGCCCAACACTACTATGAACTGTGCCGAAATAAAAGAATGTGTAACACCTTTTTCAAACAAAGAACTAGTGAGTGTGGAAGCTAAAAGAATCATACCTTGAATGGGAGATGGTCCAAATTTTCTTCTTCCAGGTGTAGACTGAATTGTGTAAAGATGTCCTATTTATATACCCTCGGATCGAGCCTGAGTAACCTTCTCTACACAACCCAACTGGTACAAATTATCTTGCTCTGAAGTTCCATGTCCACCAACCCTACCAGTACGGCCTATGGAGATCCAACTACCATCTTGATATGCTATAATCAACCCCCTTTCTACACTCTACATTGGTCTCTTCCAACCAACATTTTCCAACTACTTTGGGTTCTTGCAGAACCTCTACACAAGGCCCACATTTCCACATTCTCTTCACACAACAGGTGGTCGGGAACACTGACTTCGAACGTTCCCTGGTCTACCACACTAATAGAAGAAAACTCATTCACTAACTTGAGATACATGTTATTTTTTCTAGTTGTGTTTTCCACTGCTTCCCTATTTGAAAATTTTAAAGTGGCACTTTATACTATCAAAAGTTTCACCACTATGTTTTCCGATCGGAACCGCATTTCTACTTATGAGGGACTCTTTAGGGTTTCCTTCTGAGATGAGGTCTTGATCCATCACTTCAGAAAACCTCTTCTGCCAAAATATATTTACCTGGGATGTTATCTCATGCTAAAGTCCATCCTGAAATAACCTTGCCATCGCTGCCTCATCCCCCAGTAAAGAAGGAACAAAACGTTGCATGTCTATGGACCGACATGCATACTCCATTAATGAAATCATCCCCTGAGTCAAATATATAAAATCCATATAATTTTCATGGCTTAAGTTTTATGGGTAGTAATTCTCCAGAAAATTTTACAAGAAACATTTCCACACCATTCCCTCTACTTGTTTAGTCTGAACTAAGAAATCCAACAAACACATTTCTTAGCCCCACAACTTATAGGCTACTATCTTAACTCACATCTCAGAATGAGTCTCAAGATGGTCAATAATTGCATGTATAAACTCTATATAGAACTCAACTACCTCTAGAACACCCTATTCAGTAAAGGTTGGCAGGTGCTGCAGTTAAAACTCTCTAGTCAACTTGAACATACTCGGTGCAACCCTCCTTGAGTCCCATTCCCTAAACTATATAAAATGAGAAATTTTATCACTAAAATACTCTTCCATATCATCCTGAGCAACTAGATCTTATTTCTCCTCTACTGGGGTATAATTATTGTCAATATCCTCTTGTTTCCCAACTGGTATATTCCTTCATGGTGTAATTTCTCTACAATTCCAAACATAATCTTTTTAGAATGCAACCATGGAAATTTCCCAAATTATAAGGGAAGTCTCTTCCCTTGACATAAAAAAACCATTTCATATATACTAACCATTGGGATTTAATATATCTATAACACTACCCATAACCATCCTTCCTAATTCCATCGATAACATGGGGTAACTAACTCACATGGTTACAAGCCCTATCTATTACACCTTTTCAAAATGATTTCCTTATGCCAGTTTATTTCCGAAATATTTTAATTAATTTAGATTTCATTATCAAGAATCATTATTTAATTTTTAATTAGCATTACCACTTACACTTTTTTACCCATTTATATCATCTCAATAGACAACATTTTACCACTTTCATGAAAATCAAATGCATCTTACCTTTTATGTCCCAGACACATATCAAGTGTGTGTGCCTACCATGATGCATGTCACTTAAATACTTAGGTGCCTAAAATGATGCATGAATACATAATCTTATTAAATTTCATACAAGAGTAATATATCATAAAATAGTCACATAACACAACATGGGGACCAAGAAATAGTTAAATATCATCAAATGTAACAACACACAATAAGAACAACAATTCCCTCCCATGGTGACTTGGGTTTTCTCTCATACATGGGTTAACTAATCCCAATAAAGAGCTCATTACCAAGGCCCCAAACATCCTAATATTATATTTTCAATTTCCTTCCTAGAAAAATACTCTCTCTGATACCACTTTGTAACATCCCTGAGCCGAGTATCACTAAACTAGTGCCCCAAACCGAGTGGCCACTTGACCTGAAGCGTGCCTCCCCGTATGCATGAAGTTTCCAACTAGTAGTAAGGGTCTAATAAGTCACGTGAGGAGACTATACACTCATTACTAGAGTAATCCAAAATAGATCACAATATAAATAACAAAATAATATGAAAAAACCAATAACATGCATAACCATACATATCCCAAAAAGGGTACAACCTCAAGAAATAGTTAATATGTCATGTAAAGATACAATACCAAGTGGAAAAACCCAAAATAAAGAAAAATAGTGGAATCCTAAAAATGTTCCTAAATCCATGTCTAAAACAACATCAATGTACCACTCGATCATGACTTAACCCCCAACTACAGGGCACTTTCCATTTTCTGTCTATAATTATGAAATATTATTGGGTTCCCAATGGAGGTCCGAGTAGGGTGTCATTACAACTCAGTAGGCCACCGCCAATGCTGTTTACAAAATATCTAGTTTAAATTGATAGTGCATGCAAGTAAAAATGAATGTAAAGTAAATGAATGAAAATATGGGGCTAAGTAGTTAAAATATATTTACTTTACAATTAATATTAGGATTATTGTTCTAAGATAATTAAGTATATCATCTAATAATTTAGTTCATCATCAATATGTAATACATGGGTTAGACATTTACCTTATTCATAAAATATTCCTAGAATTCATCATTACATAGAAGAGAAAAATTTAATTATCTATATCAATTGTGATGATCATATCAAGTGATCCCCACACTAACCTTGGAGCCTTAATCCATGAATTTTCATTGAATACAACCATCGGGGGAATAGAGCATCTAAATGACTCCCCAACCCGTGCATTCCTAGGTATGTTAAAGCATAACTCCAACCCTACCAGTGGCTGGAGATTCAGTCCTTTATCCCACCACCAAACCATGTTCACATTCTTATTTATCCATTCACAACATTTATCCATATCCCAAATAATAAAAATAATACATATAAAAATCATGATTCACAATAATATGGGATTCAATGTTATGCTATAGCCCGTTAAGAATGCCAATTCACTATACATAATCCATTAGTCAAATTATATTTTCCATGTCTCATCCAATTAACCATATTCACCAATTCACAAGCCATTACAAATCCCATGTGTTCAACATTTCATGTACACCCAAACTCTTAGGGTTTTCAACATAATTCATTAGACACAAGGAACAATCCCAATTTAACTAATTTAACCCATTTTTATTACCATTCCAAACAATTTCTTAAGACATTAATAAGCATAGGCACATTTTAATAATTAATTTTCACTCCATGTAATCATGTAAACATTCTTATCAAGGGCTCTACATTGTCACATAACAAACTATCTCAGACATAGCTAAATTATTTGTTAGAAAAGTAATGGTGCACCATATGGGTGTCCCTACAAAGGTCAATTTATCCTATATGTGTCCCATGGTAACTATAAGGGTTTCCATTCATCATTTACACATTCATTATACCAAATCTCAAAAAAGGATCAAAATAACATCCAGGGGTAACCAAGAAATAATCCCATTCATGCACAAATCTCAAACGGAACTATGTGATATAACATGTAGACCACCTAACTTAAATCCATTGATGAAAGATCCCTCAATTCAAGTCTTATATCCCAATTCAACCAACCCTTGAAGACTAAACTTATATATCACCGAAAAAAGAGGGTTTAGAGCTTTGGAAGGAGATGGGAGAAATATGAAAACCCTAATCGAGATGAAGAATCAAGGATGAGATTAGAATTACCTAGATCTTTTATTCACAACTTACAACACTCCAAACAACCTAGAGATAAGGGAGAATCACCCTTGGATGATCTTGGGTTATTTTTCTCATCACTAGGGTTTCAAGGGGGAAGAAATGAGGAAATCCCATGTTTGGGTTATAAATCCCATAATGGAATTTTTATAAATTTCTCAACTTTAATAGGATGAATGGTTTACCCACACAATTTTCCAAACCGTGCACAAACCATGCAAGAACTACTTTCCCAAAATCACCCCTTTCACTGTTTCATGGGATACTCTGCATGGTTTTCAATAACCGTGCACAAACCATTCAACATGCCCAGAAAAATCCTTTCCCTATTTTTTCATGTCTTGAACCCCTATAACACCCTTGGGTATTCACATGAACTTGGGGAACACTTATTTAACAAAAATATAGTACTTAAACTGAAACATAAACAAAAAACTACCTTAAGAAAAATACCGAATCATGCAAAAATGGTATCAGTCTTTATCGGTCCATCATTCATTTTTGTACAAATGGTATTGGTTTGTTGGTCTTGTGGTTGAAAATAATTTTGGTTTAGTCCTTGAGTTAGTATTGTAAAAAGTAGTATGATCGGTGTGACTTGAAATATAGAGAATAAAAAAGATGTATCTATCTTATTTATAATGAACATATTGTTAACAGTGAGTTGGGTATATAAGTGTTTTAGAGGCAATTATAAGAGTGTTACCTTATTGTCACAGGTTCATACAATGAGAATACCATGACATGAATTGATATAAATGATTTCACAATGGGAGTGCATATTTAATTTTGAGAAATGATTTAACATTTGGTGAAAAAATGAATATTTTTGAAATGTATTGAAACAAATTTTGAAATATAAGATTTTGAAACGGAATGGTAGTGTTATTGTGACGATGAATTTATTTTCAAAATCTTGGTGGAGTTTTTAGAAATGTGTTGAAAATAGAAAGTGTAGAATTTTCTTAAAATCATTATTAGTATTGTTTTGATGTGATAATTTGAAATTATTAAGCGTTTATTTTCTATAGAGATGGATTAATGGTGTTTTTTTGTTATAGAAAATGGAACCCAATAGGTATTGAAGAAATCAACTGGAAGAGGCTACTGAGATTTTGGTTACACCTGAGCCACATGTGACCAAACAACTAGGTCAGAGTATTTTTCCAAGACTTTGAGAATGTTGATATAAGGACTAAAGGGATAGACCAAAGAAAGTGGATCATTTATTTTAGTTCCAAAAGTAGAATCCACCTCTCTTTCGAGGTGATTTGAAACCAAATAAGGAAGTGGTGTGGCTGAATAGGATGAATCAAACCATATTTTTCATTATCACACTAGCTGAGATGAATGAAAATTTAGAGATATACATGCTAAGGGACCTTGAACGCTAGTGGTGGGATTTAGAAGTTCAAGATAAATTAGATGAAGAAATTTTAACGGATGATTTAAAAGTATTTTTCGACAAACTATTCTATCCTCATACATTTAGGATTTCACAAATGATAAAAATTTGTATCTTGAAATAGGGAAACATAATAGTGATATATTATGTGGTTAAATTTATGAATATAGTCTAGTTTACACCCATCGTTTCTGCTATTGTATCCTTAAAGGCACACATTTTTGAATTGGATATGAGGGTATATATTTTCTCAATGATTTCCATGCATTTTATAATATATTATTTTGAGATGGTTAATAGAGGAATGGTGGATGAAAGGAAAATATTTGGTAGTATTGGTGGGGGAAGCATGTTTATTCCTACAGGGAATGGTGGTAACACTAATGCTGGGACCATGTCGAAGAGGGATACCTATTTACAAGATAAATAAATGACTTAAAACTAGATGGAAGGATCGATGAATCCTCCTCCAAAACAAAAGTGTAAAACCTGATGTTTTCAATGTGGTTTGGTTGAACACAAAATGAAAGATTGTATGAATCCACCTAGAGTATTCCACAATTTCATACTGATGGGGAATCTTCAGTGCTACTATCATAGTGCATCATGGTTTGGTGTTTGGGACACATCACATGTTTTTTAGATTTCATATTCTTTGATGAGAAGATGAAAGTTGAATAACTCTCATTAGCATAACCAAGCTAGACACAGTGAGTCCAAGAATACCATGACTTCTCTACAAGGACAGTATGAATAGGGAAATATAGAATAATGTTCATCAAGTAAACAATTATATGAAGATGAGTAAGTTATTGTGGATGAATAATATTTATCGTCAATGAAGGGAATTAAAATTATTTTTAATCTTACCCTTATGTATTCCTTTTTTGATATGGGTTTATCCCATTAGATTATTTCTTCTCATGCTATCGATTTTATGGGTTTTCATTGTAACACCCCAAGATTTTATGAGAAATATTCTTTTTAATTTCTTTGACGTATTTTGTTGTACGCTACACCAAGATTACCTTTCACTATACACAACACTTTATTAGCTTGTAGTATACGCAAACACTATTCCTGGCTTGTGTTGCACGCAAGAGGGACCTTCCTCAATAGTGTGTGTTGTACACAATACCACGTTTCACTAAACAAAAATATATTGTAATAATATTATTATGAACTACCCGTTATGAATAGTATTAACCGCATTTTGAATTTTATAACATTATAATTCATCTTAATCATTTTTTAGAACAAGTTATGAGAACAAAATCAATTTTTTCGTATTAAGGAAATATTTTTCAAAAAATACAGTTTTGCCGCCTTTTGATGGTGCTCCCACTTTAAATCTAGTTTTGACATGTTTATAAGTTCAATTTTATGAAAAGAACTTATTAATTTCAATAAGGATATAAAAATTAACTTTGGATAATTTTTTAATAATGTTTTGTTAACTTTCATATTTTGATGAATAGTAAAAGTACACTAGATTTTAATTAAAAACAACTTTTCTCATCAAGATAATTTATATGGTTAAATTATAAAATTGAATGGTTTTAAAGTATAAATAGAATATATTTTTACCATTTAATATTTTTTATGTCATTATCATTAATTTTACATTGAATTCATAGGTAAAAACATTTCAATCTTTTGCAATGTTTTAACTTTTAGAACTCGTTTTCTCAACAGCGGGATTAATTTTAAATTAAATACATGAACTTATATGTTTTGAATTTGGAAAAATGGATTCCATATTTGGAATCAGTAGGTACAAATTATGTTAATAGGCTACTTTTTATTTTTAGACATTATGAATAGTAACAACGGTATATTTTATTTACTACAGTTAAAGGTAAATCTGGTAATTAAGGGTAAAAATAATATTATAAAATTACCCTAACACTTGTATTAATATAATTGGATGATTATATTTCTTCATAAAATATAGTTGGGTCGAAATGGTATCTTTTGGAACCCACTTGGATGTGATTAAACCCTTTAATTTACTTTAATTAAAGAATGTGAAATATGTCTCACTCAAAAATTAATAATTAACGTACTTTTAATATAAGGTTATACAGAATATAAATTCAATTATAAATACTCATTTTAAAGATAATTTATTTCTATTCATTATGGTAATTTATTTGTGATTTTTAAGAAATATATAATTACCTTAATATCTTATACATCTATGTTGCAGAAACTATTTATTTATTGAAAAATAAATAATATAGTTTTTATTAAAATAATAATACCCATCAAAAGGACCATAAACTTGACCAAAAATTATTGGTAAAGTATATATATATACCCTAAGAATTCAAGGGTCAACTTGTGAACTATTTAGAGCCTTATAAAACAGATTATGACATTTATATTATTTTATTTTAAATAATGTCAAAGTTGTCACCTTCATACTTTAATAAAGATAATATTTTAAAATTTGGTTGTTTTAAAAGATAAATTATACTAAAAGTATTATTATAAAATATATTAGATTTATCTTCATCATAGTAGTTTATTTTTAATTTTTATGCAACAAATAAGTATATTAAATAATTATACAAAAATGTTGTAGTAATTATTTTATTAAGAGAAATATCAAATAAATGGTTTTAAAAATATAAAAATATAAATTATATGATCTAATTAATATTATCCACGAATTTTATATATAAATATGACATGTTAGGAATCTATTAAATATTTTTTTTTGAATATATATTTTTTTTGGATTTTATTTAAATTCAAATAAATGAATAGTTTCAAAATTAACACTATTGATATTTTATAAAAATAACATATTATTAAATTGTTCAAAAATCACAAAAAAATATAAAAATTATAAGATGAAATTTATATGGTCTAAAATTTCATAAATTATCCAATTATGGACAATTAACAATACATAAGTAAGTATTTGTAACAATTTAAAATTTAGAATATTATTACCACAAATAAGATTAAATAGACTAAATAAAGATAAAGAAAATTGATAAGGTTTAAAATAATTTCAAAACAATTCTAAAATTTATTTTATGATTATATTACAACCCTATCTAATCGAATCTTTGAATTTTAGTCATTTTGAAGGTTTTAAGTGGGGTTTGAGTGTATTATAAATTAATATTTTTGAGGTTTCCAAAAGTGACCCTCTCCTCTATTATAAAAGGGCACCCCCTACCTCTTCTCTTAACTCCATTTTAATCCCTCAATATCGGCCAACCCCTACCTATTCCTCTTCTTAGCCTCTCTATTTATATTATAGATGTTCTGGTATTCTCAAAAGACAAACTCTAGTGCCCTAAGATGATGTTTAAAAGAGGCACGTCGAGGAAGAGGTAACCTCTTCTACTGATTATTTCATGTTCCTTTCTTCTTATACTTCCTCTTCTTTAGTTTTTTCATTATAAAGTAATAACATAAGTATCACTTATATACTGATAGGTTATTATAAATATTTAACAATCCTATTTCATCTTCTATCCATCATATGAAAAATGAAATCACCGCGCGTGCGTACGTACGGCTTACCATCTCCACGCCGTGGTGTAATCTGTTTTTCCACCACCACCATACTTTGATGGGTATAATGGTGGAAATAATAACTATATATGATTATTATAAGATCATACTGATTCTGAGATATTATATCATCCACTCCAATTACATTAAATAATTATGGGAATGATATTATCGCTCGTACGTACATACAGATTACCGTCTCAATGACGCGATGAGATTCATTCTCCATGTTAACCATTCAAGTATGATTATAAATTATATATAATAAATAATCATGATATATATGACATAATAATTATATTGGATCTATTTATATTTTATTTAATTACTTCCATTTAATTTAATAAGGAAACGAAAACAACGTTCATGAGTACGTATGGCCTACCGTCTCCATGAATGGTGTATTTCATTCAATTTATCAATATATTATATATTTTTATATTCTTAATATATATATATATATACATCATGTTTTACATTCTAGAATTAGGTAATCATGGTCTAAGTAATCATATGAATAATTACAAGTCAAAACACGTACGATAAATGAAACAATATTACCCAAAACACTACTTTAAAATGGAATTGACAAATGAACGGGTAATATAAAGTCAAAAGTGAATCATATATGATATCATAAATATTATTTTGGTTCTGTTACAAGTTTATAATATATTTAAACCCACTATACATGAGTCTCGGATACAGAAAGAATAAATTGGACCTAAGGTAAGGGATAATTATTCCAATCTCGTTCTTATCCGGGATTGTTTATTCGTAAGTATTTACTAGGGTTATGTTTATCATCCATGTACATGTTTTTTTAAAATGTTTCAATAAAATGTTTACTATTATATCATGTATGTTTGAAGTCATTTTTACCCATTTTGACTTTTACCACATGGTATGGAAGGAATCTTCCTTTTGTTTATCATATGAGGTACTTTTGGACTTTTCTAGCAGAAGTACGAGAAGAATGTTTTTTAACTTATACGACATGAAGGGATTTTTAC
This sequence comes from Viscum album, assembly GCA_963277665.1. Taxonomy (NCBI): domain Eukaryota; kingdom Viridiplantae; phylum Streptophyta; class Magnoliopsida; order Santalales; family Viscaceae; genus Viscum; species Viscum album. Next base: position 406,404,674 of record OY728129.1, on the reverse strand, counting down.
GGTTTCATAACGCCTTATTTACATAAAGATTACTCTACAAGATTTCATGATTATTTTCAACAAAATAATTTTCTTTTAAAATTTCATGGCATTTTGTGAAAAGAAAATTCTTTTGAAGAAGAAAGGATATTTTCCTCATGAATTCATTTCAAGTGTTTTATCAAAACTATTTTCCTTCTAAGATGACATTATTTAGTATGTTTATGTTTCAAGTATAATGTCTCTATTATTTATATGGTTTGATTTTTCTTATGATGAAATGATATCTGTTAGTTTTATAGGGATTGTGTTATGATGTGATGATGTTTATAAAAACCATTTTATTCTTTTGGTTATGATGAATGATTTATGTTTATTTTATGAAACACATAAGAATTATTTCATTATGATATGGGTGTGAGCTATATCTACCTACAATTAATTGTGTACTGATTCATATCTCATGATATAGACATGGCTGGAATGGAAAGCAAAATCCGGTTTAGTAATACAGGGCTGGAACAGCTGGAAAACCCGGTTCAGTAATGGACTTTGTCCATTATGATGGTCTTGGCAGCAATTACTTGGATACTATGGAAATCATATCATGTACTTAATGGTTTTCCACAATTACATGTTCTATTCCCATGCTATTTTATCATGATTAATGTTCCTTTATGATCTATTCCTTATGTACTGCCAAGATTTATGTCATTACTCATGATTTTGATGTTCTATGTTCATGTTTTTACGTACAAATCTTTATGGATTGTTTTATGTTCTCCATTTTTACCATTACTGAGCATTTGAGCTCAACCCTTTTTTGTTTTCATTTCCCCAAAATATAAAGAAAGGTTTTAGGTAAGAAAACAAAAGGGGAAAATTTTTATGGGAGATATTGAAGATCTTTCACCATGATTAGATGATTATGTTATGAGTTTCTAAAGACACTAAACTAATATGGCCTTTGGGTGTCTGTTTTTGCCATGTATTAAGTATTCCACAAAAGTAATGTAATGTTTATGTACGTCAAGATTGGGTCTCTACAGTTGGTATCAGAGCGAATGTTTAGTCAACATTTGGAAACTTGGATGTGAAAACTTTAGTGAGATCCCTAAAAATATTTCTAAGGTATTTCCCTAAGATTAAGTATAAGTATAGTTTATATTCATATAATTCTGGTAATGATCATAGAATTAAAACTAAGATATTAGATATTTAAGGTTCTCTCCCTTTATTATGTTGTTTTCCTAGCATGATTTTTTCCTCTCACACTATTCTTTTTGGGTTTTAGACGATCGCTAAAACCCGAAGGAACCATGTTGATCAATGTAATGGAAAATCAATGATTCTCCTCTTGAAAAAACCAATGGTATTGGAGATGGAGTGAAAAATATTATTTCTATACTTACACAAGATATGAATCATTCTGGTATTCCAAATGAGCAGAGAAGGGAACAATATTTTATTGAGTCCTTCATGAGGAAACATCCACATTCTTTCAATGGGTCTTCTAATCCACTTATTGCGGAACAATGAATCAGTACCATTGAAAATATATTTTCCATACTTCGGTGTTCAGAACATGAAAAATTCATTTTAACTGTTTACCATTTAGAAGGTGAAGCATACCAGTGGTGGACTCTAATTAAGAATACAAGGCCCAAAGATGAAATTGAATCCATGGAATGGGATGAGTTCAAGAGATTGTTTTTCAATAATTACATCCCTTGTATTATTAGAACAAAGATTGAGAAGGATTTCCTTGAGATTAAGCAAAAGGATTTGTAGGTATATACGAGGCGAATTTTACAAGGCTAGAAAGGTATGAATCTGGATTTATCATCCAACCTGAAAGTAAAGTTGATCGATTATTCAGTGTCTTAAAACCAAGTCTTACAAGGGAATTATCTATAAGAGACTTCATTAGCTATGAAGAAATTGTGAATTGTGCTGTAAAGGTAGAACTGTAAGTTAGTGTTACATATCCATCTCATGGTTTTGACAAGAAACGAAAGATGGAGTTCAAGGAAAAATCTCAAAACAATGGTGAAAAGAAGATTAATGTTTCGTTATGATCAAAGTGTGGAAAGAAGCATGGTGGAGATTTTCTTAAAGGGTCTAGAAAATGTTTTAAGTGCGGAAAGAAGGTCATAAAGTAGCTGAGTGATGAAGTAATGGGAAAGAGGTAGCTAATGAAATGAATATAGAAAAGGCTATAGAGAATGTAACACTAACCCGTCAATGCTACAAGTGTAAGGAAATGGGGAATTATGCTAACCAATGCCCAAATCAAATGGTTAATTATGATCGAAAACAACAACCTATTAAGACAAAGGAAAAAGTTAAGTCACATGAGATCACTATTGGTGATGTTGAATATAAGAACGGAGTGGTGGAATGATTAAGTTTTTATGTAACAGGATTCCAAAATAATGTTTTGGAATCTCATTTATAGTATCCTAGAATTTTGGAATATCTATGTATTGGTTTATTATGGTTTTCAATAATTATATGGTACCGGTAACCATGAAAAGTGATTGAAATATTTTTGGAAAGAAGTTGATATGCGTATAATGAAGGGATAAAGAGAAAATAATATGGTGGATATTATTAATGAGCTCATGACTGGTACAAGGACAAAGTGTTCTCATGGTTTTAGTGTAAAGAATTTTTAGAATTTTGGTATGAGGAAGGAGTTATCTTTTGGCAGCATTCATGGAAATTCATGTTTCAAGAGAATACATGATTAATGTATTAACATATTTGTAATGTGACCAACAAGATATATCTTATGATATATGGGGGATAAATGATGGTATTCACATGTTTGGTAGATGACCTCTCTAGTAATATTTTTCTTTATACTATGAGAATGGATAGAAGTATTTTGGATAAGCCTAAATATTGGAATGAATTAATTTAGAAATCAGATAGTATTGTTTAAGTCTAGAAATTTTTGAAATTATTTCTGAAATGTTATAATAGTATATTTTTTAAAAAAGGACAACCCGTAGGATGGGTGACATCCCGTCGTGCCAGAAAAGGTTGCAGGAATCGAACCCACAATTGAAGTGCAACAAGCCTTTATCGCCTACCAATTGCCTACAAAAAGTCCCTGATTTGTAGGAATTAGTTTTAATTTATTAAGTGGTATGATATATGAATTATAAGTCCATTTTTGGAATTGTATACAATTATCCTCACCATAGATGGACTTATGTATATTTAATATCTTGTGCTAACATGTATTATGATAGAGAAATATGGAATGACCTATCATTCTATCGAATGATATGATAATACATAAAGAATGAAAAATTCAACTTCATTTCTTTAAATAAGAGATGAATTGGAAATTTTTCATTGAACGACCAATGCTGATATTACACTGAAATCTATTAAGTATTTATCCTCATCAAAAAAATCACCAACTTTAGGGAAATGATCTTGAAAACCAAAATTTTTTTCCTAGTACCCTCATATACGATGAATCAGATGGTACCTTAGATCATCAAAAATTTATGGATTTGTGATTATTGGATTTTTTATAGCCATGTTCTCTACCATTCTTCATCAGAACATGATGGTTAGATTTCTCTTCCATATCCATATTTTCACCTATATTCTCTTATGTGGAAACCCAGTGCTGAGTTACTTTGGGTGACCGTTATGTTTCTAAATTTACATTTTAAAATTAAGTTTTAGTATTCCTTTTTATGATGTGGGTTTCTATGAATGAAACTTTCATGTATTAAACGATTTATAACCCCAATGAATTTCGAGGGTGAAATTCAATTTAAGGGGGGTAGAATGTAACACCCTGAGATTTTATGAGAAATATTATTTTTAATTTCTTTGATATCTTGTGTTGTATGATACACCAAGATTATCTTGTGCTATACACAACACTGTATTATCTTGTAGTATACGCAAACACTATTCGTGGCTTGTGTTGCACGTAAGAGTGACCTTGCTCAATAGCGTGTGTTGTACGCAATATCGAGTTTCACTAAACAACGATATATTGTTATAATATTATTATGAACTAGCCGTTATGAATAGTATTAACCTAATTTTGAATTTTATAACTTTATAATTCATCTTAATCATTTTCTAAAACAATTTATGAGAACAAAATCAATTTTTCGTAAAAAAGGATTTTTTTTTCAAAAAATACAGTTTTTATGCCTTTTGATGGCGCACCCACTTTAAATCTAGTTTTTGACACGTTTATAAGTTAAATTTGAATAAATATACTTATTCATTTCAATAAGGATATAAAAATTAACGTTGGATAATTTTTTAATATTTTTATGTTAACTTTCATATTTTGAAGAATAGTAAAAGTACACTAAAATTTAATTAAAAACAACTTTTTTCATCAAGATAATTTATATGGTTAAATTATAATATTGAATGGTTTTAAAGTAAAAATATAATATATTTTTACCATTTAGTATTTTTTATGTCATTATCATTAATTTTATATTTAATTCATAGTTAAATACATTTCAATCTTTTGCAATGTTTTAACTTTTGGAACCCGTTTTCTCAATAGTGGGATTAATTTTAAATTAAATACAGGAAATTATTTGTTTTGAATTTGAAAAAATGGATTCTATATTTGTAATAAGTAGGTCTAAATTATGTTAATAGGATACTTTTTATTTTTAGACATTATGAATAGTAACTACTGTAAATTTTATTTACTACAGTTAATGGTAAATCTAGTAATTAAGGGTAAAAATAATATTATAAAATTACCCTAACACTTTTATTAATAGAATTGGATGATTATATTTAATCCTAAAATATACTTGGGTCTAAATAGTATCTTTTGGAACCCACTTGGATGGGATTAAGACCTTAAATTTATTTTATTTAACGAAAGTGAAATATGTCTCACTCAAATATTAATAATTAAAATATTTTTAATATAAGGTTATACAGAATATAAATTCAATTATAAATACTAATTTTAGATATAAAATGTTGTTCTTCATGATGGTAATTTATTTGTGATTTTTAAGAAATATATAATTACCTTAATAGCTTATACATCAATGATGAAAAAATTATTTATTTAGTGAAAAGTCAATAAAATAGTTTTTATTAAAATAATAATACCCATCAAAATGACCAAAAACATGACCAAACCTTATTGGTAGAATATATATATATACCTTAAGCATAAAAGGTTCAGCTTTTGGACCATTTGAAGCCTTATAAAATAGATTATGACGTTTATATTATTTTATTTTAAATGATGTCAAAGTTGTCACCTCTATACTTTAATAAAGATAACATTTTAAAAGCTGGTTGTTTTAGAAGCTAAATTCAACTAAAAGTATTCTTATACAATATATTAGATTTATCTTCATAATAGTATTTTATTTTTAATTTTTATGCAAAAAATAAGTATATTAAATAATTATACAAAAAATTGTTGTAGTAAATATTTTATTAAGAGAAATATCAAATAAATGGTTTTAAAAATATTAAAATAATTTTTTTAAAAGGATTGAGGCGCAAAGGCCTCTATATTAAATGAAAAAAGAAAAAATAGGAGAGGAACAACAAAGAACCACAAAAAAATACAGATAACCAAAACCAGAGTCCTTAACCCATTCAAACATAAATATTAAAATAAATATTATATGAACTAATTAATGTGCTACAAGAATTTTATAGATAAATATGAAATGTTAGGAATATATTAAATATTTTGGTTCGAACATATCTTTTGTGTGAATTTTATTTAAATTCAAATAAATGAATAGTGTCAAAATTGACACTATTGATATTTTATAAAAATAACATATTATTAAATTGTTTAAAAATCACAAAAATATTTAAAAATTATAAAATGAAATTTATATGGTCTAAAATGTCATACAGTATCCAATTATGGACAATTAATAACACATAAGTAAGTATTTATAACAATTTTAAATTTAGAATATTATTCCCACAAATAAGATTAAATAGATTAAATAAGGATAAATCAAATTGATAAGGTTTAAAATATTTTTCCAACATGTCTAAATTTTATTGAATGATGAGATTACAACCCTATATCATCTCATATTATAATTTGAGTCATTTTTGATGTTTTTATGTGGGGTTTTAGTTTATTATAAATTAATATTTTTGAGGTTTCCGAAAGAGACCTTCTCCTCTCTTATAAAAGAGAACCTCCTCCTCCTTCTCTTCACTCCGTTTTAATCCTTCAATCTATAGAAAACCCTGCCAATTACTCTTATAAACCTCAATATTTATATTATAGAGGTTTTGGTATTCTCAAAAGACCAACTCTAGTGCCCTAAGAGTAAGTTTAAAAGAGGCACGTTGAGGAAGAGGTGATCTCTTCTACCGATTCTTTCATGTTTATTTCTTCTTATACTTCCTCTTATTTAGTTGTTTCAATATAAAATAATTAAATAAGTGTCACTAATATACTTATATGTTATTATAAATATTAAACAACCCTATTTCACCTTCTATACATCCAACAAAAAATGAAATCACCGCCTGTGCGTACGTACGGCTTACCGTCTCCGCGCCGTGGTGTAATCTGTTTTTCTGCCACCACCATATATGGATGGCTATAATGGTGGAAATAATAACTATATATGATTATTATAACATAATACTGATTCTGAGATATTTTATCATCCAATCCAATTCCATTCAATAATTATGGGAACGATATCATCGCTCGTGCGTATGTACAGATTACCATCTCCACGACGCAATGAGATTCATTCTCCATGTTAACCATTAAAGTATGATTATAATTTATATATAATAAATAATCATGAAATATATGACATAATTATGATACTGGATTTATTTATATTTTATTCACTTACTTCCATTCAATTTAATAAGGAAACGAAAGCATCGTTCATGCGTACGTACGGCCTACCGTCACCATGAACGGTGTATTTAATTCCATTTATCGATCTATTATATATATTTATATTCTGAAAATATTTATATAAATCATGTTTTACATTCTGGAATTAGGTAATCATGTTCTAAGTAATCATATGAATAATTACAAGTCAAAACACGTATGATAAATGAAACTATTTTACCCAAAACACTACTTTAACATGGAATGACAAATGAACGGGTAATATAAAGTCGTAACTGAATAATATATGATATCATAAATATTATTATGGTTTTGTTACAAGTTAATAATATGTTTAATCCCACTATACAGGAGTCTCGGACACATACAGAAGAAATTTGACCTAAGGTAAGGGATAACTATTCCAATCTCATTCTTATCCGCGATTGCTTATTCGTAAGTATTTACTTGGGTTATGTTTATCGTCCTTGTCCATGATTTCTACAAATGTTTTTATAAAATTATTACTATTCTTCCATGTATTTTTAAATTCATTTTTACCCTTTTTTGACTTTACCACATGGTATGGAAGAAATATTTCTTTTGTTTACCATACGAGGTACTCTTTGACTTTTCCGGAAAAAGTACGAGAAGAATGTTTTTTTAACTTATACGGAATGAACAGATTTTTATGGTTTCATAACATCTTATTTACATTAAGATTCCTCTAAAATATTTCTTGATTATTTTCAACAAAATAATTTTCTTTTAAAATTGCATGGAATTTTATGAAAAGAAAATGATTTTGAAGAAGAAAGGATATTTTCATCAAGAATTCATTTCAAGTTTTTTTATCGAAACTACTTTCCATCTAAGATGAAATTATTTAGTATGTTTATGTATCAAGTATAATGTCTTAATTATTTACATGGTTTGATATTTCTTAGGATGAAATGATATCCATTTGTTTTATATAGATTATGTTATGATGAGATTATGTTTATGAAACCCATTTTATTCTTTGGGTTATGAAGAATGATTTATGTTTATTTTATGGCACATGTAAGAATGATTTAATTATGAGATGGATGGGACCTATATCTCCATCAAATTTATCGGGTAATTATTCATATCTCATGAGATAGACATGGATGGAACAGAAAGTAACATCCGGTTCAGTAATACAGGGCTAGAACGACTGGTAAACCCGGTTCAGTAATGGAGTTTGCCCACTATGATGGTCTTGGCAGTAATGACTTGGCTACTATGGAAATCATATCATGTTCTTAATGGTTTTCCACAATTGAATGTTTTATTACCATGCTATTTTATCATGATTAATGTTCCTTTATGATCTATGCCTTATGTACTGCTAAGATTTATGTCATTACTCATTATTTTGATGTTTTATATTCATTTTTTTACGTACAAATGTTTATGGATTGTTTTATGTTCTCTATGTTTACCCTTACTGAGAATTTTAGCTCACCTATTTTTTGTTTTCTTTTACCCAGGATATAAATAAAGGTTTTAGGTAAGAAACCAAAAGTGGAAGATCCTTATGGGAGATGTTGAAGATCTTTCACCATGATTAGAAGATTATGTTCCACGTTTCCAAAGACACTAAACTAATATGGTCTTTGGGAGTCTGTTTTTGTCATGTATTAAGTATTCCGCAAAAGTAATATAATTTCTATGTATGTAAATCTTTCAGCATCTATATTCATATTGAGATGATTCCATATGTTTTGAAACCTCAAACTCATCTTGGTCCAAGAGAGTGAAAAATGTTTTGTGTAGAGAATGGTCTATAATTATTGATTTAGCTTAGTTTATATCATATTTATCTATGATTGAGATGGATTTATATGATATAATCATGGTTATGGATTGTTTAATAAATCTTAGGCTCATATCAACTATTATACCTAAATGATTAGTTTTACGACTGATGATGGCATGAGGTATACCTTTAAAGGAGACTAGAATGTAAAGGAGAGTGCTATGGGATTTTTGGAACCAATGTAGGAAATATATCATACTAGTTTTTAGTGTTAATCTTGGAATCAATGGATGATCTAGGGGAGAAATGTTTTCCACTAGTTATCAGAATGTTTCCCGATATCTTCCTATAAATTTATTAGGGTTTCCAACCATAAAAGAAGTGGAGTTTATGATTAGTCTCCTCCCAAGACTAGTTAAATTTACCTTATATATTACCATATGGCAGAAATAAAATTAAGTGAATGGAAAGTTAAGTTTGAATATCTAGAAAGTATAGTGTTCATTCGTTCTAGAATGTCTTCATTGGATTCACTATTATTGTTTGTCAATAAAGTATTTGTTACTATATGATTATGTGTGGATTATCGTAAGTTTTAAAAAGTTATGATAATGAATCATCATTCATTTCCATGAATTTATGAGATATTCGAACAATTATGTGGAGATTAGTGGTTTTATGAAATTCACTTGTAATCCGGATACCACTAACCGTGGGTTCAAAATGATGATATTCCAAATAAATAATTCATAATTAGATATGACCATTAAGTGTATGTGGTTATGCCTACGAGGCTTAAAAATAAATGAGAAGTATTTTGGCATTGATGAATCAAATATTTCAAAGGTATATAGATTTATTTTTTGTGGTATTTTTAGATGACATATTGGGATATTCAAGGAAAATGGATGCGCATGGGAAACACATGATAACAATGTCTGGTATTTTGTAGGATCACCTTTTATATTCCAAATTATCAAAGTGTGATATTTGGATAAAAGAGGTACATTTCATTGGATATTTTATATTTGAAATAGGTGTCTATGTTTATCTAGAAAAGATATAGGTTGTTATCTCTTGGAAACCTAGGAATAATTTCTTTGAGACACACAACTTCTTTGGTCTTGATGGTTATTACCAATGTTTTTCATAATAAGTTTCATGACTAGATTCACTGATGATATATTTAAAAAGGAAACATTATTCAATATCATGATGCTAAGAATTTAATAAGACATTTTAGAAGCTTCAGGTTGACCTTAAATCATCACCGACCTTTATTTTTCGAGAATTAGGATAGGGGTACATGGTGTACTATGATTCCTTGGGATTTGGGTAGGTCTATGTTCTCAGGAAAGGTGATCATATTGTTTTTATGGCTAATTATATTTACAATTTATTGAAAATAACTACCAAATACATTATTTGGAGTAATATTTTTTAGTATATTCTTTGAAAACATGGAATCATTACCTATTTTGTGAGAAAATTACATTGTTTAGAAATCATAATAGATTGAAGCATATTTTCTCACGAATGGATTTGAACCTAAGGAAAAGAATCTAAATGTAGTGTATCAAAATGTTTGACATTAAATTGTTGTATAATATGGGTAAAGGAAATTTGATTGTATATGCATTAAAAATAAATTCATATGATTATATTCTAAAAGAGTATTTGGATCAGTGGCATTTGATGTTGGTGATAATTGAAATTAACTTGGATTTTGTAGACTGATTTAGTGTTCTATATTTATTTTAGGTTTCTTTTTTTACTGAGTTGTATTAGATATCTAAATAAAATTTTATATATGATTCATAATGTGTTGTGAAGATGTTGTAAATCAATTGTGGGTAGGCCATTAAGGTATTTATGCCAGATGGGGGGGTTTAATTTTGTGGTTTTAAAATTAGATGGTCATACCTAAGGTTTTTCATGAACAACATCTTAATGATTACCATCATTCAATATGTGATTTTTATTAGGGAATATAGAATATGTATAAGAAAATAAATAAATTTATTTGGGTTATTATGAAAAAAATGGATGAGTTTGTTTTGAGATGCCTCACTGATCAATAGGTCAAGGTAGAGAACCAGAGACTTGAAGGTATATTTCATTATTTACCTATTAATTTTTGGAAATGGGAGAAGAGAGCCCTGGATTTTAAAATAGTTCTTCCATTTATTTTCTGAAAAAAATTCCATATCGGTGATAGTGGACTAGTTCAATAATTTGCTCTATTTCATCCTTATTCTTGAATCTCATATGGAAGTAGACCTATTTAAAATCTATATATAAGAAGTTGTAAAGAGGATTGGTTTACCAGTTTCGATATTAACATATAGAGATCTTAGGATTACGTCTAATTTCTAGAAATCTTAACAAAAAGTCCTTGTGACTCACTTGACTATGAGTATGAAATTTCATCCTCATGAATATGTGAAATCGGATAGAACAATATGAATATCGAAAGACACGATGCATGATTTTGTAATGGAAATTGGTAGATCATGGGAGGATCATGTAATGTTAGTAGAGTTATAATATTAGAAAAATTTATCAGGCCTTGATACACATGAATCCTTTTGAATCATTATATGTATTTCCTTGTCATTCTCCTCTTTGTTGGATGGAAATAGGCTAGACATCTCTGGTTGGGCCAAGACTTTCCCAAGATACAATAAGGAATATTTATTTTATCTGTAAGAGAATGGAGATGTCTCAAATTCATCTCAAATTGTATTTGGATCATCATAGATGGTCACTGTCATTCTAAATGAGTGATCATGTGTTCCGGATAATATATCAAAGGATTGGGAATCTTCATTTTGGGGAAAAGGGAATGTTATCCTTTTGATACATAGGCCCTTTAGAGACACTTGAATAAGTTGGAGAGCTGTCATATAGGTTGGATTTTCCACCACAGTTCAGTGTCATGCATAATTTGGTTTATGAATCTCAGTTGAGAACGTATCATCCTTATATTTTCCATGTGATTCGATGTGGTCACGTTAACCTGGAGCCATATTATTAATTGGTACACATTCTAAAGTGTATTTTGGATAGTCAAGGGAATGTGTTTGGTGGAAAAATAATCGATATAGGGTTGTTTTTGTGTAAACATGGTCATATTCAGGAGGAGGCATGGGAACGAGAGAATGAAATGATTAGGAAACGTCTTGAACTCTTTCAGGGAGATGTGGGTTGTATAATATTTAGGAGCAGAATGTCCAATGGTGGGGAGAATATAACACCCCCTAATTTAAATTAAGTATCCTTTTCATTATGGTTGTATGTATGTAATGTGTTTGGGTGATGTTTAGGAAGGCTTATGGGACTTTTTGAATTTTTTTTGGGTTTTTTTAGAGGTGTAAGATTTGAGCATGGTCATTAAAAACCATGAGAATCATACAAAAAACTATGAAATGTGAGAAAGCAGGCTCTGTGTAGGTGCACTGTTAGACACACAGATTGTCCAAACTATTCATCCACCTAGGAATAACCTTGACTTTAAAGATAGATGAAAATGAAAAGTTAGCACACAATTTTCTTTCTTGTAATTCCTAACTGTGAAAAGTTAAAAATTAGATACTTAACTTGTGGATATCATTCTGGATTACTCATAAAGTTCAAATTTTATATTTTTTTCAACCCTAACTTGGTTTTGCCTCCTCTGAAAATCTGTGTAGGCTCTCCCCATTAATTACATAGTGTTCCCTTTGAGAATATTAGTGCCTTAAATTCAAACTTTAACGGTAAGTCTCTATTATTGATTATTTTACTTATATCTACTCGTTTTCCATCTCTTGGAATATTAGATAATTTTTTTTGCAGATGGATCTAGTTTTTGAGAAAAAAATAATGATTATATTTATTTGTGTTGACATTAATGAAGATGATTTAGTGATTTTTTTGGAGTTTCTTCTTAGTTTTGTTGAAGAATTTGCACCATTATTCATTTTCACTATTTTTTTGAGGTAGGTTTCTTCACTCTCTATTCCTCTTATTAGAAAATGAAGTGTTAATATCAAATGATTTTTGAATTGTGTGAAATTTATTGTGAAGTTGATTTGAAAATAATGGTGGAAACCTTATTTAGTGATGGTTTGTAGATTTTTAAATATTAGTTTTTGTACAATGTTCTTTATTTATATATTTTCACATGATGATTTTAAAATGTAAATTTGTTTTGATTGGTGGAAATGGGTATATGGTAATATTTTAAATAAAAGAAAATTTAAAAGTGGATTGAAATGGTTGATTTGGAATTGGTTTTTTAATAATGGTTGGTGTCTATTAATGTGCATTTGAGATAGATATATTTATGATGTTTCCCACCATCAAAATAGGTATGGATATGGATATGAACTTTCTCCCCTAATAATGGTTAAATAAGTGATGTCTCAGTGAAAGGATTACTTACCACTCAAGAGTATAGGGAGGTATATGGATGTATTCATGGTTAGATATGTGGATATGTGGAATATAATGGATTATGAAAAAATTATAATTTTTAAATGGTTTTAGATTTTTTTGGTTTCTTTCTATGAAAATGAAATTTTATATGGGAAATTTTTTTGGTATAGAATATTTTTTATATTCTGATATAAACTATTTAAAATTTATTTATATAAGTTATTTGATATAAATATGATAACATATTCTATCCAAGTCGTATGAGTATGTAATTTATTTGGGTAAAACCTATATAGCTTCATTACTCATCACCTTCTTTGGAATTTGTAGAGTTTTCAGGTCTTTTTTTTCAAGAAACAGGTAAAGGAAAAGTATATCATTCCATGAGTAATGCATCAGGAATCATTGGGATTTTTTAGGGTGTTGGGGCATGTATAATGTTGAGAGTAACGGAGTTGGTGTCTTACTATCTATGTGTTTTATTGTTTTTTATTCCACATTATACTCTTGTTTTTGTTTTTGTTTCTTTAGTGTACTCTAATATGGTGATTGGATATAGTTTGGTATTGTTATAAGTTAATATTATTGAGTTTTATACCATATTTTCAGGCATCATATGGTGGTTGTTTGGTTATGGTATAATTGGTTGTGATTGTTTTATTTTAAAATATAAAATCATTCTCAAATATATTGAATCCCCTGGAATTTATTGCTAGCAGTTAAAGTCCTCTTGAGGTCACCTAAGGCCTAGTAACAATCCCACCAATTCTCATACCAATGAGGGGTGTGATGTTACATGGGGCAATACAAGGTAAATAACTAGGGAATATAAATACCTTATCACAAAACAATTGTAGTTATTTAAACTCCACTAACTCAAAAATATCCATTCTATATATATATTCATTGATATAGGTCTTGCATCGTGGAATAAATTAATAGACTAGTCATCTTCATGTGCTAGTTGATGTTCATGAAGTTTATTTGAAAATACATCAATATATTCTTATAGAATATGTACATCCTCAATTTTAGGATTACTGTTCCTATCTATTGATCATATCTAATATTTTTATGCAGGAATATATTTTAGAAGAGATACTGGAGGTGGATCGTGACATGAAACAAATGATGAAGTCTCCCTTATAAATATATGTAATTTCATATCATCATCCAAAATCTTAATTTTTATCTCTTAGAAATTAATTTTTACATTATATTATTGAATTAATTATTTACCAAGGGTAATATAATATTGAACTATATGTATAATAATTGAGTCTAAAAATAGGGTGAATCTATGTGTCATAATGGAGACTGACTGACACATCATTGTTTTAGTGTGATTTTTAATAAGAATCTTCACTGATGACTCCCTTCTTATGATTCTTGGGAAATATATAATTTTCATAACTAAAAGGGAATATATAAATGGTTAAAAATATATAGAATCAAATAAATCAATAGGAAAATTTGAGGCTATCATTAAAATTGATTTCACAAATTTTTTAGGAAATTCAACCAGAACTATATTGATCATATAATATTTGTCTTCTCCCCTAAGGCCCTTTTGTGATAAGTTCCCTTGATTGATGGGACATTGATTTCAATAATTCCAACTATCTCTACAATTAAATCAATGGATAAAAATTGTTTCATTATTTCTCTTTTATTCATTATCCAGATGATCCTAATCTTGACACTTATAAAAATCTATCATTCCCATCAATCCTTTTTCTAGGATGCTTTATTCCAGAATTTTCTTATGATATAAACTTCTTAATTACCTTCTTCTTATTTAAACCACACCCTTTTTGTGTTCATTTGGATTATTCTATGCTTGATTTCCCTTTAATATATTGGATCCTTAATATTATTTCTATATTTTGATGGCACATAATACTATTTAATCATACAATGAACATGTTTTAAAAATTAGGTCCCTTTGGATTCTTTGACTAATCCCTTAATATAAATAGTCAATTTTTATTTTAGTATTACATATTTTATCAATAGATTATTAGGATAGTCTTGTAATGGTTTCCTTATACTTTTCAACACTCGCTTCTTCCATTTCCTTACGTTGAGGGACATTCTCTTCATTTCTATTTGATTATCACAAGGGAAATAATTATAAAATAATATTACATTGAAATATATCCTTTACATATTTTATAAATCTTATTATTCCTTATTATTCATGATAAATGAACACTATTAATCAACATCACCTTTAGGAATGTGCACTTCCATTATATCTTTTCACATTTATTGCAATTGAAGACCATAAATATATTCTTAAGGGAATAAATCCATTGTTAAGAAAACACTATATTTGTAGTTCTTCTATATTTTGGATTTCTATGTCACATGAAATAATCCAATATTAGTGTATAATTCCATAACACTTCATGTTTCACATTATGTTCTACAATATTATTCATGGCTTGGGTTGGATTCCCGTATATGTCTATGATTTTCTTAGCTCCAACACTAGTATTATTGTATTGCTGATTAGGGAAATAAAAACATTGGATAAAGTATTTTTGCTATACATTATTTCAGATTCCATTTGTAAAAAATTCATATATTTAATTATCTCATCATAATATGGAATTTAAATCATAGAGTAATTTTTTTGTAACACATAAAATAAATTTATTATTTTTTGTATAGATTATCGCTAAATCATAAACCTGTTTTTTTTGGAATATCCTTAAATCATAAAAATATTTTTAAATCATTCATGTTGGATTATAAATAAATTTTGAATTCACCCCAAAATATCCCCCAGGAGTATCAAACCATGTGCACAATATGGTTCCATTCATAATGAACTACAATGATGGTTAATATATACTTGACGAACTCATTTAGTGGTTATTATCTCTAGATTCATATACTCCAAAACCATGTCCTCTTTTAGAATACAGAGAGGGATGTATTCTCTAAGATAACCACCAAATATTTGATTTATCAAACCATTGCAACATTATTTTTTATGAATAATTATCCTCAAAGTCCCTTATAGGGGTATGTTATCTAATCTATAATATATTAAATCTATTTCCCAATGTTTCTAGTAAAAGTTTTCTGATACCAACTATGACATACCCAACAATAATAACCGATAATTTTTTATCTAAATTATTACATTGGATTATTATACAAGGAATCACATCACCAAAGATCAAAAAGTTTACCAATCATGAAGTAATAGATACATACATAATTCTTTTTTTACATTAGACGTAAAATATAAAACTTTGTAAAAGAAAATATTTTACATCCTTGAAACTCATTAAAATATTATTTCTTCATTTAGATGGGAAATAAAAAATAAGGGTGAGATTATATTCTTGATAATGGTCACATATGATAGAATTTATCATGAGTAAATAATGAATATGAAATATGGAATTGTGGATAACTGAAAAAATTTCATTTAATGAATAACTAGACCGCACATCTCATCCTTCTATAATATAAATGTTATAATCTAATGGATAATAATAACTGAACTCACAACTAAGGAAATTAATAATGTTAGATATCTTGATCATGGACTTATGCATTAATATTTTCAAATATGATTAGGAAAACACCTAAAACCCATTCCACATGGCTATCCAACTTGGTTTTCTTACGATTAATATAAATTCATTCAGAGAATATCTATAATTTTTCCATACCTAAAAGTTTATGTCTAATACATTACTCATACAATGAATGATCAAATCAATTCATTTGGTATAATTCATATAAAAAATACCCATATTGTGTAAATAATACAAAATAACATGATTTCCCTAATAAATGAAATAACATTCCTTATGAAACATCATATATAGAAATAAAATATGTTTTTGTAATAATAATATCTATGATACAATGAACTTGGATATAGAAGAGAAATATAATTTCCAATGTAATTTTATTACATGAATATGAATTTTTTGAGAGAATGTTAATGACAAAAAAATAATAAGAGATAAAAAATGATCAACAATTCATTAGAAAACTATATTTTTTTTAGTAAAACCATGTTTTTTGGAGAATAAAATAAATTTTAATTGAAATATATAAATTAAAATTTCATTAAAAATGTTCGTTCTAAACCCATTATAAAATTATAGAAGTATCTAAATAGTGTAAAATGATTATAGAGGCATTAAAATTCATTAACAATGGGTACATTTTAAAGGGACCCACATTGAATGTTTTTAAATAAATGATACAAAACACATTTCATAAAAAATTATAAATATTACATTTAAATCATGAAAAATTTCAAAAAAACACAAAATAAATTTAATAAATTATCTGAGAAAATGAAAAGGGTATATATAAAATAACATTGATAAATATGGATGTGGAAAAACATTATACCTGATCAATACGATAAATAAGGTTAAATTTTCTTTTATTCATTATATTCATTTATTCAATATAAAAATTGAATAAATGTTTGAATGAAAAATGTAAAATCATTAAATATCCATACTATATTAAAAAATGGAATTTAGGAAGGATATATTATATGATTCCTTAAAATAAAGTATAAGAAATCCCAAAAAATGAGATTGTAAAATAAATTCTTACACCTCTTTTTAAATTGTAAACCATGGAAAATGTAAACATGTAATGAAACTTGAATTACCTTAAATCAATTTATTTTCATTTTATATATATCAAAATGGATGTATATAAAAAATTTAATAGAAAATATGCACATAATACCAAATATGTATCAACGGAGAGGAAATTGAGATGAAAACCATTACCTCACACTTAAAAAAGGTTCAACATTATTTAAAATATCATATAATAAATTTATATTTTTTAAAATTATATTAAAAAACCATATATGTGTCTATAAAATCATATATTATCCATTTATTACATATTATCACCAATTTGTTAACAATATTTCATTATTTTATTCATTTCAGTTGTTAACTACTTTGTTTTTCATCTATGCTTTGATTTGGTAGTTATGGTCACTCTGTCTTGATCATGGGTATATCATATCCATGAAATTATTCGGAATATAAAAATCATACATATTCAATACAAATATATATATATATATATATATATATATATATATATATATAATCATCCATTAAAGGATGGAATGAGAAATGAATCATATTAGTTTGTGGAGGTGGTAGTCCAAATGTACGCACAAATAATGTCATAATTTTCAAATGAATTGATGAGTAATGAAGTAAATATTATAGGAAATGGACACTCCACCAGACCATTTTTATGGTTAAAAATATATTACATAATTTATTATTAAATTCAAAAATAATTCCACTTTTCTTATGAAAAAAATTTAATAAATTAAAAAAATAACCACCCTTTCTTTTCTTTTTGTAGTGCAACCATTATATGATAATCTTAATCATTTTGATTCATATAATATAATTAAATTACAACAATAAATAATTCTAATTAATTTTTAATGTAACATGTATAAAATATATTCACCAAATAAATAAATATAATATAATTATTTGATAATCCATGAATGAAAATAAACACATAAATCATGTATCTTGTTCCAAAATAAGTCTTATGGATAACTTACTTGAATTTTTGTTTATTACATCAAAAAATTCATTTATTATTATAAAATAATTAATATATATAAATATAATTAAATAAATAATTAATCTATTAATGGTGATATTTATTGATTATTGTAATTCCTTGAAACACTCTATATCTAATTGAGAACCCCATGTATCAATCCTTGTTTATTACATGCATCTTAATGAGATACATTTTTTCATATAAAATTCATTACTAAGATTTCATTTAGATTTATTATTTAGTTATTCTAAATATACCCTTATTTTTATAAATATAGTGTTTGATATCGGTTTAGATCCATAAATGTGTTAAATTAATAATTCAATCTCAATATCTGAATATATTTTAAGAAATTAATATATAAATACAATAATTTATTCTAAAATAATGAGGATATATAATAAATTTATACTTCCAAAATTTTGAAAAATTCTAAGATCATTTTCAAACAATATTTCATAGGGATTAGTCACGGAAAACAATCCAGTTATCATTATTTACCTTCAATTTTTATCATGTTATACTTCATAGAAATTACAATTTTTTATTATTTATAAATTTATTTTATATTATACATTGAGATATGTTCGACTCATAGCATATAAATAAATTATAAAAATTTATATGAGATCTATTTATGTGATAATATTTGAAAAAACAATATAAATTAGTCAATTTTTATAATTTATTCATTTAGAGAAAATGAATATGTTTTTAATGATAGAGCTAAATATAATAGCTTAATATTTAATTTGATATTAATTAAAAATTACTTTAAAAAAGGTGTAAAACTAGATTTTATTTTTTATTACCTAGAATCATTTGTATATAGATTTCCCCATCGACTAAATCATTTAGATCATGAACTTTAAATATGGTTATTACTAATTCAAAACACTTATTCTAAGGCCTTTATTCCATTTGATATCAATTACCTTAAACAATCATATTATTAGTACATGAATTATTAAAATTTCTTTAGTAACTATTGATAAGTCAACACACTATGGGCTCAAAATGAACTATGTTTCCCTTATCAGAATACTTATTAAGAAATTTAGTTATATATATAAAATAATAATAAAATATTTATTGATAAGATTTTTGTAATTGCATTACTTTCCACTTCTAAGAATCAAATTTCCTAAGTTCTTATTTCAATAAACTTAATTTTTGTGCGGTTATAATATTTTTTTCACCCATATATAATGTGAAAACATCTCATTAGTATGGTTTATATTCCTTTCAAAATTAATGAATATTTATTCCAATAATAATCAATAAAATATATTTTCTGATTTATTATATAATAATACACTTTTATATAATTATAGAAATATTATACTGATAATTAATTTTGGAAACTATTATTGGGAACATTAGTAACCCAATTAAACTTTCCATCAAGATTGATTTCAAATGTATACTCACAACTTGATAACATGGTGAGGTTATCCTAATATGTCCAAACTGAATCATCTCCCTTCTTTAGTTCAAGGATATTCCTTTATATATTAGTAATTAGTATAGGAGTAAAGTATATTATAATAAATAATTTCATGAATAATAACTAGTTAATAAAAATATTTTTTCCATCCATCATTTTTAAGGATTACCTCAAATAAATTTCTTATAAAATGATTCATTAGACCTCTGATAGACTATATGATCTATGAATCCACCTAATAAGGGTGATAAAAACATCATGAATTGATTTTACTAAGGAAATACATGAGGTGGTTATTTATAATTTTTAACATGGTTTTTTCTACTTCTCATGATCTAGTTATCTTTTATTTGATAAAAATAATATTCTCAGGTCCCATAATATAAAGTTAAATATTATAGAAGTCCTCTAATTTTTTTATTATAGTTGTTATTATTAGTTTTAAATATCCTTCATAAATTTATCTAAAAAATTAAATAATATTATATAATAAAATAAGAATAATAATTTTAATGTGAGATATCATTCCATTAATAAATTTAAATGAATATTTAAAAAAAATATTTTATTTTTCCTCTGACACATAATATTTTCTCCTTAGGATTTTTCTATACTATTTGTAAAAAATATGAATAACTACTTTAATTGAAACTAAAATTACCCAAAATCAATATTTTATATATATTGATATAATTACATATATTTTAAAAACATATTTATTTAAATTCCAATGTTAATAATTAAAATTTTTATAGAGATCAATTACATTTAATTTAATAATGTAGAAAAATATTTATTCATGTAATATTTTAGATCTATCGACCTCTCGTATGAATATTTTATGTTCTAGTAGACTATGATCTGAAACCAATATAATTGACCTTAAATAATGAATAATGTTTTAGAATGTGAGAAATGAAATGGTTCAATGACACAGTGTATTCTAACAAATAAGTTTCACACCCCATACATGAAATAAATCACTATAGTAAAACCCTAAACTAACTCCCAATGTATAAAGAGTAAAAAAATTTACCACTCATCACACACACTTGAACAAATATGGTTTGAAATGAGTCCCACTCCATAATAAACATAATAACTCCAATGAGGGAATAAGATAAAGTCTTAATTAGTTATATGTTCCCAAACATGAACTCTACAAAATAGAAAATGATGAAAAAACAATACATCCAATCTAAAGTAATAATAATAACAATCTTAATTAATAAGAAAGTGACACTGAACTATTTATTTATAAAAAAATATTTACATTCCAATATGTTTTGGTGATTCCCTAGATATATAATTATTATTGATAGCCTTAACTTGATTAGGGACACCTCTAGATACCTATTAAACACACTAACACCACCCAAAATGTATTATGATAAGATCCATTTTTGAACCTCATCAATTAACCATTCTATACATATATAATGGATTTTCTATAATTTAGACTTTGACTTTGGATCCATAAGTGTACTCCCACTTGTCCTACAAAATTATCATAATTATATCTTTTTTAAATTATTTTTTATGATATGGAAAGAATTTTTCACACTAATCCTTGTAATATTACACTGGTGTAATGATTTTAGGGATTCCTCAAAGTCAATAAGGAAAATTTTGAGTAGCCATTTTCCTCTTTATTCAGTTATTTCTTCTTTGATATTTTGAATATTATCTATCTAATTATAATGAAATAAAAAATCCACCAATAAATTCTTTGACTCTATTTTTTATCAACATATTTAGTGGATTTCAATCATGGTAACTTTAAATAACTCCAAAACCCAATTATAGAAAATCTTTTAGATAAAGTGATGGTTCATATGATATTTTTTATCCTATATTGAAACGTTAGATTTATCATAATATAAATCATGCTCCGAAAATCATAAAACAATATTAAATTTCTCTACCTTCTAATGAATTACTCTAACAATACCTTTAGCTATATTAACTCCATCGAAACTTTTGGAATTACAACGTAATCAGATTCCTTGGTTTATAGTAAAATAATATGTTGTGGTCAAGACATCCTTCCCATAGAATCCCCTATATTTTTAAATATAAAGTCATTGATACACTTTCATGAATGTATATATTTTACATAGTCTGTACCCACCAACTATTTTAATGAATCCAATGTTCTCAAATATAGTTTTTTGTTTGTCAAACCTTTTAAATAGTATATAATACATTTCACTACATCCTAGTTTTCAACACCACAGTTCACCATGAATCCAATAACTAATCCAACCAAATTCATGATGTTTTTCCTTATATAATATATTTCTTACATCTAACTTCACAATACAATTCATATGGAACCTGTTTCTTATATATAGTAATTTATTCTATTCTACATGTATTCTTCATTGAAAATGTGAAGTGTCCAGACATAGGGGTCACCTTAATATTAGGATCACTTATTTTGAATAATTCCATGATATTTTGGTTATATGTAGATGAGATATAAAAAATATTTTGTATAGAAGTACATTTAAATTCACATTCCTAAAATATTCTTGACAACATCTGGATTTATTATCATAAAACTTCCATAAAAACAAACCACCAACTCTTCTAAAAAGTCCTTAAAAATTCCATCATGGGGAATACCATCCATCAAAAGAATAAAAATAATGACGCTTCTATCAGGAAATACCTTCTAGTAAATTAAATGACCTATATTACAAAAAAACATCTACTTTCAATAAAGACATAAAAAAACATGTTCAAATGTCTCTATTCCTATTTAATTATATATAGACTAAATTTTAGATAGGAAAACCAAATCACTAATTCATCTTTCAACAAAACATTCTTAATTGTTAATTTGGATCTCTTCCTCAAAATAACCATGAGTGAATATAATAATAAAATATTGGGAATCCTAACATTAACCTTCCACAATAGTAAGAGTGTGAACTGTTTGATTTTTTTTGTTCTTTAAAACTGGATAAAAGATATAACTAATATATACTATTTTAGTTTACTAAAATCCCCTCATATATAACCTCACCATATAAAATTTCTTTCCATACAATTATTTTTCCAACCATTATAAACATTTATTCTAAAATATTGCCTTTCATAATCAATATTATAGAAGTTTCATATTAAAAAACATGAATAGACTACATATCCTGCATCATTTATAAACCCAACTACTTTGATTCTCTTAGAATTATGACCTCATATATGATTTTATGTTCTCCACCCTCAGTAATAAGAAAAATGTTCATTCCATAATCAGACATCGTTATTGGTCTATAGGCCTTGGTAGACTACCTCGCTAACTATGGTTTAGATCCATTCAGTCCATATGTTTTAAGAACTACCTCACACGAATACGTAGTCTTACATAATTATAATAAACAAGTATATGTTAATTTCAGAACATGATCACGTAATTTAATTACAAAAATTCCTTGTACCACCCAGACTTCTACACTCCATGAAGAAAATAGTTCCAGCAAACATCTATAAAGACTAACCTAGAGGTACTTCATTGGATTTTATCTCTTATGTTCACCTTCCAAAATATTCATTTCCTTTAATTGGGTCTCATAATAAAGTTTTATATTTTTGGTTATGATAACATTCTCATTGATTTTTATCCCATATAAAATATCTATAGTTTTCATCATTATACCCAATAAATAATCTCATCTAGGAATCAACATATAACTTGTACCGTTCCCTTGAACAAACCTCTAAATATGGGATATATCTAAAATCATTAATGGATGAAATTTTATTCAACCTTGAATTTTAATGTTCCACTGGTAGTGCCTTCCCCATGAATTCTGAAAGACTCCAATTCACATGATAAGCTTCAAAGGTGAACTTTTTCATATAAACTCTATTAGTGAATCAGAACGTTAAAGAATTCTTATAGCTCACATATTCAATGTTAAACTAATTTAATCCTCTAATATTCCTAGATATATTTTATTGGGTTTGATATTTTCTTCTTGGGTTCCATTTATCAAATATCACTTCTAAATTCCTTAATATTAAACACAACTTTATTTTCAAACCACAAATACTAAATATTTATTAAAATATCATTCTCCACCATTGATTTCTACCTGATTATGGTTATATAAATCATATACTTATGTTTTAGGGAAGAAAAAATTCCATCTATGTGGATTCAACCATAATGGTATCATAAAGACCTACAATGAAATTTAACTTGCATTTTCACCCATATATCCATAAAAACTGACTTGATCTTCTCATTATTTTTTTCACTTGTACAATTATATAATAAACCCATTATATTACTTTATAAAGATACACTCATAACATTGTAACCCCAAATAATTGTGTTTTATTATTCCAATCATTTCCAATGTCCTTATACATTTATCTCCAATGTATCCTATGAGATCATTCCAAAACATTTCATTTCATTAAGTCGGTGCTTCAACATGCATTTCTTCCTCTATAATATTATTCATGTAAAACTTTTCAACATTAACACCACAATACAAGACCCTGTATCATTGTGTGGAATTATACTATATATCTATAAAATTTATATATAAAAATGTATCATCCATATAAATTACTAATATTAGGTTCTTTCATAGACTAGAGATGTGATAGACAAACAAATATATCATCACGAATTTGTTTTCTGACAGATCATTCACATAATCATTTCCAATTATATTTATGCTTAACCATCTATAATGTGAACCTTCCTAAATATTTTTGATAAATTATTCAATATGTTAACTTTATTAAACACTGAGTAGAAAAGTTCCCTATATCCATGAATCTATTCCTTCAAGGATTTTATGACACATAGAATCAATGTTTTGTCTTCCTCAAATATGAGTTCTACTGATGTACTGTAAGAATAATTTTTTGAATTTAATCATATTTCATGATATCAATTTAAACATTATCCTTTATTTTTAATGTCCCAACAAGAAGAATCAAATAACCTAGATAATTTTCTCTAAATAATTACTCTATAGTTCTCACCCATCCTCAGAAATTAGATTTTCCACTAGGAGTAATTTCACATAAAATTTTCTCTAAATAAAGTTTTGGAAACTAATGATACTTCTATAATTTATATATATTCATTAAAAATCATATATCATATCACAATAAAAAATAGTCCATTCTTACCACTATATTTTCTCTTTATGATTAACATATGATTCCATGATTCTAAAATAAGGAATGAAAGATTAAAAAAAACACTTCCATAGATAACCTCACTCCAATAGACTCTAATTTTTTTTGAATCACATTCAATTCATTTAAATGTTCATATATTAACCTCAATTATGAAATATATATATATATATATATATATATATAAATAGAAAGTTCACTACATTTGAAACACATTATTCATTTTGATTTACTTCTCAAACTTGTGGGAATCCATGGTTATATTTTTCACATTGGTCTTCACCACATTGATATACAAGGTAAATGTTATGTAATATAATTATATGTTTTACACATAAAACTTTCTATTTGATCCCTTAAAAGTTTTTAATATTAATTACATATACTTTTACCCCCATCTATGAATGATATTGATCTATATAAAATACATTTTCCTCAAATATCCTACTTTATAATCCAAAATATAAAATATCAAACATGTGAATCTATATATTTTATTATTTTATATAAATCCATTTGAATTAGTAACTTCTAGTAAAATTAAAAGAAAAAAGGGAAAAAACCCAACAACCATATATATTTCATATAAATATAAAATGATTCAATGAACATTATAATATATCCTTTATAAAATCTTTTAACTTATAAAAGAATATCCAAAACCATTATCATGAACATAAAATGTGGAAAAAATATCTAAAAGGCATGAATAATAATAGTTTCATCCAGAATATCCAAACTAAGAAATACCACAACCTATTCAAGTAATGGATTTATATAGACAAACCCTAAGATATCTCCCCAAATGGAAGAAAATAAATATATTTAAAGAATAATAAACATCAAACACTATTAATTGATTTGTCTTGGAAAATTTCCTACTCTATGGGAAATTCTATAAATCCAATATATAAATAATATAAATTCTATCATAGTTAGAAGTGCCTAAACCGGAACATGACATAAGTGAAATAAGAAGGATACATTACGACCAATCCAAGGTAATGAAATTAATAAGTATCATATATAACAAATTATTCCACTCCAATAAACTTATAGAAAAAACGAAATCATCTAACCATTTTATTCAATTACACTAACTTTTATCAGTAATATTTATCCATCCCTTAATCCTGTACATCAAAAAATTCCCATTAAATGCACTAAATTTAGACATAACATTTGGTGAATAGATCCTAGTTCAAAACTCATAATTTTTTCTTTCCACCGTTCAAAAATTATGATATTGGTTTTTAAATATAAATAATTTTTTTTATATTTATAGTATAAATACTTCCCAAAATAGATATTCAAATTCCAACTTCTAAAATATCAGTGTTCTAATCCAAAAAATAGTTTTAACCCAAATCCTAACAATTTATACATCTTGGTTTCCATAATATCCCCAATATTCTAATAAAATTAAAAAAAAAATTTAATCATATGTAATATTTTAGTTGACGGTAAATGTATTAAAAAATATAAAGGAATAATCCTTTATCAAACATGATTTAGAGTACAGTAAAATCATGAAGTAGAATATTAATGATCATGATAAATAAATAATACTGGAAATTTTACATTGAGATAAAAAATATATACTATATTATTTTATAATAAAATATTTAATATCTTAATAGAACATATGGTATCATAATTTGTCCTAAATTATCATCATGGAACATAATATATCAACATGGAATGAATGAAATGAATCATTACAATAATCATGACATATAGAGATTAAAAAATATTACCAAGTATTATCACCAAGTAATGATGATCACATTTCCAAGGCTCAAAACAATGGTATCAAAAATTTCATTCCAAGGATCACAACCATTGTTTTATATGTTCAAAAAAAATTTCAATGAATTATTACATTCTAAAAATATTATTCAATACCAAATGTATTAATAGGAGTTACATAATTTAAACCCAGTCCATTACATGTAAATAATAATAATAAAATAATTAAAATATTTAAATGGACACTTAAAATAAAAATTCTAAAACACAATATCCATTATTATAGTTATACATGAGTAAATGATGTGGGTGTAAGTCTAAGAAACCCATTGTTAATAAATTTATGTGGTCATATCGATGGATACTTTTCAATCAACATATGTATTATAAAGTATTATTACAAATTTTTTTGTTCAATATAGACATCATTAGTAGGTAATATATTAATTTATATTATTTATTTCATGAAGAAATATATGAGAAGAAAGGTTTTCAATACCATTGGATAATATTTTACAATGGAGTATAATAATTAACAAAAATGGGTGTGATAGAAAAAACTCATCATAAATATCATTTTTGTAAAAATGTATGAAATCTTAGTGATTTACCAATAGGGTTTAATTGAAATGAGAGAAGTAAATAATTTTACTAAAATAACATATTATTTTCTTAAAAAGGTGATGATATAATGTTTCACCAATGAGGAAAAGTTATGTAAAATACCCAAAAATAGTTCTCCCTTGTTTAAAATGATTATGACATGCTAACGTTCCATTGTATTAAATAAAGGACAATTGAAACTTGTTACCTAAAATTACCTTTGTAGACAAATGCCTAAACATCCATTTATATGAATACATAAAAACTATGATAAAGGGGTTTTTTATTTTGAATATGCTACATTAAAGGGTAATTTTCATAACTAAATAATAAAAAATCAAATAGACTATACCTTAATGGATAAAAAATTATGAACGAATATGATATTGAATAAGAAATAGATTTCCAAAAAGGCACATATCAAAAGAAAATTATGAATGGGATAGATTGAACCTTAAATTTCTTGTACATCTACTAGAACTATAGGAATAACCCCTATTCCGAGACCAATTATGTCACTAGTAAAAATATAAATTTTATTAATACTATTTATTTTATCTTATTGGAATTAATAAGTAATAATTTTATTTCAAGAGAAAATTATAGGTTTAAGATAGATAAAATTGAATCCCTAACCATTTATAAGATAAATGATTTGTTAAAAAAATTAATAGATTTTTACGATGACTCACATTTTCTATCTAATCATAGATGATATATATGTTTCTATACATTAACTTAATAAAAATTAAATTTATTCCATAAATTAGTTTTAGGTGGCCCAAAACTTATTTTATTTCCTCTCTATTGAGATTCTTACTGAAGTTTATTCTTCTTCATCCATGCATCCCACATTCTTTATCTTTTTTACTCATTATCAATATGTGTACATTCTTTTAGATGTGATCGTATAAATAAACTTCCCTCTTATTTTTCATATTTTTAAATTTCCTCCCTTTACATTAAATTTACTATAAAATGATATGGTTTGTATTAGAGGAAAATTTATATGTGGATTTCCAATTTCAATGCTTGTAATCATCCTCAATGTAATTTATCTCATCATTTATAGTGGTGTAAAATATTTTCCCAAAATTACCTCAATTTCTAATAGTTAGATATATAAAATTATATAAATGTACATATTCATGGATTCTTGAATGTTTTAAATTTTATTTTTCATTATAAACTATTTTATATTTGATAAATATGATGATTGTTTTGCAAATAAATTTTTATTTATTATTGATTAACTTTCCATGTGAAAATTGAATTAATAATGTGCATAAAATTATACTCTTGTCGATGTTTTTAATAATAATTCATTGATAAAATTTAATTTTGATATCATTAGAAAATAATTAAATTAATATTTATAGAATAATTTATTAAAAATTATAATTGATAAAGATTGTGATTTTTTTTAAAAAGATAAATTCTTATTTTGAATGGTTAGAAATGATTTTATTTATATATCTTGACAAGATTTTTGTTTTAACCACTCTATTATTTATATAATTATGGAATTATCTTATAATAAATGAATGATATTTATATTAAAAGGGATTTTTGTTATTGGATTTTATTTTTTGTGTGAGATATTAACATATTAAGTATTGTATTAAAATGATTAATGATTTAATTTTGAAAAATTATAAGACAAATTAGGTAAATAAAGGGGTTATGATAATGATTATATATCTAGGTTATGATTTATCTCTACCTAATATCACATTATCTATATATGATTATTCTCTATCAAGTGTGAAATTGTTTAGTACTTATATAGAATAGTTTTATAACATGTGATCGTACTAGTTATGATTAATGTATACCCTCTATGTATTCTTATACTTAGGCGTTATGCTCATGATTTAATTCTATATAAATTATTTTTTAATTGGGTATAGGGAACCTAGATTTATTCCATATCCCCAAAGGTAGTATCTCATGATACCTTACGATATGATCTATTTGATAATATGTATTTAATTTATAATTTTACATGTGTATAACAATTTTTTTGATTGAATTTAGTATATGTATATTTTTTTAAAAATGAATAATTAATATTTATTATTACATGATTCTTGGTTTTAGAAGACAAAAAATAATATTTACTTACATTTATTTTAAACTTTCATGTTAAGGATTTTTATCTAAAAGGATTTTTATGTATTATTAGAAGTATCCTACTAGGAACTTTCCTCAAACACTATATAAAAAATCATAGTTTATGTAGACTTTATTTCTTATTAAATTATTAAAAGAAAAGTTTCACACTCATATAATGAATTATGTTATAACATATTTTGGTATTGAGGATATGATGTTTAGAGGCTGAACACTTCTCAAAAGGAAATGGGATGTGGTGGTTTATTTCTTTACTCTCATATGTTTAATCTCAATTGATTACCATATATTTAAACCCATGGAAACATTTTTAACCTCTTATAGAGTATTTTGGGGGAATTTTCAAGCAGAAAACCACGATATAAGGATTTTAAGTAATTATACTTCTTGAGAAATGGTGATATCTATAGTGAGACATAGATAATAAACAATTATCTAGTAGTTATAAGATTGTGTTATAATATTAAAATATTATAATTTAATAATTCACATAACAATTATTAATATTTTTTTAACTTATGAAATAGAATATTTGAGTAAAAAGTTATTTTAGTGACTTCTAATTCCATATATATCTAAACTGAATAGTTTGAATAAATTATCCATGATATGGTATTAGACACTATTTTTAAATATATGTAATATGTTTTCTTATTTTAAAAATCGCGTTATTATTTAAATAAATATTAAAATATTACAAAATGATTTATTTTAACTATAAAAGATTCATTAGATAATGAAATTTATAACTATAAATAAATAAATCATTTATACTAAATAAAATGATTATTGTGTGTGGTATATATATATATCTTAATAAAATTAGTACACCTTAAATATAGTGACCTATATTCGATAGTTATTGTTCGATATTTGAAAACAATATAAGGGAACACATCTATAAGGATCAAATATTTTAGTATTCTTGGTATACTAGATACGTATATAATTCTCATATTACAAATGAAAAAAATAAATATGACATGAAAATAATTCAGAGAACATTATTAATTATTTTTTAAAATATATAAACTCATTCATCGACCACTTCTTGGTATCTTAGATAATAAAAATCATAAAATTAGGTGAGTTTAGAAAAAAAGAATGGGAAATCATACAACATAAGTAATCATAGATAAAAAAATCATTAATAATATTGAAGAGATAAATAATAATCAAATATTCCTTATATCTAATATAAAAAATAAGAAGTTAAATCCATAGATGGAATATGAACATAAATAATAACATGGAATGAAAAAACTAGTATCATGATGATATAATGCATAATGATAGACATAATAAACTTAATGTTAAGGCCCTATTCTATAACATAATATATAAATTGGTAATTCTTATTATTTATACTCAAATTAGTTTTTCCCATGAAACCAACTGATTCATTGAGGAGAAATAATAGGCCCCACTAATCACATTTGAATTTCAATTAATTCACCATATGAATTAAATGAATAACAATTCAATACGTTATCAATATAAACATTCTCATTGGAAAACTAGCACATTGAATTTTAATTTATTTACTGATAAATATATAAAAAAATTACATAATACATCCATAGAGACATGTAGTATTTTTTCAATAAATTATATCCTTATTAAAGTGTAATAATCATCGCATGATATTAATTAATATTAAGATACATTAAAAATATCATTGGAATATTTTTTGTGTGGAAAATTCACTTTTCCTTTTAAAACCAGTTATATTAAAATAAAAAATCTATAATAATTGGAAAAATATTTTCATTTAATATATCTATTTAAAAATTTATGTATTACCTAGAATAAGTTTATAGTCCCGATGGTGGGAAAATTCAGTCACACAGTATGTATTAAAATAATCATTTTATTCAAGCCATCATTAAAAAGTGAATCACTAAAAAACTAGAAGAATAATTTTAAAACATTTTATAAAAATTCATAAATGGTTAAAAATTATATTTAAAAATCACTATGGAATTTTAAACCATTATTTAGAACATTTAAAAGAAAATATGAACATAAAAGAGAAATATTCCTGATATAATGTAAAAACAAAACTGGTCTTCAATAAAAACATTCTTTCATACATTGAGTAATACTAGAATGGAAAATGAATGAGAAAATTTTAATATAGAAACAAAAATAAGATAATAAAATAGATTTTATTTATTATTTAGGGATCACATAATTCATCCATCAAGAAAATAACATAAATAATCTAGAGTATGGATGGGATTGTGAAATAAACTGTTAAGTCGGGTCCAGCTAGCTTAGTATTTTCTTTTAACCTATTTTATACTAAATTAAAATTTATTATACATAAAAACTAGAACCATATACATTATTATAGTTTCTTATATATTAATATTATAAAATTACATGGTTAGTTTGTAAATAATTATTTATTAAAATTCTTGTTTTGAAGTGTTTACTCTTCTATTTTTATGTAAGTTTTGGTTAGTTAGTTTTCGCATATGCATATTTTCCATGGTTCTATATTCTGTATATGGTTAATAATTATGTAATATATAAACTACACACATTAAATAACTATTTATAATCATCAATCAAATATTTTCTTGAAAAATGAATCAGATCGCATTATGGAGATCGTAGTCCACACATACCCACGAGTGAAATTATAATTTTTCAACGAGTTGATAACTATAAAGGTAAATGGTATTTTATATGTAAATAATCATAAAAATAAAATAAATATCAACTATATTAATTAATTAAATCATTATAACCTTCCAGGTAATGTGGTGATGAAAAAATACTTACACCGCTACATTTGGACGGTTGGTCCTACGTACACCAGAGTGATGTTCTCATATACTATAGGATAGGAAAATGGGTCTAAAATTGTTGTATCATAAAAATAATAATAATAACTTAGTATATTTGTGCTATTATATTAATTATATTAGAACCTATATAATTTATTTTTCATTAGAAAAATAAATATTAAACATTGAAAGGGTCAGAAAATATGATTACATATTCTACGAGAGAACTCATTTGAATTTTTCTATAATCCTTCATAGAAAGTTCATAGGATGAGGGATTACGTTGAAGAATAAATTTTATAATTATAGATTTTTTTTTGAATGTGTTGGGTATAATAAAGTTCTAAATGCTTGTGAATAATGGTGCAGAAGAGGTGGCCTTTTATAAGTGTGGGGGGGGGGGGATATACATTGAATTACTTAAAATATTTTAACAATGTAAAGTAATTTTCTTGGGAATGTGGAAATTTTTTTTTATAGATTCAAATATTATAATGTAAAATTCAAATAAAACTAAAAAATGATGTTTGATATAGTTTTTTTATTATCCTAATAATTTATCCATTAATATTTAACAAGTTTATCCCATTTTAACCTTAACCAAAATGATAAATATTTAGAATGTTTATTGTTCATTGTGAAAAAATTAAGATAAACTAATTAAATGATATAATAATGATGATTAAAAATATGGGATCCATGTTTCATGATTTAACTCTTATAAGTGTCATAAATTAATTTTAATATATGTTTTCAAACCCCAATTAAAACGTTTTTTAATATTTATTTTAAGTATAAAATACATTATAACAAATAAAATTATAATAATGATTCCAATAGTCATAGTTGGATTATGTTAAATAAAAAGGGACCAATTTTTAAAACCAAACAAAATTTTAAAGGTATCATATAATTATTTTTTTAAAATAGAAGAACTAGACATAATTCTTATTTAAACTAAAAAATAGATTTTAAAACATTTAGGAAAATTTTTCTATGTATGAAATTGTATTTATTTATGAATTATGTTAATTATTTAATATATATTTGGTCTATAAAAATAATTTCATAGTAATTCTAGTTATTCATATATAATTACAATGAAATAAAATTGATATTTATTATAAAATATGTGTTATCATTATTCACCAAAAAATAAATTATTTTTGAAAAATCTAAAATCATCATCCAAATCTATTTTTCACATGATAAAATTTAAAAAATAATTATTTCCATTTATATCTATAAAATTTGAGATTTTTTGTTTGAATAACATTCTTAAATAAATCTATGTTCATTATACTATTTTTTATTTAAGAAGAAATGATTATTTTATATAATTGAATCTTGGGAAATATGTTATTAATTCTATAATAAATTACAAACTTAATTTTTCAAAAATATAACCTTAGGTATTGATGCAGATAGTGATTCATCACAAATTCATAGGGTTCCCAAATCACATATTTTATCATATTATTTTACCAGTGTACGTTTTCTAGTTGATTCACTAAATTCTTCAACACTTGTTCTTTATTCTCAATAATCAAGATATGCTATTCTCGGTAAGGTAAATCTGGATCCAATTCAATTTCTCCATAGTTCATCACATGCATTGGGTTAGTGATTTACTTATTAAACAAATAGAAATTAAAAAAATATTTAAATTTAGAGAGGATATGTGAAATTTGAAATTGGAATCCAAAACTCGAATCTATTATATGATTTCATAATTTCAAATGTACCCAAGAAATATTTTCTATTTAATCTCAAACATTATAAAATCCATTTATGTATATACTTTTCAAATAATATAATATCATGTATGAAATTATAAATAGATCCATATATTTTTGGAATTAATTTTTTGGTTACTTTTAGATTCCTTTATATGATTATTAATAGTACTTACTTTTTTTAGTTTTTTCCTCCATGAAATCTGAGCTGACAAGTTTCCTTCCACTAAATTTGTCCAAACATATTGGAATTTGACACCTATTCTCATAAAACTATTCATATAGTTCTATTTAAATTATTTAACAGAATCCATTATCATATTTTAATTAAAATATATTTAAATACAGATCCCACATGTCTTGAATGTCAAGTGAGAAGTAAATTAGTGTGTCTTTTAGTTTCTCAATAGTCCTTTCATATTTCCTATCAGTTCTAGGATGATATGATATTCTCAAAAAGTTACTCAGTGTTGAGAGCCTTCTAAAGAATATTATTTAATTTTAAATAAAACTTTGGATCATTATATAATATAATCAATATAGTAACACCAAGATTACTTGAATAATTATTAATATCAATTCGTTCAAGGTACTGAAGAGATATATCTTCCCATATAGTGATAAAATGTGCTTATATATAAATGATATCATTAATAACCCATATATAATGATTCATTCATGGAGTATTTGGAAATCTAATTACAATATTTATAGTAATATCATGTTATTTTCTTGTAGGAACGAGAAGAGACTGGATGTCATTGTTAGGTTTTTTCTTTAAATATTTACCAATTGAAAAATTAGCACCTTTGTATACATTCTGCAGTTTTCTACATCATATTATCCAACAAAAATTTTTCTTTTTAATCAACATACATTTTGGATTTATTGGATGTATAAAATAAGTTAACTCTATACTTTTAAAATAATTTTATTTTCAACTCAGGAATGGATAGAACACATATCATGTTACATAAAGTCAAAATAAAATATTCATATGTGAACCCAACCAACTTCCCATTATCCACAACATTGATTATTTTTATGAATATTATTATCATCTAGATTTTAAATTTTTAGTTTCTCTAATAAGTATTTTTTTAAATCATGTGGAATAGATATTCTTTTCCCATAACATATTGATTCCAAGGTAAACAGTTACTAAATACATGAATATAATACCTTTTTCTAAGCCAGATTTTACTTATAGCTCCAAAGTATCTTATACATAATTCATCAACCACCTTATTTTTTATTCATAGTATAGTAGTGCATTTTGAAATCAGTATCATCGAGTTGTTATATCCATATCCTTTTACTTGTGTTTATTAATTTTTATAAGAATATTTATTCAAATACTTTTTAATCCATATATATTTACCTACCTCATATTTATAAGTAATTGCTTCATGTATTAAATGAAAATATTATAGATTCCTACTCAAAATTATGGGCTATATAATCTTTTCCATCAATATTTAATTTCCTTAGTTCATATAAAACAAAAAAATCATTGTAAATAAGTATATATAAATTTACTTTATTTGACTCACCCCTAGAAATAAAAAATATGTCCCTTACTAATAGAAAAGTTAATATAATTTAAATAACAAATCTCTAATTTAATTCTCAAAAATATTTCATACATTCTTTAGGCCATATAGACTTAAAACTTTACATGTCAACTTGGATAAATATATGGATAATAACAAAAAATATAGAGAGATTCATTAATATTATCCAACTTATTTGAATAAGCTACATTCTTTGGTTATATTAATTAGCATTAGGAATTCTTCCATAGCATTTATATTAATAGGAGAAGCTGATATTATATCATTAGAGTAAATAAGACTAAGAATAGAAATTTATTTATTCTATAATTAATATTTTCTAAATTTTCTATTTAAATCATGTTCTCTAAGAGTTATAAGAATAATTCATAAATGAATCTAATATTTGTCAAGTTTTTTATATTATATCATCATTTCATAAATAAATACCATAATTAAGTAATAAATATGATAATTGAATACCATATTCTTCTGATCCATAAAAATAATGGGTGGATTATTCAATAAAAATGAAATTTCTATAAATTTATATTGTTCGTACCTCATATGAAATAGTGTCCTTATAACACCTTCCATATTTACTTGTAGTGAATAAATATTAGTATTTGAAAATTGGTGATATCCTATATATTGATCAAATAAGTCATTGATATAGTGGATATTTTACATTTTATTTATTTTAATGGAATTTATTTCCCTATAATTGATACTCATCCTCATGGACCCTTATTTCCTCATTAAAACAACAATAGGGTCCCCCCTTTGTGAAACACTTATGTGTATAAATCACTTATCATAAAACTATAATAGTTTTTTCTTTAGATCAACCAGTTAGACTATATATATCTTGTCAAGATTCCTATATATAGGTTTTTCATTAGGGTTGAGTTCAAGTGTGAATTCAAATTCATGCTAACATTTGTGTTCATGTATTTATTTGGGGAATACATCAATGTATTACTACATATAGGTTTTTCCTCTATTATAATGGTACTTTTTCTATTTATTGGTTTGTTCTTCTTATATTGTAAAAAAATTTCACTGGTAATAGCTCTTGGATGTGGATTCAAATATGATTTAGATAATGTAGTATCCCATTTATATAGAAGGTACTCCATATATCAATTAAGAACTAAAATATCCTTTTCACAATATTAAATTTGAACATTATAATTTAACTGATAATAAATATCAAGGATTTTTTTAATTGAACCATAGGTGTAATAATTAGTTTCTAAACAGGAGAAGTCTATGTTTTAATTTGAACTAGTTTAAATATCCTTTTTCAATAATATTTCAATCATAATTATTGATTGAAAATTCCATTCCAAAGGTGAAACAAAAATTTCAAAATTTCATTGCGAACATGGAATATACAAAAGACTTTGAAGATCTATAGTAAAATAATGTATTTTTAGAATTTGATGATATATTAATTTTACACACTACTATATATTTAGGAACTTCAACCATTTCTGTAGTGTTCAAAAAATATTGGCCTCACTCCATTTTTATTTTTATGGAATATTCCCTTGAATATTAGGACCTTCATAATATCGAACATGTTTATATAGTTAAATCATAAAACGTTGGAATATTCTTTTTTTTCCATGAAATCATGAGCCTAATTGTCATTCTCTCAACATGTGATGAAAAATACCATTCCTTTAAATCACATTCCATGAGTTTTCATTAAGTAATTATCACATGATCGAAATTAAACCATTCCCTCCTTCATTTTTATATCCTTTTCTAGAGTTCTTATCCAGTAGTATCTTTTCATGTTTTCCTTAGAAACGCTAAGACTTGTAAAATTTTTATTCTACTATGATTTAATATGATATTATATCCTATTATATAGAAAATTTATAAGATACTAATTCCCATCGAATGATAGGATTTATCGTATCAATCAAATGGCCAATATTACTCCTTTAATTGAATACACAATCTATAATACGAGTTAATAACAATGTAATGTTGGTTTCATATTAAAAAAATTCTCTATATATTTATATTAGATTAATTTATTTCCTCTTAATATTATCTCACTACTCATGAAGAATTTTTTTAAGAGTACCTAGTGGGAGTTTTTCTATATAATATTATTTATTTCCACTAATGCCATACTGTTCTATATAAATGAACATAGTTGATCAGTGTTTCCATGAAGATATTAAAATTACATGGTAAACATATCTCTTTTTCTACATCCAAAAACTAAAAAAATATTCTCTCATGAATTGATCCAATTTTTTCAACTAATAAAATATATATAGTTTAATTAAATTATGGAGTTTGTTGTCTCATAAATAAGATTAATTTTTTGGTACCATGTTGGTGTTCAAAATGATTCCCCATATAGGAAAAAAATTATTCCTAACATGAGTCAATTACCCCAATATAGTAATGATTTTTTAAACTCCATTTCCACCTTCAACTTCATTGTATTTCCTAGGAGGGAGATCCCTATATAGATTAAATGTATTGATTTTGTTTCTATTCAATATTCAAGTCTCAATTTCTAAAAAATGGAATATTTTGAATCAGCTCATAACATTATGAATTTCAAATCATAATATATTATTATAAATATACTGTAATATTTAATATAATTTATAAATTTTTTTCATATCAAATCTCATTAAAAAACCTAGTATTATTGGGAATATCATTAAATCATAAAAATATTTCAAATCATTTATAATGGTTTGTAAAGGGAATGAAAATAAACCAAACCATATCCCAACAGAGTGTCTATACATATGTGAAGTTGTAGGCCCACCATTTTTTTTGCAAGTGAATAATTATTCAATACATAATTTACAACTTTTAGAGATGTTACCCCTTGGTGAATTTATTACATAGTAGCACAAAATTTCATGTATCCTTACATGGTTTTACATTTTTAGGAAAACCACACAATATCTACTTTACAAAAAACAATACAATATGATCGTATAATTAATCAAAACTCAAAATTATTCATAGGGTTATGTTATATAATCAATATGTTCCATAATTTAATTCTCAAAGATTATGCTAAACCTAATTTGATAAAAATCTTACTCTCTAATGATATTAACTATAGGAAAGTGGTTTCTGTACTGAATTAACACAAAAAAAAAAACAAATCAAATCCAAAAGACCTAATAGTTTATTATTATTGGAAGACCAGATATATATAATTCTATCATTATATATGAAAACATTAAATAAGAATTAAAAATACTATTGATAATGTTTTTAGTTCTTCTATTGAATCAAAGAAACAATTCTCACAACACTTCTCCATATCCTAGGGAAAACAATACATAAAGAGTGGTGAAATCTGATTATCAGTGAGGGAAATAATACAATATAATCTATTATAAAATAAATAAATAGTGAATAATGTGGTGGAGATAAATTTTATTCAAATATTCCCTATAACTAATATTAGAAAAGTGGGATAAACACGTGGATGATATAGTAAAATAAATAATCACATGGATAAAAAATATATTTCATAATGATATACTGCATAATGTAAAATATTATAATCTTACCCTCAAGGATTTGTGGAAAGACATCATAAAAAATAGGACATATATAAAAAAAATAGAGAAACTTGTTTTTATCATGAGATCTACATATGTATCGAGGGTCGATAATGGTCTCTCCCTATCACATAAAATGTCTTTTCAATTAATTATATGAATGAAATGAATAATAAACATTACATATTCAACCTAAACATTTGTGTTGAAAATTCTAAATATGAAATGTTAGTATTTTATAATGTCAATAAATAGAAAAAAAATCATCACAATCCATCCAAAGTAAAATAGTTGATGGTATCAGAAGAGTTTATCCGCAAGAAATAATATTATTTAACAATGGATGCTAACATGGATTTTTTTTTAAAAAAAAGATAAATTTATAATTTATTACAAAAATTCCACTTTTAATTTTTAATATAATATTTCTTAATTCTAAAATTTATAAATTATTAAGAAAACATTTTCATTGGAATGATTCATGGAAATATGTAATGGAATATTAAATATAATTAAATTACATAAAAATGGATAATGTTTTTTATGTGATAACCATTAAAACAATGATTTCTCTCACACCTATAAAAAATCCATTGTTCTTAAAAAATAAGAATATTACATCTAATATTATTTATAGGTAGTCAAATATGGGTGAAAATGGATTTATAAAATAATTATAGAATATTATAAAATTGATAATATTTAAAAGAAAATATAGGTATATAGGAAAACTTTTCTAGATCAAATTGAAAAACAAATCTAGTTCACCTTGAAATAATCTTTCAGACTATTGAGTACATAGAGAGGGGGAAATGAATGGAAATATATCCAGTTCAAAAATTATCCAAACATGAGGAAAATAAATGGGGTTTTAGATAAAATGATAATATAATTCCTCCAAATAAAAATGTAAACATAATTAATCTCTAATAATGATGAGATTGTGAAATATTCTCTTACCTAGGGAAAGAATTTCTTAATAATAAATTTAAAACTCATGTACAATAAATTTAAACCTCATGTATAATAAATTTAAACCTCATGTATAATAAATTTAGATTTATTATAATTCTATACTATACCCATATATAAATTTATAATCTCATATATGTTTGACTTATACCATTTTAAAACAAATTTAATAGTAATTATTTATTAAAACAGTTGTTTATAACTGTTAACTACTTTGTTTTACTTATAAGTTTCTATTTAGTAGTTTTCATACATGTACCACCATCCTGATTCCATAATATCTAGAATATTAATGATGATATGAATATCATATATATTAATTATATAAATAGTTAGAGTAAACGATGAATGTTTTTCATGGAGAATGAATGCAATTTCTTCATGGAGGTGGTAGTTCACATGTAGGCTTGAGTGACGTTATCATTTTGTAATGGGTGGAAGGGTAAAAATTTAATTGATATATAATATTTTTAAAATCATAATTATGTCTTAAATATAATATTTATTCATTCAATAAGTCATTATATAACCATCCAAACATAGTGGTTTTGAAGAAAAAAACTTACACCGCTACGTGGAGACGGTAGGTCCTGCGTATGCATGAGTAATGTTTTAATTTTTGTTAGAATAAAATCATTGAATATTTTTGACTCTATAGTAATTATTTTATTATAAATAAAATATATTTAGATCTTTTACATGAGGAAATAATCTTAAAAATTCTCAGTAAATACGGTTACATCTTCTTTGAGAATCCTCCTTTGGCTAACAACATAAGACTTTATAAGATAGTCATAGGAGAATAATAGAAAATAAAAAATGAAGGGGAGGAAGCTAAGAAGGATTTTTTGGTTGGTCATGGATTCTATAGAGTGAATATATTTTTTGAATAAGGACGGATAAGAGGTTCTATTTTATTAGTGAGAAGTGGCACACACTTGAGATTATGTAAAATATTTTAATTGGAAAATGGTATTTTCTTGAGAAAGTGGCTCTAAATTTTCATAAAATCAATGAAGATAATGTTAGGGTAAAAATATAACCAACTAATGAAGTTTAATCTAGTGTTTTATGTAATTAATAAGACATATCCCTTAATTTTTACCCTTTTAACCCATTTTACCCTTAATCGTGATGATAAATGTTTACCACTATTATTATTCAGTACCACAAAAATCTAATTTGGAATTATTAAACAATGTTAATAATTTAGATTCCAAATATGGAATCTATTTATATGATTCAACACCAATATGTTTAAGAAATTAATATTTATATAAGTTCACAAAATGCACTGAAAACTATTTTTAATGTCATTTTTATGCATAAAAATGATTTTACACCAAAATCATATATAATTTTTATTAAAATTGTATTACTTGGTTTATGTTAAATAAAAAATAATTTTATTTTTCATGAAAAAAACCAAAAATAAAAATAAATCATCTAAATACTTGATTAAAATATAGTAACTAAGAAAAATTATTTGAACAAAAACATTATTTATATTTTCAAAATATTAACCTTGTATTTTAATGTTCAACATTATATATTAATATTATTATATTACATATTTAATAAATATTTATTCTAGTAAAAAAATTTGTAAAAAAATAA
The DNA here is from genome assembly GCA_963277665.1 of Viscum album. Classification (NCBI taxonomy): domain Eukaryota; kingdom Viridiplantae; phylum Streptophyta; class Magnoliopsida; order Santalales; family Viscaceae; genus Viscum; species Viscum album. The sequence goes on along the minus strand of OY728129.1, from coordinate 406,362,696 downwards.
TATAAATTTTATATCATTATATTTTCATAAGAGTTTTAGTATTTAGAAATTTTTGATTTTTCACAAATCACGAAAAACTAAACTATTTGTAAAAGATATAAAAAATTTATCCATTGGTAAATTTGACATGATAAATGAATAATTTAAATTATTTTCCCTAAAATAAATTTTAAAAATGATATATTTTATGTTTTCATCACATTTTTAAATAAATCAATATAGATTATACTGTTGTTCTTTAGGAAGTAAAGCTTTCTTATTATATTTAATCTTTGGTGCTATAAAAACATTTACCTAAAATTTTGTTTTCTCAAAAAATTTCAAAAATTACACCACTACATATTTTTATAATTTTGATTATATATTTATTAACTATTTTATTAAATTAATAAAATATATATTATAAATTTAATTATTTTGAATTGCTTTAAAAAATATATTCAATGTTTGTATCAACCCCATTACTATTCCAATGACTAAACTACTTTTATAACAACTCTATTATCCATCTAAAACAAATATTTTATAGAAAGTACTCATATTTTTCATTATAATTTCTATTAATTAATAGCATTTTTTTAACAATAGTTTCACTTTTCAAAATGTTTACTTGATGACGAGTATTATTTTTTCCATGTATCATGTTTCTTAAAGGTGTAATGAATGTTAATTATTCCATGATGGAAGAATGATAAATTATTTTTATGAAGGTTTTCTATATATTTTTTCCAATAGTACCCCTATAATTTTTTAAAATAATTAATTTTGAATATATAAATGAGATAAGTCTTATGGTGTTTTATTTATTTATTTACGCACCTTAATAATACATTTTTATGATTTATTTATTTATTAAGTTATATAAAACTGGGAAAATTACCATGTCTCACATTTAATAACATGTTTTTTTACTTTTTAGAAATTGATGTAAAAAAATGTATATAAGATCTGTGTCATAATTTTGATAAAATCATAATACAAATAAATTTTCACATAGTAATATATTGACAACAAAGTTCTTCATATTTATTTGGAAGTTCATGATTATTGAAAGTCATGTGAAATATCACTAACATGTACATTCATTTAATATTATTATTTTTTAACTACGATTAATAATTAATCAATATTATTTCAATAAATATTCTCTGTATCGGCTCTCCAAGTAAAAAAACTATCATCAAATTTATTCAGTAGGAACATGAGATATGATTACTAAATAATTCTCAACTGATGAAATGTATTATATATATATATATATATATATGAGATCTATACAAATTTCAATGGTTGTAATAATTTTATTCAATTATTAGTGAAAAATATTCCTTAAGTGTTTTAGCCAACCCCTCATGGATATTGTCATGAAATTATTGTGCACTGAACCTTAAATATATTATAAATTTAAAATATAATAGAGGTAGTTTGATAATATCATCTTTTCCCTCAATAATAAATCATATATCCAAATTTTCTTCGAGGGAAACATATTCTTTTTTATATTTTATTTATTAATAATATAGATTTTTTATGTCATTATATTTAGCTTAATTCAATCACTACAAAAAAACATGATGTTTTAAAAACCATATACATATTCATATATCACTTTTCAATCAATTCCAATTTATTTGAACAAATTTATTTTTCAAAAACATCATATATTGTTAGATTTAGGAATACATTGTCACAATCAAGATATATGAACAATATTTCATGTATAAATCCATCATTTAATATTTTTTCTAATATATTATTCCTTAGTTTTAGTTAAAAATTAACATTATGGTAATCATTTGACATATGTGTCCAGATTACATTTATTTTGTTCATATTTCATTTTTTTGTTATTTTTATTCTATCTATCAAAGAAAATGTTATATTTATTTTTTATTATATTATTATTTTATTCTAAAAAAATAATTTTTAAAATTTGTTTTATAGAATCCATGAAACATTGATTACTTAATTTAAAAATTTTCACTCAAATAATTGAATTTTATTAAAATATGTATACTATTTAAAATAATGGAATTAATCACATATTATTGAAAAAATAATTATTTTTAACAAAACAATTAATTTTATTTTACTTTTATTTTAATTTTTAAGAAAAATAAAGTTTCAATATTTTTGTAAAAATATTAGAACAATTAACCACCTATTAATCGTTAAACTTGAAAAAAACTAGATATAAACTATTTTATTATGACTTCTTATTGATTTTATGTCTACAATTAATGTCATATATATGGGATTACATAATATAAATCATTTCACAACAATATAAATAATAATTTATTTGAAATAGATAAAATTTATATACAAAAATAAACTCTTGTAAAACAGTAAAAATTTAATAACAGTGAATTAGAATTATTAAAATAGTTTCATATATTGTGGTTTTAAATATTTTTCTATGTTATTTCATTATGGCCCCACTTCCCAAATATAGGAATATGTATAATGTATGATAAAAATATTTAAAATATTATTTGTTTAAAATTATATCATGAAATGTTTATTGATCTTATGACGATGTTTATTTTCTATTTTAAAACTGTCTTATAAATTTAAGATATATTTAAAAATCCTTCCTAGTAAAAATGAAAAACTAATTTACCTCACCCATCACATTAGAAGATTTAATATTGATTAAAATGTTTTGATCCTTCAGTATATTAAACAAATGGTAAATGTAAAGTAAATTTTTCCTTGTTCACGTGTGTGTTGACTCCACATTTTAAAGCCTCATGATTGGGGAACTCAATGGATTAAAATCATATAGAGAGTAAAACAATGTGTGAACTGTTAATGAACAAAAAGATTTTGGATCATTTGGATCATCATTGGTAGATCAATGAACATAATCATCCTATAAGCAATGAATAGATGGATATCACTAACCCATCACCAATTGTTGGATGGATATCACTATCTTTTTACTAGTTGAGAGAAGTATATCATTTTCCTATTACTAGTAGATGGATTTCCGTTATTGAACTATCATCAGTATGTGGATTTAATTCACATTCATATCACTAGAGGATTGATGGAAATGATTACCCTTTCACCAGTGGATTCATGTACGTCACCATCATTTTGCATTTAGATGGATATATATTGGATTCTTATCACCAATGGAAGGATATACATCACAATCTTATCACTATTTGATGAATTCAAATTATTGGCTTATCAATAGTAGATATATGGATATCATAGTACAATCATTGGATGACTAATGTACATCGTTGACCTATCACCAGTGAATGGATGATCATTATTTTGCTATCACTAGTAGCTAGATGTACATTAGTGTCTTATCGGCAGTGGATAGATTTCCTTCACTGGAATTTCATCAGTGGATATATATATATATATATATATATATATATAATTTTCCTATCATTGTTTTATGGATCCATTTGATCTTCACTGACTATAGGTTTATTTTTTATGGTGTTGGAATTTTGATTTGGGCCATAATATTGTACTCCTAAAAATCTAGGTGACAGGAATAAAAACTCACATTATTTAGTACCACATAACATAGATTGTATTAAAGTTTATGTTCATGTGAAATGAACCATTTTAGGACCTTTTAATGTCATACAATCATGTGTATTGTTTCATAAATTTTAATGTTCATATGACTATAAGCTTATAAGTAGTATAAATTATTTTATGATATGCTACTATTTTAGATATTCCTTTTAATGGTTAGTATTGGACTATCATATGAATGACCAATTTGTATTTGGACATCCACTGGGTTGGTGACCCAAATGAGGAAGAGGTTATATTCTTTCTATGGCCAGTGAAGCATGGAGTTCTGAAAATAATGAAATTCCATAGAATTGGGACACATTATATGGAGTGGTGCAAGGATTATATTTTATTGACTACCCAATTTAATTCATTTATATAGAAAATTTACATGCCCATTGATGTATTTGGATCATTTACTAGTAATGGGTTTCTCCTTGAGTATAGGATAGTTTTATGTGAATGCCTATTATGAAAAAATACGTGTGTTATGGGACTAGAAAATATCCTCCAGTATCATAAGGAAAGAAACACTCCCTATAAAGGGAATACATGGTTTTATACACCCTAGTGACCAAATTTTATATAGAGAACAATAATCAAGAGATATATAATATGATTATCATCTCCTATTATAAAATTATTACATTATGTATGGGGTTTATATGAGTGAATCATTTTAACAAGTCATGTAAAATTGGATTCCGTCAAAGAGGATTAGGAAAAAATAGGATTTCAGGGATTTATTTATATATTAATTGATGTTTATAATGTATTTTCAACCACTAAAATAATGTTTTTCAATTTAACCCAAATATTTTATGTGTGGCGATGAGTTTTATATAGGATTAAAAAATTATAGTCTTATTAATAGTTTTTAGTAAAGGTTATATACCTTTTTCTCACTATCCTAATGAGATCCTCAATCCACCAATAGTGAATGAGGTCGAAGTAACTGTATCCTTTTAGTGAAGGGGAAATCATTTGGGTGTAGAGGTCCCACACCTTAATTCGAGGAAAAATTACTGATTATTATCAAAGGTATACTTTGATGTTTAATTTATGTACACATAGTCCTTATTTATGGAAGACATTTTACATAAAACTGAGATGTATATTTCTTTGGATAGATAGAACATTTCACATGAAACATGATCATGGATATCAATTTTTTGGACCTCAGACAAGTGTATCTATATAGGGATTTAGGTATCTCTTATATTCCTTTAGAAAATCGAGATCAATTAGTGAATAAATGAACATCTCATGGTAGTTTCTTTATAAGGATATCTTTGGCACCACAAACTATGCACCAAGAAATTTTAACGAGGAAAAATTAATCCTTCTTCGGAAATCCAAATACATGAGAGAGCACTTGATATTCATTATATTTGAAATTCGATGTGGTGATCTATGTTTCCTAGCATGCTAAGAATGATATCTGAGGCTGGATGGGGAATATTGTTTTTGTATGTCTATGAACAAAAGGGAATGATTTGATCCCTAGATATTGATATTTAAATATATTTATATGAAATTGGGGATAAGAACACTAAAGGGATATTTTCATATCTTTATTATACATATTATCTTGGTTTAAGGAACTAGAATAAAGATACATTATCGATAATATTTATTAGTGATGCCATATTTTGGGTTCACTTCATGGTCGGTACAGAAGGTGGAGTATAGTATGAAATTTGAATGGATAAGGCCAGGAACTACCTCATTTCAATTGTATGTTTTTGGAGAATGTGTATATTATTCCTATCTAATTGATTTTTTTATTTAATAACATCAATCATTAAATTTATATTTTCGGAACTTTTTTAGTGTCTGGAAGTTCCCCACATCCCTTATAGTTGAATGGATTTTCTATAAAAAGAATCTGATTATTTAGAGAACACAACTATTCTATCCTTTTTAAATTCGATGTTTTCAATTTTGGGATGATGAAAGTTATCTTATACCCTAATATATATGGTGGATTCCTTATTTTAAAACTCACATTTCTTCATGAAAAAAATCAATGGTTTTATATTTTCCCTAAACACCAACACAATTATTAAGAACCAGTGAAATTTTAATGCTTCTTCCAAAGAGTAAAGTGTATGTTCTTCTATAAGAATTATTTTAGTATTGTATCATATAATTTACTCTTGGTATTGATGAATGTTAATAGATCTAGTGTGACATTTAAATTATCAAATTTTATTCATATTTATACTCTAATAATAATTTTTCCACTATACCCCACCTATTTTGTAGGAAATTCCCAAGAGTTATTCACAACATCAAATTCATATGTTTTTTTATTAGAGAATGGAAATTTTTTAGAATATCATAGTAGTTAGAGAAATATTACTCTACCTAATATCATGATATTATCATGTTTTATTTATAAAAAATTGTAATATCTATGATCCAAGATAATTTCATTTTATAAATATAGATATATAAGGGGGGATAAAGGATATAAGACTCTCTACCGAACCTGTGCAACTCACTGTGTATATATTTAATCTGGTTGCATTAATACATTTCATCAGTGATAGAAGAGATATGAGAGGTCACATAGAAATCACCCTTTGATTTGGGTTAGTGAACAACCATAATGTTAATAAGATATACTCATGGAGAGGGTTCTGCAGATGAAGAAAATGATAAAGATAAAGATGATTTAATTGAGATTCAAGAGGATAAATTTGTTTTTTGGGACTCAAGTAATCCATTAGACGAGATGATATTTATTTATAATTTTCTTCATATTTTCATTATTTAGTTTACTGGTGAACCTTTTTTAGAGATTAAAACATAGTAAACCACATAGGGTTCTAGAGAGAAAACTCCCTATAATGAATAAACTATAGAACATAGTGTTGATCTTCTAGGAAAATTTATAATTCATCAGGTTCATGTTAATATAGAAATATTGGGTTTGTATTATGATTATTAATTTTCATAAATATTTATATATATGATAAATACATCCATTAAAGTTGAATAAATTATTGTTTCCTAGGATTCATTGACAATTTCTTATTTGAATCCATTAATTAATTCAGATGATGTTCCCTCTATCAAGGGTGAATCATCTTGTATTTATCCTTAAAATCATTAAATATGATGATATATAATGAAAAAATATTCAAATATCCATATATATATAAGGGGTAACAAACATAAATTATATCATGGGTTGATAGACAGTCCCAATTTCTAGATTCTTTCCAACCCTTATGAGGGTATTTCCCATGTTGTGTGTTTTGAATTCTCCAACATTTTTAGTGAAATCCAATCAATATTTTGATGCCAGTCTAGAACTATAGGTCATAATCATTGAACAAAACAGTGGATATAATATGATTAACATTCAAGAAAATATAATATATAACTTTTATACCTCTAATTGGGTTGTGACTATGGTTCAAACTAGTTTATAATTGGCACAATGTTTCTTTCATATAAAATAAAAACACATTTTTAATTGATAAAAATATTAATTTATCTAAGTGATAATATTGAGATTTAAGGTATGTAAATATATATAATTATTACATTATCTAAAAAATCTATGAAAATTTAGTTTCTGCATGATCATGAAGTTTTTTGAGGAATATATATATCTCAATTTACTATATTCATGGGTGTGAGTGTTAGTCGGATTACCAAGAGAATAATGGTGCTTTGTATCAAGCCAATTTTTATGAACATACTAAAATGAAGATCATAGAGTCACATAATAAATCCTTACAAGATAGAGCTACTAAGGATATGCATTTTATAGTTGGAATATTTCTTGTATGTGAATCGGTATCAGAAAGGATGATGTACTTTGAATAACAAATTTTCATTGATCTTCCAATCCTAAATAGACATTTTTTTGGAATAACCTTTACATCATCATCATAGAGAATAATTTAATTGCGATGAGTAGAAATACATGATACATCAATATGCTAAATATAGGGCATTTAATCAAAAAAATTTACAACTACGACCATTATATGATACATCATTAAATTATTATATTTTATGAATAATAGGATATTTACTAGTCTGAATATAATATTTTTAAATTGAAGATCGATCCTAGTGAATTTCTTGAGTGGACCACACAGGTGATACGTTAGTAGGTATAGGATAGATCTTAATATCAATCTTGGATAGATGGCCAATAAATGATGATTTAGAAGATGCGATATTATCTATGAGATGCTGAACATGAACTTTTGGAAGTGGATACCAAGGAAGTAGTCATCCACAATGACCAAGATGATATTATGGATAATGATTTCTAATAGAATTCCAAAAAAATCATTTGTAATATTACAAAAGTTCTTTTAGAATATTTTTCTAATACTTAAAGGACATTGAATGAGCTAAAACATATGATAGATTGATTCCAATACTTCTAGGATGCTCTTTTATATTTTTCACCCTTATCGTATCTTATTGAAGTTACATAATCTATAAATTAATTGTTCTATTTTTTTATTGACACACACCTATTAATTATTTAATTTTTTTGTACATAAAAATTTAGTGGAAGGTGGTGGAATTATAGATTATCCAGGTTATTTTCTAAAAAATGTGGCCTTTTGAACACATATATACACTATTATTGATAACATATAATGTTTATAGAAAGTTTCTTAAGATATCATCAAACATCTTTTTTAACATCAAAGGATATGGGTGTGGTCATAAATAATATTTAAATGATCTTTAGTGATGGTATGCGTATGGAGAGTTCATTACCCATTAGAATTTTTCACTCATATAAGCATTTAAAGGTAATTTGATCTCATGTAATAATGATAAACAAATGTTGCTCTATTTGATGAAAGTACAAACCACTCATATATTTTTGAAAATCATAGGGTATTGTAAGTTATTGTTCACTTAATCTATCATCACATACAATGTTTAATCTCTATGAAAAATGAATTATATGGGGATCTATATAGGAATCATTCACTCAAATGGGTATTCACATGTCATGTTCACTTACACTATCATTGTAAACTGAGGGAAGTCCACTTGGGTTTGAAATTGGTTTTAAGGATCTGGGTAATTTTGGTAATGATGTATGGTTTATAGAGAATTATATGATGAATAAGGCTTTGATAACCCTAACAAAACACTCATGTTTCCCCTTTAATCTAACCATATTGAGCATATATAATGAATAAAAATATAATCAAACATTATCCTAGGTTAGTTAGACATAGTGATCGATGAATCAAGTGTTTTTCAATTATTTTCCACACTATATTTATGCATTCATTTTATTATATGTGACAACAATTTCCTATGTATAATGATTACATATCTTAGAAATTAAATTGTTAATTTTTTCTATGGTCTCCCTTGGTATATTTGGGAAAAACAATTTATTTATCTTTATTATATTTTTTACTATATTTTATTTTAATAGTTTTTCTATTTTACCCTAAGGTTATGATGTTTGATTTTATAATAGATTCACTAGGGGTTATGACGTTTTATGGTATAATAGATTTGATCAAAATTACTCTCTTACTCTTATGTCATAGAGTTTCAACAGAAAAACTTTATGTTTTTCTCTCCAAACAAAATAAATATCAAAAAATTGTAAATATGTAATTAGTTTGTTTGGAGAAATTAATCTCTAGGTAATGTTAAATTTTATGGTCGAATATCTTTCCCTAAAAAAATATTATAATTTATGGCCAAACAGTATTGATCGAATCAAAGGGGATTATCACAGTGAATTATTGAATCCATGTCATGCTTTGATGTGGTTGGAAATTGGTATTTGAGGTTAGTCCCATTGATGTTGAACAAGGAATTATTATGTATACTATAATTATAATAATCAATCCCCACATTTCCCATAAAATAGAATCATATGCACAAATCATGACTAAACATATGAGAAATTAGAACAACCATATGCCAATGTCAGTCTATTGGAAAAAAACCCAATCTTAATTTTTGTGAACCTATAAAATAAAAGGGAGTGGGGAATAAATATTCATATTTGGGATAGATATATAGGATCAATTAATCACTATATATTCTATGTTGATAGAAATTAATCAATAAGATTCTTAAAAGATGATATATCTATATATATTTGGATCATATGAAGGAGAAATTGAAAAGATTTGAAGGGGTTCCCTAGTGAGAAGAGGGAAAATTTTCACACCAAATGTTGGCTACCCAATCATATATCTTTGACCATTTTCTCTCCAAAATTATTTAACAAATAAAACCCTTGAATTAATGAATTTTTTACCCACAAATTGGATCACATTGAAATTTTAATTTTCAACAGGTGTGGGTCATATGTTTTGAACTTATATATAATATGATAAGGACCTAATATCTCATAATTTATGGTCTTGTAATGGGAGCCTTATGAGAATTATCTATGGCGACTGGCACATATGCAAAGTATAATTGATTGGGCTCATTATAAATCTATATTTTCAATGTAAACATGATATTACCTAGTGAGATCTCACACATTTATATTAATTATATTGGTTCCTTCTAAATATATAGACATATTATATAATGATACAAATGTTGAAACCCAATGTAATGGCCTAAACCTTTAAGACCATTAATTTTCCACAAATCTGATGTTTTAGGTGTTTGGGGGTAGTCTTTGGATTTTTTAGGACGCGATTCTTTTAAACACTAAATAAATTCCATATTTTTCCAAATTCCATGTTTTTTTAATGGTAACTAATTATAGTGGAGACTTTTCTGATAGTGAATCATCCTAGAGGTGACTCATCTGTCAGTGAATAATCTAGAGATGAATCATCTAGAAGTGAATCATATGGCCGTGACTCTCCTGGTGGTGAATCATATTGATGTGACTCATATTATGGTGACTCTTCTTGAAGTGATTTGTCTGGTGGTGACTCATTTCAAAAGTTTTCCAAATATCTAAAATTTTCCCTTTTCCTATTTTCCCTCAACATTTTCTTGATGAGAAATGAGATTTACAAAATAATTAATTATTTTAAAAATATTTCAAAGTGGATGAGTCATATGTTATGTTTCTAAAAATATTAGGTGCCTTTAGAACATTTAAAATGCATATCTTTTTTGAAGATATGATTTAAGGGTCAATTTAATCCATTTAAAATCCCTTTAGGTTCATATATAATCCATCTAAGGTGAAGATATTACCTTATTTCATTCCTTATTCTTTCTATTGATACAAGATGTTTTGAATCCTTCTTCCTTGGAGTCCTAGAACAAGATGATACAATTGGTTTGAGTCCCCCCCTGAAGAATCCCCCTCCCATACGTGTGCCCTTATTTTGGTGTAGTAAGTTGGTGAAAGTATTAATCATTCCAAGTAGAATTTCATTAATTTCAACTTATGTGTATCATGCAGGATAGGTTTATTATTATCCCCATTGTGAACACGGTTGGATCCAAACTAATAAATATAATGAATTGATTTAAATTAAATATAATGTGGAAGGGGAATATGGTGTATTATCTTAAAGTTTCTTTGTTATTTATTGATGTTATGAATTGTATGGGCTAATTACCCACTAAAAATCATGGCTGTTGGAGGTCCTTTCTTGCATTCAATATATTGAAAACTGTGGAATTCATATTGTGTAGTTACTAAAAAAAGGTAATATGTAATTGGATAATTACATATAATCAATTAATAAATTAAATACCCAAGGATCTAATGGCTTTTTTGATAGCACCCTAAATTAAAGAAGTGGAAATGAAAAGAAATTATTTTAAAAATTTGAAAATATATTGTATGAGATATGATGTGTGTAGGGAAGTGGACACAACAAAGATGAGCAGTGGGATTGCATGTGGTTGTTAAGTTATTTTAAAATACTGCTTGTTGTGTGGTGTTTTGTTTTATGTGACCGATTGGTATTTATGGTTATTATAACAGTGATGGAATATAAATAAATTTACATGTTTTAATGGAATGAGTTGGTTATAGAGAATATAGATATTGGAATAATGATAATTATAGATATAAAATGAATTGTGACTTCCGTTTTTCTTGTGCGGGGTTGTGCATTTAGTCTTGGCAGTAGATGTGGGGGATATTGTGAGTCAGTTGGTGATCTTCTTGTAAACCTGCAGGTGGGGTTTTTTGGATTAATTTATATGTATGTATACACTGTATTTTCTTTGTGATTTATATATCAACCCACCAACATAGATCACTATGTGATAAAAACCACATAGTCACATAGAGGGGTTCATTCCCAACATCTAGGTGGGAGGATAGAAAAATGGACACTTTCTGTTATATTCTCCCCATTCCAGGTGATAATAGTCTAGGTGTCATTGGGAATGTTTTGATGTTTTGTACCAGGTGTATTTGGGATGAGTTGTGATGCATAGTCCCAGGTGTCTCTACGATGAGTTGCGATGTGATATCCCATGTGTATTTGTGATGAGGTGTGATGTGTGGCCTAGGTGAGTGCGGGCATAATGCAATGTGACATGATTAGATGTGTGGACAATGTTTGTGTGGGATGAATGCGTTCTGAGGTGTGTACAAGGTGTGTGCAGGGGGATGTGATGTGATATATTCAAAGAGTTGGGAGCGCTATGATGTTTTTCGATGGTGTGTGAGAGTAACTAATTAGTGGGAAAGTGGCGTGGGGTACTCTATCATTGATGTGATTAATATTATAGTATATTTTTTAGATGCATTATTTTGTGAGAGGGCCTTGTTGACGTTGGGAATATGGTTACTCTACCTATTAGGCACTATTTGGTATTTCTATTTTCTCATAGGTGCTTTAGAATTCTCCATCCACTTATCCATGATAGAATTTGGTTTTCTTACTGAGTATACATGTATTCTCACCCAACGTATAAAAAATCTGTTTTTAGGTTTCCATGAGGATTATGTGGACCATGGTGGGAATTACCAGCTCAGACCTAGGAACAATTGTTTTGTTTCTACCCTAGTTTTTTTGCATATTTACTTTGGAGACTTTTATTTTTATCAGTTCTATTTACATACACATTGTGGGACATTTTTATCTTATATATATTTCATGGAGTTGATTTTGGTTGATTCATCTTATCTCTCAATCTTGTTTACTTATAATGGGTAATTCCTCCCATATTTTGATATTTTTAAACCCTTGTTGCTAGTCACCAATTCTAGGCCAACTAGAGGTAGCACTCAGGGGGGTCATTATCTCTCTCCATTTATTATTGTGTCATTGGTTGTATGGGGTCATGAAAGAGTGTTATCATAGGTGATGTTTGAGAGATAAAGTGGAGTTCAAAGTTAGGAACAATTAGTAATGGATGGTTCGGTATGGAAACCATGTGAGTTGACCTTGTTGTGTGACATAGGATAGGAAGATCATATATGAAATTGGATTTTAGGGACCCCATGATCCAGTGCACCGAATAAGATCCTATTTAATGGACAAGTGAGTTGGGACTTTTTGTAGGGTAGAGACCAATAAGTGGTATATGCGTCACAATGAATTGTGTTCTTATTTGAATTGTATTGTTTGTGTAATGTTATAATGGATAAAATAAAATAAAATTATTTAATTTGATTTAAATATATCGTAACAAAAATATATACTATCAGTCTTAGGATATTATTATTTTAATTTTAGCTATATATCCTGGTCATAGTGTATGTGTGTCTCATGCAGTGTAGGTTCTGTAGGCTGACCCGGTTGATCAAATTAGGGTTGATCCTGCTGGGGATGTTGATTAGTACAAGAGGATGTTGCTTTCTTTTCAGTGGTAGGATTTCAAAAATTATGAGGGAATCATTTCTGATAACGAAACCACGAGTTATATATAGGATATAGAGATTTCTTTTAGTTTTATCCATGCCCTGATGGAGTATAGGGTCCCTTTAGAGGTTATTCATATGTGTGGTGGTTCACGTCAGTGGTGGGACTTGTAACTTGGTGAGCGGAAAGAGGAAACTATTTCAGGGGTCGAATTATAGAAAGAGTTTCAGAAAGAGTTCATTTCATCAACCATGAAGGATAAAAAGGGGTAGAAGCTACTCTCACTTTGGCATGGGAGTATATCTATAAGGGAACATGGTATTAAGTTCAAGGACCTTTTTTTCAATGCCCCAAATATTTTTCTAGATGAGGAGTCCTAAGCGAAGCAACTTAAAGAGGCACTCCATCATTCGATTCAGTATGCAGTTAAAACTTTTACATTTTGAACATACCTGGAGGTTCATAATAAGGTAGATATGATGAACCAGATTCACTCAATAGGAGGTATTATATGATAGATGGAACCAACAAGGTTTAATAAGGGGAAGAGTTATTGGTTGAAGGCCTCGGGTGCCAAGGCCTTCAAAGTTTTGACCAGCCAAGAGTCGACCTTGGTAGCCTCCCTTTCGACCTTCTTATTTCTATTCCATTAATATGGGCTTGGGGATGATGTGTTTCTTCTATGGGGTTATTAGACATATTTAGGAATAGTTCCTAGTGGATTCTTTAGCTCAGTTTGGCCGAGGTGGATATGTTCAACATCCTCCTCATCAAGAGTTACCATCAAGGTCATTCCAATAGTAGGGGAAGAAGGCTTATGGTTTAGCTAGGTCAGATGAGGTAGGTAGAGGCCAACCTCAAGATGCTTTGTGATTTCAAGTATCTCGACCGGAGAATGGTCATGGAGGCATCCATCAATAGAGAGGCATGGGATCTAGGAATGACCAATTTATTACAATGGAGGTAGTAGCACTAGATGAGAAAGTGAGCATTATAGGTACGATCTGTTTAACATCTACTCTTGTCCGTGATTTTTTTTATTATAGATATTCACACTCTTTTATGGAACCCACTCTATTCCATGTTCTAGGACTATATGTAGAGAGGTTTCCTATACCTCTTGTGTTGGTTACACCATTCAGAGTCCAGACCAGCTTTTTTGATGTGTTATGGGGGTGTAGATTAATAATGGGACCACATCAATCCCATGGGGATATTTTATTTCTTTAGATGCAGCCATATTATGTCAACCTTGGAATTACTGATTGTATTATGTGTGTTCCATTATAGATTTATTTCTGAGGATACTCATGTTTTCAGATGTGGATGGATAACATGTGGTTTTCATTAGAGAGCGGTGTTTTCAGGTGGGAAGTCCACATGTGTAGACCCTTATTTCATTGGTGGATGAGTTTTATACCGAATCATTAGACACATGAAAATAGGAGGCTTCCTCATTTTTCAGTGAATTCCTATATGTTTTCCTTAAGAAGTTTGGTACACTACCAGATCTATGTGACTTTGATTTTGGGATAGAAATGCATGTCGATGATTCTCTAATTTAGATGGATCATTATCAATTGAAACCCAATGAGTTGTGGTATTTGAGGATTCATATTGTTGATCTGATGTAGAATGGCTTCATCCTTCCTATAGTGTTGTCATGGGGTGCTCCAGTTTTGTTCGCCAAGAAGGTGGAAGGAGGGCTGAGTTTGGGCAGTGACTATCATAGGTTAAATGAGGTGAAAATCAAGAACTGTTACCCAATTCCAAGGATTGATGATCTTTTAGACTAGCTGTGATGGGTGGTATGGATTTTTAAGATCAACCTCTGGTCTGAATATCACATGTTAAGGTTAAAGGTGGATGATATCTGGAAGACTACCTTTAGATGCTGGTATGGACACTTTGAGTTTATAGTCGTGTCATTTGGTGTTGCCAATATACTAGCCATGTTCATGGGGCTCATGAACTCTATGTTTCGTGGATTCATGGACCAGTTATTCAACATATTCATTGATGATATCTTGATCTAATCAAGGTCATAAGAGGGTCATGTAGAGAATCTCTGTTCTTTCTTTCAGGTTTTTCAGTTCCACCAACTATACAGAAAGTTATCAATGTGTATGTTTTGGACATGAGAGGTCCATTACCTTGGTAATGTGGTGTATCAATAGGGTGTGGATATTGACCCATCAAAGGTAGAGGTAGTTGTTTCATGGGAAGCACCCTAGAACATGGCAAAGGTTCGTAGATTTTTTAGTTTCACAAGATATTATTATAGGTTTATGCCTGAATTCTCATAGCTTGCAACACCATAGACAACATTTTCCAAGAAGGATCTATCTTTTATGTGGATAGATCAATGTCAAGCAACATTCAATTTATGGATGGGGTAATTGGTCACTGCAACATTACTCTAGTTTCTAG
Source organism: Viscum album (assembly GCA_963277665.1). Lineage (NCBI taxonomy): Eukaryota > Viridiplantae > Streptophyta > Magnoliopsida > Santalales > Viscaceae > Viscum > Viscum album. The sequence goes on along the minus strand of OY728129.1, from coordinate 406,346,950 downwards.
AGGAATGGATAATGTTTGAGGTATTTTGTGATGCTTCATGTTTAGTCTTGGGATGTATCTTAATGTATAATAAGGTTCTGATATCTTATGGGTCCTAGAATTTACACCTTTATGAATGTGACTATGCCACTCATGATCTAGGGCTTGCGTCATTTGTGTATTTACTAAAGTTTTGGGGACATTAAATCATTGGGGAGATATTTTTGGTCGTTATGGATCATAAGAGTTTGCGGTATGTCTTTTCCCATCATGACCTGAATCTACAACAATGAAGGTGGATGAATACTCTTCAGAACAATGATTTTGAGATCTCCTACACCTTAGGAAAGGGGAATGTCCTAGCTGATGTTTTGAGAATAAAGTCAAAGAAGGATGTTGTTTGGGAGTCATTAGATTCTTGGAGAGGGAAGGAGGAGTTATAATCCCTACACTTAAATGCAATGGTCGATGGTAGTATAGGTTGTTTTTTTTTCAAATGATGGGTTTCCTTCCCTGATGTAGTTGGTGGAGGAGTCTTAGTGGGGAGACTCATAGGAAGAGGCGATGTGTGATCATGTTGTCCATGGTGATTCTATGAAGTGATGATCAGAGGATAGTCAAAACCAGATGTTATTCCAAGGAAGGTTTTTTATTTAGGTATAATTGAAAAATGGAGTTATCTATGATTTCCATAGCTCATATTTGGTGGTACACTCAAAATTTTATATGATGTACCACACTTTGATGATGGAGGTTTGGTGGAATATAATGAAGAAGAAAATGGTAGATTCTGTGGTAGTTTTCTTGGATTCCCTAAATGTAAAGGCATAAAATCATGTTCCTAGTGGTTTATTCTAACCCTTGGATGTCCCCAAGTGTAAATGGTATGACATCATGATGTATTTCATTAAATAAATACCCAGATATTAGGAAGGTTTTGCTGATATCAATTTTGTAACGCCCCGACCCCAGTTACCCAGAGTCGGTGCATTATTTTAATACATTTTCATGATTATAAGGAATAAAGTCCCGAAGGACCGATCAGTTTAGCAGTCTTGGAAAATAGATTACATACATGAATGTTACATTACACTTTATAACATACAAGACAACATAAATAATCCTTTATGAACGCCATTATTCCCTTGGATTAACCCTGCATATCAATTACAATACACTTCTTGGAATCCTGGGAAAAATAAAACATAGAAAGGGTTGAGATCAGATGCTCAGTAAGGATAACAATACAGCGGAAACATTCATAAATAAGAATAAACATTTAAGGCAATGTATAACTAAAACAAAAGCCTTTTAAACTTTAACTTCATCATAATATGGAAAAAATAAAATGAAGTAATGCCATTTACTTATTCAATGGATATTCTACTAGTTGAATAATCACATGAAATATCACTAACCACTTTAATATTGATTGAATGCATAACGCCAAACTATCATAACCACATATTCAAGGTCTTGTGCCAAGACTACAAATAAGATTTTGTCAAGGCCTTGTGCCAAGATAGTAGTTTGTCTCATTAGACCTACCAATGCATCGAGGAGCTATAGCGGGATCCACCCTTCACTTACTATGTCCAATGCATTCCTCATATGAAAAGGTCTAAACATAACATAAAAATTTGTATTAAAACTATCATATGAAATGTCGATAATTTATCCATAAACCATGAATGGTGTAAAAATAACACATACACAGTCAAACATATCACAAAACCTTCAACAAAATATGGAAGTTTTGTATCATAATAAATCAACTTCAAATATGCTTGAAATCCATCAAAGGATGTTGACATAGATGAAAATGTTTTGTAAAAATATTTCAGAGAAATATCCCTTTTTCATGAAAACATTTAAAATATACACAATTTATAAAGGAAGACATTTCAAGACATTTTTTAATCAAATTTCCCCTTACCACTTTGAAACTTTTGAAAGGAATTAACATTTTTAAAACATTCATGTCCATATAAATATATCTTTTAAAACCATTTTGAAAACATGGAAAATAATGAGAATGATTTAGAAGAATAAATATTTAAAAAATTTGAAATGATGTTTAAAAAAGTGCCTTAAAATAATCCCTTTGAAAACTCTTTCATGAAACATGGACATGGATAATAAATATGTCCCATTAGATACTTACGTAAAACAACCTCAGATAATAATGAGATTGTGAAATTAACCCTTACCAATTTGGTAACTTACGAAACATAAACCCCATGAAAGAGGTATCATACAATGAATATGTAAATAAACTTAAATTAAAGTGTATTACACAAATAATACAATTATGGGAAGTATATAAACCACACAAAAGGTAATAGTGGCAATATGGTACGAATCTCACGGGAATAAGGAGTGAGATGAAAACCCATTACCTTGCACTTTCCTTTAGTTGAGGGTACGTTTGACCTTCTGTATGAAGACCGTAGTATGTTATTAAATTATAACAGAACCATATTAATATTTATTATATCATACATTATTCATTTATGACTTTATACTACCCATTTAATAATAATTTCAATGTTAAATTAACATTTCGGGTAATAATCTCTTTCTTTATCGTATGTGTTTTAACTTGTTACTCTTGATTGTATCACATAGATCGTGATTTAAAAAATTCCAAAATATAAGAAATGATTTATATATCATATATATTTAGAATATAAATATGTATAATAGACATATATATGAAATGGAAAACACCGATTATGGAGACGATAGTCCGTACGTACGCATAAACGATGCTTCTATTTTCATAACGTATTGAACGGAACTAAGTGAATAAAATATATGTAAGTACATATATATATATATATCCAGTAGAATAATTATGTCATATATTACAAACATATTATTAATATATATTTTTATAATCGTGGATGAATGGTGAATGTGGAAATGAATCTCATCACGTCGTGGAGACGGTAATCCGTACGTACGTACGTACGAGCGAAAATATCATTTCCTTAAAGGTGTGGAATTAGATGGTATATTAATTTCACAGAGACATTATCATGTTATTTTCATTATTTATATACATATTACTCATCATTATATCCATCCAAATAACATAGTGTTGAATAACAAATTACACCATGACGTGGAGATGGTGAGCCGTACGTACGCACGCATGGTGACATTATCATTCATAAGATGGATAGAATAATGAATATAGTTGTGAAATATTTATAATAACATCATATTATATAGAATATACTGGATTTATTATTTTATAATGGAAATAACAAAGAAAAAATAAGTGGAAGAAGAAAGGAACTTGAAAGAGGGTGGTGAAATCATTACCTCTTCTTCGGGTTCTTCCTTTTGATTTGATCAAAAGGTCTCCTTAGGATGGATTTATGATCAAAATAAGGCCTCTAGGTTGACGTTATGGAAGTTGGGAGGATATTTGGGAAGGGTTTTGCTGATCCAAATGGCTTTAGAGGTGTGATTTTGATTGAAGTTGAAGTTCCCTTTTATTAGAGGGGTGAGGGTCACTTTAAGAAAAGATTAAAGTATTAATTTATTATACAATCATATTCGGTTTATAATGGTTAAAAAAGAATTTATTTCAATCCTTAGGTGGTTATGGGTCGAAATAATCTCATCCAATAGGTTTTAGACAAGTTTAGGTTACCATGTTAACCTTATCATTTAGATTTATCTCTTAGTTAAATAGTTTAACTTTTACCGTGTCTTCTTGTATTCTTACTATATATGGTTAATAAATGTACTCTAAAATTCTAAGAGTACCTCAAGTGGATAATTAATGAAATATATAATATTATTTAAGCCCTTTGGACTAGACTTCCATTTTTAGGAATATTATATCAACCAATAATGTAGTATTTGTTTTAAATATTAATTTATGTCAATTTTGAAACTATTTGGTATTTTGTTTTTGTGAAAGTCATAAAATCTTGATTACTTCGAAAAAGATACCTTTAATTTTCCCTAACATGTCATAGTCACCTATAAAATTAGCTGATGTCATAAAAACTTTTAAATTATATTTATTTTAATATTTATAATACCATTTATTTGATTCTTTCATTAATAAGGTAATTACTGCATCATCATTGTGTCATAAATATATTTAATTATTTAATGTCTAAAAATTATAAATAAAATACCATGATATAGGAAATACTTTTATATTTCTAATGAATATTTATAGTCAAATATATCTTATGTATAACCCTATATTAAAAATAGTTTACTTAATAGACTTTGAATTTAACACTTTTAACTTTTCTTTAAATTAAATAATAATAAATGTCCTAATCTAATCCAGGTGGACCTAAAGGGTCATATTTTATTACTAAGGTTTTTTTGGTTGAATTAAAATTATCCAATAGAATTAGAACATTTTTAGGGTAATAATAATATCATTTTTACCCTTAATTACCCTATTTACTTTTAACCGTGGTAAATAAAAGTAAAAAGTTACTATTCCTCAAAAATTATTTTTATCTTATTGAACCAAAATTTACTCCTTGATATTAACCACATCTATCTGAATTTCTAAATTCAACTCATAGAAGCGGTAAAATTATTTTTTATGTGAAATTACAAATTCTCTTAGGAGGTGGGTAAAAGACAGTGAAAAGTTCAATAAAAAATATATATATATATATATAAATTATAAACTGAATCTAATGTATTAAATTGAACTTATATAGGTATTATGTATCTATTATGAACTAAAATAAATTTAAATAAAATAAATAATTATTTAAATAAAAATTCGGTTTTAAACTTTAACTTAGTGGTTTTCACTATTCATCAAAAATTAAAAGTTTTCAGAAAAATACCAAAAATTTACCCTAAGAAAATTTTGATATTACGAATTCAATAATGATGTCTATTTTAACAAATTAAAAAAAATAGATGTTGCATTTATTAATTTAAAATTAATTCCCACTGTCAAAATCCAAAGGCATATTTTTAAGAAATAATAACTATCAAAAGTTTGACACTTGTTTATGACCAATTTCAAAGTGAAATTACTTAAAATGAACATAATTGGATTAAATGGTAAAAACATAATCTATTTATACTTCCAAACCATTAAAATTTATAAATTAATAGTATAAATTATTTTGATTAAAAAAGTTGTTTTCAGTTAAAATAGAGTATTTTTCACTATTCACGCAAATATGAAAGTTATTAGAAAAACACCAAAACATTATTGAAACTAAATTCTTATGTCCCTATTCTAAAGGAGAAGTTTATTTTGTAAAATTGAATATATAAAAGTTTCAAATATTGGATTTAAAAAGGCTTCTCCATTAAAAGGCGGTAAAATTGCAATTTTTGAAAAATACTTCTTTTATCTGAAAAAATGTATTTGTTCTTAAATTATGTCTAAGAAACTCATAATATGGATTCTAAAATTATAAGGATTATATAAAGTTCAAAATTTAGTTAATACTATTCATAACCGCTTTTGAACGACTAGTTTGGTAAGTCATGGTGCACTAAAACTCGGTGTTGCGTGTTGTGCATGTTTTTGAATTACTTTGAAGAAATAACGTACTATGAAATCTTGGGGTGTTACATTATTCCTTCCTTCAATAAATTTCTTCCACGCAATTTGAAATTATTTTTCAAAAATAAAAGGTTGAAAATAGAAAATACCTTTGGGAAAACCCACATCGGAAATTAGGTTAATAAAATTTAGTCTTAATAAGAGGAAAAGGGAAATGAAAGGGTTACCACCAAATTATGATCTCGATTTTGAGAACATTGGTGGAAATTAGAGACATATAATTGGAGGAAAAATGTAAATATTTATAGGTAGTGATTGAGGTCAAAAATCACAAACAAGTGTAAAATTGAAGGCCTTAAATTCATCAATCTATGATGATTTAAAATACCATCGGTTCAACAAAACATATGGTATTAGGATAACACATTTTTGGCTTTAAGATCTCTTCACTAAAGTATAAGAATTAATTTCTTCATAGAATAAGAGAAGAAGAAAAATATATACTTGACAAGTAGAGTCCCATATTTTAACTAATTTCTACCACAAACTCATCCTTCACTCTAAAAGATAATAGAACTTAAAAATAATATTATATTTATACTATTCGTATAGGGTTCAAAAAAATGAATTTATAATTCATCTACCAGATGTATTTAAAAAAAGACTACATTATTCAATCCAGGACATCACGTGGGCCAGTGGTTGGTGATACACCCATGTCGCCCTTCGGTTTTGGGTTCAAGTCTCGCGGCCTTGACAGACACGACAGGTTGCTGCCCGACCTCTAGGTTGTCCTTTTATGGCAATCCAAAAATAATCTCAAACTAGAATTATCCATAATACTTATGTACAAACTCACAGTCCAAAATTTATAAGGAAGTTAAACACAATGAAGATCCTTTTTTCCGCGTAATAACATGTGGAAACCTTCATCACGTATTCTTTTAAAACACTGCGACATCCTGAATTACCATAAAACCTTATTGATTACATTTATGATCCCTTATTCCTTATAGAATAATGGAAATACTCCTTCTATCCAAAAATGATGTAAACTCCAAAAATGATGGAATATACAAATCATTAATCAGTTATAAGGTAGTCAAGAATATCCAATATAATTTATCCAAATCAATCATGTATTATTCCAAAATCACTACCTCGGTATCAGAACTATATTATGGTTTATCTTTCTCTTAACCATATATTTTCCAAAGATTTAACCTGCTATTGAGCCACTTTTCTTGGTTCCACACAATCTCAAGTCCTTAATGAAATAGTATTGCAGTACAATCCTTATATACTCCATAATTATTATAACCAGTACATTGTTGATACAACACTCAAATGAAATAATTCACTAATAAAAACATAAGAACTCTAATCATTCCTCCTCATCTATGGTAGTATCATAACTTGATTATTATCCAATAGCATCATTTGGGGCATACTCTGATGATTTGGACATTGGTTCGCGTAGTGTCCCAACTCTTTCCAGATGAAGAATTGTACATTTGAAACCTTTTTCTTACCCTTGTAGTCACGTACATGGTGTCCTTTTTCTCCAAACTTATAACAAACTCCCATTACTTTTAGGAATGTTCCAGGGTGTTTCCTCCCATATTTATCACATATGGGAAAATTATTCTTTTCCCTTTTCCCTTTATCCATCTTTCTCTCTTCCCTAATTTTCTTCTCTTGCTTCCCTTCAAAGCCATAGGACTTAGAGAATTCTTTACTTATCTTATTAACACATGATACTATTTCTTCATATGTTGAGAATACATAGGAGACTATTTCTCTTCAAAATGATGGATTAATACCATGAAAGATATGATCCTTCTTACTCTTTGGATCATACATATTTCTGGAGTTCACATTCCTTCTACTGGTCTCCATTTCTATACAATAGAATAAACTAGGTCAGTTTATGAATTGCAATAATTCTAAACTTGTAAAATAACTAACTTAAATTGAATGGTTTATGGATATAATCCATAATCATAAAGATGTTTTCATTGAGGAAGTATATACTCATAAATCCTTCATAATGATTTATAATGAAAATGAGAATTATCCTAAGCATATCCCCTGGGAGTGTCATAACTAAGAGTGTAGCAAGGACCATTTTTATGCACCAGTTACCATTCGAGTCTATCTCATAGCGGTTTTTTTGGGTTTTACCATAGGTACATCTGTGCCAGAGCCGCCACTACCTGCTCGTATCCAGACAGGGATGTTTTTTCTTGGAAAACTCACAAAATATCTATATTACCAAAATTATAGGAATTTCTTCTAAACTAATCCTCAAAGTCTATCTTAGGTCTATGTACTCTAATCAGATTTTATCTGAATATAGCTTCTAAGGTTATTTCCAAACTTCCACTGATACCAACTGTAATGCCCCGACCCCAGTTACCCAGAGTTGGTAAATTATTTTAATACATTGTCATGATTACAAGGAATCAAGTCCCAAAGGACCGATTGGTTTAGCAGTCTTGAAAAATAGATTACATACAAGAATGTTACATTAAACTTTATAACAAACAAAACAACATAAATAATACTTTATGAATTCCATTATTCTCTTGGATTAACCCTGCATATCAATCACAATACACTTATTGGAATCCTGGGAAAAATAAAACACAGAAAGGGGTGAGATCAGATGCTTAGTAAGGATAACAATACAACAGAAACTTTCATAAATAAGCATAAGCATTTAAGGCAATGTATAACTAAAACAAAATAATTTTAAACATGAACTTCAGAATAATATGTAAAAAATAAAATGAAGTAATGCCATTTACTTATTCACATGAATATTCTACTAGTCTAATAATCACATGCAATATCACTGACCACATTCATATTGATGGAATGCATAATTCTAGACTATCATAACCACATAGTCAAGGACTTTTGCCAAGACTATAAATAATATTTTGTCAAGGTCTTGTTCCAAGACACTAGTTTGTCTCATGATACCTACCGATGCATCGAGGAACTATAGTGTGCTCCACCCATCACTTACTAAGTCCAATGCATTCCTCATATGAAAATGTTTTAACATAACATAAACATTCGTATTAAAATTATCATACTAAATGTTGATACATTATCCATAAACCATGAATGGTATAAAAATAACACATCCACAATCAAACATATCACAAAACATTTAATAAAATATGGAAGTTTTGTATCATAATAAATCAACTTCAAATAATCTTGAAATCCATCAAAGGATGTTGACATAGATGAAAATGTATTGTAAAAATCATTGAGATAAATATCCCTTTTTAATGAAAACATTTAAAAGATACAAAATTTAGAAAGGAAGGCATTTAAGGAGATTTTTTAATAAAACTTTCCCATACCACTTTGAAACTTTTGAAAGGAATTAACATTTTTAAAACATTCATGTCCATATAAATAAATCCTTAAAACCATTTTGAAAACATGGACATTAATCAGAATGATTTAGAAGAATAAATATTTAAAACATTTGAAATGATGTTTTTGTAAAAAAGTTCCTTAAAATAATCCCTTTGAAAAATCTTTCATGAAACTTGGAAATGGATAATAAATATGTCCCATTAGATACTTACGTAAAAACAACCTCAGATAATAAAGAGATTATGAAATTAACCCTTACCAATTTGGTAACTTACGAAACATACACCCCATGAAAGAGGTATCCTAAAATGAATATGTAAATAAAAATAAATTAAAGTGTATTACATAAAGAATAAAATTATGGGAAGTACATACACCACACAAAAGTTAATAGTTTCAATATGGCACAAATATCACGAGAATAAGGAGTGAGATGAAAACCCCTTACCTTGCACTTTCCTTTAGTCGAGGGTACATTTAACCTCCTTTATGAAGACCTTAGTATGCTATTAAATTATACCAAAACCATATTAATATTTATGATATCATACATTATTCATTTATGACTTTATACTACCCATTTAATAATAATTTCCATGCTAAATTAACATTTCGAGTAATAATCGCTTTCTTTATCGTACGTGTTTTAACATGTTACTCTTGATTGTATCACTTAGACCATGATCTAAATAATTCCAAAATATAAAACATAATTTATTTATCATATATATTTAGAATATAAATATGTATAATACACATATATATGAAATGGAAAACACCATTTATGGAGACTGTAGTTCGTACGTACGCATAAACACTGTTTCCATTTTCATAACGTATTGAACGAAACTATGTTAGTAAAATAAATGTAAGTACAGAAACACACACAAAAATATATATATATATATATATATATATATATATATATATATATATATCTCTAGTAGAATTATTTTTTCATATATTTCAAACATATTAGTAATATATATTTTTATAATCGTCGATGAATGATGAATGTGGAAATGAATCTCATTGCGTTGTGGAGACGATAATCTGAACGTACACACGAGCGACAATATAATTTCCTTAAAGGTGTGGAATTGGATGTTATATTAAATTTACAGAGACTTTATCATGTTATTGTCATTATTTATATACATATTACTCATCATTATATCCATCCAAAAAACATAGTGTTGAATAACAAATTACACCACGGTGTGGAGACGGTAAGCCGTACGTACGCATGAATGGTGAAATTATCATTCATAAGATGGAAAGAATGATGAATATAGTTGTTCAATATTTATAATAACAAAAAATTATATATAAAATACTATATTTATTATTTTATAATGGAAATAACAAATAAAGAAGAAGTGGAAGAAGAAAGGAACTTGAAAGAGGGTGGTGAAATCATTAGCTCTTCTTCGGGTTCTTTGTTTTGATTAGATAAAAATGGCTCCTTAGGTTGGCTTAATGATCAAACTAATGACTCTAGGTTGAAGTGAGGTAAGTTGGGAGGATATTGTTTCAGGGTTTGGAAGAGAAAAATGTCTTTGGAAGTGTGATTTTGAGATAAGGGGAAGTGACCTTTTATAAGAGGGGCGAGGGTCACTTTAGGAAAAGATTAAAGTATTAATTTATTATACAATAATATTAGGTTCATAATGGTTCAAAATGAATTTATTTTAATACTTATGTGGTTATGTGTCTAAATAATCTCATCAAATATGTTTTAGACAAGTGTAGGTTACCATTTTAACCATAACATTTAGATTTAACTCTTAGTTAAATAGTTTAACTTTTACCGTGTCTTCTTGTATTCTTAGTATATATGGTAAATAAACTTACTATAAAATTCCAAGAGAAACTCAATTGTCTCATTAATGACATATATAATATTATTTAAGACCTTTGGAAGAACCTTACATTTTTAGGAATATTATATCAAGCAATAATATAGTATTTGTTTTAAATATTAATATATGTCAATTTTAACACTATTTGGTATTTTGTTTTTGTGAAAGTCGTCAAAACTTTATTACTTCAAACAAGATACAATGAAATATCCCTAACATCTCATAGTCATCTATAAAATTCGTGGATGTCATAAAAACATTGAAATTATAATTATTTTAATATTTATAATAGCATTTATTTGATTCTTTCATTAATAAGGTAATTATTGCATCATCATTGTGTCAAAAATAAATTTAATTATTTAATGTCTAAAAATTATAAATAAACTACCATGATTTATTAAATAATATTATATTTCTAATAAATATTTATAGTCAAATTTATCTTATGTATAACCCTATATTAAAAATGGTTTTGTTAAAAAACGTTGAATTTAACACTTTTAACTCTTCTTTAAATTAAATAATAATAAATGTCCTAATCTAATACAAGTAAACCTAAAGGGTAATATTTTATTCCTAAGGTTTTTTGGTCGAATTACACTTATCCAATATAATTATAACATGTTTTAGGGTAATAAAAATATCATTTTTACCCTTAATTACCCTATTTACTTTTAACCGTGGTAAATAAAAGTAAAAAGTTACTATTCACCACAAATTATTTTTATCTTATTGAACCAAATTTTACTCCTTGATATTAAAAGTGTTTCCCTGCTTTTTGAAATTCAATTCACACAAGTGGAAAAATTATGTTTTATGTGAATTTACATATTTTCCTAGGAGGTGGGTAAAAGACGGTGAAAAGTTCAATAAATTTTTTAGATATCTAAAATTATTATAAACTGACTCTAATCAATTACATTGAAATTATATAGGTATTATGTATCTATTATGACCTAAAATAAATTTAAATAAATTAAATAATTATTTAAATATAAATTCGGTTTTAAACTATAACTTAGTGTTTTTCACTATTCATCAAAAATTAAAAGTTTTTAGAAAAATACCAAAACTTTACCCTAAGATATTTTTGATATTCCGAATTAAATAATGAAGGCTATTTTACCAAATTCAAAACATATAAGTTGCATTTATTAATTTAAAATGAACTCCCGCTGTCAAAACTAAAAGGCATATTTTTAAGAAATAATAACTTTCAAAAGTTTGACACTTATTTATGTCCAATTTCAAAGTGAAATTACTTACAATGACCATAATTGGATTAATTGGTAAAAATATAATCTATTTATACTTCCAAACCATTAAAATTTTTAAATTAACACTATAAATTGTTTTGATTAAAAAAGTTGTTTTCAGTTTAAATATAATATTTTCACTATTCACCCAAATATGAAAGTTATCAGAAAAACACCAAAACATTATTGAAACTAAATTATTATGTCCAAATTCTAAATGATAAGTTTATTTTGTCAAATTTAATATATAAAAGTTTCAAATATTGGATTTAAAAAGGCTTCTCCATTAAAAGGCGGTAAAATTGCAATATTTGAAAAATAATTCTTTTATCTAAAAAAATGTACTTGTTCTTACATTATGTATAAGAAATTTATAATATGGATTCACTACAAAAAAACTGTGTTTAGCGGCGGTTTTGTGGCGGCGGTTCACAAAACCGCCGCTAAACATTTTCGGTGAAGGTTTCGCGGCGGTTTTTAATAAACCGCCGTGAAACCCAAATTTTTTTCAGAAACACCGCGACCCTTTCCCCCTCCCCGACCTCATTCCCCAAACCCTCCCCGATCCCCCCGGCCTCAGCGACCACTGCGCCCCCCGCACCCTCCGGCGACCCCCGCACTCCCTGCGCCCTCCGGCGAAGCCCTCCGGCGAAACCCGCACTCCCCGCGCCCTCCGACAAAGACCTCCGGTGAAACCCTCACCCCCTGTGCCCCCCCTCGACCACCGGTGACCCCTCGAATATATATTATTGTTTTTAGTTTAATTCTTAACCATTGATCTAGTTTCCCTATATATTCATCATGCTTAATTAGGTACTGCATATTTGTTTTTTTTGTCTCATTCCACGGAAACATGGACCTCTGATTTATTGAGTGGTTATTTTATATTTTTGTGTGGAAGTCTTAAGTCTTAATTTTATTTATTTTGAAAACCAATTACCATGAGTTCCTATATGATTCCTTAGAACTAGTATCTAGACTAATGATATTAAGAGTGTGCCTTGGGTATGTCATGGGCCAACTCTAGTGCCCAGGTCATTGGTGACCCAAAGTTGGTTCAAGAAAAAAATAGTATTACAGCCTAGGTAATTAAGAGATATTATGTACCAAGATCCCATTTGATATTTGTATAGTAATAATAGATTATATATATAGATGTAATAAAATGATAGGAAGGTGTGGGGGGATCCCCATGAGATCTTTCTCATTCACTTGGGATATACTTCTTTATACCCCCCTGATTTTTCCATTATATGTTTTTATTATTTTATTTTCATAAAAAGTTGAATTTATAGATTTCTATGAAGTTTTATATGGTTGATAATATTGATGTGATGATTTTGGGTGAGGTCTTAGACATTATTTAAGATTCAAACTTTAGTGTGGGATCCTTATTTGGTTAGACTAGGATGACATAAATCTAGATTAACCATTGGTGCGTCATCTCATTTGGTAGGGTTTATAGAAATGGTTGGGTAGTTGGTCTACTCAAGGGTAAGAAGTACTCATGGTTGAAATCATTTTATAAGGGATCCCTTAGTCTTTTTTAAAAATAGAAGGGTTTTATGGTGTTTTTTTATAAAAATGGAAATGTTTATAAATTTGGAAACAGTTAATGGAAAATATTGATTATTTATTTAATTTTTAATATCTATATTTTGTTTTAGGAAAATGACATGGGTTTAGGTAATGTTTTATAAAATGAATTTAATGTTTTTGGTTTATCATTTATATGGGGTACATGATATTTTTGAGGGATATCCTACTTTTTTCCTTTAATATCCCCTATATTCCCATATTGGTCAACATTTAGATTATATACAACAAAAAAATGTAAATAAAATAACTCCTTCTTTACATGTTGTGAATCATAGTCTCATATGTGGAGCTATAAAGGAGGTGTAGCTATCCGGTGGTTGGTTGGATCTTGGATTTTTTAGGGGAAACATGGAGGTTCTATTTGGGTGATTTATTAGATAGATAAATATTTAGTTGGGAGATCTTTAATCCAATGGATTTATTAATCTGAGTGTGTCTACATAGGGTTATCCATTTCTTTTTACCAATATTTCAAGAGAGATTTATTGATTTTATATTATCTATTATAAATTAAATCATGTTACTCTTAATAATTGGTATCCTTTTCTATGAATTTATGATTTATTCAATCAGTTTAGAGTTTCTTTATGGATTTTGAATATTGTTCATCGATTAGGTTATCAGCGGTTAAAGGTTTGAGCTAAAGGTGTGTCCAAGATAGAATTTCAAACACTATATAGTAATTTTGTGTTTTTGGTAATTCTATTTAGGGTAATGGAGAAACCATATGTATTTATAACTTTGATAAACCATTTTTTATCCTTTTTTTTCATTCGGGACTATATTTATCAATGATATATCGGTATGATCATGATCGTATGAGGAGCATGAAGAATAGTTGGTTATGTTCTTAGACACATTGAGATATCATCATTTATATGCCAATATATTGAAATGTTATTTCTATAATCAATAGGTGACATTTTTTGGTCGTGAGTTCTCTAAATCTAGGATATTAGGGGATATTGAGAAAGTAGAATCTATAATTTCTTAATATATTCATACTAATATTGTTGAGATTCATATTTTCATTGGTCATGTGGTTTCTTATTCTTGCATTATCTTGGATTTTTCTCACATATTCATTAAAAATATAGTATTGACTTGGAATGGAGTGAATTTTTATTGGGATGATAAATAAAAAGATTCATTTTATGAGCTAAAAAAAATATTGACATCTACACCGATTCTTATTTGACCAAAGCCAAGGATGCATTATAAGGTCAATAATGAGGCCTCCAATGTGATTTTAAGATTTATGTTGATATGGAGGAATGAGTTTTAGTAAATGGGTCTTGAAACTTATAATAAAGGTCATGTCATTATAGAAACCTTGACCATCACTTTATCTTTATTTTTTTATTTAAAGAAGGTATGATTTCATATTATGTGTATTGGGTTTTCCAAGAATGGTTTTATAGTATGGATTTCATACCTAGGTATATGCTTAGTGAGAATTATCTATTGTATTTTCATGGGTGTAATTTTTTTATTGACCCCGACACCCCCCACGCCCCCCGTGGCCTCCGGCGACCCCCGCACCCCCCGGCGCCCCCCGCGACCCCTTTCGACTTTGGTAATTTTTAGTTCTTCCTTGATTCTTTGATTGCTTCTCATAAACGACGAAAAAGTCATGCAAAGTAATTGTGGATTATTTATTTTTGTGGTTTATATATTTCTCCTACATTTATTCATGTATTCATTACTAAAAGTGAGAATATCCATCCACAATTTGAGTAATTTCTTGGAATTTATATTGAGCAGTTGGTTCCTTTGGGATATCACTTAATATTATTTACACCTCAACTCTTTCCAAGAATATAGATATGTTCAATAGATTAAATCCCATCCTATAGACCAATTTCAATTCCAATGGTTTATTTTACAAAAATCCATGTGACTTCTCTCACGTGTAAATTTGGTCAATAACAACATGTCTTATCATGGATAATGATTTAATTAGGTGCTTCATGTTCTGTAAACATATCCCATTGGAAACCATAAAAAATAGTTGGGTAGATAGTGTTATGATAAGTGTGTAACACGATATTCTTATTTCTCCTCAATGAGGTGTTGACGCTGTCTCTTATGGACCAGATTTGTTCGGTTGGTCTGAAGTGGTAAATGTGATCAATGAACCATCTTTATTATATTATGCATACTTTATGATCAATGGTTCATCTTTATTATATTATGTTTCTGTAATCTTACACTATCGTATATTTCTTGTAGGCACATTGTGATATACATGGATAAAAGCTGGATCACATTACCGAGGAACGCACCTCAATATGTTAAGGTTTTGAATGAGTTTTTAGATTTTTCAATTTCTAATCGATCCGTTGAAGGGAGAATAAGATGTCCATGTCCTAAATGTAAATTTAGAACATGGTTGAAGAGAGATGAAGTTTATGAACATTTAATTCTGAAGCAATTCCCTGATCAATATTTGTGTTGGATTTGGCATGGAGAATCAAACAATACAGAAAGATTGAGGACTGATGTTAATCCACAGAATAAGGTCCCAAGTTTGTCGCCAATGGAAAATGAAATGAAAAACCTCATAAATGATGCATTCGGCACTACAAGACACCACTATGAGCATCAAAACATATCAGAACAACCAGAAGAGGGTGGTACAAATTGCAACGTGACAAGTGATGTTTTTGAGATTGTAACACAAGCAGATCAAGATTGTAACATATCATTGGATCCTCCTCTTGATTCTGTGGAGCCAAATGTAAGGGAAAAATTCAGTGAGGAAAATGCGTTTCGTGATTTATTTGACGATGGAAATCAAGAGTTGTATAGTGGGTGTTTGAAATATTCAAAGCTTTCATTTCTGCTGAAGTTGTACCATATCAAATGTCTATGTGGAATTAAAAATAAGGCAATGTCCATGTTATTGGAATGGATTCGTGATGCATTTCCTGAAGCAAAAATCCCAGAATCGTTTTATGAGATGAAAAAAGTTGTAAACAAGCTTGGTCTGAATTATACAAAAATACATGCGTGTCCCAATGATTGTATGCTTTACGGGGGAGAGGATTCAAGTAGACAGAATTGTAAGAAATGTTCTTCTTCTAGATGGAAGTCAAAAGGTGATGTTGGAAGTATGACTGAACATAATTTCATGGAGAGGAAGAAAAGGAACACACCTGCAAAAGTTTTTCGTTACTTTTCTTTGGAGCCTCGATTGCAAAGATTATTCAGGTCATCAAAAACCGCTGAACACATGAAGTGGCATTCTGTAGATAATAACAATGATGGGTTAATGAGACATCCACGAGATTCCCAATCGTGGAAGACATTTGATTCATTACATCCAGATTTCCTAGCTGATCCTAGGAATGTTCGATTGAGATTGGCTGCCGATGGATTCAACCCATTTGGGACTTTGAGTACGAGTTATAGCATTTTTCCAGTTGTTTTGATCCCTTATAATCTGCCTCTGTGGATGTGTATGCAACAAAAATCTTTTATAATTTCGATGATTATTCTTGGAAAAAAAATGCCTGGAAATGATATTGATGTATACCTGCAGCCTTTGATTGAAGAATTGCAGGAGTTATGGAGCAACGGTGTTGAGACATTTGATGTTTCTTCTAAAACAATGTTCAAAATGCATGCTGCTTTAATGTGGACCATTAATGACTTCCCTGGGCTTGGGAATTTATCTGGTTGGAACACTTATACGGGTTTGGCTTGTCCTGTTTGTAACTTTGATTTCGAGCCCAAACGGCTACCTCACAGCAGAAAATGGTGCTTCTTGTGTCATCGAAGATTTCTTGATGCATCTCATAGATTTCGGCTGAACAAATCAAAATTTAATGGTTCCATTGATCATAGACCACCTCCAAAGTTGTTAACCGGTTCTGAAATATTGACACAGCTTGAAAATGTTAAAACAGAATTTGGGAAGGTTTATCATTTTACTGATAGCGGAAAACGAGTGCGAAGTGCATCGTCAAGTGAAATCAGAACGCAACAATGGAAGAAAAAAAGTATATTCTTCAAACTTCCGTATTGGGAATTTAATTCTTTGCGCCACAATCTTGATGTGATGCATATTGAGAAGGATGTATGTGATAATTTGATTTTCACATTACTTAATGAGCATGGAAAGTCGAAGGATCATCTCAATGCTCGTAAAGACTTACAAGTAATGAACATAAAACGTGATCTCTGGCCAGATGAGAATGAAAAGTATGCTCCTGCCATTTTTTCAATGAAAATAGGGATAAAGATGCGTTCCTTCGAATTTTAAAGAATGTGAAAGTATCTGATGGGTATTCGAGTAACATCTCGAGGTGTGTTGATTTGAAGAATCGTAAGTTATATGGATTGAAAAGTCACGATTCACATGTTTTGTTACAACAGTTACTACCATTGGAATTGCGTACATTATTACCTGAAAAAGTTACTGCTGTTGTACTGCAATTCTGCACATTTTTCAGGAAATTATGTGAGAAAACTCTACATCCTTTATAGCTTGACAACCTACAGGAGAGGTTTGTATTGACCCTTTGTGCAATGGATATGATCTTTCCTCAATCATTTTTTACTGTCATGATGCATTTAACTGTGCATTTGGTTGACAAAGCTAAATTAGGAGGCCCCGTTCATTATCGATGGATGTATCCAATTGAGAGGTATTTTATTTATATGTTTCCAGTTAAGTAAACAATATTTGGAATTTAAATAAATGCATAATATTATTATTTTTTTTCACCGATATCTTGGGCATTTGAAAGCATACGTGAGAAATAAAGCTCAACCGGAAGGCTCTATTGCTGGAGGCTATTTAGCCGAGGAGTGTCTCACCTTTTGTTCCAGATATTTGTATGATATTGAGACAAGATTTAATCGAGTTGGACGTGTTGACGACACATCAACTCAATCTCAAATGCATCAGAAATCAAAAATATTTCCTACTATTGGCCGATCAGTTGGGAGGACCTCATACGCGACACTGACGGAATTGGAGTTATTACAGGAACATAGATATGTGATACTGAATAGTGAAATTACAGATCCATTTATTGAAGAGTTGAGGATACAAACAAAGAGACGAATGAGAGGCCGAACACGAAATGAAAAAGATAAAACGAAAGCTGTGAATAAAGAGCTGGTAGAATGGTTTGCACGATGTGTAAGTTTATAAATATTTCAATAAATATGAATATTAGTTTGACACATACAATTTGCAAATCTATTAAATTATATTTTTATTCTTCAGATCATGAATACTGATACTCGATCAGACTTGTCAGAAGATTTGAAGTTTCTTTCTAGAGGTCCTATAAAACAAGTTAGAAAGTTCGACGCTTATAATGTGAATGGTTTTAGATTTCGTACAGTCGATCGAGAAATGGGTTTGAAAACACAGAATAGTAGTATATTTACATTTGATGAAGTGGAATACTATGGAAAGTTGCATGATATTATTGAATTAAACTACCACGGGCATTTTTCTGTTGTTTTATTCAAATGAAAATGGGTCGATATTATCAGAGGTGTTAAAAGAGATTCCTTGCAATTTACTTCTGTAAACTTCTCTCACTTGATGGATGTTGGTGATCGTGAACTGCATGATCCATATATCTTAGCATCGTAGGCAAAAATGGTATATTATGTGAATGATGTTGTGGATGAAGGGTGGAGTGTATTTACTCATGGAATACAAAGAGATTTGTATGATATGGGTGATGAAGTGGAAGATTTGACCTCTGCAATTGAATTTCATCAACAAAAGGAAGCGGAATTATTTTTCCATCATGATATTGAAAATATTAGTCTAGCAAGGATGAATGAAGTGGATGAAGCAATGGAGCAGGAAACCGACATGATTGAAGGGGAAAATGATTGTATGTACAATTATGTATTCATTCAGCAACCACTTGTTTCATTTCCGTAGTCATTCATTATCATTGTTATATATATTTTGTTTGTTAGTACTGGGCATCTATTATCATTTTTAATTTTTTTCTGCATAATTTTTTTGAAATATATATTCTGAACTTAATTTTATTTGATTAAATGACAGGAATGCCAAGGAAGAAGCGGTACACCATTTCATCTACTTCTGCGACAGATGACGATCCGTCTGTCCCCATGGCATCTGAGGCAGCAGCTGCCTACATCCCTGCATCATCTCCCCCTGCACCATCTCTGACACCGTCAGTGGATGTCTCATTAGAGGATGAGTCATCGCCTCCCCCTACAGGAGCCTCAGCAGCGGGGCAGCGACACGCTCCTTCCAGTTCATCACAGACATTCTAGAGGGTCACAGTCATTGGTACAAATTTTAATTAAATTAATTTTTTGCATTTTATTTATAGTAATTGTTTTCTAATTGCAGATGAAAAAAATGCAACCGTGGAAAAACTATTAAAAAGTTCTGATGTTTGGAACATGAATGGCGAGAAGAGAGTGGTGCCATTTGATTCTTATGGGGTCCTGATGGATGACACTGCAGGTTTACTTGGTTAGATTATAGGTCAGCTGGCAGCGGAACCCATTTCCCTGCCTATTTCATATGATGATTGGAGGCATATGCCTCCAAACTGGAAAAATGAAGTTTTTGATTCTCAGATAAAGGTAATTTTATTACTTTATGTTTTAATTGAATGTCATGTTACTAATATATTCAAAATGAATTTCTGTATACAGATGTTCTTCCACTTTACCGTTGCTGATGTGATAGCACGGAAGTGGACATTGAAAAATCTTGGAAAAAAATGGAAAGATTTCAAATGGAGGTTGTGGTGTGATTCCAATGATACTTCATTGACTGTCCAGAAGATGTATGAGAAGCTACCCAGTGGGGTACCGAAAGAACAGTGGAAAGTTTTTGTCGATAGCCATCGTGATGAGAAGCGGATGGTATTGAAATATATATTATTATATTATCCTCATTTTACATTTATACATGTACATGAAGAGGATATAGAAATTGAATACATTACTGTTAAATTGAATTTTATTTATTTCAGGATCTCTCAAGACAGAATGCATCAAACCGGGCAAAACAAGTCATCCCGCACACTGCGGGCTCAAAAAGATTTTCTAGAAGTCGAATGTCATTGGTAATATTTTAATTAGTTTAAATATTTATAAGAAAATATTATCTATTTAACATATTTAATTGTTGATTTATCTTTGTTTAATTCAGTCATAGAGTTTAGGGCATGAAGCATCCCGAATAGAACTGTGGCTGGATGTTCATAAAAAAATAGATGGAAGTTTTGTTAATGAACCTGCCAAAGAAGTTGGGGTATGAAGTCAATTATTTATTATAATAACTTATTATCAGTTTTTACTATGTTAATATATATTGATATTTGATTTATAGGTAAAAATTAAAGAAATATGGGATGTCAATCCTGAGCAATCCTACTCAGTCTCCCAGGAGGACCCGGTTGGTAAAGTCCTTGGGAATGAGCATCCTGGTAGAGTGCGCAGGATGGGTTTTGGACCCGTACCATCTGAGGTATTTGGCAGGCCATCAGGTATTTCAGCTACATATACTCCTGGTTCTGTTCATTTCATACCTGAAGATACTCAAAGGGAGATGTCTTCTCTATGAAACACAGTTCACCAGCAGGGGGATCAGATATCTGCTTTGCAGAAAGAGTTGCTTAAAATACGACAGCATATGAGCAGATATGCCCCCGGTGGTAGTGCATCGGCTAGTGGTGAGCAGGTAAATCACAAAAAAATCAAAATAATTTAGTTTGCACACTTTTATTGGTTTCAAGTTTAATTATAAATATGCAACAATATTTAATTTTCAATGTAATGTTCTTATAGGTGGCAGCAGGTAGTGGAGATGAAGGTGGAGAGGGTGATGATGCAGCATCAAATGATGAGTAGTAGTGTTGTTGATGTGTTGAACAAGTATGAGAACGGTTGGTTTGTATATGTAACATGTATATGGAACATAGTTTCCACCAAACATTTCCATGTCCTAACATTTTTTTGATTTCTCATGTTTACTTCTATGCATTTTATTTATTTATGATGTTTCATTTTATGTCTTGATTTCTCGAGTGTGGTATACATCATTCCATTTAGGCTTGTGTTTGAATTGGTACCACATCCAATGAGAATACCATATATGTAACCCATATTCATACCATTTCTACTATATAGCAGCATTCGGGTAGCCCCATTGTGTAAGCTCGATTCATACCATAACTGATTCATAGAAGTACCTAGGCAGTCCAACTGTGTAAGACCCATTCATATCATTGTTGCTCCATAGCAGCACCTGGGTATCCTAGCTGTGTAAGACCAATTCATACCATCACTATCAAGGCCCAATGAGCCACAACACATTACACAGGCATGAAGAAATTCCCACCTGACAGGCTAATCTTAGACTATACAACCAACATACCAATTATGCTGATAAAGAACTCACGCTCTTACTGACATGGAAGGAGTGTATATTGGAAGCCTCCCACAATACCTAAATTTAACCGTTATCAGTATAACATGAATCTAAGCATGTATACACTCTATTAGAACACCTAATATGCATCATTACAATAACATCCAAATAATCATAGTTTAACTTAACTTATCCCCCAAATAACCATGTCAATTATTCATGTTAGACTTAACAAAACACAAGCACTACCCATGCTTTTACATTCACAATACGAAATACAATGATATTACTAACTGAATACCAAACCACAATCCACCTATATACCATCACTATAGAACAAAGTGTCTAAACTTACTTTTATTTTTTTAATGAACTCATAGACCTAGGATAAGTCCTCTCTTGGATTACATACATAGAAGAAAAACCTCATCAGGTGGAAATGCGAATCGCTATTTCACTTGATTAGAACGCTCCAATCACCAATATCCCAAGATACATCTCAATATTACTAGTCTCTCTCAACCCTAGTTCACATGTCACATCCTATATAGGATACAACTCATGGAGAAGCATCTATGAACCCATCTCAAATATCACGAGGAAAATCATAGGCCAATATACCCACTCGAGGGTTCTCATGCATATCACAAATCCCATACCCAATCCAACTATGAAATCTAGGTTACTAATCCTAACTAGAAATCGACACACCATACTTCCCCTGGAGGATAAAGATCACATACATGCACATATATATTAATGACATTATCTTATGATAATAACTATTGTGAAAAATCAATATCATTTGGTTTGGTTAAGTATAATTCCACCAATAAGGTATTTAGGAAGACATTAGATAAGTTGTTGAAATTTTAAAAAAATCAAACCTATTTTCTTTAACGCAGTCAATAACAACTATATCAGGATGCATCCCATCCAACCTGCAACATGATGACCATCTTGGGATGTATACATGAAACTCTTATCTCATATCCAATGACATAACTCAAATCCTCAATAGGAATCATGTATAACCTACAAGATCATAAACCATACTCTCTCAAGCACCATGCACGGTTAGCGTGTTGTCCAACCTAAAACACACGCCAATTCACAAGTTACCCATTTTCTATAGTAGGCATTAACAACCAACCCAAAACACACAAAAAACCATACCATAACATACATTCTATAACTACTCAAACATCCATCTTTGGAACAAATTCTATACCCATATAAACATAATTTGTTCTATCCCATAACACAAATCCATTGTTAAAAAAACTCAACCCATATCAAAATCCACCCATGAATGTTATATCGGCCAACTTAGAGCATAACCAATTACATATCATTACACATCACCATGGTTAGCATGATCACATAAATTGTATCAAAATTCATAACCATTTATTATATAGAGTATTAGTATCCATATAATATAAATCAACCCTTCTTAAAACACATAAGAAATTAAAGAAGCTAAAAACACATATACATCTTGGGGGTCACATGGATTGGTTACTCACCAAATTGTGATACATACCTTTCCTAAGGTTGGACTCCATAACATGAAAATTTTTATAATATCCTATTTTTCAATGAATACTACCATTTATTTGTTTGTATGGTGTCTCCTGTTCAATATTCTGGTTTGATTTGTTTTTCAGGGCAGTGGTGTGGTAGGAGCAGAATTATTATTTTTTCCAGGTCAACATTTCGCGGCGGTTATAACCGCCTCTAATGACTTACTGGTTAGTATTTAGTGGCGTTTATAACCGCCGCTAATGACTTATTGGTTAGTATTTAGCGGCGGTTTTAACCGCCGCTAAATGTATTATGTTTAACTTTAGCGACGGTTTTCACCGCCGCGACATAGGCGCATCAAAGGCCAGAATATAGCGGCAGTTAAAACCGCCGCGAAAAAAAAGTATCATCTACGCATAAAACCGCCGCTAAATGGTCAAAAACCGTCGCGAAAAGAGGCATCTACGACGCTTTTCTTAAACCACTGGGAAATAGTAAAAACCGCCGCTAATAGATTGCCGACGCCCAATTTCGCGGCGGTTTTTGTAAACCGCCGCTAAACCCTATAGCGGTGGTTTAAACCACTGCCAAATGAAAAAAAACCGCCTCTAGGGGCCAGTTTTGTTGTAGTGATTCTAAAATTATAATGATTATATAAAGTTCAAAATTCAGTTTATACTATTCATAACCTCTTTTGAACGGCTAGTTTGGTAAGTCATGGTGCACTAAAACTCGGTGTTGTGTGTAGTGCAAGTTTTCGAATTACTTTGAATAAATAACGTACTATGAAATATTGGGGTGTTACATAGGTGATCATGGATTGGTTTATGAAATATTCTCACTTCTTTGCGATGAAGAAGTTAGGCATATTGGATTCTTTGACTAATTGGTACATGTATTAGGTGGTATAGTTATATGGGGTTTTGAGGTGAATTGTCTCTGATCTAGATTCCTGTTTTACATCATGAGTCTATAGGGGTTTACCACATGGTTTTGGAACCTAGTTGCAACTCAGCACTACTTTCCACCCCCTGATAAATGGGCAGATAGAACAAAATATCTTAATGTTGTAGTATATATTTTGTCCATGTGTCTTGGACTTCGTCGGATCATGGGAACAACACCTAACCTTGGTAGAGTTCTCTTACAATAATAGGTATCAATTTTCCATGGACATGGATCCGTTTGAGTATTTGTGAAAATGGTCATGTCGTTCTTTGTTGTTCTAGACTGTGGTTGGGGAGGTAGCAGTTCTTGGTCCTGAGGTGGTACAATTTATAATAGAGAAGTTTTAGTTGGTTTGAGAGAAGATGAAAGAATCACAATACTGAAATAAGAATTATGTTGATCATAGGAGGAAGCCCCTAGAGATGGAGGTTAGATACCATGTGTTCTTGAAGGATTTCCCTCAATGTAGGAAGAATATATTTTGGAAGGGGAGTAATCTCTTACCCTAATTTAAAGAAACTTTTTAGGTACTAGGGTGAGTTAGAATGGTGGAATATCATTTGGAATTTCCACCATGGTTGTTAAGGATCTACAATGTTTTCCACATCTCTCAACTCCATTGGTATCTTCACGATGAATCCCATTTCATTGACTTAGGATAGTTGGATATTGAGAAAGACGAAACATTTGTGGAGAATCCAGTGGAGAACCAAGAACATCAAGAGAAGGTTCTATGAGGATGATCTATTCCCCAGGTTCAAGTGCTATGGAGGCCTACTATCTTAGATGAGAGTACTTAGGAGCATGAGAGGTAGATGCGAGCACAACACCTAGAGATGTTTTTATTTTTCCCTTATCTTTCCTTTTCCTTGGGATGTTCTATTCAAACTTTGGTCTTTTATGAAATATATTGTTTTCCCCTTGATTTTATGTGATCTGTGTGAGGTGTGATAATGTCCCGACATGAGAAAAAGGGACGAACTGAGTCATAATCAAGATTCATTTTTCTACGATGTGATTGAACTCGTGCAGGCAAGTCAAGGCTTCCCACATCAGATAATATCTTGAAATAGATGACGGAATTCCTTGATTCTTATGTTCAGGGAACTATGTTTTTTTCTATTTTTGTGGGTGTTTGGGATAGAATATTTGGTTGGTGGGGGTGTTTTAGGTTTAACTATATCCTTGAGAGGTATCTCGTGGGATAGTTTTTCAAACCCTTCCAACAATTTATTCTGGTTTGGTTTTGAATTCTAGAGGGATATTATAGTTTCATAGGTATATGATATAACATCCTAGACTTTTTGGAGAATTACATTAAAAAAAATATGATATTTGAGGTGTCTGGAGGTAGTCCAGGGTGTCTTTGGGACATGTGAGTCATTCGAATAGTAATTCATTTCCATAGTTTTCCAAATTTCACATTTTCCAATTTTAACTCATCCTAGTGGTTACTCATCAGGTGGTGAATCATCTGGTGGTGATTCATCTGACAGTGACTCATCTGATGGTCACTCATATATTGGTCACTCGTCTGGAAGTGACTCTTATGGCGATGACTTGTCAAGGGGTGACTCTTCTGGCTGTGAATTATCTGGTGGTGAGTCGTCTGGTAGTCACTCATCTTATGGTGACTCATCTAATAGTGACTCATCCACTAGTGACTCATTTCAACAGTTTTTGAAATTTCCATAATTTTCCAATTGTCCCAGTTTTCGCCTATCTACGCCTATTTTATGAGAAAAGAGTTTAATTACATAATTACTAATTTTAAAATCTATATCAATGTATATTAGTCGTATCTTACATTTCTAAAATTTCCATGTGCCTTTTGAATTTTTAAAATGTGTGGATTTAATGATATTTGATTAAACAGTCAAACTAAGCCGTTTCAAATCCCTTTAGTTTCAGATATAATTATTATAAGGATGATATCTTCACTTAATTCATTCCTTATTCATTAGCTTGATTTGATAGGATCTAAATCCTTCTTCATTGGTGTCCTTGAACAAGGTTCTATACTTGGTTTGTGTCCCCCGAAGAAGTCCCCTCATGTACGTGCGCCCCTATTTTGGTGAAGCTAGGTGGTGAAATGATTCTTCTTTTCAAGTAGGTTTTCCTTCGTTTCTCTTTATGTGTATATCATGGAATGGGTTTATCATTTTCACCTATTGTGAACATAGTTGAATATAAACTAATAAAGATAAATAATTGGTTTTAATTAAATATAAGGGGGTATGGGATTGTGG
Organism: Viscum album; assembly: GCA_963277665.1. NCBI lineage: Eukaryota > Viridiplantae > Streptophyta > Magnoliopsida > Santalales > Viscaceae > Viscum > Viscum album. The sequence continues at coordinate 406,320,215 of OY728129.1, read as the reverse complement.
TGTATGATCTTATGGATTATGTGTTATTTTTTGATGTTTTCAAATGTATATGCTAATTACCCACTGGAAATAATGGTTGTTGGTGGTCCCTTATTTCACTCTTATCTTGTGAACTATGGAATGCATGTTTTGTGGTTTCTTACAAACACATAATATGTAATTGGATAGTTATATATAGTATGTTAATAAATTAAATTTCCTAGGATCTAATGGATTTTGGGATAACATCCAAAATTATTGAAGTGGAGTTGAGAATAGATGCTTTGGTAAATCTGAAAATATGTTGAATGAGATATGATGTGTGTGGGGGAGATGGACACGATATGGATGAGTAGTGGGGTTTCATGTGGTTATTGGGTTGTTTCAAAGTGATTCTTTATTGTTGGTGTTTTGTTTTAGGTGACCTGTTGGTATGGATGGTGATAATAATGATCTTGGAATATAAATTGGTGTACATTTTTTAATGGAATGAGTTGGTAACCGAGAATCCGGAAATTGGTCTAATGATAATTAAAGTCTGAAAATGAATTGTGTCATGTATTATTATTGTGTGGGGTTGTGCATTTAGTCTTGGCAGCGAATGTCAGGGACCTTGTGAGTTGGTTGGTGATCTTCTTGTAAACATGTATGTGGGTATTTTGGGGATATATATACATATATATATATACACACACACACACACACACACATATATATATATATCTATGTATGTATATATAAATTGTATTTTTTGTGTGATTTCTGTATGCATCCCAACCACTTCAAACACTAATTGCTGACACCTGTATGGTCACTCAAGGTGTGTCTTTCCCAACATCATAGTGTGAGGATGGATGGATGGGCACAAGTTCTTCCCTACTCCCTCTTCCAGAAGATAATGGCCCTGGTGTATTCTGGATGACTTGTAATATGCTCTCCCAGGTGTCTTTGGGATGAGTTCTGATGTGATGTCCAATGTGTATTTGTGATGATGTATGATGTGTGGCCCAGGTGTGTGATGGATTGACACGATTTGATGTTATTTATTGTGGGTCCCATGTGTGTGCTAGTGGGATGTGTTGTGAGGTGTGGCCTAGGTGTGTGTGTGTGTGTGTGTGTTCCGGATGTGATGTGATATATTATGAAGATTTGGCCGCACTAGGAAATTTATCATTGGTGAGAGGAGAATATAATAATTTATAAAGTGGTGTGGGGTACCCTATCATCGATGTGATTTATATTATATTATATTTCTTGGATACATTATTTGGTGAGAGATCCTTGGTGAGGTTGTGATTATGGTTAGTCTACCTGTTAGGTACTCTTTGGTTTTTATATTTTCTCATGTGTTCATTATTATTATGCTTCCACTCATGCATGAGAGACTTTGGTTTTCCATCTAAGTATACTAGTATACTCACCCTAAACATATAAATTTTTTAGGGTTCTGGGAGGATTAAATGGAACATTCTGGTCATTACTAGCTCGAAGCTTCGGATAGATTCTCTATTGATACTCTAGTTTGTTTTTGGGTATTTAATTTAAAGTATTTTATTTATATTAGTTCTATTTACACATTCATTGTGGGATGATTTTTGTTTTTTATTATATATATTTCATAAAGTTGGTTTTTTATGATGTATCATATATTCCGACCTTGTTTCCTTATAAAGGGTAATTCCTCTCATATTGTGATATTTTTACACACTTGGTTCTAGTCACAAAACCATGGCCTATTGGAGGCAGGACTCAAGGGTCATTATCCATCTCCCTTCATTGCTATATCTTTGGTCAGAGGGGGTCATGATATCCATGAACTAGTATGGAGTGTAAAATTTAGATGAATGAGATTTTTTTGGAATAAAGACAAATCATATGGAGATCAATACATATACTTATGTAAAAAAATATTAATTTCTTGTAAGGATGTGATTTTAGACCTAATATATGATAATTAATGGTGAAACCATACACTAAGGACTCATACATTGATCTGAATCACATATAAAAAGATTCAAATATAAATAAAATTTTGATCAATTTAAGGATTATGTTGGATATAAATTTAGATCACTAATTTTTTTAGAAAGGATTATAATTCACCACAATTTATGGACATGAAACAAGGTATGATATAGATTTATTTAAAGTCAAAAATAATAGACCCAATGTCATGTAATTTAACAATGGACAAAAAGAAAATTATCTTTATTTTACATGAAATATTTTCTCTTGAAGCACTTGTTTGTTATTTTATTGATATGATTTAAATCCTAGGTTATCATGAAATAAAAAACGTTAGGAGGGACCTTTAATATGATTTATAGACACACCTATATTAGTTCAAATTTTAGAGGTTTGGTCCTAGAGATCATTTATGTTCTTTGAACATTAAAAAATTCTTCATGGATGAATGATCTATGTCAAAGTTTTTTGTTCAAAGTTCAGAAAATTATATTTTTATGGAATTAATTAATGTGGATTACTTATATAATTTTCCAATAATATAATTCTAACACATATAGTTCGACCTATTATAGTTTTATTTTAGTAAACTATTCTTAAATGGAAGTTCAAAGTGATCAAAACTGATATTCAATTAACATGATCAAATCAAACTGATATTTTTTGGAATAAAGATTACCCTATGTGTGGGAGTACATATTCTTGTGATATTACTATAATGAATCGTGGATATAATATACACATTTATCTTTATCCTTGAATTCTATGTTCTAGATAGTGTTCAATAGTGTCTTATTGAATGATTTTATCTCTCTATTAGAAGATGTATGATGGAGGTAATATTAGATAAATTTATTATTGTATATTTCATATATACTTTTCAATTAATTCAAAATAAAAATTATTATATTTTCTTTGAAGAATGAATGTGGAACACCAACTTAGGTGATTATAATGGATTATATAAAAGAAACCACAACATTCATCCAAACCAAATTCAATTACACTTCTTTAATCAATTTGAAAATGAATTTATTTATAACTTGGATGTAAATATATTACTAATCTATTACTGATGGGTATGAGACCATGATTTATAATCTCTCCATTGAAAAGACACTATAATACTCAGTGAAATGTAATAGATCTAGGGTAATTATATATGAAATTTTTAGGGAGATAGAATTTTTGATACTTATTTTTTAATATGGAATATTATAGAAATATAAAATTCCATTAGTACCCCAGAATTTAAATTTGATGACCATTTTGTCCCCTTTTTTAGAGATCCCCAAATGTTTATGTATGGACATCCTCTATGGATTTTGTAACTCTCCCTCCTTCGATGAACCTGATAAGGATTCCATCCAAATTCACTTCATAATTTCTTTTGGGGGTCTTGGGTTATCTTGGAAGATAATATTTTTCAGTAGTTTATGGATTAACAATTTCTCAGCATGATATTTCCAAAGAGACCTATACTAAATATAGTATAATATAAATGAAATCCATTTAGTTTTTTAATTTTTGTGGGATGGGGATGTGGTTTTTTATGTTTGATTCCTGTATGTTTTATCCAACCTCTAAACCCCATCAATGGGTTAGGGATCCACTGCTTATTTGTTTTATATCTAGATGACTATTTTAGTCTAATCTAGGTTGGGGAGAGTAGTTCCTAAGAAAGATAATGAGTCTATAGGTATATTTTGTGACCAAAAAATGATTGTTTCTATAAGTTATATGGGAAACTACGACATAAATTTCAAATTATAATCATATTTTTAATTTAAAATTCTTCATTAACTTATTTAACTATAAGCATTATCTCACCATAATATTATGGTCAACATTGAATATTTTCAAGAAAATTATTATACTTATAATCACATATTTGGATTCTAGCTCATTTTTGGTGCATAAATATAAGAAAAGGAATGAATATAATAATAATAACATTAACGGATAAATAAAAATAACCCCCATTCCAACAGGATTGAATTTATGTTTCTCCATTATTTTTCCCTTTTATCTTCCAAAGGTGTCATCAAAGTGTATTTACCTTGAATTTCCTCAATACACCATTTTAGTATTAGATTATTGATGATATAATTTAGAAAAGAGATTTTAAGGACTATATATACATCATGATGCTTAGGGTAGATGGATGACTTATATCAACAATGATAAAGTAAAAATAGATCTTTTCTGTAGTTTTATATCTACACTCAATTTACAAAAAAGTGTTATTAATATAATATAGGATATTTAATTTTACTTAATAACTTCATTGAACTAATGTAGAACAATTTATAACTCTACAGATAACCCAAAGAGATTATTGTGTTATCTTTCTATGAGAGCTGTTAAAACTATAGGAATTAAGATATTGAGATTTAAGAACTAGATGTTTATCTGGAACTCTTAATGTCATTTGTAGACTATCCCTTTCCCTATTAATCTATTTATGGGATGAAATTTTCCTATAATATTTGTAATGTATGACTAGATACACGAACCTAATAATTTTTAAACATAAAGTCCTCACATGACTATATTTCACCCCTTGGGGGTTTTATAATGCTATAGATTATTCAACTTCAAGGGCCATCTATATTTTTTATACATATAGTATCAATCCATGAAGTAAATTTATTTAAAACAAACCACTTCATCAACCAATAACTCCATTATTTCTATTGGGATTCCTTTATTCTAGAATTTTCTATGGTCCAGGAATTCTATAAAAACTATAATTTAACTATTATTCTCAACAGTGTTAATATTTTTCATGAACCATTTTAGGTATAAGATATATTGAATTAAATTATCCTTGATTTTTTTATCCTCCCTAGCTTAAACCACGGATCCTTTATATTGAGGCATCATTTTTTCATCATGTTTGTATCCATGATTTTGAAGGGATTATAGAGGTGATGTAAGGAAAATATGGGGGATCTATGCCCGAAATATCATTCTAATTACAATAGAATACATGTTAATGATATTGGATAAATTTAGCACGCAACTCCTACTCAATGGAGTTCATATAAAAAAATTAAAAGTTGTTCATGGGTTATTAAAAGTACTTAATTATACATGTATATGGTCAATAATGATTTTCATGCTGCCTTATTTGAAAACATATAGAGAATAAAAATTTCCCCCACCCCAATAAAGTTGGGTTTGGATTAATATTTTCCATTTTAAATTGAAGATGGGTTCTCCATAGTTGTTTTCTCCCCAATAGATATTTTATTGAGGTATTGACATACAGATCTAACAAGGTTCTTTTTCATAAATTATAACCACCTTCTAATAATATCATATTATATGTGGCCCCATTCAACATGATGTGATTTCCTCTTATAGGCATGATATGAGGTATAATTATGGAATCCAACTAATTGATATAGAGTAATGGGTTAATTAGGGAGAATTTTTCGTCCTATGGGATCATCAATTAGCTTTCTGAGATTAGGATTATTTCCTAAATATTGTTAATGGGAAATATAAAAATAAATTTCACATCATTCTTTGTATTTTTATGGGTATCCTCCAATCCATTTGATACCACCCCTTAAAATTTATTCTAATTTTAATATTTTGTCCCACCCTTTTGAAATAAAATAAATTAATATGTAGAGTTAAAATCACTCAATAGGGGAACTATCACCATGATTCACTATTTTTATACCCACGAGGGAACACTTTAGGAATTGGTAATGTGTTGATAGAATTTTCACATGATTAAGGACTAAGGGGAGGCTGATAATTATATTTAATTTTTTTTTGAAGATTGTAACCTTGAATTCAATGTCATAAAATAGGTTTAAAAATTATATTCTCAATAGGAAATTACCCAATGGAATCTAATCACTATTACTATATAACTAAATTTCTAACTTGAATAGAGTCAAATCATTCACCTTTATTCTGCATAATCGAACATTGTTTCATGGGATGATGTTAATGTAGAAATAATTTCTAATAAAAACATTAATATCATCTACTAGATAGAGGTTATTAGATGAAAAAGGGTTACTGATGTGGATTCTAACCATTGTCAATTGATCATTATCAATGAAGGATATCACTATATTAATGTATAAAAATTGATACTCAATATTATTGGTTTTATAAATGTACACCTACCTCAGAAATTCTAGAATGTTTTTTTTCTATTCACCAAGGGATTCTTGGAGAACCAAAGATGGGAGAAGGTTGTTTAATATTGAAATCAAGAGGTAACTTTTTATTGGGTTTTTTAACATCATTTTTCTATACTAGTGTCATTTCCTTCCTAATTTGAATGTGTTCCCATGCCTCTAGGGATACTGGATATGATGGCCAAGAATATGAAACTCCCAAATTCCATAGGGATTGATCTATTATTGACCTTATCCTATAAAAATTTGGTGGATCTAAGGCTTTAAGAATAATCATGTAATGATAAACTAGATAATTAATCAATGAGCAAGATTAGTGTGTGGTGGAATCTAGAAGGGACCATATTTGGCTAAAAATCACTTGGTTGATCATGTTACATCACTATTCTTCTATTCTCCATTGAATGGAAGATATTTTCTAAGACTAGAACCAAGATCCTTGGAGGTCCTTTGTTGCGTCAGCCTCCGCCTCAGCCTCAAAGGCCCTCCCAAAAGTGGAATGATGATAATATTAAATGTATAAGTGTTATTATACTTTATCTTATCACATAAACTAACTAATGATGATTGATGAATATTTATATTATTAATCTAAGAAAGTTTTTTGTGGGGTGATACCAATCCTCTCAATCTCATGGGGCTTGATATTTTCAATTGTTTGATTTTTTTGGGAACCCATAGTGTTTATTATCATATTTATTAATATTACAATGGTTCTCTCATAGACATTAGTAAATTACATTATGTGTATAAGTATCCACCATGGTAGAATATGTGATGAGTTTTATGATTTTATAGTTTAGTCATTCCATGATAATAGACCATGTGTGATTGTTTAAATTTTGGGTAATACAATAATGAAATATATAGGAATACTTATTTTTTCACTCTACCTCTACATTTATTCATTCGATTGAATGTCAACCACATGGGTTGAATTTTTAATTTAAGGATAAAATTTTACATTTTTTTTCATCGACCAATTTATGGAGTATTTATTTGAAAATAAATCATTTTAAAAGGGTGTGATACAATATCCAAGGAAAAGTGACACAAATTGGATGTTTTTGAATACCCATATCATTGAGGTTTTAGGCCTCATTTAATAAAATAAGGTTATTTTCCATGACTGATGTAAGGAAACCTAGAACCTACCCATGCTAGAAAGTGTATACTCCATTCCTTCAAGAATTTAATAGGTCAAACTTTCGATTCATGGGAAATTATCTATTCATGGGTTTGGGAATAAATAATTTTATAGTTTATTTAGAGGTTTATGTGGTCATTAAAAAATTAATATATCTATCGTATGGGTCGTGGATTTGTTTTTTTTTTGTTTTTTGAATAATATAATAACTGTTTCTCCATTTCTAAATAATTTTTTTGGTGGTAGTTCTAACTAAGATTTTTTACAAGGGTCATTTCAGTGTACCTTCCAAGAATTGTGTTTCTCTCAAGAATTATTATAATACTCGAGGTCAGTTATATTGTATTGTTTTGGTGACTAGTTTGTATTAAAAATACATCATAGATATTTCATGGAGTCTTTCCATGGGAATTTTCATTTTCTATGAGTATTTGATGATATTCCACTATGAAATAAACTAAATCTAATTTTTCATTTTATCAATTATTAGTGTGGTAATTGAATATTTTATCCTCCAACATCATGATTAATTTAAATACTAATTAATTATGGGGGACTGATCAAGTAAATATTGACCACAATAGAATGTTATTAAACCAGGGAGTAGTTATCCCTTTCAACTTTTAGATTAATCATTTGATTTTTCCCTCCACCTATTATTCATGGAATCCCTACATGGGACCATTTTTTGAATAATAGTGAGAAAGATACATTTTTATATCCACTATATCATTGAATATTAAAAAATAAGGTTCCTAATGAGTTGTTTCGAAGGAATAAAATAAATCATTATGAATATTTCCTCTTTTTTAGACATGTCTGTGAGAATTTTACATCTATGGAATATGTAAAAATTGTAATAGAATCTTAGATTTAAGTTGGCCCCATTATTAATAACTTCACCTAAGTGTCCTCAGTATGACTTTCCTGGGTTAGAGTGGAATATAAATCTATTGGATAAAAACCACGGTGGTTAATGGGTGATTAAGATATCTAGAGAGGCCTGTTTTATTAGTAATAAATTATTATGGTAGGTTCCACCCTTATAAAATGATAATTACCTTAAATATAAGGTGTGTAACTCATATGAAAAGTTTTATTTTCATCTTGAAATTCATAAAAATTAGTGACATTTCCTATAGAAGTCTCAATATTACCACACCAATGTATTTTTACATCAATGTTACTTAAAGTACATTCATATTATGTTTTGAGTATCTAAATAATAATAAGTGTTGGGTGGTCAGTTTGAGTTCTTGGACTCATAATTTGGGATCTGGTCCCAAAATAAAAACTTTATGGATATGCTTATCTTCCAAGTGAGATGGAATAGTCCTAAAACACATATATTATACATCATATCCATAATTTAATAATTATTTATTATAAATTTACACAGTCTCAAAAACCAATGTTTTAATGTGTTTACATATTAGATACATAAGAATCCTATTTTATAAAGTATTGATCATTTTAACATAGTCTCACCCATCATACCCCCATCTTGACATATCACATGATACACACTCCTTTATAAAATTTGAAATGGAAACATAAGAAAAGGGTGTGCATTGATACTCATTAAGGGTCAACCAAAGAGATAAAAATCAATGAACATAAGTTATAATAATATGAGAATGGGGTTATGATAACCTAAAAAAGGTTCTTGGAACTAACAAGATAAAATCATACCTACAAGACATTGAAAAAAATTCCTAATTCATCACATAAATTTGTTTTCATTAAATAAGACATGATTAATAGGAATGTGGATACATGATATAATAATAATGAGAAAAATAATATTTTTAGAAGAATGTGGAATATAAGTAAGCATATAAAATCATACCATTGTGAACATAGCTGATCAAAATCAAGTCCACAAAAAAATATGAGAAAATAATTATCATTATTCATGTACATGAATGGACTTGTGATACTAGATTCGGAAAATAATGTCAATGAATAAACCTATGAACATAGCTTCCCTCAATCATGACACACAAACATGTGAACTTATATAATAATAAACATTTTCATGTACAAACTTGTTAATAAATCACCCCACAATCATATCCATGTATAAACTTATGAAAATAGATAACTGTAACCACATACACAAATATAATCATTATCTTAGATAAATAAAACATTGAAAAATGAATTAGTGGGATATAATAGGCCCACTAATTTAATAAATTTTAACCATAAATATATATTCCATAATAATATAAAAAAAATCATAATTCCATCATAACACAATTAACTATTAAAAATTAGATGACATCCTGATAATTTACATAATATGATATCATAATATATCTATGAAAATAATATTGGTGGTATAATTATTGATTATCGACAATTATTAAAAAGAAAAATTTCATGATATTAACATAGATAAAAAAAATTCATAAGGTAATTATGAAATTACTTTGAATATTTAAAATAAATACACTTTATGTTTTTGATAACACTTATTTCAAAATAACATATAAACTATGGAAATAGAAACTAAAGTAGAAAAAATTTAAAAAATAGAGGTGTTATTTTATAAATAAAAAACTTAATAAGACAAGAACATATGTTCTTATCGATGAAATTAAGAATGATCAGTTTAAAACGTCTCTAATGAATGCGATTTTAATTGAGAAAGACCCAAACATCTAAAAATATTAAAATACAATTTTTATTAATAAATTTAATGTTAATTAAAATGAGCATAATAAATCATATAAGTATATATAATGACATATATAAAACAAAATAAATAATTTGTACATGGAGGAAAAGTATTGTTGACATAAAATAAGTGATATTTCCATCCAATTTATGATATTTATATTGGTTTAATTGTGAACCAAATAGAGTTTAGATGGTAAGAATACATGTAAACACATAGGATAAACAAAAGATAACAAAATTAGATGAATTTATGATATAAATAAAAAAAATTTCAAATATAATAATTAAAAAATAGGGAATCATGATTTGATAGTTATATTCGAAAATAATCCTTTATAGATTTTTTGACTTTTTAATCAAAATCTTGTGGCAGAGAAGAGCTGAGATGGACTTTCTGGTACCATAAATTTCAATGAAATTATGATAAAAATATATCCATTAGAATCATATATAACATAAAAATAAAAAAATTAGTTAATATAAATCACAAATCAAGGAAGGTTAAATTAGATGGGAAAACATTACCTTTACTCAAAATTTATATTAAATCACTTTAGACCCTATGTAATAAAAATAATCATTTGATAATTTTTTTGCTTTTGAAAACTAGTTCAATAATAGTGAAGGAGATAATATTGATTCTTTGGGCCAGATGCTACCCAATATCGAGGAATGATTTATTATTGTAAAAATTTGTAGGGATTGAAGTGTGAATCCGATGGTTTGAGTGGTTCATAAGGGGAAGTGGTCATATTATTTTAAAAGTATGTTTGATTAGAATTTTTAAAATTTCTCATCTGTTAATGTTAAGAGAAGTTCATTTTTAATTTCAAGCATTCCCCATAAGTGGATGAAGGATAATTAGTCTTTTAATTCCCTATAATAGTAATTTTTATTTTTATACTTATAATATTTATAGATTATTTTTAAAATATACAATATTTTATAGTTTTTACAGTTTAAAGATGTCATACAGTATTCAGCATTGTAGAATTTTTTTTTGCTGAAAATTGAAATTTATCATATTAACTAATATCAAATATATAATTAAGTATTGTATATATATTGAATCTAATTCAATTTTAATATATATTTAATTTACCTGTGAAATAAAATCATAAAATATAAATAACATATTTTATTGAGTTTTAAAACATTAACTATTCTTAATTATATTCCATATAATTAAAAAATAAATAATTGTCAATATTTTTATTATACATTGAATAATTATGTTATAATTTTCATTTAATAGTGATCAAACTAATATATTAAGATGAAAATACACAACACATAAAAAACAATTATTGAAAAATATCGCATTTTTAATGTTAAATGATATTATTAACATTTCAAACCATTTATTTATAATTATATCAATGTTAGTTAGTATATATATATATATATAAATAATACAATATATAAAATTTATTACTCCAAATAGGAAAATTTCATCTTTTTAAATGAAATCATAAAATACATAATAAAACAAAATTTTTAAATAAATAATATTTCATTTTCTGTAAATAATTTAATTAATATTCCTTATAGTTCCCTAGTTATTTTGATGAATTATAATTACATAATTTACTAATTTTTCATTTTTATCAAATTAATTTATTGATTTAATTATTTAAAAGAAATAATTTTGAAAAGAATTCATAACTTTTAAAAACTATTTTTTCTTGAGAAAGCATATCATCAGAAATAAATTATAATCTTTCTATTAATTTTGAAAATCATTAATTATATTTATGATAAATTATTTATAACAAAAAGTTATATTATTTTTAATATTTTAATAATCAATATTTGTAAGAATTATATATCAATAATTCCAAACTGGTAAAATGTTTACTTGTAGTCTATGCAATGGATATATGGCCTTAAATAAGGGTCATTTAATGGATATAGTTTCCCCATTACATCCTATAAATTCAATCTATATTAAATTTTAAAAATAAACATATCATTTAAATAGTTTTATCTTTCCTATTTTATCACCCAATTTCTTCATTCATGATAATTTTTCCTCATAGTATGATTTCATCTACTAATAATGATTGTTAATTATGATAATGGTCAATGAGATTTAGTAGTTATAAAAGTACAATTATATTCATTTCATTGTCACTTTTTAATATATTCATTTTTAAGGGATGTAATCACCCATGATATGAAACATATTGTTTCATTTATTTTATTGTAATGTTATATTATTATAGAATAATTAGTCTGATTTATATCATTATTAACATTTTTTATACTCATGTTCAATTATTTTGAATGAATAGAAAATCTTATTTAATATTTATATAAATATAGATTATGAAAATGTTTTCTAATATCTTAGTTGTTATTATCATAGGGATTGGAATTCCATTTCCCATTATATTTTATCAACATGAATTAATTAGTAGGAAATGGAATCACTAAAGGGGATTATAAGTCATGGGATAACCTCTAATGTTGGGTTCACACTCCATTATCATCTTCTTTTGGGTGGGGGAGGATCATCATTCATGGGGTTCTCCTCTTTTGGATCATCGTTTACATTTGATTCAATAATTTTAACTATGATCAAACCTACTAAAGTGTATATCTAGGATACTATATCATCATCGGCATTATTGAAATATGGTTCTTCAACATGGTTAAAATACCCATCATGTAAATCATTGGGACTGGATACATTAGTAGGATTGTGGTAAGAAATCGTTAATATTCGACCTCTATGGGGTTTCAGCTTTTTTTGTAAGTATACATATTTTCATCATACTGGGGGATTATACATAGCACATAATACTATGGGTGTCCAACATCACCTGTACTGAATCAAGGCTTTGAATAAATTTAGGATAATTGGATATTTGTGAGGGTTCCCCCTGCCTGGTGAGTAAAAATTTCTATGAGGTGGTGAATTTTCCAAACCCAAATTGACTACCATTGGTAATATATCAAGTGATGGTGGCTGTTATAAAAATTAACCCATTATAATGGTATGAGATTTTAGATTTTTGGGTAAATATAATCCTAGCCTATGGGTTGGGGTTTTCCCTGTGATGCAACTATGACTATTTCTGTATCTATAATTTCCTCATGATCATGTATACAATCTCTAGTATGATCAAGAGATCGTTTAGGAGGTGTCTTTGATAAGTAATTTTTTTTCTAATATGATCCCCCATTTGGTGTTTTTAAAACAAAACATGTTTTTAAATTCTCAGACATGTACCCTTTTTATTTTATAGATTCATGGATGAGTCAGTAAATGACTCTATATAATTGGGTTTGCCTATTTAGACCCATAAGTATGCAAAATTTGAGTAAGTAAAGTGATAGATGACTTCTCTAGGGTTTATGGATTGACCATTGGCCAAAATATTTAATTTACCCCTCATTTATTATCATGAGGAGATAGTTTTCATGCAATTTTCTATATACACAATTCAATGAATGAGAGTAGTGAAGCAATGGAATTAATATATTACTCACCCTTGAATGTGAACACATGAAATGGAATCATCAACTTATCACTGAACTGTTATGCATCACTTGATGTAAGAATTAAAAAATTCTAATTATACATCCCAGTTCTAGGGTTCCATACTATTGAAAGAATAGAAGGGTTGAAATGTAACTCCACAAAAAACTAAAGTAGCAACCTTGTATTCGATAGAGTGTATGACACACAATAGTAAGTAGGTAATGTAATGTAATATAATATCCATATACTTTATAATATATTTACCATTTAAAATTTATTATATATATTTCAATGCATGAAACACTGAATTATCTTGAAATGAATGCGACACTAGTTTAGTGTACACCATACACAACAACGATCTTCCACTATAGCTTGTGTTACATGCAAGAGCGACCTTCCTAGAAAGCTTGCATTGTACTTAAGACCAAGATTCATGAAACCAAAATATATAATTAAAATATTATAAGATATAAATACGAAGTTTTGAATATTATTAACTAAATTATGAAAATATATTAATTTTAAAAATAAATTTTTGTTTAAAAATAAATTATAAATGAATATAAGAACCAATTGAATATTAAAAGTATATTTTTATACAGAATTATTTCTATGCTCACAAAGTTGTTTTGCCATAATGGATAAAATTGATAACAATTAGTGAGTTATATTAAAGTAATAAATATTTTACATATCCAATAAATTATTTTTTATATTAATCCAATATTTTTGGTAAGAAAAATATAAGAGCAAACCCAATATTTCACATAAAAACCTATTTTTGTATTTTACCACTTTTTAATGGAGAACCTATTTTAAACATCAATTTTTGAAAAATTTATTAATTTAACGTGTTAAAATAAACATCATTTTTGAAATCATAATGTCAATATTATCTTAGAATTAATGTTTTGGATTTTTCTGAGAAACATCATTTTTTAGTGAATAGTGAAAAATACTACGTTTAAGTTAAAAACTGTCATTTCGTTTAAAAAATTATTAATGTTAAATTATATTATAAATTAATTTTAATGTCACATTGGATAAATTATAAATATATTATTATAATTTAGTTAATTATAATCAATATAAAATTTATATTTAATATAAAAATATAATAATCTTTTGAAATTTTTTCTAATAAAACCAGTTAATCTGTTTGTCTGCTTGATTTGAATTAATCCTAATTTTTCAGCTTCTTTGATTTGAGTTTTTCATATTTTAAATACACCATTATAATAAATATAATTTTTTTTTAATAATATCAAATTAATTTAAAAAAAAATGACGAGTGAAAGTGATTAAAATTAATTACAGTGATTAAGGTGTAATTATGCATAAAATGGTTTGAAACACAAAGTTTAATGATCCTAATGACATAGAAACTGGTCAAACACCCGTTTTATGGTCATATTTCTACCATTAATTAGTTTTGGTGGTTTTTATTACTTTTTTTAGGTAAGAAAATTTGTACACCAAACTTCATTTCAATAATACCAAGCGAGTCGTTTTCCTTCCCTATAAAAGGCCACCACCTCGACCCATTCCTCACACCTTTCCACCATCTTTAGTTCGGCTAAACACTTCCCAAATGGCCTCCCAAAATCCCTCCCCTCAACCTAGAATCCTCCATTTTGGTATAATAATTTCAATGGATTCCTTTTGGTTAAACCAAAAGACGTTACCCAATTAAAAGGTAATGTCTTTTCTCAATCCATCTAGTTTCATTACCATTCTCTAACCCCTAAAATATCATTATTCTATTATTGTGTAACAAAAATAATATCCTCAATATACTAGGATGTTATTATTCTGTTATTTATACCTACAATTACACACACCACTATCTAATGGGTAACAAACATAATATTTCTGTGAACAGAGAATTACTGCCTCACGAAATGAGGATTGTTCAATTTTCCCTTACCGCCTCTTATAATTGAAATTATACTGAAAAATATATTTTTATATGATATAGATGTTATTTTTAATGTTTAATCATTCTTTAATTTTTATTTATAACATACATGTATTCTTTCTAAGTTGTGTAAATACGATAATCTCGTTTTGGGAAGTGTGGATTACCGCCCCTCCAAGCAATGCGATTTGTTTGCAGGATACATGGAATGTATAAAGTAATGGACATAATTAAAAATAAGATAAATAAAAACATCTATATTATATTCATAATATAATTAAATATATATATATACATATATCATTTTCTTTATTACCCCTTCACATGCTTTAAAAGAGATAACGTCGTTCATGGACGTGTAGACTATCACCTCCTTGACATGATTTGATTCCTTTTACATAACATAATATTTTATATAAGTATGTATGACTAAATAATTGGGTATTTATTATATTATTATCATTATTAAATGATATAGTGTTACTTTCCTTCTGTCCATAATGTCCGTTGAAAAAGGGCAACGTTACTCATGCGTACGTATATCCAACAATCTCCGTGATTGCAACATCAATTAATTTTTCATAACCATATTTAATGATTGATTTTAAATTTATAATTTTTGTATAAATATGATAATTATTTCATGGTTATTATTCTAGTGATGTTATATAATGAACCCTATGATCTTAGTTGATCGACAATAACTGTTTTGATGCATAAACCGAATTTTGTAAAAAACAACTGATGTAAACATAATTGTTTAAGCAGTTATACACAACATGGTAATAAGTGAAATAAAAGTATTTATAAACATGAAAAGTTTTTTAAAGTAATTATAAAATTAACATAAGTTTATTACACATACATTTAAATTACGTTCACCCAAAAGGAAACACTAGGTAAGGGATTGTTGTCCCATTTTCATTTCACGAGGCATTATTAATTGTTGTTCACCTAATTTCTTTTATATTGTGTGATTACTACCACATTGATATATTATATAATTAATTAAATTTCCATAATGGTATTTAATACTTCAATTTCATATTATTAATTATTAATAATTATGATTTTAAAATGATTCAATGTGGTATGGGACACTTTGGAATGTTTAAAGATTTATGTCCGCAAGACTAATCCTAAGGATCATTCAACAAAATTTTCATTCTAAGAAATTATATAAACAATTTACAAAACAAATTCATTATTATCTAGATATTCATAATCATTTCAAATATTAGTACAATTTTTATACTCTTTGGTACTCAAAGTCTTTTAAAAATGTTTTAAAGAAAACCTGACTTTACTTCTCTCTTTAGCCAGAGAACATGATTTCTTATAAAAACCATGTTTTATTAAAATGTTATGAAAAATTATTTTAAAATTATTTGGTACAAAATATTTTAACCTTCTTTACTTTTACATATCTCTTAGAAGTAATCTTCTTGTCACTTTCCAAATGATGCATTTTCTAACCTTTTTTCATACAAAAAGAATATTCTTTTTTACCTCGCACAACAATTATGGATTTATATGCCGTTATTTCTTTGAATCCAACATATCAATTTCAATAAGGGTTTCAAAATAAAATCATATTTTCCTCAAGAATATTTTTATATGTTAATATATTATTTCATTAATGAAGACAACCCTCTATTTCAATCCAGTTTGGATTTGTTGTATTGATACAATACTTATTCTTCCTCTGGATGGTTTATGATTTATTTGGCCAAGGATAGTATTCAAATTCACTTCCATGATTTATTTGTTAGTACCCTTGAAATATTACATCTCATATGAACATTGAACATTTAATTTCCCCATAAATTATCCATTTTATTTATAATGGATATTACTATGTCCTAAACCTTATACCATTTTACATATGGTGTCTACTTTGACATTAATTTGATTATTTGGGGAAATATTGATAAATTTGTATACAATATTATATATTGATATTTGATAAGGCATATTATTTATTTGATATATAAGGACTCATTTGGACATGCAATACATGGGTTGGGGACCGTTTAAATAAATCCCTACTGGTTGGGGACCGGTGAATGAAAGACCCTCAATGCATCAGTAGTCTCATGGGACAAATTAGTTGTAGAAATTAGAATGGTTATACTGTATTTTGATGGTAAAGGTATCATGTGTCTGGGAAACATGACGTACAACATATAAGAATTTCCTTTATGGAGAATTTAGTGATTAATTATTGAAAGCATAATCGATTATCTACTATCGACCGTTCGAGGTTCTGATTCTCTTCTAATGTGTATAGTAACACTCAGGTCAAATCCTCGGTGATGATACTCTTTAATAGTCGATTGTTTTTAGTTGATTGTATTTTGATTGGGGGGGGGGTGTTTGAAGAGAATAGCTTAAATTTTTTATTGAATTAAAAATTTAATAAATATTGGGGTGAGTTCATTATTATGGAGTTAAGATTGTAATATCCTTGAACTTTGATTTATAATTTATTAAATTAACACCCACTTCACAAGATGAATTTGACCGGAATTTACAAGTATTAATGATTTAATAAAGCCTTAAATTAACTAGGATTATAATCCCAATCATTACTTGATTGTGGTATTGTATTTATCGTTCCAATAATCCATGGAATCCATACGTTAAATAAAATATGTCATTAATACATGACATGTTAAGTCCAACATACACAATGTAAAATTAAAGAATACTCATCGAGCAAAAGCTCTCAATCACTTAACATCTCTAAATATTAACTCACCACAATGAAAGATCTACTGATCCATTGAAATGATTAGTAATACAGTTTATTAATTTTATGATGATGAATTATTAAGAGAAGAAAAAGAAAGGGATAAGAAAAGAGTGGTGCGCCGAACACACACAGGAGCGATGAAGAGAATTAAACATAGACTTCTGATTTAATGAGAAAGAAACATAACAGATTTATTTTTAACATGATTTAAGAAATTTAAATAAAATTAATATTTCAAAACATAGGGTAGATGATAATAAGAGTTAATGGGAAAGGTAATTTCATTAAAACAAAATTACAAAACAAAGAATTACAAATTATAACAAAGAAGAACACAAAAGTAAATGAAAAAAAGAGAGGAGGAAGGGTCTCTCAAGTGAAAACATGAGTATGTAAGTTCCTTCCAAGACATTGAAAAATCTCTGTTCATTCCAATGGATTATCCTCTCTTCTGAAATGCCAACCCCTTGCATGGAGAGGAGAGGGATGTATTTACAGCCCAATGTTGTGGGCTGTTTGCATTCCAAAACTGCCCCTCCATTGGGATCGAATATTGGACCATCCAAAAAATATAATATTGAAAAATATTCTTCTTACAAGTTGTATATATACATGTATAATGTCTACTATGAAAATTTGGAGGCCATTGGACTTAAGGATCCAAAGTTATTGCAATTGGATTAAAGAATGTTAATCTTCCCATTTCAATCCAGAATTTTTAAAGGCTAAAATGGGAATGGGTGTTTGAATAGGAAGATTCACTCAAATATGAAGGATTTATTTAAAAAAATAAGCCGAATATATCTACTATTTCACACTGAAAAGTATAAACAATAATAGATGTCTCTATCAGGATAAATATCAAATTTTTTGTGTTGATCTTAATTCCAGGAGAGAAATGTGGACTGAAATTCAAAGCCTCATTCCCCCTTGTTTTGGGATTTAGGCCTTGATTTTTTTATAAATGACTCCTTTAATTGTTTCCCAAAAATTGGAGGATAATAAATAAATTTTGAACTCTATATTGAGCCTAGTAATTCATTCTTCGTGGATGGTCTGATTTCTTCACAGATTCTTTGGTCCTTCTTGTGAGGACCATATGACCCTTCAAATGGATGAATTGGCAAAATATTCCTTCTAGGGATATGTTTTAAATAGAATAAGTAATCCCAAAAAAATAATAAAAACACCATTTGGATGTCCTGACCCATCCCACAGGGCCCAGACGTGGCTACCCCAAGCCTACCTTCAATAGGCCAGGGGATGGTGACTAGAACTAGATGGATTTTCCTGAATAGGGAAGGCATTTCCTTAGAGATCTGTACACAATAAAAAAGGGAAAAAGAAGTATACAACCAAAAAAATTAAGGTAAAAATATGAGAGTAAAGTACAACCAAAATTATAACTCTGAACTGAAAATAGGGGGCCAGAATACAATCCCTAGAAACTGAAAGAAAGTAAACACATGTCACATCTGCCCTGGGACTCTACATGGAGGGTAGTAGCTTTAAGTCTAAAGTTAAAGAATAGGATATAAACTTCTCTTATCGCACCAAGCTCCACCATGTCCCGAACCACCAATGTATGCCTCGGAGCATCAGCAGTATGCACCAAACACACACGTGCGGGTGGAGCCCATGCAGGGGTGAGTGTGACAACTCTGTAGGGGATCCCGAGGCCCTCGAAGGTCTCTCAGTAATTCACAATGGAAAACATCACAACAAATAAAAAAAGGTAATATCACAAGCATGATCTAAATCATGAAGTACAAAGAAAAAGAGACAGCTCACTCTAATGGTAAAACTCCACGGTTATTAGGATAAGGAAGACTAGTCATAAAGACAGATCATCCTATTCGTAGTAACTCCACTGCTAACTCCTATAGGTCACTGTATGACAACCAGTATCGGTCACTAGATGCTGACCTGTATTGGTCGCTGGTGCTGACCTGTATTGGTCACTGGTCCTGACTCGTATTTGTCTCTAGTGTTGACCTGTATTGGTTGCTGATGCTGACCCGTATTGGTCACTGTTGCAGACCCATACTGGTCATTGGTACAGAGGTAGGGATGATTAGTCGTAAAGCTAGATCATCCTACTTTGGATTTTCTGATGCTGGCATGTGTTGGTCGCTCTTCCTCTTCATGTCACAGTGAGCCACTTGATTTTTTCATGAAGCAAGCCTAATCTCTGTAAGACTCTTCTTCTCAACCCATCAGTCATATTTCAACCGGTACAAAGTCCCACAAAAAACACACCTATGGGACCGCCCTGTCATAGGGGTCCCAACGTGACAGACGAAGTGTCAATCTGACGCCCGATCTGTGAGATATGGGAACTTTTGTAAAAAGGTCCCGGTTGGATTCAAGTATAATCTAACACAGGTCGCATGTCAAACTCCTTAAAAACTCACTTAAAGTATCTCCAAGGGACCGCTTTGTCACAAGGGTCCTTATGCCACAGACAACACGTCAATCAGACGTCTGGTCTGTTAGTTACACCCCTTTCTAAGAACGAGAGTGATTGCACTTCAGTCAGGCCAGGCTCAGTCGGGACTACCAGAATATACCAAAGGGACTGGTTCCCAAAAGGGGTCCCCAACGCTATTGACGACATGTCAAACAGACACCTAGTTCATCAGTTATGGGCGTTTCCTTATTCGAGGTCCAGTTGGGTCTAGGACAGGTTCGACTCGGTCAGGCTTGCCCGACACAATGGGTCCTGGGGTCTACTTGACCCCGCCCAGGTCCAACTCATTAAGGGTCAACTTGGTTCACTAGGTCAGGCCCATTGGGGTTGGCCCGACTGGTTCACGGGCCGGAAACATAGTTAGCCATGCCCGCCGGGTGGGGCTCGGCTCGCCCGCGCTGGCCCGCTGGCCCATGGGTCCGGCCCGTTCGGCAGGCCTGTGTCTGTCCCAGTCTACCTAAAGGCAGACCACTCTTCCCAGCTGGCCCTACAGATGTAGGCCCGTTTCATCCATCACGGCATGGCTTTTGTGCCGCCCCCTCCTGCTGTGGGCGGTGCCTCCGGGCGCCATCCATCGCTTGTGTGGCCGACTGCCTCTGGATATAGTGGCGAGTGACGGTGCACTACCTTCCACCGCCCACGGCTGGTTATCATTGGTCTCCTCCAGCCACCGTCGGCCACCATTGGCATGGCGCACTGACGGTTGTTTTCACAGGCCACCAGAATGCCACCGTCGTTTCATGGCCCTCAAACGTCTTGCTACTGCGTTTGTTTTTCCACCACGAAGAACACACCAAGGATAAGTTTAGTGGAAAATCCGAGGCTTGTGGGATTTGGCCTGCGCCCTTGGTGTTATCATTTTAAACATAAGGAAAAATAAATAATAACAAAAGAAGGAATAATCTCCGAGTATAAGATCCCACAACAACCACTCGTATGATTACATGAGATGCGAATCAACCCATTAGCTGGTTGGTCCACGTTTGTTATATTTTACAAGAACAGGGAGAGATGAAACATAAAAGAACATAAACCCCTATCTTTTAGGATGTTTTTTTCTACATGTTCATCCTCGAGGGTTTTCAGTGTCGACGATGCCTCCTGGTTCTGTCCTTCTAAAGGCGCTCTCCATCATTTTCCATTCTTCACTGGGGTAGAAGTGCGCCATATCTTCACCCGAGAATCCTCAAAATCCTTCTTCCTTATTCTTCCCGACACATCGAACTATTTATAGACCAGGCTGAAACATTTCCATAATGACGTGGCATCACGTCGTTAGGCTATTTCATTTATGAAACAACATCGCTGGTTTGCACCATTAAATTCACTGTTACATTGTAGAATACGATTCATCCATGTGTTTCATTAATGTTTCCCATTGCCGCATCATTTCTTCCCTAAATTTTCTCTGTTCTCCATGCAACGAAGAGAAAAGAATAAAATAATTATTTTAAATTATTTTATTAATTTTCTCAAAAATTCAAAAAATTAATTTTTCTGTTCTCCCCTCACTGGCCGAAGTTAAGTCATTTTTAAGAGAATACCGGTGTTCCAGATTCAATGGTGCCATCATATTTTTAATCTGAGAACCGATTCAAAGGAGAGAAAATGATGCCCGCATGTTTACTGAATGTACCTTAAAGAAAGTTCAAAAATTCATTTTGGGCACTTCAGGCCTCGAAATCAGACCCCTTAAATTTTTTCATACTCATAAAAATCCCAAATAATTTTAAAAAAATTACATGGAATTTTTGGGTCTTTACATTCTCCCCACCTTGGGGCTATACGTTCCTGATAGCCAAACAAGGCTACACAAACAAAGAAGGGTAATGGGCATGCATATGGGCCTCTCGCTCCCATGTGATCTCCTAGATATTCCAATACTACCACAAAATGTGAACTAGAGGTATCGAATACCCATGAAGGATCCACTCCTATCGATCCTCTATCTCCACTGGGTATTCCGCAAAAGTCACCATGTCTTCAATCTCTAGCTCTCCATGGTCGATGACATGAGATGGGTCATGCACGTATCTCCTCATCTGGGATACATGGAAGACGTCGTGAACCCTCTCCGACTACGGTGGCAGTTCCAAGTGGTATTCCACCTTTCCAATCCTCCGAAGTATTAGGAACGGTCCGATAAAACTCAGTGAGAGTTTTCCACCTTGGATAAATCTCCGTAGTCCCCATCGAGGGGAGACTCGCATGAATACGTGGTCCCCCTACTAGAATTCTAGTGGTCTACATCTCCTATCATCATATGAATTATGTCAACTTTGTGCAGTCTTAATCCGCTTTCAGATGACTTGCACCTTCTCAGTGGTAGTCTTTACCATCTCTAGGCCCACGAGTGTTGGCTCTCCTGGATCCGTCCCACACAAGGGCGATCTGCAAGGTCATCCGTACAATGCCCCAAAAGGGACCATACCATTGGCAGAGTGATAACTTTTGTTGTACGCAAATCCACCAAGAGTAAGTGGTCCTCCCAACTGCAACCAAAATCTAGGACACATGCATGAAGAATGTCCTCCATGGTCTGGATGGTTCTCATAGTGTGAGCATCTGTCTGCGGGTGAAAAGCTATGCTTAAGCGAAGTTGAGTCATGATTGCCTCCTACAATCCTTTCCATAAACAAGATATGAATTGTGCATCATGGTCTAAGACTATCATCGAAGGAACCCCGTGAATTCGAACGATCTCATGAATTTAGAGACGTCCCAAGATCTATACCGAACCCTTCTCTCGAATATCAAGGAAGTGGGCCAACATGGTGATTCGATCAATGATCTACCAGATGGTATCATTCCTTATGGATGTACATAGTAACCCTGTCACAAATTCCATCAATATCCCTTCCCACTTCCACTCTGGTATCTCGAGGGGTTAGTTCAATCCTTCTCGTACCTAGTTCTTGGCTTCAATTGTTGGCAAGTGGGGCATCTAGAAACAAACTCTACTATAGCTTTCTTCATCCATGGCCACTAGTATTGATGTAGGAGGTCATGATACATCTTCATCACGTCTGGATGTACTTCCAAGGGGGATGTGTATAACTCTCTTAGCACCTCCTCTCGTAGAACCACAGGAACAACTATACGTCCTCTGAAAAGAACAACATCCTCCCCACCTTCAGAATATCTGTCACGTGCATGAAATGAGGATATATGAGCACGTGTAGACTCGCAACTATTGTCTCCTAGTTGCGCCTCCTTGACTCACTAAAGGAGTGGAGGGGAAACTACCATCAACTGGAGGTAGAATATCTCATCTATATCCACGTAGGATATCTAAAGCGAGGCTAATTTCTATGAGGCCTCGTTCAATAGCTATGTTCTCTATCTCCAGCTAAGTGCCTCTTCCACTACGTTCCCCTTCCCAATAGTATAGGTTATCTCAAAGTCATTGTCCAGGAGGATCTCTATCCAACTTTGTTGTCTCATATTTAGATATTTCTATATGAAGATATATCCAATACTCTTGTGGTATGCGTAAAAAATTAACCACTTGCACATCAAGTAGTGTTGCCACATATTCATTTCGAAGATTACTACTTCCAAATCCATGTCCTGAGTCGCATAATTCTTCTTATTAGTCCTCAACTGTCGTGATCCACAAGTAATCGCTGCGCCATCATGCATCAGGATGCAACTGAGTTTGGTCCTTGATGCATCACAGTAAACCACGCACTTAGTGCATTACTCCGGAAACCTCAGGATGGGAGTGCCGGTCAAGATCTCCCTCAGCTATTGAAAGATCTGCTGGCATGCCTATGACTACAGGAAGGGGTTCCCCTTCTTTGTCAAGGCAGTCATAGGTGCTGCTACTCTGTAGAAATCAGGTATGAACATCTGATATTTTCCTGCCAATCCAAGGATGATCCTCACCTCAGTAACAATCCTGGGTGGCTCTCAAGCAAGTACATCCTTGATCTTGTTGGATCCACTACAACTCCATCATCTGAGATGACATGTCCCAAGAAGTGGAACTTCTGTATCCAGAACACACACTTCGAGAGCTTCTCATATAACTATCACTCTCGGAGTGTGTCCAGAACTATCCTCGAGTGTATAAATTGCTCTTCCTCGGATGTTGAGTACACCAAGATGTCTTCAATGAAGACCCACAAAAAGGGATCGAGGTATAGCTGAAAGATCCTATTCATAAAACCTATAAACACTGCTGGAGTGTTCTTCACAATGAAATGCATCACCAAGAACTCATAATGCCCATTCTGACATCTGAAGGCTATCTTCAGTACGTCCTTGTCTCATACCATGAGCTGGTAAAATCCTGATATGAGGTGTATCTTCAATAACCAATTCACCTCTTTCAACTAATCAAAAATTTCATCAATCATCGACATAGGAAACTTGTTATTCACGGTCACCTGGTTTAGGCACCGGAAGACCACGCATATCCTCAAAAATTTTTCTGCCTTCCTAGAAAACTACACTGGGGATTCCAATAAAGAAACACTAGGCCTTAAAAATCCCTTACTCTGTAAGTCCTCCAACTGTAGCCTCTGCTCCTGGAGCCCCACAGGGGCCATCAGATATGCCAGTGTAGATATCGGTGTGGTTCGTATGTACAATCCAATGAGGATGTCTAACTCTCTATGAGGAGGTTGTACTAGGACATATTCTAGAAATACATCCTTATAATCATACACCACCACTAGAAATTGTGGACTCGCCCCATCCACCAGGTCAAAGGTCTTGCAAGACAGCTAATATGTAATCGGCTACACCCTCCTGAGCGCAAGTCCATCTCGTTCTACTCTATTTTCCTTCTCACCAACAAAGGAAAAATGACTTTTATCTCTATGCGTAAATTGCACTATATGTCTCAAGAAATAAATCTATGTGTGAACTGCTTATAGCCACTCTATTCCTAGAATGACATTGTAGGGACTCAACGCCACTACTAGAAGATCCCACCAGAAACTCTCTCCTATGAGAGTAATACCACATTGCCAGCACTAGTGTGTGACCATTGAATCTCCTCCCATAGAAGTATCCAAATTTAAAGGTTGAGCTAAAAGCTTAGTTAGAATCTTAGAGTCCCGAACTAAGTCCGCGGTAAGAAAAGAATGGCTAGCACCTATGTCGATAAACACTACTTCGAAAGTAGAGAAGATACATATTGTACCTCATATCATTTCAGGAAAGTTATTATCACGTGCCTCTATTGCCTGTAGTTGGGCCTGTACCCATCCACCTAATCCTTGAGCTTGTGGTGGATCGCCTGGGTGTTGTGGTGGTAGTGCTTGGTGACCCCAACCACCTCCCACTGCACGTCCTGCTCCCCCGCCTCATCTATTGCCTGGCTACACTCATGCTTCTGCCACTGCTATTACATCGGTGGACCCTCCACCATCTATTGATCATCCACATGGGGAGTTGGATAGTCGCAAGATCTGTGACCCTATCCCCCATAGGAAAAATAGATCATTCATCTCTGGTGGCTCTCTCGGCCTCTCGAGCCTCGCACCTCTGACCCTGCGTCCTAGGGTCACCCTCCAGAAGGTATACCCCACTTGGGCTTATGTGTCATCGGTCTACTACCAGCTACAGATGACTCTGCTACCTATCGTCCGGTAGGGTCTCTCACTGTCACTGCTTACTCGGAAAGGAAGCTCTCCATCAGCAGTGATCACTCTAAAACCCCAGCCTGTGTCGGGATGCTGAGAAAAAATATCGCAACTTTGATATCTCATTGGAGCCCCTGCTCAAAGGTCAAGGCCCTGAATTAAGGGTATCGTACCATGTCAGTGGAGTATCGAGAGAGGTCAGTAAATCTTGCCGAGCATTGGGCCACAGTCTGGATGCCCTGCTGTAGATGCAGCAGCTCATGAATACGCATAGAGCATAGTGCCGATGGCATGAATTCCTCCCTAGAAGGCTCTCAAAGTCCGGACAGGTGAGGTTCGTCTCTTCATTCACCTAGATCATCGAGCTCCACCATCATCCTGCCAATCCCTAAAGAAGGCTAGTGGCCATGATCTCCATCTTCTTGGTGGGTGTATCTAATAAGAGAAAGACCTACGAAACTGCCTCAAGCCAGTCCTCTATTGCCTGGGGGTCTGTATCACCTCAAAAACTTAGAGGCATATGTGTCTGGAACTCATGAAATGTGCTCAGCCGACGTGCATGCTATACTGGTAGCATCTGCTACTCAATAGGTGGTGGTGCTGCTGGTACACCACCTGAAGGTAACATCACTGTGAGTGGCCGATGTACCGACGCCTCGTTGCTCAGTGGGCCACTGCCAAGATCTCAAATTAGAATCTTGGCTGGCTATCTTCGGGTATGCATTCTGTAAGAAATAGATTCACCACATTTAATAAGTTATACCTGGTGAGCTAACTCAAAAAAGATCAAGAAAACTTTTCAAAACAATAACAATCAGTGTTTTCATGTACTGAGTTAGAAAAAAGAATTCAGGGTCCTGGTGTATGGTTACGTCGGCCACCACACCAAAATTGGACTCCCTATACTAAAAACCATACTAAATACACTTTACACCGTTGCCTAATTAAAATTAGACTCTTAGGTCTTCTGGTAGAATTGACAGCCCTCTGATACCACTTTGTCATGACCCGTCCCACATGGTCCGGACATGATTACCCCAATCCCACCTTCCATAGGCCAGAGGTTGGTAACAAGCACCTGAAGGATTTTCCCGAATAGAGAAGGCATTGCCTTAAGGATCTGTACACACTCCAAAAGTCAAACTGAAGTAAACAACCAAAAAAAGTAAGGTACAACCACAAGAGTAAAGTACAAGCACGAGTACAACTTTGAACTGAAAACAGTGGGCCGAAATACAAGCTCTAGAAAATGAATGAATTTAAAGAGATGTCACATCTATCCTGGATCTCTAACTGGAGGGTAGTAGATATAAGTCTAAAGTCAAATAAGAGGATCTCAACTTCTCCCGTCACACTAAGCTCCACCAAGTCCCGAACCTCCAAAGTAAGCCTCAGAGCTTCAATAGGCTACACCATACACACACGTGCTGGTAGAATCCGTGTAGGGGTGAGTATAACAACTCAGTAGGGGACCCCGAGACCCATAAAGATCTCTAATTAATCCATAAAGGCAAAAAAACAAGAAATACAAGAAAGGTAATATCACAAACATGATCTAAATCATAAAGCACAAAGAAAAAGAGACAACTCACTCTAACGGTATAACTCCAAGGTTACTGGGATAGGGATGAATAGTCGTAAATCCAGATCATCATATTCGTAGTAAATCCAATGATGACCCATATAGGTCACTATATGCTGACCCGTATTAGTCGCTAGATGCTGACCCGTATTGGTCGCTAGTGCTAACCCATATTGGTCGCTGGTGCTGACCCGTATTGGTCGCTGGTGCTGACCCATATTGGTCGCTGGTGCTGACCCGTATTGGTCAATGTTTCTGACCCATATTGGCCAATGGTCCATAGGTATAGATGATTAGTCATAAAGCTAGATCATCCCACTCTAGGGTTTCTTATGATAACCCGTATTGGTCTCTCTTCCTCTTCATGTCACATCCAGCCACTGGATTTCCGCACGAAGCATGCCTTCTCTTCATAAGACTCTCCTCCATAAGGCATCAGTCATATTTAAACCAATACAATGTCCCAAAAAGATCATACCCAATGGACCTCCCCGTCATTGGGGTCCCAACTTGACAGAATACGCGGCGATCGAACGCCTAGTCTCTGAGATAAGGGAACTTTTCTAAAAAGGTCCCAGTTGGA
Organism: Viscum album; assembly: GCA_963277665.1. NCBI lineage: Eukaryota > Viridiplantae > Streptophyta > Magnoliopsida > Santalales > Viscaceae > Viscum > Viscum album. Next base: position 406,291,881 of record OY728129.1, on the reverse strand, counting down.
TTCATGTCTAATCCTACCCAGGTCGCACATCAAAATGCATCAAAACCTACCTATAGTATCTCCAAAGGATCTCCTTGTCACATGGGTCCTTATTCCAGAGACGACGTGTCAATCGGACTCCCGGTCTATTAGTTACACTTATTTTGGTGAACAGGAGTAATCACACCTCAGTCAGGCCCGGCTCGGTCAGGCCCGCCAGAATATGCCAAAGGGACCGCTTCCCAAAAGGGGTCCCGGAAACTACTGACTGCATGTCAAAAAGAAACACAGTTCATCAGTTATGGATGTTTCTTTATTCGGGGGTCGGTTGGGTTTGGGCCCAATCCGACTTGATCAGGCTGGCCCGACACAAGGAGTCCCGGGGTATACCTGACCTCACATGGGTCTGGCTGGTTAAGGGTCAACCTGGTTCACTGGGTTCGCCCTGACGGGTTTGTCCTAGCTGGTTCGTGGTCCCGGTCCTTGGTTGGAATAGCCCAACGGGTGGGGTTTTCCCCACCTACGCTGGCCCACTGGGCCGTGGTTCCATCCCGTTCGGCCAGCCCGCTTCTGGTTCGGTCCTCCTAAAGGCGGACCACTCCTCCCATATTTCCCCACGGATGCATTGCTATTTTTTCCGGAAAGACCCGGCGTGGTGTGGCATCCACTCCGCCCCCTCTTGCTACGGCTCGCTAGCCACAACTGCTACCGCCGGTGGCACCTACGGGCGCCACCCATCTCCCACGCAGCCGACTTGGGCCAGCCACCTCTAACCACCGCAGCGTGTGACGGTGCACCACTTTCCACCACCCGCGGCTAGTTGCCCCGGGTCTCCTCCTGCCACCGCCGGCTTTCGCCGGTAATGGCATGCTGGAGGTTGTCTCCACGGGCAACCAGAATGCCATCATTGTTTTGCCGCCCTCAAATGTCTTGTAGATGCGTTCGTTTTTCCACCACGAAGAACGCACCATGGATAAGTTTAGCGGAGGGTCCGGGCCTTGTTGGTTTTGGATCTCACCCTCCATGTTAGTGTTTTAAACAGGAGGGAAAACTAATAATAACAAAAGGATGAATAATCCTTGGGTTTAAGATCCCGCAACAACCACCCGCATGATTAGAAAATACATGGATCAACCCATTAGTTGGTTGGTCCACGTTCATTATATTTTTCAAGAACGAGAAGAGAGAGAACCTCAAAGAACTTAAACCCCTACCTTTTATGATGTTCATTTCCCCACGTTCATCCTCAAGGGTTTACAGAAATGACAATGCTTCCCTGTTCCTTCCTTTGAAAGGAATTCTTCGTCTTTCGTCGTTCTTCACTGGGGTGGACGTGCGTTAGAGCTTCACCTGAGAATCCTCCAAATCCTCCATCGTTATTCTTCCCAAAATGTCGAACTATTTATAGAACCACACTGTTGTGTTTCTATAATGATGTGACGTCATGTCATTACGCTGTTTCAATTATGAAACAATGTCTCTATTTTGCACCATTAAATTCACGGTTACGCTACAGAATACAGGTCATCCATGTGTTTCATTAAATTTCCCCATCGCTGCATCATCGCTGCCCTGTAGCTTCGTCATCTGCCACACAATAGAGAGAAAAGAATAAAAAAATTCTTTTAAATTAATTTATTATTTTTCACGAAAATTCCAAAAATTAACTTTTTCGTGCGGCCCTCGCCGACCGAAGTTAAGTTGTTTCGAAGCGAGTACCGGGGTTCCGGATTCAACAGTGTCCTCATATTTTTAATCTAACCACCGGTTAAAAAGATATCAAATTAAGCCTGCACATTTATTGAATGTATCTTAAAAAATAGCGAAAATTCATTCTGAGCACACCAGGCCTCAGAATGACGCGCTTTAAATTTTCGCAGACTCTTAAAAATCCCAAATAATTTAAAAAAATTTAAATGGAATTTTTGGGTCTTTACATTGGATCAATAAAGAGATATTTACTATTAAAACATTAAACAAGCTTTAATTTGGATTAATTCAAATAGTTCTCAAAAATTATATTTAATATTTAAACATTAATATTTCACACAAATTATGCACATTTAATATAAAATTAGTAAAGGGAGTATATAATAAGTTATTAAAATATTAATAACATCAATTATCCATGAGATTTTTCATTAACATATCTATGGATACATTTCATTTTCATCTATTTAGTTGGCATGTGTTTAAATTATTACCTTACTGTATTTGTTTTTCCTTATCTAGTTATCCAAATGGAATGTGTTTCCAGTTATTAAATTGACATATTTTTTATGCACTTCCATAAAGTTTATTGATTAAATGGAATGTGTTTTCAGTTATTTACCTTTCCATATTTACTATTCTCATTGATTCATTATTTATTCCTCTATATTTTACCCTTACTAAGAATTTGAGATCACTCTTTTTATGTTTTTTCCCAGGAATCCAAGAAGCATACAATGAAAGAAATTCAAGAATATACTAGATGTATTAGAGTTATCATCGAATATTTTTATTTATTTAGAAGAAAAAAAATTTGTAATCAATGTATTCATTTGTAATACAATACTCATTTATATATCTTCTTTACCATGAATACTAAACTGATCGGTCCTTCAGGGATTGATTCCTTGCAATCATGCCAATGTAATTAATAGAAGACACTAGCACTAGGCTATCTGGTACTGGGTCTCTACATGAAATGTATTTATCATAGAATAATAATGTTTAGATTATCTATTTACACATTATATGGTATTTATTATCTATTGGTGATTTTAAATATATCCCATATATTATAGCATAGTTAGGTAATATGATCCTAATTTTTTTTCTTAACCACATAATGAGATGTTGTGAATGGTTGGTACATAGATCATATAATTATTTTTCAAAATTTCTTCAACATCTCAGGTGGGTTGGCTTCATTTTATATGGATGGTTCATCTAGTTATTTCATATGGATTATCCCTTGATGTATAACATTATTAGATGGGGTTAATCATATCTATAATACTTTAGATCTATCAATTTTAAGGGATTTTATATTGATATATATGAGAATCACCTTATTAGGATTTCTATCATCAATGATAGGGGATCATTGATCAATTATTGGTGCTTTATTTTGGGTTTTGAATTTATGTGGATTTCTAGTATGTTAGTGTCTTCAAAATTTATTTGGAATCCATTTTCTATCTTTTATATGGTTATATTATCATATAATCCATGTATTTATAGAAATATGATCACATAGTTAAAATAATAATTTTGGAATTGCTAATAACATATTTTTAAAGGGTTTCTAAGATGCGGGTTATCTATTATTCTAGTATGAGAAGTCCCATGAATTGTGTTACTAGGTTAAAAATAAAAATATTTTTTCACTCCAGGATTAATTGTTCTAAGCATGATGAGGAAATATGTATAGAATAACTTGGCCTTGGGGAAAAATTCTAAGGGAAGTGTTGTAACATCCTGACACCAAAATCCTAGAGTTGGTGTATTATGTTATTACATTGGAATATTTTTAAGGAATAAAATCCTAAATAACCTATCAGTTTAGTAATAATGGAATATAATTCTTGCATGATACCCACAATACATTGGGAAATAGAAAATAAAAACATGATACATGATAAAATGGAATAAACTGCATCCTTGAAACTCATTCAAAAGGATTCCTCTTAATAACATGGGCAAAAGAAACATAATAAGGGGAAGATCAAATTCTTAGTACAAGTATGAAACAAAAATAAAAGAAATAATGAATCAATGAGTATAAATGGCATGTTAAATAACTTATATAGCATTCCATTCAAATAATTAGATATGGTAAAATAAATTTGGCAAGGGAAAACAATGAAAAACACATTCCATTTAATCAATGAAATACAAATGAAATGAATCTATAGATATGTCAAAAAAAATATAATCGATAAAAATGATAAATAAAATGAAGGAAATGATTTCATATTATGCATCATGTTTCTGGAACATGATCCCCTACATATTCAAGATATATTCATAATATGGTTTAAACTATTTTTATTTTTCTAACTGATTAATCTCATTAGACTATCGATGCATTGATGGGATATCTATAACTGGGGGTCACCCTTGTCTTCCATTCAAAAGAATTCCTCAAGTATCAAATAATAAATTTAATTAATTAAGTAGTATTAATTATCACCAAAAATCTATATTGAATTAGGAATATAGATTTATAAATAATTCCTTAGTTAGTTAAATAACTATCAAAGTAAACACCATATGTAAAATAATATATGGTTTGGGTAATATCAATGTCAATAATATGATAATATGGCTAATAAAGTAAATTTTAAATAAAAAATTATTAATATATAATGATTGTTTCAATATGATGTTAAAAATTAAAAAGGGAAGTGATATTGAAAAGATAATCATTTAGAACATTTTTAGGAAGATAATCTTTAAACATTCTAAAGTGTCCCATACCACTTTAAAAAATTTATGTTAGAATATACATAAAGGAATAATATTAAATAAAACTTAAAATATAATGATAGAATACGAACCACTTTCCCATCAAGTAGTGTCGCCACATTTTCATTTCGAGGACTACTACTTCCAACTCCATGTCCTGAGTCGCATAATTCTTCTTATTAGTCCTCAAATGTCATGATCCATAAGTAATCGCTGCACCATCCTGCATCAGGATGCAACTGAGTTTGGTCCTTGATGCATCACAGTAAACCACGCACTTAGTGCCTTACTCCGGAAACCTCGGGATGGGAGTTCCGGTCAAGATCTCCCTCAGCTATTGAAAGATCTTCTGGAATACCTATGACTACAGGAAGGGGTTCCCCTTCTTCGTCAAGGCAGTCATAGGTGCTGCTACTTTGGAGAAATCAGGTATGAACATCTGATATTTTCCTGCTAATCCAAGGAAGATCCTCACCTCAGTAACAATCCTGGGTGGCTCCCAAGAAATTACTTCCTCGATGTTGTTGGATCCACTGCAACTCCATCATCTGAGATGACATGTCCCAAGAAGTGGAACTTCCGTATCCATAACACACACTTCGAGAGCTTCTCATATAACTAGCACTCTGGGAGTGTGTCCAGAACTATCCTCAAGTGTATAAAGTTCTCTTCCTCGAATGCTGAGTACACCAAGATGTCTTCAATGAAGACCCACAGAAAGGGATCAAGGTATGGCTAAAAGATCCTATTCATAAACCCCATGAACACTGCTGGAGTGTTCGCCACGCTGAAATGAAACACCAAGAAATCATAATTCCCATTTCAACATCTGAAGGTTGTCTTCAGTACGTCCTTGTCTCGTACCCTGAGCTGGTGAAATCCTGATCTGAGGTGTATCTTCAATAACCAATTCACCTCTTTCAATTGATCAAATAGATCATCAATCCTCGACATAGGAAACTTGTTATTCACGGTCACCTGGTTTAGGCACCGGAAGTCCACGCATATCCTCAAACCTTTTTCTACCTTCCTGGAAAACAATACTAGGGATGCCCATAAAGAATCACTGGGCCGTACAAATCCGTTCCTCTGTAAGTCCTCCAACTGTACCCTCTGCTCCTGGAGCCCCACAGGGGCCATCATATATGATGGTGTAGATATCTGTGTTGTTCCTATGTAAAAGATAATGAGGATGTCTAACTCTCTATGAGGAGGTAGTACTAGGACATATTCTAGAAAGACATCCTCATAATCATCCAACACCACTAGAAATTGTGGACTCGCCCCATCCACCATGCCAAAGGTCATGCAAGATAGCTGATATGTAATCGGCTACACCATCTTGAGTGCAAGTCTATCTCGTGCTACTCTGTTTTCCTTCTCACCAACAAAGGAAAACTGGCCTCTATCTCTCTGCGTAAATTGCACTATACGTCTCATGAAATAAATCTATGTGTGAACTGCTTATATCCAGTCTATTCCTAGAATGACATTTTAGGGATTCAACACCACTACTAGAAGATCCCACCGGAAAATCTCTCTTATGAGAGTAATACCACATTGTCAGAACTAGTGTGTGACCATTGAATCTACTCCCATAGAAGTATCCAAATGTAAAGGTTGAGCTAAAATCTTAGTTAGAATATTAGAGTCCCGAACTAAGTCCGTGGTAAGGAAAGAATGGCTAACACCTATGTCGATAAACACTACTTCTAAAGTAGAGAAGATAGATATTATAACTCATATCATTTCAGGAAAGTTAGGATCACAAGCCTCTATTTCCTGTAGCTAGGCATGTACCCATCCACCTAATCCTTGAGCTTGTGGTGGATCGCCTGGGTGTTGTGGTGGTAGTGCTTTGTGACCCCGACCACCTCCCACTGCACGTCCTGATCCCCCACCTCATCGATTTCCTTGATACACTCATGCTTCTGCCACTGCTACTACGTCGGTGGACCCTCCACCATCTATTGATCATCCACACGGGGAGTCGGATAGTCGCAAGATCTGTGACCCTATCCCCCATAGGAAAAATAGACCATTCATCGCTGGTGGCTCTCTCGGCCTCTCGAGCCTCGCACCTCTGACCCTGCGTCCTAGGGTCACCCTCCAGAAGGTATACCCCACTTGGGATTATGTGTCATCTGTCTACTACCAGCTACAGATGACTCTGCTACCTATCGTCCGGTAGGGTCTCTCATTGTTGCTGCTTACTCGGCAAGGAAGCTCTCCATCAGCAATGATCACTCTAGCACCCCAGCCTGCGTCGGGATGCTGAGAAAAACTGTCGCAACTCTGATATCTCATTGGAGCCCCTGCTCAAAGGTCAAGGCCCTAAATTACTGTTATTGTACCATGTCAGTGGAGTATCGAGAGAGGTCAGTAAATCTTGCCGAGCACTGAGCCACAGTCTGGATGCCCTGCTATAGATGCAGCATCTCCTGAATATTCATAGAGCGTAGTGTCGATGGCACGGATTCCTCCCTAAAAGGCTCTCAAAGTCCGGCCAAGTGAGGTTTGTCTCTTCATTCACCTAGATCATCGAGCTCCACCATCATCCTGTCAATCCCTAAAGAAGGCTAGTGTCCATGATCGCCATCTGCTTGGTGGGTGTCTATACTAAGAGAAAGACCTGCAAAATTGCCTCAAACCAGTCCTCTATTTCCTGGGTGTCTGTATCGCCTCAAAACCTTAAAGGCCTATGTATCTGGAACTCATGAAACGTGCTCAGATGACGTGAATGATCCACTGGTAGCATCTACTACTCAATAGGTGGTGGTGCTGCTAGTACACCACCTGAAGGTACCATCACTGTGAGTGGCCCATGTACCAACGCCTCGTTGCTCAGTGGGCCACTACCACAATCTCTAATCAGAATCTTGGATGGATGTCTTAGGGTATGCATTTTGTAAGAAATAGATGCACCATAGTCAATAAGTTATACCTGGTGAGCTAACTCAAAAAAGATCAAGAAAACTTTTCAAAACAATAACAATCAGTGTTTTCATGTTCCGAGTTAGAAAACAGAATTCAGGGTCCTGGTGTATGGATACGTCGGCCGCCACACCAAAATTGGACTCCCTATACTAAAAACCAAATAGAATACTCTTTACACCATTGCCTAATTAAAATTAGACTCTTAGGTCTTCTGGTAGAACCGACCGCCCTCTGATACCACTTTTTCATGACCCGTCCCACATGGGCCAGACATGACTACCCCAAGCCCACCTTCCATAGGCCAGAGGTCGGTAACTAGCACCTAAAGGCTTTTCCCGAATAGGGAAGGCATTGCCTTAAAGATTTGTACATACTCAAAAAGTGAAACTAAAGTAAACAACCAAAAAAAGTAAGGTACAACCACGAGAGTAAAGTACAACCATAAGTACAACATTGAACTGAAAACAGTGGGCCGAAATACAAGCTCTAGAAACTGAATGAATGTAAACAGATGTCGCATATATCCCAGATCTCTACCTGTAGGGTAGTATCTATAAGTCTGAAGTCAAATAAGAGGATCTCAACTGCTCCTGTCACACTATGATCCACCAAGTCCCGAACCTCCAAAGTATGCCTCAGAGCTTCAATAGGCTACACCATACACACACATTCTGGCAGAGTCTGTGTAGGGGTGAGTATAACAACTCAGTAGGGGACCCCGAGACCCCAAAATATCTCTCAGTAATCCATAAAGGAAAACAACACAAGAAATACAAGAAAGGTAATATCACAAGCATGATCTAAATCATGAAGCACAACGCAAAAGAGACAACTCACTCTAACGGTATAACTCCAAGGTTACTGGGATAGGGATGACTATTCGTAAATCCAGATCATCTTATTCTTAGTAACTCCAATGATGACCAATATAGGTCACTGTATGCTGACCCGTATTAGTCGCTAGATGATGACCCGTATTGGTCGCTAGTGCTAACCCATATTGGTCGCTGGTGCTGACCCGTATTGGTCGCTGGTGCTGACCTGTATTGGTCGATGGTGCTGACCCGTATTGGTCAATGTTGCTGACCCATATTGGCAACTGGTCCATAGGTAGATATGATTAGTCATAAAGCTAGATCATCCCACTCTGGGGTTTCTTATGCTAACCCGTATTGGTCTCTCTTCCTCTTCATGTCACATCCAGCCACAGGATTTCCGCACGAAGCATGCCTTCTATTCATAAGACTCTGCTCCATAAGCCATCAGTCATACTTAAACCAATAAAAATTCCCACAAAAATCATTCCCAATGGACCTCCCCGTCATTGGGGTCCCAACATGACAGAATATGCGCCGATCAAACACCTAGTCTGTGAGATATGGGAACTTTTCTAAAAAGGTCCCAATTGGATTCATGTCTAATCCTACCCAGGTCACACATCAAAATCCATAAAAACTTACTAATAGTATCTCCAAAGGACCTCCTTGTCACATGAGTCCTTATTCCAGAGACGGCGTGTCAATCGGACTCCCGGTCTATTAGTTACATCAATTTTGGTGAACGAGAGTAATCACACCTCAGTCAGGCCCGACTCGGTCAGGCCCGCCAGAATATGCCAAAGGGACCGCTTCCCAAAAGGGGTCCCTGAAACTACTGACGACATGTCAAAAAGAAACCTGGTTCATCAGTTAAGGATGTTTCTTTATTCGAGGGCCGGTTGGGTTTAGGCCCAATCCGACTCGGTCAGGCTGGCCCGACACAACGAGTCCCAGGGTATACCTGACCTCGCATGGGTCTGGCCCATTAAGGGACATCCTGGTTCACTGGGTTCGCCCTGCCGGGGTCGGCCTAGCTAGTTCGTGGTCCTGGGCCTTGGTTGGCACAACCCAATGGGTGGGGTTTTCCCATCCTACGCTGGCCTGCTGGGCCGTGGTTCTGTCCCGTTCGGCCAGCCCGCTTCTGGTTCGGTCCTCCTGAAGGCGGACCACTCCTCCCATATTTCCCCGTGGATGCAGGGCTATTTTGTCCGGCAAGACCCGGCGTGGTGTGGCATCCACTCCGCCCCCTCTTTCTATGGCTCGCTAGCCACAGATGCTAATGCCGGCGGCACCTACGGGCGCCACCCATCTCCCATGCAGCTGACTTGGGCCAGCCGCCTCTAACCACCATGGCATGTGACGGTGCACCACCTTCCACCACCCACGGATAGTTGCCTCGGGTCTCCTCCTGCCACCGCCGGCTGCCTTCAGTATGGCGTGCCAGAGGTTGTCTCCACGGACCACTAGAATTCCATCGTTGTTTTTCCACCCTCAAATGTCTTGTAGCTGCGTTCGTTGTTCCACCACGAAGAACGCACCATGGATAAGTTTAGAGGAGGGTCCGGGCCTTGTTGGTTTTGGTTCTCACCCTCCATGTTAGTGTTTTAAACAGGAGGGAAAATTAATAATAACGAAAGGAAGAATAATCCTCGAGTTTAATATCCCGCAACAACCACCTGCATGATTAGACAAGACATGGATCAAACCATTAGTCTGTTGGTCCACGTTCATTATATTTTTCAAGAACGGGAAGAGAGAGAACATCAAAGAACTTAATCCCCTACCTTTTATGATGTTCATTTCTGCATGTTCATCCCCAAGGGTTTACGGCGTCGACAATGCTTCCTTTTTCCTTCCTTTGAAAGGAATTCTTCATCGTTTGTTGTTCTTCACTGGGGTGGACGTGCGTCAGAGCTTCACCTGAGAATCCTCCAAATCCTTCCTCATTATTCTTCCCAAAATGTCGAACTATTTATAGAACCACACTGCTGTGTTTCTATAATGATGTGACGTCATGTCATTACGCTGTTTCAATTATGAAACAATGTCACTATTTTGCACCATTAAATTCACTATTACACTACAGAATACAGGTCATCCATGTGTTTCATTAAATTTCCCCATCACCGCATCATCGCTTCCCTGTAGAGTCGTCATTTTCCACACAATAGAGAGAAAAGAATAAAAAAATTCTTTTAAATTAATTTATTATTTTTCACAAAAATTCCAAAAATTAACTTTTCCGTGCAGCCCTCGCCGACCGAAGTTAAGTTGTTTCGAAGCGAGTACCGGGGTTTCGGATTCAACGGTGTCCTAATATTTTTAATCATATCACCGGTTCATAAGATAGAAAATTACGCCTGCACGTTTATTGAATGTATCTTAAAAAAATATCAAAAATTCATTCTGAGCACACCATGCCTCATATTGACGCGCTTTAAATTTTCGCAGACTCGTAAAAATCCCAAATAATTTAAAAAAATTTAACTGGAGTTTTTGGGGCTTTACATTGGATCAATAGGGAGATAGTTACTGTTAAAACATTAAACAAACTTGAATATGGATTAATTCAAATAGTTCTCAAAAATTATATTTAATATTTAAACATTAATATTTCACACAAATTATGCACATTTAATATAAAATTAGAAAATGGAGTATATAATAAGTTATTAAAATATTAATAACATCAATTATCCATGAGATTTTGCATTAACATATCTATGGATACATTTCATTTTCATCTATTTAGTTGTCATGTGTTCAGTTTATTACCTTACTGTATTTGTTTTTCCTTATCTAGTTATCCAAATAGAATGTGTTTCTAGTTATTACATTGACATATTGTTTATGCACTTCCATTAAGTTTATTGATTAAATGGCATGTGTTTTCAGTTATTTACCTTCCCATATTTACTATTCTCATTAATTCAATATTTATTCCTCTATATTTTACCCTTACTAAGAATTTGAGCTCACTCTTATTATGTTTTTTCCCAGGAATCCAAGAAGCATACTATGAAAGAAATTCAAGAATATACTAGATGGATTAGAGTTATCCTCAAATATTTTTATTTATTTAGAAGAAAAAAATTTTGTAATCAATCTATTAATTTGTAATAGAATAATCATTTATATATTATCTTTACCATGAATACTAAACTGATCAGTCCTTCAGGGCTTGATTCCTTGTAATCATGCCAATTTAATTAATAGAAGACACTAGATCTAGGCTATCTGGTGCTGGGTCCCTACATGAAATGTATTTATCATAGAATAATAATGTTTAGATTATCTATTTACACATTATATGGTATTTATTATCTATTTATGATTTTAAATATATCCCATATATTATAGCAGAGTTAGGTAATATGATCATAATTTTTTTTCTTAACCACATAATGAGATGTTGTGAATGGTTGGTACATAGATCATATAATTTTTTTTTCAAAATTTCTTCAACATCTCAGCTGGGTTGGCTTCATTTTATATGGATGGTTCATCTAGTTATTTCATATGGATTATCCCTTTATGTATGAAATTATTAGATGGGGTTAATCATATCTAGAATACTTCAGATCTATCAATTTTAAGGGATTTTATATTGATATATATGAGGATCACCTTATTAGGATTTCTATCATCAATGATAGGGGATCATTGATAAATTATTGGTGCTTTATTTTGGGTTTTGAATTTATGTGGATTTCTAGTATGTTAGTGTCTTCAAAATTTATTTGGAATCCATTTTCTATCTTTTATATGGTTATATTATCATATAATCCATGTCTTTATAGAAATATGACCACATAGTTAAAATAATAATTTTGGAATTACTAATAACATATTTTTAAAGGGTTTCTATGATGCGGGTTATTTATTATTCTTGTATGAGAAGTCCCAAGAATTGTGTTACTAGGTTAAAAATAAAAATATTTTTTCACTCCAGGATTAATTGTTCTAAGCATGATGAGGAAAGATGTATAGAATAACTTGGACATGGAGAAAACTTCTAAGGAAGTCCTGTAACATCCTGACACCAAAATCCTAGAGCTGGTGTATTATGTTATTACATTAGAATATTTTTATATAATAAAATCCTAAATAACCTATCAGTTTAGTAATAATGGAATATAATTCCTGCATGATACCCACAATACATTTGGAAATAGAAATTAAAAACATGATACATGATAAAATGGAATAAACTACATCCTTGAAACTCATTCAAAAGGTTCCTCTTAATAACATGGGAAAAAGAAAAATAATAAGGGGAAGATCAAATTCTTAGTGAAAGTATGAAAAAAAGAAAAGAAATACTGAATCAATGAGTATAAGTTTCATGTTAAATAACTTATATAGCATTCCATTCAAATAATTAGATATGGTAAAATAAATTTGGCAAGGTAAAACAATGAAAAACACATTCCATTTAATCAATGAAATACAAATGAAATGAATCCATAGATATGTCAACAAAAATATAATCGATAAAAATGATAACTAAAATGAAGGAAATGATTTCATATTATGCATCATGTTTCTGGAACATGAACCCCTACATCGTCAAGATATATTCATAATATGGTTTAAACTATTTTTATTTTTCGAACTGATTCATCTCATTAGACTATCGATGCATTGATGGGATATCTATAACTGGGGGTCACCCTTGTCTTCCATTTAAAATAATTCCTCAAGTATCAAATAATAAATTTAATTAATTAAGTAGTATTAATTATCACCATAAATCAATATTGAATTAGGGATATAGATTTATCAACAATTCCTTAGTTAGTTAAATAACTGTCAATGTAAGCACCATATGTAGAATAATATATGGTTTGGGTAATATTAATGTCAATAATATGATAATATAGCTAATAAAGTAAATTTGAAATAAAAAAATATTAATCTAAAGTGATTGTTTCAAGATGATGTTAAAAATTAAAAAAGGAAGTGAGATTGAAAAGATAATCATTAAGAACATTTTTAGGAAGATAATCTTTAAACATTCCAAAGTGTCCCATACCACTTTAAAAAATTTAAGTTAGAATATACATAAAGTAATAATATTAAATAAAACTTAAAATATAATGATATAAAATGAACCACTTTCCCATCAAGTAGTGTCGCCACATCTTCATTACGAGGACTAATACTTCCAACTCCATGTCCTGAGACGCATAATTCTTCTTATTAGTCCTCAACTGTCGTGATCCATAAGCAATCGCTGCACCATCCTGCATCAGGATGCAACTGAGTTTGGTCCTTGATGAATCACAGTAAACCACACACTTATTGCCTTACTCCGGAAACCTCAGGATGGGAGTGCCGGTAAAGATCGCCCCCAGCTAACGAAAGATCTGCTGGCATACCAATGACTACAAGAAGGGGTTCCCCTTCTTCGTCAAGGCAGTCATAGGTGCTGCTACTCTGGAGAAATCAGGTATGAACATATGATATTTCCATGCTAATCCAAGGAAGATCCTCACCTCAGTAACAATCCTGGGTGTCTCTCAAGCAATTACTTCCTCGACCTTGTTTGATCCACTAAAACTCTATCATCTGAGATTACATGTCCCAAGAAGTGGACTTTCCGTATCCAGAACACACACTTCAAGAGCTTCTCATATAACTAGCACTCTGGGAGTGTGTCCAGAACTATCCTCAAGTGTACAAAGTGCTCTTCCTCGGATGATGAGTACACCAAGATTTCTTCAATGAATACCCATAGAAATGGATCTAGGTATGGCTGAAAGATCCTATTCATAAACCCCATGAACACTACTGGAGTGTTCGTCATGCTGAAATTCATCACCAAGAACTCATAATGCCCATTCCGACATCTGAAGGCTGTCTTCGGTACATCCTTGTCTTGTACCCTGAGCTCGTGAAAGCCTTATCTGAGGTGTATCTTCAACAACCAATTATCCTCTTTCAACTGATCAAACAGATCATCAATCCTCAACATAGGAAACTTGTTTTTCACGGTCACCTGGTTTAGGCACCGGAAGTCCACACATATCCTCTAACCTTTTTCTTCCTTCATAGAAAACAACATTGGGGATGCCCATAAAGAAACACTGGGCCTTACAAATCCCTTCCTCTGTATGTCCTCCAACTGTACCCTCTACTCCTGGAGCCCCACAGGCGCCATCAGATATGCTAGTGTAGATATCGGTGTTGTTCCTATGTACAAGCCAATGAGGATTTCTAACTCTCTATGAGGAGGTAGTACTAGGAAATATTCTAGAAAGACATCCTCATAATCATCCACCACCACTAGAAATTGTGGACTCACCCCATCCACCATGTCAAAGGTCATGCAAGACTGCTGATATGTAATCGACTACACCCTCCTGAGTGAAAGTCCATCTTGTGCTAGTCTGTTTTCCTTTTCACCAATAAAGGAAAACTAGCCTCTATCTCTATGCGTAAATTGCACTATACGTCTCAAGAAATAAATCTATGTGTGAACTGCTTATAGCCAGTCTATTCCTAGAATGACATTGTAGGGATTCAACGCCACAACTAGAAGATCCCACTGGAAACTATCTCCTATGAGAGTAATACCACATTGTCAGCACTAGTGTGTGACCGTTGAATCTCCTCCCATAGAAGTATCCAAATTTAAAGGTTGAGCTAAAATCTTAGTTAGAATCTTAGAGTCCCAAACTAAGTCCGTGGTAAGGAAAGAATGGCTAGCACCTATGTCGATAAAAAACTACTTCTAAAGTAGATAAGACACAGATTGTACCTCATATCATTTCAGGAAAGTTAGGATCACGAGCCTCTGTTGCATGTAGCTGGGCCTGTACCCATCCACCTAATACTTGAGCTTGTGGTGGATCGCCTGAGTGTTGTGGTGGTAGTGCTTGGTGACCCCGACCACCTCCCACTGCACGTCCTGCTCCCCCGCCTCATCTATTTCCTAGATACACTCATGATTCTAGCACTACTACTGCGTCGGTGGACCCTCCACCATCTATTGATCATCCACACGTGGAGTCGGATAGTCGTAAGATCTGTGACCCTGTCCCCCATAGGAAAAATAGACCATTCATCACTGGTGGCTCTCTCGGCCTCTCGAGCCTCGCACCTCTGACCTTGCATCCTAGGGTCACCCTCCATATGGTGTACCCCACTTGGGCTTATGTGTCATCTGTCTACTACCAGCTACAGATGACTCTGCTACCTATCGTCCGGTAGGGTCTCTCACTATCGCTGCTTACTCGGCAAGGAAGCTCTCCATCAGCAATGATCACTCTTGCACCCCAGCCTCCGTCGAGATGCTGAGAAAAACTGTCGCAACTCTGATATCTCATTGGATCCCCTACTCAAAGGTCAAGGCCCTAAATTAAGGGTATCGTACCATGTCGGTGGAGTATCGAGAGAGGTTAGTAAATCTTTCTGAGCACTGAGCCACAGTCTAGATGCCCTGTTGTAGATGCAGCAGCTCCTGAATACGCATAGAGCGTAGTGTCGATGGCACGAATTCTTCCCTAAAAGGCTCTCAAAGTCTGGCCAGGTGAGGGTCATCTCTTCATTAACCTAGATCATCGAGCACCACTATCATCTTGAAAATCCCTAAATAAGGCTAGTGGCCATGATCACCATCTTCTTGGTGGGTGTCTCTACTATGAGAAAGACCTGTGAAACTGCCTCAAGCCAGTCCTCTATTTCCTGGGGGTTTGTATCGCCTCAAAACCTTAGAGGCCTATGTATCTGGAACTCATGAAACACGCTCAACCGGTGTGCATGATCCACTGGTAGCATCTGATACTCAATAGGTCGTGGTGCTGCTGGTACACCACCTAAAGGTACCATCACTGTGAGTGGCCCATGTACCAACGCCTCGTTGCTCAGTGGGCCACTTCCATGATCTCTAATGAGAATCTTGGCTGGCTGTCTTAGGGTATGCATTCTGTAAGAAATAGATGTACCACAATCAATAAGTTATACCTGGTGAGATAACTCAAAAAAGATCAAGAAAACTTTTCAAAATAATAAAAATCTGTGTTTTCATGTACCGAGTTAGAAAACAGAATTCAGGGTCCTGGTGTATGGATACGTCAGCCGCCACACCAAAATTGGACTCCCCGTACTAAAAACCAAACTGAATACACTTTACACCATTGCCTAATTAAAATTAGACTCTTAGGTCTTCTGGAAGAACCGAACGCCCTCTGATACCACTTTGTCATGACCCGTCCCACATGGGCCAGATATGAGTACCCCAAGCCCACCTTCCATAGGCCAGAGGTTGGTAACTAGCACCTGAAGGCTTTTCCCAAACAGGGAAGGCATTCCCTTAAGGATCTGTACAAACTCGAAAAGTGAAACTAAAGTAAAAAACCAACAAAAGTAAGGTACAACAACGATAGTAAAGTACAACCACAAGTACAACTTTGAACTGAATACAGTGGGCCAAAATACATTCTCTAGAAACTGAATGACTATAAACAGATGTTTCATCTATCCTGGATCTCTACCTGGAGGGTAGTAGCTATAAGTCTGAAGTCAAATAACAGGATCTCAACTACTCCCGTCACACTAAGCTCCACCAAGTTCCGAACCTCCAAAGTATGCATCAGTGCTTCAATAGGCTACACCATACACACACGTGCTGGCAGAGTCTGTGTAGGGGTGAGTATAACAACTTAGTAGGGGACCTCGAGACCCCTAAAGTTCTCTCAGTAATCCATAAAGGAAAACAACACAAGAAATACAAGAAAGGTAATATCACAAGAATGATCTAAATCATGAAGCACAAAGCAAAAGAGACAACTCAGTCTAACGGTATAACTCCAAGGTTACTGGGATAGGGATGAATAGTTGTAAATCCAGATCATCTTATTCGTAGTAACTACAATGATGACCCATATAGGTCACTGTATGCTGACTCGTATTAGTCTCTAGATGCTGACCCGTATTGGTCGCTAGTGCTAACCCATATTGGTCGCTGGTTCTGACCCGTATTGGTCGCTGGTGATGACCTGTATTGGTCGATGGTGCTGACCCGTACTGTTCAATGTTGCTGACCCATATTGGACACTGGTCCATATGTAGAGATGATTAGTCATAAAGCTAGATCATCCCACTCTGGGGTTTCTTATGCTAACCTGTATTTGTCTCTCTTCCTCTTCATGTCACATCCAGCCACTGGATTTCCGCACAAAGCATGACTTATCTTCATAAGACTCTGCTCCATAATCCATCAGTCATATTTAAACCAATACAAATTCCTGAAAAAAGAATACCCAATGGAACGCCCCGTAATTGGGGTCCCAACTTGACAGAATACGTGCCGATCGAACGCCTAGTCTGTGAGATATGAGAACTTTTCTAAAAAGGGACCAGTTGGATTCATGTCTAATACTACCCAGGTCACATATCAAAATCCATCAAAACTTACTTATAGTATCTCCAAAGGACCGCCTTCTCACATGGGTCCTTATGCCAGAGACGGCGTGTCAATCGGACTCCCGGTCTATTAGTTACACCTATTTTGGTGAACAGGAGTAATCACACCTCAGTCAGGCCCGGCTCGGTCAGGCCCGCCAGAATATGGCAAAGGGACCGCTTCCTGAAAGGGGTCCCTGAAACTACTGACGGCATGTCAAAAAGAAACCCGGTTCATCAGTTATGGATGTTTCTTTATTCGGGGGCCGGTTGGGTTCGGGCCTGATCCGACTCGGTCAGGCTGTCCCGACACAACGAGCCCCGGGGTATACCTGTCCTCGCATGGGTCTCGCCCGTTAAGGGTCAGCCTGGTTCACTGGGTTCTCCCTGACGGGGTCGGCCTAGCTGGTTCGTGGTCCTGGGCCTTGGTTGGCACAACCCAACGGGTGGGGTTTTCCCCACCTACGCTGGCCCGCTGGGCCGTGGTTCCATCCCGTTCGGCCAGCCCGCTTCTGGTTCGGTCCTCCTGAAGGCGGACCCCTCCTCCCATATTTCCCCGCAGATGCAGGGCTATTTTGTTCGGCAAGACCCGGCGTGGTGTGGCATCCACTCCACCCCCTCTTGCTACGGCTCACTAGCCACAGCTGCTATCGCCGACAGCACCTACGGGCGCCACCCATATCCCACACAGCCAACTTGGGCCAGCCGCCTCTAACCACCGCGGCGTGTGACGGTGCACCACCTTACACCACCCGCGGCTAGTTGCCTCGGGTCTCCTCCTGCCACCGTCGGCTGCCGCCAGTATGGCATGCCTGAGGTTGTCTCCACGGGCCACCAGAATTATGTTCTCATAGTCATCCCTGATATAAAATATAATAATTATTCTTATAGGTGGTTAAACCATCCAACTTAAGAATATGGAATAATTAATAGATGTTTATGTGGCGTCTTAGTAATATTATAGAAAAATCATAATTATATTATTTAGTGTTTATTAATGTGATATATCATGATTTGATTAAATTATTATAATAATGTAACCAATACAATATTATTTAAGAGTAATAAGAAATCATTTCTTATTCTTAAAATGCTCTTGGGATTTATTAAATTTACCACTGCTATGTATTGTTAATTTTGTTAATAGTTTATCCATTTCCTCTTTATAAATTATTAATAATTTCATTAAAACCATATTTATGAATATAAATAAATGTCATGACTAGCTTTGTAAGGTAGTGGTGAAAGGGGAAATGGAAAATTAAATATTTCATAGAGGTGGTAGTCCATAAATATATATGGATGAAGATCTCATTTTCTATAGAATTGGGAAAATGAGTAATAATGATTACCATTTTAGAATATAAAATATTCTTAAAAAAAATTTTTATATATTAAATTTCTTAAATGGATAATCATTTTAATTGAATTAAGGGAAACAAAATATGTTTCTCTGAATAGGTTGTGGTATAGAAATGCACAAATCATTATTTTATTTTTCTTATAGGTAAAAGAAAAGCTTTCTAATGATTGTAAAATAATTAAAATAAAAAACCAATAATGATTCTATAATTTTAAGATACTGTTATGAAATTTGATGATGAATATATTCACACAATGAGATATAAATGATAAAGGAGTGGTTAGATATTTATTCCTCACTTTTAGAAATATCTTGGGTGAAAATGGGGTTTATAAAGTGAGACAATGTATTTCTAGAATACAAAAACCACATAATGGTGAATAGGAATACAATATAGAGGGTTTGGAAGAGATTCAACTAAACTATGTTAGTTTTCATGTGTGGGGAACTGTGTAGAAGAGTGACCCTTATATTAGTGAGAAGGGATGGTATTTCTGTGAATACCAAAAGCCTTTCAATAATGGGAAGTCACCCTCAAAGAATGTGTCTCCAAAATTGAGAAATAATAGAGAGGGTAAGGTATATGGTTGAGTGAGGCCTCAACCAACCATTCCCAAAACTCATTTAAATAGGTTTGTGTCCATTCACTCTTGGTAAAACCAATTTTACCCCAATTGATTTTTACCGAGTTATCTAATTTTGAACAGAGTAATTTATCATTTATTATAGAAAACATGTTGGTTATTATTATATAATTTTGACCAAATTATTTCAAATTTGATAACCATTTTACAATTTTTTTATAGAATTGAAAAAAAATTCTTTTAAAATAGTAAATGTCTAATGTATTAAAAATAATGTTTGAAAAAATATAAATGAACAACTAAAAAGAAAAAATATGTTCTTGAAAATAAATAACAAAATATTTATATTAATAAATACAATTTTAAAAAACGTATATTTCATTAGAAATTTGTTTCATGAATTTTAATTCATATTTATAAGCTATTATTATTATGAAATCCATTTTAATTTAAAAAAGGCCATTTTACACTATTCACTTAAAAATCAACATTTTAATAAAATACCAAAAAATAATATTAAGAAAATATGAATATCCGGAATCCAAAAAACGTATCTATATTTTTAAATTGATATTATAGAATTTAGAAATTAAATTTTAGATAAAAAACGTGAGATAAAATAATTAACTTTTTTATAAGAAAATGAAATTTTGAAATAGAAACAATTCATATTCTTATTTTCATTTCATTTACCAACTATTTTTTAAACAATTATTTATAGAAAAAGTGATTGGTCATCACTAATCATACATTTATGAAATAACTATTCAAATCAAATGAAAATATTTTTTTTATAAAAATACATTTTTAAGAATAAAATGATTTTATTATTTAATTACATTTATATTAAAATTTGAAATCATTTTATTTCTATATATATTTCATAAAGTGGGTACTTCTATTCATTTCCTCTAATTTAATGGCTATTTTTTAATGGTCATAATTAATATTTATTTCTTTATTTAAATATAGTTCATTTTTATATTCATTAGTACATGCGGAGAATGAAACTGAACACAATATATTATTTAAATAAAATTATGTTTTTCAATTAAAATAACTTCCCAGGAACGAACTAGACAAACTCGCTGTGACACGAGGGGACATGGGAATATTATTTATACCTAACTTACTTATTCATGAGTGTATAATTCTAATTTTATTTTCGGAAATAAATCGAACCAAGAGGGTTGTAGAAATATTTTATAAAAGTAGTGACCCTTGGTAGGGGTTCCTAGATGTCCTCCGAGTAGAGGAATATGATGGTATGATATAGTTGGACTATGTATTTTCTATCCTAGAATAATGAGATTACTTATGACCACAATCCATGTAGACATGAGTTCTGGGAAATGATTCCTACATTACAAAGATTTGATTACCTAGGTGGGTAGGCCTACAAACACCGACGTATAGGATGGGTGTTCAAAGAAGAATCGAGTGACATGGAATGGGGATGTGTTTGAGGTTTTTCCCCTCATGAGGTATTTCTACAATGTCACTTCTGTGTTAGTGAGATGTTGATGATCTTGAAGGATGTTATTAATTTTATGTTATGGGTGTTGATAAAAGATACATAGATTCGATTAGTGGACCCATGATGGTTTTCATGGATACAATGTAACCTTTGTGGATACTACTGGGCGCCCTAAAATAGGTTGACCCATGTGGGTGTGCTTTGGAAACATATAGTGATGATGGTGGGTGTTACCATAGAACATTATTCAATGATTTGAGCGTGTTATGACTATGACGATGAAAATTACTACACTAAAGAGTGTAACCTCAGATTTTATTTAAGAACCCAATTTTTTCTATAAAAGACTTTGGAATATTCTTGATGTTATTCTAGAGTAGCGCCTTTAGACGGCGTACGATTCCGAGCCCCGGTGTGGCCAGAATTAAATTTCCAGTGCGTTCACACTGGACACGCCAAATAAATGAGATAACTCCTAAACTGAAATTCAGATCCTAAATCTTAGAGTACGGATGGGTCTGAAATGTGGTGTTTATCCTAGGCGCGACATAAAATAAGTCAGCGTGGGATGTTCGGACCCCTCCCTTGTTAGCGGTGTGTTAAATGGATAAATTGAATTAAATTATTTATTTAATAGCACAAACATGAGTAACTACTAAACGGTTGCTTGGATGGAAAAAACGAGGCCATCGTTGAGTCCGGAGCATGCCGTTTACCCTAGGCAGGGTGTAAAAGTTGCTGGCGCGGGCCTGCTGTGAGAGATGTCACCCAGGCGGAAAATGGTCATTTCGAAATGACCACTTAGTGATTTTTATCACTGACTTTCCTTTAAAATAACTTTTAAATGGAGTCTCCGAATGGAAATCCGAGACTTCCGTTGAGTTGTAAATGGGGTTTTTGCCTATGCGTGATATAAAATGGGAGGGTGTGGTGATTTCCGATCCCGCGCTAAGTGGTTTTTCTATAAATAGGAAAATGTGGAATTGGAGGGAGACCCATTCTCTTTCTCTCTCTTTCTCTCTCTCTCTCTCTCTCTCTCTCTCTTCCCCTCTCTCCCTCTCTCTTTAGACATTATTCTTCATTCTTCACCGAATCGAGAAGCGATCTTCGTAGAAACCTCGGCGGTTCGAAGGGGGAGCCTCACGGACGCATCGCCTACAACGCGCATCGAAATCGAGGTAGGGTTCTTGTGAATTTTTTTTTGCACCATCATCAATTTCTGGGGTTTTAAAAAATTTTCATCATTTAAAAATATTTAATTTTAGAATTTGGGGTGTTGGACGGATGAACATGACCAACGCCCGAGCCGCGTTTTGTTCATTGTTCTTTGGCGTTCTTTGTCCAACTTTTCGGACGTGCCAAATCGTATCAGATCAATGATCAGCAGCAGGCACTGCGAAGGCCTCGTCCCGAGGAACCCAAAACCACGTTCAGTTTTAAAAACGGGCCACTGGAGCGATGGCGGTGACCGATGTAAGTCCTGGCTCCGGAAAGGGTGGTGGCCGGAGATCGGGGTGGCGCAGCGGGGGTTCAGACTAGGTGGCCAGCGCGGATGGGGTTCGGTCGAAGCGGCTGACCGATGTGCTGGGAAGAGGAGGCCGGGTGATGGAGTGGAGCCGCAAAGTGGATGGCGTACCAAGGCAGCGAGGTGGTGGTTGGGTGTGTGGTTCAACGGGAAGGTGAGGCCGGAGGCGGGCAAGGAGTTCGGGTGGCCGGGGCGCGAGCGGCGGCATCGGCGCGGTTCGTCGGGCGGTCAGGCGGGGAGCCGTCCGAGATGGCATGAGATGGATGACCGGCCTGCACGGCCGATCGGTGGAGGTGTCACCCTGGGGGAAATAGGGACCCGCGCTCGGCGGGTCCTGCTGCGCAACACGGAAGACCAGCCTTTGGCCGGTCTGCTTTGGAGATAAGGACCCGCAAAGCGCGGGTCCTTTTTGAAATGAAGACCGGACAATTGTCCGGTCTGTGTGGAGAAAACCAGACCCGTTCGGTTATGGTGTTGTTAGGTTAGCCATTGCCAGTGGGCCACGGCGTGACGAGCCAGACCCGTGGCTGGGCCGCAGGCCATCGGTCTGGTCTGGGCCAGCCGGTCGGGACTGGCCCATTTTGGGCCCCCTTGCATTCGGGGGGCCATATCTCCTAAACGGCGTGTCTGTTTGACACGCTGTTTGCGGTTGTGAGACTGTATTGACCAGGAGGCCCTTATAAAGCGAGTTTAGGGGTTTTTTCGGTTAAGCGCCTAAAGGAGAGTAGCCCGTGAACTTTAATTTAATAATATTAAATTATTATTAAAACTCGCAACAGACGCACCTCGCGAGCCGGACGTCTGTTTGACATGCCGTCCGAGGTGCTATGGCCCTGGAGTTGAGATGGTCCTTCAAAAGTTGGTTTGAAACCTTTGCTGTTTGGTTTCTTTTCTCGGTGGCATGAAATGCTTAATGTGAATAATTAATTAATTAACTAACTAATTAATTAATTAGTGTGTCAGACCTAACTCCTGCTTGGGATGTCCAATTGACGCGCCATCAGCGGCAGTGTGACCCCAGTCCTCATGCAGAATTTTTGAGATGCTTTCTGAAGCATTCGGGTTGGCGATGAAGTGTGGGCCCCATAGGGCCCCGTTTGTGTATAACGTAGGGAGTTGCAGCTTATACATCCGGGGTCCGTTTTAGGCACCGTCAGCGACGTTGTGACCCTGGCATCGAGGCGAAATTGAAGGGGGTGGTTTTAGGCGTTGAAGCCAGAGTTGAGGCGTGGGCCCCACATGCCGTCTCTTAAGATGTGTGCAGCGTTTTTGCAGCCTTTTCACCAGACATCTGTTCGAGGCGTTTGGGTTGTTTTTTCTGCTCTTTTTTCCGAGAGCATCGCGATGGCGTGGTTCAACCAACGAGTATTGGAGTAGGGGTGTGAGCTCCACATGGGCTGGCTATGGTGAATAGTACCATATTCACCGGTTGTCTGTTTCGGGCGAGTAAATAGTCTATATCACGTGTTTTTCCATGAGGACTACAATGGTGTGATCCTCTTGGACATGCAGAGTCTCATTCAAGATCTCATTAAATGGAGAATCATGAAAGGTGCTCCGGTGGAATTTCTTCTTGCTGTGTTCGGAAGTGAACCTTTGGTGTGATATCGCGTTCACTCCCGTGTGAGTGAATCTGTTGTCTAAAGAGATGTGGTTGGCCGTGCTAGGTCCGTGGAGGAAGCAGGTTGGCGAAGTTATGTTTGCACCTTTTTGCGTTGACATTGGGTGTTATGTGCACGATAGCCCTTAGGCTGACAATGTGATATACTATGGGAGTATACAAGAATGCTTGGTGGTACATGTTGTAGTTTGTACCTGAGAACGTTTGTTCTTGGTTGGGAGATGAGCTGGGGCCACAGGTCGTGTGGGCCCCATGTGTGTGACATGTTCTACTTTACATAACTTTGACCTCTCGCGACGTAGAGGGTCCTCCTGTTCTCAATTGTTTCAACCTGCAGTGTTGAGTGGGGTTCCCCCTGGTCCTGTTCACGATTGTTTAGACCAGTAGGGTTGAGTGGTTTCCCCTAGTTTTGTTCTGGAGTTGGGTGGTTGTGTGATACCCACTCAGTGTTCTGTTGGTCAGTGTTGTACCATCAAGTAGGGATGGCCAGAGCATTTTTGGGTTTACCCTCCAGCAGAGACTAGGTAGTGGGTTGCTCATCGACTTCTTCAGGTTTACTCTCCAGCAGAGACTGGGCAGTAGGTTGCTCAGGGACTTCTTCGGCTTTACCCTCCAGCAGAGACTGGGCAGTGGGTTGCTCACAGACTTCTTAGGGGTTACCCTCCAGAGGAGACTGGGTAGTGGGTCACCGGACGACCTCTTAGGGTTTACCCTCCAGCAGAGACTGGGTAGTGGGTCACCCAATGACCTCTTAGGGTTTACCCTCCAGGAGATACTGGGCAGTGGGTCACCCGATGACCTCTTAGGGTTTACCCTCCAGCAAAGAATCGGCAGTGGGTTACCTGACGACCTCTTAGGGTTTACCTTCGAACAGATACTGGGCAGTGGGTTACCCAACGAATTCTTAGGGTTTACCCTCTAGCAGAGACTAGGTAGTGGGTTACCCGATGACTTCTCTCAGACTCAGTTCTTTCTACTAGGCTAGTATGTGGTTTTTTTCTATGACTACCGGAGCAGGACCCATGGATTGTACTGGTCAGTGATGTGATAGCTTTGAAATTGAGAAGACCTCTCGACTATGTGATAGTGAAGAGGTGTGGCTTGACGGTCCCCCATAACTCTCAAGTACGAGGGGGCACTTTCCCCACCGAGACACATCCTTGTGACGTGACCTAAAACCGTGTGGGCGATTCAGTGCCTCCCAAAGAAGATACTGCCAAGGTGCGGTGATTTGAGCCCCTTGAATTGTAGTTTGGGGAAGGCGTACGGATACTGGGCATCAATGGTGTTTACTTTTGGGACTGTTGGTGACTCACTTTCTTGGTCTGAGCTAAGGGATGGAGATCCCCTTACAATATTGTTTGGGCTTCTTGATTGAGCATATGGATATGTATATACCTTGTTCCAGTACCCAATTCTTGTGTTTGGTTACTCTCCTTCCAAGAGAGGTGAAGATGCACGGGGTATGCCACGTGCTTTCTATGTCTAGAATCTCGTGGTTGGACGAGTCTAATATCCTGCTATAGGTAGCAAAGACTCAACGAGAAGTTCAACTTCTCACTGCTTCTAGCTCCATGCATTTGGATGAGTCTGCTTCCCTCCTCTTGTTGGTTTGAGGTGTCCTCTTCACTGAAATCTCAGTGGTACTCCTTTACTTTTCTCTATTCAATCTAATGCTCACCTCTTTAGTACCTCATTTTTTCCTTCCTAGAGCCTTCGGGGCATCCTATTGAGTATTTTTATACTCACCCCTACTTGGGTTTGCCCAAACATGGCGTGCCTTTGCATATGACAGCCAGGTTGGTCGTTACTTCAGTGTAGCTTAGGAGTTCAAGAACTTGAACCGCGTGGGGTGGTCGTAGTCGGGTTCCAGGTGTGGGACTCTCCCAGCTGTTTACTTTTGTTTACCTGTTGCTGGGTTGTGCCAACTTTCTGGTTGGGCGTGTGTTTTTCCCTTTTTCTTTTCAGTTTGCCTTCAGCTTTTACCAAGTACTGTTTAGAGGTCGATGCACTTTGTGGTTTATTTATAGTAGTTGGTACTTTAATTTTCCTTTTACTCTGCACTTCTGCATTTAGGGGGTTGAGTGTGTGTGTAAAGGTACTTAGGAAAAGGCCTCCCTGAGTTGTTGTGCCATCAGCGCTGGTCACGAGCTCCTGACCTATGGAGGCGGGCTTTGGGTAGTTGCGGCTCGAGCCCGGGTAGGGTCAGGTCGTGACAAAGTTGTATCAAAGGTGGTTCGTTCCTTGGGACGTTGTGCAGACTTCCCTAAAAAGTAATTGGTTGGGATATAGGGAAACACTGTCAACGTGTCTCTAGAGTGGCTATCAGGCCATGGAGTCCAGTGATGGTGCGACCACTGACGTATCTATTCACCAGGACCCTGATAACCCACTTTTCGACTCAGCATGCTGAGACACTCGTTGCGGGGAAAATTTTTTGTACATCACATAGGATTGAGTCCTTGACTGTCCTTCTTGAGTCAGCTCCCCATTGTTGTAACTGTTATATACATATATGCTCATCTGATCGCGACACTCCTTGATAATATTCAGGATGTCTCCGCAAAGACAGCCAGCCAGGATAACAAGTTTGGTTCATGACGATGACCCTATGAGCTATGAGGCCTCAGTCCAGAACCCATCATGTGAGTCCCTTTCTCCGGGTAGGCTGGTAGAAGCACCCCCACCTAGTGAGCAGCAGACAGCTTCAACAGAGCAGGCTGAGCTTGAGCGAAGGTTGAGTGCACTCCGTGAGTTTTGGCGACGGAGACTGCTGAGGTTCAGTGGTGAGCCAAACCCTCAGACAGTAGAGGATTGGGTGGAGGTAGTGGCTCGCCTCTTCAGGCTTGTGCAGATGCCGGAAGATCTGGTGGTGGCTTTTTCTGCCAACCTTTTCCACAGAGTAGATGGGAGTTGGTGGAGTCTGGTGACTCAGTTTCTTGATGACTCATCGCTTTTGTGGAACAAATTTCAGATGATTTTCTAGGAGGAGTTTTACCCCTCTTGCTTACGCTATCATCAGATCTAGGAGCTCCTGCAGTTTCAGCAGGGAGGGATGACGATGACTGAGTATGCCACTATTTTCATATACCGTGCATGCTTTTACCAGAACTTGGTCCATGATGACAACTTTTGAGCATGGAAGTTCTAGCAGGGTCTCTGCAGAGAGATTCGTGCTGTCATAGTACCCTTGTGCATTTCCACTTATGCCGGGGTGCTAGAGCAGGCAGTAGTTACAGAGAGCTTCCTGTCACGCTTTACAGTTGATAGTGGAAGTAGGCACGAATGAGCCGAGATGTCTGCCACAGCTAGCAGGCGTCAGTATCCAGAACCTCGATGCATGCGGCCTTCCACCCGCCGATTTTGGAGATGTGGTCGTGCACCACTGAGGCAACAAAGTGCAGGGGCTCAGCCGAGGATACCCTTCTATGAGTGGACTCTGGGCCATGTTCGTACACCATAGCGATGCCGGAGGGCACCAGGGAAGAACAGAGAGTGCCAGTGCTATGCTTGCGATGGATGAGGTCACTTGGTACGGGACTGCCCTACCAGAGACACTGACAATATCGGGTAGGAAACAAGTGCACCACCACGACAGATGCCACGTCGTGATCGGAGTAGTGCCCATAGAGATGGTGCTAGTAGAGGAGCGGGGGAAACTGGTATTGGGGGATGACTTTATAGGGTCTTCCCATCACCACCAGGCGGTCCACGTCAGGCTCTAGGAGCTGACAGTTGGGACCACTGACAACCGTGAGCTTTGGATGTCTACGATCCTACAGAGCATGAGGTGATAAGAGGCACACTCTACAACTCTTCTACTTTTTTAGTAGAATTTTTATACTCTATGTGTGAAATTATTTTCTCCCTAATCCTTTTTTGAGGTCTTACTAGGGTGAAGAGGGGCATCAGTGTAACCCTATGTCTGAAAGGTAGAAGGTGTGGGACCTTTTTCTTTAGTCGATGGTGTCGACTCCATCACTCTCTGAGCATGTAAGAGAGTCTGGGCTGTGGGATATCGACTATGAAACCTTGCATGACTAGATATCCTTGGGTGTTTCACCATATGAATAATCTAAGGGAGGGAATCATTGGGCTTTGTCCCAGGTCCAAATGGTGATTCCAGTCGCGGCGTGAAACGTAGGGGTTTGGTCGGGGAGGTGAGCTACCCCTAAGAGCCTTCGGGCCGTTTGAGACTATGCAAAGGGATGGAGAGGTTCCCTACTGCTTTTCCCTAACCCTAAAGGGTGGTTTGGGTGCATATAATCTCCCACGTAACTCACCCAAGAAGAAGTGTGCGTGCTCCTATGACCGTCATTGGCAAGGGAAGACATCGCGTGAACAGATCAAATCCTTTGGTCTGTGTGTGGTGACAAGGGACTGTGAAAGAGTTCTTCTGGGTACTGGAGAGCAAGTTGTGGGCTTAGTACCCCGAGTTGTTCCCTGGTTTTTCTTTTCAGGGACAAAAAGATTGAAGGAGGAAATTATGTAAGAACCCGGTTTTTGATATAAAACAATTTGGAATATTCTTGATGTTATTCCAGAGAACCGTCTTTAGACGACGTTCGATTCTGAGCCCCGGTGTGGCTGGAATTAAATTTCCAGTGCGTTCACACTGGACATGCCAAATAATTGATATAACTACTAAAGGGTAATTCAGATCCTAAATCTGAGAGTACGGATGGGTCTAAAATGGGGTGTTTACCCTAGGCGTGACATAAAATAAGTCAGCGCGGGACGTTCGGACCCCTCGATCGTTAGCGGCGTGTTAAATAGATAAATTGAATGAAATTATTCATTTAATATCACAAACCCGAGTAACTCCGAAATAGTTGCTCAGATGGGAAACCCGAGGGCACTGTTCAGTCTGGAGCATGCCCTTTACCCTAGGCGAGGTGTAAAAGTTGTAGGCGCGGGCCTTCTGTGAGAGATGTCACCTAGGGAAAAAATGGTCATTTCGAAATGACCACTTAGTGATTTTTATCACTAACGTTCCTTTCAAATAACTTTTAGACGGAGTCTCAGAATGGAAATCCGAGACTTCTGTTGAGTTCTAAATGGTGTTTTTTTGCCTATGCATGATATAAAATGAGAGGGTGCAGTGATTTCGGATCCTGCGCTAAGTGGTTTTTCTATAAATAAAAAAATGTGGAATTGGAGGGAGACCCATTCTCTCTCTCTCTCTCTCTATATATATATATATAATTTCTCCTCTCTCCATCTATCTCTAGATGTTCTTCACCGTTCTTCGCCGGATCAAGAAGCGATCTTCACCGAAACCTCGACAGTTCGAAGGGGCAGCCTCACAGACACATCGCTTACGGCGTGCATCAAAATAGAGGTAGGGTTCTTGTGAGTTTTTTACACCAACATCAATTTCTAGAGTATTAAACAATTTTTGTCATATTGAATTATTTAATTTTAGAATTTTAGGAATTGGCTGAATGAACACGACCAACGCCCAAGCCTCATTTTATTCATCATTCTTGGGTGTTCTTCATCCAAGTTTTCAGACGCGCCAAATCGTGTCGGATCAATGATCAGCGGTAGGCGCTGCAAAGGCCTCGTCCTGAGGAACCCAAACCCACGTTTGGTTTTTGAAACGGGCCACCAGAGCGGTGGAGACGACCGTCAGAAGTCCCGGCTCTAGCAAAGGCGGTGGCTGAAGCTCGAGGTGGCACAACGGGGGTTCAGACTAGGTGGATAGCACGGATGGGGTTCAGTTGAAGCGGCTGGCCGGTGTGCTGGGCAGAGGAGGCTGGGTGCTAGAGTGGAGCCGCAAAGAGGCTGGCGTACCGAGTTTGTGAGGTTTCAGTTGGGTGTGCGGCTCAGCGGGAAGGCGAGGACGGAGGCAGACGGGGAGTTCGGGCAGCCGGGGCACGAGTGGCGTCGTCGGCGCGGTGCGTCGGTCACTCAGGCAGGGATCCGTCCGAGATGACATGCGAGGGAGGACCGGCCTATATGGCCAGTCGGTGGAGGTAGCACCCTGGGGGAAACAGGTACCCATGCTTGGTGGGTCCTTCTGTGCGATGCGGAAGACCGGCCTTTGGCCAGTCTGCTTGGGAGACAAGGACCCGCAAAGCACGAGTCCTTTTGGAAACGAATACCGGCCAGTTGGCCGGTCTGTGTGGAGAAAACCAGACCTGCTTGGTTCTGGTGCTGTTGGGTGGGCCGCAGCCAGTGGGCCGCATCGTGATGGTCCGAACCCGCGACTGGGCCGTGGGCCGCCAGTCTGGACCGACCCATTTTGGGCCCCCTTGCATTTGGGGGCCGTATCTCCTAAACGGCGCGTCCGTTTGACGCGCCATCGGCGAATGTGGGACCGTATCGACTAGGCTTCCCTTTTAAAGTGAGTTTAGGGGTTTATTTTCGGTTAAGTGCCCGAAGGAGAGTAACCCAAGAGATTTAATTTAATAATAATAAATTAATATTAAAACTCACAATGGATGCACCTTGCGAGCCAGACGTCCGTTTGACATTCCGTTAGAGGCGCTATGGCCCTGGAGTTAAGACGGTCCTTCCAGAGTTGGTTCAGAACCTTTTTTGTTTGGTTTCATTGCTCGGTGGTACAAAACGATTAATGTGAATAATTAATTAATTAATTAATTAATTAATTAATTGTTATGTCGGATCTAACTCCTGATTGGGATGTCCGATTGATGTTCTGTCAGTGGTAGTGTGACCCCAATCCTCATGTAGAATATTTGAGATGCTTTCTAAAGCGTTCGGGTTGGCAACAAAGTGTGGGACCCACAGGGCCCCGTTTGCGTATAACACGGGGAGTTCTAGCCTATTCATATGGGATCTGTTTTAGGCGCCGTCAATGGCGTTGTGACCCTGGCATCGAGGCAAAATTGACCGGGGTGGTTTCTGGCTTTGAAGCCGAAGTTGAGGCGTGGGCCCCATAGGTTGTCTCTTAAGCTGTGTGCAGCGTTTTTGCGCTATTTTCACCAGACTTCTATTCGAGGCGTTTGAGTAGTCGTTTTCGCATGTTTTTCCAAGAGCATCATGATGGAACAGTTCGCCCGAAGAGTATCGGAGTTGGGGTGTGGGCCCCACATGGGCAGACTATTGCGAATAGTACCATATTCACCGGTTGTTTGTTTCGGGCGAGTAAGAAGTCTATCTCGCATCTTTTTCCATGAGGACTGCAACAATGTGATCTGTTTGAACGTGCGGAGTCTCATTCGAGATCTCATTAAATGGAGAAGCATGAAAGGTGCTCTGGTGGCAGTTCATTTTCTGTGTTCGGAAGCGAACCCTTGGCGTGAGATTGTCTTCACTCCCATGTGAGTGAAGTTGATGTCTAAAGAGATGTGGTCGGCCCTGCTAGGGCCGTGGAGGAAGTAGGTTGGCGAAGTTATTTTTGTGCCTTTTTGCATTGACATTGGGTGCCATGTTCACGATAGCCCTTGGGCTGGCAATGTGATATACTCTGGGAGTATACAAGAATGCTTGGAGGTACATGTTGTAGTTTGTACCTAAGAACATTTGTGCTTGGTTGGGAGATGGGATAGGGCCACACGTCATGTGGGACCCATGTGTGTGTCGTGTTCTACTTTATGTACCTTTTTCCTCTCGTGACGTAGAGGGTCCTCCTGTTATCAATGGTTTCGACCAGCCGGGTTGAGTGGGTTTCCCCCGGGTCCTGTTCACGATGGTTTAGACCAATAGGGTTGAGTGGTTTCCCCTGGTTTTGTTCTTGAGTTGGGTGGTTGCGTGATACCCACTCCATGTTTTGTTGGCCAGTGTTGTACAATCCAGTAGGGATGGCCAGAGCAGTTCCGGGTTTACCCTCCAGTAGAGACTGGGCAGTGGGTTTCTCATCAAATTCTTCGGGTTTACCCTCCAGCAGAGACTGGGCAATGGGTTTCTCACCGACTTCATCAGGTTTACCCTCCATCAGAGACTGGGCAGTGGGTTGCTCACCGAATTCTTAGGTTTTACCCTCCAGCAGAGACTGGGAAGTGAGTCAACCGATGACCTCTTAGGGTTTACCATCTAGTAGAGACTGGGCAGTGGGTCACCTGGTGACCTCTTAGGGTTTCCCCTCCAGACGAGACTGGGTTGTGGGTCACCTAATGACCTCTTAGGGTTTACCCTCCAGCAGAGAATGGGTAGTGGGTTACCTGACGACCTCTTAGTGTTTACCCTCCAGCAGAGACTGGGGAGTGGGTTACCTGATGACTTCTTAGGGTTTACCCTCCAGCAGAGACTGGGCAGTGGGTTACCCGATGACTTCTCTTAGACTCAGTCCTTTCTACTAGGCTAGTCTACAGTTTTTCTCTCTGACTATCGGAGCAGGACCCTTGGATTGTATGGGTCAGTGATGTGACAACTTTTACTTTTAGAAGACCTCTTGAATGTGTGATAGTAATGAGGTGTGGCATGACTCTCCCCTAGAACTCTCAAGTATGAGGGGTGCTTTCCCCTCTGAGACATGTCCTTGTGACGCGACCTAAAACCGTGCAGGCAAGTCAGTGCCGCCCAAAGAAGATAGTGTAAAGGTGTGGTGATTTGATCCCCTTGACTTGCAGTTCGGGGTAGGCATACGGATACTGGGCATCGATGGTGTTTAATTCTGGGACTGTTGGCGACTCACTTTCTTGGGCTAAGCTATGGGATGTAGATCCCCTTACGATCATGTTCGAGCTTCTTGATTGAGCATATGGATATGTATATACCTTGTTCCAGTACCAACTTCTTGGGTTTGGTTACTCTCCTTCCACGAGAGGCGATGTTGCGCGGGGTATTCCACATGCTTTCCTTGTCTATCTTCTCATGGTTGGACGATTATACTCTCCTGTTATAGGTAGAGAAGAATCTATGAGAAGTTCATCTTCTCACCGCTTCTAGATCATTGAGTTTAGACAAGTCTACTTCCTTCCTATTGTTGGGTTGAGCTGTACTCATTACTGCACTCTTGGTGGTACTCCTTTACTTTTCACTATTATATCTACTGTTTTCCTCTTTAGTACCTCCTTTGTTACTCCCTCGAGCCTTTGGATAGTCCTACTGAGTATTTTTATACTCACACCTGATTGGTCTTTTCCTGCACTTGGTGTGACCTTGCAGACGACAGACAGGTTGGTCATGACTTTAGTGGATCTTAGGAGTTCCGGATCTTGGATCACGTGTGGTGGTCGTAGTCAGGTTCTAGGTGTGTTACTCTCCAAGCTGTTTACTTTTGTTTACCTGTTTCCAGGTTGTGTCACTTTTCTGGTTGGGTGCATGTTTTGCCCTTTTTCTTTTTAGTTTACCTTCATCTTTTACCTTGTACTGTTTAGAGGTTGATGCACTTTATGGTTTATTTATAGCAGTTGGTACTTTAATTTTCCTTTTACTCTACACTTCTGCATTGAGGGGGCTGCGTGTCTGTGTACAGGTACTTAGGCTAAGGTCTCCCCGAGTTGTGGTGCCTTTGGCACTGGTCGCTAGCCCCTGGCCTATGGAGGCGGGTTTGGGGTAGTTGCGGCTCGATCCCGGGTAGGGTCAGGTCGTGACATTTTTTAGGACGAGTTAAAGAAGATACAAATCCAGTATAGATACTTATCTAATATGGTTTTGGTGGGAATCACTAACACATAGGGATATTGGTTTGGGATACATAGTAAATTCTCATAGGGTTTGAATTATTGTTACTAGATTCTTTTGAGATATAATGGTTTTAATGATGGATTCTATATAACTTCTAGGTTATGCTATCTTAGATATTCTCCTTGGACTTAGATGAATCCTATAAGAGTGTTCGGGATTCCATGGATATATATTTGGGATACCAAGATTTGGTTTTCCTTGCTTTAGACCTAGGAGTACAACAATTTGGGATGCATTGCATTTGATCCTCAAATTCATGTGATATACATCAATTTTGGAGTGTATGGATTTAATCCTAGTGTACCCAGATTATCGATCCTTGTACACATTCCTTGGATTTGAGAGAATAAAATAATTCTAGGGTTGGGCATAGAGTCCCCCATTGGTTAGGGTCTCCATATAATGGTTCATTAGGATAAAAATGATACTTGGTTGAAATAGTTTTGTTACATGCTCAAATACACTTTATAACTGGAAAAAGTGGGTTTAGTTCGTTCCTTGGGTATTACACTATACTATGGATTGATGAATTTTATCATATACAATTCTGTAGTTTTTTTATTTATTTTTATCATATCACATGTGTAAACTATTTCTAGTGGTTATGTATAGGATTTCATTGGTGGATCCCCAATATTTTATACTAAAACCTTTCATGGGATGCCAAGGAAATTTTGTACCTAATATGACTTAATAGTTCTTTTGTAAATAATGGGTAGAGGACCTATATTGGATCATTTAACATGATAAAATAGATATTAATGTTGATTAGAATGAGTTGGGGAAAAATATGTTTATGATCATCTTGTACATATTTTTATTTATATATTCATTTTGAAAATGTTTTCATCTGAGTGGGTGGCTATAAAATTTGTATGACTATGTGTTTATGTAATGATTTTATATTTACTAATGGGTATTTTATTTCATCCCTATAATTTGATGTTTTATTAATTATTTTATATTATATTTGGTTTAATTTACATAATTATTTCACACATTGATTTGGGTTTATAGTCTACCAATTATACTACCATAGACCACCATTTCTAGTTGCTAGACATAGGCATCTTGGGAGGTTTTCCAAATGTCATGTGGAAACTCCAATTTTTTTTGAAATAATGAATAGTTAGGGATTGAGTGTATGAAATTAAAATTTAGTATCAAATATTTATTAAGTCATATCATAGAGTTTTTATGAGTTTATTATGTATTAATATTTATTGAGATGATAGATAAGTTGCATAGAGATGTGTTGAGGTGTGTGATAGACCTTCGACACGTGTTCCATGAACACAATTTTATATGGAATGTCAAGGTTTACAAAGATATGGGATTAAAGTTCTTGATTTTTAGTGTTAAAATTGAATGATTTTTTACATACGGTTACACATATGGGTTTTGAAATTTATCATTATTGAGTTATTAGATTTGTGGATATGGGACCATTGACAATAGAAATATAAAATTATTTTTCTATCTTTTACTTTTGGAAAAAATCTAGTGTTCATGAATAATAATTTCATATGGTATTCACATTTCATACATGTTTATGTGTGATTTTTACCCAGGAAGATAAAAGTTTCAATTATTTAAAGTGTCAATAAAATCCCAAATAATGTTTTACCATATAGACTATTAGTGGCATCCCACTCAGATAAACTATAATATATTTTTATTCTAGTAATATTATATGTGAATCAATGCAATGATACTATATGACAATGAACATTTAGTCCAGTGTATAAGGTATATAATGTGATCATAGTAGGTTGGTATAATAATATGATTATATAGTAATACAACCATAGATGGTGGATTGATATGGGTTCTGAAAGGGAAAAAAATAATAATTGGGTTGGTTATTTAAAGTGTCACGAACAACCTATAAGATGTTTTCCTTTATAGATTCATGATGGAATTATACATAAACGAATTGTCTGACCATGGGATACTGAACATGGATATAGGTAGGGGGATTTAATTTTATATGTACTCATGTACTAAGATCATAATATGATCCTATAGGGGGTGTCTCCAATATTTAGAGGTTTAATGTGGATTATATATAGATTTTTATTCTTGAGTTCATAGTACAATACGTTGATGCTATGTAAGAATTAGTTACCTAGTATTATGATAAGTTTTCATGTGACAGATAATGATTATATATGTTGGTCCATTGTGTTTCTAGTTTTGTGTGTGTGCGTTGTTTCATGAAATTGAGATGAGAATCGAGAGGTTACCAGTGAGTTATGAATTATATAATATATAACTTGGGGTTTAGTTGGGTGAAATTAGTTTTATGAGATGTGGATCTTGATAGGTGAGTCGGGTGTTATGGATAATACGAGTTATGATTTATAT
The DNA here is from genome assembly GCA_963277665.1 of Viscum album. Classification (NCBI taxonomy): domain Eukaryota; kingdom Viridiplantae; phylum Streptophyta; class Magnoliopsida; order Santalales; family Viscaceae; genus Viscum; species Viscum album. The sequence goes on along the minus strand of OY728129.1, from coordinate 406,255,750 downwards.
GAGGGTTAGATGAGTAAGGGTCATCTTGAGATCTTGGGTACTCTTAGATTATATGAAGCATTTGTGGATTCATTGGGTTTGATATTGATTCATAGGATATACATCATGGTATGGGAAATAGGCATAGTGATGCCTTATATGTGTTAATGTAAAAATAATAAAAACATATATTTAATTAAGACTGATTTATAGTATTTATGTTTTTTTGAGAAGAGGTGGCCTCTCTCCCTTGGAAGTACGAACCTCATGCACCTCCTTAGTTTTACAATTTTATAGATTCCCTCAGATTCATGTCTAGTGGAGATCCTTTGGAACCTTAAGGCTTGTCAACAGATCCAACACATCATTGAGTGAAGTTCACAAGTCATCATTTGGGGACATTATACTGCTTCCCATGGTCCACATCGGCCTAATGTGGTGGTTTATATACTTCCCATATTCTTGGTCAAGCCCTCACCTCCACCCATACATAGTGCCTCGTGTACCCCTATGTCAGCTCCATCATTTAGATCGACAGTGACTGGAGATATTCTTCAGGATTCTCGTCCTCCTCTTTTGATGGATCCCCATATCTCCTTAGATCTAAATGACATGGAATGAATGGATGGTTGGTCATAAATATATATTTTGGTAGGAGAACCTCTAGAAGCCTCTCTCTACCACTGTTGGTCTCTAATAGAAATGTTTGGTAATGATCATATCCCTATGGTGGGGTTTTGCAACTTATTTATTTCCCGGGACCTACCTATTGTACTAATGGTTTCAATGTTGTCTAGAAAATATTTATTCTTTCAACTATACTCAGATATTGACTTCATTAAGACATGGTTTAGGTATGGGAATAAATGAAATTTTTAAATATTTCCCCTCTTTAATGGTATCTCTATGCACATTTAGGATATGATTATTCTCTAGAGGCAATATGGATCCTCCTACATGGGGTCCCACTGCCATTTTATAATTGATATTTTCTAAAATCCATTGGTGATTTTCTTTTCTGGTATCTCTAAGCTGATGAATCTACTCTAAGGTTGGAATATACTATGGTGGATTAAATATGTATGGAGTTTTAATTTTGATCCACCTCTTACAAAAGTCATATATTCTTGTAAGGATAAATATTAATCTTCGGAAAAAAATTTATTTCCCCTAATCTTCTTGAAATTGTTATTATTTCCATCTATATGGTCTCTCAGGTCACTACTTCCAGAAGAAAGGGGTGTAAAAGAAGAAATTCATTTGAAATTCATCCTCCACGATGTGATCCTCTCTCTAAGTGACCTCATTTAGATTTTGATCCTTTGAATTTTTTATTGTATTCTAAAAATATAAAGTCGAAACTTCTTTTGGGAACCTGAGATGTGTTGGATGCGATTGATCTAGTTTTGGTTTACCCAAAGAGAAGGATACCTTATTTCTTGACCTCTACAAATCTATTCGGGTTCCCTTTAATTTCATACGTTTCAATTACTCATATGTATTTGGTACTTCAATCTCTTATAAATTTTTTTTTTGGATGAGGCTTCAAGCCTGCTCCCATAGGTGGGATCAACATCTCTTTATTTGAATTACCCATTTGATTAATACCCATGCCTTATTATTTCTTAGGTTCTAGTACTACCTTCTTATTAAGGCACTACAAGTAATCCTCTAGCTTTTATGCCTCTCAAAATCCCCGCCTTAACCGATCCAATCTAATGTATTTTAAGAAATGATATTCTTTTAGTACCATATATGGTTTCTCATGGTGATCATTTCATAGATGAGTCTAATCTTACTCAAAATTCCTTCTATGCATTACATGATTCTGATGAGGATGTTTTTTTACTAACCCCATTATTGAGGTTGTCCAAAGTTTATCAATTCTGAACTACCACCAAGAAGCATTGAGACCCAATAAAAAACCAAATATGTCAGCAATGGAACATTTTCTGGATCCCTCTAGAATAAGTTTAGTTAGCCTCTTATTCTCATTTTGAAACCTTTTTCCATTATATGAAATGTTAGGGGTCTAGGATACTTGGTTGAGAGGTAGTTCATTTTGAAGACTACTTAGAATAATAATTTTTATCTCTTGTCCATCTCGGAACTGAAGATAAAATTTTATTCCATTAATGACATAGCTCAATGTTCGATATTTAGTTATTATATTATGGACAACAGGATAATAACTGCATTTTTCTTTTCTGGAACGGTCATATTGATGTACACATTATTTTGAGTTTTATTCATCACATTTCCATCAAGGTCCTTAATAACGATGCTTCCATTATTTTGTCTATTGTTAACGACTGCTGTGACCCTTCATAGAGAAATAATATTTGGGACACTCTTTATGATTTCAACCCCTGCTCGATATCTTGTATTTTTGTAGGGGATTTCAATACTATTCTTTAATCATCTAATAAGAAGGGTATAATTTATCCCAAAAATGGTTTTCAGGACATTAAATCAGTAATTTCATCTAATCATATTGTTCAAATGGGAAACTCAAGTTATTCTTAAACATGGTGTAATAATTATAGGGGAAGATGAAGAATTTAGAGATGGATTAATAGATATCTGGGAATTTTTCAAGCGATATAAGACTACTGATGCTCATCTATGACTCATTTATCAAGGTATTTATATGATCACTTACCACTTCATCATCATTTTAATTATTGTAGGGATATGAAAAATTGATTTTTCTATATCAATAATTGGAAGTTGTTTCAATGATTTTGGGAAATGGTTCAAAATACTCAGATTACTTATGTTTAAGGTTTTTATTGGATTAATTTTTGAAAAATTAAAATGGATCAAGATTGATATTATTTCATGGGTTTCCATTCCCCTGAAATAGGATTTTATTTTAGACTCCTTCCCAGAAGGGATAAACCTTCTTGATCTCTACCTAAAAACCAATGGGATAATAACTCTTCCATGACTTTTTTATTTAAGAAATAAAGGTTGGAGGTATATTTACTTGATCCTCAAAAATCAACAAGATAGATTTCAAAAGATTAATGGATCATGGAAAGGGACATAAATAATTCCTAAAATAATGCATGTATTATAGAGGAAAAATACAAGGGAAGGTATAATCTTCATCTCTCTAATGGTTGCTTCACTTATGATTCAAGTATTGTGGGTACTATGGATCTGGATCATTTCATTGAAGCTCTTTCAGGTCAGTGTTATTTCTAAGGTAATACTTTTTAAAAAATAATGATAGTTGAATCTATCATTGAGAACATTTTAGCCACTATTTATGACTTGGACCACTAAAGGATTGGTGTTCTCCCAGAATAAGAAGAGGTATTTTATTCCATTATGTATCTATATTATGAGAGTTATTAAGGTCCAGATGGTTTTCTAAGGGAAATATATTCTTATTTATGGATCATTATTTAAGGGGATGTGGTGTGTGCTATCTTGGATTATTTTAGGGATGGTCTTTTACATAGAGCAACTTCTTCTATGTTTTTTTACTTATTCAAAAGGATAACCAGCCTAATGATTTTGGACAATTCTATCCCATTAGTATGTGAAAGTTTTAATATAATGTGATGACCATTATTATTAAAAAAATATTGTTTCATATTGTGTTACATATATCAAAGTAATAACATGGTTTTATTAAGGGTTGATGAATATAGTAATATATTTTTCTTTATCAGGAAATGATTTTTGAAATTGATATGATGGTGATTGGAACAACTGTGATGATAAATATTGACATGAAAAAGGCCTATGATCAGATGGAGTGGTCATTCATTATCAAATTTCTCATAATGTGTGGTCATTAGGAGTGGGTTTTCGTAAATTTAATTCTGTTCCTTTCCTCTCATTCATTCTCAATTTCACTTATAGAGAATGAATTTGTTTTGATATAATCCATGAGGGGGTTGAGAATTGGAGACACTATATCCACAATCATCTTTATTATATCCCATGATTTCCTTAGTAGGAATATAAATAAGGGTCCTGAAGATGGGTTCATTTAGTATTTAAAATGGTGTAATGGGTTCTATTTTTATTTTCATAATTTTCATGAAGATGACGTGTTTTTTTCTCAAAGGTAGTGGAAATTCAATTAAACATTTCTAACAAATTTTATACGATTATTTCAATAAGGTTGGTCAATGTGTTAATATTATAAAAAGTGTAATATTTATGTCAAAAAATTTCTCTATTGGGAGGTCAAAGCTTATTTATGACATAATTGGAATCACTAAACATAATATTCCAATAGATCATCTAGGGGATACCTTATCTGATGGGATGGTCAGAATTCATCACTATGATAACATTGTGAAATAAATAATGGGAAGGATCATCATATATAAGAGTCAATTTATTTCATTTTGGGGAAAATAACTTTTGTTAATAGTGTTCTTTCTTCTAACCCAATGCACGTTTTTTCAGTTTTCAGACCTCCAAAAGCAGTGATCAAGAATATTTAAATGCTTCTCAATTATATTTTTTGGTATTCTCATCAAGAAGGACATCATCATTAGGCAAGATGTCATCATATTTCAAGACCTTTATCATAGGGGCTATAAATCTCAAATGTATTGAAGATATTATGTGGTACTTATAGACTAAATTGGCGTGGGAGGTTATTTTCGAGGGCTCCATTTGGTTTTATTTTATTTAGATAATGTTTGTGGAGTTTACCATAAACTGGGTCATTGATTTTGATGGCTCTCATATCTAGAGTAGTCTAAAAAGAATTTTTTACCCAATATTCCATAATTCTCGATGGATAATCAGGCATGGACCCATTTCATTATAGAAATATAATTTTCCTCAAAATGATTTATTTCCAATCAGTTTCCATTTCTAGATATTCTATTTAAACTGACAAATTCCCATCCTTGGTTTACTACTGCAATTCTCAATGAGTACCCAAAGGAGGTGATATATACCATTCATTTCGTTGGGGATCCAGAATGGTGTTTAATATTTTATTCTATTTATAAAAAAATTTCATCTATTTATTTGGTAGTATGTTTCATTTTACTTCTAATATTGACAACATGGGTACATGAATATAGTTCAATTAAATATATCAAAAATACATCTTCCTTAATTAGATAGTCGACAATAATTTTATTCCAATGAATAATTAACTTCATGGAATTTTTGTTCCTATGTAATTGAAATGAAATTGTTTTACCAATAATAATTCAGAATATGTTACTCATTTGTTTCCCAATAATGAATGGTTTGTTCATTTTTTGTTTCATGTAGGAGGTATTTAGTATTCCAAAGGTAGGGTGTGCTATGTGGAGGATTTTCTTTAGGAACATTGGGATACGTATGATAGAGTCCTTGAACTAGACAATAGGTTGTCCATTTTTAGTACTGCTGTTTGTTGCACCATCTGGGATAATCAGAGTACCGCATGCTATCCAGATCTTCATCCAAATATCTATTACATCAGTTTTAAATTTCTAGATATTCCTAAAAATCCATCTTAGTAGTGTAAACTTGTGTCTTCTCTATTGGTGCTAAAATATCTCGTCACACTTACTGTTTCCATAAAATAGGCCTCTCTAAGGTGGAGGGGTGTCTGTTCATGGGTGAGGTGGAAGTCACCTAGTCATGGTCTCAATATTAATTTGTAAGGATCATGAGAAAAAGGGATCATGTTTGGTGGTGGTGTTGTTTTTTATTTTTGAGGATTGTTTATCTGGGATTTCACTGTATTTTTTGTGAGGGTAGTACAGTTTTGGATGAGGCAGTGGAAATGATCCAAGGGTTATAAACTTTTATGTCTAGTTTTATCATTTTTTTCAGAGGTCGAATCTATATTTTCCATTATGTTCAATTATTTGAAAGGTTACTTGGTTTGTCCGTGGAACATCACTTACCATATCAGGAGATGAATTTATATACTCCATATATTTATCAAGGTTGTTAATATATGGTATGATGTAAATATGTTGGTTGATCTATTCACATCTAAAGTGTATCCAATAAGAAATTTTATTCAGGTTCTCCAAAATTTTCTCTCTTCCTTTTGATTGTGCTATGATTTTCTATGGGGAATCCATTAGGATTCATTATTTCCAACCATCATGATCTATTTATTGATTTTTTTCATTCTCTTTTTAATAAAATATTTCAATTAATTATCATATTTATCGGATTTAATTCCATATATATCAGAGTTCTTAATATTCCTTGTACATTTGGGGAAATCCCAATATGTGCTAGATTTTGTGGGTGTATAGAATGGATTTAGATATTATGATAGCTCATGATCCTATGATTTTGGATATTTGATTCAATTTTGATTGGCATATTAGTATTTATTGGATATAAATATGTTTTTTAGAAAGACACATTTATAGTTAGTGATCGTGATAAACTCCTTGACGCAGGTGAGATGCCTGAATTGAAAAAATAGATTTGAGGGTTCTTCTAGTTAGATGATTTTTCCAAAAATATGAATCATGATTAGCGTTTTCGGTGAGTGAGGATTTAATTAAATCCCATACAGATCCTGTGATGATTATTCTTTTTATGATATTAGGTTATAACATAGTGCACTTCAATTAGTTTTGTATGAGATCCTGGATGTATGCTTTTTTTTGTACCTGACATTGCTGAATTTTGAATCAGTTTGAATCATTGAGGGGTTAAGTGATGATATAATTGAGAATGTTGGATGTCATAGTTTCCTAATTATTTGATGATAATTATAAATTTACATCCATGATAGATTATACACCAAATTTAATAGGGTTTATAAGTTAGTCAACTAGAGTGTAAACTAAGATACTTACTTCTAGGGAGTCATAATCCTAGAGGCTCACAATGGATAAACATAACTCATGAGGAGTGACCGTAACTTGTGGATGTAGAAAGTCAAGGATATTCTCAAGGAAGTATATAGGATAAGTATTTTGGTGGGGAGTCCACTATAGATTTATGGAGGGTAAGACCCTCATTTCAGATGGAATTTTTATGGTCACTAAGGATTAGATGGAATTTTTATGGTCACTAAGGATTAAATTCCCATGAGGAAAGAGTGGATGACAATTTATACATTGATATGGTTATTGATTATGAGAGATATTAGAATATCCTTTTATTACAAGAACTAATGGAAGAAGCATGAGATGTGTAGGGATACACTACATGTTTGAAATTCTAAGGGTGTGTTGAGAATAATCAAAGGATTGTTGATATGGAGTTTGGACTTTGGTGTGTAGATGATTAAAAATATATCTGGTTATATGTTTAATACTATATTTTTGGATAATATTCAATATTATAAGGATACATTTAATTGGAATCATGATATGGATGGTTTTAATGAGATATGAGGGTAATTCATGGGGAAACACTTTAATTCATGACATGATTCATGGATTTAACCCAAGCTTATTTCATGGTAATGGGGGTAAACCAGTTCCTTCATCTAAAAAATAGGGAAACCCATTTATTTTTGTGGTTAAGGGGGTGAATCATTTGTAAAAACATAGTAGTGTGTCTTCTGAGATAATAATTAATGGGAAATTGAGGGAAGTTGAAATAATGGATTTGGTACATTATATTTGGTATGATAGGGTTGTTCCATGGATTTTTTTGGAAAACGTGATTGATTTTTAGTGTATACATACGCAATATATGGGTTTTAAAGACTTGTATGATTATGTTTTGAATTAGATATTATTGGAAGTACTATCTTTTGAGTGTTCTTTGAAGCTTGATTGGGTGATTTTGAGATGAAAAAAACACAGATCAGTTCATTAGACTATTGAAAATAAATTCATTAGGTGATTCCTATAGTAGGGAGAAAAATTTATCATGATCGAACTTTATGGTTTAGGTCATATGGTGTATATAACCATAATATTAGAAATTAGCTGATTGATGAAAAATTGTTGTCCAGGTATAGATTGGTTTCATAGAGCACCATCTGGTTGTTTTAGCGATGGTAGCGAGTACTGTACTGACATTTTATGGATTGTGTTACTCATATTTAGAGTTATGTAGTGGAATATCATCTAGTAAAATTTATTTTATCATATTAAGTTGAACATCAGTTAAAAAACCATGTTGGTCGTGATTACTAATTTAATGTTTTAAGGGACTTCTTGAGGTCAAGAAGTGTTTTGGTTCGGTGATTATAATAACTCATGTATCGATGGGCTATGAAATAAATGAGGAATTTAAATTATTGTTTTAGTATAAAGTTGTTTTAGAACTAAGAAACTAAATTATTCTCTGAGAATTTGAGCATCTAGAAAAGGTGTTTTGAAAATTGTTAATGTTTTGGTGGATGTTTGGGGGGTTCATGTGAATGTTGCAGAAGTTATTGAGGGCCTTTTATAATAATATTTTTATTGGTAAACCTTTTACATGGTGAATGTGACATTCACACCACAAAAGATTCTTATCACAAGTTCCTCCCCCTCTCTTACACCTTCTTCTCCCCTCCATTTAATTCTATAAGAAGAGTAATTTGGTGGAAATACCAGGTGTGTTTTTTCTCTATCGTGCTCCACTTTTCCTTCTAGTTTTAACCATTGAATCCCACTGTATTTAATTTAATGTTATGGTTATTGTTCAACTAAATCATAGTGTCACCAGTGAATTTTGATGGGGACTTCATGTAGGCTTGTGAGTAGAGTACCAAATGCACTTCAAACATTCTCTCTCACACAGTTTTAGTGAAGGTACATCATAGTTTGGATTTATCAAAGGATATTTCCCTAAATTATATTATTTGGTCATTAAATAAACATTATTAATTGGGGGTTTTCCAATGACTTGGGTCAATTTTCATATCAAGAGTGTACCACATCACGTTTCTAGTAGTTTCTCTATGACATGATGATATGGTGGGATTTTTTAAATAATTAAATTAAATTACAATTTTAAATGATTTTTTTATTAACTATGATTTAATTATAAATAATTTTTGGATGTTATGATTTGAATTAGGGACTCATGGTGTTGGTAAGAGGTTGGCAGGAATTGGAAAAGCTCAAAAGAGAGTTCCCAAGCTAAAATGAGAATAGAAAAAGGATTAAATAGAGGTTGGTGGTCCTTTCACGTAACACTCTGGCATTTTTTCCTTTATTTATGTAGGTAGGTGATGTTTGGTCCTTACCATAATGGTGGTTTAAATCTTCAAATTAAATGTAATGTTTTAAATTAATGAAACTTTCCATTAATGAACTCAACTATGTTCCAAGGCTATGAGGTACCTCAGGCACTACCTTGATTCCTTGGTCACTGATGGTCAATGGATAATTTATAATTGGATTCCTTGATAAACTTGAAAACTATAAGGGTATTAATGGACTATGTGAATTTAGTAGACCTTATTAGAGGTTCCTATATTACTTCTATATACAGGTATGTTTCATGATATGATGGACGACATATGGATTGGCTATCTGAGAACAAGGATATGCCTCAAAGCCATTGATGTAGTTGAGATGATCATGGGGTGAGTGTTCTCCCCTCAATAAGATATGATTACCTGGGTGGGTGTACTCGAGGAGACTGATGGATAGGCTTAGTGTTTTGAAGTAACCTAAATTAACTTATAATGTGAATGGGAATGAGGTTTTACCCATTTTGAGACACGCATAGGTGTCCATTGAGGTATTAGTGAGAATTAGACATTGTCGAGGGATACTATGACAGATGAGTGATCAGTGTCAGCCTAAGACAAATAGAGGATATAATAGATCCTGTGAAGGGTTTCTAGGATATGATGTGACCTAGGTAGACCTTAGTCTATTCTCATTAATATGTTTATCCACATAAGGGTGTTTGGGAAATTGTGAGTGATGATTGTAGGTGTGACATAAAAACTGGAATTATTGATTTCATCTTATTATGGTTCTGATGATAGAAGGTCTTGAACAAGAAATAAAAGAATTTTATTTATTGGTTGAGTTTGGGTAGAAAATTAACCCATTGAGATTCTCAGTATGATATGGTTTTTGGGGGATAGACTCTTATAGAAATATACTATATTGGGTTTCCTAGGAAATTATTTTAGGAGTCGAATGAGGCCTATAATGGTGTGTTGGGATTCAATGGGTTGATGCATAGGGTTATGATGGCTACTAGTTCGTGATACCTAGTATATGAATTAAGGGGTTGGATTAGGACTATATGAATGCTTAGTATTCCATTTATTTGTATCCTGGATACCATGTATTAGAGTTTGGGTACCATGGTCTTGGTTACAGTAGATTTCATCCCTCAATTCGAGATAATGTACAAATATTTTGGATGTAATGTACAAGAACTTGATGTTAAAACCCATGAAATATTAATTATAAATTAATTAAATGTATTATAAATATTAATAAATAGTTTTTATTGAATAATATTCACAATTATGATTTTACAAAAAATGTTAGTCCAAAAATAAATAGTTTATTTCAAAATAACTTATTTTTATGAATAATATTATTTTATTTAAAAAGAAAATTTCTAAATTTTAAGGGTTGAACTTGATAAAATAGGAATAATATTTAAAATAATCATATATAATTTATCTTAGGGTGTTTTTTTGTTCTTTTTCATAAAATATTGATTTAAGTGAGAACAGTGAAAAATATTTTTTTTAAATCCATTAATTTTTTATTATTGAATATTAAATATTAAATTTTAAACTAGTTTTAAAGTAACACTAGTACCATTTTAGAAACATTATCCAATTAATTCCATTATAAACAAAATTATACAAGGTATTAAAATGAAATAACTTTTTTATATTTTTTTATATTTTTCTACAAGTGGTTTTTTGTTGAAATTGGTGAACATTTATTAAAATAAATGTTTTCCAATTCTAGAAACTAAAACTTGAAAAAAAATATTTCATATTTTTAGTCTAAATAATAAAATTTAGTAATGATATCCATTTATTTTTTCTTTACAATTAATAGTAACCATTGTAAAAGAAATTCACCATGGGAAAGGGTAGATCACAACAATTAAAATTAACCATATGTTATAAGGTCAAAAACATATATCATTAATCATATTAGATGAGACTATGTTTAAATTTATCACCATATAATATTAGTTGAACTTATATAGTTCCACTTTCCCGTAATAAATAATTTTATAAAATTTAAATTTATGAATAATTAAAATATTATCACTTCCCTCACTTATACAGAGACACTAACTATCCTCTCTTAATCGCCTAATTTAATCCACTTGACAATAAAAATATAATATTTTTTTAAATAAAATAGAAATTCTAGGGATAATAATCATAGACGCCCTTAAAAATGAATACCAATGGAATCTCCAATAACAATGTCAACACAACATGGTGGAAGGGGTATAACACTAGAAAACTCCATGGAAGGGAACTCTTGAGAGGTCTTTGACTCAAAAGAGTCTTCAACATGATTTCCCTCACACAATATATTGGTAATCATGATTCCTTTAGTGAAGAGGGTATTTCATTTATAGATCATGTAAATTATGTTCGAAGGGGTAGAAGATATACCATTAAGGGAGTTTTAGATGATCATTGATACTTTCTCCCCCATTTAAAGAGTGAAATACATTGCATGACATAATTCGAAATCGTAAAGCATGAACCTTCTATAGTCCCCAAGATAGTGACCATTCCCAATGAAAATTTTGAGAGAAAAAACCACAAAAAATATAGAATCACTTAAATCCCCTCTCCCCCACATGAAACATTGGTTATAAAAACCATCAATAATAAGAATAAGACAAGGGGGAGGAGTATAGCTCAAACAATACATAGTTGAGGAGATAATTTTCCTATTAGTATCATGTATCATAAAAATATATCTTCTGAGAGAGGGATCCTCCTACTAGATCCACATAAGGTGTGTGGGATAAATGAAAATACAATTTTCCCTCGCTACCAAGGCTCGACAAGTTAATAGGGGGCCATTATGGCAAGACTGCTTCCTAACCTCCCAGGAATACCATCCAACAGCTTCCAAGAGGAGTGAACGAGCCATATAATCATAAACATTACTACTAATAACACTGAAGAAACAATAAATGAATCCCTCAAAAGATTAAACTACTTTTAAAAAATGAGGGATCTCTCCCAAAACACCCCACACTTTTGTCACCCACTCACTTAGAAAACATATATTCATGGTTGTCTCACAAAAATAAAATTCCAAAATCTCTCATAATATCCAAGAGGTATTGGTCCCACAAAGATAGTAATCCTACAATTATTAAGGTCAAAATGATGTTTCCCAAATAAGATGTATAACTGTTAAATGAGTGTTTTTATGTTTTTTATACATTAAAAAAATGTTTATTAATGATATATATGTTATAATATAATAATTTTCCCGATAACAAAATTCTATTATATTGATGTAATATCCCCTTTTCATATATTATTATATCTTATGAGAAATGGAAACTTTGATCATGTGTATGTGTGGATTACAAACTCCATGAAGTTATGTAATACATTTTTCATTAGAGCCCCACATAGATGACCATAAAGAAGATATTGGTGAATATTTTGAAATGTGTGGAATATTTATTATTTTTCAAAACTAAAATACTATATAATTTATATCTATTCCACCTATTAGAAAATGTAAAATGTCATCCATGCATATGTAGAGACTACACTCTCCAAGAAATGATATGCTTCATTTTTCATGAAATCCTTACATAGATGTTATTAAAATTTTATTTAATATAAAATATTTATAGTAAAGAATAAATTATTATTTTTTCTGATTATGTAATAATAGCCCATTTTACAATGGTCAACACGTCAATGTAAATTTTATGTTATAAACCAAATGACCTAAAAACATATAACCTAAACCTAACATAATTAGTAACTAAATGAAACAATCTAATAAATTTAATTAAAAAGAATAATTATAATATAATGATAATTAAATGGTTATAAATCTAGTAAATAAGTATTATAATCTCATTCTATAGTTTTTTATAACTTACGAAGCTATACATGACTTATGATGATAGAATTTTCTTTAAAACCTTATTTTAATGTATTCCATTAATACAATTTTCCTCTATATTCATGTTCAAAAACATTTACCAAGAATACTATTATTTTTACACTAGATATATATAGGTAATCTTAAAAAACATTTTAATATCATTAAAATGATTTAGGAAAGAATAATTTTAACACATACTAAAAGGGTCATTCTACATTTTTTACAAAATTGAAAAATAGTTTTTTAAAGTATACAACTAAAAACTAATATTTATTGTAATAAATATTCTGCATTATATATCATCCTCTAAAATGTTACAGATTTTTCAAGGAATATTATATTCCTATTATTCTCGGAATATATCGATTAAATATTTTTCAAAATAAATGGGTATATCTTTTTATTTTTGTTACAAAATATAATATTCATTTTCTTATAGGTTAAAAAATTTATTTAAAAATTTTTCTTTTGAAAATGAAGATATTACAAATTTTATCTTAATGATGTTTCATGTGATAATTATAAAAAATTATAGGTGGTCCCATTATATATCATTTTGATTAATGAAAGTGATATATCTCTCTAATGAATTGGATAATGATTAGATCTATAATGTTAAAAATGTCTAATGTATAAAGGAATGTTAATCACCAACGATCCCGTACCCGAGTGGTAAGGGCTCCTGCTTGGCATCCAAGAGACCCAGGTTCAAAACCTGGTGGAGGCAAATTTCTAGGGCACTGTAGGAGTACTGTAGTAGGCACTTTAGCAGGAACTGTTTGGTACTGTAGCAGCTGGACTATTCACATGATTTGGGCTTTCAGGCCACCAGTTTGGGCCTATGAGTCTTAGGGCCTTCGGGCCATCAAGGCCTTCGGGCCACATGGACTTCGGGCCATTGAAGACCATGAAGTAGCCCAGTTCACACAGAGCAGGCCCCGGGTGAGGATCATAGAAACAGTAGCATTCCCCAGAAGCAGAGCTAACAGGATTGGAAGAATGAGAGGGTATGGTAACCGCCATTGGGACCAGGCACCGTGCAGCTTTTTATGGGGTAATGCTAGCCGATCAGCAATACAGGTGGGGAGCTAAAGGCAATCAATGATGCAAAAGACTGGGAGGGGCAGTTCTAGTGGGATGGGCCTACTGGTCATGTATTAGGCATGGTATGCCTCTGGGCCTTCGGGTCATGTATTACGGGTCATGTCAGGCCTTGTGCCTTGGGTCTACGTATAAGGCCCCAACCTTAAACCTTACATAATCTTGAGTTATTACAAGATTACACATTGAGGATCTTTTCGGGTTTAGAGTTTTAGAGAATTAGATCATAAAACTTGCATTACATTCCACATGTAAAAAAAGTGGTTACATAAAGATAGTATTCTTCTTTCCCATCAATGGAAACATATTTAAAATAAAACATGGATTCTTTCTTGACACTTCTTGACACTATCATCATATCTTGTACCTTTCCCTTGACCTGTGAAAAACTTTTCAAAAAACTTGGGATGAGCATAAAAAGCTCAGTAAGGGATATAAAAATATGGAAAGGAAACATGGGTACATATATACATAAGAATGAAATCATACTTTACCCATAAAACATAAGCACTTTAACATACCTCATCAAATCATGAATAAATCATAGAAATCATAAGACATAAAGGTAACTTGAGGCATTCATAACATTCTTACGTAGAGAGTAACCCTCTCAATTACATTTGGAATACCCATCACAGTATATTCCCTAAATATCTTCGGAGAAACCACAATGTTTCACTCCTTCGTGTTACCCAATGCATTGGAGAGCTATATCGGGCTCACCCGCCCTCAGTTTATCACGGAACCACCCGTCTTCATAATAATGCCCAAGAACCTCAACATAATCGTATCACATAAAACATGCATAAAGGAAACATAACATTTCCCCCTTTCAATAACAAGATATCAATACAACACATTGATATAAAAACATTATGAAAACCATTTTCAATACCAAAATAAAAGAAAAGTAAAACATAGTATTTATTTTTCTTTTAAAAAAAAGGTATGGCTTGTAGAGGAAGCCGAAACTCAAATAATGGTCACGACGGCAGAGAAGTCATTGTCGCCACATACGTACGACAAAAAAATTCCCTTTTTTCATTTAGTAAACGATTCTTATAAAAATATTCCTTTTGCATAACCGTAAAAGTAAAAGGGGTTTATACAGCATATAAAATTAGGTTGTGTATAAAACAAAATATGCCTCAATGAAAGGAGATTGAGACGAAGTCCCATACCTCGGGTCTGACTTGACTTGATCGTTATTTAATGTCCTGAATAATAAAAATGAGTTAATTTCTACTTGTTTAAGAACCGTTTCAAGTTAATTATTCCTTTTATATCACTTATTTCCATGTCATGAATACTATGTAATTATTTAAGTTAATAATAGTCGTTTTAACGATCATTGGTACTTGAGTCAAAAGTAAGCCCTTTATAATTACATGTTGTTCATGTATCCATTATATCCAGAATGGTATTCATGATCTAGATATCATATATGTCATATATATCCAGTACATTCATGCATTTATAATATTACATAATCATTTAGAGGTAAGAAATTTAATGCACCGTTCATGGAGACGGTAAGACGTACGTATGCATGAACGCTACTTTCATTTCTATTTCGTATTTTATAGAATGTAATCATAATGATATAAAGGTATATTATAATTCCAGTATAATATAATATATAATATCATAGTTCCATCCTTTATACGTCCCACATATGGTATTTAACGAATCAACTCACTTTAAGGGGGCGGTAGTCCGCACTTCCTTAAATGAAGATATCGCGTTCACCCATAATGGAAACCATAAAGGTATGACCAAAAAGGAAAATACAGAAGTTTAAGGAAAACATAAACATATTATATATCATATATAAATATAGTGACATCTTAATGGCCACCTTTGAAGGTGTTAAAAGAATGTTGAACAATCATCGTTTCGGGAGGCATAAATTTCCCATCCACGGAAACAGTATGTTTGATAACCATTAGATGTAGGTGTGTGTAATTTTAGCTAGAATAATTATTATAAAAACATACTAGTATATTTAGGATACTGGATTTGTTACAAAAGAAAAGAATAAAAAGAGTTTAGGGGGTTGGAGAAGCAAAATAAAACAAAAGGACTCAAAAGAAGACATTACCTTAAAATCGGGTAACTCCCTTTGGTTTGAGCTCAAAGGATTCCTTGGGAAGACTTATGCCCAAAGTGATGCTTCAAGGAGTAATATAGGGAAGTGGAGAGACAAAATGGGCTGGGGTTGGCCGAGCCAAAGGCTTTGGGAGTGTGGGAAAAGAGGTAGAGGTGGGGGCCTTTTATAAGAGGAGAGGAGGGGCACTCTTGGAAAGTAAAGATAAGTTACTTTATTTTAAAATGAGTTTCGGATTCAAAAGGTCCCAAATTTATATAATTCGAGGATAAGGTGATAAGGGTTCTAAATCCACCCATCAAATAGGTTTTGGACATGTGTAGCTCTTAGATTTTACATTATCATTCCATTTTATTTAAATCGTTAAATAATGAGGTCATCGCTGCATCATCATGATGTCATAAATAATTTAATTTATTTAAAGTCTAAAAATTATAAAAAAATAATATGATGTATGAAAGCTTTTTATCTTTCCAATTACTATTTATAATCAAAAATCTGATCTTTATAACCCCATGTAAAAATTGTTTTCGTAAAACATATTATGTTTGTGTCATTTTTACTTTAACATTAAATAAAAAGTTATTTATGTCATTTCCCAACCAAAGTGGCTCCATGGGGTCCCCAAGTTGACTCACGGCTTTTATTTGTTGGACATGACACATCCAATAAGGTTAGGACATGTGTCTAGGTCATTTCATATTAAAAAAGCATTATTTTTACCTTAAACTACACTAATTACCACTAATCGCGATTAAAACTTAATAAGTTACTATTCACCAAAAAATTATTTTAATCTCATTGAACCACATTTTACTTCTTAATGACAACCATGTATGTCGGATTTTTGAAAATCAAATCACAGAAGTGGAAAAGTTTCATTTAAACGAAATATCAGTTTCTTTAACTACCACATAGTGGTTTCACTATTCATCAAAAATTGAAGTTTTTCAGAAAGATACCAAAACATCACCCTAAGCTATATTTGATATTCCGAATTCAAAAATGAAGTCTATTTTGAAAAATTAAAAACATATAAGTCAAATTAATTAATTTAATAATTAATTCCCACTGTCAGAGAAAATGGCGTGTTTTATGAAACAATAAGTATCAAAAGATTGACACCAGTTTAAGTCCAATTTCAAAGTGAAATTGATTCCAATGACCACCATTGGATTAAATGGTAAAAATATATTCTAATTTCACTTCAAAACCAATTCAAAACATAATATAATTGTATAATTAAATTAGATTAAAAAGCAGTTTTGATGTAAAATGCAGTATTTTTCACTATTCATTAAAAAATGAACATTGTCAGAAAAATACCAAAAATTCACACAAAGTAAATTTTGATGTCCCATTCATAAATAATAAGTTTATTTTGACAAACATAGTTTATAAAATTGTCAAAAGATAGATTCAAAAATGGTTTGCCATCAAAAGGCAGTAAAACAATCTTTTAAAAATATTAGTGTATTCCATGCTTAAGATTGGATTTATTTTCATTTTAAGCCTCTACAACACTATCTAGTTCATTAATATACATAGATAAAAATATCTATTATTCATTACTTACTTGGGATGTTACACTACGGGTCATGTACGGGTTCCCCTTCAACCCTTAAAAGGCGGATTATCTATAATAAAATAAAAAAGAAGGCCTTCGGGCCATTCAGGCTAAAGGAATTTTAATCAAAAATAATTAACTAGTCCACTATTATATTTAAAATGGGTTAAAAATTACTTAACATAATCTTCAGATATGATTCTTCGGTGTACTTATTCCATAAATCATAAGGGGTTTAATGGATATATTTCAATTTCATGACGAAAGAAATGTTTATATACAATTAATGATGACTGTTTTATTTTACAAAGAGTGTTTTCATGATTTCTTATATTAATAAAGTTTTCATTATGGCTCTCTATGTTTGAAATGGGGTTTAATGTTTTTCCTTCTGAATTTTATTCCTATATGGATATTTTTATTTATGGTATCTCTATTTTATAGTAATAATGGTAATCGTGTTCATTGTATTTCATGTTTTTTTAGTGAAATTAAAAGTTTTCTTTTTTTTGTATACCTTATAGGGATTTGATTTTTTAATTCCATGTTCTCAAATTATTTTCAAAATTAGAAATTCTATGAAATAATTTTACCATTTTCAATAATGAAATGTCAATAATGAGTCAAATGTTTCATAAATGAAAATAGGGTGTAATTTTAAGAACATGTTTTTTTGGATAAATGAAAAAAATTGTGGAACTATCAAATTTTTTATGTAATGTTTTACTAAAGTCTAGAAAAATAAATAAATAAATAAATAAATAAATATATATATAATACAGTAATATGGAACCATATTATAAATCATAAAATTTTTGGTCGAATATTATATGATCCATTAAAGTTATTTAAAAGGAAATTTTTTAGATAAAGTTTGAAAATATAATAATGTTAATTGACACATTTTTCAGATACTAATTAATGGTTATACAATCATGAGATAAAGTTTTAATATTTACATGTTTATTCATCTAATTCATATTTATTCTCATTGGATTTTAGTAGAGTAAACAGAGAAACTAAAGTAATAATGCATTAGTAGAATAATAAACATATTAATTAAGAACCTAAATAGTTGGAGCATAACAATTTTTGGTAGTTTATACTTAGTTAATGTTGGATATTAATGGCGACACTCATTATATTGTGGGAATGAATTCTCCAAAAAAGGTCATGTAAATAGTTGAGAATATCATTATGAAAAACTATATTTAATTCTATAGTTCTCTAGACATATGAGAATCTAAATGATGGATAAATTCATTAATGAAATTATTTTTAGTTTTGGGATCTGTGGATTATCAATAGTTTACTCTTTTTATTTATCACTTTGAATGTGAAGCTGATAAATAGTGTTCATTGATTTAAAATATTAAGTAAGTTGATGAGGTTGATGAAATGAAGTTGACAGTCTTTAAAGATATTTTTATTTTGAAGTATTTTATTAAATAATTTTTAATTAGAATGTAATGTAAATATCTAGAGATAAATAAAACAGAAGAAGACACATTGACCTATTTTGAATTTTTTTTGAAGACAAGCTTGGTATATGGTAAATTTTATTATATATCATGAAAAAATACTGATATATTTAACATAGTTCAAAAACCATGTTTATAAACAATATTTTCATATAATTAATTAAAAAATTACGTGGTTGTTTTCTTATATTGTAATATTCAAATGGATATTTCTGACCCTCATGTACTTCAAGACTATAAGTGTCTGAAGTGATCATGCTGAAAAGAAATGTATAATATTTCTATTGAGAAAAAATTATATAATATTTATTTGATGAAAATTATTTTAAATAAAGAAGGGTTTCATTAATTTAAATATATTGTATATGAATATTAGAAGATGTATCATGGAATTTGGGTTAAAAATCCATGCATTTTGAACAAGTTGATGATGATTTTAATCATTTTGTTACATGATATTATGTGTAATGATTTAAAAAAACATGTATTAGAATAATGATTATCTAGTTGTGGAAGTAAAAAATACATGTTATGTAAGATTTGAAATATTTTTTTATTTTGGATAATAAATTTTTGAGTATTGTTATTGAATTTGGATGATGTTTCTTCATTTGAAGTACATGATATATTGAATGGAAAAGTGTATTAAAGGTTATTTGGGACTAATTATAAAAAATTAATAAGATGGTAAAAAGTTTATATATATATATATATATATAAGAGTTAATTATTGTATAATTGTAAATGTAGTGGTGGAATTATTTCCACACCATAAAACTTGTTATTACACTGTAGAATTCGATTAGAGAAGATGTGTGTGGACTATCTAGGTGATCAAGTTATAAAAAGAGTAACACATCCAAGAGGAGAAAATAAATAATTCTTTCATTCTATATATTTTCAGTCCTCAACACTATATTAAGTTTTTAAACAACAAACAATTGTGATAATGGTAAAAAAATCTATATTTTTGGTTTCTATGATTAAATACAAAATATTTAGGAATATTATGGGGTTGAAAAATTATAGACATCCAATTTATGGAATAATGGTTGTTCTAAAATAAGAATATATTTTGGTTCTTTTTCAATAGAAGTTAAGGAAATTGTAAAAGTCACTGTAGGATGATATTTGGAGTCCTTGGAAAATCAAATACCTCCAAGATATAGTGCATGTCCACCCCATAAAGGAAGGGTTTCAAACTATAGTAATTTTTCCATAACATAAAGAAAAAGTGTTTGGATTCTAGTGGAACTAATGAATTTGATACCTCTAATACACAAGAGTGTGATATATTCATATTTAGTTTTAAAAATTAAAAAATATCTTGATTGGTCCACTTTATGTTCCATAGTGGAGGTTTTAAAACTATGATTTCTATATTCTGGTTAGATTTTAATAATCATATGAAATTGGTAAATCTTCTTGTTTTTGGTAGTTATTCTGACTAAAAACAAACAACAAAATATAATAGGATTATAAGGATATATTTGGATCAATATACAATTGAAAAGTTTTGATAAGAAGTTAAGTGAAGTTGGTAGATTAAATTTCAATTCGAAATTAAAATTCAAACTTAGTATTTTGAGGGATGTTATGACAGATTATATATTCAATGTGGGGTGGAAAATTGGTAAATAGAATAGTTTTATGACGTATAATATCAAAGTATTATAATGGTTTAAATCGTGAGATATTAAACTATTATTATAATGAATATTTATCATGTGTATAATACTATTAATAAAAATTAGTGCATTGATATTATGCATTAAAGTAAAAGAGGAAAAGCATAAAAGGGTGTTTTTTAAAAGTGTATGTCTATTAAAGAATATTTATTTAACATATACAAGAATTTTGTCCATTAAATGTTGTCTTCAATAGGAATATTTTTATTTTTTGAATATATAATTTTTAAAAATGTAGAGGAAACCCTTACATATTGTTGAGAAAGTGGTATAAGAAGAATAAATAGACATGGAATCTAAAATATGAAAAGATTATATGAATATCTTATTGTTACCTAAATTTTAATAATTTTACTGCGGGGGATGAAATAGTTTATGAGATGTGTAAAACCAAACTCATGAAATAATAAAATTTGTGTCTCAAGATTATACCACACACATTGTAGCTCACAAGAGGAATACAATTCAAACCAATGTATTTCCATCTCACATTGAGTAGCGAAAATTATAAATTTTTGTGTTCTTTATATGCGTGTATGTTTGTTTTTTAGATTCCAATATTAAGAATGATAAAGGTAATGAGAGTGATATTTTAACCTTAGTATGTTATAGAGTTATATTTAATTGGGTTATAGTTATTTGTTTTAATTAAAGCAATACATAATCAAACATATCCTTCCCCTATGATTGTGGAACATATCCTAATTGGTCTCCCCAATTAGTATCAAATGGTTGGGTTACCTCTGTTGGATTGTAAATTTTACATTTTTCAATTTGACAAATTGAAGTTTCTTTCCTAATTCCTAATAAATTTTCATTTTGGTCAAGGATTATATTTTTCAAATCCAAATTTAGTTTCTATAAAATCTTATTGAATTCCATAATGAAATAGAAGAACGGATTTAGGTTTACTTCCCTCTTGTAAATATAAAAAGAAGAACTTTTCCATATAAGAAATGATGAAGTCAAATATATCATTTTTTGGAGATGAAAAATTAGTCCTTTTAGCAACCAAGGATATGGAAAACCTTACGACCATAATAGGATCAAGGGATTCAACTGATCCAATGTCATATGAATATTATTGTTGAATTTATCTATATGAATAAGAATCATGTTTCTTGTTTCATAGGTCCCCATATTTATCAATTAATTCATTAAATAATAAGATTTATAAACTAATAAATGATTTAGCTTCTATTATATGTGTAATTTTTTACTATAATTAGGTATAGATCCCTCATCCCATAGGTGAGGAAGATAAATCAGAGAAGGTTATAAAAGATAGAGAACTTATATGTATTTAGTTATCAAAAATAGATATTGTCAAACAATATAATTATGAGACGCTTATGGTGAAATGATTTAAAAATGATATATCATGGGTAAGCACATTGTGATAGAAATATGAGTCATACAATGAATATTATAATATGGTGCATTCATTAGACAAATATATGAAAAACAAAACCTATGTCAAGAAAGCACAATTAGACATTAAATCAAATATAATCAAGGTACTTAACATTTTGTTAAGTGAGAAGATAAAGATCAATGGAAAAGATGTTTGGAATAAGAGTATGGATAGTGAATATAGAATGGAATTTATTAAAGATCATAAAAATCTCATTAATATAAGATGACTAGAATTTCAAATCAAATTGGCCAATTTTGAAATGAAACATAATGAGTCTTCAAAATTAATGAAGTTTAGATATTTTTTCATGAAACATTTGGATGAAGATTATAATAATATAGAACCTCTATTATGTGATGTTAATACCATGACAAAATTTGGTGATCTTTCCAAAAAAATAGGTGCAGTTTATTCTACCATACATATGCCATTATAATTATTTTTATAAATAATATTACGTAAAAGTGTAGGTTTAAATAAAAAATCTATTTATGTATAGATGAAAATAATTAATGACATTTAGATATCCTTTTTTATCAGGGGTAGAAGAATAAATGTGAAATCTGTTTCCCCAAGTGAAGTTAGGATAGGGATATTGAAGGTATAAGAAGAGTCTACAATTTTGAAAACAATTGAGGTATTAAACATTATCTATGAAATATCAAATCATATATCAAAATCATTTGGGAATGTTAGAACATAGATGTTTTTAATGAAATAAAATGAATCTATGGGAAGATATTAGTGAAAGGAAAATAATTAATAATCTCTGATGAACATATCAAAGAAGACTGGTAAGAGATCCTTTTAAAAAAATATAACTGAATGTAATATACAAATAATGTCCAAGAATATTTAGAGTATTGTCATATATAAATGGATTTATATGATTATAAACACTCATATGTTTCTATTTGGAGAAACCATGAATGTTGTATATGTTCAACATGATTTTCTATTATTCCATCATGAAAAATTCGATATAGAAAATAAATTAGTAGAATTATATGATATAGTTAGTGGTAAATGAAAGAGGATATTTCATAATATGTTTATAAATTTTATGATAATTCATCAACAAATGAAAAATATTCTATTAGAAAAGTTTTATGTGGGAGATGAATGATGAATAGACACTATTCCAATGTATGTTTGACCAAAATTACTACATAAAAAGAATATTATAAATGAATTAAAGATATATTATGAATGAAGGATGATATATCACAAAATTAAAGAGATTATATGAATATATATATTCCCTCGAATAAAAAATCATATCTGAGAAGAAAATGTGGAAGAATGAAGAGTGGAGCATCTCGGATGAGAGAAATAACCTAACATTTCTATTAAAATTGATCAATAGGAAGAGGCACATTATTCACTTATCACTTGTCAAAATTATATTCACATACACTAAAGGAAATTGGTGATTTATCACACTCTTACAAGGTATTTGTTAATGTGAGGATGTAATAATTTCTATAATGTGATGATGTAGAAGTCAACACCTCATAATCATTTATATGTTGGTATTAAAATTATAATATGATGGATAATACAAATTTATGATGTTGAAGAAGTTGTATTCAATACTAGAAAATTAAAATATTATGATCCCATTTTAGTTTGATCTCTAAAGTTATTAATCCAAAGACTATACATTAAAGGTGATAATCGTTTGAGATGTTGTGGAGATTAAAAATTATAGGGAGACACATAATGAATTCCATAGTTGGTTATTCTCATTTTGGAAATACTAAAATATATATTTTGAATGTATTTATCATTAATATAATTATGAGGAGTGTATCCTGGAGAGGGGAGGGAGAATAATTCAATTTGTATAAACTACCAAAATTTTTGTTCTATGAAAATGTAATTATACGCATTGGTAATTGTTGAAAATTTAATTCAAGAAGTATTTATTCTTTATCTCTCACCCCTTATAATTTAAAATTATATCCTAACATTAAAAGGCTTATATTAATTTAATAAATTACATAATTGGAAAATTATATAGAACTTTAAAGGCAATGTAATCTTTTCATTTATGTTATAATGTTCTAATTTTTATATTGTGTGAGTGCATGAAAATACAAGATTACATTCCTGAGAAACCTATATCTCAAATTATAATTTTCAATAATTTTTTCGAACCTAATTTATATTGGAATGTCCTTGAAAATATTTTGTATGTTTTTCAATTACATTACCATCATTTAAAAATTTAAGGTATAATAATATTTTATAAACTAAAACCACTTATTTTCTAAATTGACTATGGATTTATAGAATTAGAGTGGAAGGGTTGGTGAAACTTCACAAAGTATGATTTGATAACCATTCATGAGTACATTCAGTTTCTTTTTGATAAGAGGAATATACACCAAAATGAAGATATTGATCATAATAGTGGAGTGAGTAAAATAAAGTTAATATTCAGAATTACAAATTCATATATATATTTATGAGGGTATTCAAAATAAATAAAAATGACAACATTTTTTATCCTATTTTATTAATTTTTTTCAATATATTTTAATATAGAAGTATTTTATTGATATCAATATATTAGAGATGTAGTTTTCATGAAGTATATTAGATGTTTTGTTAGAGTATCCATGTATATAGATGTAGTTGAATAATATCTTAAGAATTATGTGACTTGGTTTGGTGTTCAATTATTTAGACACACTTGAATTAGAAGACATATTTTGATGTGTCTTACTCATAAATTATTTCTTTATTAGAGGTAAAAATGATTTAGGATTTGATAAAAACCATGGATGATTGGAAAAGAATCAAATTGATGTTTTTTCATTTTCTGTATTTTATATATTCAAGGAAAATGTGTTTTTATGGTATTTTGTGACTGATTTAAAAGATAATAAAGTTAGTTCAATGTTTGTATATATCATGATAAGAGTTCATTTTTCTAGAAAAATTATTGGAGTAGTATAAGGTATTATATATCAAAAAAATATTGTATTTTAATAATGAATATGATTAGTGTAGATATGGGGGTACTAGATAGTTTTCTAATCCCCATTAGGAGGACTACAACGAGGATGAATTAAGTAGGAATTTGGAGTTTATAGAGATTTTGGTACCTCCACCCTATATAATGTGGATATATTGTAACTACATGAGATCAAGGTGGACTATATTGTATTAGTGGTTTCCAACATGAGGTATATGATTATCATGAATTTTTTGGTCCTTGAATATTGAAAAAATATATGTCGTGTATTTCTAGTTATGATATATGATGAAGATAAAGGAGGAGATTACCTTATAGAATGGAGGACCACATTTCAAGGAAATACATAACAATGTATGATTTTCCTAGATATATTAATACCTAAAAAATATATTCAAGGTCTATTCCCTAAAATAAGTATCTTGCATCATAATAAAGGTTCAACAATGTAAAAGTAACATGTTCTTATAATTTAGTGGTTCTAGAAAATTTGATACCTATATGGTACATGTGTTTGCTCATGTCATAGTGTGTTATAGTAGTTTTAATATGTCTGGTTTGAAACATTTTAATACACAATAATGGAGGTTCAAATTGTATGATATTTTAATTCTATATAGATTTAAAGAATCAAGATTAATGGGAACTAACTTGTTTATTTTCGTAGTAATTTTTAACTAAAATACAAATAAAATAAAAATAAATAATGATTATATATTTGAAAAATGATAAGAATTCTATGTTTCACAATGAAGTTTATTAATGTTACTGGCTTGAATTAATAATGGAATGAAAAATTAAAAATAGAGGAATGTTATTGATTCTATGAAAAATTTATATATATAATGAACAGTGGATATGTGGATGAAGAGAAGATGAGTTCGACACTAAAATACCGTAGTATTATTATGATGTGAAGAGTGAGAAATACAACTGAAAATTTCAAAAATATATACTATATAACAATGTTTTTGAAGAAAAAATAACACATTCCTTTTTTGTACTGTTGTATACATGGAAGAAGAATAAAATTGTATAGTGAAAATCCATTTCTTCCATAAAGAGTAAGTCCTTCAACATGTTCATGAAAGTTATAATTTATTTAATATATTGATGTGGAAGAATGAAATTCTGTGTATCTATAATTTTATTAAATGAATATGAGGTCATTTCATAGTTTTGTACTAGAGAAAGTTGAATATAAAACGTGAAACAGATATATAACAAGGAAAATTTCCATACCTCTATGAGAATATATTTTTTAGTCCAAATATTTATCATGGTAAGGTGTGAGATGAATCTATGTATGGGATGCACTAAAACATAGTCTATAAATAGGGATACATGAGTCTCAAGGTTACACCATGCATTTTATTTCTCAAATAAGGAATCTAGTGGGTTGTGGGATATTGGGGGAACATTGTTCACATCAAGCATAAGAAATATCACTTTGAGTGGTGAACCATGTCAATTACCTTTCTTCTTGTGTTTTTGTGTTTGGTTGTGCTGCATGAAAGTACAAGGATAGAAGAACAATAATTATATTTTCATTCTAAAAATTAATGAGGTAAATTTAAAAGGGTTAAATGTTAATGATTTAATTAGATCAAGAAATTCGAAATGTTAATGTTTTTATTTGACCCATAAATTCCAACACTAATTCACCATTTTTTAATGTAGTTTATATCCCGATCGATACCCTCAAAGTCAACCAATAAATCTATAGGTAACCCACCTAATATTTCAAATTATAATATTTTTTTCATGTATTCATGATTGGATTAGGAATATGTTATTGCTGTGTAAATATTGGTTATTTGGACCATGAATACAATTAAAAGTTTTTTTTTCAGAATAGTAATGGGAAAAAGATAATCATCATATAGTGTGAAGATTTAGGTGAAAATATTCATGTCATCATGAATATACATCTCCAAAGATAGTTATTCATGGTGTGCATCTGAAATATTAGAAATATAAAGGTGTAAGAATTTTTTTTCCTAATACTCTGGTAGATGTAGGACCCTAAAATGATGTTGTGATCAGTATATTATACTTTTATACAAATTATGTCAATTTTATCTTTGATCTGGTATCCAAAAATTCATTTAAATTATTGAAATTTGGAATATGAATAGAAACAACATCATACGAAACAAAGATATATCCTTTGATTAAATAGATTGGGGTAGTATTAAGTTTTAAATTATTTATAAGAACCTTTATATTATCATATGTGTAATAAAATTTCATTCAAACCATGTTGTCTTACCTTTATAAATTCTTGATGTTATTATTGGCATATATTATTTTTATCAGGATTTGATATATTGGGTAGATAAATATGTTATATTCACTTTCTAGAGTGCTTTATTATTTATATATAATAATTATTTTATTAGTTTGATAATATATAAATAAGAATAGAAACTGATTAATAAAGGGAGTGAAGTTATCTTGGACATATTTATTAAAAGATAAAAATTATTTCAATAGTAATATAAAATCACTAAATGAATTTATTGATTCATTTGTTGATTATATTCATTTTTTTATTTCTATTTGGAAGGATGAGTTTATTTTTGACTTAGTGCATGATTCCAAGTTCAGAATAAAATGAATATACTAAAACATTAGGATTTCAAAAAGTAGTATCAAGTGTTTCTAGATAAGGGATTCATCATTCCTAACAGTTCACCATGGGGTGATCATGTTTTTTTTCTAATAATATAGGTTGTTAAATGTGGATTCTCATTGATTATATAGAACTCAACAACATAAATGTTAAGAACAAGAATCCTTTTCCTCATATTGAAAACATACTTGATAAGCTTCAATATTATCAGTATTTATTAATGATTAATATCGGGGATGGTTACCACTTGATAAAAGTAAAGATGATGAGATTTTGAATAGGGTTTCCTATACTAGGTACAACCATTATGAATAGGTCTTTAGAATTTTTTTGGATGAATAACCCATCTTTTATACATGTGGATGTTATTAGTAGATCTTTCTATTAGTATTTGGATAAAACTATGTTTGTTTCCATAATTGATATTTTTTATTAAAAATGTAATGAGTATAATGAGAAAAATATAAGGATTTTCATTTCGACACTAAAACAAAATAACTAATATGGATAATTTTAAAAAAATAATAATTTTTGTTACATCAGATATCATTCATCGAGAATATTATTTTTAAAGATATGATAATTTTTTATCATGTCTAAACAATAGTTTTGGTGGATTTTCCAAGACAAAAAATATCACTATGGTTTTATGTTTTCTTAAATTATGGGGCTAATGCATATGGCTAGGTGAAAAAATATATTAGTTATCTTTCCATTTATATAATTTTACTTGAAAATGAGTTGAATTCATTATGAAAACATATTAGGAAGAAGGTTTAGTGAATTTAAATGAATATTAATTAATGATCTATTTTATCATTGAAAAATAAAAATGGATAATTTTTTATATTTAGGGATCCTTCCTAGAATGTACTTTTTTCTTCTTCTTGCAATATGAATGGGAAATTTAATTTGCTTCATGTTATCTGAAACTCAATGAATAGAATTACCCTACACATTCTCCTATGTAATTTGTTGTAGTATTTCTTTAAAATTTAGTGGTTCCATTTATATGGGGTAAAATGTTAAATATATATTATCCATAACTGTTTAAATTATATATTAACTAAAAAATAGTTTAACATAAGAAAGGGAGTAAGGTTGGAACTAATAAAGGACAATGAATACATGATTCACTATCATAATTATAAAAAAATATACATTTTCCGTGAGTCAAAATGAAAATATATCATTAACAATAATATGTTTAAAACATGATCATTTTGTTAATGATTTAAGGTATTTTTCATTGAAATCATTCATCCATGAACTATGAATATGAATATGAATATGTTTCATGTGAATATGAATATGAATATGTTCCATGTGAATGTTAATATGAATATGTTTATGTTTATGTTAATGATAATATGAATATGTTTATTCATATTCTAGTATAGTTATCATTGTGGGATAGAATTAGTCATGCACAAAAGAAGCTTGTAAATATAATTAAATGATAGAATTTTCCATGAAGGGTAAATTTCCTAAATTTAACAATGAAAAAAGAATGTCTTATAATATTTTTATAGAGTATTATTGTTCCATGAGATTCTATATTAAATAAAAAATATTAGGTGAATCTAAAAACTCTCCATATATCTTCATCCTGTTAGTACTAAAATTTATAGTTCTTGAGGACTATTATTAGTGGGTGGAATGAAAAAAGTTTATTGTAACGCCCAGACCCCACTTACCCAGAGATGGTGCATTATTGCGTAACATTGGCATGATCACAAAAGATCAAGTCTCGAAAGACTGATTAGTTTAGTAGCCTTAGAAACACTAGATATATTCATAAGTCTTACATTACATCATAAAGTAAAACAAAACTACAACAACATCTTGTCTTCATATCCCCTCATACTATCCCAGCAAGTCATTCATAAAATACTTCTTCACATCCTGAAAAAATTAAAACATTGAAAGGGGTTAGCTCAGATGCTCATAAAGGATAACAATACATCAGAAACTTTCATAAATAAACATAAATAATTAAGGAAATGTATAACTAAAACAAAAGACTTTTAAACTTGAACTTCAGCATAATATGGAAAAAATAAAATGAAATAATTCCATTTGCTTATTCACATGGATATTCTACTATTCAAATAATCACATGCAATATCAGTAACCACTTTCATAATGATAGAATGCATAATTCCAGACTATCATAACCACGTAGCCAAGGCCCCGTGCCAAGACTACAAATAAGATTTTGTCAAGGCCTCATGCCAAGACACTAGTTTGTCTCATGAGACCTACCGATGCATCGAGGAGCTATAGCGGGCTCCACCCGTCACTTATTAAGTCCAATGCATTTCTCATATGAACAGGTTTAAACATATCATAAACCATAACATAATCGTATCACATAAAACATGCATAAAGGAAACATAACATTTCCACATTTCAATCACAAGATATCAATACAACACATTGATATAATAAAACATTATCAAAACCATTTTCAATACCAAAATGAAAGAATATTAAAACTTTGTATTTATTTTTCATTTAAAAAAAGTTAAGGCTTGAGGAGGAAGCCAAAATAAAAATAATGGTCACGGCAGCAGAGAAGTCGTTGTCGCCGCATACATACCACCAAAAAAAACATTCCCTTTTTTCGTTTAGTAAAACACTTCGAATAAAAAAAGATTCCTTTTTAATAAACGTAAAAGTCAAAGGGGTTTATACACCGTATAAAAGAAAGTTATGTATAAAACAAAATATGCCTCAATGAAAGGAGATTGAGACGAAGTCCCTTACAAAGATAATTTTTTTAAATAAAATAGATCTATTATGTGTATTCACTATAAATGCACATAAATAAAGTAAAAATAAAATATATAACAAAATAATATCATGACATTATTTGAAAGTAGGAGATTAACCCAAAGAACGGAAATTGGGTTAAGAAGTTCCCTTACCTCGTGTCCGACTTGACCCGATCGTTCTTTAATATCCTGAATAATAAACTATAGTTAATTTATACTTGCTTAAGAACCTTTTTCATGTTCATTATTCCATTTATATCACTTATTACCATGTTATGATCATTATGTAATTATTTAAGTTCATAACGATCGTTTTGTCGATCTTTGGTACTTGAGTCAAAAATAAACTTCTTATAATTAAAAGTTGTTCATGTGGGGAAATATCCATTATATCCAGAATTATATTCATGATATAGATATCATATATATCATATATATCCATTATATAAATGTATTTATAATATTACATAACATTTAGAGGTACGAAATGAAATGCACCGTTCATAGAGAGGGTAAGCGATACGTACGCATGAACGCTACTTTCATTTCTATTTCGTATTTAATGGAATAAAATCATAATTATATAAAGGTATATTATAATTCCAATATAATATAATATATAATATCATTACTCCATCCTTTATACATCCCACATATGGCATTAACGATTCAAATCACTTTGAGGGGGTGGTAGTCCGCACTTCCAAAAATGAAATTATCGCATTTACCCATAATGGAAATCATAAAGGTATGCCATAAATGAAAAATACAGAAGAATAACGAAAAAATAAACATAATATATATCATATATAAAAATATTTTCATAATAATGGCCATCATGGGAGATGTTAAAATAAGAATGAACAATCATCATTTCGTGAGGCAGTAATTCTCCACCCACAGAAACAGTATGTTCTTCAACCAATAGACGAAGGTGTGTGTAAGTGTAAATAAAATCCTTCTCATAAAAACATCCAAGTATATTTAGGATACTGGTGTTGTTACAAAAGAAAGTAATAAAAAGTGTTAAAGGTGTTGGAGAATCAAAATAAAACAAAAGAACATAAGAGAAGACATTACCTTAAAATCGGGTAACTCTTTTTGATTTGACCCAAAGGCATACTTGGGAAGACTTCTACCCGAAGTGAGGCTTCTAGGAGTAAGATAGAAAATTTGAGAGAGTATTTGGGAATAGGTTGGCCGAGCCAAATGGCTTGGAAGGTGTGAATAAGGTGGTAGTGGTGGGGGCCTTTTATAAGAGGAGAGGAGGGGCACTATTGGAAAGTCATGAAATGTTACATTATTATGAAATGCTTTTCGGATTTTAAAGGTCCCACAATGATATATTTCGAGTATAAGGTGATAAGGGTTCTAAATACTCCCATCCAATATGTTTTTGACAAGTGTAAGACTTAGATTTTACATTATCTTTTCATTTTATTTAAATCGTTAATTAATGAGGTAATCGCTGCATCATCATGGTGTCCTAAAAAATTTAATTTCATTAATGTATAAAAATTAAAAAAAAATATCATGATTTAGGAAATAGTTTTATATTTCTGATGAATAATTATAGTCAAAATGTTAACTTATATAACCCCATGTAATAATTGTTTTAGTAAAACAACACATGTTTGTGACAATTTTATTTTTACTTTAAATAAAAAGTTATTAATGTCATTTTCTTACCTTAGTGGCTCCATGGGGTCCCCAAGTTGACCCATGGATTTTCTTGGTTGGACATGACTTATCAAATAAGGGTAGGGAATGTTTAAAGATATTTTCATATTTTTAAAATATCATTTTTACCTTAAATTTCACTAATTACCTTTAATCGCGATTAATAAAACTTAAATGTTACTATTCACAAAAAAGTTATTTTAATCCCATTAAACCAAATTTTACTTCCTAATGACAACCATTTATGTTGGATTTTTGAAAATCAAATCACAGAAGTGGTAATGTTTCATTTACATGAAAAATTAGTTTTTAAACTACCACTTAGTGGTTTCACTATTCATCAAAAATTGATGTTTTTCAGAAAAATACCAAAAATTCACTCTAAGCTATAATTGATATTCTGAATTAAAAAATGGTGTATATTTTAAAAAATTCCAAACATATAAGTTTTATTAATTACTTTTATAATTAATTCTCGTTGTCAAAACAAATAGCGTGTTTTTAAGAAACAATATCAATCAAAAGATTGACAATTGTTTATGTCCAATTTCAAAGTGAAATTAATTCTAATGACCACCATTGGATAAAATGGTAAAAATATATTATAATTATACTTTTAAACCAATCAATTGTATAATTTATCACAACAAATTATTTTTATTAAAAAAGTTGTTTTTAAGTATTTTTCACTATTCAACGAATATTGGAAGTTCTCAGAAAATTACAAAAAATTCAACTTAGGATAATTTCGATATTATGAATAGAAAAATGAAGTCCATTTTGAAATATAAATTTTATATAATTTCAAAAAGTGGGTATTACTATTCATAACAGCAATTTTGATTGGTCGCGGTGTGTTAGAATCTCGAACATGCGTATAATACAAGCTATTGCATTATTTAAAGAGAAGTGTATCATGGAAGCTTGGGGTGTTACATTCTCCACTCATTTAATAAATTGCTTCCTCGCAATTTGAAATTGTTCTTCGAAAATAAAAGGTTGAAAATAGAAAATACCTTTGTGGAAAACCCATATCAGAAATAAGGTTAATAAAAATATAACTTTAAAAGATAGAAAGAGAAGTACAAAAGTCATCCGAGATAGCCCATACTAGGATTATATGAAAATATGGATATGGAGGAGAAATAAACCATCATGGTCTGATGGAGAGTTGTAGAAAACATGATTAGGGGAAAGTTAACTATAAGAAAATCACAAACTTGTGATTGGTTAAACGATCATTGATTCCCCAATAGGAAAAGTTAACCGACAACGTTTTTGTTTTAAGTTACCTTTAATAAAGTTAAGGAATTTATTTAGGAGATTTACTAAGAACGTAAGGAAATATACATACTTCTCATGTAGGCTTTCATTCTTTAACAAATATTTACCACAAACCCATCTTTCATTCAAAAAGATAATAGAACTCAAAAATATTATATTTATCCTAATCGTACAAGGTTCTAAATATTAACACATTCCAATTAGATTAGGAAAACTATTTTGTAATAACCAGGGACTTCCTATAGGCTAGTGGTAGGTAATAAAAGCCTGTCGCACTATGGTTGTGTGTTCGATTCCTACAGCTTTGTCCGACGCGACGAGTTATCCCCCGACCTGCTGGTTGTCCTTTTCCTAAAACTATAGTATTATAATATTCCAAAAAAATCCTCAGTAATGTTTTAACCTTAAACAATACTATCCAAATTTAAACTTAATCCATTCCAACCTTTATAGTTATCCAAAATACCTCTGTCTAGAATTTCTCTAAAAGGTCTCTAAATTCCAAAATCAATTCATCAGATTCCCCCAACAAAGTAAAGTTTCTCTTATTGTCACATACTAAAAATATGATTACCTTCATCCTATTAAAACATTAATGAAAAAAATAAGTACTGCAGTACAATCCTTTTATATATCAAATTATTCTTATAACCAGAATATAATCCTTGAGTCTAAAAGCACCAATACATTAATTATTCCACTTTAACTGTAGTAACATCATAAGATTGGCCTTTATCCCTTGGTCTTTTTGAGGTAAGTTCCCCTGACGCTTAAGACATTCATTTGCATAATGCCCTATTTCCCTACAATTGTAGCATTCAACATTGATAGCCTCTTTATTTCCCTTGTAATCATGATCCTGGTGACCTTTTTCTCCACATTTATCACAAACTCCCATTACTTTTAGGCAAGTACTGGGGTGATTCTTCCACAATTATCGCATAATGGAAAATCCTTCTTTCCCTTTTCTCATTATCTGTCTCTCGTTCCATCGTTCTCTTATTATCTTACTTTACTTTATTATCATAAGACTTAGAGAATTCCTTTTCTGTCTTGATAGCACATGAGACAATATCTTCATACGTTGAGAAATATTGTGATACTAAAGCTTGGCGGAGAAATGGTTTTAACCCATCAAAGAAACGATCAATATTAAATCTTGGGTTACATATATAATCTGTAGCATACCTCGATAACCTTTTAAAGTTAGCCTCATACTTTGTGACATTCTCATCCTCCTTTTGTCTCAGACTCAGAAATTGCCTTTCTATATCTGCTCGATGGTCACGAGGAAAGTATTTTTCTAAGAAAAGATCTTTGAACACTCTATATTCCATACTTGAAACTTATTCATCATCCTTTGTATTTTGAATCAATGACCACCATTGATCAATTTCTCCAGTGAGGTGGTAAACATCCATGATAACATTTTCCCTTTCACTACTCCCCAAGGCATGGAATATTTTTTCTATGGAGTTTATCCATTTCTCAACTACTAATGGATTTGTACACCCATTAAATGTTGGTGGTTGTTTCCTCATAAAGCGGTCTAACATTGATCCTCCATGTTGTGGATCAGTGTGTTCCATACGAGTAAGGTTATTATTCATAACCTGAGTGAGTTGTCCTAGTATGGTGATAAGTTGACCAGGACCAGTTGTATCTCCATATACACTATAATTATCTTGAGAAGGAGGTAAATCCCTATATGGAGTGCGTGCATTGATAGAGATTCCATTCCTCCCACTAGGCGGCATTTCTAAACAATGGCATAAACTAGATTAGTTTATGAATCAAAATACATAATTCCATACTTGTAAAACACATAACATAAATTTAACTATAATCATAAAAATGTTTTCTTTGAGGAAGTATATACTCTTAAACCCTTCATAATGGTTTGTAAATAAAAGGAGAATTATTCTAAGCATATCCCCCAGGAGTGTCGTAACCAAGAGTGCAGCAAGGCCCGTTGTCATGCACCAGTTCCCGTTCGAGTCTAGCTCAATGCGGTGTTTTAGGGTTTTACCCCTAGGTACATCTATGTCAGAGCCTCCTCTACCTGCTTGTATCCAGATAGGGATGTATTGCTCAGAAAACTCAAGAAATCTATATAATACCAAAATTCTAGGAAGTTCTTCTATACTAACCCTCAATGTCTATCTTTGGGCTATGTTCTCTAATCAGAGTTAATCTAAATCTAGCTTCCAAGGTTAGTACTAAACTGTCTCTAATACCAACTATAACGCCCTGACCCCAGTTACACAGAGTTGGTGCATTATTGCGTAACATTTGCATGATCACAAAAAACCAAGTCTCGAAAGAACAATTAGTTTAGTAGCCTTGGAAACACTAGATACATTCATAAGTCTTACATTACATCATAAAGTAAACCAAAACTACAACAACATATTGTCTTCATATCCCCTCATACTATCCATACATGTCACTCATAAAATACTTCTTCACATCCTAGAAAAATTAAAACATTGAATGGGGTGAGCTCAGATGCTCAATAAAGATAACAATACAGTGGAAACATTCATAAATAAACATAAACAATTAAGGAAATGTATAACTAAAAAAATCCTTTTAAACTTGAACTTCAGAATAATATGGAAAACATAAAATGAAATAATGCCATTTACTTATTCACATGGATATTATACTAGTCAAATAATCACATGCAATATCAGTAATCACTTTCATAATGATGGAATGCAAAATGCCAGACTATCATAACCACGTAGCCAAGGCCTTATGCCAAGACTACAAATAATATTTTGTCAATGCCTCGTGCCAAGACACTAGTTTGTCTCATGAGACCTACCGATGCATCGAGGATCTATAGCAGGATCCAACCGTCACTTATTAATCCCAATGCATTCCTCATGTGAATAGGTTTAAACATATCATAAACCATAACATAATCGTATCACATAAAACATGCATAAAGAAAAAATAACATTTCCACATTTCAATCACAAGATATCAATACAACACATTGATATAATAAAACATTATCAAAACCATTTTCAATACCGAAATGAAAGAAGTTTAAAACTATTCATTTATTTTTCATTTAAAAAAAGTTATGGCTTGTGGAGGAAGCCGAAACTCAAATAATGGTCACGGAGGTGGAGAAGTCGTTGTCGCCACATACGTACGACCAAAAAAAACATTCCCTTTTGTCATTTAGGAAAACGGTTCGTATCAAAAAAGATTCCTTTTGAATAAACATAAAATACAAAGGGGTTCATACACCATATAAAAGAAAGTTGTGTATAAAACAAAATATGCCTCAATGAAAGGAGATTGAGACGAAGTCCCTTACAAAGATCATTTTTTTTAAATAAAATAGATCAATTATGTGTATTCACTATAAGTGCACATAAAAAAAGTAAAATTCAAGATAGAACATAATAATATCATGATATAATTTGAAAGTAGGGGATTAAACCAAAGAACAAAAATTGGGTTAGAAAGTTCCCTTACCTCGTGTCAGACTTGACTCGATCGTTCTTTAATATCCTGAATAATAAACTATAGTCAATTTCTACTTTCTTAAGAACCTTTTTAATGTTAATTATTCCTTTTATATGAATTATTACCATGTTATGATCATTATGTAATTATTTAAGTTAATAACGGTTGTTTTGTCGATCTTTGGTACTTGAGTCAAAAATAAACTTCTTATAATTACAAGTTGTTCATGTGGTAAAATATCCATTATATCCAGAATTATATTCATGATGTAGATATCATATATATCATATATATCCAGTATATACATGCATTTATAATATTACATAACATTTAGAGGTATGAAATGAAATGCACCATTCATGGAGAGGGTAAGCCATACATAAGCATGAACGTTACTTTTATTTGTATTTCGTATTTAATGGAATTAAATCACTTTGAGGGGGCGGTAGTCCGCACCTCCTAAAATGAAATTATCGCGTTTAACCATAATGGAAATCATAAAGGTATGCCATAAATGAAAAATACAGAAGAATAATGAAAACATAAACATAATATATAATATATATAAAAATATTTTCATCATAATGTCCACCATGAGAGATGTTAAAAGAATATTGAACAATCATCGTTTCGTGAGGCAGTAATTCACCACCCACAGAAACAGTATATTATTTAACCATTAGACGAAGGTGTGTGTAAATGTAAATAAAATACATATCATAAAAACATCCAAGTATATTTAGGATACTGGGTTTGTTATAAAATAAAGGGAGAAAAAGAGTTTAAGGGGGTGGATAAGCAAAATAAAACAAAAGAACATAAGAGAAGACATTACCTTATAACCGGGTAACTATTTTTGATTTGATCCAAAGGATTTCTTTGGGAAGACTACTTCCCAAAGTGAGGCTTATAGGAGTTAGATTGGTAAGTTAAGAGAGTATTTGGTCGGAGTTTGGCCGAGACAAATGGCTTGGAAGGTTTGAATAAGGTGGTAGTTGTGGGGGCCTTTTATAAGAGGAGAGGAGGGGCACTATTGGAAATTCATGAAATGTTACATTATTATGAAATACTTTTCGGATTTTAAAAATCAAAAAATTATATATTTCAAGGATAAGGTGATAAGAGTTCTAAATATGCCCATCCAATAGGTTTTTGAAAAGTTTCAACCTTATATTTTACAATATCTTTTCATTTCATTTAAATCGTTAATTAATGAGGTAATCCTTGCATCATCATGGTGTCATAAAAAATTTAATTTATTTAATGTATAAAAATTATAAAAAAAATATCATGATGTAGGAAATCTTTTTATCTTTCCAATTAATATTTATAGTCGAAACTTTAACTTATATAACCATATGTAATAATTGGTTTTGTAAAACAACACATGTTTGTGATAATTTTATTTTTACTTTAAATAAAAAGTTATTAATGTCATTTTATTACCCAAGTGGCTCCATGGGGTCCCAAAGTTGACCCATGGATTTTATTGTTCGGCCATGACTTATCCAATAAGGGTATGACAAGTTTCAAGATATTTTCATATTTTTATAATATCATTTTTACCTTAAATTTCACTAATTACCTTTAATTGCGATTAATAAAACCCAAAAGATACTATTCACAAAAAAATTTTAATCCCATTTAACCACATTTTAATTCCTAATTACAACCATGTATGTAATATTTTTTAAAATAAAATCAAAGAAGTGGTAATGTTTCATTTACATGATAAATTAGTTTTTAAACTACCACTTAGTGGTTTCACTATTCATCAAAAATTGAAGTTTTTCAGAAAAATACCAAAACTTAACTCTAAGCTATAATTGATATTCTGAATTCAAAAATGGTGTCTATTTTACAAAATTCCAAAAATATAAGTTGCATTAGTTAATTTTATAATTAATTCCCGTTTTCAAAACAAATAGCTTGTTTTTAAGAAACAGTATCAATCAAAAGATTGACAATTGTTTATGTCCTATTTCAATGTGAAATTAATTATAATGACCACCATTAGATAAAATGGTAAAAATATATTCTAATTATAATTTAAAACCACTAAATATTATAATATATCATAATAAATAATTTTTTATTAAAAAAGTTGTTTTTAAGTATTTTTCATTATTCATTGAAAATTGGAAGTTGTCAGAAAATTACAAAAAATTCAACTTAGGATAATTTCGATATTCCGAATAAAAAAATAAAGTCCATTTTGAAATATAAAATTTATATAATTTCAAAAGGTGGGTATTACTATTGATAACAGCTATTTTGATTGGTCGTTGTGTGTTAGAATCTCGAACTTGCGTACAATGCAAGCTATTGCATTATTGAAAGAGAAGCGTATCGTGGAAGCTTGTGGTGTTACATTTATACTAATTTCACTAAGGAATCGATTGAATTTTAATAACCGTAAAGATTAATGAAAAACATTGAAGGGGTTTATTCATCATTTTTTAGTGATGAAATGGAATTTTAGGAATATATCCATGGACTTTATAGTGATGTTACTGATGACATTCTAAGGTAATAATGTGATATGGGTAATTTTGCACCATTTTACTATATTAATTATTTAATTATAAACTATTGTATTTAATTTGATAAAATTAATGTAATTTAACATAATTAGATATTCATATTACAATGAGTAATTCTCTATTTTTTTATATTATGATGATCCTCAATTTTAATGAATTATTTGGAAAAGACATCAGATGTTGTTGGAAATTTAGATAAATTTAAATACATACTTATATCCTCAATCTGATGGAGGTTGAAGGTGAAAAATTCAGCCATTAGAACATATTATATTGGCTTTACCATTTAATTATCCTGGATTTTGGGATCAACATATTTTTTGAGCATAATTCTCTTTTAATAATAGTTTTCATTCGTGTATACAGATTACACCTTTTGAGTAATTATTTGGAAACTAGTGTCAAACTCTATCATATTTGGACTATTTCGATGAAAGTATATTTTTCAAAAAACTATTGGAATAAGGGATAGTTTTTAGGGTAAATATTCATCACTACATGGGGAAATCTTCGAGAAAGTAGAAAACTTTTGTGGATAAATAGATGAAATAACTCTCATTTTAGGCAAGGAATAATGTTTTTATTGGCCTATCTATATGGAAAAGATTTATTTGTTTTATATGAAAATAAAAAGTAATTACATTTTATTTTTTTCATATAAAATTATGGAAGAAATGGGATTAGTTTCATACCATTGGACTTAACTCATAGTTCATCTCAGGTACATGGTGTGTTCCATGTTTCATTTTTAAGGGAATATGTTCCAGATGAGTCTTATATCTTGAGCTATGATATAGTTCATTTGGAAGGGTAATATTCTTATGAGTAAAGGAATATTTAGGTTATATATCAAATTGATTTGTTTTGGAATATGGTGGCTCATATGGATAACGTTTTATGGGGAATCCATAATTTTTATGAAGTAACATTGGAATGAAAACCATTCTGAAGAAAAAAATACACTCACATGTTTATATAATGAATAAAATAACAATAATAAAGTTAATGAAAGGGGAATAATTTGGAAACCTTTATAAACTTAATAATAAATTAATTTTATTTCTTATTAGTATTCATGATTATATATTATAGAATCATATTCACTATGCCAATTTTAAGTAATTTTTATGTTGAAAAAGATAATCATTTCTTTAAAAAAATATTTCCCATGAATTATTTTATTTTATTTAAATTTTCAGTTTCTATATTTTAGGAATTAAATTTAGTGAAACTGTTTTAATATTTTAAACCATTATATCAAAATTTTCATAGGGTCATTTTTTATGATTGATTATAACTCAATAGTGAAAAAATAAATATATTTATAAATACATTCATTTTTCTAAAAGTATTTAAAAAAGGATATTATGTTTTATACTGGTTTTAAAGTTATAATATTTCCATTTTACTAAATATAATATTAATCTTTGAATAATAAAAACAGTTATACATGATTTTTATATAAAATCATTTCTATATATAAAATGGGTATTTTTATAAAATTTCTTT
Organism: Viscum album; assembly: GCA_963277665.1. NCBI lineage: Eukaryota > Viridiplantae > Streptophyta > Magnoliopsida > Santalales > Viscaceae > Viscum > Viscum album. The sequence continues at coordinate 406,214,530 of OY728129.1, read as the reverse complement.
TTCATTGCATTATGATAACTTATGTTAAACTAAATTCTACAAATTTATGAAACTAATTATTGAAAAAATTATATTCATGTATAACTATAAGGATCAAACATTGGAATGATTTATATTTAATTTTTGGTCATATTGAAAACTAACAATGTTTAAAAAATCTATATAGTAAATGGTCAAACATGCCAATTAAAATTTATAGTTGTGATATAAAGGAAAAATATAATATTTAATATTAATTTATTAGAGTGTTTCAACCCTTATAAACCATGAATTGATCAATAATTGATATAGTAAATCATTTAAATTATTGATACAATTATAATATTTAAATGTTATGTATAATAACATGATGTCACTCCGCTCACATATAAATGGGAACACCCTATACTATTTCATTAAAGAACTTCAATCCATTTATCTCAACAAATAACTTCCCTAATTCATTACCAACAACCACCTACTTATTATTTTTTATGGCCTCACCGATTGACTAATAAAAGTGTTTTAATGGGGTAATACAAATGATTTTTTTCAAATAAGAGGTATTACTGTTAACTGTGTGTTTTCATTATTATTAATTATTCTACCACATTAAAATATTTATTAAAAATAATAATATAATAAAATAAATATCCTAAATATTATAAATTTTTTATGTATATGGAAAAACCATTTTTCATATTTTTTCCATTAGATGAAAAATGAAAATTTTTCTAGTCCTTACATCTAGTCTACCACCTCCATGATGCGATGTGATTAATTTTTTATCACCTAGTCAAATGGATGATCATAATGATATAAATAATGATTAAATAAAAAATTTATAAATTATATATAACTATGAAAATGTAAAATAACATATAATTTATTTATTTTATACCTAGTGTAAAATTGAAAGAGAAGTTCTTGTGTACGTATGGATTATCGTATCAATGAAACAATGTGCTTAATTTTTCCTGAAAACAATAAATTTATTGTTTTAAAAATACATATGACATAAAAAATGATAAATATAATAGTTTTTTGATTTTGGATATGATGATAAAATAATATCTTGTATCATGGTCTACACAGTAATTTTTGTATGTGGTTATGAACTGAATGACCTAAATATGTCTGATGTAAACTTCACTGGTTTAGTAACAATGTAAAATATGATAAAAACAAAAGAAGTAAACAGTGATATTGGAATGAAATATAAAAAGGGTTTTAAAAATGTTATATATGTAATATAATCCTTTTATTTATGATTTAGATAACATATTAATCTATAAGGAACTTAAGGTGATAGATTTTTCATTTAAATATTATTTTAATGTATTCTTTTAAATCCATCTTACTCCATATCCATGATAATTAAATTGATCAAAGAATGTAATTATTTATCTAAAAAATATTATTAAACATCATTATAAAATTAATTTGGATTTATTTAAAATAGGTTTCAATTTAAATTTTTTATCATATAGTGTACAGGTCATTTTGAATTTTTTACCAATGTGAAAAAGAATGATTTTTAACATTTATGACTTGGAAACATTTTCTACTTATTGAAGAAATTATTAATTATCATGATTCATATATAATATTTTAGTTATTTTCAAATGAATATCCTATTATAATTTTTCTTGGAATATTTCTATTAAATAATTTTAAAGGGGGAGTCTTCTTCACTGTATATTTTTTTGTAAAAATGGAATGATTTTTCAGTTATTAGTTCACATGAGATACTTAAGGGTTTTATAAAAAAAGTAAAATCATAATGTTTTTTAATTATATTATTCTTAATTTTTATTTATTTTTATAGTAGTGCCCACATTTTATCATGATGATAAGTGAGGCCTATATAGATCTCCATCGAATTGGGTGATGAATCATATTTAAAGTTAAAAATAATGGAGATGACATGTTTGGTAATTCCAATGGAATTTATAGGGACTTAGTTATTCCTAACATAAGTGAAAAAAAGTTAAGAATAGTTATAAATATGATAATATGAGTTATTTATTTCATACATATGGGATTCAATGTAAATCTTTCAATTTCATGTGGAAATAAAAGATTATTAACATTGAAAGGTGAATGGTCAGTTTTTTAAGGAAACTTTTCATGAGTTATCACATTACTCGTGTTAGTGTAATGATTTCATTGAATCTAATGATATTTATAGTTTTTCATTGAGAAAAATTTTAATTTTTTATTTGGATATGTTTAATTTCAGTTTTTAATATTTTATTTTGAAAAAATGAAATATTTTCATCGATTTTCCTGTTTTTAAATTTAATAATGTATCTTATTTCTATATAAATTACTGAGAAATGTTTTACACATCCCATGTTTTGAAATATTTATTACAAGAACAAATTATTTTTAAAAAATATTTAATGTTCAATGATGACACATCTTGAATGTAGAAAAATTTCCTTGAATAAAATAGTTTTGTAAATTTAAGAACACGTTTTTGCTAGAAAAAGAACACTATGTGGAAGAGAATATTTTATTATGTAATGATATAGTTAATTATATATAACTAAAAAACGAAAAAATCCATGAAATTAAATAATGTTAAAAATTATTTTTAAATCATGAAATTATTCTTTGATAATGTTATAGGGTGATACATCAGAAGTAACGTGTTTTAGGTTTCCTTATATTTGATCTTTAGAGTTCAGAGTATACACTGGTTCTAGGTTGGGATGCAGATCCATTATATAATATTGGTTTACTATAGATTTTATAGATATTATTTGGATTTATCATTATTGGAACATTTGTGTGATATTCTCAGAGGCACAATGGAATTGAAAAAAAATCAAATTTGGGTCAATATCCGGTGTTACATAAGACATGAGGACAAATAATGGTTATCATTTTCACATAAAAAGTTTTTATTTGTCTAATTTAACATTTTTAAAATAATTTAATAGGTTATTCAAGTGACTATGGTGGTGGTCCCCTACTGATCTATATTTTCACCCTACACTGGTGTCCATGGAACTTGGGTACTAGAGTCGGATTCACTCTTTTTATGTCTAGGCTAGGAAGAGGATTAAGATTAGATTCTTTAGTTGGATATCTTAGTTGGGATTCATGACTGGAATTCAGTGAGCCCTATAGATGTTATTGATACTATTATACACACCCAAAAATAAACAAACAAACTAACACACACACACACACACATATATTCTGTATTCAGTTGTATATGTGGCTAACTTGGTCAGAAGCCAGTGTGTCCATATGAATATATTATTCTATATTCAATTATTATTTATTGATACATATGTTAATACCTTTTATGATATGATTGAAGTTTTATTATTGTGGGTAGTTTTAGCTTTATTTATATTAGTTATTTGAACTCTAGTATGGGGTTATCAGCTCTCCACTATTCCACCTTTGAACCCCCATTTCTAGTTAGCAACCTCTAAAATACATCGAGCCACACCTAAGGTCACATGGTGACTCCCCTAGTTCATGAACCACACTGTGGATGTGGAAAAGTTGTATTATTTTAAAAATGTTCTCAATTTTAATCATGTATTTATATAATAAAAGAGATCGAGTCTCTCATGGAAGGATTTCTCAAATAATTCATCCTTAACTGATAAAATCCTCATTGTGTTTGTAATCACAAATTCCCTTGAAATAGTGGTTCCCTATCATCTATTTTTTGTTGGATCCTACACAAAAATATTATGCTCATCTTGATTCCCATGTTTCTCGTTAGCCTTCATGGTCCACTCTATAAGTCATTTACCCTAATACATACCTGTTATTATCTATAATCCTAAATAATTCCTCAATTAGTCATATACATTGGTAACATATTATATCATCATTGTCTATTTATTAATTGACCATTGGTGGACGTATCTATCTTGGTCCTATTATAAACTATAATATATTACCACATCCTCTACTACATAGTTATCAATTGAAATTACATATTAGAAAGGGTTTCACATGCCTAAGTCGCCCAAAAACGATTATTAGGGTCAATTCACCTAGTAACCCTAGATATATAAAATTTAAATTAATAGAATAAATTTAATTTCACATGTAATTAAAATATATAAAATAGGTCATAGAAACATGACCTTACAAACACTTTATTTTGGAATGGACACATGACCATAAAATACACCACATTGGTCCCTTCAGATGACTACAAAATGAGTGACATGTCCTTTTAAGGGGCATCATACTATATAGGTTTTGATTCCCATTATAAGTATACATTGTAAACCCTTATCATGGGCCTGATCCCATATCCAAAACACCTATAACTTCTCTTGATACAAATAAAGTATTACCCAGTTGTATGAATTTATACTATAATATAATCTCCTACTATAGAAATATAAATAATCATAGATACATAAAGACATTGACATTTATGTTTAGTTTTTATGGTTCAGTTGAATAGATGCAACCAATTTTTATATTATTACTATAATTGATTGATGGTCATGATATTAATCCTAAATATATCCCCATAATAGTATTTAAAATCCCTCTATGGATGAAAAATGCTTCAATAATCTTGAAAAATGTGAAACCAAATGATTGACTACCTATATTTGGAAAACAGGTCAACAATAACCCAAAATCTATTGTTATGGTGGTGTATTTGAAACATAATGGTAGATATTCCATGAATCCTTTATCCTTGAGAAATATATTTTGAAAATTCCCTTTTTATGTGACATTAACTTATTTTATTTTTTTGTTTTTGTTATCCATTCCAATAAATCCATTGAAACTAATTAATTTTAAAAAATACACAATTTAATTTGAAGCTTCTTATAATAGCATGTAGTAGCTGGAGGGAATATCTGGTCATTGTACCAAACTATATGACCCATTGAAAATGTACCTTGACTACCATGAACTTTATATCCTTGGAGAACCAACATAAAATGTAAATAACCCAACACCTCTATCACCAGTTGGTGGATTACCTAGTGTTAGATTACCATCTCAATGGGTATGATAGAACATTATAGGAAAATCAATATAGAATATGGGATATGAATCCATAATTGATTCCCTATGATTAATGATCCACTTAGAAGCATGTTTCCCATTAGTATATGTACAACTATTTTTGTTTGATTCCTTGTAATTCTACAACTTGTACATCCAATACCTTAAGAAGGTGGATATAGGAATCAACTATATCACTAAAGTTACTCAAGAGAAACATGGGGGTTCCTTCCAACCAACATTGTTTCCAAATTTTCACATCACCATACTCACATGAATATATTATGCATGAAATATCAAAGATAATTTCCCTATATATCGAAAACAAGTAACCTAGGATGATGTCTTTATAGTGGATTTAGAAAAATGGAAGCAAATAAGAAAGCACATATTTCTGTCCACACTACCATTTATTAATACCACCAATATGTATCAGTGTGATCAAGGAGCGAGCATATATCCCTAATCGAACCCATGAATCCTAGTGATATTTATCGATTGAAAATTCAAAGAATTGATAATATCTATTTTCATACTTGAATACATGAAGCTTACTCGAATATAATGACAATGACTAAATACAAGGCATATATCCCTTCTCACACACATTAAGCCCACAATGGTTGATGTTCAAATTCATGTTCATTCTCTAATTAACATTCAAAAATCATTATAATTTTTTCCCACCAACAACCAGAAGAGGTATCATATCCTGAATCTAGTATTCATTAATGTGTGGGATTATATTCCTACTCCCAACAATACCTAAAAGTGGGACTCTATCTATACTATCATCTCGAATGGTATTTGAAAATTTCAAGTGGTATTTTACATGATTTCTCATATCACTTCTCCCATAATGAAATATATTTGATATATTCTAAAGGATACTAATGAGTTTTCTATGAGAGCTCCCACTCATGAGGGTCATGGTAAAAAAAGCGATTCCTTGATTATGATTAAGGTTACAAACTCAAATTCCTAGTTGATAATGTATAATGTTAAGTGTTATTAAGGTAAATATATAATCCAGTATAAGGTATATGCCTTTATTTACCCTCATATTCTAGAGTATATTCATAATATTTGGACAACATCATAATAATATTTCATATAATCAAATATAAGATAATGAAAATATATTCATAGATTGCATCACTATAGTACAATGATCAGAAACTCTAGAAGACCACCTCTCAGTAAAGACTACAGAGATCCTCCCTATGCTAATATGATGATTGATTATCTGTTTTATCAAATGACATAAACTTTAAGGCTCCTATATGATCTAGAACATAAATTATCAAGTAAGTACTCACCATAATACGCTATTAGAAATTGGTTACAATGATAGTCAATCACATGGTTGTCAAAAAATATAATTAATAGTTCATATATTGAATTTATATTTTAATAGGTCCTCTCTATGAAAAAGTAAATGACCATTGTGGAGGCCTACCCCATAATTGAAAATAAGATAGCAATAACCATATAATACCTCCCTATTGTGGTCATTAAAATGTACCCCCATATAATGGTTCATATTCTCACCCCAAAGATCCTATCCATGTTATTTTTTTGTAAGGTTCCATCATACTAGGTGACACTAGAGAAATTAAGGCTGATTAAACTAAGAACCTCATCACTGACTTGTGACATATCCTCTTTATTTAAAGATTTACTATGTTAACCATCATTATGTTATTCCTTCCTATGATTACATTTACATTAATTATACTAATAACATTCCCAAAAATTAATATATCCTTACAAATCTATTAGATAATATAACCTTATAGATAGACCTGGTTGTAAAACACGTCATAGAGGTACAAAATTATCTATTATCAAGTATAAATAGTTAGAAAAAAATACAAAAAATTTCATGTTTTTTTGTATATTAGATCCTCAATATGAAATTTCCATGTAATTATATGTGGATTAAATACCATATATGTAAAACATAATTTGGCGACACAAAATTGTCTAAGAACACGATACATTAATAATTGATAGTATGTTAATCATATCAAGAAATTTGATGATATTATTCATAACATGGACCATGTTTACTTTTTAGTTACCTAAAAACCTAATTTAAGAAATTAGTGTAGGTGTCTTCAAAATTCCTTCCCTAGTATCATGAATTCACATCACCAAATATCCACCAAAAACACATCTGATGTGTTTATCAAAATTTTGGGTGAATATGTAGCTTTTCATTTTACCTGGAACACCGACCAGTAAGGTATACCATGGAAGGCCGTGTCTAATGTTATTGATTTTGGTCAAGTATTAGGCCTTTTTTCTACCCATGAATGTTTTTCCATCAAATAAAATATTCTATTAATAAATTCCAAGAGTTATACACATTAGGAGAGGTCCAATAAAACAAAACCACATCCAGATTAAAAGAACGTTAAACTTACCACATATATGAGGAAAACAAAACCTATAATCATAGAGAAAAAATCAGTGAAGAGTATCTATCACCCTAAAGGGTTGTTTTATCAAATTATTTCATGAATAAAACGAAATAAAATCCCTCAATTTCACCTAATAAAAAACCTCATAAGAGTTACAGGAATAACCCCTTCAACAGGGATAACCAAAACTTTAAAACCACTATTACCCCTAGGATATTTTAATTACTAGAAGAGCTAGTATTTCTTTGTGGATGATCAGAGTTCACCACAACCCATAGGGTTGGGGAATTATTATCCACATCATCAAACAAAGTCATTCTTCTTTAGGTTGGGTTAAACATCCCAATAAGGGCCTTCATGATTTCTTCCACATCAAAATTTATCCCATTCTTTAGGGCTGTGATTAGTGAGGGATTCTAAAGACTCTATATAAATTGAAACCAATAAAAATGATATATAACTGATATAATGATAAAATTCACTATGTCAAAAATGTGAAATGTCCCGCCGTGAAAGAAAATATCATGTAGGATTAGTATTTTTCTATAGATAGATATTTATATAATGATAAATACCATTAAAAATCTGAAATATATTTGATTTTTACTAAATTATTTTTTTTTGTAAATGATATTTATGTCACCTTATAGACAACATGAAGAATGATACTGATGAATTATAGAATTATATAAAGGTATCTATCCAAAATGTGGCTCACATTGTAATATATGAATAAAATGTGCACACATGGAATTAAAGGCATACTCATGATTTGGGAGATACTCAAAGTATTCCTATACTACTTACTAAGTGAGCTATTATGATGAATAAATGGAAAGGCATGGCCTTATCCCACCAAGAACTAAAAAATACAACACTCTCTCCACCGAGGATAGAATTTTTCAATATAAATTCGAGTGAGAGAAGATAATGTGGATCAATGATAAGATACTTACAAAAAGTATACCCATCAAGTTAAACTTATAAGAAATTTTGATATAACTATTTTTTGGAATTCTCTTCATTGAGAGTGAATCAATCAATCAATAAGTGTAGACTCTAGACACATAAACTACCTCGGACATATAAAAAAATTATTAAAACCCAAAAGCTATATAGTACCAAAAATATTTACTATATGATAATAAACAACATTAATTAAAGAGATAAACCCTAGGAGATGTCAAGATAACTATTATAATATTCCCACTACATCCCCTCAAGCATTAAACAATGAAAAAATCATCCAAACCCCTTGATTCCATCATGTACCTTACCACTCAAATGTAATATATAGAGGGGAAACATGGAACGATGTTGTAGAAAAATAAACCATTCCTAGAGATGGTGGAAATGGCTCTCTCCAAAAAATCATTTTTAATCACATGTTCCTCATATTAAATTGAATGGGATATCTATAACACTATATCATGATATTTTAATCCCAATATAACCCCATGACATGAAAAAATACCAATATGATGTAGTGAAGCTTGACTGCATCATATAGATAATCGAATAGATAAAATTTACATGGTAAAACAACATACAATAAATTTATTATACTAATTCATAATAGTTTTTTAATTAATATTTTATCCTTTAATCCCTTTATTGTGGAATAAAATTTTACGCAAGCCCTCAAATATCAAGAAATGTGAAAAAATAGGATTATAGAATTCAACGCTATAAATAAAGGCATGTAATACTCTATTAATAGGCAACATAATTAAACAGAAATTAGATGATATATGCATAGAAAATATTTGATATGAATTTTGAGCACAACATATTCTGTTGAAAACCCATATTGATTTATTAGAGTTTATTATTGTCACACATTGATTAGAAGATGTCATTATTAACTCTATGACCATATATCAGTCAATGATATTCATGAAAATGAAGAAACAATATAGAACATAGACTATAACTATATAACTCATTCATTTTTCAATGTGCACTCTAGCTCCCAAACCCACTCAATATCAAACAATTATTCCTCTTGTACAAAAAAATAGTATTCATGACCTCTTCATGAAGGAAATAATGTGAAATATATTGAAATTGAAGAATAACATAATAATAATAACAATTCATTTCAAAAGAAATATGTTATTGGTTTATTCATTCCCCCATGAAGATAAACATGGATATGTTTTATAATGATACAAGTCCCACTAACATTGGATTGAATGATCACCTAGATTATCTCCCCTTTAATGTTTTTTGTGAAATAACATTCCATACTACTAAATGAATAAAGATATACTCCCTTTGATGGTTTAATATAGAAAATTAAATATGGGTAAATATATAATGTAGGTAACTTGGGAATTTTCTATAAAATAAAAGAAAACGAATAGTGGAATAATGTTTAAAATAGGAATATATATAAATTTAATGATGGTATAAAAATGAAATTGGTTAATTTGGAACTTGAAATACTCATCACATAGATAAATAATTTAGTTTTAACATTCATTATATATATTATTCTAGAGGTGGAATATTCATCGTTATAGACATCCATGAGTTTGGAGAGTCATCAATATTAGAAAAATGAAAAGATAGAGGAGCACCTACATGCACTTAATCTAATACTATCTCTCAATGATTTGTATCCAAGACATTTGGATGATGTAAAAACACCCCTAAAAAATATTTTTTAGTTTATAAGAACTGTAAATATTTCATAGTCAATTTCATCCACTTAATAAACCCATTTACAAATGAAAAGGGTTCAAATAAACTTATGTTCCCCACTAAAAGTCAAGAAGGATTTTATAGAGGAAAAGGTAGAGGAAGTCATGGTAGGCCATGATGTTTAGGAATAATTTATTTTTAATTAATCTAAAAAACTAAAACCTAAATATAGAAACTGTTATGTTATCAATAATAATATTTATATATTCCTTAATATTTTAGGGTCTCATAAAATCCAATTATATTTGATGATGAACTCGTATAAATAACACTATCTAATCAGCATCTAAGTGTGAGTAGGACAGTTCTACCTAACCCAAGACCATAATTGTTTACCCCTAATTTTAGTCAATGTTTGGGATCTTCATCATATTCAACATCATCCTCCAAGGTGGTGAGAAGCATAAATTTAGTAAATGTTGGTCCTTGTCATAGAAGTATAACATTCTAAAAACTGTTTATCCTTTTTTTCATGGAATATAATTTTATATTTTCTTTAAATATCAATGGATATCATGGAATCTATTATTGAATATATTTCAACCCCCAAATAGTTTTAGATTGCTGTTTTTCTGACCAATACATATCAAATAGTTATCATCTCTATATAATGTCATCTGTTCACTTACTTAAGATGAAATTACTGAGAAACTACTATAAAGGGACACGTCATGTTCTATTGTAGAAATTTAATTTACTATGATATTGATTTATACAAAGAACAAATTGATAATGAATTTAGAATCAATATCATACCAATATGAACACTCATGTGTTTGAGTTAGAGTGATTCAAGACTTTCTTCTTATAATTTTAAATGGAGTATGAGAATAATTACTAGATAGTACAAGATTAAATTATTTTTAGATTGCAATTTATTAATCTCATTTTGGTCAATATTGTCATGTTAGTCTATCCATACATGTCATTAAATATATATCATGAATGTTTGTGGATTTAAATTCATAAAGAAGTTCCCTATTCTTAGGATCAGTTTCTATAATAATCCATTAATTTTCATGATGGGGTGTTGTACAATGATAATTCACCCAATATAACATTATAATATCAATTATTAATCAAATTATCTTTAAGATTGAATGAATGAAACAATTGTTATATTAAAACATTCATATATCTACTTCTAATGGACCAAATTTTATCCTATAAATCAATTAAGGGAACAAGTGTAATACTGTTTGTTTCCCATAAACCAAATTGAGGAAAAAATTATAGATATATAGTGTCATTAGGTTATGATGTTCAAATTTTCCATTAATCTAAAACTACTAATCACTTTCATATATTACTATGGTCAATAGTATAATTTTATTGATCTTTTTACACTAAAAGTGGAAATTTCATCTTGATAACCATTATGGATCAATATTTCCCCCAAACATCGTACTATAATATGTGATTGTTAGATATTTAGTCAACCAATCCAATATAACTTGATTTGTTAGATTTGAATCCCAAACCAAGATTTGTGTGATGGTTAGTCACATTTTACCCTAGTCTAATTATTTCAACTTCATCGGTGAACCTAATCTTCCTAAAAAAAATTTGTGACCCCAATAAAGTTATAAATACCCCACATATCATCTCCTAGACATGAGGACATGAGTTACTAATCAAACCCGGATGAGTGTAGAGTGTTTGGAGGTGATATAAATGACGATCTCTTGATATTCAAATAAGGTTACTGAACCACAGTTTATGAACAGTAGTGGGTTAATATTGATATGGATGAAGATTAAAGACCTATGGTGATTAGTGACAATATGACCCCAAAGGAACAAGGAAAGTATATATAAAATTTAAAGAAAAACATAGATGTTTTCACATAGAACTATATAAGAATTATTATATTATATCCCTTTATGGAAAACCATTAATTTCATTTTACAAACAAATACTATGGCTATAAACCACTAACAAGGAGAATGTATCCAACAAAATTTTCAAAAGTGGAAGTTGATGTTGATAAACTAATTAATCCCAAAATAATTTGAAAATATAATTACTTGATGTATATTAGCAACATCATCCTCATCATGTAAAATTATAAATAATTAATTGTAAAAAAATAGGTATCTTAAACAAATTTTCTTGAATGATAATTTCCTGTTAAGATGAAATCATATATACATTTTTCTATCATTTTCTTAATAATTTTCAATTATTTAATTGATAATGCACCTAGTATGTGTTCTTTGTTGTAGGAAATATACTTTCAAGTTTTAGAATGAAAAAATATAGAGAAAACACAAAATTGGATATTACACATCATGGAATTTCATTACACAACGTTAGTGTCATTTCCCAACATTCTGCAATTCGTGAAGCCATGTCATGAATAATTTAAATCCATGAAGCCATTACTCGATGTGATTAACCATTACAAGCTGTGTAACCTTTGATTACAATTCCTAATTTCAAGATAAATCTCGAAGGAAGCTATACATCATAAGACATAGATACACGTGGTGAATGGAGTCAAATTTCTAAACCTATAGTTGAGATTCACAGAAATTCAAAAATTGCAGAAGGAAAATTAAATCATAATTACACGATGTGAAAAACTATTAAAAATCATGTAATATACTGATATTTATCTATTGTAGGTGCACCATATATAGGGTGATGAAAACACTTTTATCTCTCTTTTTTCTCAATTTTCTATCAATTTTCCTTCCACCCTTTCTCTCTAAAGTCGAATTTTATCAAGCTATTTCATTTTTTTTGAATACTCAAGGGTCATGGATTGGTTACCAATAGTTATTCATCCATTTTTGCTTCTCCAGCAAAATGCTATGATCTTTGTCAATTTTCTCTTCAATATTACTTTAATTCATTTTGTGATTGTTCCCATTATGATTTCATGTATGTATTTGATTTGATTGTTATTCCTTCAAGGATCATAGTGCTTTTTATTAATTTAATGTTCTCTAATTGGTTAATCTGAATGGTTTAATTTCCTCCAAACATTTAATCTGATTCTGGGTTGGAATGATAATATGATTTCAATTATTTATGAAGTCATGATTGATTCTATCATGATTAGGTAAACTTATTGGGGCTGGGATTGAGAGATTGGGTGATTTAATCTTTTTAATATTTAATTCTTAACATGGAAATACTAAGGACTAGTAATCAGGATAAATATAAATTGTTAATCTAATTATGTTAAGAAACCTTGTCCATATGGTGTTTGAATGAACAACCCTATCATAATTGAAGTGGAATAGGATCTGACTAATATCCTATGAAACTTTAGGCCAAAGAGGATATGTGTAATGTTTGTAGGTTGTAGTTATCTCTAGACAAAGAACTAACTACCTCCTATATAGATCTAGCTTTTTTGACCATGACCAACTAGTGACCTATACTTGCTTCGTATCCTAGATCTTAGGACCATACCATGTTATAATTAAAGATTATTCATTCTCACAAACCCATAAATTGTTCCTAATCCCTTTCTTAATATCTGATATTTATCCATAAAACTTATTGTATTATTCATTTTCCCATACTCAATAACCTTGAGAGGACTCCTACTTCAGAGTGTTATGATACAAGTTTCCACCTTCCAATCCAAAATATTTGTGGCACCAACCCATCACTACCAACATACTACGCCCTAGTAGAATGTGTAGTTTGGAAACATAAATATAATATTATCATATCCCAGTGAGTTGTATGAAAACTAATACCCTTCTCTACACCTTATTCTCCACTTTTCATCCCTGAAACACCATGTCCACTCAATCAGCTACAAGCAAAGCTGGCACGAAGTAACCAAACCATCGACATGGATATCCTCACTCTTTTGGAGTTTGTAGACACATTTGAGGCTTTAGTTGACAAAAAATTCTTCAGAATAGGTGGATGATCTCACGAGATCTCCTTTACAAAATATGGGATATGCCTTAGAATTTACACATAGGTTTTTCAATATCCTAGGAATTCAATACACTACAACGTGAGCTCCCAAATTATGATTCAAAAATGATTTGGTGGATGACTGCGTAAGATGATCAAACTGAGCATGATCCTAGGATTATTTAATCCACCCAGATCTGAGGCCCAACACTCTCTATCCTACATAGCACCAAAACATGCCTATTTCTCCCCGAGACGAGTCTCATGGAAGTGTCAGCCAAGTTGATGTCATTATTATAGCATCATACATGGGAGACCCTACCTTCCACATGGTATCCCAGTTCAGATTCTATTAAAGAGACCATACTCCAAGGATTCAAGGCACAATGATGGGGGGATCTTTCATTACACCCGTAGCTTGTCATCTTAGTGTTTTTGAAGCCGCCCTTCCACTGACCTCACTCGGGCTGATGAAATCCATTAATATCCTTTTAATGCACAAGATGTTGCTAGTTACCAAGGATAGATACCTCTACTAGTGGGAATAAGAAGTTATGGAGGCTAATGATGAGTCCTTAGGAGATCGTGTAGTAGATTGTGTGTCTGCTCCACCCACCACATCACCTACATCCCTTATAGACCATTTTCACCCTCTAACACCACCTACCCTACTTCTCTACCCACCCCATCAAATCCCGAGGATATAACGGCTATGAACCTATAAATCCTAGAGAATATTCACCAGATCTTCCAATACCTCCTTATTCATTTCTTAGAGTTCTGCCTATTCTCAACCCCTTCGTCACCATCCCCAGCCCCTACTAGTCCCTCCTCATATATCACTCTTTCCCAATCCACTACACCTTCCAACTTACTATTAGATCTGCTACAACCTGATTCTCTCTAGAAATTTCCAGAAATGTAGTCTTAGAAGGGAAAGGGACTAGAATAAACCCCATCCAACAAGGTACCCTTCTTTGGTCTCTCTTCCTAACCAACGACCACACTAGAGTTCGGTACATCACCACCACCCACCACTCCAATAGCTTACAGCACCATGGAACCATCATTAGTAACTGGCCACCCAACCCCTTCCACCATGAAAACCATTGAACATGAGGGGAAGTTGCAACCACACTCCATTTAGGAGAAGACTATCAATGATTTCCTTAATGGAATTGATTTTTCATATTTTACCCCAGTCCAATCCCCCATTTCGTATACTACCAGATGATGATAATTTTTATTTCTAATGATTCCCTTCATAATGTTTTATTGCACTTACTTTCTTTATATGGGATAAATAATTTGATATATTTTACTTGGATCATTTTTTAAAATCATTACGCTTTTATAATAACCATGTCTAGCTACCCTATTTCATTTTTGGTTGTCGATGCACCTGTTCCAACATCTGTCCTTGTCCAACGAGTGACTCATCACCTGGGCATGGTCGAGTGCCAGATCCAGGAGTTTTCCCTTGAGATTTTTGATCACCAGCTATCACCATGTGCACATATAACTTTTCTTCCACATGATATCCATTCTCGGTACGCACCCAACGTGATCAATCCTACCAAAAGAACCCCATATCTTGATGAAACTTCCACTAGAAGCTACAGACGACATAGGAGAGACTGAGACGATGGAAGACAATGCTTGATATATCCTCCATCTATCGGGTCGATGAATTATATTTCTAGATTTTTTTTGGGAGCAACCCATGTTTCATTTTTTATCATTCTTTGTCGTTATGGTTTTTTCATAGTCTTTAATTTATAGTTTTCTATTTTTAACTTTGAGTTACATTGAAGGTTATTATAAATAAATTCTTGGATTATTATCAGATGTCTTTCATTACTATTAAGTATGTGCACCTGCCTATTTTATTGCCTATAGAATGCTTCAACCCTATAGACTAACATTATATCTATTGATTTTTTTTTATTTCTGACACATTTTTCAGGTAGCTCAATTCCAACAAATAGGACAACTCAACTTTACCAATGGATTTCCTCTCTATATAGGGAGATGTTGATTCCTAAACATTTCAATTTTCAAATTTATATTTTAATAATATGAGTTTTATCTGAAAAAACACTCCCATAGTACGTAATATAATATTGTGGAAATTGTATCCTTCTAAGTGTGGGAGGATTATTTATGAGTTTCAATTTCAATATAGTTTAATTTCTACATGTTCTCATTTATCTTGAAGATATTTTTCATTTGGAAGAATGCTTCATGACCAAAACACATTAAAACCATTCAAATATATGAAAAATTTATGATAGAAATTGTTTGAAATAAAAGTATTGTTCATGTTTAGATTATGGGAATGATAACTGATCTTAGTAATTTAACTCAAAATTCAAAATTTTTAAAATTACTTTTAATTGAATCATTACGTGGTTTTATACCTTTATTGATTTTTAGTTTTATTTATTTACATCCATTCACAAGAGGATTCTGGGACCACAATTACATATTCTTTTTTGATCATATTTTTTAAGTGGCACATGGGACATGTAATCTTATCAGAAGATGCATTGATATATTATCGAGGCTATGAATGAATAAATATTATTTAAAAATTATTAAGAAAATATTTGTTGAAATAATTTTTAGTGAGAACAACTTTACATATTTTCTTCATTAAGCCTCTAGTTTACAAGAATGAACTTACAATATGAATTTATTTAAAGCCAATTATCCCTTCCTACCCTGCTCTTTTTATAATGCATGACTTTACTTTGAACAAGTGTGGGGGAATTTTCAGCCAGCCTGGGATGATTTTCTCTATGGAGATGCGTTGTGTTTCTCAACAGACTATTTTTTTATGATCCATTTGTACTTTGTGGTATTTCACATCATTCTTATTCCTTTGAAAATTACAAAAGAAAAAGTAGAATATTTAGGTTGTGTATTAAGAAGGTCAAATTTCACAATTTTCCAGACTGATGAATCCCCTAAAAGATCATATGTGGTTAAAGGATGAATATGAGACCTAAAATAATAATGAACTTCAAAAAATAAAAAGATAAAAAGAATAATAAATAAACATGATACCATTTTCACTAACTTGATTTATATACATGGATCCAACTTGAGTTGTTGGGAGTGTGGTCATATTTTAGGTATGGATGAGTCATTTCATTACACTTATATTGACGCTCATGCATTATAATCCAGTTTCATTCCTCCATTTTGAGATTGTTTTTTATTATTTACCCAGCTTCCCATATCCTCATAGTTATGTGATCCTTAAATATAAAGCCCTCATGATTGATTTTGTTTTCTTCTTTACAAAGTTAATATGATAGAGCCAATGAAGGACTATGGTTAAGGGAATATACTTACGGTGTGAGAATAACACTGATTTTATTTCACCCTGAGTGATGATAGAAAATTTATTATGAGGTAAATTACAAATTGGTATATAGTTCAAGGAATAGATAATAATTTTTAATTAAAAGATTAATAATTGTCTTAATGAATTGTGCTATGAGGCTTGACTAATTTTCTATGCATGGATGATTCTGTTGAAAGAATTTTCTTCTTACACTGAGTTTTATTTATGTTGTAATAATGAATGTTTCTTATTTTTACAAATTTATGACCCTATAAAATCAATGTTGATATAGTTTTTCTTGAGAAAAAGAAATAGTTCATGTGTGGGGTAATTCAATAAGATTAATTCAGATATAAATTTTTCTATAATTTTATTGAGTATTTTTAATGATTTACTCAATAATTCACCTAGTATGTTTTATTTAGTACAGGAAATGTGATTTCAAGGTTTCAATGTAAAAATGAAGAAAAGACCCAAAATTAGCTATCACATGTCATGAAACGTCATTACACAATGTGTAGTGTCATTTCACAACATGTTGTATGCCATGAAGCCAAGTCGTGAAGTATTTTATGCCCTGAATCCATTACACAACATTATTCACCATTATATGTCATGTAACCTTGGAATTAAATCCCCTCTATTATGATAATTCCTGGTGAAAGCTAAATGTATTGAGACCTAGATACAAGTCGTGAAAGGGGTCAAATTTCCATATCTATAGTCTATATTTGTGCAAGATTCATATAGATTCAAAAAACATAGATAGAAACTCGTATTAAAATTGAATGACATGAAACACCATTACACGTTGGGTAATATCCCAATATTTACCTAGAGCAGGAAAAGCGCAAACCGATTTACAACGTCATAATGATCTCACTTGTTTTTCTATATTTTCTCCCATTTTTTCTTCCTCCATTTCCCACTAAATTCAATTTCTACCATGTTTTTTATTTTTATTATGATTACTCTTGTGTCGTTTAATGATTTAAAAGTGTTATTAATCCATTTTTTTCATCTCCAACACCATTCTACACACGTTTTTCTATTTTCACATAGATTTTCATCAAAATCATGTTGTAGTTGTTGTTATTCTAATTTCATGTATGTATTTGATTTTATTTTTATCGTTTCAAAGATAATAGTGCTTATTCTCAATTTAATGCTCACTAATTTTTTTATTTTAATCATTGTATGATTTTAAATCGTTTAATGTCAATATGTCTTAACATGATAATCATGATTTGAATTCATTATCTATTTATGATCGATACTGTCATGAGTAGCTAAAAAGCATTGAGTAGGGATCAAGAGTAGGGGTGAATGAATATAGTTATTATTTAATTCCCAACATGGTAATATTATGGAATAGTAACGAGGATAAATAAAAATTATTAATCTGATTCATTTAAGTAACCCTGACCATGGGAAATTTGAATGAATGACAATGTCCCGATTGAAGTGGAATTGGATATTGCCAATAACATATAACTCTTTCTTCTATAGAGACTAAGTGTAATGAATATAAGTTGTAGTTATCTTCAGACAAAGGAATAGTTTCCTCATAGATAGGGCTATTTGGTATTACTATGATCAACTAGTGACCTCTTCTTTCTTTTCAACCTAAACCTTATGTAATTTCTAGGACCAGGATGGCACTAAAATGTACTCCGAGCCTAGTTGGACACATATCATCAAGTGAATCTTCCAAAATTCTAGAGGATTCTAACTAGTAGTGAGGTCCTGAGTGATTCAATTGGGAGTATAATCCCTCATTATCAGAGTTTAATAGATTATAAATATCTTATAAGTAGTGGAAGAAGTAATACAATAAAATATAGACAGACAATAGAAGACTGATAAATGACAACATTAGAATATGTCTCATATATATAATGATGATACATTTCATTTTTCTATAATGAAGCATCCATAATAGGAATACAAGGAAGATGTAAAATACACATAACACAATCACAACATGGCCAAAAGAATCCCAGTAGTATCATAGGCCTCAGCGTGGTCCCATGCCCTCTTTATCCTAAGTATCATATAAAGCACCTATAGGAGGGCCCTTCCAACTATCATTTTCTACAGTCATATAATTTTTTTTGGGTTCAAAAAGTTTACCTAAAAATGGTCTGATATATAATCCCATTAGGAAACCACCCATGTGTTTTTTCTATTAGATTGTGAATATATATGACAGGAAATTTACAATAAAAAAAATTGAACAAGGAATTACACAAAATTATACATCTAACAAGAACTGGTTTCAATTTACGTTAAATTCATATCCATTTAACAATTAAATTAATTTTAATTTATAAGTCTCAAGATCTAGATCAAGCCTAGAATACCCCATATAATTGGTAGCTCAACAGATGCCTCATAAGTCCATATAAACAAACAAGTCAGGACTGACTCCGAGCTTCTACATGGTCTGGGAAAACAGATAATAATATTCATTTTGATCCTTATTTAATTTAGAACCTGAGCCTTTCAGTTACATTCCTATGTTTTAATTCAAGCATCACTAAAGTTTTAATATCATACAACACCCTAAAAGCCCGTCCCTGGAGAATCTCTTAGGAACCCGATATCATTCTAGATTAGGTATAATGTCCCAGCCAATCATTTTTGTCCTTATCCCTTCACATGAATCCCATGTATTACCTTTAGAATAATAGTCAAATTCCCTTTTAGAGATCATCCATGGAATTATAATAAGAATCCACCTATCACTCAATATATAATCCAAGCCTCAAAGAGTCAATCCATGTAATCCCTCAATGGATCTATGTATCACCCAAGGATTAATCACATTTAACCATTGAATGTGTCTATGGAATCCTAATGTGTATCCATGTATCACCCAAGGTATAAAGGTCAAAAATACATTAGTTTATATATGGAATTCAAATTTGAATCCATGTATCATGCACGAATATTTATCATTTAATAAATTCAATTATATTTAACATTTTATTTAACATGCCAAGCTAAAAACCAAGGTCATCTAACCATCTCACCTAAAAAGGCGTATCAATACTTGGCCAACCTCAAAGGGATTCTCCTTCCAATTAATCATGTCGAAATAATTCATATAACAAGTCTCACATTCATGAAGAACTAATAAATGTTTTCAAATTCATTTAATTAACATGGTAACATTGTGGAAATGAGCTTCCCACACTTAATCAATCCACTATATAGCATCGTCTCAACATTTCTCACAAGGGCTAGTAATTCCAGGGCCATTAAAACACTCACATAATAATTTTTAATATAAAATTACTAATAATCATATCAATATAGAAAATTTATTAATTATAACATAAATCACATGAAAAAAAAAACAATTAGAGCAATTCAATCCAATTTCACCAATTCAATTCATAGACTGTACTTTACTCACATGCGAAAGGAAATTAAAGATAAGCAAGCTTAAATGAGAAATTAAGTACATGGGGAAAGGGGAAATTAAACCATCCCATAACCATTAACCAATTAAATTACAATTCTAAAACAGTGCAATTTCATCTATAAAAAATTTCATTATTAGCAACCCAAGAAATGGATAAAGGCACACTTCAAAGGGGTGACCAAGGAGTAAAGCCATAAATGGTCCATTTAAGGAAAATAACCCATAGAGGGGTCCTATTTCAAGTAATAAAACCCATTAAATTCATTAATTGTCCTATCCAATTACCTATAACATTTAAAGTAATAAAAGGGTACAATTTCAAATTATAGCGACACCCAAAAAATGAGCATGCGACCTGATGACATAAATAAGCATATCTACTTTTAACGAAAACCACATAACCACTTACCTTAGGCTTGTGATTGATAGCTCATACAAAATAGTCATAGTTGAGATCTATCAAGGAATACCCCTACTATTTGGACTAAATAAGACCAATCATAGGTTTAAAAAGAAATTTTAATTTAATTAAAAATTTAAAAATTTCCTACAATGTAGGGATCACACAGTTTGAAAAAAAGTACAGAAACTATGAATGAATTCCTATAGCCCTAGGAATTTAAAATGGTTACCCTTCACATTTTATAAACCATGTCCAAACCATGATAAATTCCTCTATCAGAAACTACTAAAAATAAAAACATGTCTCATAGTTGTGCAGCTCCTCTTTTATGATTTAACCAAACTGTGCGGCCTATAAACCCATACTGTAAAGCATCAAATGATTTAGTAAAACCATGCAACCTACCCCACATAGTTTTCACTAATCGTGTACCAGGCTAAAAACACACCAAAACTTGGGATTTAGCTCTAAACCATCCCCAAACACCCCTGAGACCTATATGACCCTAACATGCATCCACATTAGGCCATATTTAAGAATTAAAACTGATAATTTATGTAAAATAAGAGATTATTACCTCAAAGAAGATCTAGGTTACTACTCCTTAGGACCACACCGAGATATAATTAAAGATAATATATTATCCTAAAACTGGAAATTGTTCCTGATCCATTCGTAATATCCAATTTGTATCCATAAAACTCATAGACACATCCACTTTCCGAAACTCAATCATATTGACTGGACTCCTACCACAAAGGGTTATGAGCCTAATTCAAACTATCCAATCCAAAATACTCATGGTACCATCCCCTTACAATAATTATATTACACCCTAGTGGCTTTTGTAGTTTTGGAAACATAAATATAACATGACTGCAACCCACATGAATTAAATGATGCGTGTAGGTGTGTCATTTACAATTCCTGATCATGAAAGTAATGGTCAATGAAAAACTATATTGTATGACTTCTCCTTCATGTGTAGGTATTCAATTATTAAACAGATCAAAATGGTCCCTCAATCTATAAAGTACACAACACTTTTGAAACCCAAATGGTTATAATTTTATAATATAATTCATTTTCTCTTAATGAATTAGGTTGCTAAAAATAAATATTGCATGAGACATAAATGAAATCCCATTCTAGGAAAGACAATAAACTATAATTTTCATGATCTAGTGTCAACGTCACAATCAAAAAATGATAATCGTGTTGAACATGAAATAGTGTGTATCAAAACAAGGAAATAAAAGATGAAAATGAAATCCATAAAATGTTTATTTGTGGAAACATCAAGGGAAATCAGTAGTAATCTATTATGCCATCATGGAATCAATTTGTTCCTAAAACTTCCAAGGAAATACGTTATATTTTACCTCATCAAAACCATAATGAGTTCATATTAATCCTTGAATATCTTTCATATATCAAGAATTATTTAACCAATATTTTTGGAAGGTGATTTCACTTTATAATGCTAGTGAATAATATATCTACCTGTCAGTGGAATGGATAATATTATAAGGACATAAATGACCTCAAAAGTACCTTTATTACTAATTAGATTTGATTTCTTCATTAAAAGGTAAGTTGAGGAACCATAATGTGTAATATATAGAGTGATCTATGGGACCGTCCTTCCTCAAAAGAATGATTTAGGAAAGGAAAATTGCCACTATTATCATAGATGGTAAATATTGGATGTCTAGAATTAATATTATGACCTCAAATAGTGTCACCTTTCATATATCTTCATAGTGCAGTTACCAATACATTATTTTCAACACTATGAGGTACATTTGATCTTTCACTCAATTAAATTAGGTATATCCTCTACAACTCAATGATAAATAATAATCTATCATAATGGGTAGTATGATTTTATAGTTTTTAATATATTTTGTGTCTCAAAAGGCTACCAAGTTATAATCATATTTAGATTCTATCATGGAAAACCCTATCTATTTAAAATTAAAGTTGTATTTGCTAAACCCTGATGAATATGTATTATTTATACATGAAAATATGTAATCATGGGAGTAGTATATTAAAAAAACTTCAAAGATCCATCATGTTAGATGGATTCAATCTCTAAATATCCACTGATTTTTATTAAAGATTCTATTCATCTCTAAAAATAATAATTTTTTTCCAAGCTCATTTTTAATATCAGAAAGTTTCACCGATAATGAGGAATAATATCAGGCCTTCGTTCTAGGCTTGGATATAGAATTAAAGATACCATTTTCTGGATTTATAATCAAACGTGATTTAGAGTATGTCACTAAAAAATCAATAGATACTATTATATAGTGAAGGATCAGTTTATTCCATTTCTTGTTTACATAAAGGGGATGATATAAGAATTTCCCTCTGATATATCTGTATATCACATCCCACATTCACTAAATACCAATCATGTGAACCATTCAGTGAAGCTACATTGATAGCATATCCAAATATGGATGAAACCATCATTCCCATTAAATATTAAAAAATGGTATTTCCCTTCATAAATAATGAAATTTAAGAGATTAATGTGATACACACAACCCCTAATCATGTTGATCATAAACCCTTACTAATTGAAATCACAATTGTAAAGATGTCACCAATTATACAATACCTCTAAAATTTAGTTCTTGTATGAGACCGAGCCAAGAAGGTATAGATCCATCATTAGGAAATAGTTTTTCCCTTTATAATGGATCATATTCCCATAATGTTCCATAAAAAAGATCCTTTTATGATTTCTTCCTAATGTACAACTAAACAGGAGAGACCATCCACAACTGGAAATTAGACTATTTGCGACGGGACGTGGACCGGCCATAAATAGTTTCCCTGAGATTAATTTAAAAATAGTATTTGTGACAGGTGGTCCCTCTAACAAAAGGGCCCATCAAAAATATATTAAAATAATATTAATAATAATAAAATTGAATAAAATAATATTATTAAAAATATAATATAATATTAGATATTAATAATAAAATAATATTGGAAAATAATAATAATAATAATAATATAAATAATCTTAATATAATAATAATAATAAAATAATTTTATTAATTATAACAGTAATATAATAATAAAAATATAATAAAAATATAATAAGAAATATTATTATTATTAATGAAATAATAATATTAATATTAGTAAAATAAGAAAAAAATATAAAATAAGAAAAAACTCAATATTTGTAAACATTTAAAAAATAATAAAAACAAAATAATAATAAATAATTGATAAAAAAATATAAAAAAATTAAATAAAGTATTAAAATAATAAAATATTAATAAATAATAAAAAATGTAGTGTTCAAAACAATATAAAAAACGCCATATATAAAAATGTAAATATTTAATATTACAAAAAAATTGCACTCAAATGTTTTATCATAAAAAAAATATCACAAGGTGGATCTCAAGGAGCTGGTGGAGATGGTGGAGGGAACTCTATCCCTAAACCACAAGTCATATGTCGCATGTAATATATCTGCTCGTGCTACTGCTACTGCCATCGATGCATCTTCTCTGGCTGCTGCTACTGTCATCAGAGCTCTTCCTGCTGTTGTTGCGGCCATTGGTGCATCTCATGCTACTTCCATTGAAAAATATCATCCTGCTCCCTATAAATTATATTTATAAGCTCACCCTAAGCTTGCATCTTCTCCTGATACAATACAGTAGATGATGATGAATCTCGAATATCTCCTCTTGAGTTGGATTCCAATGTCGTAGTGATACCATAATAACTCTCAGGAATCAATCAAGAGTTGATACCGAAAACATAGCCATTCTCAAAGGAATAATGGGTTGCTTGCATCCGTGTCACCTTATGAAAATGGTGGGTACTGGTATTCTCCTTGGTCTTAGCCTGACTCACAATACGTGACTGAGATGTCGCAACCTCATATGACTCCTTCAATTTAAATTTGAAATTGAAATATTTAAAATATTATTGGCTGTTAACTATAAAAATCAAAAAAATTATACTAACCACAATCTAAAGCTATAGATCACATCTAATCTCTCATGTGACCAGATTATTGTACATCCTCCTATAAACATCGAACTTCATAACATCAGGATGTAGGATTTCCTATTTGAATAAAAAATAAACTTCTACATTTAAAGTTATTTACATTATTTGAAAAAAGTTATTGCCATATGTTTTCTATGCGTATTGAATGTACGACTATAAGCTTGATGCTTCACCTCCAATCTCCCCAGATTTTGTCTACCTATCGAGGATCTCCTCTAAAAAATCTACCTAACCAATTTGAACATAATCCATCCCAAACCTTCGATGAAATGTAATCAGGTCGGTGGGTGTGATTAGACTCATCAATCTCTATAACTCCTGCATTTTTCATTGTTTTCCTACTCAAATTATGAAAAAATTGACAATAACGCTCACCCATAAATCCCTCTAAAGCCTTCCAGATTGTGTCACACATTCTCTTGTCAATAAGATACCATAAACCCTAAAAATAATATATAATATCATATTACTAAAAAAATAAATTTTTAAATAAATATTATTTATTTATGTACCATCCAATGATCGAATATGTGGTGCCTAACATCAATGGGAATCTCATCTCATGTGACCCAAGATTCAGAAAAAATAAATTGTACAATAAATAGATCCCCTTTCCAATAGTTATGTTTGAAAAGCTGTGAAAAAAAACACAAAATAATTAAACAATTAGTAAATAAATAAATTAATGAAATCTAACCAAAATGCAGAGGTAAACATAACTCCGAATGTGTAGATCAAATCCTAGACATGGACGCTGCTCATGGATAGGGTCAATAATCATCAATCACACAAGACCATTACCCATTTAAGTACTCCCTATACTTCCAGCAGTCTAATGGTTAGATGATCCAACTTCCTTCTCATCCATAGGTAGATCATCCTCATATAACAGACAAAATAGATCCTCATCCATCTGAAAAATGAAATCAATGTTGTTAGAAAATAGTTTAAAGAAACTATTATATATAGATATTTATTACATATTATTATAATCAGTATTTAATAGTTCCAATTTTCATCTTCATCTTTGTCTTAATAACTTATAATGTCAATGTATTCATATTCCCCCTCAGCATCATCAATTTCCATATGAGTTTCAGTTTCATCATCTCTTCTTATTTAAAATTGATTTCTAACATCATTAACATCATCGTTACTATCAACCATAAACTGTGGGGTGCCATCATCAATATTTTTATCTTTTCATGAAAAACATGGATTCGGAGCAGTATCTTGAAAAATTTCAAATACATCCACTTCAACAGAACCACATTCACTTTGTGTAAGTTGATTTTACTGAGATTTAAATTTTATTATGATACACCAATCACCCAACTAATTTGAAGTATTATAGAAAATTTCATAATAAATTTTATGTGCCTCATGAGCTAAAAAATATTCATTAAGGAAAAGAATAATTTTATATTTAATATCAACGATTACATGGGTTGGATGAACACACGAGCCTCTCTCAGCATCCAACCACTAACATTTAAACATCATTATGCTATTCTATGTCTGATAACAGAATTCAATAATTTCTTCGAGCATTATGGAAAATTAAACATTAGTTTCTCTATGATTAGATCCTCCCAAGAAGACACCACTATTAATTATTATTTATTCCACATATGCACATGTATGAAATTGAAAACCATTTAGGACATATGAATTACAAAATTTAACCATTTTGGATGGTGTTTTACTCAAGACACACAATTGATTATCAATTATATCAACTTGTTGAGATAATTGACATTTTTTAAAACAATTATCAATATATCTTTTAATAAATTTATTTTATATTTTAAATCCTAAACTATTTATGTTTCCATTTTTTGAAACCAGTAGGAAAAATTATTTTTCTAACGTTCTTCAAGACAAAATTCTATAATTTGTGGAAGTTGTTTCTTGATATGATTATCATATAACCTATAAATAAAATAATATTAATTTACTGTAACAAATATTATAGAATACATGATAGGATAACTCATAGTAAAAATTGTTCCATTTCGTCACATAATACTAGAACATATGAATGAGCTTTGTGATTTTCATTATATGAAAGCCAATGTTCTTTAACACCACTGAATCCAAGTTTAGGATGACTAAAAACTAATAATTGATTTCTCATTTCATCACCAACATTTACCAAGTTATGGCCCATTCATTTGTGTTTTGAGGGATATTTAGATTCAAA
This sequence comes from Viscum album, assembly GCA_963277665.1. NCBI lineage: Eukaryota > Viridiplantae > Streptophyta > Magnoliopsida > Santalales > Viscaceae > Viscum > Viscum album. The sequence goes on along the minus strand of OY728129.1, from coordinate 406,187,083 downwards.
ATAATGAGGAAATAAAATATAAATTTCCTCTTGTAAATAAGCTTCTACAATTGATCCTTCAACTGATACTTTGTTAGTTTATTTTTTCTTCAATTTTTGTATCCATCTCTGAAATGGGTACATCCATCGGAACTGTAAAATACCTCCACATTTTTCTTCATGCCTAAAATGTAATACAAAATTTTATATTGAGTCATAGAAAGACAATGGGATGATTTTTTCTAGTTTACATAAAAATAAAAAAACATCTTCTTATTGTATTCTTAATGCATTGTAGTCTGTTGTTTATGTAGAAATTTCATGGAAAATATAAGATATGTTTGTTATCTCCTCCCAAATTATATAATTAAACCAACCTCTTAATCCAATGGAATGAAGTCTTTCCATTATTAAATGACAATAACGAATTTTTAATCTAGTAATATGACCATTTCTGACACATCTTTCCAAATTGGATGTATAACCATATAGTAGTGTCAAATCTAAAATAGATTATGAAAATAAAAATTAATATTTATGGAAAGTTTATATACTACATTTTTATTCATTAGCGTTTTTGATCTGACATTTTCAAACTATTCATGTTCTGGTCACCTTCAAATTTGGGAAAGATCTAATCACAACATTACATTATCTTTTTTTTTTGTACTGGGTGTATCCATAATTTTATGAAATAAATTATCAAAATAATTCTTCTCAATATGAATGAAATACAACATGTGATGGAACAACAAATCAATCCAATATAGCAGATCCCAAAAATGAATTATTTTATCTGATTGTGTTCTTTCTCAAAGCAATCCATTTGTTTTGGTTTATTGTTTGTCCAAATGTGATGGGAGGTAATGAAAATAAAATTGATTTTACCTCTATATATGAGATCATTGTTGGAGTTTCATCTCTTTCAATTGTAACTTTTCTGAAATGATATGTGTTTCTCTGAAAAGGATGATCAGTTAGAAGGAATCTATGATGAAAATCGAAAAAAAAATTCCATTGAAAAAAATAAATGCTTTTATGTCTCTCATATAGTATAGAAATTATTTCGGAATATGTGTACTCTGGCTAGATAACCTTCCATTTCCTGGTAAGTTACTAATTTTCCACATCAATGAAGCTTTCAGTAGGAAATTATATTTCACAGCAACACATATGTACTGACACCATTACTCCATAATGAATTTAACTCATCAGTCAGTGGTTTAAAATAAACATCAATATTCTGTTTCAGATGTCTTGAAATTAATAAGATCAAAAAGATATATAGATCCTTTATCGACATCTATGGACATATGTTATATAGAGTTATAAAGATATGACAATAATAATATGGACTACTGTAAGAACCAAATGGATGGGAACCATTAGTAAAAATACTTAATTGAATATTTTAACATTATAATGAAATAGATAGATGCACTTTGTCAAAAAAATTCCAAGAATCTCCATTAGAGGGATGATTTAAGATTTTACCAGTTGAAAAATTGGTTTTGTTCCTTGACATCAATGCCACTATGTTATGAGACATAAATAAACACTACACTATGGGTATGAGCGATAAATATCTCAACTATTTTATAGGAATAAATCTATACTTTCCTAGTTGAGCCTCTTTATACCTCGATTCTCCACATAAAGAACTACTATACAATGACTCATTTTCATAATAATATAATATGAAATCATTTGAACATGCATTAATTTTCTAATAACCAACACCCAAATTATGAAGTAGCCTAATCTTCCCATAGGTATTTTTAGGCAACACATTTCTTTTAGGTAACATTTTTTTAACCAAAGAGAATATCTGATCAAAATATAAATTTGAAATTCCATTATCGGATTTAATAGCCATAAATTTTCCAACCGCTTAAAATTTTCTTATCTTTCATATAGGATATAAGGCTTCCTTAACAGACCTCAAAAACTGAAAATATTTAGATGGTTTCAACTCAAAAGTTAAATCAACATCATCTAGAGTTTTATTTTGTTGAAAAGACAGACCTGCCACATCATGTACTATATTTTGAAACTATGACGGATTTGTAACCAAATTATTAGTATCTTCCTTAGAATTAGATTCAACATGTTGATACAAAAAAACATAATCTGCTTGAAAACCAAAATTCAATAGATGACATCCAACGTTGTCAGATGTTTCGAACATCCTCAGAGCACAATTTTTTACAAGTACACTAAATTTTACCTTCTGAAGCAATTACTAGTTCTGATGATGCTAATGATAATAAATCTTCAACACCCTCAAACATATACAAGATTTGAAATAGAACGATTTGGATTCCTCCAATTATTTATCCATGCATGATAATCTAATAAGGACCATTATCGAATTTCATGTTCCTCATTTCTATGTAAAATATAAAATAATTTGTTTTTTGAATAATTTGATATAAGAAAAATACAATCCAAAAAAGAGGCTACATTTAAATTCACTTTTCTAGAAAATTATAAAAATTTCTTTTATTTAATAAATATTTATAGTATTTTTTAAAATTTAAAATAATCTACAATATTTAATATTAATTTATAATAATTACATCTAATTATTAGTAATTATATCTTATTTATACTAATTACTATTAAATAAGAGCGATACAATTTCCAACAGATTGGCAGTAACTCTTTTTCCAGATAGTTCAACTCCTTATAACTTTCTTTGACTAAAATAACTATGAAAAATATATTCTGATGTATGAATATCTACTTTTTTATTCATGAGAATGTAGATCAGGGAGGCCTCACCATACTGCTCTTCATTATCATACATACAAAACTGGATACTAGAATATTAGAAAATATTTTTCATATTGATTTCAGTTGAAGAAAGTTTCAAGCATTAAAGATTTTAGGAAAAATATCCTCCCTTTCCTAACTACTCATCTCCTTGCAACATTATCTCACTAAAATCAGTATGAAATATATGTTCATACATACACATATCAATTCTCGTGAATAAAAATATGGATATCCATACATTGGAGTAGATTTTTCATAGATATTGCAATGAGAGAAAGTTACAAAGAGATGATCCATAATGTAAAATGAATTTCACCAATCCACTAGAAATTGTGCCAACTTACTATGATTTATTGTGAATTATTTTTAATTATGGCTAATTATTGTGAATTATTGATAATTAGTTCTAATTTTATCTAATTATATCTATTTATTACTAATTTCTGCTAATAATTTCTATTTATTACTAATTATTGCGAATCATTACTATTTATTGCTCTTTATTTCTATTTATTCTTTTTATTTCAATTTATTTCTATTTATTGCTAATTATCATAAATCACTCCAAATTGTTCTTTTTTATTCATAATTACTCTTAATAATTATTTATCACTATTTATTTCAATTTATTACTATTTGTTACTATTTATAAAAATTTATTACAACTTATTAATATTTATTAATACTTGTTACTAATTATTACTAATTATTACTATTTAAATATTTATTACCATTTATTACTATTTATTACTTTTTATAACTATTTTTACTAATTATTACTAATTTTTAATTATTATTACCAATTATTACAAATTATTAATAATTATTACTAATTATTACTATTTGTTGCTATTTATTACTATTTATTACGATTCATTACTATTCATTACTATTTCTTACTAATTATTCCCAATTAATCCCAATTAATCCTAATTATTACTAATTATTCCTAATTAACACAAATTAATACAAATTATTACTAATTATTACAAATTGAACCTATATATTACTAATTATTTCAAATTATGACTAATTATATCGAATTAATCCTAATTATTACTAATTATTACTAATTAATCATACTTATTTCTAATTAATCTTAATTATTACTAATTATTACTAATTAATACTAATTAATGTTACTAATCAGCACTAATTATTAGTACATATTACTAATTATTACTAATTATTTATAATTATTACTAATTATTGCTAACCATTACCAATTATTCCTAATTATTACTATCTAGTCCAATTTATTACTATTTATTCTTATTTATTACTAATTATTACTAATTATTACTAATTATTACTAATTATTACAAATTTTTACAAATTATTACAAATTATTACTATTTATTACTATTTATTACTATTTATTACAATTTATTACTAATTATTACCAATTAAACCTAATTATTACTTATTAATCCTAATTGTTACTAATTCATCCAAATTATAACTAATTAATCTTAATTATTACCAATTATTCAAAATTATTTCTAATTGTTAATACTTATTACTGATTATTACTAATTATTACTAATTATAACTAATTAATCATAATTGTTACTAATGAAGCCTAGTTGTTACTAATTAATCCTAATTATAACAAATTAAACCTAATTAATCCTAATTATTACAACTTAATCCAAATTATTGCAAATTATTGCTAATTATTTCTAATTATTTCTAATTATTTCTAATTATTTCTAATTATTTCTAATTATTACAAATTATTCATAATTATTACTCATTATTCTCAATTCTTGCTAAATATTATGAACTAGTCATATTTATTCTTAATTATTACTAATTAATCATATTTAATCCTAATTATTACTAATTAATCATAATTACTACTAATTAATCATAATTTTTACTTAGTGTTTCTAATTATTACTAATTATTAGTAATTAATCCTAAATATTTGTAATTAATCTCAATTATCATTAAATAATCCTAATTATCACTAATTAATCATAATTATTACTAATTATTCCTAATTATCACTAATTATTCTGAATTATTAATATTTATTACTAGTTATTAATAATTATTCTTCATTATTACTAATAATTACTAATAATTACTAATAATTACTAATTATTACTAATTATTACTAATTATTACTAATTACTCGTAATTATTTCTAAATTTTACTAATTAATCATATGTAATACTAATTATTAAAAATTATGACTAATTATTTTTAGTTATCACTAATTATTACTAATTATGACTAATTATTAATATTTATTAATATTTATAAAATATTAATTTCAATTTACTACTTATTAATGCTAATTTTTCCTAATTATCGCTAACTATTAATAATTAATAATATTTTTTCTAATTAATAATAATTACTACTAATTAATAATCATTAATATAATTATTAATTAATACAAATTTCTACTAAACAAACGTATTTGTAAAAAAAATAAAAATAAAATGATCTAATTGTAATTTAATTTAATTACAGCTAATTAACCATAATTATAACAAATATCAAATAAATTGAATTAACAAAAAAGTAAAAGAAGTAGATAAATAGCTTAAAACTGAATCTTTTGGTTGATTTATTTCGTGACTATTAGTGTGATTTAAAATGTTTAACATAGAAAAACATTGAAAGATAAAATATAAGTAGAGGGGGAGAGAGAAGTAGAGAAATGAGTGGAATGAGTGGGAACATAGATGAGGGTATGTATAAGTTAGATTAGTTGAGACATGGTTATTTGCGACGAGACCCGTCACAAATACTAACACCCTATTAATTAGGGGTGGTGGTTAAAAATATATTTATGACGAGACCTGCCGGAAAAACCAACATGATGATATACTATTTCCGACGAGAGATAAATGTTGTCGAAAATACTAAAAAACGTTGTCGTGTATTTTTCAAAGGGCTTTTATGCTCGTCGCAAATACCCTTCCCGCGATTTTCTACGCAACTCACACCAAACTTTGGGTGATAGGTACCATTTTCCAATCACATATAACTAATTATTTGCAATGGGAAGAGGGTCTCATCGTAAATTGTCCCTCTCGACAGACTATTTGCAATAGGACACTTCCCCGTTGTAAATACCAAATGTTTCTGTTGTGATCATTGTCATGAATGAAGTTCATATCTCGTCTTGTAGCAGTCACCATTTAAGAGTCATTATCTTCTATCATATTAATATACACCAATACTTTTTAACTAAAATATGTTATAGGGATACATGAAACTAATTTGTAAATTCCACTCTTGTTAGTTATATGAAAAAAAATCTTCACCCAATGAATTGGTTCACAGTGCCAAATATTCATAGTTATTCAACGTTTAAGAGATAGACATCCTTCGGTCATATCCACTATCAATATCCAATTGGTTGAAGTATGTCCTTACTATGACTAATTTCTTCTCCTAGTTTTCTGAGGATATCATCCTCAAATAATTTGGAATTAAATATGGAATTTATTTCATGAATTATAATATCATCACTATATTTTATATCCCTTACACAATACTGAAAAACAATATAACCCATTTATTTTTTTAATTTAAAATTCGATATCAAGAATATAATACTTAGTCCAACCACTCATCCCATTATAATGTATGGTGAATAGACAGATAATGGCCTTTAATAAATATCTATCTAATATCCATTTAAAGATGGTGGATAAATATTAGAAATATTTTATGGATAGTCTTCTATATACCCTATAGGGTTATCGCTCCATAAAACATATTGGAACACAGATGACCCCATATTCTCATGTATTCAAAATTAAGGTAGTCCTAACAATTGAGGCCCAACATAAAATTCATATGGCAATCTATAATCAAATATTTGTAGTTGAAATTTCATATATATTAATTGATAAAATCAGACATATCAATAGGAAATGGTTTTGCACTCTACACAGACTCCAAATCCATTAGAATCAATTCATGAGAATATTCAACATGTTCACCTCCGCTCATCCATCCAAATAGAACTTGTGTTTTCCACGGTAACTTCTACAATACCTAAAAATAATCCCCCGAAACTAGATATCAGAAGTAAATAAATCTATATAACACATAACACCTTCTCCAATGGACATTATTCCATGATTATAATTACTGGAGAAGATAACACTCTTATCACAAATGGAATGTTTCTCAAGAAATATTTTTTATTATATCACAACGGGTACATGAAATACTTTTTTGGAGACTTGAAACTATATAGAAGATTAGTCTATTCTACATGACATTAAAATACATGATTAAAATGATTACATATTTTAACTTAAACTATTTAGAGTGGTATATCCAACATGAAGATAAAAATCTTAGAGAGGGAATTTTGAATTTATAAAAAAATAAAAAAATGATCTCAAATATATGAACTTGATATACATGAAGGTTTTATTTTCTTAAAGAATTAGTGGCTATGGATACAATCATTAACAAGAATTTTATGGTTCACCTATCATAAGATAAAAATAAATCCTTACAACATAAAAACTACGTGTTTCTTGATTCCTACTAACTTAGGGAATATAGTGATGATAGTATCTCAAATCCTAGAACAACCATTTTTCCATCTTCATCCCTGAACATTCTCGGAGTATAGGATACACACTAGATCAGGTTAGGTCTTCCCATGGCCATTCCTGATTATGTAACTATATTTGATTTTCAAAGTGTTGATACATAGAATAATAAAAAACAAGAATGGGAATTTTTTTACATTTATACCAGTAATTCATTTTCACATCTTTCATCATAAAATGTTAGTTCAAGAAGAAGTAATTTTAAGTGGATATCAAAGTAAGGACGACTTTTAAAGGTTCTCATTTTCATTGATTCATTAGTGAAAAGATCTAGTATAAAAAACACAGGATTATTATAAAATTCATAATCAATCATTTTCTGATTTACAAGTTTAATATAGAAGAACCCTCAATACTTTGTCATTTATATTATCATAGGATAAAAATACAGAGATAAAATGATATTTAAATATTCTATAATAAATTCTCACACATCTTTTTCATCATTATAAAATATGAAAAATTAATATTGGGGACCTGATGCTTGGATTTTGGAAAAAAACGACATCATGATCTATGAAGTATAAAGAAAACAAAAATCATTTCAATTTTTCCTATATATTAAACTTATTTTTATGTATTTTTATTATATATGTATGTTTTTTATTCTATATATGAAATTTTATAGCTCTATGTTTATCTCCAATTGGTATGGAATCAACTTCTTATTCAATATCTTTGATAATTCTTAAAATGCTGTTAGTTATTCCTTGATAAAAAAAGACTATCTTGAAGAAAAATCAGTCTCTCCCTTATAAGGGTTTACTAAATCTCTACTAATAGACATGAAACAATAAACTACATTAAAAAATTAAAAAATATTCAATAATGGTGATATAAAAAACCATAAAAAATAAAATCAATGTAAAATTGTGTCTTATAAACATCTTGAATGATAAAATAAAAAATGTAAAGAATAAATCTAATACAAAAACTACTTGTTCTATATGAATCATGTTTTTGTCGCAGGATTTCATGGGTCATGTGTCTAAGAATGTGACACTACTAAACAATTCATGCTTATTACCCGAATGGACTGAATGCCTTCTTTTTTAAATGATTTTTGATAACCTCCCTTTCAAGGGATGACGGGAAACCCTTATAAGGCCCATAGGATTAAAGATTATATAACCCATTGGTCCTAGTGAAATATACATACTATAACTACATATAACTGCTCCTCCCCAGCTTCTTCATCTTGATGTTATCTCTACACATTTTTATAACTTGTTCAGTTAGGATTCTTGTGAATGCATAGGCTGGTCCCGATGGCAATGTCATACCCTCTCTTTCTGAAAAATCTACTTAAATGTTTCTTTGGTGATTGCACCTGATCTGAATCCTCATCTGGAGACTACTCCTTGTAGAGTCTGTCAGGTCATTTAATCGCAATTTTAGGTGTCCCTAAGGCCTGGATGTCACCCGAAGGCCTTGAGTTGGCCCGAAATCCATACTGGACCGAAGGCCTTGGGTGGCCCGAAGACCTTAAAGAACCCATGGCCCAAACCGGTGGCCTAAAATCCCAAAAGGATGAATAGTTTTGGCTACTATATTATTAAACAATACCAAATATAGTGTCTACTACAGTACTTCTATAGTACCTTGAAATTATGTCTCCACCTGGTTTTGAACTCGGGTCCCATGGATGCACATTTTGAGTCCTCACCAACTGGGCTAAGGCTCATGTGATCATTCGTGATTATTTAATGAATATTTCTCATGGAATATATCTACTTTACCCAAAAAATACACCATTTAATTATCCATTAATATTTATTTCCGTGATGACATTTCATTAAAATGATTAATAATATAAATTAAAAATTTAAATAAAATTACGTAACATCCCATGGTAACTCATGGTTGATCATGAAAAGTGTGATCCAGAAACAATTTTTAACCAACTGATCAATCTCTGATAATCGGATTCCCCATATCGAATATTTCATATATAACATAATAACATTTTAATAATTTTTATCCTATATATAAATTTCAATCTAACCAAATATTTCTTCCTTATTTTGATACCCTAGGATGCATTTCACAAATCCTGAAGCACATTTCGGTTTTCCATAGGCAACAAAAAGTGTTTAAGGAGTCATCATTTATCTTTGGAAATTATCTCACTTGTTTATAAATAAGATAAAATAATACATCCACCTAAATGTATGTCATGAAAAATTTATATATTTATGTTGAAAAACTAATGAAATAAACAGTAAAATAATTATAATTTCAAAATAATCTATACCATATAAATAAAACTCCAATAAAATATATAAAAACCATAATAAATAAACTAAAATAAAAGTATTTAACAAAATCATTTGTTTATATATAACTATACCTTCTCATATACATTCACATGATATTAAAAATCAATAATTATTTGTGATAAAAGAATCATATTTTGAAAGAATAATATTTCATATTAATATTTAATATATTTAAACCAAAACTAAATGGTACATAATTATCGATTACAATTGAGAAATTCCTTAGACATCATATAGTTGAAAAAATTTATCATAATCAATATATAATGAACATTTATATTAGAGATTCATGATTGAGAATTCAATTACATTAATGAAAAAAAGTTTCAAATGGGTAACTCAAATTATGATCATTATAATAATTAATTATGGAATGAATGTATTGTAACATAAAATAATAAAATCAAGGTTCTAGATATAATTAAATAATAAAGTAACAAACAATCAAAAGTATTGAATTGTTTCATTATTATAATTTTATGTCCAAAGAAGAAAAAAATATGAAATTTCAATTTTTTTGTTCAAAAAAGAAATAATTTACCACAAGAATAATAAATTTTAACTATTAAATGAATGAAAGAATTAGATAGTTTCAAAAAATATAATTTATAGAGTGATAAAAAACATGAAAATAGACGTATATAACACTATTAAGAAGAAATAAATTTTTAAAAGGGATTTTGTATGGAATTTATTTTTTAAAAACATTCATTAAATTTTTTTATCTTTGAACAGTTGTAGTTGATGTTTCAAAATCCAAATCTGCAACAGATTGAGGTTAATCTTTATCATGAAATTGATGGAATAGATAAAAATGTTGAAAAATTAAATAATGTCATTAGTAGATAAAACATGATTTTTTTGAAATGTAATATTATTTTGTTATGAAAATAGTAATTTTACTCCATAATAACGTTATGTAATATTTAAGATAGAATTTTTCAGATTTATATTTTACCCCATAAAAATTTAACTATAAGTATTATATAGAATAATATAAAATTAATATACCAAAATTTAAATATATGCACTATTAAAAATAATTCTACCACATGTTATAAAGTAGTTATAGTATTATTATACATGTATATGAATAAAATATTATATAATTCCTCAAATTAAGTAAAGTTTCAAATGGGAATGTGCTTATTGAAAACACAATTAATGTGAAGACACATTAAATTATTAAAAAAACATTTCAATACTCAAAAATTATTTTCCTATTATAAATTCAGTTTATGATACACATTTAATAGTAATTTATTGAAATATTTAAAAATAATGTATAATGTGCATTTCTCCCCTCATAAATTATAGTTCATTTTTAAAAATTGTATAGTGGATATACCATATCACTTTTTATGAAATATTGTCACCTTTCATACCAACACTGGAATTCTTAATAATGATTTGTTACCCATTCCCATGCCTTGGTGGTTGACTTTGAAATTCCCTTATTTTGGATGATTTTAGCAATCAATATATTTACTCAGTTAAAAATTGAAAAATGGTTCCTTGGTCCTATCCATTGAGTAAGCATACTGTTAAAAGGTTCATATTTAAATAAAAATAAGACCACCAATTCAATATAAAAACATCAATCAAAAAATAAAACAAATTAGATCAGTTTCACTTGAAAAAAATAATTCATATAAAATAGAAAGTGCTAAAAATGATTAATTTGAATACTAATAAAAATTATAACAAAATTTGTTCTTTCTCCAAAAAATATATATCCAAGATTTAAAAAAACCATATAACATTAAATAAATAACATGGTATCATGAAATCAAATAATGATATCATATCTTGATATTACCCAAAACAGACAAATGTTCATTTAAAAAACAACACTAATTAATAATTAAGTTAATTAATGTACCAAACATATGAATAATAATAAATATTATAAATTTTCTTAATAATTATTTTAAAAAATTATAAAAAAATATGTTAATTAGATCATCAAAACATAATGTTATATAATATTAAAAATATTACACAATCATCATAGAAAATCCAAAAATGGAAGATGAGATTCATCAATATATTCTATGAAGATCCATTGAGTAACCTAGATACACTATAAATATGTTTTCCTGAGAAGAATAACTGTTTAATTTAATCTCTTTTAGTTTTACTAGAACCATAACTACCATATATTCTATTTATGTATAGAATTAAATGTAAAAAACCAATCTACTTTCAAACATTTCATTCCTAAAAAAATACCTAATTGGTAAAAAAATTATCACATGGTGAACCAGTTAAGTATCAAACTATATCCTGGAAAAACAATGAAATAAAAAAAATCCCATAGGACCCCAAATCATACCAATTGGAAGTGCTCAATTTTGAAGGACTTTTCACAAACCTCTAAAATCATGTATCACTTGTGATATGTACTCCATTGTTTCTAGATTTCTCATTCAAAGAGATATGTGTTATAATTAGTATTATTATATGAACCTGGTTCAATTTAAATATTATATTGTTGGTGTAATTATATGAAATTAAAAAAACTCAACGACATCAATTTCCATGCCTATCTTATATCAAATAAGTATCTATAATAGGGGAAGGGAATTTGGTAATTTGGACTTATAGCATGGCCTCTGGGCAGCCTCTCTGGAATCTAGTGTTATAAACTTGTATATGGTCTTTTTGGTAAGTTTTGATTCCCTTCAAATCCCACCCTTGGAATCTATAAATACCATGAAATATATATCCACAATTCCAAATCCTATTGAAAAAACCCATCAGCTTTACCAGGTTGTGTGGGTGTAATAATGGGTAAGCCGGTGTTTTGTGGTGCACACATCATTAAATGGAATCCCTATGGAAGCATAAAAATCCACCACAATAGCATCGTATAGTTATGGAAAAATCCAATAAAATGTGATGTATCCCCATATAAAAAACTATAGTCTCGGAAAATACCATATAAACCATTAACTCTAGATCTTTTAGTAGTAAAACAAATAACTCATCATTAATGAAAATAATGCCCTCATTATAAGGAAAATATCATCAATAGATCTACAATATGTGAACTTTAAAGAGAGGAAGAATTGAAAATCATGTAAAAAATATTACTTCACATGAATACAAAATCATGTAACCATAAATGAGTTCAAGTGCATACAATAAACAATATTCCAAAGTGTTTATACTATCAAACTTTTGTAAATCGATAGACACAGAATTGAACCTTCCCATTAACATTCTATATAGACAGATCATATGTTGAAATGTTTATAAATAAAAATTAAATAATGATAATTAGATGATACTATTATCTTAATTAAAAAATATGTAATCTCAAAATATATTTGAATGTTAATGAATATCAAAAAGAGAAATAATAAAACAAATAAACATTTCATTCTTTGAAATTGATGAGAGTTTTCTTCTATACAAGTATTTAAAAACGATCCAACATATATAAAAATAATTAATTCCAAATAATTATATATTCAACATGCTATAGGTAATATACATTTATAAAGTCAAAATAACAAAATTAGTTATAATAGTAAATTTTGTCAATTATGTCAAATAGAGTATTAAAAATACAGTGATAGGGGTTGAATTTGAAAATAATTATTTTGAATTATCCTGTTAAATTATTTTTTATAGAAATAATTCAATGATGATACAAAATATGAAAATTTAGTTATTAACATATAATTAATGAATGTCAACAATTTAATGAAATGATTTGTTTGTAATTAATATGAAGCAAATGGTAGTATAATAAATGATGTTAAACTGAGTCATAGTAATTAAAAACAACATAAACTATTTTTCAATTAATCAAATTAAAATAAAAACCATTTTCAATAATGGGAAGGTATGGAAATACACAAATACAATGGAATATTTCAAAATAATGTAACAAAATATTAGTTTATATACATATAGTAAAAAACATGATAATGTGTTGCTTCTCTCCAACATCAGTAAAGAGGAAGAATCTAAATTGAACCATTCAATTACACTTCAATGTATCATACTCCAACATTATAAAATAAATATATAAAAATACTATAATGATAATTTTATTCTATAGTGAACGCATTTAGAAAATATATAATCATCAAATATAGTCAAATGTTGATGAATGATAAAAAAGAAACAATATAATAGATAAAAGTTTTTTATTTCTAATTAATGATTGGTTTTTTCTATAAACATATTTAAAGATTATGTATCATATATATATATGTAATTTATTCCAAAATTTTTTTTATTTAAGAGGATACAATTAATTTAATTTTATAAAATTATAATAACAAAATTAGTTAGATAATAAATTATAAAAATTATTTCCAATGGAGCATTAGAAATTCCATCATAATTGTTGAATGTGAAAATACTTATTTTTCATTAGTCTATATCTTTTTAAGTAAAATATTTCAATGAGAATAAAAAAATTTATTAGCCAATAATTAGTTGAAAAGTAATGAGATTCATGTAATGTATAAAATAATTTATTTTTCAATTAATGTGTATCAACTAGAAGTAATGTAAACGATAGTAAACATAGTTGTAGTAATTCAAACTAACATAATTTTTTTTTCAATAGATGAAAATAAAATAAATTCCATCTATCATAGTTTTAAGGTATTTAAATCATAAAATATAAATTCTAAATTAAGAAACATTTAACAATAGATGATTTTATTTGTTAGCATTATACAACATGACAAAGTGTTTTAACTCTCCAAATTTTGTAAATCGGTAGATAATTAATTGAACCCGTCCCGTAAATTTAAATGTATCCAGATCCAAAATTAAAATATAAATATATATATATATATATATATAATTAAAATAAAATTCTAATAATAATTTTTATTAAAAGAAATATATAATCTGGAAATATAGTCGAATGTTAAAGAATACTAACAAAGAAAACAATGAAACTAATTAACATCTTTTTTATTCTAATTGATGAGAGTATTTTTTCTATAAATGTATTTCAAAATAAATTTATTCCAAATATGTATATATTCAACAAGATATGGTAAATTTTATTTTATAAATATATAATAACAAAATTAGTTACAATAGTAAATTATGTCGAAGAAATCAAAAGGAACCTTAGAAAAAAATTAATTAGGGTTTAATTCTAAAATAATCCTTTAAATTAGTTTTTTAACAATTTTTTATAGAAATAAGTCATTGAAAAAAATACATGACCTATCAATAATTAAAATGTATTAATGAAAGTTAATCAATTGAAAAAATAATTTATTTTCAATTAATATGAAAATACCTATAGTACATTACTCAAAATATAGAAGAAATGTGAGATAATACCAATAATAAGTAACTAATCATAAAAATGATAGAAAATATTTAAATTAGATAAAAATTTCAGGGGATTAGTCATTTTAAATAAATTTGAAGCTCAACCAGTTGTAGCTAAATCAAAATAGGGAAGAAGATTCTTGTTATTTTGGAAAAGACAACAGAAACCCATTAGTGGTCACATAGAAATATTTTTTAACTATCACATAGAAAAGAATATGAAAAGTAAAATAAGACTATAAATTTTATTGGGAAGATAAGGGTTACACATATCAATTATAGTGATGTGAAGATCTCTAGTACCAGAATGGCTAAAAGGGTGGGTTAATGGAGGAGGAAAATTGAAGAAGTTATGTAAAAAACAATACCAAAATCCATAGAAAAGGAAGAGGAAGATGCTATGAAATAGTGGATAGAGATGATAAAGTGAATAGTATTGTCATGACCCATCCCCCGGGGACCGTTTCGTGACTTCCCTAACCCCGCCTTCTATAGGCCAGGGGATGGCGACTAGCACCAAAGGCGTAAATCCCTAAACTGGGAAGGCATTGACTTTATAAACTGAAACACATACAAAAGAGTACGAGCTGGAATTAAAACACTAAGAAAAGATGTATACAAAGAGTTATGAAAAGTAAAGGGGCTGGAAATGAAAACCCAATAGGAAAGTAAAAGTACAACTGAAAATAAGGTACAACTGAAGAAAAGTAAAGTAGCTACTAGGTCATCCTCCAGGGTTCCTACCTGAAGGGCAGGTACAGATGGCCTTCTCAGTACTCCACATCCGTTCATCCACTCCATGTACCATCACACCGAGTGGTCCAGCTCTGAGTATCATCCGGTCTTGCTACTCTCTGCCTCAATTAGCGCTTTCCATCATTTGAAACCAACACAACGAGGTGCGGGCATAACCTGTGCAGTGGTTAGTATAATGATACTTAGTAGGGACCTCGAGACTGAAACGGTCACACAAAATCCAGCAATGATAAACCACAAATTATGAAATCAACAGATAACCATTACTTTGGTATATGACCATACATATACCTAAGTTATCCAGTAACCCATCTCAATCATGAGGAAAACACAAAAGTCATTGACCCAGCTCAAACCAGGATTTTTATTCTAGGGGGTCGTATCAAGTAACAACCCCAATCACACTATTGAAACCTCAGATGATGGTGTACTCTTCCTCAATCGAGTATAGTGGGCCTACCGTGTCACACAGAGGTGCTTTCCACTATCCTTGGGCTGCTGAGGTACTCCTCCTGTCGAGTACCGTGGGTCTTCTGTGTTACACAGAGGCGCTTCCCACCATGGGTCTGCCATGTTCACACAAAGGCGCTCCCCCTCGTAGCCTACTGAGGTACTCCTCCTGTCAAGTACAGTGGTTCTTCCGTGCTCACACAAAGGAACTCCCCACCATAGTTCTGCCGCGTCACATAGAGGCACTGCCCACTAGGCCAGTCGAGTCATTCCGAGTCGAATTGGTCAAGCAGTCATCAGGTCTCAGCCAGCTACTAGGTCTTCGCACTCTGTATGCTCGCCTCTGGACGGATCCACTCCACGAGCTACTAATTGATACTCCAACTGTCATTAAGTACCATGTAGAAGTATATGAAAGTTCCTCCTCATCATAGGGGTCTCAACGCAACAGACGACACGTCAATCAGACACCTAGTCTATGAGTTATTGGCATTTCCATCCCGAGGGCCCGGTTGGATTTTAGGTTCAAACCAACCCGACCGTACCCTAACTGTTTCGAAACCTCAAGTGGGGTATTCAAAAAGAACCGTCTCTCTCTAATCTCTTTATCACCGCAAAATATTCGTTGATCAGAAACGCGTAGCCCATGTTATGGGCGAAACTGTGTTTTTGGGTCAAATGGGTTCGTACTAGGGTCCGACCCGGACCGTTGGTCCGACCCAGTCCGAAGGGGCCGACCGGCCTGAGGGGGTGGCTTGGCCCGAGGGTGGCCCGGGCCGAGCGGGCGGCTTGGCCTGAGGGGGTGGCCCGGACTGAGGGGACGACCCGACCCGAGGGCAAGGCCCGGCCCGAGGGGGAGGCCCGACAGCCCAAGGGGGGTCCACCTTAGCCGCATCAAGGGGGAAACCATGCACCCCTGGATCCTGAATGATAGATCCATTCGATTGGAGACCCAGTTGGTGCCAGTCTTGCTCACGCGGGACCCAGCGGGGTCCCGCTCCTATTGGCTGGCCAAGCGGCCAGCCGCTCCTTACCACCAGTGGCCGGCCCAACGCCGGCCACCTCTTCCCTTCCACTGCGGCCCACCTTGGCCGCGGTTCTGGTTCTCCACGCATCGCGACGGTTCCATTCCCCTCTGCCGCGGCCTACCCTGGGTGCGGTTCTCCTCTTCTGTGCGGCGCGATGACGCCACGCCCTTCTGCCACGACCCGCCCTGGCCCCGACGCTCCTCCTTCGTATGGCGTGATGGTGTTTCTCGCTTCCCCCGCGGCCCAACCTCACTACGACCCCCTTCTCCTTTACACGGCATGGCAGTGTCGTGCCATTTCGGCGACCGGGTGGCCTTGCGCCACCGGTTTCTTCATGGTCGGCCCGTCGCCAACCACCATTTCTCTGTCGCGGTCCACTTCTCCAGCGGCGCTGTTGCGCCGTCATTGTCATCAACAAATGAGGAGAAGAAAAGGGGGAGGGTTATACTGTGTTTGTGCGGCCCAAGCCTTCCATGTTATGGTGATAATATTTGTCGATCCATAAAAAATGATTTTTTTCTTTGAAGAACTGAAACAAATAAATCTTAAATCCCCTACCTCGGGTTTGTTATTCGTTGACGATGTCGAGTAAAGGGTGGAAATAGATTCTATGACGTCAGAAATGAAGAAGTTGAGGATGGCGTCATCAGAATTCTTCAAGGAAGGAGCTCTCTTCTTTGTCCCGGTTGAAGAAGGAAGAAGGTTTCCATCGTTCTTCGTTGGAGAGGGGTGTTCTTTGTTTGAAGTTGAAGTTCTCCAAGTGTTCCTCCTCTCCTTAATTCTCCCTTCCATAAAAAATTATGATGACAACCCAAATGAAATAATAGATTATCTATTATTTTAATGGTTGGCATGAATTAAAATGGAGAGTTAATTAAATGGGGGCTCCACTTCATTAATTCTTATGTGTAGGCACAAATTAATTAAGGGATTTCAAGAGGTTTCACGGGTGGTGGCTCCATAAATAGGGAGTTCAAGGGTTCTCCCCACGTAAATGGGGGGTTCCAAGGGTTACAAGCCCAGGTGTTCCCAACCAGGATATATTCCCAAGGGAGGTTATGTGCATGTGGGCCCCACCACCATAACCTCTCATGGGAGGTTATGGTGTGGTGACCTCCACCTCTAACCACCCCTTGGAGGTTTTAACCACCAAGCATAAAAATAAGCTTACACTTATTTTTATTTAATATTTTAAAAAACCCAAAATCTAACTTCCATTCTCGACCAACTGTCGTCGAGGTGAATGTGTTCTTAAGCGAACACCAGTGCCGCGAGTTCAACAGTGCCCTCAGAATCAATCACCGTAAATTTTCGCAGACTCATAAAAATCCCATGTATTTAAAATACACTCAACAGAATTTCTAGGTATTTACAAGGAATATAATAGAAGATTACTCATGTGAGGGATGTGTAGAGATTAACCATGAGTTGTGGTGGTGGGTAGCATGATTTGTCGAGGGAGAGAAGAAAGAAGATATTAGAGAAACATGATAATAAATGAAAAATATTCATAGGAGGCCGATGTATAATGGGGATAAAATTGATTCACAAAGGAAGTGGTGAATATGGAGAGTCGAGATGAATATATGGATGATAGCGGAAAAATTTGAGAAGGATTATTCATGAAGGAAGATACTTGTGGAGAGATAAATATATAAATTACTAAGAACCCCAGTGTAAAAGTTAGGAGATGAGGGAGACTTGTAATTGGTGGGTTGGACATGAAAGGGAAATTTTTCACTGAAATTGTTTTAGTGAAATAAATTCAAGTGGTGAAAAAACTTGTTAAATTGAAATCCAACATTTATATATTTAGTAAAAGCAAAAAAATCTAATTAAAATATTATTAATTGGGATGGGGAATAAAAATTGGTAAATACATGAGTGTAACATAGAATACATGAAAAAAATAAACTAGGGAGACACATATCATAGTGATAAGTAAAAACCCTCTAAATATCACCTTATCTATACCAAAATAATCTCTAAAATATTCATCTAAATGTATGTCATAGATTACTTATACATTAAACCCATGATAACAACTTTTTATTCAAATAATGTTTGTGTATATGGTGTAATGAAAGGGCATAGTAGGATACTAACAATGTTATAAAAACACCCTTTATAAAAAACTTAAAATAATAGTTTGGTATGTATATATTTAACACTCATTTTTATTTGAAAATAAAAAACATTAGTATTCACAAAAACACATATATATTAAAAAAACAAGTTTCTAAGATTATTTCAAAACAATTTAAAAACTTTTAAAAAAATTTAAATGAAAAAAACTCTCAAAGTTACTCACATGGTATGTTGTCAAGGGATTATACCTATATATGTAAGGAAACTACCACGTTTCTTTATAAAACATCACTAAATTTAAATAATCCACTAGATAGAGTGTAATATTAAAATATTATAGAATTTAATTGTCATAAAATAATTATAAACTATTGAAAATTTCCTCAATAAAACGAACTTGGGAATAATCTTAAGGTTGTCTGTCCTAGTTGGTTAATAATATAATATATATAACATAACTAGTTAGTAAAATATATTATACATAAAGTTCACATTCTATTATAATCCTCTTGGTTACCCAAGGATTCCCACTACTGGAAACATGATCTTTCCCAACACTTCTATACCAACGGTTTGTAAAAACCGTTGGTATAGCTACTCTTTCCCAACGGTTCATCAAAACCGTTGGGGAAGGGCCTAAAAACACACCCTTTCCCAACGGTTTTGGTGAACCGTTAGGAAAGAGTGACCTTTCCCAACGGTTCACCAAAACCGTTGGGAAAGGGGTGGATTTTTTCCCTCTTTTTCCCAACGGTTCATCAAAACCGTTGGGAAAGAGTACCCTTTCCCAACGGTTCACCAAAACCGTTGGGAAAGGGTGTGTTTTTAGGCCCTTTCCCAACGGTTTTGATGAACCGTTGGGAAAGGTTAATCTTTCCCAAGGGTTCTCAAGAACCGTTGAGAAAAAGAGGGAAAAAAACCAGCATACACCTTACTAAAAATACACCCACCCAGAACCTATCCCAACGGTTCTGAAAACCGTTGGGATAGGTCTATCCCAACGGTTTTGACAACCGTTGGGATACGTTCATTGATTTTTTTCCAGATATACTAACGGAGAACATTATATAAATCAAAAATTTAAATAATTATGATAATACATATATATATTTATGAAATTATGTTTACAAAGTGATGTTAGCCTAGTGGTTAAGTCGTTCGATTATAAACGAGGGGTCCTGGGATCAAATCCCAGCGGGGATTTTATTTTTGGAATTTATATACCAACGGTTCCATTACCGTTGGTATAGATTTCATATTACCTATACCAACGGTTTCCAAAACCGTTGGTATAGGTCTATACCAACGGTTTTCGGAGAACCGTTGGTATAGACCTATCCCAACGGCTTACTTGGCTACGGTTCTCCAAACCATTGGTATAGGCTATACCAACAGTTTGGAGGCCTATACCAACGGTTCCAAACCGTTGGTAAAGGTTAGTTTTCCAGTAGTGTCCCTTGATGATTTTCAAAACCATATACAATCAATCATTTAAAAATTATTTAATAACACATTCATATTTCCAATAGGTTCCATTATAATAAAAAACCATTTTATTTTAAATATCAATAGAAATTTATAGAAAAATTTCCTATATATATATAATAATTCAATGGGGGCATAACATGAAAGAGGTAAGATGGAATGAAACACTTTATAATATTCCAAAATATTCATTACCCTTTGATAAAATTTTAAAAAATTATTGCACCCATCCTTTATCATCCATAATTAGTAATTCCATGATAAGAAAATTTATTTCCTAACAAATAAAATTTTGGAGTTTTATCAAGAACCAAGTATCCAATATATCATATGAGTATACTTTTAAACATATAATGAAATAATTTATATATCTAGAAATAATCAACAATATGAAACAATATTAGTAAAAAAATGATATAATTTTCAAATATATACCACTATGTAATGGTAAATTCATTTGAAACATCATTTTTTACAATTTTATATAAATAAAAAAAATATATACACACCTATCAGAATAAAATAAATTATAGAAAAAAAAGTAAGTGGAACATTATTAGAATAAATTTTAAGAAGGATTTTTTATTTATCGATGAGAAGAAACTTTTTTACTTATTGAAACACATGTACTTTCTATAGAGTTATGGATAATTCTCACATTAACCATGTGAAATGTATATTTTTTTAAAACATATAATTTCCTACCTAAAACTCATATAATTAAAATATACAAACAAATAGTAAAATATATACATATAAGGGAAAATGTTTCTGTTACATTATCAATCATGGAATGAAATTTTGAAGGCATCATTGTATATTTAATGCATTCATTACCTTTGAGAAAATTTTTACTAATATATTATTTTGTACATTTTTTACATAAATATTTTATATGGGTGAATTTATTACAATATTAATTATTTATATCCTCAATATTTAGTTTATCACCCTCTATTTGAGATAAATACCCCCCATAAGATTGAGTATTAAGACCATCTAATGTAAGTAATTTACACAAGGATTTCAATGTTAGTAATTCAATGAAGTATAATTATAGGTTGATTTGGGATATAAAATGTGACATCATTATCCTATAAATTACTATGGGATCTCTCTAGAGAGATCCGATTCAAGATCAAATCACATCTAATTTGAGTTATGGAGGAATAGTAATATTCACTAATTAAGATTCCCAAAATCATTTTATAGAGTGGATTTATAAATTTGGTATCTGATCATCATACTAGTATGACCTTCAATAACAATTAATTTTCAAGTGATTGAGGATGTGATTTTATTTTCTTAGTAAAATTTGTAGATTTAATGGAGTTGGTAGATCAAGAATCAAACATGAATTTTTATTCTTTAATGGATGATGAGAGTACATTTAACTTGTCAGTTATTATGATCCACTTCAATATTTATGACTTCATAGTCTTCCACTATTACCTTTTATTAAGATGTTGTAGTATTCAATTACCCTCATAAACCCTTTAGTTAGTTTATTTGATTATATAATACAATAATTATTCCAATTTGAAAATTGGAATTAATTGTGATACCTTTGGATGAAAGTTACTTTTCTTTATAATGTTCTCACAAGTTCTCATCTTTTAATTGAACTTTTTTCCCAATTCCCCCCTTTTCACAACATAAAATATCATTTAGTTCCATTGAGAAATTTCCCTGGGTGGTTCCTACCATTTTTTCAAAGTTGAGAGGTTGAATATTCGTTTATATATCTTCTTTACCACTTGATCATCCATGAAAATAAATTATTATTTTATTATACATGTTTTAAAGTTTAATATTTTTTTAAATAAATATCCTGAAATATATGGGTAATAATAACCATATGATTTTCAACAATAGATCTTACTATGTTTTGTTACTAATTTGGAAAATAATTTCATTATCCCTTGTATATTTTCTTTAATATCAAACCTCATATTTATAACCAATGGATTAAATTTAATATAATTATGTGAGTGCATGGAATTTTTTTTATGAAATCATATTACTGAAGAAATCAATACTAATTTGTCCTCGATTATAATGCCTTATTTTAAAATGTTTTCTTTTTAGGATCATTATCCACCATTTTTGGATTAATATAGTATGTTTTATATTATATCATCTTATTATTAATAAGAAACAACAACAAAACCCTCTAAAATTACAGATGATATTATCCATCCTTATCATAAATACCTATTAAATCAATTTACATGAGTATTCATTATATCAATAAATAAATCAAACTATAGAATCTATAGGGTTATTATCTTTGGGGAATATATAAATATCAAATAATAAAAATAATTCTATATATAACCCATAAATAATATTATAACATGCTACCTTTCTGGAAACATTTTATATAACACCCTAGGATTTTATGATATATATTTCTCTCTGATAAATTTTATTTTCCTCAACACCATACAATACTTGTAACCCTGAACATAAATTAATTATAATATAATATACCAGTATATAAAAGAGGATAATTTGGGGTATGTAAATATTAATTAATAAAATATAAAAAATATATATTATAAACATGTATGAAATACATTCATTAGCTATTAATTGATTAGAAATAAAAGTAGAATCACTTGAAAGTAAAAGATATATTTAAACGAAATTATGAAATCAATGTTTTTTTATTTAATAAAATAAATAAATAATTATTAGTGACTTATTTTCATGAAATTTTTATATTATATATTCAATCTTCTATTTTATCATTAAAATAATATTTTTTATAAACATAGGATAAGAATAAATATAGTTGTATGACTACTTTTTTTTCTTCTAAAAAGCAGTTTTCAAAGAGTTTTACAAACTTTTTATAAAATAAAAATATTACATTTAAATAAATTAAATCAGGAAAAATGGATTCAATATTCCAAATCATGGGGATCTAATGTTTTGAATATGTCTATTTTATTTTTTTCAATATAAATATTAACATTGGTTATTAGTTTTCTGTACGGTAAAGTTGAAATGGGAAAAAAGGCTAAAACATTGTGTTAAGACATTAAAATTTCTATAATAAGTTCCCTTATCCAATTAGATTAGTGGGGATAGAAAATTTTCATCAATTTATTCAAAATATTTTCAATTACTATAATTTACCTTTGACATAGACCTATATAATAATATAAGTAATATAGAATAACAAAGTTTACTCTCTTAACATTAAACATCGCCTTTATGTTTAAATTAGGATAAAAATATGTTTTGAAAGACAATTCATTATTATTAAGTTTATAATGAAATTATTTTTATGATGGTATATTTTTTTCAATTTATATATATTAAATAATTACCTTAAATACTTATACAATGCCAACACATCTTTTATTATACTAATAGAAAAATTAATTAATTGGTTATGAAAATATGAAATGTAAAAAACTTTGATGGATTATGGTTATACATAAATTTTATAGAAGAATATATAATATAAGGTATGTATTAATGATTTTTTTGAATTATATATTCTTCTTTATTCCATTAATGTCAAATTAAATGAATAGTTTTAAAAATGAAAATAATCATATGTTGTGAAGTAGTTATTTCACTAAATTAATTAAAAATATTATATTTAATGAATTATGAAAAGAGATATAATATTTTTTTCATTAATTCCATACCATTTTTATTTATGACCCAATTTTTACCTTATATGAAAAATTATAATCCTTAATGTTTGAATAGTTGATACTACGATTAATGTTAAAATTCATTAACCAAGGGGTTAATCCAAAATATGAGGTTTAAAATGAAAAAAAAAAACCATATTGAAATTTAGTAATATTATAATAAATATTATATTTAATCTTTTTGATCGAATATAATTCTATTTGGAATCATTTGTATTTGAAATTACTTAATTATATTTTTAAAAATTCTAATTCCATGTGTGGCATTTATCTTCATTATAAATGGACACCCCTTCTCTCATTTACTTACATAAAATTTAGAAATCAAAATCAACCAGTACCTAACCATTTATCATTATGAGATCCGTATTCATTTTCAAGAGGTTCTAAAATAATACCCTACGGTCAAAGAAGATGATATCTAAAATAAGGTCATCGAAGAAAAATGATTGACATTAACAACTCTTCAAAATTTATTATATATTATACATAAAATAAATATTATATAACCATTATAATATAATTAATATATAATTATAAATATACTGATATGTTATTATGAATATATTTCAACCATTATCCACCTTCATTCCATCTTATGGAGAGAAAAAAATCGATTGTACGTAAGTACAACTTAACGCATTCACAAAACAGTGTAAATTGTTTACCATCACCATTTTACTTAGATGATCATAATGATGTATTAATAAATAAAGAAATATATTTTATTATATTATTTTGTTTTTTCAAAGGTAAATTATTATTTACCTTTATTTAGTTTTATCTATTAAATAGTGAATACATCGTTCATGTGTATATACTACCTACTATCGGAATGAAATGAGTAATTCATTTTTTCATCTCTACCTTTTATAAATTACTATAAATACATATATAATATATATCTAAATATCATGATTCAAATTTTGGAGATCATGGAACCATGATAAATTTTTAGGGATTGAAACTACCGAACCAAAACATACATGAAAAATTAAAAACTTCTCACTCTCAATAATGATTTTAACACATAATTATTAATAAAATGATGATAAAGGTTTATAAATAAATAATACTTGGTATTATGTATATGAATATGGTTATATAATTTATGTCTAATATAAATATTTTTATTATACTTTAGTTTAAAACACATATGAAGGGATTCATAGTTGAGGTAAGGGTTTATTTCAAAGTCTCATCATTTTTTAGGACAACATATGATTTTGTCTCCTCTAGAAGAATTATTTCATCATTATATTTTAAAAAAATTATAATTTAATCTACTATGGATATTTTCTTAAATTATATGTTTTCATTTCACTTTACACTCTTTATGAAATCAAGATACTGAATTGATATTTCTATAGAAAACCGATTTTATTTCTATCTTCTTTAAAAAATAAATTTTCTTTAATATATATATTTTCTAAAAATGTTTTAAAAATATATTTAATATTATCATATAATTTATTAAATTCATTTATGAAATTATTTACTTCTTAATAAGTTTATTAAAATCAATCATTTTTTTTCAGAATGAGGTATTTTTTGACTTTTTTATATGAAATGTGAAAAGAATATTTTGTTTTAACATATATAGAATAAATAGAATTATTGGAAATCATGACCGAACAATGATTTGAATCCAAAATTACATGTTTCAACAGTTATATGTAAATAAAAAGTTTCCATAATATTTTCTTAATTTCGAGTCTCTAAATAAAAAAATTTAAAACTAAATGGTTTTCCTCAAAAATGATCCATTGATATTTCAAAATAGATAATTTATCCTCATTATTTATTTCGAATAAAATAAAAAGATTACATTTACCAAATTTCAATGCATGTTTTATGATCAGTTCAACTGGGGATGTTTTGTAAATCCTTATTATATTTATTATAATAATGATAGTTGTTGATTCTAAGGTCTGTTAGATTATGTTATATTGTTTATTCGTATGTTAAATTCATTTTAAATGTTATATGTTATTTGTGGATAAAAATTATATGTCCACCTTTTGAATAAATAATTATTATGAGAAGAGAAAGATTGGTTATCTAGTTGAGGCATTACATATCTTTGTAGTTGTATTGGTTGAGGCATCAATAGTAAATTTAAGATGTCCTCTATTATAGATTTCATCATTTTGAAATCAGTTATTAATATCCATGTGACTGTTTGAAAAGTTATGTCATCCATGTATTAGTTTCAAGATTTTATGGTTTCTTATATTTCATTATTTGATTATTATTTATTCCTGCAATATAATTCATTCCATACTTATCATCCATTATTCACATAACCTTACTAGGCATATAAGGTATCCCCTTTATTGTGCTTCCTTCCCCAAGATTCAAGAATGTGTATTAAGATTGATATGTTAAGATATTATAAAGGGTATAATATGTTCTCAATTATAATATGATGTTTTATTTTATGTTTTCAAATGTAATGTGTGATTCGACTATGGATGTAGTTTATGAAGACTAATAAATTATTTGGTTCCATGGGATGAAATACCTAGTATCTACTACTAAAATAACAAGGTAACCACTGGATCTAGACAAAATCAGTTAGGGTATTAATATTTGGTATTTGATAATGTTTACTTGAAACATTGGGAACATGATTTCAGAAAAAAATAGATTAGGGAACATAAAACTATAACTGAATTTGAGGTTATGTATATTTAAAGGGCACCATCCTAATTTTTAGTTAAGATAATGATTCTGTGGATTAAATTTCAATAAATCTATGTCCATATACTATAATTGGATGATGTTTTTATAAAAAAATCATATATTGGTAATAAACCTTAAAATATTTTTGTCGAGTATAACTCAACTATCAATACGGAGAATGGTCAATGCTCCCTTATTTCACAACTATCTTGAAACACCTAATGTAAATTCTTGTGCTAATACAAATTTTCTCTACATACCATAATGAATTATTTGGTAATATTTGTTTTATTTTTCAATATTACCAATGAAACTAAGATTCTGATTTTTACATTAGTTATTCATATTTTTTTTTCAGGTTATGTTAACTTTTTAAAACTTTTAGAAATTAAACATTATGATTCATAATGATGGTACGTAATAAAATCTATATTATTTTCTAAAAAATTATCCAAGAAAAAGTAATGAAAAACATATCAATTAATATATATTTTTTGTACTTAACTCTTAGGAAAGATAAGGAATCTAGATCTCAAATTGGAAAACTTATAACTGTATTGGGGAAGATGAATCAAGGTGTTACTAATGACCATCTTGTATGGATCAGAATACAAATCCAAAATGTGGTGATACAATGTTTTACTACTTTAGGTAACAAATCCCTTCATCATTAAATGTAACCACAACTATATTTTTAGAAAATAAATATATAATTTCCTTAGAAAAGTTATTTATAATGTATTGAAGTAATGAAAGGGAAAATGTTATCATGGATGACTATCATATCACAGGATATGTTGATCAATGGTGGTTATTGATATAAATTTCTAAGTATAATGAGAAAATAACAAGCCTGGATTGGAATTAATTTCAAGAAAATATCAAGAAAATATATTTCACTCTTGAACAAATGTTTGATATGGTGAATAAATTAATGAGTCTAGGAAAAATGTTGCGGAAAATGTTGTTAAGTATGACTCTAACATTACATGGATATCAATTTATACTTATGATTATATATTTAATGCAATGATAAATTTTGACCATTTCATTTATGGGATTAATCCGATCGTTATGATGGAACTTGTCTCCCAAACATTCACATAATTTGAGGATATAATATCATGTTATCTCAAGACTAAGAAAAAATTCCCCATGAATTGTGGTTTCTAAGGAAAGGAAGTGAGTAAGAGAATATTTAATTGAAAAATAGATATGTGGGGAAGAGAAAGTGGAATTTTCCAACATGTGAGATATGTAGAAGGATTCTCATTGAAACTTACTTAAAAAGAAATGAGTTTTATTTATGTATAGAGAAAAATACCATCCTTCTCACTAATGAAATGGAATGGGAGTATCAATCGATGTACAATATGTTAACTCCATATATATGGAGAATTATTCCTACCAATATTCCAAACATCAAGGTAATTTCATAAAAATATCTAAAGGGATAGGCCGAGATATTACTATTACTACAATTGTTCTGTAAGTCACTAGTTGCGTGGTGAATTGTATAACTATCATCAACTCAATTATTGAAAATATTTTATTCAATTTCTTATCTACCCACTATGTTTATGTGATTAATTTTCCAAGAATATTACAGCACCACCCGTTAAATTAGGTGTTCAGTTAGAAATAAAAACTCTTAAGGGTAGGATAGCCACATTGGAAGTCTGTAGCTCCTCCCCAATTTATATTTTTTGGAATGTGCATCATTGAAATATTTTTATTCTTCACCTATTTGAATTAATTATAATGTGGGTATGGATTAGTTCTCTTAGTATATATACCACATTAATTTTCAATCAAGGGAAGTAACATTTGACATTCTAAATCATCCTTCAATCATATATCAATGTGAGAATGATCCTAAATCCCCTTTGAAATTTTTGTTCATAATATGGAATTTCCTAACTATATATGAGGTATATTTACCTCAAATTTTTCTATAGAAACTAAACATTTATATTTTTTAACTTCATCTCAAATATTCACATGTATTTACAAAATACATTCCTAAATATGCCTTGAATCGTGTAGATGATTTTTCAAAAGCACTCATACCTAGTGGTTGGCCAGTTTTATAATCTCTTTATAGAATGGATCAAATTGAGATATAGAAATTGAGTAAGAAACTCTAGTAGAAAAAAGATAATTAAGTAATTCATAATACAACTACTCTATGGGGTGTAAGTGTTCTTTTTTATTGGAAGAAGGATTGTAAAATGGGTCTTTGAATTGTTTATCAGCAACAAAAAAAACATCACAATTAAGAATAAGTCTCATCTACCCAATATCAGTGATACATTTGATCAATTATAAAGAGATATATAATTTCAAAATATTGATCATGGATATTGATATACATAGATAAGGATTCAGATGGTGGATATACCCATGATAACATTCTGTATGAGTCATTTCCATTATGAATTTATAATATTTCAATTTTTATTATCCAATCCTCTTACTATATTCAAGGATTTAACAAATAGAGTCTTCAATGATTACCTTGATTTGTTTGTTGTAGTATTTATAGACAATATTGATTTATATTCAATTTGCATGGAAGACTATAATGAACATTTTACAATTATTTTGAAGACCATATAGAAAGATAAGTTGTATGAAAATTTACCACATATGAATTTTGGAAATATATTGTTTAATTTTAAAGTCATATAATCTCATAATATTGTATATCAGTGGAATCATGAAAGATGTAGGTTATTAATCAATTGACTCGACTAGCCCTGGTAGATGAGAACCATTTTTTTATTGGGTTGGATGGATAATTCCAATTCTTTAGGAGTGATTTCTCATTATTATCCAATCCATTCGAGAATTTAAAATCATATGTGAGTTACGTTCATATGGATGGATTAATATAATGAAAATTTCCAAGAACAAAATAGATGGTTTGTCCGATCAACTATTCATAAACTACCCCACAATAGAGAATGATTTTTTTATCTATAATGATTTATCATATAATTTACTTGGATATTTTATCATATATAATTAAATGGTTATATCATATACCAGTCACCAATTAATAATTTGTGAGAAAAATTACCCGATGTTGGCTTTGGAGTTCAAAGTGATTAATTTTCAACGGAAGATATAGAAGCATTATCGTTATGGTGAATGATTTGATAAATATAATAATTGTATAATATTTATTTATATATTTAAAAATAAATAGATGAATATGTGGTATAAAATATTATTGGAATTGATCAATGATTATGATCTATCAATACATTAACACCATAGTAAAAAGAACATGGTGACTAATTATCTGAGTCAGAAATCCATGATAGCTTTTCAATGATGAGGATTGAAAGAGATAATGTATTTATAGATTATTTTATGATGGATAATAAATTTTTTAGGAAATGGGAAAGAACTTATTTTTCTCAAATGATTGTTCATATATCAATCCAATAGGGGATTAAAAAGGAACTGAAAGAAGATGTAGAATTATAGAAGAAGGGAAGAATTTTTAGGGATTTCTACCGTGAAGATAATAGAATTATATGGTTGATGAACTGAGTATGTGTCATATATATACAATACATGAAGAATATTTTTTTCGATGAAGCTTATATTTAGTTCTTCTCTATTGATGTTTTATGTATGACGTTGTATAAAGATCTTCATGAGTATTTTTAGTGGGATAATATAAAAAGGATATTAAAACATATGTATTAGGATGCCTGATATGTTTTTAATTTATTTCTAAGAAACATAATTCTAGTGGGGATAATATATCCATTAATGATTCCATATTTTAATTGAAAACAAATCACCATAGATATGATCATCGGACTCCCAAGAACCTCAAAAGGGAAAAATTCTATATAGGTTTCGATGGTTTTCTTTATGAAATTAGGAAATTTTATTTCTATTAGAGATTATTTTTTTATCTATCATCATAATCAATAATAAACTAAAAATAAGCGATATTTAATGGAGTTACACTATTAATCATATCTAATTGGGACTTGAGTTTTACCTCAATGTTAGGGATATGCCTTTAGTAGGCTCTGGATATAGAATTCGGTTTCAAAACTACTTATCTTACTTAGATGGATGTTTAATCTGAGAGGAAAATTTGTACATTAGAAGACACATTGAGATATTAAATTAAGGACTTAAAATATGGTAGGGATCAACACCTTCTTTAGGTTGAAATTCCATTAAAAAGTAGTTTTCATTCAATCAATCAGATGCCAACATATGAATCCCTCAATTTAGGGATGTTTATAAATCTAATTTGTTTTTATAAAGATAAAAAATGATGTTGTGGGGAGTTTATCTAGATGAAGAAATGGTAGAGATGGTTAGATCCATTCAATAGAACATATGGAAAGATCATTTATGAAAAGAATGTTTTTTTGACAATCATCAATGAGATCTAGATCTTGAATTTAGTAATGAGTTATTCCGATGAAAATATATTTGGAAGAAGGTTAGATATTGGGAATAAAGTAAATGATGAACCTTATATTTATCAGTAAATTGAAAATTCAGGATAGTATCTTGATGGTGTCTTATCTTTTAGTTCTTCTACCGAATATCTCCCAACATCATAATGGGTTTCATGTATCTCTCTCGAGGATGCATATAAATGATCATTCACATGTATACTAATAAAAATTCATTCTATTGAAGAAATATTTACAGTATGAGGATATACTAGAGGATATTCAGGGTCATAGATAGAATGTTCTATAAAATAATACCAGTCATCTAGGGAATGATTTTTTGTGTAATCAAAAAAATGAGGGAACTACCTAGGAACCCGAGGGTGTGTTGAGGTGGAAGTATCCACTTCTGTTTATGTCAAAGTTATGAAATTTTAAGGGAAATTTTTTTATAATAGTATGGGGGTTGAATATAACACCTTGTAATTTTATTAAATATATTCCTCTTGAAATAAATTTAAATTATTTGATTTCTTGCGATACACCCAGCCACGAGACAAATTGAATAATAATATAGTATATTATTACAACCAAGCCACTAAAGTGGTGTGCATTAATAGTACTATCTAAAACATGTTAAATTTTGGGTTTAGACATGTATGAAGTAAATTCATTAGCTATTAATTTATTATAAATAAAAATATCATCATTTGAATCTAAAAGAGATGATTTTCTTAATTTTTTTATTCTCTAAATGTAATTTTATGTTATTTAAATAAACTTAGAAAAATCATTAATTGATTTTAATTAAAATTAAATATATTTTATATTAATTAATACATTTTAACATTCATGTATTATTTTATTTTTTCAAACAATTAGAAGAAATCTAATTCTATTCTTAATAACAGTTATTTTCTAAAATGTTTTTTCCACCACACTTTGCTCATTTATTTAAAAATTAATTAAAAAAATTATAAAATTTTAATATATTAATATGGATTATATATTATGAATTAGATATATAAAATCATTTAAATAGGTCTATTTTATTTTTTGTCATTATTAAAAGTAACCTTGGTAATTAATTGTCACTACAACAAGGGTAAAATAGATAATACAAGGTTAATGTTTTTTGGATATTGATTTAGAATTTATCAAAAACATATCATTATATTTTGGAATGTGTAGAGTTAAAAATTTATAATCCATTTCTTTAAAAAATGACATGTGCTTCCACTTTTTGTGATGTTTTTCATTATAATATTTTATGCAATGAAAAATAAAAAATGTCACCCTTTTGACGTTAAGCATCAATTTTATGTTCACATATGGTAGAAATATAATTCAGGAATGAATTAAAATTATTATTTTTTGTATAATAAAATTATAATTATAATTGTAACCTGTTTATAATTTTTTATGATTATATAATCACCTTAAATGCATATAAAATTGTTATAAATAATTCATTCAATTAATATGAAAAAATTAAATGATATTAAAATTTTAAAAATAATATAACTTAGTGGAATTATTCTGTAGAAAAATGTTATAGATGAATAAATAATATTCGGGATGTGTGACTAGATTATAATAAAATTTAATCTTAGTCTTAATGTTAAATTTAATGAGAAGTTCCACAAAGGTCAATAATGATATTTTATGAAAAAAAAATCTTATTAAATTAATTAAAAATTATAAAAATCCTGAAATAGGATAAGGGAGATAATATATTGTGTAAAATTTCTTCATGTATCCATTTATCATCTAATTTTTACATAATATATAACATTAGAACCCTTTATGATTGAAAAAGTATTTACCATAGTTAATGTTAAATTTTGTTAAAAAAGGGTTTATTCCTAATGTTAAGGTATAAAATGAAACAAAAACCTCGCTAAATTTAATTGGATGATTATTTTTTTTCTATGAAATTATTTTTATTTGAATATATGGCCTTGTAAGATTTTTTAAGATAATAAAATGATTATATTTAAGTAATTTTTACAATTCCAATTGTCTCCTTTCTCACATATATAAAAGGTCACCACTTCCCTCTCTTATTTAAATCATATTAACCAACCTAAATCAATGAATAGAAATCCATTTAACTTATATAAATGATAATCTATATTATATATTTTTCTATTCCCAAAAGTATAACCCTTGGTCCCTTACGAGAAGATCTAATGGAAGTCTTTCGAATGAGAGGAGATTTTCTTTATGAACTCTTTAAAATTTCATTCTCCTCAAAATGAAAAAAAATCAATAGAAAACTAAAATCTTGAATATAGTATCATAAATATATTTTTATATCATTATTATTATGGTACAACCATTATAAATCATCTTTTTATCTTACATAAATTGAAAACATTTCTCATGTGTATTTATGGATCACCATCTCTATGTAGCGGCATAATTCATTTTCATCAAAATTTTACCTGAATGGTAATCATGATGGATTTAAAAAATATATGTGTTAATTATGATATTATTATTATTATTAATTGAATTATTATTTTCATTTCTTTTATTCAATATTTCGAAAAGTGAAAACAATGATAATGTGTTCCCACGACCTACCATCTCTATAAACGATGTAATTAATTTTTCAATCGATTGATTTAATAGATTACTTTAAATACATAGTTGATGAGTATTTATGATATTTATTTAATTATTTAAATTTTATTGACTATATATCTAGAACCAAAATACAGGTATTGAAACAACTGAACTAAAACAAATATGAAAAATAATGAACTTATCACCTAGAAAGGTGATTTTAATAATGATTTATTAACAAACTAATGAAAAAATATTATAATTAAATTATATTGTAAGAACCCAGTTATTATTCTTGAGGTACGAGTTTCTTATTTTCATTTTTCCTTAAGTGTTTTTGAAAAAAATAAGGAAAATGGGTAAAAATCCCAAATTTTTTGACTACACGCCGTGTACATTTCCACACTCCGTGTACTTTGGCCGTGTGGGAGGGGTACATAGGGCGTGTAGGCCTGTCGACAATCAAGGGTGTAAAAACTGACTACACACCGTGTATAGGGTATTTACACTCCATGTATTCAATCGGAAGGTGAATAGTAAGGTGGTGGATGTAGCCGCCAGTGGAGCGACAATACACATCGTGTAATGGGGAATAAATGCTGTGTAATCATGTTGACAAGTGAACTGTTTGGTAGTGGAAAATTAGACACCAGAGGAATAGTTAAATGAGAAAAGTGCACGCCCTGTACTTGAGAGTATACGCCGTGTAGTTTGCTTTTTCACTTAAAACAGGCAGTAGGCTCCTCTGTTCATAGAGGAAGCATAGAACTCCGGAGGAGAGCGAAAGATATGGCCAGACCTTAGAGGATCTCCCAACCGCACATGGGGAACACGATTCCTACGCCGTCGATCTCCTTTGAACCACGCGGGTAAGCTCTTCCTTCTCCTGGAGCCTTTCTTACCAATTCTTTCCCGATAGAAAGTTATTTGTGTTTGAACAAGATTATGATCATCTCAGATATGCACCGTTCTCATTTGATTCAGGAGGCGTCATTCATGTATACCGATCAGGGGTGATCAAGGTAGGTGGTCTGGTGTTTAAATTCCAACTACTATGTGTTTTTTTTCACCATTGTGCTTCGATCCCATGTTTGGGGTGTCGTATGGCTGAGGCCTTTTCGGAAAAGATATCTAGAATTGTGTAGATAATATAATTATTAGTCTAATATGCTGTTTGGGATCACTTTTTAGATCCCAGACCACCCTGGGGGTGCGTTTCTCTGTTTAGCAATTTGGCCAGGACTCCCAAGGGTATACAATGATTATATTTTTCATTGAATTTTCCTTGAGAGGAATTGTATATAAATTTCTTACTTATGTGTTCGGCTCGGCCCGGTTACTTTCTTAGCTTGAGGGAAGTGTTCCATTTAGCCTGAGGGCGTTGGTTCTTTTATCCTGAGGGAAATATTCGTTATGCCCGTAGGCCACACTTCATACACCTCAGGGAAATATTCATTTTTCCTGTGGGAAATCACCTGTGGGTTTCGATTCTGATTACCTGTGGATATGGATTGTATGTCTGAGGACATTGTTATCATGAATATACATCATAGTGTTTTCATATGTTATACCTTCCAAGTTAAGGCACGAGCTTGGAATGGATAAATAAATAATAAAATGGCAATGTAACTAGTAAAGTTAGTTACTTTTGAGTACTACTTAGTTTATTGCATTTACTACTGCACACTCATGTTGCACATTTTCACTAACAGTTGGGCATGGGCCTTTGGTGGGTTCCTACTGGGATTTATTTCTCACACCCTGTTTGGGTCATGTATTCGGCCCAAACAGACTATATTACTGTAGGTGTCGATCGGAGAAAGGGTCCCTATACAGGTACATGATTGTAGTAGAGGAGTGGCAGAGCATGGGAACGAGCTTAGGCTTGCGATGCTGCTACGTTCTGTTTACTCTGCATTGTTCTATTTCATTTTACCTCATACTTTGTATCGTATCGTATTGTATTGTATTTTAGTGTATCATGTTCTAGCTGTTTTCATAGAATTAGTGACATGCTGCATCTTTATATATATGACTACTGGTTCTCTTTTCTACAGTTGTCCATTTCAATTGTATATTGTTTACTACTTCCACTGTTGTGTGTTATTATCTTTTATGCTGTGCTAAACTTTGAAAAATGAGGGCATAGTTTCCCCACTATCAGACCTGGGCCCTCGCTGCTAGTCGGCAGCCTCTGGCGATTGGGGACATGCGCTTGAGGTCATGTGACCAACCAGGTTCGGGGCACCCGTTGAGTGGCACCTGGATCCAGGACATTACAAAGTGGTATCAGAGGCGGTTCTTTTCTTTGACTTAATTTTTGGAGCCTAGAGTCAGGGATAGGATAAAAATGGTAGATTGTAATATGTTGTGCCCAGGAGTAGCAAACCCGTGTACAGGGAAAAGCCACTCTACCTCGGTTATTGCAATTATTACTGGTTTGGAAATTTTACAGTTGATTTGATTTTCACTATTGGGTGACACACTTGTGGTGTGCTGTTTATATGTCATACATGGGTTCTATTTAGTTTCAACCCGATGAGATGAGGGTATTCCATCTAATGTATCATTTAGGCACATACTAGAAATCACATGTCATGCATTCCTTCCAGGCCATGTAGGTGCATTAAAATTTCATGTTGTTGTGATAATTGTTGTGCTAGAAAAGTAGGTTGTTGGGATAGCTGCTTTGATAAATACCTGCTATTTGATAGGGTATTTTTGTGTGATTTTTTTATAGGATGAACGCCAAACATTGTTTTTGGGGATTATGGGCCCTCAATGATCGGAATTTGGTGGATCATTGATGATTTTACTTTATTATAACTTGTATAAGATTCCAAGCTTTTATTCGTGGGGAGTATGGGCCCTCACGGATCAGAATTTGGAACATAGGTGTTTATTCCTGGTTTTCTGGGTTCCAGAGTAGGTTCTGCGGCATACTGTCTGGAAAACCCAGTATACACACCGTGTAGTTTTATGGACACAAGCCGTGTGTTCTTCTGTTTGGGAAGAAATGAAAACTTTTTAAGTACACTCCATGTACCCTAAGTACACGCCGTGCAGTCTATTCCCATGTCATAGACTGTGTGGGAAGGGACATGTGGTAGGGAATGGCTTGGGGAGACACGTCGTGTACCAGTTGTACACGCCATGTAGTGTCGACTCGGAATCCGCCCGTGTAACAAACAAAACGGACGGCGGAACCTTAAGACATACACGCCCTGTCGACCTTGAACACGCCATGTAGTCTGACCCAGGTACCCGACCATGTAACTAACAACACGGGTCAGTGTTATCTTTTCATGTACATGCCATGTCAATGATGAACACGGTGTGTAGTGTAACCTGGGGACCCGACCGTGTAGCTAACAACACGGGTCGGTGTTATCTTTCCTAGTACACACCGTGTCTGCTTGGAACATGTCGTGTAGTTTCAACCATGTAGCTGGCCGTATAGCAAACAAAACAGGTCTGTATGGGGCTTCATTGAACACGTTGTGTCCTTTTGACACATGCCGTGTAGTGTGACCTGGGTACACAGGCCTTGTCACGAACAACATGGGATGATGATAGCATGTCGAGTACACGCCGTGTACCTATGGGACATGCCGTGTGTTCCTATTTTGGGAGGGTCGTGTGGCTTAGCCATGTTGAAGGACTCGGGCATGGAAGGGGGATTCAAGTACACGCCGTGTAATTATGAGACATGTCGTGTGTTTGGGGTGTTACAAGACTAGTTTAAGATGGAGTACACACCCATGTGGATAGATTGTGAGAATACGCTGTGTAGTATATATATATATTCCATGTAGTCATGTTTTTTAAATCTTGAATGCTTTCTTTCTCCATTTTCTTCATTGGTCTCCTCATTTTTCAGTATCTGATAATCTTGATTTAAGGTGTGTGCTTGACCTTATAGATTCATGCCGTCGAGATGACCTCGAGTTGTTCCCTAGGAGAGAGACAATGATTATAATCCCGAGATGGTAGGCCATGGGCTACCAATGGATCCTTCAGCAGAGTTTGATGCGGCGCCAACCATTATACTGGCCATAGGTATGGAGGCGCAGTTCCGTGAAGGCTTCATGCGGTTTATGCAGACCTTCTAGGGGGCACCGCAGACCGCCACATATATGGTAGATCCAACTCGTATCTTCCAATAGCATCATCTACCAACATTTTTAGGGGATGGAAGACCGTAGGCTGTGGAGTCTTGGCGGGGTTCTATGCAGACGATATTTTAGCATTTGGAGACACCTCCGGGGAGGAGGGTAAAGCTTGCTACATATATGCGGCGTGATTCCGCCAAAAGGTGGTGGGATGTCACCACCCAGTCTAAGAATCACCGATACATGGCGTGGGAAGATTTTCAGACTGCCTTCTATGACTTCTTTTTCCTAGAGACATTGCGGGCAGATCGAGCTAGAGATTTCATGAATCTGTAGCAGGGCACCATGTCCGTGATGGATTATTATTCTCGCTTCATCGAGATTTTGCATTTTTCACCCGTTCTGGTGGGTGATGAGGAGTTGAGAGCTAAAAACTTTGAGGATGGTCTTCGATATGACATGTGAGCACTGGTGAACATTTTCAGGATACCTGTGGTACATGCTATTGTGAACCATGCACTAATTACTGAGAGGAACCTATGGGAATCTAGTGGTGTGGGCCAGGGCGATTCAACACTAGTTTTAGGTACTATTTCTATCGGTAAGAGGATGAGGTAGATGCATTTCTCTCACGGTGGGAATACTAGCCAGAGGCATTTGTCAAGTGGACAGGTCATGTGCTGCCAGTGTGGAAAAGAGGGGAATAGGATACCTCAGTGTCCTCAAGACCCAGTGGAGTGCCGAGCGTGTGGAAAGATGGGGCATCTGCAGCACTTTTGTAGGGTATTTCCACTAGTGTCTAGTGATAGGGGTTCATTGTAGACTCCGCATGCAGGAGCAGGACCATAAGCTTCTTACCAGTCAGAAAATTGGGATATGTCAGGATATACAGGCAGAGGTGGTGGTCATGGCCGTGGTAGTCAGACACCGGGATCTCAGAGATAGAAAGGCATGTTAACTTAGGGTAACCAGGCTGTGTCGCAGGGCTACGACACTGGGCAGGCATATGCAGTGCAATGGACCCAACATGACTTGGATCCCATACCTTCCACTGTCAGAGGTACTATTATAGTTTCTTCTATTTTGTCTTCTATACATTTCAATATGTGTTCTACACATTGTTTTTATACCTGTTCCCATTGTGGAGAGCCTTGGGCTCTGTGTTTCTTCATCTTCTGATGTGATGACGCTTGAAACTCCGTTGGGGACTAGAATGGATAGTGTGCATCACTGCA
The DNA here is from genome assembly GCA_963277665.1 of Viscum album. NCBI lineage: Eukaryota > Viridiplantae > Streptophyta > Magnoliopsida > Santalales > Viscaceae > Viscum > Viscum album. Next base: position 406,147,615 of record OY728129.1, on the reverse strand, counting down.
AGGAGTTCCCCTAGAGGTTGATGTGTGTCACTTTTAGGGGACCTCTATGTATTAGAGATGACGAGCTATGGCGTCATTCTCAGGATGGACTGGTTGGTACCCTTCCAATCCTTTGTGGATTTCTATCATCATAGGGTGGGTTTCATGTCCCTGGAGGGAAGAGAGTTTCTATACAAGGGAGAATGGAATGTCTAGGTGAGCCGGGCTGGACCCGAGCATCGTGGGTGATGTGGATGAAATCCTCGATTATGAGTTTATATATGGATGATCGGGGGACAAGTCAGAAGTGTTTCCCTTCAGTGGTTGATCATTTCAGGGAAGTATTCCTGGACGAATTTTCAGGTCTACCTCTGGAGCGAGAGGTGGATTTTTCCATTGAGCTTATGCTAGGAGTAGAACTAGTGTCTATTCCTCCTTATAGTATGGTTGCACCAGAGTTGTAGGAACTCAAGAGGCAGTTAGAGGAGTTGTAAGAAAATGGTTTTATCTGACCCAATACTTCTCCTTGGGGTTCTCCAGTCCTTTTTGAGAAGAAGGCAGATGGTACCCTCAGACTCTATGTGGATTATCGAATGCTGAACCAGATGACAGTAAAGAACTGATATCCCTTTCCAAGTATTGATGATCTTTTTTATAAACATTGAGGAGAATGAGTGTTCTTGAAGATTTACCTGAGATTCAGATATCATCAGTTACACGTTAGACCCTTGGACATACCTCTTATAGATTTTCGGAGCAGATATGGTCTATAAAAGTACTTGGTTATGCCGTTCGGACTCACGAATGCTCTAGCAGTTTGCATGGCTCTGATGAATCGTGTTTTCCATCCTTATTTGGATTCTTTTGTGGTAGTCTTCATGGATGAGCTCTTGGTGTACTCTCACACTTGAAACGACCATGCCACACATCTTGAGATCATACTGAGTACACTGAGAGAGAATCAAATAAATGCTAAGATCTCAAAGTGCCACTTTTGGATGGTCCAGATTCACTTCCTGGGTCATATCATTTCCGAGGCAGGAGTTGTAGTAGACCCATAGAAGGTGAGAGAAGTAATTTCCTAGGAGTAGCCTAAGAACATGTTTGAGACACAGAGTTTCTTGGGGCTGTCTAGTTACTACAGTCATTTTATACAGGACTTATCCCACATAGCAGCGCCGTTGATAGGTTTGAATTAGAAGGGTGTGAAGTTCTTTTGGTTAGAAGCTTGCGAGATAGCCTTTCAGAAGCTGAAGGGAAGGTGGACATCATCACCAATCCTAATACTTCCATATCATGGGAAGAGATATACAGTTTAATGTGATGCATTGGGTATTGGGTTGCGAGCTGTGTTGATGTAGGGCGATCGAGTAGTAGTGTACGAGTCTCGGTACTTGAGGAGACATGATAGGAATTACCCGACACATGATCTCGAGTTGGATGCATTTGTTCATGTGTTATGTTGCTGGAGACATTATCTCTTGGGAGAACATTTTGTGGTGTTCACAGCCTACAATCCATTTTTTTTCATTTTCTAAAAAATTGGTTTATGGGTTACCAGTAACCGTACATACAATAACCCGACATCATAAACGACGGTCATGGAACCCACAAACCAGATTACAAATTACAACATCAGCTGGATTCAAAATTCAAAATATCAAAACCCCATCAATACACCCACATTATATGTCAACAGTAGCCCGCATCAACCACCACCATTCAAGAATCAAACTGAAGCCAGCTGCTCCAAATTGATGCATAGCAGCCCCATTATTGCTTCAACCACATCGCCAGTGAGCCCATCCACCAGAGACAATTTGACGACTCCAAAAAACCAAATCAAAAAATTCAACCAGAATCACAATGACGAACACCACATATTCATCCATGAGAAAAATCACAACCCGCACCGCAAATTCATCTAAGAACAAGGTCACAACCATCAAAAACTCATCCAGAAATAATATGTAGATTTACCCAACACCGGCATCATGTTCATCCAACAGTCATGAACAACACGAAACCAAGAAAACCGCAAGCAGGTCCAAGAAAAGGCCTAGTTCTATGGGAGTCAGTGGAAAGTGAGGACCCTCCTCCTGGTTGGACGATAGGCGATGATGAGGTACTTCATATCCATGGACGAGTGTGGGTTCCAGGGGATATACGTGAAGAACTGATGTGAGAGTTTCATGCTTTGTCTTGGGCTATACACCCTAGGGTTACCTAAATGTACCGTGACTTTAGACGTCAGTATTGGTGGCTGGGTATGAAGAGAGAGGTAGTTGGTTTTGTTATGAGATGTTCCACCTATCAGAAGGTGAAGGGGGAGCACCGTAGGCCAGTGGGACTGTTACAATAGTTACCTATTCCGGAATGGAAATGGGATGACGACATGATAGATTTCGTGACTGGGTTGCTGAGGTCACCTCGAGGCAATGATGTCGTGTGGGTTGTTCTGGATAAACTCACAAAGGTAGCTCATTTTTTTCTGATCTAGGAGACCTTAGGTGTTGACGAGCTCAAGAAGTTGTATATCGAGAGATAGTGCGTCTTCATGGGGTCCCTTGTTCTATCGTTTCCGATAGGGATGCCCGGTTTACGTCTTGTTTCTAGCATAGTTTTCTGAGGGCACTGGGTACATAGGTTCTTCTGAGCAAAACTTACCACCCTTAGACTGATGTCCAGTCAGAGTTCATGATACAAGTTCTTTGGGACATGCTGCACGTATGCGTCCTAGACTTTGGGGGCTTATGGGAGAATCATATACCCCTGGTTGAGTTTGCCTATAATAATAGTTTTTAGGAAAATATTGATATGGAACCTTACGAGGCTTTATTTGGTAGGCCATGACAATCAACCTTGTGGTGGATGGAGGTAGGTGAAGTAGCTTTACTCGGACCACATCTCATGCAGGAGACTTCAGAGTAGGTCCAGTTTATTTAGAAGAGGATGGCTACTGCACAGCCACGTCAGAAATCTTTTGCAGATCACCACAGACGACCCTTGGAGTTCATGGTGTGGGATGAGGTTTTCTTGTGTGTTTCACCAAGGTTGGGAAACAGGCGGATCATGAGATAGGGTAAACTTTCAATGAGGTTTGTGGGGCCGTTTGATATTTTGGAAAGAGTCGGGCCAGTTGCCTATTGGTCGTAGTTACCATAGAAGTACCAGGCCATGCACGACGTCATCCATGTATCTCAACTGTGCCATTATTATTCAGACCCGTCTCACATATTTCAGCCTGAGGAGGATGAGCTATAGATCGATGCATCCTTTTAGGAAAATCTGATTCATATTTTTGATAGGAGCAGGAAGGTTCTATGAGGCTAGTCAGTTCCTCTCTTACCGGTGCTATGGCAGCACGGCTGAGTGCAGGATGAAACCTAGGAGCGGGAGACCGACGTACGTGCTCAGTGGCCATAGTTTTTCATATCATTATCTTCACCACCCTTGGAGGGGAAATTCAGGGACAAATTGATTTAAGGGGGGGGGGGGTGTTTGTAAGAACCCAGTTCTTATTCTTGAGGTATGAGTTTCTTCTTTTCCTTTCTCCTTAAGTGTTTTGGAGAAAATAAGGAAAATGGGGAAAAATCTCAAATTTTGTGAATACACGCCTTGTACTTTTTCACACACCGTGTACTTTGGCCATGTGGGAGGGGTACATAGGGCGTGTAGGCCTGTCGACAATCAAGGGTGTAAAAACTGACTACACACCATGTATAGGGTATTTACACTCTGTCTATTCAGTCAGCAGGTGAATATTAAGGCGATGGAGGCAGCCACCATCAGAGCGACAGTACACACCATGTAATCAAGAATACACACTTTGTACTCATGTTGACAAGTGAAAAGTTCGGTGGTGAAAAAGTAGCCGCCAGAGGAACAATTAAATGAGAAAAGTACATGCGAAGTACTTGAGAGTACACACCGTGTATTTTGTTTTTTTTCTTAAAACAGGCAGTAGCCTCCTCTGTTCACAGAGGATGCTTAGAATGCCGGAGGAGAGCATGAGAGATTTCTGGACCTTATAAGATCTCCCGACCGCAAACCGGGAACCCAATTCTTACATTGTCGATCTCCTTTGAACCGCACAGGTAAGATCTTCATTCTCCTAGAGCCTTTCTTACCAATTATTTCCTAAGGGAATGTTATTTTAGTTTGAATGAGATTATGTTCATCTGAGATCTGAACCATTATCATTTGTTTCAGGAGGCATCGTTCACATATACCGATCAGGGGAGATCGAGGTAGGTGGTCTGGTGTTTAAATTCCAACTGCTGTGTGTTTTTGTGAACTGTTGTGCTACGAGCCCATGTTTGGGGTGTCGTATGGCTGAGTCCTTTGATGAAAAGATATCTATAATTATATATATAATCTAATTATAAGTTGAATTTTCTGTTTGGGATCACTTCTTGGATCCAGGACCACCCCAGGGGTGCGTTCCACTGTTTAGCCATTTGGACAGGATACCTGAGGGTATGCCATGATAATATTGTGCATTGAATTTTCCTTGATAGGAATTGTACACAAATTGCTTGCTTATGTGTTGGGATAGACCCGATTACATGCTCAACCTGAGGGAAATGTTCCGTTTAGCCTAAGGGCAGTGGTTCTTTTAGACTGAGGGCAATATTTGTTATTCCTATGGGCAGTAGATTCTGTTCCTGTGGGTGACACTTCGTACGCCTGAGGGAAATATTCATTTTGCCTGTGGGAAATCACCTGCGGATTTTGATTCTGATTACCTGAGGGTAAGGATTGTATGTTTGAGGATAGTGTTATCATGAATATTAACTATGGTGTTTTCATATGTTATAGCTTCCAAGTTAAAGCATGGACTTGGAATGGTTAAATGAAAATTAAAATGGAAATGTAACTGGTAAAGCTAGTTACTTTTGATTACTTCTTAATTTATTGCATTTACTACTGCACACTACTGTTGCACATTTTCACTGACAGTTGGGCACGGGCCTTTGGTGGGTGCCTACTAGGATTTATTTCTCACACCCTATTTGGGTCATGTCTTTGGCCCAAACAAACTATATTGATGCAGGTGTTGACCGGGGAAAGGGTCCCTATACAGGTACGTGATTGTAATAGAGGAGTAGGAGAGCATGGGACCGATCGTAGGCTTGCGATGCTTTTGCGTTCTGTTTACTCTTCTTTGTTCCATTTTTTTGTACCTCATACATTGTATTGTATTGTATTCTATTTTATTTTATTGTATTGTACTGTATTGTATTGTATTGTATTGCACTGTATCCTATTCTGGCTATTTTCATAGAATTAGTGACATGCTGCATCTTTATATATATGACTACTGGTTCTCTTTTCTACAGTTGTACGTTTCAATTGAATATTTTTTACTACTTCCACTATTGTATGTTGTCATCTTTTCCACTGTGATACACTTTGACAAATGATGGAATAGTTTCCCACAATCAGACCTAGGCCCTCGCTGCTAGTCGGTAGAATCTGGCGTTTGGGGAAATGCGCTTGAGGTAATGTGACCAATCCGGTTTGGGGAACCCGTTGAGTGGCACCTAGATCTGGGACATTACAAATATAAGGTAAGGTATATATTATTATTAGTATTATATAATAGAAATATAATAATCTTATATTCATTATGATGAATTTATGAACATATGAAATTTATGATGAATATGAGGTAAGGAATTATTTCACAATTTCATCATTATTTGGGATTGTTAATGTTTAAGTATATAGTATGTGAATTATATGATATATATATATATATATATATATATATTAAGAAACATTTATTGTATTTTAAATTGGTTATTTCATGAAAATACAGGTTTTCCATTCATTCTTATCTCTATATGTAATCATGATAATGATAGAATAGTTTTTTGGAAATCAAATTTTATTTCTATCTTCATTCAAAAATAAAATTTCTTATGTATCCATATTTTATAGAAATTATTTTAATAAAATTTAAAATATTTTCATGTGAATTTTTAAGTTAATTTTTATAGATTAATGATTTTTTTTAAAATTGAATATTCTTGATGTTTTTGAACGAGGTACTTTTTGAATTTTTTAGAAAAGTGTTAAACGAATGTTTTTTATATTATATGATATGAATGAAATTTTCAATCATTATTATATATAAATGAAAATATTAATCTTGCATATTTAAATTATTATTTTCAAAAAATATTTCTTACTTAAAATTTGGAGAAATTTTTATATTCTAAATTAGTGATTTTAAAGTGAAATGCATACTTTCGTCAAGAAATTTTATAGTGATATTTTAATTAATTTTCATATTTTCCATCATCCCATGTTGATACTTATTCATTATTGAGGAGGTAATAAAAAAAGTTTACATCATTTTTTAATTGTTTTATGATATTTTTTCCTTGGGAATGTATTGAAATCTTGTATACTATTTCTTACAATATAAAAATTTATTAATTTTTAGGGCTTGTTGATTAAGATTTATTGTTTTTTCTTTTGTTGAGTGAGATGGAAATATTATGTGGTAGGTTTGTCCTTGAATTATATATCCCCTAGATACATTGGTAGGTCTCATGTGATATTGCTTTTCTTATTTCTCTAAGACCATACCAATTTAATTAGTCATCATGGTTAGGGTATCAACAGCATGTTTATGATGTATGAAATTATGTATTCTATCACTATAAAATATGTTATTTAAATTAATGTGAATATTTCAATAGTTAAGTCATCCATGTGTAAGTTTCAAGATTAGTTGATTATTTATATGGTATTATTTTATTATCATTTCTTACTGTAATATTATTTATTTCATATCTATCTTCTGTTGTACACACACATTTAATGAGAATGTGAGTTCACACCATTATTATGTTTTCCATACTTATGATTCTAGGAAGGGTGTTATGTGTAACTACCCATAATGAAAAGTTGAAAATGATATGACTCATCTAAAAAAGGTGTTCCTTTTTTTAGGAGCCTAACATATTAGAACTCTATAGTTAAGTGTTCTCGGTTTGGTGTAGTGGTCAAGATGGGTGACCTTCTTGGATGTTTCCAAGGGATTGTGAAAGTGAGAATAAGGAAAATTAGAAAGTGAACTTGTTGGACGATAGAGACAATCATTGGATTGGTGACCCATTCAGGAACATGGCTGGTCCCCATGTAAGGGACCGTGTTTTTTCGAGGCAACTAGTTGTGCCTGGTGTTCCATGTTGATGGGTGTTTGTGTTGTATGTGTGGTCTATTTGTTTAATTAGTATTAGAGAAAGAACCCATCCTTTAGGGTGGTTTCAATACCTAGTTTGGAGATTAAAGTCCATAATGAGAATGTTTTTCAATAATTTTGGTGAATGTAACACACCATAATGATAATGTATTAAATTAAAAATGATAGCACTCATGTCTATAAAGTGTACCTTTATTTCCGGAGGCATACATTATTAGAACTCAACAATTAACCATCCTTGGACTTGAGTTGTGATCTTGATTGATGTCCTTATGGGATGTTTTCTAGGGTGTGTGTGGGTGTAGAAAAAGAACATTAGAAATAACATGTGTTTTCCAATAGTGAAATTCATTATTCCAATGACCCGTTTGAGCATGTGAGTGGGCCCTAGGGAGGGGAACTCATTTATTTAAGGGAATTTCATGGAACCTGGTGGATCCTCGTGGGCCAGGATCCAATGACCACATTAAGGAGGGGTGTTTGTGTTATAATTGGGGCCAAGTTGTCATATTATGATTGATATACGTAGATATATTAATGGGATTAATGATTCACTAAAATAAAGTACAATGTTTTGTTTTATATATTAAAATGTAATGTGAGGCTTAAATATGTATCTATTATACGAAGACTACTAAACTAAATAGTTTTTGAGGATGTGGACTATTATATAAAGTTCCAATTAATTATGTAACTACTAGGTTTGTGGAAATTGATTTTTGATCATTAAATCACATATAATACACTGATTCATTACATGGGTGATTAAAACATAATAAAGGGTAAATCCTTGATGATTAGTGAGATTATACAATATAGATAAAAAATAAGGGCCTTAAGTTATAATAATATGAACATGTGAGTGTGTGAAAATAATCCATGTGCTTGGACATAGCATAAAAAGATCAGGAACAATAAAATATAGATATAAAATTAAGATTCAGGACATAATGATCTCGGTATAACATAATAAATGAGTCATATGAGTGTGTAAACATTTGTAAACAATCATTGTCTATGAAATATAACATAGTTATGCAGCGTAAACTGTAGTTGTTTCTTAATATTGTTGAATATATAAAAATATATATGAATTTAGAAAATCAATTCATATGGTTTGGGTTATTTCCCAAGAAATAATGCATTGAGATTACTTCACATTCCATAAAGAAATTTGATAATGTCACTTAGGGGTTTGTGATCACTCCCTATTACGATATATGATGTGAAAATAATCCCTTAGGGTTTTGGGTTTATTCAAAATTCCTATATTAATAATGGATATAATCCATCAGGGATTTGTATTTAATCTATATTCTTATATAAATGGTGTACAAAATACACTAGTTGTTTTTTCTTACTCCACATTACCATATACATAATAGAAACAATCTCCTAGGGGTTTATATTTACACCAAATTTCTTATAAAACCATGAAATATAAATCTGTTCCAAACCATTGAATGGATATATAAATTTTTCCTACATATCAGATAATGAATAACCATAAATATGTGTGTGAAATGAAAACATTATTAAATCCATTATGGAATAATTTACACAAGATAATTAAAGGGGTTTGATTATAATTCCCTCAATTAATGATCAGAATGAATAATGAAAAATATGGAAGATGTTATCATAATATCATATCCCATTTGAAGAATAAGAAAAAATAAAGGATATTGACAAAGATAAAAAAGAAAATTCCAACAATAAGAGAAAATGGGTATTAAAAATTGAATGAATTAATATTTAATTTACAATAAATTTAATTTAAAATAGAATCATATATGATATATAATTTTTTGAATAATAATGAGAAATTATATAAAATTTTCATTTGAAAACCATGAAAAATTATTAATGAATAATTCTAAAGAAAAATGAATAAAGAGAAAGGAGAAAGTGAATGTATGGAATATTAAATAAATTTTCTATCACAGTTTTGTAATGAAAGTAAAATTATATATGAAATGGACTTAATCAAACAAATAATTAGGGATTATGATATCAAAAAAATAATATACAAAATATGGAAATATATGGGAAATTTCCATGACAAAAAATAAGAGACAAGGTTAACATCATCAATAACTATAATTTTTGTTGAATTGTTAACCAAAGGATAGTAAAGTTTTAAATAAACATGTACACCCAATAAATAACCAATGTAGAAGAATTTACATTTTGTTTTAGTGGTAAATAAAAAAAAGTTACCCACATAGAAATTTATTCATAAACAATATTGATCTCAAATTGACATTTTAAAGAAAATATTATATATTTTGTAACATTTAAATGAAATATCCTTAAACGAGAGTACCCGATATAGTCTTTTATCATTTAAATAACATTAAAATAATGATAAATGAAATATATGTTGATTTTTTTCCTAATGGAATTATTCATCGACACTCATTTAGAGTCAATAATGACTAGTTTTCTAAAGGCAAGCAGTCACTAAGACATTACCACCACCATCATAGAAAAAAGTATTAATTGAGAGGATAAGAGTTCATGATCTCCACACCATTTTTTGAGATTATTTCCCACTTTAGGAATATCTCATAGAATTATGATGTATTTAGTAATCCTTCCTCAAATTTAGCAGGGATCTTTTTCCCACCTATGTTATCAATTAGTTACCAGCTTATATTATTGTGAACCATCTATCTGTTTAGGAGTTTCTCCCTCAATGAAGCCATCTGTATGTATCAAAGGATCAACAAAAATAGATCCTTTTATATTTTCCAATATTTATCAATATTATTTTGTTATTATTTTTTCATTACATTTTTCTTGTAACTGTCATTTAGGGAAAAAAAATATAGATACTTTGGTGTTTGTAATCATCCGTGAAGATGGTTATTAGTTTAGTGTCATCACCATTCCCATGGTAATTATTCCAATGTATCCTTGATAAAGTAATAATAACCAATATAGTTCATTTACAATTTACAGGCTACAACATACCTCTAAAAATTTTGTGGAATGTACTAATCCATGATATATACTATTATGCATTAATAATGACTAGGTGAAAGAAACATATTAATGGTTTGTGTAGAAATGCTCTAATAGTATGAATTTAAAAGAGAAAAAACATGTTCAACAACATGTATGAAATGAAACAAATAAGTTATCATTGAATGTAACACCCTGATAAATTAATATTTTTTTAAATTAACCCAATCTATTCGATAGCTTGTGGAACACGCAACCCTGACCCTAAATGAATTGTAATATAGTATACCATTTTAACATAGCAATTAAATTTGGTCTTACAAATAGTATTAAATAAATTATGAAAATTATATAGCTTATAGAATTATACAATAATTTCAATGGATATATATCTATTTGAAATAAAATTTTAATCATTTGAAATAAAAATAACTGTTTTATAAAAAAATTTATTTCTCAAATGAAATAGTGTCATTGTGTTTTGAAAATTTATGCCAAATTAATTTTAAAATTTTTATTAGATTAATTTCATAAAATTAAATTAAATTTTAAAATAATTATATCAAAATTATCTTAGGGTTATTTTATTTATTTATTCAGAAACCTTTTTTTATAAATTGTGAAAAATAATTTTTTTATAAAAATAACCTTTTCATTTAAATTATTTAAATTGATTAATTAAATATTATATTTATGTTAATGATAAATCAGTTCAATTTATTTTTAAATTAACTAATATAGACCATTTTAATAAATTTAATATTTAATTTTGATATAATATCTTTTTATACTTTTATATGTTTATTTTTAGAAAAACAATTTTTTGATGCATCTGCAGCTTTAATTTTTAATTTAATTGTTCCTATTTGGTGAATTGAATTTTGAAATAAGTGATTGAATAACCTAAATAACAATAATTTATATTATCTAATAACAACAACATTATTTTGATAATAATGAATAATGAAAAGTGTGCAAATAAATTGTCATGGTTAAGGTAAAAGTGGGTTTATAGGGGGGTAAACTAAGAAGATAATGGATAAAATTACCTACATACTTATCCAACACCAATTTTATTGACATATTACAATCTTATTTCATTTATTTTTCTATATTAACTCATTTTTATTTATTAAAAATAATAAAAACAAGGGTGAAATTTATTCTTTTCAAAAAATGAAAGTGTGTCCCCTCCCCCAATTATAATAGGACTCCCCCTCTCTGCTCCCACTTAAAATTCGAATTCCCTTTAGGTTTCTATATTAAATAATTTTTATTCATATGTTTTAGTATAATAAAAAATATATGTACTATATAATTAGTTATTATATTTTTAACTTCATGAAATTTATCCATCTCCGCTTGCATGATATGAAAAATGAAACTGTCTATTGTGTGTAGGGTGGAGTATCGCCTCACGAACAGATTTAATTCATTTACCATCCACACAATTCAAGAATGGATATAATGATTTATTTACCATATTAATATGATATTAATGACATTATTATACTTATAGAAACATTATATCACATATAACTTCCTAATTTACATTCGGTGGGTGCTATAACAATGTTGCTTTCGTATACAGCGGACTACCACATCACGAAGCGATGTGATTAATTTTTCACTTACACATTACATAGAAGGTATAAATAATATATTTAATGAATATATATGATAAATTTTAAAGGATATTGATTCTTTAAAATTAATATATCAACCAATTTCTTACCATTTCACTCATTAATGGAATGATATCATCGTATATGCATATGAATGACCTACCGTTTCCAAAAAAGTGATATGAATAAATTTCCATGTCAAACCATTGATAATGACTCTAAAATTTTATATACTGATTATATATTGTATTTATAATATTTATATAAATATATAATATTTATCTATATAATATTCTCAATAATAATGACATTCATGTTAAAACATTCACGAGAAAAAGAAGGTAGTTAACACCATAAACAATAGTAAAAATGAAATTTTATTAATGAATAATTGATAAGTTGTAATGAAATGATCATATAATAAATTATAAATATTAATATGGTACTATTATAATTTAGAAACTTTATAAAAACAAATATACATGTGTTAAAATCATGTTTGACCAATAGTAAGTTCGAGGTAAGGAACCTCTTCTCAATTTCCATTTTTTGAGGCATTTTGTAATGTTATGAAACTAATTTATTTTATGAAGTCTATATAATTACACTTTGAAATGTAATAGGAATTTTTTATTGTTATGAACCTAATTTATTTTATGAAGTCTATATAATTACACTTTGAAATGAAATATCATTATTCAATAATAATCTGTTGTATAATTTTTATCATTTCATCCGATGATATTTTTTTTAATGTTACCAAGTGTTAAATAATTTCATAATTCAATTTCTATCAATATGGTTAAATTTCTTCTTCATTTTACTTAATATTTTAAGATTATGATTATAATATTATTGGATTATATTATATTTTATTTCAAATGTTTTATGTGGATTTACATTTGATACAATAAATCATTTCATTTATGAATAATAAGTTCAATGTTATGATCATTGTGAGGGTTTATTTCACAATCTCATTTTAATCGGTTCTGTTTTATATTGAATTTCCATTGAAGGAGATTGTTAGATAATTGGATAATGGACCTATTTTATTTTATTATCATCCTGTTATTCATGATTTATTCATGTAAAGGAAACATTTTTTCCACTGTTTTTTTACTTAAAATAATTGATAATTTTTTTTATAAAATTAGACATCATTTCTATCTTTGGTCGGAAAGCTCTTTTCTTACAAAACCATATTTTCTATACATGTTTTCAAAAAAAAATTCTATTATAGTATGTTTTTTAAATTCCATTTTTACAAATAATTGAATTGATACAAATGTTATAAAAGTAATATTCATCTCATTTTCCAAATGAGGTTCTTCTTTGATTTTACCCAAAATCTGAAACTAATCATTGTTTAATGTACTCGGAATGTATGAAATTCCCTATTGCCGTGAAAACTCAATGTTTTAAAAAATAATTTATATGTTTAAATGGATATTTTAAAGGAAATTTATTTTAAAATTTTTTTTTTGATATTTTATTTTTAAAATTATTTTCAATGTGAAAATGACATTTTACATTATTTCTTAATGATATTTGTATGGTATTTATATTCATCTACAATAAAAAAAATTAATTTTACATATAATCCACATGAGATACTCTATATTTGTTCTACCCTAACTCAATTTATGGATAGTTTTTTTTAACATTTTGATTAATTAATGTATTGACATTCACTTTCATGATTCATTTTTTTAGCAATTAACATTTCCACGAAACATCTAATTTCTTATGATCCATGTATATTCTATTTATATTAAATATAAAAAAATTATTATTTCATTGAAATGATTTTTTAATAAACCATATACCATTATTACATATTGTGATTACATTGGATGTTATTTTATTAACTGGGAAATATTAAAAAAAACAAAATTATTAACTCAAAATAGATATTTAATTATAATAAAAATTGATCATGAATTAAATAAGTTTTCAGATATATGAGGAATTCATTGGACATGAATATATATGTGGAGACTATTTATAGATAACCCCTAAATGCTTTATTTTTCTCATAGGGTGAATCTATAAGCTAGAATAGAATGGTTTTTTATCAAATGTCTTAAACTAAATTTTCCAATGTCTTGAAATTATAAGTATTACGATTCCTGAGATAACATATTTAAGTAATTAAGAATTTACAACATCATTCATTTAGTTATTATTAACCAAAGTATTTTTATAATGGTATTATGTATGGATGCATTTCATTATTAGTTTATTCATAAAATGGAACATTTTTTCTTCTATTTACATTTATATACTAATGATATCATATATAATCAAGATAGTGAAGTTATTTATTGAATGGAATTTGTGTATAGTTATTTACCTTGTAATTTTTATTATAACTATCAATTCATGATAGGTTATGTTTTAGATAACACTTACTGAGCATTTAAGACCAACCTTAATTTATTTCATTTCCCACGAATGCATTGGGTTTTATAATAATAATATAAAAGGATATTTTATAAAGAATAATGATATTATCTAAAAAATATTATATTATAATTCTTGTTTTAATATTTATTATAAGAATAATGTATAGAACTAGTTTCCCAAGACTACTAAACTATTTATTTCTTTAGGATTTGATCACTTGTATTATATTTTCATATTGAAAATAAACCACTAATGTTGTGATACTTGGGTTGGGTTCATTATAGTTTGTATGAGAAAAATTTTAGTAGATTAATTAGGAACTATATTTAGAAAAACATATATTAGGGAATATAACCCTATGATATTCTTTGGTGATAAGTGAAGAAAAGATTAATAATGTTTTTTGAGGCATAAATTATGTGGTTTTTCATAAAAATACATTCAGATTTGGATACTATAGGATGAAGTGATTCTAGATGAAATGTACCTATGAGTAGTAACTATAAAAAATGATTTTCAGGATTTACTCGAGTGTTACATGGTAAAAAAATTAGGTCTTACAACATAACAATATTGAAACTCCCAAGGAATATTATTTATATAGTTTACATTTCCATTATAAACTACAATGAATGATTTGAATAAACAATGAAAATGATTGAACTACATTAAAACTAAGGTGTAAAAGATTAAATATAATGCATCATGATTCTAAAAATTCATAATAAATTCTTCATGATTAAATTGTTTTTTTCTCATGAACTAGTCTTGGATGCCTTCTGACCTCATAGATAACCTAGTCAAAAACATGGCCCTAAGGGCATTCCTGATCCCCACATGCTAGAAACTAGTGTTGGGAATAAAATTAATTACTATTTGAATGATTTTTGTCCAAAATTTGGACCAAATTAATGAATAGAACATAAAAAACCACTGAAAATAACTGAATCTCAAAAAAATATACAAACTTTTCAAGATACAAAAACAAAAAAAACTGAATAAATGACTAAAAATCAGCCACGCCAACATGATATCCATGTGACCTCCTAGTAACCCCCAACCAAAAAGGCCAACTAACTCCAACAATCACACACTAGAACCTAAAACCTATACCTGCAAAACATATCAGGTTTATCAATGCAGAGTGGCACAAGTAGGGTGTGAGCATAAAATAGACCAGTAAGAAAAAACCACAGAATCCATGCATTTCATTTCCCAAAGCAATTCAAAAAGACTAGTTTTATATACATATATGATTTTTTTTCATTTTAATAAATTAGAAATATTTCCATTTTCCAAATCAAACATGCCACATTCCAATTTTAAATATATATTCCAATGTTTAAAAAACAATTTCTACATATAAATCCTTATCATGTAATAAAAGGATAAAATGAAAATGAAATGAAGAGATATCAAAGAAGGAACCAATTTTATTAGAAAAAATAAACAATCATATACATATAGTTACCATGGTAATTTTATAAACATCACTAGAGAAATCCTTATACATACTCAGGTCTGACTCACCTTCCCGTATATAGTGCATCTATATAGTCAATAACTCACTAGCCATTCTAACTGCCAATCTAGTATCACAATCCAATATGGCCTCTATAAATCCACGCGGTATCAATTAGAATACTCATGGTCAACAAGAAACCATCACTTAACCATCTATAGGAAACAAAGGAAACCCATGGTAATTATACATGGTGAAAGGAGGAGTCTCATCCACGCATGACTCACCTTACATTATGCCACCACCCTTGTCTACCCTAAACAACGACACCACATATGAGATAACCTACTCTAGGGAAATCCTCTATAGGGGTTACCATATGGAAATAATCATTTTTAAATTTCAAATTGGTCTATCACATCACATGATATTTCAAACCATTTCTAAAAACATGGAAATATTCCAACCGGGCATTCATACTTTAAAAACCACAATTATTTTCCCACATATAAATAGTTTCCAAGCATTGATTTAACAGTTTCAACCAAAATACATTTACAAGAATGTTCCCAAATGAATTTATAAAATATTATTAAAAACCACATTTATGTGCACAATAGAAAATAGGAATTTACATTCCAAATCCAATTACACTCTTGATACCATTTCAAAACAAATATAAAAACAAACAAAACTTGTAATGATGTAAAACATGATTTTTTATCATTTTGAAACTGTAAATTTTTAAATGTACCAAATGGGACATAATTTCATATATAGTTTTAATCACTTTCATGTAATTTTTGAAAAAATAGACTATTTTTAATGCATCATGAGTTTGTAGGATGAAAGAAGTAGGAGAGAGGATAAGTGTTATGAAATCTTGATTTTTAAATTGAGCAAGTACATATATGGTCATAATAATCTTTTCTCCCATCCATTTGTAAACAACGGTCACACATGGATGTTCCCACATTTAATGTAACACAACATGTATCCATAAAAATTACACAAAACCATTTTTTGGAGAAACATAACATTATTTTTAAACCAACTAAAAAATCCATGCACAAGAATCTCAACATAAAATTCATAGATTTCCACAAACAATTCCAATTTCACAACCCAACAATGATATCATAACATAAGCATGGCTAAACACCATTAAAAACACACAATTTTATTTAATAGAATAATTGATATTTTCACAATCACCTTATGTGCACAACTATATATAATAATTTAATAAACCCATTTAAAACCACTCCCATTAGTTTTTTCAATCGGAAAACACCATACCAAGCTAAAATAATCTTACAAAAATCATCAAAAAATAGTTTTAATTTATTTAAAAATCCCAAATCATAAAATGGAATGATCCAGAAAGTAAATGGATGGAAACACATACCTCAACAGAGTGAGGG
Organism: Viscum album; assembly: GCA_963277665.1. Lineage (NCBI taxonomy): Eukaryota > Viridiplantae > Streptophyta > Magnoliopsida > Santalales > Viscaceae > Viscum > Viscum album. The sequence continues at coordinate 406,130,530 of OY728129.1, read as the reverse complement.
TGCGATCAAATGTCAAGGGAATAATTGATAGGCCCCAAGGGACAACTCAAACAACCTAGATCCAATGAAAAAAAACCCAACACATTATCCCTAATCTCTGTGGATTTGTGAAAATAGAATCCCCAGCAATAGAGACCTAGAACTCAAAAGGGTAAGTATAAGAGAGAATAAAACCACAAAAATAGAACGAACTCACTTTATAAATTTTCAAGGAGAATCAAAGGTGGTTTGAGAGAATGGGACATGAGTATGGTAAATACACTTAGTGCACCTAGGTCAGAGGAGGGGAGGATAACCTAAAAAGGGTTAAACACGTAGAGGAGAAAACCTGTAATTTCAAAATTTTAAGAAACTGGGTAGCATTCATGGTTTGAAGAACAGTTCAAAAAATTGTGTAGTTTACATTTTCTAAATAGACAGAACATATCACGCAGTTCATGGATAGTTAGCTATGAAAATATGCACATCTTCCCTTGACCATTATCTAACCATAAACCCCCTTATGTAGATCCCAAAATCACCATTTCTCAACCAAAACTCATAATTATAATTTGGGACTCAACCCGAATATCAACTATAGTATTCAAATCCAAGAAAAGTATAAAATAAAAGGATACCAAATGTCGTGGTGTGATAATTTTCCCGACCAAACACTTCCCCCCCACCCAAAAAATAATTCACCCTGCCGAAAAATAAAAAAATATTGATTCCAATTCCTGATCAAAATTTGAATACACCACAATCATCGAGGTGAAATATAAACCACAAATCACACTCATACATTACTAAAGATAATCAAAACATGAATAACAATGGGAGAACATGATAGGGTTCTACCCACCACAAGAAATAAACTAAAACCACCATCATTAAACCAAAAAATAGTGGCATCAACCTGAAATCCCACCACAAGCTAACTGGAAACTCCAAGCCTAAGCCAAATAACCCCTATGATACGAGGAAACCCATAAAAGGAACTTGATCCAAACAAAAAACCCATACACAAGCTTTAATTTTCTATTCCAAAATAACATACATCTCCAAAAAAGAAAAACTGAAAAATAAAATAGATTCACAAAAGGATAACCATTTAAAGGTCTACAATAAGGGAAAAAAGACAGGATTATAAAAAAATAGGATTCCCAATCCTCTTACAATTATAAGATAAATTCCCACAATAAATTAACTAAAATAGAAACTTAAATCATTTCCACTCGAAAATAAAATAAAGATTTATGTCCAAGGTTTCCCACACCCCCTGCAATTCTAGAATATATGAATTCTTAATTACGAGGCCTATGGCTAGAGCCTTGATGATTAAAACATCCACTTACTCAGAGTTAGGTTCCCACTTTCTCTAATCAAGACTTATTCTTCATGTAGATCTTCTTAAAAAACATCATATAGTTACCTAAACTTCCATGATGACATAATGTCTTTAGAGGATTGTTAAAAGATGACTTTGAATACCCGAACCGATCAAAATATAAATATACAAGGGAATAGTACGAAGAACTAATGTTTGGATCCAATGAAAGAAACTCCTCAAGATTAGTTACCTTAGGAATACACCTATCACCAGATGGGGAACCATCACAAATGATAAAAGACACTATATTTTCGAATTCCTGCTCTCTAAAAACCAACAAAACAAAAACTTATTCACCTAATAACTTCTCATAATGAAGATAATTAGAGGAAAGGGATTTCTCTTTGAACTCTATAAAAATACCCAAGATGAAAAGATAAACTTTCAACATATCCTATGAATCTATTTATGAATAGAATGAACCTAGATCCTTGAAATGTTCAACACATGACTTCACTATCCACTAGCCTTGTTGAATAATATTAATATCCTTGACTTTATTTATATTAACCTCTTTAGGTATAAAATATCAGAAAAGAAGAAACAAACACTTCCCATGTCATACCAACTTACATTGATTACGAAGAAAACATCTTTCACTGATCTAATGATAGACCCTCAAACAAACCTAGAATAGTACACACTCTTACAACATAATGATTTCCAAATGATCTGAAGACACACTCATCCTCTAAACTCCATTCCATGGCCTCTAATGAACCTCGATCACCATAGAGGATGGTAAACTATCGAGAAAAACCAGAAACAGTACAAGACCCACTAAAAACCTTGGGGATCTTTATTGGACGAATATTTTAGAAAACACATATATCAAAAAATAAGGTTCAACATCAACCTAAAAACAAAACCAAAAGGAGAACCTCAAGCCAAATCATCAGTCTCACAGATCAAAAATTTCTATAATTAATGAAATCCTCTTTTAAAAACCACCCTTTCCGATTAAAATCTTAGAAACATTCTTCTTCAAAGGAAACCATCCACAAAAAAACACTATTTTCAACCATGATGAATTTCAAAAATCATTTTCTCATTAGAAACCATTTTAGAATAACCATATTAAACTTTAATTTCCAATACCCACCCATGGAGTCCTATAAACCATCACATATGTGTCCATCAACTTCCACTTATATCATCAATGCACAAATACCAACATGCACTATCCATATATTCCAACATATATATGAAATTTCATAAGGAATACCAGAGTCACCAATGCCATTGAATTATCATAACCAAAGGATTTACCAAATTTTAAATCCAAAACACCTTATTTTAAAACCCATTCATTGAAATTTCAAATCCACATGAATGAAATCATTTACACTTCAAAAACTGATTTCATTTTAAATCCCAATCACACTAAATAAAACTAAATAAAATTACTATTTTCCTCAAATGACCCGAAAGAGGATCATATGGCCATTCATAACCTATATATATGGTTAGTGAACCATTACTCAAGAAAGAGCCAACCACTAATAGGACCTTGAACCATAAATTCAGACCCCACATGGTTCACAAGTCCACATGAGATCATAACATGACACCAGCCCGCCACCATTATCATTCCAATTCCATACAAAAAAAGACTCAAAAGCTAGACTAACCCTGGAAACATGAGGTTTAGAATGAGAAAGTGTTCATGAATTACTTCATGTCCCAAAATTTATAGCCTTCACAGTCTTAGTCTCTAACTACCTACCACCCCAAATAATAAGAACTAGGATCTAATACCATTTTCTTATGAAGTAGGTCGGGATGCCATTCGACGAGTAGCCATCCCGATACAAGACATGGCCTAAAGCGCATTCTCGGTCCATAAGGGCTGGAAACTAGTGCTCGGAAACAAATTAATCACCATAGAAATCATTGTTTCCAAAAACTAGGATCAAATTAATAAAAAGAACGCACAGAGGCATTTACAATAACTTAATCTAAAATAAATATACTAAATAATATAGATACAATAACCGAACAAAAAACCTGAGTACATGAATAAAACATGACCACACAGAAAAGATATCCACGTGACCTCCTACTAAACACCAGCAAAAGGACAACATGTTCCAATAATCACACACCATAAGAAGAAACCTACACTTTCAAAACAACTCGAGACAACTAATTCTAAGTAGAATAAGTAGGGTGTGAGAATAAAATAACTATGTAGGAAGCCGCCAGAGAATCTATGAATTACCTTTTGTTAAATAGTCTAGAAACACTAGTTTGAAATACAGATAAGAAAATATGGGTTTCTCATATTTATAAACAACATAACATTCCCTTTTTAAAAAAAAACATGCCACATTCCCATTTTCAATAAATATTTCCATTTTTAAAAACTATGTTCCACACAAAAATAAATAGCATGTAATACAAGGACAAGCTGAAAATGAAATAAAGTGATACTAAATAGGAAACCATGTGAAATAGGAAAAACAAACATGAACATAGAAATAGTAACCATGGGAATTTACTAAACATCCCAAGAGAGATCCCTAGACAAACTCAGCTCAGACTCACATGCCAACATATGGTTCAAATCCATAGTGAGTGACTCATAAGATATTTTAATTTTCAATCCACATGGACTCTAGACATCCAAAGGTAATTGGACCCTCTAATTTGGTTCAACAAGAAACCATAAGTTAACCCTCAAAATTACCACCAAGAAAATCATGGTTATAGTACATAGAGAAAGGAGGAGTCCCTTGCATGTGTGACTCACCTTACCTTCCACCACCACACTTGCCTACCCCAAACACCAACACAACCAATGTTACAACCCACTCTTGAGAAATCCTCCATAGGGTTTCCCATCTTGAAAAATACTATTTTAGGTTCCAACCAATCTGTTACATCGTTTGATCTTTAAAACTATTTCCCAAAACATGCAATGATTCCAATTGAGAAATTGATCTTTCAAAACCAGAATTCTTTTCCCACACATCACAATGTCCAAAATGAGCCTTCAAAATTTCCAACCCAAATACATTTAAAATAATGTTTCCAAATCACATTCCAAAACAATATTAAATTCCAATTTCATGTGCACAATTCCAAACCTGGCTTTACACGATATATCTAATTCCACTTCCAATACCATTTTAAAACCAAAATTAAATCACAAAAAACATTTAATGATGCCAAATGGGATTTCATATCATTTGGAAACCTACCATTCTAAAAAATTAAAAATGTGAAATAATTTCATATATATTTTTAAATAACATTCACATAATTTGAGTACCAATATACTATTAGTAAAGCATCATGATTTTGAGGGAGGAAGGAAGGATGAGAGAGAGCATGTGTTTTGAAATCCATGTTTTTAAGTTGAGAAGGTTCACCCAAGGCCATTATCAACTGCGTGCTCATCCATGTCTGCACTTTAGGCACCCATGGATGTTCCAACATCCAATTACACCCTATATGTATCCAAAAAAAGTATCCAAAACCATTTTGTAAGAAACATCACTTTATTTTTTAACCTACGCAACAAGACACACATAAGAGTATCAACATAAAAGTCACAAATTTTCAAAAATACTTCCAATTTCACAACCCAAAAATAATATCCTAACATAAAAAGTTTAAACACCATTTAAAGAAAAACATTTCTTTTAACGAAATAATTATAATTTTAAAAAGTAACTTGTGTTCATAACTATATAACATAATTAATGAAACCCCTTTAATACCACTACCATTAGTTTTTTTTGAAAATAAAAATATCATAACAAGAAAAAAATTGTACCACAAGAATGAAAAACACATTTATAATTTATTTAAAATTCCATATTCATTTAATTGAATGACCATAAATGAAGAAAACAAAAAAAACCTACATTAAAGGAGTATATTGGTGACGAAACTTCAAGGTAAGGAAGAATAGGCCCCAAGGAGAAACCCACACAAGATAGATCCAAATAAAAAAACCCAAGACACCTACCATAATCTCTAGGGTTTGTTCAAAAGAGAATACTAATAAAGAGAGACCATGAATTCAAAATGGGAAGGGGAAGAGTGGAGAAAACCACAAAAAACCAAGGAACTCATCTTAGGAACCCTAAAGAAGAATAAATAGTGTTTTGGGAGTAAGGGAGATGAGTCTGGTGAAGCCCCATAGTGTGCCTAGATAAGGGGATGGGAGTAAACCACAAAATGGGGCTATAAAAATGGATGGTAAAACCTAGAATTTCAAATTTTTAAGAAACTAGGTTGCTCTCATGGTTTCACAAACCAGATGATAACTGTGCGACAACCACTATTGAAATAGGTAGAACCCCATGCACTATTGCATTATTGTTTTGAAAAACATGCACAAACCATGAACCTTACCCCTATACCACAAAACCAACCACACTATTTCCTTGTAAAAGCAGTATAGTTTCCCTTAAATGTTCTTTAACCACGTGATCCATTCTATCGATCCCAAAAACACTATTTCTCAAAAAAAATATAAGAAATTTAAATCGATACTCATCCCTAACCCAAAACAGAGTATTAAATTCCATGAAAATAATAATTTAAAATAATTACAATGGTTCGGGTTTGATAGTTACCAAATATGACTATTTTTTCTTAACAATATTTTTTCTAGTTTTATTTAATGGATTGAACTTGATGAAATCATGTTATTATTGAATATGGAATAAAATATAGTGACTAACATAAACTAAAAGTGATGATGATAGAAGTAAAATATATATTGATAATTCCTAATCAGTTAAACTAAAATATGATTAAAAATATATAGATTTACCAAACCTCAGACTCACTAAATTAGGGAAAATTGAGTTTTCTAAGAGATTGAGTGATAGAGACCATGATGAAAAGAACACTCGACCTCCTTCATTTTAGGAATTTTGAATGAGAAACATATTTAAGTGACTTGAAAGAATTATAAAATATTTGATGTTTGGAAAATATGGGTATAATAAAATGAATTAATGAGGGAAAATAAATATTATGTTAGGTAAATAATTTCATCATAATGATCAATTTATAATTTATTTTGACAAGTGTGGGGATGTAAGGAATTATCTGAGTCAATTATTTTTTATTAAGGTTAACCCCTAGACCGATAAAGAGAACTATGATGAAATAAAAAAGTTAATTATAAATGTTTTCAAATTCTGGAATTAAATTTTATAATTACTTTTACAAATGGTTGTTTTATAATAAGAATGATGAAACATCTATGAATAGGGTTAAATATTATAATCATTTTTCTATTCATTAAAAGAAGAGTTATGGGTACTATAATGGGTTTATAATTATGTTTTATCATATGATATAGTTCTTAAACACCCCTTCTGAAATTTTTATGGTGGTAATAAAACATGAGTAAAGATATTTTTTGAAAATATTTATGGTAAAAAAAACCCTTAGTATTATTATGGGATTTAATGAAAATTTTATTTTAGGAATAATGCCTTTAAATTTTATAGAAATGATTAAAGGTATTAATAAAAATTAGGGTTAGAATTATAATTTATTTTCAAAAAATAATAGTGAATTAAAATTACCTGATGTTGTGAAACAATAGTCATATAGAGAATATTTTCATCAAAAAATTATTAAAGGATGAAATTATAATTTTCAAGTAAGAATATTTCCTCATGTTGCTAGTATTGATTGTAGAAAAATTACTCAAATCTATGAAAATGATATTAAAACAAAAAAATTATCATATTACCTTCATATATAATTAATCAAATGGTCCATTAAATGATAAAAAATGTATGGTTTTTTGTTTAATGACCTCATTCACTCTCCATTATTTTTTCCATGTCCATCTTCCCTATAATGTAATTCTTTTTTAGAAACAATGTTATTTGATTTTTCTAGATGAAAATTTTAATTTCCTTTCTCTCTTATCACTAGGATGTTTTATTAACTATTATAATGATGTCTAATTTCAATAAAGTAATTTCCAAATTTTAAATCCTTAATTAGTGAGATCAATATTAAATTGTGAAGAAATATTTTATTTAAGTTGGTAAAATGTGTAGCCGTGATATTTTAAAAGGGTAATATCATGTTGGATGGATTATACGAAACATGAAACCAAACATAGAAGAGAATTTAAAACCCTTAGATGGTATAGTATTTTTATTTTTAAATAAATTTACTCTCTTCGATTGTTTGTGAAAAACACAACACTAGGTCTTAATAAATAGTTATATATTATACAATTAATACTTGGTTGTTAATGTTTTTTGTACGAATCATAATAAATATATTATGAAAATTAATTTTTTTATAGAAGTATAAAATAAATTCAAATAAAATATATCTATTGGAAATAAAATAGGAATTATTTTAGAGTAAAAGATATCATTTAAGATAAACTGTATTTTTCAATTGAAATAGTTTCATCACATCTTGTGCAGTAATATTAATGTTAATTTTAACAACTTTCTGAAATTGTGTTTTCAAAAATGAAATTTAATTTTTAAATAATCATATCAAAATTATCTAATGCTGTATTTTTGGATTTTTTCTAAAATGTTTCATTTTTTGATGAATACTGAAAAATACTATTTTTATTAAAAAAATACATATTCATTTAAATTAATTAAAAAGTTAAATTAAATATTAAACTGATTTGAAAGTTACAATATTTAAATTATGTTACAATTTATCTAATTTAGATAATATTTATCAATTTTGTGGCATTCCACTTTGGATTCCAGTTTAGTGGTACCCCAATATATTAGTCACAAGACCTCAAGCACGCATCCCCACATAACAAAGGTCATTGACTCAGGGACTGAGGTGTGTCAATGGGGAGATTATTCCCAAGTAGATCTTATTGGTTCAGAGTGGTAAATGATTCAAATATATATATATATATATATATATATATATATATATATGTAAAGGTGAAAGAAGAAAAAAAAGATAACATATCCATTAACCCACCTTAGCAGATGAAATAATAAGCAATAGATAGTAGGATAAATAACAATTAAACAATAAAACATAAGCAAACAAATGGAAGTGGAATAAATAGTAGATAAAAAATATGATAATAATGACATCATGTAACTATATAGAATAATCCCATGGGAATAAGGGATACATGCATATACCATATGGGATCAAAAATTTAAAAATACCAAAAAGTATCTATTACTAGTATGAAAATCATAGTCTTGGTCATCCACACACATACTCCATCCTAGAAAAGAAAATAAAGATTCATAATCAGTCATATTCCCTTTATCTACACCTTCAAACATGAAGTTTTCTTAGGCACCAAAGGCAGCCCAAGCCTGGAGTGAGATATAGTCATTAGGCCACCACCAACGATGTATCAATCAATATATTTCATGATAAATAAAATTAATATTGTGAAAGTAATAGTAATGCATGAAAATAAATAAATAATTATGATTTTTTGGGTTCTAAATATACTCATGACTTCCACTATATGCTTTATCCTAAACCATTGGTCTTAAATAATGGTACCTATACAATAGTGATAAGGTGAGTACATAGGCTATCATAAATAATGAAATAAATGTGGATTAACATCAAGCTTGCGATTTGCCTTGGTGGATGCTTCCCTATGAAAACAGTCTAGAAAACTGAAAATATAATAGTAAATCATCACATATATACTGAGGAAACATCTATCAAATCTAGTGTGGCTTCCTGAACTCATCCAATGTGATCCATATATGAATCCCAAGTGCTGCTATATGAGCCTATGTAGTTCCTAATACCCCAGATTCTATCCAATGTGACCCATAAAAGGCATCCCTTATATCTCTCTTAGATTGGTGTAAGTGTAAACCACTTTCATGTACCTAGTATCTCACATAGGGGGCTGATTATCACCAGAGGCATGGTAAAACCATCTTACCAGTGTTCGCATCCACGATTTCTCACCTATGGAACCGATATCACACATGGGTTTACTAAACTATCCAGATATACCATAAATGGGATGCCAAGTATCGCTCCCGGCATTTCAAGTAGATCTAATACAATGTGCAGTGATTCTATCCATGTCATCCTTAAGTCATGACCATATTTTCTTCAGACGCATAAATATGTAAGGTGTAGAAACCAATATCACACATCATAAACAATTATATCAATATCATAAGAAAAAAAGCTATCGAATTCATTTTAAATCATCTCAACAATCACAACATAAGGAATTTTACAAGGTACTAATAAATAATAATTAAATATAAGGCACATGGTAAGAAAATGTATAAATCATGACCAATGTGCATAACGTATAATGAATAATAAATAAAACATAAGGACTATATCATTTAACATATTGATAGAGGCCTAACACATGGACTACTATTAATATAAATTTAATTAATCCATTAACAGAATTAATGAAAAGTAAAACACACACATCACACTATCCATCCAACCTACAGCAAGGAATTTAGACCATTTAATGAGAGAACACATAAGGAAAGGAATTTAGACCATTTAATGATGGAACATACAATGGGTGGCTTCCAATATGGATAATAAATAAAATATGTGCCTTGCTATTATATAAAATTAAAAAAAACATGAGAAACCATTTATAGAAAATGATTTAGAAATTTAGAGGTTTTACCAAAAGGGTTCGATGAATGGAATAGTGGTGTATCTTATATAAGTTTAAGAAGTAACATAATTGAAGAAAGATAGCCTACCATAGGATTTTAGAAGACCAATCCTATATTTTGACACATTAATTGAACTAGAATGGAATATATAAAAGAAACTGTCAAATGACCTACAAATATAGAAAATGTTGGTACATCTAAATAGGACAAATGTTTACAGAAGTAATGATGAAAAGAATGAATAGGATTGTAGATATTATCTGAATCATTCAAGTACACCCCATGATGAATGATTTAGCGATTGGACATAGCAGCATTCAATGATATAAGATTGGATTGGGGAGAAATTCCCTAATGTGGTAGTTATAAAATAATGAGAGAGGGGGAAGTAATTTGGGGAATTAAAACATTTTAGGGGAATGGGGATAATTTACCCTTCATTTACTTGGCCTCACAGTTTTCCAAACTATGCACCAACCATATGCCCCTTTATACTAAATGGTGGAACTTTCACATATTAGGTCTAAATATTGGTTAACCATCCACAAGTAGTGTGGAATCCATTTCAAAAAATGATATTTTTTCCTACATGGGCTTGTTTCTAGGGTTTAATGGTTGCAAAAAACCCATGTGGGCCCCTGCTCCCTAATATAAACCCCAACACTGTTTGGGAAACCATGTGGGTGGGGTTCTATAGTTTCTCCTAACCATGTGGTCTGGTAAAATTCACCAAACATCGGGGCTCTAGGCTCTGAAAAAGTAAGAGAAACCCCTATAGCCCCCAATACTCTTCTAGGGGATATTACAAGGGCCAATAAAAATAATTTAAAGAGAAAAAATGGTCTATACCTATAACAAAATATGTGACATTACAAACACCATTATTTAAGACAATTATTTATTTGATTTCCCTTTTGAGGGTAGTAAAATGTCATGTACAAAAAGCTCCACCGCATGCACACAATAATCGCCCACCTGCTACCATGTCATATCCGGAACATGACCATTCTTCCATATCACCCAAACTAATTTAATTTGAAAATACCCATAGAGAATTCATGCATCGATCCATGATATATATTATATTCTCCTCGAAGGACACATCCACATCCATCTCTATATCTTCTGGGTAAAACGAATGAGATGATTCGATATGATAATGATAATTTTGTGATATGTGGAATAAGTTGGACATGTAAAAATTCCTATAGGGTAGCTATAACTGATAGGATATCAACTTCACTCTATCCACTATCTTGAAAGGCCTAACATAACAAGTAGATAAATTTCCCTTTGAATTTTTCAATGATGTGTCTTGGGAGAAAACAGAAGAAAGACCTCATGTCCCATATCAAACTCTACCGGTCATCAACGACAATCATTATAAGACATTTTCATGGAACAATATATATCCATATGATTCTAAATTAGGTAATAATATTATATTTACTCCTGAATAAGATAGGGACCCTGTAAATTATCCTTACATACTTCTTACCAGTATAATGGTTAACTACATAATCTACCATAAAGAGCCTCATATAGATCCATATGAATTGTTTCATGAAAACTTTTATTTTAGGAAAACTCTAAAAGAGGCATATGATTCCCTCATGAACCTAAAAATCAGTGGAAATATACCATTGGTATGCCCTCTAACACAAGTATCATTCACTCATACGTCTTGTCGATATATGGGAGATATGCCATACTCAATAGCACCTATGAACCTAGTTATTTTTGCAACCCATTCCATAACCGTGAGGTAAATATAGAATCTTGATCCCATATTATAGACCAAACAACACCATGGTGGAACATTTTATACTAAAGATAAAACCCCCCAACTCATCAATTTATTTGGTCTCCTTAATAGTTAGGAAGTGTGCGGCCTTAGTAAAACTATCGATGATCACCAATAATGCATCGCTGATTTGAGGGGATCTCTCCTAGCCTATAATGAGTTATATGGTGATTCCATTCCATTTCCACTCAGTTATGGATAGAGGTAGTAAAATACCAATAATTCATTGGTTCTCTTCCCTTACTAGCTGATAGGTGGATCACCATGTAATTAAACCTCTAATCTTAATCTTCATACCTAAACACCAATATTGATGATGGATGTCTTGCTACATCCTGGTAAGACTAGAGTGAACTTCCCAAATAGAGGCTTGAGATTCCCCCATCTCCAACCTCACATTGAGGTGGGTTCTTATCATAGACACATACCTTAAGGAGATTCCCTCATGTTTAGATAGCCATTTCAACCACAACCACTCGAAAAGAGAGGATGTTATTATTAGATATACTAAAATTGATTTTCTATGTTGTTCTTGAATTTCAACATGCATCTCAAAAAACAATTTCATCAACTCCCACTCACTATTTTCCTTCTAGATAACTTTATTCTAAGTCTTCCAGATCAATGTGTAAGCCATGATGTTACAAATTTAGGGCGTTCAAGAAAGATAAAAGACAAATTACTACATGAATTCTACCAAACTATGTTTCCTCATATTCATGTCTCTCTATGTGGAGATGCATTTAAGACTCTTGTGATCCGTGTAAACAAAAAATCAACCACCAACAAATAATGCCTCCAATAGTGTAATTCATGAACCACAATTGATATCTCAAGGTTGTGTGTGGTGTAATTATAATCATGAGTACATAGCAGGTAGGACCCATACACTACCAACCGATCACATTACATCAAAACATTTTAGAGCATGATCCCTGAAGCATCACAAAAAAACTATATAGCCTATGTCTATCTCTGGAAGAATCCAATTTTTCATTCAAGTGAGCATTCACATTCTATCCTGAAAATCAGATTCGAATGCTATAGTAAAAATTAATTTCAAACCCTTCTTAGTCAGGTCCATTAGAGTTTCTTCTATATAGTAAAAATACATATTTAATCACCTATAATATCCAACCATCCTGAAGAAACTCTTTATATCAAAACACATTAATTGATACTTAATGTAAATCATGAAAATCAACTTCTTTGTGTCAATAGATACACATTCCTATGATATAATAGGACCAATGAAGTAAACATTACTTATCCCAAAGTTTCATTTTCTGATCATCACATAACGTTGATGCTGTTTTAATTTACTTGGAATGATCTCATGATGGTTGGAAGGGTCATGTATGGAGTAACAATACACTAATATATCCTCTATAAAGTCTACCATAAATTAATCTAGGTACGGGTGGAAAATAAAATTCATCAAATCCATGAAAAATGAAAGAATATTTTTAAGGCTGAATGATATAACTATATAATAATATAAGTTGTACCTAATCAAATACACTATACTTAGTAGGTATGTTGGCCTCACATGAACCTGATGGTTTCCCGAAGAGAAATAAATTTTTGATAAAACTATTTCCCCTTGTACCTGGTTTATGGGGACATCTATAAGATGAAATGGATAATGGCCATTCACCATAATCTAGTTCAATTTTTTTAATCCACACAAAACCTAAGGGTACCTTTTTCCTTCTTGGGTAAAAGAAAATGTGATCCCTAAGGTGATGTAATGGGTTGGATAACACATTCTTCCTTTATATATTCACGATTTTTTATTAGTTCCTAGATATCTATATGTGCCATATTTTTGGGATGAATATATATTTGAGATACACCTAGAAATAGGTTTAGGGGAAATGAACCTCTCTCTTAAGAGGTAATCAAGAAATATCATTATGGAAAATGTCCATTAAATTACCCACTACTGATTAGAATTCCACATGTTTTACTCCCTACTTATTCATAATGATACTTTCCATGTGGGCCATCACTCGACCTATCACTTAATGTTCAAGTCCATCTCAAATCACATATATATCACATTCAACCTTATAGAAGTATGTGAAACCCTTAGGTGATGTAAAGACACCAGAAAGTGATACCAATCGACATTGAAAAGATATGGAATAAGCCAATCCATATTGATAAAGAAAATAAAGCCCAGAATCTCATGGATGCATAAATTCAATAGGAAATGGTGCCTGCCTAAGTCAAGGGATAGATCCCTTTCCGAGAACACATTCTTTGATTGTATCCCAAGCAGTGTATTAAGATTCACCACATTATAAGACTTCTAAATTATTAGGCTAATACTTTCCAATTCTAAAACAGATAAAAAATAATGTGATTCACCATTATGAAATTGGATAGAGACTAAAGTGGAGACTAATAGGATAATACGCCGTACAATATAAGGCCTTAGACTCTGCTCCTCAGGTTCATGATACACTATATAAATATGTTCTAAACTGCGGCCCTGATATACTGTCTCAATAGCTTGGGAAGGCCCACCCTAGTAATGATGATGCTCAAAGGTCTGACAATCTGTGCAGTGATCACCTCCTTGGCCTAATAATATGGTACTCTACCACTCGAAGATTGTCATGGAATCACTGATCCTGCTCTTGAAATCCGTGTAATCATAGATCCCCTCACACAAGATACTAGAATAAATTATCATCATAAACAGGGTGACTAGTCCTTATAGATACACAGGCTTAGCATACATGGATATTATATAATTTTTATGAATATTCATAAAATTATAGAAACAAATGTCTGAGGAATATAATAGTTTAGTGTCTTTGGAAACATTGAATCATAATCATATATCTTTTTGAGAGATCTTAAACATCTCCATTAAAGATATTCCCATTTAGTACTCCTACCTAACACCATTCATCAAAACATGGTAAAAGGAATCATAATAAAGGGGCATCTCATATGTCCAGTAAGGGTAAAATAAATTGATATATAAGAATTACATGAGTATAAATCTTTGAGAACACGATCATATAATTTGAGGACCATACCTTACATATCAATGTTAATAAAGATTAAGAAAGGAATAAATATTTATAGTTCATAATAAATGAATCATAGGGAAATAAAATAACCCGAGTTATAAGAGAATGACATTGAAATAAGATATAAAACTGTGGAGTACACATCATCTTATGACATTGTGAACATGTGTAAATAGAAACTAGTTTACTCATTAGGTTTAAGACATGAAATCCTGTCCAAACATAATCCTATGGACATGAAACTAGTCCGCACATGACATTGTAAAAATTTAATCAACTTCACTCTTAACATTGTGAAAATATAATCAATTTCAATAATAACATTTTGAACATGTAATCAGGTTCACACATAAACTTATGGACATCCAAAGAGGTCTATTGATAACATTTTGAACATGTAGTCGAGTTCACACACAAAATTATGAACATTTAATCTGGTTCATGTATAAACATTTGTACATGAAACCTGCACCATACATAAAATTGCAAACAGGTAACTTGGTTCACACCTAAAATTGTTAACACGTAATAAGGTTCACTCGGTACATTCTAAACAGGTAAATAGGTCCACACATAACATTTTTAACTTTTAATCAGGTAGATAGAAAACATATATACCCATGATCCATACATTATTACCCAATGCATTAGAGGTATATATAGGTCCCAACCATTACATGATAAAATCAAACATAAATGAGAAAAAATATTATAAACAATCATCATATAATATCCCATGAAATGAAATGGGTATCATAAAAATTTCATCACATCATAACCTATGAAAATGTGACATGTTACATAATAAATTTCATCAAAGCATAACCTGTGAAAATAAGAGTGTTTCATATGAATATAACACGTGAATGAGAAATGTGGTCATTAACATCATTTTTTGACAACCTAAACCATCTAGGAATAATTTTAATTGTATTCTTGGATAATGTACCCAATAAATCTTAATCACTATTGAAGGATTTAATCCTAGATGGGGAAGTGTATTGAAGGATCACTTAGAGAATTTTTAAGGGAAAATGAACTTCTAAAACAAAAAATATTATCGAAATAATTTCCTTTTAGAACCAATTTTCAAAAATTATTGTAATCCTTAAAAATAATTTAAATACTTTATTTAGTTAAACATCCTTTATTATTTGAATTTTCTTTGAAACATAAAACTTGTTGAAGAAACTTTCTTTAAAAATATCCTTTAAAACATATAAAAGACTATTTTAAAAACTTTTTCCACACATTAATGCATATAAATAAATTTAAAATACCTTTACTTGAAAATAATCTTAATTTATCATTTAAAAATATTTTTGAAAACATTATTAGAACAATTTTTTTGAATAATACATCATTCCAACTGAAGGGAGAAATAAGGTTTGGTTTTCTTGACATTATTTTCTCAATTATTTGATTTACCAAAGAGTGGAAAAATAGAAACATTACTTGATGATGTCATTAATAACTAGAGGATAAAAAAATTAATGATATTTTATGAGATATTGATCATAATATTTAATCAATGGAAGCATAATCATAGACAATCCTGATAAGCGATGAGTTCATAGGAATAAACTATTACAACTTTGGTATCTTTGAATCATAATACCCATGAAATAATAACATCATATGAAGCATAAAATATCATTAATAGAATTATATTCATGATGTAACATGTTAAAGGGATGTATATTCACCCCATAGAAAAATATAGGTTCATAACATGACATGTATCTCAAAGAAGGAAAATGATACCAAATTACTTTACCAATTTGGAATATTTTGATCTATATACCCCATTAATGGAAGATCATAAAATAGATATGAAAATAGACATAAATTTAATTAAAATAATAATATAGTACCTTCATTATCACTATATGCACCACATAAAATAAATTATTGGTGAATAAGGCATAATCTCATAGAAATAAAAGTGAGACGATAAAAATATTACATTATTTTTTGAGTTCCTTTGTAAAAGATCAAAAATAATGTATAGTAAATATATGTTTATTATAAATTGTAAAAGTAACCATATTATTATATAAAATTAAATATATTATTTCATTATGACATTATGTTAAAAATTTATTAAAAATTTCTTTATAACGTTACGGTTTAGGTAATATCCACTTAGTTTTTCCTATATGTTTTAACATGTTATTCATGATCCTCTTACTTAGACCATTATTTAATTTTTTTAATTATATAAAAAATGATATAAATATAATATATATTAAATATATAAATATTTATAATAGTATATAGTATATATAAATATGTAATGGAATACACCGTTCATGGAGATGGTAAGCAGTACATACGCATAAACGTTGTTTCAATTTTACGGTCATATTGGAAGAAAGAAAGTAAATTATATATATATATATTATAATTATCGAATAATAATTATTTCATATATATAATATAATTTTATGAAACACATCCTTGAAAATTTTTATTTAATGTGTGAATGAATCCTATAATGTTGAGGAGATGGTAGTATATACATCCACAAACAAAGATATCATTTTTCAAAAAATGGAAACCATGAAGGTATGTTTTATATAATAATAAGAGAAGAAATAACATAATAAAAATAATATATATAATATAAAAACAATAATTTTATTATAACTCCCAACCTTGAGTGGAGTTAAAGGAAAAACAAATGACATTGTTTCGTAAGGTGGCAGTCTACAGTACACAAAAATGATATGTTCGTTACCCCTGATGGAAGTGTGTGTAGGTGTAGGTAAGAAACAAAAAATAAAATAATATTAATATATTTAAGATATTTATGTAATTATATAATCATTTAATAGGAATAGTTTTGTAATTTTAGAAGTAAATAAATGAAAAGTGCATGTGGAAGGGTGTTAACTCTTCTCTGGGTAACTCTTCTTGGTTTTCTCTAAAGGGTTTCCTTGGATGGATTTATTACAAAAGAGAGGATTATAGGATTAATGTCATGTATTTTTTAGGATATTTGGGAAGGGTTTTTTTAGTCAATGGGTATTTATAGGTGTGAATAAGTGAGGGGGTGGGGTGAGTTCTCTTTTATAGTTTAGTGGGAGTGACATTCTTGTAAATATAAAAAGGTAACAATATTAATAGGTCTCCCTTACATCATTCGCTTACAATAATTTTCCATTCTAATCCAATAGGATTATTTGTTGATATATTTATATCCAATTGATTTTGGACTAGTTTCTAGGTCATTTTCCCCCTTAAGATTAATGTTTAACCACTAAGTAAAATAATTTTTACCTTAATCGCTATAATAAATTTTAGTTTGTTTCACTAATATTTTTGGTCAAAAAACTATGATGACCTTATTATAAATTATAAATTATGCTGATTATAAATATTTAATCCATTTTTACAAATTCTAAATACTCAATTAGAAAAAATAAATTAAAAAATAATCCCCTAGACATGTCGTGAAAGTGGGTTTGTAAGTGAAAAGGTTAAAAAAATTGAACTCTTTTTTATCCACTTTCAATGTGAAATTAGTTCCAATTACCAGAATTTGACTAGTTAATGTAAACATTTCTCTAATTTAACTTTTAAAACAATTAATATATAATTTAACTATATTAATATATTAAATGGAAAATATTTTCTAAATTAAAATTCATCGGTTTTCACTATTCATGAAAATAATAAACTTTTCATAGAATTACCATAAATTCACCTGAATTATATTTTTATTTTCAAATTTCAAATATAAATTGTATTTAAACAAATTAAAATTATAAAAATATAAAATATTATATTTAAAATGGGTTCTCCATTAAAATTTTATGAAAATGAATTCTATAAAAAAATAACTTTTTATTCAAAAAATTGGACTAATTATTACCTTATACTTATAAACCCTATTGGATGAGTGTCAGAAAATTTGTTTGAATATATAATATAACTGTTTTTTTAAAAGAATTCATAAGTAGTCATTTTTTTAATTTATTTAGAAACCATGGTGTTTGTATATGGATAAATTAAATTCTTAGAAAAGGAATATCGTTATTCTAAAATAGATCAAAATATCATTTATAGATAATTAATAACCAAAAGATTCATTTTATAAACATGTTTAAATAATAGTTTCACTGTTTATATAATCATATTTATAATTTCCAATCCAAATTCTAGGTGGTAACTATAATAAAATTTTAATAACAATATTAATAGTATATTATAGTTATCTAAAACTCGGTCTTTCATGTAATGAATACAAGCAAAGAAACACATAATCTTGTTTAATACAATACAAACATAGTGTTTTTTGTACCACTATGAAATCAATGTGTTGTATGTATACCAATCATAACATGGTGTCACGTATAACGCAATCCAAACATATTTTTCCCCCAACATGGTAACTACCCTGAGAGGGGGAGGTGAATCAGCGTATGACATATTAAAACAACTGCCACTTTAGATATCATTTTTTGTTAAATAGAACACTCTCTTATATTTTATCTCATAAAAATGTATTTAAATCATGGAAGAGACATAGAAATTTTACATGGTTCACCCTCACTACGCTACGTCCAAAGAGCATACAACAACAATGTTCTGATGTTCTAAATCCACTAAAAATCAAAGCACTGTTTAAAATGATTGTAGATGACTCACTGTCCCTCATAGTTTACAACCAATCACAATTTGAAAGCTCACTTCTCTCTTAACTGATGTTTGCTCACTTATTCTTCAAAATATCCTCCTTTGATTTCTTGAATCAATTTTTTTAAACCTCGTTTATTGTATCATTGAGTACCACTTTCATCCAATGAATGAATACCACATTACCAAAGTATTATCTGTAAATACCTTCATTAACACTTTTTTGATGCTCACTGCCTTCACAAATATCTTTATTTCAAGAAGCTCAACTAGAGTTCATGAATATTCTTCTATCATGAAGATAAACTAGCCTTCAAAATGCTCATTATTTTGCGTAGCCTAACTAGACTTCGCAAAGATCACAAGTTATGATCAGTCTTTTATAGCCATTATTAATTCCTTGCTTTCATGATGCTCAGAACATCCTGTTAGATTTTATATCCTTTCAAACTTCTTCACATAAAACTAATATATGAACCACCTTCGCAACCCACGTTCACAAACCTCGAGACTTAAAATTCTTGTTGAATCTCAATTATTTTTTGATAGGTTAGAGGGATATTTACAGGCATTCCACAGATTCCATAACCTTTTGGTCCAAGCCATCACCATTTCACAAAGTTCCCTATTTATCTTCCTAGTTCTCCCTTTTTCCTTAAGCTCCATGAAAATTTCTAGTTCATGATGATTTCTATAATCGTGAATCATTCCATCAAACCCTCTATGCTTCTGCGAATCTCCACTCACAGTGCTTCTCTTCTTTACCATTCATGATGCTTGTCGATGTCATATAGATCACAGTCAGCATTCCTTGATCCATTATAAAAAAATTATTATTGAAGACCATCTTTACAAAACTCATGTATTTTCCATATTTGGATGATATCATCAAGGAAATCCATATTTTGTGATTCTCCCCAAAATCCGAATTTTTGACCCCAAAAGTTTGGAAAACACTGGTAAATGAAGTTACCTTGTGTACGCAATTTTCTGTACTGCTTACATGGACTCCATTCATTTATCATATATCTTTTTCAACATACCGTGTCAATAATATCCCTATAGTCCCACAACATACCTTGGAAACAAGATTTTTCAACAAACACTTTCTACCTAAAAATTATTTAATGTCTCTTTGAGGTATTTTCCCAAACAATATCCCCCTTTGGTTTTGTTGAAAAATCAATCATAATTTCATACCTCTTTATCGCTTCATCCATCATCTACTAGTATTCTCTTCATGCCCTTCAGATAGAAATAAAATATTTATACAAAACACACTCTAAGCCCACATGATCCATGCATGGAATGAGAAACAAGAGTAGCATTAAATATTAATCAATAAATCACTTTACTACAATATATATCAATTTATTTCATCATTAAATTCATCTGTGATGATATATATTCTTCTATTGATCAACTTTAGCATCAAAAGATTTAAAACACCACTATATCACTGCTCCAACTATCATCTTCCCCCCGTGTGTTAACAAAAACATTTTCTCTCATTAAAAGTTCTCGCACTTTGTCGATGAACCCAAGGTATACTCTTTTGATGTTTGAAATAGTGTAAAGAACATAGATAAATGCATTAGAGAGAAATACAACATACCTCAGGGAGAGGGGGTCTCACATCCACACCTTTTCAAGTGAGTGGAGTCCACTAAACTCCCAGAGTCAGTCAAAGCCTCTAAAATGCATCTTTGGGAAAGGCCTTTGTAAGAATATTTGAAACCTTTTGTTCTGTAGGAACATACTTCAATTTCAGTGGCCCTTGTTTGAATTTCTCCTTGATAAAATGAATCTTGATTTCAAAATGTTTTTTTCTTGAGTTATGTACTTTATTTTTGATAATATTTATAACATTTGAATCATCACAATGGATTCCAATTGAAAACATCATTAAAACTCCTATATCATCAAGATGATGGTTCATCCCCAGTAATTGGGTGAATGATTGAGTGGTTTCTATGAATTCTCCTTATGTGGTGATCAATGAAATGAAATCTTATTTCTTACTAAAACAAGAAATAAACAGCCGACCAAGATAGAATGCACCACATAATTTTTATTTTCTATCATATACTGATCTAACCCAATAGACATCTGTATAACTCTAGGTGAGATTTTTAAATATATATAAAACTGAATTCCATTTTTCCCTTGATATACTAATGCATTATTTTCACTACAATTGTGTGAAATTATCTAGGATTTCATTGTTATATCACTATTTGGAATGTGGAAAACACTATGATTGGTTGCGTCGCTATTAAGCAAAACAACCTTCTAATGATTAGCCATTATTTCATGACATTTACTGCTTTACCGTCTTCATCACATGTCAGTTTCATCCAGGTATCCATCAGAGTGGTCATATCCTTGTAATTTTCCATTCCAAATCTTTTGAAAACCTATTTGGCATATTTATATTGAGAAATGAATGTGCCATTATTTCCTTGTGCCACCTGTAAACCAGAGAAATTTTTTTGTTCACCAATCAATAACATTTTAAACTCACTTTTCATGAATTCATAAAACTATCTACACTGTTATTCATATGATCTACCAAATATTATGTCATATATATACAAAATCACTGTAATACATTGATTACTGGAACTGTTGATATAGATACTGTAATCAAATCTACCACCCTAGAAACTATGCTTCATTAAATAATGATCTAGTCATGAATACCATGCTCTTAGTGATTTCTTCAATCCATATAGACCCTGCTGAAAAACATTGTTCTCATCATCATGATTGATAAAACCCTTTGGTCTATCAATATAAATTTCCTCTTCTAGAACCCCATTAAGAAATGCCTATTTTAAATTCATTTGGAAAATATTCACCTTTCTTTGCACTAAAATGTCTAGGAATAACCTGAATGTTTTTAGCCTCGAAATGTGTGAAAATTTTTCATCAACATTGATACCCTCCATATAGTAGTATCCCTTCCACATGAGTTTTTATTTGTTTCAAATGACTATGTAATATTACTTAATCTTATTGATATAGACCCATTTGGTCCCAATGACATTATTTTCAGTTGTTCTTGAAACAATCTCTCATGTCTTATTCTTCTCAATTTGGTCAAGTTCATCATTAATGTCATGAACCTAGTTCAAATTTCTAGTTGCTTCATAAAAATATTTAGGCTATACCTGTGATAAGTATGATGCATATTGTAGAGTCTTAATCCTTCTTGCCTGCACTAGAAATATCTGATCACTAATTATGTCTTTTTTATCAATTTAAACTGTTATCTTCTATCTTCGTGCAAATAATGATTTTTCTTCCTCCTTATCATCATCAGTATCTTCTTCTAAATCAATATCTCCCACTTCTATTTCCTCTACATTGCTTAACACCTCATAAATTTCTTCAGGAAACTATTCATTGTGTTGTTTAATATTCATTTAATCTTCCACTAAGGTAACATCATTGCATTCAACTACTTTTACCAGCCTCCTAATAAATCATTTCTATGCTTTTCTTTTTCTAGAGTTACAAAGGAATATCCCTGCATCTCCATAAGACTCAACATTCTTGTGTTCTACTTTATTGTGAATAAAGAACGTACATTAAAATATTTAAAATTATTTTAATGTTTTCTTCTTTCCATACCACATCTCAAAAAAACGTATTTCCAACCATTTGATTAAACAGTTCCCTATTAGAAATGTAGACTGATGTCAAGACCGTTTCTTTTTAAAATTTCTCTAGTAGGTCCTTTTCAATAAGCATCGTTCTGGACATGTTGTTGATGATATGATTTCTCCTCTAAACCAATCCATTCTATTGATAATTTCCTATTAAAGAAACTTGATTCCTTATAACATTTCTCTCTAGATAACCTTCCACTTTAGTATTTGTAAATTATATACCATTATCAGTATGAAACTTCTGAATTTTCTGTCCAAACATCCTTTCAGATTTCCTTAGATACTCTTTTACACAAGTAGAAACATATTAATTATGAAAAATGAAAAATATCTATTCCACATTGCTGAAATCTTCAATTAAAAGAATGTAATACCTCCTCCCTTCAAGGGATCATAGTGAAATTGGTCCATGTACATTTGAATGTACCAATTCAAGCACTCTATTTGGCTTCTGTTCCTTTTCCTTGAACATATTTTTGATGATCTGACCTTGTTGACAAGAATCACACATATGGGTATGATCATGTGATATATTAGGGATGTATCTAGATGTATCCCATTTTCTCAGATCATCCAGGAGTGGTTGGAATAGATGTCCATGTCGTTTATTCCACAACTTGTTTTCTTCATCTCTGAACAAAAAATCACATATATTTCTCCCCACTTACAATTTATAGATTCAATTTTGTTCTTTTTACCTCTAGAAAAATTGTACCATATCGTCCTTTTATGATAAACATCTTGTTGGTAAATCATATATCATTCCCTGAGTCACATAGTTGACTTACACTAAGTAAGTTGTGACTAAGACCTTCTACTACCAAGACATCATCACGTCAAAATTCTTGGACCCCAAACATGGCCATTCTCGTATCTTTAGGCCTTTATAATTTCCAAATTTCACAACATATTATTTATCATATTTTTTATGTAACATTTTCCTTATTTTCTATCTTGTGGTATGTGAAACCAATGTTAAGGATCTATACACCAGAATGATTTGATGCTTTAAGGAAAATTTATACCACAACTAACTTCTCAGCTTAATTATTTTTTATCCATGTATTTGAATTCACACATGGTATAGATTAAAAATCTTGATCTTCTTCAAAGTATGATTGAAATTCATCATCTTGCGGAGCTAAAAATTTATTTGCATTTTTTTGGTCACCAACTGATTCATTGATTTTCCCCTTGTGACCACATTGGTTCAACTTTGGCAAATTCCTCTACACAGTTGATGTATAGTATCAACACATGTGTCCAAATACTCCACACTAAAAATAATGAAAGTCAAAATATATTCTAGTGTATTGGGTTTATTTTGGATACCATTTTTATCTTTTGACCATCCGCATATCTTGGCTATAGAGCACACATTCTATTAGTGTCCCATATTTCCACAAAAATAACACCTAATTCTAGGTACATTCGTGCATGTCACTTCTAAACCACTAGTTATCCCCTGGGTTCTTTGAGAATTCATGTTTTTCTTTATACCCAAATAAATATCCAATCTTGAAGTGGGTGCTTCTGCGTTGATATTATTCATCAAAACCTTTTATTTTTGGTTAATCCCCTTATCATTTGAACTAGATGGTTGCTTCTTTTCTACTAAACCCCTATGATCCACTTCTATCATTTCTGTCATATGAATGATCTGATTTCATGATGATACATTTGGAGTCAAGAGTTTTCCTGATCCTTAAAATTTCTCTGTAGGCTGGTGACATCCTCATCATGTTATTGAATGTTTTTCATTTGTTCATTCACTATGTTCTTCAAACCACTGATCACCCTTTTTTATTACTCAATTTTGAGTTTATTCCCACTAACCATTTATGAGTCCTCTATAAATGAAGACATTAGATAATAAATTTCTTCCATTAAATTAGACTTATATTGTAACGTCCTAGGAAAATAAAGAATATAAAATTTTCATATTTATTAATATATTTGATTAAAATATTATTTTTTTAAAGGAGATGTAATATTCAAGGACATACTTAACACACAAAAATAGGGTTCTTCGACGTCTTATTTTGCAAACAATGCTGAGTCATGCTGAAAAATAATATATTATTATTATTTTAAATGGTAATTAATGCCTAGCGATTTTACTGGAGGGAATGAATAAAACTAACTAAAATATGATTATACATATTTTTTAAATGTTTTTACATTTATCCAATAATATTTAGAAGCTTAAAATGTGAATGAATCTAATTTTAAGCATAATTTACTTTAAAATGATGATTTATAGCCTTTTCATTGTGAACCCTCTTTAAATATAGTTTTGATCACTTTTATATGTTATATTTGACAAAATAAAATTATTCTTTTGAATATGGACATCAAAATTAACTTTGGGTAAAATTTTGGTATTTTTCTGATAAAATTAATTTTTTAAATAAATAGTGAAAAATATTGTATTTCAATTCAAAACTACCTTATAATATAATTTATTTTTAATATTATATTATATTTTAATTGTTTTTTAAGTCTAATTAGATTATATTTTTACCATTTAATCCAATGGTGGTCATTGGAATTAATTTCACTTTGAAATTGGACATAAATATGTGTCAATCTTTTGATAGATATTGTTTCTTAAAAACTCGCTATTTGTTTTGACAACAGGAATTTATTTTAAATTAATTAATGCAACTTCTATGTTTTTAAATTTTTAAAATAGACAACATTTTTGAATTTCAAATATCAAATATAGCTTAGGCTGATTTTTTGGTATTTTTCAGAAAAACATCAATTTTTGATGAATAGTGAAACCACTAAGTAGTAGTTAAAAAATATGAATTTTTCATTTAAATGAAATTTTACTACCTCTGTGAATTGAATTTCAAAAATCCAATATACATGGTTGTTATTAGTAAGTAAAATGTGGTTTAATAGGATGAAAATAATTTTTGGTGAATAGTAACTTTTGACTTTTATTTATCGCTGTTAAAGGTAAATACGGTAATTCAAGGTAAAAAGAATATTATAATATCACAAAATTACCTTAACACATGTCCTAACCTTATTAGATGAGTCATGGATAATAATATTCATCCTTGGGCCGATTTTGGGACCCCATGGAGCCACTTAAGAGTGATAATGACACATTATTTTAATTAACTTAAAATAAAGGCAAAATAACATAAACAAATATCTTTTAGCAACATAATTTTTACATTGGGTTATATAGGATATCTCTATAAATAAAAATATTATTTTGAAATATAAAATTATTTCCTAAATCATGATATTTTTTTATAATTTTTAGACATTAAATAATTAAAATTATTTATGACACAATAATGATGCAGTGTTTACCTCATAAATAACTGAATTAAAATAATTATTTTATAAATATGAAAACTATATCCAAAACATGTACAATTCTTATTGGATGATTTTATTTTGACCATGAATCATCTTATATTTGAATTTAATTATTTTTGGACCTTTTGAAACCAAATATAAGTTTATAATAAAATAATTGTTTCAAAATTTCTTAAAGAGCCCCTCCCCCCTCCTATAAAAGGACACCACTTCTAACCAATTCCTCACACCTCTAAAGCTTTTGAATCATCCAAACTCTGCTCAATTAAGCTCCACACATACCTCTCCTCCACCTAGAAGCCTTACCTTGGGTAGAAGGTACTTCAAGAAATCTTTTTCATTCAAACCAAAGGGAGTTACCCAAATTGAAGGTAACTGTTTCTCTTAATTTCTTTTGTTTTATTTTTTTTATTTTACTTCTCCACCAAACTAAACTATTTTTATTCAATTATTTTATAAAAAAACCATTATAATAAATATTATAGGTTTTTTATGTGAATGATTCGAACTATACTTACACACACCTCCGTCTACTGGGTAAAGAACATACTGTTTTTATGGAAGGTGAACTACTGCCTCATGAAATGATGATTGTTCAAATATCTACAACCGCCACTCATGGTGGAAATTATGTTATATATGTAATTATATTTTATATATATTATATTTATATTGTTTCTATGCTTCTTTATTTTTCATTTATAGAATACCTTTATGGTTTCTATAGTGGGTAGATACGATAATCTCATTTGAGGAAGTGCGGACTACCGCCGCCTCAAAGTGATATGACTCGTTCAAGCCTTAATTGGAACATATAAAGTGTAGAGTTAATGAAATTATATATGATATTATACTGGAATTATAATATACTTATGTATCATTACGTTTCCTTTCCATTATAATACGAAATAGAAATGGAAGTAGCGTTCATGCGTACGTACGGCTTATCGTCTCCATGAAAGATGCATTTCAAGTCTTATCTCCAAATGTTATATACTATTATAAATACATGTATATACTGGATATATATTATATATATTATATTTAAATCATGAATATCATTCTGGATATAATGAAATTTGGACCACATGAACAACTTGTAATTATAAGAAGTGCATTTTTGACTGAAATACCAAATAGCGACAAAACAACCATTATTATCTTAAATGATTACATAATGTTTATAAAATCGTAATAAGTGATATAAAAGGATTAATAAACTTGAAAATGTTATTAATAAATTATAAATTAACTTAATATTATTATTCCGAAAGGACAAGGAACAGACAAGTCAAGTCATACATGAGGTAAGGGGTTTTTTATCTCACTTTTAATTCTGTGAGATTTCCATTATTTGCAACTTATTTATGGCATGTGGTGTATTGTGTAATGACATTTGATATATATTATATTTATTATATTTATATTCATGGTATTCTGTGATTCATTTTGTGGTTATTATGTTTTAGTCATACGACTCGATTGATTACAATGAGGTAAGGTGTTTTCAACTCACTTTTATTCCCGTGAGATTCAAGCTATATTTTCTATTATTTAATTTTTTGTAGTGTATGTACTTCCTATTATTGTATTCATTGTGTAATATAATTTATTTTATGGGTAACTACATCTTTACTATATGATCCTTCTTTCATGAGGAGTATGTTTTGAAAGTTACCAAATCGGTGAGGGAACCTTTCACCCTCCTCTTTATAAAAGACTTATTTTGGATATGTCTTTTAGTTTACATCTTATTATGTTGGGATATTTTCTCCTATATCCTTGTTGATGTAAATTTTATTTCCAAGTGATGATATAACTTTTTCTCCCTCATTAATTCTTTTTCTGAATTTTCAAGTGACGCCATTAGTGTGTCAAATTTTTGTAAGGTAATTTCTTAACCCAATTTCAATTATTTGGGTTAAATGTATACTTCTTGAATATTTCATCCTATGAATATGTGTGAATGACCTGTTATTATTTTAAACCTAATATCCACTTATATTGGGTGTATTCTTATTGGTCACATATAATTGATTTATCCTTAATCAAAGGATATCGTCTATAAAATGGATTGCTTGTCAATTTACATTCCATTGAGACTTCATTGTTGTTATGAACCAATTCACATTGATATGGTGTATATACTGTACATTGAGATATTATATCATAAATACCTTTATTATAATGATATTATAAAGTTTTTATTAAATTCTATTCCTCAATTATTTTTAATCAAGCATCTCTTATTTGGTAAAGAACTCTTTAACTAAAATATACTTTTAAAGATTTATTCTTCCAAATTGTTCCCATTAATGTCCATGTTTTAAAAATGGTTTTAAGGATTTATTTATATGGAAATTATTATTTTTAAATGATAATTCCTTTAAACTCTTCAAAGTGGTATGCGACACTTTGATTAAAAAATCTCTCAATTAAATGGTTTTGAAAATGGTTTGATAAAGAATTGATTTTGTCGATATCTTGAAATGATATATTGTGATTTAAAATAAATTGTTCATAGTGAAATGATTATATTAGAAATATTTTATATGATATGATTTTATAATGGTACTTGGACATTTGAAGGGTGGTTATATGATAAACCAAATTACGAGTGGTGCCGTGATAAACCAGGATGGGTGGTTACGTTATAACTTCCAATCCATTGGGTATGGAAGTCGGCCGTATGGCTATTCCATTTAGTGATTAGTGAGGAAATAGACCATTTGGTTTTTGAATTTAAGTAGGTTTATGTCCCATGTAACCTTTATATGTTATGTGTTCTTTATATGGGGTTTATGGTTATATTTTGGTTATAAAAGGGTAAACAATGATCTTTTATTCAGTGAAGAGTATTTACTAATTCATAAAGGTGAAAAGTATTACTTATGATAAAGTATTCATGGTTTACTTTTTGTTTTGAAAAACTAACAGTTTTCCTTATTTGTACATCCCATACTGATATTTTTGCTCATCCCATGTTTTAGAAAATTTTTTCATAGGACACGAAGAGGAATAGGGATAAGGATGTGATCAAGGAAATGTCATGATGTCTAAAACATGGAACTAGACATGTTTACTTTTATGATTTTATATTTTATGAAAAAATGTATATTGGGTAGTAGTGTCTACTTCTAAAATTCAACTTGTTATGTAATAGTTATGACCTAATTTTCTAAAACTCTAACCCTGAAAAGATACTCAGTGTGAATTCTTGACATAATTCAAGATTATGTAATGTTTAAGCCCGAGTCCTTATAGTTGGTATCAAAGGTCGGTTTAGATAACTTTTGAGGATAGGGTGTAATTTAAGCATAAGTGACATAACCATAATGGTTATCATATTATAATGAGTCATATTTATTTTAGAGGTGATAAATGGTTATTAAATTTGGGGGTACAAAATGAAAGGTATTAGATAACCATTGAGGATAAATTATGTTATGGTTATTTTGGAGGAATTTTTCTCTTTTTTTTGGAATGTTATGAAATTATATAGTTTTTAAAAATGGACAACACGCAGGCCATGTGACAACCCATCCTGTCGGACAAAGCTGTGGGAACCAAAACCATAACCAATGTGCGATTGGGATTTATTGCCTATCACCAGACAATGTGAAGTCCCTTGTTAGTATAACTAATTATTTTTAGTTAAATGATTTTATTGATCAAGAATAAGTTTATATGGGATTATTTGTTTTATCAAATGGAATTCCTTAGTATAGGAAAAATGATTTGGTGATTAAGTGATAAAGGTTATTTTGGAATACATTCTCTCTTTTGGGAACACTATATGCTTACGTAAAATAGAATACCTTGGGATTTAAATTGTGGAGTAATGGTTGAAATTTTATTTTGGAAGAATATATGTTTTTATTGTGAACATATAGGTGATTTGGGTTATTTATGGAAATGATTAACCAATTATATAGAATATGTGATTAGGTTAATGACACTTCAGTATGAGACTTTACGAGTTGTTGATGTTTTTGGAGATAAATATTAAGATTTACTACGAAAGACTATGTGATTTTAATCCTTCTATGTTTTGGGTTTCAAATTTATTTTTGATTATTTTGAATAATTTTAAGGACAATTGTATATTGAATGGTCTTTCTTGAACTTTGGGTGCTTTTGTTGGATTTTGGAGATTAAGAGTAGTATGCCTTTTTATAAAGGATTATCCTTTTAGGGATTATCTGATCTTCTTCTAACCAATTTTGTTTTTTGTTGATGTCTAAAGATATGGGAAATATATTGATCATATTATGTAGATTATGTGATACTCTATAAGTTTATTCTAGAACTTCAGGTGTGAAAAAGTCATCTTGAATACTTACCATTTGGTGAAAGGATGAGTTTGTGGTAGAATTTTAGTAAAGGATGAAAGTCTACATGACAAGTAAGTATGTGGCCTTATGTTCTTTGTCAGGCTCATAAATAAATTCCTCAACTTTAAGAAAGGGAACTTAAAACAAAAATGTTGTCTGTTTACTTTTACTATTGGGAAACCAATGACTGTTTAACCCATCAAAAACTAGTGGTTTTCTTGTTGTCAACTTTCTCTTAATAATGTTTTCTATCACTCTTCATCAGAACTTGACACTTAGTTTCTATTCCATATCCATGTTTTCATGGAATCCTATTATGGGGTATATTGGGTGACCTTTTTACATATCTTTCTTTATTTTAATGTGATAGTTTTATTTACTCTTTTTCTGATGAGGGTATTTTAATAATGTTTCCAAGACCAAATTTGAAATTTCAAGGACACAATTTCCAAAAGGGGGGAAGGATGTAACATTCCAGGAAAATAAAAAATATGACATTTTAATATTTTTTAATTAAATATTAAATTTATTTTAAAGGGGATGTTATATTCAAGGGCGTATATGACACGCAACAATGGGTTCTCTGAAGTCTTATGTTGAAAACAATGCTGAGTCATACTGAAAAATAATATATTATTATTATTTTAAATGGTAATTAACACCGAGCCATTTTATTTGATGGAATTAATATAACTAACTAAATATGCATATACATATTTGTTAAATGTTTTTACATTTATCCAATAAAATTTAGAGGCTTAAAATTTGAATGAATCTAATTTTAATCATAATTTAATTTAAAAGGTTAGTTTACCACCTTTTGATTGAGAACCCTCTTTAAATATAGTTTTTGTCACTTTTATATATTCTATATGACAAAAAAAAATTTGTGTTTTGAATCAAGACATCAAAATTCACTTTGGGTAAAATTATGGTATTTTTCTGATAAAATTCCTTTTTAATGAATAGGGAAAAATACAGTATTTTAATTCAAAACTACCATTTAATATAATTTATTTATATGGTTAGATTATATTTTTAATTGGTTTTTAAATTTAATTGGATTATATTTTTACTATTTAATCCAATGGTGGTCATTGGAATTAAAATCACATTGAAATTGAACATAATCAAGTGTCAATCTTTTGATAGATATTGTTTCTTAAAAACATGTTATTTATTTTGACACCGAGAATTAATTTTAAATTAATTAATGCAAATTCTATGTTTCAAATTTTGTAAAATGGACTACATTTTTGAATTCTGAATATTAAATATAGATTATGCTGAATTTTTGGTATTTTTAGGAAAAACTTCAATTTTGATGAATAGTGAAACCACTAAGTAGTAGTTGAAAAAACTAACTTTTTCATTTAAATGAAATTTTACCTCTTCTGTGAATTGAATCTCTTAAATATGACACACATGGTTTTTATTTGTGAGTAAAATGTGATTCAATAAGATGGAAATAATTTTTGTGAATAGTAACTTTGGACTTTTATTTACCGCGGTTAAAGGTAAATAGGGTAATTCAAGGTAAAAAGAATATTATAATAATACACAATTACATTAACACATGTAATATCCTTATTTTATGAGTCACAACTGCCCATGGGCATCTTTGAGTAGATTTTGGGACCCCATGGAGACACTTAATAGTGATAATGACACTTTATTTTAATTAACATAAAGTAAAGGAAACAATCACATAAAAAACATATTTTAGAAAATTAATTTTTACATGGAGTTTTCTAAGTTATATATTAAACTATAAATATAATTTTTAAATATAAATAGATTTCCTAAATCATGGTTTTTTTATAATTTTTAGACATCAAATAACTAAAATTATTTATGACACAAAAATGATGCATTGTTTAACTCATTAATAAATGATTTAAATAAATAATATTATTAATATTAAAACAATATCAAAACCTGTATAATTATTATTGGATGATTTTATTTCGACCATGAGTCATCTAATCTTTGACTTTATTTATTTTTGGACTTTTGAAACAAAAGATAAGTTTATAATAAAATAATTGTTTCAAACATTCATAAAGAGCCTTCCTCCGCCTATAAAAGACACCACATCTAACCGATTCCTCACACCTATCAAACGTTTTTGATAGTCCATCATCTGAACAATTAAGCTCCCTACATACCACTCCTCCACCTAGAATCCTTAACTTAGGCATAAGGCACTTCAATAAATCCGTTTTGTTCAAACCAAATGGAGTTACCCGAATTAAAGATAAATGTTTCTCTTAAATTATTTTGTTTTATTTTACTTCTCCAACTCCCTAAACTATTTTTTTTACTTTATTTTATAAAAAAACAGTATAATTAATATTTTAGGTTGTTGTTATGAGAATTATTAAAACTAAACTTACACACACCTCCGTCTAATGGGTAAAAGCATACTGTTTCTGTGGATGACGAACCACTACCTCATGAAACGATGATAACTCAAATATATCCAACCGCCTCTAATGGTGGAAATTATGATGGAAATGTATTTATATATGATATATATTATATTTATGTTGTTTATATGCTTCTGTATTTTTCATTTATATAATACATTTATGGTTTCCATAGTGGGTAAATACGATAATCTCATTAGAGGAAGTGTGGACTACTGCCCCATCAATGTGATATGAATCGTTCATGACTTATGTGGAACATATAAAGGGTAGATTTAATGAAATTATATATTATATTATACTTTAATTATAATAAACGTATCTATCATTATGTTTCCTTTCCATTATAATATGAAATAGAAATGGAAGTAGCGTTCATGCCTACGTACGACTTACGGTCTCCATGAACGGTGCATTTCAATTCTTATCTCATAATGTAATGTACTATTATAAATACATGTATATATTGAATATATATGATATATATGATATCTAAATCATGAATATAATTATCGATATAATGAACTTCTGACCACATGAACAACTTGTAATTATAAGAAGTTCATTTTTGACTCAAATACCAAAAATTGACAAAACGACCATTACTAACGTAAATGATTACATAATGTTTATAACAAGGTAATAAGTGATATAAAAGGAATAATAAAAATTAAAATGTTTCATAATCAAGTATAAATTAACTTATGTTTATTATTTTGGAAGAACAAGGAACAAACAAGTCAAGTCGGACACAAGGTAAGGGGTTTCTTATCTCACTTTTAATTCCGTAAGATTTACATTATTCACCTCTTATTTATTTCATGTGGTGTATTGTGTACTGAAATTTGATATATATTATCATGATTATATTTATATTCATGTTATTCTGTGATTCATTTTTTGTTTATTATCTTTTATTCATACGACTAGAATGATTACAACGAGGTAAGATGTTTTCATCTCACATTTATTCCTATGAGATTCACGATATATTTTCCACTATTTCCTTTTGTGTGGTGTATGTACTGACCATTATTGTATTCATTTTGTAATATAATTTAATTTATGGGTAATTAAATCTTCATTTTATTATCCTTCTTTCATGAGGTGTATGTTTCGAAAGTTACCAAATCGGTGAGGGAACCTTTCACCCATCTCTTTTTAAAAGAATTATTTTTTATATGTCTTTTAATTTACATCAACTTATGTTGGGATATGTTATTATATATCCTTATTTCAGAAAATTTTAATTCCAAACGATGAGATACCATTTTCTCCCTCATGAACTCTTTTTCTGAATTTTAATGTGACGTCGTTAGGTTGTCGAATTTTTGTAAGGGAACTTTTTAACCCAATTTCTATTCTTTGGGTTAAACATATACATCTGGAATATTCCATCCTATGAATATGTATGAATGACCTCAGATTGTTTTACACTTAATATCCAATTATATTGGTTATATTCTTATATTTCACACATAATTGATTTATCCTTAATTATAAGATACCATCTTTATAAGAGATTACATCTCAATTTACATTCTAACGGGACATCATTGTTGTTATGCGCCAATTCAATTTGATTGGATGTATATAATTTCATTTTGCATATTATATCAGGAATAATTTTATTCTAATGATGTTATAAAGTTTTTATTAAATGTTATTCCCCAATTATTTGTTTTTAAGCATTTCCTATTTGGTTAAAAACTCCTTAACTGAAATATCGTTTTAAAGATTTATTATTCTAAATCATTCTCATTAATGTACATGTTTTAAAAATGGTTGTAATGATTTATTTATATGGACCTTAATATTTTAAAATTTAAATTCCTTTTAAATCTTTAATGTGGTATGGGACACTTTGATTCAAAAATATTTTTATTAAACGGGTTTGAAAATGGTTTGATAAAGCATTGATTTTGTCGATATCTTGAAATGATATATTGTGATTGCAAATGAGATGTTAACAGTGAAATGTTTATATTTGAAATTTTTTATGTGTTGTGATATTATAATGGTAATTGGAAATTTGATAGGTGGTTACGTGATAAACCAAATGACGGGCGGTGGAGTGATAAAACAGGATGGGTGTTTACGTTATAACCACCAATGCATTGGATATGGAAGTCGGCCGTATGGCTATTCCATTTAGTGATATGTATCAAAGTAGACTATTTGGTTGTTCCATTTAAGTATGTTTATGTCTCAAGTTACCTTTATATGTTATGTGTTCTCTATATGGGTTTTATGGTAATATTTTGGTTACAAAAGGGTAAGTAATGATCTTTTATTTAGTGAAGAGTATTTACTACTTCATAAAGGCGAAAAGTATTACTTATGATAAAGTATTCATGGATTACTTATTGTTTTGAAAAAACTAATAGTTTTCCTTCTTTGTGTATCCCCGACTAAGATTTTTTCTCATCCTAAGTTTTTGAAATGTTTTTCATAGGACATGAAGAGAAATAGAGACAAGGATGTGATCAAGGAAATGTCATGATGTCTAAAACATGGAACTGGACATTTTTTTAAGAGTTTATATTTTATGAAAAAATTGATACTCATTAGTAGTGTCTACATGTAGCATACAAGTTATTATGTAATTGTTATGGCATAATTCTCTAAAACTCTAAACCTGAAAAATCCTCAATGTGAATTCTTGACATAATTCAAGATTATGTAATGTTTAAGGCCGGGTCCTTATAGTTTGTATTAGAGGACGGTTTAGATAACTTTAGAGGTTAGGATTTAATTTAGTCATAGGTGACATATCCATAATGGTTATCATATTAGAAAGAGTCATAGTTATTTTAGAGGTGATAAATGGTTATTACATTTTGGGGTGAAAAATGAATGGTATTAGATATACTTTGAGGATAAATTATGATATGGTTATTTTTGTCAAATTTCTATCTTTTTTTGGAATGTTATGAAATTGTATAGTTTTTGAAAAAGGAAAACACGCGAACCTTGTGACCACCCATCGCTTCGGACAAATCTGCAGGAAACGAACCCACAACCAAAGTGTCATTGGAATTTATCACCTACCACTGGACTATGTGAAGTCCCTGGTTAGTATGACTAATTATTTTTAGTTAAATGATTTTATTGATCAAGAATAAGTTTATTTGGGATTATAGGTTTTATAAAATGGACATCCTTAGTATAGGAAAATTATTGGGTGATTAAGTGATAAAGGTTATTTTGGAAGACATTCTCTCTTTTAGGAACACTATAAGCTTAAGGAAGATATAATACCTAGGGATTTAAATTATGGAGTAATGGTTAAAATATTATTTTGGAAGAATCTAAGTTTTTATTTTGGACATAAGGAGATTTGGGTTATTTATGGAAATGATTAACCTATCATAGAGAATATGTGATGTGGTTAATTACACTTCGGTATGAGAGGTAAAAAGTATTCTATGTTTTTAGAGATAAATATTAAGATTTACTGTGGAATACTATGTGATTTAAATCATTCTGAGTATGGGGTTTCAAATTTAGTTTTTATTATTTTGATGAATTTTAAGGAAAATTGTGTATTGAATGGTCTTTCTGGATCTTTGGGTACTTTTTTTGGATTTTGTAGATTAATATTAGTATTTATTTTTATAAAGGATTATCCTTTAGGGATTATCAGATCTTATACTAACCAATTCGGGTTTTGGTTGATGTCTGAAGATAGGAAAAATATATAGGTTATCTTTTGAAGATTATGTGACACTCTAGAAGTTTATTCTAACACTTCATGTGTGACCAAGTCGTCTTGAATACTTACCATTTGGAGAAAAGTTGAGTTTGTGGTAGAATTATAGAAAAGGATGAAAGTCTACATGACAAGAAAGTATGTGTCCTTATGTTCTTTTTCAGGCTCATAAATAAATTCCTCAACTTTATGAAAAGGAACTTAAAACAAAAACTTTTTCCGTTTACTTTTCTTAATGGGACACCAATGATCTTTTAACCCATCAAAAATTAGTGGTTTTATTGTTGTTATCTTTCTCTTAATCATGTTTTCTATCACTCTACACCAGAACTTGACACTCAGTTTCTCTTATATATCCATGTTTTCATGGAATCCTAGTATTGGTTATCTCGGTTGACCTTTGTACATGTCTTTATTTATTTTAAAGTGAGAGTTTTATTTACTCTTTTTACAATGTGGGACAATCAATGAAGTTTCCAAGCCCAATTTTAAAATTGTTTGGACACAATTTCCAAAAGGGGGAAGGATGTAACGTCCCAGGAAAATAAAGAATATAAAATTTTCATATTTATTAATATTTTTTAATTAAATATTAATTTTATTTTTAAGGGGATGTTATATTCAAGGGCGTACATGACACTCAACAATGGGGTTCTCTGAAGTCTTATGTGGAAAATAATGATGAGTCATACTGAAAGATAATATATTATTACTATTTTAAATGGTAATTAACGCCTAGCCATTTTATTGGCGGGAATGAATATAACTAACTGCAATATGATTATAAATATTTATTAAATGTTTTTACATTTATCCAATAAAAAGTTAGAGTCTTAAAATGTGAATGAATCTAATTCAAGCATAATTTACTTTAAAAGGTTGATTTACCGCATTTTGAAGTAAAACCATCTTTAAATCTAGTTTTGGTCACTTTTATATGTTATATTTGACAAAATAAAATTCTTATTTTGAATAGGGTTATAAAAATTCACTTGGTGTAAAATTTTGTTATTTTTCTGATAAAATTCATTTTTAATGAATAGTGAAAAATACTATATTTTAATTCAAAACTTCCTTTTAATCTAATTTATTTATATGGTTATATTATATTTTTAATTGTTTTCTAAGTTTAATTAGATTAGATATTTACCATTTAATAAAATGGTTGTCATTTTAATTAATTTCACTTTGAAATTGGACATAAACACATGTCAATCTTTTGATAAATATTGTTTCTTAAAAACACGATATTTGTTTTGAAAACGATAATTAAATTTAAATTAATTAATTAAACATCTATTTTTTTTAATTTTTTAAAATAGAAATCATTTTTTAATTCGGAATATCAAATATAGATTAGTCTGATTTTTTGGTATTTTTCTAAACAACTTTTATTTTTGATGAATAGTGAAACCATTAACTAGTAGTTAAAAAACTGAATTTTTCATTTAAATGAAATTTTACCACTTCGAAGAATTGAATTTCAAAAGTCTGACATACATGGTTGTTATTAGTAAGTAAAATATGGTTCAATAAGATGAAAATATTTTTTTGGCGAAAAGTAAATTTTGACTTTTATATACTGTGTTTAAGGGTAAATAGGGTAATTCAAGGTAAAAGGAATATTTGAATAATACAAAATTACCTTAACACTTGTCAAAAACTTATTGGATGAGTCATGGATGACCATGGGAATCCTTGGATCGATTTTTCGACCCCATGGAGCCACTTAAGAGTGATAATGACACTTTATTTTAATTAACTTAAAGTAAAGTGAAAAATGACACAAACAAATATCTTTTAGTAAATTAATTTTTACAAGGGGTTATATATGTTATCTCTTAAACTATAAATATTATTTTGTAATATAAAAATCTTTCCTAAATAATGGTATTTTTTTATATAATTTTTAGACATCCAATAAATAAAATTATTTATGACATAATAATGATGCAGGGTTTACCTCATTAATAAATGATTTAAATATATAATATTATAAATATTAAAACAATATCCAAAACCAGTCCAATAATTATTGGATGATTTTATTTCTACCATGATTCATATTATATTTGACTTTAATGATTTTTGGATCTTTTGATACTGAATATAAGTTTATGATAAAATAATTGTTTCAAACTTTCCTAAAGAGCCCCTCCTCCTCCTTATAAAAGGACACCACTTCTAACAAATTACTCACAACTATCAAGCCTTTTGGCTCATAAAACCACTGAACCATTAAGCTCCCTACACAACTCTCCTCCCTCTAGAAGCCTTACCTTAGGCATATGTCACTTCAAGAAGTTATTTTGGTTCAAACAAAAGGAAGTTACCCAATTTAAAGGTAACGATTTCTCTTAAATTATTTTGTTTTATTTTGTTTTATTTTACTTCTCCAACCCAATAAACTCTTTTTATTCCATTATTTAATAACAAAAATAGAATACTAAATATTCTATGTTTTTTATTATTATAATTATTCGAACTACACTTACACACAACTCCGTCTAATGGTAAATAACATACTGTTTCTGTGGACGGCGAACTACTGCCTCACGAAACGAAGATTGTTCAAATATCTCCAACCGCCTCTAATGTTGGCAATTATGATGACAATGTATTTATATATGATATATATATTATTTATATTGTTTATATTCTTCTTTATTTTTAATTTATAGAATAACTTTATGGTTTCCATATTGGGTAAATACGATAATCTCATTTGAGGAAGTGCGGACTACCACCCCCTCAAAGTGATATGACTCGTTCATTCCTTATGTGGAACATATAAATGGTAGATCTAATGAACTTATATATGAAATTGTACTGGAATTATAATATAATTAAGTTTCATTAGGTTTCTTTTCCATTATAATACGTAATAGAAATGTAAGTAGCGTTCATGCGTACGTACGACTTACCGTCTCCATGAACGGTGCATTTCATTTATTATGTCCAAATGTTATGTACTATTATAAATAAATGTATATACTTGATATATATGATATATATGATATCTAAATCATAAATATAATTCTGGATATAATGATCTTTTGACCACATGAGAAACTTGTTATAATAAGAAGTCCATTTTTGACTCAAAATACCAAATATCGACAGAATGACCATTATTAACATAAATGATTACATAATGTTTATAACATGGTAATAAGTGATAGAAAATTAATAATAAACCTGAAAAGGTAATTAATCATGTATAAATTAACTTAAGTTTATTATTCAGGAAGAACAAGGAACAAACATGTCAAGTCGGACATGAGGTAAGGGGTTTCTTATCTCACTTTTAATTCCATGATATTTCTATTATTCTCCACCTATTTATTGCATGATGTGTATTGTTTACTTCCATTTGATATATATTATCATGATTCTATTTATATTCATGGTCTTCTGTGATTCATTTTGTAGCATCCCAAACATTTTATGGTATGTTTTTCTTAAATACATTTATGTTAAAGCCTATATTTCAAGAATCACATAGCCTCTATGGAAGAAAACATGGTTACTTATAGAAGATATCCATAACCTATCCATAAAACGTAAAATTTTCAGCTCTGTGATTTGAATTTTTAAAATCTAACATACACGGTTGTGATCAAGATGATAATTAGAGTCTGATAGAATTAACTTAATTTTCTGTGAATATTAACATACCCTTATGAATAGTATCCTACCCTTATGAATAGTAAATAACCCTTATGAATAGTAATATGACTCTTATTAATGGTATCCATGCCCTTGAATGTATGAATGAATTTAGGGACCTTAAAAATGAAGATGAATATTTTAAGTGTTTATATTTTTTGATTAAATAATTATGTTAATTAAATTTTTAATTAATAATATTTATAAAATTAGTTTTGAAAAATGGACTTCCTTATTGGATTCTATACATTGAAAAATGGTTAGGGTGAATTTTTGGGGTTTTTCTGAAATACTAAATTTTTTGATGAATAGTAAAATCCCAAAATTCATAATAAATGCTAAATAATGGATTAATTGTGTCATTGATGATGATATGATAATGTAAACCCAATTGGTTTGAAGTCACATGAATATATTACT
This sequence comes from Viscum album, assembly GCA_963277665.1. Lineage (NCBI taxonomy): Eukaryota > Viridiplantae > Streptophyta > Magnoliopsida > Santalales > Viscaceae > Viscum > Viscum album. The sequence goes on along the minus strand of OY728129.1, from coordinate 406,089,471 downwards.
ATTCTGGGTCATGGAATATACACTATTGGTTGTCTTGAGAGGAAATAATAAAATAATGATTATAATATTAAGAAAACTACTCTCCCCTCCACTATATAAAGCACCCCTCACCCCCTCTTCCTCTCACACCACTCATGCCTTGTGCCTTGAAAATATTATTCCCAAATCTCTCCCCAAGATCCTCCCCCACGTCCTAAATCTCCTAGACTCTTAAAAATACCAAAACCTCTCCCCTTAAAAGGTTCTCAAAAGAGGAAGCATCAAGAGATAAGTTCCTCTTTCCAATTCCTTCAATTCTTTTAAGTTATTTTCTTTTTGTTTATTTCCTCACCATAATAGTTTGATAAATACAGTAACATACATGATCTGAAATGTTTTCATGCTAATGTTATATTTAATTACCTTCTCTCCTTTCTCCACCATTTATTTGAAATAAATGAGAGCATCGTTTTAGACGTGCTAATTTAGCACATTCAAGGACAACGATTTATCAATTTATATTATAATATTCAATTATGTCCATGAAACCATTTGTGTAATGGTTGAAACATATTATTTCATATTTAATATATCATTTTTTAGTTATGTAGTCCTTTTGTAAAAATGGTATTAAGTTATAAAGAAAAACATGTTCATTGTAATCAAACCCACCGTTTTGCCAAAACAGTTGTCACTAAGGTTTTATTTATAATAATTTGACTTCACTATAAGTAAAAAAATTAAATTTAAAACCATTTAATCTTTTGGATTTTCACTAATATAATATAAATTCATTTCTGTACAACCACATCCATCTTATATATTTATCCGAACATGAATATAAGTGAACCCTTCATTTAAAACCAAATTAACAAACAAGCCCGAACAATGAAATTGTAGCTTATAACTAATAAAAAATACATTCAATGAACTAAAAGGGTTATAATAAATTATTTAAATATATAATATTTTTTTGGAATTATGAATTAATAAGACTAATTGGTTTATTCTGGTCTTAAATAACAAGTTAAGAACACCTTCAAGCATAAGGTAAGGGATCCTCTCTATCACCTTTGTTCAAGAATCTCCCCTATGTTGTGCCATTATATTTTTAATTTCTAATGACGGGGTATGTTTTTTCACCTCAACCATACTTCCTTTTGACATATAAATAATATAATACCCCTTTACCTCTCATTAATCCCTCTCAATAACACTAGTTACCATGCCGAAATGTTTGTATGGGGTTTCTCATCTCACTTTCATTTCTGTGAGATTTTCATTATTCGCCAATTATTTCGTGTATGTGGTATATCTGTACATAAATTTATATATAACAACATGATTCTATTTTTATTCATGTTATTAAATGATTCATTTTAGGGTTATTAAGTTCTGGTCATATGATTCGACCGATTACTTTGTGGTAAGAGACTTTGTCTCAACTACTATTTTTTTGTTACTAACTTTGTGTGGTGCACCTGATAATCCTTATGTGGTGTACCTACTACAATTTTGAGATAACTTTTCATTTGAAATAATACTTATATTAAATATCCATAATCTTATATCATGGATATGTTTATTTTCTAAACCGTATACCATTTTACATATGGTGTTTATTTGGAAAGTTATTTTAATTAAGGAAATATTGATGAATCTGTAAACATGACTCTATAAGGATATTAAAAAGGCATATTTATCTTGTATTTAATAAATGTATAAAGAATGATTTTGACATGAAGTGGCGGTGGGGCCTGCTATAGACCCTTGATGCATCAGTAGGTCTCATGAGACAAATCAGTTGGTGACAAACCCTTCGAGTTTGTTTTCAAATATCAGACAAGTTTTTACCCACTGAACTAAACCATTTTAATGGTATTATGGTTTCATGTGACAGATACATGATGTCCAATTAATAATAATTCTCTTTATTCATTATCAGTTTTTACTATACTTGAGGTTTTCACTATGACAAAATCTATGGATGCTGTTTCATTCTCAGTTTGTTAATGGCTTTAGTTTTTCATTTATTCACCATACCATGTTGATTATGTCAGATTAACTTATGATTAACTTATTATTTTATTCATGCTTATGCTATTTTTAACCCTTACTGATCATTTGAGCTCACCCATTTCATTGTTTATCTTCAACAGGTCATAAAGAGAGGGTTATTTATTGAGTTCTTGGGGTTGCAGTTTTTAGTTTTGTTATGTATTGTATCTTGTAACCATTTTCCATGTAATTTGTATTACATATATGTATCCAGTTTCTTCAAGACTACTAAAATAATCATTCCTTTGGGATTTTCATTCCTTCTAACCATTCCAATATCAAAATTAAGGCACCGTCTCTAGTATAGAGGGGTCGGGGTGTTACAGTTGGTATCAATGGAAGTTTAGTAGAAAACATGGAAACTACATTTAGAAAATGTAGATTAGGGAATAATCCCTAAGATAATCCTTTGAGGATAAACATAAAAGAACATCCTAGTATTTGTGAAGGAATAGATTATGTGGACCTTATAAGCAATGAATTCCTATCTAGATATGAGCTAGTAGAGGCGGCTCTAGCACATATGTATCTAGCGAAAAAACATGAAAACCCCTCTTTGAGCTAGACTCGAACGGGAACTGATACACGAAAAAGGGCCTTGCTGCACTCTTGGTTACAACACTCCCAGGGGGATATGCTTATGATAATTCTTATTTTATTTAAAATCCATCATAAAGGATTGAAATGTAAATTATTCCTCAAAGAAACCATTTTTTCCAATTATGGGATTAGCCATGCGTAGGATCTAGAACTATGATAAATATTTTTATAAGGTAAGATTATACGTTATGATTTATACCCTAATCTATTGTGTGCCATTATTTAGAAATAGCGTCTAATGGAAGAAGGTGAATCAGTACTCGTGGACAACGTAGGGATCTTCCCACTGAGCATGTCCACACAGTCAATGTTGGAGCAGATCGGATCATGACCATATCGGGAAAATATACTCAGGTTGTAACGAATAACCATTCCACACCTGTGTTGGATCGTTTCATGGGGAAGAAGCCCCCATCATTCTATGGTAATACTAATCCAGTGGTTGCTGAGCAATGGATCAATTTCCTTGAAAATATATTCATGGAATTAAAATGAAATGAAAATGAATAGGTAGTACTGGAGGTATATTGTCTCAAGGGTGATGCTGATCAATGGTGGTACTTGATTCCGAATACCATGAAAGAAGATTAAATAGAAGATATGGAATGGATGACTTTTAAGGAAATATTCTTCAAAAAATATTTCCCCCGTGAGCAACGAACTGAAATGAAGAGGAAATTTGTTATCATAAAAAAAGGGAAGAAGACAGTGTTGCAGAGTATGAGACTACTTTCAAATGGCTGGCCAGGTTTTCCATAGATAATGTATGTGACTCAATAGACAAGATTGATTATTTATTTGAAGGTCTTAAGAAAAGTCTTCGAAGGGCACTGGCTTCACAATCATTTTCATCATATGATGAAATTGTATCAAGTTCCATAAAAATAGAGAAGGAATTATCTAGATCAAATATTTTCAATGTAAACCAAGATAAGATGTGGTACTCTGATAACAAACAAAAATGAGAATCACCAAATAAGATCAAGGGAACAAAGCTAATCCCATTATGTGAGAACTGTTGAAATAATCATCTCGGGAAATGCTTGAAATGCATGGGAGTTTTCTATAACTACAGAGTAAAGGGTCATATATTTGATGATTGTAGGGGGAATAAACAATTTAATGGTATTCAATTCTAAAATTACAGAGATATGGGTCACTATGAAAATGAGTGTCCTAAGTGCCAAGGAAACATGCCTCAGAAAAATTCCAAGAGAACAAGGGAGAGCCTATGCGATTACAACCGCGGAGGTTGAAATTCATAATGACGTGGGGGAAGGTACTTTTATTGTTTCCTCAAACTTATCCAACACATTATTTGATTCTGGTGCATCCCATTCATTTATATCTTCTCAGTTTTCCAAGAAAATTAGATACTCCCAATTTGATTGGAAAAAGAAGTTATCAGTCAAAACTCCCATGGGATGTATCATTGCAACAAAGTCATGCCGAATAGTCCCCCTCTAGAAACCAAAACGTGATTTAGTTTCTAACCTTATCATCATACCAATGACTGTATTTGATATAATTATTGGTATGGATTTTCTTTCAAATTATGATGAAAAGATTTATTGTAAGATGAAAGAAGTTACAATTCTTGAAAATGGTGTAGAATCCCTTGTCTTTAGGGCAAAAACTTCCCCACCTGATTCTTATCTAGAAACACCCCCAGTAACTCTACTGAATTCAATAATTGGAGAGGAATATAAACCAACATCTATGATTGAGGAAAGAAATCTTCAAATTGTAGATTTGCACATAGTGAAAGAGTACATTGATGTATTTCAGAGGATTTACCTGGACATCCTCTAGAGCGGGAAGTTGAGTTCTCTATTTATTTAATTCCTGATGAAAGACCTATATCAAAAACTCCAAATAGAATGAACACTGTGGAATTATTAGAGATAAAGAAACAATTAGAGGATTTGAGTGAAAATTAATTTATTCAAACTAGTTTTTATCCATGGGGAACCCATGTCCTCTTTGTCAAGAAGAAGGATGGATCCATGTGGATTTTCATTGATTACTAGGAAATCAGTGATATTACAATAAAGAATTAGTATCCTCTTTCCTAGATTGATGATTTATTTGATAAAATTCAAGTAGCTCAATACTTTTAAAAGTTCAACCTTCGATCCGGATATCATCATCTGCGTGTGAGGAAAGAAGATATTCTGAAGAAAACATTTCGAACCTGGTATGGTCATTACATGTTTATAGTGATGGCTTTTGGACTGACGAATGCACCATATGTTTTTGGATTTAATGAATAGAGTTTTCAAGGAATATCTTGATAAATATTTTGTGTTAATCATCAATGATATCCTCGTGTACTCAGAAAGTTATAAAGACCATGAGAATGACTTACAGATTATTCTGAAAACTCATAGAATTAATATATTATATGGGAAGTTTAGCAAGTGAAAATTCTGGCTTCAATTGATTTCTTTTCTAGGCCATATTGTTTCTAAGGAAGGAATCATACTTGATCCTGAAAAGACAAAGGCAATCCAAGAAAGGCCCACACCAACAAACATAACTGAGGTACACAATTTTATTGACTTAGTATGCTACTATCAGCGTTTCGTTCAGAATTTCGCATGACTGGATAACCCGCTAACCAATCTCACATGTAATGTTGTTAATTTTGTGAGGAAAAAAAGAATGTACAGAATACATTGAAGAATTGAAAATAATATTGGTTAATGCTCCAATTTTTACTTTTCCATCTAGAAGTGATGGATTTGTAATATACATCGATGTATCAAAGAATAGACTGGGTTGCGTCCTTATGAAAAATTATAAAGCTTTTGCTTATGCATCAAGATAGTTGAAGGAACATGAGAAAAATTATCCAACTCAGGATCTTGAGTTAGCAGCCGTAATCTTTGCTCTGAAAATATGTAGGAATTATCTCTACGGGGAGAGATGTGAGATTTATATAGACCACAAGAGTTTGAAATACATTTTCACACAAAAATAACTCAACAAGAAGCAAAAAAGATGGCTCGAGTTACTCAAAGATTATGATTATTCAATACACTGCCACCCAAGAAAGGTGAATAAGGTGGTAGATGCATTATGTAGGAAAGATCCTGGCCTTCTGACTCAAATGAATATTGCAAGATATTTTATATTAATGGATCTACTAAAGATGGATATGGGAATTGTTAAGGAAGGGGAAACATCACTCCTCTTTCAAATTATTGATAATCCATCTTTACTAGAGAAGATAAAAAGATCTCAATCTGATGATGAGAATCTCCAAAAGAAAATGAAGGCAGTTAGGGATGTGAGACTGGATGACTTCATGTATGAAGGTGTTCTAAAATTTGGGAAGAGGTTATGCATTCCATCAATACCTAATCTAAAAAGGGATCTATTAGAAGATGCTCATAGCCCAGATTTCTCTATACACCCGGGTATCACCAAGATGTATAGAGATCTGAAAGTATATTATTGGTGGGATAATATGAAGTGGGAAATTGCTGACTATGTGCCAAGACGTCTAGTTTTTCAACAATTTAAGGTAGAGAGACAACATCCCAAAGGAGTGATGCAACCCTTACCTATTCCTATGTAGAAGTGGGATAACATTATGATGGTTTTTTTCACCAGACTACAAATGAATCCTAGAAGGAATGATGTGATAGGGGTGATTGTTGATCGTCTCACAAAATCAACACATTTACTTCCTATAAGAGAGGATTTTCCACTTGAGTTCTCGGAAAAACTTTATATTAATGAATTTTTATGACTTCATGGTGCACCTCTATCAATTGTGTCTGATCGAGATCCCCGGTTTACATCAAGATTCTAGAAAAGTCTCTAGAAGGCATTGAATACTAAGCTTCGTATGGGTACTGCTTAACACCCAAAAACTGACGGACAGTCTGAAAGGACCATTAAAAGTCTATAAGATATGTTGAGGACATGATCTCTTGACTTCCAAGGTATGTGGGATCAATACTTGCCCTTGGTGGAATTTTCCTACAACAATTGTTTCCATTCTAGTATTCAAAAGGCTCCATATGAAGCATTATATAGAAAAAGATTTTGAACTCTAACTTGTTGGGATGAAGTTGGTGAGAGGAAACTCATAGGCCCAGAACTTATTGAAGAGACCATGAAAAATGTAAAGAAGATACAAGCCCATATTAAATCATCCCAAAGTAGGCAGAAGAGTTCTGAGGACAACTGGAAGAAGGACTTGGAATTCCAAGTGGAAGATCAGGTATTTCTGAGAGTATCTCCATGGAAGGGCGTCTTAAGGTTCGATAAGAAATGGAAACTGAGCCCCAGGTACATTGGACCATTTGAAATTCTGGAAAGAGTCGGAGATCTATCTTACCATTTAGCGATTCCTCCAAATCTATCCAATGTTCATGATTTTTTCCACGTGTCATTGTTAAAGAAATACAAGCCAGACCCAATGCATGTACTCACATATGAGGAAATTTAATTGGAACATTATTTGTCATACAATGAAAATCCTATCACGATTCTTGACACAAGGGTGCAGGTATTGCGGAATCAGAAAACTCATCTAGTAACAGTTCTTCGGAGAAACTAGAATATGGAGGAAGGAACATGGGAACAAGAGGATTTTATGAAAAATAATCACCCATATCTTTTTGGTGAGTTTTATACGTAAAATTTCAAGGACGTAATTTCCAAAGAAGGAATAATGTAGCATCCCAAACATTTTATGGTATGTTTCTGTTAAATACATTTTAGTTATAGCCTATATTTTAAGAATCATTAAACCTTTATGGAACAAAACATGGTTACTTATAGAAGATATCCATAACCTAGCCATAAAACTTAAATTTGTCACCTTTGTGATTTGAATTTTAAAAATATAACATACACGGTTGTGATCAAGATGATAATTAGTGTCTGATATAATTAACATAAATTTCATTGAATAGTAACCGACCATTATGAATAGTAACCTACCCTTATGAGTAGTAACATACCCTTATAAATAGTAATATGACTCTTATGAATGGTATCCCTGACCTTGAATGTATAAATGAATTTAGGCACCTTAAAAATGAAGATGAATATTTTAAGTGTTTATATTTTATGATTAAATAATTATTTTAATAAAATATTTAATTAATCATATATAAGAAAATTATTTTTGAAAAATATACTTCATTTTTGGATTCTAAACATCAAAAAATGCTTATAGTGAATTTTAGGGATTTTTCTGAAATACTTAAATTTTTTATGAATAGTAAAATCCGATAATTCACAATAAATGCTAAATAATGGATTAATTGAGTCATTTATGATGATCTACTGATGTAACCCCAATTGGTTCTAAGTCACATGCATATATTATTGTATTGGTCATGGAATACTCACTATTGGTTGTCTTTAGAGGAAATAATAAATTAATGATTACAATATTACGAAAACTACTCTCCACTCCACTATATAAAGCACCCATAACCCCCTCTTCCTCTCACACCACTCAATCCTTTTTCCTAGACAATATTATTTCCAAGTCTCTCTCCAAGATCCTCCCCTACATCCAAAATCACCTAGACTCTTCAAAATACCAAAACCTTTCCCCTTAAGAGGTTCTCAAAGGAGGAAGCCTCAAGAGGTAAATTCCTCTTTCCAATTCATTCAATTCTTTAAAGTTCTTTTCTTTTTGTTTCTTTCTTCACCATAATAGTATGATAAATCCAGTAACATACATGTACTGGAATTTTTTCATTCTAATGGTATATTTCCTTACCTTATTTTTTTTCTCCACCATTTATTTGAATTAAATGAAAGCACCGTTTGAGATGTGTTAATTTAGCACATTCAAGGACAATAATTTATCAATTTATATTATAATATTTAATTATGGAAATGAAACCATTTTTGTTATGGTTGAACCATATTATTATATAAGTAATATGTCCTATTTTTAATTATGTATTCCTTTTGTAAAAATGGTATTATGTTATAAAGCGAAACATGTTCATTGTAATCAAACCCACCGTTTAGCCAAAACGATTGTCACTAAGGTTCTATATATAATAATTTTACTTCACTCTAAGTAACCAAATTAAATTTAAAACCGTGTAATATTTTTTATGTTCAATAATATAATATAAATTCATTTCTGTACAACCACGTCCATCTTATATATTTATCCGAACTTGAATATAAGTGAACCAATCATTTAAAACCAAGTAAACAAACGAGCCCGGACAATGAAATTGAACCTTATAACTCATCAAAAACACCTTGAATAAACTAAAAGGGTTATAATAAATCATTTAATTATATAATAGGTTTGGGAATTATGAATTAATAATCCTAATTTTTTTATTCAGTTCTTAAAGAACAAGTCAAGAACACCTTCAAGCATAAGGTAAGGGATCCTCTTAATCACTTTTGTTCAAGAATCTCCCCTTTGTTGTGCCATTTTATTTTTAATTCCTACTGATGGGGTATGTTTTTGCACCTGAACCATACTTCCATTATGACATATAAATAATTAAATACCCCTTTAACTCTAAATAAGCCATTGCTATAACACTCGTTACCATGCCAAAATGTTTGTAAGGGGTTTCTCATATCACTTTCATTTTTGTGATATTTTCATTGTTCACCACTTATTTATTGTATGTGGTATATGTGTAATTCAATTTGATATATAATAACATGATTCTATTTATATTCATGTTATTAAAGGATTCATTTGAGGGTTATTATGTTCTGGTCATATGAGTCGACCGATTACTTTGTGGTAATAGACTTTGTCTCAACTACTATTTTGTTGTTACTAACTTTGTGTGGTGCACCTGATAATCATTATGTGGTGTAACTAATGCCCATTTGAGATCAATTTTCATTTGAAATTATATTTATATTAAAAATCCATAATCTCATATCAGGATATGTTTTTTTCTAAACCGTATACCATTTTACATACGATGATTATTTGGAAAGTTATTTTAATAATGGAAGTATTGATGAATCCATATACTCGAATCTATACGGATATTGAAAAGACATATTTCTCTTGTATTGAATCAATTTATAAAGAATGATTTGGACATGAAGTGGTGGGTGGGACCTTCTATAGCCCCTTGATTCATCAGTAGGTCTCATGAGACAAATCAGTTGGCGACAAACCATTCGAGTTTATTTCCAAAAATCAAATTGGTTTCTACCCAAAAAACTAAACCGTTTTAACGGTATTATGGCTTCTTGTGCAAGATACATGATGTAAAATTTATAATAATTCTTTTTATTCATTATGATTTTTTACTATCCATGAGGTTTTCACTATGAAAACATCTCTGGATGTAGTTTAATTCTCAATTTATTAATGGCCTGAGTTTTTCATTTATTCACCATTCCATGTTGATTATGTCAGATTGGTTATGATTAACTTATTATTTTATTCAGGATTTTTCTATTTTCAGCCCTTATTGAGCATTTAAGATCACCCCTTTCATTTTTTACCTTCAACAGGCGAGGAAGAGAAGGTCATTTATTTAGTTCATGTGGTTGCAGTTTTTAGTTTTGTTATGTATCGTAACTTGTAAGCTTTTTCAATGTAATTTTTGTTACATATATGTATCTAGTTTCTTCAAGACTACTAAACTGATCATTCCTTTGGGATTTTCATTCCTTCTATCCATGAAAATATCACAATTAATGCACTGTCTTCAGTCTAGAGGGGTCGGGGTGTTACACATTTGTGGTTATTTTCTTTTAGGCATACAACTTGATTGATTACAATGAGGTAAGGTGTTTTAATCTCACCTTTATTCTCCTGATATTCACACTATATTTAACACTATTTCCTTTATTATGGTGTATGTACTTCCCATGATTGTATTCATGGTGTAATTTACTTTAATTTATGGGTAATTATATCTTCATTGTATGATCCTTCTTTCATGAGGTGTATATTTCAAATGTTACCAAATCAGCGAGGAAACCTTTCACCCTCCTCATTTTAAAAGACTTCTTTTTGTTATATATTTTAATTTAAATCTTCTTATGTTGATATATGTTCTTCTATATATTTATTGCGGTAAATTTTATGTCCAAGTGATGAGATACCCTTTCCTCCCTCATCAAATCATTTTCTAAATTTTAAAGTGACGTCGTTAGGCTGTCAAATTTTTGTAAGGGAACTTCTTAACCCAATTTCAATTATTTGGGTTAAACATATATTTCTTGAATTTTTCATCCTATGAATATGTGTGAATGAACTCTGATTTTTTTACACTTAATATCCACTTATATTGGATGTATTTTTATTTTTCACACATAATTGATTTATCCTTAATCAAAGGATACCGTCTTTATAAGGGATTTCATCTCAATTTACATTCCTTTGAGACTTAATTGTTGTTATGAACCAATTCACTTTGATATGGGGTGTATACTGTCCTTTGAAATATTATATCATGAAGAACTTTATTTTCATGATATTATAAAGTTTTGATTAAATGTTATTCCTCATTTTTTGGTATTCAAACATCTCTTATATGGTTAAGAACACCTTAACTAAAATACCATTTTAAAGATTTATTCTTCTAAATCTTTCTCATTAATTTCCATGTTTTAAAAATGGTTTAAGGTGTTTATTTATATGGACATTACTATTTTAAAATTTTAATTCCTTTAAAAGCTGCAAATTGGTATGGGACACTTTGATTAAAAAATCTCTTTATTAAATGGTTTTGAAAATGGTTTGATAAAGCATTGATTTTGTCGATATCTTGAAATGATATATTTTGATTGAAAATGAAATGTTAATAGTGAAATGATAATATTTGAAATATCTTATGTGCTATGATTTATAATGGTACGTGGAAATTTGACGGGTGGTTATGTGATAAACCAAATGATGGGTGGTGCCGAGATAAAATAGGATGGGTGGTTATGTTATAACCTTTAATGCATGGGGTATGGAAGTCGACTATATGGATATTCAATTTTGTGATTTTTGTGGAAGTAGTCCGTTTGGTTATTTCATATAAGTATGTTTATGTCCCAAGTTACCTTTATATTTTATATGTTCTTTATATGGGGTTTATGGTAATCTTTTGGTTACAAAAGGGTAAGAAATGATATTTTATTCAGTGAAGAGTATTTACTACTTCATAATGGTGAAAATTATTACAAATGATAAAGTATTCATGGTTTACTTGTTTTTTTGAAAAACTAACAGTTTTCCTTCATTGTGTATCCCTTACTGAGCGTTTTTCTCATCCCATTTTTTTGAAATGTTTTTCATAGGACATGAAGAGGAATAACAATAAGTATGTGATCAAAGAAATGTCATGATGTCTAAAACATGGAACTAGGCAAGTTTTTTTAAGAGTTTATATTTTATGAAAAAAATGGATACGCGGTAGTAGTGTCTACTTGTAATATTCAAGATGTTATGTAATAGTTATGGTCTAATTCTCTAAAAATATAAACCTGAAAAGATCCTCAATATGAATTCTTGACCTAATTCAAGAATATGTAATGTTTATGTCCAGGTCTGTATATATATTCTCCCTATTGCTTCATATAGAGTTTGGCACATGGAACCACTTTATTAGATTTATTCATTGTTCTCTCCAAAAATCCATCTCTTCAAGAGAGGCTTAAATTCAGCATGAATATCAAATCTTCCTTCAGTCTCCTCTTAATCAATATCATTATATTCCTTTTTCGCGGAGTTACCTACAACTACAACCATAACATTTCTCCATGATCTTTGCAGTTCTCCACCACTAAAACCTCAAATTCATATGAGCTATCATTTTCTTATGAAAGAAGATTATTACTTTTCAATAAATGTTTCTTAAACTTTTTACCTTTCACATCAGACAAAGACTTCTTCATGTGAATTTCAAACTCATACTCACCATCATATTGAAACATCTTGGGGAACCTTGTAATAAGATGACAAACCTTTCCACATAGAAAGCATGATAGTGAAAGTTTCCCCAGGAACATTCATTTTCCTCATTGTAAATTTGAAGAAAGGAATGGCATAACCTAATTTGAAACATCTTCCTACATACCATCATGAATGGTGAGCTTCTTCATATCTTTGAATTACACCTATTTGGAATTCCCTTCTGACACAAACTTAATGTCCTCATTTTTTTATCATACAAAACAAGTGTGCTATGTAAACTATCTAATGTCAACTCCATTTGATCTTTTTATTCCAACACAGAGTCATTAGGATTGATCTGAGGTGGAACTATTCTCAAGAATCATTTCATGTTCTTCATATATTTAATAACTTCCCATAGGCCATGAATGTATTTTACAACAAAATTCACTATGTTAAATAATTATTCAATAGAATTATTTGGGTTTATTCTCATATCTTCATAAATTTTCCACAGAGGTGCAGCCTTGCCTCTCTAACCGTTGAATCCCCTTTATATATATATTAAATATCTTTTTTAACATAGCATGTGATGTTTTACATGATGTCACCCTTGTATTAATTTAATTTGAGAGGGACCCCCCTAAATAATTAATTCATTTGGTGTCAACACCCAATTATCTTCTCTCAGACTCTGATAAAGCACCACTTTCAATATTGGCCAAAATTCCATGCATCACTACTATAAATACATATATTCCTAAGAATCGAATGTTGTCATGCATCCGATTATTACATAAAAAAATTATTCCCATTTAATATTGGAATCCCTTTGTGATTGAAAACCAATATTCAATCCTTTGAGAGAGAAACATTGTATTTAACCTCCCTTTGATACTAATTGTTAGTCCCAACATAGTAAATACATTGATAGGGTGATGAATCAAGGTATGATAGATTAAAACAACAACCCCTTCATATCATGTTTCATTATTAAACAAAACACTCTTCTCTATTTCTCCTATAGAAATGTAATTAATGAATGAACGAGACAAAAATATTTTACTTGGTTCACCATAACTAGGCTATATCCAAAGAGAATACAACAATAATGTGTCGATGTAACAAATCCACTAAAATGTGAAATTCTGTTTACAATGTTTGGAGTAGACTCACTGTACTTCTTGGTTTATAACCAATCACAATTTAAATGCTCAATACTCTCTCAATTGACATGTGCTCAATAATTCTTCATAGGAACCTCCATTGATTTCTTGAATCAATTTTTTTACACCTCATTTAGTGTATCATTGAATTTCAAATTCACCCAACTGATGAATACCAATTTACTAAAGGTTTATGTGGAAATCCATTATTTAAAACTTTTATGATGCTCGCTCCATTTGTGAATTTCCTTCTTTCAAAAATATCAACTAACCTCCATGAAGTTCACAATTTTCAATCGACCTGTTATAGCTTTCATGAATTGCTAGATTCAATAATGCTTAGAACACCCGGTTGTCCTCTAAATAATTCAAAAACTTCTTTGGATTAGACACCTCTGTGAACCACCTTCGCAACCCACCTTTGCGAACCTAGATATTTAGAATTCTCATTGAGTCTTGATACATTGATGATGGGGGTAAAGCCCTATTTATAGGCGTTCCACCAATTCTAGATCCTTTTGGTTCATGTCAATTCCATTTCATGAATCTCCACCATTTACTTAATGTCATTACCTCTTTTGAAAAGATCCACTGGAATTTCTTTTTCATGATGATTTTAATAATCCCAGATCTTTCCGTGAAACCCTTCATGCCACCAAGAAGCTCCACTCACGATGCTCCGCATATTCATCATTAGCGATGCTGGTTGATGTTGCATAGATAAATTTCATCATTCTTTGATCCTTTACGAAGCACTCTTCCCAAATCTAATATTTTCAAAACTCATGCCTTTTCCATATTTGGATGATGTCTTCAAAGAAATCCATCTTTCGAGATGCTATCCAAAATCCAAAATTTGGACCCCAAAATGTTGGAAAATGCTAGGAAACAATATCACCTTATATACACAATTATGTATACCTCTTACATTGCATCCTTTTCTCTCTCATGGATCATTAGCAACCTATAGTGTCAACAATATCTCTATATTCCCACAACATACCTTGGAAACCAAGCTTTTCAAAAAAAAAAGAAATCAACCAAAAAGTTTTTTAATGTCACATTGAGGGATTTTTTCCCAACACATAGTGATCTTGAAAAAAAAATTCTATATTAAGTGTTGTGTGAAAGAGAAAAATACCAAAAAATATATTGCAGAAAATCTCACCATGTTATATTCTACCGAAACTAAAATTAATTTCTCCCACAACATTCTTCTGGTTTTCTAGTTGAAAGTTCCATTTATAGAAACCCACATCATAAAAATGAATATGAAAACAACATATATAAAGGAATGATTTCAACCATAATGGTTACCCAAATTAACTCATAATTGGGTTTCCATATAGGAGAACATTGGTTGGCAAGTGAAAATATAGACATGAAAGAAAATCGTAAATCATTATATATTTGGATAAAGATCACTCCCCGCAAAAAAGTGGGTCATCCAATTTTTTTTTAAAATCATAAAACCATAATTGATGAATCATGGAATAGGCCATTGATATCATAAAAAATTATGAAAATCGAACAACATTTTATTTGAATAAAATATTCTCAATGTTGACTATTTTTTTCACAAGAAGATGTACATACTTTATTTCATTTCTTTCCATATGCACAATCTCAACATTTGGTTGTGCCTTGAACTATTCCTAATTAATATATTACATTAGGGAATACATGGGAATTTTCAATTCCTGAAGAACTAACATGTCATGATATCCATAAATAGAGTGATATGTCACTCCGTCAATCTTCAGTTAACATAATTGAAAAATGGTTATCATATGTTATCTAATATGCATAATTACTCATATGTAATGATAATAATTTTATCTATAATATAATATATGATGTTTGACTTAAACCATTCCATAAAGGGTTAACCTTTTAAGCCTAAAAAAATATGAGAATCCAAAATTTTATAAATAAGGTCACTAAATTAGTTTATCATTGCTTCCCCGTATATCATAATATAGCTCTTGGTTTTCACCTTCCAAGCATTTGAATATTTCAACATGTATTCTCTTGAAACACTACAATGACCTAAATTGCCCTAAATCCTTCTTCAAAACATGAATTCTTCCATATTCAAAATATTATGGGATATATTCCTTAAATCCAAGAAGTTGTAAACTTCATCCCTGTAAACATAGAACACTTTTCAACAAATCAAAAATCAGATCCATTGTAATGAGTACTACCCAATTTACTTTCTCTAAATCATTCATCTCTTTCTCTAAGTTAAATACAATTTTCTCAACATCAAGAACATATAATGGGTTTCTGTACCATAATAAAAATATCATGTTTCCATGAAATCAATTTTCTATGTATTTAGCACCATACAAAATATCCTTTAAAATAGTTAGTGAAAAACATATACATCATGATTAATATAACATTTTTATTTATTTCCAATACATATATGCTTTAATCATCCAAACATATTTGTTAAAAATTACCAAGGATTCATAATCATATTCATTAATACCCATTTCATGAATATGAAATATGAATCATGTGTTGAAGTTCATAAACATTAATTTAATCATGATTCTTAGGTTTAATGAAAAAAATACTGTTAAAACATCCCATAACATTCTCATGTCATTTTTGGAATATTTATATTCAATAGGATAACCAATTATTGTACCACCTTCCTAATTATCTTCATTAGATTTCAACTTAGGACATCATTTTGTATACTTCCCTTAATTTATTCATATGAAATGTTCAATGTTAACTGAGTTCCTCCAAGTTCTTATTATAGAATAAGACCAGAAATAATAGTGTGAGAAACACTTATCATATAAAAAAATCACATAATAATTAAAAATTACTTATAGGATATCAAAATCATGAAACCTACTTTTAAATCTATAAAACATTAGTCTTATACTTTGAGAAATCCCTAGGAATATTCTTATAAATACCCCTAGGGATATTAGTAATATTTTATAATCCTAGTTTCAAAAGGATGACTAAATCTTTCATTTGATACCTACCATAGAGACCTAGGCTTAACATACATGGATATCACATAAATTTAGATTAATAATCATCACATTACTAAAATAAATTCCTAGGGATAATAATAGTTTAGTGTCTCCAGTATCATGGAAACATAATCTTCTATCTTAGTGAAATATCTTAAACATCTCCCTTAATAATCTCCCCCTTTAGAAATCCTACCTAAAACCCTTAATTATAAAATGGTGAAATTAAATATAAGAAAGGGGTGACATTAAATGATCAGTGATTCTAAACAAGGGAAATATGTAAGAATAATGTGATCATAAGTGTATGAGAACATGATCTAATCATTAGAAGACCATACCATTCATATGAAAGATTATAAACATGAATCATGGTAAAAAATTGATATTTCATAGGGTATAAATCATAAGGAAATAAAATAACATGAGTCAGGAAAGGATAAAAATGGAAAAATATATAGACTTTCGAAATACACATCAACTTATAACATCGTGAAAATATGTCAATAGTGAAATGTTTACTTATTTAGATTAGTACATGAAATCCGACCATTAAATAAACTTAGGAACATGTAACTTGGTCCACACATAAAATTTTTAGAATGTAATCAGGTTCATGCATAACATTGAGATCATGTAATCAGGTTCATGCATAAAATTGTGAACATGTAAATAGGTTCATGCATAAAATTATGGACATTAAACCAAGTCTATGAATAACATTTTGAACTTGTAATCAGGTTCACACATAACATTGTGAAAATGAATTATCATTCATGGTTAATCATTTGGAAATGAAACCAGGTCTATGCATAAAATTCCTAACATACAATCATGTTCTTGAATAAAACTTTTAACAAGTAATAAGGTTCAAACACAAATTTTTGACCATGTAATCTGGTCAATGAATAAAATTGTGAACATATAATCAGGATCATGCATAACATATATACTCATGAGTCATCCATCATTACCCAATACATTGGTTAGAAATATAGGACCCAACCGTCACATAATAAAATAAATCATACATATTCCAAATGATTATAAATAATTATCACATCATACATGATGAAATGAAATGGGTATCATAAAAATTTCATCACATCATAACCTATGTAAAAGAGACAGGTTTCATAATCATTTCATAAAAGCTCAACCCATCATAATAATCATGTTTCAAAAGAGTATATCTCATGGAAGATAAAAGAGTTTCATAAACATTGTGTCATCATGTCATAACTCACTCATGAAATAATATGAATGTTATTGTTTTATCATGCCCCCAATGAATCTTAAACACTATCAAAGGATGACATCATACTTGGGGGAGGATTTTGAAAGATCACTTAGAACATATTTTAAGGGAATTTTTTTAAAACATAGAATATTTTAAAATTATTTTCACAGAAACCTCATTTAAAACTTTTCTTGTGGGAAATATCCTTTATTATTTTAAAAATAATTTTTGAAACATAAATCCTTCTGAAACACATTTCCATTAAACATAACTCAAAAAAATGATTCTTTGAAAAGCAATATTTAATACTTTAAAAAATAAGAAAATTAAAAGACTTTCCCTTGAAAATGATCAGAAATTATCATTTAAAGGTAGTCTTTCAAAAAATATTAGAATACATGGTTCATTTATAATACATATTTTCGACCGAATGGTAAAATAAACCCAGGTTTACATAAAAACATTTTCTTAATTATATTAAGTACCAAATATTTCGAAAATATTAAAATAAGTTGAGGATGTTATTAATAAATATAGGAGATGAAAATTTATGAGATTTATTGTAATATGGATCATAATACTTTATAAATGGAATCATAACCATATACAATCCAGATAAATTACGATATTGTAGAAATAAACTGATACCTCTTTGGTAACAATAAAAAATAATCACCAGGAAAAAATAAAATTACATGAATCTTAAAATATAATGCAAAAAGGAGATTCATGATATAACCTATTCAAGGGAGGTATATACACATCATAAAAAATATAAGTGGTTAAAATTTAATGTATCCCAAAGAAATAATATTGAGACAAAATTACTTTAACAATTTTGTAACTTTTGATCCATAAAACCCATTTAATAAAGATCATAAAATGGATATCTAAATACCCAGAAACTTAATTCTAATAGTCATATAATACATTCATGGTAATTATATAAAACAAAAAAAAATGAGAGTTGAATAATGCATACGTATTATAGAAATAAAAGTTATTTGAGAAAACCCTTGTCTTATGTGATGACTTTCCTTGTACACATTAAAACCTATTATAAAATAAATATAAGCATATTAAAAATATACAAAAGAACCATATTTTTATATATAATACAATATATGAATTTCTTACAACTTTATATTATCTTTTTATTGGAAATTTCATGTTAATGTTATGTTTCATGTAATAACTACTTTCTTTTTCGTATATATTTTCAACTTTTGTTCTTGATAAATTTAAAAAGTTCATTATTTACTTATTTATAGAATGTAAAACATTATATATATACCATATATATTCATAATATAAATATTCATAAAAATCCATAAAATATGGAAATATGAAATGGAATACCCTGTTCATGGAGATGGTAGGTCATATGTATGAATGACCATTGTTTACCTTTAATTGTCATATTGATAGAAAGAAACTAAATGATATATATATATATATATTTGTGAATGTGTATTATCATTAAATTAATATTAATATATCATAAATTTCATAATTTTACAAACCCATCCTTGATAAAATCCATTTAGGTGTTAATGAATCACATCTCTTTGAAGAGGTGGTAGTCCCCAAGTCCACAAACGAAGCTATTATTTTTTAAAAAATAGAAATATTTATGGTATGTTTTATATAATAAATAAAAAATCATAAAAAACATCATACATATCATATATATCATATATAAAAAATTTCCCATTAAAATTCCAAACCATGAGAGGTGTTAAATGAAAAAGAAACGACATCTTTTCACGAGACAGTTGTCTTCCAAACACACGAATGGTAAGTAAATTACCCATTTGATGGAGGTGTGTATAGGTGTAGGTAAAAAAATAATAAAACATATACTGAATATTTTATATAATCATTTAATAGGAAGAAATTAGTTGGTGGTCAAATAATTAAAAGAAAAGTACTTATGGAAGGGTGTTACATCTTCCTTGGGTACCTCCTTTTTGCTTTCACTAAAGGGATTACTTGGTTAAATTTATGACCAATTAAAGGATTCTAGGGTGAATGGTTTTAATTTGATAAGATATTTTGTAAGGATTTTCTATGAAAAATGTGCAGGATAGGTGAAAAGAAGTCAGCAGGGTGACCTTTTATAGTTGATGGGGAGTACCATTCTTGTAAATATAAAAAAGCTAAACACTATTGAGAAGTCTATCTTACATCACATCCTTAAAAAAATCATTTACCATCCAAGATGAGAGTAAATTGATATATGAATATAAAATTCCCTTTGGACAAGTATCTATTTCATTTCCCACATAATATTAATGTTTATCTATTAAGTAAAATCATTTTTACCTTAATCTTGTTAATTAATTTTTATCACATTTACAAATTTTTTCTCTTCAAAAAATTAATTTACCTTATTAGAAATTACAAATTATTTTTATTCCAAATATAGAATCCATTTTTTCTAAATATTAAAGACATAAGTGGAAAATAATAATTTAAATATAATCCCCCATATGTGTCGTGAAATCCAATTTTTAAGTGAAATTGTTCAAAAGATTGAATCCTTTTTATAAACAATTTAAATGTGAAATTGGTTCTAATGACCTACATTGGATTAATTTATTTTCGAGTGATAAAATTACCCTTTAATTAAATATTAAAATATAATTTAACTTTATAAATAAATTAGATAAGAATTAGTTTTTAATTTGAATTTAGTGTTTTTCACTATTCATCAAAAAAATAAACTTCTTAGAAAAATTCAAAAAAATAACCCAAAGTAAATTTTGATATTAATATTTTAAAACTAATTTTTTTGAAATAAAATTTATAAAATTTCATAAAATTATATTTAAAAAATGTTCTCCATTAAAAGTCGATAAAATTATCTTTTATAAAAACAAAAATTTTTATTAATAATATTGGAATAATTCTTATCTTATTCCTAAAAACCCTGTTGAATAAGTATAAATAACTATTGAATAAAAATATATAAAAATTATGGAAAACATTCATAAATAGTGGTTTTTTTAAATATTTGAGAAAAAATGGTGTTTGTACATAGAAAAATATATTTCCTAGAAAATGAATTTCTATATTCTCAAATAGTTCTTTATCTCAATTACAACTATTTTATTACTAGAGGATTCATTTTATATAAAAGTTTAATTAAAATTTCCACAATTTATTTAATATTATTTTTAATTTCCATTCCAATAGCTAGTTGGTGACTATAATAATATTTTAATAACATTATTAATAGTAAATTATAGTTATGTAAAATGTGGTCTTGTGTATAACATAAGATATCAAAGGCACTCGTCATTGTGTGTAACACAAAAAAACTAATGTGTTTCATGTAACTAAAGAAAATGTATGTTTTGTGTATAGATCAAGATCAACATGTTGTTTCAAATAATGAACGATAATATTAATGTTTTCATATTGAAAAAGATATATTTAGTGTTTTGTGAATTGAAAAATAGAAAAAGGATTAAATCTATTCAAATACAATTATTTCAAAATATATTGGGGCGTTACAAACATGATGTATTCTCAGCACATTATCAAGTTCCTTAATAACTAAGGCTTTTCATGGCCATTCCATCCACATGGTTGGCATACCACATAGTTTTTGGAGAGTATTACATGGATGGAGCTTCCCCCATATGCACCCTTGAAATGATTCTTCCTTCTTCTAGACAAGCCATCACCCAACCATAGAGCTAAACCATAATATCTCATGTTTCTAACCTCTATATGGTTCTCCTCGGTAATAAGGGGCTGGTTCACTATATCGATAATTATTTGTAACCAGAACATGTTCACCTATGATTGGAAGATGTACACCAGAGCTTCCTCAAATCTCCTCACAGTCATCAAATCATCACTGGTCAGAGTTGGAGAAAAACACTGGAACTCAGTGAGGTGAGCTGAATAATATAACACAATTATATTTCCCTAATGAATATGTATAAACTCCTTGGAGTGAATTTCTCTCAATTTTTTTGGAATTAAGTTATTATAAGAGGATGTCTGGAAGTCTGCCACAACCATACCCTGATATTTATCAGTTTGAGATATAACATCCCACCAATGATTGGTGTAGTCATGTATCATGAAAATGAAAGATTTAATACCAGCTCTATATGTGCCTCAATATTGTTAAATATTAATACCATGGATACTAGACATGACTTACCTGCCGGAGGTCCTCCATCCTATAAAGAGGTCAGAGGATACTTCTTCTATAACTCATTGGTCAACTCTTCCATAGTAGGGGTAGGTTAAGGAGCACCCTGTATAGACAACATGAACAAAAATAATCTATCACTGAACTGATCATCAGTGCCTATGGGAGGATCAGTAGGATGTGTCTCATGTGTAACTATAGGAGGTACTGTATGTGGCTTAGGTCCCCCCACCTCAAGAACATGCTCATCACAACTTTCTTGGAATATGATCCAAGGATGTCGCAGTGGCGTAAATAAAACATTTCCTAGAGAAATACTTATATAATATTTGTAACAAATAGGTAAACAGATAAATGATGGAAAATGCACACATCCTTCTAATAAAAATATAACACCTCTCTTCCTGATATTAAAGATATATCTTGGTGTTAAAAAGATAACTAAATCTTGAAAAGACACAACCTACAACCCATTAGTAAGGTCTGGTCAAGTTCAAGGTCTCATTTAGCAATAGAGGTGTAGGTATATAGAGTTTTAGATTCAAGGTATAGAGGTGAACACCCTTCACATTTTATTTAGAATCTTCATCTAATGGTAACATTTTAATTCTAAAATATTTATTTGTTTATTCTTATTCTAATTTTTAAGGATTATAAATATCTCAATCCCCTTTATTACATATCCATTCTAAAATATATAAGAACCATACATTTATAAAATTAATATGTCACATTAAACTACTCTATGTTGGAATGCATGTCTGTTATCAAAAAGTAATAAGTCATGCTCTAGGATTAGATTGTAACATGTCATCAATAAAATAATCTAACATTGAATGTTTGGTTAATTAACGTATCACCATCAACCTATGTAAGAAAAAAATTATATTGAGGTCAGCAATTTAATTGATCCAATTATGACATCCATGCAAAAATATATGTAATAATTCAATACATAATAGCTAAGGAAACTCAATAGTAACATACAATAAAGGTAACGAATTATGAAAAGTAGACATGGAAAGTAATTTTTATGTAATTTATTTTCAATGGTGCCTAGTATGATGCATAAAAATTATATTCCCTCATATCATCAGAAAAAGGTAGAATATATCCCATCATTATGATGAAAACAATATTAACATCACAAAACAAGTGTGTCACCCAACTCTGAAATTTGTAAACAGTAACAGCAGAAAGAAATGAATTCATTATCACATCATAAATAATTTGGGTTTCCAATGTATGTGTGTTATCTACTACCAAGCACATGATCATTTTCAGATCCCATCATATCATAGACTATTTTTTAATTCCCAAATAGTAAGACCAATGGGAATTAAATTTATAACACTACATTGTGGAATATTACCCTAGATTCTACATTAGTAGTTCATGAGATTGTTGATACATGACCTCAAGTACACCTCCACAAATTCCAAAGTATTCTAACAAAAAGTGAGGGAAAATGGTGTGTATGTGGAGAGACTATATCATCATACATCAGAGTGGAGAAAAGTAAAAAATGATATATATATATATATATATACAGAATAAAAGGAGGAAGGTGATGCTATGAAAATAGAACCATTATCCTACTATAGTGGATGTAATAATAATAAATAAACATCAACAAAAATAATGTATAAACCATAGAACGAAAAAAACAACCAGAATGTGAATAATTACTAAATAGAAATGATGATAATAAATATGTCATGTGACTATTTAAAATGATTGCATGGGGATATGGGATATATGCATACACCACATGTTATCTAGATTTCAAAAAATAAAAATATCTATTACTAGTATCATGAGCGTATGATTGGTTCTCTACACCCGTACTCCTAAGAAAATTAAATAAATCATTAGAAGATAACCATTGCAATTTAGTTATACCATAAACCATAAAGTCTTATGGGTACCTAAGGAATCCCATACATGGTGTTAGATATACTCAATACACCACATCCAACTTTGTGAAATTCATTCCATTTCATGATATAAAAACTGAATAGTGTCACAATAATAATAATAAAATAAAGTAAATAGATAAATATGACTGTTCAGGTTCTACCAAGACACTTGGCCTCCACTACCTTCTTCTACCTGATCTGGATGTCTAATAAAATGGAATTTATAAAATAGTTATATTTTTGGTACATTGTCTATCATAAATAAATAAATAAATTTGGGCCAACCCCAAGATTTTATTTGGATTGGAGGATGCATCCTTATGTTATAAATCTAGATAATTCATAACTTGATTTTAAATTATAAAATATATACCATAAAAACCTCCATCAAATCCATTTCGTAATCCAGATCCCATAAAAAGAGTTCAATATTTGAATCCCAAGGGTTGCTGCAAGATCCTTCGTAGTACCCAATATAAAAGAGTCCATTCTAGGAGACCGATAAAAGGCTCCCCTTTTATCACTCTTGGCATCATGTAAGTGTAAACTGTTGATCTTGTACAATGTATCTCATATAGGGGACCCATTATCACATAAGGCATGGTATAACCATATTTCCAGCAAGACCTTCCATGGTTTCTCCCCTAGAGAAACATTTTCACTTATTGGTATAATAAACTACCCAAAGAACTCAAACATGCAAGCCGAGTATTGCTCCCAATAAATTAAGTAGTTCCAATATCAAGAACAACAATAATATCCATAACATCCTTATGTTATGATTTTTTAATCTCTTCACCCATAATAAGGTAAGGTATAGAAACCAAGATCACATATCATAAACAAGAATTTCAGTATCAAATGATAGAAAATATAGATGATGCATTTGATATCATCCCAATAGTCATAGAAAATGTATTTAGCACAAGGATTTAAGAAGAAAGATTTAAATATAATGAACATGGTATGAATAAGAATAAATAATGATACGGAAGACATAATGAATAATGAATAAGAAATAAAGAATAAGGCATATAACATTAGCATAAGGATATAGGCTTAACTCATGGCCTAACAATTATCTTAATTCAATTCATCCATTTAGGGAATTTATTAAAAGTTCATCACTAACCACACATTTTATTCAAAACTTATGAAAAGTCATTTAGAAAATTTTGGGATGGAACAAACAAGGAAACCCATTTATTCTAGTTAAGGAGGGACCACCTAAGGGGTGGATATTGATCTGGAGATGAACCCAAAGACGTAGATCACCATAGGATATAGACACAATAGACATGAGAGAACATGTAAAGTAATTCATTTTGAAATTTATATGCATTTACATAAGTTTCTTGTTCATAGAACAATAGAGCATCATATAAAAAGAAAAAATATTTTAGGAGAGAACATTTACCACCTCTTTTAGGTTTGTTGAAGAACACTCAACTGTTATCAACACTTCAATCAAACTAGAATGAAATATATCAGATAAATCATTAAATGCCCTGAAAACAGGAAAAATAGGGTCATATATAAATATTTAAATAGATAAGAGAGGAAATGAAGAACGAAATGAAGGGGAGTGTAGAGCTTATCTCAATATTTCTTACGCACCTGATGATGAATGATTTTGAGCTCGAATGTTGGTGAATTAAAAAAACCTAGAGTTTCTGGAAGTTAGAATCCCTTAATAAGAATCTGGATAGAAACAAGAGATGGGGAAGGAATTTAGGGTATAAAAACATTTCATGTGGAAAAAGAAAATTTTCTCTCTATTTACTAGGCCAAGTGGTCTGGCCGCACAATTGGCCAATCCATGCACCCATTTCTCTTGGATGGAAGACCTATTGAAATAGGCACATGGTTTTGTTAAGAGTTCATAAGATGTGATGAAACCATTATAAAAAATGAAATTTCCCCTTACATAGATGTGCACCTGGGGTTGGATGATTAAAGAAAAAAACTGTAGTCCCCCCCTATGGAATATTGTCATTACCCACATGGATAGGTAAACAATGTCATATGGGAAGCATATTTTTTCCTAACCAAACAACATTGTTCGCTTTACCAAATATCAGGTATTTGGACCCCGAACAAGTACTGGACACCAACATAACCCCCTAGAAATAATTTAGGTGACATTATAAGGTTAAAAATAGAATTTAATCTGAAAACAATTCTTATTACCTTCAATAAAAGTCAATACATTACAAATTACATATTGAATTATGATATAAAAATAATCAAATACTTTCAATTTATTTATTTTGAAAAGTAAATTTTTAAATACATCTAATGGATTAATTTTATATCGAATAATATCACCTATAAGAATTGAATTTGGAATTATAGATTCCATATTTTTATTCATAGTTTTCTGTATTATCAAATATGGTACAATTAAATTTTCACAATAAATAATAGGGAAAATATAAAAATTAACTACTCTGACTTAGGTAAAAACGGGTTTATAAGGGGTCAAACTAGGAAGATATGCATTAATACTGAGCTACCAACATGTACAAAACCCATTTAATGGATATATTTAAACAATATAACCTCTATGGTTCAATAAGGACCCATTATTTTGGATTTGTTTATGATAACATCAAGCATGTAATTGATTCTTTTATTAAATTACAAGTGTGTCCTCTCAGAAAATTATAAAAGGCGACCCCGATCCTATCATAATGACTCTTAAAAACATTTTTTGGTTTGGAAAACCCCAAAAACAATACCTTTCTTACTTCCTTAATTACATCCTCTTGGCCTTTGATATATCAGAAATCTAATTTGGAAGGCTTTAGTTTAAACCTAAAGTGGTTCCTTGAAGAAGTGGTAACATTTTTTACTAAGAGTTTTAGTTTTAAATCCTATAATAACTCATTAAAATATTATTAATATTTTATAATCTAATAACACATTTATTTAACATATAATCAAATTTAATTATTTTAGGTTAATGGACTATATTTATCATCTCTTCCATGAAATGTTAAAATAAATCATCGATCATGTGTATGGTGGTGTGAGAACTCAAGGATCGATGTATTTATTTTTCAATCACCACCATTAAAGGATTAATCTATTGATAGATTTATCATATTTATAAGATATTTATGAAATTATTATAATTAATAAATCATCTTATAATTTATACCTTCTTATTTTTTTATTTTATGGGGGATATTATAATTTTGCTCATGTGTAAGACGGGCTACCACCTCACAAAGCGATGTGATTCATTTTTAACATAATAATTATTTGGAATGTAGTAAGGGTTAATTTAATTAATATATGTGATATATATGAAATTATATTTATTTTTTAAAATTAATATATCACCCACATTTATTCCCTTTCACAAGTTACCCGAGTGATTTTTTCGCTCGTGTGTAGGTATATCCAACCGTCTCCACGAAGCGATGTGATTAATTTACCATGTAAAACATTCAATAAAGATTATATAAATATATATAATGAGTTAATATGGTAATAAAGACATTAATATCAATCTATAAATTATGTAACGATATTATTTTCCCAAGAACCAAAAATTTATTTTAAAAACATACATGAAAAAATAATGGAATTTCCACATGGAACAATAGTAATAATAAAATATTATTAACAAAAAAAGGAAAAATATGATATGAAACAATAAAAAATGATATTATAAATATTAATATGGGTATTTTTTTAGTTAAACTAATTATTAGACTAATTATATTGGTTGATAAATCATGATATACTAAAACAAAGAATGAGGTAGTAGACCTCGTCTAAAATTCCTTTTATTGAGGCATATTGTGTGGTTATGAACATAATTTATTTTATGTTGTGTGTATACAAAACCATAAATATTTAAAATAATAATAATAAATAATTCATTTAATTTTTCGTTTTAAATAGAATTATTTCATCCAAGAGGATTATAATTAAAAGTTACCAAGTGGAAAATAATTTAATATCTCAATTTATTTTCATTGTTTTATACTAATTCTTCGTTTTCACTGATAGTCAATAAATATAAATGTAAGAAGTTTTATTTTATTATTTTTTTACAATTATTTTATTTACATATAAATTTTATAAAAATAATGGATTCATTGAATAATTATAAATTGTTATGATATATTTTTTGGATTATTTTACAACCTCAATTTAGTTGGGATTATTTTTTCTTGAGTTTTAATTGAAGAAAATTATTTTATAACTCAATAATAAACATATTTAATATATTATAAATAATAAATTAATGAGTTTTTCAAGTAATATTACCATTTTCCACAGTTTTTCACTTAGAATAATTGAAGAAATGTTTTTAAGAAAACCAAACATCATTTATCTGTTTAGCCAAACATCCATTTCCTTCCAAAAACATGTTTTCTAAAAATGTTCTAAAAAAGGTTTTAAAATTTTACTATTATTTTTAAAATAATTTTGTAACCACATTTTTATTTATAAAAATGGTCTATATGTAATTTTCCTATTATTTTAAAAATACGGTATTATTTGTCTTTTACTAAAAAAAATTAAAGGAATCATGTTTTTAATGTACTCGACATGTGTGGAATTTCCTTCCATTCTGAAAACTAAATGATTTATAGCCTACTTTATATGTGTTAATGATTATTTTCATGGAAAATTATTTTCCTAATATTTTTTGATATTTTTTTTAAATCATAGTGAAAATTTTGTTTCCCTTAATAATGTTAAATGACCATTGTATATTATTTTGATTCACCAATGATTACCACCGTTTAATTTACAAATAGTATAATGGGAATATGTTTTATTGATAACATATTTATTAATTCTATGGATTGTATATTATCATTTACAAAATGGATAATATATATATTCACTTACTTGATTCCTTTTTACCACCATTAACATTTATTCAAAACAATATATTTCTTATCATCATTATAAATTTCATTTCTATTAAATATCCATGTTATTTGTATCATGTATATGATTGTTTCCTACACCATATTCCAATTTAAAATATTTTTTATACTATGAATTTTATTTCATTAAATAGTAAATATTAATTAAAGAATATTCATTACTCCATACATATATTTGAGGACAGGGAATATTTATCATGAATTAAATTGATCATTAAATACAAGAGGAATGTGGTGGACCTGAAGATAAATTTTGGGCCTCTTTATAGATAAATAATAAATGAATTAGTAATATCATGAGAAAAATTTGTAATATTTCATTAAATTGGGTTTTACTGATAGTTTTAAACAATCATGTGAGAGTTCTTGATACTAGAGGTATCAAAATGCCTTATGTCATGATGTATATTAATTAAAAATTTCCTTCATTAAAAATTATGTTATTATTATCAATGAAATTCTCTATGGATGCATTTTATTATCAGTTTATTGGTCAAATGGAATGTTTTTTTGGTTATTAACCTTTACATATTAATGGTGCCTTTTCTTGTCAAGGATTACAACTAAGAATGGGGAAAATTACGCGGAATTTTTAACATGATAGTATAATTCTGACCATAAATACCTAAATGTACATGACCAAATAATTTCGCGAGGAATATGAGATATTACTAGATCAGTCATATTAGAGGAATGATTAATCCTATAGGAAATATACCTAAATATAATGAACATTGTTGAAATTCCATCCATATCCTCAAATGGTTTAGATTAAGAGTTTGGATATTATGATGGATATGGAATCCTATAAAACCGTGTAGGGGAAAAATCTATGAGTGATTCTCAATATAATTTCACTCCTCATTGACATATGTATTTAGGAGGGGAAATGGGTTTCTAGATAAGATGAATGACTAGGTACTTACATAATAAAAGATTCACATTATTATATTCATGTTTGTTTCCAAACCCAGGGATAGGTCCAACACACATGAGATGAGGAAAATAGTCACATGAGTTCATGATTATATTTATGTTTCAGGAAGAAAATGGTATGTATGTACCACTTTCGGAACAATAAGATTTACAAAACACCTTCTAATATTAGATAACTCGTCACGAAGGGAATTCATGATTGGAAACATGCTTAGGACCCCACCTATTTTGGAAGTTAAGTGGGAGACTTCCTTTATAAAAGAAAAATAGTATTAGTGGGGGTGATGATGTTTCCGATAACCTAACTATATATACATTGTGATCATGGGGGATTCCATGAAGATAAAATTCCCAAATTATAGGATTTGTTAATGGATAATTATATTTTGAGGAAGAATCATCCATGGGTGAAGGGAAACATAGGTGGGTGTCCTTATGTGATTTTTCTATTAGATGGGAATCCCTTTCCAAAGTTTTTCTTATGTGGGAATCCTTGGGTGAAGTTTTTCATTATTTGTAATCTATAGTAAAATGCTTTATTATTTGGAAAACAATGGGAAAACAACTATTTAGTTTCTATCCCCAGTTTAATGTTCTCTATTATGACCCCCTTCTCTGAGAAGATGGTCTCCCATACAATATACCCTAGTTGGTTAGTTACCTGGTTTAGGGGCCTTTGGTAGTTTTATAGCCATGGGATGATCCATTAGTGGTTGGCCACCCCTGTGAGGATAACTAAGTGGTTTTATAAAGACCTAATCCCAAGATACCAGACTCAACCGCTATAAAATGCTATGTTTTTATTATAAAAATAAATTGAATAAAATACACAACATTTGAATTGCATATCAGATTCTTTTACCGATCTAGGTTTTATAGAATTAGAATCTATAAATACATATCAATATAAATGTGAAAAATTTAGAATTCAGTAAACAATAAATCTTCAACAAACTCCTTCAATTTTATAAATTCATCATAGCTTGGATGTTAAACCTTTAAGAGTAATTACAATAAATAAGGTGACCAAATATTTCCTAGTAAGGGGTTTAAAAATAATTGATAAATTCCTTTAAAACATTTTTTAAAAATTTAAATAAACATACTTAAAAAATGAATTTTAAAAAACCCTTGAATATGTTTAGAAAACTAGTTTTAACCAAAGTAATGATAAATGAAAATTCATTGGTGATTCCTCTACAAAAAAAATAATTTTTATGTGGGTCATTAACGGTACTTGGAAGACCATGTCTAAAATCCCAACCTAAGGCCACCAGTCATTTTCTAGACTTACTGGTTCACTACTCATAATGTCTGTTAACCTACCAATGCCGCATTTTTTAAAACCTTTTCTTATGGTCCTATATTTCTCATCACCATCTAGAAACATTTTAAAAATATCTACATAGTAATAATTATTTAAAGAAGAGATTCATTGGAAAACTCAAGAACGTTTCTAAATTCATTTAGAGAGGGAATCCCATGATTGATAAAACCCATTATTATTTGAAACCATAAATTATATAATTTCTTGCATGATCTCAAAATGCTTGGAATATCGGATATGATCTTGATGATGGCCATACCTATGCATGCATGATATGGCGGAAGATGTAGATATGATTACGCACATTCATAATTTCACATAAAATGAAAAGCTTTATCTAAATAATTTGACTAAACACGATGATTATTTGAATTTAAACATAAATAAATCCTTAAACATAGGTTTGGAGGATGATAAATATTGTTTATAATTTCTAAATAAATGATAAGGATTTACCTTACTTAAGTTGTTTATACTCAAATACATATATATTTATACTGAAAATATTAAGCAATGAATGTGTATATATGCAAGGGTATAAACATATATATGTAAATATTTGTATAAAAATCACAACTCGATAAACCAAAATCACACACTTACAACTATAATATTCAATAAATAGATCTTTAAAATCATGAAAATTTACCATATTATCAAATTGAATTAGAAAAATATGAATTTTCATATATATATATATATATATGTATATATTCACAAAATCAATTGAAAACAGTAATATATATTACAAAATATAGATGACAATAAATACATTACCTGTTTTTTTGAAACCAAAGTGAAAAGTAAATATGTTTCCTACTTAAGAACTTAAACTAAAGAAGGGGTTTGGCTTGGGACATCAAATAATGAAGGAAAGGTTCTCTAGGGGTCTCACATATTTAAAAAAAAATTTAGGTTCCACAAGATTCATAGTGAAGCTTAGTTATTGTTATTATTTTATTTAAAATCTAACTAATTAAATACAATTATTAAGGTGGTGTAAGCTTCTTAGATAATCATCGATTAATATTTTTATCGATCACATTTTTCTTCATCCATTTTTTATTTGTGTGACATCTTCCATGTTTCAACTATTATTATCATTTATTATAATTATAATTCATCATTCATTTTTTTACTTTTATGTCTAAATTAATCATTATTAGTTAAAGATATTATTATATTATCGTAGAATCAATTGTTGGAACCTTATATTTCATTTATCTTTATTATTTTAAAAAAAGCATTCATTATCTCTCTTTTTTTAAAATCCAATAGTGTATATTATATATATAGTAATTTTTTTAATTTTATATAATATATATATAGTAAACCAAATGTATTATATATATATATATATAAGTTAATTTTTTTAAACAACTATTTAAAATCACATTTTTTTGAACAATTATAGAAATGTGTGTTTTTTATAATAAAATAATTATATATTTTTATAATTTATAAATTTTATAAAAGGAAAACATAATTGACTTCCATATATTTATAAAATATATTATCTTAAAAATATCAATAATAATATTTTTCTTATAAAAATGTTTTACCCCTAATTATTATAAAATTTGTAAAACAAAATATAATTTTCTTATTTTTTTATCTAAAAATAATGGTACAATTTTAATAATAAATATTAAATAAATCCTTAATTAAGATATATTATTATATATATTTTCTTGGGGTTTTAAATTATTCCCCCCAAAACTGAACTGTGTCCTCACAATTCTACATTACACATAGAAAAATGAATTTTTCAAAAGTTGCATACTTAAATTATTGATTTGTTATAATTTTCCAAAGTTATATAGACTGTTTCTTTGATAACAACTATAATGACCAGAGCCTGAGCTTCAAGACTCAGAACTTATAAAATTCAGTGTATTGTTTAAAAAAAATGAATAAATACACAAAAATTTGAATTTCATACCAAGATATTTTAAAGGTATAGGTTTTGGAGAATTATGTTGAGATGGTATGTGAGTATGATATACTCTATAATACCAAATGTAGGATCAAAACAAACTAGATACTGTATGGAGTATCTAATTATGCTCAAAATACAAGAAGGGGGTGAATTGTATACTATAAAAATTCCTTAGGAACTTTTAAAGATGATTATGTTTAACAAGGTTAAACAAGGTTATTCACAAAACCTCTAGTTCTACAAACTTACAAGATTCACAAAATATGATTCCAAGAATGGAATTATGGAAATGTGATTTTGGAAATGAAACTTACCGAAAGTTTACAACAATAAATATTCTACCTTAAAGCATATAGAATCATTCTAAATCAGAGTACACTTATAAGGAAGTACAAGATAGTTATACTTTACTCAATAATATAAATGCAGCGGAAAACTTGTAACAAAACCAGTGACAAGTAGTAAATCTTTTAACCCAAAGAGAAGGGTATCCAAAAACCTTGGATAAAGGTCCCTTGATTTATACTTTCCAGAAAGTCTGTCTAACCCACACCAGGGTAAGCCTTCAATACAAAGATCGGTGCATGTCTTGCTATCCCTGCAAGCCCTCAACTTTAAGGTAGTGGGAACCTCTATCTTCCCCAGCAAGGAAGCCCTAAACTTCAAGGTAGTCGACACCTCTATCTTCTTATCCCCAGAAGACCTCGATTGTACATAGCAATAATCAGAGTCGCACAAAGAAAATATGAACTAGAAGTTCAGTACACATTAAGCATGAGAGTATCTATCTCTAGAAATCAATTAAGATCAAAAGTTGTCCAAAAGTTAAAAAGTTATGAGCTCTTTCAAATGAGCTCCTATTTATAGGCATGACTTCAATGGTCGGCTCCCTCCTCCAACGGTCATATTTTTCCTTGAATTTTGGAGGGACCTATACACGTGTCACTCAAACAAAGGTTAGTTAGTAACTGAATGTATGACATCGTTTTATACTAAAACAAGTGTAAGTAAAATATTGTTATATAACTAAAATCCAATATTCAGAATATATGAAAATGAAATTTTGGAGTCTAACTAAAAATAAATTCTGAGTCTATAATACAAGAATTTTCAGATTATGTTTTCTAGAAATTTAGAACCTTAACTTTATAGAATCCTGAAGTCTAAATTTCTAGGAAACCCAGAATCTGGATTCAGAATAATTTGGAAGCATAACTTTCAATGTTCGGAGTCAGAGTTCATGAGAATTCAGATTCAAAATTTAGAGAAGTTCGTAACCAGAATTTTCATTTAGAATTCGGATTTAGAACTCAGAAGAGTATGTAACCAAAATTCGTAATCATAATTCGAAGTCAGAACTTAGAAGAATTCCTAAGCAGAATTCGTAATCCGAATTTGGAGTCAGAACGCAGAAGATTTTGTATCTAGAATTTGAAATCAGAATTCAGAGTCAGAACTCTGAAGAGTATGTATCCAGAATTCGTAATCAGAATTCGGAGTCATAACTCAGAAGATTTTGTAACCAGAATTCTGAGAATTTGGATACTATAACAGAATGCTTCATATCTAGGTAATTATAGGATTTTATATTTTTTGTTTCAAACCAAATTTTACACTTAAAAAAAGTTATGATATGAATAATGAAAACATGGTAAGGATAAATTTCAATAGGGAAGGAAACTTTTCCTTATAGAAGTAAAGCACATGGTAAAAAGAGATTTTACTTGAGATAAGGTATTTGTGATTTTCAAAAGAAGAAGGAATTGTAAAGTCATAAGGAAACCTTATTGACCGAACAATATCCCCTAAGTATGAAGGAATGGAAAAGTAATAAGGAAAACTTTATTGACTCAATAATCTCCCCAATTTTGGAAAGCCCAAACATCCTTACGAAAAAAAATATAAGGACTTAGAAATTTTTTTAAAGATTTTGAAATAAAACTAATATCCCTTTTCACATTTTCAAAGATTAATACGACTAACTCCCCCTTAGGCTTCGGAACACTAAGGATAAAAATATACATTTCCGAAATGAGATTTTTCATTATCTTGTGTATGGAAATCTTCGTAATGAGAACTCCCCCTTATATAAACTCCCACTTACTTAGGGATATTTCTTCTTTACTTAGAATTTTTTTCCTTTCTACCCCTTTTTGATTTTCAAAAAGAAATTTAGGGAATGGAAAAGAAATTATGGTACCTGAAAGATTAGTACAAAACATCCAAACAACAACGAGAAACCAAAAAATTTCATTATTATAGGAAAAATTTGTACAAGGGAAAAAATAAAACAAAAGATTAGATTGATCTATTTTCCTTCCTTCTCCTTGGGTATCAACTTATTTACTATGGTTTTCAGCTTTTCACCTCCTTGTGATCTTCCTCTTCTTGATTTAGGATTTTAACCTCATCCTATGATTCCTTCTCTAAAGCCTTCATCTTTTCTTCCTGAGCCTTCAAAGCTTCTGCCTGAGCTTTCAATAACTCCTCTTGCTTGACTAGCTTCTCTTCGATCTCGATCCGGAGATCCCATTATCTGTTATATCTTTGAACAACAGAGTTCACCTTTCCATTTATATCTTTGACCTCCTGAATCTAAGTATTCTTCTCAAGATTTTGTTTTTCTTCAAAGCTATTTGTGAGATCCTTGATTTTTTTGTCTTGAGTATCAAAAGTTTCCTTAAAATCATCTTGAAAGTCATCAATCTCTCTCAAATATTCAAATATATTTTTTGACTAGCTGACCACTTTCATACAAGATTTACTATGGGCATCGTAGTTGATAAGGAAGTTCTAGTAATCATCCTCAATCTTTACACACTTATCCATCAACATGGAAATAGAGTCTGATTTCTGATTCATGCTATATTGGAGCATCTGACATATTGAGTAAATGGTTGGAAAGATCAGAATGGTGTCAACAAGATTCTTTAGTGATTGAATGACAAAATCATGTCCTAGAGCTGATGATTCTGAATCTGACACTTTGCATGGTGAATGTTCTTCCTCAATCTCGACCACCTTCCTCTTAGAATATATACCAGCTTCCTTCTTCCATAAAATTGCTTTCATTGGGTTATCAACAACCACCTGTTTTCCCTTATTGGTTCTCGGAACAGCTTCCTCATTTGGAGACCCATGCTCGCTTTTCGACACCTGAACAATTCTATCTTCATCAATTTTTTATTTCTCAGATCCTACCTCAATATCTCCAGGATGAATAAAGTCAGGATTATGACTATCTTCCTCAAATAACTTTTTCACTTCTTCTTTAGCCTTATCATCAATTTTAGGAGTAGTAAGTTTCGAAAATCAATCTTGAGAAGTCTGGATTGATAATTTTTCGGATGCACTTTCTTTCTTATGAAAGTCTTAAACTTGCTTTATCAGATCAACTGTATCATCACTTCTTTTAGCTTCTCGTACTTCTTCCACATATTCCTTTTCTTTGACAAACTTCACTTGTTCTTTTTTCGGAGTCATGATATTCTTCCCTGTAGTCTTAGGTAAAGGTTCAACTAAGAAATATTTTGGTACAATAATATTCTAAGATTCTATTTCAGTGTCCCTCAAAAGATATTGGACAATTTTGGCCTCAGAAATTATATTCGTAAGCTTATTATCTTTGGCTTGCTTCTCAAGCTCTTTAGCAGTCTTTTCTTTCAAAGCCTTAGTCTGAGCATGATGTAGGAAAAACTATTTCTCTCCTTCATTATAGTATTTCTTATCCTTACTCCACTTTGCAACAAACTCATCTGGATAGGCTTTCTATTTCATGGGATTTAAAGGTGCGGATTGAGTTTCTTTGGCCTTAGGGGTTTTCTCTATTTCTTCCACTTCCTTCAGTTTCCTCTTCTTTCCAGCCTTCTTCAACGGTTCAACCTCTTATGCATTCCTCGGAACAGCTTCTGGTTCTTCCACTGGTAGATCATAAAACTCTCCAGAATCTTTAGAAAAGCCGACATTCATTCTTTTCAAAGTATCATCGCTTACTAACATGACGTTGAAATTCCTCGGCATGAAGCTGCAAGGAATCTTGAAGGACTTAAGACATCGAACAGTCAACTTAGAGAGTAGGGAAGGATACATGATTATCTGTGCTCTCAAATTCTCATTCTTGAAATTATCTATCGTAATGAGAATATGCTTCATCATATTGATCATCAATAAATTTACCAAAAAATCCAAGATATACATATCACTTTTTTTTCAGCGTGTCCTTCTCACATTTTCTCGGTACGATAAATCCATGAACCCATAAATCAAGGATCTGATTATTTGTAGGAAAATGAGAAATCTTTTCGGTCTTGACATCTGTAAGTACAAGAAAATCCATAGCCTTCACCTTTACAAAACTTCCTTGAACATCTGGCAGCTTGTGGGAACAGAACTCGGCTTCCCCTTCATAAGACAGCCCCACCAAGCTAGCAGCCTTGGAGTATGAAAGGGCAGAGGCTTTTCCATATCTCTTGAATGAAAAATTATCTCTCCTTTATTCTTTATAGAAAGAAACTAACTCATAAAACTCAATGAGTAGATCCGGATACAAGAAGTATTGAGCCCCTGGATTTGAAATGGAAACACTTTCCCATCCATTAAGATTGATGTTCTTGGAGACAATGGATTCATACTTGTCGAAGAAATTCGGATGCACCAACCTTTCTCTGTATACTTTCCACTCCACAATCATCTTGAAAGAAGATATATCTTGATAAGGAACTTCACCAAACATTTAGAATTGAGAATCCTTTGAAAATCCGAAATGATATTTTGATGTGGGGAAGATCTTAGAAACGAAAAAGCTTGAAAACTGACGTGGGAAAACCATCGGGGGTCCCCTTTTATAGATGTTGATGCGACATTTCATATTCCCATCTCAATCCAATGGTTGAGAATTGTTCTAATCAGATCTAACGGTTGAAATGATAGCCGCAAGGAAAATTTGGTAGGATCTGATCTTTTATGGTTTTTAAAAGAAAACATTCGGATTTAAGGAAACTAGAATTCGAGAAATTTTAAAAAATACAAAAGAAACTACCAGCATGTAAAAGGTGATTACAAAAACTCAAGAAAGAGTCATACCTTTCAGATTTCTAGGAAGATTATTCTTAATAGGTAACATTCTTCATGAAGATTTTTTTAAAAAACCACCAAAACATCTATTATGAAAAATAATTTGCGTACGAAAATATTCATTAAAAAATCTACATTACAGAAAAAAATCTACATTACGATAAATATTAATTACAAAAAAAACTTCTTTACAATTTTTTTTTTTAAACTTCTTTATGAAAATTTTGAAAACTTCATTACAAAAATTTTGAAAAAATTCATGAAGAAATTTTTTGAAAACTTGATTACGAATTTTTTTTGAAAAACTTTTAATCTAACGAGCAAATGTACTCCCCCAATGAAAAAGATTTTATTATTGTAAGGAGATTGTTTTCAATAAGAATTTAATAAGAAGGACTACCATATGGATATCATTCCAAACTTCTATTTAATGTATTCAAATCTATCAGAGGGTAATGATTTTGTGAAAATATTAGCAAGATGGTCTTGTATTTCGATAAATTGAAGAATGATATCTCTTTTTTGTGTGTGATCCCTAAGAAAGTGATGCCTAATATCTATGTGTTTAGAAAGACAGTGATGTTCATGTTTTTTACTAAGGGTAATTACACTTGTATTATCACACAAAATTTGTGTTTTGGTAAATCTCATACCCTAGTCTGTGAGTGTGTGTTGCATCCACAACACCTGATCACAACAACGTATAGCTGTAACAAATTTAGCTTTAGCAGTGGAAAGTGCTACTAAGTGTTTCTTCTTGCATGACCAAGAAACTAATGAATCTCCTAAGAAATGACAAGTTCTGGATGTACTTTTTCTATCCATTCTATATCCACCAAAATCATCATTCGAAAAACTTTTAAAGAAAATCATTTCCAGAAATATAAACGAGTCCTAAATCCATGGTTCACTTTAAGTAGCGAAAAATTTTGTTCACTTCCTTTAAATTAGATTCCTTAGGATTGTATTTATATCTTTCACATAAGCATACTAAAAACTTTACATCTGAATGAATAACTGTTAAGTAAAGTAAACTTCCCATCATATGTCTAAAAGATGTTTGATCTACTAGTTTCCCAGCATCATCAAGTTCCAGTGTGTTTGAGGTACCAATGGGAGTACTTATACTTTTATTGTTTTCATATCCATACATTTTAAGAAGATCTTTAATATACTTATGTTGGGATATATATATTCCTTCTGGTTTTTGAGAAATTTGAAAACCAATGAAAAATGTTAACTCATCCATCAAACTCATTTCAAACTCAGATTTCATTAGATCAGCAAAGGAATCGGTTAAAGATTGCTGAGTTAAACCAAATATAATTCCATCAAAATAAATTTGAATAATCAAAACATTTTCTTATATATATTTATAAAAAGGGTTAGATCTTCATTTCTTTTAACATAATTATTTTCAAGAAAAAATCCTATAAGTCTATTGTACCAGGCTCAAGGGGCTTGCTTAAGTCTATACAAAGCTTTCAGGAGTCTAAAAACATGATCAAGATGTTTTTTATCATCAAAACTATGAGTTTTTTCAACAAAAACTTCGTCTTGAACATAACCATTATGGAAAGAAAATTTCACATCCATTTGAAAAAGTATGAAATTGAAGAATGCTACAAAGGAAATTAGGATACGAATAGATTCATGTCTGGCCACTAGAGCATAGGTTTCTTCATAGTCTATTCCTTCCTCTTGATTATATCCTTTAGCAACTAATCTATATTTATTTCTAACTATGATTCCATTTTCATCACACATATTTCTAAAAAACCATTTTACTCCAATAACAGAAGTTTCCTTAGGTCTTTCAACCATGGCCCAGAATTTATTCCTTTCAAAGTAATTTAGTTCATCTTTCACGGCTTTAATTCAATCAACATCACCTAAAGCCTCAGGAGTGATTTTTTGTTATAATTGGGAAAGAAATGATAGATGTTCAACTTCATTTCTTGAGGAACTACTAGTCATTACAGGTTGATTTACACCACCAATGATGCTATCACAAGGATGATTCTTTAGAAATGACTGATTTGGGTTTTGTAAAACCTTTTCATCAAGATAGGGTAGGAAATCTTCTCGGGTAAATGTTTCAGAAGTATCTTCTTGTAACTTTTCCTTATCATAAGGATCTTCTAACATAGGTTTTTAATCAGTTTTTTGAAAACAAATCCAAAGATATTGGTTAGGGTTGTTTAAAAACAAAAAGATCAGTTTCGTCAAATTTGACATGTACTGTCTCTTCAAAAGTATGAGTGTTTTTATTAAAAACTCTTTAAGCTTTAGAAGTTGTGGAGTAGCCTAATAAAATTCCTTCATCAGAATTTGGTGCGAATTTGTGTAGATTATATTTAGTATTCAAAATGAATACCTTGCAACCAAAAACTTTGAAGTAGGAAAGTATTGGTTTTCTACCATTCCCTAACTCATAAAGAGTTTTATTAACAAAAGGTCTAATCAAAACATGATTTATAGTATAAGAATCAGTACTTATAGCTTCATCCCCAAAATGTTTGGCTACATAATATTCACTCAACATGGTTCTTGTTATCTCTTGAAAAATTCTATTTCTTCTTTAAATAACACCATTTTGTTGGGGTGTTCTGGGTGCTGAAAAATTGTGAGTAATGCCTTTTCTACTGCAAAAAGTTTCAAAATCTGAATTTTTAAATTCCCCTCCATGATCACTATGAATAGTTTTCAATGGAAGGTTTTTCTTATTTTTAACTTGGGCTCTAAAACATTTGAAATTACAAAAATATTCAGACTTATTTGTTATAAAATAGGGCCACATAAATCTAGTATAATCATCAACAAAAAGAAATACATAATACTTGCCTCCAATGCTTCCAGTTTGTGTTGGACCGAAAAGATCCATATGCACTAACTATAATGCATTAGTAGTTGAGATTTCACCGACTGATTTAAAACATGATTTATGTTTCTTTCCATATTGGCAAGGGTCACAAACTTTTGAAGAATCGAATCTAAGATCTGGTAGATCATTAACTAATATTTTCTTATAAAGTTTTCATAAGTTCCTAAGGTTACAGTGTCCTAACCTTCTATTCCATAACCAAGAATGATCTTAATTTTCACTAAGGTAAGGTAGATCTTGGCTCTTAAGGTTTTCTATTTTTAGTGTGTTAACATTCTCTTGCCTATGGGAAGAAAGAATAAACTCTTCCTTGGAATTTTTTACTAAGCACTTGTCATTCCTAAAATTCACAAGGTAACCTCCATCGCATAATTGGCTTATGCTAATGAGGTTGTGCTTAAGACCCTTAACAAATAAAACATTTGAAATCAAAGATTTTCCAAGAAGAACGATGTTACATATAACAATAATTTCTCCCCGAGCATTATCTCTGAAAGTTAATTTTCCTCTTTTCATCTTGAAAATCTTCTCAAAGTAGTTTTTGTTACTAGTCATATGCCAGGAACATCCACTATCCATTTACCAAGTAGCACTGCTGGTACTTTCTCTACTTTCCTAAAAATGGAGGAGTTAGACTATTAGAATCCAAAATTTTTTGTATCTGTAAATTTTATAAAGAAAAAGTTTAGGCACCCACATCTTCTTAGAAAAATAGGCTTTATGAAATCCTAAAGACTTGGTCTTTTTAGAGAAAAAATATTTGCCCAATTCCCACCACACTATCACTTAGTACAGAATGGAGAACTTTGAGGAACACAATAATTATTACTAAAAATAGGTTTAGAACTAGTATAACAAAAACCAGAACTATTTCTTAGAGATCGTATTTGAGAATACATTTTATCAAAATATCCTTACCTAAGGAAAAGTTTGACAAACCCTTCCTCAAGGAAAAAATTTCAGATTTGAGTTTGATAGCTATGTTCTTTTCTTCTAAAACATTTGATTTTGAACTAGAGTTAGGCTTGAAAACATTTTTCTTAAAAATTAAATTTTCTAGATCCTTAGAATGTTTATTCTTTTCAGAATTTAATTCCATAGGATTTTTTGAAATACTTTCAAAATAAACATTTTTCTTATCAAGATCTTTAAAAGGATCTGATATTTCCTTAGTAAGAATAGTATTCCTATATTTTTCTTTACCAAGATTTTTCCCAAGTTTTGAATTCTCAATATCAAGAAGTTTGGAAAACCTAGAAACTTCTTCTTAATAAGGTAAAGTATCATCTTAATCAGAAGAAGACTCTTCATCCAAAGAGTTATAATATTTATCATTACTATAATTTGAATTTTAAGAAACATTGGACATTGATTTAGCATTGTGTACCTTAGCTATCAAACAATGATTTTCAATAGGTAGTCTGGCTATTAGTCCAAGATTCTTCTGTCCTGAAGATTCATAATCCGAAGATTCATATGAAGAGTCTCAACCTCTGGCACTCCATGTGTCATTAGCTTTCAAGACATTCTTAGCTTTAGCCTTGTAATACTTATTTATGTTTCTATCTGAATTCCTTTCCACTCTTTCTTTTCTCTTATGCATAGGACAATCAGGTCTTATGTTACTAGCTCTCTTGTATTCATAACACGTAACTTTTGAATCTTTCTTATCTTCCATTTCTTTCTTCTTGTATCTGGATAGA
This sequence comes from Viscum album, assembly GCA_963277665.1. Lineage (NCBI taxonomy): Eukaryota > Viridiplantae > Streptophyta > Magnoliopsida > Santalales > Viscaceae > Viscum > Viscum album. Next base: position 406,046,693 of record OY728129.1, on the reverse strand, counting down.
AAGTTCTTATGTCCACCTATCTTGTTCATTCTTTGAGAAAGATTTTCTAGTTAATTCTCTAAGGATTCACTTCCACTAGATTCATATTGGATAAGAACCTTCTTAGATATGGATCTAGTAATTCTCCCATGAGTCTTAGATTTCATTTGATTTTATGTTGTAGTAAAAGCAACACTACCATTCTAATTCTTCTTCTTTACATTATCATCATCTCTCTTCATTCTAGTCTCATGTTGAAGAAGAGTTCCAAAGAGTTCAACAAGAGAAATCTGAGTAACCTTTCTGTTTTCATCAATATTAGTCCTCTTGGATTCCCATTCATTGGGAATGATGTCTATGATCTTATCAACAGGAGCTTCATCGTCTAATCCTTTCTCACCTGTAGATTTTAAACTATTCACAATAGTAATGAATCTTTGTTGCACCTTACATATGGGTTCTCCATAAGGAAATCAGAAACCATGATATTCATCTCTGAGCATGGCTCTTCTAGTTTCAATAACTTTGGAAGTTCCAAAGTGAGTAACTTCACATTTCTTCTAAATACAATTTCCTGCTTCACAAGATGAAATTTGGCTATATATATTTCTAGTCATGGAGAAAATAAAAGTATTGTGTACCTTATAATTCAGTTAATATTCATGCTTTTCTTGATTGGTGAAGGTACTAACTTCCTTGTCAGGGATTTTATATCCTCCAGTAAGCATAACAAAATTATCAACACTAGTATTGATAATGAAAGTATTCATTCGATCTATCCCATATTCATAATCATTTCCATCAAAAATATGTGGTCTAGTTTGGTTGAGATTGTCTACTGAACCAACATTCATTCCTTCCATCTTATAGAAAAATCATTCCACAAATACTTGTTAATAGAAAAAGTTTGTAAACAAAGAAAATATTCATAAGCACCGAAAATATATAAAAAGAGTATCTCTAAGTAAAAATGAATCCGAACTATACGAGTCAGAAAAACTCATTCTGGAACAGAATGAGATGAATTCTCTTCTGAATCTAATCGAGAGACTAATTCAGATTGAACCAATCCTATGATACCAATTGTTGAGATAGTATGTGAGTATGATATACTCTATAATACCAAATGTAGGATCGAAACAAAATAGGTATAGTATGGAGTATCTAATGATGCTCAAAATACAAGAGGGGGTGAATTGTATACATTAAAAATTATTTAGTAACTTTTAATGAGGATTATGTTTAACAAGGGTAAATAAGGTAATTCACAAAACATCTAGTTCTACACACTTGCTAGATTCAGGAAATATGATTCCGAGAATGAAATTCTAGAAAAGTGATTCCAGAAATGAAACTTAATGAACGTTTACATCAACAAAGATTCTACATTAAAGCATATAGAATCTTAGTAAATCAGAGTACAAGTATAAGGAAGTATAAGATAGTTATACTTTCCTTAACAATAAAAATGCAGCGTAAAACTTGTAACAAAACAAGTGAAAAGTAGTAAATATTATAACCCAAAGAGAAGGGTATCCAACAACCTTGGATAAAGGTCCCTTGATTTATACTTTCAATAAGGTCTGTGTTACCCAAACCAGGGTAATCCCTTGATACGAAGATCGAAGTCTGTCTTTCTATCCCCACAAGCCCTCAACTTCACGGTAGTCGTCACCTCTGTCTTCCATGACAAGGAAGCTCTCAACATCAAGGTAGTCGGCACCTCTGTCTTCCTATCCCCCAAAGCCCTTGATTTTACATAGAAACAACTGGAGTCGCACAAAGAAAATCTAAACCAGATGTTCAGTACGCACTTAGCATGAGAGTATCTCTCTCTATAAATCACTTCAGATCAAAAGTTTTCCAAAAGATCAAAAGTTATGAGCTCTTTAAAATGAGATCTTATTTATAGGCATGGATTCAACGGTCAACTCCCTCCTCCAACGGTAATATTTTTACTTGAAATATAGAGGGACCAGTACACATGTCTCTCAAACAATGGTTAGTTAGTAACTAAATGTATGACATCATTTTATAACAAAACACGTATAAGAAAAAATATTGTTACATAACTAAAATCCAACATTCAGAATGTAAGAAAATGAAAGTTTGGATTCTAACCAAAATTTAATTCGGAGTCTATAATATAAGGATATTCAGATACAGTTTTCTTGGAATTTGGAACCATAACTCTATAGAATTCTGGAGTTTGAATTTCAATGAAATTTCAAATCTGGATTCACAAGAATATGGAACCAGAACTTAAAAAGTTCAGAGTCAGAGTTCATGAGAATTCGGAGTCAAAATTTAGAGAAGTTCTTAACCAAATTCATATATGGAATTTGGAGTCAGAACTCAAAAGAATTTGTAACTAGAATTTGTAATCAGAATTCGGAGTAAGAACTCAAAAGAGTTCATAACCAGAATTCTTAATCGGAATTCGGAGTCAGAACTTAGAAGACTTCGTATAAAGAATTCATAATCAGAATTCTAAGTCAGAACTCAGAAGAGTTTGTATCAATAATTCGTAATCATAATTCGGAGTCATAACTCAGAAGTGTTTGTAACCAGAATTCTGAGAATTCGGATCCTAAAACAGAATGCTTCATATCTAGGTAATTATATGATTCTGAGGTTTTTGTTTCAAACAAAATTTTACAATTAGAAAAAATTATGATATGAACAATGAAAACATAGTGAGGATAAATTTCCTTAGGGATAGAAATTTTTCCTTATAGAAGTAAAGCACGGGGTAAAAAGATATTTTCTTTTAGATAAGGTGTTTGTGATTTTCAAAACAAGAAGGAATTGTAAAGTAATACGGAAACATTATTAACTAAAACATCTCCCCTAATTATGAAGGAATGGAAAAGTCATAAAGAAAAACCTTATTGACTCCACAAATTAGAATCCAGAAATAAAAATCAAGGAAACTGTGAAAAATTTATAATTCACTAAATAATAAATCGTTAATGCACTCCTTCTATTTTATAAATTCAACGTAGCATGGATGCTAATTAAAATACACAGGGTGATCAAAAAATGCCAATAAAGGCCTTTAAAAATAATTGAGAAATCCCTTTGAAACAGTTCCTGAAAATTTAAATAAACATTCTTAAAAAAACGATTTTCAAAAACACTTAAATACCATTATAAAACCATTTTTCACCAAAATAATGATAATTGAAAATTCATTGGTGATTCCTCTCAAAACATAATAATTCTTTGTGGTTCATTAATGGTACTTGGTGAACCATGTATAAAATCCATACCTAAGGCCACAAGTTATTTCTTAGACTTATTTGTTCACTCCCTAGAACGTCTCTTAATTTACCAATGCCAAATTAATGAAAACATTTTTTTATGGTCTTGTATTTATCATCTCTATCCCAAAACATTTTTAAAATATCTATGTACCAATAATTCCTTCAATAATAGAGTTATCAACATACTCAATAAAGTTTCTAAAATCATTTAGAGAGATAATCCCATGATGGATAAAACCCATTATTATTTGAAACCATAAATGGTATAGGTGTGTACATGATCTCAAAATTCTTGGAATGTCACGTATGGGCTAGATGCTGGCCATACCTATTCATGCATGACGTGAAAAAAGATGCAGATGAATGTAGAGACATGAAATGATAAATTATTTCATATTTTCACCTAAAATGATAAGAATTATCTCAAGCATTTGATCAAAAAATATGATTATAGGAATTTAATCATACATAAATCTTTAAACATAGGTTTGAAGGATGATAAATACTATTTATAATGTCTAAATAAATGAGAACTGTTGACCATACTCAAGTTGTTTATACTTAAATACATATATATGTATACTGAAAATATTAAGATATATATGTGTATATACTCTTGTGTATCCACATATATATATATAAATCCTTGTATAAAAATCTTAACTAGATAAACCAAAATCACACCCTTAAATCTATAAGATTTTAAAACTAGATCTTTCAAATCATGAATATTTATTACATTTTCATATTGAATTAGAATGATATGGGTTTTCATATATATATATATATATTCAAAATCAATTGAAAATAATAAAATCACTTACAAAATATTGTTGAAAATAAACCCCTTACATGTTTTCTTGAAACTGAAGTGCAAAAGAAATCTGTTTCCTGCATAAGAACATGAAACAAAGAAGGCGTTATGATCAGGACTTCAAATCACGATGGAAGGGTTTTCCATGGGTCTCAAAAATTTTAAAAAAAATTATGGTGGAATAAGATTCCAAGATAATCTTAGTTATTATTTTTATATTATTTAAAACAAAAAAAATTAAATAGAATTATTAAGGTGGTCTAAGTTTCTTATAGAATATTCAATTAATTTTATTTTGTCCAACACATTTTTTCCTTTATCATTTGTCATTTTTGTGCCATGTTCCACATTTAAACTATTGTTGTCATTTATGATTATTCAATGTCATCGTTACTTTTTGAATTTTATTTCTCAACTCATCATTATTAGTTAATGTTATTATTATTTTATCATCGAATCAATAATTGAAACTTTATACTTTTTTGATCTTTTATCATTTTTCAAAAGAAAGAAATTATTATCTCCCTTTTTTTAATCCAATCATGTATCATATATATATAGTCATTTTTCTTTTATATTAATATATATATATATATTAAAAAAAACATAATAGATATATATTAATTTTTTAAAATAACAAATAAAAATCACGTTTTTTTACGCGCTTGTATAAAAGTTTGTTTTTAATAATAAAATAATTATATAATTCTAAAATTTATATGTTTTATAAAATGAAAACATAATATACTTACTTGTCTTTATAAAAATATATTATATTTAAAATATTAATAATAATAGTTTACATATAAGAATGTTTAACCCTTAATTATTATAATTTTTTTGAAAAAAATATATAATTGACATATTTTATTTATTTAAAACTTATGGTAAATTTTTATTAAATAATATTAAATACATCCTTAATTAAGATATGTTACTATTTAAATTTTCTTGGGGTGTTACATGTTTGTTTCTATGTCAGCGCTACATATAATTCCTAACTCATAATAAATTTAATTTTACCTAGTGCAATATTTTTTTAGGCAACCTATAGGGATAATAAAATTTTCTTCAAAGAAACTCAAGGAAGCTTTATCTCTCTTCTAATGTTGGGAAACACATGCGATCTGTCGGGGAAAATGTTGTATCATTATAGGAAAATAACATAGGATAGGAATATCATGATAAGAGAGTAAGCCTCTATGAGTATGTGTGTTGAGATAGATAGGATTGGTTATTTTTTTGGGACCTGAGCGAGGAAGTATTAATAGCTGGAGGAAACTCAAGGTGAGGAATGCCTAGTTACAATAAAATACCCTAAGAGAAAAACATTGGGATTAAAATTTTAAATTATACTATGTTATCATATCCTATAATCTAGTGTGAAAACAGGATAAAGGCATACCCATCTTGTTCATTGAATTGTTTTATTTGATACATGTTGGATAGTCAGAGCAGGCTCTCGTGGCCATGTCCGGTGATCTTCACTAATATGGATCACTTACTTATAAATATGAGTGGTACCCTCATCACATGAGTGAAAAATTCACTTATAAATTTCCATTTGGATGCTTTACTACTCTGTAGTGGGTTTTGTTTTAGTTCTTCTAAACAATTCCACCCATGTTAGCAGGATTTAGCATGGCCACACTAGTGATGGTGGATAATGGGGGACACCTTAGTAAGTAGGAAATAGTGGGGACACCCTAATGAGAGAAAAATAGATTTTTTATGTAGAAAAGGAAGCGTAATACGTGACACCCTAGAATGGGTTCGTTTTGGGGTTACATGAGAAATGATTCCTTTTTAGGGCCACACTTATGAGGGGACTTACAAATATTATCTAGGAGAAGATTTCATCATTATAAAATTCTTAAATATTTCCCATCACTTGTACCTTATCCTTATTTTTTGGTAAATTTCTTGCTTCTTTGATTTATTATGTGTATATATTTATCCTTTTAATTTATATATTCATAATTGGTATTCTCATCCAATGTTATATCTGATGATGACGATGACACTAGATTCAATGAAATGATTACAGATGGTGAACTAAAATCATTAAACATGATGAAACTTCACCATCAAGAACCAAATATACTTATGAAACAAAATTTTCTAAACAATATATTTTCAAATATACTTATGTAATATTGGTTCAATAATTCATTTGATACCCCAAATATTAAATAATACATTTTCTACATTCACATTTTATCAACTCATGGTATTAAAAGAGTAAATATTTCACTTATCGGGTATGTCACCCATAAAACCTATAGAGATGTGTCATATCAACTTTTATATTTTCCATTTTCAATGGTAGATAAATTTATTCCCTATTTTATTTTTAAACAATCCTCTATGTGGATTCAGTGGAGAGGGTTCAATTTTTTTTGGGACCTTCATCATGGATGAAACTTTTTTAAGGAATAGAAATTTCCTTATTGGGTGAACCGAAGACATGCCACATATAAGGGTATTCTGTGGGATAATGGAAATTATGAGGCAATTTTGAATTAAATGTTATATGTCTATCATCATCAAAATATATTCCCTGAGTTATTGTATAATTTTTTTGAGATAACGAGATTTCATGTGCCACATGGGGATGTCGGAATTACCCAATGGGATAGTAATAAAACCAGGTTCATCCTGATCTTGGGGGATATATATGAAGAATTCCATCCATATTTTAATTTTTGAGAAGTCATAATGTGAACAATTACATTATAGAATAACATATTGACACAAGATGAGAGGGAGTTTAGGAAGGAAAATTTTCCTTCTATTAATGTTCTAATTTGTACATGGATAAAATTTTCTATGCTCCCTCATGGATCAAGGCCTAGAGTGAAAAGGATAAGGAGCGACCCTACCCAACAAGATGGTGGTTCATAGAATAATTACCGGTGAATCCTTGATGATGTCTGATATATTCATTAGATATATCGAATTAGGTTATAATGTTTGTCAAATATAAATTTTGATGGGGTACATTTTATGTTTCTTATTGGGTGATTGTTACATACTAATTATGCATGCAACAGAGTAAGAGTAACCAAATTAACAATGGAAGCACAATTTTAATATGGTATATATGTGGGTCATCTTGTTATAGATATATGGAAGATATCTCAAATGTTAGGTCAACTTCATCATGATGCATCTCCTGATAGAACCTAATGCTCGATCCAATAATTTTGTGGATGGATAACAATATGTCTCATAGGTTATTACCCATGACACCTAACCATGGCTACTGGAGCTTCTCATAGGTTCACATTTTTGTTAATTGTGATTATATATTCCATACATATGGATGTAAGAACACTCAAAAACCCTTGTGGGACAATTCATTATATACTATTATTCTTTATAAGGATTCCAATGGAGCCTTTATGGCCATCATCAATGAATCAAACATTACTTGATCATACTAGATTGTACTATAGGATGTGTTTCTCATAGTTAATGTTGATGGTGGGCCAATTTTATAACCCTACATTGAATATAGTACTGGAATCTTATTTCTATGAGTTAAAAATATTAAAATATATTTATTATGAAATGAAATAGACATGTAGAAACCAATTAATATGTGTCGTTTTTGGAAAATGATAATGAAAACAAAGAAAAATTTATTTATAAAATTTCCACAAGTTGGTGATACAGTTGGACTATCCCTAGACTATTCTCAAAAATGGATTTTACATTACCATATCATGGATATAAGTAGGCAATATCCACAAATATATCTACCAGCATTTCCTATTATATGGTAAATCTAATAATAGACATTATAAGATGAAGAAACATCACAAGATATTAATATCAATGAGCTATAATCGGAATTTAATGATGAAAATATCGCTAATAATGGTAATGACTTTTATGTTTTTTATCCCAGTTACCATGGAATGAGAATCACACCTCAAGAGGTTCACATGAATATTGAGATTCCACGTAATTTTTTCAATTTAGCATCTTTGGTTCATGCACCTCTTGATGGAGAGTCCCAAATTCATGTTATAATCAGTTACCTTATGGAAATATGGAGAGTATTAATAGGAAATTATAATCCATAATACATTCTATGTCTTAATGATGTGGTCATTCCCAAATCTAGGGTAGTTTCCATGAACTATGAGTCTCATGAAAGGGAATGTAAGAAAATTATTCTCTGATAACTTAGAAAACATTTTCTTAAATTATGAACATGGATAGACATCTATACCAACTATTCATGTGTTCTAGAAACGGTGTATTTTACTATTGATAGATATATTTGATCAATAATCAGGTAATGATTATCCATGAGAAACTAACAACTCAAGAGAAAGATCTTAGAAAAATTTAAAATGTGAACCCCAAATTGAGGTTACTAAGAAAATTTCGTAGGAGTTCTGTCAATGGGCCATTTCAGAATTGAGACTCCAAGAGAAATAATCTTCCTTTTGTAAATAATTTAAGCAACATGAGGAACTTGGGTTGAATTAAAGGGCCCAACATTTAGAAGAAAATACTGAGATTTAGATTACTAGGAGATAAATCTATGAGATGGATGATCTAGTGAAAAAAAATCTATTTTTTCCTAGGATGATGTCTTGCAGTGCACATTACATCAATAATCGATTTATACTTCCCACCAAACATTAATTAAAATGAAATAATTGGAATATCAATCATTAACTTTTCAAAAAATTTCTTCTTGTTTTTTTCAAAAGATATATTGTACTTTATAGATACTCCTCTCATTATTAATTCAATAAAATAAATGAAAATTTAGTGCATTATATGTTATTCATCTTTGATTAAAATTTTATAATAACTATCAATTCCTTGAAAATTAATATCATGATATCCTGGATCATTTGACTAATGAAATCAAAATAATGACATCAGCCATAATTCTCGAATAATTGGGTTAAAAATGATATCCTTCTAGGAAAGGGTCTTGCTCATATATAGGTACAATCATACATAATTATAGTAATAATGGTGGTATATTTATATGGATAATAATATATCACATATTTTCTAGATTTTATAGAAGAATATGAACCTATATATTAGTAATACGTGGATACTCTTACTTTTTCTAAGGGTTTGGGACTTGAAAACATATCTTGATTGTTCTAGGGGTTGTATAGGGGGACAAAAATATTATCATCCCTTGTTTTATTATTTCTCTAACTTTTTCTAGAGTATGATTCAAATAATAATTATCATGAAACACATTGATTTTTATTATGAAAACCTTTAAAAGTTTTTTTCCAATTTTTATGCATTTTTTATTTTATGTTCTTGATTATTCTTAGTCCATGTGATATGCATATCTACTGAGAAGATATTTGACTTTATTCCAAATGACCCTTTTAAGGTTTTAATTCATGAATTTTATATTTCTATTTATATATGTAGTTTATGGTCATGAAATTAATATTAGTATATCTAAAATCCATTCTCCCATATATTTGAAAAAATATATATACAGTATATGGTCATATATAATAGACCAAATGATATTGTAGTTTACGTTTGTAAAACATTGGCCAATTTATTCAGTCTTGAAAATGAATATCATATCAAATTGTGAAATTTTAGGGGTGTTTAATATATATCACTAATCTGATTATGGATTTTGTTAATAAAAACCCTTGAATTTATGACCCAACTGGGAATAAATACATTGGGGGTATAATAATAATTAGTTATTATAGAATACTATAATCACGATTTGTCAATGGGGACTAGTGGGAGTAGTTTATATGGTACCCCAATCTGATTAGGGATATCACTTCGAGTTCAAGGGGATCATTATTTTAGGACTGAAATAAATCCTATGTATTACTTCATAGGATTATGGGGAATCTATGATATTCATTTGTTAATCTTAGGAGTATCCCATCATATTAATCAATCATGGTTACTAAATTTTCTATTAAAGGGAAAATCAAGTGTATTGATCAACTAGATGTTAAGGGATTATAATAGATGTATATAAAATCAATGATATTCCTATTTTAGAATCATATATTAGAGGTTTTAAATGGTTATTTGGAGAATATGAATATTTAGGAACATATTAAAATTCATTAGTTACTTCATCTTGTGTATGGGAAACATATTCGTTATTGGAAGCTGTTTCATGGAAAATGTCCCATTAAAGGGTTTCCCTTGATAAATTCCATTGTGCATATACCAATGTTGTGGGAATAATAACCGGGATTTAATCCTATATGAAAAAAATATTCCAACCACCTCTTCAAAATGATGTGAGACCTTGTAATTTATATATCCAGGACCACTAATATAGAAAGGTGGGTTGAGATGGGTATAAAAGGAATGACCACAAGCTATTATGGAAAGGAGAAATAAATTTTGATGTTTTTAAGGAATTAAAATATAAAAATATGTTCTCACCATGATTCAAATTCCTCTGGTGGACTATATATATCATGGTGAATATATTCAAATAGATACCGAGGGTGTAATATATAGAGTTAAAACCAAGGATTATATTTCAGTCAAATGACCTTATAGTTAACATAAAATAATGTTTTGTGATGATATGTGTTTTTTTAATACACAATGTTTGGTTTATGAAAATAAAATGCATTAATAAATGATTGAATAATTAAGAATATACTTTTCCCAGACTTGTTGACTATGATCATATCGAGGGAAATGAATTAAACTCTATGTAGATCTTATTAGGATTAATTTAATAGATTAATATCATATAAAATAAAAGGGTAATTTTATACTTTTTATCAATGGTCCTAGTATAAGGAACCCATGAATCGAAACATCTATATATAGAACAATAATAATTATTTTATTTGTAGATAGCCCTCAAATAAGGGATCCATGGGTTGATGTATCTCTCTTCATAATAAGAACGAATATTCATTTAGTTTTATATAAGTAACTATGTAAAAAGATCCATCATGTGTACATCGATAATGGACAACATTTTCCTTTTTATTTATAATAGAATAGATGATTTTGGTGTCATTATGTTTCCCTCTAGATTAATAATCAAGTTACATATTTTTGTTGTGAAAATATCCCTTGCGTAGGTCTAGCTCATATACAAGGTGATATATTTTTTAGACATCACAATTGGTCCTAGTATAGAGAATATTGGAATCACAACATCTCCCATTGAAATTAGAATTAGTATAAACATTATCACCTATAAGTAACTCCATATATCAATATTTATTGTTTGTAGGGAAACATCATTTTATTTTAAGGACAGTTCTATAAATGAGAAAACTCACATTGAAGTCTCTTGAATATATATATTTTACATAAGATAGGGGAATTTATTTATTTATAGTTGGGTATAGTATATGAATTATTATTATCCCTCTATATCTCATTCTAACAGCCTAGATATTTTTAATGATAATAGTTTCATGAAAATGTGTGTTATATTATTTTGTACTCAAAAAAACTATATCTATTTAATAATTTAGTGAGTATAATATAAAATTTGCTGTAACACCCTGTGATTTTATGTGATATATTATTTTTAATTTATTTGATATCTTATGTTGTATGCTACACCCAGATTAGATTGTGCTATATGAAACACCGTATTATCTTGTAGAATACACAACAACATACTTTGCTTGTGTTACACATGATTTCATGTTTGTTATATAGAATTTATTTCACACGACATTGAGGATAGATTTTTATTTCAATGTATAAAAGAACTATGTTTGGATTCTGTTATACACAACAATAAAAGAAGCTTTCACTACAAGCAACACTGAAATGGCTTGTGTTATACGCAAGAGAGACCTTCCTTGATTGCTTGTGTTTTACTTAATACCAAGTTTCACTAAACAATGATATATTATTATATTATTATGAACTAGATGTTATGAATAGTATTAAGCACATTTTTAGTTTTATAACATTATCATTCATCTTACACATTTTCTAAAACATTTTATGAGAACGAAATAAATATTTTGGATAAAATAATTACTTTTAAAAAAAATACAATTTTGCGGCCTTTTGATGGCACACCCATTTTAAATCTTGTTTTGAAATGTTTGTAATATCTATTTGAAAAATTAATCTTCTTCCTAGGAATAAGTATATAAACAGTTACTTTGGATAATTTTTGGATATTTTTCTGATAACTTTCATATATTAATGAATAGTAAAAACACGATAAATATTAATTAGAAACAACTTTTCATAATCGAGATAATTTATATGGTTAAATTATATTATGGAATTGTTTTAAAGTAAAAATAGAATATATTTTTACCATTTAATATAATTTATGTCATTAGCATCAATTTTACCTTGAATTCATAGGTAAAATCATTTCAATTTTTTGCAAAGTTTTAACTTTTAAAACCTATTTTCTCAACAACGGGATTAATTTTAAATTACTTACTACATGTTTTTTATTTTGAATTTTGGAAAATGGATTCGATATTTTTAATTAGGAGTTCCAAATTGTGTAAATAGGTAAATTTTATTTTTAGACATTATGAATAGTAGCCACGATAAATTTTATTTACCACAGTTAATGGTAAATAAGGTAATTATGGGTAAAAATAATATTATAAAATTACCCTAATACTTGTCTTAATATAATTGGATGATTATATTTTACCCTAAAACATACTTGGTTAGAAATGGAATCTATTGGACCCCACTTGGATGAGATTTAGACCTTTAATTTATTATATTTAAATGAAAGTGAAATATGTCTCACTCAAAATTTAATAATTAAATTATTTTTAATATACGATTATACAAAATATAAATTCGATTATAAATACTAATTTTAAAGATAAATTTTTCTTCTTTATCATGGTAAATTAGTTTTAATTTTTAAGAAACATATAATTACTATAATTTCTAAAACATTAATGATGCAGAAGTTATTTATTTAGTGAAAAATCAATATTATAGTTTTTATTAAACATAATTCCCCAAAATACCAAAAACTTGCCCAAAACTTATTGGTCAAGTATATCTAAACCATATTCGTCCAAGAGTTGACGTTTTGATCTTTTTGAGCCTTATAAAAGTGATTATGACACTTATACTATTTTATTTTAAATGATGTCAAAGTTGTCTCCTTCATAATTTAATAAATATAACAGTTTAAGGGTTTCGTGTTTTGGAATATAAATTCAACTAAATGTATTTTTATGAAATATATTAGATTTATCTTCATCATAGTATTTTATTGTTATTTTTTATGCAACAAAAAATTATATTAAAGAATTATAAAAAAATATTTGTAGTAATTATTTTATTAAGAGAAATGTCAAATAAATGGTTTCAAAAATATTAAAATAAATATTATATGAACTAATTAATATTCTCAACGAATTTTATAGATTAATATTACATGTTAGGAATCTATTAAATATTTTGGTTCGAATATATCTTATATGTGGATTTTTTTTTAAATTCAAATAAATGAATAGTGTCAAAATTGACAATATTGATATTTTATAAATATACAATATTATTAAATTGTTTAAAAATCCAAAAAATATTTAAAATTTACAAATTAAAAATTATATGGTCTACAATTTAATAAATTATCCAATTATGTACAATTAATAACTCATAATTATGTATTTATAAACAATTAAAATTTAGAATATTATTACCACAAACAAAATTAAATAGATAAAATAAGGATAAATCAAAATGATAAGGTTTAAAATTAAATCAAAACATGTATAAAATTTATTGGTTGATGAGAGTACTACCATATCTGATTGAATATTCTAATTTGACTCACTTTTCGGGTTTTTAAGTGGGCATTGATTTTATTATAAATTAATATTTTTGAGGTTTCCAAAAGTACCCCTCCCCTCTCTTATAAAAGAGAACCTCCTCCCTCTCCTCTTTACTCCATTTTTAGCCTTCAAACTCGGCCAAAACCTATCCATTTCCCCTATAAAATTCTCTAGAAACATACAATAGGTCCGGGTCTTCTTCAATGACCAACTTTGGTACCCTAATAGAAGGTTTAGAAGAGCCACGTCGAAGAGGATGTAACATCCTTTTCCGATTCTTTCAAACCTCATTATTCTTCTAATTCCTATATATGAGTTCTTTAATTATTATGTAATACCTACAGTATCAATTATATACTGTTATGTTATCATGAATATGAAACAACAATATTCAATCTTCTATCCATCCTATGAACAATGAAATCACCCGCGTACGTACGTACGACTTACCGTCTCCACGTCGTGGTGTAATGTTTTTTTCATCACCAACATAATTGGGTGTGTATAATTATGGAATAAATAACTATACATGATTAATGTAAAATTATATTTATTCTGACATATTATACACCATACACTTCAATACAATTCCACAATCCTGGGAATGATATCGTCGCTCGTGCTTACGTATGGCCTACCGTCTCCACAACGCGATGAGATTCCTTCTCCATGTTAACCATTAAAGAATGATAATAAAGTATATATAATAAATAACAATGAATTATTTCAAATTATAATGAAAATTTATTTATGTATGTGTCATTTACTTTTTTCCATTCAGTTTAATAAGGAAACGAAAACAACATTCATGAGTTCGTACGACCTATCATCTCTATGAATGGTGTATTTCATTCCATTTATCGATCTATTATATATATTTATATATTAAATATATATTAAATATAAATAATTTTTAACATTCTGGAAGTAAGTAATCATTATCTATGTAATCATATAAAGAATTACAAGTCAAACACGTACGATAAATGATAGGATTTTACCCAAAACATAGCTTTAACATAGAATTGAAAAATGAACAAGTAATATAAAGTTTTAAGTGAATCATATATGATATCATAAATATTATTATGGTTCGGTTACAAGTTAATAATTTGTTTAAACCCACTATACAAGAGTTTCAGACACATACAGAAGAAATTAGACCAAATTTAAGGGATAATTACTCTAATCTTGTTCTTATCGGGGATTATTTATTTCTAAGTATTTACTGGGGTAATATTTATCATATATGTCCATGGTTTCTAAAAATGTTTTCATAAAATGTTTTCTGTTGTTCAATGTATTTTTAAAGTCATTTTTACCCTTTGTTGACTTTTACAACATGGTATGGAATGAATCATTCTTTTATTTACCCTATAATGTACTTTTGGAAATTTTTGGCTAAAGTACAAGGAGAATATTTTTTTAACTTATATGGGATGGACCGATTTTTACAATTACATAATTCCTTATTTCTAGGAATCTTACTCTATAATATTTCATGATTATTTTCAACAAAATTCTTTTCTTTTAAAATTGTACTACATTTTGATAAAATAAAATGATTTTGAAGAAGAAATGATATTTTCCATAGGAATTCATTTCAAGTGTTTTATCAAAACTATTTTCGATATAAGATGAAATTATTTAATATGTGTATGTCTCAAGTATAATGTCCCTATTATTTACATGTTTTGATTTTGTTTTTGATGAAATTATATACATTTATTTTATATCAATAATGTTATGATGTGATGATGTTTATGAAACCCATTTTATTAGTTGGGTTATGATGAATGATTTATGTTGATTTGGTGGCACATGAAAGAATTATTTCATTATGAGATGGGTGGGACCTCTATCTCCCTCTAATGAACTGGGTAAATATTTATATCTCATGACATAGTCATGCATGGAATGACAATTAAATCCAGTTCAGTAATACAGGGCTGAAACGACAAGTAAATATGGTTCAGTAATGGACTTCATATGCTATGATGGTCTTGACAGAAATGACTTGGATAATATGGAAATAATATTATGTTCTTGATGGGTTTCCACAAATACATTTTTTATTCCGGTGCTATTTTATCATGACTAATGTTTCTTTACGATCTATGCCTTACGTACTTCCAAGATTTACGTAATTGCTAAAGATTTTAATGTTTAAATTTTATGTTCGTGTTTTTACTTTCAAATGTTTATAGTTTGTTTTATGTTCTCCATGTTTACGCATGATGAGAATTTCTGCTCACCCTTTCTATGGTTTTTTTCCATGGGATATAAAGAATGGTTTAAGGTAAGAAAACAAAAAGGGAAGATCATTATGGGGGATTTTGAAGATCTTTCACAATGATTAGAAGATTATGTTATTAGATTCCAAAGACAAAAAACTAATACGGTATTAGGGTGTCTATTTTTGTTATTTATTAAATATTCGGCTAAATTAATTTAATGTCCATGTACGTCAAGATTGGGTCTCAACAGTTTTTATCAGATCAAAGGTTTAGTCAACATTTGGAAACTATAATGGAAAAACATTAGTGAGATCCCTAGAGATATTTCTAAGGTATGTCTAAGGATGTACCTAAGGTTAAGTATAAGTATAGGTTACAATCCAAGAATTATGATAACTATCATGAAAAACCTAGTATTAAACCTATGATGTTAGAGGTTGGAAGTACTCCCCCTTGAATATTTATTCCTAGTATGATTTTTTCTCTCACACTAGTCTGTTTGGGTTTTAGAAAATGGATGGAAATAGGAGGATTTATGTTAATGGATAATATGATGGACAATGGAATGATATTCTTCATGAGAAACCAAATGAAATGGGAGATGGAATGAGCACCATCATTATTATTCCTAATCAGAAATCTCATAATATGATCAATAATCTAAACTTTGGTGAGTTTCCTAAAGCAGCTAATAAGAGAAATATGGAGTTTCATGGTGATCATAGAAGAAAGAAAGTTTAATTTTCCTCATGTAAATCATTTGGGAAGATACATCAAGGAAAATTTTTCAAAGGAATCGAATGATTCTTTGGGTGTGGAAAACAAGGACACAAATCCAATAATTGTAAAGGAAAAGGTTCAGAAAACACAATGGACAAGGATAACGGTATTGCTAATACATCAACTACGGTTAAATGTTTTAAATGTGGAATGTATGGGAATTAGAAAAATTGATTTATTAATGGAAAATATCATGAGGAGAATCATCATGGTCGTATGGGTAGTATGGATGTTATTGATGATGAAGACACTAAAAATGATATATGAGATAAAAGAAGTGTTGTGGAATAAAACAATGAAGCTAGGTCAATGGTTTAGGAAGATAGGTGAATTATTTCATGTTTATCAAGAATAATGTATGGTACAATGGAATAATGAAAAATCTAAGGATTGTTACACTATATTTTTCCTTGAGTACTTGAAAGTATATGTTGAATGGTATCGGTAACCATGAAAAGTGATTGAAATATTCTTGGAAAGTAAATGATATGCACATAATGAATGTATAATGATAAAATAATATGTTTGATAGTATTGATGTGCTCATGATTGATATAAGTAAAAAGTGTTTTCATGGTTTGAGTATATAGATTTTTTGGGATTTTGGTATGTGGAAAAAGTTAACTTTTGACAACATTCATGTTTTCACTAAGGTACTATGTTAATTCATGTTTCAAGAGAATGAATTATTAAGGTATTTCTATGTTTGTAAAGTAACAATTCAGAACTACCTTATGACATATGGAAGAAAAATGTTAGGTAGATTTAGTTCACCTCCTCCGAAATTTTTATATTTTTAGTTTTTGGAAGGATTGTAATTTTATCCATTTATGGATAGTATAAGTTATTTTCCATTTTAAGATTAATTTATTATCTCAATATAGGTGGACTTATTATAACATGTTCTAACCTTTTTGTTGAGAAATAAGGAATGGCCTATCATTCTATCACATGATCTGCTAACACATCACGAATAGAAAATTCGACTTCATTTCTTTAAGAGGTGAAGTGGAAATTGTTCATGAAACGAACAATGGTGATATTGTACCAAAATAAAATAAGTATTTATTCTTATAAAAAAATTCTTCAAATATAGGGAAATGATCTTAAACACCAAAAATGTTTTCCAAGTACCCACATATACGATGAATCAGATGGTACCTTAGATCATCACAAATTTATGGATTTGTGATTGTGGTCTTTTTCTTATCCAAGTTCTCTACCACTCTCCATTAGAACATGATGGTTATGTTTCTCTTCTATATTCATGTTTTCTCCTATGTTATCGTATGTGGAATCCCAATTATGAGTTAATTTGGGTAAATGTTATGTTTCTTACTTTAATTTTTAAAATTAAGATTTAGTATTCGTTTTTATGGTGTGGGTTTCAATGAAAGAAACATTCATATAGTAAACCGTTTATAACCCCAATGAATTTAATCTTCAAAATTCATTTTAAGGGGGTGGAATGTTACATCCCTAGATTTTTGAGATATATTTCTTTCAATTTATTTTAGATCTTATGTCTTACACTTCACAAAGATTAGCTTGTTCTATACGCAAATCTGTATTAGCTTGTAGTATACGCAACAATATACTTGGCTTCTGTTACTCAGGATTTCATTTTCATTATATAGAATTTATTTCACGAAACATTGAGGATATATTTTTTTCAATGTATAAAATAACTATGTTTGTATTCTATTATTAAAAACCAAAAAATAATCTTTCACTACATGCAACACTGTCATGTCTTGCGTTACACACAAGAGTGGCCTTCCTTGATAGCTTGTCTTATATGCAATACCGAGTTTCACTAAACAATGATATATTATTATATTATTATGAACTAGCTGTTATGAATAGTATTAACCAAATTTTTAATTTTATAAAATTATCATTCACGTTACACATTTTCTAGAACATGGTCTGAGATCAAAATAAATTTTTTAGATAAAATAAGCATTTTTCAAAAAAGTGCAATTTTGCCGCCTTTTGTTGGCGCACCCATTTTAAATATAGTTTTTGAAATGTTTATAACTTAAATTTGACTAATTAAACTTCTTACTTGTAATAAAGACATAAAAATTTACTTTGGATAAATTTTTGATATTTTTCTGATAACTTTCATATTTTAATGAATTGTGAAAACACGCTAAATTATAATTAAAAACAACTTTTTTCATCGAGATAAGTTTTATGGTTAAATTATAATATTTAATGATTTAAAAGTAAAAATCTAATATATTATTACAATTTAATATAATTTATGTTATTATAATTAATTTTACATTGAATTCCTAGGTAAAATCATTTCAATTTTTTGTAATGTTTTAACTTTTAAGACCTGTTTTCTCAGCAACGGGAACAATTTTAAATTAATTACCGCATATTCTATGTTTTTAATTCAGAAAAATGGATTTAATATTTGGAATAAGGAGGTCCAAATTGTTTAAATAAGAAAATTTTATTTTTAAACATTATTAATAGTAACTACTGTAAATTTTATTTACCATAGTTAAAAGGAAAATCATGAAATTAAGGGTTAAAATAATATTATAAAATTACCCCAATTTATGTATTAATATAATTGGATGATTATATTTATCCCTAAAACATACTTGGGTATAAATGGAATCTATTGTAACCCACTTGGATGTGATTAAGACCATTAATTAATTTTATTTAAAGGAAAGTGAAATATGTCTCACTCAAACATTAATAATTAAATTATTTTTAATATAAATTTATAAAGAATATAAATTAAATTATATATACTCATTTGAAAGCTAATTTTTTTTATTTATAATTTTAATTTATTTTTATTTTTTAGGAAATATATAATTACATTAATGTATTATACATTAATGATGCATGAATTTATTTATTTAGTGAAAAATCAATAATATAGTTTTTATTAAAAATAATACCCATAAAAGACCAAAAAACATGACTAAAACATATATTTTGAGTATATCTAAATAATAAGAATACAAGGGTTGAATTTTTGATCATTTGGATACTTATGAAAGTGATTATGACACTTATACTATTTTATTTTAAATGGTGTCAAAGTTGTATTCTTCATTATTTAATATATATAACATTTTACAAGATTGGTGTTTTGAAATATAAATTTGACTAAAAGTATTATTATGAATTTTATTATATTTATATTCATCATCATATTTTATTTTTAATTTTTATTCAAAAAATACGTATATTAAATAATTATACACAAATGTTGTAGTAATTCTTTTATTAAGATAAATATCAAATAAATGGTTTTAAAAATATTAAAATATATATTATATGAACTAATTAATGTTATCCACAAATTTTATATACGAATATTACCTGTTAGTAATATATTAAATATTTTTTCTGAATATATCATCTGTGTGGGTTTTATTTAAATTCAAATAAATGAATAGTGTCAAAATTGATAGTATTGATATTTTATTAAAATAACATATTATTAAATTTCTTAAAAATCCCAAAAAAAATTATTAATTACAAATTGAAATTTATATTGTCTAAAATGTAATAATTTATCCAATTATGGAAAAGTAACAAAACATAAGTATGTATTTATAAACATTTAAAATATAGAATATTATTACCACAATTAAAATTAAATAGATTAAATTAAGATAAATAAAAATTATAAGGTTTAAAATAAAATCAAAACATGTATAAATTTTATTGGATAATGATATTACAGCCATATCTTATCGAATATTTGAATTTGAGTAACTTTTGAGGTTTTTAAGTGGGGTTTGATTTTATTATAAATTAATATTTTTGAGGTTTCCAAAAGTTCCCATCTACTCTCTTATAAAAGGGCACCTCCTCCCTCTCTCCTTAACTCCATTTTGATCCTTCAAACTCAGAAAAACCCTATCTATTTCCCTTATCAACTTCCCTATCAACATAATATAGGTCATGTTATTCTTCAAAGTCTCACTGTAGTACTGTAAGAGGGGGTTTAGAAGAGCCACATCGAAGAAGATGTAACATCCTTTATCGACTCTTTCAAACTGAATTCTTCTTCTAATTCCAATATACGAGTTATTTCATTGTTAATTAATAAAGAAAGTATCAATTATATACCTTTATGTTATTAGTAATATGAAACAACCATATTCAAACTTCTATCCATCCTATGAAAAATGAAATCACACACGTGTGTACGTACGACTTACCATCTCCACGCCGTGGTGTAATCTGTTTTTCATCACCTACATACCTGTATGGGTATAATTATGGAAGAAAGAACTATATATGATTATTGTAAAATAATACTTATTCTGAAGTATTATTCAAAACAAACTTGAATACAATTCCACAATCATGGGAATGATATCGTCGCTCGTGCATACGTATGGCTTACCATCTCCACTACGCGATGAGATTCATTCTCCATGTTAACCATTCAAGAATGATTATAAAGTATATATAATAAATAATCATGAATATATTGAATAATAATGATACTGGATTATGTATTTGTAATTTACTTACTTCCATTCAATTTAATAAGGAAACAAAAACAACATTCATACATACCTATGACCTACCATCTCCATGAATGGTGTATTTCATTCCATTTATCGATCTATTATATATATTTATATACTGATTATATATTATATATAAATAATGTTTTACATTATTTAAGAAATTATTCATTATCTAATAAATCATATGAAAAATTATAAGTCAAACCACGTACGATAAATGAAACCATTTAACCAAAACACTACTGTAACATGGAATTGATAAATGAACGGGTGATATAAAGTCATAAGTGAATCATATATGATATAATATATATTATTATGGGTCTGTTACAAGTTAATAATATGTTTAAACCCACTATATAGGAGGCTCAGACACATACTAAAGAAATTGGACCTAAGTAAAGGGATAATTATTCCAATCATCTTCTTATCTGAGATTGTTTATTCGTAAGTACTTATTGGGGTTATATTTATCATATATGTCCATGTTTTATAAAAATGTTTCAGAAAATGTTTAATATTCTTCAATGCATGTTTAAAGTCATTTTTATCCTTTTTTTACTTTTACCACATGGTATGGAAGGAATCTTTCCTTTGTTTTCCATACAATGTACTTTTGGTATTTTCTGGAAAATGTACGAGGATAATGTTTTTAACTTATATGACATTAACAACTTGTTATGATTTCATAATTCCTTATTTCATTGAATCTTAGTCTATAATATTTCATGATTAATTTCAAAAAAAATCTTTTCTTTTAAAATTTCACAGAATTTTGATAAAAGAAAATGATTTTGAAGAAGAAAGGATATTTTCCTCAAGAATTCATTTCATGTGTTTTATCAAAACTATTTTCCATATAAGATAAAATTCTTTAATATGGGTATGTGTCAAGTATAATGTCCCTATTATTTACATGTTTTGATTTTTTTATGATAAAATGAAATCCATTTATTTTATATGGATTATGTTATGATGGGATGATTTTTATGAATCCCATTTTATTCGTCGGGTTATGATGAATGATTTTTGTTTATTTTGTGGAACACATAAGAATGATTTCATTATGAGATGGGTGGGACCTATATCTCCATCCAATTCATTAGGTAATTATTTATATTTCATGAGATAGACATTTCTAGAATGGAAAGTAAATCATGTTCAGTAATACAGGGCTGGAACGACAAGTAAACCCAGTTCAGTAATGGACTTTGTCTGTTATGATGGTCTTGGCAGCAATGCCTTGGCTATTATGGAAATAATATTATGGTCATGATGGTTTTACAAAAATCCATGTTTTATTCCCATGCTATTTTATCATGACTAATGTTCCTTTATGATCTATGCCTTATATACTGCCAAGATTTATGTCATTGCTCAATATTTTGATGTTTAATGTTTGTGTTTGTGTTTTTACATTCAAATGTTTATGGTTTGTTTTATGTTCTCCATGTTTTCCCTTGCTGAGCAATTGATCTCACCCTTTCTATGGTTTATTTTCCCTAGGATATAAAGAATTGTTTTAGGTAAGAAAAAAAGGGGAAGATCATTATGGGAGATGTTGATGATCTTTCACCATGATTAGAAGATTATGTTCTGTGTTTCCAAAGACTCTAAACTAATACGGTCTTAGGAAGTCTATTTTTGTTAAGTATTAAGTATTCCTCAAAAGTAATTTAATGTTTATGTACGTCATGCTTGGGTATCTATAGTGGCCATCAGGTTTTGAACCTTATACGATCACTGGTTTACATGACCATTGGTCAATATGACCATTGGAAACTATGTAATAATTTTAACATTATAATTTGTTGTTATAAGTAGAAATGATAAAGGATAAATCTTACAAAAAGGAGAAATGATGGCCTCAACCATTACAGTCATTCCATATGAATCCCATTTCTCAGAACATGGGTGGGATGCAACATCGCTAGCTTTCTCTCTTGACCAATCCCAGTCTGAGCATTGAAAAGTGAAGCTTGAATGAAATAACATACATTAGAAGTTCCAGAGTAGGGAAAATACCACTAATGCAATGCTAAATGAACATCAACATGAGTCTATCACCATCGAACACATTACCCATAAGACATACATAGGTTTGGTAAGAAGATATGTGTTAAGGGGTCATTTTATTAAAGTATAATCCTTTTTTAGAAATAAAATTGATTTTCCATTAATTTTTTTTCTAAGAATAGTTTTTCTTAAAAAAATATATATGATGAATTTGATAAATTAATTTTTTGAAAAAAAATTGTACTTTTCAGAAAATATATAATTTATTATAATAAAATATTGTATTATAAATAATGTTTATTTTGAGGAAATAGTATGTTGAAAATGATCTTATTTAATTATAAATGATAAAATAATATTTTTTTTCAGGTGTCAAGAATTTTACTATACATTTTTAATCTGGTATTATTTTTAATAAATAATAATTTTTTATTTAAAAGTTAAGATTCATATATTTATAAATTTATTATTATAAAATAAATATCATTTTTTAAATTTAAATGTCAAAATTATGATATGGTGAATTAATGAGAACTTTCGAAAATAGTTTATTTTTATTGAATATTAAAAATACATTTTAAGATCTTTAGAATGTTTAATTACATCATAATTATAAAATAATTATGTAATAACTAATTAACCACAATCCAAGACTTAAGATAATTTATTTTATTAATATCAAGTATTTTTATAGATTTTAACAAATTTTGAAATATATAAATTTCTTTCCAAATACTAAAATGGAAACTTTAACTTTAATATTTTTATTTTGTGGAAACATAAATTTTACAAGATAAATTATTAATATAAAATTATGGTAAAATAATATGTATTAAATTAAATTAAGTTATTTCTCAAGTGTCTAATACCTTGGGAAAATACCATGGTAAAAACCCATGGTTTTTCATTTACAACTATCGAGGTGTCCAAAGCCATTATTTTGAAATTAATGAATCGACCCCCCAATTTTTCTATAAATACCCACCCATTTATCCATTTCCATTCACATAAAATTAATCCTCCACTAAAATTGGATATTTTTTACCAACCAAGGAGTCCTTATAAGGTTTAATTAGGCCCCGAAGGGAACAATCATTCAGTTTTAGGAGTTACACTTCAAGGTAAAGAAAATATACTTCTTTTCTCTTCATTTCGGGAAACTTATTTTGTATATGACTTATAAATTTTATGGAAAACTCTGTTATATCTTTGTTATTAATTACCATATTTTCATAAAATTTTTATCATTTGGAGACCTTTCCCCTACCTTTTTACCCTTTTCTGAAACCACATTGTTACCCATTATGTTGCTGATTTTCCTTCTCAAAATTTCTCTCTTCTCCTTAAGAAATTCAATTCAATTTATTTTATGTGAACACCGAGTAATATAAAATTTTCCAGTGTATTCATATAGATGTATTGATGATTTATTTTATTCTTATAATAAAATACATAAAACCCTCATTCCATTTCTGTG
Source organism: Viscum album (assembly GCA_963277665.1). NCBI lineage: Eukaryota > Viridiplantae > Streptophyta > Magnoliopsida > Santalales > Viscaceae > Viscum > Viscum album. Next base: position 406,021,801 of record OY728129.1, on the reverse strand, counting down.
GGTTTTAAATAACATAAAGATCATGTCTAAAGAATTTTTTATTACTGCATAATTTATATATTAAACCAGTTTATTTTATTCTACATGAGATATTATGAATTTTTTTATTATGATATATATGGACTCAATTAATCAATACACATGAAGGGTTCCCCTTGATCGGTCCCCAATGCATTGGGTAAATAATTTAATCTCTATAAATGACATGTTATTTGATACCTAAGTGAATAACATTGTTAATATTTACGACACCTCGGTGAAAAATATTGTTGATATATTTATAAATGTCCCATTTAAATGTTTCATCCACATATTAATGTTATGACTCATGTTTTATTATTTATGAAATTCCCCTTTTCCCTTTTTTCATTCCTTTATTACAAATGTTCTTATTGATATTTTTCCCTTGTTTTCCCTTATTGGGCCATATTCTAACCCTTTCCTTTGATTTATGTCTCTAGGTTATGATATATAGTGAATATTTATAGGATGAACGTATGATTAATTATTTTATGTGTATTATAATAATTTATTATTTCTTCATGTATTATGTACCTTTTTTTCAATGAAACTAAAAATTAAAGGATCCTTTCTTTGTCCATGTAAATGAAAATTTAAATAATAAAAATGCGGGATTCCATTTTTTTTATCAAAGGACGTTTTTGTGAATTTGGGAAATTAGGGTATGAGAACATTAGAAATAACCCTATAGAAATGTTCAAATATAGTAAAAATTATTTTTATTTTTGAGAAATATTATGTAAGTGGTTTCCACGGAAAGAAATTATTATTGGGATATGAAAAAGTGGGTGTTTCTCTGGCCCAAATGTATCTTGGTGCAATACCCAAAACAAAAATTTGATCTAGACTCGAATGATAAGTGGTTCATGAAAATGGTCCTTACATCACTCAAGGATTAACACTCCAAAGATATATGTTTAGTTAATCTTGTTCTTTTTATGAACCATTATGAATGATTTCTAGAAACTGTAATTATTTTTAACGAATAACATATTAAATCATGATGTTTTAAGAAATTAGAAATAACTTAGAATTACAATATTATTAAATAAAACATGTTTCTTACTATGGTTTTCTTATTTTACAAAATGGATGGAAATTGGATAAACCTTATAATTGGTGATCGCAATGGACCTGGTATTGATGGACCTCTGAAGGAAGCTGTAATAGAAAACATCATGAGAATGATAAATAAAATGAATTGAGTTAACAAAAATAACTTGAATGAAGATGAGAGAACAGATTCACCTAGAAGGGAACAATGTTTTATTGAGTCCATTATAATTCATTGAACACCTTATTTCAGCTGATATACCGACACATTGATTTATAAAAAATGGATAATGTCTATCGAAAATATATTATCTTTAATTTATTGTTCGTAACAAGAGAAAGTCACCCTAGCTATGTACCGCTTAGAGGACGAATCTGATTAATGGTAGATATTGATTAAAAATATAATTAAAAGAAGGGATATTGAATCTGTAGAGTGGGAATAGTTTATTAGAACCTTTTACAAAAAAAATATCCCTATTTGATGTGAATAAAAATAAAGAATGAATTTTTTGAGCTGAAGTAAAAGAAAAATGAATCTATGGGAGGCTATGAGATAAACATTACAAGACATTATCACTACACCTCTAGCTTTGTCCTGGATCCAAATGTAAAGTTTGATAGATAATTCGGTGTACTAAGACCCCATTTATAGATGAACATAGCCAATAAAAACTATGAAAACCATGAGGAGATAGTGTGAAGTGTTCTAAAGGTTGAAGTAGTGTTCATAGAGACGCAGTGGCCCCATAGATCAAATGAAAAAAAATATCAATAAATCTATTTTAGGGAGTAACTTGGACCATGGAAGAAGATGAAATAAAGTTAAACTATCCACATGCACCAAATGTGGGAAGAAGAATTTGGGGAACTACTAACTTGGGAGTAGGAAATGTTACCAATGTGGAAGATATGACTATATTTCACGGAACCTATTTAGTGAGGAGAAGCCTAAACTTATAAACATTAACAACAAAGTGAGGATGGTGAAAGCATATCCTGATGTCTAGTGATTCAAGTTTGGATAGATTGGGTGTAGAGACCCAATATTGATGTACATGGAAATTTCATTTCTTTTGTGGAATACTTAATATAAGACAAAAATAGAACCCCAAAGATCGTGTTAGTTTAGTACCTTTGGAAAATCAGAAAATAATCTTCTAATCATGGTGAAAGATATTCAAAATTTCCTATAAAGATATTCCCATTTTTTCTTACCTAAAACATTTATTTATATCATGGGGATAATAACACATAAAAAGGGTGATCTCTAATGCTCAGTAAGGGTAATCATAGAGAACATAAAACAAACCACAAACATTTGAATGTAAAAACACGAAAATAAAGATTAAACATCAAAATCTTAAGTCATGAAATAAATAAGGGCAGTACGTAAGGCCTAGATCATAATGGAACATTAACTATAAAATTTCATTATCATAAAACATGGGATTGTGTAAAATAAATAAGCACATAATATGATTTCCATAGTAGCCAAGGCATTGCTCCCAAGACCATCAAAGTAGAAAAATACCATTACTGAACCAGGTTTACTGGTCGTTCCTACCATGTACTACTAAACATGATTTACTTTTCATTTCATTATTCAATATATATTGAGACATAAATATTTATGGAATTAATTTTAGAGATATATAGGTCCCATACATCTCATAATGAAATCATTCTTACATGTTCCACAAAACAAAAATAAACATTCACTATAGCATAACCCATGAAATAAAATGGGTTTCTTAACCATCATTTCACTGTAACATAATACATATAAGATAAAAGGATTTCATAATAATAAATACATCATAATCAAAATCAAATAAAGGTAATAATAGGGATAGAAATGTAAACCTATTCCATCTTTGTAGGAAAATTATTTTGATAAAACACTTGATATTAATTTCGGAGGAATATATCCATTCTTCTTTAAAACATTTTCCTTTCTCAAAATCCCACGCAAATTTAAAAAAAAATAATTTAGTTGAAAATACACATGATATATTTTAGGGGAATATTCATGGAAATATATCATCATGAAACTGTAAAAATCCATTCATGTCATATAAGTTAAAACAAAACATTCTTCTGTTACTTTTTCCAAAAAAAAATCAAAAAGTGCCTCGTATGGTAAACATAAGAACGATTCCATCCAAACCATGTAGTAAACATAAAAATGGGTAAAAATGAATTTAGAAATATATAGAATAATATTAAACATTTTATGAAAATTTTTTTAGAAAACATGGACAAGGATGATAAATATATCCCCATACAATACTTACAAATAAACAATCTTAGATAAAAACAATATTGGAAAAGTTATCCCTTACTTTTGGTCCAATTTCATCCATAATTTTACAAAACACCTTTATAGTGGGTTTCAACATATTATTAACATGTAAGATATCCATGATAATATTTATTATATCATATATTATTTACTTATGACTTTATATTACAAATTTATTTGTCAATTCCATGTTAATGCAATGTTTTGGGTAATAATAATTTTATTTATCATACCTGTTTGGAATTTTTATTCTTGATATTATTAATTAGATCATGATTTACATACTTGTAGAATTTAAAACATCATTTCTATATCATATATATTTAGTATATATATATATATATAATATATAGTTAAATGAAATGGAACACACCATTCATGGAGGTGATAGACCATACATACGCATGAACGATGTTTTCATTTTATTATTGAATTGAATGGAAGTAAGTAAATGATATATATATTATTATGTCATATATTTAATTATTATTTATTATATATAATTTATAATAATTCTTTAATGGTTAATGTGGAGGATGATGTTCATTGCATTGTGGAGACGGTAAGCCATACGTACGCACAACTGACGATATCGTTCCCATAATTATTGAATGCAATTAAAGTGGATGGTGTATAATATCTTAGAATAATGTTATAATAATCATATATAGTTATTATTTCTACCACTACACCTATCCAGGTAATGTGGGGGTGAAAAATAGATTACACCACGGTGTGGAGATGGTAAGTCGTACGTACGCATGCGCGGTGATTTCATTTTTCTTACGATGGATAGAAAGAGAAATTGTGTTTTTTCATATTTATAACAAAATATCAGCATATAAGTGATACCTAATTCATTATTTTATTATTAAACAATTAAATAATAGGATTTAGAAGAAGAAATAAATTTGAATGAATCGGTAGAAGATATTACCTCTTCCTTGATACGCCTCCTTTAAATTTTTTCTTAGGTCACTAGAGTTGGTATTTTGAGAAGACCAAAACATATTTAATGTAACTAGAGAAGTTGGGATGAGAAATGGGTAGGGATTGGAAGAGCTTTAAGTTTCAAAATGGAGTGAAGAGGAGAGGGAGGAGGTTCCCTTTTAGAAGAGAGGAGATGGGCACTTTAGGAAACACTCAAAATATTAATTTATTATAAATTGAATTTCTATTACAAATGACCAAAAACATATTTAATTCGAATATGATATTAATTTTTTTCAAATCCCAAACATCCAATAATGTTTAGAAAAGTTGGGAATATTTTTGTATCATTATTTTTTGGTTTAACCCTTATTTTACCCTTTTTAATCTTACGGTGATATCATGTTATTTACACATTGTGGTTTAATGTAACTATTATATCATGTCAAACGACCCACAATAAGTTACATATGACTTATTTGGATTTATATTAACCATTTGGATGAATATTTTATTTTTATAAATTTAATATCATTTAATATACTATTTTATGTTTTAAGCTATAAATTATGTCAATCTTGGATACTACTTATACATGACTTTTTTTGAAACTCATAACAACATGATTCCTTCGAAAAAAGGCCTTTAACCTTCTCTAATATTTCAATGTAATCCAAAAAAATCATGGATGTCATCAAAACTTCCAAATTAAATTTATTTTAAAATTTATAAATTCATTTATTTTAATATTTATAAATTCATTTATTTGAATATTTCATTAATGAGGTAATCAATACATCGTAATTTTTTCATAAATTAATAAATATTATTATAATATCTAAAAATTATAAACGAAATACAATGATGTAGTAATTTCTGTAGATTTCTAATGACTATTTATATACACAGATATCATTTATATAACACAATATTAAAATCTATTTAGTAAAAAATATAGGTTTAGGTTATAATTATATTTACTTTAAATTAATTATTATAAAATGACATTTTCACATCCAGGTGAATCCGTGGGGTCCCAAAATCGGCACAAGGATTCCCGTGGTTAGAAATATCTCATCTAATAGGATTAGGACATGTTTTAGGGTAGTGTAATTTTATTATAATATTATTTTTTACCCTTATTTACCAGATTTACCCTTTAACCATGGTAAATAAAATAATTACAGAAGTTACTATTCAGAATGTCAAAAAATAAAAGGTACCTATTCTCAAAATTTAAACCTTATGATTATAAATATGGAATCCATTTTTCCAAATTCAAAATACATAATCTGTAGTAATTAATTTAAAATTAATTCTCATTGTCAAAACCAAAAAATGGGTTTTTAAGATGTAATAACTATCAAAAGATTGACATGTGTTTATGCCCAATTTAAAAGTTAAATTACATACAATGACCAAAATTTGAATAAATGATAATAATATAATCAAATTAAATTTGAAAACCAATTAAAAATTTAGTTTAACTATATAAATAAATTATATGAAAAGGAAATTTTGAATTAAAAAGCAGTATTTTTCACTATTCATTAAAATTTGAATTTTATCATAAAAATACTAAAAATTCAGAAAAAGTATATTTTTATGTACTTCATTAAATGAAGAAGTTTATTTTTTCCAAATTTAACTTATAAAATTTTCAAAAACAAGATTTAAAATGGGTGTGACATCAAAAAGTTGCAATACTGTATTTTTTGAAAAAAATACTTCTTTTATCTGAAAAATTGATTTTGTTCTCATATCATGTTCAAGTTAATGAGTAAGATTAATGATAGTGTTATATAAAATTGAAAATCTGGTTAATACTATTCATAACAACTAGTTTATATCCCATTAAATAGTAATATTTTAATATTATATTGTTGTTTATTGAAACTCTGCATCGATTACAACACATGCAATCGTGGAAGGTCTCTCTCTTGTGTATTGCAAGACAATTAAGTTTTGCATGAAATGAATTCTATCAAAATTATTTTAAACTATGTGCAACACAATCCAGGAATATATTTACATATACTGCAAGCTAATATGGTGTTGCGTATAATGCAAGATAATATTGGTGTAGTGTAAAACCCAAGACATCAAAGAATGTATCTCATAAAATATAAGGGTGTTACATTCTACCACCCTTAAAATGATTTTTTTCCTCAAAATTAGTTAGGGTTAAAAATGGTTTATTACTTGAATATTTCTTTTATAGAAACCCACATTGTAAAAAGGTATACTAAAACTTCTTTTTAAAAAGGAATGTTAGAAACATAACGGTTACCCAAAGTTACTAATCACTGAGTTTCCACATAAGAAAACATACGTGGGAAGTGAAAACATGGATTTGGAAGAGAAATATAACCATCATGTTCTGATGGATAGTGATAGAGAATAAGATTTGGAGAAAGTTAACTACCAAGCAGCTGTAAATCTATGATGATTTAAGGGACTATCTGATTCATCAGATTAGAAAGTACTAGGAAAATATTTTTGGTAATCATGATCCATTTACTAAAGATAGAGAACATGAGAAGAAATAAATACTTTATTTCAGTACAATCTCTTCATTGGTCAGGCCTTGAACATCTTCCACTTCATCTCTAATGTAATGAAATGAATTTGAATTTTTCATTCGTAATGTTTTAGAAGATCATGTGATAGAATGAAATGTCATTCCATCTCCCTCAAAAAATGGCTAGAATAAGTTATCAAATAATCATAAGTCCAACTGTAGTGAGATAATACATTACTATAACAAACATAAAATGAAATATAACTTAGACTATCCATAAATGGATAACATTACAATCTTTCCAAAAACTAAAAATATAAATCTTTAAAAGAGGTGAACATAATCGACATAAAATTTCTCTCCCATATCTCATAAGGTAGTTCTTTGTTGTCACATTCCAAACATGTGAATAACATAATCTTGTACTATCTTGAAACATTATAATAACATGAATTCCATAGATCTATAGTCATAACATGCATTCTATCAAAATTAACTCTTTCCTCACACCAAATATACCAAAAATTATATATACTCAAACCATGATATCATGTTTTCCTTTTATCAATCATAAGCTCATTAATACTATCAAACATCCCATTATCTCCTTATCCCTTAATTAAGTGCATATCATGTGCTTTTACAAATATTTCTATCACTTTTTATGGTTACCAGTACCATATAATTATTGAAAAACACAATAAAGCAATATATAGATACTCCAATATTCCATAATATTATAAATGAGATTCCATAACACTATTTGGGAATCCCATTACATAAACACTAAATTATTCCACCACTTCGTTTTCATACTCAAATTCACCAATAGAGATTGCATGTGACTTTCCTTTTTCTTTTTCCTTAAGAGGTTGTTGACATCCATCATCATTAACCCTTAGATTATAGCATTGGTTATCATAATGACCCATTTCCTTGTACATGTAGCATTGAAGCGTTGGTGGTGCATTCTATGTAGTATTTTCTCTATTCACATCATTATAAAAAATTTTCCCATTACTTCCATACTCAAATACACGATGACCTTATTTTCTGCACATGAAACATTTTCTAGTCCCTATAATAAAACCACCACAATGCTTTTTTCCATACTTTTAGAATAATGAAACATTCATCTTCTTTTCACCATTATTTTGAGATTTTTCGTTGAACTCCATATTTCATTTATTGTCAAAACCATGAAATGGATATAATACACCAACTTCCAAATATACCTTGATAGAAAAACGCACAATATAATCAAAGCTACTAAAGTATCTTATATCTAAATCCCTTTGACAACTTGGTTTTTGGCCAATGAAGAATCGATCAACTTCACATTCAGGTTGGATGATAAATAAAGAAACATACCTTGAAAACCATGTAAAATTCTCATCGTATGTACCCATAGGTTCATAATCCTTTTTCTTAATCTCAAGGAAATCCTTTTCCATATTTTTTCTAAGTATACAATGGATGTACTTATTAAAAAATAATTCTATAAACTCATCCAATTCCATGGATTCAATTTCATCTTGGTGCCTTGTATTCTTAATTAGAGTCCACCACTGATCTGTTTCACCTTCTAAATAGTAAACAACCAAAATGAATTTTTCATGTTTCAAATAGGGTAGGATGGAAAATATATTTTAAATGGAACTGATCCATTTTTTAGAAAAAAGTGGAACATAAGACCCACTAAAAGAAGGTGGGCATTGGCCCATTAAGGACTTAATAGAAAGTTGTTTTCTTATCTACTAATTTGGAAGTCCATAATTATTCTAATATTCTGTAAGTATAGAAATAATATATTTCACTCCATATTCGATAAAATTCGGTTTTTCAGGAGTAAAATCATTTCATTTCCCAGAGCATTGATCATTAACATGGTTCCTTTGGGTTCTATCCATTGTCTAAACACAAAAATGTATAGTGTGAGAGGAAAGAATAATGCTATGAAAAAAAATAATCAAGGGGGAGTACTTTCAATCTTTAACATATTAGGGTAAATACTATGTTATTCATGATCATTATCATAATTATAGGATGGTAACCAATAATTATACGTATCCTTAGGGACATTCCATAACATACCTCAGAAATATCTCTTGAGATCTCACTAATTTTTTCACATCCCGGTTTCCAAAGGTTAACTAAACCTTCGCTCGGATACCAACTCTAACGGTCTAGAATTATTTTTAGTATACTAGAATTAATACCTATCATAGCACTCCATGGGAAGCTACACCCCCTAAGAGGGACGCAACACTATCCTCAATGGTAGCCATTTCCCCATGAAGCCCTTGGGCGGAGAGCCATGCTTCGTCCAACGTTCACAAGTTAGAGTTCCCAAGGACCAGATTCATTCAAATCTCCTTTAATCTGATACCAACTAAAATGACCCAATATTTACGTACATGTAAATTTAATTTAATTTGAGGAATACATAATACATGACAAAAATAGATTCCCAAATACCATGTTAGTTTAGTGCCTTTGGAAACTCATAACATGGTCTTCTAATTGCGGTGGAAGTTCTTTGACATATCCCATAAAAATCATCCCCTTTTTGATTTCCAACCTAAAACCAATCATTATATCTTGAGGAAAAGAAAACATAAAAAGGGTGACCTCAAATGCTCAGTAAGGGTAAACATGGAGAATATAAAACAAACCCACAAACATTTGAATTTAAAAACTTGAATATAATGTTGAAAAATAAAAATCATGAGTCATGAAATAAATATTGGCAGTACGTAAGGCATAGATCATAAAGAAACATTAAATATAAATTTTCATTGTAATAAAAAATGGGATTTTGGAAAATAAAAAATTACATAATATGATTTCTTTAGTATCCAAGACATTTCTACCAAGACCATCATAGTGGACAAAGTCCATTACTAAACCGGGTTTACTTATTATTTCATCCTTGTATTACTGAACCAGATTTACTTTCTATTTTATTCATGTCTAACTCATGAGATATAAATCATTAACCAATGAATTTTAGGGATATATAGGTCCCACCCATCTCATAATGAAATAATTTTTACATATTCCACAAAACATAAAATCATTCACCATAGCATATCCTATCAAATAAAATGGGTTTCTTAAACATAATTTTATCATAATACAATACATATAAGATAAAAGGACTTAATAAGATTAATTAAATCATAAAAATAATAAAATAAAGGTAATAATATGGATATAAACATAACACTATGTCATCTTATATGGAAAATAATTTTGATACAACAATTGAGCTTAATTCCTGAAGAAAATATCCTTTCTTCTTTAAAAGGGTTTTTTTTATTCCAAAAATATTTAAAATAAAATCATTTAGTTTAAAATAAATGTGATATAGTGTATAGGAAGATTCATGGAAATAAAGTGTCATGAAATTGAAAAAATCCATTAATGTCGTATAAGTTAAAGCAAAACATTCTTCTTGTACTTTTTTCTAAAAAAAATCAAAAAGTACTTTGTATGGTAAACGTAAGAAAGATTACTTCCAAACCATGTAGTAAAAGTAAAAATGGGTAAAAATGACATTAAAAATACATAGAATAATATTAAAAAATTTATGAAAACATTTTTATAAAACATGGACGTGGACGATAAATATATCCCTAGTAAATACTTGCGAATAAACAATCTCAGATAAAAACGATGTTGGAAAAGTTATCCCTTACGTTAGGTCTGGTTTCTTCCATACTTGTCCAAAACCCCTGTATAATAGGTTTAAACATATTATTAACATTTAATAGATCCATAATAATATTTTTATATCGTATAGTATTTACTTATTACTTAATATTACCCCTTCATTTGTCAGTTCCATGTTAAAGCAACATTTTGGGTAATAATTATTTTATTTATCATACATGTTTGGAATTGTTATTTTTGATATTATTAATTAGATCATGATTTAAAAACTTCAAGAATGTAAAAAATTATTTATATATCATATATATACAATATATATATATATATAATAGATAGATAAACGAAATGGAAGACACTGTTCATGGAGATGGTAGGGTGTACGTACGCATGAACACTATTTTCATTTCCTTATTGAATTGAATGGAAGTAAGTAAATAAAATATATATATACATAAAATCTGGTAGAATTATTTTTCATATATTTTATGATTATTTATTATATATAATTTATAATTATTCTTGAATTGTTAACGTGGAGAATGAATCTCATCGCGTCGTGGAGATGGTAAGCCGTTCATACGGCAAGTTGTACGTACGCATGAGTGGTGATTTCATTTTTCGTAGGATGGATAGAAGTTGAAATAATGTTGTTTCATATTTTTAATAACATATAATTATATTATTGATATATATGTTATTACTTTATAACTAAACAATTAAATAAGAGGAAGTAGAAGAAGAAATAAATTTGAAAAAATCGGTAGAAGAGATTATATCTTCCTCAACATGCCTCTTTTAAACATCCTCTTAGGGAACTATAGTTGGTATTTTGAGAATAAAAGAACCTCTAGAATGTAAATAAGGAAGTTGAGAAGATAAATGGACCGGTTTTGGCCAATATTTATGGCTAAAATAAGGTTAAGAGGAGAGGAAGAAGGTTCCCTTTTATAAGAGAGGAGAGAGGCACTTTATGAAACTCTCAAAATATTAATTTATTATAAATTAAATTTCGATTAAAAATAGAAAAAACTTATATAATTCTAATATAAGATGACAGTAGTTCGAATACCTATAATACAATTATTTTTAGACATGTTTTGAATATTTTTTATCCTTATTGTTTTGGTTTAATCCTTATTTTACCTTTTTTAATCTTATAGTGATATCATGTTATTTACATATTGTGGGTTAATACAATTACCATATCATGTAAAACAACCCAAAAAAGATATTTATTACATATTTGGACATATATTAACCATTTTAAATAATTTTAGATTTTTATGAATATAATATCATTTAATAAACTATTTTATGTTTTTGGTTATCAATTATGGAAATTTTGGATACTATTCATACTTGACTTTTTTTAAAATTCTTCAAAACCTGATTCCTTTGAAAAAAAGAATTTAATCATCCCTTATATGTCAATTTATTCCATAAAATTCATATATGGAATTAAAAAGTTGAAATAAAATTTATTTTAATATTTATAAATTCATTTATTTGAATCTTTCATTAATGTAGTAATCACTACATCATAATTTTGTCATAAATAAATATATTTATCTAATGTATAAAAATTATTAATAAAATACCATGATTTAGTAAATACTTTTATATTTATAATGACTATTTATAGACATAGATATCAGTTATATAACCTTTATTAAAATCAATTTAGAAACACATATATGTTCTGGTTATAATTATCTTTACTTTAAATTAATTATTATAAAATGTCATTTTCAAATCCAAGTGAGTAAATGGGGTCCCAAAATCAGCACAAGGATTCCCATGGTTGGAAATATATCATCCAATGGGATTAAGACATGTGTTAGGGTAGTTTAATAGTTTTATAATATTATTTATTTACCCTTATTTACTAGATTTACCCTTTAACCATGGTAAATGAAATAATTACTAAAGTTACTATTCATAATTTCCAAAATTAAACGGTTCCTATATAAGGAATTTAAACCTTATGATTTAAAATATTCAATCCATTTTTTCAAATTCAAAACACAGTAGTTCCAGTAATTAATTTAAAATTAATTCTCGTAGTCAAAACCAAAAAGCGGGTTTTTAAGAAGTAATATATATCCAAAGACTAATTTGTTTTATGTAAAATTTAAAAATGAAATTACCTAAAGTGACAAAAATTGGACTAAATAATGAAAATATAATCAAATTAAACTTTAGAACAAATTAAAAAGTTAATCTAACTATATAAATAAATTAGATGAAAACGCAGTATTTTTTACTATTCATTAAAATATGAATTTCATCAGAAAAATTCAAAAACATCAAAAAAAAGTAAATTCTTATGTTCCAAATCCAAATAAAAAGTTTATTTTTTGTCAAATTGAACTTATAAATGTTTCAAACAAACTATATTTAAAATGGGTGCACCATCAAAAGGCAGTAAACCTGGATTGTTTGAAAAAATACTTATATTATATGAAAATTTGATTTTTTTCTCATATCATGTCCTAGAAAAGGTTTAAGATGAATGCTAATGTTATATGAAATTAAAAATTTGGTTAATACTATGAAAAAGGCTAGTTTATATCCCATAAAATAGTAATATTTTAATAATATATCATTGTTTAGTAAAACTCGATATCGCGTACAATGCAAGATATCTAGGAAGTTATCTCTTGCATTTAATGCAAGCCAAGTTAGTGTTGTGTGAAATTAATTATATCAAAATAACTTGAAATTAAGTACAACACAAGACAAGAATAATGTTTCATATAATGCAAGCTAATACGATGTTGCGTATAGCGCATGCTAATCTTGGTGTAGTGTAAAACCCAAGACATCAATTAATCTATCTCATAAAATCTCGGGGGGTTATATTAGGAAATTTTACAATCACTATCAGAAAACAATTTTAATAGATGGTAATCTCCCTCAACCTCAGTAAATGAAATGTTAGCAAGTTCACGCTATTTCTATCACCAAAGCTGAAGTTGAAGGTCTAAATGATGTGGGGTAATGTATTCTCATTGATCTCACAAAGATATCAAATACTTTGTTTCAATATAGTTAAAAAATCCTTTATTTAATAGATGTTTTCATGGAATATTGAATCAATACCTAAACATCCAGAAGTAAATTTATCTATCAATACCCTTGGAGGGATTATCCAAGCATCAAAAGGTTATAAAAACTCCCGTATTGAATTTGGAGAGAACAATCTCATCACAAATCTAGTAGTCACTCCCATATAGAAATTCATAAATATTCTAGGGATGCACAGTATCCTTATGTATAATACTAATACCAACTACATAATCAAGGAAATATTAGTAGTGATTAATGTGAAACCTATAATTATTTTCAATGGATTGATATTGTGACCTATTTTTTGTTTTGAAGCACCTCATGTAGGTATTTTTTGAAAACTTATTGAGGATGATAAATGAGGAAATGAATGTATATGAATTGGAAATGTTCCATCCATTCAATAATACATTTACATATTTATTGAGTTACTTAGACCTCCCCCTGAAAGAGAGGTATTGTTATCCATTGAACTCATTCCTTGATCCAAACTGATATAGAGGACCCCATATAGAATGGAAAATGTGAATTTGGTTGAATTAAATAAATTCTTCATGGTATTTTATAGAAGGGGTTTATCCAAACATGTTTGTATCATTAGGATTCAATTTTTCTCCTTGTAAAGAATAAGTATGGATCAATTTGTCCATGCATTGATTATAGAGAACTTAACAGGATACTAGTGAAGAATAAGTACCCTCTTTCAAGGAATGATGATTTATTTTACCATAATTTGGTGGATAAATTCATCTCCATGATTGATATTTAATATATTTAACATCAATGGAGGTTGAATAAAGAAAATATTCAAATGACTGACTTCTGATAAAGATATTAGAATCATGAGTTTTTTAATGTGCCCTTTGTATTAACCAATGATCCTGATATTTTTATAGATTTTATAAATAGAGTCTTTAAGGACTAACTTGATAGATTTTTGGGAGTTTTATTGAGAATATTATGATATATTCAAAGGCTGACTATGATAATGAGGACCATCTAAGGGTTATGTTTCAAAATCGGATGAAGGAGAGGTTATTTGGAAAGTTCATAAAATATGAATTTTGGTTACAAAAAGTTATTTTCATGGGTAATATTCATTCCAATGAAGGAATATTAGTTGATCCTACCTAGATAAATTTTCAGGAGGAGTGAATTAATCATAAAACATTAACTGAGATTCATAGTTTCATTGGGTTTTTAGGTTATTATAGGAGGTTTTTGAAAAACATTTGGTGACTTTCTAATCCACTAACCAAGTTAACTCGAAAATGGATATTTTTATCTTGACAATGAACTGTGAAGAATATTTCTAAGATCCAAATAATAGATTGGTTGCAACATCTTTGTTAACACTAACCTCTACTAGAGAAGGAATCATTATTTTTATCTATTCATCTTTGAAAGGTATTAGGTGCATCCCCATGAAAAATTACAAGGTGATTGCTCATGAATCTCAATAATTAAACCATCATGGGTAGAATTATCCTATATATCACTGGGATCTGGAAATAATTTTTTTATTTGCAGATATGTAGGTAGTATATTTATTGTAGGAAATGTTATATATACACAGACCAACATATTTGAAGTAAATGTTCACAAAAAAGTAATTCAATAAGAGACATAGGAGAATGTTGGATCTTCCCATAGACTATGATTGATTATTTCATTATCTCCGGAGAGGAGAAAATAAATTCATAGTTTCATTATGTAGGAAATACCCTATTTCACTATAAATGATGAGGATTAATGGATATCCATTGATTAAAGACCTAAAAAAACTGGAAATGAGAATCGTAAGGGAACAGAGTTCATTAACCCTCTCCCAAATTATTTCTCAACCTTCATTAAATGAGAAGATCAAGAAATATCAAAGTGAATATTCTTTGTTACAAAAGATTATAGAGGATATAAAAAATGGAATGTTTCTAGATTTCAATATTTATTAATAAGGTGTACTCAAATTTCATACAATGCTATTTGTTCCATTTATTTCTGATATAATAGAGTTGATGGAGAAAACTCATAATTATACATTCTATATACAACATGGAAGCCATAAAATATATAGGGACCATTGGGATCATTATTGGTGTGATAATAAGTATAGGAAAATTTCCCAACTACACTACAAGGTGCCTGGTGTGTCAACATGTGAAGGAAGAGAGACTACATCCTAAAGGGGTATTAAAACCATAACCCATGACAACATGGAAGCAGGAAATTATCACTGTAGACATTTTCACTAGTCTTCATAGAACATCAAAATGAACCAATTTGATATGGGTTATAGTGGATGTTATCACCATGAATTCCCATTTAATCACTATTTGGGTATATTTCACTCTTTACAAACATTCCACGATATACATAAATGAAGGGGTTAGGTTGCATGGAGTTTCACATTATATCATTTTTTATTGTGATCTAAGGTTCACTTAAAAATTATGGAGAAGTATTAAAAATTATTGGAATACTAAATTGAATTTCAGTACGTCCTATCACCCCAAAATTGATAGAAAATCTAAAATTTCCATTCATACACGAGTAAATGTCAAGAACATGATCAATGAAATTTAAAGGTTGATGGGATCAACATCTACCATTATTTGAGTCCTCGTACAACAACATCTTCCTTTTGAGTATTCATGTGAGGCCCTATGAATCTCATTATTTTAGGCAATGTCTAACTCCTTCGATTTTGGATGAAGTTGATGAGAGAAGGCTTCTTTAGCCGGATCTTGTGAAAGAGATGATATAAAGGGTTCATTACATCCAACAACACAACAAGGATGCTAACAGTCAGTAAAATAGATTTGCTGACAACCATTGAAAGGAATTAGAGTATGATGTTAGTGGAAAAGACCTCCTTATAGTATCACTATGTAATAGAGTCATTCAATTTGGGAAGAATGGGATTATTATCCCTAGGTATATTAGTCCCTATGAAATCAATGATCGCATTAGAGTAGTGGTCTATCGGTTAACACTTACACAAAACATAGCTCAAGTTGATGATGTATTCCCCATATCTCTGTTGAGGAATTCCATACCTGACGGTTCACATTTATTGAATCTGGATGTGGTGGAACTAGAAGATGGACCCTCTTATGAGGAGTATCCAATGAATATCATGGACTATATATAAAATTTTCTATGAAATAAGACAATACACCTCATCAAAGTGTTGTGGAGGAATCAAAAATACGATGAAGCGATGTGGGAACCAGAGGATATAATGAGGCAGAAGTACCCACACTTTTTTCAAATGATGTAATGAGTTGAAATTTTAGGGATGAAATTTCTTAAGGGATGATGAATATGACTACCAAGAATTTTTTAATGATAATTATTTATTAAAAATTCATGTTATATTATTTTATAGTCAGAAAAAATATATTTCTTCAACATTGAAGTGAGTATAAATTGAAAATTGACAATCAGGATTCAACTGTTATGTGACTATTCATCAATTATGACCATTTTTTAATACGAGCATTAGAAACTACATAATAATTTTAATGTTATAATTAGTTTCTATAAGTAGAAATGACAAATAATAATTAATGCAGAAAGGAAAAATGATGGCCTCAAACAGAAGAGTCATGTCATACGAATCCCATTTTTTAGAACATGGGAGTGTGGGAGTTTTACTAGGCTTCTCTCTTGACTAATCCCATATTGAGATTCCACAAGTGAATCATGAATGAAATCACCTATGGGAGAAGTTCATGTTAGTTGAAAATACCACTCTAGTGATGTTAGCCAATCCTCCACATGAGTCTAACACCATCGTGCACATTACCTTTAGATCATACATATGGTGTTATAAGATGACATGTTTCAAGGCCTTATTTTCTTAAAGTGTTATCCCATTATTTAAATAAAAATTTTTTTTCTATCAATTTTTTTCAAAGAATAGTTTTTCTTAATAAAAAATATGATGAATTTGATAAATTTATTTTTCAAAAAAATATAACTTTTTAAAAAAGATATAAATTATTATAATGAACTAAGGTATTATAAATAATTATTATTTTAATTAAATATTATGATAAAAATACCCATATTTAATTATAAATGATAAAACAATATAATTTTTTTCAAGTGTCAGATATTTTACTATGCATTTTCAATAAATTATTATTTTTAATAAATATGGATTTTTTTTCAAAAGCTAAAATTATCATATTTAGGGAATTATTACGATAAAATGTATATCATTCTTGAAATAATAATATCAAAATTATCTTATGATTAATTTATGATAATTTTCTAAAAAACTTTATTTTTACGTGAATTGTAAAAATATAGTTTTAGATTTTTGGCGGGTTTGATGACATCATAATTATTTCATAATGATGAAATAACTAATTAACCAAAATCAAAGAGAAAAAATATTCTATTTTTTTATATAATTTATTTTAAAAGATTTTAATACATTTCAAAATATATAATTTAATTTCCAAATAGTGAAATGAAAACTTTATCTTTAAAAAATTTATTATGTTAAAAAATTAATTTTACTCTACAAAATAAGTAATATAAAATTATGGTAGACTCTTATGTATTAAAACAACATAAATGGGTTTTTAATTTTCTAATACCATTGGAAAATATAATGTGGAATCCCATGGTTCTTCGTTTACCCCTAACTAGGTGGCTAAGGTCTTTATTTTGAAATTAATAAACAAGTCCACAAATATTTCTATAAATACCCACCCATTTCTCCATTTTCATTCACTAAAAATTCATCCTTTATGGTTATATGATATTTTTACCTCCACAGTGTCCACCCATGGTGTTTTAATTCCACCAATTTTCCAATATTCTAGTATTAGGTATTACTCTTCATGGTATGAGAAATATCCTTATTTTCTCTCAATTTTAGGATCCTATTTTTTACATATATTTTTAATGTTATTTTACTCATTATTGTTTCCTATTTATTAATTAAATTACTCACAAATGATGTTTTATCAATGGGAGACCCATGTCCCCTCTCTTTTTTACCTGTTTTAAAACCACCTTTTTTACCTGTCATGCTGTCGATTTTACATCGCAAAATTTCTCTATTTTTCTCATGAAGTAAAATTTGTTTTATTTATATGAATACTAAAACCTATTTCATTTCTAGGTGTATTTACAAAAATTTAAAATTGATTTATTTTATTCTCATATTGGGATACATAAAACCCTCATTCTCTTTCCATGGTTTATAAAAACATAAAGATCATGTCTTTAATCACTTTTTATAATGCCTTGATTTTTATATGAACCATGTTTCTTTTATTATCCATTGGTTATTATGAAATTATTAATTTTTAACTATGATGATAAAATTAATTAAAAAATATGACGGGTTCCCAAAGATATTTATCCAATTCATTTGGTATGTTTTTTTATCTATATAGATGACTTGTTATATGTTACATTGGTGAAAAACCTTGGAACGGTTTATGAAACCTCTGTGAAAACCCTTGGTGATATGTTTTGGAATGTCTCATTTCAATGTTGTATCCACTTCTCCAAGTTAATTTTCATGTTTCTTATTATCCAATGACCATTTATTCTTTTCTCATTCCTTTATTACTCATGTTCCTAATGATATTTTTCAAGGTCACATGTAAAATATGTCCCCCTCTTTCCCTTATTGGGCCTTATGCTCACCCTATCCACTAATGTATGTCCTCAAGATATGTTATGTAGTAAATATACATTGAATGAACCTATGATGAAGCCTTTAAAGTGGATTAGAAGAATATTTTATGTTTTCATGTATTATGTAGCATTATTAAATGAAATTAATCATTAAAAGATCCTCCTTTTATACCATGTAAATGAAAAGTTACGTAATAAAAAGGAAGGATTCCATAGTAATTGTATTGAGAATCAAGACACATGTATTAATTTTAATGAAAATGTCACATTTAAAGATTTTATTGGTATGCAAGGTAAGGGTAATTTAATGCCAAAATCATTTATATAAATGAGAGAACTCAAGATATAATCTACTATGATGATCTATGTCATGTATATGATATAGATATTAGTGTTCTAAAGAAAAAATGGGTTACATGAAAAATTATTCTATATGGATTGAGCTACCATATTTGGGTGATATAGAGGATATTATTAATGGCCCCCCTTATAAGTTTACAATCATGATGGTTGGACATCCACCTTATAGTTTAACCTCATTTCATAAGGATATTGTCATGAAATTTTGTTTTATGAAACTAATAGATGGACTATATGGTTTCATATCAGGCAGGTTAGACTATTAGGTTTTAAAATTTATCATTATTTTACTAGGACATTACCTATGCTGTTTAACAAAATTTCATGATAATATTGGCATATAATAGTGTTTCTTGTGATAATTATATTTCGTGGAATATTAATATCATTAATCTCAAAATATTATGTAAAATTTTTTATCATCATATGGATAGGAAACTGGCCAGACTATTTACTATTATTCTATAGGGACATGGTTCTTTAGTTTTCCACCGTGTAACAAATAAGTGACAAAAGAAATTTATACTCATACATCTCAGACTATGATGTCGTATAGTTCAGCATCATGTGACTAGGACATTATCCTCACAATTTAAAGTCATGGTACAAATATGTAATTATGTCATTTTGATAATGAAATATATTTCATGGAAAACCTTTAATTGGTAGGGGACTAATAAAATCCCCATATTTTTTAACCAAAGAATATTCCCTATTAGAGTAGATCTTGTGTATGAAATAAAATTCTTCTCATATCATGATCTAAGGAAATACAAATTGGTTAGTTTGAGATGTGTTTGATATCTAAAGAAATTTTTTATATTTAATTATAACAAATAAATGTATGAATATATCTCTATAACAAATTTAATTAGGTTATATGTCCTTATATTTTTTCTTTTTTTTCTGTATTTTATCAGAAGTATTTTTGTTATTATTTTAAATAAAAAAAAAATATTGATGTCATATTAAAGAGATTATTAATTTTATAAAGTCCATTGATATTCACTAAATATAATTAAATTGGACTCAAATATTATTCTTCTATTTAGTATGTATTTTTTAGGTTTTAATTTAGATAAGTCAATATAGTTACCTATTTTATCCATTCGGATTATTGAATCCCTTATATAGATTCAGTTACTTAATTTTTTACATTTATTTCTCTTAAGTGAATAATCTATGTGAGTTATCATTATGAATTCCAACACAACAATTCTTCTCTGTGGTTAATTATATTATATAGTGAAAAAATTATTATGTAAAAAACCCCTAAGTAAAATTTCCAACACAGTTCATTGAATTTCTGTAGGTTTTCATTAAATTTATAAATTTATTTTGGTTTATGTACTGTTTCATATATCAATTATCATAATGTTTACATCATATATTTAAATTATTATAATGACTTTATAAATTTATGTCAATTATTTTTAACCAATGATATTTGTTTTCATTATTTTAAAAAACATTATGTAAGGATTAAAGGGTTCATTATTTTAATGAATTATACTTACAACATGAATCTCAATTTTTTTTATATTATTTTATATTGGTTTAACATATTTTATTTTTTTCAAATTAATATTAATTTATATAAAACTAGTTAAAACTTTGTTAAATATTTTTATTTATTGTGTTTTAATCATTTGAATTTTATGAATTTTTTCTACTAATTTTAAAAATAAAAATGATTTTAAATATTGAATTTTAAATTTTAAATTTGGTATTAATATACATATGTTAGTAATTTTCCAAGTATTGTGGAAAAATTTTAATGATTTAATTTTGTCGAATCTTGTAAATTTATTCGAATTATTTATTTAAATTAGATTTAATTCCTTAACATTTTAGGAAACAACTTTATCTTAGAGAATTTATAGTTCACTATGTTTTTATTATTTTGAATTTATAAAATGGGTTTCTCATTTCAATATTGCATATAGAATTGTATTTAATGGAATTTGATATTCTTGGAATAATAAAAATGTTTTTGTATGATAATTAGAAATAATATACATTCATACTCTTTCTTCAATCGACATATCAACTGATCAACTATTTATATCCTCTGTGAAATAATTTCTATGGAGGAACATTTCTTCTTCAACTCCCATATCATCATATATAGTTGAAATGCACCATTTTTATATTGATCATAGTACTTTTACTACATAATTCATAAGTCCCTACACAGCAATTCTACCACTAGTAATTTATCTACTTCTATGCAGTGGTAATCATTATTCAATCATTTAGCCTTCTTAGAGGTATATAGTTAATCTTTTGTTTATATTTTTTTACATCATATAATAGGTGTTATTTTGGTTATTAACTCCAGAAAAAAATCATAAAACTTTGGTTATGGTTTCTACTTATAGAAATTTTGGGTTTCACTTTACTATAGGAAAAGGCTATCGTAACGTCCCAGATTTGGGTGCCGCCCAAAGGTGCCCCGAAACCGATTGGTCACATAACCTCAAGTGCATTTCCCAAAATTCCAAAGCCTACTAACTAGCAATGAGGGACAGGGTCTGATAATGGGGAAACTATTCCCTCATTGGCAGAGTATATACAACATAAAACAAATAATAAATAATAGTGGAAGCAGTTTTACCATAAAACAAAACTAAAAAGTTGATGAATGATAGTAATAAAACTACTTGAGAATGTATATATATATATGATTCATGGAATATGAATCTAAGAAAACATCCAAAAAAGTCACAATAATGGAAAGCAATATAGAAACCAAAGTATATAAGAAACATTTAAACTCCAACAGCATCGCAAGCCTCTTCTTGGTCCCATGCTCTCCAGCTCCAATATCACTCAAGTACCTGATGAGGAAGGGAGCTTTCCCATATCTATACTAGAAACCATATAATATGTTTGGGTCCAAAACATGACTCAAAAGGGTGTGAGACAAATCCTAGTAGGAAACTACCAAAAGATATATTCCAAACTATCAATGAGTATATATATATATATAGCGGGTAATATAAAGAAATTAAGCAATAAACTATGAATTAAACAAAATCAAACAATATTATAGTTTAAAATTACATTCATTGAATTTTATAATTTATTATTTGAATCTTGTAATCTTGGGATCTATCCTAAGATATATACCCCCTATGTAATGGTATCAAAAGATATGTCTTAGAAGATCATCTATGTAATCAGGTAAGACTAAGTCAAAGATTGTTCTTTAGCTTGCAGAATCATCACAATCATTCAATCATTTGTAAAAAACCATCGGGGAAAGCTCTCACTGTCTAACACCTTTGGTCTAATATATCACTAATCATTTACAAACGACCACCTTGGTATCTCTCACGGTCTAGACCCCTGGGTCAACTTTCACTTAATCAATTATAAATTACCTCATGGGAAGCTCTCACGGTCAATAACAATGGGTAAAAATAGAATATGGTAATTATAAAAGACCTCCTGGGTAGCTTTCATGGTCAATACCCTTGGGTCGAAGGTTCATTTAAACAAATATAAATGACCACATGGGTAGTTCTCATGGTCTAACCCTCTTTGGAATTTCTCATAGTCCAATCCCCTTGGTCAACATTCACATTGCATATCATAGGAATTTCATATATTCAAAACTCCATCCTAACAAAATAAGGAATTAAAATCCTGGAAAGCATAATAGGCATTCTAGACCAAACGGCCATAAACAAACAAATAAGGGAAACACACCCATGATATGTCCCATAAACAAGGTATCTAAACTTACGCATAAGAAACTACCCTTTATCAATCAATCAAACCATATAAGGTAATAAACATGGTTAAATTGCAAATCAATCAATACCCCAAATGTGGTTATGCAACCCTTTTAGCATAAATAATCCAAATAAGAGTGACAAAATTCACCAAACACCTACCTTGTTGTCTTATGATCAATTTACTTCATATTAGGCATTTGAATTGGCCTAGATCAGTGCAGATCTACAAAAAGGTGAAAAAATACCAACCTTTAATAACTCATGATAGGGGATGCATCCGGATAAAAGGCTCTAGAGGATTAAAGAAATCACATGTGGGATTCCAATGCACCTCCCGGTGTCTCAATTGGAGCTCAGATAGTGAATCGGGGGGTTCGATCTTCTTTCATCATTCCAAAGTACTCATGTACGAAACATGAGAAGAAGAAGTTGTTTCTGGACATGAGATGTGACCCCACTTTGATATATCGAATAATAATAAAAGTAAAAAATGTTTTCATTAATAGTACATGATGTGTATTATCCTCAGTGAGCCCCCATCTTAAGCTGGTCTACCAGGTCGTCACATGACCATGTACTCATCCCTTACACAGTTAGTATGCGGATGTGTGTGGATACTGGGTACATGGAGTGTACATGGAAGTACATGGTGTGTACTCATAAAATACTCATTTCTTCCTTCTTCCTCAAAAAAAAACCTAAAAGAAATATCCATACCTGAAAAGAAGATCTATGTTCTTACAAACGTCCCCCCTTAATGAAATTTGTCCTTGAATTTCCCTTCAAAGGGTGGTGAAGAAGAATCTAGGAAAACTCTGGCCATTGTGATCACAGATCTTCCTCCCACTCCTAAGTCTCATCCTACACTCGCCTGTGCTACCATAGCACCAGTAACATGGGAATAGATCATCCATGGATAACCATTGTGTTGCGATCCACAATCTGAATTGGGTGATCCTTGATGGATGCATCCACCTACAACTCAACCTCCTTAGGTTGAAAATCATTAGATGGGGATGAAAAGTAATGTCATAGATGGGAAACATGAAAGACCTCTTGCATTTCTTGTTACATTTGAGGTAACTTCAACTGATAGGAAACCAGCCTGAATCTCTCCAAAACCTCAAATAAGTCGACATATCTCAATGAAAGCTTCCCCTCTCTCCTAATCCTCTTATATCATAACCTTTGGGTGACACATAGGAAAACAAGATCTCCGACCTCAAACTCCATAGGTCCTCTCCATCGATCATCATAACATTTATGTTGAGATTGTAAAGTACCTTTCCCCTTTGGAATCAACTCCACCAGCTCAGTGGTCCCTTGGACTAGATAAGGTACACACAAAGCTGCCTATCCTGCCTCTAGGCAACATAGGGTTTATCAGAACGACCTACCGTACAAATCCTCATAAGGTTAAATCTGAATCGTGGCCTAAAAAATATTATTTTAGGAAAACTCCACCAGGGGTTTGTGTCTCTCCCAAGAGCTCCCGAAATCCAAGACACATACTTGAAGCTTGTGCTCTAAAACCTCAATTGTCATCATGGGATGTCCATCTATTTTGGGATGGTAAGAAGTACTCCTTAGTACCTGTGTACCCAAATCCCATCGCATTCCTTTCCAGACATGATAAGTTAACTGGGCATCCCTTTTTAAAATGATAGAGTGTGAAACACCATGCAAACACTCTATATCCTGGATGTACCACTTTCCAATCTCATCAACACTGAAATTTTCCTTAATTGGTAGAAATGTGAAACCTTTGTGTTCTTGTTGATAACAACCTAAAATGATTAATTACCTTGAGGCGACCTTGGTAAACCTATCAAAAAAACCATCGCAACGTCACTCCACTTCCACTCAGGAATGGGTAACTACTGTAAAATCCCTTCCACTTGCTAATACTTCTCTTTCACCAGATGACAGGTAGAACATATCATATGAAAACCATTTACATCCCTCTTCATACCAGGCCACCAATACTAATGATGTTGAAATCGACAAATATTGGTGACACCTGGAAGAACTGCCCATATTGTGTCATGAAAATATCGCAACAGCTCCTCATATATGAACAATGACACCCATGTGTGCCCATAAAATTCAAAACCTCATCCTCACCTATAGTCCACCCAGGAGTAGGGTCCTCACCTAACACACTATCTTGTAGGACTATACTATCAGAATCTGATATCTTCTTCATTCTCACTCGATCCATGAGAGTATAGGTAACAACTATAGAAGAAAAAACATTCTAACCCTATTTTTCGTGGAACTACATATGCATTTTACAGAACACAGCCATAAGTTTCCACTCACTGTTGGACTCCTGAATTGCATGTATCTGAGTCCTCCTTCTCAATGCATCATCCACTACATTGCCTTTCCCATGCGTGTAAGAAAGACCAAAGATAAAATACTGAAGGTACTCAACCCACCTTTTCTCACTTAAATTTAAATCTTTATGAGTAAAGATATACTTAAGCCTTTTGTTTCCTCTGAATACCACAAAATTCTCTAACAAAAGATAATGTATCCAATAATACAAGGAATTCACAATTGCAGACTACTTGAGATCAGGTGTCGAGTAATTCCAATCATGTGGCCTCAATAGATGAGACTCTTATGCAATGAGTCATTAACCCTTCATAAGTTGTACTCCTAGCCCAATACCTGATGCATCATATTAGTTTTGTAACACTTTCCCAATTCCGAAACAATATGTATTGTTTCTGAATTAAATATCTCTTTAATCTCCTGAAAGGATGAATCTAAGGAATGTTTCCAAAAGTACATCACATCCATCTTAGTCAGGCATTTTAGTGGGACTTCTAAGCATGAAAATTCTTGAATAAAGTGTTTTCAGTAACCTTACAGCCCCAGAAAACTCCATACCTCAACGAGTTTCTTTGATTACTCTAAGGAAACTACCGCTCTCACTTTTTCTAGGTCAATCGATACTCTTGTCTGTGAGATAACATAAACCATGAAATGAATCTCGTTCATCCAAAATTGTCATTTTGGGAGATTAACATATAACTGATGTTATCTCAGTGTACTCAATATGATCTCATGATGGAAGGAATATTCTTGTCGAGTGTGGGAGTACCCCAAGATATCGTCCATGAAGACTAATACAAAATAATCCAAGTAAGGATAAAACACTCGATTTATCAGTGAAATGAAAACATCTTTCACATTCGTGAGACTAAAAAGAAAAACCAAATAATCGTATAGACTATACCTACTTCGAAAGGATGTAATAGGTATATATGATGGTCTAATGTTCAACTGATGGTAACCAGATCTCAATTTACTCTTCGATAACACTCGGACACCTTCAAGTTGATCAAATAGATCATCAATCTTTGGTAAGGGATATTTGTTCTTGGACATCAACTGGTTCATCTTCCAATAATCCAAACAATGTCAGAGGGTACCATCTACCTTCTTCACAAAATGGACAAGAGAACACCAAGGAGATATACTAGGTTGGATGAAACCCTATTCCTGGTACTCCTCTAACTGCTTCTTGAGCTTATGTACCTCTGGTGTAGCCATCCTATAAGTAGTAATGGACACCGGTGCCTCTCTTGAAACATGATCAATAGAGAAATATACCTTTTGTCTTTGGAGGTAAACTTGAAATGTAGTCTGGAAAGACATATCTGAAATGATCCACCACTAGAGGAAAGTCCATATATGAATTCCCCTAGTATTCCAGATAGAAACAAGAAATATGATATATAATTCCACCTAACCCTTGATGCTTGGGTCTATCTATGCTCTCTTGGACATTCTATTATCCCTTATGTAGAAAAAATATACACTCTGGTGATATGAAACTCCTCCTGCTACGATAGCGTTCAACAATGTCATGAAAGGAGACCAACCAGTCCATTCTGAGAATGACATTGAAACTTGTCATCTGTAAGATATAGATGTCCCAAAACAAGTCACCCCCACCAACTTTAAGAGGGAACTCATTGCACTTACGCACACTAGCCGTCTTAATCCCCAACAGAGTGTCTAGTGTCATAACATAATTAGAAGTAAATATGTAGAGACCAAGGATCTTCACAAGGACAATATATATAAAACTATGGGATTCCCTTGTATTGAAAAGAGAAGAAGCTAAAACTGAGGTGACTAAAATCGTACCTCTAACTTTATAGGGTCTGTGCTTCTGCTCCTACTGGTTCTATTCCAACGTAAATGTATGACATGTACCATGTCCTTACGACTATTCCTAGCCACCCTAAGATGATCCACCCTACTGCCACTGGAAACCTGTCATCTGGCCTCCACAGCCACGACCACCTCCTCGGCCTGAATGGCTTGATGAACTCTAGTTCCCAAACAGAGGAGAAATCGGTGCTCCTACTCATGAACATGGAGTCATAACTTCTCTACTGTCACTAGATTCTAGTAAGAACATTCCGAAAAAACGATGAATATGACCCATCTTGCTGCATGATCAACACTCAACTGGGTCCCTTGGGCACTATGATCTTGTGTGCCCACTCTTTCCACACTATTAGCACACCACTTGGCTAACTAAAGAAACAACGCATGAAAGTTCACTATGGTGATTCCTACTATCAGTTGAAGGAGTACCAACCCTGGATGTTGAACCGCCCTAGCTCAAAACTCAAAACTCCCTCAAATTGCACTCAGAAATTAGTGCCTTGTTTACTATAGTTGTCACCAAAGTTATCCTAAAAACATTAACGCGCGATCAAATTTCATACCTGAGACCATCCTCAAATATCCTAGCTAGTGATAACTTGTCACCTCCCAAAATAGGTGTGAAGGACTGAAGCTCTATAAAGCGAGAAGACTAATCCATCACTAAAATGGCACCTAGATCCAAATGCATGAACTCCTGATCTCAGTCATCCCTCAATGTCTCAGGCTATAAGTTATCAAATACAGTCCTTTTAAATGCTTCCCAATACATATCCCAATGATTTCCTTCATGTGAGATAGCATCCCACTATCACTTGGTGAAATTATGTAACATGTACGTTGCGAGCTTCCCCCTACTCTCAGGGAGAATCTCCAGATGCTCAGTGATATAAAGCATGGCATCCAGCCATGACTCTCTAGCCTGTAGTCCTCCATCCCCTAAAAAAGTGGGGGGATACTGTTACTGGAACTCCCACGTCAAATCTTCCATATATGGGGTAAGATGTGATGCTCCATGAAAACTCTACCAAACCATCATAATGCCTTGATAGAACTACGCATCAACACCAGCATCTGATAAAATAGTTCTTGAAAAGATGGGAATGATGAGAGGATCTGTTGGAAGTCTATGTTCTACCAACTCTGGTTTTTGATCATCACCATGCATCAGGCGTAAAACCAGAGGATCTCTTGGTGGAATGACTCTGCAAGGTTAATCATTCACCTCAGTACAGGATTAATGGAACTAAAACTTAGAAGTGTATGTATGGAACATGTGAATGAATTCATTAATGTTTTAGCAAATATGGTTACACAACATGTAGAACCACTACACGATGTGTTCCCTTAAGCCTTAACATTGGCGTGTTGTCATGACCCCCTCCCTAGAAAGTGTACCCCTCCTGGGCCGGCAATGTGAGAAGAGAGATAATGACCCCCGAGTCCCACCTCCAGTAGGCCTCGGGTTGGCGACTAGCACCGAGGGTATAATACACACACAAATGGGAGGCATTAACCTCTAAGAGAACACATGCAGAAGAGAGAGATAGAATAGACTCCAATCAACTCCAACTCAAAACTGAAAAATAAAATAAATCCAAGTGCATATATGAAATGTCATGAAAAAGTACTACAATTGGAAGGGGAAACTAAAAATACCAAAAAGAAAGTAAAACGGCAGCGACCACAAGCCTGAATAGCTCCTCCTCTAACCACAAGCTAGTAGTAACCAGCTTGATCTCCAACCTGATCCAAGTGACCTGAAAAATAGTTTATATATACATAGGGTGAGTATAACGGTATACTCAGTAGGATCCTCCCCAAACCTCTCGTGTAAAAGTAAAGAAAGCATGCTAAAGCCTAGTGAATAACAAGTGAAACTAACTCGTCCCCTAAACAGTTATACTAAGTTCCCAACCTCACCAAGTAACACATACAAGAATATAGCATAAAGTAAAGATTATCAAGGGTACCCCACTACTACTTCCCCACTGGTTTTCCACTTTGCCCCAATGACATACGTCCTGTGCATCTCTCTCCAAGGCTTGCCCGCAGACACCTGGGCTAAGCTCCACAATCTGCACCTCGTGCACCACAAAGGCTTGACTGCAGACACCTGGGCGAAGCACCACACCATCCTCACAACCAAAAGAAACCGGGTAAGTTCTGGGAGCCACCACAGCCCGCATAACATGTATCATACATCGGGTATTATACCTCAAGCCATTATAGCCCATACACCGAATGGGGATCCTCAAGCCATCACAGCCTATACACGTTACACATATAGTAGTCCATTTTATACTATATTCAGAATAAATGTGCATGAAATAACCACAATCCATTACATCCCTCTACACACATATATGGGTAAAACTAACCAGTGTGCCTACCAGCACAAAGATCTACCAAGAGAAGAGAGCGGGGTCAAAGGGGGTAGTCATCCATTCAACCTCCCATCAGAATGTTGGGGAAAACACCCCCCAGGGCCCAAAATCCCCAGGGTGTTAGTTGCCCTTACCGACAGGGTGGAGTAGCGTATAGAAACACAAAAAGTACAGGATATATATGTAACTAACATCCACACTACAGGCATTACCTAGTCTTAGATACAACTGCAGCTAACGTCTCTCAGACTCTAGGCTGCTACTTCTAACACTAGGTATCCTATAAGCACACAAATATTTGAAGATCTTTATTAGATTACTATGTTCTCATTTTGTCAGTTCCACTGTACATTAATTAATTCTTTAAACATTAATTAAGAATGAACAATTCCACATTAAACTGAATTGGCATCACATTCAAAAACAACTAATCCTTTTTATGATTCACATCACCTTTAAATTCTAGCATCTCTATCCCCGTGGATTTTCACCATTTAATAAAACATTCATTACAAAATTACTTTTCCATATTCCCAGGAATTCTAGAAAATCATCCTATGCTTATAAACAAAAAGGAGGCTCAACACGATGAGTAGATATACTACCCGTCGAGTCTTTACCGCCTATAGAAAGAGAATAGACCCATTCTCCCTCGAGAGGCTAAACACGGATAGCACATGGCAAACCCCGCGCGTCTTCGCCTCCTTCGTGAGAAGGGTAGCAAGGCCAGCTGCCTTGAGCAGTGGGGAAAAGCAAAGCAGATTAACATTCAAAGAAAACAACAAGCATCCAGCAACCACATCCATCCCATTCCATCACCCCTAGTGCCCTCCCCGACACCCACATGCATAAACTGATGCATCTCGCCACTCTAGGCGTCATCCACTGCCAAAACCACAAGGCCTCCATGCCTCCACATATCACAACACCCCTCCAGGGTCACATCATTGCACAAACAGAAGAAAAAAAACAATCATAACCATGGGCTCTTGACCCTTTAACAAACAATAGGGTAACTCAGAACCCTTTTAGAAATTCCCCCATAATCTGTTCTTTAATCCATATTGAATTAGAAGATATGTTATTCGTAGGATCCAATTACGGGATACCTAATCAGTAATCTATCACAAATAAATAACCATGCTTACTTCCCTAATTTGATTATCCTTAAATTAGAACAATTATAACAACGGTAATAACTAGATTAATTTACATGCCCCTTTATCTTTAGCCAATTAATTAACAATTAATTCTGGCATTACGTTCATTATCAATTTCTATCATGAACTAAAAACAAATCATATAAAAACATATATATCTCTCTATCTAGGAAAACATGAGGTAAACCGTTATCATAGTATAAAGCAACAACATGCGATCAACCAATTCTTTTAATCTGGTTCAAGTATTTAATTAGGTCATTTCCATTGTGATCCAAAGGTCTAAATCATGCTAATTTTACAATTGCACATATACAATTAGAGAATCCATGAATCCCCTACCTCGAAGAGTTCTTGACGTCCTTTATGCACATAACGGGTCACAATCCTCCTCTCATGACAACTGCATCCACCGGAGGATGCCACGGTACGACAGTACCAACCAAACCCATGAAAAACGCATTAGAATCATGGAATTTAAATGGTATAATATGGAAGGGAGAAACAAGAGAAGATGATCCCAAAGGAACGACGATAAAACATACCTTATTGGGAAGATTGACCGACACAGCTCGGTTACATCCAAAACAGAGCAGAACCAATCCTAGGAGTAAAGATTGATTGTGCAACTCCTATGGGATTGATTGAAAGGTTCTAGCGTCTCTTAGCTGAGAACAATGGAAATGAACAAGGGAGAATTATATCTCGTCCCTTTTTAAGATTTAATTGGGCGACGGTTTAAGATCCGGTTAATTCTCCATTAAAAACGGATCGCATTGACCCATGCGGTTTGACCAAGTAAAACATTCCAAGCCTTAGGAATAATTAATATAGGTTTTATGGAATTTGAATCGGCCTTAATAGTCCTTAAAATAAGGCTTTAAAAGTATTTTACAACAAAGGAAATGTCAAAAGGGGAAAAACTGTAGGAATCTAGAAACACTGTTCACCCACCGTTACTGTACATGAAACTGATCAATGAAACTGATATGTCAGACTGATCTGTGAAACCGATCTGTGAAACCGATCTGTGAAACCAATCTGTGAAACCGATCTGTGAAACCAATCTGTGAAACTGGTCTGTCAGACTGATCTGTGAAATCGATCTATGAAACCGATTTGTGAAACCGATCTGTGAAACCAATCTATGAAACTGATCTGTGAAACCGATCTGTGAAACCGATCTGTCAGACTGATCTGTGAAACCGATCTGTCAGACCGATCTTTGAAACCGATCTGTCAGACCGATTTGTGAAACTGATATGTGAAACCAATCTGTGAAACTGATCTGTGAAACCGATCCATGAAACCGATCCATGAAACCAATCTGTGAAACCGATCTGTGAAACCGATCTGTGAAACCGATCTGTGAAACCGATCTGTGAAACCGATCTGTCAGACCGATCTGTGAAACCTATATGTGAAACCGATCTGTTAGACCGATCTGTGAAACCGATCTCTGAAACCGATCTGTGAAACCGATCTGTCAGACCGATCTGTGAAACTGATCTTTCAGACCGATCTATGAAACCGATCTGTGAGACCGATCTGTTACTGTTCATAAAACTGGAAACACTGTTCGCAGAACTAGAAAATTGGAAAAGTGTTGGGGAGAAGTCCCCTTGACCTCCCGAAACACCTCCAACACCAAAATTTCACAAAGTAATGGACCGGAGGGGTCCGGGAAATTACATCAGATACCTCTCAAAACATTCTCGTCCTCGAGAATCTAAAACCAACATAAAAGAAAGAGGGGTCCGAACAACCACCCCATAAGATACCTCTTAGGGGAAAACCACCATGATTTGTTCTAAATATAGGACAAAACCACGACATCCAAGAGCAAGGGAACAAAAAATCCATATCCATACCATTAAAACATAAAATCACATGAAAAGTACATAAATAAAACATGAAAGGTACAACCACAAAGAAGACATAATTACATGAAAGGAGTTAAACATTAAACAACTCTGGGTACTGAGCACGTATTTGTGACTCACGCTCCCAGGTACTCTCCTCCATGCCACCGTGTCGCCACAAGACATGAACTAAGGGGATAGAACGCCCATGCAACACCTTCTCCTTGCGGTCTTAGATCTCCACAAGTCGCTCCTCGAAGGTTTCATCATCATCAATATCGATCTCTCCCCAATCGATAACATGAGATTCATCATGAAGATAACGACGGAGCTGTGATACATGGAAAACATCATGTATCCGACTCATCTGAGGGGGAAGTGCTACTCGATACACCACAGCTCCAACATGAGCTAACACCTCGAAAGGCCCAACAAACCGGGGTGAAAGCTTACTTCCACGACCAAACCTTCGCTACCCACGACGGGGAGTCACCTTCAAGAACACGTGATCCCCAACATTAAACTCTAAGGGTCTCCTTCTTTGATCAGCATATGATTTCTGACGATCCTGTGCTGTCTTCATTCTCTCACGAATCACTTGAACCATCTCTGTTGTATTCTGAACTAGTTCTGGTCCGAGAATTGCTGACTCTCCGACCCCAGTCCATCACAACGGAGAACGGCATGGCCGGCCATACAAGGCTTCAAACGGCACCATACCAATGGTAGAGTGAAAACTATTATTGTAAACGAACTCTACCAAGGTTAATTGCTTCATCCATGAACCTCAAAAATCAAGAACACAAGAGCACAGCATGTCTTCAACAGTCTGGATGGTTCGCTCTGTCTGACCATACGTTTGAGGATGAAAAGCAGTGCTAAGGCACAGTTGAGAGCCAAAATCATGCTGGAGACCTCTCCACACCCTAGAGGTAAAATGA
This sequence comes from Viscum album, assembly GCA_963277665.1. Classification (NCBI taxonomy): domain Eukaryota; kingdom Viridiplantae; phylum Streptophyta; class Magnoliopsida; order Santalales; family Viscaceae; genus Viscum; species Viscum album. The sequence goes on along the minus strand of OY728129.1, from coordinate 405,987,919 downwards.
GGATCTTGATCAGAAATGATCGTCCTAGGTACTCCATGAAGCCTCACCACCTCCTCTATATACTGCCTCGACAAAACTTCCACTGAGCTCGACTCCTTGATCGCTATGAAGTGGGCCGACTTTGTTAAATGATCCACTACTACCCATATAGCATCATGTCCTCCCGGAGCTCGAGGTAAACCTGTAACAAAGTCCATTGAGATGTCCTCCCACTTCCACTGAGGAATCTATAATTGCTGGAGAAGACCACCAGGAACACGGTGTTCGGCCTTCACCTTCTGGAAAACTAAACATCGAGACACACACTCTGCAACCGTACGCTTCATCCCAGGCCACCAAAACTGACTCCACAAGGATCGGTACATCTTCGTCACACCAGGATGTACTGCCAAGGGTGAACTATTGAACTCTCGGAGAACTGTCTTGCGCATCGCCATGGGAACAAAAAGCCTGCCATGATACAGCACTCGGTGTTGTTCATCCTCCGACCAACCATCGGGGGCCTCACCACAAACAACTATGTCTCTCCAGACTTCCACCTCTAGATCACCCGACTGAGACTCTTCCACCTTCTGCATCAGGGATGACTTCACTGTCATCTAGAAAAGACAACCTATACCCCCCAACTTCTCCCATATCAAGATGAAAAGCGGATAGCTCTTCCATCACTCTCTAGGAATCACCAGATTCACGGACAACATCATTACGTGACTTTCGGCTCAGTGCATCAGCTACAACATTCCCTTTTCCAGGTGTATACGATATTTCAAAGTCGTATTCCTGCAAGAACTCCATCCATTGATGTTTCCGCAAGTTCAAGTCATGTTGGGAGAAAACATACCTCAAACTCTTATGATCGGTGAAAATCACAAAGTGCTCACCAATGAGGTAATGTCTCCACAACTTCAGGGCAAACACCACAGCTGCCAACTCAAGATCATGGGTGGCGTAGTTTCATTCATGGGGATGTAACTGCCGAGACCCATAAGAAACAACTGACCTCTGCTGCATGACAACACAACCTAGCCCCAGATGTGAAGCATCACAGAAAACATCAAACTGGACTCCCTCCGCTGGAAGACAAAGGACTGGAGCACTTACCAACTTCTCCTTTAGATATTCGAAAGCTGCCTGACACTGATCAGTCTATATGAACGCTTGATCCTTCTTGGTCAAAGCTGCCAGAGGAGTCGCAAATCGAGAGAAATTGGCTACAAACCTCTTATAATAGCCTGCGAGACCAAGGAAACTCCACACCTCTGACACGGTCTTAGGGGCTGCCCAGGACACCACTGCTTCTATCTTCGAAGGATCCACATCTACTCCCTGTTGGGACACAACATTCTCCAAGAAATGAACTTCTTGAGCCCAAAACTCACACTTGGACAACTTACCAAACAACTGATGTTGGGGAAGAACTCCCAAAACAGCTCGTTGATGCTCTGCATGCTCTACTTCAGATGTGGAGTACACAAGGATGTCATCGATGAAAACCACAACAAACTTGTCCAGGAATTCACGGAACACAGCATTCATCAACCCCATGAAAATAGCTGGAGCATTTGTCATGCCGAATGGCATTACAACAAACTCATAATGCCCATGACGACAACAGAAAGCAGTCTTCGGGATATCCTTATCCTTTACACGCATCGGATGATATCCTGACCGCAAGTCAATCTTTGAGAACCAACTTGCACCCTTCAGTTGATCGAATAGGTCATCAATCCGGGGAAGAGGATAGCGGTTCTTTATTGTCACTTTGTTTAATCGACGATAATCGACACACAACCGAAAACTGCCATCAGCCTTTTTCAAAAACAAAACTGGTGCTCCGCATGGTGACACACATGGCCGAACAAAACCACACTGCAACAGACCATCAAGATGAATACGTAGCTCTCGTAACTCAGAAGGGGCCGTCCTATACGGAGACATAGAGATAGGAGACGCTACTGGCTGTAGCTCGATCCCAAAGTCGATCTCTCGTCGAGGGGGTAAGGATACAACCTCTTCTGGAAAGACGTCAGGGTACTCTTCTACGACCCTAGGAAACACCAACTGTTGAACCTCTGAAGAACTCAGCATCACCCCAGCCATCATGGATGATAAGTATGAAACTCATCTATGACTCATATGAGGATCTCTATCACCAACAAACACCACTTTCTCTCTATCTTCATCAAAGAAAACGACCTTCTTCCTGTAGCAATCCATAATAGCTTGCACCAAATACAACCAATACATGTCGAGTATGACATCATATGGTTGTATTCGTAAACATATGAAATCTCGCCAAGAGCGGTGTTGCCCCAACACTAGCTCACAGTCTCTACATACATCAAACAAGTCGGCTCTACCTCCAACTGGCGTAGTCAACGCCAAGGGCACTGGAAGCCTCTCTACTTCAAGTCCCAAAGCATGGACAAGGGTAGGTGATATGAAAGAGTGTGTTGCTCCTGAATCAAACAAGGCATACACCAATGTAGAAAACAAGCAAAGGGTACCTCGAACGACATCTGGCTCGCCGGGGGCTGGCAACGCTAGAGCATGAAGCTGACCACGACCTCCTCCACGGCCTCTCTGTCCCTGATAACGACCACTACCACATCCGCGCTCTGATCTCTGGGGACAGGGAGCGCCATGGGGTTGTCCTCTGCCTGCTCCATCTACCCTCTGGTGATCTAAAGCTGGTGCAACCTACTACTACGGCCTCGGCTGGAACTGCCTCAACGGAAGAACCTGGAGCGGAGTGCCTGGTGCACGATGACTGCTCTGAAAAGTCGGGCACTCCCGCTGCTGATGACCATGACCACCACAAGAAAAACAAGCGCCTGATCCCTTGGCATAGGCTTGAGAGTTGCTGCCTCCAGAGAAACGAGATGGAAAGGGCTGTGACATACCCCTAGGTGAACGGAAACTCTTCTTCCCTGAAAACCGGGATCCCCAGACCACATATTTGCTTCGTGATGAATCATGACGATTCCCCTCTCGTGATGATCTGGTACTGGCCAAAGTCCTCTCACCAACCTCTGCCCTCGCCAGCACCTCGAGATATGTCTTCATCATGAATGGGGTGACCTGGCGCTGGATCTCTAGACGCAAAGCCTCCTCAAAATGCCTCGCCCTAGCCTCCTCATCTGGTAACAGGTCTAAAGAATATCGTAGAAGGTTCCTGAAACGAATTCCAAACTCTTGAACACTGGAACTCCCCTGTCGAAGGGTAATAATCTCCTGGCGACTAGACGCCTTCGCAGTCGAAGAAAGAAACTCGACTCTAAACCTGTCTTGAAACTCCTCCCATGAGATCGCTGACTCCTCACGATCCCCGAGGAACAAGAACCACCATTGTCTCGCTGCTCCACACAGCATCGTCACAACCAAGGACACCCAGTGTTCCTTCCGAGCACAAATTGAACTGAGGCCTATCTCGACCTCCTCCAACCAGTCTTCTGTGACTGCATCTGAAATGGAGCCCCCGTACTTCTGTAGACTCTGGTGCTGAAACTTTTGGAGTATCTTCCTCCAAGTGTAATCGTAGTCAACCTCTACCCAGCGGCGATCTGCTGGAACAGCCTGCTGGGCATATTCTGCGCAAACCTGATGAGGACGTCGACCTGGATCCATACCTGTAAAATAACAACTGTTAGAGCTCCTAAGCATGGAATATGGAAGACTCAACATTAATTAATTAATTAATTTGTTTTATTAATTTTAGGTTACATATCCCAAGGTCAACCCATTCAAACACAGTTGCAAAGAATAATGATGCATGATCCTTTCCTAGGTCTCTACCCTGCAACCAGTATCACTTTGTTTAGTAGCCATCGTAAACTTAAAGTTCCATGCAACAGATCATAGGGGGCCCTAAACGCCTATGTCTCTGCGTATCTCCAGTGTTTACCCCACTTGCTAAACATGAATGACATTGTTGCCCTACCATCCCATGCATCCTCACCTGTGCCTAACTCCAAACTCCATCCTATCCCTCAACCAGACCTCTGATACCACTCTGTCACGACCCCCTCCCCACAAAGTGTACCCCTCCTAGGCCGGCAATGTGAGAAGAGAGATAATGACCCCCAAGTCCCGCCTCCAGTAGGCCTCGGGTTGGCGACTATCACCGAGGGTATAATACACACACAAATGGGAGGCATTACCCTCTAAGAGAACACATGTAGAAGAGAGAGATAGAATAGACTCCAATCAAATCCAACTCAAAACTGAAAAATAAAATAAATCCAAGTGCATATATGAAATGTCATGAAAAAGTACTACAACTGAAAGGGGAAACTAAAAGTACCAAGAAGAAAGTCAAACAGCAGCGACCACAAGCCCGAACAACTCCTCCTCCAACCACAAGCTAGTAGTAACCATCTTGATCTCCAACCTGCTCCAAGTGACCTGAAAAATAATTTATATATACATAGGGTGAGTATAACAGTATACTCAGTAGGATCCTCCCCAAGCCTCTCGTGCAAAAGTAAAGAAATCATGCTAAAACCTAGTGAATAACAAGTGAAACTAACTCGTCACCTAAACAGTTATACTAAGTTCCCAACCTCACCATGGATACTCTCACCATGTAACACATACAAGAATATAGAATAAAGTAAAGATTATCAAGGGTACCCCGCTACTACTTCCCCACTAGTTTGCCTCTTTTCCCCAACGACATAAGTCCTGTTCATCTCTCTCCAAGGCTTTCCTGCAGACACCTGGGCTAAGCTCCACAATCTGCACCTCTTGCACCACAAAGGCTTGCCCGTAGACAACTGGGCGAAGCACCACACCATCCTCACAACCAAAATCAACCGGGTAAGTTCCGGGAGCCACCAAAGCCCGCATAATGTGTATCAATCATCAGGTATTATACCTCAAGCCATTGTAGCCCATACACCGAATAGGGATCCTCGAGCCATCACAACCTATACACGTTACACCTATAATAGTCCATAGGATACTATATCTAGAATATATGTGTGTGAAATAACCACAAGCCATTACAACCCTCTACACACATATATGGGTAAAACTAACCAGCGTGCCTACCAGCACAAAGATCTACCAAGAGAAGAGAGCGGGGTCAAAAGGGGTAGTCAGCCATTCAACCTCCCATCAGAATGTTGGGTAAAACACCCCCCAGGGCTCAAAATCCCCGGGGTGTTAGTTGCCCTTACCGACAAGGTGGAGTAGCGTATAGAAACACAAAAAGTATAGAATATATATGTAACTCACATCCACACTATGGGCATTACCTATTCTTAGATACAATTGCAGCTAACGTCTCTCAGACTCCAGGATGCTACTTCTAAGACAAGGTATCCTATAAGCACACAAATATTTGAAGATCTTTATTAGATTACTCCGTTCTCATTTTATCAGTTCCAATGTACATTAATTAATTCTTTAAACATTAATTAAGAATGAAAAATTCCACATTAAACTGAATTGGCATCACATTCAAAAACAACTGCTCTTTTTTAAGATTCACATCACCTTTAAATTCCAGCATCTCTATCCCCGTGGATTTTCACCATTTAATCAAATATTCATTACCGAATTACTTTTCCATATTCCCAGGCATTCTAGAAAAGCATCCTATGCTTCTAAACACAAAGAAGGCTCCACACGGTGAGTAGATATACTACCCGTCGAGTCTTTTCCGCCTATAGAAAGAGCATAGACCCATTCTCCCTCGAGAGGCTAAACACGGAAAGCACGTGGCATACCCCGTGCATCTTCGCCTCCTTCGGAAGAAGGGTGGCAAGACCAGCTACCTTGAGCAGTGGGGAAAATCAAAGAAGTTTAACATTCAAATAAACCCACAAGCATCCAGCAACCACATCCATCCCATTCCATCACCCCTGGTGCCCTCCCCGACACCCACATGCATAAACTGATGCATCTCGCCACTCTAGGCGTCATCTGCTGCCACAACCACAAGGCCTCCATGCCTCCACATATCACAACACCCCTCCAGGGTCACATCATAGCACAAGAAGTAGAAAAACAACAATCATAACCATGGGCTCTTGACCCTTTAACAAACAAGAGGGTAACTCAGAACCCTTTTAGAAATTCCCACATAATCTATTCTTTAATCCATATTGAATTAGCAGATATGTTATTCGTAGGTTCCAATTATGAGATACCTAATAACTAAGCTATCACAAATAAATAACCATGCTTACTTCCCTAATTTTATTATCCTCAAATTAGAACAATTATAACAACGGTAATAACGAGATTAATTTAGATGCCCCTTTATCTTTAGCCAATTAATTAACAATTAATTCTGGCTTTACGTTCATTATTAATTTCTATCATGAATGAACAACAAATCAAAGAAAAACATATATATCACTCTATCTAGGAAAACATGAGGTAAACCGTTATCACGGTATAAAGAAACAACATGCAATCAACCAATTCTTTTAATCCGGTTCAAGTATTTAATTAGGTCAATTCGATTGTGATCCAAAGGACTAAATCATGATAATTCTATAATTGCACATATACAATTATAGAAGCCATGAATCCCCTACCTCGAAGAGTTCTTGACGTCCTTTATCAACACAACGGGTCACAATCCTCCTCTCACGACAACTGCATCCACCGGAGGATGCCACAGTACGACAGTACCAACCAACCCCAAGAAAAACACATTAGAATCTTGGAATTTACATGGTATAATACGGAAGGGAGAAACAAGAGAATATGATCCCAAAAGAACGATGATAAAACATACCTTATTGGGATGATTGACCGACACAGCTCGGTTGCATCCAAAACAGAGCAGAACCAATCCTAGGAGTAAAGATTGATTGTGCAACTCCTATGGGAATGATTGAAAGGTTATAGTGTCTCTTAGTTGAGATCAATGGGAAAGAACAAGGGAGAATTATATCTCGTCCATTTTGAAGATTTAATGGGGCGACGGTTTAAGATCCAGTTAATTCTCCATTAAAAACGGATCGCATTAACCCACACGGTTTGACCATGTAAAACATTCCAAGCCTTAGGAATAATTAATATAGGATTTATGGAATTTGAATCGGCCTTATTAGTCCTTAAAATAAGGCTTTAAAAGTATTTTACGTCAAAGGAAACATAAAAAGGGGGCAAAACTATAGGAATCTGGAAACACTGTTCACCCACCGTTACTGTACATGAAACTGATCTGTGAAACTGATCTTTCAGACCGATCTGTGAAACCGATCTGTTAGACCGATCTGTGAAACCGATCTGTGAAACCGATCTATGAAACCGATCTGTGAAACCGGTCTGTCAGACCGATCTGTGAAACCGATCTATGAAACCGATCTGTGAAACTGATATGTGAAACCGATCTATGAAACTGATCTGTGAAACCGATCTGTGAAACCGATCTGTATGACCGATCTGTGAAACCGATCTGTCAGACCGATCTGCGAAACCGATCTGTCAGACCTATCTGTGAAATCGATCTGTGAGACCGATCTGTGAAACCGATCTGTGAGACCGATCTGTTACTGTTCATAAAACTGGAAACACTGTTCATAGAACGGGAAAATTGGCAAAGTGTTGGGGATAAGTCCCCTTGACCTCCCGGAACACCTCCAACACCAAAATTTCACAAAGTAATGGACCGGAGAGGTCCGAGACATTACACGTGTACCCCTGCCAACCTGGTCGTGTAACACCACATACACATGACGTCTTCCTCGTAAGACATGGTGTGTAATTGAATATTCCCTCTTTCCTAGGTACTTCTACATGAATAGAGGGACATGGTTTTTCTGGTGTAACATTACACGGCCTATTCACCCTTGACACGACGTGTGCACATAAGTTCTATCCACCCGTTTCGTTAGTCACACGGCCGGATACACAGTCGACTAGAGAACATCATGTACTCCCAGTACACGGTGTGTTCAACCAGTCATTTACAAACCCCATGTCTCTACTCACAATGTAAGTCACACAGTCAAAACTACATAGCATGTATATGTGGAACATGGCGTGCACTTAAGAAAAGTCATTTCTTCCAAAATAGAAGAACAAATGGCATGTGTTCATAATATCACATGTCTTGTTTTCTGTATTTTCTAGATAGTAAGCTTCTGAAACTTCTTTGGAACCCCCAAAATCATAAAATTTTTCCAAGGCATGCCAATTTCTGATCCTTGAGAGCCCATAATCCCATGAATAAATTTCTAGAATCCTTATTCATGTAATATCTTAATAAAATTAAATTAAAGTTCAAACATGATCCACCAAATTATGATCCAAGAGGGTTCATAACACCTTAGGGAATAAATCATGGCATCCATACCAATGAAACATTACATATACCAATACCCTATAAAAATAGTTTTTATTTATATCACAACATCATTCATACCTAGATCAACATCTATCACAACATCATGAAATCGGAAATGCACCCTAAATGGCATGGACATAATGAATAACATGTGATCTATAAAAAGTGATTATATGATGCATGAGATGGAATACCCTCATCTCATTGAGTTTCAACAAAAATATAACCATAATGATATCAATCATAATAGCACAAAACAAGTGTATCACCCAACAGTGAAATCAAATCAAATGTAACAATTGAAAAACTAGAACAATTTCAATATTCAAGGTAACTTAGATTTTCCAAATACATGGCTATGATACTCCTGAGCACAACTTATTACCAAAAAACATTTACTTCTTATCATAATATATAGGCTCTAAATAATAAGGTAAAGAGGAAAATAAATCCTCTGATATTACTTTGTAATGCCCCATATTCGGGTTCCGCCCAAAGGTTCCCAGAACCCGGTTGGTCACATAAAATCAAGCGCATTTTCCGAAATGCCATAGAATTCCATATATTAGTTAGGTCCAAGGTGTGATAATGAGGAAAGTATTCCCTCATTTGTAGATTATATATAGTGTAAAAATAGTAAATTATAACGGAAGTAGTAATACCATACAACAGAAGTAAACAAGAGAACATTTATAGTAATAAAACAACTGGAGAATATATATATGATGCATGTGATATGTATCTATGAAAATCGAAAAATAAGTAACAATTCATGAAGGAAATACACAAAAAAAAATTACAAAAGAAACAAGAAAACTCCAATAGCATCACAAGCCTCAGCTAGGTCCCATGTTCTCTAGCTCCTACAAAACTCAAGTACCTGATGAGAAAGGGTGTTTTCCCTTAACTATACCTACAACCATATAATCTATTTGGGTCCAAAACATGACCCAAAAGGGTGTGAGATGAATCCCTATGGGAAACCACAAAAATATTTGTGCCTAACATTCAATGAATATATATATAGTATGTACTATTCAGAAATGATGCAATAAACTAGAAACTACTCAAATGTAAACAATCCTACATTTCCAATTACATTCATTTAATTTTGTTATTCATCCTTTGAATCATGTAATATTGGGATCTAACCTATGATCTATATCCCTCTATGGAATAGTTATAAAATAGATGTCTCAGAATACCATCTAAACAGTCAAGTAAGACTGAGTCCAAGCTTGTTCTTTGGCTTGGTAAACTCACCAAAATCATCTAATCATTCCTAAACAACCCTCTTGGAAAGCTCTCACTGTCTAAACCCATTGGTCTAACATAGCACAAATCCTTTACAAATGACCACCTGGTCATATCTCTTCGTCTAAACCCTTGGGATAAAATTCAGTTAATAAATTATTAATGAACTCTTAGGTATCTCTCATGGTCAATACCCCTGTGTCAAAGGTTCATTTAAAGAAATAGAAATGACCACATGGGTAGCTCTCATGGTCTACCCCCCTTAGGAAGCTCTCACAGTCTAATCCCCATGGTCAGCATTCAAAATTCCTATCATAGGAATTTTGGATAATCAGTAAATCCATCCTAACAAAACAAAGCATGGAAAACAAGGCAAGCCTAACAAGAATTTTAGACCAAAAATCCACAAACAAACAAACAAGGGAAATTCACCCTTGGGGTGTCCCATAAACAAGGTATATAACCTTATGCATAAAGAAAATACCCTTTATAAATCAATCAAACCATAGAAGGTAATAAAATGGGTTAAATTCCAAATCAAGAAATACACCAAACGTGGGGCACATTTAGCACATATAAACCAGATAAGAACAAGGAATGGCACAAAAAACCTTCCTCGATGTCTTACAATCAATATACTTGAACTTTAACCCTTGAATTGGTATAGATTAGAATATATATACTAAAAGGTAAAAAACTCTAAACAGTGAATAACCCATGAGAGAGGATGAATTAGTAAGAAAGGCTTTATATGATTCAATAACTCACCAGTGGGATTCCAAAAACCCTGATGGTTTCTCAATCAGAGCTTGGACATAGAATCAAGGGTTTGATCTTCGTTCGTTGTTCTATAGTGCTACTGTAATAAATAGAGGAAGAAGTAGGTGTTTTTGGACATGCTACATGGCACATATCTGATATATCAAATAAAATTAAAATTAAATGGAGTGTTCATTAATAATACACGTTATGTATTAGCCTCAATCGACACCTAACTTAGGCAGGTCTTCCAGGTCATCACAAATCCATTTAGTCAGCTCTTACATGGTCATTAAACGACTGTGCATGACTACTGGGTACACGACGTGTACATGGAAGTACATGACGTGTACTAATAAAATCCCCATTTCATCATTTTCCCCCATAAACAACTTAAAAAAAATATCCATACCTGAAAAGAAGACCCATGTTCTTACATATATTTCTTGTTTGGTGTGGGGATACACCTCACAATATCCATGGATGGGATTAATCTTGGGGTAATTGTTTTGTTTTAGATTTATTCTATGTAAGATTGTCTCTTTATTTCATAGTTGGTTCCATACTCTATCAGTTAGGTTGTGAAGAGTGGACTATGTCAGTTAGGCTACACTACAATAAAATTATCAATGTTCTATTTCTTTATATTTTTATTTTTTTTATCATAGTTAATTTTGATCATGTTTATAACATTAATAAAGGAATATTCACCACTATAAATGTTTTCATCAACGTATCTAACCTAACACTTGGAATTTTTGGAAGAAATTATTATGGATTAAATAGATCTATTATTCCTTAATCTAGATACTAACAATTGGTATCTATGTGGTAATTTTTTAGGAATCTTCAGTTTTTTCACTTCTATATTTTTATTTAAAAAATCCATTATTATTATCAGTTATTCATTAAATGTTTTTTAATATTATCTATTTTTTGAGCTGACTTGTTTCCTTGTACTTTACCAAAGTAATTAATGATATATTTTAGTGATGGAGAAGACTATAAAGATTGAAATATTAAAATCAATAGAGACTTCCTCATTTAAATTGAAATAATAACAGGTATTGGGAATATTGAATGTAGGTATTTTTGAACAATATATTAGTTGATTTTTAGACTATCATTGCTTGAAAATATAAAATACCGTACATCAAAAATATAATTTTAATATAAAATAATGAAGAAACAATTTGTCTTAAATTATAATATGATGAATTAACATTACTATTCACTTATTAGTAGTGTTTATATCTTTATTTATTCTTCTAAAACTTCATCTAAAATTTAAAGGAAATTAAAATCCACTAATAAAATAACTAAAAAATTGAAATGAAATAATCATGGAATGCACAAGGCTAAATTTCATGAATTAAAAAAACATAACCACGATAGTGTGAATTATACATTTAGTACAATCAATAGGATATTAAATATCTTCGTAAAACATAATGAATCCATTGTTAATTTAGTGTTAATTGAAAGGATACATTAAGAATTAGTGACTAAATGTAATTAATAGAACATACATATTGAAAAAATAAATATCCTATAAGAAACTCTCAAGATGAGAAGATTGGATCTCTATCACAATACGATGTTCAATTGAAGAACAATGAGAAAAATTCCACTGATAAATAAAAAGTAGATACTTTTAAATCTAAATATGTTTATACAAACACATAAAGTGATTCTTAAATTATTCTATCTTAGAGAAGTTAGATGATCTAAATAATGTTTTTAAATGTATTCAAGGACTCAAAATCAAAAAAATACTACCAAAATGGATATGAATTAAATAAAATTTATACAAATAATATTTCATATGAAATAGAAACAATGATAAATTCATTGTTATTTTTTAAAAAAAAATGAAATACTACCATAGAAAATATAAATGTTGAAATTTGAAACATGAAGGCAAATATAATAGATAAAAATGAAAATTAAAAATGCTTATCATGATAGTTGAATATTTACTGATGATTTATACTCTAGTGAAGAATATAGAAGTGAAAAAGTGACAATTAATATTGTTATAATGGTAAAATATCCTTATATAACCAATAACATAAATGATATATGAAATAAAACTAGTTTTTTTTATGATGGAAGTGTCAAATATTGTTAGTAATTCTATTAATTATGATTATGATTCTGAATATGCCTCTTTTTCTAAATTTGATAATTATAAAGATAAATAATTAAGTTATTTGTCTGATTAATTTTTGTTGGAAATTGGAAATATTTCTAAAAAGTATGAAATCAACAACATGGATCAAATGAAGGTTTCAAAAGAAAATAAAAATATTGTTGTAAAAAATAAATTTTTTAAATTATTTGTTAGTTTGTTAGAGAAAAGGAGAAGATGATGATTATTGTGAATAATATTCCTATACATGAAATATAAAACAAAATATTCAAAAATTAGACATTGTTTGATAATTATAAATTATGTGACTATGTTGAAATTTATAGATAGAAAATGTTAATTAGAAAATTCAAATTTTTAGTTGGAATGAAATTCAATCTACAAATGGTCAAGGAAATGAAATGTATGATAAGATCGTAGATATGAGAAAAAATTAGAGATAAATATGAGTCTTGTTCTAATTATAATATTACAAATATGTACAAGACTAAATTTGTTAAATATTCAATGGAGATGGTTTCTATTAATACTTATCACAAATATTGATTTCAAGGACATTATAGTGATGGATGTTCTCTTATGTCCCAACAATCTGTTTATATTACTATATTTTCTATCTCTAAGAATTTATCTTCTTATATACTATATAATTGATTTTTTAAATCTACTTGGGTACCAATAAATTATATCACTGACCTTATTGAAGCTAAAATAGCTTGGGTACCAAAATGTGTTTGTGTTTGATTTTTATGATAATTTTCCAAAAGTACCTAAATTTTTAATCAAATGGTGTCTAAAATAAACAAATAATATTTCATTTCATTGAGATATAGGGTGTCTTGATATTTTTTTATATTGTCTAACCATTTTAAATTTGTAGATCTTTTTTGTTAGGAAGTAATTTAAGGGGAGCTATACTCCGTAAAATTCTCATTCACATTCTAGGGGAGATATAACTTTTTTCCGGGAATATTCATAATTGTTTTGTATTTCATGTGTTTAGGATGGTTTGAATGTATATATATGATTAAATTTTATAATTTTAATGAAACCTGTAAAATATAATATTTATTTTTCTAAATTACTATTGTTTAATTACTATACATATTTTTTATTTTATGACTATTTTAAATCATCTCAAATATCTTATAAGATGTTCAATAATTTATCAAACATTATTTTTTGTGTAAAATAATATTTTAAAAATTAATTATCTTTATTTTTGTCTAAATAATATTAAAAATCAGGCTCACTACATTTAATTCTTTTTTTAATAGTGAATGAAATTACAATTTCTCCTTTATATATGTTCTAAAAAATGTAATAGTTATGAAAATTTTTATACAAAATTTGTAGTTATATTTATGTCATTATCTGATAAAATACATCAATTTTTTACCATTATCATTTTTATAACTTCAAAATGGTGGGGTTATTTTTGAAATTATACATTTTTAATTACAAAATATTAGGCAGATTATTGGGTGGCTTCTTGAACCACATTATTTTTTGATAAATAAAATTATACATATGCATTATTTCTATTATTTTTATTAATATATAGAATTTTTTATTCATTATTGTATGTTATATATTGATCGTATCATGATATTTAATTTCTGAAATTATCTTTTTATTTCATGCATTTTTAATTTAAACACATTCTAAAAGACTCATGAAGTGTTTTTATACATAATAATTCTTTTTGTATATTAAAAAATAACTAAGGCATATTTCGGATAGTTATTTACTGTTCATAATTTAGCCATATTTTTAACAACATATATAAATTGAAATGCATGTAGCCAATTTTCGGATCCACATAATCGATTGTCTATTATTGGTTACCCTATGAATTATAAAATATCATGAGATACTGAATTGAAAATTGGTAGATTATTTATGTGATGGAAATACATAAAAAATATATAAATTTAATTAGTATAAACATACTTTTGAAACTATATCTACATTATTTTAAATGTAGGTTATCTGTTACAATATGTTTTCAGTCTATTTCTATAGTGTTTCAGAACTCTTTTTCTTCTTTTTCAATGGTTAAAAATATGATTAATGGAAAATGAAAATGAAAATTCACATTGATATTATGGGGTTCAAAGTGTGGAGTTCTATATAAGATAAATATGTTATCCCTACCATTGATAAAATTGATTGGTATGATTCTGAAGAGATATCTTAAAATATTAATTTTAAAATGATGAATGACCTTTATTATTATTTGGGAGATAGAGAATTTTATATTAAATCTCCAAGAAAAACTGCATATGAAATTTTGAGATACTTTATATATTTTACATGAGGGAAAAATGAATGTTAAATATTTGATACTTAACACATATACTATTAAGTTTGATAACATTAATATGAAACCTGATGAACCTATTTCTTACATGTACCTCAAGTTCAGTGACATCACGAACTCATTGATCCCACTTGGGAATATTGTATCCGATAAGGACCAGATCATGCAACTACTTAGATATTTTTTTGAAATATGGAGAGGCCAATATGTGTTAATTATAGAGTCATGTGATATTATCAAGCTACCTATCAAATAGTTGATTGGTAAACTGATGACATCAAAATAAGAGTTAAAATTAAAATGATAATATAATGAAGAGACATAGAGAAAACTAATATCCTTAAAGATTACATCATCCAAAAAAAGGAAAAGGAGGGAGTTCAAGATTCCTATTCAAGTTGTAGTGAGTCACTACCAGATATGGATGAGGAAAGGTCCATAAGTCCAAGATATTCAATAATTTTTTAGGAAATAGATATTTTTTAGATAACCTAGTTACAAAAAATTGTTGGATTCCAGAGGAACTTGTAATAAATATTAGAATAACAATCATAATAATGTCACCAGATATGGGGGAAAAGGATAGGACATATAAAAGATTACTATAAAAAAATAATGTAGAAAAGTAGATATGATGAAAAATATAGATGGTACAAAAAAAGAAATAAGGGAAACATAGAGTGCTTCTGAGGAAATATAGAGTGATTATAACTTTTTTAAAGAAGAAAAATATAATAGATCCAACATGTTATTTATAATAAAATTCATTGAGGTACCTAATGAATCATCTGTACATATTAATAATAATTATGAGAATGGTAATAATGATAATGATATGACTATGGAATAAATTATTGAATAATGTAGTATGGTGGAAGATAAATTTAATGATCTTAAAGATAAATATAAAGTTCATAAGAGACATCATGATTTATCCATGAACAATAAATCTTATATTCCTATTTAAAAGGAATATAATTATCAATTGTTGAAAGATAATAGTGAACTTAAACTTCCAAATGAGATAATAAAGCACGAATTAAAAAAATCAATAATAGTAGAAAAACTCTCACACATATTTTAGGAAAACAAGTGGCACCAAAATATGTTACAGGTCTAGGATATCAACATGGAATGATGAGGGCAGTAAAGAGTAATTTTGTGCCAAATTCAAAACCATAAATTTCTACTACAACATATTTTTCTAGAGGACCTAAATATGTATTTATTCTAAAAATGATGCGATATATTTATAGGAAACCTATCAAACAAATGTTGGTTCCAAAATCACTAATTACCAACATCTATGGACCCAAACATATCTAGGATCCAAAGTGATCCTTGAATAAATTATATTTTTTAGGAAAAATGTATGATGACCTCTTGAAAAATTCTATGTTATTTAGACAATGGATGATAAATAAATATGATAAGGAATTACTCATGATTCATGATCCTTATTATGATTTTTTATGTTTATGTCACCTATGGTAATAATTCAAAAGGGAAAATCATAGGCCTCAGCAAAATTGGTAACAGTAATTCTATTTTAACATCTCAAGTGTTTCTTTATTGTTTGAAATATAAACTTATTACAATTTCATAGTTATGTGATGATAATTTTATGTAAAATTTAAGAATGATTCTAGAAATTTTTATGATTCTAAACATTATTTAACTTCTAATACTATATAGAATGATAGTGTTTATGATATTGATCTTAATTATTTAATTTCATAAAATATTTCCTGCTTTAGTGATATTCATAAATAATTATGGTTTTGGGATAAGATATGATGTCGTTACAACATTCAATCCCTTAGAAATATTACTAGTAAATGGATATTCAAGGATATAAAAAAACTAGAGTTCCCAAAGGATTAATTCTATAACCCATATCAAAAACGGAAGTAGAAAAAGTTTCTTTTAAATTCACAAAAGAAGTTTCAACATCTCATCCTCTTTAGTTGGTTCGTATTGATTTATTTGGACTATATATAGTTTCTATTATTAAAGGGTAGAACTATTTCTATGCACTAGTAGATGATTTTATAGGTATTCTTGTGTATTATTTCTAGCCCACAAAAGTGAATATTTTTCTTTATTTTATAACATATGCTAAATCTATAGAAAACTTATGTGGATAAATAATTAATCCACTAAGAAGTGACCTTGGAAATGAGTTTAAAAATCAAGACTTTGAAACATTTTTCTCATAAAAGGGAATACACATAAATTCGATATTTCTAGGATCCCTCATAAGTATGGATTTGTAAAAAAGTTAAATAGAACTCTTCAAGTGATTTCCTGGACTATGATAAATGAATTTGATTTACCAATCTATTTTTGGGTTTTGGCTATCAACAGATATTATTATATCACAAATTTAGTTTTAATAAACCAATTTTAAAGAAGACCCATAATGAACATTGGTATAATATAAATCCTAAGTTTAATTAAATTTTATTTTTTGGTTACATTGATGTTATTATTAACACTATGTATATTTTTTAAAAAATTTCTCCAAAAGTGATGAAAGAATTTTCTTGGGTTATTCAATTTCCAGTAAATCCTATAGAGTTTTCATAAAATGACTAAGATTGTAGAATAATTTTTCCATGTACAATCAAATGAAATAGATCCATATGATCCCAAGACTTATTTATAAAATATTGAGGTTCCTTATGATTCAGCAATGTAAAAGTTATAAAATTTTTCCAATTTGGGAAAATTCATAAAAAGTCATAATCTCAAACTGGTAGAAAAAACATATGTGACCGGACCTAGTTATTATAGAGTTTATATAACCCTTAATTATCACCCCATAGATACTATTTTATGATATTTTGATAGAGGTATACATACAAGTGTTCTCATAGAAATCAGGTCGATAATCAATTATTCATGTCTCATCTAGAACCTATGATCACCAATGAAGCCATTAATAATGAAATCAATGTGATGGAAATTATAGAATAATTAATTCAAGATAAATGAAATAAATTATTGGAACCTTTTGATATATCCAAGGAAACTATAAATATAGGGACTAAAAGGGTGTTTAGAAACACGGCAGATGGTCTACGAACAATAGCTAGAAACAGGGAAACGCTAGTTGCACAAGATTTTAGTCTAGAATAAGGCTTATATAATGAAGAAACACTACTACAAATCTGAGCTATAGCCACGGACCTATAGCCACGGTTTTATAGGTCCGTGGCTATATCTTTTATACTGCCACGGTTAATATTCTATCCGTGGCTATATCCAGCTGCTCCGTTTTTTTTTCCCAAACCCATCGGGCTCTTCTCCTCCCCCTCGCGATTCCTCACCGCGCCCTCCCCCTCCCCGACGCCTCCAGGCCGAGACCTCCTCCACGCCGCGCCCTCCTCGCCGCCACGCCCTCCTCGCCGCCGCGCCCTCCTCGCCGCGCCTCCCCCCTCCCCGGACTCACTCCTACGGAACCCTCCCCGACTCACTCCCCTCCCCCGACGCACTCCCCTCCCCGGACGACCGCGCCTCCCCCCTCCCCGGACGACAGCGCCTCCCCCGACGCCGACGGACTCCCCCGACGGACTCCCCTCCTCCGGACGACCGCAACTCCCCTACTCCCGACGGAATCTCCTCCTCCGACGAACTCTCCTCCTCCCGACGACCTCATTGCCGGTATCTTTATCATTCCATTTTTTATCACTTCAGTTTCACTGCAACCTATTTTTTAGGTTTCCCCATCTTGGTTTCATAATGAGAGACCAAATGAATCAAATGTTTCTACAGTTTTCCTATGCCATTACAAATTGAAATGTTGGGTTCCTAATGTTTATAGGGGGAAGATTCAAATCTACCCATTTGAGGTAAAGCATCTTCTCTAATTTTATTATCACGTTCCATTCCTCCATTTTTCTTTTTCTGCCTTCATGCGGATGAATCCCTATCTCATCTTTTCGTGCATTGCACCTTCACAATCAGACTATGGGAGTATGTACAGATGGTTTTCTGCTGCTGTCTGGACCTGTAGGGAATTGAGGCACTGCTTCTCTCCATTTGCCGATTCCAGTGCAGTGAACAGGTTCGTGCCCTTATGATGTCTGCTTCTGTTAGATTGTTATCATTTATTTGGAAAGAAAGGAATGAGTTGGTTTTCAATAACCGTATACCCTCTTTTCATGCTGGTGTTTTTGAATTTTTGGAAGGCAATGCTCTGAACTTCGCTGCAATCCATCATCTTCAATTCCCCAACAGGATCCATAGGTAATTACAGAACAATACCATGACCTGCAACTCATCTGGGTTTCTTCAATTGGGTGTGAGTCAAGTAGCTTGGTTTCAGGGATGAGTTGGTGATCGAAGCTGGCACTAATGCTGGGGCACTTCTTGTGGATGGGCTCGGGGACGGGATTCTAATTGAAGCACTGGATCAGGACATTGATTTCGTGAGGGATACATCATTCAACTTACTGCAAGGTTGCAGGATGCGAAATACAAAGACGGTACGTGATGTGGTTTTAGATAATAAGATGATTGGGTTGATCATGTAGTTTTGATAATTTTGATGTGTGGAATTTTACTACTGTGGCAGGAGTATGTTTCGTGCCCGTCTTGTGGGAGGACTCTTTTCGACCTTCAAGAAATAAGTGCGGAGATACGTGAAAAGACCTCTCATTTACCCGGTGTTTTGGTAACTCTCTCCCCCCTTCCAGTTCCATTAATTTTCAAGAAAATCATTTGTGATATCTTAGACCCTCTTTGGTTCAAGGAATCCACTATGAGAGAATCGCTCCCTCTCTCTCAATCAGTTCCATCAATTTTCAAAGAATTGATTTATGATCTCTTAGAACCTGTTTGGTTTAAGGAATCCACTATGAGAGACCCCTCCCCCCATCTGTTAGTTCCATTAATTTTGAAGGAATTCATTTGTGATCTCCTTGAGGTTCTCTCATAGTGTATTCCTTAAACCAGACAGGGGGCAGGGGCAGGGGGCAGGGGGCAGGGGGCAGGGGGCAGGGGGCAGGGGGCAGGGGTGTCCAGCAGGGGGAGGGGTGTCCAGCAGGGGGAGGGGTGTCCAACAGGGGGAGGGGCTGTCCAGCCAGGGGGGGAGGGGTGTCCAGGGTCTGGGGGGGACTGGCAGGGGTGTCCGAGGTTTGGGGGGGGGGGGCTGTCACGCCGCGGTCACGCCGCGGTCACGCCGCAGTCACCATTAATATATTTGAGGGCTAACTTGGATTCTCCCTTCATATCCATTTGGGGGAAATAAATATCATCTGATAACTTATGACCAGTAATGAGAGCCTAATAATTTGCCTCATCATCAGTGAAACCTTATAAAAATAGGAAAAAGTATGATTGGACGTCTTGTGTTGGTGTGATAAAGACAACCACCTGGCCTACTCAATTAAGATTAGAATTATTAAGCATTATTTCAGTCGATCTTTGAAAATCACCATCAAAATATGTTTTCTAATACTCTTTGACATGATCCACTAAGAGGGTAGCCTCATTTGGGAAATCAACATTCAGGGGAGTATCATGATTCTATATATAATATCACAACTTCTACACTGTAAAAACTATTGCGAGGAAACTCTTATCTATAGGGGAGTATCTATTCTATATATCGAGGAGCATCCGACTATGATATTATAAACAATTTTCTATTACCTCTGTTTTTTTGGGTTAGATGGGTTACAAGGGATCATTCCAAGGAAGTCCCATAAATGAACAATGTCTTTCCTAAAATGGAAGAAATCAAAACTGACTGTTGTAAAAGATAATGCTTAATGTTATCAATAATCGATATGGAACTCCTCATCCAATTTTTTAATAGGTACTTTATTCATTGGACACTAGAGGATCTTACACTATCCAACTAGATTCACATTAAATCAGTTTATATAGGTGAATAAACTGGTTATAGGTACAATCCATAGGTTAGAGATATCATAGTAGTGCATGTTATTGAGGTAGAGTACCACAACTAAATTCATTTAATAATAAAATTATTAGATGTGGGTGATGAATTTATATTGTTTCCTGATTTTTTCAGTTGGTAATAATTAAACCATTGGTAATTTAACATCCTTCAATGCACCTCATATTTTTGAGCAACAATGTTCTAATGATTTGTTCTTGATAACTAATTGAGAGTGTTAATGTTCAGGTTGCTCCAAAGTGATGAAGGATGGAGATCAATTTTATACAGGATGTGTTTTTTAGGCCATCGCCATCCTTGCAATGAAGCTCACCAGGGTCTCAAATTACGGTATGCTCATAGAACTAGGATTAGAAACTGGTTCATCTATGGTGAGGGGTGCTGTCAAGCTTTGGGACATGGGGTTGGGTAAGAAGAAGATGTGGGGGTTGAGGAAGAAGAGGAGGGTATTTTGGAACTTTTAAAACTTGAACATCCATTCCACAAACTAAATTGGATTACCCCTGATCCGAGCACCCAAGTCGGCCTGTGGAAAGGCTTGAGGGTCATTCTCAATCCCTTCGAGCTAACAACAATTGTCGAGACATCAAATTATGCTCTATGAGAATAATTTTCCTAGATAAATATTATTCAACAAGTAGCAGAATTCCATAAAAATTTCAGCATGGTGCGTCCATGCCTTAGATGTCCTTGCATAACAAAATAAGTAGTTTCAGGGGGGCAGGTTGCAGGGGGCAGGGGGGCAGGTTGGAGGGGGGCAGGGGGTAGGTTGGAGGGGGGCAGGGGGCAGGGGGGCAGGTTACAGGGGGGCAGGAGGCAGGTTGTAGGGGGCAGGGGGGCAGGGGGAAGTTTCAGGGGGGCAGGGGGGCAGGTTGGAGGGGGGAAGGGGGCAGGGGGGCAGGGGGCAGGTTGGAGGGGGGCAGGGGGGCAGGTTGCAGGGGGCAGGGGGGCAGGTTGGAGTGGGGCAGGGGGCAGGGGGGGCAGGGGGCACGTTGCAGGGGGGCAGGTTGGAGGGGGGCAGGGGGGCAGGTTGCAGGGGGGGCAGGGGGGGGCAGGTTGGAGGGGGGCAGGGGGGCAGGGGGCAGGGGGCAGGGGGGCATGTTGCAGGGGGGAAGGGGGCACGTTGCAGGGGGGCAGGGGGGGTAGGTTGGAGGGGGGCAGGGGGGCAGGGGGGAGGGGGCAGGGGGGAGGGTGGAGGGGTGCAGCTGTGAGCATAATTTCACATCCTATTGAAGTATAGATTCAACGATTTTTATAGATCTAGAGAAGTTATATTTCATAGTAACATTGAACCAATCTACCTTAGTTTTTACTCTAGTTTTGTTCTGTTTTGAACTTTAAATTTTATAAATTAATGTATATGTTTACACTTATAGGAGATGAAAGTTTGGAAACCAAAGGTATTTATTCAACAAGAAAAGAAGGGAAATTTTTTCCAATGATCTCAAATGAATAGAGCATCTACACCATGGGAGTAATAGTTTAAATTCTGTGATTTTTCTACTTAAACTTGAAAATTCACTTCTTTTTTTTAGTTGAAATAAATGGTTGGAAGTTGCCTTTTAATAAATTTTGTATGCTGAAATCATCTTGTTAAATCTGTTGGTTGTTGCTTCCTTTTTTACTACCTTTTTGTATTGAAATTCTGGTGTGTATGCTTATTTTAATGTTTTACTAAAAATCATTTTTGAACTTCAAATGTTAACATGCATCTACATTAAAATCCATGAATATGTGTTGAAGTTGTTAATATAGTAACTAGTGGGTATCATTCATGCATTTTGTGTGATTGTTTGAACTCTATGTTCTTCATTTCTTTTGTTTTTAATATATTAGTGATATGCTTTGTTTGTAATTAGATAAAAAAATTCTTTATTGTTACAAATTGATGCATATATCTAATTAATCATTTTTACCATAGGACGAGGTTGTTGGTGTTGGTTCAAATGCGGGCACGTTGGCATGCAACCGACAAGCAAGAGGGAACATCCATTCTTGGTAATGGGCATCTATGTGAACTTCACTTCTCAGTTATTGGTTTTGATTAGAGTGATATTAACATATTATTTTGTTCCCATGTAGTTTTACAAACATAAAATAAAAATTTAATCAGGGAAAGGTGCCCCCAAAATACATGCCCCTCGAACTGGATGTTCTATCCAATGTTTATCTCTATATCAGGAAGGGGTACATTGTCCTCATTCAAGGATTTTCCCGGGGGTGGGCCCTCTAGAGTAAATACAACACACTGAGAATAATCCATGTTTTTTTCATTAGAAGGACCATCCTAAGGTGATGTTGAAGTGATTAAGTCTGTAGTTTTCCCAGTATCCTTCTACACTGATATAACCCCTATCTTATCCACATTATAAGGGACAGTAGTGTATTTTCTCTCCAAGTCATAGATTGGAATATTCATCTTACCGTTCCAACTTTCATAGTTAGAGACATCATTCCCCTTCATATTGTAAAAAGAACACTCCTTGTCCCTATTACATTCTGGAGAATGATGGAAAAAACATATAATTCATGTAGAACTATGGTTTCCTTTCGTATTGGATCAGAAAGTCTATACATTCATCTAGTTAGTTAAGACTACTTCTTCTAGAATCATTATATACATGTCCACATTCATTATATACATGTCCACATATAATTCACAGATTAGCATTCATTTCTTTAAATCTTCTGAGAAAACATCCTCTCATGCCATCCATATCATCCTATTTGAAACTAAGTAGAAGATGTTGCCCCGCGGATGTCGCTGGACCGGGCCAACATGTTGTGGTCACGCCGCGGTCACGCCGCGGTCACGCCGCGGTCACGCCGCGGTCACGCCGCGGTCACGCCGCGGTCACGCCGCGGTCACGCCGCGGTCACGCCGCTGTCACGCCGCGGTCACGCCGCGGTCACGCCGCGGTCACGCCGCGGTCACGCCGCGGTCACGCCGCGGTCACGCCGTGATTTGGCCCTGCTCCAGGACGACACCCTGCGGCGGTTACTCCTTAGAGAAACATTGAATGGTTAGCTCTATAATTTTTTGTATTTCCTCATTCCTAAACTATATCTCCTCTCAGCGCTGCCTCTCATCCATCTTTCCACAAAACGTGCATAGCAGGTGGTACAAAAGCTCAATTCAACTGAAAACATTGGTTTGGAATTGTCTGACATATTTTATTCCTCTAGGTATTCCTACACACTTCTAGATCTGCAAACCTCACCGAATTAGGTATATCAGGGGTCATCCAATCCTCTATTCATCACAGATTAGCATTCATTTCTTTAAATCTTCTGAGAAAACATCCTTTCATGCCATCCATATCATCCTATTTGAAACTAAGTGGAAGATGTTGCCCCGCAGATGTCGCTGGACCGGGCCAACACGTTGCGGTCACGCTGCGGTCACGCCGCGGTCACGCCGCGGTCATGCCGCGGTCACGCCGCGGTCACGCCGCGGTCACGCCGCGGTCACGCCGCGGTCACGCCGCGGTCACGCCGCGGTCACGCCGCGGTCACGCCGCGGTCACGCCGCGGTCACGCCGCGGTCACGCCGCGGTCACGCCGCGGTCACGCCGCGGTCACGCCGTGATTTGGCCCTACTCCAGGACGACACCCTGCGGCGGTTACTCCTCCTTAGAGAAACATTGAATGGTTAGCTCTATAATTTTTCGTATTTCCTCATTCCTAAACTATATCTCCTCTCAGCGCTGCCTCTCATCCATCTTTCCACAAAACGTGCATAGCAGGTGGTACAAAGGCTCAATTCAACTGAAAACATTGGTTTTGAATTGTCTGACATATTTTATTCCTCTAGGTATTCCTACACATGTCCACATCAATCATATCTGGCCTCTAGATACTGTTGGCATGCCCACTGCCCTTACTCCATGCCACTATAACGCCTCCCAGGGACTGCTTCAGGGGGGCTCTCCTTATGCCCAGGCCTAGCCATGCCTCCCTGATCAGCAGTCATCCCCTACTCCTTTTCCCCCTCCTTTTTAGCTCACTGCTTCCATCCTGCTCACTGCTGCCAACCAGATCCACCGCTTCATCCGATCTCACCACCTCAGCATCAGCAGCTTCCGTTCCACAAAAATTCCCAGTCGAAATCATACTCAAACCACCTGCATCCACCACTTCAACCTCTAAATAACTCCCAACCTTCAAGTCTGTTTTTAGCCTCTCAAAAAATGCAGCAACCATTGGCTGAGTGGGCAGTGTCCAGGGCACTCCCGTGGCCCCCTGCACCTCCACCATTTTCTGGCTGCTCTCATTAGACTTTGCACGATCCAGACTCACGTTACTCCTATCATTGACACCATAACTGAAAGCCTGATCACAGTATTAGGAGGGGTCGCCCCTCCATCCTGGAAGTCCAAAAACCCCGCGTCCCATCACGATATTGATGATTCTGTAAAACGTTTCCTCTCTACCATTGAACGCTCGACGCAAATCATTCTGATCAACAGTTCAAAGGAAATAGAAGACAAGTACATAGATTTTTTTTCTGTTCTCACAGCTAAGAAGGTCGTGCCCGTCGGTGCCCTCGTCCACGAAGGAGGCCATGATGAAGGAGCGGACGACACCCTGCGGCGGACCGGGCCAACACGTTGTGGTCACGCTGCGGTCACGCCGTGATTTGGCCCTGCTCCAGGACGACACCCTGCGGCGGTTACTCCTCCTTAGAGAAACATTGAATGGTTAGCTCTAATTTTTCGTATTTCCTCATTCCTAAACTATATCTCCTCTCAGCGCTGCCTCTCATCCATCTTTCCACAAAACGTGCATAGCAGGTGGTACAAAGGCTCAATTCAACTGAAAACATTGGTTTGGAATTGTTTGACATATTTTATTGTACATCTATCACATAATATTTGTTCAGTAATTCTTCTTTTTCTTCATCCTCTTCACATGTTGTCCGAACCAGATCATCCTCATCCTCTGCACATGTCGTCTGAACCGGATCAGCCTGTTGTGATAGAAATTCAATGTCTGCTTTTGACTGAATTTCACACCAAACCAAGAGATAATAAATGAGTCAAACAATCAGACAAATGGTTTAGGTTCTTTTTCCTCTGCTCACTACACCTATGACTCTAAAACTCTGGATGCCACTGGCACTGCTATAAAAACCAGAAAACTCTCCACTAATCTAAAAGTCATTCATACCACTGGTTGTCCTATAAAAAGTAGGAATCCTCATATTAGTCTAAAGTCTCTTTAGGCTAAGGCACAAACAAAACACACTAACATTGATAAACAAGGTACCTTGACACTGGAACCTATAAAACATACAAAAGGAAGCACAACCTCTGTACAAGACCCCACGCTAATGCAGGCACATTTTGAACCCATCGGGCAGAGGCCCCTTCCATTAGATCTGGACGCTATCAAGATGCAGAATATAGATGATTCAAAGGACCCAGGTACACCTACTCTTCATTCTATTAATTTAACTTTTGTTGGTGCTAAATCTGTAGATAATATGAACTATTATGAACAGCCTGTATCCCTGTTATCTAACCAAAATACCATTTCGTTGATGCTATATAACATGAACATTACAAACTCAATTAAGAATGCTTCAAGAAATGAACCAATAAAGAAGAACTCTGGCAGGGGGACAAGCAGGGGGCAGGGTGGGGGGGGGGGCTGGCAGGGGGCAGGGGGGGCTGGCAGGGGGACAAGCAGGGGGCATGGGGGGGGCTGGGGGGCATGGGGGGGGGGGGGGGGCTGGGGGACAAGCAGGGGGCCAGGGGGTGGGGGCTGGCAGGGGGGCAAGCAGGGGGGCAGGGGGGGCTGGCAGGGGCAGGGGGGGGGGGGGGCTGGCAGGGGGACAAGCAGGGGGTGGCAGGGGGGGGGGGGGGCTGGCAGGGAGACAAGCAGGGGGGTGGCAGGGGGGGGACTAGCAGGGGGCAGGGGGGGCCAGCAGGGGGCAGGGGGGACTAGCAGGGGGGTGGCAAGGGGGGACAAGCAGGGGGGAGGGGTGTCCAGGCAGGGGGGACTGGTAGGGGGCAGGGGGGGACAAGCCGCGGTCACGCCGCGGTCACGCCGCGGTCACGCCGCGGTCACGCCGTGATGTGGCCCTGCTCCAGCCACATCCAGCAGGGGGGAGGTTCAGCCCCACTTGCTCACAGGCGTTTCAGACGACCCATTTTTCAGCAAAGTCATCAGCCCGCTGCCACCAGCATTCCAGCCCGCAACAGCCCCCCCACCTTCGAATCAGCCCGCACCATCCCCCCAACACCTGCAACCAGCCCCCTTTCACCCACATTCCAGCCTCTTCCCGCTCCCTTCGCTCCTGGTCGGAAGATGCTGCCCCGCGGATGTCGCTGGATCGGGCCAACACGCTGCGGTCACGCCGCGGTCACGCCGCGGTCACGCCGCGGTCACGCCGCGGTCACGCCGCGGTCACGCCGCGGTCACGCCGTGATGTGGCCCTACTCCAGCCACATCCAACAGGGGGAGGTTCAGCCCCACTTGCTCACAGGCGTTTCAGACGACCCATTTTTCAGCTAAGTCATCATCACTCTGCAAGCAGATGCTCCTTCCTTTCCTACTTACTCTTTTCTGCAAGGTGTCCTCTGTTATAAGGGCCGGTTGGTGCTGTCTAGTTCGTCCCCATGGGTGCCCATATTGCTGGCTGAGTTCCATTTGTCTCCGTAGTGGGGTCATTCTGGTTTTTGCCGCACGTATAGAAAATTGCCTGCCAATTTATATTGGGTCGGGATGAAAATACCGGTTCAACAGTTTGCCAATGGGCCAAATGCCAACGAAATAAATATTCCACACTATATCCGGCTGGCCTGTTGCAGCCGTTGGAAATTCCCCAGCTGGTGTGGTCGGGTCTCTCTATGGATTTTATCACCGGACTACCCTAATCCCGTGGTTGCACTGTGATTCTGGTCATCATTGATCATCTCTCTAAATATGGCCATTTTTTACCCATAAAACACCCTTACACAGCAAAGAGTGTGGGAGTGTGGGCGAGGTTTTCGTGTGGGAGATTGTCAGTTTGCATAGCATTCCAGTGACCGCAATCCCATTTTTGTAAGCCATTTTTGGATTGAACTGCTCAAACTCCAAGGCACTGACTTAAAACTCAGCTTGACCTACCACCCGCAAACGGATGACCAAACAGAGGTGGTAAATCGTTGCCATGAGACCTACGCTGTTCCATCAGAAATCTAGTTGCCCGCTGTTGCCCATGCACTGCTTGATCGTGGACTCAAATATTATTTGAGTCGGTCCCAAGACATCATGAAGCAGAAAACTAATACACTGCCGTCACCTTGCCCTCCATGTGGGAGATCCTGTTTCCGTACGCTTTCGGCCTCACAAACAACACTCTTTAACCTGCCCGATTTCTCAGAAACCTGCCCCTCGTTTCTATGGGCCATTTACAGTTCAGCGGAAGATCGGCCTGGTGGCTTGTTAGCTTGATCTTCCTCCCTCAGCCTGGGGGCCTCCTGAGGATTTCTTCTGTTGTTTTCCCTATTTCTTCTATTTTTCTGCTGTAATTTTCGTTCCCATCCTTTAATACAGAATTGCAGCCCTCATTGAGGGCTGGAAGTTTGAGAGGCTTAACAGAATTAGAGTATGACAGTGTGTCAAGTTTGAGAGGCTTAACAGAATTAGAGTATGACAGAAAGAAGCTTCGAGCCGAAAGGCTCTAAAGCCATTTTATTAAAAACAAAAGATGACATAAGAGAGGAGATGGGGCTAGACATTGATAAAACTGCCTTCATAATAAAGCATTTCGTTTTCATAACCCCCTCCCCGACGTCATCATCCCATTCCAAGTTGTAGGTAGATGAGCTATGAGACCTAGTCACCATCGGACGTGCGGTCTGCGCAGGAGGGCTCATTATGCGTTCTTTAAGCGTTGTGCGCGCTTGAGAAACGCGCGTGGGGGGTCCAAACGGGCCGAACGAATTGCGAATGGCCTGAAATCGGACGACATCAAAGGGTGAGTGAATTGTGATGTGGTCGAGCAGACGGCACGTCAATCGGACGTGCCGTGTGCCCGCGGTGACCGGGAACGCCGTTCTGGTGTCATAAACGGCCAAAACGGGCGTCTAACGGTCAAACTCATAGCGAACGACATCGGATTGACCTGAAATCACAGGACAACATTCAAATTATTATTCGCGACGTGCACGCGCAGACGGCACGTCAATCGGACGTGCGGTCTGCGCAGGAGGGCTCATTATGCGTTCTTTAAGCGTTGCGCGCGCTTGAGAAACGCGCGTGGGGGGGTCCAAACGGGCCGAATGAATTGCGAATGGCCTGAAATCGGACGACATCAAAGGGTGAGTGAATTGTGATGTGGTAGAGCAGACGGCACGTCAATCGGACGTGCCGTGTGCCCGCGGTGACCGGGAACGCCGTTCTGGTGTCATAAACGGCCAAAATGGGCGTCTAACGGTCAAACTCATAGCGGACGACATCATATTGACCTGAAATCACAGGACAACATTCAAATTATTATTCGCGACGTGCACGCGCAGACGGCACGTCAATCGGACGTGCGTTCTGCGCAGGAGGGCTCATTATGCGTTCTTTAAGCGTTGCGCGCGCTTGAGAAAAGCGCGTGGGGGGTCCAAACGGGCCGAACGAATTGCGAATGGCCTGAAATCGGACGACATCAAAGGGTGAGTGAATTGTGATGTGGTCGAGCAGACGGCACGTCAATCGGACGTGCCGTGTGCCCGCGGTGACCGGGAACGCCGTTCTGGTGTCATAAACGGCCAAAACGGGCGTCTAACGGTCAAACTCATAGCGAACGACATCGGATTGACCTGAAATCACAGGAAAACATTCAAAATATTATTCGCGACGTGCACGCGCAGACGGCACGTCAATCGGACGTGCGGTCTGCGCAGGAGGGCTCATTATGCGTTCTTTAAGCGTTGCGCGCGCTTGATAAACGCGCGTGGGGGGGTCCAAACGGGCCGAACGAATTCCGAATGGCCTGAAATCGGACGACATCAAAGGGTGAGTGAATTGTGATGTGGTCGAGCAGACGGCACGTCAATCGGACGTGCCGTGTGCCCGCGGTGACCGGGAACGCCGTTCCGGTGTCATAAACGGCCAAAACAGGCGTCTAACGGTCAAACTCATAGCGGACGACATCGGATTGCCCTGAAATCACAGGAAAACAATCCCATTATTATTCGCGACGTGCACGCGTAGACGGCGCGTCAATCGGACGTGCGGTCTGCGCGGTAGGGCTCATTATGCGTTCTTTAAGCGTTGCGCGCGCTTGATAAACGCGCATGGGGGGATCCAAACGGGCCGAACGAAGTCCGAATGACCTGAAATCGGACGAAATCAAAGGGTAAGTGAATTGTGATGTGGTCGAGCAGACGGCACGTCAATCGGACGTGCCGTGTGCCCGTGGTGACCGGGAACGCCGTTCCGGTGTCATAAACGGCCAAAACAGGCGTCTAACGGTCAAACTCATAGCGGACGACATCGGATTGCCCTGAAATCACAGGACAACAATCCCATTATTATTCGCGACGTGCACGCGCAGACGGCGCGTCAATCGGACGTGTGGTCTGCGCGGTAGGGCTCATTATGCGTTCTTTAAGCGTTGCGCGCGCTTGATAAACGCCCGGGGTTCTGTGCAGGGGGGTAGGGGGCTGTATGGGGTTTGTCCGGGGGTGCACATGGGGGCTGTCCGGGGTTGCACATGGGGGCTGTCCGGGGGTGCACGGGGGGCTGTCCGGGGGGAATGGGGCTGCATGGGGTCTGTCCGGGGGTGCACATGGGGGCTGTCCGGGGGTGCACGGGGGGCTGTCCGGGGCTGGTCGGGGGGCTGTCCGGGGGTGCACAGGGGGTTGTCCGGGGCTGGCCGGGGGGCTGTCCAGGGGTGCACGGGGGGCTGTTTGGGGGTGCATATGGGGGCTGTCCGGGGGTGCATATGGGGGCTGTCCGGGGGTGCACGGGGGGGCTGTCTGGGGGTGCACGGGGGGGCTGTCCGGGGGTGCACGGGGGGCTGTCCGGGGGTGCACATGGGGGCTGTCCGGGGGTGCACGGGGGGCTGTCCGGGGCTGGTCGTGGGGCTGTCCGGGGGTGCACGGGGGGGCTGGCCGGGGCTGGCCGGGGGGGCTGTCCGGGGGTGCACGGGGGGCTGTCCGGGGGTGCACGGGGGGCTGTCCGGGGGTGCACGGGGGGCTGTCCGGGGGTGCACGGACAGGGGGGGTGTCCAGCAGGGGGGGTTGGCAGGGGGACAAGCAGGGGCTGGGGGGCTGGCAGGGGGAAGGGGGGGGGTGGCAGGGGGCAAGCAGGGGGCAGGGGGGGCTGGCAGGGGGACAAGCAGGGGGCAGGGGGGGCTGGCAGGGGGACAAGCAGGGGGAAGGGGGGGCTGGCAGGGGGGCTGGGGGGGGGGCTGGCAGGGGGACAAGCAGGGGGCAGGGGGGGGCTGGCAGGGGGACAAGCAGGGGGAAGGGGGGGGGGGCTGGCAGGGGGGGCTGGCAGGGGCAGGGGGGGGGGGGGGCTGGCAGGGGCAGGGGGGGCTGGCAGGGGGACAAGCAGGGGGGTGGCCGGGGGGGCTGGCAGGGTGACAAGCAGGGGGAAGGGGGGGGGGGCTGGCAGGGGGGCAGGGGGGCTGGCAAGGGGACAAGCAGGGGGGTGGCGGGGGGGGGGGGGGGTGGACTAACAGGGGGCAGTGGGGGACTAGCAGGGGGCAGG
Source organism: Viscum album (assembly GCA_963277665.1). NCBI lineage: Eukaryota > Viridiplantae > Streptophyta > Magnoliopsida > Santalales > Viscaceae > Viscum > Viscum album. The sequence goes on along the minus strand of OY728129.1, from coordinate 405,956,496 downwards.
GGGACTAGCAGGGAGGGTGTCAGGGGGCAGTGGGGACTGGCAGGGGGGGCTGGCAAGGGGACAAGCAGGGGGGGTGGCGGGGGGGGGGGACTAGCAGGGGGCAGTGGGGGACTAGCAGGGGGCAGGGGGGGGGGGGGGGGCTGGCAGGGGGACAAGCAGGGGGCAGGGGGGGCTGGCAGGGGGACAAGCAGGGGGCAGGGGGTTTCCGGGGTTCTGTGCAGGGGGGATGGGGGCTGCATGGGGTCTGTCCGGGGGTGCACATGGGGGCTGTCCGGGGCTGTCCGGGGGTGCACGGGGGGCTGGCCGGGGCTGGCCGGGGGGGCTGTCCAGGGGTGCACGGGGGGCTGTCCGGGGGTGCATGGGGGGCTGTCCGGGGGTGCACGGGGGGCTGTCCGGGGGTGCACGGACAGGGGGGGTGTCCAGCAGGGGGGGTTGGCAGGGGGACAAGCAGGGAGGGGGGGCTGGCAGGGGGAAGGGGGGGGGGGGGGTGGCGGCAGGGGGCAAGCAGGGGGCAGGGGGGTGGCCGGTGGGGCTGGAAGGGGGACAAGCAGGGGGAAGGGGGGGGGGCTGGCAGGGGGGCAAGCAGGGGGAATGGGGGGGCTGGCAGGAGCAGGGGTGGGGTTGGCAGGGGGACAAGCAGGGGGGGCTTGCAGGGGGACAAGCAGGGGGTGGCTGGGGGGGCTGGCAAGGGGTGCACGGGGGGCTGTCCGGGGGTGCATGGGGGGCTGTCCGGGGGTGCATGGGGGGCTGTCCGGGGGTGCACGGAAAGGGGGGGTGTCCAGCAGGGGGGGTTGGCAGGGGGACAAGCAGGGGCGGGGGGGCTGGCAGGGGGAAGGGGGGGGGGGTGGCGGCAGGGGGCAAGCAGGGGGCAGGGGGGTGGCCGGGGGGGTTGGAAGGGGGACAAGCAGGGGGAAGGGGGGGGGGGGGCTGGCAGGGGGGCAAGCAGGGGGCAGGGGGGGGCTGGCAGGAGTAGGGGTGGGGCTGGCAGGGGGACAAGCAGGGGGGGCTTGCAGGGGGACAAGCAGGGGGTGGCTGGGGGGGCTGGCAAGGGGACAAGCGGGGGGGGTGGCGGGGGGGGGACTAACAGGGGACAGTGGGGGACTAGCAGGGGGCAGGGGGACTAGCAGGGGGGGTGTCAGGGGGCAGGGGGGACTGGCAGGGGGGGTGGCAGGGGGGCTGGCAAGGGGACAAGAAGGGGGGTGGCGGGGGGGGGGGGGGGTACTAGCAGGGGGCAGTGGGGGACTAGAAGGGGGCAGGGGGGGACTAGCAGGGGGGGAGCTGGCAGGGGGACAAGCAGGGGGCAGGGGGGGCTGGGGGCTGGGGGCTGTCCGGGGGTGCACGGGGGGCTGTCCGGGGCTGGTCGGGGGGCTGCTCGGGGGTGCACGGGGGGCTGGCTGGGGCTGGCCGGGGGGGCTGTCCAGGGGTGCACGGGGGGCTGTCCGGGGGTGCACGGGGGGCTATCCGGGAGTGCACGGGGGGCTGTCCGGGGGTGCACAGGGGGCTGTCCGGGGGTACTGGCAGGGGGGACTGGCCGGGGGTGGCATGGGGGTGTCCAGGGTGTGTCCAGGGGGTATTTTTTTTTATGAATTTGGACACCCTATAGCCACGGTTCAAAACCGTGGCTATTGATGTATTGCCGCGGTTTTAAACCGTGGCTATAGACATAATGCCACGGTTTTAAACCGTGGCTATAGATTTTGTCCGGCCTTTAGTATAGCCACGGTTGAAACCGTGGCATTAGGTATACAGCCACGGTTTTAACCGTGGCTTTAAACCTATAGCCACGGTTTGAACCGTAGCTATAGAGTTAAAGCCACGGTTTGGAACCGTGGCTATAGGTCTAGGCCTATAGCCACGCCAAACTTGGCCACGGTTCCTCAAACCGTGGCTATTACCTATAGCCACGGTTTGAGGGCCTATAGCCACGGTTTAGAACCGTGGCTATAGCTCGAATTTCCAGTAGTGAAAACTTTTCAAAAGTATCTAAAAATTAATCCATTATAATTCTTGTTTCATGTATAGCACATTTTTAATTCAAAAATTATCAAATGGATGTAATGAGTTATTTCAGGAATGGTTTTATAATTGAAGAAGTTTTTATAGAACAATCACATTGTTTTCAAAATCCCCATTTTCCAACTCATCTTTTAAAATTAACTAAATATTTATATTGTGTAAAATAGGATCTTCATTCTCGGTATGATAGGATTAGAAATTTTATTATTTCAAAATTATTTTCCAAAGGTATAGATGATCCTACCAGTTCTATAAAACTAACATCAATAGATGTTTTAGTCGTTCAAATTTATATAGATGATATAATTTTTGGATCTTCTAGAAATTCATGATGTTTTGATTTTTATAAAATGATGAAAAATTTGTTCAAAATTAGTTCGGTGGGTGAAAATAAATTCTTTCTTGGATTTCAAATATTTTAAAATAAATAAGTAATAATTATGAATTAATTTAAATATACAAATGATATTTTAAAACGTTTCAATTTTGATAGAACTATGAGTAGTGAATCCCCTATGAGTACTACATGTTATTTTCATCTAGGTGATATTGGCAAGCAAACAGATCAAACTATCTATAGTGGTATGATTGGAATATTTCACTACCAGAATGATAGTCGACTTAATATAATGTTTAGTGTGTGTATGTGTGCTCTATTTAAAAAAAATCTAAAAAAGTCACACTTGGTTGAAATCAAATTAATTTTCGAATACCTCAAATATAATACCAATTTAAGTCTATTTTATCCCATAAGATAAGCATTTTATTTATTGTTTTATTCTAATGCTAATTTTGGTTGATGTAAGTTGAATGGAAAGAAGAACTTATAGAAAAATTATCTTTTTATGAAAGCCTTTAGTTTCTTGGGGGTAATGAGATGAAAGATTCTATTTCAATGTCAACTATTTAACCTAAATACATAGATACAGGTAGCTTCTATGCATAAATTTTGTGAATGAAACACACATTACTAGACTATAGATATCAGTTTCAATATTCCCCAGTAAACTCTGGTAATAAAAGTGCTATAAATATTTCTAATAATGTTGTATCACATTATAGAACAATACATATTAATGTACAACATGAATTTTTGAGATATAATTGTCAAAAAGGTGATTTAACTATTGAAAAAATTATTATGGGAAATAATTAAGGTGATATATTTACCAATCCTTTTAATTATGATAGAATTAATTACAGAAAACATAAGTTTTGTATGATTAATTTTGATGAAGTTTAATTTTATAAGAACACACCATTGGGTATGACACACCTTTAGATATAAGAAACTATTGTGGTTATCTCACCATTGTGGATATCTTATAATTTTGGTTGTCTTTGTGTTTTTTTTGTCTTAATGTTGTTATTGAATCACCATTTTGATTTTTACTCTATTGGTTTTCATGCCTTTTCAAATATTCACTTTTAAATATTTAAACCATTGGTTTTTAAATTATTTATAGTTTTTTATGACTTGATTCATCATTTTTACCTAGTTTTTTATTTTGATTTTAGGATCTCTAAAAATACCAATTGATAACTGTGATAGTTTTCCTTTTCCAACACACCCATTTCCTCACAACTTTTCTCTCGAGCTCAGTTGCACCTCGTTTCACTCCTGATTTCAAACATTAACCTCCATTATTCATCTGAGATTTACAAACAGATATATATGGCCAATGTGAATCATTATTATAATTCATTGACGAATGAGTCACTTTTGTCAAATAAACATAAAGGGGAGACTAGTAATCATCTATTTGTCGAATCGATGAATCCTGAGTTAGAAAAATGAGTTTTAGTACCTAAAAAGAATGAGTGAGTTTAATATATTTTTTCAAGTAAGTCATTGGTTCTCAATTTACATTATAATCAATGTTTTTTATGTTGTTATCTTTGAATAAGATACCATTTTATCCGAATATAGTTTAAATTTTTTCCAATATATGGTGTTAGGTTTTAATGATATAGAAGAATATTGGAAGAGAAAAATAATCAGTTGTCACAAAAGATATTTTTATTCAAAATAGTGGAAAAGTTGTTTTGTTGTTCCACATGAATTTTTATATGATGACTATCATGGAACCATTCTTTAAGATAGAAATTTTTTTTAATGATTATTTCTAAACTAAACTAACAAGTGATGGAATAATAAGAATACTTTTAGCTTCTGAGTTTGACGGGTAATGTAGACTATTGATTAAATTTATCCAACACATGATATGCCCAAAGAAATGTGATTTTTTTAACTTTAGGTATCAGTATGTCTATCTATTATGTCTTATGAAAAGGGTAAATAAGATTAAATTATGTAGGTATCTTATAGTTTAAAAGTATGAAATGATCAATCCTACTTTATGATCTAACTCTTGGATTTATCACAAGATGATTTCAAAAATGAGAAAATAAATAGTCCTAGTTGCTGATAATGAAGTGTCAGGTATAGAATTTAGTGGTTTTTGAATCTCAAATTTGATTTGTTCAAGGATAAAGATTAGCTGGAACCCATAGAAAAATGTGTGGGTTTATGATAGTGATAAACTTTATGTTAAATTTAACCATGTTGACCATCATTCAAGGACAAAAGACCTTTTTTATCTAGGTTTGGAACCATATGATATAGTGGTGTATTCTACTGATAAGTAGTAATGTTTTTTTAGTGGAAAATAAGGAGTGGAATATCTAGTATATGAAGGTAGTGACCCTGACCTATATCTATGTTCTCCTACTATCAATTTTGGATCTGCTATCCCTCATAGGACTCAACATAAAAGAGAGGTGTTTGTAAAATGTGATAAGTAAGAGATTAACGTCTCTAGGAAGAATAGTTTAAAAGTAGTTACATGGGATATGATAGACATGTTGATGAAGATGATGAAGATAGAAATGAAAATGGATGTAGAGATGATGATGACGATGATGAAGGATCAGATCCTAATTTTTCAAGTGGGGATATCAAAAGAGATGATGTTGTGACTCTTTAAGTTCTAGTTGTTTCTCATGATTTTTCTGTTTAAATATTAGAAGAGGGACTGAGTTTTTTCGGATAAATGGATGTTACTATAAAAGAGGGACATACCTATGTTGAGGTGGAGAAATCCCCAAGTTATTGAAATTATAAGGTTATTTTTATAGTTGAAAATTTATCTACTAGTAGTAATCAAAATGAATCAGATCTTGATATTGTTGAGAAGATGAGGATTATTTCTGCTGTTGAGAAGCATGTGGCTAAGATTATGGTAAATGTTCCCTTAGTTCATGATCATTTGAAATATTTTATTTCTTCTGTTAAGATTTTAGTTGATCAGAATATGTAGGATTCACCATCTATTGAATAGAGTAAATTTGAGAATTATGTTACTGTAAATGAGGTTATGGTAACTTCCACTTCTACTTCATCAGTATTTGAGATTATTTAAAAATACATCTGATAGATGGATTGATTCCATGATAGAGGAATATTACATATTCTCTCTAAATGAAGGAATTTCATCAAATAATAGTGTACCCAATATTCAAGAAAAAAGAGACCTTTAATGATCAATGTTTGATCAGATTAATGTTGGTAGTTTACTAGAGAGGTTCATTTTTGTAAGAGACCCTAATCCTATTATCTTTCTAGTTCCTATTAACATAATAACCAATGTTTATTTGGAATCTTTCAGTAAAAATATATTGTATGGTTTGGATTTTAAACTAATGAATTGACCTCCTCAAATGTCTATAATCAGTTAGAAATATGCTACATATATATTTTAGTTTTTTATTTAGAACATTCAACCCAAAATTATTCAACATATTAAAGAGGAATAAATTGGAAATACTAGTTTTTATGTCATATTGAATCCTTAAAATCTTCTATAGAAGGAATGAAATAATCTTTTAAAATTGTATGGATTCCTTCCTTAAATTGTTTGAGAATATCACTTCTATAGAATCTAGTTCTACATCACCTCATCCACCTATTTATGATGTTGAGTTTCTCATATCAATGATTAGAGAAGAGAATTGATAGGTTTGAGCTATTACTTCAAGTGATGCTCATTCATATCCTTAATATACCTTATGAAGAACAAGGCATAATAGTGATCATGTTCTCAAACAAGGTACATCTTATGTTCATGAACTCAAAGTATACTTGGATACTATAACCAAGGAATTTATGTATTATCTCTAGAGTATCCTCACTAAGAATTATATGAATCCCAATTTCACATTTTTGCCTGATATTTTGAGGATTCCACCTATTACCCAAGATTTTAGGAAGCATGTCATATAGTTGAAGGAAGTGACTCCAGTTCTTCAATTATTTATGAAGAGAAATGTGACTTTTCCTATGCCATGGAGATATAGGGGATGATAATCATGGTATTAATCCACCTTATGAAACCATTCATTCATGTTCATGGGACTACTATTGGGGATCATGAGTCCATACTAATGACTTTCCATTTGTCTCCAATAGGAACAACACTATGATTCGATGTTGAATTCTCTATTTGGATGTGTGTAACAAGTGTTCTCCTTGATCCTCTTCCATCCTATTTACAATAGTTATCTTTATCTCCTATAAAAACTGTTAGGAACCTCAAACCCATATTTACCTAAGAAACATGATCTATTCTCGGTTTACCTTCAACCCTACCTTGACCTCCTTTGGATAAAACTAATGTTCCTGCAGCACCCTCAATCACATTTGATTCTACCTCATACCAAAGCCATGACAAAAACAAAGAAAAATCACTGATTGTCCCAATTTTTAAACCATTAGATTGTTATTGGATTATATGTTGTTGTCTTTGATGGGACTTTTTTCATGTATATATTTTTCGTGATGAACATCAATAGTTTTTAATGCATCATATCATGATTTTTATTACCTTGAATTCTGTTGTTTTATTTTATTATTCTCTTTTTGATAATCCTAGAAGGGGGAGAACTCTAGTATGGAATTTATCTATGTATGCACATGTGATTTTCATTCATTATCTTTGATACCACCAGTATAAAATGTCGTGATTTATCTTTGATATCTTATGAATGATATGTAATGATTACTTTTTTAAAATTAACTTTGATTCCATGATTTTTTATCATAAAAAGGGCGATACTATTGACCTCGATGTTTTAATAATCACAAAGTTGTGATTTTTATAATATTCATGATTTATATTTTTTCTATAAACATATTATATTCTTAAATAGGTGATGAAATTTTTCCTATGTACTAGTCACCACAGAGGTTGAGACACTGGTGAGAATGAGACCCCATAGAGACTGACTCACCACCAGAAACGTCTCACCATAAGGATGTTATACCATCAGATTTTTTTTTGAAAAAGTATGAGATACCATCAATAATTTCACATTGTCATCTATAATTCAAAGTCATATGTGTAATACTACTAAATTGAAAATTTGAAAAAGTATGAGACACCCATAGCCTGACCTACTATCAGAGGATTTGGGGCTAGAAGAATGACTCACTATGAGCTCAGACACTACTATTATAGAATTTTGGATCAGTTTATAATTTAACACAACTATTATAAGTCACCTCCCATAATGTTTCATCATTCCAAAGCCTCACTTCGAGGAATAGAAACTATTATAGAGAAAGACACACCACCGTAGTCTTGTCACCATTCTAGAACTCACCATCTCTACTTCTCAAACTTGTATTTTTTTAAATTAACTATTTCTAATGGAAATTTTATTTAATTTAACGCTAAGTGTTATTTTAATTATAATTTATTAATCTATAGAAATAATTTATTAAAGGATGTGTCATCCATAAGTATGAGGAGGTGGAAAATTTAAATGATCACGTGGATAACCATTCATTCTACTAATAAAAAGATAAGTAGACTCCCTTATAAGAAATAGTTTTATTTAAAAAAAATAGATACATTTAAAGAGGAACATGATAAAATATATACATGAAATTAGAGTCATTGATAATTTTAAGAAATTAAAAGGATACATATTAATAAGGAAGAAGAAGAAGAACAATACACATTTAGTGTCTTCCAGTACTCTATAATAAAATGAGACTACAACACTCAGTTCTTTTCCAAATTTCAGAAATCTGACTCAAGCTACATTTCAAATTAGTTATAAGGAGTCATGTGATGAAAATCCTACAAGGTCGAGCATTTTTATCTCATTACAAATTTTATATGCTCATTCAATTTATATTATTTCAATTATGAGCAGTGTGTGATATACACAATTTTTTATAATCAAACTATCTCCCACACTAAACAGGAAGATACATAGATATATTATTAGCCTTTGATTACCAAATTTCCCATGAAAATTGCGGTAGAGGTCCTGTGTGAAATTTTATATTTTTTTCTCCCATGGATAATTGTTGAAGAGTCCCTATGTAGTCTAGAAATCATAAACTATTGTAAAACACAATTCATGTTTTGGATAAAATTGTTTATTTATATAAACTTCTAAGAGTAAGATAATCACCAATTGAGGAGGACTATGTCTCATCTTTAGACTGAACTTTTTGTATTCAAAATTCAGCTACATGATTTATTTTTTATCTTTTGAATCTATTATTTAAAACTAAAAATGATTTTAAACTGTAAAATAATTAATAATTTTATAGTTAAAAATTATTACTATTTTTTTATGATTTTAATGATGTAAACCGATTTCATAGGACTATGTAATATTGAATATTATTTAACGATCACCTAATCAATATTTTCAGAAATATTTCAAATATTGAATTTTATAATGATCTTCTGTTTTACTTAACTGGGCCGATTTTAATTTAATTGGGGAAATATTTTTTAAGACATTTAAAGATAATTTTTTTGGGTACTCAATTCACCACCCCTCTTGAGTTACTCACTACGACCAATTGTAATTTTAATATCTTGTATTAAAGAATATAATTAGTACACCCTATCATTTTAAACATTATTGATGATATCCAGGTTGATGATCCATATTTTAGATTTATTGAGCCCCTTAAAGTCTAGAAATCAAGTCACAAATATGAAGTATATGATACTTGTTCTTGGTATAAAGTTGATTAAGTTCAATATAATCATTATATAGACACATTTATCCATATTTATTCTTAACCATGAAGGTTGTTGTACTATTTAGTGAATAATGTGAGAATATAAAACCCATTTATAGATTCTCTTTGAGTTATATCATATATCAATTCAACTCAATCAAGGAAATTCTATTTGGTGTCTTTGAAATAGTGACAACAACATGTATGAGTTCTATTATAAAATAAATCACATTATCTGGGGGATTAATAGACAACCCTTCAAAAAAAATATCAATATATTACACAAAATAAATGAATTTTAATTATTGAGTTTCTAGCAATCCATTTACGCCAAATACTCCCCATCATTGGATATTAATACCCATATAATTGAAGTAATTCCTATAGGGAGATTATAGATATCCTTTTAGTGATGTATAATCATAGGTTAATATAGTATATGAAATATGAATTCCCTATCCCAAAAATTTATAAGAGTGTAGTGAGGAAATCTATTCCAAAAATCACATAAAATATTTGAAAATAGATAATAATGGTATTTGTAGTAATTATATTCCAACAAAAAAATATCACATATGTGTTATAGAATTGGGAAATAGTCATCATTACAATGTGAATTTTCATATATAATTCTAGATCGAAGCATTTTGTTGGTGATTTAATTCCCATAGAAATATTATATATATAAAAGATTGGGTAAAACTAGAATCAAATATATCATTATGAAAATTTCACGATTCAAAACTTTTTTAGATTGACCAAATTCAGTTTCCATGAATGTATATGACATAACGTTTCCCTTGGGATATGTGTTTTCTAATGATTATATTTTTTATTAACCCAAGGATTAGTTTATTTGTATTATATATCAAAATTTCATCATATTTTAAATATTGATTTTTTATTGGTATATTAGGAATAATGTTATTTTCCAAAATAATATTTATTAAAATTATTATTTCTCTTAGGTATATTGTTTCATTATTTCTCCCTTTACCACAAATAAAATATCATGGTGTTCTATTTATTAATTTATTGGGTTCTTATTCCAATATTTTTGACATGTAGGAAGTTGAATATTCATTCCATCGTGGCATTTCCCCCCAAAAAATCCATGAAACTCTATTTTATCTTATTTTATGTGTTTGGATGTTTTATATGGTTTGGTTTTTTAATAAAAATAAAGATATCAATTTATTAGGAACTATAATATTTTCAACAACACATAAAATATGATTATTTTACTCATTAGTATTATCATTTCATTGTCAATTTCTCTATTTATTAACTCAATTCATCATGGTTTCTACCATTTAATATTACAAAAAATAGTTAGTTATAGTATGAATCAATAGAAACCAAAGTAATAATTCGTATGATAAGGTAATTAAATTATATTTTTTCTTAATTAATGATACATTCATTTTAACATATGGCATTTTAGGTTCAGCCTGCATCATGTTAGGGTCAACATATCATCATCATCGCTTTTTATTATTTTGGAAACCCCCCAAAAAGGGGAAAACATCAAAGATAGAAAAAACGCAGGAAAACTGGGAAGGCATGGGGGAGCCCCAAAAGAGACTACAGAGGCATAAAGTAGTATAGACCAAGGGCGTCACAACTGATAAAGTTCATAGATTCAGTGGAAAAGGAGAGCACATCCTCAGGGAGATAGACCTGAAATCCATGCAGATCCATGGTAGCCAGATGATCAGAGACCTTGTTAACTTCCCTCCATGTGTGGGAGAAGACAGTGCCATTGTATATGAGCCTCTTGGACTTTCTCAGGGCATAGTGGATGGACCAGGGAACACTTTTCTTTCCATGCATGGAGTCATGCAAGATGAGGGAGTCAGTCTCAACCGCAGCAAGATCAATATTGCGGAATTTACAGAGGTGGAGGCCCGTCAACATAGACAATGCCTCAGCCAGAAGGGAGTGGCCTCTTCAAGGTGAACAGAGAAGGCGAGAACCACCCAGCCCAAAGGATCCCTAACAACACCACTTCCCTTCATGTCATTCATAGAGTAGGAGCCATCAAAGTTGAGCTTTAAACCAGATGGATGGGGTAACCACTGCACCCAGTGCCCAGTAGGAGAGGAGAGAGCCATCGGAGAGGCCTCATGTAAGGTTCTAAGGGAGGGGGCCTCCAGCCACTTGTTGAAATCATGACTCATGTCCAAAAGCATCAATTTAGTCCTGGCAACCAAGGACCTTCCAGAGGTCGGGTATCCCTCATATCTGGCTCTGTTCCGGGCCATCCAGATTCACCAGCAACCCGAAGCAAGAATGATACCACGAGCTTTCCTCTCTAGCCCAACATCCCCAGCGCCAAGGAACCATCGATCCAGAAATGGGAGTTCCCTCAAATAAGCAACTGAAACACCTGTTAGGGTAAACATATGTTTTTTATGTTATATCCTATTATTATTAATTAAATTATATAACTAAACACCACTCCAATAATAAAATATATGCCCAACCTTAAACTATATACATTTCACAGAATTATACATGAATATTCACTAAATCTAACAATAAATCACACTCTAGGACATATTAGATTAATGTATTTGTAGATAAAATAAAAAACAAAATTATGTTAAAAATAGTATTCTATATATATGATAAATAATCATATCAACTAATAAACATCTATAAACATTTTACATATTAGATTTTTATATTACCTTAGGAATTTGAAATTGTGAAAATAGAGACCTCAACTGATCAGTAAAAGTAATAATAAAAGATAACAGTAAATGATCATAAGTGACTTTAAGATGGATGTGTGGGTATTAGAAATAAATTAAGGTCTATGAACCGAACATAAGAAAATTATACCTAAAAAACATAAATCATAATCCATACATAATAAAGAATTTATTTTTGTATAGTAGAAGAGATGAGTTATATAAGTGTGAAAACATCATTAAATAACAATGAGACATGAATAAATGTCATATAGATATTTAATATCCTATAATAATGGAATAAGAAATTTGAATATACATAAGTTCATAATATCTTTTCATATGTCAGTGATTTTTATGAAAACCAATAATACATTGTGAAGACTGCCCCATAGTTGATTGAATTCAGTATGCATTATATAACATTTAATGAAAGAGTCTTCTAGAGGTTTGTGTTCACTCCCAGTTCCCATATACATCATGGATAGAGTCCCATAAGGATTTGGATTTATACTAAATTCCCATATTCATAATTTAAAGAGTCCCTCTAGGAATTGGGTTTACTCCTGAATCCCATATACATATTCAATAGACTCTTTTTTGGGGGTTTCCTTACTCCTCTTTCCAATATACATAGTTTATAGAGTCTTCTATGTGTATTAGTTCACTCTCGTTTCTATATTATATCATGAGATATAATTATTTACTGAAATTAATTATAGATATATGTAATTTTAAACTCTCAAATAACATATTGAAAAACCATATATATGTTTTTTAAATGAAACAAATTTATAATTCCATCAGGGAAAATTAACTTGTGAGAGAGAAATAGGTTACATGAAATTTTCCGTACGGTGTGATCATAAAATGTCAAAAGATATATAGTTCAAGGAACCATTAGATTATATCCACACTAATAAATATGAAATATTAATGGATTTAAAATAGATAAAAAAACACATTATAAATAAAAAAATTAAAAGAAATAATTAATAAACACTATTTTTTAATAACAATTATTATTTAAAAGGTTTAATTTAAAAAAATATGCTTTCAATAATAATGTGTACATAACCATTTTTTCTAAAATAATGAAAATTTGTAAATGAAGATTGTTAAATAGAACAAAATAAAACAGAGGTTGAAAGTAACCATATAGAAGTCATAAACAAATATCACATTGAAACTATTATAACTAATGTAAAAATAAATAGAAAATTGCCTTAATAAATCAGGGAAATATAGAATAGGCCATAAATGAAATAATATGTAAATTATGGTCATGGAGGAGATAAATTAAATACTAAAAAGAAGAGATTATGTTCGCTCCACTGATAAGAATCCATGGGTTGAATTTTTAACTAAATGAATTTGAAATTTTGAGGAGACATGTAAATGTAAAAAACACATATGAGAAGATATTATAAGGGGGTTTATAGAGAAAAAATGTGATATATCCCTATGAAAAATTTGGTCATAAATAGTCTCGATTTCAATGTGGGTTTAAAATAATCCCTTGAGTATTTAGTAACTTTCAAATCAAATTACCATGAGACAACATAAGATAGAGGATTAAATCCCTTATATTAAATGATAATTATATTAAGAATACATCCATGTAAAGTATATAAATAGAATAAATGAAACCATATTAGGAATGTGGGGAATATCGTAATGAATAGAAATTGAGACAAGGAATTTATTCCATGGACATTCGCTTGGTTTAACACATCTGAACTCCCTAAATAACAAATTTGTGATTATTTTCCATTTAAATATGAATTTTATTTATAACTATTTTACATAATACCATTCATTTATATCACCTAATTAAACATATTTAAATTTTTTATTGTTAAAATTAATTTTTAGGTGTTATATATTTTATTTATCCAAGAATGAATTATTTTAGATATGGAAATTCTAATTCCAATAATATTATAGCTTATGTTTAATTTATTTAAATTGTAAAAGATATAAGGGATTATGTCACTAAGGATTAATCTGTTTAAAATCCTTGAAATATATATATATATATATTATTAATTTATATCATAATTTAAAAACATATCATGAAAAATATTCTTACTACCATAAAAATCAATCAAATATCTCTTCTTCACGTCATGGAGAAAGGAATTAAATGAAAGTGTGATGTCTAATAATCAATTAGTATAGAATATAATAGAATCTATCATGATTAAATATGATATAATCAATATGGAAATGGGGAAAAAAATTTATTTAATTAATAACATGATCTCAAAATAAATCCCTGAATAATATCATCATCATAATCACATTGATAATAATTGTTGAATTATTAGTTAAATAATTACATAATGTTGGAAATTAATAATCATGCTATCAATTTATCATGAAAATAAATCATTATATTTACCATTAACTCCATCATCCATGTCATCTTAGGTACCATCAAGGCCTTGTTCTAAGACATTTTCATTAAATGGGTGGACATAAACAAAAAAAATAACTATTCATGGCAATCTCAAGGGACCTACCAATGAATTTAGGGGATATCTATAACTAGGACCCACCAATCACATATATATGACTAATTAATTTCTCATATATTGAATCAAAAATACAATAGATAATAAATAATAATTATCAATAATTAAATATCTGTATTAAATAAAGAATAATAAACCAAGATTTTTTCTAGTGAAAGAAAAAATTCATAGTAAAAATCCTTCAACATTAATGGTATTTAATAAGTAATATTTAGTTTAGTTAATATTGAAATGGATAATGATGTAGATAATATCTTCATAGAACATAGATTATTACATACAAACATAATGTTCTAAAAACCACAAATCATTAATGAATTAAAGGATACCATGACTTCTTCAAAAAATTAATGTTTTAAAGAAAAATGAATTATTGAATTAGAGAGTAAAATGGAAATGTATCTATAAAAATAACTTTGTATAATTATAATGCTTGTTTTTTTCATAACATAATTCTAAATCACTTCCAGAATAATTCTCAACATTTTATAAAATTGTTCCTTTATATTTTAATACAAATACTAAAAATTCATAGAATAATGGAAAAATGAAGTTCTTAAAAAAACCATGGAATACTATTGATTATGGTAAATAAGGAATAAAATTCATGGGTATGATAAATTTTTTTCATGTTGTGTATGTTAAAAGTCATTTATTTCAAACATTGGAAAATATTTTTTAAAAATATATTATTTATAAATCATTAAAAAGATTCATTTTGAACCACTATAAAAAACGATAATAGAACTATAATAATACAATTTCTAATCATTTTAAATCATATAAAAAATTAAAAAAACAATTTTAAAAATATTTATATAGAATATAAATACAACAAACAAAAATAATAGATATAAGGTAATGTTTTCTAAAAATCATTCTTTTTGACATTTTGATTACTAAAGAGAGTTAAAAATAGGAGAATGAATAGAAACCCTAGAAATAAAAAGATTATAATAAAATATATTGGTTTATAGACACATAATTCATATAAATATTCCAGTGTAAATTTAAATATGATAAATCTTGAATAAGATTTATATTGTAAAAAAACAGTTATGACTGTAATAACATTTGAATAAGAACCCCTTAAAAGAGAAAACATTAATTGAAACATTAAATTTCATGTGTAATGTTTAATTCATGTAATAATATCTCATAGGGAAGTGTATACATCATATTGAGTTAATTAAGTGTATAATATATAATATGTCTCAATATATAGTAATTAAGAAGAAAACCCATTACCAATTATTCTAAATTGGATGGTTGTAGTATATCCTTATGAATATTAATTTTAAATTTATTAAATACAATATTAAGGAAATTTATCATATATATTAAAATTTTAATTTCCTTTTATAATCATTTATCATCTATTCATTGTATTGATCTTTCTTATGTTGTCCACTTAAGGTTGTTCTATAAATTAATCCAAAACTTCATTGGTACATTGGACAAAGTTAATTGTGTTAGGATATGGAAACATTATTTATTTAATGTGACTAATTTCATGAAAATTATTTTTATTCATTGAATATAATTTTATAACCATTCATTTAAGGTTTTAATATAAAAATGAAATAACTCATTCAAGGGGGTGGTATTATGAAAGTAAACTTGACGAAATTTTTGATTTACTATTTGTTAGAAATGAAACAATTTATATAATGATTGATATTTATAAAATAACATTTATATCATAAATATTTCATATATTAATTAAATATATCTTTTCAGAACACCATTTTTCATTGTAATTAAAAATGATTCACATTGTTTCATGGATGTGGGGTTCCACATGTATGCATGCTTGATGTTATCATTTTCTAATGAATGGAATGTTATGAAGGTACATTATTATTTTTCCTATTTAAAAAAAATTATAATTTTATAAGAATAATATATATACATTAATTCATTATTTATAACCATCCATTTGAGTTAGTTATTGAAAATTATTACCATATCTCTATTGAGGAAATAGTATGGAAGTATGCTCAAGATTAGTTTTCAGTTTCCATTAGATAATGAAGATATATAAAAACAATTATATAAAAATAATATAATTTCAGTTTATTGATGAAAATAATTTCATTTAAATATTATATATATGAAAAATTCAATGCATGTTGAATAAGTAATAAATTTATTGGAATCAGTCAAGATGATTACCTCTTCCTTTGGAAAAATTAATTTATTACAAATTCTTCCTTCATGAAGTAATATTTTAGGAAAAGAACCCTCTAGGGTGTGTACAAGGATATTGGTAATAAATTTTTACAATTTATTTATATATATAGGTTAATCATTATGTTTATATAACTGGGAGTAGGAGGCACTTTTTGGTAAGTTATTTGGGAGGAGAACATGTTAATAATCAAAACATCATTAAATAATATATATCGTACTCAGGTAATGTATTCTAAAATATTTATATTTTAGATTATATGATTATTAAGGTAAATGTAAACCCATAGAATGATATTTTTGCCTATTTAATACCTTTTTAAAAAAATGAAAAAATTACATATCAAAATAAAATATATAAAAAAATACATTCTAAACTATTCACAAAATTTGACATGAAATCGATAAATATTAAATTTTAATTCAACTATAAATACATAAAATATAACTAATACATTTTAAATATAAATTAAATTCATGGAATATAATAATCTATCATAAAAATATTTATTTTAATGTTCTTAAAGTCATTAACCTTCTTTCTATATTTCTTGAACACACATTGTTTCAGTGATGTGTAATCATTAAAGTTAATTATACCGTTATAAAAATATAACATAATAAGAATAATTTATAAATATTAAAAATAACCATTTTTTCTGAAAAAATGCGGATAGTTTTTTTTTCAATTCTTGATTTTAGGTGATCAAGGATAGTCAAACAATCGTTTTCATATTGTTTTCCATTTTTCTCACCAGTGAAAACCCCAATGGTTCCCACATTCATGAAAAGGAATACCTATATTCCAAAGGAAGTTGATCAATTTGGGTGTCAAAACAAATGATTATTTTCAACTCACATTGTTCCTGAAAAATGTATCTTATGCTAATCTCACCTTTTAAGGGGAAATAATTCATATTTCATATTTCAAGACTCATACAATGTGTAAAAGTAGGGGATGAAACCAATGATCAAGTAGGAATCCCAAACTACTCAACCATATTTTTTCTTTTGTGACCAATTATATATTAATTAAATAAATATATAATGAATGAAGTAATTCTTGTGTGGAACACCCACCAATAAATATGACATACAATTCACATTAAAGTATATATGTTAGTTCATCATGAGATAACCAGGACACCAAGACACCTGACCCTACCTTATTCAACACCGTTATGAAAGGAAGGAAGCCACTGCATACCATAACCCAACCGTTAACTGAAGATTTACTGCAAGGTTCTGTCCAAATCCTCAACCACTAACTAAAGGAGTAGAGTATGATATCATGTTAAATCTTATCCATTACCCAATGGTGTAGGGATTGTTGTCCCTAAGTCTCAACCCATCATATCCCACTCAAAAGTTTTTTCATTCCAAGAATCCATGATATTCATTCATAAAAAGGAATTGATCACATGAAGTACCCTATCCAACCCATATCACCCTAGGTAGGTCACATATCTCATATCAAGAAACACCTTATCAATCATTTTTGTCCTTGGAATTCACACACAACTAGGAACCCACCTTTCCCAAAGGCCATCCATGTTCCATGTCACACTTTTTGGTGATAGGGTTCAATGTCTTACTCTAACAGTAGTATTCATCACTTATTAGAAGCATAGAATCAACACACATAATAAAAAAAATCATGAAGTTCATGTAGATCATATCATCTCTCATAAACTCATAGCTCATGTTCAATTCAATCAACACATAGCCTTACATCTCAAACCCATCCTAAAACCATCTCAAAAATATAATAGTTTTTTATTATCCATAATGAATAATCCAAAATCTATATACTCAAATAAATTTCATTTCAAACAATGAAAAAATTCATCAATCATACACACCACTCAACCCAAATAAAGGTACATAAACCACTAAATATTTAGAAAATAGTTCATTTCCCATATAAGGTGAAATGGATAAAATAAAATTTCAAACCACACCCTTATAGATTTTATTTATGACCCAAGTGAACATATTTTTTATTATAATTTATAAATTGAATCACATTCCAAATTACTCTTGTTATTCACAAATCCAAAAAACATGAAAAATGAATTAGAAAACATTATGACCATTTTAAAATACCATGGAAATTTCATTCTTAAATAAATAATTTCTTTTTAAAAATCACATATACATTTATCAACATTTTTTATAAAAATTTTAAAAATAAGACACTTTTTCTCTTTAAAAACAAACACCTGTAACCATGAAAATAATAAATAGGTCTAAAAAATATCATTTTACCAAGTCTCTTCTCTTGAGTCATGTAAAATGAAATAATGTTTATGTTGAATATTAAAATACTACAATATCATCCATGTTTTGTTTAAAAAATTATGAAGACAAATATTATGCAAAAAAATATAATAATTATCGTATATTAGTCCAAAAAAGTAAGAATATGAATTAGTAATTTTAAAGACTCCTACCCCAACTGACAATACCATAATCCATATGAAGATCATATCGACATCATATAATACTATAAGGAACAATCTAATCAATAAAAACATTTAATTAATAAATAAAACATTTAAACCCACAAACATAAAGTGTAATAATTGACACCAACCACACCACATGACCTCACATCATCAAAAACAAGAGAAATGGTGTAAAATCCAATCCCAACAACCACAATGAACTAAGATACACAAAATAGCAAAATTAAAAACATTAATTGACACCTAATATCACCAAAAATCATAGAAAAAATTAAATAAACTCATAGAGAAACAAAAATAAATGTGAATAAAGGTTGGTAGCCTAATTATCACCTCTCCGGACATCCTCTATAATCCACACAAAAAATCCAGGAAAATTGGGATGATTTCACCATACTTTTGTAGAATCATTCCTCCAACTCCCATGAAGGTGAACAAATATCATGAAAAACAATGGATAAATGTAGTACCCCCCAATATAAAATAAATAACCAATTCTATGTCTTTTTATATATGTAAAGTGGTTGGGTAATGTTTGGAAGAGTTTTTAAAGGTTTTGGGAAGGTTTGTATGATTTTATAAGGGTGAACGGTTTGAGAAAAAATAGTGGAAACCATGAAACAAACCCTAGAAACTGGGAATATTAAGGCAGAGGCAATGGAGATACAACAAAATTAAGGTGCCCCATTTCCATATTGTGTGTCTAGACTAGGTAAAACATGCCATATGAGGTTGTGGAGCTTTTCATGATTGGTATATTGTTTTTTCTAATCATGAAGGCCAACCATTCTTGGAACCCTCTTGAGATAGTACCATGTTCATGGTTATCGCATGTATTATCTAACCGTGTGGATAACCCATGCACAAATTTTAAAAAGGTGTTATTAATAATGGGATTGCTCAGGATTTTACCTGAAACACACCCATTTCATCTCCTGTAAGAACCCTACTCATCATTTTACTTCTTAGGGGTAAAGAGGTTATCCCACTCATTTTAGTAGTGAATCGAATGGTTTTTAAGGTGCTTTGAAGGAAATTCTTCCCTAGTATGTCTCTCCTCTTACTTGTTTCTTTGTTTTCCTTAGATCTAGTTATCTATATCTCTCTTGGTTTCCTAGATCTACTTCTGTCACATGTATATTCAAGGTAGTTGTTCCCTAAAATGATAAGAGTTTAGATTTTTTTATGTAAAGGAATGATATCTAAGGTGGTTCTATGGATTTTTAACATATATTTGAGGTGTGTCTGTGTGTTGTTTGATTTCACAAAAACTCTAAGGTGGGTTCAAGGGAAATGTGTGGATACTTTTTTAGAGATGTGATTAACAATAATGTATTTTCTTATTTTCTCCATGTTTATTTTTTCAACAGAATAATAAATCTATATAAAGGATTCATTTTGAAAAATGATTTTTGTTCAAAAAAAATATATATGTGAAGTTTGTGCTATATGAAATTTTCATTCGTGTGTTGTTTTATATAAACAAGTATGATTATAATGTGGGTTTATCAACTTCTAATTTATAACACTGACTGATGCTTTTTTCTCAACACTGGAGAACATTTATTTGTATATTAAAAGTATTAGATTTTCTTTGCGCATTCTTATTTCTCAGATTCTAAACATGTTTATATTGAGGAAACATGGTTTTATCCTATTTCACATGATTATTATTGTTTTGAAATTTCATATTCACTTGAGAAATTAGATAACTCTCAATGTTTTCTATTTTTTGGTTTATCATTTTATAAATTTTTAGACTATATGATCAATCATTATTTCCTATCATGTTCAATCTTCTTCATATGTGTGGATCCATTTTGATAAACTTATTTAGAACATGATAACATTGTCTCTTTTCCCTTACCACTAATTAAATAATTTTTACTAGGATTCTAAGTCATACATATGATATCTCCATGACCAACATAATTACACCTTCAAAACACTTCTTCAACTAATTTTGATTTTTCTTAGGAAATCTATTAGGATATTCTTTAGATATGTCAACTACTAATTCAATTATACTATCTCTTTCATGGATGATTTCAATTTTTAGTTCAAATTTTCTATCATAAACTTTTTAAATCTTTATTTCTATTTTTAAATATTCTATCCAAAATAAATTTTTTGTTTTATTGAAAATCAACATTAAGGGTATGTGGGAACCAACAAAAACATCCTTTAGCATCAAGTCACACCCTCACAAATTTTTATATATTCTATTATGTAATGCCCCAACCCCAGTTACCCATAGTCGGTGCATTATTACATAACATTGCCATGATCACAAAAGATCAAGTCTCGAAAGACCGATTAGTTTAGTAGTCTTGGAAACAATAGATATATTCATAAGTCTTACATTACATCATAAAGTAAAAAAACTACAACAACATCTTGTCTTCATATCCCCTCATACTATCTGTCACGACCCATCCTCGGGGCCCATGTCGTGACTACCCCAAGCCCACCTTCCATAGGCCAGGGGCTGGCGACTAGCACCAAAGGCATAAATCCCGATAACTGGGAAGGTATTGCCTTTATAAAAGGAAAAAAACACCACAGAGTACAAGTCAAAGTAAAATACTAAGTAAAACTGAAACAAGATGTGCTGAAAGTAAAGGAGCCGGAAATACAAGCCCAACTATAAAGTACAAGGAAAAAGAAAAAACAGCCGGAAGGTGACAAGAAGCTCCTGGATCATCCACCAAGGATCCTACCTAAAGGGTAGGTACAGATAGCGCAGCTCCTGGATCATCCACCATGGATCCTATCTGAAGGGTAGGTACATATAGCGCAACTCTTGGATTGTCCACCACAGATACTGTCTCGTCATGAGGTCCACCTCCGGGTACTGTTCAGTCCTCAAACACTCGGCCTCTGTCTGCGCTGCCCGTCGTCTACAACCAACACAACGAGGTGCGGGCATAGCCCGTTCAGGGATGAGTATAACGATACTCAATAGGGACCCCGAGAACCTCAAGGTCTCACTAAATCAAACAAGTATAACCATAAGGAAGATCTCAACAGATAACTTCTACTCAGGTATATTCCCATACATATACCCAAGTTATCAAGTAACCCATCTCAATCATGAGGAAACCCAAATATTATGAAATCGACGGATAACCACTACCCAGGTATATGCCAATACATACACCTAAGTTATTAAGTGACCCATCTCAATCATGATGTAAACACAAAGGTCATAGACTCAGCTCAAACCAGGGTTTTCATTATTGAAACTGTAACTGCTGAAGAGCCCCATCTCTGGAGTGTACAGTGGTTCTATCATGACTCTGAGGTACTGCCCACTAACCTAAGACTGTTGAGGTACTCCTCCTGTCTAGTACCACGGGTCAGCCACCCAAACACAGTAGTGCTTCCCACCGGGGTATTCCACCGAAACACAGTAGTGCACACCCCCTAATAGCCTGCAGAGGTACTCTCCGGACGAGTGTCGCGGGTCTGCACCTAAACTCAGTAGTGCTCTGTCCACCATGGGTCTGCACCCAAAAAAAGTAGTGCTATGTCCGCCATGGGTCTGCACCCAAACAAAGTAGTGCTCCGTCCACTGGGCTAGTCGACTCACTCCAAGTCGAGTCGGTTAAGCAGTCGTCAGGTCTCAGCTGGCTACACGGTCTCCGTACTCCGCACGCTCGTCTCCGGGAGGGTCCGCCCCACGAACTTCTAGTCGATACGCCAAGTATCACAAGGTCCCACAAAGAAGTATCTAAAATGACCGCCTCGTCATAGGGGTCTCAACGCAAGAGACGGCGCGTCAATCAGACGCTCGGTCTATGAGTTATTAGCTTTTTCGTCCCAGGGGCCCGGTTGAAATTCGGGAATAGTCCAACCCAGCCACTATCCAACAGCATCCAAATCTCAGGAAAAGTAAGCCAAAAGTTCTGTCTCATCATGTGGAATCCAACAAAGTCGACGACACGTCAATCGGACGTCTGGAGCTCATGATATAAGTGTTTCCGCTCCGAGGGCCCGGTTGGTTTCGTGTTCAAAACAACCCGGCCATACCCAAAGTTCTACAAAACCCGGAGTGTAATATACCGAAACTACCACCTCGATCCAAGGATTGCTACGCAACTAACATTTTGTCGATCGGGGGTCCGTTTCCCAAGTTATGGGCAAATGATTGAAAAAAGTCCGAAAATAGGGGGTTCGGGCCCGGTCCGACCCGGCCCGAGACCCCCTGGGTCGGCCTGAACTGAATCGACCCGACCCGGGTCCGGGTCCGGCCCATTTGGGCGTGGCCCGTCCCGGCCTGGGCGGCCCAGCCCGGCTGGCGGCAGGTTGGCCTGCCGCATTTGAGCGGCCAGCTCGGCCAAACGGCCGAGCGAATTGAAGGGGGGGAGGGGGGGCGTTGCCCCCCTGTTTGGAAACCGCGGCCCCCATGTGGGGGCCGCTCCTTGCCAGCGGACGCGGCGACCCGCCACGTCTCCCCACTGAATCTCGTGCAGCCGGGGGATCCCTCCTCCGCCGCAGTTGCGCGCCACCGCCTCCGAGCGGCCGGTTGGTGCCGGCCGCCGCGCCGGCGTGGCGCGCCAGCAGCACCTTCCGCGGACCACCGGAGTTGCTCCGGTGGTCCGTTTCCAATTTCGTCTTCACCTGCGGTCCTCCCGGGACCTTCCCTTCACTATAAATTCTTCAAATCTCCCATGCGGCTTGTTCTTCCATGGCCCATTGATCCGTACGCCAAAAAAAATCACGTCTCTTCGTTGTTTTCCGGGGCGGCGCGACGGCGCTGCGGCTTTGTTCGGCTTCAACGGCGCAGCACGACGGTGTCGCACATCCTTGCTGCATGATCCTGCATTGTGAGACGGCACTCCACCATCCCCATTACCAACCACAACAAAATTAAGGGAGGTGGTTCGGTTGTGTTTGTGCGGTCCGGCCCCCTCCAGTTAATCGATAGCAAGCAGTCCAATTTGAAACGAGGAACGACGACAGATATAATCACGAGAAACAACAACAATAAAACCCCTACCTCAAGCATTGTCATCGAACAAGATCTGTCGCGGAAAGGGACATCGCGGAATTGATCGTCGTGGAAGAAGAGGATCTTTGGCATTTTTTGATCTCCAAGGAAGGCGTCTTTTGCCGTCGTCCGTCGTCGGAGGTCGGCGTTCCTCGTTGGCGGCGGTGTGTTCTTCGCGTTCTTCGACGAAGAATGAAGAACTCCAAGACTTCTCTTTTCTCCCCAAAAACTCAGCACAACAACCCAACAATAATAAAACAAGACACCTCTTATTTTATTACTCAAGCCTTATGTTTGAAATTCAACAATTGAATCAATCAATTAATTGAATTAATTGAGGAGTTTAAACCGCCCAATTAATGAGGCGTTTATTATTCAGTTAAAATGCAAGAGTTGACTTACATTTAAAAAGGGGTGTGCAGGTGGGTTACCTAATTAAAGGTGGGTGTTTCGTGGAAGTTGAAAAGGTGGAGCTCGTGTGGGCCCCACCCAACAAATATCCTACCTAGTGAAGTAGGATGTAGTGGGTCCCACTTCAACCACTTATCTTATGTTAAACAACTTAAAATAAAATAAATTGGTTACCGCATTTTATTTTATTCATTTACTTAACCCCAAAATTGTAAAACCACACCCGAGCAAACGCAACTCCGGAAAAGGTGTTCCTAAGCAATTAATGGTGCTATGATTCCATCGGTGCCCTTGGATTTCGATTCCGAGTACCGGTTCAAAGGTAGGAAAACCTGCTCGTTCGTTCACTGAACGTACTCGAGCCAAACTTCGGAAAATGATTCCGAGCACACCGGGCATCGGAATCAGGCGCCGTTAGAAACTGTGTTCTTGTAAAATCCCAAAGAAAATTAGGAAAAAATTTCCCTTGAATTTTACGGGTCTTTATACTATCCCTGTAGGTCATTCATAAATTACTTCTTCACATCCTGGAAAAAATAAAACATTAAAAGGGGTGAGCTCAGATGCTCAGTAAAGAAAACAATATAGCAGAAACATTCATAGATAAGAATAAACATTTAAGGCAATGTATAACTAAAACAAACTCTTTTTAAACATGAACTTCAATATAATATGGAAAAGATAATATGAAATAATTCCATTTACTTATTCACATGGATATTCTATTAGTCGAATAACCACATGCAATATAAATAACCACTTTCATAATGATGGAATGCATAATGCCAGACTATCATAACAACATAGTCAAGACCTCATGCCAAGACTACAAATAAGATTAAATCAAGGCCTTGTTCCAAGACACTAGTTTGTCTCATGAGACCTACCGATGCATCGAGGAGCTATAGCGGGCTACACCCATCACTTACTAAGTCCAATTCATTCCTCATATGAAAAGTTTGAAACATAACATAAACATTCGTATTAAAACTAGCATACAAAATGTCAATACATTAACCACAAACCATGAATGGTATAAAAATAGCACATCCACAGTCAAACATAACTCATTCGATACAATATGTAAGATTTTATTGTATTAGATTAACCTCAATCGATAATAATGAAGGATATTTACATAGATTAAAATAATCATCAAACTATTGAGAGAAATATCCCCATTTTTCTTGAAAACATTTAAAAGTCACACTATCTGTCAAGAATCCATTTAAAATAGATTTTTTAATCTAAGTGTCCCATACCACTTTGAAAGTTTTAAAAGGAATTTTGATTTGAAAACTTTAACGTTCATATAAATAAATCCTTAAAACCATTTTTAAAATATAGACAATAATGAGATAGATTTAGAATAATAAATCTTTAAAAAAATTAAAATAATATTTTAGTTAGAGTTCCTAACCAAAACAGAGACACATTAATAAAAATAATTTAGGTATTAAAAACATTTTAATATCATGAGAATAAAGGTATTCATGATATACTATGTAAAATTACATTATATACACCATATAAAAGTGATTTGGTGTATAAAAACAAAGTATTCTCAATGGAATGTAAATTGAGATGAAATCTCTCATAAAGGTCGTATCCTTAGGTTAAGGATAAATCAAAGAAATAATTATGTGTGAAAAATATAAATACATTCAATATGATTGGATACTCATTGTAAAACAATCAAAGGACATTTACACATATTCTCGTAAAAGCAACACCAATGAATTGGAAGTTTAACTCAACAAATTGAGATTGAGTAAAAATTACTCTTATCAAGTTCATACAGATGGCTTGAGAATTTATCAATGGAGTTATTATGTGTATAAAAAGTATATCCACAGAAATGGGAGTGTAAATTATGACTGAATCAAATGAATAGTGATTCCACACATAATCTTGGAGTATAATAATCAATGAAGTATGCGTATA
The DNA here is from genome assembly GCA_963277665.1 of Viscum album. Lineage (NCBI taxonomy): Eukaryota > Viridiplantae > Streptophyta > Magnoliopsida > Santalales > Viscaceae > Viscum > Viscum album. Next base: position 405,930,193 of record OY728129.1, on the reverse strand, counting down.
GCCGAATTAGTGGAAGTTGAAATTTCAAATTCCCTTATCGATTTGGTAACTAACGAAACATACACCCATGAATGAAGGATCATACAATGATGATGTAAAAATCCATAAATTAAAGTATATTGCACAATGAATACAATCATGGTCAGAACACACACCACATGCAATAAAAAAGTTGTGAATAATGGGAATCTCACGGAATTAAAAATGAGATAAGAAACCCCTTAATTTGTACTTTTTCCTTGTTCGAGGGTATGTTATCCTCATGTATGATTTTGAAATAATTTTTATTGAATTATAAAAGAATCATATGCATTAATATGATATCATATATCATCTTTTAACATTTATTTGGTAATAATATCTTAGTATTATCGTCGTTTCGGGTGTTAAGTTACTCATTTTCTTTTGTATGTTTTGTTACATAAGTCATGTTTATTATGGATAGGTTGTATCTTATTCATATATAGAATTATATAAAGTCCTTAAACATTATTTTTAATCATAAAATGAGAATTAGACTTGTATGGATGCGATGGGGAATGAATCTCATTGTGTTCGTGGAGACGGTAGTCCGTACGTACGCATGAGCGATAATATCATTATTTTGATATTAAAATCATATATAATTGGACATTATATCATATATAAGGAATCATTATCATCTTATACTTATTATTTACATGAATTACACATCATTATTATACCCATCCAAATAATAATGTATTGAATAACAATTACACCACGACGTGGAGACGGTAAGCCGTACGTACGCATGTATGGTGACATGTCATTCAAAGGATGGATAGAATACTGAATATTGTTGTACCATATTTATAATAACATCAAATTATATAGAAGATATTGGAGTTATTATTTTATAATGGAAATAACAATGAAAGAAGAAGATGAAGAAGAAAGGAACTTGAAAGAGTGTTGTGAAGACATTACCTCTTCTTCAGGTTCTTCCTTTTGATTTGATCAAAATGGATCCTTATGATGGCATTATGATCAAACTAAGGCATCTAGGTTGAAGTTAGAGAAGTTTAGAGAATATTTTGTCAGGGTTGTTCCGATCCAAAAGGATTTGAATGTGTAAATTAGAGAGAAGGGGGAGTACCCTTTTATAAGAGGGGTGAGGGGCACCTTCGGAAAAACTAGAAATATTATTTTATAATAAATTCATATTCAGTTTCTAATGGCTCCAAAGTGGATTATTTAAAGGTTAAGGTGGGTATGGGTCTAAATAATTTCAACCAATAGATTTTGGACAGGTTTGGGTCACTATATTAACCTTATCATCTATATTTAACTCTTAGTTAAATAGTTTGACATTTACCATGTCTCTTTGTATTTTTTATATTATATAGTTAATAAACATCATATATACCTCCAAGAGACACCCATGTGGTCCATAAATTAAACAAATATCATTATATAAGTCCTTTGGCCAATCTTTACATTTTTAGGAATAGAATATCAATTAATAATATAATATTTGTTTTAAAAACTCTTTTAGGTCAATTTTAACACTATTGGGTATTTTGTTTTTGATAATTCCATAACAACATTGTTAATTATAAGTGAATTTATATAAACAATACTAATATGTCATATTAAATTATAAAATTAGTGTAATTCATAAAAAGTTTCAAATTACATTTATTTTTATATTTATAATATCAATTATTTTAATATTTCATTAATTAGGTAATTATTGCATCACCATTGTGTCATAAATAAAGTAAATAATTTAATGTATAGAAATTATAAACAAAATACCATTATGTAGGAAATAATTTTATTATTTTAATGATTATTTATAATTGAATTTATATTATGTATAACCCTATATGAAAAATGTTTTAGTTATTAAACTTTGATTTTATCGCTTTTAAATCTTCTTTGAATTAAATAATAATAAATGTCCTAATCTAATCCAAGTGGACCTAAATGATAATATTTTATTCATAAGGTTGTTTTTAGTCCAGATACACTTGTCAAATAGAATTAGGACTTGTGTTAGGGTAATATTAATATCATTTTAACCCTTAATTATCCTATTTACTTTTAACCGTGGTAAATAAAGTAAAAAAGTTACTATTCACCAAAAATTATTTTTTATCTTAATGAACCACATTTTACTCCTTGATATTAACTATTTCTATTGTAGTTTCAAAATTCCACTCACAGAAGCAGTAAAATTAAGTTTTACATAAATTTCCAAATTCTCCTGGGAGGTGGGTAAAAGATGGTGAAAAGTTCAATAAACTTTTTATATATCTAAAATTATTCTAAACTAACTCTAATGAATTACATTGACCTTATATAGGTATTATGTATCTATTTTGACCTTAATTAAATTTAAAAAAAAGAAATAATTATTTAAATAAAAAATCAGTTTTAAACTATAACTCAGTGTTTTTTTACTATTCATCAAAAATTGAATGTTTTCAGAAAAATACCAAAAATTCAACATAAAGTAATTTCTATATTATGAATCCAAAAATGAAGTTCATTTTTATATTTAAAATTTATAAAATTCCAAAAAGTGGGTATTAATATTCATAACGACTAGATTGATTGGTTGTGGTGTGTGTTAGAACTCGAAGTTGCGTACAACACACGCTACTGTATTATTCAAAGAGAAGCGTATCATGGAAGCTTGGGGTGTTACATTATCCCCTCATATAAAATATTGCGTCCTCACACTTTTTAAAATTGGACTTGGGAATATAATGGAAAATTCCACATCATAAAAAGAGTTAATAAAAGTATCACTTTAAAAGAAAGTAAGAGAAGTAAAAAGGTCATTGGAGGTAACCTATACTAGGATTCCATGTAGAAAAACATGGATATGGATGTTAAAATATGTGTCAAGTTCTGATGGATAGGGATAGAGAACATGATCAAGAGAAAGTTAGCAATAAGAAAACCACAAACTTTTGATGTGACAAATAGTCATTAGTTTCCCAGTAGGAAATGTAAATGGACAAAAAATTTATTGTTTTAAGTTACATTACATAAAGATGAAGAAATTCATTTCTAAGATTGACTATGAACATAAAGAGATATACATAATGTTTTAGTAAAGTTTCATTCTTTAATAAATTCTTACTACTAACTCATTTTTCAACGATGAGTATTCAAGAAGACTTGGTCACACTGGAAGAGATAGAATAAACTTCTTATAGAATCACATGATCCAAGAAGGATAAACTATATATTTTCATTGTATTTAGAGATTGATCAAAACCAAAATGGTTAGTATAAGATCTGATGATCCCCCAAAATGATATTCCTTTAGAGAAAGAAACGTTGATCTTAATTTTTAAAATTAAACCAACAACAACCTAAAGTTAAATAAATACCATTCAATAAACAATTGTCCTTAAAATCCTTCAATATAATCCAAAATATTATTGTAACCCAAAACATAGAAGAATTTGGTTATGTAGTCTTTCACTTTAAATTTTATCTCCAAATGACATCGACCACTCTTAAAGTCACATACATAAATGTAATTAACCTAATCACGTATTCTCTATTATAGGTTAATCATTTCCATAAATAACCCAAATCACTATAAATCCACAATATAAACATAGATAAAAATCTACCATTACTCCTCAAATGAAATCTCATAGTATTCTATTTTCCATTGGCATATTTTGTTCCCAATAGAGCGAACGTCTTCCAAAATAACATTTATCACTTAATCACCAAATCATTTTTCTATACTAAGGGTATTAATTTGATAAGACATAAGATCCCAAATAAGCTTATTATTGATCAATAAAATCATTTAAATAAAAATAATTAGTCACACTAACCAGGGACTTCACGTAGTCCAGTGGTGGGTGATAAATCCCAATCGCACTTTGGTTGTGGGTTTGATTCCCACAGCTTTGTCCAATGCAACGGGTTGTCACACGGTCTGCGTGTTTTCCTTTTTCAAAATCTATATTTTATAACATTACCAAAATGAGATAAATTACCCAAAATAATCATAATATAATTTAACCAGAATTTTTATCTCATAACTTGCATTTTAATCCCAAAATATTATTATTTGTAATTGCCTCAAACCTAAAGATCATATAAAAAAATGGTTATTTATAACTATATCCACAAGAGAAAAGATAATTCTTCCTCAAATATCATTCTCACATGGAAAACTGTATGGTTACAAATATAATAGAAAATTATTCAAAAGTAATCTCGTAAACAAGGAGCACTAATACTTTTAAACATTTCTCTATCCATTTATTTCCACATAACTTATTCTTTGACCAAGAAAATATACAATATAATAGGGCATTCACTCGGGTAATGTCCAGGTCCCCTAAATTTATGACAAATGACTCTAAATGGATTCTTTGGACCATTTTTATTTTCTTCAATAATACTCTTCGTTTTTCTTCAGCAATTCTTCACTTTATGTCCTTCTTTCCCATACGTAAAGAATTTCTTTGATCCATTGAGACACTTTCCTGGGTGTCTCCTTCCACATTTCTTGCATGATGTAAATTGAGGATTCTTCCCTCCATGGTATCCACTACTGGAGATCTTATCATTCATCACCTTTCTCTTCTTTGTTGAGTCTGGTAGTTGGTTAATATATATATTGTTGATCATATTTTTGGAAAACTGATTTGGAAAGAACATGATATCTTTAACGCCTATCAACATTCCATATTGTTACTCATTTACACCATCGTTCCCAACTTGTAAATCATTATCAAAGTTACTATGACTTCCTTGGAATCCATCCATTGACTAAAACCAGAAAGCATTGTGTGAGTAACAGTAGTCATAAAATAATTTAGAGAATATCATGACACCATATTCTTAATTTGAAACACCTTCGGATTAACCAAGGTCATTTATTCTCATCTTATATTAAAATACTTCAAATTGGTTTGAAAAGAAAATATAAATTATCATATGCATATCCCCCTGGAGTGTCATAACCAAGAGTGCAGCAAGGCCCGTTTTCGTGCACCAGTTCCCGTTCGAGTATAGCTCAAATTAGTGTTTTCGAGTTTTACCCCTAGGTACATCTGTTCCAGAGCCGCCTCTACCTACTCGTATCCAGACAGAGATGTATTGCTTGAAAAATTCACTAAATCTATACAATACCAAAATTCTAGGATGTTCTTCTATACTAATCCTCAAAGTCTATCTTAGGGCTATGTGCTCTAATCAGAGTTTATCTAAATCTAGTTTTCAAGGTTTGTACTAAACTTCCTCTGATACAAACTGTAACACACCCACCCCAGTTACCCAGAGTCGGTGCATTATTACATAACATTGGCATGATCACAAAAGATCAAGTATCGAAAGGCCGATTAGTTTAGTAGTCTTGGAAACACTAGTTATATTCATAAGTCGTACATTACATCATAAAGTAAAAAAAACTACAACAACATATTGTCTTCATATCCCCTCATACTATCCCTGCAAGTCATTCATAAATTACTTCTTCACATCCTGGGAAAAATAAAACATTGAAGGGGGTGATATCATATTCTCAGTAAATATAAAAATAAAGTGGAAACTTTCATAGATAAGAATAAACATTTAAGGCAACGTATAACTAAAACAAAAGCCTTTTAAACTTGAACTTCAGCATAATATGGCCAAGATAAAATGAAATAATGTCATTTACTTATTCAAATGGATATTATACTAGTTGAATAACCACATGAAATATCAATAACCACTTTCATAATGGTGGAATGCATAATTCTAGACTATCAAAACCACATAGTCAAGGCCTCGTGCCAAGACTACAAATAAGATTTTGTCAAGGTCTTGTGCCACGACACTAGTTTGTCTCATGAGACCTACCGATGCATCGAGGATCTATAGAGGTCTCCACCCGTCACTTACTAAGTCTAATACATTCCTCATATGAAAATTTTGAAACATAACATAAACATTTCTATTAAAACTAGCATACGAAATGTCAATACTATAACCAAAAACCATGAATGGTATAAAAATTGCACATTCACAGTCAAACATAACTCATTCGATACAATATGGAAGATTGTATTGTATTAGATTAACCTAAAATGAGAATAATGAAGGATATTGACATAGATTAAAATAATCATCAAACTATTGAGTGAAATATCCCCCTTTTTCTTGAAAACATTTAAAAGTCACACTATCTGTCAAAAAGCCATTTAAAAATATATTTTTGAATCTAAGTGTCCCATACCACTTTGAAACATTTAAAAGGAATTTTTATTAGAAAACTATAACGTCCATATAAATAAATCCTTAAAATCATTTTTAAAACATGGACATTAATGAGAGATATTTAGAATAATAAATCCTTAAAACATTTTAAAATGATATTTTAGTTAGAGTTCCTAACCAAAAGAGAGACACATTAATACAAATAATTGATGTAATAAAAACTTTGTAATATCTTGATAATTAATGGATTCATGATATACTATGTGAAAGTACAGTATATACACCATATAAAAGTGATTTGGTGTATAACAACAAAGGATTCTCAATGGAATGTAAATTGAGATGAAATCTCTCATAAAGGCTGTATCCTTATGTTAAAGATAAATAAACGACATAATTATGTGTGAAAAATATAAATACACTCAATATTATTTGATACTCAATGTAAAAAAAAGGAAAGGAAATTTACACATATTCTTGTAAAAGCAACACCAATGAATTGGATGTTTAACTCAACAAATCGAGATTGAGTAAAAATTACTCTTATCAAGTTCATACCGATAACTTGAGAATTTATCAATGGATTGATTATGTGTATCAAAATTATATCCATAGAAAGGGGAGTGTAAATTATGACATAATCAAATGAATAGTTATTCCACACATAATCTTGGAGTAAAATAATCAATGAAGTATTCTTAATGTCGAATGAGTGGAAATTGAAATTTGAAATTCCCTTATCGAATTGGTAACTTACAAATCATAAACCCATGAAAGAAGGATCATACAATGATGATGTAAACATCCATAAATTATAGATATTACACAATGAATACAATCATGGGTAGTACACACACCACATGCAATAAACAAGTGGTGAACAATGGAAATCTCACGAAATTAAAAGTGAGATAAGAAACCCATTACTTTTTACTTTTTCGTAGGTCGAGGGTAGGTTATCCTCATGTATAATGTTGAAATAAATGTTATTTAATTATACAATAATCATATAAATTAATATGATATCATATATGATCTTTTAACATTGCTTTATTAATAATATCTTAGTATTATCATCGTTTCGGGTGTTAACTTACTTGTTTTCTTTTATATGTTTTGTTATATAAGTCGTGTTTGTTATGGAAAGGTTGTATCTTATTCAAATACAGAATGATATAAAGTAATTAAACAATATTTTTAATCATAAAATGAGAATTAGAGATGTATGGATACGATGGGAAATGAATCTCATCGTGTTCGTGGAGACGGTAGTCCGTATGTACGCACGAGCGATAATATCATTATTTTGATATTAAAATAATATATGATTGGATGGTATATCATATATATAGAATAATTATCATGTTATAATTATTATGTACATGAATTACCAATCATTATTATGCCCATCCAAATAATAATGTATTGAATAACAATTACACCACGACGTGGAGACGGTAAGCCATACGTACGCACGTATGGTGACATGTCATTCAAAGGATGGATAGAATACTGAATATGGTTGTACCATATTTATAATAACATCATAGTATATAAAAGATACTAGAGTTATTATTTTATAATGTAAATAAGAAAGAAAGAAGAAGTTGAAGAAGAAATAACTTGAAAGAGGGTTGTGAAAACATTACCTCTTCTTCAGGTTCTTCCTTTTGATTTGATCAAAATGGATTCTTAGGATGGCTTTACGATCAAACTAAGGCCTCTAGGTTGAATTGAGTGTAGTTTAGAAAAACTTTGGGTAGGTGTTGGCCGATAAAAAAGGATTTTAATGTGTAAATTAGAGAGAATGGGGAGTACCCTTTTATAAGAGGGGTGATGGGCACCTTTGGAAAAGCTAGAAATATTATTTTATAATAAATTCAGATTCGGTTTTAATGGCTCCAAAGTAGATTATTTTAAGGTTAATGTGGGTATGGGTCTAAATAATTTCAACCAATATATTTTATACAGGTTTGGGACACTATATTTACCTTATCATTTATATTTAACTCTTAGTTAAATAGTTTGACATTTACCATGTCTCTTTGTATTTTTATATTATATAGTTAATAAACTTACTATATACCTACAGGCGACCCCCAAGTTGTCCATTAATGATACAAATATCATTATATAAGTCCTTTTTCTGAACCATAGATTTTTAGGAATATAATATCAATTAATAATATAATATTTGGTTTAAAAACTCTTTTATGTCAATTTTAACACTATTGGGTATTTTGTTTTCTATAATTTTATACATCATTATTAATTCAACATAAATTTATATAAAGAATAATAATATGACATATTAACCTATTAAATTAGTTTAATTCATAAAAATTCTCAAATTACATTTATTTTGATATTTATAATATAAATTATTTTAATATTTCATTAATTAGGTAAATACTGTATCACCATTGTGTCATAAAAAAATTAAATTATTTAATGTCTAAAAATTATAAATAAAATACAATTATTTAGTAAATATGTTTCTATTTATAAGGAATATTTATAATTTAATTTATCTTATGTATAACTCTATATTAAAAATGTTTTACTTATTAAACTTTGATTTTATCTCTTTTAACTATTCTTTGAATTAAATAATAATAAATGTCATAATCTAATCCAAGTGGACCTAAATGATAATATTGTATTTTTAAGGTTGATTTTGGTCGAGATACACTTGTAGAAAAGAATTAGGACATGTTTTAGGGTAATATTAATATCATTTTTACCCTTAATTACCCAATTTACTTTTAACCGTGGTAAATAAAAGTAAAAAGTTACTATTCACCAAAAATTATTTTTATCTTATTGAACCACATTTTATGCCTTGATATTAAACGTGTCCCTCATATTTTTGAAATTCCACTCACAGAAGTTGTAAAATTATGTTTTACATGAATTTCCAAATTCTCCTAGGAGGTGGGTAAAAGACGATGAAAAGTTCAATAAAATTTTTATATATCTAAAATTATTCTAAACTAACTCCAATGAATTACATGAACTTATATAGGTAGTATGTATCTATTTTTAACTTAATTTAATTTTAAAAAATAAATAATTATATAAATAAAAATTCAGTTTTAAACAATAACTCAGTGATTTTTCACTATTCATCAAAAATTGAATGTTTTTAGAAAAATACCAATAATTCACCCTAAGATAATTTCAATATTCTGAATCAAAAAATGAAGTCCACTTTGAAAGATAAAATTTATATAATTTCAAAAAGCGGGTATTACTATTCATAACAGCTAGATTGATTGGTTGTGGTGTGTGTTAGAACTCGAAGTTGCGTACAACACACACTATTGTATTATTCAAAGAAAAACGTACCATTGAATCTTGGGGTGTTACATTATCCCCTCATTCAATAAATTGCATTCTCGAAATTTTTAAAATTGGTATTTGGAATATAATGGAAAGTCCCACATCGGAAAAAGAGTCAATAAAACTATCACTTTAAAAGAAAGAAAGGGAAGTAAAAAAGGTCACCCGAGGTAACCTATACTAGGATTCCATGTAGAAAAACATGGATATGCATGATAAACTAAGTGTCAAGTTCTGATGGAGAAGGATAAAAAACATGATCAGGAGAAATTTAGCAACAAGAAAACAAAAAACTTGTGATGGGACAAATGGTAATTAGTTTCCCAATAGGAATGGTAAACGGACAAATTTTTTTTGTTTTAAGTTACATTACATAAATATGATGAATTCATTTCTGAGATTGACAAAGAAAATAATAAGATATACATAATTTTTGAGTAAAGTTTCATTCTTTAATATATTGTTACTACTAACTCATTTTTAAACGATGAGTATTCAAGAAGACTTGGTCACACTGGAAGAGATAGAATAAAATTCTTATAGAATCACATGATCCACAAATGATAAACTATATATTTACCTTGTCTTTAGAGATTTATAAAAACCAAAATGGTTGGTATAAGATCAGATGATCCCCCAAAACGATACTCCTTTAGAGAAAGAAATACTAATCTTAATTTTTAAAATTAAACCAACAACACCCCAAAGTTAAATAAATACCATTCAAAAAACAACTGTCCTTAAAATCCTTCAATATAATCCAAAATATTATTATAACCGAAAACTTAGAAGAATTTGGTTATGTAGTCTTCCACTTTAAATTTTATCTCCAAATGACATCAACTAGTCTTAAAGTCACATACATAATAGTAATTAACCTAATCACATATTCTCTATTATAGGATAATAATTTCCATAAATAACCCAAATAACTATAAATCCACAATAAAAACATAGATAAAAATCCACTATTACTCCTCAAATGAAATCTCCTAGTATTATATTTACCATGGGAATATTTTGTTCCGAATATAGAGAACATCTTCCAAAATAACATTTATCACTTAATCACTAAATCATTTTTCTATACTAAGGGTATTAATTTTATAAGACATAAGATCCCAAATCAACTTATTATTGATCAATAAATCATTTAAATAAAAATAATTAGTCACAATAACCAGGGACTTCAAGTAGTCTAGTGGTAGGCGATAAATCCCAATCGCACTTTGGTGGTGGTTTCGATTCCCATAGCTTTGTCCGATGCGACAGGTTGTCACACGGTCTGCGTGTTGTCCTTTTTTAAAATCTATATTTTATGACATTACCAAAATGAGATAAATTCCTCAAAATAACCATAATATAATTTAACCACAATTGTTATCTCATACCTTGCATTTTTTTCCAAAAATAATAATTATTTTTATTTTCCTAAAACCCAATGATCATATAAATCCAAATGGTTATTTATAACTATATCCACAATAGAAAATATAATTCTTCCTCAAATATCATTCTCACATGGAAAACTATAGTGTTACAAATACAAGAGAAAATTATTCAAATGTAATCCCATCAACAAGGAGCACTAATACTTTTAAACATTTCTCCAACCATTTATTTCCACATATCTTATTCTTTGATCAAGATAATATCCTATAGAATAGGGAATTCACTTGGGTAATGAACAGGTCCCCTACAGTTATGAAAAATGACTATAAATGGATTCTTGGGACCATTTTTATTTTCTTCCATAGTACTCTTCATTTTTCTTCGGCAATTATTCACTTTATGCCCTTCTTTTGCGTACTAACGCATTTATTTGTTCCATTAAGAAACTTTCCTTGGTGTCTCCTTCCACATTTCATGCATGATTGAAATTGAGGATTCTTTTCTCCATGGTCTCCATTGCGGGAGATCTTATCATTCATCAAATTTCTCTTATTTTTTGAGTCCAGGAGTTGGTTAATATATATGTTGTTTATCATATTTTTGGAAAACTGACTTGGTATGAACACGATATCTTTAACGCCTATCAACATTCCATTCTGTTACTCATTTCCACCACTGTTCCCAACTTGTACATCATTCTCAAAGTTACTATGACTTCCTTGGAATCCATCCATTGACTAAAACCAGAAATCATTGTGTGCGTAATAGTAGTCATAAAATCATTTAGAGAATATCATGACACCATATTCTTAATTTGAAAAACCTTAAGATTAACCAAGGCCATTTATTCTCATCTTATATTAAAATACTTCAAATTTGTTTGTAAAAAAAAGTAAATTATCCTAAGCATATCACCCCGGAGTGTCATAACCAAGAGTGTAGCAAGGCCCATTGTTGTTCCCTAGTTCCCATTCAAATCTAGCTCAAAATGGTGTTTTCAGGTTTTACCCCTAGGTACATCTATGCCAGAGCCGCCTCTACCTGCTCTATCTAGACAGGGATGTATTTCTTGGAAAATTCAGAAAATCTATACAATACCAAATTTCTTGTAAGTTCTTCTATATTAATCATCAAAGTCTATCATAGGGGTATGTGATCTAATCAGAGTTTATCTAAATATAGTTTCCAAGGTTTGTACTAAACTTCCTCTGATACCAACTGTAACGCCCCAACCCCAGTTACCTAGAGTCGGTGCATTATTATGTAACATTGGAATGATCACCAAAGATCAGGTCTCTAAATAACGATTAGTTTAGTAGTCTTGGAAACACTAGATATATTCATAAGTCTTACATTACATCATAAAGTAAAAAAAACTAAAACAACGTATTGTCTTCATATCCCCTCATACTATCCCTATAGGTTCTTCATAAATTACTTCTTCACATCCTGGAAAAAATAAAACATTGAAATGGGTGAGCTCAGATGCTCAGTAAGGATAACAATATAGCAGAAACTTTCATAGATAAGCATAAACATTTAAGGCAATGTATAACTAAAACAAACGCCTTTTAAACTTGAACTTTAGCATAATATGGAAAAGATAAAATGAAATAATTCCATTTACTTATTCACATGGATATTCTTCTAGTCTAATAACCACATGCAATATCAATAGCCACTTTCATAATGATGGAATGCATAATTCAAGACTATCATAACCACATAGTCAAGGCCTCGTGCCAAGAATAAAAATAAGCTTTTGTCAAGGCCTTGTGCCAAGACACTAGTCTGTCTCCTGAAACCTACTGATGCATCAAGGAGCTATAGCAGGCTCCACCTATCAATTACTATGTCCAATGCATTCCTCATATGAAAAGTTTGAAACATAACATAAACATTCGTATTAAAACAAGCATATGAAATGTAAATACTTTAACTACAAACCATGAATGGTATAAAAATAGAACATCCACAGTCAAACATAACTCATTAAATACAATATGTATGATTTTATTGTATTAGATTAACCTCAATAGAGAATAATGAAGGATATTAAAATAGATTAAAATAATCATCAAACTATTGAGAGAAATATCCCCCTTTTTCTTGAAAACTTATAAAATTCACGCCATCTGTCCAAAAGCCATTTAAAATAGATTTTTGAACCTAAGTGTCCCATACCACTTTGAAACATTTAAAAGTAATTTTGATTTGTAAACTTTAACGTCCAAATAAATAAATACTTAAAACCATTTTTAAAACATGGACATTAATGAGAAAGATTTAGAATAATAAATCTTTAAAACATTTTAAAATGAAATTTTAGTTAGAGTTCCTAACAAAAAGAGAGACACATGAATACAAGTAATTGAGGTAATAAAAACTTTTTAATATCATGAGAATAAAGGGATTCATGATATACTATGTCAAAGTACATTATATACACCATATAAAAGTGATTTGGTGTATAACAACAAATAATTATCAATGGAATGTAAATTGAGATGAAATCTCTCATAAAGGTCGTATCGTTTTGTTAAGGATAAATCAACAACATAATTATGTGTGACAAATATAAATACACTCAATATTATTGGATACTCAGTGTAAAAAAATAAAAGTACATTTACACATATTCTTGTAAAAGCAATACCAATGAATTGGATGTTTAACTCAACAAATCGAGATTGAGTAAAAATTACTCTTATCAAGTTCATACCGATGACTTGAGAATTTATCAATGGAGTGATTATGTGTATAAAATGTATATCCTCAAAAAGGGGAGTGTAAATTATGACATAATCAAATGAATAGTGATTACACACATAATCATGGAGTAAAATAATCAATGAAGTATGTGTAAAGCCAAATGAGTGGAAATTGAAATTTCAAATTCCCTTATCGATTTGGAAACATACAAAACATACACCCGTGAAAGAAGGATTGTAAAATTATGATATAAAATACACAAATTAAAGTATATTACATAATTAATACAATCATGGTCAGTACACACACCACATCCAATAAATAAATGGTGAGCAATGGAAATCTCACAGAATTAAAAGTGAGATAAGAGACCCCTTACATTGTAATTTTTTCTTGGTAGAGGGTAAGTTATCCTCCTATATAATGTAGAAATAATTGTTATTTAATTATCCAAGAATCATATACATTAATATGGTATCATATATGATCTTTTAACATTGCTTTGTTAATAATATCTTTGTATTATCATCGTTTCGGGTGTTAACTTACTCGTTTTCTTTTATATGTTTTGTTACATAAGTCATGTTTGTTATGGATAGGTTGTATATTATTAATATAAAGAATTATATCAATTCCTAAAACATTATTTGTAATCATAAAATTAGAATTAGACTTGTATGGATACGATGGGGAATGAATCTCATCGTGTTCGTGGAGACGGTAGTCCGTACGTATGCACGAGCGATAATATCATTATTTTGATATTAAAATCATATATAATTGGATGGTATATCATATATATAGAATCATTATCATGTTATACTCATTATTTACATTAATTACACATCATTATTATACCCATCCAAATAATAATGTATTGAATAACAATTACATCACAACATGGAGACGGTAAGCCGTATGTACGCACGTATGGTGACATGTCATTCAAAGGATGGATAGAATTCTGAATATGGTGGTACCATATTTATAATAACATCACATTATATAGAATATACTGGATTTATTATTTTAGAATGTAAATAACAAAGAAATAAGAATTTGAAGAAGAAAGGAACTTGAAAGAGGGTTGTGAGAACATTACCTCTTCTTCAGGTTCTTCCTTTTGATTTGATCAAAAGGGATCCCTATAATGGATTTCTGATAAAACTAAGGCCTCTAGGTTGAAGTGAGGGATGTTTATAGAATATTTGGGAAGGGTTTTGCCGAGACAAAAGGATTTTAATGTGTAAATTAGAGAGAAGGGGGAGTACCGTTTTATAAGAGGGGTGAGGGGCACCGTTAGAAAAGCTAGAAATATTATTTTATAATAAATTAATATTCGGTTTCTAATGGAGCCAAAGTAGATTATTTAAAGGTTAAGATGGATATGGGTCTAAATCCATTCAACCAATAAATTTTAGACAGGTTTGGGTCACTATATTAACCTTCTCATTTATATTTAACTCTTAGTTAAATAGTTTGACATTTACCATGTCTCTTTGTATTTTTATATTATATAGTTAATAAACCTACTATATACCTCCAAGAGACCCCCAAGTGGTCCATTAATGATACACCTATCATTATATAAGTCCTTTTGCCAATCCGTATATTTTTAGGAATAGAATATCAATTAATAATATAATATTTGTTTTAAAAACTCTTTTATGTCAATTTTAACACTGTTGGGTATTTTGTTTTTGATAATTACATAACAGCACTATTAATTATAAATAAATTTATATAACTAATAATAATATGTAATATTATCCTATAAAATTATTTTAATTAATAAAAAGTCTCAAATTACATTTATTTTGATATTTATAATATCATTTATTTTAATATTTTATTAATTCGGTAATTACTGCATCACCATTGTGTCATAAATAAATTAAATTATTTAATGTCTAAAAATTATAAATAAAATACCATTATGTGTTAAATCTTTTTATATTTCTAATTAATACTTATAATCTAATTTATCTTATGAATAAACCTATATTAAAAATGTTTTAGTTATTAAACATTGATTTTATCTTTTTTAACTCTTCTTTGAATTAAATAATAATAAATCTCCTAATCTTATCCAAGTGGACCTAAATGAAAATATTTTATTCCTAAGGTTTTTTTTCGTCGATATACACTTGTCCAATAGAATTAGGACATGTGTTAGGGTAATATTAATATCTTTTTTACCCTTAATTACCTATTTACTTTTAACCTTGGTAAATAAAAGTAAAAAGTTACTATTAACCAAAAATTATTTTTATCTTATTGAACCTCATTTTAATCCTTGATATTAACCGTGTCTCTCGGATTTTCAAAATTCCACTCACAGAAGCGGTAAAATTATGTTTTACGTGAATTTCTGAATCCTCCTAGGAAGTGGGTAAAAGACGATGAAAAGTTCAATAAAATTTTTATATATCTAAAATTATTCTAAACTAACTCTGATGAATTACATTGAACTTATATAAGTATTATGTATCTATTTTTACCTTAATTAAATTTTTTAAAAATAAATATTTATTCCAATAAAAATTCAGTTTTAAACTATAACTCAGTGTTTTTTCACTATTCATCCAAAATTGAATGTTTTCATAAAAATACCAAAAAAATCACCCTAAGCTAATTTTGATATTCCGAATAAAAAAATAAAGTCCATTTTGAAAGATAAAATTTATAAAATTTCAAAAATTGGGTATTACTATTCATAACGGCTAGTTTGATTGGCGGTGGTGTGTGTTAGAACTCAAAGTTGTGTACGACACACGCTACCGTATTATTCAAAGAGAAGAGTACCGTGGAAGTTTGGGGTGTTACATATGATGTATCCTTCACTACCATAATATAAGAATATTCTCCATACTAAAATAACACGATGATAATTTCTCATTGATGACCACTTAGGAGTGTCTTTTCCTACCTTTTTCTTCAATTTACACATCAAGGTAGAATCTTTTCCTTATTAAAAACTTATTCAATCATGGACTCTGCTTTTCATTAACATAGGCCTCATTTTGAGTTTCTATATACCAAAATTCCTCATAATAGTTTCCATATACATTACAATATTCACAATAATTATCAAGGCTTTCAAATATGTTTCTATGTGACAAATTTCTCTTAATATATGAAAACTAATTTTGCACAGTATTTTTGTTCTTAGTTTTAACTATTATATCATTTTATTATTCTCTTATTATAATTTTAGGAGTATATATATTATACCAACAATCAATTTCAGTGAGCCCAAACATCCAGCAACACCAATATTTTACAAGAAAACTTGTTTCTTTCTCAATTGAGGTTGTTGTTCTATATTTATTTCATTGATGTATTTTGTTATATTCAGCATAATTTTGTAATTGGTTTGGAGAAATAGTCTTCATAAATATTCTCAAATCCCCCTTAATGTATTAGTGAGTTTTGTTATATTTTATATCACTAGGTTTTGCATAGACTTTGATCTTTTCCCAACACATACAAATAAAAAGGACTTAGCAATTATAAATTTATTAGGGTAGTGGTACACATTATTCTCTAAGGATAAAGTAGAGTAATCTCCAAATGTTCTAAATATTTATTTTTTACTATTATGAATTTATTTTTAGTTTAAAATCTTCATTGTGATTTGAGTGGTAACAATGTTTTTCTCAGTTCATTGGGGAGTTTCATCTTGGGTTGATTCTATATTTTTTGAGTTTTGGTCCAACATCTAAGCATATAATAATGTGGGAATATTTCTCAACCTCAAAGAATTTTAATCCCTCTTAATATTAGGATTTTTTTCTTTATGAATCTTATTAATATATCTTAGTAAACTCTAAAGATAATTCACCCTTTTAGTTTTCACATCTAGTCGAGAATCCTTGATATTCACAATGAATTTATACTAATCTTCTAAGCTTCTATAATTGCCACTTATCTAACTTTGATCCTTGTTTCTAAGGTGTATCGTGGTTTTTTTTGGGTCCACCTTATACATGATTTGGCATCTGCTACCGAAGGCAAAGTAGTTTGGATCATCTTTGTTCATCTACCACCATTTTACACCATTTGAGGTTTGTTTATTCTACCATCTTTGTTTTTACTGATTTAATTTCTGGATTTTGGTGATTTATGTGCCCATTAAAAATATATATTAGGTATGAATTTCATGAATAAAACTACTTTACATTCTGCCCCTCGTATGATTTTCCTTATAGGATATCTTTCATTTCTATGTATTTTTACTCCAGATGTGGAACCAATGGATATAATTATTAATACAAATTTGAATAATTATTATTAATTGCAAGATTGATTAGAACCTAAATGAATGAAATTTTACAAGATAATATAAACAAAAATAAGACAAACTAAATATAATATAAATGTACCAAACAAACTTGTATCAAACAAAACCAAACTAAGCTAAAACTCGATCCAAACTGATTATATACCATTAATAGGAAGAGTAATTGTTAATTAATAGGAATTTACTATTTGATAGTATCCTTTTTAAACATAGATATGTTTCCCCCTTTCATATAGGAACATGATTTGACCCACGGGGCGTTGTTGTTCTTATATGTTTGGTGGTAACATGTATAGTCATAGGAGACATGAATTTTTAGTTTTGTTTTTATTTTATTTTCATTATTGAATTCTACACATAGGTCATTTACTACATTATCTGGATAGAGGGTAGTTATATTCTACGAAGGGGGCCAGAAGGGGTTCATATTGATTCAGTTCCCTGGCATTGATCTGAGGTAAGATTCTTTGGTTACTACTTGTCTCACACAATATGTATTTGGGGATTTCAAAGTTTTTGACTCCATATTATGTTTTTGGTAGGGCATTGGATCATTTCGTGTTGGTTCAGGTGGATTTTGTTCTTTGATGCCAATCGAGGTAAGGATTTAATGTCAGTGGTTAGTTTCTCATTGGTTATATAGCGTCTTTTATGTGTTTTAAGTTTCCTAATATCCTAAATGTAGTGCGTTGATCCCTGATCATTGGTTTCGAGTCGCCAAGTCACGGGCGACTCACCTGCGTGTGCATATATAAATATGTATATGAATGAGGGTTCTCCCATTATGTGTATAGTCAACCATGGTATTGATTATGCGCATATGGGGATAGGTGTTCTCATGTATATATATATATATATAAATTCATATACAGGTGAGTGGAGACTGGTATATGCATATAAGCATATGTGTAAGGATCCCCTTACACATGATCATGGACATGTAGGTGTGTGAATAAGGGATAGGTGTCCTTGCATGCGTGTGAATGTGATTATATCCAGTGGGGGAGCCACAAATGTTAGTTAGAAATCTCCAAGATCCGATGTGGATGACTTGGTTCCTCCTTGAGGTAGGGTACTTCTCCTAGCCTCTTTAATTCAAGAATGCTTTAAATAAAATTTAGCATATTTTTAATTCTGCTTAATTATATTGAATTGCATGTCTTGAATAACTTTTCTTTAATATAATTGTTTCATTTGATATATTAAGTAATGTTTTTATAATATAACCCCTCCAACAGAGGTGCACTGTCTGTGAAAAGTCAGAGTGATAATTATGTTGATATAGTTTCTTAACTTATTGAATTTGATTTTTACTGAATTCTTTTTAGAATAAATGTTAAATATAATTAACTTAATTGGGAGATAAATAAATTTAATGATATTATAATAAAACTCCTCCAACGGAGGTGCACTGTCTTCAAAACTAAAGAGTTTTGATGGATATTGGTATCATGTTTAGATTTGGTTTGAGTTTTCCATATGTCTCTTGTTGGTGTTTGTTTTGTGGCTACTTATTTTTTGTTTTCATTGAATAATATAAATTGGCTTGTTATACTTTTTTATCCTAAATGAAATTTCTTGAGTAGAGATATTTCTTGACCATGAAACTTTACTTTTCACCCTTTGAATATTATAAATGAAATTTCCATGTTCAGGCGATGTGAGTGAATTTGAAAATTGTTTGTGTAGGGTGCATGATTCTTTTCTATTGTTTTGTTTACCATTAGATGTTGTGTCATTGTGCTTCTCACTACAACCTTTTTGGTGATCCCTTATTATAACATATTAAATAGTTGATTTTTTCTATCATGTCCATTGTGGCCATATCTTATGGTGGAATTCATTTGAGTTGCTTTCTTGTCCTCTTGTCCACCCCTTTGGGTGTTTATATGAGCCTATATATCTAAAAACACTTATGGTGTCATAGTTTAACACATGTCAGGTTTATGGTGCTCCCCACTATAAACTTCACATTACCACAACCAATTCATATGATTTAGCACCTCCTCCTTTGAATATTCACATTGAAACATTTATACCATATTCTAATGAGAAGAATTATAGTGGGGAAACTCACTAATGAAATTCTTCTAACTGTTGTGAGCATATGTATAATGAAGTATAGAAAGATGTTGGATAGATTTTTATGTCATTTACTAGATCATTTTTAGAAAACTGGGTGTTTTTTGTGTATCTGGATTTTGTAGTGGAGAAAATTGAACAAGTGGTCTTGTTTTCTGACGTTTTGAAGGAAATATTGTATAAATAAGTTTTGTTTCATGCCTTGGAGTGAAGGTCGATGGAATCTTGTTTGGAAAAACTATTCAAAAAATGACTTTCAATGTCCCGAGGTTCATGATTTTAAAAGGATAGTTTTAACAGTTTTTTTATGCCACATATATTCAGTTGGAGGGTTAAAATCTTTCCAATGTTATGGGAAATGTGGAGAATTAAAATGGAGGTATTCTCACAAGATATTGAGATATTTTAAATGGTAGATTTAAAAGAAGATATCTACAGATTACGTGGGTTGATAGTTAATAGTTTTCAATGGATAATGATTAAAAACATGAAGAAGTTAATGGAAAACTGTAGTGAATGTTCTTGAAGTCTTATTCAGTATATTTATTTGAATTCAAAAACATGTTCTTTTCATAGACACATAAAGAATAAAGAGAAGATTATAGAAGCCTGGTGTGATCCACACCATTCATAGTTGTGCATGAAAACGGCCAGCTCTCTCACACACACACACACACATACATATAGATATAAATATATATATATATATATATATTGAATGAGTCCATTGTGATAAGGGGTGAAACCTACACAACATTGAAACATCCAATTTTTCTATATTGATATAGAAGCCTGGTTTGATCCACACCATTCATAGTTGTGCATGAAAACTGCCATCACATATATATATGTCTCAAAGTGTCTCCATATATTGTATCATCCTCACATGGGTTAGACACTCACCTAATCCTATAAAATATAACCTAGTCTATCCTCTCAGTCACATAATCTATGGTCATATCTCGAGGATTATCCCATGCCTTGATGCACATCTCATCATCCAACTAGACAAAGAGGATTATTCACATCATGATTGTCCTAGTCAAAAAAGAACACCATGTCAAACCAATCTACGTTCTTATCTCATCCACTTGTGAATCATATAGGGTCCCTTGGAACCATCCTAGTAACTACTCACTAACCATAATCCTCATCCCACACACTATATTCTTATCTTGGAATGTCAACCATTAATTGTTTATATTCTCAATAATTTGTTCAAGAACCTCATCAAAATAATGTATTTTAACCCATCCCCACTAACTAGGTTCCATCCTAAGCTAAATCACACCAAGACTCTTGGCATTATAATTCCAATCTATTCGACAATACCTATAACGACCCTTACATTACATACATTTGTTATTACTTCAGAATTCAAGCACACTTATTACAACATATAACAAAACCAGTAAAGGACCGTATAGGTATAATGTCTTTAGAAACTGGGAAACATAAACAACTGGTTCATAAAGTGTCTACATTGTCTCCCATTTATTTCATCATATATATAGTACCTTTTGGAATATCTTACTTAATAAACTTCTTCCTGACCTGGGGAAAGAAAACATACAAAAGGGTGATCTCAAATTCTCAGTAAGGGTAAACAAAAGAAATATCAATCACATCATATTCATATGAACATAACATTTTGGAAATCTTAACCTGCAAAAGAGAGCATAATTTCATAACATGGGATAAATCATTGTAGTGAAATGAAATCCCTATAATAATAACATAAAACATGAAACTTTTTGGCATACACACATAATAAAAGAGAATCATTTCTTATTATTAAAGACTCATTTACAAGATTATCTTAGTGGACAAAGTCCATTTCTGAACCAATTTCACTCCTCGTTTCAGTCCTGTTTCACTGAACCGGTTTAACCTGCTGTTCCATCCATGTCTATCTCATGAGATATAAAATCTTTACCCAATGCATTTGAGGGAGATATAGGTCCCACCCATCTCATAATGATACCATTCATATGTGTGCCACAAAATCGTAAATCATACATCATTGCATAACCCATGTAATAAAAATGCGATTCTTAAACAACATGACATCATAAAAAAATTCATATAAGATTAAGGAATTCATAAAAAAAATTCCATCACAACATAATCAAATCAATGTAATAATAGGGATAGAAACAAAAACCTATATTATCTTAGATGGAAAATAATTTTGATAAAACACTTGAACTCCATTCTTGAGGAAAATATCCTTTCTACTTCTAAAACATTTTCCTTTCTTAACATGTCATAAAATTTTAAACTAAAAGAAGTTGATTAAAAATAAACTTGAAAACATATAAAGTAAGATTCTTGGAAATAATTTTTTTTTAAAATCCATTCATGCCGTATAATTTAAAAAAAACATTTTTCACGTACTTTTGTCGGAAAAGTCAAAAAGTACATCGTACGAAAAACGACAAAAGATTCCTTTTATATCTTTTACTAAAAACTCACCGAAGGGTAAAATTGGATTTAAACAATTTTAGGTGTATGGAAACAATATTACATATTGAGGAAACATGGATGTGGATGATAAAATACACCCCAGTAAATACCAAAGTATAAACAATCTCGGATAAAAGTAGATTGTGATATTTTCCCTTACCTTAGGTCTGATTTGCTTCGTAAGTTTCCGAACCTCCTGTATAATGATTTAAATAATGTTATTGACTTATTCTAGAATCATATTTATTTTTATGATATCATATATGGTCATATTCTTAGCTTCTTATTAGTAATATTTCATTACTACTTGTTATTCGGGTGTTTATTACTTTTTGTTCTTATGCGTGTTTTGTCGAATAAATTCTTTTTTTTAGGTTATATATACCTAATTTCCAGAATGGTATTAGTGTAATATATATCATATTCATTCACTCAATTAATTTATATAATCATTATGCAATGATGATCATGTATAACGAGTCGCATCACATTGTGGAGACGATATTTCGTACGTACGCAGAAGCGATAATATTGTTCCCATGATTGTGGAATTGTATTGGAGTGTATGTATACTATTTAAGAATAAATATCACTTTAAAACAATCATATATAGTTATTATTTACACCATTATACCCATCTGAGTAAGGTGGTTGTGGAAAATAGATTACACCATGGCATCGAGACGGTATTCCGTACGTACGCACGTGTGGTGATTTCATTTTCCATCGGATGGATAGATGGTGAAATATGATTGTTTAATACATATAATAACATATCAATATATGATTGATACTGATGTTACTAGTTAATAATGAAAAAACTAAAGAATAATAAGTGGAAGAAGAAATAAAGATGAAAGAATTGGTAACAGGCATTACCTCTTCTTTGAAGCGCCTCTTTGAGACCTCCACTTAGGGCACTAAAAGTGGTCTTTGAAGAATACCAGGACCTCTAGGATGTTTCTAGGGAAGTGTAGAGGATTTATTGGCAGGTTTTGGCCGATCTTGAAGGCTCAAAGTGGTGTGACGTAGAGAGGGAGGAGGTTCTCTTTTATAAGGGAGGAGAGGGGCACCTTTGGAATAACTAAAAATATTATTTTATTATAAAGTCAAATTCGGTTTTTAATAGCTCCAAATTGATATATTTCGAAGCTAAGGTGGGTATGGGTCGAAATCCTATCATCCAATAGAATTTAGACAAGTTTAGGTATCAATTGTAACCTTATCATTTAGATTTAACTTTAAGTTAGATAATTTAACTTTTATCGTGTCTTCTTTTTTTCTTACACTATAAGGTTAATAAACATACTATATCAAGCCAAACGTACCCCAAGTTGTTTATTATTAATATATATAACCGTAGCTAAGTCATTTGGCCGAACCTTATATTTTTAGGAATAAAATAACAATTAATAATATAGTATTTGTTTAAAAAACTATTTTATGTCAATTTTGACAATATTTGGTAATTGATTTTTCTGAAAATTATAACAGAATAATTAGTTCGCAAACATTTAATTAAATCAATAATAACATGTCATCGTAACATATCAAATTATTGGAATTCATAAAAAGTCTCAAATTACATTTATTTGGGTATTTATAACATCAATTATGTCAATATTTCATTAATAAGATAATTACTACATCATCATTGTGTCATAAATAAATTATGTTATTTACGTCTAAAAATTACAAATAAAATACCATTATGTAGGAAATTGTTTTAGAATTTTAATTAATATTTATAGTCGAATATATCTTATTTATAACCCTATATTAAAAATTCTTTAGTTATTAAGCTTTGATTTTAACTATTTTAACCATTCTTTAAATAAATTGATAATAAATGTCCTAATCTAATCCAAGTGGGCCTAAATGGTCATATTTTATTCCTAAGGTTGTTTCGGGTCGAATTAAACTTGTCCAATAGAATTAGGACATGTTTTAGGGTAATAATAATATCATTTTACCCTTAACTACCCTATTTACTTTTAACCGTGGTAAAAAAAAGTAAAAAGTTACAATTCACCAAAAATTATTTTCATCTTATTGAACCACATTTTAGTCCTTGATATTATCCGTGTCTCTCGTATTTTCAAAATTCCACTCACAGAAGCGGTAAAATTAAGTTTTATTAAAAAAAATCAGTTTTTTAACTATCACTTAGTGGTTTCACTATTCATCAAAAAATGAAAGTTTCTAGAAAAATACCAATTATTAGGCCTAAGCTATATTTGATATTATGAATTCAAAAATAATGTTTATTTTACCAAATTCAAAACATATCAGTTACATTAACAAATTTAAAAATTAATTCCCGTTGTGAAGACAAATAGCGTGTTTTTAAGAGATAATAACTATCAAAAGATTGACACTTGTTTTTGTCTGGTTTAAATGTGAAATTACATCCAATGAACAACATTGTATTAAATTGTAAAAATATATTCTAAATATACTTTTAAACCACTCAAATTAATAATTTATCACTATTAATTATTTCGAATAAAAAATTTGTTTTTAATTAAAATTTAATAATTTTCACTATTCATTAGAATATGTAAGTTATCCGAAAAGTACCAAAATTTCACCCTAAGCTAATTTCGATATTTCAAATCCAAAAATGAAGTCCATTTTGAAAAATAAAATTTACAAAATTTCAAAAAGTGGTTATTACTATTCATAACGGCTAGTTTTAATAATATTTTAATAGCATATCGTTGTTTAGTGAAACTCGGTATTGCGTACGACGCAAACTATCGAGGAAGGCCGTGGTTGCGTGTAAATCAAGCCAAGCTAGTTTTGTGTGTAGTGAAAGATTCCTTTGATGATTTATATGACATAAAAATAAAATATTTCTCATAAAAGTCTCGGGTGTTACATTCTACCCCCCTTAAAATGAATTTCGCCCTCAAAATTCGTCACTTTGTAACAAAAAGATGAGGATACCTCTCCCTCAACATATCCTCAGGCTCCCATGTAGCTTTTTCTAATTGGTGGTTCCTCCATTAAACTTTCACGAAGAGAGTGGTCTTGTTCCGTAGGACTTTATCACTACGATCTAGAATCTCTATCGACTGTTCTTCATAAGAAAGATCTTGCTCCAGCGGTACGACTTCTGAGCTGAGTACATGTGAAGGATCAGGTATGTACATTCTCAGGATAGATACATGGAACACATCGCGAACTTGAGAGAGATTCAGTGGAAGCGCCAATCGGTAATCTACCTTTCCAAAACGATCCAGTATTTTGAAAGAACCGATATATCTAGGGCTCAACTTCCCCTTCTTTCCAAATCGCATGACCCTCTTCTAGGGAGATATTCGTAAGAACACTTTATCACCCACTTAAAACTCTAGGTCCTTTCGTCGGTTGTTGGCATAACTTTTCTGTCGACTCTGATCTGCTCTTATGTGTGGTTGAATAGATCAGACCTTTTTTGACATCTCATCAACAATATCAGGTCCTAATAGCTTTCTTTCTCCAACTTCATCCCAGCAAGTTGGAGTCCTGCATTTCTCTCCATAGAGAGCTTCATAAGAAGCCATCTGAATACTGGAGTGAAAGCTATTATTATAAGAAAATCCACCAAAGGTAGGTGTTGATCCCATCCACCTTTTAAATCCATTGAGCAAGATCTCAAAATATCTACTAGAGTTTGAATTCTTCTCTCAGACTGACCGTCTGTCTGAGGATGATAAGTAGTGCTGAAACTCAACTCTGTATCCTGAGTATGCTAAATACTTTTCCAGAACTTCGAGGTAAATCTCGGATCCCGATTAGATATAATAGAAAGTGGTACTCCATGCAATCTTACCACTTTGTTTACATATATCATGGCAAGATGATCCAGAGAGAAATCCTCTATAATAGTAATGAAGTGTGCAGACTTTGTAAGACGATCAACTATGACCCAGATAGCATTATTTCCTTTGGATGTTTTAAGAACTCCTGTGACAAAGTCCATAGTGATGTTTTCCCATTTCCATTCGGGTATGGGTAATGGTTGTAACATCCCCTTAGACTTCTGTCTCTCAGCTTTAACTTGCTGACAAACCAAGCATCGAGAGACATATTCAGCAACATCTCTTTTCATGCCATCCCACCAGAAGTACTCATTCAGGTCCCTATACATCTTTGTGCTTCCAGGATGAATAGAGAATGAAGAAATATGAGCCTCATCCAGCAGCTCCTTCTTTAATTCTGGGATGGGAGGAACAAAAACCCAATTCCTGAACTTTATTATCCCATCACAATCAAGGTTGAATTCCGGAATATTTCTCACCTTCTTTTGTAACTCTACATTTTCTTTCTGTGCCTCTTCAATATTCACATGTATATATGGTTGAACATTCATTTGAGAAAGATACGATTTTCCCCCTTCCATTAAAATTACAAGATCAATCCTTTGTAAATCCATAAATATTGGATCGTTTGTGATCCTCATCATGGATAAGCTAGCATGGTCTTGTCGACTTAATATGTCTTCTACCTTGTTTTCTTTCCCAGGGTGGTAATGAATTGAGCAGTCGTAATCCTTAATCATCTCTAACCATCTTCTTTGGTGCATATTCAGCTCCTTTTGTGTGAAAATATACTTTAAACTTTTATGATTAGTATAAATGTCACACCCTCTCCATAAAGATAATGCCTCCAAATATTTAATGCAAATATTACCACAATTAACTCCAAATCATGTGTTGGGTAATTTTTCTCATGGATTTTCAACTGTCGTGAGTCATAAGCTATCACCATAACATTTTGCATAAGAACACACCCCATCCCCTTCTTGGATGCATCACTGTAGATCACAAACCATTCTCCACTACAAGGCAGTGTGAGCACAAGTGCACTAGATAACCTTCTTTTCAACTCCTAGAAATTCTCTTCACATTCCTCCGTCCAAAAAAACTTAACTCCTTTCCGAGTCAACCTGGTGAGTGGATTAGATAATCATGAAAAATCTTTCACAAAACGTTGATAATATCCAACCAAACTAAGAAAAATTCGGATCTTAGTTACTGTTGTTGGTCTCGACCATCTTTAGATAACCTCTGTTTTTGCTGGATCCACAGATATCCCCTCTTTTGAGATTATGTGACCCAAAAATGCAACTTTTTAAAGACAAAATTCACACTTGGTAAATTGGGAATAAATATTCTCCTTTCTCAGGGTCTTCAATATAATTATCAAGTGATATTCATGTTCTTCCTTGCTCTTTGAATAGATAAGAATATCGTCTATAAAGACTACCACAAATTGATCAAGATAGTCTCTAAAGACTGTATTCATCATATCCATGAAGATAGCAGGGGAATTAGTAAGAACAAAAGGAATCACTATAAATTCATAGTGTCCATACCTTGTACGGAAATATGTTTTTGGTATATACTCCCTTTTGACCCTTAATTGATGATACCCTGAACGAAGATCAATCTTGGAAATGTATTGAGCTTCGTGTAGTCGGTCAAATAAGTCATCAATGCATGGGAGAGGATATTTGTTCTTTATAGTGATCTTGTTAAGTTCTCGATAATCAATGTAGAGTCTCATTGATCCATTGTTCTTCTTAACAAACATAACAGGTGCACCCCAAGGTGATGCACTAGGGCGTATGAATCCCTTATGAAGATTCTCTTGGAGTTGCTTCTTCAATTCCTACAACTCAATTGGGGCCATTCTATAAGATGTCTTTGAAATAGGCAACGCCCCCGGTACGAGTTCTATTGAAAACTCAACTTCACTATTTGGTGGAAGACCCGGAAATTCCTCCGGAATGACATCATCAAACTCCCGTACAATGGGAATATTCTTAATTTTGAGTTTCTCACCAACCATTTGAGATAAATAACATTCATCCAGTGGAATCAAGACCCATAAGATGGAAGAAATTTCCACTGGAAGGTTATGTTCATCCTTGCATCGATAGAAGATCATAGATTGATCTGGAATATAAAATGTGACTTCCCTTATTTGGAAATTGATATGAGCTCCATATAAAGAAAGCCAATCCATGACAAGAATCACATAAAATTCCACTATAGGAAGGATCACAAGATTTGCAGGAAGCACTTTCCCACAAACTTCAATCAGGGAAGAATTATAAACTTTTGATGCACCTGTTGTGCCATTAGGTTTTGTCACAGCTAACTCAACATCTAATTGTTGAGGTAATACAGTGATACCCTTAGAAAAATCTTCAGAAATAAAAGAGTGGGTGGATCCAGAATCAAATAAAACATTTGCTACTTTAGAGTGGATGGTAAGTGTACCTTTCACCACATCGTTATCGTACTCCACATCACTGATAGAAATTTCATTTGACTTTCCTTTGTCTTTAGCCTTAAGATATTGTTGATGTCGATCATCATCAAAAACCCTTGGATTAGGGAATTTATTGGAATAATGCCCCATCTCCTAGCACTT
This sequence comes from Viscum album, assembly GCA_963277665.1. Classification (NCBI taxonomy): domain Eukaryota; kingdom Viridiplantae; phylum Streptophyta; class Magnoliopsida; order Santalales; family Viscaceae; genus Viscum; species Viscum album. The sequence goes on along the minus strand of OY728129.1, from coordinate 405,901,263 downwards.
GAAACATTGAAGTGTAGTAGGTTCATTCTGTGTGTCCCTTCCTTTGTTTGCATCATTATACATCGTCTTCCCATCATTGCGGCATGCAAATGCCCGATGACCTTCCTTTCCACATTTGAAACATTTACTTTTCCCATTAAGAAAACTCCCTCCATGCTTCTTTCCACACTTTGAGAATAAGGGAAAGCTCATATTCTTTTCAGTGTGCTCTTTAGATTTTCCTTTGAATTCCATTTTCCTCATCTTATCAAACCCATATGACTGATGGGTTACTCCAATCTTCATCTCAACTTTGAGAGCACATCGAACGATTTCCTCATAGCTATTGAAGTCCCTTATGGCTAAGGCCCTTCAAAGACATGGTTTGAATCCACTAAAGAATTGACCGATCTTACTCTTGGGTTGGATAATAATACCAGAAGCGTACCTTCCAAGTCTTGTAAAATTTGCTTCATAGGTACCAATAGATTCATCATCCTTTTTATTCAGTTCAAGAAACTCTTTCTCCATCTTTGTTCGGAGAATACGAGGGAAGTACTTATTGAAAAATAAGTTCTTGAACTCGTCCCATTCCATGGACTCAATTTCATCCCTTTCCCTCGTATTCTTAATAAGATTCCACTATTGATCAGCATCTACTTCCAAACGATACACTTCTAGGATGACTTTATCATGTTCAGAACATTGAAGAACAGAAAATATCTTTTCAGTAGTACTAATCCATTGTTCAGCAACTAATGGATCAGTAGACCCGCTGAAAGAAGGTGGACGCTGCCTCATGAAGGATTCAACAAAATTTTGCTCCTTCCTTTGCTCATTTGGAAGTCCTGTATGATTCATATCTTGAGAAAGTTGTGTGAGAATGGCTACAATATTTTTCATTCCAACTCACATAACGTTTGGTTTCTCAGGGGGACAATCATTGCATTGCCCATCGCATTCCGTATTAACACGGTTCTTTCGGGTTCCAGCCATTGACTAAAACCAAGAAGAATAGTGTGAGAAACACTAATTATAATAGAAAAAACACATAATCAAGAATAAAATGTTACACTTAAGGTCTTATCATAGGTTGTTCATGGAAATTTCTAAAACACTAAGATTGTGTTTTATGCTTAGACTTATCTTTAGGGTTCTCACTAAGGCTTTCACTTCCTAGTTTCCAAAGGTTGACTATACCTTTCCTCTCATACCAACTATAACTACCCTTACTTTACATACATTGTTATTACTTCAGAATTGAAGCACACTTATTACAACATATAACAAAACTAGGAAAGGACCGTATAGGTATAGTGTCTTTAGAAACTAGGAAACATAAACAACTGGTTTATAAAGCGTCTACACTATCTCCCATTTATTTCATCATATCTTTAGTCCCTTTTGGCATATCTTACACAATAACCTTCTTTTTGAACTGGGGAAATAAAACATACAAAAGGGTGAGCTAAAATGCTCAGTAAGGGTAAACAAAAGAAATATCAATCACATCATATTCATAAGAACATAACATTTTGGAAATCTTAACCTACAAAAGAGAGCATAATTTCATAACATGGGATAAATCATAGTAGTGAAATGAAATCCCAATAATCATAACTTAAAACATGATACTTTGTGGCATACACACATAATCATAGAAAATCATTTCTTATTAGTCAAGACTCATTTCCAAGACTATCTTAGTGGACAAAGTCCATTTCTGAACCGAGTTCACTCCTTGTTTCAATTCTGTTTCACTGAACCGGTTTAACCCGTCGTTCCTGCCATGTCTATCTCTTGAGATATAAAATCTTTACCCAATACATTGGAGGGAGATATAGGCCCCACCCATCTAATAAGGATTTCATTCATATGTGTGCCACAAAATCATAAATCATACATCATTGTATAACCCATGTAATAAAAATGGGATTCTTAAAGAACATGACATCATAAAAAAATTCATATAATACAAAGGAATTCATAAAAATAATTCCATCACAACATAATAAAATCAATGTAATAATAGGGATAGAAACAGAACCCTAGATTATCTTAGATGGAAAATAAATTTGATAAAACACTTGAACTCCATTCTTGAGGATAATATCATTTCTACTTCAAAAACATTTTCCTTTCTTAACATGTCATAAAATTTTAAACTAAAAGAATTTGATTAAAAATAAACTTGAAAACTTGTTAAGTAAGCTTCTTGGAAATAATTTTTTTTAAAAATCCATTCATTCCGTATAAGTTAAAAAAACATTCTTCTCGTACTTTTGACGGAAAAGTCAAAAAAGTACCTCGTATGAAAAACGACAAAAGATTCCTTTTATATCTTTTACTAAAAACTCACCGAAGGGTAAAATTGGATTTAAAAAATTGTAGGTGGATGGAAACAATATTAAATATTTAGGAAACATGGATGTGGATGATAAAATACACCCCAGTAAATACCAAATTATAAACAATCTCGGATAAAATGAGATTGTGATATTTTCCCTTACATTAGGTCTGATTTGCTTCGTAAGTGTCTGAACCTCCTGTATAATGATTTAAATAATGTTATTGACTTATTCCAAAATCATACTTATTTTTATGATATCATATATGGTCATATTCTTAGCTTCTTATTAGTAATATTTCATTACTACTTGTTATTCGGGTGTTTATTACTTTTTGTTCTTATGCACGTTTTGTCGAATAAATTATTTATTTTTCTTTTTAGGATATAGATACCTAATTTCCAGAATGGTATTAGTGTAATATATATCATATTAATTCACTCAATTCATTTATATAATCATTATGCAATGAAGATCATGTATAATGAGTCGCATCACATCGTGGAGACGGTATTCCGTACGTACGCACGAGCGATGATATCATTCCCATGATCGTGGAATTGTATTTGAGTGTATGTATAATATTTCAGAATCAATATCACTTTAAAATAATCATATATAGTTATTATTTACACCATTATACCGATCCGAGTAAGGTGGCGGTGGAAAATAGATTACACCACGGCGTGGAGACGGTATTCCGTATGTACGCACGTGTGGTGATTTTGTTTTTCGTAGGATGGATAGATGGTGAAATAGGATTGTTTCATACTTATAATAACATATCAGTATATTAGTGATACTGATGTTATTACTTCATAATTAAAAAACTAAAGAATAAGAAGGGGAAGAAGAAATAAAGATGAAAGAATCGGCAACGGGCATTACCTCTTCTTTGAAGCGCCTCTTTGAGACCTCCACTTAGGGCACTAAAATTGGTCTTTGAAGAAGACCAAGACCTCTAGGATGTTTATAGGGAATTGTAGAGGAGATATTGGCAGGGTTTGGCCGAGCTTGAAGGCTCAAAGTGGTGTGAGGAAGAGAGGGAAGAGGTTCCCTTTTATAAGGGAGGAGAGGGGCACCTTTGGAATAACTAAAAATATTATTTTATTATAAAGTCAAATTCGGTTTTTAATAGCTCCAAATTGATATATTTCAAATCTAAGGTGGGGATGGGTCTAAAGCCTCTCATAAAATAGAATTTAGACAAGTTTAGGTATCAATTTTAACCTTATCATTTAGATTTAACTTTAAGTTAGATAATTTAACTTTTACCGTGTCTTCTTGTTATCTTACACTATAGGGTTAATAAATGTACTATATCAAGCCACAATACCCCAAGTTGTTTATTATTAATATATATAACCTTATCTAAGTCATTTTGCCGAACCGTAGATTTTTAGGAATACAATAACAATTAATAATATAGTATTTGTTTTAAAAACTATTTTATGTCAATTTTCACACTATTTGGTAATTGATTTTTGTGAAAATCATAACAGAATGATTAGTTCGAAAACATTTAATTAAATCAATACTAACATGTCATATTAACATATAAAATTATTTGAATTCATTAAAAGTCTTAAATTACATTTATTTGGGTATTTTTAACATCAATTATGTCAATATTTGATTAATAAGATGATTACTGCATCATCATTGTGTCATAAATAAATTAAATTATTTAAGTCTAAAAATTAAAAATAAAATAAAATTATGTAGGAAATATTTTTATATTTCTAATTAATATTTATTGTCGAATTTATCTTATGTATAACCCTATATTAAAAATTCTTTAGTTATTAAACTTTGATTTTAACTATTTTAACCCTTCTTTAAATAAATGGATAATAAATGTCCTGATCTAATCCAAGAGGGAATAAATGGCCATATTTTATTACTAAGGTTGTTTTTGGTCGAATTACACTTATCTAATAGAATTAGGACATGTGTTAGGGTAATAATAATATCATTTTTACCCTTAACTACCATATTTACTTTTAACCGTGGTAAAAAAAAGTAAAAAGTTACTATTTACCAAAAATTATTTTCATCTCATTGAACCACATTTTAGTTCTTAATATTATCTGTGTCTCTTGGATTTTCGAAATTCCACTCACAGAAGCAGTAAAATTAAGTTTTATGAAAAAATTCAGTTTTTTAACTACCACTTAGTGGTTTCACTATTCATCAAAAAATCAAAGTTTCCAGAAAAATACCAAAAATTAGGCCAAATATATATTTGATATTATGAATTCAAAAAATGATGTTTATTTTACCAAATTCAAAAAATATCAGTTACATTAAATAATTTAAAAATTAATTCTCGTCGTCAAGACAAATAACGTGTTTTTAAGTGATAATAACTATCAAAAGATTGACACTTGTTTATGTCTGGTTTAAATGTGAAATTACATCCAATGAACAAAATTGTATTAAATTGTAAAAATATATTCTAAATATACTTTAAAACCACTCAAATTAATAATTTATCACTATTAATAATTTCGATTAAAAAAGTAGTTTTTAATTCAAATTTAATAAATTTCACTATTCATCAGAATATGAAAGTTATCCGAAAAGTACCAAAATTTCACCCTAAGCTAATTTCGATATTCCGAATCCAAAAATGAATTCAATTTTGAAAAATAAAATTTACAAAATTTCAAAAAGTGGTTATTACTATTCATAACGGCTAGTTTTAATAATATTTTAATAGCATATCGTTATTTAGTGAAACTCGGTATTGTGTACGACGCAAGCTATCGAGGAAGGCCGCGGTTGCGTGTAAAGCAAGCCAAGCTAGTGTTTTTTGTAGTGAAAGATTCCTTTGATGATTTATATAACATAAAAACAAAATATTTCTCATAAAAGTCTCGGGTGTTACAATACCCAATACCCACACTAGCATCTCATCATGTATCGACTAAGTTGAACTCTTGAATCATTAAATGGAGTAAAACTTTTCATAATACATTTTATAGACTCAGAGGGACCATCCCACTATTTTAACGCACCATGATTCCAACCCATCCTCAAAATTATTTCCTCATCAAACTCTATACGTACAATTTCCACAACTATCACTACAAGGCCCAATCCTCTTAGGAATATTTTACTTGATCTAAACCCTCATCTATTCCATACACAAATCTTCCCAATTATAATACTAATGTTAGACCACTCATATCCCAATCGATATCTTATCCATTTTGATACCCAGTGACAGGGTGATTTTATTTCCTTAAAATCACTAAAGAACCTTCTCTAAACCTAGGAGGCTTATGAAGACCATATCTATAGTTCTACTATGTTAATATATTTACACTTATTTACCGTACTTATTGTCCATGACTCCCATGGAACATAGTTATAATCATTATCTTGGTAATCTATGACCGAATAATCATGTAGTTGTTTAAGGGTCTATTGAGGGTCTTAATACTTTATTTATACACATGGAATTCAAATGTTTTTCTATGTTGATAATTCAAAATAAGGGAGGAATCTCCACATCTTAGAATGTTTTCCATGATTCCAAAGATACAAGTGGTTTCTTATGAATAAAAAATAATTATAATATATTCTCATAATAATCCATGAGGTCTTCTATATTTTACCCTAGAGAAGATATAGATTAGTGTAATTAATCAATTGATGATGTCCCCGCCTCTACAACCTATCATAGTTCCTCTACCTTGATAGAAACATCATGTATGGACTACTCTACCACATCAGGGAGCCTATATTGTTCTCATACTATCTTATATTCAATATTAAACATGTAACATACGTGGGAAAACTCTTATTGAATCTTATCACTTTCAAAACTCCTAGCATTGAATGAATTTTGTTTAGTCACTAATTCTATTTCATGCTGAGAGAATTTTTCTAGGGAATTATTTTGATGTTGTACAACCAAACATGAAACATTCACTACTTATAGATTAAATTCAAATTCCTTATTCTCCTACCTAATCTTGACCACCTCCTTCACCCTAGAATGTAGTCCTTGATATTCAAACCCACTAGAGCTGAGGGTTCTGAGCATGTACTAGAAGTGGTCCGAATGTTCCTTGAGCTCTTCAAAGGGCCCCTATAAGATCATTCTTTATATCTCTCCCAACACATTTTGCCTTTTTTTTTTATTGAAATTTAGAGTACTCTTAACATTATCCTAGGATCAGTCAAGGAACATATATGTATTAAAGAAAAAGGTGGTGAGTGATGGACTCGTACTTGCATCCCTTGGTGATAATGGTGTATAGATGGATTCTATGTGAAGAGATACTAAGGCCAAAAGATCTGTGATCTCTGATCCTTGAGGTTTGATTTCTATAATTAATTGCATAACTCTAATTAGTCAATGTATATAAATAATTTTGTCAAATGAATATCAATTATGGTAACCACCTAGGATTTACCTTTTTTAGTTAATGTAGTAGAAAGTTATTTCACACAACCTTGAACCAAGTGATGATAGAAATGTGTAACTTTTCCAAGAATCATTATTTCCAAGATGATGCCCCTTCAACTAACATAATTTGTTCAAGGATAATTCTAGGGACACCACCACCCAAAAGGGGTGGAAGCATTAAAAAAGGGAAAAAAATTTGTTACAGTTCCATCGTTATATTCAATTTTAGGATTACTAGTGATTCCTCTATCCTAGCTAGGTATATCTGAGAATAGTTTCCCATATGATGAGATTCTAAGATTGTTCACATTCATATTAGATCAAAAGGTGTGAGGAATATTTCACCCACATCAAACATCAGGTTCAAACCTTATTGGACCTCAGTCATTTTATACTCTCCTTGGAACTTATCCAATACAAGGGGCATGCTAAAGGGATGGAAGGTATATATTTCTTGGATATATAAGTTTTTTCCCTCTAAGTAACTTGAATATAACTGACACCTTTAATTAGGTGAGGAATAGATACTGAAGAATTTCGATGATTAAAGTGAGCAAACACACTACTTACAAGATGAATTTGGGTGAGGTTTCTTAGCTGACTACCTCACACTACCCTCTAAGAAAAAGCATGGATTGATTCCCACATTACATGATACATAGTGAGTTCTGGACATCATGTCTTGTACCTAGCTTCAAAAACAATTTTCATTCCATCATAGATCTTAGGGATTGTAACAAACCCCAATTGATCCCCTGCCCAGCCTAATTCTCAGATGATACCCCTCCCTCCGAGTATGAGTTATATCTTTGTGAGAGGTTCACCTGGTTTTTCTTGGGTGATAAGGACATAAAAAATTCACATAATTAATTATTTCCCACCATAGAATTTTCCAAACTTATGTACATGATCAAGATCTTTATAGAAATACACTAGTCTAAACACCATGACATTAAAAGCTATGCACTCATACCCGAGGTGTTCCTAATATTCCCTAGGCTATGAAAACATGAAAAGTTCATTCCCCCCCTCTTTATTTATTTACTATCTATCCCCTTATTCCTTGATACAAGACCTTAAAAATTACTCCCCTATACTCTTGGATATACGACCTTAAGGGTTATCCCCTTCGGATAATTTTATAAGACCATAAGCTAAGAAATATTTGGATCACCCCTCATCTTACCACAAAATCATACCTAGATCCAATTTTTGTATACCATATCCACATGCTTGAAGGTGTAACCATAAGAGTACATGAATAATTCATGAGAATATGATCCCTTGTAACTTTCTTCCCCTAGTCCATATCCACTAATTGGTTCCTGAATGAAAGAGTCACCACTGGACCTTAGGCACTCCTTCCCATACAGTAGAGGATATCGATTGACAATGAGGTTCTAGTGTCGTACCATTGGAAGACTATACCTAATATCAGAGTCAACGAAAATATATGAAAATAAACCAATCAACATCAATGATATAAACATTATAGTACAAATTACCATAAATAATTGAATTAAAATTAAATACATAAAAAGTCACACACACCGGTCTTCCACCAGATTGGTCCCATATATAAAAAAATTAATATAAAAGAAAAAAGATACTCAAATCCATCCTCGATTCTCACAACATCTCCATCACCAAACCATCTAAATTGGTCCGTCATTATTAGATAACAATGATCCTTTACCCAATTTGATCAAATATGCAAGTAATAATTTTTCTCAGGGACCAAAGTGGCATGGCCTCCTGAGCATGGTGATAGTACAACATAGTAGGGAACCAATAATATAGTTTGATACATAACTAGTAAATGATTTTATGGGAATGTGATATTATTAGATAAAGAAATTTATAAACTATTTAATATAAATAAATAAATCACTACTGATCCTCAGACTCTAATGTGACACTTTTGATTGACCACACCTGCCTTTTCATGGGGTTAAGTGTCTCTAAGCATGTCATGAAACTGTTCTAAATAGGATATCATTTAAAACCAATTCACATCCAATTGGGTAAATAAAATATCAAAGTAGTATTTTCAATAAATATTTATTAGGTTAATGGCCCTAGAAAATCTAATTGTACTAAGCCCACAACCAATTACCCCATAGAAATCAAATACTACCAAGAACATTGGTAAATTCCTAGATATCCTAGAATGTGAAACATCATCTAGTATTAGACAATTCTTATGCTCCTAGGGAAATAATGTTTTAATGTAAATAGAGTCGATTCGAAGATATCTTGAGAATTTGCACATATGTAGTCACATCTTTAAATCCATGTGGATTACATAAGTAATTCCATAGACATGAAGGATGAATCCAAATATCCTAAGAATTCCACACTCCTCAGGATCAAGGTTGAATATCTGCATCATAAGAATTCCCCACTCAACTAGATTGAGGATGAATACCTTCATCCTAAGAGTTTCTTTGTTTGATTGCAGTGAGTTTTTCTGTTGGATTACAGTGAGTTTTTTTTGTGTTTTCTGTGTGATTCCAGGTGATTGCAGTGAGTTTTTGTGATTTTTTTTGTGTTTGCAATGAGTTTGTTGTGTGTTTATGTAGAGTATTCTATTTGTTTTTATTAATTTTGTGTGTGTTTTCTTTGTGATTTCAGGTTTGATGAGTGTTTTCTATGTTTCTGGTGTGTTTTTGTGTGATTCTAAGTTGCAGGTTTCCTACGTGTTTTCTGTTTACTGTGTGTTTTCTGTGTTTGTAGTGTGTTTTTGTGACATTTCAGGTTACATGTTATTTATTGTGTGCTTTCTATGTTTTTATTGTGATTTTTTATGTTATTTCTGGTTTTAATTTGAATCCCTGCATTTGATTGCAGGTTGAATCCCTATTTTACACGTTCTGGCTGGATGGAAGTGGCTAGCTGGAAGAGGTGGCTGCTGTTTTTTGTGGAAATGAGGAAATACAAATGATTCTATAAACCATTGGTATATATATTGGGTAGTGTATTCCAATGGTTTTAGAACCTTTGGTATACCTATATCCCAACGGTTTCAATGAAACTGTTGGAATAGAGTGTGTTTTAGGTGGTGTACCAACGATTGCTAAACTGTTGGTGTAGACCCATACCGCCCGACCTATAGAAATGGTTTACTGAACCATTGAATTAGGTGTATACCAACAGTTAACTAAACCATTGGTCTAGTTTTATGCCCATGGTTATTAAACATTGGGATAGAAAATTACCAATGGTTTCATTGAACCATTGGTATTTTGAAAATCCATGTAACAATCCCCACAACTCACATCCCAACGGTTTAATGAAAAATTTTGATATAGTATCCCAATGGTTTTGGGGATTTTACCAATGGTTTGTAACCATTCGTATAATCTTATTTTATAGTAGTGACTATAAAAATGGGACAAGTTATGGAATTGAAGTTCTGCCATCAATGAACACCAAGATGGTGCGGTTGGTTTGTCGACATGGTTGAGTTATGAATGTGCCCATACAAGATGAATTGGGATGTTATAATATGTGTTGGGAAATGGTGAATGACATTTTTGGTTTCGTTCCTTAGTATTGTGTGGATTTGGGTAAAATGGTTTGGTAAGGGTGTGTTTGGATTGTTGGAAATTGTTGTATTGTTTTGAGGGATTTATACAAATTGTTTATATAATTTACTAACTATTTTTATCCTAGTGGATTGTGTATATAAGTAATTTGGGGATATTGTGCTGACTATTATTATTCATCCCTTTCTTTGTAACTTTGGATCTTTTTCAAATGTTTTATTCTGAGTCACATGTATGTGTAAATAACCTAATTTCTTAAGTGGTTCATCATGATGCTTAGGCAGTCTAGAGGTGTTGGAAGCTTCGAACATGGTGTGGAGCTATGGAGTTATGTCATAGAAAAATTTGGGTACATTGTTTAGTATTCTATTTTGTACTCTGATTCTAGTTTATTGTGGTTTGTTTATATTGGTATTATGTTATTTTTGTATTGTTTTACTTTTTCTATACATGCATCATGTAGTAGTTCAATGGGTTTAGATAAATGCATGTTTGGTTGGTTATTTCCATTCCAAAAGAAAATTGATCCCCAAGAGTTCTTGCAGCCCTCAACATATATTTCCAGACTTTGGCATATTGGGAATTCCTCTTAAGTGAAAGTAGTATCATTCCCCCTTTTAGGATAACTATAATGGTTGGGATGTTACATGTGGTATTAGATTTTTCAGTCATAGAATTTCTTGTAAAAGTAGATTCTTTGATCCTCTAGTATCTATTGTCAATATTTGAGTTGGAATTCATTATTTTTTTATTCCTCGATATGTGATGATAGAGAGGGGTAGGATCTTAATAACATTAAATTTACATAATAAAACGATATATCTAGCCCTTTTATATTGAACTTCATGTTACCGGGGATTTGGGTACACAAGGTTTTTGGAGACAATTATAAGAGTGTGATCGCATTATTGTTTGTGTAGCTAATGATATGAGCATGAAATGTATGTTAGAAATAACTACCCAATAGTATTTCATTTCCCAATGGGAATAATGAATTATATTGTGGTATGAATGTGTGGATTTTTGAAAAATCATGATTTTTTCTTCAAATGTGTTGTTTTCTAAATAGAATGTTTTTGGTATTTAAAAAATGGATCGATTTTCAAAACATTGATGATTTTTAAGAAATAGTTGAAAATGGAAAAAAGGAAAAATTGAAAATCATGGTTTTGATATTATCAATTTAATTGAATTTGATATTGTAAGACTTTAGTTTCTATTTAGTGGGACATATGTTCAAAATTGTGATGATAGAAATGGAAATAGGTGGATGTCGTAGAGACCAACCAGAAGATGCTATGGAAAATGTGGTTTCACCTGAGCCCCAAGAGAACCAGTAGCTAGTACAGAATATATTCTAGGCTCTGGAATCTATGAAATATGGGAATATAATGAATGATCTGAAGCACGTGCGTCCCCTAGTTTAGTAACAAAAGATAATTCCATCCATTTTTTGGGGTGATTCAAAATCAGAAAGTATAGAGAATTTCTAAATAGGATTAATCAAGTATTTGATTTACTAGGCACTCTGGTGTATTTAATAGTGATGTTTGTTATGTACAAATGGGAAGACCTTGAAAGTCAGTGGTGGGAGTTGGTGAACAAGGAAGGAACTGAACAATGTATAACATGGGAGGGTTTTGAGGAAATTTATAACAATAACAATTTCCCTCACACATTCAAGATTCAAAGAATAGTGGATTTCTTCATCCTGAAGCAATATATTATGACTTTTATGTATTATGCAGATAAATTCATCAATTTAGTCTGGTATTCACATGACATTTTGGTTAGTTCTTCTATGAATGTTCAAATCTTTTAATCGGTTTTGGGGTAAGAAATTATTTCAAAAATAATAGTGGTAAGTATAAGTGATTGTACAAAAATGGTGAATAGATAAATATTTGATGAATGGAACAGATTTGTGGCTATGTGATAGGGAATCACGTTGATAACCATGGGAAACTGTGGGAAGTCTAGCCTGGGGAGAAAGTGGAAGAGGGGCAGAAATTTCCACACTGGGAGTGCGGCTCAAAATCCGACTACTGGATCAATAAACCATCCTCTTAAGCCTCAAAAAATGGAAATACGATTCTAGTGTTTATATCTAACCAACATGAATTAGGGTTTTATAGGAAAACATTGATCATTGCATAAATATAAAAGATGAGTCATGTACAATGATATTTCCATAGGGCTCTGAGGTCTGGTGTTTTTGGAAATCCTCAGGGGTTGCAGTTCTTGTGTGAGAATAACGATAAGAGTTTGGATAGTAAGTAGGTGTCTGGATCTAAGAAATTTTTGGTGGATGATTAGTCGGTACCATCAACTGTTAGAGGTAATATTCTTTCAAATTATAATTTTATAGGAAGTTTTGTTTCATATGAGTGTGTATCATTATTTTATAGCTTCTAATGTCATTGATTCATTGGGTTTAAGTGTGGAAATGAGGCATTCTTTTCTAAAACAACAAACTCATCTAGGTGAAAAAGATTGTCGACCGTTCCTGTGTAGAGCATGATGTTTAGTAATGTATTGGGTTGAGAATATCTGATAAGTCTTAGTGCTTGACATGGATGTGTATGATATAATCCTAGGTATGTATTTGTTGATGATGTATAGGTCCCACATTGTCTTTTATGAATGAACAGTGAGTTTCAAGATGGAGGATGGAATCAAGCATCTCTTCTCAGGAGAAAATAGTGAAAGGGTGTGTGAAATATATTTTTTGGAACTAAAGGGTGGGATGATCATGTATTAGTTGGTAAATCAGTTGTTCACATCGAACTAATAGGTTGAGAAAACCAGTTGTTCGGCAGCGGTTGATCATTTTCAGGATGTCTTTCTCAATAAATTATTAGGGTTGGACTAATGAGAGAAGTGGATTTTTTGATTTATCTCTTTGTGGGAAACTATCCGATCTCACATCCATATTATAGGATGGAACCAACCGAATTAATGAAATAGAAAGTGTAGTTGGAGGAGTTGGGGAACAAAGGGTTCATTTAGCCTAGCATGTCCCCATGGGAAGCACTATTTTTGTTCATGAAAAAGGTGGATGGAACTCTCCAGTTGTTTGTTGAATATCAAAAGCATAACCATGTTGTGATAATGAACTGATATCCACTCCCACACATAGATGATCAGTTCGATCAGTTTAGGGTAGCATAGTGGTTCTCTAAAATTTACTTACGATCAGGATATCATATATTGCTGGTGAGGAAAGGGGATATTCCAAAAATAGCCTTCAGGACTAGATATGACAATTATGAGTATATGGTTACTCTCTTTTTCCTTACGAATGTACTATATGTTTTCATGGAATTGATGAATTGGATATTTCAAAAATATCTAGATTCTTTCATTGTTGTATATAGGGAAGATATACCGGTGTATTCATGGATAAGGGTGGAGCATAAAAAAACACTTAATAGTAGTGTTGGGAATATTAAGAGACCATCGATTGTTGCAAAATTTTCAAAGTTTTTAATTTTTTATACAAGAGGTATCTTTTCTGAGCCATGTTATTTTTTCAAAGGTGTTTTAGTGGATTTAGAGAAAATAGAGGTCGTTACCTCTTCAAAACCAATAAATATTTTTTTGAGATACAAATATTCTTTGGTTTAGCTATAAAATATCGAATCTTTGTTCATGACTTCTCATGATTGGATTCTACGATGATTTCTTTGACAAGAAATAATGTTTCATTTCAATATAATGAGAAGTGAAAAAATATTTTGAAGACCTTGAGGATCATCTTACATCAACACCAAACATGGGTTTTTCCAGAACCACGGAAAGGGTACGTGGTGTATTGAGATGCTTCAGGATTAGGGATGGGGTTTGTTATCAAGAAAGGGTATCATTTATATGGTTATGGATCAGGAAAGTTGAGGTTCCATGATAATAACTACCCAATAGATGATTTGGAGTTGGCAGCGGTGCTCCAAGCTTTGATAACATGGAATCTCTGTCTCTTTAATGAGAAATTTATAGTGTATACCAACCACATGAGTTTGAACCATATTTTATTAGAGATATATATTAATCTTAGGTAAATGAGATGGATGTTGCATCTCTATATGTTTGAATTTGTATTTATGTACACATCAGGTAAATTTAATTTGTTTTCACATTCATTAAGTAGAAATTCATACACTTACATGGTGAAGCAGACATCAGATCAGTGGCATTTTATGTCAGTCATAACTGAAATATGGTTATATTGTGAAGACCTCGGTGATTTAGTAGTTTTATTTCTAGTTTAATTTTTTTATAACATGATAGGTTTGGTTATAGATGAGAATAGGTCTGATTTAGAGTGTGTGACTATGAGGTTGAAACTCTATGGTCAGGAGACCATTGTGGGATATAAACTGGATGATAATTCTCTATTGTGACTTCAGAATCCGATGGTTGTGTCAGTGACATTTTAGGAGAAACTCCTCAATTTTTATCACCATTGAAGATAGCCTTTTGGTCATGGAATTTGGAAAATTTATAATGTGTTGAAATAATGGTTTAGGAGGCCTAGTATGAAAAGAAACACAGCTGAGTTTGTTTTGAGATACTTTGCTTATCCAAAATTCAAGGAATATTATCATCAGATGACATGTATATTAAAATATTTACATATCCCAATGTAGAGGTGGGGGAATATAGTTTTGGATTTTAAAAGAAGTCTGCATAGAATGGTTACAAAAAACTATTCCATTTGGGTGATTGTAGATCATCTCAAAAAGTCAGCTCATTTTATACCTATTCCTGAATAACATACAGTGGAGGATCATCCCAAAATCTATAGTTGTGAAGTGGTAAAGAGGAATGGTGTACATGTTTCTATTGTATTATATAGGGATTTGAGTTCCATGTCTCATTTATGTAATTCCTTGCAACAGGACCTTGTGAATTAGTTGATGATGAGAACGATGTATAATCTTAATATGGATGGAAATTTTGAGAGGACAATACAAATGTTAGAAGATATGTTGTGGGATTGTGTGACGGATTTTGGGGGATCATGGGAGGAGAACTTGTCTTTTGTAGAGTTCTCAAATAATAATAGTTATCATACCTCGATAAATTTGGCCCTATTTCAAGCAAAGTTTGGGATTCTAGGTCATTCTCAACTTTGTTGGGTGGAAAGAAGAGAAACTTCACTATTTGGGCTAAGCCTTTCACAAGAGACAATGGATAAGATCAAGTCAGCCGGGAAATGAATTGATACAACTCAGAGTCATTAGAAACATTATGCGTCCCATCATCAATAGTTTATTTGTCCGATGTGGGTGATCATGTGTTCTGGAGGATCTATTTGAGGTTGGTACATCATCATTTTGTAAAACAGGGTATATTATCTATGAGGTATATTGGGCCTTTTGAGATAAAGTAGGGTATATTATCTATGAGTTATATTGGGCCTTTTGAGATATAGGAGCTAGATTGAGAGGTGGCATATCAGTTTTCTTTTCCATCACGGTTTAGTGCAGTGCACAATAAGTTTCATGTGTCGCAGTTGAAAACGTATCAGCTAGGTAGTGACCATTTGATTTTTAGGATCATATAGAGCTAGATCCTAATTCCTCTTTGATACATGTGCATGTGTGAATTGATGGTAGGAAATATAAAGTCTTTCATGAAAATAGAATCGATCTACTATGTGTTTCATGGAATCATTGTCAGATTCAGAAGGAGACATATGAATGGGAGAAATAAATGACTGATAAATGGAATGATCTTTTTCAGGAGAGAGATGATTTTCTACTTTCTGTGGATGGAAAGGCTAATGTTGGGGAGAATTTAGTACCCCTGGTTTGACATATGTAACTATTTTTTATGTCTTTCTTATCGATGTAAAGTGTTTTGGTAATGTTTGGGATAGTTTTGAATTATTTCCTGGAAGTTATGGAAGCCTATATAATGGTGAATGGTTTGAG
This sequence comes from Viscum album, assembly GCA_963277665.1. Taxonomy (NCBI): domain Eukaryota; kingdom Viridiplantae; phylum Streptophyta; class Magnoliopsida; order Santalales; family Viscaceae; genus Viscum; species Viscum album. The sequence goes on along the minus strand of OY728129.1, from coordinate 405,885,032 downwards.
AATGGTTAGTTAATAATGTGAAAAAAACATAGGTACTGTGAAAGTTGAGGCATAGGAAATGGATATAGAACAATGTTAAGGCACACAGTTTCCAAACTGTGTGGCCATACCAGGTAATCTCTGCCACATGAGATAGTGGTATGTTTCATGGTAGGTGCACAGTTTGTCTAGCCACATGTTCCAATCGTACCAGGCACCATCATGAGACAATATCATGTGCACAGTTATCACATAGTTGTCTAACCGATCATCTAAACCAACCTCAGCTTAAAAAATGGGGTTTTCAAAAAATGGGGTTTCTTGGGATTTTTACTAAAACAAGCATTTCATCTCCCATACTAACCCAACTCTGGATTTATTATTTTGAGTAGTTATGGAGTCTTTCATTATAATTTTTGAAGTGAATCGATTGGTTTTCAAGGTACATTGAAGCCAATTATTCCTCGGTAAGTCTCCTCTCTTGGATATTACATGGTTTTCCTTAGATCTAGTTCTCTTCCTTTCTCAGTTTCTGAGATATACTCCCGTCAAATGTAGAACCAAGTTTTTCTTTTCCAAAAATGATAAGAATGTGGATTTTGGAAGATAATAAAAGATATATATATGGATTTTTTGTATATTTTTCACCCATATTTGAGGTTCATTTTTGCATTGGTCGATTTTTAAGAAACCCTAAGGTAGGTGGATTCTCTCTCAACTCCATTTTGACAAAACGTGAAGGATTTAATTTCAAATTAATGGTTTCTTCATGAAATTGATTTTGAAAATAATTTTGATAAGCCTTCTTGGAATACATTTTGTGATAATGCATGGATTTTTGGAAAAAATGGGTCATTGTTGTGAAAGGTTCTTGATATAAGAATTTATAATGATAATTTTAAAATCATCAACTTGGTTGACATTTAGAAAATATTTTGCAAAAATGGTTTTTAATAAAAAGGATTGTTTACTTAAATTTTCTTTGGAATGGATGTGTTCTAATGATCATTTCAATAAATATTGGATTTTATGGAAAGGAGGTTTTGTCTTACTGTTGTAATTGTATTGTCTTAATGAGTAGTTTTGATTGGAACATGTTGTTTTTATATAGTTTATTTGGGAATGTGTTGGTTGATGATATTTTGGAATTGAAGTTGGAATGGCTACATGAATAAAGTGGTTTAGAAAGATTTGTATGGGATTGATCATGGACTTGAACTACCACCATCAAGTGTCCATGATGTTTGATAATTAAAAGGGGATGGGTTATAGAAGTAAAGTTCAACCATCAATTAACACTGATATCATGTGGTTGGTTTTTGGACACGGTTCTATTATGCGTGAGACCACACAAAGTGAATTGGGATTTTCCAATATGTGTTGGGAAACTGTGAATGACCTTTTTGATTTATTTTATTTATATTGTGTTTATTTGGTTAAAATGGTTTGGTAAGGGTGAGTTTGTATTGTTGGAAATTATTTCTTTGTTTTCATGGTTTTATATAAAAAACTTATATTGTGCTAACTGGATTTATCCTAGTAGAGTGTGTAGGGAAGTAATTTGGGGATGTCCTACCAAGTATTATAACTCACTCCATGCTTTGGAACATTGGTTCTTTGGAAGATGTTGTATTCTGATACACAGGTAAAGTGAAGGCATAACATTTCTTGAGTGGTGCATCATGATGCTTGGGTGATCTTATGGTGCATGGAGATTAGTGCTTGGTGTAGAGCTATGAAGTAATGTATTATCATCATTGAGGATTCTTATTTATTCTTCCTCTTGGTATTATGATATGGTATTATTATAGTTTGGTTATGTTGGTATTATGGTATTGTTGTAATATGGTACTTTTTTTGGACATGCATCATGCAGTTGGTCTCTGGGTTTTGATAAAGGCAAGTTTGGTTAGTTGTCTTCATTCCAAGGGTGACTTCTTCTCCAACAATTATTGAAGCCCTCGACATTTATTAACATCCTTTGGAACATTGGGAGCATCTCTGAAGGAAAAGTATCATACTTCGTCCTATTCAAACCAATTATATGGGGTAGGGTATTACAATAAAAAGGGAAAAAATTGATTAATATAACCTCAAATTGAATTGTGGAACCAATATTGACTCACCCAAATCAAGATATTATGAGTAATAAATAATGTGTAGTGGTGCTTAATATCCCCTTATGATCAATTGAATATGCTTAATATATCCTAAAGAGAATTTATAAATTATAATATCTCCAAATACCACTCTATACTTAAAAAACACCCTACAGTTAGGGTGTATCATAAATATGATGGTCATAGGTTAAATACCTTTTGGATGGAGGGGCAACCCTATCTCAACCCATTCACGGCCTAGATATGGGTCACACTATTATCTACTCTAGTAAATGGAGTATCTCTTCGACCCATCCTCCATCATGGAATGACTCTTCTAAAATAGAATTTTAACTAATCATTAATACAGATCATATTACAGTGGTTATCCCAGTATTGGCTTGAACATATAGGGTCACAGTGATACTACCACTGAATGCTCAAATATTAGGTATGGGTCCTCATGAAACCACTTTTTATCGAAAATTAAAATTCAATCTGAAATTTAAAAACCTAGAATGATGATGGTTTATCTAATGTTTATGTACTTTCATTATATTCTTATACAATTTTTATTATCATGTGATCAAAAATGACCTTATATTGATATATCTTATGTTTACAATCACTAATAATTTTAGGTCACCTATTGATTATTTTTTCAAACCCTAAGATATTAATATTGATTATTATATTTGATATTGCTACATGGATAGCATGTGTGGATACTCTTTTGAGAAATTTTATAGAATTATTTCAAAATAATAAAATCATATCGATAATATCAAATAAATTAAATCTATTGGATCTGTGGTATGATATGTGATGATATGAACTTAATATTCATGTAAAATAATGTAATATTTATTCATGTTATAATTAGGTCTCGTTGGTAGGTATCAGATAGGGGATTAGTTAATTTTCTGGATTAGGTTACAAATCTTAAGGGGATAAAACATAAATAAACCTTTTTTTGAACTAAAAGTGATGTTGGTGGAATATAAATTTTTTTAGGTTGAAATCAAGGTTTCATGATGTAGGACATATTAAGAATTACTTCCCACAAAATATGGTTGTATGCATTGAATATCAATGATTAGAAAATTAGTTTTCACTTGATTTAATGGATTACATCCAAGGTAATCGAGTTAATAATGAATGTGATGGTTAACGAAATGACTATCTCAATGAGCATCCAAATGATAAGGGTTCCTTAAATAATATTTTATTGGTTAGGTGCACCCAACTCTCTCAAACTGTTAAAAATATCTAGAATCATTAAAACATACCAAATGAACTAATAAGGTAATGATTCGACATTTATTCTTTATTATAGAAACATCCAAACTCATTTAATGTGTCTTTATATTCAATTATTTTGGTTGAATAGATAAACATAATATAAAATATAGTTTTTAATTCTCTAGTGATTGTGGTATGAAATTTCTTCCTTATCGGTTAGTTATTTTGATGGTGAAACTGGTCAATAGTGGACTATAAATATGAATATGAGGTGAGGGGAATAAATAAAATCTATGGAGTATTAGGTGTTAATGAAAAAAACTCACTGATTATTTTCCTTGAATAACTTACGCTACAATTGAAAAAGTATTTCTTAAGATAAAATAAAGATAAGAAGAATCCATTATTAACTATGATGAAAATATGAAATTATTTTAACTAACTATTATTTTTTATTATTGAACCTAAGATAATTATTTATCATTTATTTAGAACAAAAAAAACATTTTTTTAAAAGTAATTATTTATAAGACTCTTTGAAAGCTGTGATGAAATTTTTTGACAAGAAATTTAGGTTGAAATTGAAAATACAGACTCATTATTCTGGGGTATTTGGTGATATAAAAATAAATATGTTGTTTCATGGATTCCTAAACAATAAATATCATGGTAGAAAGAAAATTTCCCCACTTATATTCTACAAATTTTGTTTGAAGCAGTAAATTAATTACCTATATGGAATGAGAAAATCTTTATGTGTTAAATTATATTCCATAATGGTTTATATTTTTAAAGAGAGGTAAATACACCATAAATATAATAGACGATAATAAGGTCCTAACTATTGTACTACAAATACTCTAATTCTTAAAATGAAAGGATTTCTAAATTATACCAACTAGTGAACCAATCCAAGAGTTAATGATAAAAATATATTTTAGAAAACGCAAATAATAATGGTGAAATAGAAATCCTATACAATCAAAAATATTAATATGGGCCCTAAAATATTTTTGATAGGAAGACACACCAACCACTAAATATGAATAAATTTCCTATTTGTTTCTAGTTCTTAAAATTATTTCATATGATACATGTTTTATATGATTCTTTATTCTCAAATACAGACCCTCGATACTTAATTATTGATGAAAACACCCATGGAAGTGATTATTATATCAAAAGTATATACCCTTTCCTCAATCATAGTTTATAGAAAGATACTACTTGAAAATATACTTATTCAATTATTAATTAAATTTAATGTGTCTCTAGGCATGGATTAGTTCCCTATATATACAGAATATATTACTTATTAGGATATGGAAGTCATATTTGATTTCCCAAATAAGTATATGATCATCTAACAAAGTATGAATGACTATAAACTCTCTATTGAAATTAATTATATTATAAAGTATTAATACCCAATCATGAGGGTTTTTTCTCAACTTATTAGGGATAAACTCAGTATAGACATATTCCTATTATGAATGAACGTGTTGACGTTTCCTTACATTATTGTCTAGTTTTACACAAATATTTGAGGTTGAATTTTCAATAATACTCATACATGATGATTTTATTATTTCAAAAAAACCATGTAGAATAGATCCAATTGAATTATAGAAATTGATGAAGCGACTCCAATAGAATCGAGTAAGGAGTTTTATATTCCCAGGTGATTCACCATATTGGTCAGTAGACCTATTTGTTAAGATAAAATATGAATAAATGAATCTCTTTATTGATTAAAAAAACTTACAAAAATCATGATCAGTATTAATTATATTATACATCATATTAAAGTATTATTTTATCATCAGTGAGTATATCATCACATCATAAATATTTTATTTTAGTTATCATATCATCGATTAAGGGTAAAAAGAGAGGATATACAAAAGAAATATTTACATTAAATATATGTACAATATGAATTCATAGTGATTCCATTTATACTTGTAAATACCATTATTAATATCATGTATATAATGAATTGAGTATTTTTAGATTACTAATATTCTTTAATAACATATATTTCAAGGGAATTGAACATCATGCTGATTATTTGAAAAAAAATTTAAAGACCTAACCAATGTATCACACTTGGGTAATATGATCTTAATAGAGTGTATACATATTGATCCTCTATGAAAAAAGAAGATTGGAGAATATCCTCAACCATCCATTGTAACTGAGAACCATATTTTTCATAAATTGGATCTATATTATCAATTCATTAAGAGTAATTACTCACAATTTTACAATCCAATAACAAATGTATATCAAAATAGAGTAAAGTTTCATTAGATAAATGGATTTGACGAAAATTTGAAGGAGATAATGAGAACACTCATCATTTAACCAGTACTCACAATACTAAATAATGGAGAAGGTTTTATTATATATAGTTATTCACCAATGAATTAATAGGTATGTTTTCTATTGTAAAATGAAATATTGGTATCTTTTTTATTTCCATTATTTATAGGGCATTGTAAAAAATACCAAGAACATTATTTGGAACTTTCTGGGGTTATTTTTTCATTATTGATATATTGGATTATACATATAGTGACAACAATGAATTATATACAGATCATTGAATTATAAAGTATAATTCACACAGAATGATTTCAACACGCATCAAGGGAGATGGTTGGAACTATTCCATGACTATGAATCCCCACTACATTGACACCCAGGGAAGGAAAACATTGTGGATGATGCTCTGAGCATTATGGATCATGATACTTTATCCATGAGAGAATAATTGAATGATACCCAATACTCATGTATTTTAAAAGGTTGTACTTAGAAATCATAAGGAAAGGGGTTAAATGCTATCATTCCATAATGTATTCTCAGGGATCCACCCATTTGATGATCAATGGGGTAAAAAATGTTGATATAGAGATATTAAAGAATGTTTGGAATATTTTATGGGTAAAAACTAAAAATTATAAAATTATTTAATTTTAGAAAATGAATATGTGTTCTATAAATACCATAAGAAAACATTATGTATGTGATGATGTATATATCTTATCATTCTCCATGTTTACATAAAGCATGATTATTTATATTGTTCTCATAGAGAATATGTGTTCATTAAACATAAACATGGAAATTGTGGCTTATATATCCTAATGAATGGTTTCTTGTATGTTAAGGATGAATAACATATGTCTAAGGGGATGATTCAAAAATTACACAAAAATATTTAGAAATATGATAACATCACTATAGATTTTATTTTGGGCTTTCCCAATACATTCAGTGTCCATAATTCCATTTGGGTTATAGTTTATTTATTTATATAGTCATCATATTTCATTTCAATTTGATATGTATTCTCACTCAATAAACTTTATATGATATATATATATATATCTAAAAATATATATATATATATCATGGGATAATACTCAATAGAATACAAATTTCTATTTTATATGATCAAAATCAAAGGATTATCTACATTTTCTAGAATATTATTCAACAAATGTTGGATACAAAACTGATCTTTATCATAGATTTTCATCCTCATACAAATGATCAATCAAAAGGGACCATTAAATATCTAAATAATATATTTAGTTCCTTATCAATAGATTTTATTGGATTTTGGAATCATTATATTTCAAAAAAACTATCTAAAAGAATAGTTTTAAATATAAAATTTAAGTGCATAAATATGAGGATCTATAATGGAAATGTTACATAACTCAAATATGACGGGATAAAGTTTTAGATGGTAATCGGTTTTGACAAAGTATTTATAAAAAATTTAAGATGTGATTCAAACTTCCAACATCACAATATAATAATACAAAATAGATGGAATATCTACACTAATAACCATACTAAATCATGGAATTTATATTAAAAGACAAGGAATTCAATCAAGTACGACAATAGAATATGGTTATGAGATATGTGAAGATGGTGAAACAAATCCCCCAATACATAAGCCCTTTCTTGGTCCTTGACCATGTGGGGATGGTTTCATATCACCTTTCACTTCCACCAAACATCTCTGAACTTCATGATGTGATATTTGTAACACATTTGATGAATTACATACCCGAACTATCACATGTGTTGAACACTGAGGTAATACAACTGAAACATGATATCTATTTTGAGGAATCGATGGTAAAAATAATGAATCATATAGTTAATGTTCTATGAAAGAATACCACTCAAAAACACAAAGTACACTATATTAATTATAAGTTTATGGAAGAAATGTTGAAACTTAAAAAAGGAATGAGAAAAATTACCCATTTTTTCATACCCTTATAGTAATTAAATCTTAAAGACAACATTATTTTAAGAGAGTAAGAATGTTATAATCCCTGATTTTACTATGTATTTTTCATTTAAATAAATACTATATTGAATGTCTTGTTTCACACACAACACCAAACTAAAACAAAATATCATAAATTTTATTGAGTTAATATATTAAAATATAAGAAAATAATTAATGTGTTATTATAAAATAATGTGAATCATCATTATGACAAGAAAAAAAATAATAAAAACATAATTATATAAAAATTATTATGAAATAAAAATTTCATATTCATGGTTTTCCATGAAGATCCTAAAAATGATTACAGATAATGAAAATAAGACGAACAATATAAATATAGTATGTATTATGAGATTGAAATAAATGAATTATATGAGTGATTTAAGTAATGTATGTAAGTCTATATATTAGAATGGATTATGTAAATCATATATATAAAGGTTTGGAATATGGTCTTTGGATGTTTGGTCATTGGAAATATGATCATTGGCTATACTATATTTGGGTATGCATGTATAAATTGTGTATATTATTTTTTTAGAACTCTTAATAAAACATTGAAAATATTTTTATTCAAAAATAATATATAATGAATCAAATAGAAAATATTCATTTTAATAAATTTGTATGAATTTTAATTTATTATTAATAATTATTATTTATTTTATGTATCTATAAAATTCAAAGTGGAAATTTAATATCATTGATTGATAAATTTATTTTTGATGATTTTAAACAATTAATTTCAAGGGGAAATGTTTAAAACTATTTAATGTTAAAAAAAGGATTTATTTTAATGAATTGGGTTTTAAAAGTGTTATTTATTTTAATATTAATAAACTAATATTTTTTACTTTTTAATAATGAGTATAAAATAATGTATCTATAAATAAACAAATATATTACAACATAATTTATTGGTTATTAATATGAAATAATAAAAATAAAATTTAGTATATAAATATCATTTTTATCTAAAAGATATATTTAAATATTTCATATTTTAATTTAAATAGAAAATTTCTCATATTTGAATATTGAATTAAGTTTAATAGTGTCAAAAAAATAACAAGAGCATCGAAATTAGGTATATATGTTAATTACATTTCTTATAATAAAAATAATTTATCGAGGTGAAAACTGACTTAAGTATTAAAGGTAAAATGAGTAAAAAGGGTTTAACAATGTGTTAAATTAAAAAAATAACTATAATGTTTGTCCAAATTTTCATTTAGGATTTAACTCATAACCCATATCCATTATATTTAAATTTTTATCCACTTTCCTTAATAAAATGGAAACATTACACCTTAGGGGATGATTATTTAAAGAAACACCACTTAAAATTTACCAAACAAAAGACACCATTCCACCACATCAAAACAAATACTTCCATTTGAAACACTATTGAATACATAAAAAATTTTAATATCCAAAATACATATTTTATTTTTTTATTTTAGTTCCATGAAGGAAACCAAAATTATTCATCACAAAAAAAATCTTATTTCCAGAAGGATGTAATTCATCAAACTAATTGCCACATTTTTCATCATATTATGGAATTTATTTCTTATATAATTTTTTAAAATATTATTATATAATATAATTATTTTATATTATCATTGTTATGATTTTAGATAATGATATAATTATTATATAAAAAAATTCATATCCATTCATTATTATAACATGTTCTTGTTTAGGTCTATTTGACCACCTACATGGAAAATGTTGTAGAGTCTTCACCTTTTTCAGTATAAAAGTGTATAAAAACATTAATACTATTAAACTAACATATTAATGATTAAATAATGATATTAATATGGTTATTTAAGGGTGAGTCAATGAAATTAATGAACATTACAGTGTAACTCATAATTATTTTCAAATTAACTAAAACAAGTTCATCAATATCAATTCTAGTAAATTGTAACCATAACATATATTACATGAAAATGGGAATATATAAAATATTATAAAAATAATAAATCCACTCCCTTTAATAGTATATTAATTATTTACATATTTCCAATGAATGAGGAACAATATAACCATTATGAAATATGTATGAAACAATCATAATTTCTAACATCTGATGTTGATAATAAACAATAAAAAACTATTATATGATTAATGAATGATTATAACTAAAGTTAAAAATATAAAATATAGGAATAAGGTTATGAAGTAAATTACGATGATTTTTATGTTTATTATCATGGAGGTTAAATGAATTTAATGGAATTCATGTGTTCAAGTGATATATTTTCATTTTCAATATTAATTTAAAATTGAGACTTTTTATAGCTAAATTACTATATAGAGATATATTATTATCTCTATTTCTATAACCCAGTATATTTTCCATCCTATATTTATAAATTTGGTATATATATTTTATTATAACATCACTTCACTTTAGTTCAAAATTTTATTGAAAGTATTTAAGTGTAGTTAACTATATATCTTCTTTTTGTTAGAGAATCATTATCCACCATGAAAAATGTATATATAATTTTCTTATGAGATTCCTTGTAAAATAAATAATTGACTAATGTAAATTTAAATTATTATTAAATCTTTATACAAACTAATTAAAGAAATATTTTCATATTTTTCATATAGGATATTTCCTATTAACCTTAACATTCATTATAAAAGGGTGAAATGAATAACTTTTTAATTAAATTTTCACATGAAGTGATTTTAACATCATATTAATCTATTTTATTTTGAAAACTAAACCTCAAAATTTTAATTTTTAACAAAAATTAATTCTTATTCTTATTTTTATCAATTATATGCCTTTGGAAATAAATTTTATAAAAATTAAAGATAATTTCTTATAATTTTCCAAAGAAATTTGATTTTTGATTTATATTTATGAATGCAACCTTTAACATAACTTATTATTAACCAAGGAAATTATCTATTATTACTATCTATACCCTTTCTATAAATGTTTTATGATCATGTTTTCTAAAATTAATCAACAAACATGTTTCTTCCTTATATGTTTTTTAGAAAATGATGAAATTATGACTCTATGTTCTAGTGGGACATTGTATCATTTCTTTTATTATATAATGTTTTTATGTTATATCCTTCTATTTCATTTGTTAAATCATTATGTATCATTATATATTGATTTTAATAATGGACTATAATGATATACTCACAGTGTTATACTCAGAAGCTAGAAATATGTTCATAATGGGGACCATCAAACTTGTTGATATGTTCTTAATGTTATGTGGGGATCCTATTGATATGTTCACAATTCTAAATATGGATCCTATTAATATATCCATAATTTTTGACAGTTACCTTGTTAATATAATCGACATGCTAACTACCTCCTATGTTTTATATTTTACCTCATGTCTTTGTTTTCCCCAAGGGATCAATGATAGCATCCCATGTAACCGCATCTATATTCCATGATTTGTGTTTTTTAATTCCCTATTGAAACTTTAAAAAACTTATGTTTCCACTACATAATCTTTTTAATCATATATTTCTCCCATTATCATGTTCATGTCTTTTGATTATGGACTCATGTTTTCAATGTTTTAAGACTCATAGATTATGTTATGATGGAATGTCCGGATCATTATTAATGAGTTATGATCTATGTTTTAATAAGAATGATTTTTATGTTATGTTCATTTACATTGGTTAGGTTCTCATGTACATTTTTTAATATTATTCTCACATATGATATTTGATTGACAATTATTCTATTTACCCTTATTGAGATATTTTTCTACCCCTTTTATTATGATTACATTACTGATGAATTAAAGAGTGTTATTATATATGATATATATATAATGATATCATGTATTGAGAATATTATATGAATTTTTATATAATTATTATTATTTAATAAGATCGTGTATCTAATATCAAATGAAACTGAACATATATGTCTTGGGGTTTGATATATTATGATATATCATAAATATTCTGGTCAAATGATGAAATATTTATATAATTTATACTTACATCACCTTAGTGGGATAACCTAAGATGCAATATGATTCATACAGTGTTGTTATCAATGATTGGTAGTATAGCTCATATTATCGTAAATCAAATAAATGAAGGGAGCATTATGGGAATTCATGGATGGGGATTGATGTTTATGACATATTGTGGGTTGTTTTTGAATTGTTTTTGTAATGGGATGATAGTCCATGTTCAATCCTAGTGTGATCGGCCACTAATATAGTGTCAATCTTGCAACCAATTTTGATATTTTGAGTTGTTTTTTGGATGATATTATAGGAAGTTAATGGTTGGGTATAAGGTAACAATTATCCATCTTAAGTATTAAAAAGTAGTATTTAGAGGAATAATAAACGATCATCTACAGACATACGTCTCTAAAGTGGAAAATGTTCCAAGTAGTTGGAGTATTGTTTTACATTGAGAGTGACACTGTAAGGAGGAAAATCATTGGTAAGTGAGGGATTAATTAATTTTCACATGAGAAATCCGATATATTTTGGTAAATTTATGATTCATGTTAAAGTTATAGGAATATCATGAGCATGTTTTTTTGGGGTTTTGTGGTGGAAACGGGTTCACAAGTTGTGTTAAATATAAATAGGCCATCAATGTGATGGTTGAGGTATGGGAATTTGGTATAATATATAATGATTATGGTAAATGACAAGTTTCTATGTGTCGATAGTCAATGCATGAAGGATTCAATATAGTGGTCTTTTTGGTACCATTGTTATGTTGGGTAGTTTTGTGGGTACGTGATTAGGTAGCTCATTCATGATAGAGGAACTCCAGGTGGAAGAAATTGGTCTGTAAAATTTGATTGGTTATTATAACAAGGAAAAGATTCCGGTATTTGGTATTGTATCAATGTTTTATAAGGGTGGTGAGTAGGATAAATATGTTTTTCTAGGTGTTGGTATGTTTTATAGACCAACTATGTGTGTGGTTGAGTTATCATGTGATGGGATGGTTGTAAATGGTTGGGTATTTTAGTGAATTAAAAAGGGTGTAATATTGATGCATCAATGTGTATTTAACCATATTATAATATTTTCAGGTTTCTGTATAGGCCAATATTCAAGATTTTAGAGGACATCCATACCTTGGGGATGAATTTGTAATTCAAATCAGAATCCATAGCATAATATAGGTGTCCTGGCATGGAAAGTATTTTGGTATAATGAAAATGATAAATATTGGTGTATTATAATTCCATATCTAAGGGGAACCATAGTGTGATGAATTTTACATAATATGAGATTTTCGGATTGGTTGTGGACTACTCCCTAGATAATGATTGCAGTTTGGTGGTGGTTTGTATAAAAATAGATATTTTCTATACAAAAGTAATTTTTTTGAATGGAAGTGGATCAGGAAGAAACATATATCGTTGTTCTATGAAGTCCTATTCAGGGAGAGTTATGGGTTATAATCAAATAGATTCACCAAAAAACAATGGTCATAGTGTAGCCTATTCCATTATGATGATGATGATTATATATTTTGGTTATCTAATAAAAGGATTCCAGGTTTTATGTTTCTATTCTATGGATATTATTCATGTCATGACCTCAAGGGTTATTTCCTATGGGGGGTATAACAGAAGCCTTGCTCTATTATCCCTAAATATCATGTCACAATGGACCTACTATCTAGTTTTTTGATTCAATTAATTTCATTAAATTATGTTTACAAAATAAGGGGATTCATCTTTTGTTTCCATATTACAAGGTTGATTTTCCCTCTTCACTCTCTCAATATCTTCCATCTCAAGAAGATATTTCACTTGATAATTACCAGTTCATTGAGTTTTTTATCATGGGTTGTAGCCATGGGTATGGTTAACTATCCTTAGGTGTCTATTTATTATCTATTTCATCATTATTTTCCTTTAATCAGTCATTCCATAATCCAAGGTGTATAAAATTAATTGGTTTTTTCAAATAATATTTTAATTGAGCAATATTTCTAAATGAGTATACTTTTACTAGATCCACGTAGTGGGAACCTAGATATCTACTTTTTTATAGGTGTGTTTATGTGTTGTTTAAAATGCAGTAATGGGTATAAACATATAGGATTCTATAACACAAACCATTTCTTTTCATTGGGGTAGCAAGGGATTTTCATTTAGTGATCTAGGCTTGGTACATGTGGGTACGGTATGGGTTGCACTAACGGTGTGTGGAAGGGTGGTATTGGGACTGATCGACTGTTTGAGAATACTTGGGCTAAATTTTAATGTTTCTATATATTGGTGGCTTGTGATTACAATAGTTTATGGATATGGGTATAATTATAGAGTATCATTATGGTTTTGGTGATTACAATAACCAATCATGGGGCTGCCTGGGGTGGCGGTATGAAATCAGTGGTGATGACCACTTCCTTTGTTTGGAAAAATGTTGTTTCACAGAATGATTTCTGGTTTTTGGTTATTGATGATATCCACTCATTATTGGGTTTCTTATACTACATAGTTTAAATATAAGTGTTTTGTAGTGTCTTCCCAAAACCACAATGAAATCATGACTCACAAATTAGATAGCAGGGGTTTACAAACACATGCTCATTATTTTGCGATAGTTTTGTAAAAAATTGGGAGATTCATTATGTTTCATTTTAAACAGTCACTAAATAATTTCATAGTGGGGTATTTTGTATTTTAATATATATTATATTTTAATATATGTAATTATTTATTTATATATTAGGTCGTAATTAATTAATTTTTTTAATCAATTATATATATTTTTATTATTAGTTAGTTAATTTATTATGTATTTTTTTATCTCGTATTAATTAATTTTTAATTATTTGTTAATTAGTTTTTATTTTTTATATGATTATTTTTATTATTTTTTATTTATACTACCATGCATGTATATGCCACGCATGCTATGTAGAAATTCAATAAATATATGTCTTGGGTGGGATATAAACCCAAATCCTCTTGGTTGTTCTGAAATAAATTTCCCTTTCCGAAAATCTCTTCACGTGACAAGTAAATAGAACTTAATATACTTATATGTATATAGATAAATACATATAAATACATATATATAACTGATAATATTAATAAATCAAAATAATTAGAAATAAAAAATTAAACAGTTAATGAATAACAAATAAATAAGTAATAAGTAATTAGTCATTAATAAAATATAAATAAATACTCAATGATTCAAATATAATAAATAAATATAAGAAATTATAAATACTAATTATCAAATTAATTAATTAAAAAAATGTTAATAAATACTAAATTGTAAATACTAAATTATAATTAATGATTATAATTAATAATTAATAGTTCAATGGTACATAAATAAATGAAAAATAAATACAAATGAATAATAATTGTACAATGAGTAAATATTACATAAATAAATAAATAGTAATTAAATAATAAATAATATATGAATATATGATAAATAAATAAAAAATTACTAAATTATCAACAAATAATTATTAATCAATATATAATAAATAAGTACTAAATAAATATCAAATATTTATTTCATAATAAATTATTTATAAAATAATAATAAATTTAAAATAAAATAATAAAAAATATGTAAAAAAGAAAATAAATAATAAATAAATAATAAAAAGATAACAATGAAAAGTAATTTATTTTATAAAAAATAAATTGTAAATAAAAAATAAATTAATATGACATAAATAAGTAGTAAATAAATAATTTTAAATAATTTTTAAATGGTACATAAAAAATAAATAATAAATAATTCTCCACAAGAAATTATTAATAATTTTTAAATTTATAATAAGTAGCTAATCATAAATAAATAATAAATAAATTTTATTAATATATAATAAATTGTAAATAAATTTTAGATAAATAAATAAGAGTTATATAACAAATTAATAATAAATCTATTATTTAATAAATAATAAATAAGTAATAATTATTTAATTAACAGTTAATTAATAATTAATAAATAATAAATAATAAAATATAATATAACAAAAATGAAAAGGTATAAAAAAAATAAACACCAAAAACCAGAATACAATAAATCTTAATAAATAAATAATATTCAATAGATAATAAATATATATTTTTAATTATTTATAAATTTATTAAAATAAAGGTATAAATATATTATAATAATATATATAAATATAAAGAAATGTGTATAAATACAAGCATAGAGACACACACAATAACCAATAGAATACATTTAAATATATACAAAAACAAAATATATATGACTATACATTAACAAATATAAATTTAGATAATTGAATAAAATAACTACTAATATATATACATATAAATTAATTTATGTAAATATGTATAAGAACACATTTATATTAGTTAAATATATACAAGCACACAAAAATGTATAATTTTGTATTAATATAAATATATTTTAAAACATAAGTAAATACAAATATACATATGACCACATACTATATCAAAATATATAAACATAAGTAGGTATATGTTTTTATAAATGTATATAAATATAAAAGAATATGAAAAGATACATATAAATATATTTTAATAGATACAATTATATATAATTTGAAATTAATTTTAATAAATATATATAAATTGTAAATAAATATGCATAAATGTATTTAAATACATATTAATATGTATATATATAATAATTCCAAAAAAGAAGAAAACCAAAAACGATTTAGACACCATAAAATTAATAGTAATATGATTCCAACGAATGAAATCATAGAATACCCAATAAGCACATGAAAAGACTCTTAAACATTTTTAGAATCGCATTAAATGTTCAAAAATAATTATAATTGAAAAATAAACCAAGCTTTTAAATGATTAATATAATTTTTGGACATGTAAAAATAATAATTAGGGTTCCCTAGAAAATTTGGGCTATAAATATCTTCATGGGTTGTGACCATGGAGCCCAAACATACATTTGAATGAAATATTATAGTCTTTTTCAAGTTGATATTTGATGTTCAAATTCTCTAAAAGAAAATAAATTTTATTTTATTAGTTAATTCCCAATTATTTTCAAATAACATTTGTGTTCATTTCATAAGATTTGGACTGACTGGTTGTGGAGTTAAAACAGACGACCAGATTAAAAGATACAGTCATTTGATGTTGAAGTCTCATCTTCAAATTTTGAAATAATACATTTATGTTTCTAATAATTACTTACTAATAATTATGAATAAATAATAATTCAAACATAATAATTAATAAATATTTTAAATAAGAAATCATAAATCAATATAAATATTAAATAATATATTATAATTCTTGATAACAAAAAATAAATATTTTTTTATTATTTGTTATATTTTTCATTATTTTTTTCAGTTTGTAATAAACTACAAGTAATTCATGGTTGTTTTGTAAAAATAGATTCTAAAACTAAATTTAAAAAAATCATATTTTTAATTTTGTTTTCCAAAAATCACCTTTAGAAATAAATAGAATAAAAA
Organism: Viscum album; assembly: GCA_963277665.1. Taxonomy (NCBI): domain Eukaryota; kingdom Viridiplantae; phylum Streptophyta; class Magnoliopsida; order Santalales; family Viscaceae; genus Viscum; species Viscum album. Next base: position 405,867,911 of record OY728129.1, on the reverse strand, counting down.
AACACACATTTAGTGAATGTTTTCCAAAAATCACCCATAAAATAATTTTCAAAATCTTTGTAGTATTACTTTCAAAAACTTCACTGGAATTCCTTTTTTACTATAGTTTTAGGGTAATTTAAACACTAGACTAGGCCAATTATATGGTATGAAAACTTGTTTTTTGTAAAAAAAATATATTGAGAGGATTAGGGGTTACTATGTGACAATCATTTCTAGGGAGTGATACAATATAATAGATAGGTTTTCATAGATCATCTCACAATCAATACATAAAAATAGACCCATTAAAAAGAGTTTTCTATCATTTTTAAACCAACATGTTCTGATAACCAAAATAAAAATATATGTTCCTCTATCATAGAACACTTCATTTTGGTTGATCTCATTTGGACACATTTGAGGTAGATCCCCAAAAAATAGATGATGAAATCCACCATCCATAGGGATATACGACATTCACAAGAATAATTATACATTATGAGAGAAACCCTCATACTATAAAATTGTGTTAGCTCCTTTGAATTGATTATATATGGAAATATGATAAGTAACGGGATTGGTAAAATATAAACCATTTCATACATACACACACAAAGGATCATGATCCTTTATATTATATACCTTTATTTATTTAAGGGTATTTAAGGATTGATTTCAATGATTAGAATCCATTATACAATACCCCTAACACATTCCTATTGAGAATATAATAACATGGACAATTCAAATGATTATAACCAGACCATGTATCTATAAATAAATCATCTTCATGATTCTTAATCAAATGAAACCATGTTGATGATTTGTAAATAGTTATACAACCATATCATATCACAATAACATGCTATTATAGATTAAACTTATCACCATTATGATATCACGATATAGTTATTTATGATATAAATCATATAAATATCAAAATCCAAGACAAATACTATATCATACAATAAGATACACTATTTTTTAATCCAATAATCACCAACATTAAACAAAACCTCAAATAGACTTTACGCAAAAAAAATAAAAACTCCTTAGGAATCCATACAAACTCTTTTAGATACGATTTATCCAACCCTCACCATTTTGGAACAATCAATTCATCTAAAATTTAATCCTCATACTAAGGTAAAAAAGTGTCGTCGTATATTTTACTATAAAATTGAAAACAAATATCAAATCTGGATTTCATTGTTTCAAGGGATGATCATCCAGTAGAAAAATATCAATTATACTCAAGCTATAAATTGGCCTTTTATGATCATTATAAAACATACAAATATCACCATACGAACATGTACACCAAAAGATGTATCATACACATCATATTTATACCTATATATTCCATTTTAGAAGACATTAACTGACTAATTGACATGAAATATGTCAATCTATTATTGATTATCATAACCATTATGATTCTTTGAAATAGTTTTACCATTATGAATCAACATATTACTTGTTTGTTATCTAAGTAGTGGAGTACATCACATGTTATTCAACACAAAATGTCTATTCATTTTCCCAATATGAATCAATCTGGGGACCGAATGTATTTTATTTTTTATAAAGGTAGATAAATCCTATCTTCGATAATATTTAAATGATGACTTGATTCGAAAAAAATCCAACCACATCCTGATTAGTTAATCTAAATGGATTTTTTTAGAAATTTATTTATGTATGAGGGTTTTAATGTTAGGTATCCTAGAAAACATAGGTAATATAGATTCATAAAAAGAATAAACCAATGAGTATAATAATGATCTTTTCTCCTTCCATATTATATACTTCAGTAGGTCACTCGATATAAAAAATATCAACTAATTTCCTCAAGATTATATTCATTGAATCATATTCTACTCTTTGTGTTTGGAACAATATTATACAAAAGAAAAATATTAACATATCATCACAACCCATAATATATCATGATGATCAATGATTTAGGAAAACTCAAAAATATGCTTTAAGGGGAAATTATTATTCCCCTATTCTGGTAAAATAATTCCAAGACATATAAAATAATGACAAATAGAGATTTTGTTTTTTATAAAACCGTGTTTAATTTTTCATCCAGTACATCATATCTCTCATTTATCTAAAACTATGAAACTCAAAGTGAACCTCATCATTTTGTTTTGATGATTTATTTGTCAAATGATTTGCTACATTTTTATCTATATCCACCCAAAAAATGTTTACATCACAACTATCAATGATCTCATGAATCATATGGTATTTTTGTATGATTCTTTTGGTCTTTTAATGAGACCATATTTCCGTTTCCTAAAAAAAACTCCATTATTTCCCCCATAAGGATCAGTTTCTACCCTATTTTTTGGAACCACCCCAAGTTCAATAATGAATTTCTTGATATAAATAAATTACAACATCACATATGATAATGTTATATACTCTGCCTTTGATTTATAATCCACTAAAATGATTTCGAGTTATTTCCAACTGATAAACCCAAAATTTAAAAATAATTAATCTATATTTTTACCCCATATCATCTTTAGAGGATTAGAAACCATCATATGTGTATCCCCTTACGAGGAGCTCTTCCACTCCTATAAAGGACCAAGAATATATACTTAATTATTATCAAGAATATTATAATATTTTTAATAGTAATCTTGAGAGTCTCACCAGGATTGGAAATTAATTTAATTTTTATTCCCAAATAAAAGGAATCATCAAGTTGAGTACCAATCATGTAAAACATGATTTATTTTATGGAAGATGCATATAGAATGTTATATATCTTTTATAACTATTTATAAGTATATTTTATTATTACTATGATTTATTCCATGAAATACTTGTAAATACCACTTATAGTAGTTCTCCATATTAAACCGCATTAACAAATTATAATTTTTTTGTGTTTTTTACTCATTCCATGTAACCAAATTAATCTAATTTTATAGATATTCACAGCTAGTATGGAGGCTAACTCTCCCATAAATTTCTTCATTAAAAATTTTGTAAACCAAACCATTATATAATAGAATTTAATTATGTTATTTATCATATAGACTATATCTAATACATATAATATCATAGATACAACAACACTCCCACGAATCATCTTATAAAAACTCGAATCAACATTTTTTTTTATTAAAACGTACTCTTTGGTCACATCATATAACTTTGTATTCTAACACTAAAAAATTGATTTAATCCATAAAATTTTCATTTATACTTGAAAAAAATAGAAAACTTGTATGTAACATCAAAACAATATGATTGTATCATATACACATCATCAAAAAAATTATTTTTGAGGGAACTGGTAATGTGTAACATCCCAAGTAAGTAATGAATAATAGATATTTTTATCTATGTCTATTAATTATTAAGATAGTGTTTTAGAGGCTTAAAATGAAAATAAATACAATCTTATGCATGGAATACACTAATATTCTTAAAAGATTGTTTTACTTCCTTTTGATGGAAAACCCTTTTTAAATATATCTTTTGACAATTTTATAAGCTATGTTTGTCAATATAAACTTATTATTTATGATTGGGACATAAAAATTTACTTTGTGTGTATTTTTGGTATTTTTCCGATAAAGTTCATTTTTTTTAATGAATAGTGAAAAATGTTGTATTTTAATTCAAAACATCTTTTTAATATAATTTATTTATATGATTAGATTATATTTTGAATTGGTTTTAAAGTGAAATTAGAATATATTTTTACCATTTTATCCAATGGTGGTCATTGGAATCAATTTCACTTTCAAATTTGACTTAAACTAGTGTCAATCTTTTGATACTTATTGTTTCATAAAAACACGCTATTTGTCATGACAACGGGAATTAATTATTAAATTAATTAATTCATCTTATATGTTTTGAATTTTTTAAAATAGACATCATTTTTGAATTCAGAATATCAAATATAGCTTAGGGTGATGTTTTGGTATCTTTCTAAAAAACTTCAATTTTTGATGAATAGTGAAACCACTAAGTGGTAGTTAAAGAAACAGATTTTTCGTTTAAATGAAACTTTTCCACTTCTGTGATTTGATTTTCAGAAATCCGACATACATGGTTGTCATTAAGAAGTAAAATGTGGTTCAATGAGATTAAAATAATTTTTTGGTGAATAGTAACTTTTAAGTTCTTAATCGCGATTAGTGGTAATTAGTGTAGTTTAAGGTAAAAATAATGTTTTAATAATTTGAGATGAGCTTGACACATGTCTTACCCTTATTGGATGTGTCATGGCCGACCAATACAAGCCATGGGTCAACTTGGGAACCTCATGGAGCCACTTTGGTTGGGAAATGACATAAATAACTTTTTATTTAATGTTAAAGTAAAAATGACAAAAACATAAGATGTTTTACAAAAAAAATTTACATGTGGTTATACAAGTCAGATTTTTGATTATAAATAGTCATTGAAAAGATAAAAAATATTTTCTACATCATAGTATTTTTTTTATAATTTTTAGACTTTAAATAAATTAAATTATTTACGACATAATGATGATGCAACGATTACCTCATTAATAAAGGATTTAAATAAAATGAAAAGATAATGTAAAATATATGACCTACACATGTCCAAAACCTATTGGATGGGTGGATTTAGAACCCTTATCACCTTAGCCTCGAATTATATCAATTTGGGACCTTTTGAATCTGAAAAGCATTTTAAAATAATGTAACATTTCTTTACTTTCCAAGAGTGCCCCTCCTCTCCTCTTATAAAAGGCCCCCACCTCTACCTCCTTACCCACACTTCCAAAGCCTTTGGCTCGGCCATCCCCTGCTCATTTTGTCTCTCCACATCCCTCTCTTACTCCATGAAGCCTCACTTTGGGCATAATTCTTCCCAAGGAAGCCTTTGAGCTCAAACCAAAGGGAGTTACCCGATTTTAAGGTAATGTTTTCACTTGAGTCCTTTTGTTTTATTTTACTTCTCCAACCCCCTAAACTCTTTTTATTCATTTCTTTTGTAACAACTCCAGTATCTTAAATATACTAGGATGTTGTTATAATAAGTATTTGAGCTACACTTACACACACCTACATCTAATGGTTAAAGAACATACTGTTTCCGTGGATGGCGAATTTATGCCTCCCGAAACGATGATTGGTCAACATTCTTTTAACACCTTCAAAGGTGGCCATTAAGATGTCACTATATTTATATATGATATATAATATGTTTATTGTTTTCTTAAGCTTCTGTATTTTTCATTTTTGGGCATACCTTTATGGTTTCCTTTATGGGTAAACGCAATATCTTCATTTAAGGAAGTGCGGACTACCGCCCCCTCAAAGTGATTTGATTCGTTAAATACCACATGTGGGACGTATAAAGTATGGAACTATGATATTATATATGATATTATTCTGGAATTATAATATACCTGTATATCATTATGATTTCATTCTATAAAATACGAAATAGAAGTGAAAGTAGCGTTCCTGCGTACGTACGGCTTACCGTCTCCATGAACAGTGCATTTCATTTATTACCTCTAAATGATTATGTAATATTATAAATGAATGCATGTACTGGATATATATGACATATATGATATCTACATCATGAATACCATTCTGGATATAATGGATGCATGAACAACTTGTAATTATAAAGGGATTATTTTTGACTCAAGTACCAATGATTGTTAAAACGACCGTTATTAACTTAAATAATTATATAGTGTTCATGACATGGAAATAGGTGATATAAAAGGAACAATGAACTTGAAAAAGTTTCTTAAACAAGTAGAAATTAACCCATGTTTATTATTCAGGAGATTAAAGAACGACCGAGTCAAGTCGGACCCGAGGTATGGGACTTTGTCTCAATCTCCTTTCATTGAGGCATATTTTGTTTTATACACAACCTTCTTTTATATGGTGTATAAACCCCTTTGACTTTTACATTTATCCAAAAGGATTCTTTTTTATATGAAGCGTTTTACTAAACAACAAAAGGGAATGTTTTTGTCATACGTATGCGGCGACAACTACTTCTCCGCCGCCGTGACCGTTATTTGAGTTTAAGCTTCCTCTACAAGCCATACCTTCTTTTTAAAAGAAAAATAAATACCATATTTTACTTTTCTTTTATTTTGGTATTGCAAAATGGTTTTCATAATTTTTTTATTATATCAATGTGTTGTATTGATATCTTGTGGTTGAAATGTGGAAATGTTATGTTTCCTTTATGCATGTTTTATGTGATACGATTATGTTATGGTTCTTTGGAATTATTATGAAGACGGGTGGTTATGTGATAAAATAAGGGTGGGTGAGCCCGATATAGCTCTCCAATGCATTGGGTAACGCGAAGGAGTGAAACTTTAAGGTTTCTCTGAAGAGATTTAGGGAATATACTGTGATGGGTATTCCAAACGTAACCAAGAAGATTACTCCCTACGTAAGAATGTTATGAATGCCTCAAGGTACCTTTATGTATTATGATTTCTATGATTTATTCATGATTTTATGAGGTATGTTAAAGTGATTATGTTTTATGTAAATTATGATTTCATTCTTATGTATATATGTACCCATGTTTCCTTTCCATATTTTTATATCCCTTACTGAGCTTTTTATGCTCATCCCAAGTTTTTTTTAAATGTTTTTCATAGGTCAAAGGAAAGGTATATGATATGATGATAGTGTCAAGGAAGTGTCAAGAAAGAATCCATGTTTTATTTTAAATATGTTTCCATTGATGGGAAAGAAGAATACTATCTTTATGTAAACACTTTGTTTATATGTGGAATGTAATTCAAGTTTTATGATCTAATTCTCTAAAACTCTAAACCCGAAAAGATCCTCAATGTGTAATCTTGTAATAACTCAAGATTAAGTAATGTTTAAGGCCGGGGCCTGATAGTTGGTATCATAGGTCGGTTTAGATAACTTTAGGAGTTATAATTATATTAAATGATTATCCAAAAATATTTTTTTTGGAAGTGATGTAGCATTTGAAGATTACCATGTTGCTTCATCTAAGACATGTTTGTTAAGAATGGTTTTTCATAGAGGAAATAGGGAAGCAGTGCTAGGAAGGAATGCAGAAGGAAATAACCTTCTGAATCAGCATCCTGAGATGGTGGAATTGGAACTGAACAGTTTGTTACAGTAATGGCGCAGTTGACTCAAGCGATAAATGGTGGTGGTATCCATGCACGAGATCAGCCAGATCAACCGCAGAGGACCATGTCAGTGGTGGAACATTTCATGAGGCAACATCCCCCATCATTCCGAGGACCATCTAACCCTGTGTTAGATGAAGGGTGGATTAAATCACTGGAGAATATTTTCGATGTCATGGGGTGTTTAGACAATCAAAAGGTGAGTCTTGTTATTTACCGTTTGGAGGGTGAAGCATATCAGTGGTGGTCGATGGTTAAAAATATCAGGGACGCTGATGAGATTGATTCTCTCGACTGGGATGATTTCTAAGGTATGTTTCTTGAGAAGTATTTTCCTAAGGCTGTTCGACTTAGTATGGAAAATCAATTCTTGGAATTGAGGCAAGAGGAAGACTCAGTGGCCGCCTATGAAGAAAGGTTCACTCGATTGGAAAGGTATGCTTCAAATTTTATCCGAGACCTTGATACTAAAATCAATCATTTTTACTAAGGATTAAAGCCAAAATATCGAAGGGCATTAGCTTCTCGTGAGTTTAAAAGTTATGAAAAGCTTGTTCGATTTGCTGAGAAGGTGGAAATGGAGTTTGCCGATGATCAAGTGTTCTATAACAACCAACAGAATAAGAGACCGAGGTGGTAGGAGAAAGGGAATAATTCTTCAAAAAAGTCTGATGGTAAGAAATCTAAGTTTCCAGTTTGTGATAAATGTGAAAAAAGTCATGCTGGGGAATGTCTTCTGAATTCTGGAAAGTGCTACCAATGTGGTAAGATGGGACATAAGGCTCTTGATTGCACTGAAAAAGATCAAGGTGAAGGTAAGACCAAATTTTATTTACAGTTAGTGAAATGTTTTAAGTGCAATGAGATGGGTCACTATGAAAACGAGTGTCCGACAAATAGCTTGAGTGATGGGAAGCAGTTAGACTACAAGCAGAAATGGGTGGTGAAATCCTTTGCAACTACTTCTGCAGATGTCAGGCCGTCAAATGAAGTTGTATCAGGTACTTTGTTTTTTCAGATTATGTTAGTGTGTTGTTTGATTTGGGGTCTAAACATTCTTTCATCTCTGAAAACTTTTCTAGTAAAATGGGAATACCATCTCAAGAAATGACTCCTGAACTTTTGGTAAAAACACCTGGGGGAAATGTTCAGGCAAAAAGAATTTACAAGAATCTTCCTATCCTTATATGTGGAAAGAACCTACTTGCAAAACTTATTGTTCTACCTCTAATAGAGTTTGATGTTATCCTGGGTATGGATTTTCACTCTATTTACCATGCTAAGATTGACTGTAGAGATAAAGAAGTTTATTTTCAGAAAGACTTTCAGTTTGTGTACAAGAATGAACCCTTACTGTTGATAACATATCAAGAGGCCGAGAAACTTATAAAATATGGAAATGAATGTTACCTTGCACACATCGTTGAAAATAAAGGAACTGTTCATATTAATGATGTGCCAGTGGTAAATGAGTATCCTGATGTTTTTATTAATGAGTTTCCCGGAATAATACCAGATCGGGAAGTTGAGTTTACTGTTGACTTAGTTACTGATGTTAAGCCAATTTCAAAACCCCCTTATCGAATGGCTCAAATTGAACTTTTAGAGTTGAAGGAGCAATTGCAAGATTTATTATAGAAAGGTTTCATTCGACCTAGCACATCACCATGGGGTGTTCCTGTTTTATTTGTTAAAAATAAAGATTGTTCGATGAGACTTTGCATTGATTATAGAGCCTTGAATAACATCACTGTTAAGAACAAATATCCTTTGCCTCATATCGATAATTTGTTTGATCATCTCCAGGGATCACAGTATTTTTCAAAGATTGACTTGAGATCGGGGTACCATCAGTTAAAGGTAAAGGAAGCAGATGTTCCAAAGACCGCGTTCCGTACAAGATATGGCCATTATGAATTTGTATTAATGCCTTTTGGTCCAACCAATGCACCGGCTATATTCATGGAATTAATGAATAGAATTTTCCATGAGTTCTTGGATAAGTTTGTGGTTGTTTTCATTGATGATATTTTGGTGTTTTCTAACAGTAAAGAGGAGCATGAAAGACATTTAAGGGTTATCTTTCAAACCTTAAAAGAAAATAAACTGTATGGAAAATTCAGCAAGTGCGAGTTTTGGTTGCAACAAATTTCTTTTCATGGTCACATTGTTTCTAAAGATGGGAAAACTGTTGATCCTGCTAAAACAAAAGTTGTGGAAGACTAGCCAAGACCCACAAATGTAACTGAGATTCGTAGGTTCCTTGGTTTGGCAGGCTATTACCGAAGGTTTGTTAGAAATTTTTCACGGTTATCTAGCCCAATGACTAAGCTAACTCGGAAGGGTGTTAAGTTTATCTGGACAAAAGAATGTGATGATTGTTTTCAGGAATTGGAAAGAAGATTGGTGAATGATCCAGTTTTGGCACTACCTTCCAGGAATGGTGAGTTTGTTATCTACAGTGATGCTTCATTGAAAGGAATTGGTTGTGTCCTTATGCAGAATGATTAGGTAATTGCTTATGCTTCACGTCAGTTGAAAACTCATGAGGTAAATTACCCTACACATGATTTGGAATTAGCTGCTGTTGTTTTTGCTTTAAAAATTTGGAGGCATCATTTGTATGGAGTAAAGTGTGAAATATATACTGATCACAAAAGTTTAAAGTATATATTCACTCAGAAAGAGTTGAACACGAGACAAAGGAGATGGCTATAATTAATCATGGATTATGATTGTACAATTCATTACCATCCGGGAAAAGAAAATAAAGTGTCTGATGCTTTGAGTCGAAAAAGTAATGCTTCATTAGCAATGTTGCATTTGGAACGTGATCCTTTGGTTAAGGATTTGATGAACTTTGGGATAGAAGTTTTTGGTGCAGGATGTTCTTATATTTTGATTTAGGTATCAGTGAAATATTCTCTATCAGACAGAATCAAGCAAGCACAGAAGCAAGACAGTGAGTTGCAGAAAAAGGTAGAGTGGGTTCAGAAAGGTAAGTTTCGTGAATTCAACATTGATAGTGATTGTGTTTTGAGATTTGGGAAGATATTGTGTGTGCCTTTTGATTCACAGTTGAAGAGAGAGTTTTTATGTGAAGCTCATAGTTCTCCATTTTCAGTTCATCCTGGTAGTACTAAGATGTACAGAGATCTGCGGGAGTATTACTGGTGGGATGGAATGAAAAGAGATATTGCTGATTTTACTATGAAGTGTTTGACTTGTCAATAGGTTAAAGCAGAGCGGCAGTTACCGAAAGGGATGCTTCAGACTTTACCAGTGCCAGAGTGGAAATGGGAGAATATATCCATGGATTTTGTTGTGGGATTACTGAATACATATCGAGGTAATAATGAAATCTGGGTTATTATTGATCGCTTGACTAAATCTGCTCATTTCCTTTCTATACGAGATACTTTTTCCCTAGATCAACTTTCCCGTTTGTATCTTAAAGAGATAGTCAGGTTACATGGAGTTCCCCTCTCCATTGTATCTGATCGTGATCCCAGGTTCACTTCTAACTTTTGGAAAGGCCTTCAGAAGTCGTTGGGTACTGAATTAAATTTTAGTACAGCTTTTCATCCTCAATCAGATGGGCAGTCAGAATGAACAATTCAGACCTTGGAGGATATGATACGAGCTTGTTCTATGGATTACCAGTGAAGTTGGGACCAACATCTTTCTTTGGTTGAATTTTCATATAATAACAGTTTTCATTCCAGTATACGGATGCCACCATTTGAGGCATTATATGGGAAGCGGTGTCGAACACCATCTTTTTGGGTTGAAGTGGGTGAAAGGAAGTTGATGGGACCAGAATTGGTAGAAGAGATAGCAGAAAAAGTTCAGCTGATTCAGAAACACATGAGAACAGGTCAGAGTAGGCAGAAGAGTTATGCAGACAACAGGAGGAAGGATATCTCTTTTAAGGTAGGTGATCATGTTTTTCTCAAAGTCTCACCATGGAAAAGTGTGATGCGATTTGGTAAGAAAGGAAAGCTGAGTCCAAGGTTCATTGGACCATATGAAATTCTGGAGAGAGTTGGATCATTTGCATACCGAGCGGCTTTACCTCCGAGTTTATCTCAGGTACACAATGTTTTTCATGTTTCAATGTTGAGAAAGTATATGCCAGATCCATCTCATGTTTTGAGTCCAGAGGTAGTTCAGCTGGAAGAGAACCTATATTATGAGGAACAACCGGTCCAGATTCTTGACCACAGGGAGCAAGTGTTATGGAATATGGTGATAAATCAGGTAATGGTTTTGTGGAAAAACCACATGATGGAAGAGGCAACATGGGAATCAGGACATTATAGGTTCCCATGTAATGGTTTTGATAAATCAGGACATTATAGGTTCCCATGTCCAAAACCATTACCTGATGGAAGAGGAAACATGGGAATCTGGACAGGGAGCAAGTGTTATGGAGGGGCATGTGGTTTTGTGGAAAAACCACATTGATATAATGCTTTTCGGATTCAAAACCATTATAGGTTCCCATGTCCAAAACCTATTGTGCCCCTCCTCTCCTCTTATAAAAGGTCCCCACCTCTACCTCCTTACCCACACATCCAAAGGCATTGGCTTGGCAAAAACCTACTCATTTTGTCTCTCCACATCCCTCTCTTACTCCTTGAAGCCTCACTTTGGGAAGAAGTCTTCCCAAGGAAGCCTTTGAGCTCAAACCAAAGGGAGTTACCCGATTTTAAGGTAATGTCTTCACTTGAGTCCTTTTGTTTTATTTTACTTCTCCAACCCCCTAAACTCTTTTTATTCATTTCTTTTGTAACAACTCCAGTATCTTCAATATACTAGGATGTTGTTATAAGAATTATTTTAGCTACACTTACACACACTTACATCTAATGGTTAAAGAACATACTGTTTCCGTGGATGGCGAATTTATGCCTCCCCAAACGATGATTGTTCAACATTCTTTTAACACCTTCAAAGGTGGCCATTAAGATGTCACTATATTTATATATGATATATAATATGTTTATGATTTCCTTAAGATTCTGTATTTTTCATTTTTGGGCATACCTTTATGGTTTCCATTATGGGTAAACGCGATATCTTCATTTAAGGAAGTGTGGACTACCGCCCCCTCAAAGTGATTTGAATCGTTAAATACCATATGTGGGAGGTATAAAGGATGGAACTATGATATTATATATGATATTATACTGGAATTATAAAATACCTTTATATCATTATGATTCCATTCTATAAAATACGAAATAGAAATGAAAGTAGCATTTATGCATACGTACGGCTTACCGTCTCCATGAACGGTGCATTTCATTTCTTACCTCTAAATGATTATGTAATATTATAAATGTTTGAATGTACTTAATATATATGACATATATGATATCTACATCATGAATACCATTCTGGATATAATGGATGCATGAACAACTTGTAATTATAAAGGGCTTATTTTTGAATCAAGTGCCAATGATCGTTAAAACGACCGTTATTAACTTAAATAATTACATAGTGTTCATGACATGGAAATAGGTGATATAAAAGGAATAATGAACTTGAAAAAGGTTATTAAACATGTAGAAATTAACTCAAGTTTATTATTTAGGAGATTAAAGAACGAACGAGTCAATTCGGACCCGAGGTATGGGACTTCGTCTCAATCTCCTTTCATTGAGGCATATTTTGTTCTATACACAACCTTTTTTTATACGGTGTATAAACCCCTTTGACTTTTACGTTTATCCAAAAGGATTCTTTTTTATATGAAGAGTTTTACTAAACGATAAAAGGGAATGTTTTTGTCATACGTATGCGGTGACAACGACTTCTCTGCCGCCATGACCGTTATTTGAGTTTCGGCTTCCTATACAAGCCATACCTTCTTTTTAAAAGAAAAATAAATACCATGTTTTACTTTTCTTTTATTTTGGTATTGAAAATGGTTTTCATAATTTTTTTATTATATCAATGTGTTGTATTGATATCTTGTGATTGAAATGTGGAAATGTTATGTTTCCTTTATGAATGTTTTATGTGATACGATTATGTTATGGTTCTTGGGAATTATTATGAAGACGAGTGGTTCCGTGATAAACTAAGGGCGGGTGAGCCCGATATAGCTCTCCAATGCATTGGGTAACGCAAAGGAGTGAAATGTTAAGGTTTCTCAGAAGAGATTTAGGGAATATACTGTGATGGGTATTCCAAACGTAACCAAGAGGGTTACTCCCTATGTAAGAATGTTATGAATGCCTCAAGTTACCTTTATGTCTTATGATTTCTTTGATTTATTCATGATTTGATGAGGTATGTTAAAGTGCTTATGTTTTATGGGTAAATTGTGATTTAATTCTTATGTATATATGTACCCATGTTTCCTTTCCAGATTTTTATATCCCTTACTGAGCTTTTTATGCTCATCCCATGTTTTTTTGAAATGTTTTTCACAGGTCAAAGGAAAGGTACATGATATGAAGATAGTGTCAAGGAAGTGTCAAGAAAGAATCCATGTTTTATTTTAAATATGTTTCCACTGATGGGAAAGAAGAATACTATCTTTATGTAACCACTTTGTTTATATGTGGAATGTAATTCAAGTTTTATGATCTAATTCTCTAAAACTCCAAACCCGAAAAGATCCTCAATGTGTAATCTTGTAATAACTCAAGATTAAGTAATGTTTATGGTCGGGGCCTTATATAATGACATCCATTTTATAAATCTCATATTCATAATGAGTTGTTATGGAAAAAAATATGGTCATATAATTTATAATAAATTATGTCTTAATTATTTATTTATAGTTAAAATCATGAATTTTTGTAACCCTTTCCCACTAGGTGGGATTAATGGGTAGAAACACTTCCATCCAACTTTGTTTTCTTATATAATCATTTTGCAAAATGAGAAGGGGATTAGTTGGGATATAAACTACATTAAGACTATAGTGAATTATTGTTGGTTATATTTAATCTAATATAAAATTAAATAATTTAATCTATTTTATATTACTTATTTCACTAGATAAAGTGATTCGATCTCTTTTTCTATATTCTCACATTCATTGTTTTCCAATTCACAACCAAACACACATACACATAAGAGGTACAAAACCCTTCAAGGTTCACCTCTTCAAATGAGAAGGTAAATCCTTCCATTTATCTATTAAATCACAATGTAACAACATAGGATTTTATTTCATGTCTTGTTTACAAATTTTCATCTTCGATAGTTTATTCTTCACATAACACCTCGTTTAAACTGTAATATACAATTAAATATGTCTATGGGAATAGTTATGTGAACTTTAGGGAATACAATATGACCTATAGAATAGTAAATACACCTATGGATGTATAAATAAAAATCTTGGTATCTTCTGAATTAAAATATGGAATATTTATATCATGGAATATGTAAATAAATGTCATAAAATGAGAAATTAATTGTTTGTATTTTTCTTGAAATGGAAATTTTTAATTATAATTTTATACTTAATATAATTTTTCAAAATAATTTTTTTTTTCATATAATAAATTTATAAATTAATATTTTTTTCTTATGTTTATAATATAATTTTATGAGAGCTTAATTATTTTTTCAAATTGTCATGAGAATTGTTATAATATTAAAATCAGTATTTTTGGAGTAAATGATGATTTAATTTAAAATTTAAATTTCCCGTATTTATAAAATTATTTTCACAAAATGGAGTTAATGATTGAATAGTAAACATTGAAAAAAAGTTATAGTGAAATTGTTTTATTTTTTAAAATTACTGAATTTTTCGGAATAGTGAAATTTAGTAATTTTCAGTTTTTAATCGATACATGAATTATTGAGTCATATATGATTTATGGATGATGTTAGAACTTATTATTGACCTTTCCTTCATTATGTTAATATATTCTTGGATAATTATAAAACAACTCATTGTCTTGATCCAAAATAATACACAAATAAATA
Source organism: Viscum album (assembly GCA_963277665.1). Classification (NCBI taxonomy): domain Eukaryota; kingdom Viridiplantae; phylum Streptophyta; class Magnoliopsida; order Santalales; family Viscaceae; genus Viscum; species Viscum album. The sequence continues at coordinate 405,852,799 of OY728129.1, read as the reverse complement.
AAATATTCCAAAAACAACCCTCCACTCCACTATAAATATCCCATATAACCACCTCTTCTCCTCAATCCAAAAATCCTTGAAAATTTATTATATTATTCCCATTACCTATAAAAATTTTCTCACTCACGTTATGGTATTTCTAGTATCACCAAAAGTCCATTTCAATGTTCCTTAAGGGGGTTCTCTAGGTGAAGAAATCTAGAGGTAAATCTCATATCATTATTTTAATTTTCATTCACATTCTTTTCATTTATTATACTTTACATACATCCTATGTACAAAAAATTAATTATTACTCTATTGTATTATATATACTAGAAGTTTATTATGATTATGGTATATCAACAATAGATTATTTTATCTTTCCCTTTTTGTTCTAAAAATGAAAACATCGTTTGTGAGGTGTCGATTGGCCACCTTCGTGGATGATGATTCATTTGTTTTCTACTACCACCTTTAATTATGGCTATAAAACAATTTCTATGATTATAAATTATTATAATATGTTTTAAAAACATATTTAGTGTTTTGGAACCAGTATATATACATAATATTAAATACTAAAAAAATAGTGTGGGATGGTCGAAAAAACGCCAAAATATTCCAAACTGTTATCATAAAAATTTTATCTATTGAATAATCCTCATATTTGAAGAAAATAATATATAAGACCATTAAATATTCTGGAATTTCATTAGTAACATATTATTTCAATTCACCACAACTATTCTCATTTCACATGATCTTTCATACATATATACAAGTCAACCATTCATGAAAATCAAGGGAACGAACACATCTGAATAATGAATTTGAATCTTATAACTCATCCAAAAGAGCATAAATAAACTTAATAAAATTATAATTCCTGAAATAAATACTGAATATTTTATGAGTTAAATTATTAATGAATTTAATTTTACTATCCTGGAAATTTATTACAAGTGAAGAACAATTTCAGACATATGGTAAGGGATTCTACCAGAATCTCCATTTTTCCTTTAAGGAAATATTTTTCTATATTTACAGCTATATAATTATTTTTTTTATTTATATAATTATTATAAATTGTGTTTATATGTTCCAAAATCATTTATCTAGATTATTTAATCTTTCTTCGATGTGAAAATACATGTTTTATAAGGTTTCCCTTTTCAATTCCTCATGATAAGAAAGACAAATTAAAGAGAACTTCCCAATTTCACAACCCATTTAAAGTAAAATATATATATTTTGTTAATACACCAATATTTTTATAAAATCACCCTTTTTATTATGAAAAACTATCTTATAACTTTTTTGATTTTATGTAAAAAATTACCCCTTGTACAATTTATTAGCTCTCTTATATTTTCTCTTAAACGACAAAGAAGTAGATCAATTCTAATGATTTATAAAAATTATTATTTTTAAATATTTTACCTTTCTTTGGAGATAATTTATTCATCAAAAATAATTACATATTATACCCCTCTTATTTTATGGGATAAACAAGATTAAATTGTGATTTAAAACAAATTATTTTCCAAAATAACTCTTCTATACAAAGCCAAAAAGGTATTTAAATACACAATTTCTTAATGGATTTATTATATAATTTTAATTAAATTGAACACCCTTTATTGAATTTTGTTCTTGATATAGATTGACCTATTATGATACCGTATAAAATATTTTATCAAAAAGAATTTATGATCAATTTGATTGTGGATTTTTTATTTTGTTACCATTCACCACATTGATCAGAATCGTTAGAGATTATGTTTACTGATTGGAGAATGTAATTTAAATTTCATATATATATATATATATATATATTATATTTCACCCATTTTGTATGAGGAATTAATTGGAGTTATTATGTGATAAGAAATTCCCTCTATATCCCCTCAATGCATCAGTACGTCTCAAGATACAAAGTAGGTAGAGTTTTTTCCCTTTTTGCATGGTGTCCTAGATGAATCTACGATTGTATGTTTATGATGTATATCATTATGAATTCCATAATTATGATATTAGTAATGGATAATCCATGTGACTATTTTACTATTATTATATACATGGTTATGTTTCATTCTCATTTTATTATTTATATGGAATTATTTGATCATGTTTACTTATTTCTATATTATGATCTAGATTATGTTTTTATGGAATGTTTTTTTAGTTAATCACCTTAATTTTTTTATTATGAATATTTATGATTGATTCCATTGTATTTATTACCCTTTCTAATCATCTTATCTTTCCCATTTCTTTTGTTTTATTTTTCCCCCATATGAGAATATGTATATTATAAATGACCTTTATGGATAATTTATAAGTTTATTGGTGTTTCAAATGGAGTTTATATGTTTTTTCTATTTTTAATTTATATTTTAAGAATTTTTTTTATATGGTTTTAAAAATCTACTAATTTTTTTGGTCCTTTGGGTTGTGATATCTTATTGATAGTAAAAATGTAATTAAGTAATGCATTGAATATGGGCTACTAGGCTCATGGTCTTTATAGATGTTATCAGAGTATGTTTAGTAGAATCCATGGAAAAAGGATATAGAAAACAATGATTTTGAAAGAAAACACAAAGATAGAACGTGAGGATAAGAAAATAAGAATATCCTAAAATTTTGGTAAGGTAGAGATTATGTAAGTCTATTTAGAAATAAATCTATGTCTAGATACTATAATTGGTTATGGTTCTAGAATAGATATACCCATTGGTAAAAACTCTAATAAGGTATATTGTGCCCGACTCAGCATAACCTTGTACACAAAAATGGGCCTTACTGAACTCTTGTTTTGACACTCTTGGAGGATATGCTTTTGATAATCCACATATACCTTACAAACCATTATAAAGAATTTAAAAGTAAATATGACTCCAAAGAAACAAGGTTTATGATTATGATATTATCTATGCATAAATTTACAATTTATTTTAAGTGTTTTGGAAAGTTTGAAAATTATGTATTATGATTCATAAACTAATTAAGGTATGACGTAGTTTAGAAATAGGGTATTGTGGAAGAAATGTAAACTATATCAATGAACCTATTCCATGTATGGATTTCTCTCTTATGAATGACAATGATGTTGGATTAAGAGTTTCAAATAGAGTGTAGTAACTTATAACTAAACCTGGATAGATGATTCAGTGTATGAATGATAACCTTACCCATATTGATCATCTGAATCCCCAATGTGGAGGAATAATGTTAAAACACTTCTTAAAATCACAACCTCCATAATTCAAGGGGACTACAAACTCATTTTTAGTAGAGTAGTGGATATGTTCCATATAATTGATATTTCATGCTCTGTGCTGTAACAAGATGGATAATGTTTTCATGGTTGTTTATCAACTATCATAATATGCAAATCAATTATGGCCATTAATTCAAACCAAAAATGTGGAAGAAGAAATTGAAAATATGGAATGAAATTATTTTATGGAAATTTTATTAGAAAAATATTTTCATCATGAACATCAAGAATATATGGAGAAGTAATTCATCAATCTAAAGAAAAAGGAGGCTGGGAAAATTTCCATGTTTGAATCCAACATTAAAAATTCAGTAAGGAATGATATGGATTATGTACGTTATCTAAATAAAAATACTGAAAGATTATTTTATGGGATAAAACCATTACATTGATGGGAACTAGTCTACCAAAAATCCCCATTATACGGGGATATATTCTTATGTGCTATCATGGAAGATAAATAATTCTCTAGTTATTATGAAATTAATGGAATGCACGAGAAGAAGAGGGATGTGGAAAACACTGGAAAATATAATAATGAAAAGGGGAAAAAGTGAATAGTTTATTTTCCATCCTATAATAAATTTGGAATGAAGAATCATGAAAAATACCTATTAATAATTTGAGTTTGTTACAAGTGGGAATAAAAATCCCACTAAGAATGTGATTTCAAGTGAAATAATGAAGCTAACAATATTAAATTCTTGAATTTTAAATAGATGAAAATAATGAAAATTATTGTCCTAAGCTTCAAGGAATATTTTCCCAGAAGCAGAAAATGAAAAAAGTCTATAATTATATAGTCACAATAGTTGAGTTTGATTTTTCAAATTATGTGGTAGTAGGTAGTTTAATCATCTACTCAAATTATGCTAAAACTTTATTTGATTATAGATCATCACGTTAATTTATATCTTTTTAGTTTTATTTAAAAATTAGATATTTATAATTCACCTTAACATTGTAGTTGTTATTAAATTACCATAATGGAAACCTTATTGAAAAAAATATGTGTTTATTATTTCATATTATAACCTATTAACATACTATAATTAGTGATTATATCATCATAACTTATTTTTATTTTTATAAAAATACATGGTAAGGACTAGATTTCAATATATAAATCAAAATATTATTACAATGAGAATGAAAATATGATTTGTGATGAAGGTATGAAATTTATCATATTTAGAGGGGAGACCTCATCATATGATTCAAATTTGGATCCACCTCCAGTATCTCTTCTAAATGAAATTCGTAAGGAGGAAGATAAAAAATCATTTATGGATCAATAATGAAATATTCAAATCGAATACATACCTATATTGAAAAAATATATTGATTTATTTCTAGATAATTTACCTAGAAACCATCTAGAGTGGGATGTTGAGTTCTCTATTTATTTAATTTTTACTGCAAGACCATTATAGAAGGCTCTTTATATAATTCTTACTGTGGAATTAGTGGAGTTGAAGAGAAAAAAAGGAGGAATTGAGTGATAAGTTATTTGTTTTCCCTATTGTTTCTCCAATGGGATACCATGTTCTCTTTATCGGGAATAAATATAGACCCCTGAGGCTTTACATTGACTATAGAGAAATAAACTTTATTACAATAAATAAAATGTATCCTTTGTCTCACATTTATGAATTATTAGACAAACTTGATGGACCTCAATATTTTTCAAAAATTGACCATCGATCTAGATATCATCAACTGCATGTGAGGAAGGAAGATATTCCCATGAAAACATTTCAAACTTGGTATGGATACTATGAGTTTACAATAATTCCATTTGGAATAACTAATGTACCCTATATTTTTATGGATCAAATGACTGTAGTGTTCATGAAATATCATAATGAATTTTTATGGTATTTATTGATGACATCATGGAATAATCAAGATACTATCAGGACCATGGGAACCACTTGTGGGTTGTTCTAGGGACTCTTAGAAGAAAAAAGTTATTTTGGAAGTTTAGCATGTGTGAATTCTAGACTCAAATAGTTTCTTTTCTTTCCCATATTGTCTATAAGTATTTAATCTCAATTTATCTTGTAAAGAAAAAGGAAGTTTATAAATGTTCTACACCAAGGAACACAACTGAGTTACATAGTTTCATGGGTTTAGAAGGTTACTATCGGTGTTTCATTCATAATTTTTCCAATTTATCTGACCCTTTAATCAGGCTTACTCATAAAGGGGTTAAGTTCATATGGATAATATAATGTGAATAATATTTTGAAGAATTGGAGAGGAGATTAGTGAATGCTTCGATCATGACTCTACCATTATGAAATGGTGGAATTTTTATAGTGATGCATCAATGAAGGGACTTGGATATGTACTTATACAAAATGATATAGTTATTACATATGAATTACGGTAGTTAAAAACTAATGGACATAATTATAAAACTCATGAACTTTAGTTAACTGCTACAATATTTTCTCCAAAAATAAAGAGACACTATCCTTATGGTCAATGACATGAGATATATACATATCACAAGATCATTAAATATTGTTAAGACCAATAGGGGCCTATATACCCTAAGAGGGGGGGGGGGGTGAATCGGGGTATGGATATTCTTTTAAAAATTCTTCCTGCCCCATTGGATCTTGACCTCTTTATTATAAGGGTCACTTTGTTTTCTATTATGTGTTAATGTTAATCACTTATTTTTATATTTATCTGATGGTTTTTCTTAAGATGCAATGTAGGGAAGAAACCAGGCAGACACAAAGATTTTTACTTGGTTCACCCTCATTGGGCTACGTCCAAGGAGCATACAACGGTGATGTTACATTGTACCAAATTCACTAAGGCTCACTGCCAATAATGTTCAGGCTAGATCACTTCTATGCCCAGGCTCACTGCCTTTACAAATTTTAGGGTCAGCTCAATGCTTTCCCAAGGGTCACTCCCTGTTTCCCTCTCTTTGTCTCATTGCTGGTGGAGAGGATCGCCTTCTTTCTCTTCCTTGGCTCACTACACCTGGAAGGAATCTAATCACAGTTTATAGACCTGTAGGTCTCTTCATTTGCATGAATACATGCATCATCAACTATATGTAGATGCTCTATTAAAGTCCAACGTTCATCCACTGATGAATACCCCTTTTCCTCTGAAAAAATTGGAAACTACCTTTGGAAACACCTTCACAAAGCACCCTACTTCACGAGGCTCTCAATTTTGCGAAGTTCAAACAAACCTTCGCGAAGCTCCTTCCTTTTCGAGAAGCTCAAAATTTCGAGGAGATCAGACCATCGCAAAGCTCAAGCCTTTGCAATGCTTAGGCCGTCGTGGAGCTCAAGTCTTCACAAAGTGACTTCCCTTGTGAAGCTCACTGAGCCAATGTGGAGCACACGACTTTCACGGAGCTAGAATAGCCACCGTGAAGCTCTTCTTTCGTGAATCACATTGCCTCCACGAACATCCTTCACGAACCGAGATCAATGTATTTTCTCTGAGAATTATCTATACTTCTCTCGAGGGGGTCGGCCTTTATTTATAGGCAATTCCACTGACCCTCGACCCTTCTGCGCGAAGTTAGCACCACGTCATCGCCTATCGCGAAGCTCCAAAGTTTCCACCAGAATTCTGTCAAAATCACGAAGCACCACGACAATTTTCCGATCGCAGAGCTTGTCTTAATCACGAAGCATCACCTTCAACATTATTTCACTCCTTAGCCGTGAAGCTCCCTCACAAATACCTTCACCACCACGATGCACTTCAACCTCTGTCGTTTGCGAAGCTTTGACGTAATCGCGAAGAATCACAAACATCATTCTTCTGGTCTTCGTGAAATCCAAACCATGAAGCCTCTCTTCGCGAAATTCATTCCATGGACATATTAAAATATGATCTTCATGGAAACCTTTGTACCGCCTCTAGATCGTCCTTTCCTTTTTCATTGTTCTTTTGTCAACATGGATTGTCAACAACTTCTTTGGAACTCAAAAATTCTTCATGGAAACCATCTTTTTCAACAAACACAATCAACCCAAAAATATTGCAATGTTACCTTGAGAGATTTATTCCCAACAAATATATATATTCTCACATAAATAAAACAACATAAGGAAATGTCAATGGATTGAGCTACTCAAGGATTTTGATTATTGATTACACTTCCACCCAAGGATGGGAAATAAGGATGTAGATTCATTGATCCGGAAGGATCCTAATGTTCTGAACAAAATGAGGATTGACAAGGATCCTATGTACTAGGATATATAAAAGATGTATGTGGTAATTATCAAGGTAGGTGAAACATAAATACATTTAAATTTTTTCCCCAACCATATTTATTGTAAATTATTTAAAATTCTTAGTCTGATAATTAGAATTTTCAAAGGAAAACTAAATCTGTGAATGATGGAAAGTTGAAAGACATCATGTATGAGAATGGAATTATGATATTTTCAAAGAGTTTTTGTGTTCCCTCTATACCTGAGCATAAAATTGAGTTATTTTATTATCACAATAACTCAAATTTATATATGAACCATGTAATCATTAAATTGTATAGATACTTGAAGGAACATTTCTGGTTGGATAAAACGAAGCGGGAAATTTCTAATTTTGTATGAAGATGTTTAGTCTGTCAATAGGTGAAGGCTAGAAGACAACATCCTAGAGGATTCACCCAACCTTTTCCAATTCCTACATGAAAATGGGATGACATTACTATGTGTTTTGTCACTATATTACCGAAAACACCAAGAAAGAATGATGCGATAGGGGTTATTGTTGAAGAACTTAGAAAATATTCACATTTCCTCACTATAAGGGAGAGTTTACCACTATAAAACTTTGCAAGATTATATATTAATTTATTTTTAAGACTTTATGGTTTACCTCTTTCAACTGTGGGTGCTTGTGATCTATGATCTACATCAAAATTATAGAAATGTTTTCATAAATATTTGGATACTGAACTTTATTTGAGAACTGTATATCACCGTCAAACCAATGGGTAGTTTTAAAGGACCATTCAAACACATGAATACATGTTGAGATCATGCTCACCATACATTAAATGTTTATGGGGTTAGTGTTTACCTTTGGTAGAGTTTTCTAATAATAATAGTTTCCATTCAAGTTTTCAAATGGCACCATATGATGAATTATATGGAAAGAGATGCCGTACACCAACTGGTTGGGATGAACTTGGGGAAAGGAATATTGGAGCGCATAGATTGTAGTGGAAACAAAAACAAATGAAAATAGTATTCAAACCCCATATCAAATCGGTTTAAAGTAATAAAAATAGTTATGTTGATAACCTAAGGAAGGATTCAGAATTTCAAGTGGGATATCATGTCTTCTTGAATGTGAATCCATGGAAGGGAGTTATATGATTTGGAATGAATGGAAACATATGCACCAGGTACATTGGTCCTTTTAAAATCCTCGAGAGTGTTGCATCTAGGTCTTATCATTTAGCAATGCCACCTAACCTTTTTAAAGTATAAAACGTGTTCCACATCTCCTTTTTTAGGAGTTACTTTCCATTCTTGATGCATTTTATCACTTCTAATGGAATTGAATTGGAACCTAATTTCTCCTAATATGAAGAGAATATACAAATTTTGGATACTAAATAGTAGGAGTTTAGGAATTAGATTACTCGGCTGTTAGTGGTACTTTGAAAAAATCATAAAACTAGAGAGGTCATGTTCAAACTATAAGAATTTATGAAGAATTATTAACTAAGAAATTTTATGATGTGACATTTTTAAAATATCTAGGATGAGGTTTTATAGAGTAGGGGAGAAGGTAACACCCCAAGATCATCTCTTATGTCTCTTTTAAAATTTATCATCTTTGATAGTTTAAGATTCATGCAACACCGATTTTAAACTGTAATATACAATTAAACTTGACTGTTGGAATAGTAATGTGACCATTATGAATAATAATTTGACCAATATAATAGTAAATCCACCTATGAAATTATAAATAAAAATTTAGTTATCTTATTAATTTATATATGGTACATTTGTATCAGGGAATTAGTAAATAAATGTTTTAAAAATGATAAATTAAATGTTGATTTTTTGTGAAACATAAATGTTTATATACAATTTTATAAATAATATTTTGATTTAAGAGAAACATATTTTCATAAAAAAGATTCATAAATTAATATTTTTTTTCTTATGATTATAATATATTTTTATGAGACCTTATTCAATTTTTCAAAGTTTCATAAAAATAGTTATAATATTAAAATCGATATTTTTTTGTGTAAAAGATGATTATATTTAAATATATAATTTAATATATTTATGAAATTAGTTTCATAAAATAGATTTAATTTTCTAATTCTACATGTAGTAAAACTGTTTGGGTGAATTTTTAGGATTATACTAAAATAATTAAATTTCTGTGAATAGTGAAATATGATAATTTACAGTATTTAATAAATAAATGAATTTTTGAGCCATTGATATTGTATGGATTATGTAATTCCATAATCTCAAAATATCCTTAATTATTTTAGTATATTTTGTGATAAATATAAAATTATTCATTTTTTTGAGCCATGATAATAAAACATTAAATTAAATATTCAAAAAACACCCCTCTCATCCACAATAAATATCATCCCTAACCAGCCATTCTCCCAACACCTCCAAAGACTTGAATCATTATTATATTCTAGAAATTTCATATATAAAATTTTCCTCCTACATTATGTTCTTTCAGGTATCACCAAAAGTTCATTTCAATGTTCCTCAAGGTGGTTCTAATGGTGAAGAATTCAAGGGGAAAGTCCCCTCTTGTTCTTTTAATTTTCTTTCACTTTATTTTATTTTCTTTTCCTTTCCTTCTATCCTATGTAAAAACATTAATGATGAATCCATTATCCTATATATAATGTAATGATATTTTTATTATGGGTTGTCCACCATTAATTATTTTATCATTCTCTTTTTCTTCTAAAAATTAAGATTTGATTCGTGAGTTTTCGATCCGCCACATTCATGGACAATGATTCTTTAATTTTCTAATACTACCTTCATGGATGGTCATAAAAAAATTTCTGCTCAATACATATTATAATATGTATATGAAAACTTATTTTTTATCCTATAACTAGTATATATACATGATATTAACTAATAAAACAAAACTAGCATGTGATGATCGAAAAAACACCAAAATAATATATATGGTTATCATTAAGAATTTGTCTAATGAGTCATCCTCATATCTTGAAAAAACTTATATATAAGGTCATTATATCATTTGGGTTTTAATTAAAAAAATATAATTAAAATTATGGATAACTATTACCATTTCAGATGATCCTTCATACATGTATGCATGTGAACCAATCGTGAAAACCAAGGAAATTAACACTTTTGAATGATGAAATTGAATATTATAAGACATAAAAAGACCATAAATTAACTTAATAAAATTATAATAAATAAAATACATGTTAAGTTATTTCTGAATTAAATTACTAAAGAATTTAATTTTATTATCCATAAATTTTTATACAAATGCAGTACACTTTCGGATATAAGGTAAGATATTCTACCTGAATCTCTATTTTTTTCAATTTGGTTACACTTTATATATATTTAAAAAATTATTATTTACTTAAATACCTATTATATGTTCTATTTGTATGTTCCAAACTGATGTATCTAGATCCTTTCATCTTTCATTAATAGGGAAATATACTTTTTATAAGGTTTCCCTTTTCAATTCTTCCTGACAAGTAATCCCGATAAAAGGGAACTTCCCAATTTCTCATCCATTTTAATGTACAATCCATAATATATTTTAAGTAATTTAAATTTTTATAATATCACTATTTTTATTATGAAAATATATCTTATCTCTATTCTTGTTTTATGTAACCAGTTAATCATTTCTTGATTTAAATAATATTTCTTATTTTCTCTTAAACAACCCTAAATTGGATAAATTATAAAGATTCATAAACAAGATTTTTACATTTCTTTACTTAAAATTAAATTTTTTTTTTATGTCTAAAACTTAATATCATTATCCGTATCTATTCTTTTATGTGGTATGAATTATTATAATCGGATTTTAGGAAAATTATTTCTCAAATAAACTCTTCATTTTGAAGTAAAAAAATGGCATTTCTCTCAAGAATTGCTTTATGGGTTTATTATATTATATTCATATAATTAAAAATATTTTGTTGGGTAATTTTCTTTATATTTATTTAATTATTAATATACTTTATAACATTGTTTATGAAAAGTATTATGATCATTTTGACTATAGATGTGTAATTTTGATATCATTCAGTAAAATACTCATAATGGTTTGTGGTCATGTTTATTGACATGGGAAATTTACTTACATTTCGTATGTATATGTTTATTATGTTGCAATAAATTAATATGATTAACACATTGGAATTAGTATGTGATAGGTGGGGCCCTCTATAGCCCCTCGATGCATTAGTAGGCCCCATGAGACAAACTATATCGGATTTTTACCCATTTATATATGGTGAATTAGAAAAATCCTTAAAGGTTTGTTTATGACATCCAACAATATGAAATACCTCATTATGATATTAGTAATTGATAATACATGTGATTATTTAACTTGTAGAATATAAATGAGTAACTTAGATTTTCATTTGATTATTTATATTGAATTATTTTATCCGCTTTATTTCATGCCATATTATGCTCAATATTCTGTTTTAATGGAATAAGTTTTTATATATTAACCTTTCCTTATGGATTATTCTTTTTTATTATATCTTCTACTATACTACATACCCTTGTAGAGAATCTGAGATAACCCCATACCAATATTTTATTTTTCTTCTAGGTTATGAAGATTTATATTATGAATGACTTTTAGGGATAATCTGTGAACATATGGGTGTTTCAAATAGAGATGAAATATTTTTTCCCTTTAAAATTTTTAATGTAAATATTATGTTTGTCTCTAGTTTTCTGAATATACTAAAATATTCAGTCATTTGTGATGAGGTCTTGTATTCATAATACCAAGATAATTACGTAAGAAACCAACTATGGGCTTCTAGGGTCGGGTTCTTTACACTCAAGGTAACACTACCCAATTATGAAAACCTAAGATAATTACCCAAGAGTCTTCTAACGGTTTAGAGTGTGCATCTTACAGATGTGTTTTTTGTGTCCTGAAACCAAATATATCCCAACCATTATAACAATTATAGTGCAACCAAAAATATATCTTGAAACCTATTTAGAATAATGAATTGTTTTCATGTGCTTATCCTTTATTTATTCACTTCCTTTTCATAATAGTACTTCACTTCATCAATTTGTAAATACAAAGCTATAAACAAAATCTTTTTCCCTTCCCTCACATCATTGTTATACAAGATAAAATGCATAGAACTATTCCACTCTTATTATCTTCTGTCTGAAATGAGGTACAAATACATCTTCCTCTATTACTATACATAACGACTAACATGATATCGTCTTACTCTTCTACTTATTATTTTATCTTCCCCTTACACAATGAAATAAAAATATTACTGGATCCCTTTATTTATATATTTTCTAAATTAGTATAAAAGTAGAATTTCATTGTTTTTTTGTTCATTGATTTCAGTGTATTTATCAAAGTTTATCTAGAATCAGGTCTCTTCTCACCCGGAATATAGAGCATAATTCATTTTGAATAATATTTTTGAACTTCACTACATAATATTTAACAAGAAATAATATATATAGATATTAAAACCCTATAGGGTCAATTTCTTCCCATTCTATATCTACTTAATTTGATACTAACATGATACCTTACAAATAATTTTAATTCTAATAATTAAAATTTTCATCCATAACTATCCCAAACACATATATCTGGATTAGGACTACTCTTCCTTCATAACCGATCAAAACTACAAATAATAACACATCAAACATACACCATAGAAACAAGAAAAACAATAACAATTTCCTTCTTCAATTAATCATTATATTCATTTTATTATACCCATGATAATCATTATTCATTTAAATATTCATATTAAATATTTTTTAAGAATTTTTTCATGGAACCCTTCTTTAAAATCTTCACAAAATCCCGTGAAATATATCATTATGACTGGGTGAAATATGATACAAATTAATGCAATGATAATTTAATTTGAATAAAAAAACAAATATAATTAGTTTAATTGAGTATTATAACCCTTTGATGTTTCTACTTGTTTTGAAAATTTAGAGCTCCACACCATCTAAAATTCCCTCTAAAAGTGAAATATGTTATGGTGTCACTAATTATTGTTGAATAGGGAAATTTCCATTACACTACACAAATATTGATGATGTGTTGATCAATATTTGAAATATTAGGTAGAAATTCACTTGATATATTCTTCTCAAAACAACCTAAATTGATGAACAACATATTGGGCATCATCATTTTAAATCAACTATATGGATGTAATGTGATAACCATATTATGATGTATATATATCACATAAGAATAATTAATATTGAATCAAATCATATTCTCACAATATTTATTATTAAAACAATAGAATTGGCAATGAAATTATGGTCACTTGTTCTACCACATGTAATGTAGTAACTTGTCATGTGGTTAATATTCTATCGTCGACCTACCTATCATGTGGAGGTTGTCTTAACATGATCATCCATAATTATTTTATATCTATAGTTGATGGGAAAAATCTTATTTCAATCTAATAAAACGACAAGACCCAACCCACAATGTCCTTCCTAGTCTAGATGTTTATTGATAGAGACACCCCAAGTCCACACCCAATAGGATAGTGTCTTGAGATAAGATTTAATTATGAATATCATTGAATTGGGAGGCCATAGAATAATCTACCTGTACACATGAAAAAATTCACAATTCAATGAAATTTTGTAGAGATATAAAAAACTGAAAACATCTAATGACTAATCAATGCATGCAACATCCTATGTAAAAAACACATCATGTGAATAATGTTACTAAAAATGCGTAAATGGGAAGGATATACTCCCAAAAAGAAAAGACCTACAAATTGGAAAATAAATGAAAAAGTGTGGAAGTAAAGGAATATATATTGGCTAAAAATTATTGAGCCTAAGCACAAAAAAAACCACCCCAAGAATTGATTTTCTCATTCAACACCAAGCCATCAAAAGTCACTATCAATCTATCGATCATCTTCATAAGACATGAAATGTGTGTTAAAATGTGATATAGTGCAGTGTATAAAAATAAATAGTTGGATAACATATAAAACAATAGGTATGAAAAAGAATAAAATATTTAAATCAATCCGTATGTAAAAGAGGGAAATGAATCCAAAAAATTAAAACACTCATACTAAAACACTAGTAAAAAATAATGTTATCTCATTCTCCATATCCAATTAAGAACGACGATCATGGATGTAGTTCCAATTTTCAATCTATTATGATAAGAACCATATGAAACCTCAAAATAATTTAAGAATAAGACCATCTCTTTGACACTAAAATTCACAGTTTGGGGTTCAATACTTAGGTGGAGTATGCTCTCCCAACTAGAGATCAAATATGTCAGTGTACGACTATGTATGTAATGAAATTTTGCATTTTAATGGGGGATAATGATGACAATTACTGTACAAAGAGCATATAGTACCAGAACCCTGGTGCCTCATGGGAGTATCATCCAAAGAATCTATTTCATAATAAAACCAAATAAATTCCATCTACTATGAATTTATAATAGATATTCCCCCACTCATAAAACCTCATGTAGTATCTCATATTTAGAAATAAATGCCATCATTGTATCTTATAGGGATGAATACCTATAATTTCGAACTCATGTTTCAATTTCGAGTCCCAAACAAAGAGACGTACATGGTAGAAGATTATGGGAAAATTAAATGATGTTTTTAATGGTAAAAGTGATGTCAATGTCACACAATGACCAGGGTATGTTTTTACATGGAAATCCCCAAGCCGGCGGTGTACCTCTACACCACATGTCTTTAAAGGATCATAATTTTTTTGTTCACCTATGGCCCGAAGTGTGTGATCTTGACCCAAGGGGTTTTACATAGTTAGTATCACATGGTGATTGAGACCATCCACATGGAGTGTGATATTTAACATAATCCGCAACCCTATCCACTTGGATAAACTAAGATATATTGCATGTCTCTTACTTGTATAAACTATGTATAGTTCAATTTTTCACAAAACGTGAATTCTATACTCTCAATCATCATTTTCTCACAAGATGAATCATATCCACCATTTTGAGACCATAGAATCTCCAAAATCAATCAAAATATATGGGGATCTCTTCTGATTATCAATTCATGGACACTTGTGTCCAAAAAATGGGTTTTTTCACCTAATCTTGATTTTCGATACATCTTGCCACCAAAATGAAGTCCTAATAACGATAACCAACATCTATGATCTATCACTCCACATTGATCTATCTATATTAATTTGATCCCAATGTAATTCTCATAACATTCATCATTCTGAGGGTTCAATCATGTTGAGATCTATCAGACAATGTCAAATTTCCAACTTTATGGGTCAATGATGAAGAAAGTAAAGAACGGGGGTTCGAGAGGCACAAAAACAAAGTAATATTATCATTGTATGATTAAATATTGTCTAATTATGGTAATAAATAAAACCAAACGGGCAAAACATGGGTACAAAAAATGGATTATTGGGATCAAGTAAACAAATTAAATTTTTGGTTCATGTGACAAATGAATGTCAAGAAAAATAAAAATATATTCAATTCAATATCATAAATAATGAACATATGGGATTAAATGAAATACATTTTAATCCCTACCATATTAACATATTAATCAATATATAGGAACACATTAAATATGAACATTTTTAAGGATACTGCTATGTTATTTTTTAACACAATGAATCTTCGTGATCTCTCACCATCGATCTGCAATCTTGATTTCTTAATCCTCAACCATGGATCCACCTCCCCATATCTATTATCTAAGAGAATTTAATCTAACTCTGTATATTCACCATAATGATGTATCTAAAGAGTATAGAACAAGTTTAGGAATTAAATTAACTAAATATATTTTTTCATTAAATTAATTTAAGTCACCTTGTAATGGCTTCCATTAATAGAATGACTGAATGCCAAAAAACTATCATCACACCATATGTGAACCACACCACTCGGAAATAGATGTGGTCTTGGATTTTACATATAATTCTCTAAACTATGGGATCCCCATTTTTTCTAAAAAATTTCACATGTTGGATTTAATATATTTTATATTATTAGCACACTAATTATATTTTAAAGAGATACCCAAAACATAATCCCAACTCTAAATGAAAAAATATAGACATATATTTATGTAGAATTATAGGAAGGATAAAACTATGATAACCATATTTTTTAAATCAACCCAAACATAAATGGTTTTTTTCTTCAAAGGAAAAAACTACATAAAATTACGAACAAACTAATCCAATATCTAGTTATCTTCATCCCAGTATCACTAATGCATGTTCACATGCTTCCAAATCCCTAAAACTAGTGGAATCTTTCTCCCATGAAGGATCCTCCCCTAGAAATCCTCAATTTTGAAAAGTTAAATTTAGAATATGGATTCATATTTAATTTATATCTCTCCCAATTTAATACCATGTGACTGATTGTGCATGTATCTCCGGATTTACGACACATTGATGAATTTAGGAATCTTGCCCAACTACTGGGGTAAGTCTAAGCAATAAATTTCCTCTCCAATCCTTCTGAATATATATAATGGAAAAATAAACTTTTCTAGTAGCTATTTTCACTAAAACATCTCGATTATCCTCATCATTAGGAAAAACTCGAAATAACATGGTCTCTCTATTTGAAATCCAATATCCTACTATAATGATCAGTTTAATGTTTTCTTTAACTTTGGTCTACACTGAAATTATAGTGCATAACCTAACCTTTCTTAGTCATTTCCTTAACCAACTATATCATAATAAGAGATTTATCTATAATATTTTCTTCTATAATAGAGACCTTTATGGTTTTGTTTATAATACATCAAATGGTTTGGAGTTGTTAATTCAGTTATTCGTTTTATTATAAATGAACTCCAAAAATTTCAAGTGATCCTTCCATCATCAGACTATGTATAACATGAAATCTCCCAACATATCTTAAAAAATGGATATTTCACTCATTATTGCCATCAATCTTGGGTGGAATGTTTTTTTAATCCATAACTAGGTATCAAAGGTCACCTAAAAAACCATCCACAACCATGATATGAAATAATAATCCTAGATAAAGATGATCATCCATGATATCCTAGTATGATGGATGATTTAATATAAGAAATAATTCCCCATAATCTCAATTGATCTTTGATCCTTTATGGTAAGACAATGAGAAAAGTAGGTATGTTGCTAAAAATCATCCAGATTCATTATGACATCTAAATTTCGATGAAATCTTGATTAGAAAATCGATCAATATTCCATAAAACTTCCATTATGGGACCTATAGTGGTTGTGTTAAACACATTGGATGATCAACCTAAATCTACTAATAGGTAAGTCATTTTGAGACAAACATAGAAACACAAGCCTCAATCTATCCATACAAAATAACTAATATAGGCATTTCTAGATCTTTTCCAATTATGGATGTACTAGAAATGAGCTGATATGAAAATCAATCAAAATATCCTCAAATAAAGTGCCTAGAGTTACCATCTATCCATTGAATAAGATGGAATTCTCCAACCATCTTTAATGTTATTAGGTACATCTCATAAGGATATTTGGTCAAAAAAATTTCACATTCAACGTATCTCTAATGATAATATTTCACACACAAAATAAGAAGAGGAGTAGATACCATTTACTTAAGATTTACTACATATATCTCGTCAACCAAGGTTAGCTATAATGAGGAAAACTGATCTCATGCCTCTATCAGCAAGTGAAAAAGGGATTTCCTACTAAGGGAATATAATACCATGTTTCACTTATAAAGCATATATACATTATTAATCTCATCATTCTATAGGAACTCCAACCAACACCAATGTCTATGTCATGGTCTCTCTAGGAAATAATGTACCTAAGACTTTGGAATTCTATGTTAATAATAAAACACTCACTAGTAATATAATTCCTATAAATTTTAAACACAAGCATTAACAAAACCAAATCCATTTTTTGGATCTTGTAGTTCATCTCATATGGTCTCAAATTCCTTGACATGTATTCAATTACATTCTTCCACTGAATGAACATTCATCTAATCCTAACTCTTGATCCATCAAAAAACATAATGTACTCAACTCCCATACCTGATAGTCTTCTGATAGGAGCATTGGTCAACTTGTACCTAAACTCCAAACAAGTGTCTCTTACACTACTCATTCAATGGAATCATTTTTACTTAACTTTTAATGGTTTTAAAATTGGATTAAATGCAATAAGTTTCATTGATAAATCACTTCCAACCTGAGAAAACTCCAAACCTAACACATGACCATGGGTGGTTCCCAAGGGTTCCTTGTATCAATATAAGCCGGGTCCATATCTTTAATATTCTTAGAGATTATGTGACCCAAAATGTGAAAATATCAGATCCAAAAATATCACATCGAGAGATTAAAAAATATTTTAAACTCTTAGAGTAATTATAGGTCCATCTTTAAATGATTTTTATTATACTCTGTGGTCATAGTGTAAATGATAATATCATCAATAATGATAACCCTGAACCAGTCCACCAAGGGATAGAAGATCTTGTTCATAGGTTCCATGAACACTGTTTGATAACTAATGGAATCAAAAGAGAATCACTGGGAACTCATAGTTTCTATAACACATAAAAATCTCATTATAATAATATCATCATCATGAACCCTCAACTGATTCTATCTAGATATATAATTATTATTTAAAAATAAACTCACACCATTCAACTAACGTATATGGTCATAAATAATTAACAATAGGTACTTGTTCTTTAACATCACCTGATTTCGGAAAAGGTATTCCATAAAAATCCATAACATCTCATTTTTTTATGATTAACAATATTGGTGCTTCCTTAAGTGGACACACTAGTTTTGTCAAAACCCTTCCCATTATGGTCTTCTAACTATACCTTTAGTTGTAGGATCTCTGCAGTGGCCATCTATTATGCCATCAAATACATCAATGTGGTCTTAGGGAGAAGATAAGGAATCCATCAATCTCCTTCATTATAGGTTATTTTATAACATATTTAGTGAAGAAATCCATATAATCCACCATGAATTATATAATCAATATGTGTATGGACACTAATTCTCCAAGAACTACACTCACCTACTAATGGGGTATATGTTGTATCATCAAACTCACAATACCTATTCACTCTACTATGAGGTCCCTCTCACCAATGAAGAAGAATATCTTCCTATCATCCCACCTGCATTAAACATTCCTATAGGGATATTCTATTCGGTAACATAGAGAGGAAAACTAGTCCATACCTAGTATGAAATTAGACGTTTTCATCACAAAAACCAAGAGGTCTCATGAGAAACTCTCTCCATACGGAACAAACTCCCTTTGTAGACATATGTGTAATATATATGAATAAATCAATTTAGGAACCTATATCCACAACCAATAGGAAAAAATCTCCACGTGACCCTCTTGATGTTTATAAAAGGAAAAAAATGAAATAATAACTTCTTACTATGCCAAAAGGTAATAGTCATTAAGTAGGGAAGACACATGTTGTACCTCAAAACAGATGATGTGTAACATTGTCGTATCCCACCACAGTATCAAAATAACCATTCCCTATAACACCAGACCGTTGAGTCTAGCGTTTTCCAGCAGGTGGTGGTGGTGGGAGTAGGTCAAAGAATCCTCCTCCACATATAGATCCACATTCCAGGGCTCTGCCTTCCACTGTATCATCTATGCCACCTTAGAGGTTTCCCTAAATAGGTCTGGGAGATCCATAATCCCAATAATGCATATTTAGTGGGGGTTTATGAACTGTTTTTCCACCATTTACATCACAATGATTCAAAAAATCAAGATCTATGTGACCTCACCCATCACAACCATAACATCATTGGTCACTAGGATAACTGGACCATTTTTATGATCCCAATTTTTTGTATCCTTGTGTTTGAGTCTAGTAATTAGTATGCCTCTTACAATGGGAACCTAATAGTGGTAACATGTTATCTAATTTATATAAATCATCCCTATAATGTCCTATGTCTTCTCAATCTACCCAAAACCCCTCTTGTTGAAAACTTTTAATCAAAAAGGCCCACTCCATTACTACAGTATAAGTGGAAATTCACAATGATTTTACAAAATCTTGTATGTCCATATCGATGATGAGCACAAACTTCCATGATTAAAATTATCCATCTCACATTATATCTAGAGAGAAGTGACTGAAGTTGGTAAATCTCAACACATACTCATCAATTGACATATATACCTACCACAAAATGATAAGATTCAAGATTTATATAAATTTGAAAATCAATGGACAATAGACATCACAAAAAAACTATTAAATGTTCAGCCATGAGATCATTATCCCAACATTAGTCTCTGGGATTATACCCCACCAGTGCCTTGCTACTCTATAAGTAATGTGGGATGAATTTGTAACCAAAGTAATGTTCTAGTTCAATAGAAGAATGAAAATAAAGACCTCTGACTTGAAAAAAACATCTACTTCCTGTGGGTCTAGATCAACAAGAATCCAAAGTAGTCTCTACCAATGGAACACACAAAATTTACTATGCATGTGCACATTGTTTCCCTAGCCTACTGGAGCAATATTTTATTGAACATGTGGTCGACCATTCACCTGAAACGCTTGAGGTATTTCTATACATTTATCATCATGTAGAATCACTACACTATGCATTCCATGATGGCACATGAATCGCCTATAAATTTTATGATATATTTTTCATTAATAATTATAATTTTTTGGATACCATGTGATAGATGAAACCCCAATTTTAAATAAATAATAATATAGTATTCCATTATAATAACATTTTTACATTTTAAAAATTTATTTAAATAAAAAAAATTGAGAGAAAAATTAAAACATGTTTTATATAAATAAAAGGTATTTTCATTAAATCATTATCTTCTTCTAAATTACATTTTCATTAAAATATGGGTTTTTAGAGAAAAAAATATGATTAAACTTCTAGAAAATATATTTTAAAAGATTAATTTATTATTTAAAATAAAAATATCAAAATTATATTGGAGGAAAGTTGTTATAATTATATGAAAATAGTGATTTTTTATAAATAGTATAAATATTAGGTTTTTATTGGACTTTCATTTCATGAATTTCAAATGTTACAATTTTTAAAATGGTTTTAAAATTAAAATTAGTACATTAATATTATTAATAATGTAATTATAACTAAATTTATGGTGGATATTTCTGGTAAATCATTTTATACTTCATAAAACATTTTTTCTCGAGAAACACTTTTCCATTGCTTTTATATATTTATATTATCATTAACTCATCCCACTTCTATAAATTGAATATCAAAAAAATCTAAAATATTCAGAATTTGGAGGTTCATATTTTCTGAATTGTACTATTTTATTTTTTTCAACATTATAGATAATAGAAATTGTAAAAATTTTCCACCTTGATATGGGTAAAATGGGTAAATCCAGGTAAAAATATAAGATAATATCTCAAAATCAACCCAAAAACATTAATTTATTTCTTCTTAGAAGATAAATATCACTATATCCATCCCAAACATGAATATATGGAATGTTGGTTTAGTTTTCCATTTATAATGATATATATATATTTTTTATGTTATGAAAAAATCCAAAATGCCCAACTCTGGAGAATAATCTCTCTAATATTTTCATAAAATTGTTAACAGGTGATAATTTTTTTTCTAATAGTTTATTTGAATTATTATTTATTTATTTTATCATGGTTTTTTTATGAAATAACTACCTTAAATTTTTACACAACACCGAAACAATTCTTGTGTATGTAGTAAAAAAATCTTATAAATGATTTTCAAAGTACTAAAAATAGTATTGTTAGGGAGAGTTATAATACCCCATGAATAATATAGATTAATAAAACCTATTAATTATCATTAAAAAATTATTAAAATTACATTAATATATTTATGTCTTTAATGTAAAATTATTTGAATATTTTCAAAAATTACATTTGTGAATGTTTATGAAAAATAATATTTCATTAAATTATATAAAATTATTAAATGACATGAAATAGGAAAACTATGATTTGAAATCATCTATATAAGATTAAATTAGACATTTACAATCCAATTATTACCTTATATGTATAAATACAACCCTATATGTTTGAAAAATTCATCAGTCCTATTAAGGATACAACTGGTTAATGGATAGATCAAACAAATTGATTATGTTTAAAGTTACAAAAAAACTCATTAAATTTCATTAATTGGTTATATTATGAATATAACCACTTTTTAATTTAATTTATGTCTCTTTGGAAGCGTAATAAATTATATAAACAATAATTATATTTAAATCATTTAAGTAATTCCATATGTGTCCCATCCCTTTCTTATTATAGGAAACCCCTTCTATCTATCAATTATAACTCTTAGATATATATATATATATCAAATAAACAATTAATATTTCTATTTAAATACATATATAAAATAAATATAGTTTCTAGACTAATTGGAAGAAAATTCTAACGGTCATTATGATGAGATCTAGTGGTGGCCTACTAAAGAAGAGGTAATAATGTTCCCCAACATATTTCAAATTATTTCTTATTCCACCCCCAATAAATGACTATTATTAAAAATATAATAATTAAATTTATATAAAACATATAATGAAATTTAATTATGAATATGAATCCACCATTATCTACTATATACTCCCTCAAATGATTGGGGAGTGTATCAGTTGTGTGGACGTGTAGATTACTACCTCCACATATTAATATAATTCCTTTTCCATCTCCAAATTTCTTTGATAGATATTAGTATAGTTAAAATGATCATATAATATATTTATTATATATTTATTATTAACTAATTATAGTATCCTATCTACTTTATTAACTTATCATATGTTAAAAATGATAATATCTCTCATGCATATATGTGGACTACCACATCCACAATGGGATGTGATTCTCTTTTCATTTCCTATTTAGATGGTTGATAATATGAATGGATTTAACGAATATATATAATATATATGATATAAAAATTATTCTATTAAGTCTAATTGTTAATTAAATTTCATTCTTTTCATCCATAAAAACTTAAATTCCATGTTCATGCATATATTCGACTTACCATCTCTATAAAGGGTTTAATTTGTATTTCTATCTCAAAATGATTTGTGTGAATCTATATAAATAAATATTTTCAATGAATATATATTATATTTATATAATTTATTAAATTATTCATATTATGTATCCATTATCAAATTATAATGGTTGGGACTACTGATCCGAAACATGCATGAGAAATTAAGCAGTTATCACATAGAACAGTGCTTTTAACAACCAATTATAAATACACATATGATAATATGTTATACATAAATAATATATGTCATAATATATATATATATATATATATATATATATATATGTTTTTGGATATATAATAAGTTTTAAATAAATCTATATTTTATATTTAGAGTGTCCAAACACATAAGAAGAAATAAATAACATAAGGTAAGGTGTTCACATGTCACTTTAGTTTTTATGGGACACATGACACATTCACCACCACTTTCCCATGTCTAGTTTATAAAATATCCATGAATTTATTTTATGATTATTATATTGAGATTTATAATTATTTAAAATTCTATATAATCTTCACTTTTATATGTGGATTTGATTCATAAATTAGCAATGTGAAAATGGATTATCATGTCAAACCCACTTCTTTGGGACACATGTGATGTTATACACCTGTCTTCATTAATGAGGTATTTATGAAACACATTTGAAATATAATATCAGGAATAAATTATTATCATGAAACTTAATAATTTGTTTTAATTTATTATTTCAAGGTATTTATTATAAGAATGTTTCCAATTTGGTAAGGGATTTGTGTTTCAATCCCATTTTATTTGGGATAATTTAAAATGGAATTTATATTGGATTAATTATATGATCCATTTATGAAAAGGAACATTAAAATTTCTTATCATTTGGTTGTTTATTGGATTTTGATTCACTATTATCATATTCTAGTCAATGGTAACCAAAATTATTTAAAAAATGTTCTTTAGGATAATATTACCTTATTTCTCAACATAGGGTGGGAAAACCTTTTTATTCCATATTCATATTTTCATAAATGATTTTTAATATTTTATAATTTTTTTAAGGAAAAATTAACCATGATTTAAATATTAAAATATTAATAATTGTTTTTATGAAAGAGGAAACTTTTTATGAAGGTATGCATAGAATCATTCTTTAACTATTACAGTATGAAGAGAATATCTCCCCATCATGAAAACTCAATTATTTGAAGTATGTTTTTAAATCATGTATGGTTCATTAAAAAAGGTTTTTCATAATATTTTTATTTTAATTGGATTTTGAATAATTTTGTTTCAAAATAAAAAATGTTTTTTTCTTAAAGAAATGTTCCTGGAGACTATTTAATGTAATTTTCATCTATTGTGAAATACTCTGATGTAATGTACGTTTTATTCAGGCTATAAATCAATGATATAAACTTATAATTTTATTGTATGTCTTATGATTAAGATGAAAAAAATTCTATGAAGACCATTTTATTTCAATGGTTTATGATATCATGACTATTTATGGTCTTGTGGAACACAGATGTATGGTTTTCATTATATGAAGGGTGGTCCCAAAATTATATATCCCTCACATGCATTTGGAAAATCCTTATATCTTATCATGTAATTATGATAATTGATTTAATGTGATTGATACACTATAAGGAATATATAATGATACTTTATTCATTATGGGTATCATTTAGGGACTCTTGATCCACCATTAGAAACATGTGATGTTTCCTGATCTGTTATTATATAGGAAATATGTCTTGAATCCTGATCTACAATTATTTAGTAGTATCAGTAGTTAATCTTTACCCTTGAAATGGTTTTTATACCTATGATGGTGAGAAAACATTCATGACATGCTCTTATGATTATGATACGAGGATATGAACTACAAATAAATGATTTATACCAACATGATTCAATTTTAAAATATTATAATTTATAGTAAATATAATCAATTCAAATAGGTATTATGTTTTATTGGTATTAATTTTATGTACCAACGCATATTTTTACCAAAGTATATATATTTTAATATTTATTTTTCAATACCATCAATTATTTTACAAATAGTAAAATTTATTTCCTTATCATAGTGATACCAATTTATTCTTGTAATACAAGAAATTTTTATTAATAATAAATATTAAAAATTAATGTTTTCCCACTAATAATAACTATATTTTAGAGACATAAAATTTTGATATGTTTATTTTGGTCTGAAATATGTATTTTAATTTGACTAGTGATTATTATAAATTAAAATAGAAGATACATATATAAAATATTAAATTAAAAATAATAAGAAGTAAGGATACCTCCCCAAACATAACTTCCCCTTCAATTCTACTATTCCTTCTTCTTCTTTACCTATCATTTCTATAGTAGTTTTTTATAATTAAATTTTAAACCCCATTTTTGGCCATCACCCACATGCTCACCAAAACCCACACCATCCTTGATTATATTTCATCACATGCACTCCTCATATAATGACGATTTTCTAACTGTTTTCCCCATTAAAATAAAATATTGAGGTGTTAGAAGGATTGTAGACATAGAACTATTTCTTATCCAATTGGATGTTAAATTATCCACTTATTACATATATTTTTATTCTATTAATGTTTTATAAACATGAATGCCTTTTTATATAGTTATTGAATTGTTTTTTATTTAGGGTTTAATATAAATTATAAATAAATGAGATTTTATTTTTAACTTTTCATTTTGTGTTTTCAAGAATCTTAATCCATACATCTATAGATACCCTATAATTAATTGATTCTGACCCCCCATGCTTGTAAACATGATTTACTATTTCATAATTTTCCATTTAGTTCAAATGTTGTATAAATATAGTAAAAAACCAGATAGAACATGTTGTCAAATCATCAAATTAATCTCAAAGAATGACTTATATTACTTTACCTTAGTATGTCCTTTATTTTTTTGGTTTCAATTGATGTTTATTTTCATGTATATTATCCTAATAGATCTAAAATATAGCTAAATGGTATATAATTTGATATTTTCCCTTTCATTTTTGTTATTAAACTATTTTAATACTATATTCATATCTATAATTTTTATTTTTCAATCTCATTACCATACATTTTTTAGGTAATATAGTTATGTTTTAATATGATTCACACATGAATAGTATTCCCTTTATAACTTATGGAAAGATACAATCATCTCTTGGAAATATCCATTCAAAGGTGTATTTTTTTATTTCATATGTTTATATTGGTAAAAAACTAAAACTATTAAAACCAATAAATTTATTTTTAATTATAACTTTTAAGTGTTTATGATAATGATATCCACCATCATTCATGTCATAGTTGTTAATTTGAGGAGGGTCATGTCATTTTATTCAATAGATGAATTTGCTTTCCCATTTATTTTAATATTTGTGGAAACAAAAATTGATATCAAGAGATATTGGATCAAATATAATTTAATGTTATTATATATTTTCCAAATTTAAATCAAATTACTAAATAGAAATTTATAACATTATTTGAATGAATTTTTGACAAACTAATATTCAGAATATGCTATTTAAAAAGACATGTAATGATTGTTCTATTGAAGGAATGTTTTCTAATGAAATTTCTTGAAGAAAAACACTAAAGAGAAAATAAAATCATTCCTCAACAAATATACAAAAGAAATAAAAAATAAATTATATAAATTTATTATATCAGTATTCAAATTTCAGCTAGAAATATACTAGTTAACCATGTTATAACAGACCAATCCATCCCTCCTAATAATCTACATATAATAATTTAGGTAAATTGTTATATGAGAGAATATTTATCATAGTTACAACATATATTGTAAATGCATTGAATACAATAGAAAAAAATTTAATAAATATTGATTAGTATGTTATTAACAAGTATTAATATTGATGAATTTTTATAGACCATTTTTCCAGAATGCTTAAATTTTTTTACCTTTATATAGGAAGACTGGTAGCACGAGTTTCATTTGGATTATATAAATTAAGATAACAGTTGAAAATAATATTATAGAATTAAAGAAATTCATTTATATCGAAGATTGAAATTTAAAAAATATATTCTGAGAAATAGTATATAGATTTATTTATACAATTCATGTACTAAAAATATATTACTGACATTCTATTTAAAATTAGCATGTTAACATCAAAACCAGTCATTGATCATCATTATAAAATGATTGGTATTTTTTTATTAAAAGGTAAATAACTTGATACAACATAGTAACATATAATTTATATCACAAATTTTATTAAATATACTATTGAATTACAAAAAATAGGAAGGGATGTCACTTATCAAGTGAATCATATGTCAAGAGATGGAAATATATCACTGGATAAATCTATGTGTCTTGTTTATTGTTGTTTTCCTGTATAGAGGACTATTTTGATAATAAAATTAGTCACATATCTATTTTCACTAACTTATAGAAATGAAAAATCATTGAGTATATTCATATAGTAGATCATTTTATATATAATCCAATTATACTATTTCACATCCACAAGATCATGGAATTAGTAATAAATGACAATCTATAATAAATCATGGAAACGAATATTCCCTACTATCCCTGGAAAATGAGGAAGTAAATTATTCATCATGTAGATCAGTTTTGTTGGGATGATATTTTTTTATACAAGAACATATAAGTAATATTCATCAAGTAATGGAAATTTATTTTTGAGGTCCTTTGATAAGTCACTAATCTTTTGAATAGTCCTTTTACATGGTTATTTCTAGGAAGAAACACCACTAGGAAGACTTAAAAATACATTATTCTACACTAACATCAACATTGGATGATTATTTTAATCACCAAATTAATGATGGTTAATATTGTTTTAATGTGAAGATTCACAAGCTAAGAATTGTCTTTCAGATTAGAGGAATGATAAAAAAATTTTCATTTATGAATCACATATTGAATCTGGGAATCTAGATCTTCATAAGAAAATATTTGTTGGATATTGTTGTATCAAAAAATCCATATAACATATATTACACTACTTTTAGTGCTCTTATATTCATTGTTATAAAAATTGAATCTAAAAGTGTTTGATAATTATTCTCCTTAATAAGTTCATAGTTATAATTATTAAATTTGATATGTTTCTTTAATGCCATACATGAAAAAATCTTTCGAATATATATGGTTCTCATTACACAAAATGGTTTTTTTGGATATGAAGTTATGAGTCTTTATCAATTAAAAATTAGTTTTTGTTATAATATATAATATTTTACTACATATATGTCTATTTCATCTAATTATATTCCCATGTATTAATGTTACATGTAATATTTTGGAACCACTACTTATCCCATGAGTGTCTCTATTTTGAATCATAGATCAAAATTATGGATCTTTATCAAGATTATGATATATTTATATATTATCACTATTTTTTACCTATAGAAATTTCATCGATGTTTTTTTTTTGAAATTTCATAATAAAACTAAGTATCAGTTACTGATATGGATTTACAAATCACTAGAAATATATGTGATATATTTGAATAAAAGACTACATATGCGGTTGTGGTAACATGTTTCAAAGTATTCTTATTAATTTTATAATATACATTAATATTATTAATGTTTTTGGGGTTGGAAATTTTCATTTATTTTATATTCATATTCTCTTATATTCATCAATACCATTGGGAAATTGTGTTTCTCAAAAAGAATGATTTAGTTTAACTTCAATGATGATGTTGTAGTCATATTAATAAATTCACTATTATGTGCCTAATATATATAGTAAGGGCACTTATGGTAAAAATATTTATCCATAAGATGAAACTGAATTCATTTCAATGTTTACTATTAAAATGAGTGTAATAATGCCTTCATATAGAAAACTTTTTTGTTATTACTTTTTTCTATGTGACATGTGATCATAATAAGGACATGAGAATGGTGATTAATTGTTTTTTAACTTAAATATTAAAGTGTAACATGTGTTTTTTAAGATAAATTTTATCAATGATATTGATAAGAACATGAAAAATTCCTTTTAATCTTTTATATTGTGTGTCTTGAAGTTCCTGAAGCTATATGATAATCATTAGTCACTAATTGAGTGTGTGGAGAATTTTAGTATTTTATGTTTAAGGTAAAATACTAATTCATAATTACTATTTAATTAATCAATCAATCTTATTTATTACTAGTATATTATTCATATACTATATATTTAATTTTCAATTCATAGTTAAATTCTTGTAGATGGCGATGGACGGCATAGTTATGTCTAGTCTTGGATGTGAATGGGTAATATATTGAGGCTAAATTATTCGTTGAGTGATCACACTAAACACATTATTCACATCACCTCATTTACCAACTGTGGCTTGAAATTCGAATGTGAACTTGATTTCTCGGAAATGACCTCGCTCAATGGAGAGAAATTGAGATTTAATGAAAAAATGAGTTCCTAAATATAATAAATCACCTAACATAGAATAATTTATGTGTTATTTTACTATAAATAACGAATTTTAAATGTATACATAAATAATGATCGTTTATAAGTTTAATAATGACAAATATATGCACCTAATGTTTTTAAATTATAATGTCCGGTAGCATAAAATGTATTCAATTATGGTGGGATAGGATGTATACATATGTTTCTCCTATATATATTATTTCATTGAGGATAGAATGGTATGAATGTTTTCTATTTATTGTTTTATTAATGTCTTAAATGGGAAATTTAAAATTGGGCATTAAAGGACAAGGTAATGTTAGTGGATCTCTAAAATATAAGCTATGTTAAAATATTTACTTCTTATAACATTCACTATCACCAAATTGGCACCATTTTACTCTATGGACATCAAAATATTATTTGATTCCATCTAATATTTCCCTATTCTAGTAATCATCCTCATGTATTTATTCTTCTGTAATTATTCAATATACACTTACCAATTTTTAATAAGAGTAATGTTTGAGAGATAGGTTTATCATTCATTTAACACATTATTTGATCATCCATTATAATGGTCACAGTAATTAATGTAAGGGATTTAATGTGGAAATTTATGTTTTATTACAAATGTACCTCCATGTTCCCATCCATTTCAAGTAATAAAAAAATAAAAAAAATGTAAAACACCATTCCATTTAAGGGAATAATGAATAAAAAATGATGAATTATTATTGCATTTTTAAAATAATATTAATTTTTCATATAAAGTTTCACATGATGGTTTACAAGTTGATATTCATGGTTTACATAGTTTTTTAATGAATTATAGATTACTCCTGTTTTTTTAACACTTTTTATAATTTTAAATTGAGTTTCCATTTTCTTATTGTGTTGTCTTGATTAGAAGTTGGTAAAGTACTTATTTTCAATAGATTTTGAACATTCATGGTCACTTAAGGATAATGGGTTTATTTTCGGAGACTAGGGATGTATACAAAAGGATTATGAGAAGAAAAACATTGGAAATTAAACATTTAGTATGGTGGTGGACCATGCTTTTCATGAGTCTATACCAAAACAAAATCCATATCTATTGAACCCACTTCAATCATAGGGATCATTTATTTTCATGAAAGTAAAAATTGAAATATTGGTGTCATGTGATTATAGTTTTGGTTTATAGATCGATGGATTCTATATTCTTATTTTACATTCACAAAACATAGTAGATTATATAATTACTTTTTTATAGAAATATGAAGGTGTTTTGTCAACTTATGTGATATTTTTGTTATGATATTATTGTGAAATGATATTTAAAAATAATATACTGATTATACCAAGTTTATTATATGTTATTAAATTCATCAATATAATGAAAAAATTTCCAATTAATGATTCAAATAAAACATATTACTTTTATTTTAAAAATAAATTAATAGAAAAATATAATTATTGAAATTGGTTATAATAATAGATAAATAATTATTCTTAATAAAATTATTGATAATAATATAATGAAATTTTTATTAATAATAAAAATAAAATATGTAAAACAGTGATAAATCTATTATACATAGATAAATATATCATTTTAATCTTTTGATAAACCTTTGTCACAAAAAAATTATTATATGTTGATATTTTTATAATTAAAATATAATATTTTATCTATTATAATAACATTCAATAAAATTGTTTTTACTAGCTTTTTTGTTTCAATTTTTTTGGTAAAACACTTTTATAATATAAAATTCACTCTTACCCATAGATATACACCTATCCCAAAATTCTAAATATTTTTATTGATTATTTATTGATAATTATTCTTCTTAGTTATTTATTATATCTTTTTAAATGATAATTTTCTATTCCATAACACTTTTTTATGATATTTGAATGATTCCATTTATATCTCCCATGTTTAATATTTATGGGAATCTGGATCACCATCTGTTATATGTCTTTTACCATGGTTATAATGAATGATTTTCTATAGGGTATGGAATGAAGTGTATAATGTGAGGAGATCATTGGGTGTGATGATAAAGAATGTACCTAAATAATATTTTTATGTATGAGGTAATGAAAAAACAAAACCTTTAAGATTATTGCATGGGTCATAATGATATGTATTTAATATTTATCTAAAAAATGTATTACTAATATATGAAGTTATTGGGTTGGTAAAGTTGGTGTCAAAATATGATATTGTTAATATTTTTTATAATAGGGTTTGAAATATTTGTTAAAAAATCTTATAGATAAACCTATTTATTGGATAACACCCTAAATATTTTTTAATGAACATGGATAACCTTGTTTAAACCTAATTATGAAAATAGTTTGAGTAAGGTATCATGATTTTGGAAAATAATGAATGATATTTCATTATTACATGATAGATCACTCTGATTATTATATTTTTTTTCTTACACATTTATTTTTGGATTTACTCAATGGATTGAACCAAAATACATCATATTAAAGATAAATGGGATAAAAAATTCAATGTTTTCCCACATAATCAGTCAAATTCTATTACAGATGGAATATAGAATCTTATTAATGTGATCATACAAATTTCTCAAGCATGAATCATGTTTTACTTCTAAAAGATCAAATGTGGGAAAATGTACGATAAATAATTTGATAATTAATCATCCATATTATTTTAGTGGATCCTGTAATCCACTATTGCATAGGTGATGGAATATATCCAATGGGAAAATATTTTATGTCCTCAAATTCTTCGAAATTGTAAAATTTGTCCTATTTGTTTATTGTTTTGGGGGAAAATAATATTGAACGTGGAATATTATTGTGAATTTTATTCAAGAGGATGAAATTAAATCTAGGGAATGTGATTATTTTAACAGGATTTTTTTTAGTAAGTACTTCCATTATTTTATATGTACAAAAATAGGGTTGTAATTCCTTTAGAATAAAAAAGATGATTATGAATCTATTTATACCAATGAGGGAAATTTCACCATATAATCATGATATTATTATATTAAATGATCATTTATGAAAAAATTGATTTATTCCTTGGTATCTTATAAGAAAATATCTTGAATGAATAATTGATAGGAGAAATTATTAGTTATGAGTAAATCCTTTGATGTTCCTTCAATATTCAAATGGATATTTAATATTTGAATAATTTATATTGTTTTGATAATAAAAGGAAGATGGATTCTCATTAAATCTTTAATAAATCACATGGTGTAAGGGAAATACAAGCATCTATATAGTAGAAATATATGAAGAAACATCAAGATAATTACTTGAATTCAACTAGGTGGTGATTTAAATTCAGAATTCTAGTATTAGAACATGTTAATTCCTAATGTTGATGAAGAATATGGTTTATACAATAGAGGAATTGTTGATGAAAACTAATTCACATTCAATTCTCTAATTCTTAAAATTCATTGAGTATTGGAATTGAGAAAACTAGTGCATGAATCTTATGGTGTTTTATTTTTATCCGAATTAACAACCAATTAAGACAAAAGATAAAGGGAAATCTCATGTGATGATAACTACCAATGTGGGTTACAAGAATGAAGTTGTGAAAGATAAAATTATCATATAATATATAATAAATTTTGTATTATTTGATTATTTCTCTACCCAATATTTTTATTATAATTAATTTACAAAGGGTACCAGATAACCACCACAACTATTGGATATTGATTTAGTGATGAAAATCCTAATGGTTCAATCATCTCATCTCCACACAATAGTTCCTCTCCATTAATTTTTACTGGATTGTACTTCCTAAAAATCTATTGATTCACATATTAATTAAATTTTATGTGATTCTAAGTATGGATTGGATATATTTATAAATTTTCTATAACAATTATTGGGGAAGGGAAGTCAAATTTCATATTTTGAATGATAATATAATCATTTATTAGTGTGAGGATAAATATGAACTTACAATGGATATGAGTTTTATGTTTTCTATTTTAATTCATATCTAAGAGGGGTACCTATTTCATTTGGTTGTGGAGAAACTGAAGTTTAAGGATATTCTTATTATATGGGATTTTTCTAATGTATTTATATTATATTCTCCATGTCTTTAACTGAATTGCATAGTTGATTTTCTTTTAGAACAATAACTTTTTCCATAACTATGTCAAATACACCTTATAAAATGCCAAAAATTGAGTTGTTGTAATTGAATATGAAACTCCTTGGAATCATAAGAATGGATTAAAATTTTTAAGTTATTCACCATTGGGTGAAACTAAGATTTTTTAGGAATAGTGATTTTTAATTTCATCTATCCATATATTTCTATGGAAATGAAAAGATTAATATTCATAAAAATTATCATTTACACAATATCGATTATTTTTATGATCAATTACAAGGATCTAAAAACTCTACTATGATTTACATTCATTATGGATATCATTAATTTAGGGTGAAGCAGGAAGATATATAAAATAAATCCTTCCATAAGAGGTATGGAAATTATGAATTTATATAAATTCTATTTTTGATTTACTAATTCCTCTGTTATCTTCGTGGATATAATGAATATTGAATTTATATAATACATTCATCAGTTTGTGGTGGAAATTAAAAATTAGATTCTTATATATTCAATGAGTAATGAATATCATGTAGATCATCTAAGAATTGTGATGAAGAGCTAGTGGAGGGATAAGTTTTATGAAAAATATATCTTGAGTGAATTTCAGTGCTATGAAGATAATTTATTCGGTCAAATAATCTCAAGCATGGTATATCGGCATATCCATAAAAATTTTGAATTTATTGAGAAATGTCCAAGAAAAATAATCGTAATTGAAAAACAAATTTTTCATTGGATATATGGATTATAATTAAATTTTATGAAATATTTCTTAAAACATATTAATCCACTAAATTATTTGGCTCAAAAGGGGTCAAGTTCTTAGGATAAATGAATATGAAAGGAATTTCATGAAGATGAAGAGAAGGTAGGTCAATGCTCTTATACTCACACTTCCATGTTGTAGATAAGGGTTTGTGATCTATAGTGATGTTTACATGAAGTTATTAGTATGTGTACCCATGTAGTATGATAAGGTAATAACTAATGCCTCACGAAATTGAAGTCACATGTCAAATATTTAAAAACTAAAGATTTTTATTTATCTATAGTAATTATTTCCTTAAAAATATAGTTGCATTATCCTTAAAAAATTATGTGATAATTATATTTATCATAAAATTTTAGTTTATAATCACCTAGAACAAGTTTAATATGAACCACATATGGTCATTGGAAATGATTAAATATTAGTATTTGTTAATACATTACTAACATGGGAAAGAAAACAAGTAGGATTATGATCTGATTCAGAATGATCAAGCTAGTTTACCAATGATATGGATTGAAAGAGATCTAATTCATATGGATTTGTATAAGATGGAACATGAAATCATGTGTAAAGGGGGGAAATCCAATAATTATCATATGAGTATTCATCTGTCCATCTACGTGCAGAATTAATAGATATAGAGGGAAGATAAATAACTAGAGATCAAAGTTGGAATTATTCTTGAGATTAACATGGATTGTGATGGAATGATGCAGATATGGGACTGACAATGTATCCCATAAATATTGTAATTGAAGTAGGATATGTTGAATTATTCTTATAGTTTATCAACATCTATTCATTATGGAAGTAAAATGATATATAACGATTATAAAGAGTTGATTTTTTCAGAAAACACGAATAAGTACATTGATGAGTAGGGTCTCTATTACTTGTATATAATGATGTTAAGAATAAGAAACAGAATTCAATGGGAATGTTACAATTATTACCCATAATTAATGGAAAATGTGAAAAATTTACCATGGATTTCTTAATTGGACACCCTAAAACATCTAAATCTCACAAAGTTATTTGGGTTATAATCAATTTACATATAAATTCGGTACACTTCATTTCCATCATATAAGATTTAACTATTGATCTGCTTTCCTGGTTATACCTTATGATGTGGTAATATTTCATGATGAACCACATTCTATTTTATTTGATTTGGATCCACTGTTTACCTCAATGTTTTAGGGAAGACTTTAATAGAATCTAGATATAGTGTTTAGATTCAATACTACATCTCATCCTCAGAAATATTCTTAGACTGAGAGAACCATTCATGCTATATAATATATTTTTTGAATGTTATCTATATAATTCAATAGAGGATGGGATTAAAACCATCATTTTGATTAATATTGTTATAATAATCAATTTTATTTGATATTTCATATGGATTATTATGAATCACTTTATGTTAGGATATTAAGAAGTCCTATATTTTTGGAATATGTTAGAGTAATGATGATTTTAGGTCCCGAGTAAGCTGAATAAATTATAGATATGGTAAGAGTCATTCAACTACACATAAGAGCATATTAGAGTTGTTAGAAATGTTATGCAGACAATTATCAGTGATATTGGGAGTTTAAGGCTTATAAAAAGGTATTGTTATGATTCTCTGCCTAGAATATGGTTGTGATATTTAAAAATAAGGAAAATATAATCCCTATATATATTTTTTTGGAGATTCTTGAACGCATTTGGGTGGTAGTTTATTATTTGAAACATCCACTAAACCTCTCTCATGACAATAATTTGTTCCATGTATCTCTCCAGAGGATGTAAAAACCTAATCATTCACATTTACTAAACTCAGAGGTGATACTTTTGAGAATTATATCTTATATAAGGAACAATTGGTGAATATTTTTCATCATATAGATAAAGTGTTATGAAGGATGAAAAGTCCCCTTGTAATTGTTTTGTAGGAAAACAATAAATTAGAGGAAGCTTCATGGGAGTATAAGGATGTGATGTGGTAGAAGAATCATTTTTTTAGTTGATTGACCAAATATCTATTGTGAAATTCATTTTGGGGGGTATAATGTAAGACCTTGAGATTTTATGATATGGTTTTCTATAAATAATTTTGATTTCTCCAATATCTTGTGATACATGCAACCATGAATATAAATGATTTATAATATAGTTTATTGTTAGAAAATAGTAGTTAAATTCGGTGAATGAATATGAATAACCAGGTTTTAGAAGGAAAAAATATATATAAGTTATTCACATAAAAAATATATTTTTAGTAATGTTATTATATTTTTTAATAATACAGTCTTCTACAAAAAAAAATTTTATTTCTTGATAAAATAATATAATTAAATTAATAAACTTTCAACAAAAATGAAGAATGAACATTTTTTTTAAAGCATATTATAAAATTTAACTAAGAATTTTATTTTAATTTTATAAAATGATTTATTTTTTGATGAATAGTGAATAATGCTGGTTTTTATTAAATATATTGTTTTCGTTTCAAGCATTTAAAAAGTACCATTTTGTTATAAAATTGTTCTAAATGTGACATTATTTCGTCTAAGTAATCAATATTCCAAATAGTTTCATTATAATTATAATTGTTTTTTATAAAATATTTTTCTACTTCAGAAAACATTTTTTCTAGAATGAATGTTTATCAATGAGTTTGTTGAATTTATTTTAATGTTAAATTCATCGGCTTGTAGAAAATGAATATCTAAAAATCAACACAATACATGGAATCATGGGGGTTAAAATTTAAATATAGACCCTTTTATTTTTCAGTCATTATGGACAACAAATGCGGTAAATAATTATCACCTCATTATGGTAAAATGGGTAAAACATGGTTTAACCCATGAGATAAGGTCCCAAAATCCACCCAACATATTACTTAACTTCATTTTTTGGGATAAGTTTAAACATATCTATCCTGAATTATATGTTATGTCATTTTTATGAATGTTTTTCTTGATAATGATATTCATATCATTTAAGAAATGAAAAATTCATAATTCCAGTCTCTTGACATTAATATAACGAAAATTTACGTGTTAGGATAAAAATATGTTAAGTTTCATTCTAAATATTTATTTGAAATATTAATTAATTTATTTTTCATGATAATTTATTTTTAATTATTAGTAATTTTGGTTGGAGTAGTGTACTCAAGAGGGGGGTGAATTCAGTATCTATAAAAATTTCTGTTAAAAATTTCACTTAAAAAGATTCCCCAATAAATATGAATATAGGACAGTTCATCAAGGTAGTGCTTTTATAATAGTTTTATTGTTCAAATAACTTCTCTGAAGATGGATTAGTTCTCAGTAATATCAATGTGAGTTTTTTAAAAAAACTTTTAAAGATACTCTAATAGTTCAAAATAGTTATAACTTCTATCCAAGACTAACTATCAAAGTAAAATCTAGTTTTGTGAAATATAATAAAAATCAGAGAAAAAATAAATAAAAAGAAACAATGGATAAACTAATTGGTTCAGTCTCAAGCTGAGACTTAA
This sequence comes from Viscum album, assembly GCA_963277665.1. Classification (NCBI taxonomy): domain Eukaryota; kingdom Viridiplantae; phylum Streptophyta; class Magnoliopsida; order Santalales; family Viscaceae; genus Viscum; species Viscum album. Next base: position 405,814,239 of record OY728129.1, on the reverse strand, counting down.
TCCAATACACTTGGTGATCACCTGCCACCAAGCTATCTATATAGATAAAATATTGTTTTACACCCTAGATCAGGGTAAAACAACAATACATGGACTATCTAGGTCACACGACCGCTTCCACTATTCTTCATTGGAGTAAAAAATAAGGATATAAAAGAACCTATTCCTCACTTATATGTGAGAATAAATAGATATAAGAAGATATGGGTGGAAGTATATCTTCTATCGTTTAGTTTAATACAAGAGACAGTGTGTGTTTTAATACCAACACAATCACACTGCTTGAAAGCTAAAAATTAGTACACAATAGAGGAAAGATGACGAGAAAGGATTTATGTTCTTTGAGTTTTATTCTAGGTTTATCTGAACTTTTTGGATGAAGACGATGAAAGTATTTCTTCTTCTTGTGAAAAACAGAGAATCTCAAGTCTGGTGCTTTGGTTTCCAATTTGATGTAGTGAGATATGTAGATCTTGGTCTTCTTTGAGTTGGTTATATGATGATTTTTTAGGCTCTGATCTATGGTAGTTCATCCTTTAAGGATCGAGTGTTCATCATGTGTTCTTCAGTTGTATGTTTTCATGCATTCACATCTTGTTTTTTGCATGCCTTTATCTAGTTCCACACTTTTCTTTTTTATTTTGGGGCTGCATGTGTTAGAGATGACAGGATGCATGTATTTTGCACCTCGTACATCACACTGTCAGGTGACATGTATGCTAAGAAACATTAATTATTTCAGTTTAATTAAATTACTTAAATATGACCGTTATAAGTTAAATTTAAACGAAAAAGATATATTAAAGAACGGTGCAATAGTTTGTCTTGAAACGGTATCTCTGGGAAGTGGTGTCACTGGGAAATGGTGTCTTCTCCTTTGCCTTTGAGCGGTGAGATAGTCATGATTCCATTGTTTCATTGAGACTATAAAACTGTAGCACATATATGATTTCATGGTCACGGTGTCTTAGGTAATGATGTATTGTCCTTTGTCAAAACATTGAACGAGGTCTTAGTGATTGTATTAAGGAACCGGTATCACAGACGTTATGAAATCTGATTGGGTATGGTGTGTGTGTCACGGTGTCTGGATCATGGTGTTTGGGTCATGGTGGCTGAGTTACAGTGTCTGAGTTATGGTTTCTGGGTCATGGTGTCAGGGACACGGTATCTAGGTCACGGTGTCAGCGTCCCAGGTTTAGGGACGTTTCCAAAATCCAAATCTTATGGCAGACTTACGGTTTCTTAGACATAGAAAAATATTTTTAAAACTGTCTTAGCAAATAATATTCACAGAATTAATTAGACATTAGCATTAATATAAGAAAACATTATAGAACAAGATCAAATATCGGTTATAATATTTAAATATGATTTACAAGATTCTGAATTAGGATCTTTTGAACGTATATAACGTGAGTTGTAAACATTAATGTATAGGGAAACAAACAATTACTACACATTATTTGTGATATATTAAACAAGGTTAATAGGATTTGTGATCATTAAAACTTTATTAAAACATAAGGATTCCAACAATATACCTCTTTTTGATGATCTCAAATAATTGGATTTAGATATCTGTTCTTATTCTCATTATTCTAACCCTTTTTGGATTATCAAAAATAAAGAAGAAAATAAACATTGAATGAAGGGAAAGTAGAAAGTAAGAAAAAATAGTGCACATTTCATTGGATGGAAATATAGAGTTCATTACAATAATTAGGGAAAATGAAAAAAATCCCTATCAAAAAGACACTCTTTACATATTTTCAGGGTTAATAATCTTCTCTTTTCCCTTGGAAGAACCATCAGGAGGAGCCACAGGAGAAAAATTAGAGGGTGGATAAGTGATTGATCCAATTATGAGAGGAGAAAGAGGTAATCCATCAAAGACAGAAGGTGTGAGAGTGGGTTTGGCTGAAGAACTAAACACAGATTGTTTAAGGATAACAAGACTGATCTAGCATAGAGCATGAGATACAGACATGGAGGTATAAGCAAAAATAATGGGTGAAGAATGGGTTGAACCGGTCCACAAAGGTGCAGATAGAGGACCCACAAGGGCCGTTCTTTACACATGAAGATTAAGCTTCGACAATCGAATGAAGTCAGTAATGAACTCACCACCATACTTCATTTCCTTCTCGAAATCATCTTTGTTTTCCGTGAACTTGTCCAACAGATGTGTTAAATATATTATCTTTTGGACATGATCCTTGAAGGATTGTGTGACAGGAGTAATCTTCAAATTCTCTATAAGGTACATGAAATGATTGGTTAGATAATTCTTATAGTAAATCCCATTAAATTATAAATCCAGTTTCTTAGTAATTTCTTCTTGAGAATCATTGGAAATATTTGGGTGAATCCTCACTAAGTCAAGTAATTTATCATTATTCTTGATGACAATAGATAACATTTCCCTGTCAAAACCATTTAAAACTGACTGATGTTATTCATTAACAACAGTTCTAATTAGATCATTGTCTATTGGTTGAGATGACTATCCAAATGCTTTGAAAGTTGTAACTACTGATGTGAGATACTTAAGATGATTTAGAAATTTCTGCAAACATCCCTTATACTCATCAGTTATCTTGTTAAGGCCAACAACAAGCCCACGCATTTCATTCACTATCTTGATGTTTCTATCGAACAATTTTTCATATATTGAAGTCAAATTTGGTCGAATCAGTGATGAAAATTTCTGTGGAATATAATCACTAACATTCTCAACTAGATGAGAAATAAGAGATTTCCCAGTTTGCAGTAATTTTTTTATGTCTTCAACCATAGATTTGAGAGACGTCACCTCAACACTCAACTATTTTTTCTCAATTCTAAATTCTTTTATTTCATGAAACATTTTTGGTGCAATATTCAATATGATTTTCTCTAATAGAAAGGCAACATCTCTTTCACTGGGATTTCTCATAGGTGGAGGTTGTGAGATCCTGATATTTTCAAATCAAGCTATCAAAGTATATCCAAATGATTTCAGATCACTGTGACTCAAAGATGAAGAAGGTTCTTGTGTAGGTTCAAGAATAAGAGCTGATACAAGTTCAGGATCTCTAGTAGAGATTACTTCAAGAGTAGAAACTGGTTTCAATTGAATCACAGTGGGAATATATATTCCTTTAACTAAGACCTCCTAAGTATTTTCTATATCAATGTATCTATGAAGCTTATTTCAGGTATCCATAGTTCCTTGATCAATAAGATTGGGAACTTGAACACTTTCTAGACTGGGGAACTGCTCCCCATCAACATGCTAATCTCTTATGGGACTAATATATTCAGTTCCTTGACTTATTTCTAAATCTTCATCTCTAAAAATCTCACCCATTTCCTTCCTAGCCAACTGAAAGGCATGTTCCATTCTTTACTTAGTAGATAGGATAATTCCAGGATCATCTTGTTCCTCAACAACAGCCTCTTCCTGAAAAGCATGTTCTTCTTCTATGTGATCCTTAGGAACAACTTGTTCTCTTACACTAGTAAGTGATTCTTTTCCAGAAGGAGGTTATTCCATTTAATTAATACTTCTTTCAGTAACAGGTACATCATTTTCAACTACATTTTGTGGAACAGGTAGACCCATATCTTCTATGACCAAGATAGTTAATTCCTAAAGTTTGATAAATACATCTCCAACTTCTTCATATGAATACTCAACAACTTCATCTGGTTCCAAAATAGGATTAGATATGTTCTTAAGTATTTAAGAATTATTAACTCGATTAAACATTCATACAACCTTTCATTGTCCTCCACCCAAGACGTTTCCATTGATTCCAACTTATCTTCATCCTTCTGATTGTATCCTTTGAGATACAGAACTCATAATCTTCAATAACTTATTTATTTAGGCCAACTACTTCATCAGGAGATATCATTAAAGAGATTAATCTTGAATAGAACGAAGATGTATACTTCAAAGATGTCATGATCAATTCACTCTTGTGAAGTATAATATAATTACACAGATTAATCTTGTTCCCATTTTTAATAAGATGTATCAAGTATACATAATGATTCATAATGGTAGAAAAATCTCATTTCCTTGGACTAATCATATTATAGATAAACTTTGATATCAACCATGTCTTACCATCCAACTCAATAGTAATTTCCCTTCTTTTCTTCTTATTTCTAGTTAAACATCTTAGGGCCACTTCTAAGATAACAACATCACTAGGAGGAGGATGACCTCTTTGGTAATCCTCAAATATTACTTCATGAGGTATCCCTAGGTAGCCAACCCATAAACTTAAGAAACAACTACACCTTTGACCATTAATCCATCTTCTTAAAACAAATTCATCTTCAGTATTGAATGAGAACTGCACATATTAATAAAACTGAGAAATGAGTTTTGGATAAATCGAGATTTTCTCCTTCGTGAACCAGTTCACCCGTCCCTACTCTTTCAGTACTCTCAAAACTACTGACTTACTTGTATGAAATCACTTCGGACTAACTTCCTTTTTTTGTAATACTATTCTCTCACCAATATTCAGATTCAACAGTCCATCGGGAATTACTTTTGGTACCCTTTTCACTTTCTTCTAAGATCTATGCTTATTAGGAGTTGATAAAGATAGGCGCTTCATTCATGGGATTCAATGTGGGTTCGAGATAGATATAAGTCTAAAAGAGAACTAATAGTTTGAAAGAGAGGGGCTTCAGTTTCTAGAGAAGAGAGCTCGAGTGAATAAAGGAGCGGAAGATATTTGGTTTTTATCATTTTTGGATTTCAAGTGTCGTAAATTCAAAAATGTAAAAAAAGAACAAAAAAATAATCAACACATTGATGTGGGAAATAAGATTAATGGAAAATAAAACTAATTCATTACGGTGAGACCGGGACATGTGGTCATTGTGTCATCATTATGGCGTGACTCCAAAAGGTGTGCCCATACCATAGAGACATCAAGTGTAAAATAGTAACTAATTGATAGTAATTCTGATACCATAAACATGAACCCATAACATCAAGACAGTAACTTGTGAAACTGTACACTGTGAAATAGTAAGTGTGAGGTAGTAACTTCCACATCGAAAACTTTTCACTTAAGATTTTTCATTCATAATTCAAGTATGATTTAATTTATCTTTTCATATTTTAATGGGTTAGTGAATTTATCAGCAAGTTGATGCTCAGCGACAATAAATTCCAAAGTGATGTCTCCTTTTTGATAATGATCTCTCAAAAATTGATGCCTTACATCAATATGATTTTTCATACAATGTGAAATGGGATTCCTTGAAATTATAATAGCACTTGTATTATCACATTTTATCAGTACGTTTCTAAATTGATATCCACTGTCTAGAAATATGCGTTTCATTCAAAAATATTTGTGCACAACAACTACCATTAGCTATGAATTCAGCTTCAGTAGTAGATAGTGCAACAGAGTTTTGTTTCTTAATACACCATGACACTAGAGACTTTCCTAAAATGTGACATGTTCTAGAGGCTCTTTTTATATCAAACTTATAATCACCAAAATTAGCATCTGAATAGCTAACTACCTCAAATTATTTCCCTCTAGAATAGAACTGTCGTAGATTGGGTGTATGTTTAATATATTTGAATATCCTTTAAAAAACATTTAAATGAAACCCTATAGAGTTTTATTGAAAGAGAGCACACATACATACACCAAATATAATATAAGGTCGGCTAGTATTTAAGTATAGTAAGCTTCAAATCATTTCTCTATAAGTGGTTTGATCAATAGATTTTACATCTTCATCAAGATCCAACATAAAAGTAGTAATCATTAGAGTATCACAACTTTTAGTTTTGCCTATGTCAAAATATTTTAGAAGTTATTTTGTATATTTTCATTGATTTAAAATAATACCATATTTTTTTTGAAAGATTTAAAATCCAAGAATGAATTTTATTTCACCAATTAAAATCATTTCAAATTAATTTTTCATTATTTTAGAGAACTCAATACATAAAGAATTTTTTTAATATCCAAAAATAATATTGTATACATAAAAGTTAACTACTAAAACATCATTGGAAATTCATTTTATAAAAAGATTAGTATAAGTTATACCTTCTGTAAAACCTTTCAAAATATGAAAAGTACTTAATCTATCATACCAATCTCTTGGAGGTTGCTTTAAACCATACACTGCTTTTGATAATTTAAAGACATGATTTGAAAAGTGAGTATTTTTGAAACCAAGGGGTTGTTCAAAAAAAAACGTCATAAGATATATACCCATTTAGTAATTCACTATTGAAATTCATTTAATAAAGTTTTAAATTCAGATATGTCGTATATTCAATCAAGATTCAAATGGATTAAAGACCAATTAGTGGTGAAAAGGTCACCTCATATTCAATTCCTTCTTCTTGACTATAGCTTTGTGCAACCAATCCTTCCTTGTTTCTAACTATGTTACCAGCTTTATTTACTTTATTTCTAAACACACAATTAGTGATGATAGTAAAAATGTATTTGGGTCTATCAACATGTTTAAAAAAATTGTTCCTTTCAAAATGATTAATTTATTCTTGCATATCCATCACCCAAAATTCATCATTGATAACATCATTGATCTTTTTAGGTTATTTTCGTGAAAAGAAAGTTTGGTGTTCAACCTGATTTCTAAGAGAATCTCTATTTTGTGTTCCTTTATCTAAATCTCCAATAATAGCATCTAATGTATGGTTCTTACGATTTCTAACAACTCTTGAAAAATAGGGGCTAGTGATTCCAGGATCTTCAATAGGATTGGTTTCATTATGGCTTGAATATTGAAATTTCTAGAACTGGAAGTTTTTAAAAATACTTTTATTGGATGGTTAGAGATTTTAGAATTTATGTCTAGATTTGGAATATCATTCTCAATATTCTCTAGATAGGTCCTAGGTTTATGTGGATCTGTCTCATCAAACTTGACATGGATATATTCCTCCACATATATAGTTCGTTTGTTAAAAACTCTATAGGCTTTGCTAGAGATTGAATATCCTATAAAGATTTATTTACCACTTTTGGTTGCAAATTTGTCCAGATTTTCATTGTATTAAGGATATAGAATTTTCAACCAAGGACTTTGATGTTGTCTAATTTGGGTTTTATATGGATTTCTTTTAAGAATTGGTCTAATTAACACTATACTAATAACATAGCATGTTGAATTTATAGCTTTAACCCAAAAATAAATAGGTAAGTCATATTCACTAAGCATGGTTCTAGAAATTTATTGTAAGGTCTGATTTCTTCTTTCTACAACTCTATTTTTTTTATGTGTTCTAGGGGTAGATAAATTTGGACTATAGCCATTTTGTGAGAAAAATGATTCAAACTCCTGACTTTCAAATTAATTTCCAAGGTCAGTTCTTATAGATTTAATAATAATTTCACTATGATTTTCTACAGTTTAAGAATTCTTGCTGAAATTAGAACATGCTTCACTTTTTTGAGATAATAAGAAGATCCAAGTATACCTAGAAAAGGAATATAAAAGAACATAAACATAATTCTTCCCATTTAAACTAGAAACTCTAGATTGTCCAAATAAATCCATGTGAACCAACTCGAGAGGTTGAGAAGTTGAGACTTCATTATTTGGTTTGAAGGAAATTTTGTATTGCTTTCCCTTTTGATAAGGATTACACACATTATCATTTGGAAACTCTACTTTGGGTAGATCTTTGCCTAAACTTTATATATTTATCTTTATAAGGGAGTGAATATTTTAGTGTCCAAGTATTCTATGCCAAACCATGACTTTTTGTGAAATAAACTAAAACATTAAGAATTATGATAAACTAAAGAATCTATGTTAACAAAATATACATTTTCATATGTTAATGAAAAAAATAATAAATAATTTTTAGAATTAAAACATTGCAAGACTCATTTTCAAATTTTACATGAAATCTATCATCATACAGTTGCGAAATACTAAGAAAATTGTATTTTAGTCTTTCAACAAAAAGTACTTTAGAAATTAAAACTGAGTTAGAGTTACTGATTCTGCCTAGACCAATCATTTTTCCTTTATAATTGTCACCAAATGTGACATTCCCAACATCAATATTTAATAGGTTCTTGAAACATGTATAGTCTCCTTTCATGTGTCTTGAACACCCACTATCAAAGTACCATAAGATTTCACAGGATCTCTTCAAACAAATTTCCTACAAAATATTTAAATAAAAATAGAATTTGGTACCCATATTTGTTTGGGTCCAGTAATATTAGTCCCTATTGCTTTAGAAACCAACAAGTACCTCATATAATTCCTAAAAGCATTATGTAATGTATTTGAGAGATAAACTTTATTTGGTCCAAAAAAACTCAAAACAGTAGAGGATGTATCATAGATTGAACTAGAATAATGTTTTCCTCAACTAGGAATAAATTTTTATGTTATAAATTTATAAAAAAATGTAGTATTTTCTAACATTTATTTTTACCATGTTGATAGCCAATTCCAGTAGAGTATTTAGTGTATGTTTTTTCACCTAACATTTTCACCAAGTTATCATTACTATTAGTAAACCTTTCATGGCCCTTTCTCAATTTCTCATTAGATATCTTTAATTCATTTTTTTCTTTGACTAATTGACTATTTTTATCCCTTTTAACAATAAGATCAGATTTAATAGTTGATTTAAGAGCATACTGTCTCTTTAAACACTTATATTTATCTTTTAGTTCATTACATGTATCTTAAATAATATTGTGATACTCGAATATTTATTCATTAGAAATATTTTTAGAATCACTTTCATCTCCAAAATAATAGGAATTTTTTATAGGAGATTCCAGGATTACCTTAGATGTGTTTTTCATGAAACACATATTGGCTTTGTTAGCCTTCTCACCATGTGAGGACTCTGAGTCACTCAAACTATCCTCAGAATCACTCCAAGTTTCTTTCATTGCTTTTATATACATTCTATCATTGTACCCATTTTTCTTTTTATACATTATCTTGGGACAATAATCCTTTCCATGTCCCCTTTGCTTACATTCATAAGATACTACCTCATCATACTTGTCATTTCTTTTCCAATCCTTCTTCCATCTTCCCTTTTGATCATATCTTCTGTTGAAGTGATACTTTCCGAAAAAAATTGTTCCTTTTTGAAAATTTCTTATACCTTCTGTCTAATTAGGCTATCTCCTCATCAATGTTGAGTGATGATTGTTCACTGCTGTAACTTTCTACAGAGTCTTGCGGTATCTCCTTTTATTTTTGTTTAGATGTTATGGTCTTAAATGCCACATATTTCCATTTTGGTTCATCCTCCTCTTCATTGATGACTTCCAACTCTTCTTCGTACATAATAAGTTTCCCAATGAGTTATTTGATATGTAATTTTCTAATGTCACATGATTCTATAATTGAGAACGAAGTTCCTCTTTATCTATCAAGTTGGCATATGACCATCCTCAAAATCTGTTCTTTGTCTATAACATCTCTTCTTAGTGAGATCATAGTGTTTACTATTTCATTTAACATGAGACGCATGTAAGATATATGATCATTAGGATTCATCATAAAATTATCATATTTTATAGTATATGTGTTATGTCTCACTTCCATAACACAAGAAGTTATTTCATGCGAAACAGACAATGTATCCCAGATTTCATGGGTTGTTTTACATACAAAAATTCTATTAAATTCATCATCTCCTAAAGGAAAGTATAAGGCATTCTGGCTTTGTAATTATTGTTATAAGCAGTCTTAGTTCGGACATCCCAAGTATTTATATCAGTAGAAGGAATATTATACTCATCTACAATTTAATAGAAAATTTCAAAACCCATAAATTCTAAATGCATTTTCATCTTAAGTTTCAATTGGGCATAATTTGTTCTATTAAATAATGGAGGTCTATTTTTTGCGTCACCTTATAGTCTATTATAAATAATAAAGAAATACTTTTTAAAGAGATAAATTTTTTGAACTAAAAAACGTTTAGAGATCTTTAATGTACCACTAAAATTATAGTTGGAAAGATTTTAAAACAGAGCCATAACAAGAATAACCTCCTCTGATACCAAATGTTGGCCAGAGTAGAGTGCTCAAGAAGGGTGAATAGAGTATCAATAAAAATTTCTGTTAAAAAGATCACTTAAAAATATTCCCCAATAAAAATGAATACAAGATAGTTAATCAAGGTAATATGGTTATAATATTTTGACTGTTCAAATAACATCGTAGAAGTTTTTTTATCATTAATATCAATATGAGTTTTTGATACAAATTTTTAAGATAATAAAAGATGAGAAAATAGTTATAAATTATATTCAAGAAAAACTATCAAAGTAAAATATATTTTTTTGAAATATAATTTTAATCATAGAAAATTAAATTGAAATACACGGTGGATAAAATAAGTGGTTTAGTCTCAAGCCAAGACTTAATACACTCCACTTAGAGATCACCTTACACCAAGAAATAGATAAAAGATTTATCCGCACCCTAAATCAGGGTAAAAAACATTAAAAGGATTGTCTAGGTCACACATCTATAACACTATTCTTTATGGGAGTAAACTATTAAGTCACACAAGGACCACTTCCAGACTTATCTGTTCGAATAAATAGATGTAATAATATATGAGAGGAAGGATATCTTGTATTCTTCAGTTTATTATAATATACAGGGTGTTTTTTAATACCAATACACACACACATATCAAACGCTTAAAATCAATACACAATAGATAAAATATGATGAGAAAGTATTTAAAGTGCTCTGAGTGTTATTATATGAAACTCTGGACTTATATGATGAATCATATGTAAGTATCGAGTCATTTTGTGCAAAATAGATTATCATGAGTTTGTTGCTCTAGTTTCTAATTTGATGAAGAGAGCTGTGTAACTCATGTTCTTCATTGATTTGGTACTCTGAATATGTTTTAGGCTCTGATCTATGGTAGTTCACACTTCAGGGATCTAGAGTGATACATGTTTTCCTTAGTGTTATTTTGTTTCATGCATTCACTTATCGTTTTTTCACGCCTTGCTCTTGTGCCACGCTTTTCTTTTTATTTTGTGATGCATGTGTAGGAGCTGACAGGATGCATGTATTCTGCACCTTGCACCTCATACTATTAGATGACATGTCTAGAAAAAAATTAATTATGTCAGTACCATTAAATGACTCAAATATGATAGTTATAAATTAAATTGAAAACAAAAAAAACAGATTAAAGAATGGTGTCACAATTTGTGTTGAAACAGTATCACTTGGAAATGTTGTCGTTGGGAAACAATGTCTTCTCCTTTGCCTTTGATCGGTGAGATAGTCATGATTCCACAGTTTCATTGAGTTCAAGAACCAATAGCTCATTTGCAGTGTCATGGTCATGGGGTCTCAGGTAACGTTGTGTAGTCCTTTTTCAAAACGTTGAACAGTGTCCTGGTGATGGTAGTAAGGAACCAATGTCACAAACTATATGAAATATAAATGGTTATGGTGTCTGAGTCACAGTGTCTGGATCACGGTGTCTGGGTCACGATGCCTGGGTTACGGAGTTTGGGTGACGATGTCTAGGTGATGGTTTCTGGGTCACGGTGTTAGGGACATGGTGTCTAGGTCACGGTGTCAGAGTCACGGTGTCAGAGACTTTGTGAAAATCCAGGACCAGTGGCTGACTTACAGTTTCTCAGAAATATCCAAATATCTGTAAAACTATCTTAAGAAATAATATTAATAGAATGAATTAGACTTAGGAATTAAGATAAGAATAAATTATAGAAAAAGATAAAATATATTTTAGAATATTTAAACATGATTTTCAAGATTCTTAATCGGGATATTGTGAAAGTATATACCATGAGTTGTAAACATTAAATCATAGGGAAACAATCAATTTCTACACATGATTTTTGATAGATTAAACATATTTAACAGGATTTTTTATCATTAAAAAATCATTAAAACATGATGAGTCCAACAAGTAATAAAATAACTAATGGAAATTCCTATATAATGCCGACATATTGTCTATACCAGCAGCAGAAGAATCATTTAAATGATTTTAAAAACTGAAAGAGTAATTTTTGTAGTGACTTATAGTCACACAAGATTATTATATATTAATAAAACATATTATGTATTTTTTAAATATTTATATTCAAATTAAGTTACTGTACAGATATATTTAATTTCCAATTGAGCCAAAAAGTGATAGAAAATTAATGTTATGATATTTTATATAAAATTAAATTTTATTACATTAATTAAAAATCATAAAAATTTCTTGAAAGAATAAATGTATGATGATATATTTTCTAAAACATCATACATTTTCCATTTATGATCCAGTTTATAACTTTTATGTAAACTTTTATTGCTTTAAGATTAAAATTTTGTAACCAAAGTTAAGGTTAATATTTCTGATTGAAAATGGTAATTTTTTTTGAAGAAGACAGAAACCCACCCTTCAAGTACATAAAAAGGAATATATAATAAGGAATAGATATTAGGGGGTATAAAATAAGTAATTCCCATAAAAAACGTCTAATAATATTCACACCTTCTATTGGGATGGATCCAACACTTTAATATCATCGAATAGGATAATATCATGTATCCCTCAAAGAAATGCATTCGGAAACCTAGTTTCCCTCATTATAGTTGTTATAAATATCCATGCATTTAGAAATAATGCTACTAAACTTTCATACCAGATTGGAGAGGACATAGAAGTTGGGGATAAATACAAGAAAAAATTGTTTAGATCACCTATAAATTAGTTTCAATATTGGAATGTATGATATTTTTTAGTCGAAAAAACTCTAGACCAGTCAGCATAGAATTGTCTTCATCATGAAATGAGTCTCCAACACTATACACAGTCGAGAAGGAACTGATGATAGATACTCTGACGTCATGGGTAATACCGCCTCCCTGCATGGAATTCAAACTGATCAATCCATCGATGTTGTGTTTGAAACCAAAAAATGGGTGGATCCAATGAATCCAACAACCTAGAGAATATAAAAGAAAAAATAGTTGAAGGTCGGACCACAAGCCTATGGAAACTAAGAGAGGGAGCATATTCTTAATATTTATGCATAAACACCATAATTAGAAAGATATTTTTAATTTTTACTATAATGTCATTGTATGATATTTTCATCCCCTCGAAATGGGCCTTATTTCCTTTATTTTCAAATGCAATATAACCATGTAGTGAGAATGAGCACCCGAGCCTTCTTCTCTTTAGAGTTGTTTCCTGATCCATGGAACCTTTGATCGAAAATTAATTCATGAGAGATGTCGTGATCATGAAATCCAATGAAGAAACCAAAGGAATGCCACATTTTTTATGCCCAATTAATCTAAAAAGACAAGTGGTGCATTGATTCTTCATTAGGCTCTCCATAGATGGATCATTTATAGACAAGCTGAATTCCCTTACACTAGACATTATCTTCAATTGGGACCACATGGTTCCTCACCCTCTAAACAATAAATCTCAAATTAGAAGGGTTGTCTTTGCTCTAAATGGTGTTACACAATCTTTCCATCTCAGTTGATGAATGGATCACCATAAAAACGTACTTAACAGTGAATAAACTAAATGAAGATTCGCTAAAAATAAAAATATCATGCTCTTAAGATAGCCCAATGAGATCAAAGATGTATCCTTCACCTTTGTGTAAAAAATCTTGAATGATCCCCAGATGCCTAATAGCTTCCTTGAAATAAAGATCTTGGATAGGGAATCCTAGAAAACCAAGTGTACCATGATCCCAATTGTGTGTCCAAAAGTTGATATCACCTCTTCCAATGGTAATCCATGCCTTATGTTATAGTGAGGGAATGAGTTGTTGAATGTCATTCTATAGTGGTGGTAGTCATCCCCATTTGATACCCAAGACTATTCCATATTTTATGTTGATGAACATAACCCAAAAAGTTCTATTTTCACTGACCTCCCAAACAAGTCTCACCTGGAAGGCATGGAATGTAATAGAAAAATTCTTGATATGGGTCCCACCATCCATTTTTGTCCTATCAAGCCTTTCCCATGAAGACCAATTACACTCTATCTTTGTCATGTCCCATCCTCCCGGGCCCATGTCATGACTACCCCCATCCCTCTTTCCAAAACCTTTAAAAATAAGAAAAGTACTTAATCTATTATACTACGATCTGGGATATTTATTTACACCATAGAAAGCTTTTGATAATTTAATGACATGATTTGAAAATTGAGGATTTTTGAAACCAAGGGGTTGTTCAAAAAAACATCCTATGCTATATACCCATTTAGTAATACACTCTTGACATCCACTTGATATGGTTTGAAATTCAGATGTTTTGTATATCCAAGCATGATTATAACGGATTCAAGTCTAGATACTGATGCAATGGTCTCCTCATAGTCAACTCCTTCTTCTTCACTATAGCCTTTTCCAACAAATCTTTCCTTGTTTCTAACTATGTTACCAGCTTCATCGGCATTATTTCTAAACACCCACTTAGTGTCTATGGTAATAATGTCTTTTGGTCTATCAACAAGTTTCCAAACTTTGTTACTTTCAAAATAATTTATTTATTTTTTCAAATCCCTCACCGAAAATTCATCATTGATATCATCATTGATGTTTGTAGGTTAATGTTGTGATAAGAAAGTTTTATGTTCAACTTGATTTCGAATAGAATCTATAGTTTGTGTTTCTTTATCTAAATATCCAACAATAAAATCTCAAGGATGGTTCCCAACATTTCTAACAGCTCTTGAAAAAGAGGGGCTATTGATTTACGACTTTTCAATAGGTTGGGGTTCATTGCGTATTGAATCTAGAAATTTCCTGAACATAATGTTTTTACAGATTCCTTTACAGGATGTTTAGAGGTTTTAGCATTAATGTCTATATTTGACATATCATCCTCAAGATTCTCTAGAGAGGTATTAGGTTCATGTGGATCTGTCTCATCAAACATGACATGAACAGATTCCTCCACATATTTAGTTCTTTTGTTAAAAACTCTATAGGCTTTACTGGAGATTGAATATCCTATAATGATTCATCCATCACTCTTGGATGCAAGTTTTTCCAAATTTTCCTTGGTATTAAGGATATAGACATTGCAACCAAATACATTTAAGTAGTCTAATTTGGGTTTTATATTTTTTCATAATTCAAATGGAGTTCTTTTAAGCATGGGTCTAATCAACACTCTATTAATAACAAAGCATGCAGTATTTACAACTTCAACCCAGAAATAAATAGGTAAGTCGTATTCACTAAGCTTGGTTCTAGAAATTTATTGTAAGGTCATGTTTCTTCTTTCTAAAACTCTATTTTTTTGAGGTGTTCTAAGGGAATAGAAATTAGAACTATAGCCATTTTTGAGAAAAAGGATTAAAAATATTGATTTTCAAATTCATTTCTACGGTCACTTCTTAGTGATTTAATTCTATGTTCACTAGGATTTTCTACAGTTTTAGAATACTTGGTGAAATGAGAACATGCTTCCCTTTTCAAAGATAAGAAGAAGATCCAAGTATACCTATAAAAGTCATCTACAAGAACATAAAAATAGTGCATCCCATTTAAACTAGAAACTCTAGATGATCCAAACAAATCCATGTGAACCAAATTGAGAGGATGAGAAGTTGAGACTTATTTCTTTGGTTTGAAGGAATTTTTGTGTTTCCTTCCCTTTTGACAAATATTAGACACTTTATAATCTAGAAACTATAGTATAGGTAGATCTTTTACTAAACTTTTTATATTTATCTTTCTAAGGGAATGAATATTTTAGTGTCCTAGTCTTCTATGCCAAAACCATGACTCTTGTGAAATAAAATAAAACATTATGAATTTTGAGAAACTAAAGAATCTATGTTAACAGAATATACAATTTCATTTGTTAATGAAAAAAACACTATATCATTTTTTATAATTAAAAACATTGAAAGAATCATTTTTAAATTTAACATGAAATCCATCATCACACAGTTGTGAAATAATAAGAAAATTATATTTCAGTCCATCCACAAAAAGTACTGTAGAAATTAAAACTGAGTTAGATTTAATGATTTGGCATAGGCCAATGAATTTTCCTTTAGAATTTTCACCAAAGGTAACATTATAAACAAAAATAATTATTAGGTTCTTGAAACATGAATAGTCTCTTTTCATGTATCTTGAACACCCACTATCAAAGTACTATAATCTTTTACAGGAGCTCTACAAACAATATTCTTACAAAATAGTCAAACAAAAACTGAATTTGGTATCCATATTTTTTGGGTCCATTAATATTTTTCACTTGTACTTTAGGACCCCACATCTACCTCAAACGATTCTTATAATCATTATCTAATTTTTTTGAGAAATAAACATTATTTGGTCCAAAAAACTCAGAACAGAAGAGGATGTATCATAGATTGAAATAGCAGAATGTTATCCTGAACTAGGAATAAAGTTGTATGTTCTCTATTTAGAAACAAATTTGGTTTTTAAAAAATTTATTTTACCAGGTTGATAGCCAATACCAGTAGTGTATTTAGGGGAAACTGTTCACCAAGAATTTATACCAAGATGTCTTTACCATCAGAAAAACATTCAAGTCCCTTTATCAATTTCTCATAAGATGGCTTTAATTCATTGTTTTATTTGATAATTGACCATTTTTCTCTCTTTCTACATTAATTTTCGATTTAACATTTTTGTTAAGAGCATACTATCTCTTTAAACACTTGTATTTATCTTTTATTTCATTACACGTCTCTTCAAGAATACTTCGATACTAAAATATGTCTTCTTTAGACATGTTTTCATAATCAATATCATCTCTAAAATAATAGTTATTTTCTATAAGAGATTCCAAGATTACCTTAGATGTGTTTTTTATGAAACACATATTGGCTTTTTTAGCCTTCTCACCATGTGAAGACTCTGAGTCACTCGAAATATCCTCAGAATCAACCTATGTTTCTTTCATTTCTTTTATATACTTTCAATCATTTTCATCTTATTTTTTTATACTAGACCTTCAGACAGTCAGACTTTGAATGTCCCCTTTGTTTACATTCATAACATACCATCTCATCAGACTTTTCATTTATTTTCCAATCCTTCTTCAATATTCAATTTTGATCATATCTTATTTTGAAGTTAGGCTTTCTAAAAAATTTGTTCCTTCTGTAAAATATCTTAAACCTTCTTGCTAATTGGGTTATCTCCTCATACCTTTCGAGTGATGATTGTTCACAACTACAACTTTCTGTAGAGGCTTTTAGTTTCTCATTTACTTTGTGTTTATATGTCGTGGTCTTAAATGCCATAGATTTCCTTTTTTGTTTATCCTCCTCTTCCTTGATGACTTCCAAATCTTCTTCATACATCATTAGTTTCCCAAGGAGTTTTTTGACAGGTAATTTACTAATGTCTCATGATTCTCTAATTGAGATAGAAGTTCCTCTTCATCTATTATGTAGTCATGTAACAATACTGATAATATATTCTTTTTCTATAACATATCTTCCCATAGAGATCATAGTTTTTACTATTTCATTGATCATGAGATACATGTCATAAATAGTCTCATCAGGCTTCATCTTAAAATTATCATATTTAATAGTATATGTGTTAAGTCTCATTTCCTTAACACTATAATTTCTTTCATGCAAAACAAACTATGTATCCCACATTTAATGGGTTGTTTTACATGCAGAAATATAGTAAAATTCTTCATCTCCAAAAGATAAGTATAAGGAATTCGTGGATTTGTAATTATTCTTATAAGCAGTCTTAGTTGGGTCATCCCAAGGAGTTTTATCAGTAGCAGGAATCTTATACTCATCTACAATTGAATACCAAATTTCAAAACCCATACATTTTAAATGCATTTTAATATTAATTTTAATTTGGGAAAAATTATTTCAATTAAATAATGGAGGTCTATTTGTTGCACCACCTTATAGTGTATTATCCATAATAAAGAAATAATTTTAAAGAGATAAACATTTAGAACTAACAAAAATTTAGAGATCATAAATGTACCAATAAAATTATTGATGGAATAATTTTAAAACAGAGCCATAACAAGAATAACCTCCTCTGATACCAAATGTTTTTCAGAGTAGAGTAGTAAAGAGGGGGGTGAATTGAGTATCTATAAAAATTTTGGTTAAAAAGTTCACTTAAAAAGATTCCCCAAAACAATAAATACATGCCAGTTAATCAAGGTAATATGGTTATAATATTTTGAATGTTCAAATAACTTCTCAGAAGATTGATTAGTTCTGAATAATATCAATATGTTTTTTTTTTATATAACTTTTTAAGCTACTATAATTGGGAATATAATTATAACTTCTATCCAAGACTAACTATCAAAGTAAAATATAGTTTTTTAAAATATAAATTAAATCAGAGAAAAACTAAATTAAAAGACACAGCTGATAAAACAAGAGATTCAGTATCAATCTGAGAGTTAATAAACTCTACTTGGTGATCACCTTCCACCATGAAATAGATAAAAGTTTGATCCACACCATGTATCGGGGTAAAAGACCATTACAGGTACTTTCCATGTCACAGGACCCCTTCCACTGTTCTTTGTGGGAGTAAACTGCCAGGTCACACAAGGAACACTTCCACGCTTATCCATGGGAATAAATAGATGTTATAACATATGAGAGGAAGGATATATTGTATTCTTGATTTTAATACAAGGGACAAAGTGTGTTTTAATATTGACACACACACAATGCTAAAAATCTAAAATATAGCACACAATAAAGAAAATATAATGAGAAAGTATTAGAAGTGCTCTGAGTGTTATTCTTTGCAACTCTGGATATGTAGGATAAAGCATATGCATGTATCGAGTCCTCTTGTGAAAAACAGAGTATCACGAGTCTGGTGCTCTATTTTCTAGTTTGATAATGTGAGTTATGTTGCTCATGTTCATCTTTGAGTTGGTACTATGAAGATTTTTTTAGCTCAGATCTACGATACTTCATCCTTTAGGGATCTAGGGTGCTTCGTGTGTTATTCATTTGTATTTTTTTCATGCCTTCTCATATCGTTTTTCTGCACCTTGATCCAGTGCCATGCTTTTATTTTTATTTTGGGGTGTATGTGTTGGAGCTGATAGGATGCATGTATTGGGCACCTCGTACTGTCTGATGACTTGTATATAATGAAAAGTTAATTATGTCAGTGCCATTAAATGAATAAAATATGACTTTTAGAAATTAAATTGAAACGAGAAAAGAGATTAAATAATAGTTTCATAGTTTTTCTTGAAATAGTATCGCTTGGAAATGATGTTGCTGGGAAACGGTGTCTTATCCTTTTACTTTTAGCAGTGATAAATTCATGATTCCCCAGTTCCATTGATATCAAGAACCTGTAGCACATTTTTAGTGTCAAGGTCATGTTGTCTCAGGTAACAGTGTGTAACGCCCCGACCCCAGCTACCCAGAGTCGGTGCATTAATTACATAACATTGGCATGATCACAAGAAATATCAAATCCCGAAAGACCGATTGGTTTAGTAGCCTTGGAAACACTAGATATATTCATAAGTTTTACATTACATCATAAAATGAAAAACTACTACAATAACATAATGTCTCCATAATCCACACTCATATCCCCACATAATATCCCTACAGGTCATTCATAACCTACTTCTTCACTTCCTGGGAAAAATAAAACATTGAAAAGGGGTGAGCTCAAATGCCCAGTAAGGATAACAATATAGCGGAAACTTTCATAAATAAGAATAAACATTTAAGGCAATGCATTACTAAAACAAAAGCCTTTTAAAATTGAACTTCAACATGGTATGGAAAAAGTAAAATGAAATAATGCCATTTACTTATTCACATGGATATTCTACTAATCGAATAATCACATGCAAAAATCAATAACCACTTTCATAATGTTGGAATGCATAATGCCAGACTATCATAACCACATAGCCAAGGCCTCGTGCCAAGACTACAAATAAGATTTTGTCAAGGCCTTGTGCCAAGACACTAGTTTGTCTCATGAGACCTACCGATGCATCGAGGAGCTATAGCGGGCTCCACCCGTCACTTATTAAGTCCAATGCATTCCCATATGAAAATGTTTAAACATAACATAAACATTCGTATTAAAACTAGCATACGAAATGTCAATACTTTCACAATAAACTATGAATGGTATAAAAATAGCACATCCACAGTCAAACATATCACAAAACCTTCAATACAATATAGAAGTTTTGTATCATAATAAATCAACTTCAAATAATCTTAAAATCCATCAAAGGATGTTGACATAGATGAAATCAAAATTCTTTTTAAAGAAATATCTCCTTTTATTTTGAAATCATTTAAGATCCATATAAAATAAAACATTTTCTTTGAAAATATTCTTATAAGCTTGTATGGGAAGCTTCGACGATTTTATAACGGCGGAAAATAACCGCACCCGCCGTATATGTTAAAAAAAACATTCTTACCTCAATTCTGTCGAAAAGGTTAAAAAGGACCTTGTTTTGAAAACGACGGAAAGATTCCTTTATAAACCTCTTATAAGAAGTCAAAAAAGGGTATAAATGACTTTAACCCATATTCTTGTAAATAGTAAAAATGTTTTGAAATACATTTTGAAGAAACATGGATGTGGATGATAACGAGATCCCAGTAGATTATTACGTATAATACAACCTCGGATAATGAAGAGATTGTGAAATGAACCTTACCTTGTACTTTTCCTTGGTTGTGGTAGGTTAACCTCCTGTATAATGGTGAAATAATTGTTATTAAATTATACAAGAATCATATACATTAATATGATATCATATATGATCTTTTAATATGGATTTGATAATAATATCTTAGTATTATCGTTGTTTCGGGTGTTAACTTACTTGTTTTCTTTCATATGTTTTGTTACGTAAGACATGTTTGTAAAGGATAGGTTGTATATTATTCATATCCAGAATGATATCAAGTCCTTAAACATCATTTTTAAATCATAAAATGATAATTACGCTTTAATGGTTACGATGGAGAATGAATCTCATCGCGTTCGTGGAGACGGTAGTCCGTACGTACGCACGAGCGACAATATCATTCTTTTGATATTAAAATAATATATAAATGGATGGTATATCATATATACAGAATCATTAACATGTTATATTTATTATTTACATGAGTTACACATCATTATTATACCCATCCAAATAATATTATATTGAATAACAATTACACCACGACGTGGAGACGGTAAGCCGTACGTACGCACGTATGGTGACATGTTATTCAAAGGGTGGATAGAATACTGAATATGATTGTACCATATTTATAATAACATCACAGTATATGTGAGATACTGGAGTTATTATTTCAGAATGGTAAGAACAAAGGAAGAAGAAGTGGAAGAAGAAATGAACTTAGAAAAGGGTGGTGAAATCATTACCTCTTCTTCGGGTTCTTCCTTTTGATTTGATCAAAATGGATCCTTAGGTTGGCTTTCTGATCAAACTAAGGCCTCTAGGTTGTATTGAGGGATGTTGGGAGAGTATTTGGGCAGAGTTTGGCCGAACCAAAAGGCTTTAGAGGTGTGAAGAAATGAGAAGGAGGAGTGCCCTTTTATAAGAGGGGTGAGGGGCACCTTTGGAAAAGATAGAAATATTAATTTATAATAAATTCATATTCGGTTTCTAATGGCTCCAAAGTTGACTATTCAAAGGTTAAGGTGGGGATAGGTCGAAAACCACTCAACCAATAGAATTTAGACAGGTTTGGGTACTTATATTAACCTTATCTTTAAGTATTAACTCTAAGTTAATTAGTTTCACTTTTACAATGTCTCTTTGTATTTTTATATAATATGGTTAATAAACTTACTATATACATCCAAGCGACCCCCAAGTGGTCCATTAATGATTAACCTATCATAATATAAGTCTCTTGGCCGAACCTTAGATTTTTAGGAATTTAATATCAATTAATAATATAATATTTGTTTTAAGAATTCTTTTATGTCAATTTTGACACTATTCATTAGTTGATTTTTGTGAAACTCATAACAGATTTATTACTTCGAACAAAGTCAATTAAATCAATCCTAATATATCATATTATCCTAGAAAATTAGTTTAATTCATTAAAAGTTTCATATTATATTTATTTTGGTATTTATAATATCACTTATTTTAATTTTTCACTATTATAGTAATTACTGCATCATCATTGTGTCATAAATAAAATAAATTATTTAATGTCTAAAAATTATAAGTAAAATATCATTATGTAGGAAATCGTTTTAGCTTTCTAATGAATATTTATAATCGAAAATCCAACATGTATAACCCTATGTAAAAAATTGTTCTTCTAAAAGATGTAAGCTTATGCCATTTTTATTTTTATTTTAACTTTATTAATATAAAGTGTCCCTACCACATACAAGTGGCTCCAAGGGGTCCCCAAATTGACCCAAGGATGCCCATGGTCGGGTATGTGTCCACCAATAAGGTTAGGACACGTTTTAGGGTAATTTTGTATTATTATAATATTATTTTTTTAACCCTTATTTACCGGATTTACCCTTTAACCATGGTAAATAAAATATTTACCACAGTAACTATTCAAAATGTCTAAAAATAAAAGTTACCTATTTACACAATTTGAACATCCTGATTCCAAATATGGAATCCATTTTCCTAAATTCAAAACACAGAAGTGGCAGAAATTAATTTAAAATTAATTCCCGCTGTCAAAACAAAAAGCGTGTTTTTAAGAGATAATAACTATCAAAAGATTGACACTTGTTTATGTTCGGTTTAATTGTAAAATTATGTCCAATGATAAACATTAAATTGAATGGTAAAAATATATTCTAAATATACTTTAAAACCACTCAAATTCATAATTTATCACTATTAATTATTTTGATAAAAAAAGTTGTTTTTAATTAAAATTTAGAAATTTTCACTATTCATCAAAATATGAAAGTTATCCGAAATGTACCAAAATTTCACCCTAAGCTAAATTCGATATTCCGAATCCAAAAATGAAGTCCATTTTCAAATATAAAATATATATAATTTCAAAAAGTAGGTATTACTATTCATAACGGCTAGTTTGATTAGTTATGGTGTGTTAGAACTCGGTGTTGCGTACAACACACGCTATCACATTATTCAAAGAGAAGCGTACCATAGAAGCTTGGGGTGTTACATTCTCCCCTCCTTCAAATAATTGCGTCCTCGCAATTTCTAGGGTATTACTGCATAAAAAGACTCGGGTGGTTCTTCATCATAAGTTCCTCGGGTTCCCACGTTGCCTCTTCCATCTTATGATTTCTCCACAAAACTTTTACCAGACGCGTCGTCCGGTTTCTCAGTACTTGTTCTATTGTATCAAGAATCCTGACGGGCTCTTCACAATAAGACAGATCCGGTTCCAGTTCTAATTCCTCATAGGTGAGTACATGCGTTGGGTCAGGCATGTATTTTCTCAACAGAGATACGTGGAACACATCGTGAACTTTGGAGAGACTTGGCGGCATTGCCAATCGGTAAGCTACATCCCCAATTCGTTCTAGAATTTCGAAAGGTCCGATGTACCTGGAACTCAATTTACCTTTCTTACCAAAACGTATGACTCCCTTCCACGGAGATACCTTCAGGAAAACATGATCACCGACTTGAAATTCCAAATCCTTCCTTCGATTATCGGCATAGCTCTTCTGCCTACTTTGAGCTGCTTTGATGTGATTCTGGATTACTTTCACCTTTTCCACCGTTTCCTCCACCAGTTCTGGGCCTACAAGTTTTCTTTCACCAACGTCATCCCAACAGGTTGGTGTACGACATCTCTTTCCGTATAACGCTTCATATGGTTCCATCTGAATACTCGAATGGAAGCTATTGTTATAGGAAAATTCTACCAGAGGTAAATATTGATCCCACATACCCTGAAAGTCAAGTGAGCAAGATCTCAATATGTCTTCTAAGGTTTGAATAGTTCGTTCTGATTGTCCGTCTGTCTGAGGGTGGTAAGCAGTGCTCAAATGAAGTTCAGTATCCAGGGATTTCTGAAGACTTTTCCAAAATCTTGAAGTAAAACGGGGGTCACGATCAGAAACAATCGATAGGGGTACTCCATGAAGTCTCACAACTTCATTAATATATAGTCTTGCTAGACGTTCCAGGGGTAGATCTTCTCTTATAGCAAGAAAATGTGCTGACTTGGTAAGACGATCAACAATCACCCATATTGCATCGTTCCTTCTAGGAGTCTTTGGTAGCCCCATGACAAAGTCCATCGTAATATTGTCCCATTTCCACTCCGGTATGGGAAGCGGTTGCATGACTCCTCCAGGCTGTTGCCTTCCAGCTTTCACTTGTTGACAAACCATACATCTTGACACAAAATCAGCAATCTCCCTCTTCATATTGTCCCACCAAAAATGTTCCTTCAAATCTCTATACATTTTGGTGCTCCCAGGGTGTATAGAGAAATTGGAACTATGAGCATCATCCAACAATTCCCTTTTCAGATCAGGTAAATCGGGAACACAAAGTCTCTTCCCGAATTTCAAAATTCCATCTTCATACACAAAGTCTCTCAATCTCCCATCATTCACAGCTTTAATCTTCTTTTGGAATTCTTCATCATTGGTCTGAGAACTCTTAATCCTTTCTAGTAAAGATGGTTTGGCAACCATTTGAAAAAGCATTGATGTTTCACCTTCCCTGGTTATTCCCATGTCCATCTTCTCTAGATCCATGAAAATTGGGTCCCTTTCAATTCTCATCATGTTCAGAACTCCATGGTCTTTTCTGCTCAAAGCATCTGCTACTTTGTTTGCTTTCCCCGGGTGGTAGTGTATCGTGCAATCATAATCCTTGAGTAATTCAAGCCATCTCCTTTGCCTCATGTTGAGTTCTTTTTGTGAGAAAATATACTTCAAACTCTTGTGATCAGTATAAATCTCACATTTTTCACCATAGAGGTAGTGCCTCCATATCTTCAAAGCAAAGATCACAGCTGCTAACTCAAGATCATGAGTAGGATAGTTTTGTTCATGAATTTTCAACTGTCGTGATGCATAGGCAATAACTCTATCATTCTGCATAAGGACACAGCCAAGTCCTTTCTTTGATGCATCTCTATAAATAACGAACCCATCATTCCCCGATGGAAGAGTCAATATAGGAGCATTGACTAATCTTCTCTTCAGTTCTTCGAAACATTCTTCACACTCTTTTGTCCAAACAAATTTAACCCCTTTACGTGTGAGATTCGTTAATGGGTTTGCCAATCGGGCAAAATTCTGGACGAAACGTCGATAATAACCTGCCAAACCAATAAAACTATGTACCTCAGTTATACTCGTAGGTGCTGGCCATTCTTGGATTGCCTTGGTCTTAGAAGGATCAACAGAGATTCCATCTTTAGAGACAATATGGCCAAGAAAAGAAATCTCCTGAAGCCAGAATTCACACTTGCTAAACTTTCCATATAATTCATGCCTCCTCAGAGTCTTCAAGATAATGCGCAAGTGATTTTCATGATCTTCATAGGTTTTTGAGTATACCAATATATCATCAATAAATACTACCACAAATTCATCGAGATACTCCTTGAAAACTCTATTCATCAGATCCATGAATACAGAGGGTGCATTGGTCAATCCAAACGGCATTACAGTAAACTCGTAATGCCCGTACCTGGTTCGAAATGCTGTTTTCGGAATGTCTTCCTTCTTCACACACAACTGATGGTATCCAGATCGAAGGTCAATCTTTGAAAAGTATTGAGCTCCATGCAGTTGGTCAAATAAATCATCAATACGAGGTAGGGGATACTTGTTCTTTATCGTTATAGCATTGATCTCCCTGTAGTCAATACATAACCTCATAGATCCATCTTTCTTTTTAACAAAAAGAACAGGGGCTCCCCATGGAGAAACACTAGGGCGAATAAATCCCTTATTACTCAATTCCTCTAGTTGTTTCTTTAGTTCGAATAACTCTACAGTGGCCATTCTATAAGGGGTCTTCGATATAGGCCTTGATCCAGGAATCAAATCAATAGAAAACTCAACTTCTCGTTCTGGAGGATGTCCAGGTAAATCTTCTGGAAATACATCTACAAATTCTTTCACAACAGGTACATCCTCTATTTGAACATTCCTTTCCTCACCGATAGTTACTTCATTCTCTTCCTCCCCAATAATTGAATTAAGTTGAGCTACTGGGGGTGGGTCTAAATAAGAATTAGGTGGTGACGATTCTGCTCTAAAAATAAGGTGCTCCTTATCATTATCATCATGAATCGTAACCTCTTTCTTCTTACAATAAATCTTCGCATCATAGTCCGAAAGCCAGTCCATACCGAGGATTATATCAAACTCAATCATAGGTATGACGATGAAATCAGCAGATAAAGAAAATTTATGTGCTCTAATGAGGACTGATTCACAAAACTTTGTTGCAACGATACTTCCCTTAGGAGTTTTAACTGACAACTCCCTTATTAAATCAAATTGGAAATATCTAATTTTCTTAGCAAACTGGGAAGATATGAAACAATGCGATGATCCAGAATCAAATAATGCATTTGCTAAACTTGAGGAAACCATTAAATTACCTGCCACCACGTCTTTCGGAGTTTCTACCTCAGCAGTAGTGATAGCATAAGCCTGGCCTTGATCCCTTGGCCTTTTCTGAGGTAAGTTCTCCTGACGCTTAGGACATGAATTTTCATAATGCCCCATCTCCCTGCAATTGTAGCACTGAACATTGGTAGCTTCCTTCTTCCCCTTGCAATCATGAGCTTGGTGGCCTTTTTCACCACACTTGTAACAGACTCCCATTCCCTTCAGGCAAGCACCGGGGTGTTTCTTCCCGCACTTACCACAAGATGGATATTCAACCTTTCCCTTCTTCCCCTTATTTCCATTCCCAGATTGATCAGCAGGTCTCTTCTTCTCTTGCTTTGCTTTAAAGTCATAAGACTTAGAGAATTCCTTTTCGGTCTTGATAGCACATGAGACAATGTCTTCGTACGATGAAAAGGATTGTGAGACTAATGCTCTACGGAGAAATGGTTTTAACCCATCAAAGAAACGATCAATCTTACTTCTTGGGTTGCGAATATAATCACCAGCGTACCTCGCTAACCTTGTAAAGTTAGCCTCATACTTTGTGACATTATCATCCTCCTTTTGTCTCAGACTCAGAAATTGCCTTTCCATATCTGCTCGATGGTCGCGAGGAAAGTATTTTTCTAAAAACAGATCTTTGAACTCCCTCCATTCCATGTTTGATACTTCATCATCTTCCTTCATGTTTTGAATCAATGACCACCATTGATCAGCATCTCCAGTGAGGCGGTAAACTGCCATGGTAACTTTTTCCCTTTCACTACTCCCCAAAGCCTGAAATATTTTCTCTAGGGAAAATATCCATTGCTCAGCTACTAAGGGATTTGTACTCCCATTGAACGTTGGTGGTTGTTGTCTCATGAATCGATCTAACATTGATCCTCCACGCTGCGGATCAGGGTGCTCCATACGGGTAAGGTTATTATTCATAACCTGAGTAAGTTGTCCCAGTATGGTGATTAGCTGATCGGCACCAGTTGCATCACCAGCCCCACTATAATTATCTTGAGCAGGAGGGCAATCCCTACATGGAGTGCGCGCATTGATACGGTTTCCATTTCTTCCACTAGGCGCCATTTCTAAACAATGGCATAAACTAGATCAGTTTATGAATCAAAATACATAATCCCATACTTATAAAACACTTAACATAAATTGAACTATTTATGGATATAATCCATAATCATAAAAATGTTTTTCTTTGAGGAAGTATATACTCATAAACCCTTCATAATGATTTGTAAAGATAATGAGAGTTATCCTAAGCATATCCCCCGGGAGTGTCGTAACCAAGAGTGCAGCAAGGCCCGTTGTCGTGCACCGGTTCCCGTTCGAGTCTAGCTCAAAGCGGTGTTTTCGGGTTTTACCCCTAGGTACATCTGTGCCAGAGCCGCCTCTACCTGCTCGTATCCAGACAGGGATGTATTGCTCGGAAAACTCACAAAATCTCTACAATACCAAAATTCTAGGAAGTTCTTCTATACTAATCCTCAAAGTTCATCTTAGGTCTACGTGCTCTAATCAGAGTTTATCTAAATCTAGCTTCCAAGGTTTGTACTAAACTTCCTCTGATACCAACTGTAACGCCCCGACCCCAGCTACCCAGAGTCGGTGCATTAATTACATAACATTGGCATGATCACAAGAAAGATCAAATCCCGAAAGACCGATTGGTTTAGTAGCCTTGGAAACACTAGATATATTCATAAGTTTTACATTACATCATAAAATGAAAAACTACTACAATAACATAATGTCTCCATAATCCACACTCATATCCCCACATAATATCCCTGCAGGTCATTCATAACCTACTTCTTCACTTCCTGGGAAAAATAAAACATTGAAAAGGGGTGAGCTCAAATTCCCAGTAAGGATAACAATATAGCGGAAACTTTCATAAATAAGAATAAACATTTAAGGCAATGCATTACTAAAACAAAAGCCTTTTAAAATTGAACTTCAACATGGTATGGCAAAAGTAAAATGAAATAATGCCATTTACTTATTCACATGGATATTCTACTAATCGAATAATCACATGCAAAAATCAATAACCACTTTCATAATGTTGGAATGCATAATGCCAGACTATCATAACCACATAGCCAAGGCCTCGTGCCAAGACTACAAATAAGATTTTGTCAAGGCCTTGTGCCAAGACACTAGTTTGTCTCATGAGACCTACCGATGCATCGAGGAGCTATAGCGGGCTCCACCCGTCACTTATTAAGTCCAATGCATTCCCATATGAAAAGGTTTAAACATAACATAAACATTCGTATTAAAACTAGCATACGAAATGTCAATACTTTCACAATAAACTATGAATGGTATAAAAATAGCACATCCACAGTCAAACATATCACAAAACCTTCAATACAATATAGAAGTTTTGTATCATAATAAATCAACTTCAAATAATCTTAAAATCCATCAAAGGATGTTGACATAGATGAAATCAAAATTCTTTTTAAAGAAATATCTCCTTTTATTTTGAAATCATTTAAGATCCATATAAAATAAAACATTTTCTTTGAAAATATTCTTATAAGCTTGTATGGGAAGCTTCGACGATTTTATAACGGCGGAAAATAACCGCACCCGCCGTATATGTTAAAAAAACATTCTTACCTCAATTCTGTCGAAAAGGTTAAAAAGGACCTTGTTTTGAAAACGACGGAAAGATTCCTTTATAAACCTCTTATAAAAAGTCAAAAAAGGGTATAAATGACTTTAACCCATATTCTTGTAAATAGTAAAAATGTTTTGAAATACATTTTGAAGAAACATGGATGTGGATGATAACGAGATCCCAGTAGATTATTACGTATAATACAACCTCGGATAATGAAGAGATTGTGAAATAACCCTTACCTTGTACTTTTCCTTGGTTGTGGTAGGTTAACCTCCTGTATAATGGTGAAATAATTGTTATTAAATTATACAAGAATCATATACATTAATATGATATCATATATGATCTTTTAATATTGATTTGATAATAATATCTTAGTATTATCGTTGTTTCGGGTGTTAACTTACTTGTTTTCTTTCATATGTTTTGTTACGTAAGACATGTTTGTAAAGGATAGGTTGTATATTATTCATATCCAGAATGATATCAAGTCCTTAAACATCATTTTTAAATCATAAAATGATAATTACGCTTTAATGGTTACGATGGAGAATGAATCTCATCGCGTTCGTGGAGACGGTAGTCCGTACGTACGCACGAGCGACAATATCATTCTTTTGATATTAAAATAATATATAAATGGATGGTATATCATATATACAGAATCATTAACATGTTATATTTATTATTTACATGAGTTACACATCATTATTATACCCATCCAAATAATATTATATTGAATAACAATTACACCACGACGTGGAGACGGTAAGCCGTATGTACGCACGTATGGTGACATGTTATTCAAAGGGTGGATAGAATACTGAATATGATTGTACCATATTTATAATAAAATCACAGTATATGTGAGATACTGGAGTTATTATTTCAGAATGGTAAGAACAAAGGAAGAAGAAGTGGAAGAAGAAATGAACTTAGAAAAGGGTGGTGAAATCATTACCTCTTCTTCGGGTTCTTCCTTTTGATTTGATCAAAAGGGATCCTTAGGTTGGATTTCTGATCAAACTAAGGCCTCTAGGTTGTATTGAGGGATGTTGGGAGAGTATTTGGGCAGAGTTTGGCCGAACCAAAAGGCTTTAGAGGTGTGAAGAAATGAGAAGGAGGAGTGCCCTTTTATAAGAGGGGTGAGGGGCACCTTTGGAAAAGATAGAAATATTAATTTATAATAAATTCATATTCGGTTTCTAATGGCTCCAAAGTTGACTATTCAAAGGTTAAGGTGGGGATAGGTCGAAAACCACTCAACCAATAGAATTTAGACAGGTTTGGGTACTTATATTAACCTTATCTTTAAGTATTAACTCTAAGTTAATTAGTTTCACTTTTACAATGTCTCTTTGTATTTTTATATAATATGGTTAATAAACTTACTATATACATCCAAGCGACCCCCAAGTGGTCCATTAATGATTAACCTATCATAATATAAGTCTCTTGTCCGAACCTTAGATTTTTAGGAATTTAATATCAATTAATAATATAATATTTGTTTTAAGAATTCTTTTATGTCAATTTTGACACTATTCATTAGTTGATTTTTGTGAAACTCATAACAGATTTATTACTTAGAACAAAGTCAATTAAATCAATCCTAATATATCATATTATCCTAGAAAATTAGTTTAATTCATTAAAAGTTTCATATTATATTTATTTTGGTATTTATAATATCACTTATTTTAATTTTTCACTATTATAGTAATTACTGCATCATCATTGTGTCATAAATAAAATAAATTATTTAATGTCTAAAAATTATAAGTAAAATATCATTATGTAGGAAATCGTTTTAGCTTTCTAATGAATATTTATAATCGAAAATCCAACATGTATAACCCTATGTAAAAAATTGTTCTTCTAAAAGATGTAAGCTTATGCCATTTTTATTTTTATTTTAACTTTATTAATATAAAGTGTCCCTACCACATACAAGTGGCTCCAAGGGGTCCCCAAATTGACCCAAGTATGCCCATGGTCGGGTATGTGTCCACCAATAAGGTTAGGACACGTTTTAGGGTAATTTTGTATTATTATAATATTATTTTTTTAACCCTTATTTACCGGATTTACCCTTTAACCATGGTAAATAAAATATTTACCACAGTAACTATTCAAAATGTCTAAAAATAAAAGTTACCTATTTACACAATTTGAACATCCTGATTCCAAATATGGAATCCATTTTCCTAAATTCAAAACACAGAAGTGACAGAAATTAATTTAAAATTAATTCCCGCTGTCAAAACAAAAAGCGTGTTTTTAAGAGATAATAACTATCAAAAGATTGACACTTGTTTATGTTCGGTTTAATTGTAAAATTATGTCCAATGATAAACATTAAATTGAATGGTAAAAATATATTCTAAATATACTTTAAAACCACTCAAATTCATAAATTATCACTATTAATTATTTTGATTAAAAAAGTTGTTTTTAATTAAAATTTAGAAATTTTCACTATTCATCAAAATATGAAAGTTATCCGAAATGTACCAAAATTTCACCCTAAGATAAATTCGATATTACGAATCCAAAAATGAAGTCCATTTTCAAATATAAAATATATATAATTTCAAAAAGTAGGTATTACTATTCATAACGGCTAGTTTGATTAGTTATGGTGTGTTAGAACTCGGTGTTGCGTACAACACACGCTATCACATTATTCAAAGAGAAGCGTACCATAGAAGCTTGGGGTGTTACACAGTGAGTAGTCCTTTTTAAAAACATTGAACGGTGTATTGGTGATGGTAGAAATGAACCGATGTCACAGACTTTATGAAATCTGACTGGTTACGGTGTCTAAGTCACGGTGTCTAGATCATGGTGTCTGGGTCACGGTGGCTAGGATACGGTGTCTGGGTTATGGTTCCTGGGTTAATGTGTCTGGGTCACGGTTTTAGGGACACGGTATCTGCGTCACAGTGTCAGAGTCACGGTGTCAGGGACATTGCCAAAATTCAGAACCAATGGCATATTACAGTTTCTCAGAGTTATCCAAATATATGTAAAAATGTCTTTGGAAATAATATTCATAGAATTAATTAGACTTAGGAATTAATATACGAAAACAATATAGAAAAATATCAAATATTGTTCAGAATATTTAAAAATTATTTACAAGATTCTTAATCAGGATATTGTGAAAGTATATACAATGAGTTGCAAACATTAAAACATAGGGAAACCAACAATTTCTACACATGATTTTTGATATATTAAACATTTTAAATAGGATTTTTTATCATCAAAACATGATTAAAAAAAGAGGAGTCCGACAAGTAATAAAATAATTAATGTAAATTCTTACATAAAGATGACATATTGTCTGCGCAAGCAGCAAGAAAATTCATTTAAATGATTTTAAAAACTATAAGAGTAATTTTTGTAGTGACTTATAGTACCACATGATTATTATATATTAATAAAACATATTATGTATTTTTTAAATATTTATATTCAAATTACATTACAATTCGGATATATTTAAATTCAAATTAAGTGAAAAGTGTCAAAAATCTAATGTTATGGTATTTTATATAAAATAAAATTTTGCTAAATTATTTTAAAATCATAAAATGTTCTTTAAAGAATACATGTATGATGATATATTTTCTAAAATAAAATACCGTTTCCCTTTATAATCCATTTTATACCTTTTATGTAAAATTTTAACGCTTTAGGATTAAAAAGTCGATAACAATGTTAAGGTTAATATTTCTGACTAAAAATTGTAATTTTTTTAATGAAGAGGTAAAACCACCCTTAAAGTACATAAAAATAAAAATAAAAGAAGTAATAGTTATTAGGGGGTCTAAAATAGGGGATTCCAATAACGGAACGTCTAATAATATCCAAACCTTTTGTTGGGTTGGATCCAACACTTGAATAACAATGAATAGGACAATATCAAGTATCCCTCAAAGAAATGCATTCGGACACCCTGTTTCCCTCATTACAGGTGATAAAAATATCAATGCATTTATAAAAAATGCTAATGCACTTGTAAACCAGATTGGTGATGACCTAGGAGGTGGGGATAAATCCAAAAACAAATTTTTTGATCACTTGTGAATCAGTTTCAATATAGGAAAGTGTGATATTTTTTGAGTCAACAAAACTCTAGACCAGTCAACATAGAATTGTCTTCATCCTGAAATGAGTCGCCAACACTATACATAGTTGAGAATGCCCTGATGATAGATACATTGATGTCTTGGGTTATACCGCCTCCCTACATGGAATTCATACTGATCAATCCATCGATGTTGTGTTTGCAACCTAAAATGGGTGAATCCAATGATTCCAATGGCCTAGAGAATGGAAAAATGAAAAATAGTTGGAGGCCTGCTCACATGCCTAAGGAAACTAAGAGAGTGGGAATATTCCAAATCATTATGCATACACATCATATTGATAAAGATATTTTTAATTCGGACTATAATATCATTGTATGATATTTTTATCCCCTCAAAATGGGTCGTATTCATTTATTTTCAAATGCAACACAACCTTGTGGAGAGAATGAGCACCCAAGAATTCTCTTATTTAGTGTTTTTACCTGATCCATGGAACCATTGATCTAAAATTATTTATGGGAGATCTCTTGATAATAAACTCTAATGATGAAACCAAAGGAATTCCACATGTTTGATGCCCAATGAATCTCAAAATACAATTGGTGCATTGATTCGTCATTAGGATCTTTACAAAAATATCATTTATAGAAAATCTAAATGCCCTTACACTGGATGTTAACATCCATTGGGAACATATGGTTCCTCACCCTCTAAACAAGAAATATCAATTTAGAAGGGATGTATTTGCTCCAAATGGTGTCACCCAATATTTCCATCTCTATCGATGAATGGATCTCCACAAAGAAGTATTTAACAGTGAAAAAACTAGATGAAGATCCACTAAAAATACACCTATCATGCTCCTAAGATAGCTCAATGAGATCAAATATATCCCCTTCACCTTTGTGTAATAAATCCTGAATGATCCCTAGATACCTAATAGAATCCTTGATATAAAGATCTTGGATAGGGAAGCCTAGAAAACCAAGTGCACCACCATCCCAATTCTGAATCCAAAAGTTGATATCAACTCTACAATTGATAATCCATGACTAATGTTCTATGGAGGGAATGAGTAGGTGAATGTCATTCCACAGTGGTGATAGTCATCTAAGGTGATACCTAAGACCATTCAATATTTTTAGTTGATGAGCATACCCCATAAGGTTCAATTTTCATTGGCCTCCCAAGAAAGTCTCACCAGGAAGACATGCACAGTAATAGAAAAACTCTTGAAATTTGTCCCACCATCCCTTATAGACCTATCAAGATTTTCCCATGAAGACCAATAACACTCTCCCTTTGTCTCGACATGTCCTCCTGGGGACCATGATATGACTACCCCAAGCCCTTTTTACATAGGCTAGGGGCTGGTGACAAGCACCAAAAAGGGGAAACCCAAAAGGGAAGGCATTTATTTTAAACCTGTACACACTTAGACATGGGACACTACACACAAGAAAAACACAACATAAAAGGATTAGTATAACCAACACTAAGAGTAAAAGTAAGTACTGAAATTAAAAGGTTCCAGTATACAAGACTAACTAAAAAAGTAGAACAACAAAAGGGAAAACAATCTCCAAAGATTTTCCACCAAGGATCTTACCTAAAGGGTAGGTACAACTCGTCACTACGGATCACGACATCAATTGGTCACCTAAGTGTACCATCTATCCTTGACTCTCTAATGTCTCAATCATGATGTCCATAGTTTTCACCAGACACAACAATGTGTGAGTGAAGCCCATGTAGGGGTGAGTATAAAAATACTCAGTAGGGACCTCGAGACCCCATAAGGTCTCTCAGAATTCCACAAGAGAACCCACAAAGCATGACCTCAATCACATGACACAAAGTAAAAGAATCAACTCACACCAGGTATAATTTAAAGTATATAGGTAAGGATGATTAGTCGTAAAGCTAGATCATTATATTCTATTGAGAAATTATGCTCTTGATCCATGATTGGTTGTTCTCCTGCAGATCCACAAATGGTCGCTCAACTGGTGATCAACAGCAGGTCACTCTACGGTTGATCCACATCTAGTCGTGCTGCTACTGATCCATGAAGGTTTTCTCTCATGTAGGTCCAAGAAGGGTCTCTCTCATGCCAATCCATGAAGGGTTGATTTTATGTCAATCAATGAAGGTTCTCTTTCATACGGATCCACGAAGTGTGGAATTTATGCTGATCCACAAAGGGTCTCTCTTCATTATTCACATCAAAACCAGTGACTGGATTCTCACACTTATCATTCTTGATTTCTAGGGGATCCAATCCTCAATTCGGCGGTCATATCTCAACCACCATGAAGTCCCATATAGATGTAACCCCATTGACCATCTTGTTGTAAGGGTTCCAATGCGACAGATGACGCGTCAAATGGATGAACGATCTGTAAGATATATGGAAAAAGGTAAATAGGGCCATGTTGGATTCGAGTCTGATTCAACCTGGACGTACTCCAAATTCTGCCAAAACTCAAGTGGAGTATCTCAAAATTACCACCTCATCGCAAGGGTCCTCTCGCTGTATATGGTGCGTCAATCAGAAGGTTGGTCTGACAGTTATTGGTGTTTTTGTGAAATGGGCCTGGTCAGGTCTGGATCCGGTCCAACGTGGGTCCATCATGGGTCTGACCCAGCTAACCCATTGGGCACCACGGTTTGGCCCTGTGGCGCAAGTCCAGCCTGCAGGTGTCCCAAGCCACCTGGTGGGCCGTGGCGCACTTGTAGAAACCCATCCCGTGGAGTGGGTCGATCCTCCAACCTAGACACAGCTCAGCTGCGTCCTGTTTTCCAGCCAGCGGTGCCAAATGGCACCCCTCGTTCATCTAGCAAGGCCGACCGAGCAGCCGACCAAGTCCCCCACACGCATTCGGTGAACCGCATGCCTTGAGCGCATCAGAGCAGTTGGCCGCAGTCGCTCCTTCACGAGGCACCGCACCACCTTGCCACTTATGCCTATAGTCCTCGAGAATCACCATCTTTACTATTAAAGCTTCAAATCCTTCTCATCGATTACATAGAGAATACATCCCCCAAGAATTCATGGGAAGAGGTGCTCGAGCCTTGTTCATGTCTGCCCGAGCCCTCTGGGTTTTTGGTCAAATAGAAATGGGAGGTTCATGGATTGAAGTAAAATCATACTATCAACAAATCCCGCAAAAAAACCCATGTGAAAATACCCTCTCGCAAGGACATATGATCTGCGGATCAACCCATTCATTGGTTGATCTGTGCTCGTTGTTTTAGAATAATGAAAGGGGAAATTAAACACAAATAAAAACCCTACCTCTTTGATGTTCGATTCCAAATCATTTGTTCTCGAGGTTTCATGGTGTTGATATCGCTTACGGCTCTATTTTTTCGAGGTTCATAAAAGTCAGTGGAGTCTCTCTGACGTTCTTCGTCATTCTTCGATGGAGATGAAATTCTCTAGGGTTTCATTAGAGAATCCTCCAAGTTATTAAATCCCCGACCCCACATGTTGGATTATTTAAATAAAAAAAATCACAGTGATGTTGTGCCCATTAATATTATTCATTAAATTAGCCTCATTTAATGAGCCACATTTAGTGATCCATTAAGGTAATAGTGTGTCGGTTTCAAATGAAAAGTTATTGACCCTCCATTAATGTTTGTCATCGCCATCTTGTCACTGCAACATAGTGTCACCATCTTTCACCCAATGATGGTAAATGAAATAAAATAATTTTTTTTAAATAAATTTCTTATTTGTCTTCAAATGTCTGAAAAATAACTTTTTTTCTCAGTCATTTATAGCTAATGTTAAGTCATTTCTAGTAAAATCCCGGTGTTCTGAATTCAACGGTTCCATCATATTTTCGATTCGATAGCTGGTTCAAATTATAGAATATCATGCTTTCACATTTATTGAATGTAACTTTAAAAAAATTTAGAAAAAAAAATTAACAGTTTCCCTCAACCCGAGTCGGTTGAGGGTAGGATCCACCTAAATGGGGAACACCATCCCTAGCTCAACGGTACTCTCAGATTTTAAATCTGAGTTATCTTATAGGAGTTATAAGGATTTTACAGAAAAAAAATTGCTACTAAATTATTTTATTTACGGCCAAAATCGAACATCCACTATTGGTCTGCACCAGATAATTTTAGGATTTTCCTAAGCAAATAATACCCTCATGAGATTAGAGGTGAGCTCGTATTTTTAATCAAAGTCACCGTTCATGAGTTATAAGAATTTGGAAAATGAAATAGATTTTTAAATTATTTTATTTATGGTTATTCCATTTATGGGTTTTCTTACTGGAGGCTTGCACCAAATAAAAATAAGTCGTGACTTGGGTAAACCCACCATCCTGAACTAAACGGTGCTCTTCGATTTCTAATCTGGTCACCCATTTAAGAGTTATTCTATTTTTTCAGTAAAACTGCACACGCGTGTTATTTAAAGAATAAAAATTTGCAAGGGATCATTACAAGCACTATGGTCCTTAGAATCACGTGTCGTTGAATTTCTCAGTCTAAAAATAATTCTATATAATTAATGAAAAAAATTACACAGAAATTATAAGATGTTACATTCTCCAACCATAGGACTTTATGTCCCCGAAAGAAAAAACATAAACTAAACAAAAATATGGGGTACTAAGTACGAATCTGGGCCTCCTGATCCTATGTGCTCTTTTGGATATTCATGTGCTGTCATCAGACGTTCACTAGAGGAATCGACCACCCACATAGGACCCACTCATGTAGATCCTCTATCTACATTGGGAACATTGAAAACATCACCCCATCATCAATGTCCAAATCGTCCAATATGATGAAGTGCAATGGATCATGAACGTACCTCCTCAGCTGCGACACATGGAAAACATCCCACACTCAGTGTATATGTGGGTGAAGAGCTAAGCAGTATGCCACCTCGCAAGCTCTGATCAAGATCTAAAAAGGTTTGATGATCCTTGGAGATAGCTTGGTTCCACAATAAAATCTCCATAATCCTCGTCTTGGTGAGACCCAAAGGAAAACATGAACCCCCTCCTCAAACTCCAAAGGTCCTTGTCTCCTGTCGGCATAAGACTTCTATCTACTCTGTGTTGTCCTCATATTCTCCCGGATGATCTGTACCCTCTCAATGGTAGCCCATACCAACTGTAGACCTAGGAGTATTGACGCACTTGGGTCTATCCAGCATAAAGGTGATCTTCATGGTTGCCTCGTATATTCCCTAAAACGGTGCCATGCCAACGGTGGAGTGATAGCTATTGTTGTACAGAAACTCCACCAGTGGTGGGTGGTCCTCCCACGAGTGATCAAAATCCAGGACACAAGCTTGAAGCATTTCCCCCAAGTTCTTTATGGAATGCTCCGTATGGACATTTTTGTGCGGATGAAAAGTTGTTCTCAAATGTGCTAGAACCTGATGCTCAACATTCACTTGCTGACAAGTGATTCATCGTGAAATGAACTCTTTCGCTTCTTCTTTCATCCCTAAAAATCAGTACAGACGTCAGAGGTCCTGTTACATCTTCACCACTATAGGTTGTACCACTAATGGGGATGTATGGTATTCCCACAACACCTCCTCCCTTAACATCACTAGTACCATGGTGCGTCCTTTGAAAAGGATGGAGTGCTCCCCACCTATCGAAAATCTATCAAGAGCATGTCCTAATGATATTTGAGCACATCGAGGCTCGTATTCAACATCCACAAGTTGTGCCTCCCTAACTCATAGAAGGAGTGGGTGAGTGAAAGTCATAGACTGTAGGTAGTATGCTTCATCATCATCCACAAATGATATCGGCATCACGGATAGCTGCTCCGTCTTCTCACTCAGCAGCTGTAAACTAGACCTCCAGCTGAGAGTGTCTGCCACCAAATCCCCTGCTTACAAAGCTCTACGAAATCTCTCAAATATACTGATGCTGATATCAGTGCCATCTCAAGGCGTAGGATGATACAAAATTCCCCCCCTTTGGGGAGGTAATCCTAGAAACATCTTTTGAAAAAGTGTTCCCACACTCATCCACTATTGTTGGGAACTGAAAACTCAAAACATCTACTGCCATGAGGGTAAGTCTGGTCGACTCAAGAGTGATCGGTTGCACCCTCATATGCATGAGTTTATCTCATGCTGGTTGGGTTTCCTTTTTCGCTGACCAAGGAAACCCCCATTCCAATGCTGCAGATATACCACATTATTTTTTCATATAATATTCAATCTGAGCATGAAAAGTGGATGACCAGCCATACCCAAACTAACATCATAAGGGCTCGACACTTCCACCAAGAGGTTCCAAAGGAAACTATCGCCTCAAGGGTCAGATCACACTATCATTGTAAGCGTGATTATAGAGTCTCGTCCCATATGTATATCTAGACGTAAGGATCAAGTCAATATTTTAACCAAAAACTCTAGGGCCTGAACAACATTCGTGACAAGAAGGAATGATTGGTACCTATGTCTATTAATACAACAGCTAGTAAAAGACGCATACCATACCTCAAATCATTCTTAGAGCCCTTGCCTCATACTCCTTGATATCAATAAGCTACTCCCTTCCCCTGTGCTCTAGTTCCCTAAGCCTGGTGGGGAACAAATTGTGGTGGTGGTTGTAACATGTCGAAATGTATGCCACCTCATGCTTATTTCCAATCTCCTCTTCCACGTCTACTGCCCTACAGATTCATCTGTCCCTATCACATTATCTTCTTGAAACATTTTAAGCTTCCATGTCTCTGAGACTGACATCAGTTTCCTACATTCCCACTGCTAACATTCACTGGTTGTATGTGCTGAACCAAAGAACTTTCTACCAGAAAGGGTCTCCCTTGCACCCTAACAAAATTAGGAATTCACAGAGGAATAGTGCTAGATCGGATGTACCTAAACACATTTCTATCAGAGGACTGATCCCTAAAGCACTAGTCATATCATATTCATGGAGTACATGGAACGGTTATCATGCCTCGACGAATGCTCAGCTATTGACATTTCATCCTACTGAATCTATAAAGGCTCTTGGGAACACATAACCTTTATCTTTTTATTACAATAGAAACCTTATCTAAATAAGGCTATCATGCTCTTTCCACGGAAAATTCACCTCATTGTATGATCTGGGTAATCTAAACCCTATAATCTCCCTACTGAGCCACAAGAAAGGCTCACTGCATGGACCACCATCTGATCTAATGGTGCCATGGCTATATGGAAACTTTTTAACTACCTCAAGCCAGTCCTTTTCCACCCGTGAGTCGGGCTCTCCTCAGAACCTGAGGGGTATCTGTCACTGAAACCCGTGTAAGTCACTAAGCCTATATGTTTCCTCTACCAGTAGAGCCAGTAGTAACTACTGACCAATGGTCAGTGGTATCACTTTGACCCCACCCGATGGTACCATCTCAGGAAACAATCCTTATACCAAAGTCTCATCACTCTATAGACCATCCTCATGGTCACATACTAAAATCTGGGCTGGCTATTTGTGTGGAGGAATCATGAAATTGAATCAAGATTAACCATGGTCAAAAGGTCATACCTAGTGAGATGACTCAAAAGAGATCAAGAGAAAAACATTTTCAAGAAACATTAAACTAGTGTTTTCATGTACTGAGATGGAAAACATAATTCATGGTCCTGATGTATGGATACGTTAGTCGCCGAAAAAACACTGGACTCCCTAGACTGAAATCCGAACTCAAGACACATAACACTATTGGTCCCATTGAAAATACAGACTCTTATTTCTTCTGCTAGAATAGAACACCCACTAATACCACTTTGTCATGTCCTGTCCCCTGGGGCCCATTCCATGACTACCCCAAACCCACCTTCAATACGCCAGGGGATGGTGACTAGCATAAAAAAGGTGAAACCCAAAAAGATAAGTCATTCCCTTTAATCCTATACACACACAGACAGGTCACACTGCACACAATAAAATCAAAACATAAAAGGAGTAGTAAAACCACCACTGAGAGAAAAAATAAGTACTAAAAGAAAAAGGGGCCAGTATAAAAGTCAAAATTAAATAGTAGTACCGAAAAAATAAAAACAAGATTCATAGATCATCTGCCAAGGATCCCACTAGAAGGGTAGGTACTTCTCTTCACTGTGTCTCAATAAGTCAATCAGTCACCTCCGTGTAGCGTCCAACCCTGGCTCTCCAAAGTCTTAGTCATGTTGTCCATCATCTACACAAGACACAACACGGTGCTGGCAAAGCCTGTGTATGGGTGACTATAAAAATAATAAGTAGGGACCCTGGGACCCCTAAAGATCTCTTAGAATTCCATAAGAAAAAACCACAATGCATGACCTCAATCATAAGACACAAAGTAAAAGATTCATCTTACAAAAGGTATTATGTAAAGTAAAGAGTTAAGGATGATTAGTCATAAAGCTAGATCATCCTATTTTGTTGAGAAGTTCGGTTTTTGATCCACAAAGGGTCATTGTAATGTTGATCCACAAAGGGTCGCTCTGCAGCTGATCCATGAAGGTTCTCTCTCCTTCTCATCCACAAATGATTGCTCAAATTCTGATATATTGTGGGTTTCTCTGCAGTTGATCCACGTCAGGTCACACTTATGTGGATCTACGATGGGTCGCTCTCATGTTGATCCACAAAGGGTCACTTTTATGTCGATCCATGAGGGGTCTCTTTTATGCCGATCCATGAAGGGTAACTTTTATGCTGATCCAAGAAGCGTCACATTCATACATATCTATGAAGGGTCACTTTTTTGCCGATCCACAAAGGGACTCTGTTCATTCCTCATGTCACAGTCGACCATGAGATTCCCTTACTTATCACGCA
The DNA here is from genome assembly GCA_963277665.1 of Viscum album. Taxonomy (NCBI): domain Eukaryota; kingdom Viridiplantae; phylum Streptophyta; class Magnoliopsida; order Santalales; family Viscaceae; genus Viscum; species Viscum album. The sequence continues at coordinate 405,772,022 of OY728129.1, read as the reverse complement.
TGATTTCCAGAGGATCCTCTCATCAAGACTATAGTCATATCTAAACCACCACTAAGTATCACTTAGAAGTAACCCAAATGACCATCTTGTTGTAAGGGTTCCAACACGACTGACAGCACGTCAGACGGACACCCTGTCTGTAAGATATAGGCAAAAATGTAAATAGGGATCGGTTAGATTTGAGTTTGATCCAACCCGGACGTACTCTAACTTCTACCAAAAATCAAGTGGAGTATCTCAAAAGGACTTCCTCATCTCAAGGGATATCTCGCTGTAGACATTGTGTCAATCGAACATCCAATTATATAGTTACTGGCGTTTTAGTGAAACCAGTCCAGTTGGGTCCGGGTCCTGTCCGACCCGGTTGGACCATCCCGATCCGACCCGGTCTGAGGGTCTGGTGTGGGTCCAGCCCAACTGGCTCGCTAGGCCCTTGGGTCTGTCCCAACGGTGTGGGTCCATCCCACGGGTGGCTCAGCCCACCTGCAGTAACCCTACCCGTGGAGCGGGCCGGTCCTCTAGCCCGGACGTGGATCGGCCGTTTCCTATTCTCCAACCATCTCGCACCACCCGTTTGTCTAGTAAGGCCACCCGTTCGTCCACCAAGGTCAACTGAACGGTCAGACAAGTCCCCTCACTTGGTGGATAGAAAGCGTGCATTCGGCGCGTCCAGGCGGCCAGACGCACCCGCTCCTCCACGCGGCGCCGACGGGCGCCCCACCGCCTCACCACCGCGGCCAGCTAGCCGTCGCTCTCCACCACCACAACACACCGATGGGTTTATTGGTGGACCACCAAATGTGCTCCAGTGGTCCGTTATTCATGACACCTATGCCTATAGTCAGTGGCAATCTCATTCTTCACCACAAAGGATTCAAATCCATCTCGCCGATTACTTTGAGAATACGACCACTGAGAATGCACGTGCAGAGGTTCCCGGGCCTTGTTCGTGTAGGCCCAGGCCCTCCTCTTTAGATGTAAAATAGAAAGGGGAGGTTATTAGATTGAATTAAAATCATACTATCAAAAAATCTCGCACAAAATCCCAAGTGAGACACCCTCACACATGAACATCTGATCTGCGGATTAACCCGTTCATTGGTTGAATCATGCTCGTTGCTTTAGAATGAAGAACAAGGAAAATAAACTCAAAGAAAACCCCTACCACTTTGACGTTTGATGCCGAAGCTTTCAATCTTGAGGTTTCAAGTTGTCGACGTTGCATCCGACTCCATTTTTCAAGGTTCATCGATGTTGGTGGAGTCTCGCTGGCGGTATTCTTCATTCTTCATTGGAGAGGAAATTCCCTAGAGATTCATCCGAGAATCCTCAAAGTTTTTAATTCCCAAACCCCTCATGTTGGATTATTTAATGAAAATAAAAAACACAGCGATGATGTAGTAATTAACAAAGAAAATTAAATTAGACTAATTTAATGTGACACATTTAATGATCCATTAAGGTAATAGAATCACGATTTCAAAAAAATAATTATTGACCATCCATTATTGCACCTCATTGCTGCCTCATAGCTGCACCACAGTGTCGTCATCCTCCACCTAACAATGAGACAAGAAATAAAAATATTCTTCTAAATTATATTTTTATTTTTTTGAAAAGTCCGAAAATATCTTTTTTTCTTGAAAATTGTTGGCTGATGTTAAGCCATTTCATGGCGAATCCCAACGTTCCAAATTCAAAGGTGCGCTCGGATCTTCGATCCGAGCATCAGTTCTAAAGATAGAAAATCCCATTTGCACATTTAATGAATTTACATTAAAAAAAGTTCAGAAAAAAATTAACAGTCACCCTTGACCCGGGCCGGTCAAGGTTAGGCTCTGCATTAGGGGGAACGCCCTCCCAAGCTCAATGGTACTCTCATATTTTAAATTCATGTTACCATTTAGGAGTTATAAGGATTTTACAGTAAAATAATTGTTACTAAATTATTTTATTTATGACCAAAAACAAACTTCCAATGTTGGATCGTGCTAGCCAATGTTAAGATCTGCCTAAGAAAATAATACCCTCATGATCTAAGTGGTGATATCATATTTTTAATCCGAGTCACCGTTCATGAGTTATAATCATTTTAAAAAATAATAATTTTTATTTAATTATTTTATTTAGGGTTATTCCATTTTCAGGTTTTCTCACTGGAGGTCGGCGCCAACTAAACTTAAGTCACGGATAGCGTAAAACCACTATCATGAATCCAACGTGGAACTCATATTTCTGATCTGGGCACCCATTTAATAATTATTCCACACTTTCTGGAAAACCACTCACGCGCGCTATATAAAGCTTATCATTTTTTTGATGGATCATTTAGGGCACTCCAGGCCTCGGAATCACGTGCCATAAAATTTCGTGGTCTCGAAATAATTTCATATGATTAAAGAAAATAAAATTACATGTCAATACCGAGACATTATACCCTTGGAGTGGGAATCACATATAAATGATTTTATTATGTTTTCAATTATAATGATTATGGCCTTCGGGTCCATAAGAGCCGAGAGAGAATGCATGGGGATAGAAGAGAGTATGTGGTTGGCCAAAATAATTCTTCCTAAAAAGGATAAGAAATTATATTTCCAATTAGTGATCCATCCAGTGCTCCTAGAAAACACCTTGTCAGAGTGATGGAGGTGATTACTGAAGGAGGATAGAGGGACTCAAAGATATCCCATTGAGAAGTTCTTTCATTGAATTCTTAGAACTGATTCGATTGAATACACCCTTCTATCTGAAAATTGGATTGATATATCGATGCTAATTTTGTCCTGATTGGAAAGATTCCCACTCCACATTGGAAAATTCTCAAGGGTCATTTTGATTTCTCATATATAATGGTTACTACCAATGATAAAAATGATGGTTTCATCAGAAAACATGAGATGGGAAATACCAAGAGTGGGGGCCTACATCGGTAAGGGGAAATACTACCTTCATTAATATTTATTTTAATGATATTACTGAGAACATTATACATAAGAATGTAGAGACTAGAAGATATTGGGTATCCTTATGTCAACCCCCATTAATATTTAATGAAGACAAATTTGTTTCATAGAAACCAAATGGACATCCATGAAGAACTATATGACCTGAATAAAAGATCAAAAACCTGACTAGAGAAACCCAAATAGGAGAGGGTCCTGATGATAATGTATCATTCAAGGTGATCAAATCCATTATCCATATCCACCTTATGTGAAATGTTTGATCCAATAATCTTATGGTAAAGATAATTAATCATTTCTTGGTCGATTACTATGGATCCCTGGATAATTCATCATTGAACAAAGTAGTGTTTTCCCCACGATCCAGTAATCAATATTATGAGATAAACACCTACTGACTAAGAAACCAAGTACCTTGTATAAAATATTACATATGCTGATATGATAGAAGTTCTTCAGCGAAGATGGGTCTTTCTGTTTCGGTACAAGAACCAAAAAAGTGTCACTTGTATGACAAAGAATACAACCCCCACCTGAAAGTATTCCTACACTACTTTTTCAAATAATCATTTTCTTTGATCCCATAAAGAAAGAAAGTTTGATCCAGCGAAGCCATTCGGCCCTGGTGAAATAGTTTGTTTGAGTGAAATAACAACCTATTGAATTTCTTGTTCATCCGAAACCGACTTGAGGAAAGAGGTATCTTTTGACTTGACCTTGTGAGGAAAAAATCAAAGATATCATCCTATATATGTGCTTAACCTACTTGAAATTGGGGATTATGACCTATAATAATCGTTTGGAAGAAAGAGAGATCCATACCTCCAACTAATTCATAATCAGAAGTGAACAAACCATCCTCATAGAGAATGTCGGGCCATGATATTTTGTGTTTTTCCTTGATGAAAGCATTAAAGAATGAGGTATTTTTATCTCTTTATTTGATCCACTTGAACATAGACTGATCTCAATCCTACAATGCATGCATGAGGAGGTGTTCATCCTAGGAGTGTTTTCTTTGAGAGAGTTGAAGAATGAGATCCTCATCTCATGCATTCTTGATCCTAGCTTCCTGCCTGGTAATATCTGTGTTCAGGTCCTCCAAATCCTAAAGTTCATAAGGATAATATTTAGCCTTAGTGTGAATGTAGTTTCTTGGATGTATCAATATTTTTTGAAGGGCCATCCAACGGCTACCCAAAACTAGCTTAATATAAGAAGCAGCGACAACACTATGGTAGTTTGGATCAGAAATCCATCTTTGACAGAATAAAAAGGGGTCATTGCAAGCTTGACTCAAGGAAATATAAACGTGAAGGTGAGAATAAGAGGAGATATCACTAACAAGGTGAGAGGCCTTGATTTCCAAAAAATAAGATATAATGCACAGATTGACCAGAGGCCTATCAAGACGACACTAGGTTCTGGTATTACCTCACTAGTTGTTTCACAAAATAAAGATATCACATATGAATCCTATATCCAGAAGCCTAGACCGAGAAAATATCATTGAGAAATATTGGGAATCCTTCCTAAAATAAAACACCTCCCTTCTTTTCAGATGATTCCAAAATGACATTGAAGTCACCTCCAATGAACCATGGAAACACCCTTTGATCAAATGAAAAGAGGTCCTACCATAGACACTCTCTTTTATTGGCTTCACATTTAGCATAGAAAAATGTAATGAGGATGTCAAGAGAGATTGATCTTGTTTTGTTGGTAATATAATGATCAGAATTGCTCAAAAAATTTACCAAACTTCCTGATTTCCAGAACAACCAGATGTGATGATTATGGTGGGGAAGTGTGGTTTTAATTAATCAACTTAAATAGGTGATAAAATTCTGCTAACATTGACTGATGATGTTTTAATTCCATAACTGCCCCTAAGATAAATTTTCTACTATAAAGCTCATGAGAAAGGAAGTATGTTATTCTTTGTTCTCCAAATAAATTAACATTCCAAATTATGAAAGATAACATTAATGAAGGTGTTGAAATTGGTTGTAAACCCCCGTATTAGACAAAGTGGAAGAGGATAGGGAGGATAGACACCTTCATTGGGATATGAGTTGATTAATTCATGGAGGTTTATAAAGATATTAGGGAGGTGTATTTAATGTAATATATGTCAAAGGATGTCTGAGGGGCATTAGAATGCACGGAGAACATATAGAATGTTGATAGAGGAGTTAACCCATATGGCCCTAGGTCCTTCAAAGGACCTAGAGATGAGGAAGTGAGGGCTTTGAACTTGTCATATCATCTGGGATGCTTGGGAATGTTGGGGATGCTTCTCCAAATGGTGAACCAATAAAATATAAGGAACCAAGGGCATGTAGGGAGAGACATTGGGTTTAATAGGATAAGGGAGAAGGGTAGTTAGAATAGAATGAAATATCAGAGGGGGATTCGATAATTCCACGGGAGAGGGACAAGAATAGAATTATAATTTATAAAAGGAGTTTCTAGTGGGAAGAGGACGATGTGGGGGAAGAGGAATGGTCAAGGAATAGGTGGAAGCTTCTGGGGTGGGTGAAAAGTTACATAAGATTTGTTGTTATGAGATCTGAAACACCTACAAGAGGAGATAATATGACTGTGGAGGTTGAATTTCAGGTAATAATGAATTAGAGAGGTAAGGATGAAATTTTTACACAAGGATAACGATTTAACCTAATTGATTATAATACAGTACAAAAGAGATGAGGAAAGGTTAAACTTCACATAGATTCTACCCACTGATGTTTCGATCAACTGATTAGTTCGATCATCCACGAGTAAAAAGGATCCCACTACATCTCCGATGCAGCATTGAAAGGATAAATTCTAAAATGGTAGGTTAAGTACTACTATATCTAACCACACAACTATAATGGTGTGTCCGTACTAGAATGAAATCCAACCAACAACCAAAAAATATGAAAGCACCATTTCCACAGGATTGGGAGAATGTGGAACACAAACTCACAAATTATTATCATGAAGAAAGAACCACACAAAATGATATTTGATTAAGGATCGAGGCTCAAAATGGAGTATATTGATACCATAAAATGATATGGTTTAAAAACTACTAGAGAAAGGGGTGTTCTATGACAAGTCATGCCACTAGTATCCAATGATGCTTTAATGAAGCTGCCAGGAACACGTCTATTGGAATGTTGAGGCCCAGTGCTTCACCTCGTAAACCCCAATTAACCATCACCATGGGAACCTATGATAAAGTAGAAAAGTTTTGGGGCACAACAGAGGTGAATTTCCACAAAAACACAATAAAACAGAATCAAAATGGATCAACACATAGATTTACGTGGTTCGGAAGGTTTTTTACGTCCATGGGAGAGAGGGGGAGATTTCACTATTTCTTCTCTCCAGTTCTCATTGGAGGATTAAAACATACACCCCTCACAGTTCATGGGTTCAAACCCATTTTAATGAGGAAAAAAAACCATCGCTTCCATGATTTGGTATGGGTAGCACATCTACCCCCGATTTTTCTCCCATTATCGGTTGCTCATTCAACCTTGTCGGCTGCTCATTCCACCTTGTCGGTTTCCATCCACCACACTTCCCATCTTATAAGAACTTGCAGCGTGAAATATATTCCTTCAAAGGAGACTCCCAAAATGGGAGTGGCCCCCACAAATCTCCCCCTCATGACCAATTTGGGGTAGAATCTTGACCTGCAGTCTCCTTAAAGGTGTTGAATTATTCATCATCAAATCAAACATGCTTCATCGTGCCAGATAACGTGGCACTTCCACTATCATCAATTGTTCTCAGGATGACAATGACCCCCATCCATTGATACAACCCTTGGGACTCTTTCACAGTAAGCATCACTGCATCCCCATGTAAGACTTCCAACACTCCACCTACTATAGAAATCTTTAACACTTTAACATCAAGCCTACTTAATGTTATCAAGTTTCGTGTCATCTTCGAAAGGAATTTCACTTCATCCAGTTTACAAACAGCTCCATCGGATGTCTTTAATTTCACCATCCCGGCTCCTTGAACCTCACATGTTGACCCATCACCATGTCTCACCGAGTCTCACACCTACTGAAAAGTATCAAATTTACCCATCGTCGTACATATGTGTTTCGAGCTCCCCAAATGCAGATCCCATCGATCTACCTTTTTATTTTGAGCTAGCTCATTATTCCTCTTTAGAAATCGGAATTCCCGCTTCATTTGCCCAAATATTTTGCAGTAATGATACTACACTTCTCCTCATTCAACTCTCTCATATGAGTATAATTTTCATGTTGTCACGTAGATTTTCTTTAACTTCTCAAAATCTTGTGATGTTCGCATCCTTCCCTTCAACATTATCTTTCCCTACAATGTACCATTTGCGATCTCCATAGTCGCATTTATAGTAACCCTTTTTCTCACACCAGAAACATGTTTATTTACTAGGATCACACCCCATGGATTTTTCCCGCCGTAATTTACCTCCTGACTCCCTCTACCAGCTTCTCCCATGTTGATCATCTCGCATCACCATGATTTGCTCGCCTGAATGCGTCGAAGGTCTTAGAAATGTCTCCGACTCTTGAAGTGATTCCATCACCTCATTCAACTTCAATCTCTCCTTCCCCATGAGAAATGCAGTCACAAGCCCATCAAATGAGCTTGGTAGGGATGATAAATGCAAATTATCATTATCCTCCTCTTCAACCTTCACACCGATCCCCAATAACTACATCAGGATCTTGTTGAATTCATTGGTATGATCCCAAATATTTTGTCCCTCGTCCATCTGTAGCTGGTACAACTTATTCTTTAAGAAAAACTAGTACTCGCTCGTGCATTCACACGGTGATATAACATAATTCTTATATTATTCATTCACACATTGATATGGTTCAATTTTTTTTAAGAAGATAATATTATAGGGCCGACTGTTAATAATTAACATAAATATTTAATATTTTGAGATTAAAAATTATTTATTCTAATTATTAGAATACAAATTGACAAATTAAAGAAAAACTTTAGGGTAATATAAAAGGAATATAATTTTAATTTTATTATGGATAGTTAGAAATACATGAATGAAAAGATCCTTTAAATGGATAATTAAAATTCTAATCGTCATGACTAATTAATGTTAGAGCTGAGGCCATACGATCCTCATGTGAAACTGTCAAAGACAAACTTATATAATAAATGATTCCATGAAAAAACATAATATATTATAGTAAAAACATAATACATATCACTCACATAACATATAGATACAAATAAAAAAATATAGAGTAATCATTATCTGACTACTTGAAAAAATATATGATACACACAAACAAAACATTTATATTGTAATATTATTAAATTAATATTCCATGAAAAGAAAAATTACATGAAACTTGAAAATGAATAGTAAAACATCACTCACATAACATATAGATACAAATAATAAAATATAGAGTAATCATTTTTTAACTACATGAAAATATTTATGATATATACAAAAAAAACATTAATGTTGTAACAATTGTAAAAATATATTCGATGAAGATAAAAATTACATGAAACTGGAAAATGAATGGTCAAACATCACCAACTCATCCTAGTTGACACCCTTTAATGTAATTACTCCATTGACAGATGAAGTATTATATGAAGGAGTTACTGGAGAAGTCAAAATTAGGGCATAAAAATAATATGAATGACAAATATTAAATATAATTTTACAAATTACAACATAAAGAATTGATACATATGCTGAAAAAATAGAACTGTTAATGGTAATCTATATATTTAATTACATATTATATATTTTAGACAAAATATATCTTATTAAGAAACTTTTTGGATAAGTTGGAACCATACATAAACCTCCACAATAACCCACAAAATTTTTATTTTTAAATGAATAAACATAATCAGGTGTATAAATGGTTAAAAATAATGTTGATACATATACATCCCAAAGAGAAATCAAAATAGAACTACCACCCACAAAAGAATGACCAACCTAAAGAACCAACATTGTAACAAAATGGAGAGCATATCCACCATGTTCATGTTTGATTTTCCATTATGAAATAGTGTAGCTTTCAGTGAAAATCTACATCCTATGGGAGTACTTGGTGAAGGTCTACCATTCTAAGGAACAACAACAACAAAATTAAAATTAGTAAATGTGCTGGTGGAATTAGATCACACCAAAATTAGGGAGAAGAGGAAAAACCAACTCTACCAGTCCACTGAGGTTAGATTCATTGATCAATAGGATTGAGTATTGAAAAACTAAATTTCTGGAATCATACCTCTACTCCCCATCAATCTACCTGACATTTGGGGACTCTTGAAGAGCTGTAAGTGGAAAATAAACCACCAATGATAGAAACCCCAACTCCAACGACCCCATTTCTAGGAGGACTACTTTGTATTAAAATGTTAAGTGCAGCAGAATTACAGAAGAAACGTAACAGAGGAAGAAAAGGAAGAAAAATAGAGAAGAAGAAGAAGAAGACTACTCAGAAGGCTCCACAGCTCTCCCAACTAAGCTTTCCAGCCATGCCTAACATATTTTCTCCCCCTCTTTATCACCATCCCTCCTCCTTTTAACAACCATGGGAACCTCCCCAGTATATTCCCCAGTATATTCCCTGGAGGTCCTTTGAGTAATTTTCATGGTCCCCTCCCTAGTTTATTCCCAAGCATATTCCCCTGAGATACTTTGAGTAACAGTCGTGGGCCCCTCCCCAGTTTATTCCCCATCATATTCCCCCCGGCATATTCCATCCAGTATATTCCACCTGGGTCCCCCATACAATTCTAGATTTTCCCTCCTACATATTACCACGTATCTCTATAACTTCAACCCCCTTAAAATCCACATTGTCCTCAAGGTGGAGAACTTGAGATGTGAGGGTATTATGCTTATCATGAAGGTCAATGTGCATTCATAGTATGTCACCAAGATCCACCTGTTTTATAACATCTATGTCTAAGCCTCCAATATGTGTAGGTGACACATCTATGTCCATCAAATTTGCTGAACACTTTTCTGAAATTTCTGCAATATTAATGCACTTATCGTGTGTTGCTATGTTTTCTCCCAGTCGAACCAGTCCGGAAGCACAAGTGTACTGCATCGTTATGCTTTACGATACTTTAGACCAAACAAACATTGAGGATATGGCATTGGTTCTTGTCTCACTTCCCTTATGATCATCCCTGTAATTCCGTGTCATTGTGCCCTGGGTATCTTCCACTTTTAACAACTTCCCATCTGGGAAAACCAAAACTGATGTCATTAATCCAAGAGATCCAAAACCTCGAGCTAAGAAATCACTCTGCACATCTACATCATAGTTCTTGAATTCCCAACATAACCAAAACTATCATCAAAATTTATGTGCTCATACCAAATCTCAATAGCCTGGAAACTTGATTTGGTCAAATAAATATCTTGGAATATGTTTGCAAATATTCCATCATATTTCTGTAGGATGATATTCTTTGTCATAAGATATTTTTCCCAACTTATCCAGTATGTAATATTCCCTGAAACCTCACCAAAGGCATAAACAGACCATGCTGCATAGTTTTAGATGAAAACATGATTTGGCCATGTGGCTTCCCTTAGAGATTTCAGACTCTATGTTGAACAATAAGTCCAACTGTCAAATTCTTGGGCATGATGGCTTGAGTGAACAACAACTCTAGCATCAAAAAATTCTAAGGAATTCTTAGTAAACCCGCCCGAGTGCATGGCCTTTGTGAACACAACTTTCAAGCTAAATCCCAATTGTACTCTGGTAGCATCACTAGGAAATTTAGTTTCTCCATCAAGCATTTTTTTTCCTTGCTTTTTGGGCATTATACACAACCCTACGAATAACCACACGAGAAGGCCACCATCCCATTACTATTGTTGGTTTTCCCTAGGGATCTATTAACCTCCAGAATAGATTATGTAAAGATAAATGAAGAATTACCTTAGTTGTAACATCAAAGGCTGAGGATGTACCACCAGTTGCAACAATCCGGTTTATTATCCACTGTTGATGGGTATCTTGGTAGTAACACATGTCACCACCCACATAAGACAAACTGTCCCAATATTCCCCAATGAAAAATATTTGATAGAAAGCTTCTATATACTCTTTTTCATAAGATATTGATAACCCTTTCACAAAATCAAGGTGCCACCCGTCAAAACCAATGTCATTACACAGCCAATTTAACCATGTCTTTCTATTATTTCAAACAGACTGTTTGGAATTATCAATGTTTGGTGGCACATGAAAAATCTTATTATTTGAAGGATTCCCTTGGCCCTTAAAATTCGGATCATCACAACCAATTGTCTTAGGGTCCAAGTAATATTTCCACAAAAAATATTCCAAACACCATTTGTAATATGTTTATGATGATTTAATACAACACCTCCCAAGTCCAGAAGATATTGATAATGCATTTCATTAATACAATATCTTAATCCCTCTTCAGAACCATAAGTAAAATTCAGATTGTAGATATTATATGGAATGTAACCTTGAGGAGCATCAAACTCTTTGGAAGGTGGGAATCCTTGAGGAGCAACAGACACTATGGGTGGTGGGAACCATACTGTTGTTATTCCACTCTTAGATAAATTAGCATCCTTAAGATCGATCTCCAGGTACCACTTCCTTCTCCAAATTTCCCAATTTAAACCTTGAAACTGAGGCAAGAGCCGAGTTAGCATGTCTCTGCCAGAGTGTAAAGTGACCAAAAGACACAATGAAGAAAACACCCATGGTGGATTTGGTGGTTTGGGAAATGGTGCAGCTTCATCCTGACATTGTCGAAAAAATTTATCCCCATGTCCTCTCAGAATAAGAGGTTGCTGCTGTATAGGTGTTGGGAGAAGATCATTTGTACAGAATTCTTCGTATTGCATCAGGTGCTAGTGCTTGATGTTTCTAGGGAAAAAAGAGTTTCTGTTTCAGAACAAGAAGGAAGAAAGAGGCTCAAGTCTATGCATAAGAATGGCCTGGTTATGGGCGAGACCCGTCGAAGGTACATCCACAGTCTTGTCATGCCCATGTGCCGTGAAGGCACCAGAAACAACAGAAAATGCTGCAGACATGTCTGATGTCAATGAAGGTGGGACTGGTTCCTCCTTAACTCCAAATTAAGTTGTGAGTGAATACTCAATGTGAATTGTCGGCTGAGCATCAGGTTGTAGGTGATAAAGTGTAGAGAACTGACCTTGAACGTGGCCAACAATTCGAGTCAACATTACAGCTTTCAACATGATGCATCGTTGTTCCACCTGTCACTGCTGATTGCGTCGTAGTGAGATTTAGCATGGGAGAGGGTAATTCCTCCCCTTATGATTGTAGTTTATCCAAATGAACCACCTAGGAAGAGAGGCTTATTCGGAACTCGGCGCTCTCCTGTGTACAGGAATTCATCGTCAATGATAGAGTGGACACAGCTGCTTCAAGCCTTTCTAGGAGGTGGTCAAAGGAATCAAAATCAGGTTGGTGATAGGTATCCTTGGTCACACAAAAAAAGGGAGGGATGAAATCCAGGAGTGCGTAGTGTTGCGACGCAAGATGGCAGAGCGGGCTGCTTTTGAAGGCGAGTCGACTAGGTGCATCTCCGCAGGCAGAAAATCTGGCGGTGCGTGCGTGCAGAATATCCGGCAGGTCAGAGCAAATTATAGAAACCCCAACTCCAACAACCACCTTTCTAAGAGAACTACTTTGTATTAAAAAGATTAGTGCAACAGAATTACAGAAGAAATGTAACAGAGGAAGAAACATCAGAAAAATAGAGAAGAAGAAGAAGAAGAAGACAACTCGGAAGGCTCCACAGCTCTCCCACCCAAGCTTTCCAGCCATGACTAATAGATTTTCTCCCCCCTATTTCTCACCATCCATACTCCTTTTAACAGCCATGGGCCCCTCCCCACTTTATTCCCCAGCATATTCCCATGAGATCCTCTGAGTAATAGTCGTGGACCCCTCCCCAGTATATTCCCTAGCATATTCCCCTGAGATCTTTTGAGTAACAGTCATGGGCCCCTCCACAGTTTATTCCCCATCATATTTCCCCCATCATATTCCATCCATCATATTCCACCTAGATCCCCTATAACACCCCAAGCTTCTACGGTACGCTTCTCTTTGAATAATGCGATAACGTGTGTTGTACGCAACATCGAGTTCTAACACACCACAACCAATCAAACTAGCCGTTATAAATAGTAATACCTACTTTTTAAATTATATATATTTTATATTTCAAAATGGACTTCATTTTTGGATTCATAATATCAAAATTTTTCTAAGTTGAATTTTTTCTATTTTTCTGAGAACTTCCAATTTTTATGAATAGTGAAAAATACATAAAAATAACTTTTTTAATCAAAATAATTTATAGTGATAAATTATATTATTGAGTGGTTTTAAAGTATAATTAGAATATATTTTTACCATTTTATCCAATGGTGTTCATTAGAATTAATTTCACTTTGAAATTGGACATAAAGAATTGTCAATCTTTTGATATATATTGTTTCCTAAAAACACGCTATTTGTTGTGACAGTGGGAATTAATTATAAAATTAATTAATGAAACTTATATATTTGGAAATTTTTAAAATAGAAATCATTTTTGAATTCGTAATATCAATTATAGCTTCGGGTAAAATTTTGGCATTGTTCTGAAAAACTTCAATTTTTGATGAATAGTGAAACCACTAGGTGGTAGTTAAAAAAACTGAATTTTTCATAAAACATAATTTTACCGCTTCTGTGAATGGAATTTTGAAAATCTGAGAGACACGGTTAATATCAAGTAGTAAAATGTGGTTCAATGAGATTAAATAATTTTTGGTGAATAGTAACTTTTTACTTTTATTTAACACGGTTAAAAGTAAATAGGGTAATTAAGGGTAAAAAGGATATTAATATTACCCTAACACATGTCCTAATTCTATTGGACAAGTTTATCTCGACCAAAAACTACATTAGGAATAAAATATTATCATTTCGGTCCACTTGGATTATATTCGAACATTTATTATTATTTAATTCGAAGAAGAGTTAAATTAGTTAAAATCAATGTTTATTTACTAAAACATTTTTAATACAAGGTTATGAATAAGATAAAATCGATTGTAAATATTCATTAGAAATCTAAAAATATTTCCTACTTAATGATATTTTATTTATAATTTTTAGACAATAAATAAAATAATTTATTTATGACACAATGATGATGCAGTAATTACCATAATAGTGAAAAATTAAAATAAGTGATATTATAAATACCCAAATAAATATAATTTGAGACTTTTTATGAATTAAACTAATTTTATAGGTTAATATGACATGTTAGGATTGAATTGAGTAGCTTTGATCAAAGTAATAATTCTATTATTATTTTCACAAAAATCAATTATTGAATAGTGTCAAAATTGACATAAAAGAGTTTTTATAACAAATATTATATTATTAATTGATATTAAATTCCTAAAAATCTAATGTTCGGCCACGAGACTTATATAATGATATGTGTATCATTAATGGACCACTTGGGGGTCTCTTGGATGTATATAGTGAGTTTATTAACCATATAAAATAAAAATACAAAGAGACATTGTAAAGGTGAAACTAATTAACTAAGAGTTAATACTTAAAGATAAGGTTAATATAGTAACCCAAACCTGTCTAAATTCTATTGGTTGAGTGTTTTTCGACCCATACCCACCATAACCTTTAAATAATACACTTTTGAGAAATTAGAAACCTAATATGAATTTATTATAAAATAATATGTTTAGCTTTTCCAAAGGTTCCCCTCACCCCTCATATAAAAAGGCATTCTCCCTTATCATTAACTCACACCTTAAAAGCCTTTTGGTTCGGACAACCTCTGCCCAAATACTCTCTCAACTTCCCTAAATTCATCCTAGAGGCCTTACTTTAGTCATAAAGCCAACTTAAGGATCCCTTTTGATCAAATCAAAAGGAAGAACCCGAAGAAGAGGTAATGATTTCACAACCCTTTTTCTAGTTCCTTTCTTCTTCCACTTCTTCTTTATTTGTTATTACCATTATAGAATAATAAATCCCATATATTATATATAATTTGATGTTATTATAAATATTTTACAACCATGTTTCAGTATTCTATACATCCTTCGAATAACATGTCACCATACGTGCGTACGTACAGCTTACCATCTCCACGTCGTGGTGTAATTGTTATTCAATAAATTATTATTTGGATGGGTATAATAATGATGTGTAATTCATGTAAATAATAAATATAACATGATAATGATTCTGTATATATGATATAACATCCAATTACATATTATTTTATTATCAAAATAATTATATTGTCGCTCGTGCGTACGTACGGACTACCGTCTCCACGAACGTGATGAGATTCATTCTCCATCGTATCCATTCAAGTATAATTATCATTTGATGATTTAAAAATAATGTTTAAGGACTTTATATAATTCTGGATATGAATAAGATACATCCTATCCATGAAAAACATTGCTTACATAACAAAACATATCAACGAAAGCGAGTAAGTTAACACCCGAAATGACGATAATACTAAGATATTATTAAAAAAGCAATGTTAAAAGATCATATATGATATCATATTAATATATATTATTCTTGTATAATTTATTAACAATTATTTCACAATTATACAGGAGGTTAACCAACCCCCAACCAAGGAAAATTACAAGGTAAGGGTTTATTTCGCAATCTCTTCTTTATCTGAGGTTGTTTATACGTAATAATCTACTGGGATCTCTTTATCATCCACATCCATGTTTCTTAAAAAAGGTTTTCAAAACATTATTACTATTTTAAAGAATATGGGTAAAAGTCATTTATACCCTTGTTTGACTTTTTATAAGAGGTTTATGAAGGAATCTTTCCGTCGTTTTCCAAACAAGGTTCTTTTTAACCTTTTCGATAGAATTAAGGTAAGAATGTTTTTTTAACTTATACGGAGAGTACGGCTATTTTCCGCCGTTATAAAATCATTGAAGCTTCCCTTACAAGATTATAAGAATATTTTAAAATAAAATGTTATATTTTATAAATATATGACTCTTAAATGATTTCAAAATAGAAAGAGATATTTCTCTAAAAAGAGTTTTGATTTCATCTATGTCAACATCCTTTGATAGATTTTACGCTTATTTGAAGTTGATTTATTATGATACAAAACTTCTATATTGTATTGAAGGTTTTGTGATATGTTCGACTGTGGATGTGTTATTTTTATACCATTCATGGTTTATGGATGAAGTGTTTACATTTTGTATGCTAGTTTTAATACAAATGTTTATGTTATGTTTAAACCTTTTCATATGGGAATGCATTGAACATAATATGTGACGGGTGGAGCCTGCAATAGCTCCTCGATGCA
Organism: Viscum album; assembly: GCA_963277665.1. Lineage (NCBI taxonomy): Eukaryota > Viridiplantae > Streptophyta > Magnoliopsida > Santalales > Viscaceae > Viscum > Viscum album. Next base: position 405,755,628 of record OY728129.1, on the reverse strand, counting down.
TCGGTAGGTCTCATGAGACAAACTAGTGTCTTGGCACAAGGCCTTGACAAAATCTTATTTGTAGTCTTGGCATGAGGCCTTGGCTATGTGGTTATGATAGTCTGGCATTATGCATTCCATCATTATGAAAGTGGTTATTGATACTGCATGTGATTATTCGATTAGTAGAATATCCATGTGAATAAGTAAATGGCATTATTTCATTTTATTTTTTCCATACTATGTTTATGTTTAAGTTTAAAAGGCATTTGTTTTAGTTATACATTGCCTTCAATGTTTATTCTTATTTATGAATGTTTCTGTATATTGTTATCCTTACTGGGCATTTGAGATCACCCCTTTTCTATGTTTTATTTTTCCCAGGATGTGAAGAAATAATTTATGAATGACCTGCAGGGATAATATGAGGGGATAAGAGTGTGGACTATAGAGACTTTGTTGTTATAGTTTTCATTTTTATGATATAATGTTAAACTTTATTAATGTATCTAGTTATTCCAAGGCTACTAAACTAATCCGTCTTTTGAGACTTGATCTTTCTTGTGATCATGACAATGTTATGTAATAATGCACTGACTCTGGGTAACTGGGGTTTGGGCGTTACAGTTGGTATCAGAGGAAGTTTAGTACAAACCTTGGAAGCTAGATTTAGATAAACTCTGATTAGAGCACATAGATTTAAGATGGACTTTGATGATTAGTATAGAAGAACTTCCTAGAATTTTGGTATTATAGAGATTTTGTGAGTTTTCCGAGAAATACATCCCTGTCTGGATATGAGCAGGTAGAGGCAGCTCTGGCATAGATGTACCTAGGGGTAAAACCCGAAAACACCACTTTGAGCTAGACTCGAACGGGAACTTGTGCACGACAACGGGCCTTGCTGCACTCTTGGTTACGACACACCTGAGGGATATGCTTAGGATAAATCTCATTTTCTTTACAAATAATTATGAAAGTTTTCTGAGTATATACTTCCTCAAAGAAAACATTTTTATGATTATGGATTATATCCATAAATAATTCAATTTATGTTAAGTGTTTTATAAGTATGGAATTATGTATTTTGATTCATAAACTGATCTAGTTTATGCCATTGTTTAGAAATGGTGCCTAGTGGAAGAAATGGAAACTGTATCAATGCACGCACTCCATGTAGGGATTTCCCTCCTACTCAAGATAATTATAGTGGAGCTAGTGATGCAACTGGTGCTGATCAGCTAATCACCATACTGGGAAAACTCACTCGGGTTATGAATAATAACCATACCCGTATGGAGCACCCTGATCCGTAGTGTGGAGGATCAATGTTAGATCACTTCATGAGGAAACAACCACCAACGTTCAATGGGAGTAAAAATCCCTTAGTAGCTGAGAAATGGATAAATTTCCTAGAGAAAATATTTTAGGCTTTGGGGAGTATTGAAAGGGAAAAAGTTATCATGGCAGTTTACTGCCTCGCTGGAGATGCTGATCAATGGTGGTCATTGATTCAAAACATGAAGGAAGATGATGAAGTATCAAGTATGGAATGGAGGGAGTTCAAAGATCTATTTTTAGAAAAATAATTTCCTCGTGACCATCGAGAAGATATGGAAAGGCAATTTCTGAGTCTGAGACAAAAGGAGGATGAGAATGTCGCAAAGTATGAGGCTAACTTTACAAGTTTATCAAGGTATGCTGGAGATTATATATTTAACCCAAGAAGTAAGATTGATCATTTCTTTGATGGGTTAAAACCATTTCTCTGTCGAGCATTAGTCTCACAATCCTTTTCATCGTACGAAGACATTGTCTCATGTGTTATCAAGACTGAAAAGGAATTCTCTAAGTCTTATGACTTTAAAGAAAATCAAGAGAAGAAGAGATCTGCTGATCAATATCAGAATTGAAATAAGGGGAATAAGGGAAATGTTGAGTATCCATCCTATGGTAAATGTGGGAAGAAACACCCTGGTACTTGCTTAAAGGTAATGAGTGTCTGTTACAAGTGTGGTGAAAAAAGCCACCAAGCTCGTGATTGCAAAGGGAAGAAGGAAGCTACCATTGTTCAGTGCTACAATTGCAGGGAGATGGGACATTATACAAATGAATTTCCTAAGTGTTAGGGGAACTTACCTCAATAAAGGCCAAGGGATCAAGTCCATTCTTATGTTATCACTACTGCTGAGGTAGAAGCTCCGAAAGACATGGTGGCAGGTAATTTAATGGTTTCCTCAAGTTTAGCAAATGCATTATTTGATTCTGGATCATCGCATTGTTTCATATCTTCCCAGTTTTCTAAGAAAATTAGATATTTCCAATTTGATTTAACAAGGGATTTGTCAGTTAAAACTCCTAAGGGAAGTATCATTGCAACAATGTTTTGTGAATCAGTCCCCATTAGAGTACATAAATGTTCTGTATCTGCTAATCTCATCGTCATACCTATGATTGAGTTTGATATAATCCTCAGTATGGACTGGCTTTCGGACTATGATGTGAAGATTTATTGTAAGAAGAAGGAGGTTAAGATTTTTGATGATGATGATGAGAAACACCTTATATTTAGAGAAGAATCGTCACCACCTAATTCTTATCTAGATCCACCCCCAATAGCTCAACTAAATTCAATTATTGGGGAGGAAGAGAATGAAATGACTGTGGGCGAGGAAATGAATGTTCAAATAGAGGATGTACCTGTTGTGAAAGAATATGTAGATGTATTTCTAGAAGATTTACCTGGAAATCCTCTAGAACGAGAAGTTGAGTTTTCCATTTATTTAATTCATGGATCAAAGCATATATCGAAGACCCCTTATATAATGGCCACTGTGGAATTAGTCGAACTAAAGAAACAACTAGAGGAATTGAGTAATAAAGGATTTATTCGCCCTAGTGTTTCTCCATGGGGAGCCCCTGTTCTCTTTGTTAAAAGGAAAGATGGATCTTTGAGGTTATGTATCAACTACTGGGAGATCAATGCTATAACAATAAAGAACAAGTATCCCCTACCTCGCATTGATGATCTATTTGACCAACTGCATGGAGATCAATACTTTTCAAAGATTGACCTTCGATCTGGATACCATAAGTTGTGTGTGAAGAAGGAAGACATTCCAAATACAGCATTTCGAACCAGGTAAGGGCATTACGAGTTTTCAGTAATTCCTTTTGGATTGACTAATGCACCCTCTGTATTCATTGATCGGATGAATAGAGGTTTCAAGGAATATCTCGATGAATTTGTGGTGGTATTTATTGATGATATCTTGGTATACTCCAAAATCTATGAAGATCACGAAAATCACTTGCGCATTATCCTGAAGACTCTGAGAAGACATGAATTATATGGGAAGTTTAGTAAGTGTGAATTTTGGCTTCAGGAGATTTCTTTTCTTGGCCATATTGTCTATAAATATGGAATCTCTGTTGATCCTTCTAAAACCAAGGCAATCCAAGAATGGACAGCACCTATGAATATAACTGAGGTACGTATTTTTATTGGTTTAGCAGGTAATTATCGACATTTCGTCCAGAATTTTCCCTGATTGGCTAACCTATTAACGAAGCTCACACGTAAAGGGGTTAAATTTGTTTGGACAAAAGAGTGTGAAGAATTTTTTGAAGAACTGAAGAGGAGATTAGTCAATGCTATTATATTGACTCTACCATCAGGAAATTATGGGTTCGTTATTTATAGTGATGCATCGAAGAAAGGACTTGGTTGTGTTCTTATACAGAATACTCGGGTTATTGCCTATGCATCACGACAGTTGAAAATTAATGAGAAAAACTATCCTACTCATTCTCTTGAGTTAGAAGTTGTGATCTTTGCTTTGAAGATATGGAGGCACTACCTCTGTGGTGAAAAATGTGAGATTTATACTGATCAAAAGAGTTTGAAGTATATTTTCTCACAAAAAGAACTCAACATGAGGCAAAGGATATGGCTTGAATTACTCAAGGATTATGATTGTACGATACACTACCACCCGGGGAAAGCAAACAAGGTGGAAGATGCTTTGAGCAGAAAAGATCATGGATTTTTGAACAATATGAGAATTGAAAGGGATACAATTTTCATGGATCTAGTGAAGATGGACATTGGAATAACCAGGGAAGGTGAAACATCAATGCTTTTTCAAATGGTTACAAAACCATCATTACTAAAAAAGATTAAGATTTCTCAGACCGATGATGAAGAATTTCAAAAGAAGATTAAAGCTGTGAATGATGGGAGATTGAGAGACTTTGTGTATGAAGAAGTAATTTTTAAATTCGGGAAGAGACTTTTTGTTCCTGATATACCTGATCTAAAAAGGAAATTGCTGGATGATGCTCATAGTTACAATTTCTTTATACACCCTAGGAGCACCAAAATGTATAGATATTTGAAAGAAAATTTTTGGTGGGACAAAATGAAGAGAGAAATTTCAGATTTTGTGTCAAGATGTATGGTTTGTCAACAAGTGAAAGCTGGAAGGCAACAGCCTGGTAGAGTATTGCAACCTCTTCCCCTACCTGAGTGGAAATGGGATAATATCACAGTGGACTTTGTCATGGGACTACCAAAGACTACTAGAAGGAATGATGCAATATGGGTTATTGTTGATCATCTTACAATGTCAACACATTTTCTTGCTATAAGAGAAGATCTACCACTGGAACGTCTAGAAAGACTATATATTGATGAAGTTGTGAGACTTCATGGAGTACCCCTATCTATTGTTTCTGATTGTGATCCCCGTTTTACTTCAAGATTTTGGAAAAAGTCTTCAGAAACCCTTGGATACTGAACTTCATTTGAGCACTACCTACCACCCTCAGACAGACGGACAATCAGAACGAACTATTCAAACCTTAGAAGACATGTTGAGATCTTTCTCACTTGACTTTCAGGGTATGTGGGGTCAATATTTACCTCTGCTAGAATTTTCCTATAACAATAGCTTCCATTTGAGTATTCAAATGGAACCATATGAAGCGTTATATGGAAAGAGATGTCGCACACCAACCTGTTGGGATGACGTTGGTGAAAGAAAACTTGTAGGTCCAGAACTGGTGGACGAAACAATGGAAAAGGTGAAGGCAATCCAAAATCACATCAAAGCAGCTCAAAGTAGGCAGAAGAGCTATGCCGATAATCGAAGGAAGGATTTTTAATTTCAAGTCGGTGATCATGTTTTTCTGAAGGTATCTCCACGGAAGGGACTCATACATTTTGGTAAGAAAGTTAAATTGAGTCGCAGGTACATCGGACCTTTCGAAATTCTAGAACGAATTGGGGTTGTAGCTTACCGATTGGAAATGCCGCCAAGTCTCTCCAAAGTTCACGATGTGTTCCACGTATCTCTATTAAAGAAATACATTCCTGACCCAACGCATGTACTCACCTATGAGGAATTAGAACTGGAACCCGATCTGTCTTATTACGAAGAGCCCTTCAGGATCCTTGATATGAGAGAACAAGTACTGAGAAACCGGATGACGCGTCTGGTAAAAGTTCTATGGTGAAACCATAAGATGGAAGAGGCATCGTGGGAACCCGAGGAACTTATGATGAAGAACCACTCGAGTCTTTTCATACAGTATTATTCTAGAAATTTTGAGGAAAAAATTATTTGAAGGAGAGGAGAATGTAACACCCCAAGCTTCTACGGTACGCTTCTCTTTGAATAATGTGATAGCGTGTGTTGTACGCAACATCGAGTCCTAACACACCACAACCAATCAAACTAGCCGTTATGAATAGTAATACCTACCTTTTGAAATTATATATATTTTATATTTCAAAATAAACTTCATTTTTGGATTCATAATATCAAAATTTTCCTAAGTTGAATTTTTTGTATTTTTCTGAGATCTTCCAATTTTTTTGAATAGTGAAAAATACTTAAAAACCCCTTTTTTAATCAAAATAATTTATAATAATAAATTATATTATTGAGTGGTTTTAAGGTATAATTTTAATATATTTTTACCATTTTATCCAATGGTGTTCATTAGAATTAATTTCACTTTGAAATTGGACATAAACAATTGTCAATCTTTTGATATATATTGTTTCTTAAAAATGCGCTATTTGTTGTGACAGTGAGAATTAATTATAAAATTAATTAATGAAACTTATATGTTTGTAATTTTGTAAAATAGACATCATTTTTGAATTTGGAATATCAATTATAGCTTAGGGTAAAATTTTGGCATTGTTCTGAAAAACTTCAATTTTGATGAATAGTGAAACCACTAGGAGGTAGTTAAAAAAACTGAATTTTTCATAAACCTTAATTTTACCACTTCTGTGAATGGAATTTTGAAAATCCAAGAGAAATGGTTAATATCAAGTAGTAAAATGTGGTTCAATGAGTTGAAAATAATTTTTGGTGAATAGTAACTTTTTACTTTTATTTACCACGGTTAAAAGTAAATAGGGTAATTAAGGGTAAAAAAGATATTAATATCACCCTAACACATGTCCTAATTCTATAGGAAAAGTGTACCTCGACCAAAAACAACCTTAGTAATAAAATATTATCATTTAGGTCCACTTGGATTAGATTAGGATATTTATTATTATTTAATTCAAAGAAGAGTTAAAAGAGTTAAAATCAAAGTTTATTGACTAAAACATTTTTAATATAGGGTTATACATAAGATAAATTCGATTGTAAATATTAATTAGAAAGATAAAAAGATTTACTACATAATTTTATTTTATTTATAATTTTGAGACATTAAATAATGTAATTTATTTATGACACAATTATGATGCAGTAATTACCATAATAGTGAAAAATTAAAATAATTGATATTATAAATACCCAAATAAATATAATTTGAGACTTTTTATGAATTACAATAATTTTATAAGTTAATATTACATGTTAGTATTGACATAAGTAACGTTTTTTGAAGTAATAATTCTATTATGATTTTCAAAAAAAATAGTTTATTGAATAGTGTCAAAATTGACATAAAAGAGTTTTTAAAACAATATTATATTATTAATTGATATTAAATTCCTTTAAAGATAAGGTTTGGAAAAGAGACTTATATAAGGATAGGGGTATCATTAATGGACCACTTGGGGGTCTCTTGGATGTATATAGTAAGTTTATTAACCATATAATATAAAAATACAAAGAGACATTGTAAAAGTGAAACTAATTAACTAAGAGTTAATACTTAAATATAAGGTTAATATAGTAAACCAAAACTGTCTAAATTATATTTTTTGAGTCTTTTTAGACTCATACCCACATTATCCTTTAAATAATCCACTTTTTATCCATTAGAAACCAAATATGAATTTATTATAAAATAATATTTCTAGCTTTTCCAGAGGTTCCCCTCACCCCTCTTATAAAAGGGCACTCTCCCTTCTCATTAACTCACACCTTAAGAGCCTTTTGGTTCTGCCAAACTCAGCCCAAATACTCTCTCAACTTCCCTCAATTAATCTTAGAGGCCTTCCTTTAGTGAGAAATCCAACTTAAGGAGCCCTTTTGATCAAATCAAAAGGAAGAACTCGAAGAAGAGGTAATGATTTCACCACCTTTTCTCAAGTTCCTTTCTTCTTCCACTTCTTCTTTCTTTGTTATTACCATTCTAAAATAATAAATCAAGTATATTATATATACTTTGATTTTATTATAAACATTTTACAACCATATTTCAGTATTCTATCCATCCTTTGAATATCATGTCACCATACGTGCGTACGTACAGCTTACCGTCTCCACGTCGTGGTATAATTGTAATTCAAAAAATTATTATTTGGACGGGTATAATAATGATGTGTAATTCATGTAAATAATAAATATAACATGATAATGATAATTTATATATGATATACCATCCAATTACATATTATTTTATTATCAAAAGAATGATATTGTCGCTTGTGCGTACGTACGGACTATCGTCTCCACGAACGCGATGAGATTCATTCTCCATCGTATCCATTCAAGTATAATTATCATTTGATGATTCAAAAATAATTTTTAAGGACTTGATATAATTATGGATATGAATAAGATACATCCTATCCATGAAAAACATGGCTTACGTAACAAAACATATCAAAGAAAGCGAGTAAGTTAACACCCGAAACGACGATAATACTAAGATATTATTAACAAAGCAATGTTAAAACATCATATATGATATCATATTAATATATATGATTCTTGTATAATTTAATAACAATTATTTCACCATTATATAGGAGGTTAACCAACCCCCAACCAAGGAAATGTACAAGGTAAGGGTTTATTTCGCAATCTCTTCATTATCCGAGGTTGTTTATACATAATAATCTACTGGGATCTCTTTATCATCCACATCCATGTTTCTTAAAAAAAAATTCAAAAAATTATTACTATATTACAGAATATGGGTTAAAGTCATTTATAGCATTTTTTGACATTTTATAAGTGTTTTATGAAGGAATCTTTCTGTCGTTTTCCAAACAAGGTGCTTTTTAACCTTTTCGACAGAATTATGGTAAGAATGTTTTTTTAACTTATACGGTGAGTACGGCTATTTTCCACCGTTATAAAATCGTTGAAGCTTCCCTTACAAAATTATAGTAATATTTTCAAATAAAATGTTATATTTTATAAATATATTAATCTTAAATGATTTCAAAATAGAGAGAGATATTTCTCTAAAAAGAGTTTTGACTTCATCTATGTCAACATCCTTTGATGGATTTTACGCTTATTTGAAGTTGATTTATTATGATACAAAACATATATATTGTATTGAAGGTTTTGTGATATGTTCGATTATGTATGTGTTATTTTTATACCATTCATGGTTTATGGATGAAGTATTTACATTTCGTATGCTAGTTTTAATACGAATGTTTATGTTATGTTTAAACCTTTTCATATGGTAATGCATTGGACTTAACATGTGACGGGTGGAGCCTGCTATAGATCCTCGATGCATCGGTAGGTCTCATGAGACAAACTGGTGTCTTGGAACAAGGCCTTGACAAAATCTTATTTTTAGTCTTGGCACGAGGCCTTGGCTATGTGGTTATGATAGTCTGGCATTATGCATTCCATCATTATGAAAGTGGTTATTGATATTGCATGTGATTATTCGATTAGTAGAATATTCATGTGAATAAGTAAATGGCATTATTTCATTTTATTTTTGACATACTATGTTGAAGTTCAAGTTTAAAAGGATTTTGTTTTAGTTATACATTGCCTTAAAGGTTTATTCTTATTTATGAATGTTTTCCCTATATTGTTATCCTTACTGGGCATTTGATCTCACCCCTTTTCTATGTTTTATTTTTCCCAAGATGTGAAGAAATAATTTATGAATGACCTGAAGGGATAGTATGAGGGGATAAGAGTGTGGACTATAGAGACTATGTTGTTGTAGATTTCATTTTTATGATGTAATGTTAAACTTTATTAATGTATCTAGTTATTCCAAGGCTACTAAACTAATCGGTCCTTCGAGACTTGATCTTTCTTGTGATCATTCCAATGTTATGTAATAATGCACTGACTCTGGGTAACTGGGGTCGGGGCGTTACATCCCCCCCATAAAATTCCATATTTTCCCTCCTGTAGATTACCACGTATCTTTATCTACCACATTATGCATTAAAAAGGTGATGATACCTCAAACTCGATGGTCAGAAACGTTTCATTGTGGGACTTCGTGGGACAAAGGTTGATTATTAGAGGTACTGTCATCTCATTTATAGTCTGAATTCTCCACTTTAGAAGGTCGACACCATCTCCTTCTTGGCCAATAGGAAAAAACCTATTCTGATCTTTCAGGCCTATAATATATTCATTGGAATGCAATTCCTTGTTGATGTTTGGGTTTTCCTTGAATTAGATCCTCGAAATTATCCAGATTCCACCTGAACCAGGAAATGTGCATCCTCTTCGTCAGGGATGTTGTAATAACCTATGATTTTATGAAAATATTTTTTTTCAATTTCTTATTTTATACGCAAAGGAATCTTTCACTGCACACAACACTAGCTTGGCTTGCGTTACACGCAAGGGAAACCTTCTTTGGTAGCTTGCGTTGTACGCAATACCGAGTTTCACTAAACAATGATATATTATTATAATATTATAAACCAGTTTTTATGAATATTATAAAATTAATTTTGAATTTTATAACATTATAATTCATCTTAAACATTTTCTAGAATGAGGTATCAAAACAAAATCAGTTTTTCGGATAAAAGAAGTATTTTTCAAAAAATGATGTTTTACCGCCTTTTGATGGGGCACCCATTTTAAATCTAATTTTTGACAAGTTTATCAGTTCAATTTGAAAAAATAAAATTCTTATTTGGAGTCAGGATATAAAAATTTACTTTGGATAAATTTTTCATATTATTCTGACAAATTTCATATTTTAATGATTAGTAAAAACACACTATATTTTTCTTAAAAAAAAAAATTTCCTAAAGATAATTTATATGGATAAATTATTAAAATATAAAGTTTTTAATGTATATATAGAATTTATTTTCACCATTTAATATAATTTATGTCATTATCATAAATTTTACATTGAGTTCATAGGTAAAAACATTTCAATATTTGACAATGTTTTAACTTTTAAAACCCGTTTTTCATAACAATGGACTTAATTTAAAATTAATTACTACAACTTCTATGTTTTGAATTTTGAAAAAGGGATTTCATAATTGGATTCATTGAGTCCAAATTATTTTAATAGTTTACTTTTATTTTTTTAACATTATGAATAGAAACTACAGTATTTTTTATTTACTACAATTAAAGGAAAATCGGGTAATTAAGGGTATAAATAAGATTATAAAATTACCCTAACACCAGAAAAAAAATTTATTGGATGAATAAAACTAGATCCATATCACATAAGGGTAATATTAGATTCTTTTCATGAACTATTGACCATGAAAATGATATAATTGTAATTAAAACCAAAGAAAGTGACACCATGTCACTCTCTTATATCTTATAAGTGTAATAATTTAAATTTAGTGATACAATTAATAAAACATAAAACATGAGTAGTATTGAGAAATATAATAAAATTATCTACATCATGTGAATTTATTTATAATTTTTAGTGATTAAATAATTATCATTAATGATGACACAATAGTGAAGTGGAAGTTATTTTATTGATTGAAATATAAAATAAATGGTTTTAAAAATATTAAAATAAATATTATATGAACTATTTAATGTGATCCAAGAATTTTCTAGAAGACTATGAAATGTTAGGAATATATTAAATATATTTTTGAATATATCCTCTGTGTAGATTTTTTATAAATTAAAATAAATGAATAGTGTCAAAATTTACACTATTGTTATTTTATAAAGATAACATATTATAAAATGGTTTAAAAATCACATAAATATTTAAAAATTATAAATTAAAATTTATGTCGTCGAAAATTTAATAAATTATCTAATTATGGACAATTAACATCACATAAGTAATTATTTATAACAATTTAAAATTTATAATCTTATTACCAAAAATAAAATTAAATGGATTAAATAAGGATAAATCAAGTTGATAATATTTAAAATAAATTAGAAACATATCTAAATTTTATTGGTTGATGATATTACAACCCTATCTCATCTAATCTTCGTATTTGAGTCATTTTGAAATTTTTTATGTGGGTTTTGAATTTATTATAAATTAATATTTTTGAGGTTTCCAAAGGTGCCCCTCTCCTCCCTTATAAAAGGGAACCTCCTTCCTCTCATCTTTCCACAACATTGAGCCTTAAATCTTGAAAACACCCTTCCCATTACTCTTCAAAACTCCCCTAGTAATATTCTAGATTTCATGGTCTTCTTCAAAGACCAACATTAGTGCCCTAATAGGAGGTTAAGAAGAGGCGCGTCAAAGAAGAGGTAATATCCTTTACCGGTTCGTTTCAAAATAATTCACCTTATACTTCTTCTTCTTTATTTGTTTAATCATAAATTAATAACATAAGTATCAATAATATTATGATATGTTATTATAAATATTAAACAACCCAATTTTACATTCTATCCATCCTACGGAAAATGAAATCACCGCACGTGCGTACGTACGGAATACCGTCTCCATGTCGTGGTGTAATCTATTTTCCACCACCACCTTTGATGGATGGGTATAATGGTGTAAAGAATAACTATATATTATTATAATAACATGATACTAATTATGAGACATTCCATCATCCACTATAATACCATTCAATAATTATAGTAACGATATCATCACTCATGCGTACGTACAACCTACCGTCTCCACGATGTGATACGACTCATTCTACATGATCTTCATTAAAACATGATTATATAAATGAATTTAATGAATAAATATGATATATATTACACAAATACCATTCTGTAAATGAGTTATCTATCACCTAAAAATATAAATAAGAATTTATTCTACAAAACATGCATAAGAACATAAAGCAATGAACACCCGAATAACAAGTAACAATGAAATACTACTAATAATAAGATAAGGACGTGACCATATATGATATCATAACAATGAATATGATTCTGTAATAAGTCAATTACATTATCTAAATCAATATACATGAGTTTCAGATACGTATAAAGCATATCAGACCTAAGGTAAGGGAAAATCTCACCATCTCATTTTTTTTCCGAGATTGTTTATGCTTCATATTTTACTAGGGCATATTTATCATCCACATTAATGTTTTCTCAATATGTAATATTATTTATATCCTCCTATAATTTTTTAAATCCAATTTTACCTATTGGGGAATTTTTAGTAAAAGATATGAAAGGAATCTTTTGTCGTTTTCAGTACGAGATACTTTTTGACTTTTCCTACAAAAGTACAAGAAGAATGTTTTTTTAACATATACGACATGAATGGATTTTTATGATTCCATAGAACATTATTTCCATGAATCATCCTTTAAATGTTTTCAAGTTTATTTTTAATTAACTTCTTCTGGTTTAAAATTTTATGACATGTTAAGAAAGGAAAACAAATTTGAAGTAGAAAGGATATTTTCCTTAAGAATGGAGTTCAAGTGTTTTATCAAAATAATTTTTCCATCTAAGATAATATATGGTTATGTTTCTATCCCTATTATTACATTGATTTGATTATGTTATGATGGAATTATTTTTATGAAGTCCTTTATCTTATATTAATTGTTTTATGATGTCACGATTTTTAAGAATCCCATTTTTATTACATTGGTTATGCTATGATGTATGATTTATGATTTATGATTTTGTGGCACACATAAGAATGGTTTCATTTTTAGATGGGTGGGACCTATATCTCCCTCCAATTCATTGGGTAAATAATTATATCTCATGAGATAGACATGGCTGGAATGACAAGTTAACCCGGTTCAGTGATACTGGACTGGAACGAGGAGTGAACTTGGTTCAAAAATGGACTTCGTCCGCTTTGATAGTCTTGACAATGAGTCTTGACAAATAAGAAATTATTTTCTATGATTATGTGTGTATGCCAAAAAGTTTCATGTTTTATGTTATGATTATTGGGATTACATTTCACTACTATGATTTTTCCCATGTTATGATATTATGATCTCTTTTGAATGTTAAGATTATCAAGATGTTATGTTCTAATGAATATGATGTGATTGATATTTCTTTTTTTACCCTTAATGAGCATTTGAGCTCACCCTTTTGTATGTTTTCTTTTCCCCAGGTTAGGAAGAAGGGTATTAAGTAGGATATTCCAAAAGGGACTCTAGATATGACGAAATAAATGGGAGACAATGTAGATGCCTTATGAACCAGTTGTTTATGTTTACCAATTTCTAAAGACACTGTACCTATACGGTCCTATCATGGTTTTGTTATATGTTGTAATAAGTATACTTCAATTATGAAGTATTAATAATGTATGTAAAGTATGGGTCGTTATAGTTGGTATCAGAGGAAAGGTATAGTCAACCTTTGGAAACTAGGATGTGAAAGCCTTAGTAATAACCCTAAGGATATGTCTAAGAATAGAACACAATATTAGTGTTTTAGAAATGGCCATGAATAACCTATGATAAGACCTTAAGTGTGAAATTTTATTCTTGATTATGCGGTTTTCCTATTATGATTAGTGCTTCTCACACTATGCTTATTGGTTTTAGTCAATGGCTGGAACCCGAATGAACCATGTTAATGCTGAATGCGATGGGCAATGAAATGAATGTCCCCCTGAGCAACCAAAAATTATGGGAGATGGAATAAAAAATCTTGTAGTCATGCTCACACAACTTTCTCATGCTATGAATCATGAATGACTTCCAAACGAGCAAAGGAAAGAGCAAAATTCTGTTGAATCCTTCATGAGGCAGCGTCTACCTTCATTCAGCGGGTCTTCTGATCCATTAGTGACTGAACAATGGATTAGTACCACTGAAAAGATATTTTTAGTCTTGAAATTTTCTAAACATGATAAAGTCATCTTAGCAGTATATCGTTTGGAAGGTCAAGCTGATCAATGTTTTAATCTTATCAAGAATACGAGGCAAAAAGACGAAATTGAGTCCATGGAATGGGATGAGTTCTAGAACTTATTTTTCAATAAGTACTTCCGTTGCATTCTTTGAACAAAATATGGAGAAGTAATTTCTTGAACTAAAGAAAAAGGATGATGAATTGGTTGGTACCTATGAAGCAAATTTTACAAGACTTGAAAGGTATGATTCTGAAATTATTATCCAACCTGAGAGTAAGACCGATCGATTCTTTAGTGTCTTAAAACCAAGTCTTTGAAGGTCATTAGCCATAAGGGACCCAAATAGCTACGAGGAAATTGTTCGATGTGCTCTCAAGGTTGAGATGGGGATTGGAGTAAGCCATCAATCATATGGGTTTGATAAGAAGAGGAAAATGGAATTCAAAGGGAAATATAAAGACAACACTGAAAAGAAGATGATTTTTCCCTTATGCTCAAAGTGTGGAAAGAAACATGGATGTAATTTTCTTAAAGGGACAAGTAAATGTTTCAATTGTGGAATAGAAGGTCATTGGGTATTTGAATGCTGTAATGATGGGAAAAAGATTTCTAGTGATGTGAACAAAGAAAAGTCTACATAGAATGAACCACCTACACTTCAATGTTACAAGTGCAAGGAAATGGGGGATTATTCTAATCAATTCCATAATCCAAGGGTCGTTTATGATGATCGACATCAACAAACTATTAAGTCCAAAGACAAAGGATTGTCACATGAAATTTCTATCGGATATGTGGAGTATGATAATGAAGTGCTTAAAGGAACACTTAACATCCACTCTAAATTAGAAAATGTTTTATTCGATTCTGGATACACCAACTCTTTTATTTTTGAAGAATTTTCTAAGGGTATTGTTGTACTACCTCAACAATTAGATGTTGAGTTATCTGTGAAAACTCCTAATGGCACAACGGCTGCATCAAAAGTTTATAATTCTTCTACAACTAACGTTTGTGGGAAAGTGCTTCCTGCAAATCTTGTGATCCTTACTATAGTAGAATTTGATGTGATTCTTGGCATGGATTTTCTTTCATTATATGGAGCTCATATCGACTGCCAAAGAAGGGAAGTCACATTTCATATTCTTGATAAATATATGATAATCTATTGATGTAAGGATGAATATAACCTTCCAGTGGAAATTTCATCCATATTATGGGTCTTGATTCCAATAAATGCAGGTTATTTATCTCAAATCGTTGGAGAGAAACTCATGATTAAGAATATGCCCATTGTACGAGAATTTTATGATGTCTTTCCAGATGAATTGTCTGGTCTTCCACTAAATCGTGAAGTTGTGTTTTCAATAGAACTCATACCAGGTGCTATGCCCATTTCAAGGACACCATATATAATGGACCTAATTGAGATGCAGGAATTGAAGAAGAAACTCGAAGAGAATATTGATAAGGGATTCATGTTCCCAAGTGCATCACCTTGGGGAGAACCTGTTCTATTTGTTAAGAAGAAAGATGGATCAACGAGACTCTACATTGATTATCGAGAACATAACAAGATCACCATCAAGAACAAATATCCTCTCCCATGCATTGATGACTTAGTTGACCAACTATGTGGAGCTCAATACTTTTCCAAGATTGATCTTCATTCAGGGTATCATCAATTAAGGGTCAAAAGGGAGGATATACCAAAGACAGCTTTTGGTACAAGGTATGGACACTATGAATTTATAGTGATGCCATTTGGTCTTACTATTTCCACTGCTATCTTCATGGATCTAATGAATAGATTCTTTAGAGACTATCTTGATCAGTTTGTGGTAGTCTTTATAGATGATATTCTTGTCTATTCAAAGATAAAGGAAGAACATTAAGATCACTTGAGAATTGTATTAAAGACCCTAAGAAAGGAGAATCTTTATGCCAAATTTACCAAGTGTGAATTTTGGATTCTAAAAGTTTCATTTCTGGGTCACATAATCTCAAAAGAGGGGATATCTATGGATCTAGCAAAAACAGAGGTTATCGAAAGATGGTCGAAACCAACAAAAGTAACTCAGATCTGAATATTTATTGGTTTGGCTGGATATTATCGACATTTTGTGAATGAATTTTCACAATTATCTAATCCACTCACCAGTTTTACTAAAAAAGGAGTTAAGTTCGTTTGGAAGGATGAATGTGAAGAGAATTTCAAGGAGTTAAAAAGAAGGTTATCTAGTTCACCTGTGCTCACACTGCCTTGTAGTGGAGAAAGTTTTGTGATCTACAGTGATGCATCTAAGAAGGGATTGGGGTGTGTTCGCATGAAAAACGATATGGTGATAGCTTATGCCTCACGACAGTTGAAAATCCATGAGCAAAATTACCCAACTCATGCTTTTGAATTAGCTAAGTTAATCTTTGAATTAATGATTTGGAGGCATTATCTTTATGGTGAAAGGTGTGATATTTATAATGATCATAAAAGATTAAAGTATATTTTCACACAAAATTAGATGAATATGCGCCAAAGAATATGGTTGGAGCTGATTAAGGATTACGACTACTCAATTCATTACCACCCTGGGAAAGCAAACAAGGTGGCAGATGCATTAAGTCGACAAGACCATGCTAGCTTATCCATGATGAGGATCTCAAAAGATCTAATATTTATGGATTTATAGAGGATGGATCTTTGATTTATAATGGACGTGGAAAAATATTATCTTTCTCAAATGAATGTTCAACCATCTATACATGTGAAGATTAAAGAGGAACAGAAAAAAGATGTAGAGTTACAAAAGAAGGTGAGAAATGTTCCTGAATTTCACATTGATTGTGATGAAATAATAAGATTATGGAATTTGATTTGTGTTCCTCCCATCTCGGAATTAAAGAAGGAAATATTAGATGAAGCTCATAGTTCTTCATTCTCTATTCACCCTAAAAGCACGAAGATGTATAGGGACCTGAAGGAGTACTTCTGGTGGGATGGCATGAAAAGAGATGTTGCTGAATATGTCTCTCGATGCTTGGTTTGTCAGCAAGATAAAGTTTAAAGATAGAAGTCTAAGGGGATGTTACAACCATTACCCATACCAGAATGGAAATGGGAAAACATCACTATGGACTTTGTCACTGGACTTCCTAAAACATCCATAGGCAATAATGTTATCTGGGTTATAGTTGATTGTCTTATGATTTCGGCACACATCATTGCTATTAGAAAAGATTTCATTCTTGATCAGCTTGCCAGTATATATGTGAAGGAAGTGGTAAGATTTCATGGAGTACCACTTACCATTATATCTGATCGGGATCCGAGGTTTACCTCGATGTTTTGGCGAATTCTTCAGCATACTCTAGATATAGAGTTGAGTTTTACCACTGCTTATCATCCTCAGATAGACGGTCAGTCCGAGAGGACAATTCAAACTATAGATGACATGTTGATAGCTTGCTCTATAAATTTCAAAGTTGGTTGGGATCAACAACTACCTTTGGTGGAATTTTCTTATAATAATAGCTTTCGCTTCATTGTTCAGATGGCTCCTTATGAGGCTCTCTATGGAAAGAAATTCAGAACTCCAACTTGGTGGGATGAAGTTATGGAAAGAAAGCTATTATTACCTGATCTTGTTAATGAGATGGAAAAAAGGTAATATCTATTCAACAAAACATAAGAGTAGCTCAGAGTCGACAAAAATGTTATGTCAACAACCGAAGAAAAGACCTAGAGTTTGAAGTGGGTGATAAAGTGTTCTTACGAATATCTCTATGGAAGAGAGTAATGAGACTTGGAAAGAAGGGAAAGCTGAGCCCTAGGTATATTGGTCCTTTTGAAATAATGGATCGTGTTGGGAAGGTAGCTTACCTATTGGCACTTCCACCGAATATCTCTCAAGTTCATAATGTGTTCCATGTATCTCTCCTAAGAAAGTACATACATGATCCTTCACATGTACTAAGCTCAGAAGTTGTGCCGCTGAAGCAAGATCTTTCTTATGAAGAACAACCGATAGAGATTCTGGATCGTAGTGAAAAATTTCTATGAAACAAGAACACTCACTTGGTCAAAGTTCTATCGAGGAACCACCAATTAGAAGAAGCTACATGGGAATTTGAGGATATTATGAGGGAGAGGTATCCTCATCTGTTTGTTACGAAGGGATGAAGTTCGAGGGAGAAATTCATTTTAAGGGGGGTAGAATGTAACACCCTTTGATTTTATGAGAAATATTTTTTTTTAATTTCTTATGTTATACGCAAAGGAATCTTTCACTGCACACAACACTAGTTTGGCTTGCGTTACACACAAGGGAAACCTTCTTCGATAGCTTGCGTTGTACGCAATACCGAGTTTCACTAAACAATGATATATTATTATAATATTATAAACTAGCCATTATGAATAGTATTAACTAAATTTTTAATTTTATAACATTATAATTCATCTTTCACATTTTCTAGAATGAGGTATGAAAACAAAATCAGTTTTTCGGATAAAAGAAGTATTTTTCAAAAAATACATTTTTACCGCCTTTTGATGGCGCACCGATTTTAAATCTATTTTTTGACAAGTTTATAAGTTCAATTTAACAAAATAAAATTCTTCTTTGGAATCAGGATATAAAAATTTACATTGGATAAATTTTTAATATTATTCTGACAACTTTCATATTTTAATGAATAGTAAAAACACGATATATTTTTCTTAAAAAAACCTTTTTCATCAAGATAATTTATATGATTAAATTATTAAAATTTAATGGTTTTAATGTATAAATAGAATTATATTTTTACCATTTAATATAATGTATGTCATTAGCATAAATTTTACATTGAATTCATAGGTAAAAACATTTCAATCTTTGACTATGTTTTAACTTTTAAAACTTGTTTTTCTTAACAACGAGATTAATTTTAAATTAATTACTACAACTTCTGTGTTTTGAATTTTGAAAAATGGATTCCATATTTGGATTCAGTGGTTCAAAATTATATTAATAGCTTAATTTTTTTTACATTATGAATAGTAACTACGGTAATATTTATTTACTACAGTTAAAGGAAAATCTTGTAATTAAGGGTAAAAATAAGATTATACAATTACCCTAACACCTAAAAAAATTCTATTGGATGGATAGAAGTCAACCCATATCACCTAAGGGTCAGATTAGATTTGATTCATGGACTATTGACCTTGAAAATGATATAATTATAATTAAAACCAAAGAAAGTGACAACATGTCACTCTCGTATATCTTATAAGTGTAATAATTTTAATTTAGTGATAAAATTCATAAAACTTCAAATATGAATATTCTCAAGAAATATAATAAAATTATATAACTCATGTGAATTTATTTAGAATTTTTATACATTAAATAATTATCATTAATGATGACACAACAATGAAGTTGAAATTATTTTATTGATTGAAATATCCAATAAATCATTTTAAAAATATTAAACTAAATACTATATGAACTATTTAATGTGATCCATGAATTTTCTAGATGAATATGAAATGTTAGAAATATATTAAATATTTGTTTCTAATATATCCTCTATGTAGAATTTATTTAAATTCAAATAAATGAATAGTGAAAAATTGACACTATTGTTATTTTATAAAAATAACATATTATAAAATTGTTTAAAAATCACAAAAATATTTAAAAAATATAAATTAAAATTTATATGGTAAATAATGTCATAAATTATCTAATTATGGACAATTAACAACACATAAGTAATTATTTATAACAATTTAAAATTTAGAATCTTATTACCACAAATAAAACTAAATAGAATAAATAAGGATAAATCAAGTTGATCATGTTTAAAATAAATACTCAACATGTCTAAATTTTATTGTCTGATGATATTACAACCCTATATCATCTAATATTAGGATATAAGTCATTTTTGATGTTTTTAAGTGGTGTTTGAATTTATTATAAATTAGTATTTTGGATGTTTCTAAAGGTTCCTCTCTCCTCCCTTATAAAAGGGAACCTCCTCCCTCTCCACTTTACACAACTTTGAGCCTTCAAGATCAGCCAAAACTTTCCCATTACTCTTCTAAAATCCCCTATTAATATCATAGATGTCCTGGTCTTCTTCAAATACCAACATTAGTGCCCTAATAAGAGTTTAAGAAGAGGCGGGTCAAAGAAGAGGTAATATCCTTTACCGATTCTTTCCAATTTATTTCTTCTTCTACTTCTTCTTCTTTATTTTTCTCATAAAAAATTAATAACATCAGTATAAATAATATACCTATATGGTATTATAAATATGAAACAACCCTATTTCACCTTCTATACATCCTATGGAAAATGAAATCACCACGCGTGCGAACGTACAGAATACTGTTTCCACGCTGTGGTGTAATCTGTTTTCCACCACCACCTTTCATGGATGGGTATAATGATGTAAAGAATAACTATATATGATTATAATAACATGATACTAATTCTGATACATTCTATCAACCACTCCAATAACATTCAATAATTATGGGAACGATATCATCACTTGTGCGTACGTACGGCCAACCGTCTCCACAATGTGATGCGACTCATTCTCCATGATATTTATTAAAACAAGATTATATAAATGAATTTAATGAATAAATATGATATATATTACACAAATACCATTCTGTAAATGAGTTATCTATCACCTAAAAAGAAGAATAAGAATTTATTCGACAAAACAATCATAAAAACATAAAGCAATGAACACCTAAATAACAAGTAGCAATGAAATATTACTAATAATAAGATAAGAATATGACCATATATGATATCATAACAATTAATATGATTCTATAATAAGTCAATGAAATTATTTAAATCATTATACAAGAGTTTCATATATGTACGAAGCATATCAGACCTAAGGTAAGGGAAAATCTCACAATCTCATTTTTTTATCCGAGATTGTTTATACTTCAGATTTTACTGGGGCATATTTATCATCCACATCCACGTTTTCTCAATATGTAATATTATTTCTATCCTCTTAAAAAATTTTAAATCCAATTTTACCGATTGGTGAATTTTTAGTAAAAGACATGAAAGGAATCTTTTGTCTTTTTCATTACGAGATACTTTTTGACTTTTATGACGAAAGTACAAGAAGAATGTTTTTTTAACATATATGGAATGAATGGATTTTTATGATTCCATAGAACATTATTTCCATGAATTTTCCTGTAAAAGTTTTCAAGTCTATTTTTAATTACCTTCTTTTAGTATAAAATTTTATGACATGTTAAGAAAGGAAAAATGTTTTTCAAGTAGAAAGGATATTTTCATCAAGAATGGAGTTCAAGTGTTTTATCAAAATAATTTCTCCATATAAGATAATATAGGGTTCTATTTATATCCCTATTATTACTTTGATTTTATTATGTTATGATGGAATAATTTTTATGAAGTCCTTTATCTTATATGAATTGTTTAATGATGTCACGATGTTTAAGAATCTCATTTTTATTACATGTGTTATGATATGATGTATGATTTATGATTTTGTGGCACACATAATAATGGTTTCATAATGATATGGGTGGGACCTATATCCCCCTCAAATTCAATAAGTAAAGGTTTATATCTCTTGAGATAGATAGGGCTGGAACGGCAAGTTGAACCGGTTCAGTGATATAGGATTGGAACGAGGAGTGAACTCAGTTCGAAAATGGACTTTGTCCGCTATGATAGTCTTAAAAATGAGTCTTGACTAATAATAAATGATTTTATATGATTAGGTGTGTATTCCACAAAGTTTCATGTTTTATGTTATGATTATTGGGATTACATTTCACTACTTTGATTTATCCCATGTTATGATATTATGATCTCTTTTACAGGTTAAGATTTTCAAAATGTTATGTTTTTATAGATATGATGTGATTGATATTTGTTTTCTTTACCCTTACTGAGAATTTGAGCTCACCCTTTTGTATGTTTTCTTTTTCCCATGTTAGGATGAAGGGTATTAAGTCGTATATGCCAAAAGGAACTCTAGATATGATGAAATAAATGGGAGAAAATGTAGATGTTTTATGAACCAATTGTTTATGTTTCCCAATTTCTAAATACACTATACGTATACGGTCCTATCATGGTTTTGTTATATGTTTTAATAAGTATGATTAAATTATGAAGTAATAACAATGTATGTAAAGTATGGGTCGTTATAGATCTGGACAGAAAAGGCACCATGAACATCAAAATTACTCACTCGACCAACACATTTTAATGTAACATTAATATTCTCATCAACAGTAAATGTGATATGTTTTAGTTCTCCATGTGAATAACCTCAAAAGTCATCCCTCATGCAAACAACATCATTAGCAATAAAAATAACTACTATTCTAAAGCTAAAATTGAATTTTCAGTTTGAATAAAAAAAATCAAAACAAAATACATGTTTTGTATATCAACTAAACAAACTGAAATAGAAACATGTTCTGTTATCTATAAATAAGAACTTCATTAATACAAAAATATGTAACATTGCAACTATTGATAAAAAAATACAACTATATTTTCAACTGAAAAGATAGACAAAAAACAGAAAGGATGTTATTTTATAATATTGTTAACTTCAACAATCAAAACTCACATCTAATCAAAAGAAAACTTACAATGTGTTTATAAGCACAGAAAGGATGTTATATTATCCATATTATTTGATATAAAACATCTAAATATGGTTTCTTTGTTACA
This sequence comes from Viscum album, assembly GCA_963277665.1. Taxonomy (NCBI): domain Eukaryota; kingdom Viridiplantae; phylum Streptophyta; class Magnoliopsida; order Santalales; family Viscaceae; genus Viscum; species Viscum album. The sequence continues at coordinate 405,732,421 of OY728129.1, read as the reverse complement.
ATTCCAAACTTATAAAGGCGTTTTATTTCATAATCACCAATCAAATTAATCTTTTCATGTTTCCACAGGAGACCGTCAGACAGTTTTGTTGGGAATCATCATTCTAAGGAACCAATTCATGAATAATAAATAAGTAGAAAGAGAGAGTCATGATTATTAGAGAATTAAATAATTATATAATTAATTAATCAGATAAAGAGAAGCCACAAACCAAAAAAAAACATATGAAACATCCTAATTAGTCACTGAACTCCTGATATTCATATAAATTTTAGATCAGCTACCAATTAGTTAAAGATGGAAGTTATCCTTACTGAGCTCCAAATAATTATGAAGGCCAAATTTACCACACTTTTTCCTCAGCTCATTATTATTTGAGAACCTCTATATGTCAGTGTCTTGGTCATCTGTTAAGTAGATTGAAATATTTAAGAGAACATTTTTTATAAAAGAAAACCTAAAATAATACATATATATTTCACTATCAATACACCATAAAGAAAAAAAACCAACATAAAAGAAGGGCTGCATGTAGACCATATTCACTAAGGATATCATTTCAATCTTCAATCTTCCTGGAATACGTTGAATTTCCATAAAAACCTATGTCAAGGAGAACCCATGAATAAGTATGTTGTAATTAAACTCTGAATGAGTGAAACAATTAGTCGAGAAATTGTTTAAAGGAAGCTGTAATATGAAAACAATTTTATAGAATAAATCTTCAAAAATATATGTATAAGATATATGTAAATAAGTTTAGTCAAAAGACAATTAAAAAAGATGAATGAATTGTATGTTTTAGTTATAGACAAAATGGAAATGAGCACAAAAAAATAAATATTTTCTGATTATAATATGGGATTAAAAATAACAATAATTCAAAAGTAAAATTAGACACCTGAGGGGATGATTATTTGATATACCCAATGTCTGTGAGTCCACTATGCATGTAATCTAATACATTTTAAAAAAATAATAGGATAAGAAATCTGAATTATTGAAACTCCAAAAAATGTGAACTAAATAAAATCAGTTCGGAATACCTAAAATGGAGAACATATTGATGCGGTGGAGGAAATATATATCAACCGTGGAATAACTTTTAATGGAAGAAATATTGACCAAAAATGAAGCATAAGCAGTAATTGGTGAATCAAAACAAGAGATGTATTGAATTGATGTTTAAAAAATACACATGTAGCAGGAAAAATGAAATCTGGGAGGGAACTGAATTTTTTTCCAAAAACTTTTGAGATCCCATCATTTATAAAGAACTATATTGAATTATAGCCTGAAAATTTAGTATGAACATACTAAAATGTTAAGCTATACAGAATATAAAAAATTTACATAGATGCTACAGATGAGAAAATATCATTTCTAGGTACCAACTTCAACCGAACCATCAATTTCTCATTAGAAAACATGTTCTTCATCTACTAACAAACAAACTGAAAAATCATGTTTGTATTAAAAAAACATAATAAAGAGTGGAAAATGCTAACTAAATCTTCCTAGAGAACATGAAGCCAGCTTTGTTTAAAGAGGAATACCTTGAATCACACAACATTGTTTAAGTTTTCATTTTCAACCACGATTGATGATGATGCTCAAATAAATGAATCTCCATCAACGGGAGAGGAGATCTGTAGAACGTCATTTGATTATTGATGATGATTTCCATACTGAAAAATATAATTAATATGAAAGATGATAAAATGTTGACGGTAGTTGAGGAGGTAGAGGGATCAGAGAAATGGGTTATCGAGCAGAGCTGTCAATTGATGCAGAGATCCTCGGGTTTGGATTGAGAGACTTTGACAACAAAGCCTTTCAAAGAACCATTTTTCGAGGAATACAGTATCTTCATGAATAATATTTAAATCCACTAAAAATCGTGGTTTCTACTGTAGATTCAGAGGAGGTGGAGGAGAAGGTGGAGTCCCCAGATTGGAGAAGATTTAGCTGGAGGAGCCAAAGGCGGAGGAACCAAAAGGGGTTCACGCAGAGGCAGAGTGGAGGCTAGATATGGAATCCAAAGAGTGGAGTGGGAGAGAAGTTTTGTGTGGGGGGGGGGGGGTGAAACCCTAGAGCCTGCGTAAGGGAATTAGGTTGGAGATTCTGTAAGGGGAATACATGGATGATTTGGTGCTATGTAGCATGGAGGATTGTAGGAGGGGAACGTAGAAGGAAGGGATATGATTAGTATATTTAGTAGATTCCACTCACCACAGACATGAGGCCTAATTCTGAGATGAACGTATATACATGATTACTTCACCAACATGACAAATATGAAGAAATCATATATCCCTTTGAAATATTACTGCATGCAAGGAAAAAACTTTTGAAACAAATTTATATACATATATCTCAAAATTTACATGAAACACTAATTTCCTAGAAGATGCAGCAGAATAATATATCAAACAAATATTGATGTAAAACAATAAAATAAAAATGGAACATTATGAATATGGAAATAGAAATAATAGGGATATATAATTACCTTCAATCATTGATACTGTTACATTGGAAATCATGAGATATTGATAAATATACCCAAATTAAAGAAGAAATGTAAAGTCATTGATTGCAGACATTCACCAATGCGAAGAACCTTTAACATAAAGCTCCCAACCGCTTTAGAAGACCTAAAAATGAAATTGAATTAAAAAAAATATTTGAAGACAAACTGAATCTTGTTGTAGTTTGAGAATCAATATCACCATTCAATTATACTTTGAAGCCATATAAATAATAAGTACTTGTAGAATATGAAAACAAACATAAGTGAATGCATTTTAAAAAATTCAAAAATATCCTTACTATTTGAATGCAGTCATCATAGATTTGGTTTGATGGGTGATGTTCATTGTTGATCCCATGAAAATAAATTTGTTGTCCTACCCAAGTGAGTAGATGATATAATGTAGAAAACCCAACATGAAAAATGAAAGTGCTGGAAAAGAAATTCATGACCACTAAGAAAAATTTATTTAGAGAATAACCTTATTATTCTCATCGCATGTACGATGAATATATGAAAAATAGTTAAATTAAAAAAAAATTAACTATAGGAAATGAATAGAAAACAATCTTTAGTATTCTCATCGCATGTACAATGAACTAATGTCTATTTGGTGAACATGGGAATGATAATTGATTAGAAGGCATGTATAGGAGGTTTCCACCTGAAGTAAGAGAGAAATCACTGATTTATAACCATAAATGTGTACAAATATTATGAGCATCAATCAATAAATATATACAAAAACTTTAGAGCATTAAAAACATTCAGAAATTACAAATTTCATCCCAAACAATATTTTCTAATGTATCCAAAACATTCACAAATATGCTACTACATACTAAAATTTAAAAATTATAGTGAAACCTGATTCAACAATCCAGATAACTAGTTATATATTTCATATTTTTAGTGTTCCTTAAATTTGAAAACCACATCAAGATAAGGCATTGAATAATTCATGAAAGGAAATATGAAAAGCATAGACAACATATGAAACATCTAAAGTGATATGTATTTATTTGTTTGAACCATGTGAGCAGATAATAGAAAGTAGAAATTCCAACATGAAAAATGAATCCAATGGTAAATAAATTCATGAATACTGTGAAAATATAATTTAAGGAATAATATGCAGTTGAATTGCATGAATCAATGAAAAGAAAGAAAGATCCATTAACAATATCATTAATAGTTGTAGTGTTTACAATATCAAATATTTTTTGAAGTAAAAAACATATATGAAACATCGTTAAATTAAGAGATATGAAATTGTAGGAAATGAATAGAAACCCGACCTTAGTATTCTCATCGCCCATACAATGAAATAATGTCTATTTAGCGATTGAAAAACAATATAAAATAAGAAATTTATGGGATCCATTATTACTATAAGAAAATTAATAAAGAATGGTATGATAAAACTGCATGAATAGAATAAAGATTTTTCTGAAAAAATAATATTTACTAATCATTAGTCAAATAATTCAAAAACTAACAATATCTCAACAGTTGAGAGGAAATGTGGTGGAGGTCAAACCATGAACAACATTGGCGAACATGGGAAATATCATTGATATGATGGAATATATAGGAGGTGTCCACCTAGAATCATAGAGGAACCACCAGTTTAAAACCACAAATACGTAAAAACATTATGAGAATTAAAACATATATATTTATAAAATTTAAGAGCATCAATGACAAGCTCATTTTTGATATCTCGTATTAAAAAAAGAGTGCTAGAATCGCACAGTTTTTGTGAAATTTGGTATCAATATAGTTAAAGGAAAAACATTAAAGTGAAACAAATATAAAGTCCACTATGAATGTAATCAGAGTAATTTATAAAAACATCAATGATAACTACTTAGAATCTTCATCAATAATAGTGAAAAATTTGTGTATTGAATTAAATAATTTTGGAATACCTAAACTGCAAGAATCTCTCATTTGGTAGAAAAAATTCAATATCTACCATGGAACAAATTATAGATGATGATAGATTGGTAGAGCATAAAAAGCATAGGGTGTAAACGGTGAAACAATATAGGATATGTATTGTAATATTGTTTAAGAATGAAATATGAAACCCAAATTATTAAATCCAGAACAGAATGGACGATGTTTTTAGGAATTGATGAGATTAATTCACAATATTATGAGAACTTACCTGTTTATGGATCTGTAAGCTCTTTAAAGATGGTTTCAGTGATCATAAAGGGGTTTAGGGATTTAGCAGTAATCGGAGGTGAGGATGGAGGAGTAGTTTTTCAACAGTAACCCAAATGCAGTTCCAACAAAATTATGTGTTGGTGGTCAAAGCTGAAGGATCATTCATAGGAGAGCAGGTTGGAATCGATGTTCCTCGCTAACCGAACAATGTTCGTAGAATTATGAGAATAAAGAGGTTGATGAATTAGGAGTAGTGCAAAGTAAGGATAGAGGAATCAATTCTCACATGTAACCTAAAAACGGTGGCAGACAGAAGAAGGGTAGGTGGTCGAAAAGGAAACAATAGCCAGATGAAAGATGGAGCAACTATGAATGAAAATCCGAGTGGGATAATGATCTTGAATCAATGTTATGGTGAAACCACGATAAGGAGGAAGACAGAGTAGGATATCGACGGAAAATAGGAAAACTAGGAGGAGGAGGACCCCAACATTGGGATTTCACATAAACCCTAGGTCACGAAGAGCTCAATCCCGACTGCAAGCTAGAGAAGGAAAAGGGTGGAGGGTACAGTATAAACTGGTAGAAGTAGGACGTTGTGATGGAGGTCAAACGAGTGTGGATTTTCCATGAAATCCAGGATGACGGAGGATGACAAAGGCGAGGAGATTGTAGGTCGTGACACACAATAACTTTGAGAGAGCATGATAGGGAGGCAGAGGAATGAAGAGATACCATGCAGGAGAGGGAAACATAGAGATATGTAGAAATGACACGTAAGGGAAAAAAGATGTGGAAGAATGAGAGTTGGCACGTGGCAGGGGAAAATACCTATGATTAGTATATTTAGTAGATTTTTTGGGGAGTGAATTTTCCATATACCACTGCTCCAACTTCTTCCAGATATCCATCGAGGATGTCTCCTCTAACTCAAAATATTTTACCTCATTCGATAGACACATTAAAATTGTGTCGACGACCCGCACCTCGAGATCTTCATACTCATATTTACTAGTTGTCTCGTGCTTTTACCCGATCAATGGTCTGATCAGGCCATGCTGCAGCAAAATATCTTTCCCTATTCTTTGCAACAAGAAAAAATTGTTCCGAACATAAAACGTTTTGATCTTAAATTTTGGAAGTGCTCTGCCACCATCCATCATCGTTGTCATAAAATGTGATCACCATCGTCGATGTCGCACCTCTTAGTGACCACCTGATGAAGTGATAATTTTGAAAAACTAACTATATGGATGCTTCTAGAATGGTCAAAATAGTTGGAATCAACTCTTGGATTGCCAAAATCGGATACCAATTGATTGAGATATGGTGAAAACACATTCAATGGTCCAAATCGCCCATTGACACGGCGGTGATATGGTGATGATGTGTAATGCCAGAGTTCCTACTGCAATCTCACTGGAGTTCTCGCTGGAGGAGTGAACTGTGCCGTCTTCTCCAGCACGGGGGTACTGTTCCCCCTATGATTTTGACCAAAGTTTTACCAATCTTACCAGTCACTTTTCAATTCCGTTTTCATCACTGCTTGATCCATTGTAATTGTCTCTCCATCCTCTCCATAGATCTTGGATCAAAAAAAATCCGACCAACATCAATTTTCGGTTCACCTAAAAAATCACTTCCGCCTCGTCGTCTCGACTAAGCTCGCTCTGACTAGCCTTTTATACCACTTATTGGGGCGCAGTGGAGGCGTGTGGACACAAAAACACAATAAAACGAAATCAAAACGGATCAACACATGAATTAATGTGGTTCAGTGGGTTTTCCTACATCCATGAGAGGAAGGGGGGACAATTTCACTATTTCTTCTCTCCAGTTCTCATCAGAGGATTACAACATACACCCCTCAGAGTTCATGGGTTCAAACTTGTTTTAATGTGGAAACAAAAAAATCTCTACCAAGAGTTGGTATGGGTATCTCATCTACCCATGACGTTTCTCCTATCGTCAGCTTCTCATTCCACCTTGTCGGCTGATCATTCCACCTTTTCGGCTGTCATCCAACGTACTGCCCACCATGGAAGCACTATAAGCATGGAGTAGCTACCATCAAAGGAAACTCCCAAAATGGGAGTGGCCCCCAAAAAAAGAATACATTGGAAGAGGACATTAGATTCCTCAGGATTTCCATCAAGGAGGGACCAACAAGTGGAGCATCCATAAAGGAAAGGGGAAAAGGTCCGAAAGAGGTGGGAGAGGTATATTCTAAAGCATTTCCCATTAAATATTATGTATGGGAAGGGGGAACCACTGAATACTATAATAGTTTTATATCCATAACTGTCAAATTAGTTTAAAAATATATCTGTTCATGCAGCGCATTTGTAGATTCCAAAAACTCATGTTGTATTAGAGGATGTATGTTAAGGTTAATGTAACATTATGAAGTAGTTAAACCGAAATATGAGGATTAGAATTACTGAAAAAACCTATCTAAATTACATTTTAATGAATTTATTTCTTCCATATAATCATTTTCATTGAATTAGTATCAATATGGAGACATTATACTTGATAATGATACTAACTATATTTAAATATTTTAAGTAATTCGTAGTGTATCATTTCCCTCCATTATAAAAGGACAATAATTTTCTTTTTGATTTACACATTTACAAGCCATCTATATCAAAAAAAACAACCAATTGCACTTATAAACTCCTCAATCCATGAATTCTAGTTTATTATCTTATTTAATGTCAATTCCAAGGGTGCTTAAGATGTTATCTAAAGTTGGGATATCGAGGATGTGGTAATAGTCCTACATAATATCTTTTAAATTATTTATTCTTCAACCTCCACTAAATAATTAATATTTATCATAAAATAATAAGTTATGTATCCTAAAAATACTTAAATTTTAGTATTATTATTATGAAAATATTATTATCCATCTTCAATTGCATAAAATGGGATGTGAAATTATTTCTTGTACGTACTTGTGGTCTACCATCTCCACCTAACAATATAATTAATTTTCCATCACCATATTTAATGTATTTTTATTATGATGGTTTTAATGTTTTTATATGATATTTATGATATAATTATTATTTTATAATTACAATACCATATAGATCTTCTTTCCTTCCAATTTTTGGAAACTCATAACCTCACTCATGTGTATGTGTGGATTACTACTTCCATGAAGAGTCATAATTCATTTTTTTCACTTTAAATTGATGTTAATAAATAAATATTAAATGAATATATGTGATAAATATTATATAATAATTATTTAAAAATTGTTAATTTTTATTCATTGTTCTTTTGTGCTATCTTTCGAAAAGTGAAAATTGTGTTCATAACTATGTACGACCAACCATCTCTATGAACAATATGATTCATTTTTCTGTCTAAAAATTTTATGGATGACTATATAAATATATTTAATATATATTATTTTTTAAATGTTATAGTTTATGGAAAAATGATCAATGTACAAGGTTTGAGACCGCTAAACTAAAACATGCATGAGAAATAAAACAGTAATCACCAAGAGCAATTATTTTAAAACAAAATTTTAATACATGGGTGATAATATGGTATAGGTAAATTACAAATAGTATAATATATATTTGAATATAGTTCTTTAATAAATTTATCCTAAATATAAATTTATTACACATGTTGTTAAAATGTACAAAAATAAAGATAATATATTAGATAAAGGATTCTTGCCTAATTTTTAGTCTTTTTGGGTCACATAAATTATTCACCACTTTATACTAATATGGTTTCTATAATACCCAAGATTTTTTTATGATATTTTTATGAAATTTTTTATTTACAATTCAATGTAATAAACACTCTTATATGATATTTTTATTCATATATCACCAAGGGTTATCGACGAAAATTTTCTTATTTGAGAAATATGTTATGTTATAATCCTATATTACCCTATGTGGTTTTTATACATCCCCATTTACATTTTATATATTGAAAATAATTATTATAATGACATTTTATGATTCATTTTATGTAATACTTTCATCATGTTTACGATTCAAAAGTTACAAATTGGTAAGGGATTTATGTTTCAATATATTCTCAATGAAGATTTTTTATAATTGAATTTAAATAGGGGAAATTATATGATCCTGACAAAAAATACCCTTTTAAATTTTTTAGTTTATTATTATTTATGTAATTATTATGTCTCAGAAACAATTTTATATATTTTATACTCAAAATGAATGGGAAAATAATTTTATGAAAAGTCGGACTTATTTCTCCTATTTTTTCCAAAAAACATGATATTCAAAATCCATGTTTTCTAAAATTATTTAAAGATTAATTTTGAAAATTATTCTATTATTTGATAAGGTAATTTTGACATATGTTTTACATTATACAAATATTTATAAAAATAAATTGGTTGTTTATTCTAATTGAGTAACTTTTTAATGAATGTGTGAATAAAATCATGGAATTTTAATGATTATATAATGAGAAAATTTTCTTTCCATCATGATCACAATATTATTTGAATAAAATTATATATTTATCCATGGTTCAATTAACAGAAATTTGGTTTGTTCATATTTTTGAAATATTTCAATTTTTTCTAAATTATTTCAAATTTAAAAGGCTATTTTTCTGAAGAAATATTTCAAGTGATATTCAATTATAACTTTCATACGATAGAATCCATTAATATCACTAATTAGTTAATAAGGATATGATCTAAGGATACAATCCTAATTATTTATCTAGATGGATTATTATTATTCTGTGTAAATATTTATGAAATCGATTTTCTTTCCATGGGAAATGATACGGGGAATGTTTTTTTATCTTATGGGAAACATATATATAGTTATGATTATATAGAATTTGGTCCCAAAATTATATACCCCTCCAATTCATTTGTTATATACTTATTTCTCATGATATAATTTTTGGAAACATGTTTATATGGTCGATTCACTATGATAAATAGGCAATGATTCCTGATTCACTATGGGAGATAAGTTGGGATTCCTAATCAACTATGGAGAATTGGTGGTGATAACTAATCCACTCTGATTATATTATTATGTAGTTAAACTTGACATATGAAATGGTTTCTATTCTTATGATAATTCCACAATTCTTATTAAATTTCCTTATTAGTAAAATCTCATCATATGGTTACTGAATGATTTATAATGATTCCTCACTCTTATGAATATGGTATTTTTAAATGTTAATGTTTTATAGCATGAATCATGAGTATAATATTTGAAATATTGGGTATGACCTTTCTATGTTAGGGTATTTATCTCATACACATATGATTATCTTCTAAAATCATTTGATAATAAATTGATATCTCCTTTTTTACCCTTACCAGGAATCTGAGCTCACACATTATGCTTCCATTACCTAGGTTATGAAGAATGGTTTTATATAGGCTACACCATGATGGGTACAAAGTGTGATTAAAATTATAAGAGATGATAAATAATATACCAAAAAAAGATGTTAACATATATATTCTCTAAATAGTGTAAATCATTATAGTAATAAGATTGATCATAATGTTATGTAGTGGATATTCGTCTAAAAAGATGCATTATTTATATATGAAATGATCCGGTCACTATAGCACAATACATGAATTCATCTATTTACTGAGGGCTCACCACTCAACTACTCACCCTTTATGACCTTTTCCCATAATCCTAGATTACTGCCACCATGTTGGAATCCTAAAAATTAAAAATACATAGCATAATCAAAAGGGAATATTTTTCGACATGACTCATGATAGACATCAATGTGAAATGAAAAAATTATATATGATTCACATTTAATTGGTTTCCGACAACCCATGACTTAGTAAATTGAGTTGACTTGTAGGTATTTAGATAATTTTTTATGATTATGTTGGTTTTCACACCATCACTAGGTTCCCTGGTATGATAAACAAACTTGAGTCACATTAACATTACTTCCATAATTTCCCAAAACAATCCACATGAAATTTCTACTTCGAAAATTGATCATGGTAAATAAAATCATATAATACATCAATTTCTTTACTTGACCTCCATGACCACACCTGGGATAATAGTAGGCCTAAAGTGAGTCCCGAAGACCATATATTATAAGATAAGCATAAGTGACCAGGGATGGATGGGTATATCACTGAAATGGGAGGCCTTGTATTGATATACAATATACACATGCACACATACCCTACTACATAAAAAATGTTGAGATATAATAATACTAAATAAATCTATAGAGAAATCAATGAATGATACATCCCATATGAATAATTAATCGAGCTCAGTAATGTATTATCAAATTATAAAGGTTATAAATAATCAATTTACTAGAAACAAAGTAAAAAATTGACAAAAACAAGATAATGGGGGAAATAAAAGAAGAGGGGTAATATTATAGTGTTTAAATAATACCCTTGAACATGGCCAGTGCCCCCAAAAAAATTATGATCCAATAATATCAAACCTACTAAGGTCGCTATCAATATTTATCTTTCCTTAATAAGACACAAAATTTGTGGGAAACCCCATGAAGGGGTGAGTATGTACACACTCATTAGGACATATCTAAATCGTAGTGGGAAGAAATAGAATAAAAAAATTAACTCAACACATATGTTATGGAGGGACGAGAATCCCAACACCAGAAAATATTATACTGAAACCCAATCCAAAAGAGGTGTATCAAAATCTCCACATCCATCCAAGAATGAGGAGTATACCTATAGATTTAATGGTAAATAATATATATCTATCACCACACTCAATATCATTATAATTAATATGAAAGGCCCACTCGTTGCTACTATACTCCATAGTTGAGGGATCACCATCTATAGTGTAGGAACAAATTCTCTCCAGAGCATGATGAAAGGGAAATACTATTACATAGATAGAGTACCTATACCTTATAAGGTTGTGGAATACCAACACCAATGTTAAGAAAATATAGGGGACCCACAACCTTGTGAGTGAGGGGAGTACTGACCCCTACATCTCAATAATGATAAACAAATTATTCTCTACCGAGTGTCACTAAAAGAATTGCTGAAATCATGAAACATAATTTCATTTATTAAATTCTAAAATAAGGTCCACCATAATGTCTTATGAAGTGAACTAATCAGGGTGGCCTACTCATAGACACTAATATAAGTCCTAGAGAAAGTGATACATAATAAAGAATATTATAGGAAAAGTATAGTGTGTTTTCAGTTTTGAACATAAAGTGAAATACAACCCAAGGGATTGGGTGTGTTCTTACCCAAACATAGCTCGTCCATCCAAACACCTCAGACCATCTTGTCCCTATGGTAACATAATGTGTATATTAACAAAGATACACTTTTTTGATCTCATACTATGGCTCAGCGACCCGACTAGTATCATAAGATTTGTGGGATCATTCACATAGAAAATGATACTATGATGAATCTATAACCAAATTTTTTTTGAGAATCCAAGAGACACTGTATGATTTCCTCATGAATTCACATTATTTATTAATAACTATGATATATAGTGATTATTAACCTTCTAATAATATTTCACATTCTAATTCTATAAAATTCATTGGTGTAGCCACTATTAACTCTCCAAAATCCACTAAAATAAAAGGGAGGAACCACAAATCGTTATTCTTTGGACACTAGTTGTAGGAAATTTGGATTCCATCCACCTGGTATTTATCTATGAGACCTCTCACCCCTTAAAAGGGTGACGCTATATGTATCCCAAATCAATGGTCCACTGTTATTTATTAATCTATATACATACCTTAATTACATATTTTATTCACATAACCATCATGATTCAGATGGTTTGATCATGCACCAAATTGAATTATATTGTTATATCTCTAACCATAAGGACCAATCATGATGAAAAAAAAAATGGGTAGGAGAGGCACCAAAGAAAAGTAACATTTTCATTGTTTCATGTGATCCAGGAAAATTAAAATAATAATTGAAACCGAAGGGGATAAATATGGGTGCAATGGAAAAAATTAATTATGTCCAAAATAAATAATTAAATTCATGTATCAATCAAAGAATTTAAATCATATAAAACAAGAAAACATTAAATTTATTATAATTAACAAAGAATCCAAGTCCCAAATGCACAAAAAATGAATCCTACAATGATAATTTATTTATCATTGAAGATTTTTATTCAATTGATGCCATTGATGATTTCACTATATTCTTATATCTTCCCATGAATATCCTCGATCGTTATTTATCAATCCATTCCAATGGTGATTATTAAACCACCTATCTATTCACTGAGGATTTGTTTGGATAACCCCATATATTATCCATACCAGTGTATTTAAAGAGTATAGGGCTAGGCTAGGAATAAAATGAATTAAATAAATTAAATCATTTAATATAGTAAATTCAACCCCCAATGCCTTAATTAAAATTTTTTTGTTGACTTAGACTAATATGTTCTCTACCTAGGGAAACCCTATATTTCAAAAAATGAAATGGAATCAAATTTGCCATCTAAGGCTCTGATAAATGGGAAGAAATTTTATTTTGAAACTATTTGTGCATGATTTAAAATATTTTATATATTTTATATATTAATCCTGGGATCCTTGGAAACCCAAAACACATTACAAAACGTAATAACAAAAATAAAAAGTGATATATATATATATATATATATATTTATTTATTTAATGTGTCAAACTATGAAAACTACAGTTTTTTCAAAACACTTCCTAACCTACAGGGAGGTTATATTTAGAGATCCATGTTCTCTATTTATCCTGATTACATATATCATTTAAATATCATATTCACATAGGGAATTACCATTATAATGTCCTTAATATACCTTTAAAAAAACTCAATAATGTATGGATTAAAATTATATACTAAATGATATAGTTTTAAGAATTTACATCATATATAATACTTCTTTTGGGAAGAAATTCCATGTGTAGTGAAACAATTATACGACCTTTATGAAGAATATAATTTACAATCATGCATTAAATATATCACATTTATATAATAAAATTTTTCCCTTACACATGAAATTTAATTCAGGAAAAAAAATTACATATGAGCACATACTACCTTTGTATAGGTTGTTATTTTTAGTCTTTCTCATATGTAGAACCTTTTGTAGTGTGAACTGAATTTATATAGGAGTTGGATTCTTCAATTTATCTTTAAGAATGATAGACGTTGAATATTAACATCTCCCTATAAAACTATTATATATTTTTGTAAAAAAAATTAAAATGGATTTTCCTTTATATAGTCTACGATTTTATTGTTTTTATGATCATGTGTGGAAAACCTGGGAGAAGTAAAATTTTATGGAAATTCCAATCTTATATAGTTTTCAAGAAACATAACTTTTTTTCATTATTTTTAATATATTATTAATAATAGACATATTAACACACTTTTTTATTTTATATATCTAAATAATATTTGAGGGAAATAACTTCTTCCTTTTGAAATTTTAATAATTACATGAATCTTCAAAATCATTATTCCAAGATACATATGATTAAATCATTTACTACATATAACAATTATAAACCATCTAGATAAATTATTCTTTTCTTCAACAAGATTCATCCTCATAATTCATAATCAATACATCATCATAACACCATCTATATTACATATTCTTTAACAACATATATAATTTCATTTATAACAATGAAAAATAACTATAATATTATTTTAAAAAATATCCGCATTTTATTTTTTATAAATATCTTCTGAATGATATGTCAATATGTTATATTATAATCTATTCCTTATCCCCCCTTTATTATCAATATTTAATTCCACTTTTCCCACCCCTGTTACTAAGACATATAATGTACTTTGGAAAGATGTATGAATATTAACTTAGAAATGTTTCATTAAACATTCCACTCTATGTTTACATGAGGCATGTGTATTGTATAAAATAATGTGGTTTTTTCTGGATATAAATGTTTTTAGTTAAAAAATAAAATTGTATCATGTTAATAGATACTACTAAAAAGATGACTTTAAGGGATATCTTACTAATTCATGACTGTGGGCGGTGATAAATAAAAATTGAGGTATAAAATTTCCTAAAGTAAATCAACATTAATTTTTGGTTTCAAATTGAATAAAAATATTAGAATATTCACAAATATGAGGATTGATTATATCCTTTGAACACTACTACCTTTCTAATTTATTTCATTGATAAAATTAAACTCATGTCATAATTGTAAAAATATGATTTTAGTTATCAAGAATGAAAGAATAATAAAACATAAATTTTAAATATAATTATTTTAATCACTATGAATAATAATAATTTTTACATTTAATAATAATTTTGGAAGATTATTAATCATTATCTAATTATATCCACCATAACGAGGGACTATAATCTTGATCTTTATAATGTTTTATCTATTTAATAGATAAATTATACTATTTTTTAAATCTAAAATACACTAATTGGGTATTTTTAATTTTGTTTTTCATAATTGAAAACTTCCACATCAACATCATCAACAATTATTTATTATAATTCTTTTAATCAAACCATTTATGAAACCATTTTTGGATGGTTTCTACTTCATCTTAGTAGTCCATTTTTTTAGAAAATTATCTTCTTCTTCATTTCCTATGCCATACCATCAGTTCCGTGCACTGTGAGAATATATACAAAAAATAAAGATTAAAGGAACCAGATGTATATTCCTTGGTTCTATGTGTGAATAAAAATGTTGATATTTTTTTCTTAATCATGTTAATCCATTATTAATGTTTCTATATTTTTTCAGATCAAATGAATTCTATATATCATGGATCATATGAAATCATCCATTTTATTATGTTATATTTTTATTGTTTCATTATTCAACAAATAATAATCACCACCTTGTGAAACCATAATTTATTTGGTGATTTATTATTGTACTAGAAATGTTGATAACCATTAGATTTATGAATTACCTATGAGATCACTCAAACAATTCTTTTCCAACACAAGGATTGTGTTTTGTAGAAATCCACTCATGAAGTTTAAATTTTTAAATTGTTGAATATATTTGTTTCCGTTATCATAATATTTTTAATTTATTTTATTCATTTTCTTTCCCCTTTATAAAACAATTGTAAAATTAAAAAAAATAACCTTGGGTAAATTGGTAGAATTCTTGGTGTCTCAGAACTGAATCTTTTGAGTTCCTTTATAATTGATAGTGTTTCTAAATGAATAATTTTTTACAAAATTATTGGGTTTATTACTTATAGATTAACCATAATCCATACTTTTAATTGAAAAAGTAGTATATATATAATTATCTATTTTTAAAATCTTTTCCAAAGACAGAACATAATTATTTTCTTGTTATATTGTATTCTTATTTTCTTTTTGTACAATATGTGATGAGAATTTACAATTTTTGTGACCAACACCATTGTAAACATTGTAGAAATAATCTAGAACTTATAATATATTGGATATAGATAGTTATTTCTTAATATTTGGATGTTATTTCTTCTCATGTTTCCTCCCTATGAAATGGACTTCTTTTGTGCTTCTGAATTTAAAGGATTTTACTATATTTCCAATAAAGAATTCACAAACCTACTGGGTTACCAATAGTAACCCAGAAATGTTGATCATGATTTACCAAATACATGTTGTCCAAAATCTCTAGCATACTGATAAATTTTAAGGTAGTTTTCACTAATTCTTGGTATATTCTTGGTGAACCATATTCCATACCCATTATACTTTCCATCATCGACAAAATTATAATCTTCTCATTATTTTTCATCATTCATGATTATACAAATATCTTTTTCAAGTTTTTAGTATATCTACACCTTATTTAGAATATTCCTTATAAATTCACATGCGTGAAAATTATTTATTATATATGGATACATTACAATTTTGTCATATTATTTTATTTTATTCTCACCCCATACATTAGGACATTAGACATCATAATAATCCTTATAAAATATTGTGAAAACTGCTGTATTTTTCATCAATTATGAAGGAATACTATGTGTCATTTAATTTTTAGAAAATTTAATCATCAATTGAAGGGAATATATATTTTGTGAGTTCTTATAATATTCATTAAAATCAATCTATCATGATAATATTTCACCTTTTGTTCAGTTATATAATAATGTTTCTTTATCAGTTAATGTTGCAATGTGTCATGTTCTTTGATCCTCATGTATTTAATATCTAATTGAGTATTATTCACATTAGGGATATTTTTCAAATTGGTTTTATATACATAGATTCTTTATAGAATATTTATCTCAAAATATTTTTTATTTAACATATTTGATAAATTTATTCTTATATCATGCACATAACACTTCATGTTCATTATTTATCACTTCATTGGATCCACCTATATGATAGAACCAATACAAGATGATATATTTTTATGCAATTACTACTCCATGTTATTTAACTCACCATTAAATCGTGCGACCTCATCTTACATTCCTTTGAAAACCATACAAATAAAAGTGAGCAATTAATAGTGAAAATTATACAATATATATTTAAATCAATAACTGATATATTACTTGAAATTTTATTATTTCCACAAATTACTTATTCTTTTTCAGGAATGTTAGAGTAAGAATTAACACGTACCCTATTATTAAATTAATTACATGGTCCACTTGAGGAATAAAGATTTATATATTCTTTGTGGAAACCAAAATCACCTTTTCTTCTCCCATACTCCTAGATCTATCATCTTTTTCATCATTTCATGGAGGAACAAACTCATCTTTCAATTAGAGGGATAAAATATTCATCATATTACTCTATTACTTTATCATGATCATCATTGTATTTGTACAAATTTAATTCTGATCAAAGATAGACAATTATAAACCAAAATAAGACATTAGTAATAACCAGGAAATAAATAAAGAATCATCAAAATAGAAAAACATCAAATAAAATGAATATAATCAGAGGTGAATCTGGCACTGATAATAATTATAAATTATTTTTTTGTGGATATAAACCAAAAAATAGGGGATGAATTAGTTTTAGGGGATTTTAATTTAATGTATACTAAAAATCATTATCTCATTTAATCAATCTATAACTATTGTTAATGTTAATGGGTATCTATGTTCTATCTTCATACTTTCTATTTTTGTCACAACAAATCCAAACAAAAACACACCCAAGAGGATCAAAAATTTATAATATTAAACTCTTAGTATGAGAAGGCTAATAAATGGTGTGATATGGTTAATCCTATGGTTAAACAACCTACTAGAAAAAACCTAATATTGTTTAAATATAGTCTCTTGACATTGTAGAGTGTGAATCTTACACAATTTTTAATTAATTGAAAACTCAAGTATATCTCGTACCTTTATAATGCATTTAGGTATAATGTCAAGTTATTTTGAATCTAATCCATAATAATAATATATTTTTTATTTTCATATCCTTTTTTGTTCTCTCTTTCACAATATCAAAAAAAATTACTATTTTTATGCATAATAATGAACAAAACAAATTCTTCTGTGTAATATATTCTTTCCATTGAAAAATATAATCAATAACCCTTTACCAATATTTTGTTATTCTGTTTGAACTAGGGTGAAAAAATATCTTCTTTTTTTTGCTGATCTTAAATACCAACTACATCAATTCTTATTCTTTCACCTCTCACTTCATCTTCCCCTTCCCCTTCCTTAGGAAGACACAAATACAACTAGATATCTGCCTTGTTTTATAATTATTCTACATTAGTGAAAAATATTATTGAACTAGTTCATTATCATATTTGAAAACAAAGGGTTTCTATAGTTTTGTATATAACTGAGCTTATTCTCACATTGGATACAATATCTATTAAATTTGGATAATACTTAAGAATATCCACCAAAACCACTTTGATTGACAATAATATATTCATATATATGATAATACACTATAGAATTGGTTGGATAATATTCTCTCTCCATTCATCATTTCAATATTCATTCGATACAACATAAATATTTTGAATTTATGTCACCAGAATTTATGACCACAAATATCCTAGTGATATGGATCTAAGTTCCTGATTCTCCTCCTACATGACCTAAAAATATAAAATTTTACTTCAAATTAGATTATAAGGGGATATTTGAAACTGTCGAAAATCAAAACAACACCAAACTCTGATGTGAAATGATGTCACCAGAATGGTTGAGGTGACCTCAAAGTCTAGATCAACTATGATAATATCCTCAGAATTATTGTCTCTCTTTCCGATGGTATGACTATAATCCTCTAGATTTGTTTTCCCATCCTTGATTCCACATGATAAAATCATATTATGTTTTTGAACTAGATTTATCTCTCAACATTGATGAAAAATCGAAGCACTCCATCAAATATTCTATAGGCCTCATACTTTACAATATTTATTTCAATGGATCACTCCAAAATCTCTTACATGGATTGTAGAAGAATCAAAAATCCATTAAGTTCCTCAAATGTTTTATGAACCAACCAGGGTCGATCCTGAACCGGTCACCTGAGCCGATCCATGGCAAGGCTCGGGAGGCCTCATCGATCCTCCCAGGCTGGAGAAAAGTTCCAGGGCATCAACAAAGAACAAATGGGAATGATTTTGCCTAATGAAAATAAATAAAGTAGCAAAAAAGTAGAAAATAACAAAGTGAATAAATGACATGGAAAAGAAGAAACAACCAACTACAACAAACTAACATGACCACAACAAAACCTCCTCATGGCCTCAAGGGTCACTCTCCAATCCAAAACCAACTATCACCCACGGTGAACAAGCTTGAGTCAAAACTGCGACAAAAACTAAAAACCGGAAAATGCTATAGGCATGAGTATTATAACCTAGTAGGCATGCCCAAAAAACTATTCCCAAATCACTAGCTTTAAAACATGATTTATAAATTCTAGGTTTAAACTACATTATATAAAATATGAGTTTTCACATGCACCTTCATTTCTAAAGTACGTAATAGTTCATTGACCATTTCAATTTTAAATTAAGTTTAATGTTTGAAGGATAAAGATGCATTACATTTTAAAAAACATTTTCGTGAACAATATAAAATCCAAATTTTAGTAGTTAAACATATAGAAGATGACACACACACACACAACATACAATAAGGGAAATGGAAAATTGGCACACAGGGACAACAGCCAAACTAAGCACATCAAACATGGGTAGAACCTAAGAGCTTGGGAAAAATCAAGAACATACCATACATGTGGCTCATATAGAAAGAATGCCCAACTCAATGAAATCAGAATGCCCTAACACCCGACTGTATCCCTACATGGCCTGGTCGAGGGGCCAAATCCCATAGAAATAATAATAACAATGTATCCTATTATATGGACCTCTATCATGTTCATAATCAAAACTAGTTTAGAAATCATTCACAGAAAATTCACTTACTATGATAGGTTCCCATGTCAACACGTGTAACAAAAAAGGTGAGTCAACTGATTCCAATCGAGCATCAAATCACATGCATAAATATAATAATAATTTTGAAAACATGCATAACTTGATTCACCACATGGAACAACTTCTTACTTTTTTAATCATTCAATCACATGGGACCCACTTAGCATGGGCCTCCCGCCATAGTAAATGTACCCAAAGCAAGAGCATTATCCATGAAGGGTTTTCTGCACAACCGTTTATTTTTAATGTTCCAAATGGTCCTTAAACACCCTTGGAGAAAACAACCCTTTTTAAAAAAATCCAACACCTTTTAATCACATATAAAACTATTTTCATATATCCAAATACACCACACCTTCATGAAGAGACAAACGAGATTTAAATATCTTTTAAAAAAAATATGATTTTTCAAGAGAAACCAAAACATTTGCACACCCGTCAGAACAAAACATTTCACAACAAATCAGAACCCCAAATAAAAATTCATGAATTATGTTCAAAGGCCAAACAAGAATTTTTTTACCATAGGAAGAAATCCTTCCAGAAAATATTTCAAGAGCAATGCAATGAAATAAACCGTTTTTTTTTCAACAAACCACTATTCTATAATTATTTAATTAATAATATCTAACATTTAATTAAAATCAATGAAACAGTAAGAAATAAATAAATTATAAATTCAAAGTCAAGTGTAGTCGGGGGACTGACCTTGACTCACAGTCCAAACACAATGATGCAACACACCTCACACATGTGCACAAACACACAGAAGATGATGACCATGGTATCACAAAATTACCTTGCCAAAAAAATACAACAAAAGGAAAACAATCTAAAAAATATAAATAATGATTTAAAATAACTCAAACAATTAAACATACTAAATTTCACCTCGACACTGATGCATGAAAAACAGGAAAAACATAACAAAAATAAACTACTCACCTTCGATGGCAGTGTGTGTCGCATGCCCAATTAAGAATAAGGAACATGGATGGTCACATGAAAGAAGGAAGTGGGGGGGGGGGATCATTGCGACTGGAGCCAGAGGTCATGAGATGTTATAATGAATCGTGTGATGCTTGAGGGATGAAAAGGGGGTTGGTCTCGATGACTCAATAAGGGGGGAGCACAACTATTGTTGGGAAGACTAATGAGTGGCGTTGGGTGATGCATCAGTGAACCAGAGGGTGGTTGTGCAGTGCTTAGAGGAGCGCGCAGTGGGTCAGGGGTGTGGTAGTTGGAAGGATGCCCATCAGGAGGCATGGAGGCCAGTGCGGAGGTAGGGGAATCGCTCGACGGTGGTCGCATGTGGCTAAAAGGGCCCGACTTGGAGTAGGGGGTGTGGTAGGAGGGTGCTGAAAGGGGGTGATCTATGGGGTTGATGGAGGCGGGGGCATCCAAACAGCAAGTGATGGAGCTCTATTGGTAAGAGGGCGCGCCAGGGGTGTATCATGCTGGGGAAAGGATGCATGAAGCTACTAGACATAGCGGGTAGGAGGGGATCTAGGATCGCAGCTGGTCATAGAAGGGGAGCCGGGGATGGTGCACTACTACTGGATATACAAAACAGGGAAGGAGGTTAGAGGGTGTGAGGAGAGAGGGTGCAAGGCTGGTAGGTGCATGGCCGGAGCAGGGAAGTAGGTTTGGTGTTCGTCGGTCGGCAGGTTAAGAGAGAGCGGTGTGGGTCATCGCTACCGGATGGGGTTTCATAGCCAGTGCAATGCTACGGACGGATGCACTAGCAGGAGAGGTGAGTGGTAGGCTGACAAGGCCAACATGTGATCTGGTAGGAAACAAATAAAAAGATAAGATAAAAATAAAACAAAAACAAACAAATAATTTAAATTATTAATCTATGATAATAATAATACATGTAATAATAATAATAATAGTTATATAATGGTAAAATTAAAATAATAAAATTATTCATATCATCTTAATAATAATAAAATTTCATTAAAAATAATAAAAATTATAAATAACACAAAAATTTACAAAAATTTACTCATTTTTAAATTTTTTGAAGATAGGAAAATCAAGTCGTTGCCAGGGCGAAGTTGCGGGTAGTTTCCAAAACGTGCACTGGCCATGTGCCCAATGATGTCCACTAAAAAATGCATTAGTTTGTTTTTGAAAAAACTCAAAAATATCATTCGAAATTCAACCCGAACCTTGAATTTTTTAAAAAGCCATAAAATAATTAAAATGACCAAAAACACAGTTCAGGGTGCGACAATTCTCCCAACCATAATGCTTTACACCCCTGAAAATCCACAATAAGATCTAGACCTGAAGATAAATCTTATTAAGTGTCACCCACATCCAAAAGTTTAAGCGCCTCCAATTGATCGATCCAAACATAGACCAAAATCACATGAGTTACAACTCATATTCAAAACACAAACACCTTAACCACTACCAAACAGAACCCATACCATCTATTTCAACCAAGAAATGAATGAACATAAATCACCTTCGACACTTAACCATATATTCTTTGTCCAACAGAACTGTTGGGTGTACTCCAATCCCAATGTTTACTCAAGAGGAATAACTTAAAACTGGGTGGCTCCACACAAGACCACTCACCACCCAAAACGATAGCTGAAATGAAACTCTAATACTAACACTGGGAGGCCTGAATGGACTCCCCACCGTAAATATTGGGATAACACTAAATTACTATAGCTTTAACTCTGCGAGACCCACTGTGGATCTCCCCACCATAAGAACTGGCGAGATTAACCGAACTTGAAAACATCCCACATGGATCGAACCCCCCCCCCCATATGGGGGGAGAAGGGAAGGTCCCAACTGATAGAGAATCAAAACTACCACCATTGCTATATCAACAACATCGCACCCTCAGAATAACAAAAACCATTCCACATTAACGATGAATATTAAACCAATTCCATTTTACATTGTTGAGATTCTCCTGACTATATGATAGATTCACTATGGGGCCTCTGGCTGGAGCACCTATGATTGAAGCCTCTCCTACCTCACAGTCAGTCTTCATAAATTCCCAAACAAAACACACGAACCGGAATTTTACCAAACACACTTCCATTAAAATAATGGTTTCTAGGATGTTCGGAAGAAATAATTCTTAAAACTGAAAGAGTAGAAACTCCATATAATGCTACAAGAGATTACCACTACCAACAAGGAACACTACAAAGAGAAAACCCAAAAAATGTTCCCCAAACATCGTCCTAATCCTACAAACTGACTGAGGTGATCTTCGACGATCTAGGTTTGGCTTTAACGCGCTTCTTGGAAACACATCAGAAGAATCGCTGCAAGTGACCCAAGAATCCACAGGTGTGGCATGGATTTGGAACACTCGGGCACATTAGCTTCTTATGACCCAACTTGCCACACTGATGATAGATCCTGGCATTGTACTCTGGAGAAGTTGACTAGAGGTCTAAAGACCTCTTAATTACTCTATTAGTGCTACCAACATCTGGTTGCTTCCCATTCTTTATATCTCAATCCTCTGCACTACTTCCCAAGGATGAGGGAGGATTCTCCACCTTAGGTCATCTTGCTAACTTAACTTTATCAATAAAGGATTCTCTCACAACATCCGAGAATGTGGTTAGGTTTAGCTTTCCCACTTTCGATTGTCGTTCAGGTCAGAACCCAAACTCAATTTGCTGAGACTTTTCAGGATCGTTTGCAACAAACCATTATTCATATGGAACTAGGTCTATGGAGATTCTATAGAATTATAATACTGATTCAACACCCTACTGAAGACAGCACAACTCTATCCTCTTCCTTAGCTTCTTCAACTCAGAGAAGTACTATTGTAAGAACAAAGACTTGAATATTTCCCAAGTGAGATATTCTAGAGGATTGTTTCGAGACACAGGCTTCCACCATTTCTATGTTGGACCTTCAGAAAAAAGGTATCCAACTTTAACACCAATGACTCAGGTGGCATGAGGAAATAGAAGTTCCTCTCAATCTTCCACTACCACTCCTTTTCCTCAAGAGGATCTTCTTGTCCATAAAATGGAGGAGTGTTCGATTTCCAAAACTAGAAGATGTACTCTATAAACTAATCAAATGGAGGATTTTATAAGGGCTCACCACCCAAAACTGCACCTTGGGAATTCATCAAACCTTCGTGGGGGTGAACACATAGGAATAAAGAGACAAAGAACTCAATCAAAACAAGTTTATTTCCATTTCAAATTTAACATTTCACAATATCCAAAATAAAACATTATAAATCAAATCATAGAATTAAAGAAGACTCAAACGATCTACAAGGGGAAACTAGTGCCAATGGGTGACTCAGACATATGGTTTTTGGCCATACGCCAGTCAAACCACCATCATGGAGAGAAGTCTAGGGAAATGTTCCCAGATCCACATGGATTTCTAGATCCTTCGAGATCACATGGATAATTTACCAAATCCCTTTTCACTTCCCAATATAAAACAATTCAAAAGAACCAAAAAAGGCACCAACAACCCGGACATCCCAAGTTAACCTGATGTTCGGAACGATCAAGGGTGCATGACGTCCTTTATGTTCCTACACATCGAGTCCCAACAATTCTACTCCTTTTACCATGACAACCCCAAATAGTAATGGGCACTCTGAAGAGCAAGGTTTGCTAAGAGCCGACCTGCTCTGATACCATTTTTTCATAAACCAAACCGGGTCGACCCTAAAATGTTCACCCGATCCGATTCGCGACAAGGCCTGAGGGGTATTCTCGATCCTCCTGGGCTAGCAACAAGCACCAAGGTATCAACATAGAATGAATGGGAATGATTTCTCCCAATGAAAATAAATAAAGTAGTAGAAAATTTAGAACAACGCAATGTAAATAAATGACACATAAAAGAAGGAATGACCAACAACAACACACTAACATGACCACGACCAAAAATCCTTGTGACCCTGAGGGTCACACTCTAATCCACAAACAAATCTCTCCCACATAGAACAAGCTCGAGTAAAACCTAAAACAGAAACTAAAAACAAGAAAACACTATAGGCATGAGTATTATAACTCTGTAGGCATTCCCAACAAACTATTCCCAAAGAACTACATTTAAATAAATAATTTACTAATTCTAGGGATGAACTATATTATATAAAATACGAGTTTTCACATGCACTTTCATTTCTAAATAAAATAACAGTCTATTTCCCTTTTCAATTTAAAATAATGTTTAACATTTGAAGGAAAACGATGCATTGCATTTTAAAAAAAAATTCATGAACTATTTAAAATCAAAATCTTAGTTGTTAAAAATAAGGAAAACCATACACACACAGAACACACACAATAAGGGAAATGAAAAAGTAGAACATGGGGCCATAAAACAAACTAAGAACCTTGATCATCCGTCACATACAAATAGGCACAAAATAAAACATGGGTTGAACCTAGGAGCTCATGAACAATCCAGAACGTACTATATGTGGGACTTAGCCGAAAAGAATTCCCTATTAAATGATATCCTAACGCCCTAACGCCCAACCATCGCCATACCTGGCTTGGTCAAGGGGCCCAATCCCATAGTAATAATATTAATAGAGTATCCCCATCTATGAGCCACTAGCCAGTGTGTAGTAAAAACTAATGCAACAATCATTCATAGAAAATTCATTAACTATTCCAGGTTCCTATGACAACATGTGTAACAAAAATGGATAGCCAATCGATGCTAACCGAGGATCAAATCACATGTATAAATATAACTACAATTAAGAAAACATGCACCACCCGAGTCACCACATGGAATAACTTATCACCTTTTAACCATTAAAACACAAGGGAGCCACTTATCATGGGCCTCCCGCCACATTCAATGTAACCAAAGCAAGAGAATTGTCGATGAAGAGTTTTTTTGCAGAGCTGTTTATTTTCAAATTTCCAAACGGGCATTAAACACCCATCGAGAAACCACCCCCTTTTAAAAGAATCCAAAACCTTTTCATCACAAGTAAAAAAAAATTCAAATATCAAAACACACCCAACATTCATCAAGATCAAAACGGGGCTTAAATAAAAAGGGGGTCGGTGCTGTTGACTTAAAGGGGGCGGGGAGCGCGGCGGCTGCTGGCTGGAGTAGGGAGTGGCGTTGGGCACAGAACCGGTCAACAAGAGTGTGGTTGCACGCTGGTTGGAGGAGCGCACAATGGGTCATGGGATAGGAGGCAAGCCAGCCATTGTAAAGGCAGGGGGATCGTTCCTTGGTGGTCACGCGCGGCTGAAAGGGGCCAGTTGGGAGTTGGGGCAGCAGTAGGAGGGTGATGCAAGGGGGTTCACTGGGGGGTTGATAGAGGAGGGGGTGAACAAACATCATGATTTGGAGCTGTGGTGGCAAGAGCGCATGCCAGGGGGTAGCATGTTGGAGGAAAGGGCGTGTGTGGCTGCTGCCCGGAGCAGGAAGGAGGGGAGTCGGGGTCGCAGCCGGATAGGGAAGGGGAGCCAGGGCTGCTACACCGCTGCTGGCCGAACTAAGCCGGGAAGCAGGTTGGAGGGTGTGAGGCTGGAGGGTGCAAGGCCAGTGGGTGCACTTCCAGAGCAGGGAAGGAGGTCGGATGAATGCCGGTCGGCTGGTGAAGAGGGAGCAGCGTGGGTCGTCGATGCCATACGGGGTTGTGCGGCCTGTGCAGTTCTGCGGTCGGAAGTTCCAGTAGGACAGGAGAGCTACGGGATGGCGAGGTCGGCAGGTGATCCAGCAGGAGGATCATCGGCCTGCTCATGCGTTAAGGCTAGAGGGCATGGATGGAGAGGATCCACATAGTCTTGATGGTGCGGGGCCGAAGGGTGCTGGGGAGCGTTGGATGGGTGAAAGAAGGGGCAACGCTTGTCAGAGAAACACGGAAGGAGGTGTCTTGCATGGAGAGGGTGGAGAGTAATGAGCGTGCACCGCATTGGGCTATGGGGGAAGAGGGAGGAGTTAGGATTATGGGGAATAAATAAAAATAAAAGATATAAATAAAACAAAAAAATAAATAAAATAAAACATTATTCTATTATGAGAATAATACAAGTAGTAATAATAATAATAATATGATGGTATAGTAAAAATAATAAAATATTCATATCATTTTAAAAACTAATAAAATATCTTTAACAGTAATGAAAATTATAAATGACACAACAATTTTAAAAAATCTACTAGTTTTTAAATTTTCTGAAGACTTGCGGATTAGGTCATTGCCTGGGTGAAGCCGCATGAGGTTTGCAAAACGTGCTCCACCTATGCACCCAATGATTTCTACTAAAAAATGTACACTTTTTCAAAAAAACTCAATAATCTCATTCGAGATTCAACACAAACCTCGAAAAAAATATAAATTCCATAAAATAAATAAAAAGAACAAAAACATAGGCCCGAGTGTGAAAAAAATACTCCCTACCTATATCCTCATAGACACTATCAATTTTCACTATTTGTTTAAATTGTTCAGTGTCTTGTATCATGTCACCTAGAGCATCCTTAAACAAAGGACAATGAGATAATACATTCTCAACCAACATTTCTAATCCCTACTTCACACGTAGTTATGCATGATCCATGTGAAATCAAAACAAGAATAATTATCACATTTTTTCTTCCATAAATCTTTGTAGTCTTCATCTTATATCCATGACAATCAATATTAATTTAAAACATCTTATTAAATATTCACGCATGTATGTTTTCAAGGAAATTTTCATTCATAATTTTGGATCATCACATAAAATACATCATTATGACAACCTGAATTAGGATACGGATTGTCATAATACATTCTAACATTAAAGTGATATTAAAAGGAGAAATAAATGTTTTTTTATTATTATCCTATGGACATTAAACCTCATATAAAACCATAAAATCCATTAAAAACATTATAAAAATCACCTTTGGTGTGAGCCACATAATGGTTTCACTATGAATACTGGAACAAGGACTCTTCCATTACCCCATGGAATTCTCAATGACCTTTTTAACCTTATTGGAAACATAAAAATGTAATTTATTTAATATATTTATCTCAAAATTTACACCAAATATGTACCATGTCATTATAATTTCAATATAACAACATCAATTTTCATGTATCTCTATCATTTCAATTTCACATCACCTATTTTCAGGTATCCTGATAACCATATAATTATGTATATATATCACTAAATAACACATCATTTTTCATCGGATTCTTTCATAGAACATTTCTCTTAAAAACAACAAGATCATCCATGATGTTAAGGTTGCTTAAATACCTCGTGATATGAATTCACAATTTAACTGGTCAATACTATGTGGTTGGTCCAACAACCTTGCAGAGATAATAGTGTCAAGATCTACTGTAGGACTATTCCTTCTCTCCTTACAAGATGTAATTTTGTTTTGGATCTTAGAACACTTCTAGATATACTATGAGATCAGACATCAATCTCCAAATTCATTATTCTTCATATTCCAAATTTTAATTAATTATCATATTCATAGAGGTAATTACCTATACATAGTCTACTATGTACAATTATATACCTTAAATGATGACTTGATCACATTTTCATACTGATTTATGAAATTTCACAAACATTAAAAAACATGATAGATTAACTCAATCTAACCATTACATTTGAAGTGAATAATTTATGTGACATTTACATAGTATGTGATTCACCTTCACCCAATATATATATTACCTTTATAGAAATCATTTTACACTTATACATGAAATTTAATTTATCAACAACTATTACATAGGAACACATAAAACCTCTACAATGGTAGTGTATTTTGTGTTTTACCCTTACATTGAACATTTTAATGTGAACCAATATTACATAGGTATTAAATTTCTTGAGTTGCCTTTATGTGTGATAGATTTTACCATTATATAACTATTTTTAAAATAATTACAACATTACATATAAATATAAAAAATGAGTTATCTTTACACATCTCCTTACATCTATGTTTTAATTCTCTAGTATCAAAATTTCATGATAACTCCAATTTATTCATGTTTAAATATTCTCCACACTTCAAGAATCATCACTTATTCATTTCTTTTTAATCAATATTTTACCACCACCATCCAAACCCAGTTTTATATATAATGTATCTGAAAATCATTCACATAAATAAGTTCGTCATTTTTTCATTTTAATAATAACAAAAAACTAACTGAATAAAACATTTAATATTTACATCATCAAATAATTAAACCCTTAAAATTGGTTGAATCTTTTTTGAGAACATGTAATTTTCATAAAAATTATAGATCCATCCCCCTTATAATAAATATTTTACAATGAAATAATATGATACAATCTTTTTCATCAATATATTAACATTCCATGAAACCATATACAACTCATGAAAATGATTTCTAAAAATTTACATACACATTTGATTGAATACAATCATTTCCATTCTTGATTACTGTATATGGAGTCCATTTTTAATTTAATCACGTTAACAATTTAATGTAATGAGGACTCTCAATGGATTAAAATATTCTGTAAGGTAAATTATCTATTAAAATTATATCATCATTAATTTCCATATGAAATCTATATCCCTCATATTTCGTATGATTCATACCACTCCATTGTGGTTTTACTATAACATGTGTTGGTTCAAATTATATATATATATTTAACCCCATAATGTCTATATCATGATCATTTATAATTTTTCTATCCTAAACGTATCAAAAATAAAATTTATTTCCACTAACACATTGACTGATATATTTCATCATGAATAAAGTTGTGAATCATTCAACAAACACTATGTCCCCAGTAAGGATATAGAAATAATAACCCCTATTTCCAAGGGGTCATAAAAAATTGAATAATATATTTGTTTGTTTATATATGTATATCAGAAGATAAATGTTTAAATATGTTTCAAACCCCAAATCATTATAAGAGAAATACTGTGATGTTTTCCAATCCATATCTCATTTTTTTCAATATGAATTCTTTTAATTAAACATGATTAAGTAAGAATGTATATGTTTAAAGAGAAAATATCTATAAATAATTAATAATTTCATTTAATGTAATTGTCAATCAAACAATATATAAATTTTAAAGTTCTAAATATTTGACAAACCATTCCACGGTGTTCTTCTAGGTGGAGGGAGTTGCAAAAGAATTCCAAAATATATCAAATGATAAATGAATTAATATATTTTCTATTCACTGACCTGATCATATTATATGATCATAATACATTTTCCTATTTTATTCTGCAACTATTTTTAAAAATTTAATAACTTTTATAGAGTTTAAAATTTTTATCACAATACAAACAAATAACCACATTAAAAAAAATAATCGGAAAATGTTACTGTGTGCCAAAATAGACCACTTGTTTGAGTAATCATTTGGACATATAAATAACTTTGTATTAGATCCCATAATCCACTAGTCCATTATCTTCTTCTACTAAGGTTTTATTGTTTATTTTTCTCAATAAATCATATTTTAGTTTTTAGATTATTCATAATCAAATAATTATAACATCCCACCTCTGTAGATTCATTCATTTTCCTCATTTAAATGTCCAAGGGGAAAACATTGGCTATAAGTGGTATTATAATAAAAATTTTCATTTATATTATAAATATTATTTATATGATTATTTACATAAAGAATGTATAAATAATTAACCATATTCCTAATGTCATGGAGAATTTCATTCATATATATTTATATATATCAAATATTATTCTTAAAATTTAAGGGTAATCCCATATTATCAAAATAATACATATAATTATAATATTTGATTATGTATGAACATAATAAGAGTTTTCTAATTATATAAGTAATCCAATCTATTGATTTAGATCATATATGTAAGCCTATATTGACTTAAATCATTCCTAATTATGGACACATAGATGTAATTAATATGTATTAAATAATATCATACATTATAGTTTGTGTTTATCAACAGTAATATGTGATGGAAATATGGTACCAGTGATTCATTGTTGGTGAAATTGACTTCTATAACATTATAATCTATAAAATCATAATGATTCACATTAATAACACTCCTCAACATTAGAAACCAATCTAGAATTAATTTACAGGTCATACCTATAGGATACATATGGATGAAAAATGATTCTATCCATAATCTATAACAACAAGATATATGTGGGTGAGTATTTTATATTATATCTTTTCATTAAAGGCTTTTGTAGAATGTACTCCTTCGAAATTGATAGTCATTTACAGGATCACATTTAGTGTTTTTGAAGAACCATATTTCATTGTGTAATGGTTTTGAATAATTTTTATCTCATAACATAGTTATTTTGTAAGGATATCATGATAATAATATGACATATGTGTTTTGGATAGTTATATAAAAAACTATTTTCTAGAATCCATCACATGGATATAATTTTTTTTCTATTTATATGGAATCCTAACACATAGTGTTTTCTAGCAAGGTTTCACCCAAATATCACAATGGGATTTAATTACCTGACACTTATGTATTTTCATTTCCACCATACCTTACAAAATATAACCCATGACCACCAAAATTTGGAAGAACCTACCTATTTGAATAATAAAAGTATTTATGTGTGTTTTTATTAGAAGGAATATGACGTATACTATTTAATAGTTGTCTTTTAATTTATTTTTAATTTATTATGAGACACATTCAAATTAAATACATATGTATTCCACCCCATTCCATCTTTATTGCCGTAAAATAATTTTTTCCTCAAAAGATGAATTTAAAACAATGTGTAACTAATGAACCACACCAAAACTGAAACAATGTTCAGAAAACCACATCCAAAGAACTCATAACACATCCAAATCTACCCTAATAAGTGAAATTAAACTTTAGAGAAATAAAAAAAATTATTCAAAAAAATAATCATTGGAAGTGGATGTGTTGAATATGTTTTGGCAACATGGGATGGGAAATCATGTGCCAACTGTGCCATATGATATTTGAATGTGACAAACTCAAACCACACAGGTAATGAATGGTTTCTCAATCAATGTGAGCTTACCATGAATCTCATGTCATCACCCACATTCACCCAACAATAAATGGTCTACCCCTGAAATCAAATAAATCTCATCAGAGATAAAGATATCATCAATTAACATATTAATCTATTAGTGACAAAAAAAATGAAATCCACAGTTTTAAACACGAAATACATAGGAATCCTATAGAATGGGATGATAAATAGATATATAGACTTCCTGAGCCCTAACATATCATGACCCAACAACCATCATACAAATTCTAAAATGAAATACATAAATAAAAAGTGTAGATATGTAAGAAGATTACACTCTTTCCAAAGAACATAAATCATATGATGCCATTTTTTTAGATAACCAAACCTAGCTTCATCAAAAAGTTACACAATAAGAATTTACAGAAGGATATAAGGGATTTATCAATCTCCACTAGCTTGTAACTAGTTCTTAACCATAATATTAATACTCTTATTAACTATTTCACCCTAGATTATAGATAAAAGAGATCCAAACATCCAATGAGAGACTCATATTGATTGTACTTACAATGGATGAATATGAAATATCAAATTTTTTAAATCTAAATAGAATGAACATGAAAAAATGTTTTATTCAAAAGCACCAATCCAACTAATTTTTATAAATATAACCATCATCCATAATTATAATTATACCACATTGAGTAAATAGATACAATACAAACAAATAATACAACAAAAAACAATCCAACATGAGTTTATATTTGAACCACATACATGCATCCTTCATGATTTCCTCAAGAACAAAACCTGGATCCAACTAGAATATTGGAACCTGAAATTTATATGTGAGATATAAAAAACCTATTTAGATATATTTTTGTGTTTTATATAAACATCAATGATAATTTTAATTTTAATGCATTTGGAATATTATTACATGTTTTATGGAAAACTAAACCACTCTCCACCTTGTCTATCATTTACACAAACTGTTTAATTAGATGATATAGTGAGGGGGAAAATTCATACGGTGAATTTATATATTCATGAATTTTCCATGGATTGTATTCATGCATAACAATGCATGAATAAATGTGACATTGATTAAGGGGAGTCCTCAATGTCATATTTATAATACACCCATGTGATTATAGTTTTTGGGTGAATCATGTTGATGGTTTGTTAAAAGTCACAAAACTAAATGATCATTCATTTTCCTCCTTTATGTATATTAGTAATATAATACCATGGAGAGAACAAGGATCCCATCCAATGGTTGGATGATTCTATACAAACTAATGATATTCTATAGAGTGGTTATGCCCTTTAGCTTCCCATGGTGTTCTTTATGAATCCCATGAGATAGATTTAAGGACATTGCAAATGTACTATGGTATGTAGAATTCAGGTTTTATAATATTCTTCATTTCAATATTTTATGATGGTTTCATTTACCATTCATGGAATATCCTCAAAAAAGTGTTTTAATTTCATAAAATTGACCTAATAATTATTATTATACAATAAAAAAAGACTTCTGTGGAATCAGAGAGATCCATGAAGTAGATTTATGTAATATTTCAATAAAAAAAAGATGAAACAAGACAAGAGGAAAATGTTTCATTTTATTGAATCAGTTTCATAAATGATATTTACCCTTTTCATAATCAGGCTTGTTAAAGGTAAAAAACACAATACTATGGTTAAGGTACGATTTGTAAGGGTAAGAAAGTCATTTCCCTAATACCATAAAGGGTATATAAGGATAACCTATTTGTGAAGGCTTCATGTAATGGTAGTTTATGTTGCAACATGATTTCAAATGCATTGTGTAAAGGTTTTATGTAAAGGTGGTGGGATATTTTATAAGATAATGCAATGGTAAATGGGTGATGCATTAAGGATATGACTTATTTAAAAGGGTTACGTAATGTTTATCAACTTCCTACCCTTACATGAAGAATGAATACTTATAGGTATGAATAGGTGTAGCTTTATGGAGGATGTACTATACAAGGGTTTTTGGACTTATAACCTTATGTATATAGTTGATGTAAGGATAAAGAGAGTATATCCTTATGGGAGCCAATTGGTGAGGACTCCCTAAGTGCATCCAAGAGACCTGGGATCAAATCCAGGCAGAGGATAATTTCTGGGGGTACTGTAGCAGGCAATATAGTAGGAACTATGCAGTATTGTAGCAAGAACAATGCAGTACTGTAGCAGGACATGTGAAGCACTGTAGCTGGTAATGTAGAGGGACTATAGAAGGCACTGTTTTGCACTGTAGAAATCAGTAATATTCTCCCCGTTTGGGCCTTCGAGCCACCGATTTGGTCCCCTAGTCCTTTAAGGCCTACAGGCCACCCAGGCCTTTGGGTCAGTAAGGCCTTCGGGCAACCTCAAGGCCTTCGGCCTACCTTAAGTGCAGATGAAAACTAGAATACCTACAAAAGAACAAGAATCAGAAGGAGGATAAGCAAGGAGATTTCAACATAGAAGAAGCTAAATGGATTGTAAGAATGAGAGTGTATGGAACCTACCATCAGGAAAAGCCTGTGCATGCACATGAAAGCCTAGCTGAATAGTGATGCCAAGGTGGAGAGATGATTTCATGATAAAGATGTTTTGGAGGAGTAGTTCCAAGTAGTTAGTCTGGGTTGTATGTAATGTTTGAAACCTTCAGGTAATGAATTTCTCTAAGGCATACATGCCATGTAATACTTTCACCTACGGGCCTTATAAGGGTTCTACCTCACCCCTTGAAATGTAGATTTTCAAAATCAGTAAAAAATTAAGGCCTTCGGGATATTGGAGGTATGATATGATGTATTACAATTACATAGTGGCTCCAAAAATGTGTGTAAATTTAAGAATGGATGTACCCATGCACAACATATCCTACATATGAGTATAAGGAAGATACCCTTATGTGGAATAGGGATTCTATGTATTGGTAACCAAAATTGGTTGAATATTATTAATTTATTTTAAACATATCATATGATTTATATTTTTAAAAAATGATTATAAATACTTATAAGAGGAATTTTTGTTATTTTAATTTATAAATAGATTCTAAATAAATTAATTATAATTTTTTATAATTAATTATGTTTCTATAAATCATTTTATTCACAAATATATAAAGTTAATATTTAAAATTACTTTTTAAAAATTATATACAAATTCTTATTATATATAAATAAATGTGTATATTTAGAATTCATATGAAATAACTTATAAAGGGTTAAAAATTGTAATCAAATCCAAAAAAATATATTTAAATTTTAAATTATTTACAATTAATTAATTTGATTATATCTTGAGTAATGTACCATAGGGTAGAGGGACTTGGGATTTTACTACCTACCTACTTGGAGGATTATTCCATGCCTAAGATGGTGAATGGGGTTGGCTATCAATCAATTCAAGATTACTCATATATGAAACACTATAACTTTATATGAATTTTTCATGTACCTTTTTCATATGATGCATCTTGATATGTATGAATATGGTTGACTTATAGTTCTGAGAGAATATCTAAAAAATGTGGGTTTTGCATAAAGTTACACGATAACATCATTTGAACATGTTGGATTGGTGGACGAAATAAGATTAAAAAAACAAGATTTAAGTGTTAAAAAAGGGAATAACATCAGATAATATTGTGAAATTAAAATAACCTTTGGATAATATGTGTGATATTCCTTCCAAAAAATCAGTTTGAAAGGCCCCAATCATCGAATCACGTAGTATGTTGCAGATCTAGGTGCCCGAGGGTAATCTTGTGAAATGAATGAAATGATGGGTGGCATTGGAATTACCATGGGTAGATTAGGACAACATTGGGTTATAGATGATTGTTTTTTGATAGAATATTATTTAATTTTTTTGGCATAAACTATAGAAGATTCCTAAAGAAGATTATTTTTTAGAGGAATAAATTTGATTCTATCCATATGATTTATTAAATAAAGGGTTGGACACTTAACTATCCCTGAGTCCTATATGATATGAATGGGATGGTAATATTACCAAATAACAATGTGTTTTTAGAGACTCCAAATTAGACTCATTGTTTTGTAAAATATTTATATTGGCATATTAATAGATACGATTCAAAAAATAGGTAATTTGTTTTGTGGGATTTCATTTAATAAATTTCATTGTTAAATAGTTTATAAAACATGATCCACATCTGAAAAAATCTATTGTTGTAGATAATATCATCATAATAATATTGAAAATCATGATGATAAATTCTTCAAAAAAGGAGGAACATAAACTATGATACTACATAGAATATTGAATTGATAATGGTTCTTAAGAAATACATTTTTTTAATAAAGGTTATGAAGGAAAATTCTATTTTTTGAAATATTTAATTACTGAGTAACATAGTGATGAAATTGTTCAACAAGTGAATAAATATTCCTTTTTAACAATAGAACGATTAGTTTAAGGATTCATATTCATTATATTAAAAATGTAAAATGGAATATTTTTATTCTACCATATACTAAATATGATGGGGTTTTTGAAATGATTTTCGTTATGATTGAATATGTTTAGTGACTTTGAATGATTATAGGATTCCTCAATGGTTTTTTGGTAATATAATATATTTTATATTCATATATGGATATGTTCTTATAATAAATTTGTATATGAAGAATATTTATATTATATTATCAATTTTAGGAATATATATTAACTAGGAATATGATATTTAGGTTCAAAAGTAATTTAGAAAGAGTACATGTAGAAAAATTTTGAAACATGAAGAAGAAAATATTAGTTTAAAAGTTCAAAAATAGTTATTTATAAAGATAATAAAGGTCATTGACTAATAGTTTATTTAGTAAGGAATATTAATAAATCATTATGGCTTGATTATCAAAGATATTCATAAATTAATTTATAAAAATCAATGGAACTTCCTAGTCAGGTATGGATATTATAGATATTAATTATTTTATTTTGAAATTAATTTAAAACTAAATGTTTTTTTCGTAAAGCTTAGTTAATATATAGGATTATATTTTAAATAGATGAATTGATAAAACATGTATTTTATATTCTAGTAATGATGTAAATAGTTACTACACAATGGATTAGAACGTAATGGATTTTATCAACCAAAAATTAATTTATGTAAAGGGTATATCATTAAATTTTGTTTATATTATATGATAATAGATGTTATATAATTAAAAATACTTGTTTTGAATTTTTATAAGATTCTTAATTGAATTTACATGGTTTATTATTCATTAATTTCTATAAATGTTTTGTGAAAAAATATTTAAAAAATATTTTTATTCAGGATAAAGTGTACATTAAAATATTTCATAAAATATGTTTCAATGTGTTCCCACAACCCATCGATTTTTTTAATAATGTATTGTTCTAAAATAATTTCTTTGAACATATAAAATACCACTTATTATGTGAAAATAACAGTTTTTAAAACATTAATTTTTATTGTAAATTAATGATATGCATCGAACTTATTTGTTCTTACGAATGAATTTTAATACTTTAAATAATATTACCATAGAAAAGAGATGAGTTAGTGTGAGAGTTCGGGCTCCTTATAGGTACAATATTTATATATTTAAAATATTAAATATATTTTATCAAGTGAACACATAATTTAGTGAATAAAGGGCGATCCCATTGTTTGGGACCTTAGTTAGTAAATATGATACCATATTTGATTATAGAAAATAAGGTTTACCCTAAGCGAAACATAATGTTTCTTGGTGATAGACGTTTGGTAGAAGGAAATGGTTTTTTTGTCATGGAGGAAGAAAGGGGATATTTATTTAATTAATTAAATATTAAATAATATATCCCCTTTTATTGTTTCATGATCATGGAATATGTAATGTGGTTTTTTCCAATGTGTGAATGATGAACTGAAGTGAAAAGGTGCTTCCAAACTCCATTCATGAATTTTTTTTCTGGATTGAGATTTAGTAGCTTCTATACATCACATAATTCACAAATCATTGGCATTTATCCACAAGGTAGGTGGATTTGAATTTTATGTATTGATCCACTATGTATGTTATGTTTTAGAGTTTTATGATCCTTATTGCGTCAATTGAGGTTACCCTAGGGACAATATGAGTGAATGTTTTTGGAAAATTGTGGTTTTAGGAATATAGAAGTGATTTCTAGTTCAAAAATCCTAATTAAATGGTGTGTAGTGTTAGATCACATTCTATGCGTTCATCCTATTAGATAAAGATGGAATTTTTGTATCTTCACGTTGTATTGTAAAAAAACATGACATAAATCTATGTATAGCCTTGTGGTCTAGAACACGTCACCATTAAGGTCATGGAATGACCGAGGTCATGGATATATTAGAGATACAAACATGACATAGGTGAGATAAGTCATGTTATCTAATATATATACATGTCTAGAATTCCCTCACATCCTATCTCACACAATTCATAGAAGGATACCATCATTATCTATGTAGGGTCACACACCATGTGGACTTAAGTACAGAATGAGTAATTTTCTTGAAGACTTTCCCTACACATATCTAATTCTAATGTAATTTGATGTGGGACTATGAGTAGACTATCAACAGAATATTTTAACATAGAAAATGATGGTATCTTTATATGCATTGTGTGATATTGTACATGAGGTGTTTCAAGAATAACAGAATTGCATGAATGCACTTATCTTGGTTTCTGAGGATATTTCCCTAGGTAAGGACCCAATATTGTTTTTGAAAGTGGCTGCTTACATGTTATTGATTTCTGTTATTGGTGGTTGGACTAATTTCCTTACCCTTATCCTTGATAGTAGGTTTCTGATTCTCCAGTATCAATCTAATTATAGTTAGAAGATTAGTCATCCCATATATTTAGGTTATGACAATGAAAAAAATCAATATACAACAAAAGAATACAACTACAGATGAATTCTAAAGTTTGGCTACATTTGGAAATGATTATATTAGAACCTCTACCACAAAAAATAACATGAATAATTATGTTTAAGGTTCTGTTTGACATAACTTACTAAAAAATTCATACAACACTTATGGCTCGTGATAAGTGCTTTTGTGCCATTGATTTCAGATTGGTTATTACGGTAGTGACTTTTAGTCATTAAAGTAGGTTTGTCTAGTATTTTTTCCTGAAACAGAACTAATTCCATTTTTTATTTATTATTTATTTAAAGTTTTATGTGTTACAAAAAATTTTCATTAATTGTTTTTGGAAATATCTTAGATGATTTGTTATCCCCCATTACTCATTAGGACCGTGATAATGTAATAGGATAAGTAATGGAGGATAAAACAAATAAAACATCATTTGAAGGGTTACATGGTTTCATTTTAGTATCTAATATTCATTTCCTTCAATGAATAATTATGAAATGAGATTTCCTGTGGTCATTATGGCATTAATCATTATAGTTCTTACAATTTTTACCATTTATAAGTTTTATGATGTCTACATTGATAAATATGAAATACTATATTAGAAAAAATTACATCATTTGTATGCATAATTTAATTCCTAATTTAATGAAAAAAATGGAAGTGGGTTTTGGAGGTGAGAAAATAGGTTTGAATCTTATTCCATGGGGACTGATTTATGCAAGGATACATATATGTAGAGAGTTGGATTAATGGGAAGTGCGTCTGATCATTGTGAAGATTTTAGAAGAAAAAGAAAGTTTTGTTTGTGTGTGTATAAATTTTACCATGTTTGTGAAGAAAAATGGTTTATTTTAGTTTTAATTAAAATTGCGGATAGTGTTTTATAAATACCAATATAAACATCTTTGGTTTTGTGTGTGGATTGGTGGTTTCCCCCAAGAGTTCAGCCACCACTCGTGGTGCTGGTACTTAGAGGTCTTGCAAAGTACTTCCTGTCAAATTAGTGAAGGATTTTCAATGTATTCCTCCTCCTACTAAAAATTGTTGTTACAAAATAAATTTCAAATATTTATGTTACAATGACTCCGAAAGAGTTAAAAAAAGAAAAAAATATCATATCGCGCCCTTCTTCCTCGACGGCGGGGATGTGCTAGCCTGATGATGCCTGACGCTCTGGTCCCCTCCTCCTCAGTGGGGGGAGGGGGATACTTCC
Organism: Viscum album; assembly: GCA_963277665.1. Classification (NCBI taxonomy): domain Eukaryota; kingdom Viridiplantae; phylum Streptophyta; class Magnoliopsida; order Santalales; family Viscaceae; genus Viscum; species Viscum album. Next base: position 405,692,085 of record OY728129.1, on the reverse strand, counting down.
TTCTTACTCTACGGATCGACCCTTAGGACTCTTCACTAAAATAGCTTACCTTCCTCCTTTACCTTAGATCCATCTATTAACTAATGTCCCCGACCTTCACAAAAGGTCACCACGACTTGCAATTTCTACAAAGGAGTTCAACGCAGCATTAGATATTCACAAATCGAAGCCTGTATCTCAATTCCGAGGGCTCCATCCATCGGTTGATGATTCTGAAAGATTTTTTTTTGATTCATGGGTTCTTAAAAACCGATCAGTGGTGGGTCTTCTCTATCAGCGTCAACTGATGATTCGCTTCACATTAAAGGTCGATTTGGTCGTCACCATATCTAGTGCTCCACGAGTGTTCAATGGATGCAGATTTTTCCTCCTATGCTAGTTCTTTGATCCCAACATGAATCGTGATCCATATTTAGCTACAATGTCGGTATGTTTTCCCAACCTTCCTCTACCTTTTCAGAATCCTTCCATTATATGTATGCTCGAGAATATGGTTGGAAGGTATATGTGTTTTGATAATTTCACATATGCGATATGTCACCATATTTTTTCCCTCACATGGGTTAAGGTCGATATCTCCAATACTCCAATAGAGTGTCTTTGGATTTCAGTTAGAGAATAGATACGATGGAAGAAATGAGTGGTTTTTGAATCATGGCCAACATTATTCTCGGGATGCAACAAGCATGGCCTTTTGACCTCTGGTTTTCGTCGCATGAACCGGGAAAGGCCATCAGTGGTGCAGGTGGATACAATGGGGGAACACTAGTCGCATGATTGTTCTGTTTTTGGTGATCATGAGGATTCAAGCGGGGAGGTTCCAATGCAGCTAGAACTGGTAAGGTTCCATGATCTTCTAGTTGAGGAGGCCAATATCGGGGAGGCTTAAAAGTAGCGGACTCCCTTGATTTCTATAGTGGATGTGAAGAATGTGAATCCTAAAGAGGCTGAACCATGGGTTGTGGACATCTTCTCCCAGTTGAATCTTTTTTTGGGTATCATTGGAGTTGAAGAGGAGATTCCCTTAGCAGTGGACACAATTAAGCCCCTATTTACTTCCAATTATACAGAGGAAGGTCAAGTGAGATCGATAGGGAGTGAGGTCCAAAGACCCGGTGGATCTCAAAGTAGAGGCTGGGAGGACACTAACAAGAAGTTGCAGTTTATGGGCTGTGAATATGAGTAGTCAATAAGATCAGAATTGGTGCATGGGATGTTCTTCTTGTCAGCTGAAACATCTCACGATGGAAAAAGGGAATCATGGTAGTTTGAATATCTTGAGGACCTTAGACCCAAAAATCCTCTTTGCTCATCTAAAGACTATGTCTAGGGGAAGAAATATGTCTTGGAGAACAAGGCAGGTAAGGAGGAGTTTTTAAGTAAGTAGTGGTTCCTCAAAGAAGAAAAAACGATAATGATGTGGAACCATTTTGATGTCTTGGAAATTCAAGAACCTCTATTGAATTAGGAGTATGACTCATTAGGAGATGATTTTTATAGTCTCCCATTAGTGGATATTATGGATCTATGTCATGGAAAAAGTCCTCATATCCCTCACAGGATGAAAGCGAAAAAGGCATTAGAGTTTTAGGGAAATTTATTGTGTTTTAAGGGGAAAATCTAAAGGAATGCAAGTACTACTCTCACTTTCCAAAACCTATGGAAACTAGATCGGCCAAGAAGGGAAGAAATAAGGAATTATATTCCCTATAGAAGGGATAAAGTGAAGAAGAAAATAGGTATACAAGAGACATAGAAGAAAAGGATGGGGAGTGCATAAAACTAATTATTCACTCCAAGGAAGATTTAGTTGAGAAATACATAAGACCCAATTTATTAGAATAGGAGATCCAAAGGATTTATGAACGAAGGCCGAATGTTGATTCCACTAAGGAGCAATAAGTGTGGTTAGATAAAAAAGATAGAATATTGGCCCAAGGCATCAATAAGAGTAAAATCAACTAAGAGGAATTTTTCCCGACAATGGAAAGAATGATTACTCACCTTGAAGAGCTTATCATAGAAGATCCATATATCTTGGTTATTATGTTGTACTAGTAACTTTATAGAGTATCTGAGTCAAGGAATATTAGTCTTGTGTTTATCCATTTTGTGAGATCTTGCATCACATAATGGTAGTCTGTTTGCGAACTTTGGCTTCCCATTTCCCCTAAAGATGTTGCAATATAAATTTAAATTTTGATGGTACTCATAAACACACCCTCTCTTTTCTGAAGGGATACAATATGAGGACTTGAATCCATCTATTGGGGATTCCATATGTGATCGTGGGGGATTTAGTATGATGATGTCGGTGGCGAGGAATATCTCTTTAAGGTAGTGATCATTGGTGACTTGGCAGTGGGAAAATCCAACCTGCTCTCTCGCTATGATTGAAATTTTTTTAATTCCCACTAGAAAGCCACCATAGACATCGAGTTTCAAACTCAACGCAAGGACATTGATGAGAAATAGTCCAAGGCTCAGATTTGGGACACGATGGGCCATGAATGATTCTATGCCATCACCTATGTCTACTATCGAGGCACTATCAGATCCTTCATTTTCTACGACATCAGTTGATTTCATTAATTCATTTCTTGAAACATTAGATTGAATTTTTTATTATTATTATCAATTTAGTCATTTGGTTTCTTGAAAATGGGTACTCCCATAATGCACCAAGGTGTGGGTCCTCTGTATACTACAGATATTTGGAGTAAGGAGCGATTAATATTACATTTCATCTATCATTGTTTGGCCAATAGTGGGTATTGGTTTGGTTTAAAAATAGACAATGGGTTAGTACTCCACTATCATACTAGAGAGTAGGTTCCTATAACTCCCAAACTGGTAGAGATAGAACTATCCCATATCTAGTGTGGGTCCTCTTTCCATGGAGTAGATTCCGAGGGTCGGTACTCCCCTATCTTGTTAGGGTGTGGTTCCTATATTCTTGTTTATAAATGTATAGTTGGTACTCCACTATTTATGGTTCATTTTCTTTATCTATGAAGTATTAATACCACGTATTCAATCTCTACAGGGGATAGAGTCCATTATAGTTATTGGTTCTACCTTAACTATGGACCGCAATTTTGAGGAGTATGCCCTTCTACATGATGAATGAGAGGTTACATGATAAAATGATATTTAACATGTTTTTTTATATTAAAAAATTGTTTTTACACCACAATTGATTCATATTATTGATAATTATATATTTTTATAATTAATTGTAGGAATCAAAAAAACGTTTGAAAACATGATAAACTATGTAGAATATGATGTTGAATAGATAATATGTAGAGCTGCTTCATTCCATGTAGTCAAACTGGGATATTTATTTGGAAGTGGATATAGAAATTAGGGAAAACAATAATTTCCATTGTGAATATACTATATTTTATGTGAATCATGAGGGAATTTATGATGTGAAGTTAGTGAATGAAACATTATGTGAAATTTTGACATTGTATATTTCACACTGTGAAATAAATTTTTACGATGTCAATCCTTTTGGGAGGGATAGAGAAAATATAATTTTGATGAAAATTAATGACTCATGACTTTTTATCACCCCATAAATAACAAAAATTACATTTTCCCATTTATTATCCCATTTATGGTTCCAAATATAATGACAGAGGCCTATAAATAGATGAACCTGTGGGATTGGGAAAGAGATCATATAGTATGGGGAAGATAGGGACAATAGAATGTTACTGGGCTACATTTATAATTTTTATTTTATTATTATTTCATTCCTCCTTAAAATGTATCCCCTCACAAAAATAAACTCTACATGAACATTTATAGAGGGGTAGTCTCTATAAGTGATTGGGATAGGGGAGGCTTTGATGGATGGTATGTCTGTGTTTCTACATTTAATTCAATGTAACCCTTTTATTTTTTCTAGAAACTAGTTTATATTTTTAATTTAGTATTTAATTCCAAATTTATTTTAATTGGGATTCTATTATTTTAATTTACATTAACATGGTGTATGATCCATATCTCTCTCAAACTAATTCCCGCAAGTTTACTATAGATAAAATTATTGTTGGGTGGTGTGTGCTCAATGATGACTAACACATGTGAGGAGTTATGGCTCGAATAATTATTTATTATAGAATAACAATACCCAATTGGGAATTTACCTAATTTACCAAGAATACTAAGTACAAAAACACATACACAAGAAATATGGTAGACCCATTTGAGACTTTTATTAGGCATACTCTCACTATCACCACTCAAAAAAGGGAGAGAGATGTATCAATAGTGGAATCTCTCACTTACCATCCAGTCGAACAAGTATTAGAAAAAATTGGAAAAAATTATATAAAATCACTATGCCTAGACAAAACCAAACTACTATCCATTTCCCAACAATTTTAAAATCAATAATTTGTACTATATCCTCCTATTAATTCCTAAAAAACAAAATACAGACAATTTTCCAAACAAACCAAAAGTGACAAACCATATTGTGTGCAATCCTCTTATGGATACATTGAAGGGTAAACCACAAGGCTATACATAGTTAATAATAAAATATTTTCCCACTCACCATGTAATGTTTGAATCAATATTGTTGTTATTATTGGGGAGAATGTTCCTTAAAATAAAAATAAAAAAATATCATGGAATGAATCATAGTTCAAATAACCCATTAATTGAATTTGATCTAGAAATTGAACGAACAATAACCCAATTGATGAAAGCAAAATGTCATTTAAGATTTTTGAAATAAACATCAACGAATCATGTGACACATTCAATTTTCACTCCAATCCTTATAAAATCAATAGAAATCCCAAACATACCCTATATAATATATGTGAATCAATATATGTCATTCGTCACAATGAAATTGTCATGATTTATCAAAAAATGAATTTGAATTACATGTTAACAAGATTTATGTATTTCCAAAATATTATGGCCTTATAAAAGATGGACAGAATTGACACATCCAATAGATTACCTATATCTTCTCTAACTCCAGTCTTTAAGGAGTGGTAGAAAATCATGGTTTGAGAAATTAATTCCCCTTTCCTCTTATGGGAGTATCTAAAGAGTGTATGTATAGTATATAAAAAAGATAAATGAATGAATCTGAATATCTAAAAATATGTTTCATGTAGATATTTTTCCCCATATATAGGATAAATGTAATTAGGAATGAAATGTATGTATTCCAACATTCGATTTGAGAGAAACTCTTTGTGTACCGGGAGTGGTTCAAAACTATGTGTTCCAACATAAAAAAAAACAAATAGTGGAACATAACTTCATTTTGTTCTTATACCAAGACTATTAGAAAATGAAAGAAATACAAAAAGCACAACATTTGGAGGTTTTCTAATTAATATATCACATTAAAATGTCTTAGGATTGATTGAGAATATTGCACTAAACATGTAGAAAATCGGGATGAGAGGTCCATGAAAGATTGTGATCCACGAGGTATAAACATATAATTAGTCTACAATAATTGAAACCAAGGCTGATGACCTCACCGGGTTAGTTCAAAAAATTATTTACATAATAATGTGTATATCATGATTTATATTCATTATCTAGTTTTAGTTCTTACCTACTCATTTTACAAACCACTATACATAAGTACAGAGGATTGAACATCATTATATTGATTTTAATAATGGAATATTCCATCAGAATTAGATTTACTACCCTAGATCCAACAACAACAGAGCTTCCAAGAAAACTGGGATTTCCCCCAATAAAAAATCAATATGGAAATAAACCTCTCCTTAGGTGAAAAAATAACAGATCCCACCACCATTTTTATGATTATACAAATGACAGTACAATCTATAAGCCTTTAAACAAGCTCATTTAAAGAAAAATACCAAATGGAATCCTCCATCATGTTAACCATTAACTGAATTGCATGAGCTAATATCCAGTAGTGATGTACTAGAACATATGATAGATAATATAAAATTCTGATTCATATGTTTAATAGACTATTTGGCCAAAAATAATGGAAATATAATAGCATAAGTTGTTAAAAATCAAAAAGGGAATTCCAGTGTGATTACATGATGAAGTGGAAAAAAGATTCATCCACTTGAATATATTCACACCGATGAATACAAGACATATTATGATAAGTAACCTTTCCATACATAATAAGGGATCAGAAAATCAAGGAAAGATACTAGGTTTTATGAATAAAAGTCAATGAAAAAACCTAAAAAGGAAACCAAGTGAAAATAATGTTATTCAGTTAGTGTTTTACTCTAGATTAATAGAGTTAACAAAAGGTAAAGGGGAAAACATTAATTGTAAACTCAAAAATCCATATTAAAGGTGGAAATTAATGTCCTATTATTGTAATTGATCAGTAAAATACCTAAATATAAAAAATTTCTGAAGGAGTCTTTGTTGATGATGATGTGGCTAGATGGAAATGAGTAAATTAGCCTAGTGAGAAGCATCTCAACATTGATCACACCACCAATAGAAACAAATTTCTATGTTTATGGAAATTATTTATTCCATACCCTATAGGATATTTAAATTTTATTAATACATTATTTGATCTAGGATGTTCAAAAAATGTTATGACACACTCATTGTTTTCATCCTTGAATATTATAGAATTATATCCTACAATAGTGGTTATAAAATTATAAAGAAGATCCAATTCTTCTCATCATTAGTTGTAGGAGATATATTCATAGGAGTAAAAGGAATTATCATTCCATGTATCTTTTATATCATTACCATAGAAGAATAAATGACAACCGTCCAATCCCCAATTATTTTTTGGAGAATATTATTAAAAATAGCTAAGACCATAATCAACATGAATGAAGGAACACCCAGGATTGATCTTTGGTATAGTAACATACGCATAAAAATACTAGACTCAATGAAACACTCTTTTAATAGTAACTCAATTTTTGAAATATCTCATGAATAATTCTTTAAAGCAACATATGAGTTAGGCGTACTTTATGAAATAATTTCATTGTGAGTGATTTTTTTGTTTAAAACTTGTAATGCCAAAATTCAATGAAATCATTATCTCAATTTAGATGAAGTTTTAATTTTTAATTTTTTATTATTTATTAATATAATATTACATGATACAATTGATTCAATTCAAATAAGTTTGAAACCAAAATTTGATATTGTCCCTTTAACAACCCCTTTTTTGGAGTTAAAGACACTTTGACGTTTTATAATGTATGATATTAATTATTAAAGTTAACTACTAATAGTATATCTAAGACCCAAGGGAAAAAACAAAATAACCTTCTAAAAAGAGATTTACAAGACATCTTATGGAGTAATGGATATATCATGGGGATCAAACTCAAATTATTCTACCAAGGAATATTTTTAGAAGGAAATTAATGATTAGTGAGAGAACAAAAAATAAGACATCATACCACCATTATTGAGGAAATTAAAAAAGATATAGGAAAATACTTGAAAGCTAGAATCATTGACCCAATATTTGATTATCAGTGGGCCATCCCAATCTATTATGTACTAAATATAATGGTCTATCCAATATTGAAAATGGAAAATATATATGAAATGATCCCCATAAGAGTGGAAAATAATTTTGTGGGATATATTGACTACATAAAGCAAAATCATGGGACCAAAAACCACATTTCTATCTGATTTATAAATCATAATATAAATGGTTATCAATGAAAAGTCATTATTACTTTTTAGATAGTTCTTTCAGACACTTTTAGTTACCAATTTCACTAGAAAACCATGAAAATACATCTATAACTTTTACTTTTAGAACATTAGTATAAAATATGATGCCTTTGAAGATAATAGATGACCCTAATTTGATTTTAATAGTGTTTGGTGAGTATCTTATCATATCATATTTTGAATTCATAATGTTATTTATCAATGATTTTCAGTTTTTTGGAAATTATTTTGAGCATTTCCTTGAGAATCTGGATTCTTTTTTGAAAACATACATTAAAATATAATCTTCTAAACATTGTAATATTTAAATTTAGGGATTAAAATAAGTAGTTTTTTGGATCATAATTTCATTCAATTACATATAGTATGATAAATCAAAATTTTATGTAATAGAGAAATTATCACAGCCTACTTGTTTAAATCATGTTAGATCTTTTTTTAAGACATGAATGATTTTTAGATGATTTATAAAGTAGTTTTATAATATATATCTCTATATCAAAATATTATTATCAAAATAAGTGGATTTTAATGTTGATTAAGTGTAAAAAACTTATTAAATGAATTTGAGTAATGGTTGACCAAACATCTGATAATGATACAAGACAACTAGTATTATACTTCTAAGCTACTTTGCGAAGTGTAAAATCATGCTATTGGAGAATCACTCTTGTAATGAATTAATGGAAAACCCAGGATAATTTTAAATTAATATAGTTCATAGATTCCAAATTGATGAACTATTAAACTACATAATAGGAGTACCTTTCACACATTTGTTCCTAACTAAATTCAAATCATCTATATAGGGAACTAATGTTTTAATTTTTACCAATTATGGAGATCTCAGGTATCTGATGAATAATTATTGGTCAAATTCAAAACATGTGAGAGGGTCAATTCTCTATTATGAATTAAACATTTAAATTAAATCAAAAGGGACTAAAATTCAGGTGTCCAGTCAAATGATTCCACTTCCCCCTGAAATTTAAATATAAATTCTATGTCAAAACACACTCAATGATTATTTTCATGAATAAAAAATTAATATCATTTAAGGATTAATATGATTGTATGGTGACATTGTCAATTATTTGGTCACATATAAAGAATAATATCTTCAAAAAACCCTTCATTTAAATAAAATTAAATTTAACTCTACCTTCTATATTATTGTAGACCCATTCCTCTAAGAGATTTTCACTAATCATGTAATTAAAGCATGTTTTTCTAAAAGTTACATTGAATCAGTTTTTGAATTTTTTTCATACATAACCATATGGATGCCATTTTGGATACCAATGGATATCTATTAAAATATTTGAATCATGAATTTACTATCCCACATTATTTATATATGCACATGAATTGTTTAATAAATGTGAAAAATGACATTTTTTCTCGAAAGAACCCTAAAATTAATAAAATCCCCCCAAAACCAATGAACCTTTATAATATTTTTAAAATATTAGAAAAATGGAGGCATTAACAAAATGGTATGTGGTACACCATGAAAAATAACCCCATTCCATCCAAAAAAACAGCCAATAAGAAATTTTGAATAGGGAAATCATTTTCATTTTTGGAAATGATGGTCAATAACAATAGGAAGGATATGATCAAATTTTTAAAGATACCCTATGAGATTATAGGACCTTCAATAAAACACCCATATTAATTATCCATAATCAATTTATTTATTATAATATCATCGACCTTCATTTGGAATTGGACCACATAGACAATCTGTTATGAAAAATATATATATAGATCTTGATATAACTTGGAAAGAGATGCAGTTCTAATTGTAGGAGCTCGAGTAAATAAGGATAGAATATTTAAAAAAATTAATGATTTACATAGATATAACATGTATATACCATGATATGATAATTCAACCAAGAACTTTTAACCATTGATATCATTTGTTTCTATACAACATCAGAATAAAACTAATGTTAAGTAAGCTTTGTTCCAATTGGAAAGGAAATTTTACTATTATTAAATTTTATCCTTTTTGTAATTTTAATATTATAATATAAGTATGAGGAATCCAATTAACTATAAATGGGTAGAAGATGAATAAATTACATTGGATGATACCTCAAGAACCAATGATGGATATTACAGTTCTTTATCATTTTCACCAACAAGGTCCCATCAGGTTTTTCCACTTGTTTATGATTGATTAAATGTGGTAATTATATTTTAAATATAATTACATGAACAATCAATATTAATTCATTGGGAAATTGAATAAATAATTTATAGAATAAAAAATCATGTATTTTATGATTTCATCAAAATTAGACATTTTTTGTGTCAATCAATTGATGTTAAATGAAATCTCTTATGGGTGAAAAACCGTGTTTTTTCCTTAGTCCAATATTCCCCAGATTTATATTTAGTCATATTTTTATAGACATACACAATCATTGGTTATCATTATTATGTACAACCCCATCAAAATTATAAAAATTTGGAAGAATAATATGTTTAGGAATCTACCTACACAAAATTAACTTTTTGAAAATATTGACATTATAAATTTAATAAATGATGTGAAAATACTACATAAAAAAATTCAGGTAATGAAAATTAATGTCATGAAATGTATTAAAATAAAAAAAATTATAAAGAACATAACTAAATTACTTAGGCTTGAAAATTTAAACATTAATATTTATTGGAAGGAGGGTATGTGTTCAAATTTATTATTATATTTTACTAGTTTTAAATATTTTTTAGATCATTAAAAGTAAAATTGTACTTATCACACTAAACTCTTGAACATTAGCATCGTTCAAGGGGACATAAATTTACTTAGATATTAATTATTCCACATTTATAATTTCTTTTTTGACATGATTAGATGTATACTATGATAATTGAATTTGGAATGATAGGAATAATGGAAAAAATTTGAAACAAATATAAATTTTTAAAATACATAGATTTTTTTAGATGAAATTATTCTAAAAATTGGCATGTTTTTATTTTATGTGATTGATATGGATTGTTTTATTTATTTTTATACTATGAAATTTGTAATAGTCCCAAGCCATATGTTTTCATCATAAAAAAATAGTGATAAAATATAATTCCAATTCATTCTTTAGAATATTTATTGAGGGTGCTAGGCATATTATTTTTATCTATTGTCCTAGCATCTTATAGAATATTTCACTTAATAGAATCTCTATTATTATTATTATTAATGCATCCTATTATTTATCCCAATATCTATAGACCCACCTTAACATTCATTCCTATTTATTTCTATCGAATCAATGAATGAACTTGTTTGGAAAGGATCCATTTTATAAGACTATTATATCCATTATTACCCTAATCTTAGTGTGTTTCATGATATTCAAGAAAACATTATGTTGGGGAAATGTATTCCATGGTGGATAGGGATGTACTATATTACAGATACAATTCATAATATTTTTAATTAGTGTTTGGGTGAGGCCATGCCTGAATCATTATATTATTCCAATCTATATATTTTTTTTTGTAAAATGATTTGTGTTTTTAGAGGATGAAAAAACAATTTATGGACTAATGATCATACAACCATTTGTGTTTAAGAGGTGGATGTGTGATTTTTCATAATAATAATGATCGAAATTAATAATTATTATAATATTAATGTAATTTTCATTATGTGTAATCTTATCATGTACTCTCTATGAGATTTTGTGAGTTTTAAGTGATTAAATACTCATCTTTACATGAGTATTATAGTGATATTATCTTATCATACAATATAATATAGAATTAAAACTTCTTTTCTAGTGTTTATTTAATAATTTATCCCACCAAGCTTACTCCTTAGAGAAGTTTGAACCTTTTTGAAAATCCTTCATTATTAAAATTGATATCTCTCTTTATATGGTAGATATGTAAAGTTCCTCGTAATCCTATGGAATTTATCATTTTCATGATGTATGAGAAAAATTTAATTTGATTTAATACCTTTATATATGAGTAAAGATAATTATATTTTATATAAACAGAGAAGTGGTGTGAGAATTATTAATGAATTAAAAAATAAAAATTGAATAAAGATATAACACTTTTATTATGAAATTAGAAAAGTGGAATACATGAAATATTTTAATTATTGAAAAAAAATTTATTTAGATATTTTATTTAATGAAAAATTGGAAGGTTTATTTTCCAATGATAGTAAGTTAATTTAATTTCTCATTAAATAAAAATATTTGTTAACTGATGTCTCCTTTTATGTTTACTGGGATCATATTCTTAGAGGTAAGAGAGTAATAATTTTTAGTGAAATGGAAGAACCATATTTTACAATATTAATTTTATGTTAAATACAATGTTTTTACACATTATGTTTCATATATTACAAATATTTAATTATTTTTATGCTTTATAGTAAGATACAATATTTTTTTAAATTATCAATTATGAAAAATTGGATGTATAAGACACTTATCCCCATGTCACTTCATCATGCAGCGCAACACAAAAGGATTTATGTTAAAACAGTTTAGGAAAATGGAAATTCATCAACAATGTTGTGAATTTACTATTCACAATTTGTTCCATTATGGAATTAAATACATGAACTTAGAAAGTAATTTTTTTTCTAAATATTGACCATACACTTTTGAAATCAGCATATTTGTATTCATGACATGAAACATTAATACATGGAATAAATGGAGATTTTTTTTAATATTAATGATATATAAGCTAATAGGGATCCAGAATGAATTTAACACGTTTTTTATCCCATTTATGGAATTAGGGTGAATTATAGAGGCTTATAAATAGAAGGCCACAATAGATTAATGAGGAGATTGATCAATAAATGGAAGATATAGAGGTTAGAATATTGTTGTAATACTATCATGATTTCTAATTTTGTTTATATTATATAATTATTGTGATTTATCCAAATTACTAAATAAAATTTACTTCACCATCCATTGAGGGGTGGTTTTTTTCAATGGTTGGGAAATGGGGAGGATTTTACAAATTCTAGGATTGATTTTTTTTTCATTTAATTGAATAATGAAATTTTATTTTTTCTGCCAACTCTTTTAAAATATTAATTATAAATATAACTCAAAATTCATCTACATTACAGTTTTATTCTATTAATTTAATTTTCTTTATCTTTTGATCTATATCTCCCTCATCCCAGTTACAATCATTTTACAATGAAACATATTAAGGTTGGGTGGTGAGTGCTCAGTGATTTGAAACACACGAAAATAATTTTGGATGGAATTATTATTAAATAAGGAATAAACATTCCTAACATAGAATTTCCCTAATAGATTAAGAGTAATTAATATAACTCCACTTATAAATGAATAGGGGAAATCGATTTGAGACATAAATTAGGAATTCCCATAGCATTAACATTTGGCCAATGGATAGAGATGATGCAATAGTGGAATCTCTCTCTTACAAACCAAGAGAAGTTGAATTAGAAAAAAATAGATACAATTAAATGATAAAACTAGGTCCAGCCAAGCCTGGTCGAATCACCATTTCCTAAATTTTTTAAAAATCAATCATTGAAACATTATTCTTCATTCAAATTTTAAATATTATATCATGTTAATTTTTAGGAAAACCAAAAGTGTCTATATTTTTTTTTGTAAAATCCAATTTAGGAGGCGACTAAGGCATAATCAGGATAATATTTTTAATAAAAAAACATAATTTTGAATTCCCTATGATAGTATTGTGTCATTACATGTGATAGATGATTATGAATTAGTGATAACTTATAGTGAGTGTAGTTGAAATGTTCGGGCCCCCAAATAGGTTCTTCTAAAGCTTCCTAAGATTCTTGTATAAGAGTTAATACCCCATATACTATAGTGTTCATCCGCAAGGTGTTCCACCCATAATATATCCTGAGATTTTACATACGGTACATGTGTTAGAACTATTTATTCCTTGAAAGTGAGTACAATGTCTAGGGTCAGGTCTCTCCACATCATTTATTATGAGTTGCAGTGGGGAATGTGACAATGGAGATGGTACCTTTGGTGCTGAGAACTATTGATGGACCTTGGGAGCTATAGGATAACTCATCATTCATATCATGGTGGTGAATAAAGATATCCTATTTTTCCCTCATTTAGTTTTTTTTAAAATATATGTCACTTTAGGTTGAGATGATTTATGAAATTTGTTTTATGATTTCCTTTTAACTTTTACATTTGGTTTCATCACAATTATTTTTGGTTTTAGGATGCCTACTAAGTATGTTTATACTCACCCTTTCATGGGATTTTCCTACATGTATTGTGTGTTATGTATACAATAATCATGCCAGTGGTGACATCGATGGAATTTTATTAGATGGAGAATATCGGCTATTAGCATTAACAATGTAAGGTAGTTTCCCTTGGATATTTTATCTTGGATCTCTTTTTTTTTCTGTCATACCGGAAGTGATTAGGTTAAGATTTTATTCCTATTTGGTCTTGTATTTTTAGCCATTTTAATTTAGCAATGGCTTTTGTACTCTAATGATTTTCAAGAGGTAGATTCATGAATTTTTTCCACTCTTGATCTTTCATAATTTGTTATACATCAAAAAACATGCATCGATATGTAGTGTGATTATATATCGATACAAAGGTGAAGGCCTCCATTGTCAATTAATCCTTCTCAGATATAGCTTGTGGCCCATGGCCTATTGGAGGCTGTGATGGGGTATCACACTTGGGAACTAGTAATTCATGTCACAAAATATTGGGAGTAGGGTGGTTTTTCCATGAGTCATTGTTTGAGCTATACCCCATATTTTGATTAGTTGAATCATTGGGAAATAATGACAGAGTTTTTCAAGTGAGTCTTTTAGGCTAGGGAACATCATGTTAGTAAACCGACCAATTTATCCTTACAACATAATTATAATTACCTAATTATTGACTTGACATGCCTAAACATAAGTTGCAGGGATTGGATGGCACATGAATCATATAGTATTGAGTTTTTTGGAATATCCTACGTGATTATACTCCTATGATATACTCATCATACCACGGTATATCAAGATAATCGTTAGGATTAATATACGACAACATCCATATAGGTTACCTATACTCGATAATTATGATGACATATTGGGCGATGAGCCCTCAGTTCAGGGAACCCCTCATGTCGTGTTTCATCCTTGAGGTAATATAGTAGGGTTTCCCCAATTTCAATGTGTATCGATCAACCATTAGTGGTTTGGAAAGATGAATGATTACCTAATGGGAAGCAAAAAATTATTTTAGGACTAGACATTGATGATTCACATTGCCTCAGGGCATTTCCTGAGTTACAATGATAGTAATTATAGAAGTTTCATTTATTGATAGACCCTCTAGAAGTAAGAGATTTGACCGAGATCGTGGTTTGTGTTTTTAGGATGGTTTGGGACTTGGTTGATTAGATATATTATCTTGCGACTAGTCTAATTTTTGGAATAGTAGGTCACTACTAGAATCTAATGATTTAAACCCATGATGAGATGATTCTATAATGATTATACTTATAAATGATGATAAAATATGAGTAATAACCTTTATTCATATGCCCATAAAGGATTTATGAGATCCTTGACCTACATCAGGGTGACTAGTAAGATGTTTAGTATACAGCGGGGTTCACTAACCCCACACAATACTCACATGATATGGTTAGAGATGGGTAATTATAGGAATAGATTATTGAGTAGGGCCTCCATAGATATATTCATAATATCATGGTCCCTATGTGCCTCCCCACATATATGATAATGTTGGAACATGATCTTGTAATATATAGATCGCTAAAAAAGAGTTACGAGGTTGGGTATATTTGTGGTTATCTTGAGGTTGATTCATGCCTTGTTTCTTGAAAATATCATTAATTAGGATATCTATAAAAGAAACATACCTATTACAAGAATCAAATGTGTGTGTATCAATCATAGGATTCATGTAGAGGATCCAACCACCTTGTAGAGTGGAAATGATATGCTTGTAATGGGGTTTATAACATAGATCTTGAAATATGTCTCTTATTTCAATAGATAATGGTCAGGTGGTGGACGGACCTCCATCCTGGAGGCAACAACATAATTAGAGATCTCTTAGGCATGGTTTAGTTTAACAATAGGATGGTGATACTGGTAGGGGAGTAGGTGTAGCTCTGGATGGAGGAGAAGCTAGTGGATATATATATATATTCTATGAGAAACTTCTAGAACCACCACCTAGTAGACCATTCTATATCAGGGAGATGGCAGTCAAGGCCTTAAGTCGTTATAGGCTGTATAATGATATGAATAGGATGCATTAACAATTATTCAAGGTATGTTTTTTCTACATAACATTAATAATAATATATATTAATCTAGGTCTAAGTCATTTAATTTATCTCAATACCCATCATGTGAGAAATAGAGTTTCTCATAGTGACATTACCCAATAAGCTATGGATATAGGTTTCTGATGGGGGTGATTATTTTATACCACACATCTTCTAGAAGTTCTATTTACTATTTAGGTATGATTATTATTCAAATTAGTTTTTATAAAGGATACACATGTTATTGATGGATCCCAGTGCTAGGGGAATGTAGTGTGACTTTCGGAGTACATAAAAGAGGGATTCTTTCTATACAAAGTCACACTCTTCATGAAACTACGAAATCTCCATCAGAAATTCATTACAATCTAATGAAAATGGTGTCAAGTTATAGTGGATAATTGTATTTTAATTTTATGGTTGGGGATGGTTGGTTGGATATAGTTTTTCATGGGAGATTCATGTTTCAACAATGAGACCACATAACATCATGAATTGCATGGAATGGGTGTCCATGTTATGTGATAATATTAACATTAATTGAAGTATAGTTGGATGAATACTATTAATGATAAAGGGTTATTATTTTTGAGATATAGTGACACTATGGTAGAGGGTGTTGTAATCTATAGTTGGAAGAAACCTCCCAACACCCATCAATTTTGGTTTTTAGTGATTTTCATGGAAGACCCATTAATCTAGATTCTAGAAGTTGTGGAGGTCAGTGCGGATGTATAGCTCAAATATGTTCAAGGATTATCTCTAAGGACAAAGATGAGATTCATTGAATGTCACCCTAGGACCATGACAATATTTTAAGTGGTTATCATATTTTATATATCAGGATATAGGCTTTAAGGGTGAAGATGAAAATACATTTTGAAATGAGGAGTATTTCTTATTGGATGATGAAGTGTCAGAGATATTTTGAGGAGACGAAGATTAGGGTTAAACAATGCTATTGAATTGGGACATATGGAGGTGGTCATTGAGAGCATAGTGCATTACAATACCTCTAATGTTTGGGTCGTGATATGTATTGATGAAGAGTTATGTAACTATTACTTAGGGGTTGATGTAGTTGAGTTTATATTAGGAGAACTAAATGACTTAGAACCCATAGCTGGTAGTCTGGGTTATCTCCATGAGTTTTTGAAGGTAATGTTGATTGGTTATCATCATTGTAGCTAATCCTAGCGGTGAATAGAGGTGCAATTTTTCTTCCTACAATGATGTTAACTCCTATAATTTTATAATGTGTGAAAGAATATTTGTTGGGTGACATTTTCTATACTATTCTACATGATGTGTAACCGTTAGGAGATATAGTATTTGTATTCACAAATAAGGGGAGTTTGTTTTCCCTTTATATGGATGGACGATGTATCCAATCACATTGAATGTGGAGGTGTTGAGGGAGTTTCAAAATCCCCTGTGGTTTTACATTTAGATGTAGTAAAAATGTAAAAATATATCCAATCATAGATTTGGTGGAATAGAATATCGATGGATTTGTGATGGGTATTCTGTGATTGACAAGAGACCACCATTCCATTAGGGTGTAGAGTTTAATTGAATGTATGGAGTGGTTTCACATGTGTGGGACCATCTGTTTTCATAGGGTTACAAGGATGGTCCTCTCTGACCATGATTTATGAATCCTTTCAAAGGTGTGGAAGGGCTATGGAATGTTTTTGGGATCTATTTTTTATATTAACATGACATTTCACACCAAAGAGAGAGAAAAACTAAGCAGAATATCTAGGTGTTTGAGGGAATTTTTTGGGAATGTGTTGGTAATTCTCTAGTTATAGCCAAGAGAACCTCTTTTCTTAACCCCCAAACCTCCACCAAAAATTTAATCTTGGTTTTGTAGGAGAGTATCTTACATGGATGAAACATTGCTATATTTTGAGTGATATGGAATCATAAGAGAGCTATATGTAAGATTAGTATCCCAACTATTCAGTATTGTGTATTCATTTAAGGATAGAAATGCATGAAGGAGGGGGTAATGTAGTTAATCTATTTTCTTCCATATAAGGAATTGTAATAACATTATGGAACATTTTCTTATCCAATAACTATGTAAGACCAGGATCTCATTCCATAGAGAGGCTCAGTATTGGTATATTTAAAATATGGGAAATATGATATCACATGAATTCATTATATTGGTAAATACTATATTTTATATTGTTTGATACTTTATATGTGAAATAATAGAACACAATTGATTCTTGAACACAAGGTTTTCCATGATAATTACATAATGTTGGTATTCATTGGGTGTTTTGTAGAAGGCCCCCACTAGTTGGTTGTACTGGAAGATGGTGGAAATTTAAATAAATAAATAAAAATTAATTAATATCCCTCCCCCATGATTTCAGTCGACAAAAAGTGTAGAATAGAGGATGTTTCCTCTATATGTGATGGAAAAACTAAATACATGTGGTTCTATAAGACTCTATTATTAATGTTTATCAACTCCAAATTAATCATAAATATCTTACTGGTATCATTATGGTCCCAATGCTTTGATATTTCACTATGTGGTTTGTGGAAATGGGATTTATATTCTAAAACTCTGTGTATGAAATGTTATATGGGTTTTAGAGCTCAATTATGACTATTGAGGAACCCTGGGTCATCGATCAATGGGGAATTAGGTAAAAATAGGGGATTTGAGTGTATCTGAATCAATTATCATTTGGAGATCATGATCACATGAAATATAATGTACGATAAAAAATTGTGAATTTTTTATTTTAGTGAAGATGGAATTTTGGGGACAATATCAAATCTATCAATAATACACATCACAAATTGGTGCATGGTATCTTGGCTAGGGACACAACACATCTATAGTATCAGTACCCGAGTGCCACTGAAAAGTACCCCAAGAAGGTGGGACACATGAAGTCAAACTCATATCCCTAAATTCTAGAGGATGTGACTAACATCGAGGGACATGTGTGTTTCTACAAAGTGACTATGCCCTCACAGATCCGAGTAATCACATCTGTAAAAAATATATAATAAATAGTGGATGCGTAAATAGAAGCAGAAAACAATTGAAGATACGGAAAATAAACCAAGACTAGGAAGTAAATAACTAGAGGATGCAAAACATCGATAATGGATTAAAAAATTCTGACCAGGATGTCATGTGTCTCTACATAATGTGAAAATGGGGACATGGTGATATAATAATATACTACATAATGGAAAAAATATACAAAAATAAAAAATATGCTACTACATGTATCTTAATAATAGTCTCGGTCATCTTCCCAATGCTCCTTACTAAGCCATAAATCAATGAAACCACTAAATATTCATGATTATATTTATCCAATGATATTATAATAAAATATTCTTCGGTTCTAGGGGAATCCCAAGATGGGTGTGGTATAAAATATCAGTAATTTGGAACCCATGGAGTCTAGGATGATCCATTTCATCAAAAAATATACAATAGTGTAAGACAATGAAGAAATAAAAAGAAAAAATTAAAATAATAAACACCATAATTCATGTATCTAAATGAACACCAGACCGATAAAACTAGATTCGACCTAATATGGATGACTGAGAAAGGTACCTCTTCAATTCATAACAATTTCGAAAGGCAGATGAAAAAGAATAAACTAATATAGAATATAATCACAATATTTTTCATTAACATGGAGGAAACATTGCCATTCCATCATATACGCATTCTCATAATAAAAAAGGAATACATCCCATGTGAAAAATCAATTAAAAAATACATAAAATCTATTGGTGGAGTCTTTAGCCCATCTAATCTAATCTAAAGATAATATTAAAAGTCATTAAGAGTGTCTTTGATATAACCGATACCTTAGAGTCTGTCCTATGAAACCCATATAGTTTCCCATGTATCACTCACACTATGGTTATCTCTATGTCTTTACCAACTATCTCACATAAAGGACCAGACATCACATATTCCATGGCGTATCCATCTTGCCACTAGGTATGCCCTCAGTTTCTCCCCTAGGAATCCTATGTCACTCATGAGTATAATGAAAACCACATGGAGTGCCCATACATGGATAGAAAAATTGTCGCTTCCAACATATGAAGAAGAATCAAACTAATCATTGTGTTTCCATCCATGAAATATTTAAATCAGGAACCATATTCCCTCCCATCCTATAGTAGGTGAGCCATAGTATCCAAGACTTATAAAATTAAAAGTAATACACACACACACACATTAATAAAATCAATGAAATATCTCAAAAAAATGCTTAAAAATTTACCAAACAATTCATTTTAAGCCAAATGTCTAAGGAAAAACTTAAAAAGTAATGGGAATAAAGAATTTCATTTATTTAATCACACGTCATAAATGAGATTTCAATATAACATACCATGAATCATGGATGATTGATTAAATTTGATTAAACCACCCAATTATAGTATAAGTAACAAGAAAATGGTACACATCACTTAACAAGGCATATATGAAAAAGCATAACATGTGAAAATAACATTTGAATCGAACCAAAATGAAAATGAAATCATGAATTTCCCACTGAAGAATCATGTATATGCAATCTAATTATAAATTGTGGTCATGAATCTCATGGTCATCCATTTATTATAATTGAATTTAAATATTTAAATACAATAAACAAAAGATCAATTCACATAGTGATTAATCATTTAAGGTATAGAAAGAAGACCATTCATGGTGGGAACACATAATGGGAAAGCTAATTATCTAGTTAAAACCCAATGTATTGGATTATCCATAAGGTGAGGTTATATAGGCCATAGAAAAAAAATTAAATAATTTTTTGAGCACATTTGAGGCATTTATGGTAGGAATTGACATGTATACCAATAGAAAATTATCCAAGAAAAGATGAAATTATTGGAAGGTGATGAGGAACCCTACCATTATATTGCATCACTCCACTCATCAATTATGAAGACATGATTCAAACAATAATGAAATAAATATAAGGATTTTTCAAATTCCCTTAAAATAAGGAAAAAACGTTTCATCAAAAAACCACAATGGATTGGAGAGGAACCATAAAATAGAACAGTGTAGAAGGATGATCTTACAAAGGGATTTCTGTTTCTTCTAATGGTGAGAGAAATAGACTCTCGAGGAGGAACATAGGTCACAACCCCATGGATGGGAGAAAGAAATATCTACACCCAAAGGGAGGAGGAGAATCCCACTATAATGAATAGGGGAGGAAAAATGAATAGGTTAAAACATTTCACTAATTGTATATAGGTAATTTTAACATCAAATACACTACATAGGGTTTGGACACAAGGATTGTCTAAACTGTGTGCCAACCATTCCACATTCACTACTATAATGGGGAACCTCAAATGGTAATGTGCATAATTTGACAAACCGTGCCCAAATAGTGTGAAATTGGTTTATCAAATAAAACTCATGTGGTCACACAGTCATGTTCTCTATGTATCATGGTTTCAAAATAACAATGTGGCCCCAGGTTCCAACTATCTAAAACAACATTGTTTTGAGAAATAATGCGGGATAGGATGCAAAATTTCTTCTAAAAATGTTGCATAGTCTACCTCTTCCCATTTCATGGATCAATGCTTGAAATGATCCTGAAGCACACCCTATTCCTCCTATAAACTTTTAGGCATCATTAATAGGTCAATATTAAAGAATTATAAAAAAATAATGCTCTCTACCTTTAGTTAAAACTGGGAAATTAAAAACTTCCATTCGTTGAACAACTCTTCCATGAGTTTCTCTTATGAGGGTGGTACAATTTCATCTGGAACTAGTTTCGATCACTGTACATATACATCAACCTCCCAAACTCTAGTTTCATCCTGTAAGTTCCTCTTCTTCCTATGCGCTTATACCTAAGGATCTCACCATCCTCATACATCCACAATAATATGATCAATGATATGAATTGAATTCTCTTCAAATGATGCATCCTCTTACTGCTCGATAACTTAGGGGTCAAACGAATCAGATAGGTGGCCATGATACTAGAAAATGTGAGATACATTGAATATATCAGGTATTTCATGGTACATATGAGGTAATAATAACTTATATGATACTATCCCATCCCTTTCCACTATCTCAAAGGGCCCGACATAACAAGGTGAAAAAGTTCCTTTCTCATAATTCATCTCTTACCCAATATAGAAGATACATGTTAAAAGACCTAATGTGACACCTCAAACTATAGAGGTTTGAGATGATTATTGGTATAGGAAGTAGACCCAGAATCACCTATATCCATAGATTCTATATTAGTTGGACTTTCTCTTGAGTCACCTAAATGAGAAGATTAGATATTAGAGATGCCTCCCCTACCTCAAGTTAAGAATAGTGGGGAACAACTCAGTCTCCCATAGAGGGACTCCTATGGAACCATAAGAATTGTTTCCCAAAAAAACTATTGAAGGTAAAAACAACCAAAAGAATATTATATTCTCAAGACCCTCCATAATAATTGATACAAGAACACATCATATCATATAACAATTATATGGTCTGATCAGAATGCCCATCAATTTTTGGGTGATATGCAGTACTCAAGAGTACAAATGAACCTAGTTCCTTTTGAAAAGAATTCCATAACAATGATGTGAACAAAGAATCTCAGTATGAAATGATAGAATGGGGTACATTATGTAGTCAAACGATCTCCAATATATAACACCTTCCTGTATCATCAAGAGAGACTATTTCTCGACTTGGTTGGAACTGCACAACATTGGTTAGATGATCGAAGATCCCCATACTATGTATGTACTTTGTGGGGATCTCTGAAATACTATCAAAAAATCCATTATGGCATTGTTACATTTTTACTCAGGAATGGAGAGAAGATTCTTAATTACATTAGGTCACTGGTGCACTTCCTTCACCATTTAATAGATGGGGCACCGAGTAGTGAATCATGTTATCCACCTCTTCATACATTGCTTCCAATACTAACAACATATATCTATATACATCTTGGTAACCCTAGGATGAACATCCCAAATACATTCATTGGATTCCCTCAAAAAATCTCCTAATATATCTTAAGGAACCAGTACATGTCCAAGGAAGAGTATAATTTAACTTCCATTCACAACCCAATAGGGCATCATGGTCTCTCATGTGATGATCTCCCTTAAAAAAAGGCCCTCAGAATCCGATAAATGCTTCATCAAAACACTTTCCAGAATGAATAGGTCACTTTTATAATTTATAGAATTTTTTTTATGATTCTACTAAATCTCAATATATATATTAGAAAACATATCTCTCATCTACCCCTCGTTGTTGTCCTCCTTGATGGCATGCATTTTAGTCTTCTAGGTGAAGGAATTAACTATCTCATTTCCATTATGGGTGTATAATAAATATCAAATTAGAATTATTACAGGCATTACACCCACCCACACTACCATATACTCAGGTATTTCAATATGGAGATATATTTGAGACTTTTATGATCCTTGTAAATAAGGAATCTCTCCCCGAACAGGTAGTTCCTCCAATAGTGTATAACCTAAACCATGTATTGTAGATCTAGGTCATGCATTGGTTAATTCCTATTATGTCCCCTAACCTATATAGATCTATAATCCATGAATTGGTAACCCTGCATCCCAACTTAATAAATCACAATTCTTGAAGCATCACAATAGAGTGTATAACTTATGCCCAGCTACAGAATAATTGATATTGTCACGGAAGTGAGTCTCCCCATTAACATCAAAAAAATTTTCATGCAAGATTTAGACCAAAGAAACTACACACCCTTCTTAGTTAGGTCCATAAGAGGTGTTGATAAGTAGGAGAAGTCATGAATGAATTTCCTATAATAGCAATATATAATTAAGAATCTTCATATATGAAACACATTCATAATACACTCCCAGAAAACTATGGAACTCATCCTCTCCGGTTCAACTGATATGCCTGTCTCTGATATTATATGACCCAAGAAGTGAACATTTCTAATCCAAATGAGTTATTTACTAAGCCTCACATATAAGTGGTGCTCTCTTAGTGGTGTTGAATATTTCTCAGGATGGGTGTAATGGTCATTTATGGTGCACTAGTACTCCATGATTTCATCTATGAATACCACCACAAAGTAATAAAGGTATGGGTGCAATCCAAAATTCATCAAAGCCATGAAGTATATCAGTGTGTTTGTTAGATAAAATGGAATAATAAAATTATCATACATGTTAAACCATCTTTAGAATTTCATACGTGTTATATCTAATGGCCTTACTTTAACATGGGGATAGAACAGATGAAAATCGATCTTGGAGAAAATAGTTTCTCCTCATAGGTGGTTGGAGAGGTTTTCTATACAAGGAAATTGATACTAGTTCACCACTTTGAAGTTGATCAACCAATTAAAATCCATGAACATTTTTAGGGTATGATCATCCTTATTGGGTAAAAATTCAGGTGAAATACAAAGAACAAGATGGGTCTAATAAATAACTTATCCTCATGATCTTTAGTTTGCCTTTTGATTTACTGGGTCATTATAGGTGACATCATGTGTGTAGGAATGGAAGATGGTATAGAACCTGGAACAAGTTATATGGTGAAATCCAAATATCTATCAAGAGGTAAGCTATATAAATCATTAAGGAATACATCCATGAAAGGATCCACTATAGGAGGGACCTATACTAACTAAATTCCACGATCACTCATAAAGAGACTCGTGAACTGAGCTGTCACTCTCCCAAGCATAGTATTCATTAGTACAACCCAATATTATTGGATATCCTACTCACCCTTATGGATATATTTGTTTCCCTTGGGTGATGTGAAAGAGACTAAGAAATGATAGAAATCCACTTCGGTACTATAAGGCACAATCAATCCCTCACCAAGAATGATGTCGAAGATGGTCATCTTAAAGATGAAGAAACTCCATAAGAAATGAAACCCACCGGCCTCAAGGGGGAACTAATGGATTATTTATTCCCTCTATTCTGACCTTTAATGGTGTGTTATGAGACATTATTCCAAAACATTACTCTATTAAAAGACCATGTATTTCCACAACCACATTATATATGATAAAATTTGATACACCAGTATAAAAAAGGGATGAAACTAATGTAGTGGTTACCAAAGTTTTACCCTCAAACATACATGGATTATGAATCTACTCCTATGGAAATAGATTCATTGTATAAATATGGAAAAAACCTTTTCCCTAAGATGCTGCATGACTAGCTTGGGTAGATGCACTCTGATAATGGTAATTCTCTGGGTCCCAACTACCTTGGCCACGTCCATTACACCCTCGACCTGATCGACCAATGGAAGAAAAACTCCTAGATTGATATCTATTAGAATAATTCCATACATTATAGAGGTTACAGTATAGATCACCTGCCACTCAATTCTGGAATAAAATAATGGTAAACGCATGGAAGGTGAACCATCCTTCCACATTCTCAGTATTCGATCGAGTTCTATGTGCACCATAGGTTCGTATGGAATGGCCTTCACCAATGGTGACACACTATATAATGATTTTTTGTCTATTTATTTTATCCTTCCCCACATGAACCCTTAAATCATCACTTCGTACTACCATATGACTCATTTACCCACCTCGAAATTAAACTGCTCTGGATCACACCACCATCTTCTTTGAAATTTTGTTCCATAAAAATGGAGTACTTCACTATCAGTATAATGATAGTAAAATATAATATGATAAACTATGATTTGAAAACATTACCAATCCTATCATCAAAGAAATATGTAGTTATCAACTTTCCCTAGTTAGAGATGAAGAGAAACACTAAAGATCAGTTCAGTGAGTAGAATACCCAAGAAAGATCATAGAACTCCACTGAAGATGCATGAAATCTATAGATTGATAAAATATATGACTATTTTAAAATAAGTGATCATAAAAGTATGTATATAATTCATCAAATAAAATACCTCTATAATTCCCTGACTGAGATATAACAACCCTCCAGTTATTGGAAGTGTCACATAACATATAGGTAGCGAGGTTTTCCCTCTACACTAGAGGAATCTCAAGATGGTTAAAGATAAACACCATGGATTATAAATAAGACTCTGTTTCATGTAGTCCTCCATCACCCAAGAATGAGGGAGGATTATTCTACTGATAGTCCTGAGTATGCTCTTAAAAAATAGAGATAGGATGGGGAGAACATTGAACAGTCTGTATAAACATGAAGATGCTTCCAAGAAACATGGTATCACCGCTCAGTGGAAGATCATTAGAAGGTTTCTCATGTGGGACTATAAGAGGTACGATGGGTGGCTGAAGGCCCACCAACATTGGGGTTTTCTAATTTCCACTCTCTTGATATACATCACAAATACCCAGAAATTTAGTATCTCTACAATTTCCAAGCATACACATCAGACAGGCTTTAAAACATATTGGTAAATAAAATAATGAAAGTGATAAAGAAGGGTAGGTACAAAGCCTCCCTGAAACACAAAACAACCCTTAGCCTTCTCCAAGCGCTAGACATTGATAAGAATGAGAATTTTATAGAAGGATTAATAATACATGTCCTACCGCCCATTCATAGGGTTGAGTTTGGGTCAAGGTATCAAATTCTTCATATTTACAAGGTGACTATTTCTTTTTATGTGTTGGTATCCATGTCAATCCTTTATAAAATTATCCTCCTTCAAATTTGGTTGAATTATGTGAATCACCATTCTAATTAATAATGGCCCATACACGTTATCATTTGAAATTAGTGGCAACTTAAACCACACCGTAACATATCAGATCATGTTAAATCATCAAAATTCCACATTTATAACAAAATATTTACTACAGAGGATAATAAGTAAGGAAAAATAAGAAATAAAATACATGATAGGAAATGAACCTTTAAATTATGGAGAATCATATCCCACTAAGATAGTGTAGTGTATGGGAGAGGAACCCTGAAATATATGAGTGTGGAATAAATAGAATATCGAGGGATTTCTATTTCTTCTTACAAGGAGAAAAACAGAAACTGGAGGAGGGATACATTATGTTCATACATATAGTAACATAAGATAAGACCACCCATTATAGTCATTCTTTCTTGGTGCTACATTCCAACCCCTAGTTCTCTAGAGGTGGGCTTGGAGTTTTCACTCTCAAGCCCAGGTGGGTTGGGTTATTCTAGAATGTGGATACTATTTTCTACCCTAAAAATATTTTATATATTTTATGGAATATTTCTCTATCTTGTCCCTGAGTTAGTGTACAATTTCATCCCCTTTATTTTCTCTATAATGATATAAATAAAATAATATATATTGTATACTATGTGGGTGCATCATTTATTGAATTAATATTTTTTCCATTGTTTGCAGCTTCAAATGGGAAATTCGACAACACAATTGATTCCAAAATGTAGTGTTTACATAATGTGTGACATAAAGTTATTAGCATCCGGAATTTAGGGGCCGAACATTGTTGGGGTCTTTCAGTGGACGATGAACGATATTTAATTAGTTAAACAATTATCAATTAGTATTCCTCCCACCCCTATTTTGGGTTCACATGCATGGAATAAGGTATGATGTTTTCTCCCATTTGAAAAATATGAATCAAGGAGATGAGGTTCCTCCAAACTCCATTCATAGAGTCATTGACTCCAAATTTACCCTTAACATATTCCTAGAATTGTCTTAGACCATAATCTTTGTTTTTCTCCAAGAGGTAGGAAGATTTTTTTTCTACATCGATCCCTTTTTTGGAATTTTTATGTTTTTATAACCCTATTTGGGTGGATAAGGACCACTTAGGGGTTTATATGATGGAAATTTTCCAGAAAATGGTGTTTGTTGGAAGATCATAGAGATATACAATTCTGAAATATCAATCACATGAATTTCAGTATATGATCGAATGTTGTGTGCCATTATTGTTAGGGGAATATGGGATTATGGGGACTACATGTTGTGTATCTAATATACACATCATGTAGTTGTTCATGGCTGTGTGGATAGGGAAATTTCACAATAAGTGTCGGAACAAAGTAGAGGACACAACCACAGTCCAATTGATGTGGGAAATTCTATATCCAATGTGTATATTCCATGTACACCCACATGGTTATCCAATAAAAGAATGAAATCAAATAGATAGGTGTCCAAGAAGGATCGCAAGTAGTGTTGACCTATGTACACATTACGTACTTTCTAGGGAGAGTTCCTCCATTCATATCTCCTTCTATAGTACTTGTATTTGGTCCCATGGGTAGTCTATCATGAGAAGTATCCCATGTACAATGAGATAGTTGAATTCATAGTTTATTGAATGATATTATAATAGGTGTTTCAATACTGAAACTACTCAAAATTTTTATTGACAAATGTTGGTGATTGAGTTAGATCAAGGTAGAGATGTCAGGGTTCATTACCTTCACTTTTCAAAAAAGATGTTGGTTCCCCAAACACTTCAAACCATTTGAGGGTTATTGACTTAATGCACTAGGGAACAGTTCCTCTATCTATGGTAGATATATGGCACGAGGCATGATGGGCATAATGCTACATCTAGTAATTATTGGATGGTAGTGTATATTGGGTTGGTTATTGGAGTTATGTTGGGGTTGGTACTCCCCTATTGTACTAGGGCATCAGAATACCATACCTCTTATACTGGTAGAGACAGACATCACCCATAGTGTATCTATGTCCTCTATAAATAAATTAGTTTCCCAAGGGTCGGTACTACCTTGTAATGTTAGGGTTTAGGTCCCATATTATTCTTTATAATGGCAGAGTCGTTAATCCATTTTAAGGGTGTTTGTAATGACCCTAGACCTAGTATCCCAGATTTAGTGCCTTACATTATTACATTGGAAAGGATAAAAGTGTTGAATCCCAGCTGGCCGATCCATTTTTTAGTTTTAGGAAATATATTACATATAAGTTCATTACATTAAAATTCAAAATTTAAATTACAATATAGATAAAACTTGTAAAATCATGATTCTACTAGATTAACACATTATATCAGTCTTAATATACATCTTTTCATCCTGAGGAAAAAGAAACATAAAAAATTGTTGGGCTCAAATGCTCAGTAAGGGAAAATAATTCAGATGAAGCTATCATAAATTAGAATAAATTTTTTAGGAGAGGCATATAATTGAATCAAAATCCCTTTAAGAATAATATTGAGAATAATATGCTAATAATAAACTAAATATTTCCACATAACCATTCACATATACATTCTACTGGTTGGATAATCACATTTATTATCAATAACTAATCTCATAATGAGGGAATGAAAAATACGGTACATCATAAACACACCATAAAGGATTATTCCAAGACAACATACAGAAATGGGTAAAACCAAAAATTGGATTGAATCGTGAGAACTACTGATGAATCAAGGGGATATAGTAGGACCCACCCATCAATTATTAATTCCAATTCATTTCACATGTGAAAAAGGTAAAACATAACAAACACAAACAATCATATTAAAACTACCATAAACCATGAATGGTATCAAAAAATCACATCAATAGTAAAACGTATCATAAACCCTTTAATAAAATATACTATATTTTATAAAAAATCAATGTTAATTGATCATAAAATCCAAAAAATGTATATTGATAAAGATGAAAATAATCCAATAAAATCAGTAAAAATTTTTTAAGAGAAAAATTCCTTTTATATTTTAAAATCATTTAAAATCTATGAATTTATAAAAAACATTTCCTTTGAAAATAACATTGTAATCTTGTAAGGGAATCATCAAAACATTAAGGTGTCATGATGGTAGAAAATTATTCTCACACTACGTAAGTAAAAAAACATACCTTTCGTTGAAAAAGTTATAAACTAAATCATTTGGAAAAAATATTAATGATTACATTAAAAACATTTAATAAGAAAACAAGGGTAAAAGGAAATTCATAATTTATTGGATAAAAATAATAATATTTTGGATTTTTTTAAGAAGAACATACATGTTTGTTAAATATTTTCACAAAAATACATACATATAAATAATCATTGATAACAATGAGAATGAAATGTTATCCCTCACCTTGAAATTTACATTAGTCCAGGATTAATTAACCTCATTTATAATGTTTATGGAATGTTATTAAATTATAAAATAACTATATCAATTTTTATGATATCATATACAATCCTCTTATAACATATTTTTAACAATATTTCATTATTATCAATACTTTGGGTGTTAACTTCTTCATTTTAGAATGATTATTTTGTCATTTAATTCATGTTTATTAAGGTTTGTATATATTTCATTTTTATATAGAATTGTTTTATCTTCATAAATAATAAATTTCACGATCAAGTGAATTTTTATATTAATTCTTTAATAGTTACCATGAAAAATGAATCTAATCGCGTCGTTGAAATGGATGGCCATACGTATTCATGAGCAATGATATAATTTCATTAGTGGTTAATTGGTAATGAATTGGAAGGCGTATTAATTCTAAATTATTAGAATCATGCCATATTTATTAATTTTATCCATTATATTCATCATTATAACCTTTCAAATAAAGTGGCGATGAAACAAATACACCACATCGTGGGGATGGTAAGTAGTACGCACACACACATAGTGATATTATTTTTCATTGGATGGTAGGAGGAATATGGTTGTTTGATAATCAAAAGAAAATATCATCATGTAGATGATACTGGAGTTATTTTTTTATATTTGAGACACCACATGAAGTGGATGATGAACAAGAAATAATTTTTAAAGAGTTGGTAATGATGATTACCTCTTCTATAGTGAACCTCCTTTGGATATCCTCTTATAGAGAATAGGGTTGGTCTTTTGAGAATATCAAAACCTCTGGGATGTGTTCATTTCTGTTTTGAAGAGAAATTGGTAGGGTATTTTGAGAAATAAGGCTTAATGTGGTTTGATTGAGTGAGGAAGGAGCATCGTTTTTATAAGAGAGTGGCACTCTTCAAATCCTTTAAAATATTAAATTCATATAAATTTATTTCCAATCTAAAATTGTGATATAGTGAATAATTTAAATGATAAGATGAAGATGGTTAAAAATAATTTCAAGAATGATTTTCATACACGTTTATGTCAAAATATTAACCTCATCTATTTTCTTTAACACTTATTTAGACCCTTTATATCTTACCATGAGAGAATGAATTTTTACTCATTAGGGTTAATATATTTAATATAAAAATATAAAAGAACCCAAAATGGATCACTTAAGAAATATGTAATATTATTATATTTACATGGAAGAATTTAATATTTTTAGGACTTTTATATCATTTAATAGTATATCATTTATTTTAAAGTATCATTTATGTCAATTTAGATACAGTTCTATATATTTCTTTTTAAAAATATCATAACGACATGATAACATCAAAAAAACACTTCTAATATATCAATAATATGTATATGTTATATATAATATTCATGGATGTTATTATTTATTTCAAATTATATTTATTTTAATATTTTAAAATCAACTATTTGATATTCCCATTTATTGAACAATTAATACATCACTATTATAAAAGACATTTTGTTAAAGTATTTATTCTATAAAAATTATAAATAAATTATAATGAAGAAGATAAATTTATTGTATTTCAAAATAGAATTTATATTTGAAATTATCCCCTATATATCAATGTATTAAATAGTAATAATTATTAAAAAACACGAGTATTAAATTTTAAACATATCTTTAAATAAAATTTTAGAAATGTTGTATTCATACCCACGTTTTTTTAAAATCATATGCATTCAACCGTTGATTTAATTTTATCTAAACCAAAATATCAAATGAGATTATGAAAAATTTTAGGGTAATTATCTAATATTTATAATATTATTTTTACCTTTAATTACCTGATATATCTTTAACCGTGGTAAATAAAATTTTACTAATGTTATTATTCATAATGCCCAAAATTGAAAGAAAAATATTAACATAGTTTTGAATCACTTATTCCAAATATGGAATCCATTTTTGAAAAATCAAAATATAATATTTATAGGGATTTCTTTCAAATTAATATAGTTGATATGGTGAAAAAATATATTATTAAGTTTTAAAACACGTAAAAAATTCAAAACATTTTTATATTAAATTTGAATGAAAATTTTAATCCAATGACATAAAATTAATTAAACGATAAAACAAAATCTAGTAATACTTTAAAAAATAAATTTTATATTTTAACAATATAAATTATTTTGATAAAAAAACTTGTTTTCAATTATATTTTTTTATTTTTTACTATTAAATAAAATAAGAAACATATCTGAAAAATAACTAAAATTGAATGAAATTAACTTTTTATATTACAATTATAAAGAAGAAGTATATTGTTTCAAAAAGAATTTATAAAATTATTAAAAAATATATTTAAATTATGTTCTCTATTAATTGGTGGAAAAAATATCTTTATAAAAAATATAACCTTTTAATGAATAAATTAATTTCATTCTTTTCTTATGTATATAAAATATTTTGGATGAATATTAAATATATAAATTTTATAATGTGGTTAATACAATTAATTCCAACTATTTTCACTACTAGGATAAAATAATAACTTATCTATAGATCACAGTGTTTTCAAACTCGATGTTTCATGAAATACACGATATTAAATTATTTTAAAAAACATACCAGGAAAACATGGGGGTTACATTCTTTCCTCCGAAAACTTTCTACCTAAAAATTTCCGGAATATCACCTCATAAAAACATTATTGAATTTCATTATCATAATTTTGTTAGGTTTCTATGTCACCTCTTATATTGTTTTAAAAAATAAACTTTTCCAATCGAGCCGTATGATTCCATAACACTTATTATCTAGTGTCAAGAATATTTATAGGCACTTCATAATTAGATTGATCAGGTTCTAGTTCTATTTCTTCATATGTGATTACATGTAATTGGTCTGGCATGTATTTTCTTAATAGTGATAGGTGGAACACATCACGAACATTGGAGATAGTTCAAGACATTGAAAAATAATAAGTTAAAAATAAAATTCATTCTAGAATTTAAAAAGGTCTGATGTACATGGTATTTAATTTTCCTTTCTTACCAAATCATATACAACACTTCCATGGAGATACCTTCAAGAAAAATTGATCTCCCACTTGAAATTGTAAATCAAATATTTGGTTATCGGCATAGATAATTTTCCTACATTAATATGGGATTGAATAATATTCATGGTTTCCAATGATTTCTGGACCTGTTTTGAGCATACAAGTTTCCTTTCACCAGCATCATCCCAAAATGTTTGTGTAAAACATTTGTTTCCATATAATGTTTCTTACAGTTCCATCAGAAAAATTGAAAGGAAGCTATTATTGTTAGAAAATTCAATCAAAGGTAAATACAGATACCAAAAAACATGAAATTCAAGTGAGAAATATCTCAACATGTCTTCTAATGTATGAATAGTCCTATCTTATTTTCCATAAATTTGAGAGTGGTAACTGGTTCGTAAATGAATCTCAGTATCTATGGTGGTCTAAAGAAAATTCTATATTTTTGATGTAAAATGAGGATCATGATCAGAAAAAATCAATTGATGCACCCCATAAATTCATAAAGTTCATTTATATGGATACTTTCTAGGCATTCTAGAGGTCAATATTCTCTTGTAGAAAGAAAAAATGATGATTTGGTAAGACAATCTACAATAACCCATATCACATCATTACATATTGGAGTCTTTTTCTAGTAATATGAAATGGTATATAGTAATATCATCCTATTTCCACACACGAATAATAATATGTTATATGACTCATCTAGGATTCAACCTCACAGCTTTAACTTTTTGAAAACCCATACATCTGGACACATAGTCAAAAATTTCCCGCATCATGTTATCCCAAAAAAAAATATTTTCAGGACCCTATAAATCTTTGTGGCACCATTATGTATTGATAAATTTGAGCTATGATAATTATACAAAAATTCTATTTTTAGATCATATATGGAACACATATCCTCTTTACAGAATTTATAACACCATCTTCACTATCAAAGTCTACTAATTTTATGTTGTTCACATATTTAATATTCTTCTTAATTTCCTCATTTTCATATTGATAATTCTTTATCATCTCTATTTAATATGGGTTTTCAATAATTTCTAATATGATTGATGTATCACCTTCTTTTTAAATTAACATATCCATATTTATTAGGTCTATAAACCTAAGATCTCTCTCAATCATTATTTAGGTCAACACTCCATGATCTCTCCTACTCAACACATATTCTAACTTAATTTCCTTCCTTGGGTGGTAATGTATTGTGAAATCATAGTTCATGAGTAGATGATTCCATATACGTTTCCTCATATTAAATTATTTATATGAGAAAATACATTTGAAACTCTTATGATCTGTATATATCACACATATTTCTATATAAATATTTTATTTCCATAAATTTAGAGAAAATATTATAATAACTAACTCAATATAATTAGTTGGACAGTTCGGTTCTTGTGTTTTTAACATCCTTGACCCAAATGCAATAATTCTATCATTCTACACAAGGACATAACCAATTTATTTCATTGAATCATCACTATAAATCACAAATCCATTTTTTACAGATAGAAAATTCAACATAATAGAATTGACTAATATTATATTTATTTATTCAAATCATTCTTCAAGTTTATTTCTCTATAATAATTTGACCCCTTAACATGTAATCTTGGTTAATGGGCCAGCCAGTCAGGAATCATTCTGAATGAAACACCGATAATAACCTACTAAACCAATAAAACTATGTATCTCAGTTAGGCAAATTAGTGTAGGTCATTGTTTGATATAATTTGTCTTGAAGAATCAACATAGATTCCATCCTTGGAGACAATATATCCAAGAAATGAAATTTAATAAAACCATAATCGAAACATTTTAAATATACCATATAACTCTTCCCTTATAAGAGTATTAAAGATGACCTGTCAATGATTCTCATGGAATTCATAACTTTTTCCATAATATCGTCAATGAATACCTCAAACAAATCATCAATATATTCTGTCAATACATTTTCTATTGAATCCATAAATAATTATGGTGAAATATTCAATCTAAATAGAAATACTATAATTTTATATTGTTCATTCCTTTTTTGAAAAACTATCTTCACAACATCTTCCTTATTCAATTATAAATGATGATATCAAGAACAAATGTAAATATTAGAAAAGAATTTATTTCCATGAATTTGATTAAATAAATCACCAATGAAAGGAAGAGGATACATGATCTTTATTTTAATAGAATTGATTTACCAAGAATCAATAAACACAATTATGGATCCATCTTTTTTTGACAAAGAGAACAAGGGTCCCCATAGAGATACACTAGGGAGAATAAATCCCCTTTTCACCAATTATTCATATTGTTTCTTAATCTACACAAAATACAATGTTTATATTCTATATAAAATATTTTCTATTGGTATTTTATCATAGAATAAATTAATAGAAAACTCCACTTCACACTCTTGGTGGTGCCTCAGTAATTCCTTTAGAAATACATCAACATATTCCATTAAAATGGGTGTATCCAAACTTCCCGGATTATCTTCCTCATCCCTAGATATTGTTTTATCTTTCTCTTAATTAATTTAAATCAATAATGCTACTTTGGGTGAATCTAGATTTGAATTTGGAGATGATGTTTCTATTTTAAAGATAAGGGATTATTCTTCTTCCTCACAAATCATAATTTCCTTCTTTTGGAAATAAAATTTCACATCATATTTTCAAATCCAATCTATAGGGAAGATTATATGAAATTAATTCATATGTATGATGATAAGTTTATCAACTAATGTAAATTAATGTCCCATAAAGGTAATTTCTAGAAATATATTTGTTGTAATGATAATTCCCTTGAGAGATTTGACTGATAAGTCAATTTTTAATTCTCAAGTTAAATATCTAATTTTTTGGGAAAACAAAGAAGATATAAAATAATGCGATGATCTAGAATAAAATAAATTAATGTCTAAGTTTTAAGAGACAATTAAAGTACCATCCAACACACCATTAGAAAATCCAACCTCAGTTATTGTGATAACATAATATTATCCTTGTTCCCTTGGACTTCTCTAGAGAAAATTTCTTTTAAGATTTGGGCAATTTCTTTCATTTTATAAAATTTATTTATAGTTGTATAATTGAACATTTGTAGCTTTATTCTTTCCCATGAAGTAATAGGCCTGGTGGGATCTTTCTCCACACTTATAATGAAATCCCATTCCCTTCAGGAAAGTACCGAGGTGTTTTTACATCTATTATTAGAGGATTGAATGTCAAGTATTCTCTTCTTACAATTTTCCTTATTTATATTCTCGGAGTGTTCATAATCCCTATTATTCCATTACATTACATTTAATTAATATGACATAGATAATGAATTATATTTCTTATAATAACATGAGACAATACCTTTATATGGCGAAACATTCTGGGTCACAAGTGACCATCGAAGGAATGTTTTTAAACCCTCAGATAATCAATCAATAATGCTCTTTATATTATGTTTTTAACCCACAAAATCCGTTTTTAACCTTGTGAATTTAGATTTATACATTTCAAAATTCTTATCATCCTTTTTACCTAGACTTCAAAATTTCCTTTCCATATCTTCACGCTCTTCACAAGGATATTATTTTTCTACAAAATGTTATTTAAATTACCTATATTCATTAGTTACTATTTCTTAATCTTCTATATTATTTGGAATTAATTACCACCATTTATCCACATATCCGGAGAGATGATAAATTTATATAACAATCTTCACCCATTCATTACTACCTAAAGACAAAAATATCATCTATAAGGATCTTATCTATTTATCAATTACAAATTGATTTATAGGACCATTGAATAATAATGGTTGTTTTCTCATAAATAGACCTAACATTATTCCTCCATGTGGTGTTTAATGGTTTTCAATATGGGTAATGTTACTATTTATAACCTGATTCAGATGTCCCAATACAGTTAGAATCTGTTCCATACCCGTTGTAGCTCTGACCCCAATATCATTATCTTCTATTGGGGGGAAATACCTACATGGGTTGTGTACAATGATATTATTTCCATTCCTTACATTAGAGACCATTTCTAAACAATGTAATGACATATATTAGGTTGTGAATCACAATTCATAAGTTCAAACTACTAAAATACATTATATTAATTAAAAAATTTACGCATATCTAATCCCATAAACATAATCATGGATTATATGGGGATATATTAAATTTTAAATACTTAATATTGTTTCATATAGAAAATGTGAATTATCTTATGCGAATCCCACAAGAGTGTCAGACTAGGTGCAGAGTAAGTCCCATTGTCATATAGCAGGTTATCCCAAGTTAGTCCCAGTACACATTGCCTGAGTTGTTAACCCTAGCTACATCTGTTCAATAATCAGATCCACTTGTAGTATCTAGACAATGATATATTAATAGGAATACCAATATAATCAATAATTTGCAAGAACTCTATGATGTTTTTCTATACTTATCATCAATGTCAATTGTAGGGTTATGTTCCCAAATAATTATTTTATAAATATTGTTTCCAATGATTATAAAAAACATGATTTGATAAAAAATATAATGTCCCAACACCAGTTTCCTAGATATGGTGCCTTACTTTATTACTTTGGCATATATAAATGTGTATAATCCCAAAACACCGATCAGTTTAATTGTTCTGTAAAAATATTAAATACAATATCCATATATTAAAATTTAAAATTTAAACTACAACATATAGAATCCTTTGAAGATATTTATCCTCCATGATCAACACTACATATTAGTCATAATATATATCTTCACATCCTAGCAAAAATGAACCTAAGAAATGTGTGATCTTAGATGCACAGTAAGGGTAAATTATACAATGAAAGCTATTATATATAAGCATAAACTATTATAGTGAGGTATATAACTAAACTCACACCCTTTAAACATAATATTGACCATGATATGATAATAATAAATCAAATAATTCTATATAAAAATTCACATTGATATTATACTTTTCAAATATTCTCTTATATTATCAATAACTAAACTTATAATGGGGGAATGTATAATACCTAACATCATAGAGATTCTATTAAGGCTTCAGCCAAGACACCATATGTAAAAAGGTAGTAACCCAAACTAGATTATATAATGCGACCTACCAATGCATGGAGGGGCTATAGTGTTTCCCACAAATCACTTATTAAGTCCAATTCATTTCTTTTATCCAAAGGCTGAAACATAACCAAAAAACCATTCATATTAAAACTATCATATGAAATGATAATGCATTTACCATTAACAGTAATGGTTATAAAAATAAAACATCCAAATTCAAACATATAATAAACCTATCAATAAAATATGGATGATTTTATAATAACAAATCAACCTCTATTAAGCATAAAATACAATAAATTATGTTGACATGGATGAAAATAATCTATCAAAACAATTAATGTTTTGTTGAGAGAAATTTTCACTTTTAATTTGGAATCATTAAAAATACAAGAATTTATATAAGTAAACATATCATATCAAAATAAACTTTTATTCTTGTAAGGGAAGCATCAAAATGTTAAGGCGTCATGACGGAAGAAAAATCCCCTCACACCACATTAGTTAAAAAAACTTTCCTTTGGTTGAAAGATTCATAATGTACTTTGTTTGGAAAAATGAAACAATATTACTTCAAATACATGTTATAAAAAGTCAAACATTGGTAAAAAAATTATGTTTTTTTTAAATAATAAAATAATTTTAGAAAACATTTTAAAGAAACATGGACATGGACAATAAATATTTCCCCCTAAATACTTACATATAATCAATTCAAGATAATAATGAGATTGTGAAGTTAACCATTACCATATACTTTCCTTAAGTTAAGGGGTCATTAACCACATTTATAATAGTTAAATTATGTCATTAAATTATACAATAACTATATCCATAATTAATAAATCATATATGATCCTCTTATACAATTTTTAATAATATTTCAATATTACCATTGTGTCGAGTGTTAACTGCTTCAATTTCATATGTTTTGTTATATCATGTAAATCACTTTTATTATACATAAGATATATTTTACTAAAATCTAGAATGATATTAATTTCATAAATATTAAATTCAATTATCATATACATTTTTATAATCATTATTGAAAGATTAATGTATAAAATAATGCTCATCACATCATGGAGATGGTAGGCCATACGTACGCACGAGCAACTATATCATTTCCTTAATGGTAATTTGTTTAAGAATTGTATGGTATATTTATTATATTTAATCATAATCATGTCATATATAATATTTATATCCATAATATTCATCATTATATCCATCCAAATAAAGTGGCGATGAAAAACAAATTACACCGCAGTGTGGGGACGGTAAGTCGTGTGTATCCACAGATGGTGATATTGTATTTAATATGATGAATAAAAGGAGGAATATGGTTTTATAAAATTTCTAATAACATCTATGAGTGTATATTATAATGTATTTAATATTTTATAATTGAATCAATACGGGAATAGGAAATAGAATAAAAAATAATGTTTAAAAATACAATAAAGATGATTACCTAACCTTTAAAGAACCTCATTAGGATCTCCTATTATGACACTAGGTTTGGTATTTTTAGAGTCAAATAACCTCTACGATGAGTCTAAGGGTGTTTATAAGGTAACTGGGAAGGTTTTGGTCATGGATAAATAATCAATGTGGTGTGAGGAAGTGAGAGAGGAAATGCCTTTTTATAAGAGATGAGAGGGGCACTTTTAGAGTCCACTAAAATGTTAAATTAATATAAATTAATTCCATATTTAACCAAAAAATCTCTACTAGAGACAAAGTCTCTGACCATTTATTAAAATAACGAAAAATTTCAGCATGCAAGCATAACAAACAAGATCATACAGTTACATGTCATAGAACCCATACATGTCACCATATCCGTCGCCATATCCATGATTGATTGCCTCATCTATGGTAGCCGACTCCCATTCCGAGCTTTCATATTGCTTCAGAAACTTCGCATACATTCGTCTGAGATTTAATTTCTCTGAATACAAAAACTACTTAGAATAATTCATCCCTTTTCCTTCACTGGTAGATGATCCGGTAGACATCGTCTTTGGCATAAAATTTTTGTTTTCAATAAAAATTTAATATTTTTCTCTATTCATAAAAACACGATGCTTATCTGAAAAGTAATTTTTTTAAAAAAAATTAAAATTTGATATTAATATTTAAAAGAAAATTATTATTTTGTTAAAATGAATTTTTGAAGGTGTCAAAAAATATATTTAAAATAGGTACGCCATCAAAATGTGGTAAAATGACCTTTATAAGAAATATAACCTTTTAATGCATAAAATTTAATTATTTATTATAATATGTCTAAAAAATATGATGAATTAATATTAAATATAAAAATTCTATAATGTGGTTAATAAAATTCATTCTCGCTATTTTAATAGCTATTTTATAATAATCAATTATTAATAGTTCTCAGTGTATTCAAACTCGGTGTTGCGTGCAAACCAATCTATTAAAATATTTTACAAAGAAAATGTATCTTGAAAACATATGGTGTTACAATGCACATCCTATATTTATTGAATGGAACTCCCCCATCATTGAGATCATGTGGCGATGGGGTCCTCTATGGGATTTTGTGCTCCCTTAGATGTGGAGTGTTATTGGGATGAGTGGGACACCCTGTTTGATGTGAGAGTGGTTACATGTGATACATGGTTAGTAGTTTGTTCTCCCTCTAATTTTAGTTGAGTTATGATGTTTGGACCCATCCATTAAGGTTATTTAGTGTTATAGTGAGATGAATGGAAATCGGTTAATACTACCATAGCTAAGGGGTTTATCGATGAGGTGTAGACCCATACATACTATCTATTGAGAGGTTACATGTGGTGAATGACATGGAAATAGTTATCCTGTGACATTGATTGAATTGTGGAAGGTAATACCTATCTATGTGGGTTTTTTTGAGGTTTTATAGGGTTTTGGATATCGATGATGGGACATTTGGTGCTGGGAACCACTGTTGGGCCGAGGTAACTATAGACTAGATCACCGTTCTAAGAAGGGATGAGGAGATAGAGATCCAATTTCTCTGTTATTTGGGTTTCATTGAACATATATGTCACCTTGCATTCATATAGTTAATATTGATTATTTTGGACTGATATTTTGACCATTTATATTGGTATCTCCCATTTATATTGGTTTTTGGGGAGCCTATTGAGTATTTTGATACCCACTCAGACATGTAATTTTCTTTAAACTATTTTTTCTTATGTAGACAACATCAATATTGGTAGTGATATCAGAAAAACTAGATTTCTTGGCCTTGGTGGTAGAAGATTTTATTTCATTGGTTTTTTCATGCTACCATTTTTTATTTAGTTGGGGTTTTATTTTTTAGTCATTTCATTTCCCACATTTATGTTTTTTTGCACCCAATTTACCCTAATGTGGTCCTAGAGGTTGTTGAATGCATGTTTTGTCACATTAAATGATTCAAATTTTATTAAAACAATATAAATTTTCATGGATATGTTGTGTGCTAGTGTATAGGTATATAGTCTCTGACCTCCCATATCTATCATGCCTTATCGGTGCTAGTCACTAGCTTGTTTCATCTTAGAGACGGGCTTGCAGTTGTAACACTAAGGATAATTTCAAAATAGTATTTTCATGAAAGAAATGTTATGTGTTGTTTATAGGATATATATTATGAAAATAATATAACATCTATGGATGAAATGGGGGAAAGTTTAGAGATAGAGTGGTCAAAAAATATAAAATAAAGTATTACCCAAATCTTACGTTAAATGTGTGTATCTTTATCGCCAATGAGCAAAGGTCAACTTGTAAAAAAACTCTCTATGTATTCATGTTATGTCATGGGAACTTTTTGATAAAATTTATTTTCAATGATGATGATGGTGATATTTTAAATGGATCAATATAAACATAATAAGTTTATGTTGTAGAATTATAGGTTTTGAAATAAAGAAGATTCAATATATTCAAAATTTGAATATTTAGAGAAAGTATTCCTAAGTATTTTTGTTGGTCAAAATAGATTACTTTTTATATGCTTTTCATTATTTTTTGAGAGGGTAATATCATATTTTCACATATTTATGTGAGATGGATTATATAATATGTAATTAGTTAAAAAAATCCAAAATGTATAGTAAATATAAGGATACTCTTGTAATTTATCGTATATAATATAAAAATATGTGCTTATATTGGGGTATTAAATTATTCAAAATGGCTTTAAGAATATTAAAAGGAATAAAATTTATTTGAAACAATAATTTTATCATTCATTAAAAATATATACATAAATTTTCTTATATATATATATATATAAATTTCTTAAAGAAAAATTTATAATTGAACTCTAAAAGGTTTACATTGAGTTTATCACTAACATATGTTCATTATAGATTATTATAGAGTTTACTAAAACAATATGTTTATCACGATTAGGATTATTGTATATATATACCTAATATATTTATGTTGAAAAAAATGAATATGATACTTTTTGTTCAATAGAAGTCCTACTAACTAGGACACATGTAGTTTCATTAAAAGGCCTTTGATATACCAGGGGTGCATGTATCATATTTGTTTCCCTATTACCTAAATTTTATGAGATTCATGGTATTATATCCTTCATAGTTTCACACCCTAAATACACATGTATGTATATCAACATATCCAATACAAGGTTGGTTAGGTATGTTCCTGATCAAATCATCTGTTAGAGCATAACCAAGATGGGATTTTCCCCACATATGAAGCGTATGACATTTGGTCCCTCAATTGAGATAGACTATGAGACAATAAATATGAAACTACAAATTATATATACTTATTTTTATAAGGGTATTATTATGTGATTATCCTTATGGATTAATTAAATGACTTTCATACATCGATTATATTATTCTACTCTCTGATAATTGTGAACGTATTATTTAGGTATATGTGATTGATAGGATTCATGTCTCATGGTCATTTAATTACTTAGAAAAAGAGAAAATATAAGAATGTACATTTTAATATGATACAGATAGGTGGATTCAGGTATATAGATACATGATCTTGATGATGATAAAACCATATCCATTTATAGCGTCAGTAGAATTGATAATTTTCTAAAGGCCGATATTTTCTTATATATATTTATAAGATGAATTATATATATTTTTCCAATTCTATATAGTCTCATAGGGAAAAAAACTATGGTTTTCTTAAGGTTGATTTTGTTTTACATGGATAAATCATTTAAAATAGTTTTTGAGTTAATCTATATGTGTTTTAGATTGCTATTCACTAGGTATTAAATATTATTTAATATAAGGTGTAGTTAAAAATTTCATTCAAAAAGTGTTTTGGAAGATAACTATAAGGATATATGGATATGGTTTCACATGTTATTGTACATGATATAATATAAATATTAATGGAACAAAAGTCTACATGGATTTAGGAATAGTGGTAGATTGATGATGCACTGAAAATACATATTTCTAAATTATATATTTATAGGTTTTATATTAGATCACATCAAAATTTTTATTTTCATGTAATGAGTAAATTATTTTGTGTATGATGGAAACCTGAACTATTATCCACCTTGGATATAATTTAAATTATATATTTCAAAAGATTAAATCATATGGGGGTAAATGAATATGTTGTATAAATATATTCCTGAATCATCCATGGTCTTTAGTCATGTGTTTTAATGAATGAATAAATCATATAGTATTGAAGGATAATCCATCATTTCCTAATAATACTACATCCATGAGATAACAGTGTATGTTTGATGTATGTTGATTCATTGTAAAAACTACTTGAAATAGAATCACTTTCATCATCATCCTTTTCATATAGAGATACTAGCTTACCATGTAGAGAAGACATATCCTACACGGATATTAGGTGATTCTATGAAACCCATTAATACACATAGAGGTGTAGTTCCTTTTTCTACCCTTGGTGATATTTATCAAAACCATTACATATAGTTTTAATATGTTGTAGATTCCCTATAGTATATAGTATTCATGTTTTATAGAGTTCTTCATTTCATAATTTAACTCATTTTTCATTTAAGTTGAATAAAAAAGGGTTTTAATCACTTCCACATAATCAAGTAAATGTAATTAGAATATAAAAACCCCTTCATAAGGATATGTAATTCATTTCGTAGGGATATTAATCAATAATAGTATCAAATAATAACTAGAATGTAGGCCTTACAAATGTATGCAGCTAAAAACAACTTACAAGTATATAAACTACTATAAAAACATTATAATATATTTTACTACTTGTAAACACATTCATTTAAAACATTTCCACCAAACTATTCTATTAAAAAACCACAAAAATTATAATTTATAAA
Source organism: Viscum album (assembly GCA_963277665.1). Lineage (NCBI taxonomy): Eukaryota > Viridiplantae > Streptophyta > Magnoliopsida > Santalales > Viscaceae > Viscum > Viscum album. Next base: position 405,647,421 of record OY728129.1, on the reverse strand, counting down.
AAAATAATTTTTTTCCAAAATAGAAATAATAAATTCTTAAACATTTTACCATACAAATCCTTTTAAAAATAAAAACAACCATATTTATATTAACATTAAAACCCATATAAGATAATTAAAATTCAAAATATGTTTCCAACCATTTATTTGATATAAATTTCCAATGAAAATAACAAAGTCATGAATATGCCAAGAATAAAAAATGGTGCTATAAATTTTCAAAGCATAATATAAATGAAAGAAAGATAAGGGTGAAACAACAATACTAGATGGGGAAATGCAATAATAAAGCTCTAGATCAAAACCCATAATGTCAACTCCCAATTACAAAATTATATTTTTCATTTGAAATACCCTATAATCCCTAATATGAGACACATTTTACATAATCAGATATTCTACTCACAGAAAAATAGCAGAAATATGTTAATTCCAAACCAAAATTATTCCAAATATATCATAGAAGTATCATTACAATTACTCACCCCTCCATGTGCTATTGGATACCATGTCTAGAGGGACACTAGTAGTGTGTAAACCAAAACTCACAATATGAATTTATAACTCCCAAATAATGCCTCAGTTCCCATGGATAATAAAGTATTGAGGTGAATGGATATAAAATACATGATTAACATGAAATGAATAGGTAATTACATTCCATCATCTCTATCACCCTCATAAGAATAACACCATATTTTTAATACATTTTTAGAAAAAAATATTTATATAGAACATGGTGAACATGTATCACATGGTGATAAAAAACCACACAAGGTGTAAAAATATATAGGGTTAATTATGAGGTTCAATTAAAACAACCATTTAAAACTATGGTTCCAAATAGGACATTGAAATCAAAAATTTATTAAAATTAAAAAACCTTTTACATTATATAAAAAACCAATTTAAAATTATTTATAAATATATTGAAATCTCACACACCATTTAAAAATATCAATTACACCACAAAAAACATGGGTATTCATCTTTGAATTCGAAAACAATGGAATGGTCCTTAAATTTGCATCAAAAATATTTTAAAAGTGACATTATGTTATTTTATCAATGGGATAACCACACAAAAATTTCATATTAACATTAGAAATTTATTTAAGATCACATTTTAAATAAAATTGGGGAAAACATGTCATTTTCAAGTAATTCAATCATGGTAAAATTCAATTAACTCATTAAAAACCAAGACATAAATAACAAAATTAATACATCTCATAAAATATATTTCAATAAGTGTTATGGTAATTATAAATTACCTTAACAAATAGAAGACTTCAGTTCAAATATGAAAAAATTAATAAAAAATTGAGATAGATTATCTATATCTAATTTCACATTGAAATTGTTTGAAATAAATAGAAGAATATTATTTATATTCAAATAGTAAGTAAAAATTTTATAAGAAACAACCAGAATAATTTGAATTCCAAAATAAAATAATTTCAATGGAAACCTCACCATTGAATGGTGCTAAATTAGTAGAAACCATTTGATGTGTGTTTCATTCAATTAAGTGCAGATAGAAAAATATAAGGAAGACTTTTTCAAACAATAAAACCCAATAACCCATCATTTGATGAATCTAGAAGCACAAAATCGTCCATAGGGTTTCTAGGTTTGATAAAAGAAGCCAAAAAAGGGAAAAGGTAAAATAAGAAAATATATTATGGGATAATTCTCATGGTATTGAGAACACTAATGGGGAATCATGAATAAAGATGAGAGAATGTTTGAGAGCTTCCTTGAGGTCTCATGGGTTATCTTACACATTTAGGGAAGAGAGGTATAAAATCCCCCATAAAATCAAAGTGGGAATTCATGAAAAATAACTATTTATGTGATTATGGGAAGCCCTCATGTTTTTACAAACCATCCACCAATAATTAATAGGCTACTGGCAGGGCCAATAACATAAATATGGATTCTAGGGACATTCACATGGTTATTCATTATCATATGGGTAAGTGTTTCATTAATAATAAAGCCTAATTATATATATAATTCATTACCAAAAATCACTAAGTCCCAAAATAATTGAGGATTATAAAAATTAAATAAAATTAAACTCTATAGTGAATTTTGGGAGTAATAATTCTCCCTACCCATTAAAAATTCATCCTCTAGAAATTCAAAGGTTGAAAAACATAAAGTGGTAGATAATGAAATATCCAAAAAGGATCTAACCAATATAATATATCAACATAATCTCAGCACAAAGATAATGAATGATCATCCTAAAGAATTATTTAACTAACAGTTGGAAGGAATTCCAAGCATGTCCAAATGTAACCAAATTGAGAACATCAAATCAAAAGTGCTAAAAATAATGGGTGGTCTAACATTTTCTTCACACCATTTACTCTTCATCTAACATAGAGGAACCCAAAGAAACTACTATGAGACACATCCTTAAAAAAACTATGAAACCATGATATAAACACACTCTCAAAACAAAAGTTCTTCTAACCCAATAAAACACACATAAAACAAAATCCTATTCAAAATAATGTCATAATCCCTCACCAAATGCTATAGAACATAGGGATATCATAGTTTAATAAACATGATGACACTCACATGGTGGGACCCAAATGAAGAATACAACAACCAATAACTATTTAAAGACAACCGGTGGATATCCAATCCTAATAATCCAATAATGTTCCTATGGCCTATCTCATTTCGAAACAATGAGAACCTCAAAATTCAAATAAAATAATGGGTAAAAACTACAACAGTCAAGAATGGTTTTCCCAAACAACGAGGAAAATAAAAAAAACACTCATGACCAACCAATTATGATTTTGTTAATCCTAAAAAATAATAAAACATCTATCTAAAATGATATTAGATAAAAGAACAAGGAATTCCAAAAAAAATTATTCATTTTACCAATAAAAAAAATCTCATAAAGAAAACAATTAAATGTTTCAAAACCAAAATAACCAAATATACAAAAGCTCAACCCAATATAAAACTATAAAATGAATTGTCATAAAACAACCAATCTCCAAAAGAATAAATACAGAGATTTATTCAAAAAAATATACTTTACTTAACATATGAAGATGAACCAATTGGTCATAACAAGAAATAACTATCTGAGTCAAAAAAGAGAGGACATTATAATTCCTTATAGAACAAAATTTTAAGGACATGAATGCACCTTTCAACCCTTGATATGGAACCTTTGTTTCTAGCATTGGATAATATGACATTCTTTCCTTACCAACAACTAGTTTCCTAGACTGGATAGTTTCTAGCCGAATGGACTAATAGAAAAAATCCCTAGAATGGTGAGGACCCATATATAATTATAACTATAACAATATAGGAAAAAAGGCCATCTCGAAAGAAATGATCATTCTTGGAAATTTATGACCTGTCTTGGAGAAAATATGATGAAAACTAATATCTGTTCAATATACTTTCTCAATGATCGTTCACCCCTCGGAATGATCAAAAACTCAAGTTGTCTCTCCACTATCACAAACATGGGAAGGAAAAACAAGACGAATGCCAACTTGAAAAACTCAAATGATTTACCTTTATGTAGCTGAGATAGTACAATATACTACATAAAAACTTGGATATAACTTAAAAGAAAGATCACATCATCACTCGCCCCTAAATTATTAGGTGTTCTGAGATTATTCAAATAAGCTCAATCTATTCTGTCCAAATTACCACTTCCACTGACTCTTTTTCACTATAAAAATAAAGATACTACAAATTCAATAGGTTAACTATGGGTTCTTAAAATAATGGAGGTTCCAAATCCAGTAGTCCACTCAGATTGTAGGTATATACCAAAATTAAAGTGAAATTTTCATACAATCATGGAGGTATAAATTAAACAACATAAAACACGAACAACATCAATTCAGGCCCCAAATAATAAAAAAACAACTAATATAAATACAGGAATAAAAGCAAAAATATAATCCTACAATTATAATTAAATCACATCCACACTGATAAAAGAGTCATTTCTTTAAAAATTATCATTTGTCAAAAAATACATTTTAATTCACACCCCACCATGAAGGATTCTTGTAAATCCACAGAAACACATTTTTGGAAAATAATTCAACATAGTTGAACACATATCTCCCAAATAAAAAAAATACCAAAAATCCCTTCCTGAATATCATTCCATTTGGAAACAAAATCATCTATTTAATGCTTATAAATCACAATTTAATTTTTAAAAAACCTTCCCCAACACCAAAATGGAATCAACCATTTTATAAAATCACTTCATTCAAATTATATTACTGTCCTCTTACTAATAAATCATTAAAAGTGTTTTTTGATTTAAAGATTTCAAATAATTCCATTTTTACAAGAAACCCCTTTAATACAAGTGCAACCAAAGCACTATAAGAACAATTGAATTGGTTTCACAAAACCAGATCCAAAAAATATAAAGATAATACTCAATCAATCTCTATAAAGTAAAAATTGAAATGGAAAAGTCTAAAATTATGATAGATCAAGATAAATAGAACTGAGGAAGAAATAATGATGTACATGGGTTTGGAAACCATGTTCAGACCATGAAGAAGGGTCTGTAATGGTAAAAAATCAAACTAGTCATGACACATTTTCCCAAGCTGTGCAAGCTTACCATGTAACTCGATTTATCCTCCATTTTCACCCCAAAGTCATTGGATGACTCCTAAAACAATATACATTCTGAAATGGGATAAAACAATTATCAATTATAATGAAAATCTATAAACAAATAATAAATATGAAAATGAATACAAATTATTAACTCTTAATTCCCCATATAGCTTGAGAATTGTGATGAGAAAGTGCATCTAGACTCACATATACCAAACCTCTCTAGCCCCAAAAACTGTAATCTTCTTTCATCAAAGACATTCCAAAATAAAAAGAGGGATATTATGGAATAATATTCTCTACCATAGAACCCCAAGACTATAATAACATTTTGAAATGAACAAACCCATTATCCATTAATTTGGACCCAATCATAGCTTTCCATAAATCTTGAAGGGAGTTCCCAATCACTATTAAATTGATATTAGTGGTTGAGCATCAAAAGAATCCATTTTTGAATGAATTATTGCTAAAACATACATGAAAGATGTTAATAAACCTGAAGAGTCTTTAGCATGGACCATTATTACATTGGTATTCAATACAATAATATACATATTGAAAACCAAAATGTATTAACATGATAAATTGGTCATAATCAACAACACTGATCCAACCCATATGCATAAAAATAAAAATCACCCATAGAAAAAACTATACAACATTTCATCAAAAATACAATAGAAACCAAAAATAAATCAACCAGAAACATCATCAAGAAATGTGTGAAACTATCTCCATGAAATGTTTGGATTCTCTTTGACACCTATCTCACCCAAAATTAGCTTCAAGAAAAAACAAATATCCAGATAAGAACATGGAACATGAAATTTATAAGACTAAAAAAACATCCCAGATGATATCCATCCACTGATTCTGTTCAATTCTTTTCAACGTTAAATTCATAACTTTTATTTTGAATATATTACTAGAAAGTATGTTTTCAAAATGTAAAAATGTGAAAAAAACTAACAAGTTTAAAAACCCTTATCAAAATATTCCACAATGTTTTCATAAATATAAAACTTGTACATTAAATTCATTTCCACCATGAAGATCCATTTTAGACACTTTTACAAATTAAAATTTATAAAACACAAACCATATCATTCCCTTGAATTAAACTGGTCACCACATAAACATTTAATTTCCAGAAGGCATGCTTGAAAATGAAAACCCAAATTTAAATCTCCCAAAAAAACCTCACACAAGGGACATTAAATTCCAAAACTATTTCCCAAAAATATTTGAAATCCATTTTCCTTGGGGAACAGACCAAATAACCAGTTAAGAAAAAAATAAGGAACCATAATTTCTCAAACAATAACAGAAGTGTATGGATGGTTTGGGTTTTATGTAAATACATCAAGGTGAAATGATACATTCAATAAATAGATAAAAAACTCTAATATCAAATTCCAATAAAGCAGTAAAATGTTTCATGGGAGCTACCATAAAATTTCTAACCTGATATGCATGTATTTATTATCAGTTTCTATTAAGAGAATAATTGTCAGAATATGTTGAGTCCAAACCACAATGCAAACAACTAACCCACACAAGTGTCATTGCGATAAAAAAACCCTCCCAAACATAGTTTCTAACATTAATGAAGGGCCATTAAAATTTTGTAATCCAAATATCTTAATATACAATTAGACTTCTCACTTAGTAATTGGGTTCCCATGTCTAATAAATATTTGAGGATAATGAACTTGCATTTCAGGAGTACCACACAAGGCATAAACTCTAACTCTCCCTAACATCCAACACCCTTAAAATGATTATACCACTACATCTCATTTATCCATGCCATAAACATGTATATTCCTATATAATGGGATCAACATGTATCACATCGGGATAAGAAATTGGTATAATGGGATAAATAACTTGTGGGGGAAATCAGTAGGTTCTTTCATAAATTAAAAAAAAATGATCCAAACGTCCCATTATCACCTAACATGTATCTAAATTAGAATCTATTTTACATTTCATAAAACACAACATTAAATATTCTTTATATATATATATATGGAAATATCACAAATATTTTAAAACATTTAAATTTCATCCCATAAAGCATTTTTATTCTTGTTTGATATCCAAAATGAAGCCAGAGTCCATCCATTTCCAGAAAACACATTTTAAAAAATCTATTAATTAATTTTATCATGGGTCAAAATAGAAAATGATATCAAAAAACATTTAAAAATCATTAAATAATCCTATTTTAAATGTATTTAATGTTATCACCTCATTTGGAAACAATTACCACTTTAAAACATAGATCTAGCTCAAGAAAACCCAATCTTATTTAAAATAAAAAAATATTAATAGAACCATTTCAAAAATACTAATAATCATTTTATATAAGTTTTTCACAAATAAAATTCAATTTTAGAAGTGAAAATAAAAAATAAAAAATGAGAGATCCTTTATGCGAAGATGAAAACACATATTAATGGTTTAAATTAACCACATTGATATAAAATATGTTTATATATCCAATAAATTGAATTTATAAACAAAAATCGCATACTAAATTCCAAAAAGAACAATTTTATATTAAAACCACCCTTAAAGTGGTGGAAATTGATCCCGAAAACATTGTAATGTTTCATATTCAATGAAGATCACCTAAAAAGGATAAGGGTGATGATTATAGACCATGGATACCAAAAAACAATGTATTTTATCTAATTGGAACACAAAAATCATCCAAAAGGATTATACTATTCATGGGAGATAAAATGAAAAAAAATAAATAGGGTAAAAGAGAGAAGGATAAGAAGATTTCCCTAAAAAAATATGAAAGAGACAAAATGAAATCCATTAATCAAGATTGTTGGAGGGTCGATCCCCTCCTTGGGATCCCAAGGGTTAGCTGATCAGTTTTGGGAATATAAGGTTTAAATTACCCTTAAAATCATAGTGTTCATTTTTTTTCATATAAATCATTATGTGGTATAATTCCAAATTCACTGATTGACTGTGCAGTTTTCTAAACTATGCACCAACCCTGAACAATCCACTAGCTAGTCCAATACAACCCAAAGGGTTTTTGGGAAACATTTAATAGTTCTTCAAACAATGTGAATGTCATGAAAACTGACATTGACTTCATGATAGACTCCTCCACGCCTACACCTCCCGGTTACTCCTAACTATGAGGGTAAACCATGAATCTCCAAGAAAACCTCCAAAATTAAGAAATTCTTGATAAAAAATCATTAATAATAAAAATTTCCAAATATTGAATAAAAGAGTAACAAAAAATCTCTATAGTGACATGTGCATGTAATAATTTTAATTTTTATCCTTCATTTATGAATTTCATGTCCATATTTAGCAAATATAATATGATCATATAAATCTAAATTTTCATCATTAATAATTTTCCCTTCTACAAAGAGCATCTATCACTTCATTTATTTTCCAAATATAGTAATGAATTATGATTTCAAATTCCATGATAAGTGATAACTCTCTATATTGGATAATTTTAATCTCATTTTAAGTGAATATATATTTAAAGATTTAATGACCCATAAATATTTTTTTGTTCATGCTATAAATACAATGACACTAAATCATCAATGAATTAATAATTTCCTCCATCCCCATATTTTTATTTAGATAGTTTTACTCACAGACCCCAAATTTCATTGATATATCTAGAACCTCTTTATCATTTATTATTAGTACACAACCCATGCTATTTTTGAAGAATCACGTCATAGTAGGAAAATATCCCCACTTGATGGTATAGTGAGTATTGGTGTAGTGATAATCCTTTTTTAAATTACTCAAATATCTCCTCACATTCATTGGTTTAAAATACTTCTCTCCCTTCTAAGTTGGTAGGTTCCTTAGTTTTTAAAATCCTTAACTTTCATAAAAAATCATTATTACTATATATCTAGTCCATTAAAACAATGTATATCCTTGACAGATATTGGTGTAGGCCACTCCTCATAAAAAGTATCTTCAATTGATCCATATATATCCATTTAATAGTGATATATTTTCATAGTTATGATACCCCCTCTATCCAAAACTCCATTTTTCTGTGATTTTAATTTTTATTATCTATTTTTAATATCTTTATTAAAATACTCGAATTTTAAATAAGATCTTCCTTGATATTGGAGTATATAAGAATAATATCTATATATAATATCACATATTTGTAGAGGTAATCTCCAAGGAATATATTCATGATGTTTATGAATAATTTTGTGGAATTATTGACTATGATGATAATTATCATAAACTCATTATGTGAATAACATTTTTTAATTCAATATTAGGAATATATTAATTGTTAACCATTAATTATTGATATATTTTCCAAAGGGTTGCCTTAGATAATTATCAGACCCCACATAGTTGATCAAAAATTTCATCCGTATATGAAAGTGGATAATTTATGTATATTATGATTTTATAGGGTTCAATATAATATAGGTAGAGGTGAACTGAACAATCCTTAATCTTGGGAATGGTTCTTAACACACTCTATTCTATATCACTTGGGTGTATAATATCCTATCCAAGATTATCTTGTAGCTACTTTTTCTATTCCTCAAACTCTATGATTTTAATTTTATCAGGAATCATGGATATGGAAAGATAAATAGGTGTATTTTAATTGATAAACTAATCTCTCAATCAATCGTAAGGCTGGAAAACTCTTTAGAGAGGATATTATTATATCCCATTATTATGATAATGCCTTCTAAAAAGATTAGTTTCTTTTTCTCAATCATTTGATCTAGATATGATTTCTTTAAAGGAAATAATATCTATGATTCTGAAAATTATTTCTAATCATATTCCCCTTTATTGATACAATTTCAATGAATTGGATAATGATTAGTGATATGGAGAGTTATTTCCCTTTTCTAATAGTGGTTTTTTTATTTATATAAAAACCAACATTATATTCTTAGTATAGATTAAAATTACATTAACATATAATAAAATTTAATACAGTATCGTTCTACAATCATTGGATAATGAGGAATCATTTAAATGGGATGCAATTATTTCAAAATTTTCTATTATCATAGATAACTCAACCCCCATGTTTTGATATGGTGTTTGAATAGTTCTTCTAAGGATTCATTACATGAAATAATGTGTAAAACAATAAAAAAGTAACACTTTATCTTGTAATTAATGAGTAGCTAGAATAAATATCACCACTAAATTATGGGGTTCTGGATTATTATTAGTGATATAATAATAATTTTCTTTAAATTTTGGTATTGTATATTGCATTTAAATAGATTCATTTCATAAAAAAACTTTTCATAAAAAATATTCACATTCTCTCTCAGTTAATACCCATCAAGAACTGAGAGGTCTAGTATCATATGATAAATATACATAAAAATTGATTTTCCTAAACATAATGAAGTAATATTTATCTATAACCCCAATAGTATTCCTAATTACCAAATATGTTCTTAATATATGTAACGCCCCGACCCTAGATACCCAGAGTCGGTGCATTATTACATAACATTGGCATGATCACAAGAAAGATCATGTTTCGAAAGACCGATTAGTTTAGTAGCCTTGGAAATACTAGATATATTCATAAAGGTTACATTACATCAATAAGTGAAAAACTACAACAATATATTGTCTTTATATTCCCTCATACTATCCCTGTAGGTCATTCATAAAATATTTCGCATCCTGGGAAAAATAAAACATAGAAAACGGGGTGAGCTCAAATGCCAAGTAAGGATAACAATATAGTGGAAACTTTCGTAAATAAGAATAAACATTTAAGGAAATGTATAAAAAAACAAAAGCCTTTTAAACTTGAACTTCAACATATTATGGATAAAAATTAAATAATTCCATTTAAATATTCACATGGATATTCTACTAATCGAATAATCACATGCAATATCCATAACCACTTTCATAATGATGGAATGAATAATGCCAGACTATCATAACCACATAGCCAAGGCCTCGTGCCAAGACTAAAAATAAGATTTTGCCAAGGCCTTGTTCCAAGACACTAGTTTGTCTCATGAGACCTACCGATGCATCGAGGAGCTATATCGGGATCCACCCATCACATATTAAGTCCAATGCATTCTTCATATGAACATGTTTAAACAGAACATAAACATTCATATTAAAACTATCATACGAAATGTAAATACTTCATCCATAAACCATGAATGGTATAAAAATAACACATCCATAGTCAAACGTATCACAAAACCTTCAATACAATATAGAAGTTTTGTATCAAAATAAATAAACTTCAAATAAGCGTAAAATCCATTAAAGGATGTTGACATAGATGAAATCAAAACTCTTTTTAGAGTAATATCTCTTTTTATTTTTCAATCATTTAAGATTCATATATTTTTAAAAAATAAATTTTTCATTGAAAATATTCTTATAATCCTGTAAGGGAAGCTTCAAAGATTTTATAACGACTGAAAATTGCCACACCCACCGTATAAGTAAAAAAAATATTCTTACCTTAATTTTGTCGAAAAGGTTAAAAAGCACCTTGTTTGGAAAATGACAGAAAGATTCCTTTATAATCCTCTTATAAAATGTCAAACAAGGGTATAAATGACTTTAACCCATATTCTTGTAAATAGTAAAAATGTTTTGAAATACATTTTTAGGAAACATGGATGTGGATGATAAAGATATCCCAGTAGATTATTATGTATAAACAACCTCGGATAATGAAGAGATTGTGAAATAAACACTTACCTTGTAATTTTCCTTGGTTGGGGGTAGGTTAAACTCATATAAAATGGTGAAATAATTGTTATTAAATTATACATAAACCATATACATTATTATGATATCATATATGATCTTTTAACATCGATTTGTTAATAATATCTTAGTATTATCGTTGTTTCGGGTGTTAACATACTTGTTTTATTTTATATGTTTTGTTAAGTAAGCCATGTTTTTCATGGATAGGTTGTATCTTATTCATATCCAGAATTATATCAGGTCCTTAAACATTATTTTTAAATCATAAAATGATAATTATACTTGAATGGATACGATGGAGAATGAATCTCATCGCGTTCGTGGAGACGGTAGTCCGTACGTACGCACGAGCAACAATATCATTTTTTGATATTAAAATAATATATAATTGGATGGTATATCATATATAAAAATCATTATCATGTTATATTTATTATTTACATTAATTAAAAATCATTATTATTCCCATCCAAATAATAATATATTGAATAACAATTACACCACGACGTGGAGACGGTAAGCCGTACGTACACACGTATGGTGACATGTCATTCAAAGGATGGATAGAATACTGAATATGGTTGTACCATATTAATAATAACATTACAGTATATAAGAGATATTGGATTAAATATTTTAGAATGGGAATAACAAAGAAAGAAGAAGTTGAAGAAGAAATGATTTTGAAGGGTGGTGAAAACATTACATCTTCTTCGGGTTCTTCATTTTTATTTGATCAAAAGGGCTCCTTAAGTTGGTTTTATGATCAAACTAAGGCCTATAGGTTGTAGTGAGGGAAGTTTAGAGAGTATTTGGGCAGGGTTTGGTCAAACCAAAAGGCTTTGAATGTGTGAATTAGTGAGAAGGGGGAGTTCCTTTTTATAAGAGGGGTGAGGGGCACCTTTGGAAAAGCTAGAAATATTATTTTATAATAAATTCATATTCGGTTTATAATGGCTCCAAAGTGTATTATATAAATGTTAAGGTGGGGATGGGTTGTAAACCACTCAACCAATAGAATTTAGACAGGTTTGGGTTTCTATATTAACCTTATCTTAAAGTATTAACTCTTAGTTAATTAGTTTCACTTTAACAATGTCTCTTTGTATTTTTATATTATATGCTTAATAAACTTACTATATACATCCAAGAGACCCACAAGTGATCCCTTAATGATACACATGTCATGATATAAGTCTCTTGGCCGATCCTTATATTTTTAAGAATTTAATATCAATTAATAATATAATATTTGTTTTAAAAACTATTTTATGTCAATTTTGAGACTATTCAATAATTGATTTTTGTAAAATTCATAACAGAATGATTAATTCTAAAAACGTTAATTAAATCAATAATAACATGTAATTTTATCCTAGATAATTATTTTTATTTATAAAAAGTCTCAAATTACATTTATTTGGGTATTTATAATATCAATTATTCTAATTTTTCATTAATTTAGTAATTACTTCATCACCATTGTGTCATAAATAAATTAAATTATATAATGTCAAAAAATTATAAATAAAATATCATTGTGTAGGAACTATTTTTATATTTATAATGAATATTTATAGTAGAAAATACAACATATATAACCCTATGTAAAATTTTTTATTCTAAAAGATATATGCTTATGCCATTTTTGTATTTATTTAAACTTAATTAAAATAAAGTGTCCCTATCACCTACAAGTGGCTCCATGGGGTCCCTAAATCGACCTAAAGATGCCCATTGTCGGACATGTATCCACAAATAAGGTTATGACACGTTTTAGAGTAATTTTATATTATTATAATATTATATTTTAACCCTTATTTACCAGATTTACCCTTTAACCATGGTAAATAAAATATTTACCGAAGTAATTATTCAAAATGTCTAAAAATAAAAGTTACCTTTTTACACAATATGAAAATTCTGATTCCAAATATGGAATCAAATTTTCCAAATTTAAAACACAGAAGTGGCAGAAATCAATTTAAAATTAATTCTTGTTGTTAAAACAAAAAGCGTGGTTTTAAGAGATAATAACTATCAAAAGATTGACACTTGTTTATGTCCTGTTTAATTGTAAAATTATGCACAATGACCAAAATTGTATTAAATGGTAAAAATATATTCTAAATATACATTAAAACCACTCAAATTCATAATTTATCAATATAAATTATTTCGATTAAAAAGTTATTTTTAATTAAAATTTAGTAATTTTCACTATTCATCAAAATATAAATGTTATCCGAAAAGTCCCAAAATTTCACCCTAGGCTAAATTCGATATTCCAAATCCAAAAATGAAGTCCATTTTGAAAGATAAAATTTATTAAATTTCAAAAAGTAGGTATTACTATTCATAACGGCTAGTTTGATTGGTTGTGGTGTGTTAGAACTCGATGTTGCATACAACACACGCTATCACATTATTCAAAGAGAAGAGTACCATAGAAGCATGGGGTGTTAAAATATATTTATGATATCTTGGGGAAAATAAATACAAAAAAGGCTCATCTTGAATGGTTTTCAAGGGAATAAGCATGACTACAAAGAAAAACATGCCAGTAAAAGGTCATAACATGATATATTAAAGAGGATGATCATATGTTTGGAGACATGGAATATAGAATTCATGTTATAATATTATAAATATTTAGTAATAACATTAATCATGATATAATAATCATAGGTCAACGGTCACTACCATGACCATCATCCTAAAGTGAAAAATTCCCATCCACGATTTGGTTCACTCCAAAATACAATACGTAATATCTAATGTGTCATAAGTCATTACAAAATTAATTTTTGGGATATATAATTTTATCCCCACACATCAGAAAATGGAAATAAAACATATACATGAATCATGATAAAATTAGATCATACATAAATCATAGGAATAATCAAACCAAGGAGAATGATTTGGGTTTCATAATTCTAAATTAAGGAATATATCCTAGATGGTTCTTAATAATTTCCAATATAATATGGATTTAAAAAATATCAAAGTTCATATATTAAAATTATTCATATTGTTTGATCATTGAGTTCAAATATGGAGATTTCATGAGAAGTATATTATAGAATAAATAATAAAAAAACTACTTGGGTGAAGCTTCATGAAATAAGTAAAGGATGAATTTAATGAAAGAAATACCCTAATGGTTTCCATACAAAAAAACTAACAGGATTATATATAATATATATATTTTTTAGGATCTACTCTATATAATTCATTTGATTGGGTTTATACTCAAAATTATACATGAAATAAGAATGATCGCTAAATAGGGTTTAAAAAAAGATAGAATTTCAAAGGGAACAAATAACATGTTTTACCTCAATAATGAAAGTTATATTTAACTAGGTATACCTGTAAGGGACACACACAAACCCAAACATATATATATATATATATATATATATAACATAGTTTTGCATTATTGAAGGATTGTAAATCATAAATTAATGATATTTTAATAATAATTAACCCCTATATAGAAATAGAGTATAAAAATAAAATTTAAAATGAAGTTGATGTAGAAAGATTATAATTCAATAATGAAAATTGAGTTATGAAAGAAAACTGTATTTAAAGGAAAACATTTATCAAATCCCATTAAAAATGAAATAATGAATTTAAATTAATTTTACTAGCTTTAAAAAATATTATATCAAAAATAAATGGGGTAGTAGTTGAAATATTCAAATTATGGCTCATTCATTAAAAAAATGCATCCCTTAATAAAGGGGGATTTAGACAGAAAATATTACCTCTTGTCTAAATACTTTCTCCACATCCACATAAAATCCCAAATAATACAATTATGTTTATCAAAAAAAATCCTATGAAATATTTTCATATATATTAATTTTATATGTTTTTATCATTATGTTTCCCCAATTTGTTACATCATTTTTGGTTATGTTGGTTATTGATGATCTTCGATAAATTACATAGAAAAATTCATGGTTTATTTACCATGGGAAAATTGTTGAAAAATAGTTTCACAGTCTCTATAAATATAAATTATTAAAGTATTTATTAATCCATTGGAGGATAATTTTTACCATTAAATATGTGTCCCATGAAAGTCAGCCTATTAAAAAAATTACATTGATTTTTTCCTTTCTAGTGGTTCAGTTTACTATAAAGGTTTACTATTAATATAACTAATGAAATGTATAATATTATCATTAAAAAATGATAAAAGTTAAAAATAATAATGTTTTAATATATTACATATATTTTTTATCTCACATATTTTTTTAATCATAAAAAATTAATTATAAATATCATAATGTGGGTGTACTTGTCATCACTTATGCATGATGATATTCAAATTTTACAAATAGTTTTGGAAGAAGGTATAAAATGGATTTTCCATTTGTATAAAGAAATAATTGAATATCAATAATTGTAGGGTTATCATAATATCATTTATATAATAGATTTTGTTGTGTTAGATGTTGAGAATAATTATGAAGGTGTGGCGGAAAATATTACCATTCCCTTTGGACATTCTCATTTGATCAACATATTAATGAACCATAGCCTACTATTTTGGAATGAAAAAATTGTCTATGATATGGTGAGAGGGTATAAGAGAGACTAAGGAAATATGTGCTTCAATCCATTGAGTCTTTGGAAGTGTGGATAGGTGGGGGTGGTGGTTTAATTTATAATTAAGTATAATGGTATTTTGGGAACATAAAATATTTAATATAAATAGATCAAATGATTCCAAAGGAACAAAATGTAAAATTGGATAATAATATATTTTTTAAGGTTTGTTCGATCAATCAATAACTAATTTTTTTTCCACACATCGTTTAAGCCTAATGTTAAGTAATTTACTCTTATTTTTTTCTACATCTATAGATTTTTGTTTTTTCCATGTTTACTAATTATTATTTAAATAATTTATATATGATGCCCAAAAAGAAAATGATATTTATAATATATGTTGATACTAATTATTCTAAATATTAATACTAATTTGTTAGTTAAAATTTATATGTATAAGAAAAATTAATTTTATCAATACCACATACAAACTATGAGAAACCATTTTTATAAAAAGATTATTTTATTCATTCTATTTATGTTTAAATAGACATTTTCTACATTATTTAATCAATTAGAAATAATATATTTATAATTTTTAAAATACTAGTTAATTAACATTAAAATATTCAAAAAATATAATTCTTCCATGTGAGAATTTTATTATGTGAAATATATGAATTATAGATTTCATTAAAAAATTACCTAAATTTAAAAACATTTTATGATTGAGATTTAAATATAGTCATATTATTTTAAAATACATAATCATCATTAAAATATAAACATATTTTTATTAAAATTGTTTAAATAAAATTTCAAATCATTCTTATATTATATAAGCAATTATTTCTAATAAAATCATCATTTTTAATATTCACATTAAGATTGATTATTTCAAAAAATTATAAAAAAATTTCACTATTCTAATTGTGAAATAATTAATTCACAAATAATTTTTCTATAAAATTATAATTCTACAATTTATATTATTATTTATTGAATGAAAAATACAAATTATAAATTAAATTTTTTGGTTGAAGAATTATTTTCTTCAAATTGCATTTGTTCATGATAATATTTCATATTAATTAAAAATTTAAAGGACATTAATATATTAGTTTTTATATTAAATATATAAAATGTGTTCAATTTAGTCTATTACGATGACATATGGAATACATAACAAAATGGTTCCTTTGAAAAAATAATATTACATTTATACAAATAAACTTTTTGAAATACTAGTTGAAATAATTATTTAAATTCTAAAATTTATTTTTACTAAACCATTTATATTAAAATATTTATTGAAAATTTATATAAAAAATTTATGACATTTTAATAATATTTTTAATTAAAATTTTACCTAACTCAGAAATATATATTTTTATAATGTTTTAATATTATGTTTTTAGTTCAGTATGAGATATATGATTTTAAATTTACCCCTTAATAGTACATGTCAATATTATAAATATTATATATCTAATTAATGGGAATATTTTCAGTGACTATATTTTAAATTTCCATAATTTAAAAAATAAAAATTACCATGACCATACTTTTGATTTCAACATTTAAATCCTATATACAATTATTTACAAAATAATGGGATCAATACACAATCAAGTTTCATGGCATACTTATTAGTTGATGTTATATATTTTTCATAATTATTTCCCTTTTCATATAGATCTTCCTCATTATTGGTTTTATTAGGTATTTTTTATCCTCTAGGATTAAGATGATCTGTGATATTTCCATATCATTTTTATTTCATTCTTTCAATATATATTCATCCTATTGATTAATTCACTTTTAGTGGATATAATTCTTGCATTGTCATTAATAATCCATGGTGTTATTACTGTTTTTTTAATATCCCAATTATGAGTGATTAATATATATTTATTTTTGTTTTTATCTTATTGGGAACATTTTCATAGGATTTTTCAATAATTTTGAAATAATAGGGAAACATTATTAAAATTTATTAACATTAATAATAACAACAACATATCTTAAAATATGACACCATATTATGTAGATAACCCATAATAACATAATTCATAATACGAGTTTCAATTTATTACACTTCATGAATTAATTCATTTTAGAGTTCTGGATAATTAAGTAAAACATTACATAAAAATTTGTAAATTTCCACACAATATCAATTTTCTTACAAAATATGTTCTTTATAAGGAAAACATTTTCATCATTAATGGTATCATCTATATATTGGACTTTGAATTTAAAAAATTTTCATGCCATCCTTGAGCCTTGTGAAAAATAATTTGTAATTTTTTGATTTGAGAAAAAAGATTGATAATAAAGATTAAAGAAAAAACCCTTTTATCGATTTGTAAACTTTAAATGTCCATAAGAAAAGTTTTCCTTTTTATAATAATCTGTTGATCTCAAATATAAGATTAATTTTACATGAAAAAAACATAATTTATTAATAAGTTTCATGAGAAATTTATTTTAGTTAAAAATTAATAAGCATTATTGTTTACTGGGATATGTGAATTTCATGAATATATTTCCATGAAAAAAATGATTTCAAGTTTATAATTGTTTTTCCTAAATATAGTTTAAAAAAATAAGACCATTTAATTTCCCTTTGATATAAAAAGAAGCCTTTGTTAACCATTGGAACAATATCATGTAGCTATCCTGGAACATCATCCTTATATTAAAACATACAACAATCATTATAAATGAATCAAATAAACATATAATTCCCATATCTCTTAGAAATAACCTATAACCGGTAAAATCTATCACTTTACCCGATGTATTGGAGATATATATTGGGCTTAGTCATCTGTAGAGTTATTTGAGTCGCACACATGATTCATATATACTTACAAAATACCATAGTAGGAATAAAAAACATTAATAATTAAGTCTAATCCTAATATCATATTTATTTGGAATTCCAGAGAATAAAAAAACACTTCTAGTAACATACTAATGGTGAGAAAAGGAGTCAATTTCATTATAAAAAATATCTACTAATAAAAAATAATAATATATAAGAGAAATATGTTCTTCTAAAATAACGATAGAAATATGTAAAGAAATAATGATAACTAATAATGGACATGATGGTGGGAATAATTGGTTAACCCATATATAGTAAAAAACATTTTTTCACATTGTTTAGAAATCATAAAAAATTAATTTGATAAATAGTTAAATTATTTGGTTTTGAATATGTGATGAAAATATAAATATTTTTTTGAAAGAATGATTAAAATACTTTTATTTATAAAAAATATCATTGTAGAAACATTTTAAAGAACATATAATGGAATAATTTTTTTAATGGAATGATTTCAAACAAGGGTTTTTAAGAAATGTCTATTGACTTATGCCTCCACTAACATCGTACATTCTATAAAAATGTAGTATAATATTAGAATAGTTTTTTAATTTTTAATCAACAATTTTCATGTCTACACCATTATCCTCATTCATTTTATTTCATTTATTATAATGTTTCATTTAGAGTATCTAATGGTTATGTTCACATTAGATATTTTTTGGTCATTCAGTTTATAACCTTAAAATCAAAATTGTGTATTCATCATGGATGAAGGGGTTATGAATAAATTTTCTCCATAATATACATAAAATTATATTATACATATTAATACAATACTTATGCTTTTAAAACCAGTAATGTATGGTGATAAGAAAATATTAACCACATCATCTCAATGATAAGACAGTCCATACACACAAATAATGGATGTTTTTCTAATAATGGGTGGAAAAGAAAAAATGTATATAATATTATACTTTTATAAAATAATAAACATTTCATTATTTTTATATTTATTCATTATTTAGATCCTTATTACAATCCTTCTATGGTTAAAATAAAAAATAAATAACACTAATTTTTAGATATGATATTCCACACGTACACACGAGCAACATTATCAATTTAGAACTAATGTAAATAGTAGTAAGGAAGGTAATATAATATCAATAAAAAATATTAAATATTTGATAAATATTTTATATAATCATTTTTTCAATAATTATCACCATACACAAGATCCATTAATGACAAATGAAACACATCATTTCATTGGTGTGGTTATCCACATGTATGCATGAGAAATGTTTTCATTTACCATAAGATGGTAAAGTATATGAAAAATTATTTTACAATAATCATAAATTTTTTTATGTAAATGGAATATTATGATTTTTTTGATATATCATGGTTGAATATAATTTGTTGGTGTTATAAAAATAAATAATGTTGAAATAGGATGGTTAGGAATTATACCATCTTATCGGATATCTGCCTTAGGAAAACACATCAAGATTTCAAGGAATTTTATTTTGAGAAATCATTGAAATCTAGTTTGTGGGGATATATTTTGGGGATGTTATTACATAATTCATTAAAAATGAGTTTTCTAAATTATATATTCAAGGGAGTATAGGAAAATCATTTTTATAAGTATGGGGGTTGCACATGATTAATTTTCTTAAATATTTTAATATTATGAAGTCTTAATCAAGTGAAAGTGGAACCAGAACTATAAAAAAAACTACATGGTGATAACTTGATAAATATAACCATCTAATAAGTAAATGACAATATTGTTTGACTTATATCATTGTTTTTACATTAATTGACCAAATTTATCATTAACCATGTTGGCACATTTTGACAATTGTCAAAATTAACAATGAAAAATTTGAGGTTTACCACATTAATAAATTCTAACCTCATGATTAAATATGTTTAATCCATTTATTAAGATTCAATTTAAATAAGTTTAAGAAATTACTTTCAATATAATTTAGTGAAAGGAGTTTTTTTTATAAAATTGATTTCTAAGCGTAATACTCAACTTATACTAAAATCAAATATAATGTGGATTAATATTGAATAATTTATAAAAAATTAAAAAAATGGTTATTTTAGTTTAATATCAAATAAAAAATATAATTTTACTATTTTGTTACATGATTTAATGAAATGAAATTACATGTTTTCAAAAAAAAACCTTTTCACTATTCACGTAATAATGAATATATTCAGAAAAGTCAAATAAATTTATCCTAATTTATATTTCATATTCTTATTATAATTTTTTTAAGAAACCTAATATTCTTTTCAGGTATGAACCGCGTTCTTTGCTATTTTTGAGAAAAATCGGAGTATTTGGAAATTTTAGATGTACAAGTCGTGTACTCGGTTACTGCGGTGTGACCGAGTACTGGCTATGCAATGGACGAGTATATGGCTGTGTGGGGTGACATGAAGGCCGCCTAAAGTGGGACCTGGTAAGGGCAAGTACACACCATGTACTTTTAAAATACATGTCATATACTTTCGTTTTATTTCATTGAACAGATCGGGGTCACATCTAATTGGAAGAGAGCACTTCTCCTTCACCATCTTTGTCTGAGAGTGTCTGTATGGAACATATCTTCACCAAGGCCCCAATAAAGTGTTCGTCATCCGAATCAAACTCTGTCAGTTGCGTTGGAATTGCATCGGTGAGTTCTCTCTTCTTCTTGAACACCATCTCTCGATTTCTCCTCTTTCGCATTTTTTCATTGGATGAACGTTTTAGTTGTTTTTGTAGATATACCGCATTCAAGGGAGATTTGAAGGCTACAATTTACTTATATCTACCTCACAACACTAAGGTAGGTGGTTTGTGCCTTTCCATAGATAGTATTTGAGTTATATGTGCAAAAGTGCCCAATACCCTTTTTTGAGGTATTGTGTGTTTATTGTTTGATCCCTTTTTAATTTTCTTCTATTTCTAGTATGATTGGATAGATGTTTATAGTTGATAATGGGGTTATCCTTGTTAAGCTATGAATGATTTTCCCATGTTTTCTTGTTTTGACCGTTTGGTCTAGCCTTGCCTGTTAGGTTTCTTCATTGCTTTCCATGCCCAATATTGTTATTAAGGAGTGATTATTATCTGAGAATCTATGATATGCTGTATATTGTTTAGTCTAGTAGTTCTATAGGTTTACTTTGGTAGCTGATTATCATTTGTGCATGATTGCTTTACATGGGGTTGCGAGAACCTGGTGTAGTAAGACCATAGGGGAAATTGATGTTGATGGCTTTCCTAGAGTGCCTGTTATAATAATCATGTTCCAAGACTATTGGGGGGATTGACATTGAGTTCTCCCTCAAATTTTCAATAATTACATTACGAGACCATAGGAGGAATTGACGTTGAGTGCTTCCTTAGAGTGTTTTTAGTTTACCACTAAAAGAGTTTAGGGGAAATTGACGGTGAGTGACTCTCATAGAGTCTTTGGCATATATTTCCTTGTATTGTTTACTAGAGGGGTTAGGCTATGAGAAAAACCCAGAGGGTTTCTTGAATTTTTGTTTAGCTGATTAAATACGTAAAAGTATATGCTTAAAAATGAAACCGTAGGACTGTTAATTTTGAGTACTTCCTTGTTTCCTACTTCTTTTTCATATTACCTGCCATATAGATTCACTGACTGTTAGGCACAGATCTTTGGGTGGTTGCCTATTGGGATTAGTCTCACACCCAGTTTGGGTCATGATTTTGTGCCCAAACAGATTATATTTCTGCTAGTATAGATAAGGGAAAGAGACCTTTTACATCAGGTAATTGACTGTTGTGGATCTGGAGAGCATGAGACCATTATGAGGCTTGCGATGCTGTTGGAGATTTTTTTGTTCTCTTTTATATTTTGTTTTATTACTGTTTTCCAGCATTGTGACTTGTTTGGATTCTTTCATAAACATATATAACGTGAATAATTTATGTATGTGGGCTCGAGTTTTTTGTTACTTCTGACATTTACTTATTTTTGATTTTACTGCTTCTTCAAATGTATATCTATTTATTTCCACTCTATTACTCTATCAATATGGGAATAGTATCTCCACGATCACACCCAAGGCCCTCGCTGCTAGTCGATAGCCTCTGGCATTTGGGAAAATCCACTTAGGAACATCTGACCAACCGGGTACAAGGTGCCTCTAGGTGGCTTCTGGAACTGGGATGTTACAAAAAGTTTCTTCTTATATTATTTTGTTTATAAAATCACGTAATTTATATTTTAAATAATAAATTTACATTTAGGGAAAAAAAATTAGTTAAATAAAAATATTTCTTCCTATAATGGGAAATTTTTTATAAAACATTGATGAATATAAATAATTAAAAATAATAATTATAAATCTTACTATAGATATATTTCTAGGATTATATGTGTTTCAACATTATCTACCCCTTATAAAATTATTTCTTCAAAATTTTATTCATTATATAATGAAGTTTGGGTATTTTTGCTCATGGTAATTTCTAATTCCAATGTTACTTCCTCATTCACGTTATTCATCATAAAAGTATATTCCATGTTAATCTCCATATTTCATAATACCTTATCTCAGTGATTCAAACTCATAACAACATTTTATTTATAAGTGATAATCACCTCCATGTTTACCATGTCATGGAAGAAGTCATGATATGCCTTAGGTTTATACATTCATAGGAACCAAACAAGAAACATGTCATATAATTGAAATAAACATCGTGGTAATGGTATCATATAATAAAATGAATTTAACTTTTCTATAATTTCCTTATAAAAAACATGCTATTTAAATAACATTTCCTTTCCTAAAAAATACCTAACACTTTTCCATGGAGATAATTTATGAAATTCAAGAAAAATTACCTCATATGATATATCATTCCTTTGGTTATCTAATTAACTTTTTTATACCTTGTTCTTCCCCCATGTGGTACAAGATAATATTTACATTTTCGACCATTTCCATTATCTGATTTTATCCCTGTAACCACCATTCAATGAATTCATTATAGCATGATGGTGTCCGAAAACTATGTTCATATAATTTCTTAAACATTGATATTTCAAAAATTGAAAGAAAACTATTTCTATAATAAAATTACTCCAATGAATGATATTAATCCAAACATCTCGAATAATATAAATATTTATGATTTTAGAATATCCTATATCATCTGATTTGTATGCTCTGATTATCCATCATATCTAATAAGAAACATTTTACTAAAATTATATTCCATACCCATCGATGTTTGATGTCCTTTAAAAAATCATGTAAACCTATTGTTATAATATGAAACAATAGAGAGGGTAACCCCATGTAACATGATCATTTAATTTAGATTTTTTTTGAAATATGAATGAAAAATATTATATCATGTATGGGTAGAATATACAGAGATTTGGTAAAGTGATCAACAATATCCCAATTCACATTTTACCTTGAGAATTCAGTAGTAATCATAAAAAATGAAAGGATATATAATCTTATTTCAATTTAGTAACTATTAAGAGTTGAATGTTTCCCTTTTATAGTGGTCACTTTTATTGAATTTATTGAAAATTAATCCATTTCATTAAAAAACTAACAATATTTTTATTCATACATTCACAAAAAAATGTACCCAAAGGTCCTGATACATCTTTTTTCATTCCCAATGAATTTAAAATGGAGATCTATGAACCTCAATTACATTAAATATCAACTTTTTTCCTATTTTTGGAATGGAATGTTTAATATTATTTTTCATTAAATGGTGTTTTTTCTTTTAAATGGTGGTTTTGGATGTTCAACATATGATATATGTGGTCTTTGGTGGAGTGTATAATAAGGTGAAGTTCAAGGGATTCTTTGAGGCCAAAACAATTCCTCAGGCTCGCTAGTGGGATTCCACTAGACATCCACTGGCCCTTGGAATGTTTCTACATATGTGGAGAACCCACCATCCCACTAGTGTTCCATGTCATGTGGTCAATTAAATTCAACCCACTTATTTTAATTTTATAGGGATATCCACCATATTTTACACCAAAATATCACCTAAAACCCATGTTTTGAATTATATGAATTCCCTATTGACTATAAAGATCCATTATTCACTTCTCCTTGGTTAGTCAAGAATTTTCAAGTACGATGGTTTATGAAAAAAGTGTTATTCTTGTATCTATAAAAAATTATCCATACTTATCATGAGATGAGAATCTATAAATAATGGATCTAAATTTTTTATCATGATCCAATGAAGAGTTCAATATTTATTCATTGATCGGTGAAAATTATTTTGTGTTAATGATGGTTCTCGAATGAAATGAAATATACATTAGAAAATGATTGTTCTTTTGGAATGTGTTAAGGAAACACATCCATAGTTCTATTCACGATAATAGTTGAGGATATAACCATAATATATTGAAAATTACATGGTATATTGATGGAGGTTATTATGTGGTATTGATGTATAATTCAATAGAGTTTGATTATTTATGATTGGTGACATTTTATAGGTAAATATCTTAAATCAATCATACTGGGATATAATTATTCATGAATCTTCACCTGAATATCAATTTTAATGATGAATTGATAGTTGAATGATGATCAATTTCTAGCCCAAGGACCTATTCCATAATTTTCAAGGAATTCAAAATACAATATCGATTTGAAAATGGATTCAATGTTTTGGAAGTCTTTCCTTTGACAAAACTAGAAATTAAGTTTATTGGGATAATTATTTAGGTATTTATTTCTAAAACCACCTTCTTGGATGGTAATTGTTTAGAGTAATTGTTTTTATTTTTGGTTTTGATAAACTATAACCAGATATAGACATGCATGATGTTTGATCCCTTCTCTACGTATGTTTAAGGTTTTTTTGGACATCTATCCATGGTGAACCTTGTAGTTTTTATGCTTTAACATTGCGAGATAAAGTTACATATCATGAAGGGAATTATTTTGGATTATTTCATCAAATTTTAGTTTATGTTGGATAAGACATTCTTATCATGTGTAAAAATTTTGTAGGTCAGTCACATTGCGACCATTTTTGTTTTTTATCATGTAATTTGACAAAAATAGTTGAGTGTTGTCAATGATATTCCATTTTTTCTTATCATGGTTTATAATTATTATCATATTTCCCAGCTTGCTGAACCTTTATTTAGGTATAAGGTTAAATAGGATGCATAGTTTTATTTAGACAACCCCTGGGTATGGGAGTGTGATGATATGATTATAGTTATTGATTTCACCTCATTTGATGATAATCATTTGATCAGATACATGTTTATTAACATTGGAGTAGAACATGAAATGGAAGATATAATTCAATACCAACTAATCTAATTGGGAGAATTCTATATAGGTTACATGTGATATCCAATTTCATAAAAACAATCTTGTAGAAACTACCATCATCTGAAGATAATTACCATAGTTTGGAGGGAATGTAGTGTTCATGATAATGAACACCATCCAAGTGGGGTGTTATTTGTTTTTATAAAATCGAAACAAGTGATGATTTACAGTAGGATCCTTATATGCATAGAGAAAAAACAAGTGGGTTTGAGGTTTATAGAATCTTAGTTATCACACCATAACTCAATACTCGTAAAATTTATTGTGTATTAATGTATTTACAATACATCATATGATAAAATATTATATATATCATTCATGTATATCAGGGACACATTGGTGGTGTTCTACTAGTTTTATTATAAAAACCCAACATAGTAATGTTAGTATGTGCGTAAATTTTATAACTATTGATATAGTAAAGGAAAATGAACCCATGGAATGGAGTTGAAGATATATAGACTTGGTTATTTAGGTAATTTTGAGAGATGCACTAGAATCTTTTGGCTTCATTTATTTTCCTTATATCAATTACATATCAGAGACATGATTCTATATAGAGACCTCATTTATTTATTTATTATATAAAATATAAGTCTCATGAAATTATTTTCTTCAAAAATTATAAAATATTTTTTTTATATTTTATATATTACTATTTACTTTAAATATAAGATACCAAGGGTATAATATCCCCACATATGGGATTCATACCACTTCTATTAGTTGACAACCACTTGTATACAGTGAAGCATGTGCAATTCCATGTGGATCTCAAGCTTGGATCTGACAGTTCAGGTCACGATGTTATAAAATAATATAAGTTCATTGTTTTATTATTTTGTTTCAATAACCAATGACATTGAATAAATAAGATAAATATGTGCAAAATTGGGCAGGGTAGTTTCCAATGCATGTCTTCCATATGATTGATATACCATAGAGATATTATTAGTGTCACTATTACTACTATTTATAGTATTTATGTGTGATCATGCATTACGAATAATCACGTTCAATCAAACTCTAACTATATATATACATGTTGTGTTATGTATACAAGATCATTAATTTAATTAAATACTATGTTATATTTTTTTGAGATATACTTGTATTCATGATTGTGTGATATATTTGTTTTATATGATGGTGTTATATATCATTGTTGTAATTAATTAGTTGAACATTAGAATACCAAGAATATTATATATATATATATATATATATAAGACTATGAATAATGTGCAGGTATGGTAAATTGGTTAGAAATAGGAGGGATATACCTTTGGTTAGTGGTAGAATCATTTGAGAACATTTTTGTGATACCATAGGTTAATTAGGATTTATACTTATAGAATTTCATTTAATAAATGTTATTTTTCAATTCCGAAACATCATCACACCAGGTTAGGAAGATTCGAATGATCATATTATACAAGCTATAATATAGGATGATGTACCCCAGTTGGCAATTGTACTAAATCAAGTGATTAAACTACATGTATTTTTCATTTAGAAATCCTTGGAATTTTACTTGATCATGGTAGAAAAATGAAAAAATATAGCAGTAATAATGCTTGATCCTTTTAGCTCTATCATCCATTATACTATTATAGTACTATTTTTCTACAAGATTTGGAGGATTTTCTAGATATTTTTTAGAGAATTTTAAAGTTATTCCAGACTCTTGAAGTAGGATTAGTAATTCTGTGGACCATCATGTTTTATTCAATACCCAAGAGATGGTGTAATACCATTAATCAAGTGGGTATAATATAGGGTATTCCTTGGTTAACCCTCATGGTGCAGTCTATGATGTACTAAATTTGTAACATGATGGAGTTGGATTATTCTTATGAGTATATAGAGTTACAATAGGGGTGTGTGACTGTCTCTAGAAATTATGCTTAATTTATATAGTTTCATCTTTTTTATTCATTTTTAGATGAGATTAAGTCATAGTTGTATTAAAGGATTTAAATTGGTCTTTTATTAGAGATTCAATTTCATGTTTGGGTCTTTGACCTGATAATTGAAAAATATATTCTTTACATGGACCTAACCATTGAGAAGGGTCTATAGGATAAAAGGACCAAATGCTTTCTTTCATCCCTTAGAATACAATTGTCTCATTATCCTCTCATTATTAATATGGTTGATACATATAGTAATTGTAATAGGAAGGATGGCGAAGATATATAGGGAATTTGATAAATGGGTCTGACTAGGACCTTCTTTATAACGACCCAGTCTTAATATTCATAGACATTATATCACATTGGCAGAATAATAAAAACATTATGAAAATAGATTCACAAACACCATATTTGTCTAGTACATTTTGGAAACATGGAAAAATGAACCCTTGTACATAAGTGAACTATATAATCTACCATTATGTTCTTTATAACTAGAAACCTTCTTAGAAACATCATACAAAGAATATTACTTCATATACTAGTGAAGGATTCAAAAACAAGAGTTACCTAAGAAGCTCAATAAGCATATGAAAGGGAGACTTGTAAGCATAAATAGAGCATATGAGTATGGAACATGAATAAAAAATTTTATGACTATACCATGCATATCAATGATCATGATCATGAATAATGGATTAACACATGAATTTTCATATGAAAATAATTACAAGGAAATAAAGAACATAAGCCATGAAAGAATAAAATAGTAATAAAACATGGAATTTTGTAAAAATAATAATCATATAATATAATTTCCAATGTAGCTATGGAATTACTGAAAATACCATATTAGTATTATGGGTTCACTCACTATACCATCTTTGTAATCAAGATTCACTCTAATGTCCATCCTAGTAGCATAATTTCACTACAGATACCATCTTGATAGTCATAGATCACTCCTATGGTCATTCTAGTAGCTAGGGTTCACTCCCAAGATCATTTTAGTCTATCTCATGAGATATTACTATCCACCTAATTCATTGGTGGGAGATATCAGTCCCACCTATCTCATAAGGAAACCATACATACATGTTCCACAATATCATAGACAATCATATCATAATCCCTTAAATTAAATTGGTATCCTAAACATGTAAGAATATCATATCCTTTGGAAGAAAACATTGGTTTCATAATAATTTCACCAAAAGAATAACCTGTGAAAGAACCAAGTATTAAGAAAATATTACCCATTAACGAGAAATGGGTTTCATAAACATCATTCTATAAAATCCTAAAACATAAAGAGAAAGAATTTTAATTGAAACATTGATTCATTTCCCCAAAAAAGTCATGATTAACACTAGTGAAAGTTATATTAGATGTCATAATATTTTATATGATATTTTCAATACATTTTATGAGGAAAATATCCTTATTATTTGAAAATATTTCTTTTAAAAAATTATTTTTGAAAATTATTTTCATTCAAAACAATGTCAAAAAATTATAACTAATGATTGGAAATAATTTGAAATCCTTTTTCCTTTGATAATGTTTAGAGGATACTAGAAACCCTTTAAAAACATTTTTCGTTGAAAATTTATAAAAGAAGCATGAAAACATTTTGAAAACCACTTTCCTCAAAAAATAATTTGAAAACATATAAATAAATCTCCAAAAATATTTTAAAACCATTTATTTTAAAATACAATTAAAATAAGGTTGGTAAAAATTATACTTTCAAACTAGAAAAGTATTCTTCATTTTAATAACAGGAGGTAAATCTATTCATTCTAAACATTCTTTTTTAACTATAAAAAGTATAAAAAAGTTCATCAACTAAAAAATGATAAGAAGAATTAATTTTTAAATTCACTTTTTGTTTAATTGGTAAAATAAGTGAAAAATTTTCATTTAATTATTTTATGAGAATAATATAATAATATTTTAATTTTTTTTAGAAAAAATGTTTTTAAGGAACAGATATTTCCGACCAAAAAGATAAGAATGTTCAAATTTTCTTAAAACCATTTTCTTAATTATCCAAAGAATCAATTAGTGGAGAAAATTTTAATAATACATTAAGACATTTGGAATAAATAGAGGATAATAAAATTCATCAGTGTTTTTGAAATATGGATAATAAGATTTAATTAATGGAAACATGGTCATGAACAATCATGATAAAGAGTGATATTGTTTCAATAAACTCTTACCAGATGGTAACATTGAATCATACTCACCATGTAAGAAAATTAAATTAAATGGTGATTTAAAACATTATAAAAATAATTATATTCATGTTATAATATTTAAAAGTATTTTTTTACACCGCATATGAAAATATAGATGTATAACATGGCATGTGTCTCAAAGAAGTCAAAATGATACAAAATTACATTTCTGATTTCATAACTTGTGAAACATAAAACCAATGATAGAAAAATTCTAAAATAGTTTTGTAAATAGAAATATATTTAAATATAATAGGAATATAATTCATTAAAGTGTACTATATACACTACACAAAATAATTTAAGGCTAGATAAGGAATGTATCTCAGGTGAATAAAGAGTGAGATAAAATTCCCTTACCATGTGTCTTGACTATATTCACACACATTTAAGATTTAATTATTATAAATATATGTTTATTATATATATATATTATAGAATAATATTATTATATATAATACCACATATTGGTTTCTTATGAACTTATATTACCTAATAGTTTAAAATTCCATGTTAACGATTCAATTCAGGTAATATCCTTATTATTCTTCAAATGTATCTTAATTTGTTATATATTTTGTCCTTATACATACAAAATGTCTCCACAAATTTAATCAATTATATTAATATAATTTATTCTAAGTATATTATAATAATAATAATCTATCGGATATATATGTATTAAATGAAATAGACCATTCATGGAGACGGCAGTCCGTACGTATGCACAAACACTGTTTCTGTTTTATTATTTTATTAGAAGAAAGTGGGTAAATGAAATATAAGTATAAATATTTATATATATATCAATATTAAATTATTATCATTATAGAAAATATATAACATAAAAAAAAAATCTTTAATACATTCTATGTAGTTTTTGAATGAATCATATCACTTTGAGGGGGTAGAAGTCCACATTTCGTCAAACAAAATTATTCACAATTACACAAGAAGTAATTTATAATGATATGTGGTGTAAAATTATTAAACAAATACTAAATAAATTAAAAATATCATTAATATTATATAATAATAGAGTGTCTATAATAATATTCACCATGATAGGTGGTAATGGATGGATGAATAATCATCGTTTTGTGAGGCGATAGTTCACCGTACACACAAAAAATATTTTCGTTACACATTATATGTTAGTGTGTGTCTTTGTAGGTCTATTTAATATAATTAAAAAATATTATTAAATTTAGGATACTGGTCTTGTTGTATTATATTGGGATAAGGAAAGTGCAGATTATGTATAATGGAAACAAAATAAAGGATCTTGAGGGAGGATGTTACCTCTTCTTTGGTTAACTCCTTTTGGTTTTCACCAATGTACTTCCATGAATTACATTATACCCAATGTTAGACTTCAAGGAGAAAATGATGGATGTTGTTGATATATTTGGGTAGATATTGGATGAACATATGTGACTTGAGAGGAGTGTGATAGTGGGAGTAGAGGACACATTTTATAGTGGAGGAGGAGTGACACTCTTGTAATATTTTGGAAAAGGGAAACCAAAACCACAATTTTTTATTGCATGTGAAACCAATAATAGTTTAATGTAGATCCAAGGGATTATAGGGTCTAAATATTTCTATATAAGGTCTTTTAGACAGGTTTCAATGTCATATTATTCCTTATGTTTACGGTTTACTCTCTTGTTAAGATTAATTTAATATCAATCGTTGTAATTAAATTAAATTACATCCACTAATAATTTTGGTTAAAAAAATAAGTTAATATTTTTATACATTATAAGTTATTTTTATTCATAATATGATATGAATTATTTCAAATTCTAGTTAGATAAGTGAATGAAATTTACAAAAATTCGACTCTCTAGATGGGACAACAAAGCGAGGTTTTAAAGTAAAAACATTCAAAACATTGTTAAGTTTTTATAACCAAATAAATGTTAAGTTGACACAAATGACCTAAATTGCATAGATTTTATTAAAAAATTGAAATTAAAAGTTAAAATAAATCGAATATATAATTTAACCTTATAAATAAATTAGGTGAAAATATGTTTTGTGTTAAATTTTAGTATTTTTTACTATTCACTAAAAAATATAACTTCACAGAAAAATACCAAAAATTCACCCCAATATAACTTTTATTTTTCAATTTCAAAAACTATTTCTATTTTTACATATAAAATTTATAAAAGTTTCAGAATTTATATTTAAATTGGATTCTCCATCAAAAGGCGGTAAAAGTGACTAAATAAAAATATAGTTTTTTATGTTTAATATTGGGTATGTTCTTATATTGTTATTAAAAAATCTATTGAATGAATATATAAAATATTTTATTGAATATAATATGTATATATTTCATTAATACCACACACTAATTGTAATTAATTAAATTTATTACAATAAAATAACTTTGTGATCATACAAATATTTTTCTATAAATATATTGTGTTTATATTCAATTAGTTCTAATATTCCTTGTAACTATAGAATTATTTTTATATTTTTGTAAACCATTGGTCTTCATAAGTTTGTCAATACTATTTATATCCTCTAACATAAAAGGTTGGTTAATTCTTAATATATTAAATAATAATATTTTAATAATATATTATTGTTTGGTAAAATTCAGTCTTGCGTGTTATGGAGGCCATCGAGGAAGGTCAGTCTTTTATATAATGTAATATAACCTCTATACTTAATATATATAAGTCTAACCATTATATTGTTTTTATTTCACAATTAACATGGAATATCGTATAACTCAATCCAAACATAGTGATTTAATATATATAACATAACTATATTCCATGATGCGTGGAATAAAAAAAAAGTAATTCCAAAAAATCACAAAATGTCATGGTGTCACATAGTAACTCCATTAAAATGAATTTATCCCGCTAAATTCATTTAGGTTATTAAAGGATTATAAATATAATTTTTATTTCTAAGAAAGCCATATCCAAAATATTAACACTAATGCTTCATTTAAAAAAAACCCAGTACCTAACGTTTACCCAAAGAAACGTATAACTTGGTTACGAAAAGGGAGAACATATATGTCATGTGTAAACATGGACATGGAAGTGAAATTTAACCATCATGTTCTGATAGAGAGATATAGATAACAATGTGAGGATATAGTTATTAATCAAAAATCCATAAGTATTTAATGAACATAGGGACTATTTAATTCATCAATAACTGGGGTAAAATGAATTTTTTTGTTTATAGATACTTTTGACCTAAAGTTTATGAATTTTCATGAAAACATATAGATCCATGATTTCAGGAAAAGATCACCCATTTTGTTCCTTTATATACATCACAACTGTCTCTAAAAATTAAGGTGAATTTTTTATACCTAAAGCAATAACATATCTTGAGATCCATGATATGCCATCCCATTAATATTCAGTTTTCATCAATACAATGTTATTATAATATATTATCCAATATGAATAATTCCTCATGTGTTGAAATAATACATTATTCTAATAAACCTCATCTAAAGTTTAACTTAATATTTCCCTAAATTTTTAACCTTATAAAATTTCAAAAAGATGAAAATAAAAAACATTAGAAATAAAGACCCAAAATCATCTTAACATTGATCCCATATATATATCACAATATATATATATTCATTTGTCACATTACAAACATGTGAATACCTTCATCATATATTCTCTTGAATCATGGTAATAAACATAATTTCCATAAATCATTATTATGAACATTCAAGTCTTATTATTTCAAAGTGTAATGGATATATTGAAAAAATTATTATAAAACATGTAAACATGATAGCATAAACCACTTGTCAACGAGTCCTTAATTAGTTACAAGGTAATGAGTAAATTACAATTTACTTATTCTAGTACAAAATATCTTTTTCCAAACAACATTATCTTAACATAATGAATATATTTATGGTTATATTCCCAAATTTAAAATATTACCTTTTTTAAATTAATTTTAATGTCCACTAGAAACATTCAACATAATATTGTAACTCCTTAGAGAAAAACATAAATTGAAAAATACATGCACATTTAACCATTTATACAACATAATTATTGAATCCAAATATATAAAAACAATGATTAGTCCACTTAATCCATATGTATAAGTATGATACCTCATTATATCACTTAATACCTGTAGGATCGAAATATAGTATGAGATGCTCAATATACAAGAGGGGGGGTGAATTGTATACTTTAAAAATTCCTTTGGAACCTTTAAAGTTAGTTAAGAATAACTATGTTTCCTTAAGCAAAGGAAAAGGCTATGTTTAACAAGGTTAAACTAAGAAAATTCACAACACCTCTAACTCCAAATGCAAACTTGGAAAGAGATTCCGAAAAGTAGGTTCCGGAAATATGGTTCCGGAAAATTGAAACTTAACAAAAGATTACAATATAAGAATCTACCTTAAAGCATATAGAATCTAAATTAATCAGAGTAAAATTAAGGAAGTATAAGAAAGTTATACTTTCCTTATGATACAAAATGAAGCGGGAATAAAACAAGTAGTTAAACTACAAGTAACAAGATATAAGTCTTTTAACCCAAAGAGAAGGGTATCCAACAACCTTGGATAAAGGTCCCTTGATTTATACTTTCAAGCAAGTCTATCTTACCCACACCAGGGTAAGCCCTCGATATGAAGATCAGAGTCTCTATCTTTCTATCCCCACAAGCCCTCAACTTCAAGGTAGTTGGCAACCTCTGTCTTCCTCAGCAAGGAAGCCCTCGAACTTCAAGGTAGTCAGCACCTCTGTCTTCCTATCCCTGGAAGCCCTCAAATGTAATCACCAACATTCGGAGTCGCATGAAGCTTTGAGAGTTAATAAGAGCCTCTCTCTCTAGAAATCATTTCAAGCATGTAATCACATGAGTAGAAGATCTGTCAGCCTTTCAGCACTTTCAACAACTATCAGCACCGAGCTCTTTCAAATGAGCTCCTATTTATAGGTAAGGTCGGTTCCTTCTCCAACGGTCATTTTTTCCTTAAAGATCGGAGGGACCTGTACACGTGTCACTTAGACAACGGTTATTAAGAAACAGAATGGACGACATCATTTTATAACAAAACAAGTGTAACAGAATGTACGACATCGTTTTATATTCTAACATAAAAGTTTGGAATGAAAACTTCGGAGTGACGATTCAGAGTGTAATGAAAATAATAAAGAGTAGAAAAATTATAGAAATGTAAGCAATATAAAAGTTCGGAGTCTAACAAAGATATCTTTTGGAGTCTGAATTAATTCAGAGTGTATGAAACAAAGATACTCAAATTCTGTTTAATAGGTGAATTCAGAATGTGAATTCGGAATAGGAATTTGTCATCAGAAATTGTAATGAGAATTCATCATCAGGATTCATAATGGGAATTCTTCATCAGAATTCATAATGGGAATTCGGAATGAGATTTCTTCATTAGAATTCATAATGAGAATTCTTTATCAGAATTCGTAATGAGAATTCTTCTTCAGAATTCGTATCCTGAATCTGGAATAGAACTTAGTCATAGTTCATATCCGGAATTCGGAATGAGACTTCCTTATAGTTCTTATCCAGAATCCGAATCCTAAAACAGAATGCTTTATATCAAAGTTTCAATGATTCCGAGAAAATGAATCAGAATTTTATACTTAAGAAAAATATAGATGAAAATATGATAAGGATAATTTTTCTTATAAAAGCGATTTTCCTTAAGAAAGCAATTTTCCTTATAAAAGCGATTTTTCTTAAGAAAGAAATTTTCTTAAAGATATGGTGTTTGTGATTTTCAAAACAAGAAGGATTGGAAAAGTCATAAGGAAAACCTTATTGACTCAACAATCTCCCCCTTTTTGGAAAGCACAAACATCCTTACAAAAATGAAATTCTAAGAAGAAAGAAAAACATTAAGGCTTATCTCCCTTTGCTTTAAGGATATTGATGAATACGACTAACTCCCCCTTAGGATTTGAAACTCTAAGGATCGTATTCAGATTTCCGGAGTGATAAATAAGAAGGTCTTCTTTAATGAAAAAGCTCTCCCTTAAACAAACTCTTATTAGAGTTTTTCTTTTT
This sequence comes from Viscum album, assembly GCA_963277665.1. Lineage (NCBI taxonomy): Eukaryota > Viridiplantae > Streptophyta > Magnoliopsida > Santalales > Viscaceae > Viscum > Viscum album. The sequence continues at coordinate 405,610,975 of OY728129.1, read as the reverse complement.
CTTAAAGATCTTTTTCTTCTCCCCCTTTGTGATTTTCAAAAAGAATTGGAGGGAATGGAAAAAAAATTACAAAGTGCCTAAAAAATTAGTAATGATAACAATAGAAACGACAAGCACAACTTTCATTAAAATTTGAAATCTTAGTAAAAAATTACAACAAAAAGATCAGATTTAGGTTATTTCAGATCTTTTTCCTTTGACATGAGCCCCTTTAGAATAGTCTTGATCTTCTTTAGGTCTTTATGATCTTCTTCAGCTTGCTACTCTAAGACAACTATTCTTGCGGATTGAGCTTCAATCTTTTCTTCCTGGGCTTTTAGCTTTTCTTCTTGAGCCTTGATCTTTTCTTCCCGAGCCTTCATCCTTTCTTCAAAATCAATTCGATGATCCCTTTCAAATTTCCAGTTCTGAGAAACAGAATTCAGTTTCCCATTCAGATCCCTGACTTCTTGGATCCGGAAGTTCTTTTCTTCTGTCAGCTTTTCTTCAAAGGAAGAAGTCAACTCGTTTATCTTCTTGTCCTCGGTATCAAAGGCATCTTTAACATTTTCTTGAAACTCATCGAACAACCTCATTTCTTCCACAATATTCTTTGACCAGCTTGTCATCCTCTTGCAAGACCTTTTATGAGCTTCGTAACCAACAATGAAGGTTTTGAACTGAGCCTCAATCTCAACGCACTTATCCATAACCATAGATACAGAGTCTGTTTTTTGATTCAATGCATGTTGGAGCATCAGGCATCTTGAGTCGATACTTGAGAAGGTCGGAATGGATCCCACCGACTTCTTTAAAGACTGAACAACAAAATCATGCCCCAACGAGGATGACTCCGAATCTGAAATCTTGCTTGGAGAGTTTTCTTCCTCAATAAGCTCCAACTTTCTCTTTGAAGAGCTACCAACTTCCTTCATCTTTTTCACTTCTGAGCTCGGAGTATCAGCAAGAATTTGCGTTCCCTTGTCTTTTTCAGGAATTGAATCCTGTTCCGGAGTTCTCTTCTCACTATCAGAAACTTGAACGACATTATCTTCATCAGCGACTTCCTGAACCCCTACGATTTCCTTCTGAGAAACATCAAGTAAAATATGTTATTATTCTCCATGATAAGAAACTTCTTCTTCTACTTTCTCTTCTTCCATTGCTGGAGTAACTAGCTTCGAAGATTCAGCTTCTGAAGTTTGGAGTGATAAGTGTTCCGAAGGTGTCCCCTTGTAATCATCTACTTGTTTCATCACATCTCCGGTTTCACCACTTCCTTCAGCACCCTCTTCTACTTGTTCCACTTGCTCAACTTCCGCAGTATTTCTAGCAAAATCTTCTTCCGAAGCAGCGAAATTCCTTCCTGGAGTCTCAGGTAGAGATTCCAAGGAGAAAGTTCTCGGAACTAGAATAGTTGCTGAAACCATTTCATTGAATTTTAACAAAGCCTGAGCTACCTCGGCCTCAGACATCTTCTTCTTGAGCTTCTTTTGCTTTGCTTGTTTTTCAAGCTCGTCAGCAGTTCTCTCCTTCAAGGCCTTAGCCTCCGCAGGGTCCAATCCGAACTGAGGCTCCCCTTGAACTCTCTTTTCTTTCATCTCCCTCCATCTAGAAACAACCTCATCTGGATAAGATTTCTTCTTCTTTGGTTTTGGAGGTGTGGAATGGACTTCCTTAGACTTGGGATCCTTGGCTTCTACTACTACTTCTTTCAGCTTTCTCTTCCTTACCGGCTTAGAGGATTCCGGATCAGCAGCTTTCGGAACAGTTTCTTCTTGAGCGGGTAGATCAATAAACTTTCCAGACTTCTTGTCAAAAGCTACATCCATTCTTTTAAGAGTGTCATCACTAACCAAAATTTTTTTGCATACCCTTGGCTTAGATCTGCAAGCTTCCTTGAAAGATTCAAGGCACCGAACTATCAACTTTGACAATATTTCTCGGTACATTACGATTTGTGCTCTGAGATTTCCTTTCTTAAGATTCTCAATGGTTATAAGAATATGCCTCATGAAATTAAACTTCCTTAGATTTATCAGGAAATCTAGGATATAGATCTCACTCTTCTTCAAGCTGTCTTTATCACCTTTCCTCGGTACGATAAGTCCTTGCACCCACAACTCTAGAATCTGGAAGTTTGTGGATAGACTTGCAATCTTCGGAGCCTTGTCATAAGCCAGTCCGAGAGTTTCTAAGGCTTTTTCCTTGTCGAAGCTACCTTTAGAGTCCGGTAAAACGTGTGAAATAAATTCGGCTTCTCCTTCATAAGACAATCCTACCAAGCTTGCTGCCTTGGTGTAAGAAAGTTTGTAGGTCTTGCCATACGACTTGAAAGAAAAATTCTCCCTATCATCTTCCTTAAAGAATGAAACTGATTCATAGAACTCAACAAGTAAGTCTGAGTACAATTCATCTTGGTTTCCGGTTTTTGACACCGCAACATCTTCCCAGCCATTCAACTTAATGTTCTTTGAGATAAGGGAATCATAGTTGTTGAAGAAATCCGGATGGAGTAACCTTTCTCTGTAAACTATCCATTGTGAAATAGGCTTAGTAGATGACATTTCTTGAGAGGCTAACTCTGCAGAAATTTGGATCTGTAATCCTATGAGAAGTTCGGAACGGAGACAACTGTAGTTCGGAACGGTCTTAAAACAGAGGGACAGAGCTTCAGGACGCGAGAGCTTGAAACCGATGTGGGACGAGAATTTGGATCCCCTTTATATAGGCTACGAGATGACGGTTCACCTTCCACTGTTGATCTAACGGTTTAGAATGAACTGAGATCAAATCTGACGGTTGATAACTTGAATCCGATCTTTTTGAGGTTTTTATTAAAGTAAAGAATTAAGAAAACTATAATCCGAAAACATAATACAAGAGAATTCCAGCAAGTAAAATACGACTACGAAAACTTGAGTAAGGAAATCATACCTTTCGGATTAGATTAGGAAAGATATTCCTAATGGGTAATATAAAGATGACAAAAAAACTTTATTACGAAAAGACAAAGTTCGCAAAATTTTACTTATGGAAAACAAACTTACTACGAAAAACTCACTATGAAAAACTGAGTACGAAAAACGCAGTACGAAAAAGAAACTATGAAGGTTTGGTACTAAAATCTCTTTATGAAAGTACTAGTACATAATTTTCCATTCCAGAAATTTTAATACGAATACTTTCATTCCAGAAGTATTCTGTACGAAAATATCTATTCTGGAAAATTTTAGTTCCGGAAATTCCATTCCAGAAATCTTCGTTCCGAAAAATTTGAAAACAATTTTTTTTTTTAAAAAACTTTGTTAATCAAACAATCAAATGTACTCCCCCTATGAAAAGGGGTTTATTAATGTAAGGAGACTTTTTCAATAGAAAGTTAATTATGAAAGATTACCTTATGTTTATCATTCCTAACTTCTGTTTAATATATTCAAATCTATCATAAGGCAAAGATTTTGTGAAAATATCAGCAAGTTGATCTTGCATTCTGATAAACTGAAGAATAATATCTCCTTTGAGTGTGTGATCCCTAAGAAAGTGATGCCTAATATCTATGTGTTTTTCACGAGAGTGATGTGAAGGGTTTTTACTAAGGGCAATGGCACTTGTGTTATCACACAAAATTTGAGTTTTGGTAAAACTCAAGCCATAGTCTGTGAGTGTGTGTTGCATCCACAACACTTGTGCACAACAACTTCCAGCTGCTACATATTCAGCTTCAGCAGTGGAGAGTGCTACAGAATGTTGCTTCTTGCAGGACCAAGAAACTAGAGAATCTCCTAAGAAATGACAAGTTCCAGATGTACTTTTTCTATCCATTCTACATCCACCAAAGTCAGCATCAGAAAAACTTTTTAGAACAAAATCATTTCCAGAAGTATAAAACAATCCTAGATCCATGGTTCCCTTAAGGTAGCGAAAAATTCTTTTTTACATCCTTTAAGTGAGATTCCTTAGGATTGGATTGATATCTTGCACATAAGCATACTGAAAACATTAAGTCTGGTTGACTAGCTATTAAGTAAAGTAGACTTCCTATCATACCTCTAAAAGATGTTTGATCTACTGGTTTCCCATCTTCGTCAAGATCTAAAGAGTTTGAGGTACCAATGGGAGTACTTATACTCTTAGTGTTGTCATAACCATACTTTTTAAGAAGATCTTTAATATACTTATGTTGAGATATGTAGGTTCCTTCTGGTTTTTGAGAAATTTGAAATCCGAGGAAAAATGTTAACTCACCCATCATACTCATTTCTAACTCATATTTCATTAGACTAGCAAAAGATTCAATCAAAGATTGCTGAGTTGAACCAAATATAATGTCATCAACATAAATTTGAACAATCAAAACATTTTTCTTATCTTTAATTATAAAAAGGGTTGGATCTGCATTTCCCTTAACATAGTTATTTTGAAGCAAAAATCTGGTGAGTCTATCATACCATGCTCGTGGGGCTTGTTTAAGGCCATACAAAGCTTTGGTAAGTTTAAAAACATGATCCGGATGTTTTGTATCTTCAAAGCCAGGAGGTTGTTCAACAAAAACTTCCTCTTGAACATAACCGTTATGAAAAGCACATTTCACATCCATTTGGAAAAGTTTGAAATTAAAGAATGCTGCAAAGGCAAGTAGAATACGGATAGATTCAAGTCTAGCTACTGGAGAATAGGTTTCTTCATAGTCTATTCCTTCTTGCTGATTATAGCCTTTAGCAACAAGTCTAGCTTTATTTCTAACAATGACTCCATTTAATCACATTTATTTATGAAAACCCATTTTACTCCAATAACAGAAGTTTCCTTAGGTCTTTCAACCAAGGTCCAGACTTTATTCCTTTCGAATTCATTTAGCTCATCTTGCATTGCTTTGATCCAATCATCATCACCTAAAGCTTCATCAGTGCTTTTAGGTTCTAATTGGGAAAGAAATTCTAGATGTTATACTTCATTTCTTAAGGAACTTCTAGTCCTTACAGGTTGATTTACATCACCAATGATACTATCACTGGGATGATTCTTAAGAAACACCTGATTTGGATTTTGTAAGACCTGTTCATCAACATAGGGTAGAAAGTCTTCTGGGGTAAATGTTTCAGAAGTATCTTATAGAATAATTTCCTTTTCAGAAGGTTCTTCTATCAAAGGTTGATAATCATTTTTTGAAAACACATCCGAAGATGTAAGTTGAGATGGTTTAAAAACAAAAGGATTTGACTCATCAAATTTTACATGTACTGTTTCCTCAACAGTGCAAGTAATTTTATTAAAAACTCTATAAGCCTTAGAGGTTGTGGAATAACCTAAGAAAATTCCTTCAACAGATTTTGGTGAGAATTTATGTAAGTTATCTTTAGTATTTAAAATGAATACTTTGCATCCAAAAACCTTGAAGTAGGAAAGTCTTGGTTTTCTACCATTCCATAACTCATAAGGAGGTTTATTAAGAAAAGGTCTAATCAAAACTCGATTTATAGTATAACAAGAAGTATTACAGCTTCAGCCCAGAAATGTCTAGCAATAGAATGTTCACTCAACATGGTTCTAGTTATTTCTTGAAGAATTCTATTTCTTCTTTCAAGTACACCATTCTGTTGAGGAGTTTTAGGTGCTGAAAAATTGTGAGTAATACCTTTCTTACTACAAAAAGTTTCAAAATCAGAGTTTTGAAATTTTCCTCCATGATCACTATGAATAGTTTTTAATGGAAGGTTTTTCTTATTTTTAAATTGAGCTCTAAAACTTTTGAAATAAGAAAAAGTTTCATATTTCTTTGCTAGAAAATAGACCCAAGTAAATCTGGTGTAATCATCAACTAGAAAAAACACATAGTATTTGCCTCCAATACTTCCATTTTGTGTTGGACCAAAAAGATCCATGTGTACTAACTGTAATGCATCAGTTGTTGAGACTTCACCTATTGACTTAAAACTAGATTTATGTTTCTTGCCATATTGACAAGGATCACAAACTTTAGAAGAATCAAATCTAAGCTCCGATAGATCCTTAACTAGTTTCTTCTTAGAGAGTTTACAAAGGTTTCTAAGATTAAAATGACCTAGTCTTCTATTCCATAACCAAGAATGATCTTCCATTGCACTTAGGCAAGGTAAATCTTGGCTTCTGAGGTCTTCTAAGTTTAAGGTGTAAACATTCTCCTGCCTTTTGGCTGAGAGAATAAATTCTTCCTTGGAATTGTGAACTAAACACTTATCATTCCTAAAATTCACAAGGTAACCTTCATCACATAACTGACTTATGCTAATGAGGTTGTGCTTAAGACCCTTAACAAAAAGAACATTTGAAATCAAGGTTTTACCTAAAAGAACAATATTTCCAATACCAACAATCTCTCCCTTAGCATTGTCTCCGAAAGTTACCTTTCCTCCTTTCGTTTTGATAATCTTTTCAAAATAGCTTTTGTTAAAAGTCATGTTCCGGGAACATCCACTATCCATGTACCATGTATTGTTGCTGGTACTTTCTTTATTATCCTGAAATCAAGAAGAAAATTAGACTTTCGGAATCCAAATTTGTTTGGATCCGAGATTTCCAGACAATAAAATTTTACGAACCCACATTTTCTTAGAAAAGTAAGCTTTGTGAAATCCTAGAGATTGGGTTTTATTTAAGGAACAATTATTTTCCCAGTGACCACCACATTGACACTTGGTACAAAATGGGGCACTTTGAGGAACAAAATAATTGTTACTAAAAATAGGATTTGCATGAGTATAACCAAATCCGGATTTATTTCTTAAAGGTCGTATTTGGGAATACATCTTATCAAAATTTTCGTTACCATGGGTAAAGTTTGATAAAAATTTATTTAAGGAAAAAATTTTGGACTTGAGTTTTACAACCAAGTTTTTATCCTCGAAATCATTAGTTTTAGAACTAGAGTTAGGCTCGAAAACATTTTTCTTAGAAATTACTTTTTTTAACTCTTTAGAAAGTTTATTCTTCTCAGAACTTACTTCCTCAAGATTTTTTGAAATACTTTCAAAATTAGCATTTTTCTTATCAAGATCTTTAGAAAGATCTGATATCTCTTTTGTAAGAATAGAATTTCTAGAATTTGCCTTATCAAGTTTCTTGTTGAGTTTGGAATTCTCAATCTCAAGAAGTTCAGCAAACCTAGAGACTTCTTCATAAGTAGGTAAAGTATTTTCCTCATCAGAAGATGATTCTTCATCAGAAGAGTTATAATACTTACTATCATTAGAATTTAAAGAAACATTGGTCAATGATTCAGCATTTCATACCTTAGCCATAAGACAATAATTATCAATCGGTAATCTGGCTATAAGACCAAGATTATTCTGTCCTGAAGATTCATAGTCAGAAGATTCATATGAAGAGTCACCACCACTGGCACTCCAGGTATCATTAGCTTTCAGAACTTTCTTAGCTTTAGCTTGATAATACTTCTTCCTTTTCCTATCTGAATGCCTTTCCTTCCTTTATTTCTTTTTGAGCATAGGGCAATGTGCTCTAATATGTCCAGCTCTTTTGCATTCATAACAAGTAGCTTCTCCATCTTTCTTATCTTTACTTTCTTTTTTCTTATACTTGGATTGATAGTTTCTCTGTCCAGCTATCTTGTTCATCCTTCGAGCAAGATTGGATAATTCATTTTCTGAGACTTCACTCTCACTAGATTCGGATTGAAAAATAACTTTCTTAGACTTGGATCTGGTTACTCTATCAGGAGTCTTGGCTTTCATCTGATTTGAAGTTGTAGTAAAAGCAACAGTACCACTACCATTCTTCTTCTTGATGTTGTCAGCATCTCTCTTCATTCTGGTTTCATGTTGTAGAAGAGTTCCAAAATGCTCATCAAGAGTAATATGAGTTACTTTACTGTTCTCATCTATAGCTGTTCTCTTGGATTCCCACTCATTGGACATAATATCAATTATCTTGTCCACAAGAGCTTCATCATCTAAACCTTTCTCTCCCATAGATTGTAGACTGTTGATGATAGTCATAAATCTCTGTTGAACATTACAGATAGGTTCTCCATAAGGAAAATTGAATCCATGATATTCAGCTCTAAGCATAGCTCTTCTAGTCTCAATCACCTTAGAAGTCCCAAAGTGTGTAACCTCTAACTTCTTCCATATACAGTTAGCTACTTCACAAGAAGAAATTTGGCTATATATATTTCTGGTCATTGAACATAGAAGAGTATTGCGTACCTTATAGTTGAGTTGATATTCTTGCTTTTACTGATTAGTAAATGATCTGACTTCCTTGTCAGGAATTTTATAATCACCAGTAAGCATAACAAAGCTGTATACTCCAATATTAATAACAAAAGTCTTCATACGATCTCTCCAGTATTCATTGTCATTACCATTAAATATAGGTGGTCTTGTCAGATTTAGATTGTCAATAGATCCAACATTAATTCCTGCCATACTAAAAATAACTTTGCACACAAACTTGTTAGTAGAAAAGAATCGTAATAACAAAGTTCAGAATGAGAAAAGTTCGAAATGGACCAATTCGGAATGACAAAGTTCAGAAGGATAAAGTGAGCAAGAAAAACTTATTCATGAGTATAAGTATTTCAGAAATCTGCTCTGATACCAATTATAGGATCGAAATATAGTATGAGATGCTCAATATACAAGAGGGGGGGGGGGTGAATTGTATACTTTAAATTCATTTGGAACCTTTAATGTTAGTTAAGAATAACTATGTTTCCTTAAGCAAAGGAAAAGGCTAAGTTTAACAAGGTTAAACTAAGCAAATTCACAACACCTCTAACTCCAAATGCAAACTTGGAAAGAGATTCCGAAAGTAGGTTCCGGAAATATGGTTCCGGAAAATTGAAACATAACAAAAGATTACAATATAAGATTCTACCTTAAAGCGTATAGAATCTAAATTAATCAGAGTATAAGTAAGGAAGTATAAGAAAGTTATACTTTCCTTATGATACAAAATGCAGCAGAAATAAAACAAGTAGTTAAACTACAAGTAACAAGATATAAGTCTTTGAACCCAAAGAGAAGGGTTTCCAACAACATTGGATAAAGGTCCCTTGATTTATACTTTCAAGCAAGTCTGTCTAACCCACACCAGGGTAAGCCCTCGATACGAAGATCGGAGTCTCTGTCTTGCAATCCCCGCAAGCCCTCAACTTCAAGGTAGTTGGCAACCTCTGTCTTCCTCAGCAAGGAAGCCCTCGAACATCAAGGTAGTCGGCACCTCTGTCTTCCTATCCCCGGAAGCCCTCGAATGTAATCACCAACATTCAGAGTCACACGAAGCTTTGAGAGTTAATAAGATCCTCTCTCTCTCTAGAAATCACTTCAAGCATGTAATCACATGAGTAGAAGATCTGTCAGCCTTTCAGCACTTTCAACAGCTATCAGCACCGAGCTCTTTCAAATGAACTCCTATTTATAGGTAAGGTCAGTTCCTTCTCCAACGGTCATTTTTTCCTTAAAGATCGGAGGGACCTGTACACGTGTCACTTAGACAACGGTTAATAAGAAATAGAATGGACGACATCGTTTTATAACAAAACAAGTGTAACAGAATGTACGACATCGTTTTATATTCTAACATAAAAGTTCAGAATGAAAACATCAGAGTGACAATTCGAAGTGTAATGAAAATAATAAAGAGTAGACAAATTATAGAAATGTAAGCAATATAAAAGTTAGGAGTCTAACAAATATATCTTTCGGAGTCTGAATTAATTCAGAGTGTATGAAACAAAGATACTCAAATTATGTTTAATAGGTGAATTCAGAATGCGAATTCGGAATAGGAATTTGTCATCAGAAATCGTAATGAGAATTCATCATCAGGATTCGTAATGTGAATTCTTTATCAGAATTCGTAATGGGAATTCAGAATGAGATTTCTTCATTAGAATTCGTAATGAGAATTCTTTATCAGAATTCGTAATGAGAATTCTTCTTCAGAATTCGTATCCTGAATCTGGAATAGAACTTAGTCAGAGTTCATATCTGGAATTCAAAATGAGACTTCCTTATAGTTCTTATCCAGAATCTGAATTCTAAAACAGAATGCTTTATATCAAAGTTTCAATGATTCCGAGAAAATGAATCTGAATATTATACTTAAGAAAAATATGGATGAAAATATGATAAGGATAATTTTTCTTGTAAAAGCGATTTTCCTTAAGAAAGCAATTTTCCTTATAAAAGCGATTTTTCTTAAGAAAGCAATTTTCTTAAAGATAAGGTGTTTGTGATTTTCAAAACAAGAAGGAATGGAAAAGTCATAAGGAAAACCTTATTGACTCAACAATACCTCTATCATTACACATTTCTTTTGTAGTCTCATCATCATTACCAATATGACAATTACTTGTTTCACCTTTTTTATTCTATTCAGAAGCTTCCAACATAGGGAACTAATTTTCATAATGACTATCCATTCCACACTTAAATGAATTTAATAATTGATGATGAATTAGGGAGGCCAATATTCCCATCCATTTAGTTATTCAAACTATTTATTTTTTCATTGAAGTTACTTTCTTTGCGTCCTTATTTTCAATAGTCAAAACAACATATTGTTCATATAATACATTCACTTAGGTGTTTCTCTACAAATTTTGACATAATATAAACCAAATATTATTTCCTTTATAGTTTCATTACCTAAACACTCAGTGAACCCCTATTGTCTCTTATTTAGTGGGTTTGACAGTTTTAAGGTACATTTTATTGATAAGGCTCCTTGAAAACTAATTCTGCATGATCACAAAATCCTTAAATCTTATGGTCATATAATTTGACTTATCATCAGAAAATTTCCATCAAATTCAATGATAATATCATTCATTCTAAATCCTCTATTGACTAAAACCATAAATCCTTTAATAATATTTTTTTATCTTAGTGAGAAACCATATAATCTTGAAAAATTACATATAGGGTGTCTATGTCATGAAATATTTCTTAATCTATGAGACCTTAGTTTTATCCTATATTATTCACCCCCAAAATTTATTTAAATAAATAATTATTTTTAATGAAGTTTTTTTAATTCCCAAATAATATCCCCTATGAGTGTTAAAATAAGTGTGCAACAAGGCCCATTTTTGTGTACCAGATTACCCCGAGTCAGGCCCAAAGCATCTTGTCATAGTTATTACCCCTAGGTACATGTTTCCCATAGAAACATCCACTTTTAGTATCCAGATAGGATTTTATCTCTAGGAAACCACTAACTCTACCCTTTACCAAACTTCTAGGACATGTTCCTGTACTTTTCCTTATCGTTAAAATTATCCTTATCCCCTAGAGTTATCACTAATGTTTTATCATCCTAGTTTCCAATGGTTAACTAAACCTTCACTATGATACGAAGTATAACGACCCAGTATTAACATATATATACATTACATCCCTATTTCCGAATACATAAAACATTACAAAAAACAGAATCCAAAAAAATGTATTATTTCTAGTGCCTTTGGATACATGGAATCATGAACCCTAGTACATATCTGAGGTAAATTATCTCCCAATAGGTTCTTATTGACTAGAAAATTTATTATACACATCTTACATAATAAATAACACCATAAAATTAGGAAGGAAACATAAAAGAGGGTGATCTTAGATTCCCAGTACTTGTTAGAAAGGGATATATGTAAGCATGAACATGATAATAGGAGTATGAGAACATGATCGAGTCATTTTAAGATCATACACTTCATATAAAAGACCATATACATGAATCATGGATTAAATCATGAATTTTCATTTGACATGAATCATATGTAAATAAAGAACATAAGACATTATATAATTACATATGAATAAAACATAGAATTATGGAAAAAATAAGAATATAAAATTACTTCCATTATAACCAAGTAATCACTTCCAATAACATTTTTGTCGAATGGGATCACTCTCAATACCTTGTGGGTAGTAATGGTTCACTCCCATGAATATAACAATATCATGAGTTCACTCATAATAACATCATGGTTGTTATGGTTCACTCTCATGGTCATCTTAGTAGTCAATGTTCCCTTTCAATAACATCTTAGACTATCTCATGAGTTATAAATATATACCCAATGAATTAAATGGGGATATAATTCCAGCACATCTCATAATGATATCAAACATAAATGTTTCAAAAAATCACAAAAAATCATATTATAACATTGGTAGTGAAATGGGTATCATAAACATGTAATCATATCATAACATGTGAAAAAAGATATAGGTTTGATAACAATTTCATCAAAATCATAACTCAGGAAAGAAGAATTTTTTAAAGAATATAAACTGTGAAAGAGATACAGGTTCTATTAAAGTAATTCCATAAAAACAAAATCAGTACTAGTAAATTATATCAATGGAAATATTTAAACATTTCCCTAATAATTAATGAGTAACACAAAAATAATTCTATATTATATGGGAAATAATTTAGAATCATAATTCAAAACAATTTCTATTGGAAAACATCCCTCTCCCTGGAAAAGTGATTTTTAAAACATTTTTTTTTTGAAAATTATTCAATTTGAAAATAAACATTAAAACTTATAATGACAGATTCGAATCATTTTTAAATCCTTTTAATGTTTTAGAGGATATGGAAATCCTTTTCAAAAATGTTTTCTTTGAAAACATATAGAAGAATCATGAATACCTTTTGTAAATAACAATATGAGAAAAATACATTAAAAAATTATAAAGAAATCATGAAAATAGTTTGAAAACTATATATTTGAAAAAATATTAAAAAAACAGTGTCAAAAAAATTACCCTTTTAATCTAAAAAATGACACTTCAAGGAAATTATAGTGGGTAAATCCATACATGCCGAACATTTCTTTTACACCATAAAAAGTTTATAAAAGTTCTTTAATGGGAAAATGGAAAAAATATTAAATTTTTAACACTCACTTTTTTTTATAATGTAAAAAGGGATGAAAAGGTATTTTGGATATCATACTTTGTTAATATAATATTCTTTGAAACCTTTTCAGAAAACATGGTTTTTATGGAACATAGATTTTTGATGAAAAATAGGTAATTCCATACATTCTTAAAAAATTTATATAAATTATATTAAGGGCCAAAGAGTGAATAAAATAGTATGAATACAAGAATACATCAAGAATAACAATAGGATAATAAAATTCATGAGTGTTCTAGAATTATGGATCCTAATATTTCATTAATGAAATCGTGACCATAATCAATGCTGTTAAACAATGAGATTGTTTCAATAAACTATTACCATACAGTTACATTAAATCATACTCCCCATGTAAGAAATTATTTTCATGGAACATTAAAATATCATAAAAATAATGATATTTATGTTATGATATGTCAATGGTATTTTATAAACCTCATATAAAAATAAAGGTTTATAACATGACATGTGTCTCAATGAAAGAAAAAATGTGAAAAAGTTAATTTATCCATTTAATATCTTTTGAAACCTAAATACCATGAAAGAGAGGTAATAAAATAGTTATGTAAATGGTTATATATTTAATTATAAGAGAAATATAATACATTCATGTTCATTATATACGCCATAAACAATAAGTGTGTGGTGAATAATGAATGTATCTCCTAGGAATAGAGAGTGAGATGAAATTACCTAACTACATGTCTTTACTCTCTTCCTACTCATAAAATATTCCTATATAATAAATTTATATTTATTATAAACCATTTCAAAAAGGATATTCTTATATATAATACCAAATATGGTATTACTATGTCCTTATATTACCCTCTTGTTAACATTTTTTTTGTATGTTTCACTTTGGGTAATATCTTCTTTATTCTTCATATGTGTCTTAATTTGTTATGTATTTAGTTTTTATAATTATATCATGATTTCCAGAATGTCAAAAATTATATAAATATAATTTAATTTCATTAAATTTTTATCATAAAAATCTATAGGACATTGAAGTATGAAATAAAATACACTGTACATGGGGATTGTAGGCTATACGTACATATGAATGATGTTTTCGTTTTATTGTCATACTGGAAGCGAGTCAATGAATTATAAGTATATATATATATATTATAGTATCATTATTATATCATATATTTCATATATTTTCAATAAAAATATTCTTAATTTGTTTCATGTTGTGTGTGAATCAATCACATCGCTTTGAGGGGGCGGTAGTCTATACTTCCACAAATGAATTCGTCATATTGAAAAAATATGGAAAGTATAAATATATGGGTTTCAAGATAATTATATAATATTTAATAAATTATAAATATCATAATATCATATAATAATATAGTTTCTATAATAATTTTAACCCTAATAGGTGGTAAATGAAGAATGAGAAATCAATATTTTGTGAGGCAGTAGTTCACCACACACAAAAATAGTATTTAGGTTACCCATTATATTGAAATGAATGTATATATAAGTATAATTAATAGAATAAAAAAATCATAGTAAATTGAGGATATTGGTGTTTTTGAAAAATAATTGAATAAGGATACTGGAGGGGATGGAGAATGAAAATAAGATAAATGATCTTGAGGGAGGATATTTGCTCTACATTGGGTAAATCCATTTGGGTTTCATCAAATGATATCCTTTGATATTTTTTATTCCTAAATATAATATTTAAGGAGGACGTGAGGGATTTTGGTGAGATATTTGGGTAGATATTGTTTGAAATTATGTGGCTTGATAGGTGTGTGGAAGTGGGTGGAGAGGAGGTCTTTTATAATCTAGGGGGAGTGGCAATCTAATAATATTTTAGAAAATGGGAACCCCACCAACATTTATGATATTTAAAGGGGATAAAATAATTGTAAAAAGTAGATAAAAGATAGTATAAGGTCTATATATGGAAAAAATGTTTTTTGGACATGTTTCTAGGTCGTATTAGTCCTTATGATTTGGGTCTAGTCGCTTGTTATGGTTAATTTAATCTTAACTATTGAAATTAATTTTAATCACCTTAATTTTTTTTTTCAAGAACTAAGATGATCATATTAGAAATTATCAATTTTTTTATTCCAAATAAGAAATCCATTTTTCCAAATTACAATCATAGATGGGGTAAAAATTAATTTTAATTTAACTCTTCAGATGGGACGATAAAGTATGTTTTTAATGTAAAAATGTTCAAAAGTTTACTAAGTTTTTATAACCAATTTAATTGTGAAATAGATTACAATGACCTAAATTGGGTAATTTTAAAAAAATTGTTCTTGTTAATCTTTTAAATCCAACAAAAATATAATATACTCTTAAAAATAAATTAGATAAAATCATTTTTTTGAGTTAAATTTTAGTATTTTTAACAATTAATTAAAAATGAAACATCACCGAAAAATATCAAAAATTAACCCTAAAATTATTTTTGTGTATGTATTTAAAAAATAATGTATTTTTTACATATAAAATTTATATAATTTCTATAATTTAGATTTATAACTGTTACTCCATCAAAATGAAGTAAAAGCGTCTTAATAAAAAAATTGGGTTTTAAGTGTATTGTTTGGTTTGTCATATCTTATAAATATAAAATCTATTTGATGAATATAAAAAATATTTGGTTGAATAAAATATGTTTATATTAAATTAATATAACTCAATAATTGGAATTAATTTAAATTATTATTTTAAATACTATTTTGAGCATTAAAATAGTAGTTTTCTATAAAAAACATTCCATTTATATTAAATTGGTTCTTATATTAATTTTATCTAATGAATTCATTTTATATTTGTGTAAAAATATGACTTAATAAGTTTTTTAATACTATTCATATACACTAACTTTTTGTCTAGTTAATTTTTTAATATATTAGATAATAATCATTGAGTTATATATTACTGTTTGGTAAAACATGGTGTTGCATGTTATGCAGGACATTGAGGAAATCCAGTCTTGTGTGTAACATAATCTAACCATAGTGTTCCATATAGATAACTCTATAGTTTATATTATGTTTAATTCATTATTGTCTTGGAATTTCAAATAATGAAATCCAAACATATCTTTTTAATATATATATAATAACTATTTTCAGTGATTAGTGAAATAAAAAATATCAAAATGAATAATTTAATTCAAAAAATAATTATAAAAAAATATCAGGATGTTACATTATTAGTGTCCTATGTGGGAGAATAATTTGGAAGGTGATTTAATTATGGGAAAAGGTTTCAATTTTGCATTGCTTTTTTGAAACATTCCGGGTTGTTCGACTATTGTGGCGGGTTGGTCATCATCAATGTTTTTTATGAAATATTATTAGAGGAGTGATAAGAGTTTTGGGTAATCTCGTAGTGGAGAAACCATGTAGAGGATGTAGTCTTCCCATAATATAGTGACTCAGTGGTAGGGTCATGGGGATGATACATTCCTTCTTTACATAGTGTATTAGACTCCATTTGATTGTGGTGTGGGAAAATCTATTGTACAAGGAATAGTCTTAATCAATTATATCTTATCTACTACCATGATTGACATTGGTGAATCTCATTCCTTCATATCTTCACAACTTATTACTGTACTTGACTTTTCATTCATGTTTTCTTCTAAGTTATATACCATCGACAAACCCTTGGGCTCAAAAGTGGTCCATAATCGGTTATTTATATATTTCCAATAGTAATTTCTTCTTAATGATATTTTTGGGAATTCATGATTTTGGAGATGATGAGAATCAAATTGATCCTCACTATTCATAGTCTTAAAGGATTTCGATAACACATTGATTCGCATTGAATAATTTTATAGTTTTCTTCCCTAAAGGGAGTAAAGTACATGATAACCATGAAATGGGAACTTGGGTTTGATATAGTTTGTTTATAATTGAGTCAACAATAAAATTTCACAACATAAATTTTAGGCTTGGGTATTTTAGCAGGATTAGTGGTGTCCCCCTATAATTTTACTCAAGTTGTATACCACTAACATTCCATCTTTCTTATTAACTAAACGGGAAATTCCACTGATAGTGGGGTTGACTATGAGATAAATTTTATAATGGTTTCACAAAACATTTTCATACACCATTATCATATGGATTCATATGAGTTATAGTTTCTCAATTTACATCATAAAATTTGAAGTGTAAGTTCACTATTAGGCTACGTATTTCATTATGGGGTGAAAATGTCTTATTCTCCAAGAACATGGATAATAGACGATGAAATTGCATAAATTACCAGAATCTGAATGTTGTGTCATAGAAGAATAGATATACCTTTCATAGAAACAGTTATATAATTGATCAACAATAGGGACCACGATTGCACTCAAAGATTGGTCATCAGTTGGGATATCCCCATTTTTATATAAGAGATATAAGCATTTCAATGATAGTGTTTTGAATAAGGTGTTGAATGTATGAGTATTTGTAGATGTTTTATGGATTTAAAAATACACTTGATGTGTTCATGGATCTCAAGAACATGAACATCCACCCATATGCAGGCTTTTTTTATCATTGTATTTATTGGAGACATTCTCTCATACTCATAGAAATCATATTTTAATTCCATACATATTGAGACATTATTTTTTACACTTTGAAAACATAGGATTTATTCCAAGAATTTAAATTATAAATTTTATATTAAGGTAGTTATTGTCCTGGGGAATTTGGTGTCTGAGATAGGTATAATCATGTGCATGGAGAATCTCAAGGCACTAATTTCATAGACACATCATCGTAAAATGTTCATGAAAATGAAATCTATGGGTACAACAGGATACTATCAGAATTTTTCTAATTAAATATACCATTAATTAGAACATATGACCTGGTTGATGATGATGAATTCAGTGAAGTTACATTGGTTTAACTAGTGTCAAGTAGCATTTCATAAGCTGAATATTAGGTTCACTATAGATGTAGTACTAATTGTTCTTGAAATAGGGACCAATTATGCTATTTACGATAATGCATCAGGAATTGGTTTGGTAGAATTACTCATGTATTGAAATAGGTGATATCATCTGGGTCATAAAATTTGTGACCCAAATAGGGGAACTTTCCTACTCATGAATTAGAGCTCACATTCAAAGTCCACACATAGAACTATAAGTGATGCTCTCTCTTTGTAGATAGGTTTGTCATCTATGCTTAACAGAATATACTTTACTATATCTTCACACAACATAACGTTAACATGATGTGAAGGATATGTGTATATTATATATAAATGTCTTACTTGGTTACAGATTACACATTAGGAATTGATAACATAATTTTATATATTGTTATCGATATGATGCATGCAACTCAAAATCCTATTAAAAAACCTTTAGAGTAACTATAACACCTATTTGGATTTTTGAATAGATGGAGGATATAGGATTATATTAATTTGGGATTGATGAAATGTGATCTATTGGTAGTAACATCTTATTTATTGGATTATGTAAATGTGTTATATGAGATAGACAAAGAGTCTTTTATTGTGTGGAAACAACTAGCTAGGGGTTACTTGATGCTCTAGTGGTCATTGGACAAAGATGTTTTGATCCTTCTATATGTTAGAGTTATATACCCTAGTAATAAGTAGATGAGATATATTTATATATATAAATTAGAGGTACATCATGGGGAGGCAATGATGTATAATGACTTCAAGAGATAGTTTATATGACCAGGGATGAAGAGAGATGTCATTTAATTCATTTCCCAATACCATAAAAACCAGATGATAAAGGCCAAGAACCAACAGCCTAGGGGTTTTCTCTACCCTATTCCAGTAACCATGTGGAAGTGGAAGGATGGAACAATAGAATATTTGATGGTTTCACCTAGTACCTCAAGGATCAGTGTCAATGTATTTGTTATTATTGTCTTGATGAAATAAATTTCTTTTTTCATACTAACCTTAGAGGCTCACTCAATAGATGTTCAATGAATGGTGTATGTCCATTTGATTGTATTCATATATAGTGTACACTTTAAAAATATCTCTAATAAATATTTTTGATTTACATAATGTTTTTGGTTGGTCATGTCAATGAAATTGGGGAATATACTAAGATTGAGAACAATATGTCATCCCCAAAGAGATAGATAGTCTTATAGGAAGACACTCATAGATAATGATATGAATTGTGTTTCTAAAAAAGTCTTATTTGGATCCTAGGATGATTAAATTTACTTTCTTTAGTTTCTATATAACAATAGGTACTACAATTCAATTCAAAATGTGTTTTTATGTGGGTATTTATTAGAGGAAACATCATATACTACCCTTTTGGAATAATGTATTTGGGGTAGAAGTTGTGGGGACCAATATGTTATATGAAACCTAAGAGAGAGTTTAGATGGTCTAAAATACATTGATCATATATGATATAAAATTAAAGTCTTATAAAAATTATAGGAGGAGGACATGGTTGTTTTTGAAGTAAATTGGGTTTTCCTGAGAATGACACATCAGTAAAGGAACTGTTTTTTGAAGAATTAAGGGAATCCAGAATATTCATAAATTAGGCCAATCTGGGTCACTGAGTGTGCTAGGAAAGTGGCATACCTTATAGATTGTCCTTCTCATTGTCGATGAAAGCATGATGTGTATCATGTGTCTCAACCTTTGAGGTAAATTCCCAATCCTATAAATTTCATTGACTATGGGGGCATTGAGATTGTGAAATATGAATCATACAAGAAGCAACCCAAATAAATCATTTAAAAGAAAATTAAATTATTTCAATAAAGTATTGTACCACCAATGTAGATTCATTGGAATCATAATTTAGTTTTTTTATAAAAAATGTGAGTTATGAAGGTTGTTCATATGTTAAAGTGTGTACCAGATTTACTGTATAATGAATTCCAGCACAAATTATTATTAGTGGAAAAAATAGGGCCATTAAATATACTCTAGGTGTCCACCAACTTACCTGTGGTTCTTGTAATGGGTATGTATAAGTATAGAACCAACTATCCAACATGTGGTAAGACAATATTTAGCCTATTTAAAAGTCATAATTATTATAATTATATTGGGAATACAATATTTTTGGTTCACCCCGTATGGGGGTACATCAAATATACTCCATGGGTTTTTATTTAAAAAGATTTTCCACAACATTTTACACAAAATTACAACCAAACCCCTTATTTTAAATTAATTATTGTCACTCTTGATTCTACATCTCTCATTTTCATCTCTATTTGTTTCCTCAAGACTTTAATAATATATTTGTTCTTGAATGGTCTTCTCTTTTTTGATTTAAAAAAAAATTATTATTCATATTCTATGAGAAATGATCTATGACGGGTATATATTTTCTATCATGATCAGATGATGAGTTCTTCCTCTATTCTTTTATCTATAACAGATCTTGGATATTAGAAATTTCTCTTTAATATATTGGGATACAGCATCGATAATAAATGTTCTTTGGGTAATTCATTAATAAAAATGTTATTAGAATTCTTTATTATATATGATAATGATAGAATCTCAATCCATTGATAATATCGTGGTATATTGATTGATATTTTGAGGTGTCAATGCCTTCTCATTGACCAGATTTTTATTGTTCAAGATTGGTGATTTTTTCTGGGTAACTATTTTGAATCAATCATTATTGGATTTCTTTTTTATTTATACTTATATTGAATATCTTTTCCATTGATTAAAGTACGATTGAATGATGGTCATTAACTATAATTGAGACCCTCTAAATCAATCAATACGAAAAAAATTAATCCCTTAGACAATAGATACAATGTTATTCCAACCTCTCCTTTAATATACAAAGGAATAAGATTTATTGGAAGACTCCAGTAGGTATTCATTTGTATAAAATTCATAATGAAATATAATTATTTTTTGTATCTATTATAGACCTTTTTATTGATGAGACATAACCTAAGATTGATATTTTTTAAATGTAAGCCCTTTTTTAGAAGATTGTAATGTGGTTTGACGTATGATCCTTAACAAAACATAGAATGCTTCCTTAAAAAAACTTGAGGTAAGAAGGATATTATTAGGTTGGGAATTTTATGTTACATTATAATGAATTTATTTTATACTTGATAACCCATTCATATTATGTGTTTTATGTGATTGTGTGAGTAGTTTTGGAAATTTTCTTAATTTTTTATCATGCGACTCTGTGTAGAAATTGATAATTTTTATTTATATGACATATTTTTCTTTAGAAAGGTACTTCTATCTGGTCATATTTAACAACATCTGGTACTTTTTTTAGGTACTAAGATGATTTGGATGCACAATTTCAATAAGACAACCCTTGGGTGGAGATCATTATGATATGTTGATGAATATGTATTTAATATTTTTTTGACTTTATGGTTTGGTTCACAATCATTTATATTACATAGTAGTTGACTATAAATTATAAAAAAAATGAATCAGAAACAAGAAAAAGTGACACAATTCTATGTGTGGGTGATATAATATCCAATTTCATTAAACATGTCATTTGGGTATTACAATAATCTGAGGATCATGACCTCTTTATTTTAAGAAATACAATATTAATGATAATGATCATTATTAGAGTTGCGAATTTCATATTTACTTTCAGGTGGATATTTTGTTGATAGGAATTGAAAACCATATCATCATTGAGTTGAATAAGGTGAGGTAATGACTCATTGCATATTTTTTAACTCATTATAACTCTCTAATTTTGTTATGGTGTATTAATTTGATTATTTACTATATTTAATATATTACTCTCTTATATATACATATTTCAAATATTTTAAGGACACATTGGTGGTGTCCTACTTGGAATATTCCTCATAAACTGGATGAGAATTTTTTTGAGCATATAGATTTCATGACCACAGATCCAGAAAAGGAAAATGGACCCTTGGCATGGAGTTAGGGAGAGGACATATTGGAGTGAGAGGTGATATTGGGAAACAATCTTGAATATTATTTATACAATTATATTTCTTATGTACATTAGAAACCTTAATTTTTCTTTCCATTTAGGGAAATTATTTATTTTTTATTGAATGTATACCCTTTGAATATATTTTTTTCAACACTGTTTTTATGAGTTGTTATATTTTATTAATTTTTTTTTCAAGGATATAATATCAAGGGTACAATATCTCTACTAATTAAATTTAGACTCTCATTATTAGTTGAAAACCTATTACCTTCAAGGTGGTGCACATGGGGCCTTTTGGTTATTTAGAACAACTTTGGTGGCTCTATTTGGGGAATTACAACATAACAATTCCTTACTTTATTAGGATGTAATTACACATATAAACACTTTACAAATACTAAAACACATTATTTATCACCATTAGACACAAGAAATTTACCCTTCATGTCTAATTCTACGTTTTTTTTCATGTAATGATATTCATTATGATAATCCTTAATTTTTTCTAAAAAAAGTTATTGCTGTGAAACATGAGAAAAAACCAAAGAAGATTCTTAATAAATATTTTGTGTGTGTAATAGTAAATATATCATTAACTAATGGAACATGTTCCATTAATATAATAGTTGATGATGTATTATATTTTTTACTTAAGGAAACAACAACCTTGTTTTCTTTACCTGGATGACAGTGAATTTTGAAATCAAAATATTTAATAAAATATATCCATATTCTCTTCCACATGTTCAATGTTTTTTTTATGGAATTTATGTATTAAAAAACATAATCCTCATATATTTGACATTTCTATCAATATAAATGAAACTGCAATATTTTTATTGTAAAACTACTATGGCGTCAAGATAATGGTCATTGTTGGATAATTATTCTCATGACAGATCAATATAAAATATTTATACACAATAAAAAATCATTCTGTATCCAGAAAAAACCAAATCCCTTCAGTGAACCATCACTGTACATAAAAAATTCAATTGTTATTATTAAAATGTCTAACATTTCTCAAATAACCATTCCTATTTTCATTTCCTAGAAACATTCTTCATAATCCATTTTCCATATGAATTTAACTCCTTCATGAGTTAAAATATTTAGTGGGATTGAGAAGAAATAAATGACTTAAAAAACAATTAGTTTTAAACGACATATCAAAAAAAAATTATTCTTTAGGGAATTTGTGGGTATTGTCAATTTGTTCGCCACATTTTTTAACTAGATCAGCAGTTATTACATCTCAAAAATATTTACCCATTAAAAATAAATATTTTTTAGGCCAAATTAATATTCAATTTAGTTTATGTAAATCATAATGTATTTTAAATTCAAAAAAATACTTAGGGTTTTCTCATGGTCTTCATTGGATTTAGAGTATTTCAAAATATCATTGAAAATTTTGACCACAAATTTATCAAAATTCTCGTAGAAAAATAAATTAATTAAATCCATAAATACAATGGATGAATTATTTAATCATATGAAATAAATTAGAACTCATAATTTCAATACCTACTAAAAAAATCCTTGGAATTTTTTCCTCATTCACCCTAAGCTGGTGATATTTGTACCTAATATCGATATTATAAAAATATTTTATATGCTAGAGATGATCAAAAAAGTAATCAATAAGTGGAAACCTATATATTATTAATAATTATGTTATTGAGTTATCTATTATTATTTTCAAACCTCATATAACTATTATTCCAACTAATAATAAAGAGGATCACACAATGTTGATGTGTTAGGAAGGTTGAAACCCAATTCACTAAAATATTGTAAAAAATTTATAAATTCTAATAACTTCATTGAAGTCATTTGATTAGGATAATTTCAAATTTAGTTAGCATTGGGAAAAAATTAAATAGTATGCTAAACATCTAGATCAATAATAATAACAAGAAAATGATCTAGAAATTCATCCAGATATTCATTTATAACTAAAAAATCATTATTTTTACCAATTCCATTAATTTTCGTAATATGTAAATGATAACATTTACTTCCATATTTTATAAATTTATCATCATATTGATATGTTTTAAAAGGAATTATGTTTTTTATTTAAATATATTCTCAAACTGAAAAGTTAATTTTTAGCAACATAATCATTTATAGTAGGATAATTTTATATTCAATGCAAAACCAAAAGAACATAAAACTATTCACTAAGAATGAAAAAATAATTTTTAGGAATAATAATTAAAATAATATTAATTGGAATAAATATAAAAATTATTTGTGAAATTAAAATTTCCAAAAATGTTTTTCTATAAATTTTGAATTCATTTACTAATATGTTTTTCCTATTTTAATTGTTAATTTCCCAAATATAAAAGAGTGTATGCATCTTGAATCAAATACTACAATAGAATAATTTAAATAATAATTTAATTTACATTTAACCAGTTTAGTTGAGGGTCTCACATATATTAAAGGAGAATTAAAGTAAATTTATTAACCATTCTATTTCTTGTCATGATGATTTTAACCATGAGTAGCTATCATTTTTATATGAATTAGAAAAATGACACAACAAATTACAATGAAAACATTTCACTTCCTTTATTTCATTAATTGTTTTTTCATTATAGTTGGTCATTTTATTTTAGTAAAGAGCCATTTCTATGATTTACACATAAAAACACTTATAATATCTCATTAGAAATTCCCAAAATGAATCTTTTCACACATATTAAAAATGGATAATTGAATTATCCTTCCTTTAGCATTCTTTGAGTATTTATTCCCCATTGTTTGTCACACGGATCACTTGTTATATTTATTATATAAAATTTCCAAATAAACTTTATCAATATTATTAGTACATATTTAGATTTCCTAATAACTTTATTTCTAATGTGTAATCATATCACTTCATAAAATTTTATCAATTATGATCAAAATCAATCAATTTAAAAATCATGTTCCAGATTTAAATTCTATGCACATTGGACAATCTATGGAGATTAACTGCATAATACATTAAAGCCCCATATTACTTTAAATTAAATTCCAAGAATTTCATTTAGATTTAAACAAAAATAAATTTACTAAAATACAATTCAGAGAATATCTATTTAAATACCATACATTCCATGGAATTAATTTTTTTCCATTTCAATATTTTTCTTAATCAAAAACCACTATTGAATGGATTCACTAGAAAAATTATAAATAGTAATTGTTATATTGTGATCTTATAAAAATAGTAAAATATTATATCTTATATATTTGTCTATATATTTTATTTCAAATGTTTTTAATTTCAATATAATTTTGAAGGGGTTTATTTCATTAATGATTCCACCGTAGACATGTTCCCCTATAGAGAATTTGGTTTCTTTTGAGTACTAGTTCATCCCTTGATATTTAGTATTAATACTTTCAATATACATAAAAAATACATGTTTCCAATTATAAAAATTAAATGTTGCTAGTTTATAAGGATAATATGCTCATGATATTATTCTTCTTTTTCTACCCCATTTATGCAGGGGAAATCCAATTTAAAAAAATCATATTAGATGAATTAAAATGGAAGTCATATAGGTATAACTCATTATAATATAAAAATAAATTAGAGTATCATTAAAATGTATTTAAACACTCTCCTAACATCTATAGCTATCTACACCTTTCCTTTGAGACAAACTATAACTCTCAACTACTTTAACAAACCCTGAGTATCATATTTATAAAAAGGGTTTCACATTCTTACATTTCTAGGATTTTTTCAATTTAGAGCTATATATAAATAGGTAAAACATTACATTAAAATTTTGGAATTTCCCCAAAGTTTCAGGTTTCCAGAAAAACTAGTTCTTTACAAAGTCACACTTCCTTCATTGAAGGGAACCCACATATTTGGAAATCTACCATTATTAACCATTCTACCCATCATTAATCCTTATGAAAAAGAATTTGAAATTTTTTTGACTAAAATATAGATCATTGATGGGAATAAATGAATATAAACCTATTATTCAATTTATTAACATGAAAAAACTATATGAAACTTATTATTTTTTCACAATAAAAAATTAATCTCAAATATCCCTTTACTTTAACATAAAATATCAAAATTACATAATATCATTCATTGAAAATTTCTTATAAAGGGAAAACAATAATAATAATTTTTTGTAAAAAAATGAAAATGCATTATTAACATTATGGTAAAAACAATCCTTTCACCTTCATATAATAATTTTAAAAATATTCCTTAAAACATAAACTCATTTTCTTATATTTTTAAATCAAAATATTTCATTTATAACCCATTTAAAGAATATCATGTAGGTTCCTTGGGAAATTATACTTGTATTAAGCCTTATAAGAACTATTAAAAGGGCTCACCTAACTAGATAATTACCATACTTCCAAATAGGGAACTGTAACTGGTAAACTTTATCACTTTACTAAATTCATTATAGGGGTATATAAGGCTCACCCATCATTAGAGCTATGTCAATCACATCCATAATTAAAAAATTAATTTCAAAAAAATAGTGACAATAAAAGATAAAAACCATTATAATAATAAAAATATTTTATTTAGATTTATATACCATTACCAGTTTCACATTATATTATCTCATAAAGATTAAAAATTATTTTTATTCAAAAAATATTAAAATCAAAATATTCATAAAAAATTGAGTAATTTTTTAGGAAAATAATCCCCTTAATATTACAATGTAATCCTGAATTTGAATTATTTGAATGGTGTCATGAATATTGGTAAATCCATATATTTTAAAAATACAAAGATTTTTGACTACATAAAAACATCAAAATAGGTTATTCGATAAATATTTAAAAGATTTATTTTATAAACCATTAAAATGAATGTCAAAGGTAGTTTAAATCTAAATTTTAAATAAATTTATTCTTAAATAATAGAATTATGTAAGGTTTAAAAAAACATGGAAATTGATGAAAAATATTTCAAATGATTAATTTAAAATAATATTTTAAATAATAATATTTTAACTTATTTTTTTCCTCCCTTTACAATTTTAGTAACACTAGAATAATAAAAATTATATTAGATTTTTTACTTTTTTAAGAAACATTTAAGTGTTAATTTAATTCTAAATATTAATTATACATAACATATTACCATATTTTATTTAGTTATTTAAATTTTTTAGTTCTTGTTGTACATTATGGGATCATTCAATTTATTACCACAAAACTAAAAAAACTAAGTTTCATAACAATGTTTTTGGATTTTAGGGTTGTTTTGAGCTTAAAAATTTGTAATTACACAATTCTAAAATTTTACTAATTTCCAATATATTATGTATATATATTATATGATTATTCATATTGATCCAAATCAGGCGATAATTGTTTACTAACATTTTTATCATGTTCTACATAATTCACAATTGGGAAAATATTGATTCAACCTTATAGAGGCCCAAAAATCAATGTTTGTTTAAAATATTTCTTATCAGTAGAACAAATCACACCACATTGAATTATGTATAAATAATTATACAAGTGACCAAATGATAATAGTTTAAAAGAGATGGAATAAGACTCAATGGTACATTTTCATGAATAGTTTCAAGGGGAAAAGTCCTTATTAAGGAAATCCATGTGCGAGGCACTGAGAGGGAAGATAATGTGTATCATGGTGCAGAAAAAGTTATATTAATTAATTAAATCATATATATGGAAGAATGGGTGATACATGTATTAAATTTTAGGTTCAATAATGTATTCAGTTTTGAACAACTCTCCATAAGGTCTCTAGAAAGTATTCAACTGATAGAAGGAAAAACATAAAGGAATCATTTAGGGAAACAAGATCTTGAAAGAAGGTTTACATCCCTCCTATGTTTTTATTTTCATTTTCATTTAATTTTAGGGGGTGGGTATTATTGAATGAAGGTTCTTAGAAGGTGAAGACATGATTTGAAATATTGGGTTTTCATGGATATAATGAATCCATGAAGTGATAGACTCCATGTGGTGTTGGGAAACAAAGATCCATGGACATATCCCCCTTTAATTTTGTGATTTTTTCATTTTTATTTATATAAAAACTGGTTTTATTGAATGAAAGAGGTATCATTATATATTGAATTAAATTTGTTTTAAATTATTGTGGATTTATGTTCATCGTATGATTTTAAATTTCTTATTTACATTTTTCAAATTTTCTTTGGGGGAGGTCTCACCATTGAGAACAATGAATTTAATATGATTTAGTTTCTCAAAAGTCTTTGGGTTATCAGATAACATTTATAAGAGAATAAACAACCATTATTGATGTATAAATATATATTTTAGTTAATCTATGTGTATCCCTTGAGGTATTGAGTGTATAATAATAAATAAAATTAGATAATTCATTTAGAACATGGCAAAGGAAGTATATAAGAGTCCATGTTTCCCACCATATTCTTCCTTGTTATATTTTTAAAAATTATCTAAAAACATACAATATGAATTTTTTTTAGAAATACAATCTAGGAAGACTTTGGTGCATACTGAAGTTGGATAGCCAAATAAGAAGTAATACTCTTCAACAAGAACTTTTATTTTATTTATTCCTCAAACATATTCAATTATTTCTAAACTATGATGATATTACAAAGTTAATATATTATATATAATGATATGTTTTTACAAAAATTGACATGATATAAATCCACTCCCACTTCCATTAAATGGGTTACAAAATCATTGTTTATGTGTACAGTAGACTATCTCTTTATGAACATATTTCATTCGTTCTCCTACTACCACCTTTAATAGTTGGATATAATGATGGATATAAATTATAAATATTCTATTTATAATATAATTTTAAATATATAATCCTTATATCATATATATTATTTTACTTTCCATTTGATAGGGTACATAATAACTTCGGTCCTGTATACGGTGTACTACTGTCCAGCGATGTGATGTGATTCTTCCTTCACTAATGATTTACATAGAATATAATAAGGTTATATAGATTAGATATATGTAACATACATATATCAATTCTGATATTGAAGGAATATTTTTTCTATCTGAAAACATTTTATTCTATTATACATATTCATTCACTTAAAGTGGATGAAATATTTCTTTTACGTGTGGTCAACCACCTTCATGAAGCGACAAAACTCTCTTTTGATCACCACACCATATAGATTATATATATACATATATTTAAGAACATAATAATTTATATATGATATTGTTATAATTATTTAATTATAATATATTTCATACCTCCTCTATGTAAGGACAATTGATAATTATAAATGTTACTCATGTATATATACAATCTATCACCTATATGATCACAACATAGTTCATTTTTGATAACAATATTTCACGATTGGTATTAAAGTATTATAGGTGTAAAATATTATAATAATTTAATTATTATTATGTTGGATATGATAGAATGATATAATATACACAATAAGAGAATCTTTCATGTCAAAACTCGCATGTGAAAACAAGGTAATCAACACTCGAAACAATGAAAATAATGAAATAGTATTACAAATGAGAGATAATATGTTATAAAAGGAACATATATGATATTATTAATAATAATACTTTTATACTATTAGTTAATAACAATTTAAAAACAATAATAAATGATTTTAAGTCATGTTCAACCAAAAATAAGTGTGAGGTAAGGTATTTCTCCTCAATTTGATTTCATTGAGGAATATTATAATTAAATGCACCTTATTTATTTTATATCTTGTATATAATTCCCCATTGATATATTATATCACGATTCATTAAAAATACATTTTATTTTATGTTTTTATTTCAATTATTTTAACAACTAGGTTTGACTTGTAAATTACAAAGTTGTACATATTTTTATAAGTCAATTTCATTTAATTATGTTATATTACATCTTTGTTATCCATGATATTAAGATTATGTGTATAATTAATTTTTTATATATTTTATTGTATTTAATCAATTTTCTATGGATTTATACTTTCTATATATAGTTGATTAATTTACTATTTCTCACATCAATTTTTGGATCATTTTGAGGTTTTCATTCTAGAAAACATTGTTTATTATTGAATTTTAGTCAAATATTTCATGAAATAGTACCATTTTACCACCTTTTGTGTATACGTTTGTTTAATGTATCTAGAAAAATAAGATTTCATTTTTTTATTCAGTCAAAAATATTTTTATTTCCAAATCATGTTTTAAAAAATGATCAAAAATGATTTCAATATTTTGAAAATGTTTTATTAATGATATTTATAACTAGTTTTTATTTAAAAAAAATTCAAATTATTATTATTGTTGTTTTAAAATTAGGGAACTTTCCTAACTATTATAGTTAAAAAGGAATGTTCGTTTTGAACTTATACGATATGTATAGAATTACTCACTGACATAACCGTCAATTACTTGATATGTCCTTTGGATGTTTACAAGGGTATTTTTATTCATTTTTTCCCAAATATTATAAAAACCAATAGTTTTTAAAATAAATTTTCATTGAAATGGGTTTAAAATGATTTATCTTATAAAAGGTGTTCTTCAAAATAGAAAAGGTATTTTCTTCAAGATTATTTTTAATGATATTTTAGGTTATTTCTATTTATCAACAAATAAACCCTTTATTTTACATATACTCTACTATGAATATGTTGAATGTATTCAATCCTCATTCTTTCTTTATATGGTTTGTTTTTTAATTTGACCAAGTATTGATTTTATATTCACTTCCATGATTTATTTTGGTAATTATTAACTTCCCATTGAGTTATTAACTTTATCATAATAATTGGATAATAGATATCCCCAAAATATCCATATTATTTATCATAGATATGTTTATTTCTTAGATAATATATCCTTTATACATATATAGTTCTACATTGAATGATTTTCTTAACTGGGGAAATATTTAAATATAAGTTTTATTCAATTAAAATAGATACTTTATGATAATTTAAATTTTTCTTGAATTAAATCAATTATTCACTATATGATGAATGTATTGGGATTTTAATTATCGGTTGTACCCATAAATATATACCCCCTATTCATTGGTATGTCAGATGCGAAAAAAGTATGAAATTATTAAACTGGTTTATAACCGCAGTTTAAATTATATTATGAATGGTCTAAATGGTAGAGGTATCATGTGCCTAAGAAATGGAATCCTATAATTGAGCATTTAATTCATTCGGAATCCAGTTATTATAATACATGATATTTTCACAATGATATTATCTCTAGATGATTTTAATTATTTATTTTTTATTAAATGAAATGTGTTTTCATTTATTTACCTTTCCATATTTATTACAGATTACCCAATTATGATAGTTAGATTATTGATTAAATTGAACGTGTTTTCAATTATTTACCCTGACAAATATTATTCTAGTCAATTATTTAAGTGAAATATTTGTTCAGATATTTAAATTTCAATATGGTTCTTTCGTTTTTTATGAATCATTTATTCCTTATATCATAAATTGTACTTAACCCCTATTTAGTATTTGACCTCACCCTTATTCAATTTTCCTTCCTCGGAATCCAAGAAACAAAATATAAAATATTTTCAATAATATACTAGGGAGAATAATGATATTCTAAAAAAGTGTTGTTTTAATTTTTTTATTCAAATTGTATATAGGAATCATGTATTTATATATCTTACCTGGACTACTAAACTATTGGTCCCATTGGGATGTGATTCCATGTATCTTGTGACACTGTAATAAATTAGAAACTAGATATGGGCTACTAGGGTTTGGATTTCTACAATTGGTATCAGAGGAATTCTTGTAGAAAATTTATGAACTAGATTAACTAAAACACTAATTATAGAGTAAATTAATGATATGCATTTAGGATAAGTGTATAAAAACATACTTATGTTTTGGTAAGGTGGATATTATGTGATTTTATTGAAATACAACCATTTTTGGATTTTATTGGTGAATATGGTTATAGAGAATATGTAACTAGGTGTAATAAATCTAAAAAGGTAGAATTGGCTTGACCATATCTTCACATGATTCACGATAATGACCATTAATTTTTAAATGGTTTAACAATCCATGGGTATATTTTTATAATGATTCACATTTTCTTTACAAACAACCATGAAGGATCTGAATCAATGATAACAATGAATGAACTAGGTTAAAACTAATTTATCATAGATTGGAATGATAGTTTCTCAATAGAATAATAAATAATTTTATGTGAGGAAATGTTGGGAATAAAGAATAAAACCTCTGAGGAAAAATGAAGAGTATGACATAAGGAACTAAATTACCCCCTAGGGAAAAATTTATAGAAAATGGTAATTATTTTAGTCAATTGGGTATTCTAAGGGTTAATCCCTTGATATATGAATGACTTTTGTTGAAATAAAATTGTTTAAGTATTTATTGGTGTTCAAAAATTATATGCTAGAAGTATGTTTACCAATTCTATTTTAATTATATGAATCTTGAGACTTCTCAGAATTCTATTAATTTACGAAGAATATATTTCTTCATTAGAATTAGAGTTATGTAAAACATCATATGTTAATGAGATTAAGGTTGATAAAAGTTAAAATTATTAATCACCCATTTTGATGATTTGTGTGGTGGGAGTGTAATATGATTAGGGATATTGTTATAGAACTTTTAAGGGAATAAAAACTGTGTGTTTATTGTATGTTTTATTATAAAGGTATTTGAGGAATAATAGAATTACATTTTATAGAATTTTTTAAAGTTATTGATATCATTTAGGGTTAATATGATCATTAATGACATTGTAATAATAGTAAAATAATATTATTAGACTTCGTGGAAAAAAATGTGAATTGAAATATTACTAAAAAATGAAATTTAATTGTTCATTATATTTAAAATATGTCTATCATATCTTTTAGATCCATTATAGGAATTATACTAACATAGTTTACAAAAACAAAACCCCATAAGTTATATTTTAAGCTATCACATTCAGAATGGCCATAGGGCTTGAAACCATAGACAATGGATGATTAGGGTTTAACACCTACCACTAACCTATGAATTTTCATGGTTAATATGTTATTTGTTTTAGTTAAATTACATGGATAATAAATATTAATAATGAACCTATAGTGCTCTTGTTGAGGTTTAGAGATTAATTTATTATATTATATAACTTGTGCGAACCATATTGGGTTTGGAAAATAGTTATAGATATATATAAATTCCTTTTATGTTATTATGGATCTCAAGATCTATTAAAATTAAATTTTAGTTATTTAGGAATAAATAATTCATTTTTAATATTAATTTCTTTCGGTAAGGGATGACAAAGAAATTTATTGAATCACAACCAAAGGATGAAATTGTTCTTATTAAATAGAAAATTATAAAGGTTGTATATTTCGTAATATTCTTGTACAGTTAAAGAATTCATCAAATTTATGAAAAATATCATAAAAAACTATCCTTTAATAGAAAAATTTGAAGAATCAGGTGTCATATTGAATCATCATAGTTTTATGATTTTTAGCACATAAACATCCAGAGATCATTTACTTGGTTGTGATTAATGACTTCAATAACATTATATAGTTTTTTATGATTTTATTCCAAGACCATGTCATAAATTTTCACCAATGTTATCCTACTTATAATAATATTTCTATGTTATAACATATATCCATTTTACATCACATTGTCTATTATCAAGAGGATATTTTATTAGCC
The DNA here is from genome assembly GCA_963277665.1 of Viscum album. Taxonomy (NCBI): domain Eukaryota; kingdom Viridiplantae; phylum Streptophyta; class Magnoliopsida; order Santalales; family Viscaceae; genus Viscum; species Viscum album. The sequence continues at coordinate 405,577,372 of OY728129.1, read as the reverse complement.
CTTTTACAATTTTGGGTTTTTAATCAAGAATTTTCAAATATCAAACCCCTGATTATCGAGATCAAGTTTAAACTATAAAGAAACAATTTATTTATTGTAGGATAATGTAACATCATAAAATTATAAAATAATAATATTTTGGTTGATAGTTTTTGTTACATGAAAAACATATTTTATCTTATATTACTTGCAACACTTAGTTTAGCTTATGCTATACGCAACACCGAGATTAAATGATATCTAGAATATTGTTAAAATATTTTAATTTGATTTAATAGCTAAATTTTTTTTTGTAATAGGGATTATGAATATTTATAACTAAATTTTTAAATATATGGATATATATTGATTATATATAAAATAAGTATCATTTAAATGATGTGGGAGTTTATTATGAAAAAAGTCTATTTTTAGAAAAGATGGTATAATCCCTCTTGATTCATATAATTTAAAATTTAATACTACTAAATTTATAAAATTTAATTTTCAAATAGAATTAAAATTTTAAAATTGAATATAAAAAATACCTTTAGTTGAAATTTTGGGGTTTTTCCTGAAACATTACATTTTTCGATGAATAGTGAAAAATACTGATTTTTTATTAAAAACTGCATTTTCATTTATTATTTTTATGAAGTTAAATTATATTTTGAATTTTTTTAATGTATAATCAGTTTTGTTTTATAACCTATAGTTCAACTTATCTCATAATAATAATTTTCATGTTGAATTTAGATATAAAAACATTGTAAACATTTGAACATTTTATTTTTTAAAATCCCTCTTGCTCTTCACTTCTACAGGATTAATTTTAAATTTATTTTCACCATTTTTATGAATTGAATTTGGAAAAAAGGTTTCTATATTTGTAATAATAATGATTTACACATTCTAATATGTTCATCTAAATTTTTACTATAATTAATATTGAAAAAAATAACAATTAATTTCTGAAGTTAAATTAAAAAATAGAGTTACATGATTATTAAACTAAAAATATATTTGTTTAAAACAACCCAACTACTTGTAATTTTTTTTAATATTGAAACTTATTTTTTCTAGGTTTGAATAGTTCCTATTTTGGAATCTTTTTTCATGATAAAAATGTTTGTATCATTGGATTTTTTGAAAAAAAATTTCAAGTATTCCACTCACTTAATCTATACAAGTTCACCCCACTCCCCTCTTCATCACACCATAAAGCACTTTTAGTTCATAAAATTCCATCCCAAATGACATACCCAATTTTATAATATCATATTATATGACTTATTTTGAAATAATTCCATCCTTGGAAGGCTTTAGTTCAATCCTAAGGAAGCTACCTATAGAATAGGTAATGTTCTTCAATAAGGGGATTTATTTTATTTTATTTATTCCCCTACATAATTTAATTGTTATTAAATAATGATGATTTGATAAGAATATTCGATCACATAATGATATATTTTATTATATAATTTTAATGACTTAATACTCCACCACTTTCATTAAATCTGTTTTGAAATCATCATTTGTGTGTACGGTGGTCTACTTACTCATGAACTGATGACATTCATTCTTCCATTACCATCTTTCTCGATTGAGTATGATGATGGATATAAAGTATATTTATGGTATTAATAACATAAATATAATTATTTTGTAATTATATCATATATATATATATACTTTCCATTCCATATAGGATAAGATAATGTTTCTTGTGCATGCATTATACAACCACCATGCAAAGTGTTGTGATTCATCTTTCAGTAACACCTTACATGGAATGTAATCAGGGTAAATTTCATCAATATATGTGATTTAAATGATGTAATTTTGATATGAATGAAAATTTTATAATTCCTAAATAATGTTATTTTTTTACCTTTTAAGTCACTTAAATATGATGATATTATTCATATACATGTAGACTATCGCATTCACAAAGTGATCTGACTCTTATTTCATTACCACACCATATGAATGATATATACAAATATAATTACTTTTAAACAAATAATATTTTATATATGATATTATGATAATTTTGGGAAGATGGAATTTTACTTACATACTTTCCATAATGATTATTGAAAACTAAAAACTTTAGCCATAAGTATGTACAACCTTCCATCATCATGATTATAATTTAATTAATTTTTCATAACATACTATTGTGAATTATTTTAAAAGTAAAATTAGAGTAAAAATATGATAATAATGTCATGTTTATTGTTCTAGAGATTATATATCTATATTATATGTATATGAAATAGATCTTTCATGATGAAACATGCATATGAAATCATGGAAATTAACACCCAAAACAATGATAATAATGAATGATTATTAATGAACTATTCATTATATGTCATAAAAGGACTATGTATTATATTATAAATATTATTATTATTATTATTTTAAATGTTAATGATATTTTTAGAGCCACATTAGAGATCTTTTAATATGATTCATCTAATAAAATCTTAAGGTATGAGAATTTGTCTTAATTTTATTTCTTTGAGTCATATTATAATTTTATGCACCTAATATCATTAATACGGTGTATATACTTCCACATTTACTTGTTATGTCTTGATTACTTAACTAATAATGGTATTCTACGTTTTAGTTTGAATTAATTAATCCAAGGGTATTTGACATGAAAAATACCTAGTAGAAATGAATTTAAAATATAAACTTTCCTCCATTGGGTTATATTAATTCATCATTATTGTTGATATTATAAGAATATGTTTATAATGAAATTTTATTATATTATGCTTTATTTCAATATTCTTTATTTGGATTTACTATTTATTCACATAATCGATTGATGTATTAATTATCACTTCAATGTTATGATTTCCATAATAGTTTATTTCATAATATCAATCTAATAATGATTATTTAATATTGAATTTCCGTTGAAGGGAATAATTTGAACATTATATAATAAACCATTTTAATTTTCTTATCATTTGTATATTCGTGATATTTTCCATTAATATTAATATTTTTCAACTCTTTCATAGAAATTAATTTTAAAAAAATATGACATCATTTCTCTCTTCTACCAGAAATATGTTTTTTGCAAAAACATGATTTAAAAAAAAAATTCAAAAATATATTTCATATTTAAAAAATGGTTTCATAATTATTTTTTTAAACAATTATTATTTTTCAAAAATTATTTTAATGGATTATTATTTTCATTTTTCGATAAATCCACTTTTATACCATTTTACATTGAAAAAGGAATGTTTATTTTAACTTATACGTCATTTATTGAATTAACCTTAGATATGTTCACAATTTATTTGAAGATTCATTTGAATGTTTGGAAGTTTATATAAATTTTTTTTGTCATAATATTCTATAAATTCATGGGTTTCAAGGGGATTTTTAAAGAAACTGATTTATAAAATATCATATGTTTTAAATAGTGATTTTCAAATTGAAAAGGATATTTTTTTCAATAATATTTTTAAGGATATTTTATGTTGTCTACATTATTAAATGATAACAACCCATTATTTTACATATATTCCATCAGGGATTTAATTTATTGTTACATTCATTTTTCTTCCTCTACATGTTTTATGACTATTTTGACCAAGGATATTATTGATATTCCACTTCTTTTTCTTTTTTTTAGTCACTAACTTCCCATGGAATTATTAAATTTTCTATGATCATTGCACATTAAATTTCTCCAAAATATAAACATTTTTTATAATGGAAATTTTTATTTCGTAAAATTTATATCATTTCTACATGAAATGTTCTATATTAAATAACATTTTTTATCCAGGGAAATATTAATAACTTAATAATATAAATATAGATATTTTAGGATATGAAATATTGTTTATGGATTAGATCAATTAATATATATATGGAATGATTTGGACCTACAACAATGGGTTGGTAAATTCATTATATATTTCCTTGATAAATCAATATTTTTACTCAGAAAAATTAGTATGATAACATCAAATGAGTTTCTACCTATAATTTAAACCATTAGTTGAAAGGTATTGATGTAAGAGGTGTCATGTGCCTAATGAACGAAGTAAAATAATTATTAACTTCATTAATTTAGAATATTGTTTATATTATTAATGATATTTTTGAGAGGATATTATCTACAGATGAAATTCAATCTCAATTATTTAATAAATGAAATTTTATTTTAGTTATTTGTGTTTCCATATTTATTTTTTCTTATCCCGTTATGATTTTCATTGAATTAATAAAATTTAATGTTCTTTCATTTATTTATCTTTCCAATGAATAATCAAGTCAATTATTTAAATGTAATTTCTGTTCATATATTTACATTCTTATATTGTTCATTGTTTATTTGATACAATTCATTTATTCAAGATAGATTCTATTGTACTTAACCCTTACTTTGAATTTGATATCAACCTTATTTTTTTTATTTTTCTAGGATTACATGAAGTGTACTATAAATTATTTCAAATAATATTCTAAAGCGAATAATGATATTCATGAATAATAATTATATTTTAGTTGTTGTTTCAAATATAATATGTGAACCATTTATGTATCTTGTTTCATAAAAATAATAAACTATTATTTTGATTATGTTATGATTCCTTGAATATTATTCCAAAAAAATTAAAGAAATCACTAGTTCTGGGATACACATTTTGGGGTCACTAAATTTTACATATATGTGGAAATCAAAGTGATAACATAAGGACATATGAGATATTTTTTGGTTAGTTTATCAAAACCCACTTTGCTCTATGGGGATGAAATCCCTATTTTGATGCATCATTAATAAGAACTATGTGAACACTATTTTTTTGAACATTGTATTAGAAATATTAGGTAATGGGGTTATAAATATTGGGGAAGCATGAAACAATTTGAGTAAGAAAATTTCATCAAATGATCTAAACATTGACATAGTTTGAGGGGATTCCACAATAATGCCCACCCTAAAACTTATTTTTCTGTGCCTAGGGTTCCATGTATCATTCCATATTGATCAAAAACTCATTCAACCCATAGAGGATGATTAGAACCCCAATTTTTGATTCCAATGATTTTTTATTATTTTATCAAGATCCTAAACCAAAAATAATATTTTTTGAAATAACCTCAATATGTTTAATAAATAAATATAGTTAATTTTCAATATAAGAAATGCATGGGTTTGTATTGACTTTTACGCAGATCAATAACCAACTTATACTTCTTTATAGAATTATATATGTTTTTTTATTGGATTTTACTTCTTATTAAGATAATTTATTTCATTTTTGGATAGAGTGAGTAAAACTCATTGTTAATTAATTTATCTATTATTATTAAATTAATTATAATTTTACATGTTGATATATTAAATATTTGTAATAAATAAATTACACTATTTAATTTTGATCATTATTAAAAGAAATAAGATTTATATAATAGGGATAATTATTCAAGGAAGAATGAGAATTATTTGTACAATTGAATACTAATTTCATTATGGTATAAATAAATAATATGAAAAATAAAGAGACAAAAATATTAAATTAATAATTATTTTCCACTATAGGACTATCTTTTTTCTATTCTTTACATTTTTTCATTATAACGAAGTTTGATTTAGGTAACTAAATTTAGTTTAGATAATTGATACAATAATTTTTAAAATTAATTATTTTTTTCATAATTATTAATAGAGAATAAGGAGAATATTCATAAGGTTTACAATAATTTTAAATAGTATAAGAATGATGTTATTTAATCACATAACTAAAATAAACAATTTAAAAAAATAAAGTTCTTATAATTATATTATTAAGGATAAAATAGAAATGAGTTATCTTATTAGCCTATATATATTTATAAATTTCAGTTTTATTAAAAAAAACTATCAATTATGGGGATATATTATATAACTTGAAGATTTTTCTAAATACTAATTTAGTGAGTCATAAAAAGAAGATGAAAAAAATATAATAATTTCCATAGATAAAATGTAACTAATTGAAAAGGTTTATTTTTTTATATAGTTAACTTGTGAATATACAAATGTAAATGATGAATTATAGAATTAACCATAATAAATGAGTTTTTATATTACTTTTTAATGATATCCAATTAGAAAATGAAGGGGGATATTCTAATTATACATTACAACACTTGTGATTTTATTATATTTTGTTTTGATGTTGGTATTCATTATAGTTTATGATTGTGATGGTATATCAAATAATCCAATAAATGATAGCAAATTATTATTTGTTTTTAAAGAGATGTGGATGTTGAAATTCATGGACTATTATGAAATATTATGTGGGTGGATATTGTTAATTATATGTGGATCATAAATTAGTGGGTAGGATTTTTTCATTAATTCTATTATATTTACATGAGGTAGAGTCGAGTGACTAGAAAATATTAATGGTGATTCCATTCAGTGGAGATTACTTTTATACTTTTGAAGTTCTCACCCTAGGGAAAAATGAATAGTGACCTAAATGGGGAGTTACTAGATGTCCAAGATAACTGTCTATAATTCAGAGGTTACCAAATAACAATTCATGTCAAGGGGAGTACAATGGAGAGACCATATAAATGTTCATAGTACTAGATAAAAATAACTATGAAACATTGATTGTATTAAATGATCAGTACCCAATGAAGTTATAAAAAACCATCAATAATAAAATATTTTGAATAATGTATTCCTAATGTATCATTATATTACCATAAGGATGAAAACATATAAAAAATAAATGAATGACTAAAATGCATGTATAATTTGCTCTTCTATATCTCCCAGACTACCCTCATCCAAATATCAAATCATATATGAGTTATCATACTCAATTATGAATCTTTCGGAATCTACTCATCATGAACCTATGATTAGTGATGTTTTCTCAGATACACAAATTTCATGGTCACCATAGCTGTGTGTGAGTAATACTCAGTTTGGAGCTACTAACAAGGCATATGCAATAAATTCTAAATAAAATTTTAAATATTTTATATATAGTGTATAATAAAATACATTATGTGGTGTAAACGTAAATAAATATCCACTATCAGTCCCTGGGGTATTATAGGGAACCTGTGATCAAACCAAACACCCATGGGCTACTGTAAGAGTTTTTATAAGGACATCATAGAATCATTCCTATTAAATTCTGACTCAATATCCATTTAGAAATAGACCTAAAATAAATTTACTATTATGTAATTCAGGGTATCCAAATAGTTTCAGGCATTATTAGTAGATCAAGGGATCCTTTCTATGGAATCCTTTAGTTTCATGAACAATATTTAGTCCCTGTGCATGAACATAGGAAATAAATTAATTATGATTCATTGTTGATCACCAATATTTAATCTTAATAAAACCATAGTCAACCCTAAATCATTAATGAATTCTAGGGGATAATCTTGGGTCATCCATAGTCAGCCTAATCAATTAAATTCCCAAGGTGATATATGAGGAATTAGTTAGTCATTAGAAAGAATCTGTAAACCCCAAGAGGTAATCCTTGGAATATAAAATAAAATAGGCATATAATTTATATCCTTGTAATCCCTTGACTAATATGAATCTTGGAGGGGTAGAACTTCTATTCTATTACATCTTATATAACGTGTCCCTCTAGGGTTTGAATTATTCCCAATCCCATATAATAAAACAATTCAGGCACTAATGTGCATGGACTATAATATTTAAATACATTATTGGTTGAAATTATTGATTCTTTTCTAAAGTGACACCCTCAATCATCTCTACAAATTTCCCAAACAGACCATTTCACTAGGCCTAATGTCTCATTTAGAACCCCACCAGGGACCCCTGGGATACATCTCAATTAGGAATACCTACCAATGTTATCTTATCTTATCATGTTTCTCTCGTCAATACACATACCTCAATGGGTATAGTGTCTCATGACTTGATGAAATTTCATTTTTCTTTCACTATCCTTCGATGAAAAAATCAAATGGGAGTTTTCCTTTAGCCCATTCAGTTTCTAATTATCATTTGGTCAGAATGAACACACAATAAATCCATTGATCTCCTTAGTGACTACAAACCAAGAAAATCATATAACGATGGGGGAGGAAAACTCCCCCCACGATCAAAAAAGTTTGTACATTCACTATAAATCATCTCAACATCCCTAAATGAATACTCCCAATGTTGTTCATCTCAACCAGTCACTCACCTCTATATAGTGGATGATAAGGGACCATATTCTAGGGTCAACACATTTCATTAATTTAATTTTTGTTACTTCAACCTGGGTCTAAGTGTCTTAGAGACACTCACTATAACAAATTCCTTGGTGATTGGTGTATGAGGTAATACAACTGGTTATTGATGTTATATTGTAGAATAAAGAAACTTTTTCAATCCACACGAAATTATTTTAATTAAAATAGTTCATTTATTTTTAAAATGTGACGTCTCCTTCTATTTTGAGTCCACATATGACATGATGTATATAAGTAAATAAATTAAACATCCATAGGAAATTTACATAGTTCCACCGACCTTTTTTCCTAACAAATTAATTTAAAATTTACCCACTAAATAATTGTCTAAAGATTATAAAAGCCCATATAGCAACCCGAATTCCTTAAAAATATATAACTCAAACTAGGGATTCAAATATAATTAATTATTATCCAATTATAATTAATTAATTAATAAAAATAACTTTAAAAAATTAAAATTATTTAAAAAATTTAATTCAAATAGATTAAATTTTCTAAACAATCATAGGGAACCCTCGTAGCACCTAAACTAGAAATGAACTCACCAGAGAGTCCAATGACCCACTCCCAAAATCATCTTATGAAAATTCACAATTATATTACATCAACAAAAATTCAAAATTAATTTAATTTTATAAAATATATTATAAAAATAAAAACACATATATATCTCAAATTAAATGCTGAGAAAATGTGTGCTGATGATGTCTTGGGATGTCCTCAAACTTGGTTATATGAAAGTGCCATCGTAATTGGATGATTCCACCATAATATAGGTGAATCATAATAAATACCCTATTCTAGAAAATTGAAATATTAGGTAAATAAAGTAATCAAATGAAGGTTGATGAAGGGAAAGAATTTCTTTAAACATTGAATAGTAACTCCAAAAATAACCCAAGTCCATTGGTTTGCGGCACGATTTTAAAATACATGTAGAAATAATGAAAATTTCTTCTGGAACTGTTCCCTAACATATCGTGTCATTTATCAACAATCACAGGACCACCATTATCCATGCCCCAGGACTATACTATGTTTCATGTTTTCCCATACATATTTCATGGTTTACCCATAATGATATGGAAACCATCCATTATAGACTAGACTATTAAAAAAGAAATAAAAAATATCATGGTTAAGGGTACCTAACCAGTTTATCATTAACCATGAATCCCAAACCATACACTAAGTAGAAATTACTCCATAACTATTTGAATTTAAACTATATTTTTTAAGTCTAACTCATGAACCCAAGGTAAAAATAGGCACCTCAAGTAATATACTAGAACAACTTTGAATGTTTGAAGTATCATGTTACTGATATGAATCCCATTTCAACAAACAAAACATATGTCCAATTAAAAATTAAAATTTCATTGGAATTTTCCAACCCAAAAAATGATAAGGTATTATTCCTCCCCAACATAATAAATTTCATCCTCAAAAATACTTTTATATTTTAAATCATATGTCTCAGCCTACGATGTATTTCAATTCAAACAATTCATTCCATGTTCTATATCTGGACACCAAATGTTCTTAAATTTCACCTCATCAAACATAGGGTGATAAAAACCTTGAAACCCATCCATCACACATAACAATTATTGTAATATTGAAATGATGTTTACTGACTTCTATTTATCCAATGAAACCATGGATTAATAAAACAATTATTAATCATCCCTTAGTTCTACCCACCATAAACCTCAATACATGTTAACTGATTCTGATCCAGGGTGATCCCACAAATGGAATTACCTTAAATCACATTTATAGTGGTCCATCAACCAACTAAATGATATATTCATTACATAATACCCAATTAAATATAGAATCACTGTTCAAAAACCAATAATTATTCTAATCCTAATACTAAACTAAATCCATCATGATGTTAGTATCCCTTAACAAGGCTTAGATACTCCGAATTTTCCTATGAAATCCATGTATAGCTTTTAGAACAGAATCAACATTCAGAATATGATGATCCAAATATGGTTTCCAATACAAAAACTCTAATCAATAAAAAAATAGTATAGAACCTCCCTTGGCTAACCATTTGCAAGAAATCATGTCCACACAAACTAATACATTATTCAAAACCTTATCGTTGAGTCTTTTGTCCTAACATAATTATATAATAACCCCATCAATCCCACTAATCTCCAAACATGTCTCTCAATGAAATTCCATGGTTATATACTAAACCAATAAACCAAGAAATAATATCCCTTTAGAGTAACTGTACACCATTGATTCAAATGATACTTGGATAACGTCTAGATCCATCCTAGCATGATACAAATATATGGATGTCATCCAATATCATATATAATGCTCATATCTGGTAGACAATAGTGAACCACATATGATTGAATTTACAAGGAATCTAGAAACCTAGTTTCACATTGAAATTCCAACCACAATTTTCAGTGCATCCACAACACCACACACATGACAGTCATACCTCCATGTAGAAATAGATTGACTTATCACACAAAAATCACAGACAAAAAACATCACTTATTACAAATTATTATCTCATGGAAATGTTTTCATAAACACCTTATGGAATTACATGAATTACAAGGTCCATGGAATCATAAAGACTATGGTGAACTCCACACAATATGGTATACCGCTATACCACTCATTGAGTATGACCTTTAATGGTCCCTTATCAAATATTTTTCTCTACTCTCTAACAAAACTCCTCCAAAATGAAGATAGAGCCATGAATTACTAATAATGAATTATAAAGAATAACCTCATATAAATAACTCTAATATATTATGGATTCCACCTCTACCAAAGAGGGACATTTCCCCTTTTATCATGACTCTGAGATAAAAGGACACATGTATTTCATCAACTCTATCTGTCCATATCATGAAAATGGTTTATTAATAATCTATAATTAAATTTAATCATGTGTATCCAGTGTATAAAAACTCAACATCATCCATATGCAACTGGAATACACTCTAGAATAGCCCAAGTATAAAACCTGACGCACACCACATATTCCAGACATGTTAAAACAACTCAAAACTAGCTCAATGAGTAATTTGATGTTAAATGTACTCGTAATGGAATTTAAAAAAACCAAATTTCACAACATGATTTATCCTTTATAATGGTTCTCAAAAAATTCAATTTCTAAAAAAAATTATACCCAAGAAATTGTTCAACATAGTGTTACCTTGGAATATAATTAAAAAAAAACTACATTGAGTCATATCGCATCAATCCATGGATATCATGATTATCCAACTAATCATGATTATCATGTATATAATAATTAGTTTACTAGAATATCACATGAATATCCTCTTAAAAAATCAATCACTTATCCATGCAATGTTATATCACTAAGCATGTATACAACCAAGAATAATTCCATAATATCACAGTTCCACAAAAAATATACCACGATGCCACTTATTAACGTATCCAAAGAGAAAATGATTTGGTTTTTATCCACTCAAACCCCATCATTCAATCCTTGATAATAGAAACCCCAACACTCATGGTTCTTTTCTTCAAAAAATACAATGAATCATTATTAATATACAATTTCTGGTATAACCACAAAGAAAATTACCTCAAGGTGGAAAAAATTATAGTGAATTCCATATTCATGATATTTAAGGAATCACTATGACCATATCCCATACATAGTATCACATTATGTTCTCTATATCATAACCCAAAGAAAAAACTCATTATCCCTATTTATATTTACTTCACAAAAATGGGATAAACCCTCACTCAGGTTACACTTGATATTCTCATCTCAAACATACTACCTCGCTCACCAATCTGAGTATATATATCTCAAAATCACTATTTTCTCGCACTTATACCATAATTCATAACTCGCTACATCAAATCTCAACAAAATCAAAACTCATAGGGTCACATATTTGTTCCCATCTAATCATGACATAGTACCTCACATACCAAACAACCCTATTTAGGGTCTTATATCTATCTCATGAATCACATGTCAAATCACCACCTATATGGGTAGTGACACTCAATGTGAATAAAATAATTGGAATAACTACTCAAGGAACTTGATACCATCACACACATAGAAACCTATTTTAAAATTTCCCTATCAAAATCAATGTAAAACCATTAAAATCATGAAAAAAAATATTTTTTGTTTCCACATTCCTTTTGATCTATCCTCACCATCCCTTTGATATCATATTTTGGATCTTGGAGAAATATGACATTCTAAGAACCCAAAATTACCATTCACACACAATTAACAGATAATGAAAATTAAATTAAATAACACAGATGAATTATATGGATTATATAAAATTCACACATCTATGAGAGAACAATACAACCCTAATAAAAAATATGAGAGTATAATACATTACAATCATCGACAATCTCAAATCAATTTATATAGAAATTCATGTATAAAAATATTTTATCTTATATGTTTCTATATAATTTGGTCACATTTTATATTTATAGGTGTCTTCATCTTGTAATATGATTCTATCACCCTATGAGATTTATAGTTTCCCTTTGGTTGACGGTGGAATCCTATGATACATTGTCCCACATTCAGTTCATGGTTTAAAAACAATGAAATTTAGTATTTACCAAGTATCATAAATATTTTTTCCATTATTCCAATAGTACATTACAACATCATGCATCAATCTAACACCATCCAATGACTGAAAACAAAAACTAAAAAACGATCAATATAAAAAATTCAACATCTAAAAAATTCCATTTGAATAACTAAAGAGAATTCAAAAACCCCAATAATCTCTCACTAGAAGACTACTTTAAGGATTATAACATCCTTCCAATTTATGTAATGTTGTTTGTTTTATTCCATTAAATCAATTGGAATTAAGGAAAAATGCTACATCATAACTTTTAGTACAAGATCCATTGTAAATATGTTTGTGGGATTCAATTTCCAACCTCATTCTATTCTTCAATCACTTTTTCTTATAGTAGATTATTGATTAAATTTAATATAAGCTAGATGTATTTTCCACATTTAGAAAAAAATTAATTATTAAAAATTTCAATGACACTATGAAGAGAGAATTACAATATTCCTCCTTTAGAATCATTCTTGAACTCATTTACTAATTGCATCATCTAAAAAAATTATTTTTGGTTATCGTAACAGAAACATATTTTTCTTCTATTGTTGATAGTGTAACTAAATGATATGGTTTAGAAATAAAACTGATATTTTTTACCTTCAAAACATGAAAAAAATATAAATCATTAAATTTTGGGAATTTATGTATGTATATAAATATATATTAAGAAAAACCTACAATGGATCATTATTACCAAAGCATAATAATGAAACTTTCTGTAAATTTCTAATATCATATAATATAATTCACATGTTTTGAATAAACACCTATACGATTTATCGAGAAATGAATTAAAACTCATACTAAAAATTAAATATTATGTTTTGTAAAAAACATTGTATATATCAATACTCTAAATCCTAAATTATAAAAAACCTTTTCCATACTTCATACATTTCCTTGTTCATATGTATTTGAATTTATGAATTATTCAACAAGGGGAGATAAGAATGATTTATATTTAGTCATCTTGAATCTGTTAAAGATAAGTAAAATAGATTCCTTCATGTTAAACATCAATGATATGGATTCCTTATCATTATCAACTCTCATTCCCTATATTTTCATGAAATATCCTTGATTATTCAACTCAAAGCATTCGAACAATTTCATCCTTAGCTCATAGATCCATTTAATATTATGTCCCAAATGAAATATATAATCCACATAAAAAGGATGTATAATTATTAATCCATCATCCAATTTCATGTAATTTAAAAGTAATCATAAAAAATATATTAAAACATTTCTTATGAAATAATGTATTAAATATATGATTCCTCTATCAAGGGGCATTCATTAAAACATAAAGTCTTCTACTAAAAATGAAATCATGTTTTTTCATCTTCTAAAAATCATCAAAACCCTTTGGCTAAATCATGCTGACCCCCTCCTATATATGACAATAATTAAACATTTTTTTGACATCCATATACTCCATGTGTAAATTATCATATGTAATAGTAAATAAAAACAACCTAACTAATTTTTCCTGTCATAACCTATCCCCCAGGGCCCATGTCGTGACTACCGCAAGCCTGCGTCCCAATGTCCAGGGGTTGGCGATTAGAGACAAGGGGCTTAACTTGCAAGTGGGAGGAATTTGACCAAGTACTTGTATGCACACACTCACAAATATGTCCCAAAAACAAGAAATGTAAACATCGTTGCCAAAAAAACATTGAGTAATGTTACAACTTATAAATCAAATGGTCGAGAATATAAACCCAAAAAAAGAAAAACCAAACATAGGAAAGTAAAAGGATCTCGAGAATGATGCCCGCTAAAAACCCCACCTAATGGTATGTGTAGAGTAGCTATTGGAAGCTGTTGATGTATGCCTTGCCTTCCTGATCTCACTGGGTCCCGCATAGTTTGAGGCCACCAAGCCCTCCATCTAGGGGTTGGTCATATTCACAAAACATGAAACATTTGAGAGAAGCCTGTGTAGGGGTGAGTAACACCATACTCATCTGGTATCCTGAAAAAAAAAGAAAGACCAAGAAGGGAAGAATAAAAATGGGACATTCAGATGAAATAGGTATAATTTAGAGTATAGAAATCTATTCCATCAGAGACAACACTGAATACTTTGGACTGTTGTGGTACTCATCCCTGATGAGTAACATGGGTATGATGGGTCACACAGAGCTGCTCCCCACTATGGGACTACGAGGTCACACAGATCCTCTTCCCCCCTTGGACATAGTAGTTGATCCACACATGGTCACTTCTAGCTGATCAACATAGGGTCTCTTTCCAGCATTATTTGGGTCTCAGTCTATTACAGGATGCACACATGTAGTGCACTTTATTCCGAGAGAAACCATTACTAAATCCATTTTCTCTTTTCAACTTGTTTAAAAACCTCCTTAGAATATTTCAAAAGAACCGGATCACCACAAGGGTTCCAATTCCATAAATGACTCTTCAATCAGATGCCCAGTCTGATAGATATCAGCGTTTTAGTAATTGGGGGTCAGTCTTGTCAGGGCCTAGTCCGACCTAGTTGGGCCAACCCGAACAACCCGGTCTAGGGGCCCAGCATGCCCTGTACTAGTTTGACCAATCCAAAGCCACCCAGTTCATGTTCGAGTTGGCCTGGTTTAGCCTGAACGCTGAGCTAGGACCTTTGGGTGATGTTGGACCCAACCCAGTTCGACCGAGGGTCTAGCCCGCTGGGTCTCCCAATGACCAGGTTCTATCTGGCCGAGCTCGCAACTCGCAGGCTGGTCCCCAGTATCCTTAACCCCATGTGGTGTCCAGTTTGGTGCCCCAGGGCCCAGTCCGCATGTAAGGACAGTCTTCTCGATCTGGGGCTTCTCATCGGCCTGGTCTGGCTGCATGCAGTCAAAAGGAGTTGTCCAACCTTCCTCCAACATGAGGTCCCTTCAAGACCGCGTTCCAGCAAACCACAGCCCGCATAGTGCGAGGCACACTTCCGATGCGTCCGGAAGGCTATGTACCGCATCCTCCAGCCACCGTCCCATGCCCCGACACCTCCTACAGCTCAACTATAGCTAAAGATGGCCACAAAACATCCTTAGGCATGATTTCATGGTGCGCCACCCCTCATCCGCGACTACTGCTGCTGGCCACCACTATCGGTTGCCTATGCTGGTGCACCAACAGAGCCTTCTGCAGACTACCAGGTTCGCTCTGATGGTCCGTTCCCCGTGCCTTTTGCGCCTATGGCTTCCATGGGATGCCACCATCATTACTAAGGCCTAGAGACATCATTTCCTCCATTTTGAAGGTGTGTCCATAGATAATTCACAAGAATGAACAAAAGAAGAGGGGCCTAGGACTTGTTTGTGTCGGCCCGCACCCTCCGTGGCAGAGGTTTTGAAAACATGGGAGGAGAGGTTTGTTATTCATGAAACAATCAATTCCCAATGAAATCCTTGAGATAGAATAATACCCTAAAACAAAAACATGAAACCTACGGATCAACCTGTTCATGGGTTGATCCACGTTTGTTGTTTTAAAATGAAGAATGCGAAATTTAAACTTCCAAAAAAACCCTTACCTTGAGAAGGTTCGTTGTTGGGGCTGAACTATTAAAAGATGTTGGCGTTCATTGATCTCTGGTCCTAGATCCTTCTTCTATGATGTCATCTCCACTTTATAATCTGCTAACATTCTTCGTTGGAGAGAAAATCCTTCACCATTTGTCAGAGAAATTCTAACTCTGATTCTCCAACCCATTATCACTTTAAAGGATAAATGTTTCGTAACATTTCTATTACATTTCATGACCAAGTCGTTACACCATTTCATTATTGAAACAAAATATCTGTTACACTTCAGTTAATGAGTCATTATAGTTCGCATTTAAGATTCTACTTAATGTGGTTCTTCGCTGCCTCGTCGCTGCACCGCATCGCTGGCATGCCACCGTTCAATGGTGAGGAAAATAAAATAAAATAAATTTTTAATTTATTTTATTTCTCTTCCGAAAGGTCCAAAAATTAACTTCTTGGGATGACCATTTCCATTCAATGTTAGGTTATTTTTATGATAATCCCATCATTATGAGTTAAATGGTTACCTCAGATTTTTTATCTGATCACTGGTTTAAAATTAAGAAAAACCAAATCTCACATTTATTTAAATGATCTAAAAATGTTCAAAAATATATTTTGGGCTCCCTGGGCCTCAAAATCAGGTGTCTTCTAAGAGTCTGGTCTCAAAATAATCCCATATAACTCATAAAAATTAAAATGGAATTTCTAGGACATCATATTGTTCATGATGATAGGTGAGGATAAAGAAACAACAAATGCACCTTTTGTGGAACACATAAGGATTCGGGACTTTATTGAACATGAATTTGAGAAAGCAGAGGTGGAAGTCCATATAGCTAATCCCGATGAATCCAAGGTATAATATTCTTAATTTGAAATGTGGAATTCAGATTTATATTATTCATCATTAAATTCGGTTGAATTAAAAATAAATTCTAAAACTATTTTGTAAATTTCAATTCAAGCATCACTTATTAAGTCAGCACTAGAAAAAATGCCTTCGAATAAGTAGAAACTCAAGAGGAGTGAGTTTCATTTTTCATTCGACCCCTGCCATGAATATTCTACCTATTTGTGGAGGGGGTGGATCTAGTGTACTCTAAACATTGAATTATCATAAATAAGAAAGAAAAATAACAATCCAAGAAAATACAGTTGTAGTGGTTAAAGCCTAATAAGATCCACCGACCATCAGACTATGGATAAAAGATAGTATTACCCTCTGGAGGAAGTAAAAATTCTAGTCCCACTTGGTAGACCATAACAATATTTATCTTAACTTCTTTATAGTACATTAAATTTCAATTTTTTGAATTTATAGTTCTGTTTCATTTTTAGGATTATTTCAGTATCCAACCAACATTATCTTATCTATTGAACCTTAAATGACTTTATCATTATAATAAATTGAGTAATTATATATTTTGGACCATGATGGAATAATGTAAGCCCAAAAAAATAGAGTAATATTATAAAATATTTATTTAAATTTGGATTTGTTTTTATATTTATCTTTTAAACTCATTACATTTTTTTCCAACAATATGTTTTCATCATTAAAGGTAACATTTCATATACAAACATTAATTATTCTTCACATAGCTTATCAAAGAGACATGTGTTTCTTAAAAATCATGTGATTACATGTATTATATTTCAAAAATAGTGAGAGAGAATGATTAAAATCGAGAATTTAATTATTAAGGTGAAGAATGAATTTTAAAATAAGGACTCGGGATTTAAGGAAATTAATTGATTCTTATAAATAAAATATCTTCACCATTTTGCATGCTTTGAATTTATAAAATTAATGTTAATTTATTTGTTATTGTTAATCATTCCGTTAGTGATTTTCCAATGTCATAATTCCCATTATTGAGAGGATTTATACACTATGTACTTTCTATTTTATTATTGAGCCTGTTTTGTGAGGGATCTAGGGACATCCCACCTGCAAGAACTTGCATTTCTATTTATCAATGTTATGATTATACAAAAAAAATTCAATGGATCGAGGAATCTTTTTATAAACATCATATCGTTAAATTACCACCATTATATCATTATTTCATCAGTCCATAGAGACCACGATTGATATTAATACCCATGAACCATGTTTTAAGACACTTTTTTCCATTCCTACAATACTCTTGGTATTTTAATTGATAATTTAAATGTGAAGTGTCAGGTATAAGGGATTCACGGTGGAAGGGATGAAATTAATTGTAAGGAAAAGGTGTGGGGGTGATATTGTGTTAATAAATAATGGGATTTTGAATCATAAAATATACTTAATTGTTTTCCATTATAGAAAATAATAATAATAATAAGGAATGGGTTGTAACTTACAGGAATCCAAAATCACCATCACTATAATAATGATTTTTATCATATGTGGTTAGGTGGTGTTTTTAAGTTATATTCTATGAATAAATTTTGATAAGTAAAAAAGATAATCTAAAAAAGTAAATAGGTATATAAAACTTCTTGATTGTTCAAAAAATTCATTATGCTTTCATTATTCATAACATTTTCATTGAGTTTTGAGGAAATGGGATTTCTATATTAAAGGGGATAATTTAATTACTCATTTATTTTTTACTGAATGCATTATACTTAAGTGATAAACCACCTTAGTGGGACTATGATTTCAAAAAAAAATTCCCCACTTACCTTAATCCTTCGAGTCATTTGGACCATTAATGAAAGACCACATGATTTTATATGATTTTTTCCATTACAAAGTGGAGAAAACAGTAACATTAAAATCATATGGATAAGGAAAATGTTCTAATTATATAAGGATAAATCCACCTGAATTGTATCATGATATATGAATGAAAATATTTATGTGGGGTAAATCATGACTTGGCACGTTTAGTGATAAATAATTGGTCCTATTGAATGAATAAGAGGATAAGTTTCATAATTATTAACATGAGAAAAGTAAAATACATGAGTTTATTAATTATTTTAAAATTATGAAATTTAATTGATAATTTATGTGGTTTTTTGTAATTTTTTTGACATTGGATTTTTTTTTGATTTTATTACATTGAAATTTGAATACTAGTAACACTGGTTCTTTTTGAAATTTAATGTCGCGATATTATGCATGAGGATAGGAATGAATAAATATTGGGGGAATTGATAGAGCATATCTTTTATTCATTTTATATATGCATTTTAATTATGAAACCCTCCAAATTTATTAATTTTATCTGATTTACAACAATTTTGTATTTATGACGTGTTTTGGGATAAAAGGTGAAAAATGGTAAATTTTAGAAATCAAATAGTTTTATCCATATTTTTGATTTTGAACATAACATTGAAAATATATATCTAATTCATATAATTATTTTTTCTAATTTTATAAAATTCATTGTATTAAACATTTTCTTCAGATACAGGACCTCATTCGAATATATAGAGCTCTGAAAAATCAATGAAGTTGAAAAACCTTTCTAGAGAATAGTGTGAACCCCACGCCCATAACCGATGCATACCAAGTGCTACACATCTCCAATTGGGGTGATTCAACCTAGAATTGAGAAGATACACATAGATAAGTTTCATATATATATTTCATGGTGTTATGATATCATTAAGGTTGACATTGAAAGATATAAATTGAAGACATGTTTTTAGAATTATCATCTAGAAAAATTTATAGTAAATATTTATTTCATTACATCCTATATCCAGGTCAAATTAATTTTAAATTTTGTGGGATGGAGGAAAATTAAATTTTGAGAAACCTAAAAATATGGGACCATTGGTTGATTTTAATGTATGGTAGTAGAAACATGAGTCATCTTTCAAAAGATAGAGTCCAAAGGGGATGTTGTTTCACCTATTTCATTACATATAGTATTTTTTTATTCTTTTAAATGTGGTTTTATTTTTAGTGTAATTTTAATTTAATTTAGTTTATATAAATTCTTTTTCATTATTGGTTATGATATTTGTTCCTTTATCTACCCATACATCCTCTTTTTATCTCCATATTCTTGTCATTCTTCTCACCTTATGTTTTATTTTTTAGTTTGTGATTTCATGTGTGTGTTTATATTATTCTTTTATTATCCTCATTATTTTTATTTTTATTATTTTATTTTATTCTTATCTTATTTATCATCATACCACTGTGATATCATTCTCTAAAAATTGATGGGGTAATATGAGTCTTGGACTAGTGGAGGAAAATGGTAATTCCATTCATTTTATGGTTAATTTCTTACATTTACTTAATTTTTCTTTGAGAAAGAGTAATAGTACATGCGTGTGGTGATCATCCACCACAACAATGAACTAGAACTCATTTGTATTATTTTATTAAATCTTTTCCCTCCATTATACTAGATACAAGAAAATCATATAATGGAGTTGTGCCTTTTGGTAGATGAAATGACATAAGATTGAGCCAGGTCTTGGAAAATGTGACACTCTTGATTGTGGTGTATCATTAACCGTGATTATAGGAAGAGGTCTAATTAATATTTTTAGATGCATTTCATATTTTAGACCACTAAATAAATTAATACATATTCATTAATGAGATCTTAGAATTAAATTATAAAACATAATTGAAACACCAGAAAAGAGATTGATAGAACTCACAAACCAAACCATAAAATACATTTATTGATGAGAGGGTGAAAATCATTAAATATTATTCAACTGATTAAAATATTTACATTGGAATTTTTGGGATATATGTAGTTTAAATAAATTGAATGGGGGAATATCATTAGACTTTTTCTTTGAATATAAATTTTTTAAGAGATAAAACTCCTCCTTGTGGTTTGACTTTTGACATCAATTCATACCAACCATAATACTTAGAGACATTTGAACCATGACCACATTCCCTCATGATTTTAGGTTCGTTCTATGTTTGAGAAGTGGTGAATGTATTTCTTTTATGAGATTGTGGATAAAGAGAAAGTCCTTATGATATGATCATAACTATACATGAATTATATCATGATTTAAGAGAGAAAGGATTGGAATAGTGTGGTATATCATGATTTGACATGTTTAAAAATAATAAATTGAAGAATTTAACTTAATAAGAAGAGAAGGCCCAATAATTTTCAAAGGGGAAAAGTAAAATACATGAATTTACAATTTCTTTGAAATGGGAAAAATGAATTAATATTTTATATAGAATATGAATATATGATTGGAGGTTGATAATTGGTTGATTTTATTACATTAAAATTTTAATATTGATAAAATCTGTGCCCTCTAATTTTCAATGTTTAGATTTTATGTTTTAGGGAAGACACGGTATATGTGTGGGGAAATTGAGAAAAAAAATATTTAATTAATTTAAATTTTAATATAAATGTTTTTAATCCCAATTTTTATTTATTTTAAGTGAAATTATCACATTTTAGTATTATAGTGGTATTTTGTACTCAATCGAAAAAATGGCCTATTTTTAACTTTAATTGTTTTAAATTATTTCACTATTTAGGAAATAAATAATTCAATAGTTATCAAAATCATTATTTTTTTTATTTTTAGGATTTAATACATCTTGGGAATAATTTTAAATTTTGGGACCCAAAGCTAAATTAATCGTTCTGAATTCTAAAACCATTTGGAATGTTTCCCCTTCAAAACTATTAAATGATCGCGATACAATTGATGCCGGGGTCATATATATAGATTAGGATTCCAAAATGAGTTGAAATTAGGAGTTGAGATGTAAAACACACTTTTAAGAAATTTAATAAAGGCATCCAGATGAAAATTTGGGGGTTTCAAGGGCTTTAATGTATTGGAAACTGAATAAATGGAATTTGGAGAGACTATTTAGATAGATGGAATTTTAGGAGTGAAAAGTGAATATCTTTCTCTACACAATGACCAATATTAGTAAATTTTTAGGGTAGACATTAAAGACATTACAAAATAACATTCATTAAGGATTCTTCACGCGAATGTTCAATTTAATGGGTCACTATGTGAAAATATTCAAAGGACAGATTCTGGAATTGAAAATATCACTCCTCCCCTCTAAATGGAGTTGAAACCATCCTTTAGAAACCATTTGGGCCACTATGGAGGAGATCTCCAATGAGGGAAGATAGAAACTATAATATTCTCTCACATTTCTTTTTCTTCTTGATTTTTTTGTATTCTTTATTTTTTTGTTTCTAATTATAATTTACATTTCTAATAAAATCACGTTTTATTAACATCATTCTACAATTTTCATCTTCCTCTTGTAATTATTCCATTTTATTTATAATATCAATTATTATTATTATTATATTTCTTATTATTATATTCTTTATCATCTTACAACACTGATATCTAACCCTAAAATATTATGGGCTAATCTAAGGCTTCTCTGTGGGGATGTAAGTGTAAATTCAGTTCATTCTATTCTTAATTTAATATTTTTTTTATGTTTGTGATAGTCAAGAGTAATAATTCATGCTTGTGACGATCATCCACCAAAATGGGGAACTCAAAATCATTTCAATTACTTTGTTAAATATTTTCCCTCGCTTATACTGGATAAAGGTTCATAATATGATAGATTTTATCTATTTAGTAAGTAAAATGAAATTTTATAGATCAACATATTCAATGATTTCACACTCTTGATCTAGGTGTAACATTAACCTTAATTATAGGAGGATTAGGAATTAAATTGATAAATGTATTCGAGATTTAAAACCAATAAATAAAATAATATTAATTAATGGATGATATCTTAGAATTAAATTATGAAACATAATTTAATCAGTGACAAGGAAAATGATTGTACCCATAAAAAACCATAATGTCCAAGTTCTATCTTCTCTAATAACATTTTATCATTTCATGTTAGTTTTATCTTGAATTTCATATAAAATAAATTATATTAATAGATTCAATAAAAACATCTAAAATAATTAGTTTAGTTTAATTGGATTATGTGATTATATAACTAAGAATTCAACTTAAGTGAGAAAACCTTGTTCAACCTCTTTAATGATTTAGGGAAACTGTTTTCGTTTTCTACTACCTATGTCAAGCGTGCATCCATAATTATGATCCTTGTACTTTGATCATTATTCCTAAATCTAAATCATGTTAATCATGAATATATATATATATACTCACTATATATAAATATATATCCATTCATATAAAGATGAAATGAAAATTGAATTATATCATAACGTGAAGAGGTTAAAATATAGGTACATATGATTAATGCTTCTGCTTTTTGATAGATAAAAGGAAAAAATTTGAATGATAATTCACCTTCACAAAATCAATATCATATTAAAAATATAATATTTTTTACCTTAATTATTTCCTTATTACCATCCAAGTAAATTAGAATTGGTAGACAATAACATTAGTTAATAGAGGTGGTAGTCTGCATATACAAAGGAGCGACACTATCATTTACAAATGGATTTGAAGGTAATATAGAATATTTGATTTTGTTAATTACAAAAATAATTAATATGATATATATATCATATATAAATATTATATCCATCATTATAACAAGAAATGTATTTTTTTTGATGGAAAATGAATCATATCACCAAGTAGAGGTGGTAGTCCCCACAAAAGCATGAGTGATTCTTTTATGTCCCGTTTAAAGAAGAAGTGGTATAAAATGGTTATTAAATTATCCTAATAAATTCTCATTATTCTTATAATACAAGATTCATATGTTTTTGGGGGATAAAATAGGTTTTGATAATATTTGATAATAAATATAATTGAATGTGCATGGTTTATATTTATACATATTCCTCGAGAGGCCCCCTAGGACTTACCTCTTAAGACACAATGGATTAATCTTCAGAGAATAAAATAACATATATAATAAAGGGAAAGATCCTCGGAATAATTTCGATTAGTTCACAATAGATATGAAAGGATCAAATTGAAAAAACCCTAACCAAGTAGCCTAAGGACAATGGTTACTTTATTACACTGGAAAAATATACAAGGAATCAAATCATGAATGATCAAATATTATAGTAGTCGCCAATAAATTCATACATACTTGAATATCACATTATCATTCAAAATTTAACGTACAAAAAAATAATTTATTCTAAAACACCATAATTCCATTTATAATATTTTTTATATATCAATATTATCATTTAGGGAATGTATAATTTGAAAAATACCATTAATAAATACAGAATAATAAATAAGGAAAGATTTATATATGAAAACATTAGTCATTTAATCAATAACATGAGCATGTATGGTGGGAAGTTGTGATGTAAAATAAATTCCATATAATTATATATATTAGATTGAAACTTATTCATGGATATCATAACTAACCATATATTTTGATCAATATCAATAAATTATCTTATAATGGGGGAATGTATAATTTTGAACTTAATAAAAAAATCACATTCTATGAAATCTTATATAAATTGGTAAGGAATCTACAGAATAATCAAGCTAGTTTTTATCAAGAGACCTGCTGATACATCCTTGGGAAATAGCGAGCCGCACCTATCACTTACTAAGTAAAATCAATTCCTTAGATATATGGGGAGAAATATAAATTTCAAAAAAATTAGAATTCAAAAATTACCATACTAAATGTTAATAATTTTCCCAATGAATAAAAATAGGAAAAATCAATTCAAATTAATAATACGAATTGTATCAAAATATCACATCCCCAGTCAAATTGATTATAAATCATCTTGATTAATGGTAAGAATATTATCATTAAAACATATCTCGAATAGATCATACATAAAATATGGTTTGACATTATTGATAAATGTGAATTCCATCAATATATCATTAAAACATTCTTGATGAAAACAATATTTCCACATTAAAAATCACCAATTTAAAACATGTGGTTCACAAAATATTATGAATGAAATATAATTTTAAAATGATTGTATAAATAATTGAAGGAAAAATTAAAATATTTATTGGTCATGATGACCAAAAATTTTATACAATCCGATTACATTAATACATAAATTTATTTCAAATTTTCATTAAAAACTCAACATGTACATTGTTAAAAAAGATAACAGAACATTTTGTTTAAATATTATTTTTTAAATTGATATGTTAGAAAAAATACCATTACTAAATAATTTTTTTAATATTGAAAACTTTTTTGAAAACCTTTTTAAAAAATATAGATATATAAGGAGAATAAATTTCGAATAAATAGGGAAATAAATATAGTTTAGTTAAAATATATTTTTTAAAATTTTTTAAATAGAAACAAAAAAGGAAATGAAACTATTAGTTTAAATGATATTGAATTATAATAGTATAAGAAAATATATTTTAATTATGATAAAAATTTCAAATATTTTCTCCAAGGGATACTTAAATATAATCAATAATGAATACAGATGAGATGGTGAAGTGAACCCTTACAATATTGGTAGCTTTTGAATTGTATGCAACATTAAAGGAAGAACATAAAATTAAACTAAAAAATAAATAAATAATATGATATTAGAGATATAACTTATCAAAGGGTTAGTATATACACCATAAAAAAATATAAGGGATGTATATTCCTAAACCACAAAGAAGTAAAAGTAATTCGATAAACCCTTAAAAATATTTTATCATTGATGTCATAATTAATCAGTAAATAATTTTTTTTGAAGAACATAAATAAAACAAATAATTGTAGAAGTTTTTCATAATTCATTTAAATGCCACTTCCCATAAAATTATGGTATAAAATAATTCGTGGATCGCAAGTTTATCACAACGAATGGAAATAGAGTTAGGAAACCCCATACCTCCATTATGACACCCTTTATAATTGATTAAAAAATATTTATAATAAATATATAATTATTATAAATATATTAAAGAAACATAAAAATATATATTATACCATATATTGTTTTTAATTTTATTCTTTTATCATCTATTTATTAACAATTCCTTGTAAAAATAAATGATCCATACGGTAACTACTTTGTTTTCATGTATATATTGGTTCATTAGTATGGTTATTTATACTATAGTCATCGTTCCATCATATATATAATATTATTAATTATATCAATATCATATATATTGATTATTTTCATATGAGTTAAAGATATACAGATTAAATTTATCATTCATAGAAAGAGTAGGTTATACGTATACCTGAAAGTTGCATCCATATAACTATGAAAGGAACAATTAAGGGTAAATAATAAGTATACATTACAAAATAATTATTATATATATATATATATCATATATTCAAAAAAATAGATCCATTATTACTTTCTATGTAAATATTGTGTGAAAAAATAATCACATCATATCTTGAGTGAAGAGTCCACCATACACACAAGAGATTTTATTGTATCTCCCATGAAATGGGAAGTAAGAAGGTATATATGATATTAAAATTAAATAAGTATATTTATTTTACAAATATATTATATATGAAATAAAATATTAATTAAATCGCATCATTAGAGGTGGGGATGGAAAATTAATTATGTCTATTTGTGAGGCAGTATTCTATCGGGCAAAGGATCTACAATTTTGATTAAAATTTGAGTGAAAAGGGACATGTATTGTAAAATACCAACCTTTTAAAGATATGAATTGTGCAATATCATAGGTACTATTTCATCTTTTTGTTGTTTTTATAATTAGGTTTAGGAATGTATAGGTCCCATTTGGATGAAATTGTGTATGTTTTTTGGAGAGGGTTTGGTTAGTGGACAGTTTCTATATGGTTTTACTAAACCATGAGTCATGACCCAAAAATCCATTGAAACCGATACAGAGGGGGTTTCCTAATTAGAGAACCATTTTTCAAAATTTTCATCCTCATAGTAGTACTAGTGTAACCCCTAGGAGGAGGTGCTTGATTAATAAAAAACGTGCACCCACATATATTAAACTTTTCACATGGGTTTAATTATTCTATTGTTTAATTCCAAACCCCCTTATGCTTCACCATATTTCGAACCAAATATTCTATAACACATTCCACTCATTTTTGATGGTTTACTGATGAATTACTATGTCTCATGAAAAAAATTCTCAATGAATCAAATATCATATTGATGAATCTTTTACTCTCTCAATTAGTGATTTCTTCAAATTTATTGTTCTCACTATCTCTCTTCCATCATACCTGATAACGAGGAATGTTTTATCCTCTATTGGGGAGGGTTTGGATCTTAGTTTAATATTTTCTGTTCCAATTGATCATGTTTCTAGAATTTTATTCTAGAATTTGTTCTTTATTGGGGGTTTGATTGTTCAGTTTCGATTTAGGGAATTTCTGTGGGGTGATTTCTCATTAATGATCTCGAGGTGGTTGGAAAAAATTGAAAATCCCAATGCCCTGATTTAATTATGTTTTTGTAATAGTTAAATGATTAATTTCCATGATTGGAAAATTTATCATTAGATTAAATTGATTTATTTTAATTATCATGAGATATTGAATTTTGTTAAATTCAGGACAATTTTAATTTTTTTAATTAAATTAATAAATTGGTTATTTAATTAATAAAATAACATTATTGGGGGATTTATGGGATATTGGGATTGTGTAATTGGTTAATTAATTTTACTAATAATGAGTTGAAAATTATAATTATGATATAGTTGTCTTTACATTAACGTATTAATGGGTTATAGTATTTAAATAATGCCAACTGGTTTAAAGGTGAATTGTTCATATTATTCCATGTGATCAAATTAAAGAAACATGTTTTTTTTGATATATTGTAATGGTATAAAATGATGTAAAATGTTTATTATGGTGTTAATGTTGATTAACCTTTATTGATGTGATATATTTCATATATGTGAGACTGATTGATATACAAGTATTGGACATCGAGTGCTGATCCAAATACCCATACGTTTCGACTCATATACTAGTGTTTGACATGGACTGGTGATCTAAATACCCATATGATATTTAATTAAATACGATTGTTGGATTACGACTCATTATCCATATACCAAAATTTTATTGACCAATTAATGATGTGTGAGACAAGGACTAATGGTAAAAATTCTCATGGGGTGTTAGAAATAGTGTTCTAAGATCAAAATGATAGTATTTGAGTATGTTTCCCAGTATTAATAATATTAATTTAAGAGAAATTGTTAATTAAATCCCATTAGATAATAAATTTTGAATTGAAAATGTTAACAGATCGGTCTCCACCTTTAGATGAAGCTGGTATTGATTGTGTGGGTGTCCTCAGTAACCTGTGGGTTTATGTTGTTAAATAAATAATAATTGAACATGTAATTGGTTTACAATATTTCTTGTACTTTATTATTTATATGAATTAATACTCTATTATTGAATATTTTTTTATATTTTATTAGTGGTTGCCTATTGATTTGAATTTTGTTTGTGAAAAAGTATTATCTGGATCCTGGGATGATTAAAATGAGTTTGTTTAGTTTCTATATAACAATAGATACTACGATTAAATTCAAATATGTTTTTATGTGGGTATTTATTATAGGAAACATCACATACTACCCTATTGGAATAACGTATTTGGTGTAGCAGTTGTGGGGACCAATATGTTATATGAAAGTTAAGAGAGAGTTTAGATGGTCTAAAATACATTGATTATATATGATATAAAGTTAATGTCTTATAAAAATTATAGGAGGAGGACATGATTGTTTTTATAGTAAATTGGGTTTTCCTGAGAATGAATCATCAGTAAAGAAACTGTTTTTTAAAGAATCAAGGGAATACAGAATAATAAATTAGGACAATCGGGGACACTGAGTGTGTTGCGAAAGTGGAATACCTTATATATTGTCCTTCTCATTGTCGATGCAAGCATGATGTTTATCATGTGTCTCAACCTTTAAGGTAAAAACCTGATCTTATAAATTTCATTGACTATGGGGGCATTGAAATTGTGAAAGATGAATCATACAAGAAGCAACCCAAATAAATTATTAAAAAGAGAAATAAATTATTTCAAGGAATTATAGTTCCACCAATGTGCATTCATTGGAATCATAATTTAGTTTTTTATAAAAAATGTGAGTTATGAAGGTTGTTCATATATTAAATGGTGTACCAGATTTTCTGTATAATTAGTTGGAGCTCAAATTATTATTGGTGGAAAATATAGGGCCATTAAATAGACTCTAGGGGTCCACTATCCTACCAGTGGTTCTTGTAATGGGTCTGTATATGTGAAGAACCAAACATACAACATGTGGGAAGCCAATATTTAGCCTATTGAAAAGACATAATTATTATAATTATATTTGGAATACAATCTTTTTGGTTCACCCTGAATGGGGGTACATCAAATATACTCCATCAATTTTTATTTAACAATATTATCCACCACATTTTACAAAAAATGACAACCAAACCCCTTATTTTAAATTAATTATAGTCACTCTTGATTCTACATCTCTCATTTTTATCTCTACTTGTTTCCTAAAGCCTTTAATAATATATATGTTCTTGAATGGTCAACTCTTCTTTGATTTTAAAAAAATTATTCTTCATATACTATGAGAAATGATCTATGATGCGTATAAATTTTCTATCATGATCTGATGATGATTTCTTCCACTCTTCATTTAACTATAACTGATCTTGGGTATTAGCAGTCTCTCTTTAATATATTTGGAAACATCATCGATAATAAATGTTTTTTGGGTAAGTGATTAAGAATAATGTTATTAGAATTATTTATCATATATGATAATGATGGAATCTCAATCCATTGACAATTTCGTGGCATATTGAATGATATTTTTATGTGTCAATGACTTCTCATTGACCAGATTTTTATTGTTCAATATTGGTGATTTTTTCTGATTAACTATTTTGAATCGATCCTCATTGGATTTTATTTTTTTTATACTCATATTGAATATCTTTTCAATTGATTAAATTATGATTGAATTATTGTCATTCACTATAATTGA
The DNA here is from genome assembly GCA_963277665.1 of Viscum album. NCBI lineage: Eukaryota > Viridiplantae > Streptophyta > Magnoliopsida > Santalales > Viscaceae > Viscum > Viscum album. Next base: position 405,546,993 of record OY728129.1, on the reverse strand, counting down.
GACCCTCTTAATCAATCAAAAATAATTTTTTCCCTTAGACAATAGATTCACTGTTTTTCCAACCTCTCATTCAATATATAAAGAAATAAGATTTATTGGCGGACTCTTGTCGGTATTCATTTTTAGAAAATTCATAATGAAATAGAATTATTTTTTGTATCTATTATAGAGCTTTTTATTAATGATACATAAGCTAAGATTGAAATTTTCTAAATGTAAGTCCTTTTTTAGAGGATTGTAATGAGGTTTGACATATGATCCTTAACAAAACATGAAATTTTTCCATATAAAAAATTGAGGTAAGATGTATATTATCAGGTAGGGAATTATATGTTACATTATAATGAATTTATTTTATACTTGATAACCCGTTTATATTATGTGTTTTATTTGAGTGTGTGAGTAGTTTTAGAAACTTTCTTAATTTTTTATCATGTGACTCTATGTAGAAATTGAGAACTAGTATTTATAAGACATATTTATCTTTAAAACGGTACTTCCATCTGGTCAGATTTAACCACATCTGATACTTTTTTTCATGTACTAAGATGATTTTGATGCCCAGTTTCAGTAAGACAACCACTAGGGGAGTATCGTTATGATATGATGATGAATACTTATTTAAGTTTTTTTTGACCTTATGGTAAGGATCACAATAATTTATATTACATAGTAGTTGACTATAAATAATAAAAAAAATGAATCATCAATAATAAAAAGTGATACAATTCCATTTGTGGGTGATATAATATCCAATTTCATGAAACATGTCATGTGGGCCTTACAATCATCTAAGGATCACGACCTATATATTTTAGGAAATACAATGTCCATGATAATGATCATTATTAGAGTTGAGAATTTCATATTTCATTAAAGGTGGAAATTTTTTTGACAGGCATTGAAAACCTTTTTAGTATTGAGTTGAATATGTTGAGGCAATGATTCGTTGCATCTTTGTTAACTCATTAAAACTCTATAATTGTGTTATTGGGTATTAATTTGATTATTTACTTTATTTAATAAATTACTCTCTTATATATAAATATTTCACATATGTTAAGGACACATTGGTGGTGTTGTACTTGGAATATTACTCATACCCTAGATTAGAATTTTGTTGAGCATGTATATTTCATGACCACAGATCTAGAAAAGGAAAATGGACCCTTGGCATGGAGTTAGGGAGAGGACATATTTGTGTGAGAGGTGATATTGGGAAAAAATCTTTAATATTATTTATACATTTATATTTATTATGTCCATTAGAAACCTTAATTTTTCATTCCATTTAGGGAAATTATTTAATTTTTTATTGAATGTATACCCTTTGAATATATTTTTTTCAGCATTGAGTTGTTATATTTTATTAATTATTATTTTTGCAATGATATAATAACAAGGGTACAATATCTCCACTAATGGAATTTGGACTCTCATTGTTAGTAGAAAACCCATTGCCTTCAAGGTGGTGCACATGAGGCCTTGTGGCTATTTAGATCAACTTTGGTGGCTCTATTTGGGGCATTACAACATAACAATTACTTATTTTTATTATTATGTAATTACACATATAAACACTTTACAAATATTATAACACATTATTTATCACCATTAGACTCATGAAATTTACCATTCATGTCCAATTCTACGTTTTTTTTCATGTCATGATATTAATTATGAGAATCGTTAATTTTTTCTAAAAATAATTATTCCTGTTAAACATGAGATAAAACCAAATAAGATTCTTAATAAATATTTTTTTGTGTAATATTAAATATATCACTAACTAAAGGAACATGTCTGATTAATATAATTGTTCATGATATATTATATTTTTTACTTAAGGAAACAAAAAACTTGTTTTCTTTACATGGATGACAATGAATATTGAAATCGAAATATTTAATAAAATATATCCATATTCTCTTCCACATGTTCAACGTTTTTTAGGGAATGTATGAATTAAAAAAATATGATCGTCATATATTTGAAATTTCTATCAATATAAATGAAACTACAATATTTTTATTGTAAAACAACTATAGAGTCAAACTATAGGCCATTGTTGGATAATTATTCTCATGAAAGTTCAATATAAAATATTTATACATAATAAAAAATAATCATGTATCCAGAAAAAACCAAATCCCTTCAATGAACCGTCACTGTACATAAAAAATTCAATTATTATTATTAAAATGTCTAATATTTCATAAATAACCATTCATATTTTTATTTCCTAGGAACATTCATCATAATACATTCTCCATATGAATTTAACTCCTTCTTGAGTTATATTAGATAGTGGGATTGATAAGAAATAAATTTCTTAAAAACCATTAGTTTTAAACCACATATCGAAAAAAATTATTCTTTAGGGAATTTGTGGGTATTGTCAATTTGTTCACTACATTTTTTTAACTAGATCAGTAGTTATTACATATCAAAAAAATATCCATTAAAAATAAATATCTTGTAGGCCAAATTCAGATTAAATTTTGTTTCTGTATATCATAATGTATTTTAAATTCAAAAAAAATTCTTTGGGTTTTCTCATGATCATTATTGGTTTTAGAGTATATCAAAATTTCATTGAAAATTTTGACCATGAATTTATCAAAATTTTCATAGAACATTAAATTAATTAAATCCATAAATAGAATGGGTGAATTTTTTATCATATGATATAAATTCAAACTCATAATTTCAATACCTACTATAAAAATCAATCCTTGTAATTTATTCCTAATTCACCTTATACTGGTGATATTTGTACCTAATATCGATATTTGAAAAATATTTTATATGCTAGAGATGACCAAAAAAGTAATCATTAAGTGGAAACCTATATATTATTATTAATTATGTTATTGAGTTATCTATTATTATTTTCAAACCTCATATAACTATTATTCAAACTAATAATAAAGAGGATCACCCAATGGTGATGTGCTAGGAAGGTTGAAACCCAAATCACTAAAATATTGTAATAAATTTCTGAATTCTAATAACTTCGTTGATGTAATTTGTTTAAGAGAATTTCAAATTTACATAGAATTTGGAAAAAAGTAAATAGTATGCTAAACCTCTAGATCAATAACAATGACAAGAAAATCATCTGTAAATTCATCCAGATATTCATTTATAACTAGAAAATCATTATTTTTAACAATTACATTAATTTTCGTAACACATAAATAATAACATTCACTTCTATATTTTATCAATTTTTTTATCATCTTAATATATTTTCAAAGGAATTATGTTTTTTTATTTAAATATATACTCATTCCGAAAATATAATTTTTTAGCAACATAATCATTTATAGCACGATAATTTGAAATTCAATGCACAACTAGAAGAACATGGAACAATTCACTAGGGATGAAAAAATATTTTTTAGGAAAAATCATTAAAAAAATAATTATAGGAATAAATATAAAAATTACTATTGAAATTTTAATTTCCAAAAAAAATTTTCTATAAATTTTGAATTCATTTATTAATATGTTTTTCTTATTTTAATTTTTAATTTCCCAAATATAAAAGAGTATATGCATCTTTAATCAAATACTACAATAGAATAATTTAAATAAAAATTTAATTTACATTTAACCAGTTTAGTTGAGGGTCCCTCATATATTAAAGGAGAATTAAAGTAAATTTCTTCACCATTCTGTTTCTTGCCATGATGATTTTAAACATGAGTAGCTATCTTTTTTATATGAATTAGAAAAATGACCCAACAAATTACAATTAAAACATTTCACTTCCTTTATTTCATTATTCGTTTTTGTTATAGTTGGTTATTTTATTTTAGTAAAGAGAAATTTCCAAGATTTCCACATAAAAACACTTATAAGATCTCATTAGAAATTCCCAAAATGCATCTTTTTCGACATAATAATAATGGATAATTTAATTATCCTTCCTTTAGCTTTCTTTGAGTAATTATTCCCCATTGGTTTTCACATAGATCACTTGTTATATTAATTATATAAAATTTCCAAAAAATATTTATCAATATTATTAGTACATAGTTAGATTTCTTAATAACTTTATTTCTAATGTGTAATCATATCACTTAATAACATTTCATCAATTATGATCAAAATCAATAAAATTTACAATCATGATACAGATTGAAATTCTATGCACATTGGCCAGTCTATGGAGATTAACTGCACAATACATAAAAGCCTCATCATACTTTAAATTAAATTCATAGAATTTCATTTAGATTTAATCATTTTTTTTAAAATACAATTCAGAGAATATATATTTAAATACCACAAATTCCATGGAAATAAATATTTCCTTTTCAATATTTTTCTTAATCAAAAACCACTATTGAATGGATTCACTAGAAAAATTATAAATAGTAATTGTTATATTGTGATCTTATAAAAATATAAAAATATTATATATTATATATTAATCAATAGATTATATTTCAAATGTTTTTAAGATCAATATAATTTGGAGGGGTTTATTTCATTAAATATTCCACCGTAGACATGTTCCCCTATAGAGAATTTGGTTTCTTTTGAGTACTAGTTCATCCCTCGATACTCAGTATTAACAATTTCAATATACCTAAAAATTACTTGATTCCAATTATAACTATTAAATGTTGCTGGTTTAAAAGGATAATATCCTTATGATATTATTCTTCTTTTTCTACCCCATTTATACAAGGGAAATCCAATATAAAAAAAATTATATTAGATGAATTAGAATTGAAATCATATAAATATAACTCATTATAATCTACAAATAAATTAGAGTTTCATTAAAATGTATTTAAACACTCTCCTAACATCAATAGCTATCAACACCTTTCCTTTGAGACTAACTATAACTCCCAAATTCTTTAACAAACCCTGAGTATCATATTTATAAAAATGGTTTCACATTCTTACATTTCTAGGATTTTTTCAATTTAGAGCTATATAAAATTTGGTAAAACATTACATAAAAATGATAGAATTTCCACAAAGATTCAGTTTTCCAAAAAATCTAGTTCTTTATAAAGGAACACTTCCTTCATTGAAGGGAACCCCCCTATTTGGAAATCTAACTTTATTAACCATTCTACCCATCAATAATCCTTATGAAAAAGCATTTGAAAATTTTTTTGACTACAAAATATATCATTAACGGGAATAAATGAATATAAAACTATTATTAAATGTATTACCATGAAAAAACTATATGAAATTTATCATTTTTTCACAATAAAAAATTGATCTCAAATATCCATTTACTTTAACATGAAATATCATAATTACATAATACCATTCATGGAAAATTTCTTATAAAGGGAAAATAATTATAATAATTGTTTTTAAAAAACATGGAAACACATTATTACCATTATGGTAAAAAAATCCTATCACCTTCATAGAATACTTTTAAAAATATTCCTTAAAACATAAACTCATTTTATTTCTTTTTAAATCAAAATATTTCATTTATAACCCATTTCAAGAATACCATGTAGGTTCCCTGGGAAATTATACTTGTATTAATCCTTATAAGAACCGTTAAAAGTGTTCACCTAACTAGATAATTACCATAATTCCCAGGAGAGAACTGTAACTGGTAAACTCTATAACTTTACCAAATTTATTTTAGGGATATATCAGGGTCACTCATCATTATAGCTATGTCGATCACATCCATAATTCATAAATTGTTTTCAAAAAAATAGTGACAAAAAAAATAAAAATCATTATAATCAAAAAAAATATTTTATTTCGAATTATATCCCATAACCAATTTCACATTCTGTTATCTCATAATGATTAAATATTTTTTTAATTAAAAAAATATAAAAATCTAAAAATTCATAAAACATTGAGTAATTATTTTTAAGAAAATATTCCCCATAATATTTTAATGGAATCCTGATTTTGAATGACTATAATAGTGTAATGAATATTGGAAAATCCATGTATTTTAAAAATATATTGTTTTTTCACTATGTAAAAACAACAAAATAATTTATTCGGTAAATTTTTAAAAGATTCATTTTTAAACCATTAAAATGAATGTCAAAAGTAGTTTAAATTTACATTTAAAATAAATTTATTCCTAAATAATAGAATTTTGTAAGGTTTAAAAAACATGGACATTGATGAAAAATATTTCAAATGATTACATTAAAACAATATTTTAAAGAATAATATTTTAGCTTATGTTTTCCTCCCTTCACACTTTCACTAAAACTATAATAATAAAAGTTATCTTAGATATTTTACTTTTTTAAGAAATATTTTAGTGTTAATTTAATTCTAAATATTAATCATAATTAACATAATTGCCACATTTTATTTAGTTATGTAAATGTTTTAGTTCTTGTTTTAAAATATGGGATCATCCAGTTTATTACCACCAAAATAGAAAAACTACGTTGCAGAACAATGTTTTTTGATTTTTGGGTTGTTATGAGCTTAAAAATTTGTAATTACCCAATTCTATAATTTTACCAATTTCCAATATCTTATGTATATAGATTATATGATTATTAATATTGATCCAAATACAGTGATAATTATTTACTAAAATTTTTATCATGTTCTACATAATTCACAATTGGGAAAATATTGATTCATCCTTCTAGAGGCCCAAAAAACAAAGTTTGTTTATTATATTTCTTATCAGCAGAATGGATCACAACACATTGAATGATGTATAAATCATTATACATGTGAACAAATGATAATAGTTTAAATGTTATGGAAGAAGACTTAATGGTACATTTTCATGAATAGTTTCAAGGGGAAATATCCTTATTAAGGCAATCTATGTGCGAGGCAAAGAGAGGGAATATAATGTTTATCGTGGTGCAGAACAAGTTTTATTAACTAATGAAATCATATATATGGATGAATGGATGAGAAATGTCTTAAATTTTTAGGTTTAATAGTGTATTCTATTTCGAACAACTCTCCATAATGTCTGTAGAAAGTATTCAACTGATAGAAGGCAAAACAATAGAGGAATCATTTAGGGAAACTAGATCTTGAAAGAAGATTTACATCCCTCCTATCTCTCTATTTTCATATTTATTTAATTTTAGGGTGTGGGGATGATTTAATGAATGTTTTCAAAAGGCAAAGATATGATTTTTAATATTGGTTTTTCATGGATATATTGAATCCATTAAGGGATAGACTCTATGGGGTGTTGGGAAATAGAGATTCATGGAGATATCCCTTTTTAAGTTTGTTATTTTTTTCATTTTAATTTATATAAAAACTTGTTTTATTGAATAAAATAGGTATCATTATATACTGAATTAAATTTCTTTTAAATTATTTCGGATTTATGTTCATCTTATGATTTTAAATTTCTTATTTACCTTTTATAATTTTTATTTGGGGGAGGTCTCCCCATTGAGAACAATGAGTTTGATCTGATTTAGTTTCTTGGAAGTCTTTGGGTTATCAGATCACATTTATAAGAGAATTAACAACCATTATTTATGTATAAATATATTTATTAGTTAATCTATGTGTATCCCTTCAGGTATTGAGTGTATACTAATAAATACAATTATATAATTCATTTAGAACATGAAAAAGGGAGTGTATAAGGATCTATGTATCCCACTACTTTCATCTATGTTATATTTTTAACAATTATCTAAAAACATACTCTATGGATTATTTTGGTTAAAAATACAATCTATGAAGACTTTGGTGCATACCTAATGAGGATAGACGAAAAAGAAGTAATACACTTCAACAAGAACATTTATTTTATTTCTTCCTCAAACATCTTCAATTGTTTCTGAACCATGATGATATGACATCGTTAATATATTATATATAATGATATGTTTTTACAAAAAATGACATGATATACATCCACTCACACATCCATTAAATGGGTTACAAAATCATTGTTTATGTGTATAGTGGACTATATTCTTATGAAAATATTTCATTAGTTCTCCTATTACCACATTTACTAGTTTGATATAATGATGGATATAAATTATAAATATTCTATTTATAACATAATTATACATATATAATCTTTATATATCATATATTATTTTACTTTCCATTTCATAGGGTACATAATAACTTCGGTCCTGTATACGGTGTTCTACTGTCGAGCGATGCGATGTGATTCTTCCTTCACTAATACTTTACATAGAATATAATAAGGTTATATATAATAGATATATGTGACATAAATAATTTTTTTTTTTGATATTAATGGAATATTTTTTCTATCTGAAAATATTTTATTCTTTTATACATTTTCACGCACTTATAGTGGATGAAATATTTCTTATACGTGTGGACTACCACCTTCATGAAGCGACACAACTCTCTTTTGATCACCACATCATATATATTATATATATACATATATTTATGAACATAATAATGTATATATGATATTATCATAATTATTTAATTATAATATATTTCATACCACCTTTATGTGAGGACAATTGAAAATTATTAATGTTACTCATGTATATATACAATTTATCACCTATATGATCACAACATAGTTCATTTTTGATAACAATATTTCATGATTGGTATTAAAGTATTATAGGTGTAAAATTATTATAATAATTTAATTATTATTATGTTAGAGATGATATAATGATATAATATACACAAAAATAGGATCGTTCATATCAAAAGTCGCATGTGAAAATGATGTAATTAACACTCTAATTAACAAAAATAATGAAATAGTATTACAAATGAGAGATAAGATGTTATAAAAGAAACATATATGATATTAATAATAATAATACTTTTTTACTATTATTTAATAACAACTTTAAAACAATTATAAAATATTTTAAATCATGTTCAACTAAATATAAGTGTGAGGTAAGGTATTTCTCATCAATTTTATTTCATTGAGGCATATTATAATTATATGCACCTTATTTATTTTATACGGTGTATATAATCCCCCATTTATATATTATATCACGATTCGTTAAAAATACATTTTACTTTATGTTTTTATTTCAATTTTTTTAACAATGAGGTTCGACTTGTAAATTACAAAGTTGTACATATTTTTATAAGTCAATTTCATTTAATTATGTTATATTACATATTTGTTATCCATGATATTAATATTATGTTTATAATTAATTTTTTATATATTTTATTGTATTTAATCATTTTTCTGTGGATTTATTGTTTCTATATATAGTTGATTAATTTACTAATTCTCACATTAATGTTTGGATCATTTTGATGTTTTCATTCTAGAAAACATTTTTTATTTTTGAATTTATGTCAAATGTTTCATGTGATAGTACCATTATAGCACCCTTTTTGTATAATTTTGCTTAATGTATCTATAAAAATTATATTTCATTTCTTTCTTCAGTCAATTTTTTTTATTCCCAAATCATGTTTCAAAAAATGATTAAAAATGATTTCAATATTTTCAAAATGTTTTATTAATGAAATTAATAACTAGATTTCTTTTAAAAAAATTCAAATGATTATTCTTGTTTTTTTAAAATTAGGTCACTTTCCTAACTATTATAGTTAAAAAAGAGTTTTCTTTTTGAACTTATACGACATGTATAAAATTACTCACTGACATAACCGTAAATTAATTGATGCTTCCTTTAGAAGTTTACGAGGTTATTTTTATTCATTTTTCCCAAATATTCTAAAAAACCGTAGTTTTTAAAATAAATTTTCATTGAAATGGTTTTTAAAATGATTTATCTTATAAAAAGTGTTCTTTAAAATGAAATGGGTATTTTCTTCAAGATTATTTTTAATGATATTTTATGTTATTTCTATTTATCAACAAACAAACCCTTTATTTTACATATACTCTACTATGGATATATTGAATGTATTCATTCATCATTCTTTCTCTATATGGTTTATTTTTTTAATTTGACCAAGTATTGTGTTGATATTCACTTCCTGATTTTATTTTGGTAGTCACTAACTTCCCATTGGGTTACTAACATTCTTGTAATCATTGGATAATAAATATCACCAAAATATCCATATTATTTATCATTGATATGTTTATTTCTTAGATAATATATCCTTTATACACATGGAGTTCTATATTAAATGAATTGTTTTAACTGGGGAGATATTGAAATATAAGTTTTATTCAATTAAAATAGATATTTTATGATAAGTTAAATTTTTCATGAATTAAATCAATTGTTCAATATATGATGAATGTATTGGGCATATAATTATCGGTTGTCCCCATAATTATATACCCCCCTATTCATTAGATTGTTATATGAGAAAAAAAGTATGAAATTATTAAACTGGTTTGTAACCATAGTTTAAACTATATTTTGAATGGTCTAAATGGTAGAGGTATAATGTGCCAAATATATGGAATCCTATAATTAAGAATTTAATTCATTCATAATCCAGTTATTATAATACATGATATTTTAACAATGATATTATCTCTAGATGATTTTAATTATTAAATGAAATGTGTTTTAATTTATTTACCTTTCCATATTTATTACAGATTATCCAATTATGGTATTCAGATTATTGATTAAATGGAATGTGTTTTCAATTATTTACCATGACTAATATTATTCTAGTCAAATATTTAAGTGTAATATTTGTTCAGATATTTAAATTACCATATTGTTCATTCTTTTTTTATGAATCATCTATTCATTATATAATAAATTTTTCTGAACCCCTATTTAGTATTTGACCTCACCCTTATTTAATTTTCCTTCCTCGGAATCCAAGAAACATAATATATAATATTATCAACAATATACTTGAGGGAATAATGATATTCTAAAAAAGTGATTTATTGATTTTTTTATTCAAATTTAATATAGGAATCATGTATTTATATATATTACCTTGACTACTAAACTATTTGTCCCATAGGGATGTGATTCCATGTATCTTGTGCAACTATAATAAAGTAGAAACTAGATCTGGGCTACTAGGGTTTGGATTTCTACAATTGGTATCAGAGGAATTCTTGTAGATAACTTAGGAACTAGATTAACTAAAACACTGATTATAGAGTAAATTAATGATATGCATTTAGGATAAGTGTAGAAAAATAGACTTATGTTTTGGTAATGTGGATATTATGTGATTTTCTTGAAATAAATCCATTTATGGATTTTATTGGTGTATATGGTTATAGAGAAGATGTACCTAGGGGTAATAAATCTAAAAAGGTAGCATTGGGCTGGACTGGATCATCACATGATTCACGACAATAACCATTAATTTTTAAATGGTTTAACAATCCATAGGGAAATTTTTATAATGATTCACATTTTCTTTACAAACCATCATGAAGGATCAGAATCAATGATACAAATGAATAAACTAGGTTAAAAAAATTTATCCTAGATTAGAATTATAGTTTCTCCATATAATAATAACAAATTTTATGTGAGTAAATGTTGGGCATAAAGAATACAATTTCCAAGGAAAAATAAAGAGTATGATATAAGGAAATAAATTACACCCTAGGGAAATGTTTACAGAAACTGGTAATTATTTGAGTCAATTATGTATTCTAAGGGTTAATCCCCTGATATATGAATGAGCTTTGTTGAAATAAAATTGTTTAAGTATTTATTGGTGTTCAAAAATTATATGGTAGAAGTATGTTTACCAATTATATTTTAATTATATTAATCTTGAGACTTCTCAGAATTATATTAATTTATGAAGAATATATTTATTCATTAGAATTAGTGTTATATAAAACATAATAAGTTAATGAGATTAAGGTTGATAAAAAGATCAAATTATTAAACACCTGTTTTGGTGATTTGTGTGGTGGGAGTGTAATATGATTTAGGATATTGTTGCAGAACGTTTACAGGATTAAACATGTTTGTTTAGTGTATATTTTATTAAAAAGGTATTTTAGGAATAATACAATTTCATTTTATAGAAAATTTTTTAAAGTTATTGATATCATTTTGGGTTAACACGATCATTAATGGCATTGAAATAATAGTAAAATAAGATTATTAGACTTCATGGAAATACAATTTGAATTGAAATATTACTTAAAATAAAATTTAATTGTTAATTATATTTAAAATTTGTCTATCATATCTTTTAGACCAATTATTGGAATTAGACTAACATAGTTTACAAAAACAAAACCCCATAAGTTATTTGTCAAGCTATCAAATATGGAAAGGCCATGGGGCTTGAAACCATGAACAATAGATGACAAGGGTTTATCACCTACCACTAACCTATGCATTTTCATGGTTAATATGTTATTGGTTTTAGTTTAATTACATGAATAATAAATAATAATGATGAACCTATGGTGTTGTTGTTGAGGTTTAGAGATTAATTTATTATATTATATAACTTTTGCTAACCATATTGGGTTTGGAAAATAGTTATAGATATATATAAATACCTTTTATGTTATTATGGATCTCAAGATCTATTAAAATTAAATTTTAGTTATCTAGGAATAAATAATTCATTTTTAATATTAATTTCTTTGGTTAAGGGATGACAAAGAAATTTATTGAATCATAACCAAAGGATGAAATCGATCTTATTAAATAGAAAATTATAAAGGATGTATATTTCCTTATATTCATGTACAGTTACAGAATTTATCAAATTTATGAAAAATATCATAAAAAACTATCCTATAATAGAAAAATTTGAAGAATCAGGTGTCATATTGAATCATCATAGTTTTTTGATGTTTTGGCACATAAATTTCCATAGATAATTTACTTAGTTGTGATTAATGACATCAATAACATTATATAGTTTTTTATGATTTTATTCCAAGACCATGTCATAAATTTACATCAATGTTATCCTACTTATAATAATATTTCTATGTTGTACCATATATCAATTTTACATCACATTATCTATTAACAAGAGGGTATTTTAGGACTTTTACAATTTTCTGTTTTTAATCAAGAATTTTCAAATATCAAACCCCTGATTATCGAGATCATGTTTAAACTATAAGAAAACAATTTATTTATTGTAGGAGAATGTAACATCATAATATTATAAAATATGAATATTTTGGTTGATAGTTTTTGTTACATGAAAACCATATTTTATCTTAGATTACTTGCAACACTTTGTTTAGATCTTTCTATATACAACACAGAGATTAAATGATATCTAGAATATTGTTAAAATATTTTTATTTGATTTAATTTCTATAAACTAATTTTTGGAATAGGGTTTATGAATATTTATAACTAATGTTTTAAAAATATTGTTATATATTTATTATATATAAAATAAGTATCATTTAAATGATGTGGGAGTTTATTATGAAAAACTCTATTTTTTGAAAAGATGGTATAATCCCTCTTTATTCACATAATTTAAAATTTAATACTACTAAATTTATAGAATTTAATTTTAAAATATAAATAAATTTTTAAATTAGAATATAAAAATTATATTTAGTTGAAATTTTGGGTTTTTCCTGAAACATTACATTTTTTGGTGAATAGTGAAAAATACGGATTTTTTATTGAAAACTGGATTTTCATTTATCATTTTTATGAAGTTAAATTATATTTTGAATTTTCATAATGTATAATCAGAATTTTTTTATAACCTATCATGTAATTTATCTCATAATAATTATTTTCATATTGAAATTTGATATAAAAACATTGTAAACATTTGAACATTTTCTTTTTAAAATCCCTCTTGCTCTTCACTTCTATGGGATTAATTTTAAATTTAATTTTCCGATGTTTATGAATTGAATTTGGAAAAAAGGTTTCTATATTTTTAATAATAATTATTTACACATTATAATATCTTCATCTTAATTTTTACTGTAATGAATATTGAAAAAAATAACAATTAATTACTGAAGTCAAGGTAAAAATAGAGTTACATGATTATTAAACTAAAAATATATTTGTTACAAATGACCCAATTAATTGTAAGAATTTTTTTTAATATTAAAACATATGTTTCCTATGATTTAATAGTTCCTATTTTGGAATATTTTTTCAGGATAAAAATGTTTGTATCATTGGATCTTTTGAAAAACATTACATGTATTCCACTCACTTCAACTATAAAAGTTCAACCCCACTCCCCTCTTCATTACACCATAAAGAACATATAGTTCATAAAATTACATCCCAAATCACATACCCAATTTCATAATCTCATATTATATGACTTATTTTGAAATAATTCCATCCTTGGAAGGCTTTATTTCAATCCCAAGGAAGCTACCTATAGAATAGGTAATGTTCTTCAATAAGCGGGTTTATTTTATTTTATTTCTTCCCCTACATAATTTAATTTTTATTAAATATTGATGACATGATATGAATAGTCAATCACATAATGATATATTTTATTATATAATTTTAATGACTTAATCCTCCACCACGTTCATTAAATATGTTTTGAAATCATTATTTGTGTGTACGATGGTCTACTTCCTCATGAACAGATGACATTCGTTCTTCCATTACCATATTTCACGATTGAGTATGATGATGGATATAAAGTATATTTATGGTATTAATAAAATAAATATATTTATTTGGTAATTATATCATATATATATATATACATTCCAATCCATATGGGATAAGATAATGTTTCTTGTGTGTGCGTCATAAAACCACCATGCAAAGTGTTGTGATTCATCTTTCACTAACACCTTACATGGAATGTAATGATGTTAAATTTCATCAATATATGCAATTTAAATGATGTAATTTTGATATGAATGAAAATTTTATAATTCATAAATAATTTTATTCTTTTTTAACATTTAAGTCACTTAAATATGATTACATCATTCATATACATGTGGACCATCGCATTCAGAAAGTGATTTGTCTCTTATTTCATTACCACACCATATGGATGATATATTCATATATAATTTTTTTAAACCAATAATATTTTATATATGATATTATGATAATTTTGGGAAGGTGAAATTTTACTTACATACTTTCCATAATGATTATTGAAAACTAAAAACTTTACTCATGAGTATGTACAACCTACCATCCTCATGATTGTAACTTAATTAATTTGTCATAAAAAACTATTGTGAATTATTTTAAAAGTAAAATTAGAGTAAAAATATGATAATAATGTCATGTTTATTGTTCTAGAGATGATATATCTATATTATATGTATAAGAACTATATCTTTCATGATTAAACATGAAGGAGAAATCATGGCAATTAACACCCGAAACAATGATAATGATGAATGATTATTAATGAACTATTCATTATATGTCATAAAAGGACTATATATTATATTACAAATATTATTATTATTATTTTATATGTTAATCATATTCTTAGAGCCACTTTAGAGATGTTTTAATAAGATTCATCTAAAAAATCTTGAGTTATGGGAAATTGTCTTAATTTTATTTCTCTGAGTCATATTATAATTTTATACACCTAATATCCTTAATAAGATGTATATACTTCCACATTTACTTGTTATGTCTTGATTACGTCACTATTAATGGTATTCTATGTTTTAATTGGAATTAATTCATCCAAGGGTATTTGACATGAAAAATACCTAGTAGTAATGAATTTCAAATCTAAATTTTTCTCTATTGGGTAATATTAATTCTTCATTATTGTTGATATTATAAGAATATGTTTATAAGGAAATTTGATTATATTATGTTTTATTTCAATATTTTTTATTTGGATTTACGATTTATTCACATAATCGATTGATGTGTTAATTATCACTTCAATGTTCTGATTGTCATAATAGTTTATTTCATAATCTCAATCTAATAATGATTATTTAATATTGAATTTCTATTGAAGGGAATAATTTGCACATTATATAATAAACCCTTTTAATTTTCTTAGCATTTGTATATTCGTGATATTTTCAATTAATATTACTATTTTTTAATTCTTTCATAGAAATTTATTTTAAAAAAATCTAACATCATTTATCTCTTCTAGCAGAAATATGTTTTTCACAAAAACATGTTTTGTGAAAAAAATTTCAAAAATATATTTCATATTTAAAAAATGGTTTCAGAAATATTTTTTTAAACTATTATTATTTTTCAAAAATTATTTTCAAGGATTATTATTTTCATTTATTGATAAAGCCAATTTTATACCATTTTACATTGAAAATGAATGTTTATTCTAACTTGTATGTCATTTATGGAATGAACCTTAGATAGGTACATTATTTATTTAAAGATTCATTTTAATTTTTGAAAGTTTATATAAAAAAATGTTTGTCATAATTTTCTATAAATTCATGGGTTTTAAATGGATTTTTAATGAAACTGATTTTAAAAATATCATATGTTTTAAATAGTGATTTTTAAATTGAAAAGGATATTTTTCTCAATTATATTTTTAATGATATTTTTTTGTCTATACTATTCAATGATAACAACCCATTATTTTACATATATTCCATTGGGAATTTAATTTATTGATACCTTGATTTTTCTTCCTCTACATGTTTTATGACTAGTTTGACCAAGGATATTATAGATAATCCACTTCTTATTCTATTTTTTAGTCACTAACTTCCCATGGAATTATTAAATTTTCTATGATCATTAGGCATTAAATTTATCCAAAACATAAACATTTTTTATCATGGAAATTTTTATTTAGTAAAATTTATATCATTTCTACATGAAATGTTCTACATTGAATAACTTTTTTATCCCTAGAAATATTAATAAATTAATATTCTCAATATAGAAATTTTAGGATATGAAATATTGTTAATGGATTAGATCAATTAATATATATATGGAATTATTTGGTCCTACAACAATGGGTTGGTAAATTCATTATATATTTCCTTGATGAATCAATATTTTTACTGAGAAAAATTAATATGATAACATTAAACGAGTTACTCCCTATAATTTAAACCATAATTTGAAAGGTATTGATGTAAGAGGTGTCATGTGCCTAATGAAAGAAGTCCAATAATTATTTACTTCTTTAATTTAGAATATAGTTTATATTATTAATGATATTTTTGAGAGGATATTATCTACAGATGAAATTCAATATCAATTATTAAATAAATGAAATTTTATTTTATTTATTTGTGTTTCCCTATTGATTTTTTCTTATCCTGTTATTATTTTCATTGACTTAATAAAATAGAATGTTCTTTCATTTATTTACCTTTCCAATGATTAATTAATTCAATTATTGAAATATAATTTCTGTTCATATATATACCTTCCCATATTGTTCATTCTTCGTTGAATACAATTCATTTATTCATGATAGATTCTATTGTACTTAACCCTTACAATGAATTTGATAACACCGTTATTTTTTTATTTTTCTAGGAGTACATGAAGTGTACTATAAATTATGTCAAATAATATTCTACAGTGAATAATGATATTCATGAATAATAATTATCTTTTAGTTGTTGTTTTCAAATATAATATGTGAACCATTTCTGTATCTTGTTTCATAATACTAATAAACTATTATTTCCATTATTTTATGATTCCTTAAATATTATTCCAAAAAAATTGATGAATTCGCCCGTTCGGGGCTACACATTTTGGGGTCACTACCTTGTACTTAGATGTGGAAGTCATTGTGATAACACAAGGACATATGAAATATTTTATGGGTAGTTTATCAAAACCCACTTTGCTACGTGGGGATGAAATCCCTATTTTGTTGCAGCATTAATAAGAACTATGTGAACATTATTTTTTAACACTATTATAGAAATATTAGGGTAAGGGGGTTATAAATATCGAGGAAGCATGAAACTATTTGAGTAAGACAATTTCATAAAATGATCTAAATATTGACGTAGGTTGAGGGGATTCCACAACAATGCTCACCCAAAAACGATTTTTTCTGTGCCCAGGGTTCCATGTCTCATTCCATATTGATCAGACACTCATTCAACCCATAGAGGATGATTAGAAACCCAATATTGGATTCCAATGATTTTTTACTATTTTATCAAGATCCTAAACCAAAAATTATATTGTTTGAAATAATTTCAAGATGTTTAATAAATAAATTTAGTTAGTTTTCAATATAAGATATGCATGGGTCTGTAATGAATTTTACGCAGATCAAAAACCAACTTATACTTCTTCGTAGAATTATATATGTTTTTGTATTGGATTTTACATCTTATTATGATAATGTATATCATTTTTTTGATATAGTGATTAAAACTCGATGTTAATTAATTTATCTATTATTATTTAATTAATTATAAATTTACATGTTGATATATTGAATATTTGTAATAAATGAATTACACTATTTAATTTTGATCGTTATTAAAAGGAATAAGATTTATATAATATGGATAATTATTCAAGGAAGAATAAGAGTTATTTTTACAATTGAATACTAATGTCATTATGGTATAAATAAATAATATGAAAAATAAAGAGACAAATGTATTAAATGAATAATGATTTTCCACTATAGGACTATCTTTTCTCCATTCAATACATTTTTCATTATAATGAAGTATGATTTAGGTGACTAAATTTAGTTCAAATAATTGATATAGTAATTTTTAAAATTAATTATGTTTTTTGTAATTATTAATGGAGAAGAAGGATAATATTCATAAGGTTTTCAATAATTTTAAATAGTATAAGAATTCTGTTATTTAATCACATAAGTAAAATAAATAATTTAAAAAATATTGGTCTTATAATTATATTATTAAGGCTAAAATACAATTGAGTTATCTTATTATCCTATATATATTTATAAATTTCATTTTTATTAAAAAACAAACTATCAAATAAGGGGATATATTATATATCTTGAAGATTTTTCAAAATACTAATTTAGTGAGTCATAAAAATGGGATGAAAAAATATAATAATCTCCATAGATAAAATCTAACTAAATGAAAAGGTTTATATTTTTATATAGTTAACTTGTGAATATACGAATGTAAATGATGAATTATAGAATGAACCATAATAAATGAGTAGTTATATTACTTTTTAATGATATTTAATTAAAACAATGAAGGGGATATTATAAGTATACATTAGAACACTTGTTATTTTATTATACTATGTTTTGATGTTGGTATTAATTTTAGATTATGAATGTGATAGTATATCAAATAATCCAATAAATGATAGCAAATTAATATTGGATTTTAAAGAGATATGGATGTTGAAATTCATGGACTATTATGAAATATTATCTGGGGTGGATATTGTGAATTATATATGGATCATAAATTAGTGGTTATGATTTTCCATTAATTCTCTTATATTTACATGAGGTACAGTCGAGCGACTAGAAAATATTAATGGTGATTCCTTTCAGTGGAGATTACTTTTATACTTGTAAAGTTCCCACCCCAGGTCACAATGAATAGTGACCTAAATGGAGAGTAACTAGATGTCCAGGATGCCTGTCTGTAATTCAGATGTTACCAAATAACAATTTGTGTCAAGGGGAGTACAATATAGAGACCATATAAATTTTCCTAGTACTATATAAGAATAACTATGAAACATTGATTGTAGTGAATGATCAGTACCCAATTAAGCTAAAAAACCATTAATAATAAATTATTTTAAATAATGTATTCCTAATGAATCATTATATTACCATAATGATGAAAACATATAAAAAATAAATGAATGACTAAAATACATGTATAAGTGGTTCTCTTATATCTCCCAGACTATCCTCATCCCAATATCAAATCATGTATGAGTTATCATACTCAATAATGTATCTTTGGGAATCTACTCATCTTGAACCTATGATTAGTGATGTTTTCTCATATACCCAACTTTCATAGTCACCATAGCTGTGTGAGAGTAATACTCAGTTTGGAGCTACTAATAATTCATATGAAATAAACTGTAAATAAAATTGTAAATATTTTATATACATAGTATCATAAAATACATTATGTGGTGTAAAAGTAAATAAATAACCACTATCAGTCCCTGGGGTATTACATGGAACCTGTAATCAAACTAAACATGCATGGGCTACAGTAGGAGTTTTTATAAAGACATCATAGAATCATTCCTTTTAAATTCTAACTCAATATCCATATAGAAATAGACCTATATTGAATTTACTATGATGTAATTCAGGGCATCCAAATAGTTTCAGGCATTATCAGTAGATCAAAGGACCATTTCTATGGAAACCTTCAGTATCATGAACAATTTTGGATCCCTATGCGCGAACATAGGAAATAAATTCATTATGCTTCATTGTTTATCACCAAGAGTTAATCTTAATAAAACCATAGTCAACCCGAAATCATTAGTGAATTCCAGGGGATAATCTTGGGTCATCCATAGTCATCTTGATCAATGAAAATCCCAATGTGATATATGAGAAATTAGTTAGTCATTAGGAAGAATCTTTAAGCCCCAAGAAGTAATCCTTGGAATATAAAATAAAATAGGCATATAATTTATATCCTTGTAATCCCTTGACTAACATGAATCTTGGATTGGTAGAACTTCTATTCTATGACATCTTATATAACCTGTCTCTGTAGAGTTTGAATTATTACCAAACCCATATAAAATAAATTCAGGCACTAATGTGAAAGGACTATAATCTTTAAATCCATTATTGGTTGAAATTATAGATTATTGTTCTAAAGTGACAGACTCAATCATCTCTACAAATTTCCCAAACAGACCCTCTCTCTAGGTCCAATGTCTCATTTATAACCCCACCAGGGACCCCTGGGAAACATCTCAATTAGGAGAACCTACCAATGTTATCTTATCTTAACATGTTTCCCTCGTCAACAGCCATCCCTCAAAGGGTATAGTGTATCATGACTTTATGAAATCTCATTTTTTTTTCATTATCCTTCGATGAAAAAATAAAATGGGAATTTTCCTCTAGCCCATTTGTTTAAAATTATCATTAGGTATGTATGAACACACAATAAATCCATTGACCTCCTTAGTGTGTATACACCTAGAAAATCATATAACGATGGGGGAAGAAAACTCCCCCCATAATCATACAAATTAGTACATTCACTATAAATCATCTCAACTTCCCTAAATGAATAATCCCAATGTTGTTCATCTCAACCAGTCACTCACCTCTATATAGTGGATTATAAGGGACCATGTTCTAGGGTCAGTACATTTAATTCATTTAATTTGTGTTACTACAACCTGGGTCTAAGTGTATTAGAGAAAAATACTATAAAAAAGTCCTTAGTGATTGTTGGATGAGGTAATCCTACTGGTTATCGATGTTATATTGTGTAATAAATAAAATTGTTCAATCCACAAAGAATTATTTTAATTAAAATAGTTAATTTATTTTTAAAGTGTAACGTCTCCCCCATTTTTGAGTCCACATATGACATGGTATATATAAGTAAATAAATTCAACATCATTAGTAAATTTACATGGTTCCACCGACCTTATTTCCTAACCAATTAATTTAAAATTTACCCACTAAATAATTGTCTCAAGATTACGAAAGCCCATATAGCAACACAATTTCTTCAAAACTACCTAACTCAAACTAGGGATTCCAATATAATTAATTATTATCCAATTATAATTAATAAATTAATAAAAATTACATTAAAAATTTACAATTGTTTAAAAAATTTAACTCAAAAAGATAAAATATTATAAACACTCATTGGGAACCCTCGTAGCACCGAAACTAGAACTGAAATCAGCAGAGAGTCCAACGACCCACTCCTAGCATTATCTTATGAAAAGTCACAATTATTTAACATCAACACAAATTCCAAATTAATTTAATTTTATAAAATATATTAGAAAAATATATATATATATCTCAAATGAAATGGTGAGAAAAGGTGTGATGATGATGCCTTGGGATGTCCTAAAACTTGGTTTCATGAAAGTGCCATCATAATTGGATGATTCCACCATACTATGGGGGATTCATAACAAAGACACTATTTTATAAAATTGAAATATTAGGCAAATAAAGTAAAAAAATGAAGGATGGTGAAGGGAATGAATTTTCTTAAACATCGAATAGTAACTCCAAAAATAACCCAAGTCTATTGGTTTGTGGCAGAATTTTAAAATATACGTATAAACAATGAAAATTTCTTCTGGAACTGTTCTCTAACATATCGTGTCATTTATCAACAATCACGCGACAACCATGATCCATGCCCCATGCCTATACTACGTTTACTGTTTTCCCATACATATTTCATGGTTTACTCATAGTGATATGGAAGCCATGCATTATAGACTAGACCATTGAAAAAGAAAAAAAATATCACGGTTAAGGGTACCTAACCAGTTTATCATAAACCATGAATCCCAAACCATACACTAAGTAGAAATTACTCCATAACTCTTTGAATTTAAACTATAGTTTATAAGTCTAACTCACAAACCCAAGGTACAAATATGGACCTCAAGTTATATCCTAGAACAACTTGGAATGATTGAACTATCATGTTACTGAAATGAATCCCATTTCAAAAAACAAACCATCTATCTAATTAAAAAATAAAATTTCATTGGAATTTACCAATACAAAAAATGATAAGGTATTATATCTGCCCCAGCATAATAAATTTCATCCTAAAAAGTACTTGTATATTTTCCATCATATGTCTCAGCCTACTATGTATTTCAATTCAAATAATTCTTTCCATGTTTTACATATGAACACCAAAAGTTCTTAAATTTCACATCATCAACCAAAGGGTGATAAACTCCTTGAAACCCATCCATCACACATAACAATTATTGTAATATTGAAATAATGTTCACTAACTTCTATCTATCCAATAAAACCATGGATTAATCAAACAATTATCAATCATCTCTTAGTTATACCCACCATAAACCTCAAGACATGTTACCTGATTCTGATCTATGGTGATCCCACCAATGGAATTACCTTAAATCACATTTATATTGGTCCATAAACCAACTAAATGATATATTCATTACATAACACCAAATTAAATATAGAAACACTTTTCAAAAACCAATAATTTTTCTCATCCTAATACTAACCTAAATCCATCATGCTGTCAGTATACCTTATCAAGGCTTAGATACTTTGAATTTTCCTATGAAATCCATGTATATTTTTCAGAACCAAATCAACATTCAGAATATAAAGATCCAAATATTGTTTCCAATCCAAAAACTCCAATCAATCAAAAAACAGTATATAACCTCCCTTGGCTAACCATTCCCATGAAATCATATCCACACAAACTAATACATTTTCAACACCTTATAATTGAGTCATTTTTCCTAACATAATTATATAATAACCCCATCAATCCCAATAATGTCCAAACGTGTCTCTCAATGAAATTACAATGTTATATACTCAACCATTTAACCAAGAAATAAGATCCCTTTCGAGTAACTACATACCATTGATTCAACTGATACTTGGATAATGTCTAGATCCATCCAAGCATGATACCAATATATGGATGTCATCCAATATCACATACAATGCTCATATCTGGTAGGCAATAGTGAACCACATATGATTGAATTTAAAAGGAATCTAGAAACCTAGTTTCACATTGAAATTCCAACAACTATTTTCACTGCATCCACAACACAACACACATGAGAGTCATACCTCCATAGAGAAATAGATTGACTTATCACACAAAATCACTGACAAAAAACATCACTTATTACCCATTATTATCTCATGGAAATTTTTTATTAAACACCTTATGAAATTACATGAATTAAAAGGTCCATGGAATCATAAGGCCTTTGGTGAACTACATAAAATATGGTATACCCTATACCACTCATTGAGTATGTCCTTCAATGGACCATCATCAAATATTTTTCTCTCCTCTCTAACTACACTCCTCCACAATGAATCGAGATCTAGGAATTACTAACAATGAATTCTAAAGAATAACCTCAGGTAAATCACTCAAATATATTATGGATTACCCCTCTACTAAAAAAAGGAAATTTCCCCTTTAATCATGACTCTAAGATAAAAGGACATAAGTATTTCATCAACTCTATATCTCCATAGCATGCACATAGTTTATTAATAATCTATAATTAAATATAATCATGTGTATTTAGTGCATAAAAACTCAACATCATCCATATGAAATTGGAATACACTCTAGAATAGCCCAAGTATAAAACCTGACACACACCACATATGCCAGACTTGTTAAAACTACTCAAAACTAGCTCAATGAGTCATTTAATGTTAAATGTACTAGTAATGGAATTTAAAAACACCAAATTAGACAACATGTTTTATCCTTTATAATGGTTCTCAAAAACATCAATTTCTAAAACAATAATACCCAAGAAAGTGTTCAACATAGTGTTACCTTGGAATATAATTCAATATAAACTAACATCAGTCATATCGAATCAATCCAAGGAAATCATGCTTATCCAACTAATCATTATTATCGTGTATATAATAATTATTTTACTAGAATGTCCCATGAATATCCTCTTAAAAAATCAATCACTTATCCATGCC
Source organism: Viscum album (assembly GCA_963277665.1). Lineage (NCBI taxonomy): Eukaryota > Viridiplantae > Streptophyta > Magnoliopsida > Santalales > Viscaceae > Viscum > Viscum album. The sequence goes on along the minus strand of OY728129.1, from coordinate 405,522,461 downwards.
ATGTTATATCACTTGGAAAGTATAAAACCAAGCATAATTCCATAATACCACAGTTCCATAAAATATATACCACCATGCCATTTATTAATGTATCCAAAGCAAAAATGGTTTCGTATTTATCCACTCATACCCCCTCATTCCATCCTTTATAATAGAAACACCAACACCCATGGTTCTTTTCTTCAAAAAATATAATTAATCATTATTACTATACAATTTCCTATATAACCACAAATAAAATTACCTCATGGTGAACAACCTAATTATGCATTCTAGATTCATGATATTTAAGGAATCACCATTCTAATATTTTATACATAGTATCACATTATGTTCACTATCTCATAACCCAATTAAAAATCGCATTATCCCTATTTATAATAAGTTCACAAAAATGGGATAAACCCTCACTCAGGTTACACTTGATATTCTCATCTCAACCATAATACCTGGCTCTCCGATATGGGCATATAACTCAAAATCACTATTTTCCCACACTTATACCATTATTCATAACTCACTAAATCAAAGATCAACTAAATCAAAACTCATAGGGTCACATCTCTGCTCCCATATAATCATGACATAGTACCTCACATATGAAACAAACCTATTTAGGGCCTTATATCTGTATCATGAATCACAAGTCAAATCACCACCTATATGGGCAGTGACACTCAATGAGAATCCAATAATGGGAATAAAAACTCAAGGAACTTGATATCATCACACACATAGAAACCTATTTTTAAATTTACCTATCAAAATCAATGTACAACCATTAAATTCTTGAAAAAAATATGTTGGGTTTCAACATTCCTTCTGATCTATCCTCACTATCCCTTTGAGATCATATTTTTGATCTAGAAGAAATTTGACATTCTAAGAACCTAAAATTACCATTCACACACAATTGAAAGATAAAAGAAATTAAATTAAATAACACATATGAATTATGTCGATTATTTAAAAGTCACACATCTATGAGAGAACAATACAACCATAATAAAAAATATGAGAGTATAATACATTATAATCATTGATAATCTCAAATCAATGTATATAGAAACTCATGTATAAAAATATTTTATCTTATATGTTTCTATAGAATTTGGTCACATGTAATATTTATAGGGGTCTTCATCTTGTAATATGATTCTATCACCCTATGATATTCATATTTTCCCTTTGGTTGATGGTTGATTCCTATGATACATTATCCCACCTTCAGTTTATGGTTTAAAAATAGTGAAATTTAGTATTTACCAAGTTTAATAATAGTTTTTTCCATTATTCCAATAGTACATTACATCATCATGCATCAATCTAACACCATCCAATGAAAGAAAAAAAACCTAAAAAATAATCAATATAAAAAATTCAACATCCAAAAATTCCATTTGAATATCTAAAGAGAATTCAAAAACCCCAATAATCTCTCACTAGAAGACTACATTAGGGATTATAACATCCTTTCAGTTCTTGTAATGTTGTTTGTTTTATTCCATTCAATCAATTATAATTGAGGAATAATGCTACATCGTAGTTTCTAGTACAAGATCCATTGTAAACATGTCCGTGGGATTCAATTTTCCAACCACATTCTCTTGTTCAATCACTTTTTCTTATAGCATATTATTGATGAAATTTAATATAAAGTAGATATATTTTCCACATTTAGAAAAAAATTAATTATTAAAAATTTCAATGACACTATGAAGAGAGAATTACAATATTCCTCCTTTATAATAATTATTGAACTCATTTACTAATTGCATCATCTAAAAAAATTATTTTTGGTTATCATAACAGAAACATATTTTTCTTCTATTGTTGATAGTGTAACTAAATGATATAGTTTAGAAATCAAACTCATATTTTTTACCTTCAAAACATGAAAACAATACAAATCATTAAATTTTGGGAATCCATGTATGTATATAAATATATATTAATAAAACCCTTCAATGTAACATTACTACCAAAGCATAATAATGATACTTTCTGTAAATTTCTGATATCAGATAATATAATTCACATATTTGGAATAAAAACCTATACGATTTATCAAGAGATGAATTCAAACTCCAAATAAAAATTTAATATTATGTTTTATAAAAAACATTTTATATATCAATACTCTAAATCCTAAATTATAAGAAACATTTTCTATGCTCCATACATTTCGGGGTTCATACGTATTTTAATTTTTGAATTATTTAACAAGGGGAGATGAGAATGATTTATATTTAGTCGTCTTGAATCTTTCAAAGAAAAATAAAATAAATTCCTTCATGGTAAGCATCAATTATAGGGATTCCTTATCATTATAAACTCACATTTCCTATATTTTCATGGAATATCCTTGATTATTTAACTCAAACCATTCGAAAAATTTCATCCTAAGCTCATAGATCCATTTAATATTATGTCCCACAAGAAATATATAATCCACATAAAAAAGATTTATAATTATTAATCCATCATCCAATTTAATATAATTTAAAATTAATCATAAAAAATATATTAAAACATTTTTTAAGAAAGAATGCATTAAACATATGATTCTTCTATCAAGGGGAATTCATTAAAACATAAAGTCTTCTACTAAAAATGAAAACATGTTTTTACTTCTTCTAAAAATCATCAAACCCCCTAGTCTAAATCATGATCACCCCCTCCTATAAATGAAAATAATTAAAGGTTTATTTAAAATCTGTGTACTACATGTGTAAATTATCATATGTAATAGTAAATAAAAACAATCCAACTAATTTTTCCTATCTTAACCCATCCCCAGGGCCCATGTTGTGACTACCGCAAGCCTGCCTCCTAATGTCCAGGGGTTGGCGATTAGCGCCAAGGGACTCAACCAGCAAGTGGGAGGAATTTGACCAAGTTCTTGTATGCACGCACTCACAAACATGTCCCAAAAACAAGAAATGTAAACATGCATGCAACAAAAAAACATTGAGTAATGGTACAACCTATAAGTCAAATAGATTATAATATAAACACAACAAAAGAAAAACCGAACACAGGAAAGTAAAATGATCATGGGAATGATGCCCGCTGAAAACCCCACCTAATGGTATGTGTAGAGTAGCTGCTAGAAGCTGTTAAAGTATGCCTTGCGTGCCTGATCTCACTAGGCCCCACCTATTTTGAGGCCACCAAGCCCTCTATATAAGGGTTGGCCCTCTTCACAAAACATGACATGTTTGAGCGATGCTTGTGTAGGGGTGAGTAACACCATACTCATTTGGGATCCTAAAAAACAAAAGAAAGACCATGAAGGGAAGAATACAATTGGAAAATTCAGCTCAAATATGTATAATTTAGAGTATATAAAGAAAGACCATCAGACAAAAACCTGAATACTTTGGACTTTTGTGGTACTCATCCCTGATGAGTATCATGGGTATGATGGGTAACAAGAGCTGCTCCCAACCATGGGCCTATGGGGTCACACAGAGCCTCTTCCCCCTTGGGCATAGTAGCTGATCCACACATGGTCACTTCGACCTGATCCACACAGGGTCGGTTGAAAGCATTATTTGGGTCTCAGTCCGTCGTAGGATGCAAACATGTAGTGCGCTTGATTCCGATATAAACCAATACTAAATCTATTTTCTCATTTCAACTTGTTTGAAAACCACCTTAGAGTATTTAAAAAGAACTGGCTCACCACAAGGGTTCTAATTCCATAAATGGCTCATTAATCAGATTCCCATTCGGAGAGATATTAGCGTTTTAGTAATTGGTGGTCAGTCATGTCAGGGCCTGGTCATACCCAGTTGGGCTGACCTGAACAAATCGGTCTAGGGGCCCTACATGCCCTGTGCTAGTTTGACCAATCCAACTCCACCTAGTTCATGTCTGAGTTGTCCTGGTTTAGCCTGACCGCTGGGTTAGGCCCCTTGGGCACTGTTGGACCCAACCCAGTTCAATCGAAGGTCCCACCCACCGGGTCTCCCAATGAAGAGGTTCTATCTGGCCCAGCTCGCAACCGGCAGGCTGGTCCCTAGTATCCTTGACACCATGTGGTGTCCAGTTTGGTTCCCTATGGTCCGGTCCGCATGTATGGACGGTCTTCTCATGATCGGGCCGCTCATCGCCCCGGACTGGCTGCACGCAGTTGAAAGGAGTTGGCTGACCTTCCTCCTACATGAAGTCCCTACTAGACCGCATTCCAGTAAACCACAACATGCGTAGTTCGAGGCTCACATCTGATGCAGCTGGAAGGCGGTGTCCCGCCTCCTACAGCTACCGGCCTATGCCCCAGCACCTCTTGATACTCCACTTTAGCTATATATGGCCACAACACCTCCTTAGGCATGGTTTCATGGTGCACCACCACTCATCCGTGACCACCGCCGCTGGCCACCACTATCGGTTGCCTATGCTGGTTCACCGACAGAGCCTTCTGCAGACTACTGGGTTCGCTCTGATGGTCTGTTAGTCATACCTTTTACGCCTAAGGCTTCCATGGGATCCCACCATCATTTCTAAGGCCTATAAACATTATTTATGCCATTTGGAAGGTGTTTCCATGATGAATTGACGAGAATGAACAATAGAGGGGGGGGGGGTGTAGGACTTGTTTGTGTCGGCCCGCATCCTCCGCATTAGAGGTTTTGAAAACATGGGAGGAGAGGTTTGTTTTTCAAGAAACAGTCAATTACCAATGCAATCATTGAGATAGAATAATACCCTACCACAAAAACAAGAAACCTATGGATCAACCCATTCATGGGTTAATCCACGTTTTTTGTTTTAGAAAGAAGAATGCGAAATTTATACTTCAAATAAACCCCTACTTTGAGAAGTTTTGTTGTTAGTGTTGAACTACTAAAAGCTGTTGGCGTTCATCGATCACTGGTCCTAGATCCTTCCTCCAAGGTGTCATCACCACTTTCTAATCTGCTGAAATTATTTTTTGGACCGAAAATTCTTCACCATTTGTCAGAGAAATTCTAACTCTTATTCTCCAGCGCATTATCTCATTAAAAGAGAAATGTTTCGTAACATTTCTATTACATTGAATGACCGAGTCATTACACCGTTTCATTATTGAAACAAAATATCTGTCACACTTCAATTAATGAGTCATTACAGATCTCATTTAGGATCCTAATTAATGGGGTTCTTCACTGCCTCGTCGTTGCACTGCAACGCTGGCATGCCACCGTTCAACGGTGAGGAAAATAAAATAAAATAACCTTTTTAATTTATTTTATTTCACTTCCAAAAGGTCCAAAAATTATCTTCCTGGGGTGACCATTTCCAGTCAATGTTAGGTTATTTTTATGATAATCCCATCATTATGAGTTCAATGGTTACCTCATATTTTTTATCTAAGCACTGGTTTAAAATTAAAATAACTCAATCTCACATTTATTTAAATGATCTAAAAAAGTTCAAAAACATATTCTGGGCTCCCCAGGCCTCAAAATCAGGTGTATTCTAAGCGTCTGGTCTCAAAATAATCCCATATAACTCAAAAAATTAAAGAGGAATAACTAGGACATCATATTGTCCATGATGATCGGTTAGGATATCTCTAAAAATAAACTAATTGATTTTATTAGAAATATTACCCATATAGTTGTTATTCTTACCACATTAAATCAAAAGACTATTTTGTAAAATGGAATCCCTTGTATTTCTATCTTTATCTTTACTTTTTAATGTTTTACTGGCTCCAATATTTTTAATATCCCAATGGAATTCATTTCATACTTTATGGGTAACTCTGAAAACATTGAATTATTATGGATAACTACTTGCTATAGAAACTGTTGTTCATCGTCATTTAATAAATGTATAATTTTTATATCAATAATGATAATTTCAAATATCCCAGTAAATTATAATAAACCAAATCTACTAAATTAGTTATTTTTTACAATTTAGATATAAAATTGTTTCATGAACTCTTTCTAAAAGACACCCTCATGTTCGAAATCCTTATAAAAATTATTATTTCCCTACATACTTTTCTAGAAGATATTTTCTTCTAGAAATATCATTTTCATGAACATGAACATGAAAACTATATTCTCTATTATATTATTTCTCTACAACGTTATGGTCTTTCCATATAATTTTTTATTATGGAAAACAAATCTGATCCACATTATTTTTCTCTTCTCATAATCCTAATAATGATATTAAGAGTTATCATCACCATATTAGAAAATAAAACACACATTATATTTAGCATCAATATTATGAATATCTATATAATCAAAAAAATATATTCTACTCTTTTAAATGTTTTAGATATGTTTTACCTCTGGTATTTACCCATACCAATTTTTTAGGGCAGTACTTATATATAAATTTATGATCTACTTCTGTTTCTCAAGTAAGATATCATGTTTATAGATTATTCTCAATTCCCAATAAGAATAATAGAAGGATGATTCATATACATAAACACTTATGGTTTAGGGTTCATTATAATTTTAGCTACCCAATTCTATTTTGAAGTTCCATGAAATGTTGCCTCTTACCTAAATCACTTATTTTGAAAAATGTTTTGGATGTTTTTTCTTGTGAATTGTCCACTATTACATGATCAAATAATATTTGGAATCCGATCAAACTATCTATTAGCTGAGTATTTCCACTGAATATAATCCATAAATAATCATATTTAACCCTAATGATGTAAACACACACCATACAAGTGAGAACATCAATTAAACTCACAAAATACAGAGATCCCCAAATTGATATTTTTTGTATAAGGTCCCAAAATATTAAAATAAAAATGGTCTAGATTCTAATTACAATGGATATATCAATACAAATTAAAGAAATACTTATTCTATTTTCCAAGAAAATAAATCTCAAATATTTTAAAGTTTATGTGATAAAGATTATAAATTTCATTTAACTAATAAAATTCATATTCTTCTCACTATAGTGGCAATATCTACTATTCCTTTCTATCATATAACCTGGAAAATAGATTATAATCATTTAAAAATAATATTTCTTTATAAGATTGTATATAGTTCAATTTTTAACATCAGGATGAATCATCATTGATCCTTTGTTTTTTATTCCCCAGAATCATATTCTTGAATATAATGCTAATTAGAACATATTTTATACATATTTTTTAATATCAGATGTATAATAGTTGATATTACCATCCATTATTAGAAAAAATTAATGATTTTTCTATTCATTACATCATAATGATCATTTTAGGTATGAATCTTCAATGGATTATGAAAAATAAATAGCCAGAAAATAAAATGTTATTTCTATAAAATAGAAATATTTCATGAAAAAAAAAACCACATAATCCATAATGTCCCTTAAAAATATCCTAAAAAATATTTGACATGTGGTATCCTTAAAAATATTTCAAATATAGTACATTTCATCATAGGCTTGGGAAATTAAAGCATAAGAAGGGGTGGGATCAAAATGTCACTATGTAAAAAATATAATCGAATAAACCATGGCATAAATATGGAATTGATATTATGGATGAAATATGTACACAACATAAAGCCAAAATTAACTAAAAACTAAGATTATTCTATATATATATATATTATAATAAATGAAAACAATAATAACAATAATATTGATGTTTTAATAACAGAAATTATAATTCATAGAATATAAAACTTGTTTTCTAACACTTTTCCCAGACATTCTATAATTTTTCAAGACCATAATTAATACATAATGGTTAATTGGATAGGAATACATCAAGTATTCAATAAATTTTTTTCATAGGAGACCTTTTAATGAATCAAAAAGACATATAATTTCATACTCTACCCTTCGTGTGGTTATTTCTAATGCATTCCCGACAACAGTTGGAAATACTTTTTATACCATCACCTATGTGATATCTTAGCTAATAGAACTATGGTTATCTATAAAAATTATTGTTTTGAAATGTTAATATATTATCAAACTGTTCTAGAATTTAATAATAATAAAGAATATCAATACATTCTCCATGTTCATAAAAGGGATAACATGATTATTACTCGTCCAGAGAATGGAGGTGGATATTAAAACAATACATAGTCGTCTAATAAAAATTTATTCATATTGGAATAATAATATAATAAATTCTAATAAATTTCCTTGTATAATAAATAAGGCAATGTGATCATAACCCATCTTGGGTAAGTATGTGGATGTTTAAATAATACATGTTAAATTTTTTTCTAATTGTTCATATGGATATGAAAGAATATAGAACCCTAATAATTTTCCCCAAGATGGTGGAGTTATATTTTTTTAGTTTGACAGAATCCAATATGAATTATTTAAAATGTTATATTCATACCTTACAAATCAATGAGAGTAAATATTAGTAAACACTAGATGATACGATTATAATAAATCAATATAAATTAGGTGGGTGGTTTCCAAATAACATTTCCCCAATTTGAGAAAGGTTACCTATAGTAATTTCAAGCTGAATAGAAAAATCCATTTCAAAAAATAATACATATAATAATATCCCAAAATATAGGATCAATAGTCAAATTGACCAGAGTTCAATACCCAAAATGATAAAAAAAATATTACTCTAAATCACGAATAAAAAGATTCATTATTGTAATTCCTTTTAAGATTTATATGGGATATAGAAAAAAAATAACACTAAGAAAAAAATTAACTCTAAGTTAAATTTAAAATTTATATTTCACATTCAAATGTAACTTTTCAGAAAAAATATTTGAGATCCAACAAAAAATTAATTTAAAAAAATATACATCTCTAATAGATCTTTGAAAACCTACTAAATTCATATTTTTAAAATTATGTGAGTACTAAAACTCTTGAGTAAGTGAAAGAAAACCACCTATTTATTATTTTAAAAATACCATTTCTTAAAAATATCATTGTAACATGAGCAAAAATATTAATTTTATGAAAAAATAATTTTACAAAATATGATTATAAAATATCATATAAATAATTTTTTTGGTGGGAAAACAGAAGAATGTAAAGTTAAATTTCAAGTATACACATTATTACAACATGAAAAGATATTTGAGTTATCAATATCCCTCATAGGGAAATAATCTATATGAATCATGAAAATAATCAAAACCAAATTAATTAATGTTGAGTTTCAATACTTTTTTTTACTAATATCGAAAAAATGAATAAATAAAAATATTATAATGGAATATGAATTTCCTATTAAATAACATGAAATATAAAGTGTATGATAAAATAATATACATGGGATATATATATACACAATTCAAAGAAAACCATTATTAATTGAATATATTACACTTGGATTAATCATAATCGAACGAATACATCTCTTTTGTCTTTCAAAACTATCAAATAAAAAACTCTTGAAAGATATGGGTATAAATTGCAATTAAAAAACAAAGATTATATTTTAATTCGTGATATTATATCTATAATAGGGTTTTTATATATAACATTAATAAAATTAGATGCATAATACCAAACACATCTCAAAGTGAAACAATTGAGATGACCCCCTTACCTTAATCCAAATTTATTCTACCCATTCTCCAAATTCCCTCAATTATTAAATTAGGTTCATTAGTTACATACCCATGAACCTTATAAATATATATAAACATTTATATACATTATTTATAAAAATTATATTAATATATATACATATTAATTAGTAGGTTTTTTCAATTTATTATAATCGATTCGATGTAATCATTATCGATTTGAAACATTTTTATAAAAATTTCATTTGTGTATATACTTTTTAAAAATTTAATTATTCTTAGATAATATATGTTCATAGAATATCTATTACAAGATATTTTATGAGCCTATAATCTCATTTTTGACATTTCTTTTATGAACCTTGAGTTGAAAATCTACCATTAGCATGTTTTGATGCCTCATAATGAACCTACGTGGATTTCATAATTAATGACATAAATATTTATATAACCTTACCCAAACAAGAAAAAATATTTTGTAAATATTTAAATCAATGATTTCTTGTAAATAATATTCTATATCCATTAATGATATAAATTCATAGTATAGTTCATGTTAGTTGTTAGATAAACCAAAACATAAACCTATTATCAGTAATTGATGATTTGGTGTATTTTAGATGTACTATAATTATATTAGAAGCATAATGGTCATATTTGGTTTTTATAAATTTGATATAAGATAATTATAAATATTTATAAAGATAATATTGTTTATATAAGGTCATACATAGAATTAATAGATTACTTTCTCTTTATAATGCTCATTTAAATGATTTAAAAAACAATAATCATTTATTGATTGAATCACTAATATGGTTTCCAACATTTCATTCAAAAACAATAATTATATAATAAAAATAATATTTTTCCCTTAATCCAATCATAATTACCATCAATATATAGACATTATAGAATGATAAATTAAAATTAATTGTTCCATGATGGCCGTAGTCCACATGTACACAAGGATAATTATTTCATTTTCTATAGAATGGGTTAAATGTGTAACATGGTTTATTTAATAATAGTAAAAAAATGATATGAATATCATAATAATTTATTAAATTACCTTTTTACTACATCCTTTTAATGTTGTGAAGGAGAATGAAACACATCTCATCATGGAGGTAGTAGTCCGCATAATGAAGAAATTATGGATTAATTTTTCATCCAAGTAATTGGAAAATGTGAATACTGATTATTAACATAGAAAATACAATTCATTAAATAACCAGTAGATATTTAATTAAATAATTATTAGATACAATAAATGAAAAATAATGAAAGAAAATAAATATTTTAAGTAAAAAAATTTCTCTCATTGAGAACGTTTATAATTCCTTGTAAGATCCCTTATAGATGGATGTCATAAGATAATCTAATGTAACCAAAATATTAAGTGATAGAAATAATATTATACGAGATGAATAAAGTGGGTTTTTATATATGAATCAAAATTTTTAATTGTCTTGATGTTTTGGTGATATTATCTTTTATAATTTGTGAGAATAAGGTTTTTGTAAATTTTCCAACTTAATATAAGGAGAGAACGTATTAACCATTTAATATGGATCAAAAATTTTGAAGTAATTTAATTGGGATGATATAAGGGTAATACACACATTATCCCCTCAAATAAACCCATGTTTTAAACATGTTAGAGTCTCATTACTCTTTGATTCTTTACCTTTACCATTCAATCTTTTATTTTGGTAACAATTTTTTATCAAACGTAACATAATAAGTATGAATAAAATGAAACTAGAACATAATAAAATTTTTATAGAATATAATAAAAAAATCTGAAATCTATATCATTTCTATCAATTTATTATTTTTATAAAAATAAATTTTAAAATAAAAATTAAAAACTTACTAAAAACTATTCTTGGGAACCTATTACATGGATTTTAATATATAAAATATGTAATTGTTGATTAAAACAATAAATTTTAAATATATAAAATTACAAATGTAATTTTTTTGGTTTTACATAAATGCTTCATGAATTTCCAATACATATCTATATTCAAATAGTATCATAAAAAATATTTTATTTGTGAAAATAGTATTTTCATCTAAAAAATAATATTTAAAAATCATCCAGAAAAATCATATTAAGATTATATTTTTATGATTAAACAAAAAATCTATTTCATTTTCTCAAAATTAAATTTCTAAAATTCAGTAATCTTATATTTCTAAATAATCCAAATTTTTTTTAAAAAATGTTCAAATCGTAAAATATATTTTCCAAATGTTAAATACAAATTATTTTTATTTATTATAAATTGCTAATTATTTATTTTTATTTAATTTTTTACATTCTCAGTATATTTTTTTATTATCTAATATTAATATACATAAATTCTTCATAAAAAATACAAAACCTCATAAAATATATTATTAATCATAAAATTATTTCTTTTGTTTTATATATAAAAATTTAATTTCCATTAAATTAAATGTATCCAATTTTTATTTTATAATTATTTTATAATTTGGATATTAATATTTATTTCCACTTATTAAATTGATAGGTTTTAGTGGTTATATATAATTGTTCAATTTTTTTGCAAAAAATATATTGCAATTTAATTTTAATTCACCATTCCATTTGTAATAGGTTATCAAACACATTGAATTATTTAGAGGTAATCATATATTAGTATTTTTTGGTGTAACAAAGTTTATCCATTTTCACCATCTAAGAATGTTTTTCAAAAACATTATTCATTAAGTTTTGTGACTGATATTTCGATTCCCTAGACCTATTCTCTCCTATCAGCTTTTATAAACACATACATAACATACTAGTTTTAATAAAAATTTTATATTCTAGGACATATCAATCCAATAAACACATGACTTAAAAGAATTATTTTCCTTACAAATATTCTCACGAATAGATAGGATTAGATATTATGAGAAATATAATAAACGATAATCCAATAATGCCAACTTCTTTCTCAAATATTGGATGTTATTATAACTATATAAAAATATACATAATCTATAACTATTCATTAACATCCTCCTTAAATTTTTAACACAAGATATCCTAAAAGTCATATCATGTGTATTACATCTCTTTATATACTAGGTAATTGAAACAAAATAATGGGGTGAGGTCAAATTCCCAGCAAGGAAAAAAATAACTTCATATAAATAAAATATAATAATGGTATTCATAATATGTTTAGAAAAAATAATACAAAAATTCAATAATAAAAAATAGCTGATAACATGGTATATCAATGATAATATATATAAATAAGGATATAAAAATTATTGACCCTATATTGATGGAATTTATAATGAAAGAAATCAAAAATACATTTTCATGGCAATATTTCTTTGAAATATAATTATATGGGGATATTTATAATCAAATCCCAAGTTATTTCATATCATGAGAATTTTTCATACATCATGTGGCCGCATAATATATATACCCACCTTTTACTAGATTGATATAATGCATTCAATATATGTGTCAACAAGATATTTAATACCATTGAGTACAAAACACCTAGATATGTTAAAAAATAATTATCCATAAAATATATAATGTTAATAAATAATAATCATGTGTTAGTTGTTAATAATTATTATGAATGTAATTACTTCCTAAACAATAAATAAACATTCATTCTAGTTTAACATATTCTAATGAAAATTTTATTAGAAGATATTTTCATAGTGTATATGGTAATGTGTTTATAGTAAAATCAAAACTAAACATTAATTATTATAATACATCTAGAGGAATACGTTATATTTGTTCAAAAGAACATATCCCATGTGTAACAATGTAAACCTATATGTACATTGAAAAAAATTTAAACTAACCCTAAAAAACAACGCGTCATATATTATGACAAAATATAGGATCAATAGTCAAATTGTTTGATAATCTAAGTTCATTATCCCAAATGATTATCACATATATTATTTAATATTTCTTGAAACCTAAAAAGGATTAAGGTAAAAAAACTTAAAATTCTAATGGAAATGTATTTCAATTATTAAAAGATCTTTAAAAAATATTTATATCATTAATATAAAATAAAAAATTATATTTCATTTTCAATGATAACATGTGGAAGATAGATGTGAAATATTTTTAAAACCATTAATTTGAAATATATTATCAAATAAAGGAAGCATGAAAAGGTGTAAATTTTATCTTGGAGAAATGAGTACTGGAAGAGAATACATATTATGGTGAATGGGAAACACATAACAAATTTTTTTAATTAAAAATGTTCAATACTCAAACTAAAAAAAGATTAAAATCATTATTTTATATCAAGAAATATATTCCACTATAATGGAAGATAAATTACCATAAAATGAAATATTTTAATGGGATAACCCATGCATGTAATAAATATGTTCATGATGAAACAATTTAACTATTTTAATTGAGTCTGGATTTATCAATATTCATTACAAGATACATAATACATGATATATTAAATATTTCCCAAAGGGGTGTTAAGTTATAGGAATCTTAATATTGAATATAAAATATAATATATTCAAATGGTTGAATATAACCAACTTATGCGAAATAATTACAATATAAATGATCATAACCCAATGAATTGGAAATTGAGTTACCAAAAATAAATGCATTATGGTAACAACTATGTTAAACCCCATTTAATTAAAAGAAACCAACTTGGATAAGTGGTTACCTTTCATTAAAAAATTATATCATAAATTTACATAAATGGATAAATAATATACCTTTGATTGTAAAACATATTATAAAACATAAACATGTACCATGGAATTATCCTTTTGACAAATAACATATCCAACATGAGTAACATTTTAATCAATACCCTTTGCAAGAGAGGGAAGTTAATTGAAATTCAATACTAGGATATAAAGTTAATTCCTGATATACTAAATCAAATAGGTAATATATAAACCTCATAAATTAAATTAGTTTTATATTCTCATACAAGACTCAAAGAGATGAATTTGAGATGAAAACACATACCTCAATCATGAATTATTATTAAATTTCACCACAAAAAATAAATAATGAAATTCATTCCATTATATACATACCCAAGAATGTTATTAATTAGTATATCCATTTATATTTCTCATTTATTATCCTTATACACACACATGTGAGTGCTCGTTCACACACACACACAAATATATATATAAGATAGTTTCTTTTAATTTTCAACAGCAGTAGTAAGTATTCTTTATTTCCTTGTACTAGTTTCTAAAATAATATGTAACTATATGTTATTTTCATAAATTAAATAATTCCTAAATTATATAATGTTTATGAATACATGTTAAAATTCATTTTATAATTATATAATCTCATTGAATAGTAGTTTTTATTTCCATCATTTAGGTTGAAGTTGGCAATGAGTGTGTTTTGATGATTATTAATGAGTGATGGGTAATTTATTAATTAACAAGATAATTATCTATACAACATTACCAAAACATAAATAATATTAAATTTTTTTATCACAATATAATAGTAAATGATTTATTATTTTCATTCATTATATAAATTTATAGTATTGTTCAAGTATGAGGTAACACAAACCAAAATAATAAATTACAGTGATGAACGAATGATTATGATGTGGTTTAGTTGTAACATTATAATAATAAAAGATTAATGATCATATTTGTTTCTAATTAATGTGATATATATATTAATTATAACAAAATATAAAAATTATATGGATTATAAAAATTCTTTACAAGGAAATATGAACCATATAAATGATTTAACTAATGATGAATGTTTCTTCATCATATCCTTAAATAGGTCTCAATTTTTTCATATAAAATATTATTGATATCATAAACATCATATTTATCCACAAAAAACATTATCATAATCATCAACATAAGGCAGTAGTGAAAATATAATACATTATTCAATGGGGGATTTTTTCCAAACTTACACATAGATTATGATGTCATTTCCATAAAATGGTTGGAATGATTAAAATATTTTATTGATTCAAAATAATAAATCTTATATAATTATACATATTTATTATTAAATTTCACTTTTATAACATCCTTATAATGTGGTTATGGAAAATTAATCAAATTGCATCATGTAGATGATAGTATGTGCAATACAAAAATAATGGATTCATTTTATTCAAATAAAAATAGAAAATTTTATTAATGAATATTCAAGTAGAATAATAAAATTAAATATATAAACAATACAGTTTTAAATAAATATGGATTTAAACATTAGAATTTGAATATAAAAATAGAAAATAAATTATTTATGTTAAAATGATTACTCATGTTGGGAACCTTGATATTTCATTGGAAGATCCCATGGAAATTAGTGAAATAAATTAATCACTTCTGATTAGAAGTTAAAATTGTTAACTAGTATTATAGTAATATTTAAAAAATAGTTTCAAGAGGGAACATAATTATTAGGAGTTTCTTGATGGTTTGGTAAGAGGACCCATTAAGAAGTGGTGATAAAGTTTTTTTTAAAATATTTAAAATTTATATACATAGAGTGTTTTTTAAATAAATCAAATGACTCTTAAAATAGACAATAATTGAGTGAAGAGTGAGATATATTTTATAATGTTTTAACTATTGAATTATAAATTTATTTTAACACGTTTCTATCCCATTTACTATTAAATTATTACCTTTTACATTTATTCTTTTATTAGGGTAAATTGAATTTAAGTAAGGCAACAAAATCATTATTCGTGAAAAAATTATTTTCCACATTAGATAATTTTTACACAGTTATTCAAAACATTATTTGTTTTCAATTTTTTTAATTTATAATATTAATAATAATTAATTTTCAAATAAAAAATGATAATTTATTACAAAAAAATAATTATAAAATATTATTTATGTTCTCAAATATGAAATAAGTGTTTTAAAATTGAAATAGTATCCAACCAAATAATTAATAAATAAATATTAAATATATTTGTTAAATTTTACTCATATATCAATAAAATTATTCCAAGAACCATAGTGTTTTAATTTCAATGGATATTTGGATACATAAATTGATAATACATAAATGAACTACAACATTTCCCTATTATGTTAAATACAGTTAGATCCCTTCATTAACATTTTATAAATAATACATTTTCTCAAAACCTGGGGAAGTTTAACATAATAATTAGTGTTCTTAATATCCTAGTAGGGGAAAACATAATAGATATAAATTTATGAACATAATTGATCTTATGATAAAAATATCAATATGAAAAATTTCATTATAATATACAAATATCCTACCTAAATATTCGAGGATATTTATTCATGAATCCTTGTATAAGGAATTTTTACAAAAAATTATGTTATTCCTAAGTGTGATAAATCATTAATAACTAATCATGTTCCTCGATATACTAACATAAAAGAGGGTATAAATTTGTTTTATTTACAGAAAAAATAAACTCACTTAAATATTTAATATTCAATCCCATTTCGACCATTGTGGAAAAAGTAAAATAATATAAATGAATAATTGATCAATTATAATATTCTATTTGGAATAACTTCCAAAATATTTATTTTTTCATCTCTAATGATTATATGAACTCATTAACCTCTTATAAATTTTCAACTCCATTATCATTATGAAATTTATTGATTTTCTATAACGTATCCACATATATTTGGATTATAACATAGAAACCCACACATTGTATATAATGGAACCACCTATCACATAGAAATAATCTATTCATAAGTATTCATAAATTTCATGATAAATTATAAAATTTCCTTAAAACATAACCCATAGAAAAGAAAACATGATTCATTAATAGTTAACCAATAAAATAATAAAATATTAGTTAAATGAATAAAGATGTTAAATTTTAATCATCTTCCCTATGATATATTGGAAACATCAAAGGATGTTTTTATAAATTAAAATTCCCTAAAAAAAGTGATGAAACATTTCAACATGAAACTATATTTTTCAGTTTGAAATAATTTTATTCAATAAAAAGTATCCAATAATTTACGGAAACATATGATTTATAAAGAACCATGGGAACATATAAATTAATCACCAAAGAAACTCATATTCATTATGAAGGGGAAATACATTCATGTGGTGTACATTTAAATAAAAAATTCTTTCTTATTTTTCGGTAATAATTAAAATGTATATCATATGGGAAAAGATGAAGACTATATTAAAAAATTTATATAAAATTTAAAAAATTGGTAAAACTAGCATTAATAAAACTTTTTATAATTTTTAAAATGTTCCAAAATTTATTTTAAAGAAAATATAGACATTGAAGAAAACATTCTATGATCAAGATAAAATGTAAGATAGTTTTATTATAAGAATTTTTTTTGTATCAAGATTAATTAATTATTGAAAAATTATGATTAAACATATAAGATCCATAAATAACTAGTGTATAAAAAAATTAATATGACATTAGATAGATAGAGAATTTAATTTTATCATTAGAAATTATGAATACCGAATCCTGGGAAAAATGATATTGAATCATAAAACCCTTACTTATTTAGCTAATTCTTATTAATAACACCCATCAATGAAATAAACATAAATTAATAAATTAATAATATAAATATATGTATATCAAGGATAAAATATCTAAATGAGGTAGTACATAAACTATATTAAAATGATACGTATATAATATAACCAATGTCCCAATAAAGACATTTTGAGATGACAAATCCCTACCAATCTAACAAATTTCAAATAAAAAACCATTAGATCAAATATTTTGAAATGTAAATTTATAAAAATGTAATTAATAAGGTTACATAGAATAAAACATCAAATTATTTTTACATACAATACATAAATGTGAAAGGTGAGAAACCTTTATCATGTCACAATGAAGCAGAATTAAGACAATGAACCCTTATATATTTTGTGATTTTTTTTAAATTATGGTTATTTCAATATTGAAATTAATATTTTTATTTAACTCTAATTAAATCATTTATTATTTAAAAAATGAATTAATGGATTGTATATAATCCATATAATGTAGTCATTTTCATTCTTAATATATTAATTAATTTTTAAATTCAAAATGCACTTTGTTTTATTGCACTCATTTGTTATAAGATTTTCTTAAAAAGATAACTTTTTAAATCAAGAGAGAATTTAATTTTATTAAATGAATTTAATTATTATATTCATGAGTCAAAATATTATTCTGATTATTATTTTTTTATAATTTTTAAAAAAATTTTACCTTTAAATAAATAATGAAATGTATTAATTTTATTAATAATTTAATTCTATTTTATTGTATTTTTAATTTCAATCATTTCATTTGTCTAAATTTAAAATGTAATTTATTATTTATAATAAAAATAAATGTAATTATTGTTTTTAAAATTTCATTCATATTTCAAATTATAATATAAAATTATTTATATAAAGGGATTTTTTTCTTGAAAAACATGTTTTTGAATTTGTTTATTCTGATTTTATTTTATATTAAAGTATATGATTTTTTTATTTTGAAAATTAGATTCCAAATTTCAAATCATCAGGCCTAAATTAATGTGTCTATTTTATTTTGGGAAAATATATATAGTAACCTTAGTAATTTTCATTACCACAGTAATGGGTAAATCTGGTATTTTAGTTTAGAAATAAATTTGAAATATTAAATTACCTAAAAGCATAAATAAATCTTAATTGATTAGTATATGTCAACCATAATCATCCACATGTCAAATTAATGAACAATCGGGGCTTTGTGGTTTAGATTATGACCATTATAGTGTTATATTTAAATAAATATCAAACTTGTCCCACTATTGTTCTAAATATTTATAATATTTGTAATATGGATATATAAAATGGATACTTTAAAAAGTAAATTGTATTTGTAAATATATAATATTTATATTCATCCTAGTAATTTATTTATAATTTTTAATAATGAAGTATATACATTAAATTCTTACTCAACATTGATGATATAGTTATTAAAATAATGGAAGAAAGTTACATTAAAAATATAAAATGAAATATAATATGATCTAATTAATGAAAAAAATATTTTTTCATATAACCATGATATTTTTGGGATCTTTTAAAATAATATTTTAAATTAAATTTTTTAAATTTATTTTATTAAAGCAATATTAATGAATAGTTCATAAAAATGACATTATGGATATTTTATTGTAAATAACATTATATTAGATTATATAAATTTATAAAAAATCATAAAATTATCAATTTTATTAGGATAATGTTTTAAATATCAACCATAGTCCATTTATGGGATTTTTTTTTTCATTTTATGGTAACTATATTTACCCATAATCAATAACCATCAATTTTTTATGATTAGAGTTAATGGGGTTAAAACCAAATGATATTGATAGAAATATAGTGAAAAAAATATAATATTTCTTAGATGATGGTATTTCATTGCATCATTTTCTTAGCTTTAAAATAAATACCTTTTGATTGATTCAGAATTTGAAACTTATTTATTTAAAGATTTTTAGAAATGACTTGAGTTCGTCTCCACTCTCTTATAAAAGAGAAATACTTTTTACAATTTATTCACATATAAACAACCATTTATATATAATAATACGTTGTATAATATATTTCTATAATACATACACACATTATAGAGGTTTTGTTTTAGGTATATTATCACTCCAAGAGGTATTAATGTGTTATAAAAAAGGTATTTTCTAAAGAGCATGAAGATAATGAAAATACATGAGTAGTTGGACTCAAGTTGATAGAAATTTTACAAAAAAATATCTCTATAAAGAGTCCCCTAAAACTCACTTTTTTAAAATTACATATTTTATAAATATTTTTTCAGGACTTTTTATACTTTTCTTTTATCATTGTTTAAAGTGATTTTCACGATGACTGATTTTTTACAAGTCAGTTTGAAAGGAATCCTTTTTTCATTTTAAATAAAGAGTTACTTTGTGAATTTTTTAAAAACATATAGAATGAATGTTTTTATTCAAATTATAAATAATTAATTTCATCCTTCCATCATGTCACATTAGGGCTATAAAATATCCTCTAAAACATTCCATGGGGTTTTGAATAAAAATGATTTTGTTATAATGAGTGTAGATTTTCAATTTTCAAAGTCATTTTTAAATGAAAAATTGTATATTAATGTTCGAATGTGTTTTTATTTAAAAGAGTATTTAATATGGATTTATTATTAAATTATGAGATAAAAAATTGTTTTATATGGTAATTTATCATTATATGTGAAACACATGAGCCTGATATATCATATACAATGATTTGAGCCCCATTTTAGCTCACACACGAACCTGATATAGCTTCATGATGGGAGTACCAAGACATCACTAGGTGAGACCATTAATGATTTCAGTGTGATAAAATAGTGAACCAATTAAATAGGTAATGTCCCTTATTATTATAAGAAAAAAATGGGATAGTTATGGAGGGTATTCTCTAATGGATTTACCTGGGATCAAGTTATTTCAGATTGAGGATTAAAAGGCTTATGAAAATGATGCACTATGTTGCAAGAATTTTTTTTAGTTTCATGCAAATGGTTTTAATTATTTTATTAGAGATATATGTATTTTTTCATGTTAATATTATTTATTCATAGAATATTAATCCAAAGGTAAATATTTTATGGCTTTTATATTTTTCACTATACTAATGAATTTATTATTTCTATCAATTACTATGATTTAGGTTCTTATTACATGTTTTAAATGTTTTTATTGTTATTTAATAATGAGTAATGACTTGTATGAGATCATTCATCAAAATTTTAAAGATATATAATGAAATGAAAACATGATTCTTTTTAATATATTTTTTTTTTGAAAAAATGGATACTGAGTATATGTTTCAAATCATTATATATATGATTTTATAATGTATGAGTTATGAAATATTTCAAAAAATTTATAAAGGCAACAAATTATTTAATTTTAGAGAATGACTTTTTGATAGAAAACAAAATATTTTTTAATATTTATAGTTGGGTCCTTACAATAGGTAGTAGAGAATGATTTAAATAACTTTAAATATAATGATATTTTTAGGTGAGTTTATATTAAGAGTTATGGATACCTTCATAAGTTTTTAATTTTAATTTTTATTATATTTTTAATTTATTTAAAACTTATTTTAGGTATTCTATTATTAAATATCCAGATACATTTATTTTTGAGGTAATTATGGTTTATTTCATTTTGGGATGAAAAATGAACGTCTTGATATTTCATTTGAGGGTAAAATATTTAACAAATGATTAATATATTAAAGTTATTTGGAGGATCATTCTCACATTTCTATTAATGTTATACAAAATATAGATTAAGAAAATGACATCTTATAGGTTTGGCGGCAACCTGTGTCATCCAGAAAGGTCGTAAGACTTAAACCCACAACCAAATGGTGACACGGGTGTATCTCTTACAATAGGCCTACATGATGTATTTCTTTGCATAAAATTTTTATATTAGTAAATGATTTTACAGATGAAGACTAATTTGATTTTTTGGAAATACGTTTTTTTCTTATAAAGAACCCTTGATTGTAAATTGAACTTGTTATTAAGTGATTAGTGTTATTATGGAAGAAGATCAAATTATTTTGTGGGTAAAATTATATGATTAGGGTAAATATTATATAACTATATTATATTTTAGAAGTCTATATAGAATTATGTGTTCTAATAAAATATGATCATATTGTATCTTAATATTGATTTATGTGATTTGTGGAAATGATTAACATGTAATGGACATAATGTGATTATGGAAATTCATTAAAGTATGTGACTATTACAATGGATGATTATATAGAGATAAAAATAAAATTTATCTTGGAAGACTATGTTGTCATGTTCTTATGATTTTTTGGTTTCAATATTTTTCTAAAATAAATTTTTTTATAATTTTTTGTATTTATATATATTGAATGAACTAATGTTAACTTAGAGTATTATAATGGAATTTTGGGGATTAAAGTAGTTTTATTCATATGATATATTCATATTTATGAGAATTATATTTATATGTTCTAAATATATTGGTTCAGGTTTCTTCATATAGAATGCTAAAATCTGTATTTATTTATTTTAGTTTATTCTAGTTCTTCATGTAAAAAAACATATTTATACTCATCATTTAGAGAAAAAAGATTATTTTTTAGTGGGAAATGATTTAAGGATGAAATTATTCTTTTTATGTAAGTATATTTATTTATATTTTTAACATAGTTAGTAAAAAAATTCCTCAACTCTATGAAATAGATCTTGAAAAAATGTTACTTTTTTATTTTTTTATCGATAAATAAATTACCTTTTAACCCATCCCAGATTTACAATTTTGTGGTGGTTAACATTATCTATACCACGTTCTATATTAAAATAATTCACTAATTGGGTGAAACATTTTACTCCATATCCTTGTTTTTACTTTCTGCTATTTTTCACATATTTTTTAATTTATTATGTGCTATCTGAGGTGTCCTTGATACTTTCCATTCACTCTTATGAAGAAATATTTATTAATGCTTTTTATGTTGTGGGATTTCAATAATGGTATATTGAAAATTCAACCAATACTTATCAAGCCATAGTTAAAAATTATGTGTACATAACTCCTAGAATGGATTTATTATCCTTGGTTATAATAGAATAAATCAATTTAATATTCTAAAATTATTTAGTGATTTTTATTAAACATATATTATGTAATTATGAAAATCAAAAGTGATATTGTTTTATTGAAATTATTTCTTATGAATTTGTATTGAAAATTTAATTTTTAATATTATTGAATTTTAATTTAAAATATTGATGTTTATTTCTGAACTCAAAGAATAAAAAATATTTAAGGATGAATTTTTGTGAATTTTATGAAAATATTTATTTTTAAATAAATATTGTAGATTAAATTTTTTATTGAGAACAATTTTTAATATTCAAGTAATTTAAAATTTATTTTATTATACATATATGTTTTAAATTTTCATTTATTAATTAAAATTGAAACAATTCAATTTTAGTTATTGAAATTTATTTTAAATTGAATTTAGAATAATAACATTTTAAATTTAAAATGACAATTTTTTTTTAAAAAAAATAAACTATTTCACTTTTCATTTTTATATTTTTATTTCAAAAAAAACCTATTATATATATTATTTAAATTTTTAAAAAATGATTCCATATTTGCAATTATTGAGTCACTATTAAGTATATGGATACCTTTTATTTTTGGATAATCGTAATATTAACATTAATAATTTTTATTACCATTATGAAGGGAAATTTGGGTTATTTATGTAAAAAAATAAAATCATATGAACTAAAAAATGAACAAAAAAATACCTAAATATTATTTTAATAGTATATGTTGAGCATACTAATCCAATAGACGAATTTAGGACCATGATAGTATTTTATTCAATGAAATCTATAACATGTGACACTCTTGTTTTTAACAAATATAATATTTATAATATGGGGTTATAAAAATGATATATTTTATTATAAAGGATATTTTGAAATCAGAAATTATTATCTTTAGCATAATTATTAATTTTCAATTTTTAGTGATCAAATAATTACCAAAAATATTAACTCATTACTAACATAATAGTTATTCAATTAAATGACAAATGCAATATATGATATTAAACATATTAATATTAATGAAATTTGAGATAGTTAATATAATATAATAATTTTATAGAAGAACATTACATGTTGGGTATGTGTTAAAATAATATTTTTAATTAATTTTTTTTATATTTTTAATATTGAAGATAAATAAAATAAAAGTTATTTGAATTTACGTTATGGATATTTTATTTTTAAAATATATTATTAAATTATATTAAACTCTAAAATATATTAAATTACATATGCTAAATGTGATTCATTTGTAAATATAAAAAATGTTCAATTTATGGGTATTTTATCATTTTTTAGTAAGTACATTAACCCTCAACAAATAAACATCCATGTTTTCATAGTAATAGTTAAAGGCAATAAAATCAAAATATAAGGGTATAAATATTTTCAAAACATGTATAATTTCTATTTTATTAGTTTTTTATACATATCCCTATATAATACCCAAAATAAGTGACTTTTTCTCCATTTATAATTGGAAATTAATTTATATTAATTAAATATTTTTTAAAATGCCATGTGTTCCCCTTCCTTATCTTATTAATGATAACATCATCTTTTCTTCTTATCATAAATACAATACCCATTTAGTTCGGCCAATAACTTCAAAAATCCCTTCCTTGAATCCCTAAAAACTTTATAGAGGTATTTATTTAAGAATTATAGTCTCTTATATTTATAAATTTGTTATGAAATATAATTTTGACAAATGAAGAGATGATAAAGAATGTACATGGAATGTCAGACTGAAGGTAATGGACTCTCTATTAAAAATTATATTATTATATATTTCTTAAAAATATAATTTTAATCATCATTCCTGCTTTCAAAAATAATGTTTAATTTCTTACTATTCATTTATTATTGTTTAAATTAATTATTACTATTATAAAATTTTTGGAAAACTGTTTGGAAGAAATATTTTTCTTCATTTTCCAAAAAAGGTACATCGTGTATTATCTGAAAAAAATCTGAGGAATTTGTTTATCATATACGACATGAGTGGATTTTACCGCATTTGAGTTACCATAATTATTTAATGTTAATTTTATAACATTCCATGGGATTTTAAAAGAAAATGGTTATATTATGAATGTGTAGTTTTTCAATTTTAAAATTCATTTTTAAATGAAAATGGTATTAATATATCCAATTGTGTATTTAATTATAATATTTTTAAAATGGTTTTATGGGAAAAAGGTTAAAAAATATTTTTTTATATGGTACTTGGGAATTATATATTAAATGTGTTCATATTATGTAGCTAATATGAAGGGTTAATAGCTATTAAAACTTATGGGTGAGACCAATATAGTTTATAGGTTGGGAGCACCCATATAGAGCCAGGTTAACCCATAATAGCATTGGGTAATGTACCATTTCTTTTGAGGTAAGAATGAGGGAGTTACTGAAGTGTTTCTTTTATATATTCAATAAGGTTTCAGCCATTTCTCAAACTAGTTTAATATGTGTTATAAATATGATTCATTGTGTTGATAAAAATGGATTTTATTTCCTTTATTTAGTTTTTAACAATTTTTTATGGGATAAATGTGGTTTAGTTTTTATTAGTAAATGATCTATCTAATTATCTCAAAAAAATTGATAAATGTAAATATTTTAAGACATTTTTTTACCATGCTAACGAATTCATTAATTTTATTCATATTACTAATATTTTCATAATCATCCCGTGTTTTAAAAATTTATTCATAAGGATTCACTGATGAGTTAGTACATGGATGAGGTAAAGAATTAAAAATTTGATGATATTTTATTAAATAAAAACATGTTTCATTTTAATATTTTTATTTGGTAGGAAAAATGGAAACCTAATAGAATTTTAAATTTTTTTAATATATTTTGTTTTATAATATATTATTTATGATGAAATTCTATAATAATCTAAGTAAAAAATATCCTCAAATATAATAGAATGTGTTTCCCACATAAAATTCAATATTACATAAAGTTTAAGGCTGCTTCTTTACAATAATTATAACACAAATTTCATATATGATCATTAAATATAAACTTGTTTCCTTCCATGAAATTAAAAAATAATAAATAAATCATATCACTTCATGGGGGTGGTATTCCACGCGTACAGATGAGTGACCCTATCATTTACCAATGTATCAGAAGCTAAGAAGGTATAAAAGATACTATAATTAAATAAAATCAATTATTATATAAATATCATATATAGACATTAAATACATCATTCTAACATATAATTAATGATTTCTATGGAGAATTAATCTTATATCTTTGTGGAGGTGCTAATCCACATATCTAAAAAATGATACATATATTTCACATTTGATATATAAGGGGTATAAATGGATATAAATTAATCCTAATAACATCTGATTATATTTTTATACTATATTAATCATTTTTATCGATATGATATGTTGAGATATGGTTTAACGAGAAAAAAATTTGAATGAGTTGCATAATATTTACACCTCTTCATTGAGGGACCCCCATTATCTTACACCTGAAGACGCAAATGTTTAGTCATGAAGAAAAACCATAAGGTATAGGTATAAGATAATGAACAAATTTTCTTATTTTAGAAATTATTTTTTGACGATTAATATTCAATTGTATTCTATAAGGTATGAGATGATATTCCCTATTATAAGTGAGGGTATGGACGTGTATGTATTTTCAAATAAAATTTCAATCATAAATGATCACATTTAGGGGAAAGTGGAACCAAATGAAAAAATATTCTAAATCAAGAAAATATAACATTTAAAATATTTAATAATTAAAAATTATAAAACATTGGGTTTTAACCATACAATTATCTCGTAATTTAAACCCTAGTAAACCCAATTTAACAATAACTATGGTAACAAAATTTTATTTTTTACACTTTTAAAAACTACCCTAAAATAAAAATTCATTAAAAAATATATTATTCATTCTGATTGCAAATATAGAATCCAGATTATTCAATTCAATTTATATATTTTCTAGTATCTAATTTTATATAATTTTGAAAATGACAACAGAAACAAATTTTAGAAACATGATTTTTTAGCATAAAATATAATTTAAATCCCTTCCATTCAACGTAAAAACCATTAAGTGAATATTGAGACATATTATTGAAAATTTAATCTATAAATTTTATTAAATGATTAATTTTTAGTTTATTACACTTTTTTATGATAAAAACCCATTTCATGCGCAAAATTGTTTTCTGGAAAAGAAATTTGATTATAAATAAAATTAACTTATACAAAAATTAACAATTACATTGATTTATATTTAATTAATTAGATTATTTCTAATTAAACGTTAGGTATGTTACTGTAATATAAAATTAATAACACAATGCGACTTTTACTTGAGAAGAAATGAATCATTTTACAACATTGGGTATTTTAAACTATTTGTTGAAAAAAATTCATTTTTAAAAAATCATATAAAATCACACTAAGATAATGATAACATGATAATTTAAAAATATAAAAATAAGTAATCATAGAGAATTTTTAAAAATAACATAAAATAATTTAAATTTTCTTGTAAAAAAATTATTAAAAACTATTTTGAATGAAACTTAAACTTTGAAGCAGAAAATGACTATTTAAAATTGAGTACCTTTTTACAAGGAATTAATCGAAAAATTTGAATTATTTAAACAAATTATACATATTTTCATATTATTATAGTTACTATCCATACCCCACAATTCAATGTAAATATTATAAACTTTTATTGTATCAAGGTTCATTTAGACTCAAAGTTTTATGTAACGAAAAATATTAAACAATTGAAATATATATAACAAAAAGTATATTTTAAATCTAAATATATTACAATCTAGCAACACAAATAAATTATGTCATATAAACTTTTTTCCCAATAATAAAAGTGTCAATATTGAAAAATATATTTCTGGAAATCAAACATTTTACTAACGAACTATAAAACATCGTTTTAAATGAAGATGTGGGAAACAAAAATGTGATCTATATTAACTGGGATTTTTGTTCTATGATAAAAAACATTATTGGGAAGTGAAAATATGGATTTTATGGATAGTGATAATATCAAAATAATAACATAGGGAGATATATAACATGGTCATTTTAATGTTAATGATAAAAAACCATAAATGATTTTGGGGTGAAGTGGAACATCAATACATTATAAATAAATGAAAAAAGGAAAATATTTCCTTTTTGAAGAACCTTTTTACTATAGTTGAGGAATTTATTTATCAGGGAATATGAGAAATAATTCAAACATTTTTTCCCATTTCACAATCATAATTTCATCATTTATTATTAAATAAATTAATTTTTACCTCTATCGCATTACATACTACATGAAATGAATATTAAAAATGAATTTTTATATAATGGATGACTGAAATTAAATTTTAATCAATAATAATATACATCAAATAAAAATTAATATTTTATTTTTCATATAAATATCAAATAAAAAAAATGTCCTGATTATGTTATCTAATATAGATAAATTATCATAATATTAGATATTATATTAATCATTATAACCTCATCAATAACACCCAATGTTCAATTTAATACATTTCATAAATAATTTATCTTAAAAATCATATAAAATATGTTGAAACATAATCCAATACCAATAAAGTATGAATGGTTTGATCACATATTCTATTTCCATGATAAACATTAACATTTATCCCTATAAAACATAAAGTAACTCTTAATGGAACATACACATCAAGTTAATAACATAATCATATATTCTTCTAAACATGATAATTATCAGAATCACCATAAAACCTATTTTGAAACATATATTAACATAATAAATTTACACTATCCACATTCCTCAAATAAATTAGAAGACTATCGAATATATTCAAAAAATCCAAAAATGTAATAAACATCATAAATGATAACATAAATGACCTTTTCACTAAATCACTTATAGATTTCAATGATAATAACACTATCCAATTTTATTTATCAATATCTATAAACTCTTTATACCTACTTATAATTATCACATCAACATTGGGAACATAATAAGTGTTATTTATCCCTTAATACCATGTTTTTCGAAAATACAACCTTACTTGTATTACACTCTTCTATGTTATCAATTTTATTTAACATATTTTTAAAAATAATTAAAGAATAAGTGATATAGATCCTTACTTATGATTTTTTGATAGTTATAACTACAATATCATCAATAAAACACTTCTATAATATAAGTATCAATTGTGAATTCAAAGAATATTTAATCATTTCACATGAATAACTATTATAGAAAATGAACTTCCTTAGTCACATGAGTTATTAAATGGATTGGGGAATTTTATCAAATAATGACCATATTCCCAACACGTAAGACATTGAACTGTAACTAGAACATTGGGATGTAAATTATTTCAATCCATTAGATAATCCATTTTTACATGAATATTTATTACTGTATTTTATTATTTTTAATAGAAATAATAAATTCTCATTCCATTGATACATTTATCCATTTTAATCTTCTAGTATTCTCTTCATGTAGAAATATGAATATTGTTCCCTTATAATTTTCATCAAACAGAATTTCATAAATATTTGGTTCAGCTAAAAACTCACATATCTTCTGTTTTTTTTAATCACATAATAAGATAAATGGATAGGTGAAATAAAAATATCTCACATTACATCTCCTATATTATTTGATTTTCCATATGTAAAATCATTCCATGGTATGTTACATTCTACTATAACATAATTCCACAAGGATTCATGTAATAGATAAATTCAATATCAATGTATAAGAATAAATAATGAGTGATCATTTAGTCATGAAAAATTATCCATTGAATTTCTCGACAGGGACACATTATTTTCCACTTATGACACCATAATTTTGAAAAAGGGATTCCATGTTCATTATCTTTCAAATCCTTCACAATGGTTCATAAATAGAATTTTATTTATCTAAATGCTATCCCATATGACTTTTTTAGTAGGTTAACAGTAAGGAATCATTAACTATGAAATACAATATTGTTTTACATACACTCAACCAACTCCTTTTGGGGTTATTACACCTAAATTCATCCCTTCCAAATCCATATATACATGTAGTATTAAAAATTTATGTAAACATTTGGATCAAAACACTCTATTATTTACAGTAACATGGGATATTATCCAATACTTATTCTAATACCAATGGTTATCACTAATGGTTTCTCATCATATTTTATAAAAATAACTAAAACATTCTCTTATACCAACAATATAGCCTAATCCTTTAAATTTAAAAAATAAATGTTATTAGAATAATATTTATTTCATATTATTATGATCCATGTCATCACAGTAAATGATTAGTGTCTTTGAAAACATAGATACCTAAAAAATTATTAGAAAAATGATCTACATAATTTCCCTAATATGTTCTTCATAACTAGAACACACTAAACAAATTATATGTAAAACCTATCCTCATACACTATTGAAGGGTAATATAAGAAAGGGTGAGTTGATATTCCAAATTGGGTTAAATAGATATAATTTGATGACCATATATGAGAATTAGGAAACAATATGGGTATGATAACATTATCATAATATAAAATTTTTATACAAAAATTATTAAATATCCTTATTCATGAATCCTGGAATAATAATTTTTCAAAAAGAAATAATGAATCATAAGTGTGAAAAATAATCAATAAGAAAATTTTTTCTATTTCAACATATCATAGGAAAAAGGCACATGTTTGTGTCATTCACATATGTATAGAAAACCACATTATATGTCATAGTTCTCCCACGCGAGTATTATTTTTTAAAATTCACATAATAAAAATTCACACCTGGTCGTTTCCAAAATTCTATTAGGAGTATCTTTCATCTAGTTAAT
Organism: Viscum album; assembly: GCA_963277665.1. Taxonomy (NCBI): domain Eukaryota; kingdom Viridiplantae; phylum Streptophyta; class Magnoliopsida; order Santalales; family Viscaceae; genus Viscum; species Viscum album. Next base: position 405,491,359 of record OY728129.1, on the reverse strand, counting down.
TATTTCATCTATTAGGAGTTTATTAAATATATTATATCTTAGTAGTTTCTCAACTCTTTGATCATTACCCAATGAATTCGAGATCTATGACAAACCTACCCCATACTTGGTTTATAACAAATCCACATATCATTGTTTTAAAATGGAACAACCCATCACATTCTCATAATAAATTTTAATTTATTACACAATATTATGAAATCATTTATAATTTCATAAACACTTAACCCATGGAAATGAAAATTATTTTAATATATATTCATCATCATAATCATATACCATCCACATAAGTAATAAATATTTTAAAATTGGATCATATCCCCAGTAAATCATAAGAAACCCCAAAGGATGTTGTTATATATGAAAATACATTTTAACATTTCCATAAAACATATCTTGAGAAAAATGACCATTAATGTTCAAAACAATTTTTTTAAAATTAATAATGTATAAAATTTAATAGGAAAAATTATATTTCTAAATAACTATGGAAACATATAAATAATATTTATATAAATTATTATTTTCTATGGTTGGGAAATTCATTCATGTGTTTTATTATAAAATAAAAAATAAATTTTCATTCTTATTAAAATAGAAAAAGTAACTCATTGAGAAAATGATAGGAATATTCCTATAACATTTTTAAAAAATATTAATTCAAGGGTATAATTGAATTTTATAAATATCTATGGAGTATTAAAAACAATACTCATAAAATGTTAATGAAAATATAGATAATGAATAAAATATTACACATCGAATAGAGAAATTAAGATAGTTTTCAAAAAAACCATTATTTGGGTATCATGTGAGATTAAAGAGAGTACAAAGAAAGGATAATATATAATCTTTTCAAATAACTAGAGTATTGTTATATACAAAATAACTGGGAGAGATATATCATATTAGTTAATTTTTATAATTTATGTGTAAGAAATCCAAGTGAAATTGCTAATGTAACATATAACCCTTGAAGATTTCAAAATGTTTCATATATAAACCCCATGCAAGAAATAACATCAAATGAAAAATTTAATGCCTTTAAAATTGGTATATAAGAACTAGAATGTATCAATGGGTAAGTATATAAAACACAAAAAAGAAGAGAGGTGTATAACATAACATATTTCCTATAAAAGACTATTTGAGATAATAAACCCCTACCACATTGATAATTTTCAAATAAAAACACCTTGAAGGAAACAATTTGATTTTCAACATAATAATACTTGAATTAAAAATTATAAATATTCTAACATGTAAAATTAATATTATATTTTCCTCATCAACAAACATCATAGAATTATATCAAACATGTTTCAATGAAACAAAATTGAGATGAAGAACCATAATAATTTTAAATTTTCTTAATCCAATGTAATTAGGTGATTAGGAATAATACCTTTATATAATTAAATTTAATATGATAATAGAGTATTGAAAAATATATACATGGGTAAAATATAAAACATATAAATAATTAATTACTTTCGAACATTGAAACATTTCTAAATGTTATTTTTGATGAATCCCTAAAATTATACGGAACATGATTTTTAAGTTCCCTAACATTGTAAAAACAAGTTTTCATTTTATTAAAATTCAGTTCTAGAATCATATTCATATATATAATTTCATATATGATCAAATTATATCATTTTAACAAACATTTTTATAAATTATACGTTAATGTTATAATTTCATATGTTAATTGATTAATTTTTCAATTATTTTTTAGTTCATCAGTTGATAGAGCAAATAGTTCACAAAAATTTACATTTAATTTCAATTTTTAACCCCAAAAGTGTGATTTTAGAAGAAATTATCACATTTCATGATTTTAGTTAAATTTTGAGCTCAATTGGAAAATGGTTTATTTTGAATTTTAACTATTTTATGTATTTTTTTATTTAGGCTATAAAATATTATATAATAATCCAAATCGGGAATTTATTTCTTCTTATGATTTCATACATCATGAGATTAATTTCATTCTTCTAAACACTAAGCTAAATCCTACATTTTTAATCCCAAAATGAGCTCACAAGTTGATCTTTAAAAATTGTTCATAGATCTAGAGAGTTTTTATAGTGATATCATACATCATAATAGCCCAGCCCAAATGAGATGAAATTTAGAGAATGGGTGCGAAAGAAACTTATTAATAACTTTTTTTAAGGTGTACACACATGAATTAGAAATTTTCAATGTCATTAATACATGGGAAACTAGTGAGATATAATATGGAGAGTCTGAACGGTAGGATTAAATTCACGAAGTGATACAAGAATAAATATCTCTAAAGCTGAATAAGACATTGATATTTGGAGGATAGATGTGAAATACATTACTTAAAAACTTTTATATTGGATTATATGTGTGAATCATCCAATTAATTGGTCAAATACATTCAAATATTTGGAGGACAGAATATGGAACCAAAAATATCCTTCGTCACCAATAAAAAAAGGTGAAACCCTTCTTTCCAAACCATACAAGGAACTATGGAGGAGATCTACATCGCAGGAGGCCATCTACTGGAGACTTCTACCACATTTATTTTTCTTTATTTTTTTTATGTAGTTTCCAATTGTAATTTAGATTTCTAAAAAATTCAGGAATTCTAAACACTGTTGCACCATTTTATTCATATTCTTTTAATTCTTCTTGTTTTTATTATAATAATATTAATAATAAATAAAATTAAAATTATTATTATAATTATTATTTTATCTTTATTTATAACTCATATATTTCTTTTATTTTATTATTTTATATTATGTTTTCTATATCCTTCTACTCTTCTTTATAATCTTACCATCATGATCTTTTACCATAAAATATGACGGGCTAGCCCGAGGATTGTCTTAGGAGAGGTATGTATAAATTTTATTTATTCATTGCTTAATTTCTTATGTTTATTAAGATTGTGATTGAAAATACTAACAATTCATAGGTGTGGATATCATCCACCATGAAAAAAAATATTTTCTATTTTTTAAATCATTCCACTTCCTTCTATTGAATACAAGATCATCATAAGACATGGTTGAGTCATTCAGTAGTTAAAATGAAATATGACATATCTAGTTCTTCGATGATCTGACACTCTCAATCAAGGTGTAACATTATCCTAGATTATAGGAGGTGATGGAATTAATATTTATAAAATCATTCAATATTTCAAATCACAAAATGAATGAAAAGTAATTCATGAATGAGAAATCATAATTGAAGTGAATAAAATAATTTAATCACTAAAAAGGAATAATGATGGAACCCACAAACCAAACCATAAAGGCAATGTTTTTTCTTTACTAATTACATTATTTCATTTCATGTTTCTCTATAGTATATTACATTTAATGTACATTAAATTACTAGATTAAATAAAAAAATAAGTTGTTTATGTGGATTAAATAATGTTAGTAAACAATAGAACACTCCTCAACTAAGATGACCATGGTTAGATTTTGTGATTCATTTGAAAAATAATTCTCTTATATCATGCCCTGTGATAGGCGTGCGTCAAAACTGCCACCATTTTTATGGAGCTAATCAGTAGTTTATTTACCTTTTCTATTTTCACATAATAGATATATCTTAATTTTTATTAAAACATAAAAAAAATATTCATTTCAATGATTTATTCAAGTGATGGTTTTTTCAAAAAGTGGTACAATTATTAACTAGGGAATGCATAAGAAATAGACTATACTCAGGAGGCCCTCCAAAGAAGAGATGATACACTTATGATAATGGTAAAAAAGAAAATAATCATAATAACAAGGATCTCACATGATAATTTGATGGCCATGCCTGATGATCTCAGATCTGACAAAAAAATATTTGAGGTCAAGAAGTAAGTGCCACTAGTTTTCTCAAATTTCACTATATAAATCTTAGAATATGAGGTGAAACATTAGTAATATCAATAGATCAGCCATTTTAAGAAACATATTCAAGATAAACATGATGAGATAGAGTGGATTCATGAGCAGGGAGGCTTACCTTCTAAGCGACATATGTGAGATCAATATGATCTCATTGAATTTTGGAATGAGTATGAGGGATAAAATGATCCACCAATTCTATTCACATAAGAAGAGACAACACCACTTTAATTGTCTCTATCCATGTAAGAGGAGGAATCTATCCAATGGTGGAGCCAAACCACCCACCTCCATCCATTGATATCCCACTTCAAGACAAACTAATCATTTAAGTAAAGATTGAACCAAAACTTACTCATGGAGATGATCTTCTTTTAAATTCTTTCAATTATCATTTCATTCAAGCTGATTTTATTATCACACCTTATGATTTTAAATTTTCAGATTCAGTCAATCCTTTATTTACCTTAGAGGAGGACAAAGAAATAACACATTCACCATTTATGGAACACATAGGGATTCTGTACATTATTGAACATGAATTTGAGAAAGAAGAGGTGGAAGTATATATAGCTAATCCCGATGAATCCAATATATAAGATTCGTAATCTGAAAGGGGGAATTAAGATTTATATTATTCATCTTTAAATTCAGTTGAATTAAAATTAAATTCTAAAACTATTTTGTAAATTTCAATTCAATCATCCCTTATTAATCCAACACTAGAAAAAAAGCCTTCGAATAGGTAGAAACTCAAGAGGAGTAGGTTTTATTTTTCATCCGACCCATTCCATGAAGATTCTACCTTTTTGTGGTGGGGGTGGATCTAGTGTACTATAAACATTGAATTCTCACAAACAAGAAATAATAAGCACAATCCAAGAAAATACACATGTGGTTGTTAAAGCCTAATAAGATCCACCCACCATCAGATTATGGATAAAAGCTAGTATTTCCCTCCAGAGGAAGTTACAATTCTAGTCCCACTTGGGGGATCATACCAATATTTATCTTAACATCTTTATAGTATATTAAATTTCAATGTTTTGAATTTATATTTCTGTTTCATTATTAGGATTATTTCAGTATGCAACGAACTTTAACATATCTATTGGACCTTAAATGACTTTATCCTTATAATAAATGGAGTAATTATATATTTTGGACCATGATGGAATAAGGAAAGCCCAAAAAATAGAGTAATATTAGAAAATATTTATTTAAATTGGTCTTTGATTTTTATATTTATATTTTAAAATCATTTCATTTTTTCCAACAATATGTTTTTATTATTAAAGGTAACATTTCATATCCAAACATTAATTATTCTTTACATAGCTTTACTAAGAGAAATGAGTTTCTTAAAAATCATGTGATGACATGTATTATAATTCAAAAATTGTGAGACAGAATGATTAAAATAAATAATTTAATTATTAAGGTGAGGAATGAATATTAAAATAAGGAATCGTGGTTTAAGGAAATTAATTGATTCTTATAAATAAAATTTCATTACCATTTTTCATGATTTTAATTTGTAAAATTAAAGTGAATTTATTTGTTATTGTTAATCATTCCGTTAGTGATTTTTCAGTGTCATAATTCCCATTACTGAGAGGATTTATACACTATGTACTTTCTATTTTATTATTGAGTCTGTTTCGTGAGGGATCTTGGGACATCACACCTGCAAGAAGTTGCATTTGCATTTACAATGTTATGATTATACAAAAAAAATCAATGGATTGATGAATCTTTTGATAAAAAATATTATTAAATTACCACCATTACATCATTATTTCATTAGTCCATAGAGACCACAATTGATATTAATATCCATGAACCATGTTTCAAGACACTTTTTTCCATTCCTACACTACTCTTGGTATTTTAATTGATTATTTAAAGTTGATGTTTCGTGTATAAGGGATTCACAGTGGAAGAGATGAAATTAATTGTAAGGAAATGGTGTGGGGGTGATATTGTGTTAATAAAGAATGGGTTTTTGAATCATAAACTATACTTAATTGATTTCCATTATTGAAAGAAAAAAATAATAACAACAAGGAATGGGTTGTATCTTACAAGAAATCAAAATCAACATCACTGGACGAATGAATTTTATCACATGTGGTTAGGTGGAGGTTTTAAGTTATATTCTGTGAATAAATTTTGAAAAATAAAAAAGATACTCCGAAAAAGTAAAAAGGTATATAAAATTTACAGAAGGTTCACAGCATTTATTATGGATTCATTATTCATATCATTTTCATTGAGTTTTGAGGAAATGGGATTACTATATTAAGGTGTAGAATTTAATTACTCATGTATTTTTGAATGAATTTATTATACTTAAGTGATAAACCACCCTAGTGGTACTTAGTTTTCAAACAAAATTTCCCACATACCTTAATCCCCCGCGTCATTTGGACCGTCAATGAAAGACCTCGTGATTTTATGTGATTTTTTCCATTACAAAGTGAAGAAAATAGTAACTTTAAAATCATATGGATAAGGAGCATGGTCTAATTATATGAGGATAAATCCACCTAAATTGTATCATGATATATGAATGAAAATATTCAAGTGGGGTAAATCATGACATGGCATGTTTAGTGATAAATAATTGGGGAGCATGAATGAATAAGAGGGGAAGTTTCATAATTATTAACAGGGGAAAAGTAAAATACACGAGTTTATTATTTCTTTTAAAATTAAGAAATTTAATTGATAATTTATGTGGGTTTTTGTAATTTCTTTGACATTGAATTTTTTTTGATTTTATTACTTTGAAATTTGAATAGTAGTAACACTGGTTCATTTTTAAATTTAATGTCGCAATATTATGCATGATGATAGGAATGTATTTAATGTGGGGGAATTGAAAGAGCTTATCTTTTCTTCATTTTATATGTGCATTTAAATTATTAAATCCTCATAATTTATTAATTTGATCTGATTTAAAATAATTTTGTATTTATGGTGTGTTTTGTGATACAAGGTGAAAAATGGTTAACTTTAGAAATTAACTATTTTCATCTATATTTTATTATTTTGACAATAACATTTAAAATATATATCTAATTTATAAAATTATTTTATCTAATTTTATAAAATTCATTTAATTAAACATTTTCTTCAGATACAAGACATGATTCGAATATATAGAGCCCTTAAAAATCAATGAAGTTGAAAAACCTTCCTAGAGAATATTGTGGACCCCACCCCCATAACTGAAGCATACCATGGGCTACACATCTCCAATTGTGGTGATACAACCTAGAATTGAGGAGATACACATAGATTAGTTTCATAAATATATTTCACGGTGTTATGAAATCCTTAAGGTGGACATAGAAAGATTTAAATTGAATACACATTTCTAGAATTATCATGTAGAAAAAGTTATACTCAATATTTATTTCATTACTTCCTATATCAATGTCAAATTAATTTGAAATTTGGTGGGAATGAGGAAAATTAAATTTTGGGCAACCTAAAAATACGGAACCATTGATTGATTTAATGTATGGTAGTAGAAACATGAGTCATCTTTCAAAAGATAGATTCTAGAGGGGATGTTGTTTCACATGTTTCATTACTTATAGTATTTTTTTATTCTTCTAAATGTGGTTTTATATTCAAAGTAATTTTAATTTAATTTATTTTATATAAAATCTGTTTCATTCTTGGTTATGATATTTTTTCCTTTATCTACCCACACACCCTCTTTTTATCTCCATATTCTTTTCATTCTTCTTTCCTTATCTTCTATTTTTAGTTTGTGATTTCATGTTTGTGTATCTATTCTTCTTTTATTATCCTCATTATTGTTATTTTTATTATTTTATTTTATTTGTATCTTATTTATCATCATACCACTTTGATATCATTCTCTAAAAATTGATGGGGGTAATATGAGTCTTGGCCCAGGGGAGGAAAATGGTAATTCCATTTATTTTATGCTTAATTTCTTACATTTCATTAAGATTGTGAGAAGAAAGAGTAATAGTTCATGTGTGTGGTGATCATCCACCACAACAATGAACTAGAACTCATTTCTATTATTTTATTAAATATTTTCCCTCCCTTATACTAGATACAAGAAAATAATATGATGGATTTGAGCCTTTCAGTAGATGAAATGACATAATATTGAGCCAGGTCATGGAATATGTCACACTCTTGATTTAGGTGTATCATTAACTGTGATTATAGGAAGAGGTCTAATTAATATTCTTAGATGTATTTCATATTTCAGACCACTAAATAAAAGTATACTGATTCATTAATGAGAGCTCACAGCTAAATTATAATACCTAATTTATACACAATAAAAGATATTGGTAGAACTCAAAAACCAAACCATAAAATACATTTTTTGAAGAGAGGGTGAAAATCATTCATTATTCTTAATATGATTAAAATATTTACATTAAAATTTTTGGGATATATAGAGTTTATATAAATTTAATGGTATAATTTCATTATACTTTTACTTTGAATATAATTAATTTTTTCTTTAAGAGATAAAACACTTCCTTTGGTATAACTGTTGACATCAATTCATACCAACCTTAATACTTAGAGACATTTGATCCTTGACTACATTCGCTCATGATTTTAGGTTCTATCTGTGTTTGAGAAGTGGTGAATTTATTTCTTTTACAAGATCATTGATAAGTAGAACGTTCTTATGATATGATCATAACTATACTTGAATTATATCATGATTTAAGAGAGATAGGATTGGAAAAGTGTGGTATATCGTGATTTGACATGTTTAAATATAATAAATTGAATAATTTAAATTAATAAAAGGAGAAGGCCCAATAATTTTCAAAGGGGAAAGGTAAAAAACATAAATTTAAAAATTCTTTGAAAAAGGCGAAAATGAATTAATATTTTATATAGAATATGAATATATGATTTGAGGTTGATAATTGGTTGATTTTATTACATTAAAATTTTAATATTGATAAAATCAGTGCCCTCTGATTTTCAATGTTCAGATTTTATGTTTTAAGGAAGAAATGCTATATGTGTGGGGAAATTGAGAAAAAAATCATTAATTAATTTTAATTTTAATTTCAATGTTTTTAATCCCAATTTTTATTTATTTTAAGTGGAATTTTCACATTTTAGTATTTTAGTGGTATTTTGTACTCAATCCAAAAAATGGCCTATTTTGAATTTTAATTATTTTAAGTTATTTATCTTTTTAGGAGATAAATAATTCAATAACTATCAAAATCATGATGTTTTTTTTTATTTTAGGATTTAATACATCCTTGGAATCATTTCAAGTTTTGTGACCCAAAGCTAAATCAACCGTTCTGAATTCTTAAACCATCTGGAATGTTGGGCCTTCAAAACTATTAAAAGATATAGATACAATTAATGGTGGGGTCATATCTATAAATTAGGATTCCAAAATGTTTCTAAATTAGGATTAGAGATCTAAAAAACATTTTTAACAAATTTAATAAAGGCATCAAGATGTAAATTTTGGGTTTCAACGACATTAATGTATTGGAAACTGAATAAATGGAATTTGGAGAGAATGTCTGGATAGACTGAATTTTAGAAGTGAAAAGTGGATATTTTCTCTACAAAATGACAAATATTTTTAAATTTTTAGCTTAGACATTGAAGACATTACATAATAACATTCATGAATAATTCTTCAGACGAATATATTATTTAATGGGTCACCACGTGAAAATTTTCAAAGGACATATTCTGGTATTGAAAATCTCACTCCTCCCCTATAAATGGAGTTGAAACCCTCCTTGACAATCCATTTGGGCCACTATGTAGGATATCTCTAATGAGGGAGGCTGGATACTATAATATTTTCCCAAATTTCTTATTCTTCTTGATTTTTTTGTATTCTTTATTTTTTTGTTTTTAATTATAATTAACATTTCTAATAAAATCACGTATTATTAACATCATTCTACCATTTTTACCTTCTTCTTATCATCATTCATTTTTATTTATAATATCAATTATTATTATTATTATATTTATATTTATTATTATTATTTTGATATTATTTATTAATTATATAATTTATTACTTTTCTTTTTCTATTTTATTTTATCTCTCTTATTATTTTCTTCTTTATCATCTTCCAACAATGAGGTCTAACCCTAAAATATTATGGGCTAATCTAAGGCTTTTCCATGGGGAGGTAAGTGGAAATTCAATTCATTCTATTCTTAATTTAATATTTTTTTAAGTTTGTTATGGTCAAGAGTAAAAATGCATGCGTGTGATGATCATCCACCAAAATGGTGAACTCAGAATCATTTCAATTCTTTTGTTAAATATTTTCCCTCCATTATACTGGATAAAGGGTCATCATATGATAGAGTTTATCCATTTAGAAGATGAAATGACATTTTATAGATCTAAATATTCAAATATTTCACACTCTTGATCTAGGTGTAACATTAACCATAATTATAAAAGGAGGTGGAATTAAATTGATAAATTCATTCGAGATTTCAATCCAATAAATAAAATAATATTAATTAATGAACGATATCTGATAATTTAATTGTGAAACATAATTTAAACAGTGATAAGGAAAATGATGGTACCTATAAAATAAACCATAATGTCCAAGTTCGATATTCCCTAATTACATTTTATCGTTTCATGTTATTTTTATCTTTAATTTCATATAAAATACATTATATTAATAGATTAAATAAAAACATCTAAAATAAGTAGTTTAGATGAATTGGATTATGTGATTATACAACTAAGAATTCTCCTTAAGTGATATGACCTTGTTCAACCTCTTTTCTACTTTAGGGAAATTATTTTCTTCTTCTACTCCCTATGACAAGTGTGCATCCATAATTATGATCCTTGTACTTTGATCAGGATTCCTAAATCTAAATCATGTTAATCATGAATATATATATATATACACACACAATATATATAAATATATATCCATTCATATAATGAGGAAATGAAAATTGAATTATATTATAATGTGAAGAGGTTAAAATATAAGTACATATGATTAATGATTCCACTTTTTGATAGATAGAAGGAAAAAATATGAATGATAATTCACCTTCATAGAATCAATATCATATTAAAAATATAATATTTTTGCCTTAATTATTTCCTTATTACCATCCATGTAAATTAGAAATGATAGACTATAACATCAGTTCATAGAGGTGGTAGTCCGCATATACACAGAAGTGACACTATCATTTACTAATGGATTTGAAGGTAATATAGAATATTTGATTTTTTAATTACAGAATAATTAATATTATATATATATTATATATAAATATTATATCCATCATTATAACAGGCCATGAAATTTTGTGATGGAAAATGAATCATATTACCAAGTGGAGGTGGTAGTCCCCATAAAAGCACGAGTGATTCTTTTATATCCCATTTGAAGAAGAAGTGGTAGAAAATGGTTATTAAATTATCCTAATAAATTCTCATTATATTTATGATACTAGATTCAAATGTTTTTAGTGGATAAAATAGGTTTGGATAATATTTAACAATAAATATAATTGAATGTGCATGGTTTATATTTATACATATTCATTGAGAGGCCCCCTTGGGATTACCCCTTAAGACTCAATGGATTAATCTTCAGAGAATAAACTAACATATATAATAAAGGGAATGTTCATAACAATAATTTAGATTACTTCATAAGAGATATAGAAGGCTAAAATTGAAAAAACCCTAACCAAGTATCATAAGGTCAACTGTTACTTTATTAAACTGAAAAAATATACAAGTAATCAAATCATGAATGATCAAATAGTATATTAGTCATCAAAAAATTCATACATACTTGAATATCACATTATAATTCAAAATTTAACGTAAAAAATTATTTTATTCTAAAACACCATAATTCCTTTTATAATATTTTGTATATATCAATATTATTATTAAGGGAATGCATAATTTAAAAAATCCCATTAATAAATATAGAATAATATATATGGAAAGATTTATATATGAAAACAGTAGTCATTTAATCAGTAACTTGAGCATGTATGGTGGGAAGATGTGATGTTAAATAAATTCCATATAAATATATATATTATATTGAAACTTATCCATGGATATCATAACTAACCATATATTTTGATGGATATCAATAAATTATCTTATAATGTGGGAATGTATAATTTTGAAATTAATAAAAAAAATTCACATTCCATGAAATTTTATATAAATTGGTAAGTCATCTACTGAATAATCGTGCTAGTTTTTATCAAGAGACCTACTGATACATCATTGAGAAATAGTGAGATGCACCTATCACTTACTAAGTAAAATGAATTCCTTAGCTATATGGGGAGAAATATAAATTACATAAACAATAAAATTAAAAAATTACCAAACTAAATGTTAATAATTTTCCCAATGAATAGACACAGGAAATATCAATTTAAATTAATAATACGAATTGTATCAAAATATCACATCCCCGGTCAAATTGATCATAAATCATCATGATTAATGGTAAGAATATTATCATTAAAACATATCTCGAATAGATCATACATAAAATATGGTTCAATGTTATTGATGAATGTGAGTTCCATTAATAGTTCATAAAAACATTCTCGATGAAAACAATATTTACACATTAAAAATCACCATTTTAAAACATGTGGTTCAAAAAATATTTTGAATGAAATATTATTTTAAACAGACTGTATAAATATTTGAAGGACGAATTAAAATATTTAGTGGTCACGTTGATTTTTTTTGTACAATCTGAGTAAGTTAAGACAAAACTTTATTTCAAATTTTCATTAAAAAGTCAACATGTAAATTGTTAAAAAAGATAACAGAACATTTTGTTTAAATATAATTTTTTAAATTGAGATGTTTGAAAATATACATTTACTAAATAATTTTTTTAATATTGAAAACGATTTTTATTACTTTTTTGAAAAATATAGATATATAGGGAGAATAAATTTCGAATAAATATGGAAATAAATATAGTTTAGTAAAAATATTTTTTCTAAAAAATAGTAAATAGGAAAAAATAAGGAAATGAAACTATTAGTTTGAATGATATTGAATTATATTAGTATAATAAAATATATTTTAATTATGATAAAAATATCAAATACTTTCTCCAAGGGATACTTAAATATAATCAATCATGAATACAGATGAGATGGTGAAGTAAACCCTTACAACATTGGTAACTTTAGAATTGTATGCAACATTAAAGGAAGAACATCAAATTAAACTAAAAACTAAATGAATAATATGATATTAGAGATATAACATATCAATAGGTTAGTATATATACCATACCAAAATATAAGGGATGTATATTCTTATGCCGCATAGAAGTAAAAGTAATTCAATAAACCCTTAAAATGATGTTATCATTGATGTCAGAATTAATCAGTAAATAATTGTTTTTGAAGAATTAAAATAGTGGAAGTATTTCATTATTCATTTAAATGCCACTTCCCTCAAAATTATGGCATAAAATAATCCATGGATTGCAAGTTTATCATAACGAATGGAAATAGAGTTAGAAAACCACATACCTCTATTCTGACACCCTTTATAATTGATTAAAAAATATTTTTAATAAATATATAATCATTATAAATATATTAAATAATCATAATAATATATATTATACCATATATTGTTTTTAATTTTATTCCTTTATCATCAATTTATTAACAATTCCTTGTAAAAATAACTGATCCATCTAGTAAGTATTTTTTTCATGTATATATTGGTTTAGTAGTCTTGTTATTTTTACTATAGTCACAGTTCTATCATATATAGAATATTAATAATTATATCAATATCATATATATTGATTATTTTCATATGAGTTAAACATAATCAGATTAGATTAATCATTCATAGAGAGAGAAGGTCATACATACACATGAAAGATGTATCCATATATCAATGGATGGATCAATTAATGGTAAATAATAAGTATAAATTACAAAATAATTATTATATATTTATATATAATATATTCAAAAAATCAATCCCGTTTTACTTTCCATGTAAATATTGTGTGAAAATATAATCACATCACATCTTGAGTGAAGAGTCCACCAAACACACAAGAGATTTTATTGTATCCCCCAAGAAATAGGAAGTAAGAAGGTATATATGATATTACAATTAAATAAGTATATATTTTTTTACTAATATATTATATATAACATAAAATAGTAATTATATCACATCGTAAGAGGTGGGTATGGAAAATTAATTATGTCTATTTGTGAGGAAGTGTTCTGTCGAGCAAAGGATCTACAATTTTGTTTGACATTTGAGGGAAAAGGGATATGTATTGTAAGATACCAAACTTTTAAAGATATGAATTGGGCAATATCATAGGTACTATTTTTTCTTTTATTGTTGTTATAAGTTGGTTTAGGAATGTATATGTCCCATTTGGATTAATTTGTGTATGTTTTTTGGAGAGGGTTTGGGTAGTGGACACTTTCTGCATGGTTTTACTAAACCAAGAGTCATGACCCAAAAAACCATTGAAACCTATACATAGGGGGGTTTCCTAATTGGAGAACCATTTTTCAAAATTTTTATCCTCTTAGTAGTACCGGTGTAACCCCTAGGAGGAGGTTCTTAATTAATAAAAAATGTCCACCCACATATAGGAAACTATGTACATGGGCTTAATTATTCAATTTTTTTTTAATTCCAAACCCCCTTAGAATTCACCATATGTCGAACCAAAAACACTATATCATATTCCACTCAATCTTGATGGTTTAAGGATGAATTACTATTTCTCTCGAACAAAATTCTCAGTGAATCGAATATCATATTGATGAATCTTCTACTCTCTCAATTAGTGATTTTCTCTCTATCTCTCTTCCATCATACCTGATAAAGAAGAATGTTTTATTCTTTTTTGTGGAGGGTTTTGATCTTGGTTTAATTTTTTTAGTTCCAGTTGATCATGTTTCTTGGATTTTATTCAAGATCTTGTTCTTCAATAGGGGTTTGATTGTTCAGTTTCAATTTAGGGAATTTCTATGCGGTGATTTCTCATCAATGATCTCGAGGTGGGTGGTATAAATTGAAAATCACATACCCATGATTTAATTATGTGTGTGTAATAGTTAAATGTTTAATTTCCATGATTGGGACATTTAACATTAGATTAAATTGATTTATTTTAATTATCATGAGATAATGAATTTTGTTAAATTCAGGTCAATTAGATTATGTTTATTTAAATTAATAAATTGGTTATTTAATTAATAAAATACCATTATTGGGGGATTTATGGGATATAGGGATTGTGTAATTGGTTAATTAACTTTACTAATAATGAATTGAAAATTATAATTATGATATGGTTTTCTTAACATTAATGTATTAATGGGTTATATGATTTAAATAATCCAAACTGGTTTAAAGGTGAATTGTTCATATTATTCCATGTGATAAAATTAAAGAAACATGTTTGTTTTGATATGTTATAATGGTATAAAATGATGTGAAATTTTTATTATGGGGTTAATATTGATTAAAATTGGTTGATGTGGTACAAGTCATATATGTGAGACTGATTGATATACAAGTACTGGACATGGAGTGCTGATCCAAATACCCATACGTTTCGACTCATATACTAGTATTTAACTTGGACTAGTGATCTAAATACCCATATGACATTTAATGACATACGATTATTGGATGTCGACTCATTACCCATATACCAAAATGTTATTGACCAATTAACGGTGTGTGAGATAGGGACTAATGGTTCAAATTCTCATGGGGTGCTAGAAATAGTGTTCTAAGATCAAAATGATAGTAGTTGAGTTTGTTTCCCAGTATTAATAATATTAATTGAAGCGAAATGGATAATTAAATCCCATTAGATAAAAAATATTGAATTGAAAATGTTAACAGATCGGTCTCCACATTTAGATAAAGCTGGTATTGATTGTGCGGGTGTCCTCAGTAACCTGTGGGTTTATGTTGTTAAATAAATTATAATTGAACATGTATATGGTTTACCAGATTTCTTGTAATTTATTATTTATATGAATGAATACTATATTGTTGAACATATATTTTTTATATTTCACTAGTGGCGGCCTATTGATTTGTACTCAGAAAATACTTGGGATTCATGATCAGTATTTGAATAGACTTCATGTTTGTAGGATGAGATAAGGGCAAGATCCCTATGTTTAAAGAATAAGTCATGAGAGAGAATGGAGGAGGGAAGAAAAATTGGATTTTTGACCCAGTATGAGTATTATATCTTTAATTATTTTGGTTTTCCCTTAAACACATGAAAATTATAATCGTATTACAAATCTACTATTTTAGTTTAGATATTGTATTTAGTTTTGGTCATCTCATGATACTTGTATTATTCCAGTATTGGTTATTTATTGGTATATTTTTTATTCAGATCCTATGTTGTGATAATTTGATAAAGAGGTTATAGTCTCCTTATTATTGATATTAGACCTTCACTTCTAGTTGGTAGTCTCTAGCGTAAGGGGAGGTGCGCTAGAGGTTATTTGACTTACTAGATCAGGGCATCGATGTCTGGCTCTGGGGAAAAGATGTCACATTGATATATGGAATTACATTAAAATAAAAGAATATAAGCATATGTGCTATATTTTTGTGATGAAATAAACAAATTTTAATGAAATTTTATCTTGTTTTAAAATAAATGAAACAAAAATGCTTGGTTAAGAAAGTTACCTCTTTTCAAAACAACCCCATAGGGAATATATAAAAACCATTCCTATAATAAAATTAGGATAAAAGAAAAGACACTGAGATATTGATAGATATATAAGGAAGGTATTTGGATTGTTTTTTCTATAAAAAAAGTTTTTTAGTGTATAAAAGAGAGGAAATGGGGTGGCCTTTTATATGTTACGATGATGATATAGTTGGGATGTTTTGAAAAGAATATATTATTCCCATGTTTTTCACTCCCCATGTTGATCAAAAATTATCCTCCCATAAAAATTGATGATATATTTTCTAAATTTGGAAATATAACTGTAAATAAAAAAATTAGGCCATTTTTATCGGTTATCTTGTCAGTTTAACCAACACGTAAAACCATTTTCATCTTCAATGAAAAAATTAATTTTAACTATCTTCACTATTCATTATGGTCAAAAATCAATATGAAATTATTATATGCAATTAATTTTTGTGTTTCCAAATTCATAATCCATTTTATCGAATTCAATGAATAGATGTTTTAATGTTTAAAGAAAAAAACCCACAAGCACAAGGAAAATGTGTTATATAATAAATATGTTTTCAAAAGTATGAAATGTTGTTCTATAAAAATTAAACATAAAATTGATTTAAATTTAACAAATTAGACTAAATATAATTTAATATTACTAATTTAAATTTTAAAATAATTTAAAAATAAAATGGAACTTGTAATTTTTTTAGAGAAAAGTAATTTTTCAATAAAAATAAATTTTCTTGTTTATTCAAGGAAATATTAATATTTTCATAAAATTCACAGAAATATAATCATAGTTATTTTTTAATTTTAATTTAAAGAAAATTAATAATTTTTTGATATATAAATTCATAAATTTTTAAAAAAATAATGTTATTAAAATTGTGAACGAATAATTTAAACATGTTTTTAGAAAAATGTTATTTTTAGTATAATATTGGGTATATTCTTATCTCATCGTTCAAAAATATATTAGATTAATTATTTTTTTTTAAAATTATTATATAAATAATTTTAATTAAAATCATTCTCTAATATTTAAAAATATAATTATTAATACAAAAACAAATTTTCTTCATAAAAATTTTTTTTTAGAAAAATATTTCCTTTACTTTCAAATGATCGTTATTTATATTTCAAATAAAATGATATCCAAATAATTTAATTTATATATGTGTAAAAATATGTTTATAAAAATTTATAAACTACTATTCATACTTGAATATTTAATGGATAGGTTATAATAGTTACATTTGAAATCTCATATATTCAATTTCGTTTAAACTCAGTGGTGTATGTAATGCAAGCTATAAAAAATTACATTTATCTAAAAGGAAATATATTCTAAAATCATTTGGTTTTATATTTGACAACATTATAAAAATTAAACCCTTAAACTTTAATATCTATCATCAATGGTTAAACTTTTTTAAAAACCCAAAATCACATTAATGGATAAAAAAAGTCCCTTTAAATAGAAAAGTGGGGAACACATAATATTCCTGAAATAACACAATACAATATTCCATGATACATATAACATTAGTTGAAAATTAATATATGGGTATGGAAGATGAAAATAACTCCCAAATACTAATGGAGGGTGTTATAGAATATGTTTTGTTAAATTAATTGTCAACAATACTATAAGTCTATAATGAGTTAATTGACCATTGATCATAAAAAATAATAGTAAAAGAATAAAATTTTTATGTCAATATAATGTTCCTAATGTTGAGGGATTCTTGTAGTATCTTGAAAATGATCATGTACAAATTTATTTTACCGATTTATTTCCATTTTATTTAAATAATTTCAAATTTTTTATGATTCAATCAACTTAAGCATCACCTATTACTCCATGAAATGATGATGGATTTATTACGTCTAATGTACAAAAATTTAATTTTAATGAATCATATGATCCATAATTCAATACATATTGCTCTTAATATTTACCAAAACAATTAAGGATAACATAATTTACCCAATAATACCCATAATTAAACATAACCCATTCCATAATAATTTAACCATAAAGATATTCTAAAAAATTTCTGACCAAATTAAAACCCAAAAAAAATGAAATATTTGATAAAACATTTCTCCCTATAATACAAAATGTTTTTCATTATATCACATTCTAGACATGTGAATACATTGATCATATGTTCTCTCGGAACATGTTGTAACATGAATTACAATAAGAACATAATTAAATCATTCATTATTTCAAAAATAGCACATTCTCACCATTCCTTAAATAAAACCATAGATTATTGAATATATTCAATACATTCAAAAGTACAATAAACTCCATAAAATCTAACATAATCCACATTCTCATAAAATTATTAATCAGTTCCATTTTCAAAAATACTAAACCATTTTCATTATCGTAATACATCAACTCTTTAGCACTATTACATCTGAACCTTTTACAACAATTTAATGTAATATTTTCCCTTAATCATGTGTTATCCAAAATTAATGCATTATTATTTATAATTTTTCTTTTTTATTGGTACATTTTAATTTCTTATTTAAAATAAATAATGTGAAACTATAATATTATAACCCTAATACATTTTACAAAACATTAAAGAATAAAATCATTGAAAAATACTTATATAACATAATTCTTCAATCCATTTCACTTGCACATTATTCATTTTGCTACAATTTTAGTAATATCATTAGCTTGAGATTAAACATTCAGCTTATTTTGGGGTATATTACCTTTATTTTTGGGGTATTATTTCAAGTATTTCTCTATCTAGTTAGTGTTTAATTATTAGAAACTATAGGTTTTTTATTACCAATTAATTTAGGAACATGACAATATTTCACTCCACAAATGAAGAAAACACACACTCCATTCAATAATTTTTTTTGGGTGTTTCTTTCCATAATTAAATCATGTGGGATAATTATTCTTTACCATCACCACCTATCTATTTTATTAGTCTTATTATTCACTGTAAAGACAAGGAAATTCGGTGGAATTTGTTTTTTAAATACAAGGGAATTTTATGAGTCCGAAGTTTCTGACAGCACCTGATTCTGAGGCCTGGTATGCCCAGAATCAATTACAGAAGTTTTGTTCAGGTATGTTTTGTAAACATACGTGTATGATTTTATAAATTTGGAACCGAAGCTCCGAATTGAAATCAGAGAACACCGTTGAACTCACAGCACCGATATTCGCTTAACGAGACATTAACCGCAGCTGCGTTTTATCGAGAGCGGAAGTTAATTTTGGGGGTTTTCTAAATAAATTAAATAAAAGTATGACTAACATATTTTTATGTAAGTGGTGGATTATTCCACAAAGGGGAAGTTGGAGGTGGGGCCCACCCCCACATAACCTCCCATATGAAAATATTTTGTGGTGGGGCCCACACAAGCTTAACCCCCATTTAATCCCCTTGAAATCACCATAAATGGGGGAGCTATTGAACTTCCCATTAATGTGCCAACACTCCCTTGTAATTAATTAATTAAGTCCCTTGAAATTCTTGCCATCTCCCTACATTTAATTAATTGAACCAACTTAAGTATGTTTAATTATTTTGAAATCATTCCAACAATTAAAATTTGGGATAAGATTATTTTATTTTGGTTGGAATAAGATTTGTTGGGAGAAAAAACGAGAGGAGGAGATCTTGGTAGAGCTTGGATAACACTTGGAGGAAGCTCTCGACAGCAATCATTCATCCAGCGAGGAACATGAAGAACATGAAGAACCCCCTTTCTCTCCAATGAAAAACGATGTACTTATCTTCATCCTTCTTCAACTGGGGCAAGATAGGGATGCATCGCTATCTTCGAGGTACACAAACGGTGTCGACCCGACTCATCTTCATTGAGCTTCTCTTCCTCCGATATTAATAGTATGACATCCGTCTCCCGCGACATCTATCCTCCGCGACTCTGTCATTGATCACCGAAATTGGAGTAGGGGAAATTGGATTTTTTATGTAAGAGTTATACTCTCTTTTCTTCATCATGTGTTGTGCTCTTGATGTCGAATGTTAACACAGTAATGACAAAGGTTCGGACCGCATGAACACGGTCCGACCCTCCCGCCCCCCACTTCCCTTTGTTGTTGTGCTAATTGTGTTGACGATGGAGTCGGAGTCGGTAGGGTACGGTGTCGTTGCCACATACTAGAGGATGGGGACCGCGACCATGAGGGCGGCGAAGGACGGAAGAAGCGGCAACGTCGGCGAACGGAGGTAGCGACGACAATGGTGACGGTATGGAAGGACTGGCGGCCACTCGAGCCGCCCGGTCTGCAGAGCGACCGACCGACCAATCAGGTCGGCCCGCTGTAGAACCCTGGTGCCCACAAACGCTGCATGGAGGAGGAATTAGCCCGTGTCCGTGGGCCACTCGGCTGGGCAAACCGGCCGTGATGGATAACCGTGGTGCCCGTAGGCGCTGCGTGGGGAGAACCGCAACCCACAGTATAGGCCGTGAGTGCCGGGCCGAACCGGCCGGCTACAGCCAGCCGGGAAAGGGAGGTGGTGGCACTGCCTCGTGAACTGCACCAGCCTGTAGCATGGGCTGGGTCCACGGTTGGTCTGCGCCCCACCGGGCTAGGCTGACCCCCAGCCGGGTCATACCTACCGAGCCGGGTCGGGATGACCCGCCAGCCCACTGGGCTTGACGGACCAGACCTCTCTTCGCTTACATGTAAATATCTCCTAGACCGTGTGTCTGATTGACGCGTCGTCCATGGAACTGGGACCCTCAAAACGAGGCGGTACTTTTGGGATGATCTAAGTTAGTTTTGGACAAATTTGGAAATCTTCCGGGTTTGGATCGTTCGTAAATCCAACCGGGCCCCAGGAACGGAAATTCCAATAACTCTCAAACTAGGCGTCCGATTAAAGCGTCATCTATTGCATTGGGTTACTTATAATGAGACGGAACTATGTGATACATCAACTCAGTACTTTTTGATAGTTGATGTATCAAAACTTGGCTCGAGGAGCGGACCATCCTGGAATCGAGAAGGGTTTGTGCGTGAACTCTAGGGCTAGCTGTGATGATACTGTACCGGAATCCTCTATGGGTTCGATAGCGATGACTACTGGACCTGAATCCTCTGTGGGTTCGACAATTATTTCTACTGTACCAGGATCCTCCATGGGTCCAACAGTTCTGACTTCTGTTCCTGGATTCTGTGTGGGTCCGACACAATAGCTAGTCCTGTATCCTGTGTGGGTCCGATAGCTTAACTGGTCATGTATCATGTGTGGGTCGAACAATATAGATGAGATAGCCAGTCCTATATCCTGTGTGGGTCCGACAGCTTAGATGTGATAGCTGGTCTTATATCCTATGTGGCATCGACATCTTAACTAGTCATGTATCCTGTATGGGTTCGACGACTTAGATGAATTAGTGACTACATCTGATCATCTCTATCACTCTACAAAATATGTATACATGTGTGAGCTGAGTCATCTCCTTCAACCATTATCATTGTGGTGATTGAATTTACTTCCATTGTGGAATGGTTTGTGCTTGGGCTCTAGAGTTGGAGGCGGAATGTGATTGATAACTTAGGTATATGTATGGGCATATACCTAAGTAGGTTTGGTTGATACTTTGTGATTGTATATTTATACTGTGCTTTATCCTTTTTCAATTTTGGGAGACCATCGAGGGTCTCGGGGTCCCCTATAGAGTATTATTATACTCACCCCTGTATGGGCTTCACCCGCACCTTGTTTTGATCTGTACAGATGACGGACAATAGTGATCAAGGTTGAGGGTGTCAGAAAGGAGGCTGATCGGAGCTGGACTAGACAAGACGTACCGCAAGGATGAGTTGTTCGAGTTCTGTACTTACCCTTCAAGTTGGATTCCTTGGTGGATGTTCTAGGAGATGTTTTTCCTTTTTACTTGTACTTGTTGTTCAGTTGGGTTTTTATATTATCCCACTTACATTCTGTACACCTTAATTTCCTATTTTAGTACTTGTTACCTCTATTTCTTTTGTTCAGACTGTGTGTTTTACAAGTTTAAAGGTAATGCCTTCCCATTTTATAAGGGATTCTCCTTTGGTGCTAGTCGCCAGCCCCTGGCCTATGGAAGGCAGGCTTGGGGTAGTCACGACACAGGCCCTTAGGATGGGTCGTGACATTCACCTCCTTATTTTCATTAAATCCAAAAATATTGGATTGAATCTTTATCTTTATATAATATGATATTATATTCTCATATTATAAAAATATTTTCAAAAATATATCCCTTAGTAGTGTGGATTAAACACATCAAATAAACAGTGAATATTTTATTTTGGATTACATACATAGTATGCATCATGGCCTTCTAAATATGCAATTAAAACATTATACATAGTCAGATTTTCATCATCCTTTTGACTCATAATCTGTAATTTTCACTCAAAATCTACCCATTTTTCATGAGAAAAATATTTTCCAAGAAAACTACATTGATATCCATCTACTCGATATTAATTTTTTTCTCCTTATCATTAGTGTTTGAATCAACGACCACCACTGATCTAGATCTCTATGGATATGATAATCTACCATAAAATCGTCTCCTTTTCATGACATCTTATTGTATACAATATATTATCTAAGGAACATATACATTATTTTGACATAAAGAGGATTTTATTGAAATTAAATTATGGAGGTCTTTAACTGATGATGCAGTCTAAAAAAGATACATAGTGTTGTTGATATTTAGTATGATAAGCAAAGGAATAATTAATAGTCATAACACGAGTTGGTTTTCCTAATATAGTTATAATTTTTTTTCCTCCGATTATTTCTCAAGATATAGATCCGTTTTATTTCTTATTAGGGTAATATATATCCTAATTATACACATTTACATGGTTCACATTCTTTCTACAAGGTTCCATTTATAAAAAATTAAATACAGCTGACTAGATAATAAGATTGTCATACATAATGTATAATGCCAAAACCAGTGAAAACATTATTTAAATTTAATAAATTATTCATAGATAATCAAATAATCTGAATCCTGTTTTATTAATGAAAATTTTTATATAATTAAAATATTTTATAAGACTACTATATTTCTTGTTAATAAAATGTGAATTTGGAAATGAATATCCCATGAGAGAGTCAAACATATGTGTAGAATGGCCAGTATTATACTCGATGTAATGAACGATCCAATCCCACTACATCATTTTTAGTGTTATTAACCCAAGGTATAACTATACTAGATATACATCTTCTTTTTTGTATCTAGATATTGATATATATATATATATATATATTTGTGTGATTTTCAAATAATCTCAGTCTTTCTAAAACATTAGGATGATATCAAATACTTAAAATTATAGACAAAGTAATTAATAGTGTTATGTTCTATAATCTATGGTTTCCTACATCAGGATCCTAATGTTTTTACTAAAAATTAAATGACACAAACTGTAATGAACCCAAACCTAGTATCCTAGGAATGACAATTATATTATAATGATGCTGTTAGATACATGAAACTCGTACCCGAAGTATCGAATAGTTAATTAGTCTTTGGATACATGACATATACATGAATATCACTTTAAAAATGAAATCAAAAAATATATAATCATATTTTTATTGAGAAATAAACTATTCCCTTTATCATTTCCATTTATATAAATCGTAACACACTACTAAAAATATTTGGGGAAGCAAAAATATGTAAGAGAAATCCTAACTTGCTTAGAAAGGGAATGTCTGAAGAAGATGTTATCAAGAATAAATATGGAATAATAAATATTCTTAGGTAAATACCTATAAAACCATTCCACTTAATCAATAACTTCATCAATAATAATAATATTCTATGACTAATTGAGGATAATTTTTTTCTTCATATAATTGATTTTATGATCTTCAAACATATCCATAGATATCATAACTAAATAAGTAATTGAATTGAAATCAAAAAATATAATCATAATGATTGAATTTATAGTGTTGTACATCAAAAAAACTACACGAAGGACTCATTTCAATACATCTATGATAAATTGAGAATACATTGATCAAATACCCAATCTAGTTTGTCTTAGGAGACCTACAGATGCATTAAGGAACTATAGAGGGCTTCATCCATCACTTATTCATATAAATGAAATCATTATATTTTAGGGGGAAACCTAATAAATGTAATCATTTAGATTCATATATATTATAAGAAATGTTAATAATTTCACCAATAAATAAACATTATTATAAACTATTTAGAGTAATAAGGTGAATAGTATCAAAATATCAAATCTAATTCAAATACATCAAAAAATATCCCAATAAATAGTATCTACAATATCATTTTAATATATCAACAATGGATAATAAGTTAATTAATTGTTTATTTCACTAATTAATAGAAATTAAATAAATATTTCATTAAAAATTTATTGAGGAAAATAAACATTCATTATTCAAAATCATTTTTTTTGTAATATACAACATCAAAAAATTGTTTTAAAAAACTTTTCATTGAAAATAACATGTGAATATTTTGATGAATTATTTTAAACAAGGATTGGAAATGTTGTAAGGGATGTTTGTTCATTAAAATTATAAAAAAAATGATCCATCTAACTTTTACAATAAAATTAGAAAGTTAATATTTTTAAATAGATAAGAAAATTTCTTTTAGAAAATTTTGTAATATTTTAAATATAGTTGAAAATTTATTTAACAAATACATTTCATTATGTTAAAAAATTTAATTTTTTTCATAAAAGGCGATATAGAAGATAATGTATTTTTGATTGAAAAGAAAAATAATGTCATCCATTCATAAAATTATTTTCTCAAAAATTTTAAGTACATAAGAGAGTAATAAGGTAACATTATATGATAATTTCATGAATAACTATAGGAGAAAAAATATATTCTATTTAAGATAGAAATTTTAAAAAATTGCCCTAAGGTATTGTTTTACATAAACAATCATGAATAATAAAAATATTAAGAAATAAAATATTACCACTTTGGTAAAATATGAATCATAATACTTATGAATGTAAAAAAAATAAAAATATTTCCATTAAATAAAATGAAGATAAATTTATTTAAGATAAAAAATATTAAATGGTAATTATATAAACCAAATAAAATAAATGACTAATGAATATAGTAAATGTATCATGGAATTCAATAAATATCTATTTATTATAAATTTATAAAAAAAACATAAAAATATATATTCTAAGATATATGGTTAATTATAGTTTCTTATACCTCATTTATTAATGATTCATTGTTAAAATCACAACTAAGTTTGGTAATTGTTTCATTTTTCATGTATCTTTCAGTTGGGTAGTTTTGGACCATATACACTGATAATGGTTACATGATCCCTATAATTTAAATAAACAAATCAATAAAAAATATATTTAATATATATTCATATTCAACCATAAATGTTAAAGATATAAAGATGAAATGAAATGTTCAGGGAAATAGTTGGTTATAAGTTTGATACAATATTGTGTCCATTTTTCGATGGAAGGAATGGAAAAATAGTAATATTAATCAACATTTTAAAATTAACTATTATTAAAACCTTACCACTTGTTTCCATTAAATGTATCCATTATTATCTTCCTTATGACATATAAGGGAACAAAATCACATCTCTTTAGGAGGTGACGATCTAATGTACACAAGAGCAACATCACGGTATCCCCCACGAAAATAAAAGTAAATAGATATTTATTATATAGTAAATTAATGAGTATGATTATGAGAAAAATATCATAAATGTAAATTAAATTCATCATTATATGAAACCATTGCAGTCATTTATGAAAAATTAATTTCATCGATTGATGAGGTCGTAGTCCACCGTACACACTATCAATGAAGTCATTTCCCATTTTTGGGAAACAAAGATGGATATAGGTGATTACCATAACATGAAAACATATTATAATATGGAAGATAATTATTTTTTATATATGAAATTATTAACAAATATTTTCTGGACTTTGATAAAAACTAAAACAAAATTCTTCCTTAAGAATGTTATCTTTTCTTCAGACAACCCTTCTATAATTTCACCAAACCCATTAAAAATTGAATTTATTATAAATTAAAAAAATATAATAAATTTTTGTGAAAATAGGAATGATATTTTTATAGGTATTGGATTTTATAAAATAGTCTTGGAATTTTTGAAATGAATGGAGAGGGGTGACATTTTATTAGTGGGGGAGATGGCCCACTTGAAATGTTTCAAAAATAATAAATTATACTCACATTTTACAAAACCAAAATGGATCTAGAATTAGAATAAAATGAAATCCGAACATATAAGGTAATGATATTTCCAATAAATTTGAGTTATGCATGTTTTTCTTTCATTTTGGACTGTTATCATTATTGTTTAACCCCCCGGTAAAATCTTTTTCACTGTAAACATGATAATTAATTTATACAGTTTTCAATAATTATTATTGTCAAAAATTATGTTAAATATATTATGTAATTTTAATTATTTTTTTAATAAATATTTATTCTATTTTATAACATTCCACTCACATAAGTGGATGAATTTAAAATAAAATAAAACTTAGAAATACAATGAAAACATGGTTTATCAAAGAAGAATAATGCATATGTATGAAGTGTTTTAAAGTCAAAATTTAATTTATAATTCATTACATTTAAGTAAATTTAATTATTTATAATA
This sequence comes from Viscum album, assembly GCA_963277665.1. Classification (NCBI taxonomy): domain Eukaryota; kingdom Viridiplantae; phylum Streptophyta; class Magnoliopsida; order Santalales; family Viscaceae; genus Viscum; species Viscum album. Next base: position 405,463,960 of record OY728129.1, on the reverse strand, counting down.
TAATATAATTAATTTTACATGTAATAAAATATATTACATTGAACATGAAAATAAATTTTACGAAAAAAACATTTTTCCATAACAAAACATTTTATTCACTATTCATAAAAAAATTAATCATTGTATACAATTATAAAATTGAATATTAAGATAAATTTAACATTATAATTTTATTAAAAAAAATTAATTTCAAAATTATGTTTTTTTATTTACAAAAAATTAATTTTAAATTATGTTTTCAAAATTCAATTAACCTGTTTTTAGAAAAATATAATATTTAAGCATGAAAAAGGATTTATTTTTATCCAATGCGTAGGAAAATAATTTGTATATATTTATTAATTTTATTTAATATATAATATATATAAATTTATTTAATATCATTCACCAGTATTATCTATTTTAATTTATCAATATACAGACACTTCACGTGCATAAATATAATTTTTACAGAGAAAAATGTATTTGCAATCAAATGGTCTTTATTTTAATTTCTAATCAATTAATATCCATAACAATTATCCTATAAATGAATTAACCATGAATAATTAATTATTTAGTTTTAATATTCCTAAAATATAGTTTAATTCCTTGGTTATAACTTTTACATTTAAATAATAATTTAATAAATCGTAGTTTTTTAACTCAGGGTTGTGTGTAATATAAGATATAAAAAAGAATAAAATTTCCATATATCAATTTTCAAAAATATATATTTGTTAAAGTATGTCGAGAATAATTTATAATAATAGTTAATCATTAATAAGTGATGGAAGGAAAAACATTGAGTTACATAAATGATTTCAATTATATAATGTCACATTCATTGGAAAGTAGATCAAAATAGCCAATGATTATAAATTAAGAAAATTTAATTACTAAATACTATAAAACAATACGAATTAAATATTTTTAGGTGGAAATAATAACATTATATTTGGGTATACCCCCCACCTCTCCCCCCGAAACATAGACACACACACACACATGGTAAACACATTTTAACCATATCTATAGTAACAACTTTTAACTATTTTTATTATTCACAATGAGAAAAAATTATGTTCCCCCAAATAAATTATATTAAACATTATAATTTATAATTTGGTATCCATTTGAAAATATTACGTTTTATAATGTAAATAATTAAATTATAGACATGTGTGAAAAATGAACCAAAAACCAGTTTTAGTAAAATGAATTTTTACTTAGAAAACAAAATTTTTATCTTTTCCATTCACTATAAAAAACATAAAATGAATATTAAAATATGTGATAGAATTTATAGTATATAATTTTATTATGACAATTAATAAATAGATAATAATTTAATTTATTAGGATTATAACATATTGTTCATAGATGAATTGTTGTTTTAGAATTTTTTTCCAATCCTAAATATTAATTTGTAACATAATCCAGTATAATGATGATTCATATGTTATTAATTAAAATATTTAAAAATAATGGTAAATTATGTCACTATTAGATCAAATTAAAAAAATGTGACATTTAATTGAAAATAAATAACACATTTTTAAGAACTCAGGTTTCTTCACTATGGAAGGAAATATAAATTATTTGAGAGAAATATTAAAAATAAACCCAAGGAAAATACTAAAATGAATATTTCAAAAATTATATTAATTTATTCAAAATAATTTATAAAAATGGTATGTATAAATTAAAATATTTTTTCACAAAGATCAATAAAAAATATTTTTGAAGAAATCAAATTTTTGAAAAAATAATGGAATTCATGAAAATATATTACATATTTTTCATATATTAATTAATAAATTTTCATTATTTGAAACCAATAAACATATTTTTCATATTTCTGTTAGTGCTATTCATACCTCTCAATTAAATGGTTAGTTTATAAAGGGTTAATATATCATGAATTATTGAGACTCTTGGTTGTGTTTAAAGAAAGGTATCGAACAACAAAACATTATTTATTGAAAAATATATTCTAAACTTTTGTGAGGTTATATTACTAGAAATTAAATAAATTATATACTCAAAATTTTTATTCTGATAATAAAAGGTGTTATTGTTTAAATTTTCATTTCTAGAACTACTCTTTACCAATGGAAAATAAAATATCAATTGAAAATAGGAGGTGGTAAACATAAGTTTCACCTATAATAACAGATAAATTGGGTTTTTAGATAAGGATATAATTAGTGGTATGTGAAATTTTTTAGATAAAGGATAAAATTTATTTCCAAATAAACATAGTATGATATAGAAACAATTATTTAGAATGTTAATAAAAATATAACCATAAATATGTGATTGGTGAAATTGACCATCAACTGCTCAAAAATAGCTCTAAAAAAGAAAAAATCCATAGCTTTGAAATCCCTTTCCAAGATTTAATGAATTATTTTACAATCAAATATATGAATATATATATACAAAATTTCCATCTAATTCATAATAATAATTTCATCCTTTATAGAAAACTAAATAAATTTTCACGTCAATCTCATCATGTATTTCATGAAATGAGTATTCAATGTGACTTTTTAATCCATAAGGAACTAAAAATAACATTTAATGTATAATTATAACCCTAAAATAGTATGAATTAATTCCACGGATCTCTATACACTTAATATGGAAAATATTTTAGAATATGTTATCCAATATGGATAAAAAATCATATGAATCAATAATATACTAATCAATATAACCTCAATAATAAAAACCATTGATGAATTTTAAGCATTCCATAAATATTTAATCATAAAACATATCCAAAACATTTTAGACCCAAATCAACACCGAAAAATGATATGTAAGGTTTTATGAAATTTTTTACAAGGTCAATAATAATATTTATTCCCAAAACATTTAATGTATCAATTAATTTAATATACAAATCATGTTAATAAAATAAAAATATATTCTCTTAAAAATAATAATAACCCAAATCAATATAAAAAAATAATGAAAACATATATAAATCATGAAATTTTCAATATGTTTGTTAAAAGATAAAATTACATAATATCTAATGTATCCCATATATCCAAATATGTAATAATACTTTTAAAATATAATATTATGTTTTTTACACCATATCACTAATAAATTTAATGGTCAACAATACTATCATATATAACTTATCAATATTTATTAACTCTTTAACCCAACTAAATAATATTTTCTCATCCTCTGATATATATTAATATTTTCTTATCTATTAATAACGAGTTTTCCAAATATATAACCTTACTAGTAAATCAATTTTCATGGTTTCTAATAGTATTCAAAATTGATTACAAATCCTTCAATAAAATTTACTACCAAACAATCCATATATGATTAATGATTATTATAACTATGATTCCATTAATAATTAAATAATATAAATTAATTCCCAAATATTAATACATAAAAATCAACCATTCCACTTAAATAATTGGAATAACATATGTTATTACTTGTTTATTGAGTTATCACATCTGTTTAGAAATTTTCATAGACAATTATCCTGTTCTTTAAAAATAATACACTAAACTATAACTAGTCACTTATGATGTACATTATTTACTTTTTTTGAAATATTAATATTCACTATAATTTAATTACTATGTATCATTATTTTATACACATTAAACATCATAATGATCCTTTAAAATATATCACTAGGTTTGTCTATTTATATTAATGACTTGTAGGATGTTGAATGTTCTTCACTCCAAGATCTTCATGAAACACAAATTTTCCCTTATTTGGTTTAGATAGAAACTAGAATTTTAGATTATAAATAATATAAAAATATATGTTATAATGCATAATCACATGATTTAATAATCAATCTCCCTTATCATTTGGTAGTTCGTGAATAAAATCATTTAATCATCCATAATATTCTATATTGTCATGATTTCTCCATATTCAGGAAATTAAATACAACCAAACTATATTGTGAGAAACAATAATATGTAATCATATAATCACGAAAAATCATTCATATGATGTTTAAATTATGAAATAATTTTTTAAAACTATGATACCATATGTTTATCCTTTCTCAGGCATGGTGATTATCTATGCAAATCCTTCATAATTGTTCACAATGAAAATATTATTTTTCCAATGAGTAACCCATGGCTGTGTCAAACGTGGTTTGAAATAAGAGCCAATTCACTATGTGACCGAATCATTTCCAAGATTTAATTGACCAACTATTATTGCTTGTTCTTACCCCTATATACATCAATTACAAAACCACATCCACTTGTAGTATCTAGACTGGGTGATTTTTTTTGGAAATTCCATTCATTTCTTTACAAAAAAATAACTTATTCTAAAATAATTTGGGATATCCTAAGGTATTTAAATAATATTTTCATATTCCAGTGACCAAAAATAGAAAACCCTTTCCTTGATACCAATTATTGTGACCTTAAATGTTCATTCATAAATACTACATATTATCAGCAAAATAATCCTTAAATAACAATATGATCCCTGGAAGAAGAGTAAAGGATTAATTCATTTGGGAACATGGATACATAAAAAAATTTACATAATTGATGAAAATAATTTCTCCACTCAGTTCTTCACAAATAAAAATATTTTAATACATATCATACCATTAGCATCAAAAAATCCATGCCATTAACATTTCTTGATATCCTATGATTTTATACTCACACAGGATAAAATGTTGACTTTGAGTAGATATGTGTCTTTATGTTGGAGGATGATGCTGGTTAGATTTCCATTTTCCAAAAGACTAATCCATAATGAGGTATATTTATTCCTTATAAATACATTCAAATATGTGTTCTTAGTACATATAACCCCCTCCACAAGTAGTCTGTGGATTGATAAAATCATTGACAAGAAAGTTTTGATGCCTTAATATTGATTTTTGATATTATGTTTGGAACTTGATTTCATTAGAAAATATCATTGTATGGTCTATATAAATTGTTTTTGGCATATTCCTCTTATCACACTTTGACCTAACTACATATGAAGCCCAAATGGACATTCAGATTAAATTTTATGGTTTTCATGAGTTTGTTAAAAAAATTAATTAAATTTGAGTTACTGCGCTTGTGCAGTAATGTAGACCATTCTCATTATTCCATTATAGTATTATAGTTTCTTAGATCCTTAACATATCCTCTTCTCCTATTCCCACCATATAATCTAAAATAGAACCCTCTACTTCATTTTTTAGAGGATGGATAAACTTCTTCATGGTAAAAAAAATGAAACATCTCTGATTGCATAGATCATTCACCCTAGTATCCCATCCTTACATGACAGAAATATTCTTCCCATCCCGTTATGTGGATGAGGCCCCCACTATTCAAACACCATGGTTGAGCCACCACCTAGGTAAGCCCCCACCTATGCGAACAACTTGGGTGGTGCCTCACCTAGGTGAACCAATTTGATGACAAATTGAAAAAAGGAGAACCAATTGGGAAATCCCCCACATGGGAAAACCACTTGTGTGATCCCCCGCCTGGGTAAAATACTTGGACAAGACCCAAAGTGGGTAAACCACTTGGGAAGTCCCACATTTGGGAAAACAACATAGGAATAAGACATGGAAGAGCTCCTATATGGGTGAACTCTCGAGGTCATCCTTTATCAATTTCATGATAATTAGGAAACCCTTCATTCTAATATGTCCATACAGTGAGGTGTGGACCCCCATGCACCCCCACTCAGACTCATTACCCGGATATAATAACATTATTCCATCTGAGTTCCATTTTATACATCTGCCGAAAAAATAAAAAATAGAGACTTTCACTATTAATACCATATGATGGGTTGATGATGATCAGTGATGAAAAAAATAAAACCCCACATATCATTACAAATTACCATGAGTTGAAAATCTTTTCATAGTTCCATTAAAATTATAATTCTCAGAGTTTTAAACCACAAACAAACATCCACGTCACCATTAGTCCAGATACCCTTTATGGTTCTATAAAAACGTCCATCCTCGTAGTTGTGAGTTCCAAAAATATCTTAATCACTATGATTTGAGATTCTATTCATGGTTATAGAATAATGGGAATACTCATAGGTTTAATCCCCAACTAAACTTCCAAATTACAATAATACAAGATACTCATCATGGTTCTAAAAATATGGGCATTGTTATAGGAGTCTGCCCCAAAACACACCCTTCGATGACCCACATATTTGGTCATATACCATAGGGAATACCACTTGGTGTATTCCCTTTCACATTCTTTCAAGAAATACCCATACCCTCCTCCAACAATGGATAAAGGATATTCTGTGTTTTTATAGAAATTAAACTTCCTCTTGTTTCTCAAATCAAGAAATAATCACATGGGATTTTAGGTCTATGACAATCTATAATCCTATTGATCATATATATTTCTAAGGTGGGGAATACTTTTTCGGATCATACTCTCACCTTACCAAGGGACTATTATTTACTTAAACCCCAAACCATGTCACAACCTCAAATACCCTTATTACCATTGAGTAACCCATTCGGTCTCTTGTTTTCCACTCCTCCACGACATCATTTACACTATGCCAAGCCAAGAGGGTTATGAGTAGTGAACATTAAATACCTAAATATTGAATACCAATAAATGAAAACTTACATATTTAGACAAGAAGTTCATTTATAATCCATCACCTCACCTTGACATAGTTCCCCTACACAGATGTATGTCAAATATTTATAAACTGTGCTGGATTTAATTCATATCCTAACACCATATAGTGAAAGCCACACTGAGTATCAAACTCAACACCAAAATCAATCCTAATCTTATATATGACATATTTCTAGTACGGTAATATTTATCATGGTAGGAAAAATTAAATACAGAACTAATGAAACACTATTTTTTTAATATTTTATTGATAATAAATGATATAATTTCCTCAAATTGTGTTAAATATATTTATTTATAAAATATTTGGGATTTTATCATTCATTTGAAAATTTGGTAAAAACTTCCAATTTTACCCTTTACAGTGCACCGTAGTATTTCGAAGATAAATATTTTTATATTTATTATTTGAATCTGAATGTTTGTAAAAATGTTTATAACGTAATTTTATACAACTTTTATTCATGACACTAGAGCTAAATAGTGCACATGGTTGTTGAAAATGGGCCATGAAAGCAAAGTTGGGTTGGACTCGACAGAATGAAGAAGCTTCTGTATTTCGGCTATAACTCCTTAATATAAGCATGAATTGAGCCAAAATTTTTAGAGGAGATATACGACCAATATCCTCACATATGATCCTTCTGGAAAGCCAGCCAAGGCACACGTTTTGGTGGTCAAATTGGCAGTGAAATTTGGAATAAAATATTTGGCCAAGATTCCCCATTCACACTTGAAACAACTTTGAAACTAGCCTCCCCACCACACTATGAATTGGTGTTTTTCTAATTTGGTGGGGTTGGGATGTGAATTAGGATGTTTGGGGTAGAGGAGAAGATGTTCCACTCTAATTATAAAAGAAATTCAATAAGGGTATCTCTTGAAGCAAGGATCCCTTCGTCGAAGCCCTATTCTTCTTCCTCATGTTGTAATGTTTGTGTTTTCTTAATAAACATCATTGTTATTATTTTATTTATTTGCTTTTCTTATGTTTTGTTGAAATATCATCCTCTATTAATCTTCATATTTGGTCTAAAATTCTTGAGTAGAAGCGTAATTGGGTTTTACCCATTATAAACCTTTGCACATGCAAAACGCTTCTATGATGATTACACCACCCATGGAAGAGTAGTTATTTTTAGTAATCTATCTACCTCTCACCTTCTTCATTAATTTATTTTGAATTAATGATATAATTTAATTCACTAAACATGATCCATTAATTGAGATTTTAAATTATAATAAACTATGGGAGCAATTGCACAATTAACACAAACACGTGAGGTCGGGATTTGTGTGAATTGTGAGAGCGCGATCTTAATCTGTAATACAATACCACACGGGATCAATTTATAGAGTTAAAATACAATCCCTAAACTAAATTATTCCTCATTTCTAGAGTGGTTATGTGCCTTAATTTACCACTGACCATAATCTAGCCTTAGAACATCAATCAAAGTTGGGTGCTACGATAGCATGTCCCGAAGCTAGCTTAGGGTTTAATTAATTTCATCTTTGTGGTAAGGTTAATTCTCATAGGGTTCGGGGGTTAAAAAATGAATGGATCATAATTAATTGAATATTAATTTAAATGATAATGATTAATAAATGATTGAATATGTAGAGTTATATCGATTATGTATTTTAAATATTGTCTAAAAAACATCTTTTTATTGTGTCATTTTAATCGAACTTCATTTAAAAACTAAAAATAAAAAAAATAAAATATTCTTCCAGAAAACATCTTCTAGATTCATAAACTGTAACCAACCCCCATCCATTCAAGTAGTTTTATTATTCTCTTTTATTTTATTTTCAGAATACCTTTAAAAAGTTTTTTTAAATCTACTTCCTCCTTTGAGAGACGACCTTGGTCAGTCACTCTGCTTCCCTAAGTACACCAAAATCACATTAATCATTTGAGGGTTCCCATGATAGTGCTCTTTCTAATTGGAACCATTTCCATGGAGGCAAGTAATTATTTCAACCAATTAGAGGTATTTATTTTGTTTTACATTTTATTCTCTTCTTCTCTTCTTTGTTCCTTCTTTACACAATCTGATTTTTTTCTTCTTCATTTATTTTCTTCTACTTCTCTTTAGACAATCAAATAAATATTCTAATTTTTATTTTACTATGGTCCAATTTCATTCTTTTCATTTTTTTTATTTATGACACGAACTAATCTCGAAGATCTCTTAGATCTTGATCCTAAGATTGAACATAGCCTTAGGGCTCGAATCAGACATTCTCAGTCTACGGGAAGTTTCAATATTCAACCAGTTGGTGAATTCCTCTCTTCTAGAAACATTGAAATTTGAAGAAATTCAATTTAAAACATAAAAGAGGAACCAATGGCAGGAAATAATGTAAATGAACTTAACAGAACCATTCGAGAATTGGTTGCACCTGATATTAACTATCAACCAAATTGTATTGCATACCCGAATCTCGAATTAAACTTTGAGTTAAAATCTGGGTTAATTCACCTTCTTCCAAAATTTCATGGCTTATCTGGTGAGGATCCAAACAAACACCTTAAAGAATTTAATGTGGTTTTCACAACCCTTAAACCAAGAAATTTTTCTGAAGATCAAATCAAATTAAGAGCATTCCCATTCTAACTTGACGGAGCTGTGAAAGATTGGATGTATTATTTACAACCCAAGGATGTAACTTGTTGGACAGATTTAAAACATCATTTCTTGCAGAGATTCTTTCCAGAATCGAGGAACACTTCCATTCGTAAGGAGATCTCGGGGATCAAGCAAGCACAAGGGGAGTCAATGTATGTGTATTGGGAGAGATTCAAGAAGTTGTGTGTAGGCTGTCCACATCACCAAATCCGTGAGCAACTCCTCATTCAGTACTTCTATGAAGGACTCACACCTATGGAGAGGATCATGGTGGATGCCGTAGCAGGAGGGGCATTGGTGGACAAGACACCAGTATCCGCACGTGCATTGATTGACAAGATGGAACAAAACTCCCAAAAATTTGGTGATCGAGGTACACCACATGTTAGGGGAGTACATCAGGTAAGTCCTTATTCTCTTTAAAGTCATTTGATTGATACCAAGTTGGAAGAATTGACCATTATGGTGAGGGAGATTGCAATGTATCGAAAGATATCTCTACCCCCTCCTTCACAGCCATGTGGCATTTTCACTGAGATAATCCATCCAACTAACTGTTGCCCACAACTTCAAGAGATAGTGGATTGCGCAGTAGTATTCCCAGGGAGACCATTTCAGCAGCAACAACAACCATATCCCCAAAAGAGGTTTGATTCATTTGCTTCAACATACAACCAAGGGTAGAAAGATAAACTGGACATGAGGTATGGATCTAGACAACAACAAAGGCCACCCTATCAAAAAAACCTCTAGAAGACTCCTCCTTACCAGTAGGGTTTCCAACAACCCCAAAGGAGATTTGAAGCCCATGAATCAACAATCCAAAAACAAGGGAATCCCCCACCAAAGGTAGATTCTAATACTGATGATCTTTTGAAGCAAATTGTTCTTAATCAACAGAATGAGTTGAAGAGTCAAAGTTCGGAGTTGAGGGAGTTGAATACTCAAATGAGCCAGATTGCCACTGCCCTCCATGAACTTATGAGTAAGAATTCTGGAAATCTACCTTCCCAACCCACTCCAATTCCAAATGGGAATGTTAGTTCCATCACATTGAGAAGTGGGAACCAAATTAACGATACATCTGTACCTACCATTACACCAGGATTCACCTCTACTCCAAAAAGCCGCATTCCATACCAACTAATGACCAATCCATGGATAAAGATAAAGGTAAGAAAAATATTGATGATGTTCCTCCTAAACCCCTTCCTTTTTCAAACAGGGTTGTTCATGTAACACCCCGAGATTTTATGAGAAATATTCTTTTTAATTTTATTGATGTCTTGTGTTGTACGTTACAACAAAGGAGTCTTGCACAACATGAAACCCTAACTCGGTTTCATTACACTCAATCACAAACTTCTTCGATAGCATGTGTAGTACGCAATACTGAGTTTCACTAAATGAGATATTATTATAATATTATTATGAACTAGTCGTTATGAATAGTAATACCCACTTTTTAATATTTTATAAATTTTATCTTTCAAAATGGACTTCATTTTTGGATTCGGAATATCGAAATTAGCTTAGGGTGAAATTTTGGTACTTTTCGGATAACATTCATATTCTGATGAATAGTGAAAATTACTAAATTTTAATTAAAAACAACTTTTTTAATCGAAATAATTAATAGTGATAAATTATTAATTTGAGTGGTTTTAAAGAATATTTAGAATATATTTTTAGAATTTAATACAATGTTGGTCATTGGATGTAATTTCACATTTAAACCAGACATAAACAAGTGTCAATCTTTTGGTAGTTATTATCTATTAAGAACATGCTATTTGTTTTGACGACAGGAATTAATTTTTAAATTAATTAATGCAACTGATATGTTTTGAATTTGGTAAAATAGAATTTTTTTTTGAATTCATAATATCAAATATAACTTAGGCCTAAATTTTGGTATTTTTCTGGAAACTTTCATTTTTTTGATGAATAGTTAAACCACTAAGTGGTAGTTAAAAAAACTGATTTTTTCATAAAACTTAATTTTACCGCTTCTGTGAGTGGAATTTCGAAAATCCGAGAGACACGGTTAATATCAAGGTCTAAAATGTGGTTCAATGAGATGAAAATAATTTTTGGCGAATAGTAACTTTTTACTTTTTTAACCACGGTTAAAAGTAAATAGGGTAATAAAGGGTAAAAGTGTTATTATTATTACCTTAACACATGTACTAATTCTATTGGATAAGTTTCATTCGACCAAAAACAACCTTAGGAATAAAATATGACCATTTAGGCCAACTTGGATTAGATTAGGACATTTATTATTAATTTATTTAAAGAAGGGTTAAAATAGTAAAAATCAAAGTTTAATAACTAAATAATTTTTAATATAGGGTTATACATAAGATAAATTACACTATAAATATTCATTAGAAAGATAAAAATATTTCCTAAATAATGGTATTTTAATTTTAAATTTTAGACTTAAAATAATTTAATTTATTTATGACACAATGATGATGTAGTAATTATCTTATTAATGAAATATTGACATAAGTTATGTTATAAATACCCAAATAAATGTAATTTGAAACTTTTTAGGAATTAAAATAATTTTCTACATAAATATGACATGTTATTATCGATGTAATAAACTTTTTTCGAACTAATCATTCTGTTATGATTTTCACAGAAATCAATTACCAAATAGTGTCAAAATTGACATAAAATAGTTTATAAAACAAATATTATATTATTAATTTTTATTATATTCCTAAAAATCTATGGTTCGGCCAAGATAATTATATCATGATAGGTGAATCATTAATAGACCCCATTGGGGTCTCTTGGATGTATATGGAAATTTTATTAACTATATAATATAAAAATAGAAATTGACATGGTAAATGTCAATCTAATTAACTAAGAGTTAAAACTAAAAGATAAGGTTAATATAATGACCTGAACTTGTCTAAATTCTATTTTATTAGAGGATTTCGACCCATCCCCACCTTAGCTTCGAAATATATCAATTTGGAGCTATTAAAAACCGAATTTTACTTTATAATAAAATAATATTTTTAGTTATTCCAAAGGTGCCCCTCTCCTCCCTTATAAAAGGCACCCTCCCCCCTCTCTTCCTCACACCACTTTGAGCCTTCATTCTTGGCCAACCGCATCCAAATTCTCTTCTCCACTTCCCTAGAAACATCCTAGAGGACCTGGTGTTCTTCAAAGGCCAATTTTAGTGCCCTAAGAGGAGGTCTCAAAGAGGAGCTTCAAAGAAGAGGTAATGTCTGTTACCGATTCTTTCACCTTTATTTCTTCTTCCACTTATTATTCTTAGGTTGTTTCATTATGAAGAAATAACATCAGTATCACTCATATACTGATATGTTATTATAAGTATGAAACAACCCTATTTCACCATCTATCCATCCTACAGAAAACGAAATCACCGGGCGTGCGTACGTACGGAATACCGTCTCCACGCCGTGGTGTAATATATTTTCCACCACCACCTTACATGGATGGGTATAATGGTGTAAATAATAATTATATATGATTATTTTAAAGTTATATTGATTCTATAATAGTATAAATACACTCCAATAAAATTCAACGATCATGGTAATGATATCATCGCTCGTGCGTATGTACGGAATACCGTCTCCACGATGCGATGAGATTCATTCTCAATGATTAACCATTCATAAATGATTATAAAGTATATATAATAAGTAATAATGAAATATATGACATAATAATGATACTAGATTTATGTATATATATATGTATGTCATCCAATGAATTCCATTCAATTCAATGAGGAAACGAAAACAACGTTCATGCATATGTATGGCCTACCATCTCCATGAACAGTGTATTTATTTCCTTTTATCGATCTATTATATATATGTATATTCTGAATATATATTATATATAAATCATGTTTTATATTCTGGAATTAAGTAACCATGATCTAAGTAATCATATGAATAATTACATGTCAAAACACGGACGAGAAATGAAACGATTTTACCCAAAACGCTCTTTAACATGGAATTTACAAAAGAATGGGTAATATAAAGTCATAAGTGAGCCATATATGATATCATAACAATGAATATGATTCTGTAATAAGTCAATGACATTATTTAAATCATTATACAGGAGATTCGGATACGTACAAAGCATATCAGACCTAAGGTAAGGGATAATTTTGCAAATCTCATTTTTATCCGAGATTGCTTATTCGTATGTAATTACTGGGGTCATTGCTATCATCCATGTCCATGTTTTATAAAAGTGTATTCATGTATGTTTAATGTTTTTTTTACCCATTTTGACTTTTACTACATGGTATGTATGGAATCTTTCTTTTACGAGGTACTTTTTGACTTTTACGTCCAAAGTACAAGAAGAATGTTTTTTTAACTTATACGGCATGAAAATATTTTTACAGTTTTATAAAGCCATATTTTCATTAAGCTTCCTCCAAAAGATTTCATGACTATTTTCAAAAAAATACTTTTCTTGTAAAATTTCATGACATTTTGTGAAAAGAAAATGATTTTGAAAAAAAAAAGTATATTTCCCTCAAGAATTAATTTCAAGTGTTTTATCAAAGCCATTTTTATCTAAGATGACATTATTTTCATATGTGTATGTTACTAGTATAATGTATCTATGATGTGCATGGTTTCTCTTTTCTTATTATGAAATGATATCCATTTCTGTTATATGGATTATGTGATGATGTGATGATGTTTATGAATCCCATTTTATTTATTGGGTTATTATGAATGATGTATGTTTATTTTGTGGCACAAGTAAGAATGATTTCATTATGAAATGTGTGGGGACTATATCTCCCTCCAATGCATTGGGTAAAGATTTGATATCTAATGAGATAGACATGGCTGGAATGGTATGTTAATCCGGTTCAGTGTTACAGGACTGAAGCGAGGAGTGAACTCGATTCAGAATGGGACTTTGTCCACTAAGATGGTCTTGGCAGCAGTGCCTTGGCTACTATGGAAATCATTACATGTGCTTAAGTGATTCCACAATTACATGTTTTATTCCCATTCTATGTTATCATTATTTATGTTCCATTATGATCTATGCCTTATGTACTTCCATGTTTTAAGTCGTTGCTCAAGATTTTGATGTTTAAACATCATGTTGATGTTTTTAGATTCAAATGTATATGGTATGTTTTATTTTATCCATGCTTACCCTTACTGATCATTTAAGCTCAACATTTTTATGTTTTATTTTCCCCAGGATTAAAAGAAAGGTTTTATGTAAGGAAACAAAAAGTGGAAGATCTTTGTGGGAGATGTTGAAGATCATTCACCACGATTAGAAGATTACGTTCCAAGTTTCCAAAGACACTAAACTATTACGGTCCTTTTGTGTCTGTTTTTGTTATGTGTTATGAACTCCGCAAAAGTAATGTAAACTCTAAGTACGTCAAGCTTCGGGTCTCTACAGTTGGTATTAGAGGAATGGTTTACTCAACCTTTGGAAACTAGGATGAAAAAACATTAGTGAGATCCTTAGAGATATATATAAGGTATGTCTAGGGATGTACATAAGGATAAGTATACGTATAGGATATAGTCCTAGAACTATGGTAACGATATTAGAGTTTAACCTAAGATGTTAGATATTGAGGGTGCTCCCACTTTACTATGTTTTTTTCCCTAGTATGATTTTTACCTCTCACACTATTCTTTTTGGCTTTTAGAAAATGGCTGGAAATAAGGAGATTCACGATAATGGAGGATATGACAGACAATGGAATGATATTCTTCATGGGAAACCAAATGAAACGGGATTTGGGTATCCAAACATTGTTATTATGCCTAATAAAAAATCTCATAATATGATCAATAATCTCAACTTTGGTAAGTTTCCCGACTCAGATAATAAGATAAAGATGGAGTTTCATGATGATCATAGAGGAAATAAAGTTCAATTTACCTCATGTAAATCATGTGGGAAGAGGAATCTGGGAGATTGTTTCAAAGGAACTAGAAGATGCCTTGGGTGTGGAAAAGAAGGACACAAAGCCAGTAAGTGCAAAGGAAAAGGTCCAGTTATCACTATGGACAAGGATAATGGTATTGCTACGACATCAACAATGATTAGATGTTTTAAATGTGGAATGTACGGGCATTATGCAAACCAATGCCCTAATGGAAAATCTAATGAAGAGAATCAGCATGGTCATATGGGTAGTATTTATGTGGATGATGATGAGGAGACTACAAAAGATATATGAGCTAAAAGAAGTGTTGAATCTTAGTCAGTTGTTTTATAACGTAGTGGAATGATTATATGTTTATCGAGAGTTATGTTATATAGTTAATGGTTTTATGGAATAAAGAATCATCTAAGGATTGTTACACTATTGTTATTCCTAAAAGTATTTGAAAGTATATGTTGAATGGAACCAGTAACCATAGAAGGTTATTCAGATATTTTTGTAAAGTAGATGGTATGTGCATAATGAAGGAATAAGAAGATAATGATATGTTTGATTGTATTCATGAGCTCATGATTAATATAAGGACTAAGTGATATCATGGTTTGAGTATATAGAATTTTCAGGATTTTGGTATGTGGAAAGTGTTAACTTTTAACTGCATTCATGTTTTCACTAAGGTTCAATGGGTATTCATTTTTGAAGAGAATACATGATTAAGGCCTTAAAATGTTTGTAATGTGACCAACAAGACATATCTTATGATATATGGGGATCAACGATGGTATTAAATCTCTAGTAATCATTTTCACTATATTATGAGAGTGGACTGCAGTATTATGGATAAGCCTAATGATTGGAATGGATTATGTTGGACATAAGTTAGTATTGTTTAAGGATAGAAGTTTTTTTGATATTATTGGTGGGATGTTATAGTAATATAGTTTTAGAAAAAGGACAACCTGCAGGATGGGTGACGGCCCATCACGTCGGACAAGGCTGTGGGAATCAAACCCACAACCGAAGTGCGACAAGCCTTTATCACCTACCACTGGCCTACAGGAAGTCCCTGGTTAGTAGAAACTATTTTTTTTATTAAGTGGTACGATATATGAAGTATAAGTTCATTTTTTGGAACTATATATGATTAATCTAACCATAAGATGGACTTATAACTTTTGCTAACCTTTTGTTTGGAATAGATGGAATGACCCATCATTCTATCACATGATCTGATAACACATCACGAATAACAAATTCAACTTCATTTCTTTAAGGGATGAAGTGGAAATTGTTCAATTCACAAACAACAATGAGATTGTACCAAAATCGTGTAAGTATTTCTTTTAATTCATCAACTTTAGGGAAATGATCTTGAAAACCAAAAATGTCATCCTAGTTCCCTTATATCCGATGAATTAGATGGTACCTTAGATCATCACAAATCTATAGCTTTGTGATTGTTGGGTTTTTCATAGCCATGTTCTCTACCACTCTCCATCAGAACATGATGGTTAGGTTTCTCTTCCATATCCATATTTTCACATATGTTCTCCTATGTGGAAACCCAGTGAATAGTTAATTTGGGTAAACGTTATGTTTCATACTTTAGTTTTTAAAGATTGGTTTTGTTATTCCTTTTTACGATGTGGGTTTCTATTAAATAAACTTTCAAGTAGTACACCATTTATAACCCCGACGAATTTCGAGGGCGAAATTCATTTTAAGGAGGGTAGAATGTAACACCCCGAGATTTTATGAGAAATATTATTTTTAATTTTATTGATGTCTTGTGTTGTACATTACAACAAAGGAGTCTTTCACAACACACAACCCTAACTTGGCTGCATTACACGCAATCACGACCTTCCTCGATAGCGTGTGTAGTACGCAATACCGAGTTTCAATAAATGAGATATTATTATAATATTATTATGAACTAGACATTATGAATAGTAATACCCACTTTTTGAAATTTTATAAATTTTATCTTTCAAAATGGACTTTATTTATGGATTCGGAATATCGAAATTAGCTTAGGGTGAAATTTTGGTACTTTTCGGATAACTTTCATATTCTGATGAATAGTGAAAATTACTAAATTTTAATTAAAAACAACATTTTTAATCGAAATAATTAATAGTGATAAATTATTAATTTGAGTGGTTTTGAAGTATATTTAGAATATATTTTTACAATTTAATACAATGTTGGTCATTGAATGTAATTTCACATTTAAACCAGACATAAACAAGTGTCAATCTTTTGATAGTTATTACCTCTTAAGAACACGCTATTTGTTTTGATGAAGGAAATTAATTTTTAAATTAATTAATGAAAATGATATGTTTTGAATTTGGTAAAATAGACATTATTTTTTAATTCATAATATCAAATATAGCTTAGGACTAATTTTTGGTATTTTTCTGAAAACTTTCATTTTTTTGATGAATAGTGAAACCACTAAGTGGTAGTTAAAAAATTGAATTTTTCATAAAACATAATTTTACTACTTCTGTGAGTGGAATTTCAAAAATCCAAGACACAAGGTTAATATCAAGGACTAAAATGTGGTTCAATGAGATGAAAATAATTTTTGGAGAATAGTAACTTTTTACTTTTTTTTACCACGGTTAAAAGTAAATAGGTAATTAAGGGTAAAAGTGTTATTATCATTACCCTAACACATGTCATAATTCTATTGGATAAGTTTCATTCGACCAAAAAAACCTTAGGAATAAAATATGACCATTTAGGCCCACTTGGATTACATTAGGACATTTATTATTAATTTATTCAAAGAATGGTTAAAATAGTTAAAATCAAAGTTTAATAACTAAATCATTTTTAATATGGGGTTATACATAAGATAAATTCGACTATAAATATTCATTAGAAATATAAATATATTTCCTACATAATGGTATTTTATTTGTAATTTTAGACTTAAAATAAGTTAATTTATTTATGACACAATGATGATGCAGTAATTATCTTATTAATGAAATATTGACATAATTGATGTTATAAATACCCAAATAAATAAAATTTGAAACTTTTTATGAATTAAAATAATTTTCTACGTAAATATATCATGTTAGTATTGATTTAATAAACTTTTTTCTAACTAATCATTCTGTTATGATTTTCACAAAAATCAATTACCAAATAGTGTCAAAATTGACATAAAATAGTTTATAAAACAAATATTATATTATTAATTGTTATTATATTCATAAAAATATATGGTTCTTCCAAGATACTTATATCATGATAGTTGTATCATTAATAGACCCATTGTGAGTCGCTTGGATGTATATTTTAAGTTTATTAACTATATAATTTAAAAATACAAATTGATATGGTAAATGTCAATCTAATTAACTAAGAGTTAAAACTAAAATATAAGGTTAATATAATGACCTAAACATATCTAAATTCTATTGGATTAGAGTATTTCGACCCATCCCCACCTTAGCTTCGAAATATATCAATTTGGAGCTATTAAAAACCGAATTTGACTTTATAATAAAATAATATTTTTTGTTATTCCAAAGGTGCCCCTCTCCTCCCTTATAAAAGGGAACCTCCACCCTCTCTTCCTCACACCACTTGGAGCCTTCAAGAATGGCCAAACCCAGCCAAATTCTCTTATCCACTTCCCTAGAAACATCCTAGAGGTCTTTTTTTTCTTCAAAGGCCAATTTTAGTGCCCTAAGAGGAGGTCTCAAAGAGGGGCTTCAAAGAAGAGGTATTGTCCATTACCGATTCTTTCACCTTTATTTATTCTTCCACTTATTATTCTTAGGTTGTTTAATTATGAAGAAATAACATCAGTATCACTCATATACTTATATATTATTATAATTATGAAATAACCCTATTTCACTATCTATCCATCCTACGGAAAACGAAATCACCGAGCGTGCGTACGTACGGAATACCGTCTCCACGCCGTGGTGTAATCTATTATCCACCACCACCTTACTTGGATGGGTATAATGGTGTAAATAATAACTATATATGATTATTTTAAAATGATATTGATTCTGTAATAGTATACATACACTCCAATAAAATTCCACGATCATGGGAATGATATAATCGCTTGTGCGTACGTACGGAATACCGTCTCCATGACGCGATGTGATTCATTATCAATGATTAACCATTCATAAATGATTATAATGTATATATAATAAGTAATCCTGAAATATATGACATTATAATGATACTGGATTTATGTATATATATATATATGTATGTCATCCAATTAATTCCATTCAATTCAATGAGGAAACGAAAACAACGTTCATGCGTACCTACGGCCTACCGTCTCCATGAACGGTGTATTTCATTCCATTTATAAATCTATTATATATATGTATATTCTGAATATATATTATATATAAATCATGTTTTATATTCTGAAATTAAGTAATCAAGATCTAAGTAATCATATGAATAATTACAAGTCAAAACAGGGACAACAAATGAAACAATTTTACCCAAAACGCTCTTTAACATGGAATTTACAAATGAACGGGTAATATAAAGTCATAATTGAACCATATATGATATCATAAAAATGAATATGATTCTGTAATAAGTCAATGATATTATTTAAATCATTATATAGGAGGTTCGGATACGTACAAAGAATATCGGACCTAAGGTTAGGGATAATTTTTCAAATCTCATTTTTTTCCGAGATATCTTATTCATAAGTAATTACTGGGGCCATTTCTATCATCCATGTACATGTTTTATAAAAGTGTATTCATGTGTGTTTAATGTCCTTTTTACCCATTTTTACTTTTACTACATGATATGTATGGAATCTTTCTTTTACGAGGTACTTTTTGACCTTTCCGTCCAAAGTACGAGAAGAATGTTTTTTTAACTTATACGTCATGAAAAGATTTTTACGGTTTTATAAAGCCATATTTTCATTAAGTTTCATCCAAAAGATTTCATGACTATTTTCAACAAAATCCTTTTCTTGTAAAATTGCATGACATTTTGTGAAAAGAAAATGATTTTGAAGAAAAAAGGATATTTTCCTCAAGAATTCATTTCAAATGTTTTATCAAAACCATTTTTATCTATGATGACATTATTTTAATATGTGTATGTTTACAGTATAATGTCTCTATGATGTACATGGTTTCACTTTTCTTATTATGAAATGATATCCATTTCTTTTATATGGATTATGTGATGATGTGATGATGTTTATGAAACCCATTTTATTTATTGGGTTATTATGAATGATGTATGTTTATTTTGTGGCACAAGTAAGAATGATTTCATTATGAAATGGGTGGGACCTAAATCTCCCTCCAATGCATTGGGTAACGATTTTATATCTCATGAGATAGACATGGCTGGAACGGTAAGTTAATCCGTTTCAGTGTTACAGGACTGAAACGAGGAGTGAACTTGATTCAGAATGGCACTTTGTCCACTAAGATGGTCTTGGCAGCAATGCCTTGGCTACTTTGGAAATCATTACATGTGCTTAATGGATTCCATAATTAGATGCTTTATTCCCATGCTATGTTATCATTATTTATGTTCCATTATGATCTATTCCTTATGTACTTCCATATTTTAAGTCGTTGCTCAAGATTTTGATGTTTAAACATTATGTTCATGTTTTTAGGTTCAAATGTATATGGTATATTTTATTTTATCCATGCTTACCCTTACTGAGCATTTGAGGTCACACTTTTTATGTTTTATTTTCCCCTAGGATTAAAAGAAAGGTTTTAGGTATGGAAACAAAAAGTGGAAGATCTTTGTGGGAGATGTGGAAGAACTTTCACCACGATTAGAAGATTACGTTCCAAGTTTCCAAAGACACTAAACTATTACGGTCCTTGTGTGTCTGTTTTTGTTATGTATTATGAACTCCGAAAAAGTAATGTAATATCTAAGTACATCATGCTTCGAGTCTCTACAGTTGGTATCAGAGGAAAGGTTTAGTCAACCTTTGGAAACTATGATGCGAAAACGTTAGTGAGATCCCTAGAGATATTTCTAAGGTATGCATAGGGATGTACCTAAGGATAAGAATACGTATAGGATATAGTCCTTGAACTACGGTAACGATATTAGAATTTAACCTAAGATGTTAGATATTGAGGGTTCTCCTGCTTTACTATGTTGTTTTCCCTAGCATGATTTTTGCCTCTCACAATATTCTTTTTGGGTTTTAGAAAATGGCTGGAAATAGGAAGATTCACGATAATGGAGGATATGACAGACAATGGAATGATATTATTCATGAGAAACCAAAAGAAACGGTATTTGGATGTCCAAACATTGTTATTATGCATAATCAGAAATCTCATAATATGATCAATAATCTCAACTTTGGTAAGTTTCCCAACTCATATAATAAGAGAAAGATGGAGTTTCATGATGATCACAGAGGAAAGAAAGTTAAATTTCCCTCATGTAAATCATTTGGGAAGAGGCATCTGGGAGATTGTTTCAAAGGAACTGGAAGATTCTTTGGGTGTGGAAAAGAAGGACACAAAGCCAGTAAGTGAAGAGGAAAAGGTTCAGTTATCCCCATTGACAAGGATAATGGTATTTTTACGACATCAACAATGATTAGATGTTTTAAATGTGGAATGTACGGGCATTATGCAAACCAATTCCCTAATGGAAAATCTCATGAAGAGAATCAGCATGGTCATATGAGTAGTATTTTTGTGGATAATGATGAGGAGACTACAAATGATATATGAGCTGAAAGAAGTGTTGAATCTCAGTGAGTTGTTTTATAAGTTAGTGGAATAATTGTATGTTTATCAAGAGTTATGTTATATAGTTAATGGTTCCATGGAATAAAGAATCATCTAAGTATTGTTACACTATTGTTTTTCCTAAAAGTATTTGAAAGTATATTTTGAATGGTACCAGTAACCATGGAAGGTTATTCAGATATTTTTGTGAAGTATATGATATGTGCATAATGAAGGAATAAGAATATAATGAGATGTTTGATTGTATTCATGAGCTCATGATTAATATAAGGACTAAGTGATATCATGGTTTGAGTATATAGAATGTTGAGGATTTTGGTATTTGGAAAGTGTTAACTTTTAACTACATTCATGTTTTCACTAAGGTTTAATGGGTATTCATTTTTGAAGAGAATACATGATTAAGGCCTTCAAATGTTTGGAATGTGACCAAAAAGACATATCTTATGATATATGGGGATCAACGATGGTATTAAATCTCTGGTAATCGTTTTCACTATATTATGAGAGTGGACTGCAGTATTATGGATAAGCCTAAAGATTGGAATGGATTATGTTGGACATAAGTTAGTATTGTTTAAGGATAGAAGTTTTTTCGATATTATTTATGGGATGTTATAGTAATATTGTTTTAGAAAAAGGACAACATGTAGGATGGACGACAACCCATCGCGTCAGACAAGGCTATGGGAATCAAACCCACAACCGAAGTGCGACTAGCCTTTATCACCTACCACTGGCCTACAGGAATTCCCTGGTTAGTAGAAAATAGTTTTATTTTATTAAGTGGTATGATATATGATGTATAAGTTCATTTTTTGGAACCATATATGATTAATCTAACCATAAGATGGACTTATAACTTTTTCTAAACTTTTGTTTGAAACAGATGGAATGACCCATAATTCTATCACGTGATATGCGAACACATCATGAATAACAAATTCAACTTCATTTCTTTATGGGATGAAGTGGAAATTGTTCAGTTCACGAACAATAGTGAGATTGTACCAAAATCGTTTAGGTATTTATTTTTATTCATCAACTTTAGGGAAATGATCTTGAAAACCAAAAATGTTGTCCTAGTTCCCTTATATCCGATGAATCAGATTGTACCTTAGATCATCAAAAATCTATAGCTTTGTGATTGTTGGCTTTTTCATAGCCATGTTCTCTACCACTCTCAATCAGAACAAGATGGTTAGGTTTCTCTTCCATATCCATATTTTCACCTATGTTCTCCTATGTGGAAACCCAGTGATTAGTTAATTTGGGTAACCGTTATGTTTCATACATTAGTTTTTAAAGATTGGTTCTGGTATTCCTTTTTACGATGTGGGTTTCTATTAAATAAACATTCGAGTAGTAAACCATTTATAACCCCGACGAATTTCGAGGGCGAAATTCATTTTAAGGGGGGTAGAATGTAACACCCTGAGATTTTATGAGAAATATTATTTTTAATTTTATTGATGTATTGTGTTGTACGTTACAACAAAGGAGTCTTGCACAACATGCACCCCTAAATTGGCTGCATTACACGCAATCGTGACTTTCCTCGATAGCGTGTGTAGTATGCAATACCGAGTTTCAATAAACGAGATATTATTATAATATTATTATGAAGTAGCCATTATGAATAGTAATACCCATTTTCTGAAATTTTATAAATTGTATCTTTTAAAATGGACTTCATTTTTGGATTCGGAATATCAAAATTAGCTTAGGGTGAAATTTTGGTACTTTTCGGATAACGTTCATATTCTGATGAATAGTGGAAATTACTAAATTTTAATTAAAAACAACTTTTTTAATCAAAATAATTAATAGTGATACATTATTAATTTGAGTGGTTTTGAAGTATATTTAGAATACATTTTTACAATTAAATGCAATGTTGGTCATTGGATGTAATTTCACATTTAAACCAGACATAAACAAGTGTCAATCTTTTGATAATTATTATCTCTTAAGAACACGCTATTTGTTTTGACAACGGGAATTAATTTTTAAGTTAATTAATGCAACTGATATGTTTTGAATTTGGTAAAATAGACATCACTTTTGAATTCATAATATCAAATATAGCTTAGGCCTAATTTTTTGTATTTTTCTAGAAACTTTCATTTTTTTGATGAAAAGTGAAACCAATAAGTGGTAGTTAAAAAAACTGAATTTTTCATAAAACATAATTTTATCGCTTCTGTGAGTGGAATTGTGAAAATACGAGAGACACGGTTAATATCAATGACTTAAATGTGGTTCAATGAGATGAAAATAATTTTTGGTGAATAGTAACTTTTTACTTTTTTTCCACGATTAAAAGTAAATAGAGTATTTAAGGGTAAACGTGTTATTATTTTTACCCAAAAACATGTTATAATTCTATTGGATAAGTGTAATTAGACCAAAAACAGCCTTAGGAATAAAATATTACCATTTAGGCCCACTTGGATTAGATTAGGACATTTATTATTAATTTATTTAAAGAAGGGTTAAAATAGTTAAAATCAAAGTTTAATAACTAAATAATTTTTAATATAGGGTTATACAGAAGATAAATTCAACTATAAATATTCATTAGAAATATAAAAATATTTCCTACATAATAGTATTTTATTTGTAATTTTAGACCAAAAATAACTTAATTTATTTATGACACAATGATGATGCAGTAATTATCTTACTAATGAAATATTGACATAATTGATGTTATAAATACCCAAATAAATATAATTTGAAACTTTTTATGAATTACAATAAATTTATACGTAAATATAACATGTTATTATTGATTTAATTAACTGTGTTCTAACTAATTATTCGGTTATGAGTTTCACAAATATCAATTACCAAATAGTGTCAAAATTGACATAAAATACTTTATAAAACAAATATTATATTATTAATTGTTATTATATTCCTAAAAATCTATGGTTCAAAAAATATACTTATATCATTATATTTGTATCATTAATAGACCACTTGGGGGTCGCTTGGATGTATATGGTAAGTTTATTATCTATATAATATAAAAATAAAAATTGACATGGTAAATGTCAATCTAATTAAGTAAGAGTTAAAACTAAAAGATAAAGTTAATATAATGACCTAAACTTGTCTAAATTCTAATGGATGAGAGTATTTCGACCCATCCCCACCTTAGCTTCGACATATATCAATTTTGATCTATTAAAAACCGAATTTGACTTTATAATATAATAATATTTTTAGTTATTCCAAAGGTACCCCTCTCCTCCCTTATAAAAGGTCACCTCCCCCCTCTCTTCCTCACACTACTTTGAGCCTTCAAGATCGACCAACCCCTGCCAAATTCTCTTATCCACTTCACTAGAAACATCCTAGAGGTCTTGGCCTTCTTCAAAGACCAATTTTAGTGCCCTAAGAGGAGCTCTCAAAGAGGCGCTTCAAAGAAGAGGTAATGTCCGTTACCGATTCTTTCACCTTTATTTCTTCTTCCACTTATTCTTATTAGGTTGTTTCATTATGAAGTAATAACATCAGTATCACTCATATAATTATATATAATTATAAGTATGAAACAACCATATTTCACAATCTATCCATCCTACGGAAAACGAAATCATCGTGCGTGCGTACGTACGGAATACCGTCTCCACACCGTGGTGTAAACTATTTTCCACCACCACCATACTTGGATGGGTATAATGGTGTAAATAATAACTATATATGCTTATTTTAAATTGATATTGATTCTATAATAGTATACATAAACTTCAATAAAATTTCATGATCTTGGGAACGATATCATCGCTCGTGCGTACGTACGGAATACCGTCTCCACGATGTGATGAGATTCATTCTCAATGATTAACCATTCATAAATGATTATAAAGTATATATAATAAGTAATAATGAAATATATGACATAATAATGATACTGGATTTATGTATATATATATATGTATGTATGTCATCCAATTAATTCCATTCAATTCAATGAGGAAACGAAAACAACAATCATGCGTACGTACGTCCTACTGTCTCCATGAACGATGTATTTCTTTCCATTTATCGATCTATTATATATATGTATATTCTGAATATATATTATATATAAATAATTTTTCATATTCTGGAATTAATTAATCATGATCTATGTAATCATATGAATAATTACAAGTCAAAACACATGCGACAAATGAAACGATTTTACCCAAAATGCTCTTTAACATGGTATTTACAAATGAACGGGTAATATAAAGTCATAAGTGAACCATATATGATATCATAACAATGAATATGATTCTGTAATAAGTCAATGACATTATTTAAATCATTATACAGGAGGTTCGGATACGTACGAAGCATATCAAACCTAAGGTAGGGGATAATTTTGCAAATCTCATTTTTATCTAAGATTGCTTATTCGTAAGTAATTACTGGGGTCATTGCTATCATCCATGTACATGGTTTATAAAAGTGTATTAATGTATTTTTAAAGTCCTTTTTACCAATTTTTTCTTTTACTACATTGTATGTATGTAATATTTCTTTTACGAGGTACTTTTTGACTTTTCCGTCCGAAGTATGAGAAGAATGTTTTTTTAACTTATACGACATGAAAAGATTTTTACAGTTTTATAAAGCCATATTTTCATTAAGATTCCTCCATAAGATTTCATGAATATTTTCAACAGAATCCTTTTCTTGTAAAATTACATGACATTTTGTGAAAAGAAAATGATTTTGAAGAGAAAAGGATATTTTCCTCAAGAATTCATTTCAAGTATTTTATCAAAACCATTTTCTATCTATGATGAAATTATTTTCATATGTGTATGTTTCCAGTATAATGTCTCTATGATGTACATGGTTTCTCTTTTCTTATTATGAAATGATATCCATTTCTTTTATATGGATTATGTGATAATGTGATGATGTTTATGAAAAGCATTTAATTTATTGGGTTATTATGAATGATGTATGTTTATTTTGTGGGACAAGTAAGAATGATTTCATTATGAGATGGTTGAGACCTATATCTCCCACCAATGCATTGGGTAAAGATTTTATATCTCATGAGAAAGACATGGCCGGAACGGTAAGTTAATCCGGTTCAGTGTTACAGGAATGAAACGAAGAGTGAACTCAATTCAGAATGGGACATTGTCCACTGAGATGGTCTTTGCAGCAATACCTTGGCTACTATGGAAATCATTACATGTGCTTAATGGATGACACAATTACATGTTTTATTCCCATGCTATGTTATCATTATTTATGTTCCATTATGATCTATGCCTTATGTACTTCCATGTTTTAAGTCGTTTCTCAAGATTTGGATGTTTAAACATTATGTTCACGTTCTTAGGTTCAAATGTATATGGTATGTTTTATTTTATCCATTCTTACCCTTACTGAGCATTTGAGCTCAACCTTTTTATGTTTTATTTTCCCCCAGGATTAAAAGAAAGGTTTTAGGTAAGGAAACAAAAAGTGGAAGATCTTTGTGGGAGATGTTGAAGATCTTTCACCACGATTAGAAGATTATGTTCCAAGTTTCCAAAGACACTAAACTATTACAATCATTATGTGTTTGTTTTTGTTATGTATTATGAACTACAAAAAATTAATGTAATATCTATGTACGTCAAGCTTCAGGTATCTCCAGTTAAAACCAAGAAGATTGTGGAAAAATCAAGGAAAAAGGAGGTTTTGGACACATTCAAGCATGTGGAGATCAACATTCCTCTACTTGAAGCCATTAAGAAAATCCCAAGGTATGCCAAATTCCTAAAATAACTCTACACCAATCGAAGAGGGATCGAGGGAAATGAGAGGATCAACCTTGTAAGGAATGTCTCAGCACTCATTACACCAACTCTAGTAATGCCAACAAAGTGGAAGGATCCCAGGACATTCACCAACCCATGTACCATAGGGGAGTTGCACTTCTCTGATGCTCTTTGTGATTTTGGAGCTTCAATAAATGTGATTCATCACTCTATATTCTCTTCCTTGCATGTTGGTGAGATAAAACTGATGAGAGTAGTGGTGTAGTTGGTGAATAGAGCTACGGAATATCCAGCGGGAGTTCTTGAGGATGTACTGGTCTGGGTAAGAGACATGATCTTTCCAGAAGATTTCTACATTCTTAACATGGAGGATGATCAGGTAAGTTCTCATGCCTCCATTATCATAGGTAGGACCTTTCTCAACACTACAAAAACTATCATAAATGTCAATGAGGGTAAACTTTCCAAGGAGTTTGGATATGAAGCTGTGATATTTAATGTTATGGATTCTATGAAGTACCCCTCAGAGGACCATTCTGCTTTTGTTATCTCCCATTTTGAACCACAAAATAAAAACTCCAGGGAATTTTATTATCTTATGATTAGGGAGATTATGAGTACTGGTTCAAGTTTAATGTCTAAGAGCACTTCCACACATGTTGCTGATACACAATCCTCTCTTGGATTTTATTTTGATGTGGATTCATATTCTGATTTTGATCATGTTCACTCTAATTATGACATGGCTGTTGTGTATGCTGATGGATTTGATGCTTTATTCTCTTATTTTGATGATGTATATTCTGATACTGATGATCTTTGTGCACATATTTTAGTTCTTTCAATGTCCCCATCCATACTACACCCTCCTACATTAGAACTCAAGACATTTACACCAAATATGAAATACTCATACTTGTTGAGTGGTGAGAGACTACCTGTTATCATTGCTAACAATCTTTCTTTTGAACATGAAGAAATTCTTTTGAATATTTTGAGGGAGAACATCAGGGCGATTGGGTGGACCTTGGATGACATATCAGGTTTTAGCCCCTCCATTTGCATGCATAGGATTCTCTTTGAAGATGGGGCTAAACCGGTGAGACAGCCACACAGGAGGCTCAATCCCACCCTCATGGATGTTGTTAAAAAAGATTTTGATAAATTGCTCGAGGCAGGTATAATATTTCCCATTTCAGATTCTCAATGGGTAAGACGTATTCAGTTTGTGCCTAAGAAGAGTGGTGTTACTGTTGTTAAAAATGAGAAAGATGAGTTAGTTCCAATGAGGGTGAAAAATAGGTGGCGTGTGTGTATTGATTATAGGAAACTAAATCAGTCCACTCACAAGGACCATTTCCCCTCCCATTTATTAATCAAATGCTTGAGAGACTAGCTGGGAAAATACAGTATTGTTTCTTGGATGGATTTTTTGGATATTTTCAGGTTCCCATAGCTATAGAGGATCAAGAGAAGACTACATTCACCTATCCCTTTTGGTACATTTTCCTATCGGAGGATGCCATTTGGACTTTGAAATGCCCCAGGTACCTTCCAGATATGCATGGTGAGTATTTTTTTCTGATTATATTGAGACCTGCATGGAGGTATTTATGGATGATTTTACAGTGTATGGGTCTTCATTTGATGAAATTATAATTAGTTTGGGAAAGGTATTGAATCGTTGTATTGAGAAGAATCTGGTCCTAAATTTTGAAAAGTGTCATTTCATGGTAGAGCATGGCATTGTCTTAGGGCATGTAGTGTCAAAACATGGGATAGAGGTTGATAGATCAAAGGTAGATATTATTTCATCCTTACCATATCCTTCATGTGTGCGTGATGTTAGATCTTTTTTAAAGGAATGTAGGATTTTATCAGTGCTTCATCAAATATTTTAGTAATATTTCTCTTCCTATGTCAATATTACATCAAAAGGATTATGATATTGTGTTTGATGTTTCTTGCAGGAATTCATTTGATGATCTAAAACAACATCTAACCACTACACCAATCATACTGCCCCCACGGTGGAAGATTCCTTTTGAGCTTATGTGTGACACCTCCAACTTCACGGTTGGAGCTGTCTTATCTCCGAGGGTGGAGGGACGTTCACATGTGATCGCTTATG
This sequence comes from Viscum album, assembly GCA_963277665.1. Classification (NCBI taxonomy): domain Eukaryota; kingdom Viridiplantae; phylum Streptophyta; class Magnoliopsida; order Santalales; family Viscaceae; genus Viscum; species Viscum album. Next base: position 405,434,034 of record OY728129.1, on the reverse strand, counting down.
CATCAAGGACACTGGATTGAGCCCAATTAAATTACACGACCACAGAAAAGGAGTTTCTTGCTGTCATATTTTCTTTAGATAAATTACGTTCATATTTATTGGGCTCTAAAGTAGTTGTTTTTTTTACCATGCCGCTCTAAGGTACCTCTTGAAGAAGCCAGATACAAAGCCCAGGCTGATCCGATGGATGGACCTTCTTCAAGAATTTGATATTGAGATAAAGGACAAAAATGGGTCAGAAAACTTGGTGGCAGACCACATGAGTAGGATTACTCACACACTAGAGGATGACACCTTGGACCAGGTACCACTTTGGGACACTTTTCCCGATGAGCATCTTTATTCCATCTCAGGTACGCATCCTTGGTATGCTGATTTGGTGAACTACCTTGTTTCCTCTGAAATCCCTACAAATTTAAAGAAGCATCGAGTCCAAAAATTAAAGAGTGAGTCAAGAATTTATGTTTGGGATGATTCATACCTATAGTGCATGTGTAGTGACCAAGTTATTAAGAGGTGTGTTCCCGATCATGAGTTTGAGTCTGTTTTGCATTTTTTCCATACACTTGCTTGTGGTGGACACATTGGACCCCAACGTACTGCTAGAAAAGTCTTAGACTCTAGATTATATTAGCCTATCATATTCCATGATTCCCATGTGTTTTTTAAATCATGCTCTCGTTGCCAACACACTGGAAACATTTCAAGAAGACACGACATTCCCCAACAACCCATTTTATTTTGTGAGATTTTTGACATTTGTGGAATTGATTTTATGGGACCATTTCCTAGTTCATTTTGTTTTTTGTATATTATGGTTGCTGTTGATTATGTGAGTAAATGGGTGGAGGCCAAGGGCACCAGGATTGATGATTCTCATGTTGTTGTGGATTTTTTCAAAGCTCAAATTTTCTACAGGTTTGGAGTACCAAAGGCCATCATCAGTGACCAAGGGACACACTTTTTCAATAGGAATTTTTCTTCTCTCCTTTGAAAGTATGGGTTGACACACAAAACATCAACACCATACCACCCCCAAACAAATGGCCAGACTGAGGTTTCAAATCGTGAGTTGAAACAAATATTGGAGAAAACCGTGCAACCAAATAGGAAGAATTGGAGAATGCACTTGGATGATGCATTGTGGGCTTATAGGACAACATAAAAGACACCCATTGTTATGTCCCCATTTTGGATTGTTTTTGGGAAAGCGTGTCATCTCCCTGTGGAAGTTGAGCATCGGGCTTATTGGGCTATAAAGAAATGCAACATGGATTTGGCCCAAGATTTAATTGAAAGGATATTGCAAATTCAAGAGCTTGAGGAGATTTGACTATCATCATATGAGAACTCAAGGCTCTACAAGGAAAGATCAAAATTATATCATGAAAAAATGATCCATCAAAGGGAGTTTCATGTTGGAGAGAAAGTCCTTCTCTACAGTTCACGACTGAAGCTGATGCCTGGTAAGTTGTGTTCCAGATGGTTAGGTCCTTATATTGTATCTAATGTTTTTCTTTATGGTGTAGTGGATATCACACAAGAGGGCACTAGAAAGAGAATTACATTCAATGGGCAACGTTTGAAGAGATACATTGAGGGACTTCCTACTAATGCAGTGGATTTTATCACATTGCATGACCCCATCTTCATTTGATGAAATCAAGCTATTCCCAACCCTTTCACTTTTATATTATTTGTCCTATTTAAAAATTCTGCATTTCATGTGCATATATCATCTCATGAGTTCACATTGAGGACAATGCAATATTTTATGTGTGGGAGAGGGAACCTTTAAGTTTATCAATTTCAATTGTTTTCCTGTTGAAAAAAAATTTGTGTGTTTTTCAAATTTTTTGTGCTTATTTTTTAATTTTATTTGTGTTTTTGAAATTTATGAGCTGAAATGATTCTCATCACAATTTTGAAATTCATATCAATGTGTGAAACAATTTATCCCATGAAACTGAGATTAAATGAATGTTGAAATGACATTGTTTCAAGTTAAAATATTTAGTAACTCCATGAAAAGTACACAGAATTTTGAATCACATGCGACATCTCACTGTCTTTATATTTGAAATCACTTTTATGTGACGCTTCTGAACCATTATTTTCATATTATTTAAATTCACCTCACTTATTTAGAGAACCAAACCATGCTTGATTTTACCATAATTTGATTTATTTCTGTCAAAACTTGAGGGTATGAGGTACTTATGTTTAAATGATTGAGGCATTTTTTTGGAATTAAAGCCCCTAATTCAAATAATCCTTTTTTATAATTTCCTACCATGAACATCTAATCCTTTTAGCCCTTATAATCCATGCACATCCTGTTAGATTAGCCACATTACAATCCAATTTTCCCTATACAACCAACTCTTGAAGTGAAATTGCATAATCTAGTCGAGCATAAGTGTGGGGGAAGCTATGTTGTGTTGTGCTACGAAATTCTGTGGCACTTTGGGTGGAAAATTAAATTTTGAAGAGATGTGTTTGCGGCTAAAGAAAATCATTATATTGAAATCTGTTCCTTTTCTGGAGCTTTCATGACATGTGAAACTGTTCCTTTTCTGGAGCTTCTAATTGAGGTATAAAGCTGTGCCTATCTGGAGCTTTCAAGAAAATCATGTTTGAGAAGATTTACATTTTTGTTGGTGAATTGATGAATGGTGAATAAATTCCATGATTTTTCATGATGATTGAGCGGAATTTATACTATGGGGATTAATGAGGAGACCATATTTAAGTGAAAATTAGATTAATGAAATTTTTCTTCAAAAAGAGTCAAGCCCTCCTTATTCAGCCTTAGAAATTTTCACAACTAAATTGTACCAAACAAAAGCCACAGAACAACCCTAAAAAGTCCCCATGGTGAACATATGTCCTTGACTCACATCGGGTGGAGATTTAGGAGTTTATCAAGCCTATGGTGACCCTTGTATGAGTTTGGATGAGAAAGACATTGCAAAAAAAGAATTTGACATTTGTGTGATAAGAGAAAATTCAAGCGAGGTAAGTGTTTTGTGCATGGGAGGATAAATAAAGTGGAAATATATTGAATGATATAAATGAAGAACTTGAAATAATGGTTTTTTATGAGTAATGATATTTTTTTTTTCTTGGTGTGAAATTGATTGATCTTAAGGATCTGTGTTTTAAAATTGGTTTTGATTTGATATTGATGTTTACTTGACATGAGGTTTTTCCCAAGATTGAAAAAGGGTAAGTGTGGGGAAGTTGATAAAAAACTATTTTGATGAATATTTTATTGAGAATAAATGATATAATTTCCTCACATTGTGTTAAATATGTTTATTTTTAAAATATTTGGGATTTGATCATTCATTTGAAAATTTGGTAAAAATTCCAGTTTTACCCTTTATAGTGCACTGTAGTATTTCGAAGATAAATTTTTTTATATTTATTATTTTCATTTTACATTTTTTAACAGTGTTCCTATCTTAATTTTCTACATCTTTTATTCAGGACACCAGAGATAAATAGAGCATTTGGTTTTTGAAAATGGGCCATGAATTCAAAGTTGGGCTGGCCTAGCCAGAATTGAGAAGCTTCTATATTTCGGCCAGAACTCCTTAATATGGGCGTGGATTGAGCTAAAAGTTTTAGAGGAGATAGAGGACCCATATCCTCACATATTATATTTCAGGAAGGTTGGACAATTCACATGTTGTGGTGGTCAAATGGGCGGCTCAATTTGGTATAAAATATTTGTCTGAGATTCCCCATTTACACTTGAAACCACTTTAAACCTAGCATCCCCACCACTCTATAAATTAGGTTTTTTCTCATTTTTTGGGGTTGGGACGTGCATTAGGAAGTTTCGGGCAGAGGAGAAGAGGTTACACTCCAATTCTACGAGAAAGTCAATAAGGATATCTCATGAAGCAAGGATCCCTTCGTCGAAGCCCTATTCTTCTTCCTCATTTTGTAATGTTTGTGTTTTCTTAATAAAATTCTTGGTTCATCTTTTTTTTTAAAAGGTTGGGGCCGAAGTCTCAATTTATTATTTGAAAGCAAAGACCCCTTTAGACTGGGTAGAGGGAGACCCATTACATAGCCCGAAGGCCCAAGGCCATGTGGCCTGAATACAAGGCTTGAAAGCCCATTTTTTTGGCCCAAAGGACCCCTTGGTGAATAATACTATTACAGTACCCGCACTGCTACAGTACCTGCTACAGTACCTGAGAAATTCGCCCCTGCCCGGATTTGATCCTCGGTTTTTTTTGGATGCCAAGCAGGAGCATGTACAACTAGGGTACAGGCTCGTTGGCTCTTGGTTATTATTTTATTTATTCTCTTTTCTTATATTTTGTTTAAATTTATTCTTATCTTAATCTTCCCCTTTGGTATGGAATTCTTGAGTAGAAGCGTTATTGGGTTATACCCATTATAATCCTTTGCACATGCAAAACGCTTCTACGATGATTACGCCACCAATAAAAGAGTAGTTATTTTTAGTAATCGATATACCTCTCACCTTCTTCATTAATTTATTTTGAATCTATGATCTAATGTAATTCACTAAACATGATCCATTAATTGTGTTTTTAAATTATAATAAACTAAGTGAGAAATTTAACAATTAACCCAAACACGCGAGGTCGGGATTTGTGTGAATTGTGAGAGCACAATCTTAATCGGTAATACAAGACGACACAGGATCAATTTTTAGAGTTCAAATACAATCCCTAAACTCAATTAATCCTCATTTCCAGAGTTTTTATGTTCCTTACTTTACCATTGACAATAAGCTAGCCTTAGAACATCAATCAAAGCAGGGTTCTACGATAGCATGTTCCGAAGCTAGCCTAGGGTTTAATTAATTTCATCTTTGTGGTAAGGTTAATTATTGTAGGGTTTGGGGGTTAACAAATTAAGGGATCATAATTAATTTAATATTAATTTAAATAATAATGATTAATAAATGATTGAATAGGTAAAGTTAGATCGATTACGTCTTTTAAATATTGTCTAAATAACATCTTTTGATGTGTCATTTTAATCGAACTTCATTTCAAAACTAAAAACAAAAAAAATACAATATTCTTCCAGAAAACATCTTCTAGATTTATAAACTATAACCAACCCCCATCCTTTCAAGTAGTGTTTTTATTCTCTTTTATTTTATTTTTATAATACCTTTAAAAAGTTGTTTTAAATCTACTTCCTCCTTTGAGAGAAGACCTTGGTCAGCCACTCTACTGCTCCTAAGTACCCCAAAATCACATTAATCATTTGAGGGTGCCCACGACAGTGCTCTTTCAAGAACCATTGGGTTTCATTGTCATAAGACACACACTAGCCTTAATTAAGCCCATTCCACCTATATATCTTGGCCACATGAAACTCCCTGGTTTGGTCCCCATCACATGATTTTAAAGTTATTATATGACACTCTATATCAATCCAAAATATGTGGGTTCTTATTAATTTTAATATAATATATAGGAATCCAATCTCCTGGACCAAATAATGACACAAAAACAACTATTGTATTCCTCGATGTTGATAATTCTACAGCCCTTAACAATGTGGTGTAGAACAATATTCAAAATAATAAATGATATAATAATCTCTAACCTTATTAAAAAATGTGTACCATCTTTATATAACCTCATATAAATATATAATTCTCTATCTATTAAGATCCTATGTTGAAAATATATGACTATAAGGATAGTACATGATAATGATCTATTGTTAACACAAATGTGACCTCTTTTATATTTTTGATTCGATAATGGATTCATGAATATATATTAAATCTATAAGAGAGCCCCAGAGAATGATATTTTTCCCCCGAAGAGGGAGTGATGATCTCGACCTCCCATCCTATTTAACAATGGGAGTTCCTATGCGTTTTTGGATACATCTCCCAATGATCACCTTCCTTTGTAAATTATGTTCATGAGATATCACTAATCAGGGAATTGTTAGGTTTTTGAGGCTCTAGGAATAAAACCCTCTACAAACTACTCGAAAAAATGTGGAAATATGTATAAAAGACGAAGGGTCATGCTACCTCCACAAATAATTCCATTCTTACCCAATTTTCATCAATAGTTGAAGAAATGGTGAACCTGATGTAAATAGTCAATAAAATTATTGTCTATCCAACATATCTGTTCCCTTTTTTTTATAATTCCCCAACCCCATAATCCCGGATTCAGTGCATTATTTTAATCCATAGGCATGATTACAAGGAATCTAGTCCCAAAGGACTGATCAATTTAGAATTCTGGGAAAATAGATTATAATAATGAACGTTACCTTACAAATTCACACACAACATAATTTTTTTTTGAGAATTCCATTATTCTTATAGCTTAAACATACATATAAATCATAATAAACTTCTTAGCATCGTAGGAAAATAAAACATAAGAAATGGGTGAGATCAGATACTCAGTCAGGGTAAGTAATTTAGCGAAAGATATAAACTTTTAAGTAAGGTTATTTAATAAAAATAAAAGCCTTTTAAAACATAATCATTTACATAATATGGAAAAAATAAATATAACATTATCATATAAACATGAACATGGATATTATACTAGTCGAATATTTACATGTAATAACTAATTTCATAACGAGGGAATGCATGATGCCGGACATCATAACCACATAGTCAAGGCCTCATTCCAAGACTACAAATGACAATTTTTTCAAGGCCTTGTGCCAAGACACTAATTTGTCTCATCATACTGACTAATGAATTGAGGGGCTATAGTAAGCCCAGCTATCACATACTAATCCCAGTGCATTTATCATATGTAAATGTGGAAACATAACATACACATTTGTCTTGAAACTAGCTTAAGAAATCTCAATAATTGAACCATAAATGTTGAATGGTATAAAAATAGCACATTAATATTCAAAAATATCATAACACATTAAATATAATATGGAATATTGGATTATAATTAATAAACCTAAATCAAGAAGAATATCCAGTAAATAATGTTGAAAAAATGGAAAATGATCAGTAAAAATATTTAAGAGAAATATCCATTTTTATTGAAATTATATAAAAGTCATAGAAATTATAAAGGAATTTATTTAAAATATATTTCTGAATCAATGTGTCTCATACCAATTTTAATCTTTGTAAATTAATGGACTTTTAAAAACAATCATGTCCATATAAATAAATCCTTAAAATTATTCAGAAAATAAGGACATTAATTAATTGTTTTTAATAAAAATAAATCATTAAAACATTTAAAATGATAATATTCTTAAAGGTTCCCTTCCACAAAACCATAAAATATTCCTTTTGAAAACCTTTTTATGAATCATGGACATGGATGAGAAATATTTCCCATTAAATACTTACACATATATAATCTTAGATAAAATGAGATTGAGGAATTAAACCTTACCTTGTACTTTTCTTTTGGTCGAGGGTACGTTTTTTCACCTGTATAATGACCATAGTATGTTATTAAATTATACCATAACAATATTATTATTTATTATATCATACTTTATTCATTTATGAATTTATACTACATATTTAATAATAATTTCTATGTTAAAATAACATTTTGGGTAACTATCACTTTCTTTATCTTATGTGTTTTAACTTGTTATTCTTCATCGTATCACATATATGATAATTTAATTGATTATAGAATATAAAAATTTATCTATGTATCATATATATTCAAAATATAAATATTTATAATAGATATTTATTTGAAATGGAATCCTCGTTCATGGAGACTGTAGTCCATACGTACGCAAGAATATTGTTTCTATTCTCTTATCGTATAATATGAAAGTAAGTAAATGGAATATATTTATATATATAAATATATATTATTCCATTAGAAATATGATTTTATATTTATTATAATTTATCAATATATATATATATATATTTATATAAATTCTTTAATGGTGATCATTGATGATGAATCTCATTGCGTCGTGGAGATGGTAAGCCGTATGTACGCACGAGCGACAATATCATTATATTGATGGTTAAATAGTATGTAATTCAATGGTATAGTATATATAAAGTACCATTAACATGTTATATTTATTAATTACATCAATTAAACTCATTATTATACACATCCAAATAATGAAGTGTTGAATAACAAACTTCACCACAACGTGGAGACGGTAAGCCATATGTACGCACGTATGATGATATCATCATTAATAGGATGGATAGAATAATTAATATGGTTTTACCATATTTATAATAACTTCACAGTATGTAGAAGTTTTTGGAGTTGTTATTTGGGTTTGGAAACAAAAAAAATTGGATGTGGAAGAAGAAATGAAATTTGAAAGAGGTGATGACATAATTACCTCTTCTTCAGGTGCTTCCTTTTTATTTGATCAAAAGGGATCTTTAGGTTGAATTTATGATCAAATTAAAGCCTCTAAGTGTAATTTAGGTTATTTGGGAGGATATGAGATAAGGTTTTGGTAGATCCCAATTTCTTTTGAGGTGTTATTTTGAGAGAAGTGGACATATCCTTTTATAAGAGAGGTGAGGGTCACATTAGGAAAGGATTGAAATATTAATTTATTATAAAATCATTTTCAGTTTTTGATTGCTCTAAATTGTTTTATTTATAGTATATGTTGGGTATGGGTCGAAATAATTTCAAAAAATATGTTTTAGACAAATTTAGGTCACCATATTAACCTTATCATTTAGATTTAACTCTTAGATTTATATATTAACTTTTACCATGTCTTTTTGTATTTTTCTATTACATTGTTAATAAACCTACTATAAAATGACAAGAAACCCAAAATTGGTTACTTAGTGACATATATATCATTATTTATGTCCTTTGTATGAATATTATATTTTTAGGATTATTTTATCAGTTAATAATATTGAATTTGTTTTAAAGACTCATTTATGTCAATTTTGACACAATTTAGTATTTGGTTTTTTCAAAAATCAAATAAACTTTATTACATCGAAAAAATACATTAAATCAACCTTAACATGTCATTTTAATATATAAAATTAGTGTAATTCATCAAAATTCTCAATTTAAATTTGTTTTGATAATTATAATATCAATTATTTTAATCATTCTTTAAAAAGGTAATTACTATATCATCATTGTGTCATTAATAAATATAATTATTCAATGTCTAAAAATTATAAAGAAAATAACTTGATGTAGGAAATAATATTATATTTCCAATGAATATTTATAGTAGAAATTATCTTATGTATGACCCAATATTAAATTTTTTTAGTAATTAAAATTTGAATTTAACACTTTTCAATCTTCTTTTAATAAAATATTAATAAATGTCATAATATAATACAAGTGGATCAAAGAGGATAATTTTTATTAATAAGGATGATTTTTCAATAAAAACACTTATACAATAGAATTAAAATATGTGTTAGGGTAATTATAATATCATTTTTACCTTTAATCACCATATTTATTTTTAACCGTTATAAATAAAATTCAAAAGCTACTATTCACCAAAAATTACTTTTATCCTATTGAACCACATCTTACTTACTCATGTCAACCGTTTATCTTGGATTTTGGAAATTCAATTCACAGAAGCGGTAAAATTACGTTATATGCAAATTTGCTAACGTGCCTAAAAGGTGTGTAAAAGACGTTAAAAAGTTCAATAATATTTTATATATCTAATCTTATTATAAAATTAATCAAATGAATACATTAGAATAATATAGATATTATGTATTTATTTAGACTATAAAATAAATTTAAATAAAAAAATTTATAATTATTTAAAGAAAAGTTAGTTTTAAACAATAACATAGTGTTTTCACTATTCATCAAAAATAGAACATTTTTAGAAAAATTCAAAAAATTCACACTATTTTAATTTTAATATTCTGAATTCAAAGTTAAATTCTATTTTAACAAATTAAAAACATAATAGTTGCATTAATTAATTAAAAATTATTTTCGGTTGTAAGAACCAAAAAACAGGTTTTAAGAAAGTAAAAACTATCAAAAGATTGACATGTGTTTATGTCCGATTCAAATTTGAAATTATGTATAATGAAAAAAATTATAAAAATTATAAAAATATAATCTTATTATACATTAAAACCACTATAATAAAAAATTTAACACTGTAATTATTTTGATTAAAAAAGATGTTTTCGATTAAAATTTAGTTTGATTTACTATTCATCAAAATATGAATGTTATCAGAAAAGTACCTAAAATAATACAAAATATATTTTTTCCCTCATATATAGAAGATTTTAATTTCTCTAAATTTAATATATAAATGTTTTATATATTTTATTTAACAAGGGTTCTCCATTAAAAGGCAGAAAAATTGCATGTTTTTAAAAGTACTTCTTTTGTCTGAAAAATTAATATTTTCCATATATTATGTCTATGAAACACAAAAGTTGAATGTTAAAAGATTATAGGATATATATAAAATTTAAAATTAGGTTAATAAAATTTATACCCTCTTTTATCGGCTAGATTGGTATGTCGTGGTTCGCTTGAACTCAGTGTTTTGTGTAGTGTAAGTTATTGAATTATTTTAAAGACATAACGTACTATGAAATAATGAGGTATTACATTTATTCTCATATAAAATTAATTGATGATAAATATTAATATAATAAAATCAATTATTTAGGAATTAATATATTAATATGATTATTTGATGGGGTTTTCTTGATATTTTATTTTTCAATATTATTCGGAACATTGACCATAAATTCCTTAAATAAAAATAGTATATTAATAGATCATGACATCATATTATTTAGTCATTGCATCAGCGAGAGCCTCATCCAATTAGAGGATGTTATCACCAACAAATCACTGTCAGCACTAATTATCAAACACACTAATTATAGAGTTCCATGTAAGTGGTAGTTTCTCAAATCTTGAGGATACATGAATATACATTTTTCTCACAAAGTCCCACCATTATTTTAATTAGTGATGTCTAGTGACCTTGATGGTAATAGAACCAGTTCTCATTTTTATTTGTTTTAGGATCCTATCCCCCAAAAACAGTAAAGGATTCCTCACTTATTATATGGATTCTAATAAATAGTTCACCAATGACTTTATCCCAACAACATAGGGTGCCTACAAAGAGGATACTTCTTGAAGTCATCACCGCCCTAAACTATACAGTATCAAATACTTAGCTTTATGAGGGTGTTCTCCTTGGGTGTTTTTCCTTAGTCACCCATACCCACACATTTTGGATAGCCCACCGATGGTAGAGACCATGTAATAGGTAATATTCCCCTAAATATGTTACCTATAGAAAATCTCACTAGTCAAATATGGAGGTAAATTTTGAGTATGAGCACACACATTCCAACATCAAGCAATCATGCCATCTTAGTTTGTTAGTATTATAAGAAACCAATCATTGAATCTGGGAAAACAATAGGTGTATACCCATATCTATACCCAGAAAATGAAGACAATTAGTTTATACTAACATAAATTGTGGTATAGGAGAATTCCCACACCCCTACACTATCCATGGAATATGTATAAATATATGGGTTCTGATCACTGAAGTCAGATATCGTGTCCTAAAAATGATGACATGGAACAAGAAAATTCCTCCAAAATCACAAAAACCTATAAAGGAATAATAATGAATGTTTTATTGGTTTAAGGGATGACACACAACTCCATAATTGTAATTTGGGTGACTAGTCAACATGACATGAGGTTCACTTTGGATAAGATGAAGATAACTGATCCCATTATTAAGGGTTGTGGGATAAATCCTATGATAAATGGACATCCAAACTAGTCCCATTCCTCCATAATAATAGAAATTAAATTTTATATCCTAGTGTCCCTCGTATAAAGATATATACCCTTTCCAAAATTCTAGACACCTTTCAAAATGTTCTAGAAAAAATATATAAGATACTAAAATGGGATTATTTATATGAAAGTTGTTATCCCCAATAAGTGTCCCTAATATATTATGTGAGTGAATCCAAATAGAATTCATGCCATGGTTTATTAGAAAATGAAGATCTGGTCTATTATATCACTATTCTCAATGGTGGGGTTCTTGAAGCGCTCAAACATTTATTTATGATGGCATGAGATCCTACTCATCAGTTACCAAAATAAATAGATAGTAGATGCAATTGAAACGGTCCCCCAATACATTGGTACCATACATTCCAGAGTTCCTCCCTAAGAACCTTATCATAAAGTATTACTTCAAGAAAAAAATTAGACTAATCACAAGATCTCATATCTTGATGAGAATCACAACACCCCTCCTCATGGTTTGAGGAACAACTAGAAGGAAGGCCCTATTCTTGGTATGGTGCACCTTGAATGCCCTCCACAAGATATACACCTTAGGAAATACCATTGATGTCACAATTCAGGATGTGATTTCATTCCTCCTCATGATGACCTTCTCGACAAAGGTCCCCCCTATAGTGAAAATTCTTTTTGATAAGTAGGTCACCTCCATACTGAATTAAATATTATAAATCCCTCATATCATCAAGAACATTAGAATATGAGTTCATAAATACTTTATGACTCATAATTTTACGTGAAAAATATTAATCAACCATAAGAAATACAACATAAATTCTCATTCTCCGAAACAATCATGGATTACTTACCTTCTATTATGATATATGAATTCCCTACCAATCCTTCTCTTTAAAATAATTAAATAGGTAAATATACACTTTTCCGGGATCTGATTGATGAACCAATTGAAAAATATGAAGAAGACGTATTACTAATGAGGATATAGTTAAATATCGAAATTATTCTATTCATATTTTTTCTATCTCCCACTCCCTAATATAACATTCTATAATAGTTTTTGAAATAATGCGTGCATGATATCCACCTGAATTTATTGACTACACATAATCAACTAAAAAACCCTTATTTATTATGAATTTTCAAACCACATTATGTTAATATAAGGGATACATCATCAAATAAAATTTTCATCCCTCCTAGATACATGACTCACAAAATATGGAAATGAACAAGGATCCCTTTATCATGCAATTATCGATGCGTTAACAGAGTTCTTTTTGAATATCCCCGACACCCCATCTGGTGTTCATATCAAATGATGGGATTGAACAACTGGAGTTTCAATTAATATATATCCCTGAAAATAAAATCCCACTAAAGTTAAAATCATGTAATATCATATCCTCGTATGGGATTTGTGAAATGGGTCTACTTCCAATAGGGGGAACACTCATCCAAAATGTTCCTTAAATGATTCTTAAGGACATGAGTTCAAATTGTGGTGATCCATTGAATGAATCTTGCTTCAAGAATCTGAAAATACTAATAAATACTATTTCTTAAGTGAATCCAATTTTTATGAAGATTGAAAATATTTGTAATATGGTGTTTGAGTTGAAAATCAAATAATGCACCCTTCCCATTTCCCAAAAAATATCTAAAAAATTAAGAAATATATCATGGAAACCATTGATGAAAATATTTTATAATCCCTGACATGAAATGATGTGGAATTTTTTTAAAATATTTTTATGTCAATAACCTAAAATCAAATGGTTGTCAAAATAGAATGAGAGTATCCCTAGACCACATAGATGGTGTGTTGTTTACCATAATTACCACCATAAAAAATTAGTATTCTATCATTTATTGGGAGCACCGAAAGATAGACATTACCTACTCATCATTGACCATAGCCTGATTTCATCAAATGGAACATATATTAAAAAAATTTATAGGGATTTATTTCAAATAAATCTTCAATATATGATTCCAAGAGGACCCTGAAAATAGAGGTCATAGCCCCGAGAAGGGGAAATGGAATAAATCTATTAAGGAAATGGTTTCTCTTAGATATCGCAACCAATTTGGATGATATCATATCAAAAATAGACCCTCTTATCATTTAGAGTCTGATAAATGGCTTACACTACATCCCTTATCAGTGAGAATCCTTACCAACACCCATATAGATACTCTGGAAAATGAGGTCGACAAATAGGAATAGAATTACAAGGTTTTAGTTCATAATAATGAAAATTTTGAAATGTTTGAAAAAACATTCCTTAGCTAAAACCAATGGCTTGATATGAATTTAGGGATACCATTGACTACTCCTCTATTTCCTCCTCATCCAGTATCTACCAACTAAATGGACGATGGTACATCCATATTTCACCCACCACTCAATGTGGTTCAACTCCTCAGACTTGAGGAAATATTTTTCTTATTGGATGAAGTGAAATATTAGATGAGAAAACTCATTATAGAACTACTCAATGAAAACATCCCCACAAGATAGAATAAATATATAGAAACTAACCTCACACTCCATACTAAATCACCTCATCGTATAATGTTCATCATAAAAACTAAAATACAGATAAAGAATCAAATAAATTATTAATGATGATAACTAATACATTTGCACCCCACAACCACAATACATTAGGAGTTCCCTCCCTTGAGTATATGACCAATGCTAGTTCAGAAATATCTTTAAAGGTCGGCCCTTGTGGGTTACCCACCAAGAGTACACATAGATCTGCCATAGCTATCCAAACCTCTTGTTCCCAATACTCAGTATCCTACATAGTTGTTCATTCCTCCCAAGGTTATTGATAATCTCTAAACATTGGGTGATTATAAGTGTTGGAAGAAGGATGTGCATAAGTAAAACTAGAGAAAAAATACATACCCTAAATAGGTGGATGAAAATATTACACCACTAAACATTAGGAATCCTACATTCTCGGTATTCAAGGGTTCAAGGAATCTGGAATAGGCTTTGATGAAATTCATGTCCAGGTGTGGACCTATGATGGTAAATCTCGAGAAGTAAGTAGCCGTTAAGTTTAGATGTTTTTTTGGTACTTTAGAAGTATGAGGATTCACCTAGTATATAGTATAAGAGTATTATCAATCATGGGATGTGACGATCATCATCAGAAATTCCTCTATCAATAAAAATATAAATTTTAAAGGAAAAAACCTCGGTCAATCAAAATATATACAGTGAGAAAATGAGAGAGTGTCATATTTGATTTCTATGAGGAATAAGTCAACTTAATACCTAAACATGAATATCCCTTGAGAATATTTTATGGGTATTTTCTTTGGTAATAATTGTGATGAACTATTAAAAATGATTATCCAATAAAATTATCTATGTGTGCTTGATTATCATTTTATTATGTCACAATGGATGGGGAATTTTATTTTGTGAACCAAGTATAACTCACATTGTAACATCCCAAGTAATTAATGAATAATATATTTTCATATCTATTTCTATTTATGAGTTTGATAGTGTTTTTGAGGCTTAATATGAGAAAAAATCCAATCTTAAACATAAAATACTCTAATACTTTTAAATGATTTTTTTACCGCCTTTTGATGGAGAACCATTTTTAAATCTGTCATTTGAAAATTTTATAAGCTATATTTTTCAAAATTAACTTATTATTTTGAATTGGGACATTGAAATTTACTTTGAATAAATTTTTGTTATTTTTCTAGCAATGTTCATTTTTTAATGAATAATGAAAAATACTGCATTTTACTTCAAAACTACTTTTTCATCTAATTTAATTATATGGATAGATTATATTTTTAATTTGTTTTAAAGAGTAAAAAGAATATATTTTTACCATTTAATCCAATTATGGCCATTATATGTAATTTCACTTTGAAATTGGACATAAAAAATTCTCAATATTTTGATAGATATTGTTTTTTAAAAACACACTGTCTGTTTTGACAACGTGAATTATTTATTAATTAATTACTGCAATTTATGTGCTTTAAATTTGGTAAAATTGAGTCCATATTTGGAATCATATGTTCCAAATTATGTAATTAAGACTCTTTTGTTTTTTGACATTATGAATAGTTACACCTTCAATTATCTTTAATTATCGTGATTAATTAGAAATCAGGTTGTTAAAGGTAATAAAATAATATCATAATAATATAAAATTACCCCAACATGTGTCCAAATTTTTTTTTGAGTCATGTACTACCATGGGATTCCTTGTGCCAATCTTTGGGACCCCATAAAATCACTTTAGTGTTATAGTGACCTTTTATTATATTATTTTTTAAAGGAAAGTATAACAAAAGTATGTATCAGCTAAGTAAACAAAATTTAGTTTTGTTTATATAAATGATATATTAGAGTATAAATATACATTAGAAATATAAAAACATTTCCTAAATCATGGTATTTTTTTTTAAATTTTTAGAAATTAAATAAATAAATAAATTTATGACACCATGATGATGTAGTGATTACCTCATTAATGAACGATTTAAATGAAATGAAAAGATAGGGTAAAATATAAGAACTAAACTTGTAAAAAACCTATTTTATGGGTTAATTTATAACCCTTATCACCTTATCCTCAAAATATATCATTGTGGTACCTTTAAAATCCGAAGATCATTTCATAATAAAGTAACATTTCATGACCTTCCAAGAGTGCCCCTCCTCCCACCTATAAAAGGACTCCACCTCTACCCCCTTACCCACACCTCTAAAGACCTTTTCTCGTCCAAAACCTGATAAGTTTTATCTCTCCGCATCCCTCTATTCATCCTAGAATTTTTACCTTAGGATGAAATATCTTCAAGAAACCCTTTTTGTTCAAACCAATGGGAGTTACCAGATTTAAAGGTAATGTCTTCTCTTATGTCCTTTTGTTTTATTTTGCTTCTCCAACCCCCTAAACTCTTTTTATTCCATTATTTTGTAACAAAACCAGTATATTAAATATACTAAGATGTTTTTATAAGAATTATTCAAGATACACTTACTCACACCTCCATCTAATGGGTGAAGAACATACTACTTCTGTGGACGGTGAACTACTGCCTCACGAAACAATGACTGTTCAATTACCTCCTACTACCTCTAATGGTGGACATTAAGATGTCACTATAATTATGATTGATATATATTATATTTAGGTTTTCATTATTCTTCTGTATTTTTCATTTATGGCATACCTTAATGGTTTCCATAATGGATAAATGCATTTATTTCATTTTAGGATGTGTAGACTACTGCCCCCTCAAAGTGATTTGAATCATTAATGCCATATGTGGGACGTATAAAAGATGAAGTTAATAATATTATATATGAAATTACACTGGAATTATAATTTACCTTTATGTCATTATGATTTCATTCCATTAAATACGAAATAAAATGAATGTAGTGTCCATGCGTACGTACGATATACCATCTCCATGAACGGTGCATTTCATTTCTTACCTCTAAATGTTATGTAATATTATAAATGAATGTATATAATTTATATATATGATATATATGATATCTAAATCATGAATATAATTCTGGATATAATGGATATTTTACCACATGAACAAATTGTAATTATAAGTAGTTTCTTTTTGACTCAAGTACCAAAGATCGAAAAAACGACCGTTATTAACTTAAATGATTACATAATGTTCATAAAATGGTAATAAATTATATAAAAGGAACAATGAACCTAAAAAGGTTCTTAATGAAGTATAAATTAACTTTAGTTTATTATTCAAGAGATTAAATAACAATCTAGTCAAGTTAGACATGGGGTAAGGGGCTTTGTCTCAATCTCCTTTCATTGAGGCATATTTTTTTATACACACATTTTTTTATGGTGTATAAAATCCTTTGACTATGAATTTTATTCAAAAGGAATCTTTTCTCTACAAAGCATTTTACAAAATTAAAAAAAGTATGTTTCTTTTTATTGTATGCAGTGACAACGACATTTCCGCCGCCTTGAGTATTATTTGATCTTTGGCATCCTCAACACGCTCGAATGTTTTTAAATGAAAATAAATAACATATACTCTTATATGTATTTTGGTATTGAAAATGGTTTTAATAAAGGATTTTTTATATCAATATATTTTAGTGATATATTTTGATTGAAATGTGGAAATGTTTTATTTCCTTTATATTTGTTGTATGTGTTATGATTTTATAACGGTATATGGACATCTGACGGGTGGTTATTTGATAAACCAAATAATGGGTGGTTCCGTGAAAACCAGGATGGGTGGTTACGTTATAACCTCCAATACATTGGGTATGGAAGTCAGTCATATGGCTATTCCATTTAGTGATATGTTTGGAAGTCGACCATATGGTTATTTCATTTAAGTATGTTTATGTCCCAAGTTACCTTTATATGTTATGTGTTCTTTATATGGGATTTATGGTCATCATTTGGTTACCAAAGGTTAAGAAATTATCTTTTATTCAGTGAAGAGTATTTACTACGTCATAAAGGTAAAAATTATTACTTTTTATAAAGTATTCATGGTTTACTTGTTGTTTTGAAAAAATACCAGTTTTCCTTCCTTGTACATCCCTTACTGATCATTTCATTATTATCCCAAGTTTTTGAAATGTTTTTCACAGGACATAAAGGGGAATAGGGTCAAAGATGGGATCATGGAAAAGTCTTGCTGTCTAAAACATGGAAATAGACATGACTCTTTGAATGATTTTTTATTTTTTGGAAAAAATGCAAACTGAGTAGAAGTGTCAACTTTGTAACTTTTGAGATGTAATAGTTATGGACTAATTCTCTAAAACTCAACACCTAAAAAGATCCTCAATGTGATTTATTCATTTAATTCAAGATTATGTAATGTTTTAAGGTTGGGTCCTTATAGTTGGTATTAAAGGTTGGTTTGTAAAACATGAGGAGTTAGGATATTGTTAAATTCATGTCCATAAATTAATTTATGGTATGATTGAAATGATATAGCATTTAATTATTACCATGTTGCTTTGCCTAAGATATTTCTGTGTTCATAATGGTGTTCCATAGAAGAAACTGGGAAGCTATGTTGGGACGACATCAGGAGGAAAACAACCTTCCAAATCAGCAACTTGATATAGTCAGAATTGGAATTGATAAGTTTGTTGCAGTAATGGCGCAGTTGACTCAAGCGATAAATGGTGGTGGTATTAATTCATGAGATCGTCTAGATCAACCATAGTGTAACATGTCAGTAGTGGAACATTTCATGAGGCAAGATCCCCTATCATTCAGAGGATCATCAGACCCTATGCTAGTAGAAAGTTGGATTAAAGAACTGGAGAATATTTTTGATGTCATGGGGTGTTCAAGAACATCAAAAGGTTATTCTTGCGGTTTACCATTTCGAAGGTGAATCTGATTAGTGGTGGTATATGGTGAAAAATATTAGGGATAATAAGAATATTGATGATCTTAACTAGGATGAATTCAAAGGTATGTTTATTGAGAAATATTTTCTGATGGTGGTTCATCTTAGGATAGAAAAACAATTCCTAGAATTGAGGTAGGAGGATGACTTAGTGGGTACTTATGATACAATTTTCACTCAACTGGAAAGTTTGCTCCAAATTTCATATGATATCATGATAGTAAAATCAACCATTTTTACTTAGGGTTAAATAAAAAGTATTGAAGGTCTTTAGCTTCTCATGAGTTCAAAAGTTATGAAAAACATGTTCGATGTGCTGAGAAGGTGGAAATTGAGTTTGCCGATGAGCAAGTATTCTGTGACAACCAACAGAAGAAGAGACTGAGGTGGTCGGAGAAAGGGAATAATCCTTCAAAAAGGGTTGATGGTAAGAAAACAAAGTTTGCAGTTTGTGATAAAAGTGGTAAAAATCATCCTGGAGAATGTTTATCAAATTCTAGAAAGTGCTTTCGGTGTGGTAAGTCTGGTCATATTACTCGTAACTATAAGGAATATGATCAATCAGTCAATGGAAATCCAGTGGTAATATGTTTTAAGTGTAATGAAATGGGCCATTATGAAAATGAGTGTCTAACTAAGAACTCAACTGAATAAAATAAGCCAGAATACAAGCAGAAAGGGGTGGTGAAATACTTTGAAACTATTTCAGAAGATGTTGGTCCATCGAAGGAAGTAGTATCAGGTACACTGTTTGTTTGTTCAAATTATGCCAATGTATTGTTGGATTCATGGTCTACACAATCTTTAATTTATGAGAATCATTCTAGTCAATTGGGAATTCCATCTCAAGATATGAATCCTAAACATATGGTAAAAACACCTAGAGGAAATGTTGAGACAAAAAGAAATCATAAGAACCTTCTTGTCCTTGTGTAAGGAAATAATCTACCTGCAAACCTTATTGTTTTGAATCTAGTAGAGTTTGATGTTATCTTGGGTATCTATTGGATCTTGGTTTACCATTCTAAGATTGATTGTAGAGCTAAAGAGGTTTCTTTTCAGAATGATCTTCAATTTCTGTACAAGAATCTAGCCTTGCTTTTGATAACCTATCAGGTAGATGAGAATCTAGTAAATGAAGAAAATGAATTTTACCTTACACATATTGTTGAAAACAAAGGAACTGTTTATATTATTAATGTTCCAATGGTAAATAATTATCTTGATGTTTTTTCTGATGAGTTTCCTAGTATTATATCTGATCGGGATGTTAAATTTACTGTTGACTTGGTTCCTGATTCTTAGCCAATTTCAAAACCCCCTTATCGAATGTCTCAAGATGATCATTTAGAGTTAAAGAAGCAATTACAGGAGTTATTAGATAAAGGTTTCATTCGACCTAGCACATCACCATGGGGTGCTCCAGACTTATTTTTTAAAAAGAACGATGGTTCAATGAGACTTTTCATTGATTATAGAGCATTCAATAACATCACTATTAAGAACAATATCCTTTCCCTCATATTGATGATTTGATTGATCAGCTCTAGGAAGCTTAGTATTTTTTGAAGATTTACCTGAGGTTGCGGTACCATCAGTTGAAATTAAATAAAGCATGTGTTCCGAAGACCATGTTTCGTACAAGATATGACCATTATGAATTTGTAGTTATGCCTTTTCGGTTAACCAATTCACCTGCTGTATTAATGGACCATATGAATATAATTTTGCATGATTTCATGGATATGTTTGTGGTTGTTTTCGTTGATGATATTTTTGTGTTTTCTAAATGTAAATAGGAGCTTAAATTCATTTGAGGGTTATCTTGAAAACTTTAATGGAGAATAAACTGTATGGAAAATTCAGAAAGTGTGAGTTTTGGTGACAAAAAATTTCTCTCCTTGGTCACAGTGTTTCAAAAAATTTCATAACTATTGATCTTTCTAAAACAAAAGTTTTTGAAGAATGGACAAGACCTACAAATATAAACAAGATTTTTAGTTTTCTTGTTTTGGAATGTTATTACCGGAGGTATGTTGAGAATTTTTCATGGTTATATAGTCTAATGACTAAGTTAACTCGAAAAGGTGTTATGTTCATCTGGACAAAAGAATGTGTTGATTCTTTTCTGGAATTGAAAAGAAGATTGTTGAATGCTCCAGTTTTGGCACTACCTTCCAAAAATGGTGAGTTTGTTGTCTATAGTGATGCTTAGTTGAAAGGAATTGTTTACGTCCTCATGAATAATGATCAGTTAATTTCTTATGCTTCACGTCATTTGAAAACTCAGGAGTTAAATTACCCTACTCATAAATTGGAATTAATTACTGTTGTTTTTGCTTTAAAAATTTAAAGGCTTCATTTGTTTAGAATAAAGAGTGAAATATATACCGATCACAAAAGATTAAAGAATATATTCACTCAGAAATAATTGAACATGAGAAAGAGGAGATGGCTGGAATTAATCAAGGATTACGATTGTACAATTCATTACAATTCGGGAAAAGCAAATAAAATGCCCGATGCTTTGAGTCGAAAAAGTAATGCTTCATTAACCACATAACATTTAAAACGAGATACTTAGGTTTTTGATTTGATTAACTTTGGAATAGATGTTGTTGGTGTCGAAAGTTATTCTGTTTTGTTTCAGGTGTTAGTGAGATCATCTCTATCAGACAGAATTAAGAAAGCGTAGAAGAAAGACAATGGGTTGTAGAACAAGGTAGGGATGGTTCAGAAGGGTAAGTTTCCTGAATTTAACATTGATAATGATCACTTTTTGAGGTTTTGGAAGAGATTATGAGTGCCTTGTGATTCACAGTTGAAGAATAAGTTGTTATCTGAGGCTCATAATTCCCCATTTTTGGTTCATCCTGGCAGTACTAAGATGTACGGAGATCTATGGGAGTATTACTGGTGGGATGGAAAGAAAATAGATATTACTGATTTTACTGTGAAGTGTTTGACTTGTCAGCAGGTTAAAGTAGAGAGGCAGTTACCGAAGGGTATGCCTCAGTTGTTATCAGTTCTAGAGTGGAAATTGGAAAATATATCCATGGAATTCATTGTGGGATTAGCAAAGATATCTTGAGGTAATAATGCAATATGAGTTATTGATGATCGCTTGACTAAATCTACTCATTTACTTGATATACGAGATACTTTTTCCCTAGATCAACTTTCTCGATTGTATCTTAAAGAGATAGTCAGGTTCCATAGAGTTTACCTCACCATTGTATCTGATCATGATCCAAGGTTTACTTCTAACTTTTTGAAAGGCCTTCAGAAGTCTTTGAGAACTTAATTAAATTTTAGTACAACTATTCATCTGCAATCAGATGGGCAGAAAGAAAGAATAATTAAAATCTATGAGGATATTCTATGTGCTTTTTCGATAGATTATCAGGGAATTTTGGACCAAAATCATTCACTGGTTGATTTTTCTTATAATAATAGTTTTCATTTCAGTATATAGATGGCTACATTTGAGGCATTATTTGGTAAACAATGTCTAACTCCATCTTTTTGGGATGAAGTGGGTGAAAGGAAGATAATGGGACTAGAATTGGTGGAAGGGATGGCAGCGAAAGTTCAGTTGATTTAGAAGTACATGAGAACAGCTCAGATTAGGGAGAAATGTTATGTAGATAACCGGAGGAAGGATCTTTCTTTTGAGGTAGGTGATCTTGTTTTTTTCAAAGTATCTCCATGGAAAAGTGTGATGCGTTATGGTAAGAAAGGAATATTGAGTCCAAGGTTCATTGGAACATATGAAATTCTGGAAAGAGTTGGATCAGTTTCATACTGAGTGGATTTACCTCTGAGTTTATCTCAGGTACATAATGTTTTTCATGATTCAATGTTAATGAAGTACATTCAAGATCCATCTCATTTTTTGAGTCCATAGGTAGTTCAGCTTGAAGTGAATCTATCTTATGAAAAACAACCAGTCAAGATTATTCACCAGAGGGAGAAAGTGTTGTGGAATAAGTAGATTCATCAGGTAATGGTTCTATGGAAAAACTATATTGTTGAAGAGGCAACATGAGAATCTGAAAATGCAAAG
This sequence comes from Viscum album, assembly GCA_963277665.1. Lineage (NCBI taxonomy): Eukaryota > Viridiplantae > Streptophyta > Magnoliopsida > Santalales > Viscaceae > Viscum > Viscum album. Next base: position 405,410,730 of record OY728129.1, on the reverse strand, counting down.
AGGGATAAACACCCCCACTTATTCGAGAAGTAAATAAATTGCGGGGATGCAATTTCCTAAAGGGGGGAAGGATGTAACATCTCAAGTAAGTATAGAATAATATATTTTAATATCTATGTCTATTTATGAAATAGATATTGTTTTATATGATTAAAATGGGAATAAATCTAATCTTTATCATAGAATACTCTAATATTTTAAAAAGATTATTTTACCGCCTTTTGATGGAGAACCATTTTTAAATCTATCTTTTGACAATTTTATAATCCCTATTTGTAAAAGAAAACTTATTATTTATAATTGGGACATTTAAATTTAATTTTCATAAATTTTTGGTATTTTTCTGGCGATGTTCATTTTTTAATGAATAGTGAAAATACTGCATTTTACATCAAAACTGTTTTTTCAGCTAATTTAATAATATGGTTAGATTATATTTTTAATTGTTTTTAATGTGTAATTTGAATATATGTTTACCATTTAATACAATGTTGGTAATTATAATTAATTTTACTTTGAAATTGGACATAAAAAATTGTCAACCTTTTGATAGATATTGTTTTTTAAAAACACGATATTTGTTTTGAAAACATGAATTATTTTTAAATTAATTACTGCAATTTCTGTGTTTGGAATTTGGTAAAATGGATTCCATATTTGGAATCATAAATCTCAAATTATATACTTAAGACTCTTTTGTTTTTGGACATTATGAATAGTAACAACGTCAATTATCTGTAATTATCGTGATTAATTAGTAATCGGGTAGTTGAGGGTAATAAAATTACATCATAATAATATAAAATCACCCCAACATGTGTCCATATCATATTTTTGAGTCATTTAAGACCATGGAAATCCTTTTTCCAAACATTGGGACCCCATGGAATCACTTTAGTGTGAATGTGACCTATTATTATATTATTTTTTTATAGGAAATTATAACGAAAGTATATATCACCGAAGTAAAAAAATCATAGTTTTTTTTATATAAATGATCTATTAGACAATAAATTTTCATTGGAAATCTAAAAATATTTCCTACATTATGTTATATTTTTTTTATAATTTTTAGGCATTAAATAAATAAATTTATTTATGACACCAAGATGATGCCGTGTTTACCTCACTAATGAAAATTTTAAATAAAATGGAAAGATAAGGTAAAAAATAAGACTTGAACTTGTCAAAAACTTATTTTATGGGTGTATTTAGAACCCTTATAACATTATCATGGAAATATATCATTGTGGGTCCTTTAAAATCCGAAAAGCATGTCATAATAATGTAACATTTCATATCTTTCCAAGCATGCCCCTCCTCCCTCTTATAAAAAGCCCCCACCTTTACCCCATTACCCCCACCTCTCAAGACCTTGGATAGTCCATAAACTACTCATATTATCTCTCCACTTCCCTCTCTTCATCCTATAATCCTTACTGTAGGATGAAAGCTCTTCAAGAAACCCTTTTGGTTCAAACCAATGGGGGTAACCCGATTTAAAGGTAATGTCTTCTCTTATGTCCTTTTGTTTTATTTTTCATCTCCAACCCCATAAACACTTTTTATTCCTTTATTTCGTAACAAAACCAGTATGATAAATATACTAGGATGTTTTTATGATAATTATTCTCGATACACTTACACACACCTCCATCTAATGGGTGATGAACATACTGTTTCTGTGGACGACAAACTACTGCCTCATGAAATGAAGATTGTTCAATTATCTCATACCGCCTCTCATTGCGGCCATTAAGATGTCACTGTATTTATATATGATATATATTATGTTTAATTTTTCCTTATTCTTCTGTAATTTTTATTTATGGCATACCTTAATGGTTTCCATTACGGATAAACATGATAATTTCATTTTAGGAACTGTGGACTACCGCCCCCTCAATGTGATTTGAATCATTAATTAAATATGTGTGGTGTATAAAGGATAGAGTTAATAATATTATATGTGATATTATACTGGAATTATAATATACCTTTATATAATTGTGATTTCATTCCATTAAATATGAAATAGAAATGAAAGTAGCGTTCGTGCGTACGTATGACTTACTTTCTCTATGAAGGTTGCATTTCATTTCTTACCTCTAAATGTTATTTAATATTATAAATGGAAGTATATACTAAATATATATGATAAATATGATATCTAAATCATGAATATAATTCTGGAGATAATGGATATTTTATCCCATGAACAAATTTTAATTATAAGATGTTTATTTTTGACTCAAGAACCAAAGATCGACAAAACGACCGTTATTAATTTAAATGATTACATAATGTTCATAACATTGTAATAAGTTATATAAATGAACATGAAAAAGGTACTTAAGAAAGTAGAAATTAGCTTTAGTTTATTATTCAGGATATTGAAGAATGATCGAGTCGAGTCGGACACGAGGTAAGGGTCTTCGTCTCAATCTCCTTTCATTGAGGAATATATTTTTTTATACACAACTTTCTTTTATAAGGTGTATAAAACCCTTTGAATTTGACTTTTATTCAAAAGGAATCATTTCTCTATGAAGCATTTTACTAAACAATAAATAGTATGTTTCTTTTTAACGTACATTTTTACAAAGACCTTTCCTCCACCGCGAGTATTATTTGATCTTTGTCTTCCTCAATAAGCCGGAATGTTTTTAAAAGAAAATAAATAACATATAGTCTTTTATGTATTTTGGTATTGAAAATTGTTTTAATAAAGGATTTTTTATGTTAATATATTTACTTGATATATTGTGATTGAAATGTGGGAATTTTTTCTTTCCTTTATATTTGTTGTATGTATTATGATTATATAATGGTACTTGGACATTTGATGGGTGGTTACGTGATAAATCAAATAACGAGTGGTGCTGTGAAAACTAGGATGGGTGGTAATGTTATGTCCTCCAATGCATTGGGTATTTGAGTTAGTCGTATGGCTATTCCATTTAGTGATATGTGTAGAAGTCGACCGTATGGTTATTCCATTTAATTATGTTTATGTCCCAAGTTACCTTTATATGTTATGTGTTATTTATATGGGTTTTATGGTAATTTTTGTTTACAATAGGGTAATCAGTTATCTTTTATTCAATGAATAGTATTTACTACTTCATAAAGGTGAAAAGTATTGCATATGATAAAGTATTCATGGTTTATATGTTGTTTTGAAAAACTATCAGTTTTCATTCTTTGTGTATCCATTACTAAGATTTTTATTCTAATCCCAAGTTTTTAAAATGTTTTTCACAGGACAATAAGTGGAATGAGGTCAAAGATGGGATCATGGAAAGGTCTTGCTGTCTAAAACACGGATCTAGGCTTGACGCTTTGAAAAAGATTTTATTTTTTGAGAAAAATGGAAACTGAGTAGAAGTGTCTACTTTGTAACTTTTGAGATGTAATATTTAGGTCCTAATTCTCTAAAACTCTATACTTGAAAGGATCATCAATGTGAATTATTCATTTAATTGAATATTAAGTAATGTTTTAAGGCTGGGTTCTTATATACATCTTGTGCCGTTGTTTCATTGAACGAGGATCGGTAGAGTGTAAGCTACAATAGTTACTTTAAAATTAGTCTTTACGCAATCACTAACTCTAAATCCAACACATACACATGTAGACCCCCTCTTGGGTGGAAACAAATTTAATGTCCTAAACAGGATGAATCTAAAGAACCAACACACTCCAAATTTAGGTACGTGAGGAAAATTTATACTCTTTTTTAGATGAGAAGGTTCCTAACTACTTTTTTGAATCCTTGAAAAATAATATTTAATCTCTACTAGTAAAGGAAATACAAGACCATGTTTTACTCAATGAGAACTATATATACTTTCCCCTTCACCAAATATTGAGGCATTCCCTCATAGGCTATTTTACATTCCCTGATTTCTTATAATAGATTTTTGATTCTCAAAAATTGAAGCTACGTAGACCACCCGATAATGTTTCATGTGTTTTTTCCACCAATTCAGTGGAAGTGGTTAATATAAGGAAGCTATTAGTAATAATATTCATAAGTTATATTTTTGGATCAATATAAAAACAATCAACTAAAATCATGATATCCTCTGAGTTTGGTTGAAGCATCCATCATTTGCCCAATCACTTATGATATGGAAAAATCAACATTGTTATCTACACGAACCATTAAAAGTTGATATTATAAAATATAAATGGATGAATGAAAATAAAACAAATATATTGAGACAAACCAATGAAAATAACAAAGTTATCTTTGAATCTCTCTAACTTCATGATTTCAGTCCTAAATGAACATTCAAAATCCCACCAAATGGTACCACAAGAGATGACCTATGAGATGGAATGCTCATAATATGAATAAATGATTATTGGATTCCATAATGTCATTCACTTAATGTATACATTCTTTGAAGATGAATATGTTTATGAAACCATGTTCCCTGCACCTGATTATGGATCCTAAGGAATAGGACATCCAAGATAAGGTTACTAGGGATGAAAGAGTTGTGAAAGAACTCAATACTCTAGCCATATCCCTGCTCGAACAATATATGCTGCTAAAACTCATAGAAAATACCTCCAATCGATTTACTATAAGAAGTAATGTTCCCCAAAAATGTTGAAAGTGTCATGATGACATGATAATTATGGAATATCAATGAGAGGGGTAAGTTATTTGATAATCATCACCAAGAAGGAAGACATATTCATTCTAACATACATAAGACATGAGCATCTTCAACTCCTGTTCCATGTTTTGATCTTCCAATTTTATGTACAACATCTCTTAAAGAAACTATGAAGGGGAAACATTACACTGGGTAGTGTGGTCTTTTAGCCTGGAATTATGAAAAATAAAGATATTTTTGCAGGTACCAGCCCAGTTTACAATCCTAGATTCACTCATTTTATCAAACTACATTTTGGATGAACTCATAGAGGCATTTATAATCCCTTATGAGATTGGAGATGAGGTTGATGATGCTGAAGTATACCATATACAGACTGATCATAGAGACAAACAATTAATGATATATTTCATAGACCAGGTAAAATATTTAATTATAAATGGACACATTAGACCCTTGTATGTGTCTAAAAGGGTAAATGATGTTGATATTCAACATGATTTAATTAAAAACCAATAATAATTCAAACTCATTCTATTCTGAACACATCATCAACTAGGTTGTAGTGAGGCCTACATATCCCCTTCCTCTCCAATTATTTAGGAATATGATTACATCTATAAAAATACCCACAGTAGAATTATGATTAAGGATTAGTTTGGGGATATCATATCTAATGGAAAATTCATAGTTTTTTAGTAATATAAGACCTTCAACATTTTTTAAGGAAGATCATGGTTGAAATATAACGTGGAATTCCCCTCATTATACCAATAATGCCTCAAATATTTCCTTTATGGTAAAATTAAGATGTTTTATAATGATAAATCACCTTTAGAATATTTTTAATCACAATATTTTAAGGCATGATTCAACCAATGTAATGAAAATTAAATGTCAAATAATATTTATGCTCCCTTCACTGCCTCAAAGGGTCTAGAAATAACCCTGAACAATCCATTCAAATGTATTTCTGAAAACTATAAACATACCATAATTAGAATTGAATATATAAGTCTCAATTTAGGTATATTTCCAATGACATTCGTGATAGTAGTCATGAAAACAAATCTAAAAGGATTAGAAAGGGACATATACCCTTTTAATAGTGGTAAAATCATGGGTACAAATGACATCATTTCATAAATTAAGATTCAATTGACCCCTTATTTATTAAATGAGTCATAAATAAACTCATTTCATTACTATATAGTATAGATTATTTTTATCTATACTACATCTCAACCATGGAGATTCAAAGTAACCCCCATCATAAATTGGGTCATAGGAAGCTATATCATCATCATGAGGTCAAAATACTAACACCACTCATAACACTAAAAAAATTCTTTCATCACCTATATCCCATAAGAGTATGTCATAAGAATATGTGGAAGAGTGTGAGGATGAGGATGTATAATATTACCTCAAGGATGCTTCTTTATCATCAATATAAGGTTTTCCCCCACTATTGATGAACTCGAGTAAATAAATCTTGGTATAGAGGAGGACCCAAACCACATTGATGAGGACATAAATGCTTTGTAATGAATGATAGGTATATAACTCATTTCTAAGGAAACATCATGATTTTTTAAATAATTTTATATAAATACAGGTCCTTGATTGAAATTATTCCACTCACAAGCTTGTCATTCTAGAATATCACTATGTTTAAATATAGGTAGTAAGAAGGATCCACCCAACATAGTCTACAAAAATTAAGGATGATATTGAAAATATTAGCAAGGAAAATTTCATTACGGATGTCCAGTATCTAAATTTAATAGACATCATAGTATTTGTTAAAAAATAAAAATGGGGAAATTAGGGTCTTTATCTACTTCATAGATCTCATCACACATCCTATGAATGATGATTTATCAGTTACAATCATGGAACCACAAATTGATCATACAAGTAGATGTTAATCCCATTCCTTAATGGATGGATATTTAGTGTACAACCAATTAAAAAATTCAGCTAAAATTGATGAATCCATTAGTTTTAAATATCCCCACTGGGTATATTATTTTATAGTCATAAATATTATGTTGATGAATATTCATGGTACAACATAATTTCCCATGAATCAAAATTTTAGACCATTCTTGGGAAGGTCCATTGGGTCCTAAATCAATCATATGGTTATTAAATCTTAAAAATATCTTAACCACCATTCTATCCTTGAGACCATATTCAAGAAACTGTGGCAGTATAGACCCAAAATAAACCCCTTGAAATTTGATCTTGGAGTTTTGTTAGAAATATTTTTTGGCTTTGCAGTAGACCATCGTGGAATAAAAGTTGTTCATTAGAATATAGAAGTTGTCATTAATATGTCATATCCTCAAAATAGAAGTTATATGATGGAATTCTAAAGACACATTTACTATTTATCGTGTTTCATATAAAATGTCATATGAAACTATTTTCCATCATCAAATTGATGAAAACGTTGGTCACATATTATTGGAATGATGACTGTGATGAGAAATTCAATATTAAAAATAAATATAATATGATTATACGAGTGGGGATTCCTCTTATTGAAAAGATACCACTCATTTTATATGTGAAAGACATTGGATTATCATGATGTGCTTTTTGTGTGAAAAATATTTACACCGATAAAAAATAACTTCAATTATCCCGTTCAAACAATGCATGATACCCGGACTCATTATTCAAATATAGAGAAGTATAATATGGTGTTAATATTTGTTTATAAGAAACTATGACACTACTTGAAACACCATGAGATCAATTTAGTATCTCTATAAAACCCTCTCAATTAAATGATTTAAGGATTTTCATGTTCGGTGTTTATCATGCATTAGTTTGAGATAAATTTCCTTCCTCATAATGTGGTAAAAAGGTCACGCATTGGTAGAATTCCTTGTAGTACATCTTTCTATAGAAACAATGACATGATAATCTGAATAGACTGGTGAGATATCTCATCTACATATGATAGCCCCATACTTAGGATATATATTTTAATGGACCAATCAAATTACCAATAATAGAGATATTGGATGACTGAAGCCTCAAAAAAGTGAGGGTCCAGTCATCTTCATCATTTTTTCAATGGTTTCCTTACCTTAATCCATTTTTTAGAGGGTTATGGAACTAATTAAGGAGAGTATTAAGCTGTCATTGTAGGGATAATATTGGCACATTAAATTCCATTAGATCACTTGAAGGTAAATGGAGATTAATGGTTAGTATTCAAGCATATAAATAGTTATTATTCCATTAAAAATGATGAGATAATATATATACAATACTCTCTATGGAATTATGGAATAATTAAACTTAGAGATAATATTGACTGATGTCCCATGATCTTTGAACTCCATATCAGATCCATTAAAAGAAATTTCTATAGTTTCTTGAGTTCCAAGCTATGATAAAAAAATCATCAGCATCGTGCATTGCCGGATAGTGTACCCCTTTTTTCCATGTTAATTTTTTAGATATCAACATGGTAAATTCAATTTTTAAATTAGAAATTTTTATAATTAGATGGATGGTGCCTACTATGGAATAACTTCAAAATGGAATGTTCCCATTGAAAAAATTAGGAAAAGTTAAAACCCGACAAAATGTGTCTAATGTTACATTTCATGATGGTCTATGTCAATAGATATTCTTATATAAATGAAGCGTTAACATATTCCTTCCAATGTGAATTGTTAGAATATATATTTCTTCTAGCATGAAATAACTACACATAGGGGTCTCTTGTTCCCACCAGTCCAGATTTAAGACATCCTATTAAATATTGTGTCTTGGATAGTTCTACCCTTTAATGATACATTACTGTAAAACATTCACCCAAATGTGTCATTATTACCATGGGAACACCAACTTAATCCTTCAACCATAGGATTTTCTGATCTTATCTAAATTCTCCAAAACATTTTCCCTTTGTTGAATGGATATTTTTGGGTAATATCACACAATTATAGACAATATATTCCAAAACATCATCACTATTACTCACTTATTCTCCTAATGGGATGAAGTAATACCCCTCAAAGAATATGGGACCAATATAATTATAATCTTCATGAAATCCATTATCATTTCTATATTTGGTGTCTCTCTTATGATAATAATAATCAATTAAACCATTTTGTTTTCTGATGTGTTAGAGAATATGTATCATAAGAATAATACCAAATCCAACAATTCATCTCATTTTTATACAACATCTAATGGATAAATATATTCCTTCAATAAGAACATAGAAAATATACTCTATAAAATGGTGTATGAAAACAAAAAGACAAATAATAACATGAATTTTCATTCCTTTTGGGCTTACTAGACTATAACCCACACCACCACATAGGAAACCTTGTATTCACTTGTATATGTGATAGAATAAGTCCTTCCCCTTGACAGAAAAATTCCATCACTTCATAATTTCAACTATGATCAGTTGAATATGGATGATCAACCCCAAAATGGATGGATTAATTGGATAAACTTTATGAGAAATCAGTACATACCTTTCACCACATGGTTTTTTTTCCAAAAATAAAATAGAACCAGATTCTAACAATAATTTTATCCTATACTCATTCTTCGAAGGGGAAATACTACTAGTCCTCAGCGACCAAATGATCTAAGTGAAGAAACCTCCCATGCTTGATTCAAAGTAGGAGAGACCTTAAATAATATTCAACATCCACTATAATGGATATTATTTTTTTCCCTCAGTGGATGGAGAGCTTGTCACAGACCATACCAATGCAAGGATTGTTATGAAAATATTTTTGTAATCATCATAAATGGTATTCATCACCTGACATTAAAAGTATTGAATTATATCCTTAGTTATTTGACTTGAAACAACATTACATCGTAGTCTATTATGTAAGCCTCTAAACTATGTATCATAACATTCTAGTCAGAAGGCGTTAAACTATACGATTACTTTCTTTAATCATGATGTAAAACATCATTGTTTAAATCCTTGTTACAAGTTGTAAAAATTATTAAAATTTAAATCCTTGATTGAGAGGATCACCATAATTGGCATTACTCTCCCACAACACCTCTATTCAAAAAAAAATGTGTTTCGATTCTATTATCCATGGGATACAAAGTGATTCCCAAAACAAATGTTCTATGCCTAGCCACAAAGTAATGAAAATTTCCCCTCTCAATAAAATAAACAATGATCTATACAAGAGACTCCAAATTTGGCCTATTCAATTACAGAGACATCTTAAATATTTAGAATAACATGTTTCCTAATTCTATTCCACAATGGATACATAGTGACTCCCAGGTTCTTTTACCATGTACCATTCACATAACAAAACAAGAATGTGTCCATTTCCTAATGCGTATGACCCAATCAGTGTAGGATATCATAATTTTTCCCTGGTTAAGGATCCCATTATGGAAACAAAAATATCCCTTTCCCTAAATATCTGCTGAGATCTATTCATGGAACTTCACACTACACCACCAATGATTATCCAAATGCTTCATTTTTTCTTGGTCACCTCCTTTCCATACATCATAATACTTGTCTTGGTAAATTTGTATGTCCCTATAATTGCTATGACCATTAGTAAAATAATTTATAATAATGGTGGTCATATATTCTTGACTATTAATTGATACACCCCATTTTAACATTTCCACAGTCACCCCAAAAGTCTAATCCACTATATTTACCTTTTCCTTATGGGGAAATCACATCTATCTCTATAATCTGAAAAAATATCATGATGTAAAGAAATTTTTGAACATGGTTTTAGTTTTATATTTCTATAAATTTCACATATCACTCATCTTAACAAGGAAACCCCAAATATCATTGATGAAAATTTCATTTTTCACTTCTAAAGTGTGTTATAAAATATTTTTCCTTGTAATAAATATTTGACTCAAAATTTCTATACTTATGTTTATAGTTGTAAGCCCTTAAACTGAAAGAAACTATTTTTACTTACCTCACACACAGAAACTGCATGGTAAATATCCCAATCATTGGATGATAATATGTTGTTTATAACAATGTTAGGATTGATTGTCACCCCTATGAGATATGTAGTGAATCTTGGATCCAACATCCTTTTATAACCACCTAATAATCAAAATTAAACTTTTATTTATTTTAATAGAATATATTTGGTGAATGAACCCTTTTCCACTCATTATGTGTAAAAATTATCATATATCATAGTAGATCCTAATTGTTTTTAAATTCCATTGATCATGATCAAAGAGTATCCGTTCACGTCAGGGTCCAAATGGTATTTGATGTAAGAGTTCAATATGAAAAAAAAAATTCATTAATAGATGAAATTAAATTTCATGGATGATATATCTTGCATGGAAGTAAATATTAAATTTCTATAGTCCTCTCTAAAAAGGACCAATGTCATGGGTGATGATCTCCCACCACCCTTACACTTAAGAACTACGTGTGTCTTGATTCATTATTTGATGAGATACTTGTTGACACACAAATCCTATATCCGAATCAAAATATAATATAAATAATGCTCCCACTCAATTATTTATGATCCAGATCATGGTAGGAGGTTCCAATATGGGTCATCACCCAACTCATGATCCTTAATTCAGAGAAAATCCCCCCCTCTATATAATAATTTGATTAGTGTGGGGAATATACCATAGAACTATGTATGGTTTAATTCTATCCATGAAGAGATATGTAGGGATTCTTGGATATTATGTCTTTGGTAATCCTATAATATAAAATAAATCCCACTCCTTTAGTATGGTTTAGAACTGCATTAGTGAAATTTCGTCCAAATAATATATTATTTGGATATAAAATTCCATTTCTATACTCATGAAACTTATTTTCAAAAATAAAACTATTATTCCGGGTAAAAGTTTATCTCGATAATATTTTAATATCCATCGGTGATAGAATTTATAATTCCACATGGAATTTTTATTTCTATGTAGTTATATGACCTAGTCTATAAAGTAACCCTCAAAAGGCCAATAAAAAAACACACCATTATCCTAAGGAAAACCCTATTATATCTCCATAAAACCTAAAATTGTTATGTAGGAATCAAATTTCTGAATGGGGGTTATGCCCATTTTTTTACATTTCAGATATCACTTTTTTGGATCTAGAAACCCACAAATCGATGAATACCACATTCTCTTATCACATCTAAAAATGGCGGAACATTCTTAGAAAGATCACCATGGAAATTAAAATTTCATATCATTATGCCGATGATAAACTACAATAAATTGTATCCCTCAAAATCCATACCATATGAAATTAAACTCCATGTTCCATGTTCTAGTCGTATGATATTAAACTGCATGATGGTTTAACCCTAATCGGGGAAGGTCATTTTCCCTTATTTTCAATCATCCACCATATCAACTCGAATAACTAAATATGACATGATAAACATTCCATCACGAATCATTGTGATTCTTGCATCCTCTTTTCTAGGAAGAACCACTAGAAAATCCAACATGTATTTATTCCTCCATTCTCAAATAAAATTATATAACAAATCCCCTACTATGTCCATGAGAAATTTGGATACTCATAATCACACTGACCATTGGTAACAGAAAGTATTTTTCCAAATGACGCCTCTACTTTTCTATGTATTGATACACCCCACTATAGCATCAAAAAAGTTGAATGGTATTATCAATTAGAGACACATTTTACTTTTGGGGAACACCATATAACTCAATAACATTGATTTGTAAAGAACATATCACACATTCCCCCACAATCATTTCTTGTATAGTTTTCCCACATCATTATTAAAATTTAGAAATCAAAAAATAATGGCATAAAATCAGACTTTGTGTACCTAAATAATTTAATAGAATTCTTGGATACTAAGACCTTCTCGGGTCATCATCCCATACCTCATGGTCAAATCAATTCAAACTAAGACACTAATTACATAAATTTGGCTTTAGAAACACCAAAATATCATGAAAAGACATATAAAACTCACTTGGATGAAAAAAATGGAACACTAGGAAAGAGTTGAGTTTCAGATCACAAGAAATTCACACATCATGGTTTATGAAAAAAATAAAATAATTAAGAAAGGTGAATAAAACCTTGGTCGAAAACCCAGATATGGTGGCCTAATAGAAATCCAAATTTCTATCTCTAAGTCATCCATATAAATAACAAGGGAAAAAATTATAGTGACGAATCAAAATACACAATGTTTTTATATTCTATCATGTGACTCCAGAAATTGTCAAACTATGATCGATATATTCATATTAGTAGAAAAAAAATTATAGAATCCTCCCATATTTTAGATAGCTCTGAATCCCAAAAAAAATATTTTATAATCCATTAATGTTCAATTTATTTACCTTATAATCATATTAATTTGATTCCAAATTAATCCAATTCTATGAGGGGGAATGGTTTAGCATTGAAAAATTTATTCCATTCACTTTTCCACATGAACGATGATATTTTCCTCACATAGAGAAAAATTTTGAGTTTCAGTAGTAATATTTTTCTATGATAGAATAATATGATATTTATATAATAATATGAAACAAAAATATTATATAGGTTGGGATAATTATTCCCTATAAATGATTCCCAATCACCTTGTTTAGTAAATAAAATCCCCGACTAAGAGTTTTCATTGGATTTCTAAAAGCGCTAATAAAATTTTTTAAACACTATAAAATTAATTCTTGGGTGTCATCCCTAAACTTTTTTTAGGAATGGAAAAAACTATGGTGGTGAATATGAAATATCGTGTGAAGTAATATGCTTCGTACGATTTGATATGACTACATTTGGATCCTAAATATATTTACAGATCCAAATTTACAGCTCTAGGAATTTGTGAAAATTCTATAAATGAATTTGAGTTACCATCCTAGTCCATTGATGAAGACATTTTACACAAGTCCACTTGTATATATCCATTTAACTACCCCTTCATCCAGGTCAACCATCAAGTATATAAATAATCCCTACCAACTCTAAATTTTCAAAGGATGTGAAATATCCTAGATAGAGAAGCAAGGTGAAAGATCTAATCATATAGCTCCATCACCAAAATAGCCAATCCATACCTCGGAGAATTATTATGTATATCCATCCATTGGGATGAGGCCCCTACACAACTAGCCACATGGGTGATCCCACACCTGAGTGAACATCTTGGGTGATAATACACTTGGGTGAGATCCCACCTATGAAATACACTTAGATTAAACCCCTACACAGAGAACCACATGGGAGAGCACCCAAATGGATGAACCACATTAGAAATCCCCAACTCATGCAATCCCCCAATAGGAAGGACCACTTAGGTGGGACCCACCAATGTCAACCACCATTGAATTCCCCCCAAAAAATAACCTGTTTGATCCATGACCCGTGTCTTTCTACTTGGGTAACACTTCACACCTGCTAGTAAATACCACTATGGTTGTCCCCTAACACCCCCACTCGAGATCACTATTGGGAATCCATACCAAGTCCCTCTGAATTCATCCCTTCTGTAACGCCCCGACCATAGTTACCCAGAGTCGGTGCATTATTACATAACATTGGCATGATCACAAGAAAGATCAAATCTCGAAAGACCGATTGGTTTAGTAGCCTTGGAAACACTAGATATATTCATAAGTTTTACATTACATCATAAAATGAAAAACTACTACAACAACATAATGTCTCCATAATTCACACTCATATCCCCACATAATATCCCTGCAGGTCATTCATAATTTACTTCTTCACTTCCTGGGAAAAATAAAACATAGAAAAGGGGTGAGCTCAAATGCCTAGCAAGGATAACAATATAGCAGAAACTTTCATAAATAAGAATAAACATTTAAGGCAATGTGTAACTAAAACAAAAGCCTTTCAAACTTGAACTTTCAACTTTTTATGGCATAAATAAAATGAAATAATTCCATTTACTCATTCACATGGATATTCTACTAATCTAATAATCACATGCAAAATCACTAACCACTTTCATAATGATGGAATGCATAATGCCAGACTATCATAACCACATAGCCAAGGCCTCGTGCCAATACTACAAATAAGATTTTGTCAAGGCCTTGTGCCAAGATACTAGTTTTCCTCATGAGACCTACCGATGCATCGAGGAGCTATAGCGGGCTCCACCCATTACATATTAAGTCCAATGCATTCCCATATGAAAAGGTTTAAACATAACATAAACATTCGTATTAAAACTAGCATAAGAAATGTCAATAATTTCACCATAAACTATGAATGGTATAAAAATAGCACATCCACAGTCAAACATATCACAAAAAATTCAATACAATATAGAAGTTTTGTATCATAATAAATCAACTTCAAATAAGCGTAAAATCCATCAAAGGATGTTGACATAGATGAAATCAAAACACTTTTTAGAGAAATACCTCTTTCTATTTTTGAAATCATTTAAGATCCATATAAAATAAAAAAATTTCTTGAAAATATTCTTATAAGCTTGTAAGAAAAACTTTGAAGATTTTATAACGGCAGAAAATAACAGCACTCGCCGTATAAGTTAAAAAAAACATTCTTACCTTAATACTATCGAAAAGGTTAAAAGGACCTTGTTTTGAAAACAACGGAAAGATTCCTCTTATAAAAATTCAAACAAGGGTATAAATTACTTTAACCCATCTTCTTGTAAATAATAAAAATGTTTTGAAATAAATTTTAAAGAAACATGGATGTGGATGATAAAGAGATCCCAGTAGATTGTTACGTATAAACAACCTCGGATAATGAAAAGATTGTGAAATAACCCTTACCTTGTACTTTTCCTTGGTTGGGGTAGGTTAACCTCCTGTATAATGGTGAAATAATTGTTATTAAATTATACAGGAATCATATATATTAATATGATATCATATATGATCTTTTAATATTGATTTGATAATAATATCTTAGTATTATCTTTGTTTCGGGTGTTAACTTACTTGTTTTCTTTTATATGTTTTGTTACGTAAGACATGTTTATAAAGGATAGGTTGTATATTATTCATATCCAGAATGATATCAAGTCCTTAAACATTCTTTTTAAAATCATCAAATGATAATTATACTTCAATGGATACGATGGAGAATGAATCTCATCGCGTTCGTGGAGACGGTAGTCCGTACGTACACACGAGCGACAATATCATTCTTTTGATATTAAAATAATATATAAATGGACGGTATATCATATATACAGAATCATTAACATTTTATATTTATTATTTACATGAGTTACACATCATTATTATACCCATCCAAATAATAATATATTGAATAACAATTACCCCACGACGTGGAGACGGTAAGCCGTACGTACGCACGTATGGTGACATGTTATTAAAAGGGTGGATAGAATACTGAATATGGTTGTACCATATTTATAATAACATCACAGAATATAAATGATACTGGAGTTATTATTTTAGAATGGTAACAACAAAGGAAGAAGAAGTGGAAGAAGAAATGAACTTGGAAAAGGGTGGTGAAATCATTACCTCTTCTTTGGGTTCTTCCTTTTGATGTGATCAAAAGGGCTCCTTAGGTTGGCTTTCTGATCAAACTAAGGCCTCTAGGTTGTATTGAGGGAAGTTGGGAGAGTATTTGGGCAGAGTTTGGCCGATCCAAAAGGCTTGGAAGGTGTGAAGAAATGAGAAGGAGGAGTGCCCTTTTATAAGAGGGGTGAGGGGAACCTTTGGAAAAGCTAGAAATATTATTTTATAATAAATTCATATTCGGTTTCTAATGGCTCCAAAGTTTATTATTTAAATTTTAATGTGGGGATGGGTCGAAAACAACTCATCCAATAGAATTTAGACAGGTTTGGGTACTTATATTAAACTTATCTTTAAGTATTAACTCTAAGTTAATTAGTTTCACTTTTACAATGTCTCTTTGTATTTTTATATAATATGGTTAATAAACTTCCTATATACATCCAAGAGATCCCCAAGTGGTCCATTAATGATGAACCTATCATGATATATGTCTCTTGGCCTAACCTTAGATTTTTAGGAATTTAATATCAATTAATAATATAATATTTGTTTTAAGAACTCTTTTATGTCAATTTTGACACTATTCAATAGTTGATTTTTGTGAAACTCATAACAGATTGATTACTTCGAAAATATTCAATTAAATAAATCCTCATATATCATATTATCCTATAAAATTAGTTTAATTCATTAAAAGTTTCATATTATAATTATTTGGGTATTTATAATATCAATTATTTTAATTTTTCACTATTATAGTAATTACTGCATCATCATTGTGTCATAAATAAAATAAAATATTTAATGTCTAAAAATTATAAATAAAATATAAATATGTAGGATATTTTTTTATATTTCTAATTAATATTTATAATCTAAAATCCAACATATATAACCCTATGTAAAAATTGTTTTTCTAAAAGATATATGATTGTGTCATTTTTGTATTCATTTTAACTTAATTAAAATAAAGTGTCATTATCACTTACAAGTGGATCCATGGGGTCCCAAAATAGACCCAAAGATTCCCATGGTCGCCCATGTATCAACAAATAGGGTTAAGACACGTTTTAGGGTAATTTAGTATTATTATAATATTATTTTTTAACCCTTATTTACCGGATTTACCCTTAACCATGGTAAATAAAATATTTACCGCAGTAATTATTCAAAATGTTTAAAAATAAAAGTTACCTATTTACACAATTTGAACATCCTGATTCCAAATATGGAATCCATTTTTCTAAATTCAAAACACAGAAGTTGCAGAAATTAATTTAAAATTAATTCCCGCTATCAAAACAAAAAGAGTGTTTTTAAGAGATAATAACTATCAAAAGATTGACACTTGTTTATGTTTGGTTTAATTTCCAACATTATAGTAAATTGTAAAAATATATTCTAAAAATACTTTAAAACCACTCAAATTCATAATTTATCACTATTAATTATTTTTATTAAAAAAGTTGTTTTTAATTAAAATTTAGTAATTTTCACTATTCATCAAAATATTAAAGTTATCTGAAAAGTACAAAAATTTCACCTTAGGCTAAATTCGATATTCCAAATCCAAAAATGAAGTCCATTTTGAAATATAAAATATATATAATTTCAAAAAGTAGGTATTACTATTCATAACGACTAGTTTGATTGGTTGCGGTGTGTGTTAGAACTCGAAGTTGCGTACAACACACGCTACTATATTACTCAAAGGAAAGCGTATCGTGGAAGCTTGGGATGTTTTATTTTAAATTTTTTGATGTCCCCATTTAGTCAAAAAGTTTAAAATATAGTATCTAAAAAGGGTTCACTATTTAAATTTGGTAAAAGTGCAATACTGAAAATTAATTTGTTCTTACATTATGTCTAAGAAACTCATAATATGGATTCTAAAATTATAAGGATTATACAAAGTTTAAATTTTACTTAACACTATTCATAACCTCTTTTGAACAGCTTGTTTTGTAAGTCATGGTGCGATTGAACTTGGTGTTGCGTGTAGTGAAAGTTATTGAATTATTTTGAAGAAATAACACACTATAAAATCTTGGGGTGTTACACCTTCCATACCATCATTCATCACCATGAAAAATGAATTTTCTCAAGATGATATTTTTAGTTTAGGAAAAGAAAATTTTTGGATGTGAAACATACACCACCCACTCTTATTCAAAAATTTCAAGAGTTTAAATTATAATAATGGTTTTAGAAAAGTGGGAATACTCTATTTTTTAGCCCCCAAACATACCTCTAAATCAATATGATTAATTATTCACATTAGGGTTATTGAATAATGTAATCCTCGTAGTAATTTTCTCTAACCAAACCTCTAAATCACCATAAGTCAAGGTACATCTCATGGTTCTGGAAAAATGAAATATTATAAGGTGTAAGCCCCAACCAATACCCCAACAAACCAGGAGTTTAGATATTACTCATAATTTTAGAAATATGGTCACCCTCCTATGTTTAGTCCCTAAAACATACCCTTACCTGACTGTATACATGGTTAGGTACCTTAGGGTCTCCATCATGGAGTAAGACACTACTCATTATTATAGGAAATTTTCCCACCAACATTGACCAGTTGACAAAACATATTGAGTAGTTTTCCAAATCATTCACTAACTATTGCTTCTCACATTGATAATGACTCACAGGAGCTTATATATTACTGATGAAAATTACATATGTAATGGTCCGGACCTCTCCGGTCCATTACATTGTGAAAATGTGGTGTCAGAGGTGTTCTGGGAGGTCAATGTGACTTATCCCCAACACTTTTCCAAATTTATAGTTCTAGGAATAGTGTTTCTAGTTTTATAAACATTAACGGTAGGTGTACAGTATAGTAGGTGTATAGTGTTTCACATATCGGTTTCACAGATTGGTTTCACATATCAGTTTCACAGATCGGTAGGTGTACGGTAATAGTATGTGTATAATAACTGTAGGTGTACAATGTTTCATAGATCGGTTTCACAGATTGGTTTCAGAGATCAGTTTCACAGATCGGTTTCACAGATCGAATTCACATATCGGAAGGTGTACAGTAACAGTAAGTGTATAGTAATGGTAGGTGCACAATGTTTCACAGATTGGTTTCACAGATCGGTAGGTGTACAGTAACAGTAGGTGTACAGTAAAAGTTGGTGTACAGTAACCGAGGTGTACAGTATTTCACTGATCGGTTTCCCAGATCGGTATGTTTATAGTAACGGTAGGTGTATAGTTTTTCACAGATTGGATTCACAGATCGGTTTCATAGATCGGTTTTATAGATCAGTTTCACAGATCGGTAGGAGTACAATAACGGTAGGTGTACGTTAATAGTAGGTGAACATTGTTTCCAGCTTCCTACAGTTTTTCCCCTGTTCACATTTCCTTTGACATAATATACATTTAAAGCCTTATTTTAAGGACTCCGGATTCAAAAACCATAAATCCTATATTAATTATTTTTATGGCTCAGAATGTTTTTACTTTGTCAAACCGCATGGGTTAATGCGATCCGATTTTAATAGAGAATTAACCGTATCTTAAACTGTCACCACATTAAATCTTCAAATGGGATAAGATATCATCCCACTTTGTTATTCCTCTCTGTTCTCATCTATGAGATGCTATAACCTTTCAATCCTTCCTGTAGGAGTTTCACAATCAAACTTTACGCCTCATATTGTTTTCGCTCTGTTTTGATGCAACCAAGCTGTATCGGTCAATCTTTGATATAAGGTATGTTTTATCATAGTTCTTTCGGAGATCATCTTCTCTTGTTTCTACTTTTCATATTAGAATGTAATATCCGTGATTTTAATGGGGTTTTCTTGGGGTTTGGTTGGTGTGGTCGTACTGTGGAATCCTCGGGTTGATGCAGTTGTTGCGAGAGGAGGATCGTGATCCGTTGTGTGGATTAAGAACATGAGGAACTTTTTGAGGTAGGGGATTCATTGTTTCTCCTTTCATTAGTGGGAAACTGAATTTTTAGCTTGTTAAATCCCGCTGGATGACAATGGAATTGACATAATAAATATTTTAACCGGATAAATAAATTTATATCGATTGTATGTTATTCCCTCCTGTTTTTCTAAATAGTGTGATATCTATGATGGATTTTCTTTGATGCTCATTCTTGACTAAAATTGTTAAAGAACATAAATTGGGATTAATTAATAATTGTTTGGATAATGATAAAGAGGCATGTAAATGAATCTTGTTCTTGTTGGAATTTGATGTTAATCAAATTAGTGCAATAAGATAGATTATTTAATTGCGATAGCTCACTGATTAGGTTTTGCTGAATATGGAACCTAGGAATAATAAATCTATTAATTTAAGATGGATTAAGGAATTGATTGTTTGATAATTCCTTAAGGAGTTCTGAGTTACCCTCTTGATTGTTAAATGGAAAAGAGCCCAATTGATGTGATTATGTTTCCTACTGCTTGTGCTGTGATGGGATCCTGGATGGTTGTTGTGATACGTGCGGGCATGAAGGATTTATGTGGTGGTAGCAGATGATGCCTAGAGTAGTGAGATGGATCGGTTTATGCATGTGGGTGTCGGGAAGGACACCAGGGTTGATGGAATGGGATGGATGTGTTGTTGGATCTTGCTGATTCTTTGGTTGATTATCTTCTTTACCTTTCCCCACTACTCATGGTAGCTGGTCATACTTACTCTTCTCCCGAGAGAGGTGAAGATGCGCGAGGTATGCCGTGTGCTTTCCATGTTTAGCATCTCAAGGGAGGATGGGTCTACGCACTTTCTATACGCAGCAAAGAATCGATGGGTAGTACATCTAATCACCAAGATGAGCCCCCTTTTGTTAGTAGCCAATGATGATTTTCAAGAATGCCTAGGAATATGGGAATGTAATTCTATAATTATTTTTTAATAAATGGAGTTAACACATAGTTTTGGAGTTGCTAGAACATAATGTTGAGGTTGTAATTTTGAAGGGACAGAGGACTTTGGGTGTGATGCTAATGAAATTTAATGTGTAATTGTCTATGGTTAATCAATGTTTAATGAATTAATTAATGTAAGGTGGAACTGATAAAAAAGGGAATGAAGTAATCTAATAAACTTCTTTACATGGTTGTGTGGTTACAAGATACCTAGTCTTAGAAGTAGCATCCTGGAGTTGGAGAGATGTTAGCTGTAGTTGTGTCTAAGAATAGGTTATTCCCATAGTGTGGTTATGAGATATAGTATATTCTGTACTTTTTGTGTTTATATATTCTACTCCACCTTGTCTGTAAGGGAAAATGACACCCCTGAGATTCTGTGCACTGGGGGGTGTTTTCCACAACATTCTGGAGGGAGGATGAATGGATGACTACCCCCTTTGGCCCCGCTCTATTATCTTGGTATTTACTTTTTCTCGTAGGCACATTGTTAGTGTTACCCATATATATGTGTAGAGGGTTGTAATGTCTTGTGGTTATTCACACACATATATTCTGGATAAAGTATCCTATGGACTACTATAGGTGTAACATGTATAGGATGTGATGGCTTGAGGATCCTTACTCAGTGTACGGGCTGTAATGGCTTGAGGTATAATACCCGACGTATGATACACATTATGCGAGCTGTGGTGGCTCCCAAAAACTTCCCAATTACTTTCAGTTGTGATTATGGTGTGTTTCTTCACCCATGTGTCTGCGGGCAAGACTTTTTGGAGAGAGATGATTATGACGTGTGATGTTGGGGCAAAGCAGAAAACCAGTGGGGAAGTGGTATCATGGTAACCTTGATATTATTTATTATATGATATATTATTGTATGTGTTACATGGTGAGAGTAGCCCTGGTGAGGATGGGAACTTAGTATGCCTATTTAGGTGATGATTTAGTTTCACTTGTTGTTCACTGTGCTTTTGCGTGCCTTCTTTACATTTGCATGAGAGGCTTCAGAGATGATCCTACTGAGTATGCTATTATACTAACCATATATATATATAATCTGTTTATCAGGTCACTTAGAGTGGGTTGGAGATCAGGCTGGTTACTACTATCTTGTGGTGGTATGAGGTGTTTGGGCTTGTGGTTGCTGCTGTTTTTTACATTCTGTTGGGTACTTATAGTTTTTTCGTTCCAGTTTTAGTACTTTAGCATGACATTTCATATATGCACTTGGGTTTATTTTATATTCCAGTTCTGAGTTCGAGTTGATTGGTGTCTATCTTATCTCTCTCTTCTTCATGTGTTCTCCTAGAGGGTAATGCCTCCCATTTGTGTGTTTACTATAACCTCGATGCTAGTTGCCAACCCGGGGCCTACTAAAGGTGGGACATTGGGGTCATTATCTCCCTTCTCACATTGCTGACCCAGGAGGGGTACACTTTGTGTGGAGGGGGTCGTGACAAAGTGGTATCAGAGATCTGGTTAAGGGATATGATGGATTTTGGTGTTAGTCATAGGTGAAGTCGCATGGGTTTGTAGGGAAATAGTGTCATTCATGTTTAGAAAGTGAGGTAAACACTGGATAGTGGTTGAGACATAGGCTTTTAGGTCCCCCTATGATCTGATGTATGGACCTTTAAGTTTACAATGGCTACTAAACAAGGTAATACTAGTTGCAGGGTAGAGACCTAGGAAAGGATCATGCACAATTATTCTTTGGGCCAATGTTTTAATGGGTAGACCATGGGATAGGTTGACCTAAAATGAATAAAAGAAAATAATTAATTAATTAATGTTGAGTCTTCCATATTCCAGGTTTAGGAGCTCTAATGGTTTGTTATTTTACTGGTTTGGCTTCAGGTCGATGTCCTCATCAGGTTTGCAAAGAAAATTTCCATCAAGCTATTCCAATAGATTATTGGAGGGTAGTGGTTGATGACGATGACACTTGGGGGAAGACAGTATGAGATTTTCATCACTAGAGTCTACAAAAGTATGGGGGCTCTGTTTCAGATGCATTCATGGACGACTGGTTAGAGGAGGTTGAGATCAGATTCTGTTCATTTCGTGCTCTTAAGTAGAACTGGGTGTCCTTGGTTGTGACGATGTTGCATGGATCAGTGAGGCAAGGGTTGTTCTTGTTCCTTGAGGATCGTGATGGGTCAGTGATCTCATGGGAGGAGTTCCGAGAAAGGATTAGAGTCCAGTTTCATTCTTCGACTGTGAAGGTGTCTAGTCGCCAGGAGCTTCTTACCCTTTGACAGGGGACCACCAGTGTTCGAGGGTTTGGAATCCGTTTTAAGAACCTATTACGACATACCTCAGACCTAATGCATGATGAGGAGGCCAGGGAAAGGCATTTTGAGGAGTATTTGAGTCCATAGATCCATGGACAGGTCACCCCATTTATGCTGAAGACATAACTTGAGGTACTTGCGAGGGAAGAGGTTGTCGAGAGGACTTTCTCCAGGACCAGATCATCACGAGAGGGGAATTGACACGATTCCACAAAAAGAATAGATATGGTCTAGGGTTCCCAGTTTTCAGGGAAGAAGAGTTTCCATTCAGCTGGGGGTAGGTCCATACCCTTCACATCCTGTTTCTCCAGAGGAAGTAACTCCCAGGCCTATGCTAAGGGTTCATGTGCTTTTTTTTCTTGTAGTGATCATGTCCATCAGTAGCGGGAATCCCCAACCATTCAGAGCAGCCATCATGCACCAGGTGTTATGCTTCAGGTTCCTTCGTTGAAGTAGTTCCAGCCGAGGCAGCAATAGCCGGTAGCACCAGCTTTAGATCAGCGGAGGGTAGATAGGGCAGGCATAGGACAACCCCATGATTCTCCTTGTCCACAGAGAGCAGTCCGCGACATTGGTGGTGGTCGTCATCAGGGTCAGAGAGGTCATGGAGGAGGTTGTGGACAACTTCATGCTCTATCATTGCCAGCTCTGGGCAATCCAAACGTCATTCAAGGTACCCTTTGCTTGTTTTCTACCTTGGTGTATGCCTTGTTTGATTCAGGAGCGACACATTCCTTCATATCACCTACCCTTGTCCATGCTTTGGGAATTTAGGTAGATAGGCTTATAGTGCCCTTGGCATTGACTATGCCAGTTAGAGGTCAAGCTGACTTGTTTGAAGTATGTAGAGATTGTAAACTAATGTAGGGGAAGAACCGCTCTTGGGGAGATTTCCTAGGTTTACGAATACAACTATATGATGTCATCCTTGGAATTGGTTGGTTTTATTCAATGCAGGATATCGTGGATTTCTTCAGGAAGAAAGTCATTTTCATTGGTGCAGATGGAGTGAAAGTGGTGTTTATTGGTGAGAGAGATCCTCAGATGGGGCTTAGGCATGTTCCATCCTTATCATCCATGATGAATGAGATGATGTTATGTTCATTAGAGGTTCAGAAATTGGTGTTCCCTAGGGTCATAGAGGAGTACCCTGATGTCTTTCCAGAAGAGGTTGTAGCATTACCCCCTCGACGAGAGATCATGTTTAGGATCAAGATACAGACAGGAGGGTCTCCTATATCTATGTATCTATATATGATGACCCCTTCTGAGTTACGAGAACTACGTATACAACTTGGTGGTCTGTTACAGTGTGGTTTTGTTCGGCCAAGTGTATCATTATGGGGTGAAACAATTTTGTTCGTGAAGAAGGCTGACGACAGTTTGCAGTTGTGTGTCGATTATCGTCTCTTAAACAAAGTGACAATAAAGAATCAATATCCTCTTTTGTGGATTGATGATTTATTCAATCAACTGAAGGGTGAAATTTGGTTCTCAAAGATCATCTTGCGGTCAGAATATCATCAGATGCATGTAAAGGATGAGGATATCCTGAAGACTTCTTTCTGTTGTTGTCATGGTCATTATGAGTTTGTTGTAATGTCGTTCGGCATGATGAATGATCCAGCTGTGTTCATAGGATTGATGAATGCTATCTTCTGTCAGTTCCTAGAAAAGTTTTTGGTGTTTTTCACCGACAACATCCTTCTGTACTCCACATTTGAAGAGGAGCATGCAGAGAATCTACATGTTGTTTTGGGAGTTCTTCGTAAACATCAGCTGTTTGGGAAGTTGTAAAAGTGTGAGTTTTGGGCTTGAGAAGTCTGTTTCACAGGGCATGTTGTGTCCCAACAGGGGGTAGATATGGATCCATCAAAGATAGAAGCAGTGGTGTCTTGGGCAGCCCCCAATATAGTGTTAGAGGTGTGATGTTTCATTGGTCTTGCATGCCACTATAGGAGATTCGTAGCCAATTTCTCTCGCATTGCGACTCCTTTGACAGCTTTGACTAAGAATAATCAAGCGTTCATATTGACTGATTAGTGTCATGTAGATTTTGAGTATCTAAAGGAGAAGTTAGTAAGTGCTCATGTTCTTTGTCATCCAGTTGATGGTGTTCGGTTTGATGTTTTCTGCGATGCATCACATCTGGGGTTAGGTTGTGTTCTCATGCAGCAGAGGTCTTTTGTTTCTTATGGGTCTCAGCAGTTGCATCCCCATGAATGAAACTATGCCACCCATGATCGTGAGTTGGTAGATGTGGTGTTTGATATGATGTTGTGGAGACATTACCTCATTGGTGAACGCTTTGTGGTTTTCACCAATCATAAGAGTTTGAGGTATTGTTTCTCCCAGCGTGACTTGAAATGCGACAACGTCAGTGGATGGAGTTCATGTAGGAATACCACTTTGAAATATCATATACACTTGGAAAAGGGAATGTTATAGCTGATGCACTGAGCTAAATGTCACGTAGTGATGCTGTGTGTGAATCTGGTGATTCCTTGAGAGTAATGGAAGAACTGTGAGCATTACATCTTGATATGGAAGAAGTTGGGGGTGGAGGTGTTCTTTTTTCGATGACGGTACAGTCATCCCTGATGCAGAAGGTGGAAGAGTCCGAGATGAAAGATCTTGAGGTGGAGGTCTGGAGAGACCGAGTTGTTTATGGGGAGGCCCCTAATGGTTGGTATGAGTGTCATGACTCGTCTTTGGGGCCAGTTCCGTGACTACCCGAAGCCCGCCTTCCATAGGCCAGGGGCTAGCGACTAGCACCAAAGGCGTAAATCCTGATAAAATGGAAGGAATTGACTTTATAAAGAAAACAAACCCAATAGAGTAGACAAGCTAAAGTAAATAGTAAGTAAACTGAGTACAAAAGTATGTGTTGGAAAGTAAATGGGCCGGTATACAAACCCAACTGAAAGTACAGTACAACTGAGAAAGAATGTACAACAGTTGAAAAGTAAAGCAGCAACCACCAAGTCGTCCTATGGAATTCCCACCTGAAGGGTGGTTATAGATGGTTTCCTCAGCTCCTCGAATCCGTCCTTCCACTCCGTGTATGTCCTGCCTAATAGTCCACCTTCAGGTACCATCCCAATCCACAAGCCTCAACCACGATCAGCGTTGTTCGTCGTCTGCATCCAACACAATGTTGTGTGGGCATAGCCCGTGCAGAGGTGAGTATACAATACTTAGTAGGGACCCTAAGAGACCCGAAGGTCTCCCATAATCCACAAATGAATAATCCACAATGGAATAAGACAAGAACAAAGTATCAACCAACACTACTTAGGTATATTCCTATACATATACCGAAGTCATCAATTCCAGTTCTGCTCCAACTCACGAGCACAAGTAAAACCCAATCCACACATGAAAGCATAACCCAATCCACATAAGAAAACAAAACCCAATCCACACAGGAAGGCAAGCCAATCACATAATTGATAATGATTTAAAGTCAAGACTCAGCTCACACAGTTATACTACTCACGAAGAGTGGTGGAGATGATTAGATGTAGCCTCTGAATCATCTCCTCTGCCGAATCCACGTAAGATCCAAGTATAGAAGACTTCGCTACCGAACCCATGTTCGATCCAATACAGTTACCATCTCTTTTGAACCCACGTAGGATCCAAGTATATTCATCCTCACTACCGAACCCACATATGATCCAAGTACGGTCACCATCGTCGTTGCAGTCGCAGCCAGCTCTAGGGTTCCTCCACACAGCATGTGCGATTCCGAGAGGGCCTGCTCCATGTTCCAAGGGGGTCGATATATCAACTATCATAAAGTCCAGAGTTGATGTATCACAATGTTCCACCTCGTCAATTGGAACTCAACGCGATAGATGACGTGTCAATCGAAAGCTCGGTCTGAGAGTTATTGGCTTTTCCGTCCAAGGGGCCCGGTTGGTTTTTAAGCTAAAACAACCCGACCGTACTCCAGCTGCATCCAAAACTCAAGTGGAGTAAGCCAAAATAGCCGCCTCACTATGAGGAATTAAACTTAACTAATTACATGTCATTTGGATGTCTGGTTGTTATGTTATAGGCATTTCTGCTCTAAGGGCCCTGTTGGTTTTGGGTTCGAAACAACCCAGCCGTACACAAACGTTCCCGAAACCTCAGGTGTAATATACTGAAATGACTGTCTCGATCCAATGATCCCTATGCAACTAACATTTCATCGATCAGAGGTCTGTATCCCCAAATATGGGCATTTGAACGAACCTGGTCCGAAAATAGGGGGCTTGGGCTCAGTCCGACCCAGCCCAATACCCCCTTGGTTGGCCTGAACCGGGTCAACCCGACCCGGGACCAGCCCAATTGTGCGTGGCCCAGCACGGCTGGCGCTGGCGGCTCGACCCGGTGCTGGAGGCCCACTCTGGCTGCGGCCCACTCCGGCCGCTGTCCCTACGGCCTCACCGATGCGGCGCGATGGCACCGCGCAGCATCGGTGCGGCCCGCACCCGCCGCGGTCCTCTTCATTCCTGTGCGGTGCAACGACACCGCGCCACCTTCGCCATAATGATCAAAAAAGATTAACAAGATATGGGGAGGTGGATCGACCATGTTTGTGCAGTCCGATCTTCTCCCGTTATGATGATATCAAGAGGCCAAATATTTAATCAATGAATGTCGATAAATAAAACTTTGAATGAAGATAATCCCTTCCTCGAAGGAAGTTCACAGTTGCCAAGCGCTGTGGATGATGGCGTTATTTCCGTCGTCGTCGATGTCTCCTCCCTTATCATGGAGGAAGAGGAGGATGAAGAAACTGAGCCACCAAGTTGACGTTCTTTGTTAGAGTTTTGGCATTATACGTTGAAGAATAATTTCTTCAAAAAAAAAAGATGAACTAACCATCCAAAACTCAAGTACTCCCTTCGCTTTCTCTCAAAACCAAAATTGCCAACCAAAATAAAATAAGGCTCTTCCATATTTTATTTACTCATGCCAAGCATTTCAAGTTTTGAAAAACAAACACTTAATTCAATTAATCGATGAGGTTAAATTAATTAATTAAATGTGTGTTGGAAATCATTAAATTCAAAGAGTGGGGAGAGGAAGGGTCATCCACTTAAAGGGGAAGTTTAACAAGTTAAGATGAGTTACAAATTTTAAGTGGGGGGGGGGGGTTAGAGGAGTTTTATGGAATTTGAAGGGGTGTGGCTTATGTGGCCCCCACCTCACCAATATCCTGACATGGGTAGTTAGGGGCTTGTGGGACCCACCCCAACTATCCCATGTTGGATATAACCACTTGAATAATGAATAAAAATTGTTCCATAATTTTTATTCAATTATTTATTAATCCACAATTTTTAACAACTCCTCCCAAGTAAACGAATCCTCTGTAAGGGTCCTCTTAAGAAATTACTGATGTTGTGGTTTCATCGGTGCCCTCAGATTTCAATTCTGAGCACTGGTTCAAAAGATAGAAAAACCCGCTCGTTCGTTCACTGAACATACCCAAGCTAAACTTTGGAAATTGATTACGGTCACACTGTGCCTTGTAATCAGGTGCCGTTAGAAACTGAGCACTCATAAAATCCTGAAGAATTTAAGAAAAAATTTTCCTTGAAATTTACGGGTCTTTACATTACTCCCACTTTATGGATTTACGTCCCCGTAAAGCTACAACAAAAACCAGGGAAACAAATGAGGGTAGTGTGCACGCATCTGAGCCTTCCTCTCCCATGGGCTCTCCTGGAGGTTCCCGTGCTTCCACCTGATGCACATTAGAGGAATCGACCATCCATGTAGGACCCACACCTGTCGATCCTCGATCTCCACAGAGACCTCTGCAAAAGTCATCATGTCATTGATGTCCAGCTCCCCATGATAAATGATATGCGTCTGGTCGTTCACGTATCTCCTCAACTGAGATATGTGGAAGTCGTCATGCACCCGGTGTAGGTGAGGTGGAAGAGCTAGGAGATAAGCCACCTCACCTATCCTACTGAAAACCTGGAATGGTCCGATGAAGCATGGATATAACTTGTCGCCTCAGCCAAATATCCATAGTCGACGTTGAGGTGAGACCCATAAGAATACGTTATTTCCATCATCGAACTCTAGTGGTCTCCACCTTCTGTCAGCATAGGACTAATTCCGGTTCTAAGAAGTCTTCATCCGCTCTTGCGTGATATGTGCCTTCTCCATTGTAGCCTGGACCATCTCTGGTCCTACAAGAGCTGACTCCATAGGGTCAATCCAGCACAGAGGTGATCTGCAAGGTCAGTCGTACAATGCCTCGTATGGTTCCATCCCGATGGTGGAGTGGTAGCTGTTGTTGTACGCATACTCCACCAAGGGTAGGTGATCCTCCCATCTGCGAACAATGTCAAGGAAACATGCACGGATCATGTCCTCGAGTGTCTGAATGGTCCTCTCCGTCTGGCCATCTTTCTGAGGGTGAAAGGCGGTTCTCACGCGTAGCTGCATCCCAAATTCCTCCTGCAACACCTTCCAATGCCGGGAAGTAAAGTGAGCATCTCAATTGAAGATGATAGACGATGTTATACAATGAATCCCTACAAATATTCTGAATTTTGAGGCCTCCCATGCTCTCAACTAAGACCTACTCTCTGATAGGTCATAAGTGGGATGAATTGGTGAGTCGGTCGACAATCACCCAGATGGAGTCGTGTACTTTGGAAATACGTGGAAGTCTCATCACGAAATCGATAGATATCCCATCCCACTTACACTCTGGGACCTATAAGGGCTGAACCAAGCCCGATGGTACCTAATGCTACGCCTTCACCTAATGGAAGGTAAGGAATCGTGAAACAAACTCTTACACAACCTTCTTCATACCCGGCCACCAGTGTTGTCATATTAGATCCTGGTACATCTTAACTATTCCGGGATGTACCGCAATTGGGAAAGTGTCAATCTCTATCAGACCTCCTCCTATATTGAGACTGGTACCATGGTACGTCCTCGGAAAAGGATGATGTGATCTCATCCTACAGAAAATCCATCAGGTTTCTATCCTGTGGATATCTGTTCATGTCGCCTCTCACAGATTACGTCCCCAAGTTGTGCCTCCCTGACCCGCTGAAGTAGTGGAGGAGTGACTGTGAGCGACTGTAGAAAGGCTACCCCATCTCTATCCAAGAAGGATATCTTCAACGCAGCTAGCTGCTCTGTCGCCTCTCCATGTAGCCGAATCTCCGACCTCCTGCTGAGAGCATCAGCTACTACATTCCCCTTCCCATAAGTATAGAATATCTCAAAGTCATAGTCTTGGAGGAACTCAAGCCATAGCCGTTGTCTCAGGTTCAGGTCCTTCTATGAGAAGATGTACCTGAGACTCTGGTGGTCAGAGTAGACTGTAAAGCGCTCACCCATCAGATAGTGACGCCACATCATCTAGGTGAAGACCACTGCTGCTAACTCCAGGTCATGGGTAGCATAGTTCTACTCGTGATACCTCAACGTTTGTGAACTATAAGCAATCACTGCCCGCTCCGGCATTAGGACACAGCCGAGTCCAGTCCCAGATGCATCGCAGTAAACTACATACCCAACTCCCTCCTTCAGTAAACTCATGATGGGTGCACTGGTCAATCTCTCTCTCAGCTTTTGGAAGCTCTGATGACATATATCTGATCACACGAAGGGTTTCCCCTTTTTCGTCAAAGCTGAATGTGGTGCTGCAACTCTGGAGAAGTCTGGAAAAAATTTCTGATAGTACCCATCCATACCTAGGAAACTCCACACCTCCGTCACGCTCCAGGGAGGCTCCCAAGCTAGAACTGCCACGATCATTGCTGGATCCACTACAACTCCCGCCTCAGAGATGATGTTCCCCAAGAAGTGGACCTCTTGAATCTAGAACTGACACTTCGAGAGCTTACCATAAATCTGGTTCTCTTGGAGTGTGTCCAGTAAAACCTGCGAGTGGTAGGCGTACTCCTCCTCAGTGGCCGAGTAAATCAATATGTCATTGATGAAGACTATGATAAATTGATTGAGGTAAGGCTGGAAGATCATGTTAATGAGACTCATGAACACTTCTTGTGAATTAGATACACCAAAAGGCATAACCAAGAACACATAGTGGCCATACCGACACCTGAAGGCCATCTTCTACACATCCTCATCTCGAACACTGAGATGATGATAACATGACCTGAGGTCTATCTTTGAGAACCATCCTGCTCCCCTGAGCTGATTAAAGAGGTTGTCTATCCTCAGAAGTGGATACTTGTTCTTTAAGGTCACCTGATTTAGGTGACGGTAGTCGACATATAGTCGTAAGCTCCCATCCTCCTTCTTGGCGAACAAAATCAGAGAACCCCAGGGTGAAACACTGGGTCGGATGAATCCCTTGCCCTGCAAGTCCTCCAGCTGTACCCGTAGCACATGAAGCTTAGCGGGATCCATCCAATATGCTGGAGTAGATATCAGGGTTGTCCCAGGGTACATGTAAATATAGAAGTCTACCTCTCTGTGAGGAGGTATTCCTGGAATGTTGTCAGGAAAAACATCCACATACTGATCCACCACAACAGGAAAACTCAGACTCTGCACATCAAGTAATTCTAGGATGAGACTAGCCAAATGATGGGTGATCGGTTGTCCTCTCCTCCGCATGAGTCCATCAAACATTGTAGAGGCTCCCTTCTCACTGGTGAAGGTGAACCTGCTCTCATCGGTGCAGACACACCACACCTTATGCCAAATACAGTCAATATGGGCATGGACTGTAGATAATCAGTCCATACCCAAGATGACGTCGTAAGGCCATAACGCTGCTACAAGAAGATCCCAGCCGAATCTCTTGCCTCCTAGAGTGAGCTTACACTGCCGACACCAGTGTGTTATCATCGAGTCTACTCTCGTAGGAGTCTCTAGCCGTATGGATCGAGCCAACAGCTCCATCGGAATCTCCGAGCTAAGAACAAGGGCAGTGACAATGAAAAAATGACTCACTCCTGTGTCTATAAGAACTGCAGTAAGGGTGGAGTAGACATAGATAGTACCTCAAATCATCTCAGGTGAGCCGTGGTCATAATCCTCCACAACCTGAAGCTGAGCCTGCCTCTGTCCGCCAGCTCCCTGTGGTCGGGGTGGACCTCCTGGTGGTGGTGGTGGTAGAGCCTCAAAGCGTCTCCCACCACCTGATTCTCATCCAGCTCTTCTTCCATGTTCGCCTAATCCATGCAGACCGCCACGATCAAACCTCTGCCTCTTCCTGGGTGGTCTCTCAACCGTCTTCCACTCCTTTTCATGGTGGTTCGGGTAGTCCCGAGCCATGTGGCCCTACCCGTCGTATGCGTAGCACTGACTGCCTCTCGTATGACTGTCTCTGCTGCATTTTCCCCACACATCTAAACCAGTATCCCGAGGTCGCCCACCTGATTGTCTGGTCTTCTTGGACCTCTATGACATCTGTCTATTTTCGGCTGCAGAAGACTCTGCTACGTGTGGCCCTACGGTAGGCCTCGATTCTGGTGTAGGCTTAGCAAGAAAGCACTCCACAAGTAGGTCTCGCTCCAGTACTCCTGACTGCGTCGGAATACTGAGGGAGGTCATTGAAGCCCTGATCTCATGCCTCATTCTCCACTCAAAGGTACGAGCCCAGAAGATTGGGTCTCGTACCATGGCCGTGGAGTAGCGCTGGAGGTCGGTAAATCTCACTGAGTACTGGGCTACTGTCATGCTGCCTGGCCGCAGCTGTAGTAACTCCTGGATGCGCACCCCACGAAGGGTAGCAAGAATGAACTCCGAGTGAAAGAGTATCTCTACGACCATCCATAGTAGTTATGCATAGTCATGCACCTAGAGCATCAGGCTGCGCCATCAACCTGCTGCAGCGTGCAGGAGACTTGCTGCAAGGATCACCAAGAGGTCAGCTGGTGTCCCTACTAATATAAGGACTCAAACTATAGCCTCCAGCCAATCTTTTTCTGCCTAAGGGTCCGTCTCTTCGTGGAATCTGGGAGGCCTCTGACATTGAAACTCATGCAGTGCAATCAGGTGACATACACTCTCAGCTGCTGGGGCTGGGGGAATCGGTGGATCGATGGGTAGAGGTACCGCCAGTGCCTCCGCTGTAATGGGTCCCTACACTAAGGACTCATTGCTCGGTGGGCTGCCATCTCGCACAAAGTTCGAAACCCTAGATGGCTGCCATAGTGGGGCCATTCTGAAAAGAAACATGTGTTCCTACGTTAATATAGTATACCTGGTGAGCTGACACAAGTAATCAAAAAGAAAACTTTTGAAACACAATGAAATCAATGTTTTCGTGCACTGAGTTGAAAATCAGAAGTCAGGGTCCCGATGTATGGATACGTCAGCTGACGCAGGAACACTGGACTCCCTAGACTAATAACTACACTCAATACTCTAAACATTATTCTTCACAGAGAAGAAAATATCAGAGTCCTGAGTTCTATGGTAGAACTGACTCCTCTGATACCAATTTTTCACGACCCGTCCTCGGGGCCCGTGCCGTGACTACCTCATGCCCGCCTTCCATAGGCCATGGGCTGGCGACTAGCACCAAAGACGTAAATCCTAATGAAAGGGAAGGCATTACCTTTATAAAGAAAACAAACACAACAGAGTACACAAGATAAAGTAAACACTAAGTAAATAGAGTACAAAAGTAAGTGCTGGAAAGTAAATGGGCATGTGTACAATCCCAATTGAAAGTACAGTATAACTGAGAAAGAAAGTACATCAACTGAAAAGTAAAGCAGCAACCACCAAGTCATCCTCCGGAATTCCCACCTGAAGGGTGGGTACAGATGGTCTCCTCAGATCCTCGAATCTGTCCATCTGCTCCGCGTACGTCCCGCCTGATAGCCCACCTCCGGGTACCATCCCACTCCACAAGTCTCAACCACGACCAACGTTGTTCTTCGTCTATAACCAACACAACGTAGTGTGGGAATAGCCCATGTAGGGGTGATTATACGATTCTCAGTAGGGACCCTGAGACCCCCGAAGGTCTCCCAAAATCCACAAAGGAATAATCCACAAAAGAATAAGACAAAAATGAAGTATCAACCAACACTACTTAGGTATATTTCCATACATATACCTAAGTCATCAATTCCCATTCTCCTCCAACTCACATGCCCAAGTACAAACCAGTCCACACAAGAAAGCATAACCCAATCCACACAAGAATGCACAACCAAATCCACATAGGAAGGAAAGTAAATCACTTCATTGATAATGATTGAAATTCAAGACTCATCTCACACATGTATACTACACACAAAGTGGGGTGGAGATGATTAGATGTAGCCTCTGAATCATCTCCTCTACCAAACCCACATAGGATCCAAGTACAAAAGTTATCGCTACCAAACACATGTAGGATCCAAGTATAGTAACCATCACTGCCGAACCCATGTAGGATCCATGTATAGTCTTCCTTGTTGCCAAACCCACATAAGATCCAATTACAGTCGCCATCATCGTCGCAGTCGCAACCAGCTCTTGGGTTCCCGCACACAGCACGCTCGATTCCTGGAGGGTCCTCTCCATGGGCCAAGGGGGTCGATACATCAACTATCACAAAGTCCAGGGTTGATGTATCACAATTTTCCGCCTCATCAATAGTAACTCAATGCGACAGACGGCGCGTCAATCGGACGCCCGGTCTGAGATTTATTGGCTTTTCCGTCCGAGGGGCCTGATTGGTTTTTAAGCTAAAAAAACCCGACTGTACATTAGCTACGTCCAAACCTCGAGTGGATTTATCCAATAGAACTATCTCGTAAAGAGTAATTCAACGTAATTGATGTCACACCATTCGGACTTCCAATCGTTAAGTTATAGGCATTTCCGCTCCAAGGGCCCGGTTAGTTTCTGGTTAGAACCAACCTGGCTGTACAAAAACTTCACCGAAACCTCAGGTTTAATATATCCAAAAGACCGTCTCGATACAAGGATCCCTACTCAACTGAAGGTGTGTCGATCGGAGTTCCGTATCACATGATATTGGCGTTTGAACGAACCTGGTCCGAAAATAGGGGGTTTGGGCCCGGTCTGACCCAACCTAATACCCCCTGGGTCGGCCCGAACCGGGTCGACCCGACCCCTGTCTGAGTCGACCTGACCCGTGTCCGAGTCTGGCCCAATTGGACATGGCCCGACCTAGATGGAGCAAGCCCGCCCGGCACTGGCGGCCCGACACGGTGCTGGCTGCCCGGCCCGGCGCGGCCTTCCTATCGGCTCAGAAGTTGGCCGCAGCTCAGCTATTGGACGAGCGGGGCGCAAAGGGGACGCGACCCACTTTGATTTTGAAATGGCGGGCCCCCCCGGTGGGGTCCACCCTAGGTAGGTCAATGGGGGGGGGGTTACACACCCCCATGATTTGGGTAACATATGGCCAGTAACGCCCGCCGGTATTGAGCCACCACGGGACCCGCGACGGTCCCGCCTCTTGGAGCGGTGGCGGCCGACTTGCACGGCCGCCCCCTGCCTGAACTGCCGCAGCTATTCCTCACCCGGTGTAGTGTGACGGCGCCACGCCCCTCTTCCACGACCCGCTCTGGCAGCGGACTCCCATTGTTTCCTGGGCGCTGTGCGACGGCGCCGCACACCTCCGCCGCAGTCTACTCTGGCCGCGGTCCCGTTGGCCTCATCGACATGATGCGACAACACCGTGCATCATCACTGCGGCCCGCACCAGTCGCGGTCCGCTTGGTTCCTACGCGGTGTAACGACACTATGCCACCTTCGACACAATGATCAACGAAGATTAACAAGATAAGGGGAGGAGGATCAGCCATGTTTGTGCGGTCCGATGTCCTCCCATTATGATGATATCAAGCGGACAAAGATTTAATCAATGAAGGTTGATAAATTAAACTTTGAATGACGATAAGCCCTACCTCTATGTAAGTTCACATTTTCCATGAGCTGCG
This sequence comes from Viscum album, assembly GCA_963277665.1. Classification (NCBI taxonomy): domain Eukaryota; kingdom Viridiplantae; phylum Streptophyta; class Magnoliopsida; order Santalales; family Viscaceae; genus Viscum; species Viscum album. The sequence continues at coordinate 405,374,437 of OY728129.1, read as the reverse complement.
GATGATGGTGTCATTTCCATCATCATCGATGTCTCCTCCCTTATCGCGGAGGAAGAAGATGATGAAAGAAACCGAGTCTCTGAGTCGATGTTCTTTGTCGGATAGTGGCATTATTCGTTGAAGAATAATTTCTTGAAAAAGAATATGAACCAATCATCCCAAACTCAAGATCTCCCTACCATTTCTCTTAACACCACAATTTCCAACCAAAATAAAATAAGGCACTTCCTTATTTTATTTTCTTATGCCAAGAATTTCAAATTTTGAGAAACAAACACTTAATTCAATTAATTGTTGAGGTTAAATTAAATAATTAAATGTGTGTTGGAAAGGATTATATTGAGAGAGTTGGGATAGGAAGGGTCATCCACTTAAAGGGGAAGTTTAACAAGTTAAAATGAGTAAAAATTTTTAAGAGGGGGGTTAGTGGAGTTTTATGGAATGTGAAGGGGTGGGGCTCGTGTGGGCCCCACCTCACCAATATCCTCACATGTGTAGTTAGGGGTTGTGGGTCCCACCCCAACTACCCCATGTTGGATATAACCACTTGGATAAAGAATAAAAATTGTTCCACAATTTTAATTCAATTCTATATTAATCCACAATTTTTATCAACTCCTCCCAAGAAAACACATCCTCGGTAAAGGTCCTCTTAAGCAATTACCAATGTTGAGGATTCAACGGTGCCCCCAGATTTCAATTCCATGCACTGGTTCAAATGATAGAAAACCACGCTCATTCGTTCACTGAACGTAGCCGAGCTAAACTTCAGAAATTGATTCCGGGAACACCGGGCCCCGAAATCAGCTGCCGTTAGAAACTGTGTACATGAAAAATCCCAAAGCATTTATGAATAAAAATTTCCTTGATATTTATGGGTTTTTTCACTGAGGATGAACAACACCGAGTGTTATACCATGGAATTATTTTTTCCCTTAACGATGCGTGATACGGTTCTAAGAGAGTTCCATAGTTCGTCGTTAGCAATACATCCTGGTGTGAAAAAGGTGTACTGATGCTTGAGGAGTTAGTTTTGGTGGCCTGGTCTGAAGCATGCAGTTGCAGAGTTTGTGTCTCAATGTTTAGTCTGCCAGAAGGTGAAGGTCGAACACCATGTTCCTGGTGGTCTTCTCCAGCCATTAGAGATTCCTCAGTGGAAGTGGGAGGACATCTCAATGGAATTTGTTACTAGTTTACTTCGAGCTCCAGGAGGAAATAATGCTATTTGGGCGGTAGTGGATCTATTTAGAAAATCGGGTCTTTTTATAGCAATCAAGGAGTCAAGTTCAGTGGATGTTTTGTTGAGTCAGTATCTAGAGGAGGTGGTGAGACTTCATGGAGTCCCAAGGATGATCATTTATGATCGAGATCTACTTTATACCTCCAGGGTGTGGAGAGGTCTCCAACATGCTTTTGGTTCTCAACTATGCCTTAGCACTGATTTTCATCCTCAAATGGATGTTCAAATAGAACTAACCATCCAGACTCTTGAAGACATGTTACACTATTATGTTCTTGATTTTGGATGTTCATGGATGAGGCACTTACCCTTTATGGAGTTCTCTTCCAATAATAGTTTTCACTCGAACATCGGTATGGGGCCGTTTGAAGCCTTGTATGGACGACCATTCCATTCTTCTTTGTGTTGGGATGGGGTCGAAGAGTCAGCTATTCATAGACCAAAAGTAGTGCATAATACAATAGATATGGTCCAGCTAATTTGGGAGAGGATGAAGATAGTGCAGGATCGACCAAAATCATATGCTGATCAGAGGAGGAGACCCTTGAAGTTTAATATTGGGGATCATGTCTTTCTAAAGGTGATTCCCCATCATGGGAAGTCAAGGTTTGATCATGGAAGTAATCTTTCTCCCCAGTTTGTTGGGCCTTTCGATGTGTTAGCTCGTGTTGGAGCTGTGGCGTATGAAGTAGCACATCGCCCACAGATGAGTTTAAAACATGATGTTTTCCACGTGTCACAGCTCTGTCGTTATCTTCATGATGACTCTCACATCATCGATTGGGGAGAGATAGATGTTGATGATGATGCAACCTTTGAGGAGCAACCTGTGGAGATCCAATACCACAAGGAGAAGGTGTTTAGTGGGCGTTATATCCCCTTAGTTTGTGTCTTGTGCTGACATGGTGGCATGGAGGAGAGTACTTGGGAATGTGTGTCACAGATATGTGCTCAGTACCCTAAGTTGTTTGATGTTTAACTCTTTTCATGCAATTATGTTCGATTTGTGGTTAGATCTTTCATGTTTTATTTATGAATTGTTCTTTTTTGCTTTTGTGGATTGCTCTCTTTTGAGAGGTATCTTGGTGGGTGGATGTTCAGACCCCGTTTCTTTTGTTGGGTTTTGAATTCTTGAGGACAAGAATGTTTTGAAAGGTATCTGATGTAATGGACCAGACCTCTCTAATCCATTAATTTGTGAAAATGTGGTTTTGGAGGTGTTCCGGGAGGTCAATGTGACTTATCCTCAACACATTTCCAAATGTCCAGTTCTTTGAACAGTGATTCTAATTTTATGAATAGTAAAATTAGGTGTACAGTAATGGTAGGTGAACAGAGTTTCACAGATCGGTTTCACAGGTTGGTTTCACAAATTGGTTTCATAGATCGGTACGTGTATAGTAACGGTACGTGTACGGTAACGGTAGGTGTACAATGTTTCACAGATTGGTTTCACAGATCTGTTTCATAAATCGGTATCACAGATTGGTTTCGCAGATCAGTTTCACAGATCGGTTTCACAGATCGGTAGGCGTACAATAATGGTAGGTGTACAGTTACAGTAGGTGTAAAATGTTTCACAGATCAGTTTCACAGATTGGTTTCACAGATCAGTTTCACAGATCGGTTTCAGAGATCGGTAGGTGTATAGTAATGGTAGGTGTACAGTAACAGTAGCTGTACAATGTTTCACAGATCATTTTCATAGATCGGTTTCACAGATCGGTTTCACAGATTGGTAGGTGTAGAGTAATGATATGTGTACAGTAACGATATGTGTACAATGTTTCACAGATCGGTTTTACAGATCAGTAGGTGTACAGAAATGGTACGTGTATAGTGTTTCACAGATTGGTTTTATAGATCGGTTTCATATATCGGTTTCACAGATTAGTTTCATAGATCAGTAGGTGTATAGTAACGGTAGGTGTACAGTAACGATAGGTGAACAATGTTTCTAGCATCTTACAGTTTTTCCCCTTTTGACGTTTCCTTTGACGTAAAATACAGTTAAATCCTTATTTTAAGGACTCGTAAAGCTAGTTTGAATTTCGTAAATCCTATATTAATTATTCATATGGCTCGGGATGTTTTTACTTGGGAAAACCACGTGGGTTAATGCGATCCAATTTTAATGGGGAATTAAACGTATCTTAAACCGTCACCCCATTAAATCTTCAAATGGGATAAGATATCATCCTCCCTTGTTATTCCTCTTTTTTATCAGCTATGAGATACTAGAACCTTTCAATCCTTCCCGTATGAGTTTCACAATCTAACTTTACCCCCCTCATTGGTTCCGCTCTGTTTTGATGCAACCAAGTTGTATTGGTCAATCTTCGATATAAGGTATGTTTTATCATCGTTCATTCGGGGATCATCTTCTCTTATTTCTCCTTTCCATATTAGTATGTAATAAACATGATTTTAATGGGGTTTTCATGGGGTTTTCTTGGTGCGGTCGTACCATGGCATCCTCGAGTGGATGCAGTTGTTGCGAGAGGACGATAGTGACCCGTTGTGTAGATAAAGAACGCGAGGAAATGTTTGAGGTAGGGGATTTTTTTCTTCTCCTTTCCTTCACGTGCAACTGTATTGTTAGCATGTTTAATTCCACTAGATGACAATGTAATTGACATAATAAATATTTTAACTGGATAAATAAATTGATATTGATCGTATGTTATTGCCTCCTGTTTTTCTAGATTGTCCGATATCTATGCTTTCTTTTCTTTGATGATCGTTCTTGATGGAAATTGGTAAAGAATATAAATTGGGATTAATTGATAATTTTTTGGATAAAGATAAAGAGGTGTGTAAATGAATCTTGTTCTTATTGGAATTTGATGTTAATCAAATTAATGCAGTAAGCATGTTTATTTAATTGTGATAGCTCACTGATTAGGTTCCCTCAAATTTGGAACCTATGAATAATAAATCTGTTAACACAAGATGTATTAAAGAATTGATTGTTTGATAATTCCTTAAGGGGGTCTGAGTTACCCTCTTGATTGTAAATGGGCCAATAGCCCTATTGATGTGACTCTGTTTCCTACATCTTGTGCAGTGATGTGATCCTGGATGGTTGTTGTGATATGTGGGGGCATATAGGATTTTAGGGGTGGCAGTAGATGATGCCTAGAGTGGCGAGATGCATCAATTTATGCATGTGGGTGTTGGGGAGGACACCAGGGATGATGGAATATGATGGATTTGTTTTTGGATGCTTTCTGATTCTTTGGTTGATTATCTTCTATACTTTTCCCCACTGCTCAAGGCAGCTAGTCTTGTTTACTCTTCCCCCGAGAGAGGCGAAGACGTGTGGCGTATACCACGTGCTTTTCGTGTTTAGCCTCTCTAGGGAGGATGAGTCTACACTCTTACTTTAGGAAGAAAAGACTCAATGGATAGTACATATACTCACTATGTTGATCCCCCTGATGTTAGTAGGATAGGATGCTTTTCTAGAATTCTTGGGAATATGGGAATATAATTGTATAATGAATATTTTTTTAATAAATGGAGTTAACTCACGGGGTTGGAGTTGCTAGAACTTAATGTTGAGGTTGTAATTTTGCTGGGAGAGGGGAATTTGTGTGTGATGCTAATGAAACATAATGTGGAATTGTTCCTGGTTAATTAATGTTTAATGAATTAATTAATGTAAGGTGGAACTGATAAAAAAAAGGGAATTAAGTAATTTAATAAAGTTAATTAAATTGTTGTGTGGTTATAGGATACTTAGTCTTAGAAGTAGCAGCCCAAAGTCTGAGAGATATTAGTTGCAGTTGTGTCTAAGACTGGGTTATGCCCATAGTGTAGTTGTGTGTTATAGTATATTCTATACTTTTTGTGTTTCTATACGCTACTCCACCCTATGAGTAAGGGAAACTAACACCTCGATGATTCTGATCCCTGGGGGGGGGGGTGTTTTCCCCAACATTCCAGCGGGAGAATGAATGGATGACTACCCCCTTTGTCCCCACTCCATTATCTTTGTAGATACTTGTTCTGGTAGGCACATTGGTTAGTTTTCCCCATATATGTGTGTAGAGGGCTATAATTGCTTGTGGTTATTCACACCAATATATTCTGGATATAGTATCCTATGGGATAATATAGGTGTAACATGTATAGGCTGTGATGGATTGAGGATCCTTACTCGGTGTATGGGCTGTAATGTCTTGAGGTATAATACCCGACATATGATACACGTTATGCGAGTTGTGGTGGCTCCCGAAACTTACCTAGTTACTTTTTGTTGTGAGTATGGTGTGGTGCTTCGCCCAGGTGTCTGTAGGCAAGCCTTTGTGCTGCACGAGCTGCATATTGTAGAGCTTCTCCCAGGTGTCTTCGAGCAAGCCTTTTTGGAGAGTGATGCTTAGGACATGCGACATTGGGGAAAAGTGGTAAACTAGTGGGGAATTAGTAGAGGGGTACCCTTGATATTCATTATTATATGATATATTCTTGTATTCATTACTTTGTGAGAGTATCCATGGTGAGGTTGGGAACTTAGTATGCATATTTAGGTGACGAGTTAGTTTCACTTGTTGTTCACTGTGCTTTAGTGTTCCTTCTTTACTTTTGCATGAGAGGCTTCAGAGAGGATCCAACTGAATATGCTGTTATACTAACCCTATATATATATAAACTGTTTTCATGTCACTTGGAGAAGGTTGGAGATCAGGCCGGTTACTACTATCTTGTGGTGGCAGGATCTGTTCTGGCTTGTGGTTGCTTCTATTTTTACATTATGTTGGGTACTTGTAGTTTTTCCCTTCCAGTTGTAGTACTTTTTCATGACATTTCATATATACACCTGGGTTTCTTTTATATTTCCATTATGAATTGGAGTTGATTGGTGTCTATCTTATCTCTCTCTTCCGCATGTGTTCTATTATAGGGTAATTCCTCCCATTTGTGTGTTTACTATACCATTGGTGCTAGTCTCCAACCCACGGCCTACTAGAGTCGGGACACAGGGGTCATTATCTCCCTTATCACATTTCCGGCCCAGGAGGGGTACACTTTGTGGGGATAGGATCATTACACCATCCACATGATCAAATACAAGTCTCTGGAGTGGAACCATTTTCTAAATCTTCCTCTACCCTTCCTAAGGGACTCATTTTCAATGTTATAATCAAAACCACATTACGACATCAATATTCTATATTCCCATGGTGATAACCCCTTGGGTCTCTTAATTTTCACTGCATAATATTTTTTCATGATTCCTTGACCGAAGGTGCACAGACAGTGAAAAAATAATCTATAAATTTGGAATCACTGAGAGGAGAGTTGTTTCTATCGTAATATAGAGACCATTTCTAGATCTTATTCTTATCTAGACATGTGCATCTTTCATAGGTGTAAGACAAAACTTCCCAAACTATAATATATATGATTCCTATCAAAATGGGATACATAGAAAGCCTCCTAGAGGATTATCTAAAGTACCCCAATCAAACATAAAATTTATTGGCCAATATTCCACATAGGGTAATAAGAATCCTAGGAGGAAACATACATTCCATTTACCCCAGGATCCTTTATCATAATTCCCATAAAATACTTGACATGGAACTTTTCACCAATATGTTCATTCCATATACGATAAACATCACGTTTTCTTACTCATCACATGACCTAAAAATCATTGATGTAACCCATTATGTGGCAGTGAACTACATGGGTCTTAATTCATTCCACTAGGATATATATGAATCCACCCTCATAGGCCTGATATTGACACCAAAAAAACTCATCTATTCCGTGATGATGATAAATTATAGAGCACCCCACTATGTGGTCTAAGACCAACACCAAGATAGAAAAATATTTTAGTTTTTCTAATTCACATAAAATGAATGGACCATTAATGGAGAACCATGGATATATTAACAAATAACTATCTATAATGAACCATGGATGAATATAGATGATTCTAAAATCATTACATGATAATAATCAATTTTAAATAGAAGGTTGACCCATTTTATATTTGTTATTTCATATATGATTCAAAAATTTGTCTTAAAATATAATATAGTATAGAATTAGGAAATAGTTCCCCCCAAAGGATACAATGGGCCTCACCACCCATACTCTCCAATATTGTGAGTCCATAATAGTTTTTGGATTCTTTTCCGAAGAAACACCTACCTTTGGAAGGAATTTTCTTGATACACCTTTAATAAGGGAATCATTTGGTGTTCATAGATCCATGAATAAAACATGTTTTAAATAACATGGAAAGGATTTCGAAATATGTTTTGGGAATGAAGGTTAATTCCAAAACTACCAAAAATTTCATTCAAACCCCACATAGTTTCCACAAGATAAACACATACAAAAATAATTTAATCCTTACATAGGGAATCAAACCACAATAAAGGGTGAACTCAAATTCACTATTTTAATAAAAACAAAAGATATAAATTGATGATCATAACTGATCATATGATAAGAATAAGGCTATGATAACATAATCCCAATATAAAATGGCCATACCAAAACATTTAAGGATTAATTAATAATGAATCATGATGTATAGATTTGTTATCAAAAAATAAATTATTCTTAAGAGGCTAGAATCATTAATAATCAATCACATTCTTTGATAAAATAAAATAGAAAAAAAGAAAAAGTTTGTTGCTTTCAAATAATCATTGAAAATGAATAACATAGTTAAGGTTCACTCCTAATATTATCGCTATGGAAAATTTCTCGTAAAAAAAATGAATATCATGTCACTTCCAATATTTTATTTGGAGAAACAATTATAAGGATGTAGATTTTTATAATTGGAATTTTCCTTCAAAATATACATTTTTGTAATGTTTAGTAATATATTATAAAGAATAAGAACCATGTGGATATTATATTTCTTTATTTGAACATTATACGTTGAGAATAAAATTTCTTGTATTAAGTGAATGTTTTACAATGGAATAAAAAATTGAAAACAAGATATCAAAAAAACATTTTAACCTACTCGATCTCCTAGAATAATGACAACCAGGAAAGAAACTGTAGATATTAAACAAATTATTAATTATGAAATATGAATTTTCCAAATGAAAATATATATAACATTTATAGAAAAAATAAGTGAATGTAAAATTAATTAAAACATAGGTATTTATATAAATTATGTAACCCATATGACCACTTGAAATTTTATAGTTATAATTGTAATACAGCAATTAGAATAATTACCTAAATATTGGAATAGTAATATGAGAATCAAATGTATATGTTTTAAATAATATTATGTATCTCATAAAATAATATGTCATTTTTTAATCATGACACAGGTAAATAAATTTTTTAAATTGATAAAATAAGTGTTGAATTGTTTTATAAAACATAATGGTTTTTATTGAACCTTTAAATCAAATATATTGTTTGAAAAAATTTATTATTTAGATAAATTATACTTATAGATTAATATAATTTATTTTCATGTTGAATTGATAATTATATGAGACCATAAATAATTTTCAAAGGTTAATAAAATTCATTATTACATTAAAATTGTTATTTTTCAAATAAATGACGATTTGGTTTAAAATTTTAATTTCAACTAATTAAAAAATTATTTCCATAATATTTATTATATTTTTTTGAATATAAAATTTTAGGAATGATTATTGTGATTTTTTGTGTTTTTCTAAAATAGCTGAATTTTTCATAAATAGAAAAATATTGCAAAATTCGATAATTTTCATTATATAAAAAATACCAGATGAAATGAGTCATCAATAATGTATGTTACAATTAGATCATCTTTACATTCATCATTTATTATATATAGTCATAATAATAAATACAATAGAATGTCTTGACCAAAAATAATAAACTAATGAATGTTATATTCAAAAGATCCCTCTCATCACCATATAAATAACCACCTTCTCTACCCCTTATCCATAAAATTTATAGTACATTGTGGTTAATGATTTCTACTCAATACCCTTACCAATTGTCTATTCCACATCCTTGTTCTTATAGTCTCATCAAAAATTCCATCCAGGGTTCCATTCATGGTCGCCTAAGAGGATTGATCCCAAATGATAAAGTAATATTCTCAATCAAATCTTTGATTTTTCTCCTCATCCTAAACCTAAAAAATAATTATAATAAACATGGTATAATAACTCCAGTATCACATATATTCTGAAATTTTATTGTTTTAATGTATTCTGTTTCATAAATAACCATCTATTCTCATCTTATTCTAAAACAAATTATTTGTAATATGTTATTTCACAACTTATGTGGATGAGGAGTTTTCATTAACTATTACCTCCTTCATCGAAGCCCTAAACTAACTTATGATTTTTTAAAAATTACTAAAATTTGTGTATTGTTTAACATTTTACATTTTGGAAAGAATATAATTCCATAATGTTAAATAAAACAAAACTAATTTTTAATGGTTGGTAAACCCAACTAAACAAAATAACAATTGAACATTGAGTTATCACCAAATTTATTATCCATATGTTAGAAGATAAAATGATATTAGGGACCATTAAAATTTATTTAATTAAATTAATTCAAATTAATTTATATTATAGTGTTTTATTCCCATTTGGAAAGAGATTCCAAAAATAGTACAGAAGTTATCATACCATGGAATCGTGAAACTAATACTCTCAGAAAAGAAAAATTAACCTTTATATATAATTGAAATGATCATAAATGACCAGAATAAAATTATATTAAATCAAATTAAAAAAAATTCTAAATTATTTTACTAGATAATATAATATTATTATCCATGATGTTAAGAGTATATGTTGAATTCTTATGGAACATAAGGTAAGTGATCAAAATGAACAACCCTATTAATTTTTGGTTAGGATTTATCTCTACTTACCTAAATTTATATCTATATTATTCTTATATAATTCATCTATATTAAAATTTTTGGTTCCCATTATTTTATTAGGAAATATATGCTTATATATCCATAAATGAGGAATGATTATGAACCCCATTTCCTTTCCACATATAATAATTATATTTATTCATTATGATTGATTTAATTTTATAGAATGCTTAGGAATTTACATGTTATTGTTGACATTATAAGATATGAAGATAATGTATTTGGTAATGTTTTTTGTCATGATGCGTTATGTATGGGAATAAGCGGTAAACCTAATCCATAATGGTGCTCTATACACTATGTGATGTTGTCTTATAAATTATCCTTGACTTAATCTTATGTCATGTTTTATGATATTACCACATTCCTTTGTTTCATGACCTTATGATTCTATGTCCTTTATTTTATGCCTCTATATAATTATACATGATCCTTATCTTATATCTTATTGTGTTATACCTTCCAACCCCCATGTTTTGTTTCTTTTATATGCTTCTTCCCTAAGTGGTATTTTTATTTCAACCCATTATTTTTTTGTATTACTAAGGTTACCAAAAACAGTTTTATGATCTCAAAATAATTAGAGAGCACATTTTTTTTAAATAATTTGAAAACGTTCCCATGTTTTGCTCCATTTATATGTTTATTCCCTAAGTGGTATTTTTATTTCAACCCATTATTTTTATGTATTACTAAGGTTACCAAACAAATTTTTATGATCTTAAAAGAATTAAAGAGCACATTTTATTAAATAATTTGAAAACGTAATATTTTAGATTTATTTGTGGTGTTTTATAGCTTTTCATATAAATATAGTAGGACTCACAATATTTATTTAGAATTTTGTATATTTTTATTTTAAAATAATGTAAAAATATGTGTAAAAGTATTGAGACATTATAAATTACATCTGGTTAATTATTTTATCTATTAAGAGATTTGAATTACATATTATATTTGGATTTTCTCATATCAACATTACCCAATGAATTGGCGGGTTATAATAAACTGACCCATCCTTGGATTATAACATAGCCACTAATCATAGGTTTATAAAAGAGCTACCAATCACATAATCATAAACCATTCAAATATATTCCAAAATATAACGAAACAATTTACCACCATATCAAATCATAACCCATGCAAAAAATGGGTTTCCTTAATATTTCATCATCACAATAATAAAAATTCATGAGAATAAATAAATATGGTGAGTTTGGATCATATCCCTTCTAATGTGTAATAATCATCAAAAAGTTTTCTATTATAAATGAAAATAACCTAAATAATATCAATGACACTTTTATTGAGGAAAATATCCTTTTGATTTTAAAAAAAATTATATTAAATAGAAAATATAAACAATATATCGAAAATAGGTTCTTTAAAAACAACCATGGGTATATATAATCGAATAATCATGGAAATGTGTCTTCATGATTGTGGTGAATTTATTTCATGTGGTTTACATTAAAAATGAACTTTCAAATTTTATTTATAAATTGATAACTACATAGTTCAAAAAAGAAAAGTGTATTTCAGGATTTTTTTTAATAAAATGTAAAACATGGGTAAAACATATATGAAAATTTATCTTGAAAATTGATAAAACATTATTCAACAAATATTAATGAAAATTTACACATGGAATAAAATATTCCCAACTGAAGAAATAAATTAATGTGTTTTTACATGAGAATATTATTGGATCTCTTGAGTAATTAATGTGAACTAAATTAATGGAAATCATGAAATATATAAACATATAGAGATGAATAAAATAAATAATACTTGGTAGAGAATGGTCATTTAATTTCATTGACCGTTTTTTGTAAAAACAGACATATTTAATATGTGATTGTAAGATAAAACCCATGCTTCTTTGGTAACTTTTGATTCATAACTCCATGAAATAAATAATATAAAATTAGAATATTAATGCTATATAGCTATTGGTATATATTATAAATTTTATTACATTTAAATATTTTGGTATATGCACCTCAATAACAAAAATAGAAGTATAATATCACACATGTCTCAACGAAACTAATTGAGATGAAGAACCCTTATGGCTTTAGTAATGTTTGATTCGAATTCCATTTGAAAATTTAAAACCTTATGGTTCTATAATTACATTGAATAAAAACATTAATTATTCAAAAATACATCATTGAAAATTATGTACTCAATATTAATAAAAAATTTTCTCATGAAATTAAATAAGGATTCAATGTAGAGATATTGAGTTGACAATCTTACCTTATATCTAACTTAATTTATAAAAACTCTAACAACCTGGATAATAAATTTCCATTTATTATATTTCTATCCTAGATACAATTTCATACATATTATATTATATATGATCCACTTATATCATCTCAATGCCTATTTATTAAAAATTACCTAACAAATTTTTCATTTTTGGTATAATAACCTTTAATTAACAGACATGGATATTACATCATTTCAGTTTAATATTCCCCACAATAAAAAAAATACAAGCCCAAGGTACATAATAGTATAGTTTATTTGGATAATTTAACACATTATTCTAATTTTGGGGAAATCATCAACATCTCTAAATATATTTTCCCCATTGGTAATCCTACTTGAAAAGCATTCCTCAAAACCAAGGGATGAAATCATTAAAAAGGGGTGAGATCAGATTATTAGTAAGGGTAAATTGGGATATATGTAAGTATAATCATGAGAATAATTTTATGATACCCCAGTGATATAATTTTAATATCATACCTTACATTTCAAAGATCATAATCAAGAGTATTTGTATAAGGATTGGTAGATCGTAAGACTTGAATGACATTGTATTGGGAGAATAATCATTGAAAGAATAACATAGGAATAACACAGGGGATTATGGTGTACATGTCATGTTATAACATTGTGAATATATGTAGGTAAAATAGATTCACTAATTATGTTGAGGACAATAAATCATGCCCTTGCTTAAACTTTTGGCCATGTAACGAGGTCCATGCATAATGTTGTGAACATGTAATAAGATTCATGCATTACAGTGTGAACATATAATCATGTACCCACGTAAACATATGGAAATATAACCAGATACATTAAAAACATTTCGAACATGTATTCAGGTTCACTCATAACACTATGGAAATATAATTAGGTTTACACAGAACATTATAAACACATAATAAGGTTCAATTATAACATTTTGAACATATAATCAAGTTCACAAATAATCATATGGACATGAATCTAGGTCCATGAAAAACATTTTGAACATATAATCAGGATCATACATAATATTTATATCATTTAATTAGTTTCATTGATACAATTTATAGTCATGTGTCATCAATTATTACCCAATTCATTGGTGAATGATATATTTTCCACTCGTCACATATTAAAATAATACATACATGTTCCAAAATATTTTTAATAATCATCATACCATAAAACATGAAATCAAATGTGTATCCTAAGTATCTCATCGTATTATTACCCATGTATAATAAATATTTCTTATAATCATTTCATCAAATCCTATCATTTGAAAAGAAACGTTTTCAAAAGCATATAACCAGTGGAAGAGAAACGCGGGTCTTGAATATCAGTACATTAAAACATAAAATATTCTTATAATAATTTGAATGTTATTATTCAATCATATCCCTATTAATTAATAAACTATAACAAAGTATTTCATTATAATTAGATAAGGATATTAAAGTATCACATGGATGATTTGATAAGGAAAATAGACTTTCATTAAAAAACCCTTCCATAAAACATTTCAAAAAATCGTTTTCTTATTAAGAATGAATTAATATTTCAATTAAAATAATTTCATGAAAAAATATCATTTAATATTTAAAAAACTATTAAAATTATAAAAAATTTTGAAATCCTTTTTCTTTGAAAAAAATCATTAAAACATATAATTAATTTTGACAGCATTTTGAAAACCATTTTTCTTGAAAATAAATTTGAAAACTAATAAGGGAAGATATAAAAATCATTTAAAAATATTTACATTGAAAAAAATAATTACATATTATTTAAAATATTTTTGATATCATTTTTAGAAGACATGTTTGTTTGAATAAAACAGATTTCTGACCGAAGAGAGAAAATAGTTTTGATTTTCCTAAAAATAATATCCTATGTATCATAAGAACCAAAGTGCAGAAAAATGGTAACAATAAATGAATATTTCATCAATAACCATAGGGAAATAAAATTCATGAAACCTCTTGAGATATATATCTGAATATTTCATGAATGTAAGAAAAATAAAAAATACTCCCTATAAACGATGATATTTTTGCAATAAACAATTAAAAATTTAGTAACATTGAATATAATTTCCCATTAATGAATGAAATTAAATAAATATTAAAATATCAATAAAATAATGATACATATGATATAACGTGTTTAAGGTATATATATACACCTCATATAAAAAAACAGGTGCATAATAGGGCACATATCTCAAAGTAAGAAAAATTTGGAGAAAAGATCCATTAAGATTTGGTAAATTTTGAATCAATACCCCCTGTGAAATATATGTCATAAAAATGGAAACATAAATACCCATAAAAATTATAATAATTTTCATAGACTACATTTATTTTAATTATATATTCCATATAAATTAAATGAGTGGTGAAAATGCTTTGTATCTCACAAATATATAAAAGTTAGATAAGAAAACTCTTACCTTAAGTCATGAGTTTTTATCATAAATGTTTTAACCCCCTATATAATGAGTAAAAATTTATTATAAATAAAAAATAACCGTTTTATTATATATAATACCCTATATTATTAACTTATGACTTTATATTAACAATTTTTTAATAATTCTATTATAATGTAATGTTTCAGGTAATAATCGCTTTGTTTATCGTACCTCTTTTGAATTATTATTCTGGATCCTAAAACTTATATCATGAATGAAATATTTAAAGAATGTAAGGAATTAATTATATATAATATATATTCAGTATATAAATATTTGAAATAATAAATAAAATATATTAAAATGAAATGGAATATACATTTCATGGAGATAGTAGGATGTACGTACGCATAAACATTGTTTATATTTTCTTAAAGTACTATATGAATAAAAGTAAATTAAATACATGATTATATATCTTATAATTAATGCAACATTATATATTTATATATATAATATTCTTTCACTAATCCCTTTTTAATGAATTTTATGTAATGTTTGAAAGAATCACATCACTTTGAGGAGGTGGTAGGATACATGTCCACAAACAAAGTAATCATATTTAAAAAAATAGAAAGAATATAGATATGTTTTATATAATAATTAAATAATAAAATATAAAATATAAATATAATACATATAAATTAAAAACTGTTTTTCATCCATAATTCCCAACCATGAATTGTGGTAAAATAAATAGTAAAAAATATTGTTTCGTGAGGCGGTAGTTCTGTGTACACAAGAACTGTATGTTCAATACCCATTAGATATATATTGATTATATTTTTTGTATAAAAATTAGAATAAGAACATATAATAATATTTAGTACACTTAGGATATTATACTATAATGGAATTTTATGATTTGAGGTGGAGGAAATGAAAATAAAACAGAAGAGCATAAGGTCGGATGCTACCTCTTCTTTGGGTAACTCCTTTCAGTTTCCACCAAAGGGCTTCCTTGGTTGGATTCCTACCAAATGGGAGGACTATAAGATTGAGTTTGGTAATAAGGTTTTTTATTTGGGTAGGGATTGGATGCCCCAATGTGGCTTGAGTGGTTTGATTGATTGAGGGGGATGAGCACTCTTATTTTGTGGAGGAGGAGTGTCTTTCTTGTAAATATGAACAGGTAAATACTTTTCAGAGGTATCTATTACATCATGTGCATACTTAAATTGTGAAATTATGATTAAAGAGAGTAATTGGTCTAAATAATTCCATGTAATTGAATTTTGACATTTTTATTAGTCATTGGACCTTTATGATTAAATTTTAATAATTAAGTAAAATCATTTTTCTTTAAAAAATATAATTAATTCTAATTACATTCACTTATATTTTTTGTCCAAAGAATACCTTATTAGAAATTATAAATTATGATGAGTAATGATATTTAATCCATTTATTTGAATTATAATCACATAAGTCAAAAAAATTAATTTTAATTTAATCCTGCTGATTTGTCGTGACACTGGGGTTTTAAAGGAAAATGAGTAAAATTTTGAAATTATTTCATATCTGATTTCTATGTGAAATTAGTTCTAATGTACTAAATTAGAATACTTAATATACATTTTATCTAATTAAACTTTAAAACCAAATTAAAATATAATTTAACTGTATCACTAAATTAGATAAAAAGGTAGTTCTGAATTAAAATTTTCTATTTTCACTGTTAAACCAATAATAAAATATTTCAGAAAAATACAAAAAATTCACCCAATGTAAATTCTAATATTCAGATTTTATGGTTGATATTTTTATTGAAAATTAAAATTAAAATATTTTCAAAAAGTATAATTAAAATGGGTTCTCAATTTAAATGCACTAAAATTACCCATTTGAAAAATATATATCATTATGTATAAAATTGGTTTGATTCTTTTCTAAAATCTAGAATACAAATAATATAAATTTTTTTACAGGACTGAATAATATATATATATATATATCATTATAATAATTTTTAAAAAGTTATTAAATTAATTTATTAACGAAAAAATTGTTTGTTTTCATAATAATTGTTTTCTACATAAAGGATTTCTATATTTTCAAAAAAGTGTTTTATTTTAATTTCTATTAATTTGGTCACCAAATAATTATTCTTATATATATTTTTAAACCCTACTCTAAAATATTAAGTAATCATATTCATAAATTCCATTCCAATATCATTGTCACAACTATAATTACATTTTTATAATATTGTTAATGGTACACTGTAGTTTGATAAACTTGGTCTTGTGTGTAATTCCAGTTATCGAAGGAACTCGTGCTTATGTGTAAAACAACAAAAATAGATTTTCAAGTTTTGAATAAAAGTATTTGTGTTTCATATAGAGAAATTTTAACTTGTTGTTGTGGTCATCCAATCCAAGCATAGTTATTTTATATAACATTAGTTATATTATGTTTTTTGTGAAATGAAAAATATCAAAAAGATTAAATTAATTAAAAACCCATTTCAGAAAAAGAAAATGTGTTAAATTATACACCCATTAAAATTAGTTTCACCCTCTAAATATATATGGATTATTAACATTTTAATAATTTTAATTTAATTTCACAGAAACCCACCACATAAAAATGAATACTATAACTTTTTTAAAAAGTGGATATTGGGAAAAAATGATCATCAAATGTAACTCATAACTATGCTTAAACAAAGATAAAACTAGTGAAATGTGAAAACATGGAAATAGAAAGGAAATATTACAATCATGTTCTGATGGAGAGTGATAGAGAACATTGTTAGGGGATGGTTAACAATCACAAATCCATATCCAAAAGTTTCTTGAAAAAGGCTGTTAATATCAAAATAAAAGATGATAAGGGGGAAAAGTTTAATTTGATGGCCTTTTTTCCTAATGTTGAGGAATTTTAATGAGAAAATATATTTACTTAATTTGGGAAAAAACTTCCCCATTGTTTTTACTTAATCAATTTCCACATAATCTCTTTTTCAAAAAAATGAAGGGGAATGTTTGATTCTAGAACCATTACAAATCATGAGATCCATAAATAGAAATACGAGTAATTTAATATTTATTTACTTATAATAACAGAAAAATAGTTAGATATGTTTATCCAATTTTCATAAATCATTACAAGGAAATATAATATTTTAATATTTAAAACATAATTTGAACTTTATTATCAACCATTCCATTAACGGTTAACCTTATAACCATTATAAAAGATAATAATCCTAAACACTAGAAATAATGTCACCAAATTGGCTTAACATTTATTTCTGATATATCATAATGTAACACCTAGTTTTTATATTCCAGTCATGTGAATATGTTCATAATGTATTCTCTAGAAACAAACCAATAACCTAAATTACCGAAAATAATTTTCGTAAACATTTATATTTCCCCATTCCAAATATTATTGGTTTTATTCATTAAATCCCGTAAGTTGTAAATTTTATCCTTGATAACATTATATATTATTTCAACAAATTAAAAACCTATTCAATGTTAATAAATACAATCCAATTTACATTATCCAAATAAATCATGTCTATCTCCATGAAAAACAAAATTTTATCTATATATTGATCAAATTAAGGGTTACCTTCCCTTATTCAAAATATCAAATTTCGATTAAATCACTTTTTATTGTCATTATCTCCATCAAACATGTCCTTATAAATTTGTATTTAAAAACATATAATTCATGATTCATATAACATAATTTTTTTATTCCAATACATATACACTTCAATAATCCAACATTATTCTAGAAGAATTACTTAGGATTCATTGTCTTATTCCTTAATACCCCTTTCCTAGAATATGAAAATATGAATTGGGTATTAAATTTATTTAACCTTATTATAATCACGCTTACTATGTTTAATGTAATAAATATTTTTAGAAGATCTATACCTCTCATATTTCATTCATGTTCTCTTTATCTTACATAGTGTATATAATACTCATACCATATTACTCACTCTCTGCATGCGATTTCTACTTTGGAAATGAATTTTCGTAATTGCCATAGAATACACGTCCCATACTTTTTATGTTTACCAGGTTATTTATAGTTCCCACCATCAACTAAAACCAAAAAATCACAGTGTGATAAAAATTAATCATAATTGAAAATATAATAATCATGAATGATTTATTATAGGATTACTAAATTTTGAAAAATTCATTTATATCTATGAAAACATAGGCCTATACTTAGATACATCCCTTGATATTTAATTATTAATATATATAGTGATCTCACTTATATTTTCTCATAATTTTTCTAAATTACAGAAAATCCTTTCTATGGATACCAAATATAACGACCAATGCTTAACATACATGGATATTACATCATTTTAGATGAATATTCATTAGATTACAAAAGTACATGCCCATAGACCACAATAGTTTATTTATTTTGGAATATTGGATCACATTATTATAAATTGGTTAAATTTCTTAAACATCTTTGTAAAGATCTCCCCCTTTAGTACTCTTACATAGGAATATTTCTTTACAATATGGGGAAAAGAAACATAAGAACTAGGTGAGATCATATTCTTAGTAAGGGTAATCAAGGAGATATATAATCATAATCATGAGAATTAGGATATGATTACATGATTATATAGTTATATGATCATTCCCAATATATCAAAGATCGAAATCAAGATTCATGGAATAAATATTATCAGTTCATAAGACATGATTTATATTGTAATCAATTGAATTATCCATGAAATCCTAAAATAGGAATATGACATGTAATTGTTTCATACATGTCAAATTATAACATTACCAACATTTATATGTATAAAAAAAGTTACCTCATTATTTTGAAGACATGAAATCATACCCTCACATAAACTTATAGATATGCAACCAGGTCCAGGGATAATGTAGTAAAAATGTAACTAGGTTCATAGATAACATTGTGAGCATGTAATCAGGTTCATGAATAAACTTATGTATAAGAATCCAAGACCATGAATAAAATTATGAACATGTAATCAAGTTCACATATAACGTTTTAAACATTTAATCAAGGTCACACATAACATTATGAACACGTAATAAGGTTCACTAGTAACATTGTGAACATGTAATCAGGTTTAGGACGAAACTTATGCAGATGAAAACTGATCGGTGCATAATTTTTTGAGCATTTAATTTTGTTCATGCAAAACATCATGATCATTTAATCTTATTGATACATAACATATATACTCATGAGTCATCCATCATCACCCAATCCATTAGAGGGAGATATCTATTCCACCAATCATATATCAAAATAATACATAACTGTTTCATGAGATTATAAATAACCATAATATCATAACCCATGAAATGAAATGGATATCATAAAAAATTCATCATATGACTACATATGGTAAATATATTGGTCTCATAATCATTTCATTAAATCATAACCCATGAAATGAAACAGGTATCAAAATCACATAACTCGCCTATGAGAAATGGGTGTCATACAAATTATTCCATAAAAAAATAAACCATTCAAGAAATAATATTTGTGGAATTCTTAAATAATATCCCAATTAAATCATAAACTGTAAAAAAGCAAGTAATATTATATGGAGAAGGATTTTTAATGATCACATTGAACATTTCTCAAGGAAAATAGAATTTCATTGAAATTTTTTTAGAAAACATTTTCAAAAATCATTTTCTTATAAATAATGAATTGAAATTTCCTTTAAAACTATTCTTTAGAAAAATATCATTTTCTCAATATAAATAAACATTGTACATAATTAAAAAACATTTAATTCATTTTCTATGATTATTACCTAGATATCTTATACAGAATGTTTGAAAACCTTTTGAAAACAAATTTACCTGAAAATAACATTACAAACAAAACATGGAAAATTTAAACGTATTTTTTATCCTTTTTAATTTAAAATACATCAAATTTAATTAAAAAGTTTTTAAAAACATTTTTCCTAAAACATGGTTTTTGAATAAAATTGTTTTTTTTTGACCAAAGTTTGAGATAAGGTTATATTTTCTTAAAAACACTCCCTTAATTATCTTTTGGGAAGATGAGTGAAAATTATACCAATAAATTA
This sequence comes from Viscum album, assembly GCA_963277665.1. Classification (NCBI taxonomy): domain Eukaryota; kingdom Viridiplantae; phylum Streptophyta; class Magnoliopsida; order Santalales; family Viscaceae; genus Viscum; species Viscum album. Next base: position 405,353,463 of record OY728129.1, on the reverse strand, counting down.
AGATATCTTGGGTAAATATATAGTAAGAAACTTTCAATGATTTATTTAGAGATATATCATATGATTTCTTCAATGGAGGCATAATCCTAAATAACCCTCATAAACATTGAGATTGTGGTAATAAACTAATACCACTTTGGTAACATTGAAGCCTAATTTCCTATGAAATAAAAACATTACCTGAGGAATAAAATATCAAGAAAATAAGAATATTCAGGATATAAAATGTCAATTATTAGTATATAAAACTTATATAAAAAATATAGGTGCATAATATGGAAAGTTTCTCAGAGAATGGAAATTGATAGAAAATCTATTTACTGATTTGTTAACATTGGAAGCATAAAACCCATGAAAGAAATATCTAAAAATGGACATGTAAATACCCATAAATTTAATTATAATTATTGTAGAATATATTCAGGGGAATTATATACACCACACAAATGAAATGAGAGGTGAACCATACTTGTATCTCGTGGATATAAAAAAGTGATATGGGAGAACACTTACTGTATGCCTTGACCTTTCTTCGGACATGTTTAAACATCCTATACAATAAAAATATGTTTATTATAAATCTAAAAAATAACCTTATTATTATATTTAATACCATATATGATTCACTTATGACTTTATAATACATGTTTATTATAAATTCCATTCTAAATTAATGTTTCAGGAAATAACCACTATGTTTACCATATGTGTTTTGACTTCTCATTAATAATCCTCATACATAGATCATGATTTACTTATTTTTTATAACGTAAAAATGATATTTACATATATATATATATATATTAATATTGTAACACGTCAAGATTTAATGACACACTTCTCTTTGAAAAATACCGTAGCATGGGTTGTACGTAACTTCAAGTTCTAACACACACCACAACCAATCAAACTAGCCGTTATGAATAGTAATACACACTTTTTGAAATTTTAAAAATTTTATCTTTCAAAATGGACTTCATTTTTGGATTTGGAATATCGAAATTACCACGGGGTAAATTTTTGGTATTTTTCTTAAAACTTACAATTTTTGATGAATAGTTAAAAACACTGAGTTATTGGTTAAAACAGACTTTTTATTTAAATAATTATTTATTTTATTTAAATTTATTTTAAGTCAAAATAGATACTTAATACCTATATAAGTTCAATGTAATTCATTGGAGTTAGTTTATAATAATTTTAGACACATAAAAATTTTATTAACCTTTTCACAGTCTTTTACCCACTTCCTAAGAGAATTTGGAAATTCACATAAACCATAATTTTGCCACTTCTGGGAGTGGAATTTTGAAAATCCAAGATACACGGTTAATATCAAGGAGTAAAATTTGTTTTAATAAGATAAAAATAATTTTTGGTAAATAGTAACTTTTTACTTTTACTTACCACGGTTAAAAGTAAATAGAGTAAATAAGGGTAAAAATGATATTAATATTACCCTAACACATGTCATAATTCTATTGGACAAATGTATCTTGAAAAAAAAAACTTTATGAATAAAATCTTATCATTTAGGTCTAATTGGATTAGATTAGGATATTTATTATTATTTAATTCAAAGAAGAGTTAAAAGAGTTAAAATCAATGTTTATTAAGTAAAACATTTTTAATATAGGGTTTTACATAAGTTAAATTCGATTATAAATATTACATATAAAGCTCAAACGATTTCCTACATTATTATATTTTATTTATAATTTTTAGACATTAAATAATTTAATTCATTTATGACACAATGGTGATGCAGTAATTACTTAATTAATGAAATATTAAAATAATTGATAATACAAATACCAAAATAAATGTAATTTGAGACTTTTTATGAATTAAACTAATTTTATTTGTTAATATGACATGTTAGTATTGATATAATTAGGTTTGTTCGAAGTAATCATGCTATTTATATTTTCACAAAAATCAAATACCAAATATTGTCAAAATTGACATCAAAGAGTTTTTAAAAAAAATATTATATTATTAATTGATATTAAATTCCAACAAATATATGGTTCGGAAAAGAGATGAATATAATGATAGGTGTATAATTAATGGACCACTTGGGGGTCTCTTGGATGTATATAGTATGTTTATTAACTATATAATATAAAAATACAAAGTGACATGGAAAATGTCAAACTAATTAACTAAGAGTTAAAACTAAAAGAAAATGTTAATATAGTGACCCAAACCTATCTAAAACCTATTGGTTGAGTTTTTTCAACCCCTACCCACGTTAAACATTAAATAATATACTTTGGAGCCATTATAAACTGAATATTAATTTATTATAAAATAAAATTTCTAGCTTTTCCAAAGGTGCCCCTCACCTCTCTTATAAAAGGGCACCCCCTTCTCTCAATTTCACAACTTCAAAGCCTTTTGGCTCTGCCAACACCTGCCCAAATATTCTCTCAACTTCCCCAAATTCGACCTAGAGGCCTTAGTTCGATCAGAAAGCCAACCTGTGGATCTCTTTTGATCAAATCAAAAGGAAGAACCCGATTAAGAGGTAATGTTTTCACCACTCTCTTCCAGGTTCCATTCTTCTTCAACTTTTTCTTTCTTTGTTATTCTAATTCTAAAATAATAACTCCAGTATATTATATATATTGTGATATTATTCTAAATATGAAACAACCAAATTCATTATTCTATCAACCCCTTTAATGACATGTCCTCATACGTGCGTACATACGGCCTACCGTCTCCACGTCGTGGTGTAATTGTTATTCAATATATTATTATTTTGACGGGTATAATAATGATGTATAATTCAAGTAAATAATAAATATAACATGATAATGATTCTTTATATAAGATATAACATCCAATTATATATAATATTAATATCAAAAGAATGATATTGTCGCTCGTGCATACGTACGGACTACCGCCTCCATGAACGCGATGGGATTCATTCCCCATCGTATCCATTCAAGTATAATTCTCAATTGATGACTAAAAATAATTTTTAAAGACTTGATATCATTCTATATATGAATAATATACAACCTATCCATAAAAAACATGGCTTATGTAAAAAAACATATAAAAGAAAACGACTAAGTTAACACCCAAAACGACGATAATACGAAGATATTATTGACAAATTAGTGTTAACAGATCATATATGATATCATATTAATATATATGATCCTTGAATAAATTAATAACAATTATTTCACCATTATACAGAAGTTTAACCTACCCTCAACCAAAGAGAAGTACATGGTAAGGGTTTATTTCACAATCTCCTCATTATCTGAGGTTGTTTATATGTGATTATCTACTGGGACCTCTTTATCATCCACATCCATGTTTCTTAGAAACGAATTCCAAAACATTTTTAATATTTAATAAACAATGGGTTAAAGTCATTTATACCATTTTTTGGCTTTTATAAAATGGTTTGAAAGGAATCTTTCCGTTGTTTTCCAAACAAGGTACTTTTTAACATTTTTGACAAAATTAAGATAAGAATGTTTTTTAACTTATACGTCCGGTGCGACTATTTTTTACTGTTATAAAATTGTCGAAGCATCCCTTAAAAGCATAAAATAATATTTTCAAAGTAAATGTTTTATTTTATAATTATGTGACTTTTAAATGATTTGAAAAAAAAGATATTTCACTCAAATTGTTTTGATTTAATCTATGTCAACATCCATTGATGTATTTTAATATTATTTGAAGTTGATTTATTATGATACAAAACGTCCATATTTTATTGAAGGTTTTGTGATATGTTTGACTATAGATGGTTTATTTTTATAACATTCATGGTTTATGTAGAAAGTATTGACATTTCGTATGATAGTTTTAATATGAATGTTTATGTTATTTTTAAACCTGTTCATATGAGGAATGCATTGGACTTAATAAGTGACAGGTGGATCCTGCTATAGCTCCTCGATGCATCAGTAGGTCTCATGAGACAAAATAGTCTCTTGGCACAAGTCCCTGACAAAATCTTAATTGATACTTGGCACGAGGCCTTGACTATGTGGTTATGATAGTCTGTCATTATGCATTCCATCATTATGAAAGTGGTTATTGATATTTCATGTGATTATTCGATTAGTAGAATATCCATGTGAATAAGTAAATGGAATTATTTCATTTTATTTATGCCATATTATGTTGAATATTTTGTTTAAAAGGATTTTGTTTTAGTTATATATTGCCTTAAATGTTTATGCTTATTTAAGAAAGTTTATGCTATATTGGTCTCCTGACTGGGCATCTGAGCTCACCCCTTTCTATGTTTTATTTTCCCAGGATGTGAAGAAGTATTTTATGAATGACCTGCAAGGAAAATATAAGGGGATATGAGTGTGGAGTCAATATGTTGTTTTAGTTTTTACTTTATGATGTAATGAAAACTTTATAAATGTATCTAGTTATTCCAAGGCTACTAAACTAATCTGTCTTTCGAGACTTGTTCTTTGGTGATCATGCCAATATTTTTTAATAATGCACTAACTCTGGGTAACTAGGGTCGGGTTGTTATAGTCGGCATCAGAGAATGTTTAGTACAAACCATTGAGTCTAGATTTAGATACACTCTGATTAGAGTACATAGACATAAGATATACATTGAGGATGTGTTTAGAAGAAATTCATATATTTTTGGTATTTAGAGATTTTGTGAGTTTTCCATGAAATAAATCCCGGTCTGGATACGAGAAGGTAGAGGCGGCTCTGGCACAGATGTACCTAGGGGTAAAACCTGAAAATACCGCTTCGATCTAGACTCGAACGAGAACTGGTGCATGACAACGAGCCTTGCTGCACTATTCGTTATGACACTCCTGGGGGATATTCTTAGGATAATTATCATTTTCTTTATAATCCATTATGAAGGGTTTATGAGTGTATAATTCCTTAAAGAATACATTTTTTTATGCTTATGGATTATATCTGTAAATAGTTCAGTTTATGTTAAGTGTTTTACAAGTATAGAATTATGTATTTTGATTGATAAACTGATCTAGTTTTTTCCTTTTTTTAGAAATGGATCCTAGTGGGAGAAATGGAAACCATATCAATGCACACACTCCATGTAGGTATTTCCCTCCTCCTCAAGATAATTACAGTGGAGTTGGTGATAAAACTGGTGCTGATCAGCTTATCACCATACCAGGACAACTCACTAAGGTTATGAATAATAACCTTACCCGTATGGAGCACCCTGATCCACAACATGGAGGATCAATGTTAGATCGCTTCATGAGTCAACAAACACCAACATTCAGTGGGAGTACAAATCCATTTGTAGTTGAGAATTGGATAAGTTACCTAGAGAAAATATATCAGGCTCTGGGGAGTAGTGAAAGAGAAAAAGTTATCATGGTAGTTTACCGCATCACTAGAGATACTGATTAATGGTGGTCATTGATTCAAAACACAAAGGAAGATGATGAGGTTTAAAAAATGGAATGGAGGGAGTTTTAAGATCTATTTTTAGAAAAATACTTTCCTTGCGACCATCGAGTAGATATGGAAAGGCAATTTCTGAGTCTGAGACAAAAGGAGGATGAGAATGTTGTGAAAGATGAGGCTAACATTACAAGGATAGAAAAGTATGTTGGATATTATATACATAACCCAAGAAGTAATATTTATCATTTATTTGATGGTATAATACAATTTCTTCATCCAGAATTACTGTCATAATCCTTCTCGTCGTACGAAGACATTGTCTCATGTTCTATCAAGACAGAAAAGGAATTATCTAAGTCTTATTACTTTAAAGAAAAGCAAGAGAAGAATAGATCTGCTGATCAATCGAGGAATGAAAATAAGGGGAATGAGGGAAGATTTGAATATCCATCCTGAAACAAATGTGTGAAGAAACACACTGGTACTTGCTTGAAGGGAATGGGAGTCTGTTACAAGTGTGGTGAAAAAGGCCACCAAGCTCGTGAATGCAAGGGGAAGAAAGAATCTACCAATGTTAAATGCTACAACTATAGGGAGATGGGATATTATGCAATTTAATGTCCTAAGCATCAGGGGAACTTACCTAAAAAAGCCCAAGAGATCACGACCAAGATTATGCTATCACTACTACTAAGGTAGAAGCCCCGAAAGACGTGGTGGTAGGTAATTTAATTGTTTCCTCATGTTTAGAAAATGCATTATTTGATTCTGGATCATCACATTGTTTCATATCTTAACATTTTTCTACGGAAATTAGATATTTTCAATTTGATTTAACAATGGATTTGTAAGTTAAAACTTCTAAGGGTAGTATCATTGCAATAAAGTTTTGTGAATTAGTCCCCATTAGAGCACATAAATGTTCTTTATCCGATGATCTCATTATCATTCTTATGCTTTAGTTTGATATAATCGTCGGTATGGATTGGATTTCAGATCATGATGCAAATATTTATTGTAAGAAGAAGGATGTTACTATTTTTGATGATGATGATAAGGAACACCTTATCTTTAGAGCAAAATCATCACCACCAAATTCTTATCTAGATCCACCCCTAGTAGCTCAAATAAATTCAATTATTAGGGAGGAAGAGAATGAAATGACTGTGGGTGAGGAAAGGAATGTTCAAATAGAAGATATACCTATTTTGAATGAATATGTAGAGGTGTTTTCGAATGATTTACCAGGGCATCCTCCCGAATGAGAAGTTGACTTTTCCATTGATTTAATTCTTGGATCAAGGCCTATATCGAATACCCCTTATAGAATGGCCACTATGGAATTAGTTGAACTAATGAAACAACTAGTGGAATTGAGTAATAAAGGATTTATTCACCCTAGTGTTTCTCCATGGGGAGCCCCTATTCTTTTTGTTAAAAAGAATGCTGGATCTATGAGGTTATGTATTGACTACAGAGAAATCAATGCTATAACAATAAAGAACATGTTTCCCCTACCTCGCATTGATGATTTATCTAACCAATTGCATGGAGCTCAATACTTTTCAAATATTGACCTTTGATCTGGAGACCATCAATTGTGTGTGAAGAAGGGAGACATTCCGAAGACAGCATTTCGAACCAGGTACGAGCATTACGAGTTTATAGTAATGCCTTCTAGATTGACTAATGAACCCTATGTATTCATGGATCTAATGAATAGTTTTTTCAAGTAATATCTCGATGATTTTCTGGTGGTATTTATTTATGATATCTTGGTATACTCCAAAAGATACAAAGATCATGAAAATCACATGATCATTATCCTGAATACTCTAAGAAGACATGAATTATATGGGAATTTAGAAAGTGTGAATTTAGGCTTCAGGAGATTTCTTTTCTGGGATATATTGTCTCCAAAGATGGAATCTCTGTTGATCCTTCTAAGAAAATAGATACCCAATAATGGCCAACACTAACGAGTATAACCGAGGTATGCAGTTTTATTGGTTAAGAAGGTTATTATCGACGATTTGTCCAGAATTTTCCCCGATTGGCTAACCCATTAACGAACCTGACACGTAAAGGGGGTTAAATTTGTATGGACAAAAGTGTGTGAAAAATGTTTTGAATAACTAAAGAGAAGATTGGTCAATTCTCTTATATTGAATCTAACACTGGGGAATGATGGGTTCGTTATTTATAGTGATGTATCGAATAAAGGACTTGGTTGTATCCTTATGAAGAATAATAGGGTTATTGCCTATGCATTATGACAACTAAAAAATCATGAGTAAAACTATCCTACTCATGATCTTGAGTTAGGTACTGTAATTTTTTCTTTGAAGATATGGATACATTATCTCTATGGTGAAAATGGGAGATTTATACTGATCACAAGAGTTTGAAGTACATTTTCTCACAGAAAGAACTCAACATGAGGCAAAGGAAATGACTTGAACTACTCAAGGATTATGATTGCCCGATACACTACCACCCGGGGAAGACAAATAAGGTTGCATATGCTTTGAGAAGAAAAGATCATGGAGTTTTGAACCTGATGACAATTGAAAGGGATCCTATTTTCATGGATCTAGTAATGATGGATATGTGAATCACCATGGAAGGTGAACCATCAATGATTTTTCTAATGGTTGCCAAACAATCAATACTAGAAAGGATAAAGTGTTCTCAGACCGATGATGAAGAGTTTAAAAAGAGGATTAATGCTGTGAATGATTGGATATTGAGTGACTTTGTGTATGAAGATGAAATTTTGAAATTTGGGAGGAGACTTTGTGTTCCCGATATACCTGATCTAAAAAGGGAATTGTTGGACGATGCTCATAGTTCCAATTTCTCTATACACCATGGGATCACGAAAATGTATAGAGATTTGATGGAACATTTTTTTTTGTTACAAAATGAAGAGGGAGATTATTGATTTTGTGTCAAGATGTATGGTTTGTCATAAAGTGAAAGCTGGAAGGCAAAAGCCTAGAGGAGTCATTCAATGACTTCCCATACCGGAGTGAAAATGGGACAATATTACTATAGGCATTGTCATGGGGCTACCAAAGATTCCTAGAAGGAATGATGAAATATGGGTAATTGTTGATCGTATTACCAATTCATCACATTTTCTTGATATAAGAGAAGATTTAACACTTGATCATCTAAAAAGACTATATATTAATCATGTTGTGAAACTTCACGGAGTACCACGATTGATTTTTTCTGATCGTGATCCCCGTTTTACTTCAAGATTCTGGAAAAGTCTTCAGAAATACAGGGATACTGAACTTTGTTTGAGCACTGCCTACCACCCTCAAACAGGTGGACAATCAGAACAGACTATTCAAACCATATAAGACATGTTGAAATCCTACTCACTTGACTTTCAGGGTATGTGGGATAAATATTTACCTATGGTTGAGTTTTACTATAATAATAGCTTCTATTAAAGCATTAAGATGGCACAATATGAAGCGTTATACGGAATGAGATTTCGCACACCAACCTGTTGGGATGACGTTGGTGAAATAAAAATCATAGGTCCAGAACTAGTGGAGAAAACGATGGAAAAGGTTAAGGTAATCCAAAACCACATCAAAGAATCTCAAAGTAGCCAAAAGAGCTATGCCGATAACTGAAAAAAGGATTTGAAATTTCAGGTAGGAGATCATGTTTTCTTAACGGTATATCCATGGAAGGGAGTTATCCGTTTCGTCAAGAAGGGAAAATTAAGTCCCATGTACATCATCCCAATTGAAATTCTAGAACGAATTGGGGCTGTAGCTTACCATTTGGCAATGCCGCCAAGTCTGTCCAATGTTCATGATGTGTTACACGTATCACTGTTGAGAAAATACATGCCTGAACCAATGCACGTACTTACTTACAAGGAATTAGAACTGGAACCCGATCTGTCTTATTGTGAAGATCCCATCAGGATTAATGATATAAGAGAACAAGTACTGAGAAAACAGACGACTCGCCTGGTAAAAGTTTTTTGGAGAAACCATAAGATGGAAGAGGCAACGTGGGAACCCGATGAACTAATGATGAAGAACCACTTGAGTCTTTTCATATGATAGTATTCTAGAAATTTTGAGGATGAAATTATTTGAAGGAGGGGAGAATGTAACACCCCAAGCTTCTACGGTACGCTTCACTTTGAATAATACAGTAGCATGTGTTGTACGCAACTTCGAGTTCTAACACACACCACAACCAATCAATCTAGCCGTTATGAATAGTAATACCCACCTTTTGAAATTATATAAATTTTATCTTTCAAAATGGACTTCATTTTTGGATTCGGTATATCGAAATTAGCCTTGGGTGAATTTTTGGTACTTTTCTGAAAACATTCAATTTTTGATGAATAGTGAAAACACTTATTTATTGGTTAAAACCGACTTTTTATTTAAATAATTATTTATTTAATTTAAATTTATTTTAGGTCAAAATGGATATTTAATACTTATATAAGTTCAATTTAATTAATTGGAGTCAGTTTATAATAATTTTAGACACATATAAATTTTACTAAACTTTTCACCGTCTTTTACCCACCTCCTAGGAGAATTTGGAAATTCACATAAAACATAATTTTACCGCTTCTGTGAGTGGAATTTAGAAAATCCGAGAGACATGGTTAATATCAAGGAGTAAAATGTGGTTCGATAAGATAAATTTTTTTTTGGTGAATTGTAACTTTTTAACTTTTATTCACCACGGTTAAAACTAAATAGGGTAATTAAGGGTAAAAATGAGATTAATATTACCCTAACACATGTCCTAATTCTATTGTACAAGTGTATATTGACCAAAAACAACCTTAGGAATAAAATATTCTCATTTAGGTCCACTTGGATTAGATTAGTAAATTTATTATTATTTAATTCAAAGAAGAGTTAAAAGAGTTAAAATCAAAGTTTATTAACTAAAACATTTTTAATATAGTTTTTTACATAAGATAAATACCATTATAACTATTCATTATAAAGATAAAACTATTTCCTACATAATGGAATTTTATTTATAATTTTTAGACAAAAAATAATTTAATTTATTTATGACATAATGGTGATGCAGTAATAACCTAATTAATGTAATATTAAAATAATTGATATATAAATACAAAATAAATGAAATTTGAGACTTTTTATGAATTTCAATAATTTTATAGGTTAATATGACATGTTAGTATTTATATAATTATGTTTTTTCAAAGTAATAACACTGTTATGATTTTTACATAAATCAAATACCATATAGTGTCAAAATTGACATAAAAGAGTTTTTAAAACAAATATTATTATTAATTGATATTCAATTCTTAAAAATCAAAGGTTCGGCCAAGAGACTTATATAATGATATGTGTATCAATAGTGGACCACTTGGGGGTCTTTTGGATGTATATAGTAATTTTATTAACTATATAATATAAAAATACAAAGTGACATGGTAAATGTCAAACTAATTAATTAAGAGGTAAAATAAAAATATAAGGTTAATATTGCGACCCAGACCGGTCTAAAACCTATTGGTTGAGTGGTTTTCGACCCATCCAAACCCTAACCTCTAAATAATACACTTTGGAGCCATTGAAACGGAAGATGAATTTTTTATAAAATAATATTTCTAGCTTTTCCAAAGGTGCCCCTCACCCCTCTTATAAAAGGGAACCCCACCTTCTCTCAATTTCACACAATAAAAGCCTTTTGGATCAGCCAATCCCTACCCAAGTATTCTATAAACATCCATAAATTATACCTAGAGGCCATATTTTGATCATAAAGAAAACCAATGGTTCCTTTTTGATCAAATCAAAAGGAAGAACCCGATTAAGAGGCAATGTTTTCACCACCCTCTTTCAAGTTCCTTTCTTCTTCAACTTCTTCTTTCTTTGTTATTCCCATTATAAAGTAATAAATCCAGTATATTCTATATAATGTGATGTTATTATAAATATGGAACAACCAAATTAATTATTACATCCATCCCTTGAATGACATGTCACCATAAGTGCGTACGTACGGCCTACCCTCTCCACGTCGTGGTGTAATTATTATTCAATATATTATTATTTATATGGGTATAATAATGATGTATAATTCATGTAAATAATAAATATAACATGATAATTATTCTGTATATATCATATAACATCCATTTATATATAATTTTAATATCAAAAGAATTATATTGTCGCTCGTGCGTACGTACAGACAACCATCTCCACGAACGCGATGAGATTCATTCCCCATCGTATCCATTCAAGTCTAATTCTCATTTGATGATTAAAAACAATGTTTAAGAACTTCATATCATTCTGGATATAAATAATATACAATCTATCCATAACGAATATGGCTTATGTAACAAAACCTATAAAATATAACGAGTAAGTTAACACCCGAATCGACGATAATACAAAGATATTATTAAGAAAGCATTGTTAAAAGATCATATATGATATCATATTAATGTATATGATACTTGTATAAATTAATAACAATTATTTCACCATTATAAAGGATTTTAACCTACCCTCAACCATGTAAAAGTACATGTTAAGGGTTTATTTCACAATCTCTTCATTATCCGAGGTTGTTTATATGTGATTGTCTACTCGGACCTCTTTATCATCCACATCGATGTTTCATAGAAATGAATTCCAAAACATTTTTAATATTTAATAAACAATGGGTTAAAGTCATTTATACCATTTTTTGACTTTTATAAAATGGTTTTAAAGGAATCTTTCCGTTGTTTTCCAAACAAGGTCCTTTTTAACCTTTTCGACAAAATTATGGGAAGAATGTTTTTTAACTTATACAGAGGGTGCGACTATTTTCTGCCGTTATAAAATCTTCAAGGCTTCCCTTACAGGATTATAAGAATATTTTCAAAGTAAATGATTTATTTTATAATTATGTGACTTTTAAATGATTTAAAAAAAGTTATTTCACTCAAATAGTGTTGATTTCATATTTGTCAACATACTTTGATGGATTTTAAGCGTCTTTGAAGATTATTTATTATGATAAAAAACTTACATATATCCTTGAAGGTTTTGTGATATGTTTGACTGTGGATGTTTTATTTTTATACAATTCATGGTTTATGGAGAATGTATTGACATTTTTTATGCTAGTTTTAATATGAATGTTTATGTAAAGTTTAAACCTGTTCATAGGAGGAATGCATTGGACTTAATAAGTGACCGGGGGAGCCCGCTATAGCTCCTCGATGCATCGATAGGTCTCATTAGACAAACTAGTGTCTTGGTACAAGGCATTGAAAAAATCTTAATTGCAGTCTTGGCATGAGGCCTTGACTATGTGGTTATGACAGTCTATCATTATGCATTCCATCATTATGAAAGTTGTTATTGATATTTCTTGTGATTATTCGATTAGTAGAATATCCATGTGAATTAGTAAATGGAATTATTTCATTTTATTTCTTCCATATTATGTTGAAGTTGAAATTTAAAAGGATTTTGTTTTAGTTATACATTGCATTAAATTTTTATGCTTATTTAAGAATGTTTATGCTATATTGTTATCCTTACTGGGCAACTGACCTCACCCCTTTCTATGTTTTATTTTTCACAGGATGTGAAGATGTATTTAATGAATGACCTGCAGGGATAGTATAAGGGTATATGAGTGTGGAGTCAAGATTTTGTTTTAGTTTTTAATTTACGATGTAATGTAAACTTTATGAATGTATCCAGTTGTTCCAAGGATACTAAACTAATCGGTCTTTCGAGACTTGATCTTTTGTGATCCTGCCAATGTTATTTATAATGCACCAACTCTGGGTAACTGGGGTCAGGACGTTACAAATATGATATATCTAGTATATAAATTTTTATAATAATCTAACAAAATATTGAAATATTAAATGGAATACACCATTCATGGAGACTGTGTGCCGTACGTACACATGAACACTCTTTACATTTTCTTATCGTGTTGAAAGAATGCAAGTAAATGACATATGTGTTTATATATATATATTATAATTAATAAATATTTTTTGTGGAATATATATCATATAATTTCCCTATTCCTATCCTTAATTAATTTCATGTAATGTTTAAACTAATCACATTGTTTTGAGGAGGCAGTATTCCACACATTCATAAAAAAGTTATCCTATTTACACAAAAATGATATCATGAAGGCATGCTTTAAATAATAATTAAAAAATCATGAATTATTAATAAATATAATATATATCATAATAAAAATATTTTCTATCATAATTCCCAACCATTAGTGGTGGGAAAGGAAAACCAAAAAACATCATTTTGTGGGGGAGTGGTTAACTATACATAAAAACGGTAAGTTCATTAGACAATAGATGGAAGTATGTGTAGGTTTAGGTGAAACCCTTAGAATAAAAAAAATTATTATATTTATTATTATTATTATATTATATATTCCTGTAATAATAATAATTTATTGGTGTATAACGAAAATAAAAAAAATGAGCTTGAGGATGTATGTTACATAATCTTTGGGAAACTCATTTTAGTTTTTACCAAAGTGATTATATGGTTGGATTTATACCCATATGAAGGACTAAATGAATAAGGAATGTAATTTTTTAGATTATTTGGACAATGTATTGATGATATAAAGTGTCTTTATAGGTGTGAGGAAGCTAGGAGGGGGTTCCATTTTATATTGGATGAGGAGTTGGATTATTATAAATATAAAAAGACACACGCTATTGGGATGTCTTCCTTATATTATTGGAATAAAATAATTGAATAATTTATATATAATATGGTAAATTGAAGAAAATATTCTATTAAATGGATTTTGAACATCATTCTAGGTCATTGGGTCTTTTATATTAGTAGTTTAACCATTATGTTAACCCATATTTACCATACTTACAACAATTAATTTTAATTGATTTCACAAATATTTTTTTAACAAAAATTGGCCTTTTTAAAATTATAAACTAGGATGACTAAAAATGTTGGATATATTTTTTCATATTACAATCACATTAGTATCAGAAAATAATTTATAATTAATCTGAAAGACATGTGGCGATAATGGGGTTTTAATTAAAAATTATTTAATGTTTGAAATAATTTCAAATCCAATTTCCATGTGAATTTTTTCCCAATGACCCTAATTGGATTAATTTATGTACAATTTCCTTAATAAATTTTTAAAAACAAATGAAAATATAATATGACTATATAAATATATGAGATGAAAAAGAAGCATTGAATTAAAATTTAGTAATTTCTACTACTAATAAAATCGTAAAATATATCATAAAAATACTAAAAAATCACCCAAAGCAAATTTTGAGATTCCACATTAAAATATGAAGATTATTTTATAAATTATTAATTATAAATGGTTAAATTAAAATATTTATAATTAGTTCTCTATTAAAATGTCGGTTAAATAACCTTTTAGAAAAATACATATCATTGTGTGTAAAATCAGTTTTATTCTAATATCTTATATAAAATACACAAAAGATAAAAAAATAATTACTTGAATTAATATATATATATATATATATATATATCACTAAACTAGTTTATCAAATGTGTTTTAATTAATTTATTAAGGTAAAAATTATATGTTTTCACAATTATTGTTTTCCAGAAAAAAATTTCTATATTTTTAAAAAGTGTTTTATTTTAATTTATTGTTATTTATTAACAAAATAATTATTCCTATATACATGTTTAAACACAATTCTAAAAATTACATTCATATTATTCATATCCACCATTCCAATAATATGGTTTTAACTATAATAATATTTTAATTACATTGTTATGTTTACATTATAGTTTCGTAAAACTAGGTCTTGCGTGTAAAACAATCTATTAAAGAAGGTCAGCCATGTGTGTACCATAACCCAAACATAGTGGTGTTTGTTTTGAAACATAATCTCAGGGTTGTGTTTACTACAATCTTAACAAGGTGTTTTGTTCAAAAAAACCAAAATTTTTTCTTTCATAGAATATAGTATCTATTAATTTTTGCATGTAATAAAAAATATCAAAAATAATAAATTAATTTGAAAAAATATTTCAAAAAATCTTGGGGTGTCATATATGGAGTAAATTATTTTGATTTTCATGTATGATATTTTTAGATGTCTTGGTACATAAAAATTGGTCATTGTTTAAAAATTAATGTAACGTTAATCATTATATTATTATAATATATAACCAATACATTATTATTAATAACCATTAATATTAATTGGTCCTGAAGAAATAATTATATCACTTCGTGGAGAAGGTAATCTGTACATACATAGGAGTGATGTTTCAATTTTTTGACGGATGGAAAAAAGTAATTATAAATAATAATTCAAAATTATAGATTAATTATTAAATCATAAATATCATATATTTTCATTACAAATATCATAGTTACCACCCAATTATATGATAAATCATAAAAAAATATCATCACTACATGGAGGTGGTTGTCCACACATACACATGAGAAACATTATCGTTTACTAATAGATTAGAAGCATATAATGTAGATGTAATATTATAATTATAGAATAATAATATTATTATAAAAATATTATATAAAAATGAAATAAACCATTTTAACCATCCATGACTGATGGGAGTAGAAAATGAATCGTTTCTCCATGTGGATTTGGTATTCCTCAAGTCAACTTGTGTGGGATCTTTTTTTATTTAAAGGTGAAGGAATATAAAATGGATCTACCATAATCATAATAATATCAAAATATATTAATGATATATGATGAATAATGTTTTTTTGGATACATTATGTTTAGATATGATGTATGAAAAAATTAATTTAGGAGATATTTGATAAGATTTATACATCATAATTGAGGGACCCCCTTTGGGGTAAAACATGTGCCCTGAAAGATTGGTCTTGAGAGATGAATAAGAGCACTTTGATGAAACTAAGGAACCAATGAAAGGATTTGATTTGTAAATTTCAAATATATAATCCTATAATGGTGTGAATATTAGAGGATAAGAGGTTCCATTTTTTATTGATGGGAGGGGAGCTCAAGGAACATCTTAATGATTTCAATTATATATGGTCGTTTTCATGAGAAGGTTCATCCAAATGGAACAAAATAAAAAATTATTATAATAGAATATATTAATATCTCAAAAAAAAAATTAATTTTTCTATTAATAAAACCCTTATCTCTTACTTTACCCCCTCTCAATGGTCAAACTATTTAACCTTAATCATGATATATGTTTTTCACAAATTTTACTATTTATTATTACCAAAAAATATGTTTTCTAAATAAATTTATTTGATTTTTTATTATTATAATTTTGAATAAATATTAATAGAATAAATATTGATATGTTGTAGATTTTACATTTATATGGGAATTCAAACATCAATGAAAAGAGTTTTTATAAAAATTATTTCTTTTGCATAAAATAAAATTTAATTCATTTCATTTCCTTATAAATACCACAAAATGAATGTTAATAAAAATATTATTGATTATATCATAGTTATATTTAGTAAACACCATTATTCAAAAGATTTTAATTTAATTTAGTTTGATAAAAACACATTACACACATAAAATAAGTTATTATAAAAAAAGTGTTTTTATGCCTAAAAATTATCTTATTCCAAAATAATGTATAATTATGAATATATAGTAACTAATTAAATTATATATAATTAAAGGGGTATTATGTTATTATAATAACAAATTCAAAATATAAGGTTACATTTACTTGAAATGAAACATCATTGCATATAAAAAATTTTATTTTTCAATAATCACTGATAAATAATTATATTTTGAAAAATATTAAAAAATAACCATATTCATATATTGAAATAAAAAATAAAAAATATAAATATATTTTAAAATAAATTTTCTTTATATTTAATTTTTTTTAATTTTTGGATATAAAATCTTTTAAAACCCATATTTGACGAAAATATATTTCTAAGCATAAATTGATATTATTGAAAATTTATTAACAAATTATTAAGAATTAATAAATACATTATCATTATTTAAAACCATAATAATGATTTTTCCTATTGTGTTTATTACTATTCATTCCTTAAAAATATATGCATAACATACAATGAGTTACAATGTCATTGTTTATTGAGACCTAGGATCACATTTAAGTCAGGCTATTTTACACTTACATTTTATTAGATGAAAAATATATTGTAAATTTTCAAGGTGTTACAGAAACCATAATTTCTAAAATAAAAAATTCAATTATAAAAATAAATATATTTTATCATTATTATAATTCATTAATTTTTAAATCATATTTATATAATATTAATTTCATTAATTTCATTTCATTTGTGAAAATGGTATTTTTCAATACTCATCTACAAATAAATCCATTTAAAAAAATACAATAAATTTATATTAACAATATATTAGTATGATGAATCCAAAAATAATATTTATTTTATAATTTTACAATTTAATAAATTATAAATTTTAAAATTTAAAAAATATGATATATAATAAAAAATGTTATTTTAAAAATATATTTTTTTTTAAAATATTAACAATTCTAAATAACAATTCAAGTATTTTACTAATTAAATTATCATTGATAAATTATTCATATTAAATATATATTACCATCACTAATAACATGTATTTTTCAAATTGAAATTGAAATTGAAATTGCCAAAAAATACAATATTTTAAAAAGTGAATTTCTAAGAATTAAATAATTAAATTATTTTTTTTAGTTATGTATAATATATAACAAATTTATTTTGAACTAAATATTATAATAATTTCTATTAATATATCATAAAATGGAAAATAATATTTATTCCCATTAATTAAATGGTTGGGTTATAAAAATCATACATAAATATTCGTATTTTATCTTGATATTAGGTAGTTTCATTTACGTTCGATGTTGTATGTGGAGTATACTATCAACTATATTTAATTATTCAAAAGAAATAATATAGTAAAATCTGGGGGGATACATTCTACCCCTTCAAAAATATTTCATATTCAAAATTTTAATTTTTACTCATTTAAGAACTTTTGTGATGGTTTTCTTCTCATATTCATTATTTGGGATAGAACCTATCAAGTTATATTTATTTCGTTAATCCACATTATTTATTTATAAAATCATATAAAAATGTATTTATATACCCTAATCATATATTATTTATAATATTATTTTCCTAGTATCTGTTGAATCTATAACACATTTAACTGTAGTGAAACCACACGACCTTTATGAAATAAACACATTCTTTGTAATGCCCCGACCCCAGCTACCCAGAGTCGGTGCATTTCTTCGTAACATTGGCATGATCACAAGAAAGATCAAATCTCGAAAGACCGATTGGTTTAGTAGCCTTGGAAACACTAGATATATTCATAAGTTTTACATTACATCATAAAATGAAAAACTAATACAACAACATAATGTTTCCACAATCCACACTATTAACCCCTCATAAAATCCCTGCAGGTCTTTCATAACATACTTCTTCACATCCGGGGAAAAATAAAACATAGAAAAGGGGTGAGCTCAAATGCCCAGTAAGGATAACAATATAGCGGAAACTTTCATAAATAAGAATAAACATTTAAGGCAATGTATAACTAAAACAAAAGCCTTTTAAAAATGAAATTTCAACATGGTATGGCATAAATAAAATGAAATAATGCCATTTACTTATTCACATGGATATTCTACTAATCGAATAATCACATGCAAAAATCAATAACCACTTTCATAATGTTGGAATGCATAATGCCAAACTATCATAACCACATAGCCAAGGCCTCGTGCCAAGACTACAAATAAGATTTTGTCAAGGCCTTGTGCCAAGACACTAGTTTGTCTCATGAGACCTACCAATGCAATTTTTTTAGAAGATACTTATGTTTAAAATTGATAAAATATACTCCAGTGTCTTTCTGAAAAAAATATGCAAGCTTCTGAAAACAAAATAACTAATTCTGAGACTGGTCGACTAATTACAGGCCAGGATGGGTCCACTCCCAATCCCTTCCTGTCTACCAAACTCGAGAGTCGGGTTTTCTGAAAACATTTTTAAGCTTGCATTAAATACGTATACATTTACAATGGATTTTCATATATTTGAGAGAAATATATCTTTTTTTGAAATCATTTAAAAATCTCATAATTATAAAAGAAAAACTTTATTTTTAAAATATCCTTACAAGCGTGTAAGGGAAGCCTTCAATGTGTAATAATGGAAGAGAATAACCGCACCTATCATATAAGATAACAAAAAAACATTCTTACCTTAATTTTGTCGAAAAGGTTAAAAAGCACCTTGTTTGGAAAACGACAGAAAGATTCCTTTATAAACCTCTTATAAAAAGTCAAACAAGGGTATAAATGAATTTAACCCATATTCTTGTAAATAGTAAAAATGTTTTGAAATACATTTTTAAGAAACATGGATGTGGATGATAAAGATATCACAGTAGATTATTACGTATAAACAACCTCGGATAATGAAGAGATTGTGAAATAACCCTTACCAATTTGGTAACTTATGAAACATACAACCCATGAAAGAGGTATCATACAATGAATATGTAAATACACATAAATTAGAGTTTATTACACAAATAATATAATTATGGGCAGTACATACACCACACAAAAGGTAATGGTGGCAATATGGCATGAATCTCACGGGAATAAGGAGTGAGATGAAAACCCCTTACCACGTTAATCAAATGAGTCGTATGGCCAAAAGTTAATAACCACCAAATTATTTACAGAATAACATGAATATAAAGATAATCATGATAATATATATCAAATTCCAGTACACAATACACCACTTTCAATAATTTAGTGGCGAATAATGGAAATCTCACAGAATTGAATGTGAGATAAGAAAATCCCTTACCTTGTACTTTTCCTTGGTTGGGGTAGGATAAACTCCTGTATAATGGTGAAATAGTTGTTATTAAATTATACAAGAATCATATATAATAATATGATATCATATATGATCTTTTAACATTGATTTGTTAATAATATCTTAGAATTATCGTCGTTTCGGGTGTTAACTTACTTGTTTTCTTTTATATGTTTTGTTACATAAGCCATGTGTGTTGTATCTTATTCATATCCAGAATGATATCAAGTCCTTAAACATCATTTTTAAATCATCAAATGATAATTATACTTGAATGGATACGATGGAGAATGAATCTCATCGCGTTCGTGGAGACGGTAGTCCGTACGTACGCACGAGCGACAATATCATTCTTTTGATATTAAAATAATATATAAATGGATGGTATATCATATATAAAGAATCATTAACATGTTATATTTATTATTTACATGAGTTACACATCATTATTATACCCATCCAAATAATAATATATTGAATAACAATTACACCACGACGTGGAGACGGTAAGCCGTACGTACGCACGTATGGTGACATGTTATTCAAAGGGTGGATAGAGTACTGATTATGGTTGTACCATATTTATAATAAAATCACAGTATATGTGAGATACTGGATTTATTATTTTAGAATGGTAAGAACAAAGGAAGAAGAAATGAACTTGGAGAAGGGTGGTGAAATCATTACCTCTTCTTCGGGTTCTTCCTTTTGATTTGATCAAAAGGGCTCCTTAGGTTGGCTTTCTGATCAAACTAAGGCCTCTAGGTTGTAGTGAGGGATGTTGGGAGAGTATTTGGGCAGAGTTTGGCCGAACCAAAAGGCTTTTAAGGTGTGAAGAAATGAGAAGGAGGAGTGCCCTTTTATAAGAGGGGTGAGGGGCACCTTTGGAAAAGCTAGAAATATTAATTTATAATAAATTCATATTCGGTTTCTCAAGGCGCCAAAGTTTATTATTCAAAGTCTAATGTGGGGATAGGTTGAAAACCACTCAACCAATAGAATTTAGACAGGTTTGGGTACTTATATTAACCTTATCTTTAAGTATTAACTCTAAGTTAATTAGTTTCACTTTTACAATGTCTCTTTGTATTTTTATATAATATGGTTAATAAACTTACTATATACATCCAAGCGACCCCCAAGTGGTCCATTAATGATGAACCTATCCTGATATAAGTCTCTTGGACGAACCTTAGATTTTTAGGAATTTAATATCAATTAATAATATAATATTTGTTTTAAGAACTCTTTTATGTCAATTTTGACACTATTCAATAGTTGATTTTTGTGAAACTCATAACATATTGATTACTTCGAACAAAGTCAATTAAATCAATCCTAATATATCATATTATACTAGAAAATTAGTTTAATTCATTAAAAGTTTCATATCATATTTATTTGGATATTTATAATATCAATTATTTTAATTTTTCACTATTATAGTAATTACTGCATCATCATTGTGTCAGAAATAAAATAAATTATTTAATGTCTAAAAATTATAAATAAAATATCATTATGTAGGAAATCATTTTATCTTTCTAATGAATATTTATAATCTAAAAGCCAACATATATAACCCTATGTAAAAATTGTTTTTATAAAAGATATATGCTTGTGTCATTTTTGTATTCATTTTAACTTAATTAAAATAAAGTGTCATTATCACTTACAAGTGGATCCATGGGGTCCCAAAATAGACCCAAAGATGCTCATGGTCGACCATGTATCAAACAATAGGGTTAAGACACGTTTTAGGGTAATTTAGTATTATTATAATATTATTTGTTAACACTTATTTACCGGATTTACCCTTAACCATGGTAAATAAAATATTTACCGCAGTAATTATTCAAAATGTCTAAAAATAAAAGGTACCTATTTACACAATTTGAACATCCTGATTCCAAATATGGAATCCATTTTCCTAAATTCAAAACCCAGAAGTGGCAGAAATTAATTTAAAATTAATTCCCGCTGTCAAAATAAAAAGCGTGTTTTTAAGAGATAATAACTATCAAAAGATTGACACTTGTTTATGTTTGGTTTAATTGTAAAATTATGTACAATGACCAAAATTATATTAAATTGTAAAAATTTATTCTAAATATACTTTAAAAACACTCAAATTCATAATTTATCACTGTTAATTATTTTGATTAAAAAAGTTGTTTTTAATTAAAATTTATTAATTTTCACTATTCATCAAAATATGAAAGTTATCCGAAAAGTACCAAAATTTCACCTTAGGCTAAATTCGATATTCCGAATCCAAAAATGAAGTCCATTTCAAAATATAAAATATATATAATTTCAAAATTTAGGTATTACTATTCATAACGGCTAGTTTGATCGGTTGTGGTGTGTGTTAAAACTCGACGTTGCGTACAACACACGCTACTGTTTTATTCAAAGGAAAGTGTACCGTGGAAGCTTGGGGTGTTTCATTCTAAATTTTTTGATGTCTCCATTTAGTCAAAAAGCTTAAAATATTGTATTTAAAAAGGTTTCACTATCAAAAGTTGATAAAAGTGCAATACTGAAAATGAATCTGTTCTTGCATTATGACTAAGAAACTCATAATATGGATTCTAAAATTATAAGGATTATATAAAGTTAAAAATGTAGTTAATTCTATTCATGACCTCTTTAAATGGCTTTTTTTGGTAAGTCGTGGTGCAATTGAACTCGGTGTTGCGTGTAGTGCAAGTTATTGAATTATTTTTAAGAAATAACACACTCTGAAATCCTGGGGTGTTACATTCTCCCCTCCTTCAATAAATTGCGTCCTCACAATTTGAAATTGTTCTTCGAAAATAAAAGGTTGAAAATAGATAATATATTTATGGGAAAACCCACATCGGAAATTGGGTTACTAAAATTTAGTCTTAATATGAGGAAAAGAGAAATGAAAGGGTCACCACCAAATTATGATCTTGATTAGGAGAACATTGGTGGCAATTAGAGACATATAATCAGAGGAAAAACGTAAATATTTATAGGTAGTGATTGAGGTCATCAATCACAAACAAGTATAAAATTGAGGTCCTTAAACTCATCAATCTATGATGATTTGAAATACCATCAGTTCAACAAAACATAGGGTACTAGGATAACATATTTTTGACGTTTCAAAATATCTTAGTTGAAATCCCACATCGAAAAATGAATTAATGAGGCCTCTATTTTAAATAAAGAGTGGAAAGTATGAAGATTAACGAATATAACACATACTAGGGTTCCATGTAAGAAAATATGGATATGGAAGAAAAATCTAACCATCAATTATCTGATGGAGAGTGGTAGAGAACATGGCTATGAAAAGGCCAACAATCCAAAAGCAATAAATTAGTGATGATTTAAGGTACCATCTAGGAAAACATTTTTGTTCTAAGTTGCTTTTCTTAATATTGAGGAATTTATTTATGAGATTGGCTAAGATCATAAGGAGATATACTTACTTTATAATTAGAGTTTTATCCATTAATAAATTTCTACCAAAAACTCATCATTCACTCGTAAAAAAAATTCTATTTATACTATTCATAGAGGGTTCCAAAATAAACGAATTTATAATTCATCTACCAGATCTTTTAAAAAACTACTTTATTTAATCCAGGACATCTCGTGGGATAGTGGTAGGTGATACACCCTTGTCGCCCTTCGGTTGCGGGTTCAAGTCTTGCGGCCTTGCTGGACGCGACGAGTTGCCGCCCGACCTCCGGGTTGTCCTTTTATGGAAATCCAAAATAATACAAACTAGAACTATCCAAAATACTTCTATCCAAACTCACAGTCCAACATTTATAAGGAAGGTAAACATAATGTAGATCCTTTTTACCCCGTAATAGCATATGAATACCTTCATCTTGTATTCTTTTAATACACTGAAACATCCTGAATTACCATATTCTTTATTGATTACATTCATGCTCCCTTATTCCATATAGAATGCTAGATATACTTCATCAATCAAAAAAATGTTTTAAACCCCAAAAATGATGGAATATACAAATCATTAATCAGTTTCAAGGTAGTCAAGAATATCCAATATAATTTATCCAAATCAATCATGTATTATTCTAAAATCACTACCTCGGTATCAGAACCATATTATGGTTTATCATTCTATCAACCATATATTTTCCAAAAATTTAACCTGCTATTGAGTCACTTTTCTTTGTTCCACACAATTTCAAGTCCTTAATGAAATAGTACTACAGTACAATCCTTATATACTCCATAATTATTATAACAAGTACATTGTTGATACAACACTCAATTGACATAATCAACATAAGAACTCTAATCATTCCTCTTCATCTGTGGTAGTATCATAACTTGATTTTTATCCATTAGCATCATTTGCGGCATAGTCTGATGTCTGGGACATAGGTTCGCGTAGTGTCCAAACTCCTTGCAAATGAAGCATTGTACATTTGAAACCATTTTCTTACCCTTGCAGTCACGTAATTTGTGCCCTTTTCCTCCACACTTATAACAAACTCCCATTCCTTTCAGGCAAGTTCCAGGGTGTTTCTTTCCACAGTTACCACATATGGGAAAATTCTTCTTTTCCCTTTTCCCTTTATCCATCTTTCTCTCTTCCATCCTTTTCTTCTCTTGATTCCCTTCAAAGCCATAGGACTCAGTAAACTCTTTACTTATCTTATCAACACATGATATTATTTCTTCATATGATGATAATACATGAGAGACTATTTCTCTTATAAATTATAGCTTAAGACCATGAAAGATATGATCCTTCCTTCTCTTTGGATCATGTGCATTTCCGGAGTTCTCATTCCTTCTACTGGGCGCCATTTCTAAACAATGGCATAAACTAGATCAGTTTATGAATCAAAATACATAATCCCATACTTATAAAACACTTAACATAAATTGAACTATTTATGGATATAATCCATAATCATAAGAATGTTTTCTTTGAGGAAGTATATACTCATACTCCCTTCAAAATGATTTGTAAAGAAAATGAGAGTTATCCTAAGCATATCCCCCGGGAGTGTCGTAACCAAGAGTGCAGCAAGGCCCGTTGTCGTGCAGCAGTTCCCGTTCGAGTCTAGCTCAAAGCGGTGTTTTTGGGTTTTACCCCTAGGTACATCTGTGCCAGAGCCGCCTCTACCTGCTCGTATCCAGACACGGATGTATTGCTCGGAAAACTCACAAAATCTCTACAATACCAAAATTCTAGGAAGTTCTTCTATACTAATCCTCAAAGTTCATCTTAGGTCTACGTGCTCTAATCAGAGTTTATCTAAATCTAGCTTCCAAGGTTTGTACTAAACTTCCTCTGATACCAACTGTAACGCCCCGACCCCAGCTACCCAGAGTCGGTGCATTTCTTCGTAACATTGGCATGATCACAAGAAAGATCAAATCTCGAAAGACCGATTGGTTTAGTAGCTTTGTAAACACTAGATATATTCATAAGTTTTACATTACATCATAAAATGAAAAACTAATACAACAACATAATGTTTCCACAATCCACACTATTAACCCCTCATAAAATCCCTGCAGGTCATTCATAACTTACTTCTTCACATCCTGGGAAAAATAAAACATAGAAAAGGGGTGAGCTCAAATGCCCGGTAAGGATAACAATATAGCGGAAACTTTCATAAATAAGAATAAACATTTAAGGCAATGTATAACTAAAACAAAAGCCTTTTAAATATGAACTTTCAACAAGGTATGGCATAAATAAAATGAAATAATGCCATTTACTTATTCACATGGATATTCTACTAATCGAATAATCACATGCAAAAATCAATAACCACTTTCATAATGTTGGAATGCATAATGCCAGACTATCATAACCACATAGCCAAGGCCTCGTGCCAAGACTACAAATAAGATTTTGTCAAGGCCTTGTTCCAAGACACTAGTTTGTCTCATGAGACCTACCGATGCAATTTTTTTAGAAGATACTTATGTTTAAAATTGATAAAATATACTCCAGTGTCTTTCTGAAAAAAATATGCAAGATTCTGAAAACAAAATAACTAATTCTGAGACTGCTCGACTAATTACAGGCCATGATGGGTCCACTCCCAATCCCTTCCTGTCTACCAAACTTGAGAGTAGGGTTTTCTGAAAACATTTTTAAGCTTGCATTAAATACGTATACATTTACACTGGAATTTCATATATTTGAGAGAAATATCTCTTTTTTTGAAATCATTTAAAAATCTCATAATTATAAAAGAAAAACTTTATTTTTAAAATATCCTTACAAGCGTGTAAGGGAAGCCTTAAAGGTGTAATAATGGAAGAGAATAACTGCACCTTCCATATAAGTTAACAAAAAAACATTCTTACCTTAATTTTGTCGAAAAGGTTAAAAAGCACCTTGTTTGGAAAACGACAGAAAGATTCCTTTATAAACCTCTTATAAAAAGTCAAACAAGGGTATAAATGAATTTAACCCATATTCTTGTAAATAGTAAAAATGTTTTGAAATAAATTTTTAAGAAACATGGATGTGGATGATAAAGATATCCCAGTAGATTATTACGTATAAACAACCTCGGATAATGAAGAGATTGTGAAATAACCCTTACCAATTTGGTAACTTATGAAACATACAACCCATGAAAGAGGTATCATACAATGAATATGTAAATACACATAAATTAGAGTGTATTACACAAAGAATATAATTATGGGCAGTACATACACCACACAAAAGGTAATGGTGGCAATATGGCATGAATCTCACGAGAATAAGGAGTGAGATGAAAAACCCTTACCACGTTAATCAAATGAGTCGTATGGCCAAAAGTTAATAACCACCAAATTATTTACAGAATAACATGAATATAAAGATAATCATGATAATATATATCAAATTCCAGTACACAATACACCACTTTCAATAATTTAGTGGCGAATAATGGAAATCTCACAGAATTGAATGTGAGATAAGAAAATCACTTACCTTGTACTTTTCCATGGTTGGGGTAGGTTAACCTCCTGTATAATGGTGAAATAGTTGTTATTAAATTATACAATAATCATATATAATAATATGATATCATATATGATCTTTTAACATTGATTTGTTAATAATATCTTAGAATTATCGTCGTTTCGGGTGTTAACTTACTTGTTTTCTTTTATATGTTTTGTTACACAATCCATGTGTGTTGTATCTTATTCATATCCAGAATGATATCAAGTCCTTAAACATCATTTTTAAATCATCAAATGATAATTATACTTGAATGGATACGATGGAGAATGAATCTCATCGCGTTCGTGGAGACGGTAGTCCGTACGTACGCACGAGCGACAATATCATTCTTTTGATATTAAAATAATATATAAATGGATGGTATATCATATATACAGAATCATTAACATGTTATATTTATTATTTACATGAGTTACACATCATTATTATACCCATCCAAATAATAATATATGAATAACAATTACACCACGACGTGGAGACGGTACGCCGTACGTACGCACGTATGGTGACATGTTATTCAAAGGGTGGATAGAATACTGAATATGGTTGTACCATATTTATAATAACATCACAGTATATGTGAGATACTGGATTTATTATTTTATAATGGTAAGAACAAAGGAAGAAGAAGTGGAAGAAGAAATGAACTTGGAGAAGGGTGGTGAAATCATTACCTCTTCTTCGGGTTCTTCC
The DNA here is from genome assembly GCA_963277665.1 of Viscum album. NCBI lineage: Eukaryota > Viridiplantae > Streptophyta > Magnoliopsida > Santalales > Viscaceae > Viscum > Viscum album. The sequence goes on along the minus strand of OY728129.1, from coordinate 405,325,403 downwards.
TTTTGATTTGATCAAAAGGGCTCCTTAGGTTGGCTTTCTGATCAAACTAAGGCCTCTAGGTTGTAGTGAGGTATGTTTAGAGAGTATTTGGGAAGTGTTTGGCCGATCCCAAAGGCTTTGAAGGTGTGAAGAAATGAGAAGGAGGAGTGCCCTTTTATAAGAGGGGTGAGGGGCACCTTTGGAAAAGCTAGAAATATTAATTTATAATAAATTCATAATTAGTTTCTAAAGGCTCCAAAGTTGATTATTCAAAGGCTACGGTGGGGATAGGTCGAAAACCACTCAACCAATAGAATTTAGACAGGTTTGGGTACTTATATTAACCTTATCTTTAAGTATTAACTCTAAGTTAATTAGTTTCACTTTTAAAATGTCTCTTTGTATTTTTATATAATATGGTTAATAAACTTACTATATACATCCAAGAGACCCCCAAGTGGTCCATTAATGATGAACCTATCCTGATATAAGTCCCTTGGCCGAACCTTAGATTTTTAGGAATTTAATATCAATTAATAATATAATATTTGTTTTAAGAACTCTTTTATGTCAATTTTGACACTGTTCAATAGTTTATTTTTGTGAAACTCATAACAGATTGATTACTTCGAACAAAGTCAATTAAATCAATCCTAATATATCATATTATACTAGAAAATTAGTTTAATTCATTAAAAGTTTCATATCATATTTATTTGGGTATTTATAATATCAATTATTTTAATTTTTCACTATTATAGTAATTACTGCATCATCATTGTGTCATAAATAAAATACATTATTTAATGTCGAAAAATTATAAATAAAATATCATTATGTAGGAAATCGTTTTAGCTTTCTAATGAATATTTATAATCTAAAATCAAACATATATAACCCTATGTAACAATTGTTTTTATAAAAGATATATGCTTGTGTCATTTTTGTATTCATTTTAACTTAATTAATATAAAGTGTCATTATCACTTACAAGTGGATCCATGGGGTCCCAAAATAGACCCAAAGATGCTCATGGTCGACCATGTATCAACCAATAGGGTTAAGACACGTTTTAGGGTAATTTAGTATTATTATACTATTATTTATTAACCCTTATTTATCGGATTTACCCTTAACCATGGTAAATAAAATATTTACCGCAGTAATTATTCAAAATGTCTAAAAATAAAAGTTACCTATTTACACAATTTGAACATCCAGATTCCAAATATGGAATCCATTTTCCTAAATTCAAAACACAGAAGTGGAAGAAATGAATTTAAAATTAATTCCCGCTGTCAAAACAAAAAGCGTGTTTTTAAGAGATAATAACTATCAAAAGATTGACACTTGTTTATGTTTGGTTTAATTGTAAAATTATGTCCAATGACCAAAATTATATTAAATTGTAAAAATATATTCTAAATATACTTTAAAACCACTCAAATTCATAATTTATCACTATTAATTATTTTGATTAAAAAAGTTGTTTTTAATTAAAATTTATTAATTTTCACTATTCATCAAAATATGAAAGTTATCCGAAAAGTACCAAAATTTCACCTTAGGATAAATTAGATATTACGAATCCAAAAATGAAGTCCATTTCAAAATATAAAATATATATAATTTCAAAATTTAGGTATTACTATTCATAACGGATAGTTTGATCGGTTGTGGTGTGTGTTAAAACTCGACGTTGCGTACAACACACGCTACTGTTTTATTCAAAGGAAAGCGTACCGTGGAAGCTTGGGATGTTTCATTCTAAATTTTTTGATGTCTCCATTTAGTCAAAAAGCTTAAAATATTGTATTTAAAAAGGTTTCACTATCAAAAGTTGATAAAAGTGCAATACTGAAAATGAATCTGTTCTTGCATTATGACTAAGAAACTCATAATATGGATTCTAAAATTATAAGGATTATATAAAGTTAAAAATGTAGTTAATGCTATTCATGAACTCTTTTAATGGCTTTTTTTTGGTAAGTCATGGTGCAATTGAACTCGGTGTTGCGTGTAGTGCAAGTTATTGAATTATTTTTAAGAAATAACACACTCTGAAATCCTGGGGTGTTACATTATTCATCACTAAAATGGTATAGAATCTCAAAATATCCACTATATACCATAATACCAAAAATTAGATGAGTTTCACTAAAAATATTTTGAAACAATTATCAAAAACATGTTTACCAATACTATATACCTTATGTTTTAAAAATTATCAATATATTTTTATCAAAATATCAAATTTACATTTAACCTAAGTGTTATCAATCCGTCAATCATGTGTTATCAAATATATATCACCCAAAATATAACCTTTTTTTGAAATAAAATTTTTCTATTATTTATATCATTTAATATAATTTTAACACCTTTAAAATAGAATAGTTTATTAGCAATAGTCAATGTATCACATAATCATCATAAATTTAGGAATATAGAAAATATCATCTACAAACATCAATAACTAAGGAAAATATCTATGTGTATCAGTATTTAGCATTTATTCCAATATCAACCTCATTACCTTATTAAAGTCAATTAAAATCACATTTTTCATTAGAATTTGACAATACTAAAACTATTATCCATTTAAATATTCTCTCATATTTGTTTAAAAAAAGTTGTTTCTGTATTTATATTTTTAACCTATTCATTTATTATTCTCCTGGGTCATCAAATTTCTAAAACCAAAATTGTTATGATAAAATAGAAAAAATGATTATGATTGCATTAATCCAAGTATTTATTATCCAATAGAACATTAATTTTTAATATAATATTGTTTTAGTCTAACATAAATCACTATATATTCAATGTAGGTTTTGATAAGTTAGTTTCTTTATAATTTATTATCATAATTCCTGATACAATAAATCAAATCCAATACCTCAATTAGATAATGTTATTGACCAATTATTATCCCCATGAAGTGTAAAACATAGAGTATAGTTTGGAATCTCTTTCATACATGATGCGATGATTGAGTTAATACCCAATCCATATTTGAGGTTACTACCCCAAGGGATTTTTTTCTAGATTCTACATCCACTTATATTATCCATACATGGATGTAATAACTAACATAATCTCCATATTACTACTATACCAAAACTTTTGGATGTTATCATAAATATAGACTTATCCAATATAATTATCCCCATAATTGTTACAAATACTCTCTTATCCCAATATATAAAGTATTTAATATTACTTAAACTAAGATAAAGTATAATTTATACCATTTATGTTATAATAAAACATATATTATCACTATATAATGAAATTTTAATCCTTAAAAGATAACATAAGAACTTATAATCTAATTTAAACACCATTCTGATACCAACTATTAAATACCACTAACATGACTCTACAATAAATAACATAAATAAAATATTTCATAAAAAACAATACCATGAACTTTTACAATTAGAGTTTTAGTATATTAGAATGGCATAGTAACTAAAAATCACCATGTTCTTTACATTAAATAAATATTTTATCCAACATATAAGGAATTTTTTTTCAATAAAAAGTGTTCAACATATTCCTTAAATTGTACACATAAATAACTCATTTTGATTATTCATACTATTCTTATCCTTATAACCTAGGGAGACCTAAAAAAGAAGACATGGTTGATTAGAAATGACTAGTAATAGACACATTTCGATTATGTATATGAGTTATATTAATAAAAGTTTTGAAAACATCAATAATGAGAGATATTTGATAACAATATCAGAGGAGTAAAAGTCCATTGTTAGGTAATCAAAAAGGCCTAAAAATTTTACCATAGAATTGATGAATATAATATTAATATTGAGTCATGTAATGATTTGTAGAAATTGTAAAATCTAAGAAAAACTACATAAAAAATAGTAATATGAAAATTAAATCACATTTTACTATAATTATCACAACTTAACTTATATATCATGGTTATATTGTTTTAACAATATATGATTCATCTATATGCCTAGGATACAACCACTGTACCTCTTTAAGGTTGTTTTATAACCCGTGAACTACATTATCCTTGAGTAGAAACTTATATACATCATTATTCTTTTGAAACAACATGTATAAACATTTAATAATGGGAAAGATTATGTACCAATTATAACTTGGGAAATAACTACTGTCCCACTTTAGGCATGTATTATACCATATATACCTTCTTTAGATAATGATATTTATAACATTAACCAATTAATTGGGGTGAGATAAAGGACCCTAACCGTAATCATTGTTAAAATTATTCCATAATTTATAAACTATTCGTCATATAAAAAAATTTATTAATGCAAAATGGTGTTCCAACAATTTCTATATAGTATCACAGAAAATGACTTCTGGAATTGGTTTTTTTGACAAAAAACCGAATAAAATATATATATATTTCATAACATAATTTAGTGTGATTCATCAAATGTAACCACATTAAGGAAATATAATTGGATAGGGAGTAAAAAAAACTAAAATTAATCCTTAAAAAAACATTTATTAACCTTTCATAAGAGGTTGATATTCATATCAATTTCAAAAGGAATTTTCAAAAAATGAGATGTCTTGTTATTTGGAGAATTTTTACATTAAATTATTTATTCTTAAAATGTATCCATGGATGTTATATATTGGTATCCAAAGGATTTTTTTGAGAGAAAAAATATTTGATCCATTAAGGTAAAAACCTTTTTATATTATGAAAGTAAAACCAAGAAAACCAACATCATATAAATTTTCATATTACATTACATTAAAAATGGTATAAGGAAAAATGATATTCACATTATTTCATATATAATTGTGTTTCAAAATTCTATAGTAAACCATTTTTGGAAAGATTAATGTGGATAAGGAAGAGAAATAACCACTTAAGCGGGTTGATAATGATTCAAAACAGAACAAAATTTTATGAAAAGAAATTCATTTATGAAAGTTTATTTATATCAAAACTCTTTTTATTTAGTGATATATATGTTGTAATACCATATAAAATAGGTTGGGGAATAACATATATAACTGGGAACAATTATTTCCAAACATATATCTTATTAATATAATAAGGAAGATTGAATTACCAAATTTTTTTTAGAAAAAACATAGTTCATAATGTATGAAATGTTTGAAGTAGGGTTGTTATGGTAATAGTATAAGTCGCAAAAAATAAATTTTAAAATACCAAATATTCCTATAAAATTGAATAATATACCCATATTATTTTAAATAATAACACTAGAATGGATTATTACTCAAGGAATGAAAATGGATTTGTAAATAACTACCTTTAAAATGGGTAAACATTAATTCAAAATTTTATTTATATAAATGAATTCACAAGGATTATTATTTGAAATTAATAAAAAAATATATGATTCATATACATAAATGTTTAGTGATATGATAATTAAGAGGGAAAATTTAGTTTTAATAAAATCATGTATTAATGAATTAATGTTTGAGTCAAAGAAACCTTATGAATTGAGTGACATTTTAATCAAGGCCCCTTAAAAGAAAGGTCGTAAAATTGATCCTAAAATAAAATAATTAAAACAAAATTCACAATATGATATTTCTGATAGAATGTATATACATCACATAAATGAAATTTGGTATTTAATAAAAAACAAATACCTAATAAATAATTTTGAGATGAAAACCCTTAACTTGGTCCCGATTAATCCAACACATGCATCTGAAATCCTGAAAAATGAAATTAATTTTATTATATAAAAAATTAGGGACCCAATTCTTAACTTCTAACATCCCGACCCGGGTTCCATACCATTGTACCATAAGCTCTTATGCCACATGACCTTAGGCGCACCTCCCAGTAAGCTAGAGGCTTCCAACTAGCATTGAGGATTTAATATATATTATGGTGAGATTAAATCCTCTTTTTCTAGAGTAATATAGAAAATAAAAATAATAAAAAAAACTAAAAAATAAATAAATAGATACATAATTTTACATTGTTCACAAGATGACCAAAACTGGAGATACAATATCCAATTAAACTAAAAAATTGTCACGGTAATTTACATTAGATTTTCAAATTGGAAACTCAAAATAAATGAAACTGATGAATCCCATGAAGGTCCCAAACCATATTAGGTTCCCTCATCCCAAATCCATCCCAGGGAATCCATATAACAAAAATTCATTTCCGTAATTACGTTTCACACCCATTAAACTTATTCTGGTACTCATTTGGAAACTCGATAAGGGTGTGAGAACTACTCCTTAAGTCAACAAAAATGGAGTATAAAAAATATCCAGTAAAAGAATGTTGTATACTAATGTATAATGAATAAATTAAAATCCATAAATAAACAGTTATCACATTATACACTATTCATTATTTGACCACATAAACCCGCGATATCCCAGAGATGCTCATATCTCAAAACCTGATATGGACCATTCCATAGTCTAAACTATCACCATGGAATATCATATCATAAAATGAATATGTTACCATTATTTAATTTATAATATCATTCCCATGTAACCATTCATATTTATTTAATATAATTACCATGATACCATTCATAACACACAATTGACTTACCATGTTACCATTCATAACATACTTTTTTATGACAAAATTACAATTCCAAACATACAACATAATAACCATATTACCATTAATAACACACAATTGAATAACCATGTAACCATTATGATCAAATTATTGAATGACCATGTTACCATTCATCAACACATAATTAATTGAATAAGTTAATTTTAAATAAAATCTAAAATCTAATTCAATTGTTATTTAATCATACCAATCCTATTAATTTATTCATCCATTAATTAATTATCTAAATCTTATTACTAATTTTACAGTTACACATTACATAATTACATTTAATTAATTCACTAATCAATAAAGCATATAAATTCTTATAATTAACTAAATAGTTAATTAAACACTAAAACATAATTATTGAATAATTAGTTATATAGATTCAAAATTACAATATCTAATAATTAATTCATTAATTAATTATCTCAATGAAATATATCAATATCTCATCATTAATTCATCAATTAATTATGAAATTCAAAAATCTCAATACCTCATAATTAATTAAATAATTAAATATTTCAAAAAACAATTCAATAATCTAATAAATAACACATAATAAGACAATTCATGATAGTTACTATTTTTTAATATGTGGTGCTATTTATTCAATTCTTGATACTGTGTGTCAGGAAAGAACTCCAAAGAAGCATTATTTCTTCAATTCAGATCATGATTGGTCCATTTTGATTAAGATCAGTGTCAAGGGGAACTTTCGGCCTCCGCATGGACCTTTGAGGTATTATGGAAGGAGACATTTTTCAGATGGATAAAATTCATCTATGATGGAGCTTCTATAGGTAATCCAGGGCCTTCTAGATATGGTGATATTTTCAAGAATCCTAAATGGGATGTTCTTGGATGTTTTCATGGTTATTGTGGTCTTTTTTCTTCCCTTGAGGCTGAAATTCTTGGTATCATTGTTTCGGTGGAGGAAACCCATGGATGTTGGTTTCAATAATTTATGGTTTGATAGTTAATTTAATGTGGTCATCTCTGCCATCTGGATGGGTCTCTCTCATGTGAATTGGAAGGTAAATAATCATTGCTACAATTATTTGGATACTCTTTTCTCCCATAATCATACCGTCACTCACATTTACATGGAACCAATTCGGTTTCATATGTTCTTGAAAATAAGGGAATCGATGGACTTGAATTTTCTTCTTTTGATCAGGATATTGAGGATCTTAATTTTTTTCTTAAAAGGGGTAATGAGAAATATCCTATTTTTAGACTTCCATAAGCTTTTTTTTCCATAATGGTGGAAAGTTTCATGTTTTCCCTCACATGGATTTTATTCTGCTCCTCATTGTTGCGCCTAGACATGTATAGATATTGTCATGCTCTGCTGGGTCTGGTATGAGAGCATGATTTGAGGGAAGGGAATGCATCCTACTTCTCATGCTCGAATTATAAATCCTTATTTTTTGTGGCTAATCTGCTTCCTGGTTCTTGGGAGGGGATAACATATCTCCTATCCTATTGGTCTTGAGATAATTCGGTATCTTGGACTTTAGAATATGGATGTACAAGCTGAAATATTTGCTGATCATCCTCCTTCAAAGATGGAATGTAGTGTTAACGAAATCACAAAATATGTGTCTTTAAGAAATGTGTCTCTTCTAAGATAATATTTTCTTCTTGAGCAGTTATTGGATGAAGAGGGTGGCTCTTGATCGCAGGTCAAATCTTGGAGGAGGGGATATTACCCTAATGGAAGGGGAAGTCTACTCTCATTTCACAGTATGAACACGAGGTCCAGTGTGGGTTGAGGTGTCTGATTTTATGTTTCTATTTTGAACCATGTGGGTTATTATTGTTCCTTTGTTACTTGTACTTCTTTTTATTCTTTTAATAAAGAGGTCTCTATGCCTCAACGATTTGATAATAATCTAATTAATAATTCATCAATTAATTATCCCTAAATCTACAATATATATTTCTTCATAATTTATTCAATGGTTAATTATTCATGGTCTACAATCCCAATATCCCAATTTCACATTTTCCATAATTAATTAATTAAGCAAATTAATTAATTCAATCAAGAACTAAATTGATAAACATAAAATAGAAATTATACCATCACATACACAAAATTTCAATCAACACTATGGGATTATATTTATAGACCACCTACTTTAATTTTATTACATGAAACTACCCAAATTAAATCCCCAAAATTTGATCATCAAAAAATGTATAATGAGATCCAATTGAAAACCCCTAAATCAATATTGAACAAATATATACCCTTCAAACATATATATCTACACCTAAAATAACAGATCTATATGTAATTAAAACATAAAGAACAACCCATTTCAGGAATTTACGAATAAATGAAGGGGAATATGAAACAAAGTTGGATAAGATTAACTTACTGGGAGAGGTATAGATCTTTTATCTTTCCTTCTAATCATGAATTACATAGGACAGAAAGCCTTTGAATCTTTTCAAAGGATTAAAATCTTGAAATATGTTTTAGGGTCGAATGGGGGCCGATTTCTGTGTTATTTATGGGGATGAAAAAAATTTAAAATATTTTTTAGGAAAATTATTATCCCTCCCATGGTTTTCTTAGAAGATCCTCACAATATTTCCTAACTGTGAGCCTAAACTATGTGAATATTTTATAGGGATTCATATTTACTTAAAGAAGAGCACTAGGTTTATAAAACCTTTCACCAACCATGAAATTACCATCTATAGAGGCTTAAACTGTCTATTGTGAAAGGTCCCATGTTTATGGATAACTGTGTGCCAACCACACAATACTACCTTTAAATTTTCTCAATTTTCACCCAAACACATGCCTAGGTAAAAGCCAACCAAATAATCCTCAGGAAAAGAAAAGAAAATAACATAAATCAAGCCCGATTCATCTCTATAATGGGTATTGTTCTTAAAATATCCCCAGCTAAAAAAAGATCATCCTCGAGCTACAATCCCATGAACCACTAAGATTCCATGTCAATAAAGGGCCATTGAGCCATCATATCCACTTCATTTCCCAATGTTTCCTCTAGAACATGACAATTATTACACAATACATGATATGTCAGCACGATATTTCCCCACATCACATTCTCATGGTGATCTAACAAGCATATCAGATGATCCTCAATGGATGCATCTATATCATGCTCAATATCATCCACATTGATCACATGAGAAGGGTTGGGGTGATATCACTGAAGTACTAAAAAATAGAAAATAACATGCATTTCACTATAACACTATAGAAGAGCCAATCTATATGCCATTAGCCTAATTCTCTTTACAATCCAAAATGGTCTGACAAACCTGGGCACAAACTTTCCTTATATCTATATCCTATGGTGACCCAAACTATGTGACACCCAAATGAATACAGAATCACCCTATGTTAACACTAGGGATCATCTATTTTTATCAATATATGAAATTTTCTACTTTGAGTCATATACATATTTTTCTGAATCACATGTACCCACTCCCATGTCACATATAAGAGACTTGATCCCAATAACTCAGAATCACATGCCCCCATCTAGGAAAGGGGTGATCTGTATGGACTACGACAAAGTGTCATGTATGGTGAAAACTATATATTTGTATAATGAATATTTTTCCAGGAGAACTACACTAGTGCTAGGTTTTTATTCAAGTACACCTGATGTCTAGAACTCACACTCACAATGTATCCTCACAAATATATATTATTCTATGACTTCCCATATATCTAGGGGTGGAAATCCATACAAAAAAAATTATACCCAATACATCCCACTTCCATTCTAGAATGACCAATGGATATTCTAAACCTACTAGTCATTAATTATTTTCCTTCACCTACTAATAGGTGTATAAACATGTCCCACACACTAATATTTCCTTTATTCATGCCCAAATACCCAAACAGTAATTGTAGTTCAGGGTAAATTTTTGTCCCATCGGGATGTACCACCAACTTCAAGGCATGAAGCAAATGCATTAGATCCTCCCCCATACACATAAGAACAAAAACCAGAATATTGAAAAAAAATATCTCAACCTAATATATGGACCAATATGATGGTTTCTACCCACCATTTAGGTCTTCACTGAATGTCATGAAATTTTTATCCTTATACATTATGTACATCATCTGTATCAAAATGGTTGAACCCACTTAAACTGATAATAGTGTCTTCTGATCCTAACCCTCTTGAACCAAAACACGAATTTAAGCTAGTAAAGATGTCATATTCCACTAAACACTCAAATAATGATCCATATAAGAATAATTAGTCATTCTCAGAGAACTAGGAACACCGTTCCCCTTTCTGGGATGATATTCAATTGCAAAAACATGTGATTGCATATACTCCACCCATCTCTGCTGGTGAAGATTTAAATATCTTGAAAAACTATTTATTTTACGATCTTATAGTAAGTATTCATAGAAAAAATTTCCCATAATAGATAACAATTTCAACAATTTAGATCATAAACCACTATATCTAAATCTATTCCATGTATTGGGTAGTTACGTTCATGAGTCCTCAGCTGTCGAGACCCATATGAAACAAATCATAATCCTTTCATCAACAGAAAAATATGTTTGATACCATATGTGTAACAATAAACCATATACTCATCAACTGGATTATGTAGGATCAAGATTGGTGATAATTTTAGGAACATATTCTACTCGAGGAAGGTATTCAAACAAGATTTTAGACATTCGAACTTTATCACATTTTTTTTGTCAAGATTGAATATAGAACTTCTTAACGGAATAATTCCTAGAGGAATCTCTAATAATATCCTGGTGAGCATAAAAATCTATAAATATCGAACATATTCATGAACTATTACCAAGAAACCACTTCTTGAACATTCTATGTGACCATTGACACACCTTCATCTGAGATGGTGTGACCCAAAAAGTGTACCTGGTCAATCCAAAAAATGGAACATAGATAAATTGGTGTATAGTCGATTCACTCTCATCATTCTCAGGATGGCGTCAATATGTTGGGCATGATCATCATGAGTCTTGTATTTCTCCATGATGTCTTCCCCAAAACCATAAAAAACATACCCTGGAACATATGAATGATCATGTTCATCGATACTATTAACAATTTTGGTGGAATCATCCACAAAAAAGAAATTACAAAAAAATAATATATTCTATACATGATTTTCAAAGAATCCTAAATATATCAGAATTCCAAACTCTCAACTAATGATTATATGATCAAAATTCTATATTGGAAAATATACATGATCATATCAAATGGTAAAAATGATCATTGATACATGGTAGAGGATTCAATTTTTTTACTATAATATAGTCCAACATTCTATAATCAACACACAAGTGTAGAGTCCCATAAGCCTTGTTAGTAAAAAAATTGGTGAACCTGAAGGTGATGTACTCAGACTGATTAAACCCTTATCCTCCAAATCATCCAGTTTTGTCTTGAGCATATGAGGATCTATCATTTCCATTATATATAGTGGAATATCAACTGGATCAACCAACTCCATGAGCCAAATGGTATATTTTAAATCTATTCCAAGTGGAAACCCTAAGTATTAATGAGTAAGTACACCCTAAAACTGATCCACTATTGGTGGAAATAGATCCTCCATTACATCTCTATCATCTCACAGTAAACTATCAACATGGGCTATCAGCTCTCCCAGTGGAAGAGTAGTTGGACCAACTAAGTATGCATTAATATCCCACTCTCCATAGAAAATATAATGGTCATCCATACGAGATATAATGGTGTCTCTCCTATTATAAATGTATATGTTTGATTAATATGATATTATCAAGTATACACCCATAATGAGTTCAGATCCTGACTTGTCATAAATATAAAGATCCCATAGAAAGTGATACTACCAATCTTTTAGATGACATCATGTTAAGAAACAAATTTCTTTCAATGCTATTCCAATATATATTTCTATCATCACCACCCTACTCATGAACATCACTTCTAAGATTAAACCATTAACATATTTTTCAGAAATTTCTATATGAGAGACAGTAGTATTAAATAAGGCACTAGATTGGGTAGAATATATGATAATATTACCTCTCACGGTTGGCGGTCCACAAGCTCTATCCACAAGTGCAGAATTAATGGCTTATAACTATCCTTCCCCACTTCCAAGTGATGTAGTATGACTCCCATGAGCTGCACCACTATATTGATATGTGTTCTCTTTCCCCCATGTTACACGTCCACAAACTCAACCACCTCAACCAGTAGAGCTCTAGATGGATTCCTAATATGGTACAGAAGATACCTTTTTTACAACTCATATTCTTCCTAGTTACACATTCATTGATAGTAAATCCCTGGCTCATGCAGAACATCTTTAGATGTCCCATATTTCTACATGACCGATACTCTACATGAGGTTGGGGGAACTATCTATTGATGTGTCTTGACATAAACAATGATCAATGAGCAAATGAGAAAGTTCATGTTTAACTAATCCCTCTATACATGTACTATGTTTTCCAATGCCATAGAAGACCCTGTCATAGAAAAACATTCTCTTATTGGAAGTCACACCTCATGATCATCCAGCAGCAACCATCTATCCATCAATTTATTTCTCTTTTAGTTTCACCTATGTTATGAAAGGCTGATCCACCACCTCCACAAACTTATTTACATAAAAAAGTTAACCTACTACATAATCTCACATTTATGTTTATCCAGTAAATGTATAATTGTAGATTTCTTGTCCCCTACCAATCTTGGAGAAAATTTCTTCATGTTTCCAAAGCATCATGAATTTTTCATCATTGAAATAACCCCCTATTTAATCTTATTAAACCTATAAACCCTCTACAACTTTATTGTCTCTAGATATAATTGATCCATGATATTCTCTATGAATTCCATCCATAACATACCATCTTCATACACATTCCATGCCTAAATGTCTCACTAGTGCTTCACGGATCCCAATATCATTTGAGTAGCCTACATGAATCTCCTATGAGAATGAGTCTATAAATTTCAGGTATCATCTTGATACACTCAACCCAGAACTTGAATCCCTCATGTTCACCCTCTCTAATAAAATTTATTGGGTTCTACAACAAAAACTCCCTCACTATATTTGACTTACTCTTCCCAACCTACCATAGATTTTCTTTTATAAACATCATTAAGTGAGTAATGTTCTCTTAGATATTATCACTTTAATCTTCACCCAACAATATTGGGGCCACATGATTAACTACTAGTGTAGCATCTCCATCTATACCTCACAGTCTTCCACTCAACAAGATTATCTATGTGGTATTATCTATACTATTACCAACACACATATTTGGACATATCACTACACTTTAACATGTTTACATACGATGGAAAATACAACAAGGAATACCAATTCATTCCCAAAACACCTCCACATGATAAAAAATGAGTTCTTATCTCTATCCATATCCACCATGCACCAAGTTACTGGTTAAAAAGGGTAAACTCATTTTCATTATTCATATTTTTCATTCATACACCATATTAATCTCATCATGGATAATTTTACAATATTTTTCAATTTCATTTTATGCTCTATTTTCATTTTTATTTTCTATGTAAGGAAAAATAGTTCATGTTTAAAAAATTTCCCATAACATGTACTCCTATCAATTCATAGAAATGAGGCATGTCACCAAATAATCCTGAGAGCCTTGAATGATTAATGCATACTTGTCTCTCATTCCATACTTATCCACAAGTTAATTATTACCAAATCTAAAAAACAATAATCCAACCATTCAAAAATTGTGTCACCCATGTTGAAATAATATTCAACAATAATAAAAAATAACAATAACAATAACCCCACTTTGGGTACTTCGGTTTTCCCCAATAAATGGGTTAGCTAATACCATGGACGAGATCATAACCAAGATAAAATCTTCCAAGTCTCTTATCTACATTTCTATAATGTTAATAAAAAATAAAATAATATAACATTGGGCTCTGATAACACTTTGAAACATCCTGACATAGGTGCCACACCTTGGTTCCATGAGTAGTTTCTCCACATAACCTCAAGGCCGCCTCCCCTCATTCCATAGGCTGTTAAATAATAGTTAGGGTATAATATTGATCATGGGGGTATTATATCATATTTTATTAGAGTTATCAATTAGAAAAAAATATTAAATAATTATTTAATATTATATAACTATAAATAGAAAAACACAAAGATCACAAAATGGCCTGAACTAGAGATACAATATCAAACTGGACATGAAATATTTTATACTAAAGTATGCACCATGTTTCAAAATGAGTAATCAAATGTATGGTAAATAAAGACTTGCTAGTGGGTTTAGAGCGACGTTCTATTCCCTCATCCATGCTCTATGACGACTCATCCATATATAACATGGTCTTTTCTATTATCATGTCATGCTGGAATGTTAAGGGTGAGCTCTCATATGGTCGAAAAAATGACCTAGCGCAGATGGAATCCATGCCGGGCCCTACCCCCTCGGTAGGGGAGGGACCTTAATCACCTTTACTTGGTTGTCGACCATAATCTTTATCCCCCTTCTCAAATCTGGATTTCATCCCTACCTTTCCTCCAATTTCTCTCAGCCCGAAGGTACCAGAAATGTTCGATGGACTCCCGCAGCTTCCGATTTCGACTTCAGAATTCACTAAAGCCTCCTCACTCTTAGGTATGACTTTTATTGAAATATTAATTCTTCGTAGGCCTTCGGTGGACTCCTTCGACCGATTCATCTTTAACACTTGGGGTTTGCAAGAGCTGGAGACCATCGATCTTCTTGATTCAAATCATATAGCTATCATATTCTCCTCAGAGGATGATATGATCCTAGATTGGTCGATTTCTCCATGCTTTTGTGGTGGATTAAATTTTATTCTCATTATGTGGTCTAACAAATTTCATATATGGTGTGATTCACCCTCTGTTGTGATCTGGGTAAGGCTTCCTAATCTTCCACTTCCTTTTCAAAACCCATCTGTCTTACGCATGTTAGGGAACCTAGAAGGTAGATTTCTTTGTTTAGACAGCCAAAAAAAATATTTAATCCATCCCATTTCTCCTAGAATCTGTGTCTAGTATGATGTTTTTAAGCTGTTGGTTGATTATTCTTGGGTGGATGTAGGTGAAGAGTTTAGATACAAACAACAACTTGTTTTTGATTCTTGGTCTGATTTTTTCTCCAAGTGAAATCGGCTGGGGCATAAGAGTGCAGTTTTCAGATGTGGGATGCTGGATGTGAAGACTCATGTTAATCCGATTCTAGTTGAACATGCCTCTTCTAAGATGCAGGGTAGCTCTGCCTTGAGGGTAGCTCTGCCTTGAGGGTAGCTTGCTACTGCCCTTTGGATAAGGTATTACTAAAATCAAAACAGTTGGTCAGTTAGGATGATGAAACCTCCATCTCTGCCTCATGATACGAAAGTCCAAGAGATTTTTAGTAGATTTAAATTTGATTTGAGTGGAGAAACTCCTGAGGAGGCGATGGTACCTCATATGAGGTCTGTGATCTTGGGTAGTCTCTCTGAAGACAAGCCTTGATTTTCTGAAGCTATTTTTCTACCTAAAAAGAATACAGATCAAAATGTTGTGGTTGTGGAGGGTGGTACTGAGAGGTAGGATGTAGGTGTAGTGGCACTTCCAAACGACGCTGATAGTTCTGGTTGGGTGAAGAAAGAAAGTGGGGTGAGAGCAGAAAGAATCAGTTCAAAGGTAATAGTCTGTAATCATTTTGAGTGCCTTGAAGTTGATGACATGAGATAGAAGGGGGATAGGTCTCCAGAAACTTATACTGTGATGAATGAGATTCATAATAAATATGTTGATGGTGAACCGAAGCTACAAGACATTGGATTCAACCAATATGTACATCTTACTACAGTGATAGATGATCTGATTCAGAAGTCAGAGACGGATGGGGGGAAGGGTATCTGCAAAGAGTGGAAAAATTATTCTCCTTTGCCTCCTCCAATGTAGACACGGTCAACAATGAAATTGAATGGCAAGAAGAAGGACAATCAGTGTATGTCGTATGATGTGATTGAGCAATCCTTGGAGTTACTCATGAGCACGGGTGAAGAAGCGGTTGAACAGGTTTTGTCTTTCAATTCCACTGATGAAGAATATACTAAAATGATGGGGATATCCTTAAGGGTGACTCTCAATGAGGAGAAATATACCTAGATTGACAAGAAGGACCTACTATTAGTTGGGGGTTTCAATAATGGTAAGATCAACCTTGGGGAGTACATCCAGTCTTGGGACAAGCTGACTTGTCGGGTTGAAGATATTCTTATGGAGGAACCCAACACTCACGTGAACACTATCACCTTGAAATTATTTTTGAAGATTAACTCTGATAGTCCTAAATTGTACATTGATGATTCTATAATCCCTTTCTATGGTTGAACCCATGGTTTCTCACTTTTTTTCAAAAAAGTTTTTGGAAAAAAAATTAATTTTCAGTGAAGTCATACGGGAATCAAATATAATCTGGTACCGATCATGAAACATAAGTATTTTTTGAGTAAAACTCAAAAGGCCAACACCAATAGTGTCCAAAACAGTCTTTATTTAAATATTATTTCATGTAAATTTTTAATGAATAAATAAAAATTTATAAATAAACATTTATCATATTTTCAACTATTTTAATTTAACCTCACAAACCCCCGAGATCCCATGGACACCTATATCTAAATACATATTTCAACCCATTCCATTGTGTGAACTATACCCAAGGAATAAAATATCTTTAAATGAACGTGTCAGCATTATTTAATTCATAATTGAATTATGATGTTACCATTCATTCTTTATACATTAGAATGAAAATTTTATCATTCTTAACAAGTAATTGCATGATAATGTTACCATTCATGACAAACAATTTAATGATCATGTTTACATTTATAACACACAATTAAATGACCATGTTACCATTCGTAATACATAATATAATTACCATGTTACCCTTATTAACAGACAATTTAAGGGCCATGATACCATTTATAGAAAAATTATTTATTCAACAATTAATTATTCACATAAATCTCACCGCTAGTTCAAAAATTAGTTATTTTTACTAATAAAATTAATAATTAATACATTAAATATTCATCCCAATCTCATTAATAATTAAAAAATTAGTCATCACATAATTCCCCATAATTAATTCCCCAGTCAATTAAGCACATCACTTCGGATAATTAACTCACCATATTATTAATCACTAACCCATAAGTAATTCAACAATTACTAATATCAACTCAAAATGTGAATTCCTCCTCTTAAATAAATTAACTAATTATCTCAATAAACTATCTCAATATCTTATAATTAATTCATTAATTAATTATCCAATTCAGAAATCTTAATATGTCATAATTAATTCAATAATTAATTATTTCAAATAATAATTCACCAATCAAATAATAAACATAAAAATTAATTATACCTAAATCAACAATCCCAATTTTATAATAATTAATAAAATAAGTAATTATTCATGATCCACACTCCCAATATCCAAATTTTAAATTTTCAATAATTAAGTAATTCACTGAACTAATTAATTCAATCATGAACTCAATTGCTAAATATCAAATGTAATTTCTTCAATTACGTACACATAATTTCAATCAGGTCTATGAGATTTTAAATTAAAACCACCTACCATAATTTTTTGAAATAAGATTTTCAAAGGAAAATTCAAAAAAAAAATTGCAATACAATGATGTCAAATAAGATAAGAATCTAAAATGAAAAATCAAGATTAATCAAAATAAGATCAATCAAAACTAGATATATATCCACAACCCTAGATATAGATATAATCATTATATAAATAATTACCCCTTTCAATAATGCTAAAATAATGTAAGGGGAATAAGAAACCATATTGGATAGGATTCACATACCGGGAGTGGTGCATATCATTTATCTAGGGTTTGAATAGTGTAGAATAGAGGCCAGTAAGGATTTTAATCCATACGGAAGGTTCCAAAATCATTAAAGAGGCAGCAGTTCAAATGGGGGTCAATTTTGGTCCAATTGTAGGGGATGATGAAATTTTAAAACAATGTTCATGATAATTAATTTCCCACACATGGTTTGCTGGGAAGGGGTACACAGTTCTTCTTAACCATGAACCTAAATCATTGAAATATTTTACAGGGGTTCATTGTTACTCTAAAAATGTCATAGAGTTTTAAAAACTATGTGTTAACTAGGAAATTCTTCTATTTATAGGGTTTCATAGTTTTATGGGCCAGGGTCAATAGTTCTGGAAATGTGTGTGCCACCCGTGCACTGACCTTCTTTTTTCATTTTTTCTCAATATCCAACCAAACACGCCTCATGGTAAATCCAATCAAAAGTATGATCAAACAAATAAAATGAAGTACATTAAATCAATACTAATTAACATCTATAAATGTTTGGGATCATACAAATATATTATCATTTAAACTAATCATTTTTAATCATTATATATATAAATATATTAGTTAGTTATTATATATTTTCAACATCGGGTGTAAGTAATATTTATCACATTGAACTAGTTTCTTAAAAGTATTGTTGATATATATTATTTTCCAAAATTCAATCATTCATAGATCACATAAGGTATTGAAGTAGATAATAATTTATATTTTATAATTATATAATCTAATTTGAAGGCTATATTGGTTATGATCCATGAGGTTTAATCGATCGGTGATGACCTTTTATCGATAATTATTAAAGAATTAAGGGTGATTTTTAATCAATTAGTAAAATATTAATATAACTATAAAATAAAAAACCATTACATTTAACGTTATATCACAATAAAATAGTAAATAATCTATCATCATCACACATTATATAAATTCTACTTATTTCTCAAGTAGTTGTTTAAACAAACCCAAACATGAACCTACCATTATTAATGGATGCTTATATTTTGGTTTATTTATAATATCATAAAAATATATTCACAATTATATTTTCTGCTTATTATTAGTATGATATATTTTAATTGAAAAGATGTTTAAGAATGATATAATTTATATAAATTTATTACTTTCACAGAAGTTATAAAATTCCTATTTATATACATGTTTTAAATGATTATATTAATGATGATTTTTTATTTATCATATCACTAGTATGATGCAAAATTCATCAAACAATTATCATAATTATATAATAAAAGTAATATTTTTCCTTTACTTTTAGTCTCATTACCATCCATGTATGGAGGTAATGAATAATAGAAGACATTTTCTCTTTGTTGTGGTTGTTGAAACATATAGATGGATAATGATTTTTTTAAACATGATAAGGGATTAATAAAGATAATTTTTTAGAAAATCATAAATTTTTTATAAATATAATAGTTATATATTTTATTCTCATTTTACACCAAAATTATAAGGCAGTGAAGGAAAAAAACATGTTGTGGCCTGGAATATGTAGTCTGCGAAACACATGAATGTCAGTTTCATTTTTAATAATAAAAATTATTAAAATTGATTAATGATTCTTACCATTGATTTTTAACATAAATATTTAAAAAAATAATTATTTTATTACATATGTAATTTCAAATTATTATTGGAAAAGAAAATAGGAATTAAATATGTTGTGTAAAAATTATTACTCAAGTTCACTAATCTGAGATATCATTTGATGATCCCATGAAAATTAATGTAATTTTCTAATATATTATGACCAAAATATCAAAATAGAAATTGTGGATCTTATGGGTGGGAATAATCGTAGGAGTTTTGGAGGTATCATAATTTTTAGGATTTCATGTTTGATGTTTTGATATTTCCCTATTATAAGTGATGAGATTGATATTTTTAAAAATATTTAAAATTCATATAAAAGGATCACATGTTAAACATGTCATGTGGCTCCAAAAATATACATTATTTTAGTATAGGGTGAGATAAGTTTTTTAATATATTGATAACTACATTTGACAATTTTCTGAAGATCTTTACACCTTGAATCTTTACTTTACTTATTAAATATTTTTCCACCATGACTAGTTATTACGTAAGGTAACACAACATTTATGCCTAAAAATAATGTTATTACTATAAGATTATTTGGAATAATAGATTAAAAAATTCAAATAAATTTCCTATAAAACAATTTGATAGGTGGAAATAATTTTTTTAAAATTAAAATATATAATGTAATTAAAATGATTTTGCGAAAATAATATTTAAGTTTTATGTTATCAAAGATACTTATATAAATTTTAACTAATTTTTTTAAATTATATTGTCACATATAAAATATAGCTATAGTATTATAAAAATGACTCACGAATTTAAAATTCACACTTCTATACTAATAATTTCTTATAATTCAAGTAATCTTTAAAAATAATTTTTTATAATAATTTATTATCTTTCATTTTTTGGAAAATCTCTAAAAATTATCTTACGAAAATTTCTAAATGATATATCAAAAAACAATGTTCATTTTTATAATTTAAATTTTAATAATTTAGATATTTAAATTAAAAATAAAAATGTGACATGTAATGAAAAATATTATTACAGGAAAATGGCATGTTTGAGAATATTAATCATTAAAATTCATATTTATTATACTATAAAAATTAAATTAGTATTAAATACTTATTCACATAAAATATATGTTATCATTATTATTCCAATGTTACTTGAAATATAAATGAAAATCAAATAAAAATTTAATATTCATATAAAAGAAAGTATTATTCCATGTATATTAGTTATTTAAACTATATCAATTTAATATCATTGTTATTAATAAAATACATTATATACCCCTATATAAAGAAGTCATAAAATTGTTACACTTATTCATTCCCACTAATTGAACTCCAATATTTTAATGCAAAAAATAATTATTTATATTTTATCAAAATATATCATCGTTTTAATTTAGTTTTATATTTAATGTTGAGTAATATATTTAACAACATGACTTATTTGAAGGTAAAAATATATTAAGTTCATGTTGTGTTCATTATATAGGGTTCTTATAAAGACAATGAATCTGTGTAACATATTTCAACTATAAGAAACCATTATTATTCATTCAAATTTTTTCATTTATTTTTATAACTATCACAAGAGCCCTATAATATAATTTATGTCCTTATCAAAATCTTCTATATACATTGTGGACCATGGATCCCCACTCGTAGGTTTAATGAAATGATTCACTTGAGTAAACAACCCATAATTATTCAAAAATATTCACACTCAACAACCAACAATTACCTCCTTCCATTATAAAAAACATTATTTTACTTTAAAATATATTTCCTTATCCATGGACTATTTATGATTTCCATAATCTTTATTGATATATCCATTCATTAAAAAATTAAAACTAGTTGGGCCTCAACCAACTTATCTACACAGAATTATTCCTTGGTAATTTTCATCAAATTGCTTCATTCTATTATTCTCCCATTGGGTTTATTTTCCCCATTTTATATTATTTATATATCTTAGTATGGAACTAAGAGTTCCTTCTAACTTAACTCATCATTAATAATTAAATAATTAATGTTAGATAGTAAAAGGAATGTGATTATGATCTAACTACTTGGTGATGTCACCATGAAATAACATATTTGAATATGTGAATATATAAAAGAAACAAAAACATATCATCTATGAAATTAACATTCACCAATTCATGTTTTCCTTGGATCATGTTGATATCATTAACATGGTAAGTTCCCTATCATCTATATAATAATATCAGGATGAATAATCACCACAACATAATGTCTTCTTTTGGGTGTCATTGGCTTCTCAAACAAGTAATGCAATTGTTTTTATAAATTATATCTTTATTTTATTCTCAAAAATTTTGAAAGATATTTTCCAAGGAAGATGCATTATTATGAGAGTTAGATCCTTCATGTCCAACCTCACCAATTTTTTTTTCAAAAATACATATGAAATTATCTATAAAATAGAGAATCTATATCATTATATATTAGAAGATCATATAAGAAAATCCATAAAAACCATTTTCATTTCCATAAAAAATATAAATTTAGATCTATTCTTTAGTTGAAAACATTATATTTTAATTTTGGTTTGAACAACTAAACCAAATCCATTTGATAATTTTTTTGGGAAAAATTCCTGCAAACAATTATAAAAAACATTAATCATCATGAATATCATTCTTACAAAATCATTATTTACTTGAAATTTTTCCTCATCATCTCCTTAAAATAATTCATAGGAACAATGATATATATATAACCTAATAACCGCATAAAACCACCATTCAAACACAATTTTAGGATAAATGGAAGAAGATAAATGAAAACCTAATAATTATGTGGTTTGAAACACAGTTCCTAAATCGATGGGAGAATATAAAAACTATTATAATAAATTGAAATAATAATAATTGGAAATAACCTCTAATACAAAAATGAATATATATAAGAACATATTCTTGAAAATATAATATCTTATTTATTTTCATGTATGTTGGTCACACTTCATATATATAGAGTCAATCATCTGGTAAATTACTTCATAAACCCTTCATGATTCACATTTTTTTTGACTAAGGAAAACTCTGATACATTTTTGAACTATTAGTTTAGCCACTAAAAATAATTGAATTTTCTTCTTCCTAGTTACTTAAACTATTATTTCAGTACTTCTAATAGAACATCAGATCAACATGATATAGTTAAACATCTACTAAAAAATGTACACATTATGAAAAATGAAACTTATATAAAAACAACATACTAAATACACCTTCTAAAAAATTAATTTGACATAAAAAATAATAACAACAACAATGTGGTAAAATTTAGGCCATAATAGGGCACTAAATCTCACCGAGAATTCCTAAATGGGACTTCACCTCAAGATTTAAAATAAAATTCTTACCCTCACCCATACTATGGAGTCACCCCCATGAGGATCATAATCACATATATCAATTTATATTTTTTACAACGAAATATCCCTACCATGAGCTATATAAATAAAATATAGTAATAGGGATTGGTTTAATAGAATTTAACCACCAAGCAATATAGGAAAACACCACATATATTTTTTATTGATAATTAAAATTACTACAACCTTCTAAATTTTTATAACCAGTATCCAAATTACCCATAATGGGTCTATTTATAAGGAATATAATTCATGTACTACTTTAGAAGAGAAATTATACATCATATACACTAAGGAATGTCATAGTAATCATTATTAAGAAGTTAACAATAGATCAGTCAGACCACCCATCAGAATAAATTTATATTGTTGGCCGGATGATTTTAATTCTACAAAAAATAAAAATAGGAAAACACAATAGAGGCTTTTTCTTTAAATTTAATAGTCCAACCATGTCATCAATGATAAAAAAACCACACCAAATCAGGCATATGTTATATGAAATTAATGTTGTAATTTTTAGGTGTGATGAATTTTCTCTTTCTATCTGTCATTGAGTTAGAAAATAATAAAAATCACAATATATTAAAAAAACTCTATTTTTAATTATAGTTGAAAATCATAGTTCCATAACATCAACTATAATAATTAAAATCTCATATACCTAGAAACTAGGAAATTTATCTAGAAATTATTTTCATAATTAACTAGTTTCATGTCAATTGAAATATATAAAAAAATCGAAATTTACCATTCTACCATATCTCAAAATTTAAATAAAAATAGAACTATAATGCATTAAATAATACCAATCACAATAAACTATAGATAAATATATTTATTTTCCTTTCCCTTATTCACTATGATTAGTGATATAGATAGTGATGTAATGGACCTAAAGTCATCGTTTTATTTTAGATATATCCAACTAACGACATGGGTATAAGGTATTTCACTAAGATGAATATACCCCCATATCAGATCATGTATTATCATATACAAATAACCATGAAACATATATATTTTTTAATAATAAAATTATGTAGATGTAATAAAAAATAAATCTAATAATAAATTACATGGAAGCATACAGTCATAGAGTATCACATGTCACACATTGTTCTGATCATATATAAATTAATAAAAGAATGTAACATATGTATAAAATGATATATTATATATGAACGTTTCAAATTTTACCACTATACAGTATTGTTTAATTTATGTCACATAATAATTAAAATTTTGGGATATTCCCCACGTAAAAATATAATTAGTGAGGTCTGATATTGTACCCTAGTTTCATAGACACCTGAACTGAGTGTGATTATAAAATGGAAGGGAACTACTAACATGGCACAATTTATAACTAGTAAATACATGTTCTGACATGTTATACGATGAAAATAATATTTTAAATATTTGATATGATTTATAAATAAATAATCATTGGCAATCATTGGATCCTCATATGATACTGTGGATTGACATAAGCCTTATACATCCAATGTTGTTGTTTTTATGAGAACATCTTCGAACCATTCCTATTAAAGCTTTTCCTAATAACGATATAGTTATAGGAATTATCATTGGTTCCTATGAAGTATCACAATGCATCAAAATATCTGTAGGAATCACCATCGTATTTAATGAGCATGTCTAAGGTCTCTAGGAATATTAGGGATAACATTATATTCTAGAGGTTTTACCCAGGTATATAAATTCATTAGGGATCACTACTAGTCCTCGACATGTAATCACGACTAATACATAGTCATCTAGTGACATATTAAAATCCCATGTGATATATTGGGAGTTCTATAGTCATCATGTACATATGATCAACCCCAGTAGGAAATAATATGTGTTATGTAGTTATTATGGGTTTAATTAAAAGCATATGATTCATAGTCATCCCATATATAACATGTATAAAAGATGTGTAGAATTCTAATCCTATGAAATTTCATATAATGAATCTGGTTAAGACTGGACATTTTCCTAAAGACATCACATAATTAGGGTGGGCTGCCAAGGTATATGAGCTGCAATTCTCATAGCCAAAATATGATGAAATCATCAATTATAGTTCAAAGGTGAGTAACAAAACAATAATTACCCATTTCCCATACACACCCTCTCAATAGGGTTAACATTTCAATACCACACCCAGTAGGTTCCCCAAGTTATCATCTAAATTATGAAACATTAAGCAGGTTGTTTTATCTCAATGCATCTTTTGGGTTAATTCCCATCACTCAGAGGTAATAGTTCCCCTTAGTATCATTAAGTCTCACTATTACCACAATGCACTCCTAAGAAAAATTCATAGTGGAGTTGGACTAAATACCATCCTTATTCAAAGATACTATAGGTTAGTCTGAATTCCTATCATATCCATCAGTATCCTAATGGTATACCTACCTATGTAATCATGTCACAATGGGGGAGGAAAAATCACCAAAATCAGATAAAAATTATCTAAATGTATTTATATTCTCTCATGTTCACCAAAATGGAAATCAATAAGGCATCCATCTCAACCCTTCACTCAACTCTACATAGTGGTCACATAAGGATCCTATTTTTGGGATTATACATTACATTTATTTCATTAATTTTACACCACAGAGTTTTATATTTCTCATGGATAGTAATAACAACAATAGTCTCATACATTATTAATTGGGGAAATCAACCTAGTTTTCAATGATCTATTATATCCCTAGGAACTTTCTTAAGTATATTATAAATTAAATTAACTAAAATAGTTCATTTAACTTTAAAATGTTCAATTTAACTAATATTAATGACTACACATCTCATGACATGAAAAAATAAATAATTTATTGTATAATAGTGAATTAAAAAGTAACCATTTACCTCAAATATAGGCCCCTTCCTTTTTAATTCACTACTCATAATCTCTATAAAATCATGTCCAATTCTGTTCAACCACTACTTGTCATCATGAGGACCTATGTCACTTCAAGGCTTCTAGTTTAATTATTAATAATAAAATTATAATTTATAATGAATTAAAATTATTATTAAATAATTAAAAATAATTGTACACTATAATTTAATAATATATAATATCCTAAATACTCATAGGGCACTAATTCCACACTAAAACTACAACTAAATGAATTTGAAAGTTCTATGATGCACTCCTGAAATTATCCCAGAAAAAATACTTATAAAAATGCAAATAAAATTCCAATATAATTTAATTTAATTCATAAACCATAAAAACTAACATAACTCAATAGATACATCGTACAAAAACTTGTATATTCTATCGTGGGACATTATCTAACTAGGATATATGATGGAACCATCATAAATAGATGATTAAAGCATAATTTAATGTAATTATTTCAAAAAAAACACCTTCAAATAAGAAAACAAAATATAATAATTTGTAAAAAATGATAACATATGTGAAGAATCACCATAGATGATTACACAATTACAAAAAAATAACAAACATATATACGGAATAAAATATGTAATAGAGTGTTTTTTTCAGATAGGATTTGAAGATGATATATAGAATAAAGAAGGGTGATATTATTAAAATATTATAGTGGAAATGTTATATTTCTCCATTTTAAATTAGCTAAGTGGGGTTTCAACACATTTAACCAAATTTTGAACTAATCAAAATGAATTTATTATCCAAGGTTGACACATTATCATTGGTGGGAAATATTGTTTACCAAACCATGTTCCAACCATGTATATACAGTTTGAAACACATCTAAAACATTTCAAATGGCTTACCTACAATTATGTTATTAATGTGATTCTTGCCCAAATCTGAAACCAGCATGAATAGTTCCCATTTTAATTTTTCCATATTACCATTAACCATTAGTTGAATATATGTTTTAACTGTATGATCTATAAAAAAATAATAACCGCCCACCATATGGGTAACCAAATTATTTTCAAAAGAATTGTGGAATCCAACTCATGAACTAAGGAAAAAATCACACAAAAAATTTTAAATTTGACCAGAATCTTATTGGAACCCCTTAATCACCATAGGAACTTATAGGACCATCAAAAATTATCTCAAAAACCTTATTCCTAGATTCCTTAACTATAATATTACCAATATCAAACAACCTAATAAAAAATAACCATCCACAAAACTAAAAATTCATATTCCATTTTCATTCCTCTACTAAAAAAGGCATGATTTTTTACAGTATTTCATCACTTACAATGTAACATCCCAAGTAAGTAATAAAAAATAGATATTTTTATCTATGTCTATTAATGATTTAGATAGTGTTTTAGATGCTTAAAATGAAAATAAATCAAATCTTAAGTATGGAATACACTAATATTTTTAAAAGATTGTTTTACTACCTTTTGATGGAAACCATTTTTGAATCTATCTTTTGACAATTCTATAAACTATGTTTGTCAAAATGAACTTATTATTTATGATTGAGACATCAAAATTTACTTTGTGTGAATTTTTAGTATTTTTCTGACAATGTTCATTTTTTAATGAATAGTGAAAAATACTACATTTTACATCAAAACTGATTTTTAATCTAATTTATTTATATGATTTGATTATCTTTTTAATTGGTTTTGAAGTGATATTAGAATATATTTTTATCATTTAATCCAATGGTGGTCATTGGAATCAATTTCACTTTGAAATTGGACTTAAACTGGTGTCAATCTTTTGATACTTATTGTTTCATAAAAACATGCTATTTGTCATGATAGCGGGAATTAATTATTAAATTAATTAATGTAACTTATATGATTTGAATTTTGTAAAATAGACTTCATTTTTTAATTCGGAATATCAAATATATCTTAGGGTGAAGTTTTGGTATCTTTCTGGAAAACTTCAATTTTTGATGAATAGTGAAACCACTAAGTGGTAGTTAAAGAAACTAATTTTTCGTTTAAATGAAATTTTACCACCTTTGTGATTTGAATTTCAAAAATCCGACATACATGGTTTTCATTAAGAAGTAAAATGTGGTTCAATGAGATTAAAATAATTTTTTGGTGAATAGTAACTTTTATGTTTTTAATAGCGATTAGTGGTAATTAGTGTAGTTTAAGGTAAAAATAATGTTATAATAATATGAGATGAGCTTGACACATGTCTTACCCTCATTGGATGTGTCATGGCCGACCAAGAAAATCCATGGGTCAACTTGGGGACCCCATGGAGCCACTTTGGTTGGGAAATGACATAAATAACTTTTTATTAAATGTTAAAGTAAAAATGACACAAACTTGATATGTTTTACTAAAACTAGTTTTACATGGGGTTATACAAGTCATATATTTGACTATAAATATTCATTGGAAATATAAAAAGATTTCCTACATCATAGTATTTTTTTTATAATTTTTAGGCATTAAATAAATTAATTTATTTTTGACATCATGATGATGCAGTGATGACCTCATTATTTAACGATTTAAATAAAATGGAAGGATAATGTAAAATCTAAGCCCTAAACAAGTCCAAAACCTATTGGATGGGAGGATTTCTAACCCTTATCACCTTATCCACGAATTATATCAATGTCGGTCCTTTTAAATCCCAAACTCATTTTCAAATAAAGTAATATTTCATTACTTTCCAAGAGTACCCCTCCTCTCCTCTTATAAAAGGCCCCCACCTCTACCTCCTTACCCACACTTACAAAGCCTTTGGCTCGGACATCCCCTGATCATTTTGTCTCTCCACTTCCCTATCTTACTCTTTGAAGCCTCACTTTGGGAATAAGTCTTCCCGAGGAAGCCTTTGAGCTCAAACCAAAGGGAGTTACCCGATTTTAAGGTAATGTCTTCACTTGAGTCCTTTTGTTTTATTTTGCTTCTCCAACCCCCTAGACTCTTTTTATTTATTTCTTTTGTAACAACTCCAGAATCTTCAATATACTAGGATGTTGTTATAATAAGGATTCAAGCTACACTTACACACACCTACATCTAATGGTTAAAGAACATACTATTTCCGTGGATGGTGAATTTATGCCTCCCGAAACGATGATTGTTCAACATTATTTTAACACCTTCAAAGGTGGCAATTAAGATGACAATATTTTTATATATGATATATAATATTTTTTATGTTTTCCTTAAGATTATGTATTTTTCATTTTGGGCATTCCTTTATGGTTTCCATTATGGGTAAACGCGATATCTTCATTTAAGGAAGTGCGGACTACCGCCCCCTCAAAGTGATTTGATTCGTTAAATATCATATGTGGGATGTATAAAGGATGGAACTATGATATTATATATGATATTATACTGGAATTATAATATACCTTTATATCATTATGATTCCATTCTATAAAATACGAAATAGAAATGAAAGTAGCGTTCATGCGTACGTACGACTTACCGTCTCCATGAATGGTGCATTTCATTTCTTACCTCTAAATGATTATGTAATATTATAAATGCATGCATGTACTGTATATATATGACATATATAATATCTAAATCATGAATAAAATTCTGGATATAATGGATTCATGAACAACTTGTAATTATAAAGGGCTTATTTTTGACTCAAGTACCAATGATCGTTAAAACGACCGTTATTAACTTAAATAATTACATAGTGTTCATGACATGGCGATAAGTGATATAAAAGGAATAATAAAGTTGAAAAAGGTTCTTAAACAAGTAGAAATTAACTCAAGATTATTATTCAGGAGACTAAAGAACGACCGAGTCAAGTCGGACCCAAGGTATGGGACTTCGTCTCAAACTCCTTTCATTGAGGCATATTTTGTTTTATACTCATGCTTCTTCTATACGGCGTATAAACCCCTTTGACTTTTACGTTTATCCAAAAAGAATCTTTTTTATAAGAAACATTTACTAAACGACAAAAGGGAATGTTTATGTCAAACGTATGCGGCGACAATGACTTCTCCACCGCCGTGACCATTATTTGGGTTTCGACTTCCTCTACAAGCCATACATTCTTTTTAAAAGAGAAATAAATACCATGATTTACTTTTCTTTTATTTTGGTATTGAAAATGTTTTTCATAATGTTTTTATATCAATGTGTTGTATTGTTATCTTGTGATTAAAAGGTGGAAATGTCATGTTTCCTTTATGCATGTTTTATGTGATATGATTATGTTGTGGTTCTTGGGCATTATTATGAAGACGGGTGGTTCCGTGATAAACTAAGGGTGGGTGAGCCCGATATATCTCTCTAATGCATTGGGCAATGTGAAGGACTGAAACGTTAAGGTTTCTCTGAAGATATTTAGGGAATATACTGTGATGGGTATTCCAAACGTAACCAAGAGGGTTACTCCCTACGTAATAATGTTATGAATGCCTCAAGTTACCTTTATGTCTTATGATTTCTATGATTTATTCATGATTTGATGAGGTATGTTAATGTGCTTATGTTTTATGGGTAAAGTATGATCTCATTATTATGTATATATGTACCCATGTTTCCTTTCCATATTTTTATATCCCTTACTGAGCTTTTTATTCTCATCCCAAGTTTTTTGAAATGTTTTTCACAGGTCAAGGTATAGGTACATGATATGATGATAATGTCAAGGAAGTGTCAAGAAAGAATCCATGTTTTATTTTAAATATGTTTCCATTGATGGGAAAGAAGAATACTAAATTTATGTAACCAATTTGTTTATATGTGGAATTTAATGCAAGTTATATGATCTAATTTTCTAAAACTCTAAACCCAAAAAGATCCTCAATGTGTAATCTTGTAATAACTCAAGTTTAAGTAAGGTTTAAGGCTGGGGCCTTATAGTTGGTATCAAAGGTCGGTTTAGATAACTTTAGGAGTTAGAATTTTATTAAATGATTATCCAAAAATATTTTTTTTTTAAATGATATAACATTTGAAGACTACCATGTTGCTTCATCTAAGACATGTTTTTTCAGAATGGTTTTCCACAGAGGAAACATGGAAGCAGTGCTAGGAAGGCATACAGAAGGAAATAAACTTCCGAATCAGCATCCCAAGATGGTCGGAATTGGAACTGAACAGTTTGTTGCAGTGATGGCACAGTTGACTCAGGCTATAAATGGTGGTGGTATCCATGCACGAGATCAGCTAGATCAACCGTAAAGAAACATGTTAGTGGTGGAACATTTCATGAGGCAACATCCCCCATCATTTAGAGGATCATATGACCATGTGTTAGCTGAATGGTGGATTAAAGCACTGGAGAAGATTTTCGATGTCATGGGGTTTTCAGACAATCAAAAGTTTAGTCTTGCTATTTACCGTTTGGAGGGTGAGGCAGATTATTGGTGGTCGATGGTTAAAAATATCAGGGACGCTGATGAGATTGATGCTCTCGACTGGGATGAATTCAAAGGTATGTTTCTTGAGTAGTATTTTCCTAAGGCTGTTCGACTTAGGATGGAAAAGCAATTCTTGGAATTGAGGCA
The DNA here is from genome assembly GCA_963277665.1 of Viscum album. NCBI lineage: Eukaryota > Viridiplantae > Streptophyta > Magnoliopsida > Santalales > Viscaceae > Viscum > Viscum album. The sequence goes on along the minus strand of OY728129.1, from coordinate 405,293,394 downwards.
AGAGGAAGACTCAGTGGCTACCTATGAAGAATGGTTCACTCGATTGGCAAGGTATGCTCCAAATTTTATCTGAGACCTTGATAGTAAAATCAATGGTTTTTACTCAGGATTAAAGCCAAAATATTGAAGGGAATTAGCTTCTCGTGAGTTTAAAAGTTATAAAAAGCTTGTTCGATGTGCTGAGAAGGTGGAAATGGAGTTTACCGATGATCAAGTGTTCTATAACAGCTAGCAGAAGAAGAGACCAAGGTGGCCGGAGAAAGGAAAGAATTCTTCAAAAAAGTCTGATGGTAAGAAAAACTAAATATCCAGTTTGTGATAAATGTGGAAAAAGGCATGCTGGGGAATGTCTTCTGAAATCTGGAATGTGCTACCGATGTGGTAAGATGGGACATAAGGCTCGTGATTGCACTGAAAAATATCAGGGTGATGGTAAAGCCGAATTTGTTTTACAGTTAGTCAAATGTTATAAGTGCAGTGAGATGGGTCACTATGCAAACGAGTGTCCAATAAAGAGCTTGAGTGATTGGAAGCAGTTGGACTATAAGCAGAAAGGGGTGGTGAAATCCTTTGCAACTACTTTAGCAGATGTCGGGCCATCAAATGAAGTTGTATCAGGTACTTTGTTTGTTTTTTCATATTATGCCAGTGTGTTGTTTGATTCGGGGTCTACACATTCTTTCATCTCTGAAACCTTTTCTAGTAAAATGGGAATACCATCTCAAGAAATGACTCCTGAACTTTTGGTAGAAACACATGGGGGAAATGTTGAGGAAAAAAGAATTTATAAGAATCTTCCTATCCTTATCTGTGGAAAGAACCTACTTGAAAACCTTATTGTTTTACCTCTAGTAGAGTTTGATGTTATCCTGGGTATGGATTGGCTCTCTATTTACCATGCTAAGATTGACTGTAGAGCTAAAGAAGTTTCTTTTCAGAATGACTTTCAGTTTGTGTACAAGAATGAACCCTTACTGTTGATAACTTATCAAGAGGCCAAGAAACTTGTAAAATATGGAAATGAATGTTACCTTGGACACATCGTTCAAAATAAAGGAACTGTTCTGATTAATGATGTGCCAGTGGTAAATGAGTATCCTGATGTTTTTCTTGATGAGTTGCCTGGAATAATACCAGATCGAGAAGTTGAATTTACTGTTGACTTAGTTCTTGATGCTAATCCAATTTCAAAACCCCCTTATCGAATGGATCAAATTGAACTTTTAGAGTTGAAGGAGAAATTGCAAGATTTATTAGAGAAAGGTTTCATTCGACCTAGCACATCACCATGGGGTGCTCCTGTTTTATTTGTTAAAAAGAAAGATGGTTCAATGAGACTTTGCATTGATTATAGAGCCTTGAATAACATCACTGTTAAGAACAAATATTCTTTGCCTCATATCGATGATTTGTTTGATCAGCTCTAAGGAGCTCAGTTTTTTTCAATGATTGACTTGAGATCGGGGTACCATCAGCTGAAGGTAAAGGAGGCAGATATTCCGAAGACTGCGTTCCGTACGAGATATGACCATTATGAATTTGTAGTAATGCCTTTTGGGATAACCAATGCACCTGTTGTATTCATGGAATTAATGAATTGAATTTTCCATGTGTTCTTGGATAAGTTTGTGGTGGTTTTCATTGATGATATTTTGGTGTTTTCTAAAAGTAAAGATGAGCATGAAAGACATTTAAGGGTTATCTTGCAAACCTTAAAAGAAAAAAAACTGTATGGAAAATTCAGGAAGTGTGGGTTTTGGTTGCAACAAATTTCTTTCCTTGGTCATATTGTTTCTAAAGATGGAATAACTATTGATCCTGCAAAAACAAAAGTTGTGGAAGAATGGCCAAGACCCACAAATGTAACCGAGATTCGTAGCTTCCTTGGTTTGGCAGGCTATTACCGAAGGCTTGTTAGAAATTTTTCACGATTATCTAGTCTAATGACTAAGCTAACTCAGAAGGGTGTAAAGTTTATCTGGACAAAAGAATGTGATGATTGTCTTTAGGAATTGAAAAGAAGATTGGTGAATGCTCCATTTTTGGCACTACCTTCTAGGAATGGTGAGTTTGTTATCTACAGTGATGCTTCATTGAAAGGACATGGTTGTTTCCTAATGCAGAGTGATCAGGTAATTTCTTATGCTTCACGACAGTTGAAAACTCATGAGGTAAATTACCCTACACATGATTTGGAATTAGCTGCTGTTGTTTTCGCTTTAAAAATTTGGAGACATCATTTGTATGGAGTAAAGTGTGAAATATATAGCGATCACAAAAGTTTAAAGTATATATTCACTCAGAAAGAATTGAACATGAGATAGAGGAGATGGCTAGAATTAATCAAGGATTATGATTGTACAATTCATTACCATCCGGGAAAAGTAAATAAAGTGGTTGATGCTTTGAGTCGAAAAAGTAATGATTCATTAGAAATGTTGCATTTGGAACTTGATCTTTTGGTTAAGGATTTGATGAACTTTGGCATAGAAGTTGTTGGTGCAGGAAGTTCTTCTGTTTTGTTTCAGGTATCAGTGCAATCTTCTCTATCAGGCAGAATCAAGCAAGCACAGAAGCAAGGCAGTGAGTTGCAGAAAAAGGTAGAGCTGGTTCAGAAAGGTAAGTTGCCTGAATTCAACATTCATAATGATTGCATTTTGATATTTGGGAAGAGATTGTGTGTGCCTTGTGATTCACAGTTGAAGAGAGAGTTGTTATGTGATGCTCATAGTTCTCCATTTTCAGTTCATCATGGCAGTACTAAGATGTACAGAGATCTGCGGGAGTATTACTGGTGGGATGGAATCAAAAGAGATATTTCTGATTTTACTGTGAAGTTTTTGAATTTTCAACAGGTTAAAGCAGAGCTGCAGTTACCGAAAGGGATGCTTCAGCCTTTACTAGTGCTAGAGTGGAAATGGGAGAATATATCCGTGGACTTTGTTATGGGATTACCAAAGACATCTCGAGGTAATAATGCAATCTGGGTTATTGTTGATCGCTTGACCATGTCTGCTCATTTCCTTGCTATACGAGATACTTTTTCCCAGGATCAACTTTCCCATTTGTATCTTATAGAGGTAGTCAGGTTACATGGAGTTCCTCTCTCCATTGTATCCGATCGTGATCCCAGGTTCACTTCTTACTTTTGGAAAGGCCTTCAGAAGTTGTTGGGTACTAAATTAAATTTTAGTACAGCTTTTCATCCTCAATTAGATGAGCAGTCAGAACGAACAATTCAGACCTTGGAGGATATGCTACGAGTTTGTTCAATGGATTATCAGGAATGTTGGGACCACCATCTTTCTTTGGTTGAATTTTCATATAATAACAGTTTTCATTCTAGTATACAGATGGTACCATTTCAGGCATTATATGAGAAGCGGTGTTGAACTCTAGCTTTTTGGGATGAAGTGGGTGAAAGGAAGTTGATGGGACCAGAATTGGTAGAAGATATGGCAGAAAAAGTTCAGTTGATTCAGAAACACATGAGAACAGCTCAGAGTAGGCAGAAGAGTTATGCGGACAATAGGAGGAAGGATCTCTCATTTGAGGCATGTGATCATGTTTTTCTCAAAGTATCACCATGGAAAAGTGTGATGTGAATTGGTAAGAAAGGAAAGCTGAGTCCAAGGTTCATTGGACCATATGAAATTCTGGAGAGAGTTGGATCAGTTGCTTACCGAGTGGCTTTACCTCTGATTTTATCTCAGGTACACAATGTTTTTCATGTTTCAATGTAAAGGAAGTATATGGAAGATCCATCTCATGGTTTGAGTCCAGAGGTAGTTCAGCTGGAAGAGAACCTATCTTATGAGGAACAACCGGTCCAGATTCTTGACCACAGGGAGCTAGTGTTATGAAATAAGGTGATTAATCAGGTAAAGGTTTTGTGAAAAAACCACATTATGGAAGAGGCAACACGGGAATCTGAAAATGCAATGAGGGATAAGTACCCCCATTTATTTGATAAGTAAATAAATTACGAGGATGCAATTTTCTAAAGGGGGGAAGGATGTAACATCCCAAGTAAGTAATGAATAATAGATATTTTTATCTATGTCTATTAATGATTTAGATAGTGTTTTAGATGCTTAAAATGAAAATAAATCTAATCTTAAGCATGGAATACACTAATATTTTTAAAAGATTGTTTTACTGCCTTTTGATGGAAAACCATTTTTGAATCTATCTTTTGACAATTATATAAACTATGTTTGTAAAAATAAACTTATTCTTTATGATTGGGACATCAAAATTTACTTTGTGTGAATTTGTATTTTTCTGACAATGTTCATTTTTTAATGAATACTGAAAAATACTGCATTTTACATCAAAACTGCTTTTTAATCTAATTTATTTATATGATTAGATTATATTTTGATTTGGTTTTGAAGTGAAATTAGAATATATTTTTACCATTTAATCCAATGGTTGTCATTGGAATCAATTTCACTTTGAAATTGGACTTAAACTGGTGTCAATCTTTTGATACTTATTGTTTCATAAAAACATGCTATTTCTCATGACAGCGGGAATTTATTATTAAATTAATTAATGTAACTTATATGATTTTAATTTTTTAAAATATACATCATTTTGGAATTCTGAATATCAAATATAGCTTAGGTTGATGTTTTGGTATCTTTTTGAAAAACTTCAATTTTTGATGAATAGTGAAACCACTAAGTGGTAGTTAAAGAAACTGATTTTTCATTTAAATGAAATTTTACCACCTTTGTGATTTGAATTTCAAAATTCCGACATACATGATTGTCATTAAAAAGTAAATTTTTTTTCAATGAGATTAAAATAATTTTTTGGTGAATAGTAACTTTTATGTTTTTAATCGCGATTAGTGGTAATTAGTGTAGTTTAAGGTAAAAATAATGTTACAATAATATGAGATGAGATTGAAACATGTCCTACCCTCATTGGATGTGTCATGGACGACCAAGACAATCCATGGGTCAACTTGGGGACCCCATGGAGCTACTTTGGTTGGGAAATGACATAAATAACCTTTTATTAAATGTTAAAGTAAAAATGACACAAACATGAGATGTTTTACTAAAACAATTTTTACATGGGGTTATACAAGTCCGATTTTTGACTATAAATATTAATTGGAAAGATAAAAATATTTCCTACATCATAGTTGTTTTTTATAATTTTTAGACATTAAATAAACTAAAGTATTTATGACATCATGATGATGCAGCGATGAACTCATTATTGAACAATTTAAATAAAATAGAAGGATAATGTAAAATCTAAGACCTACACATGTCAAAACCCTATTGTATGAGTGGATTTATAATCTTTATCACCTTATACACGAATTATATCAATGTGGGACCTTTTAAATATGAAACATATTTTCAAATAAAGTAATACTTCTTTACTTTCCAAGAGTGCCCCTCCTCTCCTCTTATAAAAGGCCCCCACCTCTACCTCCTTACCCACACTTCCAAAGCCTTTGGCTCGGACAACCCCTACTCATTTTGTCTCTCCAATTCCCTCTCTTACTCCATGAATCCTCACTTTGGGATGTTGTCTTCCCAAGGGAGCCTTTGATCTCAAACGAAAGGGAGTTACCCGATTTTAAGGTAATATCTTCACTTGAGTCCTTTTGTTTTATTTTGCTTCTCCAACCCCCTAGACTCTTTTTATTTATTTCTATTGTAACAAATAAAGTATATTCAATATACTAGGATGTTGTTATAATAAGTATTCAAGCTACACTTACACACACCTACATCTAATGGTTAAAGAACATACTGTTTCCGTGGATGGTGAATTTATGCCTCCTGAAACGATGATTGTTCAACATTCTTTTAACTCCTTCAAAGGTGGCCATTAAGATGAAACTATATATATATATGATATATAATATGTTTATGTTTTCCTTAAGATTCTGTATTTTTCATTTTGGGCATACCTTTATGGTTTCAATTATGGGTAAACGCGATATCTTCATTTAAGGAAGTGCGGACTACCTCCCCCTCAAAGTGATTTGATTCGTTAAATACCATATGTGGGATGTATAAAGGATGGAACTATGATATTATATATGATATTATACTGTAATTATAATATAACTTTATATAATTATGATTCCATTCTATAAAATACGAAATAGAAATGAAAGTAGCGTTCATGCGTACGTACGGCTTACCGTCTCCATGAACGGTGCATTTCATTTCTTACCTCTAAATGATTATGTAATATTATAAATGCATGAATGTACTAGATATATATGACATATATAACATCTACATCATGAATAAAATTATGGATATAATGGATACATGATCAACTTGTAATTATAAGGGGCTTATTTTTGACTCAAGTACCAATGATCGTTAAAACGACCGTTATTAACTTAAATAATTACATAGTGTTCATGACATGGAAATAAGTGATATAAAAGGAATAATTAACTTGAAAAGGGTTATTAAACAAGTATAAATTAACTAAAGTTTATTATTCAGGAGATTAACGAACGACTGAGTCAAGTCGGACCTGAGGTATGGGACTTCGTCTCAATCTCCTTTCATTGAGGCATATTTTGTTTTATACTCAACCTTCTTTTATATGGTGTATAAAACCCTTTGACTTTTACATTTATCAAAAAAGAATCTTTTTTATACGAAGAGTTTACTAAACGACAAAAGGGAATGTTTATGTCATACGTATGCGGCGACAACGACTTCTCCGCCACCGTGACCATTATTTGAGTTTCGGCTTCCTCTACAAGCCATAGCTTCTTTTTAAAAGAAAAATAAATACCATGTTTTACTTTTCTTTTATTTTGGTATTGAAAATGTTTTTCATAATGTTTTGATATCAATGTGTTGTATTTTTATCTTGTGACTCAAAGGTGGAAATTTCATGTCTCCTTTATGCATGTTTTATGTGACATTGATATGTTGTGGTTCTTGGGCATTATTATGAAGACGGGTGGTTCCGTGATAAACTAAGGGTGGGTGAGCCTGATATAGCTCTCCAATGCATTGGGTAACGTGAAGGAGTGAAACTTTAAGGTTTATCTGAAGAGATTTAGGGAATATACTGTGAGGGGTATTCCAAACGTAACCAAGAGGGTTACTCCCTATGTAACAATGTTATGAATGCCTCAAGTTACCTTTATGTCTTATGAGTTCTATGATTTATTCATGATTTGATGAGGTATGTTAAAGTGCTTATGTTTCATGGGTAATGTATGATCTCATTCTTATGTATATATGTACCCATGTTTCCTTTCCATATTTTTATATCCCTTACTGAGCTTTTTATGCTCATCCCATGTTTTTTGAAATGTTTTTCACAGGTAAAGGGAAAGGTACATGATATGATGATAGTGTCAAGGAAGTGTCAAGAAAGAATCCATGTTTTATTTTAAATATGTTTCCATTTATGGGAAAGAAGAATACTAACTTTATGTAACCACTTTGTTTATATGTGGATTGTAATGCAAGTTCTATGATCTAATTCTCTAAAACTCTAAACCTGAAAAGATCCTCAATGTGTAATCTTGTAATAACTCAAGATTAAGTAAGGTTTATTGCTGGGGCCTTATATACAAGGTTTTTTTATAGATGATAATATCTACATATTAACTCTTTTATCATCCACTACATTAGGTTAGTGATTGATGATGAAATATTAGGATGTATATTCATTTTTTAACCCATATTTTTGTGTTAGAGACTATAGATTATATACAGAAGGGTTGTTTTTAAATATGATCCTATAACCTATGATTGGGATTGATAATAAATAAATAATATGTTTTAACACTTTCTCTCCCACAACCATGAGATCAAGGTGGAAAATTATGCATTGAGTTCATAGTTTTTTATATAAAAAATATCTTGGAATAATAAAATAAGTAAATAATGTTTTTATTCAGTAGGTGATTATGGATAGGGTTACTTCTCTAGAATGTTATAATTATTCTTGATGGTATTTCCCTAAAAAAATATTATTAAATATTTTATTATTTGATAATTAGCATAAAATCAATAAAATTCAACCTGAATAATAAAAAATTATTGAGACATTCAAAAATAAGACATTAAAATTAAAAAAAAATTAATATGAGCTATATCAAATTTATTAAAACAATATCACATAGTCTAATATCCCATTTCTCTTAGAATACTTTATAGGATTTCAGAAGGAATATATAAAATATGGGGTGAGATATGAACACTAGTATGGGAATAATCAGATTAAGTTTAATACATATGAGACAGAAGGGAACATAAAAATTATATGAAATCATCAAAAGATGATATTATAAAGACACTATATCATATAGGGAATCCTCAAAAATTATAACAACAAAAGACTAATTTAAGTCCCACAATCAAGACATCATATCATAAAGTACTTGGTGATCCCATTGTTCTCTGTACATAATATATCATGGTATGAAAACATTTCGTAATTCATTATATTAACATTATAGTGAACCATTTAAATGTAAGAATTTATCTATTTCATATAGATCATATATCATACCATGTCGTCAAGAACTCATGGATAATAAGAAAATGATTCACATAAAACTCATTTATTTCCTAAAATATTAATGGAATGAATATTTCATCATTTTAAACTAACTATATGTTAATATGATATTAATACATGGAAATATCAAATAAATATATAAAAATAACATTAATGTGAATACACATTGAAAGGAGATTTTATTGGGTATTCACAATGATGAATGTTGTCATAGAAAATTAAAGAGTGATTTCTACAACATTAGAGGTTTAAAAATTGAAAATAAATTAAATAAAATGACTTATAAAGGTTTCCTATAGTTAATATAGAGTCATTTGGATAGTAAGTGATTGATTATGAACACATTGAAAATTCTATAGATGAAAATAAAATGTCTTTTTACAAAATAATTACTTGAAAAAAAGGAGAGGGGAAGAGAATACCGTACCATGTGTGGTAGATTCACATGGAATGAGAAGAGCTCCATAATACCATAGAAACTTGAGAGAGATAGTCTATAAGGTAAATGTATTTGAAATTCATGAAATCATTATCTCAAGTGGTGTATAATGGTATAATGGTTGGGTATTTATAGTGAATATGGTGGATTTTTTTATTAATTTCTAATCCTAGGTATTAGACATCAATTTTATAATTGCTTAAATAATATATAAAATTACATTGATTTAGACCATGGTATTTCTAAATTTAATAATTTTTTTTATAATTTTATTAGTTGATGAGCCTGTATACTTGAAGCAATATTAGTAAGGATGTGAATGTGAGTAGTTTTCAGAAATAATTGTTTTTAAAATAATAAAATAATAGTTTGGGTTTAGAATGTAATTTATAGGGTTTTAAAATAAATTTGATCACATTAAAATAAAGCAATTAAAATTAAAAAATATTTTTTTAATTAATTTGAATATAAATATTATTAAGTGAATTTTATATAATTATGATGTCATAATACCTGACGTATTTTATTTTTTACCCAAAAAGAAACATCCACATGAAATTATGGAACAATAAACAATTTTTTATCCTGGTGAGTTGTTTTGTAAAAAGAAATTTACTTAATCAAATTATGTCACTAACTTATATAAATTTAATATTTAATGTAAATAATTATTTATTGAAAAATACTAATTTTATGACCTGAACATGTTTCTAAAAATTAAAAAAATTCATATGATTTCAAATTTTTTTATTTTTTATATAGAAGTAAATATTATTTTTTAACATTTTTAAGAAAATATACTTATATTTAACATTTTTGAACCAATTTTAAAAATTATTTTAATCAATATTAGATATATATATATGTACACATGAATGAAATTAAATTATGGTTTCTTTTTATCTTTAAAAGTTTTACCTTTTTAATCCAGTAATCATATGTATTTTATAGAATATTAATGCACTACATAAAAAAACATGCTCAGTTCAAAGATTATATTATTTCATAAAAGAATCTATACATCAATTCTAATTATGATCTATATACATAGCACATTATCATAAAAATATAATAATTTACGGTATAGTGTTTGATGGTGGTTAGTTCATTGGGTGTTTTAGTAGTAATCCCTAAAAACATGATCTTCTCACATATATATTCTACTAGAGCGTCAAATTTTGAAGCACTTACTATTCATGGTCATGTTTAAATACCAATGTTGCTACCTACCTCCTAATCATTAATAAATGAACATCATAATTCAAGGTTCAATTGGTTGAGGACATACTTCATCCCTTATTTATCAGGCGGTACAATTAATTATGTTTAATATAAACTAATTATAATAGTACTATAATAATGAATACAATATTAAGGACCATAATTCTCAATATTCATAATGTACAATTGTTATAATACCCAATTTTCATAATTCCAAATAGTTACAATGGGTTGTTACATAATATAAATACCTATTATTTTTTCATTCACTATTACTCCAACTTCAATTGAGGTTCAATATCCATTATTTTAAACATTAACATTACATTAATATTATTAATTCTTTTGTATAGTGTTTCCTGTGAGTTAGATAATCATAACATATCGATATGATCCATATTTTCCGATTCTAGTAATTTTTTTATTCATTTACCTATACTAATATGGTGAATTATTCTAGGTTTAATTGATAATAAAATACAATGTTATATTTTAATGAAATAAAGTGTTATCATTTTGTTTTATACAACAATACATTACTAAATATGTTACAAACATATATATAATTGAAATTATAAAAAAAATGTTTTTGTTTCGTTATGGTTTAATTGGGTGGGACAAACTATGACAGGGTATGATATGATAATATATTTTTTAGATATTGTTTTCCATTAAGGGATTATTATTACTATGTGCGATTAAAGAGTTATAACTTTCATTAAAGGAATAAGATGGTAATTATTTTGATGGTCGAAGTGTTTGGACTATTTATCTTATATATTTAAACTAATTGTCAAATTTTATTATATTTGTCTTCATACTGGAGGCATAACTACTTCATTCCACGTGTATGTGTTATGGTTTATAACGTAATGGGTCTTAGAGACTAGGTATCTGGTGGCATCTAGAAGGACATAATATATACTGGGTAACTTCATATTTTTATAGTATTATGAATGGTTATATAATTTAATATGAATACATTATTATTTAGTGAGAATAGAAATGGTGAGATATATATAGATGGATATGAAATGATTCAAGAATATTATTGTCAAATTTAAGGATTTGAGATTATGAATAGAAACAATATAACCAACTATATAAATTAAATTATTACCAGGTATTAATTAATACCTAACAAAAATAATCATGTATCATAAATACAATATGATAGAGTGTTTTGGTGAGTAGATAAAAAAATTATTTACCTTGTGGAAAACATTTCTCCATAATCTAAAGGCACATGAAGATATTATAAAATACATAATGATCATAAAATATTGGAGAAGTTAAAACCTAAGAGGGTGTGGGACCAAACACTTATTAAGTGGTAACATAATAAATTCCAACAAGGGTATATTATAATCATTAAAAGAGACAGGAGAAAAGAAAAATATCTGATTGAAAAAAAAACAAAAAACAATAAGTTTTAACCATTATAATGAAATATAGTTATAAAATCGCAAATGATAACCATTCTAAAATGGGAAGATAAAATAAAACTAGATGAATGTTACATTATACATGTAATCTTGAAAAAAATTGGAATAATAATGAAGATAAGATTTATTATCATTGTTAAAATGGATACCCCCAACTCATTCAATCATTAAATTTTGAGTAGAGTTAAACACCCAGTAACTCCCCATCTGTAAACCTGTCTACATGATAAGTCGCCCCCATTCAACTTCAATATCATCGGATGTAATCCTATACAAAAAGGCATATACTGGAGATGTAGCTTCCATCCCTCTCAAAATCCATTCATTAGTGTGACAAAAAATCATTACATTAAAATAAATCCCTTTTAAATAAAAATGGGTTTCATGTAAATTTAAAATCATTATATAATGATCCAGAGGTAAAAGAGTAGGTTTTGAAAATATTTTAACAAATAACATATCCTAAAAATAAAAAATCATAAGATAATAAAAATGTTATTTTTTAGAATGAATAATTCCATAAAACATATAGGGGGTGGCCAAAATATCTCATCTATAAAGTTAACGATTTGTGGGTAAATATATTTGAAAATAAAAAATCTTTCAAAACCCATTTAAAAAATTGATCTAAAAATTATATTGAAGAAATTTTTTTTAAGGTAAAGATATGAATTTATAAAACCATAGTATTATTATTTATAAAAAAATTCCATATAAATATAAAAATGTGATAAAAGTTTTTATGATAATACATATTGAAAACATATACCTTCAAAGTAATAATTAATAATAGAGAATTTTAAAACGACATAATTTTTAAAAATTGGATGTTAATATAAATTGAAAACTTGAAGTTGTAAGAGAATACTATACACTATATAATTAGAAAATGAAAAAAGTTTTATCATATGAAAATGAAAATACATTGAAAACTTTTACAATTTAAATAGTCACTAAAAAAATGTGACGATAGAAAAATAAAAATTTCAAATAAGAAAGTGAAATACATTAAAAAATAAGCCCTTCAATAACTAATGTATAATAATATAAATTTCAAAAATATATAAATTTCTCAAATATAGAGAAAAATATACTAAAAAAACGTTACCCTTAGAAAAATATTCTTATATAACAAAGAACTTCGAAACTATTATATTTTTAAAGAGAGGAAGTGAAAATAAAAGGAAAAATTTAGATTTAAAGATTTTGTTAAAAATAATAAATTGAAAAAGGAATTAATTATCAAAATAAAATAGTTTGTAGATAATAAAAAAATTATATTGAGAAGATGGAAAATTATTTTTAATAATTTGAAATAAACTTCTTGAAAATATACCTCATTATAAAGGATGAGTAAACATTTTGTTAAAATTAGAACAAGAGGAATGAAATAATCATTGGAGGTAAATACAATTTTATTTTACACTAGGGAAAAGAGAACATTTTTGGGATCTAAAAATATGTACAAGGAATAGATATACATTAATAGTAATGGAAAGTATTCGTATGAAAATAAATTTTAATGAACAAATAGAGAAATTATGGGAAAATAATTTTTTTGTGAAAAATTATTTCAAAATAAGAGAAGGTTTAAATATAAAAAACTATAAATAGTTACAATAAATCAATCATGTATGATAATAGTCAAATAATATTAATTTTGGCCCAAGGAAATGATGTTGAATTATTAAGGCACATTATATCATATATATCTATTGAATAAAAACATAATCAAAGTTACAAAATAAAATAGATTATTGAATATAATGAATTATAATAGGATCATTAATCATAATTAAAATACTATAGTATTTTCACCATTGAAATGGAAATATATTATCCAATATTAACATGTCTCAAGTGACTCATATTATAGATAAAACCCCTTATAAAGTTAGTAAATTTTAGTTGAAAAAATATTGAAATATTTCAATTCATATGTATCTATAAATAAAGATAATGAAATAATGTATTATTATAATATATATTCTGGGGAAATATTTACACCATATAACTAAAAAATAGTGGCATATCATTAAAACATGTCTCCATGAAAAAGAAGTTGAGATGTACAAAACATTATGACATAATAAAAAATCTATAAAAACCACATTGAAATGAATAGAGATTGAAGATGTATTTAAAATTCCATCAATAATAATAATTCAATAAATTAAATATTCGATTGTTATTATATAGATTATTTAAATTAAATAAGGTTAATAAAAGTAATTGCATCTCAAAGAAGGTGTTTTTTAGTTGAAATTATTACTTGTGTCAATAATAATTTTGAAATTTAACATCACATAATGAATAATTAAATTATGTTCATTAGATATATATCCAATAAACATTTTAATCTATATATAATTTTATAAAATAAATTTTTTATATATTGAAACTTATATTTAATAGCTTTATCTTTAGTTCATCACTCAGGGATGTTCGAATAATTTCATTTCAATAGTTTTAGTATATTGAATATTGTCAACAGTGTGGTAAAATACGTTCATAATATATATTATTGAATATTATTATATTTTTTAAAATTAAATTATTATAAAAGTTATACAATTAGATATTCTATCAAATAATGTACTAAATTTAGAATGGTTACATTAATTTGTATTTTTTGTGATTAAATTTCCTATATTCAATTAATGTTAACATTAATTATTGAATATATATTATGATTATACAGAATGTTATTGTTTTATAAAATAACTATTTTTATAAATTTTATAAATGTTTAATATAATTTATGTTAATTCATATGGAAAATGAAAGATAAATCACGTCACATGGAAGTAGAAGTCCATTAGAGCACATAAACAATGATCTCGTCTTAATTGAAATGGAATGAAAGTTTAAAATAAAATACCTTCTAATTTTAGAATCTTTATAACATTATAAATACTAATTTTTTATAGTACCTAAATTTTTAAACCATCAATTAAATGTGGTGATGAAAAACCAAATTTACTACATTGTGGAGGTGGTAATCTAATCATAGATAATAACGACAATTATTATTTTTCTTAATAGTTGGAAGAGAATAAATAAGGGTTATATAATTATTATAAAAAATGTAAAAACACTAAGTATTTTGAGGATAGAGTTATTCTATATTCTTGGATGGTTCAGATTGGAATTACTAAGAAGGAAATGTTATGAATGATGTAATACCATGATTGAAACCTTTTACTTCCACATGAAAAAGGCATTATATTTGAGTTATATAGGATAATATTTTGTGGGAGGGTAATTAGTTAGGGTAATGGAAATTAAGGAGATGATATATTTTCAAATTTTAATTATAAATTATAAATATTAGTGTAGTATTTAAATTTTTTAAGTGATCCCCACATTAAAAAGTAATGAGGAGGGTCTTTTCAAATGAAAAATATGTAATGTAATGGGTTAGAATTGAATGATATCATTGTTAAGTTAATTATGTGAATGAATGTTCATTATAAATATAGGTATGATTCAAAACATAAAAATGATTTATATAAGGTGTATTTTTTAGTTAATATGTAGAAATTAAAAAATGTTATAATATTCATTTAAAATTTATTACTCTTAATGATATTATATTAATGACAATTATTTTGTTACTAAAAACAGAACAAGACACTTATTACCAAAATTTGAGGAGATGAATCATAATTTTGGATCTATTTAATCTATTTCAATTTTTAAATATGATAATGATTAATTTTAAATAAATACATATATTCTATTGAAAAATTAGTTAATAGAAAATTATTATCTTAAACATTATTTATTTTTAAATTTATTTAATATTTATTACGCATTAAATGTCTATTAAATAATATTAATGTATTTTAAAACACATATATAGAGTATAAATTTTAAATTTGTTGATTTATTAATAATAATTAACAGTATTTATAATATAATCTTTCTCTGAAAAATAATCATTTCATCAAGGCAACTAATATTTGTACAAGGTAACGTAATTATTTTTCCTAAAATTAATGTGTCGATTGTTCTATAATTTCCCCCATTTGTTTTATATTCCAAAATCCATTTAACATGAGTCAAGTGAGAAGAAATATTTTTTAAATATAATTGTATAATGTATATAAAAAAACTTTATAGGATATATTTATTTTTTTAAATAATATAAAATATCGGTCTATATTTCAAACATGATATTTTATAATATATAATTTTACTAATATTAAAATATTTAGTTGTGAATTTTTTTATATGTTCTATATTTTTATTATAACAATGTGATTTTATAAAACACAAGATATTTTAAAAAATTTTATTTTTCATTATTCACCTAAAACAATTGTTTTAGTAAAATAAGCAAAATTCATCTTAAGATAATACGACTTTGAAAATTCCAAAAATGGATTTATTTTTTCAAATTAGAAGCCTAATGTTTATTAAATTATTTTTAAAGTAAAATCATAAATTATTATAATTTGTTTTATATGGAATCTTTTTTAGTATATTGAAAGTTATATTAAAAATAGAAGTAATCATAAATAGATAAAACATGGATGATTTTTTATTTTATAAAATAATTTTTAGGAATATAAATATATTTTATTATTTTATTTTTTGTACGAAGAGTTTTTTATGTTTATGCATATTTATTTTATTTTGTTCATATATATATTATAGTTTTCATTACCACTACTTATACCTTCTAATTATATGGTTTCTTTGTGAATGTCTACACAACATTGGTATTATGGGTTATTAGTGGGTCAAAGCATATGGCACAATACTTATTTAAGGAGAAAAAATTACAACACTTACACATTATATGATACATTTTTTAGATATTATTCCAAGATTCTCTCTAATGAAAGTGGTTTTATGGGGTTAGGTCACTTCATGGGATGATTATAATTAATTTCGTTCTCACCTATATAAAAAAAATAATTTTTTGAATTGAATGGTTATTCAAATCCACATCTGTTGTTGATGGTTGATCTTCTATGGTACATTTGAGTAAATGAATATCACTATCCTTGGTGAGGAAAATTAATGATACACTACATTATCCCTTTAATCACACTTCATGTTTTTTGATTTAGTTTATGTTTTATTATTTATTCATTTTCTATTTTTTTAACGTTTCATAAATGAATGATTTAATCTTGAGATATGATTACCTAAACTTATTTCAACAGCCAATTGTTAATTTTAACAATGTGTTTCATTGATATCATCTGATGATGTAGCATAAAATCACATCATAATAATGATTATTATATATTACTGAAGATATTTTATGTGAATACAATGATATCATAATCTATTCATTTTAGATAATAAAATATATGTATATAAATAGAACCCTAGTCTTTGATGATTAAAAACACATTACAAAACTACTATAATTAATATAGATGAATTTTTTGAATCATTATCCTGTCTATAATTAATTCATTTTGATAGAGATTTTTATTGTATTTTATTATTCGACATTTCAGATGGAGACGTTGTATGTCATTATTTCGTTATATGTTCTATAAATATTTCTTATTGTATTTTTTTGTAAATGGATCCCGGTCAATTTATTTTGAGGATACTAAGAGAGTTGGTGTGTTGGATCCCTTTTTTTTATGGGAATCCATAGTTTGGAAGATATAACTTCTATCATCATTGCAATCTTGGGAATTATGGAATAAGAAAATACTAGTGCCCATGGAAATTTCACTTATTCCATTTGACTAGTTTTTCAGTCACAAAACTTCCTAGATGAATGCGAGATATCTTTTTTAGGTTATGAACATCTTACCACTCTGGTCTAATGTGAATGGATCCTTTAATTGAACTTTTATTTGTAGTTTATATCCAATATGGATATATGAGTTTCTAAAAAATAATAGATAAATCATTTTATCTTTTTAAAATGCATTGTACTTTTATATCCATTTTGTTTTTAAAATTATTTAACATTTCATTAATTAAAAACTAACATATTTTTTATCTATTTATTTATGAATTAATATTTACTCTGATTTACGTTGATTTGATCATAATATCTTATTATCCAATTGAAATAATCTTGAGTGAGATGAAAATGTTTTGTTTTTTTAACTAAAATTTTCCCAACCTATTATACTGTACTATATATTATTTTTTAGTAAAAATCCATATTATCAGATCTTCTATATTCAAATGTATGATACACTATAGATTAATACATTATTTTGATTAGAAATTTATATGTGTATATATATGTAATTGAAATTTATTTGTGCATTTTATTCATAACATATACCGGATTCCTTAAAAAAATTAAGATATGAATGATATCATTCTATTATTGAAATTTTAGGACATTCTCTCAGATCACTTGAAAATATTAACCTTAGCTAATCACCAGTATCTGATGGGGTGAACTATGAATGATAGTTTGATTGAATGAATATATATATATTTTAAATATGACTGTATAATTTTCTCTTTGTGATTGGTAATTACTAAATTAAAAATGAAGATCAATAAATATTTTCCCATGATGAAATATAGAATAACAAGAATGTAATAATTTTTTTTAATACATTTAATTTTTCAATTAATGTAAAAAATTATTGTTAAACATCATTATGTGGGACTAATCAGTATATATAGATGACAAAATAGATAACTCAATTAAATGAATCCATTATTCTCAATACTGGAAGGGCTGTGATCAGTGATAACAATATGGATTTTGATTTCATACCAGGAGAATTAGTAGTAGGGTTCCATGATAGATTTATGAATATTTTAAATAGACTTTGACATTTTGGAGAGAGGTAAATGACATATGAAAACCTTATAGATAATCTTATTTTAATTTTACCCATAGAATAGAAATATAAATGAATTAATATTAATTACACCAAACATTTACTGAAGTTATTACATTATTATATAATTATCACATTAATGTAGTATGAGAATGGATTGAAAATAGACGTTGATCAAGAAAATAATAATAATTTAATTTCTTTCACTAATACTATGTTTCGTTCAGCATTTGTTGATCATATATCTATGCATAATTATTTTAGATTGAATTATAATATTCTATTTGAGGATATTATTTTTAAAAAGAGTGAAAGATATTCAATCAACCTATATTGTTATTGAATTCAATTATCATAATGAATAACATGCAGAATAATAATTTGATGAAAAAAAAGTTATATAGGATAAGAAATTATATTTGGAATATATTTTTATAAGTGAAAAAATACATATTAGAATATATTTTTCATGTTTACGGAAAATATTATTGATTGTAAATAATTTTATACGAATGTAGTGAACCATACCCAAAAAACCCATTGGTGGTGCCTATTTTATTGCATTGTCATATATAAAAATGGTAAAATATGATGGACTTGATCTATTATAAGTTTTTAAGAATCAAATATATAGAGGATACCGATTTTAGATTAGAATAAAATAAAACCTAATACAGAATAATGAAAATTAACTACATACTTGGAAAATCATTTGAATATTTATTTTTCATCTCTTAAGGAAAGGAAGCCAAATAATTTTGATATCAAATTCCTTGTAATAGTTAAGTTAAAAAAACTATATTGGGGATCAATGATCAGAATCAATATGAAATGTTAAATAACTACACACTCATTCAATTTAATCAATAACTTTTATACCAAAATAAAACAATGAATATGAAATATAACAAGGTAAAAATATTAATAACCATTCCAATTAATCAATAAATTTGTTATCATAATTTGATAAAGAATAATTAATATATAAATGAAAATGAATAAAAGAACATTTCATCTAATCAACATCTCAAATATTATAACTGGATAATGAATAGTCAATATAGAAGATAAATTAATCAAAACACATGTTGTTTTATTTATAATAAAGGAATAAAATTCATCCATAGATAATATAATTTTGAAACAATCTTGTAAAAAACAACTAAATTATCAATAAAATAAATTCATAATTATTGGATATCATTATTTAAGTCATCATGATATATATACCATCAAGATAACCCCTAAAGACTATCTAATACTTCTAGGTAAAAAAGCCATATGATTAGGAAAACTGATTTTCATCATGATACCAATTCATGGATCGAGGGGATATATAATTTTTCTTACCACCCATCACTCAATGTTTAAATCCTTCCCCATATGTATAATAATTTATTTAATTCATGATTTAATATTCCATATTAACAAATATCCATATACAGTATGGGTTATAGAATTATCAATATATCCATTGTTAATAAAATTAAAATCAATGAATAAATTTTACATATAATTGGTATACAGTTTCAGAAATTATCATGTAGGCCATAAAATAATATGTATATATAACAAAAATTAAATTTACAATTTAAAATGATCACATGAAATTTATTTTTTTATGATAATTTTATCAATAACAAAATAATTTTGGATTGTTCGATAACATTTACCACTTGGAAATTTTAATATAATATCCCCATTGACAAAATAGATTAAATTGGAAGAAAATATTACATGAAGTATAATTTAATCATGATATTACATGTAAAAGGGGAACTATACACACCATATAATATTAATTAAGTGAATAACATTACAGTATGCCACAATGAAGGGAAACTGAGATGAAGTCCCTTACCTTCAGTCTCAATCTTGTAGTATGTTTTTTCTTCCTGACTAGAATAATTATATTAATTTTTTTTATTATTAAGAAATTTTTTTGGATTATTATTCCTGTTATTTTCGTTATTATTAGTTTTTATAGAATTAATTAATCAATTATTTTTTCATTATGTGTTTCAATGATATGTGAATTACATGTCAAAAATGACTTTAGTATATTGGTTGGTTGACCAAAAGGTCATTATTTTGACATCTAAATAATAATGATCCTGATACCATTATAATATTTAGTCCTACAACATACATATAACACAAATCAATAATTATTTTTTAGGAAATAAAGTATGTTACAATCATGGAGATGGTAGATCATACATATACTTGATTAATGTTTCCAATTTTCATCTATCATAGTGGAAATGAGGTATGTATTAATTTATCATTTAATAATGATAATTATATAATAAATACAATAATAATTATTGAAATATATTCCCATTTTCTATCTACATTATTTTTTTATTTAAAGAGTGTCACATTAATTTGTGAAGGGAGTTGTCCACACATACACAAACATCATTATCATCATTTAGTGAGTGAAAGTATTAAAACCTAAATGTTGTATAATCTTTAAAAAATGAAAAATATGACATTTATATCATAATTATTTAATTTATAACACCTATATTTATTATTATTATACTTATAACATTTCGTTTAAAGTATTATGGAATGAATTCACACATCACTTAGTGATGTTGCAGTTTCACGTACCAATGATCGATGTAATCATATCCAGAAAATAATAGAAGAAAATGTATATATGATATAAATACTATAAATAATTAATTATATTAGAGATTTCATATATATATATAAACATACTTAATATCCATCATCAGACCAAAATGTGAGTGGTGGTAATGGAAAAAATGAATGGAATCGATTTGCAAGTTATTAGTTTTCTATAGACACGAATAATGATTTCCTAACCCATTTATTGGAATGTTGGATTTATATAGATCATGAACATAAAATAATAAAATCTAAGTCAATGTGATATACTTTTATCAGTATATAAAAAAAATTGATGAATATTTTAATGACGTGGATCAAAAAATAAATGAATAACACAATGTTTGGTATTTTACCTCTTCTCAGACCACCTCTTCATGATTATATCCAATATATTTATTGAAAGGATTTATGAAAAAAATTATTCAAGGATTAGGTTATGTATTTTATAATGTGACCTCGGTATGTATTTGATAATCCAATTTTTTTTTAATGGTGTGAAGAGAATAGGAGAGTGGGTGGCATTTTATAATTGAAGTGAGTGACACACTTGTAATTCTAGATAAGAAAAAGGTGTACCCA
The DNA here is from genome assembly GCA_963277665.1 of Viscum album. Classification (NCBI taxonomy): domain Eukaryota; kingdom Viridiplantae; phylum Streptophyta; class Magnoliopsida; order Santalales; family Viscaceae; genus Viscum; species Viscum album. The sequence continues at coordinate 405,271,741 of OY728129.1, read as the reverse complement.
AATTTTTGACATGAAAAAAGGTAAAACTAGTTTATTCTTGATTATTATGATTTATAGGGTCTATATAAATCCATGAAATATATTTCAAATGAGTTGTAATGACTTTTTAATACTAAAAGTTTTATATTAACCCATAGGTAATCCAATTTTAAACATATTTAGGGTAATTGAAAAAAATTAAGAATACTAGATATAATAAATTATTTAGATTCCAAATATGGAAACCATTTTTAAAAATTAAAATCACATACATGGTGAATTTAAATTTAAAATTAATCCCATTTTCTCAATGACAAAGTGGGGTTTTGAAGAGAAAATGTTCAAATGTTTACAAAAAATTTTATATCAATTTAAAAAAAAATTATTATAATAAAAATCATTGTATTAATAAATATATAAATGATCTGATTTTAGTTCAAATAAAATTTAAAATTAAAAAATATTTTAAAATAATTTAAATGAAAATAAAAAATCAAATTTATATTTAGTATTTCTCACTATTTATTGTAAAATAAAACATTTTTGAAAATTTATAAAAACCCTAAAAATTAATTTCATTTTATAAAATATGAAAAATGTGGTAAAGGTTAATTTTCGATGAATTATTCATTGAATTAATAAAAAATATATATTTTTTAAAAATATTATAATTTTTTTAAAAACATTTAATTTTATTTAAAATGAGTCATATTATTATTTCCAATCAAAATATATAATATTGAACATGTGTAAAATATAAATTTTTCAAAATTTAAAAAGTTCAATTCATACAAAAAAATTATCTTTTTGGTTATAATTATCATTTTTAAATAATATTTTAATTGATTATCACATTTTTATACCCGGTGTTTCATATATCTTAAGATATATAAGAAAATAAATTGATACTAAATTAAATATAAATTATTGTATTAGTATTTTTTATTATTTAATAATATAGAAATTAAATCACAAAAAATTCTAAATGGTTACCTTCTAAATAATTTAGGATTTTTATTCTTTACAATATCTTATAGTTCCCATATTGCTTTGCCTAATTTTTATTTCATTAAATTAGATTTACCATTGAATTTTTCCAATTAAAAAACTCCTTCTCTCTAGTATTGAGAATATTGATGGGTACTTCATGGAATGCTATCTATGTTGGTAACAAGTTAGATGGAGAATGTTTTTGTAACATAGAAGAAGGTTATGTCAATAATATTATTTTTTATTGGACAAGGAAATAAAGTCACCTCACTTTATAAAACTGGTGATCAGACTCAATAATCGTATTTAAGAAATTAGACTCCCAATGCATAAGAACTTACATCATATTGAGAACATGTTATCTATAATAAAACTATCATCGAAATCCCATTCGTTCTAGAAATTTTTTCTTATCATAATGATGAATAGAATCAAATTCAATGTGGATCCAATGTAGATTTAACTATGCAAATCTATTTGGTATTATATAGAAATAATAATTATATTGTAAAACATGTGAAAAATATTGTTGACATAGTGGGGGAGAAAAGGAAATTCCAATTATATTTAGGACAATTGTATTTAGGACAATCATATTTTGGTTTGGTCGGAATGAATGAATATGTTTCTAGAGGAATGAGAAGTTATAATAATTTTCTTTATTAATTAATACAATGATAAAGATGATACATAATTTTGTAAGAGTCATGAATGATGTTATTATAATAAGATAAATTTTTTCAAACAAAAAACTTATTGGTTATGGATAGTTCATTTGATTCTAATCAGAAAATAGGAGAAGAATAAGTGTATTTTTTATGACTTTTTGAACATGTTTTCAAAGTGGGAATGGAATACTTCCTCAACATTCAAGAATTATTTGGCCATTATTTTTATTATTCGACATGGAGAAATATAATGAGAAGACATTTATCTGTTAAAAAATGATACCGAAAAACATATTCATGAATCTATTTTCTATATGATAATGAAGAAATCGGAATGAGAGTAAGATTCCAGAATCATAATGAGATTGTGTATGTTTTACTTTATTACATTTGGTGGAGTGAAAAATAATGAAGAAACTGTTGTTCCATATATGAATCCTTGGTAATAATGAAATTAGAATGCCTAGATAGTCTTTTAGGTGGTTTAAATATATGTAATTAAATATAATTTGTAATGTATTGTTTGTCGGTGGGTACATAAAATCAGAGTGACCAAAATCCTTTATCAAAATGAAAAAATTGTATTTGGTAATGAGAATTAAAAATCGGGGTTGGAATAATTTTTTTAGGAATTCTTCAGTTACATATTTACAAGTGGGGTATGAAATCTGGATGACGATCTGGATGTAGAATCATAATGGAAAATAAATTTGAAAAATTAGAATCATATTGATGAATATTTAGAAGTAATGAAGGAATATAAAGTAAAGAGATGATCTAAAATTCAAGGAAGTTCAAATAAGTAATCAAATTATCAATACTTCTAATGGTGTTGAATGAGTCAAATAATGTTATGTTATTTAAGGAAGATTAACAATTGATGATTTGAGAAATTTAATAAAGTGGGAAAACCTTTCTAGAATCCCCCTTAAACCATTATTGAGTGTCTATAAAAGTATGAGAATAGTTTTTGTATTATAATAAATTATTTTCCCATAATAGTGGAGAGATATGCTCTGCAATTATATCAAGAATAAGTTTATAGAATCTGTCTTCTTAGAGAAGATATCCAGATATAAGAAGAATAATAAAGAAGGAAATCATATTCACATGTCATTCATATTGATCATGATCATAGATACGGGGATATCATATTCAGATATATGGAAAGATGAATAAAATTTTAGATTTTTTCATATCTAATTCGTTAAAATATACATTTTTTGAATTGAAAAATCAATCATAGGAATTAGAATGTAAAATCAGATTGAATAACATTAAAAAGTCTCTGACGTTCTTACCAGCTTCTGCATAATAATTTGATGAATTCATTATAAAGAGAATACTTGAGAAAGATGATCAAGAAGCACTATAACATGTTTTTTACTAATATTATATTACATAATTTCATGATACATTAATGACATGAACTATTTTATTGAACATAGTATTATTGGAGTGTAAGTGTATATCTAACAAATTCTATTCAATACTGAAAAATTGTTTTCTAGTGTATTGTTTGGTATTGAATTATTTCTGAACCATACCATGGACTAGTTACTCATATTGTGTAGTGAAAATTTTAAATTCTTGGGTTATTATATTCCTGTGTTTTATTTTTTTCAATAGAGAATGAAATATTTAAAAGGAGGGGAAGGTTATTTCTTAGGAAATTAAACATAAAATAAATATATATCACTAATTAATCTGCTAACTTTATCATGTGTACATGTATCTTTTTTGGGTAATCTCAATTGGTATCAGATCAAAGGTACCATTCATTTAATATTTTTTTAAGTTTTTGAAAGAGATTTTATGATGATGAATTTGAATTGTGTCAACAGTAAAGATAATCTAATCATCGATGGTAAGAACAATCATATCCGGAAGGATAAAATGTTTAATTATCTTATATCTCAAGGTATATTGTTCTTGATGTTACAAAATATTTATTTATTCCAATTGATGACAAAGTTTATCATTCACTTATTGATAAGAATAATCATGAGAATTATGAAATTTATATAAAATAATTACTCTCATCAATTTATAAAAGTGTGTTTTTTTATTGAAAGGTTTTTCCATTGCCAATGTTTTTTCAGATGATTTCAAAAACATTTTAGAAGATAATAAAATCGTCAATAAAAATATTAAAATATGATGGTTGAAGTACCAAGATATGAAAATGGTATAATATGAATATATTAGGGAAATATTTAACATGGTGAATTACATTTTCAATGTTATCATTTGTCTTGGTGGAAAGATTGAAGATTCAACTGTTATGGAAAAAATATTAAGTATAATTCCTAAAAATATTGATATATTAGTCTCCTTATTAGATGATAGATATTCTAAAACACTTTCTCTGGATGATTTTTCAAGTAATATCAACATGTATGAAATGAGAAGTGAAAAAAGATAATATGTGAAAAAAAATATGATAGGGAAATTTCATTCAAATATACTAATAAAGAAAAGTATGATATGGCTCTTTAAGAAGATGATGTTGCTAACTTTGACTCCGAAGATGAGACATGTAAAAACATTGATTAATTTTATTACACATTTTCTAAAAATTTAAGAAGAAGAATATGTAAATATAAACGAAAACTGACCATGAAGTGTTTTTAATGTGGATTAGTTGAGCACTTTGTGGCTAATTATCCTTGTTGGAATAATTAATAAGATAGCAATGAAGAAAAAATAAGGCCAAGAAGTTTTTGTAAGAAAAAATGTGATAAGGATAAATATTTTTTTATTGGAAATGATAAAAAGTTATTAAAATCTAAAAGATGATTATTTTTCTCTAAAGATGTTGAAGAAGAATAATAAACAGAAAATGAATACGAAAAATATTTTTTTGAGAAATCAAAAGATGATATTTTTATTGCAATAGTTAGTAATGAGGATTTCAGAAGAATTATTTCTAAAGAAGAATACTCTCATCTTGAATTTCATTTAAAAATTGAGTTGAATAAAATCCTATGTATGATTAAACATCTTGAGAAGGACAACTGGAAATTGATAAATTATATATCCTCAAAAAAAAATAATTATGTTTTCCATAATAAATTAGTCAATCTATTACAATAGATTGATTATTTGAAGAATTATCATGGAAATATTTAATCATAATTAACATCTGGGAGTTTATATAACTAAAAAATAATAATATTTGGAACTTGTCCAATATAAAAATTAAAAAAAAATTAATAGATAGGTATATGTTTTCATAACTCTATCTCTGATGTTGGTGAATGTTCTCAAAAGGAGGAACATGATAAGGATCAAAATACACCATCAAAAGATTAGATGAAATTTAAATTTTCTCAGGAAAAGAATGTTAAATTTTTTTAAAAAATAAAAAATCTCAAAAAGATATGTATGTGGCAGAAACAAACAATTTCATGAAGTTAGAGGTTTCTAAATTTTTCGAGTATAAAAAATTATCAAACAATCTGATTAAGAAAAATTTCTTCTAATTATGGTTATGATAATTTTGGAAAGAAATAGAGTCTTAAGAATAATTTATGGATTAAAAAAATTGGTAGGTGGTCAACACAGTTCTGTTAAAAGGTTTGCTGAGAAAAATACTAACCACCTCAGTCAATATAAAAAATTAATAGTCAAATACTCTTTCTATGGATAATACAATTATTTTATAGGATTCAGATATATAGAAAATGTGTGTCAGTTAAAATAGAAACATTACTAGTACACCACTAGTTATGGAGGTATTGTTTTGATGGGGATTCATGTAACACACCAAGCTTCCAAGGTATACTTCTCTTTGAATAATACAGTAGCGTGTGCTGTACGCAACTTCGAGTTCTAACACACGCCACAACCAATCAAACTAGTCGTTATAAATAGTAATACCCACTTTTGAAATTTTAAAAATTTCATCTCTCAAAATGGACTTAATTTTTGGATTCCGAATATCGAAATTATCCTAGGGTAAAATTTTGGTACTTTTCGGATAACTTTTATATTTTGACAAATAGTGAAAATTACTAAATTCTAATTTAAAACAAATTTTTTAATAGAAATAATAAATTGTGATAAATTATGAATTTTATTGGCATAAAGGTATATTTAGAATATATTTTTACCATTTAATACAATTTTTGTCATTGGACATAATTTGAAAATGAAACCGGTCATAAACAAGTGTCAATATTTTGATAGTTATTATCTCTTTAAAACACGCTTTTTGTTTTAACAACGGGAATTAATTTTAAATTAATTTATGCCATTTCTGTGTTTTGAATTTGGAAAAATGAATTCCATATTTGGAATCAGGATTTCCAAATTGTGTAAATAGGTAACTTTTATTTTTAGACATTTTGAATAATTACTTCGGTAAATATTTTATTTACCATGGTTAAGGGGTAAATCTGGTAAATAAGAGTAAAAAAAATAATATTATAATAATAATAAATTACCCTAAAACATGTCCTAAAATTATTGTTTGATACAGTTCCGACCATGGGCATATTTGGGTCAATTTTGGGACCCCATGGATCAACTTGTAAGTGATAAGGATACTTTATATTGATTAAGTTAAAATAAATAAAAAAATGACATAACCATATATCTTTTAGCAAAACAATTTTTACATAAGGATATATATATGTTGGATTTTAGACTATAAATATTCATTATAAATTTATAATGATTTCCTACATATTGGTATTTTATTTATCATTTTTAGACATTTAATAATTAATATTAATTATGAGAAAATAATGATGCATTATTTTCCTTATTAATGAAAGAATCAAATAATTGGTATTATAAATGTCAAAAATAAATATAATTTGAATATTTTGATGACATCCATGAATTTTATTGGTTAATATGACATTATATGATTTCATAAATTAATTTATTTCAAAATAAATATGTTTTTAAGACTTTAACAAAAATCAATTGTCGAATAGTGTTAAAATTGACAAAAATGAGTTTTTAAAACAAATATTATATTATTAATTGATATTATATTATTAATAATCTAAAGTTCTACCAAAGGACTTATATAATGATATTTTTATCATTAATGGGCTACTTGGGGGATGCTTGGATGTATATAGTATGTTTATTAACTATATAATATAAAAATAAAAAGTGACTTGGTAAATGTCAAACTTATAATCTAAGAGTTAAAACTAAAAGATAATGTTAATATAATGACCCAAACCTGTCTAAATTATATTTGTTGGAATTATTTCGACTCATCCCCACCTTATAATTTGAATAATCCTATTTGGATCCATTATAAACCGAATATGAATTTATTATAAAATAATATTTCTAGCTTTTCCAAAGGTGCCCCTCACCCCTCTTATAAAAGGGAACTTCCCCTTCTCAATAATTCACACATTCAAAGCCTTTTGGTTGGGACAAACCCTGCCCAAATACTCTCTCAACTTCCCTCACTTCAACATATAGTCCTTAGATTGATCATAAATCCAACCTAAAGAGCCCTTTTGATCAAATGCAAATGAAGAACCTGAAGAAGAGTTAATATTTTCCCCACCCTATTTCAAGTTCCTTTCTTCTTCCACTTCTTCTTTATTTTTTATACCCATTATAAAATAATAACTACAATATATTATATATATTGTGATGTTATTATAAATATGGTACAACCATATTTATTATTTTATCCATCCTTTTAATGACATGGCAGCATACGTGCATACGTACGGCCTAGCGTCTCCACGTCGTGGAGTAATTGTTATTCAAAAGATTATTATTTGGATGGGTATAATACTGATATGTAATTAATGTAAATAATAAATATAACATGATAATTATTATGTATATATGATATACCATCCAATTATATGTTATTTTAATATCAAAAGAATGATATTGTCGCTCGTGCGTACGTACGGACTACCGTCTCCATGAACGCGATGAGATTCATTCCCCATCGTATCCATGAAATTAAAAATCTTATTTGATGATTAAAAATAATGTTTAAGGACTTGATATAATTCTAGATATGAATAAGATACAACCTATCCCTAAAAACACAGCTTATGTATCAAAATATATAAAATAAAATGAGTAAGTTAACACCAGAAACGATGATAATACTAAGACATTATTAACAAATAAATTTTAAAAGATCATATATGATATCATATTAATATATATGATTATTGAATAATTTAATAACAATTATTTCACCATTATACAGTAGGTTAACCTACCCTCAACCAAGGAAAAATAAAAGGTAAGGTTTTATTTCACAATCTCTTCTTTATCTGAGGTTGTTTATATGTAATTATCTACTGGGACCTCTTTATCATCCACACCCATGTTTCTTAAAAATGTATTCCAAAATATTTTTACTGTTTACTAGACTATGGGTTAAAGTCATTTATACCCTTTTTTGACTTTTTATAAAATTATTTGAAAGGAATCATTCAGTCGTTTTCCAAACAAGGTCATCTTTAACCTTTTCGAAAAATTTAAGGTAAGAATGTATTTTTTAACTAATAAGGCGGGTGAGGCTATTTTCCGACGTTATAAAATTGTCGAATCATCCCTTACAAGATTATAAGAATATTTTCATATTAAATGTTTTCTTTTTCAATTATGTGTCTTTTAAATGTTTTAGAGATTTATCTTTCTAAATAATTTTAATTAATGTCCATGTTATAAAATTGATTTTAAGGACTTATTTATATGAACAAGAATGTTTTGAAATGATAACTCTTTTCAAATATTCAATTTTGTATTGGAAAATTTGATTCAAAAATCTATTTTAAATTACTTCCTTTATAAATGTGTGACTTTTCAATGATTTCAAAAAAGAGATATTTCTCTCAAATAGTTTTGATTTCATTTATATCAATATCCTTTGATTGATTTTATGCTTATTGAAGTTGATTTATTATGATACAAAACTTCCATATTGTATTGAAAGTTTTGTGATATGTTTGACTGTGGATGTGTTATTTTTATATAATTCATGGTTTTTGGAGAAGGTATTTACATTTCGTATGCTATTTTTAATACGAATGTTTATGTAATATTTCATCCACTTCATAAGATGAATTCATTGGACTATAATGTTTCGGGTAGGGGACCAGTAAAAGTAAGCCCTCCAGGTTGGGGTCCGGTTATAGCAGACCCACCAAGATGGTGTCTGGTTATTAAAGGAACTCCTAGTTGGTGTCCTTTTATTAGAGGCACTCCGTGTTGGTGTTCTGTTATTAGAGGAACTCCAGGTTGGTGTCCGGTTATTAGAGGCACTACGGGTTGGAGCCTGGTTAAAGAGGCTCTCCGGGATGGAGTCTGGTTACAAAGGCTCTCCATGTTGAGTTCCAGTTCCAGTTATCCCTTAGGTCTTGGCACGAGGCCTTGACACAAAAATTAATGTTCGGAATTATGCATTCCATCATTATGAAAGTGGTTATTGATATTGCATGTGATTATTCGACTAGTAGAATATCCATGTGAATAAGAAAATGGAATTATTTCAATTTATTTTTTCCATGTTATGCTTAAGTTCATGTTTAAAAGGCTTTTGTTTTGGTTAAGCATTTCCTTAAATGTTTATGTTCATTTAAGAAAGTTTCTGCAATATTGTTTTCCTTTCTGAGCATCTGAGCTCACCCCTTTCAATGTTTAATTTTTCCCAGGATGTAAAAAAGTATTTTATGAATGACCTGTAGGGATAGTATGAGGGAATATGAAGACAATATTTTGTTGTATTTTTTCACATTATTGTGTAATGTAAGACTTATGAATGTATGTAGTGTTTCCAAGGCTACAAAACTAATAGGTCTTTCGAGACTTGATATTTTGTGATCATACCAATGTTATGTAATAATGCACAGACTCTGGGTAACTGGTGCTGGGGCGTTACAATTCAATCCTATCAATATAATAATGTTTCAAAGGATGTTCTAAAGAAACCTGGGATGGTAGTTGGGAAAGATAAAAATAGGTTGAATCTCCCAAAAATATATTTTTTAATGATACTAACAACATTGACATCTTTTCAAGGTTAGTCATATTTTGTTACCAGAGGAACAAAATTTTCTTAATAATTGTCAATTGTTGGAGGTGAAAAAGGAAAAGGCACTTAGTTTTTTAAAACAATTTTAAAGCTATCAAATGGGAATTCCATTAGATTCATCAAAATTGGTGTTCTTCTCATATGAAATGAATATTTTTTTTTTAATAATGTGAAATAATTCATTTTAGATTCAGTGATATTTGGAAATGATGAATCCCCATGAATAAAAAGTGTTGGATCAGTCATCATTGGGAAATGGAGGCTAAAATATAAGAAATATTTTTTATGTTGATGGGCTAAAACATAACCTGCTAACATTTCCACAACATTGTGACGAGTAAAAATTTATCCTTAGAAATGATGTCTTTTTTTGAATATTTTGGACAATTAATGATAGTTACAAGAAGCAAAAATACAAAAGGTAACTTATTTAATATTTTTTAAATAGAAAACTCTTGTCACATTAGAATGGTGGAACGAAATCAGTTATGGAATAAAATTATTGGAGACATGTTTCTGAGAATCATGATATTTTTTTAAAATAAATATAGTTTCTATGAAATTCCTGATGTGTCAACAAGAAGATATTTGTGCTGCACTATTTGTCAAAAAGGTAAAATTACAAACATAGTGTATAAAAAAGTTGAGATTGATTTCAAAAAATCCTTTTAACTTATAAATTAGAATATCTATGGTCCATTGAGGATCCTGTAAATTAATTGATATAATTAATTCATTATATTCTTTGATGAATTTACTCACATTAATTGTGTTATGTATATTAAACATAAGTCAGATTCCTAGAAAATGTTTAAATGTTTTAGGGGGAAAGATGAGTAGGAATTTGAGTATGTAGTGAATAAGATGATAATTAATAATGGGGGTGAGTATAAAGAATAATAATTCAAATGTTATATTGAGAATCATGGAATTCACCATGAGTTCAGTTCACCATACACGCCTCATCATAATGTGGTTGTTAAAAGGAAGAAAAATAGTATTATTGAAATGCGATGAACTAAGTTACATGAACATGGTCTCCCTCATTACTATTGGAGGCTATAACTGAGTACAATTGTGTATAATCAAAACCATTGTTTATATAGGAAATGTTCTGATATGACACAATATAGAAAGTTATATTGAAAAACTACTTGATTCAAACACTTAATACTTTTTAATATTCTATTCATTATAATGAATATAAGTGTAATCCCTATAAATCATGATTTGAGAGGTGAAGTAGTATTTTTTCATGGATATTCTCTATAAGGAATAGGATATAATTTTTTATAAAAGGAAATTAATTAATTTTGGATTCTGTTTTGGTGATTGTTATTGAAAAAGATAAAGATGATAAACAAACTCATAGAGATAAGGATATTGAGTAGGATAATGAATGTTTCATTAACATTTCTAATATGGATAAATTCAACTTTAATCCTACTCAAGAAGATGAATCAGACTCATCAGGTTTATGTGGTGATGGTGAATCTCAAATAACTCATCCTAAGATGAGAAAACATGTGGAGTATAAGAACATTATTTCTTATCAAAATAATAACAATCAATGAAATAATTTAGAAAATGTTATACATACTTTTTTGAATTCAAAATTCAAGATAATGAATGTGAGTGATTATTTTTATCATTTATAATGGGTTTAGGATATTAATAAATATCTTGATCAGATAGAAAACAGTGATTCATGGGAACTCTTACACAAACTAGATAACAAAAATATTATAGGGACAAATTGGGGTTTCTAGAGAATGATGAATGAATAATGTGAAGTGATAAAGACAAAAATCAATATTGGTGTGAAAATTGAACATACAAATTAATGGTGTTCAATTTTATAAGATTTTTTCTCCAATTTCTAGGTTATAAGAAATCATAATCTTTCTTGTTTTTACTACACAATGCAGTTACTATTTTTTCATATGGATGTAATGTCCGTATTTTTTAATGGGTATCTTGATGAGGAATTTTACATTAACAAAACTTGTTTCTTTTTTTTTTAAATATGAACGTTATTTGTGTAAGCTGAATAAATACATGTGAGTTCCTAACGAAGAGACAAGATCATTGTATTACAAATTATATACATGATTAAGAATGATATATTTCAATAAGAAAAGTACTGATATAAATCATTAAATCATGGAATATCATGATTTTTCCCGCATTGGGGTTTGTAGGTTGATGACATTAATTATTATAGGAACGATGAAATTTATTGTGAATGATTTCTTGAAGAGATTTAAATGTTGTTTAAAATGACAATATTGGGTGAAATGAAATATTTTCTTGGATTAAAAATCATAAAAAAGAAGAAAAACATTATTATTTATCAATAAAATTATGATAAATAACTTTCTAATAATTTTGGCATGGATAATTACAAATCAGTTTCCACATAAATTTTGGTGGGAACCAAGTATTCTAATGATTAATAAGGTATGAAAGTTGATTACCATGAGTTTTGAAATCTGATAGTATGTTCTTTATTTTTGATTACCCCAAGATCAGAAATTTTTTATGTTGTTATGTTATGTGAAATATTTCAGAGTACTCATAATAAATCAAATTTACTTGGTGGGAAAATAATTCACGTATATATCAAAGGAAAAAAATTTATGATTCGTGATTTATTCTCCTAATTTATTGACTTATTTGGGTATTCAGATATTGATTGGGTAGGAAATATTTATGACAGAAGATCCAAATTTTGTAGTGTTTTTTCCTTCTAGAGACCTTTTTTTATCTGAGATACAACGAAATCAAATTCAGTAACTATTAGCATGGATAAAGAATTGTATTTTTCATCTAATAAAAACGATACCTAATATATGTGGATAAAAACAAATTTGGTCATCTTACATGTTGATGTAAAATAACCTTACATAGTTTGTAGTATTTTTCTATTGGGATATGATAATCAAAGTGAAACCAATATTACATTGAATATAGTACAACATTCTCATTCAAAAAATATTGACAAAAAGTACCACTTCATAAAAGAGCATGTGTAGAAGATTGAATTGAATATGAAATATATTCCAACATTAGAACTGGTTGCTAACATATTCAAAAAACTTTTACCAATTGAACCTTTTTATAAATTAAGGTTGAACATGGGTGTTTAACCTATTTCATATCAAGTTTTAGGTAAGTGTTTTTTTCTCTATCATATTACTATTGAAATATTTTTTCAATGGGGATAATTTTTTCATAAATATATCATTATGTCAAAATGCATAAAGGGAGATTTATTGGTAACTTGTTACTACAACATGTAAATGTGTGAACAATTATAACTGTTTGCTAGATTGTTCATAGAAAACAAAAAAAAAATTATTCCTGGGAATTTGACAATGTGAAGACAAGAAGAGGAATAATGTTGTGGAAGATATTATGTGGAATAAAATAAAATAAGAATGAAAAGGATGAAAGATGAGAGAGAAACATTGAGGAATAAAGACAATGATGAATGTTTAGGATGTTTTTCTTGAATCACTAGTTTTGGATAGCATGGTTCTGATTTCATTTATTCATGTCTCATATAATTATTTTTCTCAAATAGGTTTAGAATTATTGATAAATATTCCATTACATGAGGTTACAATGATTAGAGATTCATGAACCTTGGTTAAAATATTAATCAAATGGGGGAGATATTATTGGAAGATGTTATCTAGATAAGGTTTTTGGGAATTAGAAGAATATACCAATAGTATTGACTTTTTTTGGTCAAGGAAAAATAATCACCTCACTTTGTATAAATGGTAATCAGGATAAATATTTTTATTTCATATATTGAACTCATAATACATAAGAATGTAAATCATATTAAAAAGATTTTTCTAGAGGAAAAGGATCATCAGACACAACTTTGGTTCAAAATGTGGTTTTGATTGTAATGTAAATGATTATCTACTTTATCATGGATCCGATATAAATATAATGATTCTTTTCTATTATGAAGTTCTCAAAAAACAAAAGTATGTTTTAAAACATGTGATGAAATAAAGAATAAATAATAAGGGAGGAAAGGTTCTTCCAAACATATTCTGGAAAATAATATTCAGGAAAATCTTATTAAAGTTTGATTGGAGAAAAATAAAAGATGTCTAGAGGAATTTGATGTTAGAATACATTCCTTGATAAATTTAAACGATGATATTGCTAATAATCAATATATTGAATGTAATAAATGATTTCATGATTATAATAATAATTTTGTGAGAGAAAGAAGTATTTGGTTAAAGATATTTAATTTTTATCATAATATGAAGAGAAAATAAGAAGAAGAGTTTTCTTGTTTAAAGTCCATTTGAAAGTGTTCTCAATGTAAGAAATAAATCATTCTTGAAGTTTCAAGAATTTTTTTACTTTGTCTTTTGCAATTGGTTTGAATCATCATAATGGGAAACCATATGTTTTTCACAAATTGATATAGATATATGTATTTGATAATATAAAATGTTAACCATAATGAGGTTATCTCAATGAGAGTTGGTTCCAATAATTATAAGGAGATGACATATATTCTCTTTTCATACATTTGGCATAGGGAATCACAATGACGAAACTATTTTTAAACATGTCCTTCCACCACAATGAATAAATTTTAATGGGAATATAGTCTTTTATGTTGTGTAGATAAATGTAGTAAAATATCTTTAGTTCTAATATGATTCCAAGTGGGTCAAGAAAAATAGTGTGACCAAATGACTTTATGATAATAAAGAAATCTTATTGGGAAATCAGAATCAATAATTGAAATCGAGTTATTTTTTATTAGTAATTATTTAGTTGAATATTTACATGTGGGTTAGGAAACCAGGATAACCATCTTAATAGAGATTCGTAAAACAGAAATTGAAATAACAAATACCTATTAGATTGATGACTTTTTTAAAAGACATAAGGAAGAAAGAGTAGAGAGGATATCTAAAATTTATGGATGATTCATGAAGTCAACAAAGGATTTCGATTTCAATGGTAAATGAATGAGTAAAATAATTATCAAAGATATATAAGGATTATTGATGTTTGAGGAAATTTGGTGAAGGGGGAAAACCTCATAATAATTTCATTTAAACCATTTTCTATTGTGGATAGAACAGGGACTATACATTGTTTATTATAATACTTGCATAATTCCCAAAAGAGGATAAATAATCCTTAAATTTTTAACTAGAAGAAGTTTTTAGATTTTTTTCTTGAATATGTTATCTAAAGAAGAAGAATGAGAAGAATAGAGGATATTGTATTTATCTGGAATTCATTTTGAGCTAGAAAAATATATATGGAAAAGCATATTGAGATTTCCAATATTAGTAATATGAAGTTCATATTTTTTTCAAGATTCATTCTACCAAAGATTATATTTTCATATTGAACATTTGGACATGGGAATCAGATTGTGAAATCAGAATATGTATCATTACTGTTTCAATAAATTTTATTCCAACTTATGGATAAAAAGATGGATAATTGATTTAAATGATCATGTTTGAAAAATTTGATCAAGAATCATGATAAATCCTTTGTTACCAAAATTAAATTACATCATTACATATTACTTGAAGTACATTTACTATTGTATTGAACACAGTCTATAAGAGTGTAAGGGAATATCCATACCCTTTTTTTGCACACAATTGTTTTTAGTGTATTTTTTGGTATTTTATTATTTACGAACCATACCACGGACTAGATACACTTGTTGAGTAGAGAACCATGTAAATTATTGTCTTCCTATGATTATTTGATTTAATTTTTTTTAATATAGAATATAATATTTAACATGACATGAATATTTTTTCTCAATAAAGGAGACCTAAAATTAAAATATATCACTAATTCACCCCTCCCCCTATATATGATACTTTTATCACTGTTGTGTGATCTTAATATTAGGTTCTAATTCTATTTCCTCATATTTGACCTCATGTGTTTAGTCTAGGGAATACTTCTATAAAAATGATTCATGGAACACATCATGTATTTATTAGGGACTTGGAATAATTTATAAAATATGATAAATTATTAAGATTATTTATAGAATATCTTGGGGTTTGATGTTCATGGGGATTAGTTTCCCATTCTTAAAAAACATTATAACACCATCCAATATAGAAACATTCAGGAAAACATGATACCCCAAATGGAATTATAAATTAGTTTTCAAATTATAAGTGTAATTTTTTTTCCTAAATTGAGTTATTTTGATGTTAGACTTGATAACCTTTACATTATTTTTTTCTCTTCTATTTTTTGGGGCCGATGAGTTTCCATTCAGCATCTTCATCCAAAAATATTTAGTGTATAACATATCATTCCTTATAATGCCTCACACGACACAATTTTAATACATGATTGTAATAAAATTATTATAGGAAAACTGTACCAATGGTCAATAATTATTCCATATACCATGAAAAGAAAGGGAGAATGACATGAACATGTATTCCATTGACTAAATAGTACTTTTGGACTGTCCATTAATTTAATGATGGAATAAAGTTCCCAAATAAACCTAAATATTAGGATCCTTTTAAAAACAATTCAATAATATAAATGTAAAATGGGGATCCCAATGAGAAAAAATTGAAAGTGTTGCATGATGAATCCCTAAAAAATCATTAATATATAGTATAATGAGTCTATTAAGATGTAAATATTATCTTATAGTGTATAGATGTTCATATTTAGTTAACTAGTAAATAGAAATCCATTTTAATAATTATTTTTATTTGTATTTTGAAATCATAATGAAAAAAATAGTAATTTCATCCCATTTAAACATTGGAACACGAGGAGGTATCATGGATTCACTAATATATTATCTCATAGCATTCAATTGTTAACAAACCAAAAATTTGGCCACATAATCAAAAATTCATGCTTCATGTTATCCCATACAATTACTCCCCCAAATAAATATACATCATTGTGCTAAGAGGGTGTATATAAAATTTTACAAATGAGATTTATCTTTAAATTCCCCTTTTAGATCTACTATATATGGAACCCAATATATCTTTCTAAATTTTGAAACACCATTTTCCAAAAAAAATTCAGTTAATTTCTTATTAGTCACAACATAAATTTTCTTTTTAAATATCTCATCATCACATTGCTAAATTTTTATAATTTCTAATTATTATGGTTTCAAAATTATTTGAAAACTGTGTGATTTATCACCATCATAATAAGTCCCATATACATTTATACTAAACTCATGAACAAATGTTCTCTCTCAATCATCATTTAGTCAGAACCATATGATATTTTCTACTCAATGCATATAATTCCAAATTTTCATTCCATCGGTGGTAGTGTATTTCAAAAATCATAATCCATTGAGTTTCTTAATACATCACCTTTTCCTCATATGGATCTCTTTCTTTGAAAATATTTATTTTATTCTTTTGTTATCTGTGTATATATCACATCATTATAGGTAGAATTTATTTAATTATTTTTTTAATGTAATGATTATAGCTACCATTACATGGTATTGGGTGGGACTGTTCCATCATGTTTCTTCAATTTACATGATGCATATGCAATAACATTATCATTTTCCACTAGGAAATATTCAAGTCCCAGTTTTGATACATTATTTATATATCCCAAACACATCATTTCTAGATGGTTGAATGAAAATTCTATCATTAAAAAATCTCTTAATTAGTTAATCAAATAATTATTCACATTAATTTGTACAATCAAAATGAACCACATTATGTGTATAATTTTGAATGGGTAATATAATCAGATCAAATTATGAATGAATAACATATACTAACATGAAAACCCAATGAAGATGCATACATTAGTTATGATCACTGGTATAAGACATTATATAACATCCACAATCTTATTAGGATCAACTGTGATTCAATCCATAAAGACAATATGGACAAAAAAGCATCCTTATGAAGATATAAATGACACTTACAAAATATAAATTATAAAATATTCATTTTAATAGTCAGAAGATTTTCTAATGTGATTTTCATGGTCCTATAACTTTTTGAATAAAGAAAAATAGCATCAATTAATACCAAAATAGAAACATCAGGGTATTGCATGAATACTATGTTCATTATATCCCTAAAATGGAGAATTAGTAAATCAAAATTATATTACTGTAAAATCAAAATGTATATGACATATTCACGAATCTATCTTTGAAATTTCATACTTATTACTCACAATTGATGATACACATAATGAATTTCAATCCCTGAATTTTTTTTTTGGAATCGTGAAGTTGATTGAATAATTCATCATTGAAATGAAGATGAAAATGCTTCATGATCATAGTAGAATTTATATATCGGTAATAAATTCATTAACTAATTGAACTATCATTCTTCTTGATGAATAAAATAAGGCCTTTCCCACGGTGAAACACTAGTTAGAATAAATTCCCTACACCATAACTTCTTAGTTGTTTCCTTAACACCACCAATTCCAACGTGGACATTCTATATAGCGTCTTTGATAATATTTTTTTAATGGCCCGAAGGCATCATTTTTAATTTTATATTTGGATGAAAGAAATTTTAAGGAGAAAGTGGGAAACCTCAAATGACTTCAAAGAAATGGATATATAACATAACCCAGAACCAAAACAAGATTACCAGAAATGCCCCTACCCAGCATCAAAATCATTATGGAAAGCCTCCACCAATGCATTGCAACTCAGCATATTGCCTCGTGCAAAGATACATGGTCTTGGTATGAATGTCTAGGCCATACCCTCTCAATCATCCAAATCCTAATAGCCATTAATATTGGAAGCTATATGCCTTGAGTTATCATATGAGGCATTAACTTATAGAATGTCTGGACCAAGCCAGCATCCAAAATTACAAACCATAAAATACTAACATGATTCAACTTTTCCAACTTTTCTGACCTTATTCCAAACAAAAATAGATAACCAGTGAACCTCCATCTCCTAGAAATAATACAATTTCCTGAAACTATCATACCCATCATCAAACATCAGTAAAAAAACAATAATCCAATTTCATCGTCCATATTTTGAAGCCAATAGAAACCATGACGAAGGAAACAGTGAGAAAATGCCACACATGACACCTTGACCTTCCAATACTAAGAATATGAATTACATTTCCCAGAACCGCCTCTATTGAACCAAGAAACAACACCAGAAAGCCAGATTGGTGAAAAAAGATGCTGAAACCTGTATTGCATCCACGGATCAAGTGCACCATCCTAAAAATTTCTTCACACCTCCCCATTCACCCCAAGACGCACATCAAACACCGCAAGAAAACAAAACATAACCTTTCAAAAAACCCTACTCCAACAACAATCGGCCTCGAATCAAAATGAAATTGCATACAAGATAACCTTAAAAATGGTCACAAAGAAGACTAAAACCAAAATCAGAAGCAAAAAAAGTTAGAGTATGAAACTCTCAGTAGTGATTCTGTAGAAAAACCTGGTCACAATCCAAACACAAACCCCATAGCCACCAACCAGGTCTCCTACAAAAAAACTGACACCTCCCAATGCATATCCTGAGACAAAACCACACCCTTAGGCTGCAACATCTGGAACATAGGTGTTGAACCCACATCACGCTGCCATGGATCTTCTATCCAACGAAAACGATTCGAGTGAAAAGACAAATAGGAGCGCTGTAAAACGCCATGATGACCGATTCCTTGAAGTTGCACGACAGAACCATGTAAAGAAGCTGCCATCACGAGCTCATCGAGAATGAGGAGAGGAGACGAGATGAGCTGGAATGATGGAAAGATGCAGAAGCGATTAAGGGAAACCCTGAATTTTCAGTCCCTTTATAGGTTTATCTTCCCCCTAGAGTATTTGATATTGATCTTTTATTTTTTGATAAAATAATAGGAAAATAAACATCACACAACATGATATATTAATATAATTACACATGAAATATATCAATTTATTCTGGTATAATATTTATTTCCTAAATGTAATGTTCACTTTCCGCATCCCTAGATTATTTTTTACATTATTCCCCCAATAACCTCATTTAGTATAGATATTGGGGGTAGACATATATATATGAATTAGATGATGATGTCTCTTCTATAAAGATATGGAATTATACATCTTCCTGGAATATAATAATACCCTTATTCACTTAATAACATTAACATCATATTTTGAATGTCATCTAACACTAATGATTATATTGATATTTCCTATATGTATGACAAAATTTATGAAAATAATTTATGATTATATTGCATAATGGTGACTTCCTAGAACATCCTTGTTGCAATGAAACTTACCTTATGTGTTTTAACTGACAACAACCTTCTTATATTAAAAGTGAAATGTTTTATTTTCATAGAAAACTAGGTTGATGAAAAAGAGTTCTCTATTCTAGAATGAAATAAATAATTATATAAATTTTAATATAGATATAATTATTATTTAATCACATCATTAGGTACATTAATCTAATATTTCATGATGTAATAATCATGGACTTATACTCTTTCCTATTATATGGTGTATTTCCCTTGACCCTTGGTGAGTTTGTTTTCATAATTCCTCATCTCACTATAGTTAAAACATTGAATAAAGTTGTTATATTTCATCAAATAATATTCATTATCCTTATGAACCTTACCTATACAGTTATAATGAAATCTCTTTCCCATCAATAATTTCCTAAGGTGAATTTCCCATAGTTTTCTGAAGGTGGATATCATCATGTTCACTTTTCCTAATTTGATGAATTCAATTTCACATGGTGTTCAGATAACGTCTTATTCAATTTATTTCCCACGAATATGTACTATTTATTGAACATATTACCACTTTTGATGGAATATAAAACAATTTCATCATATGATGAAAAAGGTTGACATATTTTTTCCCCTTGGAATCCTAGAATATGCCCTTTAATGAAATGGTTAATATTGCACTATGTGTTTCATATGTAATCCATAGAATACCTATATAAACTTTTTATAGTAAAATCATACTCTATAATAAATTTTATTCATTTTTCATTAAGTTAATAAAATTTCTCTTATATTTATTTTTTCACTTATGAGGGTAATATTTGTCAAAGAATATATGCCAAAATGATTTCCATACCATGAGATTTATTTAAACCTCCTCCAAAGTGTTTTTGGTAAATGAGCACCATTGATCACCATCTCCATAGTTATAATACACTGAAATTGAACCATTTTTATTTTCACCACACCTTAACGACATAAAAATATTCTATAGAGATTTAATTCATTGGTTGACTAATTTTGGATTACTATTCGAACAAAATGATGTGGGATTGAATTGCATAAATTCGATCAATGAATGGGTAATCATTCAGTATAATTGTTTTCTATATCAATGTAATATTATATTTCATATCTTTATTATTTTTTCCAACAATATCAATAATTTTCTATGTTCCAATACGAAAAATATTTCCTTCGTCAACTGAGAAAATATCAATGTCGGCCATGAGTATTGATAGCCTTCTTCCTTTCATGATTCATTTCTAAAGAATGGGATATAAAATATTAAATCATAAAATTATGAATTCTAAATAATAAATTACAATTCTAATAATTTTTCAATACTTAGTATAAAATAAAATTTATGTGTTGTTAACCTTAGTATCATAAACGTTATTTTGTAAGGTGTTTAGTTACTTTCATATCATTTATAATGGTTTATAATTAAAATGTAAATTATCATAGTCATAGTTCTCGGTAGTGTCTATATAGATTCACAACAAGGACTAATTTCATTCACATAGTGATGATCGAGTCAGACCAAAGGTGATCATTTTGGAGTTGTTACAACCAGGTTCATCAGTTCTAGAACCACATCTTCTTATAGTGTCTAGATCGAGGCGTATTTCTAGGAAATACCATATAATCCCTTCCTTATATAATTTTTTGGATTTTTTCTTATATTTGGCCAATAATTATATCATATTGTTATGTTCCCTAAAATATATTTTCCTTAATCTAGTTCCAAATGTTTTGACTAATACACCTCTGATACCAACTGTAGTGACTTTGTTCGATGTAACCAAGATCAATTTTCTTCATTATTACATTGGAATTAATACAAAGGGTCATATCATACAAGACTGATCAATTTATTATTTTTTGAGAACTTGATACATACATGACACCCATTTTATATTTGAAATATAAATTAAAATATATTACATAAAAAATGAAAATGAATAGTATCCTTAGAAACTCATTCAAATATTTCTTGTTCATATTGTATCTTCTTAACTTTAATCAAGGTACAAACCTTTTAGTTTTTTATTCTATTTCTTTAATTTGAAGTAGGGCATGCGCCTGTGCAGCCTATTTTGGTTCCCAAGATACTGTTAAATTATTTAAATGGGTTCTTAGAGTTTATGTAAAATAATACATCATGCCTCAGTACATTTTGTTCATATTAAAATAATTAAAAAGAATTATATGAAATAAAAAAATTAAACTAATTAAATACTATTAAAATGTAAATAAAACAAGTAATAAAATAAAAAATGGACATGTGAATCAGAAAAATAATTAAAAATGTGTTTAATTATATTATTTTTATTAATTTCCATTCTCTTTTATGTAATTTTATTTTATCATTTCCCTTTTTATTTAATTATATTTTATTATTTATTTTTTTCTCCAATATTTTTTCTTTAATTATTTGGTTTTTTCTCTCCTCTCACCTCTCCATATTCATATCTATGCATTGCACCCCCTGGTCAAGTGGTGCGCACCCCCTGGTCCGGTGGTGCGCACCCCTTCATCCTCTTCAGAAGCCTCCCACACCTTCATATATTCTCTATTTTCAACTCCATTATAATATTATTAAAGATATCAGAAAGTCTAATCATCCACACCAAGATTCATTAGATTTCATCCACTCTCTGTCATGCAATTTACTACGTAATGTTTTGACACAAAATTTGGGTTTTTCTAAAATCACTTGATTTCATTCCTTTTAGGTCAAATAAAAGTTTTTCACAGGACATGGGAGATATTATAAATATGAAGTTGGGATTCTATGATCTTTTTTTTCATTTAATTATGTTAATAAATTATTATTAATATTCTGCACATCAGTGCCAACCAGTGAATCTCAATTAAATCCTATTAATTTAATTAAAGTGAATATCGCTAAACCTTGAGACCATTGATTAATGTGAATCCTTTCTTGGTTTTATTCATTCCCTTGGACATCCATTTGGTTGTTCTGATATAATCATATTGTCTTCACCATCATAATTGACTTTTTAAATTATCAGCTATGTGTGTTTTGTGATACTTTAGGTTAATGTTTAAATTGAATAAAATTATTTAGGGTGAATTTTTTCTGAAATAATTTGGTTATAAGGTTATTTGTTCCATTATTTTACCTGAATCTTATTTCCTATACATTAACTAATAAGTTCCATGTTCTGTTTGACCAGGGTTATAACGTTGGAATTTATTGGTTACATAATTGGATATAATTATGAATTATTTCTATGGGATATAGGTAGATGTGGATATCTTATTATTTGAATGTAATTGGGATGGTGAGAGAACATGGGTTTCGTAATGAGAACACACAATTGGACTCATCATGATTGAGAGGTTATAACATAATATGCACTAGGGAAGAGATGTTTTAGGCTTTCCAGGCTTGGGCTCCTTGGGTATTCACATATTATTTGGTGACACCGGTTCCATAACGGGAAAACGAGGATGGACCCATTAGTAAGATGGATATGTTAATCCCTGGTTGAGACTCAAAACCTTATGTGTGATTCATGGTATGGAATCATGGGCACCATAACACAAGCGATTCATGTGATTCTAAAATGGATATCCCTAGATTGTCTTATTGACATTGGATAACTGATTATATATACCATAATGATTCCATTTGTAAGGGCTCGGAATTTATTTATATATTAATCATTTTTATATATAAATGTGTGTGATGAATTTATTGATATTCCATATAGTTTCCTTATTCCGTATGATACTCCTATATTGAATTTAGTGCACCTAGTTTTGAAATTGTCATTAAAACCCAAGACAAACCACAATCTTGGGGGTATTCCTTTTTATTTGGTTATTCATATAACTATACCATTTCTATATATTTATATTATAATTTACCAAGTATCTGATTCATAATTCAGACTCAGGTCGAAGAAGGTGGTATGGGATGTGGGTGTGCATGAGAACTCAGACCAGGTTATAATTATTTGATTATTTAAACTGCTTACATTTTTTATACATTGAACAATTCTCTTTTATTAATATATTAAAAAGAATGGTATAGATACTTTGGGTTCCCTCCATCTAATATTATATCTATACCCCTTACAATCACTATTTGGTACCAAAGTAGACATTATGTTATCAGGTATGGATACAGGGAAGGTTTCCACTTCTGATGCTTGATTTCTTGGCTATTTTAGATGAAGCGATGGGGTAGAGGATTGATCATTGCTTGAGATACCGTGTGGTTATTTTTATTTTTCTTTTTCAGTTTTTATTATCCTAAATTATATGGTGGTGACCCATACCCCAACAATTTTATTTATTTACATTTTTAATCATACATTGACACAACTATGGTTTATGTTATTACATTTCAACTTCCACTTTTATTATATATATTTTTTCTGTGGGGTCATTTATCTTCCTCTACTACTATCTATTTCTTTTCTTATTTATTTTCTACATTATTGATTATATTATTTTGTTCGTCCATGATATACCTTTTTATTATGACGGAATAGACTTCCAACAGACTTACCCAAGGCCCTCACTACTAGTCTGAAGCCTCTGGAATTTGGAGAGATGTGCTTGTGGTCTTGTGGCCCACTATATCAGGGCTCGTTTTTAGAGGTACATAGGGTAGGATGTTACAAATTGGCATAAGAGGGATTCTTTTTTCTTTTTTCTTATTGTATGGGTTAGAAACGAGTGTAAGATATATGTATTTATATCATACCGTATACTTGGATGTAGCGATCCCATGTACTGCGGAAACCTAAATTTCTTATGTTAGGATATGAGTTATTGATTATTCCATTTATTGTTGATACAACTTAACTGTTGGGTGAAACTGTTGTTTTATTATGTTACCGCTTTTTTAATTACTGAGATGATAAATTATGATTGTTATATCATGATGACATGAGGTCATTTCATTGACATAGATCATATTATGAACCTTATGAATCTAAATGACATGCATATTTCCCTACCATATCTACTTTCATCATGAATATACATGTTTTCATGTGAGTGATTTTTTGTTTAGTTGTAACATTTTACAATACTTTTTAAATATAAATATTATATGCATACGATATATTAATATTAAATGGTCACCTGATGTGGGAATGTTAGACTTTGACTGGACCTTTTTTGGGAAGAGTTGCACCATCTCTTTTCATGCTACTTCTTGACATTTTTACCTTATATGCTATATAATATCATATAACGTTTCTGTATTCCAATTTTAGAGCATTTCAACCATGATTTTTTCATGTTTTATTCTAGGAGAGTAGTGTTTAGAACATTCCATAGTTGGTAGTTATGGAGTAACTTGTAGTGACTTAAATGGTACCTCCTCCTGATATTACACAGATCGTCGATGCTAGGTTCATGGATAGTCTTCTCATGTTTATGAACTCATTTTAGAATGTGCCTAGGCTATCCCAAACAATTTATGTCATTAAAAAAGATTTTCTACAACAAAATCCTCCCACATTCTTGGGGGAGGGTGTTCCAAATGTTATAGAGTCACAAATTGATGATTTAAAATTGATTTTTAGCATCCTGAGATGATCTTAGAGTGGAGGGTGAAATTGCTTGACTTTTGGATTTGTGACTCCACCAAAAATTTTTGGGATGCCATTTTTCTATTAGAGATACCTCGAGATATGTTTTGGGAATTCATCCAAACAAAATTCTATGATTGTTTCTTTCAGTAGACATTGAGAGAAGATCACTCCAGAGGGTACTTACATCTTCAATAGGGCTCTATGATAGTGCTGGAGTGTTATACTCATTTCACTGAGCTCCATCATTTTTCTCCATCTCTGACTAGCGATAACATGACGTCTGCATGACGCTTTGAGGACCGACATGGACATGCTATATGCTCTTTGGTGAATGTCTTTCAATTTGAAAACCAGTACAAATATCATGAATTTGTATCTAATTACCGAAACAAATTGTAGGTAATATGATCATGTGAGCCAGTGTGGTTTAGTTTCATAGCATGTTGATGGTTCTACTTGCAGTAAGAAGTTCCATGTTGAGGGTTCACATGGGAGAAATGACATCCATATGTTATGTAATGACAGCTCTATTGTATGTAATATATATGTGGGGAATAGCCATAAAAAGCATTAGTTCCCGAGAAACCCATTGGAGTGTCGATATTAGGACAATATTGATCACCTTTAGTGTTTCTTCCATTTATTTCCATCAACATCCAGTGTCAGATGTTTCTTACTAGCACCTCCATCCGGTATGGGATTTATGGCTCCATAGTCATCTTAATGTTCATATTCTACTGGCCAATCAATCCAAATAAGAAGAGGTTGTGGCTGAGGCCATTAGGTTCGTGTACATCAGTATCAGCAAAGTGGTCCTATTTAGGCTAGTTATGAGGAATCTCAAGGTTGAGGATCATTCCATATATATGTATTGTAGCCAGCTCTAGTAGAGTAGAGTCCAAGCCATCATTGGTTAGAGGTACTATCCTTATGTCATCTACTTGAGTTTCATTCCTCTTTGATAGAAGTTCTTTACATGCTTTCTTATTTTCTACAACTAAAGAGAGTTTTGGTTTTTTCATCGATCAATTCTGCAGCATTATATCACTAGACACTCTTTCGGGGTTCTGAACATTGGGAATACTATAGTCCCAAGATTTCCCCTTAAGGTAGGTTGGTACAATTTCTTATCGAATTTCTACATCCTTGACATGACCATCCTTGAATTAATTCTTGGTTTTGACTAGCTCAATATTTATCATTCCCAAGTGGATTGATATCACTATAGAGTGTAATTTATAATAGTTGAGGGAAAAAATTTTATACACATGGGATGATGGGATATCTAGGCAGACCCAGCAATACCCAAGCGTTCTGGGTGGGTATGGGGACAACTCAGCTACCATGCCTCTTTATGAGAAATTAAGAAATATATTCAGTGGAGTTTCCTCCCATTATAGATCATTTCAGGGAAGTTTTCCCTAAGAATTTTTCCATATTACCTCATGTGAGGGAAGTTGAGTTCAGTAGAAAGCTAGTCCCAAGTGTAGAACTACTATCCATTCCTCCTTATAGGATTGCATCGACAAATCTACATGAACTTAAGAAGCAGCTTGAATATCTTGGGGTGAGGGGTTTTATAAGAACCAGTTCATCACTATTGGGTTCATCAATCATTTTCTCCAATAACGAAGATTGTACCCTCATATTGTAGGTGAATTTTCATCGCCTCAATCATCTCACTCTATAGAATTGATATATGTTTCCTCGTATAGATGAAATATTCTAATAGCTCTGAGGAGAAACTATATTTTTCATGATTGATCTGAGGTTAGAATATAATCAGGTGTATTTGAGACCATCAAATATACCACATAACACTTTCCGATGTAGTTACGATTTGTATGAGTTTTTGGTTATGTTGTTCAGTGCAAATAGCATGTCATTAGTTTTCATGGATAAGATGAATTGGGATTTCCAATCATACCATTATACCATTGTGGCGACCTTCATAGATGGTGTCATGTTTCATTGGTGCTAAAAAAATGAAACCCAAATGTAGATCGTGATGAGTACACTAAGAGATAACAAAGTAAACATAAAGATCAGTACATTCCATTTCTGGTTCAATAGGGTTCACTTCATGGGACATATCATATCCCAGGTAGGTGAATCAGTTGACTCAGATAAGGTGAGACCAGTGGTTTCCTAGGAGTATCCATTTAATTTTGTTTTACTAACACTATATCTTAGTAATTTCTGGCAATTACAGATGACTCATCTGGGAAATCTCCCAATTAGTAGTGCCTCATATGGTGTCGAATAAGAAAGGTGTCCAATTAGTCAGGTAACAAGATTGTGAAAATGTTTTCATGTGTGAAAAGGTAGAATCAAAAGAGATTTGATCCTGATTCTCATAGATCCAATAAGATGATATACTTTTTACTTTGATGCTTCTAGAATCGGACTGGGTGCAGTCCTGATGCAAGGTGATAGAGTCATGTCTTATGGATCCCACTAGGTGAGGCATCATGAGAAGAATAATCCTACTCAAAATCTCCAATTAGAAGCTGTGGTTTATGCTCTATAATTTTGGAGACACTAAATTTTTTGAAAAAGGTTTATTGTTTACACGAATAATAAAACCTTGAAAAATATATCCACATAGGGAGACATGAATTATAGGTAGTGTAAGTGGGTCTAATACATATAGTCATTAGACATTGAGCTTTCTTATGCACATGGTAATGGTAATGTCATGGATGATGCTTTGAGATGCAAGATGTAGACACAACCATCCAGGAAGGCATTAGTTGGTGGAAGATGTTGGACTTGTTTCCTGATATATATACAGAGGTTAATAATTATCATGGATAATCAGTTCTTGCATCTCTTTTAGTGATGTACTCTATTCTAGAGTGAGCCCACATACGATTGTTATCTTATCCATAGGGGCTCATTTTGTGGGAAAGTGTTACAAGAGAAAACATGCCTCTTGGTTGGGTTCATGACACTAATGAATCTATTTTTTAAAGTGACCTTGTATTAGTCCTTTCTGATATTTAGGAAGAGTTGATGAGGTCATCTATGCCTCAGATTTTATTGTTCATCCTATACTTACTAAGATTTGTAGATATATGACTCATCAATACTGGGGGAAAAGTTTGAAAAAGGAAATAGGAAGTCTCATTACATGGAGATCCATCAATCAGTAGGTGATGGCAGAGAACCTACGACTAGCTAGGATTATACATCCTCATTCCATTCTTTATTTGAAATGGAATGACGTTACAATGGATTACATTATAGGATTTCCCAGATCTCCTTGAGGCAGTGATGTAGTGTAGGTGATCATCGATAGGTTGACCAAATTCATACACTTCCTATATATCTGAGAGACCTTCTCTATTGATGAGTTATGAAGACATTATATTTGAGAGATAGTTAGACTTAAATTCATGCCCCTATCAATCATGTCAGATGAAGAAAACCATTTCACATTGCAATTCTGGTAAGGGTTATATAAGGCATTGGATTCATAAGTACTTTTGAGAACTGTATATCACCCCCAAACTAATGGGAAATCTGAGGTGCCATTTGGGTGTTACAGGATATGTGTGGGCATGTATAATTTATTTTTGTGGCTCTTGGGAGAAACATATTACTCTATTTGAGTTTCCTATATAAACTTATTCAAGATCACAATTAAAAAGGATCCATATGTGGCCCTTTATGGAATACCATATAGTTCACCTCTATGCTAGCTCAAATTAGACAAGTCTACTATTCTAGGTCCCCAATTCCTTTAGAAGACTTCAGAGTTTTTCTGTCTAATTCAAAAGCATATGGCTACATCTCATTATAAACAGAAGTCTTATACCAATCTTTATTGCAATCCTTTGGATTTTTAGGTGGGGTATCAGGTCTTTCTATATGTTTTAATAAGTTTGTGACACATGGGAATCAGGAGATAGGGAAATATATCTCCATGATATGTTGGTCCATTTGAGACAGTGGAGATAGTTTAGATCGTATCATATCATTTTTGTTTCCTCATAGCTATCGTTCCATGAAAAATTTCATTGATGTATCTCAACTTCAACATTATCATCAAGACACGTCTCATTAATTTGATACCGACAACATCGAGCATGAGGTAGATGCATCTTTTGAGGAGTTTCGGATCTATATCATTGACCATAACATGATGGTTCTCTGAATAAGGTCAATTCCTTTTGTCCTGGGGGTTTGGAAACACAAAGTCATTCAAGACGAGACCTAGGAGCAGAAGACTGATGTACATGTGCAGTGGCCAGAAACTTTTTTAGATGATGTTCCACTACCTTTGGAAGAGAAACTTGGGGACGAGCTGTCTTAAGGTGGAAGAAGGTTTGTAACATATCATATTTTATCAAGGAATGGTCAATTTTATTTTTTAGTATATTTCCTTAAAGTGGCCCAGGGCGTGCATTCACCCAACCGATTGAGGGTCCCAAGAAGCTGTAAAATTATTTAAATTAGTTCCTGAGGTTTGTGTAAAACAATACGTAAAGACATAGTGAAATGTGTTTGGTTTAATGTAATTAAATAGAAATAAAATTAATAAAAATAAATTTAAATAAATTAAAAGAGATGAAAAAGTAATGATTAGAAATAATAAAATAAAAAGTGGACATCATAAGAGTAAAAATAATTAAAAATGGTTTTATCCATTTGATTTATAAAATTCCCTTTCCTTAACATTTTTTTATTTTATTGTATTTTTTTTCATTTAGTTTTTCATTTTTTTATTTTTTATTTTTTTTCTATTTCCCTTATTTCTTTCTTTCTTTTTTCATTCTCTCTTATCTTCTCTCTCATTCCCTTTCTGTTTGTTGCGCCCCCTAGCCAAGTGGTGTGCACCCCTTCCTCTACTTAAGAAGCTTGCTGGACCTCCATAACTTATATGTTTTCAATGTTATAAGATGCTCAGTGAAGGTCTCAGTAAGGATAATCATTTGCCCTAATAATCATTGGGTTTCATAAAATCTCCATCGTGAAATCTAATGTGGATGTTATTTACTATTAATTGGGGATATTCTAAAATCACCCAATTTCATCCATTTTAGGTCAAATCGAATGTTTTTGTGGGACATGGGAGATACCATGACTATAAGGTAAGGATTCTTATGATCATTATCATCATCTTGTGGCGTTATTCAATTCACATCGTTATGTTTCGTGTTGGTGCCTACCGATGAATATCAATTAAAGCTTATTAATTTAATTGTTATACTTAACCATGACCCTTGAACCTTTTCATGATGTAAAAACTTTTTATTTTTTCTACATGACATTTGAAAACCCTTTGGATGTGCCAACATAATCAACCTATCTTAACTTTTATACTTGTTCTTTTAAATTACAAGTTACATGTGTTTTTGTGATACATTATGATGATATAAAAATTGAATTAAACAATTTAGGGTGAATTTTTGGCTGAATGATTTGTTTATAAGATTTTTAATGACATATATTATCTAAATTTTGTAGCCTCTACCTATGTTGATAAAATCCATGTTCATATCAACATGATTTATGATGTTGGGATTGATTAGCTACCTAAATGGTAGTAGTTATGAATGATTTCTCAAGAATATATGTATATGTGCCTCTCTTATTGTTTTTATGTAACAGAGATGGTGAAAGAAAATGGGTTCCATATTAAAATCCCACAATTGGACTCACCATGCTTGATAGGTTACAAAATGAATCACTAGGGAAGCCATGTTTTAGGCTTTCCATGCAAGCCCCATGTAATTTCACATACTATGGAGTGACATTGGTTCCCTAAGGAGAATCCAATGATTGAACTACTGAAAAGTTTTCTATGACAAGCCTTAGTTGAGTCTCAGTTTCTTATGGGTGATACATGGAACTGACTCATGGTTACCATT
Source organism: Viscum album (assembly GCA_963277665.1). Classification (NCBI taxonomy): domain Eukaryota; kingdom Viridiplantae; phylum Streptophyta; class Magnoliopsida; order Santalales; family Viscaceae; genus Viscum; species Viscum album. The sequence goes on along the minus strand of OY728129.1, from coordinate 405,240,316 downwards.
CCATAAGTTATACCTTAGATTATGAAATGGATCTCTCTTGACATACTTGGTGGAATTAGATAATTTATTGGATGTATCATATCGATATCGCCGAGAAGGGTTCAGACTCCACCTCTATGTTTGTCATTTTTTAAAATAAATGTGTGTGATGCTTTTATGGATACTACATATAATTTCATTATTCCATGTTATATTTCTCTAGTGTATTTAGGGAACCTAGTTTTGACATATAGATTATACACCAACCCACATGAAAAGCTTGTGGGTATGTGCTTTATTTGGTCAATCATATTTCTCTCACCATGATATATATTTATATTGTTCTTTACGAGGAATCTCATTAAGACTTCCTACACTGGCCGAAGTAGGTGGTATTGGATGGGTGCCCTCTTGGAAACCCAGACAAGGTTACAATTATTTTATTAATTATACTAGTTTCTTTTATTTTATTTTGGAACACTGCTATTTTTTACTACATGAAATGGAAAGGTATAGGTACATTGGGTTCCGACCTACTAATATTATATATCACACCTTGTTAAAGAACCATTTGGTAACCATGTAGAATTTATTTTCATAGGTTTGGATATAGGGATATGTGCCACTTCTGATGCTTGATTAATTTTCTATTTTTGGTGGATCTTTGGGGGAGAGGACCATGCCTTGCTTGAGATTCCATGAAGAGGATTCTATTTGGAATTTTTAGGATTTATTAGCATACATTCTATGGTTCTATCCCATACCGTTGTACTTTTATTTATTTACATTTGGAATCCTACATTGGAATCATCATGGTATCAGTTATGAAATTTAGCTTATGTATATATTATATATTTTCTGTTGGGTCATTTAGCTACTTCTACTACTGTGAATTTATTTTCCTATTGCTTAAGCTAATTATTCGATTATATTATTATCTTCCTCTATGATATACCTTTTTCCAATGATTGAATAGTCTCCCCATGGACTTACCCAATCCACTCACTGGTAGTCGGTAGCCTCTTCTGTTTTGTGAGATGTTCTTGAGTTCTTGCGGCCCACCATACTGGGGCCCCATTTTTTTTGAGGCTCTTGGGGTGGGATGCTACACATATCACAAGGAAAGGGAAAAAATAAGTTTGAGATCAAATTATTAGTTTGGTTTAAGTATGGTTGAATATATCATTAATCAATAATATTAATCAACATGAAAATGTCAATAAGTTAACACACATTCCATTACATTTAGAAAATGCCAATCATAATTGTATAAGGAATAATCAATATAGAAAGGTAAATAACAGAACCCCCATTCCATTTAATTTATAATTTGGATATTACAATTATATATGGAAAAATAAATATGTTACGATAAACCACTATAAACACATTCCATTTAATTAATATCATGAGTACCATAACTAGATTAGGAATAAACAATATGCAACAGTTAATAACTGAACATATATGCAATTTAATTAATGATCTTAGAATGAAATTATTCCAGAGATAATTTCATTTTGAAAATATTGTGGATAAAAAATACAAATGAATTTTCAGTGAAATAAATAAATTATTGTTGGACTTGATGATATCAGGAATCGTTATACGTTTCCTAGAAATAACATTCCCCTAGATAGTATAAAACTAATCAATATAACCCCATAAGTTTTGGAAAATAATTTTTTCTATTAATAACTATCATAGTATAAATGGATATATTATTTTGGGGGTCCAAATTTAAATACATTTTTAATTCATTCCCAATATATCACTTAATTTTTTTAATTAAGAAATTAATATTTCTTATAAACAAGTATCTATATTGAGTAAAGGATACAGATTTATCAATATTTCCATATTTAATCAAATAATGTTAATAATTTACACCATAAGTAATAATGGTATATGTTTATGGAATGAATAACATCCATCATATTAGAATGTGAATATTTAAGGTAAATTTTATCTCCAATGTAAATTTATCAAAAAAAAAATATTATTTCAAGGCGATGTTAACAATTACAAAAGAATGTAAGATTGTATAATAACTTTTACCACATAGCAATTATCAATTAAAATATTCTTGTATAAAAAAATTAAAATTGAAACATTAAATACCAAAAATTAAGAATAAATCATGATATTAAATTTCCAGAGGATAGTATATACTCTAAAAAACTGGTGAATAACAATACAATATGCCTCAATGATGGAAAATTGGGAAGAAGTCACATACCCTAAGTTTGAATCATAAAAAAAACTCTATGGCTTATTGGATAATTAAATTTTGATAATTAGTTACATTAATATTAAACGATTTTCAAGTTTACTATTCATATTTATTTCACCTTTTCCCATTTTTTACAAATAAAGAATAAATTATGTTTACATATCGTGTTTTGATGATATTTTAATTATGTGATTCAAATTACTTTGGTAGGATGACAATTGATGTAACATGTTATTAATTCAATATCATTATAATAGTAATCATAAATTAATATCCATATTTATAAATAAATCATACATTTAATACTAATCATGATATACAATTTTGATAAATGATGAATTCTATGATCATGGGGATTATAGGATGTACATATGCAAGAGTAACATCAACATCATTTAATGATCATTATTGAAAGGTGGTATACAATAATTTATCTTAATAAAAATTACAATAATATCATAAATATCATACTAAATCTTTATATAATCTTATATAAGTTTCACATCGCTTCATGAAGGGGTAGTCCACCTATACACAAATAATGTTTCCATATTTCAGTGAGTGAAAAGGAAGAAAGGGAAGGATACATTTTATTTTCACAACAATAAATATTTCTATAATATAATATTTATTTTATTTATATCAAAAATATTAATTAACTTTATCCTTATCTCCTTCTATGTAAACTGTTAGTGGAAGATGAATCAAATCACTTCGTGAGGCGGTAGTCATCCATACACAAGAGCGACGTTATGTTATCCCATATATAATGTAAAGAACAATGGTATATATCATATAACGATTCCATAGGTTTTATAATATTTTAAATATTATTTATATACATTATATCAATCAAAATACCCAACCATGTTATGTGGTAATGGAAAAATGAATGACATCATTTTGTGATTTGATAGTCCATTGTTACATGAATGATTGTTTCACAACTCATTCAATGGAATTTGGGATGTTTGTATGTTATGAACATAAAATTACTTCATATCCATATATAGGATATATTGGTTATATTATAAAAACATAAATAAATATAATTTTAATGAGGTTGGAGAAAAAAATAAAAAACACAGAGTTATTAATTTCACCTCTTCTCGGACGACCTCTTTAGAATTATAACTAATGTATTATAAGAGAGGATTTAGAATAGAAAATGATTCTAGAATTATCTAATTGAATTTTGGAGGTTATTTGGGTAGGTATTGGACAATAAAAAATGGTTTTAATGTATAAAGGTGAGATAAGAGGGCGAATCATTTTATTATTGAGTTGAGTAGAAGAGTTGTAATTTTATAAAAGAAAAAACTGTACCCTTGATTTTGACCATGGAACAAGCATCTAAATAAGATTATTTTGGATCTTTATAAATTATATGGTTTAAATATTTATGAAAAATATATTTTAGAATAAAATTAGCCATTTTTCCCTATATCCTTTTATTTTACCCATAGGTAAATCCATTAATTCTTTAACAACAACAATTGATTTTTACTATTTTTACTTTTCAATTTTGTCAAAAATTAATTCTAAATTTTTTTATATTATATGTAATGATTATTATAATTTTGGAGACCAATTTTACAAATACTATTACAAAATTGTAAAATTTTAATTTAAAAATAGATCATCATTGGTGAAGAGAAAGAGGGGTTTCAAAGAGAAAATGTTAAAAATATTACAAATGTTTTTATTTAAAAATTCTGAATGAAAATATTTACACTTAACTAAATTTGATTAATATATATATATTCGAAATAAGGTTACTTATATAAAATTTAACATATAATTTATCTTTTCAAATAATTTAAAAGTAAATGAAATTTTAAATTAAAATTCAATAACTATCATTATTAATTAAAAAGTAAAACATTTTGGGAAAATAAAAAAATTATCCTAAAAAGGGACTGAATTGTATCAAATAGATTTTCAAAAATTTATTAATAATAATTTTAAATTATTTGTAGGAAGTGTTACAGAAATTTCTCATTGAAAAAATATATCTTATTCCTAAAACATTTCTTTTTTTTTCTTCTCATAAATGATGATTATTTTTTATTTATAATCAATAGATAAAAATTCACTTGTATAAAGAATATATTTTTCATAATTTTATTAGATATATAATTATCATATAATTTAATATATACGTCATAATGATCATTTTTAAATACTATTTTAATTGTGTCTCATGTTTTGTTGAACCATAGTGTTGTGTGTATTACAAACTATCAATAATATTAATATTTTTCCACATGAAATAAATTGTGAAGTATTAGGGCATAACAAGTAAAGGGAAAAATATTTAAAATTTTTTCGTAATAAATTTAATTTCAGTGAGTAATAGTTATTTAACTAACATAATGGTTTAGAGGATTACATAATGATGTTTTGTGGATTCCAATCTAATATTCTTCATAATGATCATTTCTTGATTAGCAAGGTAACTCCTTAAAATATATATAAATTATATTTAAATTAAATTTATTCATCTTCATTAAATAATAAAAATTTAACTTTATCAGAAGTGGAATCTGATATTTTTTCTATATAATAAATGATTGGATATATATAATGATTTGAAAAAAAAGTAATTAAAGACCAAATTTTTTGAGGGAATATGTTGATAATGTTTGAGATAGGGTTTAAAATCATTCTATATATGTATCAAAATATTACTATGATATTAATAATAATGATTTTAAAGTCTTAAAAATAAATAAAAAGAATACTAAACTCATTAATGAGTATAATGTTTCTAAAATATATATTTTTTGGTTTGTTATATAATTTAAAATTATATAAGACATAGAACTGTTACTGGAATATAAAAAAAGGAAAATATTATATTGAATGCATAAATTTATTGTTTAAATAAACTTTTACCTAAAATTAAAAATGGTACAAATTAGTTTCAATATTTGAATAAAAAAATGAATCCTCAGATGAATAATTCGTCATATTTTTGATAAAATAAATAGAATATGTTATATGAACAATCATTTTGTACATAGGTAAGAACCATTCTATTCAAAATTCTATCGAAGTAGAAATTGGAAGAAAGAATATTCATTCAATACATTTCAATATCTTGGAAAAGAAATATAATAAATTATTAATGATATTATGATTACAAAACATAAAGTAGTTCCATATATATGGGATCCAAGATTCATATTTTGTAACATCGACAAACCCAAGATTGTATGGCTAAGAAACTCTTATCCATGATTTCTCTATGAAAATAGGATTTATACCTATATATTAAACATTTGTTTCATGAACATATATAGTTTTTTACATATGACTTGATAAAAATATAATTTCTAGAAATTAAAAAATTAAAGGGATGAATATCCGTCTTTTTTTACAATGTGCATGGTGAAATATTTGTTATTGGAATTATTGTTTGTATTATCAAGGCATTAATTTATAATATTAATTCATTTCTTGGTTATTGCCACAACTTCATTTTAAATATCCAAATATGTTGTTATTGTTAATCTGTGAAATTTTTGAATGATAAATGTTCCATTAAAAGTTGTATAGAGTGATCACTTTATTTATGAATCCCTAATATTAATAATTAAATTAACTATATTTTGAAGTCAATATTTAATTCTCTTGAATTTCCTGATATTTTAATTATTTAGAGTTTTAGAAAATTATTCCACAACTCATTTATAATAAAAAATTATATATAAAGTAGATATATCCAAGTTTTTTCATTTTTACCATAATATAGAATAGTTAAGATATAGCTTGATTAATATTCATGGAAAATAAAAACAACAATCAGCATGAATTCAACCATTCCATTACCCATCTGGAAATTCCGAGAAATAAATTAAATACACGGACTAGAGTAAAATAAAAATAAGGGTAAAAAAAAGAAAAAAACTGACAGTCCAATGAAAGCTTGAATACTCATATAATGTTTACCATTTTCTTCTATGTTTTTTTAGAAAATGAAATATTACATTTTAAATTGAAAAAAAACCAAAAACCTTTTCCAAGAAAATTATGAAATCCCATATAAAGAAATTAATACTCAATTATGTGTCTTAGAGATTCATATTAATAAGACTTACTCGAAAAACATTTAATCGGAATAACTATACAACCAATATCCAACATTATCATTACACAATTAATTAGAGAGATATAATACGTGTAACCCTTCATATAAGCTTCATCAGTCTCATTTAATAGCATTAATGGAGAACAAGGACTCTTATAAGATATATTGGGCCCACCCATTTATCATGATTAATAATGGGGCTCAATCATTCATATATGTTATTCTAGGCTCCCCTGTGATCTATAATGGGGCTTAACCCTTAGTATATGTTTTATCAGGATCAACAGTTTCATATAATACTCAAGTAACATTTTATTAATAAAACACATTCATCATAAAATACATTAAAAAATTATCTTAAACCATTATGAAAAAACATTTGTTAAAAGGATTTTAATTTAAGACCAAAACACAATTTTCAATGAAAAATGTTTTCTATATCAAAATAAGAATATAAGTGAAATATAGTTTTTCATTTAATATTACACATAGTTCGTAAATGGAATATAAAAATAAAATAATTTCCAAGGAATCAAAAAATTATTTGTCTATATATACGTTAAGAATAGAAATTACTTTTGTCATTTTCCAATTGTTCAATGTAAATCACTTAAAATGATTCATTTTCAAAGCTGTGTAAAATAATTAAAAATAAATATATAAAATGTAATTTATAAATCTTTTATTTCCATATAAAAACATTAATAATTATTTCAAAAACATGTAAATAGATGAGAAATAGTAGGAAGGAAGACCATAAGTGATGATTCTTTTTAAATGAAAACACATATATCACATAGAAAACACTTGAATCATAAAAATAATTATAGAATAGAATTATAAAGAATATTGGATATCATGAGAATATATTTTTTCATGATATAACATATAAATGTTGTTTTATATACAATATATAATAATAAAGGATTTTGAAATTAAGATATTTCTTAATGAATGGAAATTTAGACGATATCTTATACCGTGATTTTTGGTCATCAAGTGTGTCTATATCTTTTTAAATAATATGAATCTATTAATTTTTTATATTCATTATCAAAATTTCAATTTTATTATTAGATTCAATTTACTAATTCACAATTTATATATAGTTACATATACAATAATGTTTAATTAATATTTTTTTCCCATATTCATCTTATGGGTCAAAATGAAATTATTAGATTGAATTTTGAAAAAGTGTACATTATTTGATCATATCAAGAGTAAAAATCATGATATATTATTAATACATATAAATTAATTGTTCTATTTTAAATATTCATTGGATATTTTTATAAAAAATGAATCAATGTTACTATCATGGTGAAGGTAGTTCGTACGTACATATGAGTAATATTCCCATTTTACGTTGATCATTATGAAATGATGGTCAGTAAAATTTACCTTTAAATAATAATAATTATATAATAAATAATATATATTTTAATTATATATATCATTTTTTTTGATTTTTTGTTGGAAATAAAAGGGAAGTACATTTCTTCTAGGAGGTGGTAGTCCACACATCCATGAATGATTTTATCACATTTTTAGTGTTTGAAAGTGTAATAAGAATAAATATTATATATCAAAAATGACAATTATTTCATTAAAAACATAATTATGTATGGTATATCATATATTTTCATTACATTTACACTTATTCCATTCCATGTAATATGGTAGTTAAAAAATTGTTCACAACCCATTGCGAGTAGGTAGTCCGACTTATAAATGAGCGAAGTTATTCTATCACAAACGATATGTAATGTAAAATGGGCATATATGATGTAATAAATAAATATTTATTTGGTACGTTATATATTATAAATATAATATATAAAAAATATTTATCTCATAATTCACAACTATTAATGGTGGTAATGAAAAAATGAATGACATCATTTTATAAGGTCAATGTCCTTCACACACAAAATTTACCAATCTGTAACCCATTTGATGGAAGTTAGTGTGGAGTTATGTTGTAATCAAAAAATAAAAAACAATCCAATATTTTATAGATTATGGTTAGTATATAATAATGTTATAAGAATAATTTAATTGGTTGGAAGGATACAAAAAATGCATGTTGATGAACGTGACATATTCTTCGTGAAACTCATTTTGGTTTGCACCAATGGGTTCCTTGGTTTTCATCCTTTCTAAAGTGAGGATTATAGGATTTTGGGAAAGACTAATGGGGTTTATATGGGATTTTTTTTCTAAAAGTAATTGGTTTTATGGTGTGATGTTATAGGTATAGTGGGTTGCCACTCATAAGTGAGGGAGATGACACAATTAGCATTTTAAAATGATTTAAGGTGATCCAATGTTTTTACCTTAAAAGAGTATTCCATAACACAAAAAATTAGATCCTGGATGTTTAATGGTTGAAATATTTACATAAAATGGGTTTTTGAAATGTTTTTATGTCACTTTAACCCTTAGTTCAAAATTTTAGTGTCTTTGTAACATGTTTTTTTTAAATACAACAATTAATTGTTAATTTTTTCACTCAATCTTTTGATAAAGAAACTATTTTGGAATTATTATACATTATAAATTATTATTATATAAAAATTTTTATGTATTTTTTCATAATAAAATAACATATGTTTCCAAAATTAATATAAAATTATTCCCACAGACGAAAAAATGGATTTTAATGTGATAATGTTAAAACGGTTACTATGTTTTTATATAAAAATTCAGTTTAATGTTTATTCCAAAAAACTATATTCAATTAATAGGTTAATAATTTAAATAACTAAAATTTAAATCTAATTTTATATTTAAATTACCCATATAAATTATTTATACAAAAGCTTAATTTCAAATGAAATATAATTTTTCTCAATATACATAAAAAATTGAATGTTCTTAGAAAAATACAAAAAAACCACCCTATGATATTTTTTAAAAAATTAATATTTAAGAAATTAAATTTATTATGTCAAATAAAATTTATAAATATTTCATAATGTAGTTCTAGAAAAATTCCAATATTTAAAGTTTTCAAAAAATATTTTTAGAAAAATTTATCCTTTTATGCATAAAAATGGATTGGAGATTATATAATCAAAATAAAATATATTTAATTAGTGTTAAAATATTTAGTTTTATACAAAATATATAATTTTTATTAATTAAATTCTAAAATATTGGGGTTTATAATCTAATTGTACAAAATACTGTTGTATTCATTAAAATTATCTTTATGACAATAACTCTTTTTTTCAAAAGGGTTACATCTTCCTTTATAATTAATTGGTTTGTGAGGAATTCATTTAATAAACTTGTGAAAAAATATGTTCATAATTTAGTTATTGATATTAATTCATGAATATACAATGACTTGGTGATAAAAATCATGTTCAATAATGATATTAATAATATATTTTTAGTTTTAAAGAACCGACCTTATGTTAAGCACATCATATTGAATAAACATGATATTATCTGAAATGAAGGATAAAATTTGTGTTGTGAAATAAAAAATATATATTTCTTTAAAATCTCTTTTTTCAATGAATTTAAGTTTATCTCAATGAATAAATTTCATAATATCATAGGATGTTAAATCAAGCACCCTTAAAATGAATTTTTCCTACGATATTTCTATTGGTTATAAAAGGAATATATATTTTTTGAATACCATTATTGTAACAGAAATCATAAAAATTATGTAATGAAAATACCTATTAAAAAGGGATAGTAGGAAAACAAAATTTAACTTAAGATACAAAGAACTTGGATTCCACATAGAGAGGATATTGGTTGAAAATTTAAAGAAGGATTTGAAAGGGAAATTTTTTTCCTAGAATAATATAAATTAATAGAGAACTTGGTTAGGATAGTGTCAATGGTATCAAATACACATGCCAAATAGATATGGAAAATTTAATTAATACCCTCATAAAATATGGTAATAGGATAAATTTTTATTTCTTGAGCCTTTTCATAATGTGGAATGAATATTTCACCATCTAGGAAGAACACATAATGACATATACTTTCTTGACAAGTAAAATTTCATCCTTCAATCAGTTTCTACTACAGTCTAATCGTTTTGTCAAAAATATGGGTAATAAATATTGATTTTTCATTCTTTAAGCACTAGCATATGCTTTTAATGGTCACAAAATCATCCAAATAATAACATGATATTTATCTTATCATTAGATATTAACCAAATCCAAAATGGTTATCACAAAGTAAGATATTTCCCAAAATCATAAAACATTCATGTAATGAGATAATACATTGACATATATATTTAAATGGTAATTCAAAAAGTTATAACTAAATAATTCCATAATTATTTAACCCAAATGGGAAATCATATAATTAATATGTTTTCCTCAGTAGTAATGGTATTCTTACCCAAGTAAAGTTTAATCATATACATCAGACATCTAAAAAAACTCTGTAAATGTATCCTAAGGAATTTACAAAACACAGATAAATAAATTAATGGTCCCTAACACATTGTCCTTATGATGATATTTCAAAAATACTAACCTCCCTAGATTTGTCTATATATCATCAGATGGACCATGATCAATAGTTGAAGAAGAAAAATATTTTCCACCACTTTTTACTTCCTCTCATGATGATTTCCACTATGATCATGTATCTTTGGACAAACATTATCTTAGTATAAGAACCCGACATTAAAACATTACTTAATCATGAATTTTAGACAATAACATACATTATTACACAATGATGATATTATAATATTTATATTTTTATATAATTTTGATATCTTACATACATAACATACCACAATCATAAAAATAGTATACTTCTAAAAACAGTATGCATTGTTTTCAAAAAATAAATCAGAAAAACATAAAACATTATTTATTTTACAATAATCCATTTCAAAAGTCATGACTCCTATAATTCTCTTACCCATCCTTATATCTAGTGAAAATACAATCTAAAAACATGGTATTATTATAAAACTCTGTAAGGTATATAAAGAAGGAAAGCATTATTCAAGTAATAACATAAAAACCAATAATAACCCTACACATAAAATCTCAAAAGCAGAGAGAATTTATGAAGTGACAGGGGAAATATTCAACATACCACCATTGAAATCACCTTTAATCCTGGAATATCCATTTGGTCAAATTCCACCTCCTGAGTACCCAATGCATTGGAGAGCTATAATGGGGCTCACCCATCATATATTGCGCTATAATGCACTGAAACCAATATATAATGATCTGTAATGGGATCAAACCAACAAAAAAAATTTACAACAAACATATAATGGTAATAAAGTATCTTGAAATCCGAATAAACCATTCAGTCTACATACATATAAAAATCAATCCTTTTGAAACTTAATAAAGGGTGTTTTAAAATGATTTTAAAAGGAATGTACCATAAAATATAATTGGAGTGAGAATTAATAGAATGGAGGGGAAATGTGTATACACTATAAATAAAGATAGTTATAAATAATATAAACAAAATTTCATCACACCAATAATCTTAATACCACATAATGAATAAAGAATAAGGTTAACCCAACAAATGGAAATTGGGTTAAGAATTCCCTTACCTCGGGTTCTTCTAACTTAAAATGTGTTTAAACCTCCTATATCATGGTTAAAAGAGTATTATTAATGTCTTAATGGAACATATTAATGTTTATAACACCTTATATTATCACTTTAAAACATTATTCGAACCATTTATCAGTAATATAATTTTATTTACATTATTTCAGGTGTCTTCTTTACACGGTTTCCATGATTGGTTAATGATGGATATTATTGTCCATTGAAATTGAAACTCCTGAATAGAAATAGAATAATATTTAAATATTTCTATATCCATAAATAATACCATTAATGATTTAAAATTCTAACATGAGGATGATTCATATGTTAAAACATTATTGATATTTGTTTAGGTTATTTTGGCAATTCTTCGATCATAATGAACTCATTTATTATAAATTAATCACATGTTTATAAAATGATTCCAGAACCTTGTCAAAGATACAATACATAAATTATAATATGTTTTAACCATAAATAAGGTTTCATGGTGAGTCTTTAATGAATTAAAAGAAATTGAAATCACATCTTACACGATGTTAGTAAATCGACACATCAGAGACAATGTTTTAATTTCATGAATAAGTGGTAGAGGAGAAGAAGTATAATGGTGAATCATACATAAACATGTTGAAATAAAGAATATTTAAGATAATGGATCATTCATTCTTATTGGATAAGGGTATATTAAAAAAATATAAGAAAAAAGGAACTTGAAATAAAAGAATAGTTGATAATTCCCTTATGAAAATTAGACAACCTAACGACTATGATACATTATTTTGGAAAAACATAAAAAGGGAGGTGATAAGGGTGACCCATACCGAAATGAATAATAATAAATCATATGGGTAGAATAAAATGAAAATATGAACATGGTATAGAAATATTAATTTTATACCAAATAAAATAGAACATTAATGTAAAAAGAAAGACGTTGAGAACTCTCTTACCATGTAGAGTAACTCCAAAGACATGAAGGTTATGACATTGGGGGATTGATGACCCTTGGGAGGACTAATAGGGAGGTTCTAAATCCATATATTCATTGAGAATAAATTTAGAATTTATATAATGATGAAATGGGTTTGTATTTATAGAACAAGTGAGGGAATATTTCATTAATTTTTGAGGGACACCTCATTTGTGGTATTTTCAGAACCATGGGATGGACAATGGTATTTGCCGATAGTATTTTCCCATGTTTTTAGCCACTTGGGATACCTCATATATTATTTTAATGTACAAAAGTTTACCCGAATTATTACATCATTATTACATCATTAATGATGTCATTAAACATACCAAAATCTCAAAACTGTATTTTAACTATTCAAAAAAAATTCTATTATTTCAAAAAAATTCCAAAAATTAACCATAACCATTTTTCGACCTATATAATTAAAAAAGGAAATGAATTTTTGGAGAATAATTTTTTAAATATTATTATTTTCATTTTTAAATAAAATAATATTATATTCAAAAATAACATTTTTAAGTATATAACATTTTTTTAAAACCTTGAAAAACAAATCTATATCTCATTATCTTATAAGTGTAATAAAATAAAATAATAATACAAATTACTATTCACTAAGTTAATATTAATATTCATATGGTTATGTTACTATTCACTATAAAAATAATTTTTCTTCCATTAGACTCAAAATAACTTACCGATCACAATTGACGTAGTCCGTTTTATTTAATTAAAAAAAATAAGCTGAAAAATTATGTTTAAATGGTAGTTTTAAATATATACATAAAGCACATTTTCATGCATTTTACTTTATTTTTTTAAAACCATTGGTTATTATATTATCTCCACCTTCTAGAAATTTTGTTCTCACAATTTTATTTTTTCATAAAATAGGTGACGTTAGATTTCTGTTACATCATTTTCAGACTCCTATTTTGCATCTTCAACCATGTGGTTTCTCCAGAAAACTTTTACCTGGTAGATTACGTCATTCCACAATACCTATTTCCTTTGAACAAGAATCTATACTGTTTTTTCTTCCTAATAAAGGTTATCTTCTAGATGAACTAATTCTAGGATCAAGACATGAGTTGAATCTGGATCATAAATTGTCAATATCGAAACATGAAAATCATAGTGTACATGAGACAAAATTTGTGGAAAGGCTACTTGGTATGCAACTGTTCCAACTTTCTCTAGGATTTCAAAATAACTAAGGAACTGCAGACTTAAATTTCTTTTTTTTAACAAAATGCATCACAATTTTATAAGGAGAGATTTTACAGAAAACATGGTCACCTACCTGGAAAGTGAAGTATTTCATTCTTTTATCTGTATATATTTTCTACATACTCTATTCCATCCTCGTGTGCTACTGTATAATATTCACTTATCCAGCGACCTCCTCTACTAACTCTAGTCCCATAAACTTCCTTTCCGCAAATTCATTCCATAAAGATAGAGTTGAACACAAATTATCATAAAATACCTCAAAAGGTTACATTTGAATACTAGAATGTAAACTGTTATTATAAGAAAACTCAACTATAGGAATATGCTGATCCCAACTTCCCTGGTAGTCCATTGAAAATGCTCGAAGCATTAAATCAAAAGTATGAATTAATTGTTCAAATTTCCAATCTTATTGAGGATGAAAAGATGAAAATAAATTTATTTCTATGCCCAACGACTATAGAAGGCCCTTCCAAATATTAGAAGTGACCCTGGGATCCTGATATGATACAATGGAACTAATTACTCTATACAACCTGATAATATTTTTGAGGTACAGTAGAGAAATCCCATCCAACAACATTTTATCCTGAATAGAAAGGAAATGTGCATATTTTTTCAGCTAATAAATAATATCCCAAATCGCATCGATACCTCGAGATGTATTAGGTTTTACCAGAAAATAATCCTTGGATATATTCTCCCATTTCCACACTAGAACTAGAAAAGGATGAAGTATCCACTTAAATAACATCCACTCTACTTTAACCTATTGACTTGTCCAATATTTCACTATAATTATTGTAATAGCCTTTTTCATTCCATTCCACTAGTAATACTCCCAAAGATCTCTATACATCTTAGTACTTCAACGATGAACTGAAAATGGAGAACTATGATCTTCACACAAAAAAATCTTTCTTCAAATGGGAATCGGAAGGCACAAACAACCTTTTTCCAAATCATAAAATAAAATGTTTATCAAGTCTAAATTTTGGCAACATACCCATTTTAACAAGTTCTACCTTTTTTGTAGCTCACAATATTCTTTACACTCATTCTGAATTCATTCTAATAACAATGATAGCAATGAAACTGAAAAAAATAGATTTATTCCCTACACCAACAACTTCTAAACCAAAATTCATCAAATCATTAATCAAGTATTCATATTCCAAACATAATATGGTTAATGATGCATGATGTTTTTGAATCAATGAATCCACCAATTTTTTTGCTTTTATAGGATGGTAATTGATCATGAAATCATAATCCTTTATCAGTTCAAGTCATCTTCTCTTCCCGATGATTAATTCATTCTGAGAGGATTTATACTTCAGATTTTTATGGTCTATATATATTGTACATATGGATCCCTTTAATTGGTGCCTCCAAATTTTCGAATCAAAAAACACATCTGCCAATTACAAATCATTTGTGCGTTATTTTGAATCATGAGATTTTAGTTGTCTTGAATCATATGAAATTACCTAATCTCTCTACATTAGAACACAACCATGTACCCTCAAGGAAGCATCACTATAGATGAAAAACTCATAATTTCAAGAAATAAAGGAAATATCTAGACCATTCACCAATCTTTTATTTTGTTCCTAGAAACCAACATCACATTCTTATGCCCAAACAAATTTAACCCCTTTCATGTTAACTTATTTAGCGGGCTAGATAACCATACATTTTTTTTAACAAAACATTGGTAATAACCTGAAAATCTATGAAAAATAAAAAAAATATGTTACATTTCAAGGTATTGGACATTTATCAACTACTTCTATTTTTACAGGATAAATATTTATTCCATCATTATTTACAATTTTCCCAAAAAAATTATGTTGCAACCAAAAATTACAAATACTTAATTTTCAATACAGTTTTATTTCTTTTAAGGTTTTCAAAACAACCCTGTGATATTTTTCATGCTCCTTTTTACTTATATAATATAACATAAAGTCATCAATAAACACAACAACAAACATATCCAAGAACTCATGAAATATTATATTCATCAAATCCCTAAATATAACAGGTTCATTAGTTAACCCAAAATGCATAACTACAAATTCATAATGACCATATCAATTACGAAACGTTATCTTTGGGATTTCCTCATCCGTTACTTTCAACTAATTGTACCCTGACCTTAGGTCTTCCTTCAAAAAATACTATGCTCCCTTGTGATAGTTAAACAGATCATCAATATGAGGCAAGCGATACTTGTTTTTAATAGAAATGTTATTCAAGGCTCAATAATTAATGCAAAGGCCCATTGAATTATCTTTATTCTTAACAAACAACACAGGAGCACCCCACGGTGAAGTGAAAAATCAGATGAAGGATTTAATTAATAATTCATGCATTTTTTATTCTATAAGTTTCATTTGGGCCTTTCGATATAGGCGTGTATAAATTGGATTGGAATCAAGAACTAAGTCAGTAGTAAACTTAACCTCTCAATAAGGAATAACATGAGAAAAACACCAGGAAACACTTCAAGGTATTCATTTACCACTGGTACATCATTAATCTAGATTGTTCCCTTATCTTCAAAAATACGAGTAAGATAACTTTCATTTCAATCCTTTATCAGTTTCATCGATTCATGAAATGTTATAAATGGTACGGGTTCATTCTTGTACACAAACTAAAATTATATCCAAAAAAATAACTTCTATTTCTATGAAATCTATCTTAGAATGATAAAAAGAAAACTAGTCCACACACAGAATAACATCAAACTCTACTAGAGGCAAAATAACCATATTTTTAATTAAACTCCTTCCACGTATAAGGGTATGAAGATCATTATAATTTATTTTCTCCAAAATATTTCCTCCATGAGATTTTAACATTATATTTGGTTTCATTTCATGTGGTTTAATTCCCATTGTTTCTTAAAATTTCTCAAAAATAAAGGAATGTGTAGACCATGAATAAAAAAACATTTGTGAAATCTTTGTAAACAAGAAATGCACATGATACCACATCATTTATGGCACAACATCTACTGATGTGGTTGAAAATTATTCTACCAAACCCTTGTACTTCTAATATTCTCGATTCCCTACTTGAGTGACTAGCTTCGAACAAACATTAGTGAAATGACCAAATTCCTTATAGTTAAAGAATCTCACCATAAAATTTTCATTAATTTTCATATCATTTTCATTGAAATCACGAGACATGTTCCCAAAATGTTCACATATATAGAATTTTTCATAATTTACAAGGAATTCACCAGAAACCCTTTTACCAAACATTTCATAAGAAAGGAAAATGATTTTCATACATCCTGATTTCTTTGAAGAATTATTACCCAAATCCTGCCATCCTAACCACTTCTTATTCTTTCCATCATGAGGCTCATACGAGTCTGAAACCTCCATATACACATTTTCAACACAATGAAAAAGATTATCATATCTTTTAAACTCTCAATAATAAAAATCTCTTTGCAAAAATGTTTTCAAAATAGAGAAAATTATATTAATTTTATTATCAAAATATCTAGTAAAATATTGAATGTACATGGACAGTCTTGTAAAATTGGATTCAAATGCAGCAAAAAATTTGTCATATTTCTTCTTTAGTTTCGTGAATGTCTTATCCATTTAGAGTAGAATAGTTTTGGAATAATATATTTCCTGAAAAGACTCATAAAAAATCCCCTTCCAGACTGTCAAGATCACATCTTTCTCTCGTGTTCTTAACTAGAGACCACTATTGGTTAGATTCACCTTGCAAATGATAAATGGATAATATTACCTTTGGACATTGCAACCATCCCAGGACATCAAATATCCTTTCCACATAATTGATCCATCCTTCGGCTATCATTGGATCTATTGTTCCAATGAATGCTAGAGGATGTTGCCTCATAAAATGACCCAAAAAGACATGTTTCTTCATGGTAGATCATGTTACTCTCCAACATAGATACAATACCTTTTTATTTGTTGATTCAACTAATACATTCCTATCACGGACTGTTCGGTTCCGATTCCCACTATTCTGGGATACAGATTCATACAAACATCATTCTCCTGGTCAATTCCTACTTCAGATTCCCATTTTCTTCTACAGAAAACCTTTCTTAACCAACATAACATAGATGTAGAAACATGTTTATCCTTGAATTCTATAACATTTCTAATTACCATAGAGTAAAAATCTTTTTCGTATTCTTTTATCATCATCCTAACCCCTAATGTTATTTAAACCATCCTTTGACCCTAAATATAAGGACCCAGCCTTAAAACGTTACTTAATCATGAATTTTAGACAAAAAATTACATTATTACACATCGAGAATATTTTTGGGGAAAAAGTTTTAAATAATTAGGATATTTTACAAAAATAACATACCACAATCATAAAATGAGGATACTTCAAATAATAGTAACCATTTTTTGTCAAAATGTAAATTATTAAAACATAAAACATGATTTCATTAACATCACTCCATATAAAACATCACGACTCCCTTTTTTCCCATACCCATATTGATATCCTGTGAATTTGTTTTAAAAATTTTGGATGAGTGTAATACTCAGTATGGGATATAAGAAATTAAGGTTTCAGTCATGTGATAACATAATAACCAATAAAATCCATAAGCATAAAAACTCATATGCATAGAAAATTCATGTAGATACCTTGGGAAATATTAACCTTATCACTCTTTAAGTCACCCTTATACATGGAATAACCATTTCTTCAAATTCCACCACTAGAGTACCCAATGCATTAGAGTTCTATAATGGGGCACACCCATCATATTTTGAGCTATAATGGGCTCAACCAAACATATTATGAGCTATAATGGGATAAAAAAACATAAATAATCTCCAAAGAACATATAATGGAAATAAATTATCTTGAAATCAGGATAAATCACTCATTTTATAGACATATAAAAAATTATCCTTTTGAAATTAATTAAAGAGAGTTTTAAATTGATTTTAAAAGGAAAGACCCTCAAAATATAATTAGAGTGAGAATTAATATAATGGAATGCATATGTGTATACACTATAAATAAACATATTTAAACATAATATAAACAAAAATGCATCACACCAATAATCTTAATATGACATAATTAATAAAGAAGAAGGTTAACCCAAAGAATGAAAATTGGGATAATAATTCCCTTATATCGGCTTCTTCTTACTTAAAATTCGTTTATACCTATTTTATAATGGTTTAAAGAGTATTAGTAACATATTAATGAAAAATATTAATTTTTATAAATCCTTATATGAAAATTTTTTAACATCATTCGACATATTTATTAGAAATATTTTGTTATTTACATTGTTTCGGGTGTGTTCTTTACATGGTTTCCATGATCATTTTATAGTGGATATTCTTATCTATTGGATGTGAAAGTAATGAATTGGAATGGAATTGTATTTAAATATTTATAGAACCATAAATTTTAACCATTATCATTTTTAATTCTCACATGTGGATGAATCATATGCTAAATCATTTTTGATATTTTTTAGGTCATTTTGTAAATTCTTCTATCGTAATAAACTAATTTTGTTTTATAAATTAATCACATGTTAAAAAATTATTCTAAAACCATATATAAGATATGATACATAAATTATAATCTGGTTATACCATAAAAAGTGTTTCATGTACAGTCTTTAAGGAGGTAAATGAAATTGAAATCACATCATCCACGATGTTGGAAAATCGACAAATCATGGACAGTGTTTTAATTTTTTAAATAAGTGGGATAGGAGAAGAATTATAATGGTGAATGTTCACTAAAAATGATGAAATCCAGAATATGTAAGGTACTGGATCATTAAAACCTCTTGGATAAGGGAATATGTTGAAATAATAAGAAAATAAAGGATCTTGAAATAAAATAATAGTTAAAAATCCATTACGAAACCTCAGCAGACTAATAACTATGCAACATGGTTATAGAAAACATTAAAAAGGGAGGGTACATGCGTCACCCATATGAGAATGAATAAAAATAAATTATATAGGGAGAAAAAATTATAAATAATTACATGGTATGGGAAATGAATGTTAAACAACATAAAATAGAACTTGAATGGAAAAAGGAAAAAGTTGAAAATTCTCATACCTCATAGAGTAACTCCTAAGACTTGAAAGTTTGGGCCTTGAGGATGGAGGAATAATTGGGAGGTAAGAATTATAGATATTTTTTGAGGAGGAATTTTTAATGAAAATAATTAAAGAATAGGGTGGTATTTTTAGAAAAAGTGAAGGGAATATTTTATTAATTTTCAAGGGACAACTCATTAGTTGTATTTGAAAAAACATGGGCTTACCCATGGTATTTTCCCATGGTATTAGACACATGAGACATCTCATAAATTATTTTACTATACCGAGGTATTATATAATCATTACATCAATTTTACATCATTAATGATGTAATTAAACGTACAAAAAACTCTAAACGGTATTATTACTATTCACTGAAAATTCAACTATTTCAAAGAAATCACAAAAAATCAAAATAACCATTTTTCAAAGTGTATGTTTCCAAAAATAAACTCCAATTTTTGAATATAATTTTCAAAAAATTATTAATTTAAATTTTTAATAAAATAATAATTTATTCAAAAATAACAGTTTTTAGTATATAACTCTTTTGTTTAACACCTTTAAAAACTAATCGACATCTCATTATCTTCTAACCTAATGAAAATAATATAAAAATACAATTTAGTATTCATAAGGGTAGGTTTCTATTCATAAAAATTCATGTTGGTTGCATTAGAATCAAAATAACTTACCTATCAAAAATGTTGATGATAGTTTTTTGAAATTAAAAACATAGAAACTATACAATTAGGATTAATGTCTTGTTATAGTTATCCACATAAAACAATGTTTCATGAATTTAAATTTAATTTTTAAATACCATGGGGTTTTACACTTAGTGTCTCAACTCATTGATTATAAAACATGTCACTAAAACTAGATATTTTTTATATCATTCCTGAATTGTTCCAGATTCATTTCATTATAGCAAAGAACCGTGTGACCAAACATACCACACATGTAATAGTTACCAGATCTTGAAATACTTTTCCCAAAATATATTTTTTCTAAAATAAGAACTTGTTTTTGTCTTACATTTATAATTGTTGGTTGATTGATTCTCCATTTATTTCCACCATGATTCTATCTTAATCATTTTACCTCATGGAACAAAAGTGTTGAAAAACTCAATCTCAACATTCTCAGCACAATGAAACACATTATCATGAATTGTGAATTATAATATGTCTAATTTTATATGTAATATTCAAATTAATCCAATGTAAAATGCAAAAAATTTACTATAAATGTCTCAAATAGTGTCTGTAAAATTCCTGTCCAACAATGTGATGTTTTCTTCATATGGATCCATAATTCCTTCATTTGGTTTTCTATATTACTTGAATTTTTCGTCCATCTAATGCTGAACAACATTAGGGAAATATTTATCCAGAAATATATTCATAAATATAACTCATTCCATCGCTGGAAGATCATATTTATCTTCAGTATTCATATCCAAATACCCCCATTGATCGGTTTCCCCCTCAAAACGATATATGGAATGAGTTACCTTTTGATATTCGGAACATCCCATGACATCAAATATATTCCCCAGGGTATAGATTAATCCTTATACTACCACTGTGTCAGATAATCAATTGAATGATGGGGGATATTTCCTCATTAATTGTTACACTATTGGAATGTCCCATCATGGTATATGAGGTTCTTCTCAAGCATGTAAACCACAACTATATACATATATTTTCTACTAATCTATAATTATAATCAACTATTATATTATAATTCCAAAAAGAGTGATGCTGATTTGGAAGGATATTTTCCTCTCCATTTCTTTCCACTATATCACTGTAATTTAAAATATGGAAATCCATTTTTAGATACATATTTTAGATGAAGAAATATGAAAATATGAAAATACAATATCATGACAGCTTTACCATAATGTAAAATCTTTAAAGGGAATGAAATTAACACTATCGTATCCTTTAATATTGTATAAACCATCCTTCAATACCAAAAATAAGAACCCAAAATTGATAATAATATTATATTTCGTTTTAGGTAATGAATTCACTCTATTATATTTTATAATTTTATCATTATTATTTTTTAGAGAATTTTTTCATAACCAATACATAAAAAACCATAAAATACAAATTGGTGACTTCAGATGAATATATTGTTTTCCATAATATAAAATATTTAAAATAAAGTATGATTTATTTTCATGTAAGATCACCATGAATTTTAACATGAAATCAACCTTTCCCTTACCCATTCTTAAATAGTATGAAACTCAATGAAAAATATTGTATGATCACAAAAGCTCCATAAGAGGAAAAAGAAGGAACTGTTAGTCCCGTGAACACATGAAAAATCATAAAATGTTTATTGGTATCTTAATTGATTAGAATATAAAATAAAACATTTTCACATAAAAAATCATTTACTTAAAAGATAATTATTAAAATCAATATAAAGAAGTTAAAATTCCTTTAAGATACACAGAGAATCATATTCATAAAACCCTTTCAAGGACCTTTTAATTTGAATAACTATATGGGTGAGTTAAAACATTATAATTACCCATTGAATTGGAGAGCTTAAATGGGTATACCCTTTATATAACCTATATTGGGATATATAATGGATATCAATCCTTAGTATTAGACATATTATGATCACCCATTTCTCATGAGCTATAATAGGTCCCAACCCTTCCTATATGCTATTTCAACTGAAATTGTGTGATATAATGGTGCTAAACCCCTCTTATAAACTATATCATGTTCAGTTATTTAAGATAATTCTCATGTATATTTTAATTAAAAAAAATTCATTATAAACCCAATTTAAAAATAATTCTACTCTCATATTACGAACACATTTGAAAAAAAATACCATTTTCCATCAAAAGCCACTTTCTAATACTGAACCCCAATTTTCATTAAAACCCCATTTTAAATTACAATAAACCAAAAAAATGAAATTACGGTTATTAATTTAGAACATTAAATAATGATTATTTTTATACAAAAATTCCTCTAACACTTAGGAAATAGTTGAATCATGAAAATCATTAATTAATTAAATTATAAGACATTTAATATGATGAAAATATTTTATTTAGTTATATAACATATCAAATAGTTTTTATATGAACCTTAATAAGGAATAATTGTAACACCATGAGATTTTATGAAAAATATTATTTTTAATTTCACTAATGTATTGTTTTGTATGCTACACCAAAAGGAGCTTGCACAACACGCATCCTTGATTTTCCTGGCATTACATGCAATCAAGACCTTCCTCGATAGCGTGTGTAGTACGCAATAACGAGTTTCACTAAACAACAATATGCGATTAAAATATTATTAAAACTAGCCGTTATGAATAGTAATAACCACTTTTTGAAATTTTGTAAATTTTATTTTTCAAAATCGAATTCATTTTTGGATTCATAATATCGAAATTAGCTTAGGGTGAAATTTTGGTGATTTTCGGATAACTTTCATATTTTGATGAATAGTGAAAATTACTAAATTTTAATTAAAAACAACTTTTTCAATCGAAATAATTAATAGTGATAAATTATTAATTTGAGTGGTTTTAAAATATATTTAGAATATATTTTTACAATTTAATACAATGTTGGTCATTGGATATAATTTCACATTTAAACCAGACATAAACAAGTGTCAATCTTTTGATAGTTATTATCTCTTAAGAACACGCTATTTGTTTTGACGGTGGGAATTAATTTTTAAATTAATTAATGCAACTGATATGTTTTGAAATTGGTAAAATAGAAATAATTTTTGAGTTCACAATATCAAATATAGCTTAGGCCTAATTTTTTGTATTTTTTTGAAAACTTTCAATTTTTGATGAATAGTGAAACCACTAAGTGGTAGTTAAAAAAAACTGAATTGTTCATAAAACTTAATTTTACCACTTCTTTGAGTGGAATTTCAAAAATCCGAGAGACACGGTTGATTTCAGTAAGTAAAATGTGGTTCAATGAGATGAAAATAATTTTTTGGTGAATAGTAACTTTTTACTTTTTTTACCATGGTTAAAAGTAAATAGGGTAATTAAGGGTAGAAATGATATTATTATTATCCTAACACATGTCCTAATTCTATTGGACAAGTGTAATTCGACCAAAAACAAACTTAGGAATAAAATATGACCATTTAGGCCCACATGGATTAGATTAGGACATTTATTATTAATTTATTTAAAGAAGGGTTAAAAGAGTTAAAATCAAAGTTTATTTACTAAAACAATTTTAGTATGGGGTTATACATAAGATAATTCGACTATAAATATTCATTAGAAAGATAAAAATATTTCCTACATAAATGTATTTTATTTGTTATTTTTAGACATTAAATAATTTAATTTATTTACGACACAACGATGATGCAGTAATTATCTTATTAAAAAAATATTGTCATAATTGATGTTTGAAATACCCAAATAAATATAATTTGAGACTTTTAATGAATTCAACTAATTTTATAGGTTAATATGACATGTTAGTATTGATTTAATTAACTTTTTTCGAACGTATCATTCTGTTATGATTTTCACCAAAATCAATTACTAAATAGTGTCAAAATTGAAATAAAATAGTTTTTAAAACAAATATTATATTATTAATTGTTATTTTATTCCTAAAAATCTAAGGTTGGGCCAAATGACTTAGATAAGGTTATATATATTTATAATAAACAACTTGGGGTTCTTTTGGCTTCTTATAATAAGTTTATTAACCTTATAATGTAAGAACACAAGAAGACACGGTAAAAGTAAAATTATTTATGTTAATGTTAAATCTAAATGATAAGGTTAAAATAGGAACTTAAACTTGTCTAAATTATATTGGATGAGAGTATTTAGACCCATCCCCACATCAGCCTCGAAATAAATAAATTTGGAGCTATTTAAAACCGAACTTGACTTTATAATAAAATAATATTTTTAGTTATTCCAAAGGTACCCCTCTCCTACCTTATAAAAGGGCACCTCCTCCTTCTCTTCCTCACACAACTTTGAGCATTCAAGCTCGGCCAACCCCTGCCAAAATCTCTTCTCCACTTCCCTAGTATTATTCTAGAGGTTCGGGTATTCTTCAAAGACCCATTTTAGTGCCATAAAAGGAGGACTCAAAGAAGCACTTCAAAGAAGAGGAGGTTCGGACACTTACGAAGCAAATCGGACCTAAGGTAAGGGAAATTTCACAATCTCATTTTTATCCGAGATTGTTTATACTTTGGCATTTACTGGGGTGTATTTTATCATCCACATCCATGTTTCCTCGATATGTAATATTATTTTCATCCACCTACAATTGTTTAAATCCAATTTTACCCTTTGGTGAGTTTTTAGTAAAGGATATGAAAGGAATCTTTTGTCGTTTTTCGTACGAGGTGCCTTTTGACTTTTCCGAAAAAAGTACGAGAAGAATGTTTTTTTAACTTATACGGCATGAATAGATTTTTAAAACATTATTTCCAAGAAGCTTCCTTTAAAAGTTTTCAAGATTATTTTTATTCAACTTCTTTTAGTTTAAAATTTTATGACATGTTAAGAAAGGAAAAGTGTTTTTGGAGTAGAAAGGATATTGTCCTCAAGAATGGAGTTAAAGTGTTTTATCAAAATTATTTTCCATCTAAGATAATAAAGGGTTATGTTTATATCCCTATTATTACATGGAGTTGATTATATTGTGATGGAAATATTTTTATGAATTCTTTTATCTTATATGAATTGTTTTATGATGTCACGATGTTTAAGATTCCCATTTTTATTATATGGGTTACGCAATGATGTATGATTTATGATTTTGTGGAACACATAAGAATGGTATCATTATGAGATGGGTGGGACCTATATCTCCCTCCAATGCATTGGGTAAAGATTTTATATCTCATGTGATAGATATGGCTAGAATGGTAGGTTATACTGGTTCAGTGAAACAGGACTGAAACGAGGGTGACTCGGTTCAGAAAGGGACTTTGTACACTAATATAGTCTTGGCAATGAGTCTTGACTAACAAGAAATGATTCTCTATGATTAAGTGTGAATGCCACAAAGTTTTGTGTTTTAAGTTATGATTATTGTGATTATATTTCACTGTCATGATTTACCCCATGTTATGAAATTATGATCTCTTTTGCAGGTTAAGTTTTCCAAAAGTTATGTGCTTATGTACATGAGGTGATTGATATTTCTTTTGTTTACCCTTACTGAGCATTTGATCTCTCCCTTTTATGTTTTTTCCCCAGGATATAAAGAAAGGTTTTATGTAAAAAAAAGGAAGATCTTTATGGGAGATGTTGAAGATCTTTCACCAAGATTAGAAGATTGTATTCCGAGTTTCCAAAGACACTAAACTATTATGATCCTTGTGTTTGTGGTTTTGTTATGTACTAAGTATTCCGCAAATGTAATGTAATGTCAATGTACTTCAGGCTTCGGGTCTCTACAGTTGGTATCAGAGGAAAGGTTTAGTCAACCTTTAGAAACTAGGATGCGAGAACTTTAGTGAGATCCCTAGAGATATTTCTAAGGTATGTCTAGGGATGTCCCTAAGGATAAGTATACGTATAGGATAGTCCTAAAAATATGGTAACGATATTAGAATTTAACCTAAGATGTTAGATATTGAATTTACTCCCCCTTTATTATGATTTCTGAGTTTAACACTATTCTTTCTGGGTTTTAGAAAATGGCTAGAAACAAGGTGATTCACGATAATGGAGGATATGATGGCAATGGAATGATATTTTTCATGAGAAACCAAATGAAATGGGATTTTGAAGTCCAAACATCATTATTATGCCGAATCAGCAATCTCATAATATGATCAATAAAGTAAAATTTGGTATGTTTCTTGACTCGGCTAATTAGAGAAAGATGGAGTTTCATGATGATCATAGAGGAAAGAAAGTTCAATTTCCCCTATGTAAATAATTTGGGAAGAGGCATCAAGGATAATGTTTCAAAGGAACTGGAAGATTCTTTGGGTGTGGAAAAGAAGGACACAAAGCCAGTAAGTGCAAAGGAAAAGGTTCAATTAACACCAGGGATGAGGATAATGGTATTGTTATGACATCAACAATGGTTAAATGTTTTAAATGTAGAATGTACGGGAATTATGCATTCCAATTCCCTAAGGTAAATCCGCATGAGGAGAATTAGTATGGTCGTATGGGTAGTATTGAAGAGACTACAAATGATATGTGAGATGAAAGAATTGATGAATCTCGGTCAATGGTTTAAGAATGTAGTGGAATGATTACATGTTTATCAAGTGTAATGTTGTATAAGTAATCTCATGGTACTATGGAATAAAGAGACATCTAAGGATTGTTACACTGTTGTCTTTCCTTGAGTTTTGAAAGTGTGTGATTAGTGGTACCAGTATCCATTAAAGGATATTCAGATATTTTTGGAATATAGATGATATGCGCATAATTATGGGATAAGTAGAAAATGAAATGTTTGACAGTATTCATGAGCTCATTATTGATATAAGGACAAATTGATATCATGGTTTGAGTATATAGAATTTTGAGGATTTTGGTATGTGGAAAGTGTTAACTTTTAACAGCACTCATGTTTTCAATAAGGTTCAATGGGTATTCAAGAGAGTACAATATTAAGGCCTTTGAATGTTTGGAATGTGACCAACAAGACATATCTTATGATATATGGGGATCAATGATGGTATTAAATCTCTGGTAATCGTTTTCACTATATTATGAGAGTGGACTGAAGTATTATGGATAAGCCTAAAGATTGAAATGGATTATGTTGGACATAAGTTAGTATTTTTTCGATATTATTGATGGGATGTTATAGTAATATAGTTTTAGAAAAAGGACAACCTGCAGGACGGGCGACAGCCCATCGCGTCGGACAAGGCTGTGGAAATCGAACCCACAACCGAAGTGTGACTGGCCTTTATCGCCTACCACTAGCCTACAGGAAGTCCCTGTTTAGTAGAAACTAGTTTTATTATATTAAGCAGTATGATATATGAAGTATAAGTCCATTTTAGGAACCATATATGATTAATCTCACTATCGAATGACTTATGTATATTTAACAACTTTTTCTAACCATTTGTTTGAGACAGATGGAATGACCTGTCATTCTATCACATGATTTGCTAACACTTCACAAATAACAAATTCAACTTCATTTATTTAAGATATGAAGTGGAAATTGTTCAAGGCATGAACAACAGTGAGATTGTACCAAAATAAAGTAAGTATTTATTCTAATTCAAATTCTAAAACTTTAGGGAAACGATCTTGAAAACCAAAAATGTTGTCCTAGTGCTCTTATATCTGATTAATCAGATGGTACCTTAGATCGTCACAAATTTATGGATTTTTGATTGTTGGATTTTCCATAGCCATGTTCTCTACCACTCTCCATCAGAACATGATGGTCAGATTTTTCTTCCATATCCATATTTTCACCTATGTGGAAACCCAGTGATTAGTTTATTTGGGTAACCGTTACGTTTCATACTTTCGTTTTTTAAAGATTGGTTTTGGTATTCCTTTTTACGATGTGGGTTTCTATTAAAGAAACTTTCGAATAGTAAACCATTTATAACCCTGACGAATTTTGAGGGCGAACTTCATTTTAAGGGGGGTAGAATGTAACATCCTGAGATTTTATGAAAAATATTCTTTTTAATTTCACTAATGTATTGTGTTGTATGCTACACCAAAAGGATCTTGCACAACACGCATCCTTGATTTGCCTTGCATTACATGCAATCGCGACCTTCCTCGATAGCGTGTGTAGTACGCAATAACGAGTTTCACTAAACAACAATATGCTATTAAAATATTATTAAAACTAGCCGTTATGAATAGTTATAAACACTTTTTGAAAATTTGTAAATTTTATTTTTCAAAATGGAATTCATTTTTGGATTCATAATATCAAAATTAGCTTAGGGTGAAATTTTGGTGATTTTCGGATAACTTTCATATTTTGATGAATAGTGAAAATTACTAAATTTTAATCAAAAACAACTTTTTCAATCGAAAAAATTAATAGTGATAAATTATTAATTTGAGTGGTTTTAAAGTATATTTAGAATATACTTTTACAGTATAATACAATTTTTGTCATTGGATGTAATTTCACATTTAAACCAGACATAAACAAGTGTCAATCTTTTGATAGTTATTATCACTTAAAAACATGATATTTGTTTTGACGGCGGGAATTAATTTTTAAATTAATTAATGCAACAGATATGTTTTGAATTTGGTAAAATATAAACCATTTTTGAGTTCACAATATCAAATATAGCTTAGGCCTAATTTTTGGTATTTTTTTGAAAACTTTCAATTTTTGATGAATAGTGAAACCACTAAGTGGTAGTTAAAAAAACTGAATTGTTCATAAAACTTAATTTTACCACTTCTGTGAGTGGAATTTCAAAAATCCGAGAGACACGGTTGATGTCAGTAAGTAAAATATGGTTCAATGAGATGAAAACAATTTTTTGGTGAATATTAACTTTTTACTTTTTTTACCACGGTTAAAAGTAAATAGGGTAATTAAGGGTAGAAATGATATTATTATTACCCTAACACATGTCCTAATTCTATTGGACAAGTGTAATTCGACCAAAAACAAACTTAGGAATAAAATATGACCATTTAGGCCCACATGGATTAGATTAGGACATTTATTATTAATTTATTTAAAGAAGGGTTAAAAGAGTTAAAATCAATGTTTATTTACTAAAACATTTTTAGTATGGGGTTATACATAAGATAAATTCGACTATAAATATTCATTAAAAAGATAACAGAATTTCCTACATAATTGTATTTTATTTGTAATTTTTAGACATTAAATAATTTAATTTATTTATGACACAATGATGATGCAGTAATTATCTTATTAATAAAATATTGACATAATTGATGTTATAAATACCCAAATAAATATAATTTGAGAATTTTAATGAATTAAACTAATTTTATAGGTTAATATGACATGTTAGTAGTGATTTAATTAACTATTTTCAAACTTATCATTTTATTATGAGTTTCAAAAAAATCAATTACTAAATAGTGTCAAAATTGACATAAAATAGTTTTTAAAACAAATATTATATTATTAATTGTTATTTTATTCCTAAAAATCTAAGGTTCGGCCAAATGACTTAGATAAGGTTATATATATTAATAATAAACAACTTGGGGTTAGTTTGGCTTATTATAGTAAGTTTATTAACCTTATAGTGTAAGAACACAAGAAGACACGGTAAAAGTAGAATTATTTATGTTAATGTTAAATCTAAATGATAAGGTTAAAATAGGAACTTAAACTTCTCTAAATTCTATTGGATGAGAGGATTTAGACCCATCCCCACCTTAGCCTCGAAATAAATCAATTTGGAGCTATTTAAAACCGAAATTGACTTTATAATAAAATAATAATTTTAGTTATTCCAAATGTACCCCTCTCCTCCCTTATAAAAGGGCACCTCCTCCTTCTCTTCCTCACACAACTTTGAGCCTTCAAGCTCGGCCAAACCCTGCCAAAATATCTTCTCCACTTCCCTAGAATCATTCTAGAGGTTCTGGTCTTCTTCAAAGACCCATCTAATGCCCTAAAAGGAGGTCTCAAAGAAGCACTTTAAAGAAGAGGAGGTTCGGACACTTACGAAGCAAATCAGACCTAAGGTAAGAGAAATATCACAATCTCATTTTTATCCGAGATTGTTTATACATTGGCATTTACTAGGGTGTATTTTATCATCCACATCCATGTTTCCTCGATATGTAATATTATTTCCAACCACCTACAATTGTTTAAATCCAATTTTACCATTCGGTGAGTTTTTAGTAAAGGATATGAAAGGAATCTTTTGTCATTTTTCGTACGAGGTGCTTTTTGACTTTTCCGACAAAAGTACGAGAAGATTTTTTTAAACATATACGGCATGAATGGATTTGTAAAACATTATTTCCAAGAAGCTTCCTTTAAAAGTTTTCAAGTTTATTTTTAATCAACTTCTTTTAGTTTAAAATTTTATGACATGTTAAGAAAGGAAAAGTGTTTTTCGAGTAGAAAGGATATTTTCCTAAAAAATGGAGTTCAAGTGTTTTATCAAAATTATTTTACATCTAAGATAATAAAGGGTTCTGTTTATATCCCTATTATTACATGGATTTGATTATGTTGTGATGGAAATATTTTTATGAATTCCTTTATCTTATATGAATTGTTTTATGATGTCACGATGTTTAAGATTCCCATTTTTATTATATGGGGTATGCAATGATGTATGATTTATGATTTTGTGGCACACATAAGAATGGTATCATTATGAGATGGGTGGGACCTATATATCCCTCCAATTCATTGGGTAAAGATTTTATATCTCATGAGATAGACATGGCCGGAACGGTAGGTTATACTGGTTCAGTGAAACAGGACTGAAACGAGGGTGACTCGGTTTAGAAAGGGACTTTGTCCACTAAGATAGTCTTGGAAATGAGTCTTGACTAAAAAGAAATGATTCTTGATGATTATGTGTGAATGCCACAAAGTTTCATGTTTTATGTTATGATTATTGTGATTACATTTCACTGTCATGATTTACCCCATGTTATCAAATTATGATCTCTTTTGCAGGTTAAGATTTCTAATAGTTATGTGCTTATGTATATGATGTGATTGATATTTCTTTTTTTTACCCTTACTGAGCATTTGAGCTCTCCCTTTTATCTTTTCTTTTCCCCAGGATATAAATAAAGGTTTCAGGTAAAAAAAGGAAGATCTTTATGGGAGATGTTGAAGATCTTTCACCAGGATTAGAAGATTGTATTCCGAGTTTCCAAAGACACTAAACTATTACGATCCTTGTGTGTGTGTTTTTGTTATGTACTATGTTTTCCGCAAATGTGATGTAATGTCAATGTACATCAGGCTTCGGGTCTCTACAATAATGGTGGAAAAAATCAATATATTCCTTAATTAAAGCAAATTAACAGGATTCCCCTTACCATGACTTTGATTTTTCACATTTTTCATTATCTTCATCAATATTAAACATATTTTAATTAATTAATATCTTAATAAAATAATTTCATTTTTATTACTATTTCTCAATATTTAATTAAAAAAATATAAACACTTTCTGAATTATTTTTAGGTTATATGTTTTGAACATATTCAGCTTATGTATAAAAAATGATTGTTATTGGTATTCTATAGTCTACGATTTCATTAATAGAATATATATTGAATAATAATAATTAAATAAAAATATTATTTATTCATAAATTATTATATTAAAAATAATCATGGAATATGTTAATGAAAATTATTGAATGTTACAATCATGGAGACAATAAGATGTATATACCTTTGATTAAAATTCTCATTTTTTAATGATCTTTAAGGGAAGATGTTATGTAACACATATCATTTAATAATTTTAATTTTATAATAAATAAATTATTATATAATTATACATATCATTATTTTTATCATAGTTATTTAAGAAATTGAATCACAATGCCTCTAGGAGGAGGTAGTCCACCAATCAATGAACAATGTTATCCCCTTTTCAATGTGTGAATATATTTTTGGGAAATAAAATATTATTTGTCTGTAAACATAATAATTTAATTAATTGTATAAATATTTCATTTATTTATTATATATTTTTTATAGATACCCTTTTTTCCTTCCGTGTACCATGTTAGTGAAATACTATGCACATCACTACATGAGGCAATAGTATGTCATGCACATGGGAGACGTTACCATATCCCCTATGATATTAAATTTAAAATGGGTCTATGTGATATAATTAATCTAGATTTATTATTTTTTTATACATGGATTATGTATAATAGAAAATTTTATTTTCATCATAATTTCTAACCATGGGAGGTGGTAAAGTAAAAAACGAAGGACATAGTTTCACAAGGTTGTAGTCCATGGTACACGAGATCAATGATTTCACAACCCATATGATGAATTACATGTGGGAGTATAAAATATCATTAAAAATAAATAATATAAAAATATTTATGATTCTATGGTTTTTATATATGATTTTTTAGAATAATTTAATTGTATAAAGATAGAAACAAAAAAATGCATATTGATGAATGTTACCACTTTTTCAAGGAATAACTTTTGGATTTCATCAATGGTATATCTTTGTTGGATTTATATCCAATGTGAGAATTTTGTATGAGTATATGGATGTTGGGGAGTGTTTTGGGATTTTTTTTCGAAAATAAGTTTATTATTGACTCAATAACATGGGATATGGGGTTTCCTTTTATATGTGTGGGGGAGGAAAAAATTAGAATTTTATAAAAGAAGTTAGGTGAACCCACATTTTTAAAAAACATGTGTATTCAATTAAAAAAATATCCAAGACATGTAATGGTCAATATATGGTTATCTAGTGGGTTCTGTAAAAGTTTCTAGATCATTTTTCCCCTTATGATTAATGTTTAGTCACTCACTAAACTCATTTTTCTCTGAATCACTAGAATTAATTTTAACAATTTCACTAATCATTTTTTGAAAATTATTATATTTAAAACATGATAATGTATAAATAAATATTACTATAGACATGTGATCAATTTTTTCGAATTCATATCACCTATGTTAATAAAATAATTTAATCATATCCTCATAGATGAAAATAGAAAGTGGGGTTTTAATGTAAAATTATTCAAATGTTACTATATATTTGTATCCAAATTCGATTGAAAATTGATTATAATGAAATAAATTAGTTTAATATATATATGTATTATATATTATTAAATAGTAACCAATTATATATATATTGAAAAAAATTATTTATATTAAAAGTGAGTTTTAAATTAAAATTAATTACTTTTAAAATATTCATCAAACAATGAAACTTCTCAGGAAAATACAAAAAAATCACCCAAATATTATTTTGACTGCAAGATTTTAAAAAATAATTTTAATTATTAAAATAAAATTTAAAAAAGTTTTATGAAACATTATTACATGTCCTCTATTAAAAGGCAGTGCAACCGCCTTTTAGAAAAATACATCTTTTGTAAGTGTAAAATCATATATTTTTTTTCATATATTATTCCTATAAACTAATTATGTGAATGCAAATATATTTTATGGAATATATCATATATATATATTTAAATAATATTATTCAATGATATGGTTTTTTTAATTTATTGGTATAAAACATACTTGTGTGAATTGAAATATCTTTTCAGAAATAAGTTTCCTTTTATTTTGAAAATTGTTTTAACTTTATTTATAATTAATTGATCACCAAAGAATTCATTTAATAAAAATGTGTAAAAAATATTTTCATAATATATACACTCTTTTAAATTCCCTTTCTTCCAAAAAATAAGTGATAATTATTATTTTAAAAAATAATATTAATTATATATTTAAGTCTATTAAAATTCAACCATGAATGTAACTCAATATATCGAAGAAACTAAATATTTTGTGCAACAAAAGATATTAATGGTGTTGTTTAAGATAAGATATTAATTACATGTAACACATGTTTTCAGAAGATAAATTAACTTGATAGAATACATTTCATAAAATATAAGTATGTTACATTTTATATCAAAAGGCATGATAATTTCTACGTAGAAAACATTGAAGGACTTTTTAATTTGAACATTCCTTTTCTTAGTGTAGTAAAATATTATTATTGGATTTCGCACACAGTATTTATAAAATATAGTGTTTATAAAATTAATAAGGTAGCAAGGAGTATACTAGTCATGGATCTATATAACGAAAAATTTAATATTGATATGGATTTGGATTTATTACAATATAGAAATAATCATGATTCAAAATTTTAAACTATTGATGAAGTAGAAACACCAATTTATTTTAATCAACATTTATATATATATTCATAAAAATATTATAAATAACATTGTAAGAAAAATTATTCATGTTTTGGTTTATGATTAGAGATGATATACAGGGGATTATTTCCTAATAATTAAATTTGAACCACTATCGATTTTTAGATGATTTTTTAACATGTTAAGAATTTGATAAACCTATTTATTGTAATTCTATAATGTGATCGGGATGGAGAGGTTATAAATTATAATTTTAAAACAATTTGTGTTAAAATTTTTATATTTGATTATATTCTAGAACTAACTATTACACAACATAAGGGAGTAGTATAATGATGGAATATAACCCGTTAGAAAATTACTCAGAAAATGATGTTTGAATATTTTATTACTAATATTTTTTGTTAGAAATAATTAGTGAAACTGATGACACTATAAAATATTTTTTATTTTTCTTCATGTTTATGAAAACTCATTATAAATTATAGATCATATGAAAAGAAATACATAGTTATATTAGTGGGTTTTGATGAAATGATTTCAATTTTAATACTAAATATAGATTAAATAAATTAGATCAAAATGTTGATGAAGGAATATTTAATGGTTATACCTCCTATAGTAAAGAAAATATTATTTTTCAAAATATACACACAAACTATTGATGGAATATTGATTTTGTAATTTGATGTATCATATCCTTATTCAACTTTTCTATAATCTATATTTCTACATGATAAGAACCCAAAAATAGTACTATTGAATCTAAGTTAAATAAATAAATAAATTTCATAATTTTATACCAAGATTGGTGATTAAAACTAAACACACACACATATATATATATTTATATAACATATACATTACATCTCACAAATGACAACATTATCTTGAAAGATAATGTTTTATTTTATTTGGAAACTTTTTAAATTAAAATCTAATTCTGAACATTTCCCCTTAATTTCATTATACTATACCAGAATTTAAACATCTCAAATATTTTATATATATTTATATCTAAGTAAATGATAAATATCAGATTTGGGTGAGATCAACCAATTATTATGGGAATAATATGTAAATATTTCTTCATTTATTAGATTATTTGATTGATAAATCACGAAAATGAGTGAAATAACATAATAAAATATTACCAAATAAAACGTGGTATCCATATAACGGAAGCACAGGAAATCTAAAATTATGAAACATATACCATATCTTATTAATTTGGAAACATGATAGAATAAAGATAATCCATATACAAAAACTGGGTATATCACATAAATTTTATTCATAATCATTGGCATATGGAATCATAACATTATGGGTCACAAATAATGTTATTACCTCCTATATCATAGGGGATGAGTCAAATTATAGCTTCTCATAACATATCTAATCATGATTCAAATTCTTACCTCACATTACATAGTTGATTAGGAATCATGTTCTTTCCACCCATAACATAGTGGATTTGTAATCATATTCCTTCCTTACATAACATAGTGGATCTTGAATCATGTTCCTTCTCCAAATAATAATGTTGATTGGGAATCAAAACCTACGATATATAAATATCATATGTGATATAAAATATTACCAAAGACATTTAAGAAATATATAATTTCAACATAACCCATAACATTATGATAATCCATTTTCATATGTTCCACAAATTATCAATCATATATCATATCATGAATAAATCATATATATATAATTGGATTTACAACACATCGAAATTTTATATTGTAAAATTAACTCCTGAATTTGATTTGTTCATAACTAAAATTCAATGATCCAAAAAGTGGTATTTCCTATGATAATTTAGAAGTTATTTCCTGAAGTATAACTCCAAAGGGGATATATATTTTGGATATAATGGGAAAATAGATTTAAATTCATTATAAAATTCAAAATATATTTGACACCGTATTATAAAAATATCCTACATTGATTCACTTTTATAACACTCATTTTCATTATTTTATAGGAAGATTTATGTTTAAATGTTATTGATAAATACGTCCCAATAAAGAATCCTTGTAAGATATATAAATGTTAAATAATGGATATTAGGAGTGGAAGATAAAACATATGAATGTGAAATGTTAATAAATTTTAATATTATAAATTTCCATTATTTAAACCATCATAAAAAAGGGTAATAAAACATTATCTTAAAATTTTATGATGGTAAATAAGAGTTCCCCATGAGAAATATATTTTTTCATTCCAATATTATAAACGAAATCTGGTTTGGAATGAATGCATATAGAAATTGATGAAAAAAAACAAAATGGAATTAAGATATTTTAATAATCATGAATTATTTAGAAGTGATAAGTCCATAAAAAAATTTAATTGATGTAATAAACCATCAAATATTACTTATTGTACCATCCTTGGCCTATGTAACCCAGATCTTGTGTCTACTTTATTACATTGGAATAAATACAAAGATTTATTTATCGAAGGACTTATCTGATTATATGTTTTGGAAAACCAGATATATACATGATTCTCATTTTATTTTAAGAATAAAAAATAAAACATAATTCATAACCAAAAAATAACTCCATACCTAAAAATTCTCTCAAAAATCCCTTCAACTTATCAGAGGGAAAGGTAAAAAATAAGGGCAAGCTCGAATGATCAGTAAGAGTTATGTAAAATGGAATCTATCATTAATCATTAAGGATAATGACCATTAATATGTAAATTACTGAACAAAAATACTTATAAATAATTTTTTTGAGAATAAGATAAGGAAGAATCAATTTTGAAATGTAAATAACTGAAAACACATAAAATTTAACAAATAAACTGTGAATGAAATTTATCGATTTACAATAACATAAGGGTAATTTAATTTTTAATAATAATATCTAATTTACACTACTAGAAATCTTACCTTTCCCAATGCTTCTATACCAACGGTTTGTAAAAACCATTGGTATAGGTCCCCTTTCTCAACGGTTTGGCTAAACCGTTGGGAAAGCCCACATTGAGGCCACCTTTCCCAATGGTTTGCCAAAACTATTGGGAATGGGTTTGGATTTCCCAACGGTTTGGCCAAACCATTGGGAAATGTAATCTTTCTGGACACCATTCCCAATGGTTTTGCCAAACCGTTGGGAAAGGTCCCCCATAAATCAACCTCCCACCTAGAATTGCATCCAGAATCGAGGGATCTATACCAACAGTTGTCAAAACTGTTGGTATAGTTCTATACCAACAGTTTTGACAACTGTTGGTATAGATACCTTGATTTTTTATCATATCTTATTACCGATAACATTATATAAATCAAAATTTATAATAATTATGAGAATACATATATATATATTTATGTAATTATGTTCACAAGAGACATGTTAAGTTAGTGGTAATGTTCGATGATAAACTTGGGGTCCTAGGATTAAATTACATCGAATGTTTTTTTTGAAATACATATACCAATAGTTCCATAACCGTTGCTATAGATTTTCATACTACTTATACCAAAGGTTTCCAAAACCGTTGGTATTGGTATATACCAACGTTTATCCAAAAAACATTGGTATAGACCTATCCCAATGGCTTACTTTGCAACGGATCTCCAAACTGTTGGTATAGGTTAGTTTTCCAGTAGTGTTTTCATATATTTAAATTCATAATTATTATATTATAGATCACATGTAAATTATACCTCTACTATTAAGGTCTTTCACAAAACAGTTTAAAACTATGGGTAGAAAAACCGTTTAATATGATGAACATAATTTGTCTCATGTGACCGGGCTATGCATCAAGGGGAAAAATTATCCTTTGAATCA
This sequence comes from Viscum album, assembly GCA_963277665.1. Taxonomy (NCBI): domain Eukaryota; kingdom Viridiplantae; phylum Streptophyta; class Magnoliopsida; order Santalales; family Viscaceae; genus Viscum; species Viscum album. The sequence goes on along the minus strand of OY728129.1, from coordinate 405,201,391 downwards.
CCAAAACTATTTTTCCAAATCACTCCCCATATATCAAATAATTCATTTAAATCATGAATTAATATTTCTTATCATCAAATAACCATATTGATTAAAGGATATTGATATATCAATATTTCCCCTTTAATCAAATAAAATTAAATGTTATAACTGTATGTAAAAAATGATATCAGGGTTAATAAATTATTGTATCCTTCATATATTGATACGGATATGTAATTACAATGTAATTTCCAATGAAAAATAATTATTGGAATATTATTATCTCATGTTAAGGATAATAACCCCAAAACAAAGTGAGATTGTCCATTAACTTTTACCACATAGAAAATTTCATATCAGGAAACAATGGATGAAATAATTAAAATTGAAATATAATATGCCATGAGTTATTATTGGCTCATTATATTACATTTTAATGAGGTATTATATAATCCAAATAAATTTTAATTAGTGCATACTAACAAATATGTCTCAAAGGAATGTGAATTGTGATGAAATACATTACCTCGTGCTTCTTTTTGGATCAACATAATTTTACCTCATTTATAGTTTTTTAAATATGTTATTAAATTATAATAGAACCATATTAATATTTATAATACCACATATGGCATTTTTATAACATATTATCACCCATTTTTTAATATGTTTTCAATATTTTCATTGTTTTGGGAGTTAATCGACTTGTATTATCATTCAAGATTTTTAATGAATGTTATGATTCTTGTGTATATAAATTTTGATCGCCTACATAACAATTATCAAGAAATAATTTTAGTATTTATACATTAATTATAACTTTAATACTAATCAGAAAAAATGGTTTTGAGAAATGAAGTATGTTTTGATCATGATGATGGAAAGTCATATATTCACGTGAGTAACGATACCACATTCCAATGATCATTAATGGAAGGTGGAATGAAATATTTGATATTTACATAATGATAATGGTATAAATATAAAACATTAATTATTTTAATATTAAAATATATATCATTCACTTGGTTTAGTTATTAAAATATATTCAATTCTCTTTTTGAAGGCATTATTCCACACGTACATGAATGATGTTATCATTTTTATATAAGTTAAAATGAAAGAAAATTAAAATTATATTTTATCATTCTATAATGATGAATATTAAATTAATATAATAATTATCACATTTATATCTCATATAGTCATTATTATTTCCCATATCATCTTCCATGTAAATTGTTATTGAAAAATGAATCACATCGTTTCATGAGGTGGTAATCTTCCGAACACTTGATAGACATTATCGTATCCCCTATATTATGAAAAGTAAACCAAAGTATATATATATATGATATAATTAACCCATAGGTGTTATTATGTTATAAATTTCATATATATACTTTAGATACATCATTATACCCAATTATGAAATGTGGAAATTGAAGAACAAATTCCATGATGCCATAAGGCAGTAGTTCACCATACACATGAATGGTGATTTCGTAACCCATTTGATGGATGTTTTTGTTGTTATAGGCCATTTCATTATTATATAAAAATAAAATTATATGTAATATAATATTTTTAATATTTCATAATGGTTTAATAATAATATATATTGGTGTAGACATAAATAACATTAAGACTCTCATTAAAAAACATTACCTCTTAACAAGGTATACTCTTAAGGTTTTCACTGAATCCTTAATAGGTTGTAATTTTTTCCAAAAATATGGGTTTTAAAATAAGGGATCTTATTTTTGAAAGTTATTTAATCAAATAATGTATTATCCAATGTGCATATAAAGTTTGAAAAAGAGAGAAGAGTGGTGTCCTTTTATAAGTGAGGTGAGTGGCACACATGGTATTGTTTAAAAATATTCAATCACAACGACATTTTTATCATGTCACGAGCACGAATAATGAGGAATTATATATCATATAAGATTCTAGATCTAAATATGCACATAAAAGTAGTTTCATATATGTGTTTATTTCATTATATCCCTTATCTATTTAGTTTAACTCCTTGGTAAATCCCTTTTTACATTAACTGCAGTAATTAATTTTTAATGTTTTCACTATTAATCTTGGTAAAAACATTATTTGTTTTTATTAAGGATTATAAATTATTTAAATTCAAAAAATGGAATCATTTTTCTGAATTCAATTCACATATGTTTAAAATTATATTTTAATATTCATCTCTGAGATGTGGCTAGAATGTAGTTTGTTAAAGTGAATATGATCCAATGTTTACTAGGTTTTTATATAAAATTTAATTATGATAATGATTATGCTGATATTAATAGGATTAATTTACATAAAATTGAACTAATTTTAATTTATGAAAAATTAATAATATAAATCCACAATTTTAATTATATAAATGAAAAGGACGTTTTAAATAGAATTATGAATTTATCAATAATCGTTAAAAAATTAAATATTTGAAAAAAAATCCAAATAAATCATCCTATGATTATTTTGATATAGATATAGAAAAAAATTATTTTGTAACAGTAATATTAATTTTCTATAATTGTAAAAATTACTTTTCAATTATGTGTACAAATCATGACAATGTCATCTATTAAAAAATACACTTTATCAGAAATTGTTTTTTTTCATCGAAATCATTCTTATTTTAATTTATAATAAATTGACATAAAAAATAGGTATGTATAATATATATTTGAAAAAATTAATTCTATTAATAAATTATTACTTAACATATAGTATATAATGGTCATTCTTAAATAATTTTTTAGTATAGTTTTTCCATTTCAACACTTTGTTGCCTCCTCAACAATCCATTTCGTTTTATTTGGATCTCTACATTTGGGTAAGTGGGAAACTCATAGACATAAAATATTATAGATACAAAATGAAGAAACATCATACAACATCTAAATTCAATAACATCATCATCACCTTGAGGCTATATCCCATCGTGAGTCACTTTGTAACATCCCAGGTAAATAAAGAATAAAGAATTTTCATATTTATTAATATTTACGAATTAAATATTAATTTTATTTTAAAGGGGTTGCTATGTTCGATAGCGTACCCGATACACAACGATGAGTTTCTTTGAAAATTACGTAGCACACTAGTAATAAAATAATATTATTTTAAATGTTAGTTAACAAGTAGCCGTTGTATTGGTGGGAATGGATAGAAATAACTAAAATATGATTAGATATGTTTTTAAATGTTTATAAATTTACCCAATAAAAGATAAAAGCTTAAAATACGGAAAGAGTTCAATTTTAGGGCATATATACTCTAATTTTCACTAAAGGTTCACTTATCACCTTTTAATGGTGAACCGTCATTAAATATAGTTTTGATCACTCTTATACTTTATTTTGGACCAAATATAACTCTTCTATAGAATCGGGACATCAAAATTTACTTTGTGTAAATTTTTGGTACCTTTCCGATAAAGTTCATTTTTTTATGAATAGTGTAAAATGTTGTATTTTAATTCAAAACCTCTTTTTAATCTAAATTATTTATATGATTAGATTATTATTTTAATTGGTTTTAAAGAGAAATTAGAAAATATTTTTACCAGTTGATCCAATGGTGGTCATTGGAATCAATTTCACTTTGAAATTGGACTTAAACTGGTGTCAACCTTTTGATACTTATTGTTTCACAAAAACACGCTATTTGTCATGACAGTGGGAATTAATTATTAAATTAATTAATTTGACTTATATGTTTTGAATTTTGTAAAATGGAATTCATTTTTGAATTCGGAATATCAAATATAGCTTAGGGTGAATTTTTGGTAATTTTCTGAAAAACTTCAATTTTTGATGAATAGTGAAACCACTAAGTGGTAATCAAGCAAACTGATTTTACAGTTATATGAAAGTTTACCACTAATGTGTGTTGAATTTTTAAAATCCGACATACATGGTAGTCACTAAGAATTAAAATGTGGTTCAATGAGATTAAAATAATTTTTTGGTGAATAGTAACATTTTTTCATTAATCGCGATTAGAGGTAATTAGTGTAGTTTAAGGTAAAAATGGTATTATAAGAATGTGAAAACACCATGACACTTGTCTTAAACCTTTTGGGTGAGTCATGGCCGACCAAGAAAAGCCATGCGCCAACTTGGGGACCCCATGGAGCCACTTTTGTTGGAAAATGACATTAATATATTTTTATTTAATGTTAAAGTGAAAATGACACTAACATAAATTGTTTTACTAAAATAATTTTTGAGTGGGGTTATACAAGTCCAAAATTTGATTATAAATAGTCATTGGAAATATAAAAGGATTTACTACATCATAGTATTTGTTTTATAATTTTTAGACATTAAATAAATTATATTATATATGACATAATAATGATGCAGCGATGACATCATTATTTGACGATTTAAATAAAATGGAAAGATAATGAAAAATATAAAACCTAAACATGGCCAAAACAAATTGGATGAGTGGATTTCGAACTCTTATCACCTTATCCACGAATTATATCAATCTGGGACCTTTTAAAACCGAAACACATTTTCAAATAAAGTAATATTTCTTTACTTTCCAAAAGTACCCCTCCTCTCCTCTTATAAAAGGCCCCCACCTCTACCCCATTTCACACACTTCTCAAGCCTTTGGCTCGGCCAACCCCTTCCCATTTACTCTCTCCACATACCTCTCCTCATCCTATAGGATTCCCTTTAGGAATAATCCTTTCAAAGGAAGCCTTTAGGCTCAAATCAAAAGGGAGTTACACTTTTAAAGGTAATTCATTCTCTCTTGTTCATTTGTTTTATTTTGCTTCTCCAACCCTCTAAACTCTTTTTATTTACTTATTTTGTAACATCACCAGTATCTTCAATATACTAGGATGTTGTTATAATATTTATTTGAGCTAAACTCTCACACAACTACATCAAATGGTTAAAGAACATACGGTTTCCGTGGATGGCGAAATTCTGCCTCCCGAAACGATGATTGTTCAATACTCATTTAACACCTTCAAGGGTGGCCATTATGATGTCACTATTTTTATATATGATATATAATATGTTTATGTTTTCTTTAAGCTTCTGTATTTTTCATTTTTGGCATACCTATATAGATTCCATTATGGGTAAACACGATATCTTCATTTAAGGAAGTGCGGACTACCGCCCCCTCAAAGTGATGTGATTCGTTAATACCGTATGTGGGACGTGTAAAGGATGGATTTAAAGTTATTATATATGATGTTATACTGTAATTATAATATACCTCTATATCATTATTATTTCTTTCCATTAAAGTATGAGATAGAAATGAAAGTTGCATTCATGCATACATACGGCTTACCGTCTCCATGAACGGTGCATTTCATTTCTTATCCCCAAATGTAATGTACTATTAAAAGTACATGTATATAATGGATATATATAATTAATGATATATCTAAGTGATGAATATAATTCTGGAATTAAATTATACATACCTCTCATTTAGTTTTAATTCGACTAATATGACAAAGAAATGAAAGTAGCGTTCATGCGTACGTACGGCTTACCGTCTCCATGAACGGTGCATTTCATTTCTTACCTCTAAATGATTATGTAATATTATAAATACATGTATATTCTGGATATATATGATATATATGATATCCAAATCAGGAATTTCATTCTGGATATAAAGAACTTTTGACCACACGAACAACATGTAATTGTAAGAAGTCAACTTTCGACTTAAGAACCAAATATTGACAAAACAAACATTATTAACTTAAATGGTTACATAATGTTTATAACATGGCAATAAGTGATATAAAAAGAATAATGAACTTTAAAAAGGTTCTTAATCAAGTATAAATTAACTCATGTTTATTATTCAGGACGTTAAAGAACGATTGAGTCTAGTCGGACCCAAGGTAAGGGACTTCGTCTCAATATCCTTTCATTGAGGCATGTTTTGTTTTATACACAACTTTCTTTTATACGGTGTATAAACTCCTTTGACTTTTACTTTTATACAAAAGGAATCTTTTTCTACGAATCGTTTTACTAAACGACAAAAAGGAATGTTTTTTAACGTACGCGGTGACAACGACCTTTTCCGCCGCCGCGAGTATTATTTGATCTTTGGCTTTCTCAACAAGCCGTAATGTTTTTAGAATAAAATAAATACCATATACTCTTTTATGTATTTTGGTGTTGAAAATGGTTTTGAAAAAGGATTCTATTATGTCAATATATTTATGATATATTGTGATTGAAATGTGAAAATGTTATCATTCCTTTATATTGGATTTATATTTTATGATTTTATACTGGTACTTGGACATTTTAATGGGTGGTTACATTATAAACCATATGACGGGTGGTGCCGTGAATACCAGGATGGGTGGTTACGTTATAACCTCTAATGCATTGGGTATGGAAGTCGGCCGTATGGCTATTACATTAAATATGTATGGAAATTGGCCTAATGGCTATTCCATTAAGTGATATGTGTGGAAGTCTACCGTATGGTTATTCCACTTAAGTATGTTTATGTCCCAAGTTACCTTTATATATGTTATGTTTTCTTTATATGGGTTTTATGGTAATCCTTTGGTTACAAAAAGGTAAGTAATGATATTTTATTCAGTGAAGAGTTTTTACTACTTCATAAAGGTGAAAAGTATTACTTTGATAAAGTATACATGGTTTACTTTTTTTTTTGATAAACTAACAGTTTTTATTCTTTGTGTATCCCTTACTGAGTTTTTATGCTCATCCCAAGTTTTTCGAAATGTTTTTCACAGGACTTAAAGTGGAATAAGGTCAAGGATGGGATCAAGGGAATTTCATGCTATCTAAAACATGGAATCTAGACATCTTTCTTTTTAAGAGTTTTTATTTTATGGGGACATAGTAGAAGTGTCTACTTTGTAATCTTTTAAGATGTAATTGTTATGTTCTAATTCTCTAAAACTCTAAACCTGAAAAGATCCTCAATGTGAATTATTCATTTAATTCAATATTAAGTAAGGTTTAAGGCTGGGGCCTTATAGTTGGTATCAAAGGTCGGTTTAGACAACTTTAGGAGTTAGAAAAGTGTTAAATTATAATATGATTGAAATGATATAGCATTTACGGATTACCATGTTTCTTCGCCTAAGATATTTCGGTGTTCAGAATGGTTTTCCGCAGAGGAAACAAAGCAGCTATGTTGGGACGACATCAGGAGGAAGACAACCATCCAAATCAGCAACCTGAGATAGTCGGAATCGGAACTGAACAGTTTGTTGCAGTGATGGCATAGTTGACTCAGGCTATAAATGGTGGTGGTATCCATGCACGAGATCAGCCAGATCAACCGCAGAGGAACATGTCAGTGGTGGAACATTTCATGAGGCAACATCCCCCATCATTCCGAGGATCATCTGACCCTGTGCAAGCTGAAGGGTGGATTAAAGCACTGGAGAAGATTTTTGATGTCATGGGGTGTTCAGAACATCAAAAGGTTAGTCTTGCTGTTTACCGTTTTGAAGGTGAAGCTGATCAGTGGTGGTCGATGGTGAAGAATATAAGGGATAGTGATGAGATTGAGGATCTTCGCTGGGACGAATTCAAAGGTATGTTTCTTGAGAAATATTTTCCTAAGGTGGTTCGTCTTAGGATGGAAAAACAGTTCCTAGAATTGAGGCAGGAGGATGATTTAGTGGCTACTTATGAAGAAAAGTTCACTCGATTGGCAAGGTATGCTCCAAACATCATACAAGATCTTGATAGTAAAATAAACCGTTTTTACTCAGGGTCAAAGACAATGTATCGAAGGGCTTTAGCTTCTCGTGAGTTCAAAATTTATGAAAAACTTGTTCGATGTGCGAAGATGGTGGAAATGGAGTTTGCCGATGATCAGGTGTTCTATGACAAACAACAGAATAAGAGATATAGTTGGAAGGAAAAGGGGAAGAATTCATCAAAGAAGCAAGGAGGTAAGAAAACCAAATATCCATCCTGTGAGAAGTGTGGTAAAATGCATCCTAGAGAATGTTTATCCAAGTCTGGTAAGTGCTTTCGGTGTGGTAAGTCTGGTCATATTGCTCGTAACTGTAAGGAAGATGATCAAGCAGGAAATGAAAAGCCAAGGGTAAGATGTTTTAAGTGTAATGAAATGGGTCATTATGCAGACGAGTGTCCGACAAGGAGCTTGAGTGATGGGAAGCAGTTAGACTACAAGCAGAAAGGGGTGGTAAAATCCTTTGCAACAACTTCAGCAGATGTTGGTCCATCAAATGAAGTGGTATCAGCTCCAGGGAGCTAAGTATTTTTCGAAGATTGACATGAGGTTGGGGTACCATAAGTTGAAAGTAAAAGAAGAAGACGTTCCGAAGACTGTGTTCCGTACTAGATATGGCCATTATGAATTTGTAGTTATGCTTTTTGGGTTAACCAATGCACCTGCTGTATTCATGGACCTTATGAATAAAATTTTCCATGAGTTCTTGGATAAGTTTGTGTTTGTGTTTTGAGGTTTGTGAAGAGGTTATGTGTTCCTTGTGATTCACAGTTGAAGAATGAGTTGTTATGTGAGGCTCATAGTTCCCCGTTTTCAGTTCATCCTGGCAGTACTAAGATGTATAGGGATCTGCGGGAGTATTACTGGTAGGATGGAATGAAAAGAGACAATGCTGATTTTACTGTGAAGTGTTGGACATGTCAACAGGTTAAAGCAGAGCGACAGTTACCGAAAGGGATGCTTCAGCCTTTACCAGTGCCAGAGTGGAAATGGGAAAACATATCCATGGACTTTGCTGTGGGATTACCGAGGACATCTCAGGGTAATAATGCAATCTGTGTTATTGTTGATCGCTTGACCAAATCTACTCATTTCCTTTCTATACGAGAGACTTTATCTCTTGATCAACTTTCCCGTTTGAATCCTAAAGAGATAGTCAGGTTACATGGAGTTCCTCTCTCCATTGTATTGGATCGTGATCCCAGGTTCACATCTAATTTTTGGAAAGGCCTTCAAAAGTCGTTGGGTACTGAATTAAATTTTAGTACAGCTTTTCATCCTCAATCAGATGGGCAGTCAGAACGAACAATCCAGACATTGGAGGATAGGCTACGAGCTTGTTCTATGGATTATCAGGGAAGTTGGGACCAACATCTTTCTTTGGTTGAATTTTCTTATAATAACAGTTTTCATTCCAGTATACAGATGGCACCATTTGAGGCATTATATGGGAAGCGGTGTCGAACTCCAGTATTTTGGGATGAAGTGGGTGAAAGGAAGCTGATGGGACCAGAATTGGTAGAAGAGATGGCAGAAAAAGTTCAGTTGATTTAGAAGCACATGAGAACAGCTCAGAGCAGGCAGAAGAGTTATGCGGATAACCGAAGGAAGGATCTATCTTTCGAGGTAGGTGATCATGTTTTTCTCAAGGTTTCTCATTGGAAAAGTGTGATGAGATTTGGTAAGAAAGGAAATTTGAGTCCAAGGTTCATTGGACCATACGAAATTCTGGAAAGAGTTGGATCAGTTGCATACCTAGTGGCTTTACCTCCGAGTTTATCTCAGGTACACAATGTTTTTCACGTTTAGATGTTGAGAAAGTATATGCTAGATCCATCTCATGTTTTGAGCCCAGAGGTAGTTCAGCTGGAAAAGAACCTATCTTATGAGGAACAACCGGTCCAGATTCTTGACCACAGGGAGCAAGTGTTACGGAATAAGGTGATTCATCAGGTAATGGTTTTGTGGAAAACCCATGTGATTTAAGAGGCAACGTGGGAATCTGAAAATGCTATGAGGGATAAATACCTCCACTTATTTTGATAAGTGAATAAAATTTCGAGGACGCAATTCCCAAAAGGGGGGAAGGATGTAACATCCCAGGTAAATAAAGAATAAATAATTTTCATATTTATTAATATTTATGAATTAAATATTAATTTTATTTTAAAGGGGTTGCTATGTTCGATAGCGTACCCGATACACAATGATGAGTTTCTTTGAAACTTACGTAGCACACTAGTAATAAAATAATATTATTTTAAATGTTAGTTAACAAGTAGCCATTGTACTTGTGGGAATGGATAGAAATAACTAAAATATGATTAGATATGTTTTTAAATGTTTATACATTTACCCAATAAAAGATAAAAGCTTAAAATACGGAAAGAGTTCAATTTTAGGGCATATATACTCTAATTTTCACTAAAGGTTCACTTATCACCTTTTAATGGTGAACCGTCATTTAATATAGTTTTTATCACTCTTATACTTTATTTTGGACCAAATATAACTCTTCTATAGAATCGGGACATCAAAATTTACTTTGTGTAAATTTTTGGTACCTTTCTGATAAAGTTCATTTTTTTATGAATAGTGTAAAATGTTGTATTTTAATTCAAAACCTCTTTTTAATCTAAATTATTTATATGATTAGATTATTATTTTAATTGGTTTTAAAGAGAAATTAGAAACTATTTTTACCAGTTAATTCAATGGTGGTCATTGGAATCAATTTCACTTTGAAATTGGACTTAAACTGGTGTCAACCTTTTTATACCTATTGTTTCACAAAAACACGCTATTTGTCATGACAGCGGGAATTAATTATTAAATTAATTAATTTGACTTATATGTTTTGAATTTTGTAAAATGGACTTCATTTTTGAATTCGGAATATCGAATATAGCTTAGGGTGAATTTTTGGTAATTTTCTGAAAAACTTCAATTTTTGATGAATAGTGAAACCACTAAGTGGTAATCAAGAAAACTGATTTTTCAGTTAAATGAAAGTTTACCACTAATGTGTATTTAAATTTGAAAATCCGACATACATGGTTGTCATTAAGAAGTAAAATGTGGTTCAATGAGATTAAAATAATTTTTTGGTGAATAGTAACTTTTTTTCATTAATCGCGATTAGAGGTAATTAGTGTAGTTTAAGGTAAAAATGGTATTATAAGAATGTGAAACACCATGACACTTGTCCTACACCTATTGGGTGAGTCATGTCCGACCATGAAAATCCATGGGCCAACATGGGGACCCCATGGAGCCACTTTAGTTGGAAAATGACATTAATATATTTTTATTTAATGTTAAAGTGAAAATGACACTAACATAAATTGTTTTACTAAAATAATTTTTGAGTGGGGTTATACAAGTCCAAAATTTGATTATAAATAGTCATTGGAAATATAAATAGATTTCCTACATCATAGTATTTTTTTTATAATTTTTAGACATTAAATAAATTAAATTATATATGACATAATAATGATGCAGCGATGACATCATTATTTGACGATTTAAATAAAATGGAAAGATAATGAAACATATAAAACCTACACATGGCCAAAACCAATTGGATGAGTGTATTTCGAACCCTTATCACCTTATCCACGAATTATATAAATGTGGGACCTTTTAAAACCGAAACACATTTTCAAATAAAGTAATATTTCTTTACTTTCCAAAAGTGCCCCTCCTCTCCTCTTATAAAAGGCCCCCACCTCTACCCCATTTCACAAACATCTCAAGCCTTTGGCTCGGCCAACCCCTGCCTAGTTACTCTCTCCACATCCCTATCCTAATCCTATAGGATTCCCTTTGGTCAGAATCCTTCCAAAGGAAGCCTTTAGGCTCAAATCAATAGGGAGTTACTCTTTTAAAGGTAATTCATTTTCTCTTGTTCATTTGTTTTATTTTGCTTCTCCAACCCTCTAAACTCTTTTTATTTACTTCTTTTGTAACAAAACCAGTATCTTCAATATACTAGGATGTTGTTATAATATTTATTTGAGCTACACTCTCACACAACTACATCAAATGGTTAATGAACATACGGTTTCCGTGGATTGCGAAATTCTGCCTCCCGAAACGATGATTGTTCAATACTCATTTAACACCTTCAAGGGTGGCCATTATGATGTAACTATTTTTATATATGATATATAATATGTTTATGTTTTCTTTAAGCTTCTGTATTTTTCATTTTTTGCATACCTTTATGGTTTCCATTATGGGTAAACACGATATCTTCATTTAAGGAAGTGCGGACTACCGCCCCCTCAAAGTGATGTGATTCGTTAATACCATATGTGGGACGTGTAAAGGATGGATTTAATGTTATTATATATGATGTTATACTGTAATTATAATATACCTCTATATCATTATTATTTGTTTCCATTAAAGTATGAGATAGAAATGAAAGTAGCATTCATGCGTACATACGGCTTACCGTCTCCATGAACGGTGCATTTCATTTCTTATCCCCAAATGTAATGTACAATTAAAAGTACATGTATATAATGTATATATATAATTAATGATATATCTAAGTGATGAATATAATTCTGGAATTAAAATATACATACCTCTCATTTAGTTTTAATTCCACTAATATGACAAAGAAATGAAAGTAGCGTTCATGTGTACGTACGGCTTACCGTCTCCATGAACGGTGCATTTCATTTCTTACCTATAAATGATTATGTAATATTATAAATACATGTATATGCTGGATATATATGATATATATGATATCCAAATCAGGAATTTCATTCTGGATATAAAGAACTTTTGACCACACGAACAACATGTAATTGTAAGAAGTCAACTTTCGACTTAAGAACCAAATATTGACAAAACAAACTTTATTAACTTAAATGGTTACATAATGTTTATAACATGGAAATAATTGATATAAAAAGAATAATGAACTTTAAAAATGTTCTTAATCAAGTATAAATTAACTCATGTTTATTATTCAGGACGTTAAAGAACGATCGAGTCAAGTCGGACCCAAGGTAAGGGACTTCGTCTCAATCTCCTTTCATTGAGGCATATTTCGTTTTATACAAAACTTTCTTTTATACGGTGTATAAAATCCATTGACATTTTCTTTTATACAAAAGGAATCTTTTTTTACGAATCGTTATACTAAACGACAAAAAGGAATTTTTTTTTAACGTACGCGATGACAATGACCTTTTCCGCCGCCACGAGTATTATTTGATCTTTGGCTTTCTCAACAAGCCGTAATGTTTTTAGAATAAAATAAATACCATATACTCTTTTATGTATTTTGGTGTTGAAAATGGTTTTGAAAAAGGATTCTATTATGTCAATATATTTATGATATATTGTGATTGAAATGTGGAAATGTTATCATTCCTTTATATTGGTTTTATGTTTTATGATTTTATACTAGTACTTGGACATTTTAACGGGTGGTTACGTTATAAACCATATGATGGGTGGTGCCGTGAATACCAGGACGGGTGGTTACATTATACCCTCCAATGCATTGGGTATGGAAGTTGGCCATATGGCTATTCCATTAAGTATGTATGGAAATTGGCCTAATGGCTATTCCATTAAGTGATATGTGTGGAAGTCTACCGTATGGTTATTCCACTTAAGTATGTTTATGTCCCAAGTTACCTTTATATATGTTATGTTTTCTTTATATGGGTTTTATGGTAATCCTTTGGTTACAAAAAGGTAAGTAATGATATTTTATTCAGTGAAGAGTTTTTACTACTTCATAAAGGTGAAAAGTATTACTTTGATAAAGTATACATGGTTTACTTTTTGTTTTGATAAACTAACAGTTTTTATTATTTGTGTATCCCTTACTGTGTTTTTATGCTCATCCCAAGTTTTTCGAAATGTTTTTCACAGGACTTAAAGTGGAATAAGGTCAAGGATGAGATCAAGGGAATTTCATGCTATCTAAAACATGGAATCTAGATATCTTTCTTTTTAAGAGATTTTATTTTATGGAGACTTAGTAGAAGTGTCTACTTTGTAATCTTTTAAGATATAATAGTTATGTTCTAATTCTCTAAAACTCTAAACCTGAAATGATCCTCAATGTGAATTATTCATTTAATTCAATATTAAGTAAGGTTTAAGGCTGGCGCCTTATACACTTACCCTGGAAAAAAACCCTTTTTTAAAACAACGCATTTTATAGATGAAATTAAATTTATTTTAAAAGAATTATAGTAGAATATATTGGGGAGTTCCATAATCCTCATCTTAAATATATTCAATCCTAAAAATGTAATAATTATATTGATAATAAATCATTTAATAGTTGGAAATTCTACTATTTTGAAAACCCCACAATGTAAAAATGTAATAAAATATACTTTTAGTATGATTGAATGGGAAGTACAAAGGTAAAATGGAATAGTCACATAAAATTTTTTTCATTTAGGAGATAATATTATAAAAATAAAATTATGAACATGTAATAGAATAATAATTATCAAGGATTAATATATAGTTATAGATATCCTTGATTATAAGAAAGTGGTTGATCCATAGAAGATTAATGACAATAAAATCACTAACCAAATTGGTGTGAAAAGGGTAAATGATATCATCAGAAATGACTGTAATGGAATATTATTTTATTTCATGATCTATTTCCAAAATTGTATGAACATTAATTACAATAAAAAACTAATTGATTTTATTTCATTTTATAAGAACAACTTCTTCTATTTGTGGTTTAATGATCAATCTCAAATTAATCCAATTCTACATGAAATTAATATTCAAAAAAATATATTTTTTATCTTAAATCAGTAAAATTAAATTTTCATTGATCATAAATTTCATAATACAATAATATGTCATTAATTTTGTCTCTATTTATTGTTATAACAAAAAATATAGAACTTATTATCTGATATGAATAAATTAGCATATAGTGAACTAATAAATTACACTCTAAAACCTAAACAAAATTTCAATATGAACCATTTCATAAATGGTTAAAACTATGAAACTTAAAAAATATTATGACCAAAAACATTATAAATAAGGTCACTATACTTCCCAAATGAATATATTAGTAGTCCCCTAAAGAATATTATGTATCTATTAATCGTATCATAACAAACATTTGAATACCTTAATTATTTAATCTCTTGAAACATTATAATAACCTGAATTACCATTTAAAATTATTTAAAACATACATGATTTCCAATCCTTGAATAAAATAATGATCATTAGATATATTCATTAAAACCCAAAAACAATTTAACTCTATTAATTATAGTATACACAATAATTTCTCAAAAATCCTTACCCATTTACAAGGTAGTGGGAACTACCTAATGTACATTATCTATATTAATAATATATTTTTCCCAAATTCATTATATTAATATCATGATCAAATAAAGGGTTCTGTATCCCTCAATCATGTGCATTCAAATTATCTCCACATTCCACTAAATAAATTCTCATTGTATAATTCAACAAATACATCCAAAAACTTTTTGAAATAGTACTGTAGTGAAATAAATATATTTTTAATGATTATTATAAAAATAATATCATCAATAATATAAATTTAAAACATATTTATTTGATCCAAATACAGAAACACATTATTCATTTAAATTCAGTTGTATCAATAGAATATTATCGACCATGATACCATAATTTTTTTTGAGGTATTTTTCCTTTGTGTTTGGTGAATTCATTTTCATAGCGACTAATCTCATTACAATTGACACATTTCACATTATAAATTTACTAATAAACCTTGTAATCATGTGAATTTTTTGTTTTCTCTCAATAATTGTTCAAAAATCGTGTTCCATGTAAGAAATTATTAGCGTGATTCATTCAATAATTTTTAGATGTGAGAAAATCCATCATTTCCTTCTTCTTATTGTCCATTTTTTTCTTATAATCTTCTTATCCTACATCCCTTATAATCCATAATACTTGGAGAATTATTTCATTATCCTTTTAGTGCTTAAAATAATTTCATCATATGATGGAAATGTTTTAGAGATTATTACCCATAATAGAAATTGATTAATCCCTTTAAATAAAAGGATAATATTATAATCTAGGTTGTCTGTATAATCTATAGAAAACCTTTATGGACATGTAAATGATGCCTTATACCCAGAAACACCTTATTATTCCTTCTAGTTAACATAATGATATATCTCTTTATTCATTTTTTCTCATGATGGAAATATTAATAGATTAATTTCACCATAAAATATTTCCATTCCATGTGCTCTACCACCTCTTCCTCCATAGTATTTTGTGTCAACAGACATCATTTATCTATATTTTCGTGGTGAAAATATATATAAGTGTAACTTTTTCATTTTCACTACAACCTAAGCTATAAATATATTCTCTATATAATTAATCCATTTCTCATATATAATTGGATTCATATTCCCACTAAATGATGGGGTATTCTGTTTCGTAATATGATCCAACATATGATAATCACTTTGTGGAACATGTTTCTCCATATGAGTAATGTTATTTTTCATAACCTAATTTTTCTTCCCAACTATAGTCATAATTTTCTAGTTATAATATCATTTGTATAAATTACTCTAGAGGTCAATATCTATATTTTATATAAGTATTGATACCCATATTTCATCGAGAATCTATTTCTAAATAATTGAATATACTGGATTGGATCATAATATTATGTATTATAAATCATAATTTATAATTCTAAATATGGTTTAACACTTCATAAAAATTAATATTTTTGCATTATTAATATCATAATCACAAAACTGGTTTCTTTTATAATACCAATATTATCAAAAAAATCATAATATGTTGTTATTAAATTAAATATTACACTAAGAGTATCACCTAATGGTGTCAAACAAGGTGACTAGTAAGGAAAATTTTCATGCACTAGGTGATGATTTTTTGAATCCCAATATCCCATTTTTAGAGGTATTACCCCTAGGTATATCTGTAGTAGCCCAACATACAATTTTAGTAACCAAAAAAGGGATATATTATAATTAAAACCAAAAAATATCAACCTTACCAAAACTTTATAATTCTTTTATACTCATAATCAAAGTCAGTCATAGTTTTATGTTACCTAATCTATATTTTTTCTTTAATATAGTTCCCAAGGATTCAAATGAACATCCTCTTATTATTACTATAACATCCCTAACCCCATTATCCTGAATCAAAGATATGTTTTTTTACCTTTGAATAGATTTAAAGGGTCAAATACAAAAGGACTGATTAGTTTATAAATTTTGGAAAAATAAAAAAATATATAATTCTCATTTTACATTGGGAATACAAAAAAAATCAAAATAGATAGAAAAAAATACTCTATCCTTAAAAAAAATTCAAATACCCCTTATACAAAACAAGGGGAATGAAAACAAAAAAAGGGTGAGATAAAATGTTCGGTAAGGGTTATGAATAAAAGAGGATATCTTGAATTAATAAGTATAATAAACATTTTAGGGTAAATTGGTGAATGTAAATTCCATTTAGATAAATTTTAACCACAATAAGATAAATAAGAATCAATACGGAAATGTAAACAACTAAAATCTAATTCTATATAACCCATATAATGTCAATGAAATGCACTCCTTGATAATATCATTGTTTAAATATCATGGATAATAAAAATAACTAAATTTTTAATGAATAAAATTCATAATTTTTAGACATCATTCCAGAGTCACATGTTACCTCAACCATCAAGACATTTCACAGTATAGTTTAAAATAATAAGTAGAAACCCATTTAATTTGGAAAATTGATTTCTTTCCCATGGGTCCTTATGATTCATTGAGAGGTTATATCATACCATGACCCACTAATCAATTTTTTCCATAATATATAATCATATACCAACTTATTTATTTGATTTATTTATCAATAATATATATCAAACAATATCAATATTGATTAAGGGATATAGATTTATCAATATTTCCATAGATAATGAAATATCTTTGATTGTAAAGACCATATTTAAAAATTTTAAATAGTTTTTGAAATAATAATATTGATCAGAAATGATTTTTAGTATTTAATATAAATTTCACATAGAGTGTAAATTAATTACAAGAATGTTATTACTTTAATATATAGTTAAAAATAACCAAAGAGATTGTATAGTAATAGTTACCACATGGTAATTTTCCATTAATATTCCCTAGGAGGAAATAATTCAAATTTAAGATCAAAATAAAATGAATTACGAATGAAAAATGATATTACATGAAACTTTGGTAGTGTATAAACCACATAAAAGTGAATTTATTCATAGAAACAAATAAGAAACAAGGGAATGTAAATTCAGTCAAAATCCCTTAACTTATGATTACTTTTTCATAATGTTATTTGACCATCATTATAGTGATATTTTACATTATATTATCTTATTACAGGTCTATATTATTATTTATTATATCATATATGATCTTTTTATTACATTTTATCACTCATTAGTTAATAATGTCTAATTATTTTCATTGTTTCAGATATTAATAGCCTTGTTTTATCATTGGTGGATTGTTATAAAAGGTCATGTTCCTGTATATAGTATATATTTCCATCACCCCCATAATACTAATAATGAAATATTAATCATATTAGGAAATAAATTTTACTTTTAATACTAATAAAAATTTGTTTTTTATAAATAATCTATGTTAGGATCATGGATATGGTATGTTTTTCGTATGTATTAGTGAAGATACCATTTTCTAATGACCATTTATAAATATGGTATGTAATATTTCATCATTTTAGAATAAAAATTATATAATAGATAACACATTTTTTATTTAAATATAAAATAATATATCATACATATAGTTTAGTGATGAATATATAGTAACATCACACCGTTAATATGGTAGTCCACATGTACACGAAAGAGTTATCATATTTCAGTAAGTGGAAAGGAAGAAAAATTAAAAGATATATTATATTTACAAAATCATAAATATGTCATGTATACTAAAAATAATTCATGTACACTATATATCTTTACCAACATTATCATTATCACAATCCATTTAAATCATCAGTGAATGATGAATCACATATCTTCACAAGGTGGTAGTCCATCGAACACATGAGCGACATTATCAAATCCACAAAAAAGGGATATAAAAATGGTATGTATAGTATATAATTACTAAAAAAATATAAATATGTTATAAATATCATATATTCACTATATATCCATCATCACCTCCAACTGTGAATGGTTGTTATGGATGAATGAATTCCAACGATCCATGAGTCGGTAGACCATCAAACACACAAATGACAATTTTCCAACCCATTAGAGGGAATTATAGATGTTTCTAGGTCATGAAAATATTATAAAAACATTATAATATATTAAATTTAATTATGTTAGTTATCATAATGGTTTGACAATAATTTATTAGGGTGGATAATGAAATAAAATAACGACGCTCATCGAAAAACATTATCTCTTCATAGGGTATCCCCCAGAGGTTTTCAGTAGATACTTTATAGGTTGGATTTGTGAAAAAATAATGATAATAAGATTAATTTATGGAATATATTTTGTTATTTGGGTATATCATAGATAAACCAAATAGGTGTAAAGGTGTGATGATGAGTAGAGAGTGGGTTTCCTTTTATTAGTAAGGTGAGTGGCCATTGTAATTTTTTGAAAAGATTAAACCATAAAAATGATTTTATCATTTTAAAATATTACATAATTAAAAATTATATAACTTAAAATATATAAGGTATAAATATGAT
Organism: Viscum album; assembly: GCA_963277665.1. NCBI lineage: Eukaryota > Viridiplantae > Streptophyta > Magnoliopsida > Santalales > Viscaceae > Viscum > Viscum album. Next base: position 405,181,837 of record OY728129.1, on the reverse strand, counting down.
CATATAGTGGATGTTTGAATGCTTTATTGGTTATTCTAACCCTTTTACTCTTAGTTGTACACCCCGCAAATCAATATTTACCTTAGCCAGAATAATTAATTTTTACTATTTTCATAATTAATTATTGAAAAAAACTGAATTTGAAATGTTTTAGTTTTGTAAATTAATATTATTATTAAATATATTTAATCAATATTTCTTTATTATTTTAAGATACACGGGATTTTTAATTTAAAACTAATCCAACAGATGCGAGGAGAAAACTAGTTTTTAAGACAAAATGTTCAAAAGTTTACCAGCGTTTAATATCGAAATTAATTATAAAATTGATTCAAATATACTAAGTTGGATTATTTGACATAAAATTGAAGTAAATTTTCATTAAAAAAATTCAAAATATACATAATCTTTACAAATTAGTTAAAAAAATTGATATTTTTAAATAAAATTCGATATTTTTCATTATTCATTAAAAAATTAAATATTTCTTAAAGATCCAAAAACATTACCCTAATATGTATTTGATACGATGAATTGAAAATTATTATTTTTTCAAATAAATATTATAAAATTTTAAAAATGAATTTAATTCCTGCATGAAATGCGTGAATAAACCATCTTTTAGAAAAATAAATTTCTTCAAAAACAATATTTTTTCATCCAAATGATTCATATTTTTATTTATAATAAATTGATAAAAAATATAGCCATATCAAATATATTTGTTAAATAATTTAATTTTATTCATACCCACAAAAATAATGTATAGATTTTAATGGTTATGTTTGAATAATAATTTAATATATTATTTTTATTAAAACCCCATGTTGTGAGTAAGAGATGTTATCAATGAGATTAAATTCTTTCTAAAATAATTATATTGTAATGTATTGGGGAGTTAATTTTAATAAAAAGGGAATTTAATTTCCCATATTCATTATATGAGGTTTAATGATAATTAATTAATATGATATAACATACTTATATTATGAGAACAATGTTCTCGAAGAACGATCATATCTCAATGAATATGGACTTAATTCACAAAAATAAATATGACATGGAAAACAATATAATAAAAATACATTAAATGGGGAAATATTAAATGAAACATAAAATTTTATTAATTAAATTTTATTTATGATATTAAAATATAAATGTTATGTACATAAAGTACACTAGATAAAATTTTTGGTGAATAAGGCATTTACCTGAAAAAAGGAAATTGAGATGAGAAAGATAGTGTCATCAAATCTCTGAAAAAAATAATGTACTTTAACCCCAAATAAAATAATCATTACAATATTAATAAACATTTTATAACTTTATTAATTTCTAATACATTTTCTATATTTCATTTATAATCATTCCCCACACATATATTATTCAGCTGTTTGATTAATTTCAGCATTGTGTGTATATTTTTTTTTCATACTAGTTTCATAATTACAATACTATTTATCATTATTTAGTAAAAACATAATTATCTAGAGATTATTTATGGAGATTTAATAGAAGTTACATAATTATTTAAAATTTTCCAATATCATTCCATTTGTTTTTTAGTTTTTTTTCCATGAAGAAGATATCGTTGATGCTATTGTTTCAGAAATATTCATCGAATGAAAGTTTGTATCTTAATTAATGAATTAAAAAATAATATTAACATTAAATAAAAAAAGTTATAAAATTATTAATATCGTATTATATGAGTAATTAAATATATATAACCATCCATGATAAAATTTTATAGTATCATTCATGTTAGTGGTTAAACCAGCCTCCCCAAAAACATGTTATAATAAACTAATGAGTATTTCTGTAATGAATTTATAATGACATCATTATATTTGAATAATTATATTGTTTATATTTTATTAAATTGATATGTCATAATTTACAAGTGTTTTTGGAATAATATATTATAATAATCTATCACTTATAAATAAAAAATCATTTTCCGCTTGGCATGCTCGTTTTGGGACATTACATTGGAAATGATCAATAATTTATTCATTCAGGAATATTAACTATGTAATAAATATTATATTTATAGATTAAAATTTTTATGACTAACTATAAATATTTTGAGATGAAAAATGAAATATATCGGTCATGTAGGTGGTAGTCATCACATAACATGAGGGGTGTTTTAATTTTTATAATGGATTGGAGGAACATTTAAAATGGTTACGAAAACAACATAATATATTTTTTAAACCAATTATTTAAATTGTATTATGTTAAAATGTATGGGATATATTAGGATAAGGTATAATTAGATAATATTTAAAGGTATCATTTATTAACATTAACCCTGCCTTCGGAGGATTCCTCTTAAAATATATCATAATGACCCTTTAATTGGTCATTTGGAGAGACTAAAACCACTATAACATTGGAGGGAGATTTGGGGAGATATTTTTACATTATTTTGTTGAGATAAATGGATTAGGGTGTGAGGATAAGTTAGATGATGAGGGGTTTCTTTTTTAGTTTAGGTGGTATAAATATTTGAAATACTCACAACATTATATTTAAGGCATGTCACTTTAAAAGTAAAGTGTATAAGAAAGAGAAATATAATGGAGGGGATGAGAATTTTTTACCAATAAATCAACCACATAAAAGGTTATTTTTTGTAGATTTTTTTTGTTATTTCTTCTCAATTTCTATTTTTATAATAATTTTCATGTAATGCGGTAACTTATTTTCTCCCTGATATATTATTTTGATGCATAAAACTTAAATTTACCTTACTAAATATTTTGAATTGTATGAATAAAAAACTGAAATACATTTTAATATATTAAATTTATTAAATTTGAAAAAAATTTATTCTAAGACAATAAATTTATGACACATAATCGAAGTTATAGAAAAATATATTACAGTTTTCCAAATGTCTAACATAGGATTCTGAAGTAATCATTGAATTTTTAAATTTAGAATTTTCCTTATTACTTACATTTTTTAAATAAATAAACTATTTTTGAAAATTATTATATCAAATTTACGTTTTATTTGTTTCATAAAATTTTTGGTACTCTTAAAAATGGTATTTTGTAATATCCACAAAAAATTCTACTTTTTTAGAAAATTCCCAAAATTTCTTCGTAATACATTATTGTCTTGATAATTCAAAAAATAATGTTAATTTTCTCAAATAAAAATTCTATAGTTTTTAATTTGATCAATAATAATAAATAGTTTTATTTTAAAATTAATCATAAATATTATCTAATAAAATTTTTATTTTTAATCAAATAAAATTAAAATAGTGTTAATATAGTGTACACAATAACAATATAATTTATCATTATTTAAATATATTAAAAATTAATTTATTATCAAATAAGGGGTATAATATAAAATGGAATATTCTAAGTAAAATACATTTTTATGAATAAAATTAATTGATTCATATTAATTTTTTAGTAAAAGAACGTTGATAGATGTTAATTCGTGTATTATTAATATTATAAATGCTTATAATTAATATAATTTATATGTTAGGAGTAATTAAAAATAAATAATGATTTTAAAAAAAATTTCTTTAAAAAATTTTATATTTATATTAAATAATATTCATCAAAGAACATTAAAATTAATTCTGCATATTTTAACTATTTAATATTACTAATCCATTCATATTTAAATAATTTGTTGAATTTGATAAATACCACATTTAATAACAATATGAGATGTTTAAATATAAATATATATAATAATGTATCTCAATAAAATATTTTTTTCATCATTGATTCAATATCAAAATATATTAATGCATGTCTTTCGTTGAAATATTTTATCTCAATAAAATGTATCGAGGTATTTGTAGTTTAGTATTACATTTGAAAAATTGTTTTAACTAGGTAGTTATTTATATAAAGGAAAATTAAAAATAAAATCATTGGGTTTCATAGATTATGATTTTGAAACAACCGCAATCTTAATTGCTGGGTATTGTATCACATAAACATAAAATTGACATACTAAAAATGGCACAACAAAACCATTATTTCCATGATTATTTTATTCATTTATGAATTTACTTCCAATTCCTTGAGTTTTGGTTCAATTGCCCTTGAATTTTGGAATCATTTATGGTATATATTTGGTTTCCTGATCATTCCATGGTTAGTAGAAACCATGTGGCATTATAATGAAAATACTATAGTAAATTAAAGATACACTTTCTTAGTTGGTATATTATTATAAAATAGTTTAGGAAAAAATCATGGGGTTTCTAAATTGTGACTATTTATGGGTGAAAATTTGGCACATGATTTGGAAAATATTAATTTAATCACACAATCATCCAAGGTTCATTAAAAATTGAGTGTTATAATTTTCTTCCCTGATTAAATTCAACCCATTTAAAGTATTTTCATAGCATAAATGGATTCTTTCCCCATATCTATTCCTCTACCTTAATCTCCCCATATCTCATTTTTATTTCAATGTGAACTTTTTCATGTTTAAAAATTATTTCTTATGTTAATCTCTTCATAGTCCGTTCATCCCACTCTTTCTTTCATTTCATATTATTTCATGACCAAATATGGAATTAGGCACCAAAATTTAGTCTTATATCTAATTTCATTTGGTGGTTCCATAATTTCATCATTCTTCGTAGAATTACAAGTTTTTATCACCTTTTTACGGTGAATTTACACTATAAATATTGAATGAGAAATATTTATAGAATTTCATCCCAAACATTACACTCTAAATATAAAACTACGTTCCCTTGGTGTATTCATTATAATATTTTAATGTTTTATGATTTCCACCACATCTATCAATATGTTTTTGTTAAAATAAGATTTTTTTAATTATGATATCATTTAACATGAATTGATTTTATTTTTATTCATGAATTTTGAAATGTTTTTCGAACATCATAGACACCTATAACTTGGATAAATTTTCTATTAATCAAATTTTATTTACACTCCATGATATGTTATGTGTTTTTTATTACAGAAAAATAAAAAAGTAATTAATCATTAATAATTTGTTTGGGTTTTCTCCACAATAGTTTTCAAAAATAAAAATAATATCTGACGTGACTCATGATGACTATGTGATTTTCTTAAAAACAATTCTGATAATGTTTTATATAAGATACGATTATATGGACTGATTTGAAATTCAAAAAATTGGGTTTTTAAAAAATGTATCCCTTCTAATATGACCCTTTTTAGCTATATTAGTTTCCTATGATACAAATTTTATATTAATTTAATGTATGATTGTTGTTAGAGGTTATTATTTTTTTAGTATTCTTATAAAAATGGGTTGTTTTGGGAATGTTTTTTCTAAGTGAGATTAATGTTTATTTTTTTTATTGATTTAATTATATTGTATATAATGAATCACTATGTATACTCAATTAGATGGCATGATAAATCATGGTTAAATAAGTGGAATATATATGGACACATAAAACATTAATTTATTATCATTGTATAACAACTAGACGTCAGTTTAAATTTTTCCATATTAATTTGATTAACTCCATGGTTAGGAGATATCTGGTCATAACATTTGTTAGAGTATGTGGTTTTGTATCTTTTTCATGTATTTATTTAGTTATGTTATGTTATCTATTTTCTAGATATTTTCTAGGTCTCCTATGTTCCCATATTTATTGTGAAAACATTTAATTGTTTTTTGATATTATACAACATATTTACCTTTATATATCTAGATTAATAATATAAATTTTCTACTAACATATATGATTATTTTTTATCATAAAATCTAATTTGAAACTAATTTATCAAATTATTAATTTTAGTATTTTCTTCAAAAAATGTTTTAATTAATGATGGATTAAATTCTAATAATAGTATTTCCTTTGGGCGATAAAATTTCGTCAATATGAATTTGAATTTTGGTTTTTCTTAAATAGAAATAGAAATATTTTTTAAAAAACTATTAAAAACATGAATGAAATTGTTTTATATATAATGTTTGTTAATTAGGTATGAACATGATACATAATAAGTATAAATTTATACCTCCTATCATATTATAGGTTTAATGAGGTCTCATATGGATGTTTCATATTCTTTTTGTTTTTGGTTCAGGTGATAATGGTAAAATGTATAGACACTTTTATATAACATAGATATAGTTTATTGTTAATCTATTTATATTTTGTTTTCATTTTTATTAGTATTTTTTATATATTATTCACCCTATACATAATATATTTTATCATATCATGATAATTTTCAATTTTTATGTTATATTTATGTATAATTATTTGGTTTTTTAACATGTGGGATATATGTTTAACTTATTCTTGGTTTGGTCATGCTTTAAGGTTGGGAATATTTGTTATATTTTGTCATCATACAAAATCTATAATGGTTATATTGAATTTATCGGTGGGATTCCATTTAGTATTTAATAAATTACTCAATGAAATCATTCCCAAAAGTGTAAATATATTACCATTTAAATTGTTTCTAGCTTAGGGGAAAACTGAATTCCATTTGGGATGTTACACTATACGGTTTAAGGAACGAGATCAAGGGTTTCGTAGGTCACTTACCTAAAGAAAACTACACCAAAATAAGTAAAACATCATAAAAATATATCAATAAAAATAATATAATTCCTGTTGATGGTGAAAATTAATACTTTCCTTAAAATAACATAGACATAAAGAATAAACCCACATAGAAAAACATTTGTGATAAAATATAATAGCTTAAAACAACAGTTTCTTTTTAAATGTTAGTGATCATCCTTTTTATCATCTAAACTCAAATCTAAAATAGAAATAAATCAAGTGGTGATGAATGTTGGATAATATTCATTCAAGTGAAGATAAATTAGTTTTAATGTAATAAGGTTCCAGCATGGTCTAATGTCTAATCGATTTTTTGGTTATAAGTTAGAAATTTTTATTTTATAATAAATGTAATGAAAATCATACTAATATATATAATAAGAAAATGATAGTAGTAAATTGTTTTTTTAGTAAGAGGAAAGAAATTATTTTGAAATAGTCACTATGGTATCTAGGACTAAATCAATTTGTATACTGACAGACTTTATAATTTGACAAAATTTTAGTCTATTTTAAATGTATGTTAATGTATCATCCTTAATGGATGTTTTTATGTGGAATTTTATATACAATTACTTTCTTAGTTATGAAAACATAAATTTACTTGAAAATATCATTAAAAATAAAAATCACATTACGGACCTAAAAAGGCTTTAAGATGCACAAATGATCATTTATCTAGTTTATACATGTAAAGAAAATCTATCAAGGGAAAGACTGGCACAAATATTTTTATCAAGAATGATTTTATATATAATATCAATGTAATTTTTTTTGTCAATGATATTATATTTGGATCCACTCAGATAATTCTCATTGATATCATCATAGAACATATACATAGTGATTTGGAGATGAGGATGATGGGTTAAAAAAATTCACTCATGATCTATATATAATATAAAAAATTTACATTCATAAGTCAACTTAAAAAATTGTGAGCCCAACATAAAATAATTTTTTTGACTATTTCTCAAGAATAAAAAATCTAATTGGTTTCTCAATTTAATTTTACAATTATAAATATGTGTAAGTATTTGATATAAAATTATTCATAGACATGATTAGAATATTACTCAATAAAATGTCTATTTAATAATACGTTATATTTTTTATGTATATTTGTAAAAATCTAAGAAAATTTGAATAAAAAATATTCACAGGTTTTAAAAATTATTTTCTACTGTTATAATGATAACAAAAAAGAAGGTTCGTATTTTTCAATAAGAAATTATTTTTTAGTTATTTTTTAATCTGATTTTTATTTTACTAGATCTATAATGTATTAACAGATATCCTATGGAACATTTAATTTCATATGTGAGTCAAGATTCTGCTTACCTAGTGGGAAAGATCACTCAATTTCCTATTTATTTTTTGAAATATAATTTCTAGTGGCTAGAAGAGTTATTCTTCAATTGATGTGGATACATCACACACTCACAAAATTTTAATTGAATTTTACATCAAAGTCCATTTTTAATAGTGAAATCACTATATATTTTTTTTACAACCAATACATCACTCACATGTGGATCACATAGGCAAAGGTCACTACTATATATTAAACTACATATAAAATGATATATATTCTTCAATTATATCAAAAATATATATATATTTCATATATTTTCACTAAAACCTAATATTTTATGGATTTTAAGTTATCGAAAACTGGTTATGTATGATCAATGCATTTTAATTTAAATTGTACATGTTATTTAAAATTTCTCATGTCCTTGAGAAATCCTCAATAAATGGGGAGGACATTATATTACTTAGAGTTATATAATCTTTTTGTGTAGGTTTATTAATTTATACATTATTATTTTAACTGACTACACATATCATATTTTACATATTTAGTTATCATTGTGGGAAATTAACACCTATAAGAAACATTTTATATTATAGTACGACTACATTCAATAAAATATATTATTTTTCTTCTTAATGTTTAATAATATTAAATTATATTATATATTTTATGATCTAATTTTTTTGGATAAAATTATAGTATATTTGATTTCAAGGACTTTTCTCAGACATGTTAAAAAATATCATTGAATATGTCATACATATTTCACCACACTCATATAATATGATACTATGAAAGTAACTCATAGGTTATATTATTGTTTTGATATTTTATAAAATAATCCCCTGAAAGGAAAATATTTTTATTGTCACATAATACATTTTTGTTATTTATTTTTATAGAATATAAGAAAATCAACATTGAAAATTATCCAAAATAATCCTTATACAAAGAAGTTCAACCATAAGTATTGAAAAATTAATTCTAAAAGGATAATCCTATTTAATATTATCATCTAATAATTGGATATTTGTTATTGGATAATTATCATTGATTATTATACATTGTTTCTAATTTTTCTTGTATAATTTTCAAGCCATTAATTTATCTTTCACTAAACAATTATTATAATTTAATGGGAAATTTAATAATGAATTCAATTTAAATTTAAAAATTGAATATAAGATTATTTTAATATATTTAATTTGCTGATTTTTATAATGGAGGAGAATTATTTAATAATTTTACAATAGGTTATAATTTAATAATTTTATTCTAAATTATAAAAACACACTATGTTCATTTTAGTTTCATGGAAATTACTTCAAACAGGAGGATAATCATACTATAATCTTTATATTATGATTATTTTTTTAATTCATTGAAAAACATAAATAAACATATTATCATGTGTGACATTTGATTCTAAAAATAAGTAATATATTTGTGTCATTGACTATTAGTGTTGTTTGTTTAAGAATTAAAAATACAAATCATTAATATTTTATCCTTACTTCATGTTGATTATTTTAGTTTCTAATTTTGTTTAGTTTTATTTTAAATATGTTTAACATTTAGTGAACATATGACTTAATCTTCATATCTAGTTTACTAAATTTCTTTCAATAGATAGTGTGGAGCTATAATGGTTAGTTATATCATGATTATCTGGATATGATATGAGAATGCATATCTTTTATGTAATGGAAGATTGTGTTTGATGATATTTTAATTGTTCCTATATAGCAAGGAATATGACCATTTTAATTAAACAAAATGTTAATATATAAGATTAATTTGATGATTTTAGGAATAGAAAAACATTTTTCATTTCATTTACTCATGAAATATAAACTATTTTCAATCATTTTGAATTCTATAACAACTTTTTTCCTATAATAATTTTAATTTTAATTTCTTCAGAGATATTATTCACAGATAATACTTGTGTGAGGTTTTCATTTGTAATTTAAATTTGTGTTTCTTAGTATATAATTTTTTTATCTATTCCTTTAAAAATATTTGATTTCTGGGATATTAATAAAACATGACTATCTGATCGTTTTTAGTGAAGGGATTCCATGGTTTAGATGATATAGCATGCCTAATATTTCTAATCTATTTAATCCAAGTATAGGGACACAAAGAGTCCAGGAAAAGAATGTAGATACCATATAAGGGGGTTTTAACTATGTAAATTATCATTGAAGAATTTAGATGCCTAATTTTAGGTTATGAACCACATTCCAGCGTTTTCTATATGTGAAGGTTTTCATTATAAGTATTTTATGGTAATTTATATCTATTAAGTGTATTTTATTTGTAAAATAGTACTTTTTGAATTGATTTACCTTTTATTTATTTTAAATTTAATTTTACTTTAATTTATACTATGTTTTTAAATGTTATGGGTGTTTTTTATATTTCAAAATCACTTAATTTTTGTTTATTAATGTATTTAAACAAAAATATTTTTTATGATTTAATTTCATTTGAATGGAAAATATAATTTTCTAATCAAATTACTATTTTGTGTGGAAAGATTAGTTTAATAATAACTATAATGTACCCCCATTACTTATTGTGTGTTATATCTTCTTTTGTGGGACTAAAAGTAGATACTTATAATATTTTCATATATTCCTTACTAGAATGGTAACATTGGTTTCATCTATACATTACGTCTACTAATGATGTGATTCTTATATGTTGATATTTGTTTAATTATTTTATGTTGTTTTGTATGGATATATGACATATATTCTTGAAAGATTCCATATTATAATTTATTCTTTGTGTAATATAGAATGATTATTCATGTAGTAGGTGAAAAATTATATTTAAAGGTCATGAATACCATAATTTTGTTTGGATACCTTTCATATTGAAGGATGGATAAGTTAGATCAATTACTAGTTTTACATGAAATTATAAATAGGTATGGGAGAGTTATATTGAATTTTAATGTCTTGAATATGTGAGGTTCTGTTGGGATATCATAGAATATATTTACATATATAATTTTATAACTATATCATAATATATAATATTTCAATGGGTTATGGTGCATAATGTTTATTAAAAAGTAACATATTGATGACTCATGACTTAGGTACCATAGTACGTGTTCTATGGGTATAAAGGAGGGAATCATGAATAATATATGTTCAATCCATTATTGTGTGGTTTTTTAATTTTGTTATATGATTTAATTTCTAAATTTATAATCTAATGTAATTATGTTTTATTGGGTCAATATTGGGATGTTATCATAGAGAGTGCATCTATATTCACTGATATTTGAATGAAAACTTGTACATTAATAATTATGATAGTGAAATGTGATAAATATAATGGATGAGGTAGTAATGTAATTATTTGGTGATTTCAAATATATTTATCTTCAAAAAAATATTGGAAATTCATATTATATTCTAGTTAATGTTATTATATCCTTATAGTTATATAGAAAACTTTTATTATTTTTAAGAATATACATCTTATATACATTATCATGATTGATATTTTATATTCTAACATGATAAAATTAATTTTACAATCTTATATTTAATTTTGAGAGTTAATATAGTTAAATTTTCCATAATTATAGTGGTAATTGCGGTTTAATATAACATGGAGAATATATTTTGGATTATATTGATGATTCACATATCCTTGAATTTTCATATTTTATAGCTCTTTACGAATGATTTAATTGTTCACATTTATGTGGTGTCTTATCGGTTTGTTAAAATATTATTTCATAAAACTCAATTTTATTAATTTAGTAATGTGTTATTTTCATAATTAACAATATATTTTATATGAAATCCCACATGTAATAAAAAAATGTCTTATTTCACAGAGATACTTCTTTCAAAATATAAGTAATTAGTTCATTTATTCTTTGTGCTAAATTTACTGGACACTACAACTGATATAAAATATTTCATCACATTCAAAAGTATATTATAAAATTATATTGATTTTTTGGTTATTGAAAATATTATATGGGTATTTATTATAAGTAATATTGAATATTTTGGAAGATGCATTGAATTACTAATTTTTTTAGAAATTTACTTGATGAATATAAATAATGTGGTGGTATCATATAAAGATTGTGATGTATATTGTCATCTTATGAAATATGAAAATCAATCTCATTGGGATGTAGGGATAGATTACTAAAATATCATAGAATATGTGATTATTTGGTTTATATAGTTTTTAAGGTGTTATTCTAGGTTGTTGATTATATGAGTCACAGTATGCTAGAAGTATTCTAGAATTTATACCTCTGGTACGTGTTTTTTTCCCTAATAGTCTATTAATCATTTTTAATGGTTATAGAATGTTGTACTCATAACAGATACAATACCTCCTTGATAGTAGATTTCATAAAAATGTGACTTGTATTTGGTAGTGAAATTTGATTATTTTGTAGTAATTCTTCTATGAGTGAGGTCATTTATATCTAATTTTTATAGAGGATGAATGATATATGATAACATATTTATTCATATATATTCTGTGAAAATAATTATGGAGTGATGTTGTTAGATATTCTTTAAGGGAATAATATTAATGAAAAATTGGAAGCCGGGTTTAATATGTGGCTGTCTATAATTAGTCAGTATAAAATGTAGCATCAGATATATTATATAAATTTTATGATGACATGCTCTCATTTAGGTGATGATGATATTTTCTATATTATTTAAAACTAAGTTGATTCGAGTTTTTCCATGAGTATATACAATGACCTTGTGGATTTGGGTGGACTATTATATTTAATTATTTATTAGTGATAATCCATGTCTTAATAAATTCTATACAATATTTTAATAATGTTTTAATGATGTTTTTGATATGACTCCATGATTTGTTATTTAATCAACAACACAATGATGTTATAAATTTTATTACCTTAACTTATTTAAATATGGATAGTACGAATAGATCTAGGTAATTAAATGTTGAGTATTATTCATTGGCTCAATTATAATGGTATGTGTTATAATTTATTTCCACAATGTGCTAAAAATATAAGTGAACTACAATATAGAAATATATTATTAATTCAATCATTAAAAGTAGTCAGATGTGATGTTGAATAGTTGTTGTGATCCTTTATAATTTAAATTTGTTGTCAGTTTACTCAAATTAATGGATTAATTGTTATATAATGTTTACAATTTTGGTCTAGAGAGTTTTTATATGACTTAGTGAACATTTTTCGATATCTGTTTATTATTGAGTTTTGTTTTCATATTTTTAAAATAATTTTACAAGAATATTAGTTATGTTTAGAATTCAAAGGAGAAATGACGTAATATTGTTTCCTAAATTTTGGGGACTTTAAACTCTATTTCAATGATTAATTGATAAATTTTATGGTCTATGGATGAATGTGTTCAAGAAATAAAAATTTTAATCGTTAATGTTATTGGAATATATTGTTATTTTATTTTTATCTTGATGAAGAATATATTTATTATAGATTCGGTTTTTAAATATTATGTAAGAAAAAAGATTAATTGTTTATTTCAATGGGCGGTGGGATAATCTATTCAAATTTAAAGATGGGAAACTTTTTAGTAAATAATTATTTTTTAATTTTTATGGAATGAAAATTATCTTATATTTTTTAACATAAATTAAAAAATATATAATGTTAATTGGAATATCCATATATATGAATTATATATTTTTTATTAATACAAATATCGTATTTATTATAAATTATATTTACTATTTAATGATATACTTAATTGTTCGCATATTTAATTTATTTATCTAAACATAATAATTTAAAAAATAAATAATTTTTTGTTCTAATTCAAATGTTGTAACTCATTTTTATAAAATAAAACATATATATATTTCATTTAATTATAAAAATTAAATTTAAAATACATTTAAAAATTGAATTTTCTTTGTTAGATACACTAATTCATAAATAATTATTTGTATTTTAAAAACATTAATTATTATATGTAAATTTGTAATTAGTAATATCATATCATATAATTTTATTTTTTATTAAATAATTTTTTATATTTATAACAAATTTGTCAGTTTGTAAAATCCGTTTAATAATCATGCTCCTAATTATTATAAGAATCTTTTTCTTATGTGTCATCATTTTATATTATGGTTTTTAAAATCTTTTTATATTATTATACACTATAAGTTTGGCCATTGATAAATTATTCCTATCATGAAAAGAACCCAATGATTCTAGCCAATCCAAATTTTCTATATATTCTCTAATTTCATTCTCTAAAATTATCATCCATTTTAAATCTAACTCACTCTATAATATATTTGTTACAAATTCTCTATCACATTGAAAATAATTTTCTTCCTTTTTACATTTGATTTTCAAATTTATTATATTAATTTTCAATCAAATCATTTTTTCTGAATATATGCCTTTATTATTTATTTTTCCATTATTAAATAATATTTTTTAATGTACTAGTTACTAAAAAAATTAAAAAAAATAATGATTTTATTTAGTGGCACCAAATAATATATAATTTTTATACTACAAGATCAAATAATTTCTTTAATGAAACCAATCATAGTATAATACACAATCCCAAAAAAATCATGCAAAATTATAATAAAATCATACATAATTCATGTATATTTTCATCATATAATATAATCAAAGAAAACAACATGATCCAAAAAGAAATAAACTATATGCATGAATTATTCCACCAAAATAAGATTAATTCTTTCCTATTGTCCGAATATTTTAATTCCCTAAAACATAATACATAACCTCATGTATCCTTCATAGAACATTCTCCCCATACTATATCACCATACATGAACTGAACATATACACATAATTTTTATATAAATTATTTTAGTTTAAAAAACTCAATGGTATTATGATTAATTTCCATGAATTTATTCTATATATTGATTTTACATTCTCAGTCAATTATCATTAATGTTGATTATATAAATTCCAAATATAATTGAATATTTTTTTCATTAATTAACATTAAAAATCTTAATTAAATAAATTAAAGGATAGAGAATTTAAGAAATTTTAAGATTTAATATCATTATCAAAACATCATCAATCTCAAACTTCCTTGATTTAATCCCTTAGTTTTAATTATTATGAATCAATATGAATATCATTAATTAACCCCCTCATAGAGAAAAAGTTGGATAGAAAAGTACATACCATACCATATAGAGTTTCCTCTCTTCCATATACATTCTATACAGTTATCATTTTACTTATAAAAATATTGTATCACATTTTGTAATATCACTTCATAGTCATGATGGGAGGGTAAAATAAATTTTTTACATACATAGTTAATGTAATAATTAGTTGTCTAAAGATTCATATATTTATAAGTATAATTGGTAATAATTTCATAACAAGATAAAAAAAACATATTTCTCACCATTCTGAATTCCCCCTATCATCCTATAATGGAACCAATGAAATTTAAATATTCAATAAATTCATATATTACCAATGTTAAAAATAAAATCTCATCGGGCATTCATATTTTTCATCATGAAAATTGATAAAACATTTAATATAAAATAGTTTTTTAATGTATAATAGAGTTATTAAAATTATAAAAATATTAATAACAGTTAGGAATACGAAATAATATAAAAACAACATTTGAAGGTAGATGAAACCTATAAAATATTATTATTGAAGCTATTGAACGTTAATTATAATATGATTCAAAAATAAATTGGTAGATTCCTAAAATATTAAAAAGTGTTTTAATACATGGGATAAAAACCAAAAAGTGTTAATTGATCCAATAAATAATTGACATTATGTCGTATCTTTGACCGCCTAATTCTCACATAATTGATAAATGGTAAATACATTAGTAAAGATATTGTCATATTAATGTCATATATGGTGAATAAATATAGAAAACATGGTGGGTAATGTGTTGTTAATTTTTTGGTGAGGATAGTGGGTGAAGAGTTATGAATAATAATAATATAAAATTTAATAGACTAAATTGAAATGTTTTAGGTAAAATGGTTAGAGCTAATAATAGGGTTTCAAGGACCCCACACCCATATTTCTAGATTTTATAGAACATTATTTTATGATAATTTTAACTGATAAATTGAATTCCTATCCATTCCTAATCTTAAATTTTAAATATTAAATTTTAGTTTTTTATCATTTCTTAAACGTTCAAAAAATATTTAACAATGAAATAAAATTTGAAAACCATATAGTATTATTATAATATAATTTTTTAGAGTAATCCAATTTTAATAGAATAAATTTTTTATGAATCCTCATTTAAGGGGTTATAAATGAGTCATATATACCATAAGATGATGCTCTATATATGAGGTCTAAGATATTTATATAAAATGGAGAATTTTTTACAATATAGAAACAATATAACTTGACATAATGAGGGGTAGTGTTGAATATGTATACCAAATCTCATTATTGAATATAAATACACATAAAATCCAAATACCTACACGAAATATAAATTTAAAAGATTTAAATTAGGTTTTGTTCCCAAATATTTCAAGGTTAGGAAATTGATTAATGAAGGGTAGTTAGCATCTCAAAAAATTATTTTAAATTCTATAATAAACAATTTGTGAAAATTGTCAATCAAATAATTCTAAGCCACATTATAAATGATGGATCAATAAAGGATAATTTTATACATCATTTATTTTATTCATTTAAATAATCTCCTTTTAGATGGTTCTAACCATATTTTGATCATTCATGGATGAAATTTGGTTCATTGAAATAGTAATATTATAAAACCAATATAATTATCAGTCTATATCTGGTGTTTTTAAGAAACACTTTCCTTTTTTGTGTTTTGTTTATTTATATGACATTATTAATCAAATGATAATATTTCAGTGAAATCAATTATAAGGTGATTTATAATTCATTTTTCATAATCTATTTTTTTCTCATGTATTGTTTTCTATTTTCAGTATATTGATTTATTAATTATTCAAGAAAATAAAAATAATAAATTGATCTTTTATCAGTGATAGAAATAGATTGTTCTATTACTAAATAATATTTAATGATATAAGTTTTATTATAAGGCAATAACAATTTTTAAAATTAAATAATGGACTGATAAAAGAACCTTTTATCACCACTCTAAATGTGATGTAAATGCTCACATGTTTTATAGATTGTATTAGAATTGAAAAATGGTATCTTTATAGGCACTAGTTTTATCGAAATTTCTTATATCATTTATAAATAGACCCTTCATCATAATTATAAGGCGTGATGATAAAACTATGATCTAGCATCATAAAAAATAATATTTTAATGGTGATATTACAATTTTTTTCCTTTTTTAGTGCTTACCCACCCCATACCTACTAGTTCACAATACCCACTAAATCTTTATCTTCACTAACACTCTCATATTTCAACCCCTACTTATACTAGTTCTCACCACACCCCACCCAATATTTTGATACCTACATACTCTAGTGGTATGATTCAAACTTAAGACCTCCACCCAATGAACATAATCCCACCCAACTACTACATGTTGATTTCTTCTATATTTGATTACATATATAATTATTTTTATCTATTTTAAATATTATTGGTATCAATATATTTATATATATTTGATGTTCCATGGAACTAATAACAATTGAAAAGGTAGTGTTGAACCAGTTCTTCACTTTTTATAAGTTTCAAAACATTAATAAGTTGATCCCCTATAACCTATTAATATTTCGTTCCATATTAAGAATTAAAAATTAATTAAGCATGAAATAAAAGTAAATAATTTATGGAACTGATGGTTTAGAAGGTTCAACCTAAATATGAGAATCAACCTCCTTTTTATAGCCACTCTCGTGGGTCTATGGAAATCCACTAAAATAAAAATTTAATAAAACATGATTCCAATCCTATTAGACAGCTTATATCTCAGTATAGAAAATATTACACAGTCTCCCGTTAGTTTAAAATGTTTTTAGTGAAACATTTATCTGAAAATAAGAATAAAAAAAATTGTTGAATATGCTCCAAAAATGCTAGTCTGAATCCTCAGTCGGATTTGACTATGTCCGATTTCTCAGTATGGTAAGGATGGTTTTTATTTTTCTATAAACAATCATTGAATACATCTTCAATATGGTTGGAACATTTCACAATTAATTTTCCAGCACTCTAACATTTATGCATGTCTAAAAGTTTCTAATGAGAAAATGATTGAAGAACATTTTTATAAGAATCACAAAAAAGAAGGGCGGGAAACTTGAAAATATTTCCCGCTTCCTCAAATCTCAAAAACATCAAAAATATCTTGCATTTAACATTAAATTTTTTATTTATTCAATCCTCCTTATATTTATCCAAGATTTATGAAATGTTGAAATTTTGGTTTGAGATTGGTGATTCATGATTCTGATTTTTTTGGAAGCATACTCAGAAATGTGGTTTAGATTTTCTCAGAAACATTCTCAGAATTATGGTTAAGATATTCTCCAAAAAATGCTCCAAAATGTGGTTATTTATTCTTCAAAAAATTGGATCCAATTTTTTCAGAAATGAGTTTCCAATTTATACAGAATTTAGGTTCCGATTTCTGAATAATTAAGGTTCCAATTTTCATAGAATTATGGTTCTGATTTTTTCAAAATTCATGCTCCTATTTGGGTATAATTCCAGTTCATATTTGTTTATAATTCAAGTTATGATATGTGTAGAAATTAAGTTATAATTTTATCAAAAATATGGATCTAATATAATTAGAATTATGGATCTAATATTCTTATAATGTTGGTCAAAATTTTTAATGTGATTTTTTTCAGATTATTTCTCATAATTCTAGATCTGATTTTCCCAAGATGATGATTTGAAATATGGGTCTGATTTTTCCCAGAATGTTGCTCAGAATTCTGGATCTGATTTTTCTCAGAATTTCACTTGGTGAAATTCTTCAAAACTGTTCACCATTTCTTCAATATCTTTTATCATTAAAATTTTCGATTTTTATTATAACATTAAAATCATAATAGAATCATTTAATTTTTTTTTACACTATTTTAGAAACTTTATAACTAAAAAATATTCAACAACGACCATTTTTAAAATACTTCAGAAAAAAATAACTTCATCAACATCTTGAAAACATATAAAGATCTTTTAAACTCTGAAATTTATTTCTTTCTCAGCAACATCCTTCAAGCATACAAACTTCAATTAAGGTCTAAAACTTCCTTAAACATAGAAGCATTTTCTTTCTCAGCAACAAAAAAAATCAGCAACCACCAACCTCATCTTCTTGTATATAAAAAAACATTCATCAATGAAAAGGTTAGATGAAAACAAATATAAAACAATGTTAAAAAAACCACAAAGGCTCTTCAATGTACCCCTTTGGATTAATTGAAAACCATTGTTAATAAATTATTCACCTCTCAAAATTCTTTCGCAACAAATGTTTTTAATTTTTATCAAAACATACCTTTCTCAAAAGAGACTGTCCAAACACCACAGTAATGGATAAAGTAATTTTTTTGAAGGATTTCCATCCCTCAGTGGAAATAATATTTTGCATCCATGTAAAGATAAACACCCCCTTACTCAAACTCCCTATTTAATTTTATCTTTATCTTTCTTACTTTTCTTTCTATCCCATTTTTATTTTTATCTCCCCCATTATTTGACAACCATAGCTTAAACATTTATTTTGTAAATATATCACCAATTTAATACATTTTTGATGTGTATTCCATGAAAAATTCACTAGATGAAACTTTTTCTTTTATGAAGTGAAATTTTATATCTTTTTTTTTGATCATGATTGTTGTATAGTATTATTAGAAATTTAATTGTACATTGATTACCACAAAGTATCTTCAATGGTTTAGAAACATTTACCCTCAAATCATTCCTATGAACATTCATCCACATTATTTGAGTACAAGACTGAGTAGCTGCAACATATTCGGATTCTATGGTGATCAAAGATATCAATCATTGTTTCTTTACTATGCCAACTCACACAACATTCACCTAAGAAAATGTTTCCTCCTGATGTTGATTTTCTATCATTACAATCACCAACCCAATCAGCATTAGTGTAACCATGAAAAATTAACTCATTGTTTCTTTTATATAACAACCCATATGAAGTTGTTCTTTGACATATATCAGAATATTTTTTTCTACCAACATATGTGATTCTTTCATATTATTTTGTTAGATGTAACATAAATTCACATGATAAACAATACGTATTCATGAAGCTATAAGGTAAAGAATCCTTCATATTAGCTTCCAAAATATTTTCAGTTTCACACTTATTCTGGATTCATCATTGTATAAATTTGTGCTCACTGAAATAGAATCTCAAACTTCTTTTTCTTTTTCCATTCCAAAATGCTTTAATAGTTCGTTAGCATTCATTTTTTGTGATCAGAAAATTTAAATTTATTTTTGATGAACTTGTATTATACAGTTGAATCTTAATTCTCCCCATCATTGTAATTTCATAATGCTTTTCAATATCTCTTGAAAACTCTTCAAAATCAAATTATTCATCTCCATAATAAATTATATCATCCATATAAACAGTTATAATTAATGTTCAGGTGTCGACATCTACCACATTCAAGTTCATATAAACTTTCCATTCAGAAAATGTCATCCTTATCGAAAAAATTTATGCTCCATATAACAAGAACGTGGAGCTTATTTCAGATTATACAAATCATTCTTCAATCTACAAACTTTTGTTTCATCCTCATCAAATAAAAACCCACAAGGTTTTTCAATGTAAACATCATACTCAATATCACAATTAATGAAATTTGACTTTACAACTATATAATAAACATTGAAATTATGATGGGAATACACTGCATGAAACATTCAAATAGGTTCCAACCTTTCAATGGGGGAAAATGTTTTATCATTATCCAAAACATCCAACTATCCACATCCTTTACAAAAATTTCATGTTTTTTCTTGAAACCTCTCCATAATTGATCAATTTATTTAGGTAAACCCACTTGTTTTTTATAACATTTGTATTTTCTGTACCTAGAACATGTTTCTTGGTTTTATTCTTCTCAATCTAGTCTATCAATTTATTAATAGAATCCCCCACTTATTTATGATGAATAGCCATTGAAATTGATTCTGGTTCATCTTTTGAGATATGTGAGGTCTGATTTTCTAATCTCAACTTCCATCTTGTATGAACAAGATCCATCTGATTCCCAGTAATGTTTTCAAATTCATCCAACTTTTGTAAGGTATAAAATCTCAAGGTTTCTTCCACAACATCACTTTCATAACCACACGACTCATATGGATCATGATGAGGTCGTTTTAGACAATATTAACTATTGTTGGATTTATCTATTGTTTCAACCTCAACATTCTCAACAACTTTTACTAAGTAAATGTTTTTTAGTTACCTTCACATCATATGAGTCCACTATCATTTTTAAACATTTATTTAAATATTTCTAACTTCTCCAATTTTTTGAATAACCAATGAATTGTTCTTCCTCTCCTTTCTCACTAGAATAAAATAACCACTGTATAAGGGGTTATTTTTGACTTTAGAAGGGGTTATAACCCCTCTATAGAAATTAGTGGTATAAATTTAGCAGCGGTTACATTAGCGGGGGTTTAAACCCCTCTAATGTTGTCCAAAATTTTCTTATAATGGTTGCTATTAGAGGCTGTTATAATCCAAACTGCCTCTAATAGAGGGATTAGGGGAGGTTCTAACCGATCATAATTGTGATTACATTTATGGTGGTTTTTGACAACCACCCCAAATGATGTTTTTTAAAGAAAAAATATTTCCCATTCCCCCAGCATGTGCACCCCCCGCCTTGCCCTGTTCCAATTCCCCTCCACCCCTCTAGTCCCCCAGGTCTCTGCCCCCAGTCCCGTGTGCATCTTTCTCCATGTCCCTCCCCCCGTCCATCAGTCATGTGTCTGTTTTTCTCCTATGTCTCTCTCCCCTATCTTGGTGCCCCCCCGGGGTCCCCCGAGTCTGTCTCCCTTTCTCACCCGAGGTCCCACTATGTCTTTCTCCATCTCTCGGCCCCCGGCGTGGTTTGTCTATCCCCTGGTCATCTCCCCCTTGTCTGTCTCTCGGGGCCCCCAATTTGTCTGTCTCCTGGTCCCCCGGTCGCGCGTCTGTCTCCCGGTCCCCACAATGTCTTTCTATCAAGGTCGGTCCAGCCACGCCTCAGGTCACCTTTCAGAGGTCTTCTAAAATATATGTTATACATGGATTCAAAATCAGGTTCTTCAAGTATACCTCCTGGAACTAAACCACTATGCCAACTGTATTATTGTTTTGGTTTTACATATTTCTTTTTATTTCTATATATTAATAATTTTGTTAAAATATAATTTATTTTCATAATATATTTAAATTCATTTAATATGTTTATTAAAATTTTCATATATATAATGTCATATTTACAAATAATTTATATATTACTGTATTTATATATGTTAATTGGTTTAATAAAATAAAAATTATCAAAACAATATATTTAAATACATATAATAATTTTATTAAAATAAGCACATATATTAATGAACATATATATAAACAAACTTACACATATAATTTATATATTATTGTATTTATATATATTAAGAATTTTATTAAGATAATCATTATTTTCATAATATATTTAAATATATAAAATAAATAACATATAGCTATATTTATTAAAATATAAATATATATGTATAAATTTTTTTTGCACACCTCTATAAATTATATATTTACATATATTTAAATAAAATTATGTATGCATGTATTTATAAATACATTTATTTAAAACACAGAAAAACGCAAATGTGTATTTATATATTAATTTGTAATTATTTTTATTTATATGAATGCACGTATACATTATATAATTCATTTATATTTGTATTTATATTTTACCCAAATATATTATGCAAATATATATATACATATTATATTTATACGCACACAATTAAAAAATATATATTTATATATATCAAATATTTATATTAATATAATATATTATACATTTTATAAATACATTCATATAGGTGTACAATATATATTATATATATAGTATGAATTTTTTTAATAAAATAATCGAGGTTCACAACCCCTCTGATCTCTTAAATTAGAAGAGGGTTGTGAACCCCCTATAATGTAATATAGTTTAGGGGGTTTGAAAACCCCTATAATGTAAGAAATTAGTGGAGGTTCAAGAGGGTGATTTGAACACCCACTAATTTCTTACATTATTCGGGGTTTTGAACACCCACTAATTTCATACATTAGAGCGGGTTACAAACCCCCACTAATTTCTTATATTACAGGGGGTTTCAAAACCCCACTATTTTATAAAAAAACAAATATTTTATGACAAACACACATAACACTTTTAAAATCCAAACGAATATATATATATATATATATATATATATTTCAATGTGTGTGGTTGTGTTTTTGTGTGTATGTATGTATTTATTTATGTATGTATGAATGTATATAGCGCTTCTAACAGAATATATAGTGCCTATAACTAAATATATAGTGCCACTAATTATTAATGTAATGAAAATATTAAAATAACCATATCTAAAATCCAACTACATATTAAAAAATTGCTAAAAATTTAAGAGGGGGTTGGCACCCCCTCTAAATTCAATGATTTGAGGGGGTTCTGCATAACCCATTCTAATGTTATAGAAAATGAATTTAGAGGTTCTTGTGCATAACCCCCTCAAAATAACCCCCTATAATGTACTATTTTTTTGTAGTGTCTCATCAAAATTTTAAAAATATAGATATTTACTTTATGTAAACAAGGACTTACAAAGACAACGAAGTATTTCAATGATAGCTTTTTGTTTTGCCACATTTCAAAAAGAGTCATGTTGGTTTACAGTATCAATAAGAATCTATTTTGAACATGTACAGTAGTATTAACAACTTCTCTCCAAAATAATTTTGGATTTTTTTTATTCTGCTAACATACTTCTTCCAATTTCCTCCATGTTACTTATTAATCCATTATACTACTCCATTTTTTTATTGAGTATAAGGAGGACTACGATGATGTTGGATACCATGCTTTCATATATAGGATTCAAAATAATTATTTTTGAATTGGGTACACTTATCTATTCCCAGCATCTTTATGGAAACCCCCAATTCATTCTCAACATATTCTTGGAAGAATTTAAACATTTCAACAGACTCTAACTGATTCTTCATGAACATTATATTTATCCTCTGATTAAAATAATTAATTAAAGTGATAAACTATAAATCACCCTTGTTTTGATTGATGTCTCATTGGTCCACAGAAATCATAATTAATAATCTCAAGTATTTTATATATTTAATCTCAAATCTTTAATGAATTTTTTTAGTCTTCCTTCCTTTCTTGCAAGTAATACAATCATCTTTATCTAATCTTTTAAATTCTAGAAAATTATAAACATCATCAACTTTAGAAAGCTTATTCATGTTCTTTTACCCAAGGTGTCCATGTCTTGACTGCCACAACTTGTTTTCATCATCAACACTCAAATAACAAGAGTTATTGGATCCTCTAATTTGAAAGAGATTACCACTGGTTCTTTTTAATTTTGTAATGACTTTTCCATTTTTCAAAAAATTGATTATACAATAATCCTTTATAATGATTACTTATTTTCCATCATCAAAAAGTTGACTTACACTAACTATGTTATAATTTATCACATCAAAAAGCATGAATTCATTAGATTTTAGTTTATCTGATTCAATCTATGATGTTCTGATTCCTTTAATTTTAAAGGAACTATCATTTAAAAAGTAATCTATCCTCTATCATGACATTTAATATGTTCTAAGATTTTTATATCACCTACCATGTGTGACGAATAACCACTATCCAGAATCTATGGTTTCATCCTATTAAATTCATTAAGAGTTGTCTCAACAACCAAAGAAATCTCACCAACCTTCTTATTTTTAGCTTTCTTTAATTTCATGTCATAAAATACTTGTTCAGGAAGGACTGTTATAAATCGTTCAACATGATGTCCAGACTGATCACATCATCCAAAAAATTCATTGAGAAATTCAAATTGATTCTTTTTTAGAATGTTTATAACATATTTAAAATTCTCCTTTTTAACTTTCTATGAGTGATTTAGTATACTAATTCTTATTTCCCTATTTCTTTCACTTTTCTCCGACCTTCTTCCAAGTAGTGAGAAATTTTGAAAAAAAATTATAATCTCTATTACCAGAGATTCCACAGCACCAACAATAGTCCCCAAATATTTATTTTCTATTACATAAGGATCATTCTCAGTAGAAACATTGTTTTGGTTGGTAAGTTCATTCATCCCTAAAATATACAGCATATGGACCGTCTTTTTCATTAAGTGAGGTTTCATCTTTTTTTGATTTGATTTGTTTCTCACATTATTTTCCCACCCAATCATTCCCAACACTTATTCAAAAACCTTAAATGTTAGATAAATCAGGGGATAAATTAATTTGGGTTAGATAATATTTTACCAGATACTCGCAATGCGCCTTCGGAAAAATTTTCGAGGTCTCAGAATTTACTTTTTTAGCTTTGCTGAAGTGTTCATTCATCTTTTCTTGGTATTTTCGGATGAAATAAATTTTCATTGAAACTTGTTAACTTCTCCTTCCTTATATTAAAACTTCTTTCTAGGATCATCAATCACCATTAACTGTTCATAATTTATAAGTTTATAGCTTAGAATCTATTGAATATATACATCCGTCCACTTGATGACATCATTTATTACATAAACAACTTTATCCTGACCCATCTTCATTAGTCTAATTTATTTATTAATAGATTTGTTTTTCTCAATACATGAAAGATGTTTGATTCTGATATGCTACTCTCTATAAGATTCATCGCCACTTTATTCACTCTCTGAGGGGTCTTCTATTTTCTCATCTTTTGCAATGAAGGTTATAAATTTTGGTCAAATTTTTACTTTATGAGGTATCATTGTCTGTTGAGTCTATTTCATTCTTCTATCTCAACATTCTTATATTCCTTCCAATATACAGCTTCCTTAATTTGGGGGAATCATTATCTTCTATATCATTTTTGTTCCACTTATTCTATCAGGGGTTTTCATCGGAATCATCTCGATATTATCCAACATTTATCTTGGGGAAATTCATAACAAAGATCCCATTTCCACCACACTCAAAACATTTGAAATGAATTTTTCCTCCACACTATCCTCTTCCTCTTTAATAGTTATTAGATATTAGAGACATTTTATTTTCATTTAGTTAATCATCTTCCTTTTCATCAGATCACAATGATCGGCTTCATTAACTTCATGTATTTTCATCATTCCCATGGCATCAAAATCCTTTTCATCATTATTTTTTATTAAATATTGGATATTTATTCATTTCATAGGCAGCAAGAATGTTATCCAATTCATAAAGTTTTTAATCAAAATTATCCTTTATGGTGGGAATTTTAGAATCGAACCTATCTGAAAATATTTTCATAAGATTATTCACAATTGAATAATATCCAAATTATATCTAGATTCTCTAATATTGCACACAATTTCATTAACTCTTGAATTGTATTCATAAAATGTTCCATTATCTCTCATTCTAATGTGTTCATAATTAAAACACCATATTTGTATCTTGGCCTCCTTGACTTTTATATTTCCTTTGAAAACACTTTCCAGCTTGTCCCATATGCTTTTTTATGTTCCAAGACCGATCACCTTTTGATAAAAATTTTCTGATAAAGAGATGAGAATAACATTTCTAGACATTCCATCCACTTCTATATTTCAATTATCTAAAAAATTAATAATATAATCTTTCTCAATAGGCATAAAACCAACAGTATCAGCATAAAAACATGAAGTCCAAGAGATTAGAGATAAGGTATCATCCTATTTTTTCATCTATAATAATTATTTCCATCTAATGTAGGAATTTATCCACTGTTGAAAGGATTAATATTAACCATGATAAGGATTAAATACAATATCCTCACTCTGAAACCAATTTAATTTTTAAGGATCGAATAACAACATAGAAGGGGGTTGTGAATCAGTTGTTCACTTTTTATAAGCTCGCAAACTTTAAGAAACTTAACCCATCAAACCTGTTAAGTAATCCTTCCTTATCAACCTTTAACAAAAAAATAAACATGAAAGAATATTAAATTGTGTAAGGGACACATGAATTAAAAGGATTGACCACAAAGTTATAACCCACATCCTCTCCATATTAACTCCCGTGGGTCTATAGAAATACAAAATAATAAAAAATTAATACAACTTGGGTAAAATCCTTTTAGACGCCCTCTATATCCTAATACAAAGTATTATAATGACTCCCATTATTTTCAAATGTTTTCCTAAAGTAAATTTGTGCCAAACACAAGAATAAAAACTTCGATGAATCTATTCCACAAATTTTCAGTCTGAAACCTTGGTCTGATTTTTCTAAGTCCAATATTCTCAGTACGGTAGGGATGGTTCTAATTTCACAATTCCATAAACACTTAATGATAACATCTTCAATATCATGGGATTCTTTCACTTTTAATTCTCTAGAACTCTTCCTTTAACTAATTTTTAAAATATTATAATGAGTGATTGATCTGAGCATATATTTATAGGGAAATCTGACAAAACATATGGGAAACTTGAAAATCATATGTTCTTACCAAAATTGAAAATGCATTGAAAATATCTCCCATTTAATATCCAATCATTGACTTCTTTAAACATCCTCAAATTTATTCATGATTTACACAATGATTAAATTCAGGAATGAAAATACTGAATATTGATTCTGATTTTTCTGGAAGCATGCTGAGAAATATGGTTCAGATATTCTTAGAAACATGATCAGAAATTTGGTTTAGTTTTTCTAAAAAACATTCTCATAAATACAGATTATTTTTCATCAGAAAACATGATGTATTTTTTTAGATAACTACATCCAATTTTCATAGAATATTGGTATCTATTTTCTCAGAATTCAAGTTCTGATTTTCTCAGAATATATGTTCCAATTTATACAGAATTCGTGTTCCTATATTCTTGGAATTGATGATCTTGAATTGTGTAGAATTTAGGTTCCAATCTATGCAGAATTCAGGTTCCTATTTTTGAAAAATTCATTTTCTGATTGGTATTTCATTTTGGTTCTGATTTACTCTAAAATATGGATCCAATTTTCTCAGAATTATGGATCTGATTTTCTCAGCATGTTGCTCATAATTCAAGATACTATTTTCCCAAATAATTTCCCTAAATTAAATATTTTATTTTTATCAAAAATTTTCACAGAATTATGGATTTAATTTTTTCAAGATTATTTCATAGAATTCTGGATCCAATTTCTTCCAGAATGTTTTTTAGTGAATTTATTCAGACTTCTTCACTATTTCTTTAACAGCTTTTATTAGGAAACATTTCATGATTTTTGAGAACATTATGATAATAATTTTTTTTTCATAATTGGTTTAGACTATTTGAGAAACATTCTAACATATGACTCTTTAAAAACATCCTTTTTTATGATTCTTTTACAATAAATTGGACTTAAACAAACTCTTTAAAACTCAAAAACTTCTTTCAAAATCAAAAACTAATTCCTTTTTTAGAAACATCCTTCAATATCAGCAACTTCCTTCAATCTCATGAACTTCTATAAACATCAAATCTTCAATCTATTTCATCAACAAAGTCAAACATACAACAACTACTAACCTCATCTTCCTGTATATCAAAAACATTCTTCAATAAAAATGTTAGTTTTCCACAAATGAAAAACATTGTTAAAACAAAACAACACAAAAGTTCTTTAATATATATATATAATTATTTATAATAATAATTAAAAATTATGTTTCTATGTGAGTATTTTTTTATGGCTGTGGCTATATTTATACATACCTATGTGTGTATCTATATAAAAAATTATAAAAAGTTATATTAATTTATGTATAATATATATATATATATTAGAATATATACATTAATATATTTATTTTTTTAATACCGAAACACCAATGAAATTATTTATATATAAACATTATATGTTTTTATATTTGGAATATACATATTAATAAATTATTTTGTGTAAAATGATATGGATGAATGTTATTTATTTTTTAATGGGTTATATATATTTAAAAACTAATATATATATAAATATGGTTAAATATAAATTTCATTGATTAATTTTTTAAACCAAATTTAATGAAAATGGGAATATATATATATATATATACATACACATTTTTATCCATACATAACACTAAAATATAAAAAAATTAAAATATAAAAAATATAACAACTATATGAATAGAGTCTCTTCAAATAAATTTTGTCTACATTGAAAAAGTATAATATATCCCTCTTAAATGAAGATTAAATTCAATATAATATTCAAAAAATAAGTTATACCATATTAAAAAATGTTTTTGGGTATTTATGGGCCTATTTAAGTATCTAAAAATTGGAACTAATTTCTCCCCCAAACTAAATGACACAAATCTCTTCAAAGGATTCTACATGACATTTAATAGATCACAAAGGTAAAACCTGATCATGATGTTATATTTTTTTGATATTCATGTCTTGTTTATTAAAATATTTAAGGATAAAAATGTATTTATTAATTATTTATATTCTGAAATTATTGTGAAATGTCAACTATTTGAAAATATTTAGAAAACTCTTTGTTAATATTATTTTTTAAATATTTTAAAATCATTTAATAAATAAATATTTTATAATGTAAATATAAATAAATATTTAATATTATATAAATCATATTATGATAATATATTATACAAATATCTATAGGAATATTATTTTATATTAAAATATTATTTTTTATAACACATACTTTTTTTGAAGGTAACCTTTTTTGAGAAGTTAAATAGAATCATTTTATAAAATAATAATTTATCCATGGTAAAAATTGTTATAAAGTGTGTTATTGATCATAAAAAATCATATATTATGATCATAGTTTTCCACATTATTTTTCACTGGTAAAGGTGTACTTTATATATTCAATTTTTTTGCTGCTTATAAACCACTTTATCATCTCTTTTTTAAGAAATGGTAACTAAAATATATTAATAAACATGACCATATAGTAGTACCACATGATATTTTATATTCAAATTTATGATTATAAGGAACCCTTCCAAATAGAATATGGAATTGACCAAGCTATAGGAGGTTCATCTGAACCCACCATAACACTAGTCATGGCCTTTGCATGCACAATTTCCAGTGTCTATTGGGCAATGTTGTATTTAGTGTTTCATCCATGATAAAAATAATATGAATGAAGTTAACTACGTATTATAATACTTCTAATAGCTAACTAAGTACACCTCAATAGTCACAAAAAAACATAAACCAAAATGGTGTGCGGTCTTGAAGGGATATTTCAACAGTCATATCTATTGAATGAAATTTAATATTTTGAAAAGTAATTTAAAATTATTTCATTTAATTTCAAATAATTATTTTTTCGTTTTTAAAATATGTGATAAATAAATTTAAATAGTTAATGTGGGTGTAATTAAATAAAAGTGTTACACTATGGAGGTTGTACTTTAATTATGATATTATGTTGACTATTTCTATATGTTTTATATATTTAGGTAATAAATATGCCAATTGGGCATGTGCTCATCCCAATTAATGCAAGTCAAATAGTTAGGGCCCAAGAGGGCCAGCTAGACAAGATATCCCATAAGGAGTTCCTACATAGTGGAAGGGGACACATTCAAATGCAAAAGGATAAACTCGTGGAGTAGTTGAGTCGATGCCTATAATGGGTTCTACATGTTAGAACATGAATATTTAATTATGTGTGATGGTGTGAAGGCATTGATCGCCATTAGCCTTAATTTTTTTAAGAATTTATCTTGTTGAGTTTACATATATATGATCACTCAATTTCACACCCTTCTGCTCTTTCACATTTAGTATGTGGGTAGTATTCCCCACATTGAAAATGGTAGATGATTCATGATGAGTCACACACAACACACTTGGATATATACGTAAAATAATTCTACCACTCGATATTGACTTTTTTATCTATATCCCACCAAAAATTATATAAATTACAGTAGGAGAGCCCCATCATGAGATAATACACCAAACCGAAGTCTAGGGTCACCAATGTTCACTTTTGAGATCTCTACAGAATTTTATGAATTCAAATTCCATTGAAAATGGATCCATTCAGTTAATGATAGCTGCATGTAACCATTGTGAGGGCTTGATGATTTTAGGAGGATCCCTATTCCACTGGATCACTAGTTGTTTAAAAGCCTAAACATATAAGAGGGTGTGATGTTGTGTTAATTGATACTATGTCCTAGAGGTTCCACTTTAGGTAATGATATATCCTTTTAGTGAGATAAGGTGTTATAGCATGAATGAATTCCAATGATATAAATAATCTATTAATAAAATAAAATATAAAACTAAATATTATTTGACTCTCACAAGATACACAAGGGTTTTATAGAGGCTTTTTGACATCATTTAATATATAATAGTTCAAAGCTATGCTAATGAGGTTTTTACATATTAAAAAAGTATCAGATAAAGGGATTATCATTTTCTTGTAATATAAAGATGTCATTGTAGGTATAGGGTGGTAAGAACACACAGTTCTTCCAAAAATAAAGGCGACACAAAAGAGGATATCATGGATGGATAGAGATTGTAATACATACTGGTATTCTTTATGGCTCACCAAATGTTCTTATTTTTACACTATTTTTATTTCATTATGCCTTATACCCCGTGAATAGCCATGATCCCACCATTAATTAATGTGTATAATTTTTTTGATTGGGTAAAGGGTATGAGACCTTATTTCAATGTTTGATTTTGGAGGTTAATTAAATTCATAGATTTGTTTTATTTTTAAAATGTATTTCCATTCTATTTTTAAATAATAAAATAGAATATAATTTAGTTTATGGTTAATTTATAATATAAATTATTTAATTTTTTTAGAAATATTTTATTTCTTTTCATAGTTTTGGGTCACACTAATTTGTTGTTCTAAACTCAGGTGGAGTGGTTTTTAGTGATTACTAAGAATGAAAAGAATAAAGAGTTATATGAAACAGTTGATTGGGAATTTCAATAATGAAATATGTATTTCCTTAAATAATCTATGGGAGTCACATTACTTCTTTCACACATTTTATGGGGAATAATACAACCATGTAAATTATTAAATATTATTCTCATCGTCATCAAAAATGATCAATGGTGAAAAGTGGTAAAAAAATTTAATCCAATCATTAATTAAATTAATAATTAATCATATCCATTCTTCACTAATTAAATAGTGTATGAGAATCACTTTCTAGACTTCATCTATGAAGTACTACAACACAACAAGAGTAAACTCTTAGATGAAGAGGGTAAGATCTTATAATTCACTTCATTTAATTTATACTAAACATTTCAAATGAACAAGTCTAGTAAGAAATATTGCATTGGGGAAATGTAATGAAAAACTAACCACACCTCTGGTATTTGGACTGTATTCATCACCCAATATTTTATCCCATAAATAGTTGATATATAGGGTATGTAAAGAAGTACCACCACATTTATTCCTTGTACGTAACAAAATACTCAACCACCAGGAGAATATAAATACCCCCAAGAAGATAGAGGTAAGAAAAACAATAAAAGATCCCATTTTCAATCTAATAGGAAAATTAAACCCCTTTAAAACAATAATTATAGAACCCAGCTCCTTAATTATAATTTTATAAGATAACCAACTAGAAATATTAATATCAAAGACATCATTTTAGTCACAATTTTTGTTGAATTATCTCAACAAGGGAACCAGTATTTGATTCATGATAAGGAATATAGATTGTGGTGATGAAAAATAAAGGTGAGTATTTATCAAATAAATTTTAATGTCTCTTGTGAATGAATTCCGAAAACCCTAGAAATTTTCCAACTTTTAAAATCATGAACAAAAAAAGAGTGTGAGATTGATTATCACACAAAGTGGGGAAAAGATTTAATTTCAAAAACCCATGGAAGCTAATCTAGATAATAAGATATTAAGTATTAAAAATACTTAAAACCCCTTTAAGAACAAAAAACTCAATTAAACGAATAATAAATTAATTGGAAGATAATTTTGGGATACTATATCGAATAGAGAATCCATAAAAATCCCAACAAATGAAACAGAGAGAGAAAATGGATATTTAGATTCCATTCCCATATGTGGTTTTTCCGACTCAAGGATAATTGATAAAGTGAAATCTTAAATATATATCCAATATATTTATATCAATGTGTTTCTAACAATCCTCTATTATAATACATTTACTAAATTACCATGTATAAAAAATTTCTTGAAGTTATTTACACTACATAGAAGGGACCATTTGGGAATGAGTGAATTATCCTAGTAAGGAGTTCTTCATCCATGATCACACCACCATTTCTAAAAAAGAGTCAGGATACTAGGACATTTTAAACTTCCTAAGCTTGTTGTTCTTCATATTTTTTAATTCATTCTATGATCTTGGATATACAATTAATTTCATGTCATATTATTATTTATATCATTAAAAATAGATCAATAGAATCCCAAACTAGTTTTTCTCTCACTAGAAATCGGATCCACTATTATTCTAGTCATAATTTTGGATCATGAATTAGTGGGAGTGGAAGGACTAGTTTTTTCCTACTTTTATGTGATTTCCATAAGGGATGATAAGAAACCAAGAAATTCACCCATAATTTCTTTTTTATATTACTATATATTCCCATGATATTTATAAGTGTGGGTAAGGGAACCCACACAATGAAGTCAGGAGGCATAAAGGTTCACTTTAATGTTTATGACTCCATGTATAACCCTTCAAGAAATAATTTAATATCTATAAATTTACGTCAATAATTTGTCAATACCATGGAAGATTATGGTAGTAATTATGAATTCATATCCATATTGTAATAAAATTCTATTTAAAATACTCTAGGATAAGTGAGTGACCACATGTCTAGAAATTTGATCTCCTGTTATGAAAGGATATAACAACTGAATTCATTTATATTTTATTAGAAAAGGATAATGAATTAGATGGTGATATCAAAAATAACATGATTAAAGAATTTTATCATTATTTTATTATCATAAACATTCTAAAGGAACGATAATTGATTCAACAAAAATGTTGACACATTCCTTATATATCACATTATTGTGTGACTTAAAAAATTCCCTAGAATACTCGATGAGATCTTCCAAGGGATGTGATGAAACTTCTTAGTGAATGAAGGAGAAAATGTCACTTGAAAAATTTATGTCATCCCTTAATAAATGGATAAATATAATTTTATATATAATAATATAGTTTTGAAATAAAATGCAGAGTTTATCTAGGCTATGAAAACTATGGGGACATATTACAAAAAAAAGAGAAAGAAAGAATACATAATTAAGGAAATTACTATTTCATAAAACTGTAGTTTGATTCATAATATGAAATCAAATACTTAAATCCTAACAGATAAGAATTCATTATTTTTATGGGGATTTGGTAAACAAGGGAGCAAAGCATATTTTTCTGGGTTAACATGTGTTTTTCCAAAAATATGCATGAAAATGGAGGTGTGTAATGAGATATGAGGAAAATATCCAGGGAACATAGCTTATAACTATATTAATACATATAAATAAAATTTAATTATTGAATTTAGAATGAAATTGTTGGGAGA
The DNA here is from genome assembly GCA_963277665.1 of Viscum album. Classification (NCBI taxonomy): domain Eukaryota; kingdom Viridiplantae; phylum Streptophyta; class Magnoliopsida; order Santalales; family Viscaceae; genus Viscum; species Viscum album. The sequence continues at coordinate 405,147,076 of OY728129.1, read as the reverse complement.
TAATATTTGAATTGTTTGAAGGATAAGGTATGCATGATAAATTTGGAAAGATACGTTCCCTATGGTATGAAACAGAAAAGGTTCCAAAAAATCATAGTGGAAAGAATTATAATATGATTAAGAATGTTATCAAAGAGTTCCTAGTTGTCCATAAAATATAATGGGATCTGATTAAAATATTAAATGATGATGGAATAGAAGATGAATGAATAATTAAAAATTAATTTCCAAAGAATATGAAGGAATCCCATTAACTATAAATGGGAAAATGTTGAAGAGGTTCCAGGGGAATATACCTCAATAACTAATAGAGGATCTCAAACATCTCAAACACTTCTATAAATTTCTTCTTAGGATGTTAGGTTGAGACAATAACATTATAAAAAGGTCATTCTAGGAGGAAACTATAGTTTTAATTTTCTCAAATTATTTTGCTGTTTAGGATATAGTTTCCTCTCCCCTTCACCCATTTGAGATTTAGTGGAATGATTATAACATTGGAATGTGTTTTTTTCTATAGGACTATCATACTATTAAGTAATTTAATAACCCCCAAATAGTGAGAAGGAAGTTGATAAAAAATATAGCAGCTACAATAAACCTAATATTTTCTTTCTATAATAGAATTTTTGATTTCCCCAACCAAACTATGAGACGTTATTTTCACATTACTTCAATAATTAATTGTTCTAGAGTTAAATTATATTTATATTGATTATATAAAGTGAATAATTTAGTAGTTAGACTAATAAAGGATTGTTAATGTGAAAAATCATCATTTGGGGGGTATTTTTTGATTCGAGTGAATAAAAGTTTCTTACAATATTTAACACAATGTATTTAGAAAAATCATATTAATTTATTTATTATTATTATACATTAGATAAATTATTTTAAAAAATCATATATTCTACTCATAAGATGATATCTTGACCTGGTAATTTCTATTTAATCTTGAGATTTTTCTTTTGTGATCTTGGGATATTTCACCTACTTGAATTTTAATTGCATCTAGTCAAATATATGACTATAGAAAAAAATGTTTAATTTTATTTATTAAATTAAATTAATAGGTTCTTATCCTTGATAACACATTTTACAATATTTATTTATTTTCCAGCTTCTTGAACATTCTCACCTTACCTTTCTCCTTACCTTATTTCCACATAGTCAGGAGGCCTCAGTCCTATAACAATGTAAAGTGGAAGTCATCCTATGATCTTCCCCTAATAGTTTCAATCCCTCTCCCATATTTCCCATCTACCACTCATATATTTTTATAACATTATGACATGTGGAAAAGGATATGGTTCTTCATCAGTCCCCCACCCCCTCATACAGCGGAGCCCATACCCTTTGCCATGCTATATAGGAACATGAACACGAATTATCATCATATACCACTAGGTTTCTGTCGACGTCGATGGCCAAAAATTGGAATCTCTAATTGTAATTTATACCACTCTAGTATATAATTCCCAAGGAATGGGGTCTTAGGAAAAGACAAACTTCCTATCATAAAAGATTTGTTGTTCTAAGGGAGTGTGAGTCACTATTCTTGAGCACAAGTACAAATATTCTAGTATTGAAGACATTTTATACAATATGTGGCTCTATAATAGCATGTATGGGGATCCTACTAATTGGCATATCATTATTTTCTAGAACAATACCATTTCAATTGAAAATGTATCTATCTTTGGTTATCATGTAATGGTGATGTTTTTTCTGATAACATTTGGTTCTATTACTCGTTTTTGGATGAAAAATGTAGCATGTGGGAGAGGGAATATCTTTTTCAATAGTTGGTTAACTTCAATATGGGATACATGGAATAGTTCATTAGAGGGGATTTGAATTTCATTATGGAAGATTTGACAATTAAAGGAGGAGGGATCTACCCATCATGTGATAGAAAATAATTCACTGGGTTTGATACTTCGAATGATCTGTTGGAAATGGGTTACTCTATGGATAATTACACTTGGTGTAATAATAATTTGGGTATTTAGTACATGTAGTACATGTTAGATCATTTCTAGGATAACATGTGTGACATTTCATTACTTCTTAATGTGGGGGTATAACTTCTGGTCTGGGCTCTATCTAAACAATAAACCTATGCTTCTTTTCCTAGGGGGGATGGAGGTTCGCAACAACCATTTCTTCTTCTCCAAATGGTGGGTTAATAACCCATGTTATCATAAGGAGTTTCTTGATTATTGTAGTAGGGATCTGAATGGGTGGGTATTGGTATGGGTTTCTCAACATGCTGTAAATACTGAATGGGGACCTTTGTGCTTGGGAGACAAATTGACCTTCCCATTTTTTGGACCTTGACAAATTGAGGGCCAACGATGAATAGGATGAGAGGACTATTGAATAATCCGAGGATTATTATCATATTAAAAACATGGTTTGTATGAAAATTTATTTAGATGAACTACTTATAGAAAAGGAATGAACATAAAGAGAGAGATCTATATTGACATTTTTCAAGGATGAGCACAAAAACACGACTTCCTTCCTAGCATGAATCTATGATAGGAAAAGAATTATTTCCAAAAAAATGATTCTCTAGGATAGTTCCTTCTCCAATGATTCTTTTGTGGTTGGAGGTATGGTCAATTGATTTTTTAGTTCCTTACATGAGAATTTTAACCCAAGAAAATAGGAGGGATGTACCATAGGAAACTATTTAATTTTCCATAGTTTTACATAATGTGTTTTTATCAATTTCAATTCTTTATTTATGAGTATTACATATGAGACTATGGGTGGGGTAAGGGAGGCCATTTCCTCACTTAATACAGGATGTTCATAGATATTGTATGGATTATCATGATATTTATAAATTAAATCTTGGGTTACCATCAAGAAGGACCATTTTTATATCACATACGACTTCGTATGAGGTGGATGTTTGCCTAGGGTGGCCTATTCCACCACATTGGTCCTCATCCCAAAGGTAAAATCCCATCCTTTCTCAACCAGTGTAGACATTTTAGTATATTAAAACACCCCTAGAATGACCATGCAATGGTTAGCAAAAAAAGGTTCTCGTGTTACCTCAAGATATTGATATCTAAGAAAAAACAAGTCTTAAAATGAGGTAGATCCACCCAAACCATCATTTCCAATAAAGAATAAATGATAAGTGATATCAATACGAATATCCAACGGTCTGAAATTTCCATTAATTTTGATATATATAAATAATATGGATTTTTCGAGTGGTTCTTTATCATTGAAGTCATGAATAGTATTGGATTCTATGATCCTGTTATCGATCTATTAATCAAATTCATTAGCTACCCTTGATTTTATGTTTTCTTCATGGGGAGAAGCTATTATTTTTTTAAATTATCTAAATGAATTCATCATGGGGGAATGTTACCTGCCAATATAATTATTTTATTGAAAGACCCTCTCATCAGGTACCTCAATGAAAGTATCATTGAGGGGAGATCAGGATCGTTCCCTGATAGGAAAAATTTCAGTGGCCACTAATACCATTAATTTGCAGACGATATGCACTTATCCATGAATTTTAATTCATTTTTTATTCAGTTTAATGATCGCATTATTGTATAATATAAAAAATTTAGTTTTCAGTCCATCTACAATGCTATGATATGTTTCTTTCTTCCAAACACATGCCTAGAGAAAAGGGGGTGTAAAATTGTTTACAAGTTAGGGGTTCAGAAAATATCCTTTCTCAAGGAGTACGTGGGGGCCTCGATCTTCCCTAGATTCTTATGAATTATCCACACAAATGATATTGTGGAAAAAATATCCAACTGTGTTCTTAATTAGAATAACTGGTTCCTCTCCTTTGGTGAAAAAATTACATTCGTTAGTAGAGTTCTCTCCATCATTCCCACTCCTGGTTTATCTACTAATGTTTCTCTTAAAGATGTCTTACAAAATATAGTGAACATTTTAAATACTTTCATCTAGGAAATTCATGTGGGGGGAAAGTATCATTGGTCGTCACAGCCTCATATGGATTAGGATACCACCCATGGGGTAATTGGATTATGATGTCTTAAAGAATCCATAGATAGTGTTAATGAAATAAATGCTTGGTAGTTCATGGAGGGCTCTTTACTGTCGAAAGAATTCATCACCAAAAAATACAAGGCTTGTTTATCTAGTATGGGAGGAAAGGGTTTCTAGGTTATGGGACTCAATTCGAGGAAACATCATTATCATACAACAATAATCAATTTGGATAGTGGTGTGTGGGTCTATCAACTACTATACTTCATATTTTGTGGGAAGTTTGATGAGTTTTATTGGTTTCATAAAGCTTGATTTTTCATTTTCATGGTTGATTAGACACCTCAGTCTTATTTATTCCACCCTCAACCCTAAAATTTTTGATGTTTGTAAAAATATTCTCCTTAAATAAGATTTATACATACTTGTGTTCACAGGCTCCTTAGTTTGGGTTTTCTCAATTAAGTAATACATGCATGTACTATTGGGGGCTCATGAGTAAGATGCATGGGGCAATGCGTTTTGGTGCATTGGGATTCCAGATAAACTCAATTTTCATGAGTGGAATATACATAATCATGATTTACCAATATATTAGGTCATGTAGAGATTGTGCGTTTCCATTTTCTCCCAGTGCAACTGCTATTTTAGTCTAAAGGGGGAATTATCCAATCTCTTTTTCTTTGAGGGAGAGTGGGCGTCCTCTAGGTGGTGTAGACTTGGTGTTCTCTACAGATAGGATGGTCTTGTTTTCTGTTGTTATGGATTTATCCTATCATGGTTATATGAGTAAAATGATAACAAACATGAATGTAAATCAAGGCCTATCTTCTAGGATATTAATTTTTGGATTATTTGGAATGCGCGTAATAGGGTCTGACATGACGGGAATCTGACTTCAACACTCGGAGTGTTGGTTACGGCTCAATCCTTTTTGGCTGAGGTGGCCCCTTGTCAAGTGGTAGGATCTCTCCCACTTATTGTGAATAACCCTGTATTAGTGTTCTATTCTTTTGGTTCATAGAGATATTCTGCAAGGAAATTGGGTTAGCTGGACCACACCAAATCATGTCCTCAAGATGAACATTGATGGATCATGTATCAATTGTAGTATAAGGGGTGGAGGGGTTATTCAGAACCAAGTTGGGTGTATTATTTTTTGTTTCAACTCTCTGTTTAGCTGACAAGAATATTAACTTTCTAAATCAACTTTAATTCTAGTGGTGTTAGAATTGTGACTCTCCCACATTTCGTCACTTTATGGGGTTGAAATAGACTCCTTTATTCTTCATAGGTCACTCAAATAGGAAATTACATCCCTTTGGGATATAACTTATTTTGTACATAGATGAAAAATTATTTTCACCAACTCCATGGAAATTTCTCACACATTTATTGATGAGAATATGGTTGGGATTTCCTTGCCTCCTCATCCAATCCTAACAAACCATACACCACCTTCACTAACACAGGCTCCCTCCCCTCATAGTGGGTTAACCTTGTTAGGTCAAATACACATATAATTCATCATTTTAGTCATCCATGACTTTTTTGGGGGCCTATACCCATTATAAATAAAACATTGGTAATGTAGGATGTTGATAGATCATGGCATGGCATGATTAATATTAATGAATTGAAAATATAGAACAGATAGAAGGACATGATCTATCATTTTCAAATGATATGGAATTAAATACATGGATTGATTGATATTTTAAATAATGTGGTATTGAGTTGATAATTTAGGTGGAATATGAAATTTTATGTTGTCATTTATAATTATTTAATTTAATCAATTGAAATTTGAAATTTTTTAAACTTGGTGTTTCTCATTAATTAAAATTTGATTTCATGTTTCAGGAAAGAATATTTCATGTGTGGGGGTATTTGATACACTCGTATTTTATGATTTATTTAAAAATTAATTATTTTCATTATTTTAATTTTATTTGCAAAGGAAAATATATGTTTATTGTAATACATGGTAATTTGATTTCAATAATTAAAATTGATAAAAATAAATGAAAACATAACATTTTGGATGTTTGATTTTAAATGTGATATTCTGTTGGATATTTCAAAGTGTTTTTATTTAATTAGGTTAAAACATTTCCAACTAGACAATCCCATAACCCATAGTCTAAAATCCACTTATGTAATTACTCATGAGGGTGAGACGATTATGTGATCCCATAGAGTGGTACAATCTAATGGTAGAGTTGGTTTTCAGGACACACAAGGGGGAACTAATATAGTGGTTGGGCCTGAGACTATAGTGGGTCTGTATATATAATAATGGGTCCAGTTGAATGTGTGTGAGTGTATATAGGTTTCAATACCTACCAAACTTATCATTTTGATTGATTTTTCCATGGGTTAACATTTATATGATATGTCCACCATGGTCTCTGTTGATACAAGATGATGGTTTTGTGGGTATTTTTAGCCTCTTATCAGAACATTGATTTTCCATAATAATTCACGCACACTGTGCTTAAACATTTTCCTCTGCCACTATATAATTTAGACAACCACTCAATATTTCTTTTCTATGTCTATAACTAATTTTATATTCCATGGTATCAATAGATAGAGATCAAGATCATGAGAACACTCACAACTGATACTTGGGGACACTATAGACCACTTCAAGGTCCACAAGCGACATCATTGATTCTATGTTTGATATAAAATGAAACCATTCATGAAATTTGAGTTCCACCCAACCCCTATGAGGATTGGATAGTTTGAGGAGGATTACCACCCCACTATCACACTCATTATGCCATGGGATCTTCATATTGAAGGGCATAGTGTTGTGGAAATTTAACATACACCATGTAGATTCTATTTTATTCAGTTGCATGTCTCTATGTGTGAGAAGAGGAAATGATTTATGGATACATGTTGACACCCAAAATCATCCATAGATCAAATAAAATATATAGTATGAAACTCTTAAACATTACTGTGATAAACTCAGGTCTTGGGGATAATTTTTTACCTTATTTACGATCAAATAAGAGGAATATATGTTATTGATTTTCTTTTGAAATAAAATTTTTAATGCTTATGGGTTTATATTTGTCCTATAAAAAAGAGTTTGTTTTAAGTGATACGCTTGTGGGAACACATATGAGGATCATGATTAAAAGAGAAACATAAGAGGAAACCACAGATAGAAGTAGAAGTGAAGACACACCGCCACTCTTTCTAGCTGACATAATGCTCTTATTTTTTATAATTTTTTATATAAATATGTACTATGTTATTATAAAATTCATTATTCCCCATTTAATGGAGGGATTGAATCTTTTATTTATTGGGTAAATGGTGGGAGACCAAATTTAACTATTAGACTTAGGAGCATAATTGAATTCATCAAACTGTTTTATTTGTTAATTGGTTTTCAATTATAAATTTATTAATTAAAAATTAATATGGTTGTTTTAATTTCTATTTATAAATTTTTATATTTTTCTTGATTAATTAATAAATTATATTTATTGTTTTTGGATGACACAGATTATACGGGCTTAGATTCGAGTGGATAAATTTGTAGTAATTACTAATTAAATGTGGAAGAAATAGTAGGCAGACATAGATGTTTGGTATTTTGAATACTAGATTTGGAATTTCATAAAAAAATTATGTAGACTATATATTGATTTAACACATTGGGAGGAGAATAATCCATGCATGAAAATTGATAATTATTATTCACATCATTTTCAAACATGATCAAGGGTGAGAAAGGGAATAAATGATTGGTAATCCTTTCATTAAATCAATTAATGAAGACAGTAGTTTAATTTCAATAGGATAATTATAGTATTACAAAAGGGAATCCAAACAAAAACCCAATCATTTGAATGTCATATAATGTTCATAATATATGTAATATTTTTTTATAGTTATAGTAATCTTGTTATTTTATTTACTACTTCACTCAGTAAAAGAAGATTAAAACTCTTCTCCTTAGATAAAGCTTTGAAAACATCTTTTAGATAACTGGTAAGTGAATATAAATTTCTTTATACAAACCCCATGATAGAAGTTCATTAGATAAAAAAGGGGTAAATGTTGTCTGATTAATGTCCCTACCCTTATATTGGAGATTTCTATCATTGATAACATCTGATGGAGTCAGGGGACCCAAAAAATATTTTAATGACCATGAGATAAAATACATACAAGGCATTATATAATAAAATTTATTTTTCCATTTTCAATGATAATTCATGATCTTCTTGAAAAAATGGATTTGGAAATTTCTGAAAATAATTATCTCTAAATTTAACATCTAATAATTTATTTTTGTGATGGGAATGGTAGTTTCTCTATTTCTAAAAAAACATTAAAACTACCATGACTCATGGTTCCTCCTACAATCCTCCACTTCCCATCACCCACAACTAATGTTGACTCTCCTACCGGTTTACTAATGCCAAACACTCATAGAGAACACTCTTACCTTGGACCATATGTTCCATCACATATTAAATTATCTCCCCTTCCATCACTTGAGATGTATCCACTACCACCTTTCACAACATCACTTGTAATCTGTTCTAAAAGCATCAACCTAGCTACCTCTTATCCTCTAAAAGTTGTCCATTATCTCTAACCATCACTCTCCCCATTATGGATAGCGTCTGAGACCCCAATCTTTTTGACCTCACTAATTACTCCACACTCAAATTTCACCACTCATCCCAAATCGGATACACTAATATTTCTTTCAGATACACCTATTCCACCACATTCATGAACTAAATGATAGTTACAAAAAAATATTCACCACATCCAAAATCAATACATCCTATAATGGATTCCACAAGAAAATTAATATTTCACAATAAGTACTCTAAATTTTCAAAATAATTTTTCATTTTTTTAATGTAGATAGAAAATAATTTTTTGTACTACATAATAATTCAACTTAATTTTTTTATTGGATTGTAATTTAGAAAAAATTAATTTTATTTATATTATTTGTTCAAAAATTTTAGTTGATTTTTTTCCTATTCATCCCATTATTATATATATATTTATATTTAATAACCTAGGGGATAAATCCTAATTTTATTATTAAAGCAAATCAATGACCACTTTTCACTGGGAAGAGGGAGAATCATTAAATAGCCCAAAGGCCGAGGGGCATGAATGCACATTTTTTTGCCCAATGGGATCTTCGATGAATAGTACTACTATAATACCCAGGCAGCTATAGTACCTGATATAGTACCACTTCTTCTATAGTACATACACCACTACAGTGCCACAACCTCTATAGTTCTTCCACTGCTATAGTGCTATTACACTGCCATGATACAGTACTGCTATAGTACATAGAAAATTCTTCCCTACCCGGAATTGATCCTGGGTCATTTGGAATCCAATCAAGAGCCCTTACACTTGGTTACGGGCTCATTGTCCTATTATAATATAGAATTTCAATTACATGTTCTAAACTTGATTGATTTATTTTTTTATTATTCTTTTGTGTAAAAAAGGTATTTTAGTAGTGATTTTGTTATATGTTATTCTATTTAGGATACAATAGAATATTTTTAGTTATAAATAATATATTAGTGAAATATCACAAATTTTTAGTTATGTATTGTTGGTGCTAAAATACTGCACGAAAGGAAGGGACGAAAAAGATGCCCCACACGCTGCCTCGCGAAGCTCCAACACGAAGCACCCCAGGAGGATCGCAGCCCCGCAAAGCAACGGAGGTGGAATCTCTCTGCGAACGGCCTGACGTTCGTGAGCCCGCCACGAAGCAACAGAGGTGGTACCTCTCTGCAAATGGCCTGACCTTCGCAAGCCCACCGCCAAGCAACGGAGGCGGTACCTACGAAGCAACGGAGGCAGTACCTCTCCGCAAACGGCCTAACATTCATGATTCTGCCGCAAAGCAATGGAGCCGGTACCTCTCCGCGAACGGCCTGATGTTCGCGAGCCCCCCGCGAAGCAACGGAGGCGGTACCTTTACGCGAATGGCCTGACGTTCGCGAGCCCTCCGCGAAGCAACAGAGGCGGTTCCTCTCCGTGAACGGCCTGACGTTCGTGAGCCTGCCGCGAAGCAACGGAGTCGGTACCTCTCCGTGAACGACCTGACGTTCGCGAGCCCACCACGAAGCAATGAAGGTGGTAGGCAGCGCGGGAGTTCAGCTTCGCGGTGCCCCTCGCCTATAAATACTGGGCTCCCCCGGAGTCCAGGAGACGGACAATCCGACCTTTCGGCTTCTCTTCTCCTGAATCCCGAAGCACCCTTTACCCCGGGAATCATGTGCTCTGTGAGGTACTTCTACTTCACGTGACGCCTTCGCTTTTTCTTGTTTTGAGCCCCTCATCCAAGAGAGATTCCCTTCGTGAAGCTCAAGTGAATTCACGAAGTTGGGGGATTCCCAAGGGATCCAAGGCAGCCGCAGAGCGTTTATGCTTCGCGAAACACCCATCCTGTATTAGTGATCCCCATGCTAAGAAAGGATCGCTCCACATTACGAAGCACACTGCTTCGCAGCACCCTGCTTCGCGAGGCACCTCCTCTTTGTCAGGAAGTGCTCTGCGAATACTGTTTCACTTCACAAAGCACTCTCCACTCACACCTCTTCCCGATGCTAAGGCCAAGGCACTCTAATTCGCAAAGCACACTCCTTTGCTTGGAGATTCCTCTTCCCGTGTGACCCTCCGGGTATGCGTGATGTGATTTCAAAGTCCCACGGACAACACCACTCGTAGCATTGGTTCGCCTAATGCTTCTTCACATAGGCACGCTAACGGCTATTGCATCTTCGCATAGCCACGCTAACGTGGACCCCTCAATGGTTCCCTCTACAACCCCCCTTGACCATGGCCTTAATGGTACCTTCCCTCCCCCAAGGAGCAAAGGGTGCCAGTTATGGAAGCCTTAGGGGTGTGGAGTGAACCCACCTCATCCGAGCTGTAGGACGTTAAACTGCCAAGCATCTCGTCCTCAACACATGATGTTAAACTGTGATCTGGCCCCGTGTTTCACACATAGGGTCCCCCCAGCTTGGAAATTCTTTACGCCACTCGTCTCCACAAAGACGGGGTCACCCCCTCCACAAGGGATGATATCCTCCTTCTCGGAGTAGCGTATGTCCATGGGAGAAGGGAAACAAACTATGTATAAGCCCCTATCACCACTTGCGGAAGGCTGCACCCCTACATCTCCATACTTTCCCACTACCAAGGTCAGTGGAGGGCGCGATGGGGAACGAGTCACCTCCCGTCATTGGTCCAAAATCCCTCTTTTGTTGTGCTTTTCTGCCCTTCAGGCCTCCATCCTAGAGTATGTCCCAGCACCTTGGGCCGCCTAACGCGTAATCCCCTCTTCGCTTCTCACAGACGCACCCCTTGCGGCGTGATCGTCAGGTCCTTGCTGCCTCTTGTTTCTCACACCGATCATGACTCACGTGGGCTTAGAATTGGCATTGGTCGTGACAATACCCTCATCCATCATGACGTTAAACTGTATACCCTCATCCAGCATGACGTTAAACTGTATTCCCTCATCCCGCATGACATTAAACTGCACACCCATTTGAACTATGTGGTCTTTGATCCATGTCAAGGCATGATACGTAGGAAGCCTCCCTGAGGTTCAAGCCCATCTCTCATTGGACCAAGGTCCACCTTCATGTCTGTTCGCTGACGAATTCCATCATTTGAACAACGAGGTCTTTGATCCATGTCAAGGCATGGTACGTAGGAAGCCTCCCTGAGGTTTAAGCCCACCCATCATTCATTCACGTTAAGTTCATCCTTGTCTAGCATGACGTTAAACATTAATTCCAGTCCGACGACAATCCATTGTGACCAACCCAAACTACGTGGTCTTTGATCCATGTCATGGCATGGTAAGTAGGAAACCTCCCCGAGGTTCAAGCGCATATCCCATCGGAGCCAGGTCCCTTATTCACATCGGTTCGCCGACACCCACTACAAGTGGACCCCCGGGTTCACCTTCACGTCGGTTCACCGATGAAGCCCCTCTGAACTACATGGTCTTTGATCTATGTTAAGGCATGGTACGTAGGAAGCCTCCATGAGGTCCAAGCCCACCACCACTAGGACCCCCCTGGTCCTCCTCATTCATGTCGGCCTTCTGGTATCAAACATGAACTACGTGGTCTTTGATCCATGTCAAGGCATTGTACATAGGAAGCCTCCCAAAGTTCAATCCCACCACCTATTGGTCACTCTGACCTTCTTCATGTCAGGTCACCAGCACCTGGGTGGCCTAGTGTGTAAGCCCCACACAATCCGGACCAAGGTCCTCACTCACGTCAGTTCGCTGATGACACCCATCTGGCCAAGGTCCACTTTCATGTCAGCTCGCCGGCACCATCCCGAACTATGCAGACTTTGATTCCCTGCCACAGGGATACGTAGGAGGTCTCTTCGAGGCTCATGCCCAACTTCACCGTCGCCCCCCAGCGATGGTCCCATTTCATTCCCCATCCATTTCATTCAACTATCCATCACCCATCCTGATTCTCACCCGGACTGCCATATCCTGGTAAGATCATACCATTACGCTCCTCTTCATAGCCGCCCATGGGATGGTACCGATATCGGCACCCCTTCAAGGGAAATTCCTCGATCCGATCCATTCTAACTAATGATCTGATCGGACTGATCCATATCCACTGGACATTAAACTTATGGAATACCTTGTGTTAAACACAAGAAGATGATGAAAACCTCATTTATATGTCTATGGCATATAATTCCCCGCGCTCGATGTGGGATGCCTCGGGCTTCCACTTCCTCGAGAAGCCCTATGACTAGGAATAATAGACAGACATGCCAGTTCCCCAGCATCCAGACATGCTACTGATGCCTCGACGTGACAACTCCCCCAACTGAAGGTTTCTGCCCTGACCGGGCCCTTTGGAATGTCCCGACAGAAGCAGTTTAATTAACCGGCATCCATCGAAACATTGCACTGTGAAGAGTTTCACGAACAATGTATTAAATCTATGAGGGAGACCTAGACTAGGTGACGAGTTCTGAGGATGAATCCACGGAAGGAAGAACCGACATCCCATAATCCCATTTCGATCAAGGATCAAACATCCCTGAATAAGGAATGGATGTTGCCTGGCTTTGGAAAGCGGGAATGCGGGTCCACAGTAGCGCCTCCTCCATAGACGGACGTGCACGCCCCGGTGAAAGCATCGAAAACAGAAATGGTGAACCCGAAGAGAAATTAATCTCCTCAATGTAGAGATTAGTAGAATTTGAGACACCAGTAGATTAACGTGTCATCGGATCCAGATATCTGGTGCCGGGTCTCGCAAAGCAAATGGCAGGCCGGGCGTGAAACTCACCGGACGTTGGGGTAGTTGAATGTGAGGTACTCTGTTCTGCAACATGTTGGTGTGTATCCTTCTTACAGATGTGGAAGAATGGAAGGACGTTAGGGCACTGGTTGTCCATCCTTTTCCTCACAGTGCTGTTGAGTTGATCTCTCCGTTCCCTAGGAACCAGGTTGCTACCATGGAGACATGATCACCGCCCGATCGCCTACGTAGGGGAAGGGGAAACACCAGCACAGCCACCCCACATGGCTCTGCTACTGCCATGACCGCCTCTACATCCATGAATACAGGGCACCCACATCCCCTCTCCCCATCATAGATCATCCATCGAAGGGTGATCAACAACCTTGTACGCAGGTACAAGGAGGAAGGGGTCATCCCGACTCGGGATATGGCCCACCTGGACCTGGAGGCATCCAAGCCCCGCCTTCAACTCCTCCCTAACATGCTGCGTTGGGAGCCCTTGCTCCCCACCCCAACGTTCAATCGTTTCAAGAGCCTGTCCCCGGAACGCCTTGACGACTCCTCGACTTATGCTGATGAGACGGGTGGCGTCTAGATCGGCCCGCTCAGAGTTCCGATCCAAGGGATCTAGGAAAGGGCTCCCATTCCACCACTTCAGCGCTGCCGTCTGGCTTCGCAGGAAGAGAAGGCAGGCCATGCCCCTGCACCACCTTTGCCAGCTCATCTGACCCGACATCAGCACCGGGCCCGGGCTGAGGACGCTCACCTAGATACGTGGACGTCAACAACAACCGTGGTCCATGCCACTGCCGATGAACATCATGGAGTTCCTGCATACACTGATCTGGGGCACTCCTTCACCCGACTAGGATCAAGGCCTCAGCCACCCCACGGGTGGGCTAGTTTGACTCTCAGGGTCGCATGCCCGGGCGATGAATACCGTGAACCAATCCGTGGTAACGTCACTCCATACGGAGGTCCTCCCTGTACAACCATTCCACAGAGTGTGGGATTTCCCCGCTCTGATTCTTGTCACGGAGGTATGCCTCATGCTACCCCCATCCTGAAGGAAAACTCACCCCGCGGTAGTGACACTCGGCACGGAAACCTCTCCCGCGCCCACTATACAGGGTATTGAGTCTATCCTCCTTCCCCCGACCGCCGATCTAAAGGAACTATCCATCCAGTCCTTCTCTAATGTGGGGGTCCTCCCTACGTCCTCTCTACAACTGGTGAAGGTCCTCCTCACCCCGACAACTTGGGGAGTGAAGGTCAGCCTCGCTCCGCCCGCACTGTCCACGGAGGTCCTCCCCATGTACCCTTCGACATCTTCCATGGTACCCCTCGCACCACGGCTTCCTCGAGCGGGGTCCCTCTCTGCCACGGCGCCATCGCCACCCAAAGACAACCTATTGAGGATCAAACATGTCCCGAAGAGCCACCCCAGGGTAGAAGAGCGGGTCGTCACTGCCATAGGAAGAATCCTGGGGGGGAGCAGGTGGAGATCAAACCGGCTCGTTTCTCAGATTATGAAGCAGAATGCGACTCAGCGATGGAACCTTCTCCCCGCTCCTCCACATCAAGGACTGGGGTAGGAACCGGGCGTGTCAGCCTCATTCTTCCGGAATGTGATGTCCACCAGATTCCCACCTCTCTCCGTAGGTATATCCAGGAGGAAAAAATTGTGGAAATCCCGCAGGTCCCGACCGTGCAATCACCACCATTGTCACCAAAAGCACCCTCTACCTCTACCAGAGGTCACAAAGAGATATTATGGGGACTAATGGCGGTAGAGAAAAGACACGACTTATCGCCAGAAGTCGCCACTCCTGTACCGCAAGCTGTGGCTATCAGCCCATCGTATTGTGATATCGTGGTCAGGTCACCTCACTCTTCAGAGGATGGCCCGGAATTCGGCGGCCAGTCAGGTCATTCACCGTATTCTCCGCCGCTGAGTTTACTATCCCAGAGGTCCTCCTCGGTACTGCTACCGGTCCCTCAGCCGCCCCCGGTTGACGAGTGTGGCAATATAGGGCCAGACCCCGAGTCTGAACCCAGGAGCTTCTGGAGCATTCTCGTAGCGGATCACTTCCCGGAGAAGTTCTGGCTGACGGCGGCACCAAACTTTCACGCACCAGAGTCTCTTACCCCAGGAGAAGTGGGGTGCTTTTATTTAAATCTATGGGCGACACACTTCCACCTTCTTTACGAGTAGGTGATGTACCCCAGAAGTCGAGAGCACTTTGAAGAAATCGGCGAGCAATGCTGCCTGATCGATTTGGCCGCACTCCTTGTATCCCAGCACCCTGAGTGACCAGGCCGTCAGAGAGCCCTTCAAAAAAATGTGTTCAGAGTTTCAAAGTACTCTGCAGAGTAATCAGGGAAGCTACACCCCATGTGCAAGTCCATGGCTGGGGACATTATGCCGTTCTCATCTTCGACCCTATCCGACGACAGCCCGATTTGTTATGCGACATTGAGGACATTCCATCGATAGGGGTCGTGGTCCACATGGATGACGTATTGGACAAGGAAGAGGAGCTTTAATTTCGTGATGGAGAGTTACCCCTCGAGGGCGTACCGCCACTGCTGGACCCATCAGAGAGGGTTACCCGTCAGTAGAGGAACCTTATAGTCCTCCCTGTAACCACCGAGTCACTGGTACTCAGTCGAAATGCCGGTAAGGGTAAGGAGCACATCGAAACTGTCAAGCACTCTGACCCATCTACCTTTGTACAGAAAACAGACGAAGATCCTGAGAAGGCCACGTTACGCCAGAAGCTTGCTGAGCAGAGGAGGTTGGTTGATGAACTCTTGGCCGAGGGCGCTGCAGAGCGGAGACCCGACTATGGTAATCCCAAGCCGAGGTAGTAGGGGCAGGAACAATTTCCCCCCGATGAGATGCCTTCGGGCAACACTGATCATGCTACTTCAGCAGACAAGGTAGAAGATGGAACTTACGGCAAGAGGGTGTGATATGTCTCGCCATACCCCCTTGAACGACGAGGCAATCTGAAGAATCCCATCTGGGTTCCCCCAGTCGCCCCACAGGCCGTTCCACCAGTCGATCCACGAGCCGCCGAATCCTTCTACCCGGTTGAAGAACCTGGAAACACACTTGTGATTTGGGATCCCCATCAAGACATGGATCCCCACCCGTATGATCTTATAGCAGCACTCATATCCCGCCTCGAAGCGTTGGAAACGCGGCAGGTGGCGGTCCCACCGGACGGCAAGCCGTATCCATCGTGGGTGGATGATATGCTCGCACCCCCGGGTTTTGGGAACCCCAAATTCTCGCCCTTAAACGGGACAGGGGACCCGCAACAACACTTGGCTCATTTTTCTTCCTGGTGTGGCCCCATGCTGGGGACCCCGGCCCAGCAAGAAGCCTCCAAGCTCCGATGTTTCATGTAGACATTGGAAGGTCCCACATTGGTCTGGTGCATCCAGCTTCCTATCGGATCGGTGACCGGTTGGGAGGATCTCCGCTGGAAGTTCCTATACTATTTTAGCTCCACCACATAGAAGACCAGCATTGTAGACCTCTTCAAGTGCAATCAAAGGCCCGATGAGTGAGTCGCATATTTCATCTCTTGGTGTAAGGGACTTACATACTCCCTCGATATACCACTGACTTAGCAGTAATTACTGACGATGTGTGTAGGGAACGTTAAAACGGAGCTGGTACCCTCCCTGATTACCCAGAACTACCCTAGAGGTTTCTGAGATTTCTCAGAAAAGGCCCAGCGCCTTGAGGAGGCTCTGCAACAGGCTAGTCCGGCACGTTCGTTGCCCCCTATGATCCCATCTAGGAGGAATGCTAGAGCTGAACCCGCCGTGGTGGCCCAAATAGAAGCCCCTATGTAGCTGGAATTACTGCCAGCAGCACCATCCCCGCAACCCCGCAGAGGTCCTCCACCTCAAGCACAGGCTCCTGCCCAGCAGCGACTGCCTCAGAATCAACAGGTTCCCCCACGCAATGCGCCACCTCCAACTAGACGGGACAATCAGGCGTCACCTCTTTGGCAGGCCCCTCAGGACCCTCATCAGGGCCAGGCCCCCAGGGCCCCCTATCCAGAAAAAAGGCACCAGACTTATTCATTCAATGAAAATCAGGTCCCTGGAAACTTCCGAAGTGCTCTAGAGCAAGGGATTGTGCACCTACCCGAGTGCCGAAGGCTGTCAGAGGCGAATCTCACCGATCACCCCAACTACTATCCTTATCATCGGATTCTGGGGCACACCCTCAAGCAATTCTATATGTTTAAAGACTGGATTCAAGACCAGGTCAACAACAACATAGTCAGGTTGGGCCCAACACTAACACAAGTGGCAGGTGTCTTTGCAGGGTTAGAGATCGTTAGCGACAACGAGGGCGAGTGGCTGCAGGTTCCCAGCTGCGGATCCCAAAAATACGACGACTGGATGGCTCAAAAAACTGTCATCCATGCCTATGGTATCATTAGGGCGTGCCTGAAGCATCTGAAACCTTCAGAAGAAGTATCCAGTACCTCTGCATCGCCTTCATATTCGACCTCTTCCCAAAAGGGAAATCAGTGACGACGTAAGAAGAAACAACGCGGTCCTCCGGTGTCTTCGTCATCCCGCACTCTCGGTGACTTTATGCCCCCAGAAATGGGGATTCCTCCTAGAATCCACCCGGTGGTTGATGAATCGTTGAGCGACAGCCAGGGGTACGCTTTGGTTAACACCATGGAGCTGGTAAAGCCTTATATGACTCCCGACAAAGGGGAATGCCATGCGAGCCTCCCCAACGTCCCCAGCCAACATCAACGTTAGCAGAACCACATCCATGTTGGTCATCGAGGCAATTTAGCAGGCACTTTCAACCACGTCGTGCACGCTACTGAGACCAGACAGCAGGCTCAGCGTAGAGCTCAGCACGCACAACCCCATCTGACGCCCTCATCTCTACCTCCACCACCGTTTGTGTTACTAGATCAGGGAGAGCTGCCTCGTTCATATCACAGTCAGTCTTGCCCGAATACAGGCCAGTCTCCGCTGTCCGATCCCAGTCCGGAGACTACTCTCTAGGATTCAAATAGTAGGTAGTAGGATGTACCTAGCACTAGCCAACCGCCAGTTCAATCGGCAGGACCCGCTATGCCTCCAACTGCAGAACGACCTCCTGTGAGCAGAGGCTCGCGTTTGGAACGAATGTATGATGTCCTGAAGCACCTGGCCAGAATTCTGTCAAGGCATTCTATCCTTGAGGACCATTGCCTATCATTTGAAATGTGCGAGGCACTTGCTGAGGCCCTAAGGAGCCCCCTCCAGTTTGAGACGGAGGTAGCAGCTGCAGAAGCCTTCCATGCTGAGGAAATTGAGAACACCGAATGTCAGGTGGTTATCTCTTTTTCTGGTGAATATGAGGACCCTCCTATAAAGGGGCACATTCTCCCACTATAAATCACTGGCCAATTCAATGGTGTGGAAGTCCACCGCTGCCTCGTTGACACAGGTTCCGGAATCAACCTAATCCTGACTCGGACACTGCGAAAGATGGGTCTATCTGAAGTTGATTTAACTCCCTCTGTCCTCAGAATCCAGGGGTATGACAGGACCGAGAAACCCCAGTCAACAAGATCCACCTGAAGACCTAGTTCAGTGGCCTAATTGCCAGCACCTAATTCATGGTTGTCTCTCAGTACATCGCCTACAAAACGTTGATGGGTAGGCCATGGCTCCATCTGTATGTAGCAGTCCCTTAGTCGTATCACCAGTGCCTCAAAAACTCACTCAACGGTCGAGTAGGCGTTCTCCAAGGAGATGCATCTCCTTTCGCCTCTTGTGAGGCCCGCTATATGGATGCTGATTATTACAAGAGTAAGGATAAGAAAATCCTAGTAAGTGAGGATGAACCCGCCCCGGTCACAAGTGATCCCTGGGAAAACATGGATGAAACCTACATCCTCCCGATCCACCGATTGGAGGCCACGACCCCTGATATGGGGAAATGTTTTGTTGTTTCAGGTACGCAAGGAGGGTATGTTCTCGTGTCCATGCGACGACAGAAAATCACCTTGTACTCCTACACCAACCAGGATCAGGTGATCCTGGAACCTCCTACCCCTATACGGTACCAGAATGTCAAGCTTATGACAACGGCGGTACGCCATACGTGTTTCTTCCACCGGGATGGAATCAACTGACTCAGGCCGACAAGTCACCACTGCTTTGATGTCATCAAATGTGGCCCCTTATGCCGAAGTCCAGATGGGATAGGTTCGACTGCCTTCATCGCTATGGTCTCAATGGCGAGTGAGTCTCCTGACATGATGACCACTGATGCCTAGCCGGCACCAGCGCCCCTTAGGTTTTGATAGCCCAGAAGTATCTCCCGTTGCGGGAGATCCCCCCATGGGTGGAGAGGAAGTCCTGGAGGATGCTACCCCCGCCATTGAGGAAGGCGTCTCTACCACGTTTGATGAACTGGTACAAGTGAAACTTCGTAGCGAGGAGGATCCGAAACCCACATTGATCAGTGCAGCCATGTCCCCCGAGGAGCGATATCGGTACATAGACTTTCTCAAACAATACCGTGATGTTTTTTCCTGGAGTTATAGTGAGATGCCTGGACTAGATCCCCAAGTATCCGTTCAGCATCTGGGCCTCCCGGCAAACCATCGTGGGTTTAAAAAGCCTCCCAAGAAGATGCACCCCTCTCATGGTTCTATGGTAGAGGCCGAAGTTGACAAACATATCAAATCCAAATTGATTAAGGAAGTCCAGTACCCCAAGTGGCTTGCTAACCTCGTGCTAGTCAAGAAGAAGAATGGGCAGATCAGAGTCTGCATCGACTTCTGCGACCTTAATCACCACTGCCCAAAGGATGACTTCCCACTCTCAGTGACTGAATTATTGATTGATACCACAGCCGGGTTCCAAGCTCTCTCTTTCATGGATGGGTATTCCGGGTACAACCAGATCAGGATGGCCCCAGAGGAAGAGTCGTCCACTACCATCAGGGATCCCCAAGGTACCTTTCACTACCAGGTTATTCCCTTCATCTTGAAAAATGCAGGTGCCACATTTTAGAGGGCCATGCATCACATATTCAAGCCAATTCTCGGGACGCTGGTGGAATGCTACGTAGATAACGTAGTGGCCAAATCATGTTAGTGCCAGGACCATCTCAAAGACCTTGAGAAGGTGTTTGGTTTCCTCCGTTCCCATCACCTAAAGATGAACCCATTGAACTGTGCGTTTGTGGTCACTTCTGGGAAGTTTCTTGGCTTTTTTGTTAGATACCGAGTCATTGAGATCGACCCATAGAAGATCAAGGCCATCAACCAAATGCCTCCCCCGAGCAATATTCAGGAACTTCGAGGCCTCCAAGGCCACTTAGCCTATATACGCCAATTCATCATGAATCTGGCCGGAAAATGTAAGGCCTATTCCCAGCTCATGAAGAAGGGCGCTGCTTACGAATGGGATGAGGAGTGTCGGACCGCCTTTGAGGTAATCAAGCAGTATCTACTCCAACATCCGATTTTGATGCCACCCATCTCCGGAATGCCTCTGGTCCTTTACATGACTGCCCTAGAAAGATCCCTCAGTGCACTGCTCGCCCAGAAGAATAATGAGGGTACTGAGAAAAGTATCTACTACCTTAGCTGCATGCTTCTCGATACGGAGGTCAGATACTCCCCTATCGAAAAGAGCAGCCTTGCGCTCGTCTTTTCTGTACAGAAGTTGCGGCATTACCTGCAACACCATGAGGTACAATTGGTCTCCTGGGTAGACCCACTGAAGTACATCCTGAACCGCCCCATGATGATTGGCCGACTAGCACGGTGGGAGGTGATTCTCCAGTAGTTTGATATCAGGTTCGTACCTCAGAAGGCCATTAAGGGACATGCGTTGGAAGAATTTTTATCTGCCCATCCAACCTCCGTGGATCAATCCCTGGACCTGGATTTTCATGATGAGAAGATCCTCTCGGTCGATCATGTCATCCCGTGTTTGAAAATGCACTTCGACGGTGCTTCCCAGAGCACCACCGGTAGGAGGCTCAACGATCCTAAGCTCAACAGAGTGGGCCTAGGTATTGTCTTCATTACCCCAGAGCAATCTGTCCTACCATACTCGTTCCTATTGTCATAAGGCTATACAAACAACGAGGCAGAGTACCAGGCTCTCATCACCGGCCTCGAGTTGGCCCTTGAGATCGACGTGCCCCATCTACATGTGAAAGGATATTCTGAGATGGTAATCAAACATATCAATGGAGGCTATGTCGTCAGGAAGCCAGAGATTGTACCATTGCTAGAGTAAACCCTCCACCTAATGGCCCAGTTCTCTTCTCGACCAGAGATTACCCATGTCCCATGGTCACAGAATGGTCAAGCAGACGCCTTGGCTGGCTTATCCGCGTCTCTCGCTTAACCCGTGCAAGATGATTTGATCATACATGTGACACACCAAAGATTCATTGGCCCCATTACCCAAGAGGACAATGATGTCCTGCGGGTAAGTCATCTCACCGCCAGACCCTCTACATCAGGTGTCCTGGGTTCGTCAGACACAGTGGTTGAATCCACTCCCGACTGGATGGCACCTTTTGTCGAGTATCTCAAAAATGGTCGCCTCCCGGATGACCGGCCCGAGCGCGAGCAAATCCGATGCCGCGCGCTGCAATTTACCCTCCAGAGCGGCCCCAGTCTTGAACAGATCCATTATAAGTGGAGCTTCGATGGCGTCCTACTCCGTTGCATTCAGGGATTAGAGATTCCTCAAGTTATGCAAGAGGTTCATGATGGTTCCTCTGGCGCCCATAAAGATGGGCCGAAGCTGTCCCATCAAATCCGGAGGTTGGGGTACTTCTGTCCCTCTATGATCCACGATTGTATTGGGTATTCAAAGAGATCCCATGCATGGAAAGTTCACACCAACTTCCTTCATCGACTTCCGGAGCCCCTCCACCCCACCAAGTACTCTTGGGAATTTGCGGTATGGGGACTTGATGTAGTGAGACCATATCCACTGGCAACATCTCACTAGTGTAGGTTCATCTTGACTGCTACAGATTTTTTTTCCAAGTGGGCAGAGGTAGTTCCACTCAAAGAGGTCAAGGCCCATTCCATCGTCGACTTTGTGAGCTCCAATATTATCCACTGGTTTGGGGTCGCTCACGCCGTCCTCACCGATAACGACACAAAATTCTGAGCGACTGAACTAAAGAAATTGTACGCCAAGTACGACATCCATTCGAACCATACCTCCTGCTACCACACACAGGCAAACGGACAGATCGAGGCATTCAACAAAACCCTCTCTAATATTCTGCAGAAGATGGTTGGTCAGAACAAGAACAGTTGGCCGGACAAGCTCCCCAACGCCGTCTGGGCTTATTGGACGACGACTCACAACTCTACCCAGGTGACCCCATATTCCCTGGTGTATGGGGCTAAGGCCATCCTACCCATTGAGATCTAGCTTCCTTCATTACGCACTGCAGTCTATGATCAGCTGGCATCAGATGAGGTGGACGAAATCCATCTAGCTGAATTAGAAGTACTGGACGAGAACCAGCTTCATGCCCTGCACAATCTGGAAAGGCATTAGGATAAGATAGCGAGGGCCTTCAACAAGAAGGTTTGCCTCCGTTATTTTCTACAGGGTGACCTAGTACTATCCCTTCGAGCACCAATGATCCCCAGTAGGAAACCGCCCAAGCTAGAACCCAAATGGGAAGGGCCTTATATCATCCATAATGTTTACCCCAACGGGGCGTACTCCTTGGTGACCACAGATGGTGAGCGCGTAACTCCTCGCACCAATGTCAGGTTCCTCATGCGGTACTTTGCCTAATCCTAGAGGGTCCCGCATGACCTTAAACTGCACGTTATGGTACAACACAACCTTAAACTATAAGGTCCTGCACGACCTCAAACTGCACGTTATGGTCCAACACGACCTTAAACTGTAGGGTCCCACACGACCATAAACTACACGTTATTGTCCAACATGACCTTAAACTGTAGGGTCCCCCACGACCTTAAACTGCACGTTATGGTCCAAAATGACCATAAATTGTAGGGTCCCACACGACCTTAAACTGCACGTTATGGTCCAACACGACCTTAATCTGTAGGGTCCTGTATGACCTTAAACTGCACGTTATGGTCCAACATGACTGTAAACTGTATGGTCCAACACAACCTTAAACTGTATGGTCCTACAGGACCTTAAAATGCACTGCTGTCCTGCAGGATGATAAACCACAAAATGGTCCGAGCTCTATGACCTTAAACTATGATATCCCCCCGTATTTGCTGTAAGACGTTAAAATGCAAGCTAGTCAGGGCTTCCTGAACAAGGCCCAGCCTCAGGCCACTTGGCTTCCTCAGGCCCCCGACCCCCATCCTTACTGTAAGACGTTAAACTGCGAGCCATTCAGGCCTTCCTGAACAAGGCTCAGCTTCAGGCCCCTTGGCCTGCGTCGACTCTGGCTCTCTTATGGGATTGTACGGTGCGGTATGGGATTAAATCCTCATTCACGTCGGGTTACCCACCCTACCATATATATACCCAGTTGAGATGCATTTCTCGTCCAAAACAATGCTAAACTGCGCTTCATGAACTACGTGTGGCTTGATTCCCATCTTAAATGGGATACGTGGACGCCTCGTCTTGAGCCCAACCCCAATATCTTCTCTTCCACTATCCCCCCTGGGGAATAGTTTCCTTGGAGGGTCCTTACGTAGCAAGGAGTAGGCTTTCTTAAGCCCCGCTCATACAAGGATTGTAAGGGTTGCCCCATGTTCCCACTCCCGTTCTTCTATCCTCCCAGATCCTCACTGCATGACGTTAAATTGCATGGGCTTCAAGAACTATGTATGGCTTGATTCCCACCCTAATGGGATACATAGGAATGCCCGGGAATTTCATCCATTGGCCCAGCCCAAAAGCCAAAATCTTCCCCTCGGTTCAAGACATATGGAAGGGTGCACACTTCTTCCCCAACTCACATCGATCAAGCCTTGACCCGGCTGCACGTCCCCCTGGGGATGTTCACCTCTTTCTTGGATGGATACAGCTGTTCTTCACCCACTTCTTGACTGGGATTCCATCATTTTTCACACCTGGAGGGACCCCTAAGAACGACCTAGATACTACGCCCAAGGGCTCTCCTACCGATACGAGCCAACGACCCCGAGGGTTTTCAAGCAACAAGTCGATACAAGTCCCAGGTTGCGAATTTTGTCAACGGTCGACGCTCATTTGTTGCTCCCATATCAGGTCACCATCAGGACGCTGTGTTTCGAACATGGTCTACAGTGTCCTGGATCATCAGGTCCACCCCGAGATGTCCCAAACATCGAGTGCAGTGATTCGTTCTACCCTATCCCGAAGTGACAAACTTCCCTCCGGGTGGTGCTAGCGGTCAGGCCCACGACCCAGATTTTCTTATAAGGAATGTACGACGTGGTGTAGGATTACTTCCTCCTTCACATCAGGTTACTTTCCATGTCGTACACACCCCCATATTAGATACAGTTATCTCTTTCCCCGTCCTCATGTAAGACTCTAAACTACAAACCAGTCAGGCTTTCCTGACCGATGCCTGACCTTAGGCCCCTTGGCCTTCTTGGGCCCCTTCGCCCAACCTCTTACCCGGGGTGTACGGTGTGGTGTGGGATTATGTCCTCATTCACATCGGGATCATGTACTATTCCTTACGCTTTCCCTCACATGGACCAGCCTCCGACCCCTTAGACTTTTCGGGCCCCGGCCCGGGTCCTCTCTTATAGGAGTGTATGTTGTGGTGTGAGATTATTTCCCCATACACATCGGTATATTCTCCGTACCATACACCTCCCTTGTTTGGGGGTATATTACTCCCCTCCTCGTCTCGTATGACGTTAAAAAACATCTAGAGAACTACGTGTGGCTTGATTATCATCCTCATGGGATACGCAGGACCACCTGAATATCTAGGATTTGGGTCCAGCCCCATCTCTCGGGAATCTTCATCCCACCTTGGCCCCTTGGTCTACCCTTCCTCCATGAGAGGATTATATGGTGTGTTGTGGGATTATGTCCTCATTCACGTTGGTCTCATAATGACCACGCCATTTACCTCTCCCTCCTAAGATGTTTGGTGGACCCCTTTTCAGCGGTTCCCCAATGTGCCCAAGGGGACTCTGGTTTATTACCTGGAATGCCAAGCTTTACTCGGACACATCCGCACCCGCTTTCCAGGCTTTGTGTATCCCTGTATCAGGGCTTCCATCATCTTTCACAACTGAAGGGACCCCCAATAATGGTCTGGATACTAGGCCCAAGGGCTCTCCTACCATTACGGGCCAACACCCCTGAGGGTTTCGGACAACAAATCTATAAAATCCCGAGTTGCGAATATGGTCAGCGGTCGATGCTCTTTTGTTGTTCCCACCTCAGGCTAATGCGATATGGACACTGCGTTTCCACCATGGTTAATAGTTTTCCTCTATTCCCCCACCAACCCATTAAGCCCAAAATGTTAGGTACACAATTCAAACCCTTCATCACTTCATCGTGTCCAAGTAGAGTCTCAGAACTCTTGGTACTTTTCTTCCGTGCACATATGCGAGTTGGGGGAACAAGCCGCGTCAAAGGTTTCCTTTGGGGCTCTCTGCCGACTCCCCTCTGATGGACGCGCCATGTATTGTGATGAGAATTCCTCCCCTTGTTTCCCACACCGAGTTTAACTCACGCGGGCTTAGGGATCGGGTTGACGTCGATGCTAACTTGAGAAGTTGTCACCATTCATGGTCCAAGCTCTAAGACCATAAACTAAGATCCATCTAGAACTACGTTCAGCTTGATTCCCATCCTCATGGGATACGTAGGACTGCTCAGACGCCTTACCTTTGGGTCCATTCCATTTAGGGAGCTAGTCTCCCCCCTTCGTTTCACCTCTTACCCCCATATAGGCCCCTCGACATGAGGTCTCCCTCTCGGAGTGGCGTATAGTGTTATGTGGGATCATGTCTCCATCAATTGAGTTTCATAACACTGCACACATTCCCCACATAGCATCGTCTCTGCTACGTCTGCGCTGCATGACGTTAAAATGCATGCTTGGTCCTATCACACGACCCTAAACTGTGACATTATCATCCTGGCCGCATGACGAAAAACAACACTGAATTGTGATGACCTCATTATAGGGGACATCATGTTGGGTATTGGTAACCCGCCATGCCATTTGTCAACGCCTATCACAGATTGATTCTTGTGGTGACACCACGGCCTACTACTCTAGGCCTGTCACTTAAGAAAACCGCTCACGTTAAAGGACAAACAAGATTTATCAAATTTCGCTTCTTTTAGTGCAAGGGCCATACCCACACTCCCCTTTTCCCCTGGCACTGGAATCTTGCCACGTCACCTTTCAGAACTACGTATGTCTTGATTCTCATCTTCATGAGATACGTAGGAGAGCCCGATCACTTCCTCATGGGCCCAGCCTAACCTTCGTGTTCGGTCCCTCGACTGGAGCATTTCCCCAGAGAACGCTTGGTAAGTAGGGCTTAGGTCCTAATTCATGTCGGGTTTTGTTTCCATGTGTCCCCTGCTCCCTTTACCCATTTATGGTCCAAGATCTAAGACCATAAACTAAGATCCATCCAGAACTACGTGAGGATTGATTCTCATCCTTATGAGATATGTAGGAGTGCCCGGGTACTTCCCCGCAGGCCCAGACTAACTTTCACATTCAGTCCCTTGACCAAAAACCTCTCCCAAGGAGGTCGTGCGGTGCGATATGGGATTGTGTCCTCATTCGCGTCGGGTTGTTCACCGCACCACACACACCCCCTATTCCAATTCACTACAGGTGTTTGGGTTACTCCACCATATTCCTCTTATGTTTCCTCCCTCTATCTAATACATGTCATTGTTGTATTTAGATGTATTTTGACAAAGCCTGAAGTGTGGAATTATCATGGGGACATTCCCTTCGTCCCATGACCAAGCTTCGTGAGCTCTCTATTTGGATCCTCATCCTCTTCCACATCCAAAAGGACCCTCAGACGACATGGATACAAGGCTTAAGGGCGCTCCATGGATTCTGGACCTAAGGGCCCTCCAATTGTTTCGGGCCAACATCCCTAAGGATCTGTGGAAACATTTGTGACATGGTCCCATGTTTCAAACATGGTCAGCAGTCAACCCACATTTTTTTGTCCCCATTCTATGATAACGTGATATGGACGCTGCATTTCTGCTAAAGTTAATAGTTATCCTCTATCATCACACTGCCATCATTGTGATCCTACCCTCGAGCGACATGATTCACACATTTCCACTTCCTCGTGTTCAAGTGGAATTCCAGCATATTCGGTTCTATCTCTCCACGCATTTAAGTGCGCCACATGGGCATGTTAGTATCATGGGGTTGGTATTCACCAAGCGTCCCTTCATCATAACCTTCCCTTTTCTGTGTCTGGAAAGTCCTTCCACTACTTCTTGTTTCCCACACCAAGCATGACTCACGTGGGCTTAGTAGTTTTGGCGAGATGTGTACCAACACGGACATGCTACTCATCATCTCACATGACGTTAAACTGCACTTTCAGAACTACGTATGGATTGATTCCCATCCTCATGGGGTACATAAGAGCGCCCGACCACTCTACTTCGGGGCCAGCCTAATACTCACTCTTGGTCCCTCGACCTGAAGAGTTTCCTTCAGGGTTACGTGGTGTGATTTGAACTCCAAGTCCTCATTCACGTCAGTTTCATATCTACCACACCACACACTCCCTGGGATCATCCCTTTTATTCCACGTCCCATCGTATGACGTTAAACTACAGGAATCCATGTGTCCTCAACACATGACACTAAACTGCGGTCCTTCCTTGAACAAGTTCAGGATGCCCCATGTTAATCATGGGATGCACCAGAGTCTCAACAAGAGAGGATTTCACCTGTCAGTGCTAGTCTATGAATACACTTAGCTTCCAGAGCTATGTACGGATTGATTTCCATCCTCATGGGATACGTAGAGAAACCCTGGAATTTTGACTAGGGTCCAGCCCATAGAAATCATTAATCCCATCCTTCCCCTTTTCATCCCCCTGGTCAGACCCCTCTCTAGAGAGGCCTTGTCCCAAAGAATGAAGGATCCCTGACCAAACCAACACGCCCATATGGCATACTCCAACCACGGTGGTGTAACGACCTATGTGTTGGATTATTTTCGGACAAACCATCACTCCATATTCCACGCTTTTTGTGCCCCTTATTCAGACCCTCATCCCCTTTCGTGTCTGACAGGACCCCCTAACGGCTTTGTCTCATGCCGCATCGGCTCACCTACCATCATGGGACAACGTTCCAGAAGGCTGGTCATGTTTGGAGGGACCCCCTAATAGTATGGATGTTCGACCTATGGTTTGCCAACTGTCCTGGTTCAATGTCCCGAAAGATTGACAGACAATATTGGTGACATGGTCCCTTGTTTCGAACATGGTAAACGGTTGACCCTCATTTTTGTCCCCATTATAAGCTAATGTAGTAAGGATACCGCTTCTCCTCCATGGTTAACAGTTGTCCTTTATTGTGACGTCATCCCCACAGTGCTCTGAATCTTAGGCATCGTAATTCACACTTCCCGTTTCCGTCTGTTCAGACTGATTCCAGTACCCCTGGTGTTGCACCGTTTGTGCATTATGGAAAACTGAAGAAACTGTAATTCGGATGTTCTGATAAGTTCCTTCTCCGGTCAAGTCTCTCCCATCTATCGAAAATCTGGACTGGTAATCCAAATCCCGGATGCCCGGATCATGGTCTCCACTCCTATATTAGGTGGGATGAGAAGGAAACTATCTCCTTTTTCTCACATCGGGCTTGACCCACGTGGGCTTGGGGAACTATCACCAAACGTCCCGCAATCATTGTAGGGATGTAATGAGGCGATTGCAACAGTGTAAATCATGTTTTCTACGACATTCAAAACAAATAAGGATGAAATTGAAGCACGAAAGTACCAATAAAAGGTTTTTAGTTTGTTACAGTACCCGGGGGTCGACTCCCCCCATGGACGGGTTGAACCCGTCAAAAGAGCGTTGCAGCTCTGCCACCCTTCGACTTGTGGCGTCCAAGTCTTGATACCGCTAACTCAGCTCCCACTCCTCCATAGTAGCGGCGGGGCGCAGTTCGTCAGCCTTGGCTCTGGCCTTCTCTACCTCAGCCTGAATGGCAGCCATCTTTCCAGAAGCCTGCCTCATAAGCTCCTCTTCCTCTGCCAGATGGGCCTTCAACTGGGAGATCAGCTCAGATTGTCCATTAAGATAGGCTGAGTGCTCATCCGCCCGGGTCTGCAGCTGTTGGACCTCACTTTTAGCCTCCTGGAGCTTCTTGATGTTTGTCACCTTCATCCGTTTCCAGCCCACGCTAAGCCCACGGTCATTCTCCTGGATCTTCTCAGCCATATTATCTTGGATGAGCATGTGAGGACATTGGGCATCAACTCCCTCAACACACAGTTCGCACAACCACGAGCGGAGTCTGTCCATTTCGGCCAGCAATAGCGCTTGGGGGGTGTCTATGATGAAACACGTGATTAGCTTCCACGACCGGTGGCGGACTATGTTGTTGTCTTCCTCGTCGAAGGCCGTTTCGTCCCAGTCTACGTGATTGACAGGCTCATACACAGGATATGCCCACAGGAAGTCCTCGACAGGATCTGCATCTGGCGTTGAATCTGGCGCGACATCTAGCACCAAAGCAGGCGCGACAGGAGTGGGACCGGCAGGTCGATCCTCTTCATCGGAGTCCACCTCAATGACCTCAGGCATAGACATACTGGTTGTCCATCCAGTGATGATGTGTGTTGCAGCTCAGGGAGATGGGGGGACTATCGCCACCATCACCGGCATGCCCCTAAGTGGAACACCACTAGACATCCCGAATAGTCTTGACGCAGTAGCCCACGCTAGTCGAAGAACTGTACGACAAAGAGGGACATAAACGTTAGTTGGCATAGTCTACATATGACGACGAGGAAACTGGTAGAGGAAACTTACGGAGATCGACCTCCTAGTGCTTCTCTTGAGCCGATACTAATGGGACCTCGAGGCGAGGCCCTCCATATATTGTTGGAAGGTCTGGAGATTCTGGAGTATCTACCTCGGGTGCTCTGGTCCCACCAGACGCGGAAATGGACGCATCCATAAGCACGGGTTCTGAAGGTCCTGCATCATCACCCACCGAGGGGTGATAACGAGGCCTGCGTATATGTTCCTCCTGCATGGATCAAACATTGGTGAGAAGTCCATAGTGGCCCAAGAACAGACCATAAGGAAATATGTTTGGAATGCTACCTCGAGAGCCTCTGCGAAATCGTCATAATCTGACCCTTGATCTCCGACCTCACCCTCCTCCAACGGTCTCTCTCCTCCAGCCTCATCCTCCCGAGAGGAGTCCTCTGATTCTTCCAGTAGGGGGAAGCGCTCCCTTATATTGGTAGCCGATAACTGTGTGGGGACCGTTAGATTCACCAGTACCCTCACCCGGTCTGTCATTGGGAGAGGGACACCACTGGAGTGAACGTAGTCCTCCAGCTTGTCCAAGTATTGCTCTGCCTCCACCGGAGACACCATGAAACCAGCCCAGACAAGGACTATTCTCAGAACCTCCATCCTGAGGCAATTCAAGTGTGCCCATATCTCGGGTGGGCTGAGGAATTGCCGGTTGACATCCCAAATGTCCCAGGCATCCGGGAAGACGGAATCCTCTTCCATGTCGATATGACGGAACCACTTCCCCGGAGCCTGAGTGGATATCCTACAAAATCCCCTCAGTGGTCGCCACTCCGGATGGCCCTGCTCTTCCGGAATCACCGGATCCGCCGCTGCTGCCACACCCTCGGCTGGTGCGGGTCTCGCCGTCGTGGCAGCCCCGCCACCGCGAGAGGCCCTAGCTGCCCACCGACCCTGACCTCGGGATATAGGAGGCCCACTGTCACCAACACGAATAGTTGGCTACTTCAGCATCTCCCCTGGGTAAGCAGATTCCCAACTAATGGCATAATCCCTCACCAATCCGAAAGCGGCGGTGGATGGAGGTAATGCAATTCGAATCTTCCCATCTTCCTGTGTGAACATGAGCCACAATTGCCTCATCACACATGGGTTCTCCTCGTGACGCACCTCCCAGTAGACCTACGGGGTCAGCCGCTGGAGGCACCAGAACTGCCTCGCAAACCGATGTGGGGTGTATGGTTCACAGAGCGGCTCTCGATCCAATCGTGCCACCAAAAATCCGCTTCGAAAGTCCAGGAGGTAAGCCCGGTGCTCTTCCTTTCCCCACCCGTCATCAGTAAGTATCCCCGTCGGCAATGGGAAGGGGTGGAAGTTAAACTCATCCACCCTCCACACCTGATTTAGTACCATCGGCATGGTTAGTTTCAATGGGAAGCTCCCGACTGCATTCAGGATGGAGGGGCGGAAGTTTGATCCCAACGGCGAAATAGGGTTTGGATACTCCTAGATCCCCCTGATGTGTGCCGCAATCCACCCATACAGGAGGTGGAAGGGCCCGCATATCCTTGGTTGCTTTTTTCCCTCGCTAATGTGCCGCAACATTCTGTACAGCTTGGCGAGCATTGGAATCCCCAGATTGACCTGCTGCCCCATGGCCAACATGAACGCCATAATAAACGAGCTGGGCCACACCCCCATGCTTGTATCCCTCACAGGTAGGATCCAACCACAGATGAGATCCACGATTAATGCCGCCAGCCTTACTATCGGCTGTTGTTCAGTGCTGACACTGAAACCCCATGTCTTCCACTGCCTGTCCTCCAAGACCCACCAATACAAGTGCTCCTTACCCCGTTGGGCTACCCTCGGACAAGTTCGAGGCCTTGGAGGGAACTCTCGATTCTTTGGGAAATTCAGGAAGCACTTGAACCACTTCTTAAAGTGGACATCCATCACTGCCTCTTTGTCCTCCCTAGGGACGAGTGCCATCAGCACTGACGCCAGTCGCGACATTTTCTATGTATCCTACCATGCGCTCATGACGGGGAGGAACTCATCATACATGGCCCCCAAGATCGGAACCCCAGAAATATGGTGGACATCCCACAGGCTGATGCCAACCTCCCCGTGGTGCAGGTGAAAGGTATTGGTCCTACATGACCATCTTCTCAGAAATTCTGGCATCAGTTGATTTGGTTGGTAAATGTGGAATTGGGAGGCCCATGCCACCTCATATAACCCCACTCTCCTCATCTCGGCCCCAAACTCCTCGCATGAGGCGCCTACCTAGTAGGCCCAGACCCAGTCATCAGTAAAGATGCCGCCCTGGCGCAGGTCCCACTCATCGGACCATCCTTTCTTTGAATCCTGCAAAGCTGCCTTCAACATAGTATGGTAGAGAGGAGGGGACATTTTTGGTTGAAGTGGCTTCCCATAAATATTGTTCACGTGGTTGTAGAGATAGTCGGCGGTGATGTGTGTAAAGTCCTCCCGCGCATGACCATCAGCCGCCCTGAACCATTGGTGTTGACATGGCGTGCTCCTAAACCAGCAAGATGGTTCATCCCTACTCGCCTCAGGGATGAAGACGTCATCCCTCAAACCGAAGCCATACAATGGCAGCTTCTTACACTGCAGATAATTCTTCTGACCCTCCGATAGCATATCTATCAAAGAAACGTGGTCCGAGTGGCTTTAGACCATCTCCCCAAGGCCTGGACAGTTGGCCATCTCATCCCGACATGCAGCATTTTCAAGCACCCCCAATACAACTTCTCGATGGGACATTTCGATTCCAACACTCAGAAATGAATTTTTTCAGAACGGATCGTGAAACTAGATTGAAAAGTCGACGCGCGAATGTCGGTCGTGAGACCAAGCCGTAGAGTCTGACCTAGGCCGGCAAACAGGAGTTCACTTGGCACGGTCGCGGAGTCGGAGACCTGCGATTCGCTGCGAAGCTCGAGTCACTGAGAGCAGGCGCGGAGTACGCAGAGCTTCGCGAAATCGAGAGCGCAAAAGAACAAGAAAATCGTGTGAAGACAAAATAGGTTGACCCCCTATTTATAGGCGGCGACCCGGAGCTTCGTGGCATGCCTCGCCCGCGTGGAGCATTGCGGGGCGTCCTGATCCTGTGGACCTGGTCAGCATCACGGGCCCCCTTCGCGAAGTCAATTCGCGAACCGCCGACAATTTTGGAGATTTTCCCTCAGACTTTGACCCTTCACCCTCCGCAGCTCCACGTCTGAGGGGGGAATTTGTTGGCACCGAAATACTGCACGAAAGGAAGGGACGAAAAAGATGCCCCACACGCTGCCTCGTGAAGCTCCGACGCGAAGCACCCCCCGAGCACCGCGGCCCCGCGAAGCAACGTAGGTGGTACCTCTCTGTGAACGTCCTGACGTTCGCGTGGCCACCGTGAAGCAACGGAGGCAGTACCTCTCCGTGAACGGCCTGGGGGTCGCGAGCCCGTTGCGAAGAAACGGAGGCAGTACCTCTACGCGAACGGCCTGATGTTCACGAGCCTGCCGTGAAGCAACAGATTCGGTACCTCTCCGCGAAAGGCCTGACGTTCGGGAGCCCGCCGCGAAGCAACAGATGCAGTACCTCTCCGTGAAAGGCCTGACGTTTGTGACCCCGCTGCGAAGCAACAGAGGCGGTAGGTGGCATGGGAGTTCCGCTTCGCGGTGCCCCTCGCCTTTAAATACTGGGCTCCCCCTGAGTCTAGGAGATGGACAATCCGACCTTTCGGCTTCTCCTCTCCCGAATCACGAAGCACCCTTTGCCCCGGGAATCATGAGGTCCGCAAGGTACTTCTACTTCACGTGACACCTTTGCTTTGTCTCATTTTGAGCCCCTCTTCCAAGAGGGATGCCCTTCGCGAAGGTCAAGGGAATTCACGAAAGAGGGGGATTCCCAAGGTAACCCGGGCAGCCGTGGAGCGTTTATGCTTCGCGAAACACCCATCCTGCATTAGTGATCCCAAATGCTAAGGCAGGATCGCTCCACATCACGAAGCGCACTGCTTTGCAGCACCCTGCTTCATGAGACACCTCCTTTTCGCGAGGCAGTGCTCTGCGAATACTGTTCCAGTTCGCGAAGCACTCTCCACTCACACCTCTTCCCCATGCTAAGGCCAAGGCACTCCACTTCACAAAGCACACTCCTTTTCATGGCGATTCCTCTTCCCTTGCGACCCTCCAGGTATGCGTGATGTGATTTCAAAGTCCCACGGACAATACCACTCATAGTGTTGCTTCACCTAATGCTTCTTCACATAGGCATGCTAACGGCCATTGCTTCTTCGCATAGCCATGATAATGTGGAACCCTTGATGGTTCTCTCTACAACCCCCCTTGACCACGGCCTTACTGGTACCTTCCCTCCCCCGAGGAGCAAAGGGTACCAGTTATGTAACCCCTAGGGGTGTGAAGTGAACCCACCTCATCCGAGCTACATGACGTTAAACTTCAAAGCACCTCCTCCTCAACACATGAAATTAAAATATGATCTGGCCCCGTGTTTCGCACATAGGGTCCCCCCCAGCTCGGACATTCATTACGCCACCCGTCTCCACAATGATGGGGTCACCCCATACACAAGGGATGATATCCTCCTTCTCGGAGTAGCGTATGTCCGTGGGAGAAGGGAAAACACCTTTGTATATGCCCCTAGCACCTCTTGCAGAAGTCTGCACCCCTACATCTCCGTACTTCCCCACTACCATGGTCAGTGGAGGGCGCAATGTGGAACGAGGAACCTCCCGTCATTGGTCCCAAATCCCTCTTTTGCTGCACTTTTCTGCACTTTGGGCCTCCATTCTTGAGTAAGTCCCAACACCATGGGCCACCTAACACGTAAGCCCCTCTTCGCTTCTCACAGACACACCCTTTGTGGAGAGATCGTTAGGTCCTTGCGGCCTCTTGTTTCTCACACCGAGCATGACTCATGTGGGCTTAAAATTGGCATTGGCCCTGACAATACCCTCATCCAGCATGACGTTAAACTACATACCCTCATCCAGCATTAAGTTAAACTGTATTCCCTCGTCCCGCATGTCATTAAACTGCACACCCATTTGAACTACATGGTCTTTGATCCATGTCAATGAATGGTACGTAGGAAGCCTCCCTGAGGTTCAAGCCCATATCTCATTGGACCAAGGTCCACCTTCACGTCAGTTCGCTGAAGACTTCCATCATTTGAACTACGAGTTCTTTGATCCATGTCAAGGCATGGTACGTATGAAGCCTCCCTGAGGTTCAAGCTCACCCATCATTCATTCACGTCAAGTTCATCCTCGTCCAGCAAGACGTTAAACTGTAATTCTATTCTGACCGTAAGCCATTGTGACCAACCCGAACTACGTGGTCTTTGATCCATGTCCAGGCATGGTACATAAGAAACCTACCCGAGGATCAAGCCCATCTCCCATCAGACCAAGTTCTCTTATTCACATTGGTTTGCCGACACCCACCATAAGTGGACCCCCCGGGGTTCACCTTCACGTCGGTTCACCGACGAAGCCCCTCTGAACCACGTGGTCTTTGATCCATGTTAAGGCATGGTACGTAGGAATCCTCCACGAGGTCCAAGGCCACCACCACTAGGACCCCCATGGTCATCCTCATTCACATCGGCCTTCCGACGTCCAACCTGAACTACGTGGTCTTTGATACATGTCAAGGCATGGTACATAGGAAGCCTCCCAGAGGTTCAAGCCCACCACCTGTTGGTCACTCCGACCTTCTTCACGGCAGGTAACCAGCACCTGGGCGGCTTAGTGTGTAAGCCCCTCACCATCCGGACAAAGATCCTCACTCACGTCGGTTCTCTGATGACACCCATCGGGCCAAGGTCCACTTTCATGTCGGCTCGCCGGAACCATCCCGAACTACGCGGACTTTGATTCCCTTCCACGGGGATACGTAGGAGGTCTCTTCGAGGCTCAAGCCCAACTTCACCATTGCCCCCCTACGATGGTCCCATTTCATTCCCATTCCATTTCATTCAACTCTCCATCACCCATCCTGATTCTCACCCGGACTGCCATATCCTGGTAAGATAATACCATTACGCTCCTCTTCATAGCCGCCCATGGGCTGGTCCCGATTTCGGCACCCCTTCAAGGGAAATTCATCAATCTGATCCATTATAACTAATTCTCTGATCAGACTGATCCATCTCCACTGGACGTTAAACTTGCGGCATACCCTGTGTTAAACATAGGAAGACGAGGAAAACCTCAGATATATGTCAATGGAATATAATTCCCCGCCCTCTATGTGGGATGCCTCGGGCTTCCATGCCCTCGAGAAGCCCTACGACGAGGGATAATAGATAGACATGCCAGTTCCCCAGCATCCAGACACGCTACTGATGCCTTGACGCGACTACTCCCCTGACTGAAGGTTGATGCCCTGACCGGACCCTTTGAAATGTCCCGACAGAATCAGTGTAATTAACTGGCGTCCATGGAAACATGGCACTGGGAAGAGTTTCATGAACAACATATTAAATCTATGAGGGAGACCCGGACTAGGTGACGAGTTCCGAGGAGGAATCCACATAAGGAAGAACTGATATCCTATCATCCCGTTTCGATCAAGGAGAAAACGTCCCTAAATAAGGATCAGATGCCACCCGCCTTTGGAAAGAAGGAATGCGGGGCCACAACAGTGCATCCTCTACAGACGAACGCGCGCGCCCCGAAGAAAGCATTAGAAACAAGTATTACATGTGGATTTTTATTTTTTAAAATATATTCTATAGTAAATTTTATTCAATGATTTCATTGTAGTCAATTTTTTTGGATATCGAATTTAAATTCAAAATATTACTATTCATATAATTATTGAACTCACTTTAATTAAGGATTTAAATTTTAATTAATTTATTGTATGAGTATTATTTAATTAAAAATTATTAAATTGGCAATTATTTTTTAGAAATATCTTTTTTCAATTGATATTATTTGTTATTTTTATATAGATCTTAATTTTTTACTAAAGTTTTGTTAAATTTTTTATTATTGTTATTTAAATATATTGTATCTTTAATTCCTATATAAATATTCAATTTATGTGTTCAAAAATTTCATGCTTATTTAAAATAATATTTTCATTTAAAAAAATGTTTATCGGTTTTAAATGATATTTAGTCATTTCAAATATATTATTAATGTACATTCTAGAATAACTTTTTTTTATTTGAACAAAATAATAATATGTTTTTAATTTTATTATCCTCTATATTAAACATGTTTTATATAGTATTAGTTTATGGGATAGATATGAGTTATATTAATCTAACATATTTGTTTTGGAAGCAATAGATTGTTATAATTCAATACTTCATTGATTTCATTCATATGATATGGAATGATTACATTGGTTTTCTATAAATAAAATTTTCAAAAACAAAATACATCAAATGAGAAATTTTATGAGAACTTTAGATTATTAAATGATATATAATGATTTATATGTTATAGAATATACATGGAGAATTATATGATTCATGTATTCAATAAAGAAACTATACTAATATTGTGGTCCAAAATTCAATGAGAAACCCCATGAGTATAATGTTACATGACCTTGGAAAATATTTAATAGATACAAATATTGAAATTTAAATTGATGTTTTAGCTAGATGTAATTCCCATTTAGGTGTTTATAGATAATAGTTTATTTTTACTGATATACTTAATGACAATCAAAAACCTATACCTGGGTTGTATAAATTTCTATAAGTTTTCATTTATTGTGGAATTTATACACAAAAATACTCTTAGAAAATGGACATACACATATATTTATATGTTAATACAACTATTTCATAAGGACATAACTATTAATGTGATTTCTGTTTAATATTTACTACCATGAACACGAGTTACTTGAAAATAATTATTTTAAATATGATACATTGGATGTATGTCTAAATTATTTCATGTGTTTTATAAAAGAATATTCTAATCGAGAAATTTTTATAATTTTTATTCACCTTGTTGGAAATATTTTGGATGAAAATCAACTCAAAATCATCAATCATGTAGAGGTCCAGAACATGGAAAGAATAGTTCCAAAAAATAATTTTGATAGTTTCTACTAAAAATAGGATTGATGAAACTTTTTATATCATCATAAATTTTAAGTACAGTGAAATTGAATTAAATAATAAGAATGAAATCAAAAAAACATACATGGTATAATCTCATACCAGGAAGGAATTTGATAAGTTGAAAGAAGATTTTAATTAATACATTCATAATTTAATTCATCGTTTGTAACGACCCAAGGTCTTTCAATGGATATTCCCTTCTTATAATTATGTCATAAAATAACATGAAAACAAAACATAATGAACTACTATGTGATATGTTTCCATTAAACATAACTTTGTCACTTATGTGTTTGGAATTCTGAAAATTCGACATACACGGTTGTGTTCAAGATGATTTTTGGAGTCAAATGAAACAAAAATAATTTTTCGTGAATAGTAACGAAACCTTATGAATAGTAACATACCCTTATGAATAGTATTATGGCCCTTATGAATATTAAATCATCTAACATAAGAGTAGCCTTACCCATGAATAAATAAATAAAATTTAGACATCTTTGAAATTGACAATTTGACTTTAGTAAATGTTTTGGTATTCTGTAAGTCATAAATAATTAATCATTATTATTTAATTAATTTAAAAGAATTTTTTTCCCAAAAATGTATTACTAATTTAGTGAATCAATGTCTTCAAAATTTTTATATAATTTTATAAGACCCTATATAATATTTGAAAGGACTATAAAATCAGTTTTAATTTTAGAAACTTTTTTTATAAATTAATTTTGATTTTAATTAAATATTAAAATAATAATATTTATAAAATTATTTTTGAAAAAAAGACTTCATTTTTAGATTCTACATGTCAATAAATTGAAGGGGTTAATTTTTGGTATTTTTCTATGATACTTGAATTTTTGATGAACAGTGAAATACCACAATTTACAAAAATAAGCAAAATAAGCAAATTATAGAGTCATGTGTGATGTTCTGCTGATATAATCCCACTTAGTTCAGGATCATATGATAAAATTACTATTCCTAGTCACTAAAGACTCACTATTCATTGTTATAGGGGAAATTAATAAACTAATGAATTTTATATTAAGGAAACCATATCCCCTCCACTGTAAAAACCACCCTTCACACCCTCATTTCCCCACACCTCTCAAGCTCCAAGACATCTCTAAACTCTTCCCAAACATACTACCTAGACCCTATCACAAATTAAAGAGTTATTTGTCTCCTCAAAAGACCAAGCCTAGCTTTATTAAGGAGGATCTCAAGGGGAAGATTTAAGAGGTAATTTCTCCCCCTCTTCTCCTTTAATTTCTTTCAAGTTCAAGTTCACTTCTTGATCTCTATCCACCTATCTTCATCTAAATTGTTTTTTAACTCCAGTATAATAAATCTACTAAACTTTTATGATTATAATGGGATATTATATCATCCAACCCCCTTTCCCTCTTCCATTTATTTTAATAAAGAGAACGTTGTTCGTGAGGTATTAATTTGTCACCTTCAAAAATAACATGCTTCCTTGTTCCATTTCTACCTACAGATCTTGTCATGAAACCATTTTTATGGTTGAAACAGAAATTTTTATATGTATTATCTCCAATTTCATGTTTTGGAACTAACTATTGACCATATTTCTAGTGATAAAATAAAACAAGTTCATTATGATCAAAATTTCACACAAATTAACTCAAATAATCATCATTTAATTATTATCTAATGAATCATCCACATGGATCTAATATAATTCATTATAAAATCATTAAAAATCATATAATATCATTAATAACATGTAATATCAGTTCTGAATGTTTACCCATGTTCTACCCAAATATCAATTTATGAATACAAGGGAACCACTCAAGAAAACCATAAAAACAAACATTCCCGAATAAAGTTTTCAAACTCTATATCTC
Source organism: Viscum album (assembly GCA_963277665.1). NCBI lineage: Eukaryota > Viridiplantae > Streptophyta > Magnoliopsida > Santalales > Viscaceae > Viscum > Viscum album. The sequence continues at coordinate 405,106,746 of OY728129.1, read as the reverse complement.
ATCCAAAGCCACATAAAATCACTTAATGAAACCATAATGAACCATTTTAATGTACACAAGGTTCTGGATTTGTAATTAATGAATATAATGTCATTATACAGGATATTAAAGAGAATGATGCATTCGGGTACAAGGTGAGCGGAAATTCTCGAACCCAACTTTCATCCTTCGGGTTCCCCCTCTTTCACTCCTTTTGATATGGTTACTCCTTAAAAATATTTGGTTCATCATTATATTTAATCTTTTGGGATATACATGTTTTTCACTGGTATTTATGAAAAACCAAATGTTTTCCAAAATAACTCTTCTTTCAAGTGAACACCTTTTACATCTCATTCAAGATTGGTTGTTCTTATAACATGTATGCTATTCCCTCAATATTTTGGGAACCCAATGTTTATGAATGTGTTCTTATGAGATGAAATGCATTCCATTTCCTGGGTTCACAATGTTAATTTATGTTATATTTTCACTGTGTGATGCATGATAAATGATATTGTTATGATGTGATGGGTGATCCTGAAATTATATAGCGCAATATAAATGTTTAAATGTGACAGGTGTGACTGGAATTATACAGTGCTCCAATGCATTGGGTAAAGTGATGATTATTATGATTAAATGTGAAATTATGTGTGAACAAGATTCTATCTTGTTTCACAAGTATGTGTGGTAGGTAACCACTAAGACATGATGTTTCATTTTTATGCATTTCCACATTTCAAGTCTTATAATTATGCTTCCTCTCATGTCTATGATATTTTTCCCATATTTTGATTATGCTAACCCCATGATATATTTATCTTTTCTATCCTCTTAATGGGCTTTTATCTCACCCAGTTGACGTATATCCTGAGGTGGCTACATGTACTAAGGAGAGGACAAGTGCCAATAAGAAGCTAGAAAAGAAGAATTTAAATAAATGTTTATGCCTGATGTTGTAATTTCTATGTATTGTCCTAGTTTTCCCAAGACACTAAACTATTGGATCCTCTATTTGTAATACTAGTATATTGTTTACCTTTAAAATGATTTTAAAGTAATGTAAGAAATGGTTTGGTCGCTATAGTTGGAATCATAGGAAATGTTTAGTTAATTTGGGAATTAGGATTAGTGAACCCTAGATAAAACCTCTAGCATGATACTAAGTACAAATATGCACACTAGAATATTTAAATAGGGATCCCATATGTTATTTTTTTGGTATAAAATGTTTAAATGAACAAGTTATTAATTACTTGTTTACTTATTTTTTGTTCTAACCTTTCCTATTTTCAAAAACGGTGGGATCCAGGAGAAATCATGCCAACAACTCGACCGAGGGAGAATGCAACGTTTTCCCGAACGAAATCCCCAATGATTTGGTAGGTGGAGTTCAGAACATCTTGGATATGCATACCCAATTATTAATGGTTATGAACAATAACCATAATAATGGGGAACATTCTCCTTCACCAAAGAGGGAGGAACTGGCTATCGATTGTTTTATGCGGAAACAACCATCGACGTTTAGTTGATATTTTGATCCACTAGTTGCTAAATAGTGGGTCAACTCCATGGAGAAGATATTTTCTTTTATTTACTATTATAAGATGGAGAAGGTGACCCTATTTGTTTATCATCTAGATGGAGAAGTCGATCAATGGTGTGATTTGATTAAAAACATCATGCCAAGGGAGGAAATTGAAGAGATGGAATTGGAATACATTAAGATAATGTTTCTTAACATGTATTTCCCACGAACTCTTAGAACAATGATGGAGAAAGAATTTATAGAGCTCAAGAAAAAAGAAGGAGAATTTGTCACATCCTATGAAGCGAATTTTACAAGGATTGCAAGGTACACTTTGGGTTTTGTTATCAATAATGATAGAAAAATTGAAATATTATTCAGTGGATTAAAACCCCACATTAGAAAGGCTCTTGAAATTCGAGACTTTTAGAGTTATTAATAAGTAGTTCGGTGTGCTCTCAAAGTGGAGATGAAGTTTGGAGAATGGTCCCATGGATGTGGTGATAAGAAAAGAAATATGGAGTTTCAAGATGGGGGATCTAATGACAAAGGTGGGAAGAAAAATCAACGACCCATATGCCAAAAATGTGGGATGTTGCACTATGGGAACTGCCTCAAAGGGATGGAGAAATGCTTCATGGGTTGGAAATAAGGACACCATGATCAAGAGTGTCGAAAAGACAAGAAAAGGAAGGAGAATGTAGCAGATGAAAGGAAAGAACCACTCATGGTTCAATTCTACATCTGTAGGGAGCTAGGGAACTATTCGAACGAGTGCACTAAACCATGAGTTCTCGAGGGTAATCAACGTCAACAACCACCAAAGCCAGAGGAACAAGGGAAGTATTATGCCATCACTACAGCGGAGGTGGAGCATGATAATGAATTCATACAAGGTGCACTTCCTATTAACTCATGAATGTAAAAAGTCCTTTTTAATTCTGGTTCTATGCATTCCTTTATATCAAGAAAATTTGATAGAACTATAGAATGGAAGCCTTGAATCCTTGAAGTAGATATATTTGTAAAAACACCAAGTGGTTAAATCATTGAAATCCAAGTGATTGACTCTTCTCCGGTCGGCGTATGTGGGAAGATTCTTCCAGAAAATCTGGTAATTCTTCCCATGGTGAAATTCGACACTATAATGGGAACAGATTGGCTCTCGTTACATAGAGAACATATCAACTGTCGGGAAAAGACAATATCTTTTCATATTCCAAACCATCCCATGATCCTAAAAAAATTCAAGGAAGATCATGAATCTCCTTTGACAAATCTTTCAATGGTGTGGGTCTTGATTCCCTATGAAGAATCATACCTTTCCCAAATGGCTGAGTCGAAGGAAAGTGCCAACCATGAGGAAATTCCCATCGTGAGGGAATACGACAATGTATTTCCAGAAGAGTTACCCGGAATTTTCCTAGATTGTGAAGTAGAGTTCTCAATTGAACTCATACCCGGAGCTCCTCCTATGTCGAAGTGTCCCTATAGGATGGATCCTATCGAACTGGAGGAGTTAAAGAAGCAGCTGCAAGATCATTTGGACAAAGGGTTCATACGCCCTAGTGCATCACCTTGGTGTGCACCGGTTCTCTTTGTGAAGAAGAAGGATGGAACAATGCAGCTGTGTATCGATTACCAGAAACTCAACAATATCACCATAAAAAACAGAAATCCTTTTCCAAGGATTGACGACCCATTCGATCAGTTAAGAGGTTCTCAACACATCTCAAAGGTGGATCTTCATTCTGGAAATCATCTGGTAATGGTGAAGATAGAAGATATTCAAAATACTTCCTTCTGTATAAGGTATGGGAACTATTAGTTTTTGGTGATGCCCTTCGGACTTACAAATGCCCAAGAAATCCTCATGGATTTGATGAATATATTCATCAGACATTACCTCGACAAATTTGTGGTAGTGTTTATCGATGATATTTTCATATAATCCAAGAGAAAGGAGGTACATGAAGAACATATAAGACTTGTGTTGGAGACATTGAGAAAGGAGAAGTTGTACGCCATGTTCAGAAAGTGTGGGTTTTGGATGAATCATTTCATGTTCTTGGGACATGTGATCACAAGTGAGGGAATTTATGTGGATCCTTCAGAGACAAAGGTGATCGAGGAATGGACCACACCCTCTAGTGTCAAAAAAATCCGTAGTTTTCTTGGACTAGATGGGTATTACAGACATTTTTTGATAAACTTCTCACGATTGTCAAGCGTGCTAACTAAGTTAACAAGGAAAGGGGTAAAGAATGTCTGGATAGAAGAATGTGAGGGAAGATTCAAGGAGCTAAAGAGAAGGTTGATTACTGCACCTATACTCACACTACCAAAAAGTGGAGAAAGTTCTGTGATATACAGTGGTGCTTCAAAGAAAGGCTTGGGTTGTGTACTCATGAAAAATGAAAATTTGATAGCCAATTCCTCATGACAGTTGATGATCCATGAGCAGAACTACCTGGTGCATGAGATAGAGCTGGCAGCCATGATTTTTGCCTCGAAAATATGGCGGCAATACCTTTATGGTAAGAAGTGTGACATATACACCGACCACAAGAGCCAAGAGTATATATTCAAACAAAAGGATCTTAATATGTGTCAAAGGAGATGGTTAGAGCTAATCAAGTATTAAAATTTCTCTATTCACTATCATCCTGGAAAAGAGAATAAGGTAGCTGATGCTCAAAGAATAAAATAACATAAAACTCTATCCTTGTTAGGGATTGAGAAAGACCCCATCTTTATAGATATTCAAAGGATGGATTTGGAAATCATAAGGGTTGGGGATACATCCTACCTTGCCAAAATGATTATGCAGTCATCCATCCAAGATAAGATTAAAGAAGCACACATGGATGATGTGGAGATACCAAAGAGGGTGAATGCAGTAATGGAAGGGATGATGCAATACTTCCATATCGACGATGATGGTGTGATTTGGTTTGGAATGCGACTCTGTGTACCTTCATCACCCGGGGTAAAGAAGGAGCTATTAGAAAATGCACATAGATCAACGTTATCTATCCATCCTGGCAGTACCGAGATGTACCGTGATCTATGGGAACACTTTTGGTGGGGTGAAATGAAGAAGGAGATTGCAGAATATATATCAAGGTGCTCGGTATGTCAGCAAGTTAAAGCTAATAGACAAAAGTCCAAAGGCATGATGCAGCCATTTCCCATACCCATGTGGAAATGGGAAAATGTTACTCTAGACTTTGTCACAGGTCTCTCGAAGATGTCAAAGGGATATAATGCGATATGGGTTGTGGTTGACCAACTCAACAAGACTGCCCATTTTTTTTCTATTCGGGAAGATCTCTCACTTAAACAACTTGCAAAGATATATTTCATGGAAGTGTTGAGATAGAACGGTGTTCCTCTCTCAATTGTTTCTAACCATGATCCAAGATTTACATCTAAATTCTAGATGAGCCTTCAACATGCTTTTAGTACTGAATAAAATTTCAGCAAGACCTATCACCCACAAACTGATGGCCAGTCTGAAAGGACTATTCAGATGCTTGAAGATATGCTAAGAGCCTCCTCTCATGAATTAAAAGGTGGTTGGGATCAGTATCTCCCATTGGTTGAGTTATCATATAATAATAGCTTCCAATTGTTTATTTAGATGGCTCCATATGAATCTCTATATAGAAAGCGATGTAGAACTCCAACCTATTGGGATGAAGATGGAGAATGAAAGCTACATGGACAATATTTTGTTCATGAGATGACAGATAAGGTTAATGTCATCTAGAAACACATCAAAGCTACTAAATGTCAGCAAAAGAGCTATGCTAACAACCGTTGAAGTGTCTTGGAGTTAGACGTTGGAGATAAAGTCTTCCTTCGAATATCGCCATGGAAGAGAGTCATACGATTCGGGAAGAAAGGGAAGCTAAGCCCATGGTATATTTTCCCCTTTAAGATCCTTGATCGCATAGGAGCCTTGGATTATCATCTAGCACTTCCACCGAAGATGGCTCAGGTTTATGATGTGTTTCATGTATCAATACGGAGGAAGTACATATCATACCCATCATAGGTACTAAACTCAGAGGTGGTGTAGCTGGAAGATGATCTCTCCTATGAAGAATAGCCAATAAAGATTCTGGATTAGAGAGATAAGGTACCACGCAACCAGCAAAACCCCCTTTACAAAGTGTTGTGGAGGAACCAGATGTTTGAAGAAGTTACTTGGGAACTAGATGAGGTGATGAAGGAAATGTACCCACACCTATTTGTGTAAAGTGAAATTCCGAGTGTGGAATTTCATAATGGGGGAAGAATGTAATGACCCAAAGTTTTTCAATGGAAATTAACTTCTTATAATTATGTCATAAAATAACATGAAAACACAACATAATAAACTACTAAGTGATAAGTTACCTTTTAAACATAAGTTTTTCACTTCTGTGGTTGGAACTTTGAAAATCCGACATACACGGTTGTGTTCAAGATGATTTTGGGAGTCTAATGAAACAATAATAATTTTCGGTGAATAGTAATGTACCCTTGTGAATAGTAACATACCCTTATGAATAGTATTATGACCTTTATGAATTTTAATTAATCCAACATAAGAGTAGCATTCCACATGAATAAATAAATAAAATATAGACATCTTAGAAATTGACAATTTGACCTTAGTAAAAATTTTGGTATATTGCAAGTCATAAATAATTAATTAATTAATTTAAAAGAAAATTTATTTCTCTAAAATTTATTCATTATTTATTGAATCAATGTCTTATAATTTTTAGAAAATTTTATAAACCCAACGTAATTTTTGAAAGCAATATAAAATCAATTTTAATTTTAAAATCTGTTTTTAAGTAAATTATGATTTTTAATAAAATATTAAATTAATAATGATTATAAAATTATTCTTGGAATACAAACAACATTTTTTGATTCAACACGTCAAAAAATGGTAGGGGTAAATTTTTGGGATTTTTATGAGATACTTGAATTTTTGATGAATAGTGAAATACCGTAATTTAAAAAAATAAGCTAATTATAGAGTCATGTGTGATGTTATGCTGATGTAAGCCCAATTGTTTTGGTATCACATGATAAAATTACTATTCATGGTCACTCAAGAGTCACTATTCATTGTCTTATGGGAAATTAAAAAACTAATGAATTTTATATTAAAGAAACCCTTCTCCCCTCCACTATAAAAAGCACCCTTCACATCTTCATTTCCTCACACCTCTCATGCTCCAAGACTTCTCTAAAATCTTCCCAAACATACTCCTTAGCCCCTCTTCCACGTTCATTATTTTTGGGTCTCATCAAAAGACCATGCCTAGCTTCCTTAAGGAGGATATCAAGAAGAAGATTTAAGAGGTAATTTCTCTCCATCTTCTCCTTTAATTTTCTTTCATGTTCAAGTTAATTTCTCAATCTCTCCCCACCTATCATCATCTAAATGGTATTGTAACTCCAGTATTATAAATATACTATAATTTTATGATTATAATAGGATAATATATAATCCAACCCCCATTCCATCATCCTTTTATTTTATTAAAGAGAACGTTGTTCATGAGGTATTAATTTATCACCTTCAAAAACGACATGCTTCCTTCTTCCATTTCTATCTTCATATTTGGTCATGAAATCATTTTTATGCTTGAACCAGAACATTTTATATGTATTATCTCCTATTTCATGTTCTGTAACAAAATTATGACCATATTTCTAGTGATAAAATAAAACAAGTTCATTATGATCGAAAAATCACTCAAATTAACCCAAATAATCATCATTTAATTCTTATCTAATGATTTATCCACATGGATCTAATATAATTCATTATAAAATCATAAAAAACTCTTGTAATATCATTATTAACATTTAATATCAGATCTTTATGATTACCCGTGTTCTACCCAAACATCAATTTAAGAATGCAATTGAACCACTCCAGAAAAACATTAAAACAAACATTCCCAAATAATGTTTTCAAACTCTTTAACTCATCCAAAGGAACATAAAATAAATTAATGAAACTATAATGAACCATCTTAATTTACAGAAGGTTCTTTATTTCAAATTAATGAATATAATGTCATTATACATGACATTAGTGAGAAGGAATCATTTAGGTACAAGGTCAGGGGAAATTCTCGAACCAAACATTCATCCTTCGTGTTCTCCCTCTTTCACTTATTTTGATATGGTTACTGCTTAAAAAACTATTGTTCATTATTATCTTTGTAGTTATGGGATATAAATGTTTTTCACTAGTATTTATGAAAAACCAAATGTTTTCAAAAAGAACACTTCTTTCAAATGAAAACCTTTTACTTCTCCTTCAAGATTGACTGTTCTTGTAACATGTATGTTATTCCCTAATTATTTTGTGAACCCAATGTTTATGAATATTTTATTATGAAATGAAACTAATTACTTTTCATGGGTTAATTATGTTAATTTATGTTATATTTTTATTGTGGCATTCATGATAAAGGATAATGTTATGATGTGACGGGTGCGCCCAGAATTAAATAGCACAATACGAATGTTTAAATGTGATGGGTGCGCCCAGAATTATACAGCGCTCCAATCCATTGGGTAAATTAATGAATATCATGAGTAAATTTGGAATGATTTCTGAACATTATTTTAGCTTGGTTCACAAGTATGTGTGGATGTTAACCACTAAGACATGACGTTTCATTGTTATGGATTTCCACATTTCAATTCTTATAATTATGCTTCCCCTCATGTTCATGATTTTTTTCCATGTTATAATTTTATCACTCCATGTTATATTGTTCTTTTCTATCCACTTAATGGGATTCTAGCTCACCACTTTGATGTATATCCTCATTTTGTTACATGTACTAAGGAGAGGAGAAGTTCCAATAAGAAGCTAGAGAAGAAGAATTTAAATAAATGTTTATGCTTGATGTTGTAATTGCTATGCATGGTCCTAGTTTTCCCAATACACTAAACCATTGGATCCTATATGTGTAATACAATTATGTTGTTTACCTTTAAAATGATGTAATAGTAATGTAAGCAACAGCCAGGTCTCTATACTATTTTTCATTAGATAGATTCAATATGTTGAGATCAATTGTGGGAGTTACGCATATAACATGGCATATGGTGTTACTTCAATAAAATATTCTATCATAGTTATGCTTGAAGAAACCATTTATAATATTCTATACTCTTATCTATCCTCCTTGAGTACCTATTTATAATGTTGATTTTTACATAAAACCATTAATTTATTAGATGAATGAATTATGGGTTTATGGTGGGAGAACATTTTATAATGAATCTTATGAGTTGTTTATTAATTACATTTCTTGTATTTAGAAAAGTGCTTAATATTCAGCATAGATATATTTTGTAGGTTGGAATACAATTGGATAATTTTCATTACATTTTTATAATCATTGAATGACATCTATATAGCTAAGAAATTTCATGAAATTTTCATAAACTGGTCATTATTGTTTTTTATTCACTAAAATGTGCTTAAATTATTGGGGGTCATTTATAAGTATGATAGAAAATATTCAGGCATCTATAACCCCCTACATTACTTCTGGACCTTCATAAATGGTCTCCCTTCATATGGGTAATAAAATTTATAATTTTGTGGAACCTTTTTATTATATGATATTATATATTTTCACATTTTGTTTCTTTATTTAAATATTTATTTTTTGATTCTGGGAGTTATATCTTCTCCTAAGGAACCCCCAACCATTTGATAAGCTATATCTCCTTTATACTTCCTATAAGAGGGTTGCCATTATAATATTTTCCTCCCATTATTATACCTCATACTTCTGCATCAATAGAATGGGGGTTATCAATGGAAATTTCATTGAACTCTTTAATAACTTATATCATTTATGTCTCACATGGTTTTTTAACACGTGTGTTATGTTTTTTCATTTATATTAATATTTTAAAGAAAATTTTTGGTTTGTCAAGTACTTATTCATGTAGGATTAAGAGATCATACAATGTTATTAATAAATAGAATGTCATTACTCAATGTTTGGTTACATTTTTTGAATCCTTTAACTCGATTGGGTCACATGAAACTATTTTGACCGACGAATTTGTATATATTTTTCAAGATTACCATATATCCACTAAACATACTTTATTGGGATGATAACTTAATGAAGACTTTTGAAACATTGTAGTATGATGTCATGATATAAAGATGATATTAATTATAATGTTACTATTCCATTATATATCATAATTTCATTTATTTATTATGAATATAGAAATTTTTTAGCAGAGAATGATATGTACACCCTATATATATAGTGGAGTGTTAAAATCTATGAAATCATCATAAAAAATGGTAGAAAATATATTTATAGTTTTCCTTTATTAATAACCATGAAATTATGAAATGTGTCTCATGAGGAATTAAAACTTATCAAGTGAATATAATGGTGAAATAATGGTTGACCAAGTTGGTCAATGAATTTAAAAAATATTTTTTATTCAAATAAAAATCAATTTGATTGAAATATATTGTTTATAATTTTATTATACATATAGTATAAGAATAATAAAAATAATATTTCCTTACAAGGACCCTATAGGGTTGGGTGTGAATACATTTCAAATTTTTAACATTAATAGTGTTTAATTTTAATAAAAATTACATTAATTTTTTTTCATTAAAACATTATTCATAACTAAGTCTTTACATATATATATGGTTACGTGAGGATCTCTAACAAACTAATATAATTTAATTATGGGTCATCTCACTCTAATAAGAATTCATAGAGGATTAGGATATATTTTAATTAATTTTTATTTCCCCACACATGTAATTATTTGTTTTAATTTTGAAAAAAAGAGTTTATAACTTTTTTCAAATTAAACATGCACTATTTATGGAGGTGATATAGAATCTCTTATAAGGAAAAAAGAGATCTCCAAACTAGAATTTATGTTATATTTCATCATATAATATGTTTATAATATCAGAAATATACACTAGAATATGGTACATGAATCCCTCTAGGAAATATTACGTTTTCTAAGGAATCCTTTGTTGAACCATTTGTATATACTTCCAAAGATTTTTCTGAGATGGTGATGATTATAAAACAACACCAAACAGAACTCATGGGTTTAAAATATGTGGAATAAGTAAAAGGGGTTTTCATGATCACCATCAAATTTTATTTGGACCACACACTATTTTGTAAAAATGTTTATAATTGTAAAAAAATTTGTAACTAACTATAACTATCATCAAATTATATAAAAATGGGTATTAATTCACAATCGTGAAGTGATTCCATTGGGGAGAATTAATGGGAATGAGTTATATTCTTTTCCTATCAGTATATATTCCTTAGATACTTTAAAATTTATAGGGTGAAATTTATTTAATTCGTTAAATTTTTATCCCACTAGTGGTTTTATCCAAGTCTAGGTAGTTTGTACATTAATTAGTTTTCAAGTACCTCTAAATATGTAATTATTTTTATCGTGTGTTTCTATTGTAATTTTTATTCAAGTTAATGTTTTAATATCATGGGTGTGTTTTAACTAAGTTTAATTATATATTATTATCTATTTCTTTTTTTTCTGTATATTAGGTTAGATAAGACATTCATTAGTTTTCTAGTACATTGAAAATGATAATTTGTTTTTTTTATAAAAACGGTGTAGTAGTTATGATACTGATAAAAAATATTTGAGGATTTTATTTCAATTAAATTGTACAATATTATTTATTTTATGTTTCTTATTATTTCATTTTATTATATTTATACAGTTTTTTGAAATTGAATAATTTTTTTAATTACAAGATAATTAATTCATTTCTCGACTCATAAAGGATATGGTAGGGTGATGTGTTCAGTTGTTGAGACATACTGAAGTTTTTTCTTGGATTTAAACTATAGTTTCTACTTAAGATAAATTATGAGAACATTTTTACAAACATAATTTATATTTTTTATATATTTTGGATTATGATGTTACAATATTTGGTTATATATTTTTCAGATATGATCTTTATAATATCATTTTTCAAAAAATTGATGGTTATATAAATTAATATATAGAATTTAATAATTATAAATATATATATTCGATGATATCTCTAGTCACTATTAAGATATTTATAGAAAGGCCTATTACAGACAAAATTAGTTCTTGATAAAGGGATATTTTACCCCATAATCCATGACCTCAAAAAATAAATCATGGAGTGGATGGTCATATTATAAAAAACCCAATTTTAGTTACTGTTGGAGGTCTAAGATACCATTATTTAGAATAGTGAGGCATCTGCTGAATGGATGGGAAACTAGAATAATGATGGATTGATGTTATAAAACCAATAAAAAATAAAAACCCCTTATTACTCTCATGTTGAATATATTTCGAAGGAACTCTACCCCATTATGGTGCTTTGAGGAGTTTTAATACTGATCAACATACTCATTAAATTTATTATTTACATCATGGTTGTATGTTATAAAATAATAAAAATATTCAAAACATATTTATTTTTTGAAATTTATTACTGTATATTTTGGATTATAATATTGGATGTATATAAAAAACTCCCTAAGATTCTCCAAATATTAATCTGTTTCAAATCTAATAGCATAAGCTATACAAGTAGGAAAATAATTAATTTCTTGATTTGGGTATTGTAAAACAATTAATAATATATCAATGAATAATATTGAATTTAGGAATATTAATGATATATTGTCCTAGTTATAAAATCAAATGGCCAATAAGGGGGTGAATAGAGTTCTAAAATTTTCACACTTTGAAAATAGAACTCACCTCTTCAGTATGATCTTATATAAGTATTTTATCATTTATATAAATTAAAATAATACAATAAACATGAAACAAATGGTTTGTAATGTGCCATATTTTCACCTAGAGTAATCCATTACTTAAATCCCACAACACCCACTATATATTTGGTGATTTTATTTCAGATCAATTTTTTAGGGATGTTCAATGTTTTGTTTAAGTAGTTAACAGATATATTTTAAAGATAAAAATTCATTAAAATGGTAGACTTAATAAAAAAATATCAATGAAATAACCACACAATTAATAAATATGTCTGCAGTTAAATAAAACTAAAAATATTGATTTGAGATTTTTATAATACAATAAAAAGTTGTGAAAAAAAATATTTAATTTATATGACCATATTTGATAAATTTATTTCAAAAATTGATTATGGTTCATGAATTATACAAAAAACTAAATTTAATAATGATATTTTTTTTTTAAATTTTAAAATTGTACAGTATTATTATAAAAAAAATTAAAAATAGTTTTTTTATTTGACATGGATTCTCAATGTGTCATAATTAATTCTTATACAAACATTATTTTTAGATTTGAATATATATTATTTAGATGAATAAACTAGTTCTTCATAAAAAAATTTATTATTCCTGACACATAATTAACTTCACTAAATATATTTCAGAAAAATAAATTTTAACGTATCATATGAAAGATTGTTAAGAATATCTACTTTGATCTTAATAAAATCCATTTAAAGCTAGATATAATATTTTATTTAAATAAGATTATTAATCCCGATCAGATATACAATTATCAGTTTATTTAATTATAAAAATATATCTTTACCTTAAACCAAATATATATGAATATAATTAAAAATAAAATCATATAACGGAATAATGTTTAGAAAATAAGTTATGTAAGTGTAACATGAGTATTAAACTTCCCATAACAGTAAACTAGTGAAATAAATAGATTATTTTTAATGTATCATAAAATAGTTAGTCTGAATAAGAATAACTTCGTATTTCTTTATTCTATATTGTTATAAACATGAAAAAATTATTCTCTGAAGTAATATCAAGATTTAGATAACATAGATCGTGTGATTTAAAAAAACAAAAAATTAATTTTTTTCATATAATATTTATATTGTTAAACAATATCTTCTAAAATGATACATCATAAATATGTTATCTGTGTAATAATGACTAGAAATTATTTGAAATTTTGTATGATTTAAATATCATTAAAAAATTAGAACCTCTAATATATTATTTTATTGTTAGTTTGAAATGATTTCATGTCAATGTGGTACTTATTTAATAAATGAAAATGAAAAAATAGTAATACTACATATGATTAAACAATACTTCTCAGAAATCATTAAAACTATTAGAATACTCGAAATAATTTTTTATTTCACTAAAATTACTCTTACAAAATTAATAATATAAAAATATAAATTAAACTTTATTATGAAAATAATTAAAATAATTAATCATAAACTATCATGATAAAATAAAAAAACATGAACCATATGAATTTGTTTCTCATTAACATCATAACATGGGTGAGATGGGATAAAATAGACCACAAAGAATCTATGCGAAATACCCCTTTTAATATATTACTAAACCCATAAAATGTAAACATAAATTTTTTTAGCTTTATTGAAATATATAAAAACATTATATAGTAGTTATTATTAATTTCTTTATGTCAATTGGTATTAAAATAAAAATAAATTTAAATTTAAAAATGAATAGGTAACTTATTCGGAATAAATAAAAAATGAAATAATTTTATTTTGAAATTCACTTTTATTAAATAATTCATTATCAAAAAAATTACATGGAAAATAAAAACTATTAGAAAATCTCAATAATGAATTATTAATATTTATGGAATGATTTTGAAGGTCATGAAAATTTGGGCCAGGTTTTGTTTTTAGTGTTTTTAAGATATTTCATCTACTATAAATCTATATTTTATTAAAACATAAGTAGAAGAGCATAGCCATAAACCTAATTTTTTAATGATTAAACATCCTTTATCAATTTAAGATCAACATGTTAGTGAATATATTCTATTTTTTGTAGCCTTAGTGAAATTTATAAAATACAAAATCTGTTTTTTATGTCGTCCCTTTAATTTCATTCATTAATGTTCTTCCATTTTTTCAGAATACATAATACATTATTAAAAAAATTCCAAACAACTAAATTAGTATAGTGACATTAAGAAAAATTTAATCATAAACACTGGTACATAAGTGGTTTGTATAATCTCATAATAGGTTATACATGACTACAAATCTACTTAGAAATAACGTACATAATACAAAACTTCAGAACCTAGGGAAGGGAGACATATGAAAGGGCGATATTAGATTCTCAATAAGGCTAAAAAGGGAGATATGAAAGAATATTCATGAACATAAGGGAATCAAAAATTGTGAAATGAGGTATAAGATAATACCATGCATGTCAAATATTATATACATGATTCAAGGAATTAATATTAGAAGTTCAAAATAAATGAATAATTGGGGATAAAGTGCATAATCTATGAAATAAAAACAATATAATAAGACATGGAATTATGTCCATAATATGAAAATGTAAAAACATCCCCTATAAGTCATGTAATATTCACAAAACAAAATAAGGAATATCATTGGGACTTCACTTACATGGAGGGACACAGAAAGATCCCTTGTTTTATTACTTTCCTTTTAAGGGAACAAGTTTCGTAACTTCTAATAGTGGATCAGTTTTCCAGATCTTTCAGTAGAGTGTTGTATTTCCCAATCTTCCCGTGGTGGATCATGATTCTCCATCATTGCATAGTTGATATGGTTTCCTAATATTACTTAGTGGATCAATCCCATCAACTAGTTTCCCATCATTATCTAATGATAGATAAATATTTACCCAATGAATTGGATAAACATATAGCCCCCACCCATCAGAAAAAAATCCTTACGTACATGTTACACAAGATAATAAAACACTCATTATATTAAGACCCACAAAATGAGATTGATTTTATAAACATCATATAATAACCCATGAAATTAAATGGTTATCATAAACATTTAATCAAATAATTATATATGGAAAAGAGATATGTCATCTAATAATTTCATCAAATCGAATCCCATGAAAATAAGTGGGATTAAAAAGCATATAACCTATAGAAGAGAAACGAGATTCATAATCTTATTAACTATGTAATAGAAATGGTTTTCATAAATATATAACTCAAGAAATAGAAACAAGTTTAATAAGCATGACACCATCAAAATATAATCCATTAATAGAAATGATGTGAATAAAATCATTAAATAATTTCCCAGGAATGGAATGAGTAATAAAAACGTATGTCATAATATATGAGAAATAATTATGATGGATATTTTAAAAATAGTTTGTGAGGAAAATATTCTTTCTTCTTTGAAAAAATTCTTTTTAGAACATAAAAACCTTGGTAAAAATATTCATTCAAAATTTCCATGAATAAAATATAAAATATTATTAAAATGATTTTGAAATCGTTTTCATTGAAAACATATTTTAAAAGTTATAATGTAAGCATAAAATATAATGAGAAATATTTTCCAAAAAAACATTTAAAAGATGCAAGAAAACATTTGGAAAACATTTTTCTTTGAAATATTATAAAATATGATTGGAATCCTATTGAAAAATGTTTTCCCTAAAAACATATAAAGGAATATTGAAAAAATTTTAAAAATATTTTTCCATGAAAACATACAAAATAAAATTGAATTTTTTTTTGAAAACCGTATTCAGTGAAAACATATGAATTAATATTGAAAACATTTGGAATCCATTTTTCATAAAATAATATTTGAAATATTTTTAACAGTGTTTCCATGAAAATATATAAAATAAAATTGAAAATAAATGAAAACAATTTTCTCTTAAAACATATAAAAGATTGTTGAAAATAATTAAACCATTTTTTAGAATAAAATAGTTTTCAATAATATTTTATAATACATGTTTTTTAAATAATGAATATTTTTGACCAAAGACAATGATAAATTTATATATTCATAATTTTTTATTAATTATCATATTTACCAATGAGTGTAAATATGGTACCAATACATTAATCTATCATGAATAACCTAAGGAAAATAAAATTACTGGTATTTCTTGAGATATGGATCATAATATTTCATTAATGTATGAATAGTAAAAAACAATATCAGTAAATGAAAAACTTTTATCAACAAAATGATACATATTTGGTAACATAGAATCCAAATTACAATTAAAGAATAAAATTACATGAAGCATAAAATATCATTAAAAATACAGATATTGATTATATAAAATTTAAAAGGGTATTATATACACTCAATATAAAACTATAGGTGCAAAACATGGCTTGTTTCATAATGAAGATAAATTGAGTCAAACATTACGTTACCGATTCGGTATCCTTTGAATAATAAAACCCGCGAAAGAATGGTAAGAAAATGAATATGTAAATACCCTTAAATTTAATTATAATAATCATTTATTAAATTCATGGTTAGTACATATAACACACAAAAAAATGAGTGGGGAATAAGGGATAAGTCTCACAAAAATAATAGTGAGATGAGAAAACCCATAACTTATGTCTTGACTCACTTCATAATTATAAAAACCTAAAATATAATAACTATAATTTTATTATAAATATTTTATAGATACATGGTCTTCTATCCAATGACATATATTAATTATTATTTCATTATATTAACATCTTATTAACAATTCTATGTTAAGGTTTTGCTTCGGGAAATATTCTCTTTGTTCTTCACACATGTTTTGACTTATTATACTTAGATACGACCCAATTAATTGTAGAATTTAAAAAATAAAATAAGTATCATATAAAATTTTTATATATTGACTTATAATAATCTTTAAATCAAATATTTAATATATAGAATACACCATTCAGGGATATGTTAGGTCATACGTAAACATGAACATTATTTCCATTTTATTGTCATATTGGTAGAACGAAAGTAAATGAAATATATGTATATATTTATTTAATATAATTTATAGGTAATTTGTATGTCATATATATTTTATAGGTCAACTAAAACCATCCTTAATATGTTCCATGCAAAATTTTAATTAATCACATTTCTTTTCGGTGGTTGTAGTTCACACGTCCCTAAACTAAGTTATCGTATTTCAAAAAATATGGAATGAAAGAAAGTATATTTTATATAATAAATAAATTATATTAATTAAATCATAAATAAATTATATATATCATGTAAAAATAGACTTTCCTTTATAATTCCCATATATATGAGGTGGTAAAGGAAAAATTAAAAACATAGTTCTTTGATATGGTAGTTCTCCGTACACAAGAACGATACCTTCGTTACCCATTCGATATAAGTGCATGTAAGTAGAGGTTAGACCCACAGTATAAAATATATTTTAATGTTTATTATAATGTGTTTCTTATATAATAATGGAATAATAATAATTTAGGTGGTGTAGAATGAAAATAACACAAATGATCTTGAGAAAAGATGTTAACTCTTATTTTGGTAACTTTTTTTGTATACGCCAAAGCGTTTACATGGATGGATATATAAAAAATTATTCTTATAATATGAAGTTATAGATGTTTGGATATTATTTGGGATGGTGTTGTATGATCCAAAAGTGGTCTTAGATGTGTGATTAGTGAGGGGCTTACTACAATTTTATAGTAGAGGAGGATTATAATTTTGGTAAATATATAATGGTAGACACTATTGAGAGGAATCCAATACATCGTGTGCCTCCAATAATTTAAAAAATTAGAAAAAATAGTTTAACTTTTAAAAATACAGTCATTAATTTTTTTTAGAATATTCGAGGTTATTTTGACTCTTAATATTAATGTTTAATCATTAAGTAAACTCACCTTAATTTAATCAATGTAATTAAGTTTAATTCTATTCAGTAACCGTTTTGGTAAAAAAAGTAACATGAAGTTTTTGGACCTTATAAATTTTAATTATTCTATACAAGGAATTTATTTTCCAATATTCTAATGACATAAGTGGAATAAATTAATTTAATATTAATTATGCAAAGTTCTCAGGATGGAGGTTTTTTAATACAAAATGTCTTAATGTTTGAATTGGTTTTATAACTAATCTAAATGTTAAATTTCTTGTAATGAAAAAATAGATTACGTGATGTCCAATTTATCTAATTAGACATTTAAACCAAATTAAAATATAATTTAATTATATAAATAAATATCACAATTTTTTTTAATAAAAACGTAGTATTTTTTAAAATTCACCTTAAAATGAAATATTTTTGAAATATACAAAAAATTCACCCAAGGTAAAATTTTACCTTACACTATACAAAATAAGGTTTTTTTCTTTTTAAAAATTATAACATTTTAAAAATTTATATTTAAAATATGATCAATATTAAATCTAATTAAAATTATCTTTTAAAAAATAAATCATTTTATTAATAAAATTCAATTTTTCTTATGCCATGCAAAGAAAAACCATAAGATTAACGTTAAATAATTGACTAGATATAATATAATATAGATCTCATTAAATTCATTTATAAAATGTGTTTTAATTAATTATATTATGGTAAAACTAGTTTTATTTTTTAAATATAGTTTTCCAACAAGAGATTTCGTATAATTCTAAATGTTTTTAGTTTCATTTCTAGAAAATTTGGAATCCATATATTTTATATTATATACACGTGTAATCCTTTATTTTCATAATTTAATTAAATATATTTTTATATTCCATTCAAAGGATTGGTTATATATATAATGATATCTTAATTATGATATTAATAGTATATTGTAGTTTTTTCAAACTCGGCCTTGCAAGGAACGTATGTTATCAAAATAATTCCACCTTTTTCATAGGACAATCTAAACTTATTGGTTCATGTACTGAAAACTAATCTAAGGGTTGTAGTAAAATATTAACATGGTTTTTGGGAGAAACACAGGTAGAAC
This sequence comes from Viscum album, assembly GCA_963277665.1. NCBI lineage: Eukaryota > Viridiplantae > Streptophyta > Magnoliopsida > Santalales > Viscaceae > Viscum > Viscum album. The sequence continues at coordinate 405,087,374 of OY728129.1, read as the reverse complement.
ATAGTTATTTCATATAAATCAAGCTATATTCATTATTATGTGAAATGAAAATCATCAAAAATGGCTAATTTAATTCAAAAATAATTATTTACAAAAAACATGTGGTGTTAAATTCTACACCCCCCCCCCAAAAAAAATTATTTCAACCTCAAAATTACTATGGGTTTTTAATGAATTAATACATTAACATTCCCTTCATAGAAACCAACATTGAAAAAAAGAATAATAAATGTTTATTTAATATGGGAATATGGAAAACAAAATTGTTAACCAAAGTCATTAATAACAAGGTTTCTACATATTAGAACATATGTTTGGAGTGAATATTGTACATGGATGAAAAGAAAAAATACTTAATGATAGTGATATATATCACTAATCACATGAAAGTGGGTGAAGTAGAGAAAGTTAATAATGAAAAACCAAAGTTGAATGAAAGAATGCATTGATATCATCAGATGTTATTATAACCAGATAACCCTTTCTTTTAAGATACGTTCATAATATTTAATAACATACAAAAAGAGATATACTAACATTATTATAGAACAATCTAAAAAATTGTTTTTTCTGGATAAATTTACTCTTCATCTCTTATTAAAATAAATAATGGCGAATTTTTCATTGTTGAAGCACTAATAAATCATGATATCATTAAAGAGAATGATATATAATTCCATCTATATTTAGTTATCATCAAAAAAAATTATCACATGTTATCCAATATACATAAATCCTCTTATGGTGATATAATGATTTAATCTCAAAAAACCCATCAGAAATATAACATAAAACCTTCTATAAATTTTTAACATTATAATATTTTTGGATAATGAATGTCGAAAACTTTAGAATTTAAGTCACTAATTTTCTCAGAATCTTTTTCATACTGTTCCCACATATGTCATAAATTAAATATTATCTTTCACATTCCGAACATGTGAATACAATCATCATTTATTCCCTTAAATGTTGGTAATTACTTGAATTACCATAAATCCATATTGAAAACATGAATGTTTTATTATTGCAAAGAATATTAGATATATTTCATGAATCCAAGAATGTTTTAAATTTAATCAATGATAGCACGACCCACTTTTCATCAAATCCTCAACTAATTCCAAGGTAATCTGTACCATTCAATATACATATTCACATCCAATATATCTTTATCCAAAAAAAATATATTAATATAAGATAAATATTAAGGGTTATATTTCCATTAGTCATGTGTTTCATATGAGCATAAAATCTCTATTAAATAGTTTATCTAGTCCATTATAACCATTCAACATGTTTTTATAAATATGACCATAATGTATTCCACTTTACCAATTCCCTATCATATATTTCTTATTAGAACATCCGTTTTCATAATTCCCATTAATACCACAAATAAAAAATTAAATTATTGACAATAACATAGGAAGGAAAATATTTAAATCCATTGTGATAACTATTATTTTAATTTTCCAATCATAGTTATATTCTTTGTGTCCTTTTCCATATGAAAAACATATTCAGGTTCCTCTAATTCATTCACATGGGTGTTTCTTCCCGCATTCTCAACATGTATTAAACTTAATATTCTCCACTCCATGGTATAAATTACTTAACCTCTTAGAAATATCATTTCTCAAATTCATTAGTGAGTCCTACAGTTTGTTAAGCTACACATTTTTAATAATGATCCTTAAAAACCGATTAGGCAGGACCATAACATCTTTCAATATAGTTATAATACCATTTGAATTAGCATTACCAAATTTTCTATGACATTCTATGTTAACCAAATTCTATTTGGTTCCTACAATTGACTAAAATAAGAAATAATAGTGTGAGAAGCACTTATAATCAAATAAAGTTATAAAATAATGAAAAATTACTTACAAGAGGCACAAATCATATCCCCTTTATCATGAATCTATAAAACCGACAGTTTATCCTATGTTTTTTATAGTCATTATATACTTAAATACATCATTTTGGTTCATTTATAGGTTGTCAATTCCCATTTCCTATCAACTATTACTGTCAAACTAGGTGAGCAGTAGTGTTCATTGTCGTAAACTAGTTCCAAAATGAGACTATCTGAATATGGTTCTTTTGGTGTTATTACAACTATTTGCTTGTATACGAGAGACACATTAAATTATTTTATACCAAGAGGGATGTAATTCTAGGAAACCACCCAGTATATCCTTTGAAAAAAATTTCTAGACATTTTTCTATATTTTTTCTCATCATTAAACATTTCTATAGACATGTCCGTATGGTTCTCACAAAGGTTTTCACATCTTAGTTTTGAAATGGTAAATAAATCTTTTCTGTGATTTCAACAACAAAAAACCTTTTTTCATAAATTAACACTTTATTATTCTTATTGAATACTAAATACATTACAAACAAAATAGGAATGATCGAAATAATATAGTGCATTTGGAAACATAGAAACATAAAAACATGTACTTATATGAGATATGTTTTCTTCCACAAGTTTTATCATGACTATAATCCTTTTTAGACAAATAATACTTAATAAATAACTTCATAACATGGGGAAGGTAAAAATATTAAACGGTATTCTCAGATGTTCAGTAATGGTAAATATGGGTAGCATGTAAGAAAAAGATGAAAATAATTATATGAGAACTTGAGTATAACATTAGATGACTATACCCAATATAACAAATATCATATACATGAGTCATGGAATAAATAGTATGAGTTCATAACACATTAATCACATGGAAATATGGATCATAAGACATAAATTCACCACTAAACAATAAAATGTGACGTTTTATCAATTATATAAAATTATAATATTGTTCCCTAATATTCATGGCACACTACCAAAATTTAATAAGGAACATCATGGGAACCAAACCAATATGGTAGTGGGGGACACACCACAATCCATAATTATTATCCTTTCATTTTAAGGGATCGACTTTCCTAATATTCCAATAGTAGATCTTTTCTCCCCATATTCACATAGTTGATCAGGTTTCCTCATATTCCCATAGTGAAGAGGGTTTCCTCATCTTCCTATATTGGATCATGTTTCCCCATATTTAATATTTGATCAATCACATCCACTTGATTCTTATCATTATATCATGAGATATAAACATTTAAAAAATGAATTCTATGGTGATACATGTATTGATCATAACATAGAATAATAGTATATACATGTTCCACAAGATAATAAAATATACATCATATCATCATCCATAAAAATAGATCGGTTTCATAAACATCATATCATAACCCATGAAGTGAAATGGGAATCATAAAAATTTAATTGTATACTTTATAATGTAAAATTGATAGGTCTCATAATCATTTAATCAATGAATAACCCATAACATTATGTGGTTTTAAATATCTTATAACCCATGGAAGAGAAATGGAATTCATAACCAAATAACCTATGAAAAATAAATATATTTGATAAATAGATAACATGTGAAAGAGAAACAAGTTTCAGAACCATAATTCCATCAAAACCTAAACCATTGAGGGAAATAATATGAATAGATCCTATTAATAATATAAAATTAAATCCATCAGTAACACCAATAGTTGTTATCATATATTGGATATAATTTGGAATGATATATTTAAAAACATATGAGGAAAATATTATTTATTCCATGAGAAAATGGTTTTTAAAATATAAAACATTTTTCAAATCATTCCCACTAAAATTACCCATAAACAATTATTATAGAATCATAAAAACATATGAAAATATTTTTCCATGAAAATAAATTTCAAAAAAACATAATGTACCATGATAATATTTAGAAAACCATTTTCCTTGAATACATATAAAAGAAACATGACAATTTTATGAAAATTGTTTCCTTTAAAACTAATAAAATATTCTTGAAAACGTTTTGAAAAACAATTTCCATGAAAATTTATAATAAAAGATTGAAATTTATTTGATAAATATTTCCCTTAAGTAAATATAATTTAATATTGAAATTTGTTTGAAAACCATATGTCATTAAAACATATAAAATAATATTGTAAATAATTTAAAAATCTTTTCCAATAATGACACATAAAATATTAATGAAACATTTCTGAAGGCCATATTTATTGAAAAGAATACATTAAGCTTGAATCAAATTAAAAACATTTTCCATGAAAACATATAATTTAATATTAAAACAATATTAATTTAATTTTTGAACATAACACAATTTTTAAAACCATTTTAGATATCATGGATTTGAAAGAACATATATTTCCGAACAAAAAAAGATAGAAAGTAATATTTTCATAAAAACAATTAATTATATTATGTACTAAAGAGTTTTAAAATTATACTAATAACTGAATTCCGAATGAATTACTAGAGGATATGAAAATTCATAAGTTTTATTGATAGAAAGATCATAATATTTCATCAATGTAATCATAATCATAACAATCGCAATAAACGATGAGACTGTAGTAATAAATTGACACCACTTTGGGAAAGATTAATAATAAAACCCATGAGATAATAATATTAAATTTACATTAAAAAATAATTAAAATAATTAGATTAATTATATTTAATTTCAAATGGTATTATATAAACCCCATTCAAAAACATTGGTGCATAACATATAATATATCTCAAGGAATAAAAATTAAGAGAAAATTAATTTATTGACGTTGAAACCACTGAACCATATACCTAATGATAGGAATATCATAAAATAGATATTTTAATATCCCCAATATTATGTATAATAAACATATAACACATTCATGGGATGTACCGACACCACGCAAATGAAATGAGTGGTGAATAATGCATAAGTCTTACCAAAATAAACGTTAGATGAGAGAACCCCTTCCATATTTCTTGAATCTATTAATACTTATACAACCTCATGCATAGTAAATATTAGTTCATTAAAAATATTTTATGGAACAATTTTACTATATATATTATCATATATAATATTATTATGAAATTATTTTACCCCCTTCTTAACAATTCTTTGTTAATGTATCACTTCAGGTAATATACACTTTGTTCTTTATACATGTTTTGACTAATTATTCATAGATCACAATAAATCAATTTAAATATAGAAATATATGAGTTAATATATCATATAAATTCCGAATATATATTTATTATAATCTTTAAAATATATAAATATGAAATGGAATACATCGTTTGTTGAGACGGTAAACCGTAAAAACGCATGAACGTTGTTTTCATTTTATTATCACATTTGATGAATGAAAATAAATTACAGACTGCAATATATATATAATATAATTCTTATATAATTGTTATGTCATATATATCATGATTTTTCACTAAACCCATCCTTAATAAATTTCATGTAATGTATGCATGAATTACATCGCTTTAAGGAGGCGGTGGTTGACACGTCCACAAATGAAGTTCTTGTATTCACAAAAAGTAAATAATTATGGTATATTTTCTATAATAATTTTGTAATAATAATTACATCATAGATATCATAATTATAATATAAAAATATGGTTTCCATCATAATTCTCTAACATGAGATGTAGTAACGTAAAAATGAAGAACATAATATTGTGAGGAGATAATTCATGATACAGAAGAATGGTATGTTCATTAAAAATTAAGTGGAAGTATTTGTATGTTTAGTTAATACACTTATAATAACAAAAAATCATTTATTATGATTATTTTATTTGATAATTATTGATATTAAAACAAATAAACTTGAAGAAATATTTTATATCTTCATTGGGTAACACCTATAGTTTACACCAAAGGGATTCCATGGACTGATTAATGACCAAAGACATGATTACCAGATGATGGTATAGAATTATGGAGAATATTTTTTTCGGGTTTTTTATTATTCAAAGTGGAGTTTGATGTGTTATTAATTGAGGGGTGTGTGTTCCATTTTATATTGGATGAGGGGTGGCATTCCTCTAAATATAAAAAGGTAAACACTATTGAGAGGTCTCGCTTACGACATGTGCCATCAATAATTTTCCAAATTATATCATAGATATTAATTAGTTTAAATATGTCTATACAATTAATTTTTGAAAATATCATAGGTCATTTGGCATCTTAATATTTAATGATAACCATTATGTAAACTAGTTATTAACTTAATCGATTTAATTAATTTTAATTACATCCAATAATATTTTTGTGAAAAAAAACTATGTTGAATATATGATATATTATAAATTATAATGATTCAATATATTTAAACCAATTTTCAAAATTATAATAACATTAATGGAATAAATTAATTTAAAATTAACCCTATAGGCTTGTCGCAACAACATTTTTATTGGATTTTTTTTTAAATTTTGGAATTATTTTACATCCAATTTCAAAGTGAAATTGATTCCATTGAACATCATTGGATTATTTTATCTATAATAGATACAATGTAAATTTAAAACTAAAATAAAATATAATTGAACTAAATATATAAATTCGATGAATACAAATGTTTTGAATTAAACATCATTATTTTTTCACTATTTGTTTAAAATGAAATACTTAAAAAAATAAAACAAATCACCCAAGGTAAATATTTTTATTCAAATTTGTAAAATTAATATCATTTTTTTAAATAAAATAATAAAATATTCAAAATTTGGATTTGAAATTGGTTTTCAATTAAATGTTGGTAAAATTACCTTCTTAAAAAATACAACCTTTTGTTCATAAAATATGATTCCTTCTTTTCTCATGTTTAGAAAACCTAAAACATGAAAATTAAATAATTGGAAAAATAATATATATATTTATATGTTTTACATAAAGTTAATTTATAAAAAAATTAAATAATTTATTTAGGTAAAAAAAATTATTTCAGAAATAATTTTTTCGAGTATGTGATTTTCTGTATTTTCAAAAGATTTTAACATTAATTTCTTATTAATTGGTCACCAAATAATTTTTCCTATATAAATGTGTAAACCATTTTTCCATAATTTAATTAATCTTATTTAGAAGTTCCATTCCAAATGCTATGTGGTATCTAAAATAATATCTTCATATCAATATTTAGATTATATTGTTTTTTGGTAAAACTCAACCTTTTGGGAAACAACAGATATTGAAATAATTCAGCATTGTTTGTAACACAATCTGAAAATAGTTTCACATGTTCCTCATGATATTCTAATGTTTTCGTATTGTGAATTTTTAAAATGGTTTTGTGTGAGATGTAATTCAGACATTGTTTTTTTATATAACCCAAGTTACATTAAATTTTTCATGAAATGAAAAATATCCAAAAGATTAAATGAATTGGAAAAAAATATTTCACAAAATATGTTGGTGTCACATATATTGATATATCCTTTTTTATATCTCCTCAACTTGTTTCAAACATTTTGGAAACATTAAAAATTAAAAGATAATTGTAGACTAGGTTCATTTTTAACTTTTAAACTCACAGAAAATAGTAGAACTATAATACATTTTTTAAATAATTTTTTTTAGTAATAATTTAAAAAATTGTACGCATATTTATTTTAGAATGAATAAAATAATTTTTTTATTATCTGTATATTTTTTTAAAAAACATGAGTCTAAGATTAATTAATTTTTTAAAAAAATATAAATTCTAACCAATACAAAAAATAATAATTTTCCCTTAATATAGACACTATATAAAACACATTTAAAACTATTGGGTATTTTTTATAAGATTCAATAATTTATTTGAGTTCAGAATCTATTTAATTGGAATTACCACACAAATATAAAATACATTAATATTTTTTTCAAATATGTTATTTAAAAATTTTCATTTAGATTTAGATATAGAATCATATAATAAGAAATATTCCAATTATCTATCCATTTTTTAACTATAATATATTTTAATTTACTCAATGCATCCCAATATGAAACCATACATTCAACTGTAGATATCAAAAATTCCGAGTAATGTTCACATTAACGAGTAACTACATATAGTATCTAATCTATAAACATTTTTTAAATTTCTTGTTCCCTATAACATGATAGTTTTTATAAAAAACAAAATCATCATAATGTTTTCCAACTCAGTCTTTATAACATTATCTCATATAAATATTTCTATATCATTCTAAATATTTATCTTAGAATTATTATTTCAAAATTATAACTATCCATATACTTCATTTGTAATAGAATTATGAAAAAAAGTATTAATAGGTTCCATAAAAATTCCATATAATGTTTCACTAAAATGTATAAATTGTAGAAAAGAATATTTGTTTTCTAAATCAACTTCAATTTGGTTAATTTTCTTTATTAGTTTTTTGACACTATCATTTAAAAAATTATGTTCTTAAAAAATATCATTGTAAATTTATCAATTTTGTAGTTAAATTTTTTTTCAATGTTATCATATAACTCATCTTCCTATATAGTTTTATCTCATGGAGTTTTATCTTGTATTATATTAGAATTAATAAAATCATTTTCATGTGGAAAAAATAAATCGAAATATCGTACTCAATATTCACAACTAATTCGCGATCTTAAATTATTCTATTTTCTAGAAAATCAATAAAATAAACTCTTACATCCACCTTAACATCAATAATAACATTGACAATATGATCTTGAACTATTTTTATTTAACTATCTTTTTCATTGTGTATAAATTTTACATCAATATGTGGAAGAAGATTTTAACTAGCCACATAAAAAATAGATTCAACAAAAAAATTATCTACACGCTTAATCCAATTATTAATTATATTTGTATCATCATCTTGACCACTAACTGAAAATTTAATATTATCTCTATTTTCCATTACATTATCAATTTCTACAGACATCAAATATATGAAATTTATTGAATATTTTCTCTAAACATTAATATTTTACATTTATTACTATTAATAACAACTCATAAAATGTCCTTGAATACATTATATTTTTCCCTAAGAATATGTTCAATACATATCTGAAATTGAAATTAATACATACAAAACTACTCAAAATCATAATGTATACTATTTTATTATTTTTTTTATCATTAATAGTAGTTAAAATATTATAGCAAAAACTATATTAATACACATTTTTCAACATAAAACTCTAGAAAAAATAGTTTTATTTTATAAATTATATTCATCCTCAACCATTAATGTTACATACATCCATTAAAAAATATAATATGATATTATATGTGGATTTAAAAACCTCCATTTTTTAAATAAAAAAATTGATCCACTATTTTAATAAAATCAATTATTACACTTCTAATAAATATACATAAAAAATGGTGATATATGATTAATTTAAAGAAAAATGAGTTATCCTATATAGAAATTTAATATTCTAATTTTTATCATCCTTTTAGAAATATAGCTGAATCAGAAAAATTTATAGTGTTTGAGTTAATTGATATTACCTACATAATTAATAATCTTGTAAGCTATACCAAAACTCTAACTAATTATAGAAAGAACAACCTTTTCCAAGAGATCCAAATCATACTATATTAGACACTTGTTATACTAGTGTAGAATTTTCAAAAAATTCATTCGACCATGATTTTAGTCCAGTAATGTCATTATTTATTCAAATAAATCTATTTTACATCCAATTGATATAATAAGATAAAATATAAATGATAAGATATAAATACACCTCAATGAATCCCTTACATTTTTTGGTAGTTATTTTTTGACGCTATTTATAAATATTTAGATCTTTTTATGTATATGATTATTCACTTTTTAGATTGTGATTCTCCGATATCTCATACCTCTATTTTACCCTAATATAAATCCAAAATAGTTATGTTATTTTAGGGAAATCTTAATGGATATTATAGTGAAATAATCCCAAATAATTACTCGTTATCTTTTTGTGTGATCACTACCATTATTGTGATGGATTTGAATTATTTTCATAACCTTAAAAATAATTTAAAATAATTTAGAATTTAGTTTTCATTATTCTAATAAATACAATATACCTACTTATCACTCAATATATTGAAACAAGGTGATATATGTACTCATGAAAATTCACTTTTAAAATAAATTATATATAAAATATGTGTTTATTTTTTAATTAATCATAATAAATTATTTTTAATTTTTAATTTATGATATATTTTTTTAAATAAAACATTGTAGGTTTAGTTTTAATAAATTCAATTTACCCATATCTTTCCAAACAACATGATTACAAAACTCTATTAGTCCATCCCTTTATTTCAACACACAAACTGATTTCACTAAAAATCACCCTTAAAGATGTATTTAACACTAAAACTTATCATTCACATTGGATAGACTCAATGGGATGTGATTCGACTTTGAATTTCACAAATTTTAGATATTAGAAAACCCACTTTTTTTAATTTCTTAGAACCATTAGATATCATTTATGAAAAATAGTTTTCCTTATATATTTGGGAGATTAATCCTTGTGGGATAATTTTAGTTATTTTATTAGGGTAGCGTATATTGCAAGCGATGGGATGTGAAGTAGAATAATCTGATAGTAGAGATTGGTATCTAATCATGGAAACTTTTATTGATTTAATAATATTCCTAAAATTTAACCAATAACAATTCCACTTTAATTTTTAATAAAATCAATTGATTGAAACCGATACATTTAATGAATAACTATAGAAGGAATTTTATTATCTAATATTTGACCCATATTCCTAATTAATATATCGTTCAAATAGTTATTTGAATTTTCTATAGGATTTTAAGGAATCTATGATGGTATATAGTGTTATCATCAGTGTTAAAGGGTTTTAAAGAATAATTAAGGGTACACATTATTTTATTTCCATCTACGATGTCATAATTTATATGTCATGTTTTCAGATCCTTGATAATGTCATAGGTTATAAATGCAGTTTTTTTCATCCTAGAAGGATTAGGTTTTACATTATATCTTTATTCCATCAACTAATTTTGAAGGATTATGATGGTGATTAATTTTTATGAGGAGTACATGAGGGTTTAATGTGAGGAGGATGGCATGGTGGTTTTTATGATGGTATTCTGAGAAAGGCCCTAAAGTATCCTTATTAAAATTAAAAACATTAATATTTTAGTTTCTTTAAAAACTAAATTTCATACATTTTAATGTAAATTTGAAAGGACCATTGTGGTTTTTTCAAAGGCTATGTATATATGATTGATATTTCGATTTTTTAAATTCCAACTTAACAAACAACTTGGTCATTTGGGTCATGCTAATATTACTAGTAAAAATTATATGAAGCCCTATGTAATACATATTTTACTTTTATACCTTCCTATTCAAATTCAAAGATCTAATACCACTACTCCTGGAGGAATAAACATATTTAGTTTGGGAATTATTCACGATTTCCAGTTTATATTATAAGCTAGAAGATGATCCTGATTAGGGTATTGGTATTTTTTCTATGATAGGGGACTATATGATTTGCGTTATTTCATTGCACATTGATTGGGGAACGATTATTGCGAAATGAAGACACTAATTCTAGAAAGTCCACATGGATAAAATAGTAGTGCATATCCCATGTATGTGACATGGGTAATATTTAAGAAGTTATAAGGAAATAAATGATAGGAAAAACCATACACATTGAGGTATCACATTGAATGGAAAATTATTTAGGGTGTTTGGTGTCCAATATTCCTGAATATTTTAACATAGTATAGAAAAATACCCACAGGGTGTAGCGTTCCTAGATGTTCCATTGATGGATAAGTGCAGCTTAAATTAATTATATTCTGGTGAAAACTCCATTTTATGATATCATGGGTATGTATAATCTTATATATATATATATATATCAGGTTCAATGATATTGTCAATAATCCTACTTGGAGTCTATTTAATAAAGGGTCTATTCACCATAACCTATGTTCAATATTGGGTATAATAATTTACTGTGATGTTTTCTAGGTAAACACCATATTATAGCTCACATTCCTTGACTTTAATTTAATTTTCGTTATTTTTTACCTAAAAATATCTTAAGGAGGTGTTTTGGGATGCTAATCATACAGGTGGGTCTTTTATCAAAGGAAAATATCAATGTCGAGGCATTATATCAACTATGGTTAACTCTTCCCCTAAATGGGAAACATAGTGAAAATTTGTATATGTAATGGAGTATTTATTTCATACGTATGTTATGTGACCATTATTAACTGATTAAGTTTATGATATGGATATTCATGTGCATATGAAATCATATTAGCACACAGAACAATGTGGGAAAGGTATGTAAATGAGGGTGTGAAACTGGTAGACAATGCAAGTCTGAAGCATTGTATGGATTTATAAAACATGAGAATAGTATGCATACATGAATTACAATAATTATATGTGAGTGTGTTATGTGAATATTAATGATAAGGTTATATGAATTTTTAAACAAAAGGGATAAGGTATGGAGTAATAAGAATTCCCGTACGGTGTGTGCAAGCATTGAATAAGGGATAGAAATAACCATTATCTGGGTGGACATAGAGAATATACAATATAAAATAAAAAACATCAAAAGGCTATATAATTTTATAAATAATACTATTTGAGATATATGATCAATTAAATTGACTATATCATGATGATTTACCAAAAAGGTACTAATTATACATATTTATAGTGATTTTCATGGTCAAAGCACATATGCAGGTCCTTATAAATGCATCTATTTATTTTAAAAGAATATATGGTATATTCCTTATAAAATGTTATCAAAACCACTCAAAATGACTATGAAAACATTTTATAGGATCCATATCTATCAATGATTAGCTAATTTACCTAGACACAAAGACCCCATCTTCATTTTTTCACACACTAAGATGTTTTTTTTCAAATACATGACTTGTGTTCCCTAGATAAGGATATCATAACATATTTCCTTGAAAATACAATGTTATAAATTTTTTTTGTCTAAATATCCACTCCCACATATAATTGGATTCATTGGTATAAAGGAATCAAATTTTTACAGGGAAAAGGATCACATTTTCATTTTTTTTAATTTAGAAGGTAAATTATTAGTGCTGGCTCAATAGGAGTAAGATTCCAATTAGGTGGATATTAACTCAACTATATTTGAATCAAATAGTTCGATCATAACTTAGATAAATTTTTATGAACCTATAGGTGAATATTGATTCATTGATTTCTTCCCAAGGGTGGTATATAAACTTAAGCAGTTTTGGGACATAGAGGATAATCACAACTCACCTCTAATTTGATACTAAAATTATGGTATCACTTAGAGGATATTCATTACCAAGAGTAGGATCTCCAATCATTGATTTTTTGATTGAAGAAGATGATATAAACTCAAGTATTTTGTGGAAAATAGAGTTATTATATTTTCTAAATGATATTGGAAATAAATATGAGGATTATAACTCAAGCCAATTGGAGAACCAAGATGAGTATCTCAACTCATGGACATTGGAAACCAATAGTTGGGTATCATTTTGTATCTATATTGGAACCCATAATAGAATAATAAATTGATGATATAATTAACTAAGAGAAGGATATTGACAGTAAGATTTTTTATAACAATGTAATGATGTTTTCTAAATGATCTTTTTAAATAAAGGGGAGTATCCTGTCGCAATGAAATATTGGGAAAAATTATATGGATATTGACTAAATGTATATTTATGATCAAGGGGAAAATTAAAACAAATTTATTAATAAAACAATATTATATTATCATTTGAAGATTATTTGGCAACCATTAGTAGAATAAACCCCCAAACACACCCTCCGAAATGATGTTTTACGAATAAAAAATTACACCCTTAGATAGGTAAAATTGAGATGACTAAAACACTCAAAATTAAATTCTCATATAATCTAAATAATTAAACCCATATCCTTGAATGAATTTTCTGTATAATTTACTACCATAAAAAATTGAAAAAATATCATGGTTTCAAAATTACTTATATAATAATCGATTTTAAAACACTTATCATAATGGGTTTTATCATTTTTAAATATATTAACCACAGATACAACAATTATTAATATCTGTTCAAATATAACAAATATTCCAACCCCCTATAATTGTTAGGTTTTAACAATGGTTTTATAAATAAATGACATAAAGACATAGGAATTTAACATTATTTATTATTTAAACAACATTAAAACCAATAGTGATATTAATATTATCCTTAGTAATATGAATATTGGATTCCAACAATAGAGTTTTAACCTCACTTATATGGATAAATTTATTTAAAAATAATATAATAGTGGGTATTAATGTTAGATATATATAAACAAATGATAAAATAAAAATTCCATATCTTGTTTAGTGGTGTTTAAATATTTTCATAGCATTCCCTTTCAATTTTAGTCTGTAAACATAAAATATAATTTTTTGCAGATACAATTTTAAAAGTACCAAATATGTGATTTTAATATTTTTATTTCTATATTTCATATCTACACTTTATATAGTCTAAATAAAAACTATTTCAAAACTCTTTCACTCAATTAATTTTCAATGGTATTAAATGTTTTATAAAGTTACATCATTGTTAGTTTATTTTTAATCATAGATATATTTATTTAATGACTTCCATTTTTATTGAAGATTGCTTCTTCTATTCAACTAGAAAATATTTTATTCACATTAGAATTACTCGATAGAGTTTAAATTTCCTTAAAAATAGAATTTTAAACTTTACATGAGTAATTTATTTAATATAAAATGAAAATCATAAATGGATATTTATATGTGAAGGACACAACCTAAATCTAGATAACGTAGTTTAAGAAATAAGTCTTTTTTTATTTTCATTTGTTTTATATAATTTTATAGTTATTATATCTTATATTACATTCCATTTTATTTATGTGTAATAAAATATTGTTAAAAAATCACACACATTATATATAGGATAATTTTATAACCAATTTTATAGGTGAATTTTAATGTTAGATAAAAAAACTGATGTTAAAATCCTCAATAGTTTGGATTTTTAAATTTGTTATAAAAAATAATGATATCCAATGAATATCCTTCATGACATTCCATATTGAATATTTTTATAATAAATGTTGGAATTTAATTATATGTTTAGTTATAAAACTAACTGATGTTATAAGATACATTCACCATATGTTATTTAGATAAATAATGATGAATGTTTAGATATTTTTTAAATTTTTTCATTTCAATTTTTTCAAAAAATATTTTAAAAAATAATTTCAATGTAAAATGTATTTTCACCGGATATAAAAGGTTGTTATAAAAAAGATTATGTTAAATTATATTTTTATACTAGTGTTTGAATATTATCAACATAATAATACAATTATCAATTAATTCACTAATATATCCAATAAAATAATACTATATATTTATCCTCATAAATATTATCCAGTATTTATTTTTTATTGGAAAGGGGTAAAAATATTGGAGTATAGATATAAATTTCGTTGTATTTGAGAGATATATCAATGATTTGCAATGGGTCAGATTATAAACATGTGATAAAACACAAACCTATGCGAAATAATAGATTATGTAATAAGTTCATAGGAAGTGATCAAGAAACATGATAAAATAATCATTGATCAATACATTTGAAGGTAAAACCATAATAGATATAGCCATTATACTATAAATTTTACCATGATTAATGAATACAAAAAATAAAACAATAATCAATATGCATGTAAGGATTTTTAGGAATATAGAAATTATATAAGAATATAAAAATCATATCTTATGTCAAGGTTTTCTACCAGGTCCCTCACAAAATAGTGGTTAAGTCATCACTACCCATGTCTTATGATGTAATGGAGCATGAATCAATAGTTTCTTCACATATCATTTGGGATAATGAATCTATACATTTTTCCTATTATTAATAAAGACTAACTACTCAAACCCATTCATAATCTGATGATATATAAAGAAATAAAAATTTCTTGGATGGGTATATTAGGAAGAAACAAATCACATAAGAATAAACCATACATATATGTTCCATGTGAATAAATCAAAATCCATAGCATGATTCAAGTTTTTGAAAAACATGTGATGCTTATAAATATTTAGGTGGTTAATTTCATCAAAATAATGATTCTATATCTCTAGGTAAGTATCATTGAATAAAATAATTATATATATATGGTATTTGGATTTCATATAATTTAATGTAATATGATCATCAATATAGATATCACTATTCACTCAAAACATATAATTAAATTCCCATATTGATGTAATGGGTATGCACAAATGAAAGGAATTTCCTAAAAGGTTATCGTTATACATCAATATCTACAACCCAAGATAAGCATTGAGGTGGATCAATCACAACCCTTTCATTTCTTCATATTCACTAAAACATTGTCTTTTTGATAATGAATTGAATGATTAATCTAGAGTAAGAGTATCCCTGAGAAATATGTGTAATGATAAAAAAATATTCAAAGGATTTAATATAAAATAGTATTGGCATATGGGAAAAATAATTTATATGAATATAAGAAATTTTATAAGAGAAAGTCATTATATCTTATATATAATAAAAATAATAGAAAGATGAGAAAATAACTGGATTAAACATCATTTTCAATAATTTTCATAATGATAAGAATATATTAAATAAAAATATAAAATATATTTTAATATTTTTTATATATAATTTCCTTCAAAAATCATGATAATAAATATTACTATATAGAAATTTAATCATGAAACGTGATTCCTCTACTATGTTATAATGTTATCCTAAAAGAATGGTAAATGTAACTGTAAAAAAATTTCTCAAATGTTAAAAAAGACATTTTGATCTACATTTCACTATTAAATTTATATAAAATTCACACATGAATTAAATTTTGGTGAAGAAGTATAAATATAAAGTAAGGTATTAAAAATTTATGATACTGAAAATAAAATATAATTAATGATTTATTAATTATTTAATGTTACTGACTTTGGTAAAAATGTTATAAAATTAATTCTTAATAAAATACATGAAAAATATGGGTTTTTTAAAGGATAATGGTTAATTTTTAAAAATAAATGAATTTATCAATTATAGGTAAGAAACAAATGGTCCTTGATGAAAAATAATGAAAATTGAAACAGAATGTTATTCAATTTGGAATATACATCACTATAGAGTGATAATAAATGAAAAAATATATTTTTAATTAATTTTATTTCCCAAAAAATTAACGTAATATACAACATAGGATATATATATAGTATAATAAAACAATCGTAGAATAAAATAGTCAAAAAATAAAGAGTACGACCCAATTAATGAAGAATGAGTCAATAAATTACCTTGAAATGTCCTATTTCATGATGTTTGAATTATTAAAAATGGGATTACATGAATGAATAGAAAATATGAAAAGACACAAGAGGATATAAAATATAATACAATAACAATGTAAAAATTACCCATATTAAAATAATGATTTTCAAGAAGAATGATTGTAACTCAATAAAAGGAATATTGTTACAAAAAACACTCAAAATGTCACTTTTTTGTATGAAAGATTCAATGAAGTTGGTGAGTATGATAAATAAATAAGAATACAAAAAAACATGAGTTATAGTTTATAAAAATAATAATATAAAATTTACCGATCATAAAATAATGAAGTGGGAGAAGAACATATTTAACTCAATGAGAGGAATGTGTGTTAACAAAGACCCTTACCATAGAATCTAACATGATAGGACATATTATAACATAATTTTTGAAAAACTAGGACACATAAATCATATATTGTGATACCATATTCATAAGTTTTACCCCTTATACTAATCAGTTATATTCTTTTTTACTTAGTTATTACTAATTTTTATTTAATATTGATCTTTGGTTACATCAGTTTTAACTCTTCCAGATTTGATTAATTATAGTGCTCTCTCTCATTGTTCAATTATCATGAGTTAATCGTATCTAGAATAAAATTTTCATTATATTATTAATTTTCCATTGATTTTTTTATGGTTTAAGCTCATACCATGAGAGTTTCAAGTATGATTTGTAATGATGAAATATATAATGCGGTAGATTCAATAATTTTTGACAAACATGGGTTGTTATTTTAATAATGAGTTAAATATTAATATTACCATTACTAAATCATTAAAAATTGTTTACTTTTTGATATCATATCATAACATTAATTAAGTTTTTAAATTTATCCAAAAAAATTGATATCATTGATCATGTAGGTACATAATCAAACCTAAATAAGAACATGATATAATCAGTGGATAACTATATATAGATATCGAGTTTAAAAAAATAACATTTTTTCAAACCAAATAAAGATTTATTTAAATTATAATATTTTTATAATCCAAAATTGGGATGTTGTAGAGTATATCACTTCGCCTAATATAACTATTTAGTATCCAAGACAGAGTGCCACACAAAATCATGCATACCCCCTAACATTATAGAGGTTATCAACATGTAGTGAGGGTATAAATAATATATTCAGAGATCTAACGCTAAATAAAATAGTCACACAAACTAGATAAATAACCAATCTATAAAATAGTAAATCAAATTATGAAATATTTATAATATAACAATGTTATAAAAAATGTAAATTCAATTATAAAACCTAAAATCCCAACTCATCTCCTATAATTCAGATTGAATATACAAAATAAAAATAATAATAAAAAAAATACAAGGATTATCTAATAGGACCCCCAAAGACTCATCTTAATAAAATCTCTAATCCCTATCATGTTTCTCCCATGTCATCCATTATACAACATTTCCCCAACATGTCTAATCCATATAACACTTCTACATGATTTAAGTTCCATGTATAGGGTGTGAGAAATAGTTCTTATTATAGTTGAACCATGTTCCCATAATATACATAACCATATATGTGTTTATACAACATGAAAATAAATAAATAAAATAAAAATACATGCAGTCATGGGTGTTGGGTTATCGTGTGTTAAAAAGGCCATGAAGACACCTGAAACTACCTTCTTTGCTATCACCCAAAGAATAAGTCATCCCATGTAAAAAATCATAACCCATACATTGAAATCAAATTAATTTGTAATGTCGCCCCAAAATAGCAACCATATAACTCAGAGTATATACAATAATATACCTAAAAAATAAGACCAAGTCTCTATATGTATCCCATTCACTCTTGGTTGGGTATCCAAGCCACATCTGGTAAAAATTCTTTATCACAATCTGTTGGGTCACCTTGTCACATCTATGACCAATGTACTCTCACTTAGGGAAATATTTACTAGAATTCTAACACTCATGTAGAAGGAAAATATCCAAAGATGTAACACCAACTTATCTCTTTTAGTGAGTTCCCTTATATCATATTTACCACCACCTTATAACTAAAGGAAAGGTCCAATATTAGATCACAACCACCACCATATCTCTCAAGGTATGATCCCACATTACATCTTAGCCACCAAATTATCAGTCAAGGTGGTTTCTCATATCAAATCTAAAAACCAAAATTATCACTCAAAGGGAGACCCCATATAATATTTTGAGCATCATCTTATAACTAAGTAATAGTTCCCACATCACATCTTTTTAATAACCATAATACCAAAGTTGATTTAACACATCACATCTTGACCACCACTGATACACTCATAGTGAGGTCCTATATCACATATGAAACACCACCTATAATTTAGAGGGAGTTCTCAAACAATAACCACTGATATCACTCAGAGTGTGGATAACAACCTTTCACCAGCCCTATCTCTCAAGGAAAGGTTCATCACCATTCCTATTCATCAATAATAGGATTATATTAATCACATATACATAAAAATAATAATGGTATATAGACAACACCACAGGAACCACACTGGACCTTATGGTTAGGATATAGACCTTGTCTAGTCTCTCATTATATCAGTGCAATGACATACATAACAATCCCCATAGGATATAATTTTGAACATCATCTTAATCATAAAGTCACAGCATATCAAACATGTCATCTTCAATATCATAAACATAATTTAATTAATACGGATTTCTCAAAAATAACCTTGTATACACTCTCTACATTACCCCATCCTGATGTGTTAAAATCCAATACATCTTCTAATTTCCCCATATTCTTTAAGAGATATCATAATCCCATTAGATAGATGAATCCATCCCTGTCACTCTCTTTTAATCCCAAATAGTCTTATCCCACTCATGGAATAAACTAAGATACTCCTCTACAATTAGGATGGTGTTCCCTATCAATCATGAGAAGTAAAATTGTCTTACAACTCACCCTTATACCTAAACCCCTAATATTTTATAAAAGATATTGGAGTTCTAACCATGGATATCTATAACTCATTATGGGATGAGAATTACCTATTTCATATCATAAACCCTATAGACATATTCCCCCCATCGGTGGTGTAATCATTAAGAACATACATAATAACCAATGTGTAAAGGATCACTTGATCTAAATTTTGGAGGTTTGATACAATAATGTTTATTTACCTAGGGTTCTCTCCATCCCTATATATTTCACCTGAACACAAATTATAATATTTATATACAATATAACCCTTCAACAAGAATAAAATTTATTATTATAGTGACTACCTACCTTAATCATGGTTTTACCCCCTTTAAGACAAGATCAACTACCATACTCTAATCTCAAATAATACATCTAGTCCGTTAACCATCAATCCACTACCCCAAAATGATTATAAATCTTTTTAACTAACTACAAATAAAATAAAATACATTTATACATTTAATAAATATTACGTGCA
Source organism: Viscum album (assembly GCA_963277665.1). Classification (NCBI taxonomy): domain Eukaryota; kingdom Viridiplantae; phylum Streptophyta; class Magnoliopsida; order Santalales; family Viscaceae; genus Viscum; species Viscum album. The sequence continues at coordinate 405,066,567 of OY728129.1, read as the reverse complement.
TTATTAATTATTTATTGTAATCATGGAATAACACATTGGGTGATCTCTCACATCATTGTCCATAAGATAAAGGTTTTGAACCACCCCTACATTCCACATGAACCTCTAGTATGTAAAATAAAAAAAATTTAAAATTCAACTAATACTTTAATAGTACCAAACTAATAATAATACATAAATATTTCATCCAATTAAAAACCTTAATAAAACCAAATAAAAAATATTTTGGTCAATATCTCTTCACATCGTCCATCCACTGCACACAAAATCACTAATTCTTGGGATAATTCCCCTACGATTTAGTGGAATAATCACCCAAACAATATCCAAAATTTTAATAAAAAAATGGTAATTAATGTTGAGAAATAAACAATAATAGATAAAACTATACCAAAATAATGATAAAACTATATTTGATAAAAAATAATCAATGATGGTGAAATAGAGAAGAGAAATGGAAAAATATATTAGCCTCACCATGCACAAATTTCTAGAAAATTATGAAAATATTCAAAATTTCAAATTTCCTATCTCAAAATAAATTTCTTTCCTCGGATTAATTTTTTAGAAAAGTCATGAAAATCAAGTAAATCCATATTTATCACCTCTAGAAATTGATTCATATATACATCGCCAAGAATAAAATTATACAAATTAAAACTCTTTAGTAGTACTTGGATTTCCCACAATTATCTATCTCTTTGTCCAATAATTAAATTCCTTACATAAAGGTTCACACTTATGTATCACTCCAAGATAACCCTTATATTTTTTTTAACTTTACAAATTTCCTAACCTAAAAAATACATTTTGTCAAATAGTAAAAAACTATGTATCACGGGTTTATCCCTTAAGTATATAGTGTGTATCTTATATATATATATATATTATGTGATCCTTAATTTCTATATTTACCAAATGTAAACCATTTATATCAGTATCGTTATATATTAATGGGGGAAATTTATATATCGAACCATTCCAAATTTTCTAACCTTGTAGTATTAAGTGTAATAAATATAATCTAGATTAACCTAACATGTTACTAAACTTATTTATTAGTGTATGACTCTTATATATTAAATTTTCCAAACATTATGGATTAGTGTAACTCTAACGTACCACTTGGTAACTATCATACATCAAGTACCTCAATATTTTCCAACCATTATGTATTAGCGTAACCATTATTCAAATAGTGATTTAAAACAACTAAAAAGTTTTTTAATGACATATTTACTCTAACAAAAAAGTAAATAACCATTTAATAATAGTAAACTTATACATGGAAATGTTTTAACGCCCCAAGTTTTTATGTATTTGACTTTTTTGAAAAAATTAAATTTCAATGATGGTATGATTTTCAAGAAGATCCAACTTAGGCAATAACAACATGAAAAACTTATATTATATTTTGGTACATTAAATACTTTAAATATCTTGTGTTATAGGGAATTCAGAGTTCGATCGATGGCTTGGGTTACACCTAATACCTAGTTTTTCAAAACCACAATATACAATAAATATTATTATTAAAATATTTTTATAGTTATAAACTTGTGTTATAATGGATTTTATTAATACGAATAATCAAATAATAAAAATATGGTGCACACTTGTATATAAGATAAATTTTTTGGTAACCAATTAAATAGAAATGAAAATAAAACTATTTTAAAAATATATAAAATGTTTTGATGAAAAACTATATTTGTGAAATAAGACATGTTTCACATAAATATATTAATCAAACTAATTTTTATAACTAATTTTAATAATATGTGTAGATAATATATTCAATTATCCAATTAACATTTCGAAATTCTTTTAAATCCGAAATTACAAATAAAGAGTTGTATTTCTCAAAAAGGTAATTTTACGGCCTTTTAGTGGCACATCTATTTTAAATCTAGTTTTAAAAAATTTTATATAAAAAATTCTCATTAATATTGAAATATTCATTTAAAAATTATATTAGGGTGTTTTTTTGTTTTATTTTGAGATGTTTTATCTTTTTATAAATATAAAAAAATACTGTATTTTTATTGAAAATTGATTTTTCATTTAATATATTTAAATAGCTAAATTATATTTTTAATATATATTAAATTATATATATATATGAATTTTAAATTTAGTAATCAAATTTATTTTAATTTAACAAATTTCACAATGAAATTGGTCATAAAATCATTTCATAGTTTTAATTGTTCACATTAAAAAACCGTTGTTACATCCTATTCATGGGATTAATTTTAAATTAATTTATGTCGTGTCTATGTTCATAATTTGTAAAAATGGAATTAATATTTGTGATCATAATAATTTATAATAATTTTAAGGTTCACTTAGTTGTTACATCCCATTTTCACATTTATTCTATGAATAATTCATATTTGTATAAATAGACATCATATTTATGAAATAAATTAAAATTAATTAAAGTGAATAAGGTAAAAAAACATTACATAGTGATTAAACATTCAAATAAGGTTACAAATACCTTAGAAATATGCCCATAAAAAATTTTATGGACATATTTATAACTTATACTCCTATTTTCATAAACAATACATTCACTAGAATAATGTGATTTAATGGAGACCTCTCCATAGTGTTTAACTTTTATATTTATAGGAATTTCACTACTCCTCCACTATTAATGGGAACTCCCCCCAAATATTAACACATCTCAGGAACATTGGATCATCCATAACCTACCCAAATAATCTCCCAAAAAACCTATTTTAAACCTCGAAGACTCAATTTGTTAGTAAATCCAACCAATGAATCCCTTTGCTACAAACAAAATGGATTTACCCCAAGAAGAGGTAATTTCCTTCAACAAGAACATTTGTATCATTTCATTCTCTACCCATTAAATATAAATAATGAAAATATTATACAATAACCTCATATTACTCACTTTGTTTGATTTTTTTATGATATGTGTGTGAAAAACACTCACATGCACTAGCTAAAATGGTATACTCAACCGTCATTCATGTGTATGGTGGACTACCACCTCGAAAAATGATGTTGTTAGTTCATCCATTATCACCTTTCATGGATAAAAATATATATTTAAATACTATTATTAAATTATATATATTATATTTATGACTACTTTATGATTCCTTAATTATTATAAAATCCATACTTTCATGATTTTTCTTTTGTGGGAATATGAATACTTCATTTCTGGAAGTGTGCACTATTGGCTCTCCATGGCGATGTGATTTGTTATCACTCTACATATAATGTATTAATGTTGGGTTTTATAAAATCATAAGATATAAATGACATAATAATTATAGTATTATGATAATATAAAAATATATATGTAAATGTTTCATATAATTTCTTTCTTTCAATATGATATGAAAAAAAGATAGTGTTAATGCATATACATGTCTTCTTGACTCTATTGACGGCACATTCCATTTTATATTTATATATTTTATATATTTTTATAATTAAATATATAATGAATATATATTTTTTATAATATTTTTTATATTTTTTAAATAAGTAAATCATGAACTACATAAGAGGATCAAGAATAAAACGTCAAAACATATACAAAAAATAAAGTTGTTATTACTCGAAACACAACCATAACATGAATTATAATCTAATAAGTAATATAAATTCATAATAAAATAGTATGTGATATATTATATAATAATATGGTTTTATGGTAGATTTATAAGAATATTATATTCATTATACCTGAGTGTTGACTGTGTAGGACGATAGTTAACACTTAAGGTAAGGTAATTCCATCTCACTTTTTATTTTTGAGAAGTATATGGCTTATTTAATACCTGTTTCATTTATCTGTGGTATGTATTGCCTAATAAGTTTTTCTATTATATTTATTATTAATGTTATAGGTATTTACACATCAATTTTATGGTCACTCATTCATGTCAATCATGGCTCGAAAGCTACCATGTCGGTGAGGTAATTTTGGCTCAGTTTTTCTTATTTAAGAAATAAGATATGTTATGCACCCTAATTATTTTACATGGTTTATACACTTAACATTGACATATTATCTATTGAATAAAATTATTTTTTCACTATGTTATGATTCATGTAATTTTATTCTTTCATGGAGATTGTCATTCAATATCAGAAAATTATTAATATTTTATTGATACAATCCAATATTTTTCTAGATTCTTTATGATTATGCTTCTACTATTTAACTATTCTGATACATAACTCAATAATTTTCATGAGTTTTATTATCCTATTGTTATTCATTATATATCCATTTAAGGTTAACGTTTTTTCACTCTTTAGCGATTAAGAAAAATAAGAATGTTTTTCAATGAAAATCTGTCCTTATATCTCTCTTTGGTCGGAAATATGTTTTATTCAAAAACCATGTTTTATAAAAAGGGTTTATTTTTTTTATATTAAATTTTATATTAATTTTCAATGAGATACAATTTATCAAATTTTTATTGATTTCATGTGTTTTCATTTGGTTTAAAAGTGTCCATTATACGTGTTAAAGTTATTTCAAACAAAAAAATATTTTCAAAATATTTTAGGATTTTGAAATAATTTTTAAATAAGAATTTTATATTTTTTTCAATTAATGATTTTAATTATTTTTAAATCCTGATTCATAAGTTCTCAATTTTTTAAGTAAAATTATATTTAAATAGATTTTTGTATTTAAAATTATGATTTATAAATAATGATTTTTTCCTTTAACAACTACTCGAACTGATCTTTGAGGATACATCACTATCTATGATAACATATTGTGATATTTTTTACAAGGTATTTTATCAAATTATTCCATTCATATTAATTCCCTGAATGTTTTTTATGGAATTATTTTTATGAAACAAATTTCTATTCCATGTGTAATACAATGAGAAATTTCTTATGAACCCTTCTTTGTTAAATAGGCTATTATTTTATGAAATGATTACGAGACTCATTTTTTCTACCTATGTTATTATATGATGAAATATTTATGATACCAATTACATTTCTTGGGTTATATAGTGACTTTTATGAATCCCATATCTTTTTATAGGTCATGATTGTTTAATGTTTTATAGTCATGTAGAAATGCATGTATGATTTTATTATGTGATGGGTGAGACCCATATCACCCTACAATGCATTGGGTAATGGTAAATGTTTTATTAACTCAAAGGGTACATGGTAGTAGATCCCATTCCAGAATGAATATGGTATACGAGGGGGAATCTCAAGCCTATACCAAGTGGGTATTTATGAGGAATCCAAATCTCGTAACAAGTGGGTCTACAAAAGTGAATCAAAGGCCCCTAAAAAGAAGTTATATGGGAGGGAATCACATGTACATAAAAATAGGGTATAATGGAAGGAATTCCATGATGATAACAATATTTTATATGGGATAGAATCCCAATCCCATAACAACATGATACTTGATAGGGCATTAGAATCACATAACAAGAGTATACACGAGAGGGCATCCCAATCATGTAACATGAGTGTACATAAGAGAGCATCCCATTCCAAAAACAAGATAATACATGGGAGGTTATCCCTAGTCTAAAAATGTCACATTGGTGATATCCCTTGAATAACATGTTATTAGAGTACTGGTAGGTAACTATGACATATTAATTTTTATTATTATGTGTATTCCACAATTCCATGTCTTATTCCTCTATTATGACCTCTTTGGTTATTTCTCTTGATTACCTTATGTTTCTTGTCTGGTGAACTTACAATCATTATTCCAAGACTCTTGATTATACTGTCAAGATATGAATGATATTTTCTTCTATAGTTATGATTATTTTCTCATACCCATATTATCATTTTAGGCTTAGATATCTTTTTTGTCTACCCTTAAAGATCATCTGAGCTCATCCCTTTCTTATGTTTCCTTTTCCCAGGTTATGAAGAATGGTTTTATGTTGGAGTACTAAAGAGGAACATATTAGTAGGATGTTTTGATGATACTTTACATAGTTATATGATTATTTATCCTTTTTTTTAAATACATTAAACAATTACATTCCTCAACCATGTATTTTGGTACTGTCCATAATATTAATCTAAAAAGATATAGTATCCATGAATGTTATGAATTGGCCACTATATTTTGTATCAAATGAGATTATTAGTCAACCTATATAAACTCGAATAAGAAAAAATTAGTAACATCACTAAGAATTTTCTTATTGATATGTCTAATGATGTATCTTAGTACAATTATAGGGATGAATTAAAGTATAAGAAAATATCCTAGAACATTTTAAATGTATAGAGAGAGTGTATTCCTAGAAATATATAACAATATTGATAGAATGAGTATATTTACCCAAAAAAATATTTACATAGGAGTAACAACCCCAATTAAACATTACTGGGATAAACTCGATTAGGAACAGGTACATGACCAAGTTATTTTTTATACACCTAGTTTTTCACACCTATAGGAAATGCATTGAGAATTAAAAAACACTTTATGAACTATCATGAAGGATTTAAAAATATTTTTTTAATGAAATAGGATAAACATGAGGTGTTACAAATTAAAAATTAATGTTTCCTCATTTAGACATCATATAAGTAGTTTTTTATGATTATGTGTCCCCCAATATGTTTATTTTTTTACTCAATTATTGTTAGTTAATGTTAATTATTGGATCCTTAATGAACCATGTTAATTAGGAATTAAATTGAAAATACAGTGATTTCTCCCTAAAAATGATTGTTTTGGGAGATGGATTTAAAATCCTCAATGTTATGGTTACATAAATTTATGATGCTAAGAATATTGGTAAAAAACACGAAAATGAGGTAAAAATACCTATTGAGTCTTTTACATGGAAAAAACCACCATAATTTAGTTATTTTATAGTCCCAATGGTCACTAAGAAACATATTAGTACCACTGATTTTATATTTTCCATTATCTAGTGTTTAGAGCATTAAAAACTAACTTTTAAATTCTACCATATAGAAGGTGAGGTGGATCAATGGTTGAATCTTATTAATAATACGATGAGACAATATGAAATTGACTCCATACATTGGGAAGAGTTAAATAACATAATCTTCAACAATAACCTTCTTATTATTATTCTTACATAGATGGAAATGGAATTTCAAGAGAATAAGAATGTGTATGATAAATATGTCATTTCATATGTAAAAAATTTTACATTCCATTTTAGGAACTCTTTACTTATTATCATCCAACTAGAATTAAAAACTAATCAAATATTTGTTCTCTTAAATTTTAGTATTCAAATGGTCTTGGAAATATTATTAATTATCAATTTTGAATAATTTATTCAATATTAAATCAACATGTAAATGGAGGTTGTAGTTTCGTATCAATCTCATGGATTCGAAAAGAAAAGTAAGGTGGAGTTCAATGGAAAATATAACAACCATGGAGAAATAAAAATGTTCCTTCCATTATACACAATGTGATGGAAGAAACATTGAGGGGTTTTCTTAAGGGGATATTAAATATTTTATTTTTTTAACAGAAGTTCAAAAAGAGGAATAATGTATATGTAATGGGAGTATGTTAGTTAAGAATGTGAATAATAATAATTCCCCACATATTTTAACTCTGACACATTAGTGTTTTAATTGAATGGATGTTGTCCATCATGCTAACAAGTTCCCCAATCCCAGGAAAAATTTGGATGATAATCCATTGAAACATCAAAATTAAAAGGGAAATGGGAAAGCCTATGATATCATTATGGATGAAGTGATCTATACTAATTATGAAATACTAGTAATCCCATCGTTCTTTGGGAACTTCTTATATTATTTTGAATGAGTAATCCCTATAAAAATCATATTTTACATCTACTGGATTCATTTCATATGTTTATGTCCCTCTACATGGATTCTATAATAATAAAATCACATTTTATATTCTTTTGTTACAAGTGTGGTCCCAATTTTTCAAGGAGAATGTTTTTGGTACATGAAATATCATATTTAAGGAATATAGGTTGAATTATTTATTTTTTGGAATGGTTGAATGAATAACCATTTTGGGAATCATTTTATATAAGCATAAGATGATGATTTATTGATTAATGTTTTATCTCTCCATATGTGGATTTATACATATTACACAACCATTTATAACCATTTATCTATTATGATAACATAATATTTATTGAATAACTTATCATTTTGTTTATGGATCTCCTGATCTTTTGGTTCTTATAAAATTAAAAAAAAATCACAATCATTTCTTGGAGTAAGAAATTAAGTGGATGTGTATCAAGGTATACCCAAAGGGGGACATTTACATATGAAAGGGAATTAAATCAAGTAATTATATCATCTTGTTAAGATAACTTCAACATTTGGAAAAAGGATAATGATATAAAAGGTTGTCCCACTATCATCAATTTTGATGATCTCAATGGCCTTTTTAATGGTTCATTGTTTTATAGATTTGTGACAATTTAAATTCTCCTTATCATGTTCTACATAACTCTCCATAAGATAATCATATTTATATTCCTCTTCTATGATCATGTATTCAGCTACCACATGGGTTCTTTAATGTGGAAACCAAGTTGTTAGTTATATTAGGAAAACAAGATTTTTCTAACATTACATTTTTATAGGATGTTTCATTATTAATTTTTTAAGTTTTATTTTATGAATGGATAATTAAAGTATTAACCAATAAATTAAAAATAAGAATTTTTGTAGAGAAATGCATTTTTAGGTGGATAAAATTCAACACCACTAGTTTTTATGAATTATTTTTTTCTTTTTCAAATAAATTAAATTTCATTTATGGATTTCTTTCAGGCCACACCTTGTTATTATTGAAATAAATGAAACACATAGATTATATTTTGGTACAAAAAAAATTCATATTTATTATGTTACACAAAATTCCAAGGTCCATCGATGGATTCTATTATAATCCAGACCAATTTTTATAAGACTATAATTTTATATTTATAATTTTATTGAAATATTATTATATTTTAAAACTAGATGTTATAATTGAGGCTATGAATTGGATTAATTAAATAATTAAATTATAGTTTACCAAATATAAATGGTGAGTTATTTATTGACCAATTTTTAAAAATGAAAATAAAACCCTTTTCAAAATATTGGATGTTGTTTGGGAGAAAATTTTATTTATTAAAAAATACTTGTTTCACCTCAATATATTGATTTAACCATTTTTTTGAAATTATATTAGTAATAAATATATAAATATTTTATTCTATGACATATTTAACTTTCATATTATTTTTTTAAATACTATTTAATACAATAAATGTATTTCTTGAAATATTAATATTATCACTGTTAAGTGGTACACTAATTATAAATCTAATTTTTGAACATTAATAAATTAAATTATAAAAAATAAAATTTATTTTTTAAATATAGAAAACAAAATTATACTAGAGTGAGTTTTTTGTATTTTTAGGGGAAGTTTCATTTTGTGAATAATCATGAAAAATATTTAATTATATTTCAAAAACTACCTACAAATTTAATTTATTTATATCATTAAATTTCATTTTTAATTGGTTTTTATGTTTATTTATATAAATGAAAAATATATTAATATAATTTATATCATTAGAATCAATTTCAATTTGAAATTGTATTGAGAAACATTTCCATCATTTGAACTTGTCACTTTACAAACTAGTTGTTACATTCTATCATCAGGATTAATTACAAATTAATTCCTACCACTTACATTTTTTGAATTTGTAGAAATATATTCCTTTTTTGGAAAATCCATAAATTATAATTTATATTAGTTCATATTAGTTTTTATCCAAAATTATTAGTGATGAAAAAAATGAATTACAGTAATTAAAATAAAAACGAGTTTACTTAGTGGTTAAAATTTAGCGTATGGGACCAAATACCATATAAACATTCCCAAAATAAATTGAATGGAAATATTTCGTCCATGTACTACATTTTATCTAATTGTGGTAAATTATTCGAGCCACATGATGTATGTAATAAATTTTAATAGTGTTTACCTTTTATATTTACAAGAATCACACTCCTCCTCTACTATATAAAGACAATAACCCCCTCACTCATTCGAACCAATCAAGACATTTATGTCATCCAAACCATAAAAACGTAATACCCTATACCACATTATATAAAACAATAATACATTAATTAGTCATAAATCTAGCCAATTAATCCCTTAGTTTCCAACCAAATGGAGTTACCAAATGAAGAGGAAAGATCATCCAACAAACACTTCTATTTTATTTTATTATTTATCCCATAAATTATTTTTATTCTATAATTATATAATTAAATAATTATAATAAACATAATGATATGTTTTTATTTTAATATTACTAACTTCACTCATAGACACTTCCATAAAATGGGATAGAGAATCATTATTCATTTGTAATGTGGGCTACCACGATGCCAACTATGGTAATTTATTCTTCCTTTACCAAGATTCAAGGTTAGTCATAATGATGGAAATAATATTTATATATGATATATATTATATTTAGGATTTCATTATTCTTATTAAATTATTATATAACATAGACCTCTATGTATTACATAATGTTGGTATACCGTAACTACGTTTGTTGATATGTGGACTACCACCTCCTCAAAGCATTGTTATTCATTAATAACTTACATTGAATGTATTAAGGTTGGATTTAATAAAAAATATATGATATAAATTATATAAAAATTATGAAATAATTATATTATATTTATATATATAAATTTATATATGGTTTACATTCATTTATTCAGTACAATAAGAAAATAAAAATAGCATTCACGTGTACGTATCACATACCGTCTCCATTAACATTTTATTCAATTTCATATTTCTATATTTTATTGATTATTATATGTATATATATACTGAATATATATTATATTTAAACCAGTTTTAACATTATAAAAATATGTAAGTCATTATATAAGTGATATTATCAATAATATCCTATCAAAACACAAAAAGACTAAGTGTTTATTACCCGAAATTTAACATTAAGATGAAATTATAAGTAGGTAGGAAAAATAAAATCATGCTAAAATAATATATTTTATTATATATATTAAAATGGTTCTTTCTTTGAAATGTAATTAAATTATAATTTTTATAATTTATTTTTTACTGTGTATGAAGAAATACAAGGCTTAAGGTATGAGAATATCATCTCACCTTTTATTTCTATGTGATACATTCCATGTTCACCACATGCTTTTTCTATGTGGTGAATATATTTATATATGATATGTTTTATCATTAATTTAATTTATATAATGAAATTAAAATATTTAAATGATGTTTTTATTTCATGGGGATTATGATTCAAAAGTTACTCAACTATAATGGTAATTCCATCTCACTTTTAATTTTTTTTGAGATACATTCCATATCCCCCACTTTCATTATTTCAATCGTGTATATAATTAAGGTTGAAATTATTTATCATTAATTTAATTTATTTAATGATATTAAAATCATTATTTGTTTCTTTCATTCATGGAGATCATTATTCAAAAGTTACTCAAGTAGTAATTGAATTTCATCTCACTTTATTTATGATTTTTATTTCATATTCACCAATGGATTATTCTGTGCGGTATATATGATTCTATGATACATGTTTTATCATTAATTGACATTATTGAAGGATATTAAAAACTGTAACTTTTTGTTATTCATTCATGGGGATTGTGATTTAAATGTTACCCACGTAATATGGATTTTTAATCTCACTTTTATTTCTCTGAGATATATGATATATTCACCACATATTATTTTTTGTTGTTGTATATAATAACATATGAAAAGTTATATCAAAAATTTAAATTATATAATGATATTAAGAGATTCAATTTATCTTAATCTATAATATATATCTATATCAAAATTTTTGTGATTTAATAAGGGGATTTCTAGTCTCCCTTTATTTCAGCAAGACTTATGCCTCAATCACCACTTGTTTCTTTTTCACGGTGTACATACATAACTATTTGATGTTAAACATAAAATTAAATTTACATGTATTTAAATATCCATTTTTTATCTTTCCATCATTGATTTTTTGGTTCAATAGTTACCAAGACCATAATGTTATTTTGTCTCAATTTTATTTCTCTATGAAAAATGTTATTTTATGAAACTATAATCTTTTATGTGGTGACTGTAATTACCTTTAACATGGTATATAATTATATTAATTATTTTATTGATTTAGTAATATTAATTTTATTTTATTAATTCATGGGGATTAGGATTCAAATTTACCAAATTTGTATTAGTTTATTTTTAATATCTCATATTTTATTGGTTTTTTTAAAATTATATGTCCATTAAAGAAATATTATGATCCATTAATAAAGAACTCTAATGACCTTTATTATCAATTTTTTATTTATTATACACCCATGTAATGGGTAATTTTTTCAATACTTTGGTACATAATAAAAATAAGAATGTGGTTTTATGAAAATTTGTCCATAGTTATCTCTTCGGTCAAAATTTTTTATTCAAAAAAGAATATTTTATCTTATGGGTTTTGATATTATTTGGAAATGGTATTTTAAATTAATTTTCATGTAATTTTTTATAATTATTTTTTAAAATTTATTTTCATTGCTTTTTAAATATTCATTTATTTGTTTAAAATGTTATTTTCAAAGAAAAGGGATTTTAAATTGTTTTGTGATCAAAAATAGTTTTTCAAATAGAATGGGATTCTTTTATAAAGAAATTTTTTCATTGAGATTTAAATTTTAAATCATAAATTTTCAATGTGGTTTTAAAATAAAAGGATTTTGAGAATATTTATCATCATAAAAAATAGTGATTTTCAGAAAAATATTATTTTCATTAAAAACTGCATGAAGTGACCTTTCAAAATTATCATACTTCTATAAAAATTAATTTTAAATAGTATATTATTTACTAATTATTTTAACCAAGGATTCATTTCATTTTCATTATCTGAATGGTTTATTTGTTTCTGAAATGATATTTATGTCTACTCATTTTCTTCCTTGAGATATAACATATTAAAATTCTTATGAAACCCACTTCTTATCATGGGATATGCATTAAAGAAATTATTATTTAAGCTAGATCATTTTCTTATGTTATTAAATCATAACATGTTTCTGATGCCCATTTCACTTCAGGTATTATGATGTGGTGTTTATGAATCCCATCTCTTTTTATGGGTGATTATATGGTTGATATTTTTTTATATTTTTTTTAAAAAAAATTATTATTTCTTTTTTTGATATGTGGGAACAATATCATCCTACAGTGGATTAGGTAATGGTAAATATTATATGATCTCAATGGTTAAATCAAAAAACATACCAAGATTTTAATAAGAGGGTATATGTGGGGGCATCCCAATCCCGTAATAATAGGGTATATGGGAGGGAAACAAAAAAAATACAAAAAAAGGTACATAGGAGAGAATCACATTCCCATAACAAAAGGGTATATAGGTGGGAATTCAAAGCTCAAAACAAGGGGGTACAAGGTTGGTAATCCCAAGCCCAAAATAAGTGGGTATAATGGAGGGAATTAAAATTATATAATATGAGGGTATAGATGTGAGCATCCTAAGGCCAAATAAATATGGTACATGGGATGTAAACCTTTGTATTAAGAAGATAAATGGGTGATTATACCATTCCAAAAATGTTATGATGTTCTTAGTAGGTAGCATTCACAGAGGATTTTTATTGCTTATGTGTATGCAACGATCTCATGTCTTATTCCTATATTATTATCATATGGATTATGATTTTTATTCCTTTATGATTGATATCTTATAATCTTCCAATATTTACGCCCTAACTCTTTAATGTAATATTTTATATGTTGGGTATGGTCTTATAAAATCATTATCACATTCTCATACACTTAGGAGAAGGTTATTATTACATATCTCCCTTGTCATCCCATAAAGAGCCTATGAGAACACATAATTGCTACGTTTTCCATAGATTATACATAATTTTTGTACATAGGAATACTAATGGGTAATATAATTAAGGGAGATATTGAAAGTCATTTACAAGATATTGTTTCCATGTTTCCAAAGACACTGGACTTTTATAGTCCTCAAGAATGTATTTTCATAATGTGATGAATGTTTATCTAAAATTATTTAATATCCACGTATTTTAATCTTGGTTCTCAATATCAATATCCACACTCAAGAATCATAATTATTAAAATTCAATTGTATCCAATGAATTGTCATATATCATAGGGTCAACCACCGAGAAACCCCATTTAGGATTGATATATTGTATTTTATGAAATAGTAGAGTCACATCATATGAATATATGACCTATAATAGCCAACAACCTTTATAATAAATAACTATCATTACAAATAACATATAATATATCTCTTGAGTCTCGAAAAACATATAAAACACCTCTTATTGGTGATCAAACTCCCATAATCCCATTCTGAGACATAATTCTAAAAAAAATTCCTAATCCAAGTCTAAAAAATCAATTGTACAGTAATAGTGTCCTATAAATTTATGATTGATTAAAATTTATATACCATATGGCCTAAATAAAAATGAAATAATTTATCCCTACTTATTATTCATCAGTCCAAATTTTATAAATAATTAATTTTGGATTCTAATGAAAATTAACAAATCTCCACCATATTTGTATCTAGATTTCCCAAAAATACTTGCTTTGATCCAGATAACATAATACCACATCCTAAACAACATAATATGTCAAATTACCCTCTCAAAAAATCTAATTGCACACAAAAAATACCAGTTAGTCCCCTTATAAGAAAATTTATAATAAATGATGGGACTCACACAGTGACGCACCATCACATCACTCATTAATGATACCTATTTTATATAGGGATTCACAAAAATCATCAAAAATATCACAATAATGTATGAACTAAAGACTTGATGTAATTTTATGGTTGGATCCTTGACAGACTAAATCCATCAGATTATTATAGATATATGGATCGACATACCCTGAATCTGGAACACTCATAGATCACACCAAATTATACCCAAATACCTATACAAACAAAAATAATGATACAAACATTAAAATGAAAATATAAAATTCAGTATTCATTAAGTAACTAGGAAAAATCATATCTATATACTCCCTAATATCCCGGTTTAATTATAACCATCCAAAAATGAGTATAACCTCATCCATGATCCCTATAACATGATGTTTCTATACCTATGACTAATTTGGATCTATAAACTATATCTATATCTTCATCCTTTACCCACTGAAAAAAATATCAATCTCTACAACGATCATTATGTACATTACTAAATAAAATGACCAAACATGGCTCACCCACTCACATTTGAGATACTTAAAAATGATAACCACTTCCTAAAAAATTCATCATATAAATATCATTATATACATTCACAAACATTCACTTACAATGTGGGTTACATCCTCTGACATCTAAGGGTGCACGACACACCAAATTGATTTCCTTATACTAATCCATTTATACTAACCTAGAATGGATCTATTTTCGTAGGTGTATCTCTGTTCTTGATCCATGTATGACCAAATATATCATAGAGGTCTATAACATCATGGAGGTGGAATTTTTCCATAGTGTATATAATACCCATTCTATTAAAAAACATAGGTATTCATTCCTATAATCATCTCAGTGATCCATAAAGAAAAATGGAATCATAAATTTCTCCTCGTGCATCGAGGATTTCACATAAATTCATACAAACCCGCATTCTCCTCTAATAAGGTAGATTGATCCACTAAGATCACTCTTTATGGTTATTATTCCACCATCTATGTCAATCTCATACAAAAAATGGGTTTATTCCCATATATATCCCAATTATAGAACTACCCTCATTCCCCCATAACACATTTCCGATTGAACTAAGGCTCGCAGTCACTAACAAACTTCCACAACTTCTATGTGAGTAAAAATCATCATGCCAAAATACCCATTATAAAATTCATTCCAATTTAAATAGTGAATCTCCCACCATCCATGTATAACAATAAAATCACCCACTACTCATGAATAATTTTTAAACAACATATCATCTTTCACCACTCATCCTATACTATTATCACCGGTCTTGGATTACTATCCACTAACTCATTAAAAATAAATCCCAAAATTGATAAGGCCTATAATCCATGACATCCATTCCTCTACACATATCTATGATACCAAAATAACTCTAAATTCATTATATCATAAATTATCAATGAATTAAACATGGTTTTATTTTTTTACCTCCCAAGGGTATCAAGGTTTTCAAGGAATCCTATATTAAACCAAAATCATCTCTCAGGGAAACAACACCTTCACCAAACTATATCATGGACATATAATGGCTAAAATAACCCACTAATGGCCACTATACATCCATCGAACCCATTGACTATATGATGATCATAAAATAACTTCCTAGGATAGAATCTGTGTAACCAATAATCAAAAAAAATTATCATGAATCCAAACCACTACAAAACATTGTTGATCACTAGTAACAAGTTAGAAAGGAAATCATTATATATTTTTTTTGAGGGACTTTTGTATACCGGATCCTTTTATATTCAATACAAAATTTGTTTGATGCATGCACATATCTTTTAAAACTCTGGTTAAATAGAGAAAACAAAAAAACTTTGTCATTAGATCATCACATTGTATTAATATAAATATACAAATGGTCACAAAAAAATACACGAACTCAATCCATAAATTATTATAACCATTAATTCACACTACAGAATATTTATTGACTAACAATACCATGGTTCATTAGAAGATCTAAAAAATATAATATTCAACTACCATAACCCAAATAGTATGTAACAGCCTTAAATTATTTGATAACACATTATTTCACCCTGATGTAGATAACCATATTTTATCTTAGTCAATGTGTATATGACCACATCCATGTCTTCTGGTATGCCAAATTCTAATGAATTAAATTTGTTACATTGGATTGAAAACTCCATCATTATTATAACCATAAATAACATATATATATATATAACTAAAAATCTTTAACATGTTATTATAAAGTTGAATATAGCTAATACAAACTTTTTGTGATATGTGCAAATTTATTCATGTTGTCATATATCTTAATTGACCACTCACCAGTTTGATCAAATATAAAGAATAAAAAAAATTAAAAGGGGCTACAATACGATCCCAAAACCTCACCTTAACCCAGTCTCTAATCCTTGTCAAGATAATCTTGTCCAATCTACTATAAATCATATCCATTACCTGAATAATATATACATGTACTGAACACGCATCATGTTTCTCATGATGTGTTGGTGGAAATAACTTAGTAGAAAATTACTATGTTTCTCTAATTTACACAAGAATATATGTAGGTATATATGAGGAAAATAAATGGAACAATATATAGATTAATACAAAAAATAATAGTAGGTTATCATGTTTTGAAACATGACATTATGACACCAAAAATTACCTACTATACCATCTCTATAATAAAAATTATATTTGATCCAAAAATCCTAATGAATAAACTATAACATAAATTAGTGTTTCATACTTTTCCTTGACTGATGACCTCTCAATTATGGAATGTTGTATAATAACCCTTATTCAAATCGTATAATTTATCATCCTCCATTTATTACCCTAGGTAGGTAACCATGTCCATATGCTAAACTGATTCCATCTCTCTAGATTTTCTATATTAGAAGTGTCTCACAACGGGAGAGGTTATATATCCATATATTCCCCAATGCATTTTTAATCATAGTGAGGTACCAAATTGTATGTCAACAACCAACCTGTCATAGAAGGATATGACCCACATCACATCATTACCACCACATTATCTCTCAATGTCATTTTTAAATCACATCTCCACCACTATAATATCAAATTTAGTGAGGTACCACATCATATCTCAACCACCACCTAATCAATTGAGGTGTGGTCCCACATAATATCATCAATATCACATTATCACTCAAGGTGGGGTCCCATATCATATCTTGAATAGTAAATTATCCATCCTGGTGAGGTATCATGTAACGAGACAGACATTTCTGAATAAAATTACCTTTTTTTCAATGTCTTATAGATGTAGAAAACTAATGCACTCTTTTTTTATAACTGGGTTTATAAGACTAATAATTTTCATTACCATTGATAACATAGCCATTGAATAGGTATCACACATCTAATATAAATATTATGATTTAAAAAATAATTTTTACACAGAAAAAGGAGATGATGGCCTAATCTAGTAGACTCAGGCCATATAAAACTCATTTTTCAGAGCTTGGAAAGGAGGTAGCATCACTGGGCTTCTCTCTTGACCAAGCCCAAGTTGAGTTCCAAAAACATAAGTATGAGTGAAACAATTTATGGGAGATGTTCAAGATCATTTACGTCATGGATCAGACCATATAAAACAAATTACCTTGAGAAATCCCCACCATTGCACACCTTACACATATAGAATATGGTGGTTTAATAAATGGATATTTAATAAGACCCTATAATTATAATTTTGTGTGTTATTTTATGTATAGAACAATGAATATACTTTTATTTTATTATTGATACATTGTAAATTATTTTTTAATCACAAATATTGTAGTGACCAATGTTTGATGTACATGGACATTACATATCACTTGCAGAAAACAAAATATATGACACAAATAGACACCCAAAGACCATTTTTGTTTAGTGTCTTTAGTAATGTGGAACATAATCTTCTAATCATGTTGAGCGATCTCAAACATCTCGCATAATGATATTTTCTTTTTTCATACCTAAAACATTCTTTACATCCTATTGAGAATGAAACATAGGAAGGGTGAGCTCAAATGATTAGTAAGGCTAATCATGTAAGAAATAAAACAAACCATATTCATATAAAATTAAAAAAATGAACAGAAAATTTAAATATCAAAATATTGAGCAATGACACAAATCATGGCAGTACGTAAGGAATAGATAATAATGGAAAATTTTTCATTTTAAAAATACATGGGAATAAAACATGGATTTACGGAAATCCATAATGTACATAATATGATATCAATAGTAGCCAAGGCATTTCTTCCAAGACCATCATAGCGGATGAAGTCCATTACGGAACTGGGTTTACTTGCCTTTCATATCACGGACCAAGATGGGATGCCATCTGACCCGACACCCACCCTAATCTGCGACATGGCTCGACGGGCATTCCCGATCCCCACGGGCTAGCAACAAGTGTTAGGAATCAAAATAAAACAAGAGGGAATGATTTACCCCAATAATAATAGGATAAAAAAATACAACATTGAAAGCACAGTAGAGCTAACCACAACTGAATCTCCATAAAATAACAATATGGTCCAATACTAACACAACTAAATAAAACTAACACTGAAAGAACCAGAAGATACAAAAACAAAATAAAACAACAAGCTACTAAAATGATCTCCATGTGACCTCTTGGTCACCTACTACCATAAGATCACCCAGCTCCATGAGATACTTGAACCATAAAAACCTGAACAAAATCTGAACCTGCAAAATAGTTCGGGTCTACCGACACCGAATGGTATAAGTAAGGTTTTTTCTAGACAACTCAGAAGGCAATCACGAAAGAGTCCATGTGTTTCCTTTCACAAAACAATCCATTAACACTAGTTTGAATAAAATATTATAAAAATAGTTTTTCTTTCTTTTTAGAAATAAACAAACTTCGTTCCATTTTTCTAAACAATACACACCATGTTTCCACATTAAAAATAGACCTTTCACTAAAAAAACAAATCAAAAACACCAGGTATATGCAGAAAATAAATAAACTGAACAAAATAAAATTTACTGCAGCATAAACTAAAAAAGAAATCTAGATAGTAACAATGGGTGATCCTAAACATCCTTAGAAGACCCCTAGACATATTAGGTTTTGGAACCACCTGCCGACGTATGGTGAAGCTCCTAAGTCTATAACCAACTGGCCTCCCTAACTGACCAATCCAGTGGAAAAGCCCACCTGGCCAAAAAAATCCAGGGGGTACCAACCCGCCTAATCGTGGTTGATCAGAAACAATCACTCGATCATCTAAAAGGAGCCCATGAACCCATAGTGGTGATAATAATATTGTGTAAGTATGAAGGCCCTCACACGCGTGACTTATCTCACCGCACTTGCCTACCCCAAACACGAATTCTTCCTATACATTAACCCATAAAGGGTTACCCTATATATTAGCGCCTAATAAATACACATTCAATCATTTCATATAAAAAAAGTGCCAACCTGGTCATCACGCCATTTAACATTCAAACCATTTCATAAAATGTTCAAAGATTCCCATCGGGAATTCACAATTTTTTTAATCAAATTATTTTCTAAAATCAACACAAAATATCACCTTTAAATGTTCAATGCCAAATGAGCCATCTATATTACGCACCCAAATACATTTACCAAAGTAGTTCCAAATCATTTCTAAAACCATTTCCAAGTATACAAACCCAAACATGCCATTATACCATTTGAAACCAACTATGTCCCAAAAATGCCCCACGGTTCAAATTTTAATGAAAAAAAAATAAATTTAAAGGCACATAAAATAAAAACACACTTTTTTATAAATAAAAGATCCATTTTAGAAGGAAGATAATTAAATTTAGAGAAGAGAAAACATTTTAGAAATCAAGGTTCATGTGTAACACCTTTTTTAAGTGTCATTTTCACTTGAATCCTCATCGATGTGTGCACCTAGTGCACACATGGATGTGAAAACACCCAATGAGACAATTTGAATATCCATTATAATACCCATGAACATTTTTACAGAAATACCACTTCCCTTTAAACAAACACAATGGTGACATCTCTCACAAACATTTCAAAAACCGAATGAACTTTTCCAAAACATTTCTATGTAAATAATCTAGGCATAAATAGGCTCCCAAAGCACATTCAGTGCCCTAATTCATGATTAAAATATTAAAATATATAAAACCAAGTCCAAAAAATACAACAAGGGATCAATTTCCTTTTTATAAAACAAAAGGAAGTTTTTCAAACACTTCTAAGGCACCAATACATAGACATAATCAAGGAATCCTTTCAGAAACTATTTTTATCAATTATAAAAAATATAAAAACAACACAATAAGTCAACTATATACATATGGAGGTTTGAATCATTTTTAAAAATTAATCTAAAACATTCAAGCATCAGGGGTTAGCAATGGAAAGAAAATCATGGAAACACCTACCTCAACCTTGTGTGGATGCGGTGAAACTTCATGGGAGGATAGATCTATGACCCACGGACCATTAACACACCCAATATCCAATGAAAAATGAACCAAACATAAACCCTTGACATTAGGGTTCATCCATGGATGGAAATATCCAAATAATACCTTAGAACAAAGAGGGTAAGAGAAGGAGAGAAGATTTGATGAAGGAAACATGAAGAATCACCAACTGTTCTTGATAAATTGACCCAAAATCACCCCAAATTGAAGTAGGAATAAGGGGGACACTCCCCTGGTCGATGCCCAATAGAGAGGGATTAATTTTGGAGGTGGAATTACCCAAATTATAGATCCACATCAAAGGTTATCATGCCCTCAAGTGACTGCACAATTTTTCTACATGGTTTGTAAAACTGTGCACAAAACGTGTGAGGGCTACTAGAAAACAGCTAAAACTTCACATGGTTAGGTTTCACGGTTTGGCCAGGCCGTTCTCAAACCGTGGGAGCCCAAAAATTTTCTAAAACCCCCAAATTACATCCCAAACACTATGGATGTTCACCCAAAGATCCCTGAATCTTTTAATACCCATATGGAGACACTGACGACATCATAAAATCTCCAACATTCCAATTTTATCCCACAACATTCTCAATAACCACGAATATGTCTAGAAGAAAAAAATACCACAAAAACACAAGGACTTTTGTCGGAAACCCAAGCTGAACCTCAACCAAAAGATCCATCATCGTGGAGAGAATAAAATAAAGGTGTATCTATTGTCGGGGTGTGACAATTCTCCCCCACCAAAGACACTTTCCGCCCCCATAAAGTCACCTAGACAAAATAGAACCATAGCTCAAGTCCATACTCGACAAAAACCAAAGGGAAACGCTGAACCTCGTGATAAGTATTTACTCCAAAAGTCACACCAGACCGATCAAGGAGAAACCATAATGCATGAATGAGACTTAGGGGAGAAAACAAGAGGGTTCTCCCCACCACAAGACCTTAAATAATAAAAACTGCATTTAAACCAAAAACAATACCCACACTGCAACTATGAACGAGATTTCAAGATTTTAAATTTCTGGGTAGCTCGAACGGTTTGGCCGCACGGTTCATTATGTCGTTCACCAACCATGCGTGAACTACTAGAATGAAGGAGAACCCCGCACGACATGGACACATGATTTCAAAATAGTGCGCCAAATCCTCTCCCTGAAAATGACACCAAGACACACGGTTATGTGTCTTACCGCATGACCGGATGATTACCGTTGAGTTGGTTCTATCTTCTTGGATAGTCTTGAACGGTTTCCACTAACCATGTGGTAACCATGCGGTAACTACTCTTCACCTGGAAAGATCTCCCAAAAACTCCAAAAAAAACTCTCTAGGCTCAAACTTGTACTCCCATGCAAAAGACTGACACTACCGGCACTGAATCAAGGAACCTCCCAAACGACCCAAACACACAATAAACCAATTTTACAAAATTCAAGAATCTACAAACGATCATTTCCAAATGCTAAAACCACAACTGGCCTACAAAAAGTCATGACACACTCAATGGAGAATGAAATTTTTCAAAGGCCACATTCTGATAGACACAACATTTTTTGTTACTAGAGATCTAGTTCACCGCACTATTACCAAAATGGGTTAACTTTCAATATAAAGGAAACAAGAAAAAGTAGATGGTAAACATTTCCATCCTCCGCAGAAAAAAAACTAGGTTGGGTTTCACACACCTTTGTCACTCCTGACTGTGTGTGAGATTCACCACAGGACCTGTGGTTGGGTCTCTGATGGCTGAAGCATCTCCTCCCTCACAGTCAAGAAGCACATCCTCCAATCAATACTTATTTCTCAAACAACACCCCCTAGAGAACATATTCAAATTCCCCCAATAGACACAACAGTGAAAAGTCTTCAAAGGAATAAAACAAGATGGCTTTGAGTGACCAAATCGGACATACTAGAAACATATAAGAAAACAGTCTAAAGATCTGGAATCCAGATCCAACAAATGATGTTTTTCAGAAAGCAGTTTCCCTGGCACAATCTACTCGCCAGATAAAGAAGATTCACGAGAACTAAAAACCACTGGTTTCATCCCCAAAACGAGCTCATCTATGAATGCCTCATATACCAACAACTCAAAATAGGTTTCACTGGATGAGAGCACATTCTCTGTAATATTTGGATGAAGACCCTAGACAAATAGAGGGTCCTTCATCAGATCCTCCAATTCTACTTCCAAAGAGAATGGAACCAGCTCTCTAAAATGGATAACATAAAACATTACAAATCATTGTCCTTACTAAACATTCTACAACTCAGCCACCTTGCTCTACATTACCTCCTCCGGTATGAACCGTTGGATTAATGTGGCCCCAAACACCTCCCATGACATCTCACCTTCCGTCGATAGTGGATAAACCAACCCCCACTAGTCCAATACTGGAACCTAAAACAAACTTTTAAATGCACGGACTCTAATAGCATCAAGAGTTCCCAATGACGTAAAACCATGCTCGAATTCCACACCGCACTGCACAACCTCAGGGGAATCTCAATCAGCATAGGAAAAAGGCAAAACATGTGAAGGAAAAGGAACTGGGCAAGACTCATTATGAAATATGGGGACCTTTCTGGGCAGCATTTCTGAACAACACAAAAATTGCATACCAAATCCAACATCAATCAGAGGAAAAAAATAGAGGAACACCTCAAATCAAAACCACATGGCTCAAAATCCTAGTAAAAACAAACAAAAACCAAATTTCATTTTTCAAAAACCGTCATTTTCCTATTAAAACTCAAAAATGCCTTCTTTCAAGGCTAATTCACAAATACCAAAAACAAATTTTTCAAGGAAAAAAAACAAATTTCTGAAATCATTTTCACATTCAAACCCACTTTAGGAAAACCATTCCAAACCATTAACTCGAACACCCAACCCATGGTATCTTATGAACCATTACATGTGTGTCAATATATCTCCAATAAGTTGTTCCATTATGCACATCCCACATATTCCCACACACATGTCAATGTCCTTAAGAAATACCAAGGGCGACATTCCATTCACATTCTCAAACCCAAAACACCTTAAATGTTTCAAAACCCACTTTACCAATTTAATCCCACTTGATAGAATGAACGTTCATTTAAATTATTTTCTATTTTAAAATAGTCTATCATTTTCAACAGACTCACATAAACAAATATCAAATCAAAACACAACCAACGAAAAACTACAAGACAGAGAGACTAGTGTCTCTGCCTAACCCGGCAACATGGTGGTGAGAAATGCACCAAGTAAGTCATAACACTACGAGGGCCTTAAACGGGGAACTTGGAAATCACATGGGTCACCAACACATGTAAGGCCACAACATCACCCAACTTTCCTCCATTTTTATCCCTCAATTCCAAAACAACACAGGACAAAAGACTCAATCCTGGACTTCCCCCGGTGACTCGAGATTCAGAACAGTCAAGGGTTCATGACACCCTCCCCGCACCTACCTCCTGAGTCATGACAACCCTAGTCTCCATCTACCGGACACCCCAAATATAAATAACCTCCTCTAATACCATTTTCTCATGAACCAAGCTGGGATTTCATCTAACACGATACCCAACCCGGTCCACAACATGTCCCTAAGGGCGTTCCTGATCCCCACAGGCTGCCAACAAGTGGCAGGCATCAAAATAAAACAAGAGGAACCGATTTATCCCAATAATAATAGGATCAACAAAATACAACATTGGAAACACAATAGAGCTAATCAAAACTGAATCTAAATAAAATAACAATCTGGTCCAATACGAATACAACTAAATTAAACTAACACTGAAAGAACTAGAAGATACAACAAAATAAAACAACTATCTACTAGAACAATATCCATGTGACCTTTTAGTCACCTCCTACAATATGACCACCCTACTCCATGAGGTACTCGAACCAGAAAAACCAGAACAAAATTTGAACCTGCAAAAGAGTTTGGTTCTACTGACACTGAATGGTAAAAGTATGGTGTGAGCTAGACAGCTCAATAGGCAATCACCAAAGAGTCCATGTGTTTCCTTTCCCAAAACAATCCATTAAAACTAGTTTGAAAATAATTCTATAAAAATAGGTTTTCGTTCTTTTTATAAATAAACATACTTCATTAGCTTTTTACAAACAATTTACACCATTTTTCCACAATAAAAATAGACTTTTCATTTAAAAAAAATCAACAACACCAGGCATATGGTTAAAATAAATAAACTGAACAAAAGAACATTCAATATAGTAGAAATTAA
Source organism: Viscum album (assembly GCA_963277665.1). Classification (NCBI taxonomy): domain Eukaryota; kingdom Viridiplantae; phylum Streptophyta; class Magnoliopsida; order Santalales; family Viscaceae; genus Viscum; species Viscum album. The sequence goes on along the minus strand of OY728129.1, from coordinate 405,040,924 downwards.
AATGAAATCCAAATAGTAACCATGGGTGATCCTAAACATCCTTAGAAGACCCTTGGACATACTCGGTTTTTGAACCACCTTCCAGCATTTTGGGAAGCTCTTAATTCTAAAACCAACAGGCCGCCCTAACTGACCAATCTAGTTGAAAATCCCACCTAGCCTAACAAACTCCAAGGGGTACCAACCCGTATAATTGAGTTTGATCAGTAATTGTCACTTGATCATCTAAAGGATGCCCAGGAACCCATGGTGGTGATAGTAATATTGTGTAGGTAGGAAGGCCCTCGCACGCGTGACTCATCTCACCACACTTGCCTACCCCAAACATGGATGATTCCTATACATTCACCCATAAAGGGTTAGCCTAGCTAAGAGCTCCCCACAAATACGCATTCGATAATTCATATCATCAAATTTCCAACTGGGCCGTCAAGGCATTTAACATTCAAAACATTTCATAAAATGTTCTATGTTTCCCACCGGGCATTCACATTTTTTTGAATCACATTATTTTCTAAAATCAACACAAAAAATCACAATTAAATGTACAATTCTAAACAGTCCATTAATATTACGCACCCAAATACATTTACCAAAGTAGTTCCATATCACTTCTAAAACCATTTCCAAGTATACAAAGCCAAACATTCCATTTGACCATTTGAAACCGACTCTGTCCCAAAATGCCCCACGGGTCATGTTTTAACGAAAAAAAAAATAAATTTAGAGGAACATAAAATACTAACACTGTTTTCATATATCAAAGATCCATTTTATAAGAAAGTTAATTAAAGAGAGAGAAGAGAAAACATATGAAAAATCAAGGTTCTTGTGTAACACAATTTTTTAAGTGTCATTTTCACTTGAATTCTCTTCCATGTGTGAACCTAGTGCATATATGGATGTGAAAACATCCAATGAAACCATTTGAAGATCCATAATAATACCCAATAACATTTTTACAAAAATACCACTTCCCTTTAAACAAACACAATTGTAACATCTCTCACAAACATTTCAAAAACCCAAAGAACATTCCCAAAACATTTCTCTGTATATAATAAAGCCATAAATAGGCACACAAATCACATTAAATGCTCTAATTAATGTTTCAAATAATAAAATATATAAAACCAAGTCCAAAAAATACAACAAGGGATCAATTTCCTTTTTATAAAATAAAAGGCATTTGGTCAAACACTTCCAATGCACCAACACATAGACATAATCAAGGAATCCTTTCAAAATTTATTTTTAACAATTGTAACCAACATAAAAACACCACAATAAGTTAAATATTATACATAAGGAGGTTCTAATCCTGTGTAAAAATTAATCTAAAAAATTAAAGCATCATGGGTTAGAAATTGAAAGGAAAATCATGGAAACACCTACCTCAACCATGCGTGCATGCGATGAAACTTCATGGGAGGAGAGATCTATGCCCCACCGACCATTCTCACACCCTAGATCCAACGAAAAACGAACCAAACATAAACCCTAGACATTAGGGTTCGTCCTTGGATGGAAATCCCCAAAGAAAACCATAAAACAAAGAGGGTAAGAGAATGAGAGATGATTTGATGAAGGAAACATGAAGAACCGCCAACATTTCTTGATAAATTGACAAACAATCTCCCAAAATCAAAGTAGGAATTAGAGGGAGGTTCCTATGGTCGATTCCCAATAGAGAGGGAATCATTTTGGAGGTGGAATCACCCTAATCGAAGTTCCACGTCAAACGTTATAAATCCCGCAAGTGGTTGAACGGTTTTGCTGCACAGTTTTTCAAACCAAGCTCAAACCACACGAGGGCTTCTTAAAAACTCCTACAACATCACATGGTTAGATCGTACAGTTTTTTCAGGCTATGTTCAAACTGTGCGACCCCAAAAATTGGCTAAAAACTCCCAAATTACATCCCAAACACTAGGGATGTTCACACAAAGATCCTTGAATGTTTTAAACACATATAGAGATACTGACTACATCATTAACTCTCCAACATTCCACTTTTATCCTAAAACATTCTCAACAACAAAGAATGTGTCTAGAAGAAAACAAATACCACAAAAACATAAGGAATTATGTATTACACCCATGATGAACCTCAACCAAAAGATCCAACATTGAGGAAAGAATAAAATAAAGTAGTATCTATGGTCGGGTGTGACAATTCCATCCATGTATTACTGAACTAGATTTACTGTCCATTCCATCCATGTCTATCCCATGAGATATAAATATGTAACCAATGAATTGAAGGGAGATATATGTCTCACCCATCTCAGAATGAAATCATTCATACATGTCCCACAAAATAAAAATAAATCATTCCTCATAACCCAACGAATAAAATGCATTTCATAAAAATCATCCCATTATAAAATAATCCATATTAAATAATGGATATCATTTCATTATAAAAAGAATCAAACCATGTAAAGAATATGAAAATTGAACTTGAAAAATATCTATATTAAATTATGTAATCTTATATGGGAAATAGTTTTGAAAAAAAGACTTGAAATTAATTCTTGAAGAAAATATACTTTCTTCTTCAAAATCAATTTATTTTCTCAAAATGTTGTGAAATTTTAAAATAAAAGTTTTTTTAAAATAATCATGATATATTGAAGATGATGATTCATGGAAATAGGGTGTTATTAAACCATAAATATCTTTTCATTCTGTATATGTTAAAAAACACTATCCTCATACTTTTTCCAAAAAAGTCAAAAAGTACCTTGTAAGGTAAACATATGAAAGATTCCTAATATAACATGCGGTAAAACTAAAAAAGGGAAAAACAACATTAATAATACACTTAATAATATTTAACATTTTATGAAAACATTTTTAGAAAACATGAATATGAATGGGAAATATAACCCCAGTAAATACTTACAAAAAAACAATCTTAGATAAGAACGCGATTGGAATAATTATCGCTTACATTAGGTTCGATATGCAGTGTACGTTTCTGGAACTCCTATAAAATTATTTAAATAGTATCATTTAGTTATTATAAATAATATTCATTTATATGATATCATATATTGTCTTATTCTTATTTGTTTATTAGTAACATTTCATTGTTACTCGTTATTTGGGTGTAAATTGCTTTATGTTATTATGCATGTTCCATCGAATAAATTCTTATTCATATTTTCAGTTTATTGTTATATCACTTACATAAGGGAATTAGTATAATATATATCATATTAATTCATTCAATTCATTCAATTCATTTATATAATCATTCTTCAATGAAGATCATGTAGAATGAATCACATCACATTAGTGAGATGGTAGGTCGTACGTACCCACAAGTGACGATATCATTTCCATGATTGTGGAATTATATTGAAGTGTATGTTGTATAATATTTAATAATAAATATAATTTTACAATAATAATACAGTGTTATTTCTTCTATCATTATATACATCCAGGTATTCCAGTGATGAAAAATAGATTACACCACAGCATGGAGACGATAGATCGTAAGTACACACGCGTGGGGACTTCATTTTTCATAGGATGGAAAGAAGATGGAATATGGCTGTTTCATATTCATAATAACATATAAGTATACATTTGATACTGGAGTTATTACTTAATAATTAAACAACTTATGTAGAAGATGTAGAAGAATTAAGAAGTTTGAAAGAATTGGTAAAGTATATTACCTCTTCTATGATGTGCCTCTTCTAAACCTCCTCTTAGGGAACTAATGGTTGTATTTTAAGAGTACCAAAACTTATAGTATCTTATTAGGGTTGGGTATAAGATAAATGGATAGGTTTTGGACGATTTTTAAGGCTCAAAATAGATTGAAGAGAAGAGGGGGGAGGTTTCCTTTTATAAGAGATGAGAGGGTCACTTTTGGAAACCTATAAAATATTAATTTATAATAAAATCAAACCCCACATAAAAAACCCAAAAATTACTCAAAATAGAAGATGATATGAGAGAGGGTTTCAATATAATCAACCAATAATATTTACAAATTTTTTTAATTTATTTTAGACCTTATCATTTTTATTTATCTTTATTTAATCTATTTAATGTTATTTGTGGTAGTCATATTCTAAATTTTAAATGGTTATAAATAATTAAACATGTGTTGTGATTTTTTCATAACTGGATACATTATGACATTTTAGACCATATAAATTTCAATTTTTATTTTTTAAAAATTTTGCAGATTTTTGAATATGTTATTTTTATAAAATACCAATCGTGTAAATTTTGACACTACATGTTTATTTGAATTTAAATAATATACAAACATAAGAAAGATTAAAAAAATATTTAATATATTCATAACATGTCGTAGTAATATATAAAATTCATGGATCACATTAATTAGTTCATATAATATTTATTTTAATATTTTTAAAACCATTTATTTGATATTTCCATTGATAAAATAATTACTATAACATTTTTGTATAACTATTTAATATAATTATTTTTTGCAAAAAAATTAAAGTAAAATACTATGATGAACATAAATATAAAAGATTTCATAAGAATACATTCAGTTGAATTTATATTGTAAAAACCCCAACATTTAAAATATTATATTTATTAAATTATGAAGGTGAAAACTTTGACATCATTTAAAATAAAATAATAAAACTATCATAATAACTTTTACAAGGATCGAAAAGATCAACCAGTAGACAATTGGATGATTTTGGTTTCGATATACTCTACCAATAAGTTTTAGTCATGTTTTTGGGCCTTTTATGGGTATTATTATTTTAATAAAATCTATATTGTTGATTTTTCACGAAATAAATAATTTATGAATCATTACTATATAATCTATTAAGGAAATTATATATTTTATAAAAATTACAAATAAATTACCATGATGAAGAAAAAAAAATTCATTAAAATGTGTATTTATAATTTACTTTATATTCTGTATAACCTTATAATACAAAAAAATTATTTTTAAAGATTGAGTGAGACATATTTCACATTCCATTAAATAAAATAAATTAATGGTCTTAATCTCATCCAATTGGGTTCCAATATATTTCATTTTGACTCAAGTATGGTTTAATGAGAAATATAATCATCCAATTATTATAAGAAAACTATTAGGGAAATTTTATAATATTAATTTTACCCTTAATTACCTGATTTACCTTTAACAGTGGTAAATAAAATTTACTGTAGTTACTATTCATAATGTCTAAATATAAACGTTATCAATTTAAAAAAAAATGTAACTCCTGATTACAAATATGAAATCAATTTTTACAAATTCAAAACACAGAAGATGGAGTAATTAAATTAAAATTAATCATGTTGTCAAACAAACTAGTTTTCATTTAAAACATTGCAAAAGATAGAAATTTTTTTTCCTATGGATTCAATGTAAATTTAATGATAATGACATAAATAATATTAAATGGTAAAAATATATTCTATTTTTATATTTAAAACCACTCAAAATCATACTTTAACCATTTAAATTATCTTGATGAAAAAAGTTGTTTTTAATTAAAATTTAGCATACTTTTACTATTCATCAAAATATAGATGTTATCAAAAAATATCCAAATTATATTTTTATATCCTTATTGAAATTAATAAGTTTATTTTGTCATATTGAACTTAAAAATGTGTCAAAAACTATATTTAATGTGGGTGTGCCATCAAAACGCGTCAAATCTGCATTTTTTGAAAAATATTTATTTTATCAAAAAAAATATTTTATTCTCATACCATGTTCTAGAAATCTATAAGATGAATGATAAGGTTAAAAAATTAAAACTTTTTTACATATTGTTCATAATTTCTAGTTAATAATAATATTATAATAATATATCATTGTTTTAGTGAAACTCTATATTACGTACAACACAAGATATCATGGAAGGTCGCTATTATGTGCAATGAAAGCCAAGTAATTATTTGCATGTAGTGAATACTTCCTTTGTTATTAGGTATAACAGAATCCAAACATAGTTCTTTTATATATTGAAAAAAATCAATCCTCAATGTTTCATTAAATAAATTATATATAACAAACTTGAAATTGTGTGTAACACAAGCCAAATATATTGTTGCATATACTGCAAGCTAATACGATGTTGGGTATAGCGCAAGATAATCTTGTTGTAGCGAACAATAGAAGATATCAAAAAAATTAAAAAGAATATATCACATAAAATCTATGTGTGTTACATTCTACCCCACCTAAAATTAATTTCACCATCGATATTCTTCAGGGTAATATATGGTTTAATACATGAATGTTTCTTTCATAGAAACCCACATCGTATAAGGGAATACTAAAACTTAATTTTAAAAAGTAAACCAAGAAACATAATGGTAACCCAAAATAAGTCATCATTGGGTTTCCAAACTGGAGAACACAGTTGAAAACATGGATATGGAAGATAAATATAACCATCATGTTCTGATGGAGTGTGGTAGAGAACATGTATAAGAAAAAGAAAAAAAATCACAGAGCCATAAATTTGTGATGATCTGAGGTTCCATCTGATTCATTGGATATAAGGGTACTTGGATAACATTTTTGGTTTTCAAGATAATTTCACTAATGTTGAATAATTTTTTCATATGAATAAATAATTATTTGATTTTGGTACAATATCAATGATGGTCATGCCTTAAACAATTTCCACTACACCTCGTAAAGAAATGAAGTTGAATTTGTCATTCGTGAAGTTTTAGAAAATCATGTGATAGAATTATAGGTCATTCCATATATCTCAAAAAAAATTAAAACATGTTAGCCTAATACTCCCAACAGTGAGATAATAAATTAATCTTAACATGAAAAATAACTTATACTATCCTTAAATGATTAAACATTACAATCATTCCAAAAACTAAAAATATAAAAATTTAGAAGGAGGTGAACTAAATATACTTAACATTTTTCTCCCATTTCTCATTAGGTAGTTCTTTTTTGTCACGTTCGAATCATATAAATACCTTAATTATTTATTCTCTTGAAACATGAATTACCATATTACTTTAGTGAAAACACGGATGCTATCAAAATTTCACTCTTTCGACATACCAAAATCCCAAAAATTATATATACTCAAACCATGATATGACTTTGTCTTTATTACAATCATGTTCTCATTAATACTATAAAGAATATTATTTTCTTCTTATTCATCCAGTATGCGCACATCATCTGCTTTCCAAAAAAAATTCAATCTCTATTCATGATTATCGGAACTATATAATTATTGAAAACCACAATAAACCAATACATATATATTATAATATTGCATAATACTATAAATGAGATTCTAAAATACTATTTTGGAATCCCGTTACAGAAACACTTAATTATTCCTCTACTTCATTGTCATACTAAAACACGCCAATAGTGATCGCTTATGACTTACCTTTATCATTTTCCTTAAGAGGTTGTTGATGTCGATCATCATTAACCCTTGGATTCAGTCAATGGTTTGCATAATGCCCCATTTCATTGCACCTATAGCATTGAAGTTTTGGTGGTGTGTTATTTGTAGTGTTTTCTCTATACACATCATTAGCTTCATTTTTCCCATTACATAGGCACTCAACAGCTTTATAACCTTCTTTTCCACACATAAATCTTTTTCTATTCCCTTTAAGAAAATTTGCAACATTCCTCTTTCCACACTATCAGCATAGTGAAACATTCATCTTCTTTTCACCATTGTTTTGAGATTTTTCCTTGAACTCCATCTTTCATTTCCTGTCAAAACCATTAGATGGATATGTAACAACAACTTATAGTTCTACGTTGATAGCACAACACACAATATCTTCATAAATACAGAAGTCTCTTATATCTAATGACCTTCAAAGACATGGTTTTAAGCCACTGAAGAATCGATGAACATTACTTTCAGGTTGGATGATAAAGCGAGATTCATCACTTGAAAGCCTCGTAAAATTCACTTTGTATATACCAATAGATTCATCATCCATTTTATTAAGATCAAGGAACTAATTTTCCTTATTCATTCAAAGAATATTAATAAAGTACTTATTGAAAATTCAGTTCATAAACTCACTCCATTCATTGGATCCAATTTCATCTTCGGGACTGGTATTCATAATTAGAGTCCACTAGTGGTGTGCTTCACCTTTTAAACAGTAAACACCCTGAATGAATTTTTCATGTTATGAACAAAAATTTATAGAAAATATCATTATAATGGTACCCTTCCATTGTTCAGTAACAAGTTGATCAGAATACCCATTGATAGAAGGTTGATGTTTCCTCATGAAGTAATCAATAGAATATTGTTCCCTTCTCTTCTCATTTGGAAGTACAGAATGATTCATAGATTTTATAAGTAAAGTAATAATATTTTTTACTCCATCTCCCATGTCATTTGGTTATTTATAATAAAAATAATTTCATATCCTAGTGAATTGAACATTAAAATGGTTCCTTCGAGTTCCACCCATTATCTAAAACCCTAATAGAATAGTGTGAGAGGAAAAAATCATACTAGAAAAAAAATTATCTTGGGGGAGTACAAGAAATCTATAACATCACGGGTTTAATATTAGGTTTTTCATGATCATTATCATAATTATAGGATTTTAAACTATATTTTTCTTATCCATATGGATATCCCTATGCATACCTTAGAAATATCTATAGGGATATCAATAATGTTTTCGCATCCCTGATTTCAAAGGTTCATAAACCTTCGCTCCGATACCTACTGTAGAGACCCATGCTTGGTGTACAAATAAACTACATTTATTTTTTGGAAAAAAATAATAAATGACACAAATAGATGCCCATAGAAATTGTTAGTTTAGTTTCATTTCAAACTCGAAACATAATCTTCTAATCATAGTGAATGATCTACACTATCTCTTATAAAGATATTCTCTTTTTATTTTCATACCTAAAACATTTATTTATATCATGGGAAGAATAAAAAAATAAAGCATGAGATCAAATTCTTATTATGGGTAATAATGGGGGAAATAAAACAAACTATATTCATTTGAACCTAAAAACATGAACAAAAAATTTAAACATCAAAATCTTGAGCAATGAAACAAATCATGGAAGTACATAAAGCATAGATCATAAAAGAACATTTTCCATGATAAAATTTCATGGTAATAAAACATGGATTTATGGAAAAACCTAAATCACATTATATGATTTCTATAGTAGCCAAGGCATTGCTTCCAAGCCCATAATAGCTAACGTAGTCCATTACTGAACCAGGTTTATTTGTCGATCCAGCCCTGTATTACTGAACTAGATTTACTTTCATTTCAAGCCATGTCTATCGCATGAGAAATAAATCCCAACATAATTCATTGGATTTAGATATAGGTCCCACCCATCTTATAATGAAATCATTCTTATGTGTGACACAAAATAAACATAAATCATTCATCATAACTAAATGAATAAAATGGGCTTCATAAACATCATCCCATTATAACATAATACATATACAACAATGGATATCATTTAATTATAAACAAAATCAATCTATGTAAACAATAGGTACATTACACCTAAAACATAACCATATGAAAGAATTTCATCTTATATGGGAAATAGTTTTGATAAAACACTTGAAATGAATTCTTGAGGAAAATATCCTTTCTTCTTCAAAATCATTTACTTTTCACAAAATGAAGTTCAATTTTCAAAGAAATTTTTTTTGAATAATAATGAAATATTGCAGAGTAAGATTCAGGGAAATAAGGCATTATTAATACATATAAATTCATTCAATTCATTTACGTTAAAAAAATCCACCTCATACTTTTTCCGGAAAAGTCAAAAAGTACCTCTTAAGGTAAAAAAAAATATTCCTTCCATACCATGTGTTAAAAGTAAAAAAAGGGTAAAAAGGAATTTGAACATTCATGGAAGAATAATAAACATTTTATGAAAAAGATTTTAGATAACACGGAGATCAATGATAAATATAAAACCATTAAATACTTACGAATTAATAATCTGAGATAAGAATGAGATTGGAATAATTATCCCTTACCTTAGGTCCGATATACTTTGTACGTATCTGAACATCCTGTATAATGATTTAAATAATATCATTTACTTATTATAGAATCACAAGCATTTTTATGATATCATATATGGTCATAATCTTACTTGTTTATTAGTAAAATTTCATTGTTAATCGTTATTTGGGTGTTAATTGCTTTATGTTATTATGCATGTTTTGTAAAATAAATTAATATAAATATTCTTAAGTTAAAGTTATATCATTTTAATAATGTTATTAATGTAATATAAATCATAATTATTTATTCAATTCCTTTATATAGTCAATCTTCGATGAAGATCAGGTAGAATGAATAGCATCACATCATAGAGACGGTAGGTATTACATAAGCATGAGCAACGATATCAATCCCATGATTGTGGAATTTTATTGAAGTGTATAGTGTATAATATTTCAGAATCAATATAATTTTACAATAATCATATGTAGTTTTTTCTTCAATAATTATACACATCCATGTATACTGGGGATGAAAAACAAATTACACAATGGCCTGGAGATGGTAGGCTGTACGTATGAACATGTGGTGATTTCTTTTTTAATAGGATGAAAAGAAGATTTAATGTTGTTGTTTCATTTAAATAATAAGATATCAGTACAGAAATTATATTTTAGTTATTATTTAATAATTAAACAACTCATATAGAGGAAGTTGAAGAAGAATGATTTCTGAAAAAATAGGTAAAGAATAATACCTCTTCTTCAATGTGCCTCTTCTAAACCTCCTATAAGGGCACAAAATATGGGCATTAAAGAATGCCATGACCTATAAAATGTTCTTATGGAAGTGTATAAGGTAAATAAATAGGGATTTTCTGATTTTAAAGGCTCAATGTAGAGTTAAGAGAAGAGGTAGGAGGTGCCATTTTATAAGAGTGTTGATGGGCACTTTTGGAAACCTCTAAAATATTTATTTAAAATAAACTCAAACCCCAAAGAAAAACCACAAAAATAACTCATCTTTTTAATATGAGATTCTATAGGGTTTCAATCTCATAAAAAAATAAAATTTAGACATGTTTGAAATTTATTTTAGACCATATCATTTTGATTTATCCTTATTTAATATATCTAATTTTATTTGATGTAATAATATTATAAATTTTAAATGGTTGTAAATACTTACTTTTTTATTGTGAATTGTAAATAATTGGATTAATTATTCAATTTTAGACCATATAATTTTCAATTTTCAATTTTTAAATATTTTTGTGATTTTTAAATATGTTACTTTTATAAAATACCAACAGTGTCGATTTTGACACTATTCATTTTTTTGAATTTAATAAAATCCAAACCGAAGATAAATTCAAATAAAAATATTTAATAGATTTATAACATGTATTATTCATATATTAAATTTTTGGATTATATTAATTAGTTCATATAGTATTTATTTTAATATTTTGAAAACCATTTATATGATATTTCTCTTGATAAAATAATTTCTACTACATATTTTTATAACTATTTTATATACTTATTTGTTTCATGAAAAATAAAAAAAAAACTATGATAGAAATAAATCTAATTAATTTCATTAGAATTATTTTAGTAGAATTTATCTTCAAAAAAATACAACATTTAAAATGTTATTTTTATTAAATTATAAAGGTGACAACTTTTACATCATTTACAATAATATAATATAAGTGTCATAATCACTTTTATAAGGCTCCAAATGACCTAAATGATGACCCTTGTAAGCTTATAGTTTAGATATACTCGACCAATAGGTTTTATTCATGTGACTGGTCCTTTTTATGTGTATCAATATTTTAATAAAAACTATATTCTTGATTTATGACTAAAAAATAATTTCTCCATCATTAATGTATAAGATATTAAGGTAATTATATATTTCATAAAATTTACAAATAAATTTCCATGATTAATAAATAAAGTTTAGATTTCAAATGAGTATTTATAATATAATGTATATCCTATGAAACCTTATATTAAAAATAATTTAATTATTAAAGATTGAGTGAGACAGATTTCACTTTCCTTTAAATAAAATAAATTAATGGTCTTAATATCCTCCAAGTGGTTTCCAATAGATTTCATTATGAAAAAAGTATGTTTTAGAATGAAATATAATCATCCAATTATATTAAGAGACGTATTAGGGTTATTTTGTAATATTATTTTTACCCATAATCACATTATTTACCTTTATCTATGGAAAATAAAAACTACCATAGTTACTTTTCAAAATATATAATAATATAAGTTACCTATTTACTGAATTTGGAACACATGATTCCGTATATGGAATCTATTTTTCAATATTCAAAACACTGATGATGCAGTAATTAATTTAAAATTAATCCTATTTCCGAAAACATGGATTTTGTTTAAAACATTGCAAAATATTGAAATGTGTTTACCTATGAATTCAATGTAAAATGAATGATAATGACATAAATTATATTAAATGGTAAAAATATATTCTATTTATACATTAAAAATAGTCAATATTATAATTTAACTATATAAACTATCTTGATGAAAACCGTTTTTAATTAAAATTCACCATATTTTTACTACTCATCAAAATATGAAATTTATTAGAAAAATATCAAAAAAAATTTATCCAATGTCAATTTTTATATCTTGGTTAGAATGAATAAGTTTATTGTTTCATACTGAACTTATAAAACTGTCAAAACTAGATTTAATGTGGGTGTGCCATTAAAAGCTGACAAAAATGCATTTTTTAAAAAATATTTATTTTATCCGAAAAAATTATTTTGTTCTCATAAAATGTTTTATAAATGTGTAATATTAATGATAATGTAATAAAATTCAAAATGTGGTTAATAATATTCATAAAGGATAGATCATAATAATATTATAATAATATATCATTATTTTAGTGAAACTCGGTATTGCGAACAACACAAGCTATCAAAGAAGCTCTCTCTTATGTGTAATGAAATCCAAGTAAGTTTTGTGTGTTATTAATGCATCCTTTGTCTTTTCATATAATAGAATACAAACATATTTCTTTTATACATTTAAGTAAAAATATACCTTCAATGTTACATGAAATAAATTCAATATAACAAACTTGAAATCGTGTATAACACATGCAAGTATTTGTTGCTTATACTACAAGATTATACGGTGTTGCGTATAGTGCAAGATAATCCTGGAGTAGCATATAACAAGGGATATGAATGAAATTAAAAATAATATATCGCATAAAATCTCGGTGTGTTACAAATAGAATTTTTATGGTTAATATTCAAAATCAATAATGAAATATATTTTTTTAGTAATTAATGGTATTATTAATTAAATAAAATTTTAATAAAATAATATTATTAAATTAATTTTTTTAAATATAAATGATCATATATTTTTTATAATATCAATTGCACTTTTTATTTAGGTTTGGAAATAGTTTTTTTGTCAAAACCCATCAATTTTCAATAATTATCGGTTTCTTTTTAAAAAATGAATATTTTGATATTTATAAAACTATATAGATAAAAAAATATCAATTTTAGAATCATAATATAAAAATTATACAATGGTGAATTTATCATAATTTTATAATACAGTGGAATTTTTGGGTAAAAACTCAATATCGTATAAATAAAATATGTGTTTTACCCAAAATTATGTAACAAATAAAATAATGGGTACTATTTTCCCAATATATGTTTTCAAATTAAAATAACTCAATTTTATATTTATTTGAATTAGTTTATAATTCCTTAGTGAATCCTCCAAAGTGTATAATATATATTATGATTTTAAATTCATTTCTTTGAGGGTGTGACTCACCACCACATATGCAAAGATATTATTTTAATATGATCGGACACTAGAATTATAAAATAATGCTTTTCACTCCTATTTGGAAAAAAACATGGGCAAAACCCATGAAATTTTTTGTGGGTTTGAATATTTAATTATATATATTCCAAAACCTATATTTGAAAAATATTAAAGAATTCCTATCTAATTTCTTATATAAACTCAACCAATATCCCACTTATCATCACTAATGATCCTAGGAGAACGTCTCTATTATTCCATACAATCATTATAATCCTCCCTAGGCACCCTAAGCTCTAATGAATCCCCTCTTCAAGCTTTTTAAGTCACACATTCAAGGAAGGGATTTCACTGTTCTCATTTTTATTGAAGCTACCCGTTAACATTATGCTTCTTAGGTTCCATATTTATATGTTGGGTTATGATGTTACACAACCCCCATACATTAAATTATATTCATATATGAATGTATCTTTCATCACTCTCATCAATACTCCTATTATCAATTAAGAACACCTGTTACTATGTCAAAATTTAGTAAGGGATCCTCACATTCCTTCCTTCCTCATTTTTCAATATTTCATTATATTATGATACCCTATTATTTTAAATTAAAAATGTTGGGGAATGATTTAAAAACAAATAAATACATACCTACATATGTTTTAATGATGATATACACCATTCTATCTCATCAATCCCTTCCATGTAACCCTGTTTCCATGCCGAAATTTCATAAGAGATATTCTATTTCTCCACTTTCTTCAAGTTTATTTATTATTTCACACCATATATTTCAAAATTACATATGTTGAGACATGTATTTATATTAACCAATTACTATTAATTTAATTTATATATTATTATAGTCCTCTTTCCTTCTTATCAATAATTTTTATGAATATTTATAACACCGTTCTGCTTCTAGAATTGAACACCTACATTCCATGCCAAAATCATCCTGTAGTGAATACCATACGCAATTATCTATCAAGGGTATTATTAATTATGAATATAAACATTTTTATTAAATACATTCATTTATATTTTCAACATTCATTTTCCATTTAACAAATGATGATCTTGAATGAATCCTGGTTTTATGATCTATGTGACACAATTCAGCATGATATTAAAATGATTAGGAAGGGTGCTCCCTGAATGTGGTCCCATGTATTGGTTAATGTTTATTATCATGATATTTCAGGTTCAATGAGGGTTTACTCGTGGAAGTTCAAGTGAAATTATGTTTTACTATGGATAATCCATGTGTAACGAGCCTTCGCCCATGATAATATAATATTGTATGTTGTTGCATCATTTCCACGATTGGATAATGATGTTATATCATGACTTTATGTTCATGTTTCTATTGTTCTCAATTTATATTCTTATATACTAACATGTATTGTATTCTTCCTATTTTGAATTTCTTTAATCTCTTAACAGGATTTATATCTCACCTATTTTTTATGTAGGTCCTCGGGTTATCCCATGTAGTATTAATTATGAAAGAATGAGTTGGTCATGTCCAAGAAGATTGAAATAGAGATGTTGTATTTCATTTTTTAAGTTGTGATGTAATGTTCATATCTTCCCAATACACTAAAACCATCGATCCTAAGAGTTTTCATTTTTGAAAGTTTCTGTTCGAAATTATGTTTAAATGTGTAATAAATAGAAGGGTTATTATTATTGGTATTAGAGGATAAGTTTAGTAATTTTTTTTAGGATTATAAAAACATAGTGAAATCCTATGGGATAAGACTATTTATAAGAAAAGCAACCCAAAATTTTTGTGGGTATAGAATAGTTGGTTTATCACACAAATAAAACCTTGTATATATATAAACATGTAGAGGTGGATCTAGGACAGATGTATCTAGGGGTAAAACCCAAAAACATAGCTTTGAGATAGACTCGAATGGGAACTGGTGCAAGAAAACGGGCCTTTCTACACTTTTGGTTTGACACTCCCGGTGGATTTTATTTGTTAAATTCATTAGCTTAGTATGTACCATTATTAAGGGAATAAAATATTCACCCAAGAATATATGTTTAGATTTAGATCAAAGATTATATAGATTTATGCCTATAAATTAATAATTTAGAAAATAAATGAAAGTTATAAGTTATAATTTTTTGTCATTGGATTCCCATTATTGTGTTTAATAGTTTAAGGTTCAACTTGAGGATGGGAACCAGGAGTCCTCTCCGCTCCACTCCCCTACCTCTCATGGCGTAGGTCATGGCCGCGGCGCCGCCTTCCCTCCTCTTCCCCCTCAGTCGGGGATGGAGGTAGAAGATCCATCTATTCCTTTGTTCCCATCTCGCTCCCCTTATGTTTCACCTTTCACAGGTCAGTCTTCCCTTCCATGCTTTCCCACTATCAATTTGAGCCCTAAATTTCAGTCCTACGTGAAGGGAGATATTTCTATTCTGATTTCTTCTCTGGAGTTCACGGAATCCTTGGCACTGCTGGACCATACACTAAATTCCTGTTTTGTGAAGAAATGGCCCTTCGTTGATGCATTCTACTGGTTTGTCTTATATAAATGGAAATTTTAGAACTAGTTGGTTGTTGGTCCATTTTATTCAAGGTGCATTATGATTCTTTTTTTGAATGAGGAGGACAAGAGCTATGATTGGGATCATAATCTTCAAGTCACGTATTGTTTTCACTTCTACCTATTTCGGTGGTCCGTTGATTTTCATATGTTATGCGACTCTCCAGTCAATGTGATTGGGATTTCTCTCCATGTCCTCCTATTACAATTCCAATGTCATGGTATTCTGTGTTTTATTGGTAATATTATTGGTCGATACCTTTATTAGGATTCTTGTACCAGTGCTGTTTGTTATCATATTTGACCTATAATTTGTGTCGAAGTTGATGTCTCAAGGAGTCCAAGGGATTTATTAAATATTTATGTAGAGGGAGAAATATTCTGGAACAAGAGGGTATACTAATATTAATATGTACACTTTTATTTTGTATGTAATCTATTGGGTAACGAAGTTAGCGGTTGTCGTCGATGCTCTTCTCTTTTTCTTCGGAGAGATCCCCTCATGATTTTTTTGATGCTATTTCTGTTGTAGTGCAAAAGGCCTTAGGGATGGGTCATATGGCTACTATAGAGGTTGAAATTTCTCTTGTCTCATAGGAAGAATGTGAATTGTTGATTCCAGAGCCGGATCCTGGAAGGAAACTTGTCTCTCTAGGTGTAGAGGCTTCATAGAAACCAACAACAGTTTCTCAATGTGACCCTACTATTTCTGGAATTATTAGCACACTGAAATCTGATTTTGGGGTTGGAATCTCTTTTGAAGAAATGAGGTATATTGGAGGTCCTAGGGTAAGAATGACTACCGTATTGGTTCATGATAAGGGGGAAGGACTTGAGGAGACATAGCCACACTTGAATAATGATATGGTTATGAATTTGGATTAAAAATTTTCTAGTGGATCCATGGTGAGTGGTGTACTGGGGGTGTTTCCAGCCACTATTGAAGACTCCTCTTTGTAGTTTCAATTCATGGATCATGGCTTTGTCCAACCAAAGGGTTTAGACTCTCCTTCCTTCATAGAGGCGGTTAAGGAGGGGGGTGGAAGGGATGATTGTGCTCTGACAGCAATCCCAGACTCAAGTTATTTCTGACCATCTTCTGAGCCTTCCTCTATGATGGTCTTTGAGTCATCATTTTCCAGTATAGTCATTACATATTAAAAACCAATTTAACCCTCTAATTAGGGAATAGAAGGAGAATTTTCATTCAAAAGGGAGGAAAATAGTGATTCTAAAGTGGAAAATTATGTTGAATGGATCAAGGTCAATTGATGATTCTAAATTGACGGTGATTTAACTGGTTTCACAGTCATGGTCGGATGATGAGTAGGACATCTAGGGGTATGAAAGTGGTTGATATAGCACTAAAAAATGGAAGAGGTGGATTCTTATCTTTGAAATTTTTTTAGTTAATATGGTTAATCAAACTAATCCCCCCAAGGACTACACTAATTTGGAAAAAAAATTGAGTACGAGGTCGGTCATAAAAGCTAAAAACCCAGAGAAGGAAACCAGGTGATCTCATTCCCTATGGGTAGGACCAGCGGAGAATCCAGACGAGCTTTTTTTGTATTCTGCTGTGGACTCGGTTCCTGTTATAGAGGGAGTAGAGGGGGAGAAGGTACTGGAGAGGCAACCGGTGGAGTTAGGATCAGGAAGGGAGGAGGGGAAACCGAGAAAGAGGAGAAAGGTTTTTGTTTCTCCAATCAAGGAGGAAAAAAGGGTATTCCTAGAGAGCCATAACGATTGACTGAGATTGGGGAATCTCCCTGGGAGATGCTAATACAATCTGAGGATGATATGGTAGAGAAGTAGTTAACTATCCGCGCTACTAATGAGAATGCATAAAGGGAGAATAGAAGACTGATTCAAGATGACACAAATAAAGATCAAAGTGAGTGGACTCAAAAATATCCCTAATTCTAGTCTGAGGTTTCAACAAGAAGAATCTAGTGGTGGAGTTCTTGTGAGCCTGGGATAAGCTGGATTCTCACTTCGAAGATATTTTCAGAGACGACCCTGGGAAATTTGTATCATATCTATCCTATAAATTATTTAATGGAATTGTGTCTAATGGGTTTAAGATGGTCTTGAATAATTTTTTTATGAGCTGTAGTGTTTGATGGATTGGTTAGACTTGATGGTTTAGCACTTTTTCCATGAATGTGTCCTTTAATAAAAAATATATACTGGTTAGATGTTTAATATTTTAATAAAATTTCTTATTACTTTCCTTTTTATTATAGACAATGGATGGTAATAGGAGGACTCTTGCTAACAACCGATGCAAAGATAAATGTGATCATAGTTTTAATGAGATGCCCAACACGATTGGGGAGGGAATAAGAACTATGTCAAGATAATTTCTCAGGTAACTCATATTTTGAATAGAAATATGGGTCAAGAGTAACTTCCAACCCACCGTAAGAATAAACAAGCTACTATTGAGAGATTTATGATATAATGGCCTCATAATTTCAATGGATCATCTGATACCTCAATCGCCAAAAAATGGACCAACTCAATTGAGAAGATATTCTCCATAAATTAATGTTCTGAATAATAGAAAGTTCATCTGGCTTCTTATCATATGGAAAGTGAAGCTGATAAATGGTGGACATTGATTCAAAATACAAATCCTATGTTTGAGATCGAGGTATTAGAATGGAAGGATTTATTGAAAATATTTTTTGAAAATTATTTTCCTCGCACCCTCTGATTTAAGATGTAAAGAGACTCCATTTCCCTCATGCAAAAAGACGATTAATCCATTAGAGTGTATGAAAAAAACTGAAATAGGATTGCATGATAAACCTCTAGCTTTTTATATACCCCTGCATGCAAGGTTGAACACCTATTTGGTGGGCTAAACACTAGCCTATGGAAAGCCCTAGTGATTTGTGACATTCATATCTATGAGGAAATTGTCTAATGAGCCCTCAATGTCGTAATGGAGATCATAGAATCTCAGGGATATCATTGGGATAAGAATCAGAAAGTGGACATTAATTCTGGTGGTACGATTGATATATCCAACACTACTAATAAATTCTATCACCCCACATGCCAATGGAGCGAAAAGAAGCACCACCTAAATTTGTTGATGGGGATGAGGAAATTATTTGTGTGAATAAGAGAAGGGAACCTGTCCAACAATTGACAAAATGAAAGAACAGCTACTACAACATAGGGGAGGAATGCTTTGTTCGACCCTCATGCATTGTTCATTTCTACAACAACAAACAAATAGTGGAACTTTATGAACCAGTTCCCTAAGATAAGGGGTTTTTGAGGCATTTAACATCCTCCAAGGAATCATGGGTTAGATTTTTCCATCACTACTTAGGAAGAGAATCCAAATAATGAAGTGGTGACTGGAACACTAGTTATTTATTCAATAATAGAAAACATAGTTTTTTATTCTGGTTCTACACATTCTTTTATATTGAGAAAGTTTGGTATAACAATCCAAACACCACCACAAATAACATATGTAGAGACGTCTGTGAGAATGAAAAATGAGGAAATTATTGCACCCCTAGAATAAAACTCATCCCCTATCAGAATTTGTTGATTTAACTTCCAGAAAAACCTTTTTCAAACTCACTCTGGTGAAATTTGATGTAATTACTGGCATGGATTGTCTTTCCCTATATAGAGAAAACATAAATATCTATAATATGGAAATTACTCTCCATGTGGTGAATCGACCCTCGATTATGTACATTTGAAAGGAGGAGGATGAATCTTCTATAGAACTATTATCTCAAGCATGGATATTAATTCCCTTTGAGCACACATTAATTTCTTAGGTGATTGATTTTATAGAAGGAAATATCCTCAAAGACATGCCTATTGTGATGGAATTTGTTGATGTGTTTCCCAAGTAATTCCACGGTCTTCCTCCTAGAAATGATTTTCAATTCTAGATTGATCGTATACCTGGAAAATTTCTAATATCCAAGACACTGTATAGAGTGGTTGTTCTAGAGCTTGAGGGGCAAAAGAAACTACTACAAGGGAGTCTATATATAGGGTTTATACGCCCATGTGATTCACAATGGGGTGCATGAGTCTAGTTCATCATGAATAGGGTCAAGTCAATGCACTATTTCATTGATTATCATGAGATAAACAAAATCACGTCAAAGAACAAGAATCGTTTTCCACAAATAAATTACATTTTCTACCAGCTACGTGGAGAAAAATACTTATCCAAGGTGGATCTACAGTCGATATATTCCCAGGTAAGTGTGAACAAGGAGGATATCCCCAAGAATGCATTCCATACATGGTACGGTAACTATAAAATCATTTCAATTCCTTTCAGATTCACTAATGCTCTAGAAATCATCATGGAATTTATGAATAGAGTCTCTACAGATTACATTGAATTTTGTTTCATAGTGTTTATAGATGATATTATATTATACTTCAAAACAAAGGTGGAGAATGAGGAGCACATATTCACTATACAAGGGACCTTGTGAAAGGAGAATCTCTATGGAAAGTATATCATGTATGAGTTCTAGTTTAGTTAATTCTCAATATTAGGGCATATCATCACAAGAAATGGGATACATTTTTATCCCTCCAAGACTAATGTAATTGAGGGATGGACGAGGTCAACATCTATTATGGATATCCATTGCTTCCTTAGGTTATTTGATTATTATAACCTATTTCTGTTAAATTCCTCATGATTTTTAAACACTCTTACAAAGATAACATGGAAGGGAATCAAGTTGGATTAGAATGATAAATCTGAAGAGTGATTCATGGAGTTTAAAAGGAGGCTTATCAGTGTGCATGTCCTCACACTACCCACAAGTGGAGAACTTTTTGTGGAATTTAGTGATGCTTCAAAGAAGTGCTAGGGCAGTTTGTTGATGAAAAATGACAATGTCATTGCCTATGCTTCAAGGTAATTGATTTTTCATGAGAAGAACTATCCAACACGTGATCTTGAGTTAGCTGTAGTAATCATCACTTTGAAAATTTATGGACATTACCTCTTTAGGGAGATGTGTGAAATATATATGAATAAAAAGCCTCATGTATATATTCACAAATAAAGCATTGAATATGTTCGAACAAATATGGTTAGAGTTGATCAATGACTATGACTATTCAATCTACTACCACCATGGGAAAAAGAACAAGGGGAAACATTCTCTATATAGAAAGGACTCAACCATTCTATCAATTATGAGAATTAAAGATGATCCAATGTCATATATTTGATAAATATAGACATGGGAATCAAATTGAAGGGAAAATCATCAATCATTTCATAAATGATTGCTCAACTGTTTATTTTAGAAATGTTAAATAATTCTCAAAAGGATGATGTAGAAATTTAGATGAAATTTGAAAATATCTAGATAGGTAAATACTTACAGATCAGTGTTAATGAAATAATAATTGTGAGATTTGATTAAGACTATGTTTTTCATCAAATATGCAGTTAAAGAATGATGTTTTGGATGATGCATATAGTTTGAATTTCTCCACTAAACGAGGAATTAGAAAGATGTAATGAGATATCCAAGAGGATTATTTGTGGGATATCATGTACATGGAGAACATTGATTATACATCAGTGTATGGTATGTCTGCATGTGAAGGATGGTTGTAGAAATATAAGGGGTGATGCAACCAATACCCCTACCAACATGGAAATGGGAAAAAATCCCCATGGACTTTTTCATAGGACTTATAAAGACATCCAAAAGAATAAATTCTATCTGTATTGTTGTGGATTGTCATACAAAGACTGCACACTTCACTGAAATTCTATATGATTTCTCATGTGGATCAAATGGCACATATATACATCTTAGAAGTGGTAAGGATTCATGGTGTACCACTATCGACTATATCTGATTGAGATACAAGATTCACCATTATGTTCATGAAGAGTCTCCAACATGCTTTGAATAATGAGCTGAACATTAACACATATTATTATCCTCAAACTGATGTCAAGCCTGAGTGGACTATCCATACACTTGAGGAAATATATAGGGCATGCTCAGTGGAATTATAAGGAGAATTAGATCAATATATTCCTCTAGTTGACATCTTTTACAACAACATTTTACACTCAAGCATCGAAATAGAACCTTTTGAAGCCCTTTATGGGAAGTTGTGCAGAACACAGACATGTTGGGATGATGTATGGGATCAAAAACTTATAGGTCCAGAAATGATCATAGAAATATTTGGGAATGCTAAGAACATCAATTGTAACATTTCAGATACTCAGAGTTGACAAAAGAGCTATGATAATAACCATAGATTAGACCCAGAGTTTAATGTTGGAGATATGGTTTTCCTTTGCATGTCACCATGGAAGACAGTTATTAAATTTGGGAAAATGGAAATATTACCCCAAGGAATATCATTCCATTTGAGATCATTGATCATATCAGAGTAGTGACTTATTGACTTGCACTCTCACCAAATCTCTATCAAGTACATGATGCATTACTTGTATCACTCTTGAGTAAGTAAAATCCTGACCCATCTCATGTACTTAATTCAGAGGTGGTACCATTGGAGAATGAACCTTCATATGAGGAGAAGTTAGTTATAATATTATATCATAGAGAAAAAGTAATATGAAATAATAAGATGCCCCACATAAAGGTGTTGTGAAAGAACAACATGTTTGAAGAAGAAAATTGGGGACCAGAGGATGTGACGAGAAAGAGTAACCCTAACAATTATTGGTGTGGAAAAATGAAATTTCAAGGAAGAAATATCTTAATAAAAGTATTTTTTAATGACCTGAACATTTATAAATAAAATTATTTAATTTTAATGACTTATTGATATAAAAAAAATTAAATCATTTTTTATTATTGGTTTTAAATGATAATTAAATATAATTACCATTGATAATATAGTCATTGAACAAGGATCCCAAATCTAATATAGATATGTATTTTTAACAAAACCTTTTGACATAGACATAGGAGGTGATGGAATCATCTATTAGAATCAGGCTGTAAAAAGATCATTTGTCAGAGGTCATAAAGAATGTAGAATCATTGGGGTTTTCTCTTGAAAAATCCCAAGTTGAGGTCTAACAACATAAGCATTAGTGAAACCATTTATGCGGGAAACTCTAGCTCATCAACATCTTGACTTACAACATATTCACCGAATGACCCCATGAATGCCGCACCATCACACACCTCACTCTTAGGGTGTATGATGGTGTAATAAATGGATATTTAACAAGACCCTATCATTATACTTATGTACAGTATTTTATTAAATAATAACGAATACACATTCATTTTAGTATTTTTACTTTGTAAATGATTGTAAATGCACAAATAATTTTTTTAATATTCAAATTCAATTAAGAAATCCATTTTGATGAATTATTAGAATTTTCAATTAAATAATAATTTAATAAAATATTATTATTAAATTAATTTTATTAAATATAAATGGTCGTATAATTTTTAAAATGTCAATTTTAATTTTTATTATGGTTGGAAAATTATTATTTTCTCCAAAAACCCGTCGTTTTTCAATAAATGTGAATTTTTATATTAAAAATGAAATATCATGAAATTAGAAAATTATTTAGATAAGATAATTTTTATTTTTGGAATCATGATGTCAAAATTATCCAATAATGAATTTTAAATTATTTTTTTGAGATAGTTGAATTTTTGGGTAAAAATTAAATACCATATAAATAAAATATATGTTGTATGACCTCAAAATTAGCCCAATATGATTTCCTAAATACTATACAGGGTATTATAAGCCCAATATTTTATTTAATATTAAAATAATGTGATTTTAGGTTTTCATTACTTATTTTATAATTACTTATTGAATCCTCCAATGTTTATCGTGTATTTCATGTTTATAAATTCGTTTCCATCAGGGTGTGACTCATATTCACATAAGTAAGAAAAATATTATAATATGTTCGTTCATTGGACTTATAAAATAATTTTTTTCAACTCTTATTTAGAAAAAAACCACTGGAAAAAACTGTGTAATGGTTTGTGGTTTTGAATATTTAATTATATAGATTTCAAAACCTGTGTTTGTGAAATATTAATGGATTCCCTTATGATATCCTATATAAACCAATCAAATATAAAACTAATATTCCCTAAAAATCCATAGAGTACGTCCCAAATCATCCATACCCTCTATAGAATCCTCATAAGGTGCTCTAATAACTTAATTTTCCCCACTTCAAGCTTTTGAATCCACACACTCATGTAAGGAATTTAACTCTTCTCATATCGATACAAACAACTATTTTACATTATGCTTCTTAAGATCCATATTTTTATTATTGGTTATGATGTTACAAAACCCCCATACAGTAATTTTGATTTATATATTATTATATATTCCTTTAACCCTAATCAACCCCCCTATGATCCATTAATCACACCTGTTACTATGTCGAAATTCAATAATGGATCCTCACTTTTCTTCCTTTCTCATTTTTGTTGAAGTTACATTATATTATTATATCCTTTTATTTTCTATTGAAAATATTCTAGTATGATTTAGAACCTCCCCATACTACCCTCCTTATTTTTTAATGATGATGTACCCCTTTCTCTATCATCAATCCCTTCCTTGTACACCCATTACCATGCCAAAATCTCATAACAGTTATTCCATTTTTCCTCTTTCTCCATGTTTCATTATTATGTTAAACCTTATATTTTCAAATTACATGTGTTGGGAAATGTGTTTTTATGAAACCCTTAATATAAATTTAATATATATATATATATATGATTATAGGATCATTTCACTATCATCAAACATTTGTATGAGTTCTTATGATGTCATTATACTGTGGAAATTTCACCACGATTTTCCATGCCAAATTAATCATGGAGTCAATAACATTACTATTTATCTATCAAGGGTAATGAACTTTATGAACATGTACTTATTGATCATAGACTCTCATATATTTATTCCACATTTCTTTGTCATGGAATAAATGATGATTTTGAATGAATCTATGAAATATGATATATGTGTCAGACTTAAGTGTGTGATTATGATGATTATGAAGGGTTCTCCCTGATAGCGGTCCAATGTATTGGGTAATGTTTAGTATCATCATATGTCATGTGAAATGAGGGTTTACTCATGATGATTCAATTAAAAGAGTGGTTACTCTTTCTAATACAGGTTAATGATCCTTTTTTGATGTTAATATCATGTTGTATGTTGTTACCACATTTACATGTTATCATAATCAAGATATATAATGAATTTATGTTCATGTTTGTCTTATTGTCCATTGATATTTATATTTCATAACATGTATTTTATTCTTCATGTTATTACATTTATACTCCCTTACATGGCTTCATAGATCACCCCTTCTTATGTTTGTTCTCCGGTTATCCCATGTAGTGTTATGTACGAAGGAATGCGTTGGTTATGTCAAAGAAGATTGAAATAAAGATATTTTATTTTATGTTTTACAATGTTATGTAATGTTTATATTTTCCAATGACACTATAAATCTTGATCCTTGGAGTTTTATTAGGTTAAATTTTATGTAATAAGTAATTATTATACATGTAATAATGAGTAGGGTTGTAATATATCACATCACATCACGATCATCACCTAATAATTTATAGTGAGGTTATAACAAATCACCACCCTTATCACATAGGGATTGGTTGACAACCAATCACATCCCAAATCAAAAATTGTGTGGTTCAAAAAATCAGTACCCCTCTTACATAGGGTGTGGTTCTATATCATGAATTATCATTAATCATAGTATCATGGACCTCAAATGTATAAAACCTCAATTATGGAACAAAGGTCGCATTCCGTGCCCCCAACTATCTCACATGTCTTGGACCTATCAATTTGTTAGTCTCTCATACCATTGGTGCATAATGTACCCTACTTTCCATGTACACTATTCCCATAATATCATCTTGACCACAAAAAAACACATTTCACACCATTAGGTTTCCATGGTATAAATATAATAACATTTATTACATTTCTACATATCCAACCTGGTCTCTAATACTCATTATTAGAGCACACCAAACCACTGTGTTCATCCCACAAAACATATTCACTACTTAACCTAGACCTCAAGATTTAATATCTAATTCATATTTTAATTAAATCATCTCCCTTAGGATAGATTTCAATGATATAAAAAATATTAAACCATCCTCATCACACCACATCTATCCCGGAAGAGTTATCTTACTCATAGAATAGACCAAAACACTCATCCACCCTTATGATGGTGTTACCAACCATGTGTTAGATGTATAGAGTCCACACCCATCATGAAAATCTCTAAACCAATCATACTTATGATAATAACCCTAGGAAGTACAACCTATGAAATCTAAGACATATCCTAACTTGTAAAATAACAGCAGACTCTCATAAATCCAAAAAAAATTTACCCTTCCTTAGAAATGAATGAATTTGCATAGTCTTAGATAAAAAATATATAGAAGATAAATTTCTTCAAATATATGAGAACCAATAAACCCCTATTTCATTACATGTGTAATTATATATATTATTAAATTTAACCCTTATTAATTTTCTCTGGTTGTCATGTAAAATAACACATCAACAGGTATATTATATATTTTTATAAGGGAATCCTTCCACAAATATAAAGATATCCCATTTAATCCAATGTCGACAACCATCGTCTATGCACTTCCAAGAGAAATTGAACATCACTCATCAATATGGGCAATAAATAAATTAAAAATAATCTATAAGATATATAATTAATTTATATTTATTATTTACATTTAATTAATACTAATTATATAATTAATTCCTACGTATATTTAATAATTAACTTAGAGAGAGATCTCTTGATGCCCAATTCCATCGAAAGGGTGAGTGAAGCACCCATTACGTCCACTAAGACTTCTATAATACCAATGAAATAATTTCCCATATCAACTTATTTATTAATTTTTCTCAAATTATTAGAAGCCATCAATAATAACACCAGTAAAACGATACAACAAAACAATAAGAATCCTTTTGATTTTATTATCATAGAACATACTTTATGAAACCATATAAAGAAGATCCACCCGTAAGTATTGTTACATTATTCACTAATTGAATATTAATCCAAACCCATTGTTATATCATAATATATCATTAATAATTTAATAGTAAAATTAACTTTGGAAGGAGGAGAAATCCATACATTAAATGATGAGGAGAACCACCATTGAATGAAAGGATAACAGTGGTTGAAATTGATACAATGAAGTTAATATAAACTAACCCATCCCTAGATCATGAATCCTATCAATAATGAAACCAAAATATAATTGTAATTTTATAATTTCAAATTACCATTATTTTTTAAGATAATGTTTTTAACAATTTCTAGATAATGTGTTGGGCCCTTAATTATATACTCTAGGGACCCTTATAAATCTCATGTGACATAGGAAAACCCTTAATCATTAAAATAAATACATATTATTGGGTTTTAGTAATTTATCCATATTTCAATGAAATAATGGTAACCCTAATGTACATGATGAGAATTTTGTATCACCCCAAAATATTCCCATTATAATTAAAATTTTCCAAAATTTTTACCCTTACATATTACATGGTCTTATAGATTTTACATAGACATGTCCTAAGGAGAAACTTCAAAAATATAGGTTTAAATATATATATATATATATTTGTTTTTCCTTTTGTAAATCCTTTAACTTTTGAAACTCTAACATACCAAAACCATTATATATATTATAAGGTGACCGTTGAGTATTTATCATTATGAATTGATACATTACTAATTTCTATCCCTAACATATTTGAGGGGAACCCTAATTAAATATTTCACCCACTTACTAGTAACCTTATTGTAACAACATGAATTTTTTTAAGTATACTATGGTATATATATTCTTTAACACGCAAAACAGAGCTTTTAGAGACCAACAATAACCTGTAAAAAAGTTATTTAATTTGCTGTTATAGCATATCAATATAATTATCGATATAAATATTAACAACCATATTATAATGAAAATAATATAGTTTTATATGATTAATATTTATATATTCCTTCCATATAAAAAAGTAAGAAATTATAAATAATGTCGATTTATTGTTTAAAAATATGGTTTATTCACAATTGTAATTAATTCCATTTTTTACAGCTACATTTTATTTAATTTATACTATCTATAGAAACATATTTTGGGAAATTAATTTTATTTTTTAAAATAATAATTTTTATATTATCTTATTTTGAATTTCAGTGACTTTTCTGAAGGTGTTTATTTTTCTACGTATTGCGAAAATAATGATTTTTCTAAAATTATGGTTTCATTTTATTAAATTGACTAATTATAATGTCTGATTATTTTTTTAATATGATATTATATTAAAATTATTATTTTTAATTAAATAAATATATATAATTACATATGAATAAATTTTATTATATAATTTGGTATAACTTCAATTGTTTCTTAATTTTTATCTATAACTGTTTTTATATATGCAATGAATTTTTATCCTTTTTATTTAAATAAAATGTCGTTAATTATTTATTTTATTAAAATTATATTATATTTAATTCAATGAAATGTATTAAAATTCATTTTATTTTATTTTTAAAATTATTGGAATCAGAAGAAATCATGTTTGAGGATTATCATTCATTTTATAAAAACGAGTTTTTGATGTGTTTTGTAAGATTATTTAAAATTAAAATTTTCCATATATAAAAATTTATAATATAAAAATTTATTTCATAATTTAAATAAATATAATTAATATAATTTGATAAGTTGAACTTAATTTTTGGTCTTAATGAATAGTAAACTAGTAAACTTTAGTAACCACGATTAAGGTTAAAACATGTTTGATGGGGTTTAAACTAAAGGATAAGTGTTATAAATCAAGATAAAAATGACTATGTATTATTATTTTGTGATATATCATCCTTATCTTATACTATTTTCAATTTTTTAACCAATATACTTTCTCATGAACGTTGGCTTATATTATTAAATTATCTTATGTAATTTCATCTGTACCCCACCCCTCACATATAAATGACCACTTTTTGTCCTCCCTTATTATCAATCCTTATGAACTATATATAAAAAAATAACATATCCTGAACCATATTTTATTCCTTCCATGAATCATATATAATCAGGTATTCTCCTATGATATGTTTTCTAAGGATTACATTGAATGAACAATGAGGCCTCTTAAAGAAGTGGCATAAATATTGATCGAGATCTATCAATTTTATTTCTTTATAAAAATCATATAAAAATATTTAATAAAAATATAATTGGAACAATAATTCTCATCACAATATTTTGATATTATTTGGATGAGTTTAAAAATATTTATCACCTCTTCTCTATCAAATGAGAAATTAAATTATCCTTCTTGTGTATGTGTGGACTAAAACCTCCACATAGCGATATGATTAGTCTTACAACACCATATTTAATTGTTTATTACTCAAATTGATTTAATATTTATATATTATATTTATCAAATAATTATTATTATTTAACAAAATTATCTGATCAACCTTCTTACCTTCACATTTGTTGATAAATAATAACATCGGTCGTGCGTACAAGTGAACTACCACATCCATGATGCGATGTGAATAATTTTTCATTTCCACAGTAAATGTAATTTAATAAGGATAGATTTAATTAATATATATTAAATTTTTAGAATAAAAAATATTATTTGAAGGTTATTTTTGTGTTACCTTTCTTTTCGTCCATCCAATGAAATGTGGAAACATTACTCATGCATATGTATGAACAACTATCTCCCAGAAGTGTTGTAATTCATTTTTCATCACCATGTTATTTAAATAGTTATAAAAGTGTATTAAAGGATTTAATATGATGATAATTATTTCAATAACATTTAGGAGATTATATAACCTTGATCAATGTCGAACCAATAATTAAATTAAAAATTATAAGAGTTAACACTTATATAATGATGATATTAATAATGAATTATTCATAAAATGTTGTTGAAATGTTACAACTGGGAAATTTATTTTATTGTTTTATAGAATAATACTATATTATTGTTTCAATTAAATAATAATTTTATATTTATTATAATAAATTTCTTACAAAACATGTCAGATATATTGTAAGGGTTCTTCATGAGAATATTTGTTTTATTGAGACATTTCTGATGTTATAGAACTATTTATTTTTATGATGTGTGCATAATACTGATAAAACATATCATATGATATATCGTTCTTAATTTATTGTAATTAAATTCCAATTTATTATTATTTCATCTAATGGAATATCTTTCAAATCATACCAAAGAGGTAATTGATTCATGTTACAATATCTATTTTTATCAAGAATTATTACAATTAAATTTTAAATGATAAAATTATATGATATGTCTCTCATAAATTTAATTAATTGTACTCTCCAATATTTATTAATTGATATTATTTTCTGTTCATTAATTTTACAGTATTTATGTACTCAAAATTATTACATAACGTTTTTGAGGAAACCCAAATTTTTTTTCTATTAAGTTGATAATATATTTTACAAGTTAATATTTTCATTGTAATGTTATAAAAAATATAATTCATATTATGAAATTAATTATTAAATTAATATTTTCCCATGTTTTAATTTCTAATAATAAATTTTAAATGATTATTCTATTTATTTTTTAACTCTGAACATTTTAATTATACCCAAAAATGTGAAAGGCATCATTGTATTAAAATTTTCCGTATCAATAGTATCTCTTACCAACATGAAATATATTTTATTCTTTTTATTATTTTAAATTTTCCAGGTTTATTTTAAAAAAAAATATTTTAGTAATATTTTATAAAATTTATAATTTTAAATAAGAGATATCAAAATAAAAAGGTCATTTTCCCTAATAAATATTCTAGTGATTGATTAATGTTATTTTTCATCTTTTTTAACACCATTTGATGTATCTTATGCTTCAATAGGTATATTCTCATACGAGACCATCCTTATTCTTCTCAATATAGCTAATTATTAGGATGATGAAATATTGATTCAACACATTTTCTTTTCCACTAGTAAATCTATATTGAGAAGATAATTGTATTTATGATCATATGGAATACATAGATTGTATTATTATTATGTTATGGGTGGGTATATTATATACAACCATTTAATTGGATGAATATTATTGTTCTATGAGGTTAAGAGGTCCATGAGAGTATATCCCTAGCTCAAAATAGGGTACAAAAGAGATTATTTCAATTCAGAATTAGGTACATGGGAGGTTATGCCAAGACTAATACATGATTAATATATTTGTGTGTATCCTAGAAATAATATTTATAGAATTATTATTATGAGACCTTTCATTCCACACTTCTATGAAATAGTATTATTAAAAAAAATTCACTCATAGCATGTGTAATTATAATCCATTGTGATTCATGTATTATAATCCTCCATGATTTATATTATGAAACATTATAACGATCAATGAATTATTAGTAATGAATTATAATTGTTATGTAAATATTATCTTACACTTTTACTCATGAAATTGTAACATAAGATTATTTACTATTATTATAATTTTTAATTATTATTTAGAATTTCAACTCACCCATTCTTATGTTTCCATTTTGTCAAATGATTTGATGAACAATGTTAAGTATGATATGTCTCTAAAGGGTTCTAGTGGTGAAGAAAATAATGGATGATGGTGTGGAACTTTTATGTACCAATTGTTTATGTATCCCATTTACCAAAGACACTAACATTTTATTTATTTATCATGGATCAAAATGGTATGTGATTAATTTTCATATAATTGGTTATATTATTTATGAATGAAATTTTTGTGTCACCTTAGTGAGTATCAGAGTATGGTTTACATATTTTTTGGAAATTAGGATGGGAAAAACTTGTTGCGAACCTTAAATAATCCTAACCATCGGATAACATTATAACTTATAAAAAATAGAGTGATTTTTTCTTACTAAATACATCCCTATGTAGTTACTAGTGAAGTGGATAAAGTTTTGGATAAGAAACACCTACGTGTAAATATTATGAATGGGTTGGATTAGGTATCAACATGGTCATCACAGCTACATAAAGAATAATAGTACCAGTAAATATCTTAATAGAAACTCTTAGGGGATATTATTTTTTTATTTAATAATTTCAATATGAGAAAAAATAATGGATTTGAATAGGTAATTATCATGTATAACCTAAGTTAGACTATAGGTGTCCTATATTATAAATAAGTCATCATGATTTAGTCATCCTAAAAATTATTTTCATTACTATATTATTTAAAACTCATATAGTTGAACAAAATATTAATTTTGGTTTAATTAAAATAATGTTACTAAGAGGAATACTGTTAATGATGAATGAGATAATTTATGAAATGATTTTCATCATGAAAATCCAAATGTAGTGGGAGTGAGATGAAAAGTATCATGATTTTTGGAAACCATCTATCTTGGTGTATGATTATCTACCATACAATATCATAGTTTCCAAAAGAACCAAAAAAGAGAAAAATGGTGTTTTATGAATAAAATAGAGGAATAAAGATTTATCCTCCATCACATCAAGAATGTGGTAAGAATCTCCATATGTAATGTCTTAATGTAACATGATGATGTTTTATGTTTAGAATTGAAGGGTGTTAATTTCAAATTTACTTATAATAATAATTATTTTAAGAGACATAAATAAATTACATCATCTGTGAAATTTATATATAAATGTCTTATTTGTGTTTAAATTGGGAATTATT
The DNA here is from genome assembly GCA_963277665.1 of Viscum album. Lineage (NCBI taxonomy): Eukaryota > Viridiplantae > Streptophyta > Magnoliopsida > Santalales > Viscaceae > Viscum > Viscum album. The sequence goes on along the minus strand of OY728129.1, from coordinate 405,007,629 downwards.
CAAGTCAATTCCATAATCTATGGGATAAATGATAGGTCAAGAATGTTTTTTCCATAACAATACATGATTTTGAAAATGTAAGGTTCTAATGTGTTTGAATTTAAAAATTAGGTAGTAAAATTATATTATAAATGACATATTATTTATAAGATTCATGTATCATGCAAGTATTGTACAATAATATATTTTATTAAGGTATTTTCAATAATATGTTAAATGGTTCTCATAACCAGGAAATTTGATAATTTTGTTAGTTGATATTTTTGAAAACAAAAGACCGGGGGATAGACAACACTTAATATTTTCACAATGTTGACAAACTATTGTTTAGTTGGGATAATTTGATATTTGATATTAAAAAAGAAAATTGGACATTATTCGTGACCCTGATGTTAATAATTGATTTGATGAGAATGTTATTTACATTATTTTTGATGAATGTTATTGAATATCTATATTAATGAAATATTACTAATATATTTTGAAATTATTTTACGAATAAGGATAGACTTACATATTGGTAGAATACATGTTTTTTAGGTTTTATGTTGATTGAGGTTATTTTTATGTTATTTTTAATATATTATCTTGGTATTCACATGTTTGGTGTATGACATTATGAAGTAGAATTTGTTATTTTTGGACTAAATCTAAGTTGTTTTTTGATATATTGTATTAATTTATCTACATTTTTTATTTTCAATGATGGATTAGTATGATTTTAGGTGATCCAGAATTTATATATATATGGAAATAAGTATTTGGATCTTTTTGGTATTATTAATGAAATATGTCAGATTAATTTTTCAAATGATGGTTTATTCATATTTGTTTTCATATCATGTGACAAAAATTTTAACAATAAATAATTATAGATTGAATAAATATTTTGTCATCAGGTTATAGATGTTATGTTATATTATAATTTTATATCAGATCTTAACCAATGGTAATTTCACATTTTTTATCAATAATTTTTATATGTGATGAATGGTAGTGGAAAAAAATTGAAACACAACACCAATAAAAGAAAATGTGTTAATGGTTTTAACGAAACAAAGGATATTTTTTCTTCCATGGTATTAAAATCCCTTAATAGATTGAATGTGGACATAGAAAATGATTTTCTTCATTTTATAGTTATTTATGAATAATTTAGGGTCGTTTTCATCCGTTGTTGATTTATGGATTTATGGTAACTAGAATTCTTATGATTATTTTTTGTATCACTCTCTATTATTATTGGATCATTATCTTTCTCCACTATGTCCATGTTTTCCCTTCATTCTCATTTATGGCTTACCTACTAACCTAGTGAGGTGGTGTTTCATGAAACCTTTTATGATTCCTACTACCCGATTTCGAAAAAAATTTATAATATCTTTTTATGATGTCGGTTTTCAAATTATTTCTATTAAAATAATAACCCATCAATTACTGATATAAAATGTGAAGAGGGAATTTATCTAACACGGTATAATGTATAACACTAAAATTGTAGTTTCATATTATACTATACTCAATATGATTCTTAACAGGTAACATCAATCTCTAAGAGAACTATAATATATTATGATAATATTATTTTACCATGTCCATTATAACCTGGAGAATAAATTGATGGCTGAAACATAAATAAAAAAATTGTAAAAAATAAATATAAATGTTTGATATAATTCAAATTATTCATAACTTAATAGTAAATAAGTAACAAATTTTTAATAATGTAATTTTATGCTTCAAAAATAAGTTTCCATAAAAGTGGATTTTATTGGATTTTTTATGAGGCCATTATAATTAATTTTTTCCATTCATAGTTATATTATTTGAGGAAATTAATATAATTTTTTATATAAAAAATTTAATATTATCTTATTCTGAATATTTTGATATTTATGAAAATATTGTTTTATGTGAATTGTGAAAATGTGGATTTTTGTAAACCTGTCATTTTTATTCATAAAATCAAGTAATATAGAAGTCACAACATGTTTTTAATAAGATATTAAATTAACATAATTTTCCATTAATTATAAATAATATAATTACTTTCATATGAATAGTCATTATAATTGATATTGGTATAAGTTTGTGTTTAGGCTTTGAAATATTTTCCTATAAATTTTTTTAAGTGCACAATTGAATTTAATCATAATTAATTTAATAAAATATATATTGAATAATTATTTTAATTAAATTTACATATTACATATTTAATATTTTTTTAAAATTAATTTAATGTTTAGTAATAGGCATGAGATAATAATAATGCTAGTTCCCTGCATAAATTTGAATATATCAAAAAATGATATTTTCTTCGTTTGGAATTCATATTTAGAATTAAATTTTTATACTTATAGACATTGAATATATTTAAATATATTTAACATTATTAATAATTTCATTAAAATAATATAATAAAATCAACATAATATTTTGTAGTAATCAATAGAAAAAAGAGAAAAATTATGTTACCACATTTCAGGTAAAAAAAAGATATCATTGGTTACCCAAAGAGATAAGGGTAAAAATTCAATATAAAATCAAATACTTCTTATAATTAAATATTATATAAACCTACTATTTTATTATTTTAATTTTATTGGATATTTTTTCTACTCTCTCATGAATGTCACATTTTAGTAATGAAATATTTTGTATAATTTAATGCATGTCCCTCCCCTCACTTATAAATGGGGACCTATTATCCACAATGATTCCTATACATTTAAAACAAAAGATTAATAAATCAATACATAAAACCATTCTTTATTCATTCCATTCACAATAGATCTGATGTTATTTTATTAATTCATAGCTCTTAAAGAATAAGGTGTAAGCAAAATGAGGACACTCAAATAAGATTTATAAATCATAATTAAGATATTTCAATATTATTTATTCCTCCACATATTCTAAACTTATGGTATATACCCAAAAATTATTAACATAGTATCATAAAAACACAAATATTTTTTAATGATTATTTTATAACCATATTCTGCATCTTCCCCATTAAATGGAAAATCAAATTATCTCCTGTGCATAATTGTAGAATAATACCTCCACATAAGGATATGATTAATTTTTCATCATCATATTTAAGGGTTGTTTTTAATAATGGAATGAATCTTTTTATATATTATTTATTAAATAATTAATATACTATATCTAAAATGAATTTTCTACCTTCTTACCGTGTCATCTATTAGAAAATGATAACTTCACACTTATGTATGTGTGGCATGCATCCACAAAAAAGATATGTTATTCCTTTTACAATTAATATTTACCTGTATGTAAATAAGGATATATTAAATTATTATATATGATATTAATTTAATTACATTTAGTCGTGAATTTTAGGATATTATTTACATTAATTTCATTCCATCCATAAAAAATTGAAACATTACTCATACATACGAACTGATAACCATCTCATTGAAATGATGTAATTAAATTTTCATATCCAAATTGAATAAATAGTTATAAATGTGTATATAATGATAAATTATGATAATCATGACATTAATAAAAATTCTTATATGAAGGAATAATGATAAAATAGGATGGACCAAAATAGTTGAACTAAACCTAACATGAAAAAACAAAATAGTTGTACATTCATTATGTTCAAGAAAAGTAAATAAATTTGGTTGATTGTTCCTAAATTGAGATTCACATGAACCAAAACATCACTTATAACATTTTTTGATACATTCCCTTTGACTTTTTTTAATTATAATCAAAAGATACATAAATTTTACATCATAATTTATATATATCAATATTAATTCATCCATTAATGCATTTTAATAAATTTTATATTGACTGAAATTATTTATAAATTAATTATTTAAAAAATTAAAATGAGTTTTCATGGTAAAGTGTTACATGCCTCGGGGTTAACATATCATATAATTTTTTTATATTCAATAATAAAAATCGAATTTTAATTATTTAATTTTATGGTATCCCTTTTATGATTATTATTACATTTATTTCACTTATATACATGTTATTGTTAATAACTAAATTAGTTATTTCTGCATCAAAATTTTTGAGAACATTCGGCTTACAAGTGAAAAATGTATTATGTACTCATAAAATGGTAAATGGGTTCATTATTTCATTATATATATAATCATTCTCAATAAATATTTATTATTTTTTTACATTAAATTAATTTTTAAAACAACCGCTGAAAGGCATTCAAATGATATAGATCACATCACTTTGTTGAGGTTGATGTCCCAACCATTGCACGAATGATGTGATAATTATTAAATGGATGGAAATATAATAAAATAATTGATATATTAAAATTTCAAAATGATAATTATATCTTAAAGATAATATTAATTATTTATATTCATTATAATAATAGTCCATCAGAGGTGGATATGAAAAAAATTACTTCATTGAGGTGGTAGACAATACATACACACGAGTGATGTTTTTATTAATAGTGTGAAAGAAAATCTAATTAAAATTGGTCATGCCATAATTATAATAAAATAGAACAATATTTCGGACAGAATAGTAATTATTTATTCTTGGTTAATGAATATATTAAGTATTTATAACAAGAAATATTCATCAAATAGGATTTTTTGACTTATACCTTCTCCTCGAATAACTACTTTGTCTTACGATGTTTTCCTCTTAGGTTTGGTATTTTATTAAGAATAAAGACCCTATAGAGTGTATAGATATTTTCCCATTTATTATGGTAGATATTTTATGAACTATAGTTCTCAAAATTTTTTAGGAAAGGAAGAGTGTTAGTGAAAAATAATATAGGATGGGACCCACAAGCTTGGAATTACAAAAAATATTAAATTAATTTAAATGAATTTTCAGGTTAAAAAAGAAAAAATAAAAATATTATAAATATTCGATGATAGAATGCCTAAATAATCTCAATCAATTAAATGTGAAAAAATTAGGCATTATTTTCACCCATCTTATAGTTTTAACCCACACTCCCCCCATTATTCCATATGATGGAAACCATGATATAATTTTTTTTAATCTATAAGAGTCAAGAATGTTACTATAAATGGAAAATTGAAACATAAGAGGAGAATTAAATATAATATGGACCATATTAAAATCACATAGATTAATATAATAATTTAATGAATTATAAAAAATTAAATAAAATAACATTTAACATATTATATTATTAATGTAATTTTATGGATTATTAAAAAGTTTTGCATTAATGAAATCGAGATACTCTTGGAATTTGAATATTAAATTTTAACATATACCTAACACAATATATTTATCTACTAAATTAATTTATCGAAGTAATAAATCTAATATCTATCACTTTTAATTTTTGTTAAATTATTATCTTCATTTTTCTATTACTTGACAAAGATTTATGTCAGTTTTGCGAATGAATTTAATGAAATTTATCCATAACTAATATGAATAAGTAAACAAATATGAAAAGAACCAATTCATTCATTTTTCATATAAATATTCATAATTTCTATTAACATCTTTTGATCCTTATAAAAAATATTAATGATATTAAAATAAATAGACTATCACTTTTATTTTATTCATTACATAAAATCATATTATGATCATTATTAATGGAAAGTGGAATGAAATTATAGTATTCCTAAAATGGATGTTTATGGTGAGAAAAAATTATAAAATAAAATAAATAAATATTTTAATGAGATTTTCAGGACTTATATCATTATTTTAACCATATTTTACATCTTTTATCTTTTATAAGGGGACATATATTTATTATGGTTATTTTAATAATGTCCAACAATAATATGGAACAATATTCAAAATTTCAACATCCTAATTAAAAATATGTAAATAGTTTTTCAATTTTAAATTTCTATAGTATAATGAAATTAGTTTTTATGCTAACTTGTAAAACTCAGCAAAAAAGTTTTTATAAATATTTATTTTTTTCAAAAAAAATGAACGCATAACAAAAAATTGTATAATATAGATTCATATACTATAAATTGTATAATTTATAATTAATGGTGACTTTTGTCACATTAATATAAAATTAATAAAAAATATAATATTTAAATTACTCTAATATATTATATTATATTATTAGGGGTATAATTACATCAAACACACACACACACCACACACACATGCCTGAAAGGTAGGTCATAGCCCCCAAAGGATAACCCACTAAAAATCCCACTTTTAGTCCATAATATAATTTTGTCCCAAAGGCCCAATGGGTATATATCGAATTACACTAGTTAATGAAAAAATAGAATTTTGGAAAAAATTAGAATCTTTCACTATTAAGTTATACAAATTTAGAAAATTACCACGAAATCAATCAATGATTGTATTAAATTTTTTATTTAGAAAATGATGTTAATAATTTTATAATCAAATTATATAATTTAGAAAATAATTTTTTTTACTGAAATAATATAATTCATGTAAAGTAATTGAGTAGGAATATAATATTACACTCTTAATTGGAAAATTACATAATATTCATATAGTGAATATAAATATATAAATTAAAATTGAATATTATTTATATAAAAAAAGAAATATATATAATAATATTTATAACAATGTTTTTTCATTGTTTCCCATTTGTAAAATAGTATCTTTTAATTTTTATTCATTAATTATATTAGTGGGGATACGTTTTATTAATATAATTTTTTATTCTCATGTTTCTTCATAATGTATATGGTTTTTTAAAACAAATTAACATATTGAATCACATTATTCCTTAAAACCTTATGTATTTGGTCGAGAATTTAATTATCTTATTCCTCTAATAAATTTTTATCATTAAAATGAACTAAATGTGGACTTAATACATCTGATATGTATGGAATGTGCTTTTATAACAACAAAATAAGACATGTATCCCTTACATAGGATAAAATAAAATGAATGGAAGCTCTAGATAATTGATCTAACCTTATCCTTGAATTCATCTGGTCTAATCAAACATAGAATTAACATTTATTTTTTTAATAAAGTAGATAATAGTATTCCATGGAGATTAATTAAGAACAAGTTGATCACCTACCTTGATACAAATATATTTCATCAAACTATTAATATATCATTTCGTTCATTTCGGATCAAGCCACTTATTTTTCCGAATCATCATATCAATATAAACCATCTCTTCTACCAATTATTTTTCTAGTAAATTTTTCCCTAACTACATACAAACAAGATGGATTTTAACATTGTTTTTCATATAATTACTCAAATATGAAATATTTTTATATACTATAATGAATAATTATATTATATAAAAATTCAGATATTAATAAATTCTAATACCAAACTGTTAAATAATCCATAAAACTTGTTTTATGCATGTATTCCAATATTTTAACCAACATTATGGATTTTGAATAAAATTGAATATGAAAAAGTATACAAAAACATAATTCAACACCTAATAACTTATGAAGGGTAAATTTAAAATTTTAAGGTAAACATGGTATTATGTGAAGTTAAAATATAAATTTGGATCCTATGAATTCTAAAAATTACTTTTATATTAAATTAAAATATATGACCTATAAATAATTTATAATTAATTTAAATAAAATTCATATGTGTAGTCAATAATACTGAATAACCCATGTCACATTATTACCTTGAGATGTATTTCATAATCTTACCATTAAAGAAACAGATACATTCTCCCATTACCTTTCTCTCACAAACAAATCTTAAAGATTACCATTTGGAAATTTTCCTTACATTTTAAATTGTTGATTTATCAAAAATTACAAAGAGAGGTTAAAAAACACATTTTCATTCCATACCACCAAAAATGATCTTAAGAGAATCTCTACATCTTATAGATTATGTGTTGTTAAAAATGGAAATATATGAGCTCCACCCAATTATTATTTCTTCTATGGGAAATCACACGGCATAAATAAACATTTTTTGAATCTAAAAACACATTAATTTTCAATTTTAAAATCAGTAAACATACCATTCTAATCAAAATCGATATTTTCCCACATAACATGATCCTACATTTATTATTTCTTAATTATGTATGAAATTTTAGATTACACTTACATATGAAACAAAATACGAAAAGTTTTAGCATATACAACTAAAAAACCATTCAAATAATTTACCATGGGACCATGTTCTAAATTTATTATAGTTTGTGATGATTTATATTTTAGACTTAAATAATCTATCACTATATTTTTTTGGATGGAAATTAATCATTCAGTATTAGACCACATTGTTTTCTTGCAATAATCTCTACCTCATGCTCAAATATTGTGATATTGTAATCTAATTAAAACATTTATTATGATAATAAAAATCACACATTAATCTATATAAATGATGTCTCTATATTTTTAAATAATAAAACCACGACAGATACATCAACAATATGTGTATAATACATTTTATCATGAGGTTTTATTTTATTTGAATAACTAACAATTACCCAGTCAATTTTCATAACAAAAAAAAACCATCTCCCATCAAAGACGCATCAATATAGATAATAGAATTACTATTACAAGATAGCATATCTGAAATTAAACAATTCATAATCTTATTTTCTATTCCATCATTAATCCATAAAATTATTTGAACATTATTAACTTAAATCTATTTCATGTTAACAATGTTTGTATTCAACTCAATCAATAAAAGTATTCAATATACCACTGATAGTAACCAGTTAATCCAAAGGAAATAATGTGTCCCTATAATATTTATTGATCATGGTATCATTTTAAAACACTTTACATTTATCCATATTATTGTTAATTAAACAATTATATACAATATTTCCCTGGAAAAATAATATTTCAAAAATAGAATTTATATTTTTTTAATTATCTAGATACCTTCTTTTCATTCAAGGGTTGTAGAAATATACCCAAACCTATAACATGAACTGCATACCATTTTGAATATATCATTTTTTCCTCAATAAAATTTACCAAGACAGTTCCCATGAACATATATAAAACTCTATTCATATGGTCTAAAAATATTGGTAAGTATCTGCTGGCCTAATAGGAATAACCGTGAACTCATAATTCCCAAACCTAGTAAAAACCTCCAACTATGAAATTCAATTATTCATAAAATTTAGTTTATTGTACCTAAACCAATGACTAACCATAAAAATGACTAATATCCCATTAAGCTGGCACCATATCGTTAGACGGTCCATCATCTGCTGAAGGGATATCAAAGGATTTAACCATACACTTTTTTCATTTTCTCTTGGCATCAATTATCATTTATTCATATAATTGGAAAATTACTCACATAATGATCTATCCAAAAAATGATAAAGGATCATACTATAATCTCATTATTATGTATCTAATAATTTTTTTCAAAATCAATATATCCAAACATTCTACACTAAAAACAGTAAACATATTTTTGAAGTCATTTTTCATGGTGAACTGTTCACATTTATCTAAAGATAAAAAATGTGATTTTATTACCTATGTATTTATTCTATGTGTGTTTTAAAAAAAAAATTTAACTTTATATTTTTTCTATTTTTTCACTAAACAAATAATCATATAAAAATTCAATTCCAAAATTTTCAAGACATCGAGATGTTTTACGATGGAATCTTAATTCAAAATAGTCAATGTCCATCGATATCAAGGCTTAAATCATGATTAAAACATATTAATTTTACTATAAAAATTACAAATACCATATGGTGTATCCTTTTCAAATTAAGTGGTGTTTTCCCAGTAAATGACTATTGAAACACCCTCCCTCTTCCACTATCCAATGAATCGATTATACATTATATAATTAAACATAGGGAAATACTTCTCAAGGAAAATATTATTATATTAATCTCATTCCAAGACAAAATTATCTTCCCTTAAATTTATATTATTATTCATTTACAAAATCAGATAGACTTCGACATCTAAATAGTAAGTAACAGGGATTATTTTATGATGTTATGAAAAACCAATGTCTTCAAATATATTTTCCAAGGAAATAATCAATCCATCTAATATTAAAGGGTCAAATGATCAAATGAATGTTGTAAGATTCTATTTCATGTAATTATCCACAATGGATGTGTTCTTAAATGGTGAATTGGGTATCTCTCATGCATAGTAGCTAACACCATTTATAACCTACATAGTCAAAGTTATCACACCATCATACTGATTTGTTCAGGTTTTAGAAACTCCAAATTACTAACATGGAAGGATATTATCCTCTGGGTACCTCCCGGCATTAGATTCCCTATTACATCTATAAAAATGATTATAATTATACGTGTTCATTATGAAGAAATATAGATTTATTCAAAAACAATATCTTTATAACTATAATTTAAAAATACCCAAACAGAATATATATTAATTATATTAATCTATAAAATAATAAATAGAATCAAATTGAATCCAACTATAAGGAACTTACCTTAGAAAATTACATTATCATGAATTTTAAATCAATAATTAATATTATTATATTTTAATGAACTTTATGGTTTATATTTTTCTAGAATTCGTAAAGATCCGAGTTTTTGTTTTAGTTGTATTATTATAATGGTTTCAATTAGTTTTAAATGTTTGATTTAGAAATAGATTGTTTAATTTAATATAAATATGATTAAGAGGTTTTAATGAATATATTTCGATATATTTCAGTTAATTGGATCCAATAATGGTAATAAATTTTATATGGCTTGTATTAATGGATAAAAAATAATTTCTCTATTAAATTGAACATGGATTAAGATATTCATCACGTTCATGAATTTTTAATTGTTAAATTTTATTTATTATTTTAATGGAAAAATTTATTTAATTAATTATACTTCACATATGATAGTTTATGAGATAATCATAACGTATTAAAAAAATTATTGATTTTTATAAAAGTGTGTTTAATATCATTAGTATGGAGGTTATATAAGGATTTTTTCTGATTTGGTATCTGAATATAATTTATGAAGATAACAATTTCCCGAAATAATCCATTCTTTATATTATGATTGGGGAGTTATTATTTACCTTTCATTTGTTCCAAACATAATAAATAGAAATTTACTCATGTATATATAAAAACTACCATCTCTTTGAAGTGATGTAATTGCATTTTCATATCCATTTAGAATAATTAATTATAAATGTGTATATAATGAAATTTTTTGACAATTATGACATGAATAAATATTAATATATAATGTAAAATTAAAAAGAGGAAACATTATAACCATCGAACCAAAACGGACATGAAAAACAAAATAGTTCTCAAACAAAAATGGGTAATTCAATAAATTATTTATAATAACCCGGTATAAAATTATTATAAGGGGATGATATAAGATAATAGATATATGAATATGATTCCTATATATGAAAAAATATTTAATAGATATTTATTATACATGAGGATAGAGGCAATAAGAATCATGTCAATCATATTTTAATGTTTCTTCATTTAAATATTATTTCTTTGGGACATTATTGACGTTTTGTCACTTCTTTATGTATATAAGGGATTTATAATTACCCTATGATGTGTTATAATGTTTATAGTTCATAATTAATGGTAATTAATACTATAACTCTATTTAGTGATACAAATGTAATATGATATAAAGGTTATAAAAGTGGTATGGAATTTATGGTATAGTCTCACCTTTTTTTGATATTGTTGGCTATTGAATTTATATTTATGAAATTGTTTGACATCTCTCAAAAACCTAATTTATCTTTCTTTTATAAATTAAAATTTTAAAAAAAAAATTTCTTTCCATTTTACTCTCTAAATGTACTCAATATGTTGATATTTTTTTCTTGTAAAACAAACATTATTTTCTATTCGGTTGGGAATATTTTTCTTCCTTGTCAATATATTTTATAAAAAATTTCATAAATTTTTACAATTATCCCACGATTTAACAAATAAATTTGTACCCATGTTTGAATTTCCATATATATTATTAAATTTAATCTATATGTGGTTTTCCAAATGAGCCAATTTTTCCATTTTCCAAAAAAAATAAAATAAAGAATTTGTTAACATTTACTATATGAATGGATTTTCTTACTAATAAGACCAAACATTTATTTCAATCCTAAATTAAATTTATCTAGGGAGATTTTCAACGAATGTGTTTTAAGGATTTTTTTGGAAAATTTATAAATTTTCAAAAAGTTATTTCGAAATGAAAATATTATTTTCCTTATAAAATATTACAATGATATTTTGAAGATATTTTTCATCTATTAAAACATTCTTTTATTTAATTTATACTTCATTGGGTTTATTTTCCTATATAACCATTATTATTTTTTCAGTAGATGGTTTTTATGGGGATGATAAAATAATGGTGAAATCCATTTTATTTTCAATAGTTTAATATATATTAATATGATAAAAATTTCATGACCTTATGAAATATATATGAATATATAATGATTTTGTGTTAAGTGGGTATGTTATATCTCTCTAGTGAATATATAAAAGGTTACGTTTTTTATTATCAAAGGGTACATGAGATATTATCCAAGTCCTAAAATATGGTAAATTATAAGTCATGCCAAACCTGAATCAGGTACATGTGTGGTTATCACAATAATAACATGTGGTGAATGTTTAGGTGTGTACCCTAGACCTTTTATTTGAATGATTATGATTATTCCACACTTTATCCAACTATTTTAAGACATGGACGTTAAATGGATCTATAAAAAGAACATTAATAATTCTTGGAATTGAAATTGATAATTCATTTTTATACAATTTTAGGATATTTATGATTCCGAAAAAATATACATGTAACTCTTATATAATAATCATAGAAATTAAAATGTGGACAAATTCATTAAAAATATATTTTTCCCAATTCATTTACTATAAACATATTTTATTTATTTTAAGGAAAAATTTTATTGACTTTTAACTTCACCTCATTATTTTTTTCTCTTCACCATTAGTACCCTTGAAAAACTTTTGAAAACAAGTTATGAGAAAAAAAGTTCTTAGTAAGGTACATTTTAAAAATGAAAATAAACTCACTAGTCCATTTTAGAACTATAGATCATATAAGAGATAATTAATTTAGAATAATAAAATTTTACCAAAAAATAATTCATATAGACATAAAATTATGTTTAGAACTCAATGTTTATCATTACAAAATTACTAGAAAACAAATAGGGAAAATAAAAATAAAAATAATTTCTTATGAAAAGTATAAGAACACATGAAACTGGTTTCTAAAAACATTAATTTTTACACTTAAATGACCTAATATTTCATTTAAAAAATGAATATTAAATTAAATTATGAAATGGAAGTAATTTTATCAAAAAACCTTATCAATAACATAAATGTCATTTACGTTAATTAGTACATCATCATTAAAATACCCTTACAGAAAACCTTACTAATGGAATAAACTACTTAGTTAATTTCGTCATAATTTTATGGAAAAATTAACCATTAATCAATGAATTAGAGATATATAATTGGATTACACATTTTAATAAAATTTTTCCATGGATCATAAAATATGTGAAACCCCAAAAAATATATATTTTTATCAAAAAAAACTCATAAAACAGTATTTTATAACCCAAAGATTATCATTTACAGTTACTAGTATAGATCATTTATTTAAAACCCCAAATTCAATATTAAAATACAAAGAAAATGGGAATTAGGATATTTATTTCATGATAATTGGAAATTTTATAATGTAATCTAGAAAAAAATAGTAATTTAGGAATCCAAATAATCAATTAATGTCATATAAAATAAAATATATCATTACTTTTTCTTTGGGAAAATAATTTTTAAACATCACGTATAACGTATTTGAAAAGATTCATTTAAAAAACAATTTAAATATACATAAAAGAGAAATTTATTTCTCATTATAATTTACTTATATCGAAGTTAATATATCCATAAAATTATTTTAATAATTTATTCATAGAGAGAAAATAATTATAAATTAAATCTTGAAATAATTAAAATAATTTTTTAAGGGAGAGTGCCCCATACATCGGGTCTACCCTATCATTTAAATTCATTATATTAATGAATAATTAATATATATTAATTATTTATATTTTTAATAACCTCTTTCAGGTTTATTATTGCATTTATTTCCCTTATATCAATGTTATACTTAATTACTCAATCATTTATGTTTACCACATACATTATGGGAACATTCTTCCTATATGTGAAAAATGGATCGTGTAAGTTTACTATTGTTGTTGGGTTTATTTTTTAATCATATATATAATCATTATCATGAAATATTTATAATTCTTTTATGTACAATTCAATTTTAATCCCACTCATGAATGTAATACATAAGAGATGAATCCCATAACTTTGTGGAGCTGGTAGTCACAATGTATGCATGAACATTGTTATCATTTTTTCATTAAGGTAAATATAAGAAAATAAATTATATATAATTATTTATTAGTAATAATTATGTCATTAATATCATATTAATGAGTTATACTAATCATAATAACAATGATTGTGATGAGGAGAGGAAAATCACTTTAGGGAGGTGTTAGACCACACATACACATTAGCGATTTTATCATTACCAATGGGATGGAAAAGTAGTTGAAAAAAGAGTTATACCATTATGATATTAAAACTTTAGTATATTTTTTATATTACAGATATTATTTAGGAATGATAAATGAATATTTTACGGATTTATAAGAAGAAATATTCTTCGTATAAGACTATTTTGACATATAACTTATCCTCAGATAACAAAGTTTTCTTACACATTAATCCATTTAGGTTAGACATTTTGTTATGAACAGAGACTCTAATGAGTGTATAGGTATTTTGAGGTTTGATTATGGTAGGTATTTTATGAACTATAGTGCTCAAAATGAATATGTAATACTGGAGTAGAGGTTACATATTATATGTGAGGGGAGGTGCAGGCTTGGAATTACATAAATTATTAGATTAATATGAATAATGTTTTATGATTAAGAGGTAAAACAAGTGAAATGTTTTAAATATTATATGATAATAAGATAACATAATTTAATGGATTAAAATTTGAAATTTTTTGGTGATATTTATACCCTTATTTAATAGTTTTAACCCCCACTCCCCACCATTATTTCTTTTTATGGTGACCGTAATATCATTTTTTTTACTCTATGTGATATATAAAAGTTACCATAAGTGTAATATTGATCTATATGAATAAAATGGATTATAATATAGACCATATTTTTTTCACAAGGATTAATATACTGATTTTATGAAGTATAAATCTTTAATAAATATTGTTTTTAACATAATATTATTTTCATATAATTTTCAAGATTATTCAAAATGACTGGCTTTAATGATAACAATATAATATTTGAATTTTAATATAAAATTTTAACACAACCTTAATATAATATATTTATTTCATAAATTCATGAAAATTGGTAGTAAATCAAATATATTTTACTTTAAATGTTTTTAAATTATTTACTTGATTTTTCTTTTACTAGAACATGAATTATGTCATTTATGTTTATGAATTTAATATAATTTATCCTTTACTAAATGTAAAAAATAAATAAATATTAAAAACCAATTAATTCCCAATTAATGAAAATAATCATAAATGATGTTAACATATGTCCATCCCTATAATAAATGCTAATTATTTTAAACTAAACATACTAAAATTTTGATTTTATTCTATACGTAAAGTGATATTAACGTTAATATGAGTGGAAAGTTAAAATAAATTACCACAATTGTAAACATGAAAGGTTATGGTTAGAAAAAATGTCAATATAAAATAAATATTTGTTTTATTGGGACTTTTATGACTTATTGCAATGTTTTAACCATATACGAACTTTTTTATCCTTTTTAATGTGACATATATTTATTATGGTTATTTTTTATAATGTTCAACAATAAAATGGAAATGTTTTCAAAATTTGAACACCCTATTTCAAAATATGGACTCTATTTTCACCTTTAAATTTGTATAAGGGAAATAAATAAATTTTTATATAAAATTTTAAAACTCAATGAAAATCAGCTTTTAAAAATTATCATTTTTAAAACAAAAAGATGAACTTTTATGAAGACAAGATAAAATATTGATTCCTATATTATTCATTAAATAATTTATAATTAATGATGGCTTATGTTACAATAAAATAAAATAAATTAAATAATATGACATATAAATTACATTATTTAAGAAAAAAATAACAGCTCAACAAAATATTGTATCTTTTACTATACACTTAATGAAATGATGAACATTCCCAAAAAATCAATCAATGATAAATGTGAATTTATTTTAAAAAAAATGATATTAATATTTTTATTAATATAATTATTTAATCTAGAAATTAAATTTTTTAAGAAAATCATATAATACATGTAAATATATTTAATAAGAATAAAAAAATTCATTCTTTATTTGTAAAATAACTTAATTTTCATATAGTGAATATAACACTAATAAATAACATTGTATATTATTTATATGAAATGAAAAAAATCTATTAAAAACATTAACTACGTTTTTACATTCATTCCAGTTTTAAAAATTATATCCTTGTAGTTTTATTCATAACATAAAGAACTATAGATACGAAGTTTTCATAGAATATTTTTATTCTCATGTTGCTTCATCAACCATATGGATTTTAAAAAAACATTAAAAATGTGAATAACCTTATTCCTCAACTAATTATCTCTTATTTCAAAATCTAAATAGTTTACGTCCCTAATAAACATTTCTCATTCAAATGACCTTAATAAAGAGTCAAAATATAAGGCATGTCTTGAATATTGTTCTTTAATAATAATATAAGACAAAAATACCATATATAAGTTGAATTCAGGTGAATGGAAATTATAGGTAATTGATCCTTATTAATACAAGATTTCATATGGTCTGATGAAAATACTAATTACTATTTATTTTTAAATAAAATAGATAACACTTTCCATGGAGAAATGTTACAAAAATGTCGATCACATATGTCAACCGAATGATCATTCCTCTAGTTATCTGTAAAACTATTCTTCATGTTCATATCTATCCATATGTTTTAATGAATAATCTTATGAATAAAATTCATTTACTCTACAAATTCTTTTCTAATTTCATTTTTTCTAAATATTAATTCAACATGCTGAAGTGTAATACTATTTTATGAATAATTCCATAAATATGACCATTTGTGTACTTGAATGAATAATTTTACATTATTAAATTTTAGTTAATTAAAAAATCTAATGCAAATCTCCTTTGTAATCCATAAACCATGTTTGAGGCCTTTATTACAATGTTTGATTAAGTCCCTTTGATTTACCATTAAATAGAAAATGAAAAACTATACTAAAATTAAATTTTGGAATATTTAACTTATGAAGGATAAATCTATGAATTAAAAGTAAACCTTTTATTGAGGATATATAAAATATAATGTGGCACCCCATGAAATAAATATCTCTGTTATATATATATTTAATATATGAATAAAATCTAGAGCAATATTATCTCTAATATGAATAAAATGAATATATGTAGTAAAATGGTACAGAATACCCAATATCATATTATTACCTTGATATGAATATTATAATCCAACCATTAAATAGATGGATATATTCTCCCATTATCATTTTGTCACTAAGAAATCCTGAAGCATCCCTATTGGTAATTTTCATTCCATTTTCATATATTGATGGGTAAAACATTATATAGAGAAGTTATAAATATATAATTTCATTCCATACCACCAAAAATGATCATGAGTATCCTTATACATCATAGAGATAGTAGGATGAACGAAAAATGAAAATATATGAGCTCAAAACTATAATTTTTTCTTCAAAGTAGAATCATAAGAAACAAATATTAGTTTTTTGAATCTATGAACACAATCATTACCAATGTTACATTTAGGAAACATATATTTACTAACTAATTATACACTTTCCTATATAACATGATCGTCCATACAATCATTCTTAATTTTTTATGAAAATGATAATAACACTCACACTTGAAAAAATATAGGAAAATTTTCTTCTTGCTCTTCTTTTAAAAAAATCATCAAATCATTTACCAAAGGATCATGTTCCAAATAAATTATTTTTATTGATGTGTAACATTTTAGACGTAAAGAATCTACTACCCTATTTGTTATGGATTGAAATGTATCATGTAGTATTAGTCCTTACTCTTTTCTATAAATATTATCTACCTCGTGATCATCTGTTTTTATATGTTTATAGAATTAAGATTGTTATTATCATTATATATTTCCCACATTAGTCAATATAAATTAGGTCTCAATATTTTTAAAGCATAAAACCATAGTATCTCATTCACATTCATGTGTATAATAAATTATCTCATTTGGCTATTGTTTATGTTAATAATTAGAAATTAAATAATCATTTTTCATCATAAAAAATCATGTCCCTTCAAAGATGTATCACTGTAGATATCAGAATCACTATTACAAGATAGTAGGTTCAAAACTGTGCTATTCATTAATATTATCTACAATTCCATGATAAAATCAGGACATTATTTCTACATGTGGAATTTTACTCCATTTCATATAAACTTATTTATTATTCAATAATAATAAAAAAATGTTTTCAATAGACCGAGAATAGTAACCGGCTAATCCAATGAAATTGTGTGTTTCCGTTACATTTATTGATCTTGGTCTCTATTCAAATTATTTAGTTATATCTAGTTAAGTGGTAACTAGATATTTGTGACATTATATCAATGGAAATAAATATTCAAAAAATATAATTCACATTTAAGAAATTATCTATATAACATATTTTCGTTAATGGTTTGTATAAATATCCTCAATCATATCATGTAATCTTTGAAAATTATAGAATATATCATTATTCCATCAAAAAATGAAACAAAAAATGTATCCATGAACTCATGGAAAAAACTATTCATATGTTCCCTAAATAGAGTTGGAGTATCTATTATCCCAAAAGGAATTTCAATGAACACATAATGACCATGCCTAGTAAAAAAACTCCAACATGGAAATCTGATTCTACTTTATATTTAGTTTGTTGTACCAAATCATAATATCAACCATAGAAAATTATTGATCTCCCTATAGCTGAAAATATATCATTAGATGGTCCAACATTTACAGAACTGTTATCAAAAGATTTAGACTTACATTTTTTCTCTTGATCTACAATTCATCCATCCATTATTTCTATAATAAGAAAATAACTCACATAATGATTCATCCAATCAAAATTAATGAATCATGCTGTCATAATTTCATTATTTATCTAAGAATTTATTATTTTGTAATAATCTACATTTCCAAACATTATACACCAAAAAAACAAAATATATTTTGTAATTCATATTCCTATTTAATTTTTACCACACTTATTCAAATATAAAAATATGAATTTTTTACCATTGGATTTATTCTATGGGAGATTCCCCATTACCATCCACTTTGAAATATTGTTCTATTTGTTTTCATAGAACAGATATTAATAGAAGAACGTCATTTCAATATTTTTGATAGATCTAATAAGATTAATATGACTTCTAAATTTACAATAATTCAGGCAATTTGATATCTTGGATTCAATATTGATTAAACAATATTAATTTTACTATCTATATAGAGAATAGAATTTTTAAGTCATTTTCAAATTATGTGATGTTTTCTGTATGCATAACTACTAAAACACCCTCCTTCTTCCACCATTTTTGAATTTCTTTTCCATTCTATATAAAATAACTTAGGAAAATACTTCTCATGGAAAATATTATTATATTAATCTCATTCAATGTAATAACTCTCTTAACATTCATTGATATTCTTATCCATTTACCACATATATTCAACCCCATATACTAAATAGTAAGTGTGATGGATGAATTATTATGTTAGGCACAACTAATGGAATCAAATATATTTTACCAAGATTTAAACATTCCACTAACTTTGCATGTGTATGATGATCAAATAAATGGTGTTGGGTTAAAATTCGTGAAATTATTATTAATGGACATGATCCTCAATGATGAATGTGGTAACTATCATGCATGCACACGAATACCATATAGATCCTACATATATTGAATTCTTATTCAATCAAACTGGTCTATTCTTATTATAAACAATATAGATTACAGACATGGAAGGATATTATCCTCTACATTCCTTCTTACATCATATTTCCTGTTTATTTTATGGAAAATAATTATTTATAGAACTATTTTAGATGATGAAACATAGAAATATTCAAATAATATATCATTATAACTATAATTAAAAATTAAAAAGGCCAATATACACTAATTATATTATCCAATAATATTATCCAAAGAGTATCATTTGAATCCATATTCAAGTACTCGACCATAGAACATTACATAATCATGAATTTTGCATCAGAAATTGATTTACATATATTTTGACGATCCTTATTGTTTATATTTTTAAAGAATTTGTAAGGATCCCCCTTTTTGTTTGAGTTATATTTTTTTTCATTGTTTTTCATTGTTTTTAAATTGATAATGTGGAAATATGAATATTTAATTAATTATAATATGTTTAATACTTCGAAGTGGATTTGATGAAGATTTTTTTAAATATATTGGTTCATTGGATTTAATAATGGTAATAATGTTGATTGAGCTTGGTTTATTGGATGGAGAAAAAAATATGTGCACAAATATTGTAAACTTGGATTAAGATATAAATCATTTTCATGCCTTTTTAAGAGTTAAATATTATTCATTTTTGAAAATGAAATTTTTATTTGAAGACTTTTACTTCATATATGATGATTAGTGATACAATCATAATGTCTCAATCATGTTCTTTATTTATTCAAAGTATGTTTGATATAAATAGTATGAAGGTTCCATAATGATTTTTCCATATTATGTATATGGACAAAATATTAATAAATGGTAATATAGTAGGTAATTAGATTGAGTGGGCAGAGACAAATCAGATAGATGCTACTGTACTAAGGCTAGCACACTGAGAGATGCACTAAAGGTTAATATATTTATAATTTAATTTTCCATCAGTTATTGGTGTTGAAAATAACATGACTCTTTTTTGTTATCCCTATTTTATAAAACACTATTATAACATATTGATATCAATGTATTATATTGAGTATATATGGGCAGAATGAGATTCGATGTATAAATTTCATGATATGAAAAATTGTGAATTACATTTTATTGTTATTACTAAACAAAGGATTGGTTGTGAAAAGATAAATTCATAATGTAATGAAATTTAAAAAATAAATGTTTGATGTTTAAGAATATATGGTAGAAGATGGTGATGCTCAAAGTAACTATGGTTCGTGAACATTTTGAATTAATCATCGAATTTATACAATTATCTATAAGAATATTTTAAAATGGAATTATAAAAATACCTAGAGTGGTGACTATTATAGAGTCTGCTAATGATTGTATAGCTTAAGTGTGGATTTTCAAATTCTATCATATGAACATGGTGAGGAATCAAAAAAACATTATTAGAAAAAAGTATTCAAATGATCAAAACAAGTTTTAATTAATTTGATAGGGGGAAAATGTAAAGTTCATCAAATAAATAATTATTTGAAGTTATACTTTAGATTAAAAGGATAATTAAGTCATCTGATAAAAATTACAGAATGATCCCAGAGAATTTTATACAACAACAGATTGATGAAATTTAAACAAGAAAATGGATATAATATTCTAGGATCATGAATTAGATAAAATATTACATGCTTAGGAATCATATTGATGTCTCCAAGTGATGCCACTAGATATAATGTTTTTAAGACAGAAAAATATTAGTGAAATGTCATTATGTTTAATTCATTAAATTCTTCAGACATTAGGAGACAATTACCTCTATGAGTGTTCATTAATTAGATAAATTTTTTAAAACATTTGGGAAGCCATTGAAAAGTGTACATGAATTAGAAAATGTATGATAATGATGTCAGAATAACTCTTAGTTTCTTGATGGAGAGATTCGAGAGTACATTGGAAAGAGTAATAAAAGATAGTTAATGTTTTCACAATGAAGTGATAGATGAATAGTTCAATGAAATTTAAAATGTTTTCATAGATTTCTCAATATTGTGATTCTAATCTAGTCATTAAATACATAAATAATCATAATTGAATGATCGTGATTCTATAAGATATATTATGATGTTTGAAGAACAACCTTGATTACATTATTTAGGGAAGTTTCTCCCCAAATATTTTTAACTCATATTTTAAGGATATTTTAATTAATTCAAATGGTGAAATAATCAAATAATATATTAAAATAAGTAAGTTTAAAATTAGTAATTTTATTTTTTTATCCACCTAATATTTTTACTGTGGTAATAAGATGAATTAATAAATCCATATATTCTAATTTAGAAGAGGAAAATTGGAAATTATATTTTCATCTCCCCCTAAGATTTTGAAGAAAAATAAATTATACATGTCCTCAAGAATTTTATGAAAATGACTTAGAAGGAAATATAGGATGATTTATATATTCTAGAAAAATATCGGTCTATATTGAGTTTAAGACTATGTAGTTTTATTTCCACTAGGAATGCACCATTTCAGGGATTCTAGATTTTTTTCTTTTTTCCCGCCTAAATTGTAGGGAACCAAACATGGTATATGAATTGTTTCCTAGTAATCCATTATAAATTGGTATCACATTTTATTGAGGAATCTGTGTAATTGAAATAAAAAATACATAAATGACTATCTTCCCTTTTTGAATAGTGGACCTTCAAAAAATCTCATTTTGCATTTTTTACTTTACTCTATATAATTCCTTATGATAATAATGAAGAGAATAAAATAACTAAAATCATAACACAACTAAGGAAAAAAGGCATAAATATTTTTTATTAGATTAAAAATTCCCCAACACAACTCCCTCATCAGTGTTGAGTATGTCCAAATGTTTTCCATGTGGTAATAATGAGTGTTATCCAAGACTAGCTATCCACTAAATGAATCTCTAATTTATGGTTATTTTTTTTATTATTTATGATTATTTATTGTAAATATAATGAATCTTTGTTTTGGAGAGTATTCTATTACATTCAAGGGGAATTCTATTTATAAAAATTCCATAATGAATAAGGGTGATATAAATAGAAGTTAAAGATGTTATCCCTATTAACCTAACAGAAAGAAGGATGTTTAGTGTCCCCATTCCTTGATAAAAAAACCAATAAAGATTGTAATGTTTACAATATTCTATTGAAACTACAACTATTGTCACGACCCCCTCCCCACAAAGTGTACCCCTCCTGGGCCGGCAATGTGAGAAGAGAGATAATGACCCCCGAGTCCCGTCTCCAGTAGGCCCCGGGTTGGCGACTAGCACCGAGGGTATAATACACACACAAATGGGAGGCATTACCCTCTAATAGAACACATGCAGAAGAGAGAGATAGAATAGACTCTAACCAACTCCAACTCATAACAGAAAAAATAAAAGAAACCCAACTACATATATGAAATGTCATGAAAAAGTACTACAACTGAAAGGGAAAACTAAAAGTACACAAAAGAAAGTAAAACGACAGCAACCATAAGCCCGAACTTCTCCTCCTCCAACCACAAGCTAGTAGTAACCAGCTTGATCTCCAACCTGCTCCAAGTGACCTGAAAAACAGTTTATATATACATAGGGTGAGTATAACAGTATACTCAGTAGGATCCTCCCCAAGCCTCTCGTGCAAAGGTAAAGAAAGCATGCTAAAGCCCAGTGAACAACAAGTGAAACTAACTCATTATCTAAATAGGTATACTAAGTTCCCAACCACACCATGGCTACCCTCATCAAGTAACGCATACAAGAATATAGCATATAGTAAAGAATATCAAAGGTACCCCGCTACTACTTCCCCACTGGTTTTCCACATTTCCCCAACGACATACGTCCTGTGCATCTCTCTCCAAAGGCTTGCCCGTATCAACATGGGTCAAGCTCCACAATCTGCACATCGTGCACCACAATGTCTTGCCCGCAGACACCTGGGCGAAGCACCACACCGTCCTCACAACCAAAGTAACCAGGTAGTTTCCGGGAGCCACCACAGCTCGTATAACGTGTATCATACATCGGGTATAATACCTCAAGCCATTACAGCCCATACTCCGAGTAAGGATCCTCAAGCCATTATAGCCTATACACGTTACACCTATAGTAGTCCATAGGATACTATATCCAGAATATATGTGTGGGAAATAACCACAAGCCATCACAGCCCTCTACACACATATATGGGTAAAACTAACCACTGTGCCTACCATCACAATGATCTACCAAGAGAAGAGAGCGGGGCCAAAGGGGGTAGTCATCCATTCAACCTCCCATCAGAATGTTGGGGAAAACACCCCCCCCCCCAGGGCTCAGAATCCCCAGGGTGTCAGTTGCCCTTACCGACAGGGTGGAGTAGCCTATAGAAACACAAAAAGTACAGAATATATATATATATATCTCACATCCACACTATGGGAATTACCTAGTCATAGATACAACTGCAGCTAACGTCTCTCAGACTCCAGGCTGCTACTTCAAAGACTAGGTATCCTATAAGAACACAACCAATTGAAGAGCATTATTAGATTACTCCATTCTTATTTATCAGTTCCACTGTACATTAATTAATTAATTAAACATTAATTAAGAATGAAAAATTCCACATTAAACTGAATTGGCATCACATTTAAAAACAACTGCTCCTTTTTAAGATTCACATCACCTTTAAATTTCCAGCATCTCCATCCCCGTGGATTTTCACCATTTAACCAAACATTCATTACAGAATTACTTTTCCACATTCCCAGGAATTCTAGAAAAACATCCTATGCTTCTGAACACAAAGGGGTCTCAACACGGTGAGTAGATATACTACCCGTCGAGTCTTTTCCGCCTATAGAAAGAGCATATACCCATTCTCCCTCGAAAGGCTAAACACGGAAAGCACGTGGCATACCCCGCGCGTCTTCGCCTCCTTCAGAAGAATGGTAGCAAGACCAGCTGCCTTGAGCAGTGGGGAAAAGCAAAGCAGATTAACATTCAAGAAAACCACAAGCAACCAGCAACCACATCCATCCCATTCCATCACCCCTGGTGTCCTCCTTGACACCCATATGCATAAACCGATGCATCTCGCCACACTAGGCGTCATCCGCTTCCACAACCACAAGGTCTCCATGCCTCCACATATCACAACAACCATCCAGGCTCACATCAAATCACAAGCAGTAGGAAAACAAAGATCACAAAATGGGCTCTCGGCCCTTTAACAAGGCATTCAGCCTTCAAACACAATGAGCACTCAGAGCTCCAAACCACAAGGCATTCAGCCTTACAAGCAAGCAGGTAACTCAGAACCCTTTTGAAATTCCCACATAATCTGCTTTCTAATCCATATGGAATTTGCAGATTTGTTATTCGTAGGTCCCAATCATGGATACCTAATCAGCAAGCTATCACAATTAAATAACCATGCTTACTTCCCTAATTTGATTATACTCAAATTAGAACAACTACAACAACGACAATAACCCGATTAATTTACCTGCCTCTTTATCTTTAGCCAATTAATTAAAAATTAATTTCGGCTTTACGTTCGTTATCAATTTCTATCATGAACGATCAACAAATCAAAGAAACATAGATATCACTATATATAGGAAAACATGAGGCAAACCATCATTACGGTATAAAGCAACAACATGCGATCAACCAATTCTTTTAATCCGGTTCAAGTATTTAATTATGTCAATTTCATTGTGATCCAAAGAGATAAATCATGCTAATTCTACGATTGCACATATACAATTAGAGAAGCCATGAATCACCTACCTCGAAGAGTTCTTGACATCCTTTATCCACACAGCGGGCCACAATCCTTCTCTCGCGACAACTTATGTGCAAGAATGATCGACACAGCTTGGTTGCATCAAAAACAGAGTTGAACCAATCCTAAGAGTAAAGATTGATTGTGCAACTCCTACGGAAATGATTGAATGGTTCTAGAGCCTCTTAGTTGAGAACAAAGGGAAATAACAGTGGAGAATGATATCTCGTCCCCTTTTAAGATTTAACGAGGTGACGGTTTAAGATCCGGTTAATTCTCCATTAAAAACGGATCGCATTAACCCACGCGGTTTGACCAAGTAAAACATTCCAAGCCTTAGGAATAATTAATATAGGATTTATGGAATTTGAATCGGCCTTAAGAGCCCTTAAAATAAGGATTTAAATGTATTTTACGTCAAAGGAAACATCAAAAGTGTAAAACTGTAGGAGTATGGAAACACTGTTCACCCACCGTTACTGTACACCTACCGATCTATGCTACCGATCAGTGCTACCGATCTGTGCTACTGATATGTGCTACCGATCAGTGCTACCGATCAGTGTTACCGATCAGTGCTACAGATCGGTGCTACCGATCTGTGCTACCGATCTGTGCTACCGATCTGTGCTACCGATCAGTGCTACCGATCTGTGCTACCGATCTGTGCTACCGATCAGTGCTACCGATCTGTGCTACAGATCTGTGCTACCGATCAGTGCTACCGATCAGTGCTACCGATATGTGCTACCGATCAGTGCTACCGATCAGTGCTACCGATATGTGCTACCGATCAGTGCTACCGATCTGTTACTGTTCATAAAACTGGAAACACTGTTCACAGAACTGGAAAATTGGTAAAGTGTTGGGGATAAGTCCTCTTGACCTCCCAGAACACCTCCAACACCAACATTTCACAAAGTAATGGACCGGAGAGGTCCGGTCCATTACATTAGATACCTATCAAAACATTCTCGTCCTCGAGAATTAAAAACCAACCTAGAAGAAAAGAGGGGTCCGAACAACCACCCCATAAGATACCTCTCAGGGGAAAACCACCATGAGTTGTTCAAAAGCTGGAACAAAACTACGAAATCCGAGAACAAACAACCCATACAAACAATTCAAACATCACATCACATCAAAGGTACATAAATAAAACATGAAAGGTCCAACCACAAAGAAAACATCATTACATGAAAGGAGTTAAACATTAAACAACTCTGGGTACTGAGCACGTATCTGTGACTCACGCTCCCAGGTACTCTCCTCCATGCCACCGTGTCGCCACAAGACACGAACTAAATGGATAGAACGCCCACGCAACACCTTCTCCTTGTGGTCTTGGATCTCCACAAGTCGCCCCTCGAAGGTTGCATCATCATCAATATCGATCTCTCCCCAATCGATAACATGAGATTCATCATGAAGATAACGACGGAGCTGCGATACATGGAAAACATCATGTATCCGACTCATCTGAGGGGGAAGTTCTACTCGATACGCCACAGCTCCAACACGAGCTACCACCTCGAAAGGCCCAACAAAACGGGGAGAAAGCTTACTCCCACGACCAAACCATCGCTACCCACGACGGGGAGTCACCTTTAAAAACACATGATCCCCAACATTAAACTCTAAGGGTCTCCTTCTTTGATCAACATAAGATTTCTGACAATCTTGTGTTGTCTTCATCCTCTCACGAATCACCTGAACCATCTCTGTTGTATTCTGCACTAGTTCTAGTCCGAGAATTGCTGACTCTCCAACCACAGTCCAGCACAACGGAGAACGGCATGGCCGACCATATAAGGCTTCAAACGGCACCATACCGATGGTAGAGTGAAAACTATTATTGTAAGTTAACTCTACCAAGGGTAAGTGCTTCACCCATGAACCTCCAAAATCAAGAACACAAGAGGGAAACATGTCTTCAAAAGTCTGGATGGTTCGCTCTGTCTGACCATCCGTTTGAGGATGAAAAGCAGTGCTAAGGCACAATTGAGAGCCAAAAGCATGATGGAGACCTCTCCACACCCTAGAGGTAAAACGAGGATATCGATCAGAAATGATCGTCTTAGGAACTCCGTGAAGCCTCACCACCTCCTCCAGATACTTCCTCGACAAAACCTCCACTGTGCTCGACTCCTTGATTGCTATGAAGTGGGACGATTTAGTTAAACGGTCCATTACCACCCAAATAGCATCATGTCCTCCCGGAGCTCGAGGTAAACCTGTAACAAAGTCCGTTGAGATGTCCTCCCACTTCCACTGAGGAATCTCTATGTGTTGGAGAAGACCACCAGGAACACGGTGTTCGACCTTCACCTTCTAGCAGACTAAACATCGAGACACAAACTCTACCACTGCACGCCTCAGCCCAGGCCACCAAAACTGACTCCTCAAGGACCGGTACATCTTTGTCACACCAGGATGTATAGCTATGGGTGATCTATGGAACTCTCGGAGAACCGTCTCACACATCTCTAAGGAAACAAAAAGCCTACCATGATACAACACTCAGTGTTGTTCATCCTCCGACCAACCATCAGGGGCCTCTCCAAAAACAACTCTGTCTCTCCAAACTTCCACTTCTGGATCACCCAACTGAGACTCTTCCACCTTCTGCATCAGAGATGGCTGCACCGTCATCTGGAAAAGACATCCTCTGCCCCCAACTTCTCCCATATCAAGATGCAAAGCTGACAGCTCTTCCATCACTCTCCAGGAATCACAAGATTCACGCACAACATCATTACGTGACTTTCGGCTCAGTGCATCAGCAACAACATTTCCCTTCCCAGGTGTATACGATATTTCGAAGACGTATTCCTGCAAGAACTCCATCCACCGACGCTTCCGCAAGTTCAAATCCCCCTGAGAGAAAACATACCTCAAACTCATATGATCGGTGAAAACCACAAAGCACTCGCCAACGAGGTATTGTCTCCACAACTTCAGCGCAAACACCACGGTTGCCAACTCAAGATCATGGGTGGCATAGTTGCATTCATGGGGACGCAACTACCGAGACCCATAAGAAAAAACAGACCTCTGCTGCATGAGAACACAGCCTATCCCCAGATGTGAAGCATCGCAGAAAACATCAAACTGGACTCCCTCCGCTGGAAGACAAAGGACTGGAGCACTTACCAACTTCTCCTTTAGATACTCGAAGGCTGTCTGACACTGATCAGTCCATATGAACGCTTGATCCTTCCTGGTCAAAGCTGTTAGAGGAGTCGCAACTCGGGAGAAATTATCCACAAACCTCCTATAATAGCCTGCAAGACCAAGGAAACTTCTCACCTCTGACACGGTCTTAGGGGCTGGCCAAGACACCACTGCTTCTATCATTGAAGGATCCACAGCTACTCCCTGTTGGGACACAACATGTCCCAAGAAACAAACTTCTCGAGCCCAGAAATCACACTTGGACAACTTCCCAAACAACCGATGTTGGTGAAGAACTCCCAAAACGGCTTGTAGATGCTCTGCAAGCTCCTCTTCAGATGTGGAGTACACAAGGATGTCGTCAATGAAAACCACAAAAAACTTGTCCAGGAATTCACGGAACATAACATTCATCAACCCCATAAAAACAGCTGGAGCATTTGTCAAGCCGAATGGCATTACAACAAACACATAATGCCCATGACGACAGCGGAAAGCAGTCTTCGGGATATCCTCATCCTTTATACGCATCTGATGATATCCTGACTGCAAGTCGATCTTTGAGAACCAACTTTCACCCTTCAGTTGATCGAACAGGTCATCAATCCGTGGAAGACGATAGCGGTTCTTTATTGTCACTTTGTTTAAGCGACGATAATCGACGCACAACCGCAAACTGCCATCAGCCTTTTTCACGAACAAGAATGGTGCACCCCACAGTGACACACTTGGACGAACAAAACCACACTACAACAGACCATCGAGCTGAATACGTAGATCTCGTAACTCATAAGGGGCCATCCTATGTGGAGAGATAGATATAGGAGACGCTCCTGGCTGTAGCTCGATCCCAACCTCGATCTCTCGTCGAGGGGGTAAGGATACAACCTCTTCTAGAAAGACGTCAGGGTACTCTTCTACGACCCTAGGAAACACCAACTATTGAACCTCAGAAGAACTCAGCGTCATCCCAGCCATCATGGATGATAAGGATGGAACTCGCCTATGACTCATCTGAGGGTCTCTCTCACCAACAAACACTACTTCCTCTCCATCTTCATCAAAGAAAACGACCTTCTTCCTGTAGCAATCCACAACAGCCTGCACCGAATACAACCAATCCATGCCATGTATGACATCATATGGTTGTATTCGCAAATATAGGAAATCTCCCCAAGAGCGGTGTTGCCCCAACACTAGCTTGCAGTCTCTACATACTTCAAACAAGCTAGCTCGACCTCCAACTGGCGTAGTCAACGCAAAGGGCACTGGAAGCCTCTCTACCTCAAGACACAAAGCGTGGACAAGGGTAGGGGATATAAAAGAGTGTGTCGCTCCTGAATCAAACAAGGCATACACCAAGGTAGAAAACAAGCAAAGGGTACCTCGAACGACATCTGGCTTGCCTGGGGCTGGCAATGCTAGAGCATGAAGCTGACCACGACCACCTCCACGGCCTCTCTGACCCTGATGACGACCACCACCACGGCCATGCTCTACTCTCTGAGGATGGGGAGCGTCATGGGGCTATCCTCTGCCTGCTCCATCTACCCTCGGGTGATCTAAAGCTGGTGCAACCTGCTGCTGCTGCCTCGGCTGGAACTGCCTCAACAGAGGAACCTGGAGTGGAGCACCTGGTGCACGATGACTGCTCTGAAAAGTTTTACACTCCTGCTACTGATGACCACGACCACCCCAAGAAAAACAAGCGCTTGATCCCTGAGCATAGTCCTGAGAGTTGCTACCTCCGGAGAAACGAGATGGAAAGGGCCTGGACCTACCCCCAGGTGAACGGAAACTCTTCTGCCTTGAAAACCGGGAACCCCGGACCACAACTCTTCTTCGTGAAGAATCATGAAGATTCCCCTCTCGTGATGATCCGGTCCTAGCCAAAGTCCTCTCAACAACCTCTGCCCTCGCCAGCACCTCTAGATATGTCTTCAGCATAAATGGGGTGACCTGGCGCTGGATCTCTGGATGCAAAGCCTCCTCAAAATGCCTCGCCCTGGCCTCATCATCTGGTAACAGGTCTTAATCACATCGTAGAAGGTTCCTGAAACGGATTCCAAACTCTCGAACACTGGAGCTCCCCTGTCGAAGGGTAAGAAGCTCCTGGAGACTGGACGCCTTCGCAGTCGACGAAAGAAACTCGACTCTAAACCTGTCTCGAAACTCCTCCCATGAGATTGATGACTCCTCACGATCACCAAGGAACAAGAACCACCATTGCCTCGCTGCTCCACGTAGCATCGTCACAACCAAGGACACCCAGTGTTCCTTCCGAGCACGAATCGAACTGAAGCCTCTCTCGACCTCCTCCAACCAGTCTTCTGTGAATGCATCTGAAACGGAGCCCTCGTACTTCTGTAGACAATGGCGCTGGAACTCTCGTAGTGTCTTCCTCCAAGTGTCATCGTCGTCAACCTCTACCCGGCGGCGATCTGCTGGAACAGCCTGCTGGGCATCTTCTGCGCAAACCTGACGAGGACGTCGACCTGGAGCCATACCTGTAAAATAACAACTTTTAGAGCTCCTATGCCTGGAATATGGAAGTCTCAACATTAATTAATTAATTGTTTTGTTTTATTAATTTTTTTAGGTTACCTATCCCAAGGTCTACCCATTAAAACACAAGAGCAAAGAATAATGATGCATGATCCTTTCCTAGGTCTCTACCCTGCAACCAGTATCACTTTGTTTAGTTGCCATCGTAAACTTAAAGGCCCATGCAACAGATCATAGGGGGCCCTGAACGCCTATGTCTCTGCCTGTCTCTAGTGTTTACCCCACTTGCTAAACATGAATGACACTGTTGCCCTACCATCCCATGCATCCTCACCTGTGCCTAACTCAAAACTCCATCCTTTCTCTCAACCAGACCTCGGATACCACTCTGTCACGACCCCCTCCCCACAAAGTGTACCCCTCCTGGGCCGGCAATGTGAGAGGGGAGATAATGACCCCCGAGTCCCACCTCCAGTAGGCCCCGGGTTGGCAACTAGCACCGAGGGTATAATACACACACAAATGGGAGGCATTACCCTCTAAGAGAACACATGCAGAAGAGAGAGATAGAATAGACTCCAACCAACTCCAAATCATAACTGAAAAAATAAAAGAAACCCAACTACATATATGAAATGTCATGCAAAAGTACTACAACTGAAAGGGAAAACTAAAAGTACCCAAAAGAAAGTAAAACGACAGCAACCACAAGCCCGAACAGCTCCTCCTCCAACCACAAGCTAGTAGTAACCAGCTTGATCTCCAACCTGCTCCAAGTGACCTGAAAAACAGTTTATATATACATAGGGTGAGTATAACAGGATACTCAGTAGGATCCTCCCCAAGCCTCTCGTGCAAAGGTAAAGAAAGCATGCTAAAGCCCAGTGAACAACAAGTGAAACTAACTCGTTATCTAAACAGGTATACTAAGTTCCCAACCTCACCATGGCTACCCTCACCAAGTAACGCATACAATAATATAGCATATAGTAAAGAATATCAAGGGTACCCTGCTACTACTTCCCCACTGGTTTTCCGCTTTGCCCCAACGACATACGTCCTGTGCATCTCTCTCCAAAGGCTTTCCCGTATCAACATGGGTCAAGTTCCACAATCTGCACCTCATGCACCACAAAGGCTTGCCCGCAGACACCTGGGCAAAGCACCACACCGTCCTCACAACCAAAGTAACCAGGTAGTTTCTGGGAACCACCACAGCTTGTATAACGTGTATCATACATCGGGTATAATACCTCAAGCCATTACAGCCCATACTCTGAGTAAGGATCCTCAAGCCATTATAGCCTATACACGTTACACCTATAGTAGTACATAGGATACTATATCCAGAATATATGTGTGGGAAATAACCACAAGCCATCATAGCCCTCTACACACATATATGGGTAAAACTAACCACTGTGCCTACCAGCACAAAGATCTACCAAGAGAAGAGAGCGGGGCCAAAGGGGGTAGTCAGCCATTCAACCTCCCATCAGAATGTTGGGGAAAACACCCCCAGGGCTCAGAATCCCTGGGGTGTCAGTTGCCTTACCGACAGGGTGGAGTAGCGTATAGAAACACAAAAAGTACAGAATATATATATATATCTCACATCCACACTATGGGCATTACCTAGTCTTAGATAGAACTGCAGCTAACGTCTCTCAGACTCCAGGCTGCTACTTCAAAGACTAGGTATCCTATAAGCACACAACCAATTGAAGAGCTTTATTAGATTACTCCATTCTTATTTATCAGTCCCATTTTACTTTAATTAATTCTTTAAACATTAATTAAGAATGAACAATTCCACATTAAACTGAATTGGCATCACATTTAAAAACAACTGCTCCTTTTTAAGATTCACATCACCTTTAAATTTCCAACATCTCCATCCCCGTGGAATTTCACCATTTAATCAAACATTCATTACAGAATTACTTTTCCACATTCCCAGGCATTCTAGAAAAACATCCTATGCTTCTAAACACAAAGGAGGCTCAACATGGTGAGTAGATATACTACCCATCGAGTCTTTGCTGCCTATAGAAAGAGCATATACCCATTCTCCCTCGAGAGGCTAAACACGGAAAGCACGTGGAATACCCCGCGCGTCTTCGCCTCATTCGGAACAATGGTAGCAAGACCAGCTGCCTTGAGCAGTGGGGAAAAGCAAAGCAGATTAACATTCAAGAAACCCACAAGCAACCAGTAACCACATCCATCCTATTCCATCACCCCGGGTGTCCTCCCTGACACCCATATGCATAAACCGATGCATCTCTCCACACTAGGCGTCATCCACTGCCACAACCACAAGGCCTCCATGCCTCCACATATCACAACAACCATCCAGGCTCACATAAAATAACAAGCAGCAGGAAAAAAAACATCACAAAATGGGCTCTCGGCCCTTTAACAAGGCATTCAGCCTTCAAACACAATGAGCACTCAGAGCTCCAAACCACAAGGAATTCAGCCTTACAAGCAAGCGGGTAACTCATAACCCTTTTGAAATTCCCACATAATCTATTTTCTAATCCATATGGAATTGGCAGATTTGTTATTCGTAGGTTCCAATCATGGATACCTAATCAGCAAGCTATCACAATTAAATAACCATTTTTACTTCCCTAATTTGATTATCCTCAAATTAGAACAACTACAATAACGACAATCACAAGATTAATTTACATGCCTCTTTATCTTTAGCCAATTAATTAACAATTAATTTCGGCTTTACGTTCGTTATCAATTTCTATCCTGAACGATCAACAAATCAAAGAAACATAGATATCACTATATCTAGGAAAACATGAGGCAAACCGTCATTACGGTATAAAGAAACAGCATGCGATCAACCATTTATTTTAATCCGGTTCAAGTATTTAATTAGGTCAATTTCATTGTGATCCAAAGAGATAAATCATACTAATTCTATGATTGCTCGTATACAATTAGAGAAGCCATGAATCCACTACCTCGAAGAGTTCTTGATTTCCTTTATCCACACAGCGGGCCACAATCCTTCTCTCGCGACAACTTATGTGGAAGAATGATCGACACAGCTTGGTTGCATCAAAAACAGAGCAGAACCAATCCTAGGAGTAAAGATTGATTGTGCAACTCCTATGGAAAGTAT
Source organism: Viscum album (assembly GCA_963277665.1). NCBI lineage: Eukaryota > Viridiplantae > Streptophyta > Magnoliopsida > Santalales > Viscaceae > Viscum > Viscum album. The sequence goes on along the minus strand of OY728129.1, from coordinate 404,972,861 downwards.
TGAATGGTTCTAGCGCATCTTAGGTGAGAACAAAGGTAAAGAACAAGGGAGAATGATATCTCGTCCCTTTTTAAGATTTAACGAGGTGACGGTTTAAGATCCGGTTAATTCTCCATAAAAAACGGATCGCATTAACCCACGCGGTTTGACCAAGTAAAATATTCCGAGCCTTAGGAATAATTAATATTGGATTTATGGCATTTGAATCGGCCTTAAGATCCCTTAAAATAAGGCTTTAAAAGTATTTTACGTCAAAGGAAACGTCAAAAGGGCAAAACGGTAGGAGTCTGGAAACACTTTTCACCCACCGTTACTGTACGCCTACCGATCTATGCTACCGATCTGTGCTACCGATTTGTGCTACCGATCTGTGCTACCAATCAGTGCTACCGATCAGTGCTACCAATCCGTGCTACAGATCAGTGCTACCGATCTGTGCTACCGATCTGTGCTACCGATCTGTGCTACCGATCAGTGCTACCGATCTCTGCTACCGATCTGTGCTACCGATCAGTGCTACCGATCTGTGCTACCGATCTGTGCTACCGATCTGTGCTACCGATCAGTGCTACCGATCAGTGCTACCGATCAGTGCTACCGATCAGTGCTACCGATCAGTGCTACCGATCAATGCTACCGATCTGTTACTGTTCATAAAACTGGAAACACTGTTCACGGAACTGGAAAATTGGCAAAGTGTTGGGGATAAGTCCTCTTGACCTCCCAGAACACCTCCAACACAAACATTTCACAAAGTAATGGACCGGAGAGGTCCTGGCCATTACACCTATAGATATGAATAACATTTCTATCAAAAATGTATGAAGCTCAAGTGATCCTGGAATTTAAAAAAATTCATTTAGAAACCATCCTAATGATGAATATATTAGTATATGTGGTGATGATTATTTATCTACAACATCTCAAGATATACCAGAAACTATATTGAAATATATTCTCAAAATCACTCCCATTGTAATTATATCTCTTTTTTTCTGGATTCATTGAACATATTTAGAAAGAAATATATCAGTTGGAAGAAGAAGAATATAGCATGGAGAAATAATTGTAGGGAAAAGTTATAAATTTTATAAAAACCCCTGTGAAATATATATCATTTTAAAACAAAAAAAAACTAAATCATGAAATAACATCGTAAATATTTTAATGAAAATAACATAAAGAAGTAAAAATTTTATACAAAACAATACTCTTGATGAAAATATCTATTCACTTTATGAAATGATTAAAGACAATATTGATGTCATGTATTTCCAATTATAAGTAAAATACTATAAGATTAAATAACAAGACTCATATCTATAAAAACATATGTTGTTGGAATATGTAGTTACAAAAATAATGAATGATTTTAAATAAATTTTGCATTGACTAATGATCAGAAAAACCCCATCAATTTGTGGTTCTAAGAGTTGGAAGTAAAAAATGTGATCTAGAAAATGCACACATTTAGTGTTCACTAAAGAAAGAAAAATATGTTTCTACTACTCTATTCTCAATAGTATATTATAATATTTTAAGACCTATAGTATGTGAAATGATGTTCATGAAATAATATTATAATCCATATAGGTAAATATAAAGAACGAAATATTATCTCTAACATCTTATAATGTTTTATCTAAATCCTATCGCTTGTAATGTGTGATACTCAAAAATGATATTCATAATTGTGGATGAAAAAAGAGAGAAAACAATACCACCCTTAATATGGTGGATAGAAAATATATTGTGGAAATATTTTCCCCTTCAGTATCCAAACAAGTTTTAATGAAGGCCCAAAATAATTATGCATAATTTATAATGATATCATGGTTTCTGGGAAAATGATGTTGGTTCAATATATTCAGGGATTATGCATTAGATGTTTGGTAAAATATTATTAATCCTAAAGTTGAAGGGAATACAAAGGAAAGAGTCAACAATTACATGATGAAAAATTAATATCCATAGGTTTAAAAAATATTTATGCATCCAATCGATTTTGAAATCTTGCAAATTTTATTGATTTATACAACAATTATGGTCCCAATGTTTTTATGTACTCATCTACATATGTATATAATGTTGATAAGAAAATAAGACATCATAATTTGTTAAATAAAGATAAATAAACCATGGAATGTAAGAAAAGTAATTTTATAAAAAAATTTATTCTGAGAAGATATTATGAATTAAAGATGAGTAGTCCTTGGATTCGAAATCCATGAATTTATATAGAAGTGCATCATCAAAAAGAATATATAATATAAAAGGAATATAAATTATTCTACATGTAAAACGCCACCTTGATTCCAACATATCCAATGATATTTTAGTAATATATCATGAATATTTTAGAGAATAAATAAAATTGAAAAAAATCAATAAAAGGATAGTTTTAAAAGAAATGGAAAAGATTCCAAAGGAAGGAGTCAAATTTCCTGTTTAGTTTTTAATCTAAGAAACCCTTTTTATTAAAGATGTTTTTTTCAAGTATACAATAAATATTCACATAATGTAAATGGTTTTCTGTATATTATTCTAGAATAAGAAGTATTACATAATTTAATTATGAATATATCATCCTTAAGTGGGGTTGAGAATAAAATTTATCCACACAAAATTGAAAAATAAATGTTAATATCTATTCAAACACAATAAAAATTGTTGTTAAGATATTCAATCATTTATAGTAGTCATAATAAAATACCTTAGAAGAAAAAAACATGTTAACCTTACTATTACCATTGAGAAGAAAAAAGTAGACACCTTATTCTCGTAGCCTTTACAAATATTATGTATTATTATTATAAAATTAATTAAATGTATATACAAATCATAGGGGTAGAAACTAAGGTATTGGATATAATGATGTGTTAGGAAAACATTCTAATGATGTTTCTATATATTAATGTATCTTAAAATAGTACACATTCAAAATCATATAACAGGATCATCATTTGTGAATTTTATGTGGTTATTATCAAAAAATGATTGAAAGTTGGATATGATATTATTTTTATCCTTACATTCAGAATTATAAATAACATATTTTGATGAAATATCCTCTGTTATTATGTATCTTCCAAAATAATTATGTTATATAAATCAAATTATTCCGTATTATGCTCGAAAAAATTTCATTGAAGAATATATATATTTCTTAATATTTCTCCCTTGGTTAAATAAATTAATATTAGCTTAAATGGTTGTTAATTAATTTAATCATTGAAAAAAGAATAATTTAATTATGAATGCGTTCCATGTATTTTTATCTATCTTTTTAACAAGGATGTTTTGAACATATTTGATGATGTAATAGAAGGATTTTCATGTTGACCTATTAGACAATTTTTTAAATCACTATTGGTATCATCATCCTAGAATAAAAATACTTAACCATATAATGAAATATTATGAGTTTTTATTTCATTTGGTAAATAATAAGTATTTAATGAACAAAATTGTTTAAAATGATCATATTGCTCTCTACGCTGAGCCGCGTTGTCATAAAAATAGAGTGAAATGACATATAGCACATTGTGTTAGGATTTACAGATAACTACTTTATTTGAAATTTTATTATTTAACATGAAAATTGAGAGTTGAATAGATATTAATGTGTGATAAAAATATGAGATAATAGGATAATGAAGATTAATGTTAACATATCAACACACTCATTTTATGGTAATATTGAAGGTATTGAAAATCTATAAAAATGCAAAGATTGACCAAAACACCTCATGTGTGATTTTTATTTGTGTAAAATGATTTTTGTATTTTTCAATGGTTTTCCTGGAAATATTAATATTTCATAATTTCCAATATGTTTATGATTTTGAAAAATTTATAAAAAAAGATGATTCTAGATAGTCATGTTTATTAGATTCGTGGTAAAGAAGTTGATGTGAATTGGATAGCTGGATGAATAAGAAAATAATATTTATAGTATTATTATCTTGGATAAAGAAATATGTTGTATTTTTTTACTTTGGAATAGTTATATATTATTATTTATATGGAAGGTGACTTTTTTGAAGTAATTCAGTACACTTATAAAAATTAGTGATATGATCTTATTTTCTAAAAAATGTTTTCGGTTATTTTAGAATCAAGTTTGTAATCAGTAGAATGATGTTTCATTATTTTTTTTTCAAAAGATAATTATGGATTGGATTTTACCAGATAAGGAAAGAATGACAAAATGGATGATGTATACTAAGCCCAATTAGATAGTGGCCAGTATAATAAGGCTAGAGAATAGTGGTTAGGTACAGATCATTTATGTAATAATTCTAATAATTTCATTCAAGAAAATAGGATGAATGTAAAAAAAAATTGATTCATTATTTTAAATTAATTTTCAACCATCATGATTACTAATACTTCTCATTATCCAAAATTCCTTATGTATGGTATATTGAGGTTTAGATGTAAAATTTTTATACAAGAATGACATGAGAAGTATGTGGAAAATCTTTATTAGAAAATGTGGAAGTTGTAAAAATATTAGGACATGAACTAATGATATGACATGAATCAAGGTTTTAGTTTTATTAAGATATGAAAGATATTGGTGAAACACAGTGTAACTATATTTCTTAAACATTGTGATGTGTTCATTTATGTTTTATTAATAGTTGTACAATGTATAATGAATGTAAATTTACAATAATAATGATTAATAACTATTTTCAATGTTTCATATAAGGCTATAGAAGATGAATGGAGGTTTTAGGGTTTTCATATGAAAATAGTAAAGCATGTGAAAAAATTTATTGGAAAAAAGATATTGAATTATTGGGAATGTTTTTCTTGAAATTAAAAAGGGGGAAATGTGAAGATCATCAAATTATAAGGACTCCAAAATCTATCAAAAAACAAAATAATGATTGTATGTTTATTAAAATATAATCACTAAAAAATCATAAAAAATGTTTTAATTCATTTGAAAGGGAAATTTATTACAAATACGGATGACAAAATACTTTGAGATCTGGCTTTAGAGAGAATATTTTGAGATTTGGAATAATACATACATCATTGATTAATGATATTAGACATAATATTATGATGATATTGGCTAGTTTATTACATTTTAATTGGACTAAGTTATATGATGTCATTATGGATTAGGAAAATATTATACATATGACGGTTTAATCATTTCTTGATGAAAATATATAAATATCAAGGAAACCATCAGGAAAATAAATATCATTTTGAAATTCTATCAGACCGAACGTCAATGTATTATCAAATAGAGTCTATATAAAAATAATTTTTTTGAGAAGGAATATATGATGTAGTACTTCTTGATATAGAAATTATTTCAAAGAAAACTGGTTAGAGAAGTTTCAATGAATAGAAACTAGACAGAGGAATCTTATGATGTTTTCAGATAATGTATACTAAAAATGTAGATGGAAACCACATTTCTAGAAGGGGAGATCCATGATTACATTATACAAAGAATTACATGATATAAATATTATTTTACTAAAGTACTAGATGAAGAGATATAACAAAATAAAAAAAATTTAACTTCATTAATATAAAGTTGTTCAATATGTCATTCCATGATTCAATAACCATGATAAAAAGATCATGAATCTAACTTCTATATCATATTTTGGAATAAAATACTGACATTTATATTTGAGGAAAATCTCATAAAACGATTATTAAATCTTATCTTTTAGGGAGTTTTAAAATATTCAACTAATCAATGAGTTAAGAGGTAACAAAAAATTAAAAATAGGAAATTAATATTTTATATTCAGTTTATCCTTATTTTTTCAATAAATTGAACCTTTATAAAGGGGGTGGTTAACCAATATGTAGATGTATATTTTTATGTGTTTTTACTATGTGTATTGTTGATGTATTATGTCGCTATATGGAATCATCGATCATGATTCTTGAGGGAATTGTTCATTTAGGTTAATTAATCTAATGAATATGTATCAGATGAAGTAGAGTGCAATGGCCCAGACCACTCTGGTCTATTCTTTTGAGAAAAGCTGGTGTATGAGGTGCTTTGGGAGGTCAAGGTGACTTATCCCCAATACTTTTCCAAATTTCCATTAATGTGAATAGTTTCATCGCTGAACAGTTCCAATGGTAGACTGTTGTAAACAGTGCAATGGTAATCTTCTGTGAATAGTGCAATCCTAACCTAAGGTGAATAGTTTCATCGGAAACCTTCGTTGAACAGTGTCATCGGTGACTTTCTATGGATAGTGTCATCGGTGACCTTATGTGAATAGTGTAATTGGTAAATTTACCCGAACAGTGCAATGGTGAGGTTCCAATTGTGAGGTCCCAATGGTGACCTCATTCCTTCGCCAAATTTGGAGTTCATGAATAGCTTTTTCAAAATAGTGAGGTTCCAACAGTGACCTCTTTTCTTTTCCAAATTTTGAGTTCCTTAATAGTGTTTCCAGAATGGTGAGATTCTAGCAGTGAGGTTCATGAACTGTGTTTCCCGAATTGTGAGATTAAAATGGTGACCTCTTTCCTTTTCCAAATTTTGATTTCAGGAACAATGTTTCCAGAATGGTGACCTTCCAACAATGAGGTTCATGAATACCATTTCCGGAATGGTGAGGATCCAATGGTGACCACTTTTTTTCAAATTTTTATTTAATGCATAGTGTTTCCATAATGGTGAGGATCCAATAGTGACATTCTAATGGTTAGGTTCATGAATAGTGTTTCCAGACTAGTAATGTTCCAACAGTGGCCTCTTTCCTTTGTAAAATATTGAGTTCAAGAACACTATTTCTGAAATGGTGAGGTTCCAATAGTGAGGTTCAAGAATAGTGTTTCCACAATGGTGAGGTTCCAACAGTTAGGTCCCAATGGTGAGGTTCATGAATATTTTTTTCCTTTGGATAATTTTGAGTTCATGAACAATGTTTCCATCTTCCTACAGTTTACCCCTTTATCGTTTCCTTTGATGTAAAATGCATTTGAAGCCTCGTATTAAGTACTAAAAGACCAATTAAAAGGCCATAACACCTATATTAATTTCCCTGAGCCTCGGGATTCTTTTACTTGGTCCAACCATGTTATTTAATTCTATTAAATTTTAATGTAAAATCCAATATATCTTAAACCAATGCTTTGTTAAATCTTCTAAAGGGATGAGATATCTTCCCCCTTACTTCTCCCTCCTTGTTCTCGGCTATGAGATGCTCGAACATTTCATTCCATCCTATAGGAGTTGTGCATTCATGATTTACTCCTTGGATTGGTTCCCATCCATTTTGATGCAACCATTTAGTATCAGTCAATCATCGATATAAGGTATGATCTATCATCATTCTTTTGGGTTCATCTCCTTCTGTTTATCCTCACCCTTTTATGGAATTTTACCCCCTCATTCTTAATGGGGTTTTCTTGTGTGTTGACTAGTGTGGGTTTGTCTCTTCATCCTTGGATGCATAAAGTTTCCATGTGGGGATGATATCATTACCTATTATATAGATCATTCTAGTATAAAGAACGTCAAGAACATCTTGAGGTAGGGGATTCGTTTCTTGTCTTTTATTTTATGTGAAACTATATAGTTAGAATGTTTTATCCCACTGGATCACAATGTAATTGACATAATAAATATTTGAAGTGGATATTTAAATTGATATTAGTTGTATGTTATGGGATATTATTTTTCTAGATAGATTGATATCTATGCTTTATTTTTTATCTCTTCATTGTTGATAGAAATTGATAAGGAAATAAAATCTTGAAATTAATTTAAAATTGTTTGGATAAGGATAAAGATGCATGTAAATGAATCTGGTTATTATTTTTGTAATTTAATTTTAATCAAATTGGTTCAGTAATCATGTTTATTTATTTGGGATATATTACTATTTAGGTTTCCCAATGTTGGAACCTACGAACAATACATTGGTTAATTCATGATAGATTAAAGAAATTTTTTTTTGATACAAAATAATACTTTGAAGAGTTCGGAGTTACCGCCTTTGAGATATAAGGCACAGGAGACCAATTGATATGATGTTTGTTTTCTTGCTTCTTGTGTTTTTATGTGAGCATGGATGGATGTTGTGATATGTGGGGAAAAAGAGGCCTACTTGTTATGGTAGCAGTTGCCGCCTATAGTGGTGAGATGCATTGGATTATGAATTTGGGTGTTGGGGAGTAGACCAGGGATAATTAAATGGATTGGATGTGAATGTTGGGATTCTTGTTGTTTCTTTGGTTGTTTATGTGCTTTACTTTCCACACTCATCAAGGAAGTTGTTCTAGCTTACCCTTCTTTCTAAAGGGGTGAAGACACACAAGGGATGCTATGTGCCTTCTGTGTTTATCTTCTCAAGGGAGGATTGGTCAATGCTCTTTCTATAGGTGGAAAAGACTCGACGAGTGGTTCATTTACTCACCGTGTTAATCCCCCCTTGATTTTGGTAGTATCAAATGTTTTTCTAGAATGCCTTCGAATATGGGAATGTAATGATGTAAATAAATAATTTAATAAATGATGTTAACCCACGGGGTTGGAGCTTGCTGGACAAAATGTTTTGGTTACAGTTTAAAAGGGACAGTGGAGATTGTGTGTGATGCTAATGAAATTTAATGTCTAATTATTAATGGTTAATAAATGATTAAATAATTAATTAATGTAAAATTTAACTGATAAAAATGGAATGAATTAATGTAATTAATCTCTTTAAATGGTTGTGCACTTATTGGTTACCTAGTTTTAGATGTGGCAGCCGAGAGTCTAAGAGACGTTAGAAGAAGTTGAGTCTAAGAAAACGTTAAGCCCATAGTGTGTTTGTGAGCTATATTATAATATTTACATTTTTTTTTCTATACACTACTCTACCCTATCAGTTAGGGTAACTGACATCCTGACTATTCTGAGCCCAGGGGGTGTTTTCCCCAAAATTTTGGTGGGATTACGGATGGCTGACAACCCCCTTTGGGCTCTCTCTCTTCTCTTAGTAGTTACTTGTGTGAGTAGGAACAACGGTTAGTTTCCCTATATACGTGTGTAGAGGGATATAATGGAGTGTGGTTATTCACACACATATATTCTAGATATAGATTACTATGGACTATTATTGGTGTATCATGTATAGGTTGTGATGGGTTGATGATCATTACTCGGTGTAGGAGCTATAATGGATTGTGGTTAAATACCCAAAGTATGATACATGTTATGGCAGATGTGGTGGCTCCCAAAAACTACCTGGTTACTTTATTGTGTGGATGTGGTGGTTTGGTTGCATGAGGTGAATACTATGGTGCCTGGCCCAGGACTCTGTGGGAAAGCCTTTTTTGGAGAGAGATTATTAGGACATGTGACGTTGGGGAAAAGCGGAAAACTGGTGGGGAAGTAGTACTGGGTTACCCTTGATAATCATTATTATATTATGTACTCTTGTATGCGTGATGTTATTATTATTTTAAAGACTTATTATATACTTTCATTACTGATTTTATATGAAATGTTCATAATTTGTGTGAAATATAAATATTTTAATACTAGGTATAATTTTTGATCATTTTTTCAAGTAGTCCAATTGAATTGCATTACTAATTTATTTATAACTATCACCCTACTGATCCAAAACGAATTGTTCAGGTTTTGTTGGATTCCTAATTCAATATTAAACATTTCATTAGAAGGGATCATTGGGAGAATTGTACAATGATCCATACTGAGGAAATATTGGATATTGAATTAGGAATTCTACAAAATTAGAACTACACAATTTGGATCAGCAGGGTGATAGTTATAAATAAAATAGTAAACTGACTCAATTGGACAACTTCTAAAAATGTTCAAAATTTATACATAGTATTAAAACATAAATATTTCAATTTTTTTGCACATTTCATATAAAATCAGTAAATGGAATATATAATAAGTAATGAAAATATTAATAACATCAACTCTCCCACACATAGTCTTGTGAATGTCCTCATGTGTAAAAAATATAAAAACATGACAAAATCATTTTCACTCACCATCAAATATTAAATTTTTTCTCTCCAATCCGGTGAGGTTTAGAATATTTCACTCATCCATATTAAATTACACCTCAAATTATTATCAAAACAATGTTCCAAAATCAAATCTTTTTTTCATGCTCATATTTTAAAATGGAAAATGTGGACACTCAAAACTGACACCTCTCAAGATGATAAAATTAATTTGTGGAGGATCACTCTTTCACCAACCAAAATTGAAAATAAAAGACTTTGAAATAACTCTCCGCATCCAATCCCTATCCAATGTGCACTTGAATCAAGAGTTCTTTTTAAGGGGTTTTTCTATAGCTATGGGACGGTCAGAATATAATGTCCAGGAGATAGAAGAAGAGGGGTAAAACACCAAAATGGAAAAAACAAGGCACATTTTTCTTGAAATGGGACATGAAAGGAAATTGAAACACATATTTATGAGGGAATGATAATGTGAAATAAGACATAAAATTTGAAGGAAATGTGAAGGGAATGAGAAGATGGAATATTTACAAAACAAAAAACTTCTCCCAATGAAATAAGATTATAATGAATGTGTTCTTTTTTTTCTTTTTTTTCTTTTTTTTTCAAATGTTGAACTTGAATGTGATCTCAAACTCATATCCCAATACATAATGATCTCTTAACAACACTAATTGCAATAGTTATAACATGATCAAAGGCTTATAAATTGTAATTGTTGACCTACCCAAGACAAAAACCAATTTTTTTATTGTTTTTCATTTTTTTAGTTTTTTTCTTGAACACTTGTCAATTAAATTTTAACATTAGTTCATAAGCATATATACATTCCCAAACCCCACTGAACGACAACATCTACCCCACACTAAAATGGATTCTTTCCCTCAAGCATATGATTATATGGTGAAATCAACAATGGTTATCCAAAATGAAATCCATCCCCTCATACTTATGATTAAAAAAATATTCATTGAAAAATCCATGTTGATATTGGGTGAGATAAAGTATTAGTCTTGTAATGTGGTTAACAAAAAAATGGTTTTCGTAGGCTCTAAGAGGATTTCAAAATCAGGATTATTGTAAGGTAAATGGGATGCTATTTGGCCATTGTGATTCTCATGTGGTTCAAATAATGCCTCTATCATATTAATGCACACTAAAGTAGGAAATTCAGCTCAAATGTCCACAAACTAAAGACTCCCAAATGTGGGTGAAATACAAATATTTTTAAAAGATTTTCATAGGTATCCTTGGCATGAAAGCAAATGGTTTTCCTCACGGGTGGGGAAAATCCTTTTCCAAATAAAAAAGCTAGCATTAAAAATTTATTTGTTGTGAAAAAATAATCATTATCAAAATTCATGATTAAAATAAAAAAATTGATATGAAAACATGTCTGTTGACTCCAAAAAAAGGTTTGACAAATTTTCAAAACTCGATGGTGAGTAAGCATTACTCGTGATTTTTCATATTTTATTTTTATTATTCATTTTTTTATTTTTTTGTAGGTTTTTTTAGTTTTTAATAAATTCACACCCACACAAAAGGGAAATAGAAAACTTAAGGGTTTGATAAATAAAGTGGTAAAATACTAAAAGATAGAGGAAGAAGAAGAAATAGGTAGATGGAGGAAGAGAGAGAGAGAAAGTTAAAGGGAAAGAGGTGCCCTGTGGTTTGGATTCGGTGGGTTTTCATCTGCATCTAGTGGTGGGTCGACTGAAAAAATTGGGGATCTAGTGGAAGTCGATGTTGATCCAGGATTGTGTGTCCTCTCATGGTGATGCATTAACTGATGTCTATTAACCATGAATTTCCTTTTGGTATAAAGTTCATGGACTTGCACTGCACCCAAGGTGTACACATTAGTAATAACATAAGGACCTTCCCAACGAGAATTAAGCATACATGGGTGAATCCAAAATTGGGAATTAAAGAGAATTACCTTCTCACCTTCATGGAATACTTTTCTTAGGATGTGTTTTTCATGGAGTGCCTTGTATTTTTCTTTGTTGAGATTCTAATTCTTGTATGAAGGAAGTTTAAGCTCCTCCAGTTCAGAAAATTGCAACAATATTTCATCACATGATTTTTCCAAATAAATATTATATGTTTTCATAGACAAAAAAGACATATGTTGGATTTCAACTCGTATATGACATGATTTACCAGAAACTATCCTAAAAGGAGACATCCCAATGGGTATTTTATAGGCAGTTCGTTAATGCCAAAGTGTCTCACCAAGACATTCACTCCAGTAGTTTCTTGTAGGTTTTACTATTCTCTCAATCACTCTTTTCACATCTCTATTAAAAAGTTCATCCATTCCATTTTTTGGGGGATGATATGAAGTTGACTATTTATGTAAAACCCCATCCTTTTTCAAAAGAGATTTCATGGTTCTATTACAAAAATGTATTCCTAAGTCACTGATCAAGGAACAAGGAATGCCAAATCTATAGAAGATGCGTGTCTTTAGAAACTCACTAACAGTATGTGAATTTTCTTTTCTAGTGGGTTTGGCCTCGACCCACCTAGAAACATAATTAACCCCATGAAGAATTTATTAGAATTCATTGGAAGGGGGTAATGGTCCCATGAAATCCATACCCAAAACATCGATGATCTCACAGAAAATTTAATTCTTTTGGGGCATTTTATTTCTCTTTGAAATTGTGCCAAATTTTTGAAACTAGGACACGATTGACAGAACTCATGTGAGTCCTTGAAGAGTTAGGGCCAGAAGAATACAGAGTCTAGGACTTTTGGGAGGTCATTTGGCATCCAAATGGACATCCATTAGGCATTGAGTGATAGAATTATAAAATGGAAGAATTTTCATTTTCATCAACACATCATTTAATTACAATGTCTGCCCCATTTTTCCAATGTTTATTTTCATCTCAAAAATAGTATCTTGAATCACTTCTATTCTTCATTTTTTTTATTTGGAATACATTTCTGAAAAAACACTAGAAACCATGTAATTTACAATTGGGGAATACCATGGTAGTTTTGGAGTGAGAAATGAAAAGTTCTTAGTTGGAAAATTTGGATCAATTATTTCAGAATGAGTAGAATTACAAATTTTAATCAAGTGATCAACCACATGGTTTTATTTTCCTGGTATATCTTTGGATTCAAGGTCAAACTCTTGGTGTAATAAGAATCATCTTGTTATCCTCAGTTTGGAATCACATATCCTGTGAAGTGGGTGTTAATTTAAATGCAATATAAAGAAAATCTCAAGGAAATCACAAGCTTAATTCCCTAATAATGAACTCACCCCAATATTTTTCAATTTTTTAAATCAATATTAATTAATGAATCATTTCATAAGATCAGAAAAAAAACCTCTCCCCCCAATAAAAATTCAATCAACTAAAAACATTTCACTATTATAAGATTATCATCGCCTAGGATTTGACCTGAGTGTTGTAATATGCATTAGCAGAGAATCAGAACATTAAATGTTTGATTAGAAATATTCGGTCACAATATCAAATGGATCCATTATCGAGGATGGTGCAATTAAGTAGTCATTAGTTTCTAGTTATTGTAAAAAACAAAAAAAAAACAAAACATAAAAAAACATAAAAAAACACAGAGAAAAACATGCCTTCCTCATAAAAATCACAAATGGAAAACAGAAAGAAAAAAACTATCTTCATATCTCTTCTAAATATCTTTGAATTCCCCATATCCTCCCAAAAAATCCCTCTGATTTGTGTGTCCCAGAAATTGAGTGAACAATTCGCCAACATAAGAGGAACTTAAGAGATAATCAACTCATTCAAGAACTAGTCCTTGTCCAACTAGTTGAATTAGATATGGCCAATCTATGGGAAAAAACACATAAAGAACTCTCTACCCCTGATATGAATTACCATCCTCTTGGTATTCAATATCAAAAAATAGAATCTAACATCAAACTCAAATCATGTTTTATTCATCTAATCCCTCATTTCTACAGGCTAGTAAGTGAGGATCCACATCATCATCTTAAAGAGTTCCATGTGGTGTGCTCTACCATGAGGCCTCAAGTGGTTTATGAGGATCAAATCAAACTCTGAGAATTCCCTTTATCTTTAGCTGACACTGCTATGTCATGCCTCTAATACCTTCATCTTGGTTCCATAACCACATGGAATGAAATGTATCAACTCATCTTAGAGAATTTTTTTTCTGCTTCTCGTAATGAATCAATACAAAAGGAAATAAGTGGTATTAGTCAAAGCCCAAGTGAATCGCTCCATGATTACTGGTAGAGGTTTAAAAATATTTTTGCAACCTTCCTACACCACCAAATACCAGAACAATAAGTGATCCAATACTTCTGTGAGGGGTTATTGGCGATGGAGATAACTATAATTGATGCTGCAAGTGATGGTTCTCTTGTTGATAAAACTCTTGCAGCTGTAAGAGGTATCATAAGAAACGTGGCTGAGAACACAAAAAAAGTCCATACTCGAGCACATGGTCATGTAAAACAAGCCCAAGAATGCCAGTTGATAGAGACAAACAAAATTTCAGAGTGGATGATTAAACTTACAGGTCTTGTGCGACAACTTGTTGTGGTTACCAAAGCCCCAACATCATCTTCTCCATAATCAATGTTTCATGGTCCTGTCAAAAATTGTGGAATATTCAACACTCCATCTCATGAAACTAACACAAGTCCACAACATCAACAGGATCAATCTGATTCATCTGGACCAATGGATCTCAATGCAGCATATGCTCAGATGAACACCAACCCTTAGCAATAAGATCAGTTCATTAGAAACATCAACCATCCTCAATATGAGCCCTTCAATTCTTCCTATAACCAAGGCCTGAGGTGTTCTAATTCTGCCTCTTATAACCCACAATTACCTCATTAAAATCCAAACCAGTTTTAATATGGTCAAGTTGTTGGTAACATCCATCAAAATTATCCTTTTATTCCTCAACCTCAAAGTAACAATCTTCCTCCTGGATTCCAATATCCTAGTGAGCCTTCCCAATTTCAAAACCAATAAAATCGCATTCCCAATAACACAAATCAAGGTAATCCCAATTTGGGACATGCCTCTACTTCCATGAAACCATTGGAAAGTGCAGTGGAAGATCTTGCCTCCTTCACCCATTCCAGCTTCATGAACATTGAAACCCAAATTGGTCAACTTGCATCCCACCTTAGTCAGTAGAAACCATCCAATTCTACCCTACTTTTTTCTCAAAGATTACCCAACTCTATGGGTAATGTAAGTACAATTGCACTTAGATCAGGAAAGCGAATTGCTATGCCTCATGATAAGTCTTCCAAATCCCATTTAAATGTATACCTATAAAATGAAAAGAAAAAGAAACACGAAAAGGAATCTGAAACCATTCCCTCACCTCCTTCTATTCCACTTAGTAACCCAATTCATTTTCCACAAGCTGTCTCTATGCCAAAAAAGTCATTTGAACCTGATCCTAAAATGATCGAAATGATTAGACGTGTTGAATTCAACATTCCCCATATTAGATGCCATAAAAATAATCCCTAAGTAAGCCACGTTTCATAAGGAATTGTGCACCAATAAGAAGCAATTTAGGGCCTTTGAAAATTCATCCACCTAGAACTCTATTCCAATAAAGTGCAATGATCCAAGGACGTTTACGGTTCCATGCCAAATTGGATGTTAAAACTTTGATGATGAACTCATAGACCTATGAGCCTCAATTAATGCCATTCCCAAATCCATCTCCTCCAACCTTGGTCTAGGTCCCTTACACTTGACGGGTGTTGTCATTCAATTAGCCAATAAAAGAACAGCCAGTCCTGAGGGAATAATTGAGGATGTCCTTATTCGTGTGAATGATCTTATCTTCCCTGGTTATTTCTATGTCCTTGACATGGAATGTGAGAAAACATCTTCTCGATCTTCGAAAATTCTTGGAAGACCATTCCTCATGACTACTAGAATGAAAATTGATGTCCATTTAGGCATCTTATCCATGGAATTTGGGGACCAACTGGTCAAATTCAACATTTTCCAAGCCATGCGATACCCATCTGAGGAGCACTCTTCATTCTCAATCCATGCTTCAGTGGACACTTCTAAGAGTCAATTGAACCCCATTACATAATGTTTATCATGTTCTAATGAGTATAGATCTTGTGAAATATTCCCCATGATTAACCAAATTATAAATGGTGAAGTTGATACTGACCTCTCATTCACAAACATCATCAATATAGAGGAACATAAAATCTCTCTTGAATCCCACATCAACTCTGATCTCGACTTCTCCTTCTAGGAAAATATTAAGGAGAATGAATCTGAAGCAACTAAAATCCCTTCCTTCATTCCTGAGTATTCTAACCCACAAATGAAATATGAGACTGATCAGAAACCTCTTCTTGAACACTTGAAATAGACATTACATTTCCATGATCACTCTTATCACATCATTACCTCATCTTCACTTACCAAAACTGAGGATTCCAAACATGTTCACGTGTTATAGGAAAACAAAAAGGCCTTAGGTTGGACCATAGATGACATACTAGGAATCAACCCTGCCCTTCACATTCATCACATATATCATGAGGAAACATTCAAACCAATTAGACTACCACAAAGAAGACTCAATCCACTCATCCTTGAGGTAGTTATGGAATAGATCCCCATGTTTCTTCAAGCTGGTATTATATACCAAATTTCTGATAGTGAATGGGTTAGTCCAGTTCAATTTGTACCTAAGAAGGGTGGGATAACTATTGTCACAAATAATCATGGATAGGTAGTCATAACTAGATTGAAGAACAAATGGTGTGTGTGCAAAGACTATAAGAAATTGAATATTGAAACAAGAAAAGATCACTACCCTTTACCATTCCTTGATCAAATTCTATAATGATTCACTAGAAAGTCACACTATTTTTTTATTTATGGTTACACTGGATACTTCCTAATCCCAATCACAACTCAAGTCAAAGAAAAGACTACTTTTACTTTCCCCATTTGAACATATGCATATAAGAGAATGCCTTTTGGCCTTTGCAATGTTCCTGCAACATTCTAGAGGTGTATGATGAGTATCTTTTCTGAGTTAATTGAAAACTACATGGAAGTCATCATGGATGACTCTACCATTTATGGTGAATCATTTGAATATTGCTTGAATTCACTCAATCGTGTCCTTCAAAAGTGTGTCAAGTGTAACCTTGTGTTAAATTTTGAATAATCTCACTTCATGGTGGAAAATGGGATTTTTCTAGGGCATATAGTTTAAAAATAGTGTATTAAAGTTGATCCTACCAAAATTGATGTGATCCAATCATTTCCTGAACCCAAATCTATTCGAGACATCCGTTCACACATTGGTCATGCAAGTTTCTATTAGTGATTCATCAATAACATCAGTAAAATTTCCATCCCACTCACTCAGCTTCTCCAAAATGATTTCACTCTCCATTTTGATGATTTTTACAAGAGATCATTCATTGAACTCAAAACATATCTTACATATTCCCTGATAATCTAACCCCTAGATTGGTCCTTACCTTTTGAGTTGATGTGCGATGCTCCTAATGGAGTCGTTGGGGATGTTCTTGGTCAATGAAGAGAAAAAAATTCATCATGTAATCTATTATGCCTAAAAAATTGGATGAACCTCAATATCACTACATTTTCACTAAAAAAGAACATTTATCAGTGTTTTTTTCCTTAGATAAATTCTGATCCTATCTATGTGTTACTGGGTGAGTGTTTCCTTGGTATGGTTGGGAACTTAGTATACCTGTTTAGGTGACAATTTAGTTTCACTTGTTTTTCACTGTTCTTTACCAAACTTTCTTAACTTTTGCACGAGAGGATTCTGGGAGGATCCTACTGAGTATAATGTTATACTCACCCTATTTCTATATAAACTGTTTTTCAGGTCACTTGGAGCTGGTTGGAGAATAGGCTGGTTTCTACTAGCATGGGGTTGTAGGAGCTGTTTGGGCTTCGTGGATGCTCTTGGTTTTACTTTCTTTTGGGTACTTAATGTTTCCACTCTATGTTGTAGTAGTTTTTCATGACATTGCATATATGTACTTGGGATTTATTTTATATTTCAGAATGACTTGGAGTTGGTTGGTGTATATCTTATCCAACTATTCTGAATGTGTTTTCTTAGAGGGTAATGCCTCCCATCTGGGTGTTTACTATACCCTTAGAGCTAGGCACCAACCCGAGGCCTACTGGGGGTGGGACTAAGGGGTCATTATCTCCCTTATCACATTTCTAGTACATGAGGGGTACAATTTGTTTGAAGGGGGTCATGACAGATTGGTATCAAAGGTTAGGTTGAGGGATAGGATGGAGTTTGGGGTTAGGCACAAGTGAAGCTGCCTGTGTTGGTAGGTAAACGGTGCCATTCTTTTTTAGAAAGTTATATAAACACTGGTGATCGGCTGGGACATAGGCATTTAGGCCCCCCTATGATTTGATTTAAGGACCTCTACGTATACAATGACTACTAAACGAGGTGATACTAGTTACAAGGTAGATACATAGGAAAGGATAACACATCATTGTATTTTGTGCATGTGTTTTAATGGGTATATCTTGTGATAGTTGAACATAAAATGAATAAAAGAAAACCATTAATTTATTAAGGATGTGTCTTCCATATTATTGTTTTAGGAGCTCTAACTGTTTTTTATTTTGTAGTTACGCCTCCATGTCAACGTCATTATTAGGATCACATAGATGATGTCTGGGAGGTTGTTCCAGAATATCGTCGCATGGTAGAGGATGACGATGATGACACTTTGAGGAGGACACATTGAGAGTTTCAGTGCTAGAGTTTTTAGAAGTATGAGGGCTCCGTTTCAGACGAAATCATAGAATACTTGTTGGATGAGGTCAAGATATGTATCATTTCGATCTGTTCTCGGAAGGAGCACTGGGTATCCATGGTTGTGATGATGATTCATTAGGCAGAGAGGAATTGGTGGTTCTTTTTTCCTTGGGGATCAAGTGGAGTCGACAATATCATGGGATGTGTTCAGAGAAAATATTATTGTCTAGTTTCATTCATCGACCTTGAAGGTGTCCAGTTTCTAGAAGCTTCTTACCCGTTGACAGGTGAGCTCCAGTGTATAAGATTTTGTAATCTATTTTCGAAATCTTTAATGGTATCTTTTAGACCTGTTTCCATATGAGGAGGCCAGGGTGATCCATTTCGAGGAGGCCTTACATACAGATATCCAACGCCATGTCACCCTATTTATGTTGAAGACATATATTGAGGATCGGGAAAGGGCAGTGGTCACTGCAAGGATATTGTCCATAACAAGATAATTATGAGATGAGAGTCGTCAGGATTCCTCACGATGAAGAGTTGTGGTCCGGGGTTCCCAGTTTTTAGGGAATACGTGTTTCTGTTCAGACGGGGGTAGGTCCCAAACCTCGTAATATCGTTTCTCTAGGGTAGAAAATCTCAGGACTATTCCAAGGGAACATGTGATTGTTTATCTTGTGGTGGTTTAGGTCATTAGCAGCGAGAGTGGTCGACCATTCAGAGTAGTCATCGTGCACCAGGTTTTCCGCTTCAGGTTCCTTTGTTGTGGTATTTCCTGCCGATGCAGTAGTAGCAGGTTTCACCAGCTTTAGATTAGTAGAGGGAAGATGGGGTGGGAAGAAGAAAACCCCACGAAGCTCCATATCCTCAGAGAGCATAGAACTGCTAGGGTGGTGGTCCTCATCGGGGTCAGAGAAGTCGTGAATGAGGTCATAGTCAGCTTCATGATTTAGCAACTCCCACGCCAGGTGAGCCAATCGTCGTTCGAGGTACCCTTTTCTGATTTTCTAATTTGGTGTATTACTTGTTGTATCCATGAGTGACATAGGCCTTCATATCACCTACACTTGTCCATGCCTTGAGACATAAGGTATAGAGGCCTCCAGTGCCCTTGGTGTTGACTATGCCAGTTGGAGTTCGAGCTCACTTTTTTGAAGTATGTAGAGACAGTGAGCTAGTGTTGGGGTAGCACCGCTCTTGGTGAGATTTCATGTGTTTACGAATACAACCATATGAATTCATCCTTATAATGGATTGTTTGTATGCAGTGTAGGATATTGTGGATTGATTCCGGAATTAGGTTGTTTTCTTCAATGTAGATGGAGATCTGGTGGTTTTTGTTGGCAAGAGAGACCCTCAGATAGGTCTTAGGCATGTTTTGTCCTTATCATCCCTGATGGTTGAACGGATTTTGAGTTCTTCAAAGGTTTATCCATTGTTTTTTTGAAGGGTCTTAGATGAGTACCCTGATGTCTTTCCAGAAGAGGTTGTAACCTTGCACCCTTGAAGAGATACCAAGTTTAGGATCGAGCTACAAACATGAGAATCTCCTATCACTATGTATCCATATAAGATGGACCCTTCTTAGTAACAAGAGCTACGTATACAACTTGATTGTCTCTTATAGTGTGGTTTTGTTCAGCCAAGTGTGTCACTGTGGCGTGCACCAGCTTTGTTTGTGAAGATGTCTGAAGGCAGTTTGTGGTTGTGTGTCCATTATCATCGCTTAAACAATGAGACAATGAAGAATTTCTATCCTCTTTTTTGGATTGATGATTTATTTGATAATCTGAATGGTGTAATTTTGTTCTCAAATTTCGATTTACGGTCAGGATATCATTAGATGCATGTGAAGAATGAGGATATCAGGAATAATACTTTCCTTTGTCATCATGAGCATTATGTGTTCGTTTTAATACCATTCAGCGTGACAAATTCTCCATCTGTGTTCATGGGATTGATGAAATATGTGTTCTGTGAGTTCCTAGACAAGTTCGTTGTGGTTTTCATCGATGAAATTCTTATGTAAACCATGTCTGAGGAGGAGCTTTCAGAACATATACATGAAATTTTAGGAGTTCTTCTACAACATCTTCTATTTGGGTAGTTGTCAAAATGTGAGTTTTGGGCTCGAAAAGTCTGTTTCTTGGGGAAGGTTGTGTCCCTGCAGGGAGTATTTGTGGATCCATCGAAGATAGAAGCAGTTGTGACTTGAGCAGCCCCCAAGAAAGTGCCTTCCTTGGTCTCATAGGCTACTATAGGAGGTTCATAACTGATTTATCTCGAGTTGCGACTCCTCTAACATCTTTGATTAGGAAGGATACGACATTCATATGAACTGATCAATTTCAGACAGCTTTTGAGTATCTAAATGAGAATTTTGTATGTTCTCTAATTCCTTATATTACAACAGAGGGAGTTCAGTTTGATGTTTTCTGTGATGATTTGAATCTTGGGTTAGGATGTGTTCTGATTCAGTAGAGATTAGTTGTTTCTTATGGGTCTTGACAGTTGTGTCCCCATGAATGTAACTATTCCACCAATGATCTTGAGTTGGCAGGTGTGGTGTTTCCTATGAAATAGGTGACATGTTACCTCATTGGAAAGCAGTTTGTGGTTTTCACCAATCATAATAGTTTGAGATACGTTTTCTACTAGCATTACTTGAAATTATGATAGCATCGGCAGATGGAGTTCTTACAGGAATCCTACTTAGAAATATAATATACACATGGAAAGGGTAACGTTGTAGCTGATGCACTGAGTCGGATGTCACTTAGTGATGCAGTGCATGGATCTGGTAACTCCTGGAGGGTAATGGAAGAAGTGTCAGCATTAAATCTTGATAAGGGAGATGTTGGGGGAAGAGGTTGAATTTTTCAGATGATGGTGCAGTTATCTCTGTTGCAGTAGGTGGAAGAATCCCAGTTAGGGGATCTAAAGGTGGAGTTGGAGAGACCGAGTTGTTTGTGGTGAAGGCCCAGATGGTTGGTTTGAGGATGAACAACATTGAGTGTTCTTTCACGAAAGGATTTTTGTTCCCTTATCCAAGCCTGATATAGTTCTCAGAAATATCAATAGACATTATCAGTGCATCCTAGAATGATAAATATTTACAAAGCCTAGAGGATTCATTTTTGGTGGCTTGGGCTGAAGCATGCGGTTTTGTAGTTTCTATCTCAATGTGTGGTCATCTAGAAGGTTAAGGGTGAAAATCATGTACCTGGTGGACTGATCCATCCATTACATGTTCCTCAGTTGAAGTGGGAGGACATCCCAATGGTCTTTGATAATTTTTTACCTCAAGCACTCGGAGGACATGAAGTTATTTCGGTGGTAGTAGATCATTTAACAAAATCATCCCACTTCATAGAAATCAAAGAGTCAACCTCAGTGGGATTTTTATTGCGGTAGTATCTAGAGGAGGTGGTGAGACATCATGGAGTCCCAAGGATCATCATTTTTGATCAAGACCCTCATTTTACATCTAGGGTGTGGAGATGTCTCCAACATGCTTTCGGTTCCCATCTATGGCTTAACACTTCTTTTTCATCCACAAACTGAGGGTCAGACAGAGTGAACCATCCAGACTCTTGTAGACATGGTACACTCTTTTGTCCTGGATTTTGGAGGTTCTTTTATGAGGCACATACCATTGGTTGAGTTCTCTTAAACAATAGTTTTCACTAAACCATAGTTAGGGCACTGTTTGAAGTCTTGTATGGCTGGCCTTTCCATTATTCATTGGGTTGTATTGGGGATGAAGAGTCATAAAATCTCGGACAACAACTAATGCAGAATACCACAGTGATTGTTTGGGTGATTCATTAGAGGATGAAGATAACACAGTATCATTAGAAATCATATGTCGGGCAAAGGAGGAGACCCTTAATGTTTGATGAATGGGGTTACGTGTTTTTGAAGGTTACTCCCCGTCATGGGCAGCGAAGGTTTGGTCGTGGGATTAAGAATACTCCATTGATTGTTGGGCCATTGGATGTGTTAGTTCACATTGGAGCTGTGGAGTATAGAGAAGCACATCCACCATAGATGTGTCAGATACATGATGTTTTCTATGTATCACAGCTTCGTTGTTATCTTCACGATGAATCTCACGTCATCGATTGGGGAGAGATCAATGTTGAATATGATGTGACCTTTGAGGAGTGACCTATGGTGATCCAAGAATACCAAGAGAAGGTGTTTTGCGGGCATTCTATTCTCTTGGTTATTGTCTTGTGGTGACAAAATGGCATGGAGGAGAGTACTTGGGAATGTGAGTCACAGATACATGATCAGTACCTAGAGTGGGTTGATGTTTAACTCTTTTAATGTATTGATGTCCCCTTTGTGGTTATATACCTTTCATTTTTATAATTTGGGTTTCTTTTTTTTCTTCTTGTGCCTTTCTCTATTTTGAGAGGTATCTCGATGGGTGGTTTTTCAGACCCTGCTTCATTTTCCCTTTAGGTGGGTTTTGAATTTTCAAGGATGGTAATGGCCCAGATCTCTGTGGTCTATTTAATTGTGAAAATCTGGTGAATGAGGTGTTTCCGGAGGACATGGTGACTTATCCCCCACACATTACCAAATTTCCATTTCTGTGAACAGTTCCATCGGTGAACACTTCCAATAGTAGACCGTTGTGAACAATGAAACAGTAACCTTCTATGAACAGTGAAATGGTAAACTTAGGTGAAAAATGTCATTTTTAACCTTCAATGAATAGTTTCATTTGTGACCTTCTATGAAAAGTGACATTGGTAAACTTATGTGAACAGTGTCATTGGTTACCTTATGTGAATAGTGCAACGGTGATGTTCCAACGATGAGGTCCCAATGGTGACCTCCTTCCTTAGATAAATATTGAGTTCATGAATAGTGATTTCATAACGGTGAGGTTCTATCTATGACCTCTTTCCTTTACCAGATTTTTATTTCATGATTAGTATTTCAAGAACTGTGAGCTTCCAACGGTGACCTCTTTCTATACCAAAATATTACGTTTGTGAACAGTGTTTTTAGAATAGTGAAGTTCATGAACATAGTTTCCAGAATAGTGAGGTTCCAATGGTGACCTCTTTCTTTTTCCAAATTTTTAGTTCATAAACAGTGTTTTCAGAATGGTAAGATTCCAATGGTGAGGTTCCAATGGGGACATTCATGAAACGTGTTTCCAAAATGGTGAGGTTCCAACTATGACCTCTTTACATTTCCAAATTTTGTGTTCATGAATAGTGTTCCTAGAACAGTGAGGTTCATGAATAGTATTTCCATAATGGTGAGGTTCAAACAATGACCTCTTTCCTTTTCAGAATTTTGAGTTCGTGAATAGTGTTTCCAGAACAGTGAGGTTCCAATGGTGAGGTTCCTACAGTTTGGTTCATGAAAGTGTTTCTAGAATAGTGATGTTCCAATTGTGAGGTTTTAATGGTGAGGCTCATGAACCCTGTTTTTCCCTTTCCAAATTTTTAGTTCATGAACAATGTTCCCATCTTCCTATAGTTTCACCCCTTTAACATTTCCCTTGACGTAAAATTCATTTAAAGCCTCATTTTAATGACTCTAAGGACGATTAAAAGGCCATAACTCCTATATTAATTTCCCTAAGGCTCATGATTCTTTACATGGTCAAAACACATGGTTCAATGTGATGTTATTTTAATGGAAAATTCAGTGTATCTTAAACCATGGCTCCATTAAATCTTTTAAAGGGACTAGATATCTTCCTCCTTATTTCTCCCTCCTTTTTCTCGGCTATGAGATGCTCAATCATTTCATCCGTAGGTAAGAGTTGTGCAATAAATCTTTCCTCCTTGGAATGGTTCCCATCCATTTCGATGCAACCAAGAAGTCTTGATCAATCTTCGATATAAGTTATGATCTATCGTTACTCTTTTGTGTTCATCTCATTCTATTTCTCCTCTCCATTTTGTGGAATTTTAGCCCCATGTTGCTAATGGGATTTTTGTGTGTGTTTTCTGGTGTGGTGGTGTCTCTGCTTACATGGGTGGATATAGTTGTCAGGGGGGAGATCATCACCTATTATGCAGCTCATTCTCATATATAGAACGTCAAGTCTATTTGAGGTAGGGGATTCATTACTTCTCTTTTCATTTAAGTGAAACTATATATTTATCATGTTTTATTTCACTGGATGACAATGGAATTGGAATAATAAATATTTAAACTGGATAAATAAATTGACATTGGTTGTATGGTATTGCCTCTTGTTTTTCTTGATAGTGTTATATCTATGATTTCTTTGTTCATCTCTTCGTTCTTGATATAAAATAGTAAAGAACCTAAAAACGGAAATTAATTGACAATCATTTGGATAAAGATAATGAGTCATGTAAATGAATCTGGTTCTTCTTGTTTTAATTTTATGTTAATCAAATTGGTGTAGTAAGAATTTTTATTTATTTGTCATAGCTTACTGTTTAGGTTTCCCGAAGTTAGAACCTACGAATTATAAATTATTAAATCCAAGATGGATTAAAGAACTGGTTGTTTGATAAAAAATTATTCCTTGAACGGTTCTGAGTTACACTCTTGGTTATTTAATGGATATGAGCCCAATTGATATGAAGTTTGTTTTTCCTTATTCTTATGTTGTGATGTGAGCCTGGATGGCTTTTGTGATATGTGTGGGGGAATGGAGGCATACTGGTTGTGGAAGCAGTTGACTCCTTGAGTGGAATGATGCATCTACTTATGAATGTGGGCATAAGGGAGGACACTAGGGATAACGAAATGTGTTGGATGCGAATGTTTGGATTCTTGTTGTTTCTTGGGTTGTTTATCTCCTTTACACTTGCCACTTCTCAAGGAATCTAGTCTTGCTTACCCTTCTTCTGAAATGGGTGAAGACACATGGGTTATGCCACATGATTTCTATGTTTAGTTTCTCAAGGGAGGATGGGTCTACACTCTTGCTATAGGCTGCAATGATTCAACATGTAGTTTATCTACTCATCGTGTTCAGTCACCTTGTGTTTAGTAGTATAGAATTTTTTTCTAAAATGTCCAAGAATATAGGATATTATTGGTGTAAATAAATAATTGAATAACTAATGTTAACCCTAGTGGTTAAAGCTTGATGGATCGAAATGATGCGGATACAATTTTAAAGGGACAGTACACTTTGGGTGTGATTCTAATGAAATTTAATGTGGAATTGTCAATGGGTCATTAATGTTTAAATAATTAATTAACATAATGTGGAACTGATAAAAATAGAATAAAGAAATTTAAGAAAACTCTTTAAATGGTTGTATGCTTATAAGTTACCTAGTCATAAAAGTGGAAACCAAGAGTCCGAGATATGTTAACTGTAGTTGAGTCTGTTACTAGTTTATTCCCACAGTGCGTTTTTGAGCTATAGTATATTCTTTATTTTTTTTGTTTCTGTATGCTGCCTGACCCAGACAGTTAGACAAACTGACACCCTACGTATTCTGATCCCTGGGGGTGTTTTCCCCAACATTCTAGTGGGAGGATGGATGGCTTACTACCGCTTTTTTACTTTCTCTCTTCTCTTGGTAGTTACTTGTGCCGGTAAGCAAAACAATTATTTTCCCAATATATGTGTGTATAGGGCTATAATGTCTTGTGGTTATTCGCACACATATATTCTGGATATATATTTCTATGAACTAATATAGGTGTAGCGGGTATAGGTTGTAATGGCTTGAGGATCCTTACTCTGTGTATAAGATATAATGGCTTGTGGTTAAATACTTGAAGTATGATACACGTTATGCGAGATGTGGTGGCTCCTAGAAACTACCTCGTATTCTCACCCTATGTCTATATAAATTGATTTTCCCCAAATAATGACGAGTTAGTTTCACTTGTTGTTCACTATGCTTTAGCACCCCTTCTTTAATTTTGTACAAGAGACTTTGGGGAGGATCCAACTAAGTATACTGTTATACTCACCCTATGTCAATATATAATATTTTTCCGGTCATTGGACGCATTTTGATGATTAGGCTAGTTCCTACTATCTTGGGTTTGTTGGAGTGGTTCGGGATTCGTGGTTGCTGTTGCTTTTACTTTTTTTGGTACTTGCAGTTTCCCCTCTTAGTTGTAGTAGTTTTTCCTGACTTTGCATCTGTGTACTTGGGATTTCTTTAATATTGCAGTCTGACTTGGATTTGGTTGGTGTCTATCCTATATCTCTCTTCTGCATGTGTTCTCTTAGAGGGTAATGTGTACCATCTGTGTGTTTACTATACCCTCAGTTCTAGACGCAAACCCGGGGGCTACTGAAGGTGGGACTCAGGGGTCATTATCACCCTTCCCACATTGCTGGCTCAGGAGGGGTGCACATTGTGGTAAGGGGTTCTTGATATAGAGAGTATCAAATAGTTTAAAAAAACTAGATTAATTATTTAAAATACTGACAACGAAGTAAAAGTACGAGGAGAATAAGAAGGTATCATATGAACTAGAATCTGACAAAATAGTACTATAAGAACAAAATCAGATGGATATATACATAAAGAAAATAATATTTATTGAATAAAAACCATAAAAATATTTATTTGGGTGTTTTTAAAGAAGAAATAAGTAGTATATTTTTCTTTCTATTATGATGAATAAGGCTTTCTTGTATGATCCTATGAATGTAAGTGGAAATGGATGAAGAAAATAATTTCCATGAAATATCCCACAAAAGTCACATAGGTGGAAGTATTACATGGTACTAAAATGAATCTAACAAGCAAGTTGGATACTATATATATAAGTTGTATATGGAATCATTATAGAGCATCTATTGGACTATGTATACATCAATTAGGGGATGGAGTATTACTTCCCCCCCCCCCTCGCCAATTTTTTTGAAACTACAAATGGGATACATGTTTTTTTCATTCCAAAACATGTTAAACCTTATATAATTATAGTATAGAATCATTATATTGGTCATCAATATACACTTAAATGACTAGCTACTTTTACTGATCATTAAAACATGTATGAATATCATCTATTTTAAGTTACATTTCCATATATACTATAATACGATAGTGAAATATATACTAAGAAAACCAAAATCCTAATAGTTCCAAGATATACAAGTATTACAAGTATTGATTGGTTTAAAGTTTACAAAAACTGATCCCTGTATATGTTTTTAGAATATTGCAATGTGGTCCAAAAAACTAGTATATTTCTTTGAAAAAATAAACCCATAAATTAAAAGGTGTAAACTTAAAATAATTATCTCATTTTTTCTCAGAATAAAATAACTTTAAAAAGAAACATGTTTCCATTTTAAACAAAAATCATGATTTTCAAAATGCCCTCAAAATTTTTCTTACTCATCCTTAAAAACTGTGAAATTCATTTTCAAACATGACATGAGAAAAAATTCAATGTAAGAGAAATATTAAAAAAATATAATGAATCTTTTTTCCCATTTAAATTCAATGAATTCAAATAATCATTTATCTTTAAAATAATAATCCTTAAGCTCATATAATCATTTTCTTATACAAGAAATAAGCATTACTTCTAAAATTATTTTAAAAACACTTAAATATAAATCATAAAGTAAAATCATAATAACATGAGATTCATATATATAATTGAAACCTAATTTAATTATTTTCATAAAAATATTCATTTTACCCTCAAATTGAACAATCATCCCTTTAATAAAATTCATTACCCAACTATCAAAAATAAAAAAAAATCTATTAAATTAATTATAAGTAATTTAAATTTAATGTTAGTGACTCGAGATAACATCGTGAAAAAACACTTATAATAACCATAAAAAAAACTATACAAATGGAATAACCTACATAGATAATTCAAAAATAATTATCTGAAGAACATAATAATTACACAAGGAATTGTTGAGCTATATTTTTCTCAACCATATAAATAAAAAATGTAAAATTACAAAAAAATACATTAAACTCATAAAATCATTTATTTAAACCATCAAAATCAAAAAATATATATATTTAGGAACACATGTCCAGAAATAAACATATCATATACCATAAAAAATAAAATTTCAAAACTAAATTATACCAATAATAAAGAATAATGTTTTTTCATTGAATAAAAATGGAAGATTATATTATATTACAAACATAAAATAATCAATTAATCAATAGTAAAATTAATATATATCATATACCTTAATTTAGTATATTCAATTTTTTAAAATTAAATTCAAAATGTTTGGTATAAAATATTTTAAAATAATTATATTAAAAACATTTTTACAATTTAGAATAGACATAAAATTTCCATCTCAATATATTTATGTTAATATATATTCATCACTGAAATTATTTTCATATCTTTTTTATTTAGTGAAAGATGTAAAATAACTATTTTGAATAATTTAAAACATTGTTTTTATGTAAAGTTTCCATTACCTTTTTTTAAACAAGTAACATTTATTCATTATCTTAAAATAATAAATTAATATTAATTATTTAATTTCATTATAACTATTTTAATGTTCATATTTTCGTTTTTCACTTATATCAATGATATAATTAAATTCATAATAGCTTATTTATACATCAGATGTTTTGAGGTAATTTTCCTTATAAGACAGAAATATCATTGGTTGGTTTTCTATGGTCAATAGAGTCATTTTTCTATCATATATAAAATATTAGTCACAAAATAATTAAAATTTTTATACATTTAAAACATTTTTATAACCATCCTTGTAAGGAAATTTTGTAAAATTGAATCACATTACTTCATGGATGTGGTTGTCCACACATACACACGAATGATTTTATCATTATTAACTGGATTGAAATGTAATATAATAGATGGTATATTGAATTTAAATGATGATAAATATAACTTTAATATCATATAAATTAATTAAATCTTTCATAATACTCATCCTTGAATGGTGGTGATAAAAATTGAAACACATCACTTTGTGGAGGTGGTAATCCACGCATACAAACAACCATGGTTTGCATTCCCCATAGGATGAAAAATGTGATGAGAAATGGTTTTACCAAATTAAAAATTACATTTTATTATATGGTACATAATTATTTTATCATTTAATGGTGTTTAATGTATATTTTACTTTTTGAGAAGAAAAAAATATATAATAGGCTAGTTGTGAATTATAAAATATCATTAAATAACATGTTTGGACTACAAATTAACCCATCTAGGTTTGGTAGTTTATTCAAATTAGTACCTCTAGGATGTAGGGAGAGATACTTGGGAGATATTATTGAATGTATTTTCTAACCTTGAGTTCTTAAAAGTGTGGAATAATTCCATAAAGTACGTTACCATTTAAAAATGAGGTGAAGGGCTTCTGGGGTTTTACAAGAATTATTAAATTTATATTAATTAATCTACATGATATAATGGAATAAAATTCATAAATGTTTAATATAGGAGTAGGATAATTAAAAATAATCTTATAAAATAACATTTTGAAATGATTAGATGGTGTTTTCACCATTATTTATTAGTTTTAACATTCCATTAAACCTTTATAAGATAAGTGTGATATAAATTTTCTTTACTCAACAGAACTCAATAAATTATTATCAAATTGATGGTGATGAATAAGTGTACAATGGTTAATATGATTTATAATATCACATTAACATGGCCTAATTTACGTTTTATATGTATTTTAATGTATTTAATAAGATGTTGTTTTGGATAATGTACCTTTAATGACATTTTTATCATTATTATATATTTTGAAATTTTTTGAATCAATATTGTAATGGAATTAACATATGAACTCCCCAATATCACATATATGTCATATTTATCTAAAAATATTCATGAACAAATAAACTATATATCCAAATTATATTACTTTTTTTTCAGAAATCATTTACATGGTTAATCCATTACTTGAATAAGTAATGTGTAAATGTTGTGCATGTATATATGGTATTGATTATATAAATAAACATAAAAAAGTAATTAATAGGATACAAAAAATACTTTATATTTAAAATAACTTTTAGACCAAAACATTATGCACGCTCTAAAACTTTTAATTGAGATGTATTTTACTTGTTTTCAAGAACTCATTTTATATTGTTTTGGAATAACATTGGTTTGTTTTTGTTTCTGGTAGTTTTAGTCAGATATTTTTTATTTTTTGAAGAAGAGTTGTAACGTCTCATCAACTTGATTCGGTATGTTTTCCCTTTCTATAAAATAATTTTGGATAAAATTCCTTTTAAGTGGCTTTAGGTATTTTCAGCAAGTTGTAGAGCAGGTACTTTTCATGTACCTGAGGTGCACATCGTGTACTAGCCACTATGTACATGTTTTGAAATGGGAGATCACGCTATGAACTAGTACACATCATGAATTGTGGTCGCACATCATGTAGGGTGAAAATGTAAGTTTTTTAACATAATGTGACTTGTTTTTAAATATAACTTATTAAGAATGGACTACATATCATGACCCTTGGGTACACGTCGTGACCCAGCTTGTTCCCAGTAGTATGTTACACATGAGGCTGTTTTGTTTCATTACATTCTTCATCTCTTCATTACTCTCGACCCCAAAACCCATACTAAGAATTTTTCAAGGCTCCTCTCATTCACAGAACCATTCCAATGGTGTTCAATCAACCTTTCTCTTTTCAGGTACTTCCTGGGTATGTGTTCTCCATCGTTCTTCCAGTTTCTCTATTTCTATAATCCTGGGTTTTCAATGGTTCAAATTGGGATTAAGAAATACATGCCTTATATTATCTAATCATGATTCTAGGTTGGTTTTCAAGATCTCCTTCACGTTCTTTGTCATTGATGGGTGTTAATTTGAGTGTTGTGTCATAGGAAGATGTAGTTTTTTAATATCGATTTGTCCAATTTTATTACCATTGTGTTGATTGATTTATTTCAATTTCCTATTCAAATTAAATTTCTTAAACTTAGTTAAAATTGATTTTGTATAATCCAATTCCAATGAATTGGGAGTTTTGAAATGGTTTTGGCATAGAAATTTGGAAAACCCCAATTCCATTGAATTAGGATGTATTTATTGAAATTGGATGAATTAAATTTGTAGAATTTAAATTTGGAATATGATGGATTTTTTAAATTATAATATTGAATTTAATTGTGAAAATGAATTTTGAAAAAAATGGAATTGGTTTTTAATGGAATTAAAACTCACAAAAATAGCTTAAAAAGATTTGATAGAAACCCAATGATTGTGAATGATGCATGTTTTTCAATAAACCAAATTATGTTTCTAAATGTAATGAAATTTTATTTTTTGAATTGGATGAATGTGATTTATTTAATTTTAGGCAGTATTAAAATAAATAATCCATCATGTAAGAGAACATAAAAGCCTTAGGTAGTTTGTGAGTTATTTTGATACACTCTATGCTCTGACAATGTTTTGTTACATATCTATGACAGGTCACATCCATGAGGGGAGGGTGATGTGTTGCCTATGGGCTGTGTTAGGGGGGACTTGAGTATACTCATTTTTTATTTACACTTAGACAGTGTGGAATCCTATAGTTGGTTAATAATATCATTCCTTCTAGAAGATAGCCATGTTTCCATCATGTATATTTATATTGGAGATATAAATGTTTGAAAAAGTTTCCTTAACTACTTCACATGCCTGTTGAATTTATATAAATTATTTTATAATTTTTTTATGTGTGACATTTTTTTAGAAATGTTACATCTTTTATAATGAAAATAATGTTCTTTAAAAGAATCATTCCATCATTTTGAATATTTATAAAGTTTTTCAATTAAATAAGATTTTGATTTTCCAAAACTGTTTAATTTGAAACCTTTAAATATTATCTTTAGATAATATATATTTAAAATCATTTATGGAATATTTACTAGTATCCTACTAGACTTAGGCTAACACTCTACTTTTCCCTTCTAGTGTTTGTAGACTTTATTCTTCATTATTTGAGTAAGGGGAATGGTTCCCTTGGAGGATGATTTAGTTGTTGAACCTTGTTTGGGGTATGTTGTGTTCTTAGGGACCTTGGGATGTTTTTCCCACGTGGTAATTTGGTAGTAGAACTTTGTGATTTTATACCATGTTGTATTCTAGTACTTTACTCCCAGTGGAGCTTCCTTTTAATGCATACTATCTTTTTTATTTTACTTTTGATATGTTTTGTGGAATAGTTTTACCCAAGTACATTGTGTTTGATGTTATATTCTAGTACCCAACCCATGGGGATAAAGAAATCCCTTCGAATTAGGCCAGGTCTGGCTCAGTTATTGGGTTACCAGGGTACCCAGGCAGGTTTGTGAAAATGTGGTATCATAAGAGGTTGTCCAAATTTTTTCTTGAAGTAACTAGGCTTCTTTGAAAAATTTTCAAGAATTAGGAGGCAGTATCATTTTTTCCAACAGGTTTAACCACAATGAACCTTATGTCACAATGGGTGAATAGGGAAAGGCACCAAGTTGATTAGTTCTAGTATATTCCCTATTCTGATTTGGATAGAGTGTAATCCATATCATTTTTTCTACCAATTTGGGAATAGTTTAACTTGTTTCTCATTTTTAGTGTTAACATAATGTCTTCATATTATCTTCTGATGTGGTGTAGCATTATTCCTCTGAGAAGATATGTGAATCGAATCCATGAATAAGTCGCTGGTGAATCTCTGTAATAAAATCTTATTGTGGATCTGCATCTAGTTGAGGTGATCTTTCCCAGTATCCAAGCTCTAGGACAGGCACCCCCTATAGTTATCGCTCAGGCCATAGTTGTGCATCCTCAAGGTATGTTCCTCAGAATCTCTCTCATGAGTTCCTTCACTATAATCCTAATGTATATAAGGGCTTCGTAGACCCTAAGAACATTGAGGAGTGGTTAAGCAAGATATAATGACTATTTGAGTTATTGGAGACACAATATGTTATCAAGGAGATGTGTTCCACCTTTGTGCCGGAAGGACCGTGTAAGGGATGGTGGGACATGATGGGATAAGAAGGGAAACACTGAGGATTATACTGGAATGAATTCGTGGTTATTTTCCCAACCAATTTTATCCATATTCCATGTTATTGGATAAGACTGTAGAGTTCTTCGAGTGTGAGAAGGCTGATAGACCCATGACTGAGTACTCAAATTTCTTTTCTGAGCTGGTGTAGTTTTCCCTTATGATTTTATCTAGTGAGAGGACGAAGGCTCACCAATTCGAGTTGGAACTAAAATCCGATATCCATTCTCAGGACTTCTTTCTAAAGATTTCCACTTATGTTGTTGTGATGGAAAGGGAGTTGACTGTTGATAAGGACCTGGATGGGATGTCATGTTTTATGGGAGTTCCTTTTTCTCCCAGTGGCAGAGTTGGTTCCTTCAATTGAAAACATAATCGTGATGAATCTGATGGTTTCTCTTAATGTTTGAATCGTTCAATAAATCTTACACCTCTAGGAGGAAGTTATTTTTGTTTCTAATATTGTGGAATTCCATGAAATTATAAGAGGTTTTTCACTGAGCCACCCCAGGATTTTACTTCTTGTGAACATTCAAAACACTTACAGAGGTTCTGCAATCACTTTTGTACTCTGCGTAGTGGGAATGGATAATCATTTCATCCTAAAATGGTTGGGCAATCAAATGCTTCATGTTAAAAACTATTCCATCCACAATCATCAGGAACATATATTTTTCACAATATGAAAGTGTCCCTAGAGGAAGTAGACATATGTCCAACAATTGTTAGATGTACCATCACTACAACATCATCATTAGTTGAAAATATTTTCGATACTTGTGTATCTCAATAATTTATTTTATCCCATATTTTTAACATATATAATCATAATATAGAGAAATCAACATGTGAAATGGATATTACAGCACACATTGGTATGAATAGAGAGAAATGGTTCCGTAGTCTTGATTGTGTCTTCTCTATACCATATTTTAATATAGGTTAGAGTTTTATTGTTCTCGATATATAATCTCTTGATACCATATTTGGGATGTATTAGATCAATGCCAAAAAATCCCAAATTTAATGTTATCTTCAACGGGTCTACTTTACTACACTCAATGGTTTGCCTCTTCTTTTACAATGAGATTTGGAACCAAGTTCGACCATAATAGGACCTTATTATTGGTAATTGGGGACAGTGTTATCATCATTTTAATTTCATATAGATTGTTATTAAATTAGTGGCGATCCCCCTCTAGTCGCCATCACATTTTTTGATGTTTTGTCCTAATGATTTCACTGGTCTACCACTAGTGAGAGATATTGAGTTTTCTAATGAATTAATTCATGGATGAAAACTATTATATATTCCCTCATACCAAATGGCTTAAGATGAACTGAAAGAGATAAAATACTAGTTGGAACATATTTGTAGGAAATTATTTATTCACTCATGTGTGTTACCTTGGGCAACGACCATTCTCTTCACCAAGAAAGCTAGTGGTTCTCTTCTCCCATATAGCAATTATCAAAATAAAAATCGAGTTATGATAATAAAAAATTGATTATTTCAAACAATTTATTATCTTTTTGATTAGTTGAATGTGGATATGTTGTTTTCGATGATCGACCTTCTATCGGGTTACAATAAGTTAAGGGTAACAACATATATCATTGATAAAACCATCATTTGAAGTAGATATGGACACTATGAGTATCTTTTTTTGCCCTTTGTTCTGACCAATTATCATGTAGTATTCATGTTCTTAACGATCAAGGTTTTCTAGGACTATCTGGATACCACTGTGGTAGTATTTGTGGATTAAATCCTTGTCTACTCCAAGTATGAGGATGATCATGTGAAACATCTGAGAACCATTTTGTGTATTCTTAGAAATCACAATCTTTATAGAAATATTTGAAAGTGTGACTTTTGGATTTTTGAAGTGAAATTATTGGTTCTTGTGGTGTCTAAACAAGGTACATCAGTTGATCCTAAGAATTTGAAGGTTGTTTTCACTGGAGATAAATCACAAAATTTCTTCATGATCCGAATCTTCTTGGTCTTAGTCGGCTATTACCGCAGGTTTGTGAAAGACTTCTCAAACCTGGATTCTATAATGTCTTCTTTGACTTGTAAGGGGTTAATTTTTTATGGAATTATAAATTTTTGTGTTCTTTTATTCGATCTAAAATTACTATTGACTACATCACATAGACTGACTCTTCCAGAGACTAGGTAGGAATATGCAGTTTTTTTGACGCATATGGTTCGTGATTAGGCTGTGTTATTTATGCTGGGTGATCATGTAGTAGCATATGGATCTTGTCAGCTTAGGCCACATGAGAAGAATTATCCTAACCATGACCCGGAACAAGTATCGGTGATTCATGATCTTAAGAGTTGGAATATGTAATTTGTTTTGTAAAATATTTACGGTATATTCATACACCAAACAAATTGAGTTATTTCTTCTCTACAAAACATTGGAATCTTCAAGATAGGTGTTGGGTGGAGTACCTACAGTCTTTCGACATTTACATCACCTATACCCAATGGAAAGGGAATTTCATTGAAAAAGCATTGAGAAGGAAATTTCCAACCCAGGTAGTGAATGAATCCCCAGAAGACTAGAATTTGGTGGATCTCTATGCACAGTTTCATATTCAAGTTCATGGGGAAGTGGATGAGGATTACATGGCTAGTGTTCTACTGAAATTTTCTCTTCTCGATATGATTATTCAAGATCAACAACATTATGATGATTTTTATAGAATTAGAGAATCCCATTATGGTGGGTGATTGTTTCCACATGGTAATTCACTAAAGAGGGTTTTCTATTTTATCTGAACCGCCTCATTGTTTCATTATCAGTAAGGATGAAGGTGATTGTATATTTACATAAATACTTATGTGTTTTCAACCCAAGAACAAAAAAAAATGTTATATGATGTGTGGTGGAAATTCTGGCAGCTCGGTATGAGATGACGCATTGCTGAGTTTGTCTCTCATTGTTAAATGTCCCAACAGGTTAAAGACGAGCATTAGTAATCTCGAAGTTTACTTCAACCACTTCCAGTTACTAAATGAAAGTGGGATGATATCTCTATGATATTTTTTATTGGGTTTCTATTTACCATGAGAAATAATAATTAAATATGGCTTGTGATTGATAGGCTAACCAAGTCGGCTCACATTATACCCGTTTGAGATACGACCATTGTGAGGATTTTGGAAATATCTACATGAAAGATATTTTTTTCATGACTTTAGTTACATATGTTATAGTATATGATAGAGATCCTCATTTTACTTCTTTCTTTTTGGGGATTCCACCAGGAGTAACGGGGATCTTAGTCCATTTTAGAACAGCCTACCGTCTGGGGATG
Organism: Viscum album; assembly: GCA_963277665.1. Lineage (NCBI taxonomy): Eukaryota > Viridiplantae > Streptophyta > Magnoliopsida > Santalales > Viscaceae > Viscum > Viscum album. Next base: position 404,935,726 of record OY728129.1, on the reverse strand, counting down.
GATAGCCAGACAGAAATAGCTATACAGATTGTTGAGGATATTCTTTGTGCATATGTTATCGACATCAGTGGGGCTTGGGATGATCACTTATGTCTTATTGAGTTTTCTTACAATATAATTTATCAGTCTACAATCAGAATGTCACCATTTGTAGCCTTGTATGGTTGGAATTAAAAATCTCTATTGTGTTGGACAGAGGTTGTTGAATGCTCCTTGGATTGACTAAGCATGGTGAAAGAGACGATAACTAAGATTAAGCATATTATTTAGGGGATGTTGACATCACAAAGAAGATATAATTCTTAAGTAGATCGATTTCATAGACCTTTTGAGTTTTTAGTTTTTGATTATATGTTCTTGAAGGATTCACACCAGTTGGGTAATCGACGGCTTGGGAGGCAAGGGAAGCTTGATCCTCGTTTTTTGGGACCTTTTGATTTTATTGTCGAAGTGGGGAATGTTTCGTACCATTTTTCACTTCCACTAAAGATCACAACGACACAAAATGTGTCCCATGTATCAAAGAAAAAAAATTATTTTTCTAATCCATGTCACAAGTTTTGCTGGAGTGATCTTCCGATCGAGCTAGGTTTATCTTTGACTGAGATACCAATCAAGATTAATGATTCTAAGAAATAGGTAAGTCATGGGAGTAAAATACCTTTTGTTCATGTACTATGGAATCATGTCTCTTATATTCAAGATTCGTGGTAATGTGAGGATCTAGTGAGAGAGCAGTGGCCTCAACCCTTTCGCATGGATGATTCTTCATAGGAATTCTGGGATTAGAAAGTTTTTATGGTGGGGAGGTTGTAACATCTAGATTCCTTTATCTGGTGAATTTTCCCTTTATATATGTTCCCATTTGGTTCAAAGCCCTAATAAGTTGTTTTCTAGATTTTCTGCCGATTTCAGAGCCGGTACTAGTCGTGTACTTGAGGTACACACCCTGTAATTGCTGATGTGAACATGTAGTGAAAGGTGAGATAATGATGTGAACTGCTACACATTGTGAATGGTTGGTACATGTCATGTACAGTGAAAATGTTGGTTTTAACCTTAGGTGATGGTTTTTTCTGCGAAACCTATCCAGCGTGGACTTTACATCCGGAACCTCGGGTAGACGTCGTGACCCATACCGCACCCAATTTTATGCCACACGTGAAGATGTTTTATTTCATTATTTTCATCATATTAGAATTTATCTTGACCCCGGAACCCTTCCTTGGGGTTTTTCAAGCACCCATTCATCCTGGAAATTTTCCTTTGGGGTTCTATCATGCTTTATCTTGTGGTGTGATTCCCATGTAACTGTTATCCCTCATTCATCAATTTTATATCATTTATCCATATTAGGTTTTTTATGGATCATATTAGGATTGATATATCCACACCCTATGGTGTCATATTTTTCTTCTACGTTGGGTTTCTAGATAATCTTCAATTTCTCTCTTGTTGACAGGTGCCGTTGTGACTATTGTGTTTCAGGACGAGGAAGGTGGTTTCATCCTGACTTGGAAAATTTTATTACCACTATATTGCATGATTTATTTCAATTTATTGATTAAATTCTGTTACCTAAAAATTTATTTTCTTTATTTGATAAAACCCAATTCTACTGAATTGGTAGATTTATAATTGTTTTGGCATAAAAATTTGAAAAACTCCAATTGCATTGATTTGGGATGAATTTTATAAAATTGGATGATTTAAATTTTTAGAATTTCAAATATCGATATGATCAAAATGTTTTTAATTAAATTATTGAATTTAATTGTGGAAAATAATTGTGGACATGATGGAATTGGTTGGGAATGTTTATAAAACTCTGGAAAATGGATTAAAATGATTTCATAGAAACCTAGTGGTTGTATCTTGTGAAAGAAGAATGTTTTCAAATAGATCTTCTATTTTAAATGGAATTAAATAACAATTTTCAAAATGGAAGAATTAGATTCATTGTATTTCTAGATGTATTGAATTAAATAGACCATAATGTAAGAGCTCATACAAGTCATAGGTAGTTCAGGAGGTATGTGGACATAGTCTATCATATAAAAACATTCTATAACACACCTGTGGTAGGTCACATCTTCGATGAGAGGGTGACTAGTTGACTCTGGATAGTGTTAGGTGGATGTAAGTATACTCATTTTTCTATGTCCACTTAGAGAGTGTGTAATATTATAGATCATTAATACTATCATACCTTTTTGCAGATGATCATGTATTTCCCTTTTTTATTTATATTTGAGATATAAATGTATTAAAATGTATTTTTAACTTATTTACATTCTTACTAAATTTATATAAACATATTTATTTAAATTTTTTACACCATCCATTGTTTTAGAAATGCTCCATCTTTTGTAATGAAAAGAATGTGATTTTGGACTATGTTTCCATCATTTTAAAAATGTATAATATGTTTTGTTTAAATATGATTTTGATTTTTTAAGCCATTTTACCTTGAAACATTGAACTCTTTTATTTGGTTAATCAATATTTGGAATTTTTTATGGAATATTTTGTTGTATCCTACTCGGCATAGTCTCACACCCTACTTTTTCTTTCATGTGTTTGTAGACATTGTTATTACAGATTCAAAAAGGGGAAATGATCTCTTATAGGAGGATCTAGATGTTGAACCTTGGTCATGGTTAGTTATGTACTTTAGGTACTTAGGATGTTTTCCCCATTTGGTACCTTGGTTCTAGCACTTTCGGAATTTTTCCCCTATTGTATTCTCTTACATTACATTGAGTGGAGCTTCCTTTGTTATAGATATTGTCGAGTTTCTTTTTCTTCTACTATGTTTTGTGGAAAATTTGTTCGCATGTGAATGTTTTATGATGCCATTTTATAGTCACTGACCGATGGGTTTCCAGAACACACTTCGGTCTATGTGAGGTACAGCTCAATTATCAGGTATCCAGGGAACCCGGGTGAGTTCGTGACAAAAGGAGTAGTGCATAGTTGGTACACAATTTTCCCAAACAATGTACCTACCCCTCTAGAAAACCATGCATCCCCATATAGGGGGATATTTCATTATTATTAAAATATTTTTTAGACCTTCTTCCCTTTTAGGATTAAGAGAGGGCCCTTAATGGGAGTCATATATTTATGGGGAACAGTTTGGGATAACTATATGCCCCATACAAGAAACTGTTGTAACTGTAAATGAAACCCCTAATAAATTGTTAAAAAATTTATAAACCCCCAGTTTATAACCATAAACACCCTGAATGAACCATTACTCATATCCATTAAAATAGGAGGTTCTTGATGGATTCTCACATATTCTAAATTCTTTTCTTAGTGAAGGATTGATTGGATTAATGAATCTGCACCTCTCCTGGTAGGAAATATCTTCCCTTATGGATTTCTCTCCCCCCATCTCTCAATCTGAAAAAATTTGATGGTTTATTTATTTTTGTAGAAGGTTTAGATATATATTTTTATGGGGTTTTCCATTAGATATTGATTCTTTGATTTTTTCCTAGATCTTGATCTTTGTCTTGTTCATGAATTTCCCACTATAATTAGGGGATTATGTTTGCAAATTATTGGGAACTTTCATGAGGTTGGTTGTCTAAATTGAAAATCCCATAGTATGGAATAATAATTGTGTTTATTTATTATTTTATTTTCGTTTCCACTCTTGGAAATTATATATTTAATTAGTTTAATTGTTTTTTTAACTAACTAATGTGACCATGAAATTGTTTTATTGATTTCACAAGTGATAAATCAATTAGTTGAAATTTCATAATTATGTCTGTTCAATTGAGTTAATTATAGAATTTTTTAATTATTTGGATATTGAAGTGATTAACTGATGGTATTTATAAAATTGTTGGAATAACAACAAAGGGTGAATCATTTATGTGAATATAAAATGAAAAGTGGTTTAAAGGGTAATTTTTCATTATATTCCACACGAATTAAACTGATGAACCTTGTATAATTGAAATGGTATAAAATGATGTGAAATATTGACAAGTATATTAATAACAATTATCCTTCATAAATGTGAAATGTGTGATATATTTTGAATTATTTATAAATGGGTTTTGGTTCAATGAATAATGCTCCAAATACCCATAGGGTGATAGACATGGTATTGTAGGACTAAATACATGCTTGTTATAATGATTATGTGATATGGACTAATGATTCAAATTAAAACTTATTATCAATTGATAAATGGGGTTTGGTATTTTTAATGATGCTTAAAATACCCATAGTTCCTTACATATGAAATTCTATTCCTCAAAATTTGGAAATGGGGTCTTTTTCCATGTACCTATAATATAAATTGATATAAAGTCATTGATAAATAAAAAACCAATGTGAAATGATGAATTCTTATTCTTATAATGATATCTCTTGGAGTTAACTCAAAATCCAGTATGGGTCAGAGTATGTATTGATGGTTTGGGCGTTATTATGAACTTAATAGATTAAAGTGGTTAATTTAAAAATAATTTAGTTGGTATGTGGTTTATTTTATCACCTGTAAATTATTACTTAACAAATGTATACAATTTTATTTAATGTCTATCATTTTAGAGGCCATTATATGTGGCCTATTGAGTTCTACTAACACCCTACATAGGATTCCTGATTAATAACCCACTAGATATCATGTTAGCAGTAAAAGAGAATGGAAATACCCAAATGATTCATTGTTGAGTTGGTATGAAGCATGGATGAGGGAACCAAACATGGTGTGGGGAACATCTTGGGTAGTTTTTAGTGTCTTTATTTTGGGTATTCAATTATCCAGTAGACACATATATGTCATCACATATCTAACTTTTTATTTTTGGTTAGTGTATCAAGTTTGTTCATAATGTGATACCTATATTATTATAGTTATTATTATTATCTTTTAGCTAGTTTTATTTACTTATCTTATTGTACAGATTTTATAAATACGGTGTAGTTTCTCAATGTTTTATATATTATACCCTCACTATTAGTTGTGATCCTCTAGTATATGGGATAGTGCAGCGAGGTAAAGTGATCAACTGCCTCGGGGCACTGATGTGTGGAAACTCGTTCAGGACTTCACATAGTTGTATCATAGGCAAATTTTTTTCTTATTTTTTGATTCCATACTATTTTGAAAATTTTTATATGAGAATAACGTAACCCAGGTCTTGGTTATGATCTCATGCATGGAAGTTGTTAAACCATGTTTGGGGGTAAAAACCATATAACTAGGGAGGGTTGTTGTTATGGATGTGTGTTATTTCAGTTGGATGTTATTTCACCTCTAGTGATTAACTTGTTGTATGATGTTATTATTTTTTATATGATTTGATGAAAATTTACTGATAGCCTAATATGTCAAGAGATCTAAGTATTTAGGAGTCAATCAATGCACTAAAGGATTATTATAACATTCTGTCTTTCTAGGAAGAAAATAATAAGATGGTTCTAGGAATGTTTTAAAATTATAATTGATATTACCTTCTTATGAAATTGAATAGAGAAATGTACATAATATAAAATTGAACATTTTAAATGATGAAAAAATTATAAAATGGGTGTCTAATGAGAAAAATGGATCCTGATAATGTGAATACCATTTTTAGTAAAGTATTGGATGATGGACTGTTAAGCGTAATGATTGTGCTTTAGCTTTGACATTATGGTGGGGTTTGTGGGAATTCTTGTTGAGGAATCATATGAACCCCCACAAAATATTTCAATGTTGTGTATTTTCTCATAAGACTTTTTTTCCTTGTATACATATTAATACATAATTTTGATGTTTGATATGAAGGTCTAGGAAATGTAAAGGAATGATCCTCTAGAAGTGTATCCTGACGAACCCACAGTCCTGGGTGAGGAATCTAGAGTGCATTTTCATGAGAACATTTATCACATTATGTTATTTATGAAAAGGTACATGTGGATGGTTGTGAAAATTATGTATTAATTAAAATTAGATTTTCCATTATATAACTATTAAAATTTCAGTTGATAGCTTGGACCGGAGGTAGACGTGTTATAGATTTAGTATATCTAGAAAATACAAGACCTCCTAAAGACTCCTACTGAAAAGAAAGTCATGCGTGATATTTATATGTTATGTGATTAGGTGATGAATTGGTGGGACATCTATAATCTTGATGGATAGATGGAAAATATGTGTTTGAAGGAATTTCAGTATAATTACATAGAAAATGTTTTCCTTGAAATGATTGGGTATGGGAGAGAAGCAACATTTATGAGGTTAAATCAAGGGAGTGTGTCCATGATGGACTGTGTTGGATGCATCAATGAATTGAAGCTCTTTGGTCAATTTTTGGTTAGGGATAACTCTAATGAGTTAAACTGATTTTAGTTTGGTATGAACTATGAAATTAAGTCACATGTTACTATATTTAGGTTGAAGATGTTATTATAAGTCGTAAAGTAGTCTATCGTATCTGATTGAAATGTTACGGTGGCCTAGAATGGAGGAGAAGTTGTTTCTACTAGAAAACCAGGAGCTAAATATTTTAAGAGTAAGAAGTGTAGATATTAGATTATTGGCTAGGTAACTAAAAAAAGTGTGTATATGGGAAGGATAAATTACTAAGGAACTTAACTGATTGAACATACACCAGTGTCATTGGAAGAGCCCCATCTTAGATAGTACGCATAACCACTAAAAGAGTGAAGAGAATGTAGCGGGATGGTACATATTCATCAGTTATATAAGAAATGGTTACATTTGTGAAATGGTGGATGAGAAATGTAGAATGGGAGTCCTTGATGGATATCATCAACCATATATCATTTTGTTAGTTGTATTTCTATTGGACGTAGAGGTCAAGGTAGTGGATGTGGTGATTTTAGGAAATATTTCCCTTATTAGCAGAGGGGTTTAGTTAAGGGGCTTCAAACTGTAGCCCAAGGAAGAGGCTTAGGATAGTTTCCGATAGTTCATCTTGCACTTGTGGATATAGAGGCTGGTCTATAAATATTTAGAGGAAATATCCATTATCATTTTATGCTTTCAAGTGCCTAATTTGATATTGTTTCCTCTAATTCTTTTATATCTATAAAAATCCTGAATGGGATCATTCTGGAAGTGGATATTATATAGAGAGTGAATATGATCAACACATTTGGGTGTATGGTAAATAGATATATTCTTTTTCAATGGGTGTTATATTGAGGTTTGGGAGTTTCATGTATTAAGGGATATATACATTCCTGATATGTCAGGCATTGAAATAGTTTTTGGAATAGAGTAGATAGTAGGATACTAATCCAATATAGACTATTACCAATTGAGACTAGAGTTTATGTCTATAGAGTATGCCAATTATGTTCATTATGGACAATGAAATATCAATAAATGCAATGTAGTTCCTATTCATCCGTAATTGTGGGATCCCACCACCTAGGATGTTACTGACTATCTGGATGGTGGGGGTGTGAAGTGGGATGTATTACCACTTTTAGTGGATATGTCTAAAGATGTGTTTCATGAATAATTTTCATGGTTTTCACCAGATATATAAATGGCATTTACAATTGATATCATTCACAGAGCTGAGCTATTTTTCTAGAATCAGCTACATCTGTTGCTGGATAAGGTAATTATCCATCTTAGAACGTCTTTTGGGGGTTAAATGGTTATTGTTTCTAAAAATAATGATGGGAGATTTTTCTTATTTGTTCTCTAATGTAAGTTGAACAAAATGTGAATTAATAACTGAAATAATTCTCCATGTGTCGATGATCTATTTTACCATTTTATAGTGGATTTAATTTATTTTATATTGGAATTAAATTAGGGTATCATGAGTTGGGATTTAGACCTATCGATATAAAGAGGATTTATTTAAAAAGTAGTTATGGCCTTTATGATTTCTTTATGATGTCATTCATCCAAACAAACATAATAGAAGTGATTATGGCCTTGAGAAACTATATATTCCACTTATTCAAAGATCATTTTTACTTGGGTTTATGGAAAAAATATTTTTTTACTCTAAGACCCATGATGATCGAACCAATCATTTTTTTATCAAAATATGTTCAATGAGAGAGAATTGGTTATACGCTAAACTATTTATGTTTCAATTCTGGATCGACATGGTATGCTTCTTGGGTCACATCATCATGGAGGAAGGATTTTCTTTTGACCCATATAAAATTCATGTAGTGGTTTCCTAGAAGATAAACAAGAATATTTTTATATCCATATGTTTTTTAGATTGGAAGGTTATTATTAGATGTTCATCAAAACAAATTCCTACATACTACCACCTCTTTTGGTCTTGGTTATGTGGGTATACAAGAATATGATGGGAATGTTTCATGCCCCGATGTGGTATTTAAATATGACTTTTATAAAAATATACTTAAATATAGATCAATAGAATTCGTGATAGGGAATGAAAATTTAAATTTTAGGATTCATGACATGATGTTACTCCTTCCAATATGTAAAGTTGGAGCATCAAGGACCTAGTGGTTTACAATAGTCTTTTTTATTCAATAATCAATGTGTAGTGAAGTTACTGTAGACTATGTGGTGGTTCAACTGATTAAATATTAAAAGAAATATGAAATTTATGTGGTTTTGAATGGATAATGAAAGTATCAAATTTATTGTAATTATAGGATACTTTATTTATGAACCAGTTAGAGGAATTGTATGTTTATGTGCTTTTCCGTCTACATGGGGTTCCACAAAGCATCTTTTCATACCATGACCCATATTTAATTTGTTCTTATAGAAGTTAATGTAGAAGGATTAGGCTAAATAGGTATTACTGGGTATTTATTTCCACCCATAGATAGATGGGTAGGCCAAATTAACTATATAGACATTTGAGGATAATCTATGGGAGTGTGTCCTAGAAATTGGTTAGTATTGGTAGAATCACATAGTTCTCATTGATTTATCCTATAAAAATAGATATAATGAGAATAATTAGATGTCACTATATGAGTTAATTTATGGTCGGTCATAAAGGTCCCCTCTATGTCAGATGGGGGTAGGTGATTCAAAGTTGTTGTGACAGAGTTTCATGTGGGATACATCAGAGCAGTATCATCTTATTCAGAAACATATGGAAATGGACCGGATAATGTAGAAGTTGTAATATGTTATATATTGACAACCCCTTGAGTTTATATTTTTTTATCACATGTTACTTTGGGAGTAGACTCTATTGGGTAACCATATTATTCATATACATGACATGTTGGCACATAGGTTTTTTTGGCCTTTTGAGTAAGTAGATAGAATCAAGATTGTGGCATACTGATTGGTTCTTACATAGAGGTGAAGTGATATTCAAGATATTTATCATCTATCAATTCTTCAGCAGTATCCCGATGAACCTTCTCATGTGATTGAAGTGTATGATTTTAAGCTAAAGACCAATTAATTCATTGTAGGTCATCTGATATTGGATTTGGATCGAAATGAAAATATGTTGAGATGGAATTTTGGGCTAACAATTTTGGTATTGTGGAATCTTGGGATTTTTTGAGAGGAAACATGTGAATCAGAAGTAGATATAAGGTAGTAATGGACTGAAATTTTTAACTAGAAAACTCAATGATGCTTGGCTATAATTATCGATGATGAGCTATTATAATATGGTTATATTTTAATGTCCATGAGTTTTATGGATATGTATAGCATAAATTTTTAGCTAATCATTTTCTATTGATTTGTTATCACTTAGGGTAGTTTTTATTGTAGCGTGTTTCGAGAGAAAATGCGATATTTTTGGATAAATATGGTAATGTAACAGTTAGCACATGATTGGACAAAACCCTTTTCCTACCACTATAAAAACATACATCCCCAAACAGAGGTGGATTGCACATTTGGTGCATGGTTTCTAAAATTGTGTGACCTCATAAGAAAAAATTTACATCTCTAAGGGGTGGTGATGGTTAAGGAACGTGGTTTGAGAAAACAGTATTCCTCATATAGAAAACCATGCACATGGGAAATTAATCCCTTGAATAATTACTAATAAATTACAAAACCCCCTTGTTTATATCCTTAAAAAAACATGTCGACCTAGAGTCTTTTCCGTTGAATTTGGAGGCTCCTAGAATAATTGCAATGACTTATGAACTATATTCTAAAGAATTAATGACCTTATTTATGGATCCTCACCTCTCCCGATAATTATTTTCATCAGGTGTGGATTTATCTCAATATTTTCTATCTTTTAAGATGAAAAATGATTTATTCATCATTGGTGATGGTTTGGATATATGTTTTTATGATTTATATTCTGTTTGAAATTGATTCTTGGATTTGGTTCTAGATTTCATTCTCCATTTTGATCTTGAACATCCCTATTTAATTGGGGAATTCCATTGGAAAATGCTTCCCAATCATCATGAGGTCGGTGCTCTTAATTTCAAATCCCACTATCTTTAATTATAATTGACTATTTTTATTGATGAATTCCATGGTCCGTTGATTGAAATTGGATGTTGAATTAGATTAATTAATTTTTTAATTAATTAATTGAACTATGAAATTGATTAATTTATTTTCCATATGATAAGAAAATGTTGTACTCTTGGGTTGTTGATTTTGGTCAATTGATTGAATTTTATATATTGATGATTAATGGAATTCTGAATTAATTTAATAATGGGAATTATGGGATGGTTGATTTATCCTTAAAGGGTTAATGCATATATGAAAAAATATTGATAAATTATTTAATAGTGAATCATTCATATTATTCCATTTTAATTAAAGAGATTAACATTGTACAATTGGAATTGTATACAATGATGAGAAATGTTTATAAGAGTATTAATACTGATAAGTAAAATGTTTATATTATTCCATGTGAATTAATGTGACGAACATTGTACAAATGAAATGGAATACCATGATGTGAAATTATTATAATACTATTAATGCAATAAAATTAAATTGATATGTGTGATATATTGTTATGGATAGATTGACGAGTTATGGGACACAGAAAAACGTATAAATTATCCAGAGGGTACAAAAAGTCATGTGGTAGGACCAAATACATGAATGTGATAAAGAGTTTGGGATATTAAAAATTGATTCAAAATCCCAATTGTGATTCAACAATAAACGGGTAATGGGACATGTATTGATGCTTCACATTTCTAATGGCTCATAATCATGGTGTTAGAGGGTGAAAATGATGGAATTGTTATATTGTTCCAAGTATTCATAATATGAACTTTATTTAAATGATTGATAATTGAATACACATGTGAAATGATGAATTTTGATTGCTCACGTGATTTACCATGCCGATAGTTCATATTATGGAATAGACCAAATCATGTATTTATGGTCTGAATGTCATTGTGAACCTAAGATATTTTTGTTGTTATTTGAAGAATAGTTTATTTCATAAACTATTAAATTTATCAATTGTATATTATATTTTTATACAACTATGTACACTATTATTGACTATATATTATTTTAGATTATGTTGGCGGTTCCCTACTATGTTGAATTCACACCCTACTATGGTTTCCTGATTAGTACCCAAACAGACATCATGTACTTTTGTATAGAATAATAATCTTATTCCTATGTCATATGGATGAGTAGGGATTAATCCTTGATGAGGGAACTATACATGGTTTGAGTATCCAATTGGGAGTTTCTTGGGTATTTATTTTGAATTTTCATTTTGATAGTTGACACTTATATTGCATGTCATATCTAATAGTTTATGATTAGTCGTTATTTCAGGTTTGATCATCCTATGAGACGAGTGTCATTCCAGTTATGGATTTTATGTTTTGGATATTGTGAGTTTACGTTTGATGTTAAACTAATTTCATTAAGAGGGTATTATATTACCATGTTATATATATTAGACACTTTTTTCTAGTCGACAATGTCTAGAATATAGGAAGGTTCACCTAAGGTCAGGTGACCAACTGGCCCATTGAATTATTTTCTGCCCCTGTTTTAGGTCATCACAAAAAAAATACTTTCTTACCAATGGAAAAATATTATATATTTTAAAATAATTAGAGTGAATTTTTTTTATTCCTAACTGAAAGTCATATCAATTCCTTTATTAAAGGATATTTGTAATAAGTTGTAACATTATCAATCCTTGAATGTTTCTGGTTCAAAAACTCTTATCCAATAATAAAATACCTGATTTAGGGATACGTTTATTCCTTATCTTTATGTTTCAACCCATTTTTACCCATTTTATTCATACCAAGGTGAAATGTTTTTACTATTTTTAGCATTCATAAAGACAAAAAATAAATGGCCCTATTTAAAAAGAATCAACCTGTTGATTCAATATATGGAATAGATTATTCATGATCAATGTCTTATAGTAAGAATAAATAACCTCTAATATAAATTTATAAGATAAAATGAAAAATTATTTTGACTACAATTTGTATTTAAGATCAAAATTCAACGTATATGAATTTATAGAACAATGATATTTCCAATGTATTTAATTAGATTATATAAGATGAATGGATTTTTTTGATATAGTTATCTCATATTAAAAAATAATGGGGCATATAAATTACATTATTTAATCATAAGAAATAATAGTTTTACAAAAATATATATCATTTACTATTTAATTAGAAATAAATAATACTATAATATTCATAAAAAATATAAAATGAAATTTTACACTTGATGACATTAAAAATGAATTAATGTTTTTCAACTTCGCTTTTTTAAACCTTGAAAGTAAAATTTTTAACTAAAACCATATAATACATGCAAACAAATTTCTTAATATTAAACTATATATTTTTATTGTAATATTAATTAAAATTATTCAATTGAACATAAATCTATAAAATTTAATTCTAGAATATTTAAAATGAATGAAATTGATATATTATCAATATAAAATTTGTTGATACAATCTTATTCCAATTTTATATTATTAGGGGTTCTGTTATCTTATTCCATTATGATTTATTTCATATAAACATATAGTATTTATGCCATGAATTGTTTTTATTATCTATGCTTTTTTTGGTAAGAATTTAAGATATTAAACTAATTTTCTTATACACGTATTCTCATTATTTGATTTCAAATGATCATTGATTAATATCTCCATTGTTTACCCTTACTGAGAATTTGATCTCACCATTACCTGGTTTCTATTACCCCTAGATATGATGAAAGGTTTTTGGTATGAAATTTATTTGAATGGAGATGGTTGTGAATAACTTAATGAGATTTTATGTAGATCTTTTATGTTAATATTTTTTCTGTAACCATGTTTCCAAATACATTAACCATTATTATTTTTGCATTGATCATAATTATAAGAAATGAATATTCATAAAATAAGATGTCTTAATTACGTATGAAATGTTTGGGTCATCTCAAATATTAATCACAAGGAGACTTTCATAATTTATCTATTTAAATTTCTTACGCAACATGTTATCCCATACATACCACTGGGTAACCATTACGCAAATGATACATTTATAATTTACAACCAATATATATTTGGGAGACCATTCACATGTAGTGGAATCAAAAACCTATGAAATAGCTTTTTTAAATATGAGATCATACACATATGAAAATTAACTTTAAATAATATTACATTTATTGAAGGATAGTTTACAATTATCCAAAAACTGATAATTTCCCAGATTCAATCGTAACTAAGGATTTATAATAAATAATATCATAAAATTTAGTAAACAATCATATGAATTTGATATATAATATTTTATTATACATGACTATTGTATCATATTACCTTGCGAACATTAGTTTCAAAAAAGTAGATAAATTATCTTCATCCTTTATCAAAGAACTAGAGACACCTCTCAAGCATCTAAAGGCTTAAAATTGCTATTATTGGGGTTTTATCACTCATAATTTGAAATTGAATACCAATTCCCCAAAAAAACCCATCTCCATGATAAAAAAATTAAAATTAAATCTAAAACCAACAACTCATAAATTCAATATAAATTAAACATTGAATAAGATAAATGAAAAATAAGGATAAGAGGTTATTACATAGAAGGAGTAAATTGAACATTTCTTTTAGTTTTAAAGGATTTAGTGATTCTTTGTGAGACTAGTGCTAAAAACGAGGGAGGAAAATTATGGAATAAAATATATATGATTATATGGATGAATTTTTTTATTTATGGTTTATAATGGGTGGTGGAAGGATACTATTTTAAGTGAGGTGGAGTGGTTTCTTTGCAAATTACTCGTCCTTTCTGAATAATCCAAAATAAAAATTCAAAGTATGCCATGAAAATATTATTATTGATGGAATATAGATAAATATTACTTTTTGATATTCATATAAGTTATTATTCTCAATAAACTTTTTAAAATTTTAATTATTACATTAACTATTTATCATGTTTTATCATTTATTTTTGTAACTAAATTTTCCTTGTTTGTTATTTTTTGTGAGAAACATCAATTATTATTATTATTATATTTGTCTCAGATGATTAAAAATATTATGTCTAATAGATCTTACCAATTTTATAATATTGAAAAATGTTAATTTTAATATAATAATTCATAACACATACAAAAAAATTACAATTTTTTAAGAATAAAAGTGAATTTGTTCACATTAATTATCTTTTAATAATCCTTACATGAATTATAATTTTTTTATTTCTAAATATGAATAATAAATTTTTATAATATAATTTTTTAATAGTGATCAAGTTTATTAACAGAGAATAAAATGGAAAATATATAGAAAAGATGATTCATTGAAAAATATTCCCTTTAACATCTAATAATGATATAAATTTTTATAACCAATTAATAATCAATGAATGAACTGTCATTCGTATCACTAATTATATATAAATTAATTTCACTAAATTTCATACAGAAAATCTGAGAAATATATATTATATATAATAATATATAATATATAATAAATAATGAAATTAAAGAAAACATATTTCATTCATCATGAATAATAAAATAAGAATTTCTTCTAGTGCCTTGTTTATTTATTAGACATTATATATTTAATTTTAAAATATTTCCATGATTTTTTGAATAAAAATAATTTATATAATTCTTATTTAATATCAAAAAAAAATTCAAAAAAATAATCCATAGAATCAATGGTATTTCTCCAATCAATTAATATGTTTTAGTCTTATATTTTTTTCATCCTATTTTCTTTTAGATCATTTAAACTGATGTATTAATCCAAATTATGTGATAATAGATAGAATAAAATGTATAGTTTCATGTACATTTCTTGTAGCATTCCATTATGAGTGAATAAAGTTTTTTTAACAGTATTCAAGTATTTTATTATGTAGTTTAATAATTTATTTAGTCATTATAATGTATAAAACACCTAAATTTGAGAAATAATATATTTAAAAATCTATGGTATAATAAATCCACCCAATTAAATAAATTTCATCTTCAAAATTATAACTTTTCTTCAGTAATGAAAATAGTTAATTGTATCTATAATAAAGGAATGGAAAAATATATAAATTTTAATGGGGGTATCAAACTCATTATATTGGGTATGACTAAGAAATACATCATTTTCATCATAATAATAATATGTTGTAATTTTGGTTTATCTCTATCATTTTTTCAAAATATTAATCCTTATTTAGTAATAATTCATACGAATCTCTTGATATAATTTGTTGATAAAATCATTTTCATGATATTATTTCAATTAATATTCTAAAACAAAAATGGGTATGATAATATCTATTAAAATCTAAATAAATAAACATATTATTTTATATAATTAATTAAAATATTTCTTACTCTATGACACATTTATTTTATCTCATGATACTATAACAAACCGACCTATGATTCCTTCGAACATGTAAAATAACCTAGCTAGAAACATTGTGAAAAGGGAATTCTAGATCCCCACAAGTTGGAAACTATTATCAAGGAATCTATGTAATCCATTTTGGAATGATTAAAGTCAAATATGAGTTTCTATTAAATGAGACAATAATATAATAAATAATTAATAAATAGTTAAATAAGAAATCAATGAAGTTATAATGAGTTAAAATGATCAAACACATTTTCATAAACATAAACAAAATCAATAATCAAAATGAGACAACAATAATAAAAAATTAAAAAAACTACAAACTAACTCGATTGAATTCTGTATGATCTATATGAAATGTTTTTTGCTCTCCCCCACCCAACTCACCACACATCGGCCCCAATAAAAGAAATTTGAATCCAAATGAAATCCAAAAATTTTAAATTCATACTAATTAGAATAATAATTATTGTGGGTCATCATAACCCCCTGAAACTATGTAATTTTTTTAATGAATTAATTCATGAATTCTCATTTCAAAATAAAATAGAATTTATACTTTTCATTTTTAGACTATGAAAAACGAAATTAGTCCAACAATATACTTTAAAACATTAGAAATGGTTTTCTAAACCTAAAAACAGTGTTTGGAAAAACACCCATTTACCAATGGCATTTCAAGACCATGACCCATTCAAATTTGTCAAAATAAGCAAATATTTCATAACTAACGAAACTTATCCACAACTATTTAATCAACATAAAATAAATAAATAATCAGAATGATACAAAACTAACTAAAAATTTAAAGACTAAAAACCAACTAAATTCAATCATGTACCGTCTCCATCAGACCTATGGTTTCTTTCCCCCAACCAACTCACCTAGGACAGTCTCAGGAAATTAAAACTAAATCCAGTTAAAAACCAAAAACATTAATGATTTTGGAATGAGATTAAAAATTCATATTTTATCACTATAACCCATAAAAATATAATTTTATTTGAATTAAATTCCTCATGATTATTTTAAATCACACTATCCACAACCTAGTGGGCGAGGTATCCTTAAGTGAATCCACGAAACCCAGGTTCAAAACTAGGTAGAGGCATATTTTCGAGGGTACTGTATGAGGCATTATAGCAGACACTATACATTGTGTGGGTACTGTAGCAAACTATACAATGTGCAGTTACTCTAGCAAAACTGTACACTGTGCGGGTACTGTATTATAGAGTATTTGGTACTATAGCAGCTGGAACTATTCACCTTAGGTCATCGGTTTGATATTGGAGTCCTTAAGGCTTTTGGGAAACCTAGCCCTTTAGGTCAATAGGGATTTTGGGCCACCATTAAGGCCTTCAAGCCACCTCAAGGACTTCGGGCCACATGTAGTTTCCCTAAACAGACTCTATAAAAAAGGAGAAGTCTTAGAAGAGGATTTAGAGCAGGTTCACTCACCAGAGTAGAGCCAAATGGTTTAATATAATGAGAGGGTATGGCTATGTCATTGGTACTAGCCTATGCTTGCATGGTAAGCCTATCCAGAAGGCCATATGAATAAGGAGATATAATATCACAATGCACAAGTTGGGGAGGCGCAATTCCTTGTAGATAGTCTAGTTGAATTACCTATGACCTTCGGGTCATGTAATCTCCTATGCCTATGGACCCTGTAATCTATGATCCTATAGGACTTGTAAGGGTTCCCAATCGTCCCTTTAAAGGGGGGTTATAAAAAATCATTAAAAATAAGTCATTTAGGTCATTTTAAACATTTAAAAAAATCTAGAATGTATGATTTTCAAATATAACTTAAGAATGAAAACAAATCCCATAGTGTTCTTTAAAATTATTTACCTTTTCTTGAAAAATCTAAAACACATTCATTAACACCATTTTACTGGCTTAATATATTAAAAAACCACACACCCAATCAAACCAGGGAAAAAAATTAGTTTTATTATAATTAAAATGGTCACTTGATACAAATATTTCAATCAAATAATTCTTTAAACCCAAACACTTATTATAGAATTCACATTAAAAAACCCACACAATAGCCTTTAAATTCAAAAAATGGTTCTAAAACACCCTTGTAAATTCATTTTAAAAATTAAATGACACAAA
Source organism: Viscum album (assembly GCA_963277665.1). Classification (NCBI taxonomy): domain Eukaryota; kingdom Viridiplantae; phylum Streptophyta; class Magnoliopsida; order Santalales; family Viscaceae; genus Viscum; species Viscum album. Next base: position 404,917,769 of record OY728129.1, on the reverse strand, counting down.
AATAAATGGTTTAAACATAATAATGAAGTAACTATATATAACAAGGCTTATACAAAATTTGAAGATTATGTGGATTCTATAATAATGCATGCAGAATAAATGATTCAAACAATAACTACATCAAAATCCCCTATAACAATAATCGATCAATCCATCGATATTATCATGAGATATAAACAATATGAAGACATGATATGAATAAAATCATATAAGAGTATTCCACCTAAAAAACCAGTTGTCAACGTGTGATAAAGTACAAACCACAAGTCATCCATCTGGACCACAGAAGCCTCATTCTAATGACACCCATACTAACCCTAGTTCGAAGCACCATTAGAGGACTAATAGATGTTTATTAAATGATTATCAAAATTGAATTACATATCTCACTTAGTAATAGGGTTTTTATTACTAAAAACATTGTATTGAGAAATATCATGCAATATAAGGCTTACCCAAAAAGCACAATCAACGTATAATATGTATTTCCAACACCCAAACAATGAATATCCCTATTTTTCTCATTTATTCATAGCATGAAAAATAAAACTCATGCACAATGGGATAAATATGTATCACATATAGATCAAAAACTCACATATAGTGTATAAATAGAATGTTGGTAAATTTATGGGTTCTTATCTATCCACTTTAAATAATTGTTCCATCCAGATCGTAAAAATAAAAACATCAACCAAACTTGATTCCCCATAACATCTCAACAAACGATACATTAAACATTCATAATGGTTCATTTAAATCAATCACATGATTAAAATATTTCAATACTACCCCATAAATATGAGCCCTCTTTATGGAACTAAAAAGGTCAATAACCATCCACTTATTTCTAATAATTTTAAAGGATCCATTAATTAATTTTTACGTGGTTTGATTCATACAAAAAATTAAAATGGATATTTTCAATTCATTATCCAAACCCTTTGTAAATAATTTTATTTAAATAACAAACATTAAAATAAAACTCTATTTAAAACACATTTTTTAATTTTTATAAATTTAAACTGTATTATAATCCAACACAATTCTCTAAACTGATTTCATGAATCCCTATAGGAATTTCAGAAAAACATTTCACATGAAAAAAACCATTTAAAACTTATAAGAATTGAAATTATAATTGAAAAAAATTATTCTAAGATCAAAACATAAAGGAAAAAAATTTAAATCATAAAAATGGTATAACATATATTCCTATATTGAATAATCAATAACATGAAAATCATAAGCATAATTTGAATTCCAAATTAACACATTTTTATAAAAACACTTACTTGGAAGAAATAGAAATAAATCCAAAACATGATTACTTAAATTATGACTTTGTAATAAAGATTTAAGACCTCCCCTATAATATATAAGACAAAAAACATTATGATAGAACAGTCCATTCCCAATCCATATCTTACACAATCAACATGGATTTTAGGTAAAAGTGGAAACTTATAATAATAGAATTTAGATTATAAGATATGAGTATTATGAAATATTTTGGAATCAAAAGAAAACATAAAATATCAGAAATTGAAGTAGGAAGAATGTTGGGATATAAACATAACTCCAAAGGCGTCAACTAACACATATGGGGGAGATTATGGGTAAAAACCCCTTTAATTTTTTAGGGGAATTTTAGAAAATTAAATATATTTTAAACACAAGGTTAGGTCAATTGGTTTTTATCCATGGATTACACTTTGTCAAAAATGTGTTAGCCACTATTTTTTCTCAGACCACTTACATGGTATAACCTTTAAGACATCACAATTATACATATTGTACACCAACTAAACCTAATGTAACTTTCAAACTAAAGCACCAAATTATAAGATTTTTTCACGGTTTACATGTCTATGTACATTTTGTGAACTAGACCCCATCAAATTTCCCTATTTGGAATCTCCTAATAATCACACAGTTTATAAGAAAATAGTCCAAGATTGTGTAACATAAACAATGAACATTCAAAATGAGCTCCATGTGAAGATTTTCCAGTTCCAAATACTTATATCTTCATCTTTTCTATCAAACTGTGTCACATAACCATAAATAGAAGTATAATTTTGAATTTATAAATTTCAAAACGAAACTCCTTGTAAATTTCAAACAACCCTAAAACACATTAGATAAAAAACTTAACATGATAGTGACAAAGTGGGTGTTACAAACTCCTAATGATTTCATATTATTCATCGAACAATTAATTTTTTGACAAACAAAACAAGAGGAAATGATGTATGCAAAATTTACCTACCCAAAAGAACTACTCATCATGACACAAACCCAAATACAATAATTGAAATAGTGAATAACAATTGAACTAGGTTTCTATAAGACTGAAAAATGTTTCTATGAACAACTAAAGATTAAACCTCAGTTAAAAAGTCCCAAGAAGTAGTAAATATCTACAATGTTCTCTCCCACTTTAATAATTCCTTTAAGATTGTGTCACTAATGAAAAAGTATTAATATGAACATAATTTAATAATTTATAAGACATAAGGGAGAAAAAATATTATCACAGAATCAATTTTCAAACCAAATAATAAAGGAAAACCAGAGGAAGCATCAAAAGAAAAACATGAGATATCACCAAAGTGTTAATAAACATGGATAGCCTAGGTTCAAAAACCATATCACCCTTAAAAGGTCGTCACAAAGTGGATGATCCAAACACCATATCATATAAAAAATCAATTTATAGATCTCACAACCTAGTCACTCAATTCTGCATTCAGGGATTTTCTCATTTATATATAACGAGTACATATAAGGCTATATAAAACAACATGAATAACACCTTAATATCAATAAAGGTTCTCACAAAAAATTAGTGAAATAAAATGGAACTCATATAAAGTCACCAATATGGGAGTAAAAAAATCTAGATGTAAAAAGCCATCCTAGAAGGATATTACACAAATGAAATAATGATTGATAAAAAATTAAATTCAAATCCATCGACATGAAACATCTGAAAAGAGGAAAATCAAAACGATTCCAACCAACCATGGCTAAATATCATAAACCATAATCTAACAAATAGAAATAAGAAAAAATGTAAAATAAAACAAACTATCTTTTTGGTAATAAACACAACACCTTTTCCAAAATCCTTGATTATATAACATTTTAAGGTAACCTATGTCACCAAAATATATGACTACTGTAAGATAATTTAAATAGTATAGATTATATTGGAACGAATCCACATACTATAATCACACGATGAATAATTTCTTTACCTATTAAATATTTTTTTTTCTAAATTAATATTTTATTACTTATTATCCTCACTCATTCGTAAATCCTACTATCAATGGAATAGAACTTAGGTATCACCCTATATTGGTTTTCTAGATTTTCTAGGTTCAACTAGAATGGATTCATTAGAAAACTCATTAAAATATATTATGACAGAAAAATTTATTTATGGACCAAAATATGGGGGAAGGACACCACCAAATACCAAAGTTTCATCTTTCTTTTGATGAATTTACATAGAAAAAATATGACCAACTCTAAATAGTGATCTGTATACCCAATAAATTATCGGTAACCCTAATGAAGGAACATAATCTCAAAAAAATTCTAAAATACCACAAGCTTAGGGAAGACCCAGCGTATGAACACCATTTTAAAAGAACTAAAAATATATAATATAGAACATCTAAGAAGAAACCATATACTTCCACCAAACATGGATGAAACTGGAATGAATGATCTTTAGTTATCTTAAACATGATGAATATGGCATTCCATGTAAATTTAGAGTTATATAAATCTCTTTTAACAATATTACCACTTCAACATTCCCTTGATATTTTTATCTAAGTTGTCTAAGAGGGGTCTGGTCTCATGGAATGATCCATATCCACTACTCCAATTAAAGTATGGGTATACTATGTAACATTATAGTATCTATCAAAAACTATAAGAGGAATACTATAAACAAAACTAGACTTTTGAAATATAAACTTATTCCTCATAAAATATACAAAACTATTCCTCCATAATTTGTGATTCAATACAAAAAAATATGCCATCATGTAAATTAAATCACACTAGTAAAAATTATTTTTCATTCAAATTACCAATTTCCATAGACATAATTTTATATAACCCTAAAAAAAGGTGTTTTCCTGAAAAAACAAGCCAACCCAGTCATTAAATAAAAAGACAACCTTAGTTGAACACATATCTCCCCAAACAAATCATGTCAAAAATATTCATTTCGAAATACCATTCAATTTTAAAACCAAGACAACTATAAAATAATCATAAATAATCACATTATTTTTAAAAAACATCCACACTAGTTTCAAAACAAAGCTCATTTTATCCATAATTGATTTCAAAACCCATTTTTGAAATCACATAATTTTATAAAACCTCAAGAAAGTATGTTTCAAAAATCACATTTTAAGTTAGAGAATATACTCTTTGCTATATTCCATAAAACAATGCTATGAAAATAATCATTTTATAGTATCCACTTATTTTCCATAATAATGTTTTAAAACCAACTATACTAAAAAAACACATATTTTTTAAAACATGTACTTCCTGAACCATGTCCCAAATAGTATCAAATCACTTCATAGTCTACCTCCAATTAGTGAAATGAAAATTCAGAGAAATAAAAAAATTTAGAGGATTTAAAAATGATCAATTGAGGATGAAAAAGGGTTACCCATGGTTTTTAAACATTAGTTGGGAAAATGTGAATAAACTTTGTGACATTAATTGTTATGTAGGTATGATCAACCTTATAAGAACCACATAGGTTTCCAAGCCTTGGGAACTAACCACACAGTTCATGATCGCATCCCATGTCACCCTAAAACTAATGAAACCCCACCAATATAACTCTACCTCTCAAAAGGGATAATAAAACATCAATCTATAGAAAATTACATCATAAATAACTAAAAAAACTCAACTTCAAAATTCAAAACTCAAATTTCTCAAGTATCTTAAAATCATGATGAGGATGAGATAAGTAATATATCCCCATACTCACATATAAATCTCCAACAACATGAATCAAATTTATATGAAGACAAAACCGAATTTTAAATGCTACTAAATATTCTTGGGCTCGTACAGATAAAAAAATACATTGTTACTGAATTTTTGATGAACTAGTAAGAGGAACAATGAAACCTGTAACATGTCCTAGTCCACCACAATTCCCAAAATAAATTCCTAATCCCTGCATATTAGAAACTTGGTCAACTAAATATCAGGAATACCATTTGAAATGATTAAACTAATAACAAATAAAAAATTAAATATAACAATATTATAAGAAACAAAAGTAAATAAAAAAATAACCATGCTAAAAAGTTATTACCAACAAGACTAATCTAACCCAATTTCATGAACATAAAAAAATTAATAAATATAATGATACAACACAAAATGTAAATAAAAAATCAAATATAAAACTAGATCTTAGCTCAATAATTCTCTGTGAGACCATTTGTTACGCACCACCACCCAACTCACTTAATGTACAGATTTGGGAATAAAAACATATAACAAATAACAACATGTAATTTGAAATAAATATTTTTTGTCTTAAAAATTATTTTAGGTCACAACATCATTATGAGACCATTAAATTTTTTTCATAAGTAAATTCCAATATCCTAGTTTGAAAATAAACTATAAGGAAATGTTTTTAAATATAAAATATGAAAACCCAAAATCAATCCCCCAATAATTTTTCAATTCATTACAATATATTTTCTCAGTATAGAAACATGGTATTTAAAATCATTTCCTCCAACCCAAGTCATTTCAAAACCACACACCTATTAATATTTCACAAAAACTAATTTGTGTTATTTAAATGAAAATAGTAAAATTGTAAAAATTTAACCATAAAAATATTTTATTATCCTAAAACACATATTTCTTAGTTCAGAATAGAACCCAAACAATATCCATTAAATTAAAATAATCTTTTCTATAAAAAATTGAAAATTTGTTTTCTGATAGAAACAACCAAAACAGCCACGGGTCAAACATAATAATATAAGAACTATATATAGAAAGTAATATAATAATTATGAAAAAATATGGATGAAATAGTAATAAAATAGTTGAAATGAAATAAAGAACTATATTAAGATTATCTTTATCAATAATCAATAAAGAGGTCAAATGTGTCATGGGATCTACATAATATCCCTATAATGAGGCCCATGTGACCATATAAGAGTATTCCAACCCCTGAAATAGCTATCATCTCATCATAATGTAAAAAACACAAGTCATCCATCTAGTCCACAAAATCCGCATTATGACAAAACCCCACCACTTAGCCACAGTTCCTAATACAACTTGAGAGAAGCTATAAATGTGTGAACCAACTACTGAAATAGAATTAGATCTCCCACTTATATACATGGGATCCCATTAACAATAAATATGTTATGTGAAATAATATGATATCTAAGGCTGAGACACAATGACTAGGTAATGGATAACCCTCACCCCAAACATAGAAACTAATAATATCACAATATATCTCAGGAACCTATTGAATAAATAAGAAAATTCATATAAAATTGGATTAATAAATTTCACATAGTTATCAACAACCCACTAAAAGTTTTATCAAGTCAATGTGAAATCATGTCATGTATGTCACATCCATTTTAAACCATATAACCAACCAAGACATTTACACCAAAATAGGGACTCGAATAATCATAACATTCACATTTCATCTAATACCACTTTAAATATATTTAATGGTTCAATTAAATCATAATATCCATTAAAAAATTTCAAATATTCCCTTTAAACATGGGAATTTTTTTGAAATAAAAAAAGGAAAAATTCAATCAACATCCTCAAATGCATTTGAAATAATTAATTGATTAATATTCATCAAGTTTAAATCTAACACAAATATCAAATAAAAATTCCAAATTCATTAAAGAACCCATTTGAAGTAATTTTTTTCTCAGCACCTCACCTTAAATCAAATATATCTTTAAAACATAGTTTTCAAATGTTGAAAACTAAAAATACATTAAAATACTATACGTATATTCCAAAAAATTTAAATAATCCACAAATGAATTTCCAAAAATAATAGCAGAAGAAAAAATTTCCTCTCTATCATAAAATCGTAGAATTTATAATAATATCCCATTATTCCAAGCTCAAATAATACATAAATTGTTTTAAATCACCACAATGATATCAAATATATTCATAATTTAAAAAAAATAATAATGAGAAATCACAATTTGAATTAAAAAATTAGGCAATTACCTATATTCACCTACAAGGAAGAAGTTAATTCCTGGAAAAAAATTGTCACCTTTAATGATGATAACACAAGTATGATAGAGGGACACCTCTATAAGATATAATAGAGAAATGAACAAGGGTAGAAATATCCCAACATAATTAATAAAATGATAATCAAACTAGTGTTCAAAGTGGAAGAGTAAACCTTGTAAAGTTGGAGAAATGATGATTAGAGAATAATTATTGAAATAAATACCATGTAATTAGTTGAAAAATATAAATGTAATGTCATGAATCAAAGTAGGAAGAATGTTGGAACTCCACTATTGATCCCAAATCTTATTTGGATGAAAATGGGGAGAAAGTGTTTGAAGAACCCTTTTAATTAGAAAATGGAAATTAAGTTGATTTGCATAATTCTAAACACTTAAAAAGACCACACTGTTTACCAAGACATGCATCATCCAGTCATTGGCCACTGAATAGGCCCAAAGCACTCACATGATCTTCTAATTGAGAGTTTAGAGTTGGGAAAATCATGATCCAACGATGCCTATTATCTTTGTTAGAGATAAGAACTAAAATGCATGTTTATCATATGTATTACTAATCATTATGTAGGTTATGCGATACAACCCACCCTCACCAATGTCCCATTAATGTTTCACAAAAGACGCACATCATTTAGAAGAAAACTATACATCACTCATGATACCAAAAATGTGCATGTTCAAAAGAAACAAAAAGTCTTGGTATCTTGGATCCCGGTAAGGTAGCTGTATGGTTTCCCAAAAACCAATCCCCTTATCTATTAAATGATTAAAAAAAATTGGATTCTATAGTGAATCACATCCGAATGTGAACAAACCATAAAACTCCAAAAAAAATAACAGAAACTCAACAACCTAGTAGCAAGGTAGGTGTCATTTAAAATTTCATTCTAACCATAACACTATTGGATCAAAAAATAATTGTTGTAGGTAAATATATAATATTTTCTTTTATCTATGCTATTTTTATTAATTATATCATCTTATTCCCCATAACATAATCCCAAAAAATTATTACATCTGATTATGGTAACAATAAAATTAGCATTGAACCACCACTCTATGATCGGGTATTATAAATAAAAAATATAACCACTACCACAAATACCAATTGGGATTCTCCAAAACCTTGTACAGCATATTCGTTATTAGATCAATATAAAAACCCATGGCCATGACCCAAAATTTTGTATCTTTAGTTATTAGACACATAAAAATGTTATTATACATTACTAATATAATATCTCTCACAAATTCATTCATAAATGATTACCTCCAAACATAACCCTATATATTAGTTCTTGGGGAATTGGGAAAATGTATCAAATGAATGAAACCACATGATTTTTATGGGATAACAATATCAATGAGTCATTCACGATCCATTCACAAACATGTGTAAAAACATGTGAATGGGGGAAATATATCATAGTGGAATATGATCATAAGGTATGATCAACACATATAATCATATAATAATAGTTAAATAAATACCAATGTAGAACTATAATAGATTATTTCACTTGATTATAAATTTCACTAGGGTAAATTAATGTTAAAACCTATGTTAATAATCATGATCTGTGGAAACATTGCATACAAATTTAGTCAAAATATAATATTAGAAAAATCGTAATTTATGTCCATGATGTCGTTTAATAAGATCATAAAATGATGTATAGAGCATCACAACATGTGTATAATAAAATAATGTATCTGTAATATCAAACAACATAAAATAATATATGGTATCAGGATTCACTACATTTTATCCCTAATGGTTCTATAAAAAACAATCGTATCCCCTTATAATACTATGGGATATGAAGAAATTACCATTTAATTAGAGTTATATATCAGACCAACCCATCTCATGATGATAAACCATATATATGTGTTACACATGAACTTAATAATGTTTCGGAGGATGGTAAGCTCACATAAACAATATTGGATACCTATATACATTCATGATCAAAATATCATCACAATAACAATCAAGGATACAATGGTAAGTATTATAATGTTAAAATAATAATTATTATAGTACGTTAAATGAATATAATAGAATGATATGTCCTCATGATAATATATTTCTCACTTTAACAAATAGTAATATTACCTAGGTGAATTCCCTACAATCATAAAAATAATGTATAAAATTTTTATAATGGAAATTCATTTGAAAAAACATTATATTTAACCCATCATGTTGATAATGTAAGGAAAAGGTAGTGTAGGATCAATCATGGACATTTCATTTCCTTATCTCCATTTTTACTTGGATGTTTTCAGAATGAGTCAATGGATTATTTACGAATAAAAGACTCATTGTGAAATATTTATGATCATAATTAATACATAATGATAATTTTAAAAATGTTTTAATATAAAATACTATTTAAATGTTTGAAAATTAATTTTGTAGAACAAAAAAAATCTATAGCTGACATTACATATCATTAAAGAATCATTAAAATAGTGGAAAAATAATGAAAGAACCCATATAAATTTATTTTACTTATAATCACCAAAAGATAATAACATTTTAAAAAAATGAATTAATATGTTTTAAATATAGTACAAATCATTTATTCAAATGTAAAATTAATAAATGTATGAAATGAAAAAAGTAAACCTTGAAAATATGTTCCACTATAATTTATGAATGCTTTCATAGAAAATTAAATGTGAACATTAATGAAGTTATTTTTATAAATATAAATAAAACATATAAAAATAAATATAAAAATAAATATCTTAATAATTGACCCATTAATGAAATAAATGTGAAACCATAGAAATTTAATTTGAATAACTCATTGATTGTTTATAGAAACCGACACTAATAAAAAATTACATAAAAATTATATTTGAATATAATTATGTAGAAATATGATAGTTATGGAAGAGGAAAAAAAATTCATTAGAAATTTTCAAACCAAACATTTATTGACAAGAATGAATAAGGATTTGGAATACAAAAACAAAAAATAAAAATTGAATGTTTTTATATTATAACAACATATCCTTATGAAGTAAGAATCCAGGAAAATTGAATTTTAATAACCAATATTTTACCCTCAATGTGAAAGGGAAAATTCCAAATTGGAATGTGAAATTTTAGAATATAAACATCGTAGTGGGTCACATTAAGATAGAAAATTATAGGATCTAATGAAATAATAATAAAATAAAAAACCCTTAAAATTTCATATTTACCGCAGGTTTGTGAAAGACTTCTCAAAAATGGCTACTACAATGTTTGATTTGACTTGTAAGGGGGTAATGTTTTCATGGAATTATAAATGTTAGAGTTCTTTTATTCGAGCTAAAATTACTATTGACTACATCACTGAGATTGACCCTTCCAAAAACTGGGTATGACTATGCAGTTTTTTTGAGGAATATGGTTCATGATTAGGCTGTGTTATTATGCTGGGTGATCGTGTAGTAGCATATGGATCTTGTCAGCTTAGCCACATGAGAAGAATTATCCTACCAATGACCTGGAACATGTATCAGTGATTCATGATCTTAAGAGTTAGAAGATGTAATTTGTTTTGTAAAAGAGTTACGGTATATTCATACCCCAAAAAATTTAGTTATATCTTCTCTAAATAACATTGGAATCATCGACATAGGTTTTGGGTGGAGTACCTGCAGTCTTTCGACATTTACATCGCATATACCCTATGGAAATGGAATGTCTTTGAAGAAGCATTGATAAGGGAATTTCTAACCCAGGTAGTGAATGAATCCCCAGAAGAATAGAATTTGGTGGATCTCTATGTATAGTTTCGTATTCGAGTTCATGGGGAAGTGGATGACGATTACATGGATAGTGTTCTGCTGAAATTTTCTCTTCTCGATATGATTATTCACAATAAAAAACATTATGATGAGTTCTATAGAATTAGAGAATCCCTTTATGGTGAGGGATTGTTTCCCCATGGTAATTATCTAAAGAGGGTTTTACATGTTATCAGAACTGCTTTGTTGTTTCATTATCAGCAAGGATGGGTGTGATGGGATATTTCCACAACTACTAATGTGTTTTAATCCCAAGAACAGAAAAATGTTCTATGATGTGTGGTGGAAATTTGTGCAGCTCGGTAAGAGACGAGGCATCGCTGAGTTTGTCTCTCATTGCTAAATGTCCCAAAAGGTTAAGGACGAGCATTAGTAACCTCCAAGTTTACTTCAACCACTTCTAGTTACTAAATTAATGTGGGGTTATATCTCTATGAAATTTTTTGTTGGGTTTATATTTACCATGATAAAGAAGAATAAAAAATGGGTTGTGATTGATAGGCTGACCAAGTCGGCTCACATTATACCCATTTGAGATACGACCAATGTGAGGATTTGGGAAATCTCTACCTGAAATATATTTTTTCATGAATTTAGTTACATATGTTATAGTATATGATAGGGATCCTCATATTACTTCTTTCTTTTTAGAGAGTCCACCGGGAGGAACTGGGATCTTAGGTCAATTTGAGCACAGCCTACCATCCGGTGATGGATAGACAGACAGAAATATCTATACAGATTTTTGAGGATATTCTTTGTGCATATGTTCTCAACATCAGTGGGGATTGGGATGATCACTTATGTCTTGTTTAGTTTTCTTACAATATAATTTATAAGTCTATAATCAGAATGGAACCATTTGTGGCCTTGAATGGTTGGCATTATAATTCTCTATTGTGTTGGTCGGAGGTGGTTGAATGTTCCTTGGTTGAACCAAGCATGGTGAAAGTGTAGATAACTAAGATTTAGCATATTATTTAGGGTATGTTGACATCACAAAGCTGATATAATTCTTATGTAGATCGATTTCGTATACCTTTGGAGTTTTTAGTTTTTGATTAGATGTTCTTGAAGGTTTCACACCAGTTTGGTAATCGACGACTTGGGAGGAAAGGGAAGCTTAATCCTCATTTTTGGGACCTTTTGATTTTATTGAGGAAGTGGGCAATGTTTCGTACCATTTTTCACTTCTATTATAGATCACATCAACACATAATGTGTCCCATGTATCAAAGCAAGAAAAACTATCTTTCTAATCCATGAAACAATTTTTGTTGGAGTGATCTTCCTATTGAACCAGGTTTATCATTGACTGAGATACCACTCATGATAGTTGATTATAAGACATAGGTACATCATGGGAGAACAATACCTTTTGTTCATGTACTATGGAATCAAGTCTATGATATTCATGAGTCATGGTAATGTGAGGAACTAATGATAGATCAGTGGCCTCAAACCTTTGGCATGGATGATTCTTCATAGGCATTCTGGGAGTAGAAAATTTTTATGGTGGGGAGGTTATAACATCTTGATTCCTTTATCTGGTGAATATTCCCTTTATATAAGTTCCCATTTGATTCAAATCCCTAAGAAGTTATTTTTTAGATTTTATGTCAGTTTCGGAGCTGGTACATGTCGTGTACTTTAGGTACACTCTATGTACTTTTCAATGTGTACATGTTGTGAAATGGGATATAATGATGTGAGCTTGTACACATTTTTAATGGTTGGTACACATCGTGTTGAGTGAACATGATTTATTTTTAACCTTAGGTGATGGGTTTTCTTCGTAACCTATCCAGCATGGACTATACATCCTGAACCTTGGGTAGACATCGTGACCCATCCCGCACCCAATTTTATGCCACACGTGTAGATGTTTTATTTCATTATTTTCATCGGCTTAGATTTTATCTTGAACCCAGAACCCTTCCTAGGGGGTTTTGAAGCACCCATCCATCCTAAAACTATTCCTTTGGGGTCCTATCATGCATTATCAAGTGGTGTGATTCCCATGTAGGTGTTATCCCTCATTCATCAATTTTATATCTTTCACCCCTATTAGGTTTTATATGGATCATATTATGATTGATTGATCCACTCCCAATGGTGTCATATATTTCTTCTAGGTTGGGTTTCAAGATAATCATCAATTTTTCCTTTGATGACGGGTGCCGTTGTGACTGTAGTGTTTCAGGAAGAGGTAGGTGGTTTCATCCTGACTTGGCAAATTTTATTACCATTATATTTCATGATTTATTTAAATTTATGGCTTAAATTAAATCACCAAAATATTCATTTTATTTCTTTGATATAACACAATTCTAGTGAATTGGTAGATTTATAATCGTTTTGTCTTACAAATTTGAAAAACTCCAATTCCATTGATTTTGGATAAATTTTATAAAATTATATGATTTAGATTTGTAGAATTTAAATTATCAATCTGATCAAATTGTTTTTAATTAAATTATTGAATTTAATTGTGAAAAATAATTGTGGACATTATGGAATTGGTTTTGAATGTTTATAAATCTCATGAAAATGGATTAAAATGATTTCAAAGAAACCTAGTGGTTTTATCTTGTGAAAGAAGAATGTTTTCAAATAGATCCTATATTTTAAATGGAATGAAATACCAATTTTTGAAATTGAAGAATGAGATTCATTGTATTTATTGAAGTATTGAAATAAATAGACCATCATATAAGAGCACATACAAGCCTTAGGTAGTTGGGGAGTTATGTGGACACACTCTATCATATGACAACATTCTATAACATACTTGTGGTAGGTCGCATCTTCGATGAGAGGGTGACTAGTCGACTCTGGATTGTGTTAGGGGGATGTAAGTATACTCATTTTTCTATGTCCACTTAGAGAGTGTGCAATCTTATAGATCATTAATACTATCATACCTTTTTGCAGATGACCATGTATTTAACTTGTTTATTTATATTTGAGATATAAATGTATTAAAATGTATTTTGAACTTATTTACATTCATACTAAATTTATATAAATTTTTTAAATATATTTTTTACACCATCCATTGTTTTAGAAATGTTCCATCCTTTTTAATGAAAAGAATCTGATTTTGGACTATCTTTCCATTATTGGGAAAATGTATAACATTTTTTTGTTTAAATATGATTTTGATTTTTCAAAACATTTTCCCATGAAACATTGAATGCTTTTATTTTGATAATCAATATTTTTAATTTGTTATGGAATATTTTCTTGTATCCTACTGGGGGTAGTCTCACACCCTACTTTTTCCTTCGTGTGTTTCTAGACATTGTTATTACATATTCAAAAAGGGGAAATGATCTCTTAGAGGAGGATCTAGCTGTTGAACCTTGGTCATGTTTAGTTGTGTCCTTTGGGTACTTGGGATGTTTTTACCCATTTGGTACCTTCATTGTAGCACTTTGGAAATTTTTTACCTTTTGTATTCTCTTACATTACTCTGAGTGGAGCTTCCTTTGTTATGGATATTGTCTAGTTTCTTTTTCTTCTGTTATGTTTTGTGGAAAATGTGTTCCCAGGTGAATGTTCTATGATGCCATTTTATTGTCACTGCCCCATGGGTTTCGAGAACACACTTCGGCCTATTTGATGTACAACTTAATTATCAAATATCCAGGGAACCCGGCAGAGTTCGTGACAAAAGGGGTAGTGCACAGTTGGTATATAATTTTCTTAAACAATGTACCTACCCCTCTAGAAAACCTTGCAATCCCATACAGGGGGATATTGCATTAGTATTGCAATATTTTTTAGACCATATTCCCTATTAGGATAAAGTGTGGGTCCTTAATGGGAGTCATATAGTTATGGAGAACAGTTTGGGATAACTATGTGCCCCATACAAGAAACCGTTGTAACAGTAAATGAAACCTCTAATAAATTGTTAAAAAATTCCCAAACCCCTAGTTTATAATCATAAACACCCTTAATGAACCATTACTCAAATCCATTGAAATAGGAGGTTCTTTAGGGATTCTCATAGATTATAAATTCTTTTCTTAGTCATTTATCAGATTAATGAATCTGCACCTCTCCTGGTAAGAAATATCTTCCCTTATGGATTTCTCTCCCCCCATCTGTCAATCTAAAAAAAATTGATGGTTTATTTATTTTTGTATAAGTTTTAGATATATATCTTTATGGGGTCCCCATTTGACCATGATTCTATGATTTTTTTCTAGATCTTGATCTTTTCCTTGTTCATGAATGTTCGAATATAATTGGGGGATTATGTTTTCAAATTATTGGGATCTTTCTTGAAGTTGGTTGTCTAAATTGAAAATCCCATAGTATGGAATTATAAATGTGTGTATTTATTATTTAATTTTAATTTCAACTCTTGGAAATTAAATATTTAATTGTTTTAATTTTTTTTTAATTAATTAATTGGACCATGAAATTGATTATATTCCTCACGAATTATGTTGAAGAATCTAGTATACTTGAAATGGTATAACATGATGTGAAATGTTGAGAAGTATCTTAATAATAATTATCCTTGATAAATATGAAATGCGTGATATAATTTGAATTATTTTTAAATGGCTTTTGGGTCAATGAATAATGCTTCAAATACCCATAGGGTGATAAACATGGTATTGTATGCCCAATTACAGGCTTGTTTTAATGATTTTGTGATATGGACTAATGATTTAAATCAAAACTTATTATTCATTGATAAATGGGGTTTGGTACAGTTAATGATGCTTAAAATACCAATAGTGCCCTATTTAAGGAATTCTATTCCTAAAAAAATTGGAAATGGGCTCTTTTTCTATGTACCTATAATATAAATTGATATTAAATAATTGATAAATAAAAATACCATGTGAAATGATGAATTCTTATTCTTAAATTGATATCCCTTGGGGTTAATTCAAACTCCAGTATGGTTCAGAGTAGGTACTGATGGTTTGTGTGTTATTATGAACTTAATAGATTTAAGTGGTTAATTAAAAAATAATTTAGTTGGTATGTGGTTTATTTTATCACCTTTAAATTATTACTTAACAACTGTATACAATGTTATTTAATGTCTATTATTTTAGAGGCCATTGTATGTGGCCTATTGAGTTCTACTAACACCCTACTTAGGATTCCTAATTAGTAACCCACTAGATGTCACGTTAGTAGTAAACGAGAATGGAAAGACCCTAATGATTCTTTCTTGAGTGTAACGCCCCGACCCCAGTTACGTAGATTCGGTGCATTATTACATAACATTGACATGATCACAAGAATGATCAAGTCTTGAAAGACCGATTAGTTTAGTAGCCTTGGAATAACTAGATACATTAATAAAGTTTAACATTACATCATAATTATGAAAAGTACAACAACATAGTCTCTATAGTCCACACTCTTATCCCCTCATACTATCCCTGTAGGTCATTCATAAATTATTTCTTCACATCCTGGGAAAAAGAAAACATAGAAAAGGGGTGAGCTCAAATGACCATTAAGGATAACAATATATCAGAAACATTCATAAATAAGAATAAACATTGAAGGAAATGTATAACTAAAACAAAAGCCTTTTAAACACGAACTTCAACATAGCATGTAAAAAATAAAATGAAATAATGCCCTTCACTTATTCACAAGGGTATTCTACTAATCGAATAATCACATGCAATGTCAATAACCACTTTCATAATGATGGAATGCATAATTCCAGACTATCATAACCACATAGCCAAGGCCTCTTTCCAAGACTACAAATAAGATTTTGTCAAGGCCTTGTGCCAAGAAACTTGTTTGTCTCATGAGACCTACCGATTCATCAAGGACCTTTAGCGGGCTCCACACATCACATATTAAGTCCAATGCATTCCCATATGAAAAGGTTTAAACATAACATAAAAATTCGTATTAAAACTAGCATACGAAATGTAAATACTTCATCCATAAACCATGAATGGTATAAAAATAACACATCCACAGTCAAACATATCATAAAACCTTAAATACAATATAGAAGTTTTGTATCATAATAAATCAACTTCAAATAAGCGTAAAATCCATCAAAGGATGTTGACATAGATGAAATCAAAAATCTTTTTAATGAAATATCTCTATATATTTTGAAATCATTTAAGAGCCATATATTTATAAAATATAACATTTTATTTGAAAATATTCTTATAATCTTGTAAGGGATGCTTCAACGATTTTATAATGTAGGAATATATCCGTACTCGACGTATATGTTAAAAAACATTCTTACCTTAATTCCATTGAAAAGGTTAAATATCACCTTGTTTGGAAAACGACGGAACGATTCATTCATAAACCACTTATAAAAATTCAAACAAGGGTATGGATGACTTTAACCCATATTCTGTAAAATAGTAATAATGTTTTGAAAATCGTTTTTAAGAAACATGGATGTGGATGATAAAGAGATCCCAGTAGATTATTACGTATAAATAACTGCATATAATGAAGAGTTTGTGAAATAAACCCTTACCTTGTACTTTTACTTGGATGGGGGTAGGATAAACTCCTCTATAATGGTGAAATAATTGTTATTAAATTATATAATAATCATATATATTAATATGATATCATATATGATCTTTTAACATTGCTTTGTTAATAATATCTTAGTATTATCGTCGTTTCGGGTGTTAACTTACTCATTTTCTTTGATATGTTTTGTTATATAAGCCATGTTTTTCATGGATAGGATGAATCTTATTCATATCCAAAATTATATCAAGTCCTTACATATTATTTTTAAATCATTAAATGATAATTATACTTGAATGGATACGATGGAGAATGAATCTCATCGCGTTCGTGGAGACTGTAGTCCGTACGTATGCATGAGAGACAATATCATTCTTTTGATAATAAAATAATATGTAATTGGATGGTATATCATATATAAAAATCATTATCATGTTATATTTATTATTTACATGGATTACACGTCATTATTATACCCATCCAAATAATAATTTATTGAATAACAATTACACCACGATGTGGAGACGGTAAGCCGTACGTACGCACGTATGGTGACTTGTTATTCAAAGGATGGATAGAATACTGAAATATGGTGGTAAAATGTTTATAATAACATAAAAGTATATATAATATACTGGAGTTATTATTTTAGAATGGTAATAACAAAGAAAGAAGAAGAGGAAGAACAAAGGAACTTGAAAAAGGGTGGTGAAATCATTACCTCTTCTTCGGGTTCTTCCTTTTGATTTGATCAAAAGGGATCCTTAAGTTGGATTTATGACTAAAGTAAGGCCTCTAGGATAAAGTGAGGGACGTTTACAGAGTATTTGTGCAGAGTTTGGCCAAACCAAAAGGCTTTTATGGTTTGAGTTAATGAGAAGGGAGAGTTCTCTTTTATAAGAGGGGTGAGGGGCACCTTTGGAAAAGCTAGAAATATTATTTTATAATAAATTCATATTTGGTTTCTAATGGGTAAAAAGTGGATTATTTAAAGGTTAAGGTGGGTATGGGTCGAAAACCAGTCAATAAATAGAATTTATATAGGTTTGGGTAACTATATTAACCTTATCATTAAGTATTAACTCTTAGTTAATTCGTTTCACTTTTACAATGTCTCTTTGTATTTTTATATTATATGGTCAATAAACTTACTATATAAATCCAAGAGACCCCCAAGTGGTCCATTAATGATACAAATATTGTTATATAAGCCTCTTGGCTTACCATATATTTTTAGGAGTTTAATATCAATTAATAATATAATATTTGTTTTAAAAACTCTTTTATGTCAATTTTGACACTATTCAATAATTGATTTTTGTGAAAATAATAATAGAATTATTACATAACAAAAAGTTACTGATGTCAATCCTAACATGTCATATTAATCTTGAAAATTAGTTTAATTCATTAAAACTCTCAAATTTTATTTATTTGGGTATTTATAATATCAATTATTTTAATTTTTCACTATTATGGTAATTACTTCATCATTATTGTGTCATACATAAATTTACTTATTTAATGTCTAAAAATTATAAATAAAATAGAATTATGTAGGAAGTATTTTTATCTTTCTAATTAATATTTAAAATCAAATTTATCTTATGTATAACCCTATATTAAAAATGTTTTAGTAAATAAATGTGATTTTAAATCTTTTAACTCTTCTTTGAATTAAATAATAATAAATTTCCTAATATAATTCAAGTGGACCTAGATGATAATTTTTTATTCCTAAGTTTGTTTTTGGTCGAGATACATTTTTCCAATAGAATTAGGATATGTGTTAGGGTAATATTAATATCATTTTTACCCTTAATTACCCTATTTACTTTTAACCGTGGTAAATAAAAGTAAAAAGTTACTATTCACCAAAAATTATATTCTTCTCATTCAACCACATTTTACTACTTGATAATAACTGTGTCTCTCGGATTTTCTAAATTCCATTCACAGAAGCGGTAAAATTATGTTTTATGAAAAATACAGTTTTTTTAATTAGCACCTAGTTGTTTCACTATTAATCAAAAATTGATGTTTTTCAGAACAATGCAAAAATTTTACCCTAAGCTATAATTTATATTATGAATTCAAAAATGATGTCTATTTTACAAAATTACAAACATATAAGTTTCATTAATTAATTTTAAAATTAATTTCCGCTGCCACAACAAATAGAGTGTTTTTAAGAAACAATATATATCAAATGATTGACAATTGTTTATGCCCAATTTCAAAGTGAAATTAATTATATTGAACACCATTGGATAAATTGGAAAAAATATATTCTAGTTAAAATTTAAAACCACTCAATAATATAATTTATCAATATAAATTATTATGATTAAAAAAGTTGTTTTTAAGTATTTTTAACTATTCATAAAATTTGGAAGTTCTCAAAAAAATACCAAAAATTCAAATTAGGAAAATATTGATATTCTGAATCCAAAAATGAAGTCCATTTTGAAATATAAAATATATATAATTTCCAGAATTAGGTGATACAATTCATAAAGGATAGTTTTATTGGGTGTGGTGTGTTAGAACTCGATGTTGCGTACAACACACGCTATCGTATTATTCAAAGAGAAGCGTACCGTAGAAGCTTGGGGTGTTACATTATCCCCTCCTTCAAACAATTTTGTCCTTGAAATTTCTAGAATACTACTGCATGAAATGACTCGGGTGGTTCTTCATCAAAAGTTCCTTGGGTTCCCACGTTGCCTCTTCCTTCTTATGGTTTCTCCATAGATCTTTTACCAGACGCGTCGTCCGGTTTCTCAGTACTTGTTCTGTCGTATCAAGAATTCTAACGGGCTCTTCGTAATAAGACAGACCGGGTTCTAGTTCTAATTCCTCATAGGTGATTACATGCGTTGGGTCAGACATGTATTTCCTCAATAGAGATACGTGGAACACATCGTGAACTTTGGAGAGACTTGGCGGCATTGCCAATCTGTAAGCTACAGCCCCAATTCGTTCTAGAATTTCGAAAGGTCTGATGTACATGGGACTCAATTTACCATTCTTACCAAAACGTAAGACTCCCTTCCATGGAGATACCTTCATGAGAATTTGATCACCAACTTGAAATTCCAAATCCTTCCATTGATTATCGGCATATTTCTTCTGTTTACTTTGAGGTGCTTTGATTTGATTTTGGATTACCTTCACATTTTCCATTGTTTCATCCACCAGTTCTAGACCTACAAGTTTTCTTTCAGCAACGTCATCCCAACAGGTTGGTGTGCGACATCTCTTTCCGTATAACGCTTCATATGGTGCCATCTGAATACTCGAATGGAAGCTATTGTTATAGGAAAATTCTACCAGAGGTAAATATTGATCCCACATACCCTGAATGTCAAGTGATCAAGATCTCAACATGTCTTCTAAGGTTTGAATAGTTCATTCTGATTGTCCGTCTGTCTGAGGGTGGTAGGCAGTGCTCAAATGAAGTTCAGTATCAAAGGCGTTCTGAAGACTTTTCCAGAATCTTAAAGTAAAACGGTGATCACGATCAGAAACAAGCTATAGTGGTACTCCATGAAGTCTCACAACATCACCAATATATAGTCTTTCTAGACGTTCTAGTGTTAGATCTTCTCTTATATAATGAAAATGTGCTGACATGGTAAGACGATCAACAATAACCCATATTTCATTATCCCTTCTAGGAGTCTTTGGTTGTCCCATAAAAAAGACCATTGTGATATTATCTCATTTCCACTCAGGTATGAGAAGAGGTTGCAATACTCCACCAAGCTGTTTCCTTCCAGCTTTCACTTGTTGACAAACCATATATCTTGACACAAAATCGGCAATCTCCCTCTTCATGTTGTCCCACCAAAAATGTTCCTTCAAATCTCTATACATTTTGGTGCTCCCAGGGTGTATAGAGAAATTGGAACTCTGAGCATCATCCAGCAATTCCCTTTTTAGATCAGGTATATCAGGAACACAAAGTCTCTTCCCGAATTTCAAAATTCATTCTTCATACACAAAGTCTCTCAATCTCCCATCATTCACAGCTTTAATCTTCTTTTGAAATTCTTCATCATTGGTCTGAGAACTCTTAATCCTTTCTAGTAAAGATGGTTTTTCAACCATTTGAAAAAGCATTGATATTTCACCTTCCCTGGTTATTCACATTTCCATCTTCACTAGATCCATGAAAATTGGATCCCTTTCAATTCTCATATTGTTCAAAACTCCATGATCTTTTCTGCTCAAAGCATCTTCCACCTTGTTTTCTTTCCCCGGGTGGTAGTGTATCGTAAAATCATAATCCTTGAGTAATTCAAGCCATCTCCTTTTCCTCATGTTCTATTTTTTTTGTGAGAAAATATACTTCAAACTATTGTGATCTGTATAAATCTCACATTTATCACCATAGAGGTAGTGCCTCCATATCTTCAAAGAAAAGATCACATCTGCTAACTCATGATCATGAGTAGGATAGTTTTTCTCATGAATTTTCAACTGTCATGATGCGTAGGCCATAACCCTATTATTCTGCATAAGGACACAACCAAGGCCTTTCTTTGATTCATCACTATAAATAACAAACCCATCATTCCCCGATGGTAGAGTCAATATATGAGCATTGACTAGTCTTCTCTTCAGTTATTCAAAACATTCTTCACACTCTTTTTTCCAAACAAATTTAACCCCTTTATGTGTGAGCTTCGTTAATGGGTTAGCCAATTGGGAAAATTCTGGATGAAATGTCGATAATAACTTGCTAAACCAATAAAACTACGTACCTCAGTTATATTCGTAGCTGCTGGCCATTCCTGGATTGCCTTGGTTTTAGAATGATCAACAAAGATTTTATCTTTAGAGACAATATGGCCAAGAAATGAAATCTCCTGAAGCCAAAATTCACATTTGGTAAACTTCCCATATAATTCATGTCTTCTCAGAGTCTTCAGGATAATGCGCAAGTGATTTTCATGATCTTAATAGATTTTGGAGTATACCAAGATATCGTCAATAAATACCACCACAAATTCATCGACATATTCATTGAAAACACTATTCATCAGATCCATGAATACAGAGGGTGCATTAGTCAATCCAAAAGGCATTACTGTAAACTCATAATTCCCGTACCTGGTTTGAAATGCTATCTTCGGAATGTCTTCCTTCTTCACACACAACTGATGGTATCCAGATCGAAGGTCAATGTTTGAAAAGTATTGAGCTCCATGCAGTTGGTAAAACAAATCAACAATGCGAGGTAGGGGATACTTGTTCTTTATTGTTATAACATTGATCTCCCTATAGTCGATACATAACCTCATTGATCCTTCTTTGTTTTTAACAAAGAGAACAGGGTCTCCCTATGGAGAAACACTAGGGAAAATAAATCCTTAATTACTCAATTCATCTAGTTGTTTCTTTAGTTCGACTAATTCCACATTGGCCATTCTATAAGGGGTATTCGATGTAGGCTTTGATCTAGGAATTAAATCAATGGAAAACTCAACTTCTCATTCTAGTGGATTTCCATGTAAATCTTCCGGAAATACATCTACATATTCTTTCATAATAGGTACATCCTCTATTTGAACATTCCTTTCCTCACCCATAGTCATTTAATTCTCTTCCACCACAATAATTGAATTTAGTTGAGCTATTGGGGGTGGATGTAGATATGAATTAGGTGGTGACGATTCTGCTCTAAAGATAAGGTGTTCCATATCATCATCATCAAAAATCATAACCTCCTTCTTCTTACAATAAATCTTCACATCATAGTCTGAATGCTAGTCCATACCGAGGATTATATCATACTCAATCATAGGTATGATGATGAGATCAGCAGATAAAGAACATGTATGTTCTCTAATGGGGACTTATTCACAAAACATTGTTGCAATGATACATCCCTTAGGAGTTTTAACTGAAAAATCTCATGTTAAATCAAATTGGAAATATCTAAGTTTCTTAGAAAACTGGGAAGATATGAAACAATGCGATGATCTAGAATAAAATAATGCATTTTCTAAACTTGAGGAAACCATTAAATTACCTGCCACCACATCTTTCGGAGCTTCTACCTCAGTAGTAGTGATAGCATAAGCTTGGCCGTGATCCCTTGGCCTTTTCTAAGGTATGTTCCCCTGACGCTTAGGACATTCATTTTCATAATGTCCCATCTCCCTGTAATTGTAGCACTGAACATTGGTAGCTTCATTTTTCCCTTTGCAATCACGAGCTAGGTGGCCTTTTTCACCACACATGTAACATACACCCATTCCTTTTAAGAAAGTACCAGGGTGTTTGTTCCCACATTTAACATAGGGTGAATATTCAACCTTTCCCTTCTTCCCCTTATTTCCATTCCCAGATTGATCAGCATATCTCTTCTTCTCTTTCTTTTCTTTAAAGTCATAAGACTTAGAGAATTCATTTTCAGTCTTGATAGCACATGAGACAATGTCTTCGTATGATGAAAAGGATTATGAGACTAATGCTCAATGGATAAATGGTTTTAACCCATCAAAGAAATGATCAATCGTACTTCTTGGGTTATGTATATAATCTCCAGCATACCTTTCTAACCTTGTAAAGTTATCCTCATACTTTGCGACATTCTCATCCTCCTTTTGTATCAGACTCATAAATTACCTTTCCATATCTGCTCGATGGTAACGATGAAAGTATTTTTCTAAAAATAGATCATTGAACTCCCTCCATTCCATATTTGATTCTTCATCATCTTCCTTAGTGTTTTGAATCAATGACCACCATTGATCAGCATCTCCAGTGAGGCGGTAAACTGCCATGATAACTTTTTCACTTTCAATACTCCCTAAAGCCTGAAATATTTTCTCTAGGGAATTTATCCATTGCTCTGCTACTAAATTATTTGTACTCCCATTGAACTTTGGTGGTTTTTTCCTCATGAAGCGATCTAACATTGATCCTCCACACTGCGTATCAGGGTGCTTCATAAGGGTAAGGTTATTATTCATAACCTGAATGAGTTGTCCCAGTATGGTGATTAGTTGATCGACACCAGTTGCATCACCAGCTCCACTATAATTATCTTCAGCAGGAGGGAAATCCCTACATGGAGTGCATGCATTGATACAGTTTCCATTTCTTCCACTAGGCGCCATTTCTAAACAATGGCATAAACTAGATCAGTTTATGAATCAAAATAATTAATTCCATACTTATAAAACACTTAACATAAATTGGACTATTTATGGATATAATCCATAATCATAAAAAAAATTCTTTGAGGAATTATATACTCATAAACCTTTCAAAATTATTTGTAAAGAAAATGAGAGTAATCCTATGCATATCCCTCGGGAGTTTCATAACCAAGAGTGCAGCAAGACCCGTTTCCGTGCACCAGTTCCCATTCAAGTCTAGCTCAAAGCGGTGTTTTCGGGTTTTACCCCTAGGTACATCTGTGCCAGAGCCACCTCTACCTTCTCATATCTAGATAGGGTTGTATTGCTTAAAAAACTCAAAAATATCTATAATACAAAAATTCTATGAATTTCTTCTTTACTAATCTTCAATGTCCATCTAAAATCTATGTGCTCTAATAAGAGATTATCTAAATCTTGCTTCCAAGGTTTGTAATAAACTTCCTCTGATACCAACTGTAACGCCCCAACCCCAGTTACCCAGAGATGGTGCATTATTACATAACATTGGCATGATCACAAGAATGATCAAGTCTCGAAAGACCAATTAGTTTAGTAGCCTTAGAATAACTAGATACATTAATAAAGTTTAACATTACATCATAAAAAAGAAAATTACAACAACATAGTCTCTATAGTCCACACTCTTATCCCCTCATACTATTCCTGCAGGTTATTCATAAATTATTTCTTCACATCCTTGGAAAAATAAAACATAGAAAAGGGGTGAGCTCAAATGCCCAGTAAGGATAAAAATATAGTGTAAACTTTCATAAATAAGAATAAACATTGAAGGAAATGTATACCTAAATCAAAATCCTTTTAATCTTGAACATAAACATAGTATGGAAAAAAATAAAATGATATAATTCCATTTACATATTCACATGGATATTCAACTAATCGAATAATCACACGCAATATCAATAACCACTTTCATAATGATAGAATGCATAATGCCAGACTATCATAACCACATAGCCAAGGCCTCGTTCCAAGACTACAAATAAGATTTTCTCAAATCCTTGTGCCAAGACACTAGTTTGCCTCATGAGACCTACCGATACATCGAGGAGCTATAGCGGGCTCCACCCATCACATATTAAGTCCAATGCATTCCCATATGAAAAGGTTTAAACATAACATAAACATTCGTATTAAAACTAGCATAAAAAATGTAAATACTTCATCCATGAACCATGAATGGTATAAAAATAATACATCCATAGTCGAACATATCACAAAACCTTCAATACAATATAGAATTTTTGTTTCATAATAAATCAACTTCAAATAAGCGTAAAATCCATCAAAGGATGTTGACATAGATGAAATCAAAACTCTTTTTAGATAAATATCTATTTCTATTTTGAAATCATTTAAGAGTAATATATTTATAAAATATAACATTTTATTTGAAAATATTATTATAATATTGTATGGGAAGCTTCAACGATTTTATAACGGCGGAAAATAGCTGTACTCGCCGTATAAGTTAAAAAAAAATTCTTACCTTACCTCTATCGAAAATGTTAAAAAGCACCTTGTTTGGAAAATGATGGAAAGATTCCTTCATAAACCTCTTATCAAAATTCAAAAAAGGGAATAAATTACTTTAAACATTTTTCTGTAAAATAGTAATGATGTTTTGAAAAACGTTTTTATGAAACATGGATGTGGATGATAAAGACATCCCAGTAGATTATTACGTATAAATAACCTCGAATAATGAAGAGATTGTGAAATAAACCCTTACCTTGTACTTTTCTTTGGTTGAGGGTAGGTTAAAATCCTGTATAATGGTGAAATAATTGTTATTATATTATACAAGAATCATATATATTAATATGATATCATATATGATCTTTTAACATTGCGTTGTTAATAATATCTTAGTATTATCGTCGTTTCGGGTGTTAACATACTTGTTTTCTTTGATATGTTTTGTTACGTAAGCCATGTTTGACATGGATATGATGTATCTTATTCATATCTAGAATGATATAATTTCCTTAAAATTAATTTTTAAATCACCAAATGATAATTATACTTGAATGGATACGATGGAGAATGAATCTCATCGCGTTCGTGGAGACGGTAGTCCGTACGTACGCACGAGCGACAATATCATTATTTTGATAATAAAATAATATGTAATTGGATGGTATATCATATATACATAATCCTTATCATCTTATATTTATTATTTACATGAATTGCACATCATTATTATACCCATCCAAATAATAATTTACTGAATAACAATTACACAACGACGTGGAGACGGTAAGTCGTACGTACGCACGTATGGTGACATGTTATTCAAAGGATGGATAAAATACTGAAATATTATTGTAAAATGTTTATAATAACATCAAGTTATATATAATATACTGGAGTTATTATTTTATAATGTTAATAACAATGAATGAAGAAGTGGAAGAAGAAAAGAACTTGAAAAGGGTGGTGAAATCATTACCTCTTCTTCGGGATCTTTCTTTTGATTTGATAAATATGGCTCCTTAAGTTGGATTTATAACTAAAGAAATGACTCTTGGATGAATTTAGGGAAGTGTAGAGAGTGTTTGGTCAGAGGTTGGCCGAACCCAAAGGCTTTGAAGGTGTGAGTTAATGAGAAGGGAGAGTGCCCTTTTATAAGAGTAGTGAGGGGCACCTTTGGAAAAGCTAGAAATATTATTTGATAAAAAATTCATATTTGGTTTCTTATGGCACCAAAGTTGATTATTAAAAGGTTAAGGTGTGGATGGTTCGAAAACCACGCATCCAATATAATTTAGATAGGTTTGGGTTACTATATTAACCTTGTCTATAAGTATTAACTCTTAGTTAATTAGTTTCACTTTTACAATGTCTCTTTGTATTTTTATATTATATGGTTAATAAAATTACTATATACATCCAAGAGACCACCAAGTGGTCCATTAATGATACACATATCATTATATAAGTCTCTTTTCCGAGCCTTAGATTTTTAGTAAATTAATATCAATTAATAATATAATATTTGTTTTAAAACTCCTTTTTGTCAATTTTCAAACTATTCAATAATTGATTTTTTTGAAACTCATAATAGAATTATTACTTCGAAAACAGTAACATAAGTCAGTACTAACATGCCATATTAACCTATAAAATTAGTATAATTCATAAAAAGTCTCAAATTATATTTATATGGGTATTTATAATATCAATTAATTTAATTTTTCACTATTATGGTAATTACTGCATCATCATTGTGTCATAAATAAATTAAATTATTTAATGTCTAAAAATTATAAATAAAATCTTAATATATAGGAACGCTTTTTAGATTTCTAATTAATATTTAAAATCGAATTTATCTTATGTATAACCCTATATTAAAAATGTTTTAGTAAATAAACATTGATTTTTACTCTTTTAACTCTTCTTTGAATTTAATAATAATAGATGTCCTAATCTAATCTAAGTGGACCTAAATGATAATATTTTATTCCTAAGGTTGGTTTTGGTCGAGATACACCTGTCAAATAGAATTAGGACATGTGTTAGGGTAATATCAATATCATTTTTACCCTTAATTACCCTATTTACTTTTAACCGTGGTAAATAAAAGTAAAAAGTTACTATTCACCAAAAATTATTTTCATCTCATTGAACCACATTTTACAACTTGATATTAACCATGTCTCTCGGATTTTTGAAATTCCATTCACAGAAGTGGTAAAATTAAGTTTTATGAAAAAATCAGTTTTTTAACTACCACCTAGTGGTTTCACTATTCATCAAAAATTGAAGTTTTTTAGAACAACGCCCAAATTTTACCCTAAGGTATAATTGATATTCCGAATTCAAAAATGATGTCTATTTTACAAAATTCCAAAAATATAACTTGCATTAATTAATTTTATATTCATTTCCCGATGTCACAAAAAATAGCGTGTTTTTAAGAAACAATATATATCAAAAGATTGACAATTGTTTATGTCCAATTTCAAAGTGAAATTAATTATAATGAACACCATTGGATAAAATGGTAAAAATATATTCTAATTATACTTTATAACCACTCAATAATATAATTTATCACTATAAATTATTTTGATTAAAAAAAATTTTTTTAAGTATTTTTCACTATTCATAAAAATTGGAAGTTCTTAGAAAAATACCAAAAAATCAACATAGGAAAATTTTGGTATTCTGAATCCAAAAATGAAGTCCATTTTGAAATATAAAATATATATAATTTCAAAAATTAGGTATTACTATTTATAACGGCTAGTTTGATTGGTTGTGGTGTGTTACAACTCGATGATGCGTACAACACTAGCTATCGCATTATTCAAAGAGAAGTGTACATTAGAATCATGGGGTGTTACATTGAGTCCAGATGAAGCATGGATGAGGGAACCAAACATGGTGTGGGGAACATCTTGGGTAGTTTTTAGTTTCTTCAATTTGGGTATTCAATTTTCGAGTAGACACATATATGTCATCACATATCTTCTTATTTTGTTTTGGTTAGTATATCATGTTTGGTCATAATGTGATACATATATTATTATAGTTATTATTATTATCTTTTAGCTATTTTGTCTTTACATATGTTATTGTACATATTTTATAAATAAGTTTTAGTTTCCCAATGTTTTATATATTATACCCTCATTATTAGTTGGGATCCTCTAATATATGGGATAGTGCGGCGAGGTAAAGTGATCAAATGCCTCAAGGAACCAATGTGTGGCACCTCGGCCAGGACATCACATAGTTGTATCATAGGAAACTTTTTTTCTTATTTTTTGTTTCCTTACTATTTTGGAAATGTTGATATGAGAATAACGTAACCCAATTCTTGGTTATGATCTCATGCATGGAAGTTGTTAAACCATGTTTGGGGGTAAAAACCATATAACCAGGGAGGGTTATTGTTATGGACGTGTGTTCTTTCAGTTGGATGTTATTTCACCTCTAGTGATTCAATTTTTGTATGATGATATTATTTTTTATAATATTTGATGATAATTTACTCATGGCCCAATATGGCAAGAGATCTAAGTATGTATGAATCAATCTATGCACTAAAGGATTATTATAACATTCTATCTTTCTAGGAAGGAAATAATAAGATGGTTATTGGAATATTTTAAAATTATAATTGATATTTCCTTCTTATAAAGTTGAATAGAGAAATGTACATTATATAAAATTGAACATTTTAAATGATGAAGAAATTATAAAATGGGTGTCAAATGAGAAACATGAATCATTATAACGTGACTACCATTTTTAGCAAAGTATTGGATAATGGACTATTAAGCATAATGATTGTGCCTTGGCTTTGACATTGTGGTGTGGTTTGTGGGAATTCTTGTTGAGGAATTATGTGAACTCCCAAAAAATATTTCAATGTTGTGTATTTTCTTAGAGGACTTTTGTTTTCCTTGTATACATATTAATATATAATTGTGATGGTTGATAAAAAGGTTTAGGGAAATGTAAAGGAATGATCCTCTAGAAGTGTAACCTGATGAACCAATAGTCCTGGGTGAGGAATCTAGAGTGCATTTTGATGAGGACATTTCTCACATTATGTTATTTATGAAAAGGTACATGTGGAAGGTTGTGAAAATTATGTATGAATTAAAATTAGATTTTCAATTATATAACATTCACAATTTCAGTTGATAGCTTGGATCAGAGGTAGATGTGTTATAGATTTAGTCTATCTAGAAAATTCATGACCTCCTAAAGACACCTACTGAAAAGAAATTCAAGCGTGATATTTATATGTTATGCGATTAGGTGATGAATTGGTGGGAAATCTATAATCTTGATGGATAGATGGAAAATAATGGGTTGAAGTAATTTCAGTATAATTACATAGAAAACATTTTCCATGAAATGATTGGGTATGGGAGAGAAGCAAAATTTATGAGGTTGAATCAGGGGAGCATGTCCAAGATGGACTATGTTGGATACATCACTGAATTGAAGCTCTTTGTTCAATTGTTGGTTAGGGATAACTCTAATGAGTGAAACTGATTTTAGTTCGATATGAACTATGAAATTAAGTCACAGGTTACTATATTTAGGATGAAGATGTTATGATAAGTGGTAAAGTAGTCTATCGTATCTGATTAAAATGTTAAGGAGGCCTATAATGGAGGACAATATGTATCTACTGGACAACCAGTAGCTACATATGTTAAGAGTATGAAGTGTAGCTATTAGATTATTGACTGGGTAACTAAAAAAAGAGTGTATATAAGAAGGATAAATTACTCAGGAACATACCTTATTTAACAAACACTAGTGTCCTTGGAAGATCCCTATCTTAGACAGTACTCATAAACACTAGAAGAGAGAAAAGAATGTAGCAGGATAGGACATATACATCAGTTATATAAGAACTAGTTACATTTGTGTAATGGTGGATGAGAAATGTACAATGAGAGTCTTTTATGGATATCATCAACCATACATCAGTTTGTTAGTTGGATTTCTACTGGACATAGAGGTCAAGGTAGTGGATGGGGTGATTTTAGGAAAGATTTCCCTAATCATCATAGGGGTTTCATTAAGGGGCTTCAAACTATAGCCCAAGGAAGAGGGTTAGTATTGTTTCCGATAGTTCAGCTTTCAATTATGGATAGATAGGCTAGTCTATAAATATTTTGAGGAAATAATTACGGTCCTTTTATGCTTTCAAGTTCCTTATTTGATATTTATTCCTCTTATTCTATTATATCTCTACAAATCATGAATGGGATCATTCTGGAAGTGGTTATTATATGAAGAGTGACTATTATCAACACATTTTGGGGTATGATCAATTTTTTTTTAAGGGGTGTTATATTGAGGTTGGTGAGTTTCATTTCTTAATGGATATATACATTTCTAATATGTCAAGCTTTGAAATAATTTTTGGAATGGAGTAGATAGTAGGATACTAATCCCACATGGACTGTTACCAAAGGAGACTAGAGTTTATGTCTCTAGAGGATGACAATTATGTTCATTATGGACAATGGAATATCAATAAATACATTGTTGGTCCTATTCATCCGCAATTGTGGGATCCCACCATTTAGGATGTTAGTGATTATCTGGATGGTGGGGGTGTGAAGTATGATATATTACCACCTATAGTGGATATGTTTCAAGATGTGTTTCATGAATAATTGTCATGGTTTTCACCAGATATAGATATGACATTTACAATTGATATCATTCACGGATCTGAGCTAATTTTCTAGAATCAGCTAGATCTGTTGATGGATAAGGTATTTATCCATCTTAGAATGTCTCTTTGGGGTTAAATGGTTATTGTTTCTAACAATAATGATGGGAGATTTTGATTATATTTTCTCTAATGGAAGTTGAACAAATTGTGAATGAATAACTGATATCCTTATCCATGTTTTGATGATCTATTTTACCAGTTTATAGTGGATTTCTTTTATTTTTAGATTGGAATTAAATAAGGGTATCAGAAGTTGAGATTTAGACCTATGTATATAACGATTATTTATTTTAAAAGTATTTATGTCCTTTATGAGTTCTTTATGATGTCATTCATCCTAACAAACACAATATAGGTGATTGTGGCCTTGATAAACTAAATATTCCACTTATACTACGATCATTTTTATTTGGGTTTGTGGACAAACTATTTTTTTACTCTAAAACTCATGATGATCGCACGCAAAATTTTTACATCAAACTATGTTCAATGAGAGAGAATTTTTTATACGCTAAACTAATATGGTTTCAATTCGAGATCGACATGGTACGCTTCTTGAGTCATGTCATCATGGAGGACGTTTTTTCTTTTGACCCATACAAAATTCATGTGCTGGTTTCCTAGAAGATAAACACGAATATTTTCATATCCATATGTTTTTTTAGATCGGAAAGTTATTATTAGATGTTCATAAATCAAATTTCTACATACTACCACCTCTTTTGGTCTTGGTTATGTGTGTATACAATAATATGATGGGAATGTTTCATGCCTTGATGCAGTAGGTAAATATGAGTTTTAAAAAAATATACTGAAATATACATCATTAGAATTCATGGTAGGGAATGAAAATTTAAATTTTAGGGTTTATGACATGATGTTACTCCTTCCAATAGGTAAAGGATGAGAATCAATGACCTAGTGGTTTACAATAGTCTTTTTCTATTCCATAATCAAATTGTAGTGAAGTTACTGTGGACTATGTGGTGGTTAAACTGATTAAAACATAAAAGAAATTTGATATTTATGTGGTTTTGGAATGGATGATGAATGTATCAAATTTATTGTAATTATAGGATACTTTATTTATGAATCAGTTAGGGGAATTGTATGTTTATGTTATTTTTCTTCTACATGGGGTTCCAAAAAGCATTTTTCATACCATGACCCACATTTAGTTTGTTCTTATAGAAGTTAATGCATCAAGATTGGGCGAAAAAGGAATTAATGAGTATGTATTTCCTCCCATAGATAGTTGGGTAGGCCAAATTTACTATATAGGCATTTGAGGATACTCTATGGGAGTGTGTCCTAGAAATTTTTTAGTATTGGGAGAATCACTTAGTTATCATTGATTTATCCAATAAAAATAGATATAATGAGACTACTTAGATGTCACTATATGAGTT
Source organism: Viscum album (assembly GCA_963277665.1). Taxonomy (NCBI): domain Eukaryota; kingdom Viridiplantae; phylum Streptophyta; class Magnoliopsida; order Santalales; family Viscaceae; genus Viscum; species Viscum album. The sequence goes on along the minus strand of OY728129.1, from coordinate 404,884,279 downwards.
AATTTATGGTCGGTCATGAAGGTCTCGTCTATATGAGATGGGGGTAGGAGATTCAATGTTGTTGTGACAAAGTTTCATGTAGGATACGTCAGAGCAGTATCATCTTATTCAGAAACATATGGATATGGACCAGAGAACTTAGAAGTTGTAATATGATATATGTTGGAAACCCCTTGAGTTTATATTTTTTTATCACATGTTACATTGGGAGTAGACTCTATTGGGTAACCTTATTATTCATATACTTGGAATGTTGGAACCTAGGTTTTTTGGCCTTTTTAGGAAGTAGATAGAATCAAGATTATTTCATACTGATTGGTTCTTACATAGAGGTGAAGTGATATTCATAATATTTATCATCTACCAATTCTTCAGCAGTATCACCATGACCCTTCTCATGTGATTGAAGTGTATGATGTTAATCTTAAGACCAATTAATTCATTGTAGATCATCTGATATGTGATTTGGATCGAAATGAAAATATGTTGAGATGAAATTTTGTGCTAACAGTTTGTGTATTGTGGAATCTTGGGAGTTTTCTAGTGGAATCATTGGAATGAGAAGTAGATATAATGTATTAATGGACTGAAATTTTTTAACTAGAACACTCAAAGATGCTTGGCCATAATGCTTGATTATGAGCTTTTATAATATGGATATATTTTAATATCCATGACTTTTATGGAGATGTTTAGCATAATGTTTCAACTAATCATTTTCTATTGATTTCGTATCACTTAGAGTAGTTTTTATTGTAGCATTTTTCGAGAGAAAATTCAATAATTTTGGATAAATATAGTAATGTAACAGTTATAACATGATTGGAAAAAACCCTTTTCCTACCCCTATAAAATCATGCATACCCAGACAGAGGTGGATTACACAGTTGGTGCATGTTTTTTCAAATTGTGTGACCTCATAAGAAAAAATTTCCATCTCTAAGGGGTGGTGGATGGTTAAGGAACGTGGTTTGAGAAAACAGTGTTCCCCAAATATGAAACCATGCACATAGGAGATTAATCCCTTGAATAATTATTAATAAACATAAAAACACCTAGTTTATATCCTTAAAAACAACATGTTGACCTAGAGTCCTTTCTGTTGAATTTGAAGGCTCCTAGAATAATTCCAATGACTTACGAACTATATTCTAAAGAATTAATGACCTTATGTATGGATCCTCACCTCTCCCGATAATTATTTTTTCGCATTTGGATTTCTCTCAATCTTTCCTATCATTTAAGAGGAAAAAAATGATTTATTCCTCATTGGTGATGGTTTGGATATATGTTTTTATGCTTTATATTCCGTTTGAAATTGATTATCGGATTTGGTTCTAGATCCCATTCTCGATTTTGTTCTTGAACATCCCTATTTAATTGGGGAATTCCATTGGAAAATGCTTTCCAATCATCATGAGGTTGGTGCTCTAAATTTCAAATCCCACTATCTTTAATTATAATTGACTATTTGTATTGATGAATTCTATGTTCCACTGATTGAAATTGGATGTTGAATTGGATTAATTAATTTTTTATTAATTAATTGCACTATGAAATTGATTAATTTATTTTCTATATGATAAGTAAATGATATAATTTTGGGTTTTTGATTTTGGTCAAATAATTGAATTTTATATTTTGATGATTAATGGAATTATGAATTTATTTAATAATGGGAATTATGGAATGGTTGATTTATCCTTAAAGGGTAAATGCATATATGAAAGAAAAAACTGATAAATGATTTAATAGTGAATCATTCATATTATTCCATTTGAATTAAAGAGATTATCATTGTACATTTGGAATTGTATAAAATGATGTGAAATGTTTATAAGAGTATTAATAATGATAAGTGAAATGTTTATATTATTCCATGTGAATTAATGTGACAAAAATTGTACAACTGAAATGGAATTCCATGATGTGAAATGATTATAATACTATTAAAGCAATAAAATTAAATTGATATGTGTGATATATTGTGATTGATAGATAGATAAGTTGTGGGACATAGACTAACGCATAAAATATCCACAGGGTAGTAAAAATCATGTTGTAGGACTAAATGCATGAATGTGATAAAGAGTTTGGGATATTTAATATTGATTCAAAATACCAATTGTGATTCAACCATAAACGGGTAATGGGACATGTATCAATGCTTCAAATTTCTAATGGGTCCTAATCATGGTTTTAAAGGGTGAAAATGATGTAATTGTAATATTGTTCCAAGTATTCATAATATGAACTGTATTTAAATGATTGATAATTGAAAACACATGTGAAATTATGAATTTTTATTCCTCACATGATTTACCTTGGGGATAGTTTATACTATGGAATTGACCAAATCATGTATTTATGGTCTGAATGTCATTGTGAACATAAGATATTTATGTTGTTAGTTGAAGAATAGTTTATTTCGTAAACTATTAAATTTATCAATTGTATATTATTATTTATACAACTATGTACACTATTATTGACTATATATTATTTTAGATTATGTTGGTGGTTCCCTACTATGTTGAATTCACACCCTACTTTGGTTTCCTGATTATTACCAAAACAGACATCATGTTTTTTTGTATAGAATAATAACCATATTCCTATGTTAAATGGATGAGTAGGGATGAGTCCTTTATGAGGGAACTAGACATGGTTTGAGTATCCTCTTGGGGAGTTTCTAGGGTATTTATTTTGGGTTTTCATTTTGATAGTTGACACTTATAATGCATGTCATATCTAATAGTTTATGTTTGGTCGTTATTTCTGGTTTGATCATCCTATGAGACTAGATTCATTCTAGTTATGGATTTTATCTTTTGGATATTGTGAATTTATTTTTGATGTTAAACTACTTTCATTAAGAGGGTATTGTATTCCCATGTTATATATATTAGACCCTTTTTTCTAGTCGATAATGTCTATAGTATAGGAAGGTGCACCTAAGGTTAGGTGACCAAACTGGCCCAGGGAATTATTTTCCGCCCCTGATTCAGGTCATCACAAAAATTTTTTTCTTCCCAATGGAAAAATATTATAGATTTTAAAATAATGAGAGTGAATTTTTTTTTTCCTAACTTATAATCATATTAATTCCATTATCAAATGATATTGGTAATAAGTTGTAACATTATCAATCTTTGAATTTTTCTGGTTAAAAAAATTTAACCAATAATAAAATACATGATTTAGGGATACCTTTATTCCTTATCTTAATGTTTCAACCCATTTTTACCCATTTTATTCATACCAAGGTGAATTTTTTTTACTATTTTCAGCATTCATAAAGACAAAAAATAAATGGTCTTAATAAAAAAATAACCTCTTGATTCAATATATGGAATAGATTTTTCAAGATCAAAGTCATATATATATAATAAATAACCTGTGATATAAATTTATTCGAAAAAATAAAAAATTATTTTGGCCATAATTTCTTTTTAAGATAAAAATTTAACATATATGAAATTCTAGAACAATGATATTTCCCATGTATATAATGAGATTATATAAAATTAATGGATTTTTTTGTCACAGTTATCTCAGACTAAAAAAAAATGGGGCACATAAATTACATTATTTAATCATAATAATTGATATTTTTACAAAAATATATATCATTTACTATTTATTTAGAAATAAATAATACAATAAAATTCCTAAAAAATATAAAGAGATAATTTACACCTGATGAAATTAAAAATGAATTTATGTTTTTTAAATTCTCTTTTTAAAAACCTGAAAGTATATTTATTTAACTAAAACCATATAATATATGTAAACAAATTTCTTAATATTAAAATTCTATATTTTTTATTGTAATATTAATTAAAATTATTAAATTGAACATAAATCTATAAAATTAAATTCTAGAATATTTAAAATGAATGAAATTGATATATTATCAATATTAAATTTATTGATACAATCTTATTCCAATATTATATTATAAGTGGTTCTATTATCTGATTCATTTATGATTCATTTTTTATAAACATCTAGTATTTATTCCATGAATAGTTTTTATTATCTATGAATTCATTGGTATGAATTTAAAATATAAACCTTATTTTCTTATACACATATTCTTATTATATGATTTCTAATGATCATTGATTAATATCTCCCTTGTTTACCCTTACTGAGCCTTTGAGCTCACCATTTTCGGGTTTCTATTACCCTTAGATATGATGGAAGGATTTTTGTATGAAATTTATTTGGATGGAAATGGTTGTGAATAACTTAATTAGATTTTATGTTGATCTTTTATGTTAATATTGTTTATGTATCCATGATTTGAAATACATTAACCATTATTATTTTTGCATGGATCATAATTATAAGAAATGAATATTCATTAAATAAGATGTCTCAGTTACGTATGAAATGTTTGGGTCATCTCAAATCTGAATCACAAGGAGACTTTCATAATTTATCAATTTCAATGTCTTACAGATTATGTTATCCTATACATACCACTGGGTAACCATTACGAAAAAGATACATTTATAATTTACATCCAATATATATTTGGGAGACCATTACACATGAAGAGGAATACAAAACCTATGAAATATATTTTCTAACTAGGAGAACATACACATAAGAAAATAAACTTTAAATAATATTAACTTTATTCAAGGATAGTTTACTATAATCCAGAAACTGATAATTCCCAAGATTCAATCGTAACTACGGATTTTAATAAATAATATCATAAAATTTAGAAAACAATCATATGAATTTGATATATAATATTTTATTATACATGCTCATTGTATCATATTACCTTGCGAAAATTAGTTTCAACAAATTTTATAATTTATCATCATCCTTTATCGAAGCACTAGAGACACCTCTCAAGCCTCTCACGACTTAAAATTTCTATTATTTGGGTTTTATCACCCATACTTTGAAATTGAATACCAATTCCCCAAAAAACCCATCTCCATGATAAAAAAATTAAAATTATATCTAAAACCAACAACTCATAAATTCAATATAAATTAAATAGTGAATAAGATAAATGGAAAATAAGGATAAGAGTTTATTACATAGAAGGAATAAATTGAACCTTCCTCTTTGATTTGAAGAATTTAGTGATTCCTTGTGAGTCTAGTGGCTAAAAACATGAGAGTGGAAAATTATGGAATAAAATATAGATGATTATATGGATGCATTTTTTTTTATGGTTTAGAATGGGTGGTGGAAGGATATTATTATAAGTGAGGTGGAGTGGTTTCTTTTCAAATTACTCGTCCTTTTTGAATAATCCAAAATAAAAATTCAATGTAAGCAATGAAAATATTATCATTGATGGAATATAGATGAATATTAATTTTCAATATTCATATATGTTATTATTCTCAGTGAATTTTTAAAATTTTAATTATTACATTAACTGTATATCATGTTTTATCATTTATTTTTGTAACTAAATTTTACCTTGGTTGTTATTTTTCATGAAAAAACATAAATTTTTATTATAATTATATTTTTCCAAGATGATTGAAAGTATGATGTCTAATAGATCTTAATAATTTTATAATATCGAAAATGTTAATTTTAATATAATAATTCATAACACGTACAAAAAATCACATTTTTTAAGAATAAAAGTACATTTTTTCACATTAATTATCTTGTAATAATCATTACATGAATTATAAGGTTTTTATTTAGAAATATGAATAATAAATTTTAATAATATAATTTTTTAATAGTGATCAATTTTATTAACAGAGATTAAAAAAGAAAATATATAGAGATGATTATTCATTGAAAAATACTCTCTTTAACATCTTATGATGATATACTTTTTTAGAACAAATTAATAATCAAGGAATGAACTGTCATTCATATCACTAATTATATAGAAACTAATATCATTGAATTTCAAACTGAAAATATGAGAAATTTATATTATATATAATAATATATAATATATAATATATAATGAAATTAAAGAAAACATATTTCATTCAACATGAATAAAAATATTAGAATTTTTTCTACTCCATTTTTTATTTATTAGACATTATATATTTAATTTCAAAATATTTCCATGATTTTTTAAAAAAACAGTATTTATATAATTATTATTTAATAAAAAATAATTTTTACAAAAAAAATCATTAGAATCAATGTTATTTCTCCAATGAATTAATATTTCTTAGTCTTATATTTTTTTCATCCCATTTTCTTTTAGATAATTTTAACTGATGTATTAATCCAAAGTAAGTAATAATAGATGGTATAAAATGTATAGTTTTATGTAACTTTTTTATAGCATTCAATTATGAGTGAATAACTTTTTGTTAACATTATTAAAATATTTTATTATTTAGTTTAATAATTATTTTAGTCATTATAATGTATAAAACACCTAAATTTGAGAAATAAGATATATAAACATCTATGATATAATAAATCCCCCCAATTAAATAAATTTCAACATCAAAATTTCATCTTCTATCTATTAATGAAAATAGTTAATTGTATATATAATAAAGGAATGGAAAAATATATAAATTTTAATGGGGGTATCAAGCTCATTATATTGGTTATGACTAAGAAATACATCATTTTCATCATAATAGTAATATGTTGTAATTTATTTTATCTCTGTCATATTTTAAAAATATTTATCCTTATTTAGTAATAATTCATACAAATATCTTGATATATGTTGTTGATAAAATCATTTTCATGATATTATTTCAATAAATATTATAAAACCCAAATGGGTATGATAATATCTATTAAAATATAACTAAATAAAAATATTAATATATATAATTAATTAAAATATTTCTTACCCTATGACACATTTAATTTATCTCATTATACTATAACAAACTGACCTAGGATTCCATCAAACATGGAAAATAACCTGGCTAGCCACATTGCACAAAGGGCATTCTAGATCCCTACAAGCTGGAAACTATTATCAAGGAATCTATGTAATCTATTTTGGAATGATTTAAGTCAAATATGAGTTTCTATTAAATGAGACAATAATATAATAAAAATTTATAAATAATTAAATAAGAAATATAAGAAGTTATCATAAACTAAACCGATCAAACAGATTTTCATAATCATAAACAACATCAACAATCAAAATGACACAACAATAATCAAAAATTAAAAAAAATACAATCTAACTCGATTGAATTCCATACAATCTATATGAAATTTTTTTTCTCTCCCCCACCCAACTCACCACACATCGGCCACAATAAATAAAATTTGAATCCAACTGAAATCCAAAAATTTATAATTCATACTCATTAGAAAAATAATTATAGTGGGTCACCATAACCCCCTGAAACTATGTAATTTTGTTAATGAATTAATTCATGAATTCTCATTTCAAAATAAAATAGAATTTATACTTTTCTTTTTTAGCCTATGAAAAACAAAATTAGTCAGACAATATACATTCAAACATTTGAAATTGTTTTATAAATCTAAAAACTGTGTTTGAAAAAAAACCCATTTACCAATGGAATATCAAGACCATGACCTATTAAAATTTGTCAAAACAATAAAATATTTCATAACATACGAAACTTATCCACAATTATTTAATTAACATAAACAAAATAAATATTCAGAATGATACAAAACTAACTAAAAATTTAAAGACTAAAAACCAACTAAATTTGATCATGTACCATCTCCATCAGGCCTATGGTTTATTTCCACCAACCAACATACCTGGGATAGTCTTAAGAAATTAAACCTACATCTAGTTGAATACAAAAAACATGAAAGATTTTGGAATGAGATTAAAAATTCATATTGTATCACTATAACCCATAAAAAATATATAATTTTTTTTAATTAAATTCTTCATGTTTATTTTAAATCACGTGAGCCTCAACCTAGTGGGTGTGGATTCCTTAAGTGCATCCATGAAACCCAGGTTCAAAACTAGATAGAGGCGTATTTTTGAGGGTACTGTAGCAGTAATTTTAGCAGACACTATACATTGTGTGGGTAATCTAGCAGACTGTACACTGTGCAGGTATTGTAGCAGAACTGTACACTGTGCGAGTATTGTATCAGGGACTATTCGGTACTGTAGCAGTTGGAACTACTCACATTGGGTCATCAGTTTGAGCTTGGAGTCCTTAAGGCTTTCGGGCCACCCAGGCCTTCGAGTCAATAGGGCTTTCGGTCCACCTTTAAGGCCTTTGAGCCACCTCAAGGCCTTCGGAACACATGTAGTTTCCCCAGACATACTCTATAAAAAGGACCAGCCCTAGAAGGGGATTTAGAGCAGGTTCACTCACCAGAGTAGAGACAAATAGATTGTTAGAATGAGAGGGTATGGCTATGCCATTGGTACTAGCTTGTGCTTGCATGGTAAGACTATCCAGAAGGCCATACGAAAAAGGAGATATACTATCACGATGCAGATATTGGGGAGGGGAAATTCCTTGTAGATAGTCTGGTTGAATTACCTATGTCCTTCATTTCATGTAATCTCCTAAGCCTAGGGACCCTGTAATCTATAATCATACAAGCCTTGTAAGGGTTCCCAATCATCACTTGAAAGGGGGGTTATCAAAAATCATTAAAAATAAGGCCTTTGGGTCATTCTAACCATTTTAAAAATAATATAGAATGTATGCTTTTCAAATATAACTTATGAATGAAAACAAATCCCATAGTGTTTTTTAAAATGATTTTCCTTTTCTTCAAAAATCTAAAACACATACATTAACACCATTTTACTGGCCTAATATATTTAAAAACCACACACCCAATCAAACCAGGAAAAAACAAATTAGTTTTATTATAATGAAAATGGTCACTTGATAAAAATATTTCAATCCAAATAATTCTTTAAACCCAAACACTTATTTTGGAATTCACATTAAAACCCCACACAATAGCATTTAAATTCAGAAAAGGGTTCTAAAACACCATTGTAAATTCATTTTAAAAATGAAATGACAAAAAAATACATGGTTTAAACATTATAATTAGGTAACTATATATAACAAGGCTTATACAATATTTGAATGCTATATGGATTCTATAATAATTCATGCAGAATAAATGATTCAAACAATAACTAGATCAAAATCCTCTATAACAATAATCGATCAATCCATCGATAGTATCATGAGATAAAACCAATTTTAAAACATGATATGAGTAAAATAAAATAAAAGTATTCCAGCTCACAAAACAGTTGTCGACGTGTGATAAAGTATAAACCACAAGTCATCCATCTGGACTACAAAAGCCTCATTTTGATGACACCCCTACTAACCCTAGTTCGAAGCACAATTGGATGACCAATATAAGTTTATTAAATGATTTTATAAATTGAATTACATAACATACTTAGTAACAGGGTTTTATTACATATAACAATGTATTGGGAAATATTATTCAATCTAAAGCTTACCCAAAAAGCACAATCAATGTATAATCTATATTTCTAACACCCAAACAATGAATATCCCTATTTTTCTCATTTATTAATGGCATGAAAAATAAAACTCATGCACAATGGGAGAAATATGTATCACATATCGATCAAAAACCCACATATAGTGTATAAATAGAATGGGGGAAAATAAATGGGTTCCTATCTATTCATTTTAAACCAATGTTCCAGTGAGACCGTAAAAATAAAAACATCAGCCAAACAAGATTACCCTTCACATATCAATAAAAGATACATTAAACATACAAAATGGTTCATTTAAATCACACACATGATTAAAACAATTCAATACTACCCCATAAACATGGGCCCTCTTTATCGAACTAAAAAAGGTCAATAACCATCCACTTATTTCGAATAATTTTAAAGGTTCCATAAATTAATTTTTACATGGTTTGATTCATACAAAAAAATTAAAATGGATATTTTCAATTAATTATCAAAAATCCTTGTAAATAATTTTGATTTAAATAACTACCATTAAAAGAAAACTCTATTTAAAACACATTTTTCAATATTTTGGAAATTTAAACTATATTATAATCACACACAATTCTCTAAACCCATTTCAAGAATCTCCATAGTAATTTTACAAAAACATTACACATGAAAAAATCCATTTAAAACATAAACAATTTAATTTATAAGTGAAAAAATATATTCTAAGATCCAAACATAATGGAAAAAAATTTAAATCATAAAAACGGTATAACAAATATTCCTATATGTAATAACCAATAACGTGAAAATCATAAGCATAATTTGAATTCCAAATTAACCCAATTTTATAAAACACTTACTTGGAAGAAATATAAATAAATCCAAAACATGTTTACTTAAATGATGACTATGTAATAAAGAATTAAGACCTTCCCTATAATATATAAGACAAAAAACATTATGATAGAACTGTCCAATCCCAATCCATATCTTGCACAATGAACATGGATTTTTGGTAAAACTGGAAACCTATAATAATGGAATTTAGATTATAAGATATGAATATAATGAAATATCGTGGAATGAAAATAAAACACCAAATATCAAAAATTTAAGGGGAAGAATGTTGGGATATAAAAATTACTCCAAAGGTGTCAACTAACACATATGGGGGAGATTATGGGTAAAAATCCCTTTAATTTTAGAGGGGAATTTCAGAAAATTAAATATATTTTAAACACAAGGTTAGGTCAAATGATTTTTATCCATGGCTTACACTTGGTCAAAAATGTGTTAGCCACTATTTTTTCTCAGACCACTTACATGGTATAACCTTTAAGACATCACAATTATAAATATTGTACACCCCATAAAATTTCCATATTTGGAATCTCCTAGGAATCACACAGTTTATATGAAAATAGTCCAAGATTGTGTAACCCATACAATGAACATTCAAAATGAGCTCTATGTAAATATTTTCCAGTTCCAAATACTTATATCTTCATCTTTTCTATCAAACTATGTCACATAACCATAAATAGAAGTATAATTTTGAATTTATAAATTTCGAAACGAAACTCCTTGTAAATTTCAAACAACCCTAAAACACATTAGATAAAAAAATCAACATGATAGTGACAAAGTGGGTGTTACAAACTCCTAATGATTTCACATTATTCATCGAACAATTAATTTTTTGACAAAAAAACAAGAGGAAATGATGTATGAATTATTTACCTACCCAAAAGAACTACTCATCATGAAACAAACCCAAATACAGTAATTGAAATAGTGAATAACAATTGAACTAGGTTTCTATAAGACTTAAAAATGTTTCTATGAACAACTAAAGATTAAACCTCAGTTAAAAAGTCCCAAGAAGTAGTAAATACATAAAATGTTCTCTCCCACTTTAATAATTCCTTTAAAATTGTGTCACTAATGAAAAGGTATTAATATGATCATAATTTAATAATTTATAAGACATAAGGGAGAATAAATATTATCACAGAATCAAATTTCAAACCAAATAATAATGGAAAACCAGAGGAAGCCTCAAAAGAACAACATGAGATATCACCAAAGTGTTAATAAACATGGATAGACTTTGTTCAAAAACCATATCACCCGTAAAAGATCGTCACAAAGTGGATGATCCAAACACCATATCTTATAAAAAACAAATTTATAGATCTCACACCCTAGTCACTCAATTCGGCATTCAGGGATTTTCTCATTTATATATAACGAGTACCTATAAGGCTATATAAAACAACATGAATAACACATTAAAATCAATAAAGGTTCTCTCAAAAAATGAGTGAAAGAAAATGGAACTCATATAAAGTCACCAATATGGGAGTAAAAAAATCTAGATGTAAAAATCCATCCTATAAGGATATTACACAAATGAAATAATGATTGTTAAAAAATGAAATTCAAATCCATAAACATGAAACATCTGAAAAGAGGAAAATCAAAATGATTCCAACCAACCATGGCTAAATATCAAAAACCATAATTTAACAAATAAAAATAAGAAAAAATGTAAAATAAATCAAACTATATTTTTGGGAATAAACACAACACCTTTTCCAAAATCCTTGATCATTTAACATTTTAAGGTAACCTATGTCGCCACAAAATTTGACTACTGTAAGATAATTTAAATAGTATAGATTATATTGGAAAGAATCCCCATACTATAATCACAAGATGAATAATTTCTTTACCTACTAAATAGAATTTTTTTTCTAAATTAATCTTTTATTACTTATTCTCCTCACTCATTCATAAATCCTACTATCAATGGAATAGAACTAAGGTATCACCCTATATTGGTTTTCTAGATTTTCCAGGTTCAACTAGAATTGATTCATTAAATAACTCATTAAAATATATTATGACTGAAAAAATTTATTTATGGACCAAAATATGGGGGAAGGACACCACCAAATACCAAAGTTACATCATCCTTTTGATGAATTTACATAAAAAAAAAATATGACAAACCCTAGATAGTGATCTGTACACCCAATAAATTATCAGTAACCCTAATGAAGTATCATAATCTTAAGAACATTCTAAAATACCACAACCTTAGGGAAGAACCAGCGTATGAACACCATTTTAAAAGAACTAAAAATATATAATATAGAACATCTATGAAGAAACCATATACTTCAACCAAACATGGATGAAACTAGAATGAATGATCTTTAGTTATCTTAAACATGATGAATATGGAATTCCATGTAAATTTAGAGTTATATAAATCTCTTTTAACAATATTACCACTTCAACGTTCCCTTGATATTTTTATCTAAGTTGTCTAAGAGGGGTCTGGTCTCATGGAATGATCCATATCCACTACTCCACATAAAGTATGGGTATACTATGTAACATTATAGTATCTATCAAAAACTATAAGAGGAATACTATAAACAAAACTAGACTTTTGAAATATCAACTTATGCCTCATAAAATATACCAAACTATTCCTCCATAATCTGTTATTCAATACAAAAAAATATGCCATCATGTAAAATAAATCACACTAGTAAATATGATTTTTTATTCAAATTACCAATTTCCATAGACATAATTATATATAACCCTAAACAAAGGTGTATTCCTGAAAAAACAAGCCAACCTAGTCATTAAATAAAAAAACACCCTTAGTTGAACACATATCTCCCCAAAAATATCATGTCAAAAATATTCATTTCGAAATAACATTCAATTTTAAAACCCAAACAACTATAAAATAATCATAAATAATTACATTCCTTTTAAAAAAACATCCACAATAGTTTCAAAACAAAGCTCTTTTATCCATAATTGATTACAAATCCCATTTTTGAAATCACATAATTTTATGAAACCCCGTGAAAGTATGTTTCAAAAATCTCATTTGATTTTATGGAATATACTCCTTGTTATATTCCATAAAACAATGCTATGAAAATAATCATTTTATAGTATCCAATTATTTTCCATAATAAGGTTTTAAAACCAACTATACTAAAAAACCACACATTTTTTAAAACATGTACTTCCTGAACTATGTCCCAAATAGTATCAAATCACTTCATAGTCTACCTCCAATAAGTGAAAAGAAAATTCAGAGAAATAAAAAATTTAGAGGATTTAAAAATGATCAATTGAGGATGCAAAAGGGTTACCCATGGTTTTTAAACATTAGTTGGGAAAATGTGCATCAACATTGTTACATGAATTGTTATGTAGGTATAATCAACCTTATAAGAACCACATAGGTTTCCAAGCCTTGGGAACTAACCACACAGTTCATGTTCACATCCCATGTCACCCTAAAACTAATGAAACCCCACCAATATAACTCTACCACTCAAAAGGGATAAAAAACATTAATCTATAGAAAATTAAATCATAAATAACTAAAAAACAAAAATTTCTCATATTGCTTGAATATCATGACGAGGAAGAGATAAGTAATCTATCCCCATACTCACATATAAATCTCCAACAACATGAATCAAATTTATATAAAGAAAAAACTAAATACTAAATGCTACTCAATATGCTTGGTCTCTTACAGATAAAAAAATACATTGTTACTGATTTTTTGATGAAGTAGTAAGAGCTTCGATGAAACCTGTAACATGGCCTAGTCCACCACAAGGCCCAAAATTAATTCCTGATCCCCGCATATTAGAAACATTGTTATGTAAATATCTGGAATACCATTTGAAATGATTAAACTAAAAACAAATAAAAATTTAAATGTAACAATAATATAAGAAACAAAAAAAAAATAAAAAAAATAAACATGCTAAAAAGTCATTACCAACAATTCTGATCTAACCCAGTTTCATGAACGTAACAAAATTGATAAATATAATGATACAATAAAAAATGTAAATAAAAAATCAAATATATAACTAGATCTTAACTCAAGAATTCTCTTTGAGACAATTAGTTACTCACCACCACCAAACTCACTTTATTTATAGCTCTAGGAATAAAAACATATAATAAATAAAAACATGTAATTTGAAATAAATATTTTTTGTCTTAAAAATTATTTTAGGTCACAACATAATTATGAAACCATTAAATTTGTTTCATAAGTAAATTACAATATCCTGGTTTGAAAATAAACTAGAAGGAAATATTTTCAAATATAAAATATGAAAACCCAAATTCAATCCCCCAATCATGTTTCAAATCATTTAAACATATTTTCTCAGTATACAAACATAAGCTTTAAAAAAATTTCCTCCAGCCCATGTCATTTCAAAACCACAAACCTATTAATATTTCACCATAAAATCTTCTGTGTTATTTATATGAAAATAGTAACATTGTAAAAATTTAACCATACAAATATTTTATTATCCTAAAACACATATTTTTTAGTTCACATTAGAACCCACACAATATACATTAAATTAAAATAATATTTTCTATACAAAACTGAATATTCGTTTTCTGAAAGAAACAACCAAAACAGCCACGGGTCAAATATAAGAATATAGGAACCATAAATAAAAAGGCATATAATAATTATAAAAAAAATATGGATTAAATTGTAACAAAATAGTGGAAATGAAATAAAAACTATATTAAGATTATCTTTAACAATAATCAATAAATAGGTCCAATGTGTTATGGTATCTACATAATATCACTATCATGAGGCCCATCTGACCATATAGAAGTATTCCAACCCATGAAATAGCTATCATCTTATCATAATTCAAAAACACAAGTCATCCATCTAGTCCACAAAATCCTCATTATCACAAAACCCCCACTTAGCCACAGTTCCAAACACAACTTGAGAGAAGCTATAAATGTGTGAACCAACTATTGAAATAGAATTAGATCTCCTACATATGTACATCGGTTCCCATTAAAAATAATTATGTAATGTGAAATAATATGATATCTAAGGCTGAGACACAATGATTAGGTAATGGATAACCCTCACCCCCAACATAGAAACTAATAATTGCACAATATATCTCATGAAGGTACTGAATAAATAATAAAATTTATATACAATTGGATTAATACATTTCACATAGTTATCAACAACCCACTAAAGGATTAATCAAGTCAATGGGAAATCATGTCATGTATTTCACATACATTTTAAACCGTATAACCTACCCAGACATTAACACCAAAATAGGGATTATAATAATCAAACCTTTCACATTTCATCAAATACCACTTTAAATATATTTAATGGTTCAATTAAATCATAATAACCACTAAAATTTTTCAAATATTCCCTTCAATCATGGTAATTTTTTTTGAAATTAAAAAAAAGGAAAAATTCCATCAACATCCTCAAATTCATTTTAAATATTTAATTGATTATTATTCATCATGTTTAAATCTAACAAAAATATCAAATAAAAATATAAAATTCATTAAAGAACCCATTTGAAGTAATTTTTTTCTCAGAACCTCACCTTTAAACCAATATATGTTTCAAACATAGTTTTCAAATGTTGAAAAGTTAAACTACATTAAAATACAACACGTATATTCCAAAAAATTTCAATAATCCAAAAATGAATTTCCAAAAATAATATCACATGAAAAATTTCATCCCTATCATAAAATCATTGAATTTATAAGAAGATCCCATTATTCCAAGATCAAATAAAAATTAAATTGTTTTAAATCACCTCAAGGATATCACATCTATTCATAATTTAATAAAAATATTATAATTAGAAATCAAAATTTGAATTAAAAAATTAGCCAATTACATATATTCACCTACAATGAAGAAGTTAATTCATGGGAAAAAACTATCACGTTTAATGATGATATCACAAGTATGATAAAGGCCCTCCCTTATAAGATATAATAGAGAAATGAACAAGGTTAGAAATATCCCAAACTAAGGAATAAAATGATAAACAAACTAGTGTTCAAAGAGGAAGAGTAAACCTTGTAATGTTGGGGAAATGATGATTAGAGAATAATTATTGGAATAAATACCATGTAATTAGCTGAAAAATAGAAATGGAATGTCATGCATCAAAGTAAGAATAATGTAGGAACTCCTATGTTGATCCCAAATGTTATTTGGATTAAAATGGGTAGAAGGTGTTTGAGAACCCTTTAAATTAGACAATGGAAGTTAAGTAGATTCGTATAATTATAAACACTTAAAAAGACCACACTGTTTACCATGCCATGAATCATCCAATCATTGGCCAATGAATAGTCCCAAAGCACTCACATGATCTTCCAATAGAGAGTTTAGAGTTGGAAAAATCATGATCTAACCATGCCTATTTTCGTTGTTAGAGATAAGAACTAAACTTCATTTTTTTTCATATGGCTTACTAATCATTGTGTGGTTATGCGATACAACCCACCCTCACCAATGTACCATTAATGTTTCACAAAGGACGCACATCGTTTAGAAGAAATTTATGCTACTATCTGATACCAATAATGTGCATGTTCAATAGAAACAAAAAGTTTTGGTATCTTGGATCCTGGTAAGGTAGCTGCATGGTCTCCAAAAAACCAATCCCCTTAACTATAAAATAAAAAAAATGAAAAAATTGGATTCTAGTGTGAATCACGTTAGAATGTGAACAAACCATCAAACTCAAAAAAATAATACATTCTCAACAATGTAGTGGAAAGGTAGGTTTCATTGAAAATTTCATTCAACAATAACACTATTGGATAAAAAATAAGGTTTTTAGGTAAAAATATAATATTTCTTTTATCTATGATATTTTTATTAATTATATCTTCTTATTCCCCATAACATAATAAAAAAAAAATATTACATCTAATTATGGTAACAATAAGATTATCATTTAACCAACACTCTATGATCAGGTACAATAAATAAAAAATATAACCACTCCCATAAATATCAAATGGGATTCTCCAAAACCTTGTACAACATATTAGTTGTGAGATCAACATAAAACCCATGGCCATGACCCAAAATTTTGTATCTTTAGTTATTAGACACATAAAAATGTTATTATACATTAGTAATATAATATCTCACACAAATTCATTCATAAATAATTACCTCTAAACATAACCCTATATATTAGTTCATGGGGAATTGGGAAAATGTATCAAATGAATGAAATCACATGGTTTTTATGGGATAACAATATCAATGAGTCATTCACGATACTATCACAAACATGTGTAAAAACATGATAATGGGGGAAATATATCATATTGGAATATGATCATAAGGTATGAGCAACACATATAATCATATAATCATTGTTAAAGAAATACCAATGTAGAACTATAATAGATTATTTCACTGGATTATAAATTTCACTAGCATAAATCAATGTTAAAACCTATGTTAAAAATCATGATCTGTGGGAACATTTCATACAAATTTGGTGAAAATATGTTATTAGAAAATCGAAATTTAGGTCCATGATGTCGTTTCATAAGATCAAACGATGTTGGATAGAGCATCACCACATGTGTCTAATAACATAATGTATCTAGAATCTCAAACAACATACAATGATATATGATATCAGGAATCAGTACATTTTGTACTTAATGGTTCCATAAAAAACAATCACATCCCCTTATAATATTATGGTATAGGATTCAATTACCATTTAATTAGATTTATATATCAGACCAACCCATCACATGATGATAAACCATATATATGTGTGACATATGAACTTAATAATGTTTCAGATGATTTTAAGGTCACATAAACAATATGGGATACCTATATACATTCAGGATCAAAATAACAACATAATAACAATCAAGGAAATAATGTTAAGTATTATAATGTTAAAGTAGTAATTATTATAGTACTTTAAATGAATATAAGAGAATGTTATGTCATCATGATAATATATTTCTCCCTTTAAGAAATGGTAATATTACCTAGTTTAATTCCCTATAATCATAAAAATAATGTATATAATTATTTTAATGGAAATTCATTTGAAAAAACATTTTATTTATCCAATCATGTTGATAATGTAAGGAAAAGGTAGTGCATGATCAATCATGGACATTTTATTTCCTTATCTCCATTTAAACTTGGATATTTTCATAATGAGTCAATGGATTATTTAAGAATAAAAGATTCATTGTGAAATATTTATGATCAAAAATAATACGTAATGATAATTTTCAAAAGGCTGTAATATAAAATACCATTTAAATGTTTGAAAATTAATTTAGTGGAACAAAAACAATTCCATAGCTGACATTACATATCATTAAAGAATCATTAAAATAGTAGGGAAATAATTAAAGAACCCATATAAATTTATTTTACTTATAATCACAAAAAGATAATAACATTTTAAAAAAAGGAATTAATATGTTTTAAATATAATATGAATCATTTATTCAAATTTAAAATTGATAATAAATGTATAAAATGAAAAAAAAATAAACCTTGAAAAGAAATTACACTATAATTTATAAATGTTATCATAGAAAATTAATTGTGAACATTAAAGAATTTATTTTTAAAAATATAAACAAACATATATAATATAAATATAATAATAAATATCTTAATAATGGACCCATGAATGAATTAAATGTGAAACTGTAGAAATTCAATTTGAATTACTCATTGATTGTTTATAACTACCCACACTAATAAAAAATTACATAAAATTTATATTTGAATATAATTATGTAGAAATATTATAGTTATGGAAGAGGAAAAAATCATTAGAAATTTTCAAACCAAACAATTTTTGACATGAATGAATAAGGATTTGGAATACAAATAGAAAAAAATAAAAATTTAATGTTTTTATATTATAACAACATATCCTTATGAAGTAAGAATCCATGAAAATTGAATTTTAGTAACCAATATTTTACCCTTAAGGTGAAAGGGAAAATTTCAAATTGGAATGTGAAAATTTTGAATATAAGCATCGTAGTGGGTCATATTAAGATAGATAATTATAGGATACAATGAAATAATATTAAAATAAAAACCCCTTAAAATGTCATATTTTATGATAGAAGGTCAATCAAAAATGTTATTATGTAAAACTAATAATAATTCATCGAAACATAATATTATTTATAATATAATTAAATAATAATATTTATTTTAACCAAATTAATATAATTATCTTCATAGAGAATGATTATAACTTATTGAATGGAAATTGAGATAACAAAAACATTTTTAGAAGCATATTTCATGATGTAAGAACTAATTAAAAATATATTTTTAGAAAAAAATGAATAATCTAGGAATCATAAGTGTAAGTACTATATAATTAATTCATTAGATATATTTCTCTTAAATTAGTTAAATGTTATTCAAAAATAATTATCATAACACAATGAAATGGATAAGTATTAAACAAAATAGTTACCCTGGAATCTAAATTTCTCCTTAATATTCTTACTATCATTATAATTAAGCAATATCCATTATTAATCTATGTTATAACCTTATTATTATTTATATCATTTAATTTATGTATTATTTAATCATTTCTTCTTTAAAAAAACATTTCTATTGAGCATTGGTTGTTAAAAGTATCAAATTTTACACACTTATTTTGGTATGATAGTCATTATAGTTATTATTTTATAACGAATTCATCATCTATGGAATTGTAAAGAAACAAAAATTTTAATTTTATAATTATTTATGAAGTTATAGGTTTATAATATTTAAGTTTCATGTTTTTTACAAATAATAAATACATCACATTATATATTCAATAATTTTTAACAAGAATAAGTTATTGTGTTAATAGTGATTTAAATATTATAATCCCTATTAAAGAATAATAATTTTTTAATTTAATTTTTTATCATATATTACCAGGGATTATGTTTTCATAACCAGTCATTACAAACAATTTATAATATCATCCATGTAGGTGGATAACTCATCCAAAATAAACACATTTTATAATTAATGTATGTGACTCATTATGATGATATTTTATGAAAATAAAATTATTATTGAACTAAAATGAAATTAATTATTTTTTATTAATGTGATAAATCATAATTGCGAAGTGTTAATGAAATAAAAAAACATGGATAATAAGTAATCACAAAGAAAGTTGAAATGGTATCTTCTTTTGAAATACTTCACAGTTTTTACGGATTGGGCGAATCATCATTAGACAATAGCATAAAAATATGGAATATGATTTTTTTGAAAAGGAAATATGTTAGATTATAAATTTTAATTTTAATTTTATATGTGTTTTAGAAAGTGTTGTGGAGGGGGTCGTTTTATAAGTGAGGAGGAGTTCCATTTTCCAAATACCCTATCCTTTTTGTGTACACTAACTCATTTTACAGATAAATCCATATAAAAGATTAAAATTATAGACATGAGATAATTATTTTTCTCATATATAATTTTCAATGTTATTTTTTGGAAATATAGTATCCATTTTGATCATTACATTAACTATTTATATTAGTTTTCTATTTACCATGTGAACTAAATTTTAACACAGTAAGGTATTTTTTACTAAAAGGGAGACTAAAAATATTTCATAATTATTTTAGGATGACTGAAAATATAAATTTCATTTTATTATATTCATTTAATACAATTTATTGAAATTAATTATAATAAATGAACTTATAATGTATAAAAAAATCAGAGAATGAATTATTATGTAAAGATAATGACATTTCTATATTACGTTCCATTTAATAATGAGTATATTAATGTAAATATATTTAACTCTATATATAAAAAATTAATTTTTTTGAATTAATTCTTTAGTTAAGATGATTTTCTTAATTAAGATAAAGATGAATAAATTATAGAAAAGAACTATTATTTTTAAAAATAATTATTTTTAAAATTATATGACTTTACCGTTATTAAAATATAATTAATAAAACATGCATGAATTTTTATTTATTTATATATATATATATATATAACATTTAAATAAATTTTATAACCCAAATATGAGAAACCTAAAATTTAAATGAAAATATTTTCTATATCAACAATTGTGTTTTTAAATGAATCTTTTTTGGTCAAGAAAAACAATTTAGTACTCCTTATATTCCATTAATTATTTCTTGGATGTTATTTATTTGTTTAATTTTTTTATTCTTTTAATTTTATCTACACATTTCTTTAATATTAATCTTTAAAAGTAATTAATTTAATAAAAACACATATTAAAAAATGATATCTAGTCAATGTTATTTCACCATGCGAAATAGCATTTTATTATATTATTATATTTTTTCAACTTTTATGAATGTTTTATGGATGCAATCATCCATATAATATAATAATCCCTATTATATAATACATTGTTTAATGTAATTTTTTAATGATTAATTATAAGTAAATAAAGTGTTATTAACTTTATTCATTTCTTATATGATTAATTTATTACATTTTTATTCACTATATAGAATAAAACCAACATCTTAGGAAAAAAATACATAATAAAATTATGGATGTTGCATTCTATCACCTCCATTATAATCTATATATTATTCACTAATGATAATATATAAGGGTGTCTTTCAGATATGCATGAATCATGAAATAACTTCTAGTGAGATATTGACCTCACTATCTAGGGTAAGGCTAAAAAACTCTTGTTTTCATTCAAATTATGAATATGTTGATTTTATAATTTTCCTAATTTATTTTTTACAAATTGTATTTATTAGTTTGTTATAATATATAAGAATTTCTAGAGATATAATTTTAACAATATTAATTTGATGATCAACTTTCAATCAAAAAACGTAAACCAAAAAGGTTGTGATGGTATCTAGTAAAATAAATGTAATTTAATATATGAATATATTAAATAAATCCTATGACTAATTATCCTAATATACTTTTATTTTTTCCATTATATGTTATGTCGAAATATAACATAATTTTTTAATACTATAACTCATGCAGTTTAGTATATAATTTTTTAAATCCAATGTATATTCTTTTTTTTATCCTATTCTTCTATATAATATAATCAATAAAAATAATGAATCCCCAAATTTATTTCAATTACATAACCTATATAATCACAGTCTTGGATCACGTTGTCATGTCTAAACCCATATCCACTAAACTAGTTGTCTGATATAGTGCACCATAAGGACTCAAGTCCACCTCCCTATATGAACGGTACTAGTAAAAGTAACTGAGGATCAATAGGTTGTATGGTGGTGAGAATATACCCTATTGTTCGAGTCCAAAAAATAATATTTCTGAAAATGTCATATACATCACATTTAGACAAAATTATTATGTGATAAATACTAAGACATATCCTATTAAATAATTTACATATTTTATATTCAAAATAGGATAATATATTCCTTTGTGAGGATAAGCATTATAATCCTCAAAATTAAACTTATGGTGAAACACAAAAGAAAATAAATCCTAGAAGTCCCACGCTCTATAATGTCTCTCAGGTCATAATTATAATATAATCCCAACCACAATGCATCAGGTAAATTGACCATCCCTTTTACCGAACTATATCCTTGTGATGTGTCATGTACAAAATGATAGCCTGAACAAGGTGTGGTTACCACTCAGTAGGCCACCACTAATTGTTTATAATATAAATAAACTATGTAAATGTATTAAAAAAATTTGTTTGAAATATATAATATAAGTAGTAATATTATAAATCAATATTGGAAATAAAAGGAACCATTTTTAGCCTTGAGTTTCAAGGATAAAATCTGGACCAACCCCTACTATAATTATTATAGTTGGCCTATGTAAATGTTGTTGGTATCATGTATCATATTGTTTCTCAGGCACATCACAAATATAATCATTATAATGTAACAAAAAATAATCAATGAGGTTAACTAGGTACTTTACTTCTAAAAATTCCCATGAAAAATCCATATTTTGGGTCTAAGATCAATGAAAATCCCTTGATGTTTAGAGACAGAAATTGATTCAAATGAAAGGATCAAAGAGAAGGCATTCCATTTTAAAATAATCATGTTAAAATCGGGGATACCATCTAGTGGTATTCATCTAGGGTAACACTAAATAAAACATGGAATTAATCTATGGAATTTAATAAGTATATACATTACCTGAAACAACAAGTGACCGACCCTATGTAATTCAAATCATAAAATATATATAGAATCCAATTTCTCACACAATACATTCCATATCATTGATCCTATTTTAAACCAACAAGGTCTAAAATCAATTATATTCATATTCATCCAATAATAGAATATTATGTTCATTCATGTAATTCTCCACCGATACTAATTACGAAGAATAAAATAATTCCCTCTAATGATTTCCAAAAAACAAAAAAAATCTTTCTACATATTATATCAATCCATTAATAACAAATTTATAAATAAAAAACCATATAACTGAATCATATATAACTTTTTTGGTCCAATTAAAAATTACATGTTGTCATTCCATATCCATAAGCACTAAGGGGTCTTAGGATCATCACAAGAAATCCAAATTCCACATAAATGAATAGAGTCACTAAGGGACGCCCTAAAATTTCATTATTAATCTCTAAAATCATTAATAATGAAAACATTTACCCTTTTAATAAATTTAACCAGGGTCTACGAAAACCTTAAAATTTTTATGAAACTCATAGACCTTGTAAGGCATTAAAAAGGAATCAGAACAATTTAGAATATGTTTAGGTCATGTATCGAATCGGTTGATGTGATAGAAGAATCCAAACATGCAATACTAGGGAGAGACATTGAGAGAAAATAATGAGACAAATAACCAAATGTTATATAAGTTTTTCTTATTGATAATAAATATCTCACTTGAGATAAAATTAAATATATTTAAAAATCATAAAAATAGGAAAAGTTGGTAATTCATGCTAATAATTATATGATACATTTAAATATCAAGAAAAAGTTAGACTGGAATCTAGAGGAGTGTTTGACATACTAAGATATTTTTAAGGAGATAAATAATTGAAAAAATTATTATGTATTTGTAGATGAACACCAATATCTAGAGAAAGAGGAGTGACCTATTATGTTTTCACTACTACCCAAAAGGGGAAAAGATGTTTACAAAATTGATGGTGTAATAATTTAAATTTACTCTTTTTAAATAAATACAAGACAGAACCCACAGTTTGGACGATGGGATTCTAGTTTTCATCCCAGCCTACAAGAAGCCTATCTGTTAGCTATTGGTCAACAACTACCTATGTAGTTGAATTATTTCCCTTATAAGTAATGACTTGACCTCCTCGTATACCCCCTGAACTCATGTGTGACTCATAAAAACCCAATATTGTCTTATTAATATAGATAAATAAATGTTATTGAATAATTTCAAGGGTACATACCTTAAAGGATGATAAGGGTATTAAAACATATCCACCCTAAGACTAATCTTTGTCTAGTTATAACCCCATCTTATGCTAAACCATATTGTTGAATGTTCCTGACCAGTAGGCTGTCATGTCACATTCACAATCTCATGTATCCCCCAATACATTATCATGCCTCTATAACATATAAAATAATAGTATATCTTTTTGATAGAGGTTCTAATAACTATGCTATAAAACACGCTCTAGATGATCCTCAAAGGATGCATCAGCCTTCAAATCAAAATCATCTGAATTTATCACACTATATGGATCATGGATATATAATAAAATATTATATATTTGAAATATTTCATGCAAGGATATAAAATACTGATTGGAGTAATAGTTGGTATGCTACTGGTCTAGCCCATCCCAAAATCTCAAACTTCTCATCATACCTAAGAAACATATTTCCCTTCCTTCATATAAAATATTTTCCATCTCTAGGAAATACATGAATAAATACCCATTCATATATCTCATACTCCAAAGGTTTATAACATTAGTAATCATATGATTTTTTACTAATTTGTTTCATTTATATAGTCTTATTAATTAATTGTACATTCTAGGACATCTCATAGATGAGGTTTATCCCAGCCAGCATTGCCTCACCTATATCCAACCAACATAAGGATGAATATCATAGACTCCCATATAAATCCTCATCTGGTGTCATTAAAAATATCATGTAATAATTAGTTTTATAATAAAATTCTATAATTTTCATATGGTTCTCCAAATAACCACTAAAATATTCAATAAAATTACAACAACATCTATTCCAATACATAAATAGTCCCCTTGGTCTTTTTATCAGTCTAATGGTTATAGGATATAATCCAAAGCAATGTAGTGCCCAATGATTTCTATAACCCAAACTATAACTATAATTTGAACTATGTATCTCTATCATGATCAATTTTATGAGGGATCATGTGTAGCCATATAACCTCTTATACCCACAACCTTCATATCTCTATATTCTATAGATCTCCCATATCAGTAAAAAATAGTAATCCTTCAACAATTGATCCATTATGAACCATACTACATGTTCCCTAAATTTATCTTCCATAGACCTATAAAAAATTCTATGATGAAATCAACACATTTCTACTATGTAGTAGGTAGAGACTACAAGAGACCAATGGGCCACCGATACTCACCCTTCACCTATTAATATTCGAAAAACCATATAGGGAACCCTATTATCTCTTTCTTCATTATGTTACACCAATATGGATGAAAAATATCATCCCACCCCATAAAAGATCGACATTATACTACCCACTTAGAGTAATGAGGCTCCATCATAAACTCTTATTACTTTATATCAGGTACCAAAATAGACCCATGAACATGGATAATCTCATGCTAATTTGCATTCTAGGGTTATGGTATTTACTTGACGTAAAAGCTATAAATGAGGTATTAGAAACATATATATGAATGTTCTCATATATTGATTTGATAGAGAAGAAAATGAACCATGAATAATGTTTCTTGAAATACTTGGCCATGGTCATCCTATATGTCTGGATTCTTGTCAGCAAAATATGCCCATCAGTTGCCACTCATTAGTCAATTAATGGAACATTTGAGGTTGTGTAATCCATTTCAATGTATCATAAACTGTATTCCCAATACATTATGTGTATATATATATTATAAGATTCATTAAAATATATGCTCAACACCATCCTACACTACCGAATGTGTATGAACTGGTTTGGGATATTCTTGGAACTAATATGGGGTGTGAATTGATGTTGGGAATTTTTTTCATAAATTTATAATTTTAACCATTATACTTGTTTGACCTATTATGGTAATTATTATATTATTATATTTTATTTATCTTATTAACGTATATAAAACCTTATAAATATATATTGTCATATTATTACTTTCTTCACTACCTTAATAGAGTAGTTAGTTTTTAAAATGGATTTGAAACAGTGCATTACTACACAAATACTATTTAAAATTCATTAATGTGGTTGTAGAAATATATTAATGTATATTAATATGTGACATGCTATATTAAATCGATACTTCTTTTTCTACTTACATATTATATATACCACCATTAATGATAGTATAAATTATGTTAAAAGTAATTAGTGTCACCAAGAAAGTCTTCCACCTGTTGAGGATTCTAACGAACGTCACAATGATACTCTATTATTCCACTGACCTCTTATTCATTTTATTACTTTCACTGCAGTAGGAAAGATATTATACTTATTCTTTATATTATAAAACTAGTATTTTTAGATATTAATTCATCTTTCTATCAACAAACTAAAATATGAATATATTCTATAATCATTTATCTTTGCTCACAATAATAAAAAAATGAGGTGGATTTGAAATATTATAATTTTTCTTGACCCAAATGATAATCAACTATATATCGATTATCCACCCACTTATTTTACTTATTTCATAGACAACTAATAAAATGAAATCATGTAGCTGTGTCATATTATCTTTAATTTATACACATTATCAATAATATAGTGTAGCATTGATTTCTTAATATTTTTATTTTTTATTTGTAAACACTACTTGCAATGAACTGAACATCTCCCATCATATCATGTATGTGTCTGAATCATCCATAGCATTGGATCACATTCTCATATTAGGATAAAATAATTTTTTTATTATAATTAAATATGTTGTTATTTAAGTCTGTTTACTATTCCTAAAATGGTTATTCATTTATGTATGAATTAATATTGTAACACCATTCTCATGATTTTGCCAACATTTCTCTCATATTCTCATTCTCATAGAAAAATACACATACTTATTAAAAAACATGTTCACACTAATATGTACTACTATTATATGTATAAATTTATCCAAAAAAGTATATCATTTGATTTTATATTCAAGAAAAAAATTGTTCTTTAGTTATTTGTTGTGAAACCTATGAAGGGAATCATAGAAAAGTCATTCGTAAAGAACATCAAATATTTGTGAAAAAATCAAGGGACTATGATTTGGGTATTCAACATCATAAAAGATTATGATTCAAGGATAATAACATGCTTCTTCACAGAAGTATATATTTTTAGTCAATCTATTCAATTATAAAATATACGAGTGAATATACATCTTGTAATAGTAGAATAGACTAATATATTTTCTTCATGAAATAATATTTCTTTAGGAAATTATCTTCTATTAATATAGTAGATATATATGCAGAAATACATTATCACTCAAACAATACGTGATAAACAATTGGAGAATAGAATAAATACCAAACACACATCCCTTTATTGGTATTGGATGATATATGATCACCATATCTAGTTGATATATTAGTAAACACAATTTCCATTTTCATTCCACGTCTGATGTAACGCCCCGACCCCAGTTACCTAGAGTCAATGCATTATTACATAACGTTGGAATGATCACAAGAAAGATCATGTCTCGAAAGACCAATTAGTTTATTATCCTTGGAATAACTAGATACATTAATAATGGGTAACATTACACCATAAAAATGAAAGCTACAACAAAATACTCTCTATAGTCCACACTCTTATCACCTCATACTATCCCTGCAGGTCATTCATAAATTATTTCTTCAATCCTGGGAAAAATAAAAAATAGGAAAGGGGTGAGATCAAATTCCCAGTAAGGATTACAATATAGTGGAAACATTCATAAATAAGAATAAACATTGAAGGCAATGTATAACAAAAACAAAATCCTTTTAAACTTGAACTTAAACATAGTATGGAAAAAAATAAAATGAAATAATGCCATTTAATTGTTCACATGGATATTCTACTAATAAAATAATCACATGAAATATCAATAACCACTTTCATAATGATGGAATGCATAATTCCAGACTATCATAACCACATAGCCAAGGCCTCGTGCCAAGGTAACAAATAAGATTTGATCAAGGCCTTGTTCCAAGACACTAGTTTGTCTCATGGGACCTACCGATGCATCGACGAGCTATAGCGGGATCCACCTATCACATATTAAGTCCAATGCATTCCCATATGAAAATGTTTAAACAAAACATAATCATTCGTATTAAAACTAGCATATGAATTGTAAATACTTCATCCAAAAACCAAGAGTGGTATAAAAATAACACATCCATAGTCGAACATATCACAAAACCTTCAATACAATATAGATGTTTTGTATCATAATAAACTAACTTCAAATAAGCATAAAATCCATCAATGGATGTTGATATAGATGAAATCAAAACTCTTTTTAGGGAAATATCTCTTTCTATTTTGAAATCATTTAAGATTCATATATATATATTAAATATAACATTTTATTTAAAAATATTCTTATAATATTTTAAGTGAAGCTTAAAAGATTTTTTAACGGTGGAAAATAGGCGTACTCACCGTATAAGTTAAAAAAAACATTCTTACCTTAATTCTATCGAAAAGGTTAAAAGAACCTTGTTTGGAAAACGGCGAAAAGATTCCTTCATAAACCTCTTATCAAAAGTCAAACAAGGGTATAAATTACTTTAACCTATATTCTGTAAAATAGTAATAAGTTTTTGAAAAACTTTTTTCAGAAACATGGATGTGGATGATAAAGAGATCCCAGTAGATTATTACGTATAAAAATCCTCGGATAATGAAGATATTGCGAAATAAACCCTTACCTTGTAATTTTCCTTGGTCGAGGGTAGGTTAACCTCCTATATAATGGTAAAATAATTGTTATTAAATTATACAAAATCATATATATTAATATGATATCATATATGATCTTTTAACATTGCCTTGTTAATAATATCTTAGTATTATCGTCGTTTTGGGTGTTAACTTACTCATTTTCTTTGATATGTTTTGTTACGTAAGACATGTTTGTCATTGAAAGGATGTATCTTATTCATATCAAGAATGATATAAAATCCTTAAACATTATTTTTAAATTATCAAATGATAATTATACTTGAATGGATACGATGGAGAATGAATCTCATCGCGTTCGTGGAGACGGTAGTCTGTATGTATGCACGAACGACAATATCATTCTTTTGATAATAAAATAATATTTGATTGGTTGTTATATCATATATAATAAATAATTATCATGTTATAATTATTATTTACATGAATTACACATCATTATTATACCCATCCAAATAATAATTTATTGAATAACAATTACACCATGACGTGGAGATGGTAAGCCGTACGTACGCACGTATAGAGACATGTTATTCAAAGGATGGAGAGAATACAGAAATATGGTTGTAAAATGTTTATAATAACATCAAAGTATATATAATATAATGGAGTTATTATTTTACAATGTTAATAACAATGAAAGAAGAAGTGGAAGAAGAAAGGAACTTGAAAAAGGGTAGTGAAATCATTACCTCTTCTTCGGGTTCTTCCTTTTGATTTGATCAAAAGGGCTCCTTATGTTGGCTTTGTGACTAAATGAATGCCACTAGGATGAATGGAGGGAAGTTTATAGAATATTTGTGAAGAGGTTGGCCGAACCAAAAGGCTTTGAAGGTGTGAGTTAATGAGAAGGGAGAGTTCCCTTTTATAAGAGGGGTGAGGGGCACCTTTGGAAAAGCTAGAAATATTATTTTATAATAAATTCATATTCGGTTTCTAGTGGCTCCAAAGTGTATTATATAAATGTTAAGGTGGGTATGGGTTGAAAATTACTCAACCAATAGAATTTAGACAGGTTTGGGTTATTATATTAACCTTATCTTTAAGTATTAACTCTTAGTTAATTAGTTTCACTTTTACAATGTCTCTTTGTATTTTTATATTATATGGTTAATAAGCATACTATATACAACCAAGAGTCCCACAAGTGGTCCATCAATTATACACCTATCATTATATATGTCTCTTGGCCGATCCTTCATTTTTTAGGAATTTAATATCAATTAATAATATAATATTTGTTTTAAAAACTCTTTTATGTCAATTTTGTCACTATTCAATAATTGATTTTTTGAAAATAATAATAGAATAATTACTTCTAAAAAAGTTACTTAAGTAAATAATAACATGCAATATTAACCTATAAAATTATTGTAATTCATAAAAAGTCTCAAATTATATTTATTTGCGTATTTATAATATCAATTATTTTAATTGTTCACTATTATGGTAATTACTGCATCATCATTGTGTCATAAATAAATTAAATAATTTAATGTCTAAAAATTATAAATAAAATATAATTATGTAGGAAATATTTTTATATTTCTAATGAATATTTAAAATCGAATTTATCTTATGTATAACTCTATATTAAAAATTTTTTAGTAAATAAACATTGATTTTAACTCTTTTAACTCTTCTCTGAATTTAATAATAATAAATTTCCTAATCTATTCCAGGTTGACCTAAATGATAATATTGTATTCCTACGGTTGTTTTTGGTCGAGATACACTTGTCCAGTAGAATTAGGACATGTTTTTGGGTAATATTAATATCATTTTTACCCTTAATTACCCTATTTACTTTTAACCGTGGTAAATAAAAGTAAAAAGTTACTATTCACCAAAAATTATTTTCATCTCATTGAACCACATTTTACTACTTGATATTAACTGTGTCTCTCGAATTTTTGAAATTCCATTCACAGAAGCGGTAAAATTATGTTTTATGAAGAATTCAGTTTTTTTAACTACCACGTAGTGGTTTCACTATTTATCAAAAATTGATGTTTTTCAGAACAATGCCAAAAATTTACCTTATGATATAATTGATATTAAAAATTCAAAAATGATGTCTATTTTACAAAATTCAAATCATATAAGTTTCATTAATAAATTTTATAATTAATACCCACTGTCACAACAAATAGCGTGTTTTTAAGAAATAATATATATCAAAAGATTGACAATTGTTTATATCCAATTTCAATGTAAAATTGATTATAATGAACACCATTGGACTAAATTGTAAAAATATATTCTAATTATACTTTAAAAACACTCAATAATATAATTTATCACTATAAATTATTTTGATCAAAAAAGTTGTTTTTAAGTATTTTTCACAATGCATAAAAATTGGAAGTTCTTAGAAAAATACCAAAAATTCATCTCAGGAAAATTTTGATATTCTTAATCCAAAAATGAAGTCCATTTTGAAAAATAAAATATACATAATTTCAAAAAGTCGGTATTACTATTCATAACGGCTAGTTTGATTGGTTGTGGTGTGTTAGAACTCGATGTTGCATACAACACACGCTATCGCATTATTCAAAGAGAAGTGTACCGTATAAGTTTGGGGGTGTTACATTCTATCCTCCTTCAAATTATTTTATCCTTGAAATTTCTAGAATACTATTTAATGAAAAGACCCAGGTGGTTCTTCATCATAATTTCCTCAGGTTCCCACATTGCCTCTTCCATCTTATGGTTTCTCCATAGAACTTTTACCAGACGCGTAGTCCGTTTTCTCAGCACTTGTTCTCTCGTATCAAGAATGATGACGGGCTCTTCGTAATAAGACAGATCAAGTTCCAGTTCAAATTCCTCATAGGTGAGTACATGCGTTGGGTCAGACATGTATTTCCTCAATAGAGATACGTGGAACACATCGTGAACTTTAGAGAGACTTGGCGGCATTGGCAATCAGTAAGCTACAACACCATTTCGTTCTAGAATTTCGAATGGTCCGATGTACCTGGGACTCAATTTACCTTTTTTACCAAAACGTATGACTCCCTTCTGTGGAGATACCTTCAGGAAAACATGATCAATGACTTGAAATTCCAAATCCTTCCTTCGATTATCGGCATAGCTCTTCTGCCTACTTTGAGCTACATTGATGTGATTTAGGATTACCTACACCTTTCCATTGTTTCGTCCACTAGTTCTGGACCTACAATTTTTCTTTCACCAATGTCATCCCAATAGGTTGGTGTGCGACATCTCTTTCTGTAAAACGCTTCATATGGTGCCATCTAAATACTCGAATGGATGCTATTATTATAGGAAATTTCTACCAGAGGCAAATATTGATCCCACATACCCTGAAAGTCAAGTGAGAAAGATCCCAGCATGTCTTCTGAGGTTTGAATAGTTCGTTCTGATTGTCTGTCTGCCTGAGGGTGGTATGCAGTGCTCAAATGATGTTCAGTATCAAAGGATTTCAGAATACTTTTCTAGAATCATGAAGTAAAACGGGGATCATGATCTGACACAATCGATAGGGGTACTCCATGAAGTCTCACAAATTCATCAATATATAGTCTTGCTAAATTTTCTAGTGGTAGATCTTCTCTTATAGCAAGAAAATGTGCTGACTTGGTAAGACAATCAACAATAACCCATATTGCATCATTCCTTCTAGGAGTCTTTGGTAGTCCCATGACACAGTCCATTGTGATATTATCCCATTTCCACTCAGGTATGGGAAGAGGTTGCAATACTCCACTAGGCTATTGCCTTCCAGCTTTCACTTGTTGACAAACCATACATCTTGACCCAAAATCGGCAATCTCCCTCTTCATGTTGTCAAACCAAAAATGTTCTTTCAAATCTCTATACATTTTGGTTCTCCCATGGTGTTTAAAGAAATTGGAACAATGAGCACCATCCAGCAATTCCCTTTTTAGATCAGGTATATCGGGAACACAAAGTCTCTTCCTAAATTTCAAAATTCCTTCTTCATACACCAAGTCTCTCAATCTCCCATAATTCAAAGCTTTAATCTTCTTTTGAAATTCTTCATCATCGGTCTGAGAACTCTTAATCCTTTCTAGTAAAGATGGTTTGGCAACCATTTGAAAAAACATTAATGTTTCACCTTCCCTGGTTATTCCCATGTCTATCTTCACTAGATCCATGAAAATTGGATCCCTTTCTATTCTCATATTGTTCAAAACTCCATGATCTTTTCTGCTCAAAGCATTTGCCACCTTGTTTGATTTCCTCGAGTGGTAGTGTATCGTACAATCATAATCCTTGAGTAATTCAAGCCATCTCCTTTGCGTCATGTTGAGTTCTTTTTATGAGAAAATATACTTCAAACTCTTGTGATCAGTATAAATCTCACATTTTTTACCATAGAGGTAGTGCCTCCATATCTTCAAAGCAAAGATTACAGCTGCTAACTCAAGATCATGAGTATGATAGTTTTGCTCATGAATTTTCAACTGTCGTGATGCATAGGCAATAACCCTATTATTCTGCATAAGGACACAACCAAGTCCTTTCTTCGATGCATCATTATAAATAACGAACCCATAATTCCCCGATGGTAGAGTCAATATAGGAGCATTTACTAATCTTCTGTTCAGTTCATTGAAACATTCTGCACACTCTTTTATCCAAAAAAATTTAACCCCTTTACGTGTGAGCTTCGTTAATGGGTTAGCCAATCCGGAAAAATTCTGGATGAAACGTCGATGATAACCTGCTAAACCAATAAAACTACTTATCTCAGTTATATTCTTAGGTGCTGGCCATTCTTGGATTGCCTTGGTATTAGAAGGATCAATAGAGATTCCATCTTTAGAGACAATATGGCCAAGAAAAGAAATCTTCGGAAGCCATAATTCACACTTACTAAACATCCCATATAATTCATTTCTTCTTAGAGTCTTCAGGATAATGCGCAAGTTATTTTCATGATCTTCATAGCTTTTGGAGTATACAAAGATATCATCAATAAATACCACCACAAATCCATCGAGTGATTCCTTGTAAACTCTATTAATCAGATCCATGAATACATAGGGTGCATTAATCAATCCAAAAGGCATTACTGTAAACTCATAATGCCCATACTTGGTTTGAAATGCTGTCTTCGGAATGTCTTCCTTATTCACACACAACTGATGGTATCCAGATCGAAGGTTAATCTTTGAAAATTATTGAGCTCTATGCAACTGGTCAAATAAATCATCAATGTGAAGTAGGGGATACTTGTTCTTTATTGTTATAAAATTGATCTCCCTGTAGTCGATACATAACCTCATAGACCCATCTTTCTTTTTAACAAAGAGAATAGGTGCTCCCCATGGAGAAACAATAGGGGGAATAAATACTTTATTACTAAATTTTTCTAATTGTTTCTTTAGTTCGACTAATTCCAAAGTGGCCATTCTATAAGGGGTCTTCGATATAGGCTTTGATCACGGAATTGAATCAATGGAAAACTCAACTTCTCATTCTGGAGGATTTCCAGGTAAATCTTCTAGAAATACATCTACATATTAGTTCACAATAGGTACATCCTCTATTTGAAAATTCGTTTCCTCACCCACAATCATTTCATTCTCATCCTCCCCAATAATTGAATTTAGTTGAGCTACTGAGGGTGGATCTAGATAAGAATTAGGTGGTGATGATTCTGCTCTAAAGATAAGGTGTTCCTTATCATCAACATCAAAAATCGTAACCTCCTTATTATTACAATAATCTTCGCATCATTGTCCGAAAGCCAGTCCATACAGAGGATTATATCAAACTCAATCATAGGTATGATGATGAGATCAGCAGATAAAGAACATTTATGTGCTCTAATGGGTACTGATTCATAAATTTTTTTTTGCAATGATAATTCCCTTATGAGTTTTAACTGACAACTCCCTTGTTAAATCAAATTGGAAGTATCTAATTTTCTTAGAAGACTTGGAAGATATGAAACAATGCGATGACCCAGAATCAAATAATGCATTTTCTAATCTTGAGGAAACCATTAAATTACCTGCCACCACATCTTTCAGAGATTCTACCTCAGTAGTAGTGATAACATATGCTTGGCCTTGATCCCTTGGCCTTTTCTGAGGTAAGTTCATCTGACACTTAGTACATTCATTTGCATAATTTCCCATCTCCCTGCAATTGTAGCACTGAACATTGGTATCTTCCTTCTTCCCTTTGAAATCATGATCTTGGTGTCCTTTTTCACCAAACTTGTAACAGAAACCCATTCCCTTTAAACAAGTACCAGGGTGTTTCTTACCACATGTACCACATGATGGATATTCAGACGTTCCCTTCTTCCCCTTATTTCCATTACCAGATTGATCTGCAGATCTCTTCTTCTCATTCTTTTCTTTAAAGTCATAAGACTTAGATAATTCCTTTTCAATCTTGATGGCACATGAGACAATGTCTTTGTACGATGAAAAGGATTGTGAGACTAATGCTCGATAGAGAAATGGTTTTAACCCATCAATGAAATGATCAATATTACTTCTTGGATTATGTATATAATCTCCATCATACCTTGCTAACCTTGTAAAGTTAGCCTCATACATTGCGACATTCTCATCCTACTTTTGTCTCAGACTCAGAAATTGCCTTTCCATATCTGCTCGATGGTCACGAGGAATGTACTTTTCTAAAAATAGATCTTTGAACTCCTTACATTCCATATTTGATACATCATCATCTTCCTTCATGTTTTGAATCAATGACCACCATTGATCAGCATCTCCAGTGAGGCAGTAAACTGCCATGATAACTTTTTCCCTTTTACAACTCCCCAAAGCCTAAAATATTTTCTCTAGGGAATTTTTCCATTACTCAACAACTAAGGGATTTGTACTCCCATTGATCTTTGGTGGTTGTTGCCTCATGAAGCGATCTATCATTGATCCTCTACACTGCGGATCATGGTGCTCCATATAGGCAAGTTTATTATTGATAACCTGAGTGAGTTGTCCCGGTATGGTGATTAGCTGATCGGCACCAGTTGCATCCCCAGCTCTATTATAATTATCTTGAGAAGGAGAGAAATACCTACATGGAGTGCGTGCAATAATACGGTTGCCATTTCTTCCACTAGGCACCATTTCTAAACAATGTCATAAACTAGATCAGTTTATGAATCAAAATAAATAATTCTATACTTATAAAACACTTAACATTAATTGAACTATTTGAGGATATAATCCATAATCATAAAATAAAATTCATTGAGGAAGTATATACTCATAAACCATTCATAATTATTTGTAAAGAAAATGAGAGTTATCCTAAGCATATCCCCCAGGAGTGTCGTAACCAAGAGTGCAGCAAGGCCCGTTGTCGTGCACCAGTTCCCGTTTGAGTCTATCTCAAAGCGATGTTTTCGGGTTTTACCCCAAGGTACATCTGTGCCAGAGCCGGCTCTACCTGCTCGTATCCACACAGGGATGTATTGCTCAGAAAAATCACAAAATATCTACAATACCAAAATTCTAGGAAGTTCTTCTATACTAATCCTCAAGGTCCATATTAAATCTATGTGCTCAAATCAGAGTTTATGTAAATCTAGATTCCAAGGTTTGTACTAAACCTCCTCTGATACCGACTGTAACACTCTGACCCCAGTTACCCAGAGTTAGTGCATTATTACATAACATTGGAATGATCACAAGAAAGATCAAGTCTCTAAAGACCGATTAGTTTAGTAGCCTTGGAATAACTATATACATTAATAAAGTTTAACATTACATCATAAACATGAAAACTACAACAACATAGTCTCTATATTCTACACTCTTATCCCCTCATACTATCCCTACAGGTCATTAATAAATTATTTCTACACATCCTGGGAAAAATAAAACATAGAAAAGGGGTGAGTTCAAATTCCCAGTAAGGATAACAATATAGCAGAAACATTCATAAATAAGAATAGACATTGAAGGCAATGTATAAATAAAACAAAATCCTTTTAAACCTGAACTTATACATATTATGGAAAAAATAAAATGAAATAATTCCATTTACATATTCACATGGATATTCTACTAGTGAAATAATCACATGAAATATCAATAACTACTTTCATAATGATGGAATATGTAATGCCAAACTATTATAACCACATATCCAAGGCCTCGTGCCAAGACTACAAATAATATTTTGTCAAGGCCTTGTTCCAAGACACTAGTTTGTCTCATGAGACCTACCGATGCATCGAGGAGCTATAGTGGGCTCCACCCGTCACAAATTAAGTCCAATTCATTCCCATATGAAAAGGTTTAAACATAATATAAACATTCGTATTAAAACTATCATACGAAATGTAATTAATTTATCCATAAACCATGAATGGTATAAAAATAACACATCCACAGTCGAACATATCACAAAACCTTCAATATAATTTAGATGTTTTTTATCATAATAAATCAACTTCAAATAAGCATAAAATCTATCAAAGGATGCTGACATAGATGAAATCAAAACTCTTTTTCAAGAAATATCTCTTTCTATTTTGAAATCATTTAAGAGTCATATATTTATAAAATATAACATTTTATTTGAAAAAATTCATATAATATTTTAAGGGAAGCTTAAACTATTTTATAACAGTGGACAATAGCCGTACTCACCATATAAGTTAAAAAAACATTTTTACCTTAATTCTATCGAAAAGGATAAAAAGCACCTTGTTTGGAAAACGATAGAAATATTCATTCATAAACATCTTATAAAAAGTCAAACAAGGGTATAAATGACATTAACGCATATTATGTAAAATAGTAATAATGCTTTGAAAAACGTTTTTAAGACACATGGATGTGGACGATAAAGAGATCCCAGTAGATTATTACCTATAAATAACCTCGGATAATGAAGAGATTGCGAAATAAAACTTTACTGTGTACTTTTCTTTGGTTGGTGGTAGGTTAAACTCCTGTATAATGGTGAAATAATTGTTATTAAATTATAAAAGAATCATATGTATTAATATGATATCATATATGATCTTTTAACTTTACTTTGTTAATAATATCTTAGTATTATCGTCGTTTCGAGTGTTAACTTACTCATTTTCATTGATATGTTTTGTTACATAAGCCATGTTTTTCATGGATAGAATGTATCTTATTCATATCCATAATGATATCAAGTCCTTAAACATTATTTTTAAATCATAAAATGATAACTATACTTGAATGGATACGATGGAGAATGAATCTCATTGCATTCGTGGAGACGGTAGTCTATACGTACGCACGAGCGACAATATCATTTTTTTATAATAAAATAATATGTAATTGGATGGTATATCATATGTACAGAATCATTATCATGTTATATTTAATATTTACATGAATTACAAATCATTATTATACCCATCCAAATAATAATTTATTGCATAACAATTACACCACGACGTGGAGACGGTAAGCCGTACGTAGGCACGTATGGTGACATGTTATTCAAAGGATGGATAGAATACTGAAATATGGTTTAAAAATGTTTATAATAACATCAATGTATATATAATATACTGGAGTTATTATTTTAGAATGGTAATAACAAAGAATGAATATGTGGAAGAAGAATGGAACTTGAAAAAGGGTGGTGAAATCATTACCTCTTCTTCAGGTTCTTCCTTTTCATTTGATCAAGAGGGATCCTTAAGTTGGATTTATGACTAAATAAAGGAATCTAGGATGAATTGAGGGAAGTTTAAAGAGTAATTTGGAAGAGGGTGGCCGAACCAAAAGGCTTTGAAGGTGTGAGTTAATGATAAGGGGCAGTGCCCTTTTATAAGAGGGGTGAGGGGCACCTTTGGAAATGCTAGAAATATTAATTTATAATAAATTCATATTTGGTTTCTAATGGCTTAAAAGTGGATTATTTAAAGGTTAAGGTGGGGATGGTTCGAAAACCACTCAACCAATAGAATTTAGATAGGTTTGGGTTACTATATTAACATTATCTTTAAGTATTAATTCTTAGTTAATTAGTTTCACTTTTACAATGTCTCTTTGTATTTTTATAATATATGGTTAATAAACATACTATATACATCCATGCGACCCCCAAGTGGTACATTAATGATAAAACTATCATTTTATATGTCTCTTTTACGAACCATATATTTTTTTGAATTTAATATCAATTATTAATATAATATTTGTTTTAAAAACTCTTTTATGTCAATTTTGACACTATTCAATAATTTATTTTCGTGAAAATCATAATAGAATGATTACTTCGAAAAACATTACTTAACTCAATCCTAACTTGTCATATTAACCTAGAAAATTAGTGTAATTCATAAAAAGTCTCAAATTATATTTATTTGGGTATTTATAATATCAATTATTTTAATTTTTCACTATTATGTTAACTACTGCATCATCATTGTGTCATAAATAAATTAAATTATTTAATGTCTAAAAATTATAAATAAAATATAATTATTTAGTAAATCGTTTTATCTTTCTAATAAATATTTTCAATCAATTATAAAATTATATTAAAAATGTTTTAGTAAATCAACTTTGATTTTAACTCTTTTATCTCTTCTTTGAATTAAATAATAATAAATGTCCTAATCTAATACAAGTGGACCTAAATGATAATATTTTATTTTTAAGGTTTTTTTTGGTCGAGATAAACTTGTCCAATAGAATTATGACATGTGTTAGGTTAATATTAATATTATTTTTACCCTTAATTGCCCTATTTACTTTTAACCGTGGTAAATAAAAGTAAAAAGTTACTATTCACCAAAAATTATTTTCATCTCATTGAACCACATTTTACTACATGATATTAACTGTGTATCTTGGATTTTTGAAATTACGTTCACAGAAGAGGTAAAATTATGTTTTATGAAAAATTCAATTTATTTAACGACCACCTAGTGGTTTCACTATTCGTCAAAAATTGATGTTTTTCAGAACAATGCCAAAATTTTACCCTAAGCTATAATTGATATTCTGAAGTCAAAAATGATGTCTATTTTACAAAATTCCAGACATATAAGTTGAATTAATTAATTTTATAATTAATTTCCGCTATCAAAACAAATAGCGTGTTTTTAAGAAACAATATATATCAAAAGATTGACAATTGTTTATGGCCAATTTCAATGTGAAATTAATTCTAATGAACACCATTGGATAAAATGGTATAAAATATTCTAATTATACTTTAAAACAACTCAATAATATAATTTATCACTATAAATTATTTTGAATAAAAAAAGTTGTTTTTAAGTATTTTTCACTATTCATAAAAATTGGAAGTTCTTAGAAAAATACCAAAAATTCAACTTAGGAAAATTTTGATATTATGAATCCAAAAATGAAGTACATTTTGAAATATAAAATATATATAATTTCAGAAAGTATATTTTACTATTCATTACATCTAGTTTGATTGGTTGTGGTGTGTTAGAACTAGATGTTGCGTACAACACACGCTATGGCATTATTCAAAGAGAAGCGTACCAGAGAAGCATGGGGTGTTACATCTGATAATAGTGGCTATTCACATATGATTTAATATCATCTAATTCTTCCATCTTTGCTCAAAAAAATATGGTAAAAAAATACGAACTTCATAATATTGGCCTTTAGAGTCAGTTTAATTCAATTTTACTCACATGCTTTCCTCAAACTATCATCATATTGTATCTTTATTAGGTAAATGGATTCTACTCAAATTGGAATATTCAAGTATATGCTGACATGAAAACATAGAGTATCCATTATTACATCCCTAATGTATCAATAAAAAATGCTCT
This sequence comes from Viscum album, assembly GCA_963277665.1. Lineage (NCBI taxonomy): Eukaryota > Viridiplantae > Streptophyta > Magnoliopsida > Santalales > Viscaceae > Viscum > Viscum album. The sequence continues at coordinate 404,842,978 of OY728129.1, read as the reverse complement.
GCGTATTTAGTGGAAATGGAAGAATTTTCATGATATTGTTGCTTGGAATACTACACACATAAAAATATAGGGATGTTTAATATGATCCACTAGAAGATCAGGAAGATCACATTAACCGAATCAAATTACTCCTAAAAAATATATATATTTTTAATATTGATATATAGAGTTCATGGTCCCACATTCAGCATTGATTATTTTTTCTATTTTCCTACACATATCAATTCATTATTCTTATATTTTTTATCAATGTTGAAATAGGGTTTGACACATGTGAAACTTCACACACTTTGAATGGGCAGCACGTGACCAACATGGTCCACTCGGTCACCTCCAATGGTGTTCTATACATGCTATTATCTTTCTATCAGCATTATATAGGTCCATCATCACACATTCCTCATATGATTTCCTATGCCATTTTCCTCCCATAACATTGATCATATGGTAACACATGTGTTGTTAAGGTGGTCCTTGTTTGGATTAAGGTTTGATATATATTTTTTAGAAACACCCATAAAAATATTTATCCAATACATCATCATATATTTCACATAAAGTATAAATACCTTACCACTTAGAATATATTCAATACTTCTTAATTCATCATGAAAAAATTAATGTTTTCCATTATCCTCATAATCCACCATTTATTTTCATTTTATATCATAAATTCCAAATACCTCTCAAATATAATGCCCTCAAGAAAATTGTATTTTATGGTTTTTAATAAATTTCCTTATGTAGTAACAAATTATTGTGTGACATACCTGTAAATTTATTTACAATAATTCTAATCAAGATCTATTTCAATATTAAAAGTCCTTATTTCAATTATTCTACTCATAAAATCATCTTCTAGATTATAAATATGATCATGATATTGAATATCATTCATGGTTATTATGTAATGATGAAATATTTCTCAGCCTTATTCAATGTCTCTTATTCATCATGTTACAAAACGTTTTCTCTCCCTTAGTGACATTTTCACATGTATTATTCATTAATATTAGATCAAATATCATGAGGACTAAGAACTCATATTATTAAAAACTTAATCCTTAATATAATCAAAATTATTTTCTTTTTATTCATCCATTCATCCAAGAATCATTCACATGTTATTAAATATTTTATATCTCAGATACTTTATAAAAACTCTAAGACACATCGTTTATTCTAACATGTTCAAAATATTTACATTAATGAAATGTTTCAATTTTGTTGACCACCATTGATAGCCAATAACATTGAATAAGAAAAATAAAACTCATACATATAGGGGTCTCTATAATTTCCAAAATTTTACTTGTAGGAAATACCTTTAAATTATATCCAAATGAATATGTCAATATGAGAGTAATCATTTTCATTATCTCCTATTTAATTTGGAAAATATTCATTCCAATTTCTCTTTAATTTATTTAAATGAAAAAATATTTTCATTCGAAATGGTATTATTCTACATCGAAGGGATTTTAAATCAATCATTTCACTATATATCTATGTGATCCATTCTTGATGTAGAAAACAAGATGGTTTTAATTATCCAAAAAAAAATCCCTTAATATGTAATCATGATACATCATAGAATAGGAAATTTTTAACTATTATCATTGTTTATAAACATTTCTTCTAGGGTGAGGATTCTAAAACGAGACATGAATCATTTTTCATATAATCCCACCGAAATTTAATGCATTTTTTTAAATAAACAAATAAAAAACATTCACATACCATGAATTTTATAACTGTTATTGTAAAAGTTTTCTACTTCAATTTCTCTTATGTTTCAGATTAAATAAATTTCTTCACCTTTAAATTAATATATTATTATTCAGTAGCCCTGTATTAGAGATTAAAAAAATATACATTTTCGATTGAAATTATATTCAATAACATTCTAATATAATTATATTTTAATGGTAGAATAATTCTACCATCATCATGAATATTCTTCAAATATATCCCCTTTTTGTAGAATTTCCTTATGATCATTAGAATGATGAATATCTTTAAAATATGTTCTTTTGATATTATCTTTCTACAGAGGAAAAAATGTTATTTTTCATATATGGTTTCATAGACTCTGATAACATCCAAATCATCATAATGGATTCTCTTCATTCAATTTTTATACTTTAAAATTTCAAAGAAAAAAATAAAATCCATATGGAATCTTATTTCACGTTTCTCTCATGAATTATGATAAATAACATCAAATTCATTATGGACGATCCCCATTTTACTTTTTTAGTAAACCAATATTGGAAACATTATATTAATAGAATATTATTTGACAAATATAGTACATGGTTGATAGTAATTCATATTATATTATATTATCCCCTTGATATTGTGCATCATGTTCAATTATTTTCTAGAATATAGAGAGTAAAAACATAATGTTAAGGGAAAAATATGGAACATCCTTACATATCAATGAGAAAATTATGGGTGAGATGTGTTTCTGAACAATTTTTCTACATTACCTCCACTGCTCACACACCCACATAAAAACTTTTTGTTCTGGTTAGGGATGTATAGATCTTAATACATATTCCATTTAGTTATATGTGAAACTTATTTCATCAATATATTTTAAATAATATGTATATCATAGATCATATTTCACACTCTAAATAAATAATATTCTATTTGTGTTATTATATATGAGCTTTTAGGAATTTGTAATTCCATATTTCACCTCACACATAGAACATCACCTTCATGTGAAATCTATTATTTTATTTTCTCAATATACCTTTCTAGGGCCTCAATATTTTTACCCTGTCTCTCTAAATCCCTTTTCTAGAGTACTAAAAAATATATAAGAATATTGTTAACATTATTTTTTTTTCCACGTGGATTATTTTGAGTTCTATTATTTGTATTTATTATTTTATAAGAATCCATTTCCTGAAAATTATTGGGTTTTGAATCCATGTAAATATAACCTATCTTACATGGAATATTATTAAGATGACTACCATTGTATAAAACATATATATTCTCATGCTTTCCAAATATTTTGGATTTTTTTATTTTTAATAATATATGAATATTAATTTTTCATCTATATAATTATACTATAAATATATTATTTATTTGCGGTTTTCCATTGAGAGTATTGTTCCAACACCTCATTTCACATTTCCAGAATCTATTACAACACCAACATTGACCCCAAACCCTGATCTACATATTTATTATTAATTAAATTTATGCGTTTATTTAAAACTTGTTGACCTCAATGTGGGAATCCATCTTTCACATTATTTTTCTTATCCTCTTTATTTTTGGTAGTGTGATTCTCATTTCCATTCTTTATCTGCACATTAATTGATTTTGTTATTCAGCATAAACTATTCATGAATATAGATTTACTAATATTATTACAGGATGGTATGGATGGTCCAAATTTGTTCATAGATACTTGATATGTATCATTAAATGAGGTTATGATCTTCCTATCACATGTTGGAATTATTTTAACATTCAAATCCTCCAATTAGCATTGGGTAGCAGTTGAAACTTTCTCTTTCTATCGTGATGTATTCATATGTGTCTCTTCATGACTTTCCATGTATACTACCATTCATGAAATTTAATATTGAGGGGGTTTTCATAATTTCATTCATAATAATCTTATCATAAATGTACTTATTCAATATTTACATATATTCTTCACATATATTATCATTAATTTGTAACAAGGATTTATGTCCCTTGATTTTCATGCATTTTAATTCAAACTGAAAATATTTGATTTCAATTCTATTTTTCAATTTTATTCAATCTTTTTTACATTTTCATTTATATATTGAGTGGATATATTCTTTTCTATCATGTTATTAATTAAATATTCTTAAAACCTATAGATTTATTCTCCAAGGACCACATTGGCATCTTCTTTCGATCTAATGTTTATGAAGGAATTTTAATATGAATCAAACTTCTATATCAGAGCCTTATTAAATAAATATGATTTTTTATTAAATATTGTAATCTTATTATAAATTTTTTTTATATATCAAATTTAATAGAGAGTAACTATGAAGTAGATGGTTGAATTATATTATTTAAATAATAAATTGAAAAATTAATTGCCATGTTCTAATTGCCAATAGCATTGTTATTTGATTTGGAGAATTTTTAAACAAACTAACATAGACCTCCTGATCACATTAATATCTTGATCCAACTTAGGTTTTGATACTACTAAAATACATAGTGAAAAAATGTGCCTCTTACTCTTCACATTCCATGACTGATATATCATAGATTTATAAAAGTAATAAAGATTCTACTGCTTTCACATATTTAGATAAGGATGTTAACTTCTTCATATTTATTTTATCATTCATTTTCATGCACATCATGGACTTCATAGAATTATAATTATTATTAGAGATAACTGAATATTAACTAAAACAAAACATAATTATTAATATAAGAAAAAATTGAAATATTCAAAAGATAATAACTACAATGTATAGAATCCAGTAGTGGTGAACATACCCATTGATACCACTTGGAAAGACTAATTTGGGAAATGCTTGACACTAATATGGGTGAATTAGTTTTGGGAAACTATTCAATAATCATACATTTTCAACGTTTTACCTATTAAGCCTATTTGGATGTTGATTCTAATTTTCTTTTTTCATTTTCATATGATGTAATGTAAAATAAAGTAATGATGGAACAAAATATTTAAACAATGTTCACTACTCAACAATATTATCATTATTTTTTCAAGGTTTAGAAACATACTGATATGACATGACAACTATAAATTTACATTTGAGGTTGTTACGATAGACTAGGATTATACATTCACTTGTGTTGCACTATAGTCAATAAAAAATTTCTTCTAATACTTTAACATAATTTATTCTTCCACTAATGATGGAATACACATTATTAATTAGACATTATAAAACCATGAAAGTATTCCATCTTTTAATACTCTTAATAGATATCCCTATGCTGCTCTATTGTTCCACTATATTCTCAGTCAAATTATTACATCCACAAGGAAAGAAAAACATCTTCTTATTCACAATATAAAATTTAAATCTTCACTTATTAATTAAAATTTTTAGAATTAAACTAAAATCCAAACATTATCCATATTTGTGTTCCATAATTACCAATATTACGAATATTTTTCAGACTGGTAATCTCTGAATTATTCTTAAACCAATTTATAAAGTCTAAATATAGATTGGTCACTCACTTCCTCTTTTTATTTTGATCTTAAACACATAATAATACACAATAGTTTTATGCTTTTTAATATATTTTTTCAATACATAATATCAACAATTGAGTATAGTATATAATTCCTCTTAGTGAAATTGTTTATTTCTTGAAACTACTTACATTGCATAAAACATATCTCTTCATAGAATTCATGGGTTTCAATTATACATAGAATTACATTCGATTCATAGATTACTCTACAAGAATATATTATTGTTATTATTTGAATTTATATTTTTCTCATTTATTTACTATTCTTCTTATTATTTTGAATTTACATATGCATGTATGTGCTAGCACAATTTTTATGTGTGAACCAACACAGTTCACATCATCTTCAGCATATAGGAAATTTTGATTCCATTGCAAATAAAATTGTTATAAAAACCTATGTGGATATTATATTACATGGTTTCTTCATAAATTTATATTTCATTACCCCTTTTTATTTACAAACTAATATGAAATGAATCTTATTCCAAATACCAGGGAAGGGATTTTTGGAATAGATCATTAGGAATCATGTTTAGTGTATTTCACACAAAAAATTGCATTTGTTTCGGGTGATAAATAATGAAAAAGTATATGAATCATGGACCATATATTTTTCCTTACATAACAAGGGAAGTTCAAATAACTATCTTATTAAGTGAAATATATGATCATAGGTCCTAATTTTAATAGTAAAATGGGATCATAATGTTTCTTAATGAAATTAGAGTCCTTTAAAAATCTCTTCAACCTTTATATAGTGGAATCACCTTGAGAATCATTGCTTCACTCTGAAAATGAGGATTCTATAAATGGTGAATCACAACAATAGTAGTTTTCATGGCCTGACATGGTATCTATAATCATATCATCCCGGCCTTTTGTCCATGTATCCAGAAATTTTTTGTCCATGTTTTACTTCATGTCTGATAACTATATCAAATCATATATGTACCAATATTACACAAATAATTCAATTTTTCTCAAATAAATATATGATATGAAACATGGTCTCTTCACGATACTAGATTCTAGAGTAACATTTATTACATAATCATTTTATCCAATAACTCCTATACATGCCTCATATAATAATCCTAACATAACATCACATAGTTGTATGATTGTATTCAATCTGATATATTGTTGTAAAAAAGAACATGCCTAGAAGGTGTAACCATTATTTGTCCCATTTGTAGAATCCAAAAATGGTTGAATGATTTTGTGGATGATTTAACAAATTGTGGTGATATGGAAGCCTAAAAACGCAATATATATAAGTTTCATGAGGTTCAATATAATTCCTTTAATGTTTATATGGTTTATATTTTCCTAATTTAACAGCTCTTGTAATGTATATATCATTTTAAGGAGGAACTATTGTGTCAATCATTCAAAATCTAACATAAGTTATCTATTCAGCTAATCCATACTCAATAATTCATTTTCTTCGAACTATTTTGTTGATTCATAAATGAATATAAATTCCCATAACAATTCACATAGGCCATTCAAGTGTCATACCATAAATGTGAGGTCCACCTAGGAAACCACATTTTCAAAATGCATATTCAATGCACTCTATATGGGATATATGAATGAATACTATCACACCTACCAACAATGGTGTGCCAGTTTGACTCCATGCAACACTTTTGACCCTAAGGTCCCAGATATTTGGTTGAGGTGGTATTTGGATAGCATATGAAATTACATTATATTTTAAACTCCCATAAATAGAGAAGGATAAAACATCAATATATATAACTTTTGAAATATTAATTAAAAAATCATATATCCTTACTTTTCTATAATTCTAATTGGAAAAAAATGATTTCCATTATTGGAAAAATCCTTATATTATTTTAATTGTGGAATATAAAATTCAATGAACAATTAAACATCCAATCCTAAGGAAATTCATTATGAAAATTGTCTTCAACAAAAATCATCCTCAAATACCATATTATTGTATTCCCTTTATTTTATTTTTATTCACTATTTTCTCATCAAATATTGATTGAATACTTAATGGTCATCTTGAAATTATTATTCTTCAAAAATATTATTCTATAAAATTAATATGTGAATGTTCCTCAATATCTTCCATAGTTGTTATGCTCTAATGAAATATTTCAAGGAAATCATCAAAGTATTTAATTTATCCAAATCGAACCATAGTGTTGCCCTATAAACAGTGGGATAATGTATTTTTCATTCTAATCAGTTCAATAATCTAAAAGATTATAAAATATATGCTTTCAAAATAACTTCCTTAACTTAATAAGACATGTTTGATTTCTTCTTCATCAAATCATCCAAGATTCATTCACAGTTCTTTCATCATTAAATGTCTTGAATTATTCATCATAGCTTATGGAAATATTATTATTTAAATAATATTCAATATACATCAGTGAATATAATAATTTTATATTCATTGTACAACATTTACAAACAATAAAAACCTTTCACAAAAAATTCATCACATACAGAATATGTTCACTTCAATAGGTTGAGGTTACAATGACTGAAAATGTACACCAAACTCTCATGATTCATATAGATTGAAAACCTCTACCCTAAAATATTGTGTCACCAACATATCAATCAATGCACTACATCTCCTTACATGAAATCATGTGAATGTCACTTTTATAAATGGGGATTCAACTTCTAAGACCCATTAACAATGACTTGATTCCCATGTATCATAATTTTACTCAAGATAACACTAGATTAATCACTATATTCATTTAATTACCTCCCATTATCTAAAAATATCTGTATTGGTGTTGATTTCATTCTCCCCTTCAATTCATAGAAGGCATTATCACATGTTCTTGACTAAAAAATCATTACTTCCTTTTCGCTCATCTCTATAAGAGGTTCATCCAAACATGATAGGTCCGCAATAAAATGACTGTAAAAGCCTTCTAATCATATAAACATCTAATAATAGAAAATATATTTTTATTCCCAACTATACTAGAATTTATGATCCAACAAACTTGATATAATAAGTGAATAAACAAATAAATCAGGTATAGAAATATAATAATGCTATGTATACTCAATTAAGAACAAAGAAAACATTTCCATCCTATAATATTTTATTTCATTTACCCCAATTTACAAATAGAAATTAAAATAAAAATCAAAATAGACCGATATAAATTTCATTATATCTCTCCCTTTAAAACAAAAAACTTCCCCTTTTACATGACATAAGATATTCACAGATGAGGTTAGAATATATAAAATAAATAATGCATAAAACTATGATTATAAAGATTAATGCTATTTAAAGTGAAATTAAAACAAGGGGATGAAAATTATTTAAATATAAATATATAGTAAGATATATTTTCAATAAATCTATAAATAGAAATAAATAAATTAAAAATAATACTCAAATGGAATGAAGTAATTTTTTTGGAATCTCATTAATAAAATAATTTTTTGAAAAATATTTTATAAAAAAATTTAATTCTCAAGGATCATATTAGAATTAAAAATATTATCTATCCCCCAAATAATACACTTATATATATGGGGAGAAAATAAAAGACTATATAATGAAATAATGGATTTAAAAAGAAAAGTTATTCCATTATAAACATTTATTATAAATTATTACAATAAACAATTGAAAATTTCCTTGGAGTGTTAATAATTATGTTCCAAAAAGGCCCATAGCCCATTTCTAGCATGAAGATGAGATTGATAATATAACCAACCCTTTTCGATGTAATAACTTTTATGTGAATCAATTCCAGAACCACGTATACTTCCTTGTATATTTCTATGAATGGATTTCTTGGAGTATAATTACTAATTTACATTTTAAAATTTATTTTATTAACAAAATAGTATATTGTAAAATATAAATTATAAAATTGTATTTTAAAATATTATTTCAATAAGGTTCAAATGAAAATTTAAAATTTATCATGCTTTCCAAGGTTAGGGAATATATATCAGAAGATAAACATACCAAAATGTACTTTTATAAAGTGAAAGTGATCAAGATGAACAAGTTTAGTAAAGATATAAGTATGTTGACTGTTGATGAAAATAAATTCAAGAAAGATATCACCTTTTTTAATGTGATTTCATGAAATAGAACATGAATAAAGGTTGACATTGAAAAAGTATTGAAAAGTAACTTTTGAGATTCGAATCACTATAGTGTCATATCATATGATACGGATATTAAACGTTTTATCCCAATTTATAATAGAGTTTGTCGAATCCATATTAATTGAGTAAAGAAACTCATATAGGCTTTGTTTTCTTCTTTGTATATACAAATATAAATAATTTTTCCTTCTAACAACTCCATGAGACATGGAATTTTATATCTATGTTGAAAGTTAGACTAGTAATTTTCTTATCTAGTTTAAATCCTCCAAAACTATATTAAAAAATAATATAAATTACCATTTTCTTGTGGATAAAATACTTAATGGTATTTAGTACATTTAAACTAGATAAAAAAAATATTTTTAGATCTTCTAAATGAAATTATATTCCATTTGATTTAAAATAATGACATATACATTCACTAATCTTGGTGTATGGTTTTTTCAAGGAATGTTATTGTTGATTATCAATTATAAATCAATAAATATTGTTTTCTAATAACTATTCTTCTTTATGAAACTCCAAATTAAATTTCGTCCTCATGGTTTTCTAATTTACTTATCACGATATTTATTAAACTTTTTTAGAAGCTCGTGATTTTATTTAATTTGTTTTTAAAATGTTCCCTCATAATTTTCGTCAATTTAAAAAACATCAATGAATTTTACTTCTCTAATAAAATAAATCGCATACTCATAATTCATTAAAATAGAAAATTCATTAAAAATTGATTCTTAAATTGAGGGTAAAACGACAAGATCAATATATACATGACTAATTAATAAATAATTTGAATGGTTTTGAGAGAAATAGTTGAATATGAATATCTTGGTTTAAAATAATTTTATAAGTGAAATTTATTTAACCATTCATAAAAATATGATGGATATTATTATAAAACATAAATTAAATTGAATAAACTAAAGAGATAGTATAGAAATTTTGGATTTTCAATAGTTGGATGTTGATCTAAATAAAAGAAGAAAATCCTTTTCGAAAAGAACATTCATTTTCCATTTGAAAATATTTAAAATTAAAATGAGAAATTAATTGAAAAAAAATTATATTATATTATTGTCATGAAACTTATGAAAAGGGATCACTATAATTAATACCTTCTTATTTATTATATAATTTAGAAGTAAATTGATCATTGTTATTCGTGAAATTAATTGATCATTTAATCTTTTTCAATCACAATCTTGGAGCTAATAATTAGATTTTCATTATGTAATTACAGATGTGTAAAAACATTAATCCCTTAAAATTGATAAAACACATATTTCCAAGAATTTATCTAATTCTCACAATAAATATAATCATAAAGGCAATTAGGTTTATAATGAGTGAAAAAGTCTTTATATTCATAATTATTTGTTACCAACCTTATAGTATGAGTTTAAAATTATAATTACCAAATACCATTATCTATGGGAATTTACATGGATTCAACCAATGTAATAGGTAAACATATATGGGAGGGTTCTTAAATATCCTCAATTACATTAGATAATTGAGGTTTTGGTAAGGTAAAAATTGCTTTCTCAAAATCTACATCATTTTGAGGTTGTGATATGGGAAAATTCATATCAATTATAATTTAGTTTACTCTTATATGGTTTTTGTCTTATAATTGATGACTCATTGTTAACTACATGTGTTTGAGTATGAAATAAACATATATTCATCAAATCTATGGTTAAAAACTAATATAATGTCCTTGGAATTGAGGATAAATCATTTATAAAAAACTTAAAAGAATACAAAATTAGGAATTTCCATTTTTATAGTTCATTGGGTGTTTTTTTGAAGAAGGGTCTAATGAGAACACTATTAAAGATAATTAAATAACCTTTTAAAATGTCATCCCAAAATAATTGATTATGGTAAAAATAAATCAATAGAGTCCTAAATATTTCATATACGGCCTTATTTCATCTTTTTTTAGTCCCATTTTTTTGTGGTGTTCAGGGAGAAGTTAAGGACTAATTAAAAAATTGAGATCACATAATACACCAAATTAATATTTATTAAACACTCTTACATGGTGCCTTGGAAGGGAAAAGATTTCCTATGCTTTTTCATTTTCAATATACCATTAATAGATGCTAAATTCATTACAATACATGTTTTTATGTACTAATAATAATATACAAGAATATAAAGTTTAAAAATCCATAATAACATAGTTGAATGATTTAACTTATATTCTATAAATGTTATATGGTCCAAAAAGTAAAATGAAAATAATTTATTAGTAATTTATTCAATTATTAAAAAGGATTTGTGTTTCTTTCCACATTTTAATGGTTTAAAAAATATGTTTTATTTAAAATATAATTTTGGTAAGTCTTCTAATAGTCAGTTATAATTGATATTAATAAGTTAGTGAATATTATATTGAATTTAGTGATGATCCTTAAGCTATTATTTGTTATATTGTGGGCATAAAAACATAAAATTTTAAATTTAACATTATTTTAAGTCTATAAAATTATCATTTTCAAAATGATATGATAATAATTAAAGTGTTCCTTAAGGATTATGAAAATTAAAAATTCCATTGTCATAATTGTTTTAAAACAAGTGTTATAAATTTTAGCAAATTGAAATACGTTATTCATAAAAAAATTATAAAATAAAACCATATTAATTAAATTATAGTTGGATAAACTCATTAAACAAATATTGGTAATTTTATCTTTTGAATCATCAAAAAATGTGTGTTTTCCTCCTTAAATGTTTTTGAGGTGATTAAATTTAGATGTACCAACACATATGTTCCAAATGATCCCATTTTTCATATAACATACTTCTTCTCTATTTTTATCATATGATCATATTCCTACAAAATTTTGAGAAACTAATGCTTTTGGAACCCATATATTAGGTCCAAAAAATATATCAAACAAAGACATTAGAATCCAATTTTTATCAAAATGTTTTTCTTTTAGAAATAAAATAATAGAGATATGTTATCGTTTTATTCCATGTCTATCATATTTCAAAATGAATTTATTAATAGGATTTCCAATTTTCCTTAAAAAGGTAATTTTTTTTTCAAATGTTCCAATTACATAATATTCTTCTTATAATATATTTTAAGCTAGATTGTTTTAAAAAATGAATTATGATATCACATTTTGAAACATATTGATACTTAAAAATTATGTTCAAATTTTCTTCCCCTTTGTTAAAATTAATAATACTATTTTTAATATCTCTAATTTGAGACTCAAAATTCTCAATAATTGGAAATTATTTGAGTTTTCAAACCAAATCATCTTTTTATTTTTAATTTTAAATTTTAAAAAATAGATTTTAATTATTATTTTTGATGTTTTATATTGGAAACAATTTCAAATAAACCATTTTTATGTTGATAAATAGTTTAAAAATATATATCCATAACAAAAATAGTTTTTTGTAGAAGTATATAATTATGAGATGGAATAAGTAGAATTTACTTTATTACGTACCTCGATGACAGACATGAGGAAACTACGACTATAATTAATTGACTATTATTTTGAAAGGGTGACCTATCATGCGATAAAAGAAGAAAATTTTAGTGATTTATTACTCATCCCCTTGTATATATATTTTTTAGTAAAATTAAAATTCGGTTTTAAGTTTCCCTTATTTCTTCAACCGAAGAACGTAACATCAATATCATCATTTTCCTTTTGGGAGTGTTGAGATGGTCTTTTATTTTTCAGGTACTTGAGCATCCTATTGGCAATATATGAAATATTTTCCTCACAATTAAATGTGTCATTTTTTATTTTAGTGAATGAAATTTCATTTTTTATTTCATTTTACTTTCTTGAACTCATTTTCTGCTTGTCTTCTAATAGTTATCCAATATGTCATGAGATATCGAATGAAGTCTATAACAACCCTGTTCTTTATGGGTTTATAATCTTGGATCATAGTGACATTGGAAACCCAATTTATTTGTGAAGCTAAAAATATTTTATAGATTTAAGCCTTTATTGAAATTTTATCACCATAATCCATTAAAACATAACAAATACCCGTGAATCGATTAATTATTTCAATAATTGAATTTCTTTGACATTTAAAAAACTGACAATTTCTTGTTTAAATAGATATAGTTTAGTATATTTCACTCGTTTTGTTTCTTCATTAGTTATTGCAAATAGATTTCAGATTTTATAGGTAGATTTTCATTTATAGATTTCGTTAAATTCATTTTTATCTGAACCAAAATTCTAGGAATTCATATATATATATAATCTGTTATAAAATAATAATATCATTTGTTATCCATTTTTATAATTTTTCTCTATTAGGGATATGACCATGAATAATATCTAATATACATGATAACTAATATCCCATGTTGTGGTAAAAATATGTGTTTTCCAATAACCATTATTTGAACCACACAAAAAGTGATAATGACTCATGTAGTGACCTTTATAAGCTCCGAGGGTGTTCAAAAAACTTTTTATTAAAACATCATTTTATGATAATTCGGTTTAATATTTTTAAATTTATTAATTAATTTAAAGAGCTTTAAAAACCTTAAAAACTAAATAAAACATTTTAACTACCATTTAAAACCACATTATGGTTGGGGTATTTTAAAATGGATTGAGGCAGGTTGAATTTACCATAATTAAGGAACTAATTATAGAAAAGGGAGAATATAAATGTAATAATTATAAATTCAATAAAAGTAAAACCATTTGCATCATTTGAATAAATCTATTGAAATAAACAAATTCTGCAAGTGAAAAACTATAAGTATATATGTTTCAAAAAGATATATAATAAAATAACATGGTTGATAAGTTAAATAATTAAGTGCACTTATAGAATGAAAATTTGAAAAATTAACGGAAATAAATAAGTAAATAAATAAATATTTTTTAATTAAATAAGTTATTTTTTACATAATTTTTGAAATAGATTAATATGATCACCTTCTGCAACTAAAAAATGGATTTAGTATTTAATGTATTAGTCCTATCACTGTAATAGAATCGAATATACCAAAACACCCTTTCAATTAAGATTACATTAGGAAAACATAATATAATAAACATTATATTTGTAATGGGTGAATCTAGAAACCTAATAGAGAAAAACTCCATTTCCTTTTGGAAATTATGGAATGAAAACACGAGTTCCTGATTTTAATAATTGTGATACCCCCTAATTAAATAAATGGTAATAATAGAGGATTTTTATAAGTAATAAAATTTTAGTGAGGTCTCATTTCACTCAAAATAATAATACATAAAAAATATATTATAATAAATATGATTGAGTGGGTATATTTTCATAATAATATCACACTCATGAAAGTATAGTAGGGAACACATAAAATGATAGATCTTGAGTGAAATGTGGTAATCATAGCACATTGGCATTGGAGAATTTTTTAACGGTCGGTTTCTAATATAAAAAGGTATATATTTATATCTGCAAAATATTATGAAAAACATCTATAAATATACTTGGGTAATGTAGGTTAAGAATGCCCAAATTGTGTAATTTTCACAATTATTAAATACTGGCTCAATTAAGTAGTCTTGATTCCAATAGAAACCATGTAGCCTCTAAGGGGTAGTGGTGGCCTGCATGGAAGTTCGCGTGAACTACCTTCTTCCAGTCAATAATTGGTTTTTCTCCAATAGTCATATTAGGACACCTAGATCCTAACATGATTATGTATTAATGTAGTAGAGAGTCATTACTCATGTACATACTGGTTCTTGGACTTCTACTATAAGTGGGATTCTACTTCCATCAACATCAGATGGCCACTAGTTATACACCATAGAAATTGCTACTTATTTGTGTCCAAACACATTCATAGCCTCTTATATTCCTTTATTTACTTTTACAGATCTAGTAAAATCTCTATAATTGTTCAACAAGAAAATCATGATATATCTAAAGATCCATTATGGATATTTCAATCTTCTAAAATGTTTTCATAGTGTATCCAACTAAAAATAACATAAATGAAATCACAAAATATTTTTAAGAGTTTTTATGAATATTATTAATGTTTTATTAATTTATTATTAATGTTATTTATTATAAAAAAGAAATAAATTATTTTTATTCTATAATTACGTAGATTTCCCCGTGACCATCCTTTGAGAAAATACAGTTTTTAAGGTGTTCAGGGAGCCATTAGTGGCTTACTTGATGAGTTTTCCAAACATCCAATTTTTCCTTTGGCACGTCAGTGCGTCATCATGTTAGTGCATCATCATGTTAGTGCATCTTCATGTCAGTGCATCAGCATGTTAGGGCATCGAAATGTTAGTTTCTTGGCATGTCAGTGCATCAACATGTCAGTGTGTTGGCATAAGTGAGTCATGTGTGGCGGCCATGGTGAGTGAGGTGTGTCAACATCAGTGAGTCAGGTGCATCGACATTGGTGAGACATGTGTGTCAAAATCAGTGAGTCTAGTGTATCATCATTGGTAGGTCAACAAATAATTATGTCATTGCGTCAGTAAGCCATTGCGTTAGTAGCTCAATGTCAGTGACACACCTATTAGTGACTCATTTGCAGTTTTCCTAGTTTTTCCCAATTTTATAGTTTCACCCCTATTATATTTTATTTGAAATCAACCAAGTTTGAAACCTTCCTCATGAGTTTTTAAAGGAATTTAAAAGTATGTTGACTATATCATTAAATATCCAAATGTCTCGGGTGATTTGGGATACCCAAACCACATGGTCTTGACAACGATCCAATGATTAATGTATTTTAAAATTATTCTTCCTCTAAAATAGAATATGGGTCTTCAATGTATGGATTTTCCCTTCCTTTTCTAGTTTCATTTTCTCTTTGGTTCTAATAGATCCTTCCTCCCATGATAAGTCATGCACCAAATCTACAACCCCAACTATGTTTTCTTCTAGTTAATCCCTACTGCTCAAGCGACCCCTCTTCTTGGTACAAGGAGGAACTTTTATCCTTTAATCATTTAGTATGGATTCATTCTTTGCCTATTTAATTTTGAATCATTCGTAGTGGGTGTAATTGTTATTTATTAGGAGTAAAAAATGAATAAATTTCTTAAAATGAGAAATAAACTAAATGTAAATATGATCAGAAGATAAACAGAGGTAAATAAAATAATAGGCAGAGTTGTTTGTTGTTGATTGGTTGTTTTATTTTTTATCCTTGATTCTTTTATGGTTTGTTGTGGCTATAATGTCCTATAGAAATTATTGTTGTTTGTGGTCCTTAATAGTGCTCTAATGATATTCTATTATTTATGATGCTTAATATATAGTTGTAACATGAAAAAATATTTAAACAACATATACATGGTTAATTAAATGAATGCACTAGGATTAAGCTTATTGTGTGATCACCTTGGTTATAATTAAGTGGAATTGAATAAACTATTCTAGTTAAATCAGACCATATAAACATCCTGTTGATAAGTGTGGTCGTGTGCTGTGTTTTGTGGATTTTGGTAACCTTGTGTGAGTTGTGTGGTGCTGTAGTTGGGGTCATGGTTTTTGGTACAAGGCTGGGCAAAGGATTGGGATCTGTGAGAAGGGTGTGGTGTGAGTGTATATCGGGGATGTGTTTAAAAGTAGTTATTCAGGGCATGTGTATGGTTTCATACATGTGGTGAGTTGAATTCTTAGTCTGAGAGATTGATTGATTGTGGAATGGATAAAATTGTAAGGAGTTGAACTATATTTTTTGTGGCCATAGAGAGATGATGGGTAGTGGGATTGATGTTTGTATATGGACTTTTTCTATAGTGGGACTGAAAAAAATCTGGGTTTTTGCTATCATGTAGGGGGACTGGAGTTGGTATTTTGGTTGGTAGGGTATAGAGGCGTTTATCCTCTTGAGAAAGGTTGTAGAAGTTGTTCTTGTTTGTTGCCTGAGGTAGTGAGGTATCAAATTAATCTGAACCCATTAATTACTAAATGTAATTTTTTTAAATTAAAAGGGGGTAGTGTTGTTTTTTATTATGGCCATTCTTGTGGTTTTGCATATAGGGGTTGCAACCAAGATGATTTGTATGGGCTGGTTGCTTGTTTGGAAACACATTGGTTGGGATGTGTGTTTGTTTACACACACACAAACACACACACACACACACACACATATATATATTGTAGTTCTTGCGATTTCAATACGGACCCCACCCTTGATGATAGCAATGTTCTAAACACCTCTATTTAATGTGGGTTGGTGTTTTTTACAACGTCTTAGTGGGAAGATTGATGGATGTTTACTGAAATTATTCCTCCCACCCTCTTCTAGGTTTTTATCGCTTGTTCATATCCGAGTAGGCACTAATGTCTTGAGGCTTACCATAGTCCAATATTCATGGGAGAGGTGTTGTTGTAGATGAGGTTCCTATCTATTTTCGATCTAGGATTATTTCCCCATGTGTCTTTGGGATGAGGCATAGGTGTCTCTTAGAAAGTGGTGTGGTAGTTGTGGCCCAGGTGTCTGCAGGAGAGGTTATGGGTGGTTTGAGGTGTAGGTGAGTGCATAAAGGTTGTGACAACAGGACTATGTATGGGATGGGTGGTAGCATTAAGACGTTATCTATTAGGAATGACTATCTTTTCAGTGGGAATGTAGTGCGGGGAACCCAAATATCGATGTGCATATACTATTAATTTACTTATTTATAATTATTTGGTGATTGTTCCTTAGTGAGGATGGGATGGTTAGTATTTGTTGGTAGGATTTTTGAGGTTCTAATATTTTCTCACTGGGACTTGGGGGTCATTATCTCCCCTTCAGTTGGATGAATGTAGGGTGTGGAACTTTTCTATCCCTTCCCTCATCTCAAAGATGGTGCATCTTGACAAAATGGTATCAAAAGGGAAGGTTTTGGGAGTTTTAGGAATAGGATGGAGTTTAGAGTTAGGCAGAGTGAGTTTTTCATGGGATGGTAGGAAAACAATGTTAGGAAATCATGGTGCGTGAGATATGATAGGGAAGATCGGATAAGAAAAGCGATTTTGGCCCCCCTAATATGATGCAAGGACTTTGGACCCTTGGAATGACCAATTGAGGCTACACCAATTTCAGGGTAGAGACCCAGGGAAATATACATGCATCATAATGTATTTTATGTCTTTTGTGTTTTGGGATATTAAAATAAATGAATAGTTAAAACAAAATTTAAATAAATTTCCCATACTACTCGACCATAATATTTCATTGTTTACTTTTTCAACTTTGGAAGCCATACGTTTCCCCCCATGTGGTAAGAGAAGTTCATGCCCAAAAGTTTGACCTGATTGATAAGCATGGTGTCAATTGAGAAGAAAAAGATGACCATTAGCAGAAGATGTTGTGGGACTTCTAGCAGCAGACTCCAGGTAAGTACAAGGGAAGTGTCTCAAAAATGGAGATAGAAAGTTGGATCGAGGAGATGGTGATCTCTTTCAACTTAAATGAGGCTTTGACATAGTACTCGGTTCCTCTAGTAGTAATCTAGATATAATGAGTAGTGCATCAGTAGAGTACACATTATCTCGAGTATAGGAATGGAATTATGGTCTCATTTGCTGAAAATGAATGTGTGTTTCGAGCGAAATTCCATTCTTCCACAATGATGGCTTAGAAGAGGTAGGAGAAACTCTCCCTCCCATAGGGGAGTATTTCAATGAGGGAACTAGTGATCAAGTACAAGGATCTCCTAAAATTCACACCAGCTCTCTTCCCAGATGAGTAGTCCTAAGCGAGACAATTAGAGGATTCACTACAACATTCTCTTATGTTTTTCGTTAATACATTCATCATACCGACATACTTAGAGGTTCATAAGAAGGTTGAGGTAGTGGAGAGAATTCACTCACTTAGAGGTGTGCCGCATGAGGGGATCCAACTGAGTTTTACAAAATGTAATGTTTTCAGCAGCCTGTCTCCAACGTTTGGAAATTCTAGGTTTCGATCATCATGGAATATGCCTCATCATTTCTAGTAATGATCCCCTTGTCTGTGCCCTTTCCTTTTGGTCCAAGGAACATGGTTTTTTATTTGTGGAGGCCATGGACATCTTTGGAACTAGTTCCTAGTATGAACATCGTATAGTGGATATGGATAGGTTCAAAGCCGACCTCAGTAGCATCAGTTTCATGTTGGGCCCTTCCAGTAGTAAGGGAAGCAAGATCCCGCTCCACAAAGGGAAGATGATTCTGGGGAAGGCCGACCAGATGTCACTTCATAGGTAACCTGACCAGGGCATGGTTAGGGAGACATTCGATAGCTAGGAGGCAGGAGAGCTGGGTGTGGGAAGTTGTACACCTCAGAAGTAGTAGTTCTAGTAGATCCAGAGGTTTTCTGAGGTACAATTACTAATTTTAGTACCCTTGTGCATCACATGGTTGATTTAGGAGCTTCACACTATTTTTTTCACCCAGTATATCCTATTCCCTTGGTCAATACATAGAAATACTTCACATTTCTGTAGTGTTCTATATGATAGTTAGAGGTCAGATGAGTCTGTTTATGGATTGTCGAGGTTCTGGACTGATGAAGGGGATGCATCAGTACAGTGGGATAATCTTGTTCTACATATTGAACCATTTAAATGTCATTTTAGGCATCAAATGGTTTTTTCTATGCCAAATATTATATAATTCTTCCAGAGAAGACTCTCATTCTTAGAAATGGTCATCAAACGTGTATCTTTCGTTGGCGAGCGATTTTTTCAGGAGGGTGGCCAGAATGTGGAGCTTCGTCTTACTTGGGTAGATGAGTTGTTAGTAGGATCAATAGATATGGTGATGGTGGAAATTTTGGAGGTTTTCTGTGAGTTATTGGATGTCGTCATTGAATAGGTTATAACACTACCCCTTGATGTGACATTGAGTTCAGAATGTACATGGAACCTGGTTACCATCTGATTTCGATGGATCCCTATCAAATGGGGACTTCTGAGTTGCATGAGTTGTGAATTCTAGTAAATGACCTGAGGAATAAGGGTTTTATCTGGCCAAGTGTGTCACCCTGGGGTGCTCTAGACTTGTTCACGAAAAATGCGGATGGTGTTCAAAGACTTTGCATAGACTACCAAAGACTCAATCAGGTTATATTCAATAACCGTTACACCCTTATGAGAAACAATGATCATTTTGACCAGTTAAAGGGGGGGGGTTTGGTTCTCTATGATCGATCTATGGTATGGATATAACTAGTTGAGGGAAATGGATGCTGACATCTTGAAGAATACTTTCATATGCAGGTATGAGAACTTCGAGTTTGTGGCCTTTCCCTTCAGTGTCACGAATCCAATAGATGTGTTCTTGGGGATCATTAAATAACTCTTCCATGAGTACATGGACCAGTTCAATGTTGTGTTCATCGATGATATCCTGATCTACTCGAGGTTAGAGGAGGGGCACAACTGGCATATGAGGAATGTCTTGAACGTCCCCCGAAGCTTCCATATCTACATAATGTTGTCCAATTAAATGTTTTGGAAGCAATAGGTGCACTTCCTTGGACATGTGGTGTCTCAGAAAGGGATAGAAGTGGATCATCAAAGGATTAAGTGGTTGTGTCTTGGTGTGAACCCCAGAATGCGGTGGCCTTTTTAGCATCCGGGATGTGGTGGGATATTATCAGAGGTTCCTACACTACTACTCTTCAGTTGCTGCTCCAGGAATAGTTCTGACAAGAAAATACCAGCCATTTATTTGGAGTGAGCAGTGCTAAGTATCTTTCGTCTATCTAAATGAGTAGTTGTTCAATGCCACAGTGCAAAGGATTCTAGAAGAATATGTGATTTTTGATGTTTTCAGTAATGCTTCTGGCCTAGGCTAGGGATCTGTGCTGATGTAGCATCCAGGAGTAATCTCTTATGAGCCTAGGAAGTTATTTAATAATGAAAGTAATTATGCCACCCATGATCTAGATCATGAACTGGTCATGTTCATACTGAATTTGGGGTGGAATTACCTCATTGGGGAGAGATTTTTCATCTTCACAGATCTCAAGAGCTTGAGGTATGTCTTTTTCTAATAAGGCATGAACTTGTGGCAGTGAAGGTGGGTAGATTTCTTCCAAGACTATGATTTGGATATCTCTTACAACCCAGGAAAGGGGAATGTTGTGTTCTATGTCTTGAGAAGGAAGTCACAAAAAGTGGTAGTTCAATAACGCAATCATTCATGGGAGAAAATGGAGGAGATAGTCTCTTAGTATCTGGATGGTGAGGAGGATAGTGGAAGAGGCTATTGGTTTTAGATGATAGTGAATTCTTCCTTGGTCTAATGGTTTGAAAAGTCTTAGTGGGGAGACTTAGAGACTGAGGTAATATGTGATCTTGTTGTCCAAGGTGATTCTATGGAAGGGTCTTCAGAGGATAATTATAACCAAATTCTATTGTATGGGAATCTATTCATTATAGTGGAAATGCATGGGGGAGTTCTCTGTGAGTTCCATAGGTCATCATCAGCAGTGCATCTGAGAGTCTATAAGATATATCGAGTCCTAAGGTAATGGTTTTTGTGTCCTGGGGTGAAGCAGGAAGTGGAAGAGATTGATGAAAGATTCATGGTGTTCTTGTAGGTGAAGGCTGATCCCCATGGTCATGGCGGTCTAGTGCAGCCCTTGGATGTTCTCGAGTGGAATTGTTATGAAATTTTGTGGGATTTCTTAACAGGTTTACCCATAGCTCTGGGATTATATGATTCCATATGGGTAGTAGTGGACTGGTTGACAATGTCAGCTTACTTCCACGAAATCAAGTAGTCAAGAATAGTAGATACCTTAACAAATTGGTACGTAGGGTAAGTGGTGAGACTACATGGAGTTCCAAGATCCATCATCTTGAATCAAGATGAACTGTTTATCTCACGATTGTGGAAGGGATTGCAACATGATTTTGGAACCCAGTAATTCATCAGCAGTTCATGGCACCATTAGATGGATAGGTAGACAGAGAAAACCATCCAGCCATTAGGGATTGTTCTACGTAGATTTGTATTTTAATTCAATGAATCATGGGTACGATACTTTCCCCGAGTATAGTTTTCATACAATAATATATATCATTATACCATTGGCATGGAACTATTCAAATACTTTTACATAAGATTGTGTTGTTCACCTGTGTGCTGGAGATAGGGGAAAAACCTTTCTTAGACCAGACATAGGGCGGAGCATGACGGAGAAGGTCCATCTTGAGGATGAGAGGATGAAGGCGGCATTGGATCGTCAGAATTTGAATAATGATCATAGTAGGAGGCATTTTTTATTCATGTTTAGTACCACATGTTCGTAATGTAATTTCCCTAGTGTGGATAGTAGATGTTTGACATAGGAAAAAGCTTTCTTCCAAGTTCGTTGGACTATTTGATGTGTTCGGACATGTTGGCGAGGTAGAATTTCAGTTGGTGGTGCCACTACTATTGGAGAAGATCCACGACATATTCCATGTTTATTAGCTCCGTCGATATCTACACAATGACTCCAATTTCCTTGATAGGGGAGAGATGGATATCATGGATGATGTAATGTTCATAGAGAGACCAAGAAGAATCAAGGATCGTGAAGAGAAGGTATTTATTGGATGTAACATTCCTTTGGATCCTGTGTTTTAGGGGCATGACGGCCTCAAGGAGAGTGCGTGCGAGTTGGACGAAGAAATGTGTGACCAGTAACCAGATATTTTCTTAGGGTTTCTCTTGTGTTTTGCTTTTTTCCTTGTTTATGATGTAATATTTTACCTCGTATGTTGTATGATAATTTTTTTCAATGTTATTTTATTTTGTGTGAGAGATCCTAACTATGGGAAGGATAGAACCTGATACCTAATCAAGATGTATTAATGTGGATGTGATTAAACCCACATGGGAAAGACTGTTCCACCCATAGAGTAAAACATCTTGATATGGGGGGCTCCATAATCCATGTGTCTAGATGGTGCGACCATTGGAGTTTGTGTGGTTGTTTGGGGTAGTGTAGTGGTTGTGCATCTACATTTGTTCAGGTGATAGATGAAAAATATGTTTTCTAGGATCTTGAGGTTTTAAATCCATCTTTAGAATAAGACAAGGATGTTTTTTTACTGAGAGGTATCTTAATGGATAGTTGTTTGGACCACTTTTCTTCAGGGATAGTTTTGAAATTCTTAGGGACATTAATAGTTTGAGATGTATATAATATAATTACCCAAATTTACCCAGGACCATACATTTTAAAAATCCAGTGTTTGAGGTGTTATGGTATCCATTTGTGGCTTACGTCATGAGTTTTATAAATTTCAAGTTTTCACATTGGCGTGTTAGTCCATCAGAATGTCAGGGCATCAGCATTGGTGAATGAGGTGTGTCGGCATCGATGAGTCAAGGGTTTCAGAATCAGTGAGTCAGGTGTGTCTACATTGGTGAGTTAGGTTTGTTCACCTCGGCGAGTTAGGTTTTTCCGCATTGGTGAGTCAGGTGCGTTAGCATCAGCAGGTCGTGGCATCAATTTTTTGTTGTATCATTAGTTCATGGCATGGGTAGCTCAGCATTGATGACCCATCCATCAATGAATCACTTGAAAGTTTCTCACTTTATCATAGTTTTCTAGTTTTACCCCTATTATGTTTTATTTGACGTAAACCATTTTTCATGGCTTCCTCTTGCGTTTTAAGGGTATTTTAAGGGTATTAATTATTTTTTAAATACCCTAACTTCCCTTGAAATTAGAGATACCAAAACTGCATGATCTAGACCATGATCCCATGATTAATGTCTTTTAAAACTATTCTTCATTTAAAATATGATTTGGATCATAAAATCTGGGCTCTTCCCTTCCTTGGGTGTTTTCCTTTTCTCATTGGTGCATCGAGAACCTTCCTCCCAAGACAATTCATTCGCCTGTGCTACAACCCCTACTCATTTTTATTTGATTTCATCCACTCTACTCACAAGAACCTTGTTTTTGGCGCATGGAGGAAAATAGGTCCTCTAATAATATTTAGGGATTCCATGTGTGCCTCTTTAATTGAGAATCATGCAGGGTGGGCGTACTAGTGATTTTATATGAGGAACTGTAGAATAATTTTCTTAAAATGAGAAATAAATGATAATTAAATATGATCCAAAGGCAATAGGGAAAACAATAATTGGAAGATAGTGGTTTTATTTTGATCGCCTGCTTTATTTTTTGTCTTTGTTTCTTTTATGGATTGTTGTGGCTATAAATCGTTCTAAAAATCATGTCCATTACTGGTACTTTCAAGTGAACTTGTGATGTTCTATTTTGTTAAGATGTTTAATAATAGTCCATAAAATGAAAAACAATTTAAACCTCAGATACTTTCTTAAATAAATGAATTCCACAGGATCAACCCTATTGTGTGATCACCCTAGTTATAATTAAGTGTAATTAAATAAACTCTAATGGTTAAATCTGAACATATACATATCTTGTTGATATGTGTGGTTGAGTGATCCGTTCTATGGATATTTGTAAACTTGTGTGAGTTGTGTGGTGCTACTCTTGGGATAACGGTTTTGGATACAAATAATGGAAGAGGAGTGGTCCTTGTGAGAAGGGTGTGGTATTAGTGTAAAATGGGTCTGTGGTCAATGCCAGTTTCTGTGGGATTCTACCTGGGGTAGTATAGAGGCTGATTTTGCTTCTCTGTATAAGAGATTGATTGATTGTGTAATTAATGAACTTGTAGGCATATGAACTTTCTTTGTTGTGTTTTTTTCATGGAGAAAAATTGGGAAGTGGTACTTCCCTATGGATATGGACTTGCTGTGCAGTGGGACTACCAAAAATATTGTTTTGTGCTGTAGTGTAGTTGGATTGGAGTTATGTTTTTCTTTGTTAGTGTTATGTGGCCTTTAGCCTTTTTATAATGGTAGTAGATTTGTTTCTTGTTAGTTTCCCTAGTTAGTGCTGAAAAAAATTAATGTTATCCCCTTAATTAATAAATGGAAAGAGGTTAAATGTAAATGAATTAGGATGGGGTTTTATTGTGGCTATTTGTGTGGTTGTGCATATAGGGGGAACAACAAATTGTGTTTTGTGTGGGATGGTTGCTTTTTTGGAAACCCATATGTTGGTATGAGTGTTTTTTTACCTATATATATATATAGTAGTTATATTGATTTTTATATGGACCCTACCCTTAATGAGAACTATGTTCCAAAAAAATATTTCATGGGAGAGGGTGTCTTTCCCAAAATCTCGGTGTGAGGATGGATGGATGATTACTGCCTTTCTTCCTCTAACCCTATTTTAGGATCTTACCACTCTATAATATATAGGCATGCTTTAATGGATTGAGGCTTACTGTAGTCCATGATTCTTCAGGCAAGGATTTATTGTAGATAAGAGGCCTATATGTTTCCCAGATAATGTTTTTTCCTAAGCTCCTTCCAAAAGAAGCCCATGTGTCTTCTTGTGAGTTGTTTGGTTGTTTTATCTGAGGTTTATATCAGCATGGTTTTGTGTGGTTTGATTCCCAAGAGAGTAATAGAAGGTTGGGGTAGTGGGACTGTGTATGGGAAGAGTGGTAATATCAAGATATTGAAAATTAGGAATTAGTATCTAGCCAGTTGGAAAGTGGCGTGGGGTGGCAAAATTTCAATGTTCATATACTATTACTTTACACGACTTGCGTTATTTGGTGAGTGTACCTTGGTGAGAAAGGGATAGTTTGTATTCTGTGGTAGGTGGTTTGAGGTTACTATTTTCTCATAGGGACTCTGGGGTCATTATCTCTCCTTCATCTTGAGGAAGGATGGGTGTGGCACTTTTTTGTCCCATCCCTCCTCTTGAAGAAGGATAGTACTGACTAATTCATTAGTTTTATAGATCATACACAATCATTAATCATTATAATGATTTTATTTAAGTGATATGATGTAAAAAAACATGTAAAAAACATGATAGAATATTGAAGGAACCATAAAGGGCACTTAGAGATTTCTTGAAATTCTTTTTCAACACATGGATTGTTGTTCCTGAATACTATAATTTAACATAAGGATGATAGGATGGAACGGATGTGTTAATAAACCTTTTTTTATCATTATCTAGCTAGTTCATATTTGCTTACAAGTCATTGGTTTAGCTCCACCATGTCAGTGATGTCAGAAAAATGAATTTCATGGTCCAACATGCCATTGACCCAATAGTGGTGGTGTCATTGCTACTTGGTGGATGAAGGTAGTGTTCATGGACTTTTGAGTGGTCCACCAGTGACATAGTGGATGGTACATGGAATTATATTGCATCAAGGAATCATCTCCAAGATATTGTTTAATAATTTTAAAAATAATTTTAATTTTGTCATCATGACCATCAGTACCGCTAAAAATGCCATAGTGTTCCAAAAGCATTTAAAATATATAATGGGATCCATTAATGGCCTGGTAATCTAACCATATTAATAATTCACTTTTTTTAACACGTTCTAGTCGCCATTATTTTCTCAAGTGATCACCATTGCTAATTTTTCTCTCTTACTATCAAGACACTAATCTTAATTATAAAAATATTCTACCTCCACCATATTTGTCATTCCCCTTAGTGGTTATTCTTATTAATTTTATAGAATTAGGGATGGTGAAAAATAAAAATTCTTCTATTAATCATATGTTCTTTATATTTCTTCAATAATTTTTTGTAACATACATTAAATATAGCGTTCGTGGTTTCTTTCAATAAATGATAAAATTCAAAGGAATTTTTCTCATTGAGGTTTATGGGTATACTTTTTAAAAATATAGGATTTATTATATTTTTTATAAAAATTTAAAAATTGATGGTGTTTGGTTATCAAGTATGTTGTTGAATTCAATGATCTAATACATTAAATACATAAGACATTAATGTGATAGAAATTTGATCTCTCTTTAAGAGATTCTGAAACATCATTACTATTTTTTGTTATGTATTATATTTACATATCATTTTTTATTTTTTAATTTAATTTATTTAATTAATCAATTTTTGAATCCATAAATACACTTAATTATTCAATTTAAAACCAATTTGTTTTATTCTTCATGTTATATAAACATATATAGTTATATCAGTATGCATTCTACTTCATTATGAATTATAAATTGATCTCCTAAAATTCTTCTAAACGTTTTAATTATATCAATTATTTCATAAAATATTCTCTAGTATATATTTTAAATTATTATTTCCTTTAAATATTTAATGTTAATTATCCTCTTACATTTCACACTACTCTGAACAAAAATATATTACTGGGATTCTCCAATGAAACCACTGGTCTCACATTCTTGGTCTCAATAGACAAGCCCTCTTTTGATATGATATACCAAAAGAAGTGTACCTGGTCAATATAAAAAATGAATCTTTTGGATCTTAGCATAAATCATATTCTCCCACAGTGTATCCAAAATGGTTTCCATGTTCGTTTTGTTCTATACATAAAGATGAGAATAGAAATGGAAATCATCCATAAATACCTCCATGGGGAATCTAGGTATAGATGGAAAACACTATTCATTACATCCGTAAACATTGGGGTGAATTTTCATTGATGAAGGATGTGAATAAATACTCAATGTGGTTATATAATCCAAAAATATATATACATTAAAGGGTCCCAGCCACGACTGCTGTTAAGATGAAATGGATTTTACCTTGTGGAAGAATCAAGAAAACCTATGTGGATCATTATATCATCAATATTGGGATGTGGATGAGTATTTTTAATATTCATATGATCCATCCATCAATAATCCACAAAAATCCATAAACTAATGTTATCCTTCTTAGTAAAGATGATAGGAGTACCCCATGTGTATGAACATGGTTGGATAAGCCGCAAAGTCACCATTTACTCTAGTTCTCTCTTCAAGGAACAAAGATCATTAAAAGACATGTGATATAACAAAATATAAATTATAGTTACACCTATTATAATATGGATATTAAACTCCACATCCCTCATTGGTGAAAATCAGGAGAATTCATCAGGGTAAAGGGAAACACAATCATCTAGCACTGGAGGGTATACTTCCATCCACTCCCATCCATTATCCAACATAAGGCTAAAAACCTAGAATGAAACCCCAATGAGCATATGTGAATCATCAAATTATTATGTACGATGCACATCCAACTCTCCCGTCTAAACCTGACTAAAACCTTTTGTTGATAAAAAGATAACATTTCATATATATAAATTTATTTGATCTTGAAAGGAACAAAAATAATATTTCACCAAATTAATTCAAACTGATTCATATCTGGTATGAAAAAGTTCCACTGAAACTGGTAACATATGATATCATTATAACAGAACATATAATGACAGACTCTTTCATAATGGAATCCAAACATGGTTTTGATAAACATCACCCCATATATTTATTTGATATAAAATCCAAAACTTTCTATAACCTGAGTGTAACTAAATGAATATGAATCCCATATGTAAAAAATATCATATGTTAATGTTAAAACCACAAAAAATTTACCACTCATGGTAGAAGGACCAATATCTCAATTTGTAGTAGTAGTATTCACTGTATAAATCTACCCTAAATCTCACGTCTACTTCTCATCCAGATTATTTTGGACAATGCTACCCTGCTATCATGACTAACATTGACTATGACATCCCCTAACACTACATAGAACATTCAAATTAGTCAAACTCCAATTATATTCTAGATATAGAGGTGGATGCCCAATTACAAATATGTTAACGAGACCATTATCCATATTATTGGGTTCTTTTAATGTTTTCCCGCAAAAAAAATTAGCCTAAGAAAATCCACCAATATTATCAACACCTTAATAGAGGCCTCACATAGTTCCAACAGTACTGACCCGCCCGACCTTAATTTTAACACAAGACCACGATGTCTCCCTAGCTAGTATATCTTCTACAAATATAATGATACGGTTCATTGCAACACTTCCTATTAATAGAATATCTAGTGGTAACATGTGTTGCATTTCCATTAACATCATCCCCTCTTAGATTCAACTAAAAAATAAAATCATGAATCATTATTTAAAGACCTATGGGCTTAAAGAAAATTCTCGCAAGTTCCTTTATCTCTTTACTAATTCCATCTAGCGGTGTCTTTCTCGTGTGACGTCTTCCCCATCCATAGAAAAATAAAACTATTATAACATAGTAAATCAATAATCATACATTATTATTGATAAAATCCCTTCCTAAAAATTCATGAATTATCAATCCATATTAACCTATAGATTCTCAGTGAAAAATAGTTAAAAACTAGTCTATAAATTATCTTAATCCATACCCACATTATAATAATCCTAAATCACATAATAATTCAAAACAAAATTCACGAACATAATGAATATAAGTTCCAAACTTCACACTCTTCTCTTGTGGTGTCTCTGTATGATCGAATCTAGTATGCATAGACTCAAAACCAGTCCTGACTAATAAGGGCCATACTTTTTTAGGAAAATAGGTTGATACAATAATTGAAATATCCATGTCAACATATACATAAGCTGTAGAGCTCGGGGGTAATCTCTCTCCATACCCGTTCTTGGTGACACTGGTGTGTTGATACTCTATACATCGAGGTCATGAATTCAAGTCCCCTCTTAGAATATAGTTGGTGGAAAATGATGAGTTATTTAACTAAAATAACAAAATAAAAACTAAAAAAATATTACATAAACAATTCATAATTTCACAGTATATGTATAGAAGTAAATAACACCATATCATAAAATTAAAACCTTGAAAATCTTGCTAGACCCATCTATACACACTAGGGACATGTCACACTTAGAAGGTAACCTCATGTCATTAAGATTGTTCAAATAACATTCCATTGAAATTTTATGAGATAAAAAATATGATAAGTTTCTTACTAAAAATTTATTTAACAAAAACAACCATATAAATTAATCAAAAACTCACAAATCATTCAAATGTAGATTCTTATATTTATACCATTTCATTAAATTTTCAAATATCAATTCCATACTCTATTTATTTGATGTTCCAATCACATGTAAAATAGGAAATCAAACATCAAGTGGTTCTCGGAACCCTAATTAACTACAAATAATAAATGATGTAATTATATGGTCATAATGATAGATATTTATTCATTTTGATGTTGGTTATTGAGTGTAATACCATTAAGATATGCTGAAAATCATTTTTTATGTTAATAATAATACATTAAAAAACCATCCAAATTTAACTACAAAGCAACTAAGGAATGTAATCAATTAATGCCTGGAAATGGATTAAAAAGTAATATTTTTCTATTATAATGCATAAAATCATGTAATAATTCCATACCTACTTGAATGTGAAGTCTATTAATCTGTAACACCATAATAAATGCATCACTCACGGTGAATATGGACAAATAATGATACTAATTTAGAGGAATAGAAAATTCTTCCCAGGGCACAATAATTTTCAATCATACATGGGTTATCTAACCTTATAAAAAATTTCCTAACTATATCCTAACACATAAAATTCATATTTCTACTAGGGTAAAATATTAAATTAAATTAAATGATAAATAATACCATTTTGAAACACCGAGACCGATAAACAAAAAAACTGGTTCACTGAGCCTGTACACCCCATGGCCTCAAATTTTCATTCCTTTTGAAAAAGTATTCTATCATACAATATGGTTCGATAGGTGATATGGTAGTAATAATATAACCTCTAGTTATAATCACATAGAATTGAAAAATAGGATACATCATATACATTGAATCCATATAAAATAAATAGGTATTAAGTTCAGTGTTAAGACCCTGCAAATAAAATACTTATTTCACACAACAAAATAGGAAGAACTATACAATATTAAATTAAATTATAATTGGTCTCAAATGTAAACAAAATTGAAAATACCTATCTAATAAAAAATCTTAAATTGACGATGTAAGAACCGAGATCTTCTTTTCGGAATGTTTTTCTTTTTCCTGGTGTTTTTGAGAAAAGAGGAGTTTCTGAAAATTTTTCAAGTACATGCCATGAAAATTATAAGTACACGCCGTGTACTTCCTTTCTACTAAAGGAATTGTGTTGGCCGTGTAGGGTACTCACACACTACCATGTAATGGGGTTGGGAGACCACTTAAAGCGGAGTACGGAAAAGGTGAGTACATGTCGTGTACTCCGAAAGTACACGCCAAGTATTTTGTTTTTTATTAAATGCACCGGGGTTGCGTCTAATCGCTGGAAACATCTCCCTTTAGGTCTCATTCGGCCGAGATCTCCCAAATAGCTTCAGATCTTTGACGAAACCCCAATCTATCGTCTGTCCTCTTGATCAAACTCTACCAATTGTGTTAGAATTGCATCTATGAGTTCTCTCTTCTACTGGAACTTCGTTTCATGATTTCTATTCTTTTCTATGTTATCATGGATTGAATGTATTATACGTATTCATAGATCTACAACATTCTAAGGGGATTCATGGCTTATTGTCCAAGTATAGTGATCTCTTAATGCCAAGGTGGGAGGTTTGTGCCTTTCTGTAGAAATTCTTTGAGTATTATGTGAAAAATCCACCGATACCCTAGAACGGGGTGTTGCATGTTTACTGTTTTCCCCCTGTTGTTTTCCTGATTTTCATGTATGCTTGAGTATAGGTTATTGATTGTGAATAGAGTAGTTTTTTTTGCTTTGGATGTTTTCCCAATCATGTATTGCATGTATTGTCCTTGGGGTCTAGTTTTCTTGTTGGATGATATTAACTTTCCCATGACAAGTGTTGTAGGATGGTGTGACTTTTTCTCTGATATGATGTTATGCTATAGAATTCTAGCCAATTAGTTCTTGATGATTACTTTGTCTATTACGCAATGCTATTCTTGCTGGTTTTACATAGGGCTATGAGAACCTAGTGTAATAGAGCATAGCGAGAATGGACATTAGCACTTCCCCTGAGTGTCTTTATAATTTACGATGTGAGACCATATGGGGAATTGACGTTGAGTGCTTCCTCAGAGAATATGTAGTTCCTCAATTCTATCCATAGAGGGAATGTGATGTAAGTTCTTCCCTAGAGCACCTTTAGTACTGATACAAGACTATAGGGGGGAATTGATGTTGAGTTCTTCCTCAGATATTCTATAATTTAGCTGAAATAGAGGGGTGAGACTGTGTGTGCTTCCTAGAGGGTCGCTTGCATCTAAAAGGTAGGACATGAGGGGATAGGCTATGAGAACGTCTAAGAGGGTTACCTGTTTGTGTTATCTTCTTTATTTAGCAGTTGCTTGATTTTTGGACTTTGGATTGTTTACTTCTGAGTACTTCCATGTCTACTAATTTTTGTACTTTTACCTACTATATATTCCCTAACAGTTAGGCACAAATTTTCAGGTGGTTTCCTACCAGGATTTTGTCTCACACCCTATTTTTGTCATGATATTGGCCCCAAATAGATTATATTGTTTTTGGTATAGATAAGGGAAAGTGTACTTCTACTTCAGGTTCTTGATTGTTGTGGAGCTGGAGAGCATGGGACCAAGACTTGGATTGAGATGATGAGAAGATTATCTGCTTTCATTTTCACTTTGTTTAGAACTATTTTATTTCAGCATTGTGACTTGTTAGGTTGTTTTCCTAGACATATATATATCATGAATCATTTATATATATATCTGCTCTAGTTGTTTCCTTTATCAGTCTTCTCGTGTTAATATTGTTTGGTATTTACTGCTTCCTCTATTGTATATTGGTTTATCTTCTACTGTTTTACTCTTCCAATGAGGGTATATTTTCCCCACTATCACACCCAGGACCCTTCCTGCATGTTGGCAGGCTATAGTATCGAGGAAATGTTCTTCAGGCCATGTGACCAAATGGGCACAGGGAGCCTCTTGGTGGCATCTGAAACCGGGATGTTACAAAGTTGTATCAATGATTTTCTTTTCTCTTGAATTACTATTTAGAGCCTTTAGGTAGTGATAGGAAGAAATGGGTACTTGGTAATAAGTTTTTCCTGGGAGTATCTCAACCACATACCGGGAAAAATACAACCTACCTCGTTTATTGAAGTTCTCTCTGGTTTTAAAATTTTACTTTTGATTTGATTTCACCATTGAGTGATTCACATGTTTTGTATTGTTAGCATTGCTGTTATTGAGGTTTTATTTCTATTTCAACCCGATGAGATGAGGGTGTGCCATCCCATGCATCATATAGTCACCTTCTAGAAATCACATTTCATGCATTCTTGCCATGTCATCTATGATGCATTAGCAATTTCATGTTGTTGTGATAGATGTTTTGTAGAATATTCATGATGTTGTGATAGATTCCATGATAAAAATATCTGCTTCTTGTTAGAGCATTGATTATGTAAGATTTTATTTGAATGAAATCCAAGCATTGGTTTGTGAGGTGTTATGGGCCCTCATGGACTGGAATATGCTGGATCATTGACTTGTTTAGCTTGTTTATAACTTTTTTGAGATGCCAAACATTGATTCGAGGTGAGTATGGGCCCTCACAGATCGGAATTTGGCACTCTCAATGCATCTTTCAGTGTTTTCTGGTTTCCAGGGTAATTCATGAGGCTTACTGTCTGGAAAAACCTAGAATATGCATCGTGTAACATTAAGTACATGCCATGTGTTCTTCTGTATGGGAAGAAACAGTTTTTCTTAAGTACACTCTGTATACTTTATGCACACTCCATGTAGTCTATAACCATGTCACTGGCCATGTGCGTAGAGACACGGGATGGAGAAAGGATGGTAAAAACATGCCATGTGTTAGTTTTGCAGGCCGTGTAATGTAAACCTAGGAGTCCATCCATGTAGTTAACAACACGGTCAGTGGAGTCTCTTCTAATACATGTTGGGTCCACCTTGAACATGTTGGGTAGTCTGACCTAGGTACCTGGTAGTGTCACAAACAACATGGCTTGGTACCATCCTTTCTTATACAAACCATGTATTCTTAGAACTTGTTGTATAGTGTCAGTCATGTAGCCAGCCATGTAGCTAACCGCATGGTTTGTTGGGAGTTTTTAGTACATGACATGTCCGTCTGGAAAACGACGTGTTGTGTGAACTAGGTACACCTTTCATGTCACTGACAACACGGGCCAGGTGAAGCTTGTCTAGTACATGCCTTGTCTGCCTTGAACACACCATGTTTTCTTGTTATAGGTGAGTCATGTGGCTTAAACATGTAGAAAGACCCGGGCAGGGGGAGAGGATTCAGGTACACACCGTGTGTCAGAATAATATGTTGTGTGTTTGGGGTGTTACACGACCAGAATTTCCAAAAGTACAACCCAAGTAAATGACTTAAGGGAAAACTCTGTTTAGTCTTTATACATGTTGGTAAGTCATGTTTTGTAGATTTTGAATTTTTTTCTTTCTCTTATTCCCTTTTTACACTCCTAGTTATATGTCCTTGAGAAAGTTGATCTAATTTTTTCATTTTACCTTGCTGAGTCATGGAACCAAGACATCCTCTTGTTGTATGCCAGTTTCTAGGCGGTGATTAGACGCTAGATATGGCTAATCAGGGACTTCCATCATATACTTCTATTATGCCAGTCTTGGCACCAGCCGTTATACCTAACACAGGAGCTGATGCTCAGTCAGGGAAGGCTTCATGAGGATGATGCAGACCTTCTAGGGATCTCGTCCTCCTACCATGTAACGCCTCGGCCCCAAAGTTACCCAGAGTTAGTGCATTATAACGTAACATTTTCATGATCACAAAAGATCACGTCTCGAAAGACCGATTAGTTTAGTTGCCTTGGAATCACTAGATACAGTCATAAAGTTTACATTACATCATAAAGTGAAAAATACAACAACATCTTGTCTCCACACTCATATCCCCTTATAATATCCCTGCAGGTCATTCATAAAATACTTCTTCACATCCAGGGAAAAATAAAACATAGAAAGGAGTGAGCTCGGATGCCCAGTAAGTATAATAATATAGCGAAAACTATCATAAATAAGTATAAACATTTATATCAATGTATGACTAAAACAAAATCCTTTTAAACTTGAACTTCATAATAATATTGAAGAAATACAATTAAATAATTCCATTTACTTATTCACATCGATATTATACTACTCTAATTATAACATGAAATATCAATAACCACTTTCATAATGATGGAATGCATAATTCCAGACTATCATAACCACATAGTCAAGGCCTTGTGACAAGACTACAAATAATATTTTTTCAAGGACTTGTACCAAGACACTAGTTTATCTCATGAGATCTACCGATGCATCGAGAAGCTATTGCGGGATCCACCCGTTAATTATTAAGTCCAATGCATTCCTCATATGAACAGGTTTAAACATAACATAAACATTCGTATTAAAACTAGCATAAGATTTTTCAATACTTCCTCTATAAACAATGAATTGTATAAAAATAACACATCCACAGTCAAACATATCACAAAAATTTCAAGAAAATATGGATGTTTTGTATCATAATAAATCAACATCAAATAAGCTTAAAATCCATCAAAGGATGTTGACATAGATGAAATCAAAACTATTTGAGAGAAATATCTCTTTTTTGAAATCATTTATATGTCGCATAATTATAAAATAAAACATTTAATTTTAAAATATCCTTATAATATTGTAAGGGATGTTTTGACAATTTTACAATTGTGTAAAGTAGCTTCACCCACCGTATAAATTAAAAAAAAGACATTCTTACCTTAATTTTGTCGAAAAGGTTAAAAAGGACCTTGTTTGGAAAACGACGGAAATATTTCATTATAATCTTCTTATAAAGATTCAACAAGGGTATAAATTACTTTAACCCATATTCTATAAAATATTAAGAATGATTTGAAATACATTTTTACAAAACATGGATGTGGATGATACAGAGGTCTCAGAAGATAATTACGTATAAACAACCTCAGATAATGAAGTGATTGTGAAATAAACCCTTACCTTGTACTTTTATGTGGTTGAGGGTTGGTTAACCTCCAATATAATGGTGAGATAATTGTTATTAAATTATACAAGAATAATATACATTAATATGATATCATATATGAGCTTTAAACATTGATTGTTAGTAATATATTATTATTAACATTATTTCGGGTGTTAACGGATTCATTTTCCCTTATATTATTTCCTATGTGAGACATATTTGTTATGGATGGGATTCATATTATTCATATCCAGAATAATATCATGTCTATAAAAATTATTTTTAATCATCAAATGAAATTTATTCTTGAATGGATTCGATGAGGAATGAATATCATCTTGTTCGTGGAGATGGTAATCCGTACGTACGAACGAGCGACAATATCATTCATTTGATATTAAAATAATATATAATTGGATGGTATATCGTATATACAGAATAAATAGATTTTTATATTTATTATTTACATGAATTACACATCATTATTATACCCATCCAAATAATAATGTTTTGAATAACAATTACACCACGACGTGGAGACGGTAAGCCGTACGTACGCATGTATGGTGACATTTCATTCAAAGGATGGATAGAATACTGAATATGGTTGTACCATATTTATAATAACATCATAGTATATAAAAGATATTGGCGATATAATTTTATAATGGGAATAAAAAATAAAGAATATGTTGAAGAAGAAAGGAACATGAAAGAGGGTGGTGAAAACATTACCTCTTAATTGGGTTCTTCCTTTTGATTTGATCAAAAGTGATCCATAGGATGGACTTCTGATCAAACTATGGCCTCTAGGTCGAAGTGAGGGAAGTTTAGAAAATATTTGGATAGGGTTTGGCTGAACCAAAAGGCTTTGAAGATGTAAATTCGATAGAAGGGGGATTGCCCTTTTATAAGAGGGGTGAGGGACACCTTTGGAAAAGCTAGAAATATTATTCTATAATAAATTCATATTCTTGTTTATAATGGATACAAAGAATATTATTTAAAGGTTAAGGTGGGGATGGGTTGAAATACTTTCATCCAATATATTTTAGACAGGTTTGGGTCACTATATTAACCTTATCATTTATATTTATCTCTTAGTTAAATAGTTTGACATTTACCATGTCTCTTTGTATTTTATTGTTATATAGTTAATAAACATACTATATACATCCAAGAGACCCCCAAGTGGTCATTTAATGATACATATATCATTATATATGTCTCTTGGACTATCCTAATATTTTTGGAATTGAATATCAATTAGTAAAATAATATTTGTTTTAAAAAATATATTATATGAATTTTGAAACTATTTGGTATTTGACTTTTCTGAAATTCATAACAACATGATTACATAGAAAAAAAATTATTAAATCAATACTAACATGTCATATTAGCCTATAAAAATAGTGTAATTAATAAAAGGTCTCAAATTACTTTTATTTCGGTATTTATATTATCAATTATTTTAATATTTCATTAATTAGGTACTTAATGATTCACCATTGTGTCATAAATAAATAAATTATTTAATGTATAAAAATTATAAATAAAATACCATTATGATGGAAATATTTTTAGATGTCTAATAAATATTTATAATCTAATTTATATTTTGTATAACCATATATTAAAATTGTTTTAGTTAATAAACATTGATATTAACTCTTTTAACACTTCTTTGAATTAAATAATAATAAATGTCCTAATCTAATCCAAGTGGACTTAAATGGTAATATTTTATTCCAAAAGATGTTTTTTGTAGAGATACACTTGTCCAATAGAATTATTATATGTGTTAGGGTAATATTAATATCATTTTTACCCTTAATTACCCGATTTACTTTTAACTGTGGTAAATAAAAGTAAAAAAGTTACCATTCACAAAAAAATATTTTTATCTTATTGAACCACATTTTACTCCTTAATATTAACTGTGTCTCTCCGATTTTCGAAATTCCACTAACAGAAGTGGTAAAATTGATTTTTATGTGAATTTTTAAATTCTCTTAGGAGGTGGGTAAAAGACGGTGAAAAGTTCAATAAAATTTTTATATATCTAAAATTATTCTAAACTAACTCCAATGAATTACATTGAACTTATATAGGAATTATGAATTTATTTTTCCATTAATTAAATTTAAATAAAATAAATAATTATTTTAATAAAAATTCGGTTTTAAACTATAACTCAGTGTTTTTTGACTATTCATAAAAAATTGAATGTTTTCAGAAAAATACCAAAAATTCACCCTATGCTAATTTTGATATTCCGAATCCAAAAATGAAGTCCATTGTGAAAGATAAAATTTATAAAATTTTAAAATGTGTGAATTACTATTCATAACGACTAGTTTGATTGGTTGTGGTTTGTGTTAGAACTCAAAGTTGCGTACAAC
This sequence comes from Viscum album, assembly GCA_963277665.1. Classification (NCBI taxonomy): domain Eukaryota; kingdom Viridiplantae; phylum Streptophyta; class Magnoliopsida; order Santalales; family Viscaceae; genus Viscum; species Viscum album. Next base: position 404,804,259 of record OY728129.1, on the reverse strand, counting down.
ACACACAACTGTACTATTCAAAGAGAAGCATACAGTAGAAGTTTGGGGGTTTACATTCTCACTTCCTTCAAATAATCTCATCCTCGAAATTTCTAGAATACTATGGCATGAAATGACCCAGGTGGTTCTTCATCATAAGTTCATCGGTTTCCCATGTTTCCTCTTCCATCTTATGGTTTCTCCATAGATATTTTACCAGAAGAGTCATCTGGTTTCTCAGAATTTGTTCTCTTGTATCAAAAATACTAACGGGCTCTTCACAATAAGATAGATCGGGTTCCGCTTCTAATTTCTCATAAGTATGTACATGCGTTGGTTTTGGCATGTATTTTATCAACAGTGATATGTGGAACACATCGTGAACTTTGGAGAGACTTGGTGACATTGCCAAACGGTAAGCTACATCACAAATTCATTCTAGAATTTCAAAAGGTCTGATGTACCTGGGACACAGTTTACCATTCCTACCAAAACGTATAACTCCCTTCCATAGAGATACCTTCAAGAAAACATGATCTCCTTCCTGGAATTCCAAATCCTTCCTTTGATTATTGGCATAGCTCTTCTTCCTACTTTGAGCTACTTTAATGTTGTTTTGGATTACCTTTACCTTTTCCATCATTTCCTCCATCAGTTTTGGGCCTACAAGTTTTCTTTCACCAACGTTATCCCAACAGGTTGGTATGCGACATCTCGTTCTGTATAACACTTCATATGGTACCATTTGAATACTTGAATAGAAGCTATTGTTATAGGAAAATTCATACAGAGGTAAATATTGATCCCACATACCCTGAAAGTCAAGAGAGAAAGATCTCAACATGTCTTCAAAGGTTTGAATAGTCTGTTCTGATTGTCCATATGTTTGAGGGTGGTAGGAAGTGCTCAAATGAAGTTCAGTAACCAATGACTTCTGAAGACTCTTCCAGAATAATGAAGTAAAATATGGATCACGATCAGAAACAATAGATACGGGTACTCCATGAAGTCTCACAACTTCATTAATATACAGTCTTGCTGGATGTTCAAGTGGTAGATATTCTATTATACAAAGAAAATGTGCTGACTGGGTAAGACGATCAAAAATGACCCATATTTTATCGTTCTTTCTAGGAGTGTTTGGTAGTCCTATAATAATGTCCATCATGATATTATCTCATTTCTACTCAGGTATGGGAAGATTTTTCCTGACTCCTCCAGGCTGTTGGCTTCCAGCTTTCACTTGTTGAAAAACCATACATCTGGACACAAAATCAGAAATCTTCCTCTTCATGTTGTCCCAACAAAAATGTTCCTTGAAATCCCTATACATTTTTGTGCTCCAAGGGTGTATAGAGAAATTGGAACTATGATCATCATCAAACAATTCCCTTTTTAGATCAAGTATAGCAGGAACACAAAGTCTCTTCCCAAATTTCAAAATTCTTTCTTCATACACAAAGTGTCTCAATATCCCATAATTCATAGCATTAATCTTCTTTTGAAAATATTCATCATCGATCTGAGAACATATTATTCTTTACAGTAAAGATGGGTTGGAAACCATTTGAAAAAGTATCAATGTTTCACCTTCCATGGTAATTCCTATATCCATATTCACTAGATCCATGAAAATAGGATCCCTTTCAATTCTCATCATGTTCATAACTCCATGATCCTTCCTGGTCAAACCATCTACCACCTTATTTTCCTTCCCCGGGTGGTAGTGTCTCCTGCAATCATAATCCTTGAGTAGTTCAAGGCATCCTCTTTGCCTCATGTTGAGTTCTTTCTGTGAGAAAATATACTTCAAACTCTTGTGATCAGTATAAATCTCACATTTTTTAACATATAGATAATGTATCCATATCATCAATGCAGATATTACATCAGATAACTCAAGATCATGAGTAGATAGTTTTTGCTCAGGAATTTTTAGCTGTCGTGATGCATAAGCAATAACTCTATCATTCTGCATAAGGACACAACCAAGTCCTTTCTTTGATGCATCACTATAAATAATGATCCCATTATTCCACGATGGTAGAGTCAATATAATATCATTTACTAATCACCTAATTTGTTCTTCAAAACATTCTTCACACTCTTTTGTCCAATCAAATTTAACCCCTTTACGTGTGAGCTTCGTTAACGGGTTAGCCAATCAGGCAAAATTCTGTACGAAATGCCGATAATAACCTATTAATCCAATAAAACTGCGTACCTCGGTTATACTCATTTGTTCTATCCATTCATGGATTGCTCTTATCTTAGAAGGATCAACAGAGATTCTATCATTAGAGACAATATGGTCAAGAAAAGAAATCTCCTAAGGCAAGAATTCACACTTTCTAAAATTCCCATATAATTCATGTCTTCTAAGAGTCTTCAAGATAATGCACAAGTGATTTTCATGATCTTCATAGCCTTTTGAGTATACCAAGATATCATCAAAAAATAACACCACAAAATCATCAAGATAATTAATGAAAACTCTATAAATTAGATCCATGAATACAGAGGGTGAATTATTTAATCAAAAAGGCATTACTGTAAACTCGTAATGCTCGTACCTTGTTTGAAATGTTGTTTTTAGAATGTCTTCCTTCTTCACACCAACTGATGGAATCCAGATCCAAGGTAAATATTTGAAATGTATTGGGATCCATGAAGTTGGTCGAATAAATCATCAGTGTTAGGTAGGGGATACTTGTTCTTATTTTTATAGCATTGATTTCCTTGTATTCTATACATAATATCATGGATCCATCTTTCTTCATAACAAAAAGGACAGGGGATCCCCATTGAGAAACACTATGGAAAATAAATCCCTTATTACTCAATTCCTCTAGTTGTTTCTTTAGTTCAACTAATTCCTCAGGGGCCATTCTATAAGGGGTCTTCGATATATGCCTTGAACCAGGAATTAAATCAATGGAAAACTCAATTTCTCATTCTGGTGGATGTCCAGGTAAATCTTCAGGAAACACATCAACATATTCTCCCACAATAGGTGCATCCTATATTTGAACATTCCTTTCCTTACCCGTAGTTATTTCATTCTCTTCTTCCCCAATAATTGTATTTAGTTGAGGTACTGGGGGTGGATCTAGGTAAGAATTAGGTGGTGGCGATTCTGCTCTAAAGATAAGGTGTTCCTTATCATCATCATCAAAAATCATAACCTCCTTCATCTTACAATAAATATACGCATCATGGCCCGAATTCCAATCCATACATATAATTATATCAAACTAAATCGTAGGTATGATGATGAGATCAGTAGATAAAGAACATTTATTTGCACTAATGGTTATAGATCCAAAAAACTTTGTAGCAATGATACTTCCCTTGGGAGTTTTAACTGTCAACACACTTGTTAAATAAAATTGGAAATATATAATTTTCGTAGAAAACTAGGAATATATGAAACAATGTGATAATCCAAAATCAAATAAATCATTGGATAAACATGAGGAAACCATTAAATTACCTTCCACCACATCTTTCAGATCTTCTACCTTATCAGTAGTGACAACAGAAGCATGGCCTTGATCCCTTTGCCTTTTCTGAAGTATGTTTCTCTAACGCATAGGAAATTCATTTGCATAATGTCCCATATCCTTGTAATAATAGCATTAGACATCTGTTGTAACTCCCCGGCCCCAGTTATCTAGAGGCAGGGCATTATAAAATAGCATTGTTATGATCACAAAAGATCATGTCTTGAAAGACCAATTAGTTTAGTAGCCTTGGAAAAAATAGATACATTTATAAGTCTTACATTATATAATAAAGTGAAAAACTTAAACAAAATATTGCCATCATATTCCCTCATACTATCTCTATGGGTCTTTTATAAAATACTTCTTCACATCCTGGGAAAAATAAAACATTGAAAGGGGTGAGCTCAGATGCTCAGTAAGGATAACATTATAGCGAAAACTTTCTTAAATGAACATAAACATTTAAGGCAATGCATAAAAAAAATATTCTTTTAAAATTGAAATTCAGCATAACATGGAGAAAATAAATTGAAATAATTCTATTTACTTATTCGCATGGATATTCTACTAGTTTAATAATCACATGCAATATCAATAACCACTTTCATAATGATGGAATGCATAATGTAGAACTTTAATTTCTATGTCAATGCCTCGTGCCAAGACCAAAGGTATAACTATAACCGGAACCCATCCTAGAGAGCCTATATAACCGTACTCCATCCCGGAGATCCTCTGTAACCGGACTCCAACCCGGAGTGCCTCTAATAACCGCACAACAACCCGAAGTGCCTCTAATAACCGAACACCATCCCAGAGGGTCTACTGTAACCGGACCCCAACCCAGAGGGATTACTTTTACCTGTCCCCAACCCGTAACATACTAGTCTAACACATTCATCTTATGAAGAGGATGAAATATAACATAAACATTCGTATTAAAGCTATCGTACGAAATGTCAACATTTTCTCCATAAACCGTGAATGGTATAAAAATAACACATCCACAGTAAAACATATCACAAAACCTTCAATACAATATCGAATTTTTGTATCATAATAAATCAACTTCAAATAAGCTTAAAATTTATCAAAGGATGTTGACATGGATGAAATCAAATCTAATTGAGAGAAATATCTCTTTTTTGAAATCATTGAAAAGTAACACATTTATAAAGATAGTAATTTGAAATACATTTTTGAATCAAAGTGTCCCATACCACTATGAATCTTTTGAAAACAATTATCATTTCAAAACATTCATGTTCATATAAATAAATCCTTAAAATCATTTTGATAAAATAGACATTAATTAAAAATATTTATGAAGATAAATCTTTAAAACATTTAAAAGTCACAAAATTTTAAAAGAAAAAATTTACTATGAAAGTATTCTTATAATCTTATAAGGGAAGATTCAACGATTTTATAATGGCAGAAAATAGCTGCACCCGCCGTATAAGTTAAAAAACACATTCTTACTGTAATTTTGTCGAAAAGGTTAAAGAGGACCTTGTTTGGAAAACAACGGAAAGATTCCTTTCAAAACATTTTATAAAAAGTCAAAAAAGGGTATAAATGAAATTAACTCATATTATAGTAAACAGTAAAATGTTTTGGAATACATTTTTATGAAACATGGAAGTGGATGATAAAGAAATCCCAGAAGATAATTACGTATAAACAGCCTCAGATAATGAAGAGATTGTGAAATAAACCCTTAACTTGTACTTTTCCATGGCTGAGGGTAGGTTAAACTCTTGTATAGGGGTGAAATAATTGTTATTAAATTATATATGAATCATATACATTAATATGATATCATATATGATCATTTAACATTGCTTTGTTAATAATTTCATAGTATTATTATCATTTCAGGTGTTAACTTACTCATTTTATATTATATATTTTGTTAGATAAGCCATGTTATTTATGGATTGTTTGTATCTTATTCATATCCATAATGATATCTAGTCCTTAAAAATTATTTTTAATCATCAACTAATAATTATAATTGCATGGATATGATGGGGAATGAATCTCATCGCGTTCGTGGAGATGGTAGTCCATAGGTACGTACGAGTGACAATATCATTCTTTTGATATTAAAATAATTTATAACTGGATGGTATATCATATATTCAGAATAATTATCATGTTATATTTAATATTAACATGAATTACACATCACTATTATACCCATCCAAATAATAATGTTCTGAATAACAATTACACCACGACATGGAGACGGGAAGGCGTACGTACGCACGTATGGTGACATGTCATTCAAAGGATGAATAGAATACTGAATATGATTGTACCATATTTATAATAACATCACAGTATATATAATATTCTGTATTTATTATTTTATAAGGGGAATTACAATGAATGAATATGTGGAAGAAGAAAGGAACTAGAAAGAGGGTGGTGAAAACATTACCTCTTCTTCGGATTCTTCCTTTTTATTTGATCAAAATGGCTCCTTAGGTTGGATTTGTGATCAAAATATGGCCTCTAGGTTGATGTGAGGAAAGTTCATAGAGTATTTGGGTAGTTTTGGGCCGAACCAAAACTCTTTGAATGTGTGAATTAGTCATAAGGGGGAGTTCCATTTTATAGTAGGGGTGAGAGGCACCTTTGGAAAAGCTACAAATATTATTTTATAATAAATTCATATTCAGTTTCTAATGTCTTAAAAGTAGATTATTCAAAGTATAAGGTGGGGATGGGTCCAAATACTTTCAACTAATAGAATTTAGACAGTTTTGGGTCATTATATTAACCTTATCTATAAGTTTAACTCATAGATAATTAGTTTGACATTTACCATGTAACTTTGTATTTTTATATTATATAGTTAATAAACATACTAACTACATCCAAGTGACCCCAAGTGGTCCATTAATGATAAATATATCATGATATAAGTCCTTTGGCAGGAATTTAGATTTTGAGGAATAAAATTTCAATTAATAATATAATATTTTCTTTAAAAACTCATTTATGTCAATTTTGACACTATTCAATAATTGATTTTTGTTAAATTCTTAAAAAGTTTATTAATTCTAAAAAAATTAATTTAAGAAATCCATTAATGTCATATTAACAAATAAAATTCATGGATGTCCTCAAAACATTCAAATTATATTTCTTTTTTACATTTATAATACCAATTATTTTATTCTTTCATTAATAAGGAAAATACTGCATGATTATTTTGTCACAAATAATATTAATTATTAAACATCTAAAAATTATAAATAAAATACCATTATGTAGGAAATATTTTCATATTTCTAATTAATACTTATAGTCTAAAATAAAACATATATAACCCTATGTAAAAATTGTTTTTCTAATAGATATATGCTTATGTCATTTTTGTATTTATTTTAACTTAATTAATACAAAGTGTCCTCATAACATACAAGTGGATCCATGGGGTCCCACCCGTGACCCAAATATGTCCATGGTCGGACATGTATCATAGAATATGGTTAAGACACGTTTTTAGGGTAATTTATTATTATTATAATATTATTGTTTTACCCTTATTTAGCGGATTTACTTTTTAAACATGGTAAATAAAATATTTAGCAAAGTAATTTTTCAAAATGTCTAATAATAAAAGTTACCTATTTACACAATATGGAAATCAAAATTCCAAATATGGAATCCATTTTTTCAACTTCAAAACATAGAAGTGGCAGAAATTAATTTAAAATTAATTTTTGTTGTTAAAACAAAAATCGTGTTTTAAGAGACAATAACTATAAAAAGATTGACACTTGTTTATGTCCGGTTTAACTGTGATATTATGTCCAATGACCAACATTGTATTAAAATGGTAAAAATATATTCAAAATATAATTTAAAACCATAAAAATTCGTAATTTATCACCATTAATAATTTCGATTAAAAAAGTTGTTTTTAATTAAAATTTATTAATTTTCATTATTCTTCAAAATATAAACGTTATCGGAAAGGTACCAAAATTTCACCCTAGAATAATTTCAATATTCCGAATCCAAAAATAAAGTCCATTTTGAGTGATAAATTTTAAGAAATTTCAAAAAGTGGGTATTACTATTCACAATGGCTAGTTTGATTGGTTGTGGCATGTGTTAGAACTCGAAGTTATGTACAACACATGCTACTGTATTATTCAAAGAGAATCATACAATAGAATCATGGGGTGTCACATTCTACACACCTTCAATAAATTGTGTCCTCACAATTTATGCTCGGTATTGGAATCTTGGGGTTGACATTTCAAAATATCTTAGTTGAAATCCCACATCGAAAAATGGACTAATGAGGTCTCTATTTAAAATAAAGAGTGGTAAGTATGAAGGTTTCTGAAAATAACACATAGTAAGGTTCCATGTATGAAAATATGGATATGGAAGAGAAATATAACCATAAATATCTTATGGAGTGTGGTAAAGAACATGGCTATGAAAAGGCCAATAATCCCAAAGCCATAAATTTGTAATGATCTAAGGTACCATCTAGGAAAAAAAATTTGTTTTAAATTCCTTTTCTTAATGTTGAATAATTTTTTTATGAGATTGGATAAGATCATAAGGAGATATACTAAATTTATAATTATAATTTTATCTATTAATAAATTTCTACCATAAACTCATCTTTCACTACAAAACAGAATACAGCTAAAAAATACTCTATTTATCGTAATCGTATAGGGTTCCAAATATAATGAATGTATAATTCACATATCGGACCCATTAAAAGACTACATTATAGAATCTTAGGACTTCACATAGTCCAGTGGTAGGTGATAAATCCCAATCGCACTATGGTTGTGGGTTTGACTCCCGCAGCTTTGTCCGACGCGACAGGTTGTCACACGGTCTATGTGTTATCCATTTATAAAAATCCAAAAATAATTATTCAAACATAATATATTCCAACATTTATAATTATCTAAAATACTACTATCCAAACTCACAGTACAAAAATTATAAGTAAGTTAAACACAATGAAGATCCTTTTTTCTACGTAATAATATTTGAACACCTTCACCATGTATTATTTTAAAACATGGTACCATCCTGAATTATCATAAAACCTTATTGATTAAATTCATGGTACCTTATTCCTTATAGAATACTAGATATACTCCTTATATCCAAAAATGTTGTAAACTCAAAAAATGAGGGAATATACAAATCATTAATCAGTTTCAAGGTAATCAATAATATCCAATATAATTTATCCAAATCAACCATATATTATTCCAAAAAAAACTACCTCAGTATCAGAACCATATTATGCTTTATCTTTCTCTCAACCATATATTTTCCAAAAATTTAACCTAAAATTGAGTCACTTTTCGTGGTTCCACACAATCTGAAGTCCTTAATGAAATAGTACTATAGTAAAATCCTTATATACTCCATATTTATTATAACCAGTAAATTGTTGATACAACACTCAAATGACATAATTCTCTAATAATAACATAAGAATTCTAATCATTCATCATCATCTGTGGTTGTATCATAACTTTATTATTATCCAATAGCATCATTTTGGGAATACTCTGATGATTTGGACATTGGTTCTCATAGTGTCGAAACTCTTCAAAGATGAACCATTGTACATTTGAAACCTTTATCTTACACTTGTTGTCACGTACTTGGTGTCCTTTTTCTCCACACTTATAAAATACTCCCATTACCTTCAAGCATTTTTTCCAAGGCGATTCTTTCCACAGTTATAACATATGGGAAACTCCATCTTTACCTTCTTCCCTTTACTTGTCCTTCTCCCTACCATCCTTTTCTTCTCTGGCTTCCCTTTAAATCCATAGGACTCCAAGAATTATTTACTTATCTTATCAACACATTATACTATTTATTCATATGATGATAATACGTGGGAGTCTCTTTCCCTTCTATATTATGGCTTATGACCATGAACGATATGATCCTTCTTACTCTTTGGATCATGTGTATTGCTGGAGTTCTCATTCCTTCTACTGGGCACCATTTATAAACAATGGAATACACTAGATTAGTTTATGAATAGAAATACCTCATACCAAACTTATAAAACACTTAAAATAAATTAAATATTTTATAGATATAATCCATAATCATAAAAATGTTTTCTTTGAGGATGTATATACTCATAATCCATTCATAATGGTTCGTAAAGAAAATGAGAATTATCCTAAGCATATCCCCCGAGAGTGTCGTATCCCAGATTATAGAAAGGCCCGTTGTCGTGCACCAGTTCCCATTCGAGTCTAGCTCAAAGTGGTGTTTTCAGGTTTTTCCCCAATGTACATTTGTGTCAGAGCCGCCTCTACCTTCTTGTATTCAGACAGGGATGTATTACTCAAAAAACTCACAAAATCTCTAAAATACCAAAATTCTAGGATGTTCTTCTATACTAATCCACAAATTCCATCTTATATCTATGTGATATAATCAGAGATTATCTAAATATAGCTTCCAAGGTTTGTACTAAACCTCATCTGATACCAAATGTAATGCCCTAGCCCCAGTTACCCAGAGTCGGTGCATTATTAAATAACATTGGCATGATCACAAAAGATCAAGTCTCGAAAGACAGATTTGTTTAGTAGCCTTGAAAACTCTAGATACATTCATAAGTCTTACATTACATAATAAAGTGAAAAACTACAACAAATTCTTGTCTACATATTCCCTCATACTATCCTAGAAGGTAATTCATAAAATACTTCTTCACATCTTGGGAAAACGAAAACATTGAAAGGGGTGAACTCAGATGCTCAGTATGGAAAATAATATAGCGGAAACTTTCTTAAATGAACACAATCATTTAAGGTAATGCATAACTAAAAAAAGTCCTTTTAAACATGAACTTCAGCATAACATGGAAAAATAAATTGAAATAATTCCATTTAATTATTAACATGGATATTCGATTAGTCAAATCATCACATTAAATATCAATAACCACTTTCATAATGATGTAATGCATAATGCAGAACATTAATTCATGTGGGAAGGCCTTATGCCATGACCTAAAGGATAAGTATAACTGGAACCCAACCCATAGAGCCTTTGTAATCGGACATCATCTCGGAGAGCCTCTGTGACCGAACTCCAACCCAGAGTGCCACCAATAACCGGACACCAACCCAGAGTGCCTCTAATAACCGGACACCAACCCAGGGTGCCTCAAATAATCGGACACCAACCCGGATGGTCTGCTATAACAAGACCCCAACCGGGAGTGTTACTTTTACCGGTCCCCATCCCGAAACATACTAGTCCAACACATTCATCTTAAGAAGATGATGAAATATAACATAAACATTCGTATTAAAACTAGAATACGAAATGTCAATACTTTCTCCATAAACCACGAATTGTATAAAAATAAAACATCCACAGTAAAACATATCACAAAACCTCCAATACAATATGGAAGTTTTGTATCATAATAAATCAACATCAAATAAGCTTAAAATCCATCAAAGGATGTTGACATAGATGAAATCAAAACTATTTGAGAGAAATATCTCTTTTTTGAAATCATTGAAAAGTCACACATTTATAAAGGATTTAATTTAAAAGAGATTTTTGAATCAAAGTGTCCATACAAATTTGAAACTTTTGAAATGAATTATCATTTCAAAACATTCATGTTCATATAAATAAATCCTTACATTCATTTTGATAACATGGACATTAATTAATTTTTTTTAGAAAGATACATATTTGAAACATTTAAAAGTCACAAAATTGTAAAAGAAAACAATTACTTTTAAAACATTCTAATAAGCTTGTAAGGGAAGATTCAATGATTTTATAACGGCAGAAAATAGCTACACCCACTGTATAAGTTAAAAAAGACGTTCTTACCGAAATTTTGTCGAAAAGGTTAAAGTTGACCATGTTTTTAAAATGATGGAATGATTCCTTTCAAACCATTTTATAAAAAGTCAAAAAATGGTATAAATGACTTTAACTCATAGTCTAGTAAATAGTAATAATGTTTTGGAATACGTTTTTATGAATCATGGATGTGATTGATGAAGTGGTCCCAGTAGATAATTAGGTATAAACAACCTCAGAAAATGAAGAGATTATGAAATAAACTCTTTCCTTGTACTTTTCCTTGGTTTAGTGTAGGTTAAACTTCTATATAATGGTGAAATAATTGTTATTAAATTATTCAAGAATCATATACCTTAATATGATATCATATATGATCTTTTAACATTACTTTGTTAATAATGTCTTAGTATTATCATCATTTTGGGTGCTAACTTACTCATTTTCTTTTATATATTTTGTTACATAAGCCAGGTTTGTTATGTATGGGTTTAATCTTATTCATATCTATATTGATATCAGGTCCTTAAAAATTATTTTTAATCATCAAATAGGAATTATAATTGCATGTATACAATGGGGAATGAATCTCATCACGTTCGTCGATACAGTAGTCCGTACGTACGCACGAGCAACAATATCATACATATGATATTAAAATAATATATAATTGGATTTTATATCATATATAAATAATCATTATAATGTTATATTTATTATTTACATGGATTACAAATCATTATTATACCCATCCGAATAATAATGTTTTGAATAACAATTACACCATGATGTGGAGACGGTATGCCGTACGTACACACGTATAGTGACATTTCATTCAAAGGATGGATAGAATAATGAATATGGTTGTACCATATTTTAATAACATCACAATATATATAAGATACTGGAGTTATTATTTTAGAATGGGAATAACAATGAAAGAAGATGTGGGAGAAGAAAGGAACTTGGAAGAGGGTGGTGAAAACATTACCTCTTCCTCGGGTTCTTCCTTGTGATTTGATCAAAAGGGCTCCTTAGGTTGGGTTTATGATAAAGATAAGGACTCTAGGATTACGTGAGGGATGGTGAGAGAGTATTTTGGCAGGTTTTGGATGATCCAAAAGGCTTTTATTGAGTGAAATAGTGAGAAGGGGGAGTGCCCTTTTATTATAGGGGTGAGGGGAACCTTTGGAAAAGCTAGAAATATTATTTTATAATAAATTATTATTCAGTTTCTAATGGCTCAAAAGTGGATTATTAAAAGTATAAGGAAGGGATGGGTTGAAATACTTTCAACCAATAGAATTTAGATAGGTTTGGGTCATTATATTAACCTTATATTTTAGTTTTAACTCTTAGTTAATTAGTTTGACATTTACCATGTCACTTTTTATTTTTATATTATATAGTTAATAAACATACTATATACATCCAAAGGACCCCCCAAGTGGTCCATTAATGATACACCTATCATGATATAAGTCCTTTGGCCGAACTATAGATTTTTAGGAATAGAATATCAATTTATAATATAATATTTGTTTTAAAAACTCATTTATGTCAATTTTGACTCTATTCAATATTTTATTTATGTTAATGTCTTAAAAACATTATTAATTCGAAACAAATTCATTAAATCAATCCTATAATGTCATATTAACCAATAAAAGACCTGGATGTCATCAAAATGTTCAAAAAATTATTTATTTTGACTTTTATAATACCAATTATTTGATTCATTCATTAATAAGGAAAATACTTCATCATTATTGTGTCATAAATAATAATAATTATTAAATGTCTAAAAATTATAAATAAAATACCATTATGTATTAAATCCGATTAAATTTCTAATTAATATTTATATTCTAAAATCCAAAATATATAACCCTATGTAAAAATTGTTTTTCTAAAAGATATATGCTAATGTCTTTTTTGTATTTATTTTAACTTAATTAATATAAAGTGTCCTTATTACTTACAAGTGGATCCATGGGGTCCCAAAATCAACCCAAAGATTCCCATGGTCGGATATGTATCAACCAATAAGGTTAGGACACGTCTTAGGTTAATTTATTATTATTATAATTTTATTTGTTTACCCTTATTTATTGGATTTACCCCTTAACCAAGGTTAATAAAATATTTACCGAAGTAATTATTCAAAATGTATAAAAATAAAAGTTACCTATTTACAAAATTTGAAAATCCTGATTCCAAACATGGAATCCATTTTTCCAAATTGAAAACACAGAAGTGGCAGAAATTAATTTAAAATTAATTCCCATTGTTAAAACAAAAAGAACGTTTTTAGGAGATAATAACTATCAAAATATTAACACTTGTTTATGTCCGGTTTAATTGTGAAATTATGTCCAATGACCAAAATTGTATTGAATGTTAAAAATATATTCTAAATATTCTTTAAAACCCCTCAAATTAATAATATATAACTATTAATTATTTCGATGAAAAAAGATGTTTTTAATTAAAATTTAGTAATTTTCACTATTTTTTAAAATATAAATGTTATCTGAAAAGTCCCAAAATTTCACCCTATGATAATTTAGATATTCTGAATCCAAAAATGAAGTCCATTTTGAGAGATAAAATTTATAAAATTTAAAAAATTAGGTATTACTATTCATAACAGCTATTTTGATTGGTTGCGGCGTGTGTTAGAAATCGATGTTGCGTAAAACACACACTAATATATTATTAAAAGAGAAGCGTACCTTGGAAGCTTCGGGTGTTACATCAGTAACTTCATTCTTCCCTATGAAATCATGAGCTTGGTGGCCTTTTTCACCGTATTTGTAACAGACTCTCATTCCTTTTAAGCAATTACCGGGGTGTTTCATCCCACATTTACTACAGGATGGATATTCAAATTTTCCCTTATTCCCCTTATTTCCATTCCCAGATTGATCAGAATATCTCTTATTCTCTTGCTTTTATTTAAAGTCATAAGACATAGAGAATTATTTTTCTGTCTTGATAGCACATGAGACAATATCTTCATACGACGAGAAGGATTGTGACACTAATGCTCGATGAAGAAATGGTTTTAACCCATGAAAGAAACGATCAATCTTTTTTCATGCGTTACCTATATAATATCCAACATACCATTCTAACCTTGTAATGTTAGCCTCATAATTTGCGAAATTCTCATCCTCCTTTTGTCTTAGACTCAGAAATTGCCTTTCCATATCTGCTCAATGGTCACGAGGAAATTATTTTTCTAAGAAAATATCTTTGAACTCTCTCCATTCCATATTTGATATTTCATCATCTTAATTTGTGCTTTGAATCAATGACCACCATTGATCATCATCTCCAGTGAGGTGATAAACTGCCCTGATAACTTTTTCCCTTTCACTATTCCCTAAAGCCTGAAATATTTTATCTAAGGAACTTATCCATTTCTCAACTAACAATGGATTTGTACTCCCATTGAATGTTGGTGGTTGTTGCATCTTGAATCAATCTAACATTGAACCTCTACGCTATGGATCAGGGTTCTCTATATGGGTATGGTTATTATTCATAACCTGAGTGAGTTGTCCCAGTATGGTGATTTGTTGATCAGCACCAGTTACATCACCAGCTCCACTATAATTATCTTGAGCATTTGGGAAATCCCTACATGGAGTGTGTGCATTGATAAGGTTTCCATTTCTTCCACTAGGTAGCATTTCTAAACAATGGCATACACTAGATTAGTTTATTAATCGAAATACATAAATCTACACTTGTAAAACACTTAACATAAATAGAACTATTAATGGATATAATCCATAATCATAAATGGTTTTCTTTGAGGATGTATACACTCATAAACCCTTCATAATGGTTTTTAAAGAAAATGAGATTTATCCAAAGCTTATCCCCCAGGAGTTTCGTAACCAAGAGTGCAACAAAGCCCATTGTCGTGCACTAGTTATCATTCGAGTCTATCTCAAAGCGATGTTTTCAGGTTTTTCCCCAAGGTACATTTGTGCTATAGCTGCCTCTACCTGCTGTATCCAGATAGAGATTTATTTCTTGGAAAACTCAAAAAATCTCTACAATACCAATATTCTTGGATGTTCTTCTATACTAATCCCTAAAGTCTATTTTTGGCCTATGTGCTATTATCAGAGTTTTTCTAAATCTAGCTCCCAAAGTTTTTACTAAAATTCCTCTGATACAAATTGTAAATCCCTGACCCCAGTTACCCAGAGTTGGTGAAATATTACATAACATTAGAATGATCACAAAAGATTGTGTCTCGAAAGACTGATTATTTTAGTAGCCTTGGAATCACTAGATACATTCATAAAGTTTACATTACATCATAAAGTGAAAACAACAACAACATCTTATCTCCACAATCATATCCAATTATAATATCTCTATAGGTCATTCATAAAATACTTCTTCACATCCTAGGAAAAATAAAATATAGAAAGGAGTGAGCTCAGATGCCCAGTAAGGATAACAATATAGAAGAAACTTTCATTAATAAGTATAAACATTTTAGGCAATGTATAACTAAAACAAAAGATTTTTTAACTTTAAATTCAGAAAAATATGGAAGAAATAAAATTAAATAATGTCATTTACTTATTCACATTGACATTCTACTAGTCTAATAATTATATGCAATATCAATAACCACTTTCATAATGATTGAATGCATAATGCCAGACTATCATAACCATATAGTCAAGGACTTGTGCCAAAACTACAATTAAGATTTTGTCAAGGACTTTTTCCAAGAAAGTAGTTTGTCTCGTGAGACCTACCGATGCATCAAGGAACTATAGCGGGCTCCACCCGTCACTTATTAAGTCCAATTCATCCTCATATGAACATGTTTAAACATATCATAAACATTCGTATTATAACTGGCATACGAAATGTCAATTCTTTCTCCATAAACCATGAATGTTATAAAAATAACACATCCACAGTCAAACATATCACAAAACCTTCAAAACAATATGGATGTTCTATATCATAATAAATCAACTTCAAATAAGCTTAAAATCCATCAAAGGATGTTGACATAGATGAAATCAAAACTATTTGAGAGAAATATCTCTTTTTTGAAATCATTTAAAAGTATCATAATTATGAAATAAAACAATTACTTTGAAAATATCTGTATAATATTTTAAGGGAAGATTCTACAAGTTTATAATGGTGTAAAATAGCCGCACCATCCGTATAAGTTAAAAAAAGACATTTTTACCTCAATTTTGTCAAAAAGGTTAAAGACCTTTTTTGAAAAACAACGAAAATATTACTTTATAAACTTCTTATAAAAAGTCAACAACGATATAAATGACTTTAACCTATAGTCTATAAAATAGTATGAATTATTTTAAATACATTTTTACAAAACATGGATGTGGATGATAAAGAGGTCCCAGTAGATAATTATGTATAAACAACCTCAGATAATAAAGAGATTGTGAAATAAACCCTTACAATGTACTTTTCCTTTGTTGAGGGTAGGTTAACCTCATGTATAATGGTGAAATTATTTTTATTAAATTATTCAAGAATCATATACATTAATATGATATTATATATGATATTTAAACATTTATTGTTGGTAATATCATAGTATTATCATCATTTTGGGTGTTAAAGGATTCATTTTCCTTTATATTCTTTATTATGGGAGATATATATTTTATGGATGGGATATTTATTATTCATATCTAGAATGATATCATGTCTCTAAAAATTAATTTTAATCATAAAATGCAATTTAGTCTTGAATAGATTCGATGAGGAATGAATCTCATCGCGTTTGTGGAGCCGGTAATCCCTATGTATGCACGAGCGACAGTATCATTTTTTGGATATTAAAATAATATATAATTGGATGGTATATCATATATACAGAATAATTATTATTTTATATTTATTATTTATATGAATTACACATCATTATTATACCCATCCAAATAATAATGTTTTGAATAACAATTACACCATGATGTGGAGACGGTAAGTCCTAGATACGCATGTATGGTGACATGTCATTCAAAGGATAGAGAGAATACTGAATATGGTTATGTCATATTTATAATAACGTCATAGTATATAGAATATACTGGAGTTATTATTTTAGAATGCGAATAACAAAGAAAGAAGAAGTTGAAGAAGAATGGAATGTAAAAGAGGGTGGGGAAAACATTAACTCTAAATCGGGTTCTTCCTTTTTATTTGATCAAAAGGGATCATTAGGTTGCCATTATGATCAAATTAATTCTTCTAGGTAGAATTTAGGTATGTTTGTAGAATATTTGGGTAGGGGATGGCCGAGACAAATGGCTTTGAAGGTGTAAATTAGAGAGATGGGGGGTGCCCTTTCATAAGAGGGGTGAGGGGCACCTTTGGAAAAGTTAGAAATTATATTTTATAATAAATTCATATTTGGTTTATAATTGATCCAAAGTGGATTATTTAATGTTTAAGATTGTGATGGGTCTAAATCATCTCAAACAATAGATTTTATACAGGTTTGTGTAACTATATTAGCCTTATCATTTATATTTAACTCTTAGTTAAATAGTTTTACAATTACCATGTCTCTTTGTATTTTTACATTATATAGTTAATAGACATACTATATGCATCCAAGAGACCACCAAGTGGTCCATTAATGATACACCTATCATTATATATGTCTCTTAGCCAAAAAATAGATTTTTAGGAATTGAATATCAATTAATAATATAATATTTGTTTTAAAAACTCTTTTATGTCAATTTTGACAATATTTGGTATTTGATATTTGTGAAATTATTAACAGCATGATTACTTCTAAAAAACATAATTAAATCAATACTATCTTGTCATATTAATCTATTATGTTAGTGTAGTTCGTAAAAAGCCTCTAATTAGATTTATTTGGGTATTTATATTATCAGTTATTTTAATATTTCATTAAAAGTTAATTATTTCAACACCATTGTGTTATAAATAAATTTAATTATTTAATGTCTAAAAATTATAAATAAAATACAATTATGTAAGAAATCGTTTTAGATTTATAATTAATGTTTATAATTGAATTTATATTTTGTATAACCCTATATAAAAGATTCTTTAGTTAATAAAAATTGATTTTAACTCTTTTAACTCTTCTTTGAATTAAATAATAATAAAGCACCTAATCTAATACAAGTAGACCTAAATGATAATAATTTAATTATAAGGTTGTTTTTGGTCGAAATACACTTGTCCAATAGAATTAGGATATAAGTTAGGGTAATATTAATATAATTTTTCCTTTAATTACCCTATTTACTTTTAACCATTGTAAATAAAAATAAAGAGTTACTATTCACCAAATATTATTTTTATCTTACTGAATGACATTTTACACTTTGATATTAACTGCGTCTCTCGGATTTTCTAAATTCCACTTATAGAAACGGTAAAATTATGTTTTATGTGAATTTTTAAATTCTCCTAGGTGGTGGGTAAAAGACGGGGAAAAGTTCAATAAAATTTTTATATATCTAAAATTATTCTAAAATTACTCCAATTAAATACATTGAACATATATAGGTATTATTTATCTATTTTGACCTTAATTAAATTTAAATAATATAAATAATTATTTAAATAAAAATTTAGTTTTAAACTATAACTCAGTGTTTTTTCACTATTCATCAAAAATTGAATGTTTTCTGAAAACTACAAAAAATTCACCCTAAGCTAATATCGATATTATGAATCCAAAAATGAAGTCCATTTTGAATGATAAAATTTATATAATTTCAAAAAGTGTGTATTACTATTCATAACGGCTAGTTTGATTGGTTGTGGTGTGTGTTAGAACTCAAAGTTGCGTACAACACACGCTACAGTATTATTCAAAGAGAAGCATACCTTAGAAGCATGGGGTGTTACATACGACTCCTATGGCAAACTTGAAATGCATTTTCTAGAAGTAGAATCCCCCCACCTTCTCATGGGAAGGAGGACCACATGGTGTAGAGTCATGGCTAGAAGCCATGATGATGATCTTTGAGCATCGAGAGATGCCTCCAGAGAGGAGGGTCAATCTCACTACCTATATACTATGTGAATCCACCAAGAGGTGTTGGGATGTGATCTCACAGGCGGATCATCAGCAGTTTATGGCTTGGGAGGATTTCCAACACATCTTCTATGAATACTTTTATCCGGAGACATTGAGGGCCGATCGAGCCCGGGAGTTCATGAGTCTGGAGTAGGGTACTCTTCATGTCATGGAGTAATCCTCAAGATTCACCAAGCATTAGTACATTACACCCATTCTGGGAGGATATGGGTTATTCCTGGAAAAGAAGTTCGAGGATGGGCTCAGGCATGAAATTTGTTCCGAGGTGAACATATTCCAGTTGGCTTCTATCACATCTATTGTCAACCAGGTGCTGATCACGTAGCACAATCTGAGGGATTCTGAAGTTGTGATCGAGGGTTGCACTGCATTAGGAGTTAGCATCCCTCCTAAGGACAGCATGATTCATGTCAGTGAGTCTTTGTGCGGTGATTTGAGTAGGTGAGGCACAACATCTGTTATCCAGCTGGTATTTTACGAGTTTGGGAAGAGTGGTCATATAAGGCCACAGTGCTAGAGAGACCCAGTAGAGTTCCGATCATGCGGCAAGATTGGTCACCTTTATCGTTACTGTCAGATCTTCTCATTTGCAGTTGGTGATATGGGTTCTTTTTTGACTCCGCATTCATGAGTAGTGTCACTGGTTTCTCACCTTTCTGGGAACTAGAGTTCTTTCGGCCGTTTAGGCTGAGGTGGAGGTTGTGGTCGAGGTGTTCAGTCGCCAATCTTTCAGCGACAACAGAGTGGATCTGATCAGAGTTGTCAGGAAGGGTCACAGGGGCGTGGAGTAGGCCAGATCATTGTAGTGGAGTAGACCCAACCAGAGTTGGATTTTGGACCTTCTACAGTTTGAGGTATGATCCTAGTTGCCTCGGTTTTATCTTCAGCTCTTTCTGATATAGGGGCTTCCTGTAGTAATATATCTATTACTATTGTGGAGAGCTCTGGGCTCTGTATCGTCGCTTCTGCTGATATCTTGATGCTAGACACTCCGTTGGGGACAATAACAACTAGTGTACGTCAGTTCAAGGAGTGCCCTCTAAAGGTTAGTGGGTGTCACCTCGTATGGGCTCTCTATGTCCTAGAGATGCCAGAAAATGATGTCATTTTCAGAATGGACAGGCTAGTTCCCTTCCAGCCAGTCTTCAACTATTACCACCGCAAGGTGAGTTTCATATCACCAGAGGGTAGATCTTTTCTTCATAAGGGCGTGTGGGATGTCCTGATAAGTAGAGAGGGTCCAGAGCATCATTGGATAGGATGATTTATAGCCTAGATTTCTAGTCTATATCCTGATGACCAGGGGACTTCACAGTTAGACTTCCCTAAAGTGGTGGAACATTTCAGGGATGTCTTTCCAGAGGACTTTTTAGGTTTTCCTCCAAAGTGAAAGTTTGACTTTTGGATTGATCTTATGCTCAGATAAGAACATGTTTCCATTCATCCTTATAGGAAGGGTAAACCTGAGTTGCAGGAGCTCTTGAAGAATTTGGAGGAGTTGTCAGAAGAGGGTTTCATTTGACCCAGTACATATCCTTGGGGTTCTTTTATCCTATTTGTGAAGAAGGGAGACGTCACCCATAGGCTTTGTGTGTATTATCAGAAGTAGAACCAGTTGATGGTCAAGAACCGATATCCCCTATCCTGGATTAATGATCTCTTTGATCATCTTCTAGGATCCTCGGTGTTCTAGAATATTGACTTGGGTCCAGTTACCATCAATTGCGCATTAGACCATCTGATATGCCTCTCATAGCCTTCTGGAACATGTATGGTCTATATGAGTATATGGTTATTCCATTCAGCCTCACGAAGGCACCGACCATTTTCATGGTACTGATGATCCGACTGTTCCATCCATACATGGATTCCTTCGTGGTTGTTTTCATGGATGATATCTTGGTGTAATCTCACACTCGACACGACCATGTCACACATCCCGAGATCATTCTGAGTACACAGAGAGAGCATCAGTTATATGTTAAGCTATCAAAATGACACTTTTGGATAGATCATATTCACTTTTTAGGTCATGTTATACCAGAGACAGGAGTATTAATAGACCTAGAGAAAGTGAGAGCAGTAGTTTCCTAGGAGCAGCCAAAGAATGTCATTGAGGTGCGGAGTTTTCTAGGGTTGGTGGGATACTGCAGATGCATCATACAAGACTTTTCTCGCTTAGATGCACCGCTAATAGGTCTGAACAAGAAGGGTGTGATGCTCTTATGGTCATATTCTTATGGGTCATCCTTTGAGGAGTTGAAAGGGAGGTTGACTTTAGCACTGACACTAGTCTTTCCAGAGCCGAGAAAGAGCTATACTCTGTATTGTGATGCCTCAGGTATCAGGATTAGAGCTGTTCTTATGTAGAGAAATTAAGTCATTGAATATGTGTCTTAATATTTGAGGCCACATGAGAGAAATTACCCGACGCACGATCTATAGTTGGTAGCGGTTTTTCATGCCTTGCGATGTTGGAGACATTATCTTCTGGGAGAGAACTTTATGGTTTTCACAGACCACAAGAGTCTCAAGTACATATTAACTCAGCATGATATGAATTTGAGAAAACAATGGTGGGTTGACTACCATTAGTCTTTTGACATTGAGCTTTCCTATACGCCGGGGAAAAGAAATGCAGTGGCTGATGCGTTGAGTAGGAGGACTCAGATTTAAGAAGTTTGGGAGGACAGTAGTGATTGGGATCTAATGGCCTTGTTCTCTGAGATCCATTTGGAGGTGCACGATAGAAAGGGGAAGACTTTTATATCTTCCATAGTTGTTACCTCTACACTTCTTGAACGAGTACGAATGAGGCATCTATTAGATTCTGAAGGCCTGGTCCTACGGGAAAGCGTGTCAGGAGAGGACCATGTTCTTGGATGGACCATAGGCGAGGATGGGATCTTGCATTTTTAGGGACGCGTATGGGTTCCTACAGATATAATTGAGGAGATGATTTGGGACTTTCATTCCTCAGTTGGGGAAGTTCATCAAGGCATCACCAAGATGTCTTGTCAATTACACCATCAATATTGATTGCCTGGTATGAAGAGGGATGTTTCTGGTTTCATCATGAGGTGTTCCACTTGTTAGCAGGTGAAGGCAGAGCATAAGTGTAACATCCCAGGTAAATAATGAATATGAAATGTTCGTATATATTAATATTTTTGAATAAAATATTAATATTATATTAAAGGTGATTTTATGTTGGATGGTGTACCCAATACACAACAACGAGATTCATTGAAATCCTACGTTGCACAATAACAATATAATAATATTATTTTAAATGGTAGTTAATGCCTAGCCGTTGTAATGGATGGAATTAAAATAACTAACTACTAAATGATTATATATGTTTGTTAAAATTTTTAACAATTACCTAATTAATGATTGAGGCTTAAAATGGGAATGAATCCAATTTTAAGCATAAATATTCTAATATACTTTAAAAGGATGATTAACCACCTTTTGATGGCGATCCCTACTTAAATATAATTTTTGTCAATTTTATATGTTCTCTTTTACAAAATAAAATCCTTATTTAGAATCGGGACATCAAAATTTACTTTGTGTAAATTTTTGTTATTTATCCAATAAAGTTCTTTTTTTAATGAATAGTGAAAACTGTTGTATTTTAATTCAATACCTCTTATAAATATAATTTATTTATATGGTTATATTATATTTTTAATTGGGTTTAAAGAGTGATTAAAATATATTTTTACCATTTAATCCAATGGTGGTCATTGTAATTAATTTTACGTTGAAATTGGTCATAAAGAAGTGTCAAACATTTGATAGATATTGTTTCTTAAAAACACTTAATTTATTTTGACAGTGGGAATTAATTATAAAATTAATTAATTCAGATTTTATGTTTTGAATTTGGTAAAATTGACATCATTTTTGAATTTGGAATATCAAATATATCTTAGGGAGAATTTTTGGTATTTTTCTGAAAAACATCGATTTTTCATGAATAGTGAAACCACTAAGTAGTTGTTAAAATTAAAATTTTCATTTAAATGAAATTTTACCACTTCAGTGAATTGAATTTAAAAAATCTGACATACATTCTTGTCATTTTTAAGTAAAATGTTGTTCAGTGGGATGAAAATAATTTTTGGTGAATAGTAACTTTTGAGTTTTATTAACTGCGATTAAAGGTAATTAGGGTAAGTTTAGGTAAAAATAATATTCTAAAAATATAAAAATTCCTTGACACATGTCGTAACCTTATTTGATAAGTCATTTCCGACCAAAAAAATCCATTGTTCAATTTGGGGGGCCCATGGAGCCACTTGGGTATGATAACGACATTAATAACTTTTTATTTAATGTAAAAATAAAAATTTCACAAACATGTGTTGTTTTACAAAAACAATGTTTACATGGGGTTATATAAGTTATATTTTTCGATAAAATTATTCATTAGAAATATAAATTAATTTCCTACATCATGGTAATTTGTTTTATAATATTTATTCATCAAAAAAATAAAATTATTTATGACACAATGATGATGTAGTGTTTACGTCCTTAATTAATGATTTAAATAAATATGAAGATAAAGTCTAAAATAATATCCATAACTTGTCCAATTATTATTGGATGATTTTATTTCTAATATGGGACACCTTATATTAAAATGTAATTATTTTTGGATCTTTTAGAAACCGAAAATAACTATATAATAAAATAATATTTTCAAGTATTCCAAAAGAGCCCCTCCTCTCCCTTATAAAAAAACCCCACATCCTACCCATTTGTCACACATCTCAAGCCCTTTGGATCATCTAAACTCTACTACAATAAGCTTCCACAGTCCCTCTCTTCATCCTAGAAACCTTAACTTAGGCAGAAATTATTTCAAGAATCCCTTTTGGTTCAAACCAAGATGTGTTACCCAATTTAAAGGTAATGTCTTCTCTTATGTTTTTTTATTTTTCTTCTCCAACCCCGTAAAATATTTTTATTCATTTATTGTGTAACAAAACCAGTATCTTTAGCATAATATTATGCTTTTATGATAAGTATTAGAGCTACACTTACACACACCTCAATATAATGGGTGAGAATATACTGTTTCTGTGGGTAGAGAACTACTACATCACGAAACTATGATTGTTCAATTATCTTCTACCGCCTCTCATGGTGGCCATTAAGATTTCACTGTATTTATATATGATATATATTATTTTTATGTTTTCTTTATGATTATTTATTTTTTATTTATGCCATACCTTTTTAGTTTTCATAATGGATTAACTTGATAATTTCATTTTAGGAAGTGCAGACTACCGCCCCTCAAAGTGATTTCAATCGTTAATTCAATATGTGGGATTTATTAAGGATGTAGTTAATGATATTAGATATGATATTATACTGTAATTAAAATATACCTTTATATCATAATGTTTTAATTCCGTTAAATGTGAAATAGAAATGAAAGTAGTGGTCATGCGTACGTACGGCTTACCGTCTCCATGAATGGTGCATTTCATTTCATACCTTCAAATGTTATGTACTGGTATAAATTCATACATATATATATATATTGGATATATATGAAATATATTATATCTACATCTTTAATTTAATTCTGGAGATAATGGATATTTTACTACATGACCAAATTGTAAATATAAGAAGTTCACTTTTGACTCAAATACCAAATATCAACAAAAAGACCATTATTAACTTAAATGATTACATAATGTTTATAACATGGAAATAAGTGATATAAAAGAAATAATAAATGTGAAAAATGTTCTTATGAAATTATAAATTAACATAAGTTTATCATTTATGATGAACAAGGAACATATGAGCGATTCAAGTTGGACACATTGTAAGGGATTTCTTCTCTAACTTTTAATTTTGGGAGATTTCCATTGTTCACCAATTATTTTTTTATATGTGGTGAATTGTGTACTGAAATTTGATATATATTATAATTATTCTATTTATATTCATGGTATTCTGTCATTTATTTGGAGTTTATTATCCTTTTGTCATACGACTCGATTTATTACAACCAGGTAAGGGGTTTTTATCTCACTTTTTATTTCCATGAGATTCATGATATATTTGTCACTATCTCCTTTTAGTGGTGGATGTAGTGCCCATTACTCTACACTTTGTGTAATATAATTCTATTTATGGTATTTAAATTAACCTTGTATGGTCCTTCTTTCATGGGGTGTATGTTTCGTAAGTTACCAAATCAGTAAGGGAACCTTTCCCCGTCCTCTTTTTAAAAGGATTCTTTTTGTTCTGTCTCTTAATTCTCATCTTCTTATTTTGGGAAACGTTACTATACATCCTTATTACTGTATATTGTATGTCCAAGTGATGAGATACCTTTTTTTATCTGTCATCAAATCATTTTCTAAATTTTAAAGTGACGTCGTTAGGCTGTCGAATTTCTCTAAGGGAACTTCTTTACCAAATTTCAATTCTTTGGATTAAACATCTACTTCTTGATTATGTCATTCTATGAGTATGTGTTATTGACCTATGATTGTTTTACACATAATATCCACTTATATTGGGTGTATTTATATTTTTCACACATAATTATGTCATTGATTTATCATTAATCTAAGGATACCGTCTTTGTAAGGGACTCCATCTCAATCTCTTTTCATTGAGGAATATTTTGTTTTATACAAAACATTATTTAATATGGTGTATAAAACCCTTTGACATTAACATTAATTCAAACAGATTCTTTTCTCTACGAAGCAGTTTACTAAATGACAAAAAGTGTGTCTTTTTTTAACATACACGGTGACAACAACCATTCTCTCACAGTGATTATTGTTTGATCTTTGGCTTCCTTAACAAGACGTGTTGTTTTTAAAAGGAAAATAAATACCATATAATATTTTATGTAATTTGGTATTAAAAATGGTTTTGATAATAGATTTTCTATGTCAATATATTGTGATTGAATTGTAGAAATGTTCTATTTCCTTTATATTTGTTGTATGTGTTATGATTTTATATAGGTACTTGGACATTTGAAGGGTGGTTACATGATAAAACAAATGACAGGTTGTGATGTGATAAACCAGGATGGGTGGTTACATTATAACCTCCAAATATTTGGGTATGGTTGGCAGCCGTATGACTATTCCATTTAGTGACATGTGTGGAAGTCGACCATTTGTCTATTCCATTTAAGTATGTTTATGTCCTAAGATACCTTTATATGTGTTGTGTTCTTTATATTGGTTTTATGGTGATCTTTTGCTTACAAAAGGGTATGAAATGATCTTTGATTCAATGATGAGTATTTACTACTTCAAAAAGGTGAAAAGTATTACTTATGATGAAGTATACATGATTTACTTGTTGTTTTGAGAAACTAATAGTTTTCATTCATTCTGTATCCCTTACTAAGCATTTTATGCTCATCCCAAGTTTTTGAAATGTTTTCCATAGGACTTGATGATGAATAGGGTTAAGGATGGGATCAAGGAAAGACATGTTATCTATAAAAAGGAACTACACATGTTTCTTTTTGAGGGGTTTTATTTTATAAAAAAATGGAAACTGAGTAGAAGTGTCTAATTTGTAATATTTTGAGATGTAAAAGTTTTGGACTAATTATCTAAAACTCTAAACCTAAAAAGATAATCAATGTGAATTATTCATTTAATTCAAGATTATGTAATGTTTTAAAGCTGGGTCCTTATAGTTGGTATCAAAGGTTGGTTTAGATAACTTCATAGGTTAGTGTATTCTTTAAGCATAAGTAACATGACCATAATGGTTTGGATTTAAAAAATACTCATAGTCTTTAGAAAAAGTGAATGAGTTTAATATAACATAAATAATTGTATCTTAGTATTATATGGTGATTTTAATTATATAATCGCACTATCCTTTTTGGTTTTATTATATGGCTGGATGTAGTAGGCACTAAAGTAACAGTGGATGTGAAGAAAACTGTGACAGTTTTTTGAATGAGCAAATGAATGATATGGGAGCTGCAATAAGAACACTTGTGGTTATTCTCAACCAACTATCTAGAGTCATGATTTTCCACTTGAACATTAGTGATGTTTATAAGTCATCATATATGCTATAAAAAATTCCCTACGGAAGTTCAGGTAATAATCATAAAGGTAAGTGTGTTAAAAAACCTAGTTGTTAAAGATGTGGAAAGAAACATCGTGGAAAATGTTTCAACAGTACAGAAAGATTCTATAGATGTAGAAATGAAGGTCATAAAGCAAGAACATTCCATGAAAAAAGGAAGCAACTAGTTGACGATAATAAAGAGAAATAAGTCCTTTTGAACAGATCAATTGAATGTTTTAAATGTGGTGTGCATGGTCATTATGAAAACACAAGTCATATGAAAATTTTTCGGGAATGGGATCAATAGGAACGTATAAATATTTTTTACCAATACCAAATGACATTATGATTGAAGATGAAGAAAATGATAATGACCAATTAAAGGTATGGATTATTTCTTAAAATAAGTTTTCCTATTATTGAAATCGTAGGATATGCTTAATGATTTTATTTTTAGGAAAGATTTATTTCAGGATAAGTTTGAAAGGAATGGTTAATGGATCATTTAGAATTATTAATGAGTAATATGTCACATATAATGGATTCAATAGTTATGGTATATTTTAGGATGGTGAAATTTATAAAAGTATTAAGGCTCTTTTGATTATGGGGTTGCATTAGAATAATTTTAATGTGTAATCCTGATGTTTGATATATGAAAATTTAATTCAAGGAATAATTATGTTTTCTTTTGTGGATATAGTTATAAGGAACCATTTGGGTTTAAATGATCCTAGAATTTGAGGCAATTACCGGTTAATACATTTTGGGATGCAAAAATAATGTTATTAGATAACATTTGAGGTTAAAATAGGTTATGGTTATTTTTGATGAATTTATCTCTTTTTAGGGAATGTTATGAAATTATATAGTTTTTTAAAAGGGACAACACGTAGACCATGTGACAACCCGTCTCGTCGGACGATGCTGTGAGAATCGAACCCCCAATAAAAGTGTGACGGGTATTTATTGCCTACCACTGGGCTACGTGAAGTCCATGGTTAGTATAACATATTAGTTTTAGTTAGATGATTTTATGAATCAAGAATAAGTTGATTTTTGGTTATCAATGTAAATGATTAACTTTTCATAGAGGATATGTGCTTAGGTTAATTACTTTTCAATATTCGACTTTAAGAGTAACTGTTTTTATTTGGAGATAAATGTTAATATTTATCTTGAAAGACTATGTGATTAAATACATCAGATATTGGGGTTTAAATCATAGATTGGATTAATTTGAATAATTTTATGGATATCTATTTATTGAATGGTATTTGATGAACTTTGGGTTTTGTTGGACAAATTTTGGAGATTAAGAGTAGTTTTTCTTTTTGTGAAAGATTATCCTTTTGGGGATTATCTGATCTTGTACTAACCATTTTTGTTTTGATTACGGTCTAAAGACATGGGAAATATATAGTTCCTATTTTATGGATTAGGTGATTCTCTCGAAGTTAATTTTAGTGCTCATAATGCGAACAAGTCATCTTGAATACTCATCGTTTGGAGAAAATATGATTTTGTGTTAGAAATATAATAAAAGATGAAAGTCTAAATGACAAGTGAGTTTGTTTACTTAGGTTTTATTAATCTCATAAATAAATTCCTTAATGAAAATTACATAAAACAAAAATGTTTTCTCTTAACTTTTTCTTCTGGGGAATCAAATACTGTTTAACCCATCACAAGTTTGTGATTTTCTGGCGGTTAACATTCTCCTAAACATGTTTTCTATCACTCTCCATCAGAACATGATGGTTTTTTTCTCCTCCATATCCATGTTCTCATGGAATCCTAGTATGGGTTATTTCAGTTGACCATTGTACATCCTTTTCATACTTTTAAAGTGATACTTTTATTTACTCCTTTTCTGATGTGGGGCTTTCAATAATGTTTCTGAGCCCAATTTTAAAATTGTGAGGACGCAATTTCCAAAAGGGGGGAAGGAAGTAACATCCCACATAAATAATGAATATGAATTTTCCATATATATTAATATTTTTGAATACAATATTT
The DNA here is from genome assembly GCA_963277665.1 of Viscum album. Classification (NCBI taxonomy): domain Eukaryota; kingdom Viridiplantae; phylum Streptophyta; class Magnoliopsida; order Santalales; family Viscaceae; genus Viscum; species Viscum album. Next base: position 404,774,682 of record OY728129.1, on the reverse strand, counting down.
ATATTACTTTAAAGGGGATGATATGTTTGATGGCGTACCCAATACGCAACAATGAGTTTCTTTGAAATCTTACATTACACACTAATAATATAATAATATTATTTTAAATGGTAGTTAATGCCTAGCCATTGTAATGGAGGTAATAAAAAAACTAACAACAAAATGATTATATATGTTTGTTAAATATATTGCAGCAATTACCCAATAAATGATAGAGTCTTAAAATGCGAATGAATCCAATTTTAAGCATAAATATTCTTATATTCCTTAAAAGGTCGATTAACCACCTTTTGATGGTGAACCCTTTTTAAATCTAACTTTTGTCAATTTTATATGTTATATTTGAAAAAATGAAATCCTTATTTAGAATTGGGACATCAAAATTTACTTTGTGTAAATTTTTGTTATTTTTCCGATAAAGTTCATTTTTTAATGAATAGTGAAAAATGTTGTATTTTAATTCAAAACCTCTTTTTAATGTAATTTATTTATTTCTTTAGATTATATTTTTAATTAGGTTTAAATTTTAATTAAAATATATTTTTACCATTTAATCCAATGGTGGTCATTGGAATTAATTTCACTTTGAAATTGGACATAAACAAGTGTCAATCTTTTGATAGATATTGTCTCTTAAAAACATGTTATTTGTTTTGACCACGGGAATTAGTTATAAAATTAATTAAAGAAACTTATATGTTTTGAATATGGTAAAATGGACATCATTTTTGAATTTGGAATATCAAATATAATATAGGGTGAATTTTTGGTATTTTTCTGAAAAACATCAATTTTTGATGAATAGTGAAACCACTAAGTAGTTGTTAAAAACTGAATTTTTTGTTTAAATAAATATTTACCCCTTATGATAACTGAATTTAAAAAATCCAACATACTTGGTTGTCATTAGTAAGTAAAATTTTGTTCATTGGGATAAAAATAATTTTTGGTGAATAGTAACTTTTGAGTTTTATTAACCGTGATTAAAGGTAATTAGGGTATTTTAAGGTAAAATTAATAATATAAAAATATAAAAATTCCTTGAAACATGTTCTAACCATATTGGATGAGTCATTTACGACCAAGAAAATCCATGGGTCAATTTGGGGGCCCTATCGAGCCACTTGGGTATGATAATGACATTAATAACTTTTTATTTAAAGTTATAATAAAAATGTCACAACCATATGTTGTTTAACTAAACAAATTTTTACATGGGGTTATATAAGTTATAATTTTGACTAAAAATATTCATTAGAATGCTAACAATATATCCGATATCATGTTAATTTGTTTCAAAATTTACGGAAATCCAATAAATAAAATTATTAATGACACAATGATGATGAAGTGTTTACGTTATTAATGAATGATTTAAATAAATATGATGATCAAGTTGAAAATAATATCCAAAACTTGTACAATTCTTATTGGATGATTTTATTTCTAACATGGGACACCTTATATTGTTTTTTAATGAATTTTGGACTTTAATAAACCAAGGAGCATTATTTAATAAAATATTATTTTCAAGGTTTCCAAAAGAGCCCCTCCACTCCCTTATAAAAGACCCCACTTTCTACCCCTTTCTCACACTTCTCAAGATTTTTGGCTCATCTAACCTCCACTCAAATAATATTCCAAGATCCCTCTTCTCATTCTAGAAGCATTACCTTAGGCAGAAATCACTTCAATAAAACCTTTTGGTTCAAACCATGGGGAGTTACCCGATTTAATTGTAATGTCTTCTCTTATGTTCTTTTGTTTTATTTTACTTCTCCAACCCCTCAAAATCTTATTATTCCATTTTTTTGTAAAAAAAACATTATATTCAATATACTATTACGTTTTCATGAGATTTATTAGAGCTACACTTATACAAACCTCTATCTAATGGGTAAAGAACATACTGTTTCTGTGGACGACGAACTACTACATCACAAAAAGATGATTGTTCAATTATCTCATACCGCCTCTCATGGTGGCCATAAATATGTCACTGTATTTATATATGATATATATTATGTTTATATTTTCCTTATGATTATGTATTTTTCATTTATACCATACCTTTATGGTTTCCATAATGGGTATACATGATAATTTCATTTTAGGAAGTGCGGACTACCACCCCCTCAAGGTGATTTTAATCATTAATTCCATATGTGGGACTTATAAAGGATGTAGTTAATGATATTATATATTATATTATAGAGTAATTATAATATACCTTTATATCATAATGTTTTTATTCCATTAAATATGAAATAGAATTGAAAGTAGCGTTCATGCGTACGTACGGCTTACCGTCTCCATGAACGGTGCATTTCATTTCATACCTTAAAATGTTATCTACTGGAAAAAATAGATATATATATATTTACTGGATATATATGAAATATATGATATCTAGATCATGAATATCATGTTGGAGATAATGGATATTTTACTACATGAACAACTTGTAAATATAAGAAGTTCAGTTTTGACTCAAGTACCAAATATCGACAAAATGACCGTTATTAACATAAATGATTACATAATGTTTATGACATGGTAATAAGTGATATAAAAGAAATAATAAACATGAAAAAGTTTCTTAAGCAAGTATAAATTAACCTGTGTTTTTCATGTAGGAAGAACAAGGAACATACGAGCGAGTCAAGTCGGACACGTGGTAAGGGATTTCTTATCTCACTTTTAATTCCTTGAGATTTCCATTGTTCGCCACTTATTTATTTCATATGGTGTATTGTGTACTAAAATTTTATATATAATATCATTATTATATTTATATTCAATGTATTCTGTGATTCATTTGGTGGTTATTATCCTTTGGTCATACGACTCGATTTATTACAATGAGGTAAGGGGTTTTATCTCACCTTTTATTCTCATGACATTCATGATATATTTGTCACTATCTCCTTTGAGTGGTGTATGTACTGCCCATTATTCGACTCTTTGTGTAATATACTTTCATTTATGTGTATTTACATCAATATTTTATGTTCATTCTTTCATGGGGTGTATGTTTCGTAAGTTACCAAATCGGTAAGGGAACCATTCACCCTCCTCTTTTTAAAAGGCTTCTTTTTGTTATGTCTTTTAATTCACATATTCCTATTCTGGAATATGTTCTTCTATATCCTTATTGCTATAAATTTTATGTCCAAGTGATGAGATACCCTTTTTATCTATCATCAACTCATTTTCTGAATTTTAAAGTGACGTCATTATGCTGTCGAATTTCTGTAGGGAACTTCTTTACCCAATTTAAATTCTATGGGTTAAACCTCTGCTTATTTATTATGTTGTGCAGTGAATATGTTTGAATGAACTATGTTTTTTTACATATAATATCCACTTATATTGGATGTATTTATATTTTTCACACATAATTATGTCATTGATTTATCAATAATCTAAGGATGTCATCTTTGTAATGGACTTCATCTCATTATCCTTTCATTGAGGCATATTTTGTTTTATATACAACTTTCTTTTATATGGTGTACCAACCCCTTTGACGTTTACTTTAATTCAAATGGAATCTTTTCTCTGTTAAGTTTTTTACTAAATGACAAAATGTATGTTTCTTTTTATCGTATGTGGTGACAATGACCTTTCCATTGTCGTGAGTATTGTTTGATCATTGGCTTCTTTAACAAGCCATAATGATTTTAAATGGAAAATAAATACCATATACTCATTTATGTATTTTGGTATTGAAAATGGTTCAGATAATTTATTTTCTATGTCAATATATTGTGATTGAAATGTGGAAATGTTTTCTTTCCTTTAAATATGTTGTATTTCTTATGATTTTATAATGGTACTTGGTCATTAGACGGGCGGTTACATGATAAACCAAATGATGGGTGGTTCCATGATAAACCAGGATGGGTGGTTACATTAGAAGTTCCAATGCATTGGGAATGGATGTTGGTAGAATGGCTATTCCATTTAGTGGAATGTTTGGAAGTTGACTGTATGGTTATTCTATTTAAGTTTTTTAATGTCCCATGTTTCCTTTATATGTAATGTGTTCTTTATATGGGTTTTCTGATGATGTTTTGGTTAAAAAGGGTAAGCAATAATATTTTAATCAGTGAAGTGTATTTATAACTTCATAAAGGAGAAAAGTATTACATATGATGAAGTATTCATGATTTTCACGTTGTTTTGAGAAACTAATCATTTTCCTTCTTTTTGTATCACATACTGAGCTTTTTATGTTAATCCCATGTTTTTGAAACGTTTTCCACATGACATAAAGATGAATAGGGTCAAGGATGGGATCATGGAATGACATGTTATCTAAAACATGGAACTAGACATGTTTCTCTTTAAGTGTTTTTATTTTATGAAAAAATGGAAACTGGGTAGAAGTGTCAACATTTTTTATCTTCTGAGATGTAATAGTTATGGCCTAATTCTCTAAAAATATAAACCTAAAAAGATCCTTAATGTTAATTATTCATTTAATTGAATATTATGTAATGTTTTAAGGCTGGGACCTTATAATAAGAAACCAGTAGTACTTTTTCAGTAGTTACCCATTCCTGAGTGGAAGTGGAAAGACGTCGCAATTGATTTTGTGATAGGGTTTCCAAGGTCTCCCCGATGTAACGACGTAGTGTGGATTGTCATTGAAAGAATCACGAAGGTTTCTCAATTCTTTCTGATCAAGGAGACATTCAGTGTTGATGATCTGGGGCTGTTGTACATCCGTGAGATTTTACATCTGCCTGGAGTTCCACACATTATTGTTTTAGAAAAGGATACATGTTTTACTTCTCGGGTTTGGTAGGGGATTCAGAAGGCTTTGGGTACACATGTACATTTGAGTACAGCTTACCATCCCCAGACCGATGGCCAGTCCGAGCGTATGATTCAAGTGTTTGAGGATATGCTCCGAGCATGCATTCTGGATTTTGGAGGTTATTGGGAGAAACACATACCTCTTGTGGAGACTTCCTCCAATAATAGTTTTCAAGCAACTAGTTAGATTGAACTTTTGATGCATTGTATGGTAGGCCATGCTGATCACCCTTATGTTGCCTGGAGGCTGGAGAGGTAGCTTTGTTGGGACCTCGTCTTGTTCAGGAGACCACAGAGTTGATAGAGTTGATTCAGAAGCAGATTGATACTACACAGTCTTTTCCTAAGTCTTATTTGATCAGCAAAGATGACATTTGGAGCTCGTGGTCAGAGAATAGGTTTTCTTACATGTCACACAGAGTTTGGGACACACGTGGATCAAAAGACAGGGGAATCTTTTACCAAGGTAGACCGGGCTGTTTGAGGTGTTGGAGATAGTTGGGTCAGTTACCTATCGATTTTAGTTACCTCAGAGGTACCAGGACATGCACGATGTCTTCCACATTTATTAGCTCTGACGTTTCATATCAGACCCACATCATGCTTTCCAAACCGAGGAAGTTGAGCTGAAGGTGGATGCATCTTTCAAGAAGCCTCATATCCGGATTTTCGATCGCAGTATGAAGGTTCTATGTGGTCGGTATATCCCTCAGGTATGGGTTCTATGGAAGCATGGGCGAGTACAGGATGATACTTGGGAGAGGGAGGCGGATGTACGATCACAGTGGCTTGACTTGTTTGGGGTTACTTCGTCTACGCTGTGATAGGGAAATTCGTGGATGAATTTTATTTAAGGGGGAATTTGTAAGAACCTGAATCTTCTATCTAGTTATGTTTTTCTTTTTCCTGTTGTTTTTGAGAAAAGAGGAGTTTCTAGAAATTTTTCAAGTACACACCGTGTACTTCCTTTCTGTTGAAGGCCTCGTGCTGGCCATGTAGGGGACACCCAAACGACCGTGTAATGGTGTTGGGAGGCCTCTTAAAGCAGAGAACAGAAAAGGTGAGTACACGTTGTGTACTCCAAAAGTACACGCCATGTATTTTTTTCATTAAACGCACTAGGGTTGTGTTTAACATCCAGAAATGTCTCCTTTTAGTTCTCGTTCGGCCGAGAGCTCTAGAACGGTCGCTGATCTTCGACGAACACCCGAGTGATCGTCTGTCTTTAGAATCAAACTCTGTCGATGGAGTAATAATTGCATTGGTGAGTTCTCTCTTCTTTTGGAACCTCATTTCATGATTTCTCATCTTTTACAAGTTATCATGGGCTGAACATTTTATGAGTTTTCATAGATCTACAACATTCTAATGGGATTGATGTCCCATGGTTCAAGTATATTGATCTCCTAACACCAAGGTAGGTTGTTTGTTCCTTTTTGTAGAATGTCTTTGAGTATTATACAGATATTATACTAATACCCTTGAATAGGGTATTGTGTGTTTACTATTTTGTCCCTGTTGTTTGCCTACTTTGTTTTTATGCTTGAGTATAGGTTATTGATTGTGAATAGAGTAGTTTGTTGTGCTTTGGATTTTTTCTATTGAATGTTTTGCCTGAATTGACCTTTGGATCTAGTTTGCCTATAGAATGTTGTTTACTTTCCCACGCCTAGTGTTGTAGGATGGTGTGAATTTTTCTATGATATGATATTATGCGGTATAATGTTATCCAAGTAGTTCTTAATGTTCACTTTGTAAATTCTGCAATGCTATTCTTGCTGAATTTACATGGGGATATGAGAACCTAGTGTAATAGACCATAGAAAGAATGCACATAAGGGTTTCTTTATAGTGTCTTTAGAATTTACGATTCAAGGCTATATGGAGAATTAATGTTGAGTTCTTCCTCAGAGACTTTGTAGTTCCTCTACATGGGCCATAGAGGGAATGTGATGTAATTGCTTCCCTATAATTCATTTAGTGCCGATATGAGACTATAGGGGGAATTGGTGGTGGGTGCTTCCTCAGAGAGTCTATACATTAGCTATAGAAGAAGGGTGGGACTGTGTGTGCTTCCTAGAGGGTTTCTTGCTTCTACTAGGTAGGACTAGATGGGATAGGTTGTGAGAACTTCCCATAGGGTTACCTGTTTGTGTTATCCACTTTGATTAGATGTTGCTTGATTATTGGACTGTGGATTTTTTACTACTGAGAACTTCCCTTTTTACTGCTTTCAATACTTTTACCTGACACATGTTCCCTGAATGTTAGGCATATATCTTTGGGTGGTTGCCTACTAGAATTTTGTCTCACACCCTATCTGGGTCATGCTTTTGGGCCCAAACTGATTATATTCTTGTAAGTATAGATAAGGGAAAGAACCCTTCTACTTCAGGTTCTTGATTGTTATGGAGCTGAAGAGCATGGGACCAAGCTATGGATTGCGATGCTGAAGATTTTATATGATTTATTTTTCACTTGGTTTAGCACTATTTTATTCCAACATTATGACTTGTTTGGCTGTTTTCCTAGACATATATATATCATGCATCATTTATATATATATCTTCTCTAGTTTTTTCCTTTATCAGTCTTTTGATGTTACTGTTTTTTGGTATTTGAAACTTCTGCTATTGTATATTGGTTTATCTTCCACTGTGTTACTCTTCCAATGAGGGCATTGTTTCCCCGCTATGACACCCAAGGCCCTCGCTTCTAGTCGGAAGCCTCTGGCAATCGGGGAAATGCGCTTGAGGCCATGTGACCAACCGGGTATGGGGTGCCTCTGGGTGGCTTACGAAACTATGAAGTCACAGATGAGCTCTTGAATATATATAATTTGCTAACTCCTATCCTAAATTTAACATTAATAACCAAAAAATGGGTAATCATCATTTTCTGGACCAATATCCCAGATGTATTTCATGGTACCAAAAAGTGATGCGAATAGTGTGTGTGTAAAAATTATTTGGCCACCGTATACGTTGTCTAATGAAAATTCAAACTATACATGTAAATTATAATGGTTTAAATATATTGTTTTATTTATATTAATAATAATAATCAGTAGTGGAAATAAAATGTTCCAGGTTATTCCCCGAGTATCAAGGAGAAAAAATGGGTTACCCCTATGCTTCACCCAAATATAAATATTAATAATGAGGGAGGAATCATGGAACAGTATATTACCAAGGAGAATTATTGAGTGAAATAAGATAATTTAACCCTTATGAATCCAAGTGGATCAACAAGGAATCCCATTACAACAATACGAAGAAAATTTATTATTTAGTCAAAGACCTATAGATAGACCATGAAATTTAGAGGTATTCTTCATTCGAATATTAGTCCCACACCTATGTCATTACATACCAATATTATTAAGAAAAAACTTTGGAACTCAACCCATGACACTAAAGTGTGGAAACCCTAAAGAACCCATGAAATTAGTCTATGTTATTTAACATGTATAGACATTTCGTAAATCCAAGGGGCATCCTCCCTATGGATGTCTTAGTAATCAATATGTGTAAAATCTACTTTATTTCTTAAGGTTATACATATATTTTTACATCATTGAATCTGAATGTTTCTTCACACCCTAGAATTTCCTTGCATCACGTTGTGGAATCCCAAGTACATAGTAGGAATTCCATTTCAATAAAAAAATTATGAGGAATCTATAGAGATCATAAAAATAATTTTATACTCATAACAATTTACATGAAATTCAAACATTCCTTTATTCCATAGTACAAAAAATAAATAGCTATACAATTCATTCCAATCTTATCAAATAGGTTCAACTAAAATTTATATTAAATAATTCGATGGCCATAAGTACTATTGGGGACTAAGTTTCATACCAATAATCCCAAATTCAATATTAATTCATAATTTCAATATGGGAATCCCTAACGTCTCTATTAATTAACAAAAAAATCATGGAATAAGGAAAAACACACCCCATTAATTATTTCAAAAAGGATCTAACCAAACCAACCCTATTTTTAAAAACAAATTTATTACCTAATACATTAATAAGACCTAAAAAATTACAATTTTCTACCAAGAAATATTAAATATGAAATTAAATGGATGTATATTTTTCAAAAACAATGATACCACATACCTTAGGATACAAGAGTAAAGATTATAAAATATCATCCTCAAATTTGAGTTAAAATGTATATATTATAAAAAGGTGGTAAAATATCTGTAACTAGGGAATTATGTAAAAAACTGATTGATGGATTTATAAAAAAATCTATATGCATGATTGGAAGCTAGATAACTGTTATAATAACTAAGATCCTTATAATGAAATAAATGAATGTGAAATCGATGGTTGATTGATGGAGGAACTTGTAAAACAAATAGGAGGAGGTGTGGCATGCTTCGTAGTTGTAGATACTTTAGAAAAAAGTAAAAAAACACATGTAAAGAAATTAGTGGGGTAAAGGGTTAGAAATATTAGTTTTCTCTTTTTTTAAAAATATTCCAAGACCCACCATCTTTTAAATGGGTCTCATCTGCATTACAGTGGGATTCTAATAGCTGTCTAGGCCTACTAGATGCAAATCAGATAGATTGGGGTTTGTGATTGGATTACTGATAGCATTTCATCCCTACGAATTCATGACCCGAAATTATCATACACCTATTAAAAACCATACAGACTCACCGATCCTTAGTATGCCTAAAAAACCTAAAAAAAGTTTATTAAAAAATTAAAAGGGTGTACCAAAAATTAAGAATAGGATCATACACTAGTGTTACTAATATAAACATTACACACATACTTTGATAACAATTAAGAAGACCCAAATATATATATATATATCAATTTTCATATCATATCATTATTAAAATATAAATATAGGTGATAAAATATTATTGTCATTGGAGATTATCTACACAACCAAATTATTATTCCAACATATCCCATGAAGTTCCTCTTATAAGATTATCTCTTAAACATAATTATGATATACATTGTTGGAGATATAGGGAAATATTTGAATGGTGTGTTCTCAAATACTCAAAAATAGTAAACTATATTAATGAGTCATAGAGGATTAGATAAAAAATATATGAGATAACATGGATATGGGAGAAATTACAAGTCAATGAATAAGATCATAGGATGTGGTCCAAAAACATTATAGAATAATCATATATCAAGAAAAAGTAATTTGGATCTATAATGTAGATATTCATTAGATTATTTGTTTTATAATTACCTTTGAATATTAAAATGAAATAAAATATTCATGATTCATGGAATCATAACATAATAATGTTGCACAAAAATAAGCAAAAAAAAACAGTAACATACGTGAAGTTTGTCTACAAATACCATCATATCATACTATATATGAAATCCCCACTTTTATTACATAACATAATAGATTTGGAGTCACTGCCTTTATCCCATAACACTTTATAAAAGATATTAACACATGTGTCAGGTAGTGGGCCCAGAATCTATACATACACCCCTTTATTATCACTTGATAAATAAATATTTAAATAATGAATTAGTTTGATATATCAAAACCAAAAAATAAATAATGACAAACCATACATTTGAGTGCAACATTAAATCATATCAATGTCATTAAATGATTAGAATGTGTAAATAATGAAGGAAATATATAGACAACTATGAGGTAAAACGCATCAAGAAAAAGGTATATGAAATCTATGTAAAAACCAAATAATGAAAATAATTCATTCTATTTTATTTATTTGGTATAGAATTGAAATAGATATATTAATCATAAAATATTTATCTAATTAATAAAAAGGTAAGATTATATATTTTAATACCTCTTGTCCAGAATAAGTGTGTGATACTCTTAAAGGAAAATCACTAGAAAAGGGATAGAGTTACACATATATATTGAAAAAGCGATACAACTATAGATTTTGATTAGTTATTTTAATTTCATTTCCTCATCTATATTGATACAAGTATTTTTTAAAACGAATCAAATGACTTTTTAGAATATGATAAGATTTTCGAAAAAATACTAATTTGAATAAATATGCCATATGAAAGATTTGAAGGATGGAATATAAAATAGTATTGTGTTAGGTGAAGAATAATTTATATGAGGATGATAATAAAATGATTAAGGAATATTATTTAGCTTTAATGCATTACTATAATAATATAACAATAAGAAATAAACTCTCATTAGAATCATTTTTTATGAAATGACCTAATTATTAGAAGATTTATCAATAATGATTTTAAATTTGTTTTAAACATATAATATAATAAATTAAATTAAATTTAATCATTAAAATAAATACTGGTAAATAGAAAATAAATTGTTAAACAATATTCTTTAATGTTTTCGTAAATCCACTAGAAAAATAAATTTATATGATTATTTCAAAAAATACCAAATGGTGAATTTTAAATAATAAATAAATAGTAATTCTAACCCTAGAATAAATAAATGTGAATAATTAAAAATATGGGTTAGAATATTGAACATTTATATAAAGGGAATAAAATAATATTTAAATAATATGAAATTTTTTTATGAAACCCTCATTGATAAATTTGAAATAAAATTTTAATTTTAATATAATAAAATATAAATATGATAGTTAAATAATAGAATAAAATTTTCTCATTATTAACTAATCTAATAGATATATTTTTTAAGAATGAAAATGGTCCCGGATGAAGAATACTATAAAGATAAATTGGATATTTTTCATTTAAAAATAAAATTTTATATAAATAATATATCTTTGAAAAATATAATTATTTAAATGAAATGTATTATACCTAAAATAAAGGATAAAATTTTTCCTAGTATGTTTAAAAAGATTAATATGAAAAAAATAACATTGTCAATAATAAAGAGTATTACTCAATAAAAGAATATTGTTTCCAAAAAAACATGATAATAACATATTTGGTTATATAAGAATTCACTGAAAAGGGGATTATGATAACAGAACACAAAAATAAATAAACATTAGTGGATGTAAAATACTATTCATGTATAATGTAGAATGTAACAAAATTATTAGAATTTGGTTCATGATGAAATATTTCATCTCAACGAAGTAAAAATAAATTTAAATAATCCTTATAATGAAATATTTTAGGATGTAAAAATCAATAACAAGGGTATTATGGGAAGGACATACAAAAATTATAAACCTAAGAAGAGTTTAAATATAATATACTCATATTGTATAATGTAACCCACTAAGAATAATGTAGTTCAAGATGAAATATTGTAAATAATTGAAACGAAATTGAGTTTTAAAAAACATAGTCATTGGTTTATTTATTTAGCAAAAAAATTATAACATTATATAGAATAATATAAGACACATAAATAATCTATTTAAGAGTAATTTTTATATTTACTGACATTAATATTAATCAACTATGTTTAATTATTACTTATTTTTTGTTAATATTAATTATTTGTGTCAGCAGTATATACTATAATTTTTTTTCAATTCGGTGGTCTTGATCAACATTATGGATTAATGATTTTTTTCAAATCTATAATTTTCAAGGTACTAAAAATATATTTTTGAAATGATTTACAAAGTTATATTTTCATTTCATGGGAGTTTCAGGGATGATTTACACTGATATTTTCTATAATGATATTATTTATATAGGTTTTATCAAACATGAGTTATTGTAATATTAATTTTCTAAATATTAACATCAAAATTAATAAATCGTCATTAAAAAATTATTTAAATATTAATTGGCGAGGAATGTAATTTTTAATAAATATAGCATCCTTATCTGTTTAATTTAACTATGTTTTTAGAGGAATCCATAATTAATTTTACATGTAAAGAATAAATATCAATATTTCTATCATCCATTGAATTTATTGGTATGCTATAGAGAAATTAATTCTATTTTAGTCATTATTTTAACAAGGTTTTTAATTTTATCCCATATCGTTGTAATTAATTTTTAACTCAGTGGTTTTCTCTTTTCAAAAATTGAAATTTTATTTATTATATTTTTTTAAATTTTTGAATCTAAATATGAAATAAATTGTGTTGGATTCAATTTATAAAATGGATGAAAATATTTTTTAATATAATAATTCATAATTCAAAATATTATTTTAAATAAAATTTATTTTTAAGTGTAAAAATGATAATTTTCATATTATTTACCATATTATAATAATTATATTAATAATAATTTATTTATTCATATATATAATAAATACATGTATTTAAAATAATTCATTAAAAATATTCAATTTATTTAATAATTAAAAATTAAAAAACATAAAAAAATTGATTCTTTGATGAACATAAATTTTTAACATTCATTGATTTTATATTTATTTCTAAGTGATTAATAATTAATTCATGAAGGTGTATAAATTTTTTTACAAATATAAAAATTAAATTTAAAAACATTTTATACTCGGAAAATGGGAAACAAAATTTTTAATCAAAATCATATATTATTTAATAAAAAATGTTTTTTATGAAATCATATTTTTTCATTAAAAATTATATTTCTATTATTTATAGTTATAAAATCACTTCTATGATGCTTTTTATTTATTTTAATAATCATTCCAACAATTTTATCAATACATTTTATTGATATCATTATTTAATAATAATGTTTTACTAAAGATATATAATTTTTTATGATTATTGTTTAAACTCAAAGGTAAATATCCATGTGAATCCCTATTTTTTATTCTATTGTCCGTGTTTTCTTATTTTACATTATGAAATATTTGTATTTAATCATACATGGTATATAATAATTCATGTTAATTAATAAATTCTTTCATGTATCATTATTGTAATGATCAATTGTGAGTTAAAAAAGTGCTGTTAATTTGAATCATATATTTTTTGATTAATTTTATACAATATTTTTAATTAATTTTAATTAATAAAATTGAAATTTTAGTGAAATTAAATGAATACAAAATAAGTATTATGTTATAGAGAACCTTGAATCAACACTATTTAGTAACTAAGTGTCTAATTTCAACTCATGGTTACTTTTAAAAGCATGATGTTTATTTGAATGTAGGTTGATATTCAATCCTAGAATAGATTCCTAATCATAGTATTTTTGTATTTATTTTGATGTGTATCCGTATATGAGATGTTGAAAAAGTTATATTTCATAAAAATAATTTTATTATAGGAATAATCAATATTTCTTATTTATAGAGGGTATTTTGATCCACATGAGAATTTAGAATATATATAATGAAAATCATTGCATATGAATGCTTTTATTAAAACTAGATATTCTGAAAGTGAGAATTGGTTGGCAATTGTTTGTTTAATTAAAATCACTTCACCATTAGAAAATATTTTATCAAATTTTATATACCATTGGATTTGTACAAAACTGATATGTGATTGGAGAATCATTGGTCACTTAAACATTTTATGGATTTTCCCCTTTTTAACTCAGCCTCATAGAGCTATTGAATCTCAGTCCACTCATTATTTTAATTCACAACCTTAATAAGATAATTATATAAATAAATTCCTAGGGTTCACATGAATTTGAAAGGTTTTATAAAAATAAAAAGTACTTTTGTTTATTTTTTTGTACCAATTATGGTTTCTAAACTAAAATAAAATGTATTAAATTATTATTTGTTGTAATTTAAACACCATAACGAGACCAAATTCATACTGATAGTCTTTTATTCATAGTATCACTAGACAATTATTATAAATATATTGTTTTTTTTCATTATAGAATCTCAAAGAACATGTTGTATAGATTCACAGTGTAGTAACTAAGTCATATGGGGATCTTCTTCAAAACCTAATGTCAAAATTCTTCTATAGGTTAAAAAATTATATTTAATTTTTATCATTCTATGTAACTTTTGGAAGTTGATCTATAAATACTAATTGATAGTAACATTTTCTAAAAAATATTTCTTCTTTTTCAAACACTAATATTCATATATTATAGAATGTATTTGAAGAAACTCATCACCTCATTCACTGCTGAAAAAGAAACCTCATGAAAGTTCAACTAAATTTTTTATCATGGGTTACCATGAAATCTAGAAGATCATATGATAAACAATAAGTAGAATCTATCCATGTATTCATATAGATTATAAATACATAAATAAAACCAATTTTACCTGAATATTTTCTATTATGATATTACTTTTCTCATGATTATACAATGATGGATGTCATTGGGTATTATTCACTAAACATTTTCTTCATTGAACCAAAACTAATTACAGAATAATGGTTGAATACTTATTCCTCTTCCACCGTAAATCATGTAGTGGATAATTCTTCTACTTTCTTCCTAGAGATAATATTTTTATTGATAGTTGAAATTGAACAACACAATGTCTCTCACCATCATTACATACTCTATCTCCATAATTTTCATTTTTATGCAAATGTCGCTAAAATTTATTTCATATATTTTAATATTTGATATCCCGTAAAATTACATGGACTATGTTTTTTAATATCTCAATATATGGTACATGATATTATCTGACAATCATTATTAAATTATAGGTATCTATGGGATTTTTGTGGGTTTCACTTCCTATTTCCATGATTGGAAATATTATAGAAATTGCTTGTAGGGAAAGCTCATGCATATGATGTTGCAATATATTTCCTTAATCTCTTTTTTTCTTATTTCTTGGATATCCCCATAAAATGCAATCTTTACTGAATTAATTATATTACTAACATTTTTATTAGACTATTAAAATATATCTTCAAATTAATTCTCTAGAAATGTCATTTTATTATTAATCACATCCATAACATGTATTTTACAAAGATAAATAAAATATAAATCACATAATAATGGATTAGAACTCATTCAATTAATTCCTAATTAAATTACATGAAATCTATGTATATTGAATTTGAATATATACAAAATTATATTACATCATCCCTTATTTGGTAGCACTAAAACTGCATCTCATCACAATGAGTTTAATCTTCTATGTAGAAGTATGCATCAATATTTTTTCATAGGAATTATACATAAAAAATTAAAAATTATTTTGATCCATCATTAACAACATTCCACAGTTCATATCCTTTAATATTATCTAGAAATGATTAAATCATGTCCTAAATGTGCTTCTTGATGTATTTTTAATTGAAAGTATGACACTAGAATTGACTGATTTGAAATTCATCATATTATTTACCCACTTATATATTCTATATTTTCATCGATGATGTAATCAAAATTATATTTCAATGAATTTATATTCATATAAATAGATAATATATTTGTTAAGGATTCCTTTAAATTTGTTGAAATTCACTTACCTTTCCTAAATATTTATATATGGGTTTTCCTACATCTCTGGTTTTGACAATGTAGAGCTTCATTTGGTTATGTAATCCCTATATTCAAATACACAACATAATTTTGGATGTGTGATCCTTAGAATATTTAAAATGGATAAATATATTTTGATACTAGTTTTTTGGGAATTATTATACATATAGTTTCATGCATGTTAAAATTCATTATGCAACCATTCACAAACATAGAACTGGACATAGAGGATTTGTCAATTTTTCTTTCATTTCTATTTAGAGATTTTCTTGATCTTCTCAATCTGTTCTTAAACAGTCATAAATATTTCTAAAAATAGTTTTTGATTTATGAATATTTCTCAAAAAAGTTCAAAATAATTACCATGAACCATTTAGTGAATATAACTCACATCTTTGAGTTCTTGAAAATCACACACTACAATCATCAGTCCTACGTCAATTTTATTTTCATGAAAATGAGTTTCAACACTAGTTTATAAATTTGTCTTCATATTATACATGGTATATATTATCTATGAACCTATAATTTTAGTCTTCAAATCAACTAGCTTCCTCTCAAAACATTGATCCTATTATAAAATTATTATCACTATATATCCATGTTGTCTAGTATATTTTTATTATTCAGCTCACTCTTCCTATTTCTCTATGTATGGATCTATTGTAGACATCACACGATAAATTTAATTTTTTTATATATGAGACCAAGTAAAAAAATAATATAATGTATGGGTTTCTATTACCACATTTCCATCCATATGTTCAAGGGTAGCCAACTCCACATTTCTCATTTCTCAGTGTGTGGTGGAAAACTCTTCTTATGATGTGGGTGGATACACTATCGACCACCTAACATCTAGATTTATTAATTTATTTATTTTATGTTAAGGAAAATATTCATTTTTTGTCAATAATTCAATATGTGGTATTTTAATTTGAGTATTGTTTGTCCAAAAACTAAATGGAGAAGACATGTTCATTGGGGAGAACATTACATACACGTAACTTCCCTGACCTAATAGCCACTATAATCGGTACTCCGATTCAGGTCACCAAAATACCTCAAGATTGGTTCCACATAATCCTGAGGCTGATGAATACCAATGAGGGTATATATTAGATCTGTGATGATATCATACAGACATATTTGTGTGCATAACTAGAAGTAAATAACCAAACATCATACATATCAGACAGAGTTGATGAAAACATAAACTGAAACTAATCATTCTACAGTAAATAGAAACTGCAGTAAATACTTGAAGAACTAGGTCATACATAAAACCATGAAATGCAAATGGTTTTATACCATATAAAGAAATAACTAACTGAAATTTAATTATAGTGGGCCGTTCTACTGACTTCCATAAAAAATATATACTTGGTATCTAGTTCCCTATCATGCTACTCTAGTACAACCAGTCAACTCGCCATCAACATCATACTCAACCATTCTATTTGGGTTAATGGAATAATCCATCATGGATCCATTATTAACTAGAATTTATAGAAAATAAATGTTCACACGTCGAGGTACGCATAAAGGGGGAGACAAATAAATCTCAGCATTCCACCCCCCACGATTAACATATATACTTCAGTCCTAAGTGAATGATCTTGAAATATAATCCTCCTAATCAAAACATAAAAGATGAAAAACTAAAACAACCATTTTTCTATAGGTATGAGACCTTGATCAATCATTCATACTTCATCCAATTCCAAAATTTCTTTGAGAACATCTCACATGGCCTACTTCCCAGACAACCAACTACTCCGTGCATATGGAATCTACAACCAAACCCTAAAAAAACAAAGGAACCATTCTTTGATTGTCCTATAATTTAGAAAATAATATAAGTCATCCTGGACCACTTTTTCATGTCCCAAATATTTTATCATACATGTAACCATGATGCATCTCTCCTAAATACCACACTAATGTACTAATAATCCCATACCATCAGCCTAATAGTTGACTCAAGTACCATAAATAATAATTCTAAGAGAATCAGTCCAAACATGTACCATATATAAATTTAGTAATTCCTTGATATTTAGTATGCATATATTCCACGAATCAAAATAATCATGCCTGGAGTATCAGTGTGGTTTCTAAGACATGGATGTATAGTGTCAGTCTATAATCCACCCAAACTGTTTTACCATCAATTCCTAGAGCTTCAATCTAGAACATAGAAAAATATAATATATAGTTCTAGTGCCTTAATCTGACTCTTAATTTGTCGTATACATTCAACGCCTAGAATTAGGTCATGTAACCATCTATGTATCACATCATTGGGTCCTAGAGCATCAGTCTGGCCCAAACCCAAGGGGATGGGGCATTATTTTAACCTCCTTATTCAACATGACATTCCATCACTACCCATAGCCTCTGTTTAGAACACTATCCATGAAGTATACAATATTTGTATAGATCCTTAGTATGACACCATTTCAGTAGTATACATCATATGACCTGAAACATAGTCTAGCACCACACTCCATACATTGGATGTCACATCACTATACTCATAAAAATAATACAATGTACCTAGATCCTCAGTGTAACACTCAAACCATAAACAGACTATCTATACCAATACATAGCCTCATTCAAACAATATATATCATAGATATATAGAACCAAACATGTGGATCATCTATCCTTCTATCATAACCAATATATTCTTTACTTGTAACTATGTTTCAAAATGTGGCTACCAAACCATATAACACCTTCCACATAAGCGCAGTACAATTCTCAACCTCATCCACAAAAACATATTATATTCTATATATACATCCATATCGATTAGTTCAACCTCTACCAAAATGGATCGCACACCTTCTAGAGTCCCAATGAGACACCCTTATCCTAGATACACAATCCCACACACACACTCTTGGTCTTCTTATCAATAAATCCCACACATGTCCCTCAAGAACAATGCAGAAACATAGGCATCCCTCCTTGAATACTCATAACTAAAACTCAAGAATAGATCTACTCTACCAACCCATGGTTACAAAAAAACTCCCAGGTCAATACCCATCACCAGAAAATGCTTTCAGTAGCCCTATGTGGCCTCCTACTTATCCACGGTCAACAAAATTCCAAAAAGGCATGTCAAACAAAACCATACCTTATTAGAATTCCCAACATCCAACCATGGATTACAATGATCAGTTGTTCAAAAACCATCCCTCTAGGGAATCATCAAGAGTCCCTCATACTAAACTCAAGACCAAATAAACACCCATCCATAACCTTTAACATACAATTTCAACCAATCCGAAAAGATATAACCACCCGGATCCCGAAGCATGGATTCTAAAAATAACACCTTGAGAAACAGGACCCAATATGTAGGAAAAAATAATGATCTTAAAAGAGATACTACTCGATCCTAAATTACAGAATCCGTACTAGGATCCTTGAATAACTCACCATGGATCACTTAGGTAATGCCAATCACTTATCTCGTGATGATCACTCATCCCTCTAAGCTCACAACCCAATCAACTATATTATTTTAAACTCAACCCTCAGGTAAATCATCCTACTAAATTTTCATTGTCAAAAAACCATCAGGAAGACCCCTACATATTCAATGGGTCCCCCCACTATGATCTAAATGAAAAATTACTCAAAATGAAATAAACACAATCCCAAATCTGACATCCAGTTCACAAAATACCCAAATGTCCATACTATAAAAGTACATGGTGTGTAAATTCAAGTACATGTAATGTAATCTCAACTATCAACATGGGATGACTGTTCTTTGAACCACACAACGTGTAGTCCGGGGTTCCCAATGGAAAACCCCTAAAACCACTATTTTCTCCAAATAAGAATAGATCAACCCACACAGGGTCTATAGTTATCATATTAAGGAATTAAAACATTAAACTAACCAATTTACATGGATTAGGATGTAAAACCCAAATATGGGCAACCTATGTGGCCGAAATCATAATGATTTGGGTTCAAATTTGTTTCTTGAAACTGACTCGCCTCAATCCAGTCTTGATCGATTACATAAAATATGTATGGAAGAACCACATTCTCTTCCCCCTCCTGGTTTGGCCATTTTGTGAAAGTGAGACCCCCTCACCATAAATTCATGTGTGGAAACCAAAAAATGGGGGGGGGGTGGGTTGTGATTATTTTATTAATTGATTTATGTAAGTGATTAGTTACCCATTTATAATATGTCATATATCCTAAAAACTAATTGATGTTTATTCCTCAGATAGGAAAAACACCCATTCAATACTAAACCATAGAGTTGGAATTTCATTTTTATGTTTCGATCAATAGATACAGCCACCAGATACCACATGAATATTTTATTATATAATTATTTAAATATTAAATATTCATCCAAAACTCGAAGATCTCAAAATTACACCAAACACCTATCCTATTGTGAAAACCCAATTCAGGAACCAACAAAGTGGGTAGAAAAATTATAAAAGATATGATTCTATGGTCAAATTAATAATTTACCCCTCATGAGAAAATGAGTACAAAAATTTAAATTCATTCTGAAAGTTCTGAATCCAAAAAATTAAAATCTCTAAAATCCCCACCAATAACTATATAATCCAAGAAAATATTTGTTGTATCCTAAGCACACATCTCAATATACCTTGTTCATCAACTCCAGCAAAAATAACTATTTTCTACTCAGAAATGCCAACATATATTCCCTACATAACTCAGAAGAGAGGATGTTAAACCAATAAAAGGTCAATCCACTACTTCCCACTATTATAAAACCACTATGTTAGTTAATGATTTCACCTATACATCCTGATACGTCAAATAATAATTTTAGGATTTTTATAAATCTCATCGTGATCCTTACTATAAGAGTCTCCTTCCGGTTTCCTCAAAAAAATGACTATTCCATATCACAGGCCCCAAACCAAACAAAAGATTATAACTAGACATGTTAATGTCACTCTAAGACGAAAAAATAACTACTAATTTTCAATACTGACTTTTGATAATATCACCCAAAGTATTTTTCAATATCTTATCTTCGACAAGGATGAAAAACACATAAATACAATGGTGTTCTCCCCACAATACAATATCACATACACCTCCCAGTAAGCCCAACCTCTTATAATGACCCTTATCATCGCAAGGAAACATAAATATACAATGGGATAAATCCAGTGCAATCTTATTATACTCATGATTATTCCATGATGTTTGGCATGATCATTAGTAAAATGAAATTTTACTAAGATTCCATCAGTGAATTCCACAACAATGTCATAAATTTAAAAACATCACAGTTATATCCAAGGGCTTCATGTCACCATTCCCACAAGACTCAAACTAGAACTTCTACAATTCCAATCCCCTTCACAACATCCTTAAAAACTCAATTACCTCAGATGTACACCCCCATTACATCTGATCCATAAACCAAATGACATAATTCATCAAAAAATCACATGTCTCCAGAATTCCTTTATCATGAAACCGCCACATACCCATTTTTATCCAAAATAAAAAAAACCTTCCTTCAATACATCATGTTACATATAATGAAAAAGCGGATCACAAACCCTAACCATTAAAACTCAAGCACAACCTATGCTATAGATCTAACCCAAAGACCCAGTGATTAACTCGAATGCACAAAAATTTTCTTGGATAATAGCCTGATTAAACCTTAACCTCTCAAAACAACCACATTTAAGAAGAAATGGAACCCAATTTCACCATAAAAATAAAATCCAAACAGCCAAAACCTCATATCCAACTGCACCCTTCATGCACCGTTTTCAGAAGTCCAAAAACACTCATTGGTTCCTCATACACCCGATGTCAAACATAGCTCATTGAATACATCTCATGGGTAACCCAAAAAGGTAACATTACAATGAATCCATACTCTAGAGTAATTAAAAAAACACTCATCTCTAGGTTCTTCCTCCATAATGTCTTCATATACCAACACACTAACCACAATTTTGGGAGCACATACACTATGAGAATCTTCACATTAGGTCGCTTCATGGAAGACCCAAAAAAACAATCATCAATAAGAAAACCCTCTGAAAATGGGTCCAAACATCCTATGCATTCACCATACTAACAACTAGGGAGACTGATCCAAACCTAAAAGAGAGCCACAATAGAATACTCATCGAAGAGTAACTTGCTGAGGATCTACAAAACATGAATTCCAAAAGAAATCCATAATATCACACACTAGCCATGATATAATATTGGGATCATATATTCCTATCATGATTAATGATATGCCTCTTTCCTCTATAGGACATGAGTTGGAACCAAAACACATTCCTCTTTACAAGGTTCCAAGATCCTGAAACCAGTCCTAAACTCTCAAATCCAAACAACATGTGTATTTCTGATAGGGAAAATCACATAAATCCCTAAAATCCAAAATCAAGAATATCAATCATATTCCATAGTAACTTGGACTTCTTATCGGAATAGGTGCTCATGATACACTAGCTTAGTAACCATCACATGTTCCAACATATTCCTATATCTTTTATCTATAAAACCCAATATAGTGAAAATGAATTACCACTTTGTAACATCCTTGGATCAATAGCCATTATACCTGACGCTCTAAACTGAGTCTCCAAAATACCTCAGCACTCCTCCTCATATGCCAGATGCTACCAACTAGTAGTAGGGGTCTATAGATGATATATGAGGAGAATATACCTCCATATTAAAGAGCACAACTAGAAGTAAATAACTAGACAACATAAACTTTAGAGAAAGTGTAAGAACAAATAAAATAAATGTAAAAATATCATAATAAAAACTGTTGTAAATGAATTAACATCCCTATCATACTTAAAACCAAGATTTCCCACTGGGCTGACCACAATAAAAAACCGAAGAGTAAATATAATGGGTCATACTCTCAACTATGGCAAACAACACATACCAAATATCTAATACCCTGAAATGAAGCTCTAGATCGACCAGTCTACTCCACATGATCATCCCACTCATCTAGGAAATCTTGGTCTTGAACGGATCCCTCATGAATTTGTGCTTCATATGAAAGTTGAAAGAAGGTATGTATTCCTGTTGGGGTGAATTTATAGGGAGTGAGAAATAAATCTCAATATTCCACACCAATGTTGAACCTATAAATTACATCCATGTGTGCATGATCTTGTAATATGCTCATCCGAGATGATAGACAACTCAACAAAAAATGAAAATACAATTACCATAGATCATAGGTACGGGCTCAGGATTGATCACACTTGCCTCGGAAAATTCTAAAATGTCTCAGAGCACATATTAAGGAATGTTCTTCCCAAACAACATACTTCTTCATACCCATGTTAACCACAACCAAACCCTCAGAAAAATGTGGACCCATCCTACGATAGTACGATCACTAGGATACTAATTTAATTCATTTGGTGCCATGTACTTGTGAAGATACCATTATATAACTATTGGAACCTTGACACATCTATCCCAAATACCACACCAATGTACTACCATTCCCATACCATAAATCTAACAATTATCTCAAGTACCATAAACAATAATTCCCAGAGATTCAATCCAAATATTATACCATATATCCAATTATTCCTTCTTTGAGAATCAATTCAACATTTACACCGCATATCAAATTAATCATTCATGGAGGATCTGTATGGCATACAAACCATGGATGTAGAGCATCATTCCACCATTCATCTGAACATGTATTACATCAATTCCCAAATCATAAATCTAAAACATTAACAATAAATTATATTATCTGTGTCTAGATACTTGGTCTGAAATATAATATGTAGAATAACTTCCATTATTAAAACCTCATTCTAGTAACCATATATATATATATATATCATTGATGGGGGACTTTATCATAAGTCTTCCCCAAGATGAAGCAGAAGGAGGATCATTCAAACCTACCAATTCTATATTTTCCTTCATCACTACCTAGAGCCTCATTCGGACACAAAATCCATGAATTATACTATCAATTTATATATCCTTATTTTGAAACCATCCCGGTAGTATACTTCATGTTCCCAGAACCATAGTCTAGCACAACACTTGATACTTGTGATATCAAATCAATATACTTTTCCTAATAAAAAAATGTTTCCAGAGACTCATCCAAGCACACAAACCATAAAAAAAATATTGATATCGATATGGATCCATAGTCCAATAGTTTCAATTATGGATATCTAGAACTAAATATGCCTCCCATCATTCCATTTCTTTGACCCATCAATGTTCTTAATAGAACCATGTTATAAAACATGGAAACCCAACAATATAAAATCTAAAATGGGTGAATAATCAAAGTATCCACCTTAGCCACTGATGCATATCATGTTCTGGATATATATCCATCTCAGTCAACAACACCATGGCACCAAAAACTCACACATAATATCAAGTCCTAATGAAACACCCCTAAACCATATACTGAACCACATGTATCAAGTCTGTGTCTTCTTGGAAATTGGTCGCACACTTGGTCCCCTAGATCCCTTCAAAAACAATGGCATCCCTACTTGTGTCCTTAGATCTAAAACCCATGCAGAGAGATCACTTTACCAAAATGGTAAAAACTAAATCTCGTCCCAATCCCTATCATGAGAAACACTATTATGCACCCATAAATACCCTCTAACCAATCCTCAATCAATAACATGCCACTAAGGAATCCAAAACAAACCAATTATATAAGGGAATTATCTATAGACAAATCCGATATAAAATGATCAGTTGATCAGAAACTATCCAACTATGTCATCTTCAAGATTCCATTAGACTCAACAGAATACCACAATGGAAGTTAGTCATAATTATCATCTTATGATGTCAACCAAGCCCACATTCTCTAACCACCCTAATCCTCAAACATAGGGTATAAACCTAAAATTCTCCAACCTCAAGAAACAATTCATAATACACATAGACAAACAGTTATATCCCAATAGATACTACATGATACTACCTTCTAGGATCTATCCAATGAGACCTAAATAACTCACTATTGCACACTCAGGCTTGAGCAATCACAGAGCTGTTGACCGTCACCCGGGAATCTTAGCTCATAAGCCTACTCGCTTGAGGAATCTAAAACCAACTCTCAATAGAACCACCTAATAAACCAATATGGAAAAAAAATCCATTTGAACTGTATATGTTGAAATTATCCCACCATTGTTATATACATGAAAAAACACTCACAATGGACTACTCAGAAGCCCAAATTAGAATTCCAGATGATAAAACACCCAAAACCTTCAAACTAGAATAGTATATAGCATGTACATTAGATTAAATGACATGTACTATCAACTATCCACTATTACATATACATTTACATGTCCTAAACAACATGGGGTCTAATTGTGTACTACTATATAAAATGTGCCCAAAGTACACTCTGTGAACCTTCATGACTTGGCATGATCATGTACATTTACACCTTTCCCAATCCATTGTCATGTATGAATAAACTAATTGTATATAAAGTACATGTTCTGTTCTTATGAAACATACATCTTCCCCAAATGGGAATAATACATGGTGTGTGTTCCTATAAACACACACTACGTAGTCAGGGTTTGTGAACACGAAACTTGTAAAACCCTCCTAAAACTACGATTTTTCTAAAAAAAGCAACGATCAACCACCATGGGGTCCTTAGTGATAATATAAAAGATTTAAAACATAAAAAATTAAATTAAATTATGGGGTTCATGGAGTAAAAATAAAAAAAATTCCTACCTTGTGGCCTATTTATCAAACCATCAGTTTCAAATTCAGTCTCGAAAACTATAGCACCTTGATATGATATCGATATATGTCAATAATGAATTCAAATAGAAACCTTTTCTCCCCCCCCATGGAATAGATGTCACATGAAAGGAAGAGTCCAGCACCTTCTTATCTCCATGGAATCCCCAAAATGACATTAGGGGAATGTTGTATTAATTTAAGTAATTAATTTAATTTAATTAATTAATCACCCATTTAACAATAATCATGAGTCCTAGAACCTCAGGGGAGTTTATACCCCACCTATGAAAAAAAATAAATTTTAAACTCAACTTATATGTCATAATATCAATTCGAATCTTTGTTCAAATGATTCAGCCACCTGAAACCAGATGAATAGTTTAATATTTATTTAATTAACTATTAAATAATCATCCAAAACATGAACATCTCATAATTCCAACACACTATTATTATAAGAGGAACACAAAATTCTTGCACTAATATATTGTCTATAAAACATTTCTAAGATCATATGGCTTTTGAAATGACAATTTGACCCCTCATGAGCACTCGACGACAAAAATTTAAATTTATTCTCAAATTTTAGAATACATAAAACTCAAGTATCTAAAATAAAACATTTGGAAGACATGAAAATGATTATTTTCATGAAGTGAATAAGAGTAATACTTGTTCAAGAATACTTGTAGACCATGAAAATATTAATTTCCATAAATAATAATTGATGATAATTATTTAAAGAATGATATTCCAGATAATTTTTTCTTATGATGTATGGTTGAAGAGTAATTTTTAATTTCTTTATTTCATTGGATATCTATTTCAATGTGTATTTTTGATAAAATTTATACAACCATGTGATAAACTAAGGATAACCATCAACCACACAATGGGACCCATGGGTCAACCCTTACGGGAGAACCTATCACATGAGTTCATAGAGGTATGTTAGAGGTAAGGATGATGTGTAAGGCCTATATGAGAGCATATGGGAGAAGTGGAAGCTTCCCCTTTAGGTAAGGATCTAAAATGAGGTTGTTCCAAAAGGGTTCGGGAGATGACCATGTTTCTCACATCAATTTAGATGAAGGATCTTGTTTAGTTATATACTGTGGCCTCATACTATTTTGAAACTAATGTATGGAATGAAAGAATGAATTATTTCTCCCAAATCTAAATTGTTATGTACATTTCATTTGTCGCATAATACCAGTAATCTAGACCATCCTATCATTTGAGCGCATTGTGTTCCACCACCAATAAACATTTACTGGTTATGTGAACCATAGTTTATGCCAATCCACTATCGATTGAGAAACTGTCAATCTTTGTTGATTATGTTTATTGGATGATTCATTTTAGATTGATCAGATTCCCTGTATGGAATCAGTGTCATTCATTCATAATGGAATCAATGTAGATGATTAAATTAAATGATATAGATAAACCATCATCAATTGATGTTTTAGTCTATATGGATGTCCTTATCTTGATATTATTAAATGATGATCCTTTAAATCATCATGCATGACTGCTAGGATTTTCATGCATGTGATGATGTGAAAAACAAGGATCAACTGACTACAAATCCTATAGTTGGAGGCCATTCAGAAATAAAATCACCATTGATGAGGTCATGATATAAAATGAGGATCATAATATAATTTCACTTTCATTTGATTATTCTTTGAGTAACAAGATATGTCATTATTTTGGGTGTAGATTTGTGTGGACACCCACAATCGATAATATTCCAATTATATGAGATCTTTAGGATTTTTTTGTGCATTGAATATAGCATTGACATGTCAAGATATTAACATATATATAGGTGAAAGACATGATGATACATTTCTATAAAATGATAGACTATTAATAATAAATGATATATTGAAATTTTGGGAAAATTATAGGAACTCTCGATACATAGAATTCCTAAAACACTACTTCACAAATGAAGAGATTTTGGAAGATTATGATTTCATGAAGAAGAAGTTGTAGCTATGGTACATCAACTTTTGTCCATCATGTAATGGAACTTCACAATGAACATGGCCCTACAAGCCTACATGATTTAAATATTGTCAACCTGGTCTTGTGAAGGAGAATATTCCCTGTGGAAGTGTGGACCATGCATTATAATTAGTCCATGCTTTGTGATATCCCATATAAACACCTATGATCATGAAGAGTGATGTGGATGGATCATTAAAAAATTCACATGTGAATAACTATTTAGAACATTTTGGTAAGCCTTAAATGTCGATAAAGCATATAAAATAATAAATTGAGGTTTGTATGTGATATAGATTAATAATTAGAACCCCATGTGTTTATAAATTAATGTGATATTCCAACTTGAAAAAATATTAATATTTTTTATGTTATAACTGCATAAAATAAAATAGGAAGAAATTTTGTTAACCTCCTCAACACATCTCATTGAGGTTGGTACTTCATAAAAATAATGAACTAGACCAATATTTTTTTCACAAAGGCCACTAATAAAGAATGTGAGATAATAAATATGAGAATAACCAACTAAGCGAAATTTTTCTAGATAGGAAATGAACAATTAGAATTAAAAAAATATATTAACGTAAAATATATATCATAATCATGTCTAATGGAACCAAATGGAAATAATTTACATGATATGATTTAAACCACACAATCAAAAAAATATTAGAGAGAATTGTGTTTTATTTTTATCCATATATATTTATTTATACCCATTATAAAAATATTTTAAACATAATAATGGTGACTAATATTTTTGGCTTCAAGGACAACACATTTACTTTCAGGTTGAAAAGTTTCTCTTAAATTTCCCATGTATGAAATTTTGAACTTTATAACATCCAAATTTTTTCCATAAAATATTATTGTAATATTTATGTCATATAATAAAGTATTATAATCATACAATATCATTAATTTTATTTTCATAAAAATTAATTTAATTTTACATCAAAGAAATTAATAAGTCAATGTAATTAGAATATAGGAAATTATTAAAAAATTTATAATTTATAAGTACCAATTATATTCATTTAGTTCCATAGGATTTCAAATATATATTTTTTTTTTAAATTCACAATTTATTATTTCTCTATTGCTTTCACAAGTACTTTATCATCCTCACATAATCAATGAAGGTAATTATATCATCACTAAATATTCAAAAACAATTAATATCATAAACAAATTATTTTGGTTTTATATACTAATTTAGACTTATTCATGCATATTTTATGAATATTACAACTTATAATATAAATAACTATAAAACACGTGATGTTTTTTATATATTATATTCCTAATATAATATAAATGTTAGATTTTAGGGTAGGAGGATGGAGGGTGCTCGATTCTCTTCCTCTAATGGCGATCTCGGTCTTCCGCACATCTAGGGGTGTTCAATGGTTTTCCCTTAATATCTTGGTAAAATCCTAGTTCCGGGTGGTTCAATCCCTGCTGCAGTTTCTTATGTCAAGAAGAACAGTCCGTGGCATGACTTTCATGTGGCTGTGGTTGTAGAGAGCATCCCCTGTAGATATATACTGGATTTGAATCCAGAGGCTACGGGTGTTGCGATAGATGCAAATCGAGGCTTTGAGGGTGCTGTACTGATGGATCGACGACAGGTTGGGGTTCACGCGGCCGTGCTGGGGGCGGCGGATGCTACCTTCCCTCGCAGATCTGAACCAAATCTGGTGGGTGCGAAAACAACTGAGGTTGCTCCTGTCGATAGCGTGATGAAGGTCCGACGACTAGATGTTGTCGCTGATGTAGGTGCTCACGATGTCCGAATGGTGTCCACGACCCACTCACCTATGATGGTAGAGGTCACGGGTCCCAAGGCGGTGCTGAATAAAGGAAATGAAAATTTGGGTTTCCCTGTTGATGGGCCTTGTCTTGAAGCGGTGAGGGTGATTAAAAATCATCCCTTGACTTCAAATTGCAAAGTTGATTTGGGCGCTGCTAACTCTCAACCTGAAGCGGAGAAGATCCTCTTGGAGAGGGGAACCACATCAGATAAATTGGGAGATGCGGAAAAATCATGTAGATCCCCTTTATGAGCTGAAGAAGAATCTGACAGAAGGTACTTTACATTAGTGCACGATGGTATTTCTGAGTGAATTGTTAAAATGGGTGACACTACCCATGTTGTTGCTAGTAGAAAAGATATCCTTGACAGATTCAAGATCTGTGAACACTCAATTATTGCCAGACGTTTTCTTCCTAGTGGAGGTAAAACATGGAGAATTGATGATTTGGTTCTGAAACTCACCTTGATATGGGGGTTTTCTGATTGGATATGCATACCTATGAGACATAGATTCTTTCATATTATTTTTCCACCATAAATTCTTAAGCGAAAAGCTTGGAGGTTCGGATCAATTCCTCTAAATCCAGGTATGGTTTGCTTTCATGAATGGGATGTCCGTTTCAATCCTTTCTCTATTAAAAATACCAGAGCTTAGGTCTGGATCAAAATTTTTGGCCTTCACTAGATCTTATTGTAGAGACTCGAATCTTGACATACATAGATATTACATTACTTTTGCAGAATATATAATACATAAAAATAATAGACACACATGGACCATAATAGTTTAGTGTCTTTGGAATCTTGGAACATAATCTTCTAATCATGGTGAACGATCTTCAACATCTCCCATAAAGATCTTCCACTTTTTGTTTCCTTACCTAAAACCTTTCTTTTAATCCTGGGGGAAAATAAAACATAAAAAGGGTGAGCTCAAATGCTCATTAAGGGTATGAATGGATAAAATAAAACATACCATACACATTTGAACCTAAAAACATGAACATAATGTTTAAAATCAAAATCTTGAGCAATGACATAAAACATAGAAGTACATAAGGAATATATCATAATGGAACATAAATAATGATAACATACCATGGGAATAAAACATTTAATTGTGGAATCCATTAAGCACATCTAATGATTTCCATAGTAGCCAAGTCATTTCTTTCAAGACCATCTTAGTTGACAAAGTCCCTTTCTGAATCGAGTTCACTCCTCGTTTCAGTCCTTTAACACTAAACCAGATTAACTTACCATTCCAGCCATGTCTATCTCATGAGATATAAATCTTTACCCAATTCATTGGAGAGAGATATAGGTCCCACCCATCTCATAATGAAATCATTCTTACTTGTGCCACAATATAATCATACATCATTCATAATAACCCAATAAATAAAATGGGTTTCATAAACATCATCCCATCATTATATAATCCATATAAAAGAAATGGATATCATTTCATAAAATGGAAAGTGAAACCATGTAAATAATAGAGACATTATACTTGAAACATACACATGTGAAATAATGTCATCATAGATGAAAATGTTTTTGATAAAAGACATGAAATGAAATCTTGAGGAAAATATCCTTTTTTTCTTCAAAATCATTTTCTTTTCACAAAATGTCATGATATTTTAAAAGAAAATGTTTTTGTTGAAAATAGTCATGAAAAAATTTGGAGTAAGCTTCATGAAAATAAGGCTTTATAAAACCGTAAAAATCCTATCATGTCGTATACGTTAAAAAAACATTCTTATAGTAGCTTTGTCGAAAAAGTAAAAAAGTACCTCATCACATAAAAAAAAGAAATATTCCTTACATTTCATGTAGTAAAAGTAAAAAATGGGTAAAAAGAACATTAAACATACATGAATACACTTTTATAAAACATGGACATGAATGATAGCAATAACCCCAGTAAATACTTACGAATAAGCAATCTCGGATAAAAATGATATTTGCAATGTTATCCCTTACCTTAGGTCCGATGTGCTTCGTATGTATCCGAAACTCCTGTATAATGATTTAAATAATTTTATTGACTTATTACAGAATCATATTTATTGTTATAATATCATATATGGTTCACTTATGACTTTATATTAACCGTTCTTTTGTAAATTCCTTGTTAAGGAGCGTTTTGGGTAAAATCAATTCATTTGTCGTCTGTGTTTTGACTTGTAATTATTCATATGATTACATAGATCATGATTAATTAATTACAAAATATAAACCATGATTTATATATAATATATATTCAGAATATACATATATATAATAGATCGATAAATGGAAATAAATACACCGTTCATGGAGAAGGTAGGCCGTATGTATGCATGAATGTTGTTTTCGTTTCCTCATTGAATTGAATGGAATTAAATGGATGACATACATATATATATACATAAATACAGTATCATTATAATTTCATATATTTCATTATTACTTATTATATATACTTTATAATCATTTATTAATGGTTAATCATTGATAATGAATCACATCGCGTAGTGGAGACGGTATTCCCTACGTACGCACGAGCGATGATATCGTTCCCATGATCGTGAAATTTTATTGGAGTTTATGTATACTATTACAGAATCAATATCAATTTACAATAATCATATATAGTTATTATTTACACCATTATATCCATCCAAGTAAGGTGGTGGTGGAAAAGAGATTACACCACGGCGTGGAGACGGTATTCCGTATGTACGCACGCACGATGATATCATTTTCCGTAGGATGGATAGATAGTAAAATAGGGTTGTTTAATACTTATAATAACATATCATTATATTACTGATACTGATGTTATTACTTAATAATGAAACAACCTATGAAGAAGAAGTGGAAGAAAAAATAAATGTGAAAGAATCGGTAACGGACATTACCTCTTCTTTGAAGCGCCTCTTTGAGACCTCCTCTTAGAGCACTAAAATTGGGCTTTGAAGAATACCAGGACATCTAGGATGTTTCTAGGGAAGTGTAGATGAGAATTTGGCAGGGGTTGTCCAAGCTTTAAGGCTCAAAGTGGTGTGAGGAAGAGAGGGAGGAGGTTCCCTTTTATAAGGGAGGAGAGGGGCACCTTTGGAATAACAAAAAATAATATTTTATTATAAAGTCATATTCAGTTTTTAATAGCTCCAAATTGATTTATTTCGAATCCAAGGTGGGGATAGGTCAAAATACTCTCATCCAATATAATTTAGACAAGTTTAGGTCATTATATTTACCTTATATTTTACTTTTAACTCTTAGTTAATTATATTGACATTTACCATGTCACTTTGTATTTTTATATTATATAGTTAATAAAAGTACCATATACATCCAAGATACCCCCAAGTGGTCCATTAATGATACACCTATCATGATATAAGTGTATTGGCCGAAACTAAGATTTTTAGGAATATAATAACAATTTTTAATATAATATTTGTTTTAAAAACTATTTTATGTCAATTTTGACACTATTTGGTAATTGATTTTTTTGAAAATCATAACAGAATTATTAGTTCTAACAAAGTTAATTAAATAAATACTAACATGTCATATTAACATATAAAATTATTTTAATTCATAAAAAGTCTCAAATTACATTTATTTGGGTATTTATAACATCAATTATGTCAATATATCATTAATAAGATAATTACTGCATCATAATTGTCTCATAAATAAATTAAAGTATTTTAAGTCTAAAAATAAAAAATAAAAAACCATTATGTAGGAAGTATTATTATATTTCTAATGAATATTTATAGTCTAATTTATCTTATCTAAAACCCAATATTAAAAATGATTTAGTTATTAAACATTAATTTTAACTATTTTAACCCTTCTTTAAATAAATTAATAATAAATGTCCTAATCTAATCCAAGTGGGACTAAATGGTCAAATTTTATTCCTAATGTTGTTGTTGGTCTAATTACACTTATCCAATAGAATTAGGACATGTGTTAGGGTAATAATAATATCATTTTTACCATTATCTACCCTATTCACTTTTAACCGTGGTAAAAAAAGTAAAAAGTAACTATTCACCAAAAATTATTTTCATCTCATTGAACCAAATTTTAGTCCTTGATATTAACCGTGTCTCTTGGATTTTTGAAATTCCACTCACAGAAGCGGTAAAATTATTTTTTATGAAAAATTCAGTTTTTTTAACTACCACTTAGTGGTTTCACTATTCATCATAAAATGAAAGTTTCCATAAAAATAAAAACAATTAGGCCTATGCTATATCTAATATTATGAATTAAAAAATGTTGTCAATTTTACCAAATTCAAAACATATCAGTTGCATTAAATATTTTAATAACTAGTTCCCGTCGTCAAAACAAATAGCGTGTTCTTAAGAGATAATAACTATCAAAAGATTGACAGTTGTTTATGTCTGGTTTAAATGTAAAATTACATCCAATGACCAACATTGTATTAAATTATAAAAATATATTATAAATATACTTTAAAACCACTCAAAATAAAAATTTATCAATATTAGTTATTTCGATTAAAAAAGTTGTTTTTAATTAAAATTTAGTAATTTCCACTATTCATCAGAATAAGAAAGTTATCCAAAAAGTACCAAAATTTCACCCTAAGATAATTTTGATATTAGGAATCCAAAAATGAAGTCTATTTTGAAAGGTAAAATTTATAAAATTTCAAAAAGTGGATATTATAATTCATAATGGTTAGTTCATAATAATATTATAATAATATCTCGTTTAGTGAAACTCGGTATTGCATACTACACACGATATTGAGGAAGGTTTTGATTGCGTGTAATGCTGCCAAGTTAGGGTTGCATGTTGTGTAAGACTCCTTTGTTGTAACGTAAAACCCAAGACATCAATAAAATTAAAAATAATATTTCTCATAAAATCTCGGGGTGTTACATTCTACCCCCCTTAAAATGAATTTCTCCCTCGAAATTCATCGGGGTGTTGAAGGGTTTACTACTCAAAAATTTATTTAATAGAAACCCACATCGTAAAAAGGAATACCAAAACCAATTGTTTAAAACTAATGTAAAAAACATAAAGGTTACCCAAATTAACTAATCACTGGGCTTCCACATAGGAGAACATAGGTGAAAATATGGATTTGGAAGAGAAACCTATCCATCATGTTCTGATGGAGAGTGGTAGAGAACATGTCTATGAAAAATCCAACAATCACAAACCTATAGGTTTTTGATGATCTAAGGTACCATCTGATTCATCAGATATAAGGGAACTAGGACAACATTTTTGGTTTTCAAGATCATTTCCCTAAAGTTGATGAATTAAAAGAAATACTTACAGGATTTTAGTACAATCTCACTATTGTTCATGAATTGAACAATTTCCACTTCATCCCTTAAAGAAATGAAGTTGAATTTTTTATTCGTGATGTGTTAGCAGATCACGTGATAGAATGATGGGTCATTCCATCTGTTTCAAACAAAAGGTTATCGAAATTTATAAGTCCATCTTATGGTTAGATTAATCTTATATGGTTCAAAAAATGAACTTAAACTTCATATATCATACCGCTTAATAAAATAAAACTAGTTTCTACTAACTAGGGACATCCTATAGGCCAGTGGTAGGTGATAAAGTCCAGTTGCACTTCAGTTGTGGGTTCGATTCCCACAGTCTTGTCCAACGCGATGGGTTGTCGCCCGTCCTGCAGGTTGTCCTTTTCTAAAACTATATTACTATAACATCCCATCAATAATATCAAAAAAACTTCTATCATTAAACAATACTAACTTATGTCCAACATAATCCATTCGAATATTTAGGCTTATCCATAATACTGCAGTCCACTCTCATAATATAGTGAAAACAATTAACAGAGATTTAATACCATCGTTGATCCCCATATATCATAAGATATGTCTTGTTGGTCACATTCCAAACAATCGAAGGCCTTAATCATGTATTCTCTTGAAAAATGAATACCCATTGAATCTTAGTGAAAACATTAATGAAGTTAAAAGTTAACACTTTCCACATACCAAAATCCTCAAAATTCTATATACTAAAACCATGATATCACTTAGTCCTTATATCAATCATGAGCTCATGAATACAATCAAACATATCATTATCTTCTTATTCCTTCATTATGCGCATATCATCTGCTTTACAAAAATATTTGAATAAACTTCCATGGTTACTGGTACCATTCAACATATACATTCAAATAATTTTAGGGAAAACAATAGTTTAATAATCCTTAGATGATTCTTTATTACAGAGTACCATTAACTATACAACATAACTCTCGATAAACATACAATCATTGCACTACCTTCTAAAACAAATGACTAAACTTCAACACTTCTTTCAACTCATATATCATTTGTAGTCTCCTCATCATCATCCACATAAATACTACCCATATGACCATGCTGATTCTCTTCATGAGATTTTCCATTAGGTCATTGGTTTGCATAATGCCTGTACATTCCACATTTAAAACATCTAATCATTATTGATGTCATAGAAATACCATTATCCTTGTCTATGGTGTTAACTGAACCTTTTTCTTTGCACTTACTGGATTTGTGTCCTTCTTTTCCACACCCAAAGCATCTTCCAGTTCCTTTGAAACAATCTCCATGATGCCTCTTCCCACATGATTTACATGAGGGAAATTGAACTTTCTTTCCTCTATGATCATCATGAAACTCCATCTTTCTCTTATTATCTATGTCGGGAAACTTACCAAAGTTGAGATTATTTATCATATTATGAGATTTGTGATTAGGCATAATAACGATGTTGGGACTTCCAGATCCCGTTTTATTTGGTTTCTCATGAAGAATATCATTACATTGTCTGTCATATCCTCCATTATCGTGAATCTTTCTATTTCCAGCCATTTTCTAAAACCCAAAAAGAATAGTGTGGGAGGAAAAAATCATGTTAGGGATAACAACATAGTAAAGGGGGAGTTCCCTAAATATCTAACATCTTAGGTTAAATTCTTTGATTGTTACCGTAGTTCTAAGACTTTATCCTATACGTATACTTATCCTTAGGGACATCCCCAGACATTCCTTAGAAATATCTCTAGGGATCTCACTAATGTTTTCGCATCCTAGTTTTCAAAAGATGACTAAACCTTTCCTATGATACCAAATGTAGAGACCCGAAGCTTGACATACATAGATATTACATTACTTTAGCGGAATACATAATACATAACAAAAACATACACACAAGGACCGAAATAGTTTAGTGTCTTTGGAAACATGGAACGTAATCTTCTAATCATGGTGAAAGATCTTCAACATCTCCCATAAAGATCTTCCACTTTTTGTTTCCTTACATAAAACCTTTCTTTTAATCCTGGGGGAAAATAAAACATAACAAGGGTGAGCTCAAATTCTCAGTAAGGGTAAGCATGGATAAAATAAAACATACCATACACATTTGAACCTAAAAACATGAACATAATGTTTAAACATCAAAATCTTGAGCAACGACTTAGAACATGGAAGTACATAAGGTATAGATCATAATGGAACATAAATAATGATAACATAGCATGATAATAAAACATGTAATTGTGGAATCCATTAAGCACATGTAATGATTTCCATAGTATCCAAGGCATTGCTTCCAAGACCATATTAGTGGACAAAGTCCCTTTCTGAATTGAGTTCACTCCTCGTTTCAGTCATGTAACACAGAACCGGATTAACATACCGTTCTATCCATGTCTATCTCATGAGATATAAATATTTACCCAATGCATTGGAGGGAGATATAGGCCCCACTCATCTCATATTGAAATCATTCTTACTTATGCCACAAAATAAACATACATCATTCATAATAACCCAATAAATAAAATGGGTTTCATAAACATCGTCCCATCATTATATAATCCATATAAAAGAAATGGATATCATTTCATAATAAGGAAAGTGAAACCATGTAAATCATATAGACATTATACTTGAAGCATACACATGTTAAATAATGTCATCTTAGATGAAAATGGTTTTGATAAAAGACTTGAAATGATTTCTTGAGGAAAATATCATTTTTTCTTCAAAATAATTTTCTTTTCACAAAATGTCATGCATTTTTAAAAGAAAAGTGTTTTTTTGAAAATAGTCATGAAATAATTTTGAGGAAGATTCATGAAAATAAGGCTTTATAAAACCTTAAAAATTCATTCATGCCGTATACGTTAAAAAAACATTCTTCTCGTACTATTGTCAGAAAAGTAAAAAAGTACATCGTAACGTAAAAAAAAGAATGATTCCTTACATTACATGTAGTAAAAGTCACAATGGGTAAAAAGGAATTTAAAAATACATGAATAAAATTTTATAAAAACATGGACATGGATGATAGCAATAACCCCAGTAAATACTTAAGAATAAGCAATCTCGGATAAAAACGAGATTTGCAAAGTTATACATTATCTTTGGTCCGATATGCTACGTATGTATATGAACCTCCTGTATAATGATTTAAATAATGTCATTGACTTATTAAAAAATCATATTCGTTGTTATGATATCATATATGGTTCACTTATGACATTATATTACCCGTTCTTTTGTAAATTCAATGTTAAAGAGCGTTTTGGGTAAAATCGTTTCATTTGTCGTCCGTGTTTTGACTTGTAATTATTCATATGATTACATAGATCATGATAAATTAATTCCAGAATATAAAACATGATTTACATATAATATATATTCAGAATATACATATATATAATAGATCGATAAATGGAAAGAAATACACCATTCATGGAGACGGTATGTTATATGTACGTTTGAACGTTGTTTTCGTTTCCTCATTGAATTGAATGGAAATAATTGGATGACATACATATATATATACATAAATCCAGTACCATTATTATGTCATATATTTCATGATTACTTATTATATTTCCTTTATAATCATTTATAAATGGTTAATCATTGAGAATGAATCTCATCGCGTCGTGGAGACGGTATTCCGTACGTACGCACGGGCGATGATATCATTCCCATGATCATGGAATTTTATTGAAGTTTATGTATACTATTACAGAATCAATATCACTTTTCAATAATCATATATACATATTATTTACACCATTATACCCATCCATGTAAGGTGGTGGTGGAAAATAGATTACACCACGGCGTGGAGACGGTATTCCGTATGTACGCACGCGCGATGATTTCATTTTCCGTAGGATGGATAGATGGTGAAATAGAGTTGTTTCATACATATAATAACATATCAGTAAATGAGTGATACTGATGTTATTACTTCATAGTGAATAAACCTAAGAAGAATTAGTTGAAGAAGAAATAAAGGTGAAAAAATCGGTAACAGACATTACCTTTTCTTTGAAGCGCCTCTTTGAGACTTCCTCGTAGGGCACTAAAATTGGGCTTTGAAGAAGACTAGGACCCCTTGGATGTTTCTAGGGAAGTTTAGAAGAGAATTTGGCATGGGATGGACATGCTTGAAGGCTAAAAGTGGTGTGAGGAAGAGAGGGAGGAGGTGCCCTTTTATATGGGAGGAGAGGGCACCTTTGGAATAACTAAAAATATTATTTTATTATAAAGTCATATTCGGTTTTTAATAGCCCGAAATTGATTTATTTCAAAAATAAGGCAGGGATAGGTCGAAATAATCTCATCCAAAACAATTTAGACAAGTTTAGGTCATTATATTAACCTTAACCTTTATTTTTAACTCTTAGTTAATTAGATTGACAATTACCATGTCACTTTGTATTTTTATATTATATAGTTAATAAATGTACTATATACATCCAAGCGACCCCCAAGTGGTCCATTAATGATAAACCTATCATGATATAAGTATATTGGCCGAAACATAGATTTTTAGGAATATAATAACAATTTTTAATATAATATTTGTTTTAAAAACTATTTTATGTCAATTTTGACACTATTTTGTAATTGATTTTTGTGAAAATCATAACTGAATGATTTGTTCGAAAAAAGTTAATTAAATCAATAATAAAATGTCATATTAACAT
Source organism: Viscum album (assembly GCA_963277665.1). Taxonomy (NCBI): domain Eukaryota; kingdom Viridiplantae; phylum Streptophyta; class Magnoliopsida; order Santalales; family Viscaceae; genus Viscum; species Viscum album. Next base: position 404,734,815 of record OY728129.1, on the reverse strand, counting down.
AGAAAATTATTTTAATTCATAAAAAGTCTCAAATTACATTTATTTGTGTATTTATAACATCAATTATGTCAATATTTTATTAATAAGATAATTACTGCATCATAATTGTTTCATAATTAAATTAAATTGTATTAAGTCTAACAATTATAAATAAAATACCATTATGTAGGAAATATTAGTATATTTCTAATTAATATTTATTATCGAATTTATCTTTTATATAACCCTATATTAAAAATTATTTAGTTATTAAACATTGATTTTAACTATTTTAACCCTTCTTTAAATAAATTAATAATAAATGTCCTAATCTACTCCAAGTGGGCCTAAATGGTCATATTTTATTTATAAGGTTGTTTTTGGACGAATTAAACTTATCCAATTGAATTAGGACATGTGTTATTATAATAATAATTTCATTTTTACCCTTAATTACCCTATTTACTTTTAACCGTGGTAAAAAAAGTAAAAAGTTACTATTCACCAAAAATTATTTTCATTTCATTGAACCACATTTTAGTCCTTGATATTAACTGTGTCTCTTGGATTTTCTAAATTCCACTCATAGAAGCGGTAAAATTATGTTTTATGAAATATTCAGTTTTTTTAACTACCACTGAGTGGTTTCACTATTCATCAGAAAATGAATGTTTCAAGAAAAATACCAAAAATTAGGCCTAAGCTATATTTGATATTATGAATTAAAAAATGATGTCTATTTTACCAAATTCAAAACATATCAGTTGCATTAATTAATTTAAAAATTAGTTCCCGTTGTCAAACCAAATAGCGTGTTCTTAAGAGATAATAACTATCAAAAGATTGACAATTGTTTATGTCTGGTTTAAATGTGAAATTTCATCCAATGACCAACATTGTATTAAATTTTAAAAATATATTCTACATATACTTTAAAACCACTCAAATTAATAATTTATCACTATTAATTATTTTGATTAAAAAAGTTGTTTTTAATTAAAATTTAGTAATTTCCATTATTCACCAGAATATGAAAGTTATCTGAAAAGTACCAAAATTTCACCCTAATCTAATTTCGATATTCCGAATCCAAAAATGAAGTCTATTTTGAAAGATAAAATATATAAAATTTCAAAAATTGTGTATTACTATTCATAACAGCTAGTTCATAATAAAATTATAAAAATATCTCGTTTAGTGAAACTAGGTATTGCGTACTACACACACTATCGAGAAAGGTCGCAATTGCATGTAATGCAGGAAAGTTAGGGTTGCGAGTTGTGCAAGACTCCTTTGTTGTAATGTACAATAAAAGACATCAATAAAATTAAAATAATATTTCTCATAAAATCTCAGGGTGTTACACTTATGGAATCTTAAAATTCTATTTGACATTGCCACTACGGTTGGCATTCCAATTAAAATGGACAGGACCACCAAGGCTACGAAATTTGGCCACTATGCTAGAGGTTTGGTGGAAGATGATTTAAGTACTTGTCTGATTCATAATATAGTCTTGTCTGCCTTAGATTATGATATCCCACTCAAGGTGGAGTATGAAAGACTACCAGATTTCTGTCTTGATTGTCAAGTTATTAGACATGCTAAAGAGATGTGTTTTAAAAATGTTGTTTTTGATTTTTTCTCGTTAAAAGGGCATCATGAGTCTTCTTGTAGGATGAAGGTGAATAAACAATCAATGCATGCTAATGCATCATGAGCGGTGGATGATGCTTCCCAAGAGATTTTTGAGGAGTCATAGGTGGATAAGAATTTGAAACTGGTTCATCAAACAAAGGAGTGCACTACTGGGGGTGGTGACATGACACCAGAAGTGATTATGGAGAAGGTACAAGAAAGCATAGACCAAGTTCTTGAAGATCAAGGTGATAGGATCTCAAGAAGCCTCATGGAAATTATTAAATTAATGGAAACTCATGACATCAAGGGAATGTGGGATGAAGTTGATGACAACTCCCCAAAAAATCCAAGCTAATGTTAGGTTTTTTACAAAGGGAAAAATGTTGTTGTGGATGTTGAAGGAGTTCCCCCTGTTCCTTCTAGGAAAGTGAGACCGAGGAAGGATTACTCATACTTAAAGCCAACCATGGTTACCAGGTCTCATGGCCCTTTGGATTGTGAGTCCGATTGGGATGAAGACTATGAAACTTTCTTTCAATGTGACTTTGATTTTTGATTTCTTTTTCTCTATCGTTTTCCGTAGGTATGAGGTCATGTATTCTTGTATGACCCCGTTATCCTTCCTATTGTCTTTTACTTTCCTTTTCGCAATAATATGGGCTATGCACTAACCTTTCTCGTATAAATGTTATAATAAATGGAATAAGGAATGAAATTTTATTATTTCATATCAATGATGACTTGGGTAAATAAACACTAATCCAATAGGGTAATGTAATGTGTAAAGAATATTTTTAGGCTTTATACCATAGTTTTACCCATATCAAACATGATTAACCCTTACCTAAGGGAAAAATATTTACCATAATTCTTATTCATAATGGCCAAAGTAAAAGAAAAATTGATACCAAATTTTAACCATCAGATTACACATATGGAATTAATTTTTTTTTAATATTTAATATCTTCAAGTGTAAAAAATAAATTTCTTTATAAATTTATAAAAAAAATTAAATTTTTTTTATAAATGACTTAATGAACATAAAAAATGATCTTATGAAAAACAAATATTGATTATAATCATATATAAATATGTTAATTATAATCAATAAAATATATAGTTTTCCACATTTAAATAAATAGTGAAATATAATAATTCATTTAAATAAATTCTTTGGATAAATTTAAATAGTAATTCTACAAAATCATAATTTTCAACTATTCATATTAAAATAGATATTTTTAGAAAAATACCAAAAAATATTCCTATTACCATTATGAAATGATGATTTAAAAAATAATATCAATTTTTATAAAATAAAATTATTATATTGGAATTGGATTAATTATAATATTCATGTAAAGAATATAATTAACCCAATTTTTAAAGAAAATTTATTTTTGAAGCATATAATGATTTTTCTGAAAATTATTTAAATACATATTATCATTATTAAAAAATCAATTAAAAAAACATTTCAAATATTTTTCATTAATTATTTATTCTTATTCAAACTACCAATTTAATACGTAGTTTGTAACAGTCACATTTGAACTATAATATTTTTATATTATAAGGATTTTTTCATAAATCATAAGGTTACATGTGTTGCAATATATTGAATTTAATATTATTATAAGATAAATTTTATTGTTGTTACATTATCTCCCTATTAAATTACTTTTTCCTTATATCATTTTTAAATTCATGAAAATCTAGTGATAAGTATTTTAAATTAATTTTTTTTGAAGACCTACATGGATTAATATAATAATAAAACATCATTTGAAAATTTGAACTAGAAATCATAATGCTTACCTGTAATAACATACAATCAGGTTCCCATAAAATGATAACATTATTTGGAAGATAAAATATTGTCATGGGGATAGAAAATGTCCAAAGTGTAAAGAAGATAGATAGAGGGAATGATCATGAAAATCACAATCACCAAAAAACCATAAACCATTAACAAATAAAGAAGACCCTAAACTTTTCATAAATGTTGAAAATAAGTTAAATTTTTTATTTCAATATCCCTTTCCTAGTATTGAGGGATTACATTACTATTATGATAAGGACATGATAAAATATACTTACATGATTCCTTTCAATATTATAATTTTTTTTGAGTATTCTATTTTGCTTCATGATAATATTTTTACAATGATTTACTATGATTTTATCATTATTAAAGCTTAAAAATCAACATTAAATGGATAATATTTTTAGAAATGGAAGATAAGTCATTTCACCTATATATGTAAATAATTATAAAAATTCCAGATAATAATCAATCTAAATATACCTTCTTATGAATGCGTAATAAATCTAATCTTAAAAAATAAATAATAACACCCATTGAAATGATATAATACATTGACAATTATTTTATAATACTAATAGATCAAAATAAATTATTTTATTCTTTTTATATTAATTCCAAATTCCTCAAAACTAATTGATCCCTAAAATTAGGTTTATGTCAATGTAAAACACATGTATAATAGTTGTGTTTGAAAGTAGATTATTTTTATGTTTGATAATTGGTTCTAACATATATATCCTTATTACAATATGAATTATATTAGGAATGTTGATTAAAAACCCCTTATTAACATAAAAGGGTAATATCTAAATTTTATTAAAAACATGGAATACATAAAAGTGTGTAAAGATAAATAATAAAAATAAAGAAATAGAAAATAATGAATCTATGATAAAATTACCTACTATCACAATATAATGGATAAAAAATTTTTTTTAGCAATTTTATTATCATAACTTTTATCCCTTAGAATTTGTAATTAAAATTTCTATTATTATGGTGGAATTATTTTTTATAATTTCACATCTCCTTAAATTTGAAATATTATTAACTATTGACATATTTAATAACCAAGCATTCATGCACCTAATTTCATTTATCTTCACATTGTAATTAATCCTTCATTATCTTCATAGAATAAAAAGGGTGTTTGATTCCATAATAAAAACATGTTGGAAGTTCGTTCCTTCCATAATTATATTTCACCTCATCTCCCTTTACTTATTTCCCAGTCAAAAACTATTTTTCTAGATTTACATTGAAAATATATGACTAATATAATTACATATACATGATAATGTAACATGATACAATATCTTAATATGGATAGAACACTTGATATACTAGTTCCCTTTGGAATCTTGACATTACACCATCAATGGAATTTATAATCAAACATTCCATACTACATATGTAGTCCATAACATGCCTCATTAATCTTCTATGGGTCTAATTATAGTCACCAACAAATTCCTCTCCACTCTATATTAGATTGATCAATTTCTATTCCATATCCTCTCATTGCATATAATTATGTTATTTATCAAAGAATATATCATTAAAATTCTATAATTCCATTCAATTTAACAATTATGAATCTGGTGTATTTTGAGTCAATCAACACCATTGATCAGTATCTCCCTTTAAAGAAATACGTTATTCAATAAAGGTAAGACTATTTTTCAAAATCATATAAAAATATACTAATTTAGTTATAATCTGTTAAGCTACAACACTATCCATGTTGAATTTAGCATATTTGAAATATCTACATCGATTATGGGTGTTGAATTTTTTTCACTCCATATATTTTTACCTATTAATAAAAAATGTTATATACTAAAAAAGCTCTTTCCATTTTGAATCATGTTGTGTAATTGAAAATTTGTTTCAATACCTATCATAAAATGAACATTTATTCATATCAATTAACCAAATTATAATTTTTGTATCATTGTAATTATACTAAATTAATAAAACAATTTTCAAATATTTTATACTAGTTTAATAAAGACCATTTGTATTGACATAATCATTAACCTCATGAGTTTATATTGAGGTGTGTGGTCGTCTTCCCACTTATCAGGAACTAGTGATGATCTTGTTAATACCCAATCATCTACTTTCAAAGATTTAACCCATCGATTATTTATTCCACAGCTATGACCACGATAAAATAACTAGATATGGATGTATTTTTATGATAAACACACTATATATATTTTACAAAATAATTATTATATTTTCATACATATATAGACCTATTCTCAGAGTGTTCAATAGGGTTATGTTCTCTAATATGTGTGTTTATCAATTATGTTCATGTGGTTTATAATAATGTTTCACTAATACCAACTATACTCCAAAACTCCAGTAATCCAATGTTAGCCATTATCATAGTATATTGTCAAAATATAAAAGATATTTTATCTGATAGGTCAAAATGTTTATTACAGTAGGGATATTATATTCATATATAATTCTCACACAAATTTGTACACAATAATACAATATAAAATTCTAGTGATTTTAATTCCATTTCATCTAATATATCCTTGAAATAATTCTTAGATACCTTATTTTTATCATAGGGAAAGGAAATTATAATAAAGGGTGAGATTGGATTTTAGGTAAGGGAATGTATACAAATGAATATATTATAAAATAAAAAAACATTAATAACATGGTTGAGACAAAAATATTCAAATACGACAAAAAAATAATATAAAAAATAGTGAATATATCCCTGGATAACGTAAAAACATAAGTAAAAACATGAAATACAAAAACTTATTTTGTAATGATGGAAATCGTAAAATTAGTCATCAATGTCATATCATCAATGCCTTATCCAAAGATAACATAAATAATTTAATAATAATATATGAAATAAGAAGGCTAACCCATCCTTATAGACTATAAATGCAACAAGGGGATATATTAGTTCTCTACCATCACATAAAAAGCCTAATGCATTTTTCATTTGAAATTAATTATTAACATATGAATATATAATCAGTAAAATAATTTATACCGAAATACTAAAATATGAAATATTAATATTTTCTACATTCAATAAATAGAACAATATGAACATAGTCTATCTAAATTAATATAGACTATTGTATCAATAGAGTACGTCACAAGTAAATCATAACTCCCTTTAAAGGATTTTTAAATAAAATAAAATACTTTTATAATATCACTGGATGATTTCATGTAGAAAATTCCCTTTAAATTTTGAAATAACATATATTAAAGTATAAAAAATTCCAAAATATTATAAAATATATTATTTTAAAAGATATATTGTAACATTCAAATGAAAAATCATGGAATATTATATTAATGACTATGTGAAAATTCATTATTGTCTTATAAGTTAAAAAAACAATTTTTTCACAACTTGGGTAATGAGTAGATAATTTGAAAATTGAACCACATATTTCATTAAAAAAATGTTGTTGATAGTAAAACCAATAGAAAATTAATTTTAAATATCATTTTAAAATATTTAAATGTAACACCCCAACCCTAGAAGACCGGAGATGGTGCATTATTACATAACAGTGGAATGATTACAAGGAATCATGTCCTGAATGAATGATCAGTTTCAGAGACTTGGAAGATAGATTACATACATGAGTGATACATTACTCATTAGAAAATAAAACACAACATAAATTATCCATTGAGAACTCCATTAATCCCCAATCATAACCCTTCATATCAATCATAATACACTTCTTGGGCTACTGGGAAAATAAAACATAAGAAATGGGTGAGCTCAAATGCTCAGTAAGAGTAAGCAATATAGCAGAAGATAACATAAATATTAGGAATGGTGAATAATTTAAAATACATGTCTTTACAAATAATAAACACATAAACATTATGGAAGGAATATTAGCTGAGTAAATTATGCCATAATAAAACATCGTCATGGGTATTCTACTAGTCGAATAACCACATGAACCATCAATATTATTTTCAAAATGAGGTAATGTATACTGCGGGACATTCTAAAACATTTTTCATGGTCTCAACCAAGATTTCTAAAAATGATTAAGGCCTTGGCCAAAACTATATATATAAATTGGAAAGACCTTGCCCAATTCCATGCCTAATTTTCTCATGAGACCTACCGATGCATCGAGAAGCTATACTAGGCTCCACCCATCACTTACTATGTCCATTACATTCCTCATATGAAAAGGTTGAAACATAACATAAACATTCGTATTAGAACTAGAATATGAAATGTCAATACATTAACCATAAATTATGTATTGTATAAAAATATCACGTCCATAGTCAAACATATCACAAAACCTTAAATACAATATGGATGATTTTTATCATAATAAATCAACTTCAAGCAATTTTAAAATCCATCAAAGGATGTTGACATAGATTAAATGAAAACTATTTTAAAGAAATAAATTTATCTATTTTGAAATTGATTTAAAGTCACAAAATTATAAATGAAATCATCTATTTTGAAAATATTATTATAATATTGTAAGGGACGCTTTGATGATGTTATAACGGCGGCAAATAGCCACACCCGTTGTATAAGTTAAAAAAACATTCTTACCTTAATTTTGTCAAAAAGGTCGTAATGTACCTTATTTGGAAAATGACAGAAAGATTACCTTCAAAAAATATAACATCAAATAAGGGTATAAATTAATTTAACCAATATTCTAGTAAATATTAAAAAAAATTAAATACATTTTTATGAAAACATGTATGTGGATGATAAAGAGGTCTGAGTAGATACTTACGTAAAAACAACCTCAAATAATAAAGAGATTATGAAATTAACCCATAACTTGTAATTTTACATTTTATACGGTATGTTAAACATATTTATAATAGTTAAAACATTGTTATTTAATTATACATGAACTATATTCAAAAATATGATATCATATATTATCCTTTAGTATTTTGTTTAATAATATTTCAGTAATATCATCTTTTCAAGTGTTATCAGATTCGTTTTTCTTTATATGCATGGTTTTGTAAGAAACTTTTTTATGGATAGGATTTATTTGATTCATATCCAGAATGATATTAATTTCATAAAAATTATTTTTAATCAAAAAATGAAATTTATTCTTTAATGATTTTAGTGGGGATTGAATCTCATCGCGTTCGTAGAGAATGTAATTTGTACGTACACACAAGAAAAAATATCATTATATTGAGAGTGAAGTTGTATGTAATTAGATGGTATATCATATATAAAGATTCATTAACATGATATATTTATGATATAAATCAGTTATAATCATTATTATAACCATTGAAATAATGAAGTATTTTAATAAAAAACTACACCACAACCTGGAGACAGTAAGCCGTACGTACGCACATATGGTTACTTTTTCATTTATAGGATAGATGGAATTAAGAATATGGTTGTAAAATATTTATAATAATGCCATAGTATGAAGAAGGTACTGAAGTTATTATTTTAGTATGGAATCAACAAAGAAAGAGGAAGTGAACGAAGAAAATAACATGATCAAAGGTGGTGAAATTATTACCTCTTCTTTGGGCGTTTCCTTTTGAGTTGATCAAAAGGGATCTATAGGATGGCTTTATGATCAAATTAAGGACTCTAGGTCGATGTGATGGTAGATGGTAATATATTTGAGTAGGTTTAGTCTAAGCCAAATGGCTTTTTATGTGTGATTTTGAGAGAAAGGGAAGTTCCTTTTTATAATAGAGGTGAGGGTCACTTTAAGAAAAGATTGAAATATTATTTTATTAAAGTAATTTTCAGTTTCTAATGGATCAAAATTAATTTATTTCGAGGATAAGTTGTGTATGGGTCTAAATAGTCTCAATCAATAGGTTTTAGATTTTTTAGGTCACCATATTAACTTTATCTTTTATATTTAACTCAATGTTAAAAAGTTTAACTTTTACAATGTCCTATTGTATTATTATAATAAATGATTAATAAAAATATATTAAAATTCCCAGAGAACCCCAAGTGGTTCATTAATGAAATATTAATCATTATAAAGACTATTTGTCTGATCCTTATATTTTTAGGAATATTATATCATTTAATAATATAATATTTTTTTTAAAAACAACTTATGTCAATTTTTACACTATTTAGTTGTTTTTGTGAAAGTCATCACAACTTGATTACTTCAAAATAAATACATTTAATAAACCATAACATGTCATATTAACCTAGAAAATTCTTGGATGGCATTAAAACATTAATATTATATTTATTTTAATATTTATAATATCAATTATTTTAATATTTCATTGAGAAGTTAATTACTGCATCATCATTGTGTCATAAATAAATTTAATTATTTAATGTATAAAAATTATAAATAAAATACCATTATATAGGAAATATTTTTATCTTTCTAATGAATATTTATAGTTGAATTTATCTTATGTATAACCCTTTATTAAAAAATAGATTAATTAATAAACTCTGAATTTAACACTTTTAACTCTTTTTAAAATAAAATACAATAAATGTCCTAATCTAATACAAGTGGATCAAAAAGGAACATATTTTTCTTATAATTTTTATTTTGGTCGAATATCACTTATCAAATAGAATTAGAACATGTTTCGGTGTAATTTTAATATCATTTTCACCGTTAATTAAAATATTTACTTTTAATTGTGGTAAATAAAAGTCAAAAGTTAGTATTCAACAAAAAATTATATTTGTCTTGTTGAACCACATTTTACATACTGATATCAACTGTGTCTCTATGATTTTTGAAATTAAATTCACAGAAGAGGTAAAATTATGTTTTATGCAATTTTGCAAATGCTCATAGGAGGTGGGTAAAATATGGTAAATAGTTTAATAAAATGTTTATATATATAAAATAATTATAAAACTAACTCTAATGATTTAAATTGATCATATATTGGTATTATGTATATATTTTTTCCTAAAATAATTTAAATAAAATAAATAATTATTTAAATAAAAATTTGGTTTTAAATAATAACTCAATGTTTTTCACTATTCATCAAAAATTGAATGTTTTTAGGAAAAAACAAAAAATTCAACCAAATATAATTTCAATATTCCAAATCAAAAAAAGAAGTCAATTTGGAAAGATAATATTTATAAAATTTCAAAAAGTGAGTATTACTATTCATAATGACTAGTTTGATTGGTTATGGTGTGTTAAAACACCAAGTTTCCTACAACCCAAGCTACTGTATTATTCAAAATGAAATGATCCGTAGAAGATAGGGGTGTTATATAAAATCTTTCAGGAAAAAATTTTCATCAAATTATACTCAAGGAATTAGAATATATCTGACTTGAAAAAAAGGATTTTTTTTCAGAAAAACATTCTCTTGGTATTTATGAGTGAAAAAGATAATAAAATGGATGTAGTAATTGAAAAATACAATAATAATGATATTATAAGAAAATTTATTATTTTAATGATATAAAAGTAATATAATTAAACTAAAAAAGATAAATATATTCAATCCTCAATGTGCATGAAATATGGAAATATACCATTTACACAGGTTTGACATGATTCGTAATTGATTTGAAAACTGATGTAATTTTTTTTAATTTATTAATATTATATATCCAAATATACATAATAATTATAATATTATTCAATGTTTTTATATAGAATATGATCAACCATTAATTACCATTTTTTCATTTTGATCATCATTTTGGGAGTTAACTGCTTTATTTTTCATATATGCATTGATTTATCAATTATGTTCAACAGATATAGATAATGGTTTCAAAATATTTATAACATTATTAATAATATTAATAATATATATACTTATAATATAAATATTTTTAATCTTTAATGAAATAATAATAGGAAAAATGAATCATATCTCTTTTTGGAGGTGGTAGTTCACACCTATTCATAGGTGACATTGTCATTTTTAAGGGTGTGAGGGTAATAATGTAAAAGATATATTACATTTATAAATTATTTTGTGTTTTATAATTAGTAAATATATTATCTATTTCCATCTTCATAATCATCCATGGAAATTTGTGATTGTAAAAAAATTATACTGCTATGTAGAAATAGTTAGTCACACAAATGAACAATAAATATTTTCATTAATAATAGGAATTTGAGGGGAAATAATATTTTCTAATATTCATAATAACGCATAAGTATATTAATGATACAAAATTAATTATTTTTTAATTTTCACAAAATATTAAGAGGAAGTAGAATAATAATGAAACATGGTAGGGAAGGGAAATATGGTTTCTTCTTCTTTGAAAGACCTATTTTTTATCCTAAAATTTTTTATGTTGGTATTTTGATGAGATAAAAACCTATAGTTATTTGGGTTTAAGGTTTGTAAGGATACTATAAAGGAATTGGTAATAATATGAGGTTCATGAGGGTTGAACAAGGGAAGCGGATTGATTCCCCTTTATAAATGAGTAAAAGGAAAAATATTGATTTACATAATAAATATAATTATAATATATATATTAATCATGGAACATTTCAAACAATATCAATAATTTCAGGATTATAAAATTATAAGGTCCAAATTACCACATAAAAAATTGAGAAATTTTTATGTATAATATTCATATTTCTCTTTTTGTATAACCCACTCATTAAGCCTTTTCGTTCTTAATCTTCGTAACACATCTTTTAACCCTTAATGGTCATAAATTTTCTTCTATGTTGATAAGTGAATCAAAATTAATCCAGGGAGAAAACATTATACTACTTAACCACAAAATGGTATAATTAAAAGGATTTTTGATATTAATATCATTTATTGAAATGTTTCATATATTATACTGTCATTATAGACATTTTTGGGATACTATTTTAATTTTACCTCGAAGTCATCAAAAAGGGAATATATTTTGAGTACAAAAATTTATATAATAATTTATACATAATAAGTACCTATTTACATTTTTAATGAAATAGCTAACCAAAATTACCCTAATTTTGTTATTTCTAAAACCATTTATCATAATTTCATACCACTTTCACAAGATCTTTATCAATGTCGCATAATAATTGAACGTAATTATATCGTAACTAGAAATTTAATTTCAATTAAAATATTAAAAAAAATTATATTGAAAATATAATCATTCATAACTTCTTTTTATACCAATGTCAATATATAAGATAATATAAATTCAATACAGTTCTATTTTTTTTTATCCTTTTATTAATGTAATGTAAATGTTATAGTAAATGGAAATTGGAATGAAATTTTCCATATTTCAAAATAAATTTGTGTAGGGTAATATAAAACATGTAATATATAATAAAGGAATGTTTTAAGGGGGTATCCAGGACATTTTTTATAGTCTGAACCTTGTTTTACTCATTTTAACATTACCGACATGAAAAATATTTACCCAGTTAATATTAAAATTTACAAAAAATAGAAATATCTAAAAAATTATAATCCTCTTAATTATTAATATAGAATAAATATTTTAATATTAAATTTCTATTAATGGGATAAATCATTTTTAATTGAAGCATAAATAAATTGAAATATAGTTTTTATAAATTTGGATTATTAAGTATAAAAATTGTCATATTCAATAATCAAATATAATATTGATTATCAGGGAGTAATTTACATTACATTTAATAAAATGTATGTAATGATTTTTTGGAATTAAATAATAAATAATTGAACTATTAATTTCATCCATTTAATGAAATTAGGTTCCAATTTAAAAAAATTGGTACTTTTCACTATTCACATAATAATCAATATTTTTAGAAAAAAATATATTTTTTAATTATAACATGATTATAAAATTATAATTATACGAAATTTATGAACTTTTTGAAATAAAATTCCATTCAAATTAATAAAATAATCATAATATATATCCACACAATGCAATGAAAACCATTTTTGATAAAAATATATTTTTAAGAATAATTTGACACTAAATAAAATTTAGTACTTGTTTATTATATTCAATAAATAAATTTTAATTAGATAAATATTACTTTTTTCATATTGTGTTTATTCCAATTTATATATTCAACTTAGCAATGTGTTTATAATGGCCACATTTATATTATAATTTTTTTATAGAATAATTAGATTTACTTATATCTAGAGGTTTTATGTAATGAAAACATTCAAGATTATTATTATTTGAAAAATAAATTTCTGTGGCTTCACATATATAGTTTAGGGACATACATCTTTGATAAAATAGTTACTAATATCTATGATTATAAATATTTTACTAAAATAGTGTTGTTTTATGAAATGATAATGGAATTATTATACCAATATGAATGATAATCTCGATGATGGAATAGAAATGTTTAGAGAAAAATCATTATAGTGTATGTTCTTATTTCACATAATAATTTGTTTATAGAGTTTATGGATATATCTTTATGAACAAATTATGTTTGAAGTTTTTGTGATAAGATAAAAATTGACTCGATGTTAATGGTGTGCAAAATTCCATGATTAGAAAAGGGATGAATATATAAAAAAAAATCTTCTGATAAGAGATCTATGAGTCATTGTATATCCAATAATAACTACAGTAAAAAATAATGAGTTATAGAAATAGGTAATATATCCTAGTATAGTTATTTAAAATGATTTTACATAGTTTTATTTAATTTTATTTACTAATGGTTTGTTTTTTGGATTTTGGTTTCGTTGGGATATTAATTTTAGAATTATTGAATATTTATCGGCTTCATAGCTACAATGAAATAATAAGGGGAACCATTTGGGATGTATTAAGAAGTAAATATTTTTTGTTTATTTTTTAATTTCTTGGTTAATATCAATTGGTAGCATGCATTTTGGTAATAACCATGTGATTTCCATTGTAAAGATTTAAATTTTATATATTCCTATAATACTAGGACATAGATTTCACTTGGTTAGGGGAATCCATGAGAGACATATGTGCATATTTTTATAATTTATATTAGTTTTGTTACATGTTTGGAATATGTTTTGGTAAATTATTCGTCTATACCCCGAAATTCATAAAGGTGGTAGCATCAATGTCGTAGGAACATGGTTCTCAAAACACTATAGTCAAATATGACTGCCTAAAATATTTCACATAAAAATAGAAAAAAATCATTACTATCATGATTTCATCTGATTTTCTATCCTATATTCTCTACAATATGGATGATCAACTTCCAAGAATACATATGAGGCTCTTAACCATCCTAATTATTCAATTTTAATTAATCTTCCAACAGGTTACAGGTGATTCTTCAAAGATAATATCTTATCTCTTCCCCCCTTCTCCCATACTCTCTTCCCCATTCTATTTCACCGTAGTTTATTTCTTTTTCATAAAATAAAAAATTATTATTCATGGTTATTTAGTGTTTTATGTTAGTTTCAATATATGGTATTATTTTATTCGGTGTTATAGTGGTTGTTTCATTACATGATTAGGCATTCTGCCTCAAAGGTGATTGGTTTCAACTTGATTTGAGGATGTTTTTCCTAGTATAATCCTTTCATTATTGAAATTAATGAGATTATTGGATATATTAATTCAGTTTTATTAAAATGTATCTATTTATGATATAAATGACATGTTGAAAATGGGTTTCCAGGAAATGTATTCTTAGATTAATGGATTTTCAATAAGGTGCTCATTTATATCCATTGAATTAAATGTTTTTACTTGACATGAAGATATGAAATATTATAAAAGGAATTTTTTATATGGGTTTTATGGAAAATATACTCTATATTACTAGAAATTTTTGAACAACTGATTTTCTTTTGTTGGAAAATATAATTGATTACCCATTGTTCATGTTTTACCTACTGGTGCGTTCAACATTATTATTAAGCAATGGATTTACTATGTGGAAAGTGGATGATTCATGTGAGGGTGTTTGACAAGAGGTAAATTTTATTTTTTATAATTATGAATTAGGTACTGATAGTTTAATTATTTTTTCTTTATTCAACATTATATTTGTTGTGGAATGTGAGAAACAATGTGGGATATCCTTACTTTAACTACACGAATTTTCCCTGATACTAGATAATGTCTCCTAGTGTGTACTTGTCAAATATAATGGTAGTTACCCAAAAAAATGTTGATTAAGAACATAAAGTGTTTTATTATTTGTTTTTGACAAAACATATGGCTGAATTTGATATTTGTTTATATTTTGTTTGTATCATCTCACAATTACATGTAGGGTGTAATCAATGACAGTTAGTCAATGATTGGTGGTTAAATGTATGGGACTCTAATTTCATGAATCTTTTTTATAAACTTTATATTTCATTACATTGGAAACCATTGAAATTTATTATATTTAATTTCATATATCTTTTTTTTCTTAAGGTTTATTCTGGTATTGTACTCATAATCATTATGGTTTGGAGTATTTTAAAAATGGTTTAATGTGGGGTTTGAATGTGTTTCAAATAATACAATAATGTGGGATTATGAATGGTGCTTTATGAAATATTTTGATATGAATTTTATAAATGGATTTTTATATTTTTATATGATATTACAGGATTGTATTTTGGGTTTCAAAGTGTTTTCATTTGGGTTTGTATAAAATAAGATTTTTATTATCTCTAGAGTTCATTATGTATAATGATTTCATTAGTAACATTAAATATAAAATATAAAATATAAATTTTATTTTATAACAGAATTTATGACCAAATTTATAAATGTAATTTCATACACTCCTTGGTGATATATTACAAGGCATGTTAGCCCAAACCATACATTCATAATTATGTATGAATGTTTGTGTTTCTGTGCTACTATAATGTATTATATTGAACCTTGGTTTAGTATTAAGATTCTTTTTTCATTCTCTTGGCCACTAATGATGATTTCAAATATAGTAGAAACATTGATTTCATCGGGGTGATCTTGTGGAATCAGTATTGGACTTTTTTCTAGGATATTGATGTATTAGACAATATTACCTCCCCATTATATATATTTAGTTTTTAAATTTTTAATATGGTTTAATTATAATTTTAATGATTTTTCAGATTGATATAAATGATTTGATTCATATTTATTTAATATGTCTCATTTTGTTCTATAATTTATTTTGTTTTTTATTTTTATTTGAATAGATATCCAATGTACAGATTCTCCATGCTAGAATTGTTTTGGAATTTGACACCTTGATTACTCTAATGTGAGGGAAAATAAATTTACAAGAACATATTTCATGATGATTGAAGACTAGTTTACAAACTATGGGGATTTTGAATACCCATTTGGACTAGTGATATAATAGATTAAGTGATAGTTTGGGTCATCCTGAGTTGGTTCGTTAAAGGGATTTTGGGGAAACCCAAATGAATTGGAAAGACCTTATGCTAATATTGAAGGATAGATGAAATTATATATTTGTTATAGGATTGGTGATCCATATTTCACTATGTATCATCTGAGAATAAAAATATATCCATATATATATCATAGAAATGGGAATTTTCATTATATTTTCTTGTACAATAGTCAATTTCGAAACCCCAAGAGGAATTAATAACAAATGCACATTGATGTGTTCATTTTTAAATTGTATAAATTATAGTTTTTTTTCTATAAAAATATGTTTTTTTCTTTGTTCCACTATATAGTGTCCCATTTTATGGATACTATATAACAAATCAACATAAATTAATAAACCATACATTTTGAGGGTTTTGATGATAATGGTGTTTGTATATCGATCTGATATTTCTAATCATGACATTAGTAAATATCCTATGGAAATAAGAATCATGAAATAAGTGGTTCTCAAAAGGTGTATTTTATCCTATTTATGGTTATTGAGGGAAACCTAATGTGAATCGAGAGATCCTTTACTTGTATATTCTTATAGAAATTGGGATCATATGTGAGGGAAATAGTTCATACGGATAAGAACACTATATAATATTTAATTTCATATGGGAGGTAACACATGTCATATATTTATTTTTTATGAAACACTAACTATAAACCATATATATTAATTTCATGTGGAAAAAATATAACATAATGTTGTTTATGGTTTTTTGATTATGACCTCATATAATTGTGTTTATTTCCCTGTATAAAGGAACCCAAGAATACTTTGTGTATTTTGATAAATTGTACTCTATATTAGAGGTTGGATGACATGTATAAATGTTTCATGTGTCTCAAGGATCTACTACTCTCTCAGGAGTTCATATTCCTTTTTTACCCAAACACATAATGTTAACGTATCATATAATTGTATATCCTAGATGTAAATGGTAACAAAAATAATTTTGACAATCTTTCAAAACTACCACCCTAGGATTATAGATAATGAAAACCATAGTAATGTTATTATATATGTGATAAATAAATTATGTAGCCTATTTCTTAGGCCCATATTAATATACTCTCTTTCTTTTATGCTTGAGATATGGTTCACCCTTTTTTCTAAATTTTATGATTTTCTTAAGGTGCTCATGTGGCTAACATTGATGTTTGGATTTTCATGGATCTATATTAAATTAATCAATATGCTTCTCAATCTGATCGTTGAATAAAAATAATTTAGGAATTATTTTTCCTAATAACCAATTGTTAGGGTAGCTATATTTATGGACAATTAAATTCACATCCTTGATAATATTTCCCCTTAAGAGGAAAATCTCATTATTCTATAGTTAAATAGTAATTTACCAATGAAAATTTTTCTATTTGATGTTATATACCATATTATCGTAAATCTTACAAGGTTGGAAACATTTTCTCCTTTAAATTACATGTATATTTCAGGGTGGGTGAGTATTTTGATGAATATGAGATAAAATAATCCATTCCATGATTCCAATAAATATCATGGTATGAGTCGATGTTATTTTTGATTGAGATATTGATTGGGATACTAATATCATGGAGAAAATTAGCATACTTGGGGATTATTTGATCATATAAATTGTTGGATAATGTCTAAAATTAACTTAATGAAATGTTGAGAGATAAGAAAATTCCCCCAAAATTGGGTCATGAGTTACATGATTGAAATCATCATCCTTTTAGTTAGAGGATGAAATTTCAATATTGGTAAAATGTACTTTATTATCAATAAAGGAAGTGACCCATTTAATTGGGTATTGTTTGATATTTTGATCAATATGGATTAACATGGCCTTTAATAGCTAAATGGTGTCTCCCTTTTCTTACAGGTTAGCCAGTGAATGTATAGATTTATCCAAAAAAACATTACATGGTCTAATTATTTCCCAATTAGACTAACTAATATTTTTTATATATTTTATTAATATTAAAACAAGGTAATATGTTCTTCAATAATGATGTACCAAATAGATTTATGTGGATTGGATCACATATAAATACCCTTGAATATCAAAATATTATAAAAGCTGGATAATAACATATGTTTCAAAAGGGATCCCAATGACTTGGTCTACATTTGACATTGGTAACACAACTTATATTTACATGTTATGTTATATGGAATATTATACATAATTGTATCATATTTTATTGTGTCACTATCAACATTTGACTCTAAGGAAATAATAATTTAAGAGATTGAATTCTTAGGGAAATGTAATACTTATCTATTATTTTCATTATTGACCATGTTAGTATAGGATGGGCCTACATCGTGAATAGTATACAATTTTATCTTGGTTCCATCATCTTTATCATGCGTGGAAATTTCAATATAAGGGGAAAATTCCAAAAACCTAGGTAAAACCATTATGATAAAAACCAATTATAAATATTCAAAGAACATTTCTTACATATTAGACCAGTCTATAAATTTTATATATTTTATAAATTTTAAATTGTAATCATATTCATAATAGGATCTCATTTAGTGGGATGGTTCCCACCCACCCAATTTCAATGGAATTATTATTCTAAGGGTATGACTTGTTTTGGGACCTATAGAGGTTAAACATCATAACATTTAGTGCACTAATGATGTATGTATCATCATTGAAAAAATGCGTTTGTGGAAGATATTATTTCTGCAGATAGAAGAATAATTAGGTTCATAATGTTAGAATTTATTCATTCCCTAATGATGGCCTATACATGACAGTTTAATCTTTAAGAAATATATTAATCAAATATTTACAATTCTTTTCCTAGTTACTCATACTATTATTCTTCTATGTTATAGATAGTGTCAACTAAATTAAAAAACTAGAATTTTTTAGCCTCAAGTAAAACTCTATCATCTTCAAACATGTTTTGAAAAAAACATTAAATATGAAGTGATCATGAATAGTGTACCCTGATATTTCATGCCATGGTCAGTAATTGGGTTGATCATTGAGAACCACATTATTAGGATTCATTATAGTATGTAGTGTAAGAATTTTATGATCTAGGTATGATAATAGTACTTGGGATCTTGTTCATGATTGGATGAATTATTTTATTCTGCCATGATTTAAACTCATTCTACCTCTATTACTCATCTAATGTTTTCTTGTTAGAACTAGGATATTCATTGTTCAACTATTGGGGATGAGTTTTATTTCGTTTTATCACTTTAATCCTTAAAATAATTGGATATAAAATTGGTTATGAAGTTTTAAAAAAATTAACAATGGATGTTATAAACACCCCTATGATTTTTTTTGAGGTGTTAGTGTCTTCCAAAAACATTCCATGTATAAATAAATTTAGGTGTCTATATTTCATATTCAATTAGTGATTTCTAAATATCATCTAGGGTATTTATGTATTATTAGTTTGTCAGATAACCCATACTATATATTCTCTATCGAAATATATTGTATCTATACCTAATGAATATATATGTCTAGGTAATAGATTGAACACTTCCATTAAACAACAAAATATATGCTCCTATAAATGTTATATTTATAATAATTATAGGTATTAAAAGATGTTTTTTAACACATATTTGATCTAAAATTTTAGAGAAATTTCTAGTGGATGTGTTACTAACTATAAATAAATCCAGTGTTGAGGTTCACATAACAAATAAAAATATGACATGGTTTACATATGGAATCTAAACATAGGTTCCTCCTTTTGATCTGATGTCAATGGAATTGGGATTCACTGGGATCAAAAGTGAATGACATGTTTTTTTATGTATCATCATCCATTAAAAATCATGATATTGGGATTGTTAAACATGGGTGGATAAGGATTCCAATCCCCTCTTTTAGGATTTTATTTGTCTCTGAATTCACTAGTCCAAATCACTTATCCAAATAATCGTTCCACCAAATAATCTTATGATGTTTTATTTCCTAAAACATGTATTCAAATAATAATTTAATAACCTTCCAAGGAATGTGTTAGGTAACATTGTTTCCCACCATATTTCATGTTTTATCATCTAATTAATTCTTCCATACAAAGGAATATTTTAATAGTCAACAAGATATAAGATTAATAGAAAATGTGGTTGAGGTATTTGATTAGATTGGAAACATAAAAAAAAATTTATGGGTCAAGTGTTCTATTATATCCATGAAAAATAAACTTATAGTGAATTTTCGTCATCAGATTAAGAGTTTATATAATTTTTTATATTTATCTAGAGATTCTCATCAATAATTTTCGTATGATTATATATTATAACCTAATAATAGATATATAATTATTCTTGTTGACAATACATTAACACCTTCAAGTGGAGGTTTGAATTTTAATGAAAAATCACATTATCCTTAATCTTCATCATAATATAATTAATTGGTTAGTTCTTAGGGATACCCTAAATCATTAAATTATAATTTATGTCAAATAAATAATCCATATTTAAATTTCATAATATAAATTATATTCTCCTAAAATTTATCCATCGTATCCAATTTATCTTTAACATCATGATCCAAAATATCATCATGTTCTACATCAATTGGATTCAATTAAATGAATATTAAATTGGTAACTAATCATTAATATTTATATAGAGAGAGAGAGTTATAGGGATTGGTCGAACCTTAGTTGGTTATGATATAGATCTAATTAAAAGTTACTTTATATGTTGTTCATTTTAGCTTTTATCCACTTTAATGTACTTATTTTACCATATAACACTCTTTTTTGGACTATATTATAGGACTATCATGATAGGTTATCCTAAGTGATTTTCCTCTAATAAATGTTAATGTTATATAAATAGATAGGTTGTTTCAAGATCAAATATGGAATTTTATTATGGTATTTTATTTATAAATTCCCCAAGACTCAAGATCATTAATCTTCTCAAATGAGGATCACCATCAACTTATGTATCACCAATTGAATTAACTATATTGGGGTTAGTGGGGGAATCCCCCAACCCTAAAAACTAGGGTCTCCCCTAGGATTTCATAGCTGAAGTTGTAGCTCTTCTCACCTTTTAGGATCAAATACTAACAAATTATAACTATTGTCTATCATTTGAAATGTTGGTATTGGAATATTCACTATATAACCTGATTTGTCCATTACGTTTTTAGAAATAATTAAATATGATGTATATTTTATATTAGTAGAAATCTAATGAGGGAGAATGTTTTTTAACAATTTATTGAGGAATTTTGTTATATATGAATTGTAAAATGGTCCCACTACAGATATTTATTTTGTTTTTTGTTCCTAAAATAAAGGGTTCGATTGACTAGGCCATCATTTCCTACCTCAAACATGTGTAATTATTCCTTCTATGAATTTAATGGAATTATGCTCATCCTAACATCATTATTTGATTATTATTCATTGGGATGAAACTAGTGGAAGGGGTACAAATCTACTTCTTGTACATAGTGGTTCATTTCTACTGACAGGTTCTCCTTATTCATTCCTTGGTCTTCATGACCAAGGCTAAACTAGCTTACATGGTAGTATCTTGTATAATTAGGGTCATATAGTGATTGAAACATCCATATTTAGATATATCATTATTTGGTGACATAGTATATTGATAATTGAAATATTTCCATGTATTATATATTATAATTAAATGTTTTAAATCTTACCATTTCGTTACATTATGTGAAAATTCAACATCATTGTGTTTTTTATGCAATTTGATATTACTTGAGAAAATGGACTAACATTGGAATTTAACTATGTTAATTTTCTTTTATATTTTAAAAATAAATATTAATACACTGATTGAAATCATTAAATTAATTTTTTAGGAATCCATACATATTGGGATTAATTTCATTCATCTTGGCCAACTATGAATCTACCTTTTAATGTCAAAAAAATATCTCAAAATCATGCCTTGAACACCATGGTCAGAACATGATACTCTTAATGGTGAGCTTATTTTAAGACATTATTGACCAACTAAATATCGAATTATATAATTCGATATATCAAGGTATGGGGAACATCATTGATAATTGTGTCCCAACCAGACTTGGACTTCTTTAATCCATTATTAAATGGAAACATTTTGTAAGTAAATACAAACTATGACATTGAATGAATAAATTTACCTTAATAAATCACACATAAATACTTCAATCCTTTTCAATAAAGATGATATTCAGAGGGAACGCATATAAGGCATAATGAAACAAAATTAAATTTTACACCTATAAAAAATTCTGAAATTTCGTGTGTTATAAACCATCAAACTATTAGAGAATAATATTTTGATAGAAAACTCTTCACCAATATCCTCAATAAATATGTTTATCACCTCCCATTAAAAATTATAATACGGATATGGTGGAGTTTTTCCTTTTAAATAATTATAAATATTTCTATATATATTATTTTATCCCATTAATTCATATCATCTTCTTCCATTTATTTTATTTTATGTGTTATTACATCATATTTCCCATATTTACACCACTAAAACATGGATAATTGTCCTCGTCACTTTATCGAGAGAGAGAATGGTGGTTTTTATGGTTTAAAAATATTTATTCAATTATAGGAATTTTGGTGATGGTTAAAATCCATATGGTATGTTGTGCCCCATTATTCTCCATCGTCAGAATTCTTCTTGTCATTCAAAATATACCTTCCATTAAATACACTAATCATGTAAATAAAAGAACATAGAATAACTGGTGATGGTCACACAATAGGACTCCTAGTTGATTTTTACCAGAGGACTTCCCCAAATTATGATACATTAGATTTGGTTAATCATATTTTAAATGATAGGGTGTAGTGTTGCGGGTCTTGATAACAACCTTAAATTAATTGTTGTGACTCTTTTGAACAATGATATCAGTCATTGTAAACTCCCCAGAACGATCCCCTTCCCTCTTTCTATCTAAAATCATTCTATTTTGTGTTTCGTATAATTTTTTATTTTTATTTAAATTTAATGAAATTAAAATCCCCCCATATATATTAGTCATACTTTTTTTATATTTTTTAGATTGTAACGGTGACTAAATAATTTTAGAGTGTGTTAGTGGATTATATATTTTATTGTCCCTAGGGTGAAAATAATAACTCTTTTATAAGAAAACAAAATTTTAATTGAATAGTGGAGAACACAAAACAAATATTCTAAATTTGGATATGTTTTATGATAGGCTAAGCACATACACTAACAATATTTTATAAAAAAACCAAAATTAAAAAAATTAAAAAAATATTTTAAAAAATATTTTTGTTGTATATCATGGTTTTTTTGGTCAAGTATTACTTTGACGATTTTTCATATTCATGTCCTATTACATAGTTTTTAGTCTATAATGGTCTTTTAAGATTAAAATGGATGAAAATGTTCCCTATTTGGAATAAAATTATCATCAAATGGAACCAAATTCCTTGATTCTTCGGGGGAATTTCATGATTATCATGGAAGGAATAATATAATAGAATCTCAACACACTATAGAAGAAGAAATAAAATTCCAATTTTCGGAATGGTATCAATGAAAATCAGAAGAAAATAAAATTAAAATTCCAATAAAATTTTAATAATTCATTGGTGAGGTTGAAGAGAAACCTGATGATACAATTCCATCTCCAAAATGGAAATATTCACTACCCTAAATAAATAAAAATTGTCTAAAGATGATTGTTTTGGGGGAGATTTAATGTTTGAAACTTATCATTATTTAAATATTATTAATTTTGAATTCAAAATTTTTATCTCAGATATTAATTTTATAGATTCAGTACAACTACTACAGGACATGGATAATGAAAACAAAGAAGTATCTCATGTGGAGGAAGGATTGGAGAATCTAGTCACGTTGTACATTTTTTCATATAAGGATAATGGTGAAAAATAAGAAATCACTAATGAATAAATTTCTAGTGAAAAATATAAGATAATAACCTTCCTATAATTCATCCTTAATTACTACGGTACACTATTCCTCTAGCTGATCCAAAATATATGTTCCCATATATTCATTCCCCCACCCCACTGTATCGCAAAATAATTCCTTCATCTATAATGGGGGGATTGAGATATTTTTAATTTATTTGGGGTTACACACTTATAATGTTAACTAAATGATGATGGGAGAAATAATTTGTTGTGGATTATTATAATGAATCATTATTCATCTTCATATTGGTGTTAAAAAACTGCAACTTCTCTTCTAGGGGTTCTTAAAATCTAGCACCGACTAGAGGGTCCAAACCATGTTCTATCATCATTTCCCTTCATCATTATTTATTATTTATCTAAATGTTTTTTTTATTTCATAATTTCTAGGTATAGTATTTGTAGAAAATAGATTGATTATTGGGTTTCACTTAAAAATAAAATTAGTTCTCATTATTTATTCTCATTGGTTCTTATTCACTTATTTTTATTTTTATTTTTATTTAAAATGATGTGTAGTAAATTCAATATGTGGGGGAGGTCCAAGATTCTTAGTTGTATTGAGTTCATTTCATTTGCCATATTTTAAGGAAAATTATGCATCAATTAATATTTTGATCAATTTTCACCCATGATTTTATTTATAGTTAATTTAAATTTTATTTAAAATATTATTTTATGTAATTGTTCATATAGAAACATTTTACAGGAATTGGATTTCAATAATTTTTATTATTATAACCAATTTTTGAAATCTATAACCATGGAAATCTAACATAAGATATTTTCCAATTATTCAAAATATTATAAAAAATAATAGAATATTATTTCTAATAAACCAACTTTCATTAGGGAAAAATGTATTTTTTGTGACAACCAGAACTTTTTATTTTTTCTCTTTCAAAGATTTTTACTTGATGGAATGCTTATGACAGGATTGAGGAACATTGTTTCGAAGAATATATTTTATGATGAGAATCATACTTACACATACCCTTAATTATCCCTTGGATTACATGAATTTAATTATTGTTTTAATCCACATTACAATTTTATTTTTCCTTACATACCCACACTCTTGGTATTGTGTCATGGATATTTCACGTTTGAGTACTGGTAAAGGACCGTATGTGTGTGTTAATTAGTATATGGTTCCTTTTTTCATGGTGGGAGGTGAGTTTAAAAAATTTTGGAAGTGGATAATGAGACAATTTGGCTTTTATCATCATTAAATAGTGCTTTATTTGCTTCATCTAGTTCTCTTTCAAAATAATAGAAAAAAAGAAAATAATTGATTAAAACTGAGATGAGAATAAATTTTTCATTGTAACTTCTTTTTGGACTCATTTCAATTTCAAAAAAGGTAATAGATTTTCATTCATCTATTGTATTAAATTTTCAACTCATACTTCATGAAAAAGTTATAAAAAACATAACATTTCCTTTCTCGAACATAATAAAATGAAACAATTGTTTCAGAATTGGGATAGTATGATTATTTTTTAATCAATATTTTGTTCATTTCCCTAGTCATAAAAAGGTTATATTGTATTTTTTCACTTGTTCAAGGAAGGTTGAGTGCGGTTCATCTTGTTTTAACATGATTATTCAATCATGGTACAAAAGGTTTCAACCTCCTCTTTTCAGCATAAATATTTTAATTTTTTTCCTCCAACTCTAAGCTACATAATTCACCATAAAAATACCACATGGTATTAAAAATGTTCATATCTACCACTATAGTTAAACAATTATTTTTATAATAATGAGGAGATCTATGTAATTTCAGAGTATGAGCATAAATCGAGAATTGATATCAATTGAGTAAAGAGTGACATAAAATTCAAGGTGATGTACGTTATGATCGATACATTAATGGATTTATAAGGATGATCCATGTTAAATTTATGGTATTAAAATTATATTATTTATTTTTCATATAAGATACATTTTTGATTTTTTATAAATTCCATCGATATTTCCATATTATTTTTATTATTGTATGGATTATTATTTGAATATTTAATGATTGCTTGGAGAGTATTGGTTATGTTTGGGGAGTGATAAAGGCAAAGATTTTCATATATTTTATATAGTAATTGATTGTTTAAAATCTAAAAATATTGTTATTTTATAGTAATGTGTCACATATTTATGATTTAGAATTTTTTTGGGCTTAATTGGAAAATGGACTATTTTTGGGAATTTAACTATTTTAATTTTCTTTAGTATTTTGGAAATAGAATTTGTTACAATGATTGAAATTGTTAAATTATATTTTTTAGTATTATATATATATATTATAATAATTTAATTCTATAAGTAAAAAATATAAATCCAACATATAAAATCCCAAAATCAAATCATTTGAGTGGCCTCAAATACTATGCAAAAATATAGGTACTTTTAAATATGAGCATATTTATCAAAGAGTGAAAGCCTAATGGATTAAAAAATTTAAATGTAGATATAAAGGGATTGAAAAAAATCCTTCATAATAGTATACCCAACTAAATATTCCTTCATAAATATTATTATTGAATGGGGAATTGCAATATAAGGATTCAAATAGTTAGTTTGATATAATAAATTATCCTTTTATAATCAGCCATAAATCCTTCATATGATGTCCAAACAAGATGATATATGTAGGAAACAAATATGATAAATAATTTAACTAATTTCAAGAAGAATTTGATTCCCAATTCTTCCATTTTGGTGGTCAGGAAGGTGCATAACTACAAATATAAAATTGTGAGTGAAAATTATTCACCATGTTTCTCTATAAATATGTCTCTCACCTCTAATTACAATGGATAACCATTTAATGGGGCTATGGTGGAGTTTTAATTTCATTATAATTCATTATATTTTTAATATATATGATTTCTCTCTATTCTTCATATCTTCTTATTCTATTTATTATATTTTATTTTACCCTGAATCATATTTCCATTACATACTCTACCAAAAATAGGGAAGTACCCTCGATATTTGATCAGGGGAGAAATGGTATTTTTATTGAATGTTATTGTGATTTAATTTAAACCCATTAATAAAAAACTATGATTTCTTTGTGTAGTTTAAATTATTATTCTGAGTGGTTTACCCATTTTCTATTTCAACTAAATTCTTCTCCCTATTCATCATTATCCATCAATTCACTATTTCTTTCAGGTATACTGTAGAGAATGGAATGAGTGGTGATATTAGTAAAATTGGCCTATTTGATGATGTTCGGAAAAATATTTCCAATTATATAGAGTTCATGGTATAGGGTAATCGTATTTTAAGTTCAATTACATAGTGTGAATGGTTTTGATCACTACATTGAATGGATTATAAAGAATCTTTTTAAAAATGATATCAATCACTATAACCACTCATGAACAATCTCCTTCCTCTATTCTTTCTATTTTTTCATTAAATTTTTTTATATCTATTTAATCAAATTCACATCCCCCCATATATTTTCTTTGTGATAAATTTATATCAATTTCATTGCAATAGTGATAATTTAATTTCAGTTCATATATGAGACCTCCTCATGAGGTCGACCCTAGGGTGCTCAATATAATTAATTCCATGGAAAATAAAGATATTATTGATGATTGGTTCAAACAAAATTCTATTATTAGCGGTTTCATAAACTTAATACAAATTACATCCTCAAAATCCTCCATTTACAAAATAAAAATATTTTAATCCTTAAAAGAGAGGAACCAAAATAAAATTTTGTTATGATCAGGACTTCCTGCCACATTTTTTAATGTCTTTGAGGTGGTAGACAACATAAAATCCACCCATATAAAATAAAATATATTACATCAATGGTTTTTATGAATATATTTTTTAGTAATTTCCATATCCGAGGTTTTATCATCATGAAATATGGGTGATATTTGCGTGAAAATGTATGTAGTTTCCTCAAGGATTAAGTGGTTATGCAAAATATAACAACATAAGATCAAGGATCCATCAGTTGGTGGGTGATATCAAACACCACTAATTTGAAACCCCTATCAATAATTTTGTGGATAATTACAACATAAAATATATTCCTCACATATTCCATTAGAATTATGATATAGATTTAAAAATGAGAAACCCGTGATTATAGTATTACAAATAAAATAGAAGATTAATCAGTCTCCTTATTATATAAATAAATCAATTCATGTTGCCAATTTTTATTCGTATAATTCAATCCAAAGTAGACTATTTTATTAATTTTTACTACAAAAGGTTTATCAAAAGTTATAATATCGGTGTTTAACTTAATAAATAAATATGGTTATATTACATGAAAACTAAAAAAAATAGAGACGAAAAAAATTAGATGGGTTTTATTACACATATTATGGATCACCCACACACACTATAACTATGATGGACCCTCTCATTATTCAAACCTACTATCATTCATGAATTTGTGCCACTTCTCTTTATCCTCTCCACCTTAAATAACCATAGAGAAGTTGGTTGTTGGGATTATGGAATATGGGAAATTGATGCTGCTCTTAGAGGGGAGATTGTCATGACCCGTCCTCGGGGCCTGTGACGTGACTACCCCATGTCCTCCTTCCATATACTGAGGGCTGGCGACTAGCACCAAAGGAGAATCCCTAATAAAAATAGAAGGCATTTCCTTTAAACATGTAACACACAGTATGAACAGAAGCAGTAGACGGAATAAGTAATAATATAGAAAAGAAAAGTGTGCTAAAAGTAAGTGGGTCAGTATAAAATCTCAACTGAACAACAAGTACAAGTACAAGTAAAAAAGGTAAAACAGCTCCTGGATCATCCACTGGGTTGTCCTACCTGAAGGGTAGGAACAGATCTCAAACAACTCATCCCTGAGGTGCGTCCCATCTAGTCCAACTCTGAGCAACCTCCCGTCCGTCTCCCTCAGCCTCAATCACTGCTGATCGTCGTCTGCACAGAACACAACAAGGTGCGAGAAAAGCCCGTGCAGAGTTGAGTATAACTATACTCAATAAAGACCCTAAGACCGTAAAAGGTCTCCCAAAATCCACCATGGATAATCCAAAATATTAAGATACAAACACAGAGTATCAACCATCCCTACTTAGGTATATTCCCACACATGTACCTATGTTACCCATCATAATGGGCTTCATCTCTCGAGCCCAAGCACATGCCATTCAAGATATGAAGAGATTGAATCATCTTGATGATAACCATACATAGTCGAGACACAACTCACACATGTAATTAACTCAAGTAGAGGGGTAGAGATGATTAGATGTAGCCACTGAATCATCTACTCTATCGAACCCACATAGGATCCTCGAACAATATCAGCACTGTTGAACCCACAGAGGATCCCTGTACAGAAGTCATCTTTGTCAAACCCACGGAGGATCCTGGTCTAGTATCATCGTTGTTGAAACCACGGAGCTTCCTGGAACAATATCGTTGCTATCGAACCCAAGAAGGATCCTGGTACAGTACTAGGTCCACGTAGGATCTTATCATCTCTGTCGCAGCCAGCCATAGGGTTCCCGCCACAGCACACTCTATTCCGGGAGGGTCCTCTCCTCGAGCCAAGTGTCGATACATCAACTATCATGAATTATCGAGTTTTTTATCACGTACTTCCATCACATCATAGGAAAACCTACATGACAGATAGCATGTCAATCAAATGCTCGGTATCTGAGTTATTGGCATTTCTGCTCAGAAGGCCCGGTTGGATTTAGGTTCAGTCCATCCCATCCATACCCCAACTGCGTCCAAACCTCATGTAGGGTATGAAGAAAGGACTGTTTTGTTCTATAATTTCTATCGACACAGACGGTTCATCAATCAGACACCCGTAGCCCAAGATATGGGGAAAAAGGTAAAATGGGTCAGAACTGGGTCTTGGTATGGTTCGGCCTAGTTGGACTAACCCGACCCGACCCGGCCCGGAGAAACAGGCCCATCCCAACGGCGGCGGCCCGACCCATCTAGGCGGCCCAGACCAGCTCGGCGGCCCGACCCAGTATGGTGGCTTGGTTCGTGAGGTGGCCTTGCCCACATGTGACATGACCAAAGAGACCCGCGCTAGTGGCCCTGCCCGAGGGGGCACGGTGGCCCAGCCCGAGGCCCAGATCATAGGGGCGGCGCGGAGGCCCTGCCGATCCGACCTGCATGGCTAGTGGGGGTTCCATCTAGGGGGTGGTTCCATGCGGGGCCCACCCTAGAAATCAAACGTACATTAAACACCCCCCGTCTTCAGCAACGGCTGGCACATGGCACTGACCTGGTAACCGCAAGACCCTTCGTGTCCCGCCTGTAGTGTGCCCACCTACTGCCAGCTCAGTTGGATGCCCTCCCCCTTCTATTGTGGTTCTTCTCCGGTGGGGAGCGATAGTGGTGTTCCCAACCGGTTTGACCTCCACTTCCAGCATGGTCGCAGCTCCTTCCTCCGGCGCGGTGCAATGGCACTGCGCCCATCCGGCACTACCGCGGCCTGCTTGGTCGTGGCCTGGTTCTCCGTGTGGCGCGACTGTGATGCACCCCTCCAGCGGCCCTAGTACCCCCTGCTTCTTCTGAGGGGGTATTTTTTCTGGATTCCTCATGTACCGCCATGGCCCTTCGCCCCCGGCCTGTTCCTTCGGCGGCATTGTTGCACCGCCACCACGATCGACAAACGAGAACCAACGGAGGGTTGTCGGGCTGTGTTTGGTCGACCTGCTCCCTCTACATTAGGGTGATAGCAAACAGCTATTATCAATGCTCATGAACGATGAAGAAAAAAGATCGAAAACAATCAAAACAACACTTACCTCATTTTTCGATTGTTGACGGTGAGAGGAGAGTTTAGAGAAGGCGATCTTGAAGATGACGTCATCAACGTTCTTCGTGGAAGATGGTTTCCTTCCTCGACCGAAGGTTATTTGTTGGAGGATATAACGTCATGGAAGAAGTGTTCCTCATTGGAGATCTGTATTCCACCAAGTCTCCCACATCAAAGAGAAAAACAATCCTCCATTCAAGAGGAATATCCCATGTTAAAATGAGTTAATCATCCAATTAATGTTGGCTCATTAATTTGAAGTTCCAAGAGTTACACCTCAACATATGAGGTGTTTAAAAATTGGGTACTCCCCCCCAGGAGAATTGAAATAAAATAAAACTATTTTAATTTTATTTCCTCTCCATTATCCCAAACAAATATGGGAATTAAACTTTTATTCTCTTTAGAACGCAGCTGCGGTGAAGGTATAATTATGCAATCGCCGATGCTGTGAGTTCAACAGTTCCATCGTAATTCGATTCTGAGAACCGGTTCAGAAGTTACCCAAACCCACTCAAAAAACACTGAACGCACTTAGAATCATCGGAAAAACATTCTAAGAACTATAGGTCTCGGAATCATGCACCGTTAGAAACTTCATACTTGGAATAAATCCATATAATTTTAAAAAAATTACATGGGATTTTCTAGGTCTTTACATTCACCCCACCTTAGGTATTTGCGTCCCCAAAAGCCAAAACTCATATCTAGGAAAAAAAGGGGGTACTGAGCACGGATCTAAGCATCCCACTTCCATGTTCTCCCCTAGAGGTTCTTATGCTGCAACCGTACATGTACAATAGGTATAGACCACCCACGAAGGACTCTCTCTTGTCGATCCCCGATCTCTATTAGATCATCCGAGAATGTTACCCCATCGTCAATATCAAGCTCAACCTAATCTATGATGTGAGTTGGGTCATGCATGTCTCTCCTCAGCTGTGAAATGTGGAAATCGTCATTCACCAGGTGCAACTGAGGTAGAAGAGCCTGGCAGTAAGCCACCTCACCTACTCCACTGAGAACTAGGAAGGGTCCAATGAACCTTGGAGATAACTTTACACCCCGACCAAATCTTTCTACACCTCATCGAGGTGAGATCCATAGGAATACTTAGTTACCATCCTCGAACTCCAGAGGTCTCTGTCTCTAATCAGTATGGGACTTTTTCCTGCTCTGTGATGTCTTCATTTGCTCCTGGATGACCTTTACCTTCTCTATCGTAGCCTGCACCATCTCAAATTTCATGAGTGCGGACTCCCCTAAGCGAGTCCATCAAAAAGGAGATCTGCAAGGTTGGTTTTACACTTCCTCGAAAGGTGACATCCTGATGGTCGAGTGGTAGCTGTTGTTGTACACAAACTCTACCAAGGGTAAGTGATCATCCCATCTGCGACCAAAGTCGAGGACACATGCATGAAGCATATCCTCGAGAGTCTGAATGGTCATCTCAGTATGGACATCCGTTTGAGGATGGAAGGCATTGCTCAAGTGAAGATGTGTCCCGAAAGCCTCACGGAACCCCTTCCATAGCCGAGAAGTGAAATGAGCATCTCTATCGGAGACGATCGTTGATGGAACACCATTAAGCTGAACGATCTTTTGTACATAAGTGCATCTCAAGCTCTCTACTGAACCCTGCTCTCTGATCAGTAGGATGTGGGCTGACTTGGAGAGTCGTTTGACAATCACCTAGATAGAGTTGTGACCTTTGGATGTATGTGGATGTAACATCAGAAAATCCATGGATATCCCATCGCACATTCACTCTAGGACCTCTAAGGGATGAACTAATCCTATTGGATCCTAGTGCTCTACCTTCACTTGTTGACAAGTGAGGCATTGTGAGACAAACTATGCGACTTCCTTCTTCCTACATGGACACCAGCGTTGTCGTTGGAGGTCCTATTACATCTTTCTCAGACCTGGATGTACTTCTAGATGTGATGTGTGAAAATCCCTCAACACTTCCTCCCAATGCCACACTGGTACCATGGTATATCCACTGAAGAGAATGACATACTCCCCACCTACAGAAAATCCATCAGGTGCCTGCCCTGTGGATATCTGTGAAAGTCAAGCCTCACATTAAACATCCCCCCACTATGCCTCCCTGAATCTATGAAGAAGTGGAGATGTGACTGTAAGAGACTGCAGAAAGCCTGCTCCATCTCGATCCACAAAGGAAATCAACAACGCGGCCAACTGCTCTATCGCCTCTCCTAGCAGCTAAATGCCTGATATTTTTTTAGAGCATCTCTTACAATGTTCCCCTTCCCAGGATTATAGACTATATCAAGGTCATAGTACTGGAGGAACTCAAGCCAATGCCACTGTCTCAGGTTCAGGTCCTTCTACAAGAAGATGTACCTGAGACTCTGGAGGTCAATGTAGACAATAAAACGCTCACCCATCAGATAGTGCCGCCACATCTCCATGGCGAAGACCATTATTGCTAACTCCAAATCGTGAGTGGTGTAGTTCTACTCATGTTGTCTTAGCTGACGAGAACCATAAGCTATCACTGCTCTCTCCTGCATAAGGATGAATCCGATCCCAGTCCCTGATGCATCACAATAGACTAAGTACCCAATGCCCTCCTCCGGTAGCCTCATGATTGGCCCACTATTTAGCCTCTACCTTAGCTCCTTGAAACTCTACTGGAATTTTACTGACCACATGAAGGGTCACCCTTTCTTCGTCAATGCTGAATGTGGTGCTGCAACCCTGGAGAAGTCTGGCACAAATATCTGATATTACCAAGCTAGACCCAAAAAACTAGATACATCTGTCACACTCTTCAGTGGATCCCAAGAAGGTACTACCTCGATATTCACTGGATCCACTACAATTCTAGCCTCTAAGATGACATGTCTCAGAAAGAGTTCCTCTCAGATCTAGAACTAGAACTTTGAGAGCATACCATAATGCTGGTGCTCTCGGAGAGTGTCCATTGCTACCCAAAAATGGTAGGTGGGCTTCCCCTCAGTAGCTGAGTAGATCAGAATGTCATCGATGAAGGCTACCACAAAAGCGATCAAGGTATGGCTAGAATATCCTGTTCATGAGTCCCATGAACATAGCTGGTAAGTTGGTTTCACCAAATGGCATAACCAAGAACTTGTAGTGGCCATAATAGAATATAAAGAGCGTCTTTAGGACACATCCAGTACTCTGAGCTGGTGATAGCCTGATCGAAGATCTATCATCGGGATCTAATGTTCTCCCTTCAGCTAATCAAAGAGGTCATC
The DNA here is from genome assembly GCA_963277665.1 of Viscum album. NCBI lineage: Eukaryota > Viridiplantae > Streptophyta > Magnoliopsida > Santalales > Viscaceae > Viscum > Viscum album. Next base: position 404,700,015 of record OY728129.1, on the reverse strand, counting down.
AATCCTCGGGATTGGTTACATGTTCTTCACGGTCACCTGGTTCAGGCACCGATAATCAACACACAGTTGCAAGATCACATCCACCTTAATGGAGAACAAAATCAGGGATGCCCAGGGTGAAACATTGGGTCAGATAAATCTCATCCCCTACAAGTCCTCCAGCTAAACCTACAACTCACGAAGCTTTGCGGGATCCATCCGATATGCTAGTGTGGATATCATTGTCGTACCAGGGTACAAGTCAATGTAGAAGTCTACCCCTCTATGAGGAGGTAGTCCTAGAACATCATCAAGGAAGATATCCGTGTACAGATCCACAAAAACTGGAAAACTCAGCCTCAGCACATCAACCGCTCCGAGAATGAGGCTAGCCAACTGATGTGTGATCAGCTCCCCCCCCCCCTTGGGTAAGTCCATCCTACGATGCAAAGGCTCCCTTCTCACTGGTGAAGGTAAACCTCATTCCATCCTTACGGACACATCACACATTAAGCTTAATGTAGTTAATCTGAGCAAGAACTATGGATAATCAGTCCATACCCATGATAACATCATAAGCCCTCTATGCCGCTAATTTTAGTTCCCAGTAGAAGATCTCGCCTCCTAGAGTGAGGTCACACTACCAGAACCATAGTGTAATCATAGAATCCTCTCCAGTAGGAGTCTCTAGCTGTAAGGATCAAGCCAACAACTCCACTGGAATCTCCGAGCTCTGCATGAGGGCAGCGACAATAAAAGAATGACTCGCATAGCCTCGATCACTACTGACCATCGTCTGCCCCGAACACAACTATGTTCCGGCGAATCCCGTGTAGGGGTGTGTATAACGATACTCAGTAGAGACCCCAAGACCACTAACTATCTCCCAAAACCCACCAACGATAAAACACAGTTGCAAGATACAAACGAAGAGTATCAACCATCCCTAGTTAGGTATATGCCCATACATATACCCAAGATACAAATCAAAACTGACTCCATCTCTCGATCCCAAGCACAACCCGTTCCACATATGAACAGAGTCAATTATCTTGATGATAACATCACATAGTCAATACAGAGCTCCCACGGGTATTGAACTCATTTATTGGGGTAGATATGATTAGATATGTATCCACTGAATCATCTCCTCTGTCGAACCCACATAGGATCCTGGAATAGTATCAGCGATGTTAAACCCACGGAGGATCCTGGTACAGTATCACCATTGTCTAACCCATAGAGGATCCTGGTACTGTAGTAGGTCCGCATAGGATATTATCATCTAAATCGCATTCAGCTATAGGGTTCCGGCAAAAAGCACGCTCGATTCTGGGAGGTTTCACACTTCTAGTCAAGTCTCGATACATAAACTACAACGAAGTCTTGAGTAGATGTATCCCATAGTTTTGTGGCATTAGAAGGAACCTTACATGACAGACGGCGTGTCAATCGGATGCCCTGTATGTGAGTTATTGGTGTTTCGGCTCCGTGGCCCGGTTGGATTAAGGTTCAATCGAACATGGAAGTACCCCAATTATTTTCAAACCATGAGTGGGGTATTCCAAAAGACCCGTCTCATTCCATGATTTTTGTCAGCATATACGGTTCATCAATCTGACACTCGTAGCCCAAGATATGCATAAAAAGGTGAAATGGGTCAGAACTGGGTCCGGGTCCGGTCCAGCCCAGCCAGACCGACCCGACCCGACCCGTTCTTGGCTGAAATGACGTAGTTCATGTTTCCATAAGCAGGGTCCGGATGCGGCCTGGGGTCCGAAGCGGTCCGCGGGTCCGACTCGGCCCGCTGGAACCAGCCCCTCCCAACGGCGGCAGCATAGCTCAGTGAGGTGGCCCAGCCCTGCGTAGCGGCCCGGACTAGCGTGGCGTCCTGGTCCGCACGGCGGCCCGCATGGCCCGCGCCGGTGGCCTAGCCCAAGGTGGCAAGGTGGCCCATCTCAAGGCCTAGCCTGTGGGGGCGTGGAGGCCCTGCCCAGCCTGCCCGCTTGTCCAACAGGGGTTCCAACTAGGGGTGGAACCCTGTGGGGCCCACCCATGAAATCAAAAGGGGGTTACACCCCCTATCTTTAGAAACATCTGGCACGTGGTGCTGGCTCGGTAACAATGGGACCCTTCGGATCCCGCTGGAGGCCGGCTCAGCCGAACTCCCTCCTCTGTCCACTACGGCCGATGGACGCAGTTCATCTTCGATGCAGGGCGGCAGTGTCACACCCAGCTCATCCAACAGCTATGGCATGCTTGGCAAAGAATCCTTCCTCCGGCATAGTGTGACGACATGATGCACCTCCAGCACCGCCGCGGCCCACATGGCCATGGGCCGGTTCTCTGTGCGGTGCGAAGACGTCGTGCCCCTCTAGCGGCCCTAGTGCCGCCAACTTCTTCCGTGGCCAGATCGTTGCCAGTCGCCATGGCCCGTCGGCCACGACATATTCTTTGGGCGGCGCCATTGTGCCGCCTCCCCCATCAATAAATGAGAACAAACAGAGGGTTTTTGGGCTGTGTTTGTTCGGACCGCACCCTCCGCGTTAGGGTGATAAAAAACAGCTATTATCGAAGCTCAAGAATGACAAATAATGAAAATAGAAAAAAATAAAAATGTCCCCTAACTTGTTTGTCAATTGTTGATGATGATAGTGGATTTCGGAGAAGATGATGTCAAAGATGACTTCATCAGCGTTCTTCGTGGGCAATGGTTTCGTTCCTCAACAGAGGGTTCTTCATTGGAGGATAAAATGTCGAGGAAGAAGAGTTCCTCATTGGAGATCCTTATTCCACCAAATCTCCCACCTCAAATAGAAAAAAAATCATACATGCAAGAGGAAGATCCCACATTAAAATGAGTTAATCAACCATTTAATTTTGGCTCATTTATTGGAGGTTCCAAGAGTTACACCTCATTAAATGAGGTGTTTCAAAGTTGGGCAGTCCCCACCAGGAGATTTGAAATAAAATAAAACTTGTTTAATTTTATTTCCTCTCCATTATCCCACGAAAACATTGGAATTTAACATCCATTCTTGGTAGAATGCAGCTACGGTGAAGGTCTCAATACGCAATCACCGATGCTGCGGGTTCAACGGTGCCCTCAGAATTCAATTCTGAGCACCGGTTCAGAAGTTACCCAAGCCTGTTAAAAAACACACTGAATGCACATAGAAATTTTGGAAAAACATTTCGAGAAAACCGGGCCTTGGAATCATGCACTGTCAGAAACTACAGACTTAGAACAATTCCATATAAATTAAAAAAAATTACATGGGATTTTCTGGGTCTTTACAAAGATGGCCATCCATGTTGATCTTGATGTTGTGGATCCTAGAAATTGTGGACATTATGAACATTAAATACCTATTACAATCCACCATTGTTCGTTTGATGTTGTTCAACACATTTACCCTAATACAACATGTCAAAAAAAAACCACCCCCTCTCCCTCACACCTTTTTGAAGTTACTTTATTCATGGAATCAGGTTGTTGGTCAAATCACTACCACCTCCCCTATAATTTCAATCACCCACTCAAGAACCATCACAATTATCAAATCCATGTTCACACCACCCATTTTGTTTTCTATGAATTTCACCATCTAAATGGGTGGTTAACTCCGTTCACAAATTATATTATTTTCATGTATGGGGATCTCCTGTATCATGAAGATTATTCATAAACTTGTTCCTAGAAACAATAATGGTTATCCTTTAATTGAAATGAATAATTAACACAATATAATTTAGTGGAACTATATTCAATGAATTTCTATTATCTACCATTTGATACAAATTGAATATAAACCAATATGATAGAGTTTTTTAGAAGTATTTCAATGATTTATTTCAATCTATGATGGTAGGAGGTATTTTGTTTAGGGTTGAATATATCATGGAATGACTTAAGGGTATAGTAGACATTGATTCTTTATATGAATGCTTTAAAAGTATCTCTTGGATTTGTGGTCTCCCAATAATACATAAGAGTTTACTGGACATTCATACATCCTAAAAAGTCATAAAGCTTATTCTAATGTTTATATAAATCATGTTTATTTTATGGGTTACAATGGTGTTAATTTTCTCAAAAGAAAATATAACGGTTCATTGAGAGTTGATTGGTATAGTTGGGTTCATTTTTAGGCCATGAGAAGGGATTTTTATATATCCTCACAAATGAAACTGAAAACAAAATATTATTATTTTGTTTTAAAATAAAAATCATACATTTTATGCTAAATTGAAAAGGACTATAGTGTTTCAAAATATTTATGTGCATCTATGACTGATAGTTGTCCTTTTAATGTTATAAATCAAGGACCATTGTGTCTTATTGTTTAAGGCTGCACAACCAGGACCACCTTTAATCTATTTAAATTCAAATGGATTTATCAATTTTGTGTTGTTTTTTATGTTCATATTATGATGAATACATAGTGTGATTTCCTGTAAATGTTTTATCATAGGATATAAAAATGAGTGGACCGTTTTGGTACTTTATAAAATATAATCCAATTTTGGGTATTTAGAGACAACACAATGTTAGATTCCACAAGTATTAGTGTTGATAAATTCCACAATATTTGAGGATATTCCAGGTTTACGTGAATCTATTATTTTTATTTGATATACATGGTAATAAATAAAGAGATAATCATATGTATGATACATGGGTGAGTGTGATCCATATTTAGGACATGAGTGTTGGGACAAAATCCCATTTAATATATATCAATGAGTTTTTATAGAAAAAAAATAGTTAAAGGGTTAATCATACCCTATGTATGAGACTAAGATGATTGGGGCCTAAGATATGCCTTATAATTTCAAGTGATGATCCTCTTTAGTATAGCCTTGATATTGCTCCACATAAAGATATAATGGGTGTGTCATAACATATGATATATTAGGAACCATGATTTTTCCCATATCTACATGGGATATATTTTTAAGGGAGTCCTTCACCATAACCTATATAGAGTACTATGTGATTCATTCAATCATTAATTTTTTTATATTGAAAATTTAGAAGGGATAAACAGCCCTCATTTTCATTACATTGACCTTAGTTTTTATTTGAATATCACATATGGGATATTTTGGATGGTATGGGATATTGGGTAGACAATTTTATGTTTAATAAATCATTCAATAAGTACTTTGGGAAAGCTTCTATGAACTCTGTATCCGTGTGGAAGACTCGGGGTCACATATTATATGAAACATAGGCCTTGGTTCCTATGTATATGAGGTAATTGATGAAATATTATTTGGAATGGATATTTGGGAACAAACTACATTTTCAAGGAATGAGATGTTGTTTTTGAAATTAGTGATCATATTTCAAGGAAATGTAATATGACCTGATCATGGGAACTAGGATTGAGATCAAGGTGTGGTACCTAAATTTTTGATTTGGGTGTGGTACCTATGCACATTATGTAAGGGGGTATATGGGTGAGGTAAATATGGCTAAGTGATAGGATTCTAGGAAGATCTTTAAATAGGGACTAAGAAGGGAATGTAAGGATCTTTAGTAAGGGTAACATGATTTGAGAAATATATATGTGGGGGCATTAATTAGTATGTAATTACAAAACTCCATCATAAAAACCTAGCTTAAGATATTTATATTTTTTATCCAAGCGTATTTTTTGCACAATGACCTATCAAATTGGAACAAATTGAAGGATTTAACCAACTCTATCAATTATAGTCATAGGAATATTTTTTAATGTCAAAACTTAATCTCATAGGTCCAACAAAATACATGAGAATTTAATTTTAGGATCCATAGTATATTATCGAGAAAAAGTTATCACCACCAAAAAACCATATTGGGAAACATATCTAAAAGTTTATAACCCTTAATGTATGATTTAATGTGAAATATATATTTGCCATTTTACTCTTTTCAACCCATGATATATCATTTTGTATATATGTCACGTCTTAATATTAATATGGATCACATCATATCCTTCACAGAAATTTTTATAGCCTAAATCATTAATTATGACTACATGTACACCTACTACATAGGGGATAGAAAAATGTGCATATAATGATATAGCTGATTTTATCCTCAAATAAATGATCAATTAATTGTTTTAATTTTTTAGGAATGAAGAGATTTAATTATGATTCTATGAGGAAAATATCTCATGATATATGTAATATTTTTAAAGCCACATAGAAAGACACCGACAAATTTAATAACACTATACATCATATGTGCATGAGATAATTGTAAAATTTTATCAAATAAAATAATGAATCAATTGTTAAAAATGTTAAAAATATTTCTAGAATTATAAATATAATAAAATTCGATTGGGATAATTTTAATATAAATCTTAGTAATGAAAAAAAATTATATTTCCCAGCTGTTAGTCACCGAATATACTAGTGCTCTAATAAGAAATGAAAATTTTGAATATGGACTTGGAAGAACTCACAGGGTTTTTCATGACCGATGTGATCTCAAAGAAGAGGAAAGAAACCAAATCCCAAATTTTAGAGGAAAATACAATTTATTTCAATTAAATTAAAGGATGGAATATTAATATTGACACTACATTTTATAACTATTATATAAATATTATCATGTTCATGACGAAAAAATAATTCATTTTCAAATGTCAAATGGAGGATATAAAATTTGAATCCATATTCACATGTTATAAATATAAGATAAAGGGAGAATAAAACCATAGTATCTAATGAAGTAATTATAAAAGAAAATAAGGAATAGATAACACCATCATGGTCTCAACTTGGTGTGTATGTGATGACTCTCTTTCTTCATGTGGGTCTTGTGATGATTTTTCCAAATTGCTCATGATGTGAAAAAATTAAATAAATATGTAACATCTTTTAATTCAACATTTTCATCATTTTGATTATTTTCTAATGTCCATGAAATTTATAGATATAGAATAAGGTTATATTTTTCAATGTCACCACCAAATTAAAAATAATATAAAAAGTAAATATATTCATGGTTTTGGTCTGAAGTATCAACTGACAAAAAAACATTGATTAATTTAAACTAAATTATAAACTGAATTTAAATTGAATAAAATCCTCCATTAGTGATCATATAGAGTATCCCATAATATTGACAAAAGATAATAAAATTTTTTATAAATTTTTTGGACTAATATTTCATGGAAGGAACCATTTGGTTATTCGTTTCACTAGTCATAATAGTTCCTATGAATAAATCATAATTTTATAATAGGAAATCACAGTATAAAATTTTCAATTATTATAAAAACAACTAGGAATATAATCTATAAATAAAATTCCAAATAAATAAATGAATTGGAACTACATATTTTTAAATCACTTCTTAATTTTATATGATATAACCTCATTTTAATAAAATATATGATCATAATCATATTCTAGAAAACAATATTGGACTCAATTTAATTTATGTAAAATATGATTTATTTTACTAATTATTTTATATTAAAATTATTTCAAGATTAAATTCCAAGGTGGTAGATGGTATATCGAGAGTGGATATTCTAGGCGTATGTAATTTTACTAGTCTATGTTCAGCAACAAAGAAAAAAATCTTTGTAAACATGTTAAATTTAGTGAAACTTAATGAATAAATATTATCAATATAGGTATAATTAGTTTTGTTAAATCTAATATTATTACTGTTTACATTCATTTTGATATCCTTAAATTTTTTTTTGATGAATTAGTCAATTACATGAATGTTGTATTAGAGTAACCATTTAGAATGGAATATAAAAAGTTATCTATTCAAAAATTTAAAAATTTATTTCCAATAAATGGTTTTAAAAATCACTATTTGTTGATCATAAAACACTTTATAGGGAAAATGTAAAATAATTTATTATACATGATTATGACTCATGGTTATAGAATATATTCCTTTTCTATTTTAGTACACACATAAACACATATTATGGTCAACAAAATGAATCCATTATACCATTTTCTAAAATTACATTTTAAAAAGGATATTGTGCATGAGCCATACTAAATTGGAATAAGACACAATTATTTAATAAAATAAAGAACAAAATCTACTTCAATGGACCTTAATATAATTTGACTTTATTAATTTATTATAACATAAGTTTATAGTATATTATTCGTATATTACGTACTTACATTTGTAAATTTTTATACCAGATACACATGATTTTATTTTATGTATCATAATATTGACACTCATAAATATTTTATCAAATTTTCAAAAAATTCAACAAATGAAAAGGGATATAGGATCATATTTCTTCTATTTGGCTGTGGATGATAGTTTTAAATTAATGTATTCTAATAGAATAATTAATTTTTATCACCTAGAACACATTATTAATATGTTGTTACTAAGAGGAGGAACTAAAAACTACAAGTGATTTCACAAATTAACTTAAACGGTTTCAAAATTATTATATAAAAATAGATTATGGCTATTATTATATATATTTATACTATTATAGGTGTCCTATTATGAAATTTACTTTATAAATACCACTAAAAAAATTGGGAACATATGAAACATAATGTTTTATTTTATATGTTTTTAGATGTAAATTTTATAATTTTAGCAGTGTGGATAAATTGATTATGTTTCATCAGAAAATTATTGATGGTATATTCATTTACACTATAACTCAGGTAAAAAATACAAAATCATTAATAAGGTATCAAAATAAATTGAGTTCATAATTCATGTACATTTTCATTGTAATTTTCTTAACCCTCAACCACAATTTGATGATGCTGAGAAATACATAGTGAATTTGACTATCATAATTATACATCATTATAATAATATTGATGTTTATGAAAAGTTTCCTTTACATTTATTTCTAGAGGAATTATTTAAATATAAATGTTATTCCATAGGGAAAATTATCAATTATTTATAAGTCAGTAATCAAATTAGATGATATTTTTTAATCAAATTTTTTAATAGAGCTTTTGTTTCACAGATTGAATGTAAAAATATTAATTATTCCATAAATTATTAGAATATGTTGTGTCTTATTAAATACGAGTGGAAAATTGGACTATAAAAAAGATTGTACTATTGTTGAAAGAAATTATAATCACCCCATTATTGGTTCCAAATGGGTGTTTGGACTTATGAATAATAAAAGAATATATATTATTAGAAATAAGGATAGGCTTAATCAATGATGTAATTACAAAGGATAATGTATTTATTATGCTTGAACCATTACACCAATATATCATCTTGAATCTAATAAAAAAATCTTGGATTCACGGATGAAAAGAATTTAATAATTTTAAAACTATTTTAATATTGTCTTACTATGTGGTATTATTTTTAAAATGTAACATATTTATAATCCTCCATATATTGAGAATTAAAAATTTATAAATATTGTTTTTATGTAAAAAAATTAATTATTGTATTCATAAAATCACTTAAATATTATTTTGAGTGTTTATATAAATACCTCATATATATAAATTTAAAAATTGGAAAATCAGAGTTTTCTTTTTTTAATATAATTTCTCAAATTGTATTTCAGTTTTTTGAGTTTATGGATATGAATTTGTATTTGGTTTAACTATTAATCCTCATTTTTTTCAAGATTAATAAGTTATGAAAATTTAGTTTTACATAGGTATTAAAAATTTCCTTTGTCTTGAAATTATTAAAAAATTTATCCATTTATCTAAGATAAAGAAAATATTACAACGATCCTGTTATATTTTTTGGAATGGATAACATTAATGAAATAATTACACCTATGAGTGCATTGTGAAATATATCATTGGGTGATGTTCTTAAAACTTTGGATAATATGATTTATAAAGGTATTGTATGGTACTTTATTTCCATTACCATGATTTGTCTAAAAATTCTGTTCAACATTTATCTTTTGGGTTATTTTGAAGAATATATTAATATGTCTCACCCTAAATCTCTCAAAACATTAATTGAATATATTAAATGAGTAGTGGGACATTGATTTTTCAATCCAAAATAGATATATTTTGAACAAACGTGTTATTTATAAAGTACCTCTAGAATATTTCCACATGATAGAAAACATAAAAGTGGAACATGTAAAGTACATGGAAAATCATTTCTCTCATAGAGTATAAGAAATAAAAATTCATTTGGTATCTCTATATCCAAAGTAGAATACGTAAAATAGGGATGTACTTTTTGTAAAATCATTTAGATGAGGGACACTCATATCATATATAGATTATCTTATATTAATATTCACATTATTAATTATAAAAAAACATTAATTATCTTTATTAATCCAAATAAATACTCTCACACTACATATCTTGATCTTATGAAGCAATTTTTAAGATATTACATTAAAAATGTAAAATCTTGCTTGATTTTAGAATAAATAATCCCTAACTATTTGATATAATCTCAAAAACCCATTACCAAGGATGATTTAATATTATTTAAGGGGATCTAGTAATTATTAGATTGTTACTCTTGTACTAACCTATGAAGAATTAGACATTTCATCAAAAAGTATGTATTTGAAAAAATTGAATCTATTTAGGTATATGACCTGAATATCATGTTTAACTAATAAACGTTTCATGAGATTTTTTTCTTGATATAAATTAAATTACTTAAATTATTTATTTTTTCACATTGTCAATTATTACATAGGATTCGATATAAATCCTATAAAATTTCTCATCATTCATGAATGGTAATAACTGCACTTTTTTAATCATTATTTATTTCACAATTTTTTATTTTTCCATCTTTTGATGGAGGCAAAAATAAATTATCACTATTTTTTGTTTCAATATTTTAATAAAAAACAACCATACTTATTATTGGTTAACACCTGAGTTCTGGTAGCAGATACAGTGGAAACTGTACTTCTCACATTACTTCTATTGTGTCATGTCATTATTTTGTTGGTAGGGTTGATAATTATAATAATTAACTATATTAACTTTTTTTAAATATATTCAATTATCTGACTCTACTATACTCACCCTCAACACTCTGCCTCGGTCCTTAATGACTCCATGAATCTTTTATTCATCATTTTATCAATTTTTTCAAGATCATATCATTTCAATTTTTGTTTTTCATCTATTACCTATTATTTAATCATGTTTCTACAATGGTATTGTATTTTTTATCCTCTATTGGGATTAGATATAAATCAAGTCATTTATATTTTTCGATGGATGTTCCATGGTCCATAAAAAATAACTTGTGGGAGAAACCACTTATAAACCCTTATTCATTAAAATTATCATTTAGATGGTTGATATAGAAATTATTCCTAGTAAATTCAGTTTTTTTTTGTTTACTAAAACAATCATTTATTCTTCTATGGAATATTTCTAACACCCCAGGATTTCATTGTATGTCATTTCTTCAAAGTAATTCAATAACTTGCACTATACCCAACACTAAGTTCAATTGCACCACGACTTACCAAACTAGCCGTTAAAAACATGTATGAATATTATTAAAAAAATTTCAACTTTATATAGTCTTTATAATCTTAGAATCCATATTATGAGTTTCTTAGACATAATGAAATAACAAATTAGTTTTTTTCAGAAAAAAGAAGTATTTTTCAAAAAAATGTAATTTTACCTCCTTTTCAGGGTGTACCCTTTTAAAATCCAATATTTTAAACTTTTATATATTCAATTTTACAAAATAAACTTCTTCTTTAGAATCGGCACATAAGAAATTAGATTCAATAATTTTTTGTGTTTTTTTGATGACTTTCATATTTGTGTGAATATTGGAAAATACTATATTTTAACTGAAAACAACGTTATTAATCAAAGTAATTTATAGTGTTAAATTAAACATTTTAATGTCTTAGAAGTACAAATATATTATATTTTTATCATTTAATCCAATTCTGGTCCTTGTATTTAATATCATCTATGAAATTGGACATAAACAAGGGTCAATCTTTTTATAGTTATTATTTCTTTAAAATACTCCTTTTGGTTTTGACAATGGTAATTAATTTTTAATTAATTAATGAAACATCTATTTTTTGGAATTTGTAAAATAGAATTCATTTTTGAATTAGGAATTTCATAAATATCTTATTGTAAATTTTTGGTATATTTTTGAAAATGTTCAATTTTTGATGAATAGTGAAAAACACTGCGTTATTGTTTAAAACTCACTTTTAATTTAAATAATTAATTATATTATTTAAATTTATTATAAGTAAAAACAGATACATAGTAACAATATTAGTTAAATGTAATTCATTGGAATCTATATTATAATAAAAATAGATATATAAAAGTTTACTGAACTTTTTACAGTCTTTTACCCACCTTCTATGCCCATTTGAAAATTTATATAGAACATATTTTACCAATTCTTTTAGTTTAATTTCAAAAATATTAGATAAAAGGTAAACCTCAGTATATAATATGTTGTTCAATAAGAAGAAAATATTTTTTCCTTGAAAAGTAACTTTTGATTTTTATTTAACACAGTTAAAAGTAAATAGGTTAATTAAGGGTAAAAATGATATTATAATTACCTTAACACATCTCTTAATACTATATTATAAGTTTAATTCAACCAAAAACAACTTTTCTAATAAAATAGGACCCTTTAGGTCCACTTGGATTTGATTAGGACATTGATTATTATTTAATATAAAGAAGAGTTAAAAGTGTTAAATTCACGTTTTCAAAAATAAAACTTTTTAATATAGGGTTATACATAGGATAAATTAGACTATAAATATTCATTAAAAAGCTAAAAAATATTTCCTAAATAATTTTATTTGATTTATAATTTTAATAAATTAAATAATATTATATAATTATGACACAATAAGGATGTCGTAATTACCTTATTAATTAATGATTAAAATAATTGATATTATAAATTTCCAAACAAATGTAATTTGAGACTTTTGATGAATTAAACTAATTTTATAGATTACTATGACTTTTTAGGTTTTATCAGATAATTTTTTTTAAGTGATATGGTTTCTATGACTTTCAGAAAAACAAAATACCAAATAGTGTTAAAGTTGACATAAATAAATTTTTAAAACAAATACTATATTATTGGTTGATATAATATTATTAAAAATATAAGGTTCAGCCAATGGGCTTAACTAATATTATATATGTCATTAATGAACCACTTGTGGTTCTATTGGATGTTTATAGTATGTTTATTAACATTATAGTGTACGGATACAAGAAGACACATAAAAAGATATATTATTTATCTTGAAGATAAATCTAAAAGATATGGTTGAAATAATTTCATAAACTGGTCTAAAACATATTGGTTGAGAGGATTTCGACCCATCCCTATTTTAACTTTGAGATAAATCAATTCATTTCTCTTATAAACCGAATATGAGATTATTATAAAATAATATTTCAATCTTTTCCTAAGGGGCCCCTCACCCCTCTTATAAAAGGGCACTCACCCTTCTCTCAAATTCAGACATTTAAAGCCATTTGTTTTGGCCAAAAACTTCCCAAATATCCTATAAACTCTCTTACCATCATCATATAGGCCTTACTTGGTTAGAAATCCAACCTAAGGAGACCTTTTGATCAATTAAAAACGAAGAACATGAAGAAGAGGTAAATATTTCATCACCCTTTTCGAGTTCTTTTCTTCTTCCACTTCTTATTTCCTTGTTGTTTCCATTATAAAATAATAACTCCACTATCATCTATATAATGTTATTTTATTATAAATATGGTACAACCATATTCATTATTCAATACATCATTTGAATGACATGTCACCATATGTGTGTACTTACGGCTTAACGTCTCCATGTCGTGGTGTAGTTGTTGTTCAATTTGTTGATATTTGGATGGGTATAATAATGATCTATATTTGATGTAAATAATAAATATAACATGATAATTATTATTTATATATCATATACCATCCAATTATATACGATTTTAATATCAAAATAATGATATTGTCGCTCGTGCGTATGTACGAATTACTGTCTCCACGAACGCGATGAGATTCATTGCCCATTGTAAGCATTCAAGAATAATTTTCATTTGATAATTAAAAATAATTTATAAAGATTTTATATCATTGTGGATATGAATAAAAAACATCCCATATATAACAAGGATGACTCACTTAACAAAAAATAGAATGGGAAATGAATCTGTTAACACTTGAAACGACGATAATACTAAAATATCATTAACAAAGCACTATTAGAAGATCATATATTATATTTTAATTATGTATATGGTTTTTTTATAATTTAATAACAATGATTTAGCTATTATATAAGAGGTTAACCAACCCTTGACCAAATAAAAGTACAAGGTACGGGTTAATTATACAATCTCTTCATTATCTGAGGTCGTATATATAATTATCTACTCGGACCTCTTTATCATCCGCATACATGTTTCATAAAACTGTATTTCAAAACATTTTTTACTATGGGTTAAAGTCATTTATACAATTTTTTACTTTTTATAAAATGTTTTGAAAATAATCTTTCTGTCATATTCCAAAAAAGTTACTTTATGACCTTTTTGAAAATGTTATGGAAAGAATGTTTTTGAACTCTTACGGAGGGTGCGGCTATTTTAAGCTGTTATTATAAAATCAAAACATCCCTTAGAATCTTATAATAATATTTTCAAATTAATTTTTTCCTTTATAAAAATGTGACTCTTAAATTATTTCAAAATAGAAAGAGATATTTCTCTCAAATAGTTTTGATTTAACCTATGTCAACATCTGTTGATAAATTTTACACTTGTTTGAAGTTTATTTATTATGATACAAATATTCCATATTTTATTTAAGGATTTGTGATATGATTGACTATGGATGAGTTATTTATATTCCATTCATGGTTTATGGTTAATGTATTGAAATTTCATATGCTAGTTTTAATATGAATGTTTATGTTATATTTCAACATTTGTTTAATATAAATGTATTGGACTAGTATGATCCGGGTTTGGGTTCGTAAAAGTAAGCCTTCCAAGTTGGGGTCCAGTTATAGAAAACCCTCCGGGTTGGAGTTTGGTTTTAGAGGCTCTCTAGGTTAGAGTCTGGTTAGAGAGGCTCTCCAGGTTGGAGTCCAGTTACCGAGGCTCTCCGGGATGGGGTCTGATTACAGTTAGCCCCTAGGTCCTGGAATGAGGCCTTGGAAAAGAAATTAATGTATAGTACTATACATTCCATCATTATGAAATTAGTTATAACATGTGATGATTTGAATAGTATAATATACATGAGAATTTTTATATGGTAATCTTTGATTTATTTTTTTTATTATGTTCATGTTTTGGTTTAAAAGGCTATTGTTTTTATTAAACATCTTGTCATAAAAGTGTATAGCTTCAGTTAAATTATTTACCCTTACTGAGCATCTGAGCTCACCCCTTTCTTATGTTTTATTTTCCCAGGATCCCAAGAAGTGGTTTCTGTTTGAGATGTAGGGTTAAGTGAAGGGAAAAATGGAATTCTCAATGGATTATTTTTTTGTGTTGTATGTTTGAATCTGTAATGTAATGTTTGTGTGTGCATTCTATTTTTCAAGACTGCTAAACTGATCTATTTTTTCAGGACATGATTTCTTGTAATCATTCCAATGCACTAAAGTAATGCACCGACTATAGGAATCTAGGTTTGGGTTATTACAATATTCTTATCTCTCAATGATGGAAGACATTCTTTAATACTTCTAAAAAAGTTGTCGTCAATCCCTTTGAAATACAAATTTTCTAAAAAATCAATTTTTGGAAAATGTTCATGAGTATGACACCATTACCTCAATAATATATGGTTTTCCACATAACAAAAATCTTTTAATCTTGAATTTTTTTTTGATTGTTCCAAATGAAGGGTTATATTTTCATTCATCCAAGTATATTCATTATGAGCCAGACATTAATTTTTCTCAAGCTATTCAAAATCAATCCATGAAATTTCTATTGATAAAAAAGCTAAATGATATTACCTCTAAGATATAGGTCATAGAAATAAGAATTCAAACATATAGTGTTATATAATTTAGATAGTTCAATTATATAAATTTTATTTATATTTATATTAAATGTTTCATCACTCGAAATATATATTTCAATCTCATTATTTAATCCTTCCAAGTGATTAACTACATTACCAGTCCTCCCAAGAGATCAAAATTCCTTACTTTTGGATGACTCCATA
The DNA here is from genome assembly GCA_963277665.1 of Viscum album. NCBI lineage: Eukaryota > Viridiplantae > Streptophyta > Magnoliopsida > Santalales > Viscaceae > Viscum > Viscum album. Next base: position 404,683,820 of record OY728129.1, on the reverse strand, counting down.
GTTTAATGTTTGGTATTGTTCATCACAATTTATCTTCTTATAAATATTTAAAACTATGTAAAAAATAATCCATAGAATATAATTCTATAGAATAGTTGTTTATTCAGTTAGAAACTTTAAATGAAGATTGTTTTCATGATCTTCAAGGATTCTAGTGATATTAATCTCTTTATCATCATTGAGATACCCCTACTAATGATATTCCACATAATATGGAAGAAATATTTCAATTTAGGGTAAATAATGATTATGATTATTATGATGATTAATATAATATTATAGTGATGAATATGGATATTATTTACCTATAAACAAGGTGATAGTGAATTTGATATGGATTGGGAATAAGGTACTAAACTATATTGGGTGGATCCAACTAAATAAGGATATATATAAAAGTTTTACAATAAAAAATTAACTATGAAATTTTAATATAGTGATTAGAAATCCAATAAAATATATGAAATCCTTTCTCACTTTGAAAAGCAAAACAAGTTATGTGTTGATCACATATATTTTCTTAATAATGTCACTAGAGAAATTATGTATTCCTTATAATGAGAAATATTTCACGACCACTCTTTTCCATCTGGAAACACTTATCACTATTATTTTCTATTTCAAATTAGTATATCTTAATTTGTCCCTCTTGGGTTCAGATTTCTCATTTAACTTATTAGTTCATATTGTTAAAATTATTCTTTTTATAATTAGTCACATTATATTGGATATATATAAAGTTTTAAGGTTAAATATACCTCATGTAGGTTATTATTTGTCAAAATGACAATGTTTAACATAATTAGTTATTCTAAATATATCTTATATAATGTTATTATAATATTTAGTTAATAGTTGAAGAATATTTCATAAAAAGGGGGATATTTTTATTGATGGTTAATATACCATCTATTTTTAATTAATGATAAAAAATTATCAACCATTATAATTTAGTTAGTATATATAAAATATTTTGTAGTTTAATGCGGAATAATATAACAATAGAGGATTATTTTTGTAAAAAATTTATTTTTTCAAATGGAATCGGTTGTGTAATACAATATAATGATTTTGTTAGAAGACATTCCTACTTCTCCAGCCACTATAAATATAATGATCTATAACTAAAAAATTGTGAAAAATATAAATAATAACCAATCCCTATATATTAAAAGTATAGTCTAATAGTTTCTAATGATACACCTGTATGATTTTCTAGAAATTTCTTCGACATATAATTTATTCCTAATATATCTATATTTTCCCCCCAAGAAATATCATAAACCTAAAAATTCATGATAATATATAAATATTAAATATTTTATCAATCATAAGTAATTGTTTTTATTTACTTATGTGAATTACAAATATTTTAGCCTTTTAGAGACTTTTTTTTAATTTTCATATTATAATTCCAACAATTATCCCATTATCTATATCTTATTATTATGTAAATTTGAAATTCATGTGAGATTATAAATTCTTCATCAAAATGATTTTTTAAATAAACCTATTTGATATTAATTTTATTGTTTTTTCATTACTAATATAATAGGATATTTGTTTTCTTATTCTAACTATAAAAAATAAAGTGAGATGATTTACACATTTAGTTTCTCATATATTAATAAATGAATGTGAGTAATGGAACCCTCAAGATATTAATGAGAGGATTTAAATAGCTCATGTATATTGAGTTTTTTATAATGTTCTAGAAAAGAATTCTTTATGTTTAATTAAACTAAATACCTATATTTTGGTTTTAATTTATTAATTAGTTTACAGTATGTTTTACTTCATAGGATTTATTTTTATATATGAAATTCACCCCCTCCCCCTACATTCACTCCATCATATATAAAATTCCTTCTAAAAGGATAATAATATAACCATACATTACTTAAAATATTATGGCATATTATCCTCAATATAATACTTTCCATATATAATGATTTATCATTAAATATCATGAAAACATTTAAATATATATTAAAGATACCTTTTGAACTCTCCTTATCTATAATAAAATGCTAATATGATTTAATTATGTATAAAATATATAAATATGAGTTAATGTATTAAACTAATGTTTCTAAATAATCATATATGGAAACAAAAAAACAATGTTTTAAAAGAATTAATTTCTTTATTATCAGCTATATTTTTTCCAAAAGTAAACTCAACTTCATGATGAATCTATAAAACATTGTAACGACCGTGTTAAGAGGGATGTTCATTTGGGTGATATGATATTACATATAATTAATACATACTTGTATAGAAAATTTTCAACCACACTATCCAAAAATATGAGATGATCAATAGTATTTGGATTAGAGTAGAATATATGTGCTTGTACTATGAAAACACTGAGGTAGAAATAACAAATCACTGGTTCGTTGAAGGTGATTAATAAATAGTTGTTTTGAATGGATATAGATACATAATAAACTTTGATATGAAGTGCTTCAACTGAACTAATTTTCTTAATAACTAGTTCGTTGGTACATTTATTAAATATCCAGAGAACATTGAAAGGTCTACTCTATTAGAATATGGATATTGTTATGTCTGGAATTCTAGAAAAAATCCGTATATTTAATGATAAGATAGATTTTACATAGATAGCAAGGTATAATTTAGGACATCATAGTGGATATGGATTAACTAGTAATGATGTGGGAGTATAGTAGAAGCATTAGAATGTAAGTGTATGGCTGAATTTATATTCATACTCCCCCAAGATCACTCAAAAATGGTTGATTTATTTATATTGGAATTCTCCTGATAGTGGATTAAAACTCAGAAAAATTGGATCATATGGTCTCCCCTTTATGATATTTGGAGGTTTTTTCCATAAATAAACTGTAGGTTTCATCTATAATTTATATATTCTTTGATCGGGTTGATTCTATATTGGATAAAGGAAACATGGTACTCAATTTTCTGGAGGGTTTCCTTTCCCACAACATCACACTCTCCACAATTTAAATAGAATATTTATCAATTCACAATTCCATCTAAGGTTGTTCTGCCACATCCTGACCTAGTAGTTTACAAATTCTATGGTGAAAAAGTTAATTGTCTAATGGAGTGAACCTACTCCACATATGGTAGGAATGGGATAATGATGTGTATTTTTTAGATTCATGGGGAGACTATTAAAATCCTCATATAAATTTTATTTGAATGGGAACTGATCCCCCTAAATGTATTGATCTTCTCCAAGATGAAGGGCCTCATTTAAATTTTTTTGACCTCCCTAATCTTATATTTACTTGAGGCCTTTTAATTTGGTGCATTGATAAAATTTAGATAATTGGAAAATACATATGTCATATCTACTGTAAAAAAATTTAATATTAGTCCTCTTGAAAAATTATTTAAAATCTATTTTTCCAGCCAAACTCAAAAGACAAATTCACATTAAATTATTAAAAAACGTTATCCTATAAAATTATACCAATTAGTATAAAAAACATTTCTTCATTCTTGAAATTTGAAAATTATATTTCAAAATATTTCTTTGTGATTTGACAAAAAAAATTTAGTACCTTACAAGGATGGATAATACAACCATTTTCTTGTTTATTCACATTATTTAATGAGTGTTCATATAGAGAAGAATCTTATCTCCTTTAACTTCCAATAATACCAAAATTTTACAATGATTAGACAATAATATGTTACAGGTTTCTAATTGATAAGAAATTATGGGTTGGTTAAATGGATCTATTGATATCAAAATTAATTAAAATATATAAATCTAGATGAAGAAATATAAAAATACTAAGTAATCTTGAATGAAATATCAAAAAAATTCTCTCTTATTCATCTGAAAAATCAATAACTAAAAAATATCATATTAATAAAATATCTAAAATACACAACAACAATAAAATAGAAAACACAAATACTCTTGAAAAATATCACATACATGTGTTATTCATAAAAAGTTTCAATATTAAAAAGGCTTTTTTAATTTACTTTCATTCTTAAATAAGTATTTAACAAAAAATTCAAAATAATTCATAAAATATTAAAAATAATTTATGAAAATATATATATAATTCAAATAAATGTTTAATGAGAGTAATATTTTAATTAAACTACTCATGTAATTGAAAAGAAAAACAATAATGACCTATATTAGTCAAAACATAAGGACTCAGACATTAAACCATGAATAATATGGGGTTTTAAATAAAATATTCATCTTTTCACATTTTTTGTATCTTTATCATTTAATTTTTTTGATTATTATGTATTTAGTCTTACATATAATACCCCTTATTTACAAAGTGGGAACTTTCACATAGTATCTATTTTTTATATAATATCATACTTTTAGAATTAATCATGTTTTTTTCATAAATAGTAATCTTGATTTTCCAAAGGGACTCATCATTTTTCATAATCATCCATAAACACTATGAAATGTTTTTATAAATGCAGGATAACCAAAAAATATCAAGGGTAATATAAAAAAAATAAAAAAACCAATTATTCTTTTTCAAAACCATCAGATCATATAATATAGTTTTCTTTTAGAATAAAAAACAACATACTCAAATTACCATTTTAACAGACATGAGTTTTTATTTTCTACTAAATGTTTTTCAAGAATCACTTCATAATATATCATAAACATATAATCATAATCATCATGGTTTCCTAAAAAACATTACAACTCATTAAAACATTTTCTAAACAACAAACACCTGTACTCCTAAAGGGAATAATCATTACAATTATAAATAAACGCTAATATAGATAATAAAATCCTAAATTTTCAACTAAACCACATTAGAAATCATTGAAAATACATTTAGGTTCCACATGACATCATCTCAATAGAACCCTTACCATAACCCATGCAGATTGAAAAACTAACTTGGTTTATTCCAACAAAAATCTCCAGATAACATAATCAGTACCCAATTCTTCAGAGAGCTATAACAGACACACCAATCATTATATGCATTACTAAGGGACCATAAATGCATCAAATGAATAAAATATTTTATTTACATCATCTAACTCCTAAAAATAAACTTTTTAACCCATGAAAGATACTTTTACAGATATTGATATATCTCATTCTATTAATTTTATACCCATACTAAAAAAATGAACAATAAAATGTATGGTTTTTATTTAAATAAACGATGTAATATTTTAATGTTATTATATCATAAAATAAAGTATTCATTATTGGTAAAATTTTCCAATGTTGTAAAATTTTAAATATAACATTTAATTTTCCATTTGTAAATAAATTCAAAACATCAGTAAAAAGATGTAAAAAATATTCCTTTTGAAAAAAATTAAACAAAATTTATTAAATCAACAATAATGAAATTAAAATTTTATTCTGGAAAATAAATATACATGAATAAAATTATTTTAAAAATATGTACATAAAAAATAAAATATATTGAAATTCAATCTTCAATACAGTTTAAATGTGGTTTTATGGTAAAGTCTCTCATACCTCGAGTCTGATCTGTCATGTGCGTTATTTAAAAACCTGATTTATAAAATAATTACTATTAATTATATTAATAAGAAACTATATAAAGTTAATTATTCCTTTTATTTCACATGTACATATGTTATAATTAATTACTTATTCTATAAGGTTTACATCAAATGTTGTGAGACCATCTGACGTATAAGTTGTAAATGGCATGGGATGGTTGAAAATGGTAAAAGGGGTCATTGTTCTCACATTTAAAAATTTAAAGCGTAAAATAATTTTTTTATATATTAAATAACATTTAATATCTATAAATGAATGGAATATATATTAAATTAACCTCCTCTCTTTTTTGAGGTGGTATTCAATACATACCCAAAAATGATGTTAATATATTTCAAGGGATAGAAGGGTAAGATAATATGTTATATAATAAGTTAAAAAATTATAATTATTCCCTAAATATAATATATAATTACAAAATACATTATAATTTCCATCATTGTGACGTGGTGATGAAAATGAATCATATATCTTTTGGGATGTATTAATCACATTAGACACATAAATGAGGTATTAATTTCTAATGGGACTGAAAAAGTGTTTAAAAAGGGTGTCTCAAAAAAAAGAATAACAGTTTAGTTTATTTTATATACTTATTTTATTATTTAATCATGGTTAATGAATATTTTTAGTATTTTGAAAAATAATTAATCTTATAATAGTTTGTTTTATGACTTGTACCTTCCCTGGGGATAACCTCTTTAGCATACACCTAAAGATATATAGGTTTGGTATTTTTGTGATACCAATACCTATAAAATTTGGGAGTGATGTTGTGGATAGATATGGCTATTCCTTGGATGAACTAGTTTTAAAAATGTCTGAGGAAGTGAGTAGTATATGTTACATATTATATGTGAGGGTATGAGAACACATATAATTTCATAAATTATTAAATTAATATAAATAAGTTCTCACCTTTATATAGAAACAAATTGAAATGTTTATAATTCTGGATGAATATAATTCATAAAAATCCCATATAATAAAAGTTTGGAAATTATAAAGGATATTTTACCTAATTTCACTTAGTTTTAACCACTTGTTACCCATTTTTATTATTACCAAGAAATCATTGTTTTTTACTCTATTGGATTCAAAAAAGTATATATAATATGAAATGTGAATCATGAGTAGAAAATGGTATAAATTATAAATCATATAATATATATTTTTTGAAGGTATGATTTTTAGGAATCATAAATCATTAAAAAAATTTTTATATAACCTAATATAGCATTGAAGTCATTTTCTGGCCTATTCACATATTCTAATTGTGATGAATTCAATATATTAATGTATCATAAATAAAAACTTTTAAAACCTCACTAATATTTTCTATTTCCCTAAACAATTTATGGAAAATATAATCCATCAATATTTTGTTAATTTTAATTTTTTATCATATCATATATTTTATTTTTCTTTTACAATAACATAAACTATGTTGTTGCTGCATAATTATTTAATATAAATATTCCATCATTAAAATATTAAGATAAATTAATACAATAAAAATATAATTTTAAATTAAAATAGAAAATTAGAACCAATGATTACCTCCTTTCGTCCCTATGAAAAAAATATTTTAGATATTAACACAAAGAGAGTGGTTTTTGGTTCTTATTCTCAATATAAAATCACATTAAGGTAATTATCGAAGGAAATTGGATGCAAATATACACATTTCTAAAATATGGATGGTATTATTAAAAAAATATACCATGTAAAATAAAAAAAATGTATTTTGAATATTTTCTACCTTATCTCATAGTTTTTACACTATTTTCCATATTTTATCCTTACTAATGTGAAAAATATGTACTATGGTTACAATTCAAAATGAAAAAAATGGACCTAAATAAAAAGGTTAAAATTTAGAATAAAAAATCTAGAATCTATTTTTCATGATTAAATCACTATTTGTTTCACAAATAAATTTTAATATAAGTCCGTAAAATGAAATAATTTTTTTAGAAAAAATTAGTTTTAATCCCAAATATGAACATAAACCAAAATAAGGTATAATTTTCATAGTCTATATAATTAATTATATTATTTATAATTTATTGATAATTATGTTACTTTAAGATAAAATTTAAAATATAATTTGACTATTAAATTGATTAATTTAATTAAAATAAAGTATTTTTTACAAAAAATTAATATAATTCATTATTAACATTAAATGTAAATCATTTTATTACATTATAAAACAACCAGTCAAAATGTTTTTTTAATTAATGATGTCAAAATTTAATTTAATTTTTTCAAATAAAAAATCAAATTTTTTGAAATTAAACATTTTAAATAAAACAATAAAATAACTGTAATGAATTTTGAATAAATAACACAATTTATATTATTTCTGATAAATTATTTATATTATTATAGTTGATATAAATCTATAAAATATAATTCATTATTATTTATAAATAAATAATTTTCTCTATTTTTAATATTACACATGATGTTATATTTTTTCCCCTTTGTAAATTGAATCCACTTAATTTGATTCATCACTTACCAGTTGTGATATTTATTATTTATTTCATTTTATAATTCCCATATTTCTTCTTTAACCTATTTTTAACCGAACCATATTTTTTATTCGCCTTATTCTACAACATCTACTCTCTATAGTCTTGAATCTAAACAATTTTTTCCTCATGGAGAAAGTTTTATTTAAATACATCTAAATAATGTCTCAAAAAATGAGTTTAATCCCCCACATATATCCTTAAAATAAAATATGACACACATAATGAACCAAGGATAAACTAAAAGATATAAATATTCTATAGAAAATGATCCAAACATCACCAGTTTTTTATATGGCCGAAAGATCCAAGGCCTTGACTTGTCATTTTCACCAAAATGAATATGATACAGATAATTCATGCATTTGTTTTAGGGTATTTAATAAATTCTCATTTTAAATATAATTTATATTTTTCACAAAAATTGTAATGTGTAACTTATTTTTTAATTTATATAATGATAATCCCAATATTTAAAATATAAAAAAACATATGATTATTATTAGCTGAATACACTTTGTGCCATGAAGGTTTTCATCATGTCATGACTCTAAAAAAATAAAGATAAAAAACTTATCAAATTACACAATTAATATCATAAAAATAGTTCACATTATGATAAATTACATTATTTGAACTGAAGATAGAACATGATAAATAAATTTCAAAATTTCAGGGACTTTAACAATATAAGTTTTAAAAAAATTACACTATGAAAAACAATCATGAAAAAAATGGAACGATTCAATAATATTATGTAAGATGCATATTATGGTACCTAAAAACCACAAAGGGTTATATTTCGACCCATTATGATGACATTTAATGTTCATTGATCCCTTATTGATTGTTTAAATAGAGGGATGGGCTGCAGCTGTGGGGGGAGATCCAAAGACCAAAGTCTTGTGTGATATGTTGTGCTACTACATGGTCCTCCACTAGTTTCTCTCTGGTTTTATTTATGAATTATTTTTTCCCTTATTTCCCCCTTAAACACTATTCAGTAATATCATGGGTAAAACTGTAACGCCCCGACCCTAATTACCTAGAGTCGGTGCATTATTACATAACATTGGCATGATCACGACAAAGATCAAGTCTCGAAAGACCGATTAGTTTAGTAGCCTTGGAATAACTAGATACATCCATACATTTTTACAATACATCATAAAAAAACATCTTGTCTTCATATCCCCTCATACTATCCCTGCAGGTCATTCATAAATTACTTTTTCATAATCCTGGGAAAAAAATAAAACATTGAAAGGGGTGAGCTCAGATGCTCAGTAAGGATAACATTATAGCAGAAGCTTTCAAAAATAAGCATAAACACTTAAGGCAATTTATAACTAAAACAAAAGCCTTTTAAACTTCATCTTCAGCATAAAATGGCAAAGGTAAAATGAAATAATGCCATTTAATTACTCACGTGGATATTCTACTAGTCTAATGATCACATGCAATATCAATAACCACTTTCATAATGATGGAATGCATAATGCCAGACTATCATAACCACATATCCAAGGCCTCGTGCCAAGACTACAAATAAGATTTTTCCAAGGCCTTGTGCCAAGACACTAGTTTGTCTCATGAGACCTACCGATGCATCGAGGAGCTATAGCGGGCTCCACCCGTCACTTATTAAGTCCAATGCATTCCTCATATGAATAGGTTTAAGCATAAAATATACATTCGTATTAAAACATGCATACGAAATGTCAATACTTTAACCACAAACCATGAATGGTATAAAAATAGAACATCCACAGTCAAACATAACTCATTTGATACAATATGGAAGATTTTATTGTATCACATTAACCACAATCATGAATAATGAAGGATTTTGACATAGATGAAAATAATCATCAAAACTATTTGAGGGAAATATCCCCCTTTTCTTGAAATCATTTAAAAGTAAAAACATTTGTCAAGAAGCCATTTAAAAATAGATTTTTGAATCAAAGTGTCCCATACCACTTTGAAACTTTTAAAAGTAGTTTTAATTTTAAAACTTTAATGTCCATATAAATAAATCCTTAAAACCATTTTTTAAAACATGGACATTAATGAGCAAGATTTAGAAGAATAAGTCTTTAAAACATTTTAAAATGGTATTTTGGTTTGAGATTACAACCAAAAGAGAGACACTTCAGTACAAATAATTGAGGTAATCAAAACTTTGTAATATCATGAGAATAAAGGGATTCATGATATACTATGTCAAAGTACATTATATACACCACATAAAAGTGATTTGGTGTATATCAACAAAGAAGTCCCAATTGAATGTAAATTGAGATGAAATCTCTCATAAAGGACATATCCTTAGGTTAAGGATAAATCAACGACATAATTATGTGTGAAAATATAAATACACTAAATATGATTGAATATTCAGTGTAAAACAATCAAAGGATATTCACACATATTCTTTTAGAAACAACACCAACGAATTGAATGTTTAACTCAACAAATGGGGAAAGAGTTAAAATTACTTTTATCAAATTCATATTAATGACTTGAGAATTATCAATAGAGTGATTATGTGTATCGAAAATATATCCACAGGAAAGGGAGTGGAAATTATTACATAATCAAATGAATAGTGATTCCACACATAATCTTGGAGTAATATAATCAATGAAATATGCGTAAAGCCGAATGAGTGGAAATTGAAATGTCAAATTCCCTTATCGATTTGGTAACTTAAGAAACATACAACTATGAAAGAAGGACTATACCATGACTATGTAAGTACCCATAAGTTAATGTATATTACACAATGAATACAATCATGGGCAGTACACATACACCACATGTAATAATTAAGTGGTGAACAATGGAATTCTCACGAAATTAAGAGTGAGATAAGAAAATCCTTACCACATTAATCAACTGAGTCGTATGTCCAAAAGTTAATAACCACCAAATGATTTACAGAATAACATGAATATAATGAGAATCATGATAATATATATCAAATGGCCGTACACAATACACCACTTTCAATAATTTAGTGGCGAACAATGGAAATCTCACGGAATTGAAAGTGAGATAAGAAAATCCCTTACTTTATACTTTTTCCTTGGTCAATTATAGGTTTAACTCCTGTATAATGGTGAAATAATTGTTATTGAATAATAAAATAATCATTTACTTTAATATGATACCATATATGATCTTTTAACATTGATTTGTTAATAATATCTTAGAATTATAGTCATTTCGGGTGTTAACGGGTTCATTTTACTTTATATTCTTTGTTATGTGAGCCATATTTGTTATTAATGGGATGTATATTATTCATATCCAGAATGATATCAAGTCCTTAGATACTATTTTTAAATCATCAAATTATAATTATACTTGAATGGATATGATAGACAATGAATCTCATCGCGTTCGTGGAGACGGTAGTCCGTACATACGCACGAGCGACAATATCATTCTTTTGATATTAAAATAATATATAATTGGATTTTATATCATATATACAGAATCATTATCATGTTATATTTATTATTTACATGAGTTACACATAATTATTATACCCATCCAAATAATAATATATTGAATAACAATTACACCACGACGTGGAGACGGTAAGCCGTACGTACGCACGTATGGTGACATGTTATTCAAAGGATGGATAGAATAATGAATATGGTTGTACCATATTTATAATAACATCACAGTATATATATGATACTGGAGTTATTATTTTATAATGGTAATAACAAAGAAAGAGGAAGTGGAAGAAGAAAGGAACTTAAAAAGGGGTGGTGAAAACATTACCTCTTCTTTGGGTTCTTCCTTTTGATTTGATCAAAAGGGCTCCTTAGGTTGGCTTTCTGATCAAACTAAGTCCTCTAGGTTGTAGTGAGTAAGTTTTGATAGTATTTGGGTAGGGTTCGGCCGAACCTAAGGGCTTTGAAGGTGTGAAGAAATGAGAAGGAGGAGTGCCCTTTTATAAGAGGGGTGAGGGGCACCTTTGGAAAAGCTAGAAATATTAATTTATAATAAATTCATATTCGGTTTATAATGGCTCCAAAGTTTATTATTTAAATGTTAAGGTGGAGATGGGTTGAAAAAAACTCATCCAATAGAATTTAGACAGGTTTGGGTCATTATATTAACCTTATCTTTAAGTATTAACTCTTAGTTAATTAGTTTCACTTTTACAATGTCTCTTTGTATTTTTATATTATATGGTTAATAAACTTACTATATACATCCAAGAGACCCCCAAGTGGTCCATTAATAATGAAAATATCATTATATAAGTCTCTTTTCCGAACCTTAGATTTTTAGGAATTTAATATCAATTAATAATATAATATTTGTTTTAAGAACTCTTTTATGTCAATTTTGACACTATTCAATAGTTGATTTTTTTGAAACTCATAACAGATTTATTACTTCCAAAAAAGTCAATTAAATAAATAATATTATATCATATTATCCTATAAAATTAGTTTAATTCATTAAAAGTTTCATATTATATTTATTTGGGTATTTATAATATCAATTATTTTGATTTTTCACTATTATTGTAATTACTGCATCATCATTGTGTCATAAATAAATTATAATATTTAATGTCTAAAAATTATAAATAAAATATCATTATGTAGGAAATCTTTTTATCTTTATAATTAATATTTATAGTCGAAAATAAAACATATATAACCTTATGTAAAAATTGTTTTGGTAGAAGATATATGCTTGTGTAATTTTTGTATTCATTTTAACTTAATTAAAATAAAGTGTCATTATCACTTACAAGTGGATCCATGGGGTCCTAAAATAGACCCATAGATGCCCATGGTAGACCATGTAACAAAAAATAGTGTTAGGAAACGTTTTAGGGTAATTTAGTATTATTATAATATTAATTTTCTAACCCTTATTTATCGGATTTACCCTTAACCATGGTAAATAAAATATTTAACGCAGTAATTATTCAAAATGTCTAAAAATAAATGTTACCTATTTACACAATTTGAACATCCTGATTCCAAATATGTAATCCATTTTTCTAAATTCAAAACACAGAAGTGGCAGAAATTAATTTAAAATTAATTCCCGCTGTCAAAACAAAAAGCGTGTTTTTAATAGATAATAACTATCAAAAGATTGACACTTGTTTATGTTCGGTTCAATTGTAAAATTATGTCCAATGACCAACATTATATTAAATTGTAAAAATAAATTCTAAATATACTTTAAAACCACTCAAATTCATAATTTATCACTATTAATTATTTTGATTAAAAAAGTTGTTTTTAATTAAAATTTAGTAATTTTCACTATTCATCAAAATATTAAAGTTATCCGAAAAGTACCAAAATTTCACCATAGGCTAAATTCGATATTCCAAATCCAAAAATGAAGTCCATTTTAAAATATAACATATATATAATATAAAAAATTAGGTATTACTATTCATAACGGCTAGTTTGATCGGTTGTGGTGTGTGTTAAAACTTGAAGTTGCGTACAACACACGCTACTGTTTTATTCAAAGGAAAGAATACCGTGGAAGCTTGGGATGTTTCATTTTAAATTTTTTTGATGTCTCCATTTAGTCAAAAAGTTTAAAATATTGTATTTAAAATGGTTTCACTATTAAAAGTTGATAAAAGTGCAATACTAAAAATGAATCTGTTCTTGCATTATGACTAAGAAACTCATAGTATGGATTCTAAAATTATAAGGATTATATAAAGTTTAAAATTTAGTTAATACTATTCATGACCACTTTTAATGTCTTTTTTTTGTAAGTCAAGGTGTGATTGAACTCGGTGTTGCGTGTAGTGCATGTAATTGAATTATTTCGAAGAAATAACACACTATGAAATCTTGGGGTGTTACATTCTCCCCTCCTTCAATAAATTGCGTCCTCGCAATTTGAAATTGTTCTTAGAAAATAAAAGGTTGAAAATAGAAAATATATTTGTGGGAAAACCCACATCGGAAATTGGGTTACTAAAATTTAGACTTAATATGAGGAAAAGAGAAATGAAAGGGTCACAATCAAATTATGTTCTCGATTAGGAGAACAGTGGTGGTAATTAGAGACATATAATTGGAGGGAAAACGTAAATATTTATAGGTAGTGATTGAGATAATCAATCACAAACACGTATAAAATTGAGGTCCTTAAACTCATCAATCTATGATGATTTGAAATACCATCGGTCCAACAAAACATAGGGTATTGGGATAACACATTTTTGACATTTCAAAATATCTTAGTTGAAATCCCACATCGAAAAATGAATTAATGAGGCCTCTATTTAAAATAAAGAGTGGAAAGTATGAAGATTACCGAAAATAACACATACTAGGGTTCCATGTAGGAAAATATGGATATGGAAGAGAAATCTAACCATCAATTATCTGATGGAGAGTGGTAGAGAACATGGCTATGAAAAGGCCAATAATCCCAAAGCCATAAATTAGTGATGATTTAAGGTACCATCTAGGACAACATTTTTTTTTAAAGTTACATTACATAAGGAAGAGGAATTCATTTATGATATTGACTAAGAACATTATGATATATACTTAAATTTTAAGTAGATTTTCATTCTTTAATAAATTTCCACCACTAACTCAATTTTTTTTAAACGATGAGTATTCAAGAACACTTGGTCACACTGGAAGAGCTAGAATAAACTTCTATAGAATCACATGATCCATGCAGGATAAACCATATAATTACATTGTCTTTGAAGATTAATCAAAACCAAAATGGTTAGTGAATGATCTAATGATCCCCCAAAAGGATATTCATTGAGATAAATATGCATTAATCTTAATTTCTAAAATTAAACCAACAATACCCCAAAGTTAAATAGATACCATTTAATAACCAATTGTCCTTAAAATCCATTAATATAATCCAAACTAATATTGAAACCCAAAACATAGAAGAATTTTATTATGTAGTCTCCCATGTAACATTGTATCTCCAAATGACATCAAATACTCTTAAAGTCACATACTTAAAAGTAATTAACATCATCACATATTCTCTGTTATAGGTTATTCATTTCCATAAATAACCCAAATCACTATAAATCAACAATAAAAACGTAGATAAAAATCCACCATTACTCTACAAATGAAAACTCATTGTATTCTATTTTCCTTGGGCATATAGTGTTCCTAACAAAACGAACATCTTCCAAAATAACATTTATCACTTAATCACCAAATCATTTTCCTATACCAAGGGTATTCATTTGATAAGAAATAAAAACCCAAATCATCTTATTATTGATCAATAAAATCATTTAAAAAAAAGAAATAGTCACACTAACCAGGGACTTCACGTAGTCCAATGGTAGGCGATAAATCCCAATCGCACTTTGGTTGTGGGTTCGATTCCCACAGCTTTGTCCGACGCGACGGGTTGTCACACGGTCTACGTGTTGTCCTTTTTCAAAAACTATATTTTATAATATTACCAAAATGAGATAAATTCCTCAAAATAACATAATTTAACCACAAATGTTATATCATACTTTGCATTTTCATCCCAAATTATAATAACTTATCATTTTCTCAAACCCCAATGATCATATAAAACCAAATGGTTATTTATACCTATATCCACAAGAGAAGAGACAATTCTTCCTCAAATATCATTCTCACATCGAAGACTGCGGGGTTACAAATACAAGAGAAAATTATTCCAAAGTAAACCCATCAACAAGGAGTGCTAATACTTTTTAAAATTTTCTCCAACCATTTATTTCCACATAGCTTCTTCTTTGACCAAGAAAATATCCTATAGAATAGCACATTCACTCGGGTAATGGCCAGGTCCCCTACATTTATGGAAAATGACAGTAAATGGACTCTTGGGACCATTTTTATCTTCTTCCATAGTACTCTTCATTTTTCTTCGGCAATTCTTCACTTTATGTCCTTCCTTCCCGCACGTAAAACATTTCGTTGTCCCATTGAGACACTTTCCTGGGTGTCTCTTTCCACATTTCCTGCATGATGAAAATTGAGGTTTCTTTTCTCCATGGTCTCCATTGCTGGAGATCTTATCATTTATCACCTTTCTCTTCCTTGTTGAGTCTGGGAGTTGGTTAATATATATGTTGTTGATCATATTTTTGGAAAACTGATTTGGCATAATGACGATATCTTTTACGCCTATCAACATTCCATTTTTTTTGCTCATTTCCACCACCGTTCCCGGCTTGTACATCATTCTCAAAGTCACTATGACTTCCTTGGAATCCAGCCATTGACTAAAACCAGAAAGCATTGTGTGAGTACTAGTAGTCGTAAAATCATTTAGAGATTAAAATGTCACCATATTCTCAATTTGAAACATATTAGGATTAACCAAGGTCATTTACTCTCATCTTATGTATATATTACTTAAATCGGTTTGTAAAGAAAATGTAAATTATCCTAAGCATATCCCCCGGGAGTGTCGTAACCAAGTGTGCAGCAAGGCCAGTTGTCGTGCACCAGTTCCCGTTCGAGTCTAGCTCAAAGCGGTGTTTTCGGGTTTTACCCCTAGGTACATCTGTGCCAGAGCCGCCTCTACCTGCTCGTATCCAGACTGAGATGTATTGCTTGGAAAACTCACAAATTCTCTACAATACCAAAATTCTAGGAAGTTCTTTTATACTAATCCTCAATGTTCATCTTAGGTCTACGTGCTCTAATCAGAGTTTATCTAAATCTAGCTACCAAGGTTTGTACTAAACTTCCTCTGATACCAACTGTAACGCCCCGACCCTAATTACCTAGAGTCGGTGAATTATTACATAACATTGGCATGATCACGAGAAAGATCAAGTCTCGAAAGACCGATTAGTTTAGTAGCTTTGGAATAACTAGATACATCCATAAATTTTTACATTACATCATAAAAAACATCTTCTCTTCATATCCCCTCATACTATCCCTGCAGGTCATTCATAAATTACTTCTTCATAATCCTGGGAAAAAAAATAAAACATTGAAAGGGGTGAGCTCAGATGTTCAGAAAGGATAACATTATAGCAGAAGCTTTCATAAATAAGCATAAACACTTAAGGCAATTTATAACTAAAATAAAAGCCTTTTAAACTTGAACTTCAGCATAAAATGGAAAAGGTAAAATGAAATAATTCCATTTACTTACTCACATGGATATTCTACTAGTCTAATGATCACATGCTATATCAATAACCAGATTCATAATGATGGAATGCATAATGCCAGACTATCATAACCACATAGCCAAGGCCTCATGCCAAGACTACAAATAAGATTTTTCCAAGGCCTTGTGCCAAGACACTAGTTTGTCTAATGAGACCTACCGATGCATCGAGGAGCTATAGCGGGCTCCACCTGTCACTTATTAAGTCCAATGCATTCCTCATATGAATAGGTTTAAGCATAGAATAAACATTTGTATTAAAACTAGCATAAGAAATGTCAATACTTTAACCACAAACCATGAATGGTATAAAAATAAAACATCCACAGTCAAAGATAACTCATTTTATACAATATGGAAGAATTTATTGTATCACATTAACCTCAATCATGAATAATGAAAGATGTTGACATAGATGAAAATAATCATCAAAACTATTTGAGGGAAATATCCCCCTTTTCTTGATATCATTTAAATGTCACACTATTTGTCAAGAAGCCATTTAAAAATAGATTTTTGAATCAAAGTGTCCCATACCACTTTGAAACTTTTAAAAGGAGTTTTAATTTTAAAACTCTAATGTCCATATAAATAAATCCTTAAAACCATTTTTTAAAACATGGACATTAATGAGCAAGATTTAGAAGAATAAGTCTTTAAAACATTTTAAAATAGTATTTTGGTTAGAGATTATAACCAAAAGAGAGACACATGAGTAAAAATAATTGAGGTAATAAAAACATTGTAATATCATGAGAATAAAGGGATTCCTGATATACTATGTCAAAGTACATTATATACACCACATAAAAATGATTTGGTGTATATCAACAAAGATGTCCCAATTGAATGTAAGTTGAGATGAAATCTCTCATAAAGGCCGTATCCTTAGGTTAAGGATAAATCAACAACATAATTGTGTGTGAAAATATAAATACACTAAATATGATTGAATATTCAGTGTAAAACAATCAAAGGATATTCACACATATTCTTGTAGAAACAACAGCAGTGAATTGGATGTTTAACTCAACAAATGGTGAAAGAGTTAAAATTACTCTTATCAAATTCATATTAATGACTTGAGAATTATCAATAGAGTGATTATGTGTATCAAAAATATATCCACAGGAAGGGGAGTGGAAATTATGACATAATCAAATGAATAGTGATTTCACACATAATCTTGGAGTAATATAATCAATGAAATATGCGTAAAGCCGAATGAGTGGAAATTGAAATGTCAAATTCCCTTATCGATTTGGTAACTTACGAAACATAAAACTATGAAAGAAGGATCATACCAAGACTATGTAAGTACCCATAAATTAATTTATATTACACAATCAATACAATCATGGGCAGTACACATACACCACATGTAATAATTAAGTGGTGAACAATGGAATTCTCACGAAATTATGAGTGAGATAAGAAACTCCATGCCACGTTAATCAACTGAGTCGTATGGCCAAAAGTTAATAACCACCAAATTATTTACAGAATAACATGAATATAAAGAGAATCATGATAATATATATCAAATGGCCGTACACAATACACCACTTTCAATAATTTAGTGGCGAACAATGGAAATCTCACGGAATTGATAGTGAGATAAGAAAATCCCTTACTTTGTTATTTTTCCTTGGTCGATGGTAAGTTTACCTCCTGTATAATGGTGAAATAATTGTAATTGAATAATACAAGAATCATTTACTTTAATATGATATCATATATGATCTTTTAACATGGATTTGTTAATAATATCTTAGAATTATCGTCATTTCGGGTGTTAACTGGTTCATTTTGCTTTATATTCTTTGTTATGTGAGCCATATTCGTTATTAATGGGATGTATATTATTCATATCCAGAATGATATCAAGTCCTTAGATACTATTTTTAAATCATCAAAATTATAATTATACTTGAATGGATATGATGGAAAATGAATCTCATCGCGTTCGTGGAGACGGTAGTCCGTACATACGCACGAGCGACAATATCAATCTTTTGATATTCGAATAATATATAATTGGATTTTATATCATATATACAAAATCATTATCATGTTATAATTATTATTTACATGAGTTAAACATCATTATTATACCCATCCAAATAATAATATATTGAATAACAATTACACCACGACGTGGAGACGGTAAGCCGTACGTACGCCCGTATGGTGACATGTTATTCAAAGGTTGTATAGAATAATGAATATGGTTGTACCATATTTATAATAACCTCACAGTATATATATGATACTGGAGTTATTATTTTATAATGGTAATAACAAAGAAAGAGGAAGTGGAAGAAGAAAAGAACTTAAAAAGGGGTGGTGAAAACATTACCTCTTCTTCGGGTTCTTTCTTTTGATTTGAGCAAAAGGGCTCCTTAGGTTGGCATTCTGATCAAACTAAGGCCTATATGTTGTAGTGAGGGAAGTTACGATAGTATTTGGTCAGGTTTTGGCCGAACAAAAGGGCTTTGAAGGTGTGAAGAAATGAGAAGGAGGAGTGCCCTTTTATAAGAGGGGTGAGGGGCACCTTTGGAAAAGCTAGAAATATTAATTTATAATAAATTTATATTGGGTTTATAATGGCTCCAAAGTTTATTATTTAAATTTTAAGGTGGGTATGGGTCGAAAACAACTCATCCAATAGAATTTATACAGGTTTGGGTCATTATATTAACCTTATCTTTAAGTATTAACTCTTAGTTAATTAGTTTCACTTTTACAATGTATCTTTGCATTTTTATATTATATGGTTAATAAACTTACTATATACATCCAAGAGACCCCCCCAAGTGGTCCATTAATGATGAACATATCATTATATAAGTCTCTTTTCCGAACCTTAGATTTTTAGGAATTTAATATCAATTAATAATATAATATTTGTTTTAAGAACTCTTTTATGTCAATTTTGACACTATTCAATAGTTGATTTTTGTGAAACTCATAACAGATTGATTACATCGAAAAAAGTCAATTAAATAAATCCTATTATATCATATTATCCTATAAAATTAGTGTAATTCATTAAAAGTTTCATATTATATTTATTTGGGTATTTATAATATCAATTATTTTGATTTTTCATTATTATTGTAATAAATGAATCATCATTGTGTCATAAATAAATTACATTATTTAATATCTAAAAATTATAAATAAAATATCATAATGTATTAAATCTTTTTATCTTTCTAATGAATATTTATAGTCGAAAATACAACATATATAACCCTATGTAAAAAGTATTTTTCTAAAAGATATATGCTTGTGTCATTTTTGTATTCATTTTAACTTAATTAAAATAAATTGTCATTATCACTTAAAAGTGGATCCATGGGGTCCCCAAATAGACCCAAAGATTCCCATGGTCGACCATGTATCAAAAAATAGGGTTAAGACACGTTTTAGGGTAATTTAGTATTATTATAATATTATTTTTTTAACCCTTTTTTACCGGATTTACCCTTAACCATGGTAAATAAAATATTTACCGCAGTAATTATTCAAAATGTCTAAAAATAAAAGTTACCTATTTACACAATTTGAACATCCTGATCCCAAATATGGAATCCATTTTTCTAAATTAAAAACACAGAACTGGCAGAAATTAATTTAAAATTAATTCCCGCCGTCAAAACAAAAAGCGTGTTTTTAAGAGATAATAACTATCAAAAGATTGACACTTGTTTATGTTCGGTTCAATTGTAAAATTATGTCCAATGACCAACATTATATTAAATTGTAAAAATATATTCTAAATAAACTTTAAAACCACTCAAATTCATAATTTATCACTATTAATTATTTTGATTAAAAAAGTTGTTTTTAATTAAAATTTAGTAATTTTCACTATTCATCAAAATATTAAAGTTATCCGAAAAGTACCAAAATTTCACCTTAGTCTAAATTCAATATTCCGAATCCAAAAATGAAGTCCATTTTGAAATATAACATATATATAATTTCAAAAATTAGGTATTACTATTCATAATGGCTAGTTTGATCGGTTGTGGTGTGTGTTAAAACTCGAAGTTGCGTACAACACACGCTACTGTTTTATTCAAATGAAAGCATACCGTGGAATCTTGGGATGTTTCATTTTAAATTTTTTTGATGTCTCCATTTAGTCAAAAAGTTTAAAATATTTTATTTAAAAAGGTTTCACTATTAAAAGTTGATAAAAGTGCAATACTGAAAATGAATCTGTTCTTGCATTATGACTAAGAAACTCATAATAAGGATTCTAAAATTATAAGGATTGTATAAAGTTTAAAATTTAGTTAATACTATTAATGACCTCTTTTAATGGCTTTTTTTTTGTAAGTCAAGGTGTGATTGAACTCGGTGTTGCGTGTAGTGCAAGTTATTGAATTATTTCGAAGAAATAACACACTATGAAATCTTGGGGTCTTACAAAAACTATCCTTATTCATGGGAAATATTTTAGAATGGGAAGCTACCATAAGACTTGCTTCTATAATTTTTTTTCATGTATCGATATGTCATAGTTTATTTATATGATTCCAATAAATTTATTTTTGTTTAACAATTTACCTTGGTGAATAATTTTGAAAGGAAAATTTTAATTTAATAACCAGTTACCTTAAATTGATGAATTATCATTTTCAGATTCATTAAAAAAGGATCAAATATGTTATCAAGGAAAATTCGATCGGGAAATTCCCTAAACTATGAGACCATGTGAAAAATGGGATTTTAAGGTTTGGGATAGGATAAAAATAACATTAGATCGACCTTATCTCAAATACAATGAAACACATTGATTAATTTATTTCATTTATATAATAAAATTTTACACAAATGCTAAAATTACTGAATCATGGGAATCCTTCAATTAGGATTTCAAATAAATGAATATGTCTCACAATTGATTATAATTTCTTTAACTACTTTGATACATGTTTCTGATTCATTCCCCCTTATTTAATGAATCAATAAAACATATTTCTTTTAAAACCCTATTTACCTAATTCAGTCTCTCTATGGGTTTATCCTTAAACATTCCTAATAATATATTCTATCTAATTTAGTAGAATAGTTATATTTTTTAAAAAGTTATTTATTTTCATTAGAACTATGGGTAAATAATAATTCCATTTGGGCCTATCAATGAAGGATCTATTTTAGTGGATGGTTCCAAGTTAGTTTTAGGTTTTTTATTTTTATTTTATTTTTATTTACTTTATCTTATTTTCCATATATATGATTGTTTTTTTTGTGAATGAATTTTGAGATTTAAATAATATATGAACAACTATAAGGCATTCACAAAAGGAAAAAAGTTATTAATTTGATATTTAATATTATAAAAGAATAAATAATAAGAAGGATCAAATAACCTTTTATATCATATAAAACCATGGAATTTTTAGAGCACTAATGAGTGATTTGGGGATGAATATGATCACAGAATATATGAGCCAACAAATATAGTATTTTTAATGCGCTTCTGGGAACCACATGTCACTTAAAATCATATTAAAAATATACCAATGATCATTTAGATGATTTTTAACATGATTCATTTTTCTTGACAACCTCAAGGAGACCAAAATATTCATTTGAGGAACATCCTAGGTAAATGTATAACATTTGAGTTCATGAATGTACCAAGTGAGGAGGTATAGTTTTTAATATTCTAAATTTCATTTCGTGAGAGAGATTAGGGGTGAATTCCATGTTTTTTCATCCCATTAGTTCACTTCATGTGATGAGATGTAAAAAATGTTCTCGTCCAATTTTTTATAATATTTAATTCAATCAATATCCGAGTATGTATTCAAAATTTCAATTATTTCTAATATATTTCATTTTAAAATTCGTGGGAATGATAAAATGAGATGAATAGAAGATTCCATCACCTAGATATAGAAACGTTGATTCTAATACATAACATTTATAAGGGTCATTCACTAGAAACATGTCATTTATTGATACTACATTTATGGGATCACTAATTAAAAAATCACAAGAGGAATTATATATCAAATAAGATAAGATGGGATGAAAAATATCCCATTAGAATACCAATTGAAAACAATGAAGTGGTGTCCACCCAGTTAAAAACATTAATGGGATGATGATAATGACAAAATCCCAAACTACAAAAATGAATTAAATGATAGGATAACAAAAACCCAATTTATAAATACAATGGTAGAAATTTATGTTGATTGTTATCATAGAAATAATTTTCAGGGATACAAATAAAAAAAATTATTTTTAAACAGTATCAATAGAGAGTATCAGGATTCCAAGAACCCCAAGAAGAATTAATCACTATCCATGATATGAGACCTCGGAAACATTCATAACATCTATCATAGATTCTATAATAGAAATTATAAATTATTAAAAAAATAATTAATCAATAAAGTATCTTAAGGAGGAAAGAAGAGATCTGAGGGTGGCACTATGAATCAATTTTGTCTATGCAGATTGAATCACTAAGAAACCCATAGATAGACCATAGAGAACATTGACTATAATACCTGATGTACTCTCATGTAATTATTTGAATATCATCACTCTGAGGAGTAGGAAATTCACTAATCAGTACTCCAAAACAAAAAAATGTAAAATGAAAATTTAATGTATATATGCAAAGGGTAAGGAAAAAGTAGTTACTGAATCTAATGAAGAACCAACAAAATTTATGATGAGTATAAATTTTCAAAAAAAATGGTTCATTTGATGATCGACACGTAGAAAGTCAATTTTTATATTATTTTTAAAAATTTCATGTAAATATTAGTTTTCCAAAATTACTCTCATTAATTATGAAAAACAAAAAATTTATAATAGATGTGGTGACCAATAAGAAAAAGTAAGAGGAAATTAGCACCATCTCACTCACACATGAGTTCTCAACAGTAGTATAAATAGACCTACCTAATAATCAATGTGATATTGGTATCATTTCAAATAAAATATTTTTTGGAGATAATAAATTTTGAAAATATTTGATTGCTTTAAGTGTCAGTGTCAACATAATCTCATAAAACTCTTTCAATAGTTTTGGATTGGAAGGACTAAAGCCCAAAAAAGTTGTACTCCCACTGGAAAACTACATAGTGAAATTCCACTGAGGTGTCCTAAAATATATTTTGATAAATGTTAATAAATTAAATATTCTATTTTACTTATTAGTTATTTATAAGGAATATCAGAAATCTTTCACAACACTCAAGTGGTTTTTTCATCTAATGGGATTGTAGTAATCAACATCCAGGGTATATAACATTTTCAATGTATTTTCTATGAAAAAATGAGTTCCAATATTCATCATTTTATGAAGAAATGATATGTAATGGAAGACAATTAGTTTATAAAATAATAAATAAAAGAATTTTAGGGTATCACTGAAATTATAGAGGTACATGAAATTGAAAATTTTTATATGCGGATCAAAAAAATAAATATAGCACCAAGAAGAATGAGAATTTGAAGAGCTAGGCGACTAACTCTAGAGGAGGTACAGACTCCAACACATTTGATATAGGGAAAAAAATGGATCTTTCATGAACTTACATATAGTAATAATTGACTAAAGATTAAATTGTTGATTATGAAAAGGAAAATCAAGAATGTATTACACTTAAGAAACATAGATTTTTTAGAGATGAAGGATATGAAGATAATGTTGTGGAAAAAACACATCTTGGACCACTCATGGATCCTTACCAAATAAAACATTTCCAATCATCAATAAAATGAGAAAAATATAATAGAGGTAAGGACATTCCAATGATGTTAAAAAAATCAATTATGAGGTGAAACCTGATTTTATTTGTGTTTTTCATTATTTATTTCATAATTTTTAGGAGTTAATTCACTTATCTGAAAATATATTAAAATTATTTGATAATTTCTTGGGATTTAAATAATTTTTTTGATATTTGTAAGACCATAAAGACCCTAGAGAAATACAATCAGCGAAGAACACAATATCAAGCTGATAAACCAATATACATCTTGGATACCATTCATATCATGAATCTATAAAATAAGAATCATGAAATCCATTCATGATGTGAACCATGGTCATGAATAATGTATGTAGATGAATTAAAATATTCACCTAAATGTTTTGTAATAATTATAATTATTATTTCTTAAATGTACTATATACATTTAATTGGTTTATAGATATTGACATCCAATTGAATTCAAACATTTGATTCTTATTTTACAAAACCAAACTATGAGAAAAAATATCTATAGGATACATTCCATTATTATATTTTAAATTTTATTGTGAATATATTTGAATAAGAAAATTTCAGAATAAAAATTGAAGAGTTGACCAAATGGTTTAGGATGTTAATATTTTGATGTTAGGGGCACATTAGTTGTTATAAATGATATTTTTCTTAAAATTTTTAAATATATTTATTTCTTATATATTTATTAATTTAATTAGTTATACATTTTAATTTATAGGATTATTTTCGAAAACCCTTTATTATAGTTATTGAGAAATCCTCATATAAAACTTTCTCCCATTCTTTTCTATAGTATACTTCTTCTGAGAATTAAGTCATGTTCTGTGATAGAACATCAATTGCATCTTGTCAAACAAATGATAAAAAAAATTATATTTAATATGAATGAAATATAGTTTTTTATCCCTTTCGTTACACCCACCATACATTAATTCATTTTAAATACAACAGAACCCAGGAATTTCATTATTAGTGAACAATGATGTCACATGATCATTTTATCCTTTAATTACATCATCTATGTATTTTCATGATTATAAAATACAGAGTGATGGAGATGGTGACTTATGGGATGGTCCCACATTTTGTAATGGATATGCGAGGAGTGATTTTCATATGAAATTGGGAATACACATTCACAATATTTATTTCAATCCTTCATTTTAAATTATTTTTGAATAAATAGGTAGTTTCATTATCATCCCAAAAATCATCATTATATAACTGTTGAAATTTTTATGACTATTAAAAATAGCGACGTTAGGATATCACTTGGTGTTGGATATAATTTTTTTCTCAATAAACTATTTTAAAAAAATTTAAAAAGTATATGAGTATATTTTGTCTATTGCATTTCATTTCTTCATAATCTTACTTTTGCAAACTGGGGAGAGAGGATAATTTAATCTTGTTTTTTTACATTATCATGATAAATAACATAGTGATAACCTACATATTTATATTTACTGGTTATAAATAAATTACCAACCATCACTAATCATCAGGTTCATTTTATCCTAAATGGTTAATCCTATATGATTATTTTTAATTTTTTTCTCTATAAAATTGATTAAGTATATGCATTTCAAGGCTATTGTACGAAAAATGTTATTATGGTATATAGAAAAAAAACAATTTACATTTCCCCTTGATTATGAGTTGAAAAATTCCAATTGAGGTAAATTGATAATGGAATACTTATTATTAATAAATTGGAAATTAAAAAATGATGAATAAAACGGTATGACTATTTCAAAAGAGGAAAATAAAATATTTTAAACATTTGTTTCATTAAAAAATTTAGTAGTTGTTGAATTTTCTTGCATGATATTTGAATATTAAATTTTCCATTTAATAAATTTATTTTATTAAATTTTAAATAAAATCAAGTTAAGGTGAAAACCATTTGTAGTATGTGCAGATTACATCCTTGAGGACAAGTATGAATTCAAGTGTGGAGGTATTTTTGGTATGTTTCTTTCTTCAATATATTTTATAGTGTTTTAATACAATAATATTTGTAATATGATTTATATTCTTTGAATTATTTTTACTTTTTAACGTTTCTAGTGATTTATGGATGGATACTACCAATATTCGGATAATTAACAAAAATAGACAATTATCACGAGTTGTAGACTCATTACATCCTAGCACTAAATAGGAGAAATAATGTTAAAATGGGGCAAATTGCATAATTTTGGTCATAAAAAATTTTAACGTCATGAAACATTCAAGGATATGAACTTAAGGCAGAATGAAAAAATATATTTTAATTTTCCAAGGCCACAAACATTAAACTTTGTGAAGAACATACGTGACTTGAAAGTTTCAGGTCAATCTAAAATGGCCAGATTCCAAAACATTATGGGCGTAGACCTATTTTATGATCTTCTAACCACATAGGATCCCTTTTTGACCCATTAAGATGCCATTAACTTTTTTATGATCCATCTTAGAACCATTATTTATATGGTTAGATTTATACTGGGGGCATATGGAGGACAATGACTAGGGTGAGATGTTGTTATGTTGTATGGTTTGCTATCACTTTCTATATGTCTATATTTATTATTTATTTTGTTTTATTCCTCCCCCAATATTCCATCATCACTAATATGAGGGTTTAAAACCCTCCTTTTTCTTGGGTTCTCAAGCCTCACGATAAGGGTGTCGTTCGATTTTCATCATTCATTCTATTCATGTTTTTAGTTTTCCACGGTTTATTTATCCAATTCCATGTAATTTTATTTTATTAATGACCATTGGCTAATAAAACTTAAATAAACCATTTAATTACAAAACTAGTTACCTTGAAATAAGTAATGACCATTTTCATCTTCAGGGAAACCATTTTTAATAATGGTTTTAAGAAAAACATGATTCAGTAATGCTTGAAAATACATGTCCATGGGGGAAAAGGGGATTGTGAGGTTTAGGAGAGGATATCATGACAATTGCATCCACCTCATTTTGATTCTAATTCCACATAGGTATTAATTGAATTAATTACTATATTAATATTGTACCAAAACCCCAAAACTATAGAGACATTTCATGCCATTAAATCTGATTTCATACAAACAAATATTTTCCCCTTCATTTTTTCTTTTTTTTATAAAATCACTTGAAAAATATTTCAGAGTCTTTCCACCATATTTAACACATCCATAAAATAAATTTCCCTATAAATTTTATTAAACTAATCCATATCCTATGTGGGTTTGATCTCAAACATTCATAATAAAATAATATAATTAATTAAGGAGTTTCATTTTAGTTTTAAAATTAATTTGATTATACGCATTGAGAAATAATGACACCCTTTGTCCCTATCTGTACAAAAATTTTCTACAGTGATACATTAATAAAAACATGATCACGAATCTCAAATAGATGATCTCTTCTCTAGTTAATGAAATAAAAATTTTCCCTTCATTGATCAATCCAAAAATATTACTTGATCATCTTCACCATCATAACCATTTCTTCAACCATGTCTTCTCTAAACAATATTATTTCCCCAAATATATCCCATAAATATGGATAAAAACATCAAATTTTATACAATCCCTCAAATAATGTAATATTTATATGTGAGTAATAATAATAATTATTAGAACATTCATATAAAGACCCATATTGATCAATATTCCTATGGTAACTCCTAGAACAAGATAGAATAATGTCTTTCATTGTTTGAATCATTCTCTCTAACTTTTTAAGATATTAATGATTAAATATATATATAAATTTACTTTAGTAACCAATGAATTGTGAATGGATTACCAAAAATTATAGGTAAACACTAGATCATGGTTCTATAATATAGAAAGAGTGACTCCATAAAATTTGACGGCCTACTAAATAAATAGTCCATATAGATGATCCAGCATTATATTTTCACAAATTAGAATAAAACATAAATATTATTTCAAGAAATATACAATAACACATTTCTCATTATGAACTTGATGTTTCTTCGATAATCTATCTTATAATTCTTTGGATATATTATCCCATTTTCATTATAGAAATATAAAAATATGAAGTACCCCATCAGTAATAATCATTCAAACATAAACTTTTGTCAAGTCAAATATTTCATGGTAATTAAAAAAATATAACCATTCATTCAATCCAATAAAAATGATCTATCATGTCTCCATAAATCTTCTCCACTCAAGATGAAAATAAAATGGAGAAATATGGATTTCAATAAAAAATTCATTCTTCACCCAAGAATCAAAAGTTACAGGTTATATTTTTATTAATATTAAAACACCTTATTTATCAATTAACAATTCTAGAAACAGACAATTCTAAATCAACTATACCGTTGTATATATACCACAATCATCCTACCAAGACTTTTTAATTATATCTAACAAAAAAACAATAGTGAAACATAAAAAAAGGGTTGTAATTCCTATATTAATATTAACTAGAAAAAAAATTCATCAGATAATTTACCAAAAAAATTTCAAATTATATCAAAGATAACGATGCTTTATATTTTTGAATTAAAGAATCATCTACCATGATTTCCTTTCTCGGATGGTAAAGAATCATTTATTATTAATCTTTAAACAATTTCAGGCATCTCCTATGACCCTTTTTCATATTATTTGGAGTGACAATATATTTCAATCATTTATGATCGACATATATATTTTAGACACTAGTCTATATAAATTATCTCTATATATTTTTAATCAAACCCCACATTAGCTAGTTCAGCATCATTTGTATGAAACATTACTACATGATGATTAAATATAATTAAAACATAAGATATTAAATGATCATTTTTCATCAAAATACAACAAATATCTCCAAAGAGGTATCATTATTGATTAGAAATCAAAATTTCGGTATTGTACGGCCAAAACATGATTGTTCTGTAATATCCTTTTTAGTTCCTGGAAATATTCATCATATTATTTCACCCAATGGAAAATAACTACATTAAGAGTTAACATAGTAATTATGAAATATGACAGAGTAATGTTTTCAATTAACTATATGTAATAAGCCAATAATCTATGAAAACAAAAAACCTTTATTACATTTTGGGATCATGGAAACTTTTCACATAAATTATTTTTAGTTGAATCAATATTATTTAAATATTTATTCAAAATATTTCCATGGATAAAATATGTCACAAAAAGAATTCAAAATTATAAATGTTTCCATATAACATATTTTTATTAAAGAGTTGAAAAATAATATTCAAATAATTCTCAGGATTACTATAAATTTTAGAATATATCAGGATTTAATCAATAAACACAACCAAAAATTTTTCCAAGGACTCTTGAAAAACTATATTCTCAATGTCCATAAAAATGTATAGATCTTTTATCAATCCAAAATTCATAAAAAAAAATCATAATGACCATACACAGCTGAAAACTCTATCTTCATAATGTTATTATCTTTCAACATTAGATGATGGTACATGGAAATCTTATTAACGATTTAAAAAAATCTACCTCACTAGATTTGTCCAAACAAGTACACAATATGCTCAAATAGTTACTTATTATTAATAGTGATATTATTCAATGTTCTACAATGAATGTAAATCCACATGGAACCAAAAATAATTTTGACCAAAAAAATGTGTAAGGCAATGAAAAAGATATTATATGAATATAATAATTATAAACAAAATATTGTATATATTTTTCTAAATCATAATGTTATTCATGGAACATTTGATAAAGAGGATTGGAAAATTGATTAAAATCATCCATATTGTAAATAGTAAATTCCATTTCTAGTCCTAAAATAATAATATGAAATTTATCAAGAAATATATATACATATTCATTTAATACATAAATGTCACTAAATTTAATGGTTTACATTTTCTAAAATTTTATTGAAATATAACATTCATTGACATATTCAATCAATTTGTCATCTTCTAGATATTTTATTAAATATTTTAATTCAATATGCTATAAATATCCAAAACTAATTATGGTAAAAAAACATATCTAACTCTATAATAAATCTCAGCATGATAATATGAAATCTAATTCATAGCTCAGATAGTATCAATCTCTAAAAGGTTTAGGAGAATAGGGTTTGTATTAAAACCCCTCTATAAATAGAAACATTAAAATTATTATAATTTATTTTCCCATATTACTAACCTAAGTGTTTTTATAATAAAAATAACTTCATTTATTTATTAGAAGTTTCCAATTTATCAAGTTATTTTTAAAAAATGAAGGAACGTGTTGAGACCCAGATTTAAATGATTAATCTATATAATCTGAATAAACTAATAATGTTCCTACCACAAAATCACTATATATCCCATTGTCTACCAAAGTAGTCCCAAATGATATATCCTCACATTTTTTAATGTGATCTTGATGACTTCCATCATTTATTCTTATTTTCTAACATGTACCTACATAATGACCCATCTCATTTCAATTAATGAATCATATTATCAACATTAGATTATTTTCCTGCTCAATTTTTTATCTTTATGAGTAACACTTATACACCTTCCACACTAGAAACACTTCCCATAATTTATACTACATTTTTAAAGTCTATTTTAACCACATTTATCAATTTTTGGAGCAAATATTTTCTTACCATCAGATTTCATCAAAGGGTAGTTCCCCATTACCTTCCACATAGACCAATTTTTCAGTTTTTCATTCTTATAACAAATAGCCATTGACAATATTAATCTCTACCTTCTCATGATATCAAGGAATATTCTCATAACTATTTATTTCACTAGAATCTAATGATCTACAATATATAGTCATTGATTTTGAGTGAAATTGGTAAATTTTAAAATTTAGAGCTTGAATACAATTTTTACATTCCTTAGAGGAATATTTTATCATACGTGGTTACTAAATTTCTTCCTTCTACCTCAATTACAATGATTCATTATTCATTATATGTTGAAAACACATTATGAATATAAATCTCATGGAAAATTTTCATTTACCCATTCAATTACATGGAATAAATATCTTCTCTTTGTATGATATTCATAATACATGTGCACCAGTTTTTAGATACAACAAAAAAATGGTCAGCTGAAATAGCTACTTATTGATTTCATTAAAAACCAAAGTCATTGAATATATTTTCCATGGAGTTAACCAATCCTTCATCTATATAAGTGTAATATTATCTAAAAAAGCTTGTTACTTTTTTTCATGAAATGATCTATATTGGAAATTTTCATTTTTGTTAACATGGTTTCTCTCTATCATGGATACCATCGCCATTTATAGAATAAATTAACTAATATATCTTTGAAAAAAACTTCCCTATTTTATTTTTTACTATTTTTGCTTTTTTAACTAGGAAGGATATTGTTATATGGTTTCATTCCAACATCATATTTTCTATTTCCACTATAGAAAACCATTCCGAATAATCATAATTTAGATTAATCAACATGGAAAAAATTCAAATTCTAAATCATGATAACCATAAACTGAAATATATAAATGGTATATTTATATATTATCCTATCCTTTTAAAATATCTAAACATTTCCATTGATACCAACTATAAGCTCTTGAACTCAATATTTTATATAATCATGATTTTTAAATGATTAATTTATTTTAATAAATGTTTCTCTATATTTATGAGATATAGGTTTAAATAATTATGTCATAACTCTTACATAGTATTCCCATACATTACAAAGAAGAATATTCCACATATTATCCATTTTTTCTGAATAAATTACTTTGAAAATTAATTTTTTTTATTTTCATGAAAGTTTGTCATTTTTCAAAAATTACTTCATTTTTCTTCTAACACGTCTATAAACCCTATGATGAAAAATCCAAAAAAAAAGATAATATTAAAAGTCCCAATATGTGGTACAGAAAAAATGTATAAAATAATTAGTCCATTTCAGAACCATGATATAATATAAGAGTGTTTTCCATTAATATAATAAATTTGAGCTCAAAAAATTATTTAATTACCAATGAAAAAAATATTTTCTACTCACTGTTTTTCACAAAACACAATATGATAAAAAAATAATGTTATAATCATAATTGTGTTGGATTTACTAGAATGACATGAGAACCCATTAAAGCATTTTTTTTAAAAACATATATTTTAATCTTTAAAGGGAATAACAATTCCTGTATTCAAAATTTCATAATACTACCATATAAAATTAAAATACCTATAGAAAAACTTTTTGTAAAGAATATAAAATTAATTTAGTTTATTTGGGTAATTATATTCATATAAAACAAATGATAAACCTTATAAGAACCCAGTCGAAATAAAAAATATACAAGATAATTCCCAAAAAAATTATCTAGAGTACATAATCATTATCTAACGAAATAGAGAGATATATCAGCACAATCAGTCATCATAAAAAATTTACCATGAATATAAAATACAAGAAACAAATAAAACATTTTATTTACATCGTGAAATTCATAAAAATATACTTTTTAGCCTATTAGGAATAATATATGCATATTGATAAATCACATTCCATTAAAACAAGATTTTCAAGACAAAGATACCCAGAATAAGGAGAAAGAGGGGTTCCCACTAAATAAAACAAGTAATAATATAATATAATAAAAAATTAAAATAATTTATTTAATGATAATAAAATCCATCTATTTTGTATAAAATAAAATATAACATTCTTTCTTTCATATACTAAACAATGTCAAAATGTCTAGAATAAAATCTGTAAAAAGATTCCTTTTGTAAACCTGTAAAAGAAAGTAAAATGATATAATAAATTACCTATAGAAAATATTTATATAAATATATATTCGTCCATAAAATGATGTTAGTATTATGGGATATGAGGGATAATATTAACATCATTAATCATTAAAACATTTTAAATGATGTATTATGATAAAGTCTACCTAACCATGAGTCTAAATTCTCACATAGGTTTATTAAATTCTCAAATAATAAAACATTTTTAATATATTACTTTATTAATATCATTTTTTAATTATTAGTATACTTTTTATTTTACTTATATACATTTTATACATAATTACATAATCGAATTAGTTTACATCCGACGTTTTGACAACATTTTGTATATAAGTGAGAAATGGATTTTTGTAGTTTAACTGTAGTCAAAGAGGAAATTGTCCCATCATCTCCATATTATTATTCATGAAACATTAATCATTTTTATATAATTAATAATATTTTCAATCAATCCATGAAATAATAACATAAAAAATTAATCAAATCACTTCGAGGAGGTGGCGGTCCACTGGTACACACGAATGACATTATCATTTTCTAGTGGAAGAAATTGTAAGATATTAGATGATATGCTATATTTATATAATTAAAATTATTTTAATAATATAATATATATTAATTAAATCCATATTATGTACCATATATAATAGGTTTCAATGAAAAAGGAAACACATCTCTTTAGAGAGGTGGAAATCCACACATATGAATGAGCGATATTTTCATTTCCTATAGAATATAAAAAAAGAAAAAAAATTGTTTTATAGGAATCATATTAAAATATAATTATATGGTAGATATTATTCAAATAATTTTATAATGGTTAAATAAAACTTCAATGGATTACAATAATAAATATACATGAAATTGGTCGACTATAACTTATACCTGCTTCTCAGATGACCTCTTTGGATTACGCCTTAAAATTTATAGGTTTCTTGTTTTGGTTAGAATATTTCCTCTATTACAAGGTTAAGTTTATTTATGAACTATTTGGGTCTATATTATCTTAACAATAATTCCCAAGATGAGTGAGGAATCATGGAGAGTATTTTACCTTTTATACGTGATGAGAAGGGTACCCTTTGAATTATAATAATTATTATAATAATATAAATTATATTTCCTATTAAATCATAATATAATTTAAAAATTTATAGTATAGGATGAAATAATTTATATATAATATCATACCACTAATTTTGTACCAATATTGGTGTCTTTTTACCCTTATGTCTTAGTTTTCGCCCCTCGTTAACCCTTTTGATGATAGCCATGATATCATTTTTTTGCAATATATGATTACAGAAAGTAACTATAAAATCAAAGGTAGCCCATATATAGATACTCGTTTTTATTATATACCATATAAAATTAATTTGGATGAAGACAATTTTTTTCAATATTAATCATTAAATAAAATATTACTAAACATAATATATAATTATGTAATTTTTTTGGACTCTTCACATTGTTTGAGTTTAATGAAATCAATATAGTAATGGAATTAAAATATTAATTTTTAACCCATAAAAAATATTTAATAGTTATATAAAATGTTCATATAACAAAACCATATATTTAAATTTTATTACATTTAATGTTTTTAAATATAATTTACTATATTTTTTCTATTACGTGAAAAAAGCACTTTGTCGGAATCGCATACGAATTTATGGTAATTCTATCATCACATAATATTAAAAATAAACATATATTATAAAAGATCAATTCATATTTTTATTCACACATTCTAAAAATTGATAACCTCTTTTCACTCATATTACAAAATATTGGAGTTACTAAAAACAAGAGAGTGATATTTTGTTTTTATTCATGACTTAAAATCCAATTATGTTAATTATCAAAATAAATTGGTGGAAAATTTCAACATTCTAAAACATTTTATTTTTATGGCTGATAGACACTTATCTGATAAAATAATTTCAATTGTTATGCAGATTCATACAACTTACTGCATTGTTTTAACCATGTTTTACCCTTATCAAGTTGAATTTTTTTTATTTTGGTTGTTATTAAAACTGAAAAAAAGTGTAATAAAAAAAAATTTAAGTCTCATGATTCTATATATGAAATAAATTTTTCAAAATTCTATTTTTATAAGTTTTATAAATAAATTTAAATACATATGAAATAACAAAAGGTAAAACATTTTATTTTTAAAAAATTCTTAATCCCCAAAATGAACTTATACCTAAATCAGATGTAATATTAATTTCAATATTAAAATATATTTTCTTATAATTAAATGAGATATATTTCAAATTATAATCAATTAAAAACAATGTTTTAATTTTGAATTATATTATTTAACGGAATGAAATTATTGTTTTACAAAAAACATAATTATGTTTAACTATTCATTATAATATTAATCTTTTCAGAAAATTACCAAAAAATAAATCAAATATCGTTTTCAATTAATGATTAATAAATGGAGTTTTTTAGAAATGAAAATTTCAAAATTTATAAATTAATTGTTTAATATAAAACCATATAACAAATTTTAATGAATTTAGAACTAATAAAGCTATTTCTATTTTTATTATAAAATTACCTAATATTGTTTTAGAGAATATAAATAAATAAAATTTGATTCATTAGAATTTATGAGAAATTAAATTAACCTATTTGTAATGATACCTCTGTTGTTAAGAAATACTATATTTTAAAAACATCATAAACAACTAAAACCTTATAAACATAATAATAATTGAATAAATTTATATTAGATAAAATAAAACCAAATCAATATTAATAATAAAAAAATATAATAAATAAGTGGTTTTCTAGATAAATTGTTTATAAAATTTACAACATAATTAAACATAATAGAAGCAAAAACTTTTATTATTATCTCTTAATAAATAATGATTCCAATCAATGTTATCAGTTTGAAAATTCTTTATCCAATGTTTTTGAAATATATGTTGAACTCTTATTATCAAATATTATAGACACATGTTAAAAATTAAATCTATAATATTTTAGTGTATGTTTAATTTACCGAAAATGATCACAAAAATATTATGTTATTTCTTACAATAATTAGAATAAATTTATTGATGGACCCCAAAACACCCAGAGGGAGGAGGGGTGAA
Organism: Viscum album; assembly: GCA_963277665.1. Taxonomy (NCBI): domain Eukaryota; kingdom Viridiplantae; phylum Streptophyta; class Magnoliopsida; order Santalales; family Viscaceae; genus Viscum; species Viscum album. The sequence continues at coordinate 404,646,889 of OY728129.1, read as the reverse complement.
TCAGGGGGTCAACATTTTCTTATAAACACGATGGATCATGTTACCACATTGGTAAGATCATATTAATCTTTTCTAAAGAGGAAGAGAAGAAAATAATCAATCACATATAGATCAATGATGCATCAATTTTACTTGACTGGCCACTAAGGGCTATATCTAAGAAGAATAACCCAATAGTGTGTTAGTCATACCAAAAAAGAATAATCTTTTCAAGTTGTGGATTACAAGAGTTTGAACATACTCACTCTGTCCAAGGTACACTGCCTTTACAAGGTTTTAGGGAATGCACACTATTTCCCTCAGATCAATTTCACTAACTCACCCTTGATCACTACCTTGTCAGAATCATTACATTGTTTATCGACTTGAAGAACACTTAAATGGTTTTGAATTAAATCATGAATCCTCAACAATAATTGGATTATCTGTTGAAGTCTTGTAATCACCCACATATGAAATTTATTTTCCTCTATACTGATATGTTATAAAAATTAATTTCGTAAACTTATTTGGTCAATTTTAAGGCTTCCTTGTGTGTTTTGCAAACTGGGTTATAGGTATAGTGCGCTGACCACCTACTCTGCAAACCACTACTGTTTCTTCATTCATTCTATCTCTTCTGAAAACATCCTTTCTCTACATGATGCCATACTCTACATACTTCTCATCTTCTCTGCGTACCACCCTCCTTCGCATGGTCCCTTGTTCTGTCGTGTAATGCAAGATCATCATACCTGAAAGTCACTTTCTTCTACCAAATGTTTTCCATAAACAAATGGTTCTATCCACGTACCAGCTTCTCCTCCATGAAGCACATTGGACTTTACCAAATTTCTTCCTGAAATTTTAATCTCTAATCCAATCCCTAATGAAGGATATTTCTGCTCGTTATATAGGAACATAACTCTGCAATGTTTTCTAATCTAATTTATCAAAATTTTCAATGTGGGACAATCATCACTGTAAACTAAACTCTAATAATGTACTATTAGCATCTACTGCATAACACTCTTGTTTTAAGAACTGCATGAATCCTACCATCCTTTAGTATTCTATGTACTGCACTCCTTCACCATGAACCATCTCGACAAACCGAATTTTGTTCTGCATACCACTTCATATACTGTTCCTGCTTCTAGGTATGTAGCTGAAAACCATTCCTGGAATGTGGTACATGGTTCATGTTCGAGTTATGTGGTTCCATTATTTTTCCGATTTTATTTTTTGGTTCTCAAACCATTCACTCTTATGTGAAAACCCATTGTTTTCCAACACCAAACTCCAAATTTTGAGGAGTGAATATTTTTTTAAAACGGGGAGACTAAACCACCTTAAAAAAAACATTTGACCTGAAACATATAATCTCATTCATTGTGAACTCCCTAGTCATCCATGTTCAGATTAACAAAAATCAAAAACTGAACTCTGTTATTATCAACAAACAGCCTTGGTTATAACATTTTTCATCCCAAGAAATGATATTTCCTACATGTACTACTTATATCATATCTACATATAACATAACTAGAAATAAAATATTCTCTGAAATAAAAACAATCAGATTTTAAAAAAAAGTTGTGATTAATTAGTCCCTTTAAATACATTCAAATCCTGTAGACATAATTTAAGGATGATTATTTTTTATTTTTCTAAAATATATCACAATAACAAAAAGAAAACCTTATGTATGGAATGATATCATTTCTTATTAAACAAGATCCCAACCATTAATCAATATAAATTATTATCAAATAGATTAATTTTTTTATCTATATCAATTTTATTATGAAACCTCAATGAGGTAGAAAATGATTTTCTTCTTTGAAACATAAACATTTTTAATAGATACAACATTTATTATTCAAGATATCTGTAAAAAATATTTCAACAATATTAAATCCTGTAATGAAAAAAATATTCACATGATAATATTTTCAATTTAACTTTTTATATACTTTGATATATATATCTAGATAAATTTGAATTAATTGAAGAAAAAATAACATCATGAATAAATATTTTATCATGTATAATATTAGTGAAAATGATGTCTTCAGTAATCTATTTTCCAAGTTCAATAATGTAACTAAATTTTATAAAACAAAATAGTTCGGTCATTCGTACCATGTACTAAGATATTTCATAAGACCATAAAAATGTTAATTTCAAATTATAATTATGATTCAATGGATTATCAAAACCACAAGGGTTTTCAACAATAATTTACTCAATTATATGAAATTTTCAAAAAGATAAGTTAATATAAATATGGATAGTGAAATATAATCATAATATATTATAAGCAAATTTTTTTAAAATTTCCCTTATTAATTTATACCTTTTCCATTATGATAAACATGTTCTTACAACATTTAATAATTACTACATATCACACATTGATTATAGTGATTAAATATAATAACCTAACTAATACTAATAATATGATATTTTTGTGTATTTATACTGACTCACATGAATTATTTCATTGAAACTAATTAATGTATTTTTGTTTTGTAAAATCATAAATATCATAATGTAATGTATTTTTTTGTTTTATTTTAGTTAATATTAAAATAAATTACTATCAATCAGACATATTTCTAGAACTAATACTAGTACCAAAACAATAATAAAAGTTACCAATCATATAATTTAATCTATAGTCACATAGGGATCAATTTGCATTAGATTCTAGACTCTTATGTTAAATAGTTTTCATATATTCATTATTTGGATCTGTAGAAAAATATACAAAATAATGATGATATTTAGTTTTTAGAATAATTAATCTCTCAAGTCATGAAAAATTAAACAGGATCATTAATCTAATCATTAGTATATTTAAAAGAACCATTTTAATCAAAAATTATATAAATAGATTCATTGACTATCCAAGAAATTTTATTAAAAACTCTATAATATTTAAATGTGGTTGAATAACAAAAGAATAACACTTTGATATTTTTTGGATAATTTTTTAATGATTATCCTTTTATTAAAAATATGTACCTTACATTCAAATACATTTTAGTTTATAAATATTGGATTATTCCCAATCTATCAATTATAGTGATTTTTCATTAAAAAATATCTTACTATAACTCTACTTATAAAATAACATATCATATCAATAGCCTCAATACAAAAATGATTAGGTAAAGTATCTTCACATAACTGTTTCTAAAAATTCATGTTAAATTTATATATACCATTTAAATAAATAATTTTAATTTATGTTTTAGGTGAATAAATATTTTATTTTAATTTTATCAATTTTTTAAAATTTTGTTAAACACATTAGTTCCAAATTCTTTCATGTGGTCAGTAATCAAAATAATATTTCTGATATCAATCTCATTTTGAAAATATGTATATATTTTCATGAGAATATAACATTGATATCGTTAAAGCCTCAAAACTATATAAATTTACAATAATTAATAATAATAAAATTAATAACAAAATATTACCTTTGATGCTTTTTTTCTATAAGGATTCCTATTATCTATTTTTATAAGATTGAAAGGTCCAGAATTAATAGACTCATAGATTCAGTGAAATGATCATTTATATTTACATCCCATTTTTCAAGAATCATATTGTTTTTTATCAGTCATAAGCATAATAAATTCAAAAATAAACTTATTTTAAATATAATTTCTTAATAAATAAACCTTACAACATCAAACATGTCAAAAAAAATTTAATATTCATTACTTTAACCATAAAAATAATTAATATTCTATTAAAAAATAATACGGATTAAAATGGGAAACATGTTTAGTTATAGTTGCATTAAATGTAATAATATTATCATTTAGAAAAAAACATGTAGTACTAGAAAAATTAATAATATATGAATAATCTAAAAGATGAAAAATACTTACAAAATTTATATAAACATTAAATATAAATCATTTTTTTGATATTTAATGTTCCTAGATTTCTAATATATAAAAATTTAACTACCTTTCATTTAACAATATCCCAAAATGTCATAATTCCTCCATCCTTTTCTAAGAAAGAATTTAAATTTGACAAATATCTACTTAATGTACAAGAATCCATATTATAAATATACAATTGTTCCTTATTATTTTCATTGATCCATCTATAGTGATAGTGAACCATATTCCCACATGATATGTAATCCATGTTATTAAAATGATTCAAAAACAACTATCGATCACCATATTATAGAATAAACATTTAGGGACAAGTAAACCACAAAAGAGAGATAGTTTACCCATTTAAGTAATTAAATATGTTAAATAAGGTGTGTTCCAATATGTGGAATGGCCCAAGAATCAGTTACACCTTCTATACAAATAATAATAAATGTTTTTGATGCAAAGCATATGAAGATGTACAATATAAGCAAAACTAATAATTCTTCAAGACAAAAATGGTCTATAGTCCAAAAGTGGTGTTGACATGTATGCATCCTCTCCGTAATGGTACCTCATACATCCCTCATACCATCAACTAGTATATGAATCAAAATAAAAAAATATCCTCAATAAACTCCATTATCTATATATAATAGATCTCATTCTTGAAAAATTTACCATTTTATAGATAATGTATTAAAAATATTCTTCACATGTCTCATATGCTCACATGTTGACAGTGAATATATCAACACCTGGTTGAATGTTGCCTCCACGCCTTTAACAACATATCATAAACTAGAGTGCAATCTATAAATAATACAAATTTAATTTAACAAATTATTAATAAAATGACATACTCTTTCATGTAATAAGAAAATAAAATGGGGAACTTCATGTAATTCCAAAAATTGGGTGGATATATACTAGAACCACCAACATCATGCCATATATCTGGATCTAGGATGATAATTTTTTCCATCCCCATGGGAGGCTGTTCCTAGAACTATAACTCCACCCTGAAGGTATATATATATATAACTTATTTTTTATGTGTTTTTTTAATAATGTTAGGGTCTTATATACCTATCCAAATGGTGGAAAGGGTGTCATGTATAAAATTTCTTGTTAACTTTACAACCCATCCCATTAAGAATAGGTTAATTGTATGTAAAATTAGATCATTATAGACCCATCCAAAACCATAGATATGTCCATCACATGCGTGTACCAACCAGACATTATATACTATAATATAAATAACTTCTAAAATACATAATGCAATCAATAGAAAAAACTAAAGGATATATAACATTAATAGAAAGTAAATAATGAAAAAAAAAATTGTATAAGGCTAAAAGTAGCTTAAATTATCCAAAAAATATAGATATATACCCTTTTATGACTTACATGAACAAAAATATAAATAAGCTATTTAGACTATAAAACATGGAAGACAATATTTCTAATTATTTATACATCAAGATAATCAAATAAAAAATATCCAACTGTTAAAAAAATATTATTAATTGAATTAATTATTTCTAGAAACCATTATTAATTTTAACATCACAATTCTTATTAGTTTCACTTTTACATATACCAATAATATTTCAATTCATTATGAGTACAGGATGGAGAATGGTTAAACATAAAAAATTAATTGTAAAAGGACTTTGGGATTCCATGGTAGATTATATATCAACCAAAATCATTAATTAGAATAACTAGTGTAAGGAGAGAAAATGTTTATAACCATTGTCATTTATAGAGAGTAAATCTCGAAAGAAGAGCCACATTGTTACCTTCAATTCAACTCATTAAATCACAGACAATAACTATACAATATTGATTCTATGATAAATTAATGATTATACAATCTATAGATAATGAGGGATAAATATGACTCATTCTACAATGAATGAAAGAAAAATAAATGGCTTATTACAAAATATTTATGGATCTATCTTGAAAATAAGTATCTAAAATTACTAATCAGATTAAAATATATAAGAATGAATATTTAATCACATGAAGAGGTTTATAGGAGAGTGGATAATTAATAGAGGGTTAAAATAGTGCGAATTGGTAGAAAATTTTAATTTGGGATTAAGTTAAGATATTACAAGAATTATTTAAGAAATATATAGAATTTTTAATCAAAAAAATAATCCTTGACTAAAAACCCAATGGTTAAATTTAGAACTCTACTGGAAAATGAGTTATCCACTTTATAGGATACAAGAATAATATCATCTAATAACAAAATTCTCATAGGATGTATACTCCTAAAAATATTACCACCACCTAGACTCTTTCCCTAAATCCAAGATGAGGACACATCTTCAACCCTTCCAACCATTTAAACAATCAATAAATTATATTTAATGGTTATAAAATAAAAATAATATTAACCCAAAAATGTTGGGATTATTGAAACTATGCTACTATTAAGCTCTTCATCCGCTGGATTATTTATTTAGCAGCTTAATGGAAATAGTTTTTTCCATTGAATATTTATCTTACCCTCCCACTCACAGGTTTTATCATGGTGTAATTAACTATTCTACATCAACTATTCCAATGTAATTGACATTCCCCATATCACCTTATTAATCGTATCAATGATACATATTATATGATCCACTTACAAGACATCAACCTCTAACTCAACATATTAATACTATTTCAAGTGTGAAGTGATGATTAAATAATTTCTCAATTTGGGAACCAAAAAAATATAATGGCTGGAATATAATTTCGAAGGAAAAATAGATTTTAAGAAAACATCAGAGCTCTTCCAACTATTTTGAAAGCATCATGAAATCTCAAGATTAACTTCCAATCAGATCTCTGTATGGTTTTATTAGAGTATTTTCATCGCATTCAACTCCAATTGTCTGGTTTTATACATGATATAGTTTAACCTCCTATGATACCATATTATATATTTTATTAAGGGGATTATGGTCATTTTTATTGTGGATTTGAAATTTTGATACTATTCACCATATTACTCAGGATGGTTAATGATTATGTTTATAGATTTGGGAATGTTAATTAAATTTCAATTTTATATGTTGATTATGTTTTTATAAATAAATATAAAGAATGAATTTTAATATTTATGTGATGGGTTGGGCCTGGTATAGCCACTTTATGCATCATTAGGTATCTTGAGAGAAACTAGATCGGGTTATTACCCATTTATGTATGGTTTCCTGATCAAATCCTAAACGATATTTTAATAAATTTTAGAAATACTAATTCCCTTATTATGATATTAGTAATTTATAATCCATGTTATTTTTCGAATATTAGAATATACATGGTTATGTTTCATTCACAGTTGATTATTTATATGACATTATTTTACAGTGTAATCTCCCTACATATTATGCTCACAATTATGTTTTAATGGAATTTATTTTTAGTTATTAAATGTTCCTTATTGATTAGCCTTATTTATTCTAGCATATTATATATTTCATACCCCTAATTACCATATGATATCACCCCTTTATTATGACTTATTTTTTCCTAGGATGGGATGATGTATATTATGAATGTCTTCTAGGGATAATGATAGTGTTTATGGGTGTTTCCAATGGAATTTCTATTTTAGTTTTCCTTTCAATGTTTTAATTTCATAATTATTTTGGTATCTGGTTTTCCAAATCCTGTAAACTATTTTATCATTTGTGATGTGGCCTCTTATTAATAGTGCCAATGTAATTATGTAAGGCACCAACTCCTAGCTACTGGAGCTGTGGTATTTATAGTTAATATTATAGGAATTTTAGTACAAACATTGAAAACTGGATTTAGAAAGAAATGATTAAGGAACATAAAACTATGAAATACATTTAGGATAAGTATATAATAACATCCTAAAATTTTCAAATGTTGATATTATGTGGGTCTTCCTAACAATACATCTCGTTCTGGACACTACCAGTGGATGTAGATTATCCATAAATGTATCTAGGGTAAACAACTCTAACAAGGTGTGTCTAGACTGACTCAACGTAATGTGGAACATGAAAACATTCCTCATTGTGCACCTATTTTGACACTCCCCTAGGATATTATTAGGATAATTTACATTTCCCTTACAAATGATTATGAGTGATTTAATAATAATCATTTCCCTAAGGAAACTATGTTTATTTTTATGAGACTATCCACACATAGATTTAAAATATATGATATGTTTTTTTATAGTTAAAAATTTTTATTAATGATTAATACCAAATTTAGTGTATTACATTTTTTAGAAATGGAACCTAGTATATGAAATGGAAATTTTATCAATGCATGTTTTCTATAAAGTTCTCTTCCTCCTGTGTATGGTAATTATGTTGGAGCAGGAGAAGTAGTTGTAGTAGGGAAACATATAACTATATTGGCATGGTTGAATGGGGTTATGAAAAAAAACATACACATATGCAGCGTCCTGATACACAATTATGAGGAATAATGTTAGAATTCTTCTTGAGACAACAACCTCAATCAGTTAATGGGTCTATAAACCCATTCGTATTAGATCAGTGGATAAGTTCTTTAGAGGAGATATTTCATGGTTTGGGATGTAATGAGAATGACATGGTTATCAATATAGTTTATCATCCATCTAGAGATTCATATCAATGATGGTTATTAATTCAAAACACAAAGGGGGATGAGGTTTTTGAAAATATGGAATGGAAGGTTTTTAATGAAATTTTCCTAGAAAAACACTTCCCATGATAATTTATGTAGATGTGGAGAAGAAATTATTGAAACTAAGGGAGAAGGATTATGATAAAATTTCCATGTATAAAGACAACTTGAAAAAGATATCATGTAATTCTATGGATTACATATGTATTTCTAATTGAAATATTGATCGATTCATTGATCAGTTCAAACCATCACTATGAAGGGCACTGTTCTCCCAAACATTCTCATCATACGAAGATATTGTATCATGTTTTATCAATTAAATGAATTAATTATCTAGTATTTGGGACGTTAATAGAAATAAAGAGAATAAGATGGATGTTGAAAATTATATAAAATGTAATAATGAAAAGGAGAATAAGTGAAGAGTTGTCTTTTATAATACAATAAATGTCGAAAGTGAAATCACAGAACATGCCTATTGGGGATGGTATTATATTAACATATTGTAGAAAAAGACCACAAAATATATTAATACAATGGATAGAAATATTCTTCCAATGTTCATTGCTACAATTTTAAAGAGATGAAACATTATTCAAATGACTATTTAAAGCATCAAGGAAACGAGACACATAAAGGGACAAGGGAACAAGGATATGCTTATATAGTCACAATAGATAGGGATAATGTTTTCAATGGAGTTGTATCATTTACATTATTAATCACATGAAATTTTAACAAATATTTATTTGATTTTGTATTATCACATTCCATTAATTCATCCAATTTTTCATTAAAATTTTGATATTTCCAATTCACATTAATAAGGGAGTTTTTAGGCCAGACTCCTAGTGGAAGCCTTATTATGACAAGGAAGTAATGATAAGTTCCAGTTATAGAGCATAAATGTTCTCTAATTGTGAATTTTATCTTCATAACTATTGTTGAATTTAATATAAGTCTTGTTATGGACTGGATTTTAAAATATAATTCAAAAATTTATTGTAATGATAATGAAATTATGATTCGTGATTAAGTTATAGAATTTCTAATCTTTCATTGGGGGACCTTTATATCTGAGCCAAATTCGGATACAGCACCTATAGATCTTCTAATTTAATTTTTTTCGGAGGAAGAAAAACCATCATCATTGGACGAGGAATGAAATAATCCAATTGGATATGTACATATTGTGTAATAATAGATTTATATATTTCTATAGGATTTACCAAGACAACCTGAAGATCAATAAGATCAGTACTTTATTGATTGAATTCATAATTTATGATCTATATCAAAGACTCTAAATAAAATGGCCACTATAGAATTAGTGGAGCTAAATAAATAACTAGGGGAATTTAGTGAAAATGGATTTACTTTTCCTTATGTTTATCCATGGGGATATTTTGTTCACTTTTTTAAGAAAAAAGATGTTCCATGAGGATATACATTGGATATAGATATATCAATGATATTAAAATAATGAACATGTATCCTCTACCTTGAGTTGTTTAATTATTTGATCAATATCATGGTTCTCAAAAATAATTCAAAAAATAACCTTAGATATTAATATCACAAAATTCGTGTGAGGAAGGAAGATAGTATAAAGACATAACTTCAAAGTAGGTATGGACAGTATGAGTTTACTGTAATTCAATTTGGACTGAAATTACACCATCTATATTTGTGGATCTAATGAACCTATTGATCAAGTAATATCATTTTGATTTATTGTGGTATTTATTGATGATATATTGAAATATTACATAATCAATGATGAGCATTAGAAGCACATGTGGGTTGTTCTAGAGACTCTATGAAGAATATAGTAATATGGGAGGTTTAGGAAGTTTGAATTATATCTTCATATAGTTTTATTTATTATAAATATGGTCCCTAATGATGGAATCTCAATTGATCCTATGGATAAAAATGTAGTCAAGGAATGTCCTATAACAAAAAAGGTAACCAATTTACATAGTTTCATTGGTTTAACATGTTATTATTGACATTTTGATCCAAATTTTTTATTATTAACTAAACCATTAACCAATCATACTCTTAAAGTGGAATTGTTCATTTGGAAAAAATAATCTGACGATTGTTTTTATGAATTTAATATGAGATAATGAATTATCTAATATTTACTCAACCGTTGGGAAATTTTGGATTCGTCATTTATAATGATGCATCAAAAAACGAAATGTTTTTACCCTTATGTAGAATGATAATGTTGATTCCTATGCATCAAAGAATTTAAGAACTAATGAAAAGAACTATAAAACTCATTATATTGAGTTATCAATTTTATCCTTTGATTTGAAAAAATCGAGACACTATCTTTTTGGTGAAATATGTGAGATATACACAGATGAAAAGATCAAGAAGTATATATCTTAGCAGAAAGAAATCAATAAGTGAAAAATGAGGGGATCGAGATACTCGAGGATTTTATTTTTTTCAATACACTTCCACATAAATAAGATGAATAAAGTAGAATATGTATTGAGCCAAAATAATCATGGAGTAGTGAGAAAAAGTAAATTTAGAAGGATCCTATGGACCTAGATATACGAAACATGAATATGGGAATAATAAAGTAATGTGAAACATATTTACTTGTTAAATTGGTTTCCCAATGTAACGACTGGAAATTTTGAATTAATCTTGTTTTGGAATTTTGCGTGTTATTTTATGTTATTTTTTATACTCAACAAAACTGTTTCATTGGATAACATGAGTATAATAAAAATGAGACTGTTGGGTTTTGGACTGTCATATGACCATTGGTCAGTATGACCTCTATAAACTAAACATTTCGATATTTTTCTCTAAATTCAAGTGATCTTGGTTAATTAATATTGAAAGATGATTTGATGGCCTCACCCAGTAGTCTTGGACCAATCGAAGCCCATCTAATAGAACTTGGGAAGGAGGTAGCACCACTGGTCTTTTCTCTTGACCAAACCCAAGCCGAACTTCATCGTGTGAAGCTAGAAAGGAATCGCCTTCGTGAGAAGTTCAAACTGATAGAAATTACTACTCGTGTGATGTTGGTCGAGCCTCCCTTAGATTCACTCAACTTATCACACCTTACACTTAGGTCATATTCTTGTGTGATAAGGGGATATGTAAGGAGACTGTAACTGCCTTGTGTAATCCATTGTTTTAAATAAAAAAATTTGATTTCTTCTTATGATGAAGTTTGTGAATTTTCAAATTTCCGGATAAATATAGTATGCATATTTTTGGTGAATCTTAGAGAAAGGATATTTAAGAAAATGTTTATGTAAACCTTAAATAATTAATAATATGTAATGATTTTCAAAAAATGGTCTTCTACAAATATGTTCAGTACGAAATTTAGAGTCTAATAAAATCATCTTGATTTTTTATGAATAAAAAATTATGAATTGTGATATTATGCTTAAGATTAGTAATGTGACTAAATGGATTAATAATCTCACTTAAATAAAGCCTTAATATAACTTAGGCACCTTGATTAAGTAATGTGATTCAATAAAATGGTTAAATAAAGGTTTCATAAATTATTAGTCAAGTATTAGTTTTTTCAGGTGAATATTGTTTTTTAATTAAAATTTTAATTAAAAATATTTAGAGAATTATTTTTAATAAATGGATTTCATTTTCTAACTCAGAGAATCAATATTATTTTAAGGTAATTTTGGGTATTTTTCTAAAAAAAATGAATTTTCAGTGAATAGTGTATTTATTTAAAAATTAAATTAAAAATATTTAGATTTTTTTTAAAAAAATGGAGTTCAATTTTGAAATAAGAGCATCAATATTTGGTTAAGGTGAAATTTTGTGATTTTTCTGAGAAAGTTAAATTTTCGATGAATAGTGAAAATACAGTTTTTAAGTTACAGGTGTTTAAGGATATCATTAAATGATGTATTAAGTATGTAATCAGTATGGTAGACATATGAATATTAAGATAAGGTATGAGGTGTCCCAAGTGGCCAATACCATGGGCAAATACCATGGGCAAGCCCATGGGTTTGCCAAAACCACTAATGAGGTGTCCCTTAGCCATTAATGCCTTGTCCCCTCACTTTCCCTATAAATACCAATCCATCCTCTCATACATTCGACTCCAAAGTCATCCTAAACGAATTTCTGGTCTCCTTACCTCCCAATTAGTCCTCCCAAGGTTCCCCCAAGCCCTCAAGGTCCCACCATTTGTGTTTTAAGAGTTACATTTGAGGTAAGGGATCCTACCTCTCTCTTTCTTTTTATGTACTCTCGTTTATGTCATTTCTTCTAAGCTACCTGTTATTATGTTGGGGATGTTATTTTATATTACTCCTACTGCCCTTATTAATTTCATATGATGATAGATGCTCTCTTACCCTCGTCATTTTGTTTTATGAATGTTTAAGTGGCACCGTTAGGCTGCCGAATTGTTTTTAAAGGATTCTTTCACCCTTCTCATTTTCATGTTCTATTTTCCTGACAAGTCATTCAAGTTCTTTCTTATTTTTTTGGGGTATTATCATTAAATATATCATACTGATATTTTATTTTCATATGATGAGAGACCCTATTTTATCTCTTCAATTTTAGTATTTTGATGTTTTAATTGGCCTCGTTAGGCTGCCGAATTTTTAGGGGATTCGTTCACATTTCTCATTTTTCAAAGTTCTATATTCATGTCAAGTATTTCAAGTTCCTTTTTATTTTTTTGTGGTATGATCTCTAAATCTATAATACTTATCTTTTATGTTCATATGATGAGATACCCTATTTGATCTCATCAACTCGTTTTTTTATGTTTAAGTGATGTTTTTAGGCTGCCGAATTTTCATAAGAGAAATATTATTTTTATCTTCCTTTCATGTTCTTCATTTCAAATTCTATGTACATAAAAGTTCATTACCATGTCCATATATCCTTTATATTTTGTCCCTATACTAGTTTTATAGATCATTTATGAGTGGGTGTCCCATGTCCCCTCTCTTTTCAACGTTTTATAAAACCATGTAACGTAGCCATTATGGTGCGGAATTTTCATCTCAAAATGCCTCTCTCTTTTCTCAAAATTATTTTATGTTATTAAGTGAATAATCAATGCTCTTATTTATACAGGGGTATTCACATATATATAAAAATTTTCTATTTTAAATTATGGGATTTACATACATGAAACCCTCTTTCCCTTTCCGTGGGTTTAAAGTTACATAAATATCATGTCTTTAAAGTAGTTTTTAAAACGTTATGATTATGAAATGAAACCCATTTATTTTCTGCTATATGGGTTGTTTATGAAATTATTTTTGATGATATATGTGTCTCGCATGATAATAAAGACATGTCAAGGGTGCGTCCAGATAGCGCTCCAATGCATTGGGTAAAGACTTAATCTCTAGAGATGACCTCTTAGACTGATACATTGGAGAATAACCTTGGTAATGTTTAATGAAACCTTGGGGATATACCTTGGTGATAAGAAATGATTGTAAATATTAAATGTTGTAGCCACATCTTCATGTTATGAAAAATGTTGTTTTTATTATGATATATATCATGATTTCTTTCTCATGACTTAAAGTTCTTTTTCATGACATTGTTGATGTATCTCAAGTTCACATGTAAATGTTTCCCCTTGTTTCCCTTACTGGGCCTTCTGCTCAACCTTTCATTTGATGTATGTCCCCAGGTCATGAGATGAGTAATGAACCAAGGAAAAACATAAGGAGAATCCTTTCAAGGGTTTTAGAAGAATTTTTTATGTTTTCATGTTTTAAGTTCCTGGTTTCCAAGACACTAAACGTTAAAGATCCTCGGTTTTGTAAAATGTAATTAAATTTTATGTGATAAAAAGGAGGGATGTTATAGTTGGTATCAAAGGATGGTTTAGTTATTTGTGGAAATTAGGATATGATAACCTTAGGAATAACCCTATAGAAAAGTTTAAATATAGGAAATATTCCTGGAAATTTTTTGAGTATTGAGTAAGGGGTTTCCAAGAAAATACATCCATGTCTGGATACAAGCAGGTAGAGGCGGCTCTGGCACAGATGTACATAGGGGTAAAACCCGAAAACACCGAGTTGAGCTAGACTCGAACGGGAACTGGTACACGATAACGGGCCTTGCTGCATTCTTGGTTACGACACTCCCAGGGGATATGCTTTGGTAAATTCATAAGCATTGTATGAACCATTATTAAAGGAACAAAGATAAAATAAAATAAAGATTCACATAAGAATATATGATCATGGATAACAATGATTGGAACCTAGGGGATCACAAGATAGGGTATACTTTTCTTCTACAAATTTATATTTTTATGCTTATGTTTCATTTTCATGATTATTGGTTAAGTATTTAATCCCCCTAATTATACGTTCTTTTCTTAGTTAATGGCGGGAAATCGAAGAGCATTTCCCAACAACCAATGTGCTAGTAAATGTGATGATAGCCCTATTAATGTGACAAAGACGATGAGAGGTCATGTTGAACATATTGTGATTATGCCAAACCAGCTATCAAAAATCACAATAAATAATTGGTACCCAGTTGAATTACCAAATTCATAATGGAAGAAGAAGACAAAGTCTCGAGGATGCTCATCTGATAAAGTTGATAAGGGAAATAAGACCCAATTTATCTTTTTCAAAAAGTGTGGAAAGAGGCACCAAGGAGAATGTCACAAAGGAACTGGGATATGTTTTTAGTGTTGGAAGATATGGAATAAAGTAACCAATTTTCTTTAAAAAATGGATAATGTAATGAATGTAGGTAAGGTTCGATCTAATGTACCTTATACATTTCGATGTCATAAATGTAGAGAAGTTTTAAATTATCCAAGGAAATGCTCTCTTAGAATTGGTGAGAATCATGATGAGCATCAACAATCATAGAGGACAAGGGAACAATGCAAGTCCTATGCTGAGATGGATCATAATGACTGAAGTACATGTAACTTCTTCGCAATAATTGTCTATGTCATGTTGTATTTTAGTTCGTTCTCTATGAGCATATCTTTTATGTTTTCTAAGATAATCGAGTCACTACATAAGATGACTTTATATCATTATGGAATACATCTATTGTTATGTACCACATGTTTATGTAGTGAAGCTGTTCTTCTAAAAAAAGTAGGATTAGGGAATTAAATGATGATTATTATTTGGAAGACGTTCACTATTTTGGGAAACATATTTGATCGAGGTAAATAGATTAATACGGTATTTTCTTTGAGTAGTAATGGTTGACTTATATTTTTAAGAATCAATTATTTTAAGGTGAACTTATAATATTATAGGTTACTTATGGAAATGATTGACCTATATTGGGGAAAATATGTTTAGGTTATTTACTTTTGTTATAAGATGTTAGGAGTGGTTGATGTTGTTTGGAGATGAACGATAAAGTTTATATTGGAAGACTATGTTATCAAGTCCTTCTTGTATTTGGGTTTCAATCTTAGTTTGAGTTATTTTGAGGAATTTTATGGACAGTTATTTACGGAATGGTCTATGATGAACTCTGGGTAGTACCTTGGAACTTTGAAGATTTAAAAGTAGTTTCCCTTCCTATGGGATTCTTTCTTTTTGAAGAGTTGTTTTATCTTAACCTTTTTGTTTTTGGGACAATGTTTAAAGATAGAAGAAATTGATAGTTAATCTTTTGTGGATTATGTGACTCTCAAGAAGATGATTCTTTTGTTTTGATGAGACCGAGTGTTTTTGAATGCTCATCATTTGGATAAAATATTAGTTTTGGTAGATACATATTAAAGGATGAAACTCTACGTGAAGGTTGGTATATTTCCTTATGTTTTGTTCTATATTGTAAATGAATTCCTCAAAATTATGAAAAGGAACATAAAAAAACGTTGTTGGTTTATGCTTCCTAATAGGTAATCAAAGATCATTTACACACATCATAATTTTGGGATTTTCTCGTGGTTAACTTTCTCCTAATCATGTTTTCTATCACTCTCTCGTAGAACGTGACCCTTTGTTTTTTTCCTCCATGTCCATGTTTTCTTAAATGGGATCCTAGTTTGGGTTAACTCGGGTGACCTTTTTACTTCCCTTTATTTCTTTTAATGTAACAGTTTTAATGAAACTTTTTCCGGTGTGGGACTTTCAATGAAATTTCAAAACCCAATTTTAAAAATTGTGAGGACGCAATGTCTTAAGGGGAGAAGATTGTAACGACTCAAAATTTTGAATAAATCTTGTTTCTGAATTTTGTGTGTTATTTTATTTTATTTTTTATACTCAAGAAAACTGTTTCATTGGATAACATGAGTATAATTAAAATGATATTGTTGGGTTTTTTACTGTCATATGACCATTGGTCAATATGACCTCTAGAAACTAAACATTTCGATATTTGTCTCTAAATTCAAGTGTTCATGGTTAGTTAATATAGAAAGAAGATTTGATGGCCTCACCCAGTAGTCTTGGACAGATCGAAGCCCATATAACAGATCTTGGGAAGGAGGTGGCACCACTGGGATTTGCTCTGGACCAAACCCAAGCCGAACTTCATCATGGGAAGCTAGAACGGAATCGCCTTCGCTAGAATTTCAAACTGATAGAAATTACTACTCGTGCAATGTTGGTCGAGCCACCCTCGGATTATCTCACCTTATCACACCTAACACTTAGGTCCTATACTGGTGTGATAAGGGGCTATGTATGGAGACAATAATTTCCTTGTGTAATCCTTTGTTTTAAATAAAAACATTCATATCTTCTTATGATGACGTTTATGAATTTTCAAATGTCCAGATAAATATAGTATGCATATTTTTGGTGAATTTTAGAGAAATGATATTTTAAAAAATGTTTATGTAAACCATAAATAATTAAACATGTGTAATTATTTTCAAAAAATGGTCTTCTACAAATTTGTTCAGTACGAAATTTATAGTCTAATAAGATCATCTTGATTTTTGATTAATAGTAAATTATGAATAGTGATTTTATGCTTAGGATTAGTAATGTGACTAAATGGATTATTAATCTCACATAAATAAAGCATTAATATAATTTAGGCACCTTGATTAAGTAATGTGATTCAATAAAATGGTTAAATAACAGTTTCATAAATTATTAGTCAAGTATTAGTTTTTTCAGGTAAATAGTGTTTTTTAATTAAAAATTTAATTAAAAATATTTAGAATATTATTTTTATAAAATAGACTTCATTTTTGAACTCAGATCATCTATATTAGTCTGAAAGCGTAGGGAAATCCTTATTTATTAAAGAAAAAGAAAGGATTCCTTTTTAAATGGGAAAGGTAACCCATTACATGCCCGAAGGCTAGTGGCAAACTGTCATGCCATAATATGGAATCACAAAAGTCCAAAAATGCACAGTTCAAAAAAACTCAGCAAAACAAACCCAAATGGAAAATGACCAATAAAAAACCCCAGTAAACCCTAGATGCCGCCATGGCTTCAGGCATACTAGCCGCTATGTGCCAACTGGACTCGTCATTGCCGTCATCACCGCCACTAAGCCAAGAGCTAGAGAAATCATCACCGCTGCAGATCAAAACCGAAGATATAGTATAAATCACAACTGCTACTCACGCTACAGCCAGAACTGTACATCCTCATAGAATTCATGTGATCCCACCTAGGACCTGAAGAAATCATCAATTTCCACCAGATCCAAAGCCTGTCACCACCTTCAAAAACCACTCGTGGAGTCGCCCAACCTAATTCACCCATAGCAGAACAACATGACGACATCCCTTCATGGATGTAGATGTAAAGATCTAGTCTGGACTGAGGGAAACCCATCCCCATGAAAATGGTTGAGCCAAAACCAAAAGTCCAAATCACATCAGCATCAGTGAGAAGGATTGTCACACACCATAGACCCACGAAGAACCAGAGGAGGGAGAACCACCAGAATATGAGTGGAATATGGAGATGACAAGAGAATCCTAATGGAAATATAGGCCCCTTACGGGCTCTTCTCTCAGATTTTTCTATAGGATAGATCCTAATATGCAGAGCATCGATATTATTTTAATGTAATTTTTGGGGATTTTTCTGAAAAAAATGAATTTTCGGTGAATATTGTATTTATTTAAAAATTAAATTAAAAATATTTAGAAAATTATCTTTATAAAATAGAGTTCATATTTGAAATTAGAGCATCAATATTTGGTTAAGGTGAAATTTTGGGTTTTTCTGAGAAAGTTGAATTTTCGATGAATAATTAAAATTCAGTTTTTAAGTTACGAGTGTTTAATGACATCATTAAATGATGTATTAAGTATTTAATCAATATGGTCGACTTATGAATAGTAATATAAGGTATGAGGTGTCCCAAGTGGCCAATACCATGGGAAAATACCATGGGAAAGCTATTGGTTTTTCCAAAACCACTAATAAGGTGTCCCTTGGCCATTAATGCCTTGTCCCCTCACATTCCTTATAAATACCAATCCATCCTCTCATCCATTCGACTCCAAAATCATCCTCAATGATGTTATGGTCTCCATACCTCCCAATAAGTCCTCCCAAGGTGCCCCAAGCCCTCAAGGTCCCATACTTTGAGTTTTAAGAGTAACGTTTAAGGTGTATTCAAAATGTTCTATTTTAAATTCTGGGATTTACATACATGAAACCTGCTTTCCCTTTCCGTGGGTTTAAAGTGACATAAAGATCATGTCTTTAAATCAGTTTTTAAAACGATATGATTATGAAATGAAACCCATTTTTTTTATGATATATGGGTAGTTTATGAAATGATTTATGATGATTTATGTGGATCACATGATAATAATGACATGTCAATGGTGCGCCCAGATAGCACTCCAATGCATTGGGTAAATACTTAATCTCTAGAGATGAACTTTTAGATAGATACCTTGGTAAATAAACTTGGTAATTTTTAAAGACACCTTGGAGATGGAACTTTGTGAAACGAAATGATTGTCAATATTAAATGTTGTAGCCACATCCTCAAGTTATGAAAAATTTTATTTTTATTATGATACATCTCATGATTTCATTCTCATGACTTAATGTTCTTTTTCATGACATTATTGATGTATCTCAAGTTCACATGTAAATGTTTCCCCTTGTTTCCTTTACTGGGCCTTCTGCTCACCCTTTCTTTTGATGTATGTCCCTAGGTTATGAGATACAGTAATGAACCTAGGATGAACATAAGGAGAAGCCTTTCAAGTGTTTAAGAAGAATGTTTTATGTTTTCATGTTTTAAGTTCCTCGTTTCCAAGACACTAAAACATAAAGATCCTTGGTTTTGTAAAATGTAATGAAAGTTTTTTTGATAAAAATGCGGGATGTTATACCCAACCATCTTTTTTATAAATGATTAAGATTTCTATATCTCATGATGATAATTTTCAATGGAAAATTAAATATGTGAATAATTTGAAGTTGAAAGACTTCGTGAAGGAAACTAGAATTATGAATTTTTTTAAGAGTAATTACGTTCCATTTATACTAGAGTTAAAAGGGGGTTATTTGATGATTAGAAATGATAAAATTTTTCTATACACAATATTGGGAGTAATATATATAGGTATTTAAGGTATCATTTCTAGTGGGATAATTTGAAGTGGAAAATTGTATAATATCTATAAATATTTTTAGATTCTCAAATGTGAATGATGAAATAGAGCATCTAGGAGGATTCATGAAACCTATTCTACTTCCTACATACACATGGGATGACATTACTATGTATTTTTCCACTAGATTACCCAAACCTCCTAGAATGAATGACTCAATATGGTTAAATATTTATCAAATTATCAAATCATCACATTTCTAAGAAATATGGGAGGATTCTCCACTGGAGCACCTTTCACAGATCTATATTAATAAAGTTTTATGGCTTCATGGTATAATAAATTAAATTATTTCTGATAGTGATCCACAATTTACATCTTTATTATGTAAGAATCTTCAAAAATAATTGGATACCTAACTACATTTGAGCACTTCATATCACCCTCAAACTGGTGGGAAGCCTAAAAGGGCCATTCAAACATTATAAGACATGGTGAGATCATTGTCACGTGACATTAAAGGTATATGGGATCAATATCAACATAGGGTCAATTTTTGATTCATTAATAGTTTCCATTGAATTAATCAAGTTGAACCATATTAATCATTGAATGAAAAGATATATCATACACCAACTTTTTGGGATGATGTTGGTGAAAGGATGCTTCTTGTCCTAAAAATTGTGGAGAAAAAAACCATAATGGTAAATACTATTCAAAACCATATAAAATTATCTCAAATTATCTTAAATAACTATGCTAATAATCGAATGAATGATTCGTAATTTCATATGGGAGAACATGTTTTCTTTAATGTACCTCTATGGATGGGTGTTATATGTTTTGGAAAGGAAGAAAAAATAACCCCCATGTACTTTAGTCATTTTTATGTCATGGAGGAAGTTCGAGTTATGTCTTATCATATTTTGATTCCACCTATCCTTCACAAAGTATACAACTTTTTCCAAATACCCTTGTTAAGGATGTAAATTCCACACAAAACTCATTTACATAGTTATGAAGAAATATAATTGGAACCTAATTTATCTTAGAATGAATAACATCTCCATATTCTGGACCATACAGAGTAGGTGTGGGGAAATTGGATAACCTATTTGGTAAACGTTCTTTTTGAAAAATCCTAAAATTGAATATGCAATGTGGGTACTAGATGAATTTATGATGAAAAACAAGCTAAATCTTTTAATGAGGTGAAATTCTGGAAAATTAAAATTTGAAAATTTTTCAAGGGGGGAATATAACACCCTACGATCTTATTGTATATATCTTTTCAAATTTATAATTTTCGATAGTTTATTCTTCAAAAAACACCAAGTTTAAAACCATAATAAACAATTAAATTTGGTCACCAAAACTGTAATGTGGAAATTAGGAATAGTAATATGTCCAATAGAATAGTAAATCCATTTATGAAAGTAAAAATTAAAAAATTATGTATCTTTTAATTTAAAATATGAAATATTTATATTATGGAATTAGTAAACCGATATTCCAAAAATGATAAATTATGTGTGGGTATTGTTGTGACCATAAATGTTTATTTAAAATTTTATAATTAAAATAAATATTTAAAAGAAAATTATTTTCATAAATTATTTTCTAATAATAAAATTTTTTTCTATTGATTATATGATAATTTTATGGGACCTTAATGAATTTTTCAATGTTTTATTAATATAGTATTAATAATAAAATATGTTAATTGAGTACATGATGATTTATTTAAAAATTTAATTTTCTATATTCATAAAATGAAGTATATTTTTGTATTGTAATCATAAAAAATTAGTTTGGGGGATTTTTAGGAATTTTTTAAAAATAGTTGATTTTTTGGTGAAGGTTGAAATACAATAATTTAATGAATTTAATAAATTAATCAATTATTGAGTCATATATGATGTATGGATGATGTAAGCCCATAATTACTAACACTAATTAAATATTTTAATCTATTTAATGATAATATTCAAACAATTCATAGTCTGGAGGAAAAATAATAATCAAATGAATAAAATATTTTAAAACCACCCACGTCCTCCACTATAAATACCACCCCTCAATTCCCCTACTCCTCACACCTCCAAATTCTTGAGGCATGACTATATTATTAATATTTACTCTCACATACCTCTCCTCCATTTTTTGGTCTTTCTGGTCTCACCAAAAGACCATTTCAATGTTCATTAAGGATGTTTTTAGGATGAATAATTCAAGAGGTAAATTCCCATTCATTCTTTTAAAATTTTTCCACTTTCGTTTATTTTCATATCCATTCCAAACCTCATCTATCCAAAAATTCATGATAAATCTTGTATCATATATATATATATATATTATAATTTTATTATGATTATTTTATATCCACCATCAATTCTATTTTTAGCCCTTTTTGTTCAAAAAATGAAAACATTTTCCATGAGGTATCATTTCACCACCATCGTGCATGATGATTCTTTCATTTTCTAATACATACATCAAGTCTCCTCTTAAAAAAATTTCATTTTTAAAAAATATATAATATGTATATTAAAAATTATATATTATTCTAGAACTAGTATATATAAATAATATTAATTAAGAAAACCAAACTAGTGTGTGATGATCCATAAAACAACAAAGTAATACAAATAGTTATCATTAGCATTTGGTCAAATTAAAAATTCTAATATCATAAAATTTTAAATATAAGAACGTTAAATATTATTGTGAGTTCATTAATAACATTTAATTTTATTTCTGGATAAAATTCTCATTTTACATGATCTTTCATACATGTAGACAAGTGAATCGATCATGAAAACCAAGGAAACAGAGAGTTATGAATAATGAAATTGAATCTTATAACTCATCATAAAAACCATAAATGGAGTTAATAAAATTATAATAAATAAAATATATTTTTTTATTTTCTGATTTAAAATATTATTGAATGTAATTTCATTATATTTTTCATTATTTAGAAGTGCAGAACAAATTCAGACATAAGTTAAGGGATTCTACACAAATCTTCATTTTTTCCTTCGGTTAACGATTTCTCTCCAATTACACCAATTTAATTCTTATTTATATTCATATAATTATTATAAATTTTGTTTATATGTTCCAAAATTATGTATCCATATCAAATCATTTCTCTTTTACTGGGAAATATATGTTTTGTAAGGTTTCCCTTTCCAATTCCTCTTTATAAGCAATACTGTTTAAAGGGAACATCCAAATTTCTCATCCATCTTAATGTACACTCCATAATATCTTTTAAGAAACAAATATTTTTTTGAAATTAATCTTTTTATCATGATAATCTATTTTATCTCATTTATATTTTTATGTTAATAATTAATCCTTGTCCCACTGCAACATTAATATCCTTTTGTGGTGGGTTTTTATTAGTGGTTTACTAATCCACCACTAATTTTTTATTAATTATTTAGTGGATGTTTTTATTAAACTACCACTATTTCATTCCAATCCTGAAAATCCCCCCCTCAACCCTTGAAAGCCCCCTGTCCACCCCCGAATCCCTATCCCCTCGCCACCACTCCTCCTCGTCGATTCTTCCTAAGTTCATCTTAGGTAGGCCTTTCCCCTTCACATTTATTTGATATAGATCCACCAATTATGTTTCATAAACTATATTCCTCTATGTTTACACAAGTAAATTAAATTCCGTAACATTATTATAAGGCCCCAGCCTTAAACCTTACTTAATATTGAATTAAATGAATAATTCATATTGAGGATCTTTTCAGGTTTAGTTTTTTAGAGAATTAGAACGTAACTATTACATCTCAAAAGATTACAAAGTAGACACTTCTTCTAAGTTTTCTTAGAATAAAAAAAACTCTTAAAAAGAAACATTTCTAGTTCCATATTTTATATAGCATGACATTCCCTTGATCCCATCCGTGACCCTATTCCATATTAATTTCCATGAAAAACATTTAAAAAAACATAGGGTGAGCATAAAAAGCTAAGTAATGGATACAAAAAGAATGAAAACTATTAGTTTATCAAAACAACAAGTATACCATGTATACTTTATCAAAGTAATACTTTTCACCTTTATGAAGTAGTAAAAAATATTCACTGAATAAATGATCATTACATACCCATTTGTAACCAAAAGATTACCATAAAACCCATATAAAGATAACATAACATATAAAGGTAACTTGGGACATAAACATACTAAAATGGAATAACCATACGGTCGACTTCCACACATATCACTTAATGGAATAGCCATACGGCCGAATTCCATACCCAATGCATTGGAGGTTGTAACGTAACCACCCGTTCTGGTATTCACGGCACCACCTGTTATATGGTTTATCACGTAACCACCCTTTAAATGTCCAAATACCAATATAAAATCATAAAACATAAAACAAATATAATGGAAAGAAAAAATTTCCACACATTGATCACAATATATCACATAAATATAATGACATAACAAATACATTATAAAAAGCATTTTCAATTCCAAAATACATAAAAGAGTATATGGTATTTATTTCATTTTAAAAACATTACGTCTTGTTGAGGAATCCAAAGACCAAATAATACTCGTGGAGGCGAAGAAGTCATTGTCGCCGCATACGTACGATAAAAACATTCCCTTTTATCGTTTAGTGAAACGCTTCGTATAAAAAAATTCCTTTTGAATAAACGTAAATTTCAAAGGGGTTTATACACCTTATTAAATAAAGTGGTGTATAAAACAAACATATTCCTCAATGGAAGGATATTGAGACGAAATCCCTTACCTCGGGTCCGACTTGACTCGATCGTTCTTTAACGTCCTGAATAATAAACTTGAGTTAATTTATACTTGATTAAGAACCTTTTTCAAGTTCATTACTCCTTTTATATCACTTATTACCATGTTATGACCATTATGTAGTCATTTAAGTTGATAACGGTCATTTGTCGATATTTGGTTTTTAGTCGAAAGTAGACTTCTTAAAATTACATGTTGGTCATGTGGTCAAAGGTTCATTATATCCAGAATGACATTCATGATTTGGATATCTTATATATCATATATATCCATAATATACATGTATTTATAATATTACATAATCATTTATAGGTAAGAAATGAAATGCACTGTTCATGAAGATGGTAAGCCGTACGTACGCATGAACGCTACTTTCATTTCTATGTCATATTAATGGAATTAAATCTAAATGAGATGTATATATATTTTAATTCCTGAATTTTATTCATCATTTATATGTAACATACATCATATATAATAACTTTAAATTCATCCTTTATATGTCCCACATATGGCATTAATTAATCAAATCACTTTGAGGGGGAGGTAGTCCGCACTTCCTAAAATGAAGATATCACGTATACCCATAATGGAAGCCATAAAGTTGTGCCATAAATAAAAAATATAGAAGATTAAGGAAAAAATAAAGATATTATATATCATATATAAATATAGTTACATCTTAATGTCCATCATTGAAGGTTTTAGAAGAATATAGAACAATCATCGTTTCGTGAGGCAGAAATTTTCCATCCACAGAAACAGTATGTTCTTTTACTATTAGATGTTGGTGTGTGTAACTGTAGATCTAATTATTCTTATAAAAACATCCTAGTATATTTATGATACTGGAGTTTTTACAAAATAAATTAATAAAAAGATTTTAGGGCGTTGGAGAAGCAAAATAAAACCAAAGAACACAAGTGAAGACATTACCTTAAAATCGGGTAACTCTCTTAGATTTGAGCTCAAAGGCTTCCTTGGGAAGACTTCTGCCAAAAGTGAGGCTTATAAGAGTTATATACGGATGTGAAAAGTTAAAATGGAAGGGTTTGGCAGATCCAAAGGCATTGGAAGTGTGGGTAAGGTGGTAGAGGTGGGGGCCTTTTATAAGAGGAGAGGAGGGGCACTCTTGGAAAGTAAAGAAATGTTACATTATTTTGAAATGATTTTTTGATTTAAAAGGTCCCCCATTGATATAATTCGAGGATAAGGTGATAAGGGTTCGAAATATACCCATAAAATAGGTTTTTTACAAGTGTAGGTCTTATATTTTACATTATCTTTTAATTTTATATAAATCGTTAAATAATGAGGTAATCGCTGCATCATCATGGTGTCATAAATAATTTAATATATTTAATTTATAAAATTTTTGAAAAACTATCATGATGTAGGAAATCCTTTTATCTTTCTAATGTATTTTTATAGTCAAAAATAGGACTTGTATAACCCCATTTAATAATTGTTTTAGAAAAACATCTCATGTTTGTGACATTTTAATTTTAACTTTAATTAAAAGTCATTAATGTCATTATCTTACCCAAGTGGCTCCATGGGGACCCCAAAATCGACCCATGGGTTGTCTTGGTCGGCCATGAAAAATCCAATAAGGGTAGGACATGTGTCTAGGTCATTTCATATTATTAAAACATTATTTTTACCATAAACTACACTAATTACCTCTAATCGAGATTAAGAACTTAAAAGTTACTATTCACCAAAAAATAATTTTAATCTCATTGAACCACATTTTACTTATTAATGAAAACCATGTATGTCAGATTTTTGAAAATCAAATCACAGAAGTGGTAAAGTTTCATTTAAACGAAAAATCAGTTTCTTTAACTACCACTTATTGGTTTCACTATTCATAAAAAATTGATGTTTTTTAGAAAAATACCAAAAATTCACCCTAAGCTATATTTGATATTCCGAATTCAAAAATGATGTCTATTTTACAAAATTCAAAACATATAAGTTAAATTAATTAATTTAATAATTAATTCCTGTTGTCAGAGCAAATAGCATGCTTTTATGAAACAATAAGTATCAAAAGATTGACACTGGTTTAAGTCTGATTTCAATGTGAAATTAATTCCAAAGACCAATATTGGATTAAATGGTAAAAATATATTCTTATTTCACTTTAAAAACAATTAAAACGATAATATAATCATATAAATAAATTAGATTAAAAAGAGGTTTTGAATTAAAATACAACATTTTTCACTATTCATTAAAAAATGAACTTTATCGGAAAGATACCAAAAATTTACATAAAGTAAATTTTGATGTCCCGATTCTAAAAAAAGTTATATTTGGTCCAATAGAATGTATAAGAGTGATCAAAACTATATTTAATGATGGTTCTCCATCAAAATGTGATAAGTGAACCTTTAGTGAAAATTAGGGTATGAATGCCTAAAATTGAATTCTTTCCGTATTTTAAGCCTTTATTTTTTTTTGGATAAATTTAAAAACATTTAAAAAACATATATAATCATATTTTAGTTATTTCTATCCATTCCTGCCAATACAACGGTTATGTTTTAACTACCATTTAAAATAATATTATTTTATTACTAGTGTGCAACGTAAGATTTCAATGATACACTTTGTTGTGTATCGGGTATGCTATCTAACATAGCAACCCATTTAAAGTAAAATTAATATTTAATTCGTAAATATTAATAAATATGAAATTTTATTATTCTTTATTTACCTGGGATGTTACATCTTTCCCCCCTTTTGGGAATCGTGTCCTTGCAATTTTATTCACTTATGAAAATAAGTGGGGGTATTTGTCCCTCATAGCATTTTCAGATTCCCACGTTGCCTCTTCAACCATGTGGTTTTTTCACAAAACATTTACATGGTGAATTACCTTATTTCGCAACACTTTCTCTATTCGATCAAGAATCTGGACTGGTTGTTCTTCATAAGAGAGATTCTCTTCCAACTAAAGTACCTCTAGGCTCAAAACATGAGATGGATCTGGAATATACATTCTCAACTTTGAAACATGAAAAAACATTTTTTACCTGAGATAAACTCGGAAGTAAAGCCACTAGGTAAGCAACTGATCCAACTCTCTCTATAATTTCATATGGTCCAATGAACCTTGGACTCAGCATTCCTTTCTTACCAAATCGCATCACACTTTTCCATGGTGAGCCTTTGAGAAAAACTTGATCACCTACTTCAAAAGAGAGATCCTTCCTCCTGTTGTCCTCATAACTCTTCTATCTCCTCTGAGCTGTTCTCATATGTTTTTGAATCAAATGAACTTTTTCTGCCATCTATTCTACCAATTCTGGTCCTAACAGCTTCCTTTCACCCACTTCATCCCAAAAAGCCAGATTTCGACACCGCTTCCCATATAATGCCTCAAATGCTACCATCTATATACTGGAATGAAAACTGTTATTATAAGAAAACTCAACCAAAGAATGATTTTGGTCACAACATCCCTGATAATCCATAGAGAAAGCTTGTAGCATATGCTTCAAAGTCTAGATCGTTCATTCTGACTGCCCATCTGATTAAGGATGAAAAGTTGTAGTAAAATTTAATTCAGTACCCAACGACTTCTGAAGGCCTTTCCAAAAGTTAGAAGTGAACCTAGGATCACAGTCAGATACAATGGAGAGGGGAACTCCATGCAACCTGAATATATCATTAATATACAATCGATAAAGTTGATCTAGAGAGAAGGTATCTCGAATAGGACGGAAATGAGATGATTTAGTCAGGCGATAAATAATAACCAAGATTGCATTATTATCTCGAGATGTCTTCGGTAATCCCACAACAAAGTCCATGGATATATTTTCTCATTTCCACTCTGGCACTAGTAATGGCTGAAGCATCCCTTTTGGTAACTGCCGCTCTTCTTTAACCTGCTGACAAGTTAAACACTTCATAGTAAAATTATCAATATCTATTTTCATTGTATCCCACCAGTAATACTCCCGCAGATCTTTGTACATCTTAGTACTTCCAAGATTAACTGAAAACGGGGAACTATGAGCCTCACATAACAACTCATTCTTCAACTGTGAATCAACAGAGACACATAATCTCTTCCCAAACCTCAAAACACAATCATTATCAATGTTGAATTCAGGCACCTTACCCTTCTGAACCATCTCTACCTTTTTCTGCAAGTCACTGTCTTCCCTCTGTGCTTGCTTAATTCTGTCTGATAGGGATGATCTCATTGATACCTGAAGCAAAATAGAAAAACGTCCTGCACAAACAACTTCTATTCAAAATTTTATCAAATCAAAAACCAAATGATCTTGTTCCAAATGTAGCATGGTTAATGAAGCATTACTTTTTCGATTCAAATCATCATTCACTTTATTTTCTTTTCCCGGATGGTAATGAATTGTACAATCATAATACTTGATTAATTCCAGCCATCTCCTCTATCTCATGTTAAATTCTTTCTGAGTGAATATATACTTTAAACTTTTTTGATCAGTATATATTTCACACTTTACTCCATACAAATGATGCCTTCAAATTTTTAGAGCAAAAACAACAGCATCTAATTCCATGTCATGTGTAGGGTAATTTACCTCATGTGTTTTCAACTGATGTGAAGAATATGCAATTACCTGATCATTCTGTATATGGACACAACCATGTCCCTTCAACGAAGCATCACTGTAGATAAAAAACTCACCATTCCTAGAAAGAAGTTCCAAAACTAGAGCATTCACCAATCTTCTTTTCAACTCCTGAAAACAATCATCAAATTCTTTTGTCCAGATAAACTTAACACCCTTTAGAGTTAGCTTAGTCATTGGACTAGATAATCATGAAAAAATTTCAGAAAACCTTCAGTAGTAACCTGCCGAACTATGAAAACTACGGATCTCAGTTACATTTGTGGGTCTTGACCATTCTTCAACAACATTCGTTTTAGTAGGATCAACAGTTATGCCCTTTTTGAAACAATGTGACCAAAAAAAGAAATTTGTTGTAACCAAAACTCACACTTGCTAAATTTTACATAAAGTTTATTTTCTTTTAAGGTTTGAAAAAAAACCCTTAAATTACTTTCATGCTCCTAATTAATTTTAGAAAACACAAAAATATCATCAATAAACACAACCACAATTTATCACCTGATTCATCTGAGTCACCATTGTAGTAAACTACTCAATTCTGATTCCGACCATCTCTGGGTGT
Source organism: Viscum album (assembly GCA_963277665.1). Classification (NCBI taxonomy): domain Eukaryota; kingdom Viridiplantae; phylum Streptophyta; class Magnoliopsida; order Santalales; family Viscaceae; genus Viscum; species Viscum album. The sequence goes on along the minus strand of OY728129.1, from coordinate 404,616,786 downwards.
TGATTCGGAATGTCAGTCAACTCTGTATGCCTTCCCAGAAAAGCTTCTCTATTTCCTTAATGAAAAATAATTCTTAACACAGACATATCTTTTTTGAAGCAACATGGTAATCTGTAAATGCTATATCATTTCAATCATACCAAAAATTAATTTATAATTTAACAATTTTCTAACTCCTAAAGTTGTCTAAACCGACCTTTGATACCAATTATAAATCCCTGACCTTCAACCTTACTTAATATTGAATTAAATGAATAATTCACATTGAGGATCATTTCAGGTTTAGAGTTTTAGAGAATTGGAACAAAACTATTACATCTCAAAAGATTACAAAGTAGACACTTCTACTATGTTTCCTTAGAATAAAAAAACTCTTAAAAAGAAACATGTCTAGTTACAAGTTTTATATATCATGACTTTCCCTTGATCCCATCCTTGACCCTATTCCACATTATGTCCTGTGAAGAACATTTCAAAAAAAACTTAGGGTGAGCATAAAAATCTCAGTAAGGGATACACAAAGAATGAAAACTGTTAGTTTATCAAAACAACAAGTAAACCATGTATACTTTATCAAAGTAATACATTTCACCTTTATGAAGAAGTAAAAACTCTTCACTGAATAAAAGATCATTACATACCCTTTTGTAACCAAAAGATTACCATAAAACCCATATATAAATCACATAACATATAATGGTAACATGGGATATAAACATACTTAAATGTAAGAACCATACGGTCGACTTCTACACATATCACTTAACGGAATAGCCATACGGCCGACTTCCATACCCAATGCATTGGATGTTATAACATAACCACCCATCCTGGTATTCACGACACCACCCGTCATATGGTTTATCACGTAACAACCTGTCAAATGTCCAAGTACCAATATAAAATCATAAAACATAAAACAAATATAATGGAAAGAAAACATTTCCACACTTTGATCACAATATATAACATAAATATAATGACATAAAAAATCCATTATAAAAACCATATTCAATACCAAAATACATAAAAGAGTATATGGTATTTATTTCATGTTAAAAACATTATGGCTTGTTGGGGAAGCCAAAGACCAAATGATACTCGCAGCGATGGAGAAGTCGTTGTCGCCGCATACGTACGACAAAAACATTCCCTTTTGTAGTTTAGTAAAAATCTTCATATAAAAAGATTCCTTTTGAATAAACTTAAATGTCAAAGGGGTTTATAGACTGTATTAAAGAAATTGGTGTATAAAACAAAAATATTCCTCAATGGAAGGAGATTGAGACGAAGTCCCTTACCTCGGGTCCGACTTGACTCGATCGTTCTTTAACATCCTGAATAATAAACATTAGTTGATTTCTACTTGATTGAGAACCTTTTTCAAGTTCATTATTCCTTTTGTATCACTTATTACCATGTTATGAACATTATGTAGTCATTTATGTTGATAACGGTCGTTTGTCGATATTTGGTTCTTAAGTCAAAAGTGGACTTCTTACAATTACATGATGTTTGTGTGGTCAAACGTTCATTATATCCAGAATGATATTCATGATTTGGATATCATATATATCATATATATCCAGAATATAAATGTATTTATAATATAATAGAATCATTTAGAGGTGAGAAATGAAATGCACCGTTCATGGAGACGGTAAGCCGTACGTATGCATGAACGCTACTTTCATCTCTATGTCATATTAATGGAATTAAAACTAAATGAGAGGTATGTATATTTTAATTCCAGAATTATATTCATCATTTATATGTAACATAAATCATATATAATAATTTTAAATCCATCCTTTATACGTCACACATATGGAATTAATGAATCAAATCACTTTGAGGGGGCGGTAGTCCGCACTTCCTAAAAAGAAGATATCGCGTATACCCATAATGGAAGCCATAAAGGTGTGCCATAAATGAAAAATACAGTTGCTTAAAGAAAACATAAACATAATATATATCATATATAAATATAGTTACATCTTAATGGAAACCTTTGAAGGTGTTAGAAGAATTTTGAACAATCATCGTTTCATGAGGCAAAAATTCACCATCCACAGAAACAATATGTTCTTTAACCATTAGATGTAGGTGTGTGTAAGTGTAGCTCTAATTATTCTTATAACAACATCCTATTATATTTAAGATACTGGATTTGTTACAAAATAAATTAATAAAAAGATTTTAGGGGTTGGAGAAGCAAAATAAAACCAAAGAACACAAGTGAAGACATTACCTTAAAATCGGGTAACTCTCTTAGATTTGAGCTCAAAGGAATTATTGGGAAGACTTATGCCAAAAGTGAGACTTCTAAGAGTTATAGAGGGATGTGGAGAGACAAAATGGGAAGGGGTTGGCTGAGCCAAAGGCTTTGGAAGTGTGGGTATGGTGGTAGAGGTTGGGGCCTTTTATAAGAGGAGAGGAGGGGCACTCTTGGAAAGTAAAGAAATGTTACATTATTTTAAAATGAGTATCGGATTTAAAAGGTCCACAATTTATATCATTCAAGGATTAGGTAATAAGGGTTTTAAATATACCCACCCAATAGGTTTTTGAGAATTTTAGGTCTTATATGTTACATTATCTTTTAATTATATTTAAATCGTTAAATAATGTGGTAATCGCTGCATCATCATGGTGTCATAAATAATTTAATTTATTTAATGTCTAAAAATTATAAAAAAATTATAATGATATGGAAATATTTTTATCTTTCTAATGAATATTTATAGTAAAAAATATGACTTGAATAACCCCATTTAATAATTGTTTTAGTAAAACATCTCATGTTTGTGACATTTTAATTTTAACTTTAAATAAAAGTCATTAATGACATTATCTTATCCAAGTGGCTCCATGGGGTCTCCAAAATCGACCCATGGGTTTTCTTGGTTGGCCATGACACATCCAATAAGGGTAAGACATGTTTCTAGGTCATTTCATATTATTAAAACATTATTTTTACCTTAAACTACACTAATTGCCTTTAATCGCGATTAAGAACTTAAAAGTTACTATTCACCAAAAAAGTATTTTAATCTCATTGAACCACATTTTAATTCTTAATGACAACCATGTATGTCATATTTTTGAAAATAAAATCACAGAAGTGGAAAAGATTCATTTAAACGAAAAATCAGTTTCTTTAACTACCACTTAGTGGTTTCACTATTCATCAAAAATTGATGTTTTTCAGAAAAATATCAAAAATTCACCCTAAGATATATTTGATATTCCAATTTCAAAAATGATGCCTATTTTAAAAAATTCCAAAAATATATGTTACATTAATTAATTTTGTAATTAATTCCCGCTGTCAGAGCAAATAACGTGTTTTTTTGAAACAATAAGTATCAAAAGATTGACACTAGTTTAAGTCTGATTTCAAAGTGCAATTAATTCCAACGACCAGTATTGGATTAAATGGTAAAAATATATACTAATTTCACATTAAAACGAATTAAAACGATAATATAATCATATAAATAATTTAGATTAAAAAGAGGTTTTGAATTAAAATACATCATTTTTCACTATTCATTAAAAAAATGAACTTTATGGGAAAAATACGAAAAATTTACATAATGTAGATTTTGATGTCCCGATTCTAAAAAATTTTATATTTTGTCCAATAGAATGTATAAGAGTGATCAATAGTATATTTAATGACGGTTCTCCATCAAAAGGTGATAAGTGAACCTTTAGTGAAAATTAGGGTATTAATGCCTAAAATTGAATTCTTTCAGTATTTTAAGCCTTTATCATTTATTGGATAAATGTAGAAACATTTAAAAAAACATATATAATCATATTTTAGATATTTTTATCCATTCCCTCCAATACAACGGCTATGTGTTACCTACCATTTAAAATAATATTATTTTATTACTAGTGTGCAATGTAAGATTTCAATGAAATTCTTTGTTGTGTATCGGGTACGCTATCGAAAATAGAAACCCTTTTAAAGTAAAATTAATATTTAATTCGTAAATATTAATAAATATCAAAATTTATTATTCTTTATTTACTTGGGATGTTACAATTATCCTTAATAGTGTTGGATTGGTATAATTTTCATTCCCACATTATCTAAGTATTCATCCAACCATGATTGGAGTTTAAACTATATTAAAATATTATATATAATACTTATTTAGTAGCTTATTAGTGTAATTAACTTGATAGAAAAATATGTATTCAATATTTTTATTCACTCACAGCCTATGAAAATATGTGATTTCTTTAATCATAGATATTTGAAACTGTAGACCCATCAAGTTACTAAACTTCTCAATTAGTTCCTTATTATATATTCCAAATACGACCTTATTTCCATAGATGAGTACTATTAAATATTACTTGTTGGATACATTTATATAAAGATTATAGTCAACACCACCTCTCTTCATTTCAAGCTTCTTCAAGTATGTATTCAATTGATTATAAAAATATAAAGGTTTTTGCTTCAATCCATATATATACTTAATAAGATTACATACTTTTTTTATCATCACTAGATTAAAATCCAATGATTTGTATAATATTTAACTCATAGATTCTCATTCCATTAAAAATGATACCTGTAAATCCTTTTGGTAGTTCTTGATTATCCATTGTACTTCCCCGGATAATAATCATCCAATTGATTAAAGTCATGAAAATTGTGGGAATGATTCTTCAATACCAAATACCTTCACATGGTAATATCCTTTATATATTAGTCATGTCTTATCCCTTATCACATTTCTATGTTGATCATGTTTTTTCATGAACACTGATTTTTTTCAATGCCTTTCTGATCATTTGACCTCTAAGCAAGGACTCATTGTATTGTCATTTTCAACTTGAACCTATTATTAATTCATGGATTTTTCCTACGATTAATTATTTTTTCCTTTTTTTAAGATATCAGTTTACTTGAGATATTAAATTTTTTTCTCGATGTTTCTCATCCAGAGGGTTTATATCGAATAATTTTTTGTCTTCAATGAATTTTGACTCATAGAATCCATCCCCTATTACTCTCTTTATAATTTGAGTTTGTGAATGACTGAATTCAAGAGCTTCTTAATTTATAATTTATTCACAAAATACAAGGGTTTATATCATGATTATTATACATTTATCAATAATCACAGTTGGGGATTCTCATCATGTTATGATTTTTTTTCACCTTGATTGTATTGTTTGGGACACCCTTTTCATTTTTAATGTTCATTGATTTCTATTAATGTGTGATGAGCAAAATATATTTTTCTTTAACTTTTGTGTTTGTCTTGTTTTTTTCAATTGGATTTCAAATATGTTTTAAAAAATTGTTTAAAAAATGTTTTAGTGAAATTTTTTTGTCTAGTTTTACGGAAAAACAATTTTTTGGATTCTTGGGTTATCAAATAAGGTTTTATTTGAAGGACTAATTTGATTAAATGGTTCAAATATAAGATTTAATTTTATTTAAACATCATCACATTAAAAAATTATATAATTTCAATTCCAAAAATTTAAACATGAACTACTTAATGAATTTTGTTTCATAGATTCGGTGGGTTGTAATGCTTACATAAATATTTTAGGATTCGATTCATGTTCTTGAATGGTTATATATCATGGGTCCTTGATGATGATTCGGTGGTAGTAATAAATCCTGGATTCATAGGGAATGCATCACCATGTGATTCAGGTTTGGTTTTACATTTTGGTTGTTATTGTATTAATTTTCCCTTGTATCCCTATCTTGTTTTAAATATTGTTCATTATATATATTATTTGTTTGATGATTTAGAGGTTTATTTAGTATTTCCTTATTATTAATGTTCGTATATTATTCCATGGATAAATAATTACCAATGTAGTGTTTCATGATTCCTAATAACGTTTTCATATCCAATGAAGATCGATAACACCCTTCAGGATAGTGGGAAATTTGGTCTATGTCTGTTTTGGTAGTATTTCAGGATAGTTTGTTAAAAATTGTATTAGATCCATATATACTATAAGATCCTGGGTTCTATAATTCTCATTTTTTATTTGGGTAGATTGGTACATGGGAAAATAGATCTATCAGAAATCAATAGGTAGGTGTAAGGAGGGCCTCGTGAGTACATTCTCTCCTCAAGTCTTGAGTGCCCTAGGGTTTTGAAGAATTTGATTTAATTGTGATTTTTTTATGAATTGATATTTGTGAGGTTTTTGTTTGATATTCATTAACATCATGTAAATTAGACTGGGTATTTTTATTTAATGGATATATTTTTCCACTCAAATAACATAAACAATATAATCATCAAATCATTTTATGGTCTTTGGGTAGGCATTTTATACAAACTGCATTAAATCACCAAAAATTGGCCTACTAAGTATACTACACAAAATGGATGTCCTATACTTGTAAATACATAATTTTCACGTCTATATTTAACCATGTATTTTGATGGATATTACTCTTGTTAATAAATTGGTTATGTTAGCCAAAAATTTTATTTAGAACCCTATGATACTATAAATTATCCTTGCAAGGGATGGATCAATACATTTGGGTCTAGTTTAATTCTTACATAACTAATATAACCTGCATTTACAGATGTAAACTTTTAATTGGATGATTTTTCTATCATATAAAAAAAATATTATATATCATTCTCCCTGCGTCCATTCCTCTAGCTCCACCTTTGACACTTTCTCATCATCCCAATATCTATTTCACTTCCTCCATGATTCCTCTATATGTATCCTTTATCAAACATTCATATCATAAAAAATACAATATGCCTCTATTTTCTCCAGTTCATTTTTTTCTTTTTATGTATCTATTCAACCATGAAATCTCTTGATCTACATAGAAACCCTATAATATGCCACTTATGGAGGTTATCTAGGTTGGATTGTGACAAATTGGTATCAAATGAATTCATGCCTCTTCTTTGAAATTTATATATAGTTTGGGAAGTCTTGGTAGACACGAGATAGTATTTTTGAGACTTAATAGGTATATTATGATAAATTACTTGGATAGATATCATTATAAAATGCCTCAAGTTACTGTGGGATATTGGGAAAAGTGTTTTTGAGGATTTTTTTGATCTGATCCTATAATTTTTCCAAATATTTAACATATTTATATATTTTTTCAAACAGTATATATTAATATAATTCCTTAATTATTAATAGTTATGTGTTTTAAATTTTTTAATATTGTTTAACAACATTGTGATATACATGGATAAAAGATGTATCACATTACAGAGAAACACACCTCAGTATGTTATGGGTTTGGAGGAGTGTTTATATTTTCCAATTTACAATTGATTCATTGACGAGAGAATATCATTTCAACGTCCTAAATGTTAATTTAGAATATATTTGAAGAGATATGAAGTTTATGGACAATTAATATTGATTCAATTCCATGGTCAATATTTGTGTTGGATTTGGAATGGAGAATCGAACGTTATATAATGGTTTAGCACTGATGTCAATCCACAAAATGGGCTATAAACATCATCGAAAATGGGAAATAAAATGAAAAACTTTATAAATGATGAATTTCTAACTCCAGGATAGAACCATCAACATCATAACATATCATAAAAACTAGACGAGGGTGGTACAAATAGAAATGTGACAAGTGATGTTTTTGATAATTTAGGAAAAAAAGATGAAGATTGTAACATATCATAATATCATCCAATTTATTTTGTTGATACTAATGTTAGAGACAACTCCCCTAATGAAAATATGTTTCAGGATTTAGTGACTATGGAAATCAAAAGTTGTACAGTGGATGTTTGAAATATTCATGACATTATTTTTTGTTAATATTATACTATATCAAATTTCATTGTGGAAATATAAATAAGGAAATTTCCATGATATTGGAATATTTTCATGATGCATTTCCTAAAGAAAACATCCCTGGGTCATTTTATGATATGAAAAAAGTTATTAACAGGCTTGGTTTGAATTATACAAAAATACATGTGTGTTCTAATGAATATATGCTTTATTTGCTAGAGGATTCAAGTTGACATGATTGCAAAAAAATATTATTCTATATGGGAGTCATTGGGTGATGTTTGAAGTCCGAATCAACATACTTCCACAAATAATATTAAAATTAAAACACCATCAATGGTTTTGTGTTACATTCTTTTAAAGCCTCAATTTCAATGATTAATCTTGTCATCGAAAACCACTAAACACATTTAGTGACATTATTTATATAATAACAATGATAGGTAAATGTGACATCCATGTTATTCACAATCATGGAAGACATTTGATTCATTACATCCATATTTCTCTTTTTGATACTACGAAAGTTCCGTTGGGATTGACTATCGATGGATTTAACACATTTGGGACTTCGAGTACCAGTTATATAATTGGGCCAGTTATTTTGATCCCTTACAATATACCTCCATGGATGTGTATGAAAAAAACTTATTTTATCATTTTCAGGATTATTATGGAAAAACAATTCCTAGAAATGATATTGATGTATATTTTCATCCAATAATTGAAGAATTGCAAGAGTTATTGAGAAACGATTTTGAGACAATTGATGCTTCTTCTAAAACAATATTCAAAATGCTTGCTGCTTGAATGTGGACCATTATTGAATTCCATGGGCTTTGTAATTTTTCTAGTTGGAATACATATATGGGGTTGGAAAGACCTATTTGTAACATTGATTTTGATCCCAAACAGTTACCTCACAATAGAAAATGGTGCTTCTTGTGCCACTAAATATTTCTCGATGCATCTCATATATTTCGACAGAACAGATCAAAATTTAATTGCTTCATTGATCATAAACCACCTCCTAAGTTGTGAACTGGTTATAAAATATTGGCACAGTATGGAATAGATGAAAAAAATATGGTATGGATTATCATTTGAATGATATAGGGAAATGAGTTCGAAGTGTATCATCATGTGAAATTGGAACACAACAATGGAAGAAAAAAAGTATATTCTTCAAATTTACATATTGGGAATTTAAATTTTAGATGAATATTCTTGATGTGATGCATATTGTGAAGAATTTCTACGACAATTTGATCTTCACATTACTTAATGAGCGTGGAAAATCTATAGATCATCTCAATGCTTAGAAATACTTACATGTAATGGACATACAACGTGATCTATGGGCAGATGAAAATGAAAAGTATGCTCTAACAATTAATTCAATGAATAATAGGGATAAAGATACATTACATCAAATTTTTAGGCATGTGGAAGTATTTTATGGGTATTAAAGTAACATAACGAGGTATTTTGACTTAAATAATCGTATGTTGCATGGATTGAAGAGTCACGATTCACATATTTTTTACAGCAGGTACTACATTTGGCATTGCATACATTATTATGAGAACCTATTACTATTTTTGTACTCCAATTATATACATTTTTAGGAAACTATTTGAGAAATATCTACATCCATTTGATCATAAAACTCTTCAGTAGAAGTTTTTAATGAAACATTGTTCAAGGAGTTGACCATTCCATCGTTGTTTTTTACTATCATGATGCATTTAATTGTGCATTTTGTTGAGGAATCTAAATTAGGAGGCCCCATTAAATATCAATGGATGTATCAAATTGAGAGTTACTTTATGTATATGTTTTTGGTTAAGTAACCTATTTTTTTCACTTAATTAAATGCATAATTATGTTGGTTTAATTTTTTTCATAGATATCTTGGGCATTTGAAATAATAGGTGAGAAATAATATTCAAATATAAGGCTCTATTGATGAAGAAATTTTTTTACAAGAGTGTCTTAACATTTGTTATATATACATGGATGATATTGAGAGAATATTTAATCGAGTTTGGCATGTTTTAGACACATCAACTCAATATAAAATACATGGGAAATCAAAAATATTTCATGTTATTGGCCAATAAGTTGGGGGGACCTATAATGTTACACTGACAGAAATGGAATTATTACAGGCACATAGATATGAGCTACTGAATAGTGAAATATTAGATCCATTTGTTGAAGAGTTTAGGATACAAAAAAAGAGATGAATAAGAGGCCAAACATGAAATTAGAAAGATATAATGAAAGCTGTTTATAAAGAGCTTATAGAATTTATTGCATGTTGTTTATGTTCATAAATATTTCAATGAATATGAATATTATGTTGACACATATATTTTTTAATTCTAAAAAACATTAATTCTTCTTTTAGACCATGAATATTGATACTCAAGTAGAGTTGTTAGAAGATTTGAAGTTTCTTGCTTGAGTTCCTCTAAAACAAGTTATAATGATCGACGCTTACAACCTAAATGGATTTATATTTCATACAATCAATCAAGAAGATGGTTTGAAAACCTTGAATAGTGGTATATTTATATTTTCTAATGTTGGATTCTATGGAACGATGACTGATATTATTGAATTAAACTACCATGGGCATTTTTTACTAGTTTTACTCAAATGCAATTGGGTCGATATTATCAGAGGTGTTAAAAGAGATTCCTTGAAATTTACATCAGTGAACATATCCCTTTTTATGGATGCTAGTGATCATGAACCACATGATTCATATATATTATCATCTTAAGAAAAAAATTTATATTATGTGAATGATGTTGTGGATGAAGGGTGGAGTATAGTTTCTCACGTAAAACAAATAGACAAGTATCATATGGGTAATGAAGTGGAATATTTGATCTCTATCATTGAAGATCATCAACAACCAGAATCGGAATTATTTTTCCACCATGATATTGAAAATATTTGTCTAGTAAGGATTAATGAAGTTGTAATGCCCCGACCCCAGTTACCCAGAGTCGGTGCATTATTACCTAACATTGGCATGATCACAAAAGATCAAGTCTCGAAAGACTGATTAGTTTAGTATTCTTGGAAAAACTAGATATATTCATATGTATTACATTACATAATAAATTAAAAAAACTACAAAATCATCTTCTATTCATATCCCCTCATAATATCCTGGTAGGTCATTCATAAAATACTTATTCACATCCTGGGAAAAATAAAACATTGAAAGGGGTGAGCTCAGATTCTCATTAAGGATAACAATATAGCAGAAACTTTCATAGATAAGCATAATAATTTAAGGCAATGTATAACTAAAACAAAAGCATTTTAAACCTGAACATTAGAATAATATGGCAACGATAAAATGAAATATTTCCATTTACTTATTAATATGTAGATTCTACTAGTCAAATAACCACATGCAATATCAATAACCACTTTCATAATGATGTAATGCATAAGGCCAGACTATCATAACCACATATTCAAGGCCTCCTTCCAAGACTACAAATAAAATTTTGTGAAGGCTTTGTGACAAGACACTAGTTTGTCTCATGAGACCGACTGATGCATCGAGGAGCTATAGCGGGCTCCACCTGTCACTTACTAAGTCCAATTCATTCCTCATATGAACAGGATTAATCATAACATAAACATTTGTTTTAAAAATAGCATACGAAATGTAAATACATACCCTATAAACCATTAATGGTATAAAAATAACACATCCATAGTCAAACATATCAGAAAACCTTCAATACAATATTGAAGTTTTGTATCATAATAAATCAACATCAAATAAGCATAAAATCATTCAAAGGATGTTTTCATGGATTAAATCAAAACTATTTGATAGAAATATAGTTTTTTAATCATTTAAAAGTCAAATAATTATAAAATAAAACATTTTCTTGGAAATTATTCTTATAAGATTGTAAGGGAAGCTTCGAATATTTTACAACGGTGGAAAATAGCTGCACCCTCCATATAAGTTAAAAAAATACATTATTACCTTAATTTGTTTAAAAGGATAAAAAGGTCCTTGTTTGGAAAATGACGTAAAGATTCCTTTATAAACAACTTATAAAAATTGAAACAAGGGTATAAATGACTTTAACCCATATTCTGTAAATTATTAATAATGTTTTGAAATACATTTTTAAGAAACATGGATGTGGATGATAATGAGGTCCCAATAGATAATTATGTATAAACAACCTCGGATAAAGAAGAGATTGTGAAATAAAACATTACCATTTTGGTAACTTACGAAACATAAACCCCATGAATGGGGTATCATATGATTAATATGAAAATACACATAAATTGAAGTGTATTACATAAAGAATACAATTATGGGTAGTACATACACCACAAAAACGTTAATAGTGGCAATATGACATGAATCTCACGGGAATAAAGAGTTAGATAAAAACTCATTACTTTGTAAATTTTCCTTGGTCGAGGGTAGGTTAGCCTTCTATATAATGTTGAAATAATTGTTATTGAATTATACAAGAATCATATGCAATAATATGATATCATATATGATCTTTTAATGTTTCTTTGTTAATAATATCATACTACTATCTTCGTTTCGGGTGTTAACTTACTTATTTTATTTTATATGTTTTGTTACATAAGTCGTGTTTTTTATGGATTGGTTTTATCTTATTCATATACATAATTATATTAAGTCCTTAAAAATTATTTTTAATCATAAAATGATAATTATAATTGTATGGATATGATGGGGAATGAATCTCATCGCGTTCGTGGAGACGGTAGTCCGTACATACGCACGAGCAATAATACCATTATTTTGATATTAAAAGCATATATAATTGGATTTTATATCATATATACATAATCATTATCTTGTTATATTTATTATTTACATGAATTACACATCATTATTATACGCATCTAAATAATAATGTTTTGAATAACAATTTCACCACGATGTGGAGACGGTAAGCCATACATACGCACATATGGTGACATGTCATTCAAAGGATGGATAGAATATTTAAAATGGTTGTAACATGTTTATAATAAAATCACATTATATATAATATACTGGTGTTATTATTTTATAATGTAAATAAAAAAGAAAGAAAATGTTGAAGAAGAAAGAAACTTGAAAGAGGGTAGTGAAAACGTTACCTCTTCTTCGAGTTTTTCCTTTTGATTTGATCCAAATGGAACCATAGGTTGGAGTTCTGATCAAACTAAGGCCTCTAGGTTACTTTTAGGGGAGTTGGGAGGATAGTTGGCCCATTTTTGGCTGATAAAAAAGTCTTGAGAGGTGTGAGGAATTGGTTAGAAGTGGTGTCCATTTATAAGGGGGAGGAGGGTCTCTTTAGAAAAAAACATAAAGTATTAATTTATAATAAATTTATATTCAGTTTATAATGGCTCGAAAGTATATTGTTCGATTTATTTGGTGGGGATCAGTCGAAAACGACCCATCCAATTGATTTTAGACAGGTTTGTGTCACTTTATTAACCTTATATTTTAGATTTAACTCTTAGTTAAACAGTTTGACATTTACAATGTCTCTTTCTATTTTAATATTATATAATTATTTAACTTTCTATATACTTCCATGAGACCCCCCAAGGGGTCCATTAATGATACATATATCATTATATAATTATTTTTTGCCGAACCTTAGATTTTTAGGAATATAATATAAATTAATAATATAATATTTGTTTTAAAAACTCCTTTTTGTCAATTTTGACCCTATTGGGTATTTTGTTTTTCATAAACTAATAAGAGCATTATTAATTCAAATGAAATTCATATAACCAATATTAATTTGTCATATTAACCTTTAAAATTATATTAATTCATAAAAAGTATCAAATTATATTTATTTGGATATTTATAATATCAATTATTTTTATATTTCATTAATTCGGTAATTACTACACCATCATTGTATCATAAATAAATTAAATTATATAATGTCTAAAAATTATAAATAAAAAACCATTATGTAGGAAATATTTTTATATTTCTAATGAATATTTAAAATTGAATTTATCTTATGTATAACCCTATATTAAAAATGTTTTAGTAATTAAACATTGATTTTAACTCTTTTAACTCTTCTTTGAATTAAATAATAATAAATGTCCTAATCTAATCCAAAATGACCTAAAAAATAATATTTTATTCCTAAGGTTGTTTTTTGGTCGATATAAACTTGTCCAATATAATTAGGACCTGTGTTAGGGAAATATTAATTACATTTTTACCCTTAATTACCCTATTTACTTTCAACTATGGTAAATAAAAGTAAAAAGTTACTATTCACCAGAAATTATTCCTATCTTATTGGACCAAATTTTACTTCTTGATATTAACCATGTCTCTCAGGTTTTCAAAATTCCTCTCACATAAGTGGTAAAATTATGTTTTACATGAATTTCCAAATTCTTTTTGGAGGTGGTTAAAAGATGGTGAAAAGATCCCTAAAATTTTTATATATCTAAAATTATTCTAAACTAACTCCAATGAATTATATAGAACTTATATAGGTATTATGTATCTATTTTTACATTAATTAAATTTAAATAAAATAAATATTTATTTAACTAAAATTTCTTTTTTAACTATTACTCAGTGGTTTTTCACTATTCATCAAAAATTGAATGTTTTCAGAAAAATACTAAAAATTCAACCTAATATAATTTTGATATTTTGAATTCAAAAATGAAGTACATTTTGAATGATAACATTAATAAAATTTCAAAAGGGGGGTTTTACTATTTATAATGGCTAGTTTCATTGGTTGGGTTGTGTGTTAGAACTCGAAGTAGCGTACATCACACATTATTGCATTATTCAAAAGGAAATGTACTATGGAAGCTTGGGGTGTTACATTCTACACTCCTTCAATAAATTTATTCCTAGAAATTTTTAAAATTGGGCTTGGGAATATAATGGAATGTCCCACATCGAAAAAAGAGTCAATAAAAATATCACTGTAATAGAAAGAAAGAAAAGTAAAATGGTCACCTGAGATAACCTATACTAGGATTCCCGGGAGAAAAACATGGATATGGATGATAAAATAAGTGTCAAGTTCTGATGGGGAGTGATAGAGAACATGATCAGGAAAAAGTTTACAACAATAAAACCACAAACATGTAATAGTACAAATGGTCATTAGTTTCCCGGTAGGAAAAGTAAACGAACAACATTTTTTTTGTTTTAAGATACATTACATAAAGATGAGGAATTTATTTCTAAGATTGAATAAGAACATAAAGAGATGTAGATAATTTTTTAGTAATTTTTCATTATTTAATAAATTCCTACTACTAACTCATTTTTAAATGATGAGTATTCAAGAAGACATGGTCACGCTAGAAGAGATAAAATAATATTCTTAAACAATCACATGATCCACAAAGGAAAAACTATATATTTACCTTATCTTTAGAGATTAATCCAAACCAAAATGGTCAGTATAAGATCTGATGATCCCCCAAAATTATATTCCATTAGATAGAGAAACACTAATCTTAATTTCTAAAATTAAACCAAAAATATCACGAAGATAAATAAATACCATTCAATAAACAATTGTCCTTAAAATCCTTCAATATAATCAAAACTAACATTGAAACCCAAAACAATGAAGAATTTGGTTATGTAGTCTTCCACGTTAAATTGTATCTCCAAATGAAATCAACTACACATAAAGTCACATTCTTAAAAGTAATTAACCTAATAACATATTATCTATTATGGGTTAGTCATTTCCATAAATAACCCAAATCACTATAAATCAACAATAAAAACATATATAAAAACCCACCATTACTCCTCAAATGATATCCCAAAGTATTCTATTTTCCATGGGCATATAGTGTTCCAAACAAAGTGAACATCTTCCAAAATAACATTTATCACTTAATCACCAAATCATTTTCCTACACTAAGGGTATTCACTTGATAAGACATAAGATCCCAAATCAAAATATTATTGATCAATAAAATAATTTAACTAAAAATAATTAGTCACACTAACTAGGGACTTCATGTAGTCTAGTGGTAGGCGATAAATCCCTATATCACTTTGGTTATGAGTTTGATTCCCACAGCTTTGTCCGACACGACGGGTTGTCACACGGTATGTGTGTCGTCCTTTTTCAAAAAATATTTTATATAACATTACAAAAATGAGATAAATTCCTCAAAATAACCATTACATAATTTAACCACAAATTTTATCTCATACCTTAAATTTTCATCACAAAATATAATAAAATATAATTTTCTCAAACCCAATGATAATATAAAACCAAATGGTTATTTATAACTATATCCACAAGAGAAAGGAAAACTATCCCTAAAACATAATTCTCACATGATAAATTGTAGCGTTACACATATAAGAGAAAATTCACCCAATGTAATCTCAACAATAAGGACCACTAATACCTTTAAATATTTTTCCATCCATTTATTTCCACATAGGTTCTTCCATGACATAGTGTTAATCATATTGAATAGGTAATTGACATGGGTGATGCCAAGGTCCCTTACATTTCAGAAAACTGACCATAATTGTAATATTAGGACCATTTTTATTTTCTTCCATAGTGCTCTTCATTTTTCCTCATCAATAATTCACTTTATGTCCTTCCTTCCCACACATAAAGCATTTATTTGTTCCATTGAGACACTTTCCTGGGTGTCTCCTTCCACATTTCCTGCATGATGGAAATTAAGGATTCTTTTCTCCATGGTCTCCACTGCTGGAGCTCTTATCATTCATCACCTTTCTCATCTTTGTTGAGTCTAGGAATTGGTTTATATATATATATTGTTGATCATATTTTTGGAAACATGATTTGGAATGAAGAAAATATCTTTTACGCCTATCAAAATTCCATTTTGTTGCTCATTTCCACCAAAGTTCCCACCTTATACATCATTCTCAAAGTCACTATGACTTCCATGGAATCCAGCCATTAACTAATACCAAAAAGCATTGTGTGAGTAACAGTAGTCATAAAATCATTTAGAGAATATCATGTCACCATATTCTCAATTTGAAACACATTAGGATTAACCAAGGTCATTTACTCTAATAGTACTTCAAATCGGTTTGTAAAGAAAATGTAAATTATCCTAACCATATCCCCCCGGAGTGTCGTAACCAAGAGTGCAGCAAGGCCCATTGTCGTGCACCAGTTCCCGTTCAAGTCTAGCTCAATGTGGTGTTTTAAGATTTTACCCCTAGGTACATCTGTGCCAGAGATGCCTCTACCTGCTCGTATCCATACGAGGATGTATTTCTGGGAAAACTCACAAAATCTATACAATACCAAAATTCTAGGAAGTTCTTATATACTAATCCTCAAAGTATTTCTTAGGGATATGTTCTCTAATCATAGTTTATCTAAATCTAGATTCCAAGGTTTGTACTAAACTCACTATAATTACAATTGTAATTCCCCAACCCTAGTTACCCAGATTCGGTGCATTATTACATAAATTTGGCATGATCATAAAAGACCATATCTCGAAATATCGATTATTTTATTAGTCTAGGAAAAACTAGATATATTCATAAGTTTTGCATTAGATGATAAAGTAAATAAAACTACAACAAAATCTTGTCTTCATATCCCCTCATACTATCCCCGTAGGTCATTCATAAATTATTTCACATCCTGGGAAAAATAAAACATTGAAAGGGGTGATCTCAGATGGTTAGTAAGGATAACAGTATAGAGAAAACTTTCATAAATAAGCATAAATATTTTAAAAAAAATTCTACTAAACCAAAATCCTTTTAAACATGAACTTCAACATAATATGGAAAAGATAAAATTAAATAATTCAATTTACTAATTCACAAGGATATTCTACTAGTCGAATAACCATATGCAATATCAATAACCACTTTCATAATGATGTAATGCATAATTCCTTACTATTATAACCACATAGTCAAGGCCTTTTGTGAAGACTACAAAAAAGAGTTTGTCAAGACCTTGTGTCAAGACACTAGTTTATCTCCTGAGACCTACCAATGCATCGAGGAGCTATAACAGATTGCACCTGTCACTTACTAGGTCCAATACATTCCTAATATGAACCGGTTTAAACATAACATAAACAATCGTATTAAAACTAGTATATGAAATGTAAATACGTTCTCCATAAACCATGAATGCTTTCAAAATAACACATCCACAGTAAAATATATCACAAAACCTTCAATACAATATGGAAGTTTTGTATCATAATAAATCAACTTCAAATAGGCTTAAAATCCATCAAAGGATTTTGACATAGATGAAATCAAAAGTATTTGAGAAAAATATCATTTTTTAAATAATTTAAAAGTCACATAATTATAAAATAAAAAATTTTCCATTGAAAATATTCTTATATGATTATAAGGGAATCTTCACAAATTTTACAATGGTGGAAAATAGTTTCACCCACCTTATAAGTTAAAAAAGTCATTTTTACCTTAATTTGTTGAAAAGGTTAAAAATGTCCTTATTTGGTAAATAACGTAAAGATTCCTTTATAAACATATTATAAAAAGACAAAAAATTGTATAAATGACATTAACCCATATTCTGTAATATTGTCAGAATGTTTTGAAAAACATTTTTATGAAAAATGGATGTGGATGATAAAGAGGACCTAGTAGATAATTAAGTATAAACAACCTCAGATAATGAAGAGATTTTGAAATAAAACCTTACCAATTTGGTAACATACATAAAATACACCCCATGAAATAGGTATAATATTATGAATATGTAAATACACATAAATTAAATTTTATTACACAAAGAATACAATTATGGGTAGTACATACACTATAGAAAAGGTAATAGTGGCAATATGGCATAAATCTCACGGGAATAAATAGTGTGATGAAAACCCCTTACTTTGCACTTTTTCCACGGTTGAGGGTAGGTTAGCTTCCTTTATAATGTTGAAATAATTTTTATTAAATTATAAAAAAAATCATATACATTAATATGATATCATATATGATCTTTTAAAATTTCATTGTTAATAATATATTAGTATTATCATCGTTTCGGGTGTTAACTTACTCGTTTTATTTTTTATGTTTTGTTACATAAGTCATGTTTGTTATAGATAGGTTGTATCTTATTCATATAAAAATTTATATTAAGTCCTGAAAAATTATTTTTAACCATAAAAATAGAATTAGACTTTTATGGATACAATGGGGATTGAATCTCATCGCGTTTGTGGAGACGGTAGTCCGTACGTACGCACGAGCGATAATATCATTTTTTTTATATTAAAATCATATATAATTGTATGGTATATCATATATAAAGAATAATTATCATGTTATATTTTTTATTTACATGAATTACACATCATTATTATATCCATCTAAATAATAATGTTTTGAATAACAATTACACCACGATGTGGAGACGGTAAGCCGTACGTACCCACGTATAGTGACATGTCATTCAAAGGATGGATAGAATATTGAATATTGTTGTACCATATTTATAATAACATCACAATATATATAATATACTGGTTTTATCATTTTAGAAAGGAAATAACAATGAATGATGAATTTGAAGAAGAATGAAACATGAAAGAGGGTGGTGAAAACGTTACCTCTTTTTCGAGTTCTTCCTTTTGATTTGATCAAAAGGGATCCATAGGTTGGCTTTACGATCAATCTATAGACTCTAGGATGAATTGAGGGAAGTTGGGAAGATATTTAGGTAGATTTTGGACAATCCAAAAGGCTTGATAGGTGTGTGTAATTGGTTAGAAGTGGTGTCCTTTTATAAGATGGTTGATGGGCTCTTTAGGAAAAACATAAAGTATTAATTTATAATAAATTCATATTCGGTGTCTAATGGCTCAAAAGTGGATTATTAAATGTATAAGGTGGGGATGGTTCAAAAACCACCCAACCAATAGATTTTAGAATGGTTTGGGTCACTATAGTAACCTTATCGTTTAGATTTAACTCTTAGTTAAATAGTTTGACATTTACCATGACTCTTTGTATTTTAATATTATATAGTTAATAAACGTACTATATACATCCAAGCGACCCCAAAGTGGTACGTTAATGATACACCTATCAAAATATAAGTCCGTTGGTCGATCCTTAGATTTTTAAAAATATAATATCAATTAATAATATAATATTTGTTTTAAAAACTCTTTTATGTCAATTTTGACACTATTGGGTATTTTGTTTTTGTTAAATTCATAACAGCATTATTAATTCTAATAAAATTCATATAACCAATAATAATATGTAATATTAACCTATAAAATAATTTTAATTCATAAAAATACTTCAATTACATTTATTTGGATATTTATAATATCAATTATTTTAATATTTCATTAATTCTGTAATTATTGCATCACCATTGTGTCATAAATAATTTAAATTATTTAATGTCTAAAAATTATAAATAAAACACAATTATGTAGGAAATATTTTTAGATTTCTAATTAATATTTACAATCTAATTTATATTATATATAACCCTATATTAAAAATGTTTTATTAATTAAAATTTAATTTTAACTCTTTTAACTCTTCTTTGAATTAAATAATAATAAATGTCCTAATATAATCCATGTAGACCTAAATTATAATATTTTATTCCTAGGGTTGTTTTTGGTTGACATAAACTTGTCCAATAGAATTAGTACATATGTTAGGGTAATAATAATATCATTTCTACCCTTAATAATCCTATTTACTTTTAAACGTGGTAAAGAAAAGTAAAAAGTTACTATTCACAAAAAATTATTTTTATCTTACTCAACCACATTTTAATCCATCATATTATCCGTGTCCCTCAGATTTTCGAAATTCCTATCACATAAGCGGTAAAATTATGTTTTATATGAATTTCCAAATTCTCTTAGGATGTGTGTAAAAGACGGTGAAAAGTTTCATAAAATTTATATATATCTATAATTATTCTAACCTAACTCCAATGAATTAAATTGATATTATATAGTTATTATATATATATTTTGACCATAATTAAATATAAATAATATAAATAATTATTTAGATAAATTTTTTTTAAATATAACTCAGTATTTTTTCACTATTCATAAAAAATTGTTTGTTTTCAGAAAAATACCAAACATTCACCCTATGCTCATTTTGATATTCTAAATTCAAAAATGAAGTCCATTTAGAAATATAACCTTTATAAAATTTCTAAAATTCCGTATTACTATACATAACAGGTAGTTTGATTGGTTGTGGTGTGTGTTAGAACTCAAAGTTCCATACAACACACGCTATTGAATTATTCAAAGGGAAATTTACCATGGAAGCATAGGATGTTACAGAAGTGGATTATGTAATGGAGCAGGAAACCAACAGGTTTGAAGGAGAAAATGCTTTTATGTATATTTATGCATTCATTTAGAAACAACTTATTTCATTTTTACAATCATTCATTATCATTGTTATGTATATTTTGTTTGTTGGTACTTTGCATCTGTTGTTTTATTTTTTATTTTTTTTTCTTCATATTTTTTTTTAAAATATATGTTCTATACTTAATTTTATTTGATTTAATGACAAGAATGTGATGGAGGAAACGATATACTATTTCATCGACCACTAGGACAGATGACGATTCATCTATCTCCCCCCCTACAACATCTGAGCCACCATCCGCCAGCCCCCCAAAACCATCTCCCCCTGCACCATGTATCACTATCTCTATGAGTATCCCTCCAATAGGCCAGTCATCACCTCCCACTTTAGGAGCCTCCGTAGTTGAGGTGCGGTGCGCCACTTCTTGTTCTTCGAGGGGATACTGGAGGGTTACTGTTATAAGTACACATTTTTATACGAATAAATTTATTACACTTTTTTTATATTAATGTTTGTCCATTAATAATGAAAAAAATGAAACTATAGTGAAAAATATAAAAATATCATATCTATGGAATCTGACTGGAGAGAAGATAGTTGTCCCATTTGATTCATATGGGGTCCATACTGATAACACAACAGGATTACTTGGCCATATTTTAGGCCTACTGGCCACGAAGCTCGTTTCCTTTCCTATTTCATATGATGATTAGATACATATTCCTGAATGTTAGAAAAATGATGTTTTTCATTCTCAAATAAAGTAAATTTTAATACATTATGGTGTAATTGAATGTCTTGTTATTAATATTTTCAAAATGAAATTCCATCTACTGATGTTTTTCCACTTTACGGTTTCTGATGTGAAAGCATGAAAGTGGACACTGAAAAATATTGGTAAAAAATGGAAATAATTTAAATGAAGTTTGTGGGTAAATGTCAATGATACCTCATTTACCGCCCATACAATATATGAAAAGCTACTCGATGGGGTACCCAATGAGCAATGTAATGTTGTTGCTGATAGACATCATGATGAGAAGCACATGGTATTTAAATATATATTAGTATAATAATCTTATTTTACAATTATACATTTTTATGAAGAGGATATGACAATGAATACATTAGTATTAAATTTCATTTTATTTATTTCAGGAGGTTTCATTAAAGAATGCATCAAGATGGTCTATGCAGGTCATACCTTACATTTTAGGGTCAAAGTGTTTTTCTAGAAGCCGATTTTCTCTAGTAATATTTTCATTACTTTAAATATTTAAAAGAAAATATTATTCGTTTAATAGATTAAATTGTTGATTTTTTAATTCAGTCACATATTGTAGAGCACGAAGTATCACAAACAGAATTGTGGTTGGGTGTTCACCAAAAATATAATGGATGTTTTGTTAACGATCCTTCCAATGAAGTTGGTGTATGGACTCATTTTTCATTATAATACCTTATTATCAGTTGTTACTATATTAATATATATTTATTCTAATATGACTGCTATTTGGTTTATAGGTTAAAATTAATTAATTGTGGGATACCAATTCTGCGCATCCATACTCAGTCTCCAAGGATGATCCGGTTACTATAAACCTTGGGAAGTAGCATCCTAATAGAGTGTGAAGGATGGTTTTGGGACCCATAGCATCTGAGGTGTTTGGCAGGCCACTAGGGATTGGAGCTTCATCTAATCCTAGTTGTTTTCAATCAATAACCTGACATACTCAAGGAGATTGCTTCTCTACAAAAAACAGTTCATGACCAGGTGGATCAGATATCTTCTTTGTAGAAAGCATTTGATTAATTTATATGAAAATATGACTGTATCTACACCTGGTAGTATTTCATCGACTAGTGGTGAGAATGTAAATCACAAAAATTAAAAATCATTTAGTTTAAAAACTTATATTGGTTTTAAGTTCAAATATAAATATAAAAAGTATTTAATTTTTAATATAATGTTCTTTTAGGTGGTAGTAAGAAGTAGATATAGAGGTGGAGATGGTGATGAGAATTATTCATCATCAGACTTTGATTAGTTGATTTGTTGATATATTTGACAAATATAATAATCTTCGGTTTGTATATTTATAATGTGTGTCACGTATTTTCCACCAAACATTTTCAAGACCTAACATTTTCTTAATTTCTCAGGTTTCCTTGTATGTATTTTATTGATTTATTATGTTTTATTTTATGTCTTGATTTCTCGATTATGGTATTCACCATATATATCGATAATCTTTTCTCATGAATCAATTTTTATGATTCATTTCTTCCTAAATTTATTAGATTTGTTACC
The DNA here is from genome assembly GCA_963277665.1 of Viscum album. Lineage (NCBI taxonomy): Eukaryota > Viridiplantae > Streptophyta > Magnoliopsida > Santalales > Viscaceae > Viscum > Viscum album. The sequence continues at coordinate 404,593,236 of OY728129.1, read as the reverse complement.
CAAGGATGAACATTCAAAAGAATATCCTATAGTAAAATAAATAAATCCATTCATAGTTCATGGATAAGGTCCTCTATAAAAAATTTTCTCCTGTATAGCAGGAGAAGGATGATTTGTATACGAACCATTATGTGAGAAAGATATAAACAAATTGATGTGAATGTGGAAGGATATACCCTTAATGGTATAACCAGTATGATTATAATTTCCACCAAGGCCTATTATAAGAGATCCCTAAATCATTACATATATTGAAACATATTGAATCAATCCACATATAGTTTTTCTATAATACCCTTTTTCAGATTAGGATCTTTCCTAGGGTAAGATTCAGTTTTTTCATAACAAGGGTTTGTGGATAAAGATCCAAATCTTAAGGATACTTATCTATATTTGGATAATATGTAGAGGAAGATAGTTCTTACTAGGCAGACTACTATTAGAATTTTCATGTCTTACAAGATGGATCATGCATCACATAGTTTAACATCATGTGAAAATGACTAAGATAATCAATAGTTTAAGAAAATATGAAAATTAAATTATTATATTAGGTATAATTTAGTTTAAAATTATGTTTAAAATGAAATGAACTTGTATTGATGCCAACCCAATGGATGTAAAACCAATGTGAATGGGGGAAAACCCAGTCACTAAGATAAACTTGGAGATTTGATTTTGGTTTTTTAGTTTGGTTTGAGATAGAAGCTCTAGGAGTCACTATGTATCCCATGAAAATAGGAATCAATCCACACATAGTTCATATAATTTTTTGGAAAATATTCTCACCTTGACATAGAATTGAGAAATATTAGAGAATTTAAAATGAATAGAATTATTGTAATGGTAAATACCCTTTATGAACTTCAATTTATGCATCATTAAGTCTCGGGGATGTTTAGGGAGAGTTTAGTTGTGATTTTGATGTTTGAGATGGGTTTTAGTCTTTTGAAGGCCACTATGACTTGTGCAATGTCTTGTTTGGATATGAATGAGGTATTTTTATGTTAGGCATGATCTTGTGTAAAATGGGACATATAACCATGACTTGGGGATGACATGGTATTATGAATGTTTTCATAGTGTTTTTCTTATGCACCATGAGAATCATGATATTCCCTTTGGTGGGAATGGAATATCGGAGGACCACCTATCCAAAATAGGAAACCCATGCTCACCACATTGTACCCTTTGGCATGGTGAGGAGAAAATGGTTACTAAATTACAACTAGGTCAGGGATTCTATACATTGAAGAATATAGAAGAACCACTATGGATTAAACCACTACATGTTCTATGATTATTGGGAGGAAAAATTCCATTTTAAAATGGGAAAAAAGATAAAACAATAATGAGGGTTCTAGATCATACATTTACCAAACCCAACACATGAGTATTGGATATTAACCATGTTTTGGTAGAGTCCATTGTGATTCACTTATAAATAGAAATTTTATTACCTCCTTGTTTTGAATTTTTGACGATCCCTCAATTCTTGGTTGTCCCTTACTTATCCTCCCCTTTCCCAGTCACCTCCCTTGGTGTTCCAAACCAATTGCATCATATTATATCATTTAGATTCATGTTATTTTATTCATAGTAGACCTCTCTTTCCCCATTAATCTATTATTATCTTTAAATTATATTCAATTGTTTGTTATGGTGGAAATTCTCCACTTTTTAAGGGTGTTTTTTGAAGGAGTCTTATTATTCATTGGATTCAATAGTGATTCACTTGAGATCAGCAGTGGTTTATCCTTAGTTCTTGTTCATTTCTCCTTGAAGATTCAGTTAAGGTTGGGGATCCTTCATCTCCCCTTCTTTATATGTACATCTAGAAAAATCATGTTTTTTTTATTTAATTGGTAAAATTGTACGTATCATATTAACAATGATAAAAGTCCAAATTAATTGAATTTTAATTGGAAGGGATAAATCACATGATTTTTACTTATTATTGTTATTTATTCTTATATGGGCGCAATTACTTGTTTTTCCAATAATGTCTTATTTTGAAATAGTGTGTCATTATTATTTTTATAAAACATTCTATGTATGGTTGTATAACCTCACCACATATGAAAACTACTAATAATATATATCTCAAAATATTAAATTGGTTTCCCATGCAATAGTGTATTTCTGTGTAAATACCCTTTATAATAATTTTTAAATTATGATAAAAACCATTATTGAAACTAAATTATGCGTGGTGGTTGTAACATCCCATGTAAATAAAAAATATGAAATTTTCATATTTTTCAATATTTGTTAATAAAATGTTAATATTAATTTAAAGGGAATGCTATGCTCGATGGCGTACCCAATACGCAATAACGAGTTTCTTGGAAATCTTACGTTTCACACTAATAATATAATAATATTATTTAAGATGGTAGTTAACGTCTAGACATTGTAATGGAAGGAATGAAAATAACTAACTATAAAATTATTATATTTGTTTGTTAAATATTTTTACATTTATCCAATAAATGTCAGAGTCTTAAAATGCGAATGAATCTAATTTTAAGCATAGATATTCTCATATTCATTAAAAGGTTGATTCAATACCTTTTAATTGTGACCCATTTTTAAAACAACTTTTTTTCAATTTTATATGTTATATTTGACAAAATAAAAACCTTATTTAAAATTGAGACATCAAAATGTAATTTATGTAAATTTTTGTTATTTTTCCGATAAAATTCATTTTTAATGAATAGTAAAAAATGCAGTTTTTTAAATAAAAAACCTCATTTTAATATAATTTATTTATATGGATAGATTTTATTATTAATTGGGTTTAAAGTTTAGTTACAATACATTTTTACCGTTTAATCTAATGGTGGTCATTGGAATTAATTTCATTTTGAAATTGGACATAAACTATTGTCAATCTTTTGATAGATATTGTTTCTTAAAAACACCCTATTTTTTTGAAATCAGAAATTATTTATAAAATTAATTACTGAAACTTCTATGTTTTGAAATTGGTAAAATATAAATCATTTTTGAATTATGAATATCATATTTACTTTGGATTAATTTTCCGTATTTTCTGACAAATGTTCATTTTTATTGAATAGTGAAAAATTCTGCATTTTACTTCAAAATTGCATTTTCATCTAATTTAATTATATAGTTATATTGTCATTTTAATTGGTTTTATAGTGTAATTTAATTATGTTTTTATCACTTAATACAATTTTGTTCATTAAAAGTAATTTCACTTTTCAATTGGATGTAAAAACATGTCAATCTTTTGATAAATTTTACATCTTAAAACTCGTCTTTGGTTTTGACAACCAGAATTATTTTCAAATTAATTATTGATATTTATGTTTTTTGTAATTTGGAAAAATCGATTCCATATTTGGAATGATAAGGTCCAAATTATGTTTTAATGACCCGTCCCCCAGGGCCCGCATCATGACTACCCCAATCCCGCATTCCATATGACTGGGGCTAGTGACTAGCACCAAAAGAGTAATTCCCTATAACTGGGAAGGCATCGCCTTTATAAAACGATAAAACACACAACCAGAGTACAAGTGGAAGAAAACACTAAGAAAAATCTATATAACAAGTATGCTGAAAGTACAAAGGGGTCGGAAATACAAGCCCAACAAAAAGGTACAACTACAACTGAAAGAATGTACAACTGAAAAGACAAACAACTGAATGGTGAAAACAGCTCCTGGATCTTCCTCCGGGTTCCTACCTAATGGTTAGGTACAAATGTCATCCTCATAACTCTTCATCAATTGGTCTGCTCTATGTGCGTCATGTCAAGTGGTCCACCTCCGAGTACCATCCAGTCCTAGCACTCTCGGTTTCTATCAGCGATGTCTGTCATCAGCATCCAACACAACGTGGTGCGGGCTTAGCCAGTGCAGGAGTGAGTATAACGATACTCAGTAAAGACCCAGAGACCCTCTAGGTCTCACAGAATCCAACAAGGATAAACAAAAATGTATGTTTTCAATAGATAACCATTACATAGATATATGCCCATACATATACCTAAGTTATCGAGTAACCCATCTCAATCATGAGGAAAACACAAAGGTCATTGGATCAACTCAATCCAGGATTTTATTCATGATGTAGAAACCATGGTTGTTGGAGAACTCCTCCTCTGTTGAGCATTGTAATGATGTTGCGACTTCGAGGTGTTACTCAGAAACCTTAGACTGCTAAGGTACTCCTCCTGTCGAGTACTGCGGGTTTGCTGCCTCACGCAGTAGCGCTCCCCTCCACGGGCCTGCCGCCTCACTCAGTAGTGCTCCCCCTAATAGCCAACAAAGGTACTCCTCCTATCGAGTACCACAGTTCTGCTTCCTCACATATTAGCGCTTCTCTGTTATGGGTCTGCCACCTCACATTGTAGTACTCCCCATTAGGCAAGTCAAGTCACTCCGAAACAAATCGGACACGCAGTCATCAGGTCTCCGCTAGCTACTAGGTCTCCATACTCTGTATGCTCATCTCCAAGAGGATCCACTCCATGAGATGGTGGTAAAAACTCCAAGTTTCACTAAGTCCCATGAATAAGTATCTCAAAGGTCCTCCACGTTGTAGGAGTCTCAACGCAACAGATGGCGCGTCAATCGGATGCCCGGTCTGTGCGTTATTTACATTTTTTTCCCGGGGTCCTGGTTGGTTTCGTGTACAAACCAACCTGACCGTAACACAACTATTCCCCTAATACCGATGGGGTATACTCAAAATAACTGTTTCTCAACGATAATACCAGCACCGCTGACGGTTCATCAAACAGACGTCCGGTTTGAATGTTATTGGCTTTTCCGTTCCAAGGGGCCTATTGGTATCTAAGATAAAAGAACCCGACTGTACTCCAACTGTGTACAAACATCAAGTGGAGAATGCCCAAATTACCATCTCATTAAAAGGAATCCAAATTAGTTGACGTCAGATCAATCGAATGTCCGGTCTTTAAATTATAAGTGTTTCTACTCCGAGGGCCCGTTTGGTTTCGGGATCGATCCAACCCTGTCATACACAAAATTCACCATAACCTTGAGTTTAATATAGAAAAATGATCGTCTCGACCCAAGGATTCCTACGCAACTAATGGTGTGTCGATCGGAGTTATGTAGCTCAAGTTATGGGCGATTAACCTAAAACGGTCCAAAGAGGGGGTCTCAGTCTGATCCGACCCGGCCCAACCCACCCTAGGTCTGCCAGAACTGGGTCGACCCATCCTGGGTCCAGCCCAGCAGGGCGCGGCCCGGCCAGGCTGGCCAAGGGGGGGGGGGGGTTACGTGAAACGGCGTTGCCAGGCTTGCGCCGCCCTGTAATAACGGATCTCGCGCGGCGTGGGATTCATTCCACGCCGCCCCAGCCGGTGTCGCGGCGGTCTTCTGCCAAAGGTGCACTAGGGAGCCGGCGACCTGCGTTGCCGTGATGTTCCGTGGGCCACCAGAGTCATTCGGGTGGTCCATTTTAGCTCTCTTCTGTGCCTAGGGCCTCCTCGGGTCCCACTCTACACTGTGACAACCCCAAATCAATGTTTCCCTTCCCTTCATCCATCTCCAAACAATCCGGGCATCACAAACAAGTTGGCGGTGGGTCTGGACTTGTTCGTTAGCCTATACCCACCGTGTTAGTGGTTCAAATAATCACCCAAAAATTAAACATCCCTGTATGCAGGTATAAATCACATAAATGAAATTATACAAAATCCCCTACATCGAAAATTGACATCGCACATCGTCGAGCCCTGAAAAATTAGCATCGTCGTAGTTGGGCATCATGGAAGAACGGTGTTGTCCCACCAACGTTAGAGGGGGAGTCATTGTCGTAGGTGACTCCTCTCACGAGTGGTGTCTTCTCCCTTGACGTGGGGGAAGATTAAGGTAGGGGAAGTCATGGAGTGTTCTTCTCTGAAAGAGTGTGATGTTCTTCGAGGGAGGTGTTCTTCGTCGGGAGAAGAACACTTTTTCTCTTCTAATTCTCTAGAGCTTCCCAAATTTTCCCCAACATAACAAATGCCTCCCAAAATAATAGCTAATACTATTATTCTATTCACACACCAATTACAAAAATCAAACACTCTAATTAATTAATTGGAGATTCCCATTTAATTAATTAAAATGTTTAGTCAATCTTAATGATGGGGAAGTGGAGAGGCTCCACTTATTAAATGAGGGGGAGTTAACTTATTAATTAAAGGTGGTTTATGGAAGATGAGTGGAGTTATAGAGAGATGAAAGGTTAGGGCTTGTGTGGGACCCACCTCACAAATATCCTCTCATGAGAGGTTATGTGGGTGTGGGCCCCACCAATATCTTCCCCATGTAGGATTTAACTACCCTAGATAAATAAAATTGTTTGCAACAATTTTAATTACTTTTTTATTAAACCCCAATAATTAACTTTCTACCCGCATAAAATGCAAATGCGGTAAAGTTCCATTTAAGCGAATACCGGCGCTGCGAGTTCATCAGTGTCCTCAGATTTTAATTCTGACCACCGGCTCAAAATATTGAAAAACTCGCACGTATGTTTACTGAATGTACCCGGACAAAACTTCATAAATTGATTCTGGGTACACCGAGCCTCCGAATGAAGTGCCGTCAAAAACCGCAGACTCGTAAAATTCCAAAGTATTTATGAAAAAAAATTCCTTGAAATTTCCGGGTGTTTACATTACTCCCACCTCAGGGCTTTACATCCCCATAACACTACAACACACACTAGGGAAATAAATGGGGGTAATGTACATGCATCAGAGCCTCCCACTCCCAAGTGCTCTCCTATAGGTCCTCGTGCTACCAGCAAATGCGCACCAGAGGAATCGAACGCCGACGTAGGACCCGCTCCTATCAATCCTCGATCTGCACCGGGACCTCCAAGAGTGTCACCCCATCATATATGTCCAGCTCCCCATGGTCGATGATGTGGGATGAGTCATGCATGTATCTCCTCAGCTGAGATACGTGGACGACATCATGCACCCTGCGCAACTGAGGTGGAAGGGCCAGGTGGTAAGACACCTCCCCTACTCTACTGAGGACCTAGAAATGTCCGATGAAACACTGAGATAACTTTTCACCCCAGCCAAATCTCCGTAGACCTCGTCTAGGTGAGACTCGTAGAAAGACGTGGTCGCCATCCTCGATCTGCATTGGTCTCCATATCCTATCACCATAGGACATCTATCTTCTCTGTGTAGTCCTCATCCACTCCTGGATGATATGCACCTTCTCTGTCGTAGCCTGAACTATCTCTGGTCCTACAAGTTCTAACTCCCAAGGGTCCGTCCAGCATAGAGGTGATCTGCAAGGTTAGCCATAAAGTGCCTTGTAAGGGGCCATCCCGATGGTGGGGTGGTAGCTATTGTTTTATGCAAACTACACCAAGGGTATGTGATCCTCTCAGCTGCGAACAAATTCAAGGACACATGCATGAAGCATTTCCTGAGAGTCGGAATGGTCCTCTCAGTCTGACCGTCCATCTAAGGATTGAAGGTGGTGCTCAGATGTAGCTGTGTCCGAAAAGCCACATGTACCCCTTCCATAGCCGGGAAGTGAATCGAGCATAACTATTAGAGACGATAGTGGATATAACACCATGAAGTTGTACAATATCTTGAACGTAGTGGCTTCCCATGCTCTCTACTGAGCCTTGCTCTCTGATCGGTAGGAAGTGGGCTGACTTGGTGAGTCGGTCGACGATCACCCAGATTGAGCCATGTCCTCTAGATGTATGTGGAAGCCCCATCATTGAATCAATGGATATCTCATCCCACTTACACTTTGAGACCACTAAGTGTTGTACCAAGACTGCTGGTATCTAGTGCTCTGCCTTCACATGCTGACAAGTGAGGCACCGTGATACAAACTCTGCTACAACCTTCTTTATACCCAGCCACCAAAGCTGCCATCCGTGGTCCTAATACATCTTCACCACTCCTAGATGTACCTCTAGAGGGGAAGTGTGGAACACCCTTAGCACCTCCTCCTATAGTGAAACTGGTACCATAGTATATCCTACAAGATCTTCTAAGATTTCACCTTTGCAGAAAAGAGAAATCAGGTCTCATCCCCTGGATGAACCACACCCATTTCCTAATACAGTTTATCATGATATGAATGGTCCAAATTCATGCCATGGATGACGTCATAAGGCATAGACGATACTACTAAGAGATCCAATGGTTAATCTCACCTCCAAGGGTTGAGTCACACTGTCGGCATCAGTGTGTGGACACTGGGTCTCGTTCTGTAGGAATCTCATACATGAGGGTCCAGTCAACTGTTTTTACTGGAACCTTTCAGAATCAATCACACAAAAATGTAGGAAAGAAAACGTCACAAGGAAAAGTGTCTTTCATTACTGTATCTCAATGTACAAATACACAAAACATCCACAAACAACAACATCATCGGAGATAAAAGCATCCTAAACAAAGGCCTCCATGACTAGAGATAGTCCAGCTCCTATCCGCCTGCTGCTTGACCAGCTCCTCTGCCATGTTAACCTACTCCTGGCGGACCTCCACGGTCGAACCACTGCCTGTGCCTAGAATTCTCCTTTACTACATGCTACTCATTTTTAGGAAATTTCAGGTAGCCTCGAGCCATGTGACCCTACCCTTCGCATGCATAACACTTCATCCTCCTTGTATAGATGGATCTGTTTCGTGGACCTTGTAAAACCAAACCAATATCTTGAGGTCGCCCACTTATTGTCCTCGTCCACTTGGACTTCTATGTCATCTGTCTACTGTCGGCACCAAAAGTCTCCACTGCTGTCAGAAAGTCCTACAGAATGAGAAGTAGCTCTTGATCCCATACAGAGTGTAGAGTTTCTACTACAAACTCCACACTGAAAACACCCTCAATGTCTTCCTATGTGAGGGTCTCCTTATCGTAAAACTGGAGCATCAGGATCCACCACATCTCAGATGCTCCTTGAAATAGACTAACAGCTAGGTACACCATCAAGTCAGCAGGTGTCCCAACTGTGTGGAAAACTCATGCTACAACCTCTATTCAGTACCCGGCCGTCTGAAAATCTGTCTTTCCTTGAAAACTCAGAGGCCACTATCGTAGGAACCCGTGAAACATGCTCATGTGGTGCACACCCTCTTCTGCTAGGGCTGGTGGAAACGGTATCCCAAAAGTTATTAGTACCACTTGTGTCTCTGCTGTGATAGGGCCCTATAACGTGGCTTCACTACTCAATGGGATACCATCACGATCTCCACTCAGAACCCACATTGACTGACTGTGTGAAGTCATCATGAAAAAGAAACAGGTGTTCCACAATCTAAATATTATACCTAGTGGGGAGGTGGATCTTTATCAGCCGATTCAAGATCACCTTATGATAAGGATCGAATGGGTTCTAGGTTGTCATCAAGCCCTTGTTTATCGTGCCTATCCCAGATTGTGTTCTTTCTGCCACAATTATGGACATTCTTTGCAGGTGTGTCGTAAAACTCTCATGAAGGGCATCAATCCTCTGGGGGTTCCTAGGCCCGAGGATCAGCACCCCCATGCTCGTATCCCTGATTCCAAGGGGAATGATCAGGGGAAAGGTGTGGAAAATGATCTCCCAGATAAGATAACAGAGGCTTCCTCTTCCAAGCATTTCTCTAACGATGAGGAGTGTCCTCCCCTCAGTAGCGCTCTGGTTCCTGTCATTCGAGGCATGGGCGAGGATCCAGTGGCTCAGTTCCCGGAGGAGGGATCACTTCTCATGTGGATGACTCTCAGAAATACAATGCTCGTCTGGCTTCCATCACAAATCTTCATCTCAGAAATCTCAGTGATGGAGCATGACTCCAGTGAGCAGGTGGTCTTTCAGCCTTCCTTGTCTAGGGAACTCTACCTTCTGCCTTCAATTGAGAAGGAAGTGGTGACTTCTCCCCCATCCTTGCCAACACCTTACAATTCTCTAACTTCTCCGCATTCTCATCCAGTATCTATGTTGGATCAGAGCAGGCGAGAAGGACATTGTTCTGTGTCTCCAGAATCCACTTGCATGGTCCTGTTCGAAGGTGGTGATTCTCCTGTGGCAATCTCATCGCAGGTGAATTATGGTGTTAAAACTCGTTCTAAATCCAATATTGGGGCGGGTGACACTACAATCTTGTCTCATCATGTCAAGGTCCAGGAGTCTGGGGCCAAAGCCAGGCATGCTCGAATCAATGTTTAAATCCTTAATATGGAATGCATGTGGTCTTGGTGCCAGGGCAAAGTTATATTTCATTTGCAATGAATTATGTAATAGGAATGTTTCTTTGGTGGTTATTCTGGAACCAAAACAATCTTCTAGAAAAATTTAGGAGTATTCCCAGAGTCTTATGGTCCGGGGTTTTATGCATGGGGATCCCCCGAACTCTAAAATATGGTTTTTTGGAAGGATCACATCAAAGTTGAACTTCTGAGTGCCTCAGATCAGTTTCTGACTGCTAAGATTTTTGTTGGGAATCAAGTGTTTCTCTTTTCCTTTATCTATGCCACGTTCAATGCCCAGAACAAAGAGGCATTATAGAGTGTTTTAGAAGGTGTTAATCCAGTAGATGATCCATGGGTTGTTGGAGGGGATTTCAACATCATTGCATGTTCAGAGGAGAAGAAAGGCTGTGGCGATTTTCCTAGGAATGCCAGTCAGGCTTTTGTGTCCTTCATGGTAAGGAATGGTCTTCTGGATATGGGATATGAGGGTAGTAATTTCACTTGGTGTAATAAACAATGGGGAGGGAGGCGCACTTATTTTCGGCTTGATCGGTGCCTTATGAACGGAGCTTCAATTTCAATGTTTTCGGATTCCAACATGGTTCATTTGGTGCATTGTCTTTCTGATCATTCTCTGCTCATACTATCCTTAAGTGGAGTGTCTCCATGGGATGACCATGCTATTTTTCCAGAACATGGATGGAGGAACTAGGTTTCTCCGAGGTGGTCAGTGAAGCTTGGGACTTGCAGTGTCAGGGGAACCCATGGACCAACCTTCATAATAATCGTAGGCGACTCAAAATGCTTCTTTGCGCCTGGAGAAAGAAGATTCCTGTACGTGACCAGGACTTGGCCAAGATCAGTTTGGAGGTGGAATGCATAGAAAATTTCATGGATTAGTAATGGGATGAGTCCGTGTTTAGAGTGCTTAGAATTAAAAATGATAATCTCGCTGATTGTCTTCAGAAATAGGAACGAGGGGTTAGAGAACGTGCACAGGTTAAATGGATTAGTGAGGGGGACCGGAACTCTGGCTACTTCCATGTGTGTATTAGAGAACATAGGTGTGTGCAGCGGCCTAACATTCACAGGGATGATGGATCTTATTCCAATGATCGTGAAGAGGTAGGGGCCATGATTATTGGAGTTGTTCATTCATTACTGGCAGCTCCAATTGCTGGGATGGTTTGGGGGTACCCAAGAGGTATGGCTGAGATTTTTGATGGAATTCCAGGTAGTGTTTCAGAAGACATGGATGAGGGCATGTGAAGAACCCCGGATGAGGATGAACTGCGGGAGACTTTTTGGACCTTGAATCCAGACAGCGCACCAGGGCCTGATGGATTTCCTGGATCCTTTTACTAGCAGAATTGGGACATTGTTGAAGGGGATCTGGTGCATGCTGTTCATGATTTCTTTCAGGGTGGAGATCTGCAGCGCATCGCATGCACTTCAAAGATGGTTCTTTTACCCAAGGTGTGTAATACTTAGTCCATCGATCAGTATCGGCCCATCAATATGTGTAACATACCATATAATATTCTTGCTTGTATACTCAACAAAAGGTTACCTATTCACTTGGATGCATGGTTGAATCCGGAACAACATGGTTTTATTAAAGGGTGGTCAATTCATGGTGCGATAAGAATGGTTCATGAAATGGTATGTGGCATTAAAAATAAGTCCTTTGAAGGAAATTTGGTGGTTAAATTAGATATGAGAAAGGATTACAATAGGTTGGAATGGGGATTTGTTCTCCGGGTCTTGGCTTTCATGGGGTTCTCCAATTGGACTAGGGGACTTCTTTTCCATTGCGTCAGCTCAGTGTGGATTGTAATGACATTTATCGGTATGCAGTTTGGGTTCATCAAGGCATGTCGAGGTCTTAGGCAATGGGATACTTTGTCCCCCACTCTTTTCATTATCTCCCAAAATGCTCTCAACTGCTATATTAATCAGGGTCTCAACACTGGGAAAATTAGACCTAATCATAACAAGAGTGGCACAAGGAGTATTACAAAAATGATGTTTGCAGATGACACAATTATATTTATCAATGGCAGTAGAATGTCAGTGCAAGGGATGAATGAGATTCTAGAAGAATACTGCAAGTGGAGTGGGCAAGTGGTGAACAAAGATAAAAGTCTTTTCTTTACATCCAGGAGTATATCAGTGAGGAGGGAGAGGGAATTGGGTGATAGCTTGTGCATGGGCAGAGGGTCATTTCCCATGGAGTACCTTGGGGACCTGATTAGTCCTTTCTCCCTAAGGGTGAATCATTTTGACGAGCTCATAAGCAGAATTATGGGGCACATCTATAACTAGAAAAACAGATTTCTATCCTTTAGAGGTTGAATAACACTTGTTAACAGTGTATTAGTTTCCATTACCATGCACATTCTTTCCACCCTGAAGGTCCCGATGAGTGTGATTACTAACCTGGAGAGGATTATGCTGTCCTTTATCTGGGATGGGTAGATGGAAGGAAAAAATCATTGGGCTTCGGGGAAATGGCTGGCAAGGCCTTTATCTGAAGGCGACATTAATTTGAGGAGTGTCTCTGCAACCATGAAAGGGATTCATGAAAAGCTAGCGTGGGAGGCTTTGGAAGGTCGATCTCTTTGGGGCAGAACAATGCAGTATATTTATGGAATGAATATGAATAATCAGAGAATTAATTCTACAAGGATATGTAAACTGATTTCTCCATACATGGAGACCTTGTATCACCACTCTCGGTGTCTTGTGGGAAGAGGGAATATTAATATCTGGAAGAAGGATTGAGGGGTGGGCATGCTGTGGTTCCCAGGATGTCCCCCTCCAGATATGTCCTTTTTTGAGGCAAGCTGCCATCCCAGGTTTTTACAAGCGGTTCTTGATGAGAGTCAGCTAGGCATTTTCAGCAACATAGTCATGAGTGAGGATCATGACAGACTTATTTTAACTTCTTCTACGTCGGGTGGTTTCTCCACCAAGGATTTTAATCGTGCAACAAGGAACATATCGAATGAAGATCTTTGGGGGGAGACTCTATAGTGCAAGGAGGTTCCATCCATATATAATTTTCTACTGTGGAGTGTGAGGAATAAAGCCCTGCCTATGGATGATAATCTGCAACGTATAGGAGTAAAGATGGCTTCCAGGTGTTGGTGATGCAGGTCTCCCAAATCTGAATCAGTGGGACACCTCTTTTATGATAGTGAATGGTATAGAGGGGTGTGGCAGGATTTTGGAAACTTCTTTGGTTGGGATGGGTATGATGGGGGGAATTATAACTACCTAATTTCATGGTTTAGGGATGCTGGTACATAGGGGGATGAGAGGAAAGAAAGGGTGATCTTTCTAATGGAGGGGTGATGGATAATATGGAAATCCAAGAATGAGTATAGCCACAAAAACATTGCTGGAACTCAGGAGAGTATGGTCTTAAAAGTGAATAATACTAATCGGGATTTGATATGGCTGAGCCTGGAGTGCCAATCTGCTCCGTCTATGAGCGCTGCTATGTTGAACTAGGGCTGCGACAACCAGACCAGGAGCTTGGGACAGGGTTGATGGGTTCGCTGGAGAGTTCCCAGCCAGGGGATGAAGCTAAATACAGATGGTTTGCTGCTTGCTGGGGAGATGTATAGGGGCGTCATTGTCAGAGGTCGTGAGGGGTCAGTTCTTACAGCTTTCACGGCATCTTATGGTAGAGGAGATGTGCTGCAGGTGGAGGCATTGGCCATGGTTACGGGACTGGAGGTATGAAAACAATGGCAGATTATTCTGATGATGGTGGAGACAGACTCTATGATCTTGTACAAAGCGTTGCTTGGTCAAGGATTTTTCCTTGGAATATTGTTTATATTGTCAGGAGGGGTAAGATGTTAATGTGGAACCAGAAGTAGATCTCTCATAAGTGGAGGGAAGGGAATATGGTGGCCAATTTTAGGGCGTCGATGGAACCTGCAAATCGAAGTATGGTTTCTTCTTTAACTTGGGATCTTTTCCGAACGAGGGGATGATATTTTTTACTGATGATTCTATGGGTATGCATTACATTAGACCACCGTGAGCAATGTATTCCGGGATTGTTTCAAATTAATAAAAAGTTTATTTTCAGTCAGATGACCTGGTTTGAGCTGACATAGAAGAAAACTTTTGATACACACATGCAATTAGTGTTTTTGTGCACTAAGTCAGAAATCCGAAGTCAGGGTCCTAGTGTACGGATATATCGGCCGCCTGACCAAATATGGACTCCCTAAACTGAAAACCACACTCGGTACTCTTACAACTATTGCTTGATAGAAAGAAAGATCAGAGTCCATAGTTCGGCGGTAGAACCGAATCTTTTGATACTAATTTTTCACAACCCATCCCCTAGGGCCCACGTCGTGAATACCCCAAACCCGTGTTCTATAGGCTAGGGGATGGCGACTAGTACCAAAAGTGTAATTCCATAGAACTAGGATGGTATTGCCTTTATGAAACGTAAACACACACAACCAGAGTACAAGCAGAATCAAACACTATGAAAAGCTGTATAACAAGAATGTTGAAAGTACAAAGGGTCCAGAAATACAAGACCAACAAAAAGGTACAACTTCAACTGAATGAAATTACAAATGAAAAGAAAAACAACTGAATGGTGAAAGCAGCACCTGGATTGTCCTCCGGGTTCCTACCTGAAGAGTTGGTATAGATGTCCTCCTCAGCACTTCATGTCAATCGGTCTACTATGTGTGTCATCACGTCGAGTAGTCCACCTCTAGGTATCATCCTATCCTTGCACTCTCGGCCTCTATCTGTGTTGTCTGTCGTCTACATCCAACACAACGAGGTGCGGGCATAGCCCGTGCAGGGGTGAGTATAACGATACTCAGTAGGGACCCCGAGACCCTCTAAGTCTCAAAAAAACCAAAAAAGAAAAACCAAAAAGTATGTTTTCAACATATTACCATTAAATAGATATATGAAAAAACATATACCTAAGTTATCAAGTAACCCATCTCAATGATGAGGAAAACACAATGGTCATTGACTCAACTCAAACCAGGATTTTATTCATGATTTCAAAACCATGGCCTCTGTAGAACTCCTCCTATGTCGAGCACAGTAATCCTGTCATGACTCCGAGGTGTTACTCAATATCCTTAGACTATTTAGGTACTCCTCTTGTCGAGTACCGCAGGTCTGCCACCTCACGCAGAAGTGCTCCCCGCCACGGGTCTGCCGCCTCACTCATTAGTGCTCCGCCTAATAGCCTACAGAGGTAATCCTCATGTGGAGTACTACGGGTCTGCCGCATCACATAGTAGTTCACCTCTTCCATGGTTCTGGAACCTCACATAGTAGTGCTCCCCACTGGGTTAGTCAAGTCACTCCGAAACAAATCAGACAAGCACTCATCACATCTCAACCAGCTACTAGGTCACCATACTCCGTGTTCTCATCTCTGGGAGGATCCGCTCCATGATCTATTGTTCGATACACCAAGTGTCGTGAAGTCCCACTAGGAATTATCTCAAAGGTCTGCCACCTCATATGGGTATCAACGCAATAGACGGTGCGTCAATCGGACGCCTGGTCTGTGAGTTACTATCCTTTTTGTAACGGGGGCCCGGTTGGTTTCATGTACGAACCAAACTGAATGTAACTCAACTATACCCTAAACACCCATGGGATATACTCAAAGGTACCGTTGAGTTTCTCAACCATAATACCAATGCCATTGATGGTTCGTCAAACGGACGTCCGATCTGAGAGTTATTGAATTTTCGGTTCCAGGGGCATGGTTGTTTTCTATGCTAAACCAAACCGACCGTACTCTAACTGCATCCAATACTCATGTTGATTATTCCAAAAGAAACATCTCATCAATTTTAATCCGATGTAGTTGATGACACATCAAATGGATTTTTGGTTCTTATGTTATAAGTGTTTCGGCTCCGAGGGCCCGGTTAGTTTCAGATTCGAACCAACCCGGCCATACCCAAAATTCGCGAAAACCTTGAGTGAAATATAATGAAACAACCGCCTCGATCCATGGATTCCTATGAAACTGAATGTGTGACGATCACATGTCTATAGTTCATTTTATGGGCGATTAATCAAAAACAGTCTGAATAGGGGGTCTGGGCCTGGTCGGACCTGATCCGACCCACCCTGGGTCGACCCGACCTGGGTCCGGGTTCGGCACATCCCGTGGCCAACCTCAGCCCTTCCGGGTCGGTCTAGCGGTGGTGTGGTGGGGGGGAGGGGGTAGTTTCGTGAAAATGCGGTGCCAGGATGGCGCCGCCCTGTCATCCTAGATCTCGCGCGGTGCGGGATCCGCGCCACGTCGCTGCGGTCGGTGCTGCGACGGTCTTCTGCCGATGGCACACTAGGGCACTGCCACCTCCGGTCGACGGCGCCACTGTGATGTTCTGCAGGCCACCAGAGTCATTTGGGTGGTCCGTTTAAGTCTCATATCCACCTACGGCCTCCTCGGGTCCCGCTCTACACAGTGACGGCCCCAAATCAATGTTTCCCTTCCGTTCATCCATTGTCAAACAGTTCGCGCAAGACAAACAAGTTGGTGGTGGGTCCGGACTTGTTCGTTAGCACGTACCCACCGCGTTAGTGGTTTAAATAATCACCCAAAAAATAAAAACCCATGTTAGAGGATATAAATCACACAAATGAAATTATAAAAAATCCCCCTACCTCAAAAATTGACATCGCATGTCATCGAGCTTCATAAAACTGGCTTCACGGTAGTCGGGTGTCACATATGATTGGTGTCGTCCCACTAATGTTGGAGGAGGAGTCATTATCATAGGTGATTCCTCTCGCGAGCGGTGTCTTCTCCCTTGACGCATAGGAATAAAAAGGTAGGAGAAGTCATGGAGAATTTTTCATTGAGAGAGTCACTACTGGATCGATGATCTTTCCCAACACTTCTATACCAACGGTTTGTAAAAACCGTTGGTATAGCTACCATTTCCCAACGGTTCACCAAAACCGTTGGGAAAGGGTCTTATTTCCGTCCCCTTTCCCAATGGTTCATCAAACCCGTTGGGAAAGAGTCCTCTTTCCCAACGGTTCACCAAAACCGTTGGGAAAGGGTCTTATTTCCCTCCTCTTTCCCAACGGTTCATCAAAACCGTTGGGAAAGGGTCTTCTTTCCCTCCTCTTTCCCAACGGTTCATCAAAACCGTTGGGAAAGAGTCCTCTTTCCCAACGGTTCACCAAAACCGTTGGGAAAGGGAGGGGGAAAATCAACCTTTGGCCAACATAGATTTCAAGCCACCCAAACCTATCCCAACGGTTTTAAAAACCGTTGGGAAAGGGTTATCCCTCCCAAACCTATCCCAATGGTTTCTAAAACCGTTGGGAAAGGGCTATCCCAACGGTTTTGAAAACCGTTGGGATAGGTTCTTTAATTTTTTTCCAGATCTACTAACCGAGAACATTATATGAATCAAAATTTTAAATAATTATGATAATACATATATATATTTATGAAATTATGTTTACAAAGTGATGTTAGCTTAGTGGTTAAGTCGTTCGATTATAAACGAGGGGTCCTGGGATCAAATCCCAGCGGATGTTTTATTTTTGGATTTTATATACCAACGGTTCCATTACCGTTTGTATAGATTTCGTATTACCTATACCAACGGTTTCCAAAATCGTTGATATAGGTCTATACCAACGGTTTTTGGAAAACCGTTGGTATAGACCTATCCCAACGGCTTACTTGGCTACGGTTCTCCAAACCGTTGGTATAGGCTATACCAACGGTTTGGAGGCCTATACCAACGGTTCCAAACCGTTGGTAAAGGTTAGTTTTCCAGTAGTGAGTATGATGTTCTTCGATGGAGGTGTTCTTCATCGGGAGAAGAACACTTTTCTTTTCTAATTCTCTAAAGCTTCCCATGTTTTCCCCCACACAACAAATGACTCCCAAAATAACAGCTAATGCTATTTTTTTATTCACACACCCATTACAAGAATAAAACACTCTAATTAATTAATTGGAGTGTCCCATTTAATTAATTAAAATTTGTTGGCAATCGTAATGGAAGGGAAGGGGACAGGCTCCTGTTATTAAATGAGTGGGAGTTAACAAATTAATTAAAGGGGGTTTAAAGTAGTTGAGTGGAGTTAAGGGGAGTTGAAAGGTTAGGGCTCGTGTGGGCCCCACTTCACAAATATCCTCTCATGAGAGGTTATGTTGGTGTGGGACCAACTAGAAACTTCCCCATGTATGATTTAAGTACCCAAGATAAATAAAATTGTTCACAACAATTTTATTTTACTTTTGTATTAAACCCCAAAACTAACTTTCAACTCGCATTAAATGCAACTATGGTAATGGTCCCTTTAAGTGAACATCATCACTGCGAGTTCATCAGTGTCCTCATATTTCAATTCTGAGCACCGGTTCAAAAGATACAAAAACCCGCATGTACATTTTCTGAACGTACCTGAAAAAAACATTAGAAATTGATTCCAGGCACACCGGGCCTCGGAATCAAGTGCCGTCAGAAACCACAGACTCGTAAAATTCCAAAGTATTTAAGAAATAGTTTTCCATGAAATTTCCAAGTCTTTATATATGTAATTAAGAATCTTTTTTGCACATTATAAATAGTAATGACGGCTATTATCTTTAATTATCATGATTAATTAGTAATCGAGTAGTTAAGGGTAACAAAATAATATCATAATAATACAAATTTACCCATCCATGTGTCTTAATGCTATTTTTTGAGTTATGGACGACCATGGGATGCCTTGTGACAACTTTGGGACCCCATGGAATCACATTATTGTGATAGTGACCATTTATCATATTATTTTTTAATGAATGGAAAATATAACCAAAGTATGTATCACCTTTGTAAAACAATTTTAGTTTGGTTCATATAAATGATATCTTTGCCTATAAATATTCATTTTAAAGATAAAAATATTTACTACATCATGGTATTTTTTTTATAATTTTTAGACATTAAATAAATAAATTTATTTAAGACAACATGATGTTGTATTGTTTACCTCATTAATGAAGGATTTAAATAAAAGGAAAAGATAATGTAAAATCTAAGACATACAGTTGTCTAAAACCTATTTTATGGGTTTATTTAAAACCCTTATTACCTTATCCTAGAAATATATCATTTTTGGACCTTAAAAATCGGAAAACTATTTTATAATAAAGTAACATTTCAATACCTTTCTAATGTGACTCTCCTCCCTCTTATAAATGGTCCCCAACTCTACCCGCTTACTCACACCTCTTAAACCATTGGCTCATCCAACATCTTCTCATATTATCTCTTAAAATATCTCTCTTACTCCTAGAAGCCTCACTTTGGGCATAAGTCTTTCCATGTAAGCCTTTGTCTAAAATCAAAAAGAGTTACCTGATTTAAAGGTAATGTCTTCTCTTATATTCTTTTGATTTATTTTGCTTCTCCAACCACCTAAAATCATTTTATTCCTTTCTTTTGTAACAACACAAGTATCTTTAATATACTAGGATAGTTTTATGAAAAGTATTAGAGATAAAATTATACACACCTCCATCTAATGGGTAAAGAACATACTATATCTGTGGACGTGGAACTACTGCCTCATGAAACAATGATTGTTCAATTATCTCCAACCACATCTCATGGTGGCCATTACGATGTCACTGTATTTATATATGATATATATTATTTTTATTTTTTTCCTTATTCCTCTGTATTTTTATTTTATGGTATACATTTATGTATTCCATGATAGGTAAAAAGGATAATTTCATTTTTGGAAGTGCGGACTACCGCCCCCTCAAAGTGATATGACTCGTTCATGCCATATGTGGAACATATAAAGGATAGAATTTATGAAGTTAAGTAACATATATAACATATATATTATAATTTAATTATAATATACCTATGTATCATTATGTTTTCATTCAATTAAAGTATGAAATAGAAATGAAAGTACCGTTCATGTGTACGTACGACTTACCGTCTCCGTGAACGAGGAATTTCATTTCATATCTCCAAATGTTATGTACTATAATAATTACATATATATAATGGATATATATTATATTTATTAATTATAACTAATTAATATCATTATGGATTTAATGATCTTGGGACCACATGAACATCATGTAATTATAAGAAGTCCATTTTTTGACTCATGTACCGAACATCGACAAAAACGTCTGCTATGAACTCACGTAATTAACATATTATTATAACATTATAATACTTGATATGAAATGAATAATAATGTAGGTACATAAGTAATTATAAATTTACCAATTTTTATTATTCAAAAATATAAATAAACGAACAAGACATGTCAGACATGAGTTAAGGGATCCTACATCTCTCTTTCTTTTTAAGTACTCTCTTTTATGTCATTCTTTTTATGATCCACATTCATATGTTGGGGGATGTTATTTTACATTCCTCTTACTATAATTTGTATGTTAATATGATTATTGAACTTATCTGATCTCATCAATCCATTTTTGGAAGTTTTAAGTGGTGCTGAAAGGCTGTGGAATATTCATAAGGGATTTCTTATCTAACTATTAATTCCATGAGATTTCTATTGTTCAGCACATATTTGTTTCACGTGGTGTATTGTGTACTGATATTTAATATATATTATCATTATTCTATTTATATTAATGGTATTATTCTATTCATTAGGTGTTTATTATCTTTTGGTCAAACGGCTTGATTGATTACATCGAGGTAAGGTGTTTTTATCTCACTTTTTATTCCCGTGAGATTCATGCCATATTTGACACTACCTCATTTGAGTGGTGTATGTACTACCCATTATTCTATTATTTCAGTAACATACATCCATTTATGGGTATTTACATCAACATTTTATGGTCCTTCTTTCATGGTTTGTATGTTTCGTAGGTTACCAAATCGGTAATGGAACCTTTCACCCTCTTCTTTTAAAAAGGATTATTTTTGTTATGCCTTTTAATTCAAATCTTCTTATGTTGGGATATGTTTTTATATATCCTTATTAATGTAAATATTATGTCCAAGTGATGATATACCCTTTTTATCTATTATCAAATCATTTTTTGAACATTAAAGTGATGTTGTTAGGCTGTCAAATTTCTGCAAGGGAACTTCTTTAAATAATTTCAATTCTTTGGGATAAACCTCTACTTATTGATTATGTCATGATATGAATATGTTTGAATGAAATATTATTTTTTACACTTAATATTTATATATATTGTGTGTATTTATATTTACCACACATAATTATGTCATTGATTTATCCTTAAACTAAGGATATCGTCTTTGTAATGGACTTCATCTCAATATCCTTTAATTGAGGCATATTTTGTTTTATACACAACTTTATTTTATATGGTGTATAAACCCCTTTGACTTTGACTTTTATTCAAAAGGAATCTGTTCACTATGAAGCATTTTAATAAATGAAAAAAAATTATGTTTCTTTTTAACGTACGTGGTGACAACGACCTTTCTACCGCCACGAGTATTATTTGATATTTGTATTCTTTAACAAGTCAAAAGGTTTTTAAAAGGAAAATAAATAACATATACTCTTTTATGTACTTTTTTATTGAAAATTGTTTTGAGAATTTATTTTTTCTGTCAATATATTGTGATTGAAATGTGGAAATGTTTTCATTCCTTTATATTTGTTGTATCTGTTATGCTTTTATAATGGTACTTGGATATTTGACCAGTGGTTACCTGATAAACCAAATAATAAGTGGTGCCTAGAAAACTAGGATTATTGGTAACGTTATAACCTCCAATGCATTGTGTATGGAATTCGGCCGTATGGCTATTCCATTTAGTGACATGAGTGGAAGTCGTCCGTATGATTATTCTATTTAAGTATGTTTATTTTTGAAGTAACATTTATATGTTAAGTGTTCTTTATATGGGGTTTATGGTGATATTTTTGTTAAAAAAGAGTAAGAAAAGATCTTATATTTAGTGAAGAGTATTTACTATTTCATAAAGGTGAAAAAAATTACTTTTCATAAATTATTCATGATCTACCTGTTGTTTTGAAAAAATAACAGTTTACCTTCTTTGTGTATCTATTACTGAGTTTTTATGCTCATCCCATGTTTTTGACATGTTTTTCACAGGATATAAATTTGAATAGGGTCAAGGATATGATCAAGGAAATTTCATGTTGTCTAGTAAATGGAACTAGATATGTTTCTTTTTAAAGAAATTATTTTATAGAAAAAATGGAAACTGAGTAAAAGTGTCTACTTTGTAATCTTTGAGATGTAATAGTTTTTTCCTAATTTTCTAAAAATATAAACCTGAAAATATCCTCAATATGAATTATGTATTTAATTCATGATTATGTAATGTTTTAAGGCCGTGTCCTTATAGTTGGTATCAAGGGTTAGTTTAGATTACTTTATAGGTTAGGTTATTCTTTAGGCATAAGTCACATTGCAATAATGGTTAGGATTTCAGAAAGCGTCATAGTTGTAGATAAAGTGAATGAGTTTAAGATAACATGAAAATGTATATCGTATTATTTACCCTCCTCAAAAGATATTATATGATGATTCTATTGATATAATCACACTAACCATTTTGGTTTTAGTAAATGGCTGGATCTAGCAGGCACCAATGTAACAATGGATGTGAAGACAACTATGACAATCTTCCGAAAGAACAACTGAATGATATGGGAGCTGCAATGAGAACTCTTGTGGTTATTCTCAACCAACTATCAGAAGTAATTATTAACCACTTGAATCTTTGCGAGTTCTCTAATGCATCATGTACGAGATAACCAACTCGATTTGGAAGTTTAGGTAATAATTATAAACGTAACCATTATGGTTTATATGATACTTACTTGTGAGGTAATTATGGGTTACTATATGTTATGATGGAAAATGAAACGCATGAGATAAAATTGAGTTTAAATTATTCTATGGATATTTTTGAAAATTTTATCACTTTTTGGGGAATGTTTTAAAAAATATATAGTTTTGGAAAAAGGACAACACACAGACCGTGTGAAAACTAGTCGCATCGGACGAAGCTGCAAGAATCGAACCCACAACCAAAGTGAGACAGTGATTTATCACCCACCAATGGACTATGTGAAGTACCTGGTTAGTATGGATAATTATTTTTAGTTATATGATCTTAGGAATCACGAATATGTTGATTTTTGGTTGTCTGTGAGGGATGATATGTGATTAGGTTAATTACTTTTCAATATGAGACTTTACGAGTAACTGATGTTATTTAGATATAAATGTTAAGATTTACCTTTGTGGACTATGTGATTAAGTCCTTCAAAGATTTGGGTTTCAATATTAGTTTGGAGTAATTTGAATAATTTTATGGATAACTGTTTATTGAATGGTCTCTGATGAACTTTGGGTTTTTGGACAAATTTTGGAGATTAAGAGTAGTTTTTATTTTTGTAAAAGATAGTCCTTTTTGTGGATTATCTGATCTTGTACTAACCATTTTGGTTTTGGTATAAAGACATGGGAAATATATAGTTCACTTTTTTGGATTAGGTGATTCACTAGATGTTGATTATAACGCTCTTAATGTGAATAAGTCATCCTAAATACTGATCTTTTGGAGAAAATACGAGTTTGTGTAAGAAATCATGTAAGAGATGAAAGTATAAGTGAAAATTAATTATGTTTCCTTATGATTTAGTTAAGATCATAAATGAATTCCTCAACGAAAAGTATCTTAACACAATAAGGTTTTCTAATAACTTTTCCTACTGGGTAATCAGATACTATTTAACCCATCACATGTTTGTGATTTTTTGGTGGTTAACTTTCTCCTAAACATGTTTTATATCACTCTCCGTCAGAACATGACCCTTTTTCTCTCTTAAATATCCATTTTTTCCTACATGTAATCCTAGTATGGGTTAACTTGGGTGACCTTTGTACTTCTCTTTCTTTCTTTTAAAGTTAAAGTATAATTGACTTCTTTTTCCGATGTGGGGCTTTCGATGAAGTTTCCAATACCAATTTTAAAATTGCGAGGACGCAATTCCTAAAAGGGGGGAAGGATGTAACATCCCAGGTAAATAAAGAATATGTAACTTTTATAGTTATCAGTATTTTTGAATAAAATTTTAATATTACTTTAATGTGAATTCTATGTTCGATGGCATACCCAATACACAAAAACAAGTTTCTTTTAAATCTAACTTTGCACACTAATAATATAATAATATTATTTAAAATTTTAGTTAAAACCTAGATATTGTAATTGAGGGAATGAAAAGAACTAACTAAAAATGATTATATATGTTTTTTAAATATTTTTACATTTATCTAATAAATGTTAGAGGCTTAAAATGTGAATGAATCTAATTTTAAGCATAAATATTCTAATATTTGTTAAAATGTAAACTAACCACCTTTTGATGGAAAAAATGTTTTGAAACTAGTTTTTGTCAATTTTATATGTTATATTTGAAAAAATTAAATCCTTCTTTAAAATCAGGACATCAAAATGTATTTTGGGTAAATTTTTGTTATTTTTCCGATAATTTTCATTTTTTAATGAACAGTGAAAAAATGTTATATTTTATTTCAAAACCCCCATTTAATATAATTTATTTATATGGTTTTGTTTTCTATTTAATTGGGTTTAATATTTAGTTAAAATATATTTTTACCATTAAATCCAATGTTGGTCATTTGAATTAATTTCACTTTGAAATTGGACATAAACAAGTCTCAATCTTTTGAAAGATATTGTTTCTTAAAAACATGCTATTTGTTTTGAATAGAGGAATTAGTTATAAAATTAATTAATTAAACTTCTATGTTTTGAATTTGTTAAATTGGAAATCATTTTTGAAGTTTTAATATCAAATTTACTTTTGATAATGTTTTTGGAATATTTCTGACAAATGTTCATTTTTAATGAATAGTGAAAAATACTGCATTTTGCTTCAAAACTACTTTTTCATCTAATTTAATTATATAGTTATATTGGAATTATAATTATATTTAAAGTTTAATTTAATTATATTTTTATTTCTTAATACAATGTTGTTCATTAGATGTAATTTTACTTTTCAATTAGATGTAAAAACAAGTTAATATTTTGATAAATTTTACTTCATAAAAACATGTCTTTGGTTTTGATATTGAGAATTATTTTTAAATTAATTATTTCCATTTCTGTGTTTAGAATTTGATAAAATGGATTACATATTTTTAACAAGGAGGTCCATGTTATGTAATTGAGACTCTTTTTTTTTGACATTATGAATAGTAACGACGACAATTATCTTTAATTATCGTGATTAATTAGTAATCGGGTAGTTAAGAGTAATAAAATAATATCATAATAATAAAAAATTACCCATCAATGTTTCCTAATTATATTTGATGAGTCTTTTCCAACCCTTATATTCCTTGTGCCAACTTTGGGACCCCATGGAATCCCTTTATTGTGATAGTGACCTTTTATCATATTATTTTTTAACGAAAGGAGAATATAACCAAAGTAGGAATCACCTAAGTAAAAAACATTTAGTATTGTTTATATAAATTATCTCTTTGAATATAAATATTAATGGGAAAGATAAAAATATTTCCTACATTGTGGTATTTTATTTAAAATTTTTAGATGTTTAATATATAAATTTATTTAAGACACCATGTTGATGGATTGATTATCTCATTAATGAAGGATTTAAATAAAATAAATTGATTAGGTAAAATCTAATACTTAAACTTTTGGAAAACCTATTTTATGGGTGTATTTCAAACCCTTATCTCCTTATACTCGAAATATTTCATTTTGGGACCTTTAAAATCTGAAAACTATTTTATAATAATGTTACATTTCCAGACCTTCCAAAAGTGACTCTCCTCCCTCTTATAAAAGGCCCCCACCACTACCCCCTTACCCACACCTCTAAATCCATTGCCTCATCCAAACTCTACTCATATTCTCTCTCCAAATCCCTATCTTACTCCTAGAAGCATCACATTTTACAGAACTCTTTCCAAGGAATCCTTTGGCTAAAATCGAAAAGAGTTACTGGATTTAAAGGTAATGTCTTCCCTTATGTTGTTATGTTTTATTTTGCTTCTCCAACCCCCAAAACTCTTTTTATTCCTTTCTGTTGTAACAACACCAGTATATTAAATATACTTGGATGTTTCTATGATAATTATTCGAGCTAAAATTACACACACCTCTATCTAATGGGTGAAGAACATATTGTTTCTGTGGACAACGAACTACAGCCTCACGAAACGATGATTGTTCAACTATCTCCTACCACTTCTCCTGGTGGCCATTAATATGTCACCGTATTTATATATGATATATATTATGTTTATTTTTTCCTTATCCCTCTTTATTTTTCTTTTATTGCATACCTTTATGGTTTCCATGACAGGTAAAGGTGATAATTGCATTTTAGGAAGTGTGGACTACATCCCCCTCAATGTGATATGACTCGTTCATGCCATACGTTGAATGTATAAAGGATATAATTTATGAACATAGGTAACATATATTACATATATATTATACTTTATTTATAATATACCTATGTAACATTATGTTTTCATTCCGTTAAAGTATGAAATAGAAATGAAAGAAGCGTTCATGCGTATGTACGACATGTCGTCTCCCTGAACGGTGCATTTCATTTCTTATCTCCAAATGTTATGTACTATTATATGTACATATATATAATAGATATATATAATATATATTACATATAAGATATGAATATCATTCTAGATTTAATGAACATGGGACCACATGAACATCATGTAATTATAAGAAGTCCATTTTTTTACTCATGTACCGAACGTCGACAAAAAATGTTTGATATGAACTCACATAATTAAATAAATATTATAAAATTATAATATTTGATATGAATTGAATAATAAATGAGGTCTTTTAGAAATTATAAATTGATAGTGGTTTATTATTCATGAAAATAAAGAAACGAACAAGACAAGTGGGACTTGAGGTAAGGGATCCCACCTCTCTCTTTCTTTTTATGTACTCTCTTTTATGTCATTTCTTTTAAGCTCTACTTTCTTATGTTGGTGGATGTTATTTTATATTTATATTACTGTAATTTTTATGTTAATATGCTGAGATACCCTATCTGATCTCATCAATTCATTTTTGGATGTTTTAAGTGGCGCTGATAGGCTCCATAATTTTCATAATGGATTTCTTATCTCACTTTTTATTCCATTAGATTTCCATTGTTTTCCACTTTTTTGTTGCATATGGGGTAGTTTTTACTACCAATTAAAATATATTATAATGATTCTATTTATATTCATGGTATTATGTGATTCATTTGGTGTTTATTATCTTTTGGTCATACTACTTGATTGATTACAACAAAAAAGGGGGTTTTATCTCAATTTTTATTCCAGTGAGATTCATGTTTAATTTGACACTATCTCATTTCAGTCATGTATGTACTATACATTATTCTACTCATTGAGTATTATACATCCATATATGGGTATTTACATCAACATTTTATGGTCCTTATTTCATTGGGTGTCTATTTCGTAGGTTACCAAATCGGAAAGGGAACCTTTCACCCTCTTCTTTTTAAAAGGATTCTTTTTGTTATGCCTTTCAATTCACATATTCTTATGTTGGGATATGTTATTCTATATCCTTATTGCTGTAAATTTTATATCCAAGTGATGATATAACCTTTTTATCTCTCTTAAACTCATTTTCTGAATTTTAAAGTGACGTTGTAAGGCAGTCAAATTTCAGCAAGGGAACTACATTACCCAATTTCAATTCATTAGGATAAACCTCTACTTCTTGACTATGTTGTGCTATGAATATGTGTGAATGTCCTATTATTGTTTTACACTTTATATCCACTCATATTGGGTGTATTTATATTTTTCACACATAATTATCTTATTGTTTTATCTTTAAACTAAGGATACCATCTTTGTAAGGGACTTCGTATCAATCTCCATTAATTGAGGCATATTTTGTTTTATATACAACATTATTTTATATGGTTTATAAACCCCGTTGACTTTTAATTTTATTTAAAAGTAATCTTTTCTCTACGAAGCAATTTACTAAACAAAAAAAATTATGTTTCTATTTAATGTACGCGATGACAACGACCTTTCCGCCGTCGTGAGTATTATTTGATCTTTGGATTCCTTAATAAGTCGTAATGATTTTAAAAGGAAAATCAATACCATATTCTCTTTTATTTATTTTGGTATTGAAAATGGTTTTGATAATGGATTTATTATGTTAATAAATTTTGATTCAAATGTGCAAATGTTTTCATTCCTTTATATTTGATGTATTTGTTATGATTTTATAATGGTACATTGAAATTTGACGGGTGGTTGCATGATAAACCGAATGACGGGTGGTGCTATCAAAAACAGGATTGGGTGTTACGTTATAACCTTCAATGTATTGGGTATGGAATTCGGCAGTATGGCTATTCCATTTAGTGACTTGTGTGAAAGTCGACCGTATGGTCATTCCATTTAAATATTTTTATGTCCCAAGTTACCTTTATATGTTATATATTCTTTATAAGGGTTTTTTGGTGATATTTTGGTTACAAAATGGTACGCAATGATCATTTATTTAGTGAAGAGTATTTTCTACTTCATTAAGGTGAAAAGTATTAATTATGACGAAGTATTCATGAATTACTTATTGTTTTCAAAAAGTAATAATTTCTCTTCTCTGTGCATCTCTTACTGAGCTTTTTATGCTCAACCATTGTTTTTTAAATGTTTTTCACATGACATAAAGTGGAATAGGGTCAAGGATGCGATCAAGGAAATGCCATGCTGTCTAAAACATGGAACTAGACATGTTCTTTTTTTAAGAGTTTTTATTTTATGAAAGAATTGAAACTGAGTAGAAGTGCTAATTTGTAATCATTGAGATTTAATAGTTATGTTTTAATTCTCTAAAACTCTAAACCTCAAAAGATCCTCAATATGAATTACTCATTTAATTCAAGATTATGGAATGTTTTAAGGATGCACCCTTATAGTGGTTGTGATGTGTAGTGGTTATGATGTGTGGTGGTTTTGATGTGGGGTGGTTGTGATGTGTTGTGGTTATGATGTGTTATATGTTATGTCAATTGGAATGGTTTTTTTAGGGCATTGGTAATGGGCATGCAGTATCATCATTTTTTTTTGAAAATATGGTTTTTTGTGCCAGTTTTGACCACCACAAAATAAATATAATATAACATGCATTTGTTTTATCCACGGCTACAATTACAGTAATTTTCTATCTGCGACAGATAAAACTGCCACTATGGAAAATAATTTAGAAGCAGGTTTTACTGCAGATACACAGTTCTCATATTCCTTTATTTTTTCACACTGATTTTTAGGGTTTTAGGAGAGGTTTTCCTTAGAGAACCTGATATTTTTTTAGCACTGTAAATAACCGCTGCAAAAAAATATCATCATCTCCATGGAAAATCGCCTCTAAAACCATAAAAATCACCATGATATGCAACCACTATGACGGTTCCAATAAACCACCACTAAATCGAGGAAATTGCCGTGTATTTTATAATGATACACACTTTAGTGGATGTTTTTTTGAAACCTCTATAGAATCTGGCTGCGGATTAAACCACCTGCATTTCCAAAAAAACAGCCGTGAAATTTTCATTTTCTTATGGTTTCTTTTTTAAGAAAATTAATTTTTTTCTCTTAAATAGCACTAAAGTGGATAAATTCAAAAGTTTACTAAAAACTCTTTTAACAAGTTTTTAATTTAGTTGTATTTCATTTGTGCCTAAAAATTTTCATTTTCTCTCCCAATATTTTATGGTATAATCCTAATCAGAATATTGTTTTATATAAATGATTTTCAAAACGCACTCTTCATTCCAAAGTAAAAAATGGTATTTCAGTTAAGAATTTTTTAATCATTTTATTATGTTATTTTCATCTAATTCAACAGCCTTTTTTGGATTTTATTATTGATAATTTTTGATCTATTATGATAATACGTACAATATATTATTAAAGGATTGATGACCAGTATGACTATTGATGTGTTATTTTGATACATTTCACCATATTACATATAATGGTTAGTGATTATGTTTGTTGATTGTGAAATGTTATTTACATTTAACAAGTTCATATATCTTATGTTTCATCCCTTTCAATTAATGAATTAATTTGAGTTATTAAGTGATGGGTGTGAGCATCTGTAGCCCCAATATGTCTTGATTGGTTTGATGAAAAAAATATATATTGGGTTTTACCCATTTATGTATAATATCATGGCTGAAACCTTGATGGAATGTTTATGATGTTAATAATTAAGAATTCTATCATTATTAAATTAATAACGGATAATAAATTTTAATATTATACTAGCTAAATATTTATGATTATGTTTAATTATTATTTTATTATTTATATGGAATTATTTTATCATAATTATTTCTATCCATATTATGCTCATGATTATGTTTTAATGGCATGTGATTTTAGTTATTCACTTTTCCCTATTTATTATTCTTATTTATGATAACTTCTGCTACATTTTTACCCTTATTGAGAATATAATATCACCACTTTATTATGTTTTATTTTTACCCAGGATGAGAGAATATATATTATGAATGACTTTCTTGTATAAGCTATGAGTTTTTGGTTGTTTTGAATGGAGTTTCTAGGATTTTTTCTTTTTTAATGATGTAATATAACAGTTATGTTTGTATCTGGTTTCTTAAATCCACAAAACTATTTTTTCCTCTTGGAAGTGATATCTTATTCATAGTTAAAAAAATTATTTACTCAGAAACTCCATCCTATTAGGGTCTGGGTATTTAGACTAAAAGCTGAATCAAAATGTGGATAAGGGTAAGTGAGGAGATAATGTATCATGATTCAACATAATTTTATTGGTCTTCCTCTAGATAGGTCAATGGTTATAAATTTATTTCACCTTATTTAGGTCTTTATTATGTTCTATGTTCAAGGAATAGTTTCATATAATGTGTGATAAATTTAGTTTTAAACATTCTTTATGCTATAATCCACACATTATACTTCACAAGTGTCGTGATTTACAATATCTTATGGATTAGACAGTTCATGTTTTACTTTATTTATATTTTACACTATATTATATTTTATTTGATATTATTCTAATATTATTCTTTATATATGTGATCTTACAATAACCTTAATTAATTTTTTTACTCTCACACTTCTTTCCAAAAATAAAAATACAGTTTTAAAAGACAATATTTTATGACTTTTCACTTTATTAAAAAAATATTTTTAAAATGACTTATGAACTAGAATTTTAGTAATTTATTTTAAAGGGATATATAATTATTGTTGGTTTTTTCTGAAGTTGGATCTAGGTAAGACCCTATATAGTCAACATTATGTGCATATAGCCTCTGCATATTCATAGATATGTCTTACATATGGGATTATTCATCATGATCTTGTTAGTGGAACATTGGCTCTCTTAAGAAAAACTAATGGCGATGAAATATGAGGGTATTTGATTCATATAGATTTGGTATATTATTTAGTATATATTTCCTTTAATATTTATGTAATTTAGTTAATATTATTCAAGATTGTGTAGTACATGTCAGGGCTTGTGGACTTTGATTTCATTGATTTTTTTGTTATCCTTATTAAATTTTTATAGATGCAAAAATGGTAATAAAATATTGTATTTCCCATCTAATAAAAATTCAAATATTTAATATCCAAAGGTGATTCAAAATCTTGGTTAGCCTTTTTAAATAATTGTTCGTGTATAGTGGACAAGTATCCATAATAGTTTATTATAGTATGCAAGCATTTTAATAAAATACCAGTAGCTATTATTGTATAATAATTCCACCAGTAATATGTGATAATCTCATGAGGCACTGAGATTAAGAACCCAGGCTTGGATCATATCCTTAGTAATAGGAATGATTTATTTTGAATACTCTTCATTCTATAGGTGAGAAATAGCTCTTAGATAATCTTGGGAACCCAAATCTTGTTGCAGCCCTTACTATAATTGATATGTAAACCTAAAATATATATCATATATTATATTACCTAATACAATATGAATATTTAAAATATCTCTTATTTAGATTTTATTGGTAACATCAATTTGATAACACTCTCTAATAGATAGAAAGTCTTCCAGCATCATTAGAAGATCCAAAATCACACGTACAATATGTTGGATTACAGTTAATTTTGATAAGCTTGTAATGAAATGTACAATGATATATTCTCATTTTCAAAATGTGAAAAAACGTACATGGATAGTACTAATATGAATTTAGTTCTCCATAATTACATATTATTAGGAAATACATCTCTAAAAGAACCCTTTAATTTCCTTTTTCACTCCAATCCTTCCAAACTAGTGACAAATGTTGTGTCATATTGTTTTATTTTAGAAATATATTTTCATAGATAAAACAATATTATTTACCTATTATATCTCTTACACCATTTTGAAAAAAAACCATCATTGAACAAGAAATAATTATTAATAATCATGAAACTATCCATTAATGAAATCCGTTCTATAATGTTTCTCATGAATAATATTAGAACTAGGAATAAATATATGATAGTTACTCATTATCTTCATAAAAGATGATATATGGTTAATTAAATACATATTAACCCATGAAAATCTTATATAAAATTTATGCCTTTTTAGAAACTATATTATATTTACTGAGATCCTACTAAATATCAAAATTAAAATAATAATGGTATTAAACTTTTTGAGGATGTCTAATACTAATGTATCATTCAGAAAAGAAAAATTCAACATATATAGTCTATGAACCTCAAAAATTATTTTCAATATAAATAGATCATATATAAATTAAATCCATGAAATACAATAGAAAATTACAAGTCATTAGTATGGTTGTTTATTTCAAGATTACATAATAGTCTAGAATGATATAACACTACCTGATTATCATGAATGACAACACATTCAATTACCACTAATGAAGAATCCAATTAAACTTTGATACCTTTTCTTAGATGAGGTATAATGTTATCTAAAATTATTTTAGAATAAACCATTTGTTATTGTAAATATTATTTTCATTTTTTATTTGAAAATATTTATCCATTATTGGAATATTTTTTCATATATGTTTTTTTATTTGAGAAGGATTTAATAAATTGATGTTAATCACTAAAATTTACCGGAAAGCTCCTTATTTAAATTATATTCAATGGATCTTAATAGGAATTTTCTAATCCCACCTTCTCAAGATCCACTAAGATTCTATCTTTCATGATCACATGTTAGCGGATGTTGAATTTTCATGTTTAGAAATATAATTTAGATAACATAACATATATTGCTAGTATTTATGGGGACCTTTTTTGAAATGTAAAAATAGTGGCAACTGGATATTTATGAAATCTATCGTAAATAGAATCAAAAAGTACATGAAATAAGAAGAAAATGAAAAATTAATACCTATATTTTGTTGGAGACTGAATCCAGCATTTCCTTTATAAATAAAACTCTTTAAGTGGGTCACAAAATCCATATAACAAATGTCTCATTCCACTAAGGGATTAGAGTAGTCAAAGAATCCATGATCATATTATGCTGATTATCATATATTTTGAGGGGTTATATTGACTTATATGTATATAATACATTATTTGATGATAATAAAATGGGATTCAAAATAAATATTGTAAACTAATAATTATTTTCTGCCTAAAATAAAATATATCACATCAAATTATATTTAAATCATTAATGATGTCTATTTAATGAATTCTATAGGCAATAAGTATGGTATTAGGTGTGTACAATACTTAAAAATTTGATGAATATATTGATCCAATTAAATAGGCCTGAAATCTATAATTAATATATTAATATTTGTTTAATACTAAAAAATAATAATGCCATGACAAGGTGTGATTTGTGTACACTGAAATATTGATTTCGTGGATGCATAAACTCGAATTGAATTACATTGATTGAAAATTATCCATTAATTTAATATATATATATATATATAAATATTTCAAAACAAAAAATCTCCTATTTACACTAAAATATGTATAGACTTCATTGAAAACTCTTGAACTCTTTGTAATTCCATCCTAAATGCCTTTTAAATGTGGTTTCACCAAATTTTCAACATTCTGATACCAACAATTTCTCAAAAGGATAACCCTTATCCATAATATTAAATGTGTGTCCTTATGGGCCATAATTGTGTTGAAGAAATATGAAATCTAAGTAATGAAAATCCACTAGAAAGGAATCAATACCACTCAGTTATCTTGGGGTTTTTTTGATCAGTGTCAAAAATACGCATATCACTATTCAAACACATCCACAATATGTTTTATTAGATTTATAAAAAATAACCATTATATAATCTCTGTTTCTTTAACATTTGAGTAACAAGAATACCTGTAACACACCATTATTGAATACAAATTCTATTAATTTTTTAGATTTTGTAAAATAAATAAAACACATTTTTGAGTTCATCAAATTCCACTCATCTTACATATTGGAAAAAAATTATATCATAAATGTAGC
The DNA here is from genome assembly GCA_963277665.1 of Viscum album. Classification (NCBI taxonomy): domain Eukaryota; kingdom Viridiplantae; phylum Streptophyta; class Magnoliopsida; order Santalales; family Viscaceae; genus Viscum; species Viscum album. The sequence continues at coordinate 404,558,396 of OY728129.1, read as the reverse complement.
TAACAAAATAATATTTCCCATAAATAAGAATTGTAAAACATTTAATTATTCAAAAATTATTTAGGGTTTGATTTATTTACTCATCATGCTACTTGAAAAATCCCATATTAGTTATGCTCCAACAGGAGATAAGATCAACATCATACCAAACCACCCTTAATTATCTATGTCTCCATTGCATTCATTGATAATAAAATAAAGTTTTGAATTTTATAATTCTAGGTATACATAAAACCAAAATTAAGATGGAATTATAATAATTATACACCGATAATTATATTAATGACTATACAACATACCATGGGAAATACATCATTAGGTTAGTCCAAGAAATATGTCTCTACTTATTAACACATAAATCAATTATATGTATCTCATATTCATCTCTTTTAAATGGGAAAAATATTATATTCAAATTACTATTTACATATCATCATAACCCATACTACACTATGATGATCATCAGCTACGAACAACTCATACTTTTAATTATAGGGGATATTATTATTTGGTTATCCATGTAATGTCATTTTTTTCACTTAATGATGAATAATAAATTTAGATTTTCCCTTTATAATATATATATATATATATTATATCAACTAAAAAATATCAATCTTATTAAATACCTAGATACTTGGTATGGACCACATATTGTAGTTAATGTAATTAAATTATCAATTAATATACTATATTATCGTATGTATCCACAAAAACAATCATTTCATTTCCGATATCAATAATATATTGTAAAAAAATTTATTTTCAAAGGTTGTTTTTTGTCCCTTTTGATACTAAGATTACCTAGACTTAGTGATAAATACCTTATTATCAGAGTAAATCTTAGTAGCTCCCCGAATTGTAGGAACCAAATTAAGTAAAAATGAGAAATTTTGAATCCAAAAAACATTCTTCATAGCATTTGAAGTATAAATGTACTCAGATTATATTTTTTACAATACTATAGTGAATTTATTATAACTCTTGTAACTGACATCTATACCATTTTTTTAAAACAAAGAAAATATTTCTTGGATTTTATATCAACTTTTTTCATACCTAATATCGCATACTTGATAGAACCTATATTGGACTCATAGGGAATTATATCAATCCATGATAACTCTATATATGGATCTCGAATCTCCCTTAGATCATTGACTTCTAAATTTTGAAAATAATAGATTTTAGAGTTATCCATGCAAACAACATTTATAGGTATACCAATGTAAGTGTCCTACCTGATTCCAAGACATATATTAGATTTATATTTGTCGATCCTTATACCTACTATGAAGGTAACTTCACCCATGTAATTCATTGATAAGTACTTACTCAAACACATTATTATAGAGTGAATATTTGGGCTTTCATTTAGAATAAGAATAATTTAATCAAAAAATAATTTAAGGGAATCAAATATAATCTCACTAATTTAATCTTTTCACAAGAATCATATCCATTATTTATGAAAAAAACTCATTGAATGAATTGTCAAACTAGGTATTCAAACTCAATGAATATTTCATTAATCCATAAATTGAGAATCTCAGGTTGAATAACTTAGCTTCCTCATTTGGAACTTCAATACCATCAATTTTTATCATATATAGTCCCTTGAGTAAATTATCATCCAGAAAAGTGGGTTTTCTATCCATTTGATATATCTCATAATCATAAAAATCCTCTTTGGATATAAAAATAAGAATACACTATATCATTTTAATTGGAGGAAATATTTATCCATAGTGGAAAATTTGAATCTTTATATAACCATCAACTACTATGAATAATTTATATGTAGACCAATTACCAGTCATGTTAGTCTTCTAATGGAAAACCCACTCTCTTCCAATGGGTCTCACACCTTTAGGTAAATCCATCATGTTCCAAACATGATTAGTGTACATGGATTGTGTTTCATAGTACATAGATTATAACAATTTATCATAATAAAAATTCTATTTTTCATATTTATTATTATTATTTTATTCTCCAGTAAACATTTCATTTTTATAATTTTCAATGAGAAATCAATATCACTTAAGATCATTCTGAATCCTATTATATTTCGAGGTTCTATTGTAACTTGAGTCATTTCTTCATCCAAAAATACTTGTGAATCCTTCTTAACCACTAACTTAGGAACATTTCAAATTTATTGGTATTTAACTTCACTATGTTCTAATTTCCACTAATATAATCAATGAATTATATATTTATTATCAAATACTATACTAGTATGATGCCTAAAAACATTATGTTTAGTCGGATTATAGAAATAATATCTCTTAGTTTACATGAGATAGCCATAAAATAAGAACTTTTTAGAGGTGGAGTCAAGGATATCATAATATAATACTCATATTAATTCATTAAATTCCTAAATATTTATAGAATAAATAAAATGATACTTCTACGATATCTTTATATTCAACATCGATGGAAAATAGATTAGAAGAAATCCAGTATCTCAAAGGGAATAAACCCATAGTTAAATAGGAAGGTGACAATATGATTGTGTGGTGTTATATCATATATTATAACCCTTATAAATATGAAAAACTTTTTTAAAGGTTTTTGTATCCCATTTTTGAATGCATTTAAACTCATTGTATATTTTGAACTAGTTTTTTTAAATCATGTATAAAATGATACAATTTCATATTAACCTAATTGGATAACATGTTAATATTATTATCATAAAATTATATATAGTGATCCAAATTATTAATTTCATTATTAGGGAAAAAATTCATTAGTCTAAAATTTATTAAATAGAGCCTAGAGCTGGACCTCCTTAAAAGAAGCCCAATAGTCCCAATATAGTGAAGAAAATATGGGTAATGTAGATTGAACCTCCTCTCTTTATTTGTAAATAATATTTTAATTATAATGGAAAATAGATATTATTAAACCTCTGTTGAACTATACATGTATGTCCCACCTATATATATCTAATTTCAGGATAATACTCAACATTTATGTCAGTCAACCATCCTAAAAAGATGGAGAGAGAATATCATCCATGACTAGTAACCTAGTCCATTGGAAACATGGCTTCCTTCAGGTTAATTGAGATGTATTGGTCCAGGAAATAATGTTACCCCTCATTATAAAATTATTATAGACTATATGTTATGTTTTGAGGGAATGGAATGTTTTTATTAATCATTTATGGCTTCCTCCCCTTCAATGGTGTTTTAAAATCCATGTGATCACCTATGGAGGAATGTGATGTAAATTGTGAGATTCATGTTTCTATTATTTGAATGATTTTTTTAAAAATTTTGGCCTTTCTATTTTTATATCATCCTCTATTATTATAAAATTGATTTATTTACTTGTTTATCATAATCAGAATCATGTGATCTTGTTTGGGGTACCCATTCTAGGGATGTTACACGCACCATTCACCAATTATTCTTCCCCATTTCAATTATTCTGTTCTTTTTATTATATAAGAATATAGATTCAACATAATAATTACATTTTCATGTTTCTTTATCTCATAGTTTACCATTAAGATAACATACAAAGCTAGAAAACTTATTAATTTATTCATGTGTTTCCTTGGTTGGTTTTAGATATGATGTCTATTAAAAATAACACAATCAGGGAAGATATATAATATATAATTTTTTTTTGAAAAAACCCTACAGTGTATCCTAGTATAATAATTAGACCAATGTACTTATATGTGTCACAGAATATATATTAAATGATATAAAAACAATATCATAAATTGACGAAGGATCAGTGTGATGAGATTTCCCTAGGTTAATCATGTTGAATCAAATTTTATGATTTATACATTATTTTACTTCTTTCTTATATATGAATACATCATAAATAATAAAACCAAAATTTAATTAAAACTCATTCCTCTTTTTAAAAATCAATTACTTCCATTAAATTTTCTAAACTATGTATCCATTGATAGAAAACCGAACGTTCCAACTATAATGTATAAATTTGAGAAAAATAAATAAATATATAATTTCACATGCTCGATAATGTGATCGAATTTTTCTATCATTTCTTGTGAGCCAAGATAAAATATTCCTTTTACTTATTTCTTTTCAATTTTATTTATTACTCCCATAAATTATCCCCTCTACCCATTTTATTTTATCTGTTTGTTTTTACATGTTATCTCTCTCTATAATTATATATTCTCCTATATTTAGTAAACTATTATTTTTTATTCTTCTCATTTATTTCATTTTATACTAATTCTTATGTGTGTTTTATTTCATCATTTCATTATCACTAAATTTGGGGAAAAGACAAAAAACATTATATCATTTTTTCTTAATAAGATATAGCAAAGAAAAAATAATTTAAATTTACCCATAAATTGAAAATATACTCCACTCATAAATGTGGTATTATAGAGTAGAGAAATCCAGTAACATGTACCAGCCTATTATCGAACCTCAAGTACTCTTAAACCAATATAAGAGTGAACTAAAATAAAAAAATAGAAAAATGGATCCAAATAGGCTGACTATAAAAAATGTGACCACCCATTATGTAGAGTACCAATATGCATGCATCCAATATCTAAGGAAACCCTCCATCTATGACTTGAGAATATGATTCCTGCAACACTTTCCTAAATTAAATTGTATTCCTATTATGGACCCTCTAAAACATCTCAATGATTTTTTCATAGTGTGTTCCCCCATGAAACCCAAAAAAAATTCAAAGGACCACATTTAGTTTAGGACCATCCCTTTCTCCCTTGATGGTATAACCAAGGACTTGTTATACTATCTACTGAAAATAATTAGGATATGTAATAACATTAAAAAAATATAGTGAATTTCATCCCTATCATATTGTCAGAAACCGGACTAGGTACCATAGACAACACAGTTTTGAAATAGTCCTAACAGAACCTAGAAGGTGTTACTAGTCCCCCAGGGTTCATAATAATAACCTGTCCTGATACATATCGATAGTGGGAAAAAACAATACACAAACATTATAGAAAAAAAGAAAACAAGAATGTATACATATATGAAAAACTCCACTCCAAGAAGTGTAAAAAAAACAAACTGGTTAAATCACCCAAAATAACTATAACAAGTACTAGAAAACTGAAAGAACTTCCCAAGACCCAATAGGAGTAACTATCCTAGTATATGGATTAGCAGCTTGAACCATCTCCTACTGGTTCGTTACCATTTCTCGTACCTGGAAAGTGAAAAGCTAAAAACACTTGAAGGCTCATGTAGGGTGTGAGATAAATTCCCATTAGTGTCTCACCAAGGATTCCATAATATAATTTATCTATAAATTAATTAAATAATTTTATTTCAATTTAAAAAAACATGTTTGGAATTTCAAAATATTAATTAAAAATTCATGATTTACAACTAAAATGATCGAAATCCCATTAAAAATGTCCTAAAAAATTTATATAAAAATGTTTTTATAAAATTCGCTAGGAATGTAAAATAGATTACAAACATTGGAATATATTTATATATCATATATAAATAATCATGCAACTTTCTCATCTCCCAAAAGGTAAGATCATTCCTAGTTATGAAATCTTCACACTGAATTGATGAACCACAATGTTTACATAGTTCCATCGACAGTAAAAAGATAGGACTCATACATTTCCTACTAGGGAATAAGATGTGTTGAACTATATTTTTACTATTGTTCAAAAGTGTCTATATAGATCTTGAGAAATTCCATCCTAACACATTTTCCCAAATAACCCACTAATTACACAGGCATGTATGTTCTCTAGTAAAAATCATTGATAAGAAATTTATTTTAATCGAACGAAAATATGATTAAAATTCATTCCCCCATTTAAAAATTTCCAATATTTTCTTTTAAAAACCAAAATAGGCTTTTAATCAAAACATTCATTTTCTATGATAAAACTATTTTGTTTCAATAAAAATCATTTCATGAAATTTTTATCAAGTACTTATTTGTAATCAATTTCAACAAATAAAATTCATTATTTCAATTCAACAATTGATATTCTACGACTCTCCATAAATCTCTCGAACACACCACAATTCACTAGAATTTGGGGGTTTACCCAATTTCATTGAAAAATATATATTTCATAATCCAAACCCCATCACAATATAATTGGGTTTTCAATAAAAAAATTGAATGAAAACAAATTAATTGACATCAAATCAATAAATAAAATTAAATCAAGAAATTCATTTTTAATAAAATTCATCCATCACAATAAAACCACCTACCTTTCTCACAAAAACACAAATCCCACAACAGAATATGCTATCAGGAATGGAGGATCATAATATCTAGGAACTTAACCTAAAAACATGATTGGACAACATGGGGGGTTGGATCCATAAATCCTAATATTATATATCACACTCCATGTAAGAAAAGAGAAATTGATAATGAGATAGAGAGAATACTTACTCATTGAGTCACACTACAACCACAAAAATTATCAATCACTAATTGAAAAAACTTCAAATGGTTTTATGGCACCAAAATTTAATAGAAATAGATCTTGATCAAGAGGAATTAAAACTAGAGTGGATGAAATTAAAAAACATACATGATTCTTATTAGAACACAACCATCAGGACGTTACATGGAGTGTAACCCAATTAAATTTCGTCCAATTGAAAATTAATATACCCTCTAAAAAATCACCCCATTTAGATAAAATCAGATTTAACTTCATTCTAGATATTACACATTGTGTAACAATAATAAATTGCATATAAATCCCCGTAAACTGCAGAACAAGCGAGTTTTATGCTTATAATCTGAAAAATCTCTGACATCAACATTATATATATCCTCTAAAAACCGTCTAAACCCTACCAAAAAAAGGGAAACAACACAAATTTTAAAAAACATACCTATTGGGAATGTAATAGGAATTTACAATATTTCCACCATAAAATCTTTCTATCCTTGGAAAGCCTACTCAAAATAATCCATGCCAAAATGAAGAGGCCGATAATCATTTGTTATTTCATTTTAATATTGTATCACATGAGAATCATAATCATGCTAGAAATGAATTAGAACCAAAAGTATCGTTCTCCGATGAAGTACCTAAGTTGAGAAATAAACTATTAGGACAACAATTTTAGTCACATTTAAATCAAGTAAAACCTCATGGTCATGGGAGCTTAGAACATGGGATAGATAAGATATATAATTTCGAAGAAGAAATACGTGGAACATGTTATGTATCAGTGTTAGCTTTAGTATTAGTGATAAATGATATAAAACACTAGCCACTACATCAATAACATCAAAAGGCCCCAAAAACTGAGGAGTATGATTCCCCTTACTCCCAATTCATTGATGACCCAACCATGGTGAATCATTTAAGATCACCTGGTCGCCAAATCATAATTCCAAAGGTCTTTGATTATGGTAATCATAAAAGTAGTATCAACTTTATTTCATCAAAATCCTTTGACGAATCCACTAAATATTTGATGTCACCCCTTGGACAAAGATTATTCCATCCAGGGAACTTTCACCAACCTATTAACAACACAACAGAGATGTACATTATCATCTTTACCATGCCTCAAAATTATCAATTTTGTTCATAGACTGGTATTTGTTATTATAGAAGAACCAAACTATCCCAAAATAATCATATCAAGCTCAACCAAATATGATAAAATAAGTGTAGAGAATATCCTCATTAATTAATATAGCTATTTCTATATGGTCATTCAACTATATACTGAATTTGATTCTCAAATAGATGGGATATCAAAGTTCTTCCTAGAGGCCTTGGGAAAAATGAGACGTGAACTGATGATCTCTATCAGAAAATATAGCAGAAGTAACTTCATTCAAATGAAAAATTTCATTCACATAATTATAAATTAAATCCTCAACATTGGTTGTACAATGAATGAGTTATATGTGAGACAATTTAGTTAGATGACTGATAAAAACCCATATCACATTTCTCTTTCTCTAGGTATGTGGAAACCCAACCACAAAGTCCCTAGAGAATCCATCTCACTTCCATGTAGGGACAAGAAGTGGATGAATAAAACCTGAAGGTCTCTAGTTCTCACACTTATCCTAATAGAACATATAAAAATGGGAGAAAAATACTCCAATACATCATCTCATTCCTAGCCCCCAGAATTTAATATGCATTTCGTAGAACAAAAATTTGGTTCATGGGTGCACTTCCCACTAGTAGTTTTGGAAATCCACCATCACATCATTCATTACCACTAATCTTATAACAAACATATTCCGATTGAATAGAATTACATTCTCCAAGAATGAAAAATCATCCATGTTTACCCCATTATAAATAGTGTATCTAATGATACAACACTCATCACCAATATGTTGCTTATGAAGAATCAATTTAGGAAGTGAGTATTTCAAATGAATATCCACCAAGGAAATATCATCCAATGTTTCCTAGACTCCAATATGCAACCAAAAAAATATATTTATCAATTTAAACTTTTTTAAAAATTCTATTATGTCATTAGAAGGAATTTTAATTCTCATTACATCTATAACAACATCCCATTTTTTGTAGGTATACGAGATATAAAAATTGAATGACTGATGGTATTCCACATAATGCTGCTGGTGTTGATTCAAATATTTTTTAGAGAAGATTTAAATCATGATCTTATGGATGAAATAATGGTAAACCTTACAACATAAAGGTAATTACACCAAATATTAATCATGTGCATCACAACTACCTGTTCAATTTCACGGGTAAGATAATGCTTCTCATATTTCATAATATGACGGGATCTATAGGCAATGACATGATCACCAGTCATATGAAAAAAACCCAAACCTGAACCTGATGCATCGTAAAAGTAGGCATAGACATACCCAGCCCCCGGATGTGTAAACACAAGAATAGTAGTCAAATGTTGTTTCATATCAAAATAATAATACTAACATTTATCATCCCAAGTAAAATTTACTCCCTTCTAAGTTAGATAAATCATCATATACTCCATCATTGATATGTCCATAACAAACCAATGATAATACATAGCTAGACCCAAGAACATATGAATTTAAAAAAAAGGTCTTTTTCCCATGTCATAACTATTTACACCTTTCTAGGGTCAACTTAAATAACATTCTTTGGCACTATGCATCCCAATAATTTTACTTCTCGAATCCATAGTTCTCAATTCAAATTTTATTCATAGATTCAGTTATTTATCATCAAATATATAAATTTTCTAAGATAATGCATCTGTTCTTCCCCTAAGATAGAGTAAAATTTGATTTAATCCACAAATACTACAATGAAATATGAATATACTAATATAAAATCATGTTCTTTAAATACATTAAATATTTTTAAGAACTAGTTGGAGAAAATGGAATAAAAGGGACTCATAATGGTTGTACCCTCTCCAAAATATGGTCTTCCAAATTTCAGGTGATTTTATTCTCAACTGGTGGTTACTAGATCGAAGGTCAATCTTATAGAACCACTTCACCCATTTCAACTAATAAAAAATATCATCAATCCATTTCATTGGGTATTTTTTCATTACCATGGATATATTGATATTTCAGTAGTTAACTCAATGTAAAAGGGAACCATTAGCCTTCTAATCAAAGAGAAAAGGCATCGACCAAGGTGACACACTTGGTTTTATAAAGACTTTCTCTATAAGTTCATCCAATAGAGACATTATTACTTTAATTTTAGTTGGATCCATGAGATAATAGTTTTATGAAACTAGTTGACTATACGACATTAAGTCAATAGAAAACATCTACCTAAAATATTGATGGAAAACTAGATCATTCTGAAGGAAAATTGTTGGTAAACAAAAAGATAACCACAGGGAGAACAACATTTAAAGATTCCTTCTTTATATTAGAAGAAACGACTGATATTACCTTCCCCAACTCCGAATAAGAAGGTACAACTCTACTGGACCATGTGTCCCATTATCCTTCGATGACACACCACACACCATTTGTTGTAGTAAAAAAGATCCTTCAAAAAAAATCAATCTAGGATTTATTAAAAATGTTACAATCCATCAAAAATATCATGTGAAGAGGTTTTAGGTCAAGAACCATAAAACTAAGAGAAATATAAATATTTAATAGAGAGAAAACACAAGTGGGACTATAAATACCCTTCTCTCTCTATACCAAGGGGTGTAGTAATATCTATTGCATTAGATAAAATCTTTCCAGAAGGATTATACAGATCATAAAAATAGTTTGAAATAAAATAATGACATGTACCCTTGTCAAATAATGATTTCACTATGAATGAATCTATAGTGGTGGTACCTCCCATAGTCATTGGACCTGTAATTTCATATTCTGGATACTCTTCCACTATATGAAGAATCTTTATTTTAGATACCTATAGATTGGACCCTATTTTACTTGATGAATTTGATTTACCAACAATTTTATAATGAGATTATGATCCCATTAAACACCATAAATGGGAAAAGATATACCAAAAACACTAAAAATGACCTGAGAATTCACATGGGCCATAAACCGATGGTGCCTTAGTTAAAACCCTCTATGAATTTCCAAGATTTTCAAACTACTTTAAAATAAAAGGTTCGTTATCAAGAACTACTAGAGATTTAAAAAACCCTATTGTAGAGAAACACCATGAGAATCATACTGATTATTCATCCCTTTAATGGAAACAACACTAGCGGTGGGAGAGAAAAATATAATCAATAAACCTAACTTTCTAGGTAGATCAATCGAAACCATTAGTGGTTTATCCATCACATTAACATATAAAGTCATCTTTAAAAATAAAACCTGAGAGTGAGTATCTTTTCAAGGTCCCAACATGAACATTCGATCATTCATCTTCTCATTTGAAAAAATATCAGCTGTGAAATGCATGAGCCTAATAAAATATTTTTCATACTCTATCATTTTTTTCTGCCTTATCAAGAATGAAGAACTACATAGCCTTGGCTAATAGCATAAAATCAATATATAATATATCAGTGAAAATAAAATTCTTGTATTTACAGTCTAATCCCTTAAGATTCATCATCATTACCATACCATCCCACCATACATTTCCCTATCCTTCCAGCACAAAGGTGGAACACTTTACCTTGATTTCATCAGCTGAGTCCAAGAACACAAAAAACATTCTATTTTTCTCAACTACTCTATATCCTATTAACGATGATTTGATATTTGGAATGGTTATGGTTTATATTGAAGGAACTATTGAGAATATATCATTAAAACATCCCTCTAACATTCAATAGATGGACTGTGAATGGGAAATAGAGGTGGTGGTTTCCATAGATCGTGGAAAGTGCACACAATCACCTCAACCGAACTTGGTTCTATGAGAGAATTCATTCACTAAGGTTAAAAAGATTCCTCCTTAGCCCTATTCTCAGTTCTTCTAAAATACATGATGCTGCACAACCTGGGAAGATAACATATAAGACATCATATTAACCCTAAAATTGATCAATAAGGCATATATATCCCAAAAGATAAGTACCCATGATTTTTATTTCACGTATCTAAATTAAAAATATGGAAAATATTAGAACTAATAGTCAATAAGCCTCTCCCAAAATACCATTAGATAATTAAGGTCCATTATGTTGAGATTTTGTGAGACAATCAATCGCAACTACCTGGTAAATATTAACCTGATTACACAATGCATACCAATATCAAGGAAAAAAGGTCAACCAGGTGATCTGATATAATTTTTTCATAAACTAGCATGGGAACACTAATAACCCCAAAACTGTGCCAGTCCTGACATAACCCAAAGGTAATTCGCGATCCCCACTTGTCAGTGACTAACATATAGAATCATTAAAATCTATAGTTAGAACGAAATTGCAATGCATGTTTTGAAAAAAATATAAGAAGAGAATGTGATGAAAAGAAGAAATTAAATGGGAGAAGGGTACCATAAAAAATAGGTATAATAAAACCCAAATTACTATAGAAAGTCCTATAAAACTAAAAGAACAACCAAATCCCAAATAGATGCAACTCTTCCAGTCCATGGATTAATAGCTAGTACCAGCACCATGCAGTGATTAACCCTTTCTAGAACAATGGCGGAGAAAATATAAAAACACACAATGAAATAAGTAGTGTTTTAGCTAAAAGACCACTATGGTATAATAAAGGATTCCAAAATAGATTCCATTATTAAATTAACCAAATAAATTAATTTCCATTTAAAAATAACTGTTCATTTGTTTCATAAGCATAATTAAAACAATTCAGGACTCACAATTGAGATGGTGGAGATACATTTAAACATATGGATTCACAAAATGTTTATATGAAATAGTTTATATAAATGAAATATTTCTGTAAAACAGTTTACAATCATTGGGACACATTTATATCTCATCTAGAAATAATAAATCAAAATTTTCATCTAACAAAAGTTACAATATTTCTAGGTTATATGGTCTTTACACTATCAAGTGATGAACTGAATTGTGTAAACATGTTCCATAGAACTAGAAATAGAGGACTCATCTATGTCCCACTAGGGAATAGAATATTCTAAACTATATTTTTTTAATATTTTAAACTGTGAATCTTATATAATAAAGTTCTCATCTGATTGTATTTGTCCCAAATAACATAATAAATACAAAGGGTTTCATATGATATATTAAAAAATTAAGGATGAGTATTTTATTTTGAGATTTATTAAAAAATAAATCCCATTCCCCCCACATTCAAATGTTCTAATTATTCCTTTTAAAAAATCTTAACGTATTTTTAATCAAAACAGGCCTTTACAAAGATAAGCCACTGGTTTTCTATAAAAATAATATAAATCCATTTTTCACAAATAATTCCTTGTGATAAATTTCAAAAAATTAATTTTATTATTTAAATTATGAAATTTAAATTCCTCAATTTTCCATCAATTTCTCAAACACACCCCAATTCACTGAATCAGGGGTTTTCCCAATTTCATTCCTAAAAGTAAATTTCACATTCCAAACACCAACTAAATACAAGTTAGTTGTCAATAAACCATTTGAAATCAGTTTATGTAGCTTACTAAAATCAATAATTTTAAATTAAATAAATTAATTCATTGTTAATCATGTTTGGTCAACATAATGGAATAATATACCTTTCTCACAGAAACCCAATGTCTGTAATAGAACCTACCAACAAAAACAAGGGTGTGGAAGTTCTAGGAACTGAACCTAAAAAAATAATCAACAACATAGAGTATACATCCATCAATCTAAACATGTTATATCAATGTCCACAAACAAAAAGAGAAATATATAAAGGGTCATGGAGAACAAATACCTGATGAGTCACACCACAACAACAACAATGATCAATCTTTGATTGAAAGGAGCCGGAAGGGTTTGAGGGATCAAAAATCACCTAGGAATTGATATTGGGTTAAGAGGTATGAAAACTAAAGTGGGTGAATATAAAAATAATCCACAATTTATATTAAAAAATAATCATACACACATTACATGATGTGTAACTCAATTACTGATCGTGAAATAATAAATTCCAACAAAAATTGAAAAACTCATCACCTTTTGATAAAATTGGATTTTATTTTATTTTATAACCTACACATCATGTAAACATGTTACACTATGTGTAGATACTAATAATACTATAAAATAATGTGATTTCATAATTATAATCCACCAAATCTCTATCTTCCCTAATATAAGTATCCTCACAACTCATTCTTGGCCTTACCAAAAAAATAAAAATGGAAAAAACAAGAAGGTTTAAAAATGATCTTATCAGGAAGGTTACTGAATATTACATAGTCGAATTAAATCCATTAGAAAATAAATATGTGGAATTAGTTATTCATAAGGAGATACCCTTCAAGAACATTTTTAGAGATTAAAAATAATCCTCTCACGTTTCCCCCAAATAAAAATTAGTGAAAATTTACTAATTTAATACATCTATAAGGGATATCTCTCTTTGGATCATGTATGAATTGATTTTTAAGTTGGTATTTTACTATTGTATAAATCCTAATCTATCAACAATGCATTTATAAACAACATGTATCAAAATCAAAAACAATATGGTACATGATAATTTTCACCCACTCAATGATTTCTTGTGGTAATCGATTCATCACTAGAACAAAAGGTACATAATAAGCCTAAAAACATTCATACACTATTATGACAACTATATTCAACTCAATGTAATTCTATCTCTCTCTCCACTTATTAAATTTTATTGTTGTATTTTTCTGATTCTACCCAAGCTATCCCAAAACGAATTAGTATCTACACTAATATGTTACACATACTTCTTATCCTTTACCTTCATAAAATAACCACCCTCCTCCCAAATATTAACCAAGACACGGGGATACATGAAATAAAATATAATACTACAACCACCAATTCTAACATGCCACACATTTTACTATTCAAGGCCTATGAAATAAAGTGGAATAACTGGAAACCACCATCATTGAGATACAAATGTAATATTTTAAATCACTATTGGGAATATATATACCCAACTATAATATATGAACAATATTTTCCTTGATTCCCACAAATAACCTTGTTTTTTAATATATATATTACATTAATTATTTTTTGGGAATATAATTTATAAGAAGTATATTTTATTTATGACTTAAAATATTTGGTTAAGTTATTAAATATATTTTTGAATGTAATACAGAAACACTTTTCATACCCCCCAACTTTAATTATAACATATGGTTTATAAATGCTACATTTAGAATAAAACATAATGATCACTTACCATACAGTATTATAAAAGCATAGATATTAATCCCTATATTTAGAATAAATCATATGTTTAAAGGATTGAATGAATAGTTCATCAGTCCTATTTTCGTAAACAACAATAAATTATCAACCCTAGTTTTGGGGTTTGGAATTACATGAAGGTACCCTAAGTTTGAAAGGTCAGAGAGAGAGTTTAAAATTAAATATATTATCCACATTTTTAGAAATGGCCTTCCATAATTAAATATCCATTCAATTATATTTTTTAACCAATTAATAATTTCATATTCAATGGATTAAAAAATTCATATTTCTAAGGGGATTACAGAACCCTATATTTTTTTAAAATATAAATGATCACAAATCAACATGGGAAACACTTATATTAGTTCAAATAAAAGCAAGAAAATACCCACTTCATAAATAAAAAGTTAAATTTTGTTTTCAAGATGTATGGTCTGAAGTATTTATATAAAAAGAAATTCTCAAAAATACTATAGAAAAAATATCAAGATTATTCAAAAATGATACTCTTTGGATACATGTATGTTAAAATATTCTTTTGAGTGAAGACTAATAATTAATGATTACAACTGATAATTTTTTTGGTGTTTTTTCTATGTAATATTTTAAAACGGGATATCATTAAAGCTATTAATTCTTTATGAAGTTTATCTCTGAATGATGAGATCCATTTTCAATCAGTTTCGAATGAAACTATGAAAAAGACACTATTTATTTTATAAAATTAAATAATATCGATTGAAAGGGGTATAGACTGCTCGATCTTAGTCATGATTGAAAATAATCTTCTCAATCTATGCTATAGATAATGTGGTTTCCTATAAAATAAAAAAAACATTATAATTAGTTTTGTAAACATGGAAGGTTCATTTACTCAGTGTTAATGCTCTTTGGATAAGAGAGCCTATTTAAGGAAAATAACCAATATTTTGGGGAGATTATTGGTGGAGGAGACTAGGGGATCTTTTTACCCAAAGCCAATATAAAAACTATTGTGTTGTTCTTCTTTATTTATATGCTACATATATTTCATAATTAAGAGAATGTTGTATATCTGTTTAAATCATGAAGATGGGTACAAGTTTAAATTCTTCTATATTATTGAAATGACACAATTCACCCCGAACCAATAAATTTGTATAATTGAATTATTTTTTAAAAAAATTTATCAATAGGGTTTTTTCTGAAGAAATAAGATAATATTTAGAACGCTAAAATTAAATGCTTTATTCAAGTATAAATTTCAATGATATAAGTAAAATAAAGTATGTCAATGTTCATTGATCCTTACTATTATTTTAATAGTTATGGATTTTTTAAGTCTTGAATGTTTATTTATTTTAAAAATATTTGATTAAGTCTATACATTAATGTAGTAACTCTATTTGTAATCTTGAAAAAACAAGAAAACATTGGATGCTTCCAAAGAATCTATATATTATATCAATTCAAGAGTAATGAAATAAATTATATATAGACATGGAATAGATGAATTAAACTATGTATATCAATGTTTAGCAGCCTATGAAATGTGGCAATCTACTGTTGTTTTTAATTATGGAAGTAGAAATTCAATAAAATTAAGATAAACCACCTAAAGATGAAATTTGGTATTTTCAAAATATATTATGGTGAAATAATCTACTAGATGAATGGAAGATTGATAGAGATAACTAATAGTGTTTCTACCTTAGATACTTAAATTTCATAATTATATTAGGAATTGAAATTTGTCATAGTTCCAACCTCTAGATGGAATAAAATATATGACGTTCTAAGACAATAAAAACCAATTAAATATTTGAAAATGTAATAATTGATCGTAAATTCGATGATTTATGAAGATGAACTGCAAGATTAAGCTAAGGATCAAAAAATAAAAAAAAAAGTGAATTATATCCAATAGATTTAATACTCCGAATCGTGAAAATAAATAAAAATAATAATATGGAATTTTAAATGATTTAGTGTTTTCAAACTCTAAAATGGATCTAACTCAACTATCAAGTAGATTAAAAAGTATATAAATAAAAATAGAAGATTCAAGAAGACCATAAAAGGGAAGAAATGTTATCTAAAGGAGTATAATTCTATGAATATAAAAATATGGAGCATATAAATCAAGATTTCGTATAGTTAAATTATAAAAAAAAGAGATGTAAATTAAATAGAAGAAAAATTAGATGAAAACTGATTTTCAGAAGAAAAAAATGGGAGAATGTAGTGGAATATACATGGAGTGTTGATGAAGAATCAAATAGTTATTCAAAATATGACTCGGAAATAAATCCACAATATCTAAAATATATATGTTGCTTATGGATCAATAATAATATGTGGTATAATCCATTTAATATTCTGTTTCTGATTCTAAATGTTGTTTTAATAGAAAAGTAGCTTCTTACTGCAACATACATGATGAAATTTATGATTTTTTATCAAGAAAACAGGTCAAAAAATAATATTAACAATGATGTTTTAAGGGGATAATATTCTCTACTAAAAATCCATGAATTAAATAAAAAAACAAATTCATTTCAAACTGTACTAATCGAGAAAAAAATGATAAAAAAATTATAAGATTAAGTATAGTCATTTAAATGTGTTGTTTGCATATTAACCAAACAATTAAAATACATAAGTCATATTCTAGGAAAAAATATTTTCAAAAAATAATAATACAGAATGTGAAATAATGGTGAAAATACTAAATTATATAAGAACTACTTTTTACCAAGGTCTAAAAATAACAACATATATTTTGTTAATTGTTTTAATGGTGGAATTAAAGAAAATGACTCTAATTACTATTGTTTAAAAAATCCGAAGACATTATTAATTAAAAAATATTTTATTTTAGTAAGGATAAATGAAGATTTTTCTGATTCTTTTTGAAAAAAAATGTTTTTTCTTGGAATCTAGATCTTTTCTTGTGAACAAGGAAGGAACTAAGAAAATATAGGTAACAAAAAAACTTTTCTTTAAATGATTTGTAATAAAAAGGTCATAGGAACATAATACATTGTATGGTATATGGATAATGGATTCTCAATACACATGAGGGGAGAAAATACTAATTTTAATATTCTAGATACATTTTATGGAGGACTAGCTACCTTTCGATATAATTCTAAAGGGAATATAGTTGGAGTTAGATTAGATGGAGAACCAAAATATACTTCATTCAAAAAATATAAATATATCAAATGGTTAAAACAATATAAGATAAGTATCTATCAGCTCTATGATGATGGTCTTGATGTGGATTTCAATAATTATTCACACTCAAATTTTAATGATAAATTACATAAATCTGGAGCACCTCGAACTAAAAAATAATATACATTGAATCTTAATTCCTTGTGTAAGTAAAAAGTGAATTGTTTAACTATTAATAAAAATTAATATTAATATGAAATAGGATACTAGGACACTTCAATTTATTTACATTATATAAACTACTAATTATTCACTTAGTTTATAAGTGAACTTGTTATTAATTGGATAGTAATAGTTTCTATTATGAATGCCAAATTGGAAAGCATCAAAATAATCTATTGAATATATGAATATCTTTTTATTTCCATTCCCCTATAACATATCCACATGGATTTTTTTAGACCATATAGGGTAGAAATCCTCACAATAAGATCATATTATTTTCGGTATGTTGATTAATTTTCAAGATATAAATGGGTATATTTTATAAAATGTAAAAATTAATTGTTCTCTTTATTTTAATGCTTTTATAAAATATTATAAAATGAAATATAATTTAAAATAATTTAATTGAAAAATGTTCATGGTGGATAATTTTTGAATCATGGATTTATATATTTAGTTTACACAATTAGGTATTGAACACACATTCTCTTCACCATGACCAACGAAAAAATTGAATTATAGAATTAAGAAGTACATATATTCAAGAATTGCAAAGCACTATTATATATGAATATTGTATTCTTACATATTTTTGGATGAATCTATTAACACTGATTTTTTATATCATGAATATAGTTTTAATAAGACCTTATAATAGAAAGACACGATATAAAATAGGGAATAATAGAATATTAAAATTCAGATACTTTAGTGTATTTTAATTCAAGGTATATATCTTCCGAACAAAGGAAAAACTTTCTGAATTTGTTTCAAAGGCCGATGTAGAAATATTTTTATATATTCTTCTACCCCTAAAACGTATAGAGTGTATAATAAAAATTCAAGGATTATTGAAAAATTTGTTGATGTGATGTTTGATGAATTTGATCCATTTGATAAATTTAAAAGTCAAATAAATGTAGTTGTTGACAATTTAGAAAACATGATACTTGAAATCTCCTAATAAAGATTTTGGTAATAAACTAAATGAAATTCAGTTCAGTTCAGAAGAACGTGCTACTGATGAACCTGAAATTGTCTTAACTATACAAATAAAAAATTAAAATGATCATTCATTGGAAATTATTTTTGGAGATCTGAATAATTGTGTAACAACTAAAAGTAAAATAGATTAAATATAGTAATATAATGCCTTCATTTATAAATTATAATCTATTACTATAGATGGACGATTATAATATTAATGTTTGATAATGTCTATGTATGATGAACATATGAAATTTAGTAGGAATACATTTTGCGAATTAGTTAAAATCCCATCAAATCATCCAATTTGAGGGGCCGAATGTGTTTTTAAATATAAAAAAGATAGAAAAGGAGAAATTAATTGAAATAAATATACATTAGTAGCTAAATGATATAATCTTGATGAACAAACAAATTATGATGAAACCATTGCACCGGTTGCAAGATTAGAAGTTATTAGAATCCTTATCAAATTTTTTAGTTATATCATATGGTAATAAGATTCTTTTTTCAAAACATATATTTAATATAAGATGTTTATATTGAACTACAACAAGGTTTTAGGAATCATCATGAACGAAATTTATTCTAAAAACCTACTAATGGTATTTATGTAATTAAACAATTACATATATCTCACTGTCAAATATTTAGTTGTTTATTATTGTAAAATGGATTTTTTGTAGGGTAAGAAATTTATAAACTCTTTAAGAAAATTGTTTTTCTTATATACTATTAGTGATAATTTATATATATGATGTTATTTTTGTATAAAAAAATAAAAATCTCTTTAATAATATTTCTAATATTACTATTTTTAAAAAAATAATATGAAGGTATAATTAATCTTATTTCATTGACATCAAATCTATTAAAAGGATTGTGGAAATATTTTAAATCAAAGTAAGTATATTATTTATTTATTGAAAAAATAAAAAATATAAATAAGTAATACTTATACAACAGTCATGTGAATAAATAAAAAACTTCATTTTGATAAAGCTACAAAACTTGTTGACAACTAGTTATACTTAGTTATGATTTGTTGTTTATTGTGTATTACTAAAAGAAAAAAATATATTTTCTTTTCTTTTTGTTTATGTGCCAGAATTTAATCAAACACAAAACAATCCCATATTTCTAATATGAAAATAATTTTTGGATATATAAAAGTAATAAATATTCAATCTATAATTTATCCAAAAGAATATGTGCTTTTATTTAATTTCATATTTATATGCTGATTTGGGATTTTTTAGATTAGATAGAAAAATTACATCAAAAACTTGTTACTGACTAGGAAATTCATTAGATTCATGGTCATGTAAGAAACAACATTCTGTTGTTAGGTCAACATATGTGGATGAATATATATATGTTGGATGTTTTTGTGGAGAAGTTTTTTTAATGAACACGCCTTACTAGAAATTGGACATAATTTCAACAATAATCATACTTTATGTGAAAATATAATTTCAATAAATATTTCAAAAAATATTTTGTGACACTCATCAACCATTCATATTGAAATAATAAGTCATTATTTATGTGACCATGTTCTAAAAATGATATATCATTATAGTTTTAAAATAATGAAAATCATCCTGCGAATATTTCTATTAAACCACATCCCATGGCTATTTTTGAATTTATAAATAGGGATTTAATAATATTTAATATTATATAAATTTTAGTTATTTTACTTATTTAATTATTTTTTAACATCATTTATTATTCTGTTTGGATAATGTTTATTTAATTATTAACTTTTCCAATTTAGAATATAATGTTTTTTAAGCCCGTCTTTTCAGAATAATGAAAAATAATCAGTAAACTGAATATTTAGATCATGAAACCCAAACCACCATTGCCCAAAATATGTCAAAAATAATTTCCCAATATATCTATCACTCTTAAACTCATTATTCAAACCTTTTTGAATTACAGTGATCTTGTCTCTCTACAAAACCCTATAATCGAAACTTCAGGCCATCAGATTCTCATCCATGTAAAAGAACAAGCTGATAGTTGAAGGTGATATCAGATAATATAAACATCAACAAGTCACCTTATGAAAAATAATTCTAGGTGAATTTATATATTATAAGCGCTTCTAACATAGGAATATTTTGTTAAATAAAGAACCATCATTTAAATGTTTATAATTCTGTTCCAATGATGAAAATAAAATGTTTTTTTATATTGAAAATTTTATTTTTTATATAAAAGTTCCATTCAGTTTCAGTGAAACAGAAGACAATATAATTCCATGGGTAAAGTATTTGTAATTTTCTATTTCATACATATAAATTAAAAAAATAAGCTCCCCCATGAAGGGGTTTCCACATCGATTTTAGATCCATTGATTTTCAACAATACATATATGAAGATATTATGTATTTTAATTTTCTGTCAACTCCAATTTTAGAAATGGTTGTATAGGATCATGGGGGTGACCATAAGAGGTTTCTAAAATTCATTCAATTAGCCATACATCCAAGAATTTCCAATTTAAAAATGATTATTTATCCTGATATGTATATAATGTTTTTTATGATGGGAGATATCATGTATAATTACCCTAAATATATTCTCTAGTATATAAATATTCTTTTTCAGATATAGGAATGTATTTACATTTATACATAAGGAAGGATCATTTCTCTTATATTGATTTAATAGAAAAAGATTAAAAATGTATATATCCAAAATATGTGTCATTATAGTAACATTTTGAATACATGAACATTTAGAAATCGTTTTTTATTATAAAGTCTAATAAAAAGAAATTTTTTACAATTTTTTGCTGATGAATCATAATAATATGGTTCTATTTATCAACAGGAAAGTAAATATAAAATTAGTTGGATCGGTATTTTTAAAAATTAAATAATTTATTAGATATATTATATTTTTTAACAAAACAAACAATTACTCATATATGATATCTATAATACTAAAGATGTGTATCCTAATGAAGTTTACAATGATGTCTTTTCCACACATCATAGAGAAATAAATAAACAAACAGATCAAAACCTAGAATGAGAAGCTAATACACCTAGATATGTCAAAAAACTATTTTTTCTAGGAGTCTCAACTACTCTTATGTAATATGTCCCTAAGAGTCAAGAAGACAATAGGGGTGATAATGAATCTCTAGAAAAAGTAAAAGTTTAGGAAACTAATAATATAATGATGATGAAAAACCATCAATAGATGAAACAACTGAATTATTTGACTTTCAAATATTCTCGGATATTGGAAATTATATGGACATGGTTTCTTATATAACTGGTTATAAGATATAAGTTCATTACAATTTATCTTCATCTTCTATTGAGTAGGATAACTAAAATTACTTTGCTTTGATTGAAATAGAACCACCATCATTAAATAAAGGAGAAGAATCTTATGATTCTATAAATAATATAATATAATTTTCAGTCATCAAATTTAATAAAATGATGGAGGATAATTTAGGCTTAAATTGTGGGATTGAGTCTTATAACAAATCATTAGATTTTTTTGATAATCATAATAGTTTTGACAGAATAATTGGAACCTATACGTGTTCAACAATAAATAGTTAGAGAAAATTTAATTTCAATAAGAAATTTTGATGAATTTTAAAGATAAATAGATGACCCATTTGGAAAGATGAAAATAGAGATGGAGTCAAACATATATATAGTGTATTTAAGAAAATATTTGTTATGTTGGCTTGAATAATTTAGAAATAGCTAGAATATGTCAAGACCATCCACTTCTATTCATCACATATATATATATATTTAATCATAAGGCTTGAATTGATCACTATAGTTATGTTTTTATTGAATGATAGTATTCATCCACTTTAGTGTGGTAGTTCACCTTTGAATTTGTTATTGGAAAATAAAATATAACATGTTGAGAGGATAATATTAGGTGAGCCAAGTATAAGACATCTTCTAAATATGTTTACTAAAAATCTATCAATGTTACTATAGTTTTAAGAGACTGTTCATGCATTTTTGTATTTTAATTTAGTTTAATGTTTAATTTTGGTTTAATATTCAAATATTTTGACGAAACAATGGATTGATAAATTAAATGAAAGATTCATAGGACTATTGTTAGAGCTAAAGGATGTTCATTATGATATACATGCTTCTCTGGATTCTAAAATTAATTCTAAACATGACCTTTCACCCTCATCCATTCCAACATTTTTTAATTTATGATAGAAAATATTATTGTAATCAAAATAATTATTCAATTACATTTTTTTGTTATGATTATTTCTTTTAGTTGTATAATTTTTCTTTGTCTTCTACTACTAGAAGAGATATAATTACTGCATAAGATTAATATAACATTAATTTATTGTAATTTCATGCATTGAATGTGTTTTAAACCTTTTTCTGTGACCTTATATTTATATCACAAAATATGGGAGAAGATTGGATAAAACCCACATTATTAATCTTTTAAACATGTTTGTATTTTAATCGAAGATAAAGGGTTTTCTGTAAATATTAATTTTAAATACCATCTAAATTTTTATTATATCTATTTGAAATATATTATTTCATTTTTTACAATTACTATATTTCCTATATGTTATGTTATATGGGTTTCATGATCATCAAAATGAAGATACCTTTGAGAATTTATTTTGTCAACATTACAACATAAATATTATTTATTTTAAAGCTCACAAAAAAACAATTCCATATTTAACTAATGGAATTACTTTATGTATTTTCCATAAATATTTTTCTAGAGAAATATATATTATTTATAGTTTATAATATTTTTAAATGTATTTTTTATGTGATTGAATGCAATCTGAAAGAAATTTTTTTATAGTACATTTATAAGCATAACGTATGGTTTGGAAAACCTGGGTTCGGAATAAAAAGTATGGATCACATAACATACAGTATTTAAAATTCATTTATCTATAAACCTATGTTTTGAAAAGAAAAATTATGTTTAAATGAATAAGCCTAAGGTTTATCAACAAATTTGTAAACCACCATATGCCTTTAACCCAATATTTTGAGATTTTTGCTACGCAAGAGAGCCCTGCGTTTGAAAGATAAAAGATTGAATTTTAAATTAAAGATATTATCACTAGTTTCTATAATGGAATTTCTAGAAGTAAATGTTTATTTAAAACTATTTTAATATTGACTCAAAATCCAATATTTAACAATTTTAATTTTCTGTATGTATAAGTAATGTTAAGACTCTCTGAATGTTTTTTAACATAAATGATAATTATTTTTTCAGAAATAATCATGGATCTATTCAACTAATAGAAATCCATGATTCCCTTTATATATAAGAAGAATAATAAAAATTTCAAGATTCATGGTGTGATGTATTTATATATACATAAATTCTATACATGATATTATTTCTAACATCTCTTCAATTCTGATGAATCTACACATTAGAGACATACATGTTTCAATATTTTTCAAATTAAAAAATAATTATTATTTGTTACTACTACTATTTCTTTGTTATTATTTTTATTGAGAATTATTTATTACCAAGATCTCTTGAAAAATAAACATTTTTAAATAAATTAATCATTGGAGGAGAAGAAACATTTTCTTTTTGTAAAACCTAAAAATTTAAAAAATATTCTATTTATTCAGTCAAATCAAAATATTTTGATTTATTATACTAAAAAATTATCAGGCTAATTCATGATGGAGTATTAGATTCTCAAACTAAGTTGTAGATACTTCAGTTCTTTGTAAAACAACTAGAAGGTTCTCTATCATCCTTCTTGGAATGGTCTCAACTGCATGTATATAGTTATTTTGGTCTTATCCTAAGAGGAACATTTTAGTGAATATCACCAATCTCATGGAGAGAAATTTGGATGTGTTTAATGGGCTATGTTTGTGCCGTAAACCATTATAAAAGTTGTTGTTTTCTTTTTCTATGTTAATCTAAAGAACAATTTAATTAAATAAGATAATTATGTGTATCTTCATAAATCATGATGACAGGAATAAATTTGAATCATTATAGATTTTTTTAAAAACATAATTATCCTCCCCCCTCTTGTGTATCTTTATATTATTCCAACCTGTCAATAACTACCATCAAAAATAATTTCCAACCAATAGAAAAATGTTATGTATTTTTTATCACACATTATAGTGGAAAATAAATTTCTTTTTATTGTGATTCTCCAAAACATGTATGACCTCCTCTCGAAAACCCAATTCCTCTTCCCTCAAAAGAGTCTTGTGAGTAGAAATACAAAAAGGGTAAAAACATTATCATTGATGACTCTGTTGAATATTACATTCCACTTAAATTTCCCTAAATAATATCCCAATCAAAATGAATAATAAATATAATGATAAAGTGGTCATGGATGAATTTAAAAATAAAAATTTTACCACGATTCTATTTGAATAATTTAAAAATTAAATTCTTTTGTAAATTTTATAATCAACGTTGAACCCATGGATCAAAACTAAAGGGGAATTAGAGAGTCAATATTGTAAGGAATGACTCATCCTTCGTACAACCAATAAAGACATAAAAATTCAAGGATATAGGATAATTTATAATAAATTTATTAATACATGAGTCTTTATTTTGATTTGAAATGGTTGATTTAGGTTCTTTAATTAATTTCATACCTTAATCTGGTTGTACTTCCTTACAGTTTTGAGAGATTCCAAAAATGGTAGTAACATCACAACCCAAATTCCTCTAAACCTATACTTCGAGTCGGTGGGTAAGAAGGCCTCAATAGTGCCTCCACAAATGAAAGAGGCTAACGAATAGTATTGAGTGCCTAGGGTTTTATAGTTGGGAGACCACACCCTCATATTAGGGGAAAAATAGAAAAAGACATAACTATATATCACACATACAAGTAAACAAAGAATGTGTGGTAGAAGTAAAAATATGAAAAAAATATGCTGATAATAAATTAAATTTTATGGAATTCTAAACATCTATCCGTAAAATACAACTTGTTCACCCGCTGGGTTGAAAATGCAGATACAAGAATACAAAAGAAATTTAAATTAAATTAAAATGGCTCTATTACCAAAACCAACCCATACAACATACCCACTCTCCAGACACTGTCAAACAAAACCGGCCAAATCATAATAACTCATTTGTATCTCTAATCGAATATGGAACTATGGGACACAACCCTAACCACCATTCAACTAGTAATCAAGCGAAAAAGGTGACATAAGGTCTATACGTACACTAAGGTGCATGTGGAGAGGTAACAAATAATCTTAGTAGGCCAGCCCGACAAGAAACCTATAAATGAACTTCTATAATTGTATTCAAAATAAATGTTCTTAGCCTCACTAAGAAACAACAAAGGTATGGAAAACTAACATGAACCCATAGTTGAACCTCGGGTCCGTAATCACAATCAACTAGGAATGTGCCACCATGGATGTCCATATATATATATGTATACATGTATAGTCCCATACCTATAAATATATGAATAAATATGAACATTCAAGAGTATGTGAATAAAATATCGTGAAACCACATTAGAAATCAATCCATGGGTCTGTAATCCAGATCGCCTGGACATCTTATGCAAGGGCAATGTGCTGGACATTGTTCCACTCAATCTATGTACCATTAAAAAAGATTTGGGTCCATAATCCCAATCATCATATACCTACATCAGCCAACGCCATAATTATATCTCTGATAAAGCTACATCCCTAAAGGGGAATACTTAACCTACAACTAGAATCACATGTACTCACCTCCAATCCCTAACTAGGATACTATGTACCAACAGTCCATCTTTTAAAGAAGGATACCGTATACCAATGGTCAATCCTATAAAGAAGGATTCCTAGTAGAATGTCCAAACATATAGTGAGATTCTATGTAACACCACTTCAGCCCTTAACTGATATGAAAGAGTGTAATTATTCTAATCATATATCAACAAGCCAATGAGATTGTACAAGGAATTCCTACAAAAAGAATCCAAATATCACTCAAGGCATAGAAGTCATAATCTGTTTGAGATTGTCGATGGAATTCCTATAAAAGGAATCCAAGTATAACTTATTGTATAGAATTCATCATCCCTGTGATCCCACCCAATTCATTCCAACAATGGGAACCCTAGTTTCAATGAAGGATAAAAGTCCCCAACCCGGTGACCCCATATAATGAATTCGTACAAGAGGAATCAAATTATCACTCAGGGTATAGAATTAATTATCCCTCTGAGTCCGTAAAATTAATTCATATAATTGGAATCCATGTATCACACATGATATATAAGTCATCGTTACTCAGATTACATTCAAGGCATTTCTTAAATGGGAATCCATGTATCACATGTGGTATATTAGTCATCAATCCACATAGCTCTTTAGAGGAATTTCAAAAATGGTAATCCAAATATCACTAAGGGTATATAAGTCATCATGAAACTAATCCCATCCAACACATTCATAAAATCGGAATGAAAGTATCACTCAGTTTATATAAGTCATCAATCCACTAATCCCATAAAAATCATTCAAGTAATGGGAATCGAAGTATCACTCATGTTAAATAATTCATCATGTATGGCTCAAAAATAGAATATTAGGAAAAATCTTTGGATAGCCATAAAAAATATGTATCAATATATATATATATAATTACATCCATGATCAATATCCAAGTCTAATTTAGTACCTATGGGTACAAAAGTAAAAAATAAGAAATAATATGGATCATAAGATGGATCACTAGAAAGCACGTATGGGAATCCAAATAATAAAAATACATCCCACTAAGATTATCTAGGAATCTCAATTGGAAGAATGACTCCTCACATTGGGCTCAACAACAACCAACTAGGAAGAACCACTAGTAATTGACACTACATCAGCAATAACCATGTCAAATATATTATAAAATTAGTGATTGTTGAATGAACACCCAACCCAACACGTTAGCAAAAAACCCACAATATTACCAGTTCACTATGAGTTCTAAGGTGACACCTACTACCATCTATACCCAAACCCGCGTTACAGCTCTCGGTCAGTCAAACAACGGGCTCCAGCTTGGTCCCTAAAGTAATGCACTGATGATGCATCATACCGGGTATCCTCATAGTGATAAAAAGTAAAGGGGTCTTAAACCGGACACCCTATATCATAATATATGAAAATAAATCCCTCATGGAATCTTTAGAAGAATATGGTCTCATGGAATCCTAGTACAGAAGGGAAAATCTCACAAGGGTAACTTCCTCAACAACAAACGTCATGGGAGATGACTTGTAGCTTGTCTTAGAACAAGGTCTCATATAGGTTGGTCATAATACCCAACCTATCATTCATGAAAGTCTCACTCTTAGGATACAATTGAAGTCACAATCAAAAATGAAAACCTCTATATTTACATAAAAGAAAAAAACACTCATTGGGATTCCTAAGAATACTCCACTTGTTTCATCATCTTGATCTACGCGAAGCACCACTTAGAGTGGATAAATCTCATATCCAATTCTGTAACAAGAGAATAAAATTAGAAAATAAACTCAAATGGGACCACGGAAATAGTACATGATATACTTATTCCATAAAGTGTGTGTACCCTTATGCTCCCACATGGGTGTGAACGCTTGCTAGCATGGGCATGTAAACTCCCATAGTACATGACCAATAAGGTGGGAACACAGTGTGTACCCTACACATGGTACCTAATTGTGTCCCTCATCTAGAATACAAAGTTATATCTCTAGTATGTGTTATTTTATATGGAATGATACCCACAAAAGGGTCTGGCCATGACTCTACATGGCCATGTAAAGCTACATAGTTAGCCATGCATGGGCACTCGAATACACGATCGAGTAACAATAAACAACATTTACACCCCGTATAAATGGAGTGTAATCTTTATAATCAGATTCCCTAAATGGGAAGAATACATGGAATCCTACCATGAACCACACAATGTGTTATTGGGTTTACCCAAATGTAAAACACTCTGGATCTCTCGAACCCCCCCCCCCCCATTTAAAACCCCAAAACCAATGATATGGGCATTGGGGGCCTCACACATCCATAATAAGGCTTTTGAAACATGAAGTGATGAATTTGGAGGGTTTTAATGGTAAAACATAAATGTAAATACCTTTGGGCCGAAACTACCAAATCATGGCTTCATTTAACGGACCATGACTGTCGCACGTTGATTCGGTGCGTCAATGGCTCCACAACGACTCCTCCCTAACTTTCACTCTATCTAAATTTCTCCATATACTCTATCAATAATTTGTAATGGTAGCTATCATATGCGTGTATGTGATATTAATATGGAAGAAAGATGAAATGCAAAATAATATAGTGAAATGAAAAAAAAATGGAAAATGATTAAATATGGGCTCGGGCCGGCCCCGACGACTGAGTCAAGTTTATTCTATAGCTAGGATAAACAACTTATTCCAAATTAAATTTCCTAGAAAAAATATGAATCTAAAATTTGTTATGAATTTATGGTCGAACGAACCAACGTGAACTAATTAATATTTAATTTTTAAATGTTAAATATTACTTATTTCTCCAAAATTTATATGACTCAGATTTCTTCCAAACAAATTTACTAGGGTAAAAACCATATTCTAGGAACAAAAGAGTTTTCAAAATAAATATCCAATGTCATATTAAAGGGGAAAGGGCCATTCTACCCCATTATAAGAATCTTAAAGTAACAAAAATTCCAATTTTGGGTCTCAATTGTAGACTATAAAAATTTGGGTCTTTATAATGATTATCATCATGTAACTTCCTAACTAGAGTATAACAGGACGAACCGGGGTGATCCAGAACATCCTCATTAGAGTTAGAAATTTATTCTTCCCTATATATTTTTATATTATTAATATAGGAGGTAACAATACTGGTAGACATGCTCCACTGATACCTGAATTCCATTCCTTAAAATAGAAAAAACAATCATTAAGGATCATAGTTGTACACTTTCCATGGAGTTTGGAGGAGAAATGGTATGTTTGAGAATATATTATTCTATGAAACACCCTACTAAAAATAACTCAACTATTATTATCTATAATATGGAAGTTCTTTCCATTGACAAACATAGACTACATTATCTCCTAGAGTCAAAATATGATTCGTCTTACACTGCTTCTCTATTTTATGATTTAGGTTATAAATCATCTTTTGAGTGTTTAGTGTGTTCGAAAATATTGGATTTTTTAATTTAGGGTTTTTTCACTCTGAAGTACCAATGAAAATTGAATATTTTAAGAAACTAATTTCCATTTATTCACATTCTATATATCAAAAATATGATGAAATACATAGTTTCATGGACCAAACTCACCATAAATCACATACCTCAATCCCTAAACAACCAATATTAGAATTAAAACCATTTGTATCTAATTTATAATAATCATATCATTAGGGTACTGACCAATTGTCTATCATTATTAATAAGAACCCATCTAAAAGGAACCAAAATAATAGCTATACCTTTTGGTAGAGTTTAAAAAGTCCATAAGATGTACATTTAATGGAATTGATAGGATTAACCTCAAAATTTACACAGATCATATATCAGTAGATTATGTGGCTATGACTATAATGAAAGATTGATTTATTATTAAATCCTCTACTCAATTATGTTTTAAATTTATATATTGATAAATTAACTATTTAAGGGATCATTTATCCCATATCTAATAGTAAATGGGTTACCCATTTCAAATTTTCCCTATAAAATTGGAAGAATAGTGGTTTTAAAAAAAAAGAAATTAACTGGTTCCAACACATTTGTATAAATAGTTTGTGATTGTTTATTTTCGACCTTTTAATAAACCATGCCATGTGGAAGGACCACATTCTTCTACATTTTATTGAAAAAATGTTAGAAAGAATGAATATTTAGTCAAATTATTCTTTCCATGATGGATATTCAAGTTATTTTTAAATCTATATGGCCCTTCAGGATTAATAAAAGGAAAAACTTTCCAAAACTTTTTGTACAAATTCATAGAAGATGACTTCATTTTGTCTCTCTAATGATTATAAAAAATTTTAAAATGATATGCAGATAATGTTTTACTATTACATTGAAAATTTAATAAAATATTTTATTGATGATTTTATAATATAGGGATATTCCAATAAGGATATTTCCTGGAATTAAATGGTCATTCCCTCTTCCATTGCACTGAATAATATTTCTTGTCAAATTATGATAAATTATATTTTATTAAGGATATGGGGACAGTTATTAGATATTTTATTTCGAGTATGATATATTTATACTACTAATGAAAAAATGAAGTAATTTACTCTATTACATTACTTAACTATTTTTAAGTGGTGAGATCATTGATGGGTTTTGTTGGTTTTTAATTATGATTCATTAAGGAATTAATTAAGATAACACCTCCCTTCTCTTGATTTTTACAAAAAAAAAATTAAACTTGTAATAATGAATTTAATTTAACATAATGGAGTCTCACATCACATCCCATCAACCAACCAAAATGTTGGGATCTCCACTTCGAAGTTATGTGTGATTCCTATAACTTTGTACATGAGCTATTTTTATCACAATCGATTGATTTGGTTTCTCATTTCATTTTTTATTCATAACATATCATTTTTCCCATCCAATAAAACTACATGGAAAAGAAAAAATAACAAATTTATATTATTTTTTCCTTAGGAAAAATATGTTCATATATTCATGGAAAAAAATCCATGTTTTCAAATCGTTCTACCATTTGGTTTTGTTTAAAAAACCTGCTGAAAATCTATGACTTATAGAGTGGATGCTCCTCCTCCACGGGTTTCAACTAAAAATTCAATGTAGTATTAGAGTGAAAAATGTGTTGGGTAACCTCATTAGTAGTTTTACCCCAACATAGGACCATCACATTGATACATCCCTCTCTATTAGATAATTCTTCCACGATGAGTAACATTGTAATGTAATAGACCGTACCATTTATTATGTGGACATTGGGAATTTCATAGCAGTATCTAGGGACCCTATATATTATTGAAATTGACAATAAAAAAACTTAATTATGAGTCATAATATTATGTTTATGATGAAATATACTTATAGATACATTTTAGTGACTACTTTATCAACAGTGTGTCTGAAACCATTAGCTCGTCTTTATTTTGAGCTTCTACCAAACATATGTTTATGGGATCCAATAGAGAACTAAACATGTAGATAAAATGGGTCTTGAAACTAAATATTTTTGGATAATATTTTATAGATATTTCAATCAGTTTTGTAAGTCATTCACATGATATTGATTTACTTGGAATATCTCTAAGAAGACAGAAATTCCCTGTCAACCCATTTTATTTTCTGAGATCTTTCATGCATGGGGAATTGACATCATGATGAATTTTTCATATTTATTTGGATTTGTATAAATCTTATTATATATTTAATATGTATAAAAATTTATGGATGAAAAGAAAATTAGGATATTAGAATCTCTCTTGCTTGTAAATATGTTGATATATTGTATTTTTAGTTGGTTAGGATTACCTTTATTCATAAAATGTGATTAGGGTTCACATTTATGTAATTGTTATAAAAAAATATGATTTGTAAGTATGAGAAATTTTAGGACATCTACACTAAAAATAATCCCTAAAATATTGGGAAAGTATAAATTTAGAATCCATAAGTAAATAGATTCTATGATAAAATGGTAAACCCAATAATAAATATTGGATTTTTTGATTGGATTATTCACTTTGGGAATACTGTATATCTTGTATAACCCCAATAATAATTATATAATATATTATTGTGTTTGGAAATGATTTTTATGTTCTGGTGGGGGAAGGGAACCCGGAATATTGTGTGGTTAAATGAATTAATATGAATCGCTTAGATGTAGGTAAACATAAGAATTGGAATATTTGGGTTTTGGAATAAATTTTCCTTGATGCATTAGAAAACTCCGCAAACTAAAAATAGAATATAATCGATATACGTGATGATATGATTCATAAAAAAATAATATTGTTGAGAATTTACTCATATTCAATTCCATTCTAAATGTCCACTAAGGTAGCCTTCATTTTCAATGGCTTGATCCTTATACAATTACTATTGTTTTTTCATTTGGTGAAGTGTACGTTTTTAATGAGCGTAGTGTCTAGAGGTTTATCATCAATTGTAAGAGAGTTAATAACTCCTATATTTATTTTAAAAAGAATACAGAGAGGAAAATCTTACTGATAGATTCAACATATCAATCCACTTGGAGGATTGTCTCTTCTCCTGACCATTATTTACTTTTCTATTAATTTAAATTTCATATACTAATTAAAATGTAATTTTAGGCATGTTTGATGTTAAAAATTGATTACTAGGATTTAAATTCGGAAAAAATAAAAATAAAATATTGTTTCTATTTTTTAATTAATATTATATATTTTCTATTTTGATATAAATAATGATCTCTATTTGAATATCAAAAAAAAATTCTCTTTATTTAGTTTATTATGTATAAAAGTATTATAATTTTTGAAAAATTATTTCAATTGAATATTGATATGGAATATTTTTCTAGAAACTTTATTTCAAAATAATTATTTATAGTTTCATTGATTTTTAAACCCATGCCTTATTATCACTATCAATGTTTATAAATCCCATTCCCAAGGGACATTATAAGCCCTTTATTTCATATTCATTGTTTTAATCACATTTTTTAGAGTCTCATGTCATAAAGAGAATCTGGAATTTTATTTCATTCTATTAAAAGCTGTATCATTCAAGTGTGGTCAATTCATGATAGAGGCTATCATTCATTAAAAATATCATTGTACAAATAACCTCTATTTTGGTCCACTATGAATTTTTTCCTTCTTAAGAGATTGATACCATGAAACTCTTATTAGGAATGCCATATTATTTGATAATTTATCTATACCTACAACACTATTATGTAAATTAATTTTTTTTCTTTATTTGTGGATGAGATGATGTTTCCGTGGGAATTGTAGGCAATGATTCGTCGGTTTGGGTTGAGTAATATGTAAGAATTTTTTTGTGAAGTGAATTTATAAGCCATATTATTTCATTATTTTACACTGTTTCCCTATTTATGTGGAAAGAAATTTTTATTTAAAAAAATATTACAATGTATTGAAAAAACTAGAATAAGAAAATAATAAATGGTGAAATGATTATGTTTACTCATTAATTTTCATTTATTGGATGTTACCCATGAAAAAAATGAACAATGGGGGAAATGACTTGTATTTGATAAACTTTTTGTGGTGTTGATATATTATATTCATTTTGAACAGTTTCTGAATGTTTACAAGATTTTTTACTTAAGGGATTAAACACTCAACATATTCCTCATATTTTTTTAAACATAAAACACTTCTAACTCTTAAACCCTATTAAAATCTAATGAATTTTCACTTGAGTAGAACAATATTTTCTACTGGTTTAGAACTAAAGACATCATTAGAAATATGTTAATATGACATAAACTCTAGGAAATCATTATAACACCAATTTTATATGTTCCTGAAGTAAATTAAAAAACTTTAAAAGTGTGGTAGTTGGAAAATATGTTTCATTGATGAACATATGAACGTGGAAAAAAATATGAATGTGAGAGAAGAAACATTATAAGAAAATTGATTTAATAAATGATGTCAATTATTTAATTTCAAAATAATCTTGGTTTTTTTCTCACCATTAATTTAGTAATGGGATTTGATAAGGATATAAGACCTTTCAAAACACTATAATGGTTTTTGTGTATGGGTTGTGATCAAACATAAATTTATGATATATTATCATAGTTATACTTATTAATTACATTTCAATTTTTGTATCCTCTTATTGAATCATTTTTCCCACGATGTATATTTTGACTTATTTTTTCAAAAAAATGCTTAAATATATGTAATTATACATTGAACCAATTGGGAACCACGTTTATATTTTTATCATAACTATATATAAACTAATAAAAATTATAAAATTCATTTTTTTTTGATGAAACATTCTTTGGGAAAATATTTCTTTAACATTAGCAAAAGAAGTATATCATCATAAGATGGCCAATGGCTTCTGAAAAGAGAATAAAATATGGGTGATTCTAGTTGTACCACCCTTCTATATTTGGTCCATATAATGGGCTTAGGTCCGTTAATTTATTTGATTCTACCTTCCTTATGTAGATAAATTTATCTTCCTTATATAAACCAAAATTCACGTTATTAATTTGCATTTAAATGATACAACCATCCTGGAAATTTGGAGAAACAATGTATTCCATGAACAGTCACTCAGAGCCTTAGATAGTTGACATTTTTTGTGGTAATTTAGATTGATTTTCCCCTAAAATGACCCTTTTTAACACACTAAGTTTTATAAATTATTTCTTAAAAATAAATTTAATGTCTTTTATATATTTTGTTATGTGTCTGATCAAGTTTATAACCAATTACAAATGACACTGTGTTTTAAAAAACTATAATATATTATTAATATTATTAATAAAATACGACTGTTAAAACATTCTCATTATACAAAGCAGAATGAATAGTAACTAAACATTTAAAAAATAAAATTTTATTTTTTAATATAATTACAAAATAAAGATAAAAATGTAAATAATTATTTAAAAAATCATTATATATTCTAAAAATAATATTTTCTAAAAAATCTTATATTTGTAAAAAAATAATTGAATTACATTTTTTACATATTTAAAATTATTTTTAAAAAAATAAATATTTATAATATAATAATAATATTACCTTATAGTAATGCTTTGGTATTTTTCAAAAAAAAATCAATTTTTCATGAATACTGAAAAATAATAATTTTTATTAAAAATACATTTTCTTTCAATGAATATTCAAGACATATTTTATTTTAATATAGTTTTAAAAGAAAAATTAGTAAAATTGAATATGAATTTTTTAAAATTAGATCATTTTAATCAACTTCATATTGACTTTCTATATAAAACATTTTTATCTTTAGACAGATTTTCTTTTGTAAAACTATTTATTTGACACATTTGTGGGATTAATTTTAAATTAAATTCAACCACTTATCTAAGTATAATTTTGGAAAATTGGATAAATGTTTGAAAAAAAATAATTTCAATTATATAATAGTTTAAAATGATTTTTTTACTATATTGAATTGAAAAACATTGAATGTTATTTACTACAGTTAAGGTAATAATAGGTTTACATGGGGTTAAACTAATAATATTAGGGCTAAAAATGATCCAAAACTAGTCTAATTAATATTTCTTACTCGGATTTATAACATATCACTAATAAATATTAAAAAATGTCACTTTCTGAAATTTTTTGAATGAGAATGAAATGGGTTGAATTTATTCTTTAAAAAAACTCACTATGTTTCCTCTCCAACGTTAATAATATTCTACCACATATAATCTCTTATTTTAACATCCAAAACCCATTTTATCATCTATATCAAATGAATTATCATCCTGGACTCCAAAAAAACATTCTAGAAGCCCTATTTTAATCAGAAATCATTCATAGGATGTATTTTTGTGTAATCCTTATGAGGTTACCCGAAAAAGATGTAACATTCATCAAGTATCATTTTAATTTTATTACAACCATGAATCCTTATTATTATAACATTAATAAATATTAAAAACTATTGCATTACATATAGTGAAATTTTTTATATTATTTTTATGACCTATATCCATCTGCTCATCCTTGAAATGGGAAATTATAATTTTGGTCGTGTGGACAATGAAGTACCGCCTCATTAACAAATGTGACTCTTTTTTCCTCAACACCTCTCAAGGATGTGTATGATGATGAATATAATGTATATAATAGATATTTTTTCCTAATTTTAATTATTTAAATATAATATAACAAATTCCATTTTTTCATTCCACTCAGTAAGAGATGAGATAACTTCATTTGTGTGTACGGAAGGCTACCACCACGTGATGTGATGTGATTCATTTGAAACCTAATATTATCATGGGATGTAAAAAATAAAACATTTAATGAATACATTTTACATATTTTACATTATAATAAATTTTTAAAAATGAATTATCATTTACCTTCCACCTATGCCACCCATAAAATTATGGGAACAATGTTTATGTTTACATATAACCTACCATCTCCATAAATGGTGTAATCCATTTTCTATATCAATGATTATGGATGCCTAAAAATATGTATAAAATAAATATATATGATATTAATATCATTTTTAACATTATGGTGATTACATATCCATTATTAATGTACGATGACCAAAATCATATAAAGATATCATACATCAAAAATGAAAAAATTATTACAAAAAACATTGATTTAAAAATATAATTATTAATAAATCATTCATAAAAGGGTATAATTGATTAATATATGTTCAGATAAATATTATTATAGTTTTATTATATCTTTATATAAAACCTATATTAATTATACAAGTGGTTATAAAGTGTTTGGTGGAAGTCAACTCTTAAGGTTTGTGATTTTTTAATATAAAATTCTATTATTTGGGATATAAGTTATGTTATAAACCTATTATTTCATGAGGCGTATAAACTTCCCCTTTGATATGTTATATCATGAATAAAATTATTTTAATATTATTTAAATGTTTCTTTTTATTGAATTTTTTATTGGGTATTAGGATTCAAATGATACATAAATTGGTAAGAGTTTTATTTTTATAGCCTCATCATTTATTAGGATTGATTATGATGAGATTTTAATGGTTAAATAGTCTAAATTACCTCCCAATAATTTCTATGTATTTTCTTAATATATAATTATTTCTTTAGAAAACATGTTTCAAAATAAATTTTCTTCATTTAACTAATTATGAAACAAAAAAATGTTTTCAAGTCAAAACTATCTTTATTTCACTTCTTCTATCAGAAATTATTTCCTCTTTCCTATCCCTATTTCTATAATGGTTATAAAATATATCATCAACATTAACACATGATTTATTAAATTCATTTTTTCAATTTTTATTTTTTACAAAATGGTTTAATATGAATCATCATGTTTTTCAGAATAAGTCTCTTTTAACTATTTTCAAAAACATTCAAAAGGAACCATTAGATAAATTGGTGGATAATGAACATAATTCTATGAAATCCTGAAAAACATTATTACAATATTCATTTATAATATTTCAAGTTAATTCTCAATGAAAATTATTTTGAATTTTTTTTATGTTTTAAATGTTTTTTTCAATGTGGAAAATATTATTTTCTTCAATAAATGTTTTAAATAATGTTTCCAAATAATTTTCTATCATTGATATCATCTATTGATGTTAGAATTACTTTTATGGGGATATGATTCAAGAATATCATTCATAATATTTCTCTGAATGATTCATTTTTATGATGATAATATTTTTATCAATCATTTTTCTTTTAAATGGTTATGATATGAGAACTGTTTTATGACCTTGTGGAACACATATGTATGATTTTTATTATGTGATGTGTGGGACCTATATCTCCCTATAATTAATTGAGTAAATATTTATATCTCATTATATTGATAGGAATATAATATATTGTGATCACACATCAGTAAGGGGAATTTCCCACTTTTATAGTGTGGGGAGTTATCCATGACTACTATGGTGATTTGTTTTGTGAACTAGTTCCACTTTGATAGACATGGAATTGAGCCTTGATTATTATGGAAATGATTTATATTATTATTTTTATATCACAATTCTTTGCCTTATTCCAGTGTTATACCCCCAAGGATCATGTTGTTTTACGACATTGTGATTCATGTCTTATGAACAACCAATCGTTATACCATGACTCAAGATTATGATATTTGATATAAAATTTATGGTGTTATAATGTTTTGATCATGTGTTAATACCCTTATACACATGTTATTCTTATTTGATCACTGATATCTATCTATCATACCCTTAATAAAAATTTGATACCACACTCCCTTTTGTTTCCATTCTCTAGGATATGAAAAACTATATTACGTATGATATATCTATGAAGGGTTATAGTTATTAAGAACACAGATAGAGTCTATTTAGTTCACTTATAAACTGGTTTTTTATGTATCCATGTTACCCAAGATACTAAACGAATAAGATCCTTTTGTCATTTAATTGTGTAATTTAATGAATATTCATTTTTTCAGAGGTCATATATATATATAAATCCATGTTAATTGTAGTTTGAATCTAGGGATTGGTTTAATTAAACCATTGTAAACTAGGATGAGAAATCATTATTAAGAACCCTTATGATAATCCTATTAACAGGGAAATATTCTATGTTATATTAATTAAAGGTATGTGGTTCTCATTGAAATGCATCCATTTTTTAATATTAAATGTAGGTTTTGTTCTAGAATAGTGGTACCTAGGGGTAATTACTCTTATAAAGGTGCATTGGTCTTGACTTGGGTGTTACCAAGTACAAAAAAATGTTCCTTGCTGTATACCTAGTCAAACACACTCAAGAGATATGATTTGGAAAATAAAATCTTATTTAAAAATTTACATAATGTATTTGAATATATAATGATCATAGATATCCTATGTTAAAATTATGGTATTATAGATTTAATATTAATTTTATTGATTTAGATATCCTAAATAAATTTTCATGACTATGTTGTCATTCACTATTTTTTGAACTTGTTCTATGATTTCAGTTTTATTAGACAGCTAGAAATTGAATAATTTATGGTAATGTTTAATGTGATAGATAGTAAAATTATTTTCCTGTAGAGAAACTAAATTTTATGGGGGGATGAATAAAAACTATCATTGTAATTATCACAAAATAATATGAATCTATGATTCATACTGGACATCCAAAAGATAAATAGAGTAAAAACATTTTTTTCAATCCCTTATGAGGTAATGATCACCTTATTTTATTGAGTATTTTGATATAATATTTACTATGAAATAGATCATCACAATGGAAAATTATTTTCTGTCCTCTAGTATTTGGACAATCAGAATGTAGTTTCGGTTTTATATTGTTTTTAAAGTGAAGTAGATCAATAGTGGACTCTTATCAATAATACTTGGAAACAAGATGATATTGACCCCATAGATTAGGGAAATATTAAGAACTTATCTCCAAAAGTACATTCCTTTTCTTATTTTTATATAGATAGAGAATGATTTCCTTGAACTAAATCCAAAGGATGAAAAACCCATAAGTATATATTAGTAAACTTTTACAGATCATATGAGGTACGCATCAACTATAATCATCCAACATTAAATTATGGTAGTACAATTATTTAGTTCCTTAAACCAAGACTCTGAAAAGAGTTAGCCCTAATATTCATTAGTATATTTGTACATATTTTTCAAATTTCTATTAAGGATGAATTGAAGGTCAAAGTTATGTTTAAATATAGTGATTTTAATAAGAATAAAAATATAAATATCACAGGAAAACCTCAAAACCATATATAGTGGATGGTGTGATATAAGTTATGCTAAAATTGTTTAATGAATCTAAGAGGAAATCGTATTATTGGGACTCTTAAAAATTTTAACAGTGGAAAGGAATGACATCTATAAATTGAATATCAATGTGATAGAAAAAAGATAATTAATCTTAACAATATAGATAATGATATATATAATTCTCCACCCACACTCTAGTGTTTAATGTTTAAGGAGAATGGGAGTTATCGTAACCATTTAAAAAATCCACGATTTTTCAATGATGATGGACATTAGAAGCCTCTTATTCTATGAGATTTAGGGAAATCTCATTAATCACTATTTCTAATGAGGGGTATAATAATAATGTATTGAAAGTTTCATATACCCTCTACTCCAGATGTAATAATATATTATTAAACTATAGATCCTCCCATTCATTTATGTTTGAATAATTTTTTAGGGGTATAGAAATTCAACCCAAAAAATATTATTTTTAATTAGTAGTAAAATCCCCTAATTTTTCGATGATCACATATCATGTATATGATTATTCTATGGTTGATGATTGTAATAATTTTCATCGCGAAGACATTATTATTCTCTTTATGGTTTAATTTGATGTAATCATTGTCATGGATTAGCATTAAGTACAAAAAGTCCACATGAATTGTTGAGGATGGGGTGTTACATTTGATATTAAAAAAAACCACTGATCATGTACCAATGAAAATATAAATATGAACCTCAAATGTAAATCACATCAATTGTGTGGGTGTTGATTCAAAAGAAAAGGTAAAGTGTATCTCATATGGTTTGGGTGAAAATCAACATCGATGATATGCATACATTGTAGGATCATATTTTTGTATTTATGGAATAATTTATTATTATTGCATCAAATTCTGATGTTGAGATTCCAATATAATGCATACCTAGAGACTAAACTATTTCAAATACGAAATTTAAAATTTCCTTAATCTTGTTGATGTAATTAGTGAAAAATGACCCTAAGAATGATGAAAATTGATTTATTTGTCCAAGTGTGTCACCCGGGGTACACATTGTTCATTTTATTAAGATGATAAATGCATATATGTGACTATGCATTTATTATGGAGAACGTAATGATATTAAAATAATGATAAGGTATTATCTACCTTGTATTGATGATTTCTTTACCACATTCATGAATCTAAATTATTATTGACGAATAAATTTCATTTAGGATAACAGAAATTGAGGTTTATGAAGGTGTATATACCTAATAAATCATTCCAAACAAGGTATGAACACTATGAGTATATATTGGTTCCATTTAGTCTTATTAATTAACCACTTCTCATCATCAGATTAATGAATATATAATCTAATGATTGCCATGATATATTTTTGGTAGACATTATAGATAAAATCATATATATTCAAATTAAAAGGAAGGTCATTAATATCACTTGATTATTTTATTAAAGAACCATAGAAAAGATATGTTTTATGAAAATTTAAAAATTGTAAATTGTGGTTTCAAAAAGATCCATTTTGGGCCCTATAATCTAATGAGTCTGTATAATTATGGATCCATAAAAGGTAAAGGCTATTGAACATTGGACCAGACCGACAAGGGGGACTAATAACATATTTTTTATTGGTTTGGATAGATATTACATACAGTGTGTATATAATTTATCAGAGTTATCTAATCCACCAACCATGTTAACATGGAAGGGATAAATGTCCAATTGGATTGATGAATTTGAGGAAAACTTTTAGGAACT
This sequence comes from Viscum album, assembly GCA_963277665.1. Taxonomy (NCBI): domain Eukaryota; kingdom Viridiplantae; phylum Streptophyta; class Magnoliopsida; order Santalales; family Viscaceae; genus Viscum; species Viscum album. The sequence goes on along the minus strand of OY728129.1, from coordinate 404,515,942 downwards.
GAATAAAATATTAATCAATTTCATTGTTTGTTACATTATCTTAATGTGTATTAGGTTTTATAATATATAGAGTTTTTTACAATAATGTATTATGATTCTTTCTTATGAATAATGACCTAGTTATCGAATATTAATCAAGGAAATTTAAGGTGCATGAGAAAAATTACCCAACAAGTGATTTAGAGTTAGATATATTGATCATTGAATTAATGATTCGAAGAAATTGTAGTTATTTATAAAATAGTGATATATATAACTATAAAAAAAATTAAAGTATATGTTCAAATAAATGAAGTAGAATATTCATAATAAGTTATGCTAATATATGATTAATTATTAAAAATTATCAATACATTATCACCAGAGGGAAGTGAACAATGTGGTTGATGCCTTTGATCGAAAGGATCATACTAAATTATATATAATGAGGATCTAAAGAAATAAAATATTTTTATATATTTTAAGGATATATCTTGATATCCTGATGTATGGGGGGAAATGTTATCTTTCTCAAATAATTTCTCAATAATATATTCATTTTATGATAAAAGAGGATCAAAATGATCTTATGGAGAAACAAATGAAGATAACAAATGTTCCTAATTTTAAGCTATATCATGAGGAAATGAAAATATTATATACATAAATTTCATCCATACTACCTGATTTGAATAATGTTATATTAGATGAATACAATAGTTCTTCATTATATATTAATCCTAAATGTATGAAGACATATAGGGATCTGAAATAGTATTTATAGTGGGTTGATATAAAAAGAAATATTTCTAATTTTGAATCATGAAACGTAGTATTTATGTATTTTAACAATGTGAGAAAAACACTAAGGGTATTTGAGAACCATTACTTATACTATAATAAGAATCTTAATACATCACCACTCATTTTTCGTAGGACTCTACAAAACATGAAAAGTGAATAATTCACTATTAGTTGTTGTAGATCTCCTTACAAAGTGAGTAAATTCCATCACAATAAGAGAAGACTTATCAACTGATCATGTTAATATAATATTCAATATGTATGTGGTTATATTTCATAGAGTAATGACATATCTTATATTTTATCATAATATGAGGATTATGTTGATGTTTTGGAAATGTAATCAATAGGCTATTAATACATAATTATTCTTAATCATTTTTTATCATCCCGATACAAATGGTTAGTTTGAGTGACCAACCCAAACCCTAGATGAAATTTTTATATCTTTTTATGTAGATTTATATTTTTTTGGGATCAACACATTCCTCTATTTCTGTACTCATATAAAAATAACTTTATTTTAAGTATTTAGATGGCTCTTTATGAAGCCCTATCTAGAAATAACTCTATTACTATGATTTTTTTGTGATGGTGTTAGAGAAATAAATATATTAGGACCAAAACAGGATTATCAAATAGAATATATGTTTATAAATTTTTAGAGAAAATATAGGGGGCACAAATTTTATATAAAATTTATACTGATAATCATAAATCTGATCAGGATTTTCAAGTTAGTGAGAATGTGATTATATGAATTTCTCCAGATAAGAAGGCTAAGAGATTCAGAATGAAAGGGATGTTCAACACAAGGTATATTTCCCTACTCAAAATTATTGATCATGTTCGAACAATAACATACCATTTTTTATATCCACCAATCCTCTCTTAAGTCCACAATATGTTCCATTTATATCTCCTGAGAATTACATACACGATCCATCACATATAATGAACTAAAAATATTTACAACTATAAAAATATCTATCTAATTAGGATAATGAAATGGATATTTAGCATCACATAGAGAAATTTTTATGAAATTCAACCACTCACATATTCAATGCTTTGATGTGTAAGAAAATGTTTGAAGATGATGCATATGAAACTGAGGATGTGATAAGGCAGAAGTGTCCTCAATTTGTTTTCTGGAGTGATGAATTTTGAGGGATAAATTAATTTTTAGGGGGGAAGAATGTAAGACCTTGATTTCCATAAATTATTTTTTAATAAAGTAAAATTATTTGATATCTTTCATAACATGAAGCATTGAGTTTAACATGTGTTACATTTGATACTGAGTTTTATCAAACAGTGATATATTTTTAATAAAATTATTCAAATGCCACCATTGTAACCTAGGAATAATGAATAGAGGTATGAAGAGTAATAAATAATTTTTAAAAATTAATTATAATTTTTTTATCTGAATAAAACATATTCATAATTAAAAATTAATTATTAGGAATCAATTTATATGTTTTGAAAATACTCTAAATTTTTCAAAAAAAGTTTTTATTATGTCTTGAGAAGACATAATAAAATTAATTTATTTTAAAATTTTTCAAATTAATTTTAAAAAATTAATTTATCTTTGAAAATTTACCTGTAAAAATTATCTTAGGGTGAATTTATAGATATTTTTCAAATTATTCATTTTTTTGGAATAGTTAAAGATACTGATATTCATTAAAAACTACCTTTTAAAAACAATTACAAGCCCTATTTTACGTTAATAAAGTTTTAAAAGTAATATATGTTTAATTATATGTTAATTAATCAAAATTAAGCCATTTATTTATTTTTTGGTTGAATTTTTATATAAAAACATCTTCTACATTTAAATGATTTTATTTTGTAAATTTTTTTTATAACACATCTATAGGTATAATTTTAAACAAAATTCATCCACTTAAATGAGTTAAATTCAAATACATTTTTTCCATATTTGGAGGTAGTATAATTTTTACTATCAAATAATATCTACCATATTTTTTACCATAATAAATTATGTAAATAGCAAATCTTATTTATAACTCTTTAGGTTAAAAGGGGTTTACTATGAGTTTAACTAAAAATATAAGCGTTAAAAATGGCCAAAACGTGTATTATTCCAATTATTTTGACATTTTAGATCTTATATATTATAAGGTTCTAAAGTGGTTCATTTTTTTCTGCTTATATGGGAAAAATATTTGTGGGATCTTTTTTTCCTAAATTACAAGTATGTCCTCTCACCCACTGATAAAAGGCCACTCCCTCTTCTCTCCAATTTTGACATCCATACCCATTGGTTTGACAAATAGATACCCAAATAACTTCTTTAATTCCCATAACTCATCCTAGAATCCATATTAAATTAATAAATCAATCCATGTAAGGATTTTGGTGTAAACCTAAGGATGCTATCCTATAATGAGATCACATTCTTCAATGGCCATTTTTTTATATTTATTCCAAAAAACATTAATATATTATTTTACCAATTTTATATAATATAAAATTTTAATAAATATTATTATATGTTGTTATATAATGTTTATGACCTACATACATCTCTCCATCTATCAAATAGGAAATAATAACATTGATCATGTGTACGTTGTACTACCACCTCGTGAACCGATGTGAATCCCTTTTCATCCACACCACTCTCTGTCAAGTATCATGATGGATATAATGAATATAAATGAAAATTTTAATTTAATTATACTTATGGAAATATTTTATCTGATTTTTATTTTTTTTACTTTTCATTTCTATAGATATACGAAAAAGTCTTATGTGTTTACGGTGGAGTATCACCTTATTATGTAATGTGATTCGTTCATAACATGAGATTCACTTTGTAGGTAATAAGGTTAAATTTCAGGAATATATTTTATATATATATTAAAATATGATGATTCAATTAATTAAAATTATCAGTAACCTTTCTTTCATTTTGTCCTTCTGAAAAATGGAAATAATGTTCTTGTGTTCTAATGACATACCGTCTCCATAACCAGAGTAATCCATTTTTCTATCTATTAATTTATAGATGACTATAAATATATATATAATATCTATATATATATTTTATTTATGTCATGTACAACATTTTTGAGATTATATAACAATGATTAATGTACATGTCCAAAATCACTGAATGATAACACATGTGAAAAACGGTAAAATTATTTCCTAAGATATTTACTATAACAAAAAATTGATAATAAATGGTTGATAATAGTGTGAGGATAATCATATATTTTATGATACATATGAATTTTTTTTGAATCATATTAATCCTATAATTAATATAGATTTTTTTCTAACATGTATTAAGGAAGACTGGATTTAAGGTAAGGGACTTATTTTCCCAAATTTCCTTCTTTGTGAGATATGTTATGTTGTGCACCTATATTATTCCATGAGGTATATATAAATTACATTTGAAATTTTATATTAAAGACAAACATATTTTCATTATATTTGTATCTTTATTTTATAATTTTAATTATTTCATGAGGTTTTTGATTCAAATAGTACCCATGTGGTAATAAATTTATGTTATAATCTCATCATTTATCGAGATTGTTTGTGATTGAGTTTAAAATTTTGAAATCGTATTAAATAACTATAAATAATTATCATGAGTTTCTATATACTCTTTCAATTTATTTAGAGTAAATGGATTCCTATCATATTTCTTCATTTAACTAATAAATAAACTGAAGTAATATTTTTATTGAAATATGGACTTTATTCCATTAATTGGTGGGAAATTATTCTCTATTAAATAAAAATATTTCTAAAAATAGTATCTTATATTTTTTAAAAATTATATCAATATTATTTAAATTCATTTTACTCATGTTTTAATTTTTATGAAATTTCTTAAAATAAATCTTCTATTCCATTTCGGAATAAGAAAATCGTGACTGATTTATCAAAAATCTGAAAAGAATAATTTTTTAATGTGTACATCATGAAGATAGTTCTCTGCATTAAATAACAATCAATTATTTTAATATTACTTTATAATATTCAATGCTTAATTTAAAACAGAATGATTTTTATAATTACAGAGGTTTTAAAAATTGTTTTTCAAAGTAGAAAGGCAATTTTCCTCAATAAATTTTTTAATTGAACATTCTATTTAATTTTCCATATTATATGACATCGATTGATTGTACCTATAATTTTTAAGGGTATGATACAAGGATACCATCTCTAATCTTTCTATATATGTTTTATATTTATGTTGATATGATGTTTATGAAATCCATTTTTTTCATCAGTTATGATAATATAAATGTTATATGATCTTGTTTCTTGAATATGATGGGTTTTCATTATGTGAATAACGGGACCTCTAAATATATCCAATACAAAAGACAGTGATTTATATCTCATAATAGAGAGAGGGCTGGAATGGAGAGTGTACCTTGCTCAATAAGTGAGTTTTTCCACTACAATTATCTTGAATGTTTACTTTGACTACTTCAATAGTTTATCTTGCGATCCCATTATACTATCATATCCTTGGAAATGATTCTTCATTACTATGTAAATGATTTTTTATGCTTATTTTTATTTCAAAATTCCATGTATTATACTAATATTATGCTCTCATTGATCGTGTTTATTAATTATATGATGATTTATATATTCTAAATTGCCTATGATTTTGTTATAACATGATATTATGATCATCCAACATTTTTCAATTTTATCCTCATATTCTTATATGCTCATATAAAATTTGTGCTTATTTTATTCTTGATATATCTCCCTCTTACGAAAATTGAGAATCTAGTATCATACTTTTCTATGTATTCATTCTATATATTATGAAGAAATATATTATGTATAATATGACTAATAAGAATTCTAGTTATGATGAACTTAGTGGGTGATGATATAGTTCACTTATGAACATGAATTTTATGTATTCAGTTTTCTGAATACACTAAACTAATATGATCATTTAGAGTATACCTGTATAATGTAATGAATATTTATGTATTCATATGTAATTTCTATGTATAATAATCTAGGTTCACCTCAATCTTCCAACGAATTCTCAAATGATTCACCACCAAAGCATGAGTTCTTAGAGCTTGGGATGTTCTTAGTCACCATCTATGGCTTACTCTGTACTTATAGTGTTCTAAACTATTTCTAATATCCAGAGGATGAATGTTATGTATGTCCCAAACCTCAAGTGTGTAATAATTGAATGATATTTTAAATTTTATGTTTAATTTTTTTTATTTTTCCCAAATTATAATTTAATTGATTTAAATACAATAATATTATACTCAAACTCTCATGATCATGTTTAAAGGTACCCATACATGTGATGTTTCACACATATTTCCCCACTTCTTAACCCATTATATTATGTTTTTTTGTGGTTTATATAGTTTGATTTAATTCTCAAAAACACATCCATTTTTATTTATATAATGGTGTCATATTGAGAAAACATATAAGTGGGTAAAACATGTTGAGATTTAATGTGAATCCTTTATCTATTTTAGTTATCTCATCGAGCATAAAATCACCAAATCATTAATGGTAGTAGGTGAATCATTCTATAATTCTAAATAAACCATATATGGAATCCTTGATTGAACACTATAATATTATATTTTTGCTGTTAAAAAACTAGGATTAAAATATCTAAAACTTATCTATAGAAGTTATTATAGATGAGATTAATGATATTTCTCTGAGTCCATAATGATTAATCAAATTTACTGAATTCTTTTAGTACTTATTTTATATATTTTTTCTCCTAAATTAAATTAAATCCATAATAAATCCTTCAATTTTTTCAATATAGAAATATTTTTTACAAGTAATTATCTATGTATTTGTTGGGAAATAACCTAGCATTTTTACCATACTGCATAAATTTGAGTTAAAAAATAAACATTTTATTTGACATACTCGACAATTTGATCACAGTAACTCATCATTGATTAAAAAATGTCCCAAAATATTTGATTTGTCCCCTCAAGGACACCATTAAATTATGGAGTTATATTATATTTTAATAATGGAACAGGTCTACAATATTTTGGATGATAAATAAAATCCTAGTATAATTATTTTCCACCAAGATCTGATCTAAGAATATTAATATTTTTTTTAAAATTTACTTCAAACATAATTATAAAAACTACATGAAAATTTAAACATTTTTTTCTGGGGTTTCATCAGAACAAATTATCCTTGTTAAATAAATTCATCAATAAATATTTCAATTTACCGAAAACCACCACTTGATTAAGTACTCATTAATCAAAATACAACACTATTTATAAGATCCAATATTCCACTATCCCTTTCTCTTTTTTACTAGAATTTAATATTGGTTATATTTTATAATACAAAATATCCTCCACTATCAAATTATTCATCGTAAAATTGTATCTATAATTTATCATTATAGAGCCTTTTGATTTTTTCTCATTTTTATGTCTAATATGAAAGTTCCAATGGAAGGTGATATTATATTTCACTAAAATATTCTTATTTATAATACTATAAAAATTAATATCCATGTCATGTATATATAAACCATTTACAATATTCCAAATAATATAAAACATATCATTCAAATGTATATATATCAAAAAACCATTTTGATGGATAATTAATGAAAATCCCTTCTAAACCAAATAAGATAAAAAAAATTCAATCTCTCATTTTGTTGTAATATAATAATAGTTCTCTAATTGTAGTATTAATTTACTTGGTTAACTACATCATATGCACATGCCACTAATTTTTTAACTCGTTCTCTATTGCTAATATAAATATATACCTCAATCTTAATTAATTCCATCATATATCTAAGTCATTGTTTACCATCACAAATGTGTGATCCATGATGATTCCTAATACCCTTGAGTAATAGTTTGTGGAATTATTATTTATAATATTCCCATTTAAATTGTCATAATATTTCTCTTTAATAATATTTCACAACCGTGGATACTAATATTTTAGAGTTTATAGGATATACATATGAAGAATCTAAATATGAATATGATGATGTAATACATAACTTATAACAGATACATATCTATCATTGGGTGTCATGTATTATGTACTTTAATCAAGTAAATTTTATTAAATTTCCCCCAATAAAATGATAGCCTTGTAAATCATAATGATTAGTGATACATGAACAATATTTTACTATGAAATATGATAGCTTTATTGTTTCTATAACCACATTGTTTTTTATGCAGTGAATCATCATTATCACAATAGTTGTGATGCTTAGATGGTTTAATGGTTAACCATTTATTCAAATCCATCATATGAGTATACATTCTATTTCATCGGTGAATTAATCCTATTAATTTCTCACAAATACAGTAACCTACAAAAATTCAATGAATAAGATAAAATTATATATTTAAGGGGAAAATAATTGGAATTTCAAACCAAATTCAAAATTACATATTTAATTAAAACATTCTTACCTTGTATAAGATAATATTGTGTCACACATTTTTTCATGACCTACATGTGTATTTTTATAATGAATACCACACTTATTATTTTCCTAGGTTTTCATTTTAATATTATCATATTCATAACACACATAAAATCAATATGATATTTATAACTATTCTCATCGAATGAAATCATTATATTCTCATTTTTGTTTCCATTATATATTCACGACTCTAATGTTTTTTCATGGAATACATATTTCAATCGCTAAATTAATATGTTCAAACTACATTAATATGTAAATATTTAAACACCACTTATATTGTGTTACTAATACAAATATTAATGGTATGAATATTTAAACAAATCCATATGAATTATATTCATAATGTAAAATAACTCCTCATGAAAATGATTATAATAATATGATTATGACAAAGTCCTGAGGAGTATGCCTGAATCAATATGTAGCTAGCCCCCATGTTTCAAGAATAAGGCATAAGACTCCATGTCAATGGGTTGTCCTACCCTATGTACTTATACTTTAAGATACAACACTCAAGTGATAATCTAATTTACTACAATTCTAAAACCTAATATGAATAAACTATACTCAAACTCTTAAAATAATCTAATAAATTCGATTACAAAGACATTCCATGTTAGATAAAAGGTAAATCCTATAAAAATGTACCCTGACATAATTATAGGTTTCTCCCTCCTAAAATCAATTTATTATAAAAATATTAGATGAATAATATTTATATTTATTTAAAATTTTACTAAATATAAATATTATAGTAATTTCAAAATTAAAAAAATATTTAATTTATCATCCAAAACATATGGTATGAATAATTAAATTTCAGATTTTTTTAGTGTCGAAAATTCAAATTTTATTATTACTACCACTAAAAATATATAAACCATAAGAAAAATTACCAAAATATAAAATAATTATAATTTTCATTTCCACTTGAAATTATGTTGGTACAATATATTGATAATTTTATCCACACACAACGTTCTCATATAATATAGTGTTGTAGTAGTGTATCAAAGATCATGTTAAACTATCAAAAAACATAGTATCATGAAAAATTATGATATTGCATTAATGATCAACATATTTTTATGTAAATTGAAATTGAAACTCTATTTTTTATACGTACAATATAGGATTCATTACCCAATAATGTAAATTGTGACCGAATCCATATTTTTAATATATTAACATAATTTTATATTATTACCACATGTTAAATTATTTTCAAAACAAAATATAAAATGTCATCACATGATATGTTTTCACACAAATTTATCCAATAATTCTTCATGAGAATGTGTGGACACTCAATTTAGTCTCAAAAGGGTGTGCCTTAGGTTATGTTTTCATAAAACGTAACCATGATTATGGAACAGAACATTATGTGGACACTCAAGATAATATTAAGTGGGATGACTCTAGTTATGTTTTATAATCATGTTATTTACTTTTAATAATGAATTCAACATGTTTATTTAACTGAGAACATGGATTTGATACCACTGATGGGATTTATTGGGTTTTTTTATGATCATGAAAATTTTATCAAACCCATTTTTTTGTTATGTGACCTTTAAAAAATGAACATTTTCATGAAATATAATGAAGACAAAATTGTATACATATATATAACACAAACAACCTCTATGTTTTTGTATCAAATGTGTATTATTTATGTAAATAATTAATTAGATAAAACTAAAGCCTCATTCCTTCAAGGGATTACACTAGTCATGGAATCAATGATTGTGTCATGATAATTATCATACATCAAGCGGGGTGATAAGTTCATCATTGTATAAAATTAATGATAATGTGGGAATAAATATATCATTACAAAGAATTGTGTGAAATTTTATATCATTCTACAACCACGATAGGAGGTGTCACATTACATTATATATACAACCTTAATGATCCTTATTTACTGAAATGTGTCATCCAAATGAAATGTATTGAGTGAATATGTAAACTCTTGTTAGAGTAATCCATTAAAAACATTAAATGGAAATTAATTCTATAATATATACATTTATAATTAAATATTCATTAAAATAATATACATGGGATGAATGTAGAAGATACATGATTTCATACTGTGATGTAGATGATTCATCCACTCATCATGAATTCCATTGATTGTAATGTATTTCCTTAAATGATTCATATAAATATGTTTTTAGTGAAAACGCAACATATATTTTATTCTAAAATATAGTGTCATAATGATGTGAATATGTTATCCATGATAAGAATATTATCATTAAAAGATTAGGATATAAATGTTAAAGACAACCAAGAAATCATGTAAGAATGGATAAAAGTATTAGTTCATTAAATTCATGAATAAAGTATGATAATTGTTTAACCCAAATGGATTTACCAGAAACTGAATATAGAAATATTGGTCTCAACAATAAAAATTAATGATATCATCTATCTTGACATGACATTATAGTGACCTGATCATGAGTCAATTTTATTCAAAAACATCATATGTTTTTTATTTCACAACAAGGTCATCAATTTTTGGGATAGGGTTAATGGTCCATTCTCGTTACATTATTAGTAGTTTTATATTCAAAATGAAAACGTAAAATAAAATCTTGAATCTTGGAAACAAGGATTGATTCACTCCATGTATAATTACTCATTTTGATAATCCACTTTTAATCAATATCTTCAAATTAAATAATTAATTATTTTAATTTAAAAAGTTCAATTAAATATAGAGGGATTTATAAATTTTTTTAATTAAGGGATCAAATAAAAAGTAAAATCCAATTCTCTTTTAATTATAGGACCTCAAGATTCATTAGGGAACATTTCGGGATATAAAAAACCACATGGGGATAGACTTACCACTCCTTAGAATCAAAATATATATGAAAAATAAATGAAATCTCATAGTGATTAAACCCAATTCTTTTTGACTAGGAATAAATTAGATTTCATGGAATTCTCACTCCACATGAACACTGTATTTATTATGTGTAAGATACGAGAAGGGGACTATATTATTATAATAGTCAATGCAATATCATAAATTAAATAATCAATTAATTCTCTATATTCAATCTAAGGAGTCAATTTCATGAGACATTAAATCATAAAGTGGCGTGAAGGATTCCAAAATATATTCAGGGTATAAAAACATCCAATTATATTCAATACATTTCCTTCAAAGTGTATCCGTTCTTATTTATACTGTTAAATAACTATTCCATCCTAATAGAGGTTCCACACATTGTTGCCCTGAGCCGGATCGTCACATGACCTCATCAATACCTCTCGTTTTCCAAAGCATCCTGAATTGTAGTGAGGGTATAATATGAATAATGGGGATAATGCACCCTCACTATGAATGAAATGTAAAAATGGTAGTATATAGACAAGAGCCAACTAAAAAACCAAAATGGATTCCATTTCTAAAATAGAACTATATCACATACTAAATCAAAATATGAATACAATACCCAAACCAAGATACTATATATGTCATGAGATTATCTGTTTCAAGTGTCTAATGAAAACCCAAAAATAAATGCAATGACAACTCCAAGTGGGTTTGAGCACCGTTTTTTGATTACCCCATCCATGTTCCACCCCAAACCATCAATCTATCAAAGGGCCATTTCTATTATCCTTTCCTACAAACCAGAAACCAATTCAGGTACCGGTGAGGAAGCCCAAGTTGGGTCTCAGTACTACCAAGTATAATACCACTAATGACGTCTAAAATAGTATCTAGTAAATAACAGTTTGTAAAATTTTATAACGAATAATGTAGATGAAATTAGGTAAGTAGTTTACTTATTCAATTATTCTTTATTTATCCACATAAATTCCTTGGTTCCTGATGTCACCTGAACCATCAATACATGATATGTCTCATTATGAAGTCTGAACCATATCACACATTCAATTCACAACTCATTAAAAAAATGGGCTTTCATTATCCATTATTTTTTTATTTATTTCACATCAATTTGGAACCTTTTTGCAAATCCAATCTCATGGGAATTGAATGTTGTTTCAAAAACCCAGTGGGTATTTGGACATCAGCGCATGTCCCATATCACATCGATATTTGGTACATCACTCCAATTCACAGACCATAATATCCACATGCACGAATTTGGGCATAGAATTCCATGGATAAAACCCCATTGATATTTGGACCATCAGTCCGTGTCTGAAACCCCATTTAGAAATCAATAAGATTTATCACATATACCACACTAAAAATTTTAAAAATAAATTAACCCTCTAATCAAAATTTCACATCATGGTGTATCACATCAAGTTATACCATGATAATCACATTAATCACATGTATTTAATATGAAAAAACTAATTAACACATTTATCAACATTTATTCACATAACCCATTGACCCTTCATGGTTATTCCAAATATCCCTTTATTCAAATTATCAAAGAATTATATATGAAAATAATTAACCACTTACAAAAACCCATTTTATTTACCAATTCTATAATCCCAATATCCCCTAAATTCCATAATTACATCATTCCATTGATTAATTAACAAATAAAGTAATCCAATTAAACCAATTAAAATAGCTCAAAATTTAACCGATTCAACTATCACATGGTAATAGAATTAAATCAATTCAATTCCCTTGAAATCACCCAATGATTGAAATATAATTTTGACAATCAAATAAATTTAATTAAATTAAGAAATTTAGAATTTAAATTTAGACCACCCACCTCCATATTGTTGATGGACATTCGCCAATAAAAATCCCCTAATTGAACCACAATTTTCAGGTGTACAATAAACATGAGATCTATATTTAAAACCTAGATAAAATATATAAATAACTAAATATATGAAAATATCATTCTAAACCATCACCAATTGTGGATTATATCCCTTAGAAATATGATAGAAAATCTAAATAGAGGGAGAAAATAGTTGGGACAATAATCTCTTACTATGAGAGGTGCATATTCTTAAATTTGGTCTTCAATTAATCAGGAAATAATTTCAGAAAGTCTTGGAAACTATCCAAAAGCATCCAAAAATTATATAAAACCATTTGGGTGGAGATTGGTCAAATTAGGATTTAGGAAGGAAGATATGGAATTTTAATATTATTTTTTCAAGGATTAAAACCCACACGCATAGTTTTCCAATCTGTTCCCCTTAAGATTGATCCTCTTCTATGGGGTTTCATCGTTATGCCTAATATGAAAAAATATTGAAATTCAATGAGCCAATAACTAAATAAAAATATATATAAGTTTTCATTGTTTTATAGGGTAGGGAGTTTGTTTTTTTCAAACCATGAACCGATTGTTCACTACAGAAAACCTCTCCAATAACATTCTAATTTCACATAAATGAACCCAAGAAATTACTCAACCAATTTATAACCAATAAATGGAAAATTTTTAGCTTTGAACTAGATATATATATATATAATAAGAATTTTTTGGGATCTTATAATCTATACATCGTATAACATCTCTTCCTCCTCATGTACTCCCTAGAATCTCTTTGATTCTAGAGGAAATGAGCAGGTCACTAAGCGTACATATCTGCTTATCCAATCAATATTTCCTCCTGATCACACCAATGATTCCGTAATATGATATATTTTATCATAGAATATCCCCATAACACATTCTCACTACAATCCAACACACTTATCATGTGATATTTAAAGGACACATCGGTCTTAAGCTCCACAACATCCCCATCGATTACAAGATATGTTTTGGGGTGATACCTTCAATGTTTTGACACACGAATGACATAGTTCATAACATTTAACCTTTGTGGAAGATCAAATATGTATCCCAAATGCATTATTCTATTAAAAAATGTAAAATTTCCACCAAAACTTGTCTCCAACATACCCTTTCTCCAAATCCTATAGTAACCAAATCTTGGAAACACAGGAAAGAACACATGATCACCCACTACAAAATCATGTGTTCATCAAAAATTATCATCATATAACTTTTTATACAATGTTTCACAACCATAATATTCTGAATCAGCTAACCCTCCCTTGATGTCTCTTGCAGGAAACTCAATCCCAACAACTCTAACTCACATGCCTCCATCCCATATAGAGGAAATATACAAGGCCTTACCTAAGTGTCTCATATGGTTCCATCTAAATAGGTAACCAATAAATTTTTTAATAGTATCATTATACTATCGTTAATTGATTCTAAAAATGTCCAGATATGTCAAGAACACACTCTAGTAGAATATAGTCCAAAAACATTATAGGATGTTTGGTCATCCCATATGTATATGGGTGGAAATATGTACTCAGTAAAATCTATGTACCAAGAACCTTCTAAAAACCCTAAATTATAAAAAAAATTAAAATTTGATTCAAATTATAAAACTATAAACTATGGAACCCAATGAATATGAACTATTTCTTGAATATACAAATATCATAATTGAACCATTTAGGAATCTCCTGCATATGCATAAAATGAGCTACTTTCATCAGTTGGTCCACCACAACCAAAATAGAATCATTCTTACAAGGAATAATTGTGAGAACCACCATAATGGCCACTGTAACGTCATCCCACATCCATATAGAAATGTTAAATGGTTTTAGAAACCCACCAGTTCATTGATGCTCGACCTTGACCTTTTAATATGTCTAGCATTGTATCACGAAGCCTGAAATATCCTTTTTTGTGTTCAGCAACCCACAGTGTGGTGTAGCTGATGAAACAGTTTTGTAAAACTAGGATGCACCACCCACATTGTGGAATGAAATTCATTTATAACTCATACCACATACATGAAGGAATAAAAACATGGCACTGGTCATAGATGATTCTATCCTCATCTATGGTCTAGTCCGAAGGTGACTCCCCATCTTCAAGGCTTTCAAGAAAAGAAAAACATTCTAGTTCATGATCCTTCATTTCCCTGGTTTGTCTCAAAAGTGAAGAATTCACTAATATAAATACAATAATCATATGTTTTGCTCCACTAACCAACAATATACATCTCATCTATAAAATTATCTATTTTCTGCTCAACACTAGAATCGTTAACTATCAGAGTCTGAGGACTTCTTATTAAAGAATCAGGAACACTCTTTCCCTTTCTAGATGTTTATGATAGATAAAATTGAAATGAATTAATATAATCGAACCATATTCTCTATTGGTGATTAATACTTTTCTATGAAAATATATACATTGTGCTTTTTTGGATGGTATGAACAATAAACATTTTTCCCCATTAGGTAATTCAACAAACAATTATGGTCATAAACAACTGAAACATACATGAAATCATGTGTATGGTAGTTTTATTCATGGGGAATAAACCTATTAAACTCATACAATACAACTTGTTATCTCTATATCAACACTTCTCTGATTCATATCCTAGAAGCCTCAAAAAACACTGTTTACTCTTCACATGGCTTGGGTAGGATCAAGATCAGTCCAGCAGTCGAATTCATCTTCATCTCTCGGAATGCTTTATCACATGCTCTTGACCACTCAAACATTATCCCTTTTTGGTTCAAGATGAAATCATGTGATTATAATATCACAAAGTCTTGTATGAACATTTGATAATAGCCTAGCAAACCCCTTAAACTGTGGATATCAGATAAAGTTTTTTTATTGTCCCACAAAACCATTACCAGAACATTATTTGGGTCCACTGACACACGTTCCATTGAGATGATGTGACCCAAGAAGTATAATTTATGTATATGTAATTTAAACATAGATATATTTTGGTATAGAAAATTATCTCTCAATGTACATGGGATAATTTCAATATTATGGGATTGATCATTATGAGTATTGGGTACATAAAATTTCCACCATGAACACAACCAAAAAATAATCCAGGTACATGTGGAAGATTCTATTCATTAAATACATAAAAATATAATGATAATTCATCATCCCAAATTTAATCATTATGAACTCATAAAGGTCATACATTCTTCTTCAAGTAGTCCTTGGTATAGCAGATGGCCTAAATCTTAACCTATGATAGCCTAACCTCAAGTAAATCTTATAAAATAAAAATGACCCTCTCAATTGTTCAATGAGATCATGGATACATGGTATAGGATATTTTTCCATCATTTTCATCTAGTTCAACTATGATTAATCAATACATAATCATAACTTCATTTCACAATTTTTAGAAAACACAACATGAGAGCCCTAAGGTGACACACTCGAACATATAAACCCTTTATCCATTAATTCTTCTAGTTGAGACTTATATTCTTGAGTCTCTATAGGTGGAATTATTTATAGTGGAATGTAAATTAGATGAACTCTAGGATTGAGATCAATTTTAAATTTCACATCTCTCTTAGATGATAACCATGATAAGTATTTAGGAATAATTTCCTATAACTAGTCCACTTCATGTTGAAATAAACCATTATTTCCACCTCAATTATCCATAAAAACAATAGAAATATGGTTGGTGATCTCCACTAGTTGTTATAAAAACTATACATGCATGTCCTATCCTTATATCCCACTATACATGATGAATATAACTGTCACCCTAAGTGTACGTAAACATTACTTTCCCATTGAAACAATCTATGTGGGATTAGTATGCTACCAACCTGCCCATACTCAAAAAAATTTCAAATCCTAACATATTAATAATTTATATATTCCAATAAAATTTATACTCCCCAACCTCAATCCAAAACCACTTTCACAAACAGATGTATCTCTATCATAGTCCTAAATTGTGTATTCATCTACATAATACCACAGTCAAACTCCACTGTGAGACTCAAATGTGGTAAGTGACCCATTTATAGCACACTAGTTCTTCAAATCTCTTCCATCATTACCCATATATTTTAGTTTCTTGTAGAACCTCCAAATATTTACCATCCTTATAAATACTTGTCACTCTAACGGGGAATGGGTATATTGTCTTTGAAAGTGACCCTACCTACCGTAGTAGTGGTAGAGAACACGAGTAAGATCTTTTGTACCAAATCCTTCTTTAGACACAACGATTTTGAATAAAATGGTCACAAATATCATTACAATGCTTCATACTCTAAGAATCAGTACAAGATGATCTTCTAGAAGAGGCCAATTTTACCCCATCATAATCCTCCTTCACATTCCCCTCCAATATGGAGACGGGTTTACCACTTACGAAAATATTTCATTCTAAATATATTTACTTTGGACACACGTTCACATTTAATCCCATCCTAAAAATGATTTTCCATAGTATCCTAATACCCCACCAATAATGTAAAAAATAACTACCAATATATGAAGCATCCATCATAGTTCATCATGGACATTCTCCCCAAGGTCAACCTTAGAAACTCAACTTATATCTACTTTTTATGAATATCGGGGTTAAATTTAACTAAGAACTACTTTTGAATGTCCTTCCACTACATATTATCCAGTTATCCATCTTGATTTTATATGTCCCACCAATTCTTCTCCTGATAACGTAACATATTAAAAGAAAATATGACTCTCTTATTAACAAAATTATCTAAGTGTTCAGGGATCAACTACATAAGTTGAAACAGTAAATCAGCTACATCAGGTTAAAAAAATCTAGTGAATGTTAGATAATGCAACAATTGGAACTCCCATGTCAAGTAATATATACATTTTACAACCCATCCCATGTCTCATTCCATAAACTACCTAAATATCATAATGTTTTCATGTATTTTATTGTGTAATTCCCCTCCCAAAATTATTTGTGCAATTGGTTCCATTGATGGTGGATCATCTCTAGTCATAAACTCCTTTCATCCTCTCAACAATCATCTTCATAGAGGAATATATCTACAATTCGAAGTACATGTCTCATGAAAAATTTCTCAACATTATCTTCACAATCAAATGAGTGGGATTCAAAATAATTGAGAGAACGTCATTCCCACTAACCCATACACATGGTGAAAAGTGAAGCACTATCGCTACCCTTAATAATCCATTATCTCTCTTAAGAAACAAATAAGTAAAAACACATTCTAATTATGAATTTTTTATCATTTTAAAACCATTAAACTATTTTCCACATTCTTTTATCATTTTACGAATTTAAACTTCATAATAGGATCAATTTTCATTTAGGTCAAAAAAGTTTAGAAACAAATTTTAATTTTTAAAACTTCCGCAACAACCAAATTTTCACATGCTTTCTTGAGATGATGTATGTAACAGCATAACCATGAATCCCATGAAATATTCATGAATACTTAACACTCATTACATTCTAGGTCATGAGTAAAATATTATAAATTTCTCAAAAATGATATTCACATCGCACAAAAATTGTATCACTTGAGGTGACATAACAACCAATTGTAAGAAAAAATATCAATAACAATAATCCAATCCTAAGTACTTGGATTTTACCCTCATAAATGATTTAGATATTCCAATGAACCATTTCTTAACCATGGTCATACTCATTCTATTCTCACGTCTACCATTACAAAATAGTAATACAAAATTAAAAAAATTAAAAAATACATTGATATCACTTTGTGACATCCTTACTCAGGTGCCACACAGAAATTCCCCAATACGATTGACCACATGTCCTCAGGTCTGCATCCCCATATGCCATAGGTTATTGAATAGTAGGGAGGGTCTAATGTCGATCATGGCGATAATATAACCTCTCTATCAATATAGTAGAAAAAATGATATAAATTAAAAATATCCAACTTAATAACCAAAATCAATGACATAAATAAAACAGGAATATATCATATTCTGAACAAAAATAAAAATACAATACCCAAAAAAATACAGACATGTTAGTCTATAATAAGTATCACATTTCTAAGGAAAAACCAATTATAAAGACATTGAAAACTCCATGTGGGTCCTAACACCTTGTCTGGTTCCCTCATCCATCATATATAATAACTCCTCCAAATAACATATGGTCGTTTCACTTATCTTGTGCTTTGAACATGAATTATATTCAGATACTGATTAGGAATCCAATGTAGGTCACTACCAATGGATTATAAAACAATATCATGTTCGTAATAGTGTATGTAGTTGTAAAAAGAGTAATGTAATAGTATTACGATAAGCAATTTACATATTCAATTATTCATTATTTAACCACATAAATTCTGGGAATCTCAAAGAAACCAAAACCATCAGTAACTACTTTGACCCATGATGGATTAATAAATATATAAAATATTCAATTCAAAATTCATTAAAACAAATGGGTTTCCATTTTCCATTTAATTTAAATTCATAGCACCACCACTTATAACCAAGGACCAATGACAATATCATGGGAATAGAATGTCATGTCTTGTAACTCATTGGTATTTGGAGTATCTGTCTCTATACCATACCCCATGTTTATCTGGATCATCATACCCTACCCCATATAATAAATTTCACACTCATGCATTTGGGGATACAAAAAAATGTCCAGGACATCATGGGTATCTAGAGAATCAGGCTATCTCTCACACCCCATTAATCAGTCAATCACATTTATCACATATATCACATTTAGTGAGGTTAATCAACATTAACTATCTTATCATCATTTCATATCATGGTTTACCATTATCAGTTTATATAAATATCATCACATTAGTCACATGGAATTAATATGATCAAATCATCTATAACACATTTATCATCATTTATTCACTGAATCCATTACCCTTTGTGGTTAATCAAAAAACCCATTTATTCCCATTATCAACCATTTACATATTTCTAAAATTATGTTGTTACATAATCCCAGTTAATTTACCAATTATATAATACCAATATCCTATCAATTCCATGATAATATCATTTAATTTCTTAATTAACCAATTAATTAATCCAATTACACAAATTATAGTTTCCCCAAATTCAACATTTTCTAATTGTCTCATGGAAATGTAATTAATTAAATTCAATTTCAGATGTAATTTCCAAATCATGGTAATTGAAATATAAAAATTATAAACTCATAATAAAATCAATAATATGGTATTTTCCATTTAGACCACAAAACATAGGATATATAATGGATTCTTATGAACAGAAATCTACAAACTGAAGAATAATGTTCAATTTCACAACATAGAATGAGAAAAGGATTAAAAACCTAAATAAAAAATCATACGTATTAGGTCCACGATAAACTAGATCTAAAAAATCATCAAAGTCGTAAATAATCCCATCAAACGATGAAAGAAATACATGAGAGATGTATAAAACCTTTTTTGGTGATAATATCTTACCGAGAGAGGTGAATATTGTTTAATTCGTTCTTCTGTTCATTAACAATGGAAATCCGAAGGCCCTGGAATCTATCCCTGAGAGTCCAAAAATAATTCAAAACCATGAGGGCTACATTGGGTATAATTAGTATTATGGTCAGGGGTTCATGAATTTTAAAACTAAATTTATGATGATTACATCAAGTACACATGGTTTCATGGGAATTGGCACCCAATTTTCCAAACTGTGTTCTGTAACCATATGACTCTCCTATGGGGGTTCATGGTTGCTCCTAAGTAGAAAAACAGTTTCACAAACTGTCCACCAGGAGTACATTCTCTATCTATTTGGGGTTGCACTGTTTGATGGGGGTTTTTGCATGTCTTAGAGAAATAGTGTTCCAATGGTGCACTGCTGAAAATCATTCCAAAATCATTCAAATTTATCCAAAAGGCACCCAATATGTGCCCCTACAAAATAATAACCAAAACAAGGAAAAATAGTAACTGTAATTATGCTGGATACATCACCATAGATTTTTAATATATTTAAATATTCCAATTTTTATTTAATTTTTGATTATAATTTATCAATAGCTAAAGAATGTGATGGAATTGAGTCAAATAAGACACATTCCAAAGTAGATGATACAAGGATATTACATGTAATAAAATAAGTCCCAACTGAAAAATGGGATGTATGTTTCACTATGACGTATACAATTCATGATTCCAAATATTAACCCAATGTTACTAATCTTTCATTGAAATACTACACAGTGGCTAAATGGACCTACCTACAACCTTAGCCTTTAGGATATGATCTTTCATGTGGTGGTAATCTATCCCTATTAGACCACAAAAAATATAGTTCCTATGACGTCTAGATTGGAAAAAAGATGATTCCCACCACTCTCTAATGCACCTTATAACCACCTGTAATTTATGGAAATTGTTATTACTTCAAAATTGAAAAATAGTCATTGAAAATTATAAATTATCCTTGAAAGGACCGTATAGTTATTGTTTCTTCAGAAACCAGGAAACATAAACAACTAATTAATAAAACATCTAGATCATATCCTGCATATTTCTTTATAACTAGACTCTTTTTTGACATATCATACTTAATACCATTCTTCATGACCTAGGGAAAAGAAATATATGAAAGGGTGAGCTTAGATTCTCAATAAGGGTAATCCAGGGAAATAGCAATCTTATCATAATCATATTACATAAGAACATAACATTTGAAAGACATATCCGACATGTGAAGGATCATGATATTAGTTCATGGGATAAATGTTTATAACAATAAATGGAACTAATCACAAAAGACATAACATAAGACATGATGCTTTTTGAAATACACATATGCATAGAAATTCATTTCATATTATTTAAGGCTCATTCCAAATTCCATCATAGTTGACAAAGTCCATTATTGTACAGAATTCACTCCTCATTGGAGCCCTACATTTCTGTACCAAGATCATTTCCTATTCCAGCCATGTCTACCACATGATATAAAAATATTTAACTATTGAGTATGTGGGATATAGAGGACTCACCCATCTTGTAATTAAATAATTCTTACCTGTTCAACAAAAACATAAATCATTCATCATAGTATAGCCTAATGAAAAAAGGGGTTTCTTAAAGAGCATTCCATAATAATCCATATAAAATAAATGGATTTAAAAATAATAATTCCATCATAAGAACAATAAAATCCTAGTAACAATAGGGATAAAAAGATAACACAATTTATATAATTTCATCTTATATGGATATAATTTTGGTAAAATACTTGAAATTAATTATTGAGTAAAACATACTTACTTCATCAAATAAATATTCATTACTCAAAATTATGTACAATTTATTGGAAAATAAACTATAAAACGTGTAGAGGACACTTCATG
Source organism: Viscum album (assembly GCA_963277665.1). Classification (NCBI taxonomy): domain Eukaryota; kingdom Viridiplantae; phylum Streptophyta; class Magnoliopsida; order Santalales; family Viscaceae; genus Viscum; species Viscum album. Next base: position 404,493,471 of record OY728129.1, on the reverse strand, counting down.
GAAAAAGGAGTTTTGAAAACGTAAAACTCTATTCATGATGTATATGTCAAAAAACGTTATCCTCATACATTATCCTAAAAAGTAAAAAAAATCATGTTATTGAAAAACTATAAATGATTACATTCATATAGATTAATAAAATTTTAAAAATAGGTCAAATTGACTTTAAAAATTTTTACAGGAACAAAAATAATAGTAAATATTTATGAAACATGAATGTGGGTGATAGATATACCCCAATAAATACTTACATATATAACATCTCGGATAATAATGAGATTGTGAAATTATCCCTTACCTTAGGTTTGATTTCTTTTATATGTATCTGATCCTCTTATATAATGATTTAAATATGTCATTGAATTATTAAGGAATCATAGTAATTTTTAGGTAATCATATATGATCATATTATCATCTATTTGTTAATAAAATTTCATTATTCCTCTTTAATCAGAGTTTAAATGATTTATGTTATTATTCATATTCTGTCGAATAAATTCTGGTTCTCATTATTAGGTCATAGTTATGTTAGAAAATATTATATTAAAATAATATATACCATAATTATTTATTTTTTATATTTATATAATCTTGCTTTGATGAATTTCATGTAGAATGGGTCCCATCGCATTTTGGATACGATAAGTCTTATATATGAATGACTGATGATATCGTTACCGTAATTGTTGAAGGGTATTAAATTGGACGGTGTAAAATATTTCATGTTCAATATAATTTTATAATAATAATCTATTTATTTTCAACATTATACCCATCCAAGTAAGCTGGTGGTGAAAAAGATGATTACACAGTATCGTGGAGACGGTTAATCGTACATACACACGCGTGGTAATTTTATATTTCGTCCGATGGATAAAAGATGGAATACATTTGTTTCATAATTATAATAATATCTCATTATATATGTTATACAAGAGTTTTAACTTTATAATGAATGAAATCATGTAGTGGGTGTCAAATAAGTGAGACTATTCAAACAAATCAGTAGAGGATATTACCTCTTCTTAGACGTCCTTCCTTTAAATCTCTTCTTAGATCACAAGAGTTTGTCATTGAATAAGACCACAACCTCTTGAATTATACTAGGTGAGTTTATAACATTAAATGTTAGGGGACATTCAAGAATGAAGACTCAAATTTAAGTGAATAGGTGAGGTAGGATGTGCCATTTTATAATTGAGGTGAGGGGCACTTTCATAATCCTCAAAAATAATAATTTATAATAAAATCAAACAACATCTCAAAATGACAAAAAAATGACCCAAATTTAAATATTAGGTTATATATGTTTTCAATATAATCAATAAATATCTTTTTGAAAAGTACTTTTTATCAATTTTAAACTTTCCATTTTAATTAACACTTCGTAATTCTATTTAATTTTTAAATAGGGTAAGAAATAATTAATATTAAAAGGGTGAAATATCTACATATTTGATTTATAATAGACCATGAATAAATATATTACAAAATTATATACTATATAATAATTATTATATATTTTTTTAAAAAGTTTTATGATTTTTAAATTATTTAATAAAATAATATTTTTATAAGTAATCAATAGTGTCAATTTTGACACTTTTCAATTCATTTATTTTTGAAAATAATAATATAGTAAGATAAATATTATACAATAATATTATTATATTCAAAAGAGGTATATTTCAACAATAAAATTAATTATAAGTATTAATTATCCATAATTATATTTATTTTAACATTTTTTATATCATATTTTTGTTATCTCTATTAATAAAATCATGACCACATCAATTTTGTTTTATTATTTAATAGAATTATTTTTTGATTAAAATTAAATATAAAATTTTATGAGGAAAATAACTCTATTATATTTCAAAATAATATTTTTAGTGGAATTTATCTTCTATAAAATCTAATATTTAAAATGTTTTACTTATTAAATTATGATGGTAACAGCTTTAACAACAATATATATAAAATAATATAAGTTTCTTAATCCCTTATATAAGGCTCCAAATGGTCAATAATTCTACTCTTGATTTTTTATGGTCACTAAAAAATCAGAAATAATATTTTTTAAAAGTTTTCGGGTCTTTTAATGTTTATTATTATTTTAATATAATCTATATTACAAATTTTTCACCAAATAAATAATTTATGCATCATTAATTTATAATTTATTAACGTAATTAGATATTTTCTAAAAAATCAAAATAATTTAATATGATAAAGAAGAAAATTATAGCTTTAGAATTTGTATTAATAATTTAATTTTTCTTCATTATTACCTTATATATAAAATGATTTAGGTTTTAATATTTGAGTGAGACATATTTAACATATCGTTAAATAAATTAAATTAAATGTCCTAATATAATCCAAGTGCATTAAAATGGACACATTTTCGACCCAATGATGATTTAGGTAGAAAAAACATATCTAATGATAGAAATACAAGTGTTAGGGTAATTTTATAATAGTATTCTTAATCATAATTACCTAATTTGTCATTTTTATCGTAAAACAAATTACTGAAGTTACTATTTTAATGCCCAAAAATAAAATAAATATATTTATATAATTTATACCTACTGATTCCGGTTATGGAATCCATTTTTAAACATTAAAAACACATAATTTTTAGTAATTATTTTAAAATAAATCTTGTTGTCTGAATGAGAGAATAGGTTTTAAAATGTTAAAACATTGAAAAATATTGAAATGTTTTTACAGATGAATTCATTGTAAAATTAATTCTAATTAAATACATTATATATAATGATAAAACAAAATTCTATTTATAATTTAAAACCATTAATTTTTAAAATTTATCTATATAATATATTTTGATGAAATTTTTTTTTCACGTGAAATATAGTGTAGTTGTAGTATTCATTAAAACAATAATGTTATCAGAAAAATTTAAATAATTCATCCAAAGTAAATTATTATATCCCTCATTGATATAAAATGTTAATTTTGAAATATAAAAATTATTAATGAGCGAAAATAATAATTTAAAAGGGGTTCTCTATTAAAAGGTGTAAAATCATCATTTTGAAAAATATAGGTTTGTATACATCAAAAAGGGTTTCATCATTAACTATGACAAAATTTTCAATTGTATGAATATCAAAAAATATTTTATTAAATATATAATATATATTTCATTAATTTCACTTAATAATTGAAATTCAGTCAATTTAGTAATATAACAATGCAGTTATACAATAATTTGTAGAGAATAACTTCACAATACATTTTCATAAGTTTGTTATATTTAATATTGATAACCTAACGTATAGGTTATAATGGTAATTTTACATTAAGGGTGTCTCCTAGTTCATTGAAACTCATAATTTCGTTCAATGATAACTATTGAATAAAAAATATTTTGTGAAAATATTTCATTAAAAAATTTATGTAACATTCTACACCACACAAATTGAATTTCACCCTTGAAATTTGTCATATTGATACAAATAGATGATGATATATCTCTCTCTCATCATATCCTCAGGTTCCCATGTAGATTACTCAGATAGGTTGTTCCTCCCCAAAAATTTAACCAAGAGACTGGTCTTGTTTCACAGATGAGTTTATCTACGATCCAGAATCTCTATCAGTTGTTCCTTATAAGAAAGATCTCTCTCCAGCAGAACGAATTATGAGATTAGTACATGTGAAGGATCAGGAATATAGTTTCATAGGATAGATACATAGAACATATCATTAACTTGAGAGATATTGTGTGTAAGTTCCAATCATAAGCTAACTTCCCAACATGATCCATAATATCAAAAAGACTGCTATAACTAGGGATTAGCTTGACCTTATTTACAAATCTCATTATTATTTTCTAAGGTGATATACATAGAAACACCTTATCACCCACTTAAAACTATATTTTTTTTCTTCAGTTATCAGCATAACCTTTTTTCTAACTCTGATATAATCTTCTGAGTGGTTGAATATATCTGACCTTTTCTGCCATTTTATCAACAACATCAGGTCCTAATATCTTTATTTACCCCACTTCATTCTAGTAAGTTGATGTACTCTTCTTCTTTCCCTAGGTGTCTTCCTAAAAACCCATCTGAATACTATATTGAAATCTATTTTTGAAGGAAAATTCCACCAAAGTTAAGTGTTGATCCCAACCAACTTTAAAATCCGTATAGAAAGCTCTCAACATGTCTTCTAGAGTATGAATTGTCCTCTTCGAATGCCCATTTGTATAAAGATGATAAGTAGGTATAAAACTTAACAAAATATCTAGTTCCACTGAAGTATTTTCTAGAACATTGAGGTAATCCTTGGATCGTGATGAGATATAATGGAATTATGTACTCCATGCAATCTTAAAACATCCTTTAAATATATCCCAGCAAGGTGATCCAGAGGGAAATACACTCTAATAGAAATGAAGTGTTTTGAATTCATAAGGTGATCAACTATAAATCATATAGCTTTATGGACTTTAGATGTTTTGGGAGGTCCTATTACAGTGTTCATAGTGATGTTTTCCAATTTCAATTCCAGTATGGGTAATGGTTGTAACATTTTTTTAGACTTATATCTCTTAGCCTTGACTTGATGACAAACCAAGCACCAAGAGACATATTCGGTGATATATATTTTCATTCCATCCCACCAGAAATTCTATTTTTGGTCTATGTATATCATTGTGATTCCAGGGTGAATAGATAATGAAGAACAATTATCCTCATATAATATCTCCTTCATGGATTCTAGTATGGTAGGAACACAAACCCGGTTCTTGAACCTTATTATTCCATCACAATCAAGGTTTTATTCATGAACATTTCTCAGCTTCATTTATAGATCTATGTATTCCTTCTACATCTCCTTAGTCTTCACTTGTGTAAATGGTTGAACATTAATTATATAATGGCATGATTTCTCCCCTTCCTTTAAAATTTAAAGAACCATCCTTTGAAAATCCATAAATATTGGATCTTTTGTGATCCAAGTCCTGGATAGGCTAGCATGGTGGTTTCAACTCAAAGCATTTTCCACCTTGTTCACATTCCCAAGGTGTTAATGTATTGAGGATTCATAATCTTTAATAAACTCAAACCATATTGTTTCTAATGCTTTCTTTGGGGAGCACATCCATCTTTAGAGGATTAACTAGTAGTTATGTAATGCCCCGAACCCAGTTACCCAGAGTTGGTGCATTATTATATAACATTTGCATGATTACAATAAATCAAGTCCCAAAGGATCGATCAATTTACCAGTCTTGGAAAATATATTACATACATTAACATTACATTACAATTTCAAACATAAAACACATCATAAATATTTCATTGAGAATGACACTATTCCCATTAGCTTAACCATGTATATCAATCATTATACAATAATTGAAATCCTCAGAAAAATAAAACATAAAAAGCGGTGAGCTCAAATGCTCACTAAGGGTAAGCAATACATCGGAAAATGACATAAATATTAACCATGATGAAAAATTGAAACCACATGCCTATACCAATAATAAACATGATTAATTTTATGGAATAAATATGAGCTGAGTAAATAATTTCATAAAAACATAATAATGGGTATTCTACTAGACGAATGACCACATGAACCATCAATATTATTTCAATAATGAGGGAATGTATAATGCCGGATATTCTAAAACATTTTTTCAAGGCCTCGGCCAAAACCATATATCAAATTGGGAAAGGGCCTCATCCAATTCCACGTCTAGTTATCTCATTAGACTTACTGATTCATTGAGGAGCTATTGTGGGCTCCACCCATCACTTACTAAGTCCAACACATTCCTCATATGAAAAGGATTAAACATATCATAAACATTATTATAAGAACTAGGATATGAAATGTAAATAATTTTACCATTATCCATGAATGGTATAAAAATAACACATCCACAGTAAAACATATCACAAAACCATCAATACAATATGGATGATTTGTATCATAATAAATCAACTTCAAATAAACTTAAGATCCATCAAAGGATGTTGACATATATGAAATCAAAACCCTTTTTAGAAAAATAACTCTTTCTTTTTAGAAATCATTTAAAAGTCATATAATTTAAAAAGGAACACATTTAAAGAAAATTTTAAATCAATGTGTCCCATACCACTTTGAATCTTTTGAAATGAATTAACCTTTTAAAAATATTCATGTCCATATAAATAAATCCTTAAAAACCATTTTGAAGACATGGACATTAATGAGAAATATTTAGAAGAATAAATATTGAAAACATTTGAAATATTGTTTTTGTAAAAATTGCCTTAAAATAATCCCTTTGAAAACTTATTCATGAAACATGGAAATCGATAATAAATATTTCCCATTAGATACTTACGTAAAAACAACCTCGGATAATAAAGTTATTGTGAAATTAACCCTTACCAATTTGGTAACTGACGAAACATACGCCCCATGATATTGGTATCATACAATGAATATATAAATACACATAAATTAAAGTTTATTACATAAAGAATACAATTATGGGTAGTACATAAACCACACAAAAGGTAATAGTGGCAATATGGCACGAATCTCACTGGAATAAAGAGTGAGATGAAAACCCCTTACCTTGCACTTTCCTTTAGTCTAGGGTACGTTTAAACTCCTTTATAAAGACCATAGTATGTTATTATATTATACCAAAACCATTTTAATATTTATGATATCATACAGAATTCATTTATTACCATTTACTACCCATTTAATAATAATTTCCATGTCAAATTAACCATTTGGGTAATAATCACTTTCGTTATTGTACCTGTTTTAACTTGTTACACTTGATTATATCACAAAGATCATGATACAAATAAATCAGGAATATAAAACATGATATATATATATCATATATTTAGAATATAATTATGTATAATAGATATAGATGTGAAATGGAAAACATAGTTTATGGAGACGATAGTCCGTACGTACACATAAAGGAAGTTTCTGTTTTCATTACGTATTGAACGCAACTAAGTGAATGAAATATATGTAAGTAAATATATATATATATATCAATTAGAATTATTATTTCATATATTACAAACATATTAGTAATATATATTTTTATAATCGTTGATGAATGGTGAATGTGGAAATGAATCTAATCGCATTGCGGAGACGGTAATCTGTACATACGCATGAGCGACAATATAATTTTCATAATGGTGTGGAATTTGATGGTATATTAATTTTATAGAGATATTATCATGTTGGTTTCATTATTTATATACATATTACTCATCAAAATATCCATCCAAATAACTTAATGTTGAATAACAAATTACACCACGGTGTGGAGACGGTAAGTCGTACGTACGCACGCATGGTGATATTATCATTCATAAGATTGATAGAATAATGAATATAGTTGGGAAATTTTTATAATAACATCATAGAATATATAAGATACTGGGGTTATTGTTTTATATGGGAAATAAAAAATAAAGAATAAGTGGGAGAATAAAGGAACTTGAAAGAGGGTGGTGAAAACATTACCTCTTCTTCGGGTTCTTCCTTTTGATTTGATCAAAAGGGCTCCATAGGTTGGCTTTCTGATCAAACTAGAGCCTCTACGATTAATTCAGAGAAGTTGAGAGAATATTTGGGTAGGTTTTGACCGATCCAAAAGGCTTTTATGGTATGAATTTGAGAGAAGGGGGAGTTCCCTTTTATAAGAGGGTTGAGGGACACCTTTGGAAAAGCCAGAAATATTATTTTATAATAAATTCATATTCGGTTTCTAATGTCTCCAAAGTAGATTATTTATAGTTTAAGGTGGGGATAGGTCGAAAACCACTAAACCAATATGTTTTATATAGGTTGTGTCACAATATTAACTTTATCTTTTCGATTTAACTCTTAGTTAAATAGTTTGATATTTACCATGTCTCATTGTATTTTTATATTATATAGTTAATAAACATACTATAAACATCCAAGCGACCCCCAAGTGGTCCATTAATAATAAATCTATAATTATATTATTACATTGGAAGAACCATATATTTTTAAGAATAGAATATCAATTAATAATATAATATTTGTTTTAAAAACTCATATATGTCAATTTTAACAATATTTAATTATTGATTTTTTCTAAATACATAAAAACTTTATTAATTCTAAAAATATTCATTTAAACAATCCTAATATGTCATATTAACCAATACGTTTTTTATGTCATCAAAACATTTGAATTATATTTATTATAACATTTTGTAATACTAATTATTTGATTCATTCATTAATAACATAAATACTACATCATTATTTTGACATAAATAATTAAACTTATTAAATGTCCAAATATTAAAAATAAAATAAAATTACGGAGGAAATCGTTTTATATTTCTAATGAATATTTATAGTCGAAAATATATCATATATAACCCTATGTAAAAATTGTATTTCTAAAAGATATATATGCTTATGTCATTTTTGAATTTACTTTAACTTAATTAATATAAAGTGTCATTATCACTTACAAGTGGCCCCATGGGGTCCCAAAATCGACCCAAAAATGACCATGGTCAGTAATGTATCAACCAATATAGTTAGGACACGTTTTAGGGTTATTTTATATTATTATAGTATTATTTCTTTACCCTTATTTACCGGATTTACCCTTTAACCATGGTAAATAAAATATTTACCGAAGTAATTATTCCAAATGTATAAAAATAAAAGTTACCTATTTACAAAAATTTTACCTCCTGATTATAAATATGTAATCCATTTTTCTTAACTCAAAACACATAGGTGGCAAAAATTAATTTTTGTTGTCAAATCAAAAAACGTGTTTTTTAAAAATAATAACTATCAAAAGATTGGCACTTGCTTATGTCCAGTTTAAAGGTAAAATTATGTACAATGTCCAAAATTGGATTAAATGGTAAAAATATAATCTAATTATACTCTAAAATCACTCAAATTCATAATTTATTTCTACTTATTATTTCGATTAAAAACGTTTTTTTAATTAAAATTTTAGTAATTTTCACTATTCATCAAAATATGAAAGTTATCAGAAAAGTACCCAAAATTAACTGTAAGATAATTTCGATATTCCAAATACAAAAATAAGGTCCACTTGAAAAGATAAAATGTATAAAGTTTCATAATGTGGGTATTACTATTCATAATGGCTAGTTTGATCTGTTACAGTGTGTGTTAGAACTCGAAGTTGCGTACAACACACGATATTGTATTTTTAAAAGAGAAGTATACCGTGGAATCGTGGGGTTTTACATTCTCCCCTACTTCAATAAATTGCATCCTCGCAATTTATTCTCGGTATTGGAAACTTTGGGTTGACATTTCAAAATATCTTTTTTGAAACCCCACATCGAAAAATGGATTAATGAGGCCTCTATTTAAAATAAAGAGTGGTAAGTATGAAGGTTACCAAAAATAACACATACTAGGGTTCCATGTAGGAAATCATGGATATGGAAGTTAAATATAACGATCAATATCTGATGGATAGTTTTAGAAAACATGGCTATGAAAATCCCCACAATCACAAAGCCATAAATTTTTGATGATATAAAGTACCATCTAGGACAACATTTTTGTTCTAAGTTCTTTTTCCTAATGTTTAGGAATTTATTTATGAGATTGTATAAGATCATAAGGTGATATACTTAATTTCTAATAAGTGTTTTATCCATTAATAAATTTCTTCCACAAACTTATCTTTCACCCGAAAACATAATACGACTCAAAAATACTATATTTATCCTAATCATATAGGGTTCCAAATATGATGAATTTATAATTCACATATCAAACCCCTTAAAAAAGAAACTACATTATACCATCTTGGAACTTCATGTAGTCTAGTGGTAGGTGATAAATCCCAATCTCATTATGGTTGTGGCTTCGATTCCCGCAGCTTTGTCCGACTCGACGGGTTGTCACACGGTCTGCATGTTGTCCTCTTATAAAAATCCAAAAATAAAATTTCAAACATAATCCATTCCAACCTTTAGACTTATCCAAAATACTTCTATCCAAACTCATAGTGCAAAATTTATAAGTATGGTAAACACAATGAAGATCCCTTTTTCTACTTAATAACATGTGAACACCTTCATCATGTATTTTTTTAAATCACTACAACATCTTGAATTACCATAAAACCATATTGATTACATTCATGATCCATTATTCCTTATAGAATACTAAATATAATCCTTCTATCAAAAAATGATGTAAACTCCAACAATTACAAATCATTAATCAGTATCATGGTAGTCAAGAATATCCAATATAATTTATTTAAATCAACCATCTCTTATTCCAAAATCACAACCACATTATCGGGACCATGTTAAGGATTACCTTTACTTCAACCATATATTTTACCAAAAGTGTATCTCACTATTAAGTCACTTTTCTTAGAACCATATAATCTCAAGTCCTCAATAAAATAGTATTGCAGATCAATCCATATTTATCTCCATAATTCATATAACCAATATATTGTTGATACAACACTCGAATGAAATAATCCTATAATAACAACATAAGAAAACTAGTCATTCTTCTTCATTTGAGGTGGTATCATAACATGATTATTATCCAATATCATCATTTGGGGCATACTCTAATGATTTGTACATTGGTTCGCGTAGTGTCCCAACTCTTTACAGACGAAGCATTGTACATTTGAAAATTTTTTCTTACCCTTGCAATCACATACATGGTGTCCTTTTTCTCCATAATTATAAAAAAATCCCATTTCCTTCATGCATTTACCAAGGTGATTATTTCCACATTTATCAAATATAGGAAAATCCTTCTTTCCCATACTCCCTTTATCCATCTTTCTCTCTACCATCATTTTATTCTGTTGCTTCCCTTCAAAGCCATAGGACTCGGAGAATTCATTACTTCTCTTACGAACACATGATATTATTTCTTCATATGTTGAGAATACATGGTAGACTATTTCCCTTCTAAATGCTGGCTTAATAACCTGAATGATATGACCCTTTTTACTCTATGGATCATACGTATTTCTAGGGTTCTCATTCCTTCTGCTGGGTTCCATTTCTAAACAATGGCATACACTAGGTTAGTTTATGAATCACAATTCATAATTTCAAACATGTAAAATACATAACATAAATTGAACAGTTTATGGATATAATCCATAATCATAAAGTTGTTTTCATTGAGGAAGTATATACTAATAAACCCTTCGTAATGATTTGTAAAGAAAATGAGAATTATCCTAAGCATATCCCTCAGGAGTGTCGTATCCAAGAGTGAAGCAAGGCCCATTGTTGTGCACCAGTTCCCATTTGAGTCTAGCTCAAAGAGGTGTTTTCGGGTTTTATCCCTATGTACATCTATGCCAGAGCCACCTCTACCTGCTCGTATCCAGACAGAGATTTATTTTCATGGTAAACTCTCAAAATCTCTACATTACTAAAATTATAGGAATTTCTTCTACACTAATCCTCAATGTCTATCATAGGCTGATGTGCTCTAATCAGAGTTTATCTAAATCTAGAATCTGAGTTTCTTTCTAAACTTCCTCTGATACCAACTGTAATGCCCCAATCCCAGTTACCCAGAGTCAGTGTATTATTACATAACATTGGCATTATTAGAAGGAATCAAGTCCCGAAGGACTGATCAGTTTAGTAGTCTTGGAATTTAGATTACATACATTAACATTACATTATAATTTCATACAAAAAGCGTAGCATAAATTGTACTTTGAGAACACCATTATTCAATTTAACTTAACCCTGCATATCAATCATAATACACTTCTAGAAATCCTGGGAAAAATAAAAAATAGAAAGGGGTGAGCTCAAATGCTCTGTCAGGGTAAGCAATATAGTGGAAAATAACATAAATATTAAACATGGTGAATAATTTAAAACACATTCCTTTACCAATAATAAACATGAATAAATTTATGGAATGAATATGAGCTGAGTAAATAATTCCATTGTAAAACATAATCATGGGTATTCTACTATTTGAATGACCACATGAGCCATCAATATTATTTCCATAATGAGGGAATGTATAATGCTGGACATTCTGAAACATTTTGTCCAGGCCTTGGCCAAGATGTCTAAAAATGATTAAGGCCTTTTCCAAAACCATATATCAAATTGGGAATGGGCCTCGGCCAATTCCACGTCTAGTTATCTCATGAGACCTACCGATGCATCGAGGAGCTATATCGGACTCCACCCGTCACTTACTAAGTCCAATACATTCCTCAAATGAATATTATTAAACATATAGTAAACATTCTTATAAGAATTATGATATGAAATGTCAATACATTAACCATTAACCATGAATGGAATAAAAATAACACATCCACAGTCAAACATATCAAAAAACCTTCAATATAATATCGATGTTGTGTATCATAATAAATTAGCATCAAATAAACTTATAATCCATCAAAAGATGTTGACATAGATGAAATCAAAACCCATTTTAGATAAATATCTCTTTCTCTTTAGAAGTCATTTAAGAGTCACAAAATTTAAAAAGGAAGACATTTCAAGACATTTTTAAATCAAAGTGTCCCATAACAATTTGAGACTTTTGAAAGGAATTAACATTTAAAAAAATTCATGTCCATGTAAATAAATCCTTAAAAATGGAATAATATATGGTCTGAATTTGACTCCACAACTCTGGTTCAAGCGGTTAGAGTGGGGGGAAAAATCTTTCATGGAAGTTGGCCGCTAAATGGGTAAACTACATTAACATGCTTTCATTGATGAACTATTTTATAACTCACTCCTACAGGGAAGCTAACTATATTGTTGATGGGTTAGATAACAAGGGTGTTTATGCGGAAGACTGCCAACACACAACTAGCTTACCTGAAGATATGTCCTCTCTCTTACTTAGAGATAATTGTAAAATTCCATCCTTCCGAATTGTGTAACCTTTTCATTATATTATGAAAGAGCCTAAGAGCTCATCTATCTCAAAAAAAATTCCTTAAAAACCATTTTGAAGATATGGACATTAATGAGAAATATTTAGCATAATAAATATTTAAAACATTTGATATGATTTTTTTGTAAAAAGTGCCTTAAAATAATCCCTTTTAAAACACTTTTATGAAACACGGACATGGATAATAAATATGTCACATTAGATACTTATGTAGAAACAACCTCGGATAATAAAGAGATTGTGAAATTAACCTTTACCAATTTGGTAACATACGAAACATACACCCCATGAAAGAGGTATCATACAATGAATATGTAAATACAAATAAATTAAAATGTATTACACAAATAATACAATTATGGTAAGTACATACACCACACAAATGGTAATAGTGGAAATATGGCACGAATCTCACAGGAATAAAGAGTTAGATGAAAACCCCTTTCCTTGCACTTTACTTTAGTCGAGGGTACGTTTAACCTCTTGTGTGAAGACCGTAGTATGTTATTAAATTATACAAAAACCATATTAATATTTATAATATCATACATTATTCATTTATGACTTCTTAATACCCATTTAATAATAATTTCCATGTTAAATTAACATTTCGGGTAATAATCGCTTTCTTTATTGTACGTGTTTTAACTTGTTACTCTTGATTGTATCACATAGATCATAATTTAAATACTTACAGAATATAGAACATGATTTATATATCATATATATTTAAAATATAATTATTTATAATAGATATATATGTGAAATGGAAAACACCGTTTATGGAGACGGTAGTCCGTACGTAAGCATAAACGCTGTTTCCGTTTTCATAACTTATTAAATGGAACTAAGTGAATAAAATATATGTAAGTATATATATATATATATATATATATCTCCAGTAGAATTATTATTTCATATATTACAATCATATTTGTAATATATATTTTTATTATTTTAGATTAATGGTGAATGTGGAAATGAATCTCATCGCGTCGTGGAGACGGTAATCCGTACGTACGCACGAGTGACAATATAATTTCCTTAAAAGTGTTGAATTAAATGGTATATTAATTTGACATAGACATTATCATGTTATTTTCATTATTTATATACTTATTACTCATCATTATATCAATCCAAATAACACAGTGTTGAATAGTAAATTACACCACGGCGTGGAGAAGGTAAGTCGTACATACACACGAATGGTGACATTATCATACATAATATGGATAGAATAATGAATATAGTTGTGAAATATTTATAATAACATCACAGTATATAGAAGATACTGGGGTTATTATTTTAGAATGTAAATAACAAATAAAGAAGAAGTGGATGAATTACGGAAGTTGAAAGAGGGTGGTGAAAACATTACCTCTTCTTCGGGTTCTTCCTTTTGATTTGATCAAAAGGGAAACTTAAGTTTGCTTTAAGATCAAAATAAGGCCTCTAGGTTGAAGTGAGGAATGCTGAGAGAATATTTGGGTTGGGGTTGGCCAAGCCAAAAGGCTTTGAAGGTATGAATTTTAGAGAAGGGGGAGTTCCCTTTTATAAGAGGGGTGAGGGGCACCTTTGGAAAAGCTATAAATATTATTTTATAAAAAATTTATATTTGGTTTTTAATGGATCCAAAGTAGATTATTTGAATATTAAGGTGGGTATAAGTCTAAAAACACTAAAAAAATAGGTTTTAGACAGGTTTTGGATCACTATATTTACTTTATCTTTTTTATTTAACTCTTAGTTAAATAGTTTGACATTTACCATGTCTCATTGTATTTTTATATTATATAGTTAATAATTTTACTATAAACTTCATAGAGACCCCCCAAGTGGTCTATTAATAACACAACTATCATTTTATAAGTCCTTTGGCCGAACCTTAGATTTTTAAAGACAAAATATCTATTAATAATATAATATTTCTTTTAAGAACTCATTTATGTCAATTTTGACAATATTTAATAATTGATTTATGTTAAAGTCATAAAAACATTATTAATTCGAATAACATTCATTTAAATACTACTAAAATTTCATAGTAATCAATATAAATTATTTATATCATCAAAACATTCAAATTATATTTATTTTATAATTTATAATACTAATTATTTGATTCTTTCATTAATAAAGAAAATATTTCATCATTATTGTGTCATAAATAAATTTAATCATTCAATGTCTAAAAATTATAAATAAAATACCATTATGTAGGAAATATTTTTAGATTTTTAATTAATATATATAGTAAAAAATATAACATATATAACCCTATGTAAAAAATTTTTTCTGAAAAGATATATGTTGTAACACCCCGAGCTTCCACAATACTCTTCTCATTCAATAATGCAATAGCTTGCATTGTACGCAACTTCGAGTTCTAAAACACCGCGACTAATCAAAGTAGCCGTTATGAATAGTAATAACCACTTTTTAAAATTATAGAAATTTTATATTTCAAAATGGACTTCATTTTTGTATTCGTAATATCGAAATTATCCAAAGTTGAATTTTTTGTAATTTTCTGAGAACTTCCAATTTTTTATGAATAGTGAAAATTACTTAAAAACAACTTTTTTAATCAAAATAATTTATAGTGATAAATAATACTATTTAGTGGTTTTAAAGTATAATTAGAATATATTTTTACCATTTTATCCAATGATGGTCATTAGAATTAATTTAACATTGAAATTGGACATAAACAATTGCCAATCATTTGATATAAATTGTTTCTTAAAAACACGCTATTGTTGTGACAGCGGAAATTAATTATAAAATCAATTAATGCAAATTATATGTTTGGAATTTTGTAAAATAGACATCATTTTTGAATTCGGAATATCAATTATAGCTTAGGGTGAAATTTTGGCATTGTTCTGAAAAACTTCAATTTTTAATGAATAGTGAAACCACTAAGTGGTAGTTAAATAACTGATTTTTCGATTAAATGAAATATTACCACTTCTGTGATTTGATTTTCAAAAATCCGACATACATGGTTGTCATTAAGAAGTAAAATGTGGTTCAATGAGATTAAAATAATTTTTTGGTGAATAGTAACTTTTAAGTTCTTAATCGCGATTAGAGGTAATTAGTGTAGTTTAAGGTAAAAAAAAATGTTTTAATAATATGATATGAGCTTGACATTTGTCCTACTCCTATTGGAAGAGTCATGGCCGACCAAGACAACCCATGGGTCAACTTGGGGACCCCATGGAGCCAATTTGGTTGGAAAATGACATTAATATATATTTATTTAATGTTAAAATTAAATTGACACAAACATGAGTTGTTTTACTAAAACAGTTTTTAAGTGGGGTTACACAAGTCCAAATTTTGTTTATAAATATTCATTAGAAATCTAAAAAGATTTCCTACATCATAGTATCTTTTTTATAATTTTTAGACATTATATAAATTAAATTATTTATGACATCATGATGATGCAGCGATGACCTCATTATTTAACGATTTAAATAAAATGGAAAGATAATGTAAAATCCAAAGCGTACACTTGTCAAAAACCTATTGATGAGTATATTTCGAACCCTTATAATCTTATACTAGAATTATATAAGTGTGGGACCTCTAAAATCCGAAACTCATTTTATAATAGAGTGACTTTTCATTACTTTCCAAGAGTGCCCCTCCTCTCCACTTATAAAAGGCCCCCACCTCTCCCACCGCATTTACACTTTCAAGCCATTTTTCTAGGACAAAATATGCCCAAATACTCTCCCAACTTCCCCATATTACTCCTAGAAGACTCACTTTGGGTAGAACTCTTCCCAAGGAAGCCTTTGGCTCAAATCAAAAAGAGTTACCCGATTTTGAGGTAATGTCTTCTCTAATGTTGTTTTGTTTTATTTTTCTTCTTCAACCCCATAAACTCTTTTTATTCATTTCTTTTGTAACAAAACCAGTATCCTCAATATACTAGGATGTTGTTATAAGAAGGATTCTAGCTACACTTACACACACCTACATCTAATGGTTAAAGAACATACGGTTTCTGTGGATGGCGAATTTCTGCCTCACGAAAAGATGATTGTTCAACACTCATATAACACCTTCAAAGGTGGCCATTAAGATGTCACTATATTTATTTATGATAAATAATATGTTTATGTTTTACTTATGCTTCTGTATTTCTCATTTATGGCATACTTTATGATTTTCATTATGGGTAAAACGCGATAATTTCATTTTAGGAAGTGCGGACTACCGCCCCCTCAAAGTGATGTGAATCGTTAATGCCACATGTGGGATGTATAAAGGATGGAGTAAATGATATTATATATGATATTATACTGGAATTATATTATACATTTATATCATTATGATTTCATTCCATTAAATACGAAATAGAAATGAAAGTAGCGTTCATGCGTACGTACGACTTACCGTCTCCATGAACGGTGCATTCCATTTCTTACCTCTAAATGTTACCTAATATTATAAATGAATGTATATACTTTATATATATGATATATATGATATCTACATCATTAATATAACTCTGGATATAATGGATATTTCACCACATGAACAACTTGTAATTATAAGAAGTTTATTTTTGACTCAAGTACCAAAGATCGACAAAACAACCGTTGTTAACTTAAATAATTACATAATGTTAATAACATGGTAATAAGTGATATAAAAGGAATAATGAAAATGAAAAAGGTTCTTAAGTAAATATAAATTAACTCTAGTTTATTATTCAGGAGGTTAAAGAACGGTCGAGTCAGGACAGGACGCAAGGTAAGGGAACTTCTTAACCCAACTTCCATTATTTGGGTTAATCTCCTACTTTCAAATTATGTCATGATATTATTATGTATTATTTTGTATTTTTAATTTCTTTATGTGTACCTATAGTGAATACACATAATATATCTATTTTATTTTAAAAATGATCTTTGGAAGGACTTCGTCTCAATCTCCTTTCATTGAGGCGTATTTGGTTTTATACAAAAATTTCTTTTATACGGTGTATAAACCACTTTGACTTTTATGTTTATTCAAAAGGAATCATTTTTATAAGAAGCGTTTACTAAATGACAAAAGGGAATGTTTTTGTCGTACGTATGTGGTGACAACGACTTCTCTGCTGCCGTGACCACTATTTGAGTTTCGGCTTCCTCTACAATTCATACCCTTTTTTAATGAAAAATAAATACCCTGTTATACTTTCTTTTTTTTGGTATTGAAAATGGTTTTGAAAGCGTTTTTATTATATAAATGTGTTGTATTGATATCTTGTGATTGAAATGTGGAAATGTTATGTTTCCTTTATGCATGTTTTATGTGATACGATAATGTTATGGTTTATGATATGTTTAAACCTATTCATATGAGGAATGTATTGGACTTAATAAGTGACGGGTAGAGCCCGCTATAGCTTCTCAATGCATCGGTAGGTCTCATGAGACAACTAGACATGGAATTGGCCAAGGCCCTTTCCCAATTTGATTTATGGTTTTGGCCGAGGCCTTAATCATTTTAGATGTCTCGGCCGAGGCCTTGACAAAATGTTTCAGAATGTCTGGCATTATACATTCCCTCATTATGAACGTGGTTATTGATATTTCATGGGATTATTCGACCAGTAGAATATCCATGTTAAGAAGTGAATGGCATTATCTCATTTTACTTTTTCCATATTATGTTTATGTTCATGTTTAAAAGGCTTTTGTTTTAGTTATACATTGCCATAAATTTTTATGTATATTTATGAAAGCTTTCGCAGAATTGTTATCCTTACTGAGCATCTGAGCTTACCCCTTTCAATGTTTTAATATTTTCTAGGATGTGAAAAGTATTTTATTAATGACCTGCAGGGATTGTCAGAAGAGGATATGAGTGTGGAATATGGAGATTTTTTATTGTAGTTTTTCACTTTATGATGTAATGTTACGTTTACGAATGTATCTAGTGTTTCCAAGGCTACTAAACTAATCGTTCTTTCGAGACTAGATCTTTTGTGATCATGCCAATGTTACGAAGTAATGAACCAACTCTGGGTAGCTGGGGTTGGGGCATTACAGTTGGTATCAGAGGCAGTTTAGTACTAACCTTGGAAGCTAGATTTAGATAAACTCTGATTAGAGCACATAGCCCAAAGATAGACTTTGAGGATTAGTAAAGAAGAACTTCCTAGAATTTTGTTATTGTAGAGATTTTGTGAGTTTTCCGAGCAATACATCCCTGTCTGGATATGAGCATATAGAGGCGGCTCTGGAATAGATGTACCAAGGGGTAAAACCTGAAAACACAGCTTTGAGCTAGACTCGAACGGGAACTGGTGCACGACAACGGGCCTTGCTGCACTCTTGGTTACGACACTTCCGAGGGATATGCTTAGGATAATTCTCATTTTCTTTACAAACCACTATGAACGGTTATGAGTATATACTTCCTCAAATAAAACCTTTTTATGATTATGGATTATATCCATAAATAGTTCAATTTCGGTTAAGTATTTTACAAGTATGGAATTATGTATTTTGATTCATAAACTAATCTAGTTTATGACATTGTTTAGAAATGCCGGCTAGTGGAAGGAATGGAAACCGTATCAATGCACGCACTCCGTGTAGGGATTGCCCTCCTGCTCAAGATAATTATGGTGGAGCTAGTGATACAACTGGTGCTGATCAGCTTCTCTCTGTACTGGGACAACTCACGCAGGTTATGAATAACAACCTTACTCGTATGGATCACCTGTTAAGTCAAAAGTCTTCTTTTGGCTATTACATCATGTTTTGGAAATCACAAATATATTCTATGTCATGTTTTGTAAATCTCAAATGTATTCTATCATATGTTTGTAAATAACAAATTGTCTTTTATCATGTTTATCGTATCGTACGATGTTGATCGTACCGACCAAAACGTATCGTACTGACTCTGTCAAACGTATCGTACTGACTCTGTCAAACGTATCGTACTGACTCTGTCAAACGTATCGTACTGACTCTGTCAATCGTATCGTACTGACTCTGTCAAACGTATCGTACTGACTCTGTCAAACGTATCGTACTGACTCTGTCAATCGTATCGTACTGACTCTGTCAATCGTATCGTACTGACTTTGCTATTCAGATGATCATTATTTGTTTTGATACTTTGTCAAAAACTCTCTCTACATATGAATCGTACTCATGTTTTACATTTCTATATATCTCTTATTCTAACAAAACGATGTCGTTGAGTTAGTTATATACTAATCAAAACGATGTCGTGCTTTCTGTTTCAATATGACCGTTGGAGGCAATATGACCGTTGGAACCCGAGGCCTATAAATAGGAGGTCATTTGAAGCTGAGAAAACACTGATGAACGAAGAGAACGAAAGAGACTCTGTGAACTACGAAGATTCTAGAGAGAGACGCTGTGACTTCTCTCATCAGCCTTGTGCGTCCGATCGTCGTATCGAGGGATTTCAAGTAATTGAAAGACAGAGGTGCCGATTACCTGCAAAATCAAGGGCTGCCGGGGATAGGCAGACAGACGTGCCGATCATCGTATCGAGGGCTGCCGGGGATAGGCAGACAGACGTGCCGATCATCGTATCGAGGGCTGCCGGGGATAGGCAGACAGACGTGCCGATCATCGTATCGAGGGCTCACCAAGGTGTTGGTGAGACAGACCTTTTATCCTAGGTGAAAGGATAACCCTTCTCTTTGGGTTAAAAGAATTGTATTACTTTTACATTTCCGCTGTTGTGTTAGAAAGGGATTTGTATTGTTTCCTTTCTTCCTTACATATTCAATTGTAATTGTTTCAATTACAATCATTCCATTACATATTGTATTGATTGGTTCTATACGCTTTAAGGTAGAATCATTCATATCTGTATTACTCTGATTATTGTGTTCATCTTGAATACAATTGTTTTACATAACATTAGTATTACAATACATCATACCTTTTACATTCAATACAATTGTGGGTGTTTGTATTTGTATTAGTTTAAGATCTTTTAAACTAATCTTCTTGTTACTAAAACTCAAAGGTTTTTAAAACCTACAATTCACCCCCCCTCTTGTATTGTTTCATCTAATAGACTTTTATATCGACTATTCGATCCAACAATTGGTATCAAAGGAGGATTTCCAATGACTTGTATTACTAGCTTTATTTCTTATTACTTTCTTAAATACTTACTACACTAACGTGTGGAGTGGAAAAGTTGTTTTTGTTATATTAGATGGCAGGAATGAATATCGGATCAATAGATAATCTGAATCCTTCTAGACCACCGATCTTTGATGGGAATGATTATGAGTATTGGAGAGATCGTATGAAGACTTTCGTCATCAATACTGGTGTAGAAAATTTTATTATGCTTACTGGGGGTTACAAAATTCCTGACAAAGAAGTTAGTGCTTTTACCAACCAAGAGAAGCAAGAATATCAACTAAATTACAAGGTACGCAATACTTTATTATGTTCTATGACCAGGAATATATATAGTCAGATATCTTCATGTGAAGCAGCTAACTATATTTGGAAGAAATTAGAAGTCACTCATTTTGGTACATCCAAGGTTATAGAAACAAGGAGAGCAATGCTTCGAGCAGAGTATCATGGATTTGTTTTTCCTTATGGAGAGCCAGTATGTAAAGTGCAACAAAGGTTTATGACAATTGTCAACAGCTTACAATCTATGGGAGAAAAAGGTCTTGATGATGAAGCTCTTGTTGAAAAGATTATAGATATTATGCCAAATGAATGGGAGTCAAAAAGAACAGCTATTGATGAAAATAGAAAAGTTTCCCAGATTACTCTTGATGAACTCTTTGGAACTCTTCTACAGCACGAGACAAGAATGAAAAGAGATGCTGATTTCAATAAGAAGAATGGGAATGGAAGTGTAGCTTTTGCATCTAAAGCTAAAACACCTGAAAGGGTTACAAGGTCTAAATCCAAGAAAGTTGTATCTGATTCAAGTGATTGTAATCTTTCAGACAATGAGTTAGCTAATCTTGCTCGGAGGATGAACAAGATTGTGGGAAAGAAAGATTTTCAATATAGATTCAAAAAGAAAGACATGAAAGATAGGAAAGATTCAGAGGTAACTTGTTATGAATGCAAGAAAGCAGGACATATAAGGCCTGATTGTCCTTTACTGAAGAAGAAAGATAGAAAATAGAAACACTCTGAAAGAAACAAGAAAAGGTTTTATAAGACAAAGAAAGTCTTGAAAGCAAATGATACGTGGAGTGCAAGTGGTAGTGATTCCACAGATGATTCTTCAGAATATGAGACATCAGGACAAAGGAATATTGGACTTCTAGCCAGACTACCGATTGAAGATCATTGTCTCATGGCTAAGGTACATAATGCTGAAGCTGTTACAAATGTCTCTTTAAATACAAATTATGTTGATAATAGATATTATGAATCTTCAAATGATGAACCCTCGTCATCAGAAGATGATACTTTACCTTCTTTTGAAGAAGTCTCTAGATTTGCTAAGTTACTTGAAAATGAAAATTCTAAACTCAAAAAGAGATTTGAAAAAGCAAATTCTAGAATTTCTATTTTGACTAAAGAAGTATCAGATCTTTCTAAAGATCTTGATGGGAAAACTTCTGATTTTGAAAGTATTTTGAAAACCCTTGAGAAAGTCAAATCTGAAAAAGATAAACTTTCTAAGGATCTTGAAACTGCTATTTCAAAGAAAAACATTTTAGAGTCTAACTCTAGTTCTAATTCAAATGCTTTAGAAAACAAGAATTTGGTTTTAAAACTAAAGTCAGAGATTTTATCCTTGAAAAAGTGCTTGTCAAACTTTACTCATGGAAAAGAAAACTTTGATAGGATGTACTCTCAAATAAGACCTTTGAGAAATCGTTCTGGTCTTGGTTATACTTATTCCAAACCTGTTTTTAGTAATAACTATTTTGTTCCTCAAAAAACTATTTTCTGTTCCAAGTGTCAATGTGGTGGACATTGGAGAAGAGATTGTTCTCTTAACAAAACTCAATCCTTAGGATTTCATAAAGCTCATTTTGCAAAACAAATGTGGATTCCTAAAATTCTTTTATCTAATCCTTCTGGATCCAAACAAGTTTGGATTCCGAAAATCTAATTGTTTCTTTTTCAGGAAAACGAGAAGTGTATCAATAAGAACATTTGGTACATGGATAGTGGTTGCTCTCGACATATGACTAGAAACAAAGATTTCTTTGAAAAGGTTATCAAAACAAAAGGTGGAAAAGTTACTTTCAGAGATAATGCTCAAGGAATGATTGTTGGTATATGTAATATTGTTTCAAATGTTTTTTTTGTAAAAGGAGATATTGTTTTACAATTCATCGGAACGCAAGAACAACTTGCTGATATTTTTACAAAACCTTTACCTTCCGATAGATTTGAATTTATAAAACAGAAGCTAGGAATGATTACATTAAAATAATCGTTCATATCTACTTCCTGTTTTACATCTCTCCTAATAGTAAGAAACTCCTCGTAGAAAGGGGGAGGACATTTCTTTATGTCTTTATGTTTCTGATCTTTAAATATTTACTCTCTTTATATATGTTTCTTTCTGTTTATCGTATTGACAGTTTTAACATTTCATTTTAGTTTTCCTGTTTATCGTATTGACCATTTCAATTTTTCTGTATCGTATTGAAATTCTTTTCCATCGTACTATTCAATAGTTTTTGAATCGACCGATGATGGTATTGAAATTCTTTTCCATCGTACCATTCAATAATTTTTTGAATCGACCGATGATGGTATTGAAATTCTTTTCCATCGTATCGTTCAAAAATTTTGTATCGACCGATGATGGTATTGAAATTCTTTTCCATCGTATCGTTCAAAAATTTTGTATCGACCGATGATGGTATTGAAATTCTTTTCCATCGTACCATTCAATAGTTTTTGTATCGACCGATGATAGTATTCAAATTCTTTTCCATCGTATCTTTCGATTTTTTTTGTATCGACCGATGATAGTATTGAGATTGTTTTCCATCGTACTGTCGGTTAATGGTAACAACTATTTTCCATCGTACGGTCCGACCATAGTAATGACTTTGTTTTCCATCGGCATTTTTATTTTTCTTCTTACGATTGTTTCTTTGATACTTACCAAATCCAACAATCACCTTATGTTCTCCGACATGTTTTTTTTCATTTTTTATTTTATTTTATTTCTTTGTTTTAATCCTAACCATTGATCTGGTATTATCTAATCTTGACCGTAGAATATAAAAGGTCATCTCTTCATTGCCTATAAATACCCCCCTCCCCTCCCCAAACCCACATTGAAGTTTCAGGTTTTGAGGCGAAGCTCTGCTCCACCAGTTATAAACCATCGTACGATCTTCTCATCGGCAGAACCTTTATGTCTCAATCTTCTGCTAATACTCCTGCCGAAATGTCTTCAAAGACTTTTACAGAGAAAGACTTTCACAAGGAAAGGTTAGTATCCCAAGAATTTTTCGATATGTACGATTCTACAATCAAGAGGATTATTTTGTTTCAAGGATGGGAACATCTCTGTGTGGAAAAGCCTGATATTCAAGATCCAGTTCTTTTTGATGAAGTTTGTCAGTTTTACAAAACTGTTTCTTTCGACAAAGATATGACTATAAACTTCGCTGTGTACGATAGAAAGTTATCTATGTCTGTGAAACAAGTGGCACATTTTCTGAATGTTTCTATAGAAGGCGATGCATTCTGTCCATCTCACAAACTACCAGAGGAAGTTGGTACGTTTAATAGAGAAAGTGCTGAAAAAACTTTGTTTGTTGTTAATGAGGGAAAGAGGAAAGTTTATCATCTTTCACCGGACAATCGGTTTGTCACTTTATGGATGAAAGGTTTTCTTGTCCCAAGAAAAGGGGATAGAGAAACCCTTAAAGTTTCTGATGTCTTTATGCTCGACTATCTTGTGAATATGAGGAAAGTAAATCTCATGGGATATATTTTTGAAACCATCAAGAATGTCAAGAAAGGAGGGATTAAATCCCAGATAATAATGTATCCAGCCATTCTTACGAAATTCATTCTTGAGAGTATGAAGTTTTGTAACATTCCTTTGAAAGGAGAACCTATGGATTTGTGGCCGTCTTTGATTAATAAGAGTACGATGAAAAAGCTGAATGTTTGTTTTGATTCAAATTCAAAACTTTTTGTCAGAGATGTAGAAGCTGAATTGGCTCAAAATCAATCGGCACCTATGCCAGCCAAGGACAATCAATCAACCGGTGTTACTCGAAAGTATGATCCTCAAACTAGCTCAAAACCGAAGAAGAAGCCAAGGTATAGTAAGGAAGTTGTAGCCAAATGGAGAAAGGACAAGGAACAGAGAAAGGAAGGTGATCCGAAGTTTGTTCTTGATCCTGCTGAGGCCTTTGCAGAAAGAATAAGGGTAGAAGAAACCCTTCAAGCTGAAAAGAAAAAGAAGACTCTTTTGAAAAGAAAGGCTCAGGACTTTGATATTTCTAAAGTCTTGAAAGCAGTTGAAGATGCTAGTGCTCAACTAACTGTGGAAGTGCATCAAGAGCCCATCGTACAGAGTCTGCCTGAGAAAGAAAAAGGAAAACAACTGATAGAAGAAGTGGAAGTAGAAGGAGATTTTCTGTTATAATTTCTTCAAAGTTCAAAGAAAAGTAGAGAGGAATCGCTTCAAAAGCTGAGCGAAGGTGTACAACAAACTCCTCATGCCGATCAGGAAAGATCTCCGGACAGGATGTCATCTCGAGAAAAACAAGATGCTCAATCTTCTCAGTCTTATAAAGTAGTTGTCATTAGTGACAAAGTGGAAGATGAAAGAAAACAGAAAGAAAAAGAGAAAGGGAAACAGCCAGTTGTTGATTCAAGCAGATCGTATGAACTAGCATCGTACGATGAAGATACTGATTCAGAGCATACAATCTCTCTCAAGAAGAGTGATTACATTGTTCATGTTTTGAGAAGGGTGGAGAAAACAATTCCTTATTTCCCGAGGCTGGAAGGGAAGATTTATTTTATTACTGAAAATCAAAGGAAAAAGTTTGGCTCTGTAAAAGAATTGAGGAAGAAAGTTTTGTCTGTAGAAGCCGATCTGAATGTTCTTTCGGAAAGCTCAGTTGCTCATAAGAAAGCTTGCAATAAGATGACCAAGTGGTCATACAAAACAGAGAGCTCAATCAATGATCATGAAATAGCTATTGAAGATATAAGGAGGTTATCAAATGAGCTAGCAATTGCTTTCAACAAGCTTGATAAAGAAACAGTTGAAAGGATGAACCTTTTATCTTCTCAAAGAGCCGATGTTCCTTCAGTGAAAGACTTGCAAGATAGGATGAATACTTTCCAATCTGAATTCTCGAAGGTTTCATCTTTCAAAGATGAAATGGTTTTACTGAAGAATCAAAATTCTGAGTTGTCCAAGGATAACAAGACTCTGCAAAATAGAATTGATACTCTTGAAGAAGTAATCAGAGTCCAGGAGGAAACCATCAGAAATCAAGATCAGATTTTTGCGGATCAACAAGAGCTTCTCAAAACTCAGGGTGAATCAATTTCTGAAGACAAGAAGGAGATCAAGAAGATGAAAGTTGTGCTTCATGATCTTATAAAGAAAGAGAAGGAAAGAGAAAACAAATGATTGTTGTATTTGTTTCCTTTGGAACTTGTTTGTTTTGTAATAACTCTTATAATCCTTTCTCGTTTATCCATTGTCTTGTATTACTTCACTAACTCTTCCAGACAATTCGAGATTCCTCCTTTCTTTTTGTAAATCACAAAGGGGGAGAATATTTACAAAGCAAAGATTGTTTTACAAAGGGGGAAAATGCATTACAATGCTCTTAAGGAAAATCTATGAATACAATCCTTAGGAAAGTCAATACCTAAGGGGGAGTTAGTTGTATTCAATTTCTTATTCAGAAGAGTTTTCAATAACTCAGGGGGAGATATGTATTTCTTGTTTCATTTACTTTGTGTGTTTGTGCTTTCCAAAAAGGGGGAGATTGTTAAGTCAAAAGTCTTCTTTTGGCTTTTACATCATGTTTTGGAAATCACAAATATATTCTATGTCATGTTTTGGAAATCTCAAATGTATTCTATCATATGTTTGTAAATAAAAAATTGTCTTTTATCATGTTTATCGTATCGTACGATGTTGATCGTACCGACCAAAACGTATCGTACTGACTCTGTCAAACGTATCGTACTGACTCTGTCAAACGTATCGTACTGACTCTGTCAAACGTATCGTACTGACTCTGTCAATCGTATCGTACCGACTCTGTCAAACGTATCGTACTGACTCTGTCAAACGTATCGTACTGACTCTGTCAATCGTATCGTACTGACTCTGTCAATCGTATCGTACTGACTTTGCTATTCAGATGATCATTATTTGTTTTGATACTTTGTCAAAAACTCTCTCTACATATGAATCGTACTCATGTTTTACATTTCTATATATCTCTTATTCTAACAAAACGATGTCGTTGAGTTAGTTATATACTAATCAAAACGATGTCGTGCTTTCTGTTTCAATATGACCGTTGGAGGCAATATGACCATTGGAACCCGAGGCCTATAAATAGGAGGTCATTTGAAGCTGAGAAAACACTGATGAACGAAGAGAACGAAAGAGACTCTGTGAACTACGAAGATTCTAGAGAGAGACGCTGTGACTTCTCTCATCAGCCTTGTGCGTCCGATCGTCGTATCGAGGGCTTTCAAGTAATTGAAAGACAGAGGTGCCGATTACCTGCAAAATCGAGGGCTGCCGGGGATAGGCAGACAGACCTGCCGATCATCGTATCGAGGGCTGCCGGGGATAGGCAGACAGACGTGCCGATCATCGTATCGAGGGCTGCCGGGGATAGGCAGACAGACGTGCCGATCATCGTATCGAGGGCTCACCAAGGTGTTGGTGAGACAGACCTTTTATCCTAGGTGAAAGGATAACCCTTCTCTTTGGGTTAAAAGAATTGTATTACTTTTACATTTCTGCTGCTGTATTAGAAAGGGATTTTTATTGTTTCCTTTCTTCCTTACATATTCAATTGTAATTGTTTCAATTACAATCATTCCATTACATATTGTATTGATTGGTTCTATACGCTTTAAGGTAGAATCATTCATATCTGTATTACTCTGATTATTGTGTTCATCTTGAATACAATTGTTTTACATAACATTAGTATTACAATACATCATACCTTTTACATTCAATACAATTGTGGGTGTTTGTATTTGTATTAGTTTAAGATCTTTTAAACTAATCTTCTTGTTACTAAAACTCAAAGGTTTTTAAAACCTACAATTCACCCCCCTCTTGTATTGTTTCATCTAATAGACTTTTATATCGACTATTCGATCCAACATCACCCTGATCCACAACGTGGAGGATCAATGTTAGACCGCTTCATGAGGCAACAACCACCAACATTTAATGGGGGTACAAATCCATTAGTAGGTGAGCAATGGATAAACTCCTTAGAGAAAATATTCCACTCCTTGGGGAGTAGCGAAATGGAGAAGGTTATCATGGCAGTTTACCGCCTCACTGGAGATGCCGATCAATGGTGGTCTTTGATTCAAAACACAAAAGAAGATGATGATGTATCAAATATGGAATGGAGGGATTTCAAAGAGATTTTATTAGAAAAATACTTTCCTCATGACCATAGAGCAGATATGGAAAGGCAATTTCTGAGTCTGAGACAAAAGGAGGATGAGAATGTCGCAAAGTATGAGGCCAACTTTACAAGGTTTTCAAGGTATGATGCAGATTATATAAGTAACCCAAGAGGTAAGATTGATCGTTTCTTTGATGGGTTAAAACCATTTCTCTGTCGAGCTTTAGTATCACAATCTTTCTCAACATACGAAGATATTGTCTCATGTGCTATCAAGACAAAAAAGGAATTCTCTAAGTCTTATGACAACAAAGTAAAGCAAGAGAAGAAGAGAAGAGTGGAACAAGAGATAGATAAAGGGAAAAATGGAAAGAAGGATTTTCCATTATGTTATAATTGTGGGAAGAATCACCCTGGTACTTGCCTAAAATGAATGGGAGTTTGTTACAAATGTGGAGAAAAAGGTCACCCGGCTTGTGATTGTAAGGGAAAGAAAGAGGCTATCAATGTTGAATGCTATAATTGTAGAGAAATGGGTCATTATGCAAATGAATGTCCTAAGCTTCAGGGAAACATACCTCAGAAAAGGCCAAGGGATCAAGGCCAATCTTATGTTGTGACTACAGTTAAAGTGGAATAATTAATGTATTGGTGCTTTTGGACTCAAGGATTATATTCTGGTTATAATAATAATGTGATATATATAAGGATTGTACTGCAGTACTTGTTTTTTTTTTCATTAAGGTTCTAATATGATGAAGGTAATCATATTTTTAGTATGTGACAATAAGAGAAACATTACATTGTTTGGGGAATCTGATGATACAATTGATTTTGGAATTAAGAGACCTTTTAGAGAAAGTCTGGACAGAGGTATTTTGGATAACTATAAATGTTGGAGTGGATTAAGTTGATCTTTGGATAGTATTGTTAAAGGTTAAAAAAATTTATGAAGATTATTTTTGGAATATTATAATACTATAGTTTTAGGAAAAGGACAACCTGCAGGGTGGGGCATAACCGTCGCGTCAGACAAAGCTGTAGGAATCGAACGCACAACCATAGTACGACAAGCCTTTATTTCCTACCACTAGCCTACAGGAAGTCCCTGGTTATTACAAAATAATTTTATTAATCTAAATGGTTTGTGTTAATATTTTGAACCTTATACAATTAGGATAAGTATAATATTTTTGAGTTCTATTATCTTTTTGAGTGAAAGATGAGTTGAAGGTTGAAACTCTAATTGTCAAGCATAAATATATATATACCTATCTCTTATTCAATGAATAAATAAATTCTTAAACTTTGGTAAAGGGATATTAAAACAAAAAAATGTGTTATCCTAATAACTTATGTCTTGTTGAACTGATGATATTTTAAATCAACATAGATTGAAGGCTTGGAGGCCCTCAATTTGACAGTTGATTGTGATTGATGACCTCAATCACTCCCTACAAATATTTACATTTTTCCTCCAATTATATGTCTCTAATTTCCACCAATGTTCTCCTAATCGAGATCATAATTGGGTGGTGACTTTTTCATTTCCCTTTCCCTTTTATTAAGGCAAAATTTTATTAATCTTATTTCTGATGTGGGTTTTACTCAAAGGTATTTTTTCTTTTCAACCTTTTAATTTCAAAGAAGAAATTCAAATTGCGAGGACGCAATTTATTGAAGGAGGGAGAATGTAACACCCCGAGCTTCCACAATACGCTTCTCATTCAATAATGCAATAGCTTGCATTGTACGCAACTTCGAGTTCTAAAACACCGCGACTAATCAAAGTTGCCGTTATGAATAGTAATAACCACTTTTTAAAATTATAGAAATTTCATATTTCAAAATGGACTTCATTTTTGTATTCCTAATATCGAAATTATCCAAAGTTGAATTTTTTGTAATTTTCTGAGAACATCCAATTTTTTATGAATAGTAAAAATTACTTAAAAACAACTTTTTTAATCAAAATAATTTATATTGATAAATTATACTATTTAGTGGTTTTAAAGTATAATTAGAATTTATTTTTACCATTTTATCCAATGATGGTCATTAGAATTAATTTAACATTGAAATTGGACATAAACAATTGCCAATCTTTTGATATAAATTGTTTCTTAAAAACACACTATTGTTGTGACAGCGGGAATTAATTATAAAATTAATTAATGCAACTTATATGTTTGGAATTTTGTAAAATAGACATCATTTTTGAATTCGGAATATCAATTATAGCTTAGGGTGAAATTCTGGCATTGTTCTGAAAAACTTCAATTTTGATGAATAGTGAAACCACTAAGTGGTAGTTAAATAACTGATTTTTCGTTTAAATGAAATATTACAACTTCTGTGATTTGATTTTCAAAAATCCGACATACATGGTTGTCATTAAGAAGTAAAATGTGGTTCAATGAGATTAAAATAATTTTTTGGTGAATAGTAACTTTTAAGTTCTTAATCTCGATTAGAGGTAATTAGTGTAGTTTAAGGTAAAAACAATGTTTTAATAATATGATATGAGCTTGACACTTGTCCTACTCCTATTGGATGAGTCATGGCCGACCCAGACAACCCATGGGTCAACTTGGGGACCCCATGGAGCCACTTTGGTTGGAAAATGACATTAATATATATTTATTTAATGTTAAAATTAAATTGACACAACCATGAGTTGTTTTACTAAAACAGTTTTTAAGTGGGGTTACACAAGTACAAATTTTGTTTATAAATATTCATTAGAAATATAAAAATACTTCCTACATCATAGTATTTTTTTTATAATTTTTAGACATTAAATAAATTAAATTATTTATGACATCATGATGATGCAACGATGACCTCATTATTTAACGATTTAAAGAAAATGGAAAGATAATGTAACATCCAAAGCGTAAACTTGTCAAAAACCTATTGGATGAGTAGATTTCGAACCCTTATCATCTTATCCTCGAATTATATAAGTGCGGGACCTCTAAAATCCGAAACTCATTTTATAATAAAGTGACTTTTCTTTACTTTCCAAGAGTGCCCCTCCTATCCACTTATAAAAGGCCCCCACCTCTCCCACCTCATTTACACTTTCAAGCCATTTGGCTCGGCCAAACTCTGCCACAATACTCTCCCAACTTCCCCATCTTACTCCTAGAAGCATCACTTTGGGCAGAACTCTTCCCAAGGAAGCCTTTGGCTCAAATCAAAAAGAGTTACCCGATTTTGAGGTAATGTCTTCTCTAATGTTGTTTTGTTTTATTTTTCTTCTTCAACCCCCTAAACTCTTTTTATTAATTTCATTTGTAACAACACCAGTATCCTCAATATACTAGTATGTTGTTATAAGAAGGATTCGAGCTACACTTACACACACCTACATCTAATGGTTAAATAACATACGGTTTCTGTGGATGGCGAATTTCTGCCTCACGAAACGATGATTCTTCAACACTCATATAACACCTTCAAAGGTGGCCATTAAGATGTCACTATATTTATATATGATAAATAATTTGTTTATGTTTTACTTA
Source organism: Viscum album (assembly GCA_963277665.1). NCBI lineage: Eukaryota > Viridiplantae > Streptophyta > Magnoliopsida > Santalales > Viscaceae > Viscum > Viscum album. The sequence continues at coordinate 404,461,328 of OY728129.1, read as the reverse complement.
TGGTTCTGTATTTCTCATTTATGGCATACTTTATGATTTCCATTATGGGTAAAACGCGATAATTTCATTTTAGGAAGTGCGGACTACCGCCCCCTCAAAGTGATGTGAATCGTTAATGCCACATGTGGGATGTATAAAGGATGGAGTAAATGATATTATATATTATATTATACTGGAATTATATTATACATTTATATCATTATGATTTCATTCCATTAAATATGAAATAGAAATTAAAGTAGCGTTCATGCGTACGTTCGGCTTACCGTCTCCATGAACGGTGCATTCCATTTCTTACCTCTAAATGTTACGTAATATTATAAATGAATGTATATACTGTATATATATGATATATATTATATCTTCATCATTAATATAATTCTGGATATAATGGATATTTCACCTCATGAACAACATGTAATTATAAGAAGTATATTTTTGTCTCAAGTACCAAAGATCGACAAAACAACCGTTATTAACTTAAATAATTACATAATGTTAATAACATGGTAATAAGTGATATAAAAGGAATAATGAACATGACAAATGTTCGTAAGTAAATAGAAATTAACTCTAGTTTATTATTCAGGAGGTTAAAGAACGGTTGAGTCAGGACAGGACGCAAGGTAAGGGAACTTCTTAACCCAACTTCCATTCTTTGGGTTAATCTCCTACTTTCAAATTATGCCATGATATTAATTATGTATTATTTTGTATTTTTAATTTCTTTATGTGTACCTATATTGAATACACATAAAATATCTATTTTATTTTAAAAATGATCTTTGGAAGGACTTCGTCTCAATCTCCTTTCATTGAGGCATATTTGGTTTTATACACAAATTTCTTTTATACGGTGTATAAACCACTTTGACTTTTACGTTTATTCAAAAGGAATCTTATTTATACGAAGCATTTACTAAACGAAAAAAGGGAATGTTTTTGTCGTACGTATGTGGCGACAACAACTTCTCCGCCGCCGTGACCACTATTTGAGTTTCGGCTTCCTCTACAATTCATACCCTTTTTTTAATGAAAAATTAATACCATGTTATACTTTTCTTTTATTTTTGTATTGAAAATGGTTTTGAAAGCGTTTTTATTATATCAATGTGTTGTATTGATATCTTTTGATTGAAATGTGGGAATTTTATGTTTCCTTTATGCATGTTTTATGTGATATAATTATGTTATGGTTTATGATATGTTTAAACCTATTCATATGAGGAATGTATTGGACTTAATAAGTGACGGGTGGAGCCCGCTATAGCTCCTCGATGCATCGGTAGGTCTCATGAGACAACTAGACGTGGAATTGGCCAAGGCCCTTTCCCAATTTGATTTATGGTTTTGGCCGAGGCCTTAATCATTTTAGACGTCTGGGCCGAGGCCTTGACAAAATGTTTCAGAATGTCTGGCATTATACATTCCCTCATTATGAAAGTGGTTATTGATATTTCATTTGATTATTCGACCAGTAGAATATCCATGTGAAGAAGTGAATGGCATTATCTCATTTTACTTTTGCCATATTATGTTGATGTTCAAGTTTAAAATGTTTTTGTTTTAGTTATACATTGCCTTAAATTATTATGTTTATTTATGAAATCTTACGTAATTTTGTTATCCTTACTGAGCATATGAGCTCACCCCTTTCAATGTTTTAATATTTTCCAGGGTGTGAAGAAGTATTTTATGAATGACCTGCATGGATTGTCAGAAGAGGATATGAGTGTGGACTATGGAGACTTTGTTATTGTAGTTTTTCACTTTATGATGTAATGTAACGTTTACGAATGTATCTAGTGTTTCCAAGGCTACTAAACTAATCGGTCTTTCGAGACTTGATCTTTTGTGATCATGCCAATGTTACGAAGTAATGCACCGACTCTGGGTAGCTGTGGTCGGGGAGTTACATATGCTTATGTCATTTTTGTATTTACTTTAACTTAATTAATATAAAGTTTCATTATCATTTACATGTGGCTCCATGGGGTCCCAAAATAGTCCAAAAGATGCCCATGGTCAGGAATGTATCAACTAACATGTTTAGGACATGTTTAGGATAATTCAATATTATTATAATATTATTAGTGTTCCCTTATTTACTGTATTTACCCTTTAACCACGATAAATAAAATATTTTACGAAATAATTATTCAAAATGTATAAAAATAAAAGTTACATATTTAAACAATTTGGACCACATGATTCTAAATATGGAATCCATTTTTCTACATTCAAAACACATAAGTGGCATAAATTGATTTATAATTAATTCGTATTGTCAAAACAAAAAGCTTGTTTTTAAGAAATAATAACTATCCAAAGATTGACACTTGCTTATTTCTAGTATAAATGTGAAATTATGCCCAATGGCCAACATTGTATTAAATGGTAAAAATATAATCTAATTATACTCTAAAATCACTCAAATTCATAATTTTTCACTATTAATTATTTCAATTAAAAATGTTCTTTTTAATTATTAATTAGTATTTTTCACTATTCATCAAAATATGAAAGTTATCAGAAAAATACCAAAAATTCACCATAAGATTATTTCAATATTCCAAATACAAAAATGAAGTCAATTTTGGAAGATAAAATATATAAAATTACAAAACGTGGGTATTACTATTCATAATGGCTAGTTTGATCAGTTGCGATGTGTGTTAGAACTCAAAGTTTGGTACAAAACATGTTGATGTATTATTCAAAGAGAAGAGTATTGTGGAATCTTGGGGTGTTACAAGTTTCCCCGCATTCCCACTTTCCAAAGGGGTGCGACATCTGTCGCTTTTCAGGGATGTTTTCTCGTTGATCGAAATTGGATTATGGGATATCGATTCCTCCTTCTGTGGATTCCTCCTCTCAACACATCCCCTAGTTCGGGGTATCCCTAATAGATTATGTCATTGTTAGTGAAACTCTTCCTGGTGTTAGATCTTCATCGACACTGGTTAATTACACTGATTCTGTCGGGACATTCCAAGGAGTCCAGCCAGGGCAGTAACCTTCGATCAAGGGAGTAGTCACGTTGGACATCACTGGCATGTCTGCATGCCCGAACACTGGTGTGTCAGGGTTTCTTCCCTGAATTATATTGCTTCTCAAAGGCATGGATTCTTGAGGAATGCCATGTTGAATGTAGGGAATTATATTCCATAGGCTTTTCTCTAAGGTTTTCCTCATCGTCCAATGTTTAACATAGGGTATGTTGCGTGTTTAACACCAAGTGGAGACAGATCATACTGATCGTAACACTAACAGGGATGGATCAGAAGGGCGAAACCCCTAGAGGGAAAATGATGATGGTGTTAATGTGTGGTTAGTTACCTGGTTTCTACTAAGAGTAGTGAAGTGGGGATCAACATGATCTCACCGGGATTTCGCAGCCCGGGTGAGAATCAGGATAGATATTGATTTTTGAGTGTATTTGGAGAGTGAGATGGAGCTAAAGTGAGGTCGAAAGTGAAGTTGGGATTGAGCATCGAAGAGAATTATTACATATCCTTGTGGTAGGGAATCAAATTCTGTGTAGTTTAGTGAGGTGATGTGACACTTAAGTAGGTGACCCATATGGATTGGACTCGGAGGAAGTAGAACATTGGGGTCCGTGCATGAACTTCCCGAAACATATAGGCTTGAGGAAAAGACTAGGATGAGACATACATGATGGGATTGAGCCTCAATAAGTTTTACTATGTACCTTGAATTGGCAATGGTCAAAGACTACATAGTTCAGGATGGGGGCATAGAATCAGGGTGTACCGAGAGGACAATGAACAAAATATATTCTGGGGCTTATGCGTAGTTAGTATCCGGATGTTGGTCTAATTCCACTGGGGAGGACCATATATACGGGTCCCAAAAGAAGGGATAACAACGTCTTACAACTAGGTTGGGGTTGACAACGAGTTACCACTAAATGGGATTGACGATGGCTTACCACTTAATGGGGTTGACAATGGCTTATCGCTGGATGGGGTCACAATGGCATACCAATGAATGGGGTTGACAATGGCTAAACGCTGAATAGGGTTTACAACATCATACCGATGAATAGAGGATAGTTTAGTGCCATGCAGGAAAATATTGGCATACATTTTATCATAATATAGGATGGAGGTGGACCGATGTGAAGAGGTCAGGACAAAATGGTGTTGGTCTTCATCCTGAGGGAGGGTTCATACATACCTTTCCTTGGAAAGGATCAAAGTCTACATAGTTCAGAATGAGATGTTGGTGAATCGACGTGAAGGGGGTCGGGACCAATAGGTGTTGGTATTGAACCTCAGGTAGGTTTCCTATGAACCTATCCTTGGCAAGGATCAAAGTCCACGTAGTTCATAATGAGTGTTGGGGCTTAGACTCATAGGTATTCCATTGAGTATTTCATGGTCGATGTGTAGCCTAAGCCTGTGTGACCATGCTCAGTGTGAGAAACAAGAGACAAAAAAGACCTAATAACCACATCATGAAAGGTGCATATGTAGGAAGTGGAATAGGGCTTACACATGGTCAGTAAACTCAAAATGAAATAGGGGCTTACACATTGTTAGAATCCCAAATAGGAAGCATGGGCTTACACGTGGTTAAAATCCAAAAAATGAAATAGGGGCTTACATATGGTTTGAAACCCAAATAGGAAACAAGGGCTTATGCAAGGTTAGAACCCCATGGAGATAGATATTGGGACTTACTTTAGGTTGGAGGCCCGAGTGGAGACAAACCTATCAGGATAGGGATTTGGCATGGAAGAGAAAAGGATTATGGTGCACATCCCCTCCTATGGTCTTTGTCCTTGAAGAATATAGGAGGAGAACAGATAATTCATTCCGCAAGAAAGGCTAGGGGCTTTCACCTAAGTGGTTTCCCTTTACCTATGGATTGGTGTCACTCCAACTAGGAGGATCTCATTCCTTGTGAAGAAGATATCATTCCCGTGGAGACGAGTCGGCATAGATAATGTTTGAGGTGAGTTTCCCCACCTACAATCCACGGGGATAGGCCACATTTTAATATCATGTGATGAGGATGATGGTGCTTCGCAGTTTAACGTCCTGTAGCTTGGACGAGGTGGGTTGATTCCTCACCCGTATGAATTACATAACTGATACCCACACCCCCTTAGGGATGTGATGGAATCAGCATTATCATGGTGAGGGGGTGTCATGGAGTGATCCAATGAGGGGTCCATGTTAGTTTTTCTTTTAAAAGAAGAAATAGACATTAATGTGCCTATGAAAAGAATCAGGAGGCAAAGCAACACAATGGGAATCACCACCCATGGGACATAGAAATCACTTCATGAAAACCTAGAGGGCCGCATGGGAAAAGGAGCTGCGGAGCAATGGGGTTCACAGGAAGAAGCCTTGGGAAACTATGGTGCTTGATATAGGGGAGGGGCTTCAAGAATGGGATTTCTTCATGATATGAAGTGGCCTAGACTAGGCGTCGGCCATATGTGAATATTGAAGGTGCTTCACAAAGTGTAAAGGCGTTCGCGGAGTAGGGTTTCGTGAGGCAAGGGTGACTTGCGAAGAGTAGAATTGCGAAGCAATGTGCTTCGCGAAGTATAATGACCCTTCCTTAGCATGTGGGTTACATGTGCACGGACTATACATCATGAAGCATAAGTTTTCCACGAAGACTCGAGTCCCCATGGGGATCCCCTTCTTTCACGAAGGCTCGTGGGCTCCATGATGGTAATCCCCCTTTAAAGATGGGATGAATTTAAGAAAATGGAACGATACATCACAATGTTGAAGTACCTTGAAAATCTCATGGGGCATAGAGAAAAAATTGCTTCGCAGTATGGGAGATAAAAAGGTTAGTGGTCGGAGGATCAATCATTTGGGCTCGAGGGGAGCCTGGTATTTATACTCAAGAGGTTCTGTGAATTAGGGCTCAGTTGTCGTGACAAAATGTGCCATTTGTTTCATAACAGTTGAGCCTCCCAGCTCCTTGATCTATAGCTGCTATGAAAACAACAATCTGGTTCGCAGAACCTCCTGCCTCCTTGCTCATTGGAGGCTTCATAATTGTCAATCCACATTGCAGAGTCACTCGCCTCCATGCTCTATGCCAGATTCGAAGAGTTAAATCCAGTTCTAGGAGCCTCCTACCTCCTTGATTCGTGGAGGCTTCGCAGAGGAGGTAGCTTTTCACCGTGAGCAGTGTTTTGGGGCACCACGAATGAGATTCGTGAGGCATCCCCAATGGTGAATGTTTGTTGTTCCTCTTCCAAACTTTTTGAGCCAACAAATGCCTCCCCTACAACTGTGAACCGAGGAGAAAATTAGGTTCAAATACTGAGGTCCAATCACCCAAACTCCTTGGTCAATCGGGAAGAAGGTATTTGATGAAGTCCCACAAGGTAGAGAGGTGACGTGTGGGATGAGGGTGTTGTGAATCTCTTCATGGACAGACACACCGTGAAGCGCAAGGTGTCATCACCTATAAATAGGATAGGATGGCCTCTCCTTTGTCCTTTCTCACCTTCATGTTTTGTATTCAAGAGCTCTCAATTCATGAAGCTCCGTGTACTCTGAGATTTCTCTATGCGAATTGGGAATCCTATTTTGCGGCCCATAGTGTATCTTCGACTCCATGATGGTGCACTCTGCAGCTTACATCTGGAGGTCGGGGTGGGGATCCTCGATTTCCTTTCCTGGGATAGAGCTCTGCAAAGGAGCTTTGTAGACGAGCTTCGTGACGGTGATTCACGAACCAGATCCTAAAGGCCAAAATTTCCCAAAACTGAATGCCTCACTAATAGGCTACCCAGGGGGTCCATGGAAATGCTGCATGTATGTAGGAAATAGATGATATCTCTGGTATAGGGGAGTTCATGAGAAGGCATTCTAACCATAATTTTTTAGTAGAATTTCTATCAGGGAGTAATAATGACTATCCACTGTGAATGAGGCTTCTTTTTTATGGATTTGGCCTACGGTATGAGGCCCTAATTTTTAAAGTGAGTAGGTATGAGCCAGCATACATGTTCAGGAGCACGTCGTGTCAACGCTAGTGGTTCAGGGTAGCCGATGTCCATACCTAGGAGGAATTCATGCCTATCAACACTGACTATCTGTACAATCATGTGAATAAAGTTGACGGGAAGGAACTGCATCCAGATAACTATCCCCCACTATATCAAAATATCTCGAAGGTAGCCCTAGGTAACCTATAGAAGGGGTGGTCCGATGAGTGGGATCTAGTCCAGGGTAGAAACTTCAAAGATGACTTGGCCTAGGCCTACTAGGTCGGTGCCTAGTGTGAAGAATTCGAGGCAGAGCTGAGGAGAATAGTCCTTTATGAGGAGACTTGGGCCTCTTTATTCCATATTTATCACCAAAAGTAGCTGATGCTGGAGTTGTTGAGAAGATGGTCGTCGAGGACCAATACATTTAATTTGCATCATGGAGAGGTTTGCCTCAATCTATAGAACCAACATCAGATCTCAGGTGTCCCAATACTGGGGGTGATGTATGACAATTTCCTCCATGTTATGAGTTCAAGGTAGGATCTGGAGTAGATTCCAGTACACATGATGGCATTCATAGAACCAGTTTCGGGAGGGGACAAGCAGTCGGTGGTGGAATTCCATTTCAAATAGTGGTTCAAGTAGTTCTTGAACTTCCCATAATATAGGTAGTTACCTGGGAGGCCTCGGACAAGGCCCAAGGGGAATCAATGAAGAAATGAGCACTCGTACCGGCAGCTCTTGGAGGATATCTAGTGGAAGATGTTGGGATTTAGCATTAGAACTGAGCTACAAATGGAAGTCAGGTTGGCTGCATTCATTACAGCACTCACTTGCAGTTGGATCCTGCCAATGATAGATACGAACATGGGTGCACGCCCGATCATATTTATCTTGGAATCCATGTAGGCAATAGGGGGACAGATCAACCTTGGGTTCCCTATTCCCTCCATGATGTACAAGATGTTGTAGAATATCTATGAGGGGAAGAATCCACAGATAATGTGCTTTCCATTCCGCATCTAGTATGGGTGGATAGCGGCACATATCAAAGGAATCTAGGAATATCTGAACCCCATTTACCCTCCAGGATCGAATTTCCTCCAGTCCATTCTAAATGTTTTGGTGAACTTTCTAGGAAAGATGATATTAGAAGAGGTGTTGAACCATGTCTGGATGGTATAAGTGTTCAATTTCCACCATTTCTCATTTCCAATAGGTGTGTTCACTGATGAAGACCGGGGAACAGAAGAGCATCGGTCTTACATCCTAGCCTTTTAGGGTGGATTACTAGCTGCGTGGGAGGACTGCGAGGCCCTCTTTGAGCTGTACACCCCACACCAATTTGAAAGGAAGTTTCAATGTACATTGCGGTTGACCCCGCGGGTCTATTTGTGGGTGCTCCATGAGGATCACCCATGTGTAATGAGTAATATGTGGCTCATGTTCACATGGAAGGATGGGAAGATGCGGAATGAGCTACCTCCGCCCACGAATGGCTTTAAGGTGCTGAAGGATTATGCCAAGAGCTGGGAGGCGGCCTACCTTGGAGAGATGATGAAGAAGCCAACTGTTTGGTCCATCGATGGGTTGCCTCCCCAAACTCGAGGTTGGGGCTGGAATGCAGTGAGGACATCTCATAGTGTAGGAGCTGCAGTGGTGGTGAGAACTGCACTGGTTGAAAGGGAGGTAGTAGCGGTTGACCCAGTGGTCCTAGAAGAGAAGAAAAGTCTGGAGGGGAGGCTGCCCCGGGGGTTCCGCAGGATATCCACTCGGGCTTTGGGGATGCATCTACGCCACATGGACAAGACAAATACTGTTTTCTTCCCGGATTCTTGGGAAATTTGTGATGTCAACAGATAATCCCTCAAACCGACTGATATGTGGAAACACATGAAACATCTCAAAATTTATTTTCTGGGGATCTTCCCTATCATAGACAACATTGCTATATCCCAGGAGGAGGTGGATAAATACCCGGCTGAGTTGTAGGACGACATGCACTCCCTCAGTGCCCCGTGTCCAATGACGGATTGAGTAAAAGTATTGCAAGATCGAACAACCCCTCCATAATTATTAGCTGCAGAATTGTGGGATCACTTCTTTATCTCGGATGAATCGGATGAAACCTTCTAGGGGAGGAGGATGGTATAGGGAGTCCTCTAGAGTAGGGTGAAGTTGGCGATTCAGACACAGAACGTGAAGAGTTTGTAGAGGAACTTGAGGTAAAACTATAAGTCCCTTATCTTTGGTCCACTTACAGGTCAATCAGGACTCCTCGCTAATATATGAACTCTGTAGGAGGGTCTCATACATAGAACTCATTACCACACTATAGTAGATGATGTTGTGGGACCTTCCAGATCTACACCCACAACTATGGTGATTTTTGCCTCCAGCGGGATTGAGAATCCAGGGGTAGTTATTTTAGAGTTTCCATACATCTCAACAATATATGGATGACCACACCCTGGGGTCCCAATGGAAACCCTCTAGGAGAGAGACCATGAATTTTATCTCGGTAAGTCTACTTTATGAAATTCATGTCTGTCACCCATTGATCAGGTTAACTGACATTCGTGCACTTCATGGCATGCATATTTCTTCAAATGGCGTTGGCTTCCTTGGAATGGTTGGTCAGTACTCCTAGTGGCATCTTTCCAAGGGGAATGAATGTGTTAATGGAAGCAGATTCCCAAACTAATCAAGATGCGACACTCCTGATCACTGGTGGGACTGTTAGCAGAATAAAGCCTGAGATCATTGAGGTGGGATCTGACGATGAAGATCGATCAGATAGCATGGGTCCTGCCATACCCGATCAGACACTAGATGAAGATCCAACTAATGAGTTCTTGGGTGAATTTCCCACATATGAACCTTCTGACCCAATGAATCAGGATGAGATGTCCTCCGATGATGAGTAAATAAAAATATCTTGTCACTGGTCATGGAATCCGATTAAGTGATTCATTGATGACACCCCTCAAGATGAATAAATAGACCATATGGAGAGGCTTAGGTCTAGGAGGCATGAACTGTGCACTGGGGGAGTGGATTCCCAACATCCCCACATGCTCATCTAAGATCTCATGGTGGAGAAGATTTGGTAATATGATTATAGCCTTGGTGTGGGATAGCAGTAGAGAAAAGCGGTGAACATGAAGAGGCTCCAGAAGGCTGAAATGAGATTAAATGGCTACAGGGTCAGGTAGATGAGCATTAGTTTTTCCTCACCGCACAATCAGAGATCATATTGTGTCTAAAGGCCCAGCTGGAAGAGGAATGAGAGTGTTTGAATCAATCCTCCGAGAAGATAGTCGTCATTCGAACCAACATAAAGCGGGCCCAGATTTTTACTTACAAACTGCATCCCATTGGTGCCAATGAGGAGAGAGAATTAATAGGCGACAATTAATCCATTACGGCAAAAGTCAATGGGTGGCAGATCTACAATGCTCTTTTGATGGGGTTAACCCATCCATGGGAGGGGTCGATCATTGGGTGTTGTGATGAATATAACTTTCGAACATACTTCCATGCTTTGATTATTTATGCAGGATGCATGAGTGAGTTCTGTTTTTTGTTTTTGGTCTATTTCATTCTTGTTACATTCTTGGAACATCCAGCGATCAATCCCTAAGCTCACCTGGGTCGGGCCCATTGTGAGAAAGAAGGGATGACCACCATTTTCTTCCTTCCGAATATAAGAGTGAAAATCGTGGTTCGAGCATCCGGGGTTTGAACAACTAACATGGATTTCTAAGAAGAAAGTGGTTGGCCTGACTAGAGAATGAAGGTCTCAGAAAAATCAATGTGCCATTTTCCCAACATGCTCTGGTGCACAAGCTGGGTAACACTAGGGGCGTTGGAATTGATCCAAACATAGTGGAGTGGAAGTTTGAATCATGATACCCAAGATTAATATCATTGTAGGGATGGAGTGAAAATGAAGGATAAATGTTGAATGTGTTCAAAACATATTATCCTTATTGTGTTATCCTAAAATGGCGATAAAAATTGACGGTTAACCTCTAACCATGTTCGAAACACGGAACCTGACTTGAAATTTCATCCATTAGTGTTTTGGAACGTTAGCCTAGGATAATAGGTGAGGCATAGGTCGAGCATCCATACTGTTAGGGGGTTCCATTAGATGTGAAGGAGAGTGATGGTTTAAATAAAGGGTATGCAAAACAAGGAGGCTGGAGTGATTGGTTGTTCAAATGGAGTCCAACACTACTGAAATTACGCTACTATGGTGAAGACGCATTAGGTGGGTGCATCGGTATGATCAAATATCATACTTAATTCCTAACAAGACTTTCCTATTAAGGACCTAGAATGATCTTTAGTTTTACGTCACACTAATAATGATTATAGACACATATTTTAAAGTTTTTTATGGTGAAGACAGTGCACATAGTTTAAAGGTCATACATTCTAGACCACGATATGGGCCGAGGTGACATAAGGGTTAATGACACTAAGGATGGCCTTGAGGCAGAATGCTTGGGAATCACTACATATCCCATGAGGATGAGAATAAAGACAAACATAGTTCTTAAGCATCACATGCAATGAGGCCAACACTAATGGGGGAAATCCTCTCTATCAAGGGATTTGGAACATACCATGATTATCATTCGGAATCCTGAACATGTTCAGGGTAGATCCACAGTTTAGTGTCATGCATTGAGGACATATGGGATCATGCATTTTACCTTCATATGATAGGAAGAGGAGTGAAAGGTGAGATCAAAAGAAGGGAATATGTGATGCGGTAGTTATAAACCCAACAATAATGAGGACATAAGTAGTCTTCACCACACCACGTATACTCGAAGGAAGTTCTTTAGGTCAGGGGACAAAAAGTGAAAGTTAGGTTGGGCCCGAAGAAAAGTGGTCAAGCATTATAATGTACTCCATGAGGATTGGAATCAAGCTGCATGTAGTTATGAGAGTTCATTTTAACATCATGTGGGACGATGAAAGGCATGTGTGGCATGGATCTACCAGTACACGTCCTACCAAAACTACTAATCACACGTCAGTTGTTTTTGATGTGGGAAATAAAACTGGAGATGGGAATTTCCTAGTACTGAGAGGCACACATTAGTGGAAATGTGATGCTAGGTGAATGATGTCCCCATATTGATGACCCGCCTACTTAACTCCCCTAGATGCGAGATGGGGGTAAGGCAGAGTATTTTGGAATTCCACATGAACATAAGGAAGTGGAAAAATTTGAATCATTATACATGAGATCTGTACCACAATGATGATGGTGTGATGATAGGGGATATTTGATGACCTTGTTCGAAACACATCATCCATATCTCATAAGCCTAGAATCTGGATAGACAAATGGGGGTTGACCACTGACCATGATAAAAAAACAAGACTTGTATCAATTTTTCATCCAAGATCATGAGGGACGTTGGCCAAAGATGGAAGGTATGACAATGTGGCATGGGACCTGGTCATAAAGGGGTCCTTTATGACACAAATGATGATGAGGATCCAAATAAATGGATCACGTAGCTTGTACATGGAATGAGAGAATGTCCATGTGAAAATTCCACACTTCAGGCTCTTTGTCAAAATACATCTGAATACGACAATATGACATATCAGATAGAGGGACTCGAGTCCCTTTCTAAGTATATCAGTCCTGGGGTTTCATGCTTCTATCTAAAGGTCCTAGGATGGTCTATTAACAGGGGCATGATTTAATGGATTGTGCATATGGAATTGAAGTAGCCAAACCCGATGTGTAGTTCCCATATGGAGTTCTTAGTTTAGGGTCATAGAATGTGGACCATATTGGCAATATACAAGGGAGGCACATGGTGCAGCTATTTCAAAACATGACATGAATGAGAACCCAAGAGGTATTTGCCACACCACATGTTCCCAAAATATTTTGGGCAAAGGTTATAAAGAGAGGGGGTATGATTCTAGATTCTTGGGGATGGACCTGAAGACAAGATGCATGGGTGTTCCTATGAATCTCATGAGGATGGAAATCAAGACATACGTAGTTCTGGAATATGTCATGAATTTTAACATCATGTAGGAAGAAAGGATACATGTTTTGATGTACTTACTAAACCCGACATGAATGAGGACTCTGGGAGTCCGTATCACCACAATGTTCTCCCAAAGAAACCTCTAGGTTGGGGGACCAAAAGTGAAAGTTAGGTTGGGCCCAAAGAAAAGCTGTCAGAAATTCCTATATATCCTATGAGAATGGAATCAAGCCATATGTAGTTCTGAATGTTACATGGTAAGGTACCAGTTCCAGGGATAATAAGGTCGTGCGGGTCGTCCCTCCACACAAAAATAATCAACATTTGAAAGATCATGTTTTTTCGTTTAGGAAGAACGTGTTTTTATTGTGAAGTGATGGACCTAGGATGGAAAGTCTAGGCATTGACACTAGAATCAAGTTGTATAAAGGAATTTAAAAATGTTATGTTGGGTGACTCATACCAAATAGGATGTCCCTTCGAGTGAGGACATCACAATGTGGTGCTGTTTTTCATCGTGCGGTCAGGATGATAATGTCATAGTTTAAGGCCATGCGATAGGACCAACCCCTACACTTTAACATCCCGTAGTACAGATGCACCAATTTAATGTCATGTGGGACTAGGAAGTATAGTTTAATATCATAGGGATCGGGCATATATATGAGAAATGGGGTTTTTAGACGGGATGTGACAAAGTGATAAAGCATACCCGACGTGAATGCAGACAAGGTCCACATCACAACATGTGTGATTCCCGAAAAGAATCGTCGGGCCGAGGGGAAAGAAATGGTTAAATAATATGGGGTTGTAGAGACTATCTCTCAGAAGGGAAGTATGTGGTGCATCTCTTTCAAACATGGCATGAATGAAGACATATGTCTATACCCAACCACACCATCCTAGATCAGAACATTCTCCAGGGGGTGAAAATGGTTGGGGGACCTCAGACAAAGGTGTTGCATCCTACTATAGACACATGACCCTTTATGTGGGTAATTCCATAATAAGGCTCCTAATCCCATGTGATCAATGGTCGATGTGGGAAACAAGGAATAATATCATGATATCCCTATCATATAAGAGTATGGAAATGTGGGAATAAGATCTGACAAGGACTATTCCGACCAAATCAATACTCTTGTCGATGGTGGATGGATGTTTCAAGAGGTAGCCAAACCAAATGAAATCACTGCCCCCAAAATTTTGGACTTATAGGAGTGGTGACAACGATGGAGGATGGATGTTGACCATATTCGAAACACAACATCAATATCATGTGACTTGAAATGGGAATGAAAAATGGGCATCTACCACTGACTGTATTTGTAATGTAGCACTTGTATCAAATTTTTTTTCTAAAATCCATGAGGACATTGGCCTAAAATGGTAGTAGATCCATTGGGTCAAAAATCCATGCCATTAGGAGGTCCTTTCGGATGTGAAGGGTGATGGATACCAAAAATGGTGGGGATGAGAAAAGCATTAATATGCTTGTGCAGTTTAACATTGTGCAGGATGAGACTCAATGGGAGAACATGGAGTTTTGGGCTGGGCCTTTGGAAAAAATTCTTGGGCAGTCCCACATATCCCATGAAGATGGGAATCAAGCCATATATAGTCTTGAATGGTCCATGCAATTTAATTTCATGCGATAAAGATGTGGGATGATAGAATAATGAGGAGGTGAACATGGTTCAACCTTCGTAATCTTGTCGTGAGTGGGGCCAAAGATGCTTAGGCTGCACCACATGAGATTATTTAAGGGAACTACACCCATTAAGGGTAGTCAAACGAGAAGAGAGTAGAGACTAGACTCAGGACAAGGCGTCCGAGATTCCTACATATCCCATGAGGATAGAAATCAATCCATACATAGTTCATGAGATGAAGGTTAATGTCCTGCAGGATGACATAAAATTTAATGTCTTGTGGGATATAATAGTTTAAGGTCATGCGAGACAGGTCAGTTTGAGGTCATGAAGGCCTAGATAGTTTAAGGTCATGTATGACCATTTATAGTTTAATGTCATGCAGGAAGTCCCATAGTTTAAGGTCATTTTTGGCTATCTACATTTTAAGGTCATGTATTACCCTCTACAGATTAAGGTTATGTAGGAACCTCTATAGTTTAAGGTCATGTAGGTACCGCTTCACTCAGGAAAAGTATTGCTTATGAAACTTGGAATTGGTGGGAGGATTTATACAATCACCATCCATGTTAAAAAGGAGTATGTGCCAGTAGGGTAAACATTGTGAATGATGTAAGGTCCTTCCCATTTGGGATCCAAATTGGATAGTGTCCTTCCAGGTATCAATGGTGTTCTTAGTTCCAACACCATGTCCACTTTCAAGAAAGAGTGGAGGTGAAATTTTGTTATGAAATATCTATCTATCTTGTTTTTATGCCTTCCAGAATATACAGGGAAGGAAGCCTATTCACATTGAGTGCATCCAACTCAGCCAGATGGATTTCAACTACATTATCCAGATCTTGCTAATCGCAGACAGCTATGATCAATGAAGGCAATTGAATATCGATGGGAAGTACAGGCTCTATTCCATACACCAAGGAGTGTGGGGTCACCTGTGTGGAATTACGATTCATCATCCAAAAATCCCAGAGGTCGTTGGGGAGCTTGTCCGGCCAACTCTTCTAGTTCTGGCCAACTATTTTCCGCAGAGTGTTAGAGTGTTTTTTGTTGAACGCATCAATATTTCTATTTTCATGCACATGATAACAGGAGGTATGGTTAGAACAGATATTGTACTTTGTGTAAACCTTATTCAGATCAGATGCCTGGATGTTCATGTTTTTATTGGTGAGGACGGTGTGAGGGACTTCGAATCGAAGATGATGTTGGAGCTCAAAAAGCAACGATGGAATAATCCTTGAACGCCTTGAGTGGGACTACCTCTATGCACTTGGAGAAGAAATATGTAGCGGTTTGGATGAACCTACACTGGGGAGATGTCACCGGTGGATTTGGTCCCATGACATTGAGTCCGAAGGCCACAAAGGTCCTTGGGTACATGGTAGTGTTCGGAGGTTCTGGCAGCCGATTCATAATGTGGTTAATAATTCGGCATAGATGAAACCTTTTGGAGAATTTGATGGAGTCATCGATCATGTAGGCATAAAAATACCCCATCTTTGGATTTGGTGAGACAGTTTCGGCCCTATCTGATGAGCCCCGCAAGAATCGGCATGAACCTCAAGCTTGACATGAGAAATATCAATACATGTATGCAATGGAGGAGATCCCCATCAAACCTGTGATTATAGAGGATCTTCTCACAACTAGGACCGTCCTGGAGGGAGAACTATAACATGCAGTGTCGTATTTGATTATGCTTGGCCCGATCCACCAGGAGCTTACTTTTTTCGAGATAATCAACAAAAGAGGTTTTCCAGTTGGGAGTCACCTTAGTCACTGAATCGGGGGGACTTGGAGTTCCTAATGTAGAGGAATTGGTGGTATGGTGGCTCACCTGCAGGCTGTCATCATCATATGTGGGGATGGCAGCGATGAATTTCCAGTGTTCCACATGGATAATCCAACCATCATGATCAGGTTCTGTAGGTGATACAGCTAGTTAGGCCAAGGAATCATCTCGACCATTCTAGGATTGATGGACATGAGTAAATTCTGGATGAGATGGGAATTAAAATATTAGCTGAAGAGTGTGTTCCATGAATTGTATGAGCACTAAGATTATGATGACATAGTCACTGTTGATCTTCTTTATGACTAGCTTGGGGTCCCCTTACACATGAAAGTGGGGAACATCCGACTCAAGGGACTGCTCGAGGCTAGTAATGAGAAACTGATATTCTGCATCATTATTGGTGCAGCCTGTGACAAAATGAATTAATATGGAAGAACGGATTGTGCTGGGTAATGAAGACAATACCCAAGACTACTCTGTAGAGGCTGAGGACATTGAGACTTCTGCCAGTAGGGCTCTAGGAGGAACCATCAATGTGAATTTCCTAGAACTAAATGGATTAGTCTACCTAGAGTATCACCTCATCGGGAAAATCAAGGTCCAGTGACTGGTTCGCGAGAGCTGGACGAGCGGAGAGAAAATATTTCAATGATTTTCCCTTGATATCCTTCAGAGGAACAAACATGATTTCGATCTGCTAAAGGAATACTACCTAGTAATCTTGCCATCCTGTAAGTATTGGGCGGTTCAGGATATACTTCAACAGATCCACTCGGGACACCAGCTCTACCACATGGTGCTGCAAGTAATTTCGTAGTTTCTAAACTCTAAATACTAGCGCAAGGAATCTATTCTCGATTGGGGATTATATGGTATCTGTATCATGGATCATGTGACTGAGATACTAGAGAATTTTCTCTTTCCCATTGTTGTTCGTCTCGGTGAGAAGGGCACTGAGAGACCATTCTAGGGTGGTCACATAAAGGACCAAAATATTTTCGGAGACAGTTGGAATTTAGAAAGAATGATGGATCAAGTATTTCATGATTTCCTTGACAGAAGTCTGACATTATTCATCCCACTGGTAGAAAATTCCTTTCTTCATGAGTTGAGAAAATCACTTACACTTTTCAGACAGATTTGCGATGAATCGACATATGTTGAAAAAGTGGCCTTGGAAACCTCGAATCTTTTGGAGGTCGCTTGGGGGAGACATCAGGCTGAAGGCCTTGATCCTCTCCAGGTCGATTTCAATGTCACGGTGTCTGACAATGAAGCCAAGAAACTTTATAGAGGTTACCCTTAAGGTGCACTTCATTGGATTCATCTTCATATGGAAAGAACAGAGTAGGCCGAACACTTTCTCATGGTCATTGAGATGGTCCTGATGATGGTGATATTTTACCACCATATCGCTCACATAGAATTCCAACATTGTCCTAAGGATTACCTTAAATATTTGATCCATAGCCCATTGGTAGGTCTCACCTTCATTATTTAAACTGAATGACATGACTTGGTAACTAAAAGTACCTTGTGGGGACTTGAAGGCCATGGAATCCCCATCCATAGGATCCATTCAAATCTGGTTCTACCTTGAGTACGTATCCATAAAGAATAGGCCTTGGAACCTAGTCGTAGAATCAATCAACAATTGAGAAAAGAAAAATAATCCTTCTAAAACAAATGGTTGAGATCATGTAATTAAATGGAGACTCTGATCTGTCTATTCATCTTCTTCACTGTCACAATATTGGCTAGCCATATGGGGTACTAGACCTCCTTAATGAAATTGGATCTGATGAGCTTATCAACTTTGGCCTCGACCATGGCACCGTGAGAAGGGTGAATCTTTCTAGGAGGCTTCTTAAACACCCAGTGATTTGATGGGAGACTGAGGTGGTGGATGGATACCTAAGGATCTAGTCCTAGAATCTCATCATTTCTCCAAGGAAGTACATCAAGGTTTTTTTTGAGGAAGTCTACTTACTAATGTTGCTCCTCGAGGGGCATAACAACACTGATCAGTGTGGATTTCAGGTCCCCCTCACTACCGAGTTTAACCGGTACCAATTCATCGACCTTGGTGGAGATTCCGTCTTCAATGGTGGAAGGTGCATCCTCTAAATTTTCTTCTTTACTTATTAAGGAGGGAACCACAGTGGAGGAGTTTCCTCTGAGTCAACAGTTCCCAGTTGTAGACTGGTACAAGCCTGAGCGGTGGTGGACACTGCATTGGGGGACTCATGTGTTGCTGAAACCATAGCAATGAAGGGTATCAATCTGATCCTATTTGGACTTTGACCCAAGGGTCCATGCTTCATAATACCAAAGAAATGGTGGTGTGTCAGCTTAATCCAGTGTATCGTAGCCTGGAGAAACAAGAAAGTTTGACGTATTTTGATTTCCATGGGGTAAGCATCCTGATACCATTTGGGAGAAGGAGGCTCCAGGATAACCTGATCCTGATTCATGTAAGAGTATGAGGTGATCTTATGGCGTCACATAGACTTGGAGATTTTCTCCCCCCTCGTTTCATAAAAAAATAAGAGTTGTCCCATGTTTGGGTTTTTATCCTCAAATAGGTGGATCGAAAATATGTAGACATCATCTAGATATTTCCATGGGTTGGTCGCAGTCATGGAATTCTCAACCACATTAGTCCGAACATACATTTCCTTTCTCTTATAATAGTCAGAATCTAGATAGTAGGCTTTACAAGAGGTAAAGTGAGACTCTTCACCTTGAAGTACACCAAAATGGCCATTAAGGGAATAATTGAGGCATTGTTGATATGATGAAGAAACCACCACATGTAGGTGGAGCCACGACCTACCCATAGATGCATTGCAAATAATGTCTTATGAAACAACCAAGAACTCAGTGATGGAAACTAGGACACTGAATTAGGTATTCAGCAGATCTTTCCAACCGGTGTCTATTTTGTCCTATCATAACCTTGGATTTTTTAGTTAGAGGGACATAGATCATCAATAGACAACTGTAGTTTTCACAGTGTCCGAGTCCGTATTAGGTTGATCCCAGATCCTGTGTCGACCAGACAGTGACAAACCTCCACACCATTAAATTGGCTGGTAATGTACAGTGGGAGAATGTGCTCCGGTATGTGGGTGACTTCATCTTCTCCCGAGATTGAGATGATGGCTTGGCATTCTGTATGATTGACCACCTGATCATGGATGGATTCTAATGCTACTACATCAATCTCAAACTAGAGGGGGCTTCTTAATGGCTCGGAAAGGTATTCAAACATATCTACTGATATGCGTAGGGAATCTAGGATAGAGAGCCATGATCGATTACTGGAATGATGTTTTTGTACATCATAGTTCTATTCCAGGCTTTAGCTTCTAATTATAGGAGTTCTCTTTGTTACAGGATGTATGGTGGGCCCTGCCGACTAGACCAACGACTGATTGCTGCTAGGAATGTAATGTTTCTTGCTATTCAAAGCATGTGGAGTGACCACTGGATGAGGGCTAGATGACTAAGACCATTCCATAGCGGAGGGTGGCTGGTCACGACACAGTCAATGTGGCTTTTCATAATCCAACAATAAGAATGTCAGCAAATACAGACCTGATGAGACAATATGAGAAGGATTTGCATGCTGTGCTCTGCACTTGGCTTGCTGCCTGGTTTTGGTAGAATGAACAGCCTGGATGGAAGTACAGGCCAAGGAACTCTGACGACCCTTATAGCCACTCCTCCGTCGATGATGGGGAGGTATGGGGACGTTGGGATGATCCTCCTAGAGATCATCATCATAAATAATCATATTGGGGTTTACTAGCTCTACGGTATTAACCAAGACATAACCTTGACTGTCACTTGAAGGGATATCCACTACTGGATGGATTCTGGGGTGAATCGTTATCACTAGGGGCATGAAGTTTCCTGGAGTACGATATGGAGACAACATTGGCGGGGGACTTTGTTTTTCCTTGCGCTGCTGATTCTTTCTCTTCCTGGAAGAGGAAAACTGAGATGATGATTCAGAAGTAGTATTAGTTGATGCATCAGATTCTACAGGCTTGGATCTGTTCAGGCGTGCTAGAATGATACCATGAGCACGGGCGATGGTCTTGCGATCCATACAGTCATCATACATTGTGACCCATGGTTATAAACCTGAGGCCACTCACGTTTTCTGTCATCGCAACTATCTGGTTTCACGAGGACACATGCCACCTATTCTAGAGCTGGGCCTAACTGGACAATATTGTTATCCAATTCTTCATGAAGCTAGTCTTTAAATACATATAACTATTTAGGGATTTCCCTAGGATCTGGTGATATAGGAATTAATTAGGGAGATCAGTGGGGTTTGCCTCCTCTGGCCTCCTGTATTTAGGGAAACATACAATCCCTTGTTCTACGACACTTCAAAAATATTCATGGACCAGACAGATGATGAATGATTTGGTCCAGTTTCTCCTTTACGAGAAGCAGTCTCTGGGAGATTGTCCTTGATGAGGGGAAGTAGGAGCCTGTCGAGGAGGGGGAGCCTAATTATCTCTCCTGGGTATAGGCGGCACATTACGTGGGGGAACCTACCAATTCTAAGGTGGGTGTTACTGGTTTGGAAGTTGTGCCTACTGTGGCGGGCCTCTACAAGGCAGCAGAGGCTAATCCACTAGTAATAATTTTAGTTGTCTGGGGGCCTCTACATCGGCCACAATGGATGTCTCGACCCTAGCATCCCTTCTTGCGGGGATTGAAGGAGGCAACAGACTTTCCTGGATGGCCTTTTTCAAGGATTCTTCTAAGTTCTGGGCTTTATTGGAAATGTCTAGAAATCCCCCAGAGTAGTTTTGTATGAACAAAGAAGGGACCAGTTCTATCTTTACATTCCCTAAAAACATCATGAACAGTTTCTCCAATGTCACTGTAATGTCAAGGGAGTATGTGAGGCCTTTCCACCGATAGACAAAGTCTGCGACATGCTCATCAGGACATTGTTTGAACATGAAGAGGTCTGCAATCCTAGTCTTCCGAGTGGTGGAACTGGACTAGTAAATAAATTACCTATGATGATCTTCCCAACTGGATACTCATCTGATGGGTAGCTGGATGTACCATACGAACGCAGGCCCTTCCAATGTCTGTATGGTGCATCAGAGTTTGGCAGTCCCCTGCTACACTGGAGTACCCAACATGGGCTAACACCATGTAATAATGTGGGCCAAATACCTCAACGGGTCACTCGTCCCATTAATGTGGGAAACAAGTGGGATTTCCAAAACATGGGGAGCTGACATATCATCCTCCCCCACCGGATATAGATTTTCATCAAGAGGGATGGAAACCTCTCATGTTTCCAATGCCATGAGGCGGGAAATGAGCACCTCCATGGGATCATCTGGTCGGGTATTCCAATATTGAAGGGGATCCCTAACCACAAGTGTGTTGGCAGGCTATTCGACCTCATAAGCAGGCCCATCAACACATGGATTGGCTAGAAGAATGACCTTATAACAAAACAGGGGAACCTGGGACATCTCTCGTGGATTGCCAAATAGCTCTAGTGGATTGGGAGACACATATCACTCCCTCTTTCCATAAGTTCCAGCCTCAAAACTATCTGTGTGGGCTGGAAAGTGAGTTTCACCTAGAGGAAATTCATCGCGGGGGGAGTTGGGAATGCCCTTGCAGCCCTGGTCGAGGATCACCATAGTCTGGTTGTCGCTCCCCAGCACGTTCAACAAGAAGGTCGCCGACCATCATCTTGTGATCAGTGATTTGCTGATGCAACACTTCTTATTCGGGATTGTCTTTAGCCTTCTGTACCGAACCATATGGTTTGGATGGATTGATGGATTTGAGGTTCTCCTTACCCTTGATAGGATTTCGGATGAGGACCAACACCTTGGTGTGAATGGGAAGAAACAGTGGTGGGATCTCCCCACATCAGTGACACGGAGAGTCGATCCAGCTTGCCTGTGGGGAGGATGGGGCCTTGATCTGGGCCAGGTGTATGAGGTCACCTGCTCACCATACACAGGGGAATGATGATATACATAGACAGTGGCCCGATCCATGTTATTTTATGACGTTGACTCCCCATGGTGAGAATCCTCCTCGTCCTACCCCCGACGTAGGAATCGAGATAAAGGTACCCGATCCGGTTATGCAGGCACATATTATACTTGCTCATCAGCTCATGGGGTCTAGTGGCATTGTTGACACAGCCTAGAGGGAGTCCACCTTGGGAGCCCTTGGAATAGGATCTCGACTGGGAATTCCAGGACATTCCACACATCATCGGTGTAGGGGAGGGAGTCATCCAAGCATTATAGGGGAGGTTCCCGAAATAGGTGTACGTCGGAGTGGAGAAAGGTGGCTCCCAACGTGGCCCATGGTGGTAGCAATAGTGATGAGGAGCAGATGCCTCTAAATCTCGATAAGCCATATCCTAAATTGGGATAATCCCCCAATCCTCATATCAACATATGAGATCATTTATCACCCTTCTCTAAATGAATTCAGACGAGGATATGGGTTGTGGGTGCCCAGTAGTTGTAGACACGGATAAAGTCATAGAAGCAGTGGAGCCATGCGGGACTGTCATGTTGAAATTTCCCCTGGCATCGTGTCAGTGGATGGGGGATGATCAGTTTACTGTTGCAGCATCATGGGTCTATTGTAGAAGGGATATTAAAATATTAGTGTTGCAAAAAGGAAATCGACAACCAATTCCCCTGAGTCGTTCCATATCCCATGGATGGTAAGAACGATCCATGATAACAACATCACATATCAAGATTCCAAACGTTTTAACTTCCCTGATGTCGGGTGAGTTTAATTCCAGGCCCACTATTTTCTTGGCGGGACCCATCATCAGATAACTAGATCTGGTAACACACTAGTATACTAATGTCTCAATTTCTACTAATCTCCACATTTATGTGAAGAACATTGTGTCAGGTTCACCATTTATTTTGTCGAAGACTTCTCCAGGGCAAGCATCCATCTATCAAGGACGCGCTGTTTGTTTCCCTACATTCCCTATTTCTAAAGGTTAGGGGCATCCAACGCTTATTTAGGTACTTTTTTCTACAAGATTGAAACCAGATGATGTGATGTCGTTTCCTCTTTCAGTGGATTCCTCCTCAGAACTCATCACCTAGTCTAGGTCTCCCATATAGTTCAATACATTGTTTGTGAAACTCTTCCCTATGCTATATCATCATGGACTCTGGTTAATTACACTGCCACTATAGGGGACATTTCAAGGGGTCTGGCCAGGGCAGCAACATTGGTTCGGGGGAGTAGTCTTGTTGGACATCCCCGGTGTGGGTGGACACCGGAAGACTAGTGCATCTATACTTCATCCCCTTATTATAGGGATTCATGAGGTCACAGAAGCCTGATGAATCCCACATCAAATGCGAGAAATTATATTCCATAGACATTTCTCGTAGGTTTTCCTCAGCTTCTCATGTTTGACACTAGGTATGCCATGAGTTTAATGCCTAGCGGAGATAGATGAGACTAACTGTAACATAGACAGGAGTGCATAATATGGGTGTAACCCCTAAATGGAACACTGTTGATTGGGATTACGTGTGGTTAGTTACCTGGTTTCAACTAGGAGTATTGAAGAGTTTAATATAATTATCTCACTAGGATATGGCAGTCCGGGTAAGAATCAGGATGGATATGGATTTTTGAGAGTAGATGGAGTGTGGTATGTAGCCAACGTGAGGGCGACAGTGAAGTTCGGATTGAGCCTCGAGGAGGCATCCTATGTATCCCCATGGCATGGAATCAATGTCTGTGTATTCAGTGGGGTGATGGGACACCTATGGAGGTGACCCATAAGGATATGACTCAGAGGATGTGGAACCTTCAGGCTGGGGCTTGACCTTCCTGAAACACATAGGCTCAAGGGAGATACCAAGATGAGACATGGGTAATGGGAATGATCCTCAATAAGGTTTCCAATGTAAAATGTCTTGGCATAGATCAATTTACTTGTAGTCTGGTTGGGGGAATAGAATCAGGGTGTACGTAGAGGACAATGTCACAACGATATAATGGTTCTTATGCATGGTTTGCATCCCGAAGGTGTTCTGATGCCACTTGGGTGGACCAATGAAGATGGTCCCAACGGAAGGGATGCCAATGGATTACCACTGTGTTGGGGTTGACAACATCTTACCACTTAATGGGATTAACAATGGCTTACTGTTGAATGGGGTCGACAACGACTTACCACTGGATGGGGGCTCAATGGATTACCACTGAATGGGTTTGACAACGGCTTACTGCTGAATGGGGTTGAAAAAAATTACCCCTGAATAGGGGAAATTGTAGTGTCATGGGGGAAAAATGATGTGTACAGATTAACATCATGCAAGATGGGGTGGACAGACGTGAAGTGGTCCTGACCAATGGTTGTTGGGCTTAAACCTCAAGAAAGCATCCTACGTACCTTTCCATAGAAAGGTTCAACATCAACATAGTTCAAAAAGTGGTTTTGGTGAACTAGCATGAAGGGGGTCAGGACCAATAGGTGTTGGGATTGAACCTCAGGGAGGCTTACAACATACCTTGTCTTGGAAAGGATCAAAGGCCACATAGTTTAGAATGAGTGTTGGTGAACCGACGTGAAGTGTTCGGGACACATTGTTATTGGGCTTGAACCGCAGGGAGGCTCCCTATGTACCATTTCTTGGAAAAGTTGAAATTCCATGTTATTCAGGATGGTATGGTGAAATGACGTGAAGGGGTCGAGAACAATTGGTGTTGGGATTAAACCTCAAGCAGACTTCCAACGTACCTTTCCTTAGTATGATCAAATCCCACATAGTTCGGAATGGTGTGTTGGTGAACCGATGTGAAGTGGTTGGGACCTATGATTGTTGGGATTGAACCTCGGGGAGGCTTCTTACGTAGATCTCCTTGGAATGGATCAAATTCCACATAGTTTGGAAAGTTATGGTGAACAGACGTGAATGGTGTCAGGACCAATAGGTGTTGGTCTTGAACCATAGGGAGGCATCCGACGTACCTCACCTTGGAAAGGATCAAAGTCCACGTAGTTCAGAATGAGTGTTGGGACTTACACTCTATGGAATCCCATAGAGGATATCACAGTTGATTCTTACTTTAAGACTACGCGAGTCATGATTAGTGTGATAAAGAATAGGACGCAAAGACCTGATGACCACATCGTGAATGGTGAATCTGTGTGAAGTTGAATGGGGTTTACACGGTGTTAGCATCCCAAAAAAGAAACAAGGGCTTACGCGTGGTTAGCATCCCAAAAAGGAAATAGGGGCATACACATGGTTCGTATCCCAAAGAGTTAGAAGGGGCTTACCTGTGGTTAGCATCCCAGGGAGATGCAGATTGGGACTTACTCCATAATGGAAGCATGGGTGGTGAAAAAACCTAGAGGGAGAGGGATTTGGAATGGAAGAGAGGAGGGTTCTAGTTCCCATCCCCCCTAAAGTCATTGTCCTGTAAGAATATTGGAGGATTATGGATTATACCAACCACAAGAAAGGCTAGGGCTTACACCAAGGTGGTTTCCCTTTCCCCATGGACAGACAATGCTCCGACAAAGAGGATCTCGTTCCATGTGAGAAAGATTTCACTCCCATAGAGACGAGTGGGTGTAGAGAATGTTTGAGGAGGGGATCCCCACATGCGATGTATGGGGAGAGGCTATAATTTAACTCCAATTGCTAAGAATGTCAGGACATGGAAATTTATCATCCTATAGCTCAGATGAGGTGGGTTCACTCCCCTCCCATAGGATTTTCATAACTGATACATGCCTGCCCTTAGAGAAGGGAAGGCATAAAAATGCCATGGTGATGGTGTTTCATGGAGTTATCCAATGAGGTGTCCATGTAAGAATTGCTATGCGAAGAAAGAATATCCTTTACATGCCTATGTGAAGAATCATGAAGAGAATCATCGCAACAGCATGAACTGCCCAGGGGACGTTGAAATCACTTCATTCAAACCTGGAGGGTCTCCTGGGAAAAGGAATTGTTGGGAAAAGGGGTTCATATGAATACTCCATGTGAAACTCTGGTGATCCATGTAGGGTAGGGGATTTCCAAAGTGAAGTGGGATAGCCTAGGCATAGGGCATAGGTGCATATCAAAGGTGCTCTGCGAAGTGGCAAGGCTTTCGCAGAGCATGGCTTCACAATGTAAGGGTTCCCTACAAAGCGTAGCATTGCGCAACAATGTGCTTCATGAATCATAATGTCTCTACCTTGTCACATGGGGTACATGGGCACGAAGGGTACTTTGCAAAGCATAAGTGCTCTGCAAAGACCCGAGTCCCAGTGGGGAGACCCTTCTTATGTGAAGGCCCATGGGCTCTATGAAGGAAATCCCCCTTTGAAGAGGGTTTGAATTAACCAAAGGGAAAGGTACTTCGTGATGCTAATGAACCTCAAAGAGATCATGGATCGAAGAGGAAAAAATGTTTTTCATTTTTTGAGCTAAGAAGGAAAAAGGTCAGAGGATCCATCCTTTGGGATTTAGGGGATCCCAGTATTTATAGGAAAGATCCACCAAAAATCAGGGATTTCTTGGAAAGATGACGTGTGGAATTTTTTCTTAACTACAGAGCCTCCCGTATCCTTACTCCGTAGTGGCTTCGCAAATGTCAATCTGGTTTACAGAGCCTCCAGCCTCCTTGTTCCAAGATGGCTTTGCCAATGTCAATCCGGTTCATAGAGCTTCCCATCTCCTTACTCCACACCGTCTTCAAAGAGTTCAATCCGGTTCATAGAGCCTCTCACCTCCTTGCTCCATGATGGATTCACATAGGGGGGTAGCTTCGCACTGGCTACGGTGCTACGGGGCTCTACAGAAGAGCTTTATGAGGCAGCCCCAAGGGCTTCATGTTTGCTATCTATGTTCCCAAATTTTGGTGCAAAAAAAATATTATTTGACGCATATTCATCTCCTTTTGTGTTAAAATAAAATTTAAACTCATATGATATGTATAAATATCCCACCATTCACCGTAATGATAATGCAACCATATCTTTAATGAAAAGATTACGGCAACTAGTGGGTTGGGTAATTTTTTTCATGGATTTTAAATTGGCATGATGTATAAGATATCATCATTTAATTTTTCCTGATAATACATCACATTCCCTTCTTATATGAATAACTATATATCCCAAATAATTATCCACTAAATGGCAGTGTGATCATAGGTGCACTAGATAACCTTCTTTTTAGATATTTGAAATTCTCTTCACATTCCTCCATCCAAAAGAACATAACTCCTTTAAGAGTAAAATTGGTGAGTGGATTATATAACAGTGAAAAATATTTCAAAAAACATCAATAATAACTATCCCAGCCCAAAAAATGATGGATATCAGTTACCATTTTTTATCTCAGCCAAAATTCAATAAAATATATATTTTTTCATGTACAGATATCCACTCTCTAGAGATTTTGTTCCCTAAAAACTAATCTTTCTAAATCAAAAACTCACACATGGTAAATTTTTCATCAATATTATCCTTTCTTAGGGTCTATAGCACAATTCTATTGGGATTTTTATGTTCTTCCTTGCTCTTCAAATAGACAAGAATAACATATATAAAGACTACCATAAACTGATAATGATATTCTCTAAAGACTATATTAATTATATACATGAAGATAGAGGGGGAATTATTGAGACCAAAATGAACAACTATAAATTCATAGAGTCGATACCTTGAACATAATGTTGTATTTGGTATATACTAGTCTTGACCCTTAATTGTTGACATCCTGAATGATGATTAATCTTGGAAAAGTATTGATCTACGTGTAGTTGGTCAATTAATTTATCAATTCATGGAGTGTAATATTAGTCCATGATAGTGATCTTGTTATGTTCTAGATAATCAATGTAGAGTCTCATTGATCCATCTATCTTCATAAAAAACAGAACAAATGCTCCCCCAGGTGACACACTAGGGTATATGAACCCCTTATCAATATTCAAATAGAGTTTCTTATTGAATTTATACAACTCAATTGTAGAAATTGAATATGGTTTATTTGAATTTTTAATAGCACCAGGTATGAGTTCTATTGAAAAATAAACTTCATGATTTGGTGCAAGGCCTGGTAATTAACCTAGAAATAAATCATAAAACACTTGTAAAATGGTTGTATTCTTGATTGTGAAATTTTCCCCAACCATTTGAGAAATATAGCCTTCATTTACATGGAATAAGACTCATAATATGGATGGAATTTTCTCTAGAAGGTTATACTCATCCTAGCATTGATATATGATCATAGATTGATCCAGAATATTAAATGTGACTTCCCTTCCTTGTAAATTGATATGAGATCCATATAGATAAATCCAATCAATGCTAAGGATCACATAAAATTCCAGTATAGGAAGGATCACAAGTTTTTTAGGGAGCACATTCACACAAACATCAAAGGTAGAAGAATTATAAAAATTTTATGTGACGATTTTACCTTTAGGAGTTGTCACAACTAAATAAGAATCTAATTTTTGAGGTAATACAATGGTACCCTTATAAATTTATTCATAAATAATATAGTGGGTGGTTCTAGAATTAAATAAAAAATTTTCTACATTAGAGTGGATAGTAGGTATAGCTTTCAAAACATCATAATCATACTCCACATTTCTTATAGTGAGATCATGTGACATTCCTTTACCTTTGTACTTAAGAGTTTACCGACACTGATCATCCTCAAAAACCCATTTATTAGGGCATTGATGGGCATAATTCCCCATTTCCTTTCACTTGTAGCATTGATGTGCAGGAGTATTATTCTATGTATCATTTTCTATATTCACATCATTAGAACTATTTTTCCCATAACTTCAGAATTTAGCATCCCTATGTCCTTATTCTCCACACATAATTCATTTAGTAGTACCAAAAATCCATTTTACTCCACGTTTCTTTCTACACTTTTAACATAAGAGAAAACTCATCTTCTTTTCAGTGTGATCTTTTTATTTTCCCTTAAATTCAATTTTTCCTTTCTTATAAAATGAATTGGAATGTGGGGCTACTCTAATCATCATCTCATCCTTGAGAGAATATTGAACTATTTAGTCATATCTCTTAAATTACCTTTTGGGTAATTCCCTTTGGAGAATTGTTTTTCATGAAACTAATCAATCAATCGATTTTACTCTTAGGTTTGATTATAATTTGAGAAGTATACATTGAAATTCTTACAAAATTTTCCTTGTAGGTTCCAATAGATTCATCTTCGTTTTTCATAAGTTCAAGGAACTCCTTGTCCATATTATTTTAATAATACTAGGAAAGTGCTTATTAAAAATTACATTCTTGAACTCGTCCTATTCCATGGGGTCAATTTCATCTTTTTTCCTTGTATTATTGATAAGGATCCACCATTGGTCAGCTTCGCCTTCTAATCTATTAATTGTTAAGATGAAAATTTGATTTTTGGAACATTATATAACTAAAACTCTCTTTTTAGTGGTATAAATACATTGTTTAGCCACTAATGGATCATAAAACCCGCTGAAATAAGGTGTGTGCTACCTCAAGAATGAATCAAAAAAATGTTTTTCCCTCGTTTTCTATTAGGTATGTCCTTCAGGATTCATATATTGAGAAAGTAATGTGATCATACCTACAATATTTTTCATTATAATTCATATAACATTTGGATTCTAAAGAGGACAATCATTTCATTTCTCATCACATTCACCATTAACTCGGTTCCTTTGAGTTTCATCCATTGACTTAAATGAAAATGTATAGTGATAGAAACACTAAATAATGATAAACCCTAAAAATAAATTATAGAATTTACATTTATGGAACATCAAGTTTTATCCTAGTTCATTATTGATCATTTCTAAAACTCTAGGATTGTAAGCTATACATTAACATATCCACTGGGTTCTTACTATGGTTTTGTAATCCTATATTAAAAATGATAACTATATCATTCCGTTGATACCAACTATAATGAACCACACATATATGCATTGATATTACTTAAAAATTATTGAATATTTATTACAAATTATAATAAATCCATGATAGGACCACATATGTATAGTGTCTCTAGAAAATGGGAAACATAAACAACTAGTTCATAAAACAAATACATTATCTCCATCAAATTTCTTCATAGCTAAAATCATTTTTTACATATCATAATTATTAACCTTCTTTATGACCTGGGAAAAAACATATGAATGGTTGAGCTCAGATGATTAGTAAGTGTAAAAAAGTGAAATATCAATCATATCATAATCATAAGACATAATAACATAAAATTCTAATGTCTTATCATGCATATTTAAGATCATGATATCATGTCATAGAATAAATGTTTATTTGAATTAGTGGAAATAAACACAAAATTAATAACATAAGACATGAATTTTTGTGGCATACACATAAGAATATTAAATCATTTCAGATAATTCTAGGCTCATTTCTAATACATTCATTGATATGAAGCCCATTACTGAACCGAGTTCACTCTTTACTTCAGTAATATTTTATTGAATTGAGATCATTTAACATTCCATCAATGTCCACCTAATGAGATATAAATCCTTACCCAATGAATTTGAGGGAGATATTGGTCCCACTCATATCATAATGAAATCATTCATATTTCTTCCACAAAAATCATAAATCATTTATCAAATCATAACTCAAGGAACAAAAATGGGCTTCTTAAGCATCATTACCTCATAATCCACAAAAAATAAGTGGATTTCATAAAAACAGTCCCTTATAAAAACATTAAATTAATTTTAACAATATGGATAGAAACATAACACTATTAATAGAATGTCATCTTATATAGAAAATAATTTTGATATAACACTTGAAATTAACTCTTGAAGAGAATATCATTTCTTCATCAAAAAACATCTTATTTTATAAAAATGCTACCATATTTTAAAATAAATGAATATATTTGAATATAAACATAAATACATGTAGAGGATTATTCATGGAAATTATGTGTTACAAAAAAAATTCATTCCGTATAAGTTAAAGAAATATTCTCCTCATACTTTTTTCAAAATTTCCAAAAAGTACCTCATATCAAATAACAACAAAAGATTCATTTTATAAAATTTAATAAAAATTTACCAATGGGTAGAATTGACTTTAAATAATTTTTGTAGAATAGATACAATAATACATATATAATAAATATAAATGGTAATGATAAATATACCCCAGTAAATACTTACATATAAAAAATCTCTGATAATAATGATATTGTGAAATTATCCCATACCTTAGGTCCAATTTCTTTCGTATGTATCCAAGACTCATGTATAATTATTTAACTAGTTTCATTGACATTTTTCAGAATCATAGTCATTTTTATGTTATCATATATGTTCATATTTTCATCTATTTGTTAATTACATTTCATTGTTACTTGTTATTCGGATATTAAATACTTTATGTTCATATGCCTGTTCTATCAAATAGTTTTTGGTTCACCAAATTAGTTACAAGTTATATCATTTAAAAATTATAATAACATAATATATTCTATATTTATTCATTCTATAAATTTATATAAAAATGTTTTAATGAAGATCATGTATAACGGATCACATCGCTTCATGGAGATAGTAAGCAGTACGTACGAACGACTGATGATATCATTCCCATAATTGTTGAATGGTATTCAAGTGGATGGTGTATAAAATTTTATAATAAATATTATTTTATATTAGTCATATATAGTTATTCGTTCCATCATCATACCCATCATAGTAAGGTGGTGGTGAAAAAACATATTACACCGTGGTGTGGAGACGATAAGTCCAACGTACACATGCATGGGGATTTCTTTTATTGTAGGATGGATAGAATGTGGAATATTGTTGTTTCATAATCATAATAACATCTCAATACCTAATTGATAATGTATTTATTAATTTATAATGAATCAACTCATAAATAGTAATTAGAAGAAGAATTTTTTTGAAAGAATTGATATAGAAAATTACCTCTTCTTCGACGTGCTTCCTCTAAATATCCTCTTAGAGCACTAGAGATGATCATTAAAGAAGATAAGAACCTATAAGATGTTAATAGGGAATATTATAATGGAAAATGGAATGATATGTCTGATATTTGAGACTCAAAGTGAATTGAATATGTGAGACATGATGTGCCATTTTATAATTGATATGAGGGGAACTTTTGGAAACCTCAAAAATATTAATTTATAACAAAATAATCATAGAAAAACCTCAAAAATCACAGAAATTAGAATATGGGATTTGGTGAAGCTTCAATTTCATCATCCAATAAAATTTTGATATGTATTTCTGTCAATTTTAAAATTATCTTGTTAATTAACACATAATTATTCTATTTAATTTTTAACATGGGTAAAAAATAATTCAATATTAAAAGCATAATATATTTACATTTTTGATGTTCAATACACCATAAATTAATAAATTATAACATTTTATATCATTTAATAATTATTATATATTTTTTTAAATAAAATTATAGTGTTAAAATAATTTAGGAAAACATTATTTTAATAAATAATCAATATTTTTAATTTTGGCACTATTCAATTCAATATTTTTTTAAAATATTATGATAATAATATAACTTTGAACCAACTATTTTATTATATTCTTAAGAGGTAAATTCAATCTATAAAGTTCATGATAAATACTAATTATCCCATGTTATTTTTTTACATTTTAAATAATATTTATTTGTTATCTCTATTAATAATATAATCACTACATAAATTTTGTGTAATAATTTAATATACTTATTTTTGAATTGAAATTGAAAATTAAATACCATGATGAAGAGAGTTCTGTTAGATTTCAGAAGAATATTTTTATTCTAATTTATCTTTTGGAAAATCCAATATTTAAAGTGATATACTTATTAAATTATGAAGGTGAAAACATTAACATCCCTTTAAATATAATAATATAAGTGTCATAATCCCTTCTATAAGTCTCCCACTATTGAATAACTCGACCCTTGGATGATAATGGTAGATATATACTCGAAAAATAATATTTGGACATGTTTTTGGGTTATTTATGGGTATAATTATTTATATAAAAACTATATTATTGATTTTTCATCAATTAAATAATTTATAGATCCTTAATGTATAGGTTATTAAGGTAATTATTTATTTCCTAAAAATATCAAATAAATTACCAGGATTAATAAAAACATTTTATATTTTAAATGAGTAATTATAATTTTATTTATATTCTATATAACATTATATAAAAAAAATTTAATTGTTAAAATTTGAGTGAGACAAATTTAACTTTTTCTTAAAGAAAATAAGTTATTTGTCCAAATCCCATCCAAGTGGATTTAAATGTATACAATTACAGAAAAAATATTATATAGGTAAAAACATGATCACACAATGATATTAATACCATAGTTAGGCTATTTTTATAAAAGTATTCTTACCATTAATTACCCGATTTACCCTTTTACCGTATTAATAAAAAGTATAAAGTTACTATTTGTAAGTCCCAAAAATGAAATAAATCTATTTATATTATATGGAAGTAATAATTACAATTTTTGGATCCATATATCAAAATTTGAAACACGCAAGTAGTATTAATTAATTTAAATTCAATCTCATTCTCAGAATTAGAGAACTTGTTTTTAAAAGAAAAAACATTGCCCATCATTGAAATGGATTTACATATAAATTAAATATATATTTAATGATAATGAAATAAATTATATTGAATGATAAAAATATATTATATTTATACTTTAAAACCACTCAATATTATACTTTAACCACATAAATTAATTGAATGAAAAAAAAATTTCACTTAAAATTTAGCGTAATTTTAATAATCAACAAAACATGAAAATTATCTGAAAAATATCAGAAAATCATCCAATGTATATTAGTATATCTCACATAAAAATAACATGTTTATTTTGACATTTAAAAATAATTTATTTTTCAAAGTCTTAATTTAAAATGGTTACTATATTAATAGCATAAAAATTACCCATTTGAAAAATATATGTTTTTATACATCAAATAGGTTTTATTCATACTCTATGACAAAAATATAAATCATATTAATATAAAAAATATTTAATTAAGTATATAACATATATATTACATTAATTTCAATTTCTAATTTTATTTCTCTCAATATATTAATACAAAAATAGAAATATATAATAATTGGTAGTGAGTGACATCAACATACATTTTCCTTAGTTAGTTATATTTATTCCTGAAAACATAATGATGAGGTCATAATGGTCGTTGTATATAAATTATGTCTCACAGTTCGTTTAAAATCACAATTTCATTCAATGCAATCAACTGAATAAAAATTATTTGGATAAAATATTTCATTAAAACATTTGGATATTACATACCATATTCGTAAACGCTCTAAAGATGGTAAAAATGGAAAAAGGGTGGGATTGATTAAACATAAAGGAAGATTGAGTATTTATTTTTCCTAATAATACACAATTTTTTATGAATATAGTATCATTACAGGCTAGGTGACGAAGTTATACCATCACTATAGCTTCTCTAGTGTGAACCAACTTCACACACCTTCTATCATTACGACTTCCAATACTGGAATATCTATCAATTGATGTTTGACCAGGTAGGGTATATCCTACTCCAAAACCACTATTGGACCATTCCTTATCAATGATATGTTAGTTAATCCAATCTGAGGTGGAATGAATATCAAATAGTTTTTCCTGATTTGACAATGCCGCTTTATGGCACATTTCAAAACTCCTTACATTGGAATCCTCATCTATGCATTGAGAGGGAGTGAAGAAAAAGATTTATATGAATTTATTAGTCTATTAAATTATATAAATTGAGAGTTTAGGGAGATTTATATAATCCTTTTGCATTTCACAACATAAGGTTTATTGGTTGAATAATTCTTTTTTTAGATCTTAATATTTTCCTTATGCAAGGCCTTGGTCATTTTTTTATTTGAGAATTGCATCCCACTACTGATGAGCCACCCCCTACATCATTAAGTTGACTAAAAACACTGAATACTTTATTGAAGTATCAATAAAAATTAAAATTTTATGACTTTAATAAATACACTACAAGACCACCTGAGGTAACATGTCACCAAAAACGGTCAGGGTATGGTGGTACAGAAGATACCTCATAATATTAGAACATGAAGGTTCCCATTGAGGAGCTTCCTAAATATATTCTTTATTTAGTTTAGAAAAAACCATTCATTACCTAATGATCACTTTCTTGTCTTGATATAAGTGAATTCTCCATTTCCCTCCCAATATTGTCGGATCTCAACATTATAGTGTCATAGTCAATAATAAAATAGAGAACAATATATAAACTATTACTCTAAATAAGAAACATTGAACCAAAATTTACCTATAGTTCATGTCTACCCAATATTCTCTCCCTCAATTTTATTTTATACTTTCAAATTTAAAATATCTTTTATCATTTCATTTAAGAAATTGACATACTAAATATGTCATTTATAAATAGGTAATGACCGGTTGAAATCATAACATAAATAAAAGTAGTTACCAATAATGTATAAAGATGTTTTTAACTATGAGAATTAGTTTTTAACCCATATTAACCTAGTCATTAAAAAAACCCCAATTATGTACATTTAATGTTTTGGTAACTATGAATGGCTAACTAATTGAATAATAATAAATAATAAATATAGATAGGTAGGCACACAACATGGTATGTGACAATACTTATTCCTATATATTGATTCCAAAATTGATACATGTGACTCAATAATACTGGAATGACTTAAAATAATGGAATAAATAATTCTTTGAATAACCCTAAAAAATCAATCTTACACTATAATTATTATAACAAGGAATATATTTTCTTTAATTCCTAATTCTCAATGTTCAGATATCGTGGCTTCCCTCATGTCACAAAAATAGTATTCTATAATACATTTTTTAATTATTGTGACCCAAATTCATGAAAAAAACCTAATCCAAGAATTTTATTTATAATGAGCACACCTCCCAATCAAGAGAAGATAGCTTAAGCACTTGGGATTAAGTGATACGCATGTGGGAGGTGTTTTTTCCCTCTACATAATTAATGAATCCCATCATGGTCCATATTGTATGTGTAAATTCTGATAAAAACACTAGTTACACCATTTATATAAACTATTATGAATGGATTTAGGTGAAACATAAGATAATTCAAAACATCATGATTTGAATATGAACATGTAATTCCATATATATTTTTCCCAGAAAAATATAACCTTGTAAAACCTGAGTGAAAATAAGAAAAAGATATGTAAAATAAGTGTTCATTAAAATTATTCCTTATTATCCAAAATAGGTTCTCTTATATGTGAAATCATTGAATCAAAGTACCAAAATGGCCCTCAATCCATCAACCAATTCAGGCATAAAAATATAAAAAAGATTCTCCACAAGACCCATTCTCAATATATACTATAACTCATGCTCTTGGGATTTACCTTTTTCTTATATCATATATAAAATTTCTGGATTATTTTTATTACAGGTTCATGAAGTTAATGAGTATATCAAAAACAATTATACCCTAACCACACCACTCCTAAAAAATATCATAAACTATAGTGTATAATAGAAATAATATAAAACAAATGGAACAGAAAATATATAAATGTATATAATCTATTAGTGAGTCAGATGATATAATTTTTTAATACAAGTAACTCCCTATATTGATATGGTCCATAAAAAAACTACTTATTTCAACATTATATAGGGATCTGAGAAGATAATTTGGTTTATTCCCTTATGGGAGTTTGTTCCCACATATACAAATATACTAAATAGATTTATATATAATTCCAACATGTGCATACTTGTATAATTAATATGGGGTCCTAGAAAGTCATCCTATTGGGGGAAATAGAATCATGTATGACATGTTAGAGAAATCATATAGTCCAACCATTTATGAAAATTCGAATGAACATTACAGGTTATGATGATTCAATCCTACAATCCACATATCTATCACATATGAGTTCTTATTAATGTTTATACACTAACAATCCATATCTTCTAACATTCCAAATGTAGTGGACACAAAACATCCATATAACATGAAAACCAAGTAAAACATGAAAACATATACTAGCCACATCTTCAAAAAATCACGTAGTATTATATGAAGTATGTGTACGAATTTGACGCTTTAATATGAACAACAAAACCATAGGTATTTTAATTATGTATAATAAGGAATTTGGGACTTATAATGAGATATATAGTTTGATATCATGTAAAACATAACTAAGAGTAAAGTAGAAAACTTATATTAGTTGAAATACATATTAAAGGATATCATTATATTTTAAACACTTTGTTTTAATTGGGATTATACAAACCTATACAATTACTATGATAAATCTCTATGAGTATCAGCAGGATAAGGGGTTAACCATCCAAATTAATTATAGAAGAACATTGAGGTTAAAATTTAAAAGCTATATAACCCAAAATCATATGTTAGACTATGTATAAAGATGATGAAAAATGGAAATAGCTACATTTATTTAAATGGAGTTAATCAGGGAAGTTAAACCATGTTATTACCATTGATTAGCCGAGGTAAATCACCCAAAGTTTCTATTCTAGATGGAATCCAAGATGATTAAAATATTAATTAAGAACTAATATATTGAAATAATATTACACCTATAATAATGAAAAAATGTGGATGCAATTGAATATTTTAGGATATTTAGAACTTTTTCTTACCAATAATGATCTCCCATGAAAAACTAAAGGCAACATGATCTAGGAATACATATGAATAACTTGGATAGGTTAAAAGGAAAGGGGTGATTGAGAGAGGGTGAAATTGGTTTGAATAAAAATCAAATATTTAGTGGAATGTTAGTTAAGAGTTCTTAGATTTTAATTAACAAAAAGTTTCATTTACTATAGAAAAATAATATGGCCCCACAAAAAAATTGATGTCTCCTACTAGAACACATATACAAGTTGAAGTTCCCTCTGTCTAGCGCACCAAAATTCTAGTGACTAACACAATTAATTCAATGAGAAGTGTAACCATAATAAAACAAGAACCAATCAACCTTATTCTCTCCAAATGACACCCCAACCATCCTCAAATACTCTAAACATCATAAAAAAGTAACACATTGGATTCAAATTAATGATAAAATTATCTTGAAAAGGTAAATGTAATTACACAATAACTATAAAATCATCAAATAGTATTATTTTTTAGTAATCATATATTTTTTATCTCGATTGTGATTTCAATTACTTATTTAGAAATCTGAGCCTTCTAAAATTATTTAGAACATAATAATTTTATAGTAAAATTATAAAAATTTAAAAACATGAACGATCAAAACACAACATTGAGTTATCTGTATATTAAATTAATTAGTATAGTGCCTTAAAATACCAAAACTATTGTAGATAAAAGATCTTTTTGAACTATAATCATGATTAAAAGTTAGTCTTTAGAACATATAAATTAAACTTATGTAACCAATGTTTTGTTGTATTAAATACTCGTTTTCACTACAAGTAAATTTTATTTATATATTTCTCTAACATAGGAAACAAAATAAAATAAAACATTTCAGTTGAAATATAAGTAAAAATGTTATTATTTATATCATCATGTTGATTAGTAGAAGTATCCAGAAAAATATATTTAAACATGTGATCGCAAAATTTATAAAAGAATTTTTTTTTGTACAATTGATTAAAAAATATTTTAAATATAATTTTACCCCTTCAAAAATGAAATTTATTTTGTAGCATATAAAAATACACACTTTTTTATCATAATAATATTCATGACTATTATAAATATGTCATCAAAATGAATGTATCATTTATTTTTTTTAAAAAAATTATTTTTTGTTACTAATTTTTCCATTCATTATAAAAATATGAATTAGAATCATCACAAGATTATCATAAATAATTATAAGTATATTTTATTGATCTATTTCCTTTTATTTTATAACTGGTCCTTTGATAATATTTTCTTTCAGAGTATTTTTTATTTTTTAATAGAGTATAATCATGATTAATAGATCTTAGAATTATGTTGTTTCAAATAAGATGTTGTTTATTAGATTTATTTTAAAAAAGGTTGAAGTATATTGGTAAATTACAATAGATTATATGGAAGTATTTTTACTAGGTTGAGATTTCAAAATAATTTAAAACAAAACCTTTATTGAAAACATTTCGATGTATAGAAAAATGAAATCATGTGGAAAATCTAAAATATGAGGAGGTAACTTGTGAAGGATCAGATGTTATTTAATAAGTGAATTGGATGTTTCATTCTTTGGAGTTCCAAAATATAGAACATAATTTTGATGATATATTGAAATTATAAAAGTTATGATGGATTATATTTAGGTATTAAGTAAAAATTCAGGAGGAACCAAAGTGTTTAAGCTGTTATGTATTTCAATTATATAGAATTGGATATTGTATATGTTATTTATATGTTAATGTATAAATAGATTCAATGTAATTGAGTAAGAAAAATTTATATCATCTAATATCAAATACTTGGTTTGGGGTCTTTAGAGAGAAGGAATAACCAAGACATATGAAAATAGGATATGTCATGTATGAAATTTCTGTGTGAGTAATGAAGAAGGATTATAATGACTAATAAATATTTGGGTGACATATGTTGAATTATTTTAGGGTGTTTTGGGAGGAATATCAATGTTCATTATAGAAAAAAGTCATGGATTTAATGATATATAAAGATACGTCTCAATAGTTAGTATCACACTAGTATAGTTTCATGCTAGTCTATGAGACATTTTCATACGAGTGAAGATGAGAATCACTAGAAAGTGAAGAAAGGAGTAATGTTCTTATTTTAGATGGTTCGAGTATCACATGATTCATGGAATCACACACTGGTGGGATGTGTCAATGATTTTCCATGAAAATTAAAAGTGAATGTAAAATAAAATTCAGGATTTTTCTTTTAAATACTTGGGAATACCCACAAATTCATATAGATCGAAGATTTGGAGAATGATAAAATACAGAGTCTTCTTTTAAGATTTATGGGAAACATAGGGGTTCATTAATGAGTTTTTCATAGAGAACTAATGGAATAGGTATCACGAACATAGATTCACAAATCCATGTTGAGTACGGGAGTATAACCAATAATTTATATGAACAAGAGTTATAAAAAATACAGTATAGTGTTAGAGTTGTGTGAATCATGGTTGAGAATAGTAGTTTAATAATGAAGGGATGAGAATGAATGTAATGTGGAGAAGGAATAAGAATGAGAAATTTTTGGAGTAACGCTGAGTGTATGGGTTTCACATTGGAGGTTTGGGAATAGGACTTGAGATAATATGATTGGAGATTAGGAGTTATGTGAATGAGGGTTGAGCACAAGAGTTTTTTCAATCATTTACAAATGAACATACATGATCTAGGAGTCATACACTAACATATTTTTCCTGATATGGTAGAGAAAAATCATTATGGGGAACATACCTCATTCAAATCACCATATAAAATGGATTTATGTGAACATCATATAATCACACACACTTGTGCGATAAAGGATTCATAACGGTTCCTATGAATACCATACATGAGAAAAATTAACTATGTTAAACATTCTTAAGTCAACATATTTGAGTGAAAAATCAGGGGATTATTAGGGGATTTATCCTATACCGATATATGAATATATGATCCATAAGGGATTTCATTAACATAGTTCCATCAATTTTTTAAGAGAAGGATTAATGGAAATAGAGAGATTATCCTTCACTATACATATCTATAGAAGAGGATTATTTTTATGTGATAAATAATGTTTTTACATATCCTTATCTAGGTATGAATTGAATATATTATAATTTTTTGGAAGAAAAAAGAGAAAAATCTCACATTATAGAGTTGATCTCATTTATAATTATAGAATACGAGCCTAGGAAAGAAAAAAAGGAAGCATCAAAGCATGAGTAATGATTCAAATAGTGACTCACATTGAATAAAGATATAACATCATTTCATTGATATGTTAAAGAGACCATAAAATCAATAAATTTATTTAACCTTTTCTAAATGTTTTTGTAGAGGTATGAAAAGGAGTTCCCCTTAGGTGAGGAGTAATTAAACCCTAAATATTGTAAAAACAGTGATCCTAGAATTGAGTGAATGTGTCCAAAAATTTCTAATCCACCAAAATATTGAATCATGTTATATTTTTTACATTGAACTATTTTTGTGTGTCTTCTGTTTAAACATATCCCTTTTGTGGGAACTATGTCAAATATTTATGTTTTTTACATTCTATTCATTCCATCCT
Source organism: Viscum album (assembly GCA_963277665.1). NCBI lineage: Eukaryota > Viridiplantae > Streptophyta > Magnoliopsida > Santalales > Viscaceae > Viscum > Viscum album. The sequence continues at coordinate 404,419,425 of OY728129.1, read as the reverse complement.
ATCTTGTTATTATTCATTATAGTTTGTAGAGATATTTCTTATATAGTAAAATGAATTTTTTTTCAAGATATAATTCATATAATATCCGTAAATTGAATAATAATCACGTATAATGGACATTTAATATTTTCTTTCACCCTAACTCCCCATGGCTTTCATTTGTTATAATACATATATTTATAATATATAACATCCTTATAATTTCTATAATTTATCCTAAAATATCATATAGACCCTTTTTTACTCTTTTAAATTTGATTTATCCTTCTAGACAATAAAGGTTAATCACCACTAGTGTTAGAACTATTGCTTCTGTCATCATAAGACTCAATAATGGTTTTCTTATCATTAATCACAATATTTATTGTAACTTTAAGATAAATATGTTCTTTCTTAACTAAATTGCGATCAAATGTTTATACCTACCAAAAAAATCATAATTCAAAATGCTTGAAATCAAATCAATCAGTTTGATCTATTAATGGGGTTTAAACTATAAAATATATTCGAATCCATCTTTTTTATAATACCCATAATAATTTTATTGATTAATATTGAGTAGTAATTAAAATTTCAAATAATAAAAAAATGGTAAAAATGTTATTAATTCCACTATTTATATGTGTAATGATCTATCCATCAAACAGTAACAAATTACCAAAAATAAATTTAGTGGTATTGTATCTCAATTATAGAACATTAATTGTACCTTTATAAGCAACAATAGTAGTATCCCACATTTCATAAGAAATAAAAATTTTGAAATAGTAATAAATTTATTGGGACTAAGACTATAGATATAAAAATTCATTACACTTTAATTTAAATAATTTTTCATTTCTTAAACATTACTCCAAATATGGTATCAAATCGTAAATTTAAAAAGGCTTCATAACTTTTATAAATTCTTTTACACCGAATTGTTTAATTGTAAATTTTCATTATATTATTATAATTCCAATAATTTTTTCTATTTAAGTATCCCAAAAAATCATAGATATCCCTTATTTAATACTATTTATTTTATATAAGGAATCTCTCACCTTCAACTTTTTTTGATTGAGAAATTAAATTTTGAGCTCTGATACCAACTTTCACCATTTTTATATAATCAAAAAACTATAGAGTGGTTGATTCATGTTCATAAAATTTTACCCTTTGAAAAAAAACATTCCTCTAAAATGTAATCGACCATTTTTCTTTAAACATTGATTTATAATTGAAGAAAAATCAAATAACAAATACAAAAAAATGGATTTTTATAATTGATCGAGGTCACCAAGTATAATTTCATATTCTAGTCAACAAGCACTCGTATCATGTTTGGTGATTTTATTTAATATTATTTCATCAAATAATATTTATAGCTGAGTGCACCTAGATAATAGTTAGTTCTAAAAAATCCATGATCGTTAGATAGTGTACATATATAATAAGTCCCCCCCAAGACCATAACCCCAAATTTAGAACAATTTTTAGGCACAAAAAGAAGAATTAAAATGAAAATTTCATAATTTCATAACTTCATAATATAGTACACTCTTTTTTATGAACGTGATTGATTATATATAATCTAACTTGGGATGAATGTATTATTAAAAAAAATGGATACATGTGGATTAGAGTGGTGCATCGGTGAGTTTAACATTTTCTAAATTTTTTCTTTGAAATAAATATATGAGGTATGTTTGGACGTGATCCTGTCAAGTGGATTGAACATTGCCCCACACAAAAAATATGAATGTAAACAGTTCTGATATACAAAAGAAAATTACTAGTTTCATCCACAATATATGATTTTAATCCTTATTATAGTCAATTGTGTTTCCATAATACTGACTTTCCCATATTATATTGTTATCAATAAAAGTGGTTGGGTTAGTTATTCTCATGATCCCATTCTTCCAGACATCATCTCTCACAAGTCCCATTGTCTCCCAATATTTAAAATGAAATATAATTATCACCAAATGAGGGTTATGTTCCTTAAAATTCAGGTTTATGTGACGATAAATAAGTAATCATCCTTTATATTGCAGCATAATATTAATTATTGATTAAAACTCACATACATCAAGAGATGTCTCTTTAGAATCTACTTAGTGACTAAACAATAATGATCTTGGTTTACCGAACTCATTTCACGCATAATCCTTTTAGTATTTTCTTCTTTTTATTCTTTTTAGTCCAACCCTATCAGATAGGGAAATAATATATTTTTAGTCAAAACTATAAGGCCCCAGCCTTAAACCTTACTTAATCTTGAGTTATTACAAGATTACACGTTGAGGATCTTTTCGAGTTTAGAGTTTTAGAGAATTAGATCACAAAACTTTCATTACATTCCACATTTAAACAAAGTGGTTACATAAAGATAGTATTTAGTTTTTCCCATCAACGGAACATATTTAAAACAAAACATGGATTCTTCCTTGACACTTCCTTGACACTATCATCATATCATGTACCTTTCCCTTGACCTTAGAATAACATTTCAAAAATAACATTTGATGAGCCTAAAAAGCTCAGTATGGGTTAAAAAAATATAGAAAGGAAACATGAGTTCATATATACATAATAATGAAATCATACTTTACCCATAAAACATAAGCACTTTAACATACCTCATCAAATCATGAATAAATCATAGATATCATAAGACATAAAGGTAACTTGTGGCATTCATAACATTCTTACGTAGGGAGTAACCCTCTTGGTTACGTTTGGAATACCCATCACAGTATATTCCCTAAATCTCTTCGGAGAAACCTTAACGTTTCACTCCTTCACGTTACCCAATGCATTGGAGAGCTATATCGGGTTCACCCACCCTTAGTTTATCACGGAACCACTCGTCTTCATAATAATGCCCAAGAACCTCAACATAATCGTATCACATAAAACATGCATAAAAGAAAACATAACATTTCCACCTTTCAATCATAAGATATCAATACAACACATGGATATAAAAACATTATGAAACCATTTTCAATACCAAAATAAAAGAAAATTAAAACATGGTATTTATTTTTCTTTTAAAAAGAAGGTATGGCTTGTAGAGGAAGCCGAAACTCAAATAATGGTCACGGCGGTGGAGAAGTCATTGTCGCCTCATACTTACGAAAAAAAAATTCCCTTTTTTCGTTTAGAAAACTCTTCATATAAAAAATATTCCTTTTGGATAAACGTAAAAGTCAAAGTGGTTTATACACCGTATAAAAGAAGGTTGTGTATAAAACAAAATATGCCTCAATGAAAGGAGATTGAGACGCAGTCCCATACCTCGGGTCCAACTTGACTCGGTCGTTCTTTAATCTCCTGAATAATAAACTTGAGTTAATTTCTACTTGTTTAAGAACCTTTTTTAAGTTCATTATTCCTTTTATATCACTTATTTCCGTGTCATGAACACTATGTAATTATTTAAGTTAATAACGGTCGTTTTAACGATCATTGGTACTTGAGTCAAAAATAAACCCTTCATAACTACAATTTGTTTATGGATCCAATATATCCAGAATTTTATTCATTATATAGATATCATATAAATAATATATATCCAGTACATTCATGCATTTATAATATTACATAACATTTAGAGGTATGAAATGAAATGCACCGTTCCTGGAGACAGTAAGCCGTACGTAGGCATGAACGCTGCTTCCATTTATATTTCGTATTTTATGAAATGGAATCATAATGATATAAAGGTATATTATAATTCTAGTATAATATCGTATATAATATCATAACTCCATCCTTTATACATCCCACACAAGGTATTAACAAATCAAATCACTTTGAGGGGGCGGTAGTCCGCACTTCCTTAAATGAAGATATCATGTTTACCCATAATGGAAACCATTAAGGTATGCCCAAAATGAAAAATACAGAAGCTTAAGTAAAACATAAAAATATTATATATCATATATAAATATAGTTTCATCTTAATGTTCACCTTTGAAGGTGTTGAATGAATGTTGAACAATCATCGTTTTGGGAGGCAGAACTTCACCATCCATGGAAACAGCATGTTCTTTAAACATTAGATGTAGGTGTCTGTAAGTGTAGCTCGAATTGTTATTATAAAAATATCCTAGTATATGGAAGATACTGGTGTTGTTACAAAATAAATTAATAAAAAGTGTTTAGGGGGTTGATGAAGCAAAATAAAACAAAAGAACACAAGTGAAGACATTACCTTAAAATCGGGTAACTCCCTTTGGTTTGAGCTCAAAGGCTTCCTTGGGAAGCATTCATCCCAAAGGGAGGCTTCAAGGAGTAAGAGAGGTAAGTTTAGAGACAAAGTGGTCAGTGGTTGGCCAAGCCAAAGGCTTTGGAAGTGTGGGTAAGGAGGTAGAGGTGGGGGACATTTATAAGTGGAGAGGAGGGGCACTATTGGAATGTAAAGAAATGTTACTTTATTTTAAAAAGGGTTTCAGATTAAAAAGGTCCCACATTTATATAATTAGAGGGTATGGTGATAAGGGTTTGAAATCCACCCATCAAATAGGTTTTGGACACGTGTAGGTCATAGATTTTACATTATCATTTCATTTCATTTAAATCCTTTATTAATGGGGCAATCATTGCATCATCATGATGTCATAAATAATTTAATTTATTTAAATTCTAAAAATTATAAAACAAATCCTATTATGTATGAAATCTTTTTATGTTTCTAATGAATATTTATAGTCAAAAATCTGACTTGTATAACCCCATGTAAAAATTGTTTTAGAAAAACATCTCATGTTTGTGTCATTTTTACTTTTACAGTAAATTAAAAGTTATTTATGTCATTTCCCAACCAAAGTGGCTCCATGGGGTCCCTAAGTTGACCCATGGATTTTATTGGTCTTCCATGACACTTAAAATGGTGGTAGTACATGTGTCAAGCTAATCTCATATTATTAAAACATTATTTTTACCATAAACTACACTAATTACCTCTAATCGCGATTAAGAACTTAAAAATTCCTATTCACCAAATATTATTTTAATATCATTGAACCAAATTTTAATTCATAATGAGAACCATGTATGTAGGATTTTTGAAAACCAAATCACAGAAGTGGAAATGGTTCATTTAAATGAAAAATCAGTTTCTTTAACTACCACTTAGTGGTTTCACTATTCATCAAAAATTGAAGTTTTTCAGAAAAATACCAAAACTGCACCCTAAGCTATATTTGATATTACGAATTCAAAAATGATGACTATTTTGAAAAATTAAAATCATATAAGTTAAATTTAATTAATTTAACAATTAATTCCCGTTGTCATGACAAATATCGTGTTTTTATGAAACAATAAGTATCATAAGATTGACACTGGTTTAAGTCCAATTTCAAAGTAAAATTAATTCCAACGACCACTATTGGATTAAATGGTAAAAATATATTCTAATTTCACTTCAAAACCAATTCAAAATATAATCTAATAATATAAAAAAATTTGATTAAAAAGAGGTTTTGAATTAAAATACAACATTGTCACTATTTCTTAAAAAATGAACTTTATCGGAAAAATACCAAATATTCACACAAAGTAAATTTTGATCTCCCAATCATAAATAATTAGTTTATTTTGACAAACATAGCTTATAAAATTGTGAAAATATAGATTTAAAAATGGTTTGTCATCAAAAGGCAGAAAAACAATCTTTTAAAAATATTATTGTATTCCATGCTTAAGATTGGATTTATTTTCATTTTAAGCCTCTAAAACACCATCTAATTCATTAATAGACATAGATAAAAATATCTATTATTCATTACTTACTTGGGATGTTACATCCTTACCTCCTTTAGAAAATTGCATCCCTGCAATTTTTTTACTTATCGAATAAGTGGGGGTATTTATCCCTCATCGCATGTTCAGATTCACATGTTGCCTCTTCAATCATGTAGTTTTTCCACAAAACAATTACCTGATTAATCACCTTATTCCATAACACTTTCTCCCAGGGGTCAAGAATTTGGACTGGTTGTTCCTCATATGATAGGTTCTCTTCCATCTGAACTACCTATGGACTCAAAACATGAGATGGATCTGGAAAATACTTACTCAACATCGAAACATGAAAAACATTTTTTACCTGAGATAAACTCGGAGGTAAAGCCACTCGGTAAGCAACTGATCCAACACTCTCCAGAATTTCATATGGTCCAATGAACCTTGGACCCATCTTTCCTTTCTTACCGAACCGCATCACACTTTCCCAAGGTGAGACTTTGAGAAAAACATGATCACCTACCTCAAAAGATAGATCCTTCCTCCTGTTGTCTGCATAACTCTTCTGCCTACTCTAAGCTGTTCTCATGTGTTTCTGTATCAGCTAAACTTTTTCTGCCAACTCTTCTACCAATTCTGGTCCCATCAGCTTTCTTTCACCCACTTCATCCCAAAATGCTAGAGTTCGGAACTGCTTCCCATATAATGCCTGAAATGGTTCCATCTGTATACTGGAAAGAAAACTGATATTATATGAAAATTCAATGAAAGAAAGATGTTGGTCCCAACTTCCCTGATAATTCATCAAACAAGATCATAGCATATTCTCCAAGGTCTGAATTGTTCGTTCTGACTGCCCATCTGATTGAGGATGAAAAGTTGTACTAAAATTTAATTCAGTACCCAACGACTTCTGAAGGCCTTTCCAAAAGATAGAAGTAAACATGGGATCACGATCATATACAATGGAGAGAGGAACTCCATGTAACCTGACTATCTCTTTAAGATATAAACAGGAAAGTTGATCTAGGGAAAAATTATCTCGTATATCAAGTAAATGAGCAGATTTAGTCAAGCGATCAATAATAACCAAGATTGCATTATTACCTAGAGGGGTCTTTGGTAATCCCACAACGAAGTCCATGGATATATTCTCCCATTTCTACTCTAGCACTGGTAAAGGCTAGAGAATCCATTTCGGTAACTCCCACTCTTCTTTAACCTGTTGACATGTCAAACACTTCACAGAAAAATCAGCAATATCTCTTTTCATCCCATCCCACCGGTAATACTCCCACATATCAATGTACATCTTAGTACTGCCAGGATGAACTGAAAATGGAGAACTATGAGCTTCACATTACAACTATCTCTTCATCTGCGAATCACAAGGCACACAAAATCTCTTCCCAAATCTCCAAACGCAATCATTATCAATGTTGATTTCATGCAACTTACCTTTCTGAACCAGCTCTACCTTTTTCTCCAACTCACTGTCTTGCTTCTGTGATTGCTTGATTATGTCTGATAGAGAAGATTTCACTGATACCTGAAACAAAACAGAAGAACATCTTGCACCAACAACTTCTATGTCAAGGTTCATCAAATCCTTAACTAAAGGATCACGTTCCAAACGCAACATTGCTAATGAAGCATTACATTTTCGACTCAAAGAATCAGCCACTTTATTTGCATTTCCCGGATGGTAATGAATTGTACAATCATAATCCTTGATTAATTCCAGCCATCTCCTCTATCTCACGTTTAACTCTTTCTGAGTGAATATATACTTTAATCTTTTGTCATCAGTATATATTTCATACTTTACTCCATAGAAATGATGCCTCCAAATTTTTAAAGCGAAAACAACAGCAGCTAATCCCAAATCATGTGTAGGGTAATTTACCTCATGATTTTTCAACTGCCGTGAAGCATAAGCAATTACCTGATCATTTTGCATTAGGACACAACCAAGTCCTTTCAATGAAGCGTCACGGTATATAAGAAACTCACCATTCGTGGAAGGAAGTGCTAAAACTAGATCATTCACCAATCTTCTTTTCAAATCCTGAAAATAATCATCACATTCTTTAGTCTAGATAAACTTAACACCCCTCCGAGTTAGCTTAGTCATTGGACTAGATAACCGTGAGAAAGTTCTAACAAACCTTCAGTAATAGCCTACCAAACCAAGGAAACTAAGAATCTCTGTTACATTTGTGGGTCTTGGCCATTCTTCAACAACCTTTGTTTTTGCAGGATCAACGGTTATCCCATATTTAGAAACAATGTGACCAAGAAAGAAATTTTTTGCAAACAAAACACACACTTACTGAATTTCCCATACAATTTATTTTCTTTTAAGGTTTGAAAAAAAACCCTTAAATGTCTTTCATGCTCCTCTTTACTTTTAGAAAACACCAAAATATCATCAACGAAAACCACCAAAAAATTATCCAAGAACTCATGGAAAATTCTATTCATTAAGTCCATTAATACACCAAGTGCATTGGTTAGCCCAAAAGGCATTACTACAAATTCATAATGGCCATATCTTGTACGAAACATAGTCTTTAGAACATCTGCTTCCTTTACCTTCAGCTGATGGTACCCCAATCTTAGGACAATCTTTTAAAAATACTGATCTCCCTGGAGCTGATCAAACAAATCATCGATATGAGTCAAAGGATATTTGTTCTTAACAGTGATGTTATTCAAGGCTCTATAATCAATGGAATGTTTCATAGAACCATCTTTCTTTTTAACAAATAAAATAGGGGCACCCCATGGTGACGTGCTAGGTTGAATGAATCATTTCTCTAATAAATCTTTCAATTGATCCTTCAACTCTAAAAGTTCAGTTTGGTCCATTCGATAAGGGGGTTTCGAAATTGGCTTAGCATGAGAAACTATGTCAACATTAAATTCAACTTCCTGATCTGGTATTATTCCATACAACTCATTAGGAAAAATATCAGGATACTCATTTACCACTGGCACATCATTAATCTGAGTAGTTCCTTTATTTTCAATGATGTGTAAGGTAACATTCATTTCCATCTTTTAAAAGATTCTCAGCCTATTGATATGTTATCAACAGTAAGTGTTCATTCTTGTACACAAACTGAAAGTATTTCTGAAAAGAAACTTCTTTAGCTCTATAGTCAATCTTAGCATGGTAAATAGAGAGCCAATCCATACCCAGGATAACATCAAACTCTACTAGAGGTAGAACAATAATGTTTGCAAGTAGGTTCTTTCCACAGATAAGGATATGAAGATTCGTATAAATTCATTTTTCCTCAACATTTCCCCCAGGTGTTTTTACCAAAAGTTCAGGAGTCATTTCTTGAGATGGTATTCCCATTTTACTAGAAAAGGTTTCAGAGACGAAAGAATGTGTAGACCCTGAATCAAACAACACACTAGCATAATTTGAAAAAACAAACAAAGTACCTAATACAACTTCATTTGATGGTACGACATCTGCTGAAGTAGTTGCAAAGGATTTCACCACCCCTTTCTGCTTGTAGTCTAACTGTTTCCCGTCACTCAATATCTTTTTCGGACACTCGTTTGCATAGTGACCCATCTCATTTCACTTAAATCATTTCACTAACTATAAATCAAATTTGGTCTTACCATCACCCTGCTCCTTCTCAGTGCAATCACGAGCCTTATGTCCCATCTTACAACATCGATAGCACTTTACAAGATTCAGAAGACATTCCCCAGCATGTCTTTTACCACATTTATCACAAACGGGAAACTTAGTTTTCTTACCATCAGGCTTTTTTGAAGAATTCATCCCATTCTCCTGCCACCTTGGTCTCTTCTTCTACTGGTTGTTATAGAACACTTGATCATCGGCAAACTCCATTTCCACCTTCTCAGCACATTGAACATGCTTTTAATAACTTTTAAACTCACGAAAAGCTAATGCCCTTCGATATTTTGGATTTAATCATGAGTAAAAACGATTGATTTTACTATCAAGGTCTCGGATAAAATTTGGAGTATACCTTGCCAATCGAGTGAACCTTTCTTCATAGGCAGCCACTGAGTCTTCCTCTTGCCTCAATTCCAAGAATTTATTTTCCATCCTAAGTCGAACAGCCTTAGGAAAATACTTCTCATGAAACAAACCTTTAAATTAATCCCAGTCAAGAGCATAAATCTCATCGGCGTCCCTGATATTTTTAACCATCGACCACCACTAATCTACTTCACCCTCCAAATGGTAAATAGCAAGACTAAACTTTTGATTGTCTGAACACCCCATGACATCGAAAATATCCTCTACTGCTTTAATCCACCATTTAACTAACACAGGGTCAGATGATCCTCTCAATGATGGGGGATGTTGCCTCATGAAATGTTCCACCACTGACATGTTCCTCTAGGGTTGATCTGGCTGATCTCGTGCATGGATACCACCACCATTTATCGCTTGAGTCATATATGCCATTACTGCAAAAATCTGTTCAGTTCCAATTCCAACCATCTCAGGATGCTGATTCGGAAGGTTATTTCCTTCTGTATGCCTTCTTAGCACTGCTTCCCTGTTACCTCTTTAGAAAACCATTATGAAGAAACATGTCTTAGATGAAGAGACATGGTAATCTTCAAATGGTATATCATTTCAATTTGACCATAAAAAATATTTTTGGATAATCATTTAATAAAATTCTAACTTCTAAAGTTATCTAAACCGACCTTTGATACCAACTATAAGGCCCCAGCCTTAAACCTTACTTAATCTTGAGTTATTACAAGATTACACATTGAGGATCATTTCGAGTTTAGAGTTTTAGAGATTTAGATCAAAAAACTTGCATTACATTCCACATTTAAACAAAGAGGTTACATAAAGATAGTATTCATTTTTTCACATCAATGGAACATATTTAAAATAAAACATGGATTCTTACTTGACACTTCCTTGACACTATCATCATATCATGTACCTTTCCCTTGACCTGTGAAAAACATTTCAAAAAAAAAACTTGGTATGAGAATAAAAAGCTCAGTATGGGTTATACAAGTATGGAAAGGAAACATGAGTTCATATATTCATAACAATGAAATCATACTTTACCCATAAAACATAATAACTTTAATATACATCATCAAATCATGAATAAATCATAGAAATCATAAGACATAAAGGTAACTTGAGGCATTCATAACATTCTTACGTAGGGAGTAACCCTCTTGGTTACATTTGGAATACCCATCACAGTATATTCCCTAAATATCTTCGAAGAAACCTTAATGTTTTACTCCTTCATGTTACCCAATGCATTAGAGATCTATATCGGGCTCACCCGCCCTTAGTTTATCATGGAGCCACCCGTCTTCATAATAATGCCCAAGAACCTCAACAGAATCGTATCACATAAAACATGCATAAAGGAAACATAACATTTCCACCTTTCAATAACAAGATATCAATACAACACAAGGATATAAAAACATTATGAAAACCATTTTCAATACCAAAATAAATGAAAAGTAAAACATGGTATTTATTTTTCTTTTAAAAAGAGGTATGGCTTGTAGAGGAAGATGAAACTCAAATAATGGTCACAGTGGCAGAGAAGTCGTTGTTGCCGCATACATACAACAAAAACATTCCCTTTTGTCTTTTATTAAACGCTTTGTATAAAAAATATTCCTTTTGAAAAAGCGTAAAATTCAAAGGGGTTTATACACCGTATAAAAGAAGGTTGTGTATAAAACAAAATATGCCTCAATGAAAGGAGATTGAGACGAAGTCCCATACCTCGGGTCCGACTTGACTTGGTTGTTATTTAATCTCCTGAATAATAAATTTGAGTTAATTTCTACTTGTTTAAGAACCTTTTTCATGTTCATTATTCCTTTTATATCACTTATTTCCATGTCATGAACACTATGTAATTATTTTTGTTAATAAGGGTCATTTTTACGATCATTGGTACTTGAGTCAGAAATAAACCCTTTATAATTAGAAGTTGTTCACGGATCCATTATATCCAGAATTTTATTCAGGATGTAGATATCATATATATCATATATATCCAGTACATACATGCATTTATAATATTACATAACATTTAGAGGTAAGAAATGAAATGCATCGTTCATGGAGACGGTAAGCCGTACGTACGCATGAATGCTGCTTCCATTTCTATTTCGTATTTTATGAAATGGAATCATAATGATATAAAGGTATATTATAATTCCAGTATAATATCTTATATAATATCAGAACTCCATCCTATATATGTCCCACACATGGTATTAACGAATCAAATCACTTTGAGGGGGCGGTAGTCCACACTTCCTTAAATGAAGATATCGTGTTTACCCATAATGGAAACCATAAAGTTATGACCAAAATGAAAAATATAGAAGCTTAAGGAAAACATAAACATATTATATATCATATATAAATATAGTTTCCTCTTAATGGCCACCTTTGAAGGTGTTGAATGAATGTTGAACAATCATCGTTTTGGGAGGCAGAACTCCGCTATCCACGGAAACAGTATGATTTTTAATCATTAGATGTAGGTGTATGTAAGTGTAGCTCGAATCCTTCTTATAAAAACATCCTAGTATATTTAAGATACTGTTTTTGTTACAAAAAAAATTAATAAAAAGAGTTTAGGGGGTTGGAGAATCAAAAAAAAAGAACACAAGTGAAGACATTACCTTAAAATCAGGTAACTCCCATAGGTTTGAGATCAAAAGATTCCTTGGGAAAGACTTCTGCCCAAAGGGAGGCTTCAAGGAGTAAGATAGGGAAGTTTAGAGACAAAATGGGTATGGGTTGGCCAAGCCCAAAGCTTTGTATGTCTGGGTAAGGAGGTAGAGGTGGGGTCCCTTTATAAGAGGAGAGGAGGGGCACTTTTGGAAAGTAAAGAAATGTTACTTTATTTTAAAATGAGTTTCAGATTAAAATGGTCCCACATTGATATAATTCGAGGGTAAGGTGATAAGGGTTCTAAATACACCCATCCAATAGGTTTTGGACATGTGTAGGTCATAGATTTTACATTATCATTTCATTTTATTTAAATCATTTATTAATGAGGTAATCGATGCATCGTCATGATGTCATAAATAATTTAATTTATTTAAAGTCTAAAAATTATAAAACATAGAATATGATTTAGTAAATATTTTTAGATTTATAATGAATATTTATAGTAAAAAATATGACTTGTATAACCTAATATAAAAATTGTTTTAGTAGAACATCTCATGTTTGTCTCATTTTTACTTTTACATTAAATAAAAAGTTATTTATGTCATTTCCCAACCAAAGTGGCTCCATGGGGTCCCCAAATTGACCCATGGATTGTATAGGTCGGCTATTACACATCCAATGAGGGTAGGACATGTGTCAAGCTCATCTCATATTGTTAAAACTTTATTTTTACCTTAAACTACACTAATTACCTCTAATCGCGATTAAGAACTTAAAATGTTACTATTCACCAAAAAAATTTAATCTCATTGAAACACGTTTTACTTCTTAATGATAACCATGTATATCAGATTTTTGAAAATCAAATCACAGAAGTGGAAAAGTTTCATTTAAACGAAAAATTAGTTTCTTTAACTACCACTTAGTGGTTTCACTATTCATCAAAAATTGAAGTTTTTCAGAAAAATACCAGAACATCACCCTAAACTATATTTGATATTCCGAATTCAAAAATGATGTCTATTTTGAAAAATTCAAATCATATAAGTTACATTAATTAATTTAATAATCAATTCCCGTTTTCATGACAAATAGTGTGTTTTTATGAAACAATAAGTATCAAAAGATTGACACTAGTTTAAGTCCAATTTCAAAGTGAAATTAATTCCAATGACAAATATTGTATTAAATGGTAAAAATATATTCTAATTTCACTTCAAAACCAATTCAAAAGATAATCTAATCATATAAATAAATTAGATTAAAAAGAGGTTTTGAATTAAAATACAACATTTTCACTATTCATTAAAAAATGAACTTTATCAGAAAAATACCAAAAATTCACACAAAGTAAATTTTGATGTCCCAATCATAAATAATAAGTTTATTTTGAAAAACATAGATTATAAAATTGACAAAAGATAGATTTAAAAATGGTTTTCCATCAAAAGGTAGTAAAACAATCTTTTAAAAATATTAGTGTATTCCATGCTTAAGATTGGATTTATTATCATTTTAAGCCTCTAAAACACTATCTAATTCATTAATAGACATAGATAAAAATATTTATTATTCATTACATACATGGGATGTTACAAAAATCATCATTAGTTTCAGTATCACTACATTTTACATCTCAACATTGAATGGTTGGTTTAGAAAAAAAATTACAGATCTCCTCACTTCTACTCCAGGAACTCCTATTTATTGATTCATTAAACATTATTTTATACAATAACTTCCATGTACTATTTCTATATATATATATTCCTAATCAATGATTAAATTAATTTTTTTCAACACACTAATTTTCAATTTCCTTGATATTTCTATATTATGTAATGGTGATAGTGTTATAATGTAATATCATTTTCAATATACATGCATTGGTATATTATAAGATGTACTGAGCAATATTAAATAAAACATCATGAATGTGGGACCATTTTTCAGTCACAATACTCATGAAAATATCATAAACAAATAGATGTTGGTTGTTCTCCCACGTTACTATACAATGTTCCAAGAATTTCCATTTCTTATTCAAATAGAAATATCAAAATAAACCCTTGGGAAAGTACCAACTTTGACACCCATCCGAGTATAATCAACAAAATTTATTATTTATTATTGTATTACCCAATATGAGTTTATTTTTCAATTTACAATTTTATTCCTAAACATTATTTCTTCAAAATTCTTGAAGCATAAGCGAAAATATTTGGCTCAATAACACTATATTATTTATCCTCCCAATAAATTAAAAAAAATTAATGTAAAATATATATCACATTATTATTTCCATGTGATTTCATTAACTTAAAAATTGAAAATATATGTCTCATTTAAAAATCCACATCAAACATTAACACCAACATTTTTTCATTTTAGGATCCATAAAATTAATTTTTTTATGAATTATATGGTTCTTAATGTTATTAAAATCCTGGAATATTTATACTACTGGAATAATATCTTATTTATGATTTTTTATCCTTTTAATAACTTCTCTTACATCCTCTTGTTTTATTCTATAGAAAATTAAAATACTAAAAACATAGAATATTTTTATGATATATTGATCCTAATAGCCTAATCATAATTGGTGGATTTATTCTTATTAACATCCATACCTACAGTGGTCTTGATTTCAAATAGATAAAACACATAACTTTGTATTTTTTTACATCTTTACATGAATGAATTAATAACCCTTATAGTCCTATCCATCCATGTAAAATACATCCTTACTACTAAGAAAATGATTCATATATGGGGTTCATAAATACAAATCCAAGATGACCCTAATGTTTTTATCCTTATACTCATGAAGAATCATCATTGTGGTTTCAATATTTCCACTCTGACAATTTTGAACCCTATTATAATAATCTATTGTAATTTTTAATCATGTATAAACACCTCAAAAAATTATCAAAATTTCTCAATAACCACTAATGATTCTTTTAATCATTGAAAAAAATATATAAAAAAATTTACAAGGTATATTCCATCTCCCTCTTTTGGGTTTTATAGAAAATTCTTCCAACTCTTCCAAAATCCCATAGCTCTATTTTTGATATCATTTAATCTCATTAGAATCATAAAATCATATACAGAGAGTAATGACAAGGGTTTTAAAAAACAATGAAAAATATGCTATTGTTCTTAAGAGAGTATCATCCCTCTCTGTTAAAAAAATGTTTCCAAGTTACTTATATTATGTCCCCATAAATTCAACATAGAATTTCTCTATTTTTTATAACCACAAATTTAATGAACTAAATTAATTTCATACCTATATTTTAACAACCTTATATTCATTTTAATAAATAAGTATGAGTTTTGTCACTTTTCTTTATCACCCATCAATAGAACAACCCAAATCCTTAGGAGGGTGCGGTTCCACACATATTGTATTTTATAGGGTTAGGTTGAACATCATATTTCCACATTAACTCAATGATCATAATCTTTATAAATTCAATAGTGAAAATACTGGTAACTTGTTCCTTGGTTCAATCAATCTCAAGATTAAAATAAATGAATTCCACCTACTCATTTATTATATTCTATCAATGATCAGTGTGATTTGATGTAGAGTATTGACCTAGGTTCTCCAAAAGATACTTAGAACATTAATTGTTATATGAAAATAATTGTGGATTTATAAACTGAACTCATATGTAAACTATTTAAAACTACATCCATATCTTCTTCGTACAAGCATGTGTGCTAAAGATGTACTTAGATTCAACTATACATAATGCTATTGAATAGTTTGTCTTGTAATGTAAGGTCACAAAAATTTAGCCAAAGAAGATTGTTCACAAGAAATATACATCAAATTAATAAAATCTTCAACCAATTCACCATCTATAAACCACGAAAATGATATACATGGACTAGATATGTATATATAAGGTAGTATATCATACTGTTTCCGAAATATCACAGGATTGTCTTAACTTATAATATGTGGGACTCATTAAAACATCAATGAAATAAAATGACATACATATCCTTTAATAATGGTAGAGGAGGGCGCTCTCTACAGAGAGTGCTCTCCACACTCATCTTCTCTGTTCATTTAGGGTTTCAGAGCCCATCCTCCACTTCTCCCTTTCACTCTTAGCTCCACCTCTCGGCTCTCAGATTCTATTTTTCCTCTCCCCTACTTCACATTGTTCTTACTGCGGTTCTAGTTATTCTTACAAAGGTATTTGTTTTGGACACCCTATGTCACCTTAATCTACTCTAGTCTTAGGTTACTTTGTGCCTATCTAGGTCAGGGATGGTATAATGTTAACCTAGATACTTTGGGATTGTGGTATGGTGGACGTCAGGATTGTAGACAATACTAGAGTTGACCTCTCATTCTCAGCCGCCCAAACTACTCTGATATAGGGTTCCACCTCTACTCTCCCGGTTAGAGGCTGAGTGATGGGTACATAAGATTTTGGGCTATACAGTTTGCGGTCTTCATGTTTTCTTTTAGGTTTGCATCCCCGTCCTTGTTTACGGTCTCATTACCGACCTTCATCAAGGTTTTATTCGATTTTGTGTTTCAATTTTTGGTTTTCCTTTGTGACGGAAGTTTATTTTCATCAGTGGTCACATTTTTCTGGTGACGCTGGTGGACTTGGAGATTAGGATCCGGTGATGTTGTTGACACAGGTGGTGTTCAACGGTGTAGCAACTTATATGTCATCTCCAAAAATGGTGATCCTTGTGATCATGCGACGACAATGATGACGACCTGTTTCGGGGTCGAAGATGTCTTGTACAGGTGGAGACTTCTAATTTCAGTGGCCTATGACGGGTTCATCTTATGTGGTGATGACTGGTATCGGGACTTGGACAATGGTGGAGATGATTATGATGTTACGACAACAGACTCGGGTGAGATAACTCACAGGCATTTGTGTATGAAGTGACGATGGGGCTTTGAGGTGACTAGGTGCGTGAATCAAGGACCAAGTGATGTTAGGTGGCATGTGGACCAAGATAGAATGATGAAGTTTGAATTTTGAAATTTTTCATGTAAGAAGATATTTGAACATTGGAATTATAGTGGGCAGAAATCTAATATTGGATGGATTTTGCGGTTAACTTGGTTTGATTTGTAAATGGTTCACACTAACCCTTAAAAGTGTTATTAGAAAATAAAAAATTATGGATTGGAATTGAAATCTAGCACACAATTTAATAAAAAATCAGGTTTTGAAATTATTTGGAAGAGAATTGTACCAATTATTTTTCTATAATCCAACTAATTCACACATCTTTTAGTCTCATCTTTGATAAACATAGTTCCAGAAACTATAATAGTATAAATACCCATTTATTCCTCAATTCCAAACATCTTATGAAATTATATATTGTATTTTTCATGGGATATGAGAATATAATCATCACCTTTAATGTTTTTATGTCCTAAGCAATATAACATTTCACATAACATATATATCTCAAAATGTATAATAATCTCCTCAGTAGACTTATCACAATGATTATATTTGTCACCTAATAAAGTTATTTCATATTAATATAATATGACAACAAGAAACCTTATGTTACAGTCTTTCAAATTTAGATTAGTATTAACATTTCTTTTTTAAATATAAATTCTATAAGAGAATCTTTCCAACTTGGAAAACTAAACTATTTGTTACTAATTTATGAGTAATAAATCCTTATTACTTTTTAACCCATTCACACATATTTATTATGATTACAATACTCATGTTATCAAATATAAACCTATTTTTAAACATCAACATTAATAAAGGAATATTTTTCAACCTCTTAATAAATATTTTAATCTTTTGGATGTGCGACTTCCAAGAACATATGAATAATCTCATGTTATTCCACTGGTATAATGGATTATCAATATCCATGCCCGTTTATATTATAAATATCCCATGAAAACTAACCATTCTTTATTACTTATGACTTCACCTTTCACATTGATATTATTTCTTAAAAGAAAATTGGTAAAAATTATTTTTTTTTATTTCAAGCTATGTTACTAACTCTCAAGTGGAATTCTTCTCAATTTTATAATGTTTGTCATTCATATATGTTTTCACCCATTATGATCAATGGAATCAAAAATAGTGTGATGTTAAACATGACCTAAAAGTGAACTTTGATTTTTAACCACTACATTTTTTAGGTATTAACAGGTGTATCCTGGTTATTAATAATATTTTCTAAACTGATATTTTTATCATATTTTGATACCTATGGATGTGATAAAAATCTTATTCTCCATAAATGGTAACATATTAGTCAATATTAACAATAACATGCTAATTTTAATAATTCTACAAAACCAGTTTTTCTTCAATCGTCAAGTCTCATGATTTGGTAGTTTCAATTTAAACCTATATAAATTAAATAAATTACTACTGATTTTAAATAAATTTAAAATCTAAATAATCTACCTGTTTTTGTTGATGTTTTATCCAGAATTTATACACACTAACATTTGAGCACTAGCCTAAATTTTATAATATTTAGATCCTTCATTAAACATTCCATGATTTTGTTTATTTATCATTATATAACAAAGGATTCCAAATATTTTTAAGTATTTAAATGTTAATATTTTTGGTACCACATATCATATATTATGGTGTATATTTGTTCTAAAAATTCCGATAAAAAATAATATCAATTAAAATAAACACTCTCAGATAGAAATTATGAAATCTTGTTTTTGGGTAGCATAGTTCTTCCTGTGTCCACAATGATAATATATTTTCTTTTAAGAACACAATTTTATTATTGATTATATACTATTTTCTATTGATGATTTATTAGATAATTTTCAATACAGATCTCAAAAGCAATGGATGTTTATTTTTTTCTATTATCACTCCTCTAATTATTAAAAATTACTCCACATTCATTCTTAAGATGTCTGCAAAAAATATTAAACCTTTTAAGAGAATGTTATTAGTGCGACATAAAGAGATAGTTAACTATCTAGGCATATTCATCAATGGATGTAATGATGTAAAGATCAATTTTGAATGAAATATGTTCATTGGAAAACAAACATCTAAATATATATATATGTAATTATGTTATAATATAATTAATATCTACTGTTTTATATTTCCCTTAAACCATCTACCCTTTTTAAAATGTTTCAAAAACTATCTCTCTAACACATTTTAGTTTGGTATGGTCCTTCCTCAAATCATGTTTTTATATCATGCTAATGTATTTCTAGACAATATTTTTATTCCCTCTATTCTATAAATCATTGTCATCCATTGGATTCAAATCTCCGGAATTGGATGGGTCCTTATTTTGAAACATGTACCAAATTTTTCATTCACCAATTGTATTGAGTATTCCATCATTGAAACGATTTCTAAAGAATTTGAAAAATTACCCCATTTCCATCATAAAACAATTTTATAACACTAAATTTTTTTTTTTTTGTATTTAAAAAAGTGAAATTTGTATTTGATCCCTTTTGAATCAATAACTTTATTTCTAACCCCATAGATTCCAAATGATCTATCATTATCAAATATAATTTATCCTCATTCATCATCATTCATGTATTTTAAGATTTTTGAATATTTATTCATATTGGAAGAACAACCACCATTAAGTATCCTTGTTATTTCTCTCTTAGATGAATTTAATTGTATTTAATAATAAATAAATTTACTTTTGAATTATTCTTCCAAAATAATTTACCATTTTCTTTATAGGAAAACTATCGATGGATATTTTTCAAACACTACTTTGTACATTACCCTAGTCTATCATGTCATCCATAAAAATACTTTAATATTTCATACATGTTCTGTATAGACAGAATTCATAAAAAGTTGTTCACGTCCTTTTTGTTTTGAGACTCATTCTTTCTCACATCCGAGTTTTTCCCAGTTGACTGTTTCCTTATTCAAGGTAATGAAATATTGTACCATCATCAATAATATTTTTAGAAAATAATTACATAGAACCATGAATAACCACTAAATAATAACATTTTATTAAATATATTTCTTTGTCTATAAAAGTTTACTTTATATTCTTGTATTTTTTTGAAAAGAATTGAAATGATTTTTCATATTCTATTAGAGGTTGATTTTTCCTCCATTATTCATTATTAACTATATTTAAAAGTTATGCTCTTATCATGCTTTCTTCCCTAGCCTTTTAAATATATTGAAATAGGGCCCGACCAATTAGGAAAATATATTCAACTTTTGGAGTAATTTTATTTATAGGTTTTGTATAAATTGAGGTTCTAGAAATCTAATAATATTTTAGATTATTTACAATTAAATTTTATAAATTTTTTATGTCTTATTTGACCCGTTATAACTATTTTTCAGCTGTATGGAATCCTAATTACATCTTTCACATTTTTTCCTCTTTTATCATGATTTTTTTATTCATGAAACATAGTTATATATTAATGCTCAGTAGTCTCCATCAGTAATTTCTGGATCGATTCTATGATAATTTATTCTCTTATAAGAGATTAATTATTTTCAATAAAATTATTCTAATTAACTTCTTCATAATTATAACTTCTATATTTTTCTTTGTGTTTTTCTCAATACAATCCTCTAACTCAAATATGAGTAGATCCTACATTTAAGTCTCCTAACGACCATCCTCATCACCGATTATTGAAGTTTCTTAATATTACATATTATTAATAAATTTTATAAAAAAATGGGGTTTTGAATTTAGATTAGATTCTAGAGTAAGTGTCTTCTTCTTTCACATCACTCACCAAATTTAATCTCCCCTTTCTTGATTTATTTTATTTGCTCCACAAAAATATTGCACTATTTTTGAGATCTATTCAAATTTAAAATTTTTAATTTTTCATCATGGTATTAAATATAAAATTAAAAGTTTTTATTATTTTTACATTTTACTGTAAATTGTTTAATTCTCTTATTCTTGAATCATTCTAGGTGAACATTTTCATTGTATTCTTCCTTACCTTCTCTAAAAATTCTAATGATAAGATACCTAATTCTATTATTTTCATTATCTATATCATCATCCTCATAATAAATAAAATTTTTAGGTTCATATTAAATTATTCTCACCTTCTTTAGGGATTTAAAATCTCATACATATATTATTTTCTTCTCAATGTAATGTTTCTCCCTCATTTCATAGTGAAGCAATATATTTTGAAACTAATCCTAAGATATATCTTCTATTTCTATAAGATTATAATTTTTTTGATCATAATGGTTATTAATATTTCTCTTGAGTTTATTCACAATATTTATTCCATTCATCTTCTTAATAAAACTTTAATGTTTATCTTAAAATCTCATTAACTTTAAAGAAGTATTTATAAATGGATTCGTCATTATCCATCATTATATATTCAAACATTATTCTCCTAATTTTTATCTTGTATTTTATCACTTTTAAATTTCCTTCATTAACTACATTAATGTTTTCCCAAATATCATTAACATTATATAAACCCACAAAATTAGTAAATAACTTCTCAAATAGTGACATAAATATTATATTCCTAAATTTTCCAAAAATTATTTTTATGTAAACCAATTTTATATTTATTAAAAAAACAGGGATTAGTTTGGAGGAGGATAAAAAACCTATACCATTAAGGTGGTTGAAAAAAACACACCAATAGAATCAGCATAAGGGTATCTTTTTCAGGATAAAGTGTGGATTTCAATGAATGAAATGATTTCCACATCTCTATTAAACTAACAATTGAGGGAAAATGTTTTATCCAACAAGATTACTTCTCCAAATATATTATTCATACTCGTAACACTTCCATTATACTCATCATTCATTTTATAATGAAATTCCATTTGATCATTCCATTGAATTGGAATAAATCCCATTGTGGTTGGAATAATAACTTCAAGTCTCAATGAAAACACATATGGAGGAATTGTATTTTTATACCCATGTAAATTATTTCCATAAAACATATTTACACATATACTAGAATACATATCACTCTCTTAGGTAGTATTAAATGAAGTAATACATTCATTTTGGTTTCTAGTATTTTCTTCTGAAGGCTTTGAACATTTATATTTTATGTATTTTTATGGAGATTCCAGACCAAAGAATGGGATTGGGGGCAGCCTCAAGATAATTTTTTGACCCCCCCCCCACACACACATTTAGAAAAAAAGGTACTTGCAGCTACCTTGTGTAATACCATTGGATACCTATTGGAACCCAAAATAACTAAAAAAATAAATATTAGTGGTGGGTCCCATATGACTTAATTTTACTAATAAATGATTTATTTGACCCAAACCACATATGTACTGATATTAATTCCATGGGAGGATATAAATACATACTAAATATTCTTATAATCTGAGAATAATGTAATGATTTATTATAGATCCTATATTTTATCACTTTTCTCACATTTTCTTATTATGTCAAATTTTTCTCTCATACCCCAACACATTAATTATTTATATATAGTTTTGTGGTAAAAAGTTTACTTTGTTAGGACTTATCATATTAGGTCACTGAATCTTTCTTTTAATGAGTTCTCACTACCATTGACTTTATGGGGTATAAGTAATCACTACCATTAAAGTGATGGGAGTTGGTTTTATTTCTACAATGACTAACATAATAGATATGCTTTCTAATTCATTATATGAACCACTAAATACCTTGGTTTTAGTTTATGTAATCAAATTAATTTCTATAAAAATTAAAAAGATAAGTTTTTTGTTTCATTCCACAATAATAATAAATAATATTTTAAAATAAAACCTCTAAAGTATACATTAGGTAATGATATATGGGAATCCCTTTGGGGATTATCTCCAAACACATTAATAAATTTTTCTTTATATTTATTTTATTTTCACATCACTCACTCAATTATTTCATTTATATCTCATAAAATTCTAATTATTTTTCTTAACTATATATATTTCATAAACTATTTAAAATTCATCGAAATTTTGTTTAAACATCTATGATGTTTTAAATGAATATTCACTCACCACTTTCTATATTTTATACGAAAAAAAGTGGTATCAGATCGAACCATGACTTCAAAAACATAACTAGTTTCCACAAATAATAAATTAAAAAACGGCCTCAGCCATGAATTCCCATGGTATTTTGTAATTACACTCTATTATATGATCGCTAGAATCTGATGTATCTGACTCTAGTAATTAAAAAAAATTAATTTATACATTTCATATAAATATAATATAACCTATGCGGATAATATTCACCCATAGATATATCCCTAACAAAATGTCAGAGGAAAATGGACTCCTAATGATAAATATGGATTTGAACTTGATAGGAAATCCATGTAACTCCCCGACCCCAATTACTGAGAGTTGGTGCATTATTACGTAACATTGGCCTGATCAAAAAAGAAAAAATCTCGAAAGAATGATTAGTTTAGTATCTTTGGAATCACTAGATACATTCATACAGTTTACATTACATCATAAAGTGAAAAACTAAAATAACATAGTCTCCATAGTCCACACTCATATCCCCTACAGACTATCCCTGCAGGTCAGTCATAAAATATTTCTTCACATCTTGGAAAAAATGAAACATAGAAAGGGCTGAGCTCAGATGCTCAGTAAGGATAACATTATAGCATAATCTTTCATATATAAGCATAATCATTTGAGGAAATTTAAAACTAAAAAAGAATTTAAACCTTGAACATGACAATAAAATGGCAAAGATAAAACAAAATAATTCCATTTACTTATTCACATGGATATTCTACTAGTCGAATAATCGCATGCAATATCACTGACCACTTTTATAATGATGGAAATGCATAATTCCGAACTTTAATTTCTATGTCTAGGCCTCATTTTAAAACCTAAGGGATAATTGTAACCGGAACCCAACCAAGAGAGCATATGTAACCAGACTCTATCCCAAAGAGCCTATATAACCGGACTCCAACATGGGGATCCTCTATAGATGGACTCCAACCCTGAGTGCCTCTAATAACCGAACACCAACCTGGAGTGCCTCTAATAACCGAAAACCAACCCGAAGTCCCTATAATTACCAGGCACCAACCCAGAGGGTCCTCTGTAACCAGACCCCAACTCAGAGGGCTTACTTTTACCGATCCCCATCCCAGAACATACTAGTCCAACACATTCATCTTATGAAGAGGATGAAATATAAATAAACATTCGTATTAAAACTAGCATGCCAAAACATTAATCATAAACCATTAATGGAATAAAAATAACTCATCCTTAGTAAAAGATATAAAAAAACCTTAAATAAAATATGGATTATTTGTATCATAATAATTCAACTTCAAACAAGTGTAAAATTTATCAATGGATGTTGACATAGATGAAATCAAAAATATTTGAGAGAAATATCTCTTTTTTAAATCAATTAAATGTCACATAATTATAAAAAAACATTTACATTGAAAATATAATTATTATATTGTAAGGTATGTTTCAAAGATTTTATAAAGGCAGAAAATTTCTGCACCAGTCGTATAAGTTAATAAAAGACATTGTTACCTTAATTCTGTCAAAATGGTTAAAAAGGACCTTGTTTGGAAAACGACGGAAAAATTCATTTATAAACATCATATAAAAAGTCATAAAAGGATATAAATTACTTTAACCCATATTCTATAAAATATTAATAATGTTTTTAAATACATTTTTAAGAAACATGGATGTGGATGATAAAGAGGTCCCTGTAGATAATTATGTATAAACAACCTCAGATAATGAAGAGATTGTGAAATTAACCTTTACAAATTTGGTAACTTACAAAACATACACCCCATGAAAGAGGTATCATACAATGAATATAAAAATACACAAAATTTAATGTGTATTATATAAAGAATACAATTATGGGCAGTACATACACCACACAAAAGGTAATAGTGGCAATATGGAATGAATCTCACGGAAATAAGGAGTGAGATGAAAACCCCTTACCTTGTACTTTTCCTTGGTTTATGGTAGTCTAACCACCTGTATAATTGTTAAATAATTTTTATTAAATTATAAACTAATCATATACATTTATATGATATCATATATGATCTGTTAACATTTCCTTGTTAATAATATCTTAGTATTATTGTTGTTTCAGGTGTTAACATACTCGTTTTCTTTTATATGTTTTGTTACATAAGCCATGTTTTTTATGGATAGGTTGTATATTATTCATATACAGAATGATATCAAGTCCTTAAACATTGTTTTTAATCATCAACTGAGAATTATACTTGAAATGATACGATGGGGAATGAATCTCATCGCGTTCGTGGAGATGGTAGTCTGCACGTACGCACGAGCGACAATATCACTCTTTTGATATTAAAATAATATATAATTGGATAGTATATAATATATACAGAATCATTATCATGTTATATTTATTATTTTCATGAATTACACATCATTATTATACCCACCCATATAATAATGTTTTGAATGACAATTACACCACGACGTGGAGACGGTAAGCCGTACGTACACACTCATGGTGCCATGTCATTCAAAGGATGGATAGAATACTGAATATGGTTGTATCATATTTATAATAACATCACAATATATATAGGATACATGAGTTATTATTTTAGAATGGGAATAACAAAGAAAGAGTAAGTTGAAGAAAAAAGGATCTTGAAATAGGGTGGTGAAAACATTACCTCTTCTCCGGGTTCTTCCTTTTGATTTGATAAAAAATGCTCCCTAGGTTGGCTTTCTGACAAACTAAGGCCTCTAGGTTGAAGTGAGGGAAGTTGAGAGGATATTTTGGAGGGTGGTGGCCGAGCCAAAAGGCTTTTAATATGTGAATTAATGAGAAGGGGGAGTGCCCTTTTATAAGAGGGATGAGGGGCACCTTTGGAAAAGCAAGAAATATTATTTTATAATAAATTCATATTCGGTTTTTAATGGCTAATAAGTAGATTATTAAAAGACTAATGTGGGGATGGGTCTAAATACTTTCAACCAATAGATTTCAGACAGGTCTGGGTCATTATATTAACCATATCTTTTAGTTTTAACTCTTAGTTAATTAGCTTGACATTTATCATGCCACTTTGTATTTTTATATTATATAGTTAATAAACATACTATATACATCCAAGAGTCCCCCAAGTGGTCCACTAATGATACAATTTTCATGATATAAGTCCTTTGGTGAACCTTATATTTTTAAGAATAGAATATCAATTAATAATATAATATTTGTTTTAAAAACTCATTTATGTCAATTTTGACACTATTCAATAATTGATTTTTGTTAAAGTCTTGAAAAATTTAATAATTCAAAGAAAATTTATTTAAGAAATCCTATAATGTCTTATTAAACAATAAAATTAATTTATGTCATCAAAACATTCAAATTATATTTATTTTAACATTTATAACACAAATTATTTGATTCATTCTTTAATAAGGAAACTACTGCATCATTATTGTGTCATAAATAATATTAATTATTAAATGTCTAAAAATTATAAATAAAAAACCATTCTGTATGAAATCATTTTATATTTATAATTAATATTTATAGTCTAAAATAAAACATATATAACCCTATGTAAAAATTGTTTTTCTAAAAGATATATGCTGGTGTCATTTTTGTATTTATTTTAACTTAATTAATGTGCAGGGTCATTATCACATAAAAGTGGCTCCATGGAGTCACAAAATCGACCCAAAGATGCCCATGGTCGGACATATATCAACCAATAATGTTAGGACACGTTTTAGAGTAATTTATTATTATTATAATCTTATTTGTTATACCATTATTTACTTGATTTACCCTTTAACCATGGTAAATAAAATATTTACCAAAGTAATTATTCAAAATGTATAAAAATAAATGATACCTATTTAAACAATTTGGAAATAATGATTCCAAATATGGAGTCCACTTTTCCAAATTCAAAACACAGAAAAGGAAAAAACTATTTTAAAATTAATTCCCGTTGTTAAAACAAAAAGCGTGTTTTTAAGAGATAATAACTATCAAAAGATTGACACTTGTTTATGTCCGGTTTAATTATAAAATTATGTCCAATGACCAAAATTGTATTAAATGGTAAAAATATATTCTAAAAGACATTTAAACCACTCAAATTCATAATTTATCACTGTTACTTATTTCGATTAAAAAAGTTGTTTTTAATTGAAATTTGGTAATTTTCATTATTCATCAAAATATAAAAGTTATCCGAAAAGCACAAAAATTTCACCCTAGGATAATTTCGATATTCTGAACCCAAAACTGAAGTCCATTTTGAAATATAAAATTTATAAAATTTCAAAATGTGGTTATTACTATTCATAACGGCTAGTTTGATTGGTTGTGGTGTGTGTTAGAACTTGAAGTTTCGTACAACACGAGCTACTGTATTATTCAAATAGAAGCGTAATGTGGAAGATTGGGGTGTTACAATCCATGAATTCACTACATCATAGACTAGATCGAAGTGAATTTATCTATGTTTCTATATCTTAAAATTCCCATGAAAATTATAAATTATTAGAGGTAACACATAAAGGTAGTGATAAAGTAAATTATATTGGGCTTGATATGTACCACATAGATTTTGAATGCTTTAGTAAGCATAAAAACAAGTATATAACTGAAATTATTATCCATTTCACTAATATATATAATGGAATAAATCCATTGGGTAATTTTTTATAATGAAATCTACTAGTGAAGATGATTATTTAAGTCTTTCTTTGTTATTTAGAACCAAATGATAAGGTAATACAAGAAGACTAGGACATAAAAAATATATCATTTGAAGAAATGATATGGTCCCTAATGACCAATAATAATTATATAAAAAGATAACCAAATAAAAAATCAATATTGGAAATGTTTAAGAATATAATTACTTTCAAAGATAAAATATTGATTCTTTAGGCAGTAAAGTATAAATTTATTATATTTCCATGAATACGAACACATTATTTTAGAATAAGAATTATACAATTTTGACATAATGGAGAAAAACCAATGTATACTGAAGGTATGATTATATTATTGGGAAAAAAATTATATAATGATCAAGTATCCCATTACCTAAGAGAAGAAAATTTAGAATAATGTATGAATCAAATACCTTTATGGGGTTGTCATGGATTGATAGTGATTCCCCCCCTCTCCCCATTTGATTATGGTGAGAGAAGATCCAAATTTCTCATGGTAAACATTGATTCAAGTTAATAGGTAAACTCTTACACTTATTCATTCTCTTCCTTCCATTTAAATTATGATGATCTATAATATTATGGGTATTTATTTAAATAAGGCTATCATGAGTTTATATAAACATTCAATGTGATTAAAAATAAATACAATTTTTTTATTAGTCATAAAGATTGTATTTTCGGTGATAATTAGAAATTACAATAATAAAAAGGCCAATTATTTCTCTCAAAAAATGATAAGGATTAAAATATAATTTTTTATGTTTTTAGAAATAAAAAGTAGTTAAAAAATTATTTTTATATTGTTAATGGAAAATGAATTTTTCCAAAAAACAAACCCAAAACTAAAAAATTATAAAATATGATAAAATATATAAAAATTATATTTCAATATGATTGTACAAAGAAAAAATATTTATTTTTATTTTGGGGTACCAATTTCATGTGTAATGAAATTTTGATCTTGGTTATTCTAAACAATCAAAAACCATTAAAATTTAAATGAAAACTTATTTTTATATTGGAATATGTCATTATAAATATGATAATTAATGTAGAATTATTGTAAAAAAATATTTTTGAATGAATCTAAAAACAAAATAATGAATTTTAAGTCTCTAATACATTCATATATCATAACATGTTTATTCTATAAATAAAGTAATAGCAATCATGTGCTCCAAAATCCATTTTTGAAATAATTTTGAATCAAAATGTTGAGTACCAAAATAATTAGTATATTAAATTATATTTAGTAGAAAAATTCCTCAATAGATGAACCTAATGTCTTATGTGGTACATAGAAAGTTGGTGCTCGAGGAATTTTCTAGTGAAACACCGTGTTCTGCATCCTTAAGGGGAATGATGGTAGGCATGTCACCATCAAAATTAAAAGAAGAAATAATATCATCAGAATATGAACCATTATTAATTTTTAAATGTTCTCTTAATAATGAAATTTTATATGATAAAGCTTTTTATCATAATTTACATTTATTGAGATAATTCTATGAAATTGTCTTTAAATAATCACTTGAAATTAATTATTGAATTTTTTTTTATTCCCATATAATGATTTTATTTTCATCATATAGATTTCGGAATGTTTATTCCATTAATTTTAAAATCCAAGAAAACCAAATATTTAATTTATTAATTATATATGATAGTGATTAATGGTTATTTCATATATTCCTTAGTCATTATAGCACACACTCACTAGTGAAACCTAACAAGAAATAACTAGTTTAATATGTATCAAAATTATATTTCAAAAATGTTATTGTGAGTGAATCTCACAAACCTTTTAAAAACCTAAGTTCTGCATTAATACTAATAAAGATGATTCAAACCCTAAATCACATGACCTTATTCGCATATCTCTTTTGAACCCACACAAGTATCTAGTATTGGAGGTAAATATTAATCATTTATAATTATCGATGAATATAAGAGATATTCATGGTTTTATTTTTAGGCACTTAAAATTGAGGCTTGTAAAGTATTCATAAAATATAAATACTATCTTAGAAATTAAAAATGGTATATGATCATTTTCCTTCAATGGGATAATTATAAATATTTTAGAAATTATGATTATGATTTATTTTGGGGTTCACATGGTTATCGACATTCCTCTTCTTCTCTTTAATTTCCCTAAACAATGGGTTTGTTGAATGATAAAATTGATATTTTGTTGAAAATTTTCAAACTCTGCTTAATTAATTTTGGATCCCACAATATTGTATAGTTGAGTTGGTAATTACCACTTGATATTCCATTTACTATGTACTAATAAGGACCATTTCTAAAATGTTATATTATGAGTTGTGGAAAGGTAAATTACCTAATGTTGGTTATTTTATGGTCATTGTTTGTAAATGATTTATTATTAATATAAATGTTAACCCACCAAATGTTTACTATAAATTAGAATAAGATGTATTTTCTGGGTATTATAATTTAGGTAATACTTATTAAACTTTCAATAAAAGGACCAAGACCATTAATGAGTCAATTCACATAAAATTGGTTTCATGAATTTTCAAAACAAAATCCTCAAATCGATGATGTTGAGAAAGAACTAGATAGTTTTAAATTGAAATATTGAAAAAATACCAATGAAATTGATGTTTCTAAAGAACCTGCCCTTTTAAAAAATTAATGGGATATATAATAATTCCATACACTTCAAAATTTTATTGATGATTTTCTAGTCGACACCCATACTTCGACGTTTTCATTAAATAATGTATATCATAGATCATTTTCTCAAACATATTACACCGACACCATATTGATTATATTAATGATAAAATTATGTTTTTCTTTATGCAATAGGAATTAAATAAATTGATTCGTAATAATTTTTTCAATCTTGTGGAAAGCATCAATAATATATCTATTCTTAGAACCAAATGGGTTATTAGAAATAATTTGGATGAGAAATGTAATATCACCTGTAATAGCCCCCAAATATTATATAATTTCTATAGACAAGAGGAAGGTATTGATTATAGTGATACTTTTCCCTCAATCTAATGTATTTAATCCATAAGTATCTTTTTTGAATTTTATGTCATTCAAATTTTCATATTTTATCAAATGGGTGTTAAAAGTTTATGTTAATTTTTTTTTGAAAAGGTATTTTAGGGACAACAACCTATTTTGAGGATTCAAAATTTGTGCATAATGTTTTAAATTTAACAACATAACATTATGGATTAAAACACACCCATTGGGTTTGTTATGAGATATTAACAATTTTCCTTTTAAAACTCATTTTTAAAACATAATGGACAAATCAACTTTTTTATAAACATATTTCTATTGGTATAAATATATTATTGAAAATTTCATTTTTTTTGTTTAAAAAATTAGTATATTTTTATTAAATTTTATAATTTAGTGATTAATGTATTGACAGTTGTTTTGGGAGAACTCAAATTATTTCTTGTTTTTCATATTTAACAAACTTTGGATAGATATTTTCATAGCCAATGAAAAAAATAACAATGACATTTTAATGAATTATGGTATAGTATATTTTAACTATATTAGTTATCCAATGATTACTTATTTTTATCATTCTTTGTATGAAAATTTTAATGTGGTGGATAATATTATTTAAATAGGTATGATTGACAGTATTTTTATTCTTATGGAGACCTAATTGATGTTCTGTTTATTGTATGTATTTGAACCAATTTTAAAGACAATCCAAAAGAATTTAATTTTAAATAAATATCAATAATATTTAATTATTTTAATATAAATTACAATATTGATTGATTTTATCCAAATTAATTGTCCTTTGAACTTTTTGTGTTTTTCCACTTCAAATTTTGGTGCGTAACAAATCGAAAAACAAGATTATAAATGGGAATTTCTATATATATAGAAATTCCTTTATACCATGGAATAGTAATAAGTAATTTTTTGTTTATATATCTATGGATAAAGTACAATATATTTTCTCCCGTATTTTATTCTCCCAAATCAATTGGATGAAACATATTTTCCATGATAAAGGATTAAATTTTTATCTTGTTCCAATTAATTGTGAAAAAATAGTTCAATTTCTATTTTTAAAAAACCAACACAACACTATCACACCAATAAAATTAATCATAGGAACCCTTTTCATTGAAAGAATATTTAAAAGGGTGATATAATTATATATGTTGTTTTCAAAAATATTCTATTATCTGGTATATTCACTAAACACATTTTCATTTTTTATTCCGGTTTTAATAATTGAGTTAGGAACAACACGCCTGTGATTCAATCATTTTACATTGAAAATAGTATATATTTTCCATTATTTTGCACTATTATATTTTCTAATGTCTGTTCTTTATTTATCTTATATTAAAATTAATTATTTTACTGAAATCGTGAATTGATTGATTGATTTATTTCACTATAAAATATAGTGTTTTTCTCGGACTCTTGATTTATTTGCCTATTGTGGACGCCCTTCTAATTTTAAAAAAAGTCATCTTTTTAAGGGGATTTAACCCTTTTACAATTGAAGGATTAAAAAAGATATATTTATTTTAATATAGTATTTTTACTGATCAATGATCATGATTTAAAAAAAAGAACATATTTTGTTCATTTTTTTCAAAATTGATTTTGAAAATTTAAAATTGTTCTAAATTTTATTTTCCAAATATACATTTATGGAATTAATATTTGATATTTAAAAATAAATGATTATTTGTTATCTCTCACAATTACATTAATGGTGTTATTAATAAAACTCAAAAACAATTTTATTTCTAAAGAATCCTTTTATGAATACATTTAGAATTATTTCTCTAAAACATGTCTATTATCCTATTGATAATTTAAATGGGGAGAATGAATTTATTATATTAATTTTATGATTTATATTATGATTTACATCGAGCTGTGATAATCAAAAAATACATGGAAAAATAATTAAAAATGTGTACATATTTTCCTCTTAGAATTTTTATAGTCACAAAGGGGAAGAAGATCGTAAAATTCGAATTAAAAACTACATTTTTTGGTTGAAATAAAATTCGGAGGGTGTTTTTGAATTGGGAATTCATTTAAATGTTTTTAAAAAAATTAAATGTATTATTTGAGGTGTTGTAAATGTATTTTATGGACAAATTATTTATGATATTTAGATATTTTTTTCAATCGTGAGAATTATAGAATGTACATCTTTAATGATTATTTATTCAAGTGTTCGTGATCATAATAAATATTCATAGTTTTATTCAAATTACTATCTTATGTAATTTGGAATTATCAAAAATATAGTTTTTTTAAAAAATATTATTGATTTAATTTTTTATATTTTAGTAATTGTTTCATCAAGGTTCTATACCAAGTTGACTTCTCAACTAGACTATACAAGGAATTTTTTTTGAGCCCCCCCCCCCCCCCACTCCCCACATACATATTCTAGTGGATACCAAATGGGGTGACCCCAGATTGTAAATAGGACCTAGAAAAAAACCCCAGTTCTATCTTGGTTCGACCGATGAGATACTGTAATCCATAAACTACATGTTGGAACAGTAGCACACTAAAAAATCCAGTCATTCGTGATTTCTCACACATGATTTACTTCAAATTTTACCCACTCTATTTGATAAAAATTTCCTCAAGAATGTTATTAAAGCCATTTGAGAATATAAATAAAGCCATAATGGAAATTGGAATCCATTTTTACCTTGTAAATTCATTCTAGATAAAAAATTGTGACACATTTCTCACATTCTATAGCCCTATAACATTTGTCTATCTTTATCCCACTTTTTATTATTTTGCTGTAGAGAGTGTGATTCATTGGTTATTTTCATAGATATACACTTAATTTCTATTCTCATGGGTTTCCCTTATCTTTGGTTATTGGTGTGATAAGTTATAACTACCTTTAATGTGACGTGAGTTATGTTTCTATCGATAAGAATTAAAAGGATTATCCTGCATTAGATTTCTTAGTACAAACAACTAAAAACCTAGAGTATATTTATTAAAATGGGTATCCTTTCTATATATACTAAAAATATAGGGTTTTGGTTTCTTTATAAAATCATTGAAAATAAGTTTTAAACCATAAGCTCTCAAGTATACTTGACTGGAGGATATTTTGGGATACTTTTGGGGAATCTTGTTGAAATCCATGATCAATTTTGACTTGTATTTCTTTTATTTACATTGTACTAACTATATTTTGAAATTTAATTAATATATAATTATAATTATTATTCTTAGATCATTTTATTTCATTAATTATTTAAAATTATATAAAATTTACGGAAATTAAATTCTCACTTATAAAAAGTTTTAAAAAGAAATTCACCCCACCAACTCATTCCATATTTACTCTAACCAACATCTAATATTCCTAGTATAAAAACCATAATCTTTATTACATTGTAATTACTGATTAATTACATAAAATGTCATATAATATTTCCCAAAATATCCTGAATTATAGTGTGTTTGGGAATTAGGAACATATTAGAACATCTAGAATATGGGATACAACAACATCAATGATAACATCCTTAACATGCTTCTAAAATTCAATGGGTTTTAAAACTACAAGGGATAACCTTTGAAAATACATAAAAAAATGGTCAACATATCAATATGAAGTAAAAATAGTTTTAATCATAAACATGAACAATGGACATGATATAACATGATGATCAAAACATGGGAATGTGGAAACAACATAAAAAATTTCATCATAACATAGGTGAAGGCTAAACTACAAAGACATAATTTTTAAAAAATTATCATATAGTAATATCATCCACTCCATATTATAGCATGATGTAATATAATGTAAATAATTACCCAACTAATTAGTGTGCTATATAATTCCTGGTGAACCTGTCACATTCATTTCATTCTCATGCTTAATTATGCCACATAGATCATGAAACATGGATTCATTATTCATCATTATTAATTACAAGATCAATTATTTTAGAATAAATATATGTAATTTCCCAATAAAAAAGTATATTTTTATAAATTTGAACTCCCTTGATATGAAATAGGTATGGTATTCACTACACAATTGATTTCGTATGGAAAATTATGATGAAATTTCATTTCCATAACGGTGTCACTTACAGATTCATAAAAAGGGGTAGATGAGAGAGAATCGAATCTATAATCACATATAAATTATATGTTAAGTAATAGGGATAAAGGAAAAAATATCCCAACATTATAAATTTTATTAATAAGATGTTAGTTAATGAAAAATAATGAATA
The DNA here is from genome assembly GCA_963277665.1 of Viscum album. NCBI lineage: Eukaryota > Viridiplantae > Streptophyta > Magnoliopsida > Santalales > Viscaceae > Viscum > Viscum album. The sequence continues at coordinate 404,383,974 of OY728129.1, read as the reverse complement.
ATGATAAAAACCCAAACTATATTTTGTCATGGTAACAAGTGTACATAAAGAATCATGGGAGGATTATTGAGAGTGAAAGAGGTGTCTCATCATTTATAAATTAAATTTACTATATGGGTAATATGTTAGAAAATATAATAATATATAAATATATAATTTAAGATACAGAATATAAAATAACAAGTTGAATTTAAATGAGAAGAGAGAAGTCTCTTACAGAATTTTGGTATAGCAACGGATTAGGTAACAATCAAAATGATAGGATAAATGATGTATAATTAGAATAAAAATATTTTTAAATTAATTAATTTTCTATAAATTAATTTAAATATAATATATTGAAGTTAAAATTACTAATTTTAAAGGAGTTTCTTGAATTAAAAGGTGAGGAGATAAATCTATTAAAGAATTTTTGGCATAATAATGTCTTAAGTAATGGTTAAAATGATAGAAGAAAAATGATCTATCAATAATAAAACACAAATTTGATAGTAAGTTTATTTTTTTTAAATTAATTACATTATATAAAATTACCACAAAGATGGAAAATTACAAAGAAGGTTCTTAAATTGAAAGAAGGAGAGGAAAGTCCCTTACTAGATATTGTGACTAATAATTCATGGAAGAGGCTTATTAAGATCTTGAGGGAGCCTTTGGAGGACTTTAATGACTAGATGAAAGAATATATATGTGAATCACTGATATTTAGTGAAAGTAATTTGGGTATTGTGTTTTTTATATGTGAAACGAGGGGGGTTTCTATATTATTTAGGTTTTGGAGATTACAAAATAATATTACCAAAACCACAAATCAAGCCATGGTTTTTCCAATGGCTTTTAAAAATGTGTTTGGTTCTCATTATATTATAATTATAAGGTATAAACATAATAAATAATTCCCTTTATTATGTGGAGGTGTGTGACACTCTAAATGAAATGATTTTAAAACCATAAAATAGAATAATAGTTTTGGAGGGTTCAGAAAGGCTTTATAAAATTAATCAAATAAAAATTAATATCACATTATTTTAAAGAAACAAAATATATTTTTTTATACTATATATAGTATATATTACATCACATATAAGTTATTTTGTTGTCATGATACACAATATATATTTATACAGTATTTAATTTTTAACCGAAAAATCGACTGGCTCAGAAAATTATGAAAAAATCACCATTTTATATTTTTTACATAATGATTCTTATTTTAATTTTAGTTAAATAATTTTCAAACTAATATAATTTTATCCATAAAAATAGTTAGCAATATTTATTGATAAATGCTTGTTTTTTGAAAATAACTATATTTGAATCCTTATAAAAATTAAATTTGATATCATAAAAAATAAATGATCATTTATATTTAATAAAATTTATTTAATAATAATAATTTCTGAAAATATTATTTATATCTAAATATCAGTATTTCATCAAAGTAAATTCTCAATTGAATTAGAATATAAACCAAAATTACAATTTGGGTTTAATTGAATCAAAATAAAAATCATTTTTAAAGTAATAATAACTGGATGAAAATATACTCATTGTTTTGTAGGAAAATAATTTACATGCTCATATTTATAGGTTCTTGATATATATTCTATTAACACACTAGAAAATTTCTTATGTGTAAGGTGTGTGAGTGTGGATCTTCTTTGAGGTGGTTTGGTGAACATTGTTTAAGTTGTTATCTTGATGAGATTTAACTTCTCCTATAAATAGTTTATCTCATGTTTATGTTATTGGATCTCAGAATAGTCTTAGTCAAGCGTAAATTCCATTGATACTATCTCCCGGAGAATATTTGATAAATATGCTTTATATTTTACAATCCTACTGGTTGAGGCCATCACATCCTTTTCCTTTATCAATTCTATTTGTTAAAACCCTATATTTATACCGATCTTGTGATCACTATTCAAAAAATATATTATAAACTGAAATTATACATAGTATCATATTAAATAAAGTCGGCTATAATAAAAAAAAATTATTTGTTTTCTATGACTATAATACAAAATAATACATTTAATTAAATTAAAAATATGATTTTATTCATAACATTTCATTCCAATAAAATATTCCCTCAGAAATAATTTCCCCTTGGAAATTATAGTTTACCCTAATAAACAATATAAGGGTAACTCTATTTCATCACCTCCTTTGTTTCCCACATATCTTCTTTAAACACGTGGTTTCTCTATAGCACTTCAACAAGTTTTGTTTTATTATTTCCTAAAACATTTTCTCTATGATCTAAAATTTTCATTGGATTATCTTCATATGATATATCATTTTCCAATGGTACCACCTATAGATTGCGTAAATTTGAGGGGTTTAGAATTTAATTCCTTAATATTGATACATGGAATACATTATGTACTTGAGATTGGTTCAGGGCAAGTTCTAGTTGATAGGCCACTGCTTCGATGCAATCAAGGATCTCAAAGGGCTTGATGTATATTGGACTAGGATTTACTTCTTCCCAAATCACATAACTTTATTCAATGAAGGTATTTAAGAGAATACCATGTATCCAACATCAAACTCTAGGTATTTTTGATGATTTTAAGCATATATCTTCAATCGACTCTGAGGTGACTTGATGTGTTGTTGAATGGTCTAAACCTTTTCCAACATTTCTTTGACCATTTTTTGACATGGAAGTTTTAATTCCCAAACATCATCCTAATATGCAGGTTTTTTGTACATTTTCCCATTAAAGGTCTTCATAGGTATCCATCAGGATTCATTGGGGGAAAATTTTATTGTAAGATAAATTTATCAGAGGAATAAATTGGCCTCATCCTCCTTTGAAATAAATAGAACATGCTCACAACATGTATTCCAATGTTTCAATTGTACGATCATATTGGCCTATAGTTTTAGGATTATATGACATAAATATATCCAACTAAATGTTTAGAGTATGTTGGAGACTCTTCCAGAACATAGAGGTGAATATAAGTTCTTGATTGGATACATTGGATAACAATACTCCATCTTGGATTACCACTTATCTGATGTATATCTGTGATAGTTGATCAAGATAGATATCTTATTGAATTTGAATAAAGTGAGATTTTATTGTATGACTATCCACATCCACCCATACATATTATTTTTCCCACAGACGTCTTCATATATACTATGAAAAAGTATATGGTTATGTTCTCCAATTTTGTTATTGGAATGTGTAATGGTTGCATCATCCTTTTAGACTTCTCCCTATCATGAATTTATTTATAGAATACTATGAAAATTAATGTATATTCAGCGATACCCTTCATCATATTATTCCAAAAATAGTGGTCAGGGATATCTTGATACATCTTTGTGCTTCCTCTGTGAATGGAAAAATTTAAACTATTTTCATAATCCAATAGTTCCTTCATTAACTTATGATCTAATGATAAACCTAGTCATGGCCCTAATTGCACAACTCATTTTTCAAAAAAATATAATTATAAGGATTTCTATTTTCTTCCAGTTTTCACATTATTTTGAATTCCAACATCATTTCATTGAGCCTATATTAACAATTCCAAAATATATGATTGAGCAATAATTTGTGAAAGGATTAATGGGGATCCTTCCTTTTCAAATCATAGAATATCAAATCCTTCTCAACTCTAATTAAGCATTGAATTTCTGGGTATTTTCTACTTTGATCATCTACCACATTATTGTCTTTCCCATGATGGAAGTGGATTGAGCAGTCATGGTTCTTGATCATATATACCCTTCTCCATTGGTTCAAATTCCTCTCTTTCTATGTGAATATATTTTTTGATCCATATATATTTTAAACATCTCTCAAAAGAGATAATTCCATCATATTTTCAAAGTGAATATTACTTTATCTTAATCCATATCATGATTTTGGTTGTTTTTTAGGATCATTTTTCTTCCAATATGCATAGGATATTAATTTCTTATTTTCATTAACGCACAACCACAACCCTTCTTCATATAATCAGTAAATACTATGAAATTTTATACATGTTTTTGTATTTTTAGAAATGAGAAAATAATAATCCTCCTTTTAAACACCTTGAATATCTCTTCATATTCATCACACTAAGAAATATTGAATCCATACCATGTTATCTTGGTACGAGAATTTTAAAATCATTTGTAATTTCTCATAAATCTGTTATATTACCTAGATAATACAAGGAATGTACGGATATCTTTCAAGGATGTTTGATTATTCCATAATCGATTTTTTGTCATAATGTTTCCACATATACCTCATTTACTGTGATGATATTCCCTAAGAAAGATACTTCCTTAAACCAGAACTCATATGTTTTTTACATGGTATAAAGATTATACTTTTATAAGGTATTTAACACATTTGAAGGATTATCTTAGTTCCCCTCTTTACTTTTGTATTATCTTATAATATAATATATAAATACCATATAAAATATTTATATTTAATATCTAAAGACTATATTTATCATGTCCATGAATATTTTTGGATGATTTGTGATTTCTACTGGAATCACTACAAACTCATAGTTCGCATACCACGTATGAAAAGAAATCATGGGTATATCCTCGTCCTTCTCCCTAACTACGTAATATATCATCTTCATATCCATCTTGGAGAATTATTTTTCTCCATGTAGTTGATTGAATAAGTCATCAATTAGTGGTAGATGATACCTTTTCTCTATCATGATATTGTTGAGCTCATAATAATCAATTTAAAGGAACATTGAACTATCATTATTCTTGATGAAGAGGACTGGTGAAACCATGGGTGAATCACATGGGAATATGAAACTGTTATCCAGATTCTCTAGTAGATTTTTTCTTACACCCTCATTTTCCACAACATCCATTGTATTTGGAGATATAGTTAATGATGACGGACCATGTATAAGCTTGATTGAAAATTAAACGTCTAAGCTAGAAGGAAGACTAGACATATTTATGGAAAAATCATTTGTGTATTCCCTCAAAATATTCATGTCTTCAAGGATGGATCATTCCTTAGACTCAATCATTTGACCTATATATTCATTCTTGTAAGACAATGTGATCTATGATTGAGATTTGTGGTCCAAATTATATTCATCCTCCTCTTACACATTTACATAATCATGTGGTGATTCATGATACATGGATTTATTTCCATCATGCGGTAATTTAGGTTGGATCTATATATGGAAAGTGAATCCACAGCCTGAATTGAATCAAATTCCACCAAAGGAGTATGAAAAGGCTCTTTTGTAAGATCATTACACTAACATTTATAATGGATTATTTATATACTTGAGATGAAATAATTTCCCCATTTTAGATTTTCACTAACATAATTACATCTATGATTTGTGGTTGTGTTTAAATACTTATACTAAACATTCATGATATGTTGAAAAACATAAAAAAGTAACAAAAATTTTTGTTCACTATTATTTAAAGAAATAGTAGAGTACCTTTCACCACTTCATTATCAGGATCCACCTCAGCAGTTATGATGGACAAATAATCACCTATGAATCCTTTGAGTTTGTTGGTTGTATCAGAAAACCCATTGCTAAGTGAATGGGTTTGAAAAGTGACTCGGTTCTTTTATGTTTATGAAATGAAGAATGTGATAAGAGTTTACTAGAGTATTACTTACCTCCATTATATTATTATGTTTATATTTTCATTAATTGTATTCAAGGTATCTTTTCTTCCCACACCCAAATCTTTTATTTGTTCCATTTAAATAATTTCAAGGTTTCTTCTTTATACACCATTGATAAGTGGGATGTTAAATTTCTTGGAACCATTAAATTTATCCATTGGGCCACCATAATTAAACTCAAATTTCAAGTTATTTTCCTTGTGACCCCCTTGAGATTATCTAGTCAGCATTTTTACATTGAGGTCTCATTGAAAATTTCATGATAACTATCAAATTCTTAGATCACTAGGAGTTTTCATAGACGAGTTTTTGGACCTCCAAAGAAGAATTCATCCTCGAATTCTGGGGTAATAAAAAATATGGAGTCATATTGTCCAACTCTTGTAATGTTTTTCTAATATCCCCCAATCTATTTTTTTACTATTTTCTTGAGTTTGTGGAAACCGAATTCCTTTTTTTCATGGGAATGCAAGGAAAATATTTATCAAAAAACACTTTCCTGAATTCCTACCACTCTATTGCTTCATGATCTTCCCCAAGATTCATATTTTTGATCATTGTCCTCCACTGATAATGTTATCTTCCCATATGATAAATATCATGTTGAAACATCTCATTCTCAGAACATTGAAGGATGGAGAATAACATCTCAATATAGTAGAACCAATGTTTAGATATTAAGGATAATACGATCCATTAAAAGTTAGAGAACATTACCACAAAAAGTACACAATTGAAGTTAATTATTTCACATGGAGTTTTTGGAACTCCCACTAATCCATTTATCTATTCATAACATGAGTCGTTTGATAGAGTAATATCATAAAGTAAAATATTCCTGCTCCCATTGTGTTGGGCATCTCTTTGGGGTCGTCATCACAGTGCTCGTCTCATTGACTGTTTACATGATTCCTATTATTTTAGACCATTGTATATAATGAAGAGGAAATAAAGGAGGATTATTTTCAAACATTTAACCACATATAGGGGAATCCAATTACACAAATGTGATAACATATAAATTACATTTACTTCCTTATCTTATTAATTTCTTTTATTTTTTCTATTTTATCAATGATCTATTTACTAAAATATAATCTTTTGTAAATTTTTATTCCCTTAATAATGTTTCATAATGAGATTTTGAATTTTGAAATGAATATAACTTGGGAGTGTCAAACCATGGGCACATTACGGTCCATTATCATGTACCCAGTTACACTGATTCAGGTTCATCACACATTGTCATAGTTGTTACCCCTAGGTACATCTATGGTAGAATAACTTCCACATGTAGTATCCACATGGTGGTTTACTTCATTTATTAACTTATTTCTACATACTTACCAAAATTTAGGTTTTTTTCTTATACTTATTCTTATACTCTATGAATTTTTCTAGAGTATTCTAATCCTAATCCCAATAATAATGAAACTTTTTCCCTTATACCAACTATAGAAACTCTTATCATTACTAAACATTGATACAAGATTTTTTACAGAAAAGTATTCATAATACAAAACAAAACATAGATAATTCTAGTGTCTTTTGTAATTGGGTACATAGCATAACATATTGAACATGGGATACAACAACATTAATGAAGACATCCATTACCTGCATCTAAAATTTCATGGATTTCTAAAACTGCACTAGAAAACAAAGGGACACACATATGAATATGGTGAGATACAAATCCCAGTACAGGAATAAACATGGAATACACTGATACATGATAGATAAATGGTATATCAATGGGTAATAAAAGATAATGAATAAAAAAATTGAATAATGATAAATGATATAGAATGATAATCGTAACATGGGAAATGTGAAAACAACTTAAAACACGGGATCCTAAAATAGGTCAATGATAAGCTAACAATACATAATTGTGGAAAATAGAACATAAAGGAAATATGTTTACTCCCTATACTGGAATGGCATATCTTGATACTATACATTACCCAATGCAGTGTAGAACTATATAATTTCAGGTGTACCTAGCCCATTCATTTCATTCTCATACATAATTTTTCTACATCGATAATAAAACATGGATTCATTCATCTTTATAATTTATTCCACAATCAATAAGTTTGGAATAAATATGTTTTAGTCCCCAATAAATGAGTATATGTGCATAAATATAAATTCACTTTATAGTAAATGGTTATGTTATTCACTACATAATTTAAATGGCATAAAAAATCAATGTGAAATTTCAGCTAAAAAACAACATCAAATAAAGATTCCTAAAAACTGTATTATGATAGTGAATGGGATATATCAACATATATTCAACACGTCGGATGTAATAGATAATTTAATAAACATATCCCTTCATTATAAATTCTAAATATAAGGCATAAGTTAATAAATAAGGTTGAATAAAGATAACAATCATAACTACAATTACACATGGTTATGGGTGTACATAATAGATAATGGCAGTGAAAGGGGGAAATAATAATTTTAACATTTATTTTAATGTAAGTGTAATGTTTAAGAACATATACCGACAAATGAAAATGGAATTTAAGAGACATAACTCAAAATAAGTTCCTTAATGGAAATGAGAAGAGAGAAATCCCTTAAGGAATTTTGGAATAGTAACAGCTTAGGTAATGGAAATTGAGAGTTGATAAATGATTTATTATTCAAGTTACAAAAAATTCTTATATTAGGTGATTTTTATAAATTAATTTAAATAATACAAACTCTAAATAAAATTCCAAATTTCAAAGGAGGTTCTTAAATTTAAAGGTGAGGAGAGAATCCCCTTACGGAATTTTAGCAGTGTAACAACATAGGTAACCATAATAGTGGGTGAGGATAAATGATATATCATTAAAATAAAATAAATTAGATACTAAGTTAATTATTATAAATTATTTATATTATATGAAATTACAATTAATAAATAAAATTTCAAACATGGTGCTTGAATTGAAAGGAGGAGAGGAAGGTCACTTACCTGAGTTTACAAATCAAAATGATATGATGGGGCCTCTTGAGGTGTTGGTGTAACGACCCAAATTATTTCAATGAAAATATCCCATCTTATATTTATATCATAAAATAACATTAAATCACAAAATAATGAACTACTAAATGATAAGTGACCTATCAACATAAGTTTTTCACTCATATGTTTGGAATTGTGAAAAGCAGACATACACGGTTGTGTTCAAGATGATTTTTGGAGTCTAATGAAACAAAAATAATTTTTGGTGAATAGTAACTTACCCTTAGGAATAGTAACATACCCTTATGAATAGTAATATGAACCTTATGAATATTAAATCATCCAAAATAAGAGTAAAATTACCTGTGAATAATAAAATTAAATTTATACATCTTAGAAAGTGATAATTTTACCTTAGTAATCGTTTTGATATTTTGTAGTTCATAAGTAAATAATTATAATTAATTAATTAATTTAAAAGAATAATAATTTCCCTAAAATGTATTTAATCAATGTATCATAGTTTTTAGATAATTTTATAAGACCCTATGTAATATTTGAATGCACTATAAAACCAGTTTTAATCCTAAAAACTATTTTTTCTGTAAATAATTATTTTAATTAAATATTAAATTAATAATAATTAGAAAATTATTTTTAAAAAATGGACTTCATTTTTGGATTCTACACATTATAAAATGGTTGGGGAATGATTTTGTGATTTTTTGAGATACTTGAATTTTTTGTGAATAGTAGAATACATTAAATTACCATACAAATACATTTTAATTAAAACCCACTATTTCTGACATCACAAGTGATGTAAGCACCCAAATACCGAAATACCATGCCTTATTTTCTATTCTTGTTCATCCAAGACTCACTATTCCATGACATAGGGGAAAATAATAAACTAATGATTTATATATTAAGGAAACCCCTCTCCCCTCCACTATAAAAGCCACCATTCACTCCCTCTTTTCATCACACCTCTCAAGATCCAAGCCTCCTCTAAAATCTGCCCAAACATGTTACCTAGCCCCTCCCCCACGTCCAAGACCTCCTGGTCTCATCAAATGACCATGATTATCCCCTTAAAGAGGCTCTCAAGAGGGGAATTCTAAAGGTAATTCCCCTCCTCTTCTCCATTAATTTCCTTTCAAGTTCTAGTTCCTTTCTTGATCTCTCCCCACCTATATTCATAAAAATTGTTCTATAACTCCAGTATTATATGTATACTATAATTTATGATTCTAATGGGATATTATATTACCCCACACCCATTCCCACTTAATTTTATTTTATTAAAGAGAACGTTGTTCATGAGGTGTTAATTTATCACCTACAAAAACAACATGCTCTCTTCTTCCATTTCTACCTTCAGATATAGTCATGAAACCATTTTTATGGTTTAAGAAGAATATTTTATATGTATTGTGTTCTATTTTAAATTATGGAAAAAACCTATGGCCATATTACTAGTTGAAAAGTTAAAACAAGTTCATTGTGATCCAAAAACCGCTCAAATTAACCCAAATAATCATCACTTAATTATTTTCTAATGATTCACCCGCATGGATATAATATAATTAATTATAAAATCATTAAAGATCCTGTAATATCACTAATAACATGTAATATCATTTCTGGATGTTTACCCATGTTCTACCCAAACATCAATTTAAGAATACAAGTGAACCACCCAAGTTAAACCATAAAAACAAACATCCCCGAACAATGTTTTTAAACTCTATAAGTAATCCAAAGGAACATAATATGACATAATGAAACCATAATGAACCATATTAATGTACACATGGTTCTGGATTTCTAATTAATGAATATAATTTCATTATAAAGGACATTAAAGAAAAGGAGGCATTCAGCTACAAGGTAAGGGGAAATCTCAAACCCAATTTTCTTCCATTGGGTTCTCCATCTTTCACTCCATTTTTGATATGGTTACTCCTCAAATATCATTTTTTCATAATTTACATTACTTTTATAGGAGATACATGTTTGTCAATGGTTTTTATGTCCAACAAAATGTTTTCCAAATGAACTGTTCTTTTAAGAACAACACTTTTTTACTTCTCAATCAAAGTGAATGGTTCTTGTAACATGTATGTTATTCCCTCTTTCTTTTGGGAACCCAAAGCATATGAATATGTTATTATGAGATAAAACCCATTCCTTTTCATGGGTTCATTATGTTAATTTATGTTATATGTTCATTGTGGCAAGCATGATAAATGATAATGTTATGATGTGACGGGTGCTCCCAGAATTACATAGCGCAATATGAATGTTTAAATGTGACGGGTGCACCCGGAATTATACAGCGCTCCAATGCATTGGGTAAAATGATGAATCTCATGATTAAATGTGAAATGATGTGTGAAAAAGATGCTATCTTGTTTCACAAGTATGTGTGGTAGTTAACCACTAATACATGATGTTTCATTTTTTTGCATTGCCACATTTCAAGTCTATTATTTATTCTCCTCTCATGTTCATGATCATTTGCCGATGTTATTATTATGCTCACCCCATGCTATATTGTTCTTATCAATCCTTTTACTGGGCTTCTAGCTCACACCTTTTGATGTATATCCTCAGGTGGCTACATGTACTAAGTAGAAGACAAGTGCCACTAAGAATCTAGTGAAGAAGAAATTAAATAAATGTTTATTGTTGGTGTTGTATTTGTTATGTATGGTCCATGTTTCCCCAAGACACTAAACCCTTGGATACTCTATATTTAATACTATTATGTTGTTTATCTTTGAAATGATGTAATATTAATGTACGAAAAGTCCGGGATTCTATATTTGGGATCCCTTTTGAGGACTCTATAGTGTGGAGGGTGGAGTGTCGAAATTCCCTAAGAAGTTTGAGCATAGTTAAATGAGACTTTGGGTGGGTTTATATATGAAATTATGGGGGTTTAGTTATAATTTATGTTTTGGAAAATAAATAATAAAATAACCAAAACCACAAACCATCCCATTGGTTTTCCCACGTTGTATTCCAAATGGTGTAGGTTATCATTATTTTACAAGGAAAAGGGACAAAATTAATAAAATAATTCCACTGATTATGTGGAGTATAATCACACTATTAAACAAATTATTTTAAAATCATAAAATATAATAATAGTTTTGGTGGATAAATAAAGGATTCATAAAATTAATCAAGAAAAAATAAATTCAAAATATTTTATAGGGAAAAAATATATTTGGTTGTGGATTCCCCCTATAGTCTAAATTAATAACATTATAGTCATTATGATTTCCTAATACACCAATTATATTTATATGGTGCTTAATTATTACCTGAAAATATGACTATCATAGAAAATTAAATAAAATTCACCATTGGATAATTTTAACATTTTGATTCAAAAAATAATATTCATTTTATCTAAATAATTTTATAAATATGTCAATTTTATCCTTTAAAAAATTAATTGACATTTATTGAGAAATGTATGGTTATCTTAAAAATAATAGTTTTTAAATACATTAAAAAATTAAATCTGGATTTCATAAAAAATTTGTGATCATTTATATTTAATAAAAATTATTAAATTATAATATTTTATTAAAATTTTATTTACTTCAAAAAATTATTAATTAACCAAAATAAATTATTTAATTTAATTTTAATATTAACTAAAATTAATCTTTGTGTTTTATTGAATAAAAAAATAATTTATAAAGTAACAATAATATGATGAAAATATATTCATTATTATATAATTTTTTACAAACTCATATTTCTAGGGTCTTAATATATATCCATTTAATAAAAATACAAACACCCTAATGGTATGGTGTACAATGGTGGGACATTAATAGGGTGGTATAACAAAAAAGGTTTGGGTTGCGTTCTTGATGAGCTTGAACATATCCAGTAAATAGTTTCTCTCATGCTTAAGTTGTTAGATCCCAATTATAGATGGGTCAGGAAAAAATAATAGTGATTTTATATCCCTTGAAATCTCTGATAAATGAACTTCAGAGGTTATGATACTATTAGTTGAGTCAATCACTTCATTTTTCTATGACAATTAGATTTGGAAAAAATATATATTTATTCTAATAATGTTATCACTATTCAAAAAATATATTATAAACGGTAATGATACATTATTGTATTTTATATCCAGTTGTATTTAAAAACCAAAATAAGTTCATGTGTTTTTTGAAGCACCGAAAAACATAAGTAAGAATATTATATTCGATATCCTGTATGGCATCCGATAGTAAGTGCATAAGGTAATATTATATATTGATATTTTATAATATGATTACTATTTAAAATAGATTCCCCAAATGAAACACCACTTAATCGTGTGATACACGCAATACCGTCCTCTCTCAATAGCTTTTGTTACACTCAAGAATGACCTTCCTCGGTAGATTGTATTACATGCAAGATCCACTTTCACCAAACTACAATGTTTTATTAAAATATTATTATTTAAAATAATGTGACATAACATAGACCTTATGCTAGAGGTTATGAATATTATTATGTAACTTATGAAAATATATGTTTTAAAATAGTATAATATTAATTCATAGATGAAATATTAATTATTAGTGAATATTTGAACCAATTGAATATAAACAGAATGTCTTTATATAAAACCATTTTTATGATCACGAAGTTTTTTTTCTAATAAAATTAAATTAATTGAAATTATTTAATTATTATAATAAAAAATATAAGGTATATATTCAATAAAATATTATTTATATTAATCAATTAGGATTTATTTTCATTAGATAAGAACAACCGCTATTTTATATATAAAAACCAATATTTTTATAAAGGCAATTACCTATCCACATGTTCAACACCCAGTGGATGGCCATATATCATCCATGAACCTTATATTATTGTTTTTTATTGGTTTATTTTTATATTTTTTGGGTAATAAAATGTGCACACCTTACTTGTTTCCAAAAATTCCACGTGAGTACATTTCCTACCCTATAAATGGAAACCAACTCTCCCCATTCATAACACCTCTCAAACCTCCTAGAATCTTCCATCCTCTGCCCAAATAGTGACCCAAATTCCCAACCCACTACATAGAATCCTCACCTTTAGAATAAATAAATTCATGTAATATTTTGGTTGAAAACCAAATTAGTTACCTGAATAAGAGGTAATATTCTCTCAAACCTTTGAGTTTCATTTCTATTATCCACTACTTATACACTTATTATTCATTGATTACATAATAAAAGTATCCTCAATATACTATTATGTTTTTATTCTAATATTTTGACATAATGTTACACACACCTCCATCTAATGGGTAACAATCATTGTGATATCTTTTATCGTTGATTTACTACCTTAAGAAATGATAATTGTTCAATTCTCCATTATATCCTCTTATGGTGTCCATTATAATAGAAACTATATTTATATAGGATATATATGTCATTAATAATATTTTATTCTTATCAAATTTATATTTATAACATATCTTTATGCATTCCAAATTGTGTATATATGATAATCTTGTTTGAGAAAGTGTTGACTACACCCCCTCAAAGCGATGTGATTCGTTCACACAATACATGGATTGTATAAATGAATGGTCATAATTAAACTTAAGGGACTTATAATACATCAATATAAAATTATTGAGATAATTATTATTCTAGAAATATTATATATTTATATACACATATATATATATATATATATATCTATATATATTCATATCATCTCTTGTATTACCGCTTCATACACCTTAAAAGAGATAACATCGTTCGTGGACGTGTGGACTACCGCCTACTCAACATGATGTGATTACTTTTATGTCACATAATTCAATATAATTTTATATTATTAATAATATTATATTTATTATATAAATATAATTCTTAAAATATTTTAGTTATTTACCTTCTTTCCACAAAGATCACTTAAAAATGGGCATGTTACTCATGTGCACGTATGGCCTACCGTCTCCGTGATTTTAACATATTTTGATTTTCATAACCAAGTTTAATTATTTATTTAAAAAGTATAATTGATGTAAAAAAATTATAATTATGACATGCTTAGTATTCTATGGATTTTATAAAATGAACTATTTGGCTGTAGTTAACCAACAATAGTTGTTTTGACACTCTAATTGAATTTGGTCAAAACCACCAGGGGTAAACATAATTGTTTTTGTATTTTACACCACATTGTAATAACTGAAATGATAGAAATTATAATCATGAAAATTTTTCTGAATAAAGTAAAAAATTAACACAAATTTATTATACATCAAGTTAAAGGAAATTCACTTGAAAGGAAACTGAAGGTAAGAGGACTTCATATCACTTTTAATTTCTGTGAGATACATGTTATGTTCACCACTCTTTACTTTTATGTGGTGTATGTTCTTCCCTGATTGTATAATTTTTAGATTATATATAAATTTACGGGTATTCACATATCCAGTTTATGATCCTTCTTTAATGGGGTTAAAGATTGATAAGTTACTAAATCAATAAAAAAATTTGTCTCATTTTTCTACCATTAAACTCATGTTTTATTCTACAACTAAACTCTTTTTCTAGGTGAATATGTTTCCATTTCACGAAATATATCATGAATATAAATATTCTCAATATCTTTTATTCTTCATATAATTCATTATTCTAACATGGCGAGTTTGATCCAAGTTACTGATTTATAATATTTTATTGAGACAATATCCTCGCCTTTTCATGATTGTTTATTGTTATTCTTCCTTCGATGAAATAATATGATCCATCCCTTGATAAAACTCATGATATTCCTTCTCATATGTTATTTCTTGATATAATGATTTATTGGTACCATTATCCACTATTTTGTAGATAATATTTTTATTAAAGTGTTTTTCATAAAGCCATACTTTACCCTCTCTTCGGTCTGACATATATTCATAACTATGTTTTACAGAAAGGGTTTTGAAGAATAATATTACATTCTACTATTATATTTAAAACATATTTTGAAATTTAATTATTTTCACAATCTCTTTTGAGGAATCAACTCTCCACTTTCCAAATGATGCAATTTATACCCTTTTACCATCCATAAGGAATATTATTTTTACCTCATAAGACATGTACATATTCATTATTCATAATATCATTAAAGCCTCCTACTCATGTTTAAAATTATTATTTATAAAAATATCTTTAAAATGTTTTTTAAATGAATATTATTTTCATAAGTTTTATTTAGGAAACATATATTTTCCTCAAGAATATTTTTAAATGTTATTCATTTAATTAATCGATGAAACCAACCCTCTATTTTTATCACACATGGGATTTTTTATGGTGATATCGTCCTTATTATTAATATGGATGGTTTATTACTTATTTGGTCAAGGATATTATTCACATTCAATTGTATTATTTAATTTTTATTCACATTCAATTATTAAATATCCTATGAAATTTTCCCCTTATTATCCATTTCATTTTTCATGGATATTACTATTTCCAAAACTGTATACTATTGTACACATGGTGGCCACATTGGAAGTAATTATATAACTCATTAAATTATTTATAAACATGTATTTATCATTCTACATAGCAATTTGATAACACAACTTATTTATTTGATTATTAAATTTGAATAATTATTCAGATGGGTAGACATTGTTTGAAGACCAGTTACTGAAATCCCCTCAATAAATCGGTAGTCTCAGGAGATGAAGTAGTGTCCTAGCCACCTTATATGGGTTTCTATCCTATTTCTAAACCGTCTTATGATAGGTCTTTATGGTACTGGTTCCATGTTCCAATGAAACATGGTGTCTGGTAATTCATCATTACTTTTATATTAGTTATAGTTACTATTCAACATTGAGATTTTGTGTTGGCATATCTATGGATACCTTTCATTTATATTTATTGATTAATGTCAAGTGTTAAAGATTCATAATTTGACATATTTATTTTTTTTGAGTTATTTGAATGGCATATTTTTTCACTTATTACTTTTCCAAATTACATATGTACTTCCGTTTAGTTGATTGATTACATGGAATTTGTGTTCAATTATTTATCATCCCATATTGACTATTATCATTTATTAATTATTGGGTAAACTATATGTTTCCCTTAATAGTAATTTGAACCCACCCATATTATGTTTAATTCCCCAGTAATCCATGAAGCATACTATTTATGATATGAAGGAATATACTAGACAGATTAGAATTATCCTCTGTGGTGTTTATTTTCTATAATGAAAAAATATGTTGTAATTAGTGTATAATTTTGTAATACAATTATCATTTATGTATCTAGTTTCCCATGACAACAAAACTGATCAGTCTGTCGGGGCTTGATTCCATGTAATCATACCTATGTAATTGATAGCCAACAGTAGCTCTCGGCTTCTAGTGTCCGGGTCACTACAGTTGGTATCAGAGGGAGTTTTAGTAGAATTCTAGGGAACTATATTTTGGATAACCTATATTAGATAACATAACCCTATTAATAAATTTGAATAATTATATATCAAAACACTAGAATTTTGGTAAACTATAGATTATATGGATCTTTCTTGAAATATATCCCTTTCTGGATACTATAAGTGAATGTTAATCTAGAATAAATGTATCTAAGAATAAAACTCTAACAAGGTGTTTTGATACTAACTCTAGGTTACCTGGTATAGGACTATGGACCTTACCATGGAAATAGTTTGACACATCTGGGGGATATTCTTAGGATAACCATTATTTTCTTTACAGACCATTAATAATTATTTATTGATAATGAAAATGAATAATCTAGGTTAAACCTAAGGTGTTTTATATTTATAAATAAGGTGTCAAGATTCAGATATCTTATAAATGATTATTTACTTTTCTAACTATTATTGTTATTGTTCACATTATTCTGTCTAGTTTTAGTCAATGGCTGAAACCCAAAGGATTCAAAATAAAATAAAACATGAAGGAAAAGTTGGTTAAAATGAGAAACCAAATGATTTGTGGATAAAAGTAAAGGATATTGTGTTTATTCCATATAATATTTTCCAAAACATGATTAAAATATATACCTTTACCTACTCCCATGTTCACCAAATAAGTGAAGTATGGGGCTTGCTAAGAGCTTGAGTGGTGGAGACCTTGTAACACCCAAAGATTTTATGAAAATTATTATTTTTAATATCATTAATTTTCATGTGTTGCCCGCTACAAGGAGCATGCACAACATGCATCCCTGACTTGCCTTGCATTAGATGCAATCGCGACCTTCTTCGATAGCGTGTGTAGTACGCAATACCGAGTTTCACTAAACGAGATATTATTATAATATTATTATGAACTAGCATTTATGAATAGTAATACCCACTTTTTGAAATTTTATAAATTTTATTTTTCAAAATAGACTTCATTTTTGGATTCGGAATATTGAAATTAGCTTAGGGTGAAATTTTGGTACTTTTTAGAAAACTTTCATATTCTGATGAATAATGAAATTTAATAAATTTTAATTAAAAACTACTTTTTTAGTCAAAATAATTAATAGTAATAAAGTATTAATTTGAGTGGTTTTAAAGTATATATAGAATATATTTTTACAATTTAATACATTTTTGGTCATTGGATGTAATTTAACATTTAAACCAGACATAAACAAGTGTCAATCTTTTGATAGTTATTATCTCTTAAGAACACGCTATTTGTTTTGAGGACGGGAATTAATTTTTAAATTAATTAACGCAAATGATATGTTTTGAATTTGGTAAAATAGACATCATTTTTGAATTCATAATCTAAAATATAGCTTAGGCCTAATTTTTGGTATTTTTCTGGAAACTTTCATTTTTTGATAAATAGTGAAACCACTAAGTGGTAGTTAAAGAAACTGAATTTTTCATAAAACTTAATTTAACTGCTTCTGTGAGTGGAATTTTGAAAATCTGAGAGACATGGTTAATATCATGGACTAAAATGTGGTTCAATGAGATGAAAATAATTTTTGGTGAATAGTACATTTTTTTTACCACGGTTAAAAGTAAATAGGGTAATTAAGGGTAAAAATGATATTATTATTACCCTAACACATGTCCTAATTCTACTAGATAAGTGTAATTCGACCAAAAACAACCATAGGAATAAAATATGACCATTTAGGCCCACTTGGATTAGATTAGGACATTTATTATTAATTTATTTAAAGAAGGGTTAAAATAGTTAAAACCAATGTTTAATAACAAAATCATTTTTTATATAGGGTTATACAGAAGATAAATTAGACTATAAATATTAATTAGAAATCTAAATCGATTTCCTACATAATAGTATTTTATTTTTAATTTTTAGACATAAAATATTTTAATTTATTTATGACACAATGATGATACAATAATTATCTTATTAATGAAATATTGACATAATTGATGTTATAAATATCCAAATAAATGTAATTTGAGACTTTTTATGAATTAAAATAATTTTCTATGTTAATATGACATGTTATTATTGATTTTATAAACATTGTTTGAAATAATAATTTAGTTATGATTTTCACAAAAATCAATTACCAAATAGTGTTAAAATTGACAGAAAATAGTTTTTAAAACAAATATTTTATTATTAATTGTTATTATATTCTTAAAAATCTAAGGCTAGGCCAAGATACTTATATCATGATATGTATATCATTAATGGACAACTTGGGGGTCTCTTGGATGTATATGGTAAGTTTATTAACTATATAATATAAAAATAAATAGTGACATGGTAAATGTCAATCTAATTAACTAAGAGTTAAAACTAAAAGATAAGGTTAATATAATGACCTAAACATGTCTAAATTATATTGGATTATAGGTTGTCTAACCATCCCCACCTTATCTTTGAAATATATCAATTTGGAGCTATTAAAAACCGAATTTGACTTTATAATAAAATAATATGTTTAGTTATTCCAAAGGTTCCCCTCTCCTCCCATATAAAAGGTCACCTCCTCCCTCTCTTCCTCACACCACTTTGAGCCTTCAAAATCGGCCAACCCCTGCCCATTTCACTTCCCCAATTCCCTAGAAATATAATATAGGTCCTGGTATTCTTTAAATACCAATTTTAATGCCCTAAGAGGAGGTCTCAAAGAGGCACTTCAAAGAAGAGGTAATGTCCGTTACCAATTTTTTCAACTCTATTTCTTCTTCTACTTCTTCTTCTTAGGTTGTTCCATTCTGAAGTAATAACATAAGTATTACTCATATAATGATATGTTATTATAAGTACGAAACAACCCTATTTCAACATCTATCCATCCTATGGAAAACGAAATTACCTCGCGTGTGTACGTACGGAATATCGTCTCCACGTTGTGGTGTAATATATTTTCCATCACCACCTTACTTGGATTGGTATAGTGGTGTAAATAATAACTATATATGATTATTTTAAAGTGATATTGATTCTGTTATATTATAGATACACTCCAATAAAATTCCACGATCATGGGAACGATATCATCGCTCGTGCGTACGAACGGAATACCGTCTCCACGACGTGATGAGATTCATTCTCAATGATTAACCATTAATAAATGATTATAATTTATATATAATAAGTAATTATGAAATATATGACATAATAATTATACTGTATTTATGTGTATATATATATATATGTATGTCATCCAATTAATTTCATTCAATTCAATGAGGAAACGAAAACAACGTTCATGCGTACGTACGACCTACCATCTCCATGAACGATGTATTTCATTCCATTTATCGATATATTATATATATGTATATTCTGAATATATATTATATATAAATCATGTTTTATATTCTATAATTATGTAATCATGATCTAATTAATCATATGAATAATTAAAAGTCAAAACACGGACGACAAATGAAATGATTTTACCCAAAATGCTCTTTAATATGGAATTTATAAAAGAACGGGTAATATAAAGACATAAGTGAACCATTTATTATATCATAACAATAAATATGATTCTGTAATAAGTAAATGACATTATTTCAATCATTATACATGAGTTTTGGATACGTACAAAGCATATCAGACCTAAGGTAAGGGATAACTTTTCAAATCTCATTTTTATCCGGGATTGCTTATTCGTAAGTATTTACTGGGGTTATTGCTATCATCCATTTCCATGTTTTATAAAAGTGTATTCATGTATGACTAAAGTCCTTTTTACCCATTTTTTGACATTTACTACTTGTAATGTAAGGAATCTTTCTTTTTTTACGTTACGAGGTACTTTTTTACTTTTTCGACAAAAGTACGAGAAGAATGTTTTTTTAACATATACGACATGAAAGGATTTATACGGTTTTATAAAGATTTATTTTCATGAAGCGTCCTCCAAATTATTTCATGACTAATTTCAAAAAAACCCTTTTCTTTTAAAATTGCATGACATTTTGTGAAAATAAAATGATTTTGGAGAAGAGAGGATATTTTCCTCAAGAATTCATTTCAAGTCTTTTATCAAAACCATTTTCATCTAAGATGACATTATTTCACATTTGTATGTTTCAAGTATAATGTCTCTATGATTTACATGGTTTCAATTTCCTTATTATGAAATGATATCCATTTATTTTATATGGATTATATAATGATGGGATGATGTTTATGAAACCCATTTTATTTATTGGGTTATTATGAATGATGTATGTTTATTTTGTGGGACAAGAAAGAATGATTTCATTATGAGATGGGTGGGACCTATATCTCCCTCCAATTCATTGGGTAAAGATTTATATCTCATGAGATAGACATGGATGGAATGGTAAGTAAATCCGATTTAGTATTACTGGACTGGAACGAGGAGTGAACTCGATTCAGAAAGGGACTTTGTCCACTATGATGGTCTTGGCAGCAATGCCTTGGCTAATATGGAAATCATTACATGTGCTTAATGGATTATACAATAAATGTTTTATTCCCATGATATGTTATCATGATTTATGTTTCATTATGATTTATGCCTTATGTACTTCCATGTTTTAAGTCATTGCTCAAGATTTTGATGTTTAAACATTATGTTCATGTTTTTTTATTTTATCCATGCTTACCCTTACTGAGCATTTGAGCTCACCCTTTTTATGTTTTATTTTTCCCTCAGGATTAAATGAAAGGTTTTAGGTAAGGAAACAAAAATTGGAAGATCATTATGGGAGATGTTGAAGATCTTTCAACACGATTAGAAGATCACGTTCCATGTTTCAAAAGACACTAAACTATTACAGTCCTTGTGTGTCTGTTTTTTCTATGTACTAAGTATTCTGAAAAAGTAATGTAATGTCCATGTACGTCAAGTTTTGGGTCTCTACAGTTGGTATCAGAGGAAAGGTTTAGTCAACCATTGGAAACTAGGATGTGATAACTTTAGTGGGATCCCTAGAGATATTTCTAAGGTATGACTAGGGATGTCCCTAAGGATATGTATATGTATAAGATATAGTTCTAGAACTACGATAACGATCTTATAATCTGACCTAAGATATTAGAATTTGAGGGTACTCCCCCTTTACTATGTTTTTCCCCTGGCACGATTTTTGCCTCTCTTAGAATTCTTTTTGTGTTTTAGTCAATGGAGGGAACCAGAAGGAATTCGGTTACCATTGAATCCAATGGACAAATTGGTGTCTATGAGCAACAAAATTATGTAATTTCAAGAAATAATGATATTGTGATTATGTCGAATCAGTCATCACGATATATGATTAACAAGGTGAAATTTTGTGGTATGCCTAATTCATCAAATACGAGGAAGGTAGACTTTTATGCATGTTTGCGTGTTGAGGAGCATAAAGAAAAGAATATTGAGATTTCTAAAGAAGGGAAGAAGAACCTTGAGGAATACCTCAAATGGAGGGGAAGATGTTATCTGTGTGGAGAAAAGTGTCATAGAGTGACAGACTATTATGGAGTTCAATGTCTTATTTCTGGAGAACATGGGCATTACCCAACTCAATGCCCTGAACTAAAA
This sequence comes from Viscum album, assembly GCA_963277665.1. NCBI lineage: Eukaryota > Viridiplantae > Streptophyta > Magnoliopsida > Santalales > Viscaceae > Viscum > Viscum album. Next base: position 404,361,326 of record OY728129.1, on the reverse strand, counting down.
AGTTACTTCTAAATAAAGGAAGGACTTATTCCAAGACAATCATTGAAGAGGATGGATTAAAGTGTTTATGTATTGTTATTCAAGATAATGTTTTTGAGGTACTTTTATGGTGTATTAGAATATTTTTGTATTACTCTGTTGTGGTTTTCAATAATTTTATGGTACCGGTAACCATAGAAAATGATTGAGATATTTTTGGGAAAAAGATGATATGCGCATAATGAAGGGATAAGGAGATAATTAAATGTTTGACAGTATTCATGAGCTCATGACTGATATAAGGAAATAGTTATATCATGGTTTGAGGTTTTGGCATGTGAAAAGAGTTAACTTTTGACAGCACTCATGTTATCACTAAGATTCAATGGGTATTCATTTTTCAATAGAATACATCATTAAGGCCTTCGAATGTTTGGAATGTGACCAAAAAGACATATCTCATGATATATGGGGATCAACGATGGTATTAACATGCTTGTTATATGAAATCTATGGTAATCGTATTCACTATAATATGATATTGGACTGCAGTATTATGGATAAGCCTAAAGATTGGAATGGATTATGTTGGAAATAAGTTAGTATTGTTTAAGGATAGATGTTTTTTCAATATTATTGACGGGATGTTATAGTAATGTTGTTTTAGAAAAAGGACAACCTGTAGGACAGGCGACAACCCATCGCGTTGGACAAGGCTGTGGGAATTGAACCCACAACCGAAGTGTGACTGGCCTTTATCACCTACCATTGGCCTACAGGAAGACCCTGTTTAGTAGAAACTAGTTTTATTATATTAAGCAGAATGATATATGAAGTATAATTCCATTTTAGAAACCATATATGATTAATCTCAATATAGATTGACTTATGTATATTTAATAACTTTTTCTAACCTTTTGTTTGAGACAGATTGAATGACCCGTCATTCTATCACATTATCTGCTAACAATTCACTAATAACAAATTCAAATTAATTTTTTTAAGAGATGAAGTGGAAATTATTCAAGGCATGAACAAAAGTGAGATTGTACAAAAATAAAGTAAGTATTTATTCTAATTCAAATTCTTCAACTTTAAGGAAATGATCTTGAAATCCAAAAATGTTGTCCTAGTGCTCTTATATCCGATGAATTAGATGGTACCTTAGATCGTCCCAAATTTATGGCTTTGTGATTATTGGATTATACATAGCCATGTTCTCTACCAATCTATATCAGAACATGATGGTTAGATTTTTCTTTTATATCCATATTTTCACCCATGTTCTCCTACATGGAAACCCAGTGATGGGTTAATTTGGGTAACCATTACATTTCATAGTTTAGTTTTTTAAGCCAAGTTTTGGTATTCCTTTTTATGATGTGGGTTTCTATTAAAGAATCTTTCGAGTAGTAAACCATTTATAACCCTGATGAATTTCGAGGGCGAAATTCATTTTAAGGGGGGTAGAATGTTAGACCCTGAGATTTTATGAAAAGTATACTTTTTAATTTCATTAATTTTTTTTGTTTTACGCTACAAGGATCATGCAAACCACGCATCCCTGACTTGCCTTGCATAAGACGCAATCGAGACCTTCCTCGATAGCGTGTGTAGTACGCAATAACGAGTTTCACTAAACGAGATATTATTATAATATTATTATGAACTAGCCTTTATGAATAGTAATACCCACTTTTTGAAATTTTATTAATATTATTTTTCAAAGTGGACTTCATTTTTGGATTCGGAATATTGAAATTATCTTAGAGTGAAATTTTGGTACTTTTTGGATTACTTTCATATTGTGATGAATAGTGAAAATTACTAAATTTTAATTAAAAACTATTTTTTAATCAAAATAATTAATAGTGATAAATTATTAAATTGAGTGGTTTTAAAGTATATATAAAATATATTTTTAAAATTTAATACATTTTTGGTCATTGGATGTAATTTTACATTTAAACCAGACATAAACAAGTGTCAATCTTTTGATAGTTTTTATCTCTTAAGAACATGCTATTTGTTTTGATGATGGGAATTAATTTTTAAATTAATTAATGCAAATGGTATGTTTTGAATTTGGAAAAATAGACATCATTTTTGAATTCATAATATCAAATATAGCTTAGGCCTAATTTTTGGTATTTTTCTGGAAACTTTCATTTTTTGATGAATAGTGAAACCACTAAGTGGTAGTTAAAAAAACTGAATTTTTCATAAAACATAACTTAACCGCTTCTGTGAGTGGAATTCTGAAAATCCGAGAGACACGGTTAATATCAAGGACTAAAATGTGGTTCAATGAGATGAAAATAATTTTTGGTGAATAGTAACTTTTTTATTTTTTTTACCACAGTTAAAAGTAAATAGGGTAATTAAGGGTAAAAATGATATTATTATTACCCTAACACATGTCCTAATTTTATTGGATAAGTGTAAATTAACCAAAAACAAACTTAGGAATAAAATATAACCATTTAGGCCCACTTGGATTAGATTAGGACATTTATTATTAATTTATTTAAAGAAGGGTTAAAATAGTTAAAATCAATGTTTAATAACCAAATCATTTTTTATATTGGGTTATACAGAAGATAAATTCGACTATAAATATTCATTAGAAATATAAAAATATTTTTTACATAATAGTTTTTTATTTGTAATTTTTATACTTAAAATAATTTAATTTATTAATGACACAACTATGATGCAGTAATTATCTTATTAATGAAATATTGACATAATTGATGTTATAAATATCCAAATAAATTTAATTTGAGACTTTTTATGAATTAAAATAATTTTATATGTTAATATGCAATTTTATTATTGATTTAATTAACTTTTTTCGAACTAATCATTCTGTTATGATTTTCACAAAAATCAATTACCAAATAGTGTCAAAATTGATAGAAAATAGTTATTAAAACAAATATTTTATTATTAATTGTTATTATATTCCTAAAAATCTAAGGATCGGCCAGGATACTTATACCATGATAGGTGTATCATTAATGGACCACTTGGGGTCTCTTGGATGTATATGGTAAGTTTATTAATAATATGATATAAAAATAAAAAGTGACATGGTAAATGTCAATCTAATTAACTAAGAGTTAAAACAAAAAAAATATGGTTAATATAATGACCTAAACTTGTATAAATTATATTGGATGAGAGTATTTCTACCCATCCCCACCTTATCTTCAAAATATATCAATTTGGAGCTATTAAAAACCGAATTTGACTTTATAATAAAATAATATTTTTAGTTATTCCAACGGTGCCCCTCTCATCCCTTATAAAAGGGCACCTCCTCCCTCTCTTCATCAAAACACATTGAGCCTTCAGGATCAGCCAAACCCTTCCCATTTCACTTTCCCACTTCCCTATAAACATTCTAGAGGTCCTGGTATTCTTCAAAGACAAATTTTTGTGCCCTAAGAGTAGGTCTCAAAGATGCGCTTCAAAGAAGAGGTAATGTCTATTACCGATTCTTTTAACTCTATTTCTTCTTCTACTTCTTCTTCTTTAGTTGATTAATTATGAAGTAATAACATCAGTATCACTCATATACTTATATGTTACTATATTTATGAAACAACCCTATTTCACCATCTATCCATCCTACGGAAAACGAAATCACCGCGCGTGTGTACGTACGGAATACCGTCTCCACATCGTGGTGTAATCTATTTTCCGTCACCACCTTACTTGGATTGGTATAATGTTGTAAATAATAACTATATATGACTATTGTAAAGTGATATTGATTATTTAATAGTATACATTCACTACAATAAAATTCCACGATCATTGGAACGATATCATCGCTCGTGCATACGTACGGAATACCGTCTCCACGACGCGATGAGATTTATTCTCAATGATTAACAATTCATAAATGATTATAAAGTATATATATTAAGTAATCGTGAAATATATGACATAATAATGATACTGGATTTATTTATATATATATATGTGTATGTCATTAAATTAATTCTATTCAATTCAATGATGTAACAAAAACAACGTTCATGCGTACGTACGACCTACCGTCTCCATGAACGGTGTATTTCTTTCCATTTATCGATATATTATATATATGTATATTCTGAATATATATTATATATAAATCTTATTTTATATTCTGGAATTAAGTAATCATGATCGATGTAATCATATGAATAATTACAAGTCAAAACACAGACAATAAATGAAATGATTTTACCGAAAACTCTCTTTAACATGGAATTTATAAAATAACTGGTAACATAAAGTCATAAGTGAACCATATATGATATCATAACAGTTAATATGATTCTTTAATAAGTCAATGACATTATTTAAATCATTATACAGGAGTTTTGGATACGTATTAATCATATCGGACCTAAGGTAAGGGATGACTTTGCAAATCTCATTTTTATCTGAGATTGCTTATTCGTAAGTATTTACTAGAGTTATTGCTATCATCCATGTCCATGTTTAATAAAAGTGTATTCATGTATGTTTAAAGTCCTTTTTACCCATTTTTGACTTTTACTACATGGAATGTAATGAATATTTCTTTTTTTTTACGTTACGAGGTACTTTTTTACTTTTCCGACAAAAGTACAAGAAGAATGTTTTTTTAACGTATACGGCATGAAAGTATTTTTACGGTTTTATAAAGCCTTATTTTCATGAATCTTCCTCCAAATTATTTCATGAATATTTTCAACAAAACCCTTTTCATTTAAAATTGCAAGACATTTTGTGAAAAGAAAGTGATTTTGAAGAAAAAAGGATATTTTCCTCACGAATTCATTTCAAGTCTTTTATCAAAACCATTTTCATCTAAGATGACATTATTTCACATGTGTATGATTAAAGTATAATGTATCTATGATTTAAATGTTATCACATTCCTTATTATGAAATGATATCCATTTCTTTTATATGGATTATAAAATGATGGGATGATGTTTATGAAACCCATTTTATTTATTGGGTTATTATGAATGATGTATGTCTATTTTGTGGCACAAGTAAGAATTATTTCATTATGTGATGGGTGGGTCCTATATACCCCTCCAATGCATTGCGTAAAGATTTATATCTCGTGAGATAGACATGGATGGAATGGTAAGTTATTCCGATTCTGTAATACAGGACTGGAACGAGGAGTGAACTCGATTCAGAAAGGGACTTTGTCCACTAAGATGGTCTTGGCAGCAATGCCTTGGCTTCTATGTAAATCATTACATGTGCTTAATGGATTATAAAATTACATGTTTTATTACCATGCTATGTTATCATGATTTATGTTTCATTATGATCTATTCCTTATGTACTTCCATATTTTACGTCGTTGCTCAAGATTTTTATGTTTAAACATTATGTTCATTTTTTTATATTATCCATGCTTACCATTACTGAGCATTTGAGCTCACCCTTTTTATGTTTTATTTTTCCCTCAGGATTAAAAGAATGGTTTTAGGTAAGGAAACAAAAAGTATAAGATCTTTATGGGAGATGTTAAAGATCTCTCACCACGATTAGATGATCACGTTCCATGTTTCCGAAGACACTAAACTGTTACGGTCCTTGTGTGTATTTTTTTTCTATGTACTATGTATTCCGCAGAAGTAATGTAATGTCCATGTACGTCAAGCTTCTGGTCTCTACAGACCTTTTAGAAAAGAAAGCTAAATTTTAAACATGTGAGATGTTTGTAAGGGGGCACCCATGAATGTGACTCAATGGAACAATTAAATTCATTACCTGTGGAAATGAATGACATAAAGAAAAGGATTGCTGAGGAAATAGTAAGAGTTCGATGGAAGGAAATGATGCCCATCTTAATAAATCCTTTGTTGTTCTTTGTCATATGTGTGGGGACCCTAAATAATACCCATGTTAATTACCTATCCAAGAGTATAAGCTCTAGATGATGGAAGGATCTATGTGGAACTGAGTGGATATAGTGTCTATTTATTGGGGATTTACTAAAAACATTATTTAAAATAAAATATATTGATTAACTTAATTTCAATGATATCCATCATATATATTTTGGAAATTACATAAATAAGGTTTTAGAAAAGTAAATACTATATTTTAGGTGAAAATAAATTAAATCCAATAAGGTCGTGGGTCCTGAACCTGTGATTGAAGGATGAAAAGGGTTTCACACCAACCACTGACCTACGCAAAATCCTTGTCAATTTTGATTTGTTTTCCATTCAATTTAATGAATAAGTATTAATTAAAAACTATTAGTAAAAAATTTTAGGATTATAAATAAATCTATTAATTGTATTTATTTTGGTATATGGTTAAAGAAAAATAGTAATACTTTTCACTCTTTTATAGGCCTTAAAATCTTTTAAAATTTTCTTTTAGTGCTTCAAACATAAAAAAAATAATTGTTGTTAATTAATTTAGTGGGGTAGAAAGATGAATTATAATTTTGTTGAAGCACAAAAAAGTTAGTACTATTCATATGAAATTGATATATATCAAGTAATAATATTTTTTTATGTTCTTGGTCAGTAAAAGTATTACACAGCATTAGTAAAATTACATAGAAATAAAAAAATTCTTAATTCCTAAATTTCTATTGAACTGATGGCCTTATAAATCATAAAATATTTATAGCATTGAGGCCCTAAACATTTTATTGAAAATTAATTTTTTGTGAGTGTTTAACTCATTCAATCCCTATAAATATATCCATTTTCCTCCATGTATATATCTCTACATTCCACCAATGCTCTCTTACTCAGATCCCTACTTACATGGTATTCCATGCCACCTTTGTACATTCAATTATCTATTTTATAAATGAAAAATTATGAACCCCTATAATGATATGGGATTTCAAACATAATAATTATAAAAAAATCACCATTATTGAGTTTAAATTTGGAGGATGAAATTTAAATATGGTGGGGGAAATGTGAGGCCCTAAAAACTAAAGTAAGAACAATGTATCTGAACGAGTGTTTGACACGTGACAACAAGCTCATAATGTAATACAATATCTGGATACATTATAACATCTTTACTATTTAAAAAATATTCCATGAATGATACACAATGTTATCATGTCTTACAAGCAAGAGTGACCTTTCTCGATATCTTATGTCACATGCGAGAGAAACCATCCTCCAAAACATGTGTTACATCAAAGACCGAGTTTCAAAGACTAACAATGTCTTATAATAATTTTATCCTTTAATATAATATTAAATAACATAGACATTATTTTATCAGTTGTGAATAGTATAAACTAACTTATGAAAAAATATTTTTTATAATTATATACAAATAATTTATAGGTTAGAAATAAATTAGAAACGAATATAGGAACCAATTGAGTATAAACCAAATGTTATTATATAAAACCATTTTAATGCTCATGATGTAGTTTTATATTAATAAATTAAAATAATTACAATTAGTAAATTATTATAATTAAATATATATGGTATATATTCAATAAAATATTTTTTATATTCATCCATTAGGTTTGATTTACATAAGATAATAACAGCCCCTATTTTGCACATAAAAACCTATATTTCTATAAAGGAAATTTCACCTCATTTTAATGGATAACTCAATATAAATATAAGTTTTTACACACTAATTTATTTAATATGTCATAATAATCTACTTATCTGAAAGAGAAAAATAAAAATTAGGCAAGGGCGAATTTTGTATATTTTTTGAGGCACTTTATTTTTTAATGAATAGTTAAAAATATTGAATTTTAGATTAAACATTCTTTTTAATATAATTTATTTAAAAGGTTAAATTATAATTTTAATTGTTTTTTAATATTATGTAGAAAATATTTCTATAAATTAATAAAATTTAGGTTGTATGAATCAATTTCATATTTAAATTTACTAAAAAACATATACAACATTCGGAAATTTTTACATTTAAACCCCACATTTTGGTCCCGTCTGCGAGATTAATTTTAATTTAATTTCATCCACTTCTATGATTGTAATTTGAAAAAATTGATTCCATATTATGAATAATATTAATATCTAATTTATTATAATAAAAATATTTTATTTGAAAAAGTCTATTACTGAATGTTATTAAAATTAATTACAATTATTAAGGATAAATGAAGCGTAATAAAGGACTAAGTCTTTAATTTAAGTTCCCAAATTAAAAAGACACATATACAACACCCATTGGATGGAAATATATCTAGAATGAACCTTCCAGTATTGAATTTTTTTGGTTTCGTGTGAATTTTTTTAGGTAATAACATTTTCACACCGAACTTGTTTCCAAATATTCGAGTGAGTTCTTTTCCTTCCATATAAAAGGCCTCCACATATACCCATTCATAACACATCTAAAACCTCTTAGGTTTAGCCAAGATCTTCCCTAATATTCACCCAACTACCATCCCCTATACCTGGAAGCCTCCCTTCTGGAATAAAGAAATCGAAGGAATCTTTTCAATCAAATCACGTGTAGTTACATGATTAATAGGCAATGTCCTCTCCCAAGATTAATAATTTTATTTCCATTCTCCACTCCCTATACTATTATTATTATTTTATTAGAAAAGAAAAATAGTATCCAAAATATTATATGATGTTTTTATTCTTATATTTATACCTACAGTTACACACACTTTCATCGAATGGGTAATGAACATAATATTTTTGTGAATGGAAAATTACTGCCTCACAGAACGATGATTGCTCAATTCTCAATTACCACATCTTATGGTAGAAATTATGCTAAAAACTATATTAATATATGATATATATAATATTTATAATGTTTATTGGTATTTTTAATTTTATTTATAACATTCTATTATTCATTCCAAGTTGTGTAACTATGATAATCTCATTTGGGAAATGTGGCCTACCACCACCTCAAAGAGGCCCAACTTTCCTCCTAGGAATTACTCATAAGGGTTGTATCCCAAAATCAAATCCCTTACTATGGTCACTCGATGGTTTTGCAAACACCCAACCCATCCGTTAGTATTTTCATTGTCTACTTACCAAGTTCATCATGTCATGGGGGGGCACTCACCCTATGCCCATTTCAATTGTCCTTTACGATATAAAGAATATATATGTTTTAACTTGCCATTATGAAGGCCTTAAATCCAAAGTAACAACCTCATTCAACCATGATGTCAATAAGGGGACCTATCACTAAGGATTCTATGTTTCATTCATTTAATTATCACCCCTTAGGTTCTACATTTTTAAGGAATTTATAATAATAATTACAGCCTCATCCATTGGTGGGTGAAGAAATAATGCTAGTGAATATAGTTTTTTTATATCCCTTGGCACTTTGTTAAGCCTAAATGAATTTAAATTAAAAATATATACATTTTAAAAAAAATATCAACCGCCATCAGGGGTAAAACAACATATCACATACCATAAAAATAAATCAAAATACCATAGGACATGTATGAGGGAGTAATTACCTCAAATGTAGTCACCATCTCAAAAATTATCATAAATGGGAGGTTTTATCAAGTATAACAATTAATAAATGAATTAATTATAATGAAATATTAAACTACTAATTAATAATAATTAATGTTTAATAATTTAAAATTTTAATTTAAATACTCATAAACATTATAAAAACTCAATAAGTCATCCCATTGTGTTGAAACTACCAGAAATGTGTGTGGTCATCTCATGGCACACCCCTTGGAATATGACACATAAAATAACCAATTAAATATTTCAATTCAAATTCCAAATAATTCATTTTGGGGAATACCCTTTTAAAATAACCAAAATTAGATGTACATTCCCTAAAACATTGTGTGACAATAAGAAGACACCACATCAGATCATCCTCTCATTGTTCTATATGAAATACCCATCAAAAATAGATGATTCAACCATACTCTAGTGGAATCATCATTGAAACCTCAAAACATGGAAATCGTAAATCAATGAATAAAAAATAAATAAAAAACAAAATTATGAGGACTTATTAACTCACTCGAAATCGTAAAAAATTTACAACAAAACATCCTTTAATCAAGGTGAATTGTGATTAGTATATGGGTAGGAGATTTATATAAAAATAGAATGTTCCATGCTCTATATTGATCCAAAAATTGGGTCTTGTCCTTGAGATTAGATGTCCTTTCTTGTATGTAAAGAACACACCCTGTAGCCTTTTACAATATGAAGGTGTAGTTCAATCATGATTATTCTAGAACTACCCCTCTCTCTCCTCCATCCCCTTTTACAACAAGAATACACACAACATGTTCATTGTTGATGTGAATGGCCCATTCACAATGTGGATGGCCAATAAATATGCATTTCCAAGCTAGATTATATGACCACTTCTCCAATACATTATCAAACTGATAAGACCTCCCCCAAATATTAAAAAAAATCCAGTAACATATATTTAATATGTCCAAGACCTAAAAATTCTATTCTGAATCCAAAATTAGAAAACATTACTTTTTTAGAAAAAATCAGATACCTCCTATGTTTCAAAAGATGCTCAGAAATTAAATATAAAAATATCACCACCAAAATAGTTAGAATCCTTGAGATGTACCTTCATCCATTAAACCAAAATGCATGACCTACTCTAGTATCCATTCCTTTCCCAATTCACTATGTTCTTGTATGAATAATTGAATGATATTATACAATTAAATTAAAAACAATAGTTTCATCATTTATAAAAAAACTAATCAACCACTCATTACAATAATTGAAACATCATGATTGTGCTAAATAGTTCCCATATATCCCGAGACACCACTATGTCATCGAACAAATCATCTCAAAATTTATGGTCCTCTCCATAATATGACTCATCTTATAGAAGTTTATTTTGATCTATGTTTCTCAACACCATTAAAACCACCTATTGAAAAAATTTCTCAGTGGTACAACACGCAAAATGATGTGGTTCACTAATCAACACACCCAAATATGCATAAAAATCAATCTTCAATAAGTAATACACCTCATATCTATTTTTGAACTGAATCAGATGAGAATCCACCACCCTTAGATAGTGCCCCCGTATGCCAGTTTTTCTTGAATAGTCATGCTAAAATCATGAAATACCCACATCATGCCAATTATGATGTTCCCCAAATAAGGTACCAGCTTTTCTTAATTTTGAAAGTATTATTTTCTCATAATATACTTTTACAATGTTTCACCGCATGAATCACCCCTTGAATAAATATTAGAAATTGAATCACCCATTGAACCATATAAAAAATCAATGGCATAGAATAAACACTATTAAGAAACTGATTTGATTCCTATGTCACATTTTATTCACATCGAAATCATTCTATGCTTGATTTTAATAATCCAACTCATCCACAATGACATTGGATCATAAAAAATTATATTTACATTTGGATCAAATAAAATATATTTCACATAATCATTGGAATTCCAATTTCCATATATACTATTTAATAATTTGACCAATCATTCCCATGTTCCTATCAACATGGGTTTATTCTATTATATTTCATCCTACATCCATCACTCCATGCAATGATTGGATGTGACCACCATAACCATTTCTAATTACTAACACAATTATCAACTGATACTTGTTCATAGCTCACAAGAATGTCGTCATTGAAACCTATTGAATTTATGATCATAATAATTGACATGAAATAATCTTTTTGTGGGATAAGTCCCCACCCTATAGTTTTCCTTATACAACTCCTAGAACAAAGCGTTAATAGGTTACATCATCAAAAAAATTAGTAATTCCAAGACACCCTCATCTACTATAAACCTATAACAATACAAATCACTAAATATATGTATTAAAAAAATAGAAAGGTCAACCATCCCATGACACATAATTTGCCATTGACATCTCCATTACCTGAGAGTGGTAATTAGTAATATAATAAAATATTTGGGAAATAATTCCCACACTTTTTCACAATTGATATCAATCATCGGCTCACATATGGACTCTCATTGATGCACATTGAAAAAAACCAATGCATAAATGGAATGTACTACATTGATCTAACCCAAGCATATTGGGTACAATCTTTTGTACCACTAATTCTCACTAGATGTATCATGATCCCATTAGTCACATATCATGATACCTTGTCTAACATTGTTAAACCTTATACTATAATCCATGGAATGTCAAACTCCTCTAACTAAAATAAAAAATGATTCTAGTATTCATAATAAGTTATTTATCCATGACGATATATATTACTTGACATCATACTAACCAAAAGGAAATTTCAAAACCAATGCCATCTATCCACACTCTAATGTTGTGCCACATAGAAAAGTATAAAAAACACATTAGGTCTAGAATCTTACTGATCCATCCATTGAAATCCAACCATGATACAAAAAACACTGGTACTCAATGTGATTTTATTATATACTTCCACAGTATGGTAATTCATACACCATTTACAGTACCACATCTTGTGCACTAATATCAAGGAAAGGTTCATTATTATTCCTTACACATTCCTAATTTCAATGGAAACACCATGCTTATTTACCATACCTAGTAGATCTTCTCACCCATAAAATTTATAAATAAAATAACTAACGCATGTTTATTTAGTCAATGAGACTCACAATATTGATATAACCCCTCTCTTCAAATACCTTCATAAAATACGTCTTTTTTTGTAGTACCATGTTTACTAAATCTGATGCATATCTAAAAAATATCTCCATCATAACATATAGGTCACATATAATGTTGGACACAACTCATTGGGAAATATCTATGCTATCATCTCAAATATCAGACAGTGACTCATGCACATAACTATCTACTCTCTAGTCTCATAAATATATTTGGAATCACATTCAAATTAGTTTTCCTAAAATGACACTGAATCACACCAAGAATCTATATACTAAGATACCCATCAAAAAACATGAATCTCATCCTGATGTATATAAATATAATATAATCACTCTCTAGATTCTCTTCCCACAAGGAAAATGTTTCTCAATTTGTATCATCATACGAGACTAACCCTTGTGAATCAGAATCCAAATTTAATGCTCATCAGTACTCCACATATAGGAGTCACCCCCAAAAGGATCACATTCTCATCAATCATTATATATTCATAATGGAATCTCTCAACCATGATCTAGGTTGATTATCATATAGTATCATAGTTTAGGTAATTAAAATTTAACAAATAAGATATATAGAAAATGCCATATAGGTTATTATTGACAGATTAAATAACTGAACCTATTTTATTTTTGAACCAATAATATAAATACCTATAAGGAGATTATTACCATGGTATCTGGTCCCTAAAATAACTCACTAAGGGTCCTTATGCATCTAATACACCAAGGGGATAAATTATTATAATCATGAAACATATCTTCATAGATCCATACATCCTGACATCAGAAGAAACATAGATATGGTTTGACAGAGTTGAATTCTAACAATAATCTATATGGTAAAATACTATTTACGATGTTGTGAGAGCTTTAAACCATTTAACTATATCATCATTAATAATAATCACATAACAACATGAGATTTATGTGGATTCTATGTGGAAACATGATGCATGATCATTATCCTATTCTCAATGGTCCATCTATAAAAAATATAATACATTGCCTCCAACTAATGGGATATGAACAAAACAATATAGTAACTTATAATACATAAATCTAAAAACCCATGTACAACAAAATCAGTGAATATCATTGAACCATATCTATAAAAACCATGAATAATGATATTATATTTCCATTAACCTGGACTTTTAATTGAAAAAGATGTTTATGACACATGACTAAGAGTTCTATCAGAAGCCCCAACACATCCCTATGTCACCAATATATTATCTCTCCAAATAGAAAGATGAAAAAAAAAATTATTACACATTGTGATATTAGTCACATTAAATATATGATACCCCCTTTTTACATCTTCTTATATTTTCACTGTGAAAAGTAATTGGAATTTTTCACCATGTGACTTCATGTGTGACTCCATATATGTTATAGGATACCAGCTAGTAGTGGGGGTCTTTGGTAGTACCATAGGGTGACTATACAACCATATGATGGGTATATAATATATTAAAAATCCCAAAATAGTCCTCGTTAATAAAAATTAGAGTACATATAAATAATATACATAATCATCAAAAATAATAAATTAATGGTGAAGAATATTGGCATAAATACTCACTACTCGACCACCAGACCAACCACATATACCAAATAAATACATAGTTAAAGAAAATTATAAGTGGATCTACTACATATTTGATCCCCAATTCATACTAGTATCATGATCCCATATGATATTTACTAATAAACAATTCTATATCAATCCTCTGCCTAACCTAAATGTGCATCTAGTGAAGTATTCACAGACACCCAAGTACCAAGGCCACCTAAGAATGGTGTGAGAATAACAAGTAGGGAACCACCAATGTTTTCATGAATCAATTTTGAAAATAAATAATATCTTCATGTGGAATGATCTGAAAATTAAATATATTTTTGTATTGTAAATAAATTACAAATTTCAGTCCACAAGTTTTCAAATTAAACCTAGGATCTAGCCAATACTACTTTGACTAGTGTCTATGTTTCTCTAAAAAGGTCACATAATCCTTTGAACCAAATATCATCCTCTTCTCCTGGAACCAGTCCCTGGTTACCCAAACCTATATGGGATATAATTCCAGCTCATAAACTAGTGTAACCTTTTATATCCAAGGATTTAATATAAGGTAGAATAAATCAGGATTATCCAAGTACAAATTCATGGGGGTCCAAATCATGGAACACCATATTAACATTTATGATTAAATCCCTGTTATCAAAAATCATGGTACTCCAAAATCTGATAAATGGAAGCCCAAATCATGGTATATCATCTCTAATCCAAGGAAAAAATTCTAGGAATCCCAAATCATGGTAATCCACACTCTAAATCCTTGGAATCCAAAATTGTTAGGTCTCTGTGGATGGAATATTAAATCAAATGAGTCTATGGTCCAATCCCATTTAGTTCCAAACTATACTTAGAATATATTTCATAATCTAGATCCTCAGAGTTTCCCCCATGCATCAAATGTATCTGAAATATATCAAGACAAGTAGTATACCCCACTAAATCCATATTAGAAGACACATTATGATGTGTTGGACATCATCATGAACCCTTATGACAAGTTTGAGTTAGAACCCTCTAAAGTGTTACCTGGTACCAACATATACAAAACATTCTAAGATAACTTGTTTGGGATCTATGGTGACACTAAAAAATCTTCACTTACCATTTTTTAAATACACGTCCTATTTTAGATTAACATCTCACATCAGAACCCCTAGTGATCCCATAGGTTTTTAAATTTCTTGGACACCCCCCCACCAAACACACACACAAACTCACTCTTTGGGATCCCCATGCATTGTAATATAAGTTAATCAAATGTACATCATTCAAGGGAATAATTTCCCTCATCAATTTTATGTATCATAGATGTCCAACTATCCTTATATTTAATTCTCATAAGGGGGATTACCTCAGAATTATTCCCTTTCTATGATCACCCTATTTTTATTAGAACACCCAACCAAATCATAATTCCTGTTAGGGTACACCCACCACGATCATCATGTCCTAGTGGAGGTAGAACACTCACCAAAAACACATTTTAACAATAATATATTATCTAAGGAAAATAAATGTCCAAAATTTCCAATCTTTAGGCATTCCATCCAATTTCTTCACATACCTCTACTTTGAGGTTAGTTAGTGCACTTATAACATAGGCCACTATGTATATATCATTTAATTATATCCTATCATTGTCTTAGTTTCACAAGATATATATAATCGCAATCAAGGACTCACACATAACCTTTTGAGGAAATAATGCCATTTGAAAAAGGTTCTTATTTTACAGTGGATGATTTTTTAATCCAAATGAATTCCATATTAAATTAAAATTTTCATTTTAAACAAAATTTGAATCACCCTTGTTTCAGATACCTCAGATCAAATTGAATAAAAATAAAACAAAATACCATAGGGATGTATGATGGACAACCTAACTCAATAAGGGTTACCTAATGGACATATCTCATCATCATGAGTCCCAAACTCATATTCCAATAACTGAATTACTTATTTATAATAAAATTGTAATTAATTAATTAATTAAAATTCATTTTACACAATTTCACAATTTAATTTAAATATGGATGAATTTTAAAAATATAATCAAGTCATCCATTCATCCTAAACCATTGAAAATGAAGGGTGGTCCTCTAATAAAACACCATTGAGACTAATTAAAATTAATTCACCAATAAAATTCTACAATTATATGGACAAATAATTTATGTTATGTCTAGAACCACAAAAAGGTAACAAAGTGACATGCCTTTACATGAATGGTGTTCACTAACACATAGAAACAACTGTGGGTCCTCCTATCACAAGGCTATAATAAATCCCCACCCGAGTATGGTTATTTCACCACACATTTATAGACTCAGCATTGAACCCCCAAAATGAAGAAACCAAAAAATATTAATGAAATGGGGGACATATTATGAAACAAATATGAGGGATGATCTCAACCATAATCACTATCAACATACCACAAAAATGCCACAGGTA
This sequence comes from Viscum album, assembly GCA_963277665.1. Classification (NCBI taxonomy): domain Eukaryota; kingdom Viridiplantae; phylum Streptophyta; class Magnoliopsida; order Santalales; family Viscaceae; genus Viscum; species Viscum album. The sequence goes on along the minus strand of OY728129.1, from coordinate 404,344,655 downwards.
AATGAAAAATTAATGGGGAATATGGGTTGGTGACATAGCTACAAATGGATACTTTTGAAACAGGTTTTCCTCTAAAATAAAAGTTGATATGACATAAAAAATCATATTCATTCCCCCCATAAAAACTATATTCCTAGTAGCATTTTTTAGTGTGAACCTGAGGATTAAACAATTAAATTATGATAAGTATCCCTATACATTAGATATCCCCCATTAACACCCTAAATACTTCCAATGATTATCATTCACTATGTTAATTAACCATTCATGTCTTAAATTTACAACAACTGCATTATTCGTTAGCCTCGTCGCTCGACCACTTCTCTGATTGTTTCCAAATCACCCAGGGCTTACCCAGAAGCTTAATCCATTTAAAATAATATATTTATAAGGTATTACAAAATAAAAAACATATTCTATATCCAACTTTTGAAAATGAACCATTAATAAAAACAAATTTAAATTCATCCAAGATTTTATAAATAATCCATATATAGTTCATTATACACTGCCTCCAAAACATTAAAATAAAATTCATGAAACACCATATAATTGAGACATCCCTTCAAATGTGGTGGATTTTATCAATAAATAACTAAACATTCTCTTTCAGGGATCATGAAATTAACCAACTAGAATAGCTCAACATTCTTAAGAACAATCGCCTTAAAATCATCCTAGTCAATAAACACTAACGATCAATGTATGGTCAAATCACTTAATACAAAACCCTTTGAGGGGTTCAAGAACACCTCATTCTTATTTCATCTCAAAAGATTCTTGAACACATTCACTCTTCTGTACATACTCTACATATATATTCCCACAAAAATATTATTTTATTATTATTTGTGGATTATAATTTATAAAGAATGATCATTTTCTAACAAAAATACCATATTTTTTGATGAATGATGAATAAATTTCACAAAAACAAGCATAAGGACTATAATGATATACAGTATTTAGAAATGAGATACACCTTATTCTTATTTAATGAAATTACCTAAAATATCTCCTAAATACCTTCATATGTAGTATTATTCATTGAAATACCACACATAAAACTATTCTTCATTACCTGTAGAGTGTAAAAATTTGAAACTCTGATCTCAGATGATAATTAACGGTAAACATGGGATAAATCAATCAATGATATTAGGAAATCATAAGATGTGAATAATGGTATTTGGTCATGAACATAACTTGAACGATTTATACTTGACCTATCATAGAACATAACTATGAATCATGGTATAAAATGTTATCATTTCAAGGTACATGGATTGTAAGAGTTATAAATCATCATAAATAAAACATTCCCTATAATTTAATGTTAGAAATTTAGGGAAAAATCGAGCTATAAAAACTAATAAATATTTCGTGTTTAATTACCAATACTATAAAAAAGGTTGATCAGGACTCAAAATCTATTTAACATAGTGGATCAATCACATCAACTTATTTCAAATTATGGATCAATCTCATTGACTTGTTTCCAATAGTTATCTCATTATATATAATGATTTACCCAATTTATTATAGGGATATATAAATTATATCGAAATCATCATATAATGAAACCCATTCTTATTTATTCCATAGTATCATATAACAATCATCATAAAATCATATCATAACTAATGTAAGAAAAACTTTTTCCGTAATAATTTGATCAGTTCATCATAGCATAACCCATGAGAATAAATTGGTACTATAAGAATCTCATCACAAAAATCATATATATAAACCATATAGAGATGAAAAAAGAATAGTATCTGTTGAGCCCTCTGGAAGATTGTTGAATTCTTCATATGATTGCTATTTTAATAATCACAAATCATTGTTACTTAATCAGGTTGAATTTCTCATATACAAAATCACAATCTCTTAGTGAATCTGTTTATATTGATTGGATAATGTTTTTATCTGTGCTTGCTATTGATTTACAAGTATTCTAGAAGTCCTCTAGATCAAATAGACACTTTGTGTTCTATTAAGACAACGGTCGCACCGATCCATATCACAAGACAATGGTCACACCGATCCATATCAAAAGTGAACGGTCGCACCGATCCATATCACAAGACAATGGTCGCACCGATCATGACACACTGATGCTGATCAAATGAGTCACCAATCATGACACACTGATGCTGATCAAATGAGTCACCGATCATGACACACCGATGTTGATCAAATGAGTCACTGATCATGACACACCGATGCTAGTCAAATGAGTCACCGATCATGACACACTGATGCTGATCAAATGAGTCACCTATCATGACACACCGATGCTAATCAAGACAACCTGATGCTAATCATCTGAGTCGCCGATCAGGACACACCGATGTCTAACCACCGATGCTGATGCTGATGACCTACCGATCACTTGACTCACCAATAGTCATAAACAACTATTTGAATTTCTTTATCTTTATTTAATCTAACCATCAGTCATATTATGAATATTTTAATGCACTATCATTTATTTAATGAAGGTTGTTGGATATCAGGGAACCGTACCTCGGACCTGCAAAAAGAAATCATTTCTTTTGCTGGATCTCATGTCATAAATACAAGAAGTCCCTGTTGGTGAAAATACACGACGAGACACATATGAGTGCAAAGAGTGGTGGATAATATAGTTGCAGAAGACGCAGAACCTCATACACACTCAAGCTTACTCAAGAAGAGTTCTGTACATTCACGAGGACATTGAAGAACTTCATCGACTACATTTTTCACTATCTATGAACCTGGATGCCAAGCAGACGACACTCTGTTTTTCAGACAAAAACCAGAAGAGGACTCAGAACCATTTCTGAAAAAATTTAAGGAGTCCAAAGCTTCACTTAAATCACTAGATCCATTTCTAAACTCTACATCTCTGCTCTGTAATTCATTATTTTATATTTCGAGCAGTGTGTGTTATCTGCTTTATTTAACACACACACTGTCTCCTGTACTTTAACTGGAGGATCTATAGATCCTCACTCAAACTCTAACACCTTTTTGTTCCGACTGATAACAGTGGTAGAGGTTGTGTGTGACCTGGATAGCTAGTTGTTGTTATTTTGTTTCCCATGAATAACAGTGGTAGATGTATTGGACCTGGACATTTGTATACTATTGTAATCCCCGATCCAGGGTGTGGATCACTTTTATATCATGTTTTGAGAGTACTATGTCTCAGCTTGAGACTGAACCTCTTGGTTAAATCTACTATGCTTATTTATTTTCAAAGTTATTTTTTTATACCACTGCTAATTACTTTAAAACCAAAACTGTTTTAAAATCACTTTGATAATTAAACTCTAAAGTGTTTATATTAGTTGTAAATCAGTATGATAGTTTCAAAAGTTAATCAAATATTTTGTTTTGATTAGCTGGGAAATAATCAATCCCTTGAGAACCCAACAGAACCTTTACTTTGATATAAATTCACTACAATTTAATTCAATATTTTATTTGGGGATTTTTAAGATAAGGTTTTTAAATTGAAATTTTAATTGGAACTCAATTCACCCCCCCTATTGAGTATCCACTCTGAACAACAATTGGTATCAGAGGCTGTTTAAATATTAATATTGTCTACAATACTATGTTTTTCAATTGTGATTTTAGTTGTATTTTAATGTTCTTAAAATTTCTGTTATTTATAAATTTTTATCTCTTTAAAATCATTGCTTTATGTAAGTTATCATGGATAATAGAATTGAAGGTGTTACTTCCATTAGACCACCATTTTTCAATGGAAACAACTATGCTCAGTGGAAGATTGAGATGAAAATTCATTTAGAGAGCATGATTTTTGATATTTGGACTGCAATAGAATCAGAATATAAAATACCTACTACTGTTATATCAACTTGGAATGAATCTACTAAGATAGCCTAGAATAATAATTGTAAAGCCATGAATGCTCTGTACTGTGCTTTAAAATATGAGGAATTTAATTGAATATCTTCCTGTAAAACTTCTTATGAAATTTGGGATACCTTAGCTATTTCTCTTGAATAAACAACTCATGTTAAAGAAATGAGATTGACCACTTATACTATTAAGTATGTTAATTTTATGATGAACCCTGATGAACCAATTTCTGACATGTATATCATGTTCAACGAAATTGTCAACAAAATGATCTCTCTGGGAAAGGATGTTCCATCAAAGGAACAAATTATGAGAATTCTGGGATGTCTACCAGAAAGATGGAGAGGAACTTCTGTCTCAATTAGAGAATCGTGTGATATAGGTGAACTGTCAGTCAAGGAAGTAATTGTCAAATTGATGATTTATGAGGAAGATCTTAAGGTGAACAAAGAAGAATAATATGAACCTAGAAGAAATTCTTTTGCTTTCAAATATTCAACTTCAAATAACAAGGATAAGGAAAAATTCCAAGCTATACATGAAAGTTCAAGCTGTGAAGACAGTGAAAGTGCTTCTTATAGTGATGCTGAGATGGATCACATTGACAAAAGGATTAATAAATTTTATAGGAAGAAGACGATTTTGAGAAAATAAAATTATAAAGATATGTATGACAGCAAGGGTCATTGGAAGAAGGATTGGAAAAAGCTAGATAAAAGTGATGAAGTTGTCTGCTATGATTGCAAAAGAAAAGGACATATAAAAGCAGATTGACCATAGCTAAAGTACAAGAAGAAGTATGAATACAAGGACAATAAGTATAAGAAAGCCATGAAGGCTACCTATAGTGCTTCTGAGGATAGCTCAAGTGAGTCTGAAATTTCTGAAACTGAAATCAGAAATAATCCAAAAATGTGTTTCATGACAAACACATCTGAGGTAACATATGAAACTCCTACATTAAATTCATATTATTTTGGAGATGATTCTAACTCAGAATACATGTCAAAATTTGAACTGTTTGAATATTCTGATATGTCAGAAGAATCCTGTAATGAGCTGAAAGACAAATACAGAGGTTTAAAGAAACAATATGCTTTAACTGTTAAACATAAATATGATCTTGATATTGAAATAGAAAAGAATGCTCAGTTTCATAAAAAAACAGTAAACTGAAATTATCTAATGAGCAACTTAAGAAAGACTTAGAAAAATTTACAAATGGTAAAGATACTCTTACTCAAATGATACGTATGAAAAAAGTACCTAGATACACTACTGGTATAGGATACCATCCAGGATAGAGGAAATTTAACAAAACTAAATTCATTCCTAAATCTGGAAAGAATACTGATAGTTCTAGCTCTGAACATTTATATGCTTCAACTAGTTATATTCATAGTTACGAATCTAATATGGTTTACCTTTCAAAATCAATTGATTCTAGAAATTTAATGAGACCCATTAGACAAATCTGGGTACCTAAAGTTTTATTGGCTAACCTGTCTGGACCCAAGAAGATCTGGGTACCAAAATCATTTCCTACCTAAATATATTTTGTATGGAGCCTGCTTAAAAAGCTCCTGTAGAAAGACTTGGTACATGGACAGTGGATGTTCAAGACATATGTCTAGAGACTATTCATGCTTCAATAGTTTAGTAAAAGCTGATGGAGGCTTTGTCACTTTTGGTGATAACTCAAAAGAAAAAATCATCGGCTTAGGCCAGATTGGTAACACCGACTCAGTATTAATTTCTAACGTTTTATTTGTTGATGGACTTAAATACAATTTGTTATGTATTTCTCAGTTATGTGATGATGGTTTTTATGTCAAATTTGAAAACGATTCTTGTAATGTTTTTAATTCTAAAAATGTTTTAGTGTTTTCTGCTTTAAGAAATTAAAATGTTTATGCTGTTGATTTAAATTCTTTAGCTAAGAAGAATATTACTTATTTAAATGCTTTTGATAAAGAGTCTTGGCTTTGGAATAGAATATTAGGACACTTCATTGTGCATTCACTTAGAAAACATTCTAGGAAGAACTTAGCTAGAGACCTACCCAAACTTGAATTTCCAGTAGAAAAAGTTTTTAATCCCTGTCAAAAGGGAAAACAACATAAAGTTTCTTTTAAATCAAATAAAGAATATTCAACTTCTCAACCTCTCGAGTTAGTTCACATGGATTTTTTGGACCCTCTAGAGTTTCTAGTTTAAATGGGGAGTACTATGTCTATGTTCTAGTAAATGACTATTCTAGGTATACTTGGGTATATTTTTTAGCTCACAAAAGTGAAGCTTGTTCTTGCTTTGTAAAATATTCCATGTCTGTACAAAACCTTAGTGGACTTAAAATTAAAAACCTGAGAAGAGATCATGGACGTGAGTTTGAAAATCATGAGTTTGAATCTTACTTCTCACACAGTGGCTATAGTCACAATTTCATTGCCCCTAGGACACCTCAACAGAATGGTGTAGTAGAAAGAAGGAATAAAACCCTACAAGAAATTTCTAGGACTATGCTTAATGAGTATGACCAACCTATTTATTTTTGGGCTGAAGCTGTAAATATAGCTTGTTATGTTATTAATAGAGTCTTGATCAGACCTGTTCTTAAGAGGACCCCTTATGAGTTGTGGAATCATAGGATACCTAAGTTTAACTACTTCAGAAATTTTGGCTGCAAAGTTATTATTCTTAATAATAAAGACAATCTTGACAAATTTTCATACAAGAGTGATGAAGGAATTTTCCTAGGTTACTCTATTTCTAGTAAAGACTATAGAGTTTTCAATAAGAGAACCAAATGTGTGGAATAATCTGTTCACATCAAATTTGATGAAACTGATCAACATGAACCTAAGACCTATCTTGAAAATCATGAAGATGATCTCTCTGTTTTGAACCTTAATGATAAAGACAGTGGACCGGTAGTTAAAACATCCAGTTCTAGAAATTTTCTAGAACCTGGTTCTGTTGATCCTCAACCTGTAGATGAACCTGAAATCTCTAGTCATACCTTTTCTAGACCAACTAATATTATAAAGAACAATCTGTTAGATGCTGTTGTAGGTAATTTCAATAGAGGAACACAGACTATAGCTTCTCTAAGAAATCAGGTTGAACATCAAGCTTTTCATTCATAGTTAGAACCTAAAAAAATCAATGATGTTATCAGTGATGAATTTTGGGTAATGGCTATGCAAGAAGAACTAAATCAATTTGAAAGAAACAATGTCTGGAAATTAGTAGAAAGACCTAAGGACACTATAACCATAGGAACAAAATGGGTGTTTAGAAACAAAGTTGATGAATCTGGAAACATCATTAGAAACAAAGCTAGGCTAGTTGCACATGGTTAAAATCAAGAAGAAGGAATTGACTATGAGGAATCCTTTGCACGTGTATCTAGATTAGAGTCTATTAGGATCGTACTTGCCTATGCATCACATCTGAATTTCATGTTATATCAAATGGATGTGAAAAGTTCTTTTCTAAATGGTTTTATTGATGAAGATGTTTTTGTAGAACAACCACCTGGTTTCTCATATCCTCATTTCCAGAATCATGTTTTTATACTTTCTAAAGCTTTATATTGTTTAAAACAAGCTCCAAGAGCTTGATATGAAAGACTTTCAAACTTTTTTATTTCAAAAGGATTTACAAAAGGAATAACTAATCCCACTCTTTTTAAAAAAAGGATTTCAAAAGATGTTTTAATAGTACAAATCTATGTTGATGATATTATTTTAGGATCTTCTAAAATTCTTTATGTACTGATTTTTCAAAGGTTATGAAAAACGAGCTTGAAATGAGCTTAATGGGAGAGCTTAAGTATTTTCTTGGATTTCAAATCATTCAAACTAAAGATGGTATTATTCTAAATCAATGTAAATATACTAAGGATTTATTAAAACGTTTTGGTTTGGATTGTATTAAGGGAATTGATATACCTATGAGTACCACCTGTAAATTGGATATTGATGAAACTGGGAAACCAGTGGATCAAACTAATTATAAAGGTATGATTAGGAGTTTACTTTATCTTACTGCTAGTCGACCAGATATTATGTTTATTGTGTGTATGTGTGCAATATTTCAAGCTAATCATAAAGAATCACAGTTACTGGATGTTAAAAGAATTTTTAAATATCTTATGTATACTGTGAATTTAGGTTTGTTTTATCCAAAAGGACAATCATTTGGCCTAACTAGTTATTCAGATGCTGACTTTGCTGGATATAAGTTAGATAGGAAAAGCACATGTATAACATGTCATTTACATGGAAAGTCCCTAGTATCATTGTGTAGTAAGAAACAGAACTCAATAGCATTGTCTACTGCTGAAGTAGAATATATAGCTACTGGTAGTTGCTGTGCACAGATTCTGTGGATGAAACACACTTTATTGGACTATGGATTTGATTTTAAACATGTTTCAATTAACTGGGACAACACTAGTGCGATAAACATATCTAAGAACCCTGTGTCTCACTCTAGGACTAAGCACATTGATGTCAGACATCATTTTCAAAGAGATCATTATCAGAAAGGTGATATTTCTCTAGAATTTATTAGTTCTAACCATCAATTAGATGATATTTTTTACAAAGCCTTCATGATCCGAAAGAATTAATTTTATCAAACAAGAGTTGTGTATGATCGATCTGTGAAACCGATCTGTGAAACCGATCTGTGAAACCGATCTGTGAAACTGATATGTGAAACCGATCTGTGAAAGGGATCTGTGAAACAGATCTGTGAAACTGATCTGTGAAACCGATCTGTGAAACTGATCTGTGAAACCGATCTGTGAAACTGATCTGTGAAACTGATCTGTGAAACCGATCAATAAAACTGATCTGTAAAACCGATCTGTGAAACTGATCTGTGAAACTGATCTTTTAAACCGATATGTGAAACCGGTCTGTCAAACCGATCTTTTTTTCTATTACTTTTTATTATGATGTAATTAATTAATTACTTTTACCTTTATTATGGGAACCCTGAATGATGAAATAAATGATATGCGGATATTTCTATTCCCCAAGTCGTCGACCTTTCATTTGCCTCCAAGCCTTATATCCTCTCTTCTCCTCTACTTCGAACATTCGAACTCCTACATTCCACATAATCTTCAAATGGTTAAGAAAAAGAGGCCATGAAAAGGATCAGAAAGTCATGTCCCTTCAAAGTGTGCTCGAGGCGATTTGAGTAGTACCACTCAAAGATCAGTAAATTCAAACTTGGAAACTCAGATTTTTGCTGTAGAAAAGGAAGCCAGTTCTGCCTGGTTTTTGACAAGTAAGTCACTATTTTACAAGTTTTAGAATTACAAGGATGGAAAGCATGGTTCTCAGATAACACTCGGGTATACTAACCAATGCTAGTGCATGAGTTTTATATAAATCTGAAAGTTACTTTAGATGGTGTAGAGGCTGCCAGAATTTCTTCTGTAGTGAAAGGCATGAAAATATCTTTTTCATCTAAACAATGGGATGAATATTTAAATGTACCTCATGAGGGTCGGTATGAGGATTATTCTAGAAACATTCCTCCAAACACTGCATACATTTCTTATGAGTTAGCTTTAATGCTTTTGACTGAAAATAGAGAGTCATGGAGAATCACATCCTCAGAGTTGGATGGTGAATGTATACTACTCTTTAAGTTTATTCAGCACCAAAATATCCCTAGGAAAGAAGATTTTGCTGCTGTAAAATTCCAGGATGTTTTTCTATTGTTTCTACTAAAGACCCATGAGAAGATCAACTTGTGTATATATCTAATGGTGCACATAGATGGAATGGTAAAACCTTCTAAGAAATCCACTTCCCTATTCTATTCCAAAATGATCTCTGCTATGTTAAAGAATATGGAATGTGTTGATGAAGCTGATGAGATAGCTGAATATAATAGTGCAATTTGTGTTAACAAAGAAATTTGTAAAAGGATGAAAATAAATTGGAACCCATGGAAAAAGTGATGGGTTACTGATGAGGACAAGCTATATGAATCCTACAATCCCACTGATCATGGAATGAGGCCGAAGGGTTTTTGAGACCCTGGTTTGAAATCAGATGAGGAGCCAATTTATTCTGATGATGAGGAAGAAGTATATGTTGAAAGGAATAAGGACACTGAAGAGTCTGGTAAACAAGGGACGGAAGAAGCTGAAACAGGAGAAGGAAGTATGTCACCTCCTAATGATAGGAGTGATCTTGATATTGTGAGCCCTAAGAGAAGAGTGGACGTTGGACCTGCTAGTCCACCATTAGCCTTACCTGAATCAGAACCAGTTCTTGGTGATGAAGAAGCTACTGACACTAAATTATCTGAAAGTGAAGATTCTGGGTAGAATGGACATGGGAATAGAGATGATGATAATGATGATAATGATGATAATGATGATTATGATGATTATGATGATGATGATGGTGATAACTGACCAATGGATGGTCTTGATGTACCTCCAATAGAACCTCATCAAACTATGCATGAAACAAATACCACTGGCAAGAGAGATTCTCTAGAAATCTGTGGAAAAGCAAGTTATGATAAACCGAAGTTTACTCTGTGTGCTGCTGTCTGGGATGATTACCTTGGTTTTTCTGTTTTGGGATTAGAGTATTCTGAAGAAGAAGAAGAAGAAGAATCAGAATCCACTGTGGTTATGAAGGAAAGCCAACCAGTAGAAGCAAGGTCTACTCATGTTGTTGATGCTGCTGATGTTCATCTACCTAGTTCTATTGTCTCTCATTCTGATTTTGATAAGTTCAAAATTGAGTTTCTTGTGGCTGTTAGAGAAACAGTCAGAGAAGAACATTCAAATTCTCTTACTCAAGCTTCTATGCAAGTTTCTGAAGATTCTTTGTAAGCCTTTTCAACAAGAGTATCAAATTTTATTAGAGAAGACCAGGCCAATACTGGTGAGTTTATTGGCAGGCACATAGCCTCTCTAAATCAGACTCTGAGGGATCTACAATCTGGCTTAGTTTCGTTATCAGACGAATTTAGATCAACCATCTATGGTATGATGGAAGTGTTGAGGAATCTGATTGATCATCTTAAGAAGTCTGATATTTGGAAGTTGAAAGCTGGGATAACTCAGATTGTTTCTCAAGAGAGTGCTGCAAAAGAAACCAAGATCACTACTCATGAGCTAGAGGCTCTAAGGCAGATTGTGCATGATGAATTGGCTGCCATTAGACAAGTTCTAGATTTGGACTCATTGAGGAAGATGAAGGAGCACAGTGATCACATTTATAAGATGGTAAAATTATATTCAGAAGAAGAAAATAAAGCTCCGAGAGAGATCAAGGAAAAGGTTGATCATTACTTTTGAATGATTTATACCAATCATGAGATGACCGCAAATTTCAATGTGTTGGATGATAATCTGAAACTACCTCCCGTCAATCAAGATTTCTAGACTCATTTTCATCAGTTGCAAGAGTTTACTCCAACCCTCGAATGGTTCCTGGGGAATAAGGATGATTTTGAGAAGGCTATGCAGTATGGTGTAGAGGTTATTCAAGATTTCATAAATCTTTTGAAGCCTTATCTGAATGAACAAGCCACCGCCATTGTGCTTCCTACTGCTGAACCTCTCAGTGCCTCTAATGTTGATCCAAATAAGATCTCTATTGCTCAAGCTCTATCTCAACTACGACTAGTTCTTCAGCAATCTTCTCAACCAGCTACTACTACTCAACATCAAATCTCTGAGGCATCTTCTCCTCCACCTTCCAGAGTCATCTTACCATCTTTTCAAATTTTCCCAGTTCATCCTGCCTCCAAGCCTTCCAACTGACCAACCATTGATCCTTCTAACAAAGGCAAAGCCCCGTTATATCCCCAGAAATAGCTCTATCTTGTTATTTATTGGGTGACCAGTGTTCTGTTTGTACTCTAATGTAATTTAATTTTTTTTTCTTCTCTATGTTCTCTATGATGCCTTCTTTTCTCTTCTTTATATGATTTCCCTCATTTTTGATTATCCCAAATGGGGAGATTTATATCTATGTGGGAGAAACATACTATGGCAGGGGAGAAATGTTTACATAAATAGACAAAGGCATAAATTCAGGGGGATATTTATATCTCATTGTTTTTTTATTCTTATTATTCCATGTCACTATTATTGACGATATATTATTTTTACTTATGGCTAAGATTTGCGATTATCAAAAAGGGGGATATTGTTGAGCCCTCTGGAAGATTGTTGAATTCTTCCTATGATTATTGTTTTAATAATCACAAATCATCGTTACTTAATCCGGTTGGATTTCTCATATACATAATCACAATCTCTTAGTGAATCTATTTATATTGGTTGGATCATGTTTTTATCTGTTCTTGCTATTTATTTACAAGTATTCTAGAAGTCTTCTGGATCAAACAGACACTTTTGTGTTCTGTTAAGACAACGGTCGCACCGATCCATATCACAAGACAACGGTCACATCGATCCATATCAAAAGTGAACGGTCGCACCGATCCATATCACAAGACAACGGTCACACTGATTATGACACACCGATGATGATCAAATGAGTCACCGATCATGACACACCGATGCTGATAAATGAGTCACCGATCATGACACACCGATGCTAATCAAATGAGTCACTGATCATGACACACCGATGCAGATCAAATGAGTCACCTATCATGACACACCGATGCTGATCAAATGAGTGTCCGATCATGACACACCGTTGCTGATCAAGACACACCGATGCTGATCATCTGAGTCATCGATCAGGACACACCGATGTCTAGCCACCGATGCTGATGTTGATGACCTACTGATCACTTGACTCACCAATAGTCATAAACAGCTGTTTGAATTTCTTTATCTTTATTTAATCTAACTAACGTTCATATTAGGAATATTTTAATGCTCTATCATTTATTTAATGAAGGTTGTTGGATGTCAGGGAACCGTACCTCGTACCTGCAAAAAGAAATCATTTCTTTTGCTGGAGATCGTACCATAAATACAAGAATTCTTTGTTGGTGCAAATACACTATGAGACACATATGAGTGCAAAGAGTGGTGGATGAGATAGTTGCAGAAGACACAGAACCTCATACACACTCAAGATTACTCAAGAAGAGTTCTGTACATTCACGAGGACATTGAAGAACATCATCGACTAAAATTTTCACTATCTCTGAACCTGGATGCCAAGCAGATGACACTCTGTTTTTCATAAAAAAAATCAGTAGAGGACTCAGAACCATTTCTGATAAAACTTAAGGAGTCCAACGCTTCATTGAAATCACTAGAGCCATTTCTAAACTCTACATCTCTGCTCTGTGATTCATTATTTTATATTTCGAGCAGTGCGTGTTATCTGCTGTATTTAACACACACATTGTCTCCTGTACATTAACTGGAGGATCTGTAGATCCTCACTCAAACTCTTACACCTTTTTGTTCTCACCGATAACAGTGGTAGAGGTCGTGTGTGACATAGATAGTTGGTTGCTGTGGTTTTGTTTCCCACAAATAACAGTGGTAGAGGTCTTGGACCTGGACAGTTGTATACTGTTGTAATCCCCGATCCAGGGTGTGGACCAGTTTTATATAATTTTTTGAGAGGACTAAGTCTCAGCTTGAGACTGAACCTCTTGTTTAAATCTTCTGTGTTTATTTATTTTCAAAATTATTTTCTTATTCCGTTGCTAATTACTTTAAAACCAAAACTGTATTAAAATCACATTGATAATTAAACTCGCAAGTGTTTATATTAGTTTTAAAGCAGTAAGTTAGTTTCAAAAGTTAATCAACTCTTTTGTTTTTATTAGCTAGAAAATAATCAATCCCTTGAGAACCCAACAAAACCTTTACTTTGATAAAAATTCACTATAGTTTAATTCAGTATTTTATTTGAGGGTTTTTAAGACAAAGTTTTTAAACATAAATTTTAATTGGAACTCAATTCACCCCCCTCTTGATTATCCACTCCGACCAACATTATCATTATGTTATATCCCTAGTAAATACTATTTTACATTAATGGATATTGTCATATATGATAATTCCTTTAAAATAACATTGAAACATTATTATGGAAAATAACCATTCAACTTGGAAAATAGAATTTAAAAAAAATGTTAAAAAAGATTATGGAAAACATTTTATTTTAATTTAACCATTGAAATTTGTAAAATAATCATCAAAACAATGATTTTTTCATGATGGTGGGAAATTCTGTTCATACCGTATAGGTTGAAATAAAAAGTTCTATTCACATTATTTGTAAAATATTAAAAATTATCTGATTTGGAAAATTATAAGAGGATTACTTTAAAACAAATTAAAAATTCAAACTTGGGTAATAATAAAATTAATCAATTAATATATATTTTTTTGAAAAATATCTTTACAATAGTTTTTAGAATACATAGATATGGAATAATATTTATTTTGGACCAAGGAGATAGATAATTTTAATTTTCATTAAAAACATCTATCAACCTCTTGGATGCTAAAAAAGAATACAATTAAAGTAAAAACTCATTCTCAATAAATTACATGAGGATAATAAAATTCAAAAAAATCGAATCTGTAAATAATGAAATATCATCATTGAAAACGTAATCAGAATCAATCCAAATAAATAATGATATTATAACATAAAAATTTTACCACATTGATAAAAGTTTCAATCATAAAGACCATGAAAGGGAGATACTAAAATGGATATGTAAATCTACTAAATTTTCAATAGAATAATTGTTAAATAAATTTATGGTAATCTTAAATAACATAAAAAGAAAAAATGGGTAATATGGCATGTGTCTCACTAAAATAAAAGTGAGAGAAAAAAGCATTACCATTATGGTAAATTTTGAATTTAATCCCCATGATATTGTTAAATTAAATAAAACACTAAATATAAAAAATACAAATATTTTTATGGAAAAACATGTAAAATGGTCATAATATAAACCAAACAAAAGAAAATTGTTAAATATGATATAAGTCTCCATATAATGAAATCCATAATAAAAATCACTTACCATTAGTTTGTCTTACTACGAAAGAGATTTATCCTATATTATAATAATTTAAATATGATATAATTCCCTAAAATAGTCATATAAATAACTAAAATATCATATTTAATCCCCTTATTCGGTTTCAATGCCCTTTTATTAATTACACATTATTAAAATTGTCTTTTCTAGGTGTTATCTGCTTTGTTATCCATTATGATTTATGTTTGGTAGTTCCAGTCCTTATGCTTCAATCATGGTTCCATACTATAATGAACTTAAATAATGATAATAATGTAATATATATTCAATATATATATATATATATTTCTCAATAAAAGTTACAGCTATAGAAATGGATTACACTATTAATGGGGATGGTAGGCCTTATATACGCATAAATGCTATTACCATGTTTTGATGCATGGAATGAAAAAAAGAAAAATAAATAATAATAATTAAATAATAATTTATATTTAATATATATAAGATATATTAAATAAATTTATAAGTGTAAACATCTATGGAAAGATTATGTGAAATCTAACTACATAGCTTCATTAGGTCATATTTTGTAATACACAAGAGAAATGTTATCACAATCCCATGGGATGAAAAGTATGAAGTTAAATATGATAGAATCATAAAAAAATTATAATTAAGTAAAAATACAATTTATAAACAATTTATACATCATTATATCATAAAATAAAAAGTAGTGACGGAAAATTAATTTAATCTGTTCATGGGGCGGTAGTTTTCCATACACATTATCAAAAATTTCTTTTCCAATTTCTAGGGAAGAGGATATCGATATAGGTAATTATTGTAACATATTAATATCTATGTATATTTAAGATACTATGGTTATTATATCATCGTGTTTTATTTATATTTGTAGGATGTTAAAGAATAAATAAAAAAAGCATGGTTATGAACGATACCCATTCTTATGATATCCCCATTAGTTTTATACATAAGTCCTTCCAATAAACATTTTTATCGATATGGGGACTCTAGGTAATCGGTATTAATTTATATAAGGTATTTTTTCTTTTTTAAATAAAAAATATTTTTTTTGAATAAAAGATGAGACGGTGTCTCCTTTAATACGTTAGGGAGAAGACACAATTGGAATTTTTAGAAACAATAAAATATTATAACATTTTAAAACCCAAAATGGATAAACAAATTAACTAGTAACATCCCCTAGATTATATAAGGTCCTATTATGGATAGAAAATATAAATTATACATGTTTTATGTCATTTTTAACCTTTACATTTCAATTTATTACGTTGAGAACCTTTTTTCTTCATAACCATGGTAACATATTTATAATTTTTTTACTATTCATTTTGACTAGAAAATATGTTGACCATATTAACTAATATTTTTTGTGATTATTCAAAATAATGGATCCATTTTATAAAATAAAACAGATAAAAATTTCATAATTTTATTTAAAATAAAACCCCTATGTTATACAAGAATAGGGATTTTACGAATAAGATGTTTCCATAATTATAAAATGTTTTTATATAAAAATTGAACATAAAATTGATTCCAGTGACATAACATTTATTAATATAAAAATAGTTAAACTAATAATACTTTTAAGGAAATTTCTAAAAATAATTTTAATTTTTAAATTCATTCAATGAAAATACAATTCTTAATAAAAATATGTGTTTTTCAATATTAATCCAAAAATAAATCTTTTCTGAAAACATTAAAAAGTTTACTCTAAGATAACTTATTTTTAATGATATAGAAAACTAATTTTATTTTCTAAAATAAAATTTTTAAATTATTCCAAATTTTAATTTTATTATACTTTTTATAATTGAAATGAAACATCTTTTGGGAAGAAAAAAAATCATTTTTAAGCAACAAAAACTAGACTTCTTATTATCTCTTTATTAGAGAAAGAATTAGATGAATTTTATAATGTTTGGTTAAATATATAATGTATATATGTCATTAAAATAATTAAACATAAGTTGATTATTTTTTTTATTATAATAAAATATTGTATTAAAAAATAATATATATTTTTTAAAAGAACCTTTCTTTTATATTCAATAGGTTTTTAATTTAATTTTTAATTAATTCACTACCAAAGAATTAATTTTAATATATTTAATCAACATATTTACATAATTTATATAATAATATTAATGTTTACCTTTTCAATAGGTAGGTGAAAATTGTTACATAGAATAATAATATTTTAATTATATATTATGGTTTGTTTAAACTCAGTGTTTCATGTGAAACAAGATATCAAAGAAATAATATTTATTTAAAAAATATATTTCCAAAAATATTAGGGTGATACATTCTCCCCCCCCCCCACCTAAATAAAAATATAGCCCTCAATTTTTCTCAGTCATCAATGGTAAAATATTTCATAATTCTTTCATAAAAAACCCACATCGTAAAATTGAATAAAAATACATCCCTTAAAAATATAAATTGAGAATAATAAAGGTTACCTAAAAGAACACCTAATTATATTCCTTGATAAGTATAACATTGGTTTAAAGTTAAATGATAGTCATGAAAGATAAAAATATTTCTGAATGACTAATATATAGTTATAGAGGTCATGGTCAAACATTTACTAACCACAATATAATAAATATTTAGTGATTTAAAAGAAATCTTATTTGAGGGTAATGAATGTAAACGTATTTAATATTTAACTTAATATACTTTTACAAAATATTAGTAATTAATTTATGATATAGTCTTCAAACATAACACCATATACTTACTTGACTTCTATAGTTTCATTATTTAATCAGCCTCCATTAAAATTTCATCTTTTTCTCCCAACCATGATTAAGATGAATTTTCCATGATTGAATTACTAAAATTTAATTTTAATGGATTGTAAGATCAATTAAATAACAACTAGATAATCCTCTTTTATTTAACAAAACTAAAATGCTTACAACTATTTAATATCACACATGAAATGAGTAGTCCTTTATATGAATAAATAATAGACTAATCTTCACCATTAACTAATAAAAATACATATCATTCCATTAATAAATAATATATTATCCAAAATAACCTCAATAACAATAAAATTAAATAATTTTTTAAATTCAAGTGTTATCACATAACTGTAAACTTACACCTCCACATAATTGATGTAATCCCAAATAATCCATTACATTAAATCTAATTGTTTGGTTTACCTCAACCTAATAAAAAGTCTCCTGAAATATCATTAATCACCTCAAAATAGAAACAAGGACATCATGTATTCCAGTTGTAGGGGAATAACGATTATCTCTCTTCGAATGTGGGTTCAATCCTCATGATATTACGAGAGGTGACTGGTTGTCTCCTAGCTAGGGGACTATCTTTTTTTTGAAAACTATATTAATATAATTCCAATAATATTCTCAAATTGTTGTAACCCATAATTACCTAAACATAAAAGATAATATAAATGTAGAGACTGATTCTTGACATACATGGACATTATATTACTTTTTTGGAATACATAATACATAACAAAAATAGACACCAAAAGATCGTATTAGTTTTCTGTCTTTGGATACATAGAACATAATCTTCTAATCATGGTAATAGATCATCTAAATCTCCCATTAAGATCTTCCCATTTTGTTTTCTTACCTAAAACCATTTTTTATATCCTTGGGGAATGAAAACATAGAAAGAGTGAGATCAAATGCTCAGCAAGGGTAATCATGGAGAACATAAAAAAACCGTAAACATTTGAACAGAAAAACATGAACATAAAATTTAAGCATCAAGATCTTGAGCAATGACATAAATCATGGAAGTACATAAGGAATTGATCATAATGGAATAATAATAATGATAAAATAGAATGGGAATAAAACATGTAATTTTGGAAGCCCATTAAGAACATTACATGATTTTTATTATATACAAGGAATTGGTTCCAAGACCATCATAGTGGAAGAAGTCCATTAAAAAAACAAGTTTACTTTCCATTCCAGCCCTGTATTATTGAACTAGATTTAATTTCCATTCTAGCCATGAATATCTCATGAGATATAAATCATTACCAAATGAATTTTAAGGAGATATATGTCCCACCCATCTCATAAATAAATCATTCTTACGTGTTCCACCAAATAAACATAAATCATTCATCATAACCCAACGAATAAAATGGTTTTCATAAATATCATCCCGTCATAACATAATCCATATAAAATAAATAGATACCATTTAATCATAACAAAATAAAAAATATAAATAATAGGGACATTATACATGAAACACACCCATATTAAAGAGTGTTTTCTAAGATGGATAATAGTTTTGACAAAACACATGAAATGAATTCTTGAGGAAAATTCCATTTCATCTTCAAAATCAACTTTTCTCAAAATTTCGTGCAATTTTAAAAGAACATAATTTTGTTGAAAATAATCATGGAATCTTAAAGAGGATGATTCATGGAAATAAGGCATTATAAAACTGTAAAAAATCTGTTAATTATGGCTTCCTTCTATTCCATGTGGTAAAATTCAAAAAAGGTTAAAAATGATTTTAAACATAAATTTAATAATATTAAACATTTTATAAAAACTTTTTTAGAAATCATGGACATGGATGATAAATATAACCCCAGTAAAAACTTATCAATAAACAATCTCATATAAGAATGATATTGGAATATTTATCCCTTACCTTAGGTTCGATATTCTTTGAATGTATATAAACACAATGTATAATGATTTAAAAAATTTCACTGACTAATTCCAGCATCATAGTCATTTTTATGATATCATATATGGTATATTATTATCTGTTTATTAGTAACATTTAATTTTTACTTGTTATTCATGTGTTAACTGCTTTATGTTCTTATGTATGTTTTATCGAATAAATTTTTATTACTATTTTTATGTTATAGTTATGTAATTTTAAGAATGGTATTTGTATAATATATATCATATTTATTCATTAAATTCCTTTATATAATCATTCTTGAATGAATATCATGTAGAACGAATCATAACACATCGTGGAGACAGTTGGTTGTACGTACGCACGAGCGACGATATCATTCCCATGATTATGGAATTATATTGAAGTGTTTGGTGTATAATATTTCAGAATAAATATAAATTTACAATAATCATATATAATTCATTCTTCTATCATTATACCCATCCAACTATGTTGGTGATGAAAAACATATTACACCACGGCGTGGAGACGGTAGGTCTTATGTATGCACGCGTGGTAATTTAATTTTTCATAGGATGGATTAAAGATGGAATATGTTTGTCTCACATTCATAATAACATATTAGTATAAAAGTTTTAATAGAGTTATTACTTAATAATGTAAAACACATATAGAGGAAGTAGAAGAAGTAAGAAGTTTGAAAGAATCGGTAAAGGATATTACCTCTTCCTCAGAGTGCCTCTTCTAAAACTCCACTTAGGACACAATATTTGGTCGTGGAAGAAGATCATGACATCTATTATGTTTCTAAGGAAGTGGGGAAGAAAAATGGATAGGGTAAGGCCGAGTTTGAAGGCTAAAAATGGAGTGGAGAGGAGAGAAAAGAGGTTCCCTTTTATAAGAGAGGAGAGCAGCACTTTTGAAAACCTCCAAAATATTAATTTATAATAAACTCAAACCCCACATAAAAACATCAAAAAATGAGTGAAACTCAAATATTAGATGATTTTGGATTTTAATAACATAAAAAAATAAATTTTAGACATTTTTTCCTTTTATTTTAAATTTTATTATTTTTATTTATCCTTATTAAATCTATTTAATTTTATTTTTGGTAATAATATTCTAAATTTTAAATGGTTATAAATACATAATTATATGAGGTGAATTGTCTATAATTGGATAATTTATGACATTTCAGACCATATAATTTTCAATTTTTTATTTTTTAATATTTTTGATAATTTTAATCAATTTAATAAAATGTTATTTTCATAAAATATAAATAGTGTCAATTTTGACATTATTCATTTATTTAACATTAAATAAAATCCAAACAGAAGATAGATTCAAAAAAATTATTTAATTGATTTCAAAAATGTCATATTCATCTATAAAATTTGTGGAGAACATTAATAAATTCATATAATATTTAATTTAATATTTTTAAACCATTTATTTGATATTTCTATTAATAAAATAATTACTACAACATTTTTGTGAAATTATTTAATATACTTATCTATTGCATAAAAACTACAAATAAAATACTATGAAGAATATAAATATAATATCTTTCATAAGAATAAATTTAGTATAATTTATCTTCCAAAACACCAAAATATTTAAATGTTATATTAAATAAATTATGAAGGTAACAACTTTGACCACATTTAAAATAAAATAATTTAAATGTCATAATCACTTTCATAAGGCTCTAAATGGTCCAAAATTAGACCCTTGGAAGCTTATGGTATATATATATATATACTCAACCAATAAGGTTTGGTGAAGTGTTTGGTCCTCTTTTGGTATTATTATTTTAATAGAAACTATATTATTGATTTTTCACTAAATAAATAGTTTTTGCATCATTAATGTATAAGCTATTAAGGTAATTATATCTTTCTTAAAAATTATAAATTAATTTCCATGATAAATAAAAACATATTAGATTTCAAATTATTAATTATAATCGAAATTATATTCTGTATAACCTTATATTAAAAATACTTTAATTCTTAAAGTTTGAGTGAGACATATTTCACTTTCCTTTAAATAAAATAAATTAAATGTCTAAATCTCATCCAAGTGGGTTCCAATAGATATGATTTTTACCCAAGTATATTTTAGGACTATGTATTATCATCCAATTATATTATGACAATTTATAGGATAATTTAATAAATTATTTTTACCATTAATTTCATGATTTACCTTTACCTACGGTAAATAAAATTTTTCGTGGTTACTATTCATAATGCCCAAAAAATAAAAGTAGCCTATTAAATCAATTTGGACCTCAAAATTCCAACAATGGAATATATTTTCCCAAATTCAGGACCCAAAAGTTTTAGTAATTAATTTCAATCAATATCGTTGTTGAAAAAATGGGTTTTTGTTTAAAACATTGCAAAAGATTGAAATGTTTTTACCTATGAATTCAATGTAAAAATAATGATAATGACATAAATTATATTAAATTCAAAAAATATATTATATTTATATTTTAAGATCACTATTTACTATAATTTAACCATATAAATTATCTTGATGAAAAAAGTTGTTTTAATTAAAAATTTAGTGTATTTTTACTATTCATCAAAATATGAATGTTATCAAAAACATATCAAAATTTTATCCAAAGTAAATTTTTATATACTTATTATAAATAATAAGATTAATTTTTCAAATTTATCTTTTAATCATTTAAAAAATTATATTTAAAATGGGTTCGCTATAGAAGGCAGAAAACTGCATTTTTTGAAAAATATCTATTTTATCCGATTTTTTTTGTTCTCGTACCATGCTATAGAAATGAGTAAGATGAATGATAAACTTATAAAATTAAAAAAGTGTTAAATAATATTCATAAAGTGTAGTTCACAATAATATTATAATAATATATCATTGTTTTAGTGAAACTCGGTATTGCGTACGACACAAGGTACCAAGGATGGTCGCTCTTATGTGTATCACAAGCCAAGTCAGTGTTCTATGTAGCGAAATAATCCTTTGGTTCCGTGTATAACATAATCCAAACTTATTTCAATTATACATTGAAAAATATATATACACATTGTTCTGTGAGTTGAATTCTATAAAAATAACTTGAAATTATGTGCAACAGAAGCCATGTATATTGTTGTGTATAATGCAAGCTATTACAGTGTTGCGTATAGCACAATATAATATTGGAGTACCATAAAACTGAAGATATAAAATAAATTAAAAAGAATATATCTCATTAAACCTCAGGGGGTTAAATTTTTTCCCCCTTAAAATGAATTTCACCCTTGAAATTCATCGTGGTTATAAATGGTTTACTACATGATAATTTCTTTCATAGAAATCCACTTCTTAAAAAGGAATACTAGAACATGATTTTAAAAATGTGAGAAATATAATGGTTACCCAATGTAACTCACCACAAGGTTTTCATATAAGAGATCATAGTTGAAAACATGGATAAATAAGATAAATCTAACCATCAGGTTCTGATGAAGAGTTGTAGAGAACATGGCTATAAAATATCCAACAATCACAAAGCCATAAATTTTTAATGATCTAAGGTACTATCTGATTCATTGGATATAAGGGTACTAGGAGAACATATTTGGTTTATCAGATCATTTCTATAAATTTGATGAATTTTTTTTAAAGGATAAATACCTACTTGATTTCAGTGTCATATCATCGTTGGTCATTCAATGAATAATTTCCACGTTATATCTTATTTAATGAAATTAATATGAATTTTTCATTCTGGAAGTGTTAACTGATCATGCAATAGATTGATAATTCATTCCATTAGTCTTTATCACAAAAAGGTTAGCAGAATTTATTAAATACACATAAGTTCATCTATGGTGAGGTTAATCGTATATGGTACCAAAAATGGACTTATACTTCATCTATCGTACTTCATGATAAAATAAAACCAATTTCTACTAACCAAGGACTTTATGTAGGCCAGTGGTAGGTGATAAAGGCATGTCACACTTCAGTTGTGGGTTTGATTCCTACAGCCTTGTCTGACACGACAGGTTGTCACCCTTCCTACGAGTTATCCTTTTTCTAAAACTATACTATTATAAAATTATCAAAATTATATTAAAAAATATTCTATCCTTAAACAATATTATTTGATGTCCAACTGAATCTATTCCAACATTTAGGCTTATCCAAAATACATCTTTCCAATTTCAAAGTACGAAGAAAATAATTACCAGAAAGGTCATATAATAAATATGTGAATACCATGATTTATCCCCTATATAAGATATATCTTGTTGATCACATTTAAAACATGTTAATACTGGAATCATGTATTCTATTGAAACTTGAATTATTATAAAACCTAAATGAAAAAATGAATTCTTCCAAATGATAACTCTTTCCGCACAAAATAAATTACAAAACAAATCATTATACTTATACCATGATATAACTTTTTCCTTCAATCAATCATGAGCTCATTAATACTATCAAACATATTATTATATCCTTATCCATTCATTATGCACATATCATCTAGTTTCCAAAAATATTTCAATCACTTTTCATTGTTACCGGTAACATATTGTTATTGAAAACCATAATAAAACAATAAATAGTTATTCCAATATTCCAGGATACTACAAATGAAATTACACACCACTATTTTGGAATCTCATTACTTAAACACTTTATCATTACACCACTTCATTTTCATACTCAACATCACCAAAAGTGATCACATGTTACTTCCCGTTGACTTTTACCTTCATTGGATGTTGATTTCGATCATTACTAACCCTTGGATGAGGGAATTGGTTAGAATAATTCCTTATTTCCTTACACTTATAGCATTGAAGTGTTGGTGGTTCATTCCACGTTTTCTTTTCTCTACTCACATCATTACCTACCTTATTCCCATTACTTCGGCACTCAACTGATCGATGACCATCTTTTCCACACTTAAAAAACATTTTCTCATCCCATTAAGAAAATTTCCACTGTGGTTCTTTCCACCCATTGATCATAAAAAACATTCATTGTCTTTTGAGCATTGTTTTTAGATTTTTCTTTGAACTCCATCATTCATTTATTTTCTAAACCATGAGATGGATATGTAACAATAAATTATAGTTCTACATTGATAGCACAACACACAATCAATCTATATCTACTTATGTCTCTTTCTCGCTAATGAGATTTAAAGACTTGGTTTTAAGCCATTGAAGAATCAATCAACTTTACATCCAAGATTGATGATAAAGCTAGATTCATACCTTTGAAGTCTTATAAAATCGTCTTTGGTTTTACCAACAGATTCATCATTCTTTTACATAAGCTTATGGAAATATTTTTCCATCTTCATTTGAAGAATACAAGGAAAGTACTTATTGAATAATATGTTCTTGAACTCATCTCATTCCATGGATTCAATTAAATCTTGCGGCCTTTTATTCATAATTAGAGTCCACTACCAGTCTACTTCACCTTCTAAATGGTAAACAACCAGAATGAATTTATCATGTTTCGAACAACGAAGTATTGAAAATACATTTCAATGGTACTGATCCATTATTCACCAACAAGTGGATTAAAAGACCCACTAAAAGAACGTGTACATTGCCTCATGAAGGAATCAATAGAATATTGTTCCCTTACCTACTCATTTGTAAGTCCAGAATGATTCATAGATTGTGTAAGATTAACAATATGATTTTTCACTCCATCTCCCATAACATTCATTTGATCAAGAGGAAAATCATTGCATTTCCCATTACATTGATCAACACGAGTCCTTCGAGTTCCATCCATCATCTAAACCCCAAAAAGAATAGTGTGAGAGGGAAAATCATACTAGGAAAACAACATAATCATGGGGGAGTACATTCAATCTCTAACATGTTAGGTTTAATCCTAGGTTATTCATGATAGTTATCATAATTCCATGATTGTATGCTATAATTATACTTAACCTTACTAACATCCCTAGACATCCCATAGAAATATCTCTTGGGATCTCACTAAAGATTTTAGATACTTGTTTCCAATGGTCGACTAAAAATTCACTATGATACCAATTCTAGAGACCGAAGATTAATGTACATAGAAATTACATTACTTTTTAGGAGAAGTTAATACATAAAAAAACAGATTCCCAAGTAATGTATTAGATTAGTGTCTTTAGAAACTCAGAACATAATATTCTAATCATGGTGAAAGATCTTCAACATCTCTTATATGAATCTTCCCCTTTTGTTTTCTTAAATAAATCCTTTTATTATATCCTGAGGAAAATAAAACATAGAAAGGGTGAGCTCAAATGCTCAGCAAAGGTAAACATGGATAACATAAAACAAACCATAAACATTTGAATGTAAAGATATGAACATAAAACTTAAACATCAAGATCTTGAGCAATGACATAAATCTTGGTTGTACGTATGGAATAGATCATAAAAGAGCATTATTCATGATAAAATAGCATGGGAATAAAACATGGAATTCTGATAACCCATTAAGAACATAATATGATTTCCATAGTAGCCAAGTCATTGCTACCAAGACCATCATAGTGGACGAATTCCACTACTGAATGGGGTTTAATATTCATTCCATCCCTATACTACTAAACCATATTTACATGTCCATCCATCAATGTCTATCTCATGAGATATTAATATTTACTGAATGCATTTTAGGTAGATATAGGTCCCACCCATCTCATAATGTTATCATTCTTATGTGTTCCACAAAATAAACATAAATCATTCATTATAACCAAAATAATTAAATGGGTTTCATAAACATCATCCCATCATAAAATAATCCATATAAAATAAATGGATATTATTTCATCATAAAAAAAATCCAAAATGTTAAATAATAGTGACATTATACATGAAACATACTCATATTAAATAATTTCATCTTAGATGGAATATAATGTTGATAAAACACTTGAAATTATTTTCTGAGGAAAAAATTCTTTCTTCTTAAAATTCAACTTTTCTCAAAATGTCGTACAATTTTAAAAGAAAATAATTTTGATGATAATAATCATAAAATCTTGTAGAGTAATCCTCAGGGAATTAAGTAATAATGAATCAATAAAAATATGTTCATGTCATAAAAGTTAAAAAAATATTCTCCTCGTACTTTTTCCAAAAAAGTCAAAAAGTACCTCATTTGGTAAACAAAAGAATGATTCCATCCATACAATGTTGTAAAAGTCAAATAAGATTAAAATGAATTTAAAAATACATGGAATAATATTAAAAATTTTACAAAAATATTTTTAGAAATAATGGACATGGAAGATAAATATAACCCCAGTAAATACTTATGAATAAAAAATCTCAGATAAGAATGAGATTGGAATAATTATCACTTACCTTAGGTCAGATATGTTGTGTACTTTTTTAGAGAGGTAATTCCCTTATGTGGCCTTTTAAAACCCTCCACAAAAGGGAACCCCCCTCCCAATTAAGGGTTCAGTCCGGAGGGAGCCCCAGTTGGGAAGGAGTCGTTGCCAGGTGAGATGGTAGAGCGTCCCAGAGGGTGACGGCCTAACAGCGATGGTCCGTCAAGCGATCCATCAGTGATTGGGCCGCGCCTCATTTCTCCCAACCAGAAGATACCGGGTGACCCGACAAGGTGTGTGTATCCTGGGGGAGAGGCTTTCACCGAAAGAGGACTCCTAGGATTCGAACCCTTAACCTCCCAAAAAACTGCGTGGATGTGCCACTCACCTTCACCACCACACCACCACCGAAGTGGCAACAGATATGTTGTGTATGTTTCTAAAAATCATTTATAATGATTTAAATAATTTCATTGACTTATTTCAGAATCATAGTCATTTATATGATATCATATATGGTCATATTATTATCGTTTTATTAGTTACATTTCATTGTTACTTGTTATTCATGTGTTAACTACTTTATGTTATTATACATGTTTTGTAGAATAAAATGTTATTACTCTTTCTAGGATATATTTATATCTTTTAAATAATTGTATTAGTATAATATATATCATATTTATTCATTAAATTCATTCATATAATCCTTCTTTAATGAAGATCATTTAGAACGAATCGCATCACATCATGGAGATGGTAAGCCTTAAGTAAGCACAAGCGACAATGTCATTCCCATGATTGTGGAATTGTATTAAATTGCATAGTGTATAATATTTAATAATTAATAAAACTTTAAAATAATCATATATATAGTTATTTATTCCATAATTATACCAATCCAAGTATGTTGGTGATGAAAAACATATTACACCACGACATAGAGATGGTAGGCAGTACGTACGTACGCATGGGGATTTAATTTTTCATATGATGGATAGAAGATGGAATATGGTTGGTTCATATTCATAATAAAATATCATTATACATGTGATAATGGAGTTATTACTTAATAATGAAACAACTTATATGGAATAAGTAGAAGAGGAAGGAATTTTGAAAGAATCGGTAAAGGATATTACTTCTTCTTCGACATGCCTCTTCTAAACCCTCTCTTAGGAATGTAATGTTGGTCTTTGATGAATATCAGGGCCTCTAGTATGTTTATAAGGAAGTGGATAAGGGAAATGGATAGGTTTAGGTTGAGTTTTAAGGCAAGAAATGTAGTAAAGAGGAGAGGGACGAGGTGCCCTTTTATAATAGAGGAGAGGGGGACTTTTTGAATCCTCCAAAATATTAATTTATAATAAACTCTATCGCCACATCAAAACATCCCAAAAGGACTCAATTTAGAATATGAGATGTGATAGTTTTTTAATTTAATCAACCAATAAAATTTATACCTGTTTTAATTTTATTTTGAAGCTTATTATTTTGATTTATCCATATTTATTCTATTTAATTTAATTTGTGGTAATAATATTCTAAATTTTAAATGGTTATAAATACTTATGTGTGGTTAATTGTCCATAATTGTATAATTTATAAAATTTTGAACCATATAATTTTAAATTATTAATATTTAAATATTTTTGTTAATTTTAATCAATTTAATAATATGTTATTTTTATAAAATATTAATAGTATCGATTTTATCACCATTCACTATTTGAATTAAAATAAAATCCAAACAGAATAAATATTTGAAAAAAAAATTCTTTAATAGATCTTCAAAATTTCATATTTATCTAGAGAATTCATGGAGCACATTTATAAGTTCATATAATATTTATTTTTAAATTTTTAATTCCATTTATTTGATATTCCTATTAATAAAATAATTACTACATAATTTTTGTATAATTATTTAATATACATATTTGTTGCAAGAAAATTAAAACTAAAATACTACGATGAATAAAAATCTACTATCTTTTATACTAATTCTTTAATCAAATTTATCTTCAAAAACACCCAACTTTTAAAATGTTATCTTTATTATATTATGAAGGTCAGTACTTTGACATCATTTAAAATAAAATAATATAAATGTCATATTCTCTTTTATAAGTCTCAAAATGGACCAAAAGAGTACCCTTGTATGATTATGATATAGGTATACTCGACCAATAAGGTTGCGTCATGTGTTTGGTCCTTTTGATGGGTATTATTATTTTAATAAAAACTATGTTATTGATTTTTCACTAAATAAATAATTTCTGCATCATTAATGTATAAGATATTAAAGTAATTATATATATCAAAAAAATAAAAACAAAATTACCATGCTAAATATAAACATTTTAGATTTCAAATTAGTATTCATAAATGAATTTATATTCTATATAACATTATATTAAAAATAATTTAATTATTAAACTTTGAGTGAGACATATTTCAGTTTCCTTTAAAGAAAATAAATTAAATATCTCAATCTCATCTAAGTGGGTTCTAATAGATACAATTTCGAACCAAGTATATTTTTGGATGAAATTTAATCATCTATTTATATTAAGACAGGTGTTAGGGTACTTTTGTAATATTATGTTTACCCTTAATTTTCGAATTTACCTTGAACTATGGTAAATATAATTTACCATAGTTACTATTCATAATGCCCAAAAATAAAATTAGCCTATTAATGTAATTTGGTCGTACTGATTCCAAATATGGAATCTATTTTTCCAAATTCATGACATAGAAATTTTAGTAATTAATTTAAATGTAATCCCGTTGTTGAAAAAATGGGTTTCTGTTTAAAACATTGCAAAAGATTGAAATTTTTTAACTTATGAATTCAATGTACAAATAATGGTGATGAACTAAATTATATTAAATGGTAAAAATATGTTATATTTATACTATAAAACCATTCAATATTATAATTTAACCTTATATATTATCATGATGAAAAAAGATGTTTTAAATTTAATATTTAGAGAATTATTACTATTCATAAAAACATTAAAGTCATAAGAAACATATCAAAAATTTATCCAATGAAAATTCGGATCGGTCACGCCGATCGGTCGGACCGATCGAGGTGACCGATCGGTGTCAGCCGGCCTTGGCGGGCTTTTCTTCCATAGCCCCCCCCCCATAACCCCTCTTTTAGGCCTTTTTAACATTTTTAAGCATTTCAAGACCGTTTTAAGCCCATAATTAATATCTAAAAATCCATAGAAACCTATCTACTGAATAAAAATTAATCCATTCGTGCATAATGACCCAACCATGTGGAAGAACCCCGATCCGACTTCTAAGGCCTTCAAATTTATTAACCCATAACATTGGGATCTCATCTATTTATCACACTAGATTTTCTTCTCCATACACTTTGCTAGTCTCCTCTTCCTTGTGAGTCTAATGTCCTTTGTTCCTGAGGAAAGTGGCGCACCTGTGTCGTAGCCCTGTAAGTCGTGCATCCCCTATTCCTAGGACGTTGAGAAAAACATTGATCGTTTATCAATCAAGAAGTGATTTTCTCCTTCGTCTCTTCTTTCTGTGTATCATGTGGGGTGTGAATGATTTTTTCTATGTGGAAATTGATGAAACCTAAATTAATGAAGATAATGAACAGA
Organism: Viscum album; assembly: GCA_963277665.1. Classification (NCBI taxonomy): domain Eukaryota; kingdom Viridiplantae; phylum Streptophyta; class Magnoliopsida; order Santalales; family Viscaceae; genus Viscum; species Viscum album. Next base: position 404,314,058 of record OY728129.1, on the reverse strand, counting down.
ACATTAATGAATGAAGGGGGGGGGGGGGGTGTGAACGATGTTCTTCTATACTCTTTTTATGTTGTTATGTGTTGTGAATTGTATGATCCTATGCTCAATGAAAATCATGGACGTTGGTGGTCTTTCCTTGAGAACTAATTATCCTCAGTACCACTGTATGTTTAAATAACCTTAACATGGAATTGGATAATTACATATACTCAGTTAAATAAATTGAAAGCACTAGGATCAACCCTTTTTCTATGATAACTCCTGTTAAAGTACAGTGGAATTGAAACCATGGAGTGTGTTAAATCTTTTAAATCTGAAAATTCCTGCATGGGCCTGCCTTGTGTTGGTGGTAGTGGTTTGGTTGATTGTTCGTAGGCTGATTGATGGGGTGATATGGGTGGGGATGATATCCCCTACTGCTATACTTTAGTTGGATGTGAATTTGAGGCAAGGTGGTTATTCTGTTTATATCACGAATTGGGATGGAATACTCTGTTATTGGGAAATCATCAGATCCTGGATTTTGGGGACATGGGGCTGTGTCTCGGGTTTTTCTTTGGTTCTAGTACTTAGAGGGATCTCACATATCCCTTGTTGCTGTGACTTTTCAAGAGAACCGGGTGTCAATGCTTAATTTTCTGTTTGTTATAACCTTTTTCCCTTGGTTTGTGCTTATGCTGTTTGTTGCCTAGTAGTGCAGAACTTTTTTTAATGAGATTTCATGAACATGGAAGCAAGAATAACTTAAATGGGAATTGGTTCTAGTGGGTGAGTTGTGACTCGGCTGTGAGCAGTATGCTTCCTACGAATAGGGACGAGTGTTCTTGTTCTTGGATTGGATTTGGATATCCTATGTTGGGTTGAGTGTTTTTAACTTATACATAAATTTTTAGTTCTTATGTTTCTTATTTGCACCCCACCCTAGTTGAGCACTTAGTGCAAAACAACCCCATTTCATGGGGGAGGGTATTTTTACCAACACTTCTATTAGTGGATGGTTATTATCTCCTTTATGGTCCCTTTTCCAGATAGCCTAAGTATCTTTGGGCAGGTTGTGATGGCCTGAGGTCCATTATTATCCCATGAATCTTTAGGTGGGGTGGTTGCAGTGGTTGGCCCAGGTGTTTAGAAGTAGGTTGTTTCCCACGTATCTTCGGGATGAGGCCTAGGTGTCTTCGGGCGTGACGGTAACATTCTGGCCTAGGTGTCTTCAGGCGTGGCAGTGGTTGTTCTAGCCAAGGTATTTGTGGGCATAGTTACATGAGGTTGTTGTGGCCCAAGTGTCTACGGGCAGGATAATGGTTGTGGCCTAGGTGATTGCTGGCGAGATGTGTGGTTGTGGCCCAGGTGTGTGTGGGCGGGTGTGGTACTTGGACTATGGTGAGAATGGCGGGATTGGTTCGATGCGTAGGATGTCTTCAATAACTAGTGGGAAAGTATCGCGGGGTACCCAAATATCGATGTGGTATTACTATACTATATTTGACTTACGTTATTTGGGGATTGTTCCCTAGTGAGGCATGGGTGGACAGTTTACCTTGTTAGGTGTTTGGTTATCTCTTTTTCCATGGGACATTAGAATGTCTCATCACTTGTGCACGAGATTCTTTGGTTTTCCCTACTGAGTATACTTGTATGCTCATCCTACGAATATAATACTACTTTCAAGCTTCCATGAGGACTTCAGGGAACGTGTGGGGCCATACTAACTTGGACCTTTGGAGTAGTTTCTGTTGTTATTTTCCTTTTCTTGGTATCTTTACCTTGATAGTTTTGGGGCTTTTATGTTTTACCATTCAACATGCATATTGGAACGGTTTACTTTCAGTTGTACTTGCACTTTCAGTTTTGGTGTTGTGGGATTTACTATCTTATCTCCCACTCCTATTAAAATAAAAAGTCTAATGCCTTCCATTTAGTGTGTTATTCTATACCCTTGGTGTCGGTCTCCACTCTGGGACCTATTGAAGGTGTGTTTATGGGGTCATTATCTCTCCTTCAACATAACGAAGGAAGGGCCTGGCAATCTGCTGACCCTTCCCTCCTTTTTGTCAAGGCGGGTTGTGATAGAATTTTTATATCCTGATTATAAATAATAATTTTAATTTGTCATATTGAACATATAAACATTTCAAAAATTCAATTCAAAATGGGTTCTCCATCAAAAGGCTTAAAACTACATTTTTTAAAAAATATGGATTTTATCCGAATTTTTTTTATTTTTTTCTCATACCATGTTACAAAAATGTGTAAGATGAATGATAATGTTATAAAATTAAAAATGTGGTTAATACTATTCATAACATCTAGTTTATAATAATATTATAACAATATATCATTGTTTTAGTGAAACTCGGTATTGCGTACAACACAAGCTACTAAGGAAGGTCTCTCTTGTGTGTAACGCAAGACAAGTCAGTGTTGCGTGTAGTGAAAAACACCATTTGGTGATGCGTATAACATAATAAAAACTTATTTCATTTATACATTCAACAAAATATATACACATTGTTGTGTGAGATAAATTCTATCAAAATAACTGGAAATTGTGTGCAACACAAGCCAAGTATATTGTTGCATAAACTGCAAGCTAATACAGTGTTACGTATAGTGCAAGATAATCTTGGTGTAGCGTACAACAGAAGATATCAAAGAAATAAAAAATAATATATCTCATAAAATCTCAGTGTGTTACAATAAACATTAAAGGTTATCAAAATATTTATGTTTATGTCCTAAAAATGTAAATACATTCTTCTTAAAATAAAATTTTCACTAAAACTCATACTGAACCAAAGGGTTGTATTTACTTAAATTTATCCAAATATTTATATAATAATGATAAAGACCAATCACAAAAAACTTTATAATATGTGTCTTTGAAATTGATATTTTAATCAACCTCAGATTCATAAACCCATGATGGTATCCATTACTCTTATGTTAATATTACATACAGATGTTTATGCTTCCAGATATTTACATAATCCATAGATGTTTCATTGTATTTATAATGAAAATACAATTTATAAAAATAATTCAACAACATATTTATTGAATCAAAATATATAAATACATAAACCCTCTGAATTAAATTATTGGTATAGTGTAGGTCCTTCTATGGTATATGCGTTAACCCTTGGATTAGGTTACTGACTCAAATAATTCCCATGTTCCACACACCTAAGACATAAATCTCCTAATATTTTTTTATTTATACTTTATAATGAAAAAATAACATTTTCCAATTTATTTAATGCAATTTCTTGGGTGTCTTTTTCCAAATTTCATGCATCAATGAAATTTGACCCTTCTTGGCTTCATGGTATCCACCACTCGATCTCTTCGGGGAACTCCATCCTTCTCATATTTGCTGAGTCCAAGAGTTGGTTAAGGTTCAATATGATAATCATAGATCATGATAACTAATTATGGATAATCATAATATAATTCACTTTAGTCATTATACATTTCTAATAATAATCAACACATTTTCAATCACATCAAATGTTAACCCAATTGCTTTTGGTTCCAACAATTAACCAAAACCATTAACCATAATGTGAGAAACACTAATCATATTAAGAAATTTCTAAATATAATTCACGTGATATATAAATAGAAGAAACATAATTTTTATCCTAGGTCATCCATGATTATCATCTTATAAAATGCTTCTTAATAGTCCACAATGAAAATATTGAATAACAAAAATATATCATCTAGGACTGCCAAATCAGGTGTGCAGTAATGAAAGATTTCATGCACTGTGTGATGATGAGTTCAAATTATAATACACAATTTTTAGAGTTATTACCCCTATGAACAGATTTTCCAGATCAACTTCCACATGTAGTATCCCGAAAAGAATATAATTTCTTGGAATACCACATAATAACTTCTTTTACCAAAACATTACTATTTTATAATATAAATACACATTTCCCTAAGGGTTTCATCATATTTTTCTAATACTATTATCTATACGTTATCTACACATTTATCCTGATACCAACTATAGTGACCAAATATTTTCTCACATAAATATCACATATTTTTATATGAATATTTAATAAATTCTCCAAATTTATTTCCATGTACAACAATGATTTAGTCTCATGGTAAACTATTTTATTTCAAAATCTAAAGCAAGTATCTTTACATTTAATACGCTTCATAGTCATACCTTACTTAAGACCTTTCTTCATAACCAGGGGAAAAGAATCATAATTTATAGTGACCTCAAATTATTATTATGGTAAAATATAGTAGATAAAAATATATTATCATATTAGAGAATAAGATAATCATAACAGTATGTGATCATCAAAAAACATACAAATTTCATATAATACATGTAATCTATCGTAAAAATATTCTATTGAGAAGAAATTTATCATTTCGGAAGATGTGGATCATAAGAGGGAGAAATCATCAAAAATAAATCATGAACCCTAAAATCATGCCCTAATTTTTTTTGGAACTTTAATACTTATATAAGACATTTCATAATTATAGGTTAACTAATAAGACCATAAAAAATAGGGTATTAGTACTCATCACTTATTTCCCATCGTGGATCAAGCCAATTGAAATCCTTCCCATTGTAGTTCAATCCCCTAAATGTTTTTCCATTATTATCTCATGAGATACAAAGCTTTACCCAAATCATTTAAGGGCTATATTATTTTATGTCCACCCATATGAAAATGAAAAACATATTTCTGTGAACCAAAATATCATATATCATTCATCATATAATCACATGAATTCATATGAAATTAAAATGGGTTTCATAATCATTTCATCAATTCATCATAGCATACTCCATGAGAATAAATGTGTTTTATAAACATATCATTATCATAATAAGAAAGTTAATCCATACAGTGAAATAAAAATAATGGAATAATTTCATCATGTCTTTAGTAAATCATTATTAACATCTATGGATTTTACCATTGATGAAAATTATTCGAAAATACAACTGAAATAGTTTATGGGAAAAATATTATTTCAACTTTTAAACCCACATTTAAAATAAAATTATATAAAATTTAATATTGGATAAAAAATCATTTAAAACAACCTTGTAATCATTTATCAATATAATTAAAACATTTATTGGTAATTATGAGGGTAAATTATATTCAAAAAATATAGTTTAAAATAAAACATTCCTTTCACATTCATAGTTAAAAAATCAAAGGGTGATTCATTAAGAAATTGAAAATTATATTCCTTTAAAACCATAATATTAAAACACAAAATGGGTAAAAAAACATTTAACAAATCATATAATATAGAGATAAAAATTATTTAAAACATTTTTTAGAAAACATGGATATGGAAGAAAATTTATTTCTAGTTTAAGAGAGAAATAAATTTGATTTTCTTTCAAACACTAGAGTAATTAGAATAGGGAAGTAAATATAAAAACGTATTCCAAAGAAATAATCATTGTAAAGGGAAATTTATTATAATAATTTTGATCTAGATCATTAAATTTCATCATTGGTAACATAATCATTGAAAATCCTAATAAATAATGTGATTGTAACACAAAACCATCACAACATTGGTAAATTCTGAATCGTAAACCCCATGAAAGAGATATTCTAAAGAGGATGACTAAGTAAAAATAATTTTAATTATATGGATCATAAAATAAATTCATGGGATGTATATACACATTATAATGTTAAAAGTGAGGAATATATCTAGTATCTGAACGAACTAAGAGTGAGAAAAATTTCAAGTACCACAATAGAATCTTTGAAATTGAAATCCCAATTAAAGTGGAACAAATAATTAAACATTAACAGATATGAATATCAATGGTTTCATGTTATAACATGTAAATGAGTATGTATATACACTATAAATAAACGTTGTGACTATGGTATAAGTCTCACAGAAATAAAAACGAGCCAAGAAATCCCTTACCTTGAGATAATCTTAATTTAAAAAACCATTACCTATTATAAATTAAAATAAAATTTATTATAATTACATAAAATAATTTTATACATATTTTAAATATTTCTCCCTTATAATGTTTCAACACCATTTTATTACTAATTCCTTATTAAAAATTACCATTTGTGTGTGTCAACAGTTTACTTTTTCATGAGAATTTCAGTTTAGTAGATTCAGTCCTTATACATTGATCATCGTTTCATAATCTATAAAATGTGAAAATATATTTTAATTTAATATATATACATATATATTATATATCTATATTAAGAGACATCTATAAAATATAGATATATAAAAAAGATAACACTATTCACGGAGACTGTAGGTCATACGTACGCAGTAACATTGTTACTATTTTTTGAAGGATGGAATAAACAATGGTAAAAAATATTCACATTTAAATAATAATTATTATTTAATATCCATCACATATATTCATTAACTTTTTCCATATTACAATACATGTAATGTGTAAGTGAAAAATGAATCACATCACTTTGTGAGGCGATAGTATGTCATACACATATGATATGCTATCATATTTCCATAGAATAAAGAGTTAGAATATATATGTGATAGTGTAATTATGAAATTATAATAATTTAGTAAATATAATACATAAATATTAAATAAATAATTTATATAAAGTTGTGGGAAGTGGTGATGGAAAATGAATTGCATTAGTTTGAGAGATGAGAGTCTGTCATACACACGATTGATGGTTTTATTTCTCTTTTTAGGGGGGGGAGACGAACTTGGGTAATTAATATAACATAACAAATTATTAATATTTATAAGAAAAAATTTTATTTTTATAAAACTGGTTAAGTAAAATTTTAATCAGGTGTAATAAAAAATAAATCATAAATTCATAGCTAAGAACGATGTATCTTCTCTGGACAACCCCTTTTGGTTTATACCTAAATCAAAGCTATAATTTTTTATGATCGAAACAGGGAATATAGATAGTGTTTAAGTAACTGAGGAAAGGATTTGGTTAGATATTTTTAAATACAAAATGTTTCTATGTTTGAAGATAATAGTATATGGTGGGGCCTTTTATTAGTGGGAAATAAGACACATGTGGAATTTTTTGAATGGATAATGTATACCCACATTTCAAAATCCAAAATGGAGAAAAAATGTACCATTATAAAACCATATATTTAATAATGTCTAAATATGGCCTTAAATATTAATTAGGAATGATTTAGGTCATTTCTAATGCTTTAATTTTCAATATAACCCCCTGATAAACTTGTTTTTACCTTTACCACGATACTAGATTTTTATTATTTTAACTATTCAATGTGACAAAATAAAAAAATGTTGAAATTATTGAATAATATTAACAAATCTAATTAAAAATATATAATCCATTTTTTCAAATTATACTCATTGAAGTGGTTGAATTTAATTTAAAATAAAACCATCAAGAATAATGAATGTGAGGTTTTTCCAAAGAATCGGTTTTCGTAATTATGTAATGATTTTATATAAAAATGTAAAAAATTTATTCCCATGTACTAAATTGGAATAAAAATAGTTTTATTGAACTAAATTTACATTTAATCCTATTTAAACAAAAAAATTTCTATTTAAAAGCTCCAAAAATAGAAAAATATTTTTAAAAATAATTATTTTTTCACTATTCATCAAAAAAGTAATCTTCCAAAAAAATATAAAAAGTTCACTCAATGTTAATTTTGATGTATGGATTCAAAAAATCATTTAAATTTTATTATACACTATATATAATTTGATTGTTTTATGTAAATGTAAAAACCATTAAAAAAATTCTTTTTAGGAAAATACTATTTTCTTGCATAAAATTGATTTATATATAACTAATTCATAGATGAAAATATTAGATGAATAATAAAAAACATTACTGACTGTATAATAAATATTTCTTTAAAATAACACACTATAAGTGATTTACCTAATTTATGAACCTAAATTTTTATTGTGTGCAATAAACAAATTTCTAGAAAAAAACATTTCCATTATATTAAATTAGTTTTCATTTTCATTGATAATGAATTGATAACCCATAACTCATTTTAAATATTTGTAAACAATAAATTATCTAAATTTATTTAATGATATATATAACTTCCAATCCAATACCTATGTGATAAATATCACATTAAATAATAATAAATTTTTCAAATATCAGGGTTCATTTAAACATGGTGATCTTTGGAATGTATATTATCGATAAAATTAAATTTAATTGAAAAACATATTTCATAAAATATTTTTTTGTTAAAAAATTTAAATTACCTCAATATTTATTTTTCCTATATAGGTGTGATGATTAACATATCATGTCATTTTACGTATACCTGAATTGGTATATTATAAGATGTCAGGAGCTATCTAAATAAATCCTTCATGAAAGATGGTAAACCTTTTCATACATGAACCTCATGAAAATTTCATAAATAATTACATGTAGGTTGGTTTCCCACATTATCATGTAGTTTTCCCAGAATACCCATTTATTATTCTAAATAAAAAATTATTCTCTCATATAAGATGACTATTCCATGAAATATGAAAATACTCAACAAAATATTTTTTCAAGAACTACAAAAAATGAAAATAATTTCATTTTCTTTTTTCTAGGATATCCATGATTACTATTTATTCAACTTTATGTTGGTATGAATCCAAAACAATTAGCACCAAAATACTTATTCATCAACCTCTTGATATTATAGACATTTAGAATTAGAACATTTATCACAAAAATAGATGCATTTGATTTTATGAACTAAATATTCATAATGTGGTGTTACATTGGAATATTAACATTAGAATTTAATACCAATACATTTTCATTTTATGTTTTTCAATATCGGTTTTTCTCACAAATAATGTTTTTTATGAAGTGAAAATCATGAAATATTTATAAAACATGAATATAATTAGTTGGTGATGTTTTATACATTGAATAATAGTACATGTGTAATGTATAGACTTTTTCTAAATTTACATAACCTTAATATTTGGTTTATATTCCTTAAAACCCATTCTATAAATGAATTTTATTTTAATTAGGTCATGGGTGTGTCCTAGGGTTGTTCAGCACTCGAATCCCTGAAATTGTACGATCCAAACTGGTCCTCAAAGTTAGTTAAAATCAGGTAGGTCGGCCCGCATGGTTTCTCTACATTGTGCAGTTATAGACAGTGGGTAGGTAGAGGCCGCAATATATATTTTCAACTACAGGACCCCAGGAACTGACCTATGTAGCCAATTGTATGTTTTGGGTAGTGTAATTTCACATGGTTGGACAATAATTAGATAAACCATGCACCTAACTATGTGATGTTCCCCTTATAAGTAGTAAATGGAGTATTATTGGAGCACAGTTTGGCCAACATTGTGTCCAAACCATGTGCCCTTTTTTTATTGAAATTAATATTCTACCCCGCATTAATGAATTTAAACCAATTGTCCTTCTCCATTTTTCTTCCTCATCCCATTTTTCATCCCCCCTTTATGTGTGATTCCCCTTCTCCCTTCTTCATATGGATTATTATATTTCCTCTAATGAGACACTAAATACATTTTCATTGGAAGAAACATAAGGCTCATGGTATGTTGTTCATTCTACCTTATTCTATTTCAGGGTTCCTCTTCCCCATATTTCATTATCTTGGTTTCACTCATTTTCTCTACCTTCATGGATCTGGAAGAATACTTTAATTTCATCCATTCTAGGTAGAATCAAGGCTTGATAATAGATGACTAGAGTGATACTACATTGCGATTGGTGTTCTAGGTCATTCCCTCTTTTTCACCTTTAAAAAGATATGTCATTGTAATACTCTATTGAACCCTTTTGATGATTATTCAAAGTTTTCAAATAAATAAATTAAATGGGTTCCTCTTCCATTTGAGAACCAATAATACATCTAAAATAATCCATGGTCTATTTGCTTCATTTTTTGACACCCCTTTGGGTTTCACCACCTTAATGGAATATTTCATGAGCCTTAAATGGTAAATTACTGAATTTGTTTGCTCCCATGTTAAATTCCATAGTTATATAATTTTAATGTGAATAAACAGTTGTCCATGATATAGGTACTTTAGATTATTCCCTCACACCTTATATTTGAATTCATATACTTGATGATACACTATTAATTATATGTTCTATATTTGTATGATTTATGTGTCCTTGCTTTCAAAAAATCCTTATTCCATTTTCTTATGACAAATTCATTATGACATGTTTTATTAATTGAATTGGATTATTTGGATAAATTATTACCATGAATTATTTCCAAACTTTATTGATTGAATTTTTTATATAAATGATATTCCTTGTGATATGTTTCTTGTTTTTTATTCCATATCTATTATGGGTCGAGATAGAACATGGGTCAAAATTTAATGACACCATGAATGGACTCACTGTGTTCAGTTCAAATCCACTTGACATGCTGGGAGTGATACATTGGATTATTGTATACATTCTCTCCATTCTGTTTTATATACTTGTAAGTCACACTAGTTCCTTAGGGGTGATACTGAGGATGGACTCATTAGCAAGATGGTTACACCATGCATCGGGTGATACTCATTCCCCTATGTGAGATTCTTGATACGGACTCAGATTTCACTATTTAATGGGTGATACAATGGATGTCATATTAGTTTACTTGAAAGAACATTGTGGAACTGGTTATCTTGGAGATTCATGTAGCTACCCTTAGGAAGCTTTATATATTTCCTTGGATGGTATCAAGACGCCACATTTGTATTAGATGTAATATGTGATTTCTTGAGTTACCATGGATGTGGCTAATTTATATTTTGATCATACTATAATGTTGTTACAGAAATGTAACCCAAGGAAAATAAAAAGATTAAGGTATAAAATATGTTGTTTATTTTTTTATACTTTCCCTTGTATGCGTATTATGAATTCCATAGGTACCTCATTTCAGAAATCCTTTTTAGGCCTAAGTAGCTAGTATTTTTCGGGTATTCATTTAGAAATCTAGAATGAGGTGATTATCAATTATTTTTTAATTTCCCTATATTTATTATTATGTAATAGTATAATTTTTTTATTTCGTGAAATTAAATAGCCTAGACACTGTGCGTGGTGGCCTGTTGAGAGTGTTTCTCACATCTTTATTTGGATTCCCTTAGAACCCAAGAAGATTTTATGATCACATATATGGATAAAGGGATGTGTGTTGATTCCTATTCATGACTAATCTACATCATTATGATGGAATTTTTAAGCATCAGATCATTACTAAACATGTGATTATATTATAGTAGTTTTTTCCTTTTTAGTGTTTTTTATAGAATGAAATATATGAATATATCCAATTCTTTCCTTGTACATGCACTGTGTATAGAACCATGATCATAATAATCATTGTATATGTTGTTTCTATTCATCTTTCTATAGTTTTTTATTTCTCATGCTTGGTTAATTACTATCTTTATGTATCTTCTCCTATTTGTTTCTAATTTTTCTTCTATTGTTTATTTTCTACTATTTACAATTGTGAATACTCTAATCTATGTGGGAAAAATCTCCGCAATTACTCACCTAATTCCCTCCCTGCTAGTATACAACATATTGAATTGGGGGAGGCATGCTTGAGGTCATACATACCAGCATCTTGGTGAATCATTATGTGTCATCTGGGGTGGGATGATACAATTTTGTATCAAGTATTATTTTCCTTTATCCATAATATTGGGTTTTAGATAAGTGACAAGGAAAAAGAATTTGGTAATGATCCTATTCATAGGAGTATCTATTCCACGTAAAGGGAAACCCAAATTTCCTAGGCTAGGGATTTTCAGTTATTGGTTACACTATATATACATGATAAGTTCTCACTATTAGGGGATGAAATTGATTTATGGTGTTATTGTTTTTGAAGTATTGAAATAATGATTTTTTTCTTCATTACGATGACATATGGGAAGATCAAAGAATTCATCATACTAATCACTATTGGATGTGAATTTTCATGCATATTTCCATTACACATATACTTTTAAAAAGAATTTCTTATTTTTCAGGTTATTTATATTTTCCCTAGTAATTATATTTTTCAGTTCTTTATTGTGACAAATATATGAATTTTCTTGTTCTTCTTGTAGGAATTTTTCATTAATTGGATTATTTAGATACTCAATTTTAGATTATATGGTTTGTGGGAACATATAAATTGGAATGTTGGTTCACATAATTCAATCATTTAAATGGGGTTTGAAACATATGAATGAACTGTAATTAATGCCACCTTTAAAAAGTAAATGGACAACCTATTTGATAAATGTTAGACCTTGACTTGAACCTTACATTAAAAGTTGTATTTATTCTATTTCTCTTTTGATTCCTTGAGATCATTACCTTCTCATATAGTCATGGATCTTGGATATGGATAAGGTTTGTGTCATGTTTTAGGGAAGTCTTTTACATTCCCTTATTTAGTTTTCTCTTAATCACTTTCCTTAACAGTTTTAAATACCTCTTGGGTGTTATTGTTAATTTTATTGTTATTGTATTTTGATGACCTCATGTTTTATACCAAGAAATTGGAGATGATAATACTCTAAAGTTGGTGGGACATAAGCCACCCATAGTACCTCCTATAGTTCCACATGTTGTACCTCCTCTTGATCTTCCATTGGGCACCGGTTCACAGTTATGTGATAGTTTCCATCAGTTATTTTAGCAGGTTTGCGGTTTTCCCTTGCCTACCGCTACTGCTGAATATCTTACTCAAGACATTCAGCAGTATCATCCTTCCACTATATCATGGGATGAAGGAGCATAGGATATTGATTCATGGTAATAATCAAGTGTATCTACCTTTCAACATCTATTGATTCATCCATAATGGTGGGTCAAGCTTACTATCTACATGTTATTTGATTCCACCAAATGATGGTTGGAAATCATATAATAGGTTGAGAATCATTGAGGTACGGTCTGGGAAGAATTTTAGAAATCCTTCTATGATCAAATATTTGAATAGAATCATAGGTAAGATCACAACATGGAGATTATTCATGTTCAACAGGGCACTATGAATGTGCTAGTGTATTATTCTAACTTCAATGTGATCTAGTATATTGATCCATCATTGACTGAAGTTGAGTTGAATAATGTGAGGAGTTTTGAGTAATGTTTTTGTTATGTTTTCCCCCAATTTAACATAATTTAGTTTTTTATTGTCCCAAATATAGTGAATCGAACCCTAAATATACAACAAAATCTCCAAGAGGATGGAAATGTGAGCTAGGGTGATTCTGTTTTGAGGCAGGGTGATGGTTATTATAGCATTATAAAGCATTGTTTCAATGGTGTAAATGGGGGTGGGTTCATCTAGGTGACACACACAAACTCTACAGTGTTTCACCGGTGGGGAATAACATACTATAATAAGACATAGTGCATGATGAACCTGATTCATTTTTGATCTTGCGATAGGATGGGAATCCTTCATTTCTTCTTCTAGTATTTTTTTCTTTAGATACAATGATAGGGGATAAGTTTTGACACCATTAATAGGTGTGACATATAGGAATCCATGTTAGGATGGAAGTTGGTATTCTACAAGCTGATCAGGCTGTGGTGGTAGTGGTTGTTGCCAAAGCAGTCGGGCCCATAACATCAACGTTAACAGAGTGTATCTACACAGGCTACTCAGGATGCATCTTAGGGATGCAATTTATGAAATATTTATATGTTTATTTCTATTATTTAGGAGAATATCCTAGGTCAATCAATATGTAGATTTACTATTTTGGTGGCCTCTACTTTATTTTTCTCCATTATTGATACAAGTGCATCACACTATTTTATATCAGTCCTGCTGGTGGGAAGTCTCGGTCTTGCAATAGATAACATTTATGTAATCATGTCTCTCGACACACTATTAAAGGTTATAACTGAGGGAATACTCCCATTCTCAGAGTAGCATATTAATAAAGGCGGGTTCCATTTCTTTTGAATTTTCTTCATCCTCGAGATAACTAGCTTCACCATTATTACCAACATTAGATGGCCTGGCATTATCATACCCTAGTGGATTTCTATCACTAAAGAATGTCATTAATATCTCCCAAGTGAAAGACATATATTTAAAAGGGATAATTGGGTTCCCATATAGTTCTAGTGGGTCCCAAGCATATCAGGATAGGTAGACTTCTATCCAAGCTAGAAATCCTCTTTATAAATTACTAAGGATTGTAGTTAGTGGAGTTTCCTCTAGTGGTGGATTATTTTAGGGACATCATCCATAATGACTTCCCTAACATACCTCTAGGGAGAGTTGTTGAATTCACCATAGATCTTGTTCCAGGTATGGATCCAGTGTCCATTCCACTTTATAGGATAGAACCTGTAATGTTTCATGTACTAAAGAAGCATGTTGAATATCTATATTCAAAGGGTTTCATATGACCCAATATATCACCCTCAGGTTCAACTATCTTTTTCTCTGAGATGGGTGATAGTTCCCATAGATTTTGTGTGGATTACCATGGACTGAACTGGCTTACCTTGAAGATTCGATATCTGATGCCTCGTATAGATGATCTCTTCAACCATCTCTAAGGAACAACAGTCTTCTCCAAGATGAATTTGAGGCTAAGAAACCATGAAGTTCATGTTAGACAAATAGACAGACCACATATTGCGTTCTAGAGTAGTTATTACTTGTAAAATTATTTGGTTATGTTGTTCATATTGACTAATGTACCAAAATTATTTATGGTTGGGATGAATTGGTTTTCCCACCTACATCTTTCTTACTTTATGGTACACTTAATAGATGACATATTAATGTATTCTAACACCATAAAAGGCCATTCCAACCATCTTGAGATCTTTTTTATTATACTGAGATTTAACCTATTATATGTGAATCTCGATAAATTCCACTTTTTTATCAGCAAGCATCAGATATTCAATAATATCATATCTAATGATGGCATACTGATTGACCCACAAATGGTTAGTGGTGTGGTTTCTTTGGAGCATCCCAAGATCATTTTCGATATACAAAGATTCTTAGGGTTGGATGGATATTAAATGATATTCATCTAGGACATCACACAATTAACAGTGCCTCTTTTTGTCATAACTAAGTAGGTTATGTAGTTTTTCATGTCTAAAGACTATGATAAATCTTTTAATCAATTAAAATAATGAATCACGTCAGTTAAAATCCTAATTCTTCTGGGTTTGGGAAGAAGTTATATATTATATTGTGATGCGTCAGGTATCTGGTTCAGTGCAGTTCTTATTCAAGGTTATTCGGTTGTGATATATGGGTCTCACCAGCTGAGGCCTCATGACCAAAATTATCCAATGCATAATCTCTAACTAGATATCATGGTTCATGTTATTTTGTATTTAAGTAACTATCTATTGTGTGAGTGTCCTATTCATTAAATGAATCCAACACTACACAAATAAATCTCCACACAAAGAGAAAAAATATATTAGGTAGATCATGTTGATGAAATGCATAAAATAATTCAATTTCTATATTTCTTATAAACATGGAAATAGTAATTTCATGGATGATTCTGTGATCTAGAATACTCCTGTCTAGAAGTGAGTGGAATATGATGCAATTTTTTATAAGTTTCACATGACGGTTCTGGAATTGCAAGGGAATCCAGTTTTAGTATCTCTAACGGTGGCATCCTCCCTCTTGAAATGCGTTCGGATGAAAATGTTAATTGGAACTATGGTCCTTGTATTGAGAGAGTTCCTCATAGGTGAGAACATTCCTTTGGTTTGTATTATTGATCTAAATTATACATTAAAGTTTTTTTTCTTGTTCGGGTTCTTTCTGACATATTTAAAGAGATGATGGTGAAATATCATGCCTCGATTTGGGAAGTTAATCAAGGGATCAGCTATATGAACAAAGATATAAGTTGTTAGTATTGGTGGACTAGTATAAAGATGTAGAACGATTTTGTTGGATTTTTCAGGATCTTTCTGATATATGGGAAGAGATTATGATGGAATATCATGCCTCTCTTTGGGAAGTTAATCTAGGGATCACCAATATGAACAAAGATATTTGTTTTTCATTATTGGTCGACAGGTATAAAGATATAGAAAGAAATATTCATCAATCACTTCTCCACCTATCATCATGAAAAGGTACAACACCACTAACATTATAGACACATAAATCCTCTATCCATTCCTTATTATAAATGGAATGATTTCATGATGGATTTCATGAAATGATTTATGATATCCCCTCGATGCATAAATGTGGTATGGATGATTTTTGACATGATGACAAAGGTTTCACACTTCCTACTCTTCCGATAAACTTTCTATATTTATGAGATACAGAGGAATTATATTTGGAAGATATTGTTACTTCATGATGTCCCATTTTCTATCGTTTCTTGATGAGATACATAGCTTAAATCATGTTTCCGGAAAGGGTTTCAAAAATAACATTGTTCACAAGTTCTCTAGAGTACTGCATAACACCCTCAGACAGAATGCCAGTTCGAGCGAAGGTGGAATGTGTTAGAGGATATGCTTCATGACCCTATACATTATTTTTGAGGTTCATGGGAGAAGATTATTCTTCTAGTTGGGTTTTACTACAACAATATCATTTTAGAATCAATTTAGATGGATCTATATGAGGTCCACTATGTTTTCCCATGTAGTTCATGTCTATGTTGTCTAGAGGTTGCTGAGGAATCCCTAACTGTGTCCTAGTCTAATTCTAGAGACTTTAGATCATGTCTGGCTCATTCAGAATCCTATGGTTACCGCTACATCAATGAATAATTTATATATTGATCATTTTTATCCACATGTTGAGTTTATTTTAGAAATTTTTTCCTTCAATGTCTATCATCTATATTGGGTTATCAACGAATCAGGAGAAAAGGAAATGTATCACCTCACTACATAGTGGATTTTGAGATAGTGGGGAGAGTCAGTTTGGTAGCCTATCAGTTTTTTACCTCAGAGCTATCATTACATGAACGATTTGTTCCATGTAACTTAGCTTCAAGGGTATTATTTCAATCCATATCATTCATTTTACCCTATGAATATTGAGTTTAAATAGGATGTGTCCTTTGAGGAGAGTCTGTTACATATTTTTTATCGGTACATGAAAGCTCTATGAGGTATGTCTATTCATATAGTCCTGGAGTTATTCTAGAAAAAACATGTGTAGGATGATACCTAGGAAGAAGATGATGATATTTGTGTGCAGTGAAACAAATTCTCATATATGACATCATACCACCCTTTAAACAGAAAATAGAGGACATGTTGTCTAATGGAGATTAGTTTGTAACATCCCATAATTATTCAATGGAAAGTAAACATTATTTTTTGTTTAAATTCATTAAAATATAACGTATATGCATGAATAATTTTTATAAGGAGTTATTAGCTGTGTCTATGGATCATTCAAATACCTGAAATGGTAAGATGCAAACTGGGTTTCATAGTTAGTGGAAATCGTGCTGCTATCCCACATGATTCCATAAACCATATAATTGTAGATTATGTGTGGAAGGGGACACATTGTTTTTCTACAACCATGATACCCCATGAGTATGACCTTACATACAACTGAAGGTCTTTGGTAGTGTCATTTCCCACAATTTGTTCACGGTTAGATAAAATGTGCACCTAACCATGTGATATTTCTCTTATATGTGATAACTGGAGGATGGTTGGAGCACAGTTTGGCCAACTGTGTGGCCAAATCATACACCATTATTTTTAGGGTGAAATTATGATTATAATCATCTTTAATGGATCTAATCCAATTCCCTGTATCATTTTTTCTTCCTCTAGTGGGTTTTATCCCCCCCATCAAGTGTGAGTCTCCTTCTCGCTTCTTCATAGTGTATCTTCTATCTCATTCAATCATAATCCAAATCCATCAATGTTAAAACAATCATATAGGGATCAGTATGTTCTTATGTCCACTCTCTTCTATTTCAATCATCCTCTTCCCTCTATTTCACTATTTTTGTGAAACTCAGTTCCCCTATTTTTGGGTTGTTTGATGAACCCTTAAAATTATTCTTTCCTGGGGTGAATCAAGGATCTTTAGTGGATGAGTGGAGTGATACTACATCAAGGTAGTTGTCCTATGTATTTCATGATTTTTTTTAGTTTTTAAATGATTTCCCATTATGCGCCTCACTAGAACCAATCCAGTGATGATTCAATTATGTCAACAAAAAAATTAAATGGGTTCCTTATCTCATTTTTTACCCTACCTTATAGTGAAACTCATCCATGGATTGGTCAAATATTCATTGTCCACTCCTTTAGGTGTTCCCATTATAATGAAATATTTCGCATTCCTTAAATGGTTAATAACCATTCTTATGGTTCCCCCATGATAAATGCCATAATTTTATAATTTGAATTAGAATAAATATTTTTCCTTAATAAAGGTTCTTTATATTTACACCTAAAATCCGATATTTATATTCTTATTTTTTATTCTAAAATTTTAATTTAATATTCCATTTGTTTATGATTTATATGTCCTTGCATGTAGAATATACTTATGTCAATGACTTGTGATAAACATCTTATACCATGTTCAATGGATTGAATTTTATTAGTTGGATATCTTGTTATCATTAGTTATTGACTTTACTTAGTGATAATAAGTCATTATATAAATTATATGACTTGCGATATATGCCTTTTTTTCTATACCTCAACTAATACAAATTGGGAATGAATATGGGTCTTGATTTAAGGTCTAGATGGATGGAATCATCGTGTTTGGTTTGGATGTACGTAATGTGTTAGGACCAATACATTAGCTTTCTGTTTATTGATTCTTTGGGATGTTTGATATACTTTTGAGTGACATTGGTCACCTATGGAAATAACCATCGATAAAATTATTGGCATGATGGGGTTTCCATTCCTTGGGGGATACTCGGTCCCCTCTGTGAGATACTTTATACAAACTCAGAGTTCATAATGTAATTAGTGACAAAAGGGATGTCGTATCGATTACCATGGATGAAATATATGTCATTTGTTATCTAGGACATTCCTGTAGTGATCCTTGGGATTCTTTATACATCACCATGGATGGGATAAGGACTCCACCATTGTATTTTATGGATTGTGTGATTTCTTGTGTTATCAGGGATGTGGCCAAATTATATTTTCAGTATCATTGTATATTTCCATATGAATGTTACCCCAAGAAAAATATCAAGCTTGGAGTACTCCAACATTTTTTATTTTTTTAAATGATCCTTTTATATGTATTATGTTATCCACATGTGCCACATTTCAGACATCCTGCTAAGGCCAATGGAAGTTGTATTTTTTGGGTTTCCATCTAAGAACTCGGACCGAGATGATTATCAATTATATATTTATTTCTCTACATTTATTATTATGGAACATTTTCATTTATTTATTGCATGAGATGTAATGGCATTGAAATCATAGGAGGATGTTTATTGGTATTGTATTTCTCACCCTACATAGGCCTCCATTGGCACCCAAGAATATTTTTTTTATTTCATGTATGGATAAAAGAAAGAATGTGACATATTATTCTTGATTGATTTATGTAATTAGGATGGATTTTTGTGGAAGATAATCAAGACTATACTTGAGATGATATTAAAGATGTTTTTTTTTACTTTTTTGAATGTTTTTATACTAGGTATTATATGATTGTATCCCTTATTTACCATGTACATATGCTTTGTATGGTACCAGAATCATCATCATCATTTTATATGTTATTATCATTCATCTTCATATAGGTTTATATTTACCATTCATGGTTATTTATTATCTTTATGTTTCTTCTATGATCTGTTTCTTTATTTGATTTAGCTATTCATTATCTATTTTTACAATAGTGCATAATTTTATCTATTAAGGCATAGTCTTCCTACAGACTCACCCTAGGCCCTCACTGCTAGTCGGAAGCCTATGGAGTTTGGGGAGGTTCTCATGTGGTCTTTTGGCCCACCATAATGGGGCATCGTTATGTGGAATCCTGTGTAGGATGCTACAACTTGTATCTTCATGTTTTCATTCTAAATAAATGTAAAATTTTGTAAAAAAATATTATTAATGATAAATTGATCCTTATATACTCATCCTTATAAGTGGATTTATTCTTACGTTATACCATTCATACAACATTATTTCTTACATAGATAAAAATCTTGATTACATAGTGTGTAAATCATTATGCATAAGAATGAAATACCCTTATGATCTATTCCATATTTGTATAATATATTTTTTGACTAGGAAAATGATGCATGCATGGTGCTTAGGATTACTACTAAGAATATGACCCTTATGAATTTGTCCATATAACATCATGGAATCATACTTGTGGTTTAAATATCTTATAATCCAATTATTTTATATCCTATTAAATTCGTTTTGATTCATTCTCAATCCATCATAAAATGTTCAAAACATTTATAAATACATCACAAAAAACTACAATGATTCCAATAATGGTTAGTAAAATTAAAAAACAACAAATAAATGTAAAGGAATATCTCAGGATTGGTCTCAAAAAATTAGTATATATATTTATTCAAATTATTAATTATTTATAGAAATAATATTATTATTTTCTTTAATGAATAATTTTATAATAACAATATAATAATAAACATAAAAATTATTTTATTTCATATAAATACTTAATATAGAATAACTTATGAGACAGCCAAAATATAAAAGGTAAAAATTTATTAAGTACTTCTATAATTTAAACATTGCACCTCATAAATAAATATCAAAACCAAAAACCAGAGCTCTAGTATATTTATAGATTAAATATATTAATGAATTATTACACATTGTTTCTTATATATATCTTAAAAAATTGTCTACACATGAAGTCCTTCTATTTATAATATTTCATATAATTACATTGGAAATTTGGAGACCAAAGAATAATTGATCTCAGATTCTCTTTAAAATATATATTTTTAAAGATTCATAATGTGGTTAGTTCATAAGAATGTGTGAAAACATGAGAAGGGAATAAATATCTAATTAAAATTAACATGGAGTCAAAAAATTTTCTATAATGAATTAAAGAATGAAATATAACATCTAAATAGGAAAACTATACTATGGAATATTAATTCAAAAACATTATACAATAATAATGATCCCAAAAGAATGACATGTGCATGTGTTATAATATATAAATTTGTTGTCGTTATCAGAATAGAAAAAT
Organism: Viscum album; assembly: GCA_963277665.1. Classification (NCBI taxonomy): domain Eukaryota; kingdom Viridiplantae; phylum Streptophyta; class Magnoliopsida; order Santalales; family Viscaceae; genus Viscum; species Viscum album. The sequence goes on along the minus strand of OY728129.1, from coordinate 404,292,810 downwards.
CAAAAAAATTTGAACATAGCTTAGTGAAATGCATGAAAGTGAAAATTTTTATTGGAAAAAGGGGGGATCCAAAACAAGGAGTAGGATAAAAGGTTAGGGTTCCTAAAAAAGTGGATCCTAAGTGAATCCCCTATAAAAATATTTTTACATTCGAGGGGAGGGAGACCGTTGTGATGACCAAAACATTTATTAATGAAAATTCATTTTGATCTAATTAATTTTGTTATTTTGTAAAGTGGTTATATAAAACATATGAACTAACGTCTTTTTATATTTCTAGATTTCTAAATACCAATATGAATTTTTATTTTTGTGAATATATCTATTTAATAGTGATAACATGATTATTATAAATATAGGGCATCAAAAAATTCAATTTACTCCAGAAAATGAAGGGATGAACTCATCCAGTAGAATTACTATGTACGAAGCCCATTTTTCGGATCTCAGAAAGGAGGTGGAGTGACTGGGATTAGCTCTTGACCAATCCCAAGCTGATCTTCAACATGTTAATCTTGAGAAGAACCACCTACGTGAGAAGTGGATGTTAATAGAGATTTCCACTCAAGCGATGTTATCTTAGCCTCCCCAAGAGCCTATCATGATACCACACCTTACCCTTCGGTATTATGCTGGTGTTATAAGGGGTTATGTAAAAATACCCTATCACTATGATAATTTACATTATTATTTTATTGAGAATATACATTAATTTTATTATTGATGCATTTTAAATATTTTTAATGAAAAGTAGAATTTTTAGTTAACATTCAATTAAGAAATATATTTTGATGAATTAATGGATTTTTGAATTAAATATTATTTTAAGTAAATATTATTACTAAATTACTTTTTATTACATATAAATTGTCTTATAATTGTTTTGAATATAATTGTAATTTTTTTATGGTTTCAATGTTGATGTATTCAAACCCATTAATTTTTTATAAATTTTGGTTTTTGTTTTAAAAGTAAAATTCAAATATTTAGAAAATTATTTAGATAAAATGATTATTATTTTCTGAATCTTTATGTCAAAATTATCCTATGGATAATATTTAATAATATTCTAAGAGTGGAATTTTTGAGTAAAAATTAACCAATGTTTAAATATATAATGTGTCTTATGACATCATGATGACCAGATAGTGGTTTAATAAAATACTATAAACATGATTATAGGCCAATATATGTTTTATCATTAAAATAATGTGATTTAAATTTTTTTTAATTGATTTATTGTGCCTTAGTGGACCCTACATGACTAATAAAACATTTTAACATTTAAAATTATTTCCCTGAGAGTGTGACTCCCCTCCATATAAGCGAGCCTAATATTTTAAATTCCCTGGAAATTGGCCTTATAAAATATTTTTTTCCATTCCCCTTTGGAAAAAAACATTAGAAATCCTGTGGTTTTTTGTGGTTTTGATTAGTTTAATGTGGTGTGTAAAAATCATAAATAATAAATAATTCCCTCTCGTTTCTTATATAAACCCACCCAATCTCCCACATCCTCTTAACATAAATCCTTTATAGCTCGACTAACCTCTTTAATCTCCACTATATAATCCTCCCAAGGCTGACCAAGCACCCAATAAGCCCCTATCAATCCTCTTCCAAGCCTTTGGGATAACACTTTAAAGCAAGGGATTTCTTCCTTTCTCGTTTTTGTCCAAATTTCATTATGCTGTTATACCCTTTTTTAATTAAAAATGTCGGTGTATTATTTATCACCACGCATAATTACCTCCTAATGTTATAATGATGAGAGGATCATTTATCTCTAATTAATTCCACTCAAGTTCACCTATTAACATGCTGAAATTTTGTATGGGATTTTTCTCTCCTCATTTATATTCAAGAAATAATTTTATATTATGTATCTAAATTCCATTAAATATGTTTTTAAATGTATCTATATGAACCCCTTACTGTAAAATTCATATAAATATGATGTGAAACACCTTTATCACTCATCAACCATTTTTTATGAATTCTTATGTCACACTGTTAGGCTAATGAAATTGCACGGTGGTTTTCAAAGCCAAAGTCAATATGCAGTGAATACCATGCCCATTTCTATATAAAGGGTATTCACCTTTATGCACATTTACTAATTTATTATAGAGTTTAATTTATTAATTCCAAATTCCATTATCATGTAATAAATGATGATGTTTAATGAATGCATGTTATTTGATCCATGTGGCACACTTATGCATGAAATTAAATAATTAAGAAGGGTGAACCCTGATACCTATCGAATGCATTGGGTAAATATTAGTATCATGATAAATAAAGTTCAACAAGGGTTTACTCATGATAATTCATGTGCAATGATGTTTTACTCGTTCTCCATGTTCAAAGATCCTTGGCTCATGCTAATATCTTGTTAAATGTTGTTTCCACATCTCCATGTTCTAATAATCATGTTATATCATGCATTTATGCTCATATATCCCTTATTCTCCATTGATATGCCTATTTCATAACATTTAGTGTATTATTCATGTTATACCTTGTTTACTCCCTTACTGGGATTTATAGCTCACTCTATTCTTATACATGTACTATGTTTACCCCATGCAATGCTAAGTTGAAGGAATGTTGTGGTAATGTGAAAGTTGTTTTCGGAAATGATGTTGCATTTTATGTTCTACGTTGTTATGTAATGTTCATAATCCCCAAGGACACTATACCACAATATCTTCTCTCATGTATCAAGTAAATATTTTATGTAATAAATTATTTTTAAGTGTGACATAAAGACCAAGGTTGATATAGTTGGTATCACTGGATATGTTTAGTTATTTTTGGGATTAGTATTAGAAATCCCCAGTGGAAGCCTTAGGGATAAGACTAAGTATAAAAAATTCCTAAATTATGGTGAGTATTGAGTAAGTGGTATATCATGAAAATAAATCCCTGTATAGATATGATCAGTTAGAGTCAGCTCTGAAACAAATGTATCTAGGGGTAAATCCTGAAAACACCACTTTGAGCTAGATGCAAATGGGAAATAGTTTGGTTACGACACCACTTGGTTACGACACTCCCGGGGGATATAGTTTGGTAAATTCATAAGAATAGTACCAACCCTTATTATGATAATAAAAAATACCCCTATGAATATATTTTGGGAATTAGATCATAGATACCATAGATTGAAGAATATAAATTCATATGTTAAGGGAAAAAATTATTTTATAAGTTATCTATTTTTTTGGATTGCCCTACATGTGATACCACTAAATTTTCTTTTTATTCTAGACAATGGCTGGTAATAGGAGGAATCATGATGAAAACTAATTCAAAGATCAAAGTGATTATTCTTCAAATGTGATGCCCAATCTCATGGGAGCATGAATCACGAACTTTTTCAAGATATAATCTCAATTAACTCATGTTTTGAATATAACCATCAGTGAAGTGGAATGTTCAACCCCCCCCCCCCAAAGAAAGAACTAGTCATGATCAAGATATTCCTACGAAAATGGCATCCTACTTTTAATAGATTATATACTCCCTAAATTGTCAAACAATAGATAAACTCCATTGAGAGGATCTTCTCTATCCATTAATGTTTTGAACAAGAGAAGGTGCATCTGGGTGCTTATCGTATGGAAGGTGAATCTTATAAATGGTGGACATATATAAAAAATAAAAATAAAGAGGAGGATATTGAGGCATCATAATGGAAGGATTTCTGAATAAAACTAAATCGAAAAACATTTTCCATGCACTCTCTGACTCAAGATGGAAAGGGACTTCCTTACCATCAAGAAAAAAGATGATGAATCCATCAGAGAGTATGTGGAAAAATTCATAAGTCTTGCATGATATTCCTCCGACTTTGAAGTTACCCCTGAGTGCAAGGTTGTACACTTATTTGTTGGGATAAAACCTTGCCAATGGAAATCCCTAGGGATCTGTGTTGTTGAGATCTATGAGAAAATTGTCTGATGTACCCTCAAAGTTGAAATTGGTGAGTTGCAGTGGTATCATGGGGATAAGAAACAAAAGGTGGGCTTATATTCTGTAATTTTGATGGATATATCCAATAGTTCCATGAAAATAAAGAACCCCACTTTCCAAAGGTGTGGAAAGATGCACCCAGAAAATTGCCCAAAGGGGAAGAGGAAATGCTTTAGATGTAGAAGCAAATGGAACATAGCCATTAACTACCGACAAGAAAAACATACGGCTATGAAAGAGGAGAGGGATGATCTATTCGACCCTCAATGCATGGTTCATTGGTTCAACAGAAAATAACTATGGCATTTTGCAAACTAGTTCCCTAATCCAAGGGTTTTCAGAGGCAACCAACAACCTCCATGGCAGCAAGGGAGAGACTTTCCTATCATTACTAAAGAAGTGAACCCCAACAACAAAGTGGTGACAAGAACACTAGTCGTTAATTCAATAATAGTGTACTCATTTTTTGATTGTGGTTATACACATTATTTTATTTTCCAGTGTTTTAGTAGAACAATCCCAGCACCCCACAAATCATGAAAGTAAAGATATCGGTGAGAATGGAAAGTGGGGAAATTATTGAATCCCTTGAATATAACTCCCCCAATCGTAATTTTCTTATTAAACTTCCCATGAAACCATGGCATACACTTTTTGGTGGAATTAGATGCAATTCATGTCATGTATTGGATTTATTTATATAGAGCCAACATAAATTGAAGTGAGAGGGTAGCCACTGTCTATATAGTGAATAGACCTCAAATTATGTACAAGGGCATAGAGGAAGTTGAATGTTATTTACACAATCATCTCAACAATAGAAATTACTACCTAATAAGTATATACAGCTGGCTAGAATTATTGAGTCTAATGAAGAAAAATTCCTTGAATACATGCATATTTTGAGGTAATTCACTTAAGTGTTTCCTTAATAATTTCCTTATCTTCCTCCTAGAATATATTTTCATTTCCCAATTGACCTTATACCTGGGGAATTGAAAATATACAAGACTCTATATAGAATGGATATTATGGATCTTGAGGAGCTCACGATAATCTACAGGAAAATATGGATAAGGGGTTTATATTCCCAAATGCTTCAACATGGGGTTCAATAGACCTTTCTTCAAGAAGAAGGATCGGTCAATGCACAATTCCATTGATAATCGTGAGCCCAAAAAAATAATGATAAAGAACAAGTATCCTCTACCACAAATTGATGATTTTTTCAATCATCTACATGGAGCTCAATACAACTCCAAGGTTGATTTGTAGTCGGGATATTACCATGTAAGAGTGAAGAATTAGGATATCAGCAAGACTACTTTTCATACTTGATATAGAAACTATGAATTCATAGTAATGTCTTTCGAACTCACTAATGCTCTAGCAATATTCATGGACTTGATGAATAGAGTATTTAGATATTACCATGACAATTTTATGGTAGTATTTTTAGATGATATTCTTATATACTTAAAAAACATGTTGGATAATGAGGAGCATATAAGAATTGTACTAGAGACCTTGAAAAAGGAGAAGATCAATGCAAGGTACAACATGTATGAGTTCTGTTAGAAGGAGGTCTCATTCATTGGTCATTCCATCTCATGTAATTGGATGTCTATGGATCCCTCCAAGAAAACTATAACTGAGGGATAGTCGAGGCCAATATTGGTAGTAGATATCCATAGCTTCCATGGATCATCTGGATATTATCAGTGTTTTTTGAGAATTTTCTCATTATTTTCAAACCCTCAGTCCAAGATAACTCGAAAGGGAGTCATGTTTTCTTGAAGTGATTAATGTGAAGTGATCTTCAAGGAGTAGAAAAGTAGGCTTATCACTAAGCCTGGGCCCACAATACCTAGAAGTGGAGAACATTATATGGTATTTAGTATTGCTTCAAAGAAGGTCATAGGTTTTTTTTGAGGCAAAATGAAAAAGTTTTTTCATATGATTCAAGGAAATTGAATGTTAAATGAGCCAAACTATCCATCAAAAGATCTGAAGTTGGCTGCTGTATTCTTTACTTTAAAATTTTAGCGACATTACCACTTTGGGGAGAAGTGTGAAATATATAAGGACTATAAAAGCCTCAAATATATATTCACACAGAAAGAGTTGAACTTGCACCAATGAAGATGATTAGAGATGGTCAAAGACTATGACTTCCCAATCCATTACCATTCTGGAAAAGCGAACAAGGTGGGAAATGCTCTAAGTAGAAACGATCCAGTGAGTCTATCATTATTGAGAATTGAAAAGGATCCAATCTTCTTAGATTTGATGAATATGGACATGGTAATCATATAGAAGGTAACATCATCAATCCTTTCACAAATTATTGATCAATAACCTCTTTTATAAAGGTTACAGGATTCTTAAAAGGATGGTGTGGGAATTCAAAATAAAGAGGAAACTATTAAAAAGGTAAATCCTCAGCGTTCAATATTAATGAAGAAGGAATTGAGAGATTTGGGTCAACACTATGTGTTCCATAAAATATGGAATTAAAGAAAGAACTTTTGAATGATGCACATAGTTCAAATTTCTCCATTAACCCTGGAATCACCAAGATGTATTGAGATCATCGAGATCATTATTGGTGGGATAACATGAAGAAGGAGATCGCTCAGTATAAATAAAAGTGTCTGGAATGTCAGCAAGTGAAGTCTAAGAGGAAGCATTCTAAGGGGATGATGCAACCATTACCCATATCAGCATGGCATTGGGAGAACATCACCACCGACTTTTTCACCAGACATCTGAAGACATCCAAAGGAACTAATGCTATCTGGGTTATTGTGGATCATCTTAGAATGACTAGACAATTCATTTCAATTCAAGAGGATTTCTCATTGGATCAGAGGGAACATATATATATTAGGTAATTGGTAGGGCTACATGGAGTAACACTATATATTTTATCTGATAGAGATCCAGGCTTCTCGTATATATTTTGGAAGAGTCTATGACATGATCTGAATACTGAGCTAAACTTTTGTATGGCTTATCATACTAAAACTAATGTCCAATCTAAGCGGACAATAGAAACACTTGAGGACATGTTGACATCTTGCTCAATGGACTTTAAAGGAGGATTAGATCAACATCTTCCTTTTGTAGAGTTCCCTTACAATAACAATTTCCACTAAAGAATCCAAATGTCTCCTTATAAAGACCTTTATGGGAAGTGGTTAAGAACACCAGCATGTTGGGATGAAGTTGGGGATATAAAACTAATATTTCTAGAATTGGATTATGAAATGGAAGAAAAGGTTAAGACCATCCTATATCACATTAAAGCTAGTCAGAGTAAGAAAACATATATGCTAATAATCGTCGACGAGACCTAGAGTTTGATGTCTAAGACATGGTATTCCTTATCATATCACTGTGGAAGAGAGATATGTGATTTGGGATGAAGGGAAAGATTAGTCCAAGGTACATTGGCCCTTTTCATATCCTTTATAGCATTGGAGCTGTGGCATATTAACTAGAACTCCCACCAAACCCCTCAAAATTACAGGATGTATTCCATGTACCACTCTTGAAGAAGTACATACCTGACCCATCTCATGTACTCCATCCAGAGTTGGTACCATTGTAGAATGACCTCTCCTATGAAGAGAATCTAGTGAAGATCTTAGATTGTAGGTAAAAAGTTCTACAAAATAAGATAATGCACCTCGTCATGGTGTTGTGGTGAAACCACATGTTTGAAGAGGCAACGTGGGAATCAGAGGAAGTGATAAAGAAGAGTTAGCTACATCTGTTTCAGTGTGGGGAAAGAATATTTTTTGGGTGAACATTCTTAAAGGGGGAAGATTTCAACGACCCAAAATTTTATTAATGAATATTCCTTTGCATATAAATAAATGTTTTATTATGTAAAATGGTTATGTAAAACATATATAATTTATTGGGTTTTTGTTTTTTGATTTCAAAATACCATTATGAATTTTTAGAGTTGCTAAGATATATGTTTAAAAGTGGTCGCATGACTAATATAAATATTCGGATTTAGAAAATCCAATTTACTTAGACAACGGAAGTGATGGCCTCATACTATAGATATTCTCCATAAGAAGCCATTTTTCAGAGCTTAGAAAAGATATAACATCACTGGGCATCACTCATGACCGAGAAAAATCCATGAATCAACATGTTAAGCTTGAGCGGCACCGCCTATAAGAGAAGTGGTAGTTAATATAGATTACCACCCGAGTGATGTTATATGAGCCTCCCAAAGCATCGGTCTCCATCACACACCTTACCTTCAGTCATATGAGGGTGTTATAATGGGTTATATAACTAGACCCCATCACTATGATCATGTTCATTATTTTTTTATATAGAATATACATTCATTTTATTATAGTTACTTTGTAAATAGTTTTTAAAGAAAAAATATAATTTTTTGTTAATATTCAATAAAGAAATATATTTTGATGACTGAATGGATTTTTGAATTAAATAATATTTTAATTAAATATTATTACTAAATTAAATTTTATTAAATATAAATTATCGTATAAATTTTCTGAATAAAATTGTAATTTTAATATGGTTTGAAAGCAGTTTTTGTCGAACCCAAGAATTTTGTATAAATGCCAGTTATTATATTAAAAGTAAAAATTCACATATATATGAAATTTTTTAGATAAAAAGAATATTGCTTTTGGAATCAGTGCATTGAAATTATCCAAAAGTGAATTTTTCAATATTTTCTGAGAGATTCGAATTTTTGGGTAAAAAATAAATACAATTTAATTTTATAATGTGCTTAATGACATCATAATGAACCAATATTGAGGTAATAAAATACAATAAAAATAACTTTCTGTCAATAAATTTTTTAAATATAAAATAATGTTTTTTGGATGTTTTTTTTAAAATTTAGGGTTCCTTAGTGGACCATCCAAGACATTTAAAAAATTTTAACTTTTAAAATGATTTCCTTTAGAGTGTGACTCGCCTCTACATAATCAAGAAAATTATTATAGTATGTTCATCCATTAGCCTTATTAAATAATGTTTTCCACTCCCATTTGGAAAAACCATGGGAAAAACCCATGGTATGGTTTCTATTTTTTATTAGTTTATTATGTGGTGTCCAAAACCTAGATAACTAAGAATTCCCTCTTTTTCTGTATTGACCTACCCAAGATCCCAGTTCCTCTTCACTCAATGTCTTTAGAGCTCGACAAAACTATTAACTCATCTCTCGAATCCTCCCAAAGTTCCCCAAGATCCCAATAATCATCTCTTAGGCCTCTCTCAAGCCTTTGGGATCACACTTCCTTCTAAGGGATTTCTTCATTTCTCATTTTTGTCTAAATTTCATTATGTTGTTATACCATTTTGTTTTCAATTAAAAATGTTGGCATATGATTATTGACCTCACACATACTTCCCTCCTTATGATATAATAATGATAGACCCCTTTCTATCTCATTAATGCCTCCCAAGTACACTTGTTACCTTGCCGAAATTCTGTAAGGGGTTTCTCTCTCTTTATTTACATTCAATCAATTATTTTGTTTTTTAAATCTAAATTCCATTAAAAATGTTGGGAAATTTATTTATATGAACCCTTACTGTCCATTTCAAATAAATAGTATGAGACACACCTTCATCACTCATCAACCATTTTTTATGAATTTTTATATCACGCCGTTATGCTGTCCAAATTGCCCCGTGATTTTCCAAGACAAAGTAATTGTGTAGTGAATACCCTGCCCATTTCTATATCAAGGGTATTCATCATTATGAAAATTTAACTATTTATTATATAGTTTCATTTATGAATTATTAATTAAATTATTATAAAATAATAGATTATTTTTAATGATTCCATGTTATATGATCCATGTGGCACACTTATGCATGAAATGAAATGATTAATAAGGGTGAGCCATGATAGCGCTCCAATGCATTGGGTAAATATTAGTATCATGATACATCAAGTGCAATGAGGGTTTACTCATACTAATTCAATTACAATAAATTTTTACTCATGATCCATGTTCACTGGGCCTTGGGTCATGATAATATCATGTTAAATGGTGTTTCAAAATTTCCATGTTATGATAATCATGATATATCATGCCTTTATTCTCATGTTTCTCTTATGATCCATTGATATGACTATTTAATAACATGTATTGTATTATTTATGTTATTTATTTCTTAGTACCTTACATGGATTTATATCTCACCCATTTCTTACACATGTCCTCAGGTTATCCCATGAAATGCTAAGTATGAAGGAATGTTGTGGTCATGTAAAAGACGTTCTCAATAAAGATGACATGTTTTGTGTTCGAAGTTATTACATAATGTACCTACGCCCCAAAAACACTACAACTCTGAATCAGCTATCTTGTTTCATGTGAAGATTTTATGTATTAAATTATGTTTAAGTGTGAAATAAATAGCATGTTTTGTATAAACGTATAAGATAAGATAGTGGAGTGGTGATCCAGCTTACCCTTTGAAGTGATCTAATCAACCAAAAAGTTTTCATCATGCCTTGTTTGAGAAACTTTTTCATTCCCAATATGGATCTTGAATCATCAGACCAGGTTTTAGATAGACCAGGGTGTCTGGAACATGCCATGAAGATTTTTGAAGGTGATTAAGGATTCTTTTTCATCAGCTCCAACATGAATGTTAGAGGAGATGAAAATCACAAGCCCATTCACATACCTCTATCTATAATATTAGGAAATTAACAAGCCCATAACATCTATTTAAGGCTAATACCACTAATAAATTGGGCTCCTGAACATCCCCTACCCTTCGTGAGGTTGAAATTGTAGGATCCGTCAATATTGAGTTTGAGCTCAGAGCTCAGAGGCCTCCAGCAGACCTAATGGCCCATGCATTATGGACTATAGAAGGGATATTCATTATTAAACCCATGTAAAACCATCTTCAACATGTGAGAGGAGTCCCCATACCTAGCTAGGGAAACATTCTCAACTGTAAGGCACTGTCAATAGTTTTTAATGGTTATGCTAGAGGTAGTTGACCCCTCCACTCAAGAGTTGTTCATTGCAGTCCAAATGTTCCAAAAAACTATAGTTAATAGGATGACCCTCACGCCCTGTTTAGTTCCCTTCATAGAGACGGCTAGAAACCATACTTTATGTAAGGATCTTACACCACCCATTGGAAGGGTGGTACATATGAGATTACCAAAGCTTCTCTATATGACACAATCCTAGTCACTCTCAATGATCATGTGATCAATCTTTCCACATTGGGGTTGTGAAAGTAATGGAAAATGGATATGAGGTAAATAAAGATTCTTCTATTCACCTCATGTGTTGGTATTTTATGGTTCTATATGCGCCAGATTAGGTAGTGATATCTAGCTCAGATGTCTTTGCACCACATGATCTGGCTCTTGTTGGTCAATGGTGCATTAATGGGGAGATTTTTATGGTCTTTGGCTGACAATGTCCCTAATGTATTCCTAGGAAGTACCTACAGGTCTAGTTTGGTCGTGAGCATGAGACCTTCAAATATGGTACATTGAATAGAATTTAGTGTGGTCTGGGTAAGTATTGGGTAGTCTCATGCTCGGGTAGAAGATATGTTAGGAGCACGGAGGTAGGGGAACCCTTGGGGGGATCCCAACAATTACCATTATAGTAGCTAATGTTTCCACAATCAATGATCCAATAGAAGTGAAACTGATCGTTTATAAGATGACTCTAATTGGTTTTCCACATGCATGAGAATACCTTATGATTATTAAGATCACACCCTTATTTGATTTGTTTGAAGGATCCCTAGAGATATCATTCCTTTAAATAATCCCATGTGAGTTTGGCATGATGTATTTGAATAAAGGAAGAGATGCTCCTCAAACCGATAACCCATTCCTCGATTGTCTAGACCATATGACCCTAGAATGCCTTGTGACATCGACCCTCCAAGTGAGAATCCCAGAAAAATGAATTGACGATCCTTTCCAAATTATGAATCCCCATTTTGGGAACTATAATGAAAGATATATCATGCATGGGAATGGTAGAAGGGAAAAAATTGATCAATGTAATCAGCACACTAAAGGAAAGGATATGTCTCTTCTAGGTTTCAATACAACCATTTATTTTAGCAAAAATGGGATCAAAGTGATGGAATTGGAACCTTCCAAAAGAAAGAAGCACACCAAAGTACTCCATTGGGAAGAATTATGTTTTCATTCTCAGTATGTACTCAATGCACTTTGCCCAATTTTCTAGGTAATATTTGGAAATATAGACTCCACTATTATCATATCTGATGTATTGACAACTTTTGATACAATATTCATCCACAACATGGTTAATCCATTGAATAGATCCCAAAAATCCATTGGTAAAAATAATAATTTCATCCATGAAAATTAGAGGAGAAATGCAATAAAATTTTCCCCTACCTCTAATGATGGATATCTGGATATTCTCAATAAGATTGTAATGAATCCCACTGACGTAATTCTGTACTATCATGAAGATGCTCATGGATGTGGGATCACTCTATATCACACACACCATTTTAATGAAGACACACCTTTTCCCCATTAAGGATATCGAAAACTATGTGGACCTCATGTATCTAAATAAAATTTAAGACCCTAAATCAGAGAGGCCCGTTTGAGACATTAATTAAATTATAAAGCACCATTCACAGTGGTTATAGGCCTTGTCCATGTACATTTTGATAGAGATGTCATATCCTTGGGTTTTTCTAATTATTTAGGTAATAATATCCTAGTAAAGGGCTATAGTATCTTGAGGAGATGTACCTTTATTGAATCAATACTTCTCTTCTTCCACCCACTCATTCAGATAGCGGGAAATTATGCAGTTAAGAACACATGAAATCACCTTTTATGAGAAGTGACGCATTCATCTAGGCCTTAAATGATTGCTCTACAAAGGGTAGGTTACCTTGGAGATAAGGATGAGAATAGTAGCACTGGTCACACATGGTAGGTTTCCCCCTAGAAAGAAATCGCAAATAAAATCAGCAAGATCATCATTGAACAGGTTCCAAAAGGCTTTATAAAAGGAGCCCAGTAACCCATCTAGCCTTAGGGAACTGCCCTTTTATGGGAGATCATAGCCTCTGAAATTTCCACCACATCAGGATGCCTCGAAATCTCATCACTGATAGAATCGAGGACAACCTTGGGATTGTGTTATCAAATGGTGGAGTGACCCCCATGGTAACCATGCAACGTATTAGAATTCAAGCCAACAAGAATTAATTTGATGTTCTCTTTAACCATGCTCCACCAACATGGTTCTGAACATACATAAATAAAAATTGTTTCCAAACAAAAGGTTTTAAACATAGTTAACCAACATTATTTTCCACACACATGGTTGTCAAAATAGCTAAAAACCAATCATTCCCATGCATAACTTTTAAACATAAATAAAATGTAATCATAACCACACACAACATTTTTATGTCCTAAGATATAAATGATTAACTTGGGAATTAGAGGCATATACAAGATCCCACTCATCACATAATTACATAAAATACATATGTATTCCACCTGAAATATATTGTGAATAATAGTACGAAACCCCATGGAAAAAAATTGGTTTCATAACATAATAGTTATCATATATAATGTAACAATGATCTTGAACTATCTAAACTAATGTTAAATTTCTCAAAAGCGGTGTGTCATGAAACCACATAGAGAATAATCATTAAAATTACCCCAAAAACTGTAGATCATTTTGAGATAGATAGGAAAATGTAAGTGAAATCTTAAAATAAATTTCAAAAAACATTTTCATCATTGTTGTAAAAATGAAATATTGCATGTTACTTTAAATAATAATTTTAAAGAATGGTAAATTTATGAAAAATAACTTTAAAATAATTTTCAGAAAATTATCATTGAAAATAAATAATTTTTAGGTAAATAAATAAATATATATATATTGTAATATAATATAAAATGAAAGTAAAACAGAATATATGTCATCCAAATATTATATCAACTTTTAATGACAATATATTGTGATGAAAGAGGTGAAAATATTATTTTTATGAAGAGATAAATAGAGATTCAAAAATTAAAAAAAATTAATATAAATTTTTACTTAAAAGTAATAAAAAATCCATATATTGATATAATTATATTGTCTTGTATGAGATAGAGCCATTATAATGTGTATGAATTATTAATAACATCATCATATTTTTATAAATAAATAAATCCATCATAGAACAACACTTTCATGATAAAATATATAATACATTGAAAGGATAAATGGGAACTAAAATATAAAAATAATTAAGATGAATCTAAGAAACATAAAAAAACAATTTTCAATAATAAATATTATAACTAAATGAAATGGAGTTATGTAAATAAAAGCTACTACCTTGGATTTCATCTTGATCGATCATGTTCAAAATCCTATATAATAAAATAATGATCATTAATTACATATTTTTTAAACCTATTCATATATATAATATATAATATATATTTTTAAAATTCATTTATTATAAAGTTATAATTTATTTTAGTTAATATTGGTCACCACTAATTAGTATTTTCAACCATTCCTTTTTAATCATCATTATAATATTCTAGGTCCTCATTCCGTGTTTATGAGTTCATCATCTAAATAATATTGTTTTTATAGGAATATATTATTTATAATCAGTTATGAAGTTTATGTTTTATTCCATGGCATTCTTTTGATACGATTCTAAAAGATGAAAACCACATCGCACTAGTTTAGATAGTTATTAATTTTTAAAAGGTTGAAAATGAATATTAAGTTAAATATTAATATCATCAATAAAAATTTAATAAAACATGTTAAATTCATCATTAATATATTATCTTACTATATTTTATGTTTTATTAATCATTCATTATATAATCATTATAGAATAGTTTATATAGGTGGTAGAACTGATCCAAACGAGAACATATTTTTACAAATATTTGAGAAATAAAGTGGAATTATTTTTGATATAATATAATTAAAATATAATTATACTAATATATAATCATTGGAGTGTGAAATAATTTTTATGAATAGAATAGTAGAGTATGTAAATGTTAATGAAAGAAAAACAACTTGTCACATTATTTAATGAAATCTTTCCTTCTCAATATGACATCTGTCAGAAATAATTTCACATGAGATTTTCTTGTGAGAAATGGATTGCAAATTCTGGTGAGGTATATATTAGAGGAAATATAGGATGGTTTAAAATACTATTTTGAAATATGATTTTGGTTTAAATAGGTTGGAAGAAATATCATTTTCATATATGAAAAATATGGAAATTTATATGGAAACATAAGTTAGCTGAGAGGTAATGATGAAATCACAATGAAGTTTACAGAGTTAGGTCAATAAATATGGGTGAGAAATGTGCAATGGAATCAAAAACCCAAAAAAATTATTTTATGAATATTTATTTTCATTCTAATTATCATAAATTTGAAACACTTTAACTTACTCCCTTTTCATTGTTTAATTATTTTCAATGGTTATTATTATTTTTAAAAAATATATAATGTGGTCCTTATTACTGAATTTAGATTTTATGATTCAATGTTTTCATCTATTTAATTTAATTAAATTTCTATATATGATATATTTAAATTATAAACAAAAACATATGTTGAATGATAATAACACTTTTTGTAGAAAAATAAATTTTTAAACATTAAGCGTTATTATTCATATTTCTTATTAATTACTAGTTTAAATGAATGTTAATTTTTTTTATATTTAAAAATTATATTATTTTCATCACAAAAATTATATCAACTTGATTTATTTAGACAAAAATTAAAGAAAGATTATAAAAAATAATTCATTGAAAATAACCCTTTTACTTTTAGCATCATGATTATCATTTTCCTCAGTAAATAATTTTTTATCCTAAACAAATTGAAATAATTATAATATTTCTACATGTTGATTTGAAATATAAAAATTTTAATTTTATTATATTTATTTATCTGATAAAAAATAATTTTACCAAAAAAATAATAACGTGTGATAACCTTTTCTATCAAAATATATTTAAATAATAAAAATATGATTTATTATAAATTAAAAAATAAAAATATTTATATGAAAATATTATTTTTAATGTAAATATGTTTCATTGATTTAATTATCAAAAGATTATAAATTTTTTTAACACAATATATGAATCATATATAAAAAGTGTTATTCATTAAAATAATTTATTTTTAATATTAAATGATTTTATTCATACTTATAAAAAATTACACATTTAATAAGAATAAATAAATTTTACTAATATTTTTTGTAAATTTAATATTTTCTTATTAAAAAAAATCTATTAATTTAATTAATTTTTATGGATATTCCAAAATTAAAAAAAATCATGTAATGTGGAATATATTATTTTTATTACATAAATAATTTAATTATTATATTAAAAAAATGATACATAAAAATACACTCAATTCCTCTTAATAAGGCCTAATAGTAATATAAACAATGGTGGATGTTGTGGGTGGTGATTCAGCAGGCATGGATCTTATAGTGATTTCAATGAGCTTAAACTTCTCCCATAACCAATTTATCTCTAGTCGTACTTATTGAAGTTTAGCTTGGTCTTTGTAATGGAAAAACACTAATGATTCAACCTCCTTTATAATATGATTCAAATGAGCCTCATAAATAAGACTTATACTATATGATTTCATTTGTTATCTTTTCAATATAGATATTATAATAAAGTTTTGTATATTTAAACACACAAATTCAACAACTATATTGAAATTATTATGATAATCCAATGGATATATTATACAAATGATAATATATATATTTCATGAATTTTATTCCAATATATAGAATTACATACATCAATAAAATCATTTTATTGTATTTCTATTTTTTACTGACTTCTATAGTTGTATTAGGTATTATGGTAATTATATAAAACCCTGAGGATTATGATTTTATGTTCATTGAATCTTTAATTACATAAATATTTATTCTATATGTTTTTTATTAATGTTTTTTAGTATCTAATATTTATAATATATTAATATTTATAATTTATTATTGTATTTTTTATCTCAATAAAAGAAATCATGGTTTAATTTATTTTAGTGTTGTGTTAAACAGTCTATTAAATATAATATTTTTTGTCAAATCATATGGTATTACATCCTACCCCAATAAAAGAATTTATCTACTATAATTTTTTTACATAGATGAAAACAAATGTGAATAATTTCATATCATTACAACTTTAGGTTCCTGTTAATCTTCTTAAAATTTATGATTTCACCATAAAAAATAGTCAATGTATGTTTTTTTACTTTGTATCACATTATGACTTTGATTTAAGATCACTATAATATTTCCTTATAAGATTGGTTGTCTACCAATTTCACAACATCAGATTTTAATACATGTGATGGATCCAAAATTCAGTCCTAAAATCGATACATTGAAGACATCGTGAACCATAGGGAGGTATGCTTGGTGTGCCAAGAAATGGTCTACAATCATTACATGATAAATAATTTAAAAGGTACAAGTTTATCTAGGGAATGAGTTTCCATTCTTCTTTAATATCATAGTCATAATCTAGAGAGATATTGAAATGAATAAATTGTCAACTTCTTCAAACTCCAAATAATTTTAACAATTATCAAAATAGATCATATATTGTATTTTGGTTACATTATTATGGTGTTAAATGCTTTCAACATTGTATTGAATTCCATAAAAATGATAATATCATAACAACTAATTCTCTCTAATTTCGTACCACTATATTTCAGTTCAATATCTCTTCACATATAGATCCACAGATGGTGTCATTGAAATGATTGAGGGGAAATTTTTATTATATGAGAACTCATATAGAGGATAATTTTAAACCATGCATCCTTTAATATCAATCGAGAAAAGTCTCAGTAAATATTCCATAGTTTTAATTATCCTTTCATATTGTTCATAAGTTTGGGAATGATAATCCATGAAAATTATCATCTATATATTAAATTATTTTTAATTAATTCCCCAAAATTTTAATGTGAACCATGGATATCAATATCACATAGTATAAATTACTACTCCATATATTCTTATAGTGTATTTCGTGTATAACTTGGAATGATGATAGACTGATAAATTATCTCAAATATTAATGATGTGTGACAACATTATAAGTTGATTCAACAAAACCCAGATCTGATTGTATCCTTTAAAAGTCTCCAAGAGATTGATGATTAAATCCAAGGTGATGTTCTCCAATTAACAAAAATATATATGTAATGGTCGCATCATCCCATTAGATTAATGTTTATTATACTCGACTAGTTTGTATAACAAGCGAGGAGATATATATAATCAACAATCACACTGTTATTGTTGTCTTAGAAGAAGGGTTCCTTATATCTATATATATCATTCATATTATTAGGTTAATATAGAAGGATATGAAATGAACATCATCTAGAAGTTATTACATAATTTTTTGTTTTAATGGGATGCATATTCATTCCGAAAATCTAATAAATCCAACATTGTCAAACTAAAAATCAAGAATACTGTTGATATTTTTTTGTAGATCAATAAAATCTTTCCATAACTCCTTGATCTTCACATTGATATATGGTTAATGATTTATTTGAAAATTTTAGTATTTCATTTTTTACACTATGATTACCATATATGTCATGAATCGAATATGTTCTATGCCAAAATAAGCACCAAACCTAGCACAAGACATGGCCCCAAGGTCATTCCCGGTCCCCATGGGCTGGCACAAGTGCTTGGGTATCATGAACTAAAAATTGGGAATTATTTATCTAAGTTTATAAACATAACAAAAAAAATTCAATATTACAAATTTGGATTTTTCAAAATAAACAGTCTTTTACAAAAATTAAGAACTGAATTACATAGTTTAAAACAACTCACAAGGACAACAAGAAATGTAAAAAACAAAAATAAATAGCCCAAGAACCCTCATGGCAAGAGGCATGGCCCTCAAGCCATCTCCACAAGACATCACCACCATTGTCCTACTAAAACCTGAACTGTTTGTACTAAAACTGTACCCAAATAGTGAAAAAATTAACCACGTCTACATACACCCAAGGGTGTAATTAGGGTGTGAGCCAGTTCCCAATAGGATTTCACAACTAAGATATTCCTTGTGAAAAACATTCAAAGACAAAAATCTTGCAAATTTTGAAAAACAGAAAATGCTAGTTACAATTTCTAAAAGATGCAACTTAAAAATTAATATAGTTTTCAAGTGGGATGTCATTAAGAATCAAAAATTTTAAAAATAATATCAACACTACTAAATTTCCCAATAAAACCATACTTTTTTCTGATTGTAAAAACAAAGTACCTAATGAGCACTAGAAACAAGAAATAACCCCTAGGCACTAGCTCGTTGTGGGTCCCTGGTACCTCATATCTCGGTGAGAGTACCCATCACAATATCTGTTCTCATGCACAAGACACTAGTAGGGAACATACCCATATCCTAGTGGTCCCAATCATCATCATCATTGTTCATTTAGTGTAGTAAGTGTCAATAATTCTACGTGAAACTGAGGTCAAACCCCGCGAATTCACTAGCATACTAGTACACGTCCACCAACCAAGATACTCGGGATTCACCATGTCCTCAAACAAGTTCCACAAGTTATGAAATATTCCTTTCATTGGAAAATGTCATTTCCAAATCACAAATTCATCAAACAGCCAACATGTATACCACACAAGTCAAACACGTCCACTTTTCATTTAAATAGATTTTGAAATATGACTGACACCAAAATAGCCTACAACACTTTTCAAATTTTTTTAACACTTCTGCAAAACCCTTCAACAATTTTATAAAACCATAAAAAGACATTATAACTCACATAACAGCCCACTAAAATATAATATATTAAATCTTTTATCAACAAAATTCATTTTTCACAACACAACCACACAAAACAACCCGCAAACATGTTTCGCACCCACATCACAATTTCGAAATTCACCTCGACAAATTACAAAACATTATAAAAATGTTTGACATAAAAAATGACCACATTTTATTTCCAAAAAAAATATTTTATATGCACAAAATCACCAAAACAGTACATAAAATTTTTTCTCCCTTTGTTTAACAAAATCAAACATTTACATTTTTCATAAAACAACCCCAAGAGGTATAACCATGGTTTGCATACAAAACCCATTTCAAACCCCTCATTCAAGACCAAAACCATACCAATAGCAATCCCAAATAGAATTAATCTCCCTAAAAACATTTTATAAACCACCCCCATGTGTTATAAAAATACCTCAAACAATACCACAAAAGGTACACAAGAAAAACACATGTTTTCACAAATCACTTTCATGATGTAAAACGTGGTTTTACACTTTAAACCCATTCAAAACCCGCCTTACAAGCCCCATTTGACATTAAGGCATTAAAAAACCAGGATTGTTAGACACTTTCAACACTAATAAGTCACTTTCATATGTTATCTAATATATTAAAACATTACCCCAAGAGTCACCCATGAAAAGCTCCCAATTTCTAGCCATAATGCAACTATAAAAATTAAACGCCTACGAAAATCCAAAATAAAATTGGTTTCTCCACAACAAATTAATATGAGGAATATTAAACCCAGTGAATCATGAAAGATAACACAAAAAAAGGTTCTTACAAACATAACCACCTACCTTTTGAGTCAAAATCCTTGAATCTTGGTGTGAAACCTCAACCGTACATCTGTCGCACCATAAGGAAGTGAAAACAAACACTAAACTATAATATTTCACCAAAAAGACCCCAAATAAATCCCTATGTATGAAAAAAAACATTTGTACACTCTATAAATTTATTAAATTGGCGGGGGGGGGACACTAAGGAAAAATAAGGAAATGATGAGAGAAAGACAGACACAAATAAATACTGAAGAAAACAACCCAAATACACTAGTATTAGAATTTCAAAAAAACCATAAATGACACTGAGTTTCGAATAATGTTGAGGAAGTAAACTAGGAACTCTAATGGGGTAAAAAGAGTAAAAATAGAAGGATTTATTAAAGGATCAATTTACCACATCAAATCTGGATGATTTTTGAAATCTATTGAAGCTTTTCCCATGTTAGTGATTCAATAGAGCTCCAAATTTGTGGAGGAGAAAATTGGGGCATTCTGTGTGTATATGGGCTCGAGAGAGTGTTAGAATCACCAAAAAACGTAAAAATTTAATGAGATAATAAAAATTTTAAAATAATATTTAAAGAATGAAATGGGCTTTCGGGCTGGCCGAACACCTTAATAAAAAAACAAAATTCATCATTATTATGGATTCATATGAGGTTCAAATGGATATATAGGTTTTAATAAACCAGGATATTCCAATTGGGATGTGTAATGGGTGTAAAATGTTGACAAATAAATATGTTGTAAAAGAAACAAAATTATTTTAAAATTTGGAAATGGTCTCATGGTTTTCCCCAACTTTTGAAAACACACAATTTCCACCAAAATGCATGGAAAATCCCCATAACAAATCAGGGATGGAAATTAAATAAAAATGACATTAAAATAAGTAATGATTATTACAATTATCCCCACTATATAGCTTTTGGCCCCTGGAAATCCACAACAATGCCAAAATACAAAACCAAACCAAAATTATAGACCAGAAATGTACTTCTTCACCATGTTTGGTCTGCCCCCAAAAGTCCAAAACACCTCTAGTGATCAATTAAAGAAGGAATACTTTCAAAATCAAAATCATACATCAATTTCTTGAAATGACCAAGAAACTTCAGACTTTTTCCCCAAAAGAAAACTCCTAAAACACAATATGAACAAGGCTTAAGTAATCTACCTAGACGAACAACAACAATGAACAAAGTTAAACTTACTTCGCTTTAACTAAACCATTTGGCACTCTCCAATCCCAAATATTACCCTAGGAAGATGTTGGTAATTAGATAGCTTTAAACAAGAATTCCTCTCATCTGGACAAGACAAAGGACCATTCTGAGGTACTAGTATGGGGAGACAGAAATGGACTCCCCACTATAAAGGGAAACTTAGATTTTCTAGAGATAGATTTAGGACACTAATAGGGGGAGGCCTAAACGGACTATCCAAATCATGGGGTAGTCTTCCATCGGACCTTTACAAAAGAACTTATATAGGACTTATAGCAGGTAACCCCACAATAAGAACCTACCATCTTAACCAACTAGCATAGGATGGTACAAAAAGACCAAAAAATTTAATGGGTTGGGAAGGCCACACGGTTAGTCCACGCAGTTTAGAAAACTGTTCTCTAACAGTTGGGATCCTATTATCTACATGGTATTCTGGGTCATGGTCACTAGTAACCATACAGATACCATGCACCCAACTTGTCTATTCAAACATCAAATAATTCTCCAAATACCCAGTTGAAACCAAAGGGGGAATGTATAAACTCAGGATACAACATGGAAACAAGGTCCTTCCACCTCTACCACCAAACAAGAACAACTAGAACAAGATTATGACACTAGATGTTTAAACTCTTCTTATCATTCATACTGAGGATAAGACATTGTACAAGTGTTTGAATAACCTTGGGATTTCCCCTAACTATGTTCCAACTTCACTTCGGGACCTATGTCTAGAGATCCAAATATTGAATCATCATCAGCCTCACAGTTAGGCTTTGAAACCCCTATATAGATCTTCTTCTTTCAGTGCCACAAACAACTACACCGCATACCCTGATGGGTTCAAAAAAGAATAACACACTATAGAACATACATTACTAAAACATGACATTTCACTAATATCAGGGATCATGAGGTGCACACAAATCATAGCTTGTTTCTTCGGGTGATAAACAACAGAAGGGGGGGAAACATATAAACACATTGTTCTAAGATAAGGTAGTTAATGTTTTTACCAAGGGAGATATACTCCTAACATAACGGAGACCCTTAGAGGATTTTACGACCATCCACTTTACCATAAAATGAGAACCGGACCTCAGAAGGAGTCATCGAACATGACTATTGTGATTGACAGAAACAATACATGGAATGGGACCTTATGCCAAGTCCCCAAACAACACAGAATTCTGTAAGGTGGCCATAATGGCCTCTCATGACTTGATTTTCCACATTAGAGGTTTAATGTGAACTCCAACTTCAGAGAGATGATGAAGGACCCAGATTCACTCTTAGAAACCATCGAGACACTCATCCATACTAACAACCATGGATCACTACCACCTTCGATGAATCGGGGAACTTAAGAAACTATGGTCTCTTTCAACCTTCCCCGAGCACTCTACCTCTACAAGAGTATCCGTAAACCCAAAAAGGTAAGGTTGTAGACTCATTCTACAAATATCAAGAAAAGATTCCATACATTGATCCACTGGAGGATTTTCCAATGGCGAAACAACTCCGGTTGCACTTCAGTTGTGCAAAAACCCTTAATGGGGGTGTACCTTATCAAACGAGAAAACCGAAGGACCCACCAACCTAGTCCATTGGTAAATAAACACTGTAACCATATCAAAACAGATGAGGTGAACCAATATAATGGATTCCCAAATTTTTCTCAAAATATAACACTAACTAGACATTCAACCCATCTTACCGACCAAACACAGACCCCAAACATCATCCAAACACGAGGGGTTCATGGACTCAAAACATTCCACAAAAACAAAATTTTCAAAAAAACCCATTATATACATCATCATAAACAATTCATCAGCATATCTTGTTTTCATTTAAAAACATTTTTTGAAAACAAATGGTTCAGTGGTTTTCATATCCACCAATGGTACACAAGGGGCCTCACACATGCATGTTTCTATGCCACACCGATCACCCTCCTCATATCCTTCCCGGAACTCATCCATTCGTCCTATCGACCATCCATCATCCCATATAAACACATGAATTTGGTCTCTCATAGAAGTACCAAAGGTTATGATAATAATTCATTTGACTTTTCAATACCAAAACGGTCAACCAACACATCCTTTTTCTAAAAATCGCTAACCACAATATCGAAATCCCAATTCAAATCATCCAAAACATTTTAGAAAGACACAACCATTTATTTAAGAATCAAATTCATGTTATTCACATCAATTTTAAAACATCTCATCCCATTATAACACCCTTTAATTGTATAGAAACCTAAATTGGAAACACTTTTTCAAAAACAACTACAATATAGTTCATGCTTTCAATATAGGTGTTAGCACACCATTTTCCATTTCAAAAAATTCTGAAAATTCAGTTCCACCATTTCATAAATCAAACCATTAAGTATTTATTTTAAAATCATTTCAAAACAACATTACAATTCTTCAAACCATGTCCCCTTATAACCAATGTTCCAGGATTTCAATACTAAAGAACACAAGACATTGCGAGAGGAAACGAGTTTCAGTGGGAGAATTGGAAATATGGATGGTATCCATTTTAAAATCACTTCACCATAAAAAAGAGTGTTCTAGGGAATATCCCAAGCTCCACATGGCTTTCCAGACCCTGTTAGCTCACTGATACCATAACCCAACACTCTTTTCATTTCCCCTAATCTTCATCAAACCAAGAAAACCAAATGACCTAGATAAATCATGACTTCCATTGAAGATGTCAATCATGTCCTGAGGTGTGTCAATCAGGCACACTACCCATAAATAGAATACCATGTCCCAATAATCCTAACCCCAGACAGTCCCAACACTATCCTAAATTATATGACCCAAAGGGTAAACCTGAACCTCCTCTAATACCATTTTTTCAGAAACCGAATCTGGTCGCTGGTAAAACCGGCACCAAACCCGGACCACGACATGGGCCAAAGGCTGTTCCTAATACCCATAAGCTGGCACAAGTTCCCAGGTATCATGAACTAAAAATTGGTAATGATTTACCAGAGTGTATAAACCTAAAACAAAAAACAAATTCAATACGAAAAATCATGATTTTTAAACCAAAAAATATCATACAAAAATTCAGAAATGAATTAAATAGTTTAAAACAACTCAACAGGAAAATAAGAGAATTAAAAAAATCGAAACAGCCCAAGAACCCTCATGGAAAGCAACATCTCCCCCAAGCCATATCCACATGACATCTCCCTCAAGGACCTTCTTGAAACCTAATCCACTAGTACTAAAACTATACACAACCTATGACAAATAAATTACAAATCCAATTAACACCCAAGGGTGTAAGTATGGAATGAGACAATTCCCAGTAGGATACCACCACTAAGAGACTCCATGTGATAAACATTCATAGATGAAAATCCTATAAGTATTCATAAATAGGAAATGAAATATACAATTTCTAAAATATGCAACTTAAAAATTGAAACAGTTTTCAATTGGTCTATCATTAAGAATAAACACTTTTAAAAATAATTTCAACACAACATAGTTTACCACAAAAATATACCGTATACCGATGGTAAGAAAAAAGTAACTAATGAGAAAAAGGAATATGAAATAACCCCTAGGAACAAGCTCGTTGTGGGTACCATGTATATCATATCTCAGTGAGAGTAACAATAACAATACATGTTCTCATGCACGATCCACTATTAGGGATTTGACCCACAACCCAGTGGTCCCCAATCAACGTCATTATAGTTTAGTTAGTGTTATAAGCATCAATCATGC
This sequence comes from Viscum album, assembly GCA_963277665.1. Lineage (NCBI taxonomy): Eukaryota > Viridiplantae > Streptophyta > Magnoliopsida > Santalales > Viscaceae > Viscum > Viscum album. The sequence continues at coordinate 404,267,094 of OY728129.1, read as the reverse complement.
TTCATAAAACTTAGGCCCAACCTCACTAATTCACTAGCATACTAGTACACATCTAACACCTAGATACCTGGGTTTCCCCTTGTGCTCAAAGAAGTTGTACAAGTTAGAAAATATACTTTTCACATGAAAATGTCATTTACACATCCAAAATTCACCAAAAACCCCACAAGTATACAACAAAAGTCACCAAATGCCACATTTCATTCAAAATGATTTTAAAACCAGACTCACACCAAAATAGCCCACAACACTTTTCACATTTCTTTAAACCTTCCAAAAAACTGTTAAACAATTTTATAAAACCATACCTAGAAATTATAAATCACCTAAAATCCCACTAAAATATCATTTAATAATTCATTCGTCAACAAAATTAATTTTTCACAACACACTCACACAAAACAACCCACAAACATGTTTCACACCCAAATCACAATTTCATAATTCACCACGAAAAATTACAAAAAAAATCAAAAATTTTAACATAAAAAATGACCACATTATCTTTAAAAAACAAATTTTAGTTTAACACCCTCACCAAAACTGTAAATATACATTCTTTTCCACCTTCTATTCTCCAAATTAAAAATTTCCACTTTTTATAAAACAAACCCAAGAGGTATAACCATGTTTTGCGTAAAAAATACATTTCAAAACATCCATTAAAGACCAAAAACATACTAATAACATTAAAAAACTTAATGTTAGTCCCTACCAACATTTATTATACCAACCCCATGTTTTATAAAAATACATTAAATAATAACACAAAACATACACATGAAAAACTCTAGTTTTCGCAAATCACATTCAAGAAGTATAACATGGTTTAACACATTAAACCCCTTAAAAATACCCTTATAAGGCTCAAATAACATTAATTAATTAACAAAATATAATTTTCATCCCCTTTTAACACTTATAAATCCCTTTCATAAGTTATAAAATACACCCATTAATTACCCCAAGAGTCACCCATGAAAACCACCCAATTTAAATCCATAATGAAACTATAAAATTAATAGCTAAAGAAAATCCATAAAAAACGTTTTTTGCACCACAATAAGCATATAGGGAACATGAAAACTTGTGAATCAAGAAATTTAACTCAACAAAAATTTCTTACACATGGAGCCACCTACCTTTTGAGTCAAAACCCTTGAATCTTGGTGCAAAACCTCAACCGCACCTCCGCCGTAGCAGAAGGAAGTAAAAACGAACCCTAAAACATAAAATTTCACAAAAAAGAACCCAAATCAAACCCAAGGTATGAACCCTAACTTTTTTTCACTATATAAATTTATGAAAGGGGAGGAAACCTTAATGAGAAGGAAGTAAATGAAGAGAGAAACACTTACCCAAATAAATCTTGATGGAAAAGACCCCACTACACCAGTATCTGAATTTCCAAACAACCATAAATAAAAGTGAGGTTTGAATAAGGCTAAGAAGGTCATGTAGGAACTATAATGGGAGAAAAAAGATTAAAAATAGAAAGAGTTATGAAATGATCAGATTACCTTTAAAATATGGGAGATTTGTGAAATCTAGAGAAGTTTCACCCAAATCTATGATTCCATTGAGATCCAAATTGTGGGAGGAGAGAATGGGGGCACCCCTTGGGTAATTGGACTCAAGTTGGAGTTTTAATCAATAATAAAACAGAAAAATTGAATGAGATATTAAAAAATTAAAAAAAATATTTAAAGTAGGAAATGGGCTTTCAGGCTGGCCCAACACCTTAATAAAAAAACCAAATCCATAATTATTATGGATTCATGTAAAGCAAAAAATGGATATAGTGGTCTAAATATACCAGAAAATTCTAATGGGGAAGTGGAATGGGTGTAAAATGTTGAAAAATGAAGAAGTTGTGAAAGAAATAAAATTTATTTTTAAATCTGGAAATTAGATCACAGTTTGGACCAAATTTTGAAAACCCACAATTTCGAACAAAATTCATGGTAAACAACCATAAATAAATCAACGATAGAAATTAAATAAAAAATTAATATAAAATAAGTCATGAATCTGAAATTATAAATCCTTTAAATATATATAAGGATTGGGTAATTTCTAATTAATGTAAAAGATAATGTAATATTATAAATTCATCATAGAGAATCATCCACCTTTTCCCCTTCTTTGGATGGTAATGTATTAAGAAATAATAGTAATTGATTAACAATATCCATCTACATTAAACATGATCATCCCATTCTATGTGAATTTACACATTAAAATATTTTGATTAGTGTATATATCATACTTTTAACCATAAATATAATTCTCCATATCTATATTAAAATCATTACTATCACTAGTTCAAAGTCGCGTATTTGGATGTTTTTTTCATCGGTATTAAATTGACATGAGGAATTAGCTATTATATTTTTTTATAAGGATTCATCCCAATCCAATATTTTAGGCCTAATTATATATCACAAACCCTTTTACACTATATGGTATTGTGAGTACATATGCAATGATAAACCTCCTCTTCTGCACCTTCATGTTTTCTTGAAATTATTCCATTTAGATCTACATCCCTACCATTACTGTTAATATATTTAATTGATTTTATATTCCTAATAAATTTCACATAAGTCATTGATAGTATCCAGATAATAAAATAAAATAATTTCTCTCTATCATAGTTATTCTTCTGTGATATTATTCAATCAACTCTATCTCTGAATAATCAACTAATATAACCTCGCGTAGGATTACATGGATCTAGAAGGAGACATTAGTATCTAAATTTCATACATACTAAAAGTTTTATACAATGTATCCTTTTAAATGGCCATTAACAAAATCCTAAAATTCTTATCACACTCATATTTATACATACAATATATAAGGATTTCATCAATAATGACTAATATATATTTTCAAATATAATATCTAGAGACACTACTAATTAGATCCATGAAGAGTACAGTGGATATTTTAAGTCAGATATGCTTTATAATGAATTCATAGTGGCCATATTTTGTATAGAAAGCTATATTTTTTATATCCTAACCCTTTAACCTTAATTAATGGAATCCAGATCAAATATTCACAATTTAAAAATATTAACTCCCTCTAAGTTGATAAACAGATGATTGATACAAAGAAAATAATATTTTTTCTTGATCAATATTTTTTTAAGTTCATTGTTTTCAGGTAAAAGAAACATCCATCCAACATTATTCATGAAAATTATGATTTTTTCACCCTATAGTAACACACCTCGGTATAAAAAACCATTTTCCAATTTATATTTAAGTTTCTTCTTTAGATATTCTATTTCATTAGTATCCAATATTGTAAGGGATCTTTGATATTGGAAAATAAACATGTATGATATCAATTGAAAAATCATCTTCATACAGAGTGGTATGACTAGGAAGTTCATTTGGTGAAACATCAATATACTCATGTATAATTATAATTTAATCAACATTTATTCCCCCTTATAACAAATTGGTGTTATTTTTTAATTTTATTTTTATTTTTTATTCATTTATCATTTCTCTTATTCTTTGGGTGTTTTATTCTTAAAACAAAAAAAGGAAACAATTATTTTCCAAGTCTTAGATATAACTATGAGGAAAACATATACAAACTACAATCTTTTTAAAGATGTGATTTGGAAGGTTGGAACAATTTTTAACAAACTATATGCCCAAATGTTTCTACTATCCAAGTGAATCTAGTGAAACCCACATTATTGGCGTGTAGTTTAAAAAATAGTACATTCTTTCGTGTTTTATTAAATAATAATGTTACAATTCATCCCACTATCATATTAAAACCCTAGCCCATTTTTTATCTTACACATGATCTCCATATCTCTCTAAGAAATAAGGTTCCACTGTACATTTTATAGGGTAAAATGCCATTTATTTTTTCTTCTTGATAATCAATGGAATCTTGAAATAATTAACATATATTAATTGAATTGAAATTTTCATTCCATTCTTCATTGTTTTCAAATTTCTTTAAATTCATCAAGGCCTAGGTATTTGTGTATCAGAATTTGTTATCTGTAGTTGAATTTAAGGACTTGATTTATGATTCTAGGGGTTCCTTATGACCCTTTATTTTGGACTTACACCACTTCCATGTTGTTTGGATTGATTAAGGTGGGTGGTATTATTTCATCCACTAATGGTTCAACACATGGATAATTGGATATATTTATTTAATTGTAGAAATTTGATAAAAAAATTTAGTCATTCTTTATGGATATATTTACATGGAAATAGTTTATTAAAATCTATTCTTTAAATCATGTGTTATAAATGACATGAAATTATTTGATAAATAAAAGATGTTTATATTGATGTAAAATTTTGGGAAACCATTAGATACATGGGTTTGTTAACATAGATGGGATGAGGTCCATACAACTTGTTGGGTTTGTCTCCCAGACTAGATAAGTGATTTATATATAACCCTATTATCTAGGGATGTCATTTATTTTCATAAAATTAATTGAGATCCCTTACCTAAGTTGTGTTATAATAATATTACTCTTAACTAACCACATTTCCCTCTGGGTGTGTTCCTATAAATCATATGTAAGAAATTAATGTTTAAATCACACTCTATATTCCAATTAAATAATATCATAACTCTTTTTAGTATTAAAAATTTTAAAATCACTGTTAATATATTATGTTCAAACAAAAATAATTTTTTATATAAAAAATGATTGTCATGAAAAAATTGGTGTGATAATACTAGGTTTTTTATTTTCTCATGATGCATACACCAATGGGTTCATGCAGAACATGTTTTGTCAGATGTAGAAAATGGAAAGTTGGGTATTTGAGGTAGTGATTTTTAATGAATTCTTATTTTGGATATTTTTATATGACACAGAAGTTGGATGATTCTCCATGTAACATAAATATTGGTAAAATAATATTTTGTATATTTTATTGTATGTTTTTCAGATTATTTATATAGATCTTGTATAAAAATATTCATTTCCAATCCCATCACTTGTATTTTTCATCAATGGCTATATATGTATTTTCTCCATAGTGGAATGTGGAAATTTGGATCCATGGTTTTTTTTCAACTACTGCATTTTTTAGTCCATCTATTGAAGGCATGACTCAATAACATATGTTGAGGCCAAGCTAGGACCATGGTTTGGTCCCCATGATTATATTGTTTTGTTGGAGAAACCAATTTAAAAGTGTGTTCTTGATTCCCAAGATACTGTTTCAATCCTATTTGGATTGGTAATTACCACAAATACATTCCCATGGCAATCTGAGGCACACATATTAAGGGTGTACAATGTTATATTGTGAAAAATTATTATCAAAATTAGGTTTTCTCAATTGATATTTTTAGTTATTAGTAAATAGAGATAGTATTTTTGGGACTCAATGAGATTGTGTGTAATAGAGTTTCTAGAAAAAAATATTACTACCAAACCTTTATTTCCACAGATATTTCATGAATGAGAAGTTTTAGTTTCTAGTGATACTTATCATCTTTCATGGGAAGGGTGTGTTAGATACATACTTTACACCTGGGCCATTCAATGTCAACTAGTGGGAGTTGTTATGTTTCAATTTATGAAATTTATTTCATTACTAAATGGGTAGTTCTGATTTTTTTAGTATGATTGTATATTAATATGGTTTTTATTTTTACAATTACCTAGCCATAAAACGTTACCCTATATTTTGTTAAAATGAGAATTTTTATTTCTCCCACATTGAGGATCTTTTCATGTTTCGCGTTTTAGAGAATTTTACCAAAACTCATATATGAAAAAACATTAAATATAAAGTGGACACTTCCATATAGAACCCATTTAATTCTATAATATAATCCTTTTAACATTATTCATGATCTAAATTATAAATAATCCTCATGAATTTCAGCATAAATTAATCCAATCCCCTACTAATTCTTCAGTGTTGTGAAATGAAGGAAAAAATTGGGATTTTCATAAATAAATAAATAAGTGATATAAAAATAAGGAAACCATTACTCCATTAATAAACATTAAAATCTCTTGAAAACAGTAATATAAATTAATACTTTTCACCATCATATGTAGAAAATAATTTCCATTTTTAAGAAGAACATTTCATATAATTTTTTTAATCACAATGTAAGCATTACTCTCAGAAAAATGATAGATAATACATAAACCTAACTACAAACATCATTATACCTATCACTCTTATAAATGGACTAAACATGCAGCTATCTTCCATACAGATAACTCTTAAAAATGAAGTACCCATATGGATGACTTCCATACCAAAGGCATTGGAGGGAAATCACAAACCCATTCATTATTAGTTTATAGTGGAACAACCCATAATTTTTTTATTACAAAACCACTCATAAAATGTACTATTATCATTATATAATCATAACACATATAATATTTCAATTTGTATCATTTTGATCATAATATTTTATTATAATTTACAACATAAAATTTTAGGATATTGAAACAATACAAACATTTTAAGAATATAATTTGAATAAAAAAACCGAAAAAAGGAAAATATTGTTTTTTATTTTATAATAAATGAAATATTACAATGTTTTCCAAAAATTAAATAATTCCCAGAGTGGTAGGAAATCCATATTCATCGTGTTCATTAAGAATAAAACATTCCTTTTTTATCAAAATGTTCTATATAACACGCATACAAAGTTTACCTTTTGGAAATATTTGAATGAAATTAAAAATATATATTTAATGTATTTTATAAACCATTATAACTATTTAAATAATTATGTAAAATAATATCATGAATATTGACAAGGAGAAAATATTTGAGAATTTAATATTTAAATATTCACAGACTCTCAAACCACATTGAACATTTAAATATTATTCCCCATGAATAATAAAAAAGTAACAAACATTTAAATAACATTATAATAGAGTTGATATTAATATATAATAGAAAAGGGACTTCATATATAGCTTATAAATAAATAAATGTTCAAATCATCAAGAAATTTCTCAATTAGCGGAGATTGAGATGAAATACATCACCTTGATTTTGAGCTATTATATGTGTCTTTATCTAATTGTTAAATAAACTTACATGAATAATATGCTTTTTAAGAACATTTTACAAGTTTATTATTAAGTTTGTTACACATGTTACAATGTTTTAGATAACTTCTTAAAAAAATAATTTTGTATCTTCGATTTTGACATATATTCATTTTATGTGTTAAAAAGACGAAGGTACATTGACTATTGATAATGAGGCAATTATATAAAAATATCCAGAGTAATAACCATTTAATTTTTTTCATATTTATACATAAATTACTACTTTATCACCAATCATTAAATGTTTTTATTAATAATGAACCAACATTATAATCATGGAGATGGTAAGCCGCCCATTTGCCTCCGTAACATTTTCATTTTTAATGGATAATTATGGAAAGAAGGTATATAATATCTAATATTTTAATAGTGATATCTATATTATATATAGAAGACTATTTAATCATATATTGTTATATAGAGAATTATTGTGATGTAAATGTAATCACATCACATTGAGGAGTCAGCAGTCCACACTTCCCAAAGGATGTTATCACCTTTTTAATGTGTTAAATGGAAATAAGAAAAAATGATATAATGTATTTATAGATTGGTATGTATTTAATCAATTCCATATAAATGATATTTATAATCATATTTTAGGTAAACCTATCTTTAAAACATTTCATGTATTGTGTGAACAGATCACATCACTTTGAACAGGTGGTATTCCACACATCCACATACAATGATACCATATTTACATAAAATGTAATTCATGAAGGTATGTGTATATAAAAATTATAGAAGTATGAATACATAAAAAATAGAATATATATCATATAATATTATTTTTTGCATCATGATTCTTAATAATTAGAGGGGGTAAAGTAAAAGAAAACAACATCATTATGTCAGGTGGTAGTTTTCTTTATATGAATGATAATTTTGTTATACATTAGATGGAACTGTGTGTATGTATAGGTAGAAACATTATCATACAAAAATACCATTATGTAACGCACTGACCCCAGTTACCCAGAGTCGGTGCATTATTACATAACATTGGCATGATCACAAAAGGTCATGTCTCGAAAGACCGATTAGTTTAGTAGCCTTGGAATCACTAGATATATTCATAAAGTTTACATTACATCATAAAGTGAAATCTAAAACAACATCATGTCTCCAGAATAATATCCCCTTATAATAATCCTACAGGTCATTCATAAAATACTTCTTCACATCCTAGGAAAAATAAAACATAGAAAGGGGTGATCTTAGATGCCCAGTAAGGATCACAATATAGTGGAAACATTCATAAATAAGTATAAACATTTACGGCAATTTATAACTAAAACAAAATCCATTAAACATGAACTATAGTATAATATGGAAGAAATTAAAGGAAATAATGCCATTTACTTATTCACATGGATATTCTACTAGTTGAATAATCACATGCAATATTATTAACCACTTTCATAATGATGGAATGCATAATGCCAGACAATCATAACCACATAGTCAAGGCCTTGTACCAAGACTACAATTATGATTTTGTCAAGGCCTTGTTCCAAGAAACTATTTTGTCTCATGAGACCTACCGATGCATCTATGAGCTATAGCGGGCTCCACCCGTCACTTATTAAGTCCAATGCATTCATCATATGAACAGGTTTAAACATAACATAAACATTCCTATTAAAACTAGAATAAAAAATGTCAATACTTTCTCCATAAAAAATAAATAGAATAAAAATAACAAATCCACAGTAAAACATATCACAAAACCATCAATACAATAATGATGTTTTGTATCTAGTAAATAAACTTCAAATAACCTTAATATCTATCAAAGGATGTTGACATAGATGAAATCAAAACTATTTGAGAGAAATATCTCTTTTTTTAAATCATTTAAAAGTCGCATAATTGTAAAATAAAACATTTACATTGAAAATATCCTTATAAGCTTGCACGGGATGCTTAAATGATTTTATAATGGCAAAAAATAGCTGCACCCTCCGTATAAGTTAAAAAAGGACATTTTTACATTAATTCGGTTGAAAAGGTTAAAAAGGACCTTGTTTGGAAAACATCAGAAAGATTCCTTTATAAACATCATATAAAAATTAAAACAAGGGTATAAATTACTTTAACCCATAGTCTATAAAATAGTAATAATGATTTGAAATACATTAATAAGAAACACGGATGTGGATGATAAAGAGGTCCTAGTAGATAATTACATACAAACAACCTCGGATAATGAAGAGATTGTGAAATAAACCCGTACCTTGTAATTTTCCTTGGTTGATGGAAGGTTAATGTCATGTATAATGGTGAAATAATAGTTATTAAATTATACAGGAATGATATACATTAATATGATATCATATATGATCTTTTAACATTGATTTGTTAATAATATCTTATTAGTATAATCGTTTCGGGTGTTAACTTACTCATTTTCTTTTATATGATTTGTTACGTAAGCTGTGCTTGCTATGGATAAGTTGTATATTATTAATATACAGAATTAAATTAAGTCCTTAGACATTATTTTTAAAAATAAAATGACAATTATACTTGAATGGATTCGATGAGGAATGAATCTCATCGCGTTCGTGGAGACTGTAATCTGTACGTACGCACGAGCGACAATATAATTAATTTGATAATAAAATAATATATAATTGGAAGATATATCATATATACAGAATCATTATCATGTTATATTTATTATTTAAATGATTTACACATCATTATTATACCCATCCAAATAATAATGTTTTGAATAACAATTACACCACGACGTGGAGACGGTAAGTCGTACGTACGCACATATGGTGACATGTCATTCAAAGGATGGATAGAATACTGAATATTGTTGGACAATATTTATAATAACATCACATTATATAGAAGATATAGTATTTATTATTTTATAATGGTAATAACAAAGAAATAAGATGTTTAAGAAGAAAGAAACTTGAGAGAGGGTGGTGAAAACATTACCACTTAATCGTGTTCTCTCTTTTGATTTGATAAAAAGGGCTATTTACGTTGGCTTTATAATCTAAATAAGGACTCTAGGTTGAATTTAGGGATGTTGAGAGAATATTTGGGTAGAGGTCGGCCAAGAAAAAATGATTTTAAGGTGTTAATTTGAGAGAAGAGGGAGTTCCCTTTTATAAGAGGTGTGAGGGGAACCTTTGGAAAAGCTAGAAATATTATTTTATAATAAATTCATATTCGGTTTCTAATGGCTCCAAACTGGATTATTTAAATTTTAAGGTATTTATGGGTCAAAATAATTTCAAACAATAGATTTTAGAAAGGTTTGGGTCACTATAATAACCTTATCATTTATATTTAACTCTTAGTTAAATATTTTGACATTTACCATGTCTCTTTGTATTTTAATATTCTATAGTTAATAAACAAACTATATACATCAAAGATACCCCCCAAGTGGTCCATTAATGACAAAAATATCATTATATAAGTCTCTTGGACGAACCTTAGATTTTTAGGAATTGAATATAAATTAATAATATAATATTTGTTTTAAAAACTCTTTTATGTCAATTTTGACACTATGTGGTATTTGATTTTTATGAAATTTATAACAGAATTATTACTTCAAAGAAACATAATTAAATCAATACTAACATTTCATATTAAACTATAAAATAATTATCATTCATAAAAAGGCTCAAATTACATTTATTTGGGTATTTATATTATCAATTATATTAATATTTCATTAATTATGTAATTACTTCATCACCATTGTGTCATAAATAAATTAAATTATTTAATGTATAAAAAATATAAATAAAATTCCATTATGTAGTAAATCGATTTATCTTTCTAATGATTATTTATAATCTACTTTATATTTTGTATAACCCTATATTAAAAATGTTTTAGTTAATAAACATTGATTTTAACTCTTTTAACTCTTCTTTGAATTAAAAAATAATAAATGTTCTAATCTAATCCAAGTATACCTAAATGATAATATTTTATTCATAAGGTTGTTTTTGGTCGATAAACACGTATCCAATAGAATTAGGATATGTGTTAAGGTAATATTAATATCATTTTACCCTTAATTTCCCTATTTACTTTTAATCGTGGTAAATAAAAGTAAAAAGCTACTAATCATCAAAAATTATTTTTATCTTATTGAACCACATTTTACTCCTTGATATTAACTCTATCTCTCATATTTTATAAATTCCACTCACATAAGCGGTATATTTATGTTTTATGTGAATTTTTAAATTCTCCTAGGAGGTGGTTAAAAGACGGTGAAAAGTTCAATAAATTTTTTATATATCTAAAATTATTCTAAAATAACTACAATGAATTACATTGAACTTATATAGGTATTATGTATATATTTTGAACTTAATTATATTTAAATAAAATAAATAATTATGTAAATAAAAATTCGGTTTGAAACTATAACTCAGTGTTTTTTTACTATTCAGCAAAAATTGAATGTTTTCAGAAAAATACCACAAAATCCCTAAGCTAATTTCGATATTACAAATCCAAAAATGAAGTCCATTTTGAAAGAAAAAAAATTATAAAAATTCAAAATGTTGGTATTACAATTCATAACGACTAGTTTGATTGGTTGTGGTGTGTGTTAGAACTTGAAGATGCATACAACACACGCTACTATAATATTCAAAGGGAAGCATATTGTGGAAGATTGGGTTGTTACATTTTCCCCTCCTTCAAATAATTTCGTCCTCAGATATTCTAGAATACTAACACATGAAAAGACTCGGGTGGTTCTTCATCATATGTTCCTTTGGTTCCCATGTTGCCTCTTCCATCTTATGGTTTCTCCATAAAACATTTACCAGACGAGTCGTCTGGTTTCTCAGCACTTGTTCTCTTGTATCATGAATTCTAATAAGCTCTTCACAATAAGACAGATCGAGTTCCAGTTATAATTCCTCATAAGTAAATACATGCATTGGGCTAGGCATGTATTTTATAAATAGTGATATGTGGAGCAAATAGTGATCTTTGGAGAGACTTGGCGGCATTCCCAAACGATAGGCTACAACACCAATTCATTCAAGAATTTTGAAGGGTCCGATGTACCTATGACTCAGTTTACCTTTCTTAACAAAACGTATAACTCCCTTCTATGGATATAAATTTTGGAAAACATGATCTCTTACCTGAAATTCCAAATCCTTCCTTTGATTATCGACATAGCTCTTCTGCCTACTTTGAGCTGATTTGATGTGGTTTTGGATTACCTTTACATTTTCAATTGTTTTCTCCAACAGTTCTGGGCCTACAAGTTTTCTTTCACCAACGTCATCCCAATGGGTTGGTGTGCGACATCTCTTTCTGTATAATGCTTCATATGGTGCCATCTGAATACATGAATGGAAGCTATTATTATAGGATAATTCTACTAGAGGTAAATATTGATCCCACATACCCTAAAATTCATGTGAGAAAGATCTAATCATGTCTTCTAAGATTTGAATAGTCTGTTCTGATTATCTATCTGTTTGAGGGTGGTAGGCAGTGCTCAAACGAAGCTCGGTATCCAATGCCTTCTGAAGACTCTTCCAGAATCTTGAAGTAAAATAGGGATCATGATTAGAAAAAATCGATAGGGGTACTCCATGAAGTCTCACAACTTCATTAATATATAGTCTTTCTAGATGTTCAAATGGTAGATCTTCTCTTATACCAAGAAAATGAGCTGATTTGGTTAGACGATCAAAAATGACCCATATTGCATCGTTCCTTCTAGGAGTATTTGGTAGTCCAATGACAAAGTCCATCATGATATTATCCCATTTCCACTCAGCTCTGGGAAGAGGTTGCATGACTCCTCCAGGCTGTTGCCTTCCAACTTTCACATGTAGACAATCCATACATCTTGAAACAGAATCAGTAATCTCCCTCTTATTGTTGTCCCACAAAAAATGTTCCTTCAAATCCCTATACATTTTGGTGCTCCCAGGGTGTATAGAGAAATTGGAATTATGAGCATCATCCAATAATTCCTTTTTAAGATCAGGTATATCAGGAACACAAAGTCTCTTCCCAAATTTCAAAATTTCATCTTCATACACAAGGTCATTCAATATCCCATCACTCACAGCTTTAATATTATTTTGAAATTATTCATCATCGGTCTGAGAACTCTTTATCCTTTCTAGTAAATCTGGTTTGGAAACAATTTGAAAAAGAATTGATGTTTCACCTTCTATGGTAATTCCCATATACATCTTCACTAGATCCATGAAAATAGGATCCCTTTCAATTCTCATCATGTTCAAAACACCATGATATTTTCTACTTAATAAATATGCCACCTTATTTTCCTTACTCGGGTGGTAGTGTATCGTGCAATCATAATTCTTGAGTAGTTCAAGCCATCTCCTTTGCCTCTTGTTTTGTTCTTTCTGTGAGAAAATATACTTCCAACTCTTATGATCAGTATAAATCTCACATTTTTCGCTATAGAGATAATGTCTCCATATCTTCAAAGAAATGATTACAGATGCTAACTCAAGATCACATGTAGGATAGTTTTACTTATGAATTTTTAGCTGTAGTGAGGCATAGGCAATAACCCTATCATTCTGCATAAGGATATATCCAAGTCCTTTTTTCGATGCATCACTATAAAAAACAAATCCATAATTCCATGATGGTAGAGTCAATATAGGATAATTGACTAATATTATCTTTAGTTCATCAAAACATTCGTCACACTTTTTTGTCCAAACAAATTTAACCCCTTTACATGTGAGCTTCGTTAATTGGTTAACGAATCAGGAAAAATTCTGGACAAAATGCCGATAATAACTTCCTAAGCAAATAAAACTGCGTACCTCAGTTATACTCATTGGTTCTGGCCATTATTGAATTTCTATTATCCTATAAAGATCAAAATAGATTCCGTCCTTAGAGACAATATGGCCAAGAAAAAAGATCTCCAGAATCTAGAATTCACACTTACTACACTGTCAATATAATTCATGTCTTCTAAGAGTCTTTAGGAAAATCCGCTAGTGATTTTCATGATATTCATAAATTTTGCAATATACCAAGATATCATCAATAAATACCGCCAAAAAATCATTGAGATATTCCTTGAAAACTCTATTCTTTAGATCCATGAATATAGAGGGTGAATTAGTCAGCCCAAAAGGCATTACTATAAACTCATAATGCCCATACCGGGTTCTAAATGTTGTCTTTGGAATGTCTTCCTTCTTCACAGACAACTGATGGTATCCAGATAGAACGTAAATCATAGAAAATTACTGAGTTTCATGTAGTTAGTAAAATAAATCATCAATGTGAGGTAGGGGATACTTTTTCTTTATTGTTATAGCATTGATTTCCCTGTAGTCGATACATAACCTCATAGATCTATATTTTTTCTTAACAAAAATGATAGGGGCACCCCATGGAGAAACAAAAGGGAGAATAAATATCTTATTACTCAATTCCTCTAGTTGTTTCTTTTTTTCCACTAATTCCATAGTGGCCATTCTATATGGGGTCTTCAATATGGGCCTTCAACCAAGAATTAAATCAATTGAAAACTCAATTTCTCGTTCTGGAGGATGTTCAGGTAAATCTTCTGGAAACACATCAACATATTCTTTCACAATAGTTAGATCCTCTATTTGAACATTCCTTTCCTCACCTATAGTTATTTCATTCTCTTACTCTCCGGTAATTTAATTTAGTTGAGCCACTGGTGGTGGATCAAGATAAGAATCCGGTAGTGATGATTCTTCTCTAAAGATAAGGTGATCTTTATCATCATCATCAAAAATCGTAACCTCCTTCTTCTTAAAATAAATTTTTTCATCATGGTCCGAAAGACAATCCATACCGAGGATTATATCATATTCATTCATGGGTATGCCAATGAGATCAGCAAATAAAGAACATTTATATTCCCTAATGTGAATGTATCCACATAACTTTTTAGTAATGATACTTCCCTTAGGAGTTTTAAATAACAACTCTCATGTTAAATCAAATTGGAAGTATCTAATTTTCATAGAAAACTAGGAAGATATGAAACCATGCAATGATCCAGAATCAAATAAAGCATTGGCTAAACTTGAGGAAACCATTAAATTACCTGCCACCATGTCTTTCGGTGTGTCTATCTCAGTAGTAGTGATAGCATAAGCTTGGCCTTGATCCCTTCGTCTTTTCTGAGGTAAGTTCCACTGATGCTTAGGACATTCATTTTCATATTGTCCCATCTCCCTGTAGTTGTAGCATTGGACATCGGTAGCTTCCTTCTTCCCCTTGCAATCACAAGCTTGGTGTCATTTTTTCACCACAAATATAACAGACTACCATTCCTTTTAAGCAAGTACCTGGGTGTTTCTTCCCACATTTATTGTAGGATAGATAATCATCATTTCCTATCATCCCATTATTTCCATTTCCAGATTGATCTGAAGATCTCTTCTTCTATTGCTTTGTTTTAAAGCCATAAGACTTAGATAATTCTCTTTCTATCTTGATATCACATGAGACAATATCTTCATATGACGATAAGGATTGTGAGTCTAATGCTCGAAGAAGAAATGATTTTAACCCATCAAATAAATGATCAATATTTCTTCTTGGGCTACATATATAATCTCCAGCATACCGTGCTAACCTTGTAATGTTATCCACATACTTTGTGACATTCTCATCCCCTTTTTTCCTCAGACTCAGAAATTTCCTTTCTACATCTCCTCATTGGTCACAAGGAAAGTATTTTTCCAAGAAAAGATCTTTGAACTCCCTTCATTCCATATTTGATACTTCATTATCTTCCTTGGTGGTTTGATTCAATGACCACCATTGATCAGCATATCTAGTGAGGCGATAAACTTCCATGATAACTTTTTCCCTTTCACTACTCCCGAAAGCCTAAAATATTTTTTCTAGGGAAATTATCCATTTCTCAGCTACTAAGGAATTTTCACTCTTATTGAATGTTCTTGGTTGTTTCCTCATGAAGTGGCCTAACATTGATCCTCCACACTGCAGATCAGGGTGCTCCATGTGGGTAAAGTTATTTTTCATAACCTGAGTGAGTTGTCCCAGTATGGTGATTAGCTGATCAGCACCAGTTGCATCACCAACTCCACTATAATTATATTGAGCATGAGGGAAATCCCTACATGGAGTGCGTGATTTGATATGGTTTCCATTCCATCCATTAGGCTCCATTTCTAAACAATGGAAAAAACTAGATCAGTTTATGAATCAAAATACATATTTCCATACTTGTAAAACACTTAACATAAATTGAACTATTTATGGATATAATCCATAATAATAAAGAGTTTTTCTTTGTGGAAGTATATACTCATAAACCCTTCATTGTGATTTTTAAATAAAATGATAATTATCTTAAGCATATCCCTCGAGAGTGTCATAACCAAGAGTGCAGCAAGGCCTGTTGTTGTGAACCAGTTCCTGTTCGAGTGTTGATCAAAGCGGTGTTTTCGGGTTTTACCCCTAGGTACATCTATGCCAGAGCCACCACAACCTTCTCGTATCTAGACGGGGATGTATTACTCTGAAAAAACACAAAATCTCTACAATACTAAAATTCTATGAATATCTTTTACACTAATCCTCAAAGTCCATCATAGGTCTATGTGATCTAATCAGAGTTTATCTAAATCTTGTTTCCAAGGATTATAATAAACTTCCTCTAATACCAACTGTAACGCCCCGACCCCAGTTACCCAGAGTCAGTGCATTATTAAATAACATTTTCATGATCACAAAATATCAAGTCTCGGAAGACCGATTAGTTTAGTAGCCTTTGAATCACAAGATACATTCATAAAGTTTACATTACATCATAATGTGAAAACTACAACAAAATCTTGTCTCCACAATAATATCCACTTATAATATTCCTGCAGGTCATTCTTAAAATAATTATTCACATCCTGGAAAAAATAAAATATAGAAAGGGGTGAGCTCAGATGCCCAGTAAGGATAACAATATTTCGGAAACATTCATAAATAAGTATAAACATTTATGCTAATGTATAACTAAAGAAGCCTTTAAAATTGAAATTAAGCATAATATGGCAGAAATAAAATGAAATAATGCCATTTAATTATTCACATGGATATTCTACTAGTTGAATAATCACATGCAATATCAATAACCACTTTCATAATGATGGAATGCATAATGCCAGACTATCATAACAACATATTCGAGGCCTTGAGCCAAGACTACAAATAAGATTTTGTTGAGGCCTTGTGCCAAGACACTAGTTTCTCTAATGATACATACCGATGCATCGAGGAGCTATACCAGGCTCCACCAATCACTTATTAAGTCCAATTCATTCCTCATATGAACAGGTTTAAACATAACATAAAAATTCGTATTAAAACTAGTATATGAAATGTCAATACTTTCTCTATAAACCATGATTGGTATAAAAATAAAACATCCACAGTCAAACATATCACAAAACCTTCAATACAATAAGGAATTTTTTGTATCATAATAAATAAACTTCAAATAATCTTAAAATCCTTCAAACGATGTTGACATAGATGAAATCAAAACTATTTCAGAGAAATATCTATTTTTTTAAATATTTTAAAAGGCACATAATTGTAAAGTAAAAAAATTACATTAAAAATATCCTTATAAGCATGTAAGGGAAGCTTAAAAGATTTTATAATGGTGGAAAATATCCACACCCACCATATAAGTTAAAAAGGAAATTCTTACCTTAATTCTATCAAAAAGGTTAAAAAGTACCTTGTTTGGAAAACGACAGAAATATTCCTTTATAAACATCTTATAAAAAATAAAACAAGGGTATAAATGTTTTTAACCCATAGTCTGTAAAATATTAATAATTAATTGAAATACATTTTTAGGAAACAAGGATGTCGATGATAAAGAGGTCCGAGTAGATAATTATGTATAAACAACCTCGGATAATGAAGAGATTGTGAAATAAACCCTTACATTGTAATTTTCCTTGGTTGAGGGTAGCTTAACATCCTGTATAATTGTGAAATAATTCTTATTAAACTATAAAAGAATCATATACATTAATATGATATCATATATGATCTTTTAATATTGATTTGTTAATAATATCTTAGTATTATCATCGTTTCAGGTGTTAACTTACTCGTTTTCTTTTATATGTTTTTTTTACGTAATCCATGCTTGTTATGGATAGGTTGTATATTGTTCATAAAAATTATGATATCAAGTCCTTATAAATTATTTTTAATCATCAAATTACAATTAGACTAGAATGGATTCAATGGGGAATGAATCTCATCGCGTTTGTGGAGACGACAATCCATACGTACGCACGAGCGACAATATCATTATTTTGAAATTAAAATAATATATAATTGGATATTATAACATATATAAAGAATCATTATCATGTTATATTTCTTATTTACGTTAATTACACATCATTATTATACCCATCCAAATAATAATTTTTTGAATAACAATTACACCACAACGTGGATACGGTAAGCCGTATGTACGCACGTATGGGGACATGTCATTGAAAGGATGGATAGAATACTAAATATGGTTGTAAAATATTTTTAATAACATCACAGTATACAGAAGATACTAGTGATATTATTTTAGAATGGGAATAACAGAGAAATAAGAAGTTGAAGAAGAAAGGAACTTGAACGAGGGTGGTGAAAACATTACCTCTTAATCGGGTTGTCCCTTTTGATTTGATCAAAAGGGACCCTTAGGTCGGATTTCTGATCAAAATAAGGTCTCTAGGTTGAAGTGAGGGATTTTTATGGAATATTTTGGTAGGGTTTGGCTGATCCAAAAGGCTTTGAAGGTATTAATTTGAGAGAAGGGGGAGTACCCTTTTATAAGAGGGGTGAGGGGAACCTTGGGAAAAGCTAGAAATATTATTTTATAATAAATTCATATTCGGTTTATAATTGCTCCAAAGTTTACTATTTAAAGGTTATGGTGGGGATGTTTCGACCTCCTTTCATCCAATTGATTTTATACAGGTTTGGATCACTATATTAACCTTATAATTTATATTTAACTCTTTGGTAAATAGTTTGACATTTACCATGTCTCTTTGTATTTTTATATTATATAGTTAATAAACATACTATATACATCCAAAAGACCCCCAAGTGGTCCATTAATGATACACATATCATTATATAAGTCTATTGGCCGAACCTTAGATTTTTAAAAATTTAATATCAATTAATAATATAATATTTTGTTTTCAAAACTCTTTTATGTCAATTTTGTCACTATTTGGTATTTGATTTATTTGAAATTCATAAAAAATGATTATATAGAAAAAAACATAATTATGTCAATACTAAAATGCCATATTAACCTCTAAAATTATTTTAATTCATATAATGTCTCAAATTACATTTATTTGGGTCTTTATATTGTCAATTATTTTAGTATTTCATTAATTAGGTAATTACTGCATCACCATTGTGTCATAAACAAATTAAATTAATTAAGATCTAAATATTATAAATAAAATACCATTATGTTTGAAATCGTTTTATCTTTATAATGAGTATTTATAATCGAATTTATATTTTGTATAACCCTATATTAAAAAGTATTTAGTTAATAAACTATGATTTTAACTCTTTTAACTCTTCTTTGAATTAAATAATAATAAATGACCTAATCTAATAAAAGTGGACCTAAAAGATAATATTTTATTACAAAGGTTGTTTTTGTTCGTGATACCCTTGTCCAATATAATTAGAATATGTGTTATAGTAATATTAATATCATATTTAACCTTAATTACACTATTTACTTTTAACTGTGGTAAATAAAAGTAAAAAGTTACTATTCACCAAATATTATTTTTATCTTATTGAACCATATTTTACTCCTTGATATTAACTGTGTCTCACATATCTTCTAAATTCCACTCACAGAAGTGGTAAAATTATGTATTATGTGAATTTTTAAATTCTCCTAGGAGGTGGGTAAAAGACAGTGAAACGTTCAATAAATTTTTTTATAAATCTGAAATTATTCTAAACTAACTCTAATGAATTACATTGAACTTATATAGGTGTTATATAGCTATTTTCACCTTAATTAAATTTATATAAAATAAATAATTGTTTAAATAAAAATTTGGTTTTAAAATATAACTCAGTGTTTTTTCACTATTCATCAAAAATTGAATGTTTTCAGAAAAATACCAAAAATTGTACCTTAAGCTAATTTCGATAATCCGAATACAAAAATGAAGTCCATTTTGAAAGATAAAATTCAAAAAAATTCAAAAAGTTGGTATTTATATTAATAACGGCTGGTTTGATTGGTTGTGGTGTGTGTTATAACTCGAAGTTGCGTATAACACACACAGCTGTATTATTCAAAGGGAAGCGTACCAGGAAGCTTGGGGTGTTAAACATTATATTGAAGTTAAACATGTTATTATATATGAATGAAACAATAATATGTGAAGTTGTTGAGAAATAAATAAAAAATGGTCGTCGAAGAATGTAACCACTTTTTCTGGTAACTCTTTTTGGTTTTCTCCAATGTACTTATTTCTAGGATTTCATTACAATTTGACACCCATAGGTTGAGGGGATATATGTTTAGGAGCTATTTGGTTAGATCATGGTTGAACCAAAGTTTATTTATGTAATGACCCTGACCCTAATTTCACGAATTTAGTGCCTAACTTTATTACATTGGCATAGACACAAGTCTCGAATCCCAAATTATCTATCAATTTAGTAGTTTCAGAAAATAGATTACATAAAATATATTTAAATTAAAATTCACAATTTAAAATAAAACATAGATATTTATTTTAAAATCATGATTCCTTATTCCTAACCATTCACATTAACCATAATATACATCTTTGAATTTTGGAAAAAATCATATGAAAGGGCTGAGCAATGATTCTCTGAAAGGGTAAATAATATTGTTGAATATATCATAAATAAGAATAAACATTTAAGGTGAGGTATATAACTTAAAAATTTCCCATTAAAAATAATATTGAGCATAATATCTCTAGAATAAACCAAATAATGAAAAATAATCATTCACATGGACATTCTTCTATTCGAATAATCACATTTATTATCAAAAAATAATCTCATAATACGGTAATTCATATTGTGTAACATCATAAACATACCATTAAGGAATCGACAGAGCAACCATATATAAACTGGTAAAAACCACAACTATTTTTCCTTATAGACCTACATATGAATCTAGGGTCTATACCAGGCCCCACTCATAACTTGTTAAGACCAATCCATTCTCCATATAAGAAAGGTGAAACATAACCAACATAAACAATCTTATTAAAACCAGCATAAAAATGTTAATATATTAACAATAAACTATGAATGGCATCAAAATTAAATATCCATAGTCAAATATATCATAAACCCTTAAATACAATTTTGTAGTTTTTATATCAATAAATTAACCTCAATAATGTGAAAAATCCAACAAATGATGTGGATGTAGATGAATAAAATTTACTAATATCATTCAAAAAAATTAAGAGAAATTCCAATTTTAATTTTAAAATTATTTAAAATCCACAAATTTAAAAAAGAAAACATTTCTTTTAAACATTACATTATAATCATGTAAGAGTATCTTCAAAACATTAAGGCATCTTGATGGTGGAAAAATCCATTTACACCACATAAATGAAAAGGTATATTTCTTCCGTAAAAAAATTCATAAATTACCACATTTAAAAAAATGAATAAATATTATTTTAACACATTTTATAAATATTAAAACACGGATAAAAATATGATAAAAATTTTTAGGATAGTAATTCAAATATTTTGAAAACAAATTAGGAAACATGGACATTAATGATCAATATATCCTAGTAAATACCTACATATAAACAATTCTATATAAAAATGAGGCTACAAAGTTAACCCTTAATGAATACTTTACATTAGTTGAGGGTACATTAAATTCTGGTATATTGGTTTAATTATGTTATTAAAATATAAAATAACTATATAAATATTTATGATATCAAATAAGAGCATCTTATATAACTTTTAATAATATTTTATTATTTCTAATGTTTCAGGTTTTAACTACTTCATTTCATATCTTTGTTATGTCATATAAGTCATGTTTCTTATTAAAAGGATATACTTTACTAATATACATAATTATATTAAGATTATAAATTTTCAATAATCTCATCACATACATTTTTATAATCATTCTATAATGGTTGAATAGGAGAATGAATCACATTGAGTCGTAGATACTGTGGGTCGTATGTACACACGTGTGGCGATATCATTTCCTTAAGGGTAGTGTAGTGAAGAATTTGATGGTATATTAATATAAAAGAATAATTATCATGTCATATTTATTATTTATATCCATTATATTCATCATTATACCCATCCAAATAATGTGCTGATTAAAAACAAATGACCCCACATCGTGAAGAGGGTAAGTCATATATACGTACACATTGTGATATTATTTATCATAGGATGGATAAATGGGAGTATATGGTTGTATCATAATCCTAATAACATATCATAATGTAAAGGATAAGGGATTTATTATTTTATAATGAAAACAATTCATGAATATAATTAGAACATAAAATAATTTTGAATGTTTCTATAAAGATGAATACCTCTTCATTAACGAACCTCCTCTGGATCTCCTCTTAGGGACACAAGGGTTAGCCTTTTCAGAAGACCAGAATATATAAGATGTATATTTGGATGATAGTAAGGAAAATGGGAATGTTCTTTTTATAGAAATAATGCTCAATAATCTCTTTGTAAGTAAGGGATGAGATTAATTTTTCTAAGAGACGGGAGGGGCATTATGAATCAATTAACATTTAATATTAATAAAAATTTATTTTCTCTTTCAAATAGCTCCAATTGTGTAATTTTTAAGATAATATGATTAGAGGTATAAATTTATCAACAAATTATTTTTATACGTTTTTAAGTCAAAATATTAAACATATATTTTTCTTTTAACCCTTAGTTAAACCCTCTAACTCTTACCAGGACAACAAGGATTTTTAAACTTTATGGTTAATATAGTTACGTTAAAATTAAAAAAGTGACCAAATGGAATATTAATGACATATTTAGCCACATTATAGTTATTAGTAAGAATTTTATATTTTCACAAAATTTATATAATTTTAAAAAATATTATTTATTTTTATGTATCATTTATGTAAATTTTGTTACAATTCATTATTTTTCTTTTTAAAAATATCATAACAACGTGATTACCTTAAAAGAACTACTATGATATTGGTAATATGTACGGGTTATCTATAAAATTATTTCCTGACATTATTTAGGTCACGTTTTTTTAATATCAACTTTTTTATATTTCCATTTATAAAATGATTACTGCTTCATTATTATACTAGTATTTAATTTGTTTATTTATTATCATACAATTAAGAATAATTTATAATGATGAATATAAACATATTATATTTAAAATAAATATTCATATTATTATTTATCTTCATTGTATCCATGTATTAAAATGTAATAAATATTTGAAAACAAGGGCATGTTATTTTTAACATATCATTAAAATAATTATTATAAATTCCATATTCATAACAAAATGGATTAAAATTATTATAATTTCTACATAACATTTATTTTGGTTGAGACACACTTATACAGTGAAATTATTACAAGTGTTAGGGTAAATTTCTAATATATATAATATTATGTTTACTTTTAATTACTTGATTTATCTTTAATAGTCCTAAATAAAAGTTTACTAAATTTACTATTCATAAATACAAAAAATAAAAGAAAAATGTTTAAATAATTTGGACTCACTAATTCCAAATTTGGAATTCAAATATATAAATTTAAAGTGCCTGATTTTTATAAATTAATTTAAAATTAATCCTATAACTGCTACAAGAAAACGTGTTACTGAAGTTTCAAACATGAAAATGATTGAATCATTTTTTTATCCAATTTCAATGTAGAATTCATTCCAATGATCTATATATGATTAATTGATAAAAACATAATCTAGTTATACTTTGAAACCAACCATCATTATAATTTAACACTATAAATTATTTCAATGAAAAAAATTTCTTTTCAATTAAAATTTTTTATTTTTCAGTATTCATCAAAACATGAAACGTATTATAAAAAAATTAACCAATGTGAATTTTGATATTAATATTTCAAAGAAGGAGATTATTTTTTCAAATATTATTTATAAATGTGTTAAAAACAAGATTTAACTCTATCAAAATTCTGTAAAACATCCTTTATAACAAATATAACATTTTAATGAATAAAATTAGATTCATTATTATTTTATGTATTTAAAATATTTTGGACGAATATAAAATATAGATATTTAATAATGTTTTTAATAATATTATTTCTGTATATTTTCATGACAGGGTTATACTAATAACTTATTAACATATCATGGTGCATTTGAACTAAATGTTGTGTGCAATGAATGTAATTAAATTATTATAAAACAAATTATACCATGAAAAATTGGGGGGGGGGGGGGTGGGGTAACATTCTTACCTCATTTAAAAAATGCATTCTTTAAATTTCCAAAATATAACCTAATAATAATATTGAGATAGTTCTTCATCATAATTTCCTTAGGTTCCAACATCACCTATTTCTTTTTATAGTTTTTCTAGATGTCCTTTACAAATGGATTCATTCAATTCCTTAACACTAGTTCTATGGTGTCAAGAATCCTGATAGACTATTCAAAAAAGGAAAGTCATGATTCAGTTATATATCTTCATATCAGAGTACATGAGTTGGGTCTGAAATGTATTTCCTTACTTGTGATATATGGAACACATTATGAACATTTCAGAGGCTTGGAGACATTACAAAATGGTAAGTTATTGCTCCAATTCGTTATAGAATTTCCAACGGTATGATGTGCATGAGATTTAATTTTATATTCTCAAAAAATCATAAAACACCCTTCTATGGAGATACCTTTAGGAAATCATGATCTCAAACTTGAAATTATAAATCTCTCCTTTGGTTATTCATATAGGTCTTTCATCTAATGGGAGATATTTTGATATAAGTCTGAATAATCATCAAATTTTCTATTGTTTACTCAACAAGTTATGATACTACAAGTTTCATTTCACCATCATCTTCTCAAAAATTTGGTGTATGACATCTCTTAATATATAATGCATCATATGACGCCATATGTATAGTTGAATGTATGCTGTTATTATTGGAAAATTTACTAAAGGTAAATAATAACCCCACATAGCTTGAATGTAATGTGAAAAATATCTAAAAATGTCTTCTAATATATGAATAGTCCTCTATCAGTGTCTATAAATTTGATGTTATTAGGTAGTTCTCTAATGTATCTCAGTATCTAGGTCCTTCTGAAGACTTTTTTGATAATTTTGATATAAAACGAGGATCATGATCAGACACATTAAACAGAACAACACCATAATGTCATAAAACATCATTAATATACATTATTTATAGGAATTAAATAGGTATATATTATCTTATATAAATAAAATATTCATATTTGGTTAGAAGATCAACAATAACCCACATCGAATCATTCCACCCAAGAGTATTCGGTAGTCCGATGAAAATGTACATAGTAACATCATCTCATTTCCTCACAAGAATATGAAGATGTTGTAGAACTCATTTAAGATATTTCCTCCCATATTTTTCATGTAACACCCTAGAATATGGTGAATAATATTTTCATTTTAATATATCCTTTTTGATATTTTTCATTTCATGCAACACTGATGATATTTTTCTATATATTAAAAAACTATGTTTTTCTTGACATATATTAAAAACCATGTTAATTATACACTACACACAACATAAATTCTAGATATATTTAAATGGAACACTAATTTTCTCTTGTGTTCAATGACATAATGAATTTCTTTTATCAGTTGTGTAACATGCAAGACAGAGTTTTACTAAACAATAGTATGTCATTGAAATGTTATTACTTAATATAAAAACAGATTGAATATAATAGAAAATATTATCATTATTATTGTCATAATTATGTTTTGCCTTAATAAATTGTATTAATTATAATTATTGGGTGATATTTGAGTAAAATATATGTTATATATTCAATCAGATATTTTTAATATTCATTCAGTAGTATGATTAAACATAATATAACAACAAACCCAAATTTATGCTTAAAACCCTAAATTTTTATAATAGTTGTTTTACCACCTTTTAATGGAGAACCCATTTTAAATATAATTTTATAAAATTTTATTGATCTAATATGTCAGAATAAAATTCATATTTTAAATAGAAACATAAAAAATAGTTTATGATACTATTTTATGTATTTTCTGTAACGTTTTATTTTTTAATAAATAGTCAAACATACTGAATTTTAATTCAAAAGAGATTTTTTCATAAAATTTATTTATAAGAATAAATTATATTATAGATCAGTTTAAAAGTATAATTATATAATATATTTAAAAATTTATACAATTATGGTTATTGAGATCAATTTTTATTTAAACAGTGTTATGAAAATGTAGTGAACTATTGAATGTTTTTACTTTAAAAACACGCATTATAGACATGATTATGAGATTAATTTTAAATTAATTGATACAATTTATGTGATTGTAAATTAGAAAAATGAATTAAATATTTTTTATCAGAACAGTTTATAATTTATAAAATGTTCAACATAGTTTTTGACCATAATGATTAGTGAAATTGATTAAAATTAATTACAATGATTAAGAGAAACAATTAGCTCAACATAGTACTAAAAAATATATTTAAGACCCAAAATGACTTAAATAATTATAAAAATCCCTTTTTCTGACCATTATTTATATTTTAAACTTCAACAGTTGATACTCGTTTTCTTTTTATGACTTATTTTAAGTAAAAATGTTGTTATGCATAACTTGTTTCCAAATGTACCAAGTTGGTCGTTTCCATTCCCATTAAAAGGTCATGACCTCTCCCCCTTCATATCACCTCTCAAACTACTTAGGTTATAAAAATATCTACCCAATACATATACCAACATTCTACCTTCCTCATATAATCATACCCATAGTCAGAAAACAATCCATATAAGCCTTTTTTCACAAACTATAAGGACTTACACGATTAATAGGTAACATATTATCTAAAGAACATTTCTTTTATATTCTTTATCCTCCACTCTACTCTCTCAATTCCATGATTTGACAATAAAAACAGTATCTTATTTACACTATGATTTCTTTATGATAAAGTTTTGACCTATACATTTACACACTTTCTTCTAATGGGTAACAAACATACTTTTTATGTGTATAGAGAACTACCACCTCACTAAATGATGATTCTCCATTTTTCCTTTACCACCTCTCATGGTGGAAATTTTGATGGAAACTATATTATTATATGTAATATGTTATATTTTTTATTTCTTCAATCCTATATATTCTTATTAAAAAACATACTTTTTTACAATCCATTTGGTGTAAATTCGATAATTTTATTTGAGAAAGTGTGGACTACTGTCCCCCGAAAGCTATTGGATTAATTCACACACAAGATAAAATATATTAATGAAGAGTTCAAAGAAAATATACGCTATAATAATGATAATTCAATAATTTTATATATATATATATAGATACTTATATTTCATTTTTTATCTTTCTTTCAGTAATACAATAAAAATGTAAACAACGTTATTGCGTACCTACAGTTTACCGTCACCATGAATGTTGTATTCCATTTAATACTTATATATTATATTTTTTTAAAATAAAAATATATTATATTTAAATGTTATTTATATGATAGTTTACATTATATAAATCATGATATAAGTATAAGGACCAAAGATATAAAAAATTAAGAAACATGCGATGAATAAAGAAAATATTACCAGAAGTGAAACCTTAACATAGTATTGTTCACAAGTGGGTAATATAATGTCATAAATAACCATATGTGGTATTATATAGAATAATATGGTTTTGTATAAGATTTATAATAAATTTATATCTATTAAATTTTTGGTTTGTACGAGTATGAAAAGTGTCAAGACACAAGGTATGGGGATTTTATCTCACAATTTATTTTTGTGATATACATGATTTATTCCCCACCAATTTATTTTGTGTGGTGTGAAAAGATTTCATGGTTGTATTAAAGTTTTTTCATATATAAATTTATGGGTATTTCGATATCCATTATATGATCTTTATTTCATGGGGTTTTAGTTTCAATAGTAACCAAATTAGTAAAATTATATTGTCCCCATTTTCCTTCTTTAAGATTCGTGTTTTGTTCTACATATAAATTAAATTCGAGATATATATACTTTAATTTTATAAGATATATCATGAACTCTGTATTTTCAAGATATTATAATTTTTATTTAATCTCGTTTTCTTAGATGATGTTTATGATCTAAAGTTACCATGTGATATGATTTTATTGAAACAATGTCATCATTTTTCAAGATGTTTAATGTTTTTACATTAATTGATGAAATCATATAAACCATATCTCACGAACATTAGTTATGTTTCTTAGACTCAAGTTAATAATTATATATTGATGTATTATTAATATTTTTATACTCTTTAAAACATATGATAGTTAAGAAAGTGTTTTTAAGAAATCCCGACTTTACCCTCTCTTCTGTCCAAAATGTATATTCCTCAAAAACCATGTTTCTGAAAAAGACTTAAATAATATTGAACCATTTTCCTATAATATATTAATTAGTTTTTACAATTTTTTTAAATACTAATATTTTTAATGTAATATTTTTTTTCACAATCCAAACAAGCCATTTTTATATCCCTTTTACTGTGTAAAAGGAATGTAATTTTTACCTCATATGACATGTACACCTTTACCCACCATCATTTCTTTGGATCATTGTTTTAATTTTTAAATGAATTATTTTTAAGAATTTGTTTTTAATGTAATATTCTTGAAAAATTAATTTCAGAATTTTTTTTCCATATCAGTTATATGTTTTTAAGGAAAAATGTATTCAAAATGTTTTTAATACTTATGTATTAGTTTTCAATGTATTTTAAAATAAATGTTATCAAAAAAACATTCTTCTTTCATGTGTTTTTAATTAAAAATATGATAATTTTTTTTTGATGTTATATTAATTATTTTTCAATGTCCTTTCATAGAAATTGGTTTTAAATATTTTTATGCTTATTTGATATGTAATCAACAAAAATGGTTTTCAAAATGATTTCCAGTCTACATTAAATGGTTTCTAGGTATTTTATAAGAAAATGATTTCAAATAGTTATATATTTTGAGAATCATTTCTTGTTGAATAAATTATAATTTCCTAAATAATTTTTTTTGAATGATATTTTCAAAATTATTTTCCATCTATGATGGTATCCATTGATGTAACTCATTCCCTTCTATGAAATGATCTATCATTTCCGTTCATATTATTTTAATAAATTTTTTAATATTAATGTCATGGTCATTATGAAACCTATTTCACTTTCATGGGTTATATGTTTATGAAATCTATCTCTATTTTAGAGGTTTTTATTTTGATTAAATGATGTGTAAATCATTATATTTTTTTTATTTTATGACATGTTTACATGTTTATGATACCCATTTCATTTAATGGGTTATGATATCATTGTTTATGTTTTTTGGAACATGTATATATTATTTCATTCTGAGATGGGTGGGACCTATATCTCCCTAAAAGTTATTTGGTTAATATTTATATCTCATTATATAAGAATTTTTTTTAAGATAAATGAACTTAGATTAATTTTATAGATCTATAACCAGAAATGAACTTAGTTTAGTATTACAGGGATGGAATGAGGAGTGAACTTGATTCAGTAATACAGGGATGGAACAGAGTCTAAAATAAGTTTAGTAAAGTAATTTGTACACTAAGATGGTCTTGATAGAAATACCTGGAATACTATATAAATTCTTATATATGTTTTTGTGTATGTCACAATACTTGGTTTTTTCACCATGTTATGATTTCAGGGATTTCGTTCTTTATTTCATTATGATTCATGTCTTATGAACTAGCAATCTTTATTCAATGATTCTGATTTATTATTTTTCATATAGAAGGTATGATATTGTATTTTTTAATGATAATGTTCTCATAGCCATATAATCATGTTTATTCTTACATGTATCCCTTATTTACCCTTATTGAACATCTCAGCTCACCCCTTTTTATGTTTCTTTCTCCCAGGTTATAACGATATGTATTATATAATATGTGTCGAGGAAGGGTTCTATTCAAGAAGAACCAAGTGGGAGATGATTTATATCAACTATGTACCATTTTATATGATTCAATGTTTTTAAATCCACTAGACTAATACGTTATTTATGGGTTTATTTTTATAATGTATTTAGTATTCTAAAAATGTTATGTAATGTTAATGTATTAAATTTCAGGGTCAATAGAGTCGGTATTAGAGAAATGGTATAGTTATGCTTTGGAAACTATGAGAGAAAAACTTAGTGAGAACACTAATTAAATTTTTAGGGACAAGGATAGGACAAGGATAAGTATTGGAAAATGTATTGGAATTTGTGTAATTGATAGAGTGAGTGGTTTCCTAGAAATGAATACCTATCTTGATACTTAATGTGGATGTGGATCTGAAACAGATGTACCTAGGGGTAATAACTTGATCAAGATGTTTTGAACCTATCTCGTGGTAATCTAGTGCATGAAAACATGTCATTTGACATACTTTTCTTGACACTCTCGGAAGATATGATTTGTAAATCCACAAACAATTTTTGAACCATATTAATGTATTTAAATATAATTTTACTATGAATAACCTATGATGAACCTATGTTGTGATAGATAAAGGATCATGTCATGATTTAGACATACTATAAATAATTCCTTTAATTACTATTTTGCTTCCTATTATGATAAGTATTGGTCGCACTATTATTTTGTATTATGTTAATTGTATAAACTTCAAGGAACTGGGTAAATGTTGAATGTGATTCATGATTTCTGTATGAGAAGTCAAGTGGGATGATCACTATAGTGAAATATATTGTGATATTTCAAAATAAATTTTAACCTAACATGATTAACAATGTGTAGAATAAACAACTCTGAGTCTCACCAAAGAAGAGAAATAAAGAGTTTACTAAGATTTTGGTAATGGATACCATGGGGGACAGAATATTGTTTTCCCTTTGTGTCAAGAATTTGGACAGAATCACCTATGTGAATGTAATATAGGAATAAAAAGATGTTCTAAATCTGGAAATGATAGAAACAAATCCAATCACTTTAGTGTAAAAATGAAGAGTTATTTAATAAAATGTATAAGAATATTGGCCTACCTAATTCATCTTTCATGGATAGGTGTTTTAAGTGTAGAATAAATGTTTATTATGAAACTCAATGTCCTATAAGGTAATCTATTAAAGATAATCAGTAAGGTGGTGTGAGTAAAGGCCATATTGCAGATGATGACAACACTATAGGTGAATTGTGAAAGGAAAGGGGAAATATGTAATATGATAAAGAAACATTGTTAATGGAATAAGGATAAAGTAGAATAGTAAATTTTTTTATATATTTAGATTCAGGAATTGTGTTATATGATTGGTGAAATATATATGGATTTTCTAGTTGATGTTTTTTCTATGGATTTACAAGAACACGGTGAATGGTTTTGATGGAATAGAAAAGTTATTTAATGTAATGGTGATGTCCATGGAAAATATAAGATTAATGAAAGGATAGCCCCTAATATGTTATGCATTTTATTATAATGTTTTTTGTATAAATATATGTTTTATATAACTAAATTGGGTAGTACTATTTGTATTGGACCTAAATATGGACTTGTTGACAGGTAGTTTATGTTGTCATGGATGAATTTTACAACTTCCTGTATTTTTGGAATATATCCAAAAACCTATGGAATAAGGAATCATGAATTGTTTCCAAAAATAGTCCAGGAAATTCTATTTATTACCATGTTTCAAGACAATATATTATGAGGGTATTCATTTTAGTGATATATGGGGGAATCAATGTAAAGATGATATTGTGAATCTCTTTCTAGTGTTTTGGATTCTCATCTTCCAAAAGGAATATAAGGTTAACCATTCATAATATATTTATGTTCAAATTAGGAGGAAGTATTTATGCACTGAGTTTTTGTTGAAAACATGAGTTAAAAGGGTATTTAGTGATTAAACTTATTTCAAGGATGTCCATCTTATTTATTTTTTAAATTATATTATCATGGTTTTATAAAAGGAGATCATGTATGTTGGTATAAAACCAATAATTTTTTGGAAACGTCATGTGTATTTAATCCTTATTCGATGGATTATAAGGGTTTCATACCTTCCAGTGGCCTACATGATGTCCAGGTTAATTTGTAATTGTATTTCTTGAATAATTATTAATGATGAACCAATACATATAATTTTTTTGTTTATAGACTAATGTATTACCAATATTTATTTTTAAGATTTTTTTGAGACAAATAGTTATAATTTCATTCATTTATGGGCCTCAATATTTTCTAATAGTGTATTTTAGCACTTCAGGCATCAATTTTAGTTTCTAGATAACCATTTATTAATGTAATGGATGAATTATAAATTGATAAAATCACTACTAAATAATGTAATTTTGTTTATATATATATATATATATATAAAGTATGTATATTTCCCTATATTCATGGTCAATAAAATAATTAATCTATGTAATTATAATCATCAAAATAAAATATGGTGTCTAATACATTAATTTTTTGCAACTGATGGCCTTTTAAATCATCAATGATTTATAACTTTGAGGACCAAAATTTTTAATTGATCATTTTCTTTTTTTATTGATGACCTAAATAACTCCCTATAAATATTTTTACATTTCCTCCATGTCCAATACTCACTCTCAACATATAATCTCTTATGTGGAAACCTAGATATATGTTACTTTGGGTAAATGTTATATTATAAACATTCCGTTTTAAGGGATATTTCAGTATCCATTTTTTGATGTGGGTTTCTTTGAATAAAAAATTCCCATATTAAACCTTTGATATCCCAAAAAAATAGGGTGAAATAAATTTTAAGTGTTGTAGTATGTAACATCCCGATATTTTATGAATTATTCTATTTTACAAATTTATTTAATCTTTTTCGTTATTTTTTTATTTCACGTAGTACTAGAAATAGTTTTTTTCTATTAATTAACAATGCATGGATTGTGTTATACACAACAAAAAGTTAATTGTTCACTAAAATAAGAATAAATTTTATATGTCTCTACATGGAACACTGATGCTATCTTGTGTTACATGAAACAATGGTTTTCCTTGATGTCTTGCATAATACTCATGATCGAGTTTTATCGAAATGTAGAATATCAGTAAAATTTTCAGACATAATATAATAAGATATAACATATATATTAAATTAGAATTTAAAAATAGTATTAAATAGTTTTTTAAAATATATGGTTTACACAAATATAAGAGGAATTCAAAGGTTTCCAATTAATTAGAATTGAATGTGAAAAATGATTGAATAAAAAATAAAATATTATTATTTTTATGGTCTCTAGGATATTTTACCTTAATAAATTAAATTAGATATATTTATTGAGTGATGTTACTGTTATATATATGTTATATATTCAATCAAATAATTTTTATATTCATACACAATGTTTTATAGTAATAAGATAAGAACAAACCCAATTTTATTATTAAAAAACAATATTTTCATAATAGTTGTCTTACAACATTTTATGGGAGAACCAATTATAACTATAAATTTTGGAACTTTTATTGATTTAATATGTCTTAATAAACTTCAAATTTTAAATAGAAAAATAACAATTATTTCAGGAAACTTTATTGGAATTTTTCTTTAATGTTTTATTTTTTAATGAATAGTTAAAAATAATGAATTGTAATTCAAAACTGATTTTTAATATAATTTATTTATAAGTTTAAATTATATATAAATTAGTTTAAAATTTTAATTCCATAATTTTTATAAATATTAATAAAATTTAGTTCATTGAGATGAATTTATCATTCTACATGGGATTAAAAACCTAACAAAATTTTGAATTTTTTAACGTTATAAACTCCCATTGTTGTTGTGACTATAGAATTGATTTTAAATTTATATATATCACTTATAAGATAAGAATTTGGAATATTGGACTACATATTTTGAATCATAATAGTTAATAATTTCTAATAAGGTAAGATTATTTTTTTAGAAAAAAGAATTATTACTAAAAGTGATTAAAATTAATTATAATGATTAAGTGAAAAACTTGGTTAAAAAGTACTAAAACATAAATTTATGACCAAAAACGAACTAAAAACTTATAAAACCCCCATTTTTAGAAATTTTTACGATATGAACATTCCATTCCGGATTTTTTTTTGTTTGGTATAACATTTTTTAGGTATAAACATGGGTGCACGTAACATTTTTTCAAAAATTCCAAGTGTGTCATTTCCCTATTTATATATGTCATATATTTTATTTTTTATGTATTTAATATTTTTCATTAATTTTACAACACATAATTTTTTTATTACTTTCCATTTTGTGTAAATATGATAATTTCATTTGAGGAAGTGTGGACTACTTCCCTTTAAAAGCGATGTGATTCATTCACACACTACAAAGAATGTATTAAGGATAGGTTTATTCACAATATATGATATATATGATATAATCATGATAATTTAATACTTTTATATATACATTAATACATACTTAAATTTAATTTTCTTTCATTCCTTCAATAAAACAACAAATAAAGAAACAATTTTAATGCTTAGATATGTTTTACCATCTCTAGGAATGGTGTATTCCATTTCATACATATATATTATATAGATTTTTATAAAAAAATATATAGTATAAAAATTATATTTATATCATTTTTTACATTATTTAAATCATGGTATTAGTATAAGGACCACAAAAATAACAAATCCTATCACATTTGGTTAATAAAGTAAATATTCCCTAATTTAAAACATTAACAATGTGTTGTTAGAATGGGGGTAATAAAGGACCGAATAAATCCATATGTGGTATTAAATATAAGAGTATTATTCTATAAAATATGTATAATAATTTTATTTTTATTATACAAGTGATTTCTAAAAATACACTGAGAGTCAAGACACAAGGTAAGGGGATTTCATCTCACTTTTTATTTCCAGGAGATACATATATTATTCACAACTCATTCTATAGTGTGGTGTGGATACATCCCATGGAGTTATTAAATGTGTATTATATTTAAATTTATAGGTATTTACGTATACATTATATAAACATTATTTCTTGGGGGTTTTGATTCTAAAGATACCAAATTGGTCGAACAGTTTTGTCTCATTTTTCCTTCTCTAAGACTAATGTTTTTTAAGCACCTAAATTTGTTTTTAGGTTTATATGCAACCATTTTACATGAAATATCATGAATTTATATATATCCATGATATTATAATATTCATGTAATTTAGATTTCTTACATGGAGAGTATGATCCCACGTTACAAAGTGATAATATATTATTGAAACAATCATAGTGGTTTTCATGATTTTTATGTTTATACTTCCTTTGATGAAATCATATTACCCATATCTCAAGAACATTAATGAATTTTATTATACTCTAGTTATTAATGATATATTCATTTATTGGTACAATTTTTCTACACTTATGCTCATAATATAGTTAAGAAGTTTTTTTAAGAAAACCCGAATTTTCCCACACTTCGGTTATAAATTAATGTTCCTTCATAATAATGTTTTATAAAAGGGTTTCCATGAATATTTTACCATTATCTAACAATAATTAAAATTATTTGTTAACTTTTTCCATTTACAAATCTCATAAAAAGAATCTTGTTGTATCTTTCTGAACAAGTAATTTTTCAATACTTTTTACCATGAAAAATTAATGTTTTTATTTACCTTGTACGACATGTACAGATTTACCTACCATCATTTATTTTAAGATTCTATTCATTTGTAAACATATAATTTTTTTGAATATTATTTTAAAATTAATTTTTAATGAAAAATGTTTTTAAAAATTTTTCAAGCTTCTTTTTTATTTTTTCAAGGAAATTTTTTTTCAAAATGTTTCCAAGAATTATTTATAATTTTTCAAATCATTTTAAGAGACATTATTTTCAAAACATTTTCAATATTAATTCATATGTTTTCATTTAAAAAGGAATACAAAAAAATTAAAGTGTTCTTAATAATTTTTTAATAGTTTTCAAATGTAAAGATTTTTAAATTTTTTTGAACCTTATTTTATAAATTTTCAAGGAAAAAGGTTTTCAAAATGATTTAAAGTATTCATTATAAGAATTCATGGTACCTTTGAAGAAAATTATTTTCAAATGGTTTTGTGTATTAAAAATACTTTTTCATAGAAGGAAGGATATATTACTCAATAAATTGTTTTGAAATATATTTCAAAATTAATTTCCATATGATATGACATCTGGTGATGTTACTCATTCCCTTCAATGAAATGATCAAAACCTTCCATTCATATTCTTTCATTGAATTTTATATGATTAATTTCACGATCATTATGAAACTAGTTTCTCTTTCACGGTTTATATGTTTAAAAATTAGGTTTCTCTTTTATGGGTTATGGTTTTGATAAAATGATTATGAAACCTGTATCTTTTTATATTGGTTATGATATGTTTACCTATTAATGATACCTATTTCCTTACATGGGTTATGAAATTATGATTTATGATTTTGTGGAATATGTATGTATGATTTCATTATGAGATGAGTGGGGCCTATATTTCCCTCAAACACATTGGGTAACGATTTATATCTCATGAGATAGACACGGATAGAATGAGAAATTATCTTGGTTCAGTATTATAGGTCTAGAATGAGAAATAAATATTGTTTAGTATTTCAAGGATGGAATGAGGAATGAACAAGTTTCAATAATACTGGGCTGGAACGGGGTTTGAACCATGTTCAGAAACAGAATTTGTCCATTATAATAGTCTCAACTACAATACCCTAACATATATAAAAATTATTATATTTTCTTATGTGAATACCATAATTCCTTGTTTTGTTACCTTGTTTTGTTTTCATAGATTATTACATTTATTTACTTATTATCCATGTATTATGAACTATCAATATTTATGAAATGATTCCAGTTTTTTATCATTGATATGAAGGGTATTATCTTCCATTTTTATGATCTCATTCTCATTACCCATTGATCATGTTTATGTACACATGTATCCCTTGTTTACCCTTACTGATCATAAGATCCCACCCTATTTTATATTTATTTCTCCTAGTTTATAAAGATAAGTATGATTTTTAATTTTTCTAAGAACGGTGATAGTCAAGAAGAACCTATTGGGAGATGTTGTAGCTCAATTATGTAATAGTTTTTATGTTTCCATGTTACAAAAGACACCAGATTAATATAGTGCATGGGTGTCTATTTTTATATTATTTTAAGAATTATGAAATTTTTATTTAATGTTAATGTATGAAAACGGAGGGTCTCTATATCAGTGGATGACAAACCAAACATCTGGAATCATAGTAAACAATTTCCCGATTTCCCTAATCCCATGAAAAATGTAATTTAAATTCCCTATACAAATTGTTTTCAACGATAATGTATTAATAAAAATGAGATATGAGAATCGTCCAATAAATATTTTTTTTATCTCAAATATATATGGAATAGATATCCTCTTTCCAAATTTCATAACACCATCTTCAGAAACAATGTATGCTAATTTTACTTCATCCAAACTTTTAAAAATCTTATGAAATACCTCATAATCATATTGAGAATTCTTTTCTTCTCTAATAAATATTAATTTTCATTAGTTTGAGAGATGGTTGATGTCTCACCATCCTTTGAAATTCCCATATCCATCTTAACAATATCAATGAAAATAGTACCCCTATCAATCCTCATTTAGGTCAGAACACCATTAACCTCCCTACTCAATAGATCTAATAACTTATTTACCTTCTATGGGTTATAGTTAACTATGAAATCATAATCCTTGAGTGGTTCAATCCATCTAATTTTCCTCATATGGAGCTCTTCTGTGAGAAACAATATTTCAAACACTTGTGATTTGAAAATTTCTCACATCTTCCCCTATATAGATATTGTCTTCATATGTTCATAGAAAATATTACCACTAATAACAAAAGATCATGAGTTATATTGTTCTACTCGTGATTTTTTAGCTACCTTGATTCACATACAATAACTCTAGCATTTTTCATAAGAAATAAAATATTTCCTTTCAATGATGCATCAGTCTAAACCAAAAATTCATTATTTCCAAATAGTAATTTCAAGTTAATAGCATTGAGTAATATTCTCTTCAATTATAAAAAAATTATTTACATTCTTTTTTCTATATGAGTTAACCCCTTTATTTGTGAGCATGGTTAACGGATTAGCCAATATGGAAAAGTTCTTATTGAAACACTAATAGTAACATGCTACGCCAATAAAATTGTGTTCCTCTGTTAGGCTCGTTGGTGTAGGTTATTCTTGGATCACCATTGCCTTTGTACGATAAATATAGATTCCATGCTTGGAGACAATATGTCGAGGATGTGAAATTTATTGAATCATGAATTTATATTTTTCTAATTTTACCCCATGTCACTTCCCTTCTAGGAGTTTCAAGGGTGTTCCTCATGTAAATATCATGTTCTTCATAAAATTTATAATGCACTATAATTTCATAAATTAATACCCTAACAAAATAATAATGATATTCCTTGAATACTATGTTCATTAGATCCATGAAAAATGATGGTGCATTAGTAAATCCGAATGACATTACTGTAAATTCATAATGTTCATACTTCATTCCAAAAGCAATATATGGAATGTTTTCCTTCCTCACATGAAATTTTTGATATTGATGACAAAGGTCAATCTTTGAAAATAATTTGTCTCCATGAATTTGATCAAATAAACCATTGATACAAGGGATATGATACTTGTTATTTATTGTAATAGAAATTATTCCTCTATAATCGACTCATAGTCT
This sequence comes from Viscum album, assembly GCA_963277665.1. Taxonomy (NCBI): domain Eukaryota; kingdom Viridiplantae; phylum Streptophyta; class Magnoliopsida; order Santalales; family Viscaceae; genus Viscum; species Viscum album. The sequence continues at coordinate 404,227,795 of OY728129.1, read as the reverse complement.
CATTAATCCATATTTCTTCTTAACAAATAAAATAGGGTCCCCCAAAGAGAAACACTATGAAAAATAAGTCCAGTTTTACCCAACTCTTCATGTTGTTTCTTCAACTCCACTAACTCTACTAGGTCCATTCTATATGGATTAATTGATATTGGTCTTGTGTCAGGGATTAAATCTATAGACAAATATACTTGAGTCTATAGGGGGTGTCCCGATAATTCTTAAGGAAATAAAAAAATGGATTCTGTTACAATGGGTATATCCTCCATTTGAAGATTATATTATTCATAGAAATATATTGTTTTATAATATTCTTCAAAAATTTCATTTATTAAATCTATTTTTGGTAGCTCTAGATAAGAATTTGGTGATTAAGTTTCTATTTTAAAGATAATGGATTATTTTTCTTCCAAAAAAATTATAATTTCATTCTTATTACAATAAAGTTTCACATAATATTTTGAAAGACAATATATAATGAAGATTATATCAAATTCAATCATAGGTATGTTGAAAAGGTCATAAAATAAAGTAAATGAATGTGTACTAAAGGTGGGTTTAAAACATATCTTTATTGCAATGATACTTTCCTTGGTAGGTTTGACTAAAAACACCTTTATTAAATCAGAAGGAATATGTCTATTTATTTTGAAAACTGATAATATATAATGGAATGTGATGATCTAGAATATAATAAATAATTTTATTTGTTTGAGAAGGAAATGAAAGTACCTTCCACCACATCATTATGAAATTAATCTTTAAGAGTTGTGATCTCATAAGCTTTACCTTCTTCCCTTGTCCTTTTCTAAGGAAAATTTATTTCACATTTGGGAAAATCATTTACATAATGTCCCATTTCTCTACAATTATAAAACAAAAAAGTTATATAATTTCATTAAAATTTAATCATGGGCTTTGTGTCCTTTTTCTTTGCACTTGTAATGAAATATTATTCCCATCAAAAAAGTATCGAGGTGTTTCTTCCCACAATTATTGCAGGATGGAATGTCAAATATTCTGTTCTTTCCCTTTCATTATTTATGTTTTCTGAGTGTTCAGTATCCCTCTTCTTCACATTCATTCCTTTAAAGTCTTTTTAAATTGATAATTCATTCTCCTTATTAATTTCACATGAGAAAATATATATGTATGGTTAAATATTTTGGGAAAACAATGCACATCGGAGGAATGGTTTTAACCCCTCAAATAATCAGTCAATATTTCTCTTTAGATTGTGTACATAAACCAATGCATTATTTTCTATCCCTGTGAACATACCTTCATACATTACAACATTATCATCCTCCTTTTTCCTCATACTCATATATTTTGATTCTATATTCTCTCTTTGTTCATGAGGACGATATTTTTCCATGAAAATATCCTTAAATTCACTTAATTACTTGTTTTCTAATTCTTTATCTTCCTTCATGTTTTGAATTAATAACCACCATTGATCCTCTTATCCTAAGAAATGATAAATTCCTATGAAAAAATCTCTATTTCATTAATTATCAAACAATGAAATATATTCTCTAAGTAATGTATACATTTCTCAAATACAAATGGATTTTTATTCCAACTAAATACTGGATTTTGTTGTCTCATTAAGAAAGAAAACATTATTCCCACATGTTGTGGATTTGGGTTCTCTAAATGGGTATGGATATTGTTCATAACCTGATTTAGTTTTCCAAATTCAGTTAAAATATATTTAGAACCATTTTTAGCTCTAGTAACAATATCATTAACTTGCATTGGAATGAAATCCTTACATGGATTATGTGAATTGATACAGTTTCCAATCCTTCTACTATGAACTATTTCTAATCAATGGAATACACTAGATTATGTTTTGAATCATAAAGATTAATTTGAAACTAGTAAAAGACATAACATAAATTGAATAAATTATTCTCATCTAAACTCATATTCATAAACATGGTTTCTTTGGGGATATATTTACATTAAAATCCTACATAACGGTTTGAAGATAAAATATGAATTATCTTAATCATATCCTCTGGGAATGTCAAACTAGGTTAATGGCAAGTTCCATTTCTATTTACAAGGTTTCCCTGAGTTAGGATTGAGACACCTTATTTGAGTTGTTACCTTTAGGTACTTATATTCCAAATCCACATCCACTTACAGTATTCAGATAGGGGGATATTTAATTAAATACCCACATAATATCTACTTTATCATAATTCTAGGCTTGTATTATGTACTTATCAAAAAAGTTTATCTTATGGATATAATCCCTAATATTTGTCTTTTAAATCGACTTTCCAAACTTTATACTAATTTTTATCTGATAAAAATTGTAATAACCCCGACCATAATAGCCCAAACCCATTGCATTACTTTATTAAATTGGAAAATATACAGTTTTCAAATCTTAAAGGACCAATAAGTTTAAATGTTTTGGAAAATATATTACATATAATATCCTTATATTAATATTAAAAATGTAAATTACATCATATAGAATACATTAAACATCACTATTCCCCTAAAAGAAAACTCATAATAGTCCTGATGTATATCATTACATCCTCGTAATAAAGATAGCATAGGGGTGATCTCAAATGCTCGGTAAGGGTAAATAATATAGTGGAAGCTATAATAAATATGAATAAATATTTATGGTGAGGTATACAACTAAAAAATCTATTGAATCATAATATTGATCATAATATTGCAAGGATAAATAAAATAATTATATATAAACATTCATATATATATTTTTCTAATCAAATAATCACATGTATTATTAATAACTAATATCATAATGAAGGAATTCATAATGTCGGACATCAGAAACATATCGTCAAGGCTTTAGACAAGACACCATACATAAATGTGTATAACCCCAAACTATTTTCCATCATAATACCAACCAATGCATCAAGGGAAAATATTGGGATCCACCCATCATTTGGTACGTCCAATTAATTCATCATATAAAAAGGGTGAAACATAACCAACATTTACATTCTAATTAACAATTTCTTACGAAATGTTAATACATTAACCATAAATCATAAATCAGATCGAAATAACTGATCTATAGTCAAACATATCAGAGACTCTTAAATACAATATATTATATTTTAAAATAATAAATAAACCTTAATTAATCATTAAATCAAAAATATAATGTTGAATAGATGAAAATATCTAATAAAATCATCACAACGTTCTTCTGATAAATTTCCCTTTTTAAATTTATATTATTTCAAACATGTGGATTTATAAAATAAAATATTCATTTTTTAAATAACATTGTAATATTTTAAGGTATTATTCAAAATTTTAATGCATCATGATTGAGGAAAAATATTCTCATGTCGTATATGTTGAAAAACATTCCATCCATCGAAAACGTCATAAAGTACATCATTTGGAATATCAAAAAAATATTTATTTCAAACCATTCTTCAAAAACGTAAAAAAATGCGTAAAAAAGAAATTAAGCATTTTTAGGTTAATAATAAAAAATTTGGAAAACATTTTTATGAAATGTGGACATGGATGATAGATATGTCCGACTAAATACTTGTATATTAACAATCTCATATAATAATGAGATTGAGAAGTTAACCCTTACATTTTGAATCCATTTATTTAATGGTGAGTTAAAAATATATATAATGGTTAAATTATGTTATTAAATTAATAAATAAATATATCCATATTTTTGATGTCATATACAATCCTTTTATATTATTATCAAATAATATTGGTTTTTTACAATTGATTCGATTGTCAACCGCTTCAATTTCTTATGTTTTTTTGTCATGTTGGTTCAGTTTCTTATACATAAGAAGCATTTTTCATCATATCCCTATTGATATAAAGTTAAGGAATATTAAATTAACTCATCATATACATTTTAATAATCATTATGGAATGGTTAACATGGAGAATCAATCTTATCACATCATGGAGATGGTAAGTCATACGTACGCACATGAGACGATATAATTTATTTAATGGTAAAGTGGTTAGTGATTACATGATATATTAATTACATCAAATCATTATCATTTCATATTTATTATTTATTTACAGTATATTCATCATTATACCCGTATAAATAAAAAGACCATTAAATCAATTTACACCACAATAAGGAGACTGTAAGCCACACATATGCATGCATGGTGATATTATTCTTTTCATATAGATAAAAGAATGAATATGGTAGTCCGATAATCATAATAACATATTAAAATTTACAAGATACTTGAGGTATTATTTTATGTTTGAAAAAACATATTAATATGATTTATAAGAATAAATAATTTTGAAATGGTCAGTAATGATGATTACCTCTTGTTTAGTGAACTGCCTTCGGATCTCTTCTTAGGGACAACAGGGTTGGTCTTTTGATAATAGCATAAACTCTAAGATATGTATAGGATAGTTTATAAGGGAAATGGGGAGGGTATTTTTGAGAAATAAGTCTAAATGGGGTGTGAGGAATTGAGGGTGCCTTTTTATAAGAGAAGGGATGTTCACTCTTCCAATCCTTTAAATTATTAAATTAATATAAATTGTTTTTCTATTTAAAATAGATAAAAAGTGGTTTATTTAAAATATAAAATGAGGATGGGTCAAAATAATCTAATGTTAAGAGTTTTTTACATGTTTAGTTCACAATATTATCTTATATTATGGATTTAACCATTAGCTAAAACCATTAACTATTACCATGTAATCATGGAATTTCACTCATAATAGTTAATATAGTTACTATAAAATTCCAAAATAACCCCAAATTGATCATTGATTACATATTTTACCATAGTATATTTATTTATCCAAATATTAGTTTTTTCTGAATATTTTATCATTTAATAAAAAACTCTCCATTTAATAAAATATTTTGTTTTATGTAAAAATATTTTTATTTTAATATTTTTAAAATTATTTATTTGATATTTCAATTGATTAAACAATTACATTATCATTATCATGAAATCCTTTAATTAATTCATTTCTTCCCAAAATATTAAAACGAAATTATTATGATATTAATTTTATATTTCCAGGGATTAAAAAATTACAACATCATTATTGTCAAGGCCATTAGTTAAATTATTTCTTATCTAAAATTAATAAATGTATTATCATTATGAAGATAAATTTTTTTTTGCAAATGAATATTTATATTCTAATTTATCTTCTATATAACCATTTATTAAAATTAAGTTCTTATAAAAAAAATTAGAATAAAAATTTTAACATATCCATATATAAAATTATATAATTTCTTCAAACCAAAGTGGCATAAAAAAATTATAATTTTAGCCTAAGGTTGATTTTTGTTGAAACAGACATATTTAATGAAATTTGGACATGTGTTATGGTAATTGTTTTATTTATAATATTATATTTACCTTTAATTATCTAATTTATCCATAACGGTGGTAAATAAAAATTTACTAAATCTTCTATTCATAATGTCCCAAAATAAATGATATATATTTACATAACATGGAATCACTAATTCTAAATATACAATCGATTTTTAAAATACAAAATACAAAATTTGAGGTAATTTATTAAAAATTAATCCTCTTTATAGGGTGAGAAAAATGGTTTTCAATGTTTAAAACAAGAAAAATATTGAAATGTTATTATTTATAATTTTAATTTCAAATTGATTTCATTGAACTAAGTTGGATTTAATGACTAAAACATAACATAGTTTAACTTTAAAACCATTGAACATTATAATTTCACACTATAAATTATTTAGATGTTAAAAGTTTTTTTCATTTACAATTTAGTATTTTTCGCAATTCATGAATACCTGAAACTTATCAGAAAAATATAAAAAATTTAACCAATTTAAATTTTGATATTATACATTCAACGAAGAAGTTTATTTTTTTCAAATAAATGTTTTAAAAGATAAAAAACTAATATTGAGAATAGGTATGCTATAAAGATGTGGTGAAACTACCTTTATAAAATAAATATAATCTACTAATGCATAATATTTGATTCATTCTTATATTATGTTTATAATATATTTTGGATTAATATTAAATATATAAATTTCATAATGTTTCTAATACTTTTGATTATAGATATTTTAATAGATTTTTTATAATAATAAATTATTAATATATCACAGTGCGTTCGAACGCGATGTTATGTGCAACAGTAGATATTAAATTATTTTAATATAAAACGTACTGTAAAATTTTATGGTGTTACCCATGAGATGTTTGAAGAAGTTTGAGGTTTGAGTGCCATTTTAATGTGACGGTAAAGGACAAAGTTTGAATTTTTTGAAAAAACAATTGTGTGTTCCCCAAGTATTTCTTGTTCCCTAAGCGTTCAAAATCTTGCATTCTGAAAATTTGTAGGTCGAATGGTTGATATATAGTAATACAATATGTTTTTACATTTTTTAGGTCATGTTAATCTTACAATTAATGTTAGTCCCTCATTACCATTTATTTCACCTTAATCACAGTAATTAATTTTAATCACTTTCAAAAAAATATTTGGTCAACAATTAAGTTGAACTAATTTTACAGTAAGAATTATACTATTTACAATTGTGTATGTCAATTTATCTAAATTAAATTCACTAAAGTGGAAAAAATAATCTTAAATATAATACTGCACATATTGAGAGAAAGTAAGCTTCTAAAGTGAGATTGTTTAAAAGTTTCTTAATAATTTATATCAAAATACAATATAAAAATTATTATAATTATCGAAATTGGATTAGTAAATATTTTTTTCTATTATGAATTTGAAACCAACATAAAATATTATTTAATATTACTAATTATTTATACAAAAAATGAATTTTTAAAATAAAATCAAGTATTTTTAACTATTGATCAAAAAATTAAACATCTCATACAAATATCCAGAAAACACCATTAGCTAATGTTGACATTAAACAATCAAAAATGAAGTTTATTTTGAAAAATATAATTTATAAAAGATTCAAAATTTATTTTTAAATTTGGTTCTCTCTAAAAAGGTGATAAACTACCATTTAAAAATATTCAGTTTTTTGTGCTTAAATTTGGATTTATTCTAATTTTAAGCCTAAAATATTTATTTGATGGTAGTAAATAAATTTAATAAAAATTTGTAAACATAATATATTTAGTCTAATTAATTCCAATTAATAGCATTTCTAGGTCATAACTACCACTTAATAAAATATTATTAACAAATTTTATTATATTATATAACTCATTCTTGCATGAAACATACCATTTCAAATAAACTAATCATTTTTTGTTGTGTGCGATATTGTAAATACATCACCCTTTAAGGTAAAATTACTATCTAATTAAAAAATATTAAGAAATTTTAAAAATAAATATTTTTTCATTACAAGGGTTGTTACATAATTTATATTAAATTATTTTTTATTTATTTTAATTAACCACTAAAAAATTAATTCATATTATATACAATTGTATAATATAATTTCATAATTTATTTAATCTATTTAATTCCCTATTTTCCAATAGACAAGTGATAACTATCATAGTAATATTAATAGTATATTCTTTTCTAGTAAGGCTGAGGCTTTCATGTAACCTAATTCATCAAAGGGACATGATGTTGTATGCAACATAAGAAAGACATGCTGTTGTGTGTGATGTGTCCTACGTAATGTGTTGTTAGTAACATAATCGATTAATGATATTTAAATTAATTGGAAAGAATATATTTCATAAAATCATGGGATGTTACAACCTACCCCCTTAAAATGAATGTATCTATTGAAATCTTTCTTGGTAATCAAATGATTTTCATTTCTTGATTTCCTTTATTAAAACCCACATTATAGAAAGGGTTATAAAATATCCTCATAAAATGGTAAAGGGATAAGAAAAACTGTCACCAGATGATCTTCATAACTAGGATTACACATAGGAATATAATTGGTTGGAAATTAAAATATGGGTTTAGAAGGTTGAAATAATTCCATAAACTAATAAAGAGTGATTGAGAACATGTTTAAGAGGATGCCATTGAAGATAAAACCACATTCCAAATAGGTGTGGAAGAGGTCATTAATATCATTAGAAATGATAATGATAATATAAAATCTTATTTCAATGTCCTTTTACTATAGTAAAAGGATTTGTTCGCTGTCTATACTAAGAGAATAAAGAAATATACTTAATTGATAAGTATATATTCATCCGTTAATCAACATCTACAACAATATCATCTCCATCTCCAAACAATGAGTATCCAATATGAATCTCCATGCCTGAATCACTAGAATAAACTTCTAATATATCACATAGACCTCAATAGGATTACATGATACTACTCCTAATGTTACATATTAACTAAAACGAACATGGTTATAACATAATATGATAATTCAAACATTCATGTCATGAGATAATGAATTAATCTCTAATGGTCAATAGTAATATCTAAAGTTAAAACTATATCATCACATAGATTTATAACCCTAATGGTTATTGATACCATTAAACATACATACACCCAATTTGAGTTATACTTCCTCAAAAAACATCTACATATATACTTTATAAATTAAGAGAATGAAATAATTATCTCTTATGATACTTCTATAATTTGAATAAGGGTTCCTAATATATTGGGATTATAATCATGCCTTAAAGAATAAAAAACTCCCTGGAGCTTACATTACTTCTCTAGCTGGCCCAAAAATATATACAGTATTAGAAAAAAAATTCAAACCTTTTCCTTTTTATCTTATGGTTTTCTACCATATGTAATGAAATTTGGACACACATTGGCATTATTACAAAGAACGTTATAACTAAAAAAATATACTATTAGATTTTAAATACTTGTATGATCATATTCCTTGTAGTCACAATCCATATGAACTAATATACCTCACCATAATCACTTCCCATTCATTGAAAAAAATTCTCCATGGAGCTTTTTACAACACTTTTTACAGGATGGGAATAGGTTTTTTTATCTTGATGCTTATTTAATGAATTTTTTCCCATTTCCTACCAATAAGACCTATTATTTTTCTTCTTTTCACAATACACATGATCATATAAAAATACCATCTCTACCTTCCCATCATATAGAACTAGTTTCTTATATATCTTCAACTCATAATATGCCTATGACCTTCTATATCTTGGATTTAATCTTTCGTAAAACCACATTTTTCTTCTTATCAATATCTTAGATAAATGTTGGGACATACCTCATGTGTCATGTGATTTTTTCTTTATATTCATACACTAAACCTTCCTCCTTTTGTCTCAATTACAAAAAATATTCATCCTAAGTTGAACAACCTATGGAAAATATTTCTCATTTAAAATATTCTCAAATTTATCCCATTCTAAGGTATCAATCTCTTCAATTTGTATAATGATCTTCGCTATTAACCATGACTGTTCAGATTCACCATCAAAATGATAAATTTTAAGAGTTTCCTTTTAGTGATCATGAAATCCTATGACATCGAATATATTTTCTTAGGATATAATCCACCCTTCAACTATCATGGATCCATATTATCCTCTGAATGATGTTGGATGTTGTCACGTAAAATGATCCACTATCGTAGTGTTCCACTTGTGTAGATCTGTTTTATCTTATTCATTGATACCAATATTGTTTATATCCTGAGTTAACTGATCCATCACTAAAAAATGATAAATTATGATTCCAACAATCCCATGATACTAATTAGGAAGTATATTTTACTCTCGACACCTTCCCACTACATATTTCTTATTTCTTATATAGAAAACCATTCTGAACAATCATACATTAGATTAACAAACATGGTAATCTTCAAATTCAATAACATTTTACCGTAAACATAAATTGCACTCTTCTATGATCATGTTGCTTATACTAACCAAAAATATAAAGTTACTTAAACATTTCCTTTGATAAAAAATAAAAAGTCTTAGACATAAAATATTACATAATCTAGAGTTAAGAAAATAATTTTCATCCAATCACACTGAGGATCTTTTTAGGATTATAATTTTATAGAATTATGACATAAATCATAGATAATAAATAATATAATAAAAATTGGACACTTTTGTAATATATTGATTTTTCCTATAGTCTAATACACTTAAAATTATAGATGAACTCTATTATGAAAACTCTTAAAACACTAATCATGAATTCTTACAATCCCATACCCATACTTAATTAATTTTGAAATATTAGAAAAGGTTGGATGTAAATATAAATATCAATAAGGGATATATAAATAATTAAATTTATAGTCTATTTATAAATATTAAAAACTCATGAAAACATTAATATAAAATCATATTTTTAACCTTAAAATGTAATAAATAGTTTATTTTGATAATTAGCTCATTTCATCCCTTTTTTATAATCATGTCATTACTATAAACCCCATAACAAACATAAAAAATACACAAAGGTGACATCTATAATAATTAAACATGTAACTCTTATAGATGGAATACTCATATGGTTGAATTCCATATATTTCAATATTTCAAATGTTCTAGCCATATAACTACTTTCCATTCCCATGCATTGGGGCATTATGAGAGAACTAGCCATCATTGGTTAATCATAGAACCACCCATCATTGGTTTATTATGAAACCACCTATAAAATGTGAATGTATCATTATATAATTATAACACATAAAATAAAAAACTTGTAAACATTCCACTCATAAAATTAAAATTTTCAATCATAAGAAAAAATTTCAAAATATTGAAATAAACAATCTATTATTAAACCCCTTTTTCTATATTGAAATACCAAAAAATCAAAAGTATGTTTTTTCATTTATGAAAACAAGAAATATTTCCCGGTAATCCAACAATAAAATTAAACCCATTTTAGTAGAAAATTCAATGTCAATGTGTACATTAAGAAAAAAACATTCCTTTTTTCATTTATTAAAACTTTTAATATAAAACATGTAATGATATTCCTATTTGAAAATATTTGAATAATATTCAAAATATAAATTAAATTTCCCTTATAGACCTTTTATATCCACAAAAATAAATATGTAAAATAATATCAATTATATTGACATTGATAATATATTTTAGAATTTAATCTTTAAACTTCCACAATTTCCCATACCACTTCAAACAATTACATATTAACCCCCATGAATGATTAAAAATTAACAGAATAGTTTATATCATGATAATAGATTAAATATGGATATGTAATGTAATATTTGATGTATATACACCTTAAAAGGAATAATGGTTCATATAATCATGAAACTCCATAATGAAACAAGAATGATATGAAATACCTTACATTGAGTTTGACTTGTCTGGTGTGTATTTTTATCAATGAAAAATAAACTTATATTAATTATATAATTTGTTTATAAACCTTCTCTATTTTATTATTACTTCTATTTCACCTGTTACAATATTGTACAAAACTACTTAATCTATTAAATTTACATTGGGTGTTTCGACCATAATCATTTCAAGTCTTAAAATGATTATAGTTTGTTGACAATGATCAAGGAGATAATTTTATAAAACATCTAAAGAATAATATTCCTAAAATAATTATAATATTTATAAATAAGTTACACACTTCAAAATAGTCATGAAATATGTTTATGAAAAATGAACCAATATTACAATCATGGAGGTGATGGGTTGTACGTTTGCATGAGTAACATTGCCATTTTTCTGGGATCATTATAGAAAGAAGGTAAGTAACAAATAATATTTACAGACTGATCATAACATTATATATACCCCACTATTTATTATTATATACTTATATATAAAATTCATGTGATATAAAATGAATCACATCACATTGAGGAGTCGGTAGTCCACACATCCACAAACGACATTATAACTTGTTCAATGTGTGAAAGGATAATAAAGAAAATGATATATTATATTTACATAAAGTTAATTATGTCATGATTATCATATATATTATATTTATTTCATATATGTTTACATAAACTCATACTTAATACATTCCATGAAATGTGTAAACATATCACATCATTTTGAAGAGGTGGTAGTCCATATGTCCTCAAATGATGTTACCGTGTTTACAAAAAATAGAATGAATGAAGGTGTGTGTATGTAAAAATTATATAAGTATGAATACATCATAAATATCATATATATTTCATATCAAAATAATGTGTCCATAATAATTCACAAACATGAGAGGTGGTAATGTGAAAATGAATGCCATCATTACGTGAGGTAGTAGTTTGACTTACCCTAATTGTAATTATGGTACCCATTAGAAGGAATTATGTGTAAGACTAATTCAATACACATGAATAATAAAACATCAGAATATGTTAAATGTTGATATTATTATATTATGATGGAATAATAAAATATGAATAGATGGAGAAAGAATAAAACATAAATGGTCATTGAAGAATGATACCTATTTTGAGGTTACACTTTTTGGTTTGCACCAAAGGATATATTGGTTGATTTTTTTTTTAAAGTTGCGTCCTCTAAGGTGATGGGAGGTATTTGGATACTACACTCTGACCCTAATGGAGATGGGTACTACCCTTATCCCCAAACTATGATGGTTGTTGAGGTAGTCCCTCTACCTACAGAGGGGGAGGGACCTCTGTTGTCTGATCGGGTAGCCCGACCTCACTCTTTCATTCCTTATCTAACACTGAAATTTTTAATCCCTTACCCTAGATCCCAATTTTCCCGAAAGTCATGGATATGTTAAATGGTTTTCTAAAACTATCCCTCTCTCTCCGAGATTTCATTTATGCTTCTACTCTTTTTTATTTGACGTTGATTTCCAACAACAAAATGCAACAGCCATTAGTGGATGATTATGACTAGAATATCTTCGATTCATATGGATTATAGGGTAACATAATGATAGGCCTTATTAACAAAAAGAACATGATGACTCGTTTTTCTTCATAGACAGATATGATTGAAGATTGTAAAAGATCCCCTAGGAGCTGAATCAAGTCCTGATTTATTCTCTTCCGGTGGACCTTCGACATTCACATGAATCGTGGTGCCTCAAAAATGATGATTGTGTTTATGGTTTCCTAAACTACCAATATTTTTTTAGAATCCTTCAATTATTTAGATGTTTCGGAATCTGTTTGGCAGGTATTTATATATTGAAAACAAGGCTAGATCCATGTGCCACCCAATCATTCTGAAAATTTATGCTGACGTTGATGTCTCAAGACCTGCAACTGAATTTATAGGGATCAGTGTTAGGGAGGATTTATGCTACAAGAAGGTAGTGATGCTTCAATCGTGGAGTGACTATTGTATTTCATTGAAAATATTGGGATATCCGGTGGAGGATTGTTTGTGTAGGATAATCATTAACCCAATGATGGATACAGTGTATGTCTCTTGTGGTAGGTATTCAAAGTCCTCTCATGATTCAACTATGATTAATCAAGACCAAATTTTCTGATGTAGTGTTTTCGGGGTCGAGGTATCTAGTTAACATGAGGACATGTAGGGTGATACATTGCCTATAAATAAAACAGACCAATTGGATCTAATTGAAATAGTCCAATACATTAACTCTCATAAGGGGGTAGAGCTGCTTATTCAAAATTCAATTGTTTCTGGAACGATCACATCTTATTCCCAAACAGTTAAGTGAAAGGGAATGTATTTAATATTGATGTATGTTAATAGGTTGAGGGATGCAAATGAACATGTTTTAGCATCAAAGGAAATGGGAGTATGCCATAATTCAATCCTAGTCACAATGATTTACCCAGTTGATGTAGATATTCTGCAAGGGTGATAAGGTGATCCAAATACATCCATATTTGTGCAGTACAGAAATCTTGTGTTTTCCAAATCATGGAAGAAGAATAATATTTTTGTGTCATGACTAAGTAGAACTCCAAATTAAATGTTCTCAATAGGTTCCATATGTTATGTGATCAAGTCTTAGGGATTTCACAAGTATAAGGGTGGGAATTAATTATTTATAAAAAGAATAATAAGGATGCTCCACTAAAGTGATCTAAAGTGTTCCATGTGGATTTGGTCCATGAAATTCAACATAAATTGAGTAATAACATGTAATAATACAAATATTAATAGTGGTAAGATCATCATTCATTGAATATTGTTGAGTGTTGATCCAAGATTGGAATGTAAGGCTATGTACCTACAAATTTTCCAACTAACGAAATGTACAAATTCAACAGCAAAACGATTAAACCAACCATCCCATGTCTATGGCCACATGATCATCCAAAAAACTAATGATAAAAGAGGATTATTTTAGGACCCCCCACCCTACATAGGATCATAGTATTAATATAAGAGAGCCAGCTATACCTCTTAGTGATGAGAATATTGGGCAGGTACATCTTCTTCATTCGACGGAAGGGTTGTGTGGAAAAGATTTCCACATCAATGTTTAGAAGGAGGATACATATATAATATATAAAATATCCACTATATTTTATCTTAATCAAGACCAATATGAGTGGATCAACAAGAAAGTCTAGATATTGGCATATGGAATCAATGAGGGGAAAATTAATTTTGAGGAATATGTCCAGATTTGGGACAATATGGCCAACCATTTTGAAGATATTCTCATGAAAAATCTGGTGATTCAGGTGACTTTGCTGTAGTATGGACTTTATATGGGGAGTAAAACTAATAATTTTAGTTTTTTAGCAATTATTTGGTGAGTTAATTCTATCTGTAATGAAATTATTTCATGGCTTGTTTGGTTTCACAATTTTCCCTAAAAAGGGATTTGGTAATAATTTTTTAAAATTTTTTTGTTATAGGATAGGTATTTTGAGGATCTATTTGGTCTTATATTGTTGGAGAAAATTTTTCTTGAGATTTTTGATTTATTGGTAGGGATTACATCCTTTTTCTAGTGTAGTTAATGGACACACATAGTTTGTTTTTAAGATAATGGTATGTTCCCCTAGTATTACTTTTTTCTAGAAGTGTCCAAAAATACCATTATGAGACCTTAGAGGTGTAATGGTAGAAATATGTCTGTAAAATAGGTTTTGGGTAAGTGTATAAGTCTTTTTTTCCCTAATTTTAAATTATTGTCCCTTTTAAATTAATTTTTCTTTAATCCCTATAATTAAATTTAATCCCGTTCACTAATATTTTTGGTCAAAAATTATGTTCATATTGTAAGACTATAAATATCAGAATGATTACAATTTTGTGTTTTTTTAAATTAAATCCACATTCTCATAAAAATTAATTTTAAAGCTAATCCAGTAGACATGAGGAGAAAGATGGTTTTAAAAGTCAAAATGATCAAAAGTTCATTACGATTTCATATATAGATTCAATATAAAATGATTCCAAAGATGTAAATTTGATTAATAAATATATAATTTGTCTATTTTGACTTTATTAACAACTTGAAATATAATTTATCATTAATAAATATTTATTCCAAAATTCATTTTTCAAATAAAATTCATTATTATTCATTATTCATCAAAAAAAATTAAACTTCTTAGAAATATACTAAAATTTCAAAATATAATATTTTTTAAATTATAAATTCAAAAATTAATATTATTTAAAAAATTTATATTTAAAAAATATTCAAAATATAATATCAATCTAGGTTCTCCCATAAAAGGATATAAAACTACCATTTAAAAATATACATTATTCTATTATTAAATTTGGATATATTGTTATTTTAAGCTTATAAAATTTATTGATCGAATTTTAATACATTTAATAAAAACATGTAAGTATAATATATTTTTTCGTATTAATTCATATAGATACAAATTCTAGGTGATAAATACCACTAAAAAAATAAAATTAATAATATATTATTTTTTTGTAAAACTTTGTCTTGCATGAAACATAAGATTTTAGTGAAACTCATCATTGTGTGTTGCATACTCTATTAGAGAAGGTGTTCCCTTTAAGGTAAAATTACTTTCTAAATTATTAATGTTAAAAATATTAAAAAACATATTATATCATTACTTGGTATGTTACGTAGTTTATATTCAAGTGGTCTTTATTGTGATTTATAAATAATTTTTAACAATTGAGTTCATCTTATAAACATGTGTAAACTATAATTCAATAATTTAGTTAATTTATTTCGTCCCCTCTATTCCAGCAACAAAGTTATGACTATCATATTAATATTAATGGTTTATTTTTGTCTCATAAGACTCAATATTACATCTAACATAATTCATCAAAGGGACATGATGTTGCATACAACATAAGAAAAACATGGTGCTCCATTTGATTTAGGATAGACAATATGTTTTATATAACACAATCTATTGAAGAATTTGTAATTTATTTTAAGGAATATATTTCATATAATCACACTATGTTATAGGTTATTTCATTTTAAATAGAATTATTACTCAATGAATACATTTAGTTAACCCTCTGAAGGGAGTAGTGTATAACATTTCATCAGTGAACTCTCCTACTATTCTTATCATTATAAAATAATATGAGAAAATAGTTCAATCTATGGATAGAGAAGAAAGTCATGGCCCTAGAAAAAGTAAAAAAAATGAAACATGGGTTTGAATTAAGAATAATCTTTTTAATTCCATTTATATAAACTTCCTTCAATATAATGAAATAATGATCCTTAAGAAGAAGAATATTTTTTGGGAAAATATCAAAATAATTTTTGAATTTAATTTGAATAATGACTTCATCAGGGTGAAATGTGATTCCTTATTTATTGAGGGACCTAATAAAATATTGTGGCAGTTAGTTATTCATGAAATTAGGTATTATTATTATAAATATATTGATTTCATTTTTATTATTACTTAATCATTTAATCATCAAATGATACCATTAGTTAAATAATATAAATTTGTAATCCTCTAATAAGGTGATCCAAAGGTTATAGAGTATGATAACTGATTCATCGAACTCATCCATTTCACCCCGTAAAATATTTCAAATTATATGATAAAAGAATGTAGATTTGAAATGGAAATTTATCCAAATAAAAAATATTTTGTTTAATTACTAAATATCATAACAATAGATAAAGTTGTAGATTGATCCCTACTAGTAGAGATCAAATTATCTATGAGTTAAGGGATGTCAAATATTATTCAATGATATGTGGTAGTGAATCTAGTATTTTAAACAAGAAAATGAATTATTAAAAACTAAGTAGTAGTAGAAATAGAGGTTCATAACCCCTATATTAGTAGGTTAATTTTTCTAACACATGGGATAGAAATCTCATTTGTCGTTGTTGTGTAATGGAAGGCCATATTAATACCTCTTTTCAAGAAATTTTTAAGGCATTCCATCATGGTGGGAATGTGGAATTCCTTCATTTGCCTTGCTGGATGAGTTTTGTGAGATCCTTAACTCCTAGGGTATCCCAAAATAGTGTTGGTTTAAAGGTAATGAGACTTCTTTTTGAATGTTGTGGAAGTAGAGGTGGATCATATTCTAGGAAAATCTTGTTAAAATATGATCATCAAACCATTGGAAACTCATATACACATGAAGATGTCATATAGTTTCATATATTGGAATAAACACCTATAGAATATGAGGTGGGACTAAATATAGTGAGGGGTATGGATCTTATTGTATCATCTATGGATATTTATTTATTCAATAACAATATTTCATAGTCTTTCATTTCAAATTATTGATTTTTTGAATCTCTCTTTGGACCTCAAAACATATTCATAGCGATATCAATACTTATTTTGAAGATAGGGGGATTTGTTTTAGTGACCAAACCCCAGTAATCCTTGAGCGGGTTCCATTCTACCATTACATTAGCATAATTTAAAATTAAATCACATCCCAAAAGATAGAATAGTTTTGTGCTCTTAGGAATCAAGATGCATACATGATAAAAGTTTTATAAATTAATAATCTAATTACAACATAAATTTTTCAATTATAATAAATTTATTCCAGCTAGAATATCCTTGAATATATTTCTTATACACTTTAGGGAATCATGCGGAAATAAAACATAATAATGGTGGTCTCAAATGATCAATCTGGTTAAATTACAATTGAATAAATAATATATCAACGTGAATAGATAATATGGAAAGGTAATAATTGAATACTGATTCCATGAAATCAATAAACTGTGAAGGAAGTGTGTAAATAATATTAAAAGGTAAATAATTAGATACACATTCCCTGTAATCAATAAACTATGAAGGATGTATGTACACATTATAGAAAGTAAAATAACTAACAACACATTCCATTTAAAATAACATGATAAGGTTTATACAATATAGAATAGTAAGACACTGAAACACTTTTCCTTTAATCAATGAAATGGGAATTATTTTTATACCTAGCTGTGGTTACACAATATATTAGGGAAAAATAATTAATGGATCAAAATGAAGGAAATGATTAATTATTGGACTCCATTTTTCCTAGGTACATGTTACCATTACTGTTGAGGCCATCCACAATATAGTTTATAACATGTTTGGTAAAACCCAATATAAAACTTCCAAACTTACTCATCCCATGAGAATATCATTTCGTCGAGGAGATATTTATGAATGGGCCCCACCCATTTTATACCTTTCCAAATAATTCATCGTGTATCGAATAATTGATCTAACAATGATCCTTATAAAATATCTATATAGAGTAAGAGGTACATAATTCCTAATACTTCTACAGTTAATCAAATAACTATCAATTACACAATGTATGTAAAAATGGAATACCATTTAGGAAATAATCATATCCATGATATAATATATGGTTAAATATTTGTAATTCAATGTTCAATAATTATAGGAAATTGAATATTTAAAGGTTATTAACAAAGGAATCAGAGAAGTGAATTTCAATACCATCCATGGACAAATAAATAATAATTTATCAAGATTAATAATAATAATGGCATCAATAAATATATCTATTTTTTTAAAATATTAAGGTTATTTGTCATTGATGTATAAAAATAATATAAAATGTTATTTTGAAAAGATTCTTGGGGGAATGTTTCATTTCATATTGACCTTTTTTTAAAACCCTTTTCTTTTAAAATTACTTTTTAAAAAACATTTTCTTTAAAAAATAACATTTTAAATATGAAAAGGAATATTCCATGTAAAGAGTATGTGTAAATCCAAACATAGTGTAAAATTTAATATAATATTCCTTTTGTAAGATAAAAAGTATAAAAAAGTTCCTTGTTTGGAAAATGATAAGAAGATTATTTTCAAAACTTTTGTAAAAGACAAAATTGTAATAATTTTATTAATATATTATTCATAAAATGGTAAAAAATTGAATACCTTTTTGGAAAACATTGTTTTTATAAGAAAATGGGCTCTCTGACTAAATAGAGAAATGATGTTGGGTTTTATTAAAACAATTTTCTAAAAAAATTGAGTAACAAAGAGTGAAAAATGTTACTATTTATTGATTTATTGTTTTAGTAAACATAGGAGAATACAATTTAAGGGTTGATTATCAAATAATAATAATAATCCTTAAATTTAAATTCGAGTGTAAAAAATATTAAACCAAAAGAGATTGTGAAGTAAACACTTAAAAAGAGCGTAATTCTTCTGTGAGAACCAATGAATGAATAGATTATGTGTATCAAATATAAATACATCTAGAATAAGTATAAATAAATAAATATATAGTAAAAAATTTATTTCATACATAATCATTGGATATAAATGACAACGAGAAGCTAATATGACCTAATAAAAAGGAATTGAGTTATGAATTTCATTACTACATGGTAACTTTTAACTCAAATAACATTGGAAGAAATAATTGAAATTGGAACTAAAAACATAAATTAATATAAAATCATCCATCTTAATATATATCAAAATATCTAGTATATACACCATAAAAAATAAATAAGCGGTGACTATAAAATGTGCCTCAGGAAAGTAAAATTGAGATAAGAATCCCTTACCGTGAGTTTTATTTTAATTGAACATCCTTTAACCTCATTTAAAATGGTTTCAAACATTGAAATAAATTATATAAAACCATAATAATATTTATAATAACATAAATTATATTAATATAATATCTTATTACCATTTTAATCAATCATTCATCATTTTCATCATTTTTTGTGGTAACTGCGTAGCCTTTTGATTATTTATTAACATAATATTGGTTTTTCATATTACTAAGAACATGATTTAATCTTACAAATAATTTAAACCTGTATTTAATTATCATATATATTTATTATTTATGTGTTTAGAATATTCCATACTATTTGGAGATATGAATGAAAATTCACCTTTCCTGGAGACAATATATTGTATGTATGCTTGAATACTAATTTCATTTCATTGTCATACTAAATAATCAATATTAAATGATATATATGTAAATTATAATTATAATATAATATTTATTTAATATATGTCACATATTTTTATTAAAATCATTTGTTATACATTCCATGTATGGTGTGATCTTATCCCATCACTTTTAGGAGGTGGTAGTCCACACGTCCACAAATGATGTCATCATATTTACCCAAAATGGAAATAATAAAGGCATGAGTTATTTAATAAGTAATGTGCAATTAATAAATTATAAATATCATATATATAGTATATAAATAGGTTTTCTATAATAATTCTCAACCATGATATATGGTAAATGAAGAAATGTATTGTATCATTTCGTGAGGCTATAGTTCATCACACACAAAAATTCTATGACTATTACGCATTAAATTAAAGTGTCTTTATGTGTTGGTAAAATCCATATAATTAAAAAATATATGTACATTTAGGATAAAATTTTTATTTTATTATCATGGAATAAGAATATTTTTGGGATGGATAATGAAAATAATATAAAATAAATGTGCTTAAAAAAGTATGTTACCCTTTCTTCGGGTAAATGATTTTTTGTTTTTACCAAATGGATTCATTGGATGGATATATACCTAATTTTACCTCTCTATTATCAGGGTACATAATTTTTGGATCTATTATATCAAGAATTTTTTTAACAAAATTGGCTTGAGAGTTGTGTGGAAATGGGAGGGGTGAGTCCGTTTTATAGTGGTGGAGGCGTGGAACTCTTATAAATTTTTGGAAATAGAATTCCAACCATTTTTTTATCTTTTAATGAGGATCCCATAATGATAAGAATTATATAAAAGTTATAATAGTGTATAAATATGTCCGTAAAATGTTTTTGAAATTTTATTGGTTATTTTGGCACTTAAGTTTACAGTTTAGTCCCTTATGAAGCTTATTTTCTATCAATTGATGTGATTAATTATAATCACCTCCATCGATATATTTGGTATAAAAATATTTTTATCATATAATACATTATAAATTTTTTTATTCCAAATATGAAATCAATTTTTCCGAATTCAAATCACATCAGTGGTTGAAATTAATTTAAATTTAATAATGCAGACAGGAAGACAATGTGGGTTTTCAAATAAAAATGATCAAAAAAATTCAATGATTGTATATCCAATATTGATTTTATATTTATGAAAGTGATATAAATGTAATTATTTTTTGTAAAATTTATCTAATGAAACTTCAAAAATAATAAAAAATATAACTTATCATTATAAATACATTAGGTGTTTGAATTAAAATTCCATATTTTGCACTATTCAATAAAAATTAAACTTCAAAGAAAAATACCAAAAATTAAGCCTAATTTAATTTTTATATGCTGATTGTTAATATGAGTTTTATTATTAAATATAAAATCAATAATAAATCATAAAATTTATTTAAAATTGGTTTTTCATTAAAAGGCAGTAAAACTACCTTTATAAAAAATAGGTGTTTTATGTGTAAAATTGCATTTGTTCATATATTATTCCTATAAAAAAAATTTGATATAAAAAATATTTTCATTGTTATATAATATATATATATTATTAATATCATTAATTAATAGAAAATAATTGACATTATTAGGATAAAATATCTTTATGAGCCTAAAAATTAAAATATTTCATTTCTATTTTATTATTTTCATTTCTTATTAATTTGTGACCAATGGATTCATATTGTATTTGTGTAAACCATATATTTTGGTTATTTATTTTACACTATTTCATAACTGATAATTTAATATTTAGTTTAGGTATTATTATATTATATAATAGTATTTTATACATGTATTGTTTTTCGTTATAACTTAATGTTTTGTGTAGCATATTCCATTAAAGAAACTCATTGTTTTTTCTGATGCATGCTAACTCCGAATATTTTTCATTGAAATATATATAACATATTAAAAAATTTATAATTTTTAAATATATTATAATGTCTCTGGATATTATTTTCCCATATGTTCTTTGTGTTTCTTGTCAAACATGCTTTTGAATAAAATGTTATTACATAATATTTTTGAGGTGTTACATTCTATCCAAATTATGAAAATTGTATCCTCACAATTTCAAATCGATCATGGAAATATATTTTTTTATATTTTTTAGGTTTAAATATGATATGGTGTGAGGGTTTTCTAAATAATCCTCTAGAAAATAAATAATGGGATGTACAAAGGTCACGTAACCTGGTTTCCATGTATGAAAACATAAGTTACAAGTTATGATACTTACATTGAGTAAAAGAGTTATTATTTATATGGAGTGAATGAGTTATTCGATAAAAAACACGTGAATGATCAATTGAATGTTTAGGTATTCATATCCATAAATCTTTGATGATTTAATAATATCGACTCAACAAAAATTAATTCATTATGAAAACATTATTCTGGTCATTTTCCTTAATGTAATGTAATTATTTTCTACCTAAGATAATAATAAAATATATACAATTGTTATAATTATATTTTATAAACATAATTCTCATATTTTTGTTTTTTAATCAATTTCAAATTTATGCATCACTTCAAAAAATGAATTTCCAAGAATGAACCGCTTTTCTTTTTTGAGGTGAAACAATTATTTTTTAAAGATCATAATACCCATAAATCATGTCATTTCATTTCTCTCTAACAATTTTAAAACCCCAATATGGTTAATAACTTAATAATTACAACTAAGAGATAACACTATTTATTCGTCATTATAATTTATCCATAAAATTGATTAACTAAAATAAATGACATATTAACTAGTTCATTGTGGTTTTCAGTGGTTGGTGTTAAACCTTTAAAGTCCATCGGTCATGGGTTCAAGTCATACAACCATGATAGATATGTTGATTTATCACTAGTCATACATGTTTTTCTTTTCTAAAACGAAATTAATTTAATTTACAATAATAGATATATTGTACATCTATAAAATTATATCATTAAATATCATTTTAACTATGTTTTTCAATAAAACCCCAATTTATAAATCAATAATCCATTAATTTCCAAAAGGTCCTCCATTGGTCTAAATTTCATCCTTTATAAGAAGTAATTGACTCAGTTAATTCCTAGGTTCCCCACATTAAAGGAATATAATAGTAATGGGATACTTAGGATGATATTTATTTCTATTCATCATACTCTTCAT
Organism: Viscum album; assembly: GCA_963277665.1. Taxonomy (NCBI): domain Eukaryota; kingdom Viridiplantae; phylum Streptophyta; class Magnoliopsida; order Santalales; family Viscaceae; genus Viscum; species Viscum album. The sequence goes on along the minus strand of OY728129.1, from coordinate 404,204,275 downwards.
TTTTACATGGAAATTATTTTGACATATTCTCTTTTTTACCACACATGAAACATTTTCCCAATCCTTTGAGATACTTTCCTGGGTGTCTCCTTCCACAATTCTTATAACGTGGAAATCTTTCCTTCTTTTCCTTATGGTCTCCACTACAAAAACTCTTAGCAAAATCCATCTTTCCTTTCATTGGTGAGTTCAGCTGTTGGTTAACGTATATGTTGTTAAACATATTTTCCAAAAACTGATTAGGAAAAAATATGATATATTTTAATTCTTTAAAAAAATCATTCGGTTTCTCATTGTCACCACCTTATCCTTCATATTAGATATAGATTTTACTCTTTGGGGCTCCAATAATTTCCTAAAAATAAAAAGAATAATGTGAGTAAAAATTTTCATAGTGAAAAAAACATATAATCTAAATACTAAAACATTATTCTGAATCTAAAAAATTACATTTAACCTATATCATTGATTTAAATTATCTATTAATCTCCTTAAAATGGTTTATAATGAAAATTTACATTATCCTATGTAAATCCTTAATATTGTAAAACTAGGTGCATAGTAAGGCATGTTTTCATGTACCAGGCTAAATCGTGTGGGGACTGACACACCTTGTTGGAGTTTTTACCGCTAGGTATATATATTCTAGAATCACTCCAATATGTAGTGTCCATACATAGATGTATTACTTTGAAAACCACATAATATCTATCTAAACGAACCCTTAGGATATTATTCTATACTCATATGTAGTTTTTATATTAGGTTTATATTTCTTACCCTATATTTTTCTTAAATCTACCTCCCATGGTTTCTACTAAACTCTCTATGATCCCAACTATAGTGACCCAACCCCAAAATTCTTGATGTTGGTGTTAGAATATGATTTCATTGGTATAAGATACTTCTAAATTGCATCACAAAGGACAAAATAGTTTAGTAGTTTTGGTAAATCGGATACTTTCCTGAGTATTTTTTTACAATTGAATACACTAATTACAACATAATTTTTTTAGGAAGACAATATTATTCCATCTTGTATATACTTGAATATATTTCTTTTTATACTTCAGGGAATCTTTGGTAAATTAAAAGTAATAAGGGTGAAGTAAAATGCTCAATAGTGGTAAAGTATAGTGAAAGACATAATAAATCAAATAGAATAGTCAGTATGAAAAGGTAACAAATGATGACACATTCCATGTAATCAATAAACTAATAAGAAAGTGTGTAAAAAATATAGAATGTTAAATAACTGAAAACCCATTCTATGTAAATAATAATATGATAAGGTATTGTATAGAAAATATGGGAAGTTAATTAACTAAAAACACATTCCATTTAAAGTAAATAGAAAATTTATAATCAAAAACTTAATTTGTGAAACTAAAACACATCCATTTAATCCATGAAAAAAAAGAAATACATATATAGATATTTCATCACAAAATCACATGGATAAATAATAACTGAATCAAAATGAATGAAATTCTTAATTATTAGATACCTTGTTTCCTATGTAAGTTGTACATTTACCATTAAGACCATTCACATGATGGTTTATAACATGTATGGTAGAACCCCCTCTAATTATATCTAACTAACTCACTATATTAGACTACTGATGTATCTAGTAGATAAATATAATCATTTAATACATGGGTCGTACCTATCAAAATAATTATCATATTTTGAATCATCAATTTAACATTATGCATGGCCAAATATCCTTACGTATCAAAAGATATAGATTAATAAATATTAATCCAATTAATTTTATAATTATCATGTATACACCTTAGGTAAAAATGGAATATTATTTAGTAAATAATCAGATCCATGATAAATTATATAGATAATTAGTCACAATTTAATTTTCAATGATCAAAGAAAAATGAATATTTAAAGGGGATTAACATAGGAATAAATGATCTACATTCCAATACTATATTTGGCCAAATAAATGACAACCCATATGGAGAAATAATAGGGATGGTATCAAAATGTTTTATCAAAATTTGAGTAAATATAATGGGATTATATCATTTATGAATAGAAACACTATAAAAGGATCTAAAGAAAATCATTCTTGAGGAAAATAAACATTTCATTTTGAAAAACCTTTTGAAAAAAATGCATAGAAAATCACTACTTAAAATAATTTTGTTTTAAAAATATCCATTTCCAATTTCAATGTATGCTTCAAAGGAATGGCACTGAGTATATTTGTACATGTCTTAAAATGGAAAAGGACATTCTTTTTTCAAGATAAAAAGGCTATAAATGTTCCATATTCAGAATATGACGGGAATATTCCTTTCAAAACATTTTAAAAGATAAAATAGTTAAAATTTATTTAATAATTCAATTTTCAAATGGTTAGAACATTTTTTCATCCATTTTTAGAAAATGGGGTTTTTAGAAGAAAACATGTTCTCTCACTAAAGAGAAAATTGAAGTGAAGTTTTCTTAAGAACATTTTTTAAAACATTTAGAGTATCTAAGAGTATAAAAATGGTACTATATTTTATAATGTTCATGACTATATATTGGAATAATTTTAATGTGATTATTATAAAATTATTTAATTATTTCTTCTAATGTAATGTCAAGTGTAAAAAAATCCTAAACAAAATTATATTGTGATGTAAACCCTTGAAAACCTATAACATTGATGTGAAAACCAATAAATTAATAGATTATCTGTGTTAAATTTAAATCCATATAAAATAACTAAAAATAAAATGGTAGAGATTGAAATGGGATTTCACACATTATCATAGAATTTTAATGATATCAAGAATGTAATATAACCCAAAGGAATGGAATCCGGTTATGAAATACATTACCACATGGAAACTATTAACTCAAATCGACATAGTAGAAATAATTCATATTGAAACACAAAATACTATTAAGATAAAATAACCCATGATATAATATATCAATATGGTAAGTAGATAATCCACATAAAATAAATATGTGTTGATTATGATGTGTACCTCATAAATGTAAATGGGAGACAAGAATCTCTTACCTTGTGTTTGTTATTTTTATGAACATCTATTAACCTCCTATATAATGATTTTGATGATTTAAATATCTTACACCATAACCATACTCATAATTATATTATCATATATTACCTTATTATTGTTTATTATTACCAATTTCTTGATAATATTTCATTACTTTCATCATTTTGTGTACTAATTACCTAGTTTTCGTGTACGTTTTGGCTTTTTATTTGTTGTTAGTGTTACATAGATAATGATTTAATCATCCAAATAATGTAAAAAATCATATCATTATCATATATATTCAGTTTATTTGTTTTTATAGTTATCCTTAATATTTTTATATAAGAAATGAAATGCATTGTTCCTGGAGAAGGTAGGTCACACGTATGAATGAAAGCTACTTTCATAAAATTATAATTTTAAAAGAACTAAAAATAAATGAAATATATGTATATTATAATGTTATTATAATATTTAAACCATATATTTCCCATATAATTATTAAAACTATACTTTATACATTCCATTTAAGGTGTGAACATATAACATCGCTTTGAGGAGGTGGTATAACAGACATCCAAAAACAATGTTATAATATTTACCCAAAATGGAAAGCATGAAGGTATGAGTTATATAACAATTAAATAAAAATAAATAAAATTTAAATATCATTTATATCATATTTAAAATTCATAAAAATAATAACTCCCAACCATGATAGGAGTTAAAGGAAAAACAGAGTGACAACGGTTCGTGAGGTGGTATATCACCGTAAACCTAAACGGTAAGTTTGTTACCCATTAGATAGAATTGTTTGTAAGAGTAGATATAACCCTATAAAAAGAAAATATAATTACATTTAGGATACATTTTTTATTATCTAATTAGGTAACAATAATATTTTTGGGGTTGTACAATGAAAATAATATAAAAGGGCTTAGGGAAGGGTACTACCTCTTGTTTAGGTAACTCCTTTCGGTTTTTTCACCAAAGGGATTCCTTGGATAGATTTATTCCCCAATAATTTACTCTAGGATGTTATTAGGGTTTATTAGGATAATTTGGTAGGATATATTTTGATTTAATGTTGCATGAGATGTGTGAGGAAGTTCTAGGGGTGAGTGCCTTTTTAGTTGTGGAGGAGGAGTGGCATTTTTTTAATTTTATGAAAAATGAATTCCACCAACATTTTTCCAAAGACATGTGGCTCCAATAAGGATCCAAATTATTTAAATTTTATTATTTAATTTAAATATAATCACAATATTTATTATGGATATGATTCAAGTACTTTTTGTCTTTTATGTTTAAGGTTTAGTCCCTTATTACGATAATTTTTCTCTTAATCATTGTAATTAATTTTATTCACATTCAATAATAGTTTTGGTAAAAAACTATTTTGAACTTATTAGATATTATAAATTATTATGAATACAAATATTAAATATATTTTACTATTTTAAAATCACATAATTTGTGGAAATTAATTTAAATTTAATCACATACACATGACGACAATGTGGGGTTTTTAAGTAAAAAATGATCAAATGTTTTCTCTATTTTTATATCCAATTTCAATGTAATATTTACTGAAATGACCTAATTTATATTAAATTATGTAAAATGGATCTAATTCAACTCTATCAACAATTAAATATATAATTACTCCTTATAAATAAATTAGATTAAAAAAAGTTATGAATTAAAATTGTGTATAATTCACTATTCATCAAAGAATGGCACATCACAGAAAAATAAAATACACTAAAACTACCTTTATAAAAATATAGGTTTTTATGTTTAAAAATGTGTTTGTTAATATCGTATACATATAAAATCTCTTGGATGAGTATAAATAATATTTTATTGGATATTTAATATATAAATATCATTAATATTATTAAATTATATTAATTAAATTATCTTATTAGGTTAAAACACCATTATGAGCATAAAAATGAAAAGAAAAAACCTTTATAATTAATTGGTTTATATTTTTGTTTCAAACGAATTGGTAACTAATTAATTCATATTTTATTTTTTTAAGAAATATATTTTCATTTGTTAGTTAAAAATTTTTATAACTTCAAATTTAACGACTTTTATATATATTATAATAATAAATAATAGTATTCTAAGAATATATTGTCGAGTTGTAAAACATAGTAATGTTTGTAACACAATCCATTGATGATAATCGTTTTTGTGTGTGAGACACACTAACTCGATATAAAGACCATTAAAAGATATATCATAGATTATATTTATTTTAAATTGAAAATCTATTTTAAAGTCTCTAGATATTTTATTATATTACATTATTGGTGTTGTGTGTTATACGCGCTATTGAATACAATGTCTTACATTAGAATTTTGGGTTGTTACATATGTTGTTTTGGCATCCATATTATTTTATCTACTTATCAAAGATTAATTTAATTGAATTTACTTGTTCTTTAAATGTACGCCTTGGATGTTTGTTTTTTATGGATTATATTAGGTACTTCAATGAACATATAAACTACTACCATTACAGGGTTTACATTACCGGTCTATATAAGATAACTTTCTTATTCCAAGGGGAATAGGATCAGTATTTCATCCAAGTGGGATCCACTCATCCAAAACATAGTAGTTTCATGTGTTTGTTTTATGATTTATTTATGGAAGATGATGATGTGATTTTTTGGAGTTTGTTATTTCCCTTGCTAGAGGATTTAGAGATGAATCGGTTTATTCACCACAGTGTGAATCTATGGACTACCATAGTTCTATTTTATATGAGGTTTGATTGTTTTATTTATCTATTTATCAATTATATAAATCTAAATTTGATAATGATCATGAATAAATATCAAATTCCACATATACATGGCATATCTGACTAACTAAAGGGGGAAATTGGATCATCAAAATTAACCTTCATTTAAGATATCAAAACCTTAAGGCGGGAGATACTAACAATCTAAAAATTATTTTTAATGTAGGTTGGTCCACCATGAGTCTATTTTTATGTCATTCATTTTAAAAACATCTATTATATTCTTCATAGATCTAGAAAACCAAATATTCAATTAATAACTAAATTTTCTAATGGTAGTTTCACTAATGATTTCCAGGTATATTCTAAAACAGATTCAGAGCATGAGAAGAAATTGAGGACATTAATAGGCATCCTTTTGGATCGTTGGTTTTATGCTATTATTTAAATTTTCAACTTTTAGATATAATAAGTGATATTTTTGGGATATGTGGTGTTTTGGTATGGAATTTTGGATGACCTTAAAATGGTGAAGTATGTTTGATCATGGGGGAACCAAACAATGACATTGAGATAAATAGAGTTCTTTGATTAGAATTTACTTGAGGTTTTTCATTATATATTTAACTAATCTTTCATATCCTTAGACAACACTAACAAATAAGTGTGATATTCTTATGGAAATCATATAATCAAGTATTATTTGATGAGTTGATGTATTGTTTGGACTCAGTGCCTATACTGATTCAATCTGAGGTTATTCATGGATATGTAGTTTATTATGCCACCTCTAGTATGGTTATACGCTATGTTCTAATGTAGGGTGATAATGTTATGGCCTATGGGTTCCTATAACTCTATCTAGGTGAATGAACCAAGCCTACCCTTAACAAAGATCTGGATATGGTCATGTATGCATGTAAATATTAGCAATATTACGTTTTTTGTGAATTTTATATAGATTTGTAATACAACAATTTTGAGATATAGTTTCACTTGAAAATGCATAAATTCTAGGAAAATGTGTTTTGTATATTAAGATTAAATTATGTCTTTTTTCTGGATAATATTTTAGGTAAGAGTAATGTCATAAACAATGCATTATGTAAGAAATTATAATCTTAGTTATTTAGGGAATTTATGGAAGAGTGTAGTATCATTAGTATCTTAAATTTTCTATAACTAGGAGTGATAGAAGAGAATAATTATATATTTCTTATAAATATCTATTTGAATCATTCTCTCATTGATTTTATCAGCCAACATTTTTAATAAGATAATGAGTTTCAATATATCAAGGAAACTATATTTTGTAGGGAGACCACCAGTGAGTGGTCCTTATCTGTGCGAGGCTCTATTTTTTTAGAAGTAGTAATATATTCCCTTTATCTTTTAGTAATTTATTATTAAAAGAAAACCATAAGTCATAATGAAATTTCCATCCTAGTATGACCAAGATGTTATATGATATAAAACAATGATATTGGATGATAATAATGATACAATATATAGCATATTGTGGGTCTCATTGTAATACCTTTTAGTTGGTTAAATTCTATCACCATAGGCCCAATGATTTATTCTACCCCTCATAGATCTTACATAGAATATGGACAAGGTGTTTATTGATTTCATTATTAGATTTCACCAAATGCCTCCTGGAAAAAACTCTATTTGGTATTTTATTGATTTATTAAAAAAACCTTACCAATTCATAATGATTAAGGAATGTACGAAGGTGGTGTATCTTAGAAAATTGTACATGAATAGTTTTGTGAGGATACATAGTTTAAATGATAAAATCATATCTAATCGGGTCCCCCCATTATAAATCTCAGTTATATAAATTCCTCGAAGATGAAATCTGAGCCAATCTGAAGAAATGTACAACGTACCATCAACAGATGTATGGTAAAACAAAATGAGTTAATCTTATTTTTGAGGATATGTTTTGATCATCTATTTTAGACATTGATGGATTATATGATGACCATCTAGGGCTGGATAAATTTTTTTATAATAAATGATACCAATATTATATTTAGGTAGACCAAATCAATTATCAATATGGTTAACCCTATCATTATTCTTTATTTTGTATAGAGGTCGGTGATTCCACCCTAGTGGGACATAGCCTTGTTAATGAGGAAATCAGGAACATCTATTTTATCCGGAAGCACTTAGTGAAATCTCATATTCATTATAAATCCTAATTGGGTAGTTATTGACATCCATTATATATCTCAATTAGAAACTAGGATTTTTGAGGGTATCACAATATTTGGTTCACCAATGATTGGGGAAGCATTGGAAACCTTACTTGAGATATGTAGGTCCCTTCAAGTTCACTGAGGAAACTGAAAAGGTTTATTATATATTGGACATGTCCCCTAAGAAATCTATAAACATTGATGTGATTCATATCTCTAAATTTTAATATAATCTATACTATCATTATTCTACTATGAAATAGGATAAATTTGATTAGAAAATAGATTTATAAATTATTGATCATCCATTTTGTAACATTTACTCGAATGATGAACTGTTTTATATAATGTGTATTTAGTAAGTTCTTATATTTTGGAATTATTGATCTGATTCACATGAGACATTAGAATGTGAGGCACATGTGGGGTAGATATTTTCTCTCATATTTTAATATCAAGAGTTGACTTCACTTTCTAGGCATTGAAAATGATATGGTGAGGAGTATTATCATTAACAAAATGAAATTTTTAGATGAATATTTTATTATTTATTTATGTCATTTTCCATATTTTACAAATTTTTTTCCAAAATCAACTGAAAATGGGAGGTAGAAACCAGTGCATCATCAGAACACAATTTTATCTAACCATACATTAACTATATAAAATATTAAATCTTATATCATAAGGGATTTTCACTATTGTAACATGATTTACCTAACCATACACCCAAACCATGTGACTTCCCATGTGAATCTAGAGTCACCCTTAGAGTTATGAAAAATCATGCATCTAAACCGTGATTTTTTTACTAATTTTTAAAAAATGATAAATTAATGTTTCTTTCTCACTAAAATTAAATCCCTTACCCCTCATTATTCTCACACATTAGGGAACAATCCTCATCTAACACATGATATCCCCCCTTCTGTGGAGTTTAATTTATTTTTCTTTTTATTTAACATATTATGATAAATAATAAATTAAATCCCTATTCTTGCTTCTAATGAAGTATTACATCTCATTTTAATGGTTATGACATCATCCAAAACCCATGGTGGCTTAGGGTATGTTCTATTTGAATATATTTTATGTGGATATGAATTTTCTCTCATGTATTGTTATTTTAGGGGTAATCTATCTTATTTTAATGTTCATTTAACTCAATTACATGTGATTTAGATTTATTGAGGTAGTTGTATAATTTCATAATGTTTAGGATGTACTCTTAGATTCATGGAGATTAAAATTTATTGTTAAAAATTTACAAAATGAAAGAATATTCCTTTATCTATAATCCTATATAGAAGTAGTTCTCGAAGATATTCTCATTAATGAATGTCTTATAAATTATATAAAATTATTTGATAAATAAAACTTAAATATATTAATGGAACTTTATAGGAAACCAAAAGGTACTTGGGTATGTTAATATTAAGGGGAGGTGGTCCATACCACTAGTTTAGAGTGTTTCCATAACTAGTGAATTAATTTATATGGAAACCCCACTAGCTAGTGAGTTAATTTATTATCCATCACACAATTTTATGTTTGTTCACTAATCAGTGATGTAATACTACTAGGAATACATAGACGTAGTGACCTTAGGGTGCATTTTTATTATTCATATTTATAATTATTGTTTTAAAAGTTTATTTAAAATTTATTATTCCATCCACAAAATTATTCAACCTTATTCTTTTTTCCTTATATATCTTAATAGATAACTTCCTAAATTATGTTAAAACTAACATTTTTTAGTTTCTGAAAAAAATTATCTACAAGGTACTCTAGGAGGGAACATACTGGTTTGGTTATGATCACAACCTATATACACTAGTGTCTGTATTAATGCATTGTTTTGTCTAATGTTGGAATGGTAAGCTCATTTCAAAAAGATGGTGGGTATTCATACTACATTACGTTAGATATGAGGGAGTGACACGGTATTGAGATCGTAGAATGTTTCACAAAAAGATAATCAATTATTTCATTCAATTATTTTATTAGATTTATTATACTATTTATTTATATCTTGTGTCACCATCCCGACTTCCCTTCCATATGATGTTTTAAAATTACTTTTTAACGAAGATTTCATTGGTAGTATCATGTCATAATTATGATTCATTGTTTTATTTTCTTTATGTAATGTATTCTATTTTTTCCATTAATTGATTGAATGACTCACCAATATATGTTGAGGACATTTCAGGTTTTTATTTTGAACACCATATTTAAATTGTTAATTTGGGGAAACTAACCCCAAAGAGTGTTTGTGATACCCATGAACCTATTTCCAACACATGGATATCAAGAAACCCTCCATTTTTTTTCATGGATGAGATAAAGCACTCAAATTAGGCATAGATCATAATGGTTCATGAAACCACCCAACCATTTGAGCCAAATATCCCTCGTTGTTTGGCATTAAGGCCCATTATAAAGAATTTATCACCAAAGTGCTTACATCATCATTGTTTTAGTGTTATTTTTTAATGATATGGTTAGTAATTTGAAATTTCATCTACTTATCCTATAAATTCATATATGATCTATATAAGTAGACTCAAAAAATGCTTATTTTTACATTAATTTCTAGCCAGGGAAGAAGAAATAGATCTCCAAGATGTATCCTCTAAGAAACCATAATCGTAAAATATTTATACACCATTTAATATATCATCGAACCATACTGTTTTCTCATTAATAGTTCAATATTCAAATACTTATATAGTAAATCCGGATTCTTTGAAAACATTAATGATTTGAATGAATTTCATTAATTGGAATCAAATAAGATAATCAAAATTATAGGGTTCATAATAAGTGTACATTTCATCATGTATTTAAAATGATCTACATTGGTGATATTAATTTCATAGGAACTTGTTTATTCCATTGGTTTTGGAGTTTTTTGTTTATATCATCTTCATTAGACCATGGATTAGGGAATTTATTTTTACAATTCTCAAACATATCTCATTCCAAGAATTGAATTGTGCATGGTGCATTGATTGGGTATTCTGTATCCTCTATTGTGTTGATTTTTCTATTTTCCATCTTTTATAACCATCATTTCATTAAAAACCCCTTTCAAATGTGAAACATTTCCCCCCTTCCATTTAGAAAATTTTTCCAGTGCTCTATTTCACATTTTTGGTATAGAGGCGTTCAATCATTCTCCCATCCATGTAATTTATTAAATTTGTTTCCATGAAACTCCTTTTTTATATTCACATCACTAAATCAATGGGAATAGTGATAGTCCTAAATTTCCATTTCCACATTAATTTAACATTGAAAATTTTCTTCAAGTATAACAAATTCCCTTATAACTAAGGTCTTTACATGTCTTCATTTTAAGACACTAAATAAATATTTGGTCTTATGTTCAGTGTCAGTAACAATAATACAGGCATGCCTTCTATGTCTTGTGTATTTTTCTTCTAGGTGCTAATGGATACATATTCCTATTTTATCACCTCTAAGAGTTATCTCAACATTTTTGTGTGATGAGTTCTGTGAAAATTTTGGTGAATAATATATTTCAAAACTCCTTTAAGGTAATAGTGTATACATATTCATTTGGATTATTATTCATAATTAGTTACCACAATTGATCATATCCACCTTCCAAAAAATTAATGCGTAAGATAATAATTTAATGATATAATCACTAAAACACAAATAGTATATATTATAGTGTGTTGATCGATTGCATGGAAATTAAATAGATTTTAAGAACCACTAAATAAGGTTGGGAATTTCCCCATGGAGGAATTGACTGCATGTTTACCATTATTTTTTATGTTTGAGAGATCATTATAATTTATGTTGTTTTCATAACTTTAGATTGAGTTTACATTATGTTCTTCCCTCCCAATCCCATGTAATTAGGTTACTAATTCTGCTAATAAACACATTTTCCATCACACTCGTTGTTAACTCAATTCCTCCTAATTGAATAAATTTACTACAATGAAAAGGGTTAATAATGAGTAGTAAATAATAATATAATATAATAATAACCTTTTGAATATTCATAATTATGATTTCATTGTCTAGGAAACATCAATTTTATTCGTTGAAACATTTATTCTACCCTAGGTCGATTTCTAATGAGATCTAGTATACTTCTTATCTTAATCCTAGAAAATAAAAAAACCATCACTCAACTAACACAACCCAAACATATCATGTATAAAATTTAAAAACATTATCTTTATTGAAACAATATATCATAAAAATTACTCACTGCCCAAGAATCCAAAGGTTTAGTGTCTTTGAAGATTAGATACATAAATTTCATATTAGTCATTATCTCTTCAAGAGCGGACAAAAATTTATCCACCCATGAATTAATTATAATCATAACCATCCATAAAATTTATTATGAAATTAAGATACTAAACAAGTATTGATATCAAATGATTAGAACTAGAAAACATATTAACTAGTCAAAAATAGGATTGTTCATATGCATGTGAGAAAACATGAGACAGGGTGAAATATCTAGTTAAAATTTTTATGAAATCATATGAGTTTTAAATGGATAATTCAATAAGAACATATAACCTAAAAATATAAAAAATATACTATGGAAGAAACAGTTAAATACAAATGACAATAAGCAAGATCCAAAGAGCATGAAATTGGAAGGTTCAATAACATAGAAATGTGGTGTAATTATATGCATATGACATCTTAACATTGTGAACATCATTGAAATTAATAATTTCCGGTTACATGGTTGTAAATATAGATAAATATAAATAATTCCCTTCAACATGGATGTTATCTCAACTAAATAGTAATCATGTTCAGATAAAAGGATGTGAAAATATCTAAACGATAATAATTTCATTAAAAACATCATTATGTCATGAGATTTAATTAATTCACTAATGCATTTAAGGGATATATATAAGAATTAAAATAGTCAAATAATTTTAAAACATATATAATTTTTCTTAATGAATTCAATTATATATCACATTAGGAAAACCCAAATTATATAAAATGGGTTTCAAAACATAAGTTTTATTGCATATAATGACATCATTTTCTTGTTATATTGACAAAAAGTTAAATAACCTAAAATAATTGTATCATGAAAGAAAATAATGTATTATAATTCACATTAAAATATGGTAAGTAGATCATTTTTATATAGATATATAATTGGATGTGAAGTCACTAAATAGTTTTCAAAAAAATATTTTACCATTTTCAGAAAAAAGAAAAATGATAGAAGTAAATTTTGAATATATTTTTCAAGAAGGTAGACTTTTAAAAAAACAAATTTGAAAAAAAAAATGATAATGGAAAATTTAAAACAAATAATTATTATATAAATAAATGTGAAGGTGAACATGAAATAAAATGTTTGAATGTGATAATTCATTCTTTCGTAATCCGTTGGGAAAGTTTAACGAAAATCCACACCTTTGAATGGGTTGGGAAATTTGCATTTTAAAAATATATAAATATAGATGTGAAAATTAAATATTATTATATAGAGACTAATTTCAAAATATTAAAACAATACGTTTTCAGTTAGAATAATATGTACATGTAATTGAAAGATTCATTAGAAAGGATTTGAATTATTTATAACAATGACATTTTTTATGAAGAATGAAATCTATCCATTAATAAGGATTTGATATGAGAATGTAAATTAATTCAAAATAAGTAAAAAGTATAAAATGAAAAATATAATGTAATATGAAGGAAAATATAGAATAATGAAGTTAAATAATGAATTTTATAACTCAATTAAATGGAGATATGTACACAAAAATTGTTACCTTTCATCCATCCTTATTCAGATGTGTTTTAAATTCTTATGTAATAATATATTGTTCATTACTCATATATTTTATAAAAAATTTCAGATGTATAATCTTTTTTATTAATCTTTAATTATTATTTATTATATATTTTTTAATTATTTTTATTTAATATGTGTGATTAGTTATTAGAAGTGTTACTCATTCATTAACGAACATCAGTATAACAATTTTTGGATATCATTATAACTTCATGAGTCCACCATATAAATAATATTAAAGATACTATAATAGATACTTTATAGATATTTATGAATATTTTGGATCATTTCAGGGGGGTTTCAAGTGTGGTTCTCTAAGATGAAATCAATAAAGCACTTCTTTTTTAATTTTGTATGGAAAAGGTTGATATATTAATAGTGGTTTACATGTTAATTTTATATTTTTATAATTTATAAACCATAATAGATTAATCATTATTACGTTATATTATTATAATTTATGTTTTCTTAATACGTAATGATATAACAGTTATAATGTCTTTCATGTAAGTTATAGAACCATCCTAAATGAGAACACATTATAACATATGAATCAGTAAGAATGTAATGTTATATCACAATAATGTCATTTAAAAACAAATTAATGTTAATATTAAATGTTTATATAGGTGAATAATGTTTAGGAATTGTATAGGTGATAATGTAAATGAAAATGAAAAAAATAACGTGTTACATACTTTGAAGAAATCAATTCTCATTATGAATTACCTTAGAAAGAGATGATTTAGTCTCCTTCATCGGACCGCAGTCTTCAAAACATGGGAGAGGGATACATGTGCGAAAAATGGGTTTATATTCCATATTAATTTAAAGGAGATTATTTTATTGTTTTTTGTGGAATATAGAACTTCTTCACAAGTGAAAATGAGGGATATTTCCTTGGAAACGCAATTTATTGAATGAATATGGATTAAATCACTAGAGAGTTAGGTACTCTCATAAAAAATTGATCCATGTGGGATTGATTCCAAAAACAATAAGTTTTAATTGAATTTTTTAATGATTTTAGTTCTCATAAATTCGATCCCCTTTCTGCTAACCCTTTTGCGCTATTAATTTGTTTACCATGGTAATTATTATTTTTACTAAAAATGATAATAATTATTATATAATTTTTATGTTATAATTCTAAATTTAGACTCTATTTAATTGTCATGACCCGACCCTACCTGGGCTCGAGCCGCAACTACCCGAAGCCCGCCTCCGTAGGCCCGGGGCTGGCGACCAGTGCCGAAGGCACAACAACTCGGGGAGGCATTTCCCTAAGCACCTATACATACACACGCAACACACTCAATAAAACAGTGCAGAGTAAAAGAAAAGGAATGTAAAGAAAAGTGAAACTAGTATATATATACCACAAATTTGCATCGACCTCTAAATAGTACATGTAATGTGTTGAAAAGGAAAAATGGGAAAAACATGCACCCAACCAAAAAATGTGCCACAACCTGGAAACAGGTAAACAAAAAAAGAAATAGATGACGGGTCTCCCACCTGGAACCTTTCTACGACCACCGCACGCGGTCCAAGCTCCAGAACTCCTATGCTCCACAGAAGTCACGACCAACCTGTCTGTCGTCTACAAGGGCATAACAAGTGCAGGCAAAGACCAATCAGGGGTGAGTATAAAAATACTCAGTAGGATACAACGAAGTCTCGAGGGAGAAACAAAGGAGAAACCAAAGGGTGAGTAGTAGAGATAACAGGTAAAAGTAGAGGAGAGCAACTAAAAGTGCAGTAAAGAGTCCAGTTCAACCCAACAAGAGAAAGGAAGGTAGACTCGTCCAGACACAAGGAGCTGGAAACAGTGAGAAGATGAACTTCCTGTCGAATCTTCGCTACCTATAGCAAGAGAGTAGACTTGTCCAACCATGAGAAGATAGACACGAAATGCGCATGGCATACCCCACACGTCTTCGCCTCTCTTGGAAGGAGAGTAACCAAACCAAAGAAGTGGTTACCAGAACAAGGTATATACATAACCATATTCTCACTAAGAAGCCTGAACAAGGTTGTAAGGGGATTTTCATCCCGTAGCTCAGCCCAAGAAAAGTGAGTCACCATAGTCCCAGAAGTAAAACCATCGATGCCCAGCATCACGCACGCCTGGCCTGAACTACAAGTCGAGGGGCTCAAACCACCACACCTTGACACTATCCACTTTGGGCGGAACTTACTCGCCCGCATGGTTTTAGGTCACATCACAAGGACGCGTCTCGGTGGGGAAAAAGCACCCCTTGTACTTGAGAGTTTTGGGTTAAGTCAAACCACACCTCATCACTTCCCCGTAGTCGAGAGTTCTCCTCAAAGTCAAAGTCATTCCATCACCGACACATATAACCAAGAGTCTCGCTCTGGTGATCACAGAGTAAAGCCACAGAATATCCTAGTAGAAGGGATTGAGTCTGGAATGTCAACGAGTGTCCCACTGCCCAGCCCCGCTGGAGGGTAGTTCATTATAGGATACTGGGTGACCCACTGCCCAGCCCTGCTGGAGGGTAAACCCTAACACATCCTCAGGTGACCCATTGCCCATCCCTACTGGAGTGTAGACATATAATAAGCCATCAGACGACCCACTACCCAGCCTTTCTAGAGGGTAGACATGGAAGAAGTTGACGGGTCACCCACTGCCCAGCCCTGTTGGAGGGTAAACCCGGAACAAGATGACGGGAAACCCACTGCCCAGCCCTGCTGGAAGGTAGACCCTCAAGAGTCTTCGGGCGACCCACTGCCTAGTCTCTACAAGAGGGTAAACCCTAAACAAGTTGACAGGAGATCCATTGTCGAGCCCTGCTGGAGGGTAGACCTGAAACAAGAAGACGGGTGACCCACTGCCCAGCCCTGCTAGAGGGTAGACCCTCACGAGTCGTCGGGTGACCCACTTCGTAGTCTCTACTAGAGGGTAAACCTTGAAAGTCAATGATTAACCCACTGCCCAGCACTGCTGGATGGTAAATCTCAGAACTGCTCTGGCCATCTCTACCAGAGGGTACAACACAGGCTGACCGAACACGATGTGGGTATCGTGCAACCACCCAACTCCAAAACAACTGAACTAATAGAGGTTCAGTGACCGTTCCATTTTTGGATTTCACTAGCATCGCTACCGACCGATCCATCGAGAAAGAAACCAGGGGGAGACCACTCAACCCTACTGGTCAAACAAAATGAGCACAGAGTGACCCTCTATGTCGCGAGAGGTCAAAGTACTCAAAGAAGAGGATGGAACGCACATGGGGTCCACACGACGTGTGGCCCCAAGTCAATACCCAACCAAGCACACAAACAGTCTTAGGTACAAACCACACGTACCTCCAAGTGCTCCCGTATACTCCCAGAGTATACTTCATTTTCATCCGAAGGGCTATCGTGCACACGACACCCAACGTCAACTTGAAGGCGTGACGTAACATCTCCAACTTGTCACCTCAATGACTGGGGCACAACCAGCCACACTTATTCAAGCATTACTTCACTCACACAGGAGTGCACGCGATCACACGCCAAGGGTCCGCTACAAACACAGTAGAAGAACCACCATCAAAGCGCCTTTCACATTTCCACATTTAATAAGATCGTGCAAGAGGCTCCACAAAGCCAAAAGGATCACACCAATGAAATTTGTGATGAAAAACATGTGAGATAGACTACTTACTCGCCTCAAACATACATCTGACGGAAAAGTCACCAACTCCACCTTACGCCCGAACAGTGTCCCGTGATCCCGAGCCTTGGCCCTGAAAATAGTCTGGCGCATCGAACCATTGCGATCCCCTCGGGAAAACACGTCAAAAAGACTGATCACTTGAGTGCAACAGATATCTGGAGAAGAAGATGCATTTCGGTGCAACGCACATGAGTAGTGCTACGTGGGACACGCATCCTCGTACTGAAACTCAACAGACGGATCACACCGTTGCGATCCTCTCGAAAAGGTACACAAGTTCGACTAATCACTTGTCCAAAACAGACACCCGATGATAAAGTTGGAAAATCATCATCAATGACCAAACGGCCCTCACGGGACCCGCAGCAGTGGGCCGAATTAGAGCGGACAGATTGCGTCGTTGCAATGCCCTTGGAAAAACACCCAAAAACGACTGCTTGCACGCCCTGAACGGACGCCCGATAAGAAAGTCGCTAAACGTAGTTTGCAGGTCAGAATATGGGCCGTGGGGCCCACAATTCAACATCAGCCTCAATACATAAAACCACCGTGTAAAACTCCGCCTCAGTGCTAGGGTCACAATGCCACTGACGGCACTTGAATCCGACGTCGGACGTGTCCGCGCCGCCCAAAACAACATCCCCCAGAAAAACGTCGATTCACTTAAAGACCCATCACGCCTACGAGGCCCCTTTTTTCTGGAATTAAAAATGCCTGAAACCATCTAAAAATCGTTGTCTTGACACGGGCTCTATTCTGTCGCAGACGGTGCTCAAAATGGACGCATGTAGCCTGAAATATGGGCGTCCAAATATTTTAAAAGGGGGGGAGAACCCCCTTGGGCCGGACCGGCCCGGTCCGGCCGGTCCACCCCGATCTGGCCAGACCGCTCCGGCCGTCCCACTGGAACCGTAACCCATCCGCCTCCCGCAAGACCCATTCTATGCGCGGGTCGCTCCATCGATCAGCCAGATGGCCGGTCGCGTCCACCTGGAGACCTGCGTCCCGCAGGTCTCGATCTCCCCGCAGGGGTCGTGCGCCGCGACCCCTCCTCGTCGCCGCGCCTGCCGGCACCTCGTGCCCCCTCGCCCGTGGACGACCCGCCTAGGCCGATTTCGCCACTCGCCCACATGGAGAAGCCGCCGCGCTGCCTCTGTCCGCCACTGCGCCGCCTTGGAACTTCATCAGACCGCCGGAAAAACACCCCAAAACCCGCTGATTTCGGCGGACAACTACGAACAACTCCAAACTCCGATTTCAAATCTGAAACAAGTGTCGGAAAGATCATAAAATCCACTTTGCATTCATGGGATTTTTCTGATAAACAAGAATCAATTAGACAAAAAATTATGAATCCAAATTATGTGCGGGAGTTTAAATTAAACGCATGATCCTACCTTGGTGGGCTTTGCCTGGTGCTTCGCCACGACCCGTCAGAGCCGCGCCTCACCAGAGAGGTGGAGGTGGTGGAGGAGAACATCCTACTTCATTTTTGGGAGCTGATTGTGCCAGGGGAGAAGGGGGAGAGTAGAGGGGTGGGTTAAGTGTTTAAATAGAAAACCCTTAACCACCCGTCCGTCGGCCCAAACCCGAATTCCCGACGGGGTCAGGATTAAGCCTCCCCCAGGCTAAAAACAATGCTCTGAACATAACGGCAGTCATGGAATTTTAATCCGAGGCTCCGTTCAAAAGATTCAACAATTGTGCCCTGAGGCCACCAAATTACAAAAACGCCCCTGGGGCCATTTTTCACAGACGGGTCGCGCCCGCAAAACATACAACTCTCCTAGGGTAAAAGGCACGCTCCAAATTCAACGGTGCCCTCCGTTTTCCAATCCGAGCCACAGTTTGAGAGACACTTGAGTTTCACCCTTAAACAAATAATTTAATTATTTTAATTTATCCGTTTCTCGTTCCGGAAGCGAGCGAGGGGTCCAAACGTCCCGTTCCGACATGTTTTATGTCGTTCCTAGGGAAACACACCATTCTGGACCCATCCGTACACTCAGTTCTATGATCCGGATCACCTTTTAAGAGTTATCCCATTTATTTGGCGTTTCCAGTGTGAACACACTAAAAATTTAATTTCGGCCACACTGGGGCCCGGAATCGCACACCATCTGACGGCGCCGCACTGGATTATCATCAAGAATATGCGAAAGACTTCCGCAGAAAAAACTGGGTTCTTAAATCATTCCCTCCTTCAAACTTTTCGTCTCCGAAAAGAAAAACTAGGGAGAAACACATGGTACTAAGCCCACACTCAGCTCTTCCGTACCCATAAGAACTCTCGCACAGCTCTGCACCACCGCACATAGAATACAAGAGTGATCTGTTCATGCGAGGATGGCTCTTCCCGATGTCGTGCACCCACTCCAGACATTAGGGTTAGGATAAGGCGGTAGGAAACCTCTCCATACCTTTGCATGGTTTCAAACGGCCCGAAGGCCCTTGGGGGTATCTCACCTCCTAGATCGAACCTCTACGTTGCATGTCGCGACTTGAATCACCGCCCGCACCTGGAACAAGGCCCAGTGATTCCCTATTACAGAATATCCATATGGTGAAACACCCAAGGATATTTGGTAACGCAATATTTCATAGTCGATATCTTGCAACCAAGACTCTCTTACATGCTCGGAATGCGATGGAGTCGACACCATCGACTAAAGAAAAAGGTCCCACGCCTTTTACTTTACCAACACAGGGTTAAACCCGATGCCCTGCGTCACCCTGGTATCAACTCCAGCAAGGATCAGGGAGAAATTCATTCTACACATAGAGTATACCAACTCTACTACAAAAAGTAAAAGATCCATATAGCGTACCTCTTACCACCTAATGCTCTGCATGATCGTAGACATCCAAAGCTCGCGGCTGTCCGCGGTCCCAACTGTCAACTCCTGGAGCCTGATGTGGACCGCCTAGTAGTGATGGGAAGACCTCGTAAAGTCGTCCCCCACTACCAGCTCCTCCCGCTCCTCTTCTAGCACCACCTCTCTAGGTACTACTCCAATCATGGCACTGCCCCTACCGTGGTGGGGCACCTGTTGCCTGCCCGAAGCTCCCAGCAACTCGAGTCGGGCAGTCTCATGCCATGTGATCTCGCCCATCACAAGAATAACATCGGTGATCTCTGGGCTGCCCTAGTGCCCTTCGATGCCACTATGGTGTACGTCCATGGCCCAGGATCCACTCACAGAAGGGCATCCTCGGCTGAGACCCTGCGTCTTTTCACCACAGTGGTATACGACCACGTCTCCGAAGCCGGCAGTGGGAAGGCCACCTGCATCGATGTTCTGTCATCTGATGCCTTCTAACTACGGCAGACGTCTCGGCTCGGTCATGCCCACTGCCACTACCAACCACAAAACGTGACAGGAATCTCTCTATCACCACCGCATGCTCGAGCACCCTAGAATATGTGGAAATTCCCAAGGGTACTATGACAGCACGAATCTCTCGGCAGACACCCTGCTCAAACTTCCGTGCTTGGATGCTGTCATCATAGACCAAGTCCGAGTAAAATCATGCATGGTATGTGAAACTAGTCGCGTACTCGGCCACCGTCATCCCTCCCGCTGAAACTGCTGGAGATCCTGAATCTGAAAGGAGCGCAAAAAGGATGGGAAAAACTCCTCACCAAACAACAACTGAATTTCATCCCATGAAAGCGACGACTCATCAAGAAACTGTGTCACCAGACTCCACCAACGCTGAGCTACTCCAAGAAAAAGGTTGGCTACCAAAGCCACTCTCTGATCTGTAGGCGTCTGCACAAGCTTGAAGAGGCGAACCACTCCCTCTAGCCAATCCTCTACTGCCAAAGGATCTGGCTCACCACTAAACCACACCGGTCTCTTCCCGCTAGAACAAACGGAGTGCGCACAACCTACACTCAACATCATCCTGCTCTGTTTAAACTGTCTGCTGCTCAATAGGTGGGGGTGCTCCTACCGGTCCACCTGGAGAAAGGGGCCCGCATGTTGGCTCCCTGACTATGGCCTCATAGATAACACAGTCGTCATCACGCACCAAATCTTGTATCTGGGACGGCTGTCTTCGCGGAGACATCCTGAAGATTATCCCGGAGTGTGGCGGCCATATGAGCATATATGTGTATAAAAATAAAACAATGATGGGGAGATGACACAAGAAGGACATTCAAAGACTCAATCCTATGTGATGCACAAACCAATTTTTCCCTACAATAAGTGTCTCAGCATGCCGAGTCAACAAGCAGGTTATCAGGGTCCTGGTAAATGGATACGTTGACCACCGCACCATCACTGGACTCCCTTGCCTGAGAGCTGCTCTCGAGACATGTTAACACTGTTTCCCTAAACCCCAACCAATTACTTTTATTTTAGGGATGCCCGAAAAGCGTCCCATGGAACGAACCACCTCTGATACCACTTTTTCATGACCCAAACCTACCTGGGCTCGAGACGCAACTACCCCATGCCCGCCTCCATAGGCCAAGGGCTGGCGACCAGTGTTGAAGGCACAAAAACTCTGGGGGGGCCTTTTCCTAATTACCTATACACACACATGCAGCACACTCAATGCAACAGTGCAGAGTAAAAGAAAAGACAAGTAATGAAAAGGGCAACTACTATATATATTCCACAAATTTACATCGACCTCTAAATAGTACAATTAAAGTGATGAAAAGGAAAAAGGGGGAAAACACACGCCCAACCAGAAAAGGTTCCACAACTCGGTAATAGGTAGAAAAAAATAAGAAACAGCTGATGGGTCTCCCACCTAGAACCCGGCTACGACCGTCGCACGCAGTCCAAGCTCCCGAACTCCTATGATCCACTAAAGTCATGAACAACATGTTCGTCGTCTGTAAGGGCACACCAAGTGCGGGCAAAGCCCAAGCAGGGGTGAGTATAAAAATACTCACTAGGAAACCTAGAAGGATTGAGGGAGCAACAAAGGAGCTACCAAAGGGTGAGCAGTAGAGCGAACAGGGAAAAGTAGAGGAGAACAACTGAAAGTGCAGTAAAGAGTCCAGCTCAACCCAACAAGAGAAAAAAATACACACTCATCCAGACACAAGGAGCTGGAACAGTGAGAAGATGAACTTCCCAGATATCGAGTCTTCACTACCTATTGCAGGATAGTAGACTCGTCCAACCATGAGAAGCTAGACACAGAAAGCATGTGGCATACCCCGTGCGTCTTCGCCTCTCCTGGAAGGAGAGTAACCAAACCCAATAAGTGGTTACCAGAATAAGGTATATACATAACCATATGCTCACTAAGAAGCCTGAAAAAGGTATTACAGGGATTTTCATCTCGCAGATCAGCCCAAGAAAAGTGAGTCTCCACAGTCCCAGAAATAAACCATCGACGCCTAGCATCCCGCACACCTGCACCGAACTACAAGTCAAGGGGCTCAAATCAACACTCCTCAACACTATCCGCTTTGGGTGGCGCTGACTGGCCCACATGGTTTTAGGTCGTGTCACACGGACATGTCTCGATGGGGGAAAAGCACCCCTCGTACTTGAGAGTTTCAGGTTAAGTCAAACCACACCTTGTCACTGCCCCGCAGTTAAGAGGTCTCCTCAAAGTCAAACTCATTCCATCACCGACCCGTACAACCAAGAGTCTCGCTTTGGTGATCAAGGAGGAAAGCCATAGACTAGCCTAGTAGAAAGTACTGAGTTTGGAATGTCTACGAGTGTCCCACTGCCCAGCCCCGATAGAGGGTAGTTCATAATATGATATCGGGTGACTCACTGCCTAGCCCTATGGGAGGGTAAAACCTAACACATCATCAGGTGACCCACTGCCCAGCCCTGCTGGAGGGTAGACCTGTAATAAGCCATCAGGCGACCCACTGCCCAGCCTTGCTGGAGGGTAGACCTGGAAGAAGTCAACGGGTGACCCACTGCCCAACCCTACTGGAGGGTAAACCCGAAACAAGACGATGTGCAACCCACTGCCCAGTCCTGCTGGAGGGTAGACCCTAAAGAGTCGTCGGGCGACCCACTGCCTAGTCTCTGCTAGAGGATAAACCCTGAACAAGTCGACAGGCGATCCACTACCCAACCCAGCTGGAGGGTAGACCTAAAAAAAGACGACGACCGACCCACTGCCCAGCCCTGTTGGAGGGTAGACCGTCAAGAGTCATCGGGTGACCCACTTCCTATTCTCTGCTAGAGGGTAAAACCTAAGAAGTCGATGAGTAACCCACTTCCCAGCCCCGCTGGAGGGTAAAACTCAAAACTGCTCTGGCCATCACTACTGGAGGGTACACCACTGGACGACCGAACATGGAGTGGGTATCGCGCAACCACCCAACTCCAGAACAACTCAACTAATAGAGGTTTAGTGCACATTCCATCATTGGGTGTCACTAGTATCACTACCGGTCGATCCATCGAGAATGAAACCAGGGGGAGACCACTCAACCCTGCTGGTCAAACAAACGAGCACAGAGGGACCATCTACGTCACGAGAGGTCAAAGTACGCAAAGCAGAGCATGAAACACACATGGGGCCCACACGACATGTGTCCCCAAGTCAATCCCCAACCAAGCACACAAACTGTCTTAGGTACAAACCACACGTACCTCCAAGAGCTCCCATATACTCTCAGACTATACTTCATTTTCAGCCCAAGGGCGATCGTGCAAACGACGCCCAAATTCAACGTGAAGGTGTGATGTAATATCTTCAACTTGCAACCTCAATGACTGGGGCACGACCAACCACATATATTCAACCATTACATCACTCACACGAGAGTGTACGTGATCACACGCCAAGGGTCCGCTACAAGCATAGTAGAAGAACCTCCATCATAGTGCCTTTCACATTTCAAAATTTAGTAAGATCGTGCAAGAGGCTCTACACAACCAAACGTATCGCACGGTTGAAATCCTTGTGGAAAAAAATGCGAGATAGACAACTTACTCGCCTCAAACAGTCATCTGACGGAAAAGTCACCAATGTCGCCTCACGCCCGAACGACGTCCGTGATCCAGAGCCTCGGCCCCGAAAATAGTCAGGCGCATCACACCATTGCGATCCCCTAGGAAAAAAACGTCAAAAATACTACTCACTTGAGCGCAACAGATATCTGGAGAAAAAGATGCATTCCGGTGCACCACACACGAGTGGTGCTACGTGGGACCCACATCCTGGTCCTGAAACTCAACAGACAGATCGCACTGTTGCAATCCTCTCAAAAAAGTACAAAAGTTCGACTAATCACTAGTCCAAAACGGACACCCGGTGATAAAGCTGGAAAATCACCGTCAATGCCCAAACGACCCTCGCAGGGCCCGCACCAGTGTTCCGAATTAGAGCGGGAGGATTGCGCCGTTGCAATGCCCTCAAAAAACTCCCAAAAACGATTTCTTGCACGACCTTAAGGGACGCCCGATGAGAAAGTCTCTAAATGTTGTTCACAGCTCAGAAGACGGGATGTGGGGCCCACTCCTCAACTCTGGCCTCAATGCCTGAAACCACCCTAGAAGACTCTGCCTCGGTGCCAAGGTCCCAACACCACTGACGACGCTTGGGTCGGACATTGGACGTGTCTGTGCCGCCCAAAACAAGATCTCCCTAAAAAATGTCGATTCACTTAAAGACGTGTCGCACCTCCGAGGCCCCTTGTTTTGGGAATTAAAAATTTCCGAAGACATCTCAAAAACTTTTTCTTGACACGAGCTCCGCGCTGCCGCAGACGGTGCTCAAAATAGACCCCCTGTAGGCTAAAATACGGGCGACAAAAAATTTTAAAAGGGGGGGGGGAACCCCTTGGGCCGGACTAGCCCGGTCTAGCCGGTCCGCCCCACTCGGACCGGCCCGCTCTGGGCAGCCTGCAGGGACCGCGGCCCAGCCGCCTCACGTGAGACCCGCGCTGCGCGCAGGTCTCTTCACCGACCCGCCAGTTGGCCAATCGCATCCACGTAGAGACCCGTGTCACGCATGTCTCGGTCTCCCCGCAGGGTTCGCGCGTCGCGACCCCGCGTCACCGCCACGCCAGCCAGCACCGACGGTGCCTCACGCCCCCTCGCTCGTGGACGCCATGCCTCAACCGTCGCCACCGCTCGCCCGCACGGAGAAGTCATCGCGCCGCCTCTGTCTGCCATCGCGCCGCCTTAGAACCTTGCCGGACCGCCAGAAAAAACACCCCAAAACCCGCTTATTTCGGCGGACGACTTCGAACGACTCCGAACTCCGATTTCAAATCCTAAACAAGCATTGGAAAGATCATAAAATTTACTTCTCATTCATGGTCTTCGTTCAATAATCAAGTAGCAATTCGACGCAAAATTATGAATCCAAAGGAGGTGCGGGAGTTTAAATTAAACGAACGATCCTACCTTGTTGGGCATTGCCCGGTGCATTTCCACGACCCGTCGGAGCCGCGCCTCACCGGAGAGGAGGAGGTGATGGAGGAGAACTTCCTCCTTCGTTGTTGGGAGCTATTGGAACCAGGGGAGAAGGGGGAGAGGAGAGGGGTGGGTTAAGTGATTAAATAGAAAACACTTAACCACCCGTCCATCGGCACGAACCCGAACTTCCGACGGGGTCAGGATTAAGCCTCCCCTAGGCTAAAAACCATGCTTCAAACGTAACGGCGGTCTCAAAATTTTAATCTGAGGCCCCCGTTCAAAAGTTGCAACAACCGCGCCCTTAGGCCTCCAAATTACAAAAACACCCCTGGGGCCATTTTTCACAGACGGGTCGCACCCGCAAAACATACACCTCTGCTAGGGTAAAAGACACACTCCGAATTCAACGACAACCTCAGTTTTCCAATCTGAGCCACCGTTTAAGAGATACTAGAGTTTCATTCTTAAACGAATAATTTAATTATTTTAATTTATCTGTTTCTCGTTCCGGAAGCGAGCGAGGGGTCCAAACATCCTACGCCGACATGTTTTATGTCATTCCTAGGGTAAACAAGCCATTTCGGACCCATCCGTACACTCAGATCTCTGATCCGGATCACCGTTTAGGTGTTATCCCTTTTATTTGGCGTTTCCAGTGTGAACGTAATGAAAATTTAATTTCGGCCACACTGGGGCTCGAAATCGCACGCCGTCTGAAGGTACTGCTCTAAAATATCATCAAGAATATTCCAAAGTCTTCCACAGCAAAAAATAGGTTCTTGAATTAATTTAATTTAATTTATATAATATAAAAAATATATCTTTTAAATGAAAAATTAATATTTATTAGAAAATAAAATATAGAAAAAATGACTTCTTAAACCATTAGTGTTCTTATTCGTATTTCTTATCAATTAATAATTTTAATTAGTGTTAATATATTTGACCACATATATATATAAATTTATATTCAAAAAATATACAATATAAATTACATTTATTTATATAAATATGACACAACACAATAGAAGTCCATTCATTGAAAATAACACTTTTACATTTACTTTGGAAACTAACTTTTACATCAGTAACAAATGTGTCAGTATAAAAAAAGTGAAAATATTAAATAATTTGAATATGGTTATTCAAAATATGTAATACATTTTATTATAATATATATCTATATGTGATAAATATTTATTTTAATAAAAAATACAACACAAAATTTAAACAAAAAGTATTTTATATGTGTAAAATGATATAATTCTAATTCTTTAACATGTAAAAATGTTTACATAATTATTCATTTTTTATTTTATATATATATATATTTCAATAATATTAATTTCTAGTTTTGATAAATTTATTTTATCAACATAAATATAATCAAAATATTGAAAAATGGAATACTTCTTAGAAAAAAGAACATTTTAGCTTTAATTGTCATATTTTATAATTCTATAAGAGTGACTAATTTTTTTAATAATAATTAATTAAAATTATACAACACATTATTATTTCATATATCATTTATTATTTAATTTAAATAATTTATTAATATTAACATTTATGGGAATTCCAAAATTTTAAAATAAACATAATAATAAAAATATAGAATTTACTAAATTAATATTTACATGTTTATATCAACCATGTTTCTATAAACAAATCATCTCATGACCTATTCATAAGACCTAAATGTAAGATAAATAAAATTGATATTTGTGAGTTTTTATTTAGTTATCATGATTCTCATAGTGATTTTCATGATCTATAACTTCTCCCACAATAAATTTCTCTCAATTCATGCTTGTTAAGGGTTATATTAGGGTTGGTCTTGTGAAAACCCTAGTGAGAATACATCTATTTTAATAATAGGAAAATGAGTCACATAAAGCTAAATTCCACTACATCATGTTATTTTCATTTCATTAGACATTGGTTTCATAATGTATTTACGTCGATTTATAACTACCAATTCAACAATAACATTATAATGTTTATATGAATCCAATGTCCATATAAACCAAACAACCATATATATAATGGCCTAATTTCATTTATATACATATCACAGCATATATCACTAAATTCAATAAACCTATTAATTTACATCCCTCCCAACATGAATTTTATATTTCTAGTTCTTTTTCTAGATTCCATAGTTTCAATTGGATTTATGATCTCCATGAAAATCAATGAGAATGAAAATTTCATGTCTGATGTATTTTTATTCACAAATGGATTTATTTCACTTGTAAAATTATTAATGTTTTTTTTATATTTTATTTTTGTAATATATTAATGTTTATATTACATTGAGATATTTTTTATCAATAATGTTGTTTTTGACACTTTCAATGAGGCGCACTACCGTGCATGTTATCTTTTGTGGGAAAACATTATTTCCTCACATTCATTCTTTCCAAAGAAAGAAAAAATTCATCACATTCTCAGTGATTTATTCTACTTAATTGAAATATGATGATGGGATGTCAATTCCTCTATCTATGGATTTTACCTTAGAACTAGTGGCCTAGGCTCAGTATCCCAAATAGATTAAGAGGTTTTGATGATACTCATTCCCATTATGATATCTTTGTGAATTCAAATTAATTATGTTGCTTATATCTATAAATTTCATGGGGCATTAACAGGTTAGCAACATTCAGTTAGGGGACTTGTCACATTGGGAATCGTTAGCCTATTTGGATGCTGAAACATTGGTAATATGTATTCTTCCTCATACAAGGAAATATTATATAGGCATATAGGGAATGAAAAAAGAGTCATATCCCTTCGATCTTGGTTAATATATTGCTAAAAGACTATATTCCATGGATTTACTTTGCATTCCCATGTTTACATGTGGTTGCACTAAAAAATGTCATCAGTTTATCAACTTTAGGAGACAAAGAGGGATGGACTAGAACTCCCCATAGTGTTAGGTAAAAGAGCAACATCCCTAGGATGGAGTACCATGATGTTTTACCAATTGTTGGGATCAGAATGTCTAGGAAGGCAGGCATAGATAGGTGTTTCTAATAATATAAAGGTGTCGAACTATAATGGTTGATATGGATACTACTAGAAGAAGATCAGGGATGTGAACCCCTATGAGAGGGACACAAAGGTTTACCATTAGTTGGGATAGAACCTCAAAGGAGGCATTATGTGTAAAATTTTTATGAGACATGTATCAAAACCCACGTTGTTTGATTGATGGTGTGGGGCTTATGGATGAGATAATCCCTTCTCAAAAGGATTTATCTTGGATGAATTGTGTTGGGTTTATTCATGGGTGTTTCCTAGGTGATTTTAAGAGCAATTATGGGTGCTGATGGGGCTTACATTTAGGAATAGACCATGTGGGTCGCATGATTCTCCTAGGATGTGGAGGCCCAAGTAAAAATCAGGTTGGATTATGTATTTAATGAATTATGTGGATGGATTGGATAGATTTTAGGTGATATATTTTTGGGTTTGAGCCATGGAGTATATTTCTACTTATCCAAAGTGATTTGTAATCAAATCTCATAATGTTCAATAAGGGAATTGAATGGATCAGGACACCAAATAGATGTTGGTCTGGGATATGTGTCTAAAAAAGGTTTGGTGTCACATAATGAGGGAATATCCATAAGATGGAGAAACTAATGATACCATTTATTTGTATTTTACCTCAATGAGGTATCTTATTTATGCTTTTTAGAATAATGGTATCAAAACCTCGTAGTTTGATAGGGGAATTGGGAATTACACTTGAGGAGGAGTCCCAAGGAACATTTTGTTAGGGCTTATTAATGGAAGTATCCCCCTAAGGATGTATGGGTTTAATGGTCTCTACTAACCACTTTTCCCATGAGATACTTGCTCAGTTTTTCAAATTAGAGGAAGAAATTCAGGTGAAAATCGTGTTACAAAAGATGAATAATGACAGATGATGTAGGGATTACAAATGAAAGTAGCCCAAGGAGGCTCTAATTTCATGTCAGGAGGATCTCATATAGTGTGAGTGGGGATTACACATGGAAGAGGACCATGGTAACAAATACCAACTTTATGCAGATGGGTTGTTGATATCATTTTAAGTGGAAAGGGTTTCTTGTGCTCATACCATCTCTGAGCCTTGTACCCATAAGAGTAATGGAGGAGAAAAGTTAATTCATCCTATAAGAAATGTTGGGAGATTAATCTAGTATGGATTCCTATAAGGTTATCATTTACTATGTGAAAATTGTTGAGGATGTAATTCCATGTGAGGTTGATCACATTCAATGTTACTCAAGCACAAGACATCATACATTTCCCACATAGAGAGAGGTTGATTTTTAACGTCATGTGTTGAGGAGGTTTTGTTCTAGGTAGTTTTATTTCATGTATATCAGATAGTGGGAAATGACTCCTCACCCCTTTGGCATACATAATTACCACTCATCAACCATTGTGAGGGGGATAGCTTCAATAATTCCAAGTTGTAATGATGGGGATGAATGATCACTCATGATCCTAACATTGGTGTGACTAATATAAAATGAAAGTGTAATTATAATACCTATACTAAAAAATATGTATAACAATAAAAAATGGGACAAATTTCTAGGGGAAAAGAAGATACAACATGCAATCTTTGAGGGTTTCATGGAATAGGTGTGCATAAGGCATGGAATATGAACATGAGAGGGGCATTGACATTGTTCATTGGAGTAAAGGGAACCCATATATTTTCAATGAGATTGTTTATGAATTATTGGAGGATCTCAAAAAAATTTATGTGTTGTGCACAATATGAGGGTTCTCCCAAGGCATAGAGGTGTGAGCAAGAGGTTGATTTTTGGCACAGTTGACTTGTCCTAGAAAGAAATGGGCGATCGTAAAACCACTATTGGCCTACATGAAGGAGGACCCTCGGGAAACCTACCCAGAATGATCTTATATATTGAGGGTTCTATGGATTTCTCCCTATTGTAGAGGAGGTGTCTATCAAGTTGTAGAGTGATGCTTTGACTGTTGGAGGACAACCCTAATGAAGGGGTATGCATATATATATATATATATATAGAAAAAATATTTAGTAGATGAATGCAATATTCTGGGTGTTGAAGAGGTCTATCAAGCATCTAGACCTTGAGATATTGTGGGTTTTCATGAAACAATTCTACATGATGTTACATTGGGTGTGTAAGAGCCTTGAATGCATATTTCAGAATTTTGTGAACCCTTTGAAACATATGTTCACCTTCCGTAGGATTCTCAGAATGTACTGTTGAGTCAAAGTGTGCCATTGGTTTACACAAATAAATTCATTATGGATCTCTATGGAATTTGACACCATCAAATTCCCCTTTAAAATTTGAGCTGAAATGGGACTAAAATGTTGGGTTCCAAGGGAAACATTAAAAAGAGGGGGACAATTCGCAAAGTTTCATGGAAAAAATCATATTTTGGGGTTGAAGATTACTTTTCTGAACATGTTTATCCCACTCCGCACCTATCAATATGTTGGAGGCCCTATGTATGGTACCATAACATTTTGTGTGATAGAAAAATTATATCATGTGTGTATGTTAGAGCTTTTTTTTGAAACACCTAATCTCAGTAGACATTTTATATGAAATCAGTTATTATTTTTGTGCTTTCTCCTTTGTGACGATTTTGAAAGTTTCTGGAATCTGCATACAATCTTACACACAGAGTCACCTTTTCACACTAATACCTTAGATTTATTTACATTAGCATTTTGATTTCCAAAATCTTACAACATTTACGGTCAACAGAATGTTGCTGAGATGGAAGCCTCTATTGCATCATGAAGAGTGGAGATGATCAAGAACCCTCAAATACTTTATTCCTGGAGGGTCATATCGGACAATCAGAGGCTCTTGGCGATGATAATGTAGCTAAAAATGAATTATCTTCTAATATAAAGCCTCCTATTATAGAAATTATTCATACCAGATGAATTTTTCACCCCATTCATTGCAACTAATTCACCGTTATCATGGTTCTCATGTGAATACAACCTTCTTCAAAACAACATAAAAATTCATGGCTACACTACAAGAGATAATCGGTATATAGCAATCTATGTCATCAATAAAAAGACCAAGATGACCATTGGAGGTGATCTGGAGGTGTATAATTACCCTTCCCACTAGGGCAGTACCATCCAAAGCATCAGGGGGAATGACAGTGCTAGATGGAAGAATGATTGGAACCTATGGTGTAATGGAAAATTCACAATTGAATGAGAAAGTGCATTGTGAGTATTTTAAATATGCAAGGAGTTTAGATAATATTTTTTCAACATCGGTCTATATGAATTTTAATGTATATCACAGTTCCATATCTATCCTCATTGGAGATAGGGCTAGAGCTCCATATTCTGTGGTCTCCAGACACAAACACATTCATCCTCTACCATGGATATGTATGCATCAGTTTTTGGGATATTCACTACATCAGACGAATTCTTATAGATGGATTATAATATGATGAGGTCCTCCTATTAGTGAATACTAGGGAGGATCATGAGCGGACCCCAATTTTAACATTACTTCTTTAGGAGATGGATAAAGAGAAGATTCAGATTAAATTCATTTAGAAGGACATCATGTTTCGTACATGGTTCATCCTGTTCCTTAAGAAGGATCTATGGGTATGGATTCTTGGATTAGGGAAGAGGTGTACAATTGTTTTATTTTGGGTAATGGAGGGATCATATTAAGTTATCCTATATGAAGGAGATTATAAGACATGGGGGTATAGAAAAGGACAAGGACTGGGACTGCTTGTTTTATTATTCAAACATTCTCAACACATCCCAAGTAGTTGGTTGTTTCTAGAGACATAAATAAGGATGGTGATACAGCTGAGGAACATATTAATTACAGGGATCTTGGATGTTCACAACATTTTTAAATAGTGATTTTCTCTTTTGTTAAGGACCAACAGTATTCTAGGACACATCTCATGGGGAATAATTCCCATGAGAATATACATGTAGTTTATTCTCCTACATGGCTGGATTGAAACACATCTTGGAAGATATAAATTCTCAAAAAACATCCATCTTCCATTCCCCAATCTATATACATAGTTATATATCATTATTGGTGGTTTTTTCCTTATCCCTCCATAATGAATTCGTTTTAATCCATATTGAAAACAATGAAAACATCAATTTCCACCCCTTCCACACTTGATTCGTCCAAATAGTGGATAACCTATAAGGTTAATAGGATAAGAGGGAGTACATTGAGATCATCATGAGTGGTATTTTAGTGGTCTAGATAAATCTGAAGGCCCTCTACGAACCATAAATTTAATCCCTCTTCACTAGGTAGTTTGGATTCCTTCATCCAGTGGTGAGGAATGTTTATACAGAGGCTCATGAAGAGTAGAACCCATTAATACTAATCATGATATGGTGTATGATTATGACTACTGTATTTGTAGAAATGATCATGTTTCCACCTAAGGACGTTGATGTCGGCTTGTCAATATAATATGCGAAAACAAGGTGGTACAATATCTGATGGAAATCTTGAGAAGATGCAGTCATATGATTGAACCACTGAGTTTGGATCCTATATAGTGGGATAGACGTTTTTCTTCCACCTAAGAGGTAAGACAAAAAAGTAGGGGGAATGATCTGGAATCAATGTTCTAGGGACATCACATGGAATGGATGCACCCAAATTACCGAATAAGAATGGTCTGGAAAGTGACAATAAGGGACATCGCTAGAAACAAGATAAGTTGTCTTTTTCTAATTGTTTCTATCATTGTCTTCATGTCCCATTGGTTATCTTATAGAATGTTTTGAAAATAGATCTCACCTAAATAACTATGGAGGAAGCTGAAATAGGATGGGCTCAAATTTCTATAGGTTCAGCGCATTCAGGGGTAGACACAATAACCTTTAATCATAGGAATGTGTACCTATTATCCATGGATATTTAATCATGATCGACAGGGAAATATGATGCACATCCCCCTTAGTGAAGTTAATTCTTGTCCAAGAGTTATAGAGAGAGGAGACACTACCTAAGGATGATAGCGATGAAGAAGAAGAATAATAATAATAATAATAATAAGGAGAGGTATAAGGATAAAGAGAAGGGTTTGGAGATGAGCTGTCTAGGGGAAAATATTCTCATCAAGTGATTTCCTATGAAAAATGTGAGATTGGGGGATCTGAAGAAGATTTATCCAATTATCTATCCATAAGCTCAAATTACATATGTTTATACTTGATTTCTACTTTCATACATAGATCTTCAAACTGAAACTCATCTTGAATAGGATCAACTCAAAGTTGAGTAAGGGATCCCCACTGTAGGGGGTGATAATGCCTATGTGGATGTAGGGGAGAATGTTCTAGTGACAGAACCTAGTTCTAAGGTATGTATCGATCTAATCATGGCTGAGGTGACTAGTTTTAGGCCAACTAAATTGGTCGAGGTAGCATCCTTATAACCATGGTCCTTCCCAGTATCAACCCGAACTATTATAAACTAAGTTCCCCTTTTGTTTTAATTAAATGTATTAATATTTAATATGGTTATAGAAAACATATGGACTTATTTTGTTTTATTGTATGAAATTGGATTTAAAATATAGTTATGTACCATTACCATTGATATGTAGTCTTTGAACACTGATCAAATGATTAGTATTAATATATAATTTTAATAAATCCCATTGACATTGAAAAAGGAATTGATGGCCTCAAGAAGCAGGATTGTACTATATGAGGACCATTTATTAGAGATTCCAATACAGATCGCATCACTGGGTTTTCCCCTAGAAAATCCCAAGATGATATCAAACAACTTAATAATGAGAGAAACCACTTACATGATATGTTCAAGTTCATTAAGAACGTGGCCCAAACAATGGTCGCCAAACAGCTCAATGAAATTCCCACCATCACGCACCTTACACTTATGATCTTTGTTGGTGTATTAAATGGATATTTTTTAAGAACCTACTATTATGAGTATATACATTTTTTTAGAATTATGAATATATTTTCATCATATTATGGTTACATTATAAATTTATTAATTCAAATATAAACAAACATAAATAGTATTTTTGGGTAATATTAAAATTAAACTAAAGAACTTCTATTAATGACATAATATATTTTTGTAATAAATAACAATTTTAAAAAATATTATTAATAAATAATTTATATTTAATATAAATTATCATATAATTTTTATGATGTAAAATGTATTTTTTAGAAGGTTTAGAAAATTATTACTGTAAAAAAACTCATCATTTCGCAATAACTATCGATTAATATTTTAAAATTAAAAATGCACATATTTATAAAATTATTTAGATAAAATTAATAGTATCTTTTGAATCATAATTTCTGAATTATCCAATAGTGAATTTTTCATAATTTTATAACACCATCAAATTTTATAGTAATAAATAATTTTTTTCAAAATATACATTGCATATTATGACATCATAGTGACCCAAAAGTGATTTAATAAATACTATAAATTAAATCCATTAACAAACATATGTTTCACCTTTAAAATATTATTATTTTATGTTTATTTTTTTAATTTTATAAATCTATTATGAATCCTCTTAATCCATTAATATATTTTAACGTTTAAAAACAATTAATTAAAAGTATGACTCACTACCACAAAATCAAGGGTATTATATTGTTAATTCCATCCAATGAACTTATAAAATAATTATATCCACTCCCATATGGTATAAACTGTGGTAAAAACAATGATATGGTTTTTGTTTTTTGTTATTTTATTATGAAGTTCCTAAACCTAAATAATAATGAAATCCCCCTAATTTTCAATATAATCCAAAGAAAACCCCCATTTCTATTTAGTAAAAATCCTTAGATAATGTTAATACTATTTTTTTCCTCTCACTATAGTTCTTCTAATGTGCCCCCAATCTCTCCATAAACCACTCACAAGAATTTGGATTCACACAATCATATATGGTTTCTCTCTCTTCTCATTTATATTCAAGCTCTTATTTTATTTTATGTCTCTTAAATTCCATTTAATTATGTTGGGATATTTGATTTTATATTTCTATAATTATAAATTTAATCTATAATTTTTTATATTCCCATTTGTCTCTCATTAATCCATCCATGGACTATTATGTACATCTGTTACCATGTAGAAATATAGTTATGATTATTTTCTTAATTCAATATTATTCATTAACGTATGCCTTCTATTTCCACATTCTAATGTTGGGAAATGTTTTCCATGTCTCTATCACTAACCATTTTATATCTTGGTGATTATAGGCACTATTATCTCTCATAAACCCATTTTTATGAATATTTAAGTGGCTTTGTTATGATGCTGAAAATTCACCGTGATTTTTGATGCCAAAATAATTGTGTAGTGAATACCATAACCATTTTATATCATGGAAAATAACATTTATGAACTTGTAGTTTTTTATTGTGAACATAAATATATTTTTTCTACACTCCTTAATCTTGGAATAAATTTTTATGATGAATGAATCCAGGTAGTATAATCAATGTTTTATAGTTAACCATGAGACTGAAATGATTGTGAAAGGTGGGCCTAGAATTATATAGCACTCAATGAATTGGCTAATGGTTAGTATAATGACATTTTAGGTTGGTAAAGGGAGTGAACCTGAGTCATTTATGGTAATTTTCCACCATAATTCCTTGGTATTTTATCCTAGAATTATGTTTATGATGGATTGTTTTAAGTTTATTCCACACTTCCCATGTTATGATTTTCTTGTTATATCATGTGTCATTTTTCATGCTAATGATTTTTAATCTTTTTATTTCCCAATTATATGGCTATTTTATAAATTGTGTGACCTTATTCTATGTTAATTCCCATACTAGGCTTTATATCCCACCTCATTCTTATGTTTTTCCCCATTATCCCAGGTAGTTTCTAAATGGATGTAATTTTAGAATCTAGTTAAGAACATTTTAAATAATGTTGTTGAATTCCATGTTGAAGATTAATACTATATACCCAATTACTAAAGACTCTAGAATTATCAATAATTTGGGTTTTATTATATTTAATTTTATTTAATAAATCATGAATTAATGTGTAATAAAAAATATGTTTGATATAGTTTATTTAATAGAAAATTTTTACTTATTTTTGGAATTATTATTAGAAAACTCTATTAAATTCCATACGAATAAGACTAATTATAAGAAATCATCCCTAAGTTTTTGTAAGTATGGTGTATGTTTTTTATCAAGAAAATACATACCTCTTTAGATACTAAATGTTGACGTGGTTCCAGAATAGATGTACCTAGGGGTAATAACTCCAACATAGTGTTCCAGGCTAGACTCGGTGTAACTTGGTACATGACAATGAGACATACTACGCCCCTAATTTGACAATACTAGGGGATTTTCATTTGTTAATTCATAATCTCCTTAAGACCCACAATTATAGGAAGAAAAAATCACATAATATTATATGTTGGAGAATAGATCATGGATAACATACATCAAATATTATAACTTTATAATTTAATGAAATATAGGTAATTCACAAGATATCTCAATAATTTCATTGGTTCCCTATTATATATATTATAGTTTAACAATAATAAACCATAATTTTACTTTGCTTATATCCAAACACCAAAATAGGTGGAATATGGTAAACAGTAAATATGAATGGAAATGTGATGATTTCCCCCAATGAGATTCCCAACTTAATGGGAGTAGGAATAATGATCTTCATGATTCTACTCACTCTGTTGAATTTAGTTCTGAATGGATTCCTTGTTAAGGAGGCCAGTGTATATCCCCTAAGAGAAAACAAGCCGTGATGATGTACTTTTCATGACAACGAAATCTAACATTCAATGGATCATTTGATGCCTTAATCTGGGAACGATGGATCTACTACATTTATAATATCTTCTTCATACTTTAATTTTATAAATAATAGAAGGTATTACTAAAATTATATCATATTATGGAAGAATATGATCATGGGTGGACATTGGTCATGAATATGAAGCCTGAGGAAGAGATTTAAGAGATAGAGTGTAAGGAATTATAGATAATTTGTTTAATAAATATTATCATCACACTCTCCAGCTTAAAATGGAATTTTATTTATTTCCCCTAAATAAAAAAGATGAAAAGTATATTGGGTGTATGAGTAATATGTCACAAGACTTGCATGATATGCATCTCGATTTTTCATTACCAATGAATGTAATGTTGATAACTTCTTTGGTTGATAAACCTAGTCTATGAAAATCTTTGGTGAACTTCAACTTTGATAGATATGAGATAATTGTATGATGTTCTATCAATGTTGAAATGTAGAAATCTGAATCTCAGTGGTATCACAGGGATAATAAGAATAATTAGAAGTTTAATTGTCGTGGTTTGATGGAACAAACAAATTGTGATAAGAAATTTCAACATCACACTTGTAAAATGTGAGGGAGGAAACACCACAAAATGTTCCTAGGGGGACAAATAAATGATTATTTTGAATGAATGAAGGGAACTAAGTTAAATATTTCTGATAGGAGAAATGTTGGGACAACTTTGTGTAAAAGGTTGTATTTTTTGTCAATATTTGTCATTGAAGATCAAAATTGAGGAGATCAAGAAGTACTCCAATGAAATGGAGGAATGGAAATTCAGATGATTATTGTACTGAGCATAAGTTCAGAGAACATGTGTTAAAGGTGAAAAAATTATTACAATAGTGAATAATGGAGAGGTATAATCCATCTGAGGATTATTAATGAATAATGGGGATTAGATGAAGACCATGAAATTCTTCATGATTACATTATAACCATGAAAAAGAATTCTTGATGAATAGAATCATATGATTTACATGAAGTAGAGAATGGCATTTGAGGAAGAAGGAAATTTGCAAGGAATTCAAATTTTGAGTTGGCCATTCACTTCACGTTGTCTCCAAATATGATGATGATAATGATGATCAATCAAAGGATATATATATTGTGATATTGGAGTTTTTTAAAGAAGAAGAGTTGCTGGAGGAGGCAAAATCATAGAAAGGAAGTGTTGTTGAGTTGATCATGCTTGTTGACAAAGCAAACAATGACATACCAATTTGTTGACAAAGGAGATTTCAGGGTGGCATGTCAAGTTCAAGGACTGTGGTTAAGGATCCATGTTTTATTCAAGAACATCGACAATGGAATGGATGATCTGGAGGCGGTACAAAAAGAGCAGATATAAGGTGGCGTCGTTTCCCAGTGATTGCAAAATTTTTGGGCCTGAAAATCGACAAATGGAGAAAAGTGGTTTTGGAAAAGAGACATGCACGCTATGTACTTAAAGGAGAGAAAAATTGCGCTCCATATGTTTTCCAAGATCATAACACGGAAAAATGGCAATGAAAAGAGGGTCGCGCAAGTATTGGGTTGGTCGCACAGGTGACCTGCGTGTCGGGATGAGACTTGTGTGTCGATGCCCAAGAAGACAGGAAACATGTGCGCCTATTGTTTTTCCAGAACAGATCATAAAAATATGGCTATGGAAAGAAGTTTGTGCAAGTATTGATGTGGTCATGCAAGTGAGTAGCATGACAGAGACCTGGGTGGATGGACCTGCGCGCTGAAACCTGTGCGCTGAGGAAGGACTTGCGCGCCACTGCGCAGGGGGTCCAGTTTTCCTATAAATAGATGAGCATCCCTATTCATTCCGTACAGAGTTCAAGACTTCAGGATTTTTCAGTATCTCATCACACAAGGGTTTGAGTGGTGGAAGTGGTAGTTGGGTCGTGCAATTGGAGGCTGCGCACCGGTTGTTAGCTGCGCGCCCAAGGCAGATTGGGAGAGAAAGGAAATGGGTCATGCATGTTTGTAGTTGGGGAAGGAAGCGTCACATAGGTGCTTTGGTGACACTTGCGTGCCAGTTTAGACATGCGCGCTGAAGACTTGTGAGCCGCATTGGGACTTGCGCTTCGGGCTTGGAGAAGCACGCCAGGTATTGCTGAAGCATGCTGGTCTTTTTGGAGCTTCACAAAATCCGGCAGATTACCCAATGCCATCGGTGCAAAGTGAGATTAAAGAGGAAATCTAAATGATACATGTATGATCTCATGCATACATAGAGTAATCATTCTAATAATTCCAAGTAATCTGAGCTTCATTTATTGATCAATCACATATGTGGTTGTAATCCAGGAAAAAAAAGAGAAGAGGATCTAGTGCATTCAGTCATTGCACTAAAGAAGAAGGATTGAACTGAAAAGAGCATCAACTCCGAACCCTGATGAAAGAAAATTCTTATGCTGAACAGGGGACAACGGCGTCAATGACAAACTATTGATAATACTATCACGTCTATAAACTGAGTGTGACTTCACCAAGGGCAGTGATCTAGGGGGAGTCAACGGGAGTGACCCGAGGGACACAGTGAGGTATCCCTGATCTTTTGTAAAGGCAGTAAGCCTGTGACAGAGTGACTATTCCCAAACCTTTGTAATCCACATCTAGTGAAGATTATTGGAATTTGGCATGACTGGAAACTTATCGGCGTATTCTCCTTAGACATATCCCTTAGTGGTGAACCAAGTAAAAGTTGATGTGTCATCTCTTTGCATATGAATGTTTCATTACTGATTGTATCCATCATACAGGTTTAACTAGTTCCTACCAATGTGGGAATAGGATCCACAAGTTTTGAAAGAAATATTTGACACTCTGATTCACCCCTCCCCTTTTAGGGTGTCCTGGGGTCCTACAGGAAACCCACTAATGCATTGGAGGAGATGAATTCTAAATTCAATATAAGACACTGAGATTTTGATTATTATTTTTTCCAATTAATTTAACCATTTAATATATTTCATTTCACAAGAATTTTTAAATGGTTAATTATAAATATATACATTAAGACACTACATAAAAAGTTACTTTCACCCACAATACAAACTTGTCTTGCGCTACACGTAATTACACCTTTGCTTTCACAACAAGAAAAACCAACTTGGCTTATGATGCAAA
The DNA here is from genome assembly GCA_963277665.1 of Viscum album. Classification (NCBI taxonomy): domain Eukaryota; kingdom Viridiplantae; phylum Streptophyta; class Magnoliopsida; order Santalales; family Viscaceae; genus Viscum; species Viscum album. The sequence continues at coordinate 404,163,352 of OY728129.1, read as the reverse complement.
AAACAATGCATTTCTATGAAAAACCTATTTTTATTGTCTTAATTATTTAAATACAAAAATTATATCCTATGTATTAAACATAGTAATAAATAATTTTCAAATATATTTTTATATAAATAAAACATATTGATAATGAAAGGCAATATTTTTTGTAAATTCATTTTATGTTAAACATATTGTTTTCTTGAACGAACACCTTTTAATAAAAAAGTAATATTATACACATTTATAAATTTAATTGGATAAAATAAACTTCATTTTGGAATTATGAACATTGAATTTATCATATATATAATTTTTGGGATTTTTCTAAGAAATGATATTTTTTGATAAATAGTGAAAAATATCGTTTCGTTGTTAAAAACGACCTTTCCACTAATTAATTATTAATGATTAATGTTAATATAAATATATTTTATGGTCACAATATATTAATATTAGATCTATTAATACAATTTCATTTATCATAATCAATTTCAATTTCAAACCAAATTAAAAATACTATCAATCTTTTGAACTTTATTCTACATTAAAACCATGTTATTTCATCCCATCTCTGGGATTAGAACTAATCATATTTTTCAACTTCTGTTACTGGAATTTCAAAATTCATACATACAAAATTGTATTAAATCTAATATTTAGAGTCTAATAGGACCATGTTAATTTTTTACCAAAATGACTAGAAAAAGTGATTAAAATTAATCACAGGAATTAAGGCAAAATTAAGCATAATTATGGACTAAACCTGAAAATTAATGGCTAAAATGACCTAGAAACATTGTTCAACATCCAATTTCTGTCCATATTTCGTACATAAACCTTCAAATTTTGATTTCTTTAGTTTGTTAATACTTTTCTTATCTTTTAGCATATGGACACTTAATTTCTCTCTAAAAATTACATGTGATCCCTTTTCCTTCTCTATAAAAGACCACCACCTCTACCCATTCCTCACACCTCTCAAGCCTATTAATATATAAGATGTAGTACCTATATTTCATCAAAACAATCCTCACATGGAACTTGAATCCTATATTTTGTATGAAACCATTTCACGAATCTTTTTGGCACAAACCAAAATGAGTTACACAATTATGTGGTAATGTCTTCTCTCAAGCTTGTTTCCTTTATTTTCATTATCGACCCAACCTAATCTCTTTATTCAATTAAGGTGTAACAAAAACAGTATCCTCCATTTACTAGGATGATTTTATGCAATTTTCATGGCCTAATCTTACAACACACCTCCATCTAATGGATGTTGAACATACTATTTCTGTGTGTGGAAAACTACCACCTCATGAAACAATGATTGTTCATTTCTCCTTTACCCCCAAATCATGGTGGCCATTATGATGAAAAATCTATTTATATAGGTTTTATAGTATATCTAATATGTATTTAATATTTTTATTCCTTTTAGAACACACATATCTTTACTTTCTATTTTGTGTTAGTACGATAAAATCATTTGAGGTAGTGTGGACCACCACCCCATCAAAGCAATGTGATTCGTTCACTCACAACATGGAATGTAATAAGGATAGGTATAATGAAACAATATGATATGTATTATATATTAAGGATACAAGACAAATGATATATACACACACAAACATATATATATATATATATATATATATACATTCGTCCTTTATTTACTTTCTTTCAATACAACAATAAAACAGAAATATCGTTAATTTGTACGTACGACTTACCGTCTCCATGAATTGTGTTTTCCAATTCATAATTAAATATGCTATAAATTATTATAATATTAATTTAATGGATATAATTAATATATATACCATGGTCTACATTCTGGAATCATGATATGAGTATAAGGACCAATGATATAACAAATTAAAGCGCATGCGAAGAACAAAGCCAATATTTCCCAAAGTGAAAACATAACAAAGGATCATTAACAAGAAGGTAATATAAGTTCATAATAAATTCATATATGGTATTATGTATAAGGATGTGTTATTTTAAACTATTTATAATGAAATAATATTTATTATATAGGAGACATTTATGATTACAGAGTGAGTCTAAACATAAGGTTATGGGATTTCATCTAACTTTTAATTTCTATGACATACAAGATATGTTTTCCACTGTTTCCTTTTGTGTGGTGTATGTAATGACCAGGATTGTGTTTTTTGTATCTTTTAATTAAAATTCTTGGTATTCAAATTACCATTTGATGATCCTTCATCCATTGAGTTTAACATTCAATAGATATCAAATTAATAAAATAGTTTGGTCTCAATTTTCCTTCCTTGAGACTGATGTTTTGTTATGAACCTAAATTATTATTCGAGGTGTATAAAATTCCATGTTACATGTTATAACATGAATATTCTTATTTTCATTATATTTTATGCTTAATTTAATTTCTTTTTTTTAATCGAGTTTATGATCCCAGGTTACCGAGTTATAAGACTTTATTGAGACAATCTCATCACTTTCTGAGATTTCTTATGTTATTTCTTCCCCTAATAAGAACTTATGATCCATATCTCAATAATATTCATTATTTTCCTTCTAATATTTTATTTAATGATATAATTTTTATAAATACCATATTATACTCTTGAGAATATAATATTTTTATGAATTTTTTTTAAAAAACCCCATCTTTACCCTTTATTCAGTTGGAAATCTATGTTTTATAAAAATGGATTCAAATAATATTATACCATTATACTATAATCTTTCAATGAAATTTTTATCCTTTTTTATTTTACCAATCTATTCAAGGGAATCTTTTTGATTCTTTTATAATAAATAATTCCTTCTAGCCTTTTTACCATCCAAAAGAAATGTTATGTTTTAATTCATATGACATGTACGGATTTACCCATAGTCATTCTTGTGAATATTCCTTTTCATTTTTAAAAAGATAATATTTCAGAAATTTGTATAAAAGTAATTTTCAAGGAAAATTATTTTCAAAATGGTTTCAAGTCTTCTTTATATTTTTTCATGGTATTTTATAATGAAATTATTTTTTAAATGGTTTTATGTGTTAACAAGATTTTTTAAAATAAGAAATGATATTTTCATCAAGAAACATTTTTTAAAGACATTTAAAAACTATTTTCTATATAATATTTAATACTTAGATTTTATTCATGCCCTTTTCTTGTAAATGATAAAAATGTTCCATTTATGTCCTTTCAATAAAGTGGTAATGCTTAATGTCATGGTCTTAATGAAACCCGTTTCTCATTCACGGTATATATGTTTATGAAATCTGTTTCACATTCACGGGTTATGATTCAATGAAATAGTTATGAGACCTATATCTTTTCCATAGGTTATGATGTGATAAAATATCAATAATACCCACTTCATTTTAGCGATTATGATTTAATTTTTATAAGACCTATATTTTTTATGTGTCACGGTATGATTAATGTTTTATTATCTTGTGGCACATGTGTGAATGATCTTACTATGCGATGGGTTGGACCTATATATTCCACCAATGAATTGTATAATGATATGTTTTATATGATCTCAAAGGTTACACAACTTGTAGTCTATTCCAGAAAAGAATGAGGGTGTAAGGGTTTCAGCCCAATCACAAAAAAATAGGGTGTATGGGTTGTAGCCCATACCCACAAATAAAGGGGATATATGGGTTATATCCCAAAACCAAAAATAAAAATGGTGTATGGGATGTATCCTAATTCAAAATGTAAGAGGGTACGTGGGTATTATCCCAAGACCAAAAACCAGAAGGTACCTGGGTTGTAACCCAAGCCCGAAAATAAAAAGGTACCTAGGATGTATCCCAAGCCTAAAATAAAAAGGGTACACAGGTTACATCCCATAGACAAAACAATATTGTACATGGGTTGTAACCCAATCCGAAAAGAAAGAGTGTACACAAGTTTTATCCCAAGCATGAAAACAAGAAGGTATGTGGGTTGTAGGCCAAGTATAAAATAAACTGTGTACACGGTATGCTATCTCAAGTCCGAAGTATGTACATGGGTCGTAGCACAAGACTAACATGTTATAAAGGTCTTGTTAGGTAGCCCTGACATAAAAGTTTATATTCATATATGTATGCCAAAAATCCTCTGTCTTATTCCATAGTTATTATTTCATGGCTCATGATGATGAATATTTATTTATGATTCATGTCTTATGAACTGCCATGCATCATCCCAAAACTCATTTTTATAAACATTGATAGGATGGTTATGATATCATAATGTTATGATCATTTTATCATACTAATATGTTCATGTTTATTAATAGATGTCTACATTGTTTACCCTTACTGAGCATATGAGCTCTCCCTTTTCTTATGTTTTTTTATTTCAATAGGCTATGAAGAATGGTTTTAGGTATAGGTAATAAGGGTGTGGATCCTAATGGAATATGTTTAATATCATTCACCCAAATAGAAGATTTTGTTCCTAAGTTTCCAAATACAATAAACTATTAGTGTCTTCTAACATGTATTTTTTTAATTTATAGAATAATCATCTAAAGAAGATGTAATATCCATGTATGTTTCTCTTGGGTCTCTATATATTGTCTCAAAGGAACGGTTTATTCTATCATTGGAAACTAGGATGAGAAAAAACTTACAGTTTTCTTTTGTTTCATTTCTTTGTATATGTCTAGAGATGTCTATAAGGATAAGTATATGGATCAGTTAATGTTTAGGAAAATGTCCTACAATTTTTGTGAAGGATATAGTGAGTGGTTCATAAGAAATAAATCACTATATGGATTCTATAACTATATGTGTCTCCGGCATAGATGTACCTAGGGGTAACAACCCCGATAAGATTCTTCGAGCTGGACTCTGGGTAAACTAGTACATGACAATGGTCCTTACTGAACACTTGGTTTGAAACTATTATGGGATATTCTTTTAGAATTAAAAAACTCATCATGAACCATCATGAAGGATTTAGATATGAGTTAGCTATTAATAACCTAGGATAAACCAAAGGTGAAATAGATTATAGAATGTTTCCTGATTTAGACATCCTATAAGTAATTATTTTCATGACTATGTGGTTTTTTAATATAATAAGTATTGATCACACTATTATTATAGATTTAATCAATGGAAGGAACCAGATAGAACTGTATTAATGATTAAAGTGGTAGAATATTTTCAAATGACCAGTCAAATGGGATGATCAGTGTAGAAAACGATATAGCGATTTTTCCAAATCATCCATCGTGGTATATTATTAACAATGTTATATTTGGGGACATTTATTATAGTTAAAATAAGAGAAAGATGTAATTTCATTTAAAGGGATATAGATGAAATAAGATTCATCTTCCTTCATGTAAAGAAGAAGGGATGAAGATCCCTGATGAATACCTCAAATAGAGGGGAATATTTTATTGGTGTGGGAAAATGGGTCATAGATTGATGATTTGTCAGTGAGTTTAATGTCTTATCTATGTATAACATGGGAATTACCCAACCTAAGGCCCTGAGCTAAGGATTTACTTCTAAACCATGTAAGGAATTATTCTATTCCAAACATTAATGTTGAAGGATTGAAGTATTTATGTATTTGGATTCCAGAATTAAAATTGCTGAATTATGTATCGAATGTTCAATTTATGATTTTGCTAATAATTTATAATAATATGTTGAATGATCAAAATGGTATAGAAATGTGATTTCATGGAGAGGTGATATTTTCATTAAAGGAGTTTAATCTTTAATTAATGACTAATTACAAGATAATGATGTTTGGATAAAGATATACTAGATATGAATAAGTAAATTGGATGGTACGGATTTCCCTAGAATTGATTATTGATGAAATGTTCTATGTCATCAAATATGAAGTTAACAAATTCTCAGATTTAAGATATGTATCCAGTAATCATTGGAATAAAGATGAATGCATGTTTTCCAAAATAATTTATGGTAATTCAGGTTCTTACAATGTATAAGGAGAATATATTATGAGGTTATTGTCATGTTTGTAATTTGACAACCAAGTGCTACTTTGGATTATACATGGAAATCAATATTAAGATAATTTCATAACCTTCATTCAAAAGCCTCATATTTCCCAATATGTAGGGGTTATGTGGTTTAGTTTACGTTAAGATTTATATTATTTTAGTAAGATTAAAGAGTTATATTCCATATAAGGATTTATGCATATTGGATAGCATGTTGAAAAATCCTTGTGTTAATGGAAACTAATGAAAATTGTAATGGAATATCATGGATCTCATGATATGTTAGTACATTAGGAATGAATAAAAAATCCCCTTCCTTCTTATAGAATTATTTTAAGTAGATAAATAAACAACAAGGGTGAAGATGTCATGAAATCATGCAACTATTTCCTTTTATGAAAATTATTTAACATTAAGAAAAATGATCATTAAGAAACAAATGTTGTTCTAGTACCATCGTTTATTATGAACCATATAGTCCCTTACATCCTCACAAATTTATGAATTTCTGATTTTTATCTTTATCCTGAACTTGACCTCTACCACTTTACATCATAACATTATAGATATATTTTTCTTTCATATCCATGTTTTCACTCTCCACCAATGTTATTCCATGTCGAAACCTAGTTATATGTTACTTTGGATAACTGGTATGGTTCCAAATGTCCCATTTTAAGGGATTTTTTTGAATAATTGTTTTTTGATGTGGGTTTCTATGAATGAAACTTCTTAGTATTTAAACATTGAAAACCTAGATGAATTTCGAGGGCGAAATTCATTTGATGGGGGGGTGGAATGTAACTCCCTGAGATTTTAAGAATTATTTTTTCAAATTAATTTAAATTTTCAATATTTTTCATTTCACATGACATTGGAAATATATATATATATATATAAAGACACTAATTATAACATTCCTTTCACACTCAATACCAACATGGCTTTTGCAACATGCAGTACCAACTTGGCTCGCACTCCAACTGACACCGACATGGCGAATGATGCACACAATACTAAGTTTCTATGAAAAAATCTATTTATTTTTTTTAATTATTTATATAAGATAATTATAAAATATTATTTAGTATTAACTAGTTTTCAAATATTTTTTTAATATAAATAAATCATATTGATAACGAATGATAATATTTTTAGTAATGTCCTTTTATATTAAAAATATTATTTTCTTGAATGAGTCACATTTAGAAATAAAATTAATTTTAGAAAGATTTAGAAACTGAATTAGATAATATAAAAATCTTCTTTTTAATTCAGAATATCTAACTTATCTTTGGATGAATTTTTGGGATTTTTATGGGAAATTTCATTTTTTTAGAATAGTGAAAAATATTTCTTCTTATTTAAAAACATCTTTTTTATAATTAATTATTAATTATAAATGATATTATAAATATTTTTTTAAGGTAAAAATAGATGAATATTACATATATTAATAAAATTTAATTCAGTATGATCAACTTCACATTGAAACCTAATGTAAAATCATATCAAACTTTTTAACTTTATCCTACATTAATACCCAGTTATTTCATCACGTTTGTAGAATTATCACTAATCTTAATTTTTCTACTTATGAGATTATAAATACTAAAATAAAACTTACACAATATTATTAAATAAAATATTTATAAATGTTTGGCAAAAATAATTAGTAAAAGTGATTAAAATTATTCACAACAATTATGGCCAAATTAAGATTAATTAGGGACTAAACTATAAAATTAAGGGCCCAAATGACCTAGAAATTTTTCCAACACCGATTTTATTTCAATAGGTCATTAATAAACCTTAAAATATTAATTTTTGTTGGTTTGGTAGGACCTTTTTATGTAGTAACAAGTGTAAACATAATTTGATTCTAAAAGTTCGATGTGGGTCCTTTTACTTCCCGTTAAAAGGCCACCAACTCTACCCATTCCAGACACCTCTCAAGCCTTTATGTTTGGCCAATCCTAGACCAAATATCCTCCAAAAAATCTTATATTTTTTCAAAAATATTCACATTGGGATGAAACCCTCTTAAGTAATCATTTTCGCACAAACCAAATTGAGTTACCTGATTAAGAGGTAACATCTTCTCTCAAGATCCTTTCCATTATTTTCCTTCTCCACACCCAACACTATATTTATTCCCTTATTTGTGTGAAACCCCCTATATTATATATATACTAAGATGTTTTACCCAATGGTCCTGACCTACACTTACACACACCTCAATCTAATGGATGTTGAATATATTGTTTCTGTGTACGATGAACTACTACCTCACGAAACTATGATTGTTCATTTCTCCTTTACCACTAATCATGGTGGAAATTATGATGAAAACTATGTTTATATATTTCATATATTATATTAAATATTTATTTTTTCTTCTTTATTCCTTTTACCACACACATCTCTTTAATTTCTATTTGGTGTTAACATGATAATCTTGTTTGAGGTACTGTGGACTCCTGCCCCCTCAATGCGACATGATTCATTCACACACCACATGGAATGTATTAAGGATGGGTTTAATGAACTTATATTATATATATGATATATTAATGCTAATGGAATAATTATATATATACGTACTTCATTTACATACATTCTTTGAATACGACATTAAAAATGGAAATAATGTTCATGTGTACATATGGATTACCGTCTCCATGAACGTTATATTTCATTTCATACATCTATGCGATATATATACATATAATATTAATATAATGGATATAACTAATATTAATACCATTATTAACATTCTATAATCATGATATATGTGTAAGTACAAGTGATATAACAAATTTAGATACATACGAAGAACAAATCCAATATTACCTAAAGTTAAAACATAACATAGAATCATTAACAAGAGGGTAATATAACATCATAATAAAACCATATATGTTATTATTAATCAAGACATGTTCATGTAAAATATTTATAATGAACTTATATTTATTTTTCTGAAAACATGTATGAGTATGGAGATATTCAAGACCCAAGGTAAGGGGATTTCATCTCACTTTTAATTTCTATGAGATTAAAGAAATGATCCCACTCTTTAATTTTGTGTGTTTTATGTACTGAAAATTAATGCATTACATATATATGTACCTAAAAGTTTGGGTATTTACATTCCCATTTTATGATACTAATTCCATGGGATTTATCTTTCAAAAGTTACCAAATTGGTAAATATTTTTGTCTCAATTTTCCTTCATTGAGATTCATGTTTTGATATGAACCTAAAATATTCTTCAAGGTGTATATAATTACATTTTACAATTTAGAACATTAATATACCTATTTTCATGATATATTAAGCTTCAGGAAATTTAATTTTTTACATGGATTGTATGATCCCAATTTACGGAGTTATACAAGTTTATTGAGACAATCTCGTCACTTTCTATGATTATTTATGTTATTACTTCCCTTGATGAAATATTATGATATACCATTTAATAATATTCATAATTATCCTTATCTTCTATTATTTAATGATATAAACATGTTTTTTTACCATATTAAGCTCTTCAATACATAATATAGTTAAGAAAGTGTTTTTGAGAAATCCTTCCATTACCGTTTATTCGGTTGGAAATCTATGTTTACTAAAAAATGTTCCTTGAATATTATACCATTATCCTATATTATTTGGTAGAAATTTTTACCCTTTTTTATTTTAGGAATCTTTTCAAGGTAATCTTCTTATCTTTTACTAAACAAGGCATTCCTTCAATCCTTTTTACCATGTAAAAGGAATGTTCATTATACTTTGTACGACATGTACGGATTTACCCACTGTGATGAATTTTCAGATTACCATTAATTTTTAAAATTATAATCTTAAATAAATTTTTTAAAAGTAATTATCAAGTAAAAATATTTTCAAAATGGTTTCAATTGTTCTTTATAATTTTTCATGGTATTTTCAAAGAAAATTTTTCTTAAATGTTTTTATATATAGAAAAGCCTTTTCCAAAGAAGAAAGGATATTTCCCCAAAGAAACGTTTTTGAATGATATTTCAAAACTATTTTCCATATAAGGTGAAATCAATATTTGTTACTCAAGACATGTTTTTTGAAATTCTCAAAAGGTACCATTCAAATCCATTCAAGGAATGGGTTATGATTAATGTTAGGGTCTTTGTGATATATGGTTCACTTTCACTTGTTATATGTTTATGAAATCAGTTAATCATTCATGGGTTATGATTCGATGAAATTGTTATGAAACATATAAATTTCTATAGGTTATGACATGATAAAATGATAATGATTCCCATTTCATTTTATGTTTTATGATTTGATGTTCATAAGACCTATATCTTTTAATGGGTCATCATATGATGAGAGTTTTATTATCTTTTTGAACATGAATGAATGATCTTACTATAAGATGGGAGGGACCTATATATCCCTCCAATTCATTGGGTAATGATAAGTACTATATGATCTCAAAGGGTACATGGGTAATATCCCAAGCCCGAAAAGAAAGAGGGAGTATGGGTTGTATCCCAAGCCCGAAATAGAAAGGGGGTTTAGGGGTTTTAGCTTAAGCCTGAAAAGAATGGGGTTGGATGGGTTATATCAAAATACTAAATGAAAGATGGATCACAGGAAGTATACCAATCCCAAAAACAAGAAGGTACATGGTTTGTAACCCGTTCCTAAAAGAAAGAGGGTACACAGGTTGCAACACAAGCCAGGAAACATGCAGGTGCAAGGGTTATAGCCCCAAGCCCAAAAGAATGAGGGTACAAGTGTTGCATCCCATGCTCCAAAAAAAGAATATATATGGGTTGTAGCCAAATTCTAAAATAAATTAGGTACATGGGTTTCTATCCCAAGCATGAAGTAGGTATATAGGTCATATACCAAGCCTTAAATGTTATAACTTCTTGGTAGGTATCCCAAAAATAAAAGTTTTTATTCTTATATGTATTCCACAAATCCTATGTCTTATTCCTTAGTTATGATTTCCTGGCTCATGATGTTTATTTTATTATGATTCATGTCTTATGAACTTCAATGATGTATCCCATAACTCATTTTCAGGACCTTTGGTATACAGGGAATGATCTCTTAATTTTACTATTGTGTTATCAAACTACTATGTTCATGTTTATGCTTACATGTCTCCATTGTTTATCCTTACAGAGCATCTATTCTCACCCCTTTGTTATGTTTCCTTTCTCAAAGTTATAATGAAATGTTTTAGATCTAAGTACTAATGGTGTAGATCAATATGGGAGATGTTTAAGATATTTCACTAGGATAGAATATACTGTTTCCATGTTTGCAAAGACACTAAACTATTACGGTCATATGGCATGTATTTTTGCAATGTACTAAATATTCATATAAAAAGATGTAATATCTATGAATGTTAATAGTAGGTCTCTATAGTTACCATTATTATATTTTCATTTCTACAACTTCGTGGAACTACGGAAATTAGCAGATCAATGACCTAATCTAACTGTTTTTAGGGAAAACCACCAACCTCCAAGACAATAAGGGAGATATTTTTCTATCACTACCTCTAATGTGGATCCTGACAATAATGTCGAGAAAGGGATTTAGTTATTCATTCCAGAATAGGGAATGTATTTTTTGATTTTGTTTCTACATATTCAATCATAACCTGAATTATTATTATAACCATTCAAACACAACCAAAAATAATGGAAGTCTAGCTATCGGTAAAAATAAAAAATTGGGAAATTATAGCTTCTGAAGTATGTGACTCCTCCCATGTAAATTGTGCGTGTTGAACATACCAATGAACCATTCTGTAATACCCCTTGGAATTTGATGAAATTCTAGGCGAGAATTAGCTCTCCATATATATATATTATATAAATTTCCAGGATAATGAATTCACTCTATGTATTATGAATCAAACCATTATTTAGTATAAGTGAAAAGAGGGTAATGAATCTACTTTAGAACCAACATCACAAGAATATATATTATTATCCTATGAGAACTGTATCTATCTTAAATTATTGAGTCTATGGAAAGAACTGTATTTGAATACATTCTTGTAGTGAAGTTATATATTGATGTCTTTATTGAGGAATTTCCTTATCTTACTCCAAGATGAGAGGTTGAATTTACAATTGAGAATATTCCAGGGGAATTTCTATTTTCCATGAATCGATATATATAATGGTTTCTGTAGAACATTTTGAGCTAATAAAATAACTATATGAGAATCAAAATAAAAGGTTCAAAATCCAAAGTGATTCACTATGGGGTGCACCATTCCTCTTTTTCAATTAGAATATGGTTCAATTCACCTTTACATTGACGATCGTGAGCTCAACCAGATCATGATAAAGAACAAGTATGATATTACCTAAATTAAAAATCTTTTCAATTAGAAACGCATAACATAATACTTATCAAAGATGGATTGATGGTTGCGATATTACAATTTTAGGGTGAATAGGGATGATTTCCCAAATTCTACTTTTTGTACAAGGTAGAGGCACTATGAGTTCATAGTAATGCCTTTCATAAACACTAATGTTCAGAAAATATTCATTGAATTGATGAATAGTGTCTATAGAGATTACCTATAAATAAAATTGGTAGTATTTATATATTATATTCTAATATACTCTAAAAACATGTAGGATCATTAGGAGCATCTAGCACTAATTTAAAGACCATATCAAAGGAGAAGAACTATTGTATGTACTAAAAAAGTGATTTATGGTTGAAGGAAGACTCATTATTGGGGAATATCCTCACAAGAATAGGTACAACTATGGACTCCTAAAAAAGATAATTTTAATGCTGGACGATGAAAACATCTATGATATATATCTGTTGTTTCCTTGGGTTATTTCTATATTATAGCTTAGTTTTGATAAATTTATCATGGTTGTCATTCCCTCTTACAATGATAACTCGGAAGGGAGTCTATTTTTCCAGAAATAATTATTGTGAAGAGAGCTTTATGGATTTGAAAAGGAGTCATAGAACTGTTCCAGTACTTACAATACCAAAAAGTAGAGAACATTTCATGGTATTCAGTGAATCTTAGTTAAACATTCACCAACAAAACTACCCAATGCATGATCTAGACTTGGGTGTAGTGATTTTCAATTTTAAAGTATGGTAACATTATCTATTTGGGGAGATGTGTAAAATATATACTGGTCACAAAGCCCTCAAGAATATATTCACAAATAAAGAGATGAATATGTGCTAATGAAGAAGTTCTGAGATGAATATGTGAGCTCAGGGAGTATGAAGAACATTGTGAATAGAGGAGCTGAGGAGAATTGAGAGTGGAGCATTGTGGTGGAATAAAGAGTTTAATGGCAATATTTCCCATTATGACAAGCATCGTGAATAGAAATTTTTTGTAAAACATCATAAAAAAGGATAATAACATCATAAAAGAGGGAGCATTACAAATTAGTGATGCATGGTTAGAAGGTTCTATAATATATGGAAATACCTATAAATATGATTCCCCTTCATAAATGCATCAACCCTTAATGAAGATCATAATTCTCCAGAATCGTGAAGGCGGTTTCAAAGGTGGTTCGCAAATGAGTTTCATGCGAAGAAGTTCACGATGTCTGTGATAGGCAACCAAATGCTCTGAGCATCGAAAAATTAAGGGATTTTGTGAATGATAGTATGATTCATGAAAGGAATGTGCTTCGCAAAGGATAGTTGATATTGGATAAAAAGTTCAGATTTTGAAGGCTAATTGAGCTTCATGAAATGAATGTGTCCTTCGTGAAGTCTTAGTGATCTTTTCAAAAGGTATGAGATTAGGGAAACTATTTTTGAGCTTTGAGAAATAGGAGCTTCTTAAATGATATGATAATTGAGAAGGTTGTTTAGAAGAAGTTTAAAGTACATCTATGGTATAGTGGTATTCATCTACAAGATGACAATGGAACTTCAATAGATTATCCATATACAACTTCTAATGTATTCATTAGATATAATGAATAGGACTATTAGTACATAAATGTTGTTTTAATCCCTTCCAAGAGATGTGATAAATGGAAGTGAGAGATGGTTATCCTTTCCATGGGCAGTGATCCAGATAAAGGGACATAGGGAGGGACGTTTGAGAATGTAGTGAGATGACCCTAAACCATGTAAATGTAGCGATCCTTGGTATAGATGAGATATAGCCCAGAACGCCATTCTTATTATTAATCCTTACTGGATTTGGTACAATCGGGACATTTATATTGTATGCAATGTGGATGTATCCCTTGAGGGTGAACCAAGTACAATATTTTGTGTCTTGTGTATGATTTAATTTTTGTTCATTCATTTCTATGGGAAATAGAGAGAATATTATTTTGTTTACAGGTGAAATAATATTTTAAGGCATTGTAGATTCAATCTATCAAGCCTGGATTAACCCCCAACCCTCTTAGAGTATTTAACATGGAAGGGATAACAATTTTTGTCAAAGGGAAAGGATCAATGTTAGTATTTCTCTCTCAGAAAAAGATAGAGAGGGTTTTAATCACAATTGTAATATGATATTTTATTGAAAAAATTTTCAATTATTGAAGAATTGGATGCAACACCACTTCATATCATTAGGAATTTATGTATTTAAAATATATATGAATGGAATATCATCCAATATAGAGAGTGTTTTTTTATCAGAATCTGATATAATGTAATTTGATGCTGATGTAAAATGAATCAATTATTTAGGGGAATCCCAATCAAATAAAATATAAATAAATGTGACTTTATGGAAATCTTCACATGTTATGTGAGAAACGTTTCTGAATATCTATAAGGGTGACTAAAATGTCAGAGAAGAAAAGTTACACATTTTATAGAACAAATATGAGAATCTAAAAATGTACCCTAATGAATCTATTGATATATTCATTGATTAGGTGAATGATTTCATGGAATACTTGCATGGTCTGAGAGATATTATTTTAGATATAACGATTTTCAAGCGTATCTAGATAAAACATGTACCTAGATTTAGTCCGAAGGATTTTATATTCTAAGATAATATAATAAAGGATATAACATTGGTTAACTTACACAATAATTTTGTTCCATATGAAATAAGAAATAATGAAAAAAAATGTTGTGGAAAAGGGGATGTCCAAAGAAGTGGAATTCAAGGACATAAAGAAGCTCTCTGTTAAGGATACTCATGAGGAAAACAATTTGAATGATTTCATATCCTTTCTCTATTCAAATATGCAAATAGGATGAATAATATTCAAAGGTAAACATCCACTTTTATGCTATCTTTGTGGAAAGATAGGTATTTTATAGAAATTTTTCCCTAGATGTTTTAAGATGATGATGAAGACAATAATGAAATTCCCTCGAAGATGTATTCAACCAATATAAAAGGTATGAGAAGTACATAGAGAAACTTCTTCAAAATAAGGAATCATCTATCAAAATAATATTATAGTTTAGAAGATTCTAAGGTTGAAGAGTTAGAGGACTACAAGAATCATGAATCAGATTTTACGGTGGCTCTTTTATGAAATTAACAATCAATGGAAGAAAGAGACGGTGGTGAGGGAGAAGTAGAAGGAAGAGTTGGCATTTAGGTTGAATTAGAATGTTCTCTTAAAGAGATATATGTTTGGGGAGAGATAAAGACAAATCCAATAAAAGTGGTTTATGATGAAAGCCTCTTTATACAGTAACATGAAGAAGAGAAGTCTAAGATAAAAGAAGAAATTGAAAAACTAATGTTTTAAACAATATAAATCTCACAAAAGATGGTTGTTTATGAACAAAAAATTGATGAAAAAAAGAGAGATTGATAGTTTGAATAACACTATAAAAGATCAAATAAAATTTCCTAAAGAGCATGAAGATGATGTTTTTAGTATTCCAAGAGAATTAAATTATTAAGAGAAACTCTTCATTCCTGTAAAGAAAGACACATAGGAAAATGAAAAGGGGAAAGTATAAATCAATGTTATAGAGAAGTAGAAAAAAGGAGTGTTAGGAATGTAAAATGATTATCATAATGCTACAGTTGGAATGGGTCTTTATCATAAAAATAAATTACTAATGGTTGAAGTTAGACCGCATGCTCCCACTGTGAGGTTGATGATTGATTAGTGTTAGAATCATAATTAGAAGGCTCAATGATCCCATGGGAGAACTAATTGTGCAATATTTCAATATAGAAATGCACCATGTAGTAGATTATATTGTTGTGAAAATTTGAGGAACTAAAAAAATATTTTCTATATAGAAAAGAGGTTTTGAAGGGAACTAGACCAATAGAGGTGGAAATAAAGTGTTCAATAATCGAGGATGTCATTTTATTGTCACTATTACATGTTTGAGAAATTCAGATACATGGAAATATATTCTTCATCAACAATGAAGATGAATGTTCCAAAGAAGACTAGATATCATCAAAAGCAGTAGAAAAATGTATCAACAAATTAGATAAAAATGGGAAATTGATTTGTAGCACTAGAAGCTGAATCTCTTCCATCAGATAATGAGGAAGATAATTATCATCAATCTATTTCTCATATGAATTCAAAAACATGGATAAAAAAGAAGAGATATACATGAATTGGTTGAACATATTGCAATCAAAGAATCATATCACCATGGAATATAGATCATTAATTGTGGATACACTTCTCAAATGACAGGATATAAATATATAGTGCTAGAAATTAGGTATGATAATGATGGAATCGTTGATTTGGTAATGATGAAGGCCTGATGATTTTTTTATCAGGAAAAACCCCATTTTTTGGGGAAGAGACATTAGATGTGATGATGTATTAATTGTTTAAGTTCTCAGTCACAATTTTCTCACTGTCTGTCAACTATTTGTCATGGGACATGCCATCATCTATTTAAGGAAATTATGTGACATCGAGGCTAAATATGGAATTGTTTCTTTGTATGGAAATCATATAAAAGGAAATCATTACCTTTTATGTGGGGAAAAAGATATTTTCTTTCTATCCAAATATGAAGAAAACAAGTTATGGAATATATTTATTCATTATATGAGAATAACCTCATTGAAATATTCTGAGAAATGTGACACTTCTCGAGGCCTCCCAAATTTATCATATGACCATACTCATATATGTAATTATATTCATCAAGTAAATATAATTCAATAGACATATAATGAAAAAGGCAAAAGTTCTACAAGTGTGGTTTTGTTGTTTCATATTGATGTGTGCAGGACTATTTCACCAAGAGAAATTGATGGGAGGAGATATTACATTATTTTCATTGATGATTTAAAGAGGTTTTCATGGTTATTTTTTATATCTCACAAGTCTAATGTGTTTTTTTGCATAAACAAATATCACTAGGAATATTAAAGGATTCTTTGAAAGAATATTTTGATGTTTCATATGGTTAATGAACAAAATTCACAACAACCTAATTGGAATATTATCTTGAGAAAAATGGGATAATGCCTCAAATTTAGTAGTAATAACTTCTCTAAAAATGGATGGGTTGAGAGGAGAAATCAGGTCATCGACAACATGGCCATAAAAATGGTTATCAAAAATGAGTTACTAAAGAAGTTATGGAAGGAAGCTATTTTGAAATTGGTCTACATGTCTAATAGCACTCTTTTTGTTTCGTAAAGAATAAAAGACTCCATGTGATATGTGGTATGGAATGAATCCAACACTAATGTTCTTTTGTATCTTCGGAGGTAAGTGTTTCATTCTCAGTAAAGATAAACATATGAAGTTTTAATCTCGTGGAGTTGATGTGACATTTCATGGATATTAAAAGAAAATAAAATCAAATAAATGTATCAATAAGAGGCTGGGAAAGGTAGTCCAATCCAACGATGTAATGATAGTGGGGAATTTGCAGAAACATCAGGAAATATATGATAAAACTCATAAAGATAATTATGAAGAGATAATAAGATAATGGGATGTTCTAGTTCCATAGGCAGATTCAATGATAGACTCATATGATGAGAAGGATGGTAATAAATCAGTGAATGCACATAGTCCTACTAGAAAAATTGGAATTGATAGATAAAACCTATTTGGTGAACAAGAAATGTGATTACAGACAAAGATTATAAAGACTCTATAACATGAATCATGCTTATAATTGGTAGAGACTAAATGTTTTGATGAAGTAGATGGACATGATAGTAGGGTTCATGATATAATTAATATAATGACCAAATTGACATGAATCAGACATGGTATATTGTTTTGAGGTCAATAAATAAGATTGTATTTGGGGCAAAATGGGTCTTTTATAATAATATGAATGAAGTCAGTGCATTGATTCAAAAAAATTCAAGACTAGTGTGCAGACGATACTCCTAGATAGAGGGTATTGATCATGATGAGACATTTTCACCTATTGTGATGGTAGAGACAATTAGATTATTCTTATAAATAGTAGTGAAAAGTAGGTTCAATGATTTCAAGTTGGAAATAAAATTAGCATTTCTGAATGGGGTTCTGGAAGAATATATGTAAATTGAGAAACCAGATGGTTGTCTAATTAATAAATATGATACCATAGTGTGTCATCTGAAGAAGTCCATATATGGGTTGAAGCAAGCACCACAAGCAGGGTATTCAAGGATTGATCATTTTATGAATAAATATGGTTTTCAGCATTGTGGATTTAATAAAAATATCTATGTTAGTAATGATATTAATAAATGTAAGATGGTGATGGTGCATTTATCTGACATAGTCTTCTGTAGATCAGATGAATCACAATGCATACATTTTTTCAAATTCATGAAAATTGAGTTTTAAATGTCAATGCTGGGTGAATTGATGTTTTCTTTAGTTTACAGATAACTCAAGGTAAGAATGGCCCATTAATTTCTAAGTTTAAATATTCCAAGGAGGTTTTGAGAAGATTAGGCAAGGATAATTAAAAGGATATGATGAATCCAATGGCTACCAGGGTGAAACAATTGCAGGATATTGAAGGAAAATATGTTAATCTCACCAAATATAGGTTGCTCATTAGAGTCCTATTATACATGACAACGACTTGGCTATATATTGTTTTTTTCACATGTCAAGTAACATGGTATTAAATAAATACAAATGAAATCTATATTCTTGAATTAAAGTAATAATTAAATATTCAAGGGATTGGTTGATTATATTTTGATTTATAATTATAAATCTCAACAGTAGTTATTAGGATATATAGGTGTAGCCTGGGCCGGTGTTTTAGATGATAGAAAATCAACATCGGGTGGTAAATTCTATATTTGTGGTTTATGTATTTAATGTCTAAGAACAAAATAAGATTAAATTTATTTAAGAACCATGTAATAGGAATATATTGTTGTTACTGATGTGTGCACACAATTATTGTAGAAGATGAAACAACATGATGATAAGGGAGTAGAAGTGAAGTCTTGGATTAGAATCTATAGTAATAATTCAAGTTCTATAAGTCTTAGTATAAATACATTTCATCACTCAAGGACTAAGAATATTGAAATAATGTGTCATTATTTTGAGGACATGGTGGTGGAAGGGATTGTGAAGTTGGATTATGTTCCTATAGAAGAACAGGTTGTGGACATTCTGACAATGGCCTTACCTAAAGAAGAATTTAAACGACATCGACTAGCTTTTGGAGTTCTGTCGAATCACCACACATGAGAATGTGTGGGTGTCAGTCCCACAATCCCTGAGGTATGGAGTTCATTTTCTAATGTACTGATATTTTTTCTTTATCCTATTAAATAATATAATTATGTGACCTTCTAGATCATTGATAAAGGGGGAGAAATAGTGGCTATCAACAGGGATAAAATGACTTAAAAAATGTATGGTAGAAGCTATTTTTCGGATTAGTAAGATATGGGGAGTTAAAATTAAAAGGGGCAGTAGAGAGATAAGGTTATTTAATCTAATTATGCATGAAGAGATAAATAAAATGATATATATCATGAAAGCTTAGGTTCGTGGTTAAAGAAGATGTGTGGTTTTGGAATGGAATGAAGTGATTCATTTATCATATTTGCATTATATTTTTGTTTCTCTTGTCGATCATTGATCATGTGGTCTTAGAGTATGTGTTGAGTAAATTATTTATCACTATCCTAATAGAAATAATCTAATTATAAAAAAAGGAAGAATAAGGTTGATCGATGTATCAAAATGTAAAGAGTTGTCGACAAACGCAATGGGGCATATTTTTGAGAAAAAAAATACTTCATGGAATCCTCTCGGTGTTTTTGGGTGCATGTGTTTTTTGGAAAACTGGGTTTCAAAGGTATTTTGTGGAAATCTAGAGAATTTTTTGACTAGTCAGGTTGAAAAAGATCCATGATACAGGACTGGATTCCATGGAAGTTGTAAAAAAATCATTTTTACAAGGTGATTCCATTTCCTAGTGTTTTCCAAATTATTCATGCCCAAATTTTCTAGTTATGCTAGCATCATGAAAAGTGGATTTATTTGAAGGTCATATAAATAAATGGAAAAGATATGAATTTAGAGAATAATGATACTCATGAACGTGGTTTCAAAAAGGCATGAATATCATGAGAATGAACTCAATGAGTATGAAGAGCAGCGTGAATGGAGAAGGTGAGGATAATTAAAAGTGAATCATTGTAGCGGTTTAAGGAGTTTTTACTATGATCTCCATGATTATGAAAAGAATCGTGAATATAAAAATTAAATTGATACTCCCAAAAAAAAAGTGGTCATCTCATTTGAAGAGAGGGATCATTATGAAATTGTTATGACATGACCATAAAGAGTTGGAATTGTTGTAAACACCTATAAGATAGCCTCTACCCACTTCAGAAAAGTAGCGAGAGATAATGAATATCTTAAGGCACTTGAATCACGAAGGTGGTTTGAGAAGGTGGTTCATAAACTCGTTTTATGCGAAGAATTTTTCAACGGCTATGATATGAAACCAATTTTTCAATACATCATGAAAGAAAAATAATTCGTGAAGAAAAAGTAAGCTTCTTTAAAGGAATGATCTTCACGAAGGCTAGTTGAGCTTCAGGAAATAGGTTTGCTTCGTGAAGGCTATCTGACCTTTTCAAAAGGAAGGTGTTCTTCATGAAGGCTATGCGAGATTCTCAAATTGTAGGATCTTTGAAAAAGGCTATTTTTTCTTTGTTATATATACTCTTTGTGAAGGTAGTGTGCATCGAAAAAGTTGTTTAGAAGGCATTTATCAATACATTTGTGGTAAATTCATAGTCGTCTATTAGATTAAAGTGGAACATCAATAGAGAATCCATATACAACTGAGGGTGTATTCAATAGAGATAAATAAGGTACCCATAAGACCATGAATAGTGTTTGAATCCCTTCTAAGAGTAGTGGGAAAAGGAAGTGGAGGACAGTGATCCATTCCATCCACATTGATCTAGAAAAAATAAACATAGGGAGGGACCCTTGGGAAAGTGAAGAGATGACCATAAACCTTGTAAAGGAAGTGAACATGGGTATAGATGAGATCTATCCCATACTACCATTTTTCCAATTTGAATTACTGAATTTGGTACAATCAACACATTTATGTTGAATTCTACTTGTATTATACATGTGATATTGAACCATCTAAATTTATTTTTGTCTCATGCATGATTAAATTTCTTCTAATACATTACTTCAGGAATGATAGAGAATAGTTTATTGTTTAATGATGAAACAAGATCTAAAGGGTTGGTAGTATGAATATGTCATACCCTGACCCCCATTATGATATTTAACCTAGTTGGTATAACACCTTCCAAAATTGTTAGCTCAATTGTCCCTTCTGGAGAGGTTAAAGGATGCTCAAAAAGATGATATGGGAATTCAGAAGAAAGTGGAAACTAAAAGTGAGGGGAAATCCACTAAGTTCAATTTTAATGAAGGAGTTTTGAGATTTGAGTCATAACTATTTATACCATTAATTACTTTGTAAAATAAGTAATTTTTGGATAATGAACATAGTTGTATATTCTCTATTCACCCAGGAAGCAGAAATATGTATCGAGAACTATGAGAGCACAATTGGTTGACTATATGAAGAAGGAGAATACATAGCATACATCTTTGCAATATATATACATATAATATTAATATAATGGATATAACTGGTATAAATACCATTATCAACATTCTATAATCATGATATATGTGTAAGGACCAGTGATATAACAAATTAAGATACATGCGAAGAACAAATCCAATATTACCTAAAGTTAAAACTTAACATATAATCCTTAACAAGAGGCTAATATAATATTAAAATAAAACCATATATGTTATTATTCATCAAGATATGTTCATGTAAACTATTTATAATGAAAATGTATTTATTTTTCTGAAAACATGTATGAGTATGGAGATATTCAAGACCCAAGGTAAGGGGATTTCGTCTCACTTTTAATTTCTATGAGATCAAAGATATGTTCCCACTCTTTAATTTTGTGTGTTGTATGTACTGAAAATTAATGCATTACATATATCTATACCTAAAAGTTTGGGTATTTACATTCCCATTTTATGATACTTATTCCATGGGATTTATCTTTCAAAAGTTACCAAATTGGTAAATATTTTTGTCTCAATTTTCCTTCATTAAGATTCATGTTTTGATATGAACCTAAAATATTCTTCAAGGTGTATATAATTACATTTTACAAGTTAGAACATTAATATACCTCTTTTCATGATATATTAAGCTTCAGTTAATTTAATTTTTTACATGGATTTTATGATCCCAATTTACGGAGTTATACAAGTTTATTGAGACAATCTCATCGCTTTCTATGGTTGTTTATGTTATTACTTCACTTGATGAAATATTATGATATATCATTTAATAATATTCATAAATTTCCTTATCTTCTATTATTTCATGATATAAACATGTTTTTTACCATATTAAGATCTTCAATACATAATATAGTTAAGAAAGTGTTTTTGAGAAAGCCCGCCATTACCGTTTATTCGGACGGAAATCTATGTTTACTAAAAAAAGGTTCGTTGAATATTATACCATTATCCTATATTATTTGGAAGAAATTTTTACCCTTTTTTTATTTTAGGAATCTTTTCAAGGTAGTCTTCTTATCTTTTACTAAACAAGGAATTCCATCAATCCTTTTTACCATGTAAAAGGAATGTTCATTATACATTGTACGACATGTACAGATTTACCCACTGTGATGAATTTTCAGATTAACTTTAATTTTTAAAATTATAATCTTTAATAAAATTTTTAAAAGTAATTATCAAGAAAAAATATTTTCAAAATGGTTTCAAGTGTTCTTTATAATTTTTCATGGTATTTTCAAAGAAAATTATTCTTAAATGTTTTTATGTATAGAAAATCCTTTTCCAAAGAAGAAAGGATATTTCCCCAAAGAAACATTTTTGAATGATATTTCAAAACTATTTTCCATATAAGGTGAAATTGATATTTGTTACTCAAGACATGTTTTTTGAAATTCGCAAATGGTTCCATTCAAATCCATTCTAGGAATGGGTTATGATTAATGTTAGGGTCTTTATGATACATGGTTCAAATTCACTTGTTATATGTTTATGAAATCAGTTAATCATTCGTGGGATGTGATTCGATGAAATTTTTATTAAACATATCAATTTCCATAGGTTATGACATGAAAAAATGATAATGATTCCCATTTCATTTTATGGTTTATGATTTGATGTTCATAAGACCTATATCTTTTAATGGGTCATGATATGATGAATGTTTTATTATCTTTATGAACATGTATTAATGATCTTACTATAATATGGGAGGGACCTATATATCCCTCCAATTCATTGGGTAATGATAAGTACTATATGAGCTCAAAGGGTACATGGGTAATATCCCAAGCCCGAAAAGAAAGAGGGAGTATGGGTTGTATCCCAAGCCTGAAATAGAAAGGGGTTTAGGGGTTTTAGCTTACTCCTGAAAAGAAAGAGGGTGGATGGGTTATATCAAAATACTAAAAGAAAGATGGATCACAGGAAGTATACCAATCCCAAAAACAAGAAGGTACATGGTTTGTAACCCATGCCTAAAAGAAAGAGGGTACACGGGTTGCAACCCAAGACTAAAAACATGCAGGTGTAAGGGTTATCGCCCCAAGCCTAAAAGAATGAGTGTACGAGTGCTTCATCCCATGCTCCAAAAAAAGAAGATATATGGGTTGTAGCCAAATTCTAAAACAAATTAGGTACATGGTTTCTATCCCAATCTTGAAGTAGGTATATAGGTCATATACCAAGCCTTAAATGTTCTAACGTCTTGTTAGGTATCCCAAAAATAAAAGTTTTTATTCTTATATGTATTCCACAAATCCTATGTCTTATTCCTTAGTTATGATTTCCTAGCTCATGATGTTTATTTTATTATAATTCATGTCTTATGAACTTCGATGATTTATCCCATAACTCATGTTCAGGACCTTTGGTATACAGGGTATGATCTCTTAATTTTACCATTGTGTTATCAAACTACTATGTTCATGTTTATGCTTACATGTCTCCATTGTTTAGCCTTACAGAGCATCTATTCTCACCCCTTTGTTATGTTTCCTTTCTCAAAGTTATAATGAAATGTTTTAGTTCGAAGTACTAAAGGTGTAGATCGGTATTGGAGATGTTTAAGATATTTCACTAGGATATAATATATTGTTTCCATGTTTGCAAAGACACTAAACTATTATGGTCATAAGGAATGTATTTTTGTAATGTACTAAGTATTCATATAAAAAGATGTAATATCTATGAATGTTAATAGAAGGTCGCTATAGTTACCATTATTGTATTTTTATTTCTACAACTTCATGGAACTAGGGAAATTAGCAAATCAATGACCTAATCTAGGTGTTTTTAGGGAAAACCAACAACCTCCAAGACAATAAGGGAGATATTTTTCCATCACTACCTCTAATGTGGATCCTGACAATGAAGTCGAGAAAGGTATTTAGTTATTCATTCAAGAATAGTGAATGTATTTTTTTATTCTGTTTCTACATATTCCATAATAACATGAATTATTATTATAACCATTCAAACACAAAAAAAAATAATGGAAGTCTAGCTATCGGTAAAAATAAAAAAATGGGAAATTATAACTTCTCAAGTATGTGACTCCTCCCATGTCAAATTGTGCATGTTGAACATCCCAAGGAACCATTCTGTAATACCTCATGGAATTTGATGAAATTCTATGCAAGAATTAGCTCTCCCTATATATTTATAATAGAAATTGCCAGGATAACGAATTCAATCTCTGTATTATGAATAAAACCATTATTTAGTTTAAGTGAAAGGAGGGTGATGAATCTACATTAGAACCAACATCACAAGAATGGATATTATTATCCAATGAGAACTGTATCATTCTTAAATGATTGAGTCTATGGAAAGAACCGTATTTGAATATATTCTTGTAGTAAAGGTATATGTTGATGTCTTTATTGAGGAATTTCTTTATCTTACTCCAAGATGAGAGGTTGAATTTACAATTGAGAATATACGAGGGGAATTTCTATTTTCCAAGAATCAATATATATAATGGTTTTTGTAGAAAATTATGACATAATGAAATAAATATATGAGAATAAAAATAAAAGGTTCAAAATCCAAAGTGATTAACTATGGGGTGCACCATACCTCTTTGACAATTAGAATATGGTTCAATTCACCTTAACATTGACTATAGTGAGATCAACAAGATCATGATAAAGAACAAGTATGATATTACCTTGATTAGAAATCTTTTCCATTAGAAATTCATAACACAATACTTATCAAAGATGGATCGATGGTTGGGATATTACAATTTTAGGGTGAATAGGGATGATTTCCCAAATTCTACTTTTTGAACAAGGTAGAGGCACTATGAGTTCATAGTAATGCCTTTCATACACACTAATGTTCAGAAAATATTCATTGAATTGATGAATAGAGTCTATATAGATTATCTAGAAAAAAATTGGTAGTATTTATATATTATATTCTAATATACTCTAAAATCATTTAGGATCATTAGGAGCATCTAGAACTAATTTAATGACCATATCCAAGGAGAAGTACTATTCTATGTACTAAAAAAGTTATTTATGGTTGAAGGAAGTCTTATTATTGGGGAATATCCTCACAAGAATAGGTACAACTATGGACTCCTAAAAAAGAATTTTAATGATGGATGATGATAACATCTATGATATATATCTGTTGATTCCTTGGGTTATTTCTGTATTATCACTTAGTTTTGATAAATTTATCATGGTTGTCAAAACCTCTTAGCAAGATAACTCGGTAGGGTGTCAATTTTTCCTGAAATAATTATTGTGAAGAGAACATCATGGATTTGAAAAGGAGTCTTAGAACTGTTCCAGTACTTACAATACCAAAAAGTGGAGAACATTTCATGGTATTCAGCGAATCTTAGTTAAACATTCACAAAAAGAACTACCCAATGCATGATCTAGACTTGGGTGCAGTGATTTTCAATTTGAAAGTATGGTAACATTATCTATTTGGGGAGATGTGTAAAATATATACTGGTCACAAAGCCCTCAAGAATATATTAACAAATGAAGAGACAAATATGTTCCAATGAAGATGTTTTGAGATGAATATGTGAGCTCAGGGAGTATAAAGAACATTGTGAATAGATGAGCTAAGGAGAATTGAGAGTGGAGAAGTGTGGTGGCATAAAGAGTTTATTGGTAATATTCGTGATTATAACAAGCATCGTGAATAGAACATTTTTGTAAAACATCATAAAAAAGGAGAATCACATCATAAAAGAGGGAGCATTACAAATTAGTGATGCATGGTCAGAAGGTTCTATAATATATGGAAATACCTATAAATATGATTCCCCTATATAAATGCAGCAACCTTTAATGGAGATCATAATTCTCTAGAATCGTGAAGGTGGTTCACAAATGAGTTTCATGCGAATAAGTTCACGAAGTATGTGATAGGAAACCAAATGCTCTGAGCATCGAAAAAGTAAGGGATTTTTTGAATGATAAGTATGATTCATGAAAGGAAAGTTCTTCGCAAAGGATAGTTGATATTGGAGATAAAGTTTAGATTTTGAAGGCTAATTGAGCTTCATGAAAGGAATGTGTCCTTCGTGAAGTCTTACTGATCTTTTCAAAAGGTAGGAGATTAGGGAAACTATTTTTGAGCTTTGAGAAATAGGAGCTTCTTAAATGATATGAGAATTGAGAAGGTTGTTTAGAAGAAATTAAAAGTACATCTATGGTATAGTGGTATTCATCTAAAAGATGACAACAGAACTTCAATAGATTATCCATATACAACATCTAATGTATTCATTAGATATAATGAATAGGACTATAAGTACATAAATTTTGTTTTAATCCCTTCCAAGAGATGTGATAAATGGAAGTGGAAGATGGTGATCCTTTCCATGGGCAGTGATCCAGATAAAGGGACATAGGGAGGGACCTTGTGAATGTAGTGAGATGACCCTAAACCATGGAAATGTAGCGATACTTGGTATAGATGAGATATAGCCCAGACCTCTATTCTTAGTATTAAGCCTTACTGGATTTGGTACAATCGGGACATTTATATTGTATGCTATGTGGATGTAGCCCTTGAGGGTTAAACAAGTACAAAATTTTGTGTCTTTTGTATGATTTAATTTTTGTTCATTCATTTCTATGGGAAATAGGGAGAATATTATTTTGTTTACAGGTGAAATAAGATTTTAAGGCATAGTAGATTGAATCTATCATGCCCGGATTTAACCCCAACCCTCTTAGAGTATTTAACTTGGTAGGGATAACTATTTGTGTCAAAGGGAAAGGATCAATGTTAGTATTTCTCTCTCAGAAAAAGATATATAGGGTTTTAATCACAATTTTAATATGATATTTTTTGAAACAACTTTCAATTATTAAAGAATTGGATGCAATACTACTTCGGATCATTAGGAATTTATGTATTTAAAATCTATATGCATGGAATATCATCCAATATAGAGAGTGTTTTTTTATCAGAATGTGATAGAATGTAATTTGATGCTGATGTAAAATGAATCAATTATTTAGGGGAAGCCCAATCAAATAATATATAAATAAATGTGATTTTATGGAAATCATCACATGTTATGTGAGAAACGTTTCTGAATATCTATAAGGGTCACTCAAATGTCAGAGAAGAAAAGTTACAAGTTTTATGGAACAAATATGAGGATCTAAAAATGTACCCTAATGAATCTATTGATACATTCATTGATTTGGTGAATGATGTCATGGAATACTTGCACGTTTTGAGAGATATTATTGAAGATATAATGATTTTCAAGCGTATCTAGATAAAAAATGCACCTAGATTTAGTCCGAAGGATTTTATATTCTAAGATAATATAATAAAGAATATAACATCGGTTAACTTACACAATAATTTTATTCCATATGAAATAAGAAATGATGAAAAAAATGATGTGGAAAAGGGGAAGTCCAAAGAAGTGGAATTCAAGGACATGAAGAAGCTCTCTGTTGAAGATACTCAGGAGGAAGACAATTGGAATGATGTCATGTCCTTTCTATATTCAAATATTCAAAGAGGATGAATAATGTTCAAAGGTAAACACCCACTTTCATTCTATCTAAGTGTAAAGATAGGTCTTTTGTAGAAAATTTTCCCTAGATGTTTTAAGATGATGATGAAGACAATAATGAAATTCCCTGGAAGAAGTATTCAACCAATATGAATGGTATGAGAAGTACATAGAGAAACTTCTTCCAAATAAGGAATCATCTATCAAAATAATATTATAGTTTAGAAGATTCTAAGGTTGAAGAGTTAGAGGACTATAAGAATCATGAATCAGATTTTACGGTGTCTCTTTTATGAAATTAACAAATAATGGATGAAAGAGACGGTGATGAGGGAGAAGTAGAAGGAAGTGTTGGCCTTCAGGTTGAATTAGAAAGCACTCTTAAAGTGATATATGTTTGGAGAGAGATAAAGACAAATCCAATAAAAGTGGTTTCTGATGAAAGCCTTTGTATACAGTAACATGAAGAAGATAAGTCTAAGATGAAAAAAGAAATTGAAAAACTAAAGTTTTAAACAATATAATTCTCACAAAAGATGGTCGATTACGAACAAAAAATTGAAGAAAAAAAGAGAGATTGATAGTTTGAATAACACTGTAAAAGATCAAATAAAATTTCTTGAAGAGAATGACGATGATGTTTTTAGTATTCCAACAGAATTAAATGATTAAGAGAAACTCTTCATTCCAGTAAAGCAAGACACATAGGAAAAAGAAAAGGGGAATGTATAAATCAATGTTATAGAGAAGTAGAAAAAATGAGTGTTAGGAAAGTAAAATGATTATCATAATGCTACAGTCGGTATGGGTCTTGATCATAAAAAGAAATTACTAA
This sequence comes from Viscum album, assembly GCA_963277665.1. Taxonomy (NCBI): domain Eukaryota; kingdom Viridiplantae; phylum Streptophyta; class Magnoliopsida; order Santalales; family Viscaceae; genus Viscum; species Viscum album. The sequence goes on along the minus strand of OY728129.1, from coordinate 404,133,941 downwards.
TGGTTGAAGTTAGACCGCATGCCCCCACTGTGAGGTTGATGATTTATTAGTGTATGAATCATAATTAGAAGACTCAATAATCCCATGGAAGAACTACTTGTGAAATATTTCTATATAGAAATCCACCATGCATTAGATTATAATATTGTGGAAATTTGAGGAACTAAAAAAATATTTTCTATATAGAAAATAGGTGTCGAAGGGAACTAGACCAATAGAGGTAGAAATAAAGTGTTCAATATTCCAGGATGTCATTTTATTGTCACTATTACATGTTTGAGAAATTCAAATATGTGGAAATATATTCTTCATCAACAATGAAGAAGAATGTGCCAAAGAAGAGTAGATCTCGTCAAAAGTAGTAGAAAAATGTATCATCAAATTAGCTTAAAATGGGAAATTGATTTGTAGCACTCGAAGCTGAAGTTATTCTATCAGATAATGAGGAAGATAATGATCATCAATTTGTTTCTCATATGAATTCAAAAACATGGATAAAAAGAAGAGATATACATGAATTGGTTGAACAGATTTCAATCAAAGAATCATCTCAACATGGAATATAGATCATTAATAGTGGATACACTTCTCAAATGATAGGATATAAATATATAGTGATAGAAATTAGGTATGATAATGAAGGTATCGTTGATTTGGTAATGATGAAGGCCTGATGATTTTTGGATCAGGAAAAACCCCATTTTTGGGGGAAGATACCTTAGATGTGATCATGTATTAATTGTTTAAGTTCTCAGTCACAATTTTCTCACTGTCTATCAACTATTTGTCGTGGGACATGCCATCATCTATAAAAGGAAATTATGTGACATCGAGGATAAATATGGAATTGATTCTTTGTATGGAAATCATATAAAAGGAAATCATTACCTTGTATGTGGGGAAAAAGATATTTTCTTTCTATCCAAATATGAAGAAAACAAGTTATGGAATAAATTTCTTCGTCATATGAGAAAAAACTCATTGAAAGATTTTGAGAAATGTGACACTTCTCTAGGCCTCCCTAATTTATCATATGATCATACTCATATATGTAATTATATTCATCAAGTTAATATAATTCAATAGACATATAATGAAAAAGACAAAAGTTCTATAGGTGTGGTTTTGTTGGTTCATATTGATTAGTGCAGGACTATTTCACCAAGAGAAATTGATGGGAGGAGATATTACATTCTCTTCATTGATGATTTCAATAGGTTTTCATGGTTATTTCTTATATCTCACAAGTCTAATGTGTTTGTTTTCATAAACAAATATCATTAGGAATATTAAAGGATTCTTTGAAAGAATATTTTGATGTTTCATATGGTTAATGGTACATAATTCACAAAAACCTAATAGGAATATTATCTTGAGAAAAATGCGATAATGCATCAAATTTAGTAGTAACAACTTCTCTAAAAATGGATGGGTTGAGAGGAGAAATCAGGTCATCGACAACATGGCCATAAAAATGGTTATCAAAAATGAGTTACCAAAAAAGTTATGGAAGGAAGCTATTTTGAAATTGGTCTACATGTCTAATAGTGCTCTTTTTGTTTCCTAAAGAATAAAAGACTCCATGTGATATGTGGTATGGAATGAATCCAACACTAATGTTCTTTTGTATCTTCGGAGGTAAGTGTTTCATTCTCAGTAAAGATAAACATATGATGTTTGAATCCCATGGAGTTGATGTGACATTTCATGGATATTAAAAAAAATAAAATCATATAAATGTATCAATAAGAGGCTTGGAAGGGTAGTTGAAACCAACGATGTAATGATAGTGGGGAATTTGTAGAAACATCAGGAAATATAGGATAAAACTCATAAAGATAGTGATGAAGAGATAATAAAATAATGGGATGTTCCAGTTCCATAGGCAGATTCAATGATAGACTCGTATGATGAGAAGGATGGTAATAAATAAGTGTATGTACATAGTCCTACTAGAAAATTTGGAATTGATAGAAAAAACCTATTTTGTGAACAAGAAATGTGATTACAAACAGAGAGTATAAAGACTCTATTAGAAGAATCATTCTTATAATTGGTAGAGACTAAATGTTTTGATGAAGTAAATGGATATGATAATAGGGTTCATGCTATAATTAATATAATGACCAAATTGACATGAATCAGACATGGTATATTGTTTTGAGGTCAATAAATAAGACTGTATTCAGGGGAAAATGGGTCTTTTATAATAATATGAATGAAGTCAGTGCATTGATTCAAAAAAATTCAAGAATAATGTGCAGAGGATACTCTTAGATAGAGGGTATTGATCATTATGAGACATTTTCACCTATTGTGATGGTAGAGACAATTAGATTATTCTTAGATATAGTAGTGAAAAGTAGGTTCTATGATTTCAAGTAGGAAATCAAATTATCATTTCTGAATGGGGTTCTGGAAGAATATGTGTAAATTTAGAAACCATATGGTTTTGTAACTAATAAATATGAGATCATAGTGTGTCATCTGAAGAAGTCCCTATATGGGTTGAAGCAAGCACCACAAGCATGGTATTCAAGGATTGATCATTTTATGAATAAATGTGGTTTTCATCATTCTGGATTTAAAAACAATATCTATGTTAGTAATGATATTAATAAATGTATGATGGTGATGGATCATGTATCTGACATAGTCTTCTGTGGATCAGATGAATCACAATGCATACATTTTTTCAAATTCATGAAAATTGAGTTTTAAATGTCAATGCTGGGAGAATTGATGTTTTCCTTGGGTTACAGATAACTCAAGGTATGAATGGCCCATTAATTTCTCAGTTTAAATATTCCAATGAGGTTTTGAGAAGATTAGGAATGGATAATTAAAAGGATATGATGAATCCAATGGCTACCACGGTAAAACAATTGCAGGATATTGAAGGAAAATAGGTTAATCTCACCAAATATAGGTTGCTCATTAGAGACCTATTGTACATGACATCGACTTGGCTAGATATTGTTTTTTTCACATGTCTAGTAGAATGGTATTAAATAAATACAAATGAAGTCAATATTCTTGAATTAAAAGTAATAATTAAATATTCAAGGGATTGGTGGATTATATTTTGATTTATAATTATAAATCTCAACAGTATTTATTAGGATATACAGATGTAGCTTGGGCCGGTGTTGTAGATGATAGAAAATCAACATCGGGTGGTAAATTCTATAATTGTGGTTTATGTATTTAATGTCTAAGAACAAAATAAGATTAAATTTATTTAAGAACCATGGAATAGGAATATATTGTTGTTACTGATGTGTGCACACAATTATTGTAGAAGATACAACAACTTGATGATAAGGGAGTAGAAGTGAAGTCTTGGGTTAGAATCTATAGTAATAATTCATGTTCTATAAGTCTTAGTATAAATACATTTCCTCACTCAAGGACTAAGAATTTTGAAATAATGTGTCATTATTTTGAGGACATGGTGGTGAAAGGGATTGTGAAGTTGGATTATGTTCCTATAAAATAACAGGTTGTGGACATTCTGACAATGGCCTTACCTAAAGAAGAATTTAAACGACATCGACTAGCTTTTGGAGTTCTGTCGAATCACCACACCTGAGATTGTGTGGGTGTTAATCCCACAATCCCTGAGGTATGGAGTTTATTTTCTAATGTACTTATATTTTTTCATTAACCTATTAAATAATACAATTATGTGACCTTCTGGATCATTGATAAAGGGGTAGAAATAGTGGTTATCAAAGGGGATAAAATGACTTAATAAATGTATGGTAGAAGCTATTTTGAGGATTAATAAGATATGGGGAGTTAAAATTAAAAGGGGCAGTAGAGAGATAAGGTTATTTAATATGAATATGCATGAAGAGATAAATAAAATGATATATATAATGACAGATTAGGTTCATGGTTAAAGAAGATGTGTGGTTTTGGAATGGAATGAAGTGATTCATTTATGAAATTTGCATTATATTTTTGTTTCTCTTATCGATCATTGATCATGTGGTCTTAGAGTATGTGTTGAGTAAATTATTTATCACTATCCTAATAGAAATAATCTAATTATAAAAAAATTGAAGAAGTTGTCTGATCGGTGTATCAAAATGTAAAGAGTTGTCGACAAACACAAGGGGGATATTTTTGAGAAAACAAATACCTCAAGGTATCCTCTCGGTGTTTTTGGGTGCATGTGTTTTTTGGAAAACTAGGTTTCAAAGGTATTTTGTGGAAATCCAGAGAGTTTTTTGACTAGTCAGGTTGAAAAAGATCCATGATACAGGACTGGATTCCATGGATGTTGTAAAAAAAAATTTTTACAAGGTTATTCCATTTCCTAGTGTTTTCCAAATTATTCATGCCCAAAATTTCTAGTTCTTCTAGCATCATGAAATGTGGATTTATTTGAAGGCCATATAAATAAATGGAAAAGTTATGAATTTAGAGAATAATGATACTCATGAAGGTGGTTTCAAAAAGGCGTGAATATATTGACGATGAACTCAATGAGTATGAAGAGAAGATTGAATGGAGAAGGTGATGATAATTAAAAGTGAAGCACTATAGAGGTATAAGGAGTTTTTACTATGATCTCCATGATTATGAAAAGAATCATGAATTTAAAAATTAAATTGATACTCGAAAAAAAAGTGGTCATCTCATTGGAAGAGAGGGATCATTATGAAATGGTTATGACATGACCATAAGGAGCTGGAATTGTTGTAAACAACTATAAGAAAGCCTATACCCCCTTCAGAAAAGTAGCGAGACATAATGAATATCTTAAGGCACTTGAATCACAACGGTGGTTTGAGAAGTTGGTTCATAAACTCGTTTTATGAGAAGAATTTTTCAACGGCTATGATACGAAACCAATTTTTCAATACATCATGAAAGAAAAATAATTCGTGAAGACAAAGTAAAATTCTTGAAAGGAATGATCTTCACGAAGGCTAGTTGAGCTTCAGGAAATAGGTTTGCTTCGTGAAAGCTATCTGACCTTTTCTAAAGGAAGGTGTTCTTCATGAAGGCTATGTGAGATTCGCAAATGGTAGGATCTTTGAAAAAGGCTATTTGTTCTTTGTTAAAGATACTCTTTGTGAAGGTAGTGTGCATCACAAAATTTGTTTAGAAGGCATTTACCAATACATTTGTGGTAAATTCATATTCATCTATTAGATTAAAGTGGAACATCAATGGAGAATCCATATACAACTGAGGGTGTATTCAATGGAGATAAATAAGGTACCCATAAGACCATGAATAGTGTTTGAATCCCTTCTAAGAGTAGTGGGAAAAGGAAGTGGAGGTCAGTGATCCATTCCATCTGCATTGATCCATAAAAATGACATAGGGAGGGACCCTTTGGAAAGTGAAGAGATGACCATAAACCTTGTAAAGGATGTGAACATGGGTATAGATGAGATCTATCCCGTACCACAATTGTTTCCAATTTTAATTACTGAATTTGGTACAATCAACACATTAATGTTGAATTCTACTTGTATTATACATGTGATATTGAACCATCTATTTTTTTTGTCTCGTTCATGATTAAATTTCTTCTAATACATTACTTCAAGAATGATAGAGAATAGTGTATTGTTTAATTATGAAACAAGATCTAAAGGGTTGGTAGTTTGAATCTGTCAAACCCTGATCCCCCGTTATGATATTTAACCTAGTTGGTATAACACCTTCCAAAATTGTTAGCTCAACTGTCCCTTCTGGAGTGGTTAAAGGATGCTCAAAAAGATGATATGGGAATTCAGAAGAAAGTGGAAACTATAAGTGAGGGGAAATCCACTGAGTTCAATATTAAGGAAGGAGATGTGAGATTTGAGTCATAACTATGTATACCATCAATTACTTTGTAAAATATGTAATTTTTGGACAATGAACATAGTTCTATTTTCTCTATTCACCCAGGAATCAGAAATATGTATCGAGAAGTATGAGAGCACAATTGGTGGACTATATGAAGAAGGAGAATACATAGCATACATCATGGTGCCTTGTATGGCAGTAAGTGATAGATTAAAGGTAAAATTCTAAAGCGATGATGAAAACAATACCCATTCTAACATGGAAATTGGAAAACACCACCATAGACTTTGTCACTGGACATCCGAAGACATATAGGGGAAAGAATGCTATATGTGTTGTTATGTATAGTCTTATTATGAAAACTCACTTTGTAAAAATTTGATAAGACTTCTCCCTAGGTCAAATTGAATAGATATAAATCATAGATTTCAAAATGTTTCATGGAGTACAACTATCTATTGTATTCAATTGGGATATGATATTCACCTCTACGTTCTAGAAGAATCTTCAACAGGTCCAAAAGACTAGGCTGAACTTCATCACAGGTTATCATGGCCAAACTGTTGTCCAATTTGTGAAGACTATCTAGTCACTTAAGGACATGTTGAGATCATGATCAATTGAATTCAATGGAGGACGGGATCAACATCTTTCTCTAGTTAAGTTATTTTACAATCATAGTTTCCACTCAATCGTCCAAATGGATCCCTGTGAAACCCTTTGCGGGAAGAGGTGTAAAAAACCTTCATGTTGGGATTATGTTTGGGAAAAAATTTATAGGTACTAAAATGTTAAAGTAAATGGTGGAAAAGGTTAAGACCATTCAGTATCACATCAAGGCTACTCATATTCAAAGTAAGAGAATTTCCAAAAATCATCGACGGGACAGAGAGTTTGATGTTGGAGACATGGTATTATTTCTTATATCTCTATGGATGAATGTGATTGTATTTGGAAAAAAGGTAAATCCTAGTCCAAGATACATCGGCCCTTTTGAGATCCATGATCTCATTGAATCGGTGACCTACCGGCATACACTCTAACCTAACCTATCTAAAGTAGATGATGTATTACATGTATCAATCTTGATAAATTACATACTAGACCACTCACATGTACACAATCCATTGGTGGTGCCATTATATAATGATCTCCCATAGGAGGTGTATTCTGTGAAGATCTTAGATCATAGGGAAAAAGTTCTATGAAATAAGACAATGCACCTTCATAATGTTATGTGGAGAAACCGAAATTTTGAATAAGCGACGTGGGAACTGGAGAAAGTGATAAAAATAATTATCCTAATTTTTTTAGTGTGGGAAATAAAAATATTGAGGGTGAAATGTGTTATCGGGGGAAGATTATAACGAACAGAATTGTTATAAATAAAATTTTCATTTTTATTTAATTAAATTTATTATTAGGTAATATGGTTGGAGAAAAAAAATTACTTCTTTTGTTATATTATAACCAATTGGATTTAAACTGTAACATTTCCATTGGTAATATATCTATTTTATAGTGATAAAATGATTAGTATAAATATATTCTTATAATAAATCCAATTGAAACAACAAAAGGAAGTGATGGCCTCATCAAGTTGGTTCATACCCTATAAATCCCATTTATTAGAGCTTCAATGGGAGATAGAATAACAATTATTTTACCTTAACCAAGACCAAGATGAGATCCAACAACTTCAGAATGAGTAAAACTATTAATGAGAGAAGTTCAATCTCAACAAGATCACGTACCAACCCATGTTGACTGAATCACCCCATGAAAATCCCACTATATCACACCTTAATTTTATGATATTTTCTGGTGTATTGAATGGGTAAATATCAAGACCATATCATTATGAGAATGAAAATTATTTTTTATAGAATGATGAATATAATTTCATCCAACTATGGTTACTTCATAAATGATTTTTAATTCAATATAATAAAACCCTAATAGTATATTGGGTAATATTCAAATTCAATTAGGGGACTTATTTTGATGAAATAAGTGATTTTTTAAATACATAAAATTTTAATAAAATATAATTATTAATTTTTTTTCAAATATAAATGAGCACATAATTTTTATAAAGTCAAATGTAATTTTTTAAGGGTTTAAAAACATTTATTATCTAAAAAATCTATCATTTCTCCATAACTGTCAATAACTATTTTAAAAGTGAAAATGAACATATTTAGAAAATTATTTACATAAATTTAATATTATTTTATCTTCATAATGTCTATGTTTAAAAAATGAATTTTTCAAAAAAAAATTGAGAAAGTCTGATTTCCTAAAAAAAATTATATACAGTCTAAAAATACATTCTGTATTATGACATAATAATGAACCAAAAGTGATGTGATAAATTCTACAATGGGTATCCATGAAAGAACTATGTTTACCTTAAAATAATGTAATTTTTGATTTATATAATTAATTTTATGAAACCCTTATGAATCTACCAAAACAGTAAATATATTTTACTATTTTAAAACCATTTTATTAAGAGTATGAATCACCTACACATAAGTAATTAATTTATTATGTTCGTTCCTTCACGTTATAAAATAAAAAGAACCACTCCAATTTGGTAGTAACCATAGGAAAAAATCATAGGGTGGTTTTTGTTTCTAGTTATTTTATTATCTAGAGTACTAAAGATAAATAATAGATAAAATTACCCTTTTACTTTAAAAACCCACTCAATATCCTTTTTCTCTTCACTAAAAATCCATGGAGAACATCTATAATATTCTATATACTCTCTAGAGTCATCCCACACCACCCAAAATCTCTTAAAAAGCCCCTCATAATAATTTATAGTGACACGCTCAACAAAAGGATTGCTCTCTTCTCATTTCCATTCAAGATCTTCTATTATATTATGTCTCATAAATTCAATTTGATTTTATTGGGATATGTTCTTCAATATTCCCTTGAATTTAAAATTAATTTATAAATTATGATATCCCCATTTCACTCTCATTAAGTCTCACATGATCCATTAGGTATACATGTTACCATGATGATTTATAGTTAGGATTCATTTATTTATTCAAGTTTCTTCATTAACTTATGCTTTCTATTTCTAATTTCTAATAATGGGATATTTTTTCCATATAACTATCACTTCACTTTTTATTTATATGTGTTGGTATTCCCACTTCTCTCTTATAAATCATTTTTTATGAATCATGAAGTGACACTATTATGCTTCAAAACATTAACCATAATTTTCCACACCAAAAGAATTGGGTAGAGAATATTATACCCAATTCTTATCAAGGGTGGTCACATTTAAGAACATTCATTTTTTTATTATGGAATTACATATATATATATATTTCTTGCACCTTGACCGTGGAATAAGTTATAATGATGAATGAATCCATGTTTTATTATCTATGTGGCACACATAGGCATGATAATTATATAAATATGATGGGTGAACCTCAAATTATATATCGCTCCAATGCATTGGGTAATTTATAGTATCATTAATTTCCATGTTGGGATAGGGTTTGAACCTGATTTATTTATGGTACTTTTCTCACCATGATGTCTTGGAAATTTATCCCAGACCTATGTTTATGGTGTAGTGCTTTAAGTTGTCACCACATTTACAATTGTATGATTATCATGCTATATCATGTCTCATTGTTCATGTTTATTATTAAAGATCTTTTCATGCCCCATTTATATGCATATTTTCTAATATGTATCACCTTATTCCATTTTTATTCCCTTACAGGTATTTATATCTCAAAACATTCTTATATTTGTCCCTATGATATGTCGTGAAGTCTTAAAATTCATGGAATGTTATAAGAATTTCAATGTAGTTACAGTAATTTTGTTGTATCCCATGTTCAAGATTTTATTCAATGTACCTAATTCCCAAAGACACTAGACTTCTCAATCTTTTAGTTTTTATTATGTGTACCTTTATGTAATAAATAATTAATTAATGCTTACTAAACAATATGGTTGTTATACTCTCATAATCTATGGGGGAGCGCACCCTGGTAACCCTATGGAGGCACCTTGTGTTAGAGGGGTGGTTCATCTGAGATGTCTTACGATTGATATTACACCTCATCCATGTAATAGAAAACCATAAATTATCTATTCATAATCAGGTTTCCACAGTGATTTGGAATCAACTTATACCAATATTATGCAGCTCCCACTCAAATAACCCATGTAGGGATGATGAAAACCATTGAGATAATAAGATATAAAGGGTATCCTATGGTGGAAGTCTCTATGGTGAGTCAATAGATTTACCTATTGGAACTCATCTCCTATATGTCCTCTATTTCACGTAGTAATATATATCAGTGACTAAACATATTAATTAATGTGATTTTTTTTGTGAATTTCTTGGAAGACAATGAGCCCAGTGACTATATGGGGATGGGGAATCTATAGGATTTATTTTGACCACTATTTCTTCTTATGAGGATTCAGTCATCCAAATCGGTCCAGTCCTAGTCTTAGGAGAGTAGGTGACTTTAGGTGTGTGTGGTGCTACGTGTGGGTTGAACTCAAGGCTAGAAGGGGAGAAGTAGATGAGAAGATGGAATTATGAGAGATGACCACCCCCAATGACATGGTTCCAATTCCCTCAAAGAGGATACAAGAGAAAGATCATGCTTCTTAACTTCTTAATGCTTTCTCAGAGTATGAGTCCACTATTCCTGAGGTGCTGGACAATTCTAACATTGACGCATCTTAATAAAAGCACATCATCTTGTGTCGGGAATGAAGATTCATTCATTTATTAATTAAAAAGTTCCCCAAACTACAACTGGTAAACCAGATAGGGTCTCTCTAACATTGATATTACAAATTATGTGCTGGGGGGGTGTATTATTGTGTCCCTCACGCCCTAGTTTGTCATTTCCTTGCTAAAAAAATGGGAGAGTGGACCCAACATCATGATGTTTTCTTGTGTCAAGATAAGCCTGAAAACATGAAAAAACATTGAGAAGTTTTCCATGAGATTCAAAACCCAGTGGATAATGAAAGAGAGTGTATTTCATTACATATAATTCATATGGAAATCATCGGGAAGCTGAGGGATCAATTAGAAGATGCTAAGAACCAAAAGAAGCAGAAAATTACTCAGATTGTTCATCTTAAGGTTGATTGGATCTGGGAATAGAAAAGAGATGATGAGCATCAGCCAGTATCCAATTTCAAGGAATCATATCTTGGGAAGAAGAGAAAAAATCAATGTGATCACAAACCAAAGGATGGTAGAGTTGATGCGCTCAGTCATTGGAGAAGAGATATAGGGGATCTTATTTTAGAATTCATGAGTCTCTAGTATTTGGGTGACCCATATTGTATTTATTTACTTTTAATTGAAACATTATGTTCATTAAAAAAATAATTTTTCTACTATAATTATCTTACTTCAATCATATTTTCAAGACAACAGACGATCAATCCATATGCTCTTGTGGATCATGCCGAGTGTGAGATATAATTGAAAACCACTTAATTGTTCACATTATATGATATTATCGGGTAACCTTCCCAAAATATGTGTCTTATACTATTTACTAATAATCTAGATTGTTCGTGATTAGAGAGGATATGTCTAGAAAATAGGCTTCTTTGGGAAGCCAACATTATTTTCCTAACATTATCTATTCTATGAAAGGGATAATTCCCAGGGTGTTGGAATATCTCCACAAAATGGGAACATTATGTGTGAATCAGAATACACAAATTTTGGAACATAATGGATGTGTCATAATAATATAGAAAAACTATTTACCATGTTTGAAACATAATTTTCATATCCATTATCCTGAAATGGGGACAAAAATGAAGGTTAATCACAGACAATGTTTGAAACATGGATCCTATCTCCAATTTTCATCCAATGTATTTAAGAGAATTGGCCAGAGAAGGTTAGTGAACCTAAGCATCATGAGACCATGCCATTATGGGGTACCTTCATACATGGAAGATTATGAGGATCTGAATAAGGGGCACACAAATCATGGGATTAGAGTGATTGAATGTTAGGCTGGATTCCAACACTCTTAGAATTACACAATTATAATTCAAAACACACTAGTGTAAGCGAATTTGTATGACCAATGTTAAAACCCATCGTATAGGGGTGTGTAACAAAAAATTCAGATTGATAGTAGATGATAAAAAAATTAGTATATAACCATCATCATGAAAGGATCATTAAGTGAGGTACTTAAATGCTTTTCAGTTTTACATCATGAAATTAAGGATGACGAACATGCAATTTCACCACATACAGTAAAGATGATGGATGGAATAGTTTTAATGTTGTGTGATTATAAAGATGCACAGAGTTTATGGTCATACATCCTGGACTCAGGTCCATAGTTTAAATTCATGTTGTATGGAATAAGGAATTTATATTGCAAAAATATTTTTTTATAGAGGAAATAATCCCAATTGTGAAGGATCACAAAAAGGCGTGTCTACCATACAATTATTAGGGAACAAACAAGAAGAATTCATATGTGATGTGGAATGAGACAAAACTGTTTTGAATGAGGCTTTAGCAGACCCAGTGCCACACCGCATATCCCAGTGAGGATCCTAGTTTATATTCATAGTGTATAGAATTAGAATCCCTCATGTGGCTCAACCACATCCACACCCACCCTACAAGAACTCCTAATACCATGTGATCCAAGATCTTTATGGGGAACAAGGAATGGAATATTGGGTTTAGTTGACATTTGGGATTTCACATTAGGGGTGACATCAAAATTGGAATCCTTCCATGACACAATAATGTAGAATGGAGGTAAGTAGATACACTCAAGGTGAGGATAGAGGCGTGCCTAGTGAGTAAGGGCTGACCATTGACCATTTTCAAAACATATAGACCATAACCATAAAAGTAAATTTTGTTGAGATAAAATTAAGGATCAACTATTGACCATATTCGAAACATAAGATCCTCAATTTTATTAGGAAAATCCATTACGGTGTTGTAACACCCCAAGATTTCATAATGTGTTATTTCTTCAAAATAATTCAATAACTTGCACTACAAGCAACACCGAGTTCAATTGCACCATGACTTACCAAAAAAAAAATCCATTAAAAGAGGTCATGAATAGCATTAACTACATTTTTTAACTTTATATAATCCTTATAATTTTAGAATCCATATTATGAGTTTCTTAGTCATAATGCAAGAACAGATTCATTTTCAGTATTGCACTTTTATCAAATTTTGATAGTGAAACCTTTTTAAATACAATATTTTAAACTTTTTGACTAAATGGAGACATCAAAAAATTTAAAATGAAACATCCCAAGCTTCCACGGTACGATTTCCTTTGAATAAAACAGAAGCGTGTGTTGTACGCAACGTCGAGTTTTAACACACACCACAACCGATCAAACTAGCCGTTATGAATAGTAATACCTACTTTTTGAAATTATATATATTTTATATTTGAAAATGGACTTCATTTTTGGATTCGGAATATCGAATTTAGCCTAAGGTGAAATTTTGGTACATTTCGGATAACTTTCATATTTTGATGAATAGTGAAAATTACTAAATTTTAATTAAAAACAACTTTTTTAATCAGAATAATTAATAGTGATAAATTATGAATTTGAGTGGTTTTAAAGTATATTTAGAATATATTTTTACCATTTAATATAATGTTGGTCATTGGACATAATTTTACAATTAAACCGAACATAAACAAGTGTCAATCTTTTGATAGTTATTATCTCTTAAAAACACGCTTTTTGTTTTAACAGCGGGAATTAATTTTAAATTAATTTCTGCCACTTCTGTGTTTTGAATTTAGAAAAATGGATTCCATATTTGGAATCAGGATGTTCAAATTGTGTAAATAGGTAACTTTTATTTTTAGACATTTTGAATAATTACTGCGGTAAATATTTTATTTACCATGGTTAAGGGTAAATCCGGTAAATAAGGGTTAAAAAATAATATTATAATAATACAAAATTACCCTAAAACGTGTCCTAACCTTATTGGGGGACACATACCCGACCATGGGCATCCTTGGGTCAATTTGGGGACCCCTTGGATCCACTTGTATGTGGTAGGGACACATTATATTAATAAAGTTAAAATAAAAATAAAAATGGCATAAGCTTACATCTTTTAGAAGAACAATTTTTACATAGGGTTATAAATGTTTGATTTTCGATTATAAATATTCATTAGAAAGCTAAAAATATTTCCTACATAATGATGTTTTATTTATAATTTTTAGACATTAAATAATTTATTTTATTTATGACACAATGATGATGCAGTAATTACTAAAATAGTAAAAAATTAACATAATTGATATTATAAATACCCAAATAAATATAATATGAAACTTTTAATGAATTACACTAATTTTCTAGGATAATATGATATATTAGGATTGATTTAATGGACTTTTTTCGAAGTAATCAATCTGTTATGAGTTTCACAAAAATCAACTATTGAATAGTGTCAAAATTGACATAAAAGAGTTCTTAAAACAAATATTATATTATTAATTGATATTAAATTCCTAAAAATCTAAGGTTCGGCCAAGAAACTTATATTATGATAGGTTAATCATTAATGGACCACGTGGGGGTCGCTTGGATGTATATAGTAAGTTTATTAACCATATTATATAAAAATACAAAGAGACATTGTAAAAGTGAAACTAATTAACTTAGAGTTAATACTTAAAGATAAGGTTAATATAAGTACCCAAACCTGTCTAAATTCTATTGGATGCGTTGTTTTCGACCTATCCCCACCTCATCCTTTGAATAGTCAACTTTGGAGCCTTTGGAAACCGAATATGAATTTATTATAAATTAATATTTCTAGCTTTTCCAAAAGTGCCCCTCACCCCTCTTATAAAAGGGCACTCCTCCTTCTCTTTTCCTCACACCTCTCAAGCCACTTGGCTCGTCCAAACTCTGCCCAACTAAGCTCCACAAATCCCTATCCTCCTCCTTGAAGCTTCCCCTTAGGCATAAATCATTTCAAGAAGTCCTTTGGTTCCAACCAAAGTGAGTTACCTAGATTAAAGGTAACGATTTCTCTTAAATTATTTTCATTTGTTTTGCTTCTCCAACCCCCAAACTCTTTTTATTTACTTTCTTTTATAACAACACCAGTATCTACAATATACTAGGATGTTGTTATAAGAAGGATTCAAACTACACATACACACAACTCCATCTAATGGATGATGAACATAATGTTTCTGTGGATGGCAAACTAACGCCTCACGAAACGATGATTGTTCAAATACATCTTACCACCTCTCATGGTGGCCATTATGATGGCACTGTAATTAAATATGAGATTAATGATATATATTTTATATATAAGCTTCTGTAATTCCATTTTATTTCATACCATTATTCGTTTCATGTTGTATATACATACGATAATTTCATTTGAGGAAGTGCGGACTACCGCCCCCTTAAAATGATATGACTCGTTCATACCACACATGGAACGTATAAAGGATGGTGTTAATGAACTTAAGTAACATATATAAAATATTATATTATACTGGAATGGTAATATACCTATGTATCATTTGGATTCGATTCTTTTAAAATAAAAAATTAAATGGAAGTAGCGTTCGTGCGTACGTACGGACTACCGTCTCCACGAACGCGATGAGATTCATTCTCCATCGTATCCATTAAAGTATAATTATCATTTAATGATTTAAAAATGATATTTAAGGACTTGATATCATTCTGGATATGAATAAGATACAACAACCATGGCTTATGTAACAAAACATATAACAGAAAATGAGTAAGTTAACTCCCGAAACGACGATAATACTAAGATATTATTATCAAATCAATATTAAAAGATCATATATGATATCATATTAATGTATATGATTCTTGTATAATTTAGTAACAATTATTTCACTATTATACAGGAGGTTAACCTACCCCAACCAAGGAAAAGAACAAGGTAAGGGTTATTTCACAATCTCTTCATTATCCGAGGTTGTTTATATGTAATAATCTACTGGGATCTCTTTATCATCCACATCCATGTTTCTTAAAAATGTATTTCAAAACATTTTTACTATTTACAAGAATATGGGTTAAAGTCATTTATACTTTTTTTTGACTTTTTATAAGAGGTTTATAAAGGAATCTTTCCGTCGTTTTCAAAACAAGGTCCTTTTTAACCTTTTCGACAGAATTGAGGTAAGAATGTTTTTTTTTAACTTATACGGCGGGTGCGGTTATTTTACGCCGTTATAAAATCTTCAAAGCTTTCCTTACAAGCTTATAAGAATATTTTCAAAGAAAATGTTTTATTTTATATGGATCTTAAATGATTTCAAAATAAAAGGAGACATTTCTTTAAAAAGAATTTTGATTTCATCTATGTCAACATCCTTTGATGGATTTTAAGATTATTTGAAGTTGATTTATTATGATACAAAACTTCTATATTGAATTAAAGGTTTTGTGATATGTTTGACTAAGGTTGTGCTATATTTATACCATTCATAGTTTATGGTGAAATTATTGACATTTCGTATGCTAGTTTTAATACGAATGTTTGTGTTATGTTTAAACCTTTTCATATGGGAATGCATTGGACTTAATAAGTGACGGGTGGAGCCCGCTATAGCTCCTCGATGCATCGGTAGGTCTCATGAGACAAACTAGTGTCTTGGCACAAGGCCTTGACAAAATCTTATTTGTAGTCTTGGCACGAGGCCTTGGCTATGTGGTTATGATAGTCTGGCATTATGCATTCCAACATTATGAAAGTGGTTATTTATTTTTGCATGTGATTATTCGATTAGTGGAATATCCATGTGAATAAGTAAATGGCATTATTTCATTTTATTTATGCCATACCATGTTGAAAGTTCATGTTTAAAAGGCTTTTGTTTTAGTTATACATTGCCTTAAATGTTTATTCTTATTGATGAAAGTTTCCGCTATATTGTTATCCTTACTGGGCATTTGAGCTCACCCCTTTTCTATGTTTTATTTTTCCCAGGAAGTGAAGATGTAAGTTATGAATGACCTGCAGGGATATTATGAGGGGATTGTAGTGTGGACTGTGGAAACATTATGTTGTTGTAGTAGTTTTTGATTTTATGATGTAATGTAAAACTTATGAATATATCTAGTGTTTCCAAGGCTACTAAACCAATCAGTCTTTCGAGATTTGATCTTTCTTGTGATCATGCCAATGTTACGAAGTAATGCACCGACTCTGGGTAGCTGGGGTCGGGGCGTTACAGTTGGTATCAGAGGAATTTTAGTACAAACCTTGGAAGCTAGATTTAGATAAACTCTGATTAGAGCACGTAGACCTAAGATTAACTTTGAGGATTAGTATAGAATAACTTCCTAGAATTTTGGTATTGTAGAGATATTGTGAGTTTTCCGAGCAATACATCCCTGTCTGGATACGAGCAGGTAGAGGCGGCTCTGGCACAGATGTACCTAGGGGTAAAACCCGAAAACACCGCTTTGAGCTAGACTCAAACGGGAACTGGTGCACGACAACGGGCCTTGCTGCACTCTTGGTTACGACACTCCCGGGGGATATGCTTAGGATAATTCTCATTTTCTTTACAAACCATTATGAAGGGTTAATGAGTATATACATCCTCAAAGGAGACATTTTTATGATTATGGATTATATCCATAAATAGTTCAATTTATGTTAAGTGTTTTATAAGTATGGGATTATGTATTTTGATTCATAAACTGATCTAGTGTATGCCATTGTTTTGAAATGGCGCCCAGTAGAAGGAATGAGACCTCCAGAAATGCACATGATCCAAAGAGAAGGAAGGATCATATCTTTCCTGGTCTTAAGCTAGAATTTATAAGAGAAATAGTCTCCCATGTATTATCATCATATGAAGAAATAATATCATGTGTTGATAAGATAAGTAAAGAGTTTACTGAGTCCTATGGCTTTGAAGGGAAGCAAGAGAAGAAAAGGATAGAAGAGAGAAAGATGGATAAAGGGAAGAGGGAAAAGAAGAATTTTCCCATATGTGGTAACTGTGGAAAGAAACACCCTGGAACTTGCCTGAAAGGAATGGGAGTTTGTTATAAGTGTGGAGGAAAAGGGCACAAAGTACATGACTGCAAGGGTAAGAAAATGGTTTCAAATGTACAATGCTTCATTTGCAAGGAGTTTGGACACTACGCGAACCTATGTCCTAGTCATCAGACTATTCCGCAAATGATGCTATTGGATAATAATCAAGTTATGATACTACCACAGATGAAGAGGAATGATTAGAGTTCTTATGTTGATTATGTCAATTGAGTGTTGTATCAACAATGTACTTGTTATAATAATTATGGAGTATATAAGGATTGTACTGCAGTACTATTTCATTAAGGACTTGAGATTGTGTGGAACAAAGAAAAGTGACTCAATAGTAGGATAAATTTTTGGAAAATATATGGTTGAGAGAATGAATAATCATAATATAGTTCTGATACTAAGGTAGTGATTTTGGAATAATATGTGATTGTTTTGGATAAATTATATTGGATATTCTTGACTACCTTGGAACTGATTAATGATTTGTATATTCCATCATTGTTGGGGTTTAAAACATTTTTTGATTAATGAAGTATATCCAGCATTCTATATGGAATAAGGGAGCATGAATGTAATCAATAAGGAATATGGTAATACATGATGAAGGTATTCATATGCTATTACGGGGTAAAAAGGTTCTACATTATGTTTACCTTACTTATAAATGTTGGACTGTGAGCATGGATAGAAGTATTTTGGATAGTTCTAGTTTGGATTATTTTGGATTTCCATAAAAGGACAACCCGGAGGTCGGGCGGCAACCCGTCGCGTCCGGCAAGGCTGCGAGACTTGAACCCACAACCGAAGGGCGACAAGGGTGTATCACCTACCACTGGCCCACGAGATGTCCTAGATTAAATAATGTAGTTTTTATTAAAAGATCTTGTAGATGAATTATAAATTCGTTTATTTTGGAACCCTATACGAATAGTGTAAATAGAATTTTTTTTTACATTCTATTATCTTTTAGAGTGAAAGATGAGTTTGTGGTAGAAATTTATTAATGGATAAAACTCTAATTATAAAGTAAGTATATCTCCTTATGATCTTAGCCAATCTCATAAATAAATTCCTCAATATTAAGAAAAACAACTTAGAACAAAAATGTTTTCCTAGATGGTACCTTAAATCATCACTAATTTATGGCTTTTGGATTGTTGGCCTTTTCATAGCCATGTTCTCTACCACTCTCCATCAGATAATTGATGGTTAGATTTTTCTTCCATATCCATATTTTCTTACATGGAACCCTAGTATGTGTTATTTTCGGTAATCTTCATACTTTCGACTCTTTATTTTAAATAGAGGCCTCGTTAATTCATTTTTCGATGTGGGATTTCAACTAAGATATTTTGAAACGTCAAAAATGTGTTATCCCAATACCCTATATTTTGTTGAACCGATGGTACTTCAAATCATCATAGATTGATGAGTTTAAGGACCTCAATTATACACTTGTTTGTGATTGATGACCTCAATCACTACCTATAAATATTTACGTTTTTCCTCTAATTATATATCTCTAATTGCCACCAATGTTCTCCTAATAGAGATCATAATTTGGTGGTGACCCTTTCATTTCTCTTTTCCTCATATTAAGACTAAATTTTAGTAACCCAATTTCCGATGTGGATTTTCCCACATATATATTATCTATTTTAAACCTTTTATTTTCGAAGAACAATTTCAAATTGCGAGGACGCAATTTATTGAAGGAGGGTAGAATGTAACACCCCAAGATTTCATAATGTGTTATTTCTTCAAAATAATTCAATAACTTGCACTACAAGCAACACCGAGTTCAATTGCACCATGACTTACCAAAAAAAAATCCATTAAAAGAGGTCATGAATAGCATTAACTACATTTTTTAACTTTATATAAACCTTATAATTTTAGAATCCATATTATGAGTTTCTTAGTCATAATGCAAGAACAGATTCATTTTCAGTATTGCACTTTTATCAAATTTTGATAGTGAAACCTTTTTAAATACAATATTTTAAACTTTTTGACTAAATGGAGACATCAAAAAATTTAAAATGAAACATCTCATGCTTCCACGGTACGATTTCCTTTGAATAAAACAGAAGCGTGTGTTGTACGCAACGTCGAGTTTTAACACACACCACAACCGATCAAACTAGCCGTTATGAATAGTAATACCTACTTTTTGAAATTATATATATTTTATATTTGAAAATGGACTTCATTTTTGGATTCGGAATATCGAATTTAGCCTAAGGTGAAATTTTGGTACATTTCGGATAACTTTCATATTTTGATGAATAGTGAAAATTACTAAATTTTAATTAAAAACAACTTTTTTAATCAGAATAATTAATAGTGATAAATTATGAATTTGAGTGGTTTTAAAGTATATTTAGAATATATTTTTACCATTTAATATAATGTTGGTCATTGGACATAATTTTACAATTAAACCAAACATAAACAAGTGTCAATCTTTTGGTAGTTATTATCTCTTAAAAACACGCTTTTTGTTTTAACAGCGGGAATTAATTTTAAATTAATTTCTGCCACTTCTGTGTTTTGAATTTAGAAAAATGGATTCCATATTTGGAATCAGGATGTTCAAATTGTGTAAATAGGTAACTTTTATTTTTAGACATTTTGAATAATTACTGCGGTAAATATTTTATTTACCATGGTTAAGGGTAAATCCGGTAAATAAGGGTTAAAAAATAATATTATAATAATACAAAATTACCCTAAAACGTGTCCTAACCTTATTGGGGGACTCATACCCGACCATGGGCATCCTTGGGTCAATTTGGGGACCCCTTGGATCCACTTGTATGTGGTAGGGACACATTATATTAATAAAGTTAAAATAAAAATAAAAATGGCATAAGCTTACATCTTTTAGAAGAACAATTTTTACATAGGGTTATAAATGTTGGATTTTCGATTATAAATATTAATTAGAAAGCTAAAAATATTTCCTACATAATGATGTTTTATTTATAATTTTTAGACATTAAATAATTTATTTTATTTATGACACAATGATGATGCAGTAATTACTAAAATAGTAAACAATTAACATAATTGATATTATAAATACCCAAATAAATATAATATGAAACTTTTAATGAATTACACTAATTTTCTAGGATAATATGATATATTAGGATTGATTTAATGGACTTTTTTCGAAGTAATCAATCTGTTATGAGTTTCACAAAAATCAACTATTGAATAGTGTCAAAATTGACATAAAAGAGTTCTTAAAACAAATATTATATTATTAATTGATATTAAATTCCTAAAAATCTAAGGTTCGGCCAAGAAACTTATATTATGATAGGTTAATCATTAATGGACCACTTGGGGGGTCGCTTGGATGTATATAGTAAGTTTATTAACCATATTATATAAAAATACAAAGAGACATTGTAAAAGTGAAACTAATTAACTTAGAGTTAATACTTAAAGATAAGGTTAATATAAGTACCCAAACCTGTCTAAATTCTATTGGATGAGTTGTTTTCGACCTATCCCCACCTCATCCTTTTAATAGTCAACTTTGGAGCCTTTGGAACCCGAATATGAATTTATTATAAATTAATATTTCTAGCTTTTCCAAAAGTGCCCCTCACCCCTCTTATAAAAGGGCACTCCTCCTTCTCTTTTCCTCACACCTCTCAAGCCACTTGGCTCGTCCAAAATCTGTCCAACTAAGCTCCACAAATCCCTATCCTCCTCCTTGAAGCTTCCCCTTAGGCATAAATCATTTCAAGAAGTCCTTTGGTTCCAACCAAAGTGAGTTACCTAGATTAAAGGTAACGATTTCTCTTAAATTATTTTCATTTGTTTTGCTTCTCCAACCCCCAAACTCTTTTTATTTCCTTTCTTTTATAACAACACCAGTATCTACAATATACTAGGATGTTGTTATAAGAAGGATTCAAACTATACATACACACAACTCCATCTAATGGATGATGGACATAATGTTTCTGTGGATGGCAAACTAACGCCTCACGAAACGATGATTGTTCAAATACATCTTACCACCTCTCATGGTGGCCATTATGATGGCACTGTAATTAAATATGAGATTAATGATATATATTTTATATATAAGCTTCTTTAATTCCATTTTATTTCAAACCATTATTCGTTTCATGTTGTATATACATACGATAATTTCATTTGAGGAAGTGCGGACTACCGCCCCCTTAAAATGATATGACTCGTTCATACCACACATGGAACGTATAAAGGATGGTGTTAATGAACTTAAGTAACATATATAAAATATTATATTATACTGGAATGGTAATATACCTATGTATCATTTGGATTCGATTCTTTTAAAATAAAAAATTAAATGGAAGTAGCGTTCGTGCGTACGTACGGACTACCGTCTCCACGAACGCGATGAGATTCATTCTCCATCGTATCCATTAAAGTATAATTATCATTTAATGATTTAAAAATGATATTTAAGGACTTGATATCATTCTGGATATGAATAAGATACAACAACCATGGCTTATGTAACAAAACATATAAAAGAAAATGAGTAAGTTAACTCCCGAAACGACGATAATACTAAGATATTATTATCAAATCAATATTAAAAGATCATATATGATATCAAATTAATGTATATGATTCTTGTATAATTTAGTAACAAATATTTCACTATTATACAGGAGGTTAACCTACCCCAACCAAGGAAAAGAACAAGGTAAGGGTTATTTCACAATCTCTTCATTATCCGAGGTTGTTTATATGTAATAATCTACTGGGATCTCTTTATCATCCACATCCATGTTTCGTAAAAATGTATTTCAAAACATTTTTACTATTTACAAGAATATGGGTTAAAGTCATTTATACTTTTTTTTGACTTTTTATAAGAGGTTTATAAAGGAATCTTTCCGCCGTTTTCAAAACAAGGTCCTTTTTAACCTTTTCGACAGAATTGAGGTAAGAATGTTTTTTTTAACTTATACGGCGGGTGCGGTTATTTTACGCCGTTATAAAATCTTCAAAGCTTTCCTTACAAGCTTATAAGAATATTTTCAAAGAAAATGTTTTATTTTATATGGATCTTAAATGATTTCAAAATAAAAGGAGACATTTCTTTAAAAAGAATTTTGATTTCATCTATGTCAACATCCTTTGATGGATTTTAAGATTATTTGAAGTTGATTTATTATGATACAAAACTTCTATATTGAATTAAAGGTTTTGTGATATGTTTGACTAAGGTTGTGCTATATTTATACCATTCATAGTTTATGGTGAAATTATTGACATTTCGTATGCTAGTTTTAATACGAATGTTTATGTTATGTTTAAATATTTCATATGGGAATGCATTGGACTTAATAAGTGACGGGTGGAGCCCGCTATAGCTCCTCGATGCATCGGTAGGTCTCATGAGACAAACTAGTGTCTTGGCACAAGGCCTTGACAAAATCTTATTTGTAGTCTTGGCACGAGGCCTTGGCTATGTGGTTATGATAGTCTGGCATTATGCATTCCAACATTATGAAAGTGGTTATTTATTTTTGCATGTGATTATTCGATTAGTGGAATATCCATGTGAATAAGTAAATGGCATTATTTCATTTTATTTATGCCATACCATGTTGAAAGTTCATGTTTAAAAGGCTTTTGTTTTAGTTATACATTGCCTTAAATGTTTATTCTTATTGATGAAAGTTTCCGCTATATTGTTATCCTTACTGGGCATTTGAGCTCACCCCTTTTCTATGTTTTATTTTTCCCAGGAAGTGAAGATGTAAGTTATGAATGACCTGCAGGGATACTATGAGGGGATTGTAGTGTGGACTGTGGAAACATTATGTTGTTGTAGTAGTTTTTGATTTTATGATGTAATGTAAAACTTATGAATATATCTAGTGTTTCCAAGGCTACTAAACCAATCGGTCATTCGAGATTTGATCTTTCTTGTGATCATGCCAATGTTACGAAGTAATGCACCGAATCTGGGTAGCTGGGGTCGGGGCGTTACAGTGTTGTCATTGATTAGGTGGTGATCCAAAAAAGGCATGAGACCATCACCATTAGAGGGTCCGTGTGGGTGTGAAAGATTGTGGAAATCTGAATAATAAAGAAATGTAGTGTTGAAAGGATGTATCATGGAGTGGGGATCGAACTCAATATGTTATGAAATTTTAAGGTCATACTGTGTGGACTATTGAAGACAGTTTAAATTCATGTTTCATGATCTATAAGCTCTCATTTTATGGTCATAGAACCCAGACCATAGTTCCATGCAGTTGTATGTTTGGATACTTAAAACTATAATAGATATGTTCATTATAATGGTATAGATGTGGTAAATAAGAGATAAAATCCTTCATGAATGAAGGAAAAAGGTGACCACATTCGACATGTATACCATATATGAACATATTGAACTGTAAATAGTTTAGGCTCATAGAGAATAGACCATATTAAAGGCCAACGGGCCAAAGGATCGAAAAAAAATTTGGCTGCTACCAAAGAAGAAACGGTAGGGCATCAGTACATATCGCGAGAGGACTGGAATCAAGATATGGAGAGTTATGAAATAGAGTGTTATAAAATTTCCACAATGATAATGGATATCCACTCTATTGAGGGAACTAAGTCCTCCCATGATCATCATTAGGCATCCTAAAATCATTTACGACACTGTTTCATTTTAACATCATTTGTTCAGGGAAATTTATCTTAGTTTAATGTCATAAGGTTCAGTCCATATGGGGTAGTATCTCAAATGGACTTGTATAGTGCATCATCTTGAGAAATATTATTTGGATGAGGAACAAAATAGGCTCATCACCACACAACACATTCATTATGAGCCTTTAATATATTTTACTATCATGATGATTAGACATAGCATGAATTTTAAGGTCATGGAGTTTAGTCCTAGGTGTGGATACTCTCAAAAGTGGGTATATGTGGCATGAAAAAGTAAAAAATCTGGCCTAAATGAAGGCTTATGAGGCCTGTTGATACACAACTTTTTTCTGAGGATGCTTTTGGGATTGGCCATGTAGTCATCTATATGGTGAGAATGTAAGGAATGTCGAATTCGGAGAATCCAAAGGGGATTTTTTTCCATAAATGGGTCCGAAAGGGCGAAAACAAAGGGTTTCCTAATTTTCGACTCGGGCCAAAGAAAACGTTTCTGGGTGTCACCACATATTCCATAAGGATGGGAATCCAACCACATGTAGTTCGGAAATCTCATTCAGTTCAACTTCATGCGGTAAGGATGCAGGTGAATCAATGTCAAAGAGGGAGAATGTTTTTTCTATAACCAATATTGATGATATGGTCATCACCATGTGTCCCATGAGGGGGGGATTAAGAAACATCTTGTTCTTGAAATTGGATCTCTCTTCATAGGTCTAACATATACACAGGGATAGATGCATTTTTTTTGTTTTTTTGTTTTTCTTTTTTAGTGCCTAGATCAGGATGAAAAACATGAGCATCACTATGTATCCTGTGTAGATTGGAATCAAACCATAATAAATTCATGAAATGTGGTATGGTAGATGACTAGGTCCAAAATTGATTCCCTCTTATGAAAAAATATGATGATGTTGTTCCATTTTTTTTGCATGTCTAGGATGGTGATGTCACAGTATAAGGTCGTGTGTTTAGACTTGTATGTTCTGTTTAAAATCATGTTGTAAGAATGCTAGTCTCTATGTAGATTATCACCATGTGGTTAGTATAATGATTTTAATGTATTTTATCATCATGAAACTAGGATGTTTTGGGGAGAGGTGTCACAACGGGTATTTGTATTGTGTGAAAACTATAACCCAATGGCAATGAAGACCATAGAGGCCCATACCACCCCACACATTCCTACGAAAAACAGACCCCAAACAAAGAGTAATTATTTTTTGGACTTGGTATCCCATTTTAACATTGTGTTACAGGAATGTTGGGTACATACATTTAATGTCAATAAGAATGGACCATCAATGCTATTTATTTTAGTGTCTTGCAGATAGGACACTAATTCTATGTAATTTAAATTTTTATAGCTTAGATTTTATGGTTCTTTGTTTATGGTTATAAAATTTAAACTATTGGTTCTTATTTTAAGGTTGTAAAATTTGTACCATTGGTTCTTCATTTAATCTCATGGAATTTTTAACTGAAGTTATTAGTTTCTGATAATAAAATTTTGTCCATAGGTTATTAGTTTAAGATCATAGAATTTTTACCTTCTGTTATTATTTTATGCTCAGAGAATTCAGACCATTGGTTATTAGATTAAGGTCATAGAATTCAGACTGTTTTAGTTCATATTTCATGAAATGTACTACTTGAGAAATATGGAATTGGTTATAGTAGTGGTGTGCTACCAATCCCCACTGACCAATGAGTATGAACCTTTGGGATATAACATGTGAATGATGTACAATAATTCCCTCATAGATTCCAATTTTGGGGACTTCCTTCTAGGTATCACTAGTGTTTGGAGAGTCAATATTATATCACCTTGGTTGAATGAGTGGAGGTGAACCTTTTTATTTTATTACCTATCTATCTTTTTCTGGTGCCTCTCTAGAATATGCAATGCCTGGAGCCCATTATCGTCAAGGGATTCCAATACATCTAGATGGCTTCTTCTATCTTTTCTGATATCCTCATATCATAGATAGCTTTCCAGAGTTATTGTTGCAGAATCATGATGGGAAGGAATACCTATGGTCCATACACTAGGGAATATAGGGTCCCCTTCATGGAATATTTAGTCATCGTTTGATAATCCCATAGGGTTTTGGAGACCTTTTCTGGTAAATTTTTTTTATTTTGTCCAAAAATATTCTACAAAATGTTTGATATAATTTATTTAAATGACTAAATATGTCAATTTGATTGTGAGTTGTAGCAAGAAGTATGGTTGGAAATATTTTTTACATGGAATACAACATATTAATCTCATCATCCTGAAAGTTGGTTTTATTGTCAGTGGGACTGGCATGAGGGACACTAAAATGATAAATGATGTTGGGGTCATGAATTCAATAACCGATTGTGCCTTGAACACATTGATAGTAATTAATTATGCCAACTTGGAAATGAAATATGTCTCGGTTAGAATGAACCTATATTGACGAGCTGTTTCTGGTGGATATGGTTCCATGCAATCAGATACCTAGACTGAATAGGGCCAAGAGTACATTTTAGTATGAAGAGACTTTGTAGGATGATGAATAAATTTCGCATGGATCTCACATGCATAGAACCTCTTGGTGAACTCGATATAGTCATGGACCATTGTGGGCCAAAAGTAGCCTAGCCTTAAAATCATGTGGGAGATCTTCATCCCTTTATGATGATCTCCATAGAAAATCACATGAACATCTTGTATAACCTTGCGTGAATCATCCCCTTGAATGTAAAAGATATTAATAATATCAATCCCATGTAAGTAGTGAGTTTTCTAAGGGGTTTGATCACTTTGGAAGAAGAAATGCACTACACGCCAACAGATTTGCTCAAGTTCGGTTCAACATGGCTGTAGATTTCTATAGTCGAGTTACTCTTGAAAATATTCGTCCAATCAATTTTTTATTCGACCATGGTTTGATCCATGGGACCTGATGTGGATGAAAAAGTAGTCAACTAGTATACTTACTAGTTTTCTTCATCATCTAACCCGATTGAGTAAATAAATCAACGATTTGTCACATGATTGAATAGTTCATCCAAGTCTCACTCTATAAGAGAGTCATCTAGACTATCCACGGAATCTGTAGGACTATTATGTGATCGGCGAACATGAGTTACCTAAATATGATAAGGGAAATCGTCCATCAGTTTGAGAGTGAGCTTTAGTAAGGGAATGAGTTCTTCCATCCTAAAAAAACAGTCAATGTTGGTTTGATTGATAAATAACATGGATTCTCCAATTATGTGAAAATGGGGAACATCAACATCAGTATTCAATTTGAGGTGAGTAATGAGAGTCTATTACTCCGGCTCACTGTTGTTGAATCCCTTTGATAGTAGGAAATAATATTGTAGGACAGCCTATATTGGGGTGATGAATAATACCCATGAGCCCACTCTATTGAGTTTGAGAATATTGAGCCTTATACCGATTTGACTCTTGGATGAACTATTAAAATGAGTCTTCCAACATGGCATAGCCTAATACATTGAGAGGATGGCCTAATATGGGATGTGAATATTGAGGGACTACTCTACTGGGGTCGGATGGGCAGCCATGAAATCTTCCAATTCTTGAACATTGATGGATTTTTGAGGAATGAACAGAATGTTGACCTTCTAAATGATATCTACCCATAATTTTCGTCATCCTTTCAATATCAGGTGATTCAGGATATACTTTTGCAGATTTACATGGGTCCGCAGCTTTATCTCATGATGCTACATGTAGTGTCACATCATTTGTATTGCGAAAACATGTGCGAGGAATCTCTTCTTGATTGAGATTATCTACACTCTATGTCGTGGATCTTATGATTGAGATTTTATAAACTATTCTATATCCTTTCATTGGTTTATAGGTGAGAAAGGCCCTGAAGTATCATTCTGAGGGGTCAAATAAAGGTCTAATGGATTCTCTATGACGGGTGATATCATAACTGGAGGCTATATCAGGTACAAATTGATCTCATAAAAATTATTCTAACAATAATAATCCCACTATTAGATTACATATTTCTTTATTATTCATAATAAGGGCATGAAATTGTTATCTATATTTGCGATGAATCGGTTTATGTAGGCTAAGTGGCCTTGAACTCCTCAGAGCTCCTGATGGTTTCTTGAAGGTGGAATTTGGATGATTGACTTGATGTTATCCAAGTTAATATCAACACCTCTATACTATAAAACAAAGTTGAGGAAGTTCCCAGAGGTAACACTAATGGCACACTTCAAAGGGTTCATATTTAGATGTTAGGAATATAGAAAGATGTAAACATTCTCATGATCTCTATGATGGTCTTGATGTAGGTAAGATTTGACCAAAAAGTTTCCATGTAGCGTTACACTAGTATCTTGAGGATCTGTTTAAAGATGTGGTGCATGGATCACTGATAAGTGGATGATCTATTCTTCAAACCTTTGGGAATTTCATAATAGAAGAAGGTTCCTTGCAGTTCTCTAAAGGTGGTAGACTCCTCATCCACGTGTTCCATCTGGATCTGAGTGTATCTTTTGTATCCATCCATGAAGAAATGATCAAGGAACCTGGTTGTGGTTTCGATCAACTTCTATATCACTGGATGAAGAAAACCATCCTTTGGGAATGATGATAGTTATCCAACTTGGGTACTGATTATTTTTGAAGAAGTTTTCATTTATTATCTTAATAACTTCATCCTAAAAAATGGAACAATTATAAGGATTCATTTTTCTGGGAGGATACTCGTTTTTGTGATGATTAACATGGAGGCCAAGATGGGGGACGGTGACATGAGGGTCTAGACCTAGCATTTCATCATATATCCAAGTGAATACATCATGATGATGCATCTAGAAATATATCTACTAATGATATTCCTCTGTATGAATGACTGAACTAATTTGGAATGGACTTAGATCAGTCTCAATGAAATGATTCACCTGAATCAACTCGTCAACACTATTGTAGATTCCTTCTTAAAATTTAAGATGAACATCTTCCAAATAATAATTTTTATATAATTTGGGGTCATCGGTGGGAGGAGATGGTTCATCCAAGCCTACTGATTCTAGAGGAACACTAGTACCCACTTGGGTGGATATAGAATCCTTATTGGGGGATCCATTCCCTATAAAATACATGGTGACAATAGTTGTTGATCATATTTCATCAGTCCTTAGATCGTAGGGCCCATGCTTGTTGTCAAAGCAGTTGTGGTGACTCAACCTGTCTCCGAGGAATATATTATGGTGTCATGGAATAGTTTCCATTGGAAAAACATCATGATACTTCACTGGGGTATGGTTTTTTCAGGATCACCTCATTCTATCATGTGTAGGAGTATGAGGTAATCCAATGATGTACCTTTTACTTGGGAACACATATCCCATTATTTTTATAAATGATGAAGTAGTGTCCAATGGTTGGAATTATGGCCTCCAATTAGTGAATTGGCAGGGTGGGGGCGTCATCCAAATATATTCACAGTTCAAACACACTTTTCATGTTCTCTACCTTGTTAGTGTGAACTTTCTTGTCCTTTATCTTGTAATAGACTACTTTCATGTAATGCGATTCATAAGATTTGACGGGAGGTGCATCACCTTGGAGTATGGATACTCAACTGCTGAGGGAGTACGTGAGGCATTGGTGGTAAGGGATGGTATCTTATACATGAACATAGCATCAAGGCCTACCCATCAATGTGTTTTTGGTGTTACCCTACAAGACGACCACGAATTCAATGTTTTATACCAAACCAAAGAATGAGAAACTCAAATGGATTTTGGAACATGGTCATTTCTTTTTTCGATCATAACCCTAAATCTTCATGTTAGAGGGACTTAGATCTTATTCATTAATCCCCAACATATATAGTGTTCGGTTTGGGATAATATTGATCCCATAAATAATGTCCACTAGAAATAGGAATACTTC
This sequence comes from Viscum album, assembly GCA_963277665.1. NCBI lineage: Eukaryota > Viridiplantae > Streptophyta > Magnoliopsida > Santalales > Viscaceae > Viscum > Viscum album. The sequence goes on along the minus strand of OY728129.1, from coordinate 404,103,381 downwards.
CACACCGTTCAATAATCCAGTGATGTATAGCATGTGGATGTACCCCTATACAAGAGATCATACACCTACTCTAGAGAATTAAACAATGTCTAGGAATTCATATCATTTGACTTCATCATAATAGAAGGTCCCTATGGCTTTCACCACTATTCCGAAATCAAAGTGTCTATTTAGGGTTTCATTAAGGCCCTGACGCGTATATTTGGACACGAATAATGAATTGATGATTGAGATATTTGAAGAAATAATAGTGAGGTTCTTCATCACATCGTACTTCCATTCAAAGAACACTATTCTACTCTCAGCAAGTTCTTATTTGGAAAGAGGAAGAATATGCATTGGTGGTTAAACTGATGGAGTTTGAATACTTCTGGAAATGTTCTACAACTCATTGGGTATCTAACCTAGTATCACTAATGTATGACTATCGAATGGATGGCTTTGGGCCACAGTTGAATGTGGCCAATCTTGATGAGGGCTCAATAGTTCTTCCTAGATGAGTAGTATGATCGGTGGTTGTAGTGAATCTGATAGGATGATCTGAGGGGTCTATTCCTACTAAGCTCTAAGTAGAATATATTTTTTAGTCTCGACATCATTATTGGATTTTCATAGAGTGTTTACCTGACCATTCCAATGATTCTATTCTCCTCAGATCCTTCTCTGATGATATCGACTAGAAGAAATTAGAATTTTTTCCTGACACTATTCATCATTGGGATCATTTAGGTATCCACCATTTCAATGGTATTATTAGAGGCATCTTCCTCACCATAATGAAAGGATTTTTCCAATGTTGGGAAGGCTCTTGGGGAAATTCCCATGTCATGTGGCTCGAAATTTCCAAGATTGCAGGATGGATTCAGAACTGGAGGGGGGATATTCTTTCCCTTTCCCCATCAACTACTACTCCTCTAAGACATGGAGGGATGAATCATGGAAATATAGGCGGTATCTAGAGTAGGAATACTGGATATAAGATATTTTTCCCAATTAAATCGCGAAAAAATGACACTATGGGTGTCAGAAACTCCTCTTCAAGACAACCATTCATCCTAATTCTTGGTTCCATGGATGGATACATGATTCTTTTCACCTTCACATTAACTGTCAATATTAGTAGAGAGAATTCCACCTATACAATGTCAATGACCAATTTGACTACACCATTTTTCACATGGTCCTAGATCTAATCCTCAAACACATAGCATTTCATGATGGTACATCTAAGGATTATGTGGTAAGGAAAGCGGTTATTATGATTAGTGAGATCGGCCTCAAGTGCCTTCGATCACTCAGACAGGTTCAGGATCTCATGTTCTAGTGAAATTTGAAAATAATTAGGGACTTGTGAATCCTTGAATGAGTAGGTTTTTTTCTTCATTATAGAATGGGAGTACTTGGATCCTCGTCCTAACTAGGGGATGTTTCATGACGGGTTTAAGAGCTACATTGTCTCATCTAGAAGGTGATTCAGGGTGGGGTGGTGCCTTCCTATTTTTTGATGGGATGTGATGAGATTATGGATAATCCCAGGGTTGTCTCACTCAGGGAGGCTATGTTGGGGGGGGGGGGCTGTGCTGGGAAATTCTCCACTGGTAACATCTATAGCGGCTCTAGAACATATACTTGTATATAGTGGCAGTCTTTTCCTTGGTGGTTTTATTTCCTGATCCATAAGAAGCAATGTAAATTTATTCATGGCTTGTTGAATGGATTATTCTAGTCATTGGGAATTCCCATAGAATCCAAAAATTCACCTAGGATGTTTGGATGGTTGAGTTAGGGGACTAGATCAGTCATGAAATTCCCCACACACATCCTCAAAAACCGATCTTGGGTAAGTGGAAAATCGAGTGAATTCATGAGTCCCTTCCACCAGGATAAAAAAATCTACGACAAACATGTCATGAATATTCTGGGACTTGAAGAGGTCATAAATACTTGTCTTGGCCTTCTTTATGATAAATTTGTAAATAACCATTATGTGACGGTCTTCCCAACCAGTGATTTATCCAATGGGTTTCTAGTTTTACCAGATTAATGTAGTCCCTAACAATTTCTAAAAAAACATCAGAGCTTGGAATATTCTTATTTTTTTGGATTCCTGAAATTGGGTCCACCCCTTGAGATGAAGTGGGCCAGATTTTTCATTTTTTTTCCCATTCCATTGAAGGGGATGAAGGTAGGATTACAAAAATCTAATGGTGATCACATATCATCCACCTACACCTGATATGTCTTTCCATATGGTGGTATTGACACATATATCATCTCAAGGGCTTCATGGAATGCAATGAGTGAAGTAATAAAGTCATCCTAGAGGGAGTTCTGGTCTTGATGAAGATTCCTAACAACCGATTCATTGATAGGCTCATCAACATAGTAGATCGGATCAATGGCTCGTGTAGTGGCATGATGAGTAGTAAATTGAGGAGGGACTACATATTGAGTGGCTTTATATAGGTCTCGATGAAGTTTATCTTGTTTTTAAGGAGGATTTGGTGACATGTAACATAGTTGTTTTCCAAAAACTATGATCTATACCCCTTTAGGATGCGTGGGATTTCTAGGATCAATTGGGAGATGCTGGATGAGAAGGACCTATGGGTTCCCCTACTACCCTAGAAGAAGAGGAACATGATCCTACTAAGGATTACAATTTTTAGGGTGCCTCTCTACTAGGTGCTCAGAAAGGATCTCATCAGTGAGACACTTCTACTCTACAATATTATTGATCAAGGTGACCACACTGAGATCGATCTTTTTCCTCTATGTATCATTAGGTGGATTATAATTCTTAGAGGTCATGATATAATATTTACTATTATTGGTGTGCCAATCAATCAAAAATGATGATGAGAGATCTCCCATTCCATGTTACTACCTTTTTAGACGAATGAGGACACCCTTAGGAGGGTCCACTTGGTATGATTCTACCCTAGTGGATGAGCCCTATTTCTCCGACACTACTTCAGTGTCATTTTCTTTTAGTTCCCTAAGATCATCTATATTAACAGAGACTATAACCAGATGAGTATCCTAAATATTATTGGGCATGCTAGGATGTCGTAGGATGGGACTAAAGTGGAGATAAATATACTACCACTAGCCCTAGATCATCACATGTGGGGATGACTCTAAAATAATTATATGGATCACTATGAAGCATTGAACGCATCGTTCTTGGATGGTTTGGTGGTAAATTAGTGACGTAAGATATAGAGCCACATGGAGTGTTGCCAACTTGACCATGTGAATCAGATGATCAATGAATATAAAATATTCCTAGATCATTAGTGTAACACCCCAGAATTTTATGAGAAATATTTTGTTTGTATGTTATATAAATCATAAAAGGAATGTTTCACTACACACAACACTATCTAGGCTTGCTTTACTTGCATCCACGGCCTTCCTCGATAGCTTGCGTCATACGCAATACCGAGTTTCACTAAACAAGGATATGCTATTAAATTATTATTAAAACTCGCCGTTATGAATATTAATAACCAATTTTTGAAATTTTGTAAATTTTATTTTTCAAAATGGACTTCATTTTTGGATTCGGAATATCAAAATTAGCTTAGGGTGAAATTTTGGTACTTTTCGGATAACTTTCATATTCTGATGAATAGTGAAAATTATTAAATTTTAATTAAAAACAACTATTTTAATAGAAATAATTAATAGTGATAAATTATTAATTTTAGTGGTTTTAAATTATATTTATAATATATTTTTACAATTTTATACAATTTTGTTCATTGGATGTAATTTCACATTTAAACCAGACATAAAAAAGTGTCAATCTTTTGATAGTTATTATGTCTTAAAAACAGGCTATTTGTCTTGACGACAGGAATTAATTTTTAAAATAGTTAATGTAACTGGTATGTTTTGAATTTGGTAAAATAAACATCATTTCTGAATTCATAATATCAAATATATCTTAGGCCTAATTTTTGGTATTTTTCTGGAAACATTCATTTTTTGATGAATAGTTAAACCACTAAGTGGTAGTTAAAAAACTGAATTTTTTCATAAAACATAATTTTACCACTTTTGTGAGTGGAATTTCAAAAAACCAAGAGACACAATTAATATCAAGGACTAAAATGTGGTTCAATGAGATGAAAATAATTTTTGGTGAATAGTAACATTTTACTTTTTTTTTACCACGGTTAAAAGTAAATAGGGTAGTTAAGGGTAGATATGATATTATTATTACCCTAACACATGCCCTAATTCTATTGGATAAGTTTAATTAGACCAAATTCAACCTTAGGAATAAAATATGACAATTTAGGCCCACTTGGATTAGATTAGGACATTTATTATCAATTTATTTAAAGAATGATTAATATAGTTAAAATCAAAGTATAATAACTAAAGAATTTTTAATATAGGGTTATAAATAAGATAAATTTGACTATAAATATTAAATAAAAAGCTTAAAATATTTCCTACATAATGGAATTTTATTTGTAATTTTTAGACTTAAATAAGTCAATTTATTTATGACACAATGATGATGCAGTAATTATCTTATTAATACAATATTGACATAATTGATGTTATAAATACCCAAATAAATGTAATTTGAGACTTTTTATGAATTAAAATAATTTGATATGTTAATATGACATGTTAGTATTGATTTCATTTAATGTTTTCGAACTAATCATTCTGTTATGATTTTCACAAAAATCAATTACCAAATATTGTCAAAATTGACATAAAATAGTTTTTAAAACAAATACTATATTATTAATTGTTATTTTATTTCTAAAAATCTAAGGCTCAGAACAATGACTTAGAAAAGGTTATATATATTAATAATAAACAACTTGGGGTACTTTTTCCTTGATATAGTACGTTTATTAACCTTATAGTGTAAGAAAACAAGAAGACACGGTAAAAGCTAAATTATCTAACTTAAAGTTAAATCTAAATGATAAGGTTAAAATTGAAACCTAAACTTGTATAAATTATATTGGATGAGCGTATTTCGACCCATACCCAGCTTATCCTAGAAATATATCAATTTGGAGCTATTAAAAACCGAATTTCACTTTATATTAAAACAATATTTTTAGTTATTCAAAAGGTGCCCCTCTCCTCCCTTATAAAACGGCACCTCCTCCCTCTCTTCCTCACACCACTTTGATCCTTCATTCTTGGCCAACCCCTGCCAATATCTCCTCTAAACTTCCTTATAAACATCCTATTGGTCCTGGTCTTCTTCAAAGACCAATTTTAGTGCCCTAATTGGAGGTCTCAAAGAGGGGCTTCAAAGAAGAGTTAATGACCATTACCGATTCTTTCATCTTTATTTCTACTTCCACTTCTTATTCTTTAGTTGATTCATTATTAAGTAATAACATCATTATCACTAATATAATGATATGTTATTATAAGTATGAAACAATCCTATTTCACCATCTATCGATCCTATAGAAAATGAATTCACCACACGTGCGTACGTACAGAATACCGTCTCCACGCCGTGGTGTAAACTATTTTCCACCACCACCTTACTCAGATGGGTATAATGGTGTAAATAATATCTATATATGATTATTGTAAAGTGATATTGATTCTTAAATGGTATACATACACTCCAATACAATTCCACGATCATGGGAATGATATCATCGCTCGTGCGTACGTATGGAATATCGTCTCCATGATGTGATGCGACTCATTATACATGATCTTCATTGCATAATGATTATATAAATCAATTTAGTGAATGAATATGATATATATTACACTAATACCATTCTGTAAATGAGGTATCTATAACCTAAAAAGAAAATAAGAATTTATTCGACAAAACGTGCATAAGAACAAAAAGTAATAAACACCCAAATTACAAGTAGTAATGAAATATTACTAATAAGATGCTAAGAATACGACCATATATGATATCATAAAAATATTTATGATTCTAGAATAAGTCAATAACATTATTTAAATCATTATACAGGAGGTTCGGACACTTACGATGCAAATCGGCCCTAAGGTAAGGGAAAATATAACAATCTCATTTTATCCGAGATTGTTTATACTTTGGTATTTACAAGGGTGTATTTTAACATCCACATCCATGTCTCCTCAATATGTAATATTTTTTGCATCCACCTATAATTGTTTAAATCCAATTTAACCCTTCGGAGAGTTTTTAGTAAAAGATATAAAAGGAATCTGTTGTCATTTTTCGTACGAGGTACTTCATGACTTTTCTGACAAAAGTACGGGAAAAATGTTTTTTTAACTTATACGGCATGAATGGATTTTTTAAAAAAATTATTTCCAAGAAGCTTACTTTAAAGGATTTCATGTTTATTTTTAATCAACTTGTTTTAGTTTAAAATTGTATGACATTTTAAGAAAGGAAAATGTTTTTGAAGTAGAAAAGATATTTTCTTCAAGAATGGAGTTCTAGTGTTTTATCAAAATAATTTTCCAGATAAGATAATATAGGGTTCTGTTTCTATCCCTATTATAACATTGATTTGATTATGTTGTGATGGAATTATTTTTATGAATTCCTTTATCTTATATGAATTGTTTTATGATGTCATGTTGTTTAAGAATCCCAATTTTATTACATGGGTTATGCAATGATGTATTATTTATGATTTTGTCGCACACATATGAATGGTATCATTATGATATGGGTGGGACCTATATCTAGATCCAATGTACTGGGTAAATATTTTACATCTCATGAGATAGACATGGCTAGAATGGCAGGTTAAACCGATTTAGTGAAACAGGACTAAAACGAGGAGTGACCTTGGTTCAGAAATGGAATTTTTCCACTAAGATAGTCTTGGAAATGAGTATTGACTAATAAGAAATGATTCTCTATGATTATGTGTGTATTCCACAATGTTTCATGTTTTAAGTTATGATAATTGGGATTTAATTTCACTACTATGATTTATCCCATGTTATGAAAATATGCTCTCTTATGCAGGTTAAGGTTTCTAAAATGTTATGTTCTTATGAATATGATGTGATTGATATTTCTTTTGTTTACCCTTACAGAGCATTTGAGATCACCCTTTGTATGTTTTCTTTCCCCAGGTCAGGAAGAAGGTTATTAAATAAGATATGCCAAAAGGGACTATAGATATGATGAAATAAATGGGAGACAGTGTAGACGCTTTATGAACGAGTTGTTTATGTTTACCAGTTTCTAAAGACACTATACCTATAAGGTCCTTTCCTGGTTTTGTTATAAGTTGTTATAAGTGTGCTTCAATTCTGAAGTAATAACAATGTATGTAATGTAAGGGTCGTTATGGTTGGTATCAGAGGAAAGGTATAGTCAACATTTGGAAACTAGGAAGTGAAAGCCTTAGTAAGAACCCTAAAGATAAGTCTAACCATAGAACACAATCCTAGTGTTTTAGAAATGGCCATGAACAACCTATGATAAGACCTTAAGAGTAATATTTTATTCTTGATTATGTGTTTTTTCTATTATAATTAGTGTTTCTCACACTATTCTTCTTGGTTTTAGTCAATGGCTGGAACCCGATGGAACCGTGTTAATGCGGAATGTGACGGGCAATGAGATGATTGTCCCCCTGAGCAACCAAACGTTATGGGAGTTGGAATGAAAAATCGTGTAGCCAGGCTCACACAACTTTCTCAAGCTATGAATCATGCAGGACATCCAAACGAGCAATGGAAGGAGCAATATTCTTCTGAATCTTTCATGAGGCAGCGTCCACCTTCTTTCAGCGGGTCTACTGATCCATTAGTTACTGAACAATGTATTAGTACTACTAAAAAGATATTTTCAGTTCATCAATGTTCTGAACATGATAAATTTATCCTAGTAGTGTATCGTTTGGAAGGAGATGCTAATCAATGGTGGAATCTCATTAAGAATATGAGGCAAAGGGTTGAAATTGATTCCATGGAATGGGACGAGTTCAAGAACTTATTTTTCAATAAGTACTTCCCTCGTATTCTCCGAACAAAGATGGAGAAAGAGTTTCTTGAACTGAAGCAAAACGATGATGAATCTGTTGGTACCTATGAAGAAACTTTTACAGGACTTCCAAGGTACGCTTCTGGTATTATTATCCAACCTGAGAGTAAGATCGATCGATTCTTTAGTGGAATAAAAACAAGTCTTCGAGGGGACTTAGCCATAAGGGACTTCAATAGCTATGAGGAAATCGTTAGATGTGCTCTCAAAGTTGAGATGGAGATTGGAGTAACCCATCAGTCATATGGGTTTGAAAAGAAGATGAAAATGGAATTCAAAGGAAAATATAAAGAGCACACTAAAAAGAAGACGAGCTTTCCCTTATGCTCTATGTGTGGAAAGAAACATGGAGGGAGTTGTCTTAAAGGGACAAGTAAATGTTTCAAATGTGGAAAATAAGGTCATCGGGCATTTGAATACCGCAATGATGGGAAGACGATGTCTAATGATGCAAACAAAGGAAGGGACACACAGAATGAACCTACTACACTTCAATGTTTCAAGGGCAAGGAGATGGGGAATTATGCCAATAAATGGCCTAATCCAAGGGTTGTTGATGATGATCGACATCAAAAAAATCTTAAGGCTAAAGACAAAGGAAAGTCACATGCAATTTTTATCAGCGATGTGGAGTATGATAACGATGTGGTGAAAGGTACACATACCATCCACTCTAAAGTAGCAAATGTTTTATTTGATTCTGGATCCACACACTATTTTATTTATAAAGAATTTTTCTATGGGTATCACCGTATTACCTGAACAATTAGATGTTGAGTTAGCTGTGAAAACACCTAATGGCACAATAGTCACATCAAAAGTTTATAATTCTTCCTCGATTGATGTTTGTGGGAATGTGCTTCCTGCAAATCTTGTGGTCCTTCCTATATTGGAATTTGATGTAATTCTTGGCATTGATTGGCTTTATTTATACAGAGATCATATCAATTTCCAAATAAGAGAAGTCACATTTCATATTCTAGATCAATCTATGATCGTCTATCGATGCAAGGATGAACATAACCTTCCAGTGGAAGTTTCTTCCATCTTATGGGTCTTGATTCCATAGAATGGAGGTTATTTATCTCAAATGGATGGTGAGAAACTCACAACTAAGAATATGCCCAGTGTACGGGAGTTTGATGATGTCTTTCCAAAGGAATTTCCTGGTCTTCCACCAAATCATGAAGTTGAGTTTTTAATAGAACTCGTACCGGGTGCTTTTCCTATTTCAAAGACACCTTATAGAATGGCCCCAATTGAGTTGCAGGAATTGAAGAAGAAACTCCAAGAGAATATTGATAAGGTATTCATACGCCCTAGTGCGTCACCTTGGGGAGCACCTGTTCTGTTTTTTAAGAAGATAGATGGATCAATGAGGCTCTGCATTGATTATCGAGAACTTAACAAGATCACTATCAAGAACAAATATCATCTCCCATGCATTGATGACTTTGTTGACCAACTACGCGGAGCTCAATACTTTTCCAAGATTGATCTTCGTTCAGGGTATCATCAATTAAGGTTTAAAAGGGATGATATACCAAAGGCGGATTTCCGTACATGGTATTTACCCTATGAATTTATAGTGATGCCTTTTGGTCTTACTAATTCCCCTTCTATCCTCATGGACATGATTAATAGAGTATTTAGAGACTATCTTGATCAATTTGTGGTAGTATTTATAGATGATATTCTTGTCTATTCAAAAAGCAAGTAAGAATAGGAAGATCACTTGATAATTATATTGAAGACCCTGAGAAAGGAGAAGCATTATTCCAAATTTACCAAGTGTGAATTTTGGCTTCAAAAATTTGCATTTTTGGGTCACATAATTTCAAAAGAGGGGATATCTGTGGATCCAGCAAAAAATAGAGGTTATCGAAAGATGGTCGAGACCAACAACTGTAACAGAGATCCGAAGTTTTCTTGGTTTGTCTGGATATTATCGGCGTTTTGTTAAAGATTTTTCACGATTATATAATCCACTCACCGGGTTGACTTGGAAAGGAGTTAAGTTTGTTTGGACGGAGGAATGTGAGGAGAATTTCAAGCAGTTGAAAAGAAGGTTATCCAGTGCACCTGTGCTTACACTGCCTTGTAGTGGAGAAAGGTTTTTGATCTATAGTGATGCATCCAAGAAGGGGATGGGGTGTGTTCTTATGAAAAATTATTTGGTGATAGCTTATGCCTCACGACAGTTGAAAATCCATCAGCAAAATTACCCAACACATGATTTGGAGTTAGCTGCGGTAATCATTGTATTAAATATTTGAAGGCATTATCTTTATGGAGAAAGGTGTGACATTTATTCTGATCATAAAAGTTTAAAGTATATTTTCACACAAAAGGAGCTGAATATGAGCCAGAGAGGATGGTTAGAGATGATTAAGGATTACGACTTCTCAATTCATTACCACCCTGGGAAAGAAAACATGGTAGCGGACGCATTAAGTTGACAAGACCATGCTAGTTTATCCATGATTAGGATTACAAAAGATCAAATTTTTAGGGATTTACAAAGGATGGATCTTGGAATTTTAATGGAAGGGGGAAATCGTATCTTTCTCAAATGAATGTTCAACCATCTATACATGTGAAGATTATAGAGGCCCAGAAAGAAGATGTAGAGTTACAAAAGAAGGTGAGAAATATTCCTGAATTCAACCTTGATTGTGATGGGATAATAAAGTTCAAGAATCGGTTTTGTGTTCCTCCCATCCCAGAATTAAAGAAGGAGCTGCTGGATGAGGCTCATAGTTCATCATTCTCTATTCATCCCGGCAGCACGAAGATGTATAGGGACCTGAAAGAGTACTTCTGGTGGGATGGCATGAAATGAGATGTTGCTGAATATGTCTCTCGATGCTTGGTTTGTTACCAAGTTAAAGTTGAGAGATAGAATTTTAAGGGGATGTTACAACCATTACCCATATCTGAATGGAAATGGGAAAACATCACTATGGACTTTGTCACAGGACTTCCTAAAATATCCGAAGGCAATAATGCTATCTGGATCATAGTTGATCGTCTGACAAAGTCTGCACACTTCATTGCTATTAGAGAGGATTTCTCTCTGGATAAGCTTGCCAGAATATATGTAAAGAAGTGGTAAGATTGCATGGAGTACCACTTTCTATTATATATGATCGGGATCCTAGATTTACCTCGAAGTTCTGGAAAAGTATTCAGCATACTCTGGATACGGAGTTGAGATTCAGCACTGCTTATCATCCTCAGACAGACGGTCAGTCTGAGAGAACAATTAAAACTCTAGAAGGTATGTTGAGAGCTTGCTCTATGGATTTCAAAGGTGGTTGGGATCAACACCTACCTTTGGTGTAATTTTCTTATAATAATCTCTTTCACTCCAGTATTCAGATGGAACCTTATGAAGCTCTCTATGGAAAGAAATGCAGGACTCCAACTTGCTGGGATTAAGTTGGGGAATGAAAGCTATTAGGACCTGATCTTGATGATGAGATGACAGAAAAGGTCCGATCTATTCAACAACACATAATAGAAGCTCAGAGTTGATAGAAAAGTTATGCTGATAACCTAAGAAAAGACCTAGAGTTTGAAGTGGTTGATATAGTGTTCTTACAAATATCTCCCTGGAAGTGGGTCATGATATTTAGAAAGAAGAGGAAGTTGAGCCCTAGATATATCGGTCTTCTCGAAATACTGGATCATGTTGGAAAGGTAGCTTACCAATTGGCGCTTCCACCGAATATCTCTCATGTTCATGATGTGTTCCATGTATCTCTCCTAAGAAAGTACATACCTGATCCTTCACATGTACATAGCTCAAAAGTCGTACTGCTGGAGAAAGATCTTTCTTATGAAGAACAGCCGATAGAGATTCTAGGTCGTATTGAAAAAGTCCTACGGAACAAGACCACTCTCTTGGTGAATGTTTTATGGAGGAACCACCAATTAGAATAAGCTACATGGGAGCTTGAGGATATGATGAGGAAAGGTATCCTCGTCTTTTTGTTACAATGTGACGAATTTCGAGGGAGAAATTCATTTTAAGGGGGGTAGAATGTAACACCCGAGACTTCTATGAGTAATATTTTGTTATTATGTTATATAAATCATCAAAGGAATACTTCACTACACACAACACTAGCTTGGCTTTCTTTACACGCAACCGTGGCCTTCCTCTATAGCTTGCGTCTTACGCAATACCGAGTTTCACTAAACAACGATATGCTATTAAAATATTATTAAAACTAGCCATTATGAATAGTAATAACCACTTTTTGAAATGTTGTAAATTTTATTTTTCAAAATGGACTTCATTTTTGGATTTGGAATATCGAATTTATCTTAGGGTGAAATTTTGGTACTTTTCGGATAAATTTCATATTCTGATGAATAGTGAAAATTATTAAATTTTAATTAAAAAAAACTATTTTAATCGAAATAATTAATAGTGATAAATTATTAATTTTGTGGTATTAAAGTAAATTTAGAATATATTTTTACAATTTAATACAATGTTGTTCATTGGATGTAATTTCACATTTAAACCAGACATAAACAAGTGTCAATCTTTTGATAGTTATTATCTCTTAAAAACACGCTATTTGTCTTGACGATGGGAATTAATTTTTAAATTAGTTAATGTAACTGATATGTTTTGAACTTGGTAAAATATAAATCATTTTTTAATTCATAATATCAAATATATCTTAGGCCTAATTTTCGGTATTTTTCTGGAAACGTTCATTTTTTGATGAATAGTGAAACCACTAAGTGGTAGTTAAAAAACTGAATTTTTTCATAAAACTTATTTTTACCACTTCTGTGAGTGGAATTTTGAAAATCTGAGAGACATGGCTAATATCATGGAATAAATTTGGTTCAATGAGAGAAAATAATTTTTGGTGAATAGTAACTTTTTACTTTTTTTTACCACGGTTAAAAGTAAATAGGATAGTTAAGGGTAACAATGATATTATTATTACCCTAACGCTTGTCCTAATTCTATTGGATAAGTTTAATTCGACCCAAAACAACCTTAGGAATAAAATATGACCATTTAGTCCCACTTGGATTAGATTAGAACATTTATTATCAATTTATTTAAAGAATGGTTAAAATAGTTAAAATCAATGTTTAATAACTAAATAATTTTAATATAGGGTTATATATAAGATAAATTCTGCTATAAATATTCATTAGAAAGATAAAAAGATTTTCTACATAATGGTATTTTATTTGTAATTTTTAGACTTACATAATGTAATTTATTTATGACACAATGATGATGCAGTAATTATCTTATTAATGAATATATTGACATAATTGATGTTATCAATACCCAAATAAATGCATTTGAGACTTTTTATGAATTAAAATAATTTTATATGTTAATATGACATGTTCTTATTTATTTAATTAAATTTTCTCGAACTAATCATTCTATTATGATTTTCACAAAAATCAATTACCAAATAGTGTCAAAATTGACATAAAATAGTTTTTAAAACAAATACTATATTATTAATTCTTATTTTATTCCTAAAAATCTATGTATCTGCCAAATGACTTAGATATGGTTATATATATTAATAATAAACAACTTGGGTTACGTTTGGCTTTATATAGTAAGTTTATTAACCTTATAGTGTAATAAAACTAGAAGACATGGTAAAAGTCAATTTATCTAACTTAATGTTAAATCTAAATGATAAGGTTAAAATTGATACCTAAACAAGTATAAATTATATTGGATGAGATTATTTCTACCCATACCCACCTTAGATTAAAAATATATTAATTTGGAGCAATTAAAAACCGAATTTGACTTTATAATAAAATAATATTTTTAGTTATTCCAAAGGTGCCCCTCGCCTCCTTTATAAAAGGGAACCTCCTCCCTCTCTTCCTCACACCACTTTGAGCCTTCTAGCTCGGCCAAACCCTACCAATATCTCCTCTACACATCCCTAGAAACATCCTAGAGGTCCTGGTCTTCTTTGAAGACCACTTTTAGTGCCCTAAGTGGAGGTCTCAAAGAGGCGCTTCAAAGAAGAGGTAATGCCTGTTACCGATTCATTCATCTTTATTTCTTCTTCCACTTCTTATTATTCAGTTTTTTCATTATGAAGTAATAACATCAGTATCACTCATATACTGATATGTTATTATAATTATGAAACAATCCTATTTCACCATCATCCTACCGAAAACAAACTCACCACATGTGCGTACGTACGGAATACCGTCTCCACGCCGTGATGTAATCTATTTTCCACCACCACCATACTCGGATGGGTATAATGGTGTAAATAATAACTATATATTATATTTTTAATGTGATATTGATTCTGAAATAGTATACATACACTCCAATACAATTCCATGATCATGGGAATGATATCATCACTTGTGCGTACGTACGGAATACCGTCTCCACAATGTGATGCGACTCATTATACATGATCTTAATTGAATAAGGATTATATAAATTAATTGAGTTAATGAATATGATATATATATTATACTAATACCATTCTGGAAATGAGGAATCTATAACCTAAAATGAAAAATAAGAATTTATACGACAAAACGCGCATAAGAACAAAAAGTAATAAACACCCGAATAACAAATAGTAATGAAATATTACTAATAAGAAGCTAATAATATGACCATATATGATATCATAAATATAAGTATTATTCTGTAATAAGTCAATAAAATTATTTAAATTATTATACAGGAGGTTCGTACACTTACGAAGCAAATCGGACCTAAGGTAAGGGAAAATATCACAATCTCATTTTATCTGAGATTGTTTATACATTGGTATTTACTGGGGTGTATTTTATCATCCACATCCATGTTTCCTCAATATGTAATATTGTTTCCATCCACCTACAATTTTTTAAGTCCAATTTTACCCTTCAGTGAGTTTTTAGTAAAATATATACAAGGAATCATTTGTCATTTTTCGTACGAGGTACTTTTTGACTTTTCCGACAAAAGTACGGGAAGAATGTTATTTTTAACTTATACGGCACGAATGGATTTTTTAAAAAATTATTTCCAAGAAGCTTACTTTACAAGTTTTCATGTTTATTTTTAATCAACTTCTTTTAGTTTAAAATTGTATGACATGTTAAGAAAGGAAATTTTTTTTGAAGTATAAAGGATATATTCCTCAAGAATGGAGTTCTAGTGTTTTATCATAATTATTTTCCATCTAAGATAATATAGGGTACTGTTTCTAACCCTATTATTACATTGATTTGATTATGTTCTGATGGAATTATTTTTATGAATTCCTTTATCTTATATGAATTTTTTATGATGTCATGTTGTTTAAGAATCCCATTTTTATTACATGGGTTATGCAATGATGTATGATTTATGATTTTGTGGACACATATGAATGGTATCATTATGAGATGGGTGGGACCTATATATACCTCCAATGTATTGGGTAAAGATTTTATATCTCATGAGATAGACATGGCTGGAATGGTAGGTTAAACCGGTTCAGTGAAACAAGACTGAAACGAGGAGTGAACTCGGTTCAGAAATGTACTTTGTCCACTAAGATAGTCTTGGAAATGAGTATTGACTAATTAGAAATGATTCTCTATGATTATGTGTGTATTCCACAAAGTTTCATGTTTTATGTTATGATTATTGGGATTTCATTTCATGACTATGATTTATCCCATGCTATGAAATTATGCTCTCTCTTGCAGGATATGATTTCCAAAATGTTATGTTCTTATGAATATTATGTGATTGATATTTATTTTTTTTACACTTACTGAGCATTTGAGCTCACCCTTTTGTATGTTTTCTTTCCCCTAGTCAGGAAGAAGGTTATTAAGTAATATATTCCAAAAGGGAATATAGATATGATGAAATAAATGGGAGACAGTGTAGATACTTTATGAACCAGTTGTTTATGTTTCCCAGTTTCTAAAGACACTATACCTATACGTTCCTTTCCTGGTTTTGTTATATGTTGTAATAAGTGTGCTTAAATACTGATGTAATAACAATGTATGTAAATTAAGGGTTGTTATAATTAGTTAGACCAATTGGTAGTCATGGAGGTAAAAATGAGTCACCGAGATAGTCCAGTAGAAACACATGACCTCGTATTAGTTTAGAGACCTCGAAATGTGGAATTCAAAACTAAATTTTTCCAGAATAATTCTGACATTTGATCGGTGTCCAGAGTTTCCCACAGGAATACTTCTACAGAAGAAGGTTTTAGCTCTTCATTGCTCGAATCATCAAATGGTGCAAGTCTAGAAATGTTCGGTGGCACCATTTTGTATCGATGCATCAGTGAGCTAGCCGGTGAAGGGGCCACTACTTGGGTCAACTGATCACTGCACAATGGGTCGTCTCATGGATGTAGTTACAACTACAAGATGTTGTCCCCAATGTACATGGTGAATTCAAATTCTCCACATGATAGGGTAGCGGAAATCATCTATGGGTCTACTAGATTGACGTTGTCTATCAAATCCTAGAATAATTTTCTATGATCTTGAGTATAGGTAGAGAAAAAAATTGGTGATGGCCGATATGACTACATCACAAGACCCTATATGGGAGAAAAATATTCCTCCACCTTCATATACCTATGAAGGGATTATTGGACTAGTGAATCTCACATTCCATGGTGATTAACTTCACCAACCGGTATCCTTTCCAAGACTCTGATGAAAATGACTGGGGTGAAAGCTCCATCCTTTAATTGTATTCATCTTAAGAATCTACAAATCATACTTCATTGAAGATGACTTGGTGCTTCCTGGATTTTTTTCTTTGGAAGTGGCAATTCTTCCTTCTTCCCTGGTACATCACTTAATGGTAGAGATGTTATTCAGCATTTGGAGGACCTCCAAGCCAGTTGGAACTAGAGTACAGAGGACCTACACATTGAATAATTGGGATAAAATATGGATCTTGGTATATGTTATTGATGGGATGGGGAAGACCTCTTCTTGAACTCATTTGAGAGTGGGGACAACCTCCACTATGGATTTTGACATATCAGGGCAGAACTCTTCAGTTTTCAGTGAGAACATGGGTAGGACCACCATATTGATTGGTGGAAACAGCATGGGGAGGACATGTGTATTAGTGGGTGGAAGCACAAGGAGGAAATTTTCAATGATCAAACTGGACATGGGGAGGGCCTCCGTGTTGACTACTAATGAAGGGTAGAGGACCTCCACTTTTATTGGTACTGTAGTGGGGACAACCTCTTATTAACATGGTGGAAACCTGGGGAGGACCACCTTGTTTCATGGATATTTCACAGGAAGGACATCCATTTGGTAATTGGTTTAATAGGGAGGCACTCACTAATATATTTGGATGATGTTGGTAGGACATCTACATGATCTGGGAACAGTGTGAGGAGGACCATTGTGTTGATGGTACCTGACATGGGGAGGACCATTGTATTAGGAACCATAGGCGCGATGAGGTCCTTTATACTGGGTGCTGAAAATGGGGGGAGGAACAATGATTTGTTCAATGCTGGAAACATGGGGAGGGTCTCTATTTTGATTGTGAGAGTGGGTTGTACCTCCAATATTACAGGTGATGGTATAGGGAGGACCTTCTTAATAAATATTATCATCAAGGATTGAATCATAATATCTACCTTTTGTGCCAGTGATTGAGAGATTCAACCAAGAATACCTATTGGATGAATGAAGTCTCAATTCCATCCAAGAATTTATGTGTAACGCCCCACCCTAGTTACCCAAAGTCGGTTCATTATTACATAACATTGGCATGATCCCAAAATATCCTGTCTCGAATGATCGATTAGTTTACTAGCCCTGGAATCACTAGATACATTCATAATGTTTACATTAAATCATAAAGTGAAAACTACAAATAAATCTTGCCTCCACACTCATATCCCCTTATAATATCCATGCAGGTCATTTGTAAAATACTTCTTCACATCCTGGTAAAAAAACATAGAAAGGGGTGAGCTCAGATTACCAGTAAGGATAAAAATATAGCAGAAATGTTCATAAATAATTATAAACATTTAGGGAAATGTATAACTAAAACAAAAGCCTTTTAGACATTAAATTCATCATAATATGGCAGAAATAAAATGAAATAATGCCATTTACTTATTCACTTGGATATTCTACTTGTTGAATAATCACATGCAATATCAATAAACACTTTCGTAATGATGGAATGCATAATGTCAGATATTCATAACCACATAGTCAAGGCCTTGTGCCAAGACTACAAATAAGATTTTTTCAAGGACATATTCCAAGACTCTAGTTTGCCTCATGAGACCTACCGATGCATCGAGGAGCTATAGTGGGCTCCACCCATCACCTATTAAGTCCAATGCATTCCTCATATGAATAGGTTTAAACATAACATAAACATTCGTATTAAAACTAGCATATGAAATGTTAATACATTATCCAAAAACTATTAATGGCATAAAAATTACACATATATAGTCAAACATATCACAAAACCTACAATACAATAAGGAAGTTTTCTATCATAGTAAATAATCATCAAATAATCTTAAAATCCATCAAAGGATGTTGACATAGATGAAATCAAAACTATTTGAGAGAAATATCTATTTTTTTAAATCATTTATAAGTCACATAATTGTAAAATAAAAAATTTACTTTGAAAATATCTTTATAATCTTGTAAGGGAAGCTTCGAAGATTTTATAACAGTGGAAAATATTCGCACCTGCCATATAAGTTAAAAAGGACATTCTTACCTTAATTCGGTCGAAAAGGTTAAAAAGTACCTTATTTAGAAAATGAAAAAAAGATTCCTTTATAAACTTCTAATAAAAAGTCAAAATGGTATAAATTAATTTAACCCATAGTCTGTAAAATAGTAATAATTATTTGAAATACATTTTTATGAAACATGGATGTTGATGATAAAGAGGTCCCAATAGATAATTACGTATAATGAACCTCAAATAATGAAGTGATTGGGAAATAAACCCTTACCTTGTACTTTTACTTGGTTGAGGGTAGGTTAACCTCTTTTATAATGGTGAAATAATTTTTATTAAATTATACAAGAATCATATAAATTAATATGATATCATAAATGATCTTTTAACATTGATTTGTTAGTAATATATGAGTATTATCATCCTTTCGGGTGTTAACTTACTTGTTTTCTTTTATATGTTTTGTTATGTAATCCGTGTTTGTTATGGATATGTTGTAACTTATTCATATACAGAATGATATCAAGTCCTTAGACATTATTGTTCATCATCCAATGACAAGTATACTAGAATGGATTCAATAGAGAATGAATCTCATTGCGTTCGTGGAGGCGGTAATCCGTACATACGCACGAGCGACAATATCATTCTTTTGATATTAAAATAATATATAATTTGATGGTATATAATATATACAGAATTATTATCATGTTATATTTATTATTTAAATGAATTAAACATCATTATTATACCCATCCAAATAAAAATGTTTTGAATAACAATTACACCACGACGTGGAGATGGTAAGCCGTACGTACGCACGTATGGTGACATGTCATTCAAATGATGGATAGAATACTGAATATGGTTGTACCATATTTATAATAACATCACAGTATATAGAAGATACTGGAGTTATTATTTTTTTAATGGGAATAACAAAGAATGAAGTAGTTGAAGAAGAAAGGAACTTGAAAGAGGGTGATGAAAACATTACCTCTTAATTGGGTTCTCCCTTTTGATTTGATCAAAAGGGCTCCATAGGATGGCTTTCTGATCAAAATAAGGCCTCTATAATTAAGTGAGGGAAGTTGAGAGAATATTTGGGAAGTGTTTGTCTGATCCAAAAGGCTTTTAAGGTATTAATTAGTTAAAAGGGGGAGTGCCCTTTTATAAGATGGGTGAGAGACACCGTTGGAGAAGCTAGAAATATTATTTTATAATAAATTTATATTCGGATTATAATTGATCCAAAGTGGGTTATATAAAGGATAAGGTGGGTATGGATCGAAATCCTTTCAACCAATAGATTTTAGATAGTTTTGGGTCACTATATTAACCATATCATTTATATTTAACTCTTAGTTAAATAGTTTGACATTTACCAAGTCTCTTTGTATTTTTATATTATATATTTAATAAACATACAATATTCATTCAATAGACCCCCCAAGTGGCCCATTAATAATACACCTATTATTATATAAGTCTCTTTTTCGAATCTTATATTTTTATTAATTGAATATCAATTAATAATATAATATTAGTTTTAAAAACTCTTTTATGGCAATTTTGACACTATTTGGTATTTGATTTTTTTGAAATTCATAACATCATGATTATTTCGAAAAAAACATAATTAAATCAATACCAACCTGTCATATTAACCTATAAAATTATTTTAATTCATAAAAGTGTCAAATTAAATTTATTTTGGTATTTATATTATCAATTATTTTAATATTTCATTAATTAGGTAATTACTGCATCACGACTGTGTCATAAAAAAATTAAATTATTTAATGTCTAAAATTTTTAAATAAACTACCATTATGTAAGAAATATTTTTAGCTTTATAATTAATATTTATAATCTAATTTATATTTTTTATAGACCTATATTAAAATTGTTTTAGTTAATAAACATTGATTTTAACTCATTTAACTCTTCTTTGAATTAAATAATAATAAATGTCCTAATCTAATCCAAGTGGATCTAAATGATAATATTTTATTCCTAAGGTTGTTTTTGGTCTAGATACACTTTTCTAATAGAATTACGATATGTTTTAGGCTAATATTAATATCATTTTTACCCTAAATTACCCTATTTACTTTTAATTATGGTAAATAAACGTAAAAAGTTACTATTCACCAAAAATTATTTTTATCTTATTGAACCACATTTTACTCCTTGATATTAACTGTGTCTCTCGTATTTTCAATATTACACTCACAGAAGTGGTAAAATTAAATTTTATGTGAATTTTTAAATTCTCCTAGGAGGTCGGTAAAATAGGGTGAAAAGATCAATAAAATTTTTATATATCTAAAATTATTCTAAACTTACTCCAATGAATTAAATTGAACATATATTGGTATTGTGTATCTATTTTGACCTTAATTAAATTTAAATAAAATAAATAATTATTTAAATAAAAATTCTATTTTAAACTATAACTCAGTGTTTTTTCACTATTCATCAAAAATTGAATGTTTTCAGAAAAATACCAAAAAATCACCCTAAGCTAATTTAGATATTACGAATCCAAAAATGAATTCCATTTTGAAAGAAAAAATTTATAAAATTTCAAAATGTGGGTATTATTATTAATAACGGATAGTTTGATTTGTTGTGGTGTGTGTTAGAACTCAAAGTTGCATACAACACACGCTACTGTATTATTCAAAGGGATGCGTACCATGGAAGCTTGGGGTGTTACATTCTCCCCTACTTCAAATAATTTTGTCATTAAATTTCTAGAATACGACCGCATGAAAAGACTCGGGAGGTTCTTCATCATAAGTTCCTCAGGTTCCCATGTTGCCTCTTCCATCTTATGGTTTCTCCGTAGAACTTTTACCAGACTTGTCGTCCGGTTTCTCCGCACTTGTTCTCTTGAATCAAGAATCATGAAAGACTCTTCACAATAAGACAGATCAGGTTTTAGTTCTAATTCCTCATAAGTATATATATGTGTTGGGTCAGGCATGTATTTTCTCAACAGTGATATGTGGAACACATCGTGAACTTTGGAGAGGCTTGGCGGCATTTCCCAATGGTAAGCTACAACACCAATTCATTCTAGAATTTCAAAAGGTCTGAAATACCTGGGACTCAGTTTACCTTTATTACCGAAACATATAACTCCCTTCCATGGAGTTGCCTTCTAGAAAACATGATCTCCTACCTGATATTCCAAATACTTCCTTCGGTTATCATCATAGATCTTCTGCCTACATTGAGCTGCTTTGATGTGGGTTTGGATTACCTTTACCGTTTCCATTGTTTCTTCCACCAATTCAGGGCCTACTAGTTTTCTTTCACCAACGTCATCCAAATAGGTTGGTGTGTGACATCTCTTTCCATAAAATTCTTCATATGGTGCCATCTGAATACTTTAATGGAATCTATTATTATAGGAAAATTCTACCAGAGGAAAATATTGATCCCACATACCCTTAAAGTCAAGTGAGCAGGATCTCAACATGTCTTCTAAGGTTTGAATAGTCCGTTCTGATTTTCCATCTATATGAGGGTGGTAGGCAGTGCTCAAATTAAGTTCAGTATCCAAAGCCTTCTGAAGACTCTTCCATAATCATGAAGTAAAATGGGGATCACGATCAGAAACAATCGATATGGGTACTCCATGAAGTCTCACAACTTCATTAATATATAGTCTTACTAGATGTTCAAGTGGTAGATCTTCTCTTATACCAAGAAAATGTGCTGACTTGGTAAGACGATCAACAATGACCCATATTGCATCGTTCCTTCTATGAGTCTTTGGTAGTCCCATGACAAAGTCCATCGTGATATTATCCCATTTCCACTCAGGTATGGGAAGAGGTTGCATGACTCTTCCAGGCTGTTGCCTTCCAGCTTTCACTTTTTCACAAACCCTACATCATGACACAAAATCAGCAACCTCCTGCTTCATTTTGTCCCACCAAAAATCTTCCTTCAAATCCATATACATTTTGGTGCTCCCAGGTTGTATTGGGAAATTGGAACTATGAGCATCATCCAATAATTCCCTTTTTAGATCAGGTATATCAGGAACAAAAAGTCTCTTCCCAAATTTCAAAATTCCATCTTCATACACAAAGTCATTCAATCTCCCATCATTCACAGCTTTAATCTTCTTTTCAAATTATTCATCATCAGTCTGAGAAATCTTTACCCATTCTAGTAAACATGGTTTGGCATCCATTTGAAAAAACATTGATGTTTCACCTTCCATGGTAATTCCCATATCCATCTTCACTAGATCCATGAAAATAGGATCCCTTTCAATTCTCGTCATGTTCAAAACTCCATGAACTTTTCTACTAAAAGCATCTGCCACCTTATTTGCCTTCCCCAGGTGGTAGTGTATCATGTAATCATAATCCTTGAGTAGTTCAAGCCATCACCATTGCCTCATGTTGAGTTCTTTCTGTGAGAAAATATACTTCAAAATCTTGTGATCAGTATAAATCTCACTTTTTTTCACCATAGATATAAAGTCTTCATATCTTCAAAGCAAAGATTACAGCAGCTATCTCAAGATCATGAGTAGGATAGTTTTTCTAATGAATTTTTAGTTTTCATGATGCATAGGGAATAACCCTATCATTCTACATAAGGACAGAACCGAGTCATTTCTTTGATGCATCACTATAAATAACAAATCCATCATTCCCCGATGGTAGATTCAATATATGAGAATTGAAAAATCAAATATTAAGTTTATCAAAACATTCTTCACACTCTTTTTTCCAAAAAAATTAACCCCTTAACGTGTGATCTTTGTTAATGGGTTATCCAATTTGGAAAAATTTTGGATGAAACACTGATAATAACCTGCTAAGCCAATTAAACTATGTACCTCGGTTATACTTGTTAGTTCTATCCATTCATGGATTGCTCTTGTCTTAGAAGGATCAACAAATATTCAACCCTTAGAGACAATATGGCCAAGAAAAGAGATCTCCTGATTCCAGAATTCACACTTGCTACACTTCTCAAATGATTCATGTCTTCTAAGAGTCTTCAGGATAATGCGCAAGGGATTATCATGATCTTCGTAGCTTTTGGAATATACCAAGATATAATCAATAAATACCATGACAAAATCATCTAGATATTCCTTGAAAACTCTATTCATTATATCCATGAATACATAGGGTGCATTAGTTAGCCAAAAATGCATTACTGTAAACTTGTAATGCTCGTACCTGGTTCTAAATGCTGTCTTCAGAATGTCTTCCTTCTTCACACACATCTGATGGTATCCATATAAAAGGTCAATCTTAGAAATGTATTGATCTCCATGTAGTTGGTCAAAGAGATCTTTAATATGAGGTAGGTGATACTTGATCTTGATTGTTATAGAATTGATTTACCTTCAGTTGATACATAACCTCATAGATCCATCTTTCTAATTAACAAAAAGGACAGGGGCTCCCCATGGAGAAACACTAGGGAGAATAAATCCCTTATTACTCAATTCCTATAGTTGTTTCTTCAGTTCCACTAATTCCAAAGTGGCCATTCTATAAGGGGTCTTCGATATGGGCCTTGATCCAGGAATTAAATCAATAGAAAACTCAATTTCTCATTCTGGAGGATGTCCATGTAAATCATCTAGAAACACATCAACACATTCTTTTATAATAGGTACATCCTCTATTTGAACATTCCTTTCCTCACCTACAGTTATTTAATTCTCTTCCTCCCTGATAATTGAATTTAGTTGATCCACTAGGGGAGGATCTAGATAAGAATCAAGTGGTGACGATTATGCTCTAAAGATTAGGTGTTCTTTATCATCATCATCAAAAATAGAAACCTCCTTAATCTTACAATAATTTTTTTCATCCTGGTCTGAAATCTAATCCATACTGAGGATTATATAAAATTTAGTCATGGTTATGATGATGAGATCAGTAGATAAAGAACATTTATATGCCCTTTGGGAATGGATCCATGGAACTTTGTGGAAAGGATACTTCCCTTAGTATTTTTAACTGACAACTCCCATGTTAAATCAAATTGGAAATATCTAGTTTTCTTAGAAAAAAGGAAGATATTAAATAATGCGATGATCCAGAATCAAATAAAGCATTGGCTAAACATGAGGAAACCATTAAATTACCTAACACCACATCTTTTGGAGCTTCTACCTCAGCAGTATTGTTAGCGTAAGCTTTTCCTTGATCCCTTAGCCTTTTCTAAGGTAAGTTCCCCTAATTCTTATGACATTCATTTTCAGAATGTCCCATCACCCAGCAGTTGTAGCATTGGATATCAGTAGCTTCCTTCTTCCCCTTGAAATCATGAGCTTGGTGGCCTTTTCACCACACCTATAACATACTTCCATTCCTTTTAATCAAGTACCTGGGTGTTTCTTCCCACATTTACTGTAGTATGGATATTCAAATTCTCCCTTATTACCCTTATTTCCATTTCCAGATTGATCAGAAGATATCTTTTCTCTTTCTTTGATTTAAAGTCATAAGATTTTGAGAATTCTTTTTCAACCTTGATAGCACATGAGACAATATCTTCATATGACGAGAAGGATTGTGATACTAATTCTAGACGAAGAAATGGTTTTAACCCATAAAAATGTTCAATATTACTTCTTGGGTTTCATAAATAATCTATAGTATACCTCTCTAACCTTGTAAATTTAGCTTTATACTTTGCGACATTCTCATCCTCGTTTTTCCTCAGACTCAGAAATTGCCTTTCCATATCTGCTTGATGGTCACAAGGAATGTTTTTTTCTATAAAAATATATTTGAACTCCCTCCATTCCATATTTGATACTTCATCATCTTCCTATGTGTTTTGAATCAATGAACACCATTGATTGGCATCTCTAGTGAGGCGATAAACAGCCATGATAACTTTTTCCCTTCACTACATTCCAGAGCCTGAAATATTATCAAGGGAACTTATCTATTACTCAGCTACTAAGGGATTTGTAATCCCATTTAATGTTGGTGTTTGTTGCCTCATGAAACTTTATAACATTGATCCTCCATGCTATGGATTAGGGTGCTCCATACGGGTAAGGTTATTATTCATAACCTGAGTGAGCTGTCTCAGTATGGTGATTAGCTAATCAGAACCAGTTGTATCACCAGCTCCACTATACTAATCTTGAGCAGGAGGGAAATCCATACATAGAGTGTGTTCATTTATACGGTTTCCATTCCTTCCACTAGGCGTTATTTTTTTAACAATGGCATAAACTAGATTAGTTTATGAATCAAAATACATAATTCCATACTTGTAAAACAGTTTACATAAATTGAACTATTTATGGATATAATGGATAATCATAAAAATGTTTTCATTGAGGAAGTATATACTCATAAACCCTTCATAATTATTTGTAATGAAAATGAGAACTATCCTAACCATATCCCCCGGGAGTGTCGTAACCAAGAGTGCAGCAAGGCCCGTTGTCGTGCACCAGTTCATGTTCGAGTATAGCTCAAAGAGGTATTTTTAGGTTTTACCACTAGGTACATCTGTACTAGAACCACCCCTAACTACTCGTATCAAGACAAGAATTTATTCCTCAGAAAACTCACAAAATCTCTACAATACCAAAATTATAGGAAGTTCTTCTATACTAATCCTTGAAGTACATCTTAGGTCTATGTGCTCTAATTAGAGTTTATCTAAATCAAGTTTCCAATTTTTGTACTAAACTTCCTATTATACCAACTGTAACGCCCTGACCCCAGTTACCCAGAGTCGGTGCATTATTACATAACATTGGAATGATCACAAAAGATCAAGTCTTGAATGACCGATTAGTTTAGTAGCCTTGGAATCACTATATACATTCATAAAGTTTACATTACATCATAAAGTGAAAACTAAAACAAAATATTGTCTCCACAGTCATATCCCCTTATAATATCCCTGCAGGTCATTCATAAAATACTTCCCACATCCTGGGAAAAATAAAACATAGAAAGGGGTGAGCTCAGATGCCCAGTAAGGATAACAAAATAGCGGAAACATTCATAAATAAGTATAAACATTTAAGGCAATGTATAACTAAAACAAAAGCCTTTTAAAATTGAACTTCACCATAATACAGAAGGAATAAAATGAAATAATTCCATTTAATTATTCACATGGATGTTCTACTAGTCAAATAATCACATGCAATATCAATAACAACTTTCATAATGATGGAATGCATAATGCCAGACTATCATAACCACATAGTCAAGGCCCTGTGCCAAGACTACAAATAAGATTTTTTAAAGGCCTTGTTTCAAGACACTATTTTGTCTAATGAGACCTACCGATACATCGAGGAGCTATAGAGCGCTCCACCCATCACTTATTAAGTCCAATGCATTCATCATATGAAAAGTTTTAACATAACATAAAAATTCGTATTAATACTAGCAACCGAAATGTCAATGCATTCTCCATAAACCATGAATGATATAAAAATAACACATCCATAGTCAAACATATCACAAAACCTTCACTAATGTAATGAATTTTTGTATCATAATAAATAAACTTCAAATAAGCTTAAAATCCATCAAAGGATATTGACATAGATGATATCCAAACTATTTGAGAGAAATATCTCTTTTTTAAAATCATTTAAAAGTCACATAATTGTAAAATTAAACATTTACATTGACAATATCCTTATAATTTTGTAAGGGATGCTTCGAAGATTTTATAACGGCATAAAATAGCTGCCTCTACTGTATATGTTAAAAAAGTACATTCTTACTTTAATTCTATCGAAAAGGTTAAAAAGGACCTTGTTTGGAAAACAACAGAAAGATGCCTTTATAAACACATTATATAAAGTCATAAAAGGGTATAAATCACTTTAACCCATAGTCTGTAAAATATTAATAATGATTTGAAATACATTTTTAAGAAACATGGATGTGGATGATAAAGAGGTTCTAGTAGATAATTACGTATAAACAACCTCAGATAATGAAGAGATTGTGAAATAAAACCTTACCTTGTACTTTTCCTTGGTTTAGGGTAGGTTAACCTCCTATATAATCGTGAAATAATTGTTATTAAATTATATATGAATCATATACATTAATATGATATCATATATGATCTTTTAACACTGATTTGTTAATAATATCTTAGTATTATCGTCATTTTGGGTGTTAACTTAATCATTTTCTTTTATATGTTTTGTTACATAAGACATATTCGTTATGGATAGGTTGTATAATATTCATATAAATAATTATATCAAGTCCTTAGACATTATTTTTAATCATTAAATGAAAATTATGCTTGAATGGATTCGATGGGGAACGAATCTCATCGCGTTCGTGGAGATGGTAATCCGTACGTACGCACGAGCGAAAATATCATTATTTTGATATTAAAATAATATATAATTGGATTTTATATCATATATACAGAATCATTATCATGTTATATTTATTATTTACATGAAATACAGATCATTATTATACCCATCCAAATAATAATGTTTTGAATAACAGTTACACCATGACGTGGAGACAGTAAGTCGTACGTACGCACGTTTGGTGACATGTCATTCAAAGGATTGATAGAATAATGAATGTGGTTATACCATATTTATAATAACATCACATTATATATAATATACTGGAATTATTATTTTATAATGGTAATAACAAAGAAAGAAGAAGTTGAAGAAGAAAGGAACTTGAAAGAGGGAGGTGAAAACATTACCTCTTAATCAGGTTCTCCCTTTTGATTTGATCAAAAGGGCTCTATAGGATAGCTTTATGATCATTCTGTGGCCTCTAGGGTGAATTGAGGGAAGTTGAGAGAATATTTGGGTAGTATTTTGCCGATCGAAAAGGCTTTTAAGGTATTAATTTGAGAGAAGGGGGAGTGCCCTTTTATAAGAGGGGTGAGGGGCAGCTTTGGAAAATCTAGAAATACTATTTTATAATAAATTCATATTCGGTTTCAAATGTCTTAAAAGTGGATTATTTAATGTTTAAGGTGGGTATGCGTCTAAATCCTTTCAACCAATATATTTTAGATATGTTTGGGTTACTATATTATCCTTGTCATTTATATTAACCTCTTACTTAAATAGTTTGACATTTACCACGTCTCTTTATATTTTTATATTATATAGTTAATAAACTTACTATATACATCCAAGAGACCCCCAAGTGTTTCATTAATGATACAAATATCATTATATAAGTCTCTTGGACGAATCATATATTTTTAGGAAATGAATATCAATTAATAATATAATATTTGTTTTAAAAACTCTTTTAGTTCAATTTTGACACTATTTGGTAATTGATTTTTGTGAAATTCATAGAAGCATGATTACTTCAAAAAAACATAATTAAATCAATATTAAGATTTCAAATTAACCTATAAAATTATTTTAATTCATATAAATTCTCAAATTACATTTCTTGGGTATTTATAATATCAATTATTTTAATATTTCATTAATTAGGTAATTACTGCATCACTATTGTGTCATAAATTAATTATTTTCTTTAATGTCTAAAAATGATAAATAAAATATAATTAGGTAGGAAATATATTTATCTTTCTAATGAATATTTATATTCGAATTTATATTTTTTATAACCCTATATTAAAAATGTTTTAGTTAATAAACATGGATTTTAACTCTTTTAACACTTCTTTGAATTAAATAATAATAAATGTCCAAATATAATCCAAGTGGGCTGAAATGATAATATTTTATTACTAAGGTTGCTTTTTGTCAAGATACACTTCTCCAATAGAATTAGGATATTTTTTAGGGTAATATTCATATCATTTTTACCCTTAATTTCCCTATTTACTTTTAACCGTGGTAAATAATAATAAAATGTAACTATTCACCAAAAATTATTTTATCTTATTGAACCACATTTTACTCCTTGATATTAACTGTGTCTCTAATATTTTTGAAATTCCACTCACAGAAGCGGTAAAATTATGTTTTATGTGAACTTTTAAATTCTCCTTGGAGGGGGGTAAAAGACAGTGAAATGTTCAGTAAAATTTTTATATATCTAAAATTATTCTAAACTAAATCCAATGAATTACATTGAAATTATATGGGTATTATGTATCTATTTTGAAATTAATTAATTATAAATAAAATAAATAATTATTTAAATAAAAATTCTAATTTAATCTATAACTCCGTGTTGATTCACTATTCATTAAAAATTGAATGTTTTCCGAAAAATACCAAAAATTCACCCTAAGCTAATTTCGATATTCTGAATCCAAAAATATGGTCCATTTTGAAAGATAAAATTTATAAAATTTCAAAAAGTGGTTATTACTATTCATAACGGCTAATATGATTGGTTATGTTGTGTGTTAGAACTCAAAGTTGCGTACAACACATGCTACTATATAATTTAAAGGAAAGCGTACCGTGAAATCATGAGGTGTTACATTAGGGGTCCCTAATCTATAGTATAATGGATCTGGTGGAGTTCATGGAGGGTATAATAAGGAACTAGAGCTTCTGAAGATGATTCCCCCTAATGGGAATCCTCCAGATCATGGGCCTGACATTTGTGTCAGGTCATCTGGATTGGTTCTGACCGAGTATGGGTGTCGTACACATGTTAATTGGCCCGAGTGACAATCCATTGGTAGCATTTATGGGACATAGTGGGTGCCCTCCTTTGAGTCTCCTGGTAGGTAGTTGTAGTTGGAGTAACTATGGAATCCCCTTCCTCCTTTTAGTATGGATGTTAGTCAGAGGATCAGTCTGGGGATAGGCTCATGGAGTAGTTTCTTTTCAGAAATGGGAGTAGTGGATCCCAGCATAGCCTTTTGTGGTGACAGTGTTGGTGAAGCGCAGTAGCTTCTAGGTCTTGTCAGTCCATATCACTAATGGGAATCGCCCCATCATGATTATACCAGCATATGAGTGTGTCCATATCCCTCCTCTAAATGATTTATGAGGGTGATACTATGAATGGGTACCCAGTAGCTATGGTTGTGGTAGAATCCATAAAGGAGATGAAATCTCATGGGATTTACACATTGAGATTTCTCCTACCCATGTGTCTATGGGCTGGGCCAACAGGTTTCTAATATCTTGGGTTCAGAAAAGAAAGAAGATTCAAATATCAGAAAAGATACTAAAAATTAAATACAAAATGCCTCAGGGTCATCTAAAATTCCATTGTTGGAGAAAGATATCCACAATGACGATTTTATATGCCAGAACCCAGCAATTAGCTGCCCTAATTTCGTCTGAGTTCCAAACCAAGTCCATAATTTAATTGATGGGACTTGGCACTAGATATCTAGATCTATAAACATTTTTATATACTGAAGTCTCAAATGTTACTTGTATCCATTTTTAAGAAAATAGATTCACTTTAGGTTCACCATTTCAGATTTGGATTCTTCAGAAAGCCGTGGAACCCCACATTTTATCATCTACTAGCACACACTATTTCTCTGCATTCTCATTTTCTAATGGCAGGTAGCTATCATCACTTTCTTAGTGATGTATGGTCTTTGATTGAAATGGGATGATGGGATTTCAGTTACTCCTTCCATATACTTCTTCTTGGAACTGCTTTCCTATTTTGATTCGCCGTCATAGATTAATATGTGTTCATGAAACTCATTCTTGATTCCAACTCTTTGTGGAGGACATTTAATTATTATGATTCTATCTATACATTAAAATGGGAATTGAAAGGGTTGAAACCCTCGGTTAGTAGACTAGTCACATTGGGAATTGTTGTAATGACTATACAAAAGATAATTGTTCACCTCTATTCTTCCTCATGGGAAGGCATCTCAAATAGGCATCTCGAGCATGAAAACTATGGAATCTTGTGTCATCTCTATCTATCTAGTGCCAAAGGAATATTGTGTATGTTATTCCTCTAGAATCCCATGTTTAAAAAAATTATTAGTGTGAAAAATGAGAGTTTAAACTTATATAGAGATGAAGTGGGATTTATTATAATTCCCCATGGTGGCGGATCAAATAGGTATATCCCCAGAAAGAAACACCAACACAGTATACCAAATGGATGGATTAGAATGCCCACAATGGTGGCCATAGGGAGGTGTGACCGATAAAAGGAAGATGTCACACAATGAAAGTTGATCTACACACCACTGGAGTTGGATCATAGAGGTGAACCCCATTGAAGGGGGAACCAAGGTTTACCGTTGGTTGGGATTGGACCTCATAGAAGGAATCTTACATCCATTGTTTATGAGACAAAGATCATAACCCAAATAGTTTGATGTATGGTGTGGGGATTAAATTTGATATCATCCCATCACAAAAGTATTTATATTTGATGGATTGTGTTGGATTGTGTGGGTATTACACATGACAGCGTCATGGGTTCTACTAGGAGCAATGACGGGTGTAGATGGGGATTACATGTTGGAATGACCCAGGTGGGTGGCATGATTCTATCAGTATGTGGCATTCTCGGTGAAAATCAAGATGGAATATGGATGGATTGAATGAAGTGGATGGAGTGGATGATTTTTTTGGTTGGATTTTTGGGTTTGACCAAGAAGAGGCATCCTATGTATCACAAGTTATTCGGAATCTGATCCCACATAGTTTGATAAGGGACTTGAATGGATTAGGATACCCTATAATGGTAGACCTAGGGCATGTACCACCAAATGAAATGATTTCACATCATGAGGGAATATAACTAGGATGGAGAATCTTGGTTTACCATTGGTCAGTATTGAAACTTAAACAGAAATCCTACGTACCATATATAAGATACTTGTGACAAAACCCAAGCAGTTAAACTAGGAGGTGTTGTGGCATAAACATGAGGAGGATTCCCATGGAACATATGTTTGGGGTTGATGCATGTAAGAAAACAACTGAGGAATGATGGGTATCATGATTTCTACTAAGCTCTAATCCCATGTGAGTGATTCTTAGTGTGAGAAACAAGAGGAATCTATTGAACCGATAGTCATGTCACAAAATATATGTCACGATAGATGATGTGGGGTTATTCATATATGTGTCTGGAGAATGATCTCATTAAGTGTGAGGAGGGTCTCAGTCCATATGAGTGGGGCCTGAGCATGGAATAATCTACTATTAAAAATTTCCAATTTGAGAGGGATGGGGTGTTGAATGCATGGGAAGTTGAAAGGGTTCCCGATGGCCACACCCTCTCAGATCCATTTATGTATAGGTGTAATGGAGGAGAAAATGTGCTTCCTCCTATATGAAAGGATAATAGCTTACTCAATGACTGATTCCTAATAGTAATTTATTCCTAATGCTGAAGTTTTGGAGGATTTAATTCTGTTGGAGGATGATCTAATTTTATGTCACTCATACATAAGACAAAGTAAATTTCCTGCATAGGTAGAGGTCACAGCGTAATTTCATGTGTTGAAGGTGTCTGGTGCTAGTAATTTCAATATCTTGTAACTCAGATGTTGGGGACTCAGTTCTCACCCCATGGTCTTACATAACCATCTCACTTAAATCCATGGGAGGGGGATGACTTCTAAAATCCTAGGTAAGAATTATGGGGAGGAATTATCACTCATGTGGTCCACGTTTCAGTTCCAATATAAAAAATAATTTTTCATTAGCGTACCTACGCCGAAAAGCATGAGGTAGGGAAAAAATAATGGAAACCTTTAGAGGGACTATGAAATTACTGTGTGAAAGCCTGAAGAAAAGCAATCAAGAGTTCCTATAAAGGCTTGGGTGATGCATGCAAGAGGGCGTCAACCATGGTGATTTAAATTAAATTCTAACCCTGGAGCTTCAAGAAGAGGGTTCACATAATATTGGAGGCTTGAGGACAAAAGGAAGGGTTGAGTAAAAGATTAAGAGGCACCCAAGGCTAGGAGGTGCATGCAAGATATGGATTTTGTGAAAACACGACATAGACTTGAATTAAATTGGTGAGGGTCAGACCATTGTGGGCCCATATTAAGGAGGACACCTTGGGAACATTTCATGGAAGCTCTTATGCATTTAGGGTTCAATGGATTTCACTCTCCCATAGAATAGGTGTCTAACGTGCCGTAAATAAATGCCTTTAATTATTGAGTATCACCATAGAGAATAGATTTCATTATAGTATATATATATATATAATATGTTTCGCTGTGGTGTGAAAGGTTTCAAGTTTGTAAGATGTATTTCACACAGTTGTCCCCTGATCTATGGCGGATCTGCATGAAATGGGTATGTTTGATGTCACAATAGGTAAATAAGATTCTTTCGTGTGGATTTTAGTATTTTGTGCACCCTTTTAGTCTTACGGGCTCCTGTCATAGGCTTCTCAGAAACTTCTATTCAGTCAAAGGGTTCCATCGGATTACCCAATTTTGGCCATTATGGATTTTTTATAACTCGGTTCTAATAAAAACATATTTCAGTTTATTTTAATTCACTATTTCTTGTGAAACAATATATTACATAGGAAGAACCTTTTTGATGTTTTATATTATATCTTTTATGTATTTTTTGACATCTAATATTTAATAAAATAATATTTTTTAAAATTAGGTGGATGTTAATGAATGTTCAAACTCATTCATAAAGGAAGAGGAAATGTTTTTTTGAGAATGTTGTTTTCATGGATTCATAGGATCAAACTAAGAAACACCGGATGTTGAGTATCAAACTGAGCAACATCGGTCATAGAATTCATCACAAAGGTATTGTTGTTGATCAGACACATCCTTGGTCTCAGATCCATTGGAATTAAGTTCAATATCATTAATACATGATTATTGTAAGAGATATTTCAATTAGTTAGAAAGTAGGATTTTTTAGAGGATGAATGAACAATGTGATATCAGGAGGTATAAAGTTACTAACTTTTTAACCAAAATTCAGGAACTAATTTTCCTATCATAAAATTCTCAAAATTTTAAAAACACTCATAATAAAATTTTTTGATGAAAATGAGGAATCAAAAAGATTGTATCAGTTCATGGAATAAAGAAAAAGTATTCATTCGATCTAGGAGTACATTACATAAATGTTATCAGATGTATGAATGAGTTATAACTAATGAGGATTCAATAATTTCAAAAATTTTGGGGGAGATTTATTTGTAATTATAATTACATAGTAATTTGAATTCCATCATCATGAAAATTATATCATTATGGGGATTCCATCAAACTGGATCTAATATGTAATGTCAATCGAACTGACTCTAAGTAGGAATGAAAATCAAAATGAGATGAGGAATTTCCATCATAATGACATGGGAAAGTTCCATCTTAATGAGATGAGGAAGATCCATTATACTGAAGAAAAACTAAGAGGTTCGCGAAGTTGGATTACTATGGAGACTCAAGATGATTTTATAAGGTTCCAAAAGAGTTGAAGTGGGGAAACATAAATTTCAAAAGTGAGTGAATTTTAGAGGTTTTTGAATTTTAGGAAGAGGGAAATTTTTTCAATTTACTACCTTATCCATTCAAGGATTCCTGTGAATAGTTTCACATTACATTATTTCTTTCCATTCTTTTCATGTGAATAAATTTGTAGTGCTGCAATGCTTGTGTCATAGGTTATGTAATAGTTCATTCTATACAAAGTTATAATAATAATATTAGGCCCTAGAATGTTTTCTTACTAGACTGAGGAAGAATTAATTGATCAGTTTAGAAGAGTTTTAGAAGTGAAGTTTGAGAAAACGGGTTCATAATTATGATTCTTTCATTATGAGACAATAAAAATGAGAAAATAAGACCCAAGATCCTCAAAGTGAGGCTCCAAATAGTGTTTTTTATATAAAATGTTTTTGTGGTATTTTAATTTGTGGCACAAAAAGATTATAAGAAAACGTTGTAAACTAATAGGAGTCAGTAAAATCATTAATATTGGGAGATTTAATGAGACTAATAAGATTTATCAAATTTTTATATAATTATTTAAATTATAAATTTACTATAGGCCCATTGTAGTAGATATGGAATAGATGTAGGTTCTCATAATGAGGCTAAACCTTGACAATAATGTGTTTTTACTTGCATTACTACTTTTTCAGGTATGAATACTTACTGATTGATTGTAATTATATAAAAATTAATAGATTTTGGGGAATAAATTTCAATGTATTAATACATATAAATAGTGAAAAATAGATTCAATCAACCTTACAAGTATTTATTTGATCCTTTGGAAAATCAATTCATATTAATTTTGAAGGTTACCTTGTTGAATCCTTATCATGGGTAATTTCAATTTTGTCAATAATTGATGTATTTCTATTTTTGGTGGAATTTTTTTTTGATAAAAGAATATGATGATTCTTTATCTCTTGGCCAAGAAGTTATCGATGCTGCTATAATTGGATTAATACATATTCATATTTATTCCTTGATGAATATTTTGGATAAGATAAATATTTAGGTCGATGAAAATGATAGTAATTACATTCTAATGGATCTATCAAAAAATAGTTATATAAAGGTAATGGGTCTCAAAACATCAAAGAGTATATGGGATAAGATGCAATGTATTTTTTAGTGGAATAAAAATATGATGGAATAAATGTTGAAAATATTTCACAATATATTTTTGGACCAAATAATGAGAGATAAAATAATTATTAGTTAATACTTCACCATGGTAAATGAATTTTTTATCAGAATCATAGTACATATATATATCTTGGAATATTCCACAATATTGAAAAAACTCATGAGAAACTTTCTGAAATGGGTTGATTTTAATATTTATTCTATAGAAGATAATTAAGATTTATCACTTTATGAATTTCATAAATTTATTGTTGCTTATGAAATAGGGAAATCTCCATTGTTCAAAAATAAGAAGTTATATTAAATATTTTTTGAAAGCATGACAAAAATGATAATATAAGATGTTAATGATGTTGATCCTTGTGACTCTAATGATAAATTGGATGATTATTATAATGAGAAAAACATGTCTCTTATATATAAGAACTATCAAATAGTAAGAGTAATGCATGGAGGTAAACATCCAGTCAAAATGTTTTTAGTTTTTTGGAATTGGGAACTTTGCTATGAGTTTCCCCAATGAAAATGTTGATGAATACTAAGATGAATCAGTTGAAAAATCTAATTGGAAGAAGTGGAAAAAATTATAAATAAGAAAAGTCATCAAAAAGAATATAGGAGTAAGTTCCCTAGAGAAAAAATAATTATGATGCGTAAGAAATATGAATAGAATTAAATTGATTTCAATTATACAAAGGATGAATGTTTAGAAGTGTTAAGAACATTTATTTTAAAATATTTTAAAACAATATATTCCTTAGATAGTAAAGAATAATGATTCAAATAATCTTTCAAAGAATATCATTATTGAACATAACTTGTTGCATGTATTTAAAAAACATATCACTCAAGAAATAAATCTAAAATATAAAGAAAGATAGAGAGATAATTGTTTCTTGTGGGAAGGATATTGTAAATAATTTACAAGAATACATCCAGGAGATCCTAACTCACAAACATAGAATTACTAAAAATATAAATAAGTTTGAAGATCTCAATAAGAAGTTTTAATCCATGGAATATAATGTTAAAAAGTCATAATCAAAACATCTTGTAGATAAAAATATCTTATGTTTGATTAATTAAAACATAAAAAACATTATAAGTAAAATATGAGAATTCTATAGTTAGTGAGAGATATAAAATCATGAATCATGTGACATAATAAACCACAAAAAATAATATTTCATCATATTTTCCAACCATTTTAGGTTTTGGAAAAAGTGAGGGAAAATATTTTGTGAGAAATGTATGTGGGAATCTTTCTTCATCTAAAAAAAGAAAAATCACTCCTAATGTAATATGGTCAACATTTATATATTTTTATAGTTGGAAGAATTTTTCAACCTCAAGAGTGTTTCTAAAGACAATGAACTTACATTAAAAGAAAATAATGATTTTAGGGTTTTCTTGGTGCTGTGGAATTTGTGGACATAGGTATTATAATTTTTTCCATAACATATCTCTCCTCAAAAGATGGTTCGATTATAGAAGAAGAAATATTGATTGTAGAATGAGTATCTTTTCTAACATAGAAAATTTTAAAAACTAAATTCTCAAGATGTTGGAAACATTTTAATGAATAATTAGTTTGACTACCTAAAATAAGTTTACGTGAGTTGTGATCAACCTATTTATACTTCTAAAAAATGTATTACCACTCTTCTAGGATATGTTTTATATTCATGAAAATAAGAGGATATAGGAAATAATAAATTTTAAGAAATAACCTTTATTTTTTATATATCCTTGAATGAAATAAAAAAACCATGGATACTTAATAGTGGTTATTCTTCACAAATGATAGGTGATGTAAAAATATTCATAGGTGTTCACAATAAATATGGATGTGTTTTTACCTTTGTGAATGATAGTTATATAAAAAATAAGCGAAATTGGAATGGTTGAGATTCAAGCTGGCATATTGAAATCTAAGTAATTATTTATTTTTGATAGACTAAAACATTACTTACATAGTGTAAGTAAAATTTATAATGATGGAATAGAAGTGGTCTTCAGAAAATATTTTTTGGGTTATCAAAAGTGTGAAGGATGGAATTTTTATTACAAAAGGAGAAAGGGTTAGGAAAATATCTTCCAAATAATAGAATTTAATGATTCATGTTACTTTAGTGTGGAAGATGAAAATATAATGTGGAACTAAACACTTGTACAAAAAGGGTAACGAAACAAGAAAAAACATTCCATAGTTGATTTTGATATAACCTTTATATAATTGAAATGAGAAGAATATGGTTTTGTACCATTTCATAAAGGTAATATAACGAATAAAAGTCATAAGAATGTTTTGATTCAGTCTACCAGGCCTCTTGAAATTATTCATTATAATTTATGTCATCCGATGAGACATTACAAAAAATGGTTTATTAATTTTATCACATTTATTGATGATTTTTATTAGATGAAAAACTTTATTCAAAGGTTGTAGAAATGTTCCAAGTCTTAAGAATGGATTTTGGGAACGAAATGGGGGTTTATAAAAAAATATGAGAAAGGATAATGGGATAAGGTTTACTTGAAAAAAATTTGAAACTTATCATAGAAATCACGGAATAAAACATATGTATAATGATCCATACACCCCAAAATAAAATGGCATAGTGGAAAGGAAAAAAATTGATGTTTTGTTGAAACTGGAAAGATATTTTTAGCATAATAATAACATTCAATGTTCTTTTAGAAAAAAATTCTTCTACTACTATACATTTTCATAATAGATGTTTGTTAAGATATAAATCCAACATGAACTCTTATGAAATTTTGTATAACAGAAAACCATTCATTGAATTAATTATTATTTTTTGAAGTCCATGTTTACTTAAAATGAAAACACTTTATATGAGAATGTTTGATGAGAAAGCTGGGGTGGAAATTTTATGTGTTATTCACCCATTGGAAAAAAAGTTACAAATATTGGAACAAATTTTTAGAAATGTTGATGGGATATTATGATTATAAATTTATTGATAATCCGTATTCATTAAAAATAGTTTCTAGAAATATTAATAAATAATGACAGATAGTTTCCCATAAAAATGAAAGTGAGAAAGGTAATTTGGTTGAATCTTTAAATTAATCATGTGATTAGGATAATGGAGAAGTAATAGGAACTCTGACATTTCCAAGTCCACCAAAACATGTTGAGATCATAAATTTTATTCAAAATCCAAATGGTCCAGTTCAACCCATAGGAAAGATAAGATTAAAAAATTTAAACATCACAAATCATAATAGTTGATTTATAATCAGTTTCATATGCTATTAAACACAAAAAATGGTTGAATTAGTTGGTTGAATAGTTAGATCGAATTGAGAAAAATGAAACATGGGAAACTTTTCCATGTCTAAATGGTAAAAATTTTATCAAAACAAGATGGGTTTACAAAAAATCTTTTAATGAACATGGATATGTTTCAAGAATCAAAGAAAGGATTATTTGAAAAGGACTTTCATAGGTGGAAGGTGTCGATTTTGAGTAAACCTTATCCCCCATTGCAAGGATAAAAACATTTATAATGTTTCTGTCAGTATATTCTCACCATAATTGAAGATTATATCAGATGGATGTAAAGTAATCATTTCTCAATGGAGAAATGTAAGAAGAATTTTACATTTAATAACATTTTGGGATTCTATTAGATGGTGATGAAAACAATTTTATAGATTGAAGAAATATTTTAATTGGGGGGGGGGGGATATCCACATTCATTGTATTATATGCTTCAAAATTGATTGATAATGTTGGATTTTTTAAAAGAAAAAGTCGATAGAAAGTTATATATGAAATATGTTGAATCTGTAACATTAATATTTCTTTTGTATGTGGATGATAAAAATTTTATTTGGGATAGAGAATATATTTGTAAACAATTTTCTAAAAAATTAAATTGAACATTGATATTTCCATTTTAAAAGAATTAACATTCCTCCTTGGTTTACATGTTAAAAAAACATTTTTATATCT
This sequence comes from Viscum album, assembly GCA_963277665.1. Classification (NCBI taxonomy): domain Eukaryota; kingdom Viridiplantae; phylum Streptophyta; class Magnoliopsida; order Santalales; family Viscaceae; genus Viscum; species Viscum album. Next base: position 404,063,094 of record OY728129.1, on the reverse strand, counting down.
CAAGGAAATTAGGTTAGTTAATTTTTTAAAAAGTTTGTCATAGAAGAAAAAAAATAAGTTTCTGATCCTATATTTGTGGGAGAAAATTCGAGTTAAGATAAGTCCAGGAAATGTGTGAATTAGAAAGACTTTCAAAAGCAGATAAGAATTCTAATTTACCTTATATCCTCAAATCTAGATATTGTATATGTTCAGCCTTTTTGTTCCTTGTATCACATAAATATGAATCAATCACATTTGTTGGATGAAAAGATAACTATAATATATTTAAAATGAACAAATTAACATTGGTTGTTACAAAAAATAAATTGGGGGATTGAGTTTTTTAGTTATGATAATGCTGATTGTGATAGAACTTATAATGATAGAAAATTAGCCTTAGGAAAAAAATTGTGGGATTAATTTTTTGTAATTTGGAACTGTGTGAAGAAATATTCAACAACTCTAATCATAGAGGAATCATAATATGTTGCGGTTACTCAATATTTAACTCATATGTTGTATATGAATGTTCAATTAGAATATTTGGAAGTAAAAGTTTATAAACCTCTGAAGTTACATTGTGATAATCATAGTGACATTTATATTACAAAAACTCTTGTCCAACATTAAAGATTGAAACACATTGATAGATGGTTTCACTTTATAAAAGTGTAATTTTCTTCTGTAGATTATTTTTCTGGAATATATCTCAACAATATATCAAATTGATGATATCTTCAAAAAGGAAATGGAAAAATAAGGGTCTGTTGAGTTGAGGCTACATCTTCATGTTCATGCTCTTCCAATGACTTACTAAAACTCATAAGGAAGACCCAAATTATTCTATGATATATATATATAATGGGGGGAGATAAAGGTATAAATTTATACATTTCAAGAAATTTTTACTTATCATTAATTTATGAATATGAATCTGTGGTTATCATAAAATAGGGGAGAGAAAAGAAATCCGACTGAACAATATAAAAGTAATAGGGATTTCACATGAGAAGGCCGAAAAATTTTCTTATCAACAAGGGATGTGATTCCATCAAAAAACATTACTTTATCCACTAGTGTGGTGTTAGGAAACTCACTTTTGATAAAGGCTACGTTTTGTTAAAAGTTAAAAAACATGAGTTTTTTTACAATATATTACTTGTGAAAAAATTTGTGAATGTTCTAAACATTGTTAACAAGGGTTTCAAAAAATCCAATGGGGGGATTGAAAAACATTTTTGGTTATTTTTATTAACAAAGTTATTGTATTTGTTAAAAAATAATTTTTTGTAAAAGATGTTTTATTGAAAAAAGGTGAATGTTGATGAATATTTGAACCCAAAAATGAAGGGGGATATTTTTTTTAAAAAAAAGTTGTTTTTTGATGCATAGTATCAAACTGATAATCACAGTACATAGAGTATTGGAATGACCATCACCAATCACCAAACTGGTTTGAAAGTTAATGTTATTGACTGGAAAAATCATTGGTCTCATATCCATCGGCATAAAGTTAATGACCTATCATACATGTTTTTTTTAAAGATATTGTTATAAAGATAGAATATTTCTGAAGAGGATGAACAAAGATAGTGATTTTAGGTGTTATAAAGTTCATAAACATTCTAACATGAAGTCATATGATGATTTTCCAATCATAAATTTCTCATAAATCATGAAAAATATCATGATAAAATATTTTGATTAAATGGAGTAATCATAAATATTGTATCTATTCCAAGAATAAAAAAAACATTTGTATCATATCTAGATGTAAAATATATAGTATTTTTCAAAAATATCAATGAGTTAAAGCTTATGTGGTTTGAATAGTTTCAATTATGGAGAGTGGATATTGTATCATAATGAGAGTTACATCATAATGGAAATTCCATTGTAACGTGAATTCCATCATTATAAGGATTCCATCTGAACGAATTTGGGACGTAAATCCAATTAGAATGACTGTGAGGAGAAAATATGGTCAAACTAAGCTTGGGATGTTCAATCTTATTGAGTAGGTATTGTTTCATCCCTATGAGCTATGTAATTTCAATCGAACAAAATAAAAGTTAAGAAGTTTGAGAAGGATTATTACTAAAGGGACTGCAGACGATTAAAGAAGGATCTAAAATATTTGACGTGTTCAACCATGATGTCAAAATATGTGTGAATCTCAAAGGATATTTAATATGTGTAAGTTGGATAATTTTTTCGTTTTATCCCTTATTCTATTCTGGGATTACTATAAATAGTCTCAAAATCCATTCATACCTTGAATTATTTTTATGTAACAAAATTGTGGAGGGATAAAATGTTTGAGTTAGAGGATTATTCAAAGTTATTTCCAGGAATAGATATCATAAGAAGACTTGACAGTTGAAATTTTTCTTAATGGACTGAGGATGATCAAACTAAGGAATATTTGACTGAGATGTTTAGAAGAGTTTTAGAAGTGGAGTTATAGAAAATGGGTTCATCATAATGAATCCATCATAATGATATAATCATACTAAGGACATTAAACCTACGATCATCACACTAAGGTTCTGAAAAGAGTTTTATGGAGAAATTTTTTTTCTAATAATTTATTTTGTTGCTCATATTATTTCTGATAAAAATTTGTAAATTAATGATATTCAATATAATCATACCTAAAAATATTTATAAGGATTCTAATATGATTTTTCACAAATTTTATTCACTTATTCTAATTAATGAATTTCAATAGAGCAATGGGAGTATCTATAGAAAGGTTATCGATTCTCATACTGAGGGTAAACATTGTAAACATTGTTTTATTTAAATTATTTTTTACTTTATCATGCATGAGTATTTAATAATATATGACAAGGTTATGAACATTAACATGTTGCTGGGGTTATATTTTAAATGTATTGAAACATATAAAAATTGAACAACTGATTCTAACCCCAACCCTATTAGTTGTTACTTAATACTTTTGTACTTCACAAAATAATATTTATAATAAAAGAATGGGCTATTAAAAATCAACATGATACAGTAAAAAAACAATATATCTTAATTATAATTTAAAAATTGGATAAAATTTTATTTAATGATAAATATAAATTCTGATAACAATTACTATAAATCTTCATTTAAATTATGTATTCTAATAGAACCCCATCAATAATGGAACCTCTACGGTTAGTAGTAGTGGTGATGGTGAATGATTTTCCCATGAGGAGGAATAATTGATGGTCCTATTGAAGGAAATATCAAAAAAATGATGTAATGGATGAATATATCTCATATAATGACTCAATGTTGAAGTTAAAAATAGGGTTATATATTGAACAAGATCTAAATTAAGATCTAGATTTGTAAAAAATATAGCTTGAAATTATGAAGTAAAAAATTATTATCTCAAATGATTTGATTAATTCAGTCCCAAGGAGATTGAATTTATATTTTCTACATTATGAAATACAAAAATAATATTATGAAAAAAATGATCGACTTGGATATGATGAAATTCCTGGTGGAAATAATCATAGTTATCGTTTTGAAGTAGGGACGTCCTAATTTTTATGATTTTGGGATAATTTGATGCTGTTTTATCAGGGGGAATGGCTATGTGATAAACCTGTATAGAGAAATAATTTAGGTGTGGACAAAGCTAAATAATGTAGATTCTCAAATTTTTAAACTTTTTAAACTTTTTTTAAAAATAATTCATCTTCTTCTTTTGCATTATTCTAAATTTTTGTACATAATATTTTAATAGCTGTGGAATACCATGATTTTTTTGTACAATTAATTGATTATTAAAATTATATCTTACAAAAAAGGAATGTGTTGATTCCACTTTAAATGTTTCTAAAACATTTAATGATAAAACTAAAAAGTATTTTTTCACAAACATGATTTCTTATGCTTATGGTTTTACAATAATTATTGACATAGTCCAAAACATTTTTTAATGTGTAAAAAATCTCATGGAGGATGAAACTAACAAGGTTTTGGATGTACTAGGAATCTCCATGGTAGAAATTTTTGAATATATTAGCATTGATATGGTCATTCTCTCATAAGAGAATCTTTTATAGTTTGTTGAAATAAATATTTCTAGGGATATTACATTAGATCATGGTTTTATTTGAATTTAATTTATGAAGGTTAATGTAATATATGTTTTGCACATATTGATCCACTATATAGTCATAGATATAGAATTTTTTGGTCTAATCACTTTGGGTTTGATCGGAGCTGGCACCAACATTTTGAGAATCACTTTAATACTACCTAATTTTTCAAGTTACAGGTACAAATTAGATATCTTATTGTTATATGTGAAAATTTCCAATGTTTATGTACACAATATGATGGGATTAAAGAAACATTTTCACTATCTCATGGATCAGTTTATATTTTCAAAGATGACACTCATGGGGACAGTAGGGGTGTTGTATTCATTCCTAGATATGAAGGGTACAATGTTAGGGAAGTATCTGTTGTTGCTGAATATCAAATAAAATGAAAAAATCCAACATATGGGAAGAAATATTGATTTTAATAATTTAACTTAAAGGTAAACCAATTTGACCACGTCCAAAAGAGGTAAATAATGGAGCCCTTATAAAGAGAAAATGGGAATTAAAAAACATAAGTGATTTTAAAGGATTTGGTTTAGTTTATATATATGTTCATCGAAAGAACACTACCCTACATAATATTTGTTAAGAAATATTAAACATGAATGATTACAAAAGAAAACATAAGAAAAAATAAATAAAGTAGAAATATAGTAGAAATAATCCCATAATAGAGTCCTTTTCACTTTATTATCCAGTTATTAACTCTGGTTCGAGAATAGTAACATACAATCCTGAATTGGAAGAACTCGCACATGCACCCAAGTAAACCAAAATAGAAAAACATTAAAAAACATAATCACAGAACAAAACTATGGCATAATTATAGGCCCGGGTGTCCACCAAGAAACTAGGGGTGGTCATTAGAAGGGATCATCTGAACTATTGATGTTAAACCTCCTCTGTCACTATTTTGGTCCTCCTCTGATCTCATAAGAATCACACTCTCCACTAGAACAATATTGTTGGAATGATTTTGTTTAATACTACATGGGGTCCTCTAATACTTCTCTGAAACTCTTTTTTTTCTTTCTAATGTGCATTATAGTCCATCAAATTACCAATGCCAACTCTATCAAATTAAGATGCGCCTTAGGAAATCATTAGGGAATTTTATGATGGTGGATAAAAGAAATGACGATTGTAATGATATGTTTTAAAATTTGGACATTCTAAAATATCACAATGATATATCTTTTTATCATATCCCACCAGTTAGGGGCATGTAGAAAACTACAAGAGGATAGTGGTAGGTGTAATGGATCATTCGGGATTCATATTTCAAACAACCACACCAAATAATAACAAATCATCATCCCACATGTCATTAAATTACAAAAATAAGTAGTGTAGGACACTATATCTATTGACTAAGAATAATTATTGGGAGAAATGTAGGATAAAACCTCTCACTGTATTAAAAAAACTCATTCTTGTGGCATGATAATATATTATTAGTGACAATTTTTCACTTAAGAGTTATTGAAATGGTTTTTGGAGAATAAAATGAAATAATCCTCACATAAAATAAAATGAACATCATATACGATTAAATAAAATTAGTGAGTGATAGACAAGACAACCAACAAAAATATAAAAAATACATAATAAAAAATATGTTCACATTTTCATGAAAATAATAGAACACATGAAATGTGATGAAGAATATGAAAACAATAAATCAAATTAATTTTATAATTTATATTGAAACCAATAAAATAATTCTTTAATACAACAAATCTCCCCCATAAAAAATAAATTGGAAACAGAAACATGGGGGTGTTCTTGTAATTATACTCTAACATAAAAACTTGTTAGAAAAGTTTTCATCTAAATGGAAAAATATAAGAATGAAATTTATGGACCCATTATTATCATTCACATAACATGTGTCACATTAGTAGATGATTATTTGTATCAGTGTATCTACAACTAGCTAATTATGAACACATACTCATAAATATGAATCCTATATCTAGAAACGACAGTTAACCAATGCTTACAACTCATATATGTGTCTCTACCAGATATTTTCTCTTAGTCTAAAATTCTACAAATCAATGTTAGCTATTTTTCTAAGACACTCATTGATACAAACAATTATAAAAAACAAAGAAAAAAAGACATTTCCTTTATATAAAACAAAAACAAATCATATTATATATATGTGTACGAAAACATTATAAGTATTCTAGGAAATAGAAACACAAAACTATCCATAAAACAAGTTTAAATGAAGTAAAATCTTGACTTGGACCAAACCAACCCATGAAGCCTATCCCCCAACACTCACATCCTCCAAAACAACTTCTGCTAAAAGTTTTTAAAGAGTTGGTCCTAGGAAAACCGATGAAATAAACCAATATCTATAACATAATTGTAAAATAAAAGGATAATTAGTCTTGAAATGACATATTAGCTATCTAAACTGATTTATTGTTCCATATTTTACTAATCTATACCATCACAAATTCTACTCTTAGGGTAGTATAATTTAATATGACTAAATCTGACACACTGATTACACCTAAAGTCCTTAAATTAGTTTTCATTATTATTTTAACTACCACATATTTTCAGTTGAACATTAACTACCATCAATTCATTTTTTAATCTAAACCAACATACCTCCCAATTTAGACAGTGGTTTTGAATATCCCCATAAAATAAAACATCCATCAATGTATGTATATTTAATTATTGTAATAACATGTTTTTTATCTCAAGAATATATACTTTTTTAAAAAAATTTATTTCTTTAATTTGAAACTAATGTGGATTCCCTATGAGGTTATTTAGGATCCTAGGGTATATAGGTATTGTTTATAGATTGTAACCCTATCCAGTGGAGAAAACCCCTAGGACCCATATTTAGTAGAAACTATGCGATTTAGCCTACATGGTCTCTCATAAATGTGTGAGGGTGTACATTGGGGGTGAGGTTGTGAGGACGAATTTCCAAAACAATTCTCTAAGATCCACACACTTGTACAAAATGTATATGGTTTTTAGAAGAGTTGAATCACATTGTTGGTGCACAGTTTCCCAAAATCTTCACCCTAACCATGTGAGTGTCATATTTAAGCAGTGATCCAAGAATTTTTATTACCCAGTTTGACCAATTATGCACCCCTTTTTAGGTGTAATGACCAAATTTCTCCAAATTTATAAATAAACCCTTCTGTAATAATTTTCTTCTTCAATAGAAATAATAGGCATGGGAGCTCTCCTTTGAAGAAAATCATAGGTTTTGATCATGTTTGTCTGTAAGAAATTTGATTCGATCCACGTTTCTCACATTGGATGTGCATCGTTAAGTACTCTATTCACTGTGATCTATTCTGTGTTTATCATTATCTTGATGAAGTTATCTAGGTGTTGGTTCATATGCCCTATTTTCAAGTTGTAGACATATTCATCATATTTATTCCCATACAGACCAAACTCAAGGATGATACTAGATGAATAGAGTCATATGAGTATGTGGTAGGTGGTATATGACTCATCCCCCATGTATCATTTTAGAAATTGTCTTTGTTGTTCACATAATAATTTTATCAAGGATTTATTTTTTTAATTAATGTTAATTTCTTATATTTAATGTTCATGTACTCTAGTCCCCTTTTTATGTAGAATCATAACATCATTATAGGTTGGGACCTCAATGCTTTCAACCCCTAGTAGTGTGTTTCTGTATTTATGGCTCTAATTGTTTGTTATGTTTGTTTGTGCCACCATTTGTGTGTGCTATGGATTAACCCTATTAATAGAAATTCCTTCCTCAATATAATGATTAATGAGTTGAAATGGTTATCCTTATATATGATAATATCACTTATACCTCCTAGGTAAGTGTTTCAATATATTCAATAAATCATAAATATGAATGGAAAGTATACTAGGTTTATGAATTGGCCTATATATATTTAATAAATGTATTGGTTTCATGTTCATAAAAAGTCTTTCTTATATTAATTTAATAAAGTGGAGTAATTAATTGATTAATTATCTTATAAACAAATTTGTTGCCTTCCTAGTTTTTCCTTATCATATAAGTGGAAGGAAATGACTTGAACCAAATGTATTTTTAAATGGAAGGGGAAATGCATGGAATAGTGTAATAAATGTATTAATTATAATTTTTCCAATGCATAAAAACAATGAAATTTTTATAGGATTGGTCGTACTCGAACTAGCCTTGGATTCTAGAGGTAATTCCTTGAGCACTCATAGATTCTATTCTAATTCAAGGATGTTGGTTACCATGGGTGAGACCCTACTTGGAACTCGATCTTTGTCTACTAAGGGATTTATAAAATGACATCTTCACATCCCTCCATTATCATTATAGGATACCTTGGATACACTCTTTGGATATAGTAGGATATCTACAGACATGAGGCTCAATGGTTACACTATTTGGCCAAATCATTTCGTACAAGTTTTACCTTGGATGTTATCATTGGTTATAATGAAATTACTTTGGAATACAATTGGTGATTACCCATTGATTAAACTCTTACCTATTATAGTTTTTATTTATAGTATTACTAAGATAGATCGACCCCTGAGTTCAAGGATGACCTAGTTATTACCATGGATTCTCTTTATTATTATCAACATTACTAGATGCCTTCTTTATATTTGGGATCACTTATTATTACTATGATCATGACATGATGTCACTACTAGTTATGCCTCACATGTATTAACATATAATCTGGAACATTATTAATAACTAAAATTGTTACACATTCAAAAACTAACATAGGATGAAGTTGGTACTCGGTATTTACGTTATTGTACTACATTACTTTTATATATGCATGCATTAACACTATTTTAGATTAAATTACACGAAATAGATGTTATGGACGTCATTGGAGGTGGCCTACTGGGATGTTTCTCACACCCAATCCAGGTCCCCATTTGTGCCCAGGAAGATTACATATATGAAGATGTTGATAAAGGGAAGATTCCCACCTTGGACACAAGATGATGATTGCTTGCATTTTGGATGGAACTTAGTAGCAGACGACGTGTCCAACACTCAGGATGTTGGATAGTTTGTGGTTTCTTTTTGATACTTTGGTATAGAATTTGTTTCCTACTGCTTTGTATTGTTTTTTTTTTGGTTTATAATTATATGAAATTAATTATCATCATATTTTTATTGTTATTATTGGTTTCTTCAGTTGTTTATTATTCTTTTCTCCTTCTGCTATGGTGGGTTACTTGTTAATGTCTATAGTTTTTTATTATAATGTTGCATTTGTTTGTCACACTGATTATATTAATTCCTTTTTATATTATATTTATTCCATTATTTTTCACTCTTGTAATGAGTGTGTGGTCTCCCCATGAACAAACCCTAGGCCCCCCACTACTTGTCGGAAGCCTCAGTAATTTAGGGAGATGTGTTTGAGGCTATCTGGTCATCCATGCTTGAGGAATCTCAAAGTGGAACCTGGGATTTTGATGTCACAAAATGGTATCATAGGGGTATGATACTTTATGTATTTACTATTTACAAATAATATAAATGAGATTAAAAATTATTTGGTTCTTGGTTATAAGTCGGTATTGGGAATAGGTAACCCACATTTGAGGTAAATGTTGAGATTCCTAAAATAAGAATTGTTATTCTGTATTTTTCCTGTTATAGTTGATATCATTTCATAGTTTGGTGATGTGCATGTTATTTGATGATGATGATTATTGTTATGATTTAGGTTATTGTTTTATCCTTGGCATTATGAGATGTAGGAAATGAGCATCAATCATGCATTATTATAAGAACCTACAATTCACATTCCATGTATATTCATTTCCGTATATGTTCATTTCAATTAATTCATTTTTCCAATATTTCCAATGATTGTTGTGTGATTATATGGTTTCTATATTATTGATATGTTACTATTTGGATTTGATTTATTTATTTCCAATTTCAATTAATGAGGAGTATGGGACCTCATGGGTTAGAAGGGTTGTTTACCGAGTCAATCCATTATACATAACACATTACATTCTAGGACCAAATGTATACGGGGTTAAATTGCGATTAAATGGTTGTTTATTTCATTTATATGTTATATTGGATCTAATTCAATATAAAAGACAATCAATTTTAATAACATTTTTAATAAACATTATAAAAAATGAAATTTTAATGGAAAAGTCTATCTTCTGATATTAATTGGTTTCTAGTAAGTGAAGATGAAAGGTATAATTTATCCTTCACTGACTAGAACCATAGTAATTTAAAATAAAAAACATGCTAATACCTAGACTTATAATAGTGTATTAGGGGTACTATACCAATGGAATTTATTCCTTTCCTTCCGTTTAGTTTCAATAGTTTCAATATATAGGATTCAAGTCCAATTATATAGTGTGTGCTTCAAATTTGTAGAGCTATGCGCCATGAGGGTGTCCATCGCCACACTGCTGAGGTAGTTCACCCTAATCCAACAGTTATTCCTCCTATAGTTCCACCTGTGACACCACTTGTCATGACTAATCTAGATAGTAATTCCTAGCTTTATGAGAGTTTTTTATATCTGATGCAGTCCATGCAGGGATCTCCATGACCTGCTCCAACAGTGGATGATCCGACATGTGGGTACCAGAAGTAGAATCCTCCTAATTTCTATGGGAATGGTGTTCCAAAGTCTAAATAGTCTTGGTTAGAGGCCAATCTATATATCTTTATGCTTATGGGGACACCTCTTTAGAAGAGGGTCTAACATTCTATCAACATGTTTCATGATTCTTCCAATTATGGGTGTGATGTGATTGCTTAGGCTCTTCAACAATTGAGAAATGTATTGTATTATTTTTAAATTTCCATATATAATCACTTATTTCATCATATGATTAGGGATGACCATGATATATGTCTCATGAATATAAAGGTGGGTCTTATGCCAGTAGTGGATTATCTAGCACATTTGATTGAGTTTTACTGCTCCACGCCACTTTTATATAGTGATGAGATATCATGAGCTAGATGTTCCAATGATGGGATATATTATTCCATCTATAATCAGGTGAAAATAATTCACCTAACTAATTTTTCTAAGATGTTAAATCATGCTTTTATCACAAAGAACAACCTGATGGAATGAGATAGTACTTGGCACATAGGTTTAGTGTTGTGGAAATCCAGAAGTTCTTCTAGTAAAAGGAAGTGTTCCCTTTAGGTTTCCCATCAAGGTAGTGTAATCCACTTTACTAATGCAGGTATCTCTGTGGTGTTCCATAATTATAGAAGGCATGGGATTTTTGTGCCATATTTTGATAAAGACCCCATGGATTTTCAGGATTTCAGACGTATGGGGAATCTTTATAGATTTGGTTATAGAATACCATAAGCTTCTATAGAAGAAGTTTTTCTTAATCTCCTCCATTTGTATTTGGATTAATCATGCCATGTTAGTTTGGGAGTTAGAGTATCACTGGTAGGACTGGCTAAGGAAGACACTCCTGTGGTGGCCAGACATTAGTTTATCAGTAGAACTAGTAGAACTATCATGACTGGGGTTGTCCAGCTGTTGAACAGTGTTGTGGATCACATCAGTTGCAATATATATAGCTTATACACAAGGATCACAGTACAATAACATCAACAGTATGATGTACTATTCTAGTAGCCTCCACTATTGTATCTTTTTTATTTGAGACAGGTACTTCACACTAAATTATATTTTTATTGACAGTTTAAATTTTCATGATGGAAATCCAGTATTATAGTGGTGTAATGACCTTGGATACATCATTGGGTGTACAGTCTAATGGAATATACTATTATAGGGAATGAACACTTAAGGTAGGTAGTTTTCCCTACTTATGAGACCTCATTGTTCTCAATATGATGGGGTTTGATATCATTCTATGTATATATTTGTTGTTTCCTTATCATTACATTGTGTACTTCTATCATTGTTGGGAATCATTTACATCACCATAAGATATCGGTTATCTACCCAAGGGTGAGTGGGATTTCTAGGAAGGTAGAGTCAGAACATATCATCATTTTTGAGGGGGAGTAATCAACAAGATTTCAAGTCTCTCCATGGAAGATTAGTGTTTACACCAATACGATTTCCTCCAGTAGTGGATCATTTCAGTGAATTATTCTTTGTAAAATTTTCAAGATTACTTCTTGAGAGAGAGGTGTATATAACGCTTAATCTTGTTCTAGGAGAAGCTCTAGTTTCCATTTTTTTATATGATAGAACATACTATGATCTAGGTTGTCAAGTTAGAGTTGGTGGATTTAGAGGCATAATGTTTTATACAACCTAGAAATTCCTCTTGGGGTTCACCCATTATTTTCTCAAAGAATGTGGATGTGACCATTAATTTATGTGTGTAATATAAACATTTGAACCAGATTACCCACAAAATTGCATATATTATCTCTTTGAGAAAGTCAATGGAGCCATGTTATTCTCAAAGATCGACTTGAGAGCACGCTATTGTCAAGTATGAGTAATGCCTTCAGACATAGAACGTACACCATTCCTTATAAGGTAATATCTATATGATTATTGTTTTATGTACTTTAATCATACAAACACTCCATCCATTTTAATTGATTTTATGAATAGGTTGTTCCAAAACTATCCACATTTCTTTATCATTGTTTTTGTGGATGAAATCCTAGTGTACTCTAACACTCATAGAGACCATGATAAGAATCATGAGTTCATTTTAAATACACCAATAGATAATTAGCTATATGATAATATTTTTATGTTCCTCTTAGTTATTGAAAATCTTCATTTCATTGGCCATATTCTCTTGGGATCAATAATATCTTTTGACCTAGATAAGGTTTCTGTTGTGATTCCCTTATAGAATACCATGTACATATTTTATATATGGATTTTCTTGGGGATGGATAATTGTTATATAATTTCATAGATGAATTTTCTCACCATTATTCACATATTATTTGTCTCAAAAATAAGGGTGTTAGGTTCCTGTGGTCATTAGAATTCGATAAATCCTTTCAATATCTTAGAGGGAGTTTTTTGTGGAAATTATTTTAATTCTTCTAAAGCCTATAATAGGCTATAAATTTTTCTATTATTTTCCAGAAATTGAATTTGTAGAGGTGATGATATAATAAAATATATTTATTGTGTATGCATCTTATAAGTTGAGGCCTAGTGAGAAAAATAACTAATGTATAAACTCATGTTAGCATCAATTGATCATACCTTAATCTATGGGGGCATAATTTTATGATTGAGTGATTTATGGTGTATAAGGACCAAAAACCATAAAATATATCTTTTCATGGTGTGACATGAGTCTCAAAAAGTGAAAAAGTGTTGAATTAATTCATTAGATTGACATTGTGATTTCTTGTACGCATGTAAAGGGAAATGTAGTTGCTAATGCACTGAGCAAGAAAACTCAAGAACAAGCCATACAATAATCTGGTGATGAATGGAAATTGATGGACCTATTTTATAATATTCATATGGAGTTTTAGGATAATCACAAGAAATAATATCCAGAAACCATGATAGTTACATATTATCTACTTGATCTGGTGTAGATTTTGAAATATATTGATCCTGAATGCATGGATCTTCGAGATAGTATTGCTAGTTTTGAAACACCTCTGAATTTTTCTATGCACATCTAAGATGTTTTGCATTTATGGGGCAATTTATAGGTTTTGATTAATATGGTAGAAGAACAGATGCAATATTCTCATGCATTTTAGTGGGAAGTTAATCCTGGAATCTCCAAGATGTATTGAGATATGTGATGCTAGTATTGATGGACATGGATGAAATACCAGAATGTAAGATTTATTACTAAGTGTTCCACCAGTCTACAAGTGAAGGTGGAACACCAACAACTTTAAGCACTATTATATCTGATTCTTGTCCATGTATAGTAATAGGGAAAAATTTACATGGATTATTTAGTCATATTACCGAGGTATCCTTGAGGCAGACGTGTGTTTTATTATTAATGTATTGACTGAAGAAAGTATCCCACTTCTTTCTTATATGATAGATTTTCATAGTTGATGAGATGGGAATACTATATATCCATGAGATCATATGGCTACACAGGGTCCCTCATACTACCGTTTCAGATAGAGAATCTCATTTTAAAATGAGGTTTTGGGAGTGGTTTACAAATATCTATTGGTGTACATTTACTTCTGAGCACATATTTTCACTCATAGACTGATCTTCGGTTGGAATAGATGATATATGTGTCAATGTAAATGGTCTGATCATGAGTCATTTATTTCAATGGTTCATGGTAGAGGCGTATCTCTCACATCGTGTTCACCTTTAATAATAAATTTTAGGAAATGATACAAATAGATCCTTATAAGGCCTTGTATGGTAGACCATTCCATTCAAATAAATTAAATTAGCTTTCAGGAAATCCTTCAGATGGATCATTATTAATAATTTTATAGTAGTTCGTGAGCCCTTATTTTTTTTTGGAAAAATGAACTTGTTTCTCCTAATTTGTAATCAAAACTAAGTCATATCATTTTATCCTCTAATAGATAATTTTTATATGGGATAACTACTTTGATGAAAAAAAATATTTTTTGATCTTTTTCATCCATCTAAACTTTTATTTGATCCATGTTTCTCATGTTGGATGTGCATCGGTATGTACCCAATCTATATTCACATGTTATCTATTCATATTTGTTTTGAAGAAGTTATTGAGGTTAAATCTCATATTCCCAATTTTAAGGTTGTTGATCCATTCTTCATATTTATTCCAACATAGTCAAAAATGAAGGCTAATACTAGATGAGGCGTGTCATACATGTACGAGGTAGGTGGTCTTTGACTTATCCCTCATGTCTCCCTATTTTATAAATTTATGTCATTGTGCAGATTCTGATTTCATTAGTATTTAACTACTTAGTTCACGTGACGTTATTATATCCTGTGCGTTCTTATTATAGATCTTGTTCTATGTAGTATCATCATGTCTTAGGGGGGTTGATACATCAACACTTTCTCTCCCATGTGGGGTGTTTGTGTATTTATCCCTCTTGTTGTTTGAAATGATTTTATGCACCACCATTCATGTGTGATATGGCTTGATACTATTAATGTTAATTCCTTCCTAAAAATAACGATTAAGGAATTATAATTCTTATCCTTATATATGAAAATATCACTTGACCATTCTATTTTAAGTCTTTCAATATAATTACTAAATATTAAATATGAATTAAAAGTATACTATGTATATGACCTTTCCTAAATAAATATAATTAAGTGTATTGGTTGAATATTCACAACAAACCATTCATATCATAATGTATGTTAGTGGATTGAACCTAGTGAATTGATTAGGTAATATAAGAACTAAATGGTTTCATTCTCATTTATTCCTTCTCACACTAATTAAATGAAACTATATGAACCAAATGGATTATTAAAGGGAATGAGTAATACATATCCTAATGTATTAAATTAATTAAATACAAGGTAAAAAATTCATATGTAAAATGAAGTTATTATAGTATTTTTCAAACTCAATCTATCCTTGGATTCACAAGAGATTTCCTTGAGCACTTATGCACGCCATTCTAATTCAAGGATGTTGGTTACCAATAGTGAGACCCACCTTGGAACCCAATCATTTTCTACAAGTGGATGCCTGGAAGTATAGTGTAGGATTCCAAAATTATCATTATAGGATCCCTTGGATACACTCATTGGATCCATTATGAAATATGAAAACATAAGAAACCATGGCTATCACCATCTAGCCTAGTCATTTCATACCCATTTTACCTTGGATGATATCTTTAGAATCATTTATAATGTCATTGTTTTGGAATTCCTTGAGAGATTTTTATTGGATAACACTCATTCCCATTATATTGAGGTTGATGGTTATTACTCATCTAGATTTCCCCCTAATTCCATGGATACCATAGTTATTACCTTGGATCCTATTAATTATTATCATCATTACCTAATGCATTGTTTATATCTTGGATCACTTGTTATTATATTATCATGGCAGGATGTCAATGTTGGTTATACTTCACATGACTTACTATATAAAATGGATCGTAATTAGTATTTGAAATGAATACAAGTTCACAAACCAGATGAGGAAGAATTAAGTACGAGGTATTTTCATTGTTTTAATAATTTACTTTTATATGTTCATGCCTAATATATGTTTTAGTTTATATTACATTGACTAAGTGTTAGAGATGCTGTTGGTGGTTACCTAATATGATTTATCTCACACCATGTTAGAGCCTCTATTAGTTTCGAGAGGATTAAATTTTTACTTGTTTGGGAAAAGGGAATCATCCTACCTTTTACACCTAATAATGCTTACTATCATTTAGGATAGATCTTGGTAGTAGATGACTGGGAAAGGGATTGGGATACTGGATAGTTTTTGGTTTTATTTTACTAATTTTTTATAGAATTTATTTTTTTTAATTTTTTTATCTATATATTTCTTAATTATGGAGAAATGAAATGTATTATCAGTAGTTTTGAGTATTATTATTTGTTGATTTAGTAATTTATTATTCTGATCTTCTTCCACTATGGTAGATACAAGTTAGTGTCTATAGTGTGTACTTCTATGGTTCCATATGTTTATAATGATGATTCATCTATTTATGTTTTATATTATATTTATTTGGCTACCTTCCACTCTATTAACAGTGTTATATCTCCCCATAGAAACATCCCAGTCCTTTGATGCAATTCATATGCCTCTAGAGTTTTTGGAGATGTGTTTGAGTCTGTGTAGCTAATAGGTGTTAAGGAACCTCTAAGTGGGACTCGAGTTCGGGATGTCAGAAAGACAAACTACGATATAACTTAATGTCTTTTACTAGATTTAATGAATCATATATGATTGTTTATAAAAAACTTATGGTATTCATCCACTATCTTGGCATATATATTAGTTAAACTGATCAGAAAATTGTGAAATTCATCAATATGAGTTCAGATAGTGTCTCAAAGGATCATTTAAAAATTAGCAGGTCACATTTTTATATGTATCCTACCATGAAAATATTTAATTATACAAAAGTGTCATAATTTCAAATAGACAATATCTGGATAATACTTTTAATATTACATATGCAAGATATTATCTCTTATGGTTAATAAAAAAATGAAAAGATTTGTTTCAAGGATACTATGGTCAATAACAATATATGATGTAGTTTTTTCCCTTTTGGGTAAATAATAGAGATAAATTATATAAAATCATGCTTGGAATCTATATTTACAATGTTGATAAGTAGTGAACAAATTTTAATTCTTAATAAATTAAATTTATTCTTTCCTTTAAAATCTCAAATTTAAGAATGAGAAAATACATTATTAAACTCAAGATCAAGATATGATAATAAGTTTTGTTGTCAATGATAGTCAAATAATCTAATTCTACTTAACATATGAAAATAATGATGGATTTTATTAATGTTGTTTAAATTCAAAATAATAACATGATTTTAGGGAGACATAAATAAAAAAGGTAGGAGAAAGAAAATCTGAGTTGTAATTTAGTAAAGAACAGAAGATATTTTATGTTATTCGGCCCACATTAGTCTTATTCTCATTATTGGAAAACTATCCTCCTCAATATAAATTATGTAAAATGAAATAGAAAATATTACAATAGAAAACATGGAATGTAATATATTAGACTTTATGGAAAAATAGTAACAAAAAAATGGAGTCATTGTCACTATAAGATACAATAATCAACCTAGATTCATTGATTGTAACATACATTTATAAATTGAATGGACTCACAAACAAACCTTAGTAGAATCAAAAAAGGGAAAAAAAATATGCAACACGTAATGGATAATAAAATCCCTAATATGATCACAAGTCTAAGAGCATGCCATTTACATGGATATAGTCACCAAAAGGGATGATCATAAATATCACCATTTAAAATACTTCTCACACTAACATCTCTCTCCACCGAGACTGTCTGAATCAGGATGTCCATCAAAACCTTAGTGGTGGATTGATGATGTTATTATCCAAAAAAACATCCACCATATATTCTTTAATGATATCTCTATTGTATATCTTTAATGTATGATTGTACCAAAAATATCAAATTCCAAGTCTATTGATTGAAGGTCCATCTTGAGGGATCATAATGTGATGACATGATAATGACTAACCAAATTAATGACTATAAAGACACATTTGAGGATTATGCATGAAGAATCATGAAAATATTATTGTAAAAAATTCCAATAGATAGTGTGACACATGGAATACTACATGGGGATGAGGGAAAGTGATGTGGATCAAGATAATTTTAATGAAAAAAATGAAAACTAAAGAAACATAGTCTTCTTAATCCATAGTCATTGGGTAAAAATAATCCATATTGTATATCACACAAGTTGTTGTGTAATAATGTTTTACAAGAGTAAAATAGGATTTAAATCCCATGATATGTTAGATAAACATAGTCCAGTGTTGTGAGAATAAAAATGAAGTGAAAAAAATCACGTAAGAGTAATCAAAAAGGATACATGATAAAATCATAGAAAAATACCTCATTTAATATAAAATATAACTCATACTTTATTAAGTAAAGGTAGATATTGAAAGTCAAGAAAAAAACATAACAAATATATAAGATTCATAATAAAAAAAATTAATAAAATTTTTCATGAATGAAAGAAAAAATCAATAACGTGAGGAAAAACATGGTATCAAAAAATAAAATTTGTCTTAAAATTTATTTTTTATCCAAAAGAATAATGTCATAATTCAATAATTTATTAATTTTTTTTCAAGGGTGATTCAGTTGAGAATTTTATTAATAGTTGATGTGTCATTGAGGCCTATGTTTATGACATCTCAGGATAGGAAATTAGTTTATATTTTGGGCTTGGTGTGTGGGTTTAATACCTTCCCAAGTTTCCAAACTGACATTACATTCATGGTGATGGTTATTGGTTGTGGGTGAGAGGGATGTTATTGAAACAGATAAACCCTAAATCCAATGAATTAGAAAATATCATATTGTATGATAGCTGAAATCCATATTGTATGACATGCATGAAATGTAAGCATATTTTATTCATTGTATTAAGGGATATTATATGGATATTTATATGATAACATTCTGCATTCTTTAAATGGTTATGGAATATAGAAGTGTTAATGTTTGACACTTCCACTGGCTAGAATTTATAATTTTTTTATTAGATGAAACACTTGTTAGAATTATTTAATTAATGTCATGAATGAATGATCAAATAAAAGAATCGAGTCATACATTATAAAACCTATGAGTTCATGCATACATGTTGAAATAGGAAAATATAAATAGGAAAAACACCATCAAGATGGTGCGGTGATTTATTATATTGAATATCTTTTACATATTCTTTTATACTCAAAGATATCATATCCTTCCTTTTTTCCATTATGATATACTAGATTATCTTGGGGAGATTAATATTACCACTCGTATGTCAAGAAAATCACATCATCCAACGATACACCATAAAGGGATATCCTTTGGTTATATAATAAGATCTTCATAAATAATATAGAATCTAAGAGGATGTGGTAGATCAACAGTGTAATTTACATACAATGGGTTTTTCATTTTATATATATAGCATGTCTAAAACCCCATGCCTTTTCAGGTTGTGTATTTTCCATGAAAATTTAAATGTTAATATTTTTAGGACAGTCATTTTAATAAATGAATATTGGATCAATATTACATGTTTTATTAAATTTTTTTATATGTTCATAAACATATATATAGGCCCAATGGTGTTTTTGTTGATCGAGTAGTGGTCACTGTAAAGTGTTTTGTATGTGTCGGTCTTGGGGATTATCCATACTCTAAATGGGTAAAAGATACCCATTTCAGTGGGTGTGGGGTGTTGAAATAGGGAGAATGATTTTTCATCATGGTTCTGGATGGGGTGGTGTCTTGGTAGTGGGTTTCTTTCTTGGGGACACCCTCTATGTGAAATAGGGAATGAAACACCATTTATGAGTGTTTTAATGAGTTTTTTACCTAAGGGAGCCACCTGTGGGAAATTGTGAGGAAAGAAACATGGTTTCACTGAATTTGGGTGTTTCAAAAGGCATTTCCATTCAAATATATAATTGGGGATTCAGTTAATCATGATTATATATTAAAAAAATAAAAACCACATAGTGCATTAGTTGAGCATGGAGGTGTCCTATGGCATATGAAATAGTATTCACCACATCAGAGGGAATACATGGTTCTCATTTTGAGGAAATAATGGGAGTACCACACATATGATACATGTCATGATGGGATGGGGGATACCCTCTATAAAATTATAGGAGTCAGGGTCCACGAAAAATGGTCCTCATTAATTCAACAGGCTCGTGGGGGGGGGCTTTATACTGGTAAACTGTGGTTTAAAACAACCCATTGTGCCCTGAATATTTTATTTTAATTTTATGGATTTCCTCATTCTCACCTCTCTTATTTTAGGGGTCCTATCCCCCTCCTCCATCATTCATGAACACCAAGATAAATAGATCTCTCCCATTCTCTTTATTTATCCCTTTTGATTAGGGGTGGCTTTCGATGTGATTTCGTTGAAAATATGAGTGACTTGCTCATTTCTAGTGTTCTTTTTTCCATCCCTAAATTAATTATAATATTTATGTGAATGTGACTGATATATTGATATAAATACATAGGATTATAGTTCAATTGTACCAATAATATCTGGATTTGACTTTATGTGGATCGAGGACACCCCAAAAAGACAATATATGTCATCATCTTCTATTTCGATGAAGGTTTGTTATGTGGTTGATGTTTCTAAGGTTTCCATTTAAACTAATTTAAAATTTAAATTAAACTAGTCATTGATTTATATTATTTTGTTATTATGGTTTTGGTAGTATGTCAGGGAGTTTCCATGAGGGTTTGTTTCCATTATAGTGCAACAAGGTCATGGAATACCCTGATATTTTGTGAAATATTTTGTTTTCATTTTTTTGATATTTCACATGAAATTAAATATTTTTTATATAAAAGTACTATGTTTGTATTTCATTACATGGAACACTTAGTAAAAAAAATTATATGTAACACATAGAATAACATTAATTATATACAACACAATTTTTGGCTTCTGTTACAAACAATACTGAGTTCCTTTGATAGATTCCAGTACATGCAAGGCTATGTTTTTATAAACACCAATATACAATTAATATTTTTTTTAAAATATTTATATAGCTACCAACATTAATTTATAAGGGAAGTTATAGATAATATTAAAAAAATATAAAAATATTATGTATAAATGTATAATAAATCTGTTCTTTTATTATCAATTAGTTATAAATGAATGTAAGATCCATTTTATAAAAAATTAATCCCTTTCCTGGAAAAAATAATTCTCTATGAACTAACGCCATTTTCCCTCAATAAATAAAGAAACAAATTTTCGTTAATTTTTTTAATAAAATATATTTATTATATATCCATTAAAAAATCACACTCATCCAATAAATTTAATAGACATAAGAAAAAAATAAATCCAATCACATGAATAAAAATATGGTATCTTTTTAATGGAAATTTTACCTCCTTTTAATAGTGAACCTATTTTAACTCTAATTTGTGATATTTTACTATTTTAATTTGAAAATAGACACTCAGTTTTTTAATTATAAATATAAAATATTACATTGACTTATTTTTTTGTATTTTTATATTAAGTTTAATATTTAAATGAGTAGTGAAAACAATGACTTTTAATTGAAGACTGACATTTTGTCTAATTTATTTATATTATTAAAATATATTTATATTTTTTTAAAGATTAATTAGATACATTATACATAAATTTATTATATTTAGGTGAATGGAACAAATTTCACTTGGAAATTGGATATAATAAAATGTCATGATTTTAAACATTTTCGCTTAAAAACCCCATTTTCATGACAAATTTGAAGGATTAATTTAAATTTAATGTCTACCACATATGTGATTATAAATTTGGAAAATGGATTCTATATTTTGGATCATCATAATAAATATTTTTTTATAATAGCAACTTATTTTAACCAAAAATATTAGTGAACTTAAATTAAATTAATTATAATGGTTAAGGTAAAACCAAGAATACTTGGTGGTTGAACATTAATTTAAGAGTCCAAATACCCTATAACCCTATCCAAATTTCAATGTCTATAAATATTCTGAAAATAAACTCTTTTTTTAGAAATGGGACCATTATTGGAAGTATATTACATTAGCGTGACCTCTCAATGGTGTTTAACCTTTATTATTTACAAGACTAACACTCCTCTACTATAAAAGAAAACTCCCCCATAAAATATTCACACATATAAATACATTTAGATCATCCAATAACATCCATAATAAGGTCCTAAAATACCATATATCATCATCAAATCCTCACTATTGATATAAATTCAACCAAGGAATCCATTTTCTATATTTCCAATGGAGTTACCTAAAAAACATGTAACTTTCTTCAAAGTGCATTTCATTTTTATTCCATTCTACATCCATTCAGTTTATCTTCTTACATCCTTATTTAAAAAAATAAGTATAATCAATATACTGATATGTGTTTATTTTATGTGTTTGACCTACACCTACGCGCGCATCCATAAAATGGGTAACTATACTATAATTCTTGTGCATGGCGAACTACCCCCTCACGAAATGAATTCATTAATTTCTTATTTACCACCTCTCATGGTTTGAAATTATGATGGGAATAATTTTCTTATATAATATGATATTTATGATATATTTATTCTTGTGGAATTATTATATAAAACATCACTTCATGATTTCTATTTTTTAAATATGATTACATTGTTTTTGACGTGTGGACTGCCACCTCATCAAAGCAATGTAATTCATTCACACATTACATGGAATGTGTTAAGGATGGTTTTAGTAAATTAAATGAAATATATGACATAATAATGGTAATTTAATGATAATATATCAAAATATATTTTATTTTCTTTATTTCTTTTAACATGACATGAATACAAAAATAATGTAATTTTACCTCATTTTTTCTTCTTTGAGACACATATTATGTTATTCACCTGTATTAGTATTGGGGTGTATATAAATCACTATGACATGTTATATCAACATGATTATTTTTATGATATTTTAAGCATCATGTTATATTATTATTTCATGGATATTTTGATTCAATGTTACAAAAATTTTAAGAGTTAATTACTATAATCTCATCATTTACCAAGATATTTTATGAGAATTCTTCCATTAATAATATATTATGATTTGTATACCAATAAATATCACAATTTTCCTTATCCTCTATTTTTTCATTATATCTTCATGTAATTGTACCATTTTTACTCTCTTTGGTCCTTAATATATTTATGAAAAAATATATAAGAAAATATAACATTATTTATCACAATGGACATAAATTTATTTCATTCAAAAACCTCAGTTTCGTAAATAAATTTCAAAAAAATAAGTGATATTGTAATCCCATTTTCAATGAAAATTATTTTAAAAAATTATGTTTTAAAAAGTGATTAAAATGGATTTAAAAATATCCTTTATATGTTTTAATGGTTTATTTCAATGAAAAAAATTTAAACATGTTTTATTCTTTAAATATTGTTTTTCAAATAGAAAATGACATTTTACTCATGACATGTTTTTGGTTATTTTAAATATTATTCAATAACTTTTCAAATTTATTTTTGAAGAAAATGATTCTCAATATGTTTTATTCCTTAAAATCAATTTTCAATGAAAAGTTATTTTATTTATGAAATTATTTAAGTTTTCTTTCAATGTTGTTCTCCATTTAAGATGATATAATCTTTATTGTTTATGATTTGATGTGGATATAATAAAAGGACACTATTCTCATTATTTATAAAAATAGATTAGGTTTAAGATATCAAGTTATTTATTAAACCCGTTCTCTTCCCCGAGTTATACCTTGAAAAAATTCAAATCAAACCCACTACCTTTCATGAGTTTTTCTTTGATGAAATGATTATGAAACTTGTATTTTTTACCTTAGGTTATCATAGTATAAAATTCTTGTGACACAAATTTCATTTCATGGATTATGGTATATTTTTTAATGAAACTCATCTCTTTTAATGGGTCATGATATAATGACTATTTTATTATCTTCTAGCACATGTATGTATGGTTTCATTATGTGATGTGTGGGACCTATATCTCCCTCCAATTAAATGGGTGAATATTTATATCTCATTTGATAATGATGGGAAATAGATTAACGAGCATGATCTATAATGGAACACATGTGTGTCCTAATCCATAATGGGAAACAGGTGTGTCCTGATCTACAATGAGAAACTAGTGTGTCTTGGGTAATAATATGAAATAGGTGTTTCCTCGTCTATAATGGTAAACATGTGTCTTGTGATCCACATTGGGAAACAAGTGTATCATGATCCATAATGGGAAATAGGTGTGTTCTGATCCACAATGGCAAATCAGTTCTTTCTAATCCATTATGGGAAACCGTTGTGTTTTGGTCCACTATGATGATGGTCTTGGAAGCTAACCTTGAAAAATAAAGTGGTTTCAAAATTTTATGATGGATCCAAACATAAATAACATTATCTTATGGTACATTATTTATTTATCATGGTTTATAACCCTTGTGATTCTTATTTTATGCACTGTCAATATTTATTACATGACCCGTATATATGATCATTGATATGTATAGTATGATCTTAAAATGTTAATGTCGTGTTATATTACCCTTATTTACAATTACTAAGAATCTGAAATCACCCTTCCTTATTATTCCCTTCTTCAGGTTATGAGGAATTATTTTTAATAGGAGTTGTAAATGGAAAAATATTTTTTTGAAACATTAGAGATCATTAACTAAGTTATAATATTGTGTTCCCATTTCCCAAATACACTAGGATATTATGGTCCGCAGGCATTTTTTGTAATGTGTGGAATATTTATCTAAAATGATGTAATATCCATGTACATTATGGCCAGTTCGCTATAGTTGGTATCAAAGGATTGTTTTAGTCATCCTTTAGAATCTATAATAAGAAAACATTACTGAGATAACTTGGGATATTTATAAGGATATGTCTAGGGATATATATAAGGATAAGTCTATAGATGATTTAAAGTATAGAAAAAATGTCTTGGGATTTATGTAAAGGATTGAGAGAGTGGTTATCAACAAAATGAATACATGTCTCGTCATTATAGGATGATATAGATCTGAAATAGATGTAGATAAGGGTAACAACCCTGAAAACACTATATTTATCTAGACTCAATCGGGAAATAGTGCATAATAATAAGATTTACTGTACACTTGGCTTGAGACTCTAGAGGGATAGGCTTTAGAAATTCACAAACTCTTTATGAACTGTCATAAAGGATTTAAATAGATGATGACTATGAATAGCTTAGGATAAACCTAAAGCTTCGTATATAAAAGTAGTCGGTTTCTTGACATATACATCCTATGCGTAATTTTCCGGAATATGTGGTTTACTATTATGATAAATTTTTTTTCATTGTATTATTTCTTGTTTTAGTCATTGGTGGGAACAAAAAGGAACTTCATTAACATTGAATGTTTCATAAGTGGAATGTATGGGAATTATGAAAAAAAAATTCTAATTAGAGATCTCATGATGATAATCCAGAAGATGGTATGAGTATTCGTTAAACTAATGAAGCTAAAGAGTACTTGAAGGACATATAAAAGGTATTGTATGTTCCTATAGTATTGTATATATTAAATATCATAATAAGGATTAAATTAATATTGAGGATGCATAAGACATGATTTTTTTAATATTTTATAAAATGGGTTTCAAAGAATAATATGATAAAGATTAGTTAATTGTTTGAGAATGGATTAGGATGGATGAGGTATTATTTTTTAGAATTAAAATATTATATAATATGAATCAAGAAATATTAAGTATTTTATGTATAAGGTTTTCATGAATGATTAAAAAGGACATGTTGAATGGAGATGAATATATAGAAAAGTGATTTAATGGATTTTTTTTTGACTAAGGTAAGGTAACCCTTAATGTGGTCCATATATTAATAAACATTTCTTATATTTGATAAAGATGTGATAAATTTGGATAAATTTAATTGGATAGTATATATTATCTTAGAACTGGTCATGTATTTTTTTTGAAAATGTGGTATATTTCATGAAGGATGAAGTTGAATACTTTTTTTGGATTTATGGAATATATCTTATAATATTTTAGATAAGAAATAATTCAGGTTTTCAATTATTTTTTGTGTTAATTCCGGTCATTACCATGTTTTAAGAGAATATAGTATAAATTTATTCACTTGTTTGGTAAGTGAAAACCGAGAGCTACGTTATATAAGGGATCAATGATAATATTATATATAATAATTTAGTTATCTTACTTCTAATTTTTAGGATCATCATATTTCATAATGAGTATAAGGGTAACCATTTTTGGGAAGTCTAAGTTAAACTTCAGAAACATTTTGTGAGATTAAAGTATTATCTCACCATATGTGGATTTAAAAATATTGGATAACCCTTAATATCCACATTGTTTTGATGATAAATATAGATACATGGGATTACATATCATGGGTCTCATGATTTTTTAGTGATTATAGAATGAAAAAAATCACATTCATTTTTTAGAGTAAGAGATGAAGTTAAAATTGATCAGGGAAAAAAAGGTGATATATTTTTATTTAAGTGGAATGTGATCAGGTAAGAATATATTCTTGCGAAAAAATCCACGCACTTCACAAAAATGGTCTCTAATATCATCTTATCATGTTATTATCCTTTTTTATGATATCAATAACCTTTTTGAAGCCTCTTGTGTCTAGGGATATATGACCATTAATGATCTCTTAACCATGTACTATATCAATATCCATAAAAATTTTATAGTCATTATTTTCTTCCATGTCCATGTTTTCACTTCCCAGCCTAAGTTCTCCATTATGGAAACCTAGTTATGAGTACCTTTGGGTAACCTTTTTGGTTCCAAAATTAAATTTTTAAAAGAGGTTTTTGTCTTCAATTTTATGATGTTGGTTTCTAAGAATGGAAAAGTGATGTAATAATCCTTTGATAACCTAGAATAATTTCATTATTAAAATTTATTTTCATCGGGGTATACTGAAACATCCTAGGATGTTGTGAGATATATATATTTTTAAATTAATACAATATTTTTAATATTATTAATTTCACACAATACTGAATATTGTTTTTAATATGAATTCTGTATGTTTTACTTTAGTTAGTCACAACTCCAAGATAATCGTGTTCTACAAATAACTTTTAGATTAACTTTTGTTACATGAAAAAGTATGTTTAGCTTTTGTTATACACGATTCCGAGTTCCTTCGATAGCTTTTGTTACACGTAAGGCCATGTTTTTTCAAACTATAATATATTATAAAGAATGTTATTAAAATATTATTATAGTTACCACCTAGCTGTTTTAATGGATGATTCAAATAAAATTAAATAAAGTGTGAAAATTTTATATAAACATGTATTTATGTTTCTTTTGGTTATTAATAAGTTAGAAATTAATGTAAAAACTATTTCTCTATTTATAAACACATTTATACCTAAATAATTTGACCAAAGTAATTTTCATGAATGTTTTTAATAAGACTTATAAATTATATATTCACAAAAATTAGACTCAACTAATAGATTTGATAAGAATAAAATAACTATAAATACAATTATATAAATAAAGGAAGTGTTTTTCTAAATGGTAATTTCACCTCTTTTTATTATAAAACATATTTTAAATTTATTGTTTTTGAAGTTTTAGAAACATTATTTGACCATATAAACTTAATTTTTGAATGAAATATTTCAAAAAATATAGGGGAAATTTTTTATTTTTCTATGAAATTTTATATTTGGAGGATTATTGAAAAAACATTGATTTTTAATTTCACACTATAATTCCATAAAATTTGTTATATTTTTATATAAGATTTAAATTTTTCTATAAAGTTTATTTAGATGATTTTTACATTAGTTAACTTAAATTAGGTCCATGGAACCAATTTAAAATTGAAATTGGATATAAAAACATTTCAAATGTTTAAATATATTCGCTTAAGAAAACACGATGTTGCGACATGTTTTTGTGATTGATCATTAATTAATTTTTGACAATTATCTGATACAAATTCTAAAGATGGATTATATATCTAAAATCAGAATAATTTATAATTTATAATATGTCTAATTTAGTTTTTGACGAAACATGTAATTGAACATAATTAAATTTAAATACAGTGATTAAGGTAAAAACATGATTACTTAGTGCTTAAACATTAATTTAGGGGAACAAATACCCATAAAACATGTCGAAATTTAATTGGATAGATATATTTCAATCGTAAACACTTTTTTAATAAATCATTATAGTTATTTAGGAACATTATTTATGTTATACCTCTCAATATTGTTTGCCTTTTTATATTTACAAGATTTTCACTCTTGCTCCATTATAAAAGGGAACTCACCCCCTCACTTATTCACACATATAAAGCCATTTGACTCTTCAAAAAACAATCAAAATAATATTCTATAATCCTAAAAGCCTCACATTGGGAATAAATATGTCCAAGGAATCCCTTTGGTGAAAGAAAAAAATAGTTACCCGAAAAATATGTAACTTCATTCAATGTTAATTTCTATTTTATTTCATTATCAACACATTATGTTTTTCTCATTACATGATTATATAATAAATTAAATATCCTAAATATCCTGATATGATTCTATTTTATGGTTTTTACCAACCCCTACACCCACTTCATTCAAATTGGTAACGAATATACAGTTTGTGTGTAAGGCGGACTACAGCCTCTTGGAAAGATGTTGTTAGCTATTCCATTACCACCTCCCATGGTTTGGAATTAGGATAAAAATAGTTTTTTAAATGATAATATAATAAATTATTAATTATTATTTTTAATATTATATAAAACATACCTTCATGCTTTCCATTTTTTGTAAAAATGATAACTTCATTTGTGGACGTGTGGACTACCACCACCACAATTTTCATTTAATCATTACATTAAATACATTAAAGATTGTTTTTTAAATATTATATGATATATATGACATAAATATTCTACTATAATTATAATATATATTTAAATATATGCAATTTATTTTCATTCATTTAATACTAGAGGAAATTAGAAACAATGTTCATGTGTACATATGGCCTACCATCTCCATAAACATTGTATTCCATTTAATATTTACTTAATATATATATTGTAAAAAATATTTATATTATAGACATATATGATATTTAAATCATATTTTACATTCGATAAATAATTAACCCATGCTATATGTAAGATGATAAACAATAATAAGTCAAACACTATATGAAAAACAAAGCGTTGTTTCCCGAAAGATAACATTAACAAGTAAGTGTTATTAAACGGGTTATATAAACTCATAATAAAATAATATGTGGTATTAGATATATTAATATAATTGTGTTGGAGATTTATAATAAACATAAACATATTATGTATGAGGTTTCAAAATGTATGAGGAAATTCAAGACTTAATGTAATGGATTTCTCATCTCACATTTAATTTTGTGAGAAATATGATATATTCACCAATTATTCTTGTTTTGTTATGTATTTAATACTATATTAAATGATATATATTGAAATAAATTTATCTTAATACTTTAATAGTTTCAATTTATATTAGTTATTCATTAGTATCATTATTTAAAAGTTACTTTTTTGGTATAGGGATTTGTTGTCTCCCTTCTATTTATGTGAGACATATTCCACATTCAGCACTCAGTTATTTTGTGTTCAATATAGACATACCATGAATTTATTCTATGATTATTATACTATAATTTATTTGTATTTAAATATAATTTTTATTATCACTCTTTCATGGGTTTTATAGTTTAGAAGCTTCAAAAATGGTAATGTAATTATTTTTCCAATTTTCCTTCTTAGAGACACATATTATTTTATGAGGTGTGTATACTGGATTTTGAAATTTTTTATCATCAATATAATTATTCTTAGGATATTTTAATCTTTATTTAATTTATTCTTTCATGTTTTTTTGATTCAATGTTATAGAGATGGTTAGATTTTACTACTACAATCTCATCGTTTACTGGAATTATTTATGATTATGCTTCCATTTATAAAATATTATAATCCTTATCTCAAAAATTCCAATTATTATTCTTCTTCAATGTTCATTCATGAAATATTCTGGTAACGGTACCATTTTACCACCCTAAAGTAACTAATATAATTATCAAATAGTTTTTTTGATAAAATATAACTTTTTTTCTACCTTCAGTCAGAAATTTGTTTTATTGAAAGACCATGTGATCTAAAAATATTATAAAAAAAAAGTATTTAACTGATATTTTGGTCTCTTTTCCATGGAAATTTATTTACAAAACATTATATGTTTTAAATAATGTTTAAAATTATTTTTATAATCTCTTTTATTTTTTTTCAGTATAATTTTCATTGAAAATGTTTTTAAAAATGTTATATGGTTTAAAAACATGTTTTTAAAATTTGAAAGCGTATTTTCCTCATGGAATTTTTTAATTACATTAAATATTATTTTACAAGTTTCCAAATTGGTTTTAAACTAAAATGTTTTTGATTATTTTTTTTCCTCATAAGTGATTTTCAAATAAATGTTATTTTCCTTAATAAAATGCTCCAAGTTATCTTTAAAAAACATTCTCCGCCTAAGATGACATCCATTGATAATGTTTATGGTTAATTTGTGATTTGATATAACAAAACCATTCTCGTTATTTATATGAATATTTTATGTTTAAGATGTCATGTTGTTTATGAAACGTGTTTCTCTTCCATATGTTATACCCTGAAAAAATGATTATGAAACCCGCTTCATTTAACTTGATATTATATAAATAAATGATTATTAAACCTCTATATTTTCCATAGGTTATGATATGATAAAATTTTTATGATACCCATTTTATGTAATGGGTTGTGGTGTTATGTTTTGGAAAACCATATCTTTTTATGGTTCATGATAAGATGAATGTTTTACTATTTGGTGGAACACATATGTATGATTTTGTTATATTATGGGTGGGGCATGTGTATAACTCTAATGCATTGGGAAAATATTTATATTTCATGAGATAATGATGAGAAATAATTCATAATACTTGATCCATAATGGGAAACAAGTGTGTCCTGATACACAATGGTAAATAGGTGTTTCATGCTCCATAGATGGAAATAGGTGTGTCTTGTTCCACATTGGGAAATAGGGATGTTCCAATCCACAATAGGAGATATTTGGCCCCTAATACCTAATGGGAAATAGGTGTTTCCTATTCCACTATGGGAAACAGGTGTTCCCTTATCCAATTTGTTGATGATTTGGGTGGTTATCCTTGAAACATGAAGTGGATCTCTATGTTTATGATGGTTCTACACTTATCTGACATGAGCTTATAGATAATGTCTAATTTATGAAACTTTATCACCCATTTGATTCATGCCTTATAAATTTTCAATATTTATTTAATGAATCATGTATATGATCTTTTATATGTAGGGTATGATCTTTAAATTTTATTCTCATGTTCTATAACACTTAATCATGTGTTATTATTATGTGTCTCATTTGATTTCCCTTACTAAGCATCTAATCTCACCCTTTCTTATATTTCCTTTCCCCATGTTCGGAATAATAGTTTTTAATTTGGGTACTACATTGGAATGTCTTCCTAGGACACATATATGATATTTCACCAAGATAGAATATTGTTTTTCGTGTTTTGAAAGACATCAAACTATTATGGTCTACATTCTTATATTTTTTAAAAGAGATAAATCTTCATCTAAAATAATGTAATATACATGTATGTTATTACTGAGTTTTTA
Source organism: Viscum album (assembly GCA_963277665.1). Taxonomy (NCBI): domain Eukaryota; kingdom Viridiplantae; phylum Streptophyta; class Magnoliopsida; order Santalales; family Viscaceae; genus Viscum; species Viscum album. The sequence continues at coordinate 404,030,941 of OY728129.1, read as the reverse complement.
TAGATGGTATAACATGAATGGTTTAATAAACCCAAGGAAACAAGGATGATAAACCTATAAAGATATCCCTAGGAAAATTTCTAAGGATATGTCGAGGTATGTCTCTAAGGATAATTTACTATTGAGTGAATGTGTAATAAAATTTCCATTAATTTTAGTAAAGGGTTAAAAGAGTGGTTTCCAATAATTTAAATCCATATCTAGATAGTACACATGGATGTGGATTTGTAACATACGAATATAGGGGTAACAACCCCAGAAAACACTGTATTGAGCTATACTCGATTAGGATCTAGTGCACGACATTGGGCCTTACTGTACACCTAATTTTACAATCCTAGAGGATATTATTTGGAAATCAAAAAACTCTTTACAAACCATAAAACCTTATTTAAATATAATATTACTATGAATCACCTAGGTTAAACCTAAGGATTCATAGATTAAATAAGTAGGTTTATTGATTTAGAAATCATATATTTTATACTTCATGATTTTATGGTTTTATATTATAGTAAGTGTTTCTCACAATATGTTTTTGGGATTTATTCATCAGTGGGAAAATTTGAATCATCATGGTTAAAATTGAATGTTATATATTTGGAATTTATGGGAATTATGAAAACAGATTTCTTAAGTGGAAATATCAAGAAGAGAATCAGGAAGATGTTACAAGTATTGGTTATTATAATGACTCTAAAAGTTATAAATAAAATTACCCTTGTTACTTAATTAATTTCCTTATTAAATATTATAGAAATAGAAAATATATGCACTTATTTTATTTTGTTATATCTTATAAAATTTTATAGACCATTAATCATCATAACCATTGATAATATTTTCATTAATAGAGACCATATGATTAATATAAATATCAATTTTTAACAAATCCAATTGGAAAAAAGGTGATGGCCTCTACCAATGGGATCATACACTATGAAATCCCATTTATCTATTATTATAAGGTAAATATCATCATTTTCCCTTGATAAATCCCAAGAAAATATCAAATAACCTAAGAATGAGTCATGAAATTTATGTGAGAAATTCATACTCATTGAGATCACAACATAAACCATGTGTACTGAACCACACCATCAAAGTCTCACTATTGCGTACTTTACTCATAGGGGATTTTCTAGTGTATTAATGTAATATTTATATAGAACATAATAATATCAACATTAATAATTTATATAATAATGAATATATTTTAATCTTATTGTTGATAATTTATAAATGATATTGATTTTTTTACAATAAATCAAAACATTATTTTTTAGAAATATTGAAATTCAATAAAAGAATTTACATTATATAATTAATTGATATTTCAATTAAAAAATATTATATGAAAATATTATTATTAAATAATCTTAATTAAATATAAATTTTCATATAATTTTTATTAAGTCACAAGTAAATTTTATTGGGGTTTAAAAACTGTTATTATAAAAAGACCCATGATATCTCAATAAATATTGATTATTATTATAAATATAATAATTCCTATGTTTAAAAAATTATTTAGAAAAAAATGAATATTATTTTTGGAGTTCAAGCACCGAAATTATCTTAAAATGAATGTTTCATAGTGGTTTGAGATAGTCTAATTTTGGGCAAAAATGAAAAACCATATAAATATACAGTATGTATTGTGACATCATAATGACCGAAATGTTATGTAAAAAATACTATAAAGGGTATCCATGACCAAAAATATGTTTTTACCTTAAATTAATATTATTTTATACTAATTTATTTAATTTTAAAAATCTTTTTTGAATCCTCCATAACCTGTAATATATTTTAAGGTTTTAAAATCACTTATTTAAGTGTGTTTCTCCCCTCCAAATCACAAAGGATGATATTTTAATATGTTTCTCCCTTGGAATTATAAAATTATTAAAATCACATTTTTTTTTCATAGAACATGGGGAAAACCCATAAAAATGTTTTTTATTTTAATATATAGAGTTCAAAAACTATTTTTGGGAAAGGGTAAAGAATTCCCCTATATTTTCTTATATAATCCCACCCAAAATCCAATTTAACTTCATTAAAATTTCTTTTACCACATGGTAACTCTCACTAACCTTATCTAGATTCCTATCATGTTCCCCCATGATCTTATGATGCTCTTCCCATGCTTTTTGAGTCACACTCTCAAAGTAAGGGTTCCATTGTTTCTCCTCTTTATTCAGGTTTTTTTATTATCATATGCCTTAAATTTACAATTCGTAATTTTAGTATATGTTTTTACATGTCCATATTATGTTAAATTTTTAGTCCAAATAATTAGATACCAACATCACTCTCATAAAATAATTTTATAAATCTTTATGTGATGATGTTATTCTACCATAATTTCCCTGTGATTATTAATGCCAAAACAATTGTATAGTGAACACCATATCAATTTAATACCAATGGTGTTCACCATTAAAAACTTATAATTTATTTATTCTGAGATTAAATGTAATTAATAAATAATCCATGATCTAGGAATAAAATATATGAATGAATCCATGTTTTTTTATCTATGTTTCTCACTTAAGCATGATAATAAAAAGAAAGTGGCAGGTGCGCCAAGAATTATATTGTGGTCCAATGAATTGGTTAATGTTTAGTATCATGAGAAATGGTTTAGGGATAGATAGTAACTCTAATTCCTTTATGGGACCTTTTCCATCATGATTTATTGGATGTTATCCTTGACCATGTTTATGATGTAGTGTTTTATGTTGTTCCCACATTTCACGTATTGCTTTTATGATTCCATGTTATATCTGCTGTTATTGTCCGTGTTTATGATTATCATCCAATTTATGACCCATTAATATGTATTTTCCTAAAATTTATTACATTCTTCATTTCATTCCATGTTGGTTTTCCTTAATGGTTTGTATAACACTTCTATTTATTATTTGTATCCCCATGTTATCCCATGCATTTTATGTATGTTCAAATAGTACTAGCATGTTATGAAATATTTCAAAAAAATATTATGTATACCATGTTTTAAAATGTTATAAAAGGTAAAAATTACTCAAAAAACTAAAATTATCAATCTTCTTATTTTTATTAAATGTAATATTATAAAAAAATCTTGTATTAATGTTAAATAAAGGGAAATGCTTTCATAGTTATACTGCTGATGATAAATAGGTCATCAATTAAATGTGGACGGTATGGGATGTTCAAACTATATTATTTACATTAAACATAAGATACATGATTAAATTGAGGTTGAGTAACCATAAGAAATAATTAATATTTAATTTTTTATAAAAGGGGTATTAAGGAATAATATGACGAAGCTTATTTATTTGTTAGAGAAGAAAGTGGGATGAATGAATTATTTATGTGTTGGAATTCAATGATTATGACACATGAATTATGAAATATAATTTTTTTCAATATAAAATTTTCCTTATGTATGGAATGTTATATTTTGAATAATGATGAATACTTAAAAAAGTTAATTAATTGTAATGTGAATTTTTTTAATGTAAGGTAATCCTTAATGTGTTCAAGATGTTGATAAAATTGTTTTTGTCTTGTATAAAGAGATGATTGATTTGAATAAGGTAAAATGGATAGTATCAATGACCTTATAACTAATAATGGAATTTTTTAAAATATGGTATATGTCATCATGGAATAATTTTAAAACTTTATTTGAATTTATAGAATAAATCCAATGGTCTTTGGAATAAGAATGAATGCATATTTTCAATAAGGTTTTTTTGTAATTTAGGTTATTAACGTGTGTCAAGAGAAAACATGATGAAATTATTCACATGTTTTGTATATGAAAACCATGAGATTCTATATTCAGGAGATCATTGAAAATATGTTTTTAGATAAATTTAGTGAGATTCTTTCTAATTATTTTTATCCTAATCTTTCAAAATGATTTTAATGGTAACAATTTATAGAGAGTTTAAGTTAAAAATCAGATGAAATTTGTAAGATTAATATATTATATCACAATATTAGGATTTATTGATATTATATTAAATTTCTTAAACACCTTGTTTTAATGATAATTTAGGATACATGGGATGACTTCTCATAGATTTCATGATATATTAGTGCTTCTAAAATGAAAAAAATCACCTTTATTTCATTGAAAAAGAGATGAAGTGGATATTTAATAAGGCACAACCAAATAGTGATATTTTTATTATGAAATGGAAATAAATCATGTAATTATATCTTATTGTGAAAAAGGTATTCAACTTTAGTAAAATGTTCTTTAAATAAAATGGTCTCTGATTATAATCGTTTCTGATCATATCAATGACATTTTTCAAGAGTTGTTGGTTTATGGATTTATGATCATTTTTATTCACCAAACCATGTTCTCTATCAGTCTCCATCAGAAATATATAGTAATATTTTTCTTCCATAACCAAGTTTTAACTTCCCAACCTCTGTTATCCTACATAGAAACCTAGTTATGCGTACTCTGGGTAACTGTTTTGGTTCCAACTTCACACTTTTAAAATAAGTTTTAGTATTAATTTTTATGAAATATGACTCTATAAAAAGAATATTAAATTATTAAACCATTTATAACACAAATTAATTTTGATTTAGAAATGAATTTTAAGGTGTGTATAATGTAACACAATGAGATTTTTTGAAGTAATTTTTTCAAATTAATTTATTCTTTTTAGTGGTTTTTATTTCATACAACACAAAATAAATTATTTTATATAAAAGTGCGGAGTTTTTCATTAAATATATAAAAAACCATGTTAATCATGTTCTACACACAACACTTAGATTAACTTTCAATACACGAAAAACTATATTTTTCTTATTCTACACACAATGTTGAGTTCATTTAATAGCTTCTGTTACAGATAAGGACGAGTTTTTCTAAACTACAACATACTATTAATATTGTTATTAAAATATTGTTATAGTTAAAATTGATCCATTTTAATTTAAGATAAAAATAATATTAAATAAAATGTGAAAATATTATATATAAATTTATATGAAATTTGTCCTTTGTTTATCAATTATATAGAAATTAATGTAAGAACTATTTGAAAATAAATAAAATATTTTTCGAGGAAAACTATTTCTCTATGTACAAAGGCTATTTTACATTTAACAAATTAAAAATATCAATTTTTAATAATTTATTTAACAAAATTTATATATATATTCTATAATTTTTTTTCACCCTCATCTAATATATTTTATAAGAATAATATAAGAATGAATCCAATTATATGAATACAATGGTACATTTCTAAAAGGTAATATTACCCCCTTTTAATGGGAACCTATTTTAAATATACTTTTTTGAAATTTGATAATTATTTTTTGACAAATTAAACTTTTTTTTAAATCAAAATTTCAGAACCTAATTTTGGTGAATTTTTGATTATTTTATGTGACGTTTCATATTTTGATGAATAATTAAAAAACAATACATTTTAATTGAAAGATGTGTTTTTATCTAATTTATTTATATTTTTAAATTATATTTTAATTTTTTAAAAGTTTAATTATATAAATTGCAAAAATATTTATCCAATTCAGGTTATTTTAAGCATATTAACATTGAAATTGGAAATAAAATCACTTCAAACTTTTAAAGATTTTCGCTTAAAAACTCATTATTACAACACGTTTATGAGATTAATTTTAAATTAATTTATTCCAATTTTGTGAATAAAATTTTGAAAATTGGATTTAATATTTGGAATAATAATAATTTAAAATATATAATAATTCTAAATTTTTTGACCAAAAATATTAGTGCATGTATTTAATATTAATTACAGCAATTAAGATAAACAAAAAATTACCTAGTGGTTAAACATTCATTTATGGGGGAAATATTATAAACCCAGGTAAAAAAGAAATTTTATCTAAATATTAGGACCATATAATCCATTTTTATATAAAGTAATTTTATTGGAGGCACATGATTCAAGGGGGACCTCTCAATAGTTCTTACCTTTTTATATTTACAAGAATGTCACTCCTCCTCCAGTATAAAAAGGATCTCATCCCCCTATATTCTTCACACCTAACAAGAGATTTGTATCACCCAATGACTTACCAATTAATCTAACTAAATCCCTCCTCTAATCCTAAAATCCTTACATTAGGCATAAATTCAACCAAGGAATCCCTTTGGTTAAAACCAAAGGGAGTTACCCAAAAAAGAGGTAACATTCTTCAACGCGAATTCATATTTTATTTCATAGTCCACTAATTATATTATTATTATTAATTTATTATATAATGACCTTAGTATCCTACATATACATAGATATTTTTATTTTATGTTTTTTACATACAACTACACACACTTTTTGTTTAATGGGTAATGAACTAATCATTCTTGTATATGACAGGCTACAACCTCAAGAAATAATTTCTTTCATTTTTCCTTTACCACCTCTCATAATTTAGAATTATGATATGAATTATGTTTTTATATGATATTATATTTATTACATATTTATTATGGTATAATTTTTATATAAAACATACCTTCATGCCTTCTATTTTTTATAAATATGATATCATCGTTTGTGGATGTGTAGACCACTGCCTCCTCAAAGCAAAGTGGTTCAGTCCCACATTAAATGCAATGTATTAAGGATGGGTTTATTAAACATATTTGATTTACATTGATTAATAATTATACTATAATATTTATATTTATACTTATATACATATATGTAATTTTATTTAGTTATTGCAATATGACAGGAAAACAAAATCATTGTCCATGTGTACCTACGGCCTATAGACTCCCTGAACGATGTATAACATGTCATATTTATATATTATATATATTATTATAAATATTTATATAATGAATATATATTATATATATATAATATGTTACATTCTTTAAATAATCAAATTATGATCTAGGTATGAGAATCCAGAATATTATGTAAGAACATTTATGAAGTATAAAGTGATTATTACTATAAATATAACATAAATATGAAATTTAAAATTAAAAGGTAATGAAAAGTCATAATAAAATAATATATAGTATTAGATATAATAATTATAATATATTTATAATAAATCTAAACTTATAATTAATGAGTTTTAAGTGTCTACGAATAATGTCAAGACATAAGGTACGGGTTTTATCATCTTAGTTTTATTTCGATGAGATATATTCTATTTTCAATGAATGTTAATTTTCCTCAAGAAATGATCCAATTTATATTTTAAAATCATTCTACACCTAATATAACATCCTTTGATACATTTTATGATATACTAGAGATATGATCACACCATTTTCATGATATAAATTAAATTCATGGTATAACATTTCATATGGTAGTATATACACATCACAACTAGAATAAGTTATGTACATAGAATATATCACATAGAAATACAACAATGATGAGAAAACCCTTACCTTACATAATGAATTTCTTCGTACACACTTAAAACTAATGTATTATAAGTATGTATTTATTATAAATATATAGAAATTTTCATATATAATAAAATATATTATTTTTTTATGAATTTACATTACCTTTTAATTTTAAATTTCGTATTTCTATTATATTTCAAGTAATAATCGCTTTATTTTTCAGTAATGTAATTTTTTATTAATTTTCCTTATTTGAGTAACATGTTATGTTATGAACCTATATGATTTTATGTGGTGTATATAATTCCCTTTTACACGATATGGCATTAATATCTATGTGCACATGTCATTTTATGGGCCATTTATTGATATTATTTCATGGGAATATTGATTCAATGTTACCAAAATGGTAAGAGTTTATTGATGTAATCTCATTGTTTACTGATATTGTTTATAATTATGCTTCCATTGATGAAATATTAGGATCGATATATCAATACATATCATGATTTTTCATATATTTTCTTTCATTATATATCCAATTAATGTTACCATTGTTTCCATACTTGTTCACATAAGATGTTTATGAAACATTTTTTAATAAAATTTAACCTTATTTCTCTCTTATGACATAAATTTGTTTTTTTTATAAAAATGTTTTTTATAAAAATGTTTTAAATTTTTTTAAGTGATCCTATATAATAATTTTAAATTAAACAAATTAAAATATATTTTACGTAAAAAAAATGGATTGAAAAATCTCCAATATATCTTTTCAAGGTTATATTCAAATAAAACATCTTTTGAAATGTTTTATTTTTTTAATTTTTTTTCCAATAGGAAATTATTTTTTTCCTCATGAATTTTTTTAAATTATTCTAATACTTAATTTATAAATTTTCAATTTATTTTTCGAATAAAAATATTTTGAATATGTTTTATCTCATAAAAGTTATTTTAAATGAATGTTAATTTTCCTCAAGAAATGATCCAAATTATCATTAAAAATCATTCTATAACTAATATGACATCCTTTGATAAATTGTATGATATACGTGGGATATGATCACACCATTTTCATTTTTTCCTTGAATTTTTTATGTTTAAGATGTCATGTTTTTTTGAGACCCACCTATCTTCCATGGGTAATAAAATGACAAAACACATATGAAACAAGATTCCTTTCATGAGTTATTCTATGATGAACCGATTATGAAACCTATCTCTTTTCCATAGGTTATTATAGGATTCAGTTTTTATTCTAAACATTTCATTTAGTGGGATATGATGTGATGTATATGAAACCCATATCTTTTCAGGGGTCCTGATATGATGAATTTTTTATTATCGTATGGAACACATATATATTATTTAATTATGTGATGGTTGGGACCTATATATCCCTTAAATTCATTGGGTAATGATGTATATATCATGAGATAATTATTGGAAACATGTCAATGTGGTTTATCCACAATAGGAAATAGGTTTTTCCTTATCCAAAATGGGAAACATATGTGTCTTGATCTATTATGAGAAACATGTGTGTCCTGATCCATAATGTGAAATAGGTGTGTCTTGATCCACTTTGGGAAATAGGATTGTCCTGATCCATAGTGGGAAACTAGTGTGTCTGAATCCACTATGGGATAAATGTGTGTCCTAATCCACTATGTTTATGGTATTGGTAGATAAACATGACCCTTGATGTGGTTTTCTATGTTTATGATGGTCCCACACTTGTATAAATGGATATTTTGGCTCACAGTTCATTTATCATAGTTAATCACCCATATGATTTATCTTTTATGAAGATTGAATTTTTTTCATGACTTATGAAAATGATCTTTTATATGTATGGTAAGATCTTAATATATTATTATCATGTTATATTTTCATTATGATCATGTTATGATTATGTATCTCCTTTCTTTACCCTTAATAAGAATTTGATCTCATTCATTCTTATGTTTCCTTTCTTTAGGTTATGAAGACTGATTTTAAATAAGAGTACTGAATGGGAAGATAATTGTGGGAAATATTGAAAATATTTTACCAAGTTAGAATATTGTGTTATATGATTACTAATACACTAAACTATTATTGTCATTAGGAATGTATTTTTTATGTTCTGAATATTAATGTAGAAGGATGAAATATACATGTTAGTTAAGAAAAGTTCACCATGGTTGGTATCAAAGGAAAGGATTAGTCAACCATTGTAAAAGAGGATGGAAAACCATTTTTGAGACCCCTAGGGATATTTATAAGGATATTTCTAGGTATTTATATAAGGGTAATTCGATGTATGAGTTAATGTATATGAAAATGCTCCCCATAATATTGCATGAGACTCGGGTCAAATTTAGGAGGGTGTAAATTTCGACAGGGACTATAGTAGTACAGTAGGTGCACTATAGTACTATAACAGCATGGGTACTATAGAATATACTATAGTGGGGTACAATAGTAGAAATATTATTCATCTTTAATTTCCATAAGGTCCACTTGGCCTTTGGGACATCAAGGGGGAAGTAAAGTAGACATGAAGTCCGCAGGTGGTGATATATGCATGATTCTTGTAGGGCCTTTTGGCCATCCAATGATGGGATTACATGCCATATATTTGGTTTACTTCACACTAGGCCTTCGATCCATTTACAATATAATAAATGAACTGTTGGTTGGGTGGTTTATCACATATATTGCTATGACCTGCCTTTGTGGCCTATGTGTATGTGGTTTGTGTGTGGTTACTAAAAATACACCCCAAATAAACTAATATAATATAAAATAAATTACAGGAAATTGTCTTGGATTTTGTTAAAAGTTTGAGAGAGTTATTTCCAATCAATTACATCCATTTATGTATACTACAATTGGATATGGCTCTAGAACAAATGTAAATAGTGGTAATAACCTTGAAAGCACCATATTGATCTAGAATCAATCAGGAACTTGTTCATGTCAACGGGCCTTATTGCACACTTGTTTTGACACTATTGACGGATATTCTTTGGATCTATACAAACTATTTATAAACCATCATGAATATTATATGAGTGTGAATAACCTAGGTTGAACATAAGGGTTCATATATTAAAGAAGTTTGTGTTATGATTAAGAAAACCTATAAGTAATTTATCATGATTATGTTGTTTTTCATTATAATAAGTGTTTTAACACTATGATTTATGGTTTTAGTCATTGGTGGTAATAATAAAAAACATTGTTAAAATTCAATGTTTCATATTTGGAATGTATATGAATTATAAAAATTTAATTCCAAAGTGGAAATATCATGAAGATAATTAGGAAGATGGTATGATTATTTGTTATACTACCGAAGATAAATTTCTCCTGAATGGCATGTCAAATGTATGGGATGTTCTAAGTATATTTTTTTACAGAAAATGTACGATTCATGATTAAATTGAGGTTAAGGAACATTAAGACATGATTCATATTTTATATTTTATGAATTTTAGTTACTTTTTTTAGAATAATGTGGGAAGAATGAAGTATTTATGTTTTATAATTCAAATATTATGTTATATGAATGATGAAATATATAATTATTCAAAGTATATGTTTTTCAGTAATGATTTAAATTTATATTTCGGAAGGTGATAAAGAATTAGAAAAGTGGTTCAATGGAAATGTGATATTTTTATTAAGTGAAGAAAACCCTAAATGTGTCAAGATATTGAAAATATATTTTTTAGATTGTATAGAGAGATGATTGATTATGATAAATTAATTGGATATTATTGACTATAGTAGAAGTGATGAAGTATTTATTTAAAATGTATAATATGTCATCATGGATGAAGTTTACAAATTTTTTGGGATTTATGGAAATTATCCAATAATATTTGAAATAAGAAATCATGCATGATTTCAATAAGTTTTTACGGTAATGCAGGTCATTACCCAATCGTAAGAGAAAACATGATGAAGGTATTAACGTATTTAGTATGCGGAAACCAAGAGCTAATTTATACAGGGGATCAATTCCCTGTTATTTTGGATAAATTTAGTGACCCTCTTTGTAGTGTTTTGGGTCTTTGGATTTCATAAGGATTATAAAGGTAACCATTTGATATAAATCTTAAGTAACACTTAAGATGATTTAATTGAGGTTAATGTATTATCTCAATATTTTAGGATTTATTCATATTGGATATATATTTATAACAACATTATTTTTATTATAAATTAAGATACAAGTGATGAATTAACATGGATCTCATGATCTATTGGTTCTCTAAGAATGAAAAAATAATTCATCTTCCTTTCTCAGAGTAAGAGATGAAGAGGAAATTGATAAAGACATAAATAATGGGTTATATTTGTCTTATTAGAGGGAATTAAATTAAGTATATATTCTTGTGAAAAAAATCATCAAATTTAGGAAAATGGTCTTCAAATAAAATTGTGTCTTGTAATAATCATTTATGAGGATATCAACGACCTTTTCCAATCCTCTTTGGTTAATGGATTTATGATCATTAATTTTCACATAACCATGCTCTCTGTAGCTAATATTCCAAACATGATAGTTATATTTTTCTTCCATTTCCATGATTTAACTTCCAAACATATGTTATCCAATGTGGAAACCTAGTAATGAGTTACTTTGGGTAACTATTTTGGTTTAAACATTCTCTTTTTAAAATAATTTTTAGTACTCATTTTTTTGATGTTGGTTTATTACAAAATAATAACTAGGTATAATTCTTTGATAACCCATGAAAATTTTGAGGGAGAAATTAATTTTAAGGTAGGTATAATGTAACACCTAGGGATTCTATGAAATGTTATTTAGAATTAATTTATTCATTTTTATACATTTTATTTCAAAGTACACTCAGTATAGTTTGTTATATAAAAAATTTATGTTCAGATTTCAATATACGCAACATCAAGTTAGGAATGTGCTACATGAAACCCTTATATTAACATTTATTAATGAATTTTTTTTAGAATTTGTTTCACACAATGTCAAGTTCCATTGAAATCTTAGGTTTCATTAAAGTCTCAGTTTTCCAGACATCAAAAAACTATTAATATTGATATTAACAAATTACTATATATACCAGCTATACATTATAAATGATGCTACAAGAAATATTAACTAATGTGGGAAAATATTATAAATATATTTTTATAAATTTATTCCTTTGGTGTTCAATTATTCATATATGAAGTTAAGAACTATTTGAAAATAAAGAAATTTCTTTTCCAAAAATATTATTACTCTACGTAAAAAAACCATTTTCTTTAATAAATTAAAAAAAATAGCTTTTGATGATTTTTTTAATAAAATATAAATATTTAATGTCAAATAATGTTTTTATGATACCGATCCAATATATATTATATGCATATTATAATAATTAATCCAATTATATAAATAAAAAAGTGGTATTTTTCTAAAAGGTAATTTTAACAACATTTATCAGAGAAACTATTTTAAACCTAATTTTTTACACTTTTAAAATAGTAATTTTAAAAACAGAACATTATTTTTAAAAATATAAATATCATTTTTTCTTTTTAAATTTTTTTTTTAATTTTTTTCTAGGATGTTTCATATTTTGTTGAATACTGAAAAAAAATTCATTTTAAATTAGGAATTCCTATACAATTATTTATTTATATATTTCATTTTTTTATTGTGTTTTAAAGTGTTATTATATCAATTTTACATAATTTAAATCAATTTAGTTCATTATTACAAATTTCACACTGAAATTTGATATAATAACATTTCAAACTTCTATACATTTTTTCTTAAAAACCTGAAGACATGACACATTTGTGGGATTAAAGTTAAATTTATTTCAACAAATTATGTGATTATAATTGGTTAAATGGATTACATAATTTTAATAATAATAATTAATAATTTATAATATGGCTAACTTAATTTTTAACCTAAAATATTGGTGGAAGTAATTTAATTTATTTATAGTGATTAAGGTAAAAATAAGATTACTTAGTGGTTAAAAATTAATTTGAGGGCCTAAATACCATATGAACCTTTAACAATATACGGGATGAATATTTTTCTACCATAAATTATATTTTTTATAAAATGTAAAATTATGGGAGGTACATTATGTATGTTAAACCTCTCAATAGTGTTTAAATTATTTAATTTACAAGAATGTCACTGCTCCTCCACTATAAAAGGTCTCTCACCCTTCTTAATTATTCACACCTCTCATGAGATTTGTATCATAAAAAACCATCATAAATTAAAAAAATAATATTTAATATCATACAAAAAACTCCATCTTTTGGATGAAATCCAACGAAGAAAACCCCTTGGAGTTAACAAAAATGAGTTACCCAAAAAGGAGGTAACTTTCTTTAACATGCTCACTGGTTTTATTTATTTTTGCATCCACAAAGTTATTTTAATTACATACATATATAATAACCTCATTATCATTAATATATTGATATTTTTCTATTTTAGTGTGTCAATTTACACCTACACACACTTCAATGAACATATTGCTCATGTGTACGGTAGACTACCGCCTCACGAAATGATGTCGTTCATTTTTTTACCACCTCTCAAGGATGGTAATTATGATGAAAATAATGTTTTTATAGGATATCATATTTATGTTTTATTTATTGTTATTTTATTTTTATATAAATCATACCTTCATTATTTCCATTTTATGTAAATATGATAACATTATTTGTGAATTTGTTGACTATAGCCTCCTCAAATAGATGTGATGTGTTCACACATTAAATGCAATGTGTTAGGGATGGTTTTAGTTGACATATATGATATATAATACAAAATAATGAAAATGGTATCATAATTTATATATATATATATATACACACCCATATATATCATTTACATTCATTCATTTAATACGATAAAAAAACAGAAATGACGTTCACACATATGTACGACCTACCGTCTCCATGAACATTGTATTCTATTTTATATTTATATAATACATATTATTATAAATATTTATATACTGAATATATATTATTTATATATAATTTATTAAATTATTGAAATAAGTAAATCCTTATCTATGTAATAGGATCAACTATAATAAGTCAAAACATGTAGAAAAAACAAACTGACTATTACCATAAATGTAATATTGACAGGGAATTGTTAATAAAATAGTAATATAAATTTTTAATAAAATGATATATGATGTTATATATAATTATATTTATTTTTAGTATAATTACATTAAATGTAGACTTATTATATAGGAATATTTAATATGTATAAAGAAATTTAATAATTAAGGTATGAGTTTTCTCATCTCAGATTTATTTTTGTGATATATATGCTATATTCACGACATAATATTGTTTTGTGGTGTATATAAATTCCTATGAAATATAGTGTCATTAATTTAATTCATTTCTATGTATTAGAAGTTTGAAATGATTTTTCTCATTCATGTGTATCACAATTCAAAAGTCACTTATCTTGTAAGGGGATTTCTAGTTTCACTTTACTTCTAGGAGACATATGACGTATTCACCACTTAATTATTTTATTTTTTGTATATAATTACAATTAGTGTATTATATAATTATTATTCTCAAATTTACGGTTATTTTCACATAAATTTTTAGATCCCTCTTTAATGGGTATTTTTTTCCAAAATTAACCAAATCAGTTATGTAATTTTGTATTAATTTCCCTTATTTGAGACACATGTAATGTTATACACCAATATTATTTTATAAAGGTGTTTATACTACCCTTGGAATGTTCTATAATTAATAACCTTCATTTCATGATATATTAATATTCATATAATTTTATTATTTCAGGTTCACTTTGATATAATGTTACGAAAATGTTAAGAGTTTGTCACTACAATCTCTTCGTTTATTGAGATTGTTTATAATTTTGCTTCCATATAGGAAATATTATGACCCATCTATCATGAAGTATCATAATTTTAATTATACTATTATTTGTCATTATATCTTAAATTAATGGTACCATTTTTTTCTCTTTGGTACAAATTTTAAATAAGAAAGTGATTTTAAGAAAATATGATATTTTTTTCTCTCTTTGGTGAGGAATACATTTTATTCCAAAACCATGTTTTCTAAAAATTTCTTAAATTTCATGAACTGATCTATTAAAGTAATTATCAGGTAATAGTTTTTATAAAGTTTTTTATATTCTAAAAAGTTTATTTTTTTTCAAAATCTCCTTAATATGTTTTCAATGTTATTTCCAAATAATATTGTTTATAAAATGTTTTGTGATATACTTTTTTTTCATTGAGGAAATAATATTTTCCTAATGAAATGTTTTAAATGAAATTAAATATTATTTTAATGTTCTTTAAAGTGACTTTAATCGAAAATTATTTTGATATTTTTTCATTCCTTAAATAGTGATTGTTAAATTAAGGTTATTTCCCTTAACAAATTCTCCAGGTTATCTTTCAAAATACTTATCCAGCTAAGATCAAATCCTTTGATATATTTTATGATTTATTGGGGATATGATCTAAGGACATAATTATCATTATTTATCTGAATGATTTATATTTACGATGTAAATATTTTTATGCAACCTGTTTCTCTTCCAAGGGTTATACCATGACTGAAACTTATGAAGATCGCTTCCTTTCATAGATTATTATATGATGAAATTATTATGAAGCATGTATCTTTTACATAGGTTATTATAAGATGAAATATTTATTATACCCAATTAGTTTCATGGGTTATGATATGATGTTTATGAAACCCATATCTTTTATGGTTCATGATATTTTGAATGTTTGATTATCTAGAAGAACGTGCTCGTATGATATACTTTTGTGATGGGTGGGGCTTATGTCTCCATTAAATTATTTGGATTAAGATTAATATCTAATTAGATAATTATGGGAAATAACTTGATGGTCTAGATCCAAAATGGAAATCTTGTTTTTCCTGATCCATAATTGGAAATTGGTGAGTCTTGATCAATAATGTGAAATAAGTGTGTCTTAATCCCCAATGGGAAACTGGTGTGTCTCTATCCATAGTGGGAAACAGTTGTGTCGTAGTCTAAATTGGGAATAGGCACATCCTAATACACTATGTAAAATGGGTGTTTCATGATCCACTATGTTCATGACCTTGGCTGACAACCATGAAAAATAAAGTGGTCTTCAATGTTTTTAATGGGGGAAAACATATATGACTTGACATTATAGTACATGTTTCATTTATGATGGTTTATAACCCTTGATTTTATTTTATTATTTACTTTAAATATCTATTCCATGACTCATGTATAAGATCATTGATATGATGGGTGTGATCTTCAAATGTTATTCACATTTCCTCTTACCCTGATGCTCATCATATGCTTACATATCTTCTTTAGTTATCCTTAATGACAATCTGATATCATCCTTTAATATTTTTACTTTCCTAAGGTTATAAAGAATTTTTTTAAAATTGGATTACTAAATG
The DNA here is from genome assembly GCA_963277665.1 of Viscum album. Lineage (NCBI taxonomy): Eukaryota > Viridiplantae > Streptophyta > Magnoliopsida > Santalales > Viscaceae > Viscum > Viscum album. The sequence goes on along the minus strand of OY728129.1, from coordinate 404,014,056 downwards.
GAATGATATATTTTGGAATGATTGAAGATATTTCACAATTTTTTTTATTTTTTTCCTTGTTTTTAAAGTTACTAAACTATTATGGTCCTTGGGCATGTATTCTTTTAATGTTATAAATTTTCAATTAAAATGATGTAATATCCATATATATTAATCCCTAGTTATATTGAACCTCACTTTTCAAAAATTAAAATTACATAACTTTTGAATAATATTTAAAACATTAGACAAACAGATCCTATTGATAGTATTAGTTTAGTGCCTTTGGAAGTGTGGAATCATAAGAACTGATATATAAATGAACTGAATTATCTCCAAATGTGTTATTTATTACTAGATCTAATATTAGACATAACATACTTAACACATATCTTCATAACTTAGGAAATGAAACAAATAAGGGGTGACATAAAATTATCAGTAAGGGTAAACAAGGGAGACACGTAAGCATAAGAATGTTCATAGGTTTATGAGAACATGATAATAACATTATAAGATCATACCCTATATATCATAAGATCATAAACATGTATCATGGAATAAGGATTGGATGATTATAATAAATGAATAATAATTAAATAATGAACATAAGATATAAATTCAAGAAATATGAATAATATATCAAATCTTGGAAGAAAAATAAGCATAAAAATGATTTAAATAGTCGTAATGGAATAACTACAAAAGAAATCATTGTAGTATGGGTTCACTCCTCATAACAACTTTGAAACAATGGTTCACTCCCATGGCCATATTTTTTGTATGAGTTCACTAATCATTCCATCTTAGTAGTTATGGTTCACTCTCATGGACATATTAGTACTCTACATTCAATAAAAATACCATATAATACTATCTCATGAGATATAACTCTTCAAACAATTAATTGAAGGTAGATATAGGTCCCACCTATCACATATTAAAATAATACATAAATATTCCAAAATATCATAAAAAATAATATCATAATCTATTATTTTGAATTGGTATCATAAACATGTAAACATATCATAAGCTATTAAAAAATTAATAGGTTTCAAAATCATTTCATCAAATCATAAGTTAGGAAAAATGTAATTTTCATATGAAAATAACCCCTGAAATATAAAAATATATCATAAAAATATAAAAAATGAAAGATAAAATGATTTTAAAAAAATCATCCTATAAAAAATAAGTCATTTTTACAGATAATTTGAATGGATCCTTTTGATGAGTTCCCAAAAATCTATGAGTATCATCAAAAGATGTCATCTTATATGGAAACTAATTTTGAAATATCCTTAAAAATTATTTATTGAGTAAAATATCCATTCTCAATATTAAAATGGTTTCTAAAACCTAAATCCTTTTTAAAACCACTTTCTTTTATATTTATTTTGAAAACATAAAAATGAGTCTACAAAAAAATTGAAAACAGTTTTTCTATAAATCATATCAAACAAGCATCAAAATAATTTTGGAAACTATTTTGTTTTAAAACACATTGAAAACTAGTAAAGGAATCTTGAAAAAAATTAAAATCCCTTTTATATAAAAAGGAATTTAATACGTACTATGAATAATTTGAATCATTTAAATCCATTTTTTAAAGTAAAAATTTCAAAATATATAAGTGAATATTTTAAAATAACTTAAATATATTTTTTAACATAAAACATTTTTAAAAAACCTTTTTCATTTAAAACCAATTTAAATTAAACAAACATCCATAATATTCTGAAAAATTCTTTAATAATAAAATTATAAACATATTATATATGCTTCAAGGAAATGACGGGCATGGTCGCAGGTAACTATATACATGCTAAACATTCCTTTAGCACAAAAATTGTTTAGAAATGATCATTCCCCAAAAACTGAAAAAAATATTCCTTTTTATTTTTTTAAAAAAAATTAAAACATGGATAAAAATTTCATGAAAAAATTATAGGATAATATTAAGAATTTTTTTAAAACCTTTTAGAAAACACCTATTTTAAATAACACTGATTTCTGACCGATAGGAAACATATATACACCTTTTCCTAAAACATTTTCATAATTATCTTAAAAACCAAAGAGTTGTAAATGGTACCCTTTAATGTATATAATATGAATATATAGTGGGTAATATAATTCATGAGAGTTATTGAGGTATGGATAATAATATTTCATCAATTGATTCATTATCATAATCAATCTTAATAAACGATGAGATTGTTTCAATAAACTCTTACCACTTAGTAATAATGAATCACACTCCCCGTGTATAAAAAATTATTTACTTGGAGGATAAAACATCATGAAAAGAATGATATTCATGATACACATGTCAATTAGAATCATATACACCTTGTAAAAGAACATAGGTCCATAATAAAACATGTGTCCCAAAAAAAGAAAATTGAGACAAAATTTCATTATCGATTTGGTAAATTTTAGACCAGAAAACCCATGGATGAAATATCAATAAATGGATATTAAAATAACCATATATTTATGTATAATAATAATATAATAATTTAATGGTCAGCATATACACCACACAAAAGAAATGTTTGGTGAATAAGGCATGTATCTCAAAAAAATAAAAAGTCAGAGGAAATTCCATTACCCTGTGTCTTGACTCTCATCACACTCATACAAAAATTCAGTATAATAAATATATGGTTATTATAAATATACCACTTATATAAATTATTATATCTATAACCACAAATTTTATGATTATTACTTTATATTACTAGCTTATTAACAATTCTATGTTAAGGATTCACTTTAGGAAATATCTATTTTGTTCTTCAAACATATTTTGACATATTATTATTGATATTATTACATAGATCATGATTGAAATAATTAAATAATGTAACAAATTTATATATCTAATATATTTTCATTGTATATTAATTTTTAAAAATCTATAAAATATATAAAGATGAAATAGAATACACCATTAGTGCAGACGGTATGTTGTACATACGCTTGAATGTTGTTTCTATTTTTTGGTATCATTAAATGAAAGTATGAAAATGAAATTTATGTATATATTTATACAATATCATTAAAATATAATTATTATGTTATTTAAATCATATATATTCACTAAAAAATCCTTAATACAATCCATGTAAATTTTCATTTAATGACATCTCTTTGGAGAGGTGGTAGCCTACACATCCACAAATGATGTTATCGTGTCTAGAAAGGATGGAAAGTATAATTTTATGGGTTATAAAATAATTAAATAAATATAAATACATAAGTTATATAATATATATAATTTATGAATAACTTTTCCATAATAATTTCCATCCATAATAGGTGGTAATGGAAAAATGAACAATCATCGTTTCATGAGAAAGTAGTTCACCGTACACATAAACAGTATGTTTGATACCCATCAAATATATGTTCATGTACATATAGGTATAAAACATAGAATAACAATATTTCATTACATTTATTATACGTTTGGTTTATTATAATATTTGAATAACTATACTTTAAGGGGTTGAGAATGGAAATATAACTAATGAGATTAAGGAAATATGTTACCACTTCTTTTGGTAACTCCTTTAAATTTTCACCATAGGGATGCCTTGGATGGATTTATGCCAAAGGAGAGGATTATAAAATGAGGGGAGGAATTTTGATGATCTATATGGAAGGATATTTGTTGATACTGAGTTTCTTAATAGGTGTTATTATGTGGGAGGATATGATGCCTTTTTATAGTGGTGGAGGAGGCGAACTCTTAATTTTTGGAAAAGAAATTCCTCCAACATTTTTCCCAGGTCAATTGGATCCAATAATGGAACAAATTATATCCTATGGATTATAGGGTCTAAATATGGATATGAAATGGATTTTTGAAAAATTTCTAGGTCATTTGGGTTCCATACATTATGGTTTATCCATTTTCTAAGATAAATTTTCCTTTAATCATTATAGTTATTTTTAATCACTTTCAATAATATTTTTGGTCAAAAACTAATTACAAAATTTTAGATATTATTAAATATTATGCTTCATAATAGTGAATCCATTTTTCCAAATTCAATACACATAATTCAATGAAATGAATTTAATATTATTCACGTAGATGGGTCGAAAATATGAGTTTTTAAATTAAAAACATTCAAAAATTTTATACGTTTTTATAATAAATTTCAAACTAAAATTATATATAATGAAATAGATTGGATTAATTGGTAAAATAATTATCTAATTAAAATTTAAATCCAATTTAGGAAATAATGTTTCCTTATAAATAAATTATATGGAAATGTAGTTTTGAATTAAAATTTAATACTTTTTCACTGTACTTTAAAAAGAGAAACTTCATAGAAAAATTACCAAAATTACCCCTAACCTATTTTTTTATATTTCAAATATTTATCTTATTTTGATATATTGAATTTATAAAGTGCAAAAAAATTTATTTAAAATATTTTTAGCATTAAAAGGTAGTAAAACTACATTTATAAAAATATACGTTTTTATGTTTCATATTGGGTATGTCCTCATCTTAGGCCTATAAAATCAATTAGATGAATATCAAAAATATTTAATTTAATTAATATCATTATCCAAGAGTAAATATTTTAACTTAATAAGATAAATATCCTTTTTCAAGTAAAAATGGAATTTTGTGAAATCATTCCCTTTATATTCATTGGATCTCAATATCTATTTTTAATTAATAGATAACCCATGAATTCAACTATATATATTCATATGTTTGGTAGTCCTATAATCATAAACCAATTGCTAGGTTGTATCATATTATTTAACAAGATTTTAATATTATATTAATTTTCAGTAACACCTTATCTTGCATGTTACACAAGACATTGAGGAAAGTCAATATTGAATGTAATGTAAGCTGACCTCAGTGTTCCATGTAGTGACAAAAAATTTTTTTATTACATTTACTACATGACTAAATCGGTGTTTCATATAATTCAAGATATACATTGTGATTTAATAAAAAATAATCTATTTTTTTGTGTTTCGTGACATTAAAAATACCAAATAGATTAAATTCATTCAACAGAATATTTCAAAAAATCTCGGGGTGTTACATTCTACCCCACCCCCAAATAAATTTCTCCCTAAAAATTCATATGGGTTATAAAAGGATTAGTATTTTAAATTTACTTTCATAGAAACTCGGATCGTAAAAATGAACACTAAATCTACTTTAAAAAGAAATCTAAAACCGTAATAATTAATCAAAGTAACTCATAACATACTTCCCACATGAGAGAAAATGGGTTGGAGGTGAAAACATAGACATTGAAGAGAAATATAACCATCAATTTCTGATGGAGAGTGATAGAGAACATGGATTGGATAATGTTAACAATCAAAAATTTTGAAATATGGGTTGATCTATAGGTTAGTTTGATTCATTGGAAAAAAGTTACTGGGATAACATGTTTTGTTTGAAGATCCCTTTTCCTAATTATAAATAATTTTAATGACAATATTTACATAAATGATTTTAGGAAAACCATTCCCTTTTTTTCACTATTATAAGCATCCACTTCATCTCTTATTCCAATAAATAAAGGTGATTTTATTATTCATAAAAAATTAACATATCAGGATATCAATGAGAAGTAAACCCGTATTTTTTCATCCATAATCAATGTTATCTAATTTGGAATGGTCAACCAATATACATGAATCTTCATGTGGTGAGATAATATTTTAATCTGACAAACATCATCTAAATTTTAACATAACAGTTTTATAAATAATTATCATTATAACACTTCAGTAAGGTCAAAATCAAAAAACATCAAAAACAAGGTAAATAAATTATATTAACATTGATTCCCCATATATCACAAATTATCACTTGTTTGTCATATTCCAAACATGTGAATACCCTCATCATATATTTTCTTGAGACATATAAATAATCTGAATTAGTATAAATCCAATTAGAAAACATGCATACTTCCTTATTCTAAATTTTAATAAATTTAATCCTTAAATACAAGAAGTTGTAAACATCATCCCAGATGGCATAAAACATGTTTTCAATAAATCCTTAATTTGTTCTAGGTTAATTGATATTACCCAATTTACAACCATTAATCTCTTTATTCAATCTAAACGCAACTTTATATATATCATGACCACATTAAGGTTTGAATTAACTTTTTCATAATGTCACCTTTTCATTAAATCTCTTTTCCATTCCATCAGAAACATTCCACATAATCTTTTAAATCTTTTGTGAAAAACATGAATCAGAAAATACATGTATATTTATTTATTCATATATCATAATTCATGAATCCAAATACATAAAAACATTGATTATTACTCTTTATCCATAATCTATAATAAGGATACCATTTAATATTACTTAATAACTCTTTCCTTCACATTAAATCTGTAGTTTCATCATCAGTAGTACAACCATTACTAATACCCCCTTACTGATTTTCTTGAGGAGATATCCCCTTAGAAAATCAATTTTTATATTGACCATCCCTTCCACACTTAAATAATTTTACCTTTTTGATTTCCTAGGTTGAATAATATTCACATCCATTTTGTTAATCGAGGAATTAATTTGTATCCTTTGATCTTAGTTGGTTTGTGTGCTTTTTTCCATAGTCAAATTTTCTTCTTATTCCTTTAGGAGACATATTCCATATTCACCACTTTCTTATTTTGTATGGTGTATATTCTACACCTTGGAAATGATATGTCTTAAAAATATTTCTTTTAATGATATTTAATTTTAAACTTTTTTTTATTTCATGGGTCTTAAAATTAAATACTTACCAAAGATGGAAGGGACAAATGTCCAAATCTAATTGCATTTTGAGGTTATTTATGAATATGTTTTAAATAATTAAATTTCTTGATCTTATTCTCAATAATCTCTGGAATTTTACTATCATATATTTATTTTTGTATATTACATGATTTCATTTAATTTTTCGCTTTTTATGAAATTAAAATATTCAAATTATATTTTTAAGGAAATCATACTTTATTTCTCCCTTCGATCCAAAATCACTTTTCATCCATAACCATGTTTTCTTAAATGTTTCAATGAATTATTTTAATGATATATAATTATTGTTTAAAGTAATATTTGCACATTTTTCAAATTTATATAATATGTTTTCAAAAAACTACTTGATTTTTTCTGAATTGGGAACTTCATAATTTTTACCAAAAATGTGAAACTAATAATTGTTTGAACATTTATGACATGAATTAAATTTCCATATATCTTGATCCCTAAATTCTTTTAAAATTATTTTACACATTTCCATGGTTATTTTCGGAGATTTTCTTTCTTCAATAATTTTAAAATATTTTTCTTTTATATATATGGTTATTAAATGAGATGGTTTTTTTCCTCAATAAATATTCCATGTGTTCTGTGTAAGGAATAAGTATCAATGAAAACTTCATTCGATGTTATATATGTTTCATAAGGGGTGTTATTAAATGATACCATCATTATTGTTTCTATTTATGGTTTATTATTATTATTTTGATTTGATTATGAAACCCATTTCTTTTCCATGGGTTATTCTATGATGAAATAATAATGTTTTTATGAAACCCATTTCATTTATATTTGTTATGATATGATTAATGTCTATTGATATCCTGACACACACATGTATTATTTTTATAATGTGATGGGTGAGAATGAAATTATATAGAAAAACAATGGATTACGTAATTATGGATATATCATGAGCTAAAAAAGAATGCAATTCAGAGTGAACTCGATTCAATAACGGGCATTTCTCACTATGATAGTCTTTGGAGTGAACCTTGAAAAGGATATGATGGAATTGGGAATGAACCCAATCCAATGAGATAGTCTTATTGGTAATCCTGAATAAGAAAACATTTTATAAGATTATGCGTATTCCGAAAACATATATCTTATCCCAATTTTATACCCTAATAAATCATGTTCTTTGGTTCATTTATGATTCATATCTTATAAACTATCATAATTTAAGGAATAAGTCAACATTATGATCAATGATGTGTTGGGTATGGTTTGAAATTAATAAAATCATGTTGTAATATTCTTAATCACATGTGATGTTTAAGTGATCATTTATATATCCCGTTAATACCCTTATTGAGGATATGATCTCACACTTTATTTTGATTCCATTCCGATGGTCTGGAATAATGGGTTTGAGTATGATATATCTTTAAAGGGTACAAATTATGAAAAACGTAATGGTTGATATTGTAGGCAGCTTATGAAAGAGTTTTTACGTATATATGATTCCAAATATAATAAAAATTTGTTATTTTGGATTGGATAATAATTTAATGTAATGAATATTAATCTAATAAGGTTTTATATTTATATGAGAAAATTATAGGCCTCGATTGTTTTTATTAAGAGAAGTTATATTTATCTTGGGAAACTGGGATGAAAAGTTCTTTATGAGAATCCATAGGTTAATCCTATATATAAGATAAATTCTTAATTTATTTTTGATAATGTAGTGTGATTTTCCAATAATTACATCCTTCTATTGATATTATACATAGATGCGGGTTTATAAAAGATTCATTAAGGGTTAATAACCCTATAATTAGTTGAGTGAGCATATATAAACAATTATTCCAATGCATGGTGAGTATTCCCTTGCTACAAATCTTGATTGAAACTCCTGAGGATATACATGGATTAATTCACAATTTCTTTATCAACCGTTGTTATGTATTTGAATATATCATGATCTTGGAATCTAAGGTTAAACATATGGTTTCATGGATTGAAAATTAAGATCCATGATTTAGATATCTTGTTAATGATTTTCTATTATATATTGATTCTCATGATGATTACTATTTAGCAAACTATAATTTTTGGTTTTTGGCAGTGGATGTGACCATGAGAAATCATATTAACAATGAGTGTGGTGGAAAATATAATTATTGTCTAAATGAGAATCCAAAATTAACTACATCTATAATGTGAAACCTTGTGATTTTTCATTTTCATCAATGTCATTATTTGATTAAAAATATCAACAATGGTGAATTTACTTACCTGAATAATAATATAAAATTAGAGTTTCATTGGATTTAAATTGATTCATATTATTGAGGAAGGAGGATTTATCATTATATATATGGTAAATATGTGAAGAAGAATTTGAGGGAATTTATTAAATGAATGGGAAGATATTTTATGTATAGAAAATAAAGGCATGGAGAAATAAATAGATTAGGAAAAGATAACAGTTTGATGAAGGAAAATTAGTTCCATCCTAAGGATCCATTTATAGATTACTTTCTCATATTTAGGGAACATTGGAATTATCCAAATTAATTCCCTTATTTAAGAGTTATATCTTAGACCAATGAAGTACTTATGTCATATTAATCACCTAAGTGAAAGGATTTATCTGTTTATGTATTGGGATTATAAAATTTTGTAATAAAAGTGTTATATTAACTATATTCTAGTTATAATTGACATGAAACATAAAATTATTATTCAAAAATAGTTTTTCATTATGGATTTTAAAACATATGTTCAGTGGTGTCGATAACCAAGAAAGTGATTTGGTGGTAAGGTGATATTTTTGTAAAATAAATTATTAATAGAAAGATAAACCTTAAATATGTGTATAATGTTGGTATAACACTATTTTTTATTAAGTTATTATTTATATTAAAAATGTAAATTTGATATTATTAGGGACCTTTAAATTGGTTGGAGATCTAATGAAAAAGTAACTTATGTAATCTTTGATGATATTTAATTCATTTTTTGTAATTTTGGAATTTTTTAGATATAATTAATTATCTAAAGTAGTAATGTTTTCATTAAGGTTTTATGATTAATCATGTAATTTCCTTGTTATAAGAGAATATTTGATCAACATATTCACATATTCTGTATGTGACATTTAGTGCTACTTTCTGTTGTTTGGGTGGTTATTATTAATTTTATTTTGGAAATTTCGTGCCCTTATTTATAATATTTTCGATTTATAATTTAGTAATGCATATTTTTTATGTGTTTAAAACTTAGTTATTTATAAAATGGTTTAATTTGAAATTTTTTTGAGGATTATTTATCAAATTACTATTTCCTAATATGACAATTCATCCATATTGAAAAACTTATGCTAATCACATTTGTTATAGTGATAATTAGAGATGTAAGGAATGAATTATCATTAATTCATTCATATTTTGATCTATTAAATATAAATTTTAGTTCTTATAAAATGAAAATTCATATTGAATATTCATTTCTTAGAGTAAAAGATGATGTAGAAATTTATCAATGTGTAACCATATTATTAAATTGTTCTTTTGAAATGGAAATAAAAAAATTAATTAAATTTTCTCATGTTCTATATATTGATAGTGAAATATTACCTTAAATTTATGGAATTGATCTTGAAATAAAAAAGATATATATTTACCTTTATTTTTTATGAATCACTGTTTTTTCACCCCTAATAGATTTCAGGTTTTTAGGTCAATAACTTTCTCATGAACATGTTATCTATCACATTTTATGAGTCCTCAGACACTATTTCTCTCCAACATGTATAAATGTTATCATCCAATATCTGTTATACTAATATGGGGACTTTCTAATGTGTTATTTTAAGTAAAATTTATGATTACCACTTTCCTTTTTTAAGGAAGGTTTTATTATCTCTATGTATGACGTGATTTTTCAAAAAATATATTTTCCAATATGAATCATTTATTGAAAATGATAAAATTGAAATTTAATTCATCTAAGGGTAAGATAATGAAACAAAACAAAAAAATTGGATTTAAATAAAATTAATCTTGATAACTTAACATGAAACACGGATCTTTAAGAAAATTAAGATATATAATAAAAATATTATTATTAAAATGTGACAGCTATAGCATTTCTAATTAATTAGAATATATGATTTGGAGTAAAAAAATTAAAAAATAAATTTATAATTTCCCTAATAAATACAAAAATATTGATTAATTCACAGTAAATAAGAAAATATTTCTATAAATAATTTTTTTCTCCTAAAATTATTTTTCTTTAAATGTGCTTTTATTGAATTTTGTGCATGAAAATTAGAATTAATTTCAACCAATTTTATAAACTATATTTTATAAAATAAATATAAATTTTTTAATCATCATATAATAATTTACAGAGGGTGTAGCTTTGATATTATTCCTAAATGATTTATTTCTCAATGAATAGTGAATCATATCAAATTTTGAAATACTATTATTCCTTTTAACTAAATAAATTAAATGAAAAGTCCCATTATATTTTGGATTTGGTATTAAATTTAAATATGATATGTTATATTTATAATGAGAAAATTAATTTCATTTGATTCCTAAATATTCTATATTTTGATAAAAGTTATTTTTGATGCTTAAAATACATTTTTCAAGAAATTGTTTTTATTTTCATTTTATTAATTTATAATAAACTGATTTCTGCCACTTATTTATATATAATCATGAAAAAAACATACCATTTTAAGAATCATGTTTTTCACACTTGGTAAATCTGTCTCTATTTTAGTCATTAAGAATAGTCACTAGGGTAAATATTTTCACAATGGTAAGGGTAAAATGTGAAAAAACAGAGTTAACACTATTATATAAGGTCACAAAATGAAAACAAAACTAGAATTTATTTCATGAGAAGTTTTTAATTTGATTATATAATTCCTAAATTCTAATATATGTCTTATTATATCCATTTTTCAATGAAAATGAAATTTATATTTTTTAGTAATGAAAATCCCATAATGTCGCAATATTGATTTTAACTTATTTTATATGTTCACATGGGAATAATAATATTTTATAGATTAATAAAAATATATTATTTTTAAAATTTAAAATTTATTTTTATTCTGGGAATTTATTTCTAATTTTAATTAATGTTATAATTACATTAAATTATTATAAAAGGATGACACAGTGGTTGTGAAAGCACTGAAAAAACAAAGTAAGTGAGTTTAAAAAAGACATAAAGTAATTTTTTTTGATAAATTATGGTGTAATATGAATTTTTTGGTTAATAATAATGTTTTCTTATTGATTGAGAGTTTAAATTTAAATTTTGTTCATATTTTTGTCATAACAGTAAAATGAAATGAATAGTTTTAAAAAAATTATTGATGATATTTTATGATAATTCAAAAAATATTAAATTATTTAAAATAATAAAAATATAAAAACAATACATATAGGGTTATAATTAGTCCAAAAAGTAATTTATTTTAATTTATTATTAAATTGGTACCTTATATGTAAAATGATAACCCTTTAGTATTGAATTGGTCGTTATTACACTTAATGATTAAACGAGCCCCTAAAAGGTGTAAAACAGAGAGATAATGGAATTATCTCAATTAAACTTATATAAGTCCTTTTTAGGATCATTTTAAGATGATTTCATGTCCCTCCTTAAAATAACTATCCATTTTGAATCCTTTTTCTTGAGTATTTAATTATTATATTTTAATATTTTAAGAAATTCCAACTATTCCCTCTCCCCGACTTATAAAAGGACACCCCTCCATTGTCTTCCTTAAACCAATTTGAGCCATATATATCTAATTTTGTTTTTAAATTATGTTATAAAAATCCCTTGCCATGAATTTTAGGTTTTCTTCTACATAAATGAATATTTCTTGGATCTTAAGATTGGATATAAAGGTAGCCTATAGAATAAGATGAAATCTTCTTATGTGACCTCTTTACATTTATTTCTTCTTCTCCAATTATAAATCTATATTAATCATCATAATATTGTTAATTCAGTAACCAAATTGTAATTTAATGTTATTATGATTTCGTAAAAACCATTATTAACCCTATTTTCCATCAAATTGGAACTAAAAGTATCACTCATGTTTATGTGTGGACTACGGCCTACAGTTATATATGCACTTAAATTTCTATAACCTTGTTTAATGTATTGTTATTATGATGGTTTTTATGTTTATATATGATATTTATGACATAATTATTCTTCATTAATTTTTTTATCATATCTACCTTCTTACCATATCATTTATTAGGAAATAATAATGTTGCTCGTGCATATATGTGGAATACCACCTCTACGATGCGATGTTATTCTTTTTATATTTCAAATTTACATGGATGGTAATAATAGTATTTTTAATAAATATATATGTGTGTGTTTTTGTGTGTGTTATAAATTATATAATAATTATTTTATAAAGTTAAATTATTATTTGCATTTCTTTCTTTCCAACTCTCAAAATGTTAAAACACTGTACATGTGGTCAAACATCCTACTATATCCATAAATAGTTTAAATCCATTTTCTATATCTAATTTTCATGGATCACCATAAAAAAAATATATTTAATATATATGTTATTGTTATTATTATTAAATTTATATATATTATGAACCATGATCAAAGAACTTGTAATGGTACTAATGAAAGAGAATTCTCCTAAAAAGTAAAATAGTTTACACTCATAGAAGATGATTTTAACAATAAATTATTAATAAGTGGATGTTGAAATTTTATTAGTATATAATATATTATACTATTAGAATTTAAATTAATCTGATATAGAATTATAATAAATTTAAATTTATTATATAGGTGTTTTGAGCACTTTTGAAACAAGTATATCTTTTAGTAAAATGTTTCGTGTATCGCATTTATTTTTGATAGGTATAGTCCATATTTACCACATGTTTCATATTTTGATGTATATAATTCCACTTTGAAATTTTATATCATGAATATCCATATTTTATGATATTAAATGTTCATTTGATTTCATTAAATCAGGGGTATTATGTTTCTAATGGTTCCAAAGTTAGAAGGTATTTTTGTTATAATAACATTGTTTTTCAAGGTTGCCTATGATTTTTTTTCAAATAATGAACTTTTATAATATAAATCTTAGGAATGTCATTAATTTTATTATCATATTTTTATTTATGTATATTAAATTGTTTCCTTTCATTTTCCTCAATTTAATATCTTATTATACTGAAATAATATTTTTAAACAAATAAGACATGATTTCCCACTTTGGTCGAAATTCCATTTTCTTCCAATACTATGTTTTCAAAAATCTCATAAAGAATGATTTCTCTAATTTATAATGATTATTTAAATAATTTTAACCCATGTTTTAATTCCTATGATTTATTTTCATGTAATATTATTTTTTATACTAAATGAGGTCCATTTTGAATTTTTACAGATTCTCTGAAAGGAATCATGGTTATAACATATACAATATGAATGAAATTTCCTACCATTATGATCGATCAATAATATGAAATTTTTTTACATTTTTATATGGATCTAAAAATATAAAAACGTTTCTTAAATAATTTGGATATATTTTTATTTAAAATATGTGGTTTATAGATTAAATTTTTTTTTCCTAATAAAATCTGCCAATTGATCCTTTAAACTCATTTTCATCTATAATGTAATTCATTGATTTTACTTACATTTCACTTTTTATATTATTATATGAAATTATTTTTATTATTTATCTAGTTGGATTATTATTATGATGATGATATTTTTCCAAATCTCATTTCTCTTCCATTGGTTATGATATAATGAAATGGGGAAATATTAATTAAACTCATTTATTTTCCAAAGGTTATGATATGATGAATTTTTTATTATCTTTTGGAACATGTATATATATATATTTGATTTTAATTATTTAATAGGAAGGTAAAAAGTTTTATTCACCTAAAATTCATTGGGTAATGATAGATATATCATTTTATAACAAGGAATAGAATAATGAGTGAGCCCAGTTCAGTAAGGGTCTCTATCCACTATGATATTATTGGGAGAGAACCTTGGCTAAGGATATCATGAAATAGGTATTAAACCCAATCTACTATGATATTATTTTAAATAATATCAAATTAATAAAATTATTTTTCAATTATTATATTTATTCAATAAACTTGTGTTTTATTCCAATGTTATGATATCATGGCTATTATTCTTTGATTCCATTATGATTTATGTATTTTTTAATTTTTATCCTTTATTTAATGACTCCAGTTTTTGATATATGATATAATGGGTATGGTTTTGAAATATTAATATCATGTTATCATACACTTATTATAATGTTATATTTAAGTGATCATTAATATCTTCATTTTTATATTACATATCATTTGATATAACCCATTCTAAAATTTCCCCTCCTCGGTTTATGAGTAAAGTTTTTAGGTATGATATGCCCATAAAGGTTACTACTTTTTGATAACATAGTGAGATATCATTTAGAACACTTTTTAACAAGTTTTTTATGTAACTGTGATTTGAAATACAATAAACCTATTTGAATCTAGCTTGAATCATAATGTTATGTACTATATATTTGGCTTATAATATGTAATTTTTTATTTTTGAAATGTATATACCACTTTATTGGGTATAAAAGAAAGGTTTATATTACATTGTAATCTAGGATGTGGATGAAATTAGTGATAAACCTTATGAAAATCCCATTTATAGTAGATTTTCATTAGTTGTGGTAAATAAACGAGAGTGTTTTTCTTAAAAAAATCATATCTTGATACTATGAGTGGGTCTTGTTTTGGTAAAAATGAATATAGGGATAAAAAATCAAAAATAAATGGTTAAGTATATATCGACCATCATTCAGAACCATGATTAGTGTGAACTTATTTGGATTCATGTTTGACTCTCCTATAGGATATTATTGTGTTAATACACATTTTCTTTATAAACCATTATGAGTGATTTGAATAGAAAATGATCATGGATGTCCTATATTAAAAATATAGTTTTATAGGTTTAAAAGGTGTCATTATTTCAATATCATATGAATGATTTTCATGATTAAATTATTTCTAACAATTATTTTTTTCTCACAGTATGCTTTTTAGTTTTATTTAATGTCTTAAACCCGAAGAAATAATGTTAACACTAAATCTGATGGAAAATGGAGTTATTGTACTCATGAGAACCCAAATGAAACAATAGCTATAATATGGAACCTTGTTATTATGAATATTAAAATATCACATTATTTGACTAACAGTCTCAACATGGGTCAGTATCCAAAAACCCCTAAAAAGTGAAAAAAATAGTGGTTTATGGGACTTAAGTTGATGAAGAATATATATTAATGACAATTAAACCTCTTATATGTTGATAATATGGGTTGAATCACATATTGGAATGTCTCAAAGGAATAAAAAAATTATTATGTGTGGAAAATAATGGCATATAATGAGAGACTTATTAGGAATGAAAAAGAGATCAATGGAAGAAAATGAAGTCCATACTAAGATAACATTTATAGTTCAATGTATTATATATGAGTAACTTGGGTATTATCTGATTAAATTCCATAATATTGGAGTTAACTTCTAGAGAAAATAAGGACTTATCACATGTCAATAATTTATGTGGACAGATTGAAATGTTTATGTATTGGTATTTTATTATTATATTGTAGAAGTGTTATATAAATGATATTATCATTATAAGAAAAATAAAACATCAACATATTATTACACATTATATTTTATTTAATGATTTATATAAATAATTTAAATTTTAATGAAAACCAGGAAAAGTGATTCAGTTGTATGGTTATATTTTTGGAGAACAAGGGAATAAGGGAGAAAAAAATAAATTGTTTCCTAATTTTGAGATAATAACTTTTAGTTGATATAGAGAGATGATTAACATTAGCAAATTAAATTGGATTATATTGGTTACATTGAAACTGATTAGAGACTTGATAATAATGTGATTTATGTCATCATTAATGAATTTTAATGCAATTTTGGAGTTAAGGAAGATATTTGATAGACTTATGTTTTAAAAGAATGTATGTTTTCATTGTTGTTATGTGGTGACTCATGTTTGTTCCATATTTTATTACAATGTATGATCAAGGTATTAAAATATATATTAAGTGAAATTAAGTACTAATTTTTGATTTTTTGGGTATTTAATGTTAAATATCTTTTTGAAATTTTGTGAACCTATATGTCAATTTTTGAAGATTTAATTTTTCTAGAAATATATTTGAATATATTTAAGGCTATGTATTTATGGAATAATTTTATTTTGAACATCGTATGAGTTTAAAAATATTATGTATTCTTTCATCACATTAAAATTTATCCATACAGGATAACTTTTGGATACCATTTAGGTTTTGGTGATAAGTATAGATAGAAGGAATGAATTTTAATTATTTTATGGATCTTATGATCTTTTAAATGTTAATATTAGTGATTCCAGAATGATAAATTCATCTTGAATATTCATTTCATAGAGTAATAAACTAAGGGTGAATTTATTGAATTATAACCAAATTATGAAATTATACTTAAGATCTTGAAAGGAATCAAGTAAGTATATTTTATTATGTTCTCTACGTTGAATGTAAAAGACCCCACTATCTTTAAGAAAAGTATCTTGAAATAAATAATTTATATGATCCCCTTCATTTTCAATGAATTGATAGTCTTTTTACCCCTCATAGATTACTGTTTGTGTGGTCATTATGTTTCTTATAAAAATTTTCTCAGTCACCCGATATTATTTCATGAACTATAGTTTTCTCATCCATGTCAAAATTTAAACTTCCCCCAGATAGTATTTTTATCTATGAACCGAATTATGTGTTATTTCAGGTAACCTTAATGTTTACCACTTTCCTTTTTAAAACCAATTATTATTATCTCTTTGTAAAATGTAGGGTTTTCAACAAACTTATTTTTATATATTGAACATTTGATGACTGGGGTAAAATTTCAAAGGAATATTCTATTTTAGGATCGTAGAATTGGATACCCCAAAAATTTATTTTAAGAGAAAAATAATCTCTACATAATTCTCAACATGCATCACCAAGAATTATGAAATTTGTGATATATAATGAAAATATAATTATTTCAATGTGAAAATTATAACCGAGAAATTGAATTATAGAGTATTATTATGAGTTAAAAAATAGAGAAAAAAAGTTATAATTCTCTAATTCAATATAAAAGTATTGATTAATGCTTAGGAAATTAGCACCCATTTTTAAGTAAATTCTTTTTATGCTTCAAGAATTGATTTTCTTCAAAATTAACTATTAAGTAATTTTATGTTTGGAAATTATAAATAACCTCTTTCAATTTTAGAAAATGAATTTCAAAATGAATTTTTTTTAAAAAAATCATATCAAAATTATCATAGAGTTAATTTTTTGAAATATTCTGATTTGATAGATTCTTCATTGACAAGGGAAAATGAAAATTTTTCTAGTGCTGTTATTTATTTTCCTAAAAGAAATAAATAAAAATCCACATTATATTTTCGGTTTTTTTAATTTTGAATATGATCCTTTTTTATTTAAATAATATAATTAAATCCATTTTAATAATCAATATCCATGATTTGTAAATAAATTAATTTCCATTCCTAAATTATTTTTTTATAAAAAATCATTGTATTTTATGAATTCATAATAATATTTATTTATGAAACTTATAATAATTGAAAAAATAAAAATTTATACTATATTTGGAATCATAGGGGTCAAATTTAGTAAATATGTCACTTTTTTTGTCCTTGTGATTAGTATCCATGGTAAATATTTGTCAAATATGTAATGGTAAAATTTGTAAAATAGTGATAAAACCATGAGATAAGGTTTCAAAATAAACCCAACTTATACTGGCCTAGTCTAGCCCATGATCATGATATTTTCCACATTGGTCTAAGCTGACAAGGTTTCTCTTTCCCTATATTATGGCCCTTATACATCCCCCCTTAAAAGGACCCATGATGAGAGAGGTATCCACACCACCTTATAAAGGGGTGCTCTTTCATCATCCTCCTTTGATGTGAGATTTTCATATCCTCCCCCTAGAAGGTACCATTGTTCTTGTCGGAAGATCAAATGGACTTTGGATATGATACTATTTGTAATGGCCCAGTCCACCCCATGATTAGGATATTTTCAACTTTGGGCCTAGCCCACACCATGTTTCATTCCTTGGGATCTAGCCCTCAATAATCATACATGAAGAGGCCTCATAATGTGAGAGGTATCCACACCACAAACAAATGGGTGGTTTGTACTCCTCACCCTTAGAAGTGGTATTTTCATAATCCTTTGTAATGAATAGACATGTCTTACCATCGAACAGGTAGTTGTACCGGTGGTCCACATGGCCTTATGCACATCTCCTCGTATGCTAGAGGTTTCTAACTAGATGTGAGGGTCATGAGAGGTGATAATGGTGAGATTATACCCTCATATAATATATTTAATAGTGGTATAAACGTATATAAATAAAATAAAATACTGGAAACTTTAAACAAATAGATAATAGTGCAGGAGAGGAATAATATATTCAATTTAATAAAAGTGGCCAATGCCAGTTTATACAATAGTTGAATTCATTTCAATGTGATTATACATAACTAAATGCAGCAAATAATATAACATGATATTCAATAAATTAAAAAAATAAAGAAAACACATCAAATCCTTGTAGGATATCTCCATGAAAATCCCGAATTGCAGCTTGGTTCACTACTCATAACTCCCAAGTATAAGAAATATAAAAATAAACCTAGATCCTGTGAATATAAGGTCTACATCTGCACCAACGGTACCTGAGTTGGATGTGAGATTAAATCTCAGTAGGCTGACACCCATGGTGTCAAGCCGCCATCCAGAAATTTCAATGTAAATTAAAAAGTGTGCATGTATAGTGAATTTAATAATGGAATTGAAAGAATAAATAAAAACCTATCCAGGTTCCTAAGGGACACCTGACGGTGATACCTATTTCATCCCATCGGTGGTATGTCTGATCAGTGACAATGTATAAATATGTAAATATTATAAAAAATGGTGGATGATTACAAGCCCTATATCTCAATAGAGTGGGGGACGCCATGCTAAAACACTCAAGATGGCGAGTGTGATAATAGGAAATTCCCTAATCATATAACCTGGCACATAAAGACCATGATTCCATCTAGTATAATCCTAACAATAAAATCATAGCCTTGCTATGTGAAGAATTTTTTAGACCTCAAAACGTCATATAAAGGGTTTAGAAGACCAAGGCATACCCTTCTATTCCATTTATCATTTTGATGGAAACTCGACCAAGGGACTTGTTAGAGTCCTAGGAGCATGTATACTGACATATCATACACGAGTCCAAGCAAGTCAAATCCAAAGGGGTAGCAAGGCCCTAAGCATCCCATGGAATTCTTACATGGGAATCCATATATCATCCAGTGTATTAATTTAATAAACCATTGAGTCCATCCATGGAATTCCTACTTGTGAATCCATGCATCATTCAGGTTATAAATATAATAAACCATTGAGTTAATCTTTAAAATTCCTTGTTGGGATTCCCTGCACCATCCATGATATTAATATAATAAACCACTGAAACTATCCATGGAATTCCTACTTGGTAATACATATATCTCCCATGTTATAAATATAATAAACCATTGTTTTTCTAGGGAATTCCTACTTGGGAATCCTTATATCCCCCCATGAGTTAATATGATTAAATACATCCCAACATAATTAAACAAATTCATTTGAAAGTAAATTGTAATTTATTAATGATTTATTTTAATTAAGCTAATTTAATTTACCAAAACATATCTCTTGTGTTTATAAGGCGCCATGGGTCATATAGGATGTTTCAATGGAAAAATTAATCACCTACATGGGTAATTCCAATCTAAAAATTGGACAATGCACATAGATTATGCCATGGTAAATTAGTAATTTTAAAACGGAAACTCAATTTCTATAATTACATTAGGGTCTATGTCCAAAACATACCATAGTTCAAAAATAACATAAAGGCATAAGGAATTATCAGAACAATAAGCCAAAATATCATAAAATTATATTCCCTACATTTTATCTTGAAGATAACATTCCTCTATTGGAGGGGTTTTATTATAAAATCATGACATTATTTCTTAAATAAATAATTTATCACAATTATACATTTCATTGTAGAATATCAATTCAAATTATTAAATAATTATTAAATAGATATCTAATTCATTATTAAATATGTGGGAAAGGTTAGAGACACTACCTCAAGCATTAGATCAAGTCACCACTCAGAACATGTCATATTTGGTGGAAACCTTCCAAATCCTTCCCACACACACTCTGAAATAAATTACTATACTTATATATATTCCTTAATCTATTTCACATATTCCCATTTCCCAGAGGGAATACAAATGAGAAATATATATATATATATATATACCTATGTGTGTGTGTGTGCACCACCAAGGATTATTAAAACTCCCCAAAAACAATTGAGGGAAGCCAAAATGATCCCATCCACCTTGAATTCAGTTAAGGATACTGAAATCTGGACCCATGGGACTCGAGGAATCCTTTTCATGCCATAATAATGGAAGAAAAACAATAATCATGTATTATTCCAATCCTAGGGTTTCAGAAAAGTTTAAATTGGGTGACAGGAGACCAAAAACAACTGAAGTGAAAGGGGATAAAAAGGGATATGGATTTACATTAAAGATCTAGAGAATAATCTGGAAGGAATCACGTTGAAACAACCAATAGAGAGGTATCTGAAGGGGGGATCAAGCACCCGGACAATAAAAGAGGGGTTTGTGCATCTTGTGACCCAAGTATGGGGGTGAAATCCTTTAACCACTTTTTATTTTTATATTATTTTAATTACTTTTATTTCATGTTTAAAATTGGGTCTCGGGACATGGTTCGGGTCACAAGGTTTATCAAACCATTTTCCCCCTTTGCACCCCTTCACTGGGCACCTAAGAACCTCACACGGCTTGACCCACAAGGTTTAAAAACCATGCACCAACCATGCGGTGAATATGGTTTATATACTACCTGATCCACTAACCATGCATGGGAGGCACACATTTTTTCCAATCATGTGAAACCTATGTGAAATCCTCTTATAATGATAAATATGATTCAAAATTTCTAACTATGGGCCGCACGGTTTATAAAAAAGCAGTTTCCCATTGACGACCCTTTAAAACATTGATGTTTGAGGTCATATGCTCCTGAAACTCATCAAGATCACTAGGAATCTTTTATATCCTTTACCCAAGTCCAAAAAATCACATTAAAGTGTTCTAACTCATGGAATGGTGTTATAAATCTTGGTTTTAAATTCCCAAAAATCTAGTTATAAAAAGATCAAAATCCATTAGATTTTGGTCTAGTTCCAAAACACGGAACTCTATGAAACACTTTCCTGTATTTTTTTGGATGTGTGTAATTTATATATATCAATCCTAAATTTTAATATATGGAAATTTAGTTCCACTTATCATTAATAATGAAAAATATATTATTTTTAGTAACTAAAATTCAAAAATGTCACTCAGTTTCTATTACTTTATTTTATATGGTATCACAGGGATAAGAAAGTGTGATAAATTAATATATAATCTTATTATGAGAATGAATAATTTATTTTTATGAATATAATTTATTTTAAATTTTTAGTAATGGTATAATTACCTTAAATACTTACAAAACACTGACACAGTACTTGTGAAAGTAGTAGAAAAATCAAAGTAAATGGTTATAAAAACATCAAAATTAATGTTTTTTAGATTAATTATTGTGTGAAATGATTTCATTTTTAATAAAAATTAATATTTTTTGTTTAAATTATTGTTATTTTTATAAATTTTTATCATTATTTCATTAAAATCAAATTAAATTAACATTGGAAAAAATAAAATTACTAGTATTTTATAAAACAAAATTATTTTATAAAATTATTTAATGATCATAAAAATAATGAAAAATGAAAAGAGTGATTATAAATGGGCTATAATTTCAAAAAATTTCCTTTTATGAGTAAATATTTAAATTATAAGCAAAATTACAATCCTTTATTATTTAAAATTTTATTGTCACAGTTACGGTTAAAACATGTTCACTATGGTGTTTAACAAAGATCAAAGGGTATGTTTTCAAATTATACATTCCTAAATCCAATATTATAACCATATTTAGAACTCAAACAATTAAAAATTAAAATATCTATACATTTGAATAAATATTTTTCAATTAATACATTATTATATTTTAATCTTATAATAAATTCCATATGTTCCCCATCCACAACTTATAAAAGAAACCCCTCATTTCTCCTAATTATACAACTTTGAGACATATATATCAACAAAAATCTACCTAATTATCTTACAAAATCCCATATATACTAATTATATTGATTGAGTCTTATAATAACATTCCAATGATCGATATGAACGTATCAAAATGAGGTCATCCAAAGAAGAGGTAATCATCTTATTCGACCTCTTTTAATTTATTTATTCATCTAACACCTATAAATCTGTTGTACTAATCCCAAAATAATGAAATAAATTATGTAAATATTAAAAAAATGTTATCCTAACTATGTAACCTCTATTGTGAACCCTATTTTCATTTAAATGGGAAGTGAAAATATCATTTGTGTGTATGTGTGGACTATTATCTGCAGGTAGTGAGAAAAATCATTTTTCATCCCCATCATTCTTGGATGGTTATAAATATGGGTTTAAAGTTCATATATTATATTTTTGACATAATTATTTGTGTTTAATTATAATATCATTTCTACCTTGTTACCCTCCCATTTATTGGAAAATGATAACATCGCCCATGTGTAGATGTGAATTACCACCTCCACGAAGCGATGTGATTTGTTTTCTTTTTCTAATTTTAATGGATGGTAATAAGAATTTAATTAATATATATATATATATATTAAATATTATATAATAATTATTCTATAATAATAAATTATAATTTATCCCTCTTTTGTTTCATCCATCGAAAAGTGGAAACAGTGTTCTTGCATACATTCGGTCTACTGTCTCCATGAACTGTGTAATTCATTTTTCTTTCAATATCATTTATTGATGACTATTAATATATATATATATATATAATATCACATATATATAATCATTAATGTTATTTATATGATGTTACCATGATCAAAGGTCATGTACCGGAACTACCTAACTGAAATTTTCATAAAAAAAGAAACTATTAACACCCATAAATTATAATTTTAATAAGTAATTATTAATACATAGCCATTAAAATAATACAAGTTGATCATATATGATATTATAAGTATGTAAATTAATTTTCTATATGGATTTAAAAAATATAAATACATTATTCAAGATTTTAGAGTGCTTTCTTAGTACGTTGAAAATCATGTAAGAAATTTCTCATTTCACTTTTAGTTAAGGGAGACTTATTTCATAATCAATAATTACATATTTTATATTTTTTATATAATTCCTATGGTATATTTTATATCATGAATATAATTATATTCAAGATGTTTAAAGATTTATTTTATTTTATTCTTTCTTAGGGCTAATGATTTTGATGTTACCTAAGAGGTAAGGGATTCTAGTTACAATCTCATTATTTTCTAGGATTGGTTATGATTAAGTTTTCTATGATGAAATTTTATGATTCAACTCCCAATATTCTCTTGATTTTTCTTATCTTATCATTATTTATGATGATTATAGGTTTCTATTTCATTTTCCCCTCATTATGTACTCATGATACCGAAATAATATCATTAAAGAAATCTAAGATTATTTCTCAAATCATTTGAAATAATTTTTATTATATTTAGAGGTTCTATAAAATATTTTGAATCATTATTTTAAAAATATAAAATTGTTTTTTAAATTAATTTTCACCCATTTCTGAAATTATATAATATTTTATAAATGAATATTCATTTTTTCATAATGATTTACTTTTGACTTTTTAATGAAATTTGAATGGAATCATATTTTTAATGTATATAGCATGGAAAAATTTCTTAAAATCATGAACTCTCAATGATTTGATCTTATATGAAAAGATTCCCTAGTTCTTTTCGTATATAATGTTTTCCTTATTATTTTAGATCAATTTGGATTTCAAATAACTAGTTTCAAAATAAAATGGTTATTTTCCTTAGGAAATGTTCGAAGTTAACATTTAATGAAATTTTCATCAATGATAACTTCCATTAATGTAACTTATATTTCATTGGTATATGGTTCTATGATACTCTCCTTATTATTTTTATTTATGGGTTATTTTTATAATCATGATATATTTATTATATCCATTTATTTTCTTTAGGTTATGTTATGATGAAATGGAAACATGTTTATGAAAACTTTTTCGTTTCCATTGGTTTTTATATAAGGAATTATTTGTGATATTGGGGAACAAAAATATGTGTTTATCATTTTGTTAAGATTGTTTATAAAATTACATAAACCTCAAATTCCTTGTGAAAAAATTGTTATCTCTTGAGATAATATAAACTGGAATGGAAAGTGAACCTAGTTGAGTGATGAACTCTATTCACAATGATTATTATAGGAGTAAAACTTGACTAAGGATATGAAGGAATGGGTATTAAATTGAATTTAATTTGATTTTCATGGTAGTGATCTTTTACTAAGGAATTATTTTCTATGTTTATGTGTATAAAAAAAAAATTTCTTTAGGATACTTTAATTCTCTCATCACTCATGTTCTTTTTTACATATCTTACGAGCTACCAATATTTATTACATAACAAAAGATTATGATCTATGATTTGTTGGTTATGGTTACCAATTATTAATATCATGTTCCCATTTCCTCGTGATCATTCTATATGTATGTTATCATTGATATATCTATTGTTTTACCTTAGGGAGCATTTTTTATCACCCTTTCTTATATTTACTTTACCCATGTTATGTAGAAAGATTTTAAGTATTCTATTCCTATAAAGTTTTATAGTTTAGATGAACCTACTAGGAGATGATGTATGAATCTTATAAAAAAGAAGGTTTTCATGTTTTCAAGGAAACTAAACTAAAATTATTCTCATATGAACTATAATTTTATGTGTAGAATATAAATTTAAAAAATGTAATATTTATATACAACTATGACTTTGTATTTAGATAGTGAAATGGATTTTTTAAAAAAAATTGATTTTAAAATTGTTTTTGTCTCATGTGGAACATTAAAAGAAGGCGGTAATATTGAAATGGGTTTTGAAATATTATTTATAAATGGAAGTAGTTATTTTTCTATAATTCTTTCATAGGTTTTGGAAAACGGATTTAGTGTGTCTCAGATGGAATTTGACACATTTTCTACATGTTTTTAAATAGGGATATTTTATTTGGTTTTTAAAGTGAAGGCATAGATTTGTGATTGAGTCTCTTTGGGTATGTGTGACCATTTTTGGGTGAATCCCTTTTTTCTAAGGAATGTGTGATTGTTTTACTACTCTCTTATGGTTACATAGTTTGTATGATGTTTCGGGATAATGCATGTTGGGTTTTAGACAATTTTTTTGTTTTTGTATCAAATATAGGGATAGGTTCTGATGTTTCAGTTTACCCGTATTGGGTGAGGTTAGTCTATGGGACCCTGGTGGGTTACCTTATAAACATGTTGAGAATTTAGAGATGTTTACAGGTGTATCTATATGACTGAGGTCTTTAGGGAGTTATTTTGTAAGACTATTTGGGTTATGATATGTAATAGCCGTGTTTTTTAGGGATGAGTGACCAAGTGATGATTTTTAAAGTTTTGAGATGTGGTTTCATGGATGAACAAACAAATTTATGATTCTATGAGATGGTATAGGAGGGATTCACTTCCATCAAGACTTATTAAATGGATACCTATTGATGTAACAAATTATTGGTTTCATACCCTTGATTTAGTAGATATTATTGATATTATAGTAATTCTTATGAGGTTACATTGTTTTTGTATTATGGGAATATATTAATTCATTTTAAAATCCGCTAAGAATTCATAATTGGGTATATAATTAATTCCATTGACATTAGGATTTCAACTTCAGGATAATATAGATTTTTGGGGTGGTTACCTAGGAATACTCATTAAGCCTGGTTCTACTAGAAGTCCCTAGTCATTGGTGTAAAATCCCTTAGTTTCTATTTTTATTTCCTAGGGACAATCCCCTAGTAATTAGAACATTTCACTGATACTATATAGGTGAAGGTAATTACACTAGTTGACGTGATTGTGTGACATGATCATAGACACTCTAAAACTATTCAGAGATGATATGATGTCAAAAAACTATTTTTGGAGGTGGACATGGTCCCCTGTGATGGTTGATGTGACTTTCTCATCGACACTCTAACACTAGATGATTTAAGTATGATTTTCATTTATTAGTACTAGGGAATGACTTGATCCACCTGAGTAGTTGGTGTGGCATGTTCAAATACACTACAAATTTTCCCAAGAATCTATGAATAGAGTTTAAGGTTTTTTTGGTTGATTCATGACTATTAGATATATATTTTTAGTGTGATACCAGGTTATGTTAATGTTGGGTGTGTTATACAGGCATTACCACACTTATTATATATGTATTGTCTATACATCCACTTGATCACAACAACTCTCCGTATTTTTGGAGCAATGAGGATTTATTAATAAGTCAACAGAGTCACCCCATCCCATGAACACATAATGGGTTTCTATATACATGGCTATAAATTCATTATTTTTTATATATTGTAGGTAATTCTTGGATATGGACACATGATTCAGTTAGAAGGTTATAGAGGTCGATTATTTGGTTAGGAAATTATGTGAGTTGTATTAGAGGATAGTTTAGTTGGAGTTATTTTTAAGTATTTACTATTTAATATTCTATTTATTTATATATGATGCATTTCCATACATTATTATTTTTCTCTTATCCTCGGAATTAGTTGATGCATCATGCATATAGTTTACTAATTTATATTATTTACTTTAGGGTCCCATGGGTCCCCTTTTACGTCTATATGTTTTATAAATTTCTTTTATATAGATAGGTCATTCCAAATTAATGGTAAACTAGGACATTACCCATGGGCTTTATATTAATGGGTATATTCTCTCCATGACTATTTTAGGAAATCATCAATAATTAAAAGTACAAGTAATATAGGGAGGTTCACATGAAGTCCTGAACCAACACCATCTTTGGTGTCATTTAGGATATCTAATACAAGGAATTATAATGTAGTATCATAGAATTTTTTCGGGATATGAATGTTTAGTTAGAGATAGATTTGGGTTGATAAGACTCAAAAGGTAGGCTAATCACTTTCTTGGAAAACATGACATTCGTTGAAATCCAATTTGTCTTGGGATGTCTGGTTGTGGGACTAAGCACTCAAGAAATAGTGAGATGTTGGGTTGAACTGAAAACCCCAATTGGGATTGATAATTATTTGTATGAGTCATTAATATTGGGTAGAAGCTAGTGAGTTTTCCAAAAATCATTATAGTTTCATGATAAAAACATGATACGTGCACCAATGAGGGGTGTTGTTTGATATTATCACCTCATTAGACTATATTATTAATTTATACATACATATATATATAATAATTTATATTTTCATGAAAATATTATAAGGGTGAGTAGATAAATATTTATCAATATTCCTGGGTGACTGATTTTTATTGTGATTATTTTTCCTATAAATAAATGGGTATGGGGATGGTTTGTTTTTTTAGGAAAACACAATTTTAAAAGGAATCTTGTATGATGGCATAGGGAGGGTGTAAAATGGTTTTTAAAGTTTTTTTATTGAATAGGATCATAGAGCTTGTGATTTTAAAATAGTTATTGATTTTTATGTTTTGAATAAATATAAGGGTATTAGTTTTTGATTTTTAAATTCTATGTGGGTTTAGAAAATTTGATTGGTTTTTTGAATAAGTGCCAATATGGTTAGGGATTTTGGTTATTTTGGGTTTGGTGAAAAGTTTTGGATTCCATGGGGTTTTTTAGAACATGGGTGAATATTGTGTTTATAAATGATTTGAAAGGGTTTTAATAATAAATTATTTGTATCTATGTGAATTGGTTTTCATGGATTTGGATTTTCTTCTAGGAGTAACCTATATTCTTGAATTTTGATCTAGGATTATGGTTCATGTTTCTTTGTAAGTTCAATGAATTATGGACATCTTTGGACCTATTTTAGTGCGATGATGGAAAAGATTGGATCCTTTATAGATTAGGTTTTATTGGTTTTCATTTAATATAAATGGATGATCCTAGGTATAAGATCAAGTATTTAGAGGGTGCACTATAGTAGTTTTTTGATATTTTTGTGTGGAGATATAATTAGATGGATGATGTTTTTTGGGTTTGAGTAACCATATTTGAGTTGGTGGGTTCATGGATTGGACCCCTTGGAATTCTTTTTTATTATTTCATTGGTCAGAACACTTTATGTGTGTTTTATATAGTTGATTCCTATAGTGGGAAGCAACATTATATGGAATTGGACTCATTTATTGGATTTATATGGTAGGAATCACCATAAAATCATTTGAATCGATTATTAACATGGAAATGTATTTGAGAATGATTATTAAATTTGAGAACTATCATGTATATAGTGATAAGTGTTTCATGTAATTATCATATATGAGTATGGTTATCAAGAACAATCATTTCACTAGGTAATAGAAAAGACATTTTCTGGGAAACTGGTTTTATTATGAGTTACAGAACCCTTTTAACATATGGTTAAACCCTTGTTGAAACACTCTTTTGAATGATACCTAGAAGATGATCCTTTTAGATAGTTGGTATGTTTTTGGAAATAAGAAATAACAGGTGCTAAATGTTTGATACCAACGAAATACATCGTGTTTATTTTGAATACACATCGTGTATTCAATACATGATGTGTATTAAATATATGATGTCTTTTGGTATGTCCAAACCCATTTCATGACGTGTAATGATTTTCTTTGAAGGGGAAGACCCAAACATTACAAGGTGTGTAAATCTTTCATGTCATGTGATTTCGGTAGATATATTTTGATTGAAAGGAGGTAGGTATTTTATTTTAATCAAATCCCTTAAAATTATTCTCCCACTCATATAAGGTCCACCATAGGAGCTCTCCCTCAAGCCTAAACTATGCTTTAGGGATGATTAATCATCCGATATCAGACTCAAGAGTTTTTTATCTCATTGTATGGCCACCAATAAGTTATTTGTTCCCTAAGATTCTAGCTTCGATGCTATTTTTGTGTAGGCACTTATGGTATATTTAAGGGTGTTTATCTACTCTTCCATTTTCTCCTGATTTGGACTGAGTTTAAGGTCGATACTCGAACAATGTTCTTATATGGACATATGGTAGGTTATATATACCATTACCCTCAATTTACAAGGGTTTATAATTTTTATTATGTTCTTAACACTATAATTTCCATTTAATGCTTTTTAAATTGGTAAAACATTGATTTAAATGATAAATTCATGTTAAAGACATGTCGTGACACACTTAAATTAGGTTGTATATTGTTGAACACCACCAAAATGACCCATTGAGTGAGTTATTCCTTTTTCTCAGGATTAATCCACCCATGGTGTGTGGTGGTATCACTTTATAATAAATGTAATTGTTTACCATAATTAAGGGAATTGTTAAAGGTCATATGCACCTTAAAGA
Source organism: Viscum album (assembly GCA_963277665.1). Classification (NCBI taxonomy): domain Eukaryota; kingdom Viridiplantae; phylum Streptophyta; class Magnoliopsida; order Santalales; family Viscaceae; genus Viscum; species Viscum album. Next base: position 403,983,425 of record OY728129.1, on the reverse strand, counting down.
AACTTTTATTTTTTTTTGAAATGAATCGAATGGATAATCTCTTTTCATGTATATGATTATGATAGGATTTGTGAATTTATTGATGAATTAGTTTATGAATTGTTTAATGATTTCGTTATATTATTAATGGAGGGTCTGTGGTAAAGTATTAACAACCCAAATTGAGGCCTTATACATTTCTACCATAAGGATCAAGCTTCCTTGTATTTCTTAAAATTTTATTATATATTGATCCATTTAAACTAATTTAAATATCATGAATGGACACTATGGACATTTATACTTCGTAGATAAAATTTAAAAGATATACAATGATTTTGTGGTCATTTTTACTCCTTGGAAATGATATCATATTACGATACCTTGTACATTATTACTCCATGGATATGATAACATATTAGGATACCTTGGAAATTTCTTCTCATTGGATCTATATTAAGTAGTCTATTGGTATGATTTTGACATTTATAATATTGGATCCTATTTAATTAGACTATTAGGATTCCTTTAACATTTCTACACATTGAATCTGACACATTATTACAATTTGTACATAACTAATACTTGGATCGTGTTTACTTTATTTACCTATATTACTCGTTTTCCATGCACAAATTTACTCATTGCATCATGTCCCATGTAGGCCTAATACATTATTACCCAGTGTAGGCCATTTTAATTTCTTAATATGATTTACAGATTTCTTTTTTAATTGATTTTATTGATCAAAATGCTACTTGAGAGATTGGAAAATATTTTCCAGAATATTATTACACGTACTCATTTCATATCAGCACACTAATTCAACTTATATTCACATGCTAGACTGGTGATATAAACTTTTAGTAGTGGTCTACAGATTTCTATCTCACACTATGTTCGTACCACTATTGGGTACCTAACAATTCCTTATGGATACTAATAAGAATAGGGGAAAGTTCCCACCTGGTGATGCTTGATTGGTTTTGGTAAGGAGTAAGGGAGGAAAGGACTAGGCCATGGATGGTGATGATATCTAGGGATGGTTCATTTTTGGTATTTTTGTAATTTTGATACATTTTTTGTATTATATTAATGTTGTCATGTATTTAATATAGTTTGTATTGAATTCCATGATCATCATAGTATATAACATTGATGGATGATATTACTTATTTATTTATCCGATAAGTGTTCATTCATAGGCCATTTGGTTATTTAATATGCCTATAGAATTGATATATATGATTATTATATTATGATACATTATGAACTTGATGGTATAGTTTACCCACTATTCCACCATGGACCCTCGCTGCTATTTTTCAGCCTTTGGCATACAGGGAGGAATGTTTGAGGCTATGTGACCTGCTGGCTCTGGGAACCGTTTAGTGGAATCTGAATTAGGATGTTATAAAGTGGTATCATAGGAGTTTATTTTCTTTTACATTATCATTTGGTAATATTATACATGATATTTGTAATGTATTATAATTTGGTAATGAGTTGTGCCTTAGAATAGCTAACCATCATATAAGAAAAAAATTATTTCTAGGGATCGGATATGATGTTCTATTTTATTCTAATTATGTTTTATATGATTGTACCATTGGGTGACACACTGAATATGTGAGTTATTGTTATTATAATAATGGTAACATTTTATTTATGTCATAGTGTGGATAGGGAGAATTTAAATTGAATTATTTTAGGTAATTGTTGGATTGATATGTCATGGATTGCGCCATTCCATGCAATATTTATTTTTTGACTGGATGTCATTTATTATATGTTCCTTGAGTTAAATATATTTTATTTTATTTTTTAATTTTTAGGGAACTAAGAAAAAATAATTAATTATTCAATGTTCATGTATAAACATGATATTGTTTTCTTGCATATATTGAAGAAAACACCATGAGAAGTCAATTTTGGAACATTAATCGATGGACTATTAATCACATGGGACGGAACTTGTTATGGTTGGGATTAAATGGGAACCACCTTCAATTTTTAAAGTATATAGAAGACTCTCATGAATTATTATGTCTTGTAGGACACCCTGACCAATAATTAAGATAAATCATATGGGTTTAACTTCGGTTTATGACGTCTTGTACTTGCAATGTTTGTTTGTTTGGTATCGTGTTCTTATAAAATATTATCTTTGGAATGTTCGTGGAATTTTTTTGAGATGTTTCTCTATTGATGACAGTAGTTGTACACCAATATGGTATCAGAACCATAACTTATAGGTGGTGGTCCCTCATCCACTAGTGGATCCACCAGTAGTACCACTTCCAGAACCACCTATTATACCAGATAATGGTGTTGAGCCAGATTTCAAGAGGATTTCCTAAATTTAATGAGCATTATTCAGGGTTCACTATGACCTTCCACGACTATGGAATACTTGGAATGAGTGTTTCAATAATAGAATCATCACACACTTCGTGAGGTATGGCATAACAGAAATTGCATTTTCATTGATATAAGACATGCTCTCGATTTTTGTGCATCTTAGGAAACCTTCTTAGAACAAAGTGATGTTCATTATGTATATGATTTTGGAATATAACATCATTTGGTAGGAAGTGATTGCTCGTACATATCGTCATGGGGATATGTCTTATATAAGTTTCATGACATCCTTCTATGATTATTTTAATCCCAATTCATTGAGGGCTAATAGAGCTTGAGAGTTTATGAATCGTGAGCAGGTCATCCTATCAGTCATGAACTATTCTTCCTATTTTATAGATCACTATCATTTCACACCTATTCTATTAGGTGAAATTTAATAAAAATCTAGTTAATTTGAGGATGGTCTCGGTTATGACTTATGAAGACAGTTGAATGATTTTCATCTTACTACCACGAAAAAAATTGTAAATCATGAACTGATTACATTAAATAAACCTAGGGAAACTGGGGGAATAATGTAACAACAAAAGTACATATAACATTATTTCTTCTCATTATGAAATTAAATAGTCAAATTGATTATAAATTTATAATTAAATAAGTTTCATTTATATAATTTTTTAATATAAACTGATAGAATAGTAACTTGACCTTAAGAATTGTAACACAGCCATTAGGAATAGTAATCCGGATAATATGAATCGTATCCTCACCTAAAAGTGTATAAATAAAATTTATCCATCTTATAAGATAAAATATGAAAAATTTACATCTTATAATTACTAAATCTATTTTTCTAAAATTATAATTTAACAGTTGGAATTTTTTTGAGTCATAAAATTTTGATTAAAATATTATAATTAATATAAATATTTAAAATAAAATAAATTCTCATAAAATGTATTTATAAAGTATTATTTTGTTGTATTATTAATATAATATAATTTTATGATAAAATAATTATTTATTCTAGTTTCTAAAGAATTAGTCACGGTTTTAGAACATAACTTTTCTGAATAAATTTTGTTTTTAATTAAAAATTAATTTTCTCACATTTTGAAAATTAGTTTTCATTAAATGGAAATTATTTTTAAATTATACACATCAAAAAATAGTTCATGTGAGTTTTTTGAATTTTTGTAAAATACTAGAATATTTTGCGATTAGTGAAATGTGGTAATTTATGATATAAGGTAAATACATGATTTGTTGAGTAATATATGATGTGAGGCTAATTTAAGCCAAAAATATCAAAATATACTTTATTAATTTAACATATTTAGTTATAATTCTCAAACCAATTCATATAATGGATCCAAGATAATAAACTAAAGATTATATTAAAGATAAAACTCCCCTCTCATCAACTTTAAATACTACCCTCCACCACCTCTTCTCCTCGTACCTCAAAGAATTGGAAAATTTTTAATTCATACCTAATTAAATTATAATGCACCCTATCCATGTCCATGACCTGTTTGCCTCCCCAAAAGGCCAAAACCAATGTCCTTAAGGTGGTTCCCAAGGATGAGAACTCAAGAGGTAAAATGCACTTTCATTTTCATTTATTGTATTTCAATTATTTTTCTTTACTTATACTCACTTAACCTCCCCTTAATCAAGTATCATGAAAACTATATTATCTTATATATAATGAAATTTTATTATTTTGTGGATGAAATAATCATAAAAGTTATTCTCCCCTCCCTTTTATTCTAAAAATGTGAACATCATTTGTGATGTTTTGATTTACCGCCATCATGGACGATACACTTTCATTTTTCATTAGATCCTTCAACGCTGGTCATAAAACCATTATTATGGTATATAGTATTTTATAATACATAATATAAGTTATTTAATGTTCATGAACAAATATATAAACAATATATTGAATATAACAATATAATTTCGTGATGATCATAAAAATTTCTGAATTAAATTAAATCATTCTCATTAATATTTTATCTAATGTTTCATCCTCATGTTTGATGAAATTTGTATATTTTATCATTCAAAATTATGGAATCATATTATAACCATTTCAATCTACTTCTTTAATTTTTCTTACATTCTATAAGAAAATCAATAATGAACTAACCATTGAAACCATGAAATAAATGCGCATGAAACAATTAAAATAAGAAAATATTATTAATAAATGGGAGGAAATATGTTATAAGAATATCATATATGTAATTAGCCATATTAATATGGTTTTATAATATATTAATAACAATATTTACGTCATTATAAATTATGTTTGAGCATGTTTTAAGTAAGAAAAACAGAAGATAAGGTAATTTATTACCCAATTTCTATTCTTCGGGTAAACCTTCAACTTTATTGATTATATGGTACATAGCATATTTTTGAAATTAATTTCTATTATATTATGTTACATTACAGGGATTTATATATTATACACATATTCCATTCTTTTTATCAATTATCACTTCAAATATATGATATTTTTAACTGATTTTTTTGTAAATCCTATTTTAATTTCTTTTTTATTGGGAATGATTTATATGAGGTAAGTATTGTTGTTTTATGAATAAGTTCTAGTTCTTGGAAATTTTTTATAGTTAATTATGGGACCTATATATCCCTACAATACATTAGGTATTTTTATGTTTGATTTTGACCATATGGTTACTCCATGTGTAACTCTGATGGTTACACCATAATGTATTCATTAGGGCTACATTGTAAGGTATTTTTGAGTGTTACAATGTTAGTTAGTATTGAGGGTTAAAATCATATGTTATCTTCTAGGGATACATTATTATGTAATTAATTCCCCATTTTATGATAATGGTATTATTTGTGAATTCTATGTTTTAGGTAACTCTCATGTTTTCACAAAGTAACTATAAGATACTTAATTGGGGATAGGTATGTATTTGTGAAAATTATTTCATATGTTTGTAAGTATTCATGTACTAATGGTTTCTTTCCTTATTTTTATGTTCCTTACTATGGTTTTCATGCTCATCCCTAGTTTTAAAAATTTTATCACAAGGATTTAGGATGGGTAAGGGAGAAGTAGAATCCGAGATAAATATTTTGATGCCTTTCCTAAAAAGATTCATGTTTTGATTAAAAATGTTTGTATTGTGAAAACTATGGGTATTGTTTTAGTAGTATCCACTTAGTATGGTTATGGGTTTATATGTATGAATTATTTCCTAGTTATCTAATACAATAAACCATATATTATTATTAGGAATTTAATAAGTGTTTTTAGTTGAATTAACTACATTATGTAATGTTTATGGTTGGGTCCTTATATTTGGTATTAAATCATAGTTTAGATGATTTTAGGTGTTAGGATGAGGTTAATAGAATATCATAAATTGTTTTTACCTTATGTTTATATTTAAATGTTATAGAACATAAAGATAATCATTTTTCATCATCTATGCTATGTCTATTAAGAATGGTTTTCCATAAAAGAAATAGAAAAGCTTATGTAGGAAGGTACTGAGGGGATGATATATTTCTGAATTTGTAACCTGGAATGATGGGAATTGGAACTGAATAGTTTTTAACAGTAATGGATTAGTTGGTGTAGTATATAAATGGTAGTATAATCCATGAAAGAGAACAACTAGAACTACCACAATGGAAAATTACAATAGCGGATCATTTTATGAGGCAACACCCTACTACATTCAATGAATCTTCTATCCCAGTGGTGTAAAATGGAAAATAATATCAAGGATAATGAGGATATTGATGACTCGAAATGGTATTAATTTATGAATATAGTCCTTGATAATTATTTTCTTATGGTTTTTCTAAATAGGATGGAATATAAATTCCATGAATAGAAGAAAACTAAAAATGATTCAGTGGTCATGTTTGAAGAAAAATTTATCCGACTAGTAAGGTATAATCCAAATATTATTCTTGATAGTTATAGTAAAATAAACACTTTTTACACAGTATTGAAGACAATATACAAAAGATATCTGGCCTCCTATGGATTCAAAAGTAATGAGAAACATTTCTGATGTGATGACAACATAGAAATAGAGGTTGTTGATGATCTTGTATACTGTGAAAATAAGCAGAAGAAGAGGTCGATATGGGAAAAAATGGATAAAAATAAAAAAATTCATCTAAAGGTATGAAATTCTAGTTCCTAGTTTGTGAAAAGTGTGGTAAAAAGAACCTTGGGGAATTCATTAACAATATAAGGAAGTTATTAAGTCGTGGTGAGCTTAGATATATGTCATGAGATTAAAATGAAAAATATCATAGTGATGGTATGTTTAATTCTGATAAGAAAAGTATAATGTGATTTAAATGGGGAGTTATGGGACATTATGAAAATATATTGCCAATTAAAGATCTGAATTATTGAAATAATACCAATTATAAGTTGAATGGTGCAGTGAAATCCTTTTGACTACATTAGTAGATGTCTAGATATCCAATTAAGTGGTATTATGTACTTTTTTTACTTTGAGTTTTCAAATGTCTTTTTTGATAAGGATTTTACACATTAATTTATTTATAATAATTTTTAGGGTAAATTAGAAATTCCACCTTAAGAAATGAGACTGGAAGGCATGGTTTAAACACCAAGGGGGATATTACATCAAAGAGGCATTATATGAATCATTTAATTGTTATCTATGGAATGAAATTACCTGTCAGATATGTTTTTTTCTCTTTGTAGAGTTTGATTTTCTTTTGGGTATGTATTGGATTTCTATTTATCATTTTAATATTTATTGTAGTGATAAATATGTTTTTTAGAAAGAATTTTAGTTTGTTTACAATAATAAACTCATACAATTGACAACATATGTGGAAGCTGAGAAACATTTAAAAGATAAAAATGAAATTTATCATTAAAATAATGTTGAAAACAGGGGAACTATTAATATTAATGATATGTTTGGAAAATTAATACCTGGATGTTTTATCTAATTATTCTCTTGGTGTTATACCTGATTAGGATGTTAAATTTACTATTGACTTGGTTCATAATGGTAATACAATTTTAAAACCACTAATAAAATGGATCTGGTAAAACTTATTAAATTGAATATTTAGTTTCATGAGATTCTTTATAAGGGATTCATTCGTCCTAGAATTTCACCATGAGGTGCTCTAGTTTTATTCATTTAAAAGAATGATTGTTCAATGAGACTTTTCATTTCATAAAGATCTTTGAATAAAATTACTGCTAATAATTAATAACATTTAACTCGTATCGATGGCTTAGTTGATTATCTATATGGATTCAAATATTTTTTCAATATTTAATTGAGATCCGGGTAACATAATTTGAGAATTATGGATGATGAAATCTCAAAATTATCTTTTAATACTAGATATGGGAATTATGAGTCTATTGTTATTCCCTTTTGTTTGAAAATTTACTATAATGTATTCATGGATCTTATGAGTTGAATATTCATTGAATATTTCGATAATATTTTTTTTATTAATGATATTTTGGTCTTTTAAAAAAGTTGTGAGGATCATGAAAATCATTAAAGAGTTTCTTGAAAACTCTAAATGAAAAAATGTTATTCTAAAATTTTTGAAAATGTCATTTTTGGTTACAAAATATTTCATTTCTTGGTAATATAGTAAATAAGGATGGAATAGCAGTTGATCCCAAAAAAAGAGGTTGATTAATTGCCAAGACTTACAAATGATACAAATATTAATATTTTTCCAGTACTATTATGTTATTACCAATGTTTATAAAAAACATTTCATGGTTATATAGCTCTCTATGTATTTTAACACACAGTGGGGTAAATTTTTTTTAACATAAGACTATGATTATTATTTTCAAGAACAAAATAAGGGATTACTGAATGCTCCATTTTTCTCTTGCCTTATCTAGAGGGTGAATTATTCATCTATAGTGATGCGACGTTGATGGGACTTTTTTCTAATGTAGAATAACAATGTAATTTATTTTTCTCCAAGAATAATAAAATATCATAAATTAAATTATCCCACACAATATTGGGAATTAAAAGATATGGGATTTACTATAAAAATATGGAAGCATCTTTTATATAGATACAAATGTAAAATATATAATAACCATAAAAGTTTTAAGTATATATTTACTTATAATTAATTAAACATGAGGCCGAGAATATGGCTTGAACTGATAAAGGATTAGGATTTCATGATCAATCACCATCCTTGAAAAGAAAAACTAGTAGAAGATTCCTCAAGTTTAAAATATCATGAATCATTAACAATTTTTCATTTGGAATAGGACCACTTGATTAATTATTTGATGAATTTTTTGTTGGAAGTTGTTGGTGCAGGAAATTATTCTAATTTTTTTTCATTTTTCAATGAAAGTCATCTTAGTCAGAGAGAATTAATAAAGTACAAAAGGAAGATTTAATGTTATAAAAATGGTATGATTAGTGAAAAAGTGTATGTTTCTAGAATTTAATATCGATAATGATTGTTTTTTGATATTTGGTAAGAGATTAAGTGTGTCTTCAGATTCATAATTGAAGAAATAGTTGTTAGGTAAAGCTCATATGTTTCTATTTTCAATTTATTCCGGTAGAAACAATATGTACAGATACCTTCAAGATTATCACTAGTGGGATGGAATGAATCATGATATTATTGATTTTACCATGAAATGTTTCAATAGTAAATACGTTAAGGAAAATAGACAATTACTGAAGGGTATGATTCATCTATTTCCAATTATATAATGGAAAATGGTAAAATATATCCATGGACATTGTGGTTGGACTACCAAGGAATTATTGAGGTAATAATTAGATTTGGGTTATTATTGACCAATTGACTACATGTACAAATGTTTTTCCTATTTCAGATATTGTGTATTTGGATCATCTTTTTCAACTATACTTGAATGATAATGTTAGGTTACCTGGAGTTCCTCTTTCCATTGTATCTGACCATGATCCTATGTTTACTTCTACCTTTTGGAAAGGCCACCAGATGTCATTGGGAGGTGAATTAAATTTCATCCCATCCATTTATCCTCAATATGATCGAAAGGCCAAACAGAAAATTTAGAAATTAGAATACATTCTTGGAAGTTTTTCAATTGACTACCATAAAATTTGGGATCAACACTTTGTTTAGTTGTGTTTTCTTATAATGATTTTTTCATTCTAGTATATTGATGGATCCTTTTGAGGTATTATAGATAAAGTTGTCTTCAACTAAAAATTTATGGTATAAATTCGTTGAATGGAAGTATTTGATTGCAAAATTAGTATAAGAAGAGGTCGATAAAGTGAAGATGATCCAGAAAAACAAGAGGATAGCTCAGAGTAGGATGAAAAGTTATATAGATAGTAGGAGTAAAAAAATTTCATTCGAGGTAGTCGATCATTTTTTCATATAATATCACCGAGTAAAAATGTTATGAATTTTGGAAATAAAGGAATGCTTAGTACATGGTCCATCAGACCCTATAAAACATTAGAAAAATTTAAAACATTTTCTTATTCAGTACCTTTTCTTCCGATATTATCTTAGGTACACAATGATTTTCATGTTTTGATTTTAAGAATGTATGTACTAGACTCATCTCATCTTTTGATCCCAAAAGTAGTTTAGTTGGAAGAGAGAATTTTTATGAAGAGAAACCTATTTAGATTCATTATCATAGAGGGAAATTATTATGGAATATAGTAATTCACTAAGAAAATATTTTGTGGAGAACCCAAATGGTTGAAGAATCAACATGGGAATCTAAATGTTTTATGAGGTAAAGGTACCCTAACTTGTTTAAAAAGAAAATAAATATTATAAGGATGAAATTTTTCGAATGTGGGGAGAATATAAAATCTTAGTTACTTATAAAATTATTTATTTTCATTTTGGAATTAAATATTCAAAATCATTATAAATGTGTAGTGAAATAAATGGAATATATAGAAATTATGGAATTTAAAGTGATGGAATAATAACATGACCATTGGAATAGTAACGTGACCATTAGTAAGAGAAATCTAGCCAATAGAATATTAACCTCACCTAAGAATGTATAAATACAATTTATCATACTTATAAATTAAAATCTTATATATTTTTATCATTGAACATGTAAATAATTTTTTAAAATTATAAATTAATTATTGTTATTTTTTTGAGTCCAAAATATATATTTAAAATTTTAAAATTAATATAATTATTCAAAAGAAAATAAATTTCATGAAATAGATTCATAAATAATTTTTTTTCTTTCTTCTCATTATAAGATAATTTTATATGATCTTCATTAGTTTTTCAATTTGCTATAAAATGAGTTATTGTTTTAAAACTTGTATTTTTCAAATAAATTATCATATTAATTTAAAATTAAATTTCTCTATTTTTGAAATCTATTTTCATAAAATGGTGTAAAGTTTTGTATTGTACTCTTTAATAAATTGTTAGGCTGAATTTTTGTGATTTCTATAAAATACATTAATTTTATGAATAGTAAATTACAGTAATTTATGATATAAGCTAAATACTAGATTTATTGAGTCATATATGATGTAAGTAAGATGTAAGCCCTAAATATAGAAATATTATTCATTATTTACCTATTTTAGTGATAATTATCAAACTATTAATAGTTCTGAGCCAAAATAATAAACTAATGAATATAATAATGAGAAAACACCCCTTTCCTCTAATATAAATACCACCACTTTCCACCTCTCATCCTCACACTTCAAAGCCTCTTAGATTGTTTAATTTCTTCTCAATTACCATAAACTTATACTACCCATTTCCATAACCTTTTTTTCTCACCAAAATTAAAAAACCGAAGGCCTTATGGAGGTTCTCTGTGAGGAAAATTCAAGAGGTAAAATCCTCTTTAATTTTCATTTATTTGCATTTCAATTATTTTTATTTTCTTATACTCTACTCACCTAACCATACCCATGTAGAATGAAAAATGTATTATTTTATATATATAGTAATTTTATTTGTTTGTGGAAATATTTATCAGGAATCTTTTTATCCTCTTTATTTTATTCAAAAAATGTGAACATCATTCCTAATGTGTCGATTTACCACCATCATGGATGATACAGTTTCATTTCACAATATCACTTTCAAATATGGTCATAAAACCATTATTATGGTTATATAATATTGTATTATACATATTAAAAGTTATTTATTATTCTATAACTGATATATAAACCTGATATTTAATATAATGATATAGGTTCATGATGAACATACAAAACACTGAAATAAATTAAATCATTCTCATTAATGGTATATCTATTGATTCATCCTCATATCTAAAAAAATTATATCTGGTATCATTTAAATTTAGGGAACCATATTAACACCATTTTATTCAAATTCTAGATTTTTTCATCCATTCTTCATGAATATCTATAATGAACCTACCATGGAAACCACAAAATAAATACACAAGAAATAATGAAATTTACAAAATATTATTATTAAATGTGTGGAAAGATGTTATAATAATATAATATAAGTAACTATTAATATGAATATGGTTTTTAATATATTAATAACACTATTTAAAGCATTTTACAAGCGTTTTTAACACATTTTAAGTATGTTGAACCCGTGGTAAGGGAATTCTTAACCCAATTTCCATTATTTGGGTCAACCTTCTACATTATTGATTATGTGGTACAAAGATTATTTGTGAAATAAATTTTTATTGTTTTATGTTTTATTGTGTGGATTTATTTTTTATTCATATATTTCATTCTTTTTATCAACTCTCACTTCAAATATATGATATTTTTAAGTGATTTATTTAATTCTTATTTTAATTTAGTTTTTAAGGGTAATTATTTATATAATTTACATATTCTAGTTTTAAGATTATATTCTTGTTCTTGGGAATTTTTAATAATGAATGGTGGGACCAATATCTCTCTATAATTTATTGGGTATGTTTTTATTAGAGGTATAGTATATGGTTACACCAAGAGTAACTGTGATGGTTACACCATAAGGTAGTCATGAGGGTTATATTGTAATGTATTCATGATGGTTACATTGTAAGGTGGTCATGAGTGTTAAAATATTAAGTAATTAAAACCCTAATTTACATATAATTTTTTAATTATGTTTTCTTTTTTTTATGGGAATCTAATGTTTTCACAAAGTAATTATATGATACTTATTAGGTGAGAAGTATGTCTTTGTGAAGGTTAGTGGTACAACAATGCCATTCGTTGAGAGGTTCAGGGTTAAAATCTTGGGAGTCCTCTTTCGGGATGAGCCTCTCCCCTGGGATGCACTCATCTTTCTAGGTTTCTTGGTATCGACTGGGTGGGAAAAATGAGGTAAGGCCCACTTTACGATGGATTTCTTTGACGAACCATCGTCGATCGGGCCATCACCCTCTAGGACGCTCTGCCCTCTCGGCTGGAAATGGATCCTTCCCCGGCTAAGTCTCTACCTCAGGGAAGTGACCACTTTGTGGGGGAGGGGGGTTCCCAAGTGTGGAGGGATAGAAAAGGCCACACATGGGAATTCCCTTTTAAAAGGAAAATTACTTATATTTGAAAGTATTCATTAACTTATGGTTTCTTTCCTTCTTTTTTTCCCCTTACTGATATTTCTTTATCCAATGTTTTAAAATTCTTTTCACAAATTTTAATAATTTTTAAGAGAAAGGGAGATTCGAATATGAATGATTTGGAGAGTTTTCATAAAAACTATTCACATTTTTATTAAAAAACATTATTATGAAAAAATGGATATAGTTTTAGTAGTATACACTTTTTATGCTTATGAGTTGACATGTATGAATAATTTTGTAATACATTAAAAATATATACTAGAAATGATATTTGGTAATGTAATAAATATTTTCATGTTGAATTAATGATATTGTGTAATGTTTAAGTTTGGTTCCTTATACATAGAATACGGTAGATCAGTTTCTCGACCCATTGTCTCTGTGTTAGGTGACAGTAAGAGAAACATTAAGGCATATCAGAAGGGGAATACCGAATAGAGCATGAGTACTTGTATTCTCTCTCATTCATCGGATTGGGAGGTTGGGATACATGAGGATCCCATGTGATAGGACCCCAGTTGAATTCCAACATGTAGTATGATGGGTTATATACAACAGTTTTATTGGACCATTCCACCAACATCCATTGAGAGACGGTATGCACTGAATCCACATTGAGGAGTGGGGAAATAAATTTATTTTTAGGAAGTGACCTAGAGTCTGACCAGTCTAGAAATCAATGGTGGTGGTTATGGATGAGGTAGTAAGACACTAGATATACAGCTCTAATAGAGTGTACTTACTCCTTATAGTCACAATATATCTCATGTTTCCAGTTTAGGAAGGATGTATACAATGAACCTGGTACCTAAGAAGCTATGTTTCAGACCTTCTATTGTGAGATGTACTATTATAGAAGCCTCAATGTTACTATCTACTCTTATAGATACAGTTGGATTTAATTACTTCACATCTATAACAATTATGGAGATCTATTGAAACGATGCTCAGTTTTTCAAGGGAATAATTATACATGATACTCAATTGGGGATATTATTGAATAATGTACACTAGTTCAGGGAGTTCATCCTTGATATATGTGGGTGTCTTTTTTCAGGGTACCACCTTCTCCTCGAGATGATAGGTTTTAACATAATTATTAGGATGAACCAGTTGGTTCCCAGTCATGTGACCGTTAATAGCTATAACTAATGGGTGTCCATCAAATAACCAGAGAGATGAATTTTTAATCAAGAGGTTGAATGGGTTGTCATGGAAATTTGAGATGGAATCGACCTTATTATGATTAGTGGGATAATAGACCATATTAATATATTATATATGGATGTTCCATGAACATGTCAATTATATTTCCATAAAGTGTTTGATTTTTTAGGGTCGTTTTCCCTGATGACATTTCACGACTACATCCTAGGATAGATAGGTCTATTTTTCTATTGATCTTGTTATAGTGGTTGTAATGTTATCCATTACTCCTTATTAGATTGATTATAATGAGTTGAAGGAGCCCAATATGTAGCTATATGAATTTAAAAAAAGGAGTTCATATGACCCAGTACTTCTATGTAATGCCTCGACCCTAGTTACCTAGAGTCGGTTCATTATTACATAACATTGGCATGATCACAAAAGATCAAGTCTCGAAAGACCGATTAGTTTAGTAGCCTTCGAATCATGGGATACATTCATAAAGTTTACATTACATCATAAAGTAAAAACAAAAACAACATATTGTCTCCACACTCATATCCCCTTATAATATCCCTACAGGTTATTCATAAAATACTTCTTCACAACCTGGGAAAAATAAAACATAGAAAGGAGTGAGCTCATATCCCAAGTAAAGATAACAATATAGCGGAAACTTTCATAAATAAGTATAAACATTTAAGGCAATATATAACTAAAACAAAAGCCTTTTAAACAAGAACTTCAGCATAATATGGCAGATATAAAATGAAATAATTCAATTTACTTATTCACAAGGATATTCTACTAGTCGAATAATCACATGCAATATCAATAACCACTTTCATAATGATGGAATTCATAATGCCAGACTATCATAACCATGTAGCCAAGGCCTCATGCCAAGACTACAAATAAGATTTTGTCAAGGCCTTGTGCCAAGACACTGTTTTTTCTCATGTGAACTACCAATTCATCAAGGAACTATAGCGGGCTCCACCCTTCACTTATTAAGTGCAATTAATTCCGCATATGAATAGGTTTAAACATAACATAAACATTCGTATTAAAACTAGCATATGAAATGTCAATAATTTCTCTATAAACCATGAATGGTATAACAGTAACACATCCATAGTCAAACATATCACAAAAATCATCAATACAATACGGAAGTTTTGTATCATAATAAATCAACTTCAAATAAGCTTAAAATCCATCAGAGGATGTTGACATAGATGAAATCAAAACTATTTGAGAGAAATATCTCTTTTTTTGAAATAATTTAAAAGTAACATAATTATAAAATAAAAAATTTACTTTGAAAATGTCTTTATAATCTTGTAAGGGAAGCTTTAAGATTTTATAATGGCATATAATAGCCGCACCCACCATATAAGTTAAAAAAAGACATTCTTACCTTAATTCAATTGAAAAGGTTAAAAAGGACCTTATTTTGGAAAAAAATGGAAAGATTCATTTATAATAATCTTATAAAAATTCAAAAAGGGTATAAATGACTTTATCCAATATTCTAAAAAATAGTAAGAATGATTTGAAATACATTTTTAAGAAATATGGATGTGGATGATAAAGAGGTCCTAGTAGATAATTACGTATAAAAAACCTCGGATAAGGAAGTGATTGGGAAATAAACCCTTACCTTGTACTTTTACTTAGTTGATGGTATGTTAAACTCCTGTATAATACTTAGAAAATTGTTATTAAAGTATACAAGAACCATATACATAATTATGATATCATATATGATCTTGTAATAATTCTTTGTTAATAATATTTTAGTATTATCGTCGTTTCGGGTGTTAACTTACTCATTTTATTTTATATGTTTTGTTACATAAGTCATGTTTGTTATGGATAAGCTGTATCTTATTCATATGAAAAATTATATAATGTTTTTAAACATTACATTTAATCATCAAATGAGAATTAGTCTTGAATGGATACGATGGGGAATGAATCTCATCGTGTTCGTGGAGACGGTAATCTGTACGTACGCACGAATGACAGTATCATTCTTTTGATATTAAAATAATATTTAATTTGATGTTATATCATATATAAAGAATCATTATCATGTTATATTTATTATTTAAATGAATTACACATCATTATTATACACATCCAAATAAAAATGTTATGAATAACAATTACACCACGACATGGAGACGGTAAGCCGTACGTACGCACGTATGGTTACATGTCATTCAAAGGATGGATAGAATACTGAATATGGTTGTAACATATTTATAATAACATCACAGTATATAGAAGATATTGGAGTTATTATTTTAGAATGGGAATAACAAAGAAAGAAGAAGTTGAAGAAGAAAGGAACATGAAAGATGGTGGAGAAAACATTACCTCTTAATCGGGTTCTCCCTTTTGATTTGATCAAAAGGGCTTCTTAGGATGGATTTATGATCGATCTAAGGACTCTAGTTTGAATTACGGGATGTTTATAAAATATTTGGGTAGGGTTTGTCCAAGACAAGAGGCTTTTAAGGTATTATTTTGAGAGAAGGGGGAGTTCCCTTTTATAAGAGGGGTGAGTGGCACCTTTGGAAAAGCTATAAATATTTTATAATAATAAATTCATATTCGGTTTCTAATGGATTAAAAGTGGATTATTTAATGGTTTAGGTGGTGATGGGTCTAAACCCTTTCAACCAATAGATTTTAGACACGTTTGGGTCACTGTATTAACCTTATCATTTATGTTTAACTCTTTGTTAAATATTTTGACATTTACCATGTCTCTTTGTATTTTTATATTATATAGTTAATATACGTACTATATACATCCAAGAGATGCCAAAGTGGTCCATTAATGATACACCTATCATTATATAAGTATCTTGTCTGATCCTTATATTTTTAGGAATTGAATATCAATTAATAATATAATACTTTTTAAAAAAACTCTTTTATGACAATTTTGACACTATTTGGTATTTGATTTTGGTTAAATTCATAACAGCATGATTACTTCCAAAAATCATAATTAAATAAATACTGACATGTCATATTAACCTATAAAATTAGTTTAATTCATAAAAATTCTCAAATTACATATATTTAGATATTTATAATATCAATTAATTTAATATTTCTTTAATTAGGTAATTACTGCATCACCATTGTGTCATTAAAAAATTAAATTATTTATGGTCTAAAAATTATAAATAAAATACCATTATGTAGGAAATCTTTTTATATTTCTAATGAATATTTAAATCGTATTTATCTTATGTATAACCCTATATTAAAAATGTTTTAGTAATTAATCCTTGACTTTATCTCTTTTAACTCTTCATTGAATTAAATAATAATAAATGTCCTAATCTAATCCAAGTGGACCTAAATGATAATATTTTATTCTTAATGTTTTTTTTGGTCGAGATACACTTGTACAATAGAATTAGGGCATGTGTAAGGGTAATATTAATATCATTTTTACCCTAAATTACCCTATTTACTTTTAACCGTGGTAAATAAAAGTAAAAGCTTACTATTCACCAAAATTTATTTTAATCTTATTGAGCCACATTTTACTCCTTGATATTAAACGAATCTCTCGGATTTTTGAAATTCCACTCACAGAAGCGGTAAAATTACATTTTATGTGAATTTTAAATTCTCTTAGGAAGTGGATAAAAGACGGTGAAAAGTTCCACAAAATTTTTATATATATAAAACTATTATAAACTAACTCTAATTAATTACATTGAATTTATATAGGTTTTATGTATCTATTCTGACCTTATTTAAATTTAAATGAAATAAATAATTATTTAAATAAAAATTTGGTTTTAAACTATAACTTAGGGGTTTTTCACTATTCGTCAAATATTGAATGTTTTCAGAAAAATACAAACAAATCACCCTAAGCTAATTTCAATTTTCTTAATCCAAAAATTAAGTCCATTTTGAAAGAAAAATGTATAAAAGTTCATAAAGTCGGTATTACTATTCATACCGACTAGTTTGATTGGTTGTGGTGTGTGTTAGAACTCGAAGTTGCGTACAACACACACTATTGTATTATTCGAAGAGAAGTGTACTGTGGAAGCTTGGGGTGTTACATTCTCCCCTCATTCAAATAATTTCATCCTCAAAATTTCTAGAATACTACCGCATGAAAAGACTCAAGTGATTATTCATCATATGTTCCCCAGTTTCCCACGTTTCCTCTTCCATCTTATGGTTTCTCCATAAAACTTTTACTAGAAGAGTCATCCGGTTTCTCAGCACTTGTTATCTTGTATCCAGAATCCTGATGGGATCATTGCAATAAGACAGATCATGTTGAAGTTCTAATTCCTTGTATGTAAGAACATGCATTGGGTCATGCATGTATTTTCTTAACAGTGATACGTGGAACACATCGTGAAATTTGGAGAGACTTGGTGGCATTTCCAAAACGGTAAGCTACAACACCAATTTGTTTTTGAATTTCGAAAAGTCCAATATACCTGGGACTTAGTTTACCTTTCTTACCGAAACATATTACTCCCTTCCATGGAGACACCTTCAAGAAAACATGATATCCTACCTGAAATTCCAAACCCTTTCTCCGGTTATCAGCATAGCTCTTCTGCCTACTTTGAGCTGTTTTGATGTGGTTTTGGTTACGTATACCTTTTCCATCGTTTCCTCCACCAGTTCTGGGCCTACAAGTTTTCTTTCACCAATTTCATCCCATCATGTTGGTGTGTGACATATCTTTCTGTATAACACTTCATATGGTGCCATCTGAATACTGTAATGGAAGCTATTGTTATAGGAAAATTCTACCATAGGTAAATATTGATCCCACATACCCTTAAAGTCAAGTGAGCAAGATATCAACATTTCTTCTAAGGTTTGAATAGTCCATTCTGATTATCCATCTCTTTGAGGGTGGTAGGCAATGCTCAAATGAAGTTCAGTATCTAAATCCTTCTAATGACTCTTCTATAATATTTAAGTAAAACAGGGATCCCGAACAGAAACAATTGATAGGGGTAAACCATGAAGTCTCATAACTTCATTAATATATAGTCCTTCTAGACGTTGAAGTAGTAGATCATCTCTTATACTAGGAAAATGTTCTAACTTGGTAAGATGATCAATAATGACCCATATTGCATTGTTCCTTCTGGGAGTCTTTGGTAGTCCCATGACAAATTCCATCATGATATTATCCCATTTCCACTTAGGTACAGGAATAGGTTTCATGACTCCTCCATGTGGTTTCCTTCTAGCTTTCACTTGTTGACAAACCATACATCATAAAACAAAATCCTAAATCTCCCTCTTCATGTTGTCTAACCAAAAATTGTTCCTTCAAATCCCTATACAATTTTGTGCTCCCAGGGTGTATGGAGAAATTGGAACTATGAGCATCGTCCAATAATTCCCATTTTAAATCAGGTATATCGGGAACACAAAGTCTCTTCGCAAATTTCAAAATTCCATCTTTATACACAAATTCATTCAATCTGCCATCATTCACAGCTTTAATCTTCTTTTGAAATTCTTCATCATCCGTCTAAGAACTCTTTATCCTTTCTAGTAAAGATTTTTTGGCAACAATTTGAAAAACCATTGATGTTTCACCTTCCATGGTAATTCCCATATTCATATTCACTAGATCCATGAAAATATGATCCCTTTCAATTCTCATCATGTTCAAAACTCCTTGATCTTTTCTACTCAAAGCATCTACCACCTTATTTTCCTTCCACGGGTGGTAGTGTATCGTGCAGTCATACTCCATGAGTAGTTCAAGCCATCACCTTTTCCTCATGTTGAGTTCCTTCTGTGAGAAAATATACTTCAAACTCTTGTGATCAGTATAAATCTCACATTTTTTACCATGGAGATAATGTCTACATATCTTAAAAGAAAGGACTACAACAGCTAACTCAAGATCATGAGTAGGATAGTTTTTCCCATGAATTTTTAGCTATCGTGATCCGTAGGCAATAACCCTATTATTCTGCATAAGGAAACAACCAAGCCCTTTCTTCAATTCATCACTATAAATAATGAATCCATCATTCCCCGATGGTGGAGTCAATATAGGATCATTGAATAATATTCTCTTCAGTTCATCAAAAAATTATTCACACTCTTTTTTACAAAAAAAAATTAATCCCCTTTACGAGTGTGATTCGTTAATGGGTTAGCCAATCGGGAAAAATTCTGGATGAAACGCAGATAATAACCTGCTAAGCCAACAAAACTGCATACCTCGGTTATACTCATTGATTCTGGCCATTTGTGGATTGCTCTTGTCTTAGAAGGATCAATAGAGATTCCATCCATAGAGACAGTATGGCCTAGAAAATAGATCTCTTGAAGCCATAATTCACCCTTGCTAGACTTCCCATATAATTCATATCTTATACGAGTCTTCGAGATAATGCGCAAGTGATTTTCATGATCTTAATAGATTTTTGAATATACCAAGATATCATCAATAAATACCACCACAAAATCATCAAGATAATCCTTGAAAACTCTATTCATTAGATCCATGAATACACAGGGTGAATTAGTCAATCCAAAAGGCATTACTGTACACTCGAAATGCCCATACCTGGATCTAAATGCTGTCTTCAGAATGTCTTACTTCTTCACACACAACTGATGGTATCCAGATCGAATTTCAATCTTAGATAAGTATTGAGCTCCATGCAGTTGGTCAAATAAATAATCAATGCGAGGTAGGGTATACATGTTCTTTATTTTTATCGCATTGATCTTACTGTAGTCAATACATAACCTCATAGATCCATCTTTTTTTTAACAAAAAGAATAGGGGCTCCCCATGGAGAAACACTAGGGCGAATAAATCCCTTATTACTAAATTCCTCTAGTTGTTTCTTTAGTTCAACTAATTCCACAGTGGCCATTCTATAAGGGGTCTTCAATATAGGCCTTGATCCATGAATTAAATCAATAGAAAACTCAACTTCTCGTTCTGGAGGATGTCCAGGTAAATCTTCCAGAAACACATCTACATATTCTTTCAAAATAGGTACAACCTCTATTTTAAAATTCCTTTCTTCACACAAAGTCATTTCTTTATCTTCCTCCCCAATAATTTAATTTAGTAGAGCTACTGGGGGTGGATATTGGTAAGAATTAGGTGGTGATGATTCTGCTCTAAAGATAAGGTGTTCCTTATCATCATCATCAAAAATCATAACCTTATTCGTCTTACAATAAATATTTTCATCATGGTCCGAAATCCAATACATATCGAGGACTATATCAAATTCAATCATAGGTATAACGATGAGATCAGCGGATAAAAAACATTTTTGTGCTCTAATGGGGACTGATTCACAAAACCTTGTTGCAATGATACTTCCCTTAGGAGTTTTAACTGACAACTCCCCTGTTAAATCAAATTGGAAATACCTAATTTTCATAGAAAACTGGGACAATATGAAATAATGCAATGATCCAAAATCAAATAAATCATTTTCTAAACTTGAAGAAACCATTAAATTACCTTCCACCATGTCTTTCGGAGCATCTACCTCAGTAGTAGTGATAACATAATCTTGTCCTTGATCCCTTGGCCTTTTCAGAAGTATGTTCCCCTAACATTTAGGACATTCATTTGCATAATGTCACATCTCCCTGAAGTTGTAGAATTGAATATTGGTAGCTTCTTTCTTCCCCTTGCAATCACTAGCTTGGTGGCCTATTTCACCACACTTATAACAGAATCTCACTCCTTTCAAGAAATTTCCAGGGTGTTTCATCCCACATTTACTATAGGATGGATATTAAACTTTTCCCTTATTACCTTTATTTCCATTTCCATATTGATCATAAGATCTCTTCTTCTCTTGCTTTGCTTTAAAGTCATAATACATAGAGAATTCCTTTTCTGTCTTGATAGCACATGAGGCAATATTTTCGTACGACGATAAGGATTGTGAGACTAATGCTCGACTATGAAATGGTTTTAACCCATAAATTAAATGATCAATCTTACTTCCTGGGTTAAATATATAATCTCCAACATACCTTTCTAACCTTGTAAAGATAGCCTCATACTTTGTGACATTCTCATCCTCCTTTTTCCTCAGACTCAGAAATTGTGTTTCCATATCTACTCAATGGTCACGAGGAAAGTCATTTTATAAGAAAAGCTCATTGAACTCCCTCCATTATATATTTGATACTTCATTATATTGCTTTGTGTTTTGAATCAATGACCACCATTGATCAGGATCTCCAGTGAGGGGATAAACTGCCATGATAACTTTTTCCCTTTAACTACTCCCTAAAGCCTGAAATATTTTCTCTAGTGAACTTATCCATTGCTCCGCTACTACAGGATTTGTAATCCCATTGAATTTTGGTGTTTATTTCCTCATGAAGCAGTCTAACATTGATCCTCCATACTACGGATCAGGTTTCTCTATAGGGGTAAGGTTATTATTCATAACCTGAGTGAGTTTTTCCCGTATGGTGACTAGCTAATCAGCACCAGTTGAATCACCAGCTCCACTATAATTATCTTAAGCAGGAGGGAAATCCCTACATGGAGTGTGGGCATTGATACAGTTTCTATTCCTTCCACTAGGTTCCATTTCTAAACAATGGCATAATCTAGATCAGTTTATGAATCAAAATACATTATTCCATACTTGTAAAACAATTAACATAAATTGAACTATGTATGGATAAAATCCATAATCATAATAATGTTTTCTTTGAGGAAGTATATACTCATAACCCTTCATAATAGTTTTTAAATAAAATGAGAATTATCCTAAGCATATCCCCCGGGAGTGTCGTAACCAAGAGTGCAGCAAGGCCCGTTGTCGTGCACCATTTCCCATTCAAATCTAGCTCAAAGCGGTGTTTTTGGGTTTTACCCCTAGGTACATATGTGATAGATCCACCTCTACCTGTATGTATCCAGACAGGGATGTATCGCTCGAAAAACTCAAAAAATCTCTAAAATTCCAAAATTCTAGGAAGTTTTTCTATACTAATCGTCAAAGTCCATCTTAGGGCTTTATGCTCTAATCAGAGTTTTTCAAAATCTAGTTTTCACTAAACCTCCCTCTGATACCAACTGTAACACCACGACCCTAGTTACCCGGAGTCAGTGCACTATTACATAACATTGGAATTATCACAAAAGATCATGTCTCGAAAGACCGATTAGTTTAGTAGCCTCACTAGATACATTCATAAAGTTTACATTACATCATAAAGTGAAAAATACAAAAACATCTTGTCTCCACACTCATATACCACTATATTATCCCTGCAAGTCATTCATAAAATACTTCTTCACATCCTGGGAAAAATAAGTCATAGAAAGGTGTGAGCTCAGATTCCTAGTAAGGATAACAATATAGCGGAAACATTCATAAATATGTACAACAATTTAAGGAAATGTACAACTAAAACAAAAGCCTTTTAAACATGAAATTCAGCACAATATGAAATAAATAAAATGAAATAATTCCAATTACATATTCACATGGATATTCTACTAGTCGAATAATCACATGAATTATCAATAACCACTTTCATAACGATGGAATGCATAATTCCAGACTATCATAACCACGTAGCCAAGGCCTCGTGCCAAGAATACAAATAAGATTTTGTCATGGTCTTGTGCCAAGACACTAGTTTGTCTAATTAGACCTACTTATGCATATAAAATCTATAGCGGTCTCTACCCGTCACTTATTAAGTCCAATGCATTCCTCATTTGAACTGGTTTAAACATAACATAAACATTCATATTAAAACTAGCATATGGAATTTAAATACTTTCTCCATCAACCATGAATGGTATAAAAATAACACATCCACATTCAAGCATATCACAAAACCTTCAATACAATATGGATGTTTCGTATCATAATAAATCAACTTCAAATAAACTTAAAATCCATCAAAGGATGTTGACATAGATGAAATCAAAACTATTTGAGAGAAATATCTCTATTTTTTAAATCATTTACAAGTAAAATAATTATAAAATAAAAAATTTAATTTGAAAATATTCTTATAATACTATAATGGAATCTTAGAAGATTTTTTAACGGCGTAAAATAGCATCACCCGTCGTATAAGTTAAAAAAAGACATTCTTACCTTAATTCTGTTGAAAAGGTTAAAAAGGACCGTGTTTGGAAAACGACGGAAAGATTCCTTTATAAATATCTTAAAAAATTCAACAAGTGTATAAATGACTTTAACCCATATTCTATAAAATAATAAGAATGATTTGAAATAAATTTTTAAGAAACATGGATTTGGATGATAAAGAGGTCCCAGTAGATAATTACGTATAAACAACCTCGGATAATGAAAAGATTGTGAAATAAAACCATACCTTGTAATTTTCCTTAGTCAATACTATGTTAACCTCCTGTATAATAGTTAAAACAATGTTATTAAATTATACAAGAACCATATACATAATTATTATATCATATATTATCTTTTAATAATACTTTGTTAATAATATTTTAGTATTATCATCATTTCGGGTCTTAACTTACTCATTTTATTTTATATGTTTTGTTACATAAGTCATGTTTGTTAGGGATGGGTTGTATCTTAATCATATCTAAAATGATATAGAGTTTTTAAAGATTACTTTTAATCATCAAATGAGAATTCTTCTTGAATCGATACGATGGGGAATGAATGTCATCGCGTTCGTGGAGACGGTAATCCGTACGTACGCACGAGCGACAATATCATTATTTTGATATTAAAATAATATATAATTGGATTTTATATCATATATAAAGAATCGTTATAATTTTATATTTATTATTTAAATGAATGTCACATCATTATTATAGCCATCCAAATAATAATGGTTTGAATAACAATTACACCACGACGTGGAGACGGTAAGCCGTACATACGCACGTCTGGTGACATGTCATTAAAAGGATGGATAGAATACTGAATATGGTTGTACCATATTTATAATAACATAACAGTATATAGAAGATACTCTGAGTTATTATTTTAGAATGGGACTAACAAAGAAAGAAGAAGTTGAAGAAGAAAGGAACTTGAAAGAGGGTTGTGAAAACATTACCTCTTAATCGGGTTCTCCCGTTGGATTTGATAAAAAGGGCTCCTTAGGTTGGCTTTCTGATCAAACTAGGTCATCTATGTTGATGTTAGAGAAGTTGAGAGAATATTTGGGCAGGTTTTGGCCGAGCCAAAAATCTTTTAAGGTATTAATTTTAGAGAAGGGGGAGTTCCCTTTTATAAGAGGGATGAGGGGCACCTTTGGAAAAGCTAGAAATATTACTCTATAATAAATTCATATTCGGTTTCTAATTGCTCAAAAGTGGCTTATTTAAAGGTTAATGTGGGGATGGGTCGAAAGACTTTCAAAAAATAGATTTTAGACAGGTTTGGGTCACTATATCAACCTTATCATTTATATTTAACTCTTAGTTGAATAGTTTTACATTTACCATGTCTCTCTGTATTTTTATATTATACAGGTAATAAAATTACTATATACATACAAGAGACACCCAAGTGGTACAGTAATGATACTAATATCATTATATAAGTCTCTTAGATGAAAATTATATTTTTAAGAATTGAATATCAATTAATAATATAATATTTGTTTTAAGAACTCTTTTATGTCAATTTTGACAATATTTGGTATTTTATTTTTGTGAAATTTATAACAACATGATTACTGCGAAAAAAACATAATTAAATCAATACTAACATGTCATATTAACTTATAAAATTATTTTAATTCATAAAAATTTTGAAATTACATATATTTGGACATTTATAATATCATTTATTTTTGTATTTCATTAATTAGGTAATTACTTCATCACCATTGGGTCATAAATAAATTAAATTATTTGTGTCTAAAAATTATAAATAAAATACCATTATGTAGTAAATAGTTGTATCTTTATAATTAATATTTGTAATATAATTTATCTTATGTATAACCCGATATTAAAAATGTTTTGGTTATTAAACCATGATTTCAACTATTTTAACTCATCTTTGAATTAAATAATAATAAATTGCCTAATATAATCCAAGTGGACCTAAATAATAATATTTTATTCCTAAGGTTGTTTTTGGTTGAGATAAACTTGTACAATAGAATTAGGACATGTGTTAGGGTAATATTAATATCATTTTTACCTTTAATTACCCTATTTACTTTCAATCATGGTAAGTAAAACTAAAAAGTTACTATTCACCAAAAAAAATATTATTTTATTAAACCACATTTTACTCCTTGATATTAACCACATCTCATGTATTTTTGACATTCCACTCACAGATGTGGTAAAATTAATTTTTATGTGAATTTCCAAATTCTCCTTGGAGGTGGGTAAAAGATGATGAAAAGTTCCATAAAATTTTTATATATCTAACATTATTCTAAACTAACTCCATTGAATTAAATTGAACTTATATAGGTATTATGTGTCTATTTTAACCTTAAATAAATTTAAATAAAAAAAATAAAATTCGGTTTTAAACTATAATTCAGTGTGTTTTCACTCTTCATCAAAAATTGAATGTTTTCAATCAAATACAAAAAAATCACCCTAAGCTAATTTCGCCATTCCTAATACAAAAATGAATTCCATTTTGAAAGATAAAATTTTTAAAAGTTCAAAAAGGGTTTATTACTATTCATAGCGGCTAGTTTTATTGGTTGTGGTGTGTGTTAGAACTCGAAGTTGCGTATAACACACGCTACTATATTATTCAAAGAGAAGAGTACCGTGGAAGCTTGGGGTGTTACATTCTATATAAGGACCATCAGTTCTTTTCTCAAAGTAGGTAAATAGAATCCTTTATTTATGTGTTCATTTTCTAAAATTGAATCATTTGATGGTTAAGAACTATTATCATTTTCCGAAGATAGATGATATCTTAGCCCATATCTATCGAACTAGGGTGTTCTCAGAATTTGATCTGAGATCAAGTTATCATAAGGTGTTTGTTAGACCATTAAATATTCCTCATATAACATTATGTTTTAGATAAGGCTTGTTTGGGTATTTTGTCATGTTATTCAGTCTGATGAACTCACAAGAAATATTCATAGCACTAATTAATTAGTGTTTCCATCCATATATGAATTATTTTTGGGTGGTATTCATAGAAGACATCTTGGTGCATTATCACACTCAACAAAACCATTCCAAACATCCTGATATCATATTGAATACACTAAGAGGGAATTAGTTATATGATAACATCATAATTTTCCAATTTTGTATGGATACAATTCAATTCTTTGGTTATTTTATCTCATAGAAAAGAGTATCAGTTATCCTAGAGAAGGTTTGTGTTGTAGTTTCTTATAATAATCCTAAAAACATCTTTGGTATACCTATTTTCATTGGGTAATATGGTTATTATAGGAAATTCATACAAGTCTTCTCATGCTTAGAATCACATCATAAAGGATTGACAAAAAAATTTGTGATGTGTATGTGGTCAAAAGAATGCGAGAATACGTTTTAAAATCTAATAGGGAGACTAACCTCAATGTAGGTCATGATTATAATGTATTTTGGTAGAAGATATATAATGTATTGTGATGTATCATATATTGGTCTAGTAATATTACTTATTTAGTATGAGTGAATCGTAGAATGCATGTCTCATCAGTTGAGACACATGAGTTAAATTACCAATTTCATGATCTTGATGTATTTTATATTTTTCATTTCTTGTGTTATTAGAGTAACTACTTATTAGGATATCATTTAGAGGTTGTTATGAACTGCAAAATCCTCCAGAACATCATTACACATCATGAACTGAATCCCAATAAAGGAATTTGGGTTGAATAACTAATGTATTTCAACATAAATATTTATTTTATACCTGTAAATGGAAATTTTTTTACTAATTTTCTATGTTTTAGGACTCAAACACATGCGGTTTAGGAGGATAGCAGAAAGTGGAATATTTTTTCCCTATTTTCATATATATATATATAGAGGTAAGGGATAGTCATGGGAAATTTTTTTTCTTCCTTTGCATTAACTTATACTCTTTTTTATTAGGTGAGGATGAGGAATTTTCCAAATTTTGATGGATTATTCCTACTAGAGATTATGGAAGGTGAGGACCCTCCACATTGTTCGATAATTGGTGAGGATGATATTTTACATATACATGTGAATTTATAGGTTCTAGTAAACTTACAAGATGATTGTATAAGGTAATTTCATGCCCCATCATGGGTAGTACATATCAATATCACCAATATGTATTGATACTTATGCCATTAATATTGGTTTCTAGAAATGTGAAGGGAGATAGAAGGGTATGTTACTTATTGTTCCACTTATCAGCATGTGGAGGAAGAACACAAACTAATAGGTGTAATTTTAGAGTTTTCACCTATTCTTAAGTTGAAATTTGATGGAATCACCATGAATTTTTTGATAGGAAGTTCTAGATAACCTCATGGTACTGAATTCATATGGGTGGTGGTACATAGGATGTTTAGAGGAAATCTTCCAAGCATGTTTCCTTCATTTTAGAGGTTCTTGGGAGAAACACATGGCTCTCACTGAGTTCACATACAATAAAATATTATTGAAAACAATACAGATGGCTATATATGAGGCCCTATAGGTTAGGTTGTGTTGTTCACCCCTGTGTTGGTTATATTCAAGAGAGGTAGTGGTACTGGGTCCTCATCTCCTTATAGATTATTTTAAGTAGGTTTATCACGATATAAAGTGGATTTCTACATCTCAACCTTGAAAAAAAATCATACATGAAGCATTATCATAAACTGCTAGATTTCATGGTGGGGAGTCAAGTTTTATATTGAATATTTCCTAGACTAGGTTGTAGAATAATTTCAATACAAGGTATTCTAGCACTGAATTTTGTCATGAAATAGATATTATAGAAAGAGTTAGGATGGTATCCATTTGGTAGTAGTTACATAAGATGTACCAAACCATGCAAGATATCATCTACATATCTCTTCTTCTCCAATATCATTTTTGTCTGTTGCATATTCCTCATCCAAAGGAGGTTGAGTTTGTGGTAAAAGTATCATTTATGTAGAATATTATCTATGTTATTTATCATGTAATGAAGGTTCTCTTAGGACGGACAGTTTATCTAGTATGGGTTTTATGGCACTATGTCCATGTATTGGATATCACCAGACAGAGAGAGGATGACATATGTGACCATTGGTCGAATTTATTCTCAAATGATTCTTAATGGCCCTTATAATGAAAATTTTGGGATGATTTACTTTAAGGGCCTAAAATTTTAAGAACCCATTTTTCCAATGAGGTATAAATACTTTTTAGATTTGGTTTAAACCCTTCTTTCAACTCTCTTTTAACTTATACCCAGAAAACAAGCCTTTGGTCTAGTTGGTATGTTTTTTTAATGAAGAGATATGGGGGTAGTAATGTTAGATACATTACAGATACATAGTGTATACTTAGAATACATGGAGTGTATTCAATACAAGATGTTTACTGGTCTAGGTATAACATTTTCACTGAGTGTAATGGTTTTTACCTAGAGGGGAAAAACCTAAAAAATACATGGAATATAAATCATAAATGATGTGTAATTTCCATAGGATAATATCTTAACAAGGATGCATGGCCATTGATTTAAATAGAATTCCTCACCTCTCTACTCTCATGAACTAGGGCTCCTCCATCGGAGCTCTCCCTTGAGACTAAACTTGGATTTTGCCCTGTTTCATTGTTTGTCCTCTGATTTGTGATATGGCCATATTGTTTGATATCTGTGGGCAATTTCTTCATTTCTTATGATCCGTTCATAATTTTCCATGATATATGAAATGTAATTTTTGTGTACTCTCATATGAATTATTTTCAAGGAATTGTTTTTCAACCCTTTTATCCTAATATGGACTAAATTAGGTGCTGATACCAGACAAGTGTTATTCTATGGGAATAAGGTAGGTGTTTTATACCTTTTCCCTTAATTTAATGTGTTTTATAGCTTGTTATCAGTATTTGGCATGCCAAATTTTCCAGGATATGCTTCCTAAATTGGTAAACCATTTATTTATATGATATATTCTTGTTTAATACTTGTTGCAACACCCTTAACATAAGTTAGAGGATGCTCACCTCAACCCGAACCAACCATGGGGCGTGTTGTTTCTTTATAACATGATTAGTCTACCTAATGGGTTTTTTGGAATTGTTTTATAAAAATGGGATTAATTTATAGTAATTAAGATTATTTTTAAAGTTTGTAAGAACTTTAAAGAGCCTTTTTGGTTATTTGTAAAAGTTATGGAGTGGATAACCCATTATCATGTATATGATTATTAAGAGTTTAGTGAAATGCGTGATGAATTGGTTTACAAGTTGGTGAATAATATTTTTATGATGACAATAGAGGGTTCACGGTATGGCGTCGCTGACCCACATGGAGGCCTAATACATTTATATTCCTAGTATCCAAATTTTAGGTATTCATTTAACTATTTAACCCCAAGCATCATGTTTAACTAGTTTAATTATAATGATATAATTATTCAGACATTAATTCTCATCGGATTTGATTTATTGGACATTCTAGGATTTCGTGTACATTTCTACTCCTTTGATCTGATCTCCTATTAGGATGACCTGAATATTCTTACTCTATGGATCTGCTGACCTATTAGAATGCCTTCAACAGTTCTACTCCTTGGATTTGATTCACTTAGTTTATTTGGATAACTATGACATCTATACTCCTTGGTTCTGACCCAATAGAATTCCTTGGACATTTATAATCACTGGATCATGATTACTTGATTTAAGAAGCTTATGCGATTGCCTTATACATTCATACTCCTTTGACCTTAGACCATTTAGTCCTGATCTAGGATTACCATGTGTAGGATGTTTTGGTTGCATGATATTCTTTTCATATGGCCTTTATGATTGAGTTTTGTAGTCATAGTGATACATGAAATACTATATAGTATTGT
The DNA here is from genome assembly GCA_963277665.1 of Viscum album. NCBI lineage: Eukaryota > Viridiplantae > Streptophyta > Magnoliopsida > Santalales > Viscaceae > Viscum > Viscum album. Next base: position 403,952,278 of record OY728129.1, on the reverse strand, counting down.
TTCAATTATTATCACTTGATGTGGTTATATATGCACACGTATCTTGATTATATTCATGGACTCATGTTTTTTAACACTATTTTTTGTGGCCTGATTAGTGTTATCTCACACCTTCTTTAGTCCTTAACTGGGTTTCCAAAAAGTCTTCATGGATATAGGTAGGAAAAGGGAAAACCACCCACTTGGTGGTGCTTGACTGGTTGTTCTTAGGATTAGGGGAGAAAAGGACCAGGATATGGATCATCATGTTAGCTGGGGATAGTTCATATTCGGTATTTTGTAACATTTTTGAATTTATAGAAATGGATTCCTATTATCATGAATTCTCTATATTTTTTACAAAACTACAAGGTCATCACAATATACGAAACTGTTGGATAACATTTCTTAGTTATTGATATAATGGTTCATTATTCTTCATCCATTCAGTTATTTAATATTATTTTGCTATTGATTAATATGATTATACCATTATGATACACTCTGACCATGACGGTATAGTCTCCCAAATGTTCTACAATGGTCTTTCACTGATAGTCGGCATCTTTAGTGTATGAGGTGGTATGCTTGAGACCATATGACCCACCGGCTTGGGGTACCATATATTGTAATCATTGTTGGGACATCACAACATTGGAAGAATAGATCATATGTTTTTGTTCAGTGTCGTGACAATAAAGAATGTCCATGTGAGAAGAATCTTATATTTCAAAAATCTATGAGCCATGTTTAAGAAGGGTTGTGGGGGTGGTAAAACCAATAAATTGATGTTTTGATGAAAATTTGATTATAGGGAGTGATTAAATCTGGGATTTGGAATTTGGATTTTGTGTGGTACGTAGTATGTATATTGGTGGTGAGCTCATGATGGTGGTAGTGTGATATGAATTTGAGTTAGATCAGAGGTATATTTATGATCATTAAGAGAAAATGGTGCTTATATGGTATGGTTGGGGATATAATCATAGAATTTACACTAGAAATTGGTTTGGGACTCTGGTTTGAGAATTTAGATGGTTTAGTGATTCCTTTTATAGATACATTATTAGAAAATCACATTTTTTCAATGGGTTATTTTTTTGGGGCCCATCATCTATCACAAATAGTCTTTATGATGGGACTATTTGTGATGGGACATGAATCTCATCGCATATAATCCAAAATAACAATTATTTATGATGGAAAATTTTACATGATTCAAATACCATTATATTTTGTGTGTGCTAAACCAAGGGAATGGTTGTTTTTTAGGGGTATTTACTCCTATCACAAGAAATTTGTTTCATAAAGTTTATTTTCAATTGGAATTTATAACCCTTCTTAAAATAATATGTTAATGGAAGATAGATTTTGATGGGTCCCATCGAAAATAAATTTTAAATCCTAGGCATCTTAATTTATCATTGGTACTATTTATGATGGGATATGTCTAAATAATACTATTTCGATATAAATCTCATTAAAAAAACTATCACTACTAATATATAATATATATATATTTATATCCCCATCCTAATTTTTCCACCCATTCCCCAATAAATATCTCTTCTACTCTCCTATAAACTTCTTTCCTATCCTCTAATGAATTTCATCCTTTAAAGGGTTTAAATTTTATAAGGAAAAAACATTCATATTTTCATTTGAAAAAGGGCTTTATTTTTTATGTATTTATTTAATTTATTTATTTTTTAAATAATTTATTTATTTTATTTATTTTTATATTATAAATTACTATTATTATTTTGTAGTAATTAGTTTTAATTAGCAGTAATTAGTATTAATTTTTAGTTGTTAGTTTTAATTAACACTAATTAGTTTTAATTAGAAGTATGTAGTTTAAATTACCATTAATTAGTTTTAATTATCTGCATATAGTTATGATTAGTAGTAACTACTTATAATTGATGTATTAATATTACTAATTTATATAACTTAGTAATAATTCATTGACCATAGAAATGAGTAACACTAATTTACATTAGTATATAAAAAATAATATTAATTATTAATTACTAGTAATTAACTCATATTTTTATAAATTAGTTGTAAATGTAACACCCCTTTGTCTTGAAAATAAATATTGAATGCATGAAACCGGGAGTCCCTATGAAAAAACTTGTAATAAACTATCTGTTAAACACAATTTCACCTATAATATGTTTTGAATTTCGAAAAACAGTCATCTACAGTTGAGATTAGTAAGTTATTTAGAGTTTCTTATAAACAACTTGATTTTTTGTGAATAGTAACATGCCTTATGAATAGTAATATGAATAGTAATTTGACCCTTTTGAATATTAAATCATATATTTTTTCAAGGATATATGATAATGACTACTTGTTAAATTTTTCATGGTGATATAAAATGAGGTATAGTTTTAAGATTGTTGATTTTTGAATAAAATATGATTTTATTTAAAAATTAAATAAATCATATTTAAAAACTTATTTTCAATAAATGGAGTTCATTTTTTAATTTCACACAATAAAAAATAGATTGGGTGAACTTTTTGGATTTTTCTGAATTTCTTGAATTTTTTATGAATAGTGAAATACGGTAAAATACCATATATAAAAATTATTAGTTAACTACTCTATTTATGACATCAGGGCTGATGTAAGTACACTTGGTTCAATCTGAAATGCTTTATTTACCATTTTTATCATAGGAACAATTTCTATTCGTAGTCTTGAGAAAGAATATTAAAAAAAATGATTAAAACAATGTTGAACCCCTCCTCTCCTCCACTGTAAATACCACCCTCATTCCCATCTTTTCTTCACTCCTCTATACCTTAAATATTCTCAATGTTCTGCCCAAATACCCTTCCCTAGCCACTTCCCATGACTAGAAGCTCTTGTAATTTATAAAATACCAAAACCCCTTCCCTTAAGGAGGTTCTGAATGAGGTTATATTAAGTGTCAAATCATCTTTCTTTTTCATTACGTTTCATTTCAATTTATCTTATTTTCTTATTATCTCCTAAAATTATCTATCCAATTGATCCTTATAAATCTAGTATCGTATATATTATTTAATTATACCATGTTCATGTATTAATCAGTATCAATCTTCTTACTCTATCTCTCTATCTCTTTTATAAATGAAAACATTCTCCATGAGGTTCTAATTTACAACCTTCGTTGAAGACGGTGTTTAATTCTTCAATTTATCCTCCATTAATATTAATGGTACCATTTTTATGGTTGAAATAGACAATAATATTTTTATTATAACCTAATTAATAATCATGAACCAGTATATGTACATAATATTAATTCATATTATAAAACTAGTTAGTAATAATCCAAATACCACCAAATAATATAAATTATTATCATTAATATTTCATCCAATGATTCATCCTCATACCATGTAAAAAATGAAATATATAACAATTAAAAAATAAGTATGTTCATAAATAATATATATTTTCAATTTTGGAGAATTAAAACCTTTCCACATGAACATCTATCATCATATACAAATATAAAGATCATGAAAACAATGGAAACGAACACTTTTGAATGACAGAATTCAATATTATAAATTATCAATAAGGACATTAATGAACATAAAAAACTTATGATAAACTAAATACATGTCTAAGAGGTTATGAATTAAGTTATTCATACATCTAATTTTATATTCCAGGACCTTATGTTCAAGAGCAGAACACATTCAGACTTAAGTTAAGGATTTTCAACCTGAACATCCATTTTCATCCAGGTTACATTTATTGTCTACTTACCTCATTTGAAATTGTTGTTTATTATTATTTACTCCTAATACATTATTTTTTAGTAAATTTAATATGTTTACCATCCATAATCTGTCTTTATTTTATGGGGAGTTACACATTTTAAAAGGAACATTAAAAATTCTTCTCGAAATACAAGCCCGGATCATATGAATTTCTCAAATTCTTACCTTTTAACAAGGGAACATTGTAATATATTATTGGAAATCATTATCTTAATAATATATCACAATTATAATGAAAATGATATCTTACTTCACACCTGGTTTTATACAAATATTTTCCAAAAGAACTCTTCTTCTCCAAGTAAAAGAGTATTTATGTCATGAATTACTCGATGATTATATATGAGTACCTTCATCTATTTAAACATTCTTATTGATTATTATTTATTATTGGGATTAATATTTTATGATATCACCTACCAAATTTAATTGAATGTTTTATGATTATTTTGACTGTAGGTGTACTATCTTAAAACCATTCACCAATTTACTCAAAATAGTTAGTGATTATGATTAATGTTCAGGGAATGTTTTTAACATTTAATATATTAGTTTAAATATGAATGTATATATTATTTATGATTATCCTTGATCATATGAGGAATTAATTGGACATATTAAGTGTCGGTTGGGGCCCACTATAGCCCATCGGTGCATCGGTAGGTCTAATGAGACAAACTACTGTCATGGCACGTGTCTTTGACAAAATGATTATTTATGGTCTTCGAACGATGCCTTGATGGTATGGTTATGATGTCCCAAATTATTCATTCCCTAATTATAAAATTATTATTTATGGTTCAATTTGTTATTCTACTATTATAATACCAATGATTATGTTTTATTATGGAATTATTTATTTATCTCTTATTCATTCCATAATGTGTTCATTATTATTATTAAAGCCGTGTGTTTTTAGTTATTTATCATGTCTAATGTTTATGTTTATGATATCTTCCACTATATTTCTTACCCTTACTGAGCATTTAAGATCACCCCCTTTTTATGTTTCATTTTCCCAGGACATGAATAGGTATATAATGAATGACAGGCAAGAATAACATAAGATCTATTGATGTTGTCAAAGGAGTTTCTATATTGTATTTATTTCATGTTGTAATGTTGAACTTATGTATATATCTTGTTTACAAATCTTCTAAACTTCATGATCCTTCATGATTCATATTAATTATTTATATGATAATTTAATAAAATAAGGCACCAACTCTTGGAAACTAAGGTGGGGTCCTTATAGTTGGTATCATTGGAAGTTTAGTAGAAAACAAGGAAATTAGATTTTGAAAATGTAGATTAGGGAAAAACCCTAATATAGTCTTTGAGGATAAAAATATATGAACATCCTGGAATTTTTGGTACGTAATTTATTATGCGGATCTTTTAGTAAATACATCCATGTATGGATACTACAATCGGATGTGGTTTTATAATATATGTACCTATGAGTGAAAACTCTGAAAAATTGATTTAGGATTGACCTGGGGTATCATGGTACACAAAAATGGGCCTTACTGTGCACTTGGATTGACACACCTGGGGGATATGCTTGGAATAATTAAAAATTTCCTTATAATCCATTATGAAGGATTTAAATGTAAAATTTTCCCAAAAAAACCATGTTTTTTATTATGAGATTAGCTATGTATATAATTTCAATATATTCTATGTACATTTATACATTGAAATTATATATTATGATTAATAACATAATCATGTGTATTCCATTATTTACAAATGGTTCCTAGTGGAAGGAATGGAAACTGCATGATTGCATTTGTCCCATGTTGGTATTTCCCTCTGGTATAACATAATGATGTTGGATCTAGTGTTGTGATGGGTGATGAGAAACATATAACTATAAAGGGATAGCTGACTCTGGTTATGAATAATTACATTACCCATATGAAGAATCTGGATCCACAATGTGGGGGATATATGTTAGATCTCTTTATGAGACAACATCCTTCATCATTCAATGGGACTACAGACCCATTTGTAGATAAGATGTTGAAATGTTCCCTGGAAAATATATTTCTCACTTTGGGAAGTAACAAAAGAAAGAAGGTTGTCATAACAGTTTACCATCTATTGGGAGATGTGTACTTGTGGTGGTCATTATTTCAAAACACAAGGGAGGAAGAATAAATAGAAGAAATTAAATGGTGGTATTTTATAGAAATCCTCCTTGATAAATATTCTCCTCATGATTAATGAGAATATATGGAAAGAAAATTCTGGAATCTAAGGCAAAAGTATTATGAAAATGTTTCCAAGTACGAATCCAACTTTACAAGGATAGAAAGGCATGCTATTGAATAAATTAATAATACAGAAATCAATATTGATCAATTATTTAATGGTTTAAAACCATTACTCTGAAGGTATCTATTCTCCAAATGTTTCTGATCATATGAAGATATAGTCTCAAGTACTATCAGGATAAAAAAGGAATTCTATAAGTCATATGATATTAAATTAAATTAAGAGAAGTTTAGGGCTACTGAAAACTCTGGAAAAGGTAATAAGGAAATGGAGAATAAAGGGATAATTCACCTTCCATAATATAGTAATTGTGGTAAGAAACTCCCAGGACCTTTCTCGAAGGGAATGAGACTCTATTACAAGTAAAGAGAAAAAGGAAACTTATCTCATGATTATAAGGAGACAAAAGAAGATACCAATTTTCAATGATACAATTTATGAGAGATGGGACATTAGGAACAAGAATGTCATAAGAATCAGGGAAACATTCCCCAAATAAGGCCATGATAGCAGGGCCAAGATTATTCAATCTCAACTGTAGAGGTTAAAGTTCCAAATGATGTGGTGGCAGGTACATTACTTGTTTCCTCGAACATAGACAATGCTTTATTTGATTCTGGATCATCAAATTCTTTCATATCTTCATAGTTTTCCATGAAAATTAAATATTTACAATTTTATTTAATATAAGAGTTGTTATTAAAAACTCATAAGGGAAGTATCATTGCAAAAAGGTTATGTCAGGCAGTCCCAATTATGGTATGTAAACAAGATTTATCTAGTGATTTTATTGTCATACCCTTGACTGAGTTCGATATAATACTCAGTAAGGATTGGATTTAGAAACATGATGTGAAAATTTATTATAAGATGAAAGATGTTTCAATTTTTGATGATGTGGTGGAATCCCTTGTCTATAAGGAAGAAACATCACCATCTCATTGTCGTCTAGATCCGCCCTTAGTAGCTCTAAAAATTTCAATTTTTGGGGAGGAAGTAAATGCAATAGCTATGAGTGAGGAAAAGAATGTTCAAATAGAGGGTGTAATTATTGTGAAATAATATTTTGATGTCTTTCCAAAATATTTACCTGGACATCATCCATAGTGGGAAATTGAGTTTTCCATTTAATTAATTTCTGATTCAAGGCCTATGTCAAAGAATCCTTATAGAATGGCAACTGTGAAATTAGTATAACTGAATAAAATACTAGATAAATTGAGTGATAAAGGATTTATTCACCCAAGTGTTTCCCCATGGGGATCCCCTGTTATTTTTTTCAGGAAGGAAGATGAATCCATGAGTTTTTGCATTGAGTATATATAGATCGATGTTATAAAAATAAAGAACAAGTACCCCCAACCTTGAATTGATGATTTATTTGATCCACTTCATGTAGCCCAATATTTTTGAAAGATTGAACTTTGATCTGTATATCATCAGTTTCTAGTAATGAAGGAATACATTCCAAATATAGTGTTTCCAACCAGGTATGGGAATTAAGAGTTTACTGTACTGCCTTTTGAATTGATGAATTGACCATCAATTTTCATGGATATAATGAATAGTGTTTTCAAGGAATGTCTTAATGACTTTTTGGTGGTATTTATTGATGAATTTTACCTTCTGTTAGTTTCCTTGTTTTCCACATATACTATATATACTAATTTTGGCATTCCAATTGCCATGTGTCACACTAATGTTCTTCCACATCCATTTTATCTTACCTGTTATCTCTCCTATCATCCATATCACCCAAAAAAATAATCTCCTCCCTCCAAAATCATTATCCATTTCGTGGTTCTCCACTGCAAAACTTCGACCACAACCTCGGCTTATCCATCAGCTAGGGTTTCTCATAACCCCTTCCCTCCAAACCCGAAACCCCCTCGTTGTTCTGCATCTTGTATTGCTGTTTTCGATTCGATTTCAACTACCCTCGTCCAAATCTTCCTGAAATGCACCATAGACATCATCCTCACCATTTTCACCCCACCAGTACATCGGGTCATCCTCTATAATCCACCTAAAAAACTAAACCCCCCTCGCTATTCTTCATCTTCTACAACGGTTCCTGGTTCGATTTCACCAAACCTCATCCAGGTCTTCCCACAAACCACCATCGACATACACCTCGCCATTTCACCCCTCCGCTACATCGAGTCATCCCCTACAATCCACTCAAATCGTCATACGACTCCTGAATTAGAATTCCGACAAACTATCTCTTAGGTTAAATCATGTTATTCATATCCTTTGAGCTCTACTATCATCATCCAATAGTATAATCTGCCTCCTGCCACCCTCAACCCCTCCAACCCCCACCGCTCCCACTCAAGAAATCCCTCACCATCTCCTAGGGTTCCCTATATTATCTCTCTCCTCTGATATCAACTTTGGTTAAGAACGCTCCTCAACCTCCTCATGATTCCATTCACCATCATAAAAACCTTCTTTTTTCTTTGAATATCTATATCCTTATTTTGTTCCTTTGCAGAAATAGACAAGGGGTAAAAATTTTCCATAAGCACCAAATGATCCAGCTCTCAACGCATCCAGAATATGGTATTTTCTCCTCTACGACTTCTCTATAACAGTTCTATCTGCTTTATAGTAACTCATTTCACTATATTCATAGTAATTTTGTAGGCTATAATACAATACAGTGCTTCAAAAATGGTGGGTTCTCATAATTTTATGGAAAAGTGTTCAGTTCTCTCTAAGAATTTGTTTTTCCATCTATATATGGATTATTCAATCATCAATACAATACATATCCTCCTTTGATTCACCAATAATTTCATGTACATCTTTTTCTCGGTCAATATTTCTGAATCTATAATTTTTTCCATGTCTGATATGGATTTCCTCTATCACATCACAGGGTGCTCCATTATAGGTATACCTAACTGATTTAATTCAATACACATTTTTTGTAGTTTCTATCATGCAGATTTACATTGCTATTTTTATAAATGTATTCGATTTTTGAAAATGTATTTGATTAAATGCATAGTGGACTCACTGACATTGGGTACATTAAATCAACCATGCATATTTTATCTAGTCAGGTATATAACTATACCCTTGATTGACTTTTATTTTTATTTAAATATTATAATTTAAAAATGTGAATTTTTGTGCTAATTTTCATTTTTTCAATAATTAAAACATACAATGCATTTATTCATTTCAATTGGATATCAATTAAAATTCTTTGCAGATTTCATACACATAAGTGTTTTAAGGTTTCTTATCTTTAATTGTTTTCATATTACAGATTTCATAAAAGGATTTCATACATTATTGTTTGTAGATTTTTTATATATAACTTTTTTCATATTGAATATTGCATATTTCTTATAATTAATTGTTTGCAAATTTATTATACATAAGAGTTTTCTTATACACTTTTTTTTGAGATTGCTTATGCATAATTACTTGAATATTGCATATTGTTTGCAGATTACAAATTCGCATATTGCATATTCTGTTAGTGATGTTACAATATAAATATTTAGTATATATGTATCATAATTTATTTATGTAGACACAGAAATATTATTCTATATTTTGATTCAACATACAATACTTAATGTGTTATCTAAAATATTTTCCCCCCTTTTTATCATCATGTATTTTACTCCATTTTTTATCTAAAATATTCTGTTACCTTTACCCATCCCCCCATTATAGATTTGTATCTTAATTATTTTGTATCATTATTTGATTAATATCCTGCCAAATGGGATGTTATTCACAATCTCTACATTGATTCGACATAACAAGAACTTTAAAACAGTTCCTGATGAACTGGCATATCATCTTAGATTCAGGTATCTTTATGGAAAATGGATTCCATATTTCTTATGGAAAATTATTTCCAGATTTCTTATGATCACAATAGAATGTTGATATGGTTAGTTTGATATGCAGTATTTGTATGTACTAAATGAATCCCTATCGGATAAGAGGTTTCACTACATAATACGGACAAAGTAATCTTCATTAGTATGTCTTCCTATTTTTAAACATTATAGTATTGGATCATTTATTTTATATTATTGGATCATGTATTATACTGATTGGAGATGCTTATCTCATCAGATGGCCTGTGATCCCAACATTGGAACTAGACGACAGCCAATTTAACTACAGGGGTGACCATTTATGACTTGCAGGTGATGTTTCAGTTTTATGTTCTGCTTGAACATCCCACCACTCTGTACTGTCCATCCAAATTTCTATTTTTATGTATAAAATGATTAATTATATGATTTTATGTTTTTCTTCTATGATTACTTATAGATACAAACCGCGGGTTAGCCATTTTTCTAGCATAACATCAATAGAAGGTAGTAACTAGGTGAAGGTTTTGAAATCTGGTGTGGAATCCCAATTTAATTTCATTTACTGTAGGTGTGTAAATTGATATTAAATTATGTATTAAAATAATGTATTTCATAGTAACATTTTCTACATTATGTGTTCTCATATCCGAATCTTTTTCCATTTTCCAAGGATGATATGCAGCTTTTGGATATACTTTGGATTTTTTTGGTATGATTCTGATTCTTCATGGATGTTATATTATAATAGATATAGTGAGTTCTGTACATTGTCATTGTTCCCCCTTATATGGTGGGTTCTCATAATTTTCTAGAAAAGTTTTTAGTTAAAAAAAATTAATATTACTGCTATATATGGATTATTATATCATCAATACAATACATCTTCTGCTTTGAGTCACTAATCCTTACCTGTAATTCTTTTTCTCTATCAATATTTCTGCATCTATAATAAAACTGAATTTAAATTCATAAGCATGACTTCAGTGAACCATTCCATGGTGGAGATGTTGCATATGCTGTTTGTGGATTATAGATTTCTTTTTTCTAATTATTTAATTCTTTAATTCTGTAATGCTCTATCATCAAGTGTCTTTGTTTCTGCTTCTTTACTATTCACGAATAGTTTTTTTAGATGGAATATTTTCAACGGTAATGTATGATGGTCTCCTGTGGAATAATTAAAATATTACTTGGATGGGAGACTTAAAACAGAAACGCATTCCGTCCGAGGTTGGTAATTGAAAAAATAAACCAGCTTCATATGTTTTTATGTTTTCTTTATTTTTGGGTTCCAATCTAGGGAAAATCATAGGATATGCTTATGCCTTCTAGATGGGTAGGGTTTAGGAATTTTATATGTTTTTCCACAACACTATTCATTCTATAATTGGTACGTCCATCTGTGAATTTTCTTCATTCTCTATCTTTCTTTTCATTAATATGAATACTCTATTGCAGTAGAGGAAGTCTTAGTCACCTGGATATATGTAAACCATTCCTTTCATGACACACACTGGTTGTTACCAAAATATTTAACACCGCCATATATGTAATTCTACACATTGTTAATTTTATTTTGATTAAGTGTGAGTTATAATTTTTGAAGTTAACTTAATTATAATAGAACATGCTTTCTGTTTTTGGTTTTTTATTTCAATTGAAAATATCTTTCTATTTTTTATAAACAAATACAATGTTATATATTTTTTGTATTAATGAATTTCTTATATATATAAATTAGAACATGTGTTCAGTTTCAGTATGTTTAGTTCATATAAAAAGATGGATGATGTTTTGATTAATTTTTTTTCAAATAAAATTTCAATTTTAACTATTGAATAGTAGTTCATGTCTGGAAATAAGTTAATTACATGGAAAATTTATGGCCATGTGGTGCATGGATGTGACTGAATCCAATATGAAAAATCAAGACAATCACTTTTCTGTTTCACTAAATTTTTAGCATTTATATGATACTCATATACAATTTCAAACATTTGTCATTTGTTCATTGAAAATAAATAGGTTTTTGATATATTTGTGGACTATGGTTTTATGTTTTTATTACAAAAAAATGGTAATTCACCTGTCTCCAACAATACTACAGACCCATGTCAGCCCTCTGGCTGGCTCCAATTCCCAATTTTTCATGATTCTGTATCAGAGTTAGGATATCCCTCTTCTTCAAACCTGGGCATCTCTACTTCTTTTCTTGGGTATATCGTGTCTTCTAAGGACATTTCTATTTATAAAAACTATCCATTATGTCTTTTTGTTGTGTTCAACAGAGGTTTTTCTGTAGTTTATACACTTATTGTTATATCATGTCTTCAGAATCACTGACTAATTTTAGTAGTTATAAGTCGATCTACCTTTACTTTCCATCATCTTGTGATATTAAGAATAATGGTCCAGAATCCTCAAACAACACATATAATAGGTCTTAATAGTCCCAATCATGTTTTTCCTCTATTCTTGAGTCCATTTATATGTTTTTGTGGTATATGTTATGAGTATAATTGAATTTGAATTTTTAGGTACATGTTGCCCAGAAATTTGGAAGAAATACTGATGAAAGTCAGAAGAAATGAGTTTGAATTTTCAAGTATCAGTGGACCATTTTGTTATGTTTTTTTGTTATCTTATTCTTTTTTAGAATTCGATCATGCTTTATTTTATTATTTACTTTTACCAATAAGATGTCACAAATTTCTATAACTTTTTTTCTGTAACTGTATCTTTGGTCATTACTTTTTTCACATTATCATTTACATCGTATATTATTTGATCATTCTTTATGATAGAATTAGTAGTATAACAGCCTATAATATTATTGACCCTTAAACTGTGTTCTCCAGGAAACAATGCTAAATTAATCTTTTTTAACGGGCCATAGAACGCCATATCATTTTATCTTCTTAGAAATTCACTCCTACTAAATTTCATGTTATTTATTTTTATAGAATCATGCATTAATTTTATTTTTTTGTATTCAGTTATTGAAACTTACCTTGATTTCTTATGGATTTTCTCTATGCATTCAAATTTGTATCTTTGACTCAATGTATGATTACAAACATTATGAATAAATAGTTGATTACTTTGCTTTTTCCATGAAATCCACTACTTTTACTAACATTGATGTTTAATTACCTATTAAAGGGATCAATATATCTATCTACAAACATGACGAACTGTAGCTACTCTACATTGACATAAGATAGCTGTATTGGGAGGATATTGAATGCACATTCTAATGACACGAGATGGACTCTGGGTGGACATAATGCTGTTGAAAATCATGGTCGATGTTACTATTATCATTCATGTATCTTCTACTGAAAATTTATTTAAGTACTATTACTGAAGTCACAGAAAATTCCATTGTCCTATTTCTAGGTTGAAATAATAGTCTAGAGTTGTTTATTTGTGGACAATGAACCATGATGTTCTTTTATTTTTCAAATTATGTTTCTACGTTTCTGTTTAAATGTTTCAGCTACTTCATCTATCAATAAATTATGTTTCCATTTACTATTTCTATTTAAATTCATTTTACATAATTCAGTATTTACTGTTACTTATTCATTTTCGATAACTATTACCACAATTGTAAATTTAAAATATTTTTTATTAAATTTAATTTATCACTTCTAAATTATTATTAAATTTCGAATCCACTTAGCATGGGTTCATGGCTCCCCTAGGGGAGAAGAATTAATTTTACCCCTACTCTTACTTAGGAGAGGTCTCTATTCAACTAAGATTTTACAGAAAACAACTGTAGACTATTGAAATTTAGTGAAGAAATAACCATATTCAATTATCTTTCATCAATTTCTTTATCCAATTTTATGTTATCAATAATAATGAAGTGGTTCTCAACTCTCTGTTGTCATCTAATAATTTCATTCAATTGCATCTTCTGTTTCGTATTTGTCTTTGTTATCTACGCCCCCCATTCTATATTGTTCAATATACATGATGAATAGTTTCACTCTATTTTATTTTTTCCCAAACATTGTAGACATTCAATTTATTATTAATTCATATATTTTCACATTTCTTATTTTTATTATTAGAACCACTGTCTTATCTTTGATTTATCTTTCAGTTTTATAGTGACCGCATTAAAATTATTGTTATCAAAACTACAAATAAATTCAAGTCATCTTCCTCAAAATTATAAAATTCATATAGTTTTACTCTATCCTTTTTCTTTGTCAAATATTTGAATGGTGTCTTTATATTCTATGAACTCTTTTTCCATTATCATACACCATTAGATTTAATTAAAATTTATTATACATTTCTATTTCATCTCAACATTTATAAATATTAATCTCTTATTAAAAGAAAAACTAGTAATTTAATATGATGTGCGATAGAACGGGAGAATACTAGTTGTCTCTGAGGATCGAATATTGTTTGATCTTGGGATGAAAAATGATGTCCAAGAAAGGCCTACTCCAATGAACATAACAGAGGTACATGGTTTTATTGGTTTCACATGCTATTATCATCATTTTATTCAGAAAATTTCTTGTTTGGCCAATCCAATGATCAAGATTACATGTAAAGGGGTTAAGTTTGTATGGACAATAGAATATGTGGAATGTTTTGAGTAATTGAAGAGGATATTAGTGAATTATATAGACCTGACTCTACCATCAGGGAATGATGGGTTTGTGATCTACAGTGATGTATCAAAGAAAATACATGGTTGTATCCTTATAAGGAATGATAGAGCTATTGCATATGCATCAAGGTAGCTAAAAATTCTTGAACAAAACTATCCTACTCATGGTTGTGTGTCAACAGCTGCAATAGTTTCTATAATGATATGCATAAATTATCTCTATGGAGAAAAATGTGAGACATATGTGGATCCTAAGAGTTTAAAATATATCTTCTCAAAGAAAGAACTCAACATGTGGCAAAGTTGATGGATCAAAATACTCAAGGATTATGATTTTAGCATACACTATCACCCAAGAAAAGAATACAAGGTAGATAATGCATTGAGCCGGAAGGTTCATGGATTTCTCAACAAAACATGGATTAAAAAGGATCATTTGAACATAGATCTAGTGAGGATGGATATGGGAATTATCAATGATGGTGAAACATCACTACTTTTTAAAATGGATTCCCAGCCATATTAATTGTAAAAATTAAATCTTCCTATATCGATGATGATAATCATCAAAAGAAAATTAATGTTGTGAAATATTGTTGTTGGATGACTTCATATGTGATGAAGGAATTATGAAATTTGGGAAGAGTCTATGTGTTCCCTCTCTACCCATGTTGAAAAGGTAGTTATTGGATGATTCTCATAATCCGAATTTCACTCTACATCCTCATAGAACTAAGATGTATAGATATTTTGAGGATGATTTCCAGGGGGATGACATAAAGAGGGAAATTAATGATTATGTATCAAGATGTTTAGTCTGTCAATAAGTAATGGTTGAACATAATCAACCCAAAGGATTCATGCAATATCTAGATATTCCTACATAGAATAACAGATGACATCACCATGGATGTTATCACTAGATTACAGTAAACTCATAGAATTAATGACGTAATATTTGTAATTGTTGATCGAATTATGAAATCTTGTCATTTCATCACTATAATGGGGATTTTTCACTAGAGCTCCTAAAATGACTCTATATCAAAGAAGATGTGAGACTTCATGGGGAACTCTCTCAATTATTTTTGATTGTGACAAACGGTTTAAATAAAAATTATGGAAACGTATTTATAAATATTTGGATACCGAACTTCGATTGAGTACTCCTTGTCACCATCAAATTGACGGGAAATAAGAGAGTACAATCCAAACATTATAAGACATGTTGATATCATGTTCACTTTACTTTCAAGTTATGTGGTATCATTATATACATTTAGTGGAGTTATCCTATAATATTATTTTATATTCAAGTATTAAAATGGAACTATATAAAGCAATGTACAGAAAGCTATTTCATACACCAACATATTGGGATGAAGTTGGAGAAATGAATCTTGTGGGCCCATTGCTTATAGAGGAAACAATAGTGAAGGTAAAGACTATTCAAATCCATATCAAAGCAACTCAAAGCAGGCAAAAGAGCTATGCCAATAATCTAAGGATGGATTTGGAATTTCAAGTGGCAGATTGTATTTTTTTAAAAGTGCCTCTAGGAAAGGGTATTATAATACTTGGGAAGAAATTTAAACTAAGCCGTAGGTATATAGGCCCTTTTAAAATTTTGGAGAGAATTGGTGTTGTTGTATATAATTTGGAATTTCCACCTAGCCTACCTAAAGTAAACAATGTGTTCCAAGTCTAATTGTTTAGAAAGTACATGCCACACCCAACACATGTCTTTACATCTAATGGAATATACTTGTAACCTGAATAATCATTCTGTGAAGTGCCTATCCAGATTCTAGAAACTAAAGAATATGTGTTAAGGAATCGGACGACTCAACTAGTAATGATACTTTTGAGAAATCATAAAATCAAAGAGGTAATATGGGAGCCTGAGGAGCTTAGGTTGAAGACCTAACCAAATATTTTTATGAGATAACATTCGTTGAGTTTCGATGATGAAATTATTGTAAGGAGGGGAGAATGTAACACCCCAAGGTTTTGAAAATAAACATTTAATGCATGAACAACTACATCCCTACAAAATATCATTTATTTATAAACTAGTCATTAAACATATTTTTTCCTCTATAATGTTTTGAATTTAAAAAATGGTCATCTAGAGTTGCGATCAATAAGTTACTTAAATTCTGTTAGATCCAAATTGAGTTTTTGGTGAATAGTAACATGCCCTTATGAATAGTAATATGATCCTTATAAATTTTAATTCATATTATTATTTTAATTTCTTAAGGCTACAAGATAATGACATCTTGATTAATTTTTCAGGGTGATATAAAAATAGGTTTATTTTTAAAAGTGTTAGTTTTTGAATAAAGAATTATTTTATTTAAATATTAATTTAATAATATTAAAAAAATTATTCTAAAAAATGGAGTTCATTTTTTAATTCTACACATCAAAAAATGATTATAGTGAATTTTTGGGATTTTTTTTGAAATTCAAGAAATATTTATGATTAGTGAAATATTCTAAAATATTCTATATACAAATTATAAGTTAAATACACTATTTATGACATCATGGCTAATATAATGTAGTGACCACGACCCCTGAAGCCCGTATTTGGTGCCTAAAACATGGTGTGTAATTTTATCCTATAAAAATGAATATAAAAATTACACATCTCATTCCATTACAGAGGATCATATTAGTTTAGGTTCTGGAAAACCAAAAAAACATATATATTTCATCCAAAATCTTGATAATAATAAGCTTCGTATTGCTTCCATCACATAGGAGTACTCATAGCTAGATAAATATACTAGACCCTATAAAAATAAATTGAAAACATAGGGTGAGCATAAGAATGCCTTGTAAGGGGTTTTAAAAAAAATTAATAAAATACCTTTCATTTTAAAAACAGAAAAACTTTGAAATATTTACAAATAATTTTATTATAAGAAAACTGATATGTTAAAAACATTTTTCAATGGTTAGTTTAAGACATTTTCTGGAAAACCTCTTACACTGGAATTATATGTATTTTCTAAAAAATTATAGTTAAAATTAATATTAGTGTTCTCATACATCTATAAAAATTAATGGATTGATACATAATTAATAAATTGATCAAACCTATTTTTAAAGGCGACATTCAAGGATTTATGTAAAATTTAGCTCACAAATTAACAATTGCACATAATTGTGTAAGTAACAAAGTCATGATACCCTTAACACTTAATATTGAAATTAATGGATCGATAGATGTATCATCAACTTCAATTTCACCATTTTCATTATATAATATTCCATGTGCATTCTTCATTTATGTCATATTCATTAATCGACATTATCATAATATATTCTTAACCAAGAGATATTATTCTATTTGATTAATCCCTTTATTTTTCATATACTAATACATAATGAGGAGATTTATAATTCTAGACTTTGTCAAGGTATTTTTCCAAGACCATACATTATCATTCTATCAAGGCCTCATGCCAAGACCATATCGGTAAAAACCCAACAAAATTAATCTCATGATACTTAACTTTAACCAATTAATTGGAGCGTTATATAATTATAGGCACACCAATCACATCGTATCATTCATATTTCACTATATAATTCTGAGTGCACCCATCAAATATTTTAATTCTAATACATTCCTCATATGTCTTAGAATGGTCTTATATTAATATTGTCCCACACTATAATGTAAATTTACATTCATATCCCATAATATTGTTTATATATACTCATAACTGAAATAAATTATGTGAAAAATGTAAAAGAGACAAGATTTTTTAGTTTTGTGTAATGGTTGCATCAGATTAAATAGTGACATGTACAAACTAAAAAGTCATAATTTTTTACATGTGATAATTACTAGTGCACATTAAATAATGGGATACCACATAAAATAATAAATCTTGCATTAAAACCCTTTCACATGAAAGTGAACTTTTTTCATATCACAATTTACATGTTTTTGACTTTGTGATACTTGTTATTCTTGATTGAACCATTCACTATTAATTGAAATAAAAAATAGATTAAAACATAAACATAAATAATTAAATGCATTCCTTATGGAAATTTGGAATACAAATTATGGATGTATAATAATTATTTCATGTGAAGTATTTGTGCATAAAAAGAAAATGTAATTAAACACATGTGCTTATGCATGTTCGTATATTTATTCTTAAATATGAGAACAAATAAAAACTTACTAATATATCTAATACCATTAAAAAACATAAGGATTTAATATTTAAATACATATATGTATATATGTGGGTTTTAAAATTACATAAAAACCTATATATACACAAAGTGTATGATTGGGATTTGCACAACCCATTAAAAGGTTTAATAAATCCTTATCAATGTTTTACAATTTGATAACTTAATTTGATCAATAAAATAGTTTTCCTGCAAACCCAATTTGGATTTTAATTAAATCCTATATTTATATATATAGACATATATATATATATATATATGCATACATGTTTATATGTTGAAATTAAATAATAAAAAGGTGAATACTTACATGATTTATATGAAATCGAAGACATTATTTCAGAACATATCTTCAGCATTCGAAAACTATAAAAACTAAATAGGTTTATTTAACAAATAACCGTATATACATAAGTTATAAACAATGTTTTTCATATGAAAAAACAAACGAACATAATCCCTATATTAAAAACATCATTTTTAAAAAAAAATATGATCATCAACTAAAATCATAAAACCTGAAATGGTTTTGTTTCGTATATCAGAATATATATATATATATATATATATATTACATGAACACAAAATACGATTAACCATTACAAAAGATATTAACCATAAAACATTAGTTTAATAGTGATAATAATTCTTAAAAATCTCAATAATGTGTTTGGATTGGAAGACAAATAAAATTGTATATCAATATATATAATCATTGAAAACACAACAATAGACAAAATAAGGTTTTCATGTTGAAGTCGAAGAAAACATTACTCCCTTAAAAGAGTTTTTCACTATCAATAACACTAATAAACACATTTAGAAAAACATGTTATTATTTTGAGAAGAAACATTATATATATATATAAATGTAAAAACACAATGATACAAATAAGATTTTTTCCTGCTAAAAGAGAATCGAATTAATCCCATACATGTCATTGAGGAGGAAAATGAACTCAGAAGTAGGAATTTGAATGGTAGAGGTAGATAAATTTGGTAAGGTTACAAGTTCATTTTAGGGTTTATATAGATTGTATATATATATATATTAAACATAAAGAATCATACATAAATTAAAAACCAAGTCCACATAAAATTGACTAAATCAAAATAGGTCTAATACTCTAATTAAAATAAATCCTAATCTAATAGGGTATTAAATTATTATATATATATATAAAGTTGGGGAAGCTTAAAAAAGGATCAAATAAAACAATAAAAAAGATACCAAAAGAGGCTTATGGGTATAAATTTAAGGATGGTCCGAAGAGTGGTGGAAGATCATGGGAGAAGAAATGAAGAGGATGGGGAAAATTGTGGGTCATTCCAATAGTTTGGAGAAAAGAAGAAGAAGAAGGGAGTATAAGACACAAGAAAAGAGCAGACATTCCAAATCAAATTAGGTTTTATTGGATGGATATATATGTTTCTGGGATTTAAAAATGGATGGGTGGCTGCACTCTATCCAGTGATCAATCGGACAGCTATGGGAAAATCCTAGAGTTTTAAAATGGATGAATGGTAGAGATCACACTATAGATCTGATCGAACAGTTGTGGTGATACCACAGTTTTATAAATGGTTGAGGGGTCATGATTAACCATGTCGGTGATCAGAATATCTTGAGAAAATTCAGCGTTAATCTGTGGCTGTGGAGTTTCGAACTTGGGCACAGATCGTGTGGTCCATATCTTGCACTGTGAGATCAGAAGATGGAGATTCAATCTCTGATGAGAAAACCCATCCCACATCGAAATTATAGGGTTTTTGGGATATCTTTATAAGCCTTGAGCTCCCATCCATCACTCAATTGGTTCTCTTCCCCCTACCTAGTACCGCCTGGTACCGGTTCTCCCTACAGTCGTTCTCGGCACCCACTCCCTTCTGCAGTGACACCTTGCATGGTTGCACTCTAACCTTAGGCCCTCCATGCATCCATGTAGCGTGAATACCCTCATAGGCTTGTATGTGCTAGTTGAGGGGTCCAGGATCGACTGTCAACTACTCAGGAGTGGTGTGAGCCACCTCCCTCAACTAGCTAGAAGTCTATCCCAAGGGTATTAATATTTTTATAAACCCTTTAAATAAACTTTTATAATTAAAATTAATAATATCTAAAACAAAAAAGTGGTAAAAAAGTTTTCAATATTTAATTTAATTGAAATAATAACATCATTAATATTATTAGTCTAAAACTTGATTTCAACTTCATTTTAAAAGTTGGAGCCTTAAATATATACAAACAAACATATAAATTGTACAACATAATTACATAAAAAATTATAATTATTTAATAATAAGTGTATTTAGAAAACATGTTATCAAATTCAAAGTTAATGTTTTTTTCTCAAAAAAATATGTATACTTCTATTTGAATTAATTGAAGTAAACATAGGTACGTTTTTTGGGATTTCATTGAAACACTATAGTCTAAATTTAAAATTAATTTTTAGCTCCAAAGAATCATAACTTAAAATTCTAAAAATAAGTTTAATTAATACATTTTCAATGATATAACTGTAATGAATTTTTAAAACATTAATATTTTTTAATACACTTAAATACTTAGAATTTATAAAACAATAAAAATTATTAAAAATACCCAACGGTTATTAAATTTTATGATCGTTACAATAACCAACGGTCACCTAAGGATCACAATGGCTTCCAACAGTCACAAAATCATTATAAAAATAAGTTTAATGTATGCAAAATTTAGAACAACTCAGTGAATATGGTGATTTATATACCCTTGATGCTTATTATGGTGGTCATATCACCTTCCATAATGTTCTTTATTGTGATAGACCCGAAGGACTCTAAATATTTTCTCGGTCGGTTTATGATTCATAGGGGTAACATGGTGTATCTGATAGGTCTATTAGTAGGCATTCTAAGTTAGTGATGTTATTTTGGCCTTATGGGTAGTTTCTTGTTTTAAAAGGAACGTTCAAAATGCTTCTCGAATTACAATCCCGACTCAAGAGAATTTATCAAATTATTACATATTTACAATGGAACTCTATAATATATATTTAGAAACCATTGTATTAATAAAATTTATATTTTTATTCTAAAAATACTATCTTACTTCACTTATGGTTTTATACAAATATTTTTCCAATATAACTCTTCTATTCAAAGTAAACGAGTACCTGTCTCAAGAATTACTCGATGATTTTATAAGAGTGTATTCATCTATTTCAACACTATTCTTTATTATTATATATTATTGGGATTAATATTTTATTATATAATCTACCTTATTTAATTTAATGTTTTATAATCAGTTTTACTATGGATGTTCTATCTTAAAACTATTCACGAATTTACTCTGAATGGTTAGTGTTTATGATTAATCATCGGGGAAAGTTCTTTACATTTCATATATTATTATCAATGAGAATTTATATGTTGTTTATGATTATCCCCAATCATTTGAAGAATGAATTGAACTTATTATGTGTCAGGTGGGGCCCCTTATATTCCCTCATAGGATTGGTATGTCTCATGTGATAAACTATGGTCTTGGCACGAGGCCTTGACAAAATCATTACTTATGGTCATGGCACGAGGACTTGACTATATGGTTATGATGTCTCACATTATGAATTCACTAATATGAAAATAGTAATGAGGGTTCAAGTGGTTATTTTACTTGTAGAATACCCCTAATTATGTTTTATTATGGAATTATTTATTCATCATTTATTTCTGCCATAATTTTCTCAAGTTTATTATTAAAGGCGTGTGTTTTTAGTTATTCACAATTCATAATGTTTATGTTTATTATATCTTCCATTGTATTTATTACCCTTCCTGAGCATTGGATCTCACCCCTTTCATATATTACATTTTCCTGGGAAACAAAGAGGTATATTATGAATGTCATGAAGAAATAACCTAGGAATTATGGATGTTGTCAAATGAGTTTCTATGTTGTATTTATTTTCAAGTTGTAATGTTGAACTTATGTTTTTATCTTATTTACAAAGCTACTAAACAACTTGGTCCTTTGGGATGAATATTCCTTGTTCATATGCCAATGTAATAAAGTAAGACGCTATATATATGGATTTCTGGTCGGGTCCTTATAGTAAATATTAATAATTTAAAGATCGTTACTAAAAATAGTTGTAATAAATAAAAATCTGTGGAAATTAGTAAAATTAGTAGTAATTATTATAAATTGGGGTAAATGAGTGTAAATAAGAATTAATTAGTATAAAATTTTAATAATTATTAAATTTTGGGGTAATTAATAGAACATAGTAATAATTAGTATAAATTAGAAGAAATTGTTAGAAATTTACGTAAATTATTACAATTTGTCGGGAATTAGAACGAAATAGTGGTAACATAACAACCCAATATTAGAATAAATAAACATTAAATCACTTTTTGAAAAACATAAAACATTAATAAACAAATTCCCAAAGGCCATATTAGTCTAGTTTCATTGGAAACATGGAAACCTGAACAATGGTACATAAGTGAGCAACATTATCTCCAAATATGATCTTCCTAACTATCACCCTTCATAGAAAAATTAAATATAATACATATATTCATAACATAGGGGAGAGTAAACATAAAAATTGGTGATATAATATTCTTAATAAGGGTAAACAAGAGATATATGTAAACATAATCATGAATATAAGGGTATGAGAATAGGATCATGAAAATACAAGATCATACCCTTCAAATAAAAGATCATAATCAAGAATCATGGAATAAAGATAGGAAGTTCATGAGACATGAATAATTAGTAAATAAGGAACATTATCTATGAAAGGATAATAAAATATATTACATGGAATTTTGGAAGACATAAAAACATATAGATTTTTTTCCATAGTAGTCAAGGAATTTCTTCTAAGGCCATATCAGTAGTATGAGTTCACTCCCCATTATTTCTTAATAGTCATTGTTAACTCACATGGTCATCTTAGTAGTATGATTTCTCTCCCCATACCATCTTGGTATTCATATTTAACTCTTAGGGACATATTAGTATTCAAGGTTCACTCCCAAGACCATCTTAGTCTATCTCATGAGATATAAATATTTACCCATTGCATTAATGGGAGATATAGGCCCCACCATTCACATTATAACTAATTCATACATGTGGAAAAAGATAATAAATAATTCATCATATCAAAACCCATAAAAAGAGATCATATCATACCCACATGATAGGAAATGGGTATCAATAAAATTTAATCATATCATTACAAATTAAAAATACATAAGTTTCATAGTAATTTTATCCTAGAATAACAAATTAAAGGATTTCATTTTCATAAGAATTTATCATTGTATAAACTCTTGAAGAGAAAAAGGATTCATAAGAATATAACCCCTGGAAGAGAAATGGGTTTCATAAAAATTTAGACCTTTGAAGAGGAATGGGTTTCATAAACCTATAACACATAGAATAAGAATGGGTTTCATAACCATATAACCCACGGAATAGGAATGTTTCTTCATTAACATCATGCCAAAAAAATAAAAATTATTCATATAAAGGGTATGAATGGAGCCATTGGATCGTTTCCTAGAATGGAATCAAAAACATCAACGGATTTCATATTTTATGGAAAATAATTTTGAGATATCTTTCAAAAATATTTCTTAGGGAAAATATCCTTTATTTTTCCAAAAATTCATTCTAAAACATAAAATCTTTTGAAAGCAATTTTCTTTTAGAATACATTAAAAACAAAGAAAGAAGGCTTGAAATCATTTTTAAAACCATTTCTATGAAAAATTATAAAGGAAACTTGAAAAAAACATTTTCCTTGAAAACATATAATATAAGCAATAAAAAATTTTAGAATAAATTTTTATTTGAAAACACATTAAAAACTCATAAAGAAATCTAGAAACATATTTTAATTAATTTCACATAAAAACATATAAAATAATATTGAAAATTTTTTCAAACTTTTTTTACTTTAAATCATATGAAATAATCTTTAAAATGTTTTGAAAACCATTTTCTTTGAAAACATATTAATAAATCACGAAAGTTTTTTTGAAAATAACTTATTTGAAAACCATTTTTAAAAAATATTTTCCAGAATATTAGGAAAAAAATTATATCATTTTTTTTAATATTGTAAATGAAGATTTAATTGAATGATGGTCCTAATGAAATGTAAATTTTTATATTCCAGACACTCCTTTTGCACCATAAAATGTTTTGAAAACTCCGTCAACCTGAAAGAAACAATAAAATTACTTTTGAAAAAACATGTTTTTTATAAAAAATAAAACATCATTAAAAAATTAATTTAAATATAGTAGGATAATTGTATAATATATTTGCAAATTTTTAGAAAATATGGTTTTAATGAAACACATATTTCTGACTAAAGAGATAGGTGATATTATAATTTAATAATAACACTTTCTCGATCATCTTATGTACCAAAGAGTATAAAAATTGTAAAATTAATTTAATATAACATGAATAACCATATGGTTAGAAAAACAAACAGATTTATTGATATTTAGATGATAATATTTCATTAATGAAAGAATAATCATAAACAATCTTGATAGATAATGAGATTGTTTCAATGAACTCTTTCTACTTGGTTACTTTTAATCAAACAACCTACATAAGAAAAAGAAATTACATGAAACTTAAAATATCATAAGAATAAGTATATTATGGAAATATCATGTAAAAGAGGTTTACATAAACCTATTAAAATAATTTAGGTGCATAACAAGATTTTTGTCTCATTGAAGGAAAATTGAGACAAACATGTCTTTCTGATTTGGTAACTTCTGAAACATTACCCCAAGGATGAAAGATCATAGAATGGATATGTAAATATATATAAATTTAATAATAAGATTAATATAATATATTCATGGTACATATTCACCCCACAAAAAATAAAATAGTGGTGAACATGGAATGTATCTCACAAATATAAAAAGTTTGATGAAATTCCCTTACCTTTTGTCTTGACACTCATCGCCCTCATTCACACCACTTGTATAATAAATGTAAGTTTATTAAAAATATTTTTTAAATCCATATTATAATATCTAATACTATATATTATTTTATTAATAATTTATATTACCCACTTATTAGAAATTCTAGGTTAAGGTTACGCTTTGGTTAAGATCTTCTTGGATTTTCACATTTGTCTTAATTTGTTATATATTTGGTCCTTATACTTGTATCATGATTTCCATAATTCAAAAAAGATATAAAAATAATATATTTTTAGTAAATTTGTATTATAGTAATCTATTGAACACTTAATTATGATATGGAATACAATGTTCGTGGATATGGAAGGTCGTACGTACGAATGAACGTTGTTTCTGTTTTATTATCATATTGAAAGGAAGAATGAAAATGACATATATATATATATATGTGTGTGTGTGTGTGTATATATCATTATTCTAGTGGTATATTTATGTCTTATATATCATATATTCTCACTAATCCCATCTGTAATACATTCCATGTATACTGTGATTGAATCACATCGCTTTGAGGAGGCATTAGTCCACACATCCATGAATAACATTATCACCATTTCAGTATTTCAAAGGGTAATAAAAAATGGTATATATTATATTTATAGAAAGATAATATTGTCATTAATATATTATTTTTTTATGTCCCATATATTTTATTTAAACCATCCTTTATACATTCCTTGTATTTTTTGATCGGATCACATTTCTTTTAGGAGGAGGTAGCCCACACTTCCACAACCGATGTTATCGTGTTTACACATAATGGAAAGAATAAAGGAATGTTTTATAAACTAATTAAATAATCATAAATAAATTTTTTATATATATATATATTTCATATATAACATATATATATATATATATAGGTTTCCTGTTATATTTTCCATCCTTGAAAGGAAAAATGAACAATCATTATTTTGTGAAGCGGCAGTTCATCATACACGAACTATAATTTCATTACCCATTTTATGGAAGTGTGTGTAACCATAGTTCAAAACCACAATATGAAAACATATTAGTATAATTTGGATATTTTTTATTTATATAATAATGAAATAAGGTTATTTTACTGGGTGGAGAAAGAAAATAAAATAAAGGGGCAGAGGAAAGATGTTACCTCTTCTTTGGGTAACTCTATTTGGT
This sequence comes from Viscum album, assembly GCA_963277665.1. Lineage (NCBI taxonomy): Eukaryota > Viridiplantae > Streptophyta > Magnoliopsida > Santalales > Viscaceae > Viscum > Viscum album. Next base: position 403,925,351 of record OY728129.1, on the reverse strand, counting down.
TTGCACCAATGAGATTCCATGGATGGATTTCACCAAAAAGAGACTATTAAATGATTAAGGGGGGATGTTTGAAATTTAATTATGTATAAATAATCCAAATTTATGTGTCATGAGAGGTGTGAGAATGTGGTAGGAGGGGAGGCATTTTATAGTGGAGGAGGAGTGGTACTCTGGTAAAATTTTGGAAATGTGAATTCCCACCAACATTTTTTTATATCCAGTGGATCCATTAACAGTAAAAAGTATATAAAATGGATGATAGGGTATAAATATATCCATCCAATCGATTTTGGGAAATTTTCAGGGTCATATTAGGCCTTAAGATTATATTTTAGTCCCTTGTTATGCATAATTTCATCTTAATCGTTGTGATTAATTTAAATTACCTTCAATAATATTTATTGTCAAAAAATAATATTATATTATTTTAAATTATAAATTATGATGATTTGAAATATGTAATCTATTTTTAAAAATTTTAGTAACAGAAGTGGCATAAATTAATATAATATTAATCCCACGGACATGATGATAAAGTTGGTTTTTAAAGTAAAAAAGTTTCAAAAGTTTAATATGTTTTTATAACAAATTTCAATGTAAAATTGATTAAAAATACCTAAGTTGGATAATTTGATAATAATTTTATCTAATGAAAACTTAAAATAATTTTCAAATATAATTTATCCTTATAAATAAATTATATGAAAATTTATTTTTCAGTTTAATTTTATATTTTTCAGTATTCATTAAAAAGTGAAACATTATAAAAAAACTCCCAAACCTAATTTTTAGGTTTCAATTTAAAAACTGAATTTTATTTAGACATATAATTTTTATAAATGTTCCAAATTTTATACATTAAATAGGTTCTCCCTCAAAAGTTGGTAAAATTTTCTTAATATAAATATAGGTTTTTATGTGTAATATTGGGTTAGTTCATGTATTATGCCTAAATAATCTATTAGATTTATGTAAAAAAATATATGATTAAATTTAATATATATATATATATTACATTAATATCACTTAATAATTTAAAATGATTTTACTTATAATGATAAAAAAAACTTTGTGATTATAAAAATAGTTTTCAATAAAAATGTTCCCTTTATGTTCAACTTGTTCTTATATTCATTATAACTACTGAATTTTTTTATACTTGTGTAAACCATAAATTTTCATATGTTATTTAATAATATTCATAATCTATAACTTAACATCTATTTTAAGTCTGAATGTATTAAATAATAATATTTTAATAGTATATTTTTATTTAGTAAAACATCGTCTTGCATGTTACGCAAGCCCTTGATGAATATCAGTTTAGCATTTAACATAAGATAACCGTAGTGTTTCGGGGAGAGAAACAAAAACTTTATTATGCATGTAGTGCATGATTAACTTTTTATTGTGCCAGCCAAAGATAGTGCTTTAATATAATAAATGATATATTCAGTGTTGTGTGAACTAAAAAAATCCATGATATTAAATTAATTTAAAAAAGAAATTACAAAATATCATGGTGTTACAGATAATTAGTAAAAACTATCGGTAATATTCCGAATTAGCTAAAAATTAGCAGAAATGAACAAAAATTATTAAAAAAAATTTAAAATATAATTAAACTAGTGAAAATTAGTGGAAATGATGTTAGTTGGTTAAGATTAGCGAAAATGAGTGGTAATTTGTAATAATAACCAATAACGAGTGGAAATTAGTAAATATAACAGGTAATGAGCGGTAATTAGTTGAAAATACCAGTAATGGGTGGTAGTTATTAATAATTAGTTGTAATGAGTTCGAATTATTAAAAAAATGTGAAAATGAGCATCCATTAGCTAAAATTAGCAGAAATGAGATTTAATTAGATAAAATATGCATAAATGACTAGTAATTAGTAAAACATACTGATAAAGAGCATTAATTAGTGAAAATTTCTAATAATGACTAGTAATAATTAAAATATACTGAGAATGAGTGGAAATTATTATAAATATGTGGTAATAATAATTAATTATTAATAATTAGGGAGAAATAGTGTTAATGCGTTAAAATTAATGGGTTTGAGCATTAATTAGTAAACATTAGCAAGAATGAGCATTAAATAGGAAAAATTAGTATATATGATTGGTAATTATTAGAATTTATCATTAATAATAGGTAATTTAAAAAAAAAATTGGTTATGGGTGGTAATTGGTAAACAAATATGAGAAATGAGTTGTAATTAGTAAAAACTATCATCAATGAGTGGTAATTAATAAAAAATTATTTTAATGATTGATAATTAGAAAAAAAAAATCATTGAAGAGTATTTATTAAAAATTACAATAAATGAGTGGTATTTACTAAAAATTACAATCAATGATTGGTATTTAGTAAAACAAATATAAAAAATGAGATGTAATTAATAAAACATGCCAGTAACTAGTGGAAATTAGTAAAAATTACCGTTAATAAGTGGTATTTAATAAAAAACCACTAGTGAGTAGAAATTAGAAAAATATAATTGTAATGAGTGGTATTTAGTAAAAAGTGCTGGTAATGAGTAGTATTTATTAAAAATTACTTGTAATGAGTGGTATGTAGTAAAAAATTACAATAATGAGAGTTAATTAGAAATCTTTATCGGTAATGAGTGGTATTTAGTAAAAAAATACCGATAATGAGCGGTGGTTAGTAAAAACTATCAAGAATGAGTATTCATTACTAAAGAATAATGGTAATGAGTGGTATTTAGTAACAAATACTCGTAATGAGTTGTAATTAGTAAAAAATATTGATAATGAGGGGTACTAAGTAAAAAAATACTGATAATGAGTAGTAATTAGTAAAAATGCCATTAATTTGTGGTAATTAGTAAATAATATTCATAATGTGTAGTAATTAGTAAAAATACAAATAATGGGCGGAATTTAGTAAACAAAGTAAGTTATGAGAGGTATTTAATAAAAAATATATATAATTAATGGTAATTAATAAAAATACTTGTAATGAGTGGTATTTGGGAAATACTACCACTAATGAGAGGTATTTAGTACAATTACCAATAATGAGTTGTATTTAGTAAAAATTACCACATGTTACAATAATTAACCATAATAAGTAATAGAAGGTTGAACATGGGGAATTAGGAAACCATGGAGTAGATGGGATGAAGTTAATGACATAGTGAAAGAAATTTTGTGTCGATATTATTTCTCTCTATTGTCACATTTATCCCTTATGCTCTATGAATACCTTTAGGGAAGTATTGAGTGGAGGGGATGAATTTACTGACTGAGTGAACTAATTATAGATCCCCTTTGTTTAGACCATTTCAAGGAGAGATAGTCATGGGTTAACTTGCAGATTTACCCATGGGTATCTCTCCTCCAAATAGTCTAAATACAAGGGAACTAAAATTCATTCACTCTATCTTTTCCTGTATCCCCTCTACTCTAGAAATACCCCATTCCCCATGGTTTTACTTCTATGTCCCTAAATTATAATTAATTTTAATTTGAAAAAACTCATTCTTAACTAAAAAAATAAGCAGTAATTTATGGAATTAGATAAATTAATCTATAATTATATAGAATCAACAATATAGACATGAAATTTTAAAAATTTTAAATTTTACTTTTTTTGGATAGTCTCTTATTATTATTATATTATTTATAACCAATATTTTTATATTATAGTTTTCCTAAAAAAATGGAACAATGAAGTAGACAATAGTATTTTTCACAAGTTCTTCGTTGGATAAATCATCATATCAATCCAAATGATTTGAGAATAAATCATTTATATATTGATGCTGTTGAATAAATTTTATAATTTTCATCATCTAAACCAAAAGCCTTTTTATATGGGGAAATTGCGATTCCATGCATGAAATGTGATATGGGGATATTTGAACCATTTTACAATGATGGGGGTCAATTATTGACTTTTTATTTTTAGAAAGATTATGTTTCTTAGTATCAACATAGTGGAAAAATATTCAGAGATGATAATAATAATTTTATTCCATATCCATCATTGTTTCAAAAATTAGTACATAATGTTTCCAGTCTATATTTTCAATAAATAAAAAATGAAGTTTATATTGATTTAACCCTTATGTTAAAACCATCTCAATCTTATGAGTCGCCAAATCCAGTTTAAGATAGATTATTTCCAGGTTGTAAGAGAATCAAATTTGAAGTGATGAAAAACATTTTTGATAATAAATCAAATAATGGAATATCAAATAGATATTTTGATAAGATATTCTCTTTGGTTAAATCATTGTTACCTAAATGAAATGTGGTTACTAATAGTTTATATGAGGCAGAAGGACTAATTTGTTATTTGGGTATAGCTTATCAGAAGATTCATGGATTTTTAAATGATTTCTTCTTATATAATGGTAAAAATGAATAGTTAATTAGTATTCCTACATATAGTAAATCAAGGAATAATAAGAATCTACAAGGGAAATCTATATTTTTTCTCGTTAAACTGTTGAGGTACTTCCCATATACACCCATATTAAAGTGTTTATTTTTAGCTTAGAACACAATTTAATTGATATCATGGCTCAAATATAATAATTCAACCAATATGATTTTACATCATCTCAATAATAGTTATTCAAAAAAACATTTTGACCATATACATCTTTATTTCTCTTATGAATTCCGTAAATTATCCTTGGGTATTTCAACTAATGGTTTATGACTAATTGGTTCGTACAGTAGTCAATACTCTTGTTCACCTATCTTCAGAACTCTATACAACATACCTCCTTGGTTATTTTTAAATGAAATTGATATATTTTAATCATTATTATTTCAATGAAATCCAAAAATAAATATGAATGTTTACTTGAAGCCATTGATTGGTGAGTTAAATATATTATTGAGTAATGGTATCCGTACAAATGATTTTATTACAAAACCTAATTTCCTAATGAATGTTTCATTAATATTGACAATTAATGACTTCACAGCATCTGGAATCTAATCTGGTAGATTACACAAGTTCCAAAATCATTTCCATAATTTATCAGTGATAGAAAATAATTTATGCTCATTAATGGGATAAAACCTTTTTTTCGACTCTCATAGCAAATATCATCATATAGATCATCCTTTATGGAGGAATTTAAATCATTTCGAAAAATATAGAATTTAAAGATAATGAATCCAGTAATGATCTCAGGTATTATTTAAAATCTATTATCTCTTTATTACCTCTCACAACCTTTGAACAGACTATAAAACAACAAAAAATAAATGGTATTGGGAAAGATCACAATTGGATTAAATGATGTATTTTTTTGGATCTCCCAAACTAGTCTAATTTTTTTGTCTGTTACATGTTATATGTCATGCATATTGAGAATAATTATTTTTATAATATATTTTTCATAGATTTGGACATACCTAGTATGACCAAACATAATGAAAAGGCATGATTATATGTTTATGAAATTTAAAGGTGACTAGAACATGAGTTGTTAGAAAATTATAGATCACAGAAGTTAATGAAGCTATCAATGAATTATACATTTTCAAAAAAAAATTATTTTTCATTATATTCTATTTTTTAGGATACCATATTATTATGATGCCAATTTGTATATGTGTGTGAGAAAAACTCATATTACCATATTAAAAACATTTATTGTCATGTTTTATTGGAAGAAATTATACCAATTGGATTTATAGGTTTGTTGAATTACTTTATTTTGGAAAAAATAACAAAAATATAATAGTTTTTATGAGACATTTTTGTAGTAAAAATAGACTACGACTCACTTAATATATTATAAGAATATGGTTTCTTAATTTTATAAAATCTAGGAAGGAAATTCACTACCATATTTCATGGATTCACTAGAACATTTGATATTACATTTTCTATATAATGAAAAATATAGAGGTCCAGTATAGTTCTGATTGATATAACCATGTGAAATATCCATGAAATAATTGATGAAAATTGTACATAACAATGTAAAATGAGAAGGGTCAATAATAAAATGTTTTTTATATAAGGAAATTTATTTTAATTCCTCCTATTATTTCCAACATGGATATCATTGAAAACATAATTGAATGGGCCATAATGAAGGAAATTTTTATGATTCACTGATCATTAAATATTCAATTTTTTATCATTCTAAACCTATATTTTGTGGAGTTTATGAATGATTAATTTTAGATGATAAAAATCATAAGCATCGTATATATGTTCTTCTCAAATGTAATGAAATAACATGTTTATTATAGTGAGTGATACTATCACCAATTATTTAATTTTTTAAAGAAAATCAATATTATTTTATTTTTAGATTATATGATGATCCTATGAAGAAACATATTTAACACATTACAACATCTACCTTTTAAAAACATTATCATCATAATTTATCCTACTTATTTCAAAGAATGGTAAAATAAACTTTTTATTGTATAACATATGAAATCAATTTATTATTTTTTATTACTTATAATTTGTTTTTGTATTTTTTAGGTATCCTAAAATGCTGATAAAATTGACCAGTATCATAAGTAAAGAACCATGAAAAAAAGAATTAACTAAACCACTTATGATTATAGTTTACATGTATTGAATCTTCATCCAACCAAATGAATTACTATCATTCTAAGAACCTAAACCTAGTATGCCCAATTAATTCTCCCTCATTTATTTCATCCCATCGAACCTTATTGCGCATGACCTTAAACTATTTTCATTCTAAAATTACTTCCATGTTAATTTAATAGAATCATACTTTTTAAAAGTCAATTCCAATTCATGAAAAATTATTATTCACAAATCAAATCCTTGTATTTTAGAAACCCCATGTTTTTATTTACATTAATAGTTCACATTTTCTTAATAATATTAATCAAAATAAACAATTATTTTATCAAATAAACATCACCTAATTATTTTATTAAAAAACTATTTAAAATCATTAAATTTAAATTTATATAAATCTAAATTCATGGACATTCATCCAACTAAGGATGTAATGGGATCCACCTACCATCGATGTGTTCAATTAAAATCCCATAAGTTCCCAATATGGTAACCATAATGGAATGATCTACTGAGTCTTATATTAATAATTTTTATATAAAATATATGTTTCAAACTAAATGTAAACAAATTATCATCTTATTAATATTATAATCACATGTTAATAATTTTCTTGACTATAATAAAAAATTTAATAAATAAAATAATTTTGAAATAACACCCATACGATGCTCAATATTAGAGTATGTAACCTCTAATTAGATACATGAACCACATTTAATTTTGAACTACCTCATTTAATTTTGAACAACCCCATTCCAGAATTCATAAATCCATATATACTCATTTTAGATAAATAAATATGAGAATGTTTTTTTAAGGATTAAGGATTAATTAATTTATAAATTAATCAGTTCCCTATGATGAGGAACTACCATAAAACCAATATGAATCATTTTTTTCGGTTATATTATACTTAATGGTATACATATTTCATATGGTATGGAATCCGAGTAACTAAGTTATATTTTATACCTTGGTAAGGAATATTTTAAGGGATGACATAAAAAATCATGCCATTTCAATAAACATGTCCTAGTGTATGATGTAGCCATATCAAAATATAGTGATATTAGTAAATCATTTAGGATGATTAATATTGAAATTGGATATTAAATGTTAATATATTTGTCTTATTCCATGTTTTATATCACTGATTATCTATGATTTATGTGATTAATTATATGGGAGAATAACAAAATTTTAAATTTTAAATTTTCATTCAATAGTTACAAATGTTTTATAACCTCAAAGAATTACTTAATCATTGTGAAATATTCATGGAAATTACATTAATGTTCAATGATAATTCTCCTGGACTATATAGAGATTTTTATTCTTCAAAATGAATGGTGGACTTCATATTGATACTCCCCATTTGACTATCTCTTATTATTATTAATTCAACATCTATAGTGGAAGAGATATTACCTAAATCCATTTTTCATAAGATGTAATTATACTAATCATATTTCATGATTAATTTATACCATAACTAATGGAATTATATTGTATTCCACTCATCATCGTCACCATTATTTATTTAATCTAATATTTTAGAGAATAAACACTAGAGAAAAATAGACAAAGAAAGGTCTTGGGTGGCCTGAAATAGTGGAGACAAAGATAATCCCCTCAAATATGGTTTTCCCCCTCATGCATCAAAAATTTTGATCTTGGGAAATAGGTTACCATATATCCTTGGTTTTCAATACTTACAAGGTGATCCAACACTTTTTTTCCCTTGTACCATGTTTTAAGGACAGGAATTTTACTATTGAGTAGTCCTTTGAACATTCTTATAACATAAGAGATCGACCATGATATATTACATGTCCCCGAAGAGAATTTTCTCGAATGATAGAGTCTATTTCCACTAATACTTATTCTATATTCCTTTGACAACATAAGAATAGCAGAGTGAGCATAGCCTGGTATTTTTTCCTAGATGGTGTTACAGCTACTAGAATGTTATATAAACACCATATTAACATATCCCTTTGGGTATCTGACTACACCCCCTCCCCTCTTGTCATTCATGATTCAAGAACCATCTATGATTTGTTTTAATACTGATAGGGGTGGACACCATCAAACCTAGTTCCCCATGAACTTTTTACTAATGGATATTTTGGGAGGGTTTCTCACATATTGTGGTCTCAAAATTGGATTTTCACTGTAGTTCATAAAATGTATTACCATGTCGAGAAATAGGTTCTTTGTTTGGATAATCATAGATTTCCACGTTGGAAAAACCTCCCCGTATTGAGACATATTACTTGATTTCCAAACACAATAGAATCTATAGACCATAAAAATATCTCATTCATTCCTTTCCAGGAATGTAGTGCCTACACCACAAAACCATCATTCTAGGAAAGGTGAAAATTTAAACTTTTGATAAGAGAATGAAATAAAATCACTAAATGAGGTCAAAATTTCATGTGCTCGATCTCCTTCCGAAAAATATGTGGTTTGATAAATCTTCCTAATAATCATTTCATAACAGACACTTAGAATATAGGTAGGTAGAATTTCATTTGATGTTGTACTCAATAGAAATTTCATGGTTCCTTATTCCCCAAATAAAGAAATTTCACTTATTAATAATCACAATGCACCACAATGCCTCTCTCCAGATATCAATTTGATTCTGGGTGATCAAATCCCTTCAAAACTCCCTTATGGAAAAGGACCATGAATTGGAGTCTATAAAGATAAACCTATCTGGTTATGTGTTCATGTCAATAATATAAAAATATTCTTGCTAGTTATGATCATGGATAGCATTTATGAACATCGGGTACATGATAGCCTCTCCAATGGTGACTCGAAGAGTTGGGAATCTATGTAAACAGATCTGTGACCCAGCCTAGTTTTTGTGCCAAAATATAACATCCCTTTTCCCTATAATCCATTAGGTGATATTTTTCAGAGGCGATATTTGAATAAAAATCATGGGCTATAAAAGAGAGTAGTGTCATCTTGAAACCTCTTCACACCCTTTGAATTTAGTATCCACGGCCTTACCCCATAGGGTTCTCCCTTTTATGACTTAAAATTCAAAATTACTATGCATCTAATAGAGGGTTTCATAGAGATTTCTCAAGTTGATACCCCCTTCAGGGATTGGAATTTCCATTCTATCCTAGGATACCCAATGTTTTTACCCTCCAAGATAAAATCTCAACAAATCCATCCAATATCCTATCAATATTAGATATAAAAGTTTTAGGAAAGATAACAGATGAGAGTGCATGTATCGTTATGGATGAGAGAACCCTGTTATCCAACACGATACTACCTCCAAATGATAAATAATATTTTTTATGTTTCAAGACATGGAATTTGATCATTCTTACAATGTGATCATAATGATGAATACATATCCTACCTAATTACATGGGGGAACCAAGTCACTCCATTGGAAAGAATCCTATCTACATGAATTGAATATTATACAAGTAAGTAACCCATCTATCAGAGTATCATTTGATATTTAGATTCCACGTTTTGTCCGGTTGATTATTTTTCTGCTCCAATGACAATAATCTTCAATAACCATGCTGATTATTTATATTGATATCTTTATATCATTAATGAATATAATCATCTCATATGAAAACATAATGTGGGAGATAAAGTGGGTACTCAACGTACATCGACCATAAATAATATACCCTTAAGAATGCTTCTTGTAATAAGGTGGATAAGAACATCTTAGGAGGGGATGAAGATACTCAGGGATAAATTATCATCCTATCTCAACCCATGGGTTTCCTTGAAGAAGTCATGATTCAATTACTTAAAATATACCACCTAAAATGATGAAATAATGAAACTTAAAATTAAATCAGAGGCCCATAAAGAGGATCTAATACCTGTTAACACAATGATGATAAATCTCAAGTACATTAGATTGTAGTATTTATCCATATCAATTGTAATTACCATGTCCTAATTGTGATACATGAGGTTAATTCCACTGACTACCTCTTGGTCCAGGGCTATGTCCCCCTATATTGATCTTCCTTTAACAAATACATGCTTCCCCTGGGATATCTTATGGGTAAGATATAAGGAGATCCTTCTATTGATGAAACATAAAATGAATTTATATATATAATTAAACATGATCACCAGATTATAGTTTTAAAGAGAGTAAGGGTCCATAACATTAGTATTGAAGGATAATTTATTAGTATAGGTGACACACAGATGAATTCCTACACCAAATAAGTCTTGGAGAGCCATATCTAGATCACCCATAACCATATTCCAAGACTCTCTGTAGAATGCTACTAGGAAGTTTTCTGGGACTGGATCACTCTAAGGGTTAAGTCCCATCATTACCTCCTGAATTTACTTCTCATTGGTGACTTCTTCCATTATTTCATTATCCTAAATAGAGATCATGTTTGGAAACACATGCATAAACTTAGAGTTAACTCTTGGGTTCCCTTCATGCATGAATATATTAGGCCCTACTATTAGTATTTTAAAATGAGAATGATCCATATCACTAATTATGTACCGGTCTTCAGAGAAATATCCATACTCAAGAAATATAATACTATATTATGAGGCTTAATATCTCATTTAGTAATACATTTATTTATGTTATATTCCCATCACATTCATAGAGCCACCTTATTCTTGATTTATCATGTGCCTCACATTATTTTCTCAAGATCATTTCCACAAAAATATCATTTTACTAGTGATTTATTCATAAAAAATAATTCAAATAATCTTCAAGACTTGATTCTAAGTAGTTGATCTCCTTCTTGACCATTTCCATGTCCAGTGAGTGGGAAGGATTCTCTGTCACCCACGTCTATAAGGTGTTTTTGAGTTTCATCGTCTTATTATGTAGCTCTATCATGCATTCCCTTCGAATATTATTGGACCAAAAATCATTAACACTTTGATTGTAACCTAGAATGTGGGTTTATATGTGGTAAATGATGAAATGAAAATTGCACCTCTTCCGGGGAGACAATGAGATCGGCAAAGTTGAATGATCAGGTACACCTCATTCAAGGTGAGAAACCCTTTCACTAAGGTAAGAAGATATGTCATAAATATTTATGGGAATCTATTAAGGAATAACAATGTTCAGAAGACCCCTAATTATTTGTTTCACCATGTGAACCGGTCACTAATGTATATCATATACATAATCCCTTTTCATGCTATGAACTGAACAAAATCCATACTAGCCTTTTAGGGGAAGTCCCCTCTACCTTTCTTCTAATATTTTTATTCTATGACATTAAATACCACTATTTATATCCATAGGGATCCTATTGGGTCGATATATTTGATATCACGCCACAAAGATTCTATTATATGAGTTTCATAGTTTTCATAGAGAAATGAAACAAATAATTTGCTCATGTATGCAGTCACTTTTGTAGTGATAAATTGATTGTCCAATTTTATCACTTCTACTTAAATTTTGTTATTCCTAAATATCTAAATATAAATTTTAGAGGGGTTTACATGCATGAAATCATGCATTATAGTTCTACATACAAACTCTCAAATTTAGGAGGAGATTCTATGGGTTCAAGAACCATAACAGTAGATACCTTGGAATTATGGATTTATATAGGGATAAAATCTATTTTTCCTCGTACACAGGCCCCAGGAATTCCATATGAGGATTAGAATACCACCCAAACATCAAGATATAGAAATATGGATTTCATATTCATTATTATGCAAAACCCTCAAACCCAAATCCCTCTTTCTTCTACTCATTTTCACTATGAGACTATTATAGTTTTTGGTGAGAAGAAGAATACCAACTAAACATCAAGTTATCCAACAAATCATGGATACCTTCAATTAAGAGATATCTATAAATTACCTTTATATGTGATCTTTTTCAAACATATGATATTATGATAGTTTAGTGGCCATTTTTAGTGAAAGGTACATGACTTCTTTATTTATAAATTGCATGGTTTCATTTATATATCATTGGGATCATGGTTTTGGGTTTCGTGGATCACTCCCACGGTGTCTAATAAGTGTTGTTAACTCATTTAAAATCTGGAAATTGTATAAGATCCTAAAAATGAATTTATATTTATAAAAACATTCTATAAAATGATTTTTTATAGACATATTTGATATCATGTTTTCTAAGAAACAATATGATGACTTTTTTTCATTGTTTATTTGTGGATTGCGATCTGGGATATCATAAAAAACGCAGTATAAGACATTAAATTTTTTATCAATCAATGTGTATGATATTGGGATATCATATCCAATGAAAAATTGTAACATGCTTTTCAAAAATAAAGTCTTATATCACATTTACAACTTTTCTATGAATCGTATAACATGATATGTGATATCATAAGAGACGAACGGGGTATTAATCAGATCATAATGTACTTGTACATCAAGGTCCTATAAATTATAGATTATTATTTCTCTATGGTTGTAATATATGAATTTTATTATATTTTACAATTCGGCTCGGATCGTTTAATATGATTGGTTCAGAATAAAATATTAAAATTCAATGATGAAATTAATTAAATTATTTTGAATTATTTTTATAAATAATAATTAATGTCATTATGGGATATTTATTTATTTTTAAAAATAAATTATTTAATTAATCATAAATTGTTTCTAATTAATCAATTAGCTAATTTTTTATAAAACATTTCAAAAATATATTTTATAATATTAGGTATTAATATTTCAATACCTTTTAAAAAATTATATGGCATTCCTTATGATTTATAAATGAAGGGTTTATTTAGAAATCATAATATTAAAAAAAAATAAAGTGTTTAAAAATGAAAAAAAAATTAAAAATATAAATTGTTTATATTTTATTATTATGAGTTATTCATATTACAAAATTGGAAATTTTAAAATTAATGGAGTTATTTGGTATATCATTTGAGCCAAATCCAATTAATTTTGATTTTTGATTTGATTAATGGTTAAATAATGTTAAAAATGTTATGTTTAGGTTATATAAAAATTTTATAATATAAAAATTATAATATATTTTTTTTATAATTGAAAATGTATCATATATTTAATGGTTATGTCATATAAAGAACAATATGAAATTTTTCAGGTTAGGAAATGAATATAAAGTGTTTATATTCATGATTATGGTATATCTTTAATAAAAATACAAATTTATAAAGTGTTTATGATTAAATTGTATTTAAGAATTTTTCATAAATTTTTATCTCAGGTTTAAATTTGTTTATTTTTTATTTATTTAAAATATATTCCCATAATTTTATTGATAAATATAATTGTTGTATTAATAAAGGATGTATTCTTATGTTTTAATTGTTAAAATACCTTTCGAGATTTTCATACATGAATTTATGGAGTTACTTGATTGGTTTGAAAATTGATTTTCTTTCCTTCAACATTGAAATAAATTTATAATTTTTTCTTGAATTTAGTTATTGAATACAGTTTATACATGTTAGGTATTAGCGTTATGATGAATTGGAATATCTCTTGAGTGAATTTTCCCTATGTAGAGGGATATTCGGTCAGAATTATCACTACCCAAGAGTCTTATGACTTGTCATAGAAATAGAGGGGTTGGATATTAATGGATATTGGATTTCCCATAAGGGTATTATTAATTTCATATAATCGTAAACCATCTTAGAAAATTTTCATGTACCATTTTTATGAGATTAGTTTTTATGTGTTTCAATTTGGATGGATTTTTTTTGGATGAGTAACAAAATAAATTTGTTGTGTAAATAGTTTGAATGAATTTTTTTATCAAAATAACATAGTATAAATGAATAAGATTCCAAACTAAATAATTTATAATCATTTATACATAAATATATTGACCTGAGATAAGATGGTAAAAATTAAAACTCTATAAAATTATTGTGTGTCAGATTCCCTCTAAAGTAGAACTTATAAAGACCTCAATTACCCTACTAGGTAGGTTCATGAAAAAGTTGTATGCCCCTAAATTGTCTCATGTATGAAATAATGTAACAAGGTGACCCTAATGATTAGGTTCCTAGTTTCTGTCATTTTCACTAGGTTATACATAGATGTGAAACCCTAATAGGTAAGATGAACAGGAATATAGTTGGGTTTATCCATTCAGTGTATTTGGTAATTTTTTACCCGATCATATATTCAAAATTCAAATATTAAATTATTTTGATGTTTCCCAATCAAAATAACTAATTTGTGAGAGAAATTATATAGAGAACTCATTTCTTAGGGAAATATAGATCTTAGTCCACTAATTGATATGGTTTATTTTTTAAGGAATAATAATTTTAGTGGGAGAAAATATAATATATTTCTTTATTAAATATTTATAAGCCATCGCAATCTTATGATAAAATCATTGGTTATAGATTAATATCATGATAATCATTAAACAAGGATTTGAGATTAATCTTATTTGAAGGAAAATATGAATGTAAGTAACTTATTAGACTGGTAACTTTTGAAAAAATAGTAATCAAGGTGAAATACTATGTTTTAGATAAACAACAACATAACACCCTACAAGTTGAAGGATTAAAATAATATATGTTACTACACTTGACAAAAAGGTGTAACGTTATTTTTGGGATCCTATATTATTAGAATATCTCATTTAAGAGAGTTTGATATGGAGTAGTTTTAGTATGGGTTACCTTTTGGGAAGTTTTTAATAGTGCATATGAGTGATTGAAATGAACATTGAAATAACATTTGTTGTCTTGTTGGTATATTTATTAGACTAGTTAACTATTATTGAATGTGTGTGGGCCCTATATTGAGGAAAACAAGTGTTTATAAGAAAATAATAGTTCTTTGTAGTCCATGAGCAAAGGGTCATACTAAAAAATGAAGGGTTATTGTGATACAAGTGGGACACAGTTGTTACATTTGTATCAAAGATGTAAAAATCCAGAATTTTAGTGATAATACATGGGTTTAAAGTTAGGTTTCACAATGGTTATGTTGTGCTCAAAAGGGGAAAGAGAATGTAACACCTTAGAAAGTAAAAGTGTTAAAAGAAATAATGTTACTACCCATTTAATGAAGGTAAATATTTCTTTTTATAATCCTACATGATTTGAACTTCATCATTAATCAAGATTGTAATAGGGTAGTGTTAGGATGGGTTACCTCCTCTTAATTTTCCAAGGTTGTGTTCATGTGAGGAAAAACACACTAAATGAATATGTTTTGGCCTATAAGAATGTTCATTAGTCTGATGATCTATGTGTACATGTGGGTGCACCCTTTGTAAAGGAAATACATTTCTAGGTTGCAAATGGAGGGCCAGGGTAGAACAAGACCCATTGACCATAATAAAAAGGTGGGTTCTTGTGCTGTCAGTGGGCCCCAGTTTTACAGCCTTCATGAGTTACCAATTATTTAAGTAGATTAACATGGGAATATTTATACTTATGATATGAATAGAATTACTCACTTATTTTTTCAAAATAATTAGATCCAAAATGGCCTAACTAACTTCTATCACATATACTCTAATTATTGGTTGAGTCAATGAAACTTAATATTATTTTGTTTTCTAATGACTTGGAGGAAATAAAAATATCCTCTAATTTTTATTCTAGTTTTGGAATTAATACTATTTTAATTTATGTAATTGTTTTGGAAATGTGAATAATTTTGATAAAAGTTTACTACATATTCTAAAATAGTTTATAATAGATGCAAATGGCATGGTATGTATTGGATATAGTGCTATATAGATTGTGAGATTTTGTAAATGTTCAAACAAGAATAAAATTTAGTTAATATTCCAATAATGTTTCTTAAAATAGAATTTCAAGGTCCTTGAAACCTAAAGGTTTTATTAGGAAGTAGGAGTAATTATTTCCTTCGGATATAATTATTTGAGATACCTAATGTGCTTTTGGAAACTCCATATAATGTTTCTGTAAGGTATCAATATTATAGATATAAATAATTTGATTTTTAAAGATATATAATATTATATGTAGAGATGAAATATTTTATCAATATAGGATATTTCAAAATCAATTAAATAATCGATAGATCTTATTGTATTCATTAAAACGTTTATGAAAAAAGTTTTTACATCAAATATTTCACTATAAAGGTGTTTATCTTGCTCAGAATTATCATTATAATGGATGTGTATCTTTATCTCATTTCTATTATGTGACAAGAGAAGTTATTTACTAGTAATGAGTTATTATGAACAGTATGACTTAATAAAACACACATGGGTTGTGATTTATCATGTTCCATAATATAATTTAAAAATAATATATGGATAAAAATGATATATCCTAGATAAATGTGTTTTATCCATCTGTTTTTTTATATGTTGGAAGGCATTCCTGCAACCAATTAGTGGTATATTTTAAAAAAAAAATATGCTTTTCAGAGAAAATTATCTAAAAACATGGAATACAATATATGATATGTAAACAATAGTTTATTTGTTAAATATTCATTCTAAATGTGAATTATAGTTATTTCATAAATATAATGGAGTTGTTTAATCTCTTAAAGATATTTTAAAGAGAACATATTGCCTAGGAGGATAGTATAAGTATACATGAACTTATAGAAGTTCGCAGTTAATAAATAAATGATTATAAAAGTAAAAAAAATTATATTTTTCTTCAAATAATATCCTAAGAAGTTTAGGATATTTTGAAATAAAAGACCAATGCAAAGAGTTTGATTTAGTTGTTGTGAGAAATAAAATATCAATATTTCTAAAAGGATATGCTATCCAAATTAAAAAATAAATATCACTTAATATCCTAAAAGTAATTAAGGGTATATTGTGAAAGATAAATGAAGAGGGTTATATTTAGTCACAATAAAAAATTGAATGTCAATTTACCCAAAAGAATTTCTGGATGTTCTAGGGATTAATAATGTAAATAGATAAATTATTTAACCAAGGAATATTATTCTAAATATCACCATTATTAAAACATTATTTCTTCTTAGATTTTACAATTGAAAGTGTTTGGTTTTAGGGTTTTATATGATTGTCACAAAGTGATGTGAAAATAATTATTGTTAAATATTTTGGGATAAGAAAACCTCAGAATATATAGGAAACATAATGTTGATCTTTTAGTTTATCATATAATATGTGATGGATATGTTCTTATTTATTGGTTTTTTTAATGTATTATTAAATAAGTTTTAAGAAAATAAAATGTATCATATGAAAATAAATCACTAATTTATCATTCTTTCAAGTAGGTTCCATATATCTATATATTGATATACATTTTCTGATGTATAATGATAATCAAAATCTTAATGTTTGTCTTCCAGTTACCTATAACTATTCTTTTCCACATATTATTATAGTTTACATTGAAATATAATGTTTAACATGGGTAGGATTATTATATGGAGATAAAAAATATTGTCATAATGTAAAAATAGCATTGTGTTGGATAACCCATTAAGTTTACTACATAGAGAATCATACAAACTATTTGGTATACTATGGGATAATATATTATAATTAGAGTCCCTACTACCCAATTCTGTCGGGATATCTAGCATGAGAACCTTAATACATTGATACATTTCTCTCAAAATCTGTGAGTCATAGAGAGTCATGGGTGGTAATGTATGTTACTAATCATGTTGTTAATTTTAGCTCAACTAATATGGGACTTTTCCTCTTATATGTAAGGTAGGACAACTTGGACCTAGATTGTGATATAATGAGGAGTGTGTTTCCAAACCATGATAGTACAGATATTCTTTTTTATTTCGGTAAGGGATGTGTAATGTGTTAATCCACTAAGGTTAGTTTTATTTTATTTATTCGCCGACTTGGTCAGTCAATACTCATAGAGTCAAGAATGCATGAGTTAGATATATGGTATTGACCTAATTTTTTTCCCATAGTTACTCAATTTCTTAGAAAAATGAAATATATTTATTGTATTCTATCATTTTATATGACTATTGAAATTGGTATAGTGATATAGGTGTTTGACGGTGATCACACCAAAAGGCTTTTGGATAGGTATTCATAAGGTATATAATATCTTTTTATACATGGGGAAACTAATGATTTCTTTGCAAAAAGTTTTTGGAATATATGAAAAAGGTATTTTTGATAAGATTTCACAAGTTATTATATACAGTACAATATAAGGTGATATATTATATATCCCCTTTTATATTTAGAAAAAGTTTGAGATTAATGAATTATTACCTAAATCCCTATTTCATATAATTCATTTCTCCCAATCATATTTTATAATCATTTTATATTGTATTTCATGGAATTATATTTCATAACACCTCCTTTCTCAGTTATTTTGTATAATTAGATGATAACATAAGATGGATTCTTAGACAAATCTTATTATATAACAGTTATATCATATTGAATATACCAAGCTACGATATATGATTGGTCAAGTAGATGAATAATAATAATTATCATTCAAGTGAATCATTACCATATTTTTTTATTAAAAAATATTTTCTAAGATAAATATGGTGGAAAATGCATATATTCAAGTGTTACATTAATTAGATGAGAGTTGAAGCTAATGGATTAATTAAATCACAACATACGAGTTAATTCATATATTTTTAGAATAACCCTTTAGGATTCTATATGGTGCCTAATTACATGTCATTAGGTTATTCCATTATCAAAGATTCTTGATTTAAACCTTTAACACAACTCACTATTTATTCTAATACATTTTCACTATGAGGTTTTAAATCGATTGATTCAAAGAAACAATAGTTAAATGTGGAGAAGGGGTGTATTTCATCGATATATACATGCCAACTTGATCAAGAAAAATGATATTATAATAGTTATAGTGAAAATATTGGGTGAAATCAATATAACTCCTTTAGTTAGAGTAAACATGGTTTCATTTATCTAGCATTATGGTCTTGATATTGGATTTCTTTTATCACTTATATTATTTTTTGACACGTATTGTTAGAATCATAGAAATCCAAAAACATTATACCTGTATGCCTTAGTCATAAAGTGGATTGTTCCAAAGAATTAGTGTCACATATGTGTCTTTATTTTCAGGTAATTTTCTTTTTTGTTTTTGTTCTATCTTATCCTTGAAAGTTCCCTTTTGAGTTTTAGAGGAAAATGAAAAAAAATTGTGGACAAAACCATGCACATGGTTGGTGAACTTTTACTATAAACCTTACACCCATCCTAGTTAACCATACAGTAGAAGGAAGAACCACCTCACGGCTACCGCATGGTCATGCACCTCGGCCCAGGTAACTGTACGCTCTAGTAAGATCAGGTGCACAGTCTACGCATAGTATACTAAATCATGCGGACTAACCTTGTGCGATGTCTAGAACATTAAAATTTTTAATTTTACCATTTTCCATTTCCAAATTTAAACCATATTTCCCATATTCTTCCCCACTCTGTATTGTTAGCCATATGAGTCCCCATTTCTCTCTCAATCTCCCTTGTGCACCCTTTTTAAAGGGGATTTGGTGCGGAAACATTGAAATCCTTCATGTAAGTGGATGTATCCCTTGTTTTTATATTTTATTCCCTCTTTATTGAGGTATCTATTTATACAAATCTAGGGTTTCATCCTTAGGGTTTAATCTTTGTTTTTTGGGATCGATCATCATGATTAGGGTTTTTTTTCTTTCTTGTTGTGCGGTTGAGGTGCAGTTGGAGATTCATAGTGATTTTTGGACATTTTGTCACAAAAGGTATGTGGTTCCATGTATAAACATTATTTGGTTAATTTATTTTTCATTATTTATTAAATTATCATGTTATTCGATTATTTTGAGTGGTTTAAAAGTTCTTTTCTGATTGGATTAAAAAAAATTATCATAAAGTGGTGTTTTTATGTGGAATTTGGTGTGCTTCATGTGTAAAACCCTGTTATTTCACATGGTAGTGTTTTATAAATTTTTTAATTGGTTTATTAAATTATATATGGGCATGAAATCAATTTTTTTATGTATTTGGTGTGAGGTTGACTTTAAATATTATTTTGGGGTGCATTTTTTGTGTAAAAGCTTTGTAGTTCTTCTTCAAATTATTTTTCAAATTGTTTAAATGAATTATTAAATTATGTAATAGTTGATAAATATAATGGGGAAAGTTTTTAGTGTTTGTATGATTTTAAAATAGAATTTGGGTGTCCAAGTGGAGGCATGTGATTTGTAATGCCTTGTTTGGTTGATGAAATGTACAAGTGGTGTTATGTGGCATGTGAAACATGATTGAGCACAAAAGGGGATTCCAAGTATCTAGGAAAGAAGATTAGGACCAGTATGTTAGTGATTTAAAAGTGGATATGGCCTGGTTTCGCGTAATGGGACTGATGACGATAACACTAACTAAAAATGGATGATGATTTGAGACCTCTATTATTTTTGGTGTTTCAACTCTCTAGTGGATCATGCATGATAAATTTTTTGTTCATGGTTTATAAACAACATTTCATCAAGATATGAGGTGCCTAGGGACCCATTTCTTGCTAGTGCTAAGGTTATTCCCCATTACTAGTTCTAATTGGATATATCACACTTACTATTGGCATACAATATGTGTTTTTGGTAATTTCAGAATAGATTGTGTTTTATTTAATGTTACTTTCTTTAAAGTTTTTTCACATTTAAAATTTCTTTCCTTAAAATTGGTAATATAATTTCCTTTTTATAAAAAATTGAATGATATTCTTCTTATAATGTTTATAGCATGGAAATTTATTATTGGGTAGAATCCTAATAGGCTTATCCTCACACCCTACTTACACCCTTGGGTGTAAGTAGACTTCATAATGCTGGACATGGGTACAGGAAAAGACTTTGTAGATGGTGGTTCTGGTTGACAGAGGTTCGTCTTGGTGCAGTGTTGTGGAGATGGATTCGCGATGGTTCCCCCATTTCAATGTGGTGTTTTTTTATTGACTTCTGGTCCCACTTTATTGAAGACTTCTTTGGTTATCACATAATCCTTGTAACTCAATTATGAAAATTATTTATGGTTTGTTTGGTTTGAATTTTCATATTTGGTTTATTGATATTTTTTGGTTGTTTAATGCATGTAAATTTAGTTAAATCATTCCCACTCCTTATTTATGATTCCCAAAAACATGTGCCAGCCTATGGGGATATGTAATGACATTCGGGAATTTCCACAGAATTAGTCGGTAACTGGTTTGGATGGAGACCCCGGTTGGTTCATAAAAAAAATTGTATCAGATCCAGGTTTAGGTCTTTGGGTCATTTCATTTTGTATGCTTCTTGTTAGACAAGAGTGAGGACTGTTGGGGCTCATAGTTCTAGTTGCGAGTAGGGTTCCTAACCAGGACACCTCGTGAAATAACTCGAGTTTCCATGGGAAATTGGGGTTTTTGTTTTAATTCTCCTCTTTGTGGGATATTCAAGTTGCATACTACATGTGGACATTGGTTAGGGGTGTAGTGGTTTGTTCATTTCATTGTTGTGATACGTTTGAATTATTTATATTTTATTTTATTTCTGGATTTTTTAGAATTATTGGGATAATGTTGTATCTTATGATTGTTGTTTTTTTAGAAATATTCCTCCCTGGAGATCTCCCTTACAACCATGAGAGGAATCTGGATGAATATATATTGCGCTACTTGATCAGAAGGTGGTGGAAGTTGTGGTCTAGGATGTTAAATCTCTGTGACATGGAGTGGGTCATGCTCCTCCTCTAGTAGGGGAATATGAATCTAGTCCCATGAAGGATAAATCCCAAGAGATTCTCAAGAAAAAACTCCTACTTTTTGAGGTATCATGGAGAGTGATGTAGTAGAGGAGTGTCTTGATAAAATAGATCAAATTTTTTGGTTTATTTATACACTTGAGGAACTCATAGTAAAAGTTTTCTCGTTTTTACTAGCGTGTCCCCGTCAAAGGTGGTGGGAATCAGTGATTTATCCTAGGAATTGTTAATAGATTATCTATAAATAAATCAAGGATATCATCAATGACTAGTACTATCCTGAGGGCTAGGATTAGTTTAGATCTCAGAAGTTTATGGATCTAGTTCGGGGGGACCACTCAGTGATGGAGTATACCAACCTATTTTCGAAACTAGTTTGATATGCGCCTAAAATAGTCTCAAATGAGAAGATGAAGGCCCAAAAGTTAGAAAGGTGTGTGTTTCCAGAGATCAATTCTCAAGTATTCATGTTCAAGTTGAAGACCTATTCCGAGGTAGTGGATTGATTTTTTATGGTGAAAATTGACCACAAAGTATGGTCTTATTTCTCTAGGGAAATATCAGTGATGGGCTATGGTATTTCATCTGATAAGTAGAGGATGTGGGATGATCATTTGAATAATGGAGGTCATAGTTTAGGACATCCTTCCATGAATTCATCATCTGTTCCTTCTGATGTAGGTTCTATCATGTTCCATTAGTGTAGGAGGATAGGGAACATGCATCCTACATGTACATCTTTTCTTTGGCCTTGTTGTCAATGTTGGGTTATGGGGTACTTGCATCACTTTTGTAGGGGGGAAGCATTTATACTGGATAAGGAAGGATTTGTGGCTTCTAGGGGAGTGTTAGTTCAGTTATGTCCATCGAGGATGATGGGATCTAGGTTTTATTTTCATGGAGGTAGGAGTGGGTTATCTTTAAGGAAGATCTAGTTTGTGGAAAAGATGTAGGAGAGTATTCATTATCATGAAGAGAACAAGAATCTTCATGTTGCAGATTAAGCACCAGCGGCAAAGGTCACGAGGCCCACGATCGTTCGAGGTACCATTATAATTTCATATTCTAAAGAAGCTGTTTAATTTGATACTAGTGAATCTATTTATTATATCTTTTCCCATCTTGTGAATATTTGAAACATGCCAACTGAGGAGATGTCTTTTTTAGTGGAGATGGTAACGCTATTGGGTAAGAGGAAAGAGATGTGTTCCAGGTGACCATTTGTGCACTCTCCATGTCGGGGGTTGATATGGTGTGGTACATCCTAGTATTAGATTTGTACATTCTCAATTAAATCCTTAACATCTATTAGCTAGTGTGCTTATATGCCTATAATTAATTCTATAGGTGATGGGTGAGTTTCATGGAAACTGATGGGAGTCCTCATGTATTGTTTTGGGAATGGGATACTTTAACGGATCATGCGGGACCTCCACTCCCATAGTTGGGAAATATTGTATTTTAGTTATCATTTCATATGTTGGATGATGATTGTGGTGCTCTTAATGGTGTATTACCTCCAGCGGTGGATGAGTTCCAAAATATATTAAATATTATTTTTTAGGCTTACCCTAAGAGAGGGATGTGGAGTTATTGATTTATTTGTCACTGAGAACACAACTAATATCTATTCCTTCATATCATACGGACCCAATTAAGCTGAGGGAATTTAAGATACTGTTAGAAGATTTGGAATCGAAAGGGATCATTCTCATGATTGTTTCTCCTTGGTTCTCTCTTTTTCTATTCTTAAAGAAGGTTGATGGATCCCTTAGGTTGTTCATTGATTACCTTGAGAAAAATAAGGTAACCATTATGAATAAATTCACTCTTCTGTGAATTGATTACTTGTTTAACCAATTGAAGGTGGAATGTGGTTTTCCAATATAGACTTTCATTCGGGTCACCACCGAGTAAGGGTGCGATTAGAGGATATCCCAAGGATAACATTCTGGAGCAGGTATGACCACTTAGAGTTTTTGGTCATGCATTTCATATTGACCAATGATCCATTGGTTATTATGGAACTCATGAATAGGTTGTTCCACCATTATTTCAACTCATTCGTTGTGGTATTATTGGACATCATTCTAGTTTATTATGGATATGATAAAGAGCATTAGAATCACTTATAGATCATTTTGAGAACTCTGTGGGATCATCACCTTTATACAAATTTCACAATGTTACCTTCTTTATTACAGATGTGAAGTTTCTAGGTCTAGTTATTTTGGAGCAGGGGGTTTCAGTGGTCCCCAATAAGATCATTGTAGTTATGTCATGGGTGAAACTGAAGAATGTTCTCAAGATTAAGAATTTTCTTGGCCTAACATGTTATTACATACTATTTTTTATGATTTCTCTATTTTTCCTCATCCATGACCACCCACACCCAAAAGGGGTGATGTTTTATTGGATTCCAAAGTGTCAGGAATCCTTTGAGGATTGTAAGTTTCATTTTACTACAACACCTATATTGATCTTTCCATAATCTGGTAAGGGCTATGTTGTTTATTTCGATGCATCAAGTATGGTCATCGAGTGTGTTCTCATGCAAGATGATTATTTAGTGGAATGTGGTACTATACAACCTAGACCACATATAAATAATTAAGAAAAAAATATCTTGGATTTATATGCAATGATGCATACCCTAAATAAGTGGTACCATTATCTTTTGGGGGAGAATTTTATGGTCTATCTTGCCCATAGAAGTTTATCCTGTATCTTATCCCAAAAGGATCTCAATTTGAGGTACTTCCATTGGATCCAATATCTTTAGGGATTCGATTTTGATATCATCTATATCCCATGAAAAGAAAACTTGGTGGTTGATTCCTTGAGAAAAAAAATTGGTGCACGCTTTTAGGAAGTCTAGTGATGAGTGGAACCTGATTGGGATCTTTTCCTAGATATACTTGGAGACCAAGGAACATAGTGTATGTGTGTTCTTGGAAATCGTTCTATTGATTCCTTTTCATCTATATCTAGTTTAGTGGGAGAATCCTAGTGATAATCTATGTGAGTGGTCTATGCATTTTCTTTATGGTGGAGACACATATTTTGATTGGTCTCTGTTTCCTGAGGGTATCTTATGATTTAAGGTCAGTTTCATAGTTTCTTTGTCTATAAGGAAGGGGTGATTTAGGATAACCCCCAATCTTAGTGTTCCATTAATCTTGGAGATACCAAGATGCATTATGATGTTCTGCAGAAATGTTTTGTCCATGCATGAGGCGGGACATAGATAACATTAAAACAATGTTCTCTACATGTCGGTATTTAAAGAAAGAGCATCAAAGGCCCTTTGGATTTGTTTAGCCATTACTCATTCCTACCAGTAATTAGCAAAAAGAATCAATGTATTAAATTATTTCCTTGAATCCTAAAACTCATTAAATGAGTTCCATCTGTGTGGTAATCAACCATTTGACCAAATCATCCAATTTCTTTCTGATCAGAGATTCAACAAAACTACATGAATTAGGACGATTGTATGTTTAGGATGTGGTAAGGATTTATGGTGTGCTATCAGTAATATTTTTAGATAGAGACCCCCAATTACCTCTCTATTCCTTGAAGGACTTCAAAAGCCATTGGGGTCACAAATTATGTTTAGTAAGACATACCATCCCCAGACGGGTGTCCAGATGGAGCGGAAAACCAAATTTTAGAAGAAATGGTTCATGCGTGTGTTTTTTATTTTAAAGTATTATTGGATAACCATTTAGGATTCGATTAATTATTATATAAAAATAGTTACTGATCATAAATTCGCATGGATCCTTAGGAGGTTCTTTATGGTTGTCCATCTCAGTCTCCTTTATGTTGGGTTGAGGCTGGTGAGACCTCACTTTTGGGACTGAGAATTTTGCAGGAGACGTCTAAGAAGTTCATATTGATTATAAAATTGTTATTGACATCTTTGAGTCATAAAAAATAATAAGTTTATCAGAGGCGTTGACATATATAGTTTTCCATGGATGACTGGGTATTCTTGAAAGTGTTTCCTCGCTTGGGTTATCATCGTTTGGGAAAGCAAGGGAAGCTAACATTGAGGTATGTTAGAGCTTTTGAAATCAATGAGTATACTAGAAATGTGGAATAAATGTTATATTTTACTTCTTATTTGACATCAATTCTTGAAAAATTTCATGCTTCTCAATTAAATATGTATAATCCAGATTTGTCCCACATGTTGAGATGAGAAGATTTAGAGATATAGACTAATTTTTTAGTGTTGGAGTTTCTAATGAAGATAGTGGATTCCAAAAATAATTGATTCATGGGAAGTATATTCTATTTCCATATGTCCTTTGGAAACATTGTAATTATATTGATGAGACTTGGGAGTTAAATTCATGTATTGGGAAGGAGTATCGATTGTTATTATTTGATCAAGTTTCTAGTAGATTTCATGGGGGAGGAAAGTTCTCATAGTGGGGAGAATTGTCACATATCTGTCTTTATTTTTAGGTATTTTTCCTTGTTATTTTTTGTTCAATATTTTCCCCCTAGGTTACCTTTTGAGTTTCGAAGGAAAATGGAAACATTTGGGTGGATAGACTAGGAACACTATTAGTGTAAACCATGCACCCAACCCAGGTAATCGTGTGGTAGAGGACATAACCTAATGGACAGCTACTGCACATTCATGTACCTTTTTCTAGGTAATTGTGTCCTCTAGATAGATCATGTGAATAATTACTGCACAATTTATTATACTATCTGCGATGTCTATCTCATTAAAAAATTATTTTTACCATTTTTTCATTTCCATATTTAAACCCTATTCTTCCCATATTCTTCCACACTCTAGAGT
This sequence comes from Viscum album, assembly GCA_963277665.1. Classification (NCBI taxonomy): domain Eukaryota; kingdom Viridiplantae; phylum Streptophyta; class Magnoliopsida; order Santalales; family Viscaceae; genus Viscum; species Viscum album. Next base: position 403,898,225 of record OY728129.1, on the reverse strand, counting down.
TTTATCCATATGAGGGCTCTTTTCTCCCTTATACTCTTTTAGACAAAAATTTTTTAAAGGGGATATGGTGGAGAAACATCATGATCCTTTAAGTAAGTTGATTTCTACCTCTTTTCTTTATACTATTTAGGGTTTCTTCCCTCTTTCTTGGGTTTCTATTTTTTCAGCAGTTGGGGTTTCTTCCCTAATTATTAGTCTTAGTTTTTTGGGTTATATCTTCATGACAGTAGTTTGTTTTTTCTTGCTTTTGGTTCGGTTGAGGAGAGGTTAGAAATTCACACTGATTTTTGGGCATTTTGACACCAAAGGTAATCCGTTTTGTGTATAAAAATTATTTGGTGATTCTATTTTTCTTGAATGAGTAATTTTTAATGTTCCTTGATAATTTTTAGTTTTATAAAGTGGGTTTTTATTGGTTTATTTGTGCATTTGATTTTAAAGAGGTTTTTCTATGTGTAATTAGTTGTGTTTCATGTGTAAAACCTTGTTGTTTAACATGGAAATGTTTTACAAATTGTACAATTGGTAAATTAAATTATAAAATGGATGTGAATCGGGTTTTTATGTGGCGTTGGTGTGTGGTTCATTTTAAAAGATTATTTTTCATGCATTTTTTGTGTAAAATCATTGTAGTGATTCATGAAATTGTTTTATGAATTGTTTAAATGATTTATTAAATTAAGAAATAGTTGAAAAACATATTATGAAAAGGATTTCAAGTGCGTATGATTTTAAAAAATAATTTGGGTGTGAAAGTGGTGGCATGTGATGTGTAATTCCTTGTTTAGTGGATAAACTTTACATGTGGTGTTATGTGACATGTGAAACTTGATTGACCACAAAAGGAAAGCTTCGGTATCAATGTGGTAGGACTAGGACTAATATTCTAGTGATTCTGATGTGGCTATGGCCCACCTTCACATAGTTGTATTAATGATGACAACACTACCTTAAAATGTATAATGATTTTATGCCACTATAATTTTGTTTTTCCCCTCTCTAGTGAATCGTGCACGGGAAATATGTTTTTCATGGTTACTATACCACATTTCACTATGATATAAGGTACCTAGGGTCCCATTTCTTTATAATGCATAAGTGTATTTCCTATGATTAGTTCCCATTTTCTATATCACACTTATCATTATCATATGGTATGCTAGGTTGGTACTTTCAACAGAAAGTGTGTTTTCTTTGAAGTTCTGTTCTATAAATTTGTTTCTCGTTTAAATTTTATTTCCTTGAAATTTTTACTAGCACTTCTTTTTTATAAAAAATTGAAAACTATTTGTTTTATAATTTTTATATAATATGAACCTGTATTAGGTGGCATCTTACTAGGCTTATTCTCACTCCTTACTTACACCTTTGGGTGTAAGTACACATCATAATGTTTGAAACGATTAAGGGAAAGGCCTTTGGAGATGGTGGTTTAGGTTTCTAGAGGTTTATATGGGGGTAGTGTTTTGGACATGGCTTGATGGTGGTCCCCCCACCCCACATGTGTTGTTTTGGTGATATACTTTTGGTCCCATATGTTGTAACCTTGTTTGGTTTTGACTTAAACATTGTAACTCAATTCTGAAAATTGATTTTGGTTTGTTTGGATTGAATTTTCAGTTTTGGTTTTTTGATGTTTGTTGGTTGTTTCATGCATATAAATTCATGTAAATAATTCAAAATATTTATTTAGGATACCCAGGAACTTATTCTAGCCAGTGGGGATAGGGAATTCCCTTCAGGCCTCACCACATACTGGGTCACGTGTTGGTTTGGATGAAAACCGAGCTCTGTTCATGACAATTTCTGATTTTTCAACCCTTTGATGCCCTTAGAGGAAATATCAATTTGGATACATATTATATTACTTCAACAAAAATATGGTTTAATAATGTATCTTGGACCTAATTTGTGTATGTTTTTTCTTAATTTTATATTATGCTTTATTTTTGTTTCAAATAATGGATTTTCCGTGCTTTAGTTTCATTATTTTGATATTATGTGTGATTTGGGTGTCAAATTATGGATGATTTCAGTATTATTTTAATTTTATTAAACTACAAGAAAAAATTATTTTTTGGTCCAACAAAAACATATAATTATTTAATAAATAGTCTTCTACTACTTTAATAAATAGTATTCAGTCCTACGAATCCTTACTGTGATATTAGACCTAAAAAATGAATCAATTTATTCTTGAAATAATCTCTAAAATAATGAAAAATGGATATTGTATTTGATATCCTCAAAAGCGATATAGATTTTTCATTGAGTAATTTAAAATGATATTGTATATCTTAGGCTTTGATGAGACCATATCCTATGATATAGGGTATTTTTTCTTATGATATAGTTTTATTTCTTCATTTTAAACACATCGTAATGTAATATATGTGTTATCACTGATTGTGGTATGGAATTTATTTTGTATCAAAAAATATAATCAAAAATATTATATTGTGTCATCGATGAAATATTTAACCACAAATATACTATCATATTTCCTTTATGATATTATTTTTGACATAATATATAATTTCCCATAGCTATATTACTTATCATGAGTCACTATGTTCCTATCGTAAACCGCAATATATGTTTTAAAAAATTTCATGTATTATGATTGAATACTTTTACAAAGGGTTAAGCATTAGGATTATGATTCCTAGTCTCGCCATAATTGAAACAAACCTTCTTCATAGATGTTACTCAAGAAAATATTTTAGTGGGAGGTTTTTTTAAATGGTCCCATAGATATGTGATTGGAATTACATAAAGAAGTAATAATTTTAACAAACCCATAAAAGTGAAATGGAAATAGGGATTCTATAATAGTGTACTATATTGGATATGATTATATAATCATTTATGTATGGTTCTATTAATATTTTTATATTAGTTTTAGAGTATAAAGGTTTGTCATGTTGTACAAATGGAGGCCTCCACTTTATCATTTTCCATATTGGATATATATAATGATAAACTAAAATGATAATTAACCTCTTACGGTTTGACATTTAGTTATCCCAAATTTATGTTCATTATAGAGTATTACAGGTTGTGATGAAATGTTATTGTTAGTAAGTGTACGATTTCATATGCGTATACATAATACGATTATGAGACACAAAAATAGTTTTGTGTGTAGAATAAACCTCCATGTATACCACATTGAGTATCATACACAATGTAGTTGGTATACTAGGTGTGTATGTTTTACATTTGGATTTACCAATTACATATGGTTAGATTAGATACTTATCATTATAACCTTCAAAAATTGATACCTTACTTATGTAAACCTTGAGGATGATCTGATTAGGGGTGGTTGGGTATAATGATAATCATTTCATCAGTATTATTCAATCATGATTGGATTTGTTCTATTGTATAATGATAATGACATAAAGTCCATCTATTGAGACAAAATGAGGTAATGTACCAAGAAACATATATTATTTACTTGTGATGTTCTTGCCTATTGGGAGAAGGGCATGTAATGTGCTCATTCATCAATATAAATGACATGTGATGTGTTAATTTGACTATTCAATATATATTGGGAGAATTGATAATTTATTAGAGGATATACATGATTTATATACTCTATGTCCCATTGTTACTCGATGTAATAAAAAAAGAGTTCATATGATCATCTATAAATATATTTTATAAACATATTGGACACATGTATTGGGATACCTATTTTTATAGAGATAATTTAATATATCATTATACCTTGAGTATAATTAATTATTTTATAGAGTATCATATCTACATACATTTCGGTATTATGGAATACACAAGTATTTTCAACACTATAATGGCCCATGGGATCGCAATTTATCGTTTATTGAATTGGTGTTATGATTAATGATCTATATAACGATTATTTAAATGTTTTTAATATTTTTTATAAAAAGAGTATTGGATGGTTATTCACTTGAATAAAAATTACTTATAATATTGATTCATCAATAATCAATGTTAAAAGTACATTTAACATCAGTTTCTAAAAGGATGATTTCAAAAAATAACATTTCACTTCATATATTAAAAACTAATGTTAAAATATTTTTTAAAACATATTTTTGATTAACCAATGTAAAATGTGAATTTTAATGATGATTAGTAATGAAATGATGTAACACATATAAATAAATTCTTACACAAAATATAACATTCATATTTTTTCATCTTAACACTCCCCACTGCCATGTGATTTCCCTCTAAAATTTTTCACACCAATGGATATATTTTTCAATATATATTGTTTTCAACTCCCCATTGAATGTTTTATTTTCCCCTCCATTCTTTACATATTCCATCTTCCAAATCTTCACATTATTAATTTACAGATTCAAAATCAAGATTCAATAATTTCAACCATTATAATTATTTACATACAATGGTTAAACAATTGATGTAGGTCTCGGAGTCATTGACTAGAGATATAGTGGCAAATATGGCATTAAATAGTTCATGTATGGGGACATATAACTAAAATTGGTATTTTACCAATGATTTTATCATAAAGATAAAATTATTATAATTTAATCTTATATCCTCATATGACTATGTTTTTAATCAATAATAATTATATTTTATTATTATTATCATGGTTTAATGAATGATATTTATTTTTTCATTCATATAATAGTTAACTATTAATTTTTTCAGATGAATCATTTATTCAACATTGAAATTTATATTTTTTATTAAACCATATTTTTTTTATTTCCCAAAAAAAATTAATGGATTATGTGTTATATATGAATTTTTTCATTTTACGACAAATATTCTGTTTACATTTGTAATATGATTAACCGAGGTGAAAAATAATTTTCACGTCAGTTACTTAAATATTATATGTGAGAGATATTATTTCATATTGGTCATTAAAATAAACAAACTAAGAAACTTTTTTTTCAAAATACCCGACCATGTAAATAATTTTTTACATCAGTTTCTATAATTAGCATTGAAAATATATTTACAATGTCTCTTGCAAGAATTTCACCCCTAAAAACAATGTTAAAATAAAAAAAAACATTTTTAATGAAATATTATCTACTATTCACGAACTCTTTCACATGATCTAATGTTTGGTGAAATTAATAACGGATATCCAAAATTAATTTTGAGATAACTAAAAGTTGTTTTGGATATGGATTTATATGTTATTATATATTATACAATATAATTTGAAATGGAGAAAATCCATTGAGGCCATAGATCATGTAGGATATTGATGGAGATGTGCCCCAAATCCAATACAAATTATATAAGGATTTTATATATATAATATTATATGATAAAGGGATTTTGTAATGATAAGGTGATACACATTTGGAGAGAGGAGAACCAAGTTGTGGACTTCCTTGTTCCTTTAATGTTATGGTCCATAACCCCTAGTCCTTCACAATGTGATGTCCTTGAAACCTAAAGGGGTCAATTTGATCTGAGGGTATTCCCTTGGTCTGTAATACTTTAGGCCTTTGTGAGCCATGTATTCTTGTGGCCCTTGGGCCTATTTCCCTTAATAAAAATTTACTCGATGGTGATGATGGAATATAATATTCCTTTATATGACATATCTAAGCATGCGATACAGGGATATCATACAACATTATTAAACATGTCAATGTTTATGGTATGAAAATTTCATAATGTGGTGATATGTGTCAGTCATATCTTGTTATTGACATTGTATCCAAACACTAAATATAAACCTTTTTTTATTCTTCCATGTTTTCTATCATTGATTAACTAGGTTTCCTATTATGAAAAAATAGGGGGAATCAAATGTAGAATTTAAATATTAAATTCTATGGTTATGTTTTGTAAAAATTTTATAACCATAAGGTATTACTAGATCATTCTATAATTTATGAGTAAATTAAATGAACACTAAAGGTGTATCCATGAGGCCTATATAAAGATATTGAATCCATGTTAATGGGGTGTGGTCTTACTATCAATTATACTTACTTAATTCTCTATTCTCCAATATCATTTGGCATTGAGTTGTGCTATATTATCATGGTTTTAAGGTGAATCCCACTAAAAAGATAGGTGATTATTTAAATAATGGATACCCTTCATGGAAGGATCCCTTTAGTTGCTTCTTAGTGTTCTTATCAAACATGTTATTGAATAAGGAATCCAGATCATATTCAATGTATGATATATGATAAGTTATATATTTTCATTGAAATTATATTGTAATATAAAAAATTAATCCCCATGAATCTAATAATTTAATGAAAATAGTCACATATTTGATTCATTGAAACATTTTGGATGTTAATTAAAAAATTTATCAATTACATGTTTTTAATTGATTTTATTTGAAAACCTATGAATTTATTTTTCATTTTTTTGGACCATTGATATAAGACCCCAGCCTTAAACCTTACTTAATCTTGAGTTATTACAAGATTACACATTGAGGATCTTTTTAGGTTTAGAGTTTTAGAGAATTAGATCATGAAACTTGCATTACATTCCACATTTAAACAAAGTGGTTACATAAAATACAGTATTCATTCTTCCCATCAACGGAAACATATTGAAAATAAAACATGGATTCTTTCTTGACACATCCCTGACACTATCATCACATCATGTACCTTTACCTTGACATGTGAAAAACATTTCAAAAACATGGGATGAGCATAAAAATCTCAGTAAGGGTTATAAAAATATGGAAAGGAAACATGAGTTCAGATATACATAAGAATGAAATCATACATTACCCATAAAACAAAGGCACTTTAACATACCTCATCAAACCATGAATAAATCATAGAAAACATAAGACATAAAGGTAACTTGATGCATTCATAACATTCTTACGTAGGGAGTAACCCTCTTGGTTACATTTGGAATACCCATCACAGCATATTCCCAAAATCTCTTCGGAGAAACTTTAATGTTTCACTCCTTCGCGTTACCCAATGCATTGGAGAGCTATATCGGGCTCACCCGCCCTTAGTTTATCACGGAACCACCTGTTTTCATAACAATTTCCAAGAACCATAACATAAACGTATCACATAAAACATGCATAAATGAAACAAAACATTTCCACATTTCAATCACAATATTACATTTCAGTATTTTGAAATAATGAATCCATACAAAAAGAAACCATTTCCAAAACCATTTAAAACATTTAATAAGGAGAATTTTGAATCAAAGTGTCCCATAACACCTTGAAGCTTTTAACATTTTAAACCATTAATATACATATAAATAAATCCTTAAAACCATTTTGAAAACATGGATATTAATAAGAACAAGTCATTAAAACCTTTAAAGAGATATTTTGGTCAAAGGGGTTTTACCAAAATTAGAGACACTTGAATACAATAATTGAGGAATAACATTTAATCAGAACTTTAAAATATCATGAGAATAAATGGATTCATGATATAATATTCCAAATGACAGTATATACACCATATAAGAGTGAATTTGTGCATAACAACAATGAACACTCAATAGAAATGTCAAATGTGATGAAATCCCTTATAAAGAAGGTATCCTTAAATTAAGGACAAATAAATCTCAAAAATATGTGTGAAAAATATAAATACACCCAATATAAGTGGATATTAAGTGTAAAACAATAAAAGTTCATTCACACATATTCAATGGATGACATATTCAATGACTACATGTTGAACCCAAAGAAATCGAAATTGGGTTAAAAAGTTCCCTTGACAGCCTAACGACATCACATCAAAATCAGTTGGTGAGAGATAAAAAGTGTATCTCATCACTTGGACATAAAATTTACATCAATAAGGATATATGAGAACATATCCCATCATAACAATATGTAAATTAAAAGACCCAACAAAAGAAGTCTTTTAAAAAAGAGGAGGGTGAAAGGTTCCCTTACCGACTTGGGTATTTTTCAAAACATACACCCCATGAAAGAAGGACAATAGATCATTGATGTAAATACTCATAAACGAAATTATATTACAAAAAGAGTAGAATAATGGTCAGTACATACACCACTCAATGGAATTTGTGGCAAATGTAGCATAAATCTCACGGGAATAAAAGTGAGATGAAAAATTCCTTACGAAAACTCGGCAGCCAAACAGCACCACATAAAACTTCCGAATATGGATTGATGAGATCAAATAGGGTATCTCATCACATTAAAATAAAATTTACAGAAATAGGAATATAAAATAACATACCCCAACATTACAAAGAGGATCTTAAAAGAAGTGACATAAAGGAGAGTACTTAAAAAGAAAGAGAGAGGTTAGATCTCTTACAAAAGTTCGGCAGCCTAACGGCGCCACTCAAAACTTTCAAAATGGATTGATGAGAGAGAATAGGGTCTCTCATCACATGAACATAAAAATCACAGTATGTGTAATATAAAAGATCATCCCAATAACAAGAAATATGAGCTTTAAAAGGAATGACATAAAAGTGTGTACTTAAAAAGAAAGAGAGGAGTAGGATCCCTTACCTCGGGTCCGACTTGACTCGATCGTTCTTTAATCTCCTGAATAGAAAACTTGAGTTAATTTCTACTTCCATAAGAACCTTTTTCAAGTTAATTATTCCTTTTATATCACTTATTACCATGTCATAAACATTATGTAATTATTTAAGTTAATAATATTTGTTTTGCTGATATTTGGTTCTTAAGTCGAAAGTGGACTTCTTAAAATTACATGTTGTTCATGTGGCCAAATGTTTATTATATCCAGAATTTTATTCATGATGTAGATATCATATATGTAATATATATCCAGTACATTCATTCATTTATAACATTACATAATCATTTAGAGGTAATAAATGAAATGCACCGTTCATGGAGACGGTAAGCCGTACGTACGCATGAACGCTACTTTCATTTCTATTTCGTATTTTATAGAATCTAATAATAATGATATAAAGGTATATTATAATTCCAGTATAATATCATATATAATATCATAGTTCCATCATTTATACGTCCCATATATGGTATTTAACGAATCAAATCACTTTGAGGGGGCGGTAGTCCGCACTTCCTTAAATGAAGATATCGCATTTACCCATAATGGAAACCATAAAGTATGCTCAAAATGAAAAAAAACAGAATCTTAAGGAAAGAATAAACATATCATATATCATATATAAAATAGTGACATCATAATGGCCACCTTTGAAGGTGTTAAATGAGTATTGAACAATCATCGTTTCGGGAGGCAGAATTTCCCCATCCACGGAAACCGTATGTTCTTTAACCATTTGATGTACTTGTGTGAGAGTGTAGCTCGAATAAATATTATAACAACATCCTAGTATATTTAAGATACTGGTGTTGTTACAAAAGAAGTAAATAAAAAGAGTTTAAAGGGTTGGAGAAGAAAAATATAACAAATGAACATGAGAGAATGAATTACCTTTAAAAGTGTAACTCCTTTTGATTTGAGCCTAAAGGCTTCCTTTGAAAGGATTATGCCCAAAAGGAATCCTCTAGGATGAGGAGAGGGATATGGAGAGAGTAAATGGGTAGGGGTTGTCCGAGTCAAAGGCTTGAAGAGTGTGTGAAATGAGGTAGAGGTGGGGGCCTTTTATAAGAGGAGAGGAGGGGCACTTTTGGAAAGTAAGCAATATTACTTTATTTGAAAATGTGTTTTAGTTTTAAAAGGTCCCACATTGATATAATTCGTGGATAAGGTGATAAGGCTTCGAAATCCACTCATCCAATAAGTTTTGGACATGTGTAGTTTATAGATTTTACATTATCTTTCCATTTTATTTAAATCGTCAGATAATGATGTCATCGCTGCATCATTATGATGTCTTAAATAATTTAATTTATTTAATGTCTAAAAATTATAAAAAAATTACTATGATGTATGAAATCTTTTTATCTTTCCAATGACTATTTATAACAAAATCTCTGACTTGTATAACCCCACTTAATAATTGTTTTAGCAAAACATATCATGTTTGTGTCATTTTAACTTTTACATTAAATAAAAACTTATTTAGTCATTTCCCAACCAAAGTGGATCCATGGGGTCCCCAAGTTGACCCATGGATTTTCGTGGTCGTCCATGACACAACCAATTAGGGTAAGACATGTGTCAAGCTCATCTCATTTTATTAAAGCATTATTTTTACCTTAAACTACACTAATTACCACTAATCGCGATTAAAAACTTAATAAGTTACTATTCACCAAAAAATTATTTTAATCTCATTGAACCACATTTTACATATTAATGACAACCATGTATGTCGGATTTTTGAAAATCAAAACACAATGATGGCAAAATTTCATTTAAACGGAAAATCAGTTTTTAGAAGTACCACTTAGTGGTTTCACTATTCATCAAAAATTGAAGTTTTTCAGAAAAATCCCAAAAATTCACCCTAAGCTATATTTGATATTATAAATTCAAAAATTAAGTCTGTTTTAAAAAATTCAAAATATATAAGTCACGTTAATTAATTTAATAATTAATTCCCGCTGTCAGATCAAATAGCGTGTTTTTATGAAACAATAAGTATCAAAAGATTGACACTGGTTTAAATCTGATTTCAAAGTGAAATTTATTCCAACGACCACTATTGGATTTAATAGTAAAAATATTTTATAATTTAACTTTAAAACCAATTCAAAATATAATCTAATAATATAAATAAATTAGATTAAAAAGAGGTTTTGAATTAAAATACCACATTTTAAACTATTCATAAAAAAATGAACTTTATCGGAAAGATACCAAAAATTTACACAAAGTAAATTTTGATGTCCCGATTCTAAAGAAGAGTTTTATTTGGTACAATAGAATGTATAAGAGTGAAAAAAAATATTTAATGATGGTTCTCCATCAAAAGGTGATAAGTGAACCTTTAGTGAAAACTAGGGCATATACACCTAAAATTGAATTCTTTCCGTATTTTAAGCCTTTATCATTTATTGTATAAATGTAAAAACATTTAAGAATATATATAGTCATATTTTAGTTATTTCTATCCATTCCCGCCATTACAACAGCTACATGTTAAATACCATTTAAAATAATATTATTTTATTATTAGATTGCAACGTAAGATTCCCAAGAAACTCATTGTTGCGTGTTGGGTACGCTATTGAGCATAGCTTCCCCTTTAAAGTCATATTAATATTTCATTCACAAATATGGATAAAAATAAAAATATCATATTCTTTATTTACCTGGGGTGTTACATCCTTCCCCCTTTTGGGAATTGCGTCCTCGCAATTTTAAAATTGTGCTTGGAAACATCCTTGAAAGTCCCACATCGGGGCAAGAGTCGGTAAAACAATCACTTTAAAATAAAGAGAGATAAGCACATAGGTCACCCTAGTTAACCCATAATAGGATTCCAAGTATGAAAATATGGACATGGAGGAAAAAACAAAGGGTCATGTTCTGATGGAGAGTGATAGAAAACATGTTTAGGAGAAAGTTAACCACAAGAAAATCACAAACTTGTGATGGGTTAAACGGTATTCGATTCCCCAGTAGGAAAAGTTAATAGACAACATTTTTGTTTTAAGTTACTTTTTATTGAGGAAATTATTCATAAGGAAACATAATCACTTATCATGTTGACTTTCAACTTTTATTAGATTCCTTACACAAACTCATATTTTCTCCAAAAGACGAGTATTTAGGAAGACTTGTTCACATTAAGAGTACTATAATCAACTTCTAGAGAATCACCTAATCCAAAAAAAGAGAACTATATAATTTCCATATCTTTAGACCTTAACCATAACCAAAACCAAAAAGGTTAGTACAAGGTCAGATAATCCAAAAAAGGATAACCCTTTATAAAAAGAAAATCTATTCTTAATCTCCAAAATTTGTCAAACGAAACCCAAAGTTCAACAAGGATCATTCGATAAACAAATTGTCCATAAAATTCTTCAAAGTAAACCAATATAAGATTGAAACCCAAATGTTTGAAGGGTTTAGTCACATAGTCTTCCTAGTTAAATCGTAACATTTATATCCAAACAACATCAGTTGCTCCTAAAGTCTCGTATTGAAATGTAATTAACCTAATCACATATCCTCCATGATAGGTTAATCATTTTCATAAATAACCCAAAATCAACTTACTCTTAATTCATAAAATCATATAACTAGAAAGAATCAGTCAAACTAACCAGGGACTTCATGTAGTCCAGTGGTAGGTGATAAATACAAGTCGCACTTTGGTTGTGGGTTCGATTCCCGCAGCTTTGTACGACGCGATGGGTAGTCACACAGTCTGCGTGTTGTCCTTTTTCCAAAACTATATAACTCTCAAATCATTCCCCAAAAAGGGATAAAATCATCAAAAATGATCATTACATATTTTAACCTCAAGTTTATCTCATGCCTTTCATTTCCCAGCATATCATATAATAACCCATAATTACCTCAAAAGTAAGGATTATATAAACTCTAATGGTTACCTTTATAATTATTACCAGAACTTCCACATCGATTGGTCATCTCGTACATGATGCATTACAGAACATACCAAGGTTCAAGTGGTTGATCATGACTCCTTGATAGTTGGTTTAGAACAACCATGAGTTTCCTCATTGAATCCCCCATTTTATCTAGTATCTTAATCATAGATCCACCACAGTTTCCTTCAAACCAATTGTCACTTTGGTGCCTGCGAGATCCAGCCCTTCACTAAAAATATAAAGGTCAGTGTGAGTATATCAACATAACCATCATGTACTAATGAGGAAGATAAACACTAAGATATACTTACTCATTCACTTTATCTAAAACTAGTACTCTTTCTGAAATCCTAACCATTATTGTACTGTCACTTATGCTTAGAGAATACCCTAACCTCTAAAGTTACTTAAACTGACCTCTGATACCAACTATAAGGCCCCATCCTTAAACCTTACTTAATCATGAGTTATTACATGATTACACATTGAGGATCTTTTCAGATTTAGAGTTTTAGAGAATTAGATCATGAAACTTGCATTACATTCCACATTTAAACAAAGTGGTTACATAAAAGACAGTATTCATTCTTCCCATCAACGGAAACATATTGAAAATAAAACATGGATTCTTTCTTGACACATCCTTGACACTATCATCACATCATGTACCTTTACCTTGACCTGTGAAAAACATTTCAAAAACTTGGGATGAGTATAAAAAGCTTAGTAAGGGTTATAAAAATATGGAAAGGAAACATGAGTTCATATATACATAAGAATGAAATCATTCTTTACCCATAAAACAAAGGCACTTTAACATACCTCATCAAACCATGAATAAATCATAGAAAACATAAGACATAAAGGTAGCTTGAGGCATTCATAACATTCTTACATAGGGAGTAACCCTCTTGGTTACGTTTGGAATACCCATCACAGTATATTCCCTAAATCTCTTCGGAGAAACCTTAATGTTTCACTCCTTCGTGTTACCCAATGCATTGGAGAGCTATATCGGGCTCACCCGCCCTTAGTTTATCACAGAACCAACCGTTTTCATAACAATTCCCAAGAAACATAACATAAACGTATCACATAAAACTTGTATAAATGAAACAAAACATTTCCACATTTCAATCACAATATTACATTTTAGTATTTTGAAATAATGAATCCATAGAAAAATAAACCATTTCCAAAACCATTTAAAACATTTAATAAAGAGAATTTTGAATCAAAGTGTCCCATACCACCTTGAAGCTTTTAACATTTTAAACCATTAATATACATATAAATAAATCCATAAAACCATTTTTAAAACATGGATATTAATAAGAACAAGTCATTAAAACCTTTAAAGAGATATTTTGGCCAAAGGGGTTTTACCAAAATTAGAGACACTTGAATACAATAATTGAGGAATAAAATTAAATCAGAACTTTAAAATATCATGAGAATAAATGGATTAATGATATAATATTCCAAAGGACAGTATATACACCATATAAGAGTGAATTTTTGCATAACAACAATGAACCCTCAATAGAAATGTCAAATGTGATGAAATCCCTTATAAAGAAGGTATCCTTAAATTAAGGACAAATCAATCTCAAAAATATGTGTGACAAATATAAATACACCCAATATAAGTGGATATTAAGTGTAAAACAATAAAAGGTCATTCACACATATTCAATGGATGACATATTCAATGACTACATGTTGAACCAAAAGAAATCGAAATTGGGTTAAAAAGTTCCCTTGAAAGCCTAACGGCGTCACATCAAAATGAGTTGGTGAGAGATAAAAAGTGTATCTCATCACATGGACATAAAATTTACATCAATAAGGATATATGAGAACATATCACAACATAACAATATGTAAATTAAAAGACCCAACAAAAGAAGTCTTTTAAAAAAGAGGAGGGTGAAAGGTTCCCTTACCGACTTGGGTATCTTTCAAAACATACACCCCATGAAAGAAGGACAATAGATCATTGATGTAACTACTCATAAACGAAATTATATTACACAAATAGTAGAATAATGGGTAGTACATACACCACTCAATGGAATTTGTGGAAAATGTAGCATAAATCTCACGGGAATAAAAGTGAGATGAAAAATCCCTTACGAAAACTCGGCAGCCTAACAACGCAACATAAAACTTCCGAATATGGATTGATGAGAACAAATAGGGTATCTCATCACATTAAAATAAAGTTTACAGGAAGAGGAATATAAAATAACATCCCCCAACATTACAAATAGGAGATTAAAAGAAGTGACATAAAGGAGAGTACTTAAAAAGAAAGAGAGAGGTTAGATCTCTTACGAAAGTTCGGCAGCCTAACGGCGCCACTCAAAACTTCCAAAATGGATAGATGAGAGAGAGTAGGGTCTCTCATCACATGAACATAAAAAGTACAGTATTTGTAATATAAAATATCATCCCAATAACAAGAAAGATGGGCTTTAAAAGGAATGACATAAAAGTGTGTACTTAAAAAGAAAGAGAGGAGTAGGATCCCTTACCTCGGGTCCGACTTGACTCGATTATTATTTAATCTCCTGAATAATAAACTTGAGTTAATTTATACTTCCTTAATAACCTTTTTCAAGTTCATTATTCCTTTTATGTTACTTATTACCATGTCATAAACATAAGGTAATCATTTAAGTTAATAATATTTGTTTTCCCGATATTTGGTTCTTAAGTCGAAAGTGGACTTCTAACAATTACATGTTGTTCATGTGGCCAAATGTTTATTATATCCAGAATTTTATTGATGATGTAGATATCATATATGTCATATATATCCAGTACATTCATGCATTTATAACATTACATAATCATTTAGAGGTAAGAAATGAAATGCACCGTTCATGGAGACGGTAAGCCGTACGTACGCATGAACGCTACTTTCATTTCTATTTCGTATTTTATAGAATGGAATAATAATGATATAAAGGTATATTATAATTCCAGTATAATATCATATATAATATCATAGTTCCATCATTTATACGTCCCACATATGGTATTTAACGAATCAAATCACTTTGAGGGGGCGGTAGTCCGCACTTCCTTAAATGAAGATATCACGTTTACCCATAATGGAAACCATAAAGGTATGCCCAAAATGAAAAAAAACAGAAGCTTAAGGAAAAAATAAACATATTATATATCATATATAAAAATAGTGACATCATAATGGCCACTTTTGAAGGTGTTAAATGAGTATTGAACAATCATCGTTTCGGGAGGCAGAATTTCACCATCAACGGAAACCGTACGTTCTTTAACCATTTGATGTAGTTGTGTGAGAGTGTAGCTAAAATAAATCTTATAAAAACATCCTAGTATATTGAAGATACTGGTGTTGTTACAAAATAAGTAAATAAAAAGTTTTTAGGGGGTTAGAGAAGCAAAATAAAACAAATGAACATGAGAGAATGAATTACCTTTAAAAGTGTAACTCCTTTTGATTTGAGCCTAAAGGCTTCCTTTGAAAGGATTATGCCCAAAGGGAATCCTCTAGGATGATGATAGGGATGTGGAGAGAGTAAATGATCAGTGTTTGGCCGAGCCAAAGGCTTGTGGAGTGTGTGAAATGAGGTAGAGGTGGGGGCCTTTTATAAGAGGAGAGGAGGGGCACTTTTGGAAAGTAAGAAATATTACTTTATTTGAAAATGTGGTTCGGTTTTAGAAGGTCCCAAATTGATATAATTAGTGGATACGGTGATAAGGCTTCGAAATCAACTCATCCAATATGTTTTGGACATATGTAGTTCATAGATTTTACATTATCTTTCCATTTTATTTAAATCGTCAGATAATGATGTCATCGCTGCATCATTATGATGTCTTAAATAATTTAATTTATTTAATGTATAAAAATTATAAAAAAATTACTATGATGTAGGAAATATTTTTATCTTTCCAATGACTATTTATAACAAAAAATATGACTTGTATAACTCCACTTAATAATTGTTTTAGTAAAACATATCATATTTCTGTCATTTTTGCTTTTACATTAAATAAAAAGTTATTTATGTCATTTCCCAACCAAAGTGGATACATGGGGTCCCCAAGTTGACCCATGGCTTTTCATGGTTGGCCATGACACAAACAATGAGGGTAATACATGTGTCAAGCTCATCTCATTTTATTAAATCATTATTTTTACCTTAAACTACACTAATTACCACTAATCGCGATTAAAAACATAATAAGTTACTATTCACCAAAAAATTATTTTAATCTCATTGAACCACATTTTAATTCTTAATGACAACCATGTATGTCGGAATTTTGAAAATAAAAACACAATGATGGCAAAATTTCATTTAAACGGAAAATCAGTTTTTATAAGTACCACTTAGTGGTTTCACTATTCATCAAAAATTGAAGTTTTTTAGAAAAATCCCAAAAATTCACCCTAAGCTATATTTGATATTCTGAATTCAAAAATGATGTCCGTTTTTAAAAAATTCAAAACATATAAGTCACATTAATTAATTTAATAACTAATTCCTGCTGTCAGATCAAATAACGTCTTTTTATGAAACAATAAGTATCAAAAGATTGACACTGGTTTAAATCTGATTTCAAAGTGAAATTTATTCCAACAACCACTATAGGATTTAATGGTAAAAATATATTATAATTTCACTTTAAAAAAAATTCAAAATATAATCTAATAATATAAATATATTAGATTAAAAAGTGGTTTTGAATTAAAATACCACATTTTACACTATTCATAAAAAAATGAACTTTATCGGAAATATACCAAAAATTTACACAAAGTAAATTTTGATGTCCCGATTCTAAAGAAGAGTTTTATTTGGTCCAATAGAATGTATAAGAGTGAACAAAACTATATTTAATGACGGTTCTCCATCAAAAGGCAATAAGTGAACCTTTAGTGAAAACAATGGCATATACACCTAAAATTGAATTCTTTTCGTATTTTAAGCCTTTATATTTTATTGTATAAATGTAAAAACTTTTAAGAATATATATAATCATATTTTAGTTATTTCTATCCATTCCCTCCATTACAACGGCTACATGTTAACTACCATTTAAAATAAAGTTATTTTATTATTAGAGTGCAACGTAAGATTCCCAAGAAACTCGTTGTTACATGTTGGGTACGCTATTGAGCATTGCGTCCCCTTTAAAGTCATATTAATATTTCATTCTCAAATATGGATAAAAATAAAAATGTCATGTTCTTTATTTAACTGGGGTGTTACAATTGAATTAAATTTCAATCATCTATATTGGTTTTTTAATGATTTACATAATTATAAAATTTATTCTCTAAATATTAACATCATTTAGTGTATTTCAAATTTTTCAAGAAAAGGTAAAACCCTATATGTTTGGTTTAGACCACATGTAAGTGTAATTTTGACAATATGTAAAGGTAAAAACATAGCCTTAGTTATATTTAATAAACCTCTCCATTTTCGACAAGATGAAATAAAATATGTAAAGAAAACCCTATGGATATTATAACATTTAAAGGTCCCTTTATTTTACATTGGATGTGAAGTTTAGTGTTCCCACTTATATGTTAGGGTAATATCATCATAAGAGTGATTTGTAAAATTAAAAGTATTTTTTACTAAAGAGTTACTTACCATGATTATTATTACACAAAAACTCACCCTATATACATGATTCTCATTCCTTTACTGTGGGGATAAAATATTCAATAGAAACATGATATATTGGAAATTTAGAAAAGTATCAATAATACTTTCCCTGTAATACATAAATGTATATAGAGTCCCATTTACAAATGAGAAAATATATGTGGGTGAATCAATTGTTTCTTTTTATGAATTATTTTTATTTCTAATTCATCCTATTGAACTTGGTAATTTTACAAATCCACTAAAAACAGTCTCTCAATCTTACCTCCAGTAGAGTTGTAGTAATATGGAGAGACTAAAACAATATTTACATGGTTTATAAAAATTATAATATTTGATATAATTAGTTATTCCACGGAGTTATAGATTCTTCATTATCAAAATGGTGAATAAATCCTCTTATAGTACCAAGTAAAAGATCTCATGTATTTATATCTTACTAAAATACATCATCTTTGTCTCTAACCAAGAGACTCCTTCTGATTTCATATCCATCCAAATGACTTCTGCTCCAACTCCATCCGAGAGTCTCTTTCTCCTTTCTCTAATGGAGAGGCCTTTTATTTCATTTCTAATTGAATGAATTTTTTCCATTTCAGTTTTGATATAATATATGATGTTCTCTAATATTACCCCATGATCTTGGAGGATCTGAATAGATCATATACAATTCAAGTACCTTCAACATCCATGGGTTAAGTCTGTTATACTTGTTGAATTATTCTGATCACCTATATGATGTCATTTTTCTTATTGAAATAAATTCTCAAGATATAATTATTCATTATAACTTAATTATTAGCCTCACTAAATTTTTTCATGTAGTGAATACATCTTATACATTATTTTATGTAAAAATAAACTAAAATTACTCAATCCATTGTCTTATGGGATTATCATTTTGAAACCATATTATATATTGTTCATTACCTTATTATTGTGTTTGTTATTTTTAATTATTTTATATATATATATCAATATATTATTAATTGGGTATTTTATTCATTTACATTCACTAACAAATATTCTCTTCAACCTCCACTTTGTACTCTACTTCTTCACCCAACTGGTTTGGGTATCACAATATTCTAAAGTTCCTTCTTGTAAACAAGAAAGGGTTTGTCTATTATTATCCATCCTTATGTGTAATAGTGATTTTAAATGTTATTATTATCCTTAGAAATAAATAATTTTTTTGTATTAACTACCTTGTGGTGTATCATTTAGTCCACTCAAACTAGAAATATAATGATTAAGAGTATTTTAAACATCGAATAGATTCAGGAAACATGGTATTCATTAAGAACTTCATGTACTTTTTGAACATGATCAATATAAATAGTATTTACTCTATTCCACATGTAATTAGACTAATTTACAAATATCATCTTCATGAAATAGTATTTCTACAGTGTAATTGTCTCTTAAAAAATGATATCTCTCCTCAAATATACATCACACCTCCTTATCTTCCTATTCTTTTTTTATAGTCGTGTAACTACTGCCTTTTTATCTGAACACTATAATTTAATAATATCATCAATTTATATTAATTCTTATAGTTTATATCACCTGTTATATTCAGTATATCTCAAATATCATATTCGAAAAAATAATGTTGTATTATATTACGCGAGATTGTAATTCCTCATCACGGTCATGTTATCAACTGCATGAGTTAAATATCAAAGGTATATTCATTTTTAGAACCTCAAACGTGGCCATAAATATCATATAACCTCCTAAAACATTTTTCATTTAGCTAAATAATTTTCTTCAATTATCATGTGAATGAAAAATGGATATTGCATTCCTTTGATTAGGTTGATCCTGAATTAGTCGTCCTTTGGGAATCATCAAGTAAGATAACTAGTTTTATCTATAAAAAATCATACTTAGGAATAACCATAAGACCATGGGGTGGATGAGGATGCATATTTTAGTGGAACCTTGATCAAATTGATCATATTATCTTGATTGGATGGTGGTTTTTATGTCAATATATTTTAACACGGGTGAAAAGTGTGTCACATATTTGTGTCCCACATTAGAGATCACTTCATTCTATCACCCCTTGATTAATAAATCTTTGCGAAAATAATCCTAAGACAAAAGTGGTGTCGAAACCTACAATTAATTTCACCCTCACTAGAATGTCCACTTCACTCAAGCACTGGACAACCGTCACCCCAGCCTCTCCACATGCTCTCTTACTCAAGTGTTATCCTCTAGGTCTATATGTCATCCCACTAACACACACCTACCATTATGATATTTATATATACATTCTCTTCCTCATGGTTGGGGTCTGCCTCCCACATGTGTGGGATTGAGATGGGCAATGTGGTTTTCATGCTTGGTCATGTTTCCTGTAAACATATAGAAAATTTCTAACAGAAACAATGAATATACAATATAATTGAAAATCCAAATTCTCAATACATCCAATTGCACTTGTATTACTCCTAATAAAAGATGTTATTTTTCATGGAATTATTAAATTCATCTGATTCTCCTAACATGGTTGTAAAAAATGTTTCACCCCTATTGACAAAAATGTCTTCTAACATAAGTACATCGCATTAATTTTCTCATTTACATGGAATATTGTTAATGAATTACATCCAAAACCATTACATTACTCCACAAATTGTTTTTAAAAAAACATATTTATCCTTTTTACATAAAAAACATATAAACACATAATTGA
Source organism: Viscum album (assembly GCA_963277665.1). NCBI lineage: Eukaryota > Viridiplantae > Streptophyta > Magnoliopsida > Santalales > Viscaceae > Viscum > Viscum album. Next base: position 403,877,374 of record OY728129.1, on the reverse strand, counting down.
AAACAAAACAAACATTGGTCCAAATAATATCCCCTTTGTGTTTTATTTTCAATAGCTCCTCAGACTATTAAATGTCAAATTTTTCCCTAAAACATTTTACACATTATTGGAAATAAAATGCCAAATATAAGTGGGGGGTTTAAAATATCTTCTTTTTCTATTCATTTAATTAATTATTTAATTCCCCTTTAACTGAACGAAGTATGATACCACATGGTTCTGTTAAAAAAACCTTTTTGTCTGGATTTTATTAGTCTATATGGCCTTACCCAATGTTTAAAATTATAGAGATACTACCGAGTTTTACATTATGACCATAAACTACCAAACATGTGAAATTATGATCAAATATTATCAATTTTCATTTAGGGGTTTTTAACTGATGAAATAAATGATCATCAACTCACTTTAACAAAGATATCATAATGATAAAGGGAAAATACATATATTCCTTTATCTCAACATTTCATTAACCAAGAACTCCCACTTAATTGATATGATTAATTCAATAAATAACATGGGATTAAAGTGTTTTTGGAATACCTCAACCTTTAGGTTCAAAATCTATCCATAATTTATAGGTTCACTAAAATGTAGTGTAATGCCATATTGTTTTCAATATTTCTCACCCTAAAGAGTTAAAATTTTTCTTTTCTTTTCCTATTAGTCAAATGATTCCATGATGGAAAATCTCTTCAATATATCAATTAATTATTTCATCAAACACCTCCTGTAATTCCATACACGTTAGATCAAAACAAATAAAATAATTAGGAATAAGGATGGGACTCTTTGTTTTTCAGAAACAATATTCTGACAGAGAGCCTCCCCTTAATCTAGGTCATCCTTATCTACCAACCGTAGCATGGGAATATTTCTTTAGATTCTTAATTTTATATTGAGTCTCATTCATTTTACTATCTTATTAATTCCCTCGAATCTATTATGAGTATTGAATATATCAGAAAACCTTAGTCATATAAATATTAAAATTCCCAATTTTGGGGAACTTCTCATTAGTCTTTAACTCGTTTTTTAGACAATATACATTCCTTTAGATTTAGAAAGATTCATTGTTTCCTATAATTTTTTATAAATTTTCAATTGATTTCCCCAAAAAAATAGACAATCATTCATGACATTATGAATATTATACTAATATTAAACTAACATTCTATTTATATTATTTTGGAACCTCTTACCTTTAAAATAATGGGGAACTTCTCCTTCAAACCGTGTCTTTTATACCTCATCCTTAGGACCTTATAGAAATTATTTTCCATTTATTTCATTTTGAATATAAAATTTATTTTGTATAAAATGATTTCTAGCATATCCAGTCAACAATTTCATTAATAGTTTCCCATGGATTCTCATTATAACACCCCCCAATAATCTTTATTTAATTAGGTTAAATTCATTTAATACTAGGAAAACTAAATTTATGACCATAAATACAACAACACCATCAAAATTCCAGAAACAATTTTATCCAAGATTGTTTTTATAGGAATACATTTTTTCCCAATTGAAAAAGGACCCCCATGTTTCTTAGGGGGTTTCAGAATTCCCAAAATATTCCTCTCTTACTTTGATGTGGAATATTTCCTATCATTATTCATTGCCCACATATCCTTAGATTTAGTTTTTACAACTGCACTATTAAAAAAACACCATCAAGATTATTGGTTTCACTTTTACATTCCTTATCTCTATCTCGAGAGGATTCTCCCTTGGTCTAAATATATTTAGTTAAATTTTCTATGGCCAAATCCAAATTATAATGAAATAAGAAACATATGGAATGTGTCTCAAACAACTCCTATTCTCTTGTATCTAACCTCTATTCAAGATCAAATATCATCTTTACTTGTTTAACAAATGGTTAATTTTTTCTTCTAGATCTCATTAAGAATATATGTTTCCTTCTTGATCAGCTCCTCTTTTTCTTCATAAACTAGTACTATTTTATTATAATTATTTTCAAGATAAATCATATTTTTTCATTCCCAAGATCATTCATTTCATTATTGAAAAATTAAATATATTCAATTCATATATCAAATCATTGTAGTTCTTCTTGAAATTGTTCTATAAATTGTTTAAATGATTAATTAAATTAAGAGATAGTTGAAAAACATATTATGAAAAGTAGTTCAAGTGCGTATGCTTTTAAAATGGAATTTTGATGTGAAAGTGGTGCCCTGTGATGTGCAATTCCTTGTTTGTTTGATAAAATTTACATGTGGTGTTATGTGACATGTGAAACTTGACTGAGCACAAAAGGGAAACTCTGGTATCAATGTGGTACGACAACGACTAATATTCTAGTGATTCTGAAGTGGCTATGGCCCACCTTCACATAGTTTTATTGATTATGAAAACACTAACATAACATGGATGATGATTTTATGCCACTATAATTTTGTGTTTCTCCCATTTATAGTGAATCGTACATTAGAAATATGTTTTTCATGGTTTCTATACCACATTTCACTATGATACAAGTTACCTAGGATCCCATTTATTTATAATGCGTAGGTGTATTTCCTATGATTAGTTTCAATTTTATATATCACACTTAACATTATCATATGGTATGTTAAGTTGGTACTTCTAATAGAAATTGTGTTTTCTTTGAAGTTCCGTTCTTTAAATTTGTTTCTCGTTTAAATTTTATTTCCTTGAAATTTTTACTAACACTTATTTTTTATAAAAAATTTCAAACTATTTGTCTTATAATGTTTATATAATATAAACTTGTATTGGGTGTCATATTTATAGGCTTAGTCTCACACCTTACATACACCTTTGGGTGTAATTACACATCATAATGTTTGACACGAGTAAGTTAAAGGCCATTAGAGACGGTGGTTTGGGTATCTGGAGGTTTATCTGGGGGTAGTGTTTTGGACATGGATTGAGGGTGGTCCCCCAACCCACATGTGTTGTTTGTGGGATAGACTTGTGGTCCCATTTGTTGTAACCTTGTTCTGTTTTTACTTAAACATTGTAACTCAATTCTGAAAATTGATTTTGGTTTGTTTGGTTTTAATTTTTAGTTTTGGTTTGTTGATGTTTATTGGTTGTATCATGCAAATAAATTCAGGTAAATAATTCAAAATATTTATTTAGTATACCCAGGAACATATTCCAGCCAGTGGGGATAGGGAATTCCCTTCCGGCCTTACCACAGAATGGTTCACGCGTTGGATTGGATGAAAACATAGCTTAGTTCATGAAAATTTCTGATTTTTCAACCCTTTGATGCCCTTAGAGGAAATATCTATTTGGATACATATTAGATTACAACATCAAACATGTGGTTTAATAAAGTATCTTGGACCTAATTTGTGTATGTTTTTTCTTAATTTTATATTATGCTTTATTTTTGCTTCAAATAATGGATTATCTTTTCTTTAGTTTCATTATTTTTATATTATGTGTGATTTGGGTTTCAAATTATGGATGATTTTAGTATTATTTTAATTTTCTACACTATAGGAAAAATTATTATTTGGTCCTAAGAAACCTTATACTTATTTAATAAATAGTCTTCAACTGCTTTAATAAGTAGTATTCGGTCCTAAGAATCCTTACTGTGATATTAGACATAAAAAATGAATCAATTTATTCTTGAAATCATATTTAAAATAATAAAAAATGGATATCATATTTGATATCATCAAAAGTGATATAGATTTTTCATTGAGTAATTTAAAATGATATTGTATATCACAGGCTTTGATGAGACCATATCCTATGATATAATTAATTTTTTCTTATGATGTTGTTTTATTTCTTCATTTTAAACACATCGTAATTTAATATATGTGTTATCACTGATTGTGGTATGGAATTTATTTTCTGTCACAATATATAATCAAAAATATTATATTGTGTCATCGATGAACTATTTAACCTCAAATAGACTATCATATTTCCTTTATGATATTATTTTTGACATAATATATAATTTCCCACAACTATATTATTTATCATGAGTCGTTATGTTCCTATCTTAAACCCCAATATATGTTTTAAAAAATGTCATGTATTATGATTGAATACTTTTACAAAGGGTTAAGCATTTGGATTTTGATTCCTAGCCTCACCATAATTGAAATAAACCTTCTTATGAGATATTACTCAAAAAAAGATGTCAGTGGGAGGTTTTATTAAATGGTCCCATAGATATGTGATTGGAATTATATAAAAATGTAATAATTTTAACAAACCCATAAAAGTGAAATGGAAATAGGGATTCTATAGTAGTGTACTGTATTGGATATGATTATATAATCATTTATGTATGGTTCCGTTAATATTTTTATATTAGTTTTAGAGTATAAGGTTTTGCGTGTTGTACAAATGGAGGCCTCCACTTTATCATTTTTTCCTATTGGAAATATATAATGATAAACTAAAATTATAATTAACCTCTTATGGTTTGAATTTGAGTTATCCCTAATTGATGTTAATTATAGAGTATTACAGGTTTTGATGAAATGTTATGGTTAGTAAGTGTACGATTTCATATGCGTATACATAATATAATTATGAGACACAAAAAGAGTTTTGTGTGCAGAATAAACCTCCATGTATACCACATATAGTATCATACACTATGTATTTGGTGTACTAGGTGTGTATTTTTTTCATTTTGATTTACCAATTACCTATTGTTAGATTAGATACTTATCATTATAAACATCAAAAATTGATACCTTACTAATGTAAACCTTGAGTATGATCTGATAAGGGGTGGTTGGGTATAATGCTAATCATTTCATTAGTACTATTAAATCAATATGGGATTTGTTCTATTGTATAATGATAATAACATAAAGTCCATCTATTGAGACAAAATGTGGTAATGTACCAACAAACATATATTATTTACTTGTGATGTTCTTGACTACTGGGTGAAGGGCATGTGATGTGCTCATTCATCAATATAAATGACATGTGATATATTAATTTGACTATTCAATATATATTTTGAGAATTGAGAATTTATACGGGGATATACAAGATTGACATACTCTATGTCCCATTGTTACTCGATGTAATAAACATAGAGTTCATATGATCATCCATAAATTTATTTTATAATGATATTTGAAACATGTATTGGGATACCTATTTTTATAGAGATCAATTAATATTCCATTATACCTTGAGTATAATTAATTCTTTTATAGAGTATCATATCTATATACATTTAGGTATTATAGAATACACAAGTATTTTCAACACTATAATGGCCCATGGGATCGCAATTTATCGTTTATTTAATTGGTGTTATGATTAATGATATATATAAAGATAATTAAAATGTTTTTAATATTTTGTATAAAAAGAGTATTAGATGGTTATTCACTTGTATAAAAATTACTTATAATATTCATTCATCAATAATCGATGTTAAAAGTAAATTTAACATCTGTTTCTAAATGGACGATTTCAAAAATAACATTTAACTTGATATATTAAAAAGCTGATGTTAAAATATTTTTTAAGCATATTTTTGATTAACTAATGTAAAATTTGAATTTTAATGTTGATTAGTAATGAAATGATGTAACACATATAAATAAATTATTACACAAAATAGAACTTTAATATTTTTTTCATCTTACCACTCCCCACTGCCATGTGATTTCCCTCTACAATTTTTCACACTAATGGATATATATTTCTATATATAATTTTTTCTACTATCCATTAAACGTTTTATTTTACCCTCCATTGTTTACATATTCCATCCTCCAAATCATCACATTAATAATTTACGGATTCAAAATCATTATTCAATAATTTCAACCATTATAATTATTTACATACAATGGTTAAAGAACTCATGTAGTTCTTGGAGTCCTTGACTAGGGATATGGTGGCAATGATGGAAGTAAATGGTTCATGTATGATGACATATAACTAAAATTGACAATTTACCAATGATTTTATCATAAAGATAAAATTATTAAAATTTAATCTTATATCCTCATATGAATATGTTTTTAATCAACAAGTATAATATTTTTTTATTATTATCATTGTTTAATGAATGCTATTTATTTTTTCATTCATATAATAGTAAACTATTAATTTTTTCAGAGGAAACATTAATCAACATTGAAATTTATATTTTTTTATTAAGCCATATTTTTTTTATTATTTCCCCAAAAAACATTTAATGGATTATGTGTTATATATAAATTTTTACATTTTACGTAAAATTATTCTGTATACATTTGTAATATGGTTCACTGAGGTGAAAAAGTATTTTCACATCGGTTATTTAAATATTATGTGTGAGAGATAGTATTTCATATTGGTCATTAAAATAAACAAACTATGAAGCTTATTTTTCAAAATAACTGAGCATGTAAATAATTTTTTACATTAGATTCTATAATTATCATTGAAAATATATTTACAATGTCTCTTACAAAAATTTCACCCCTAAAAACATTGTTAAAATAAAAAACACATTTTGAATGAAATATTATATACTATTCACAAAGTATTTCATATGATCTAATGTTTGGGGAAATTAATAATAGATATCTAATATTATTTTTGAGATATCTAAAAGTTGTTTTGGATATGGATTTCTATGTTATTATATATATTACAATATAATTTGAAATAGAGAAAATCCATTGAGGCCATAGTTCAAGTAGGATATTGATGGAGACGTGCCCTAAATCTAAAAAAAATTATATATGGATTTTATATATATAATATTATATGATAAAGGGATTTTGTAATGACAAGGTGATACACACTTGGAGAGAGGGGAACCAAGTTGTGGACTTCCTTGTTCCTTTAATGTTAGGGACCATAACCCCTGGTCCTCCACAATGTGATGTACTTGAAACCTAAAGGGGTCAATTTGATCTGAGGGGATTCCATTGGTCTGTAATACTTTAGGCCTCTATGAGCCATGTCTTCTTGTGGCCCTTGGGCCTATTTCCATTAATAAAAATTTACTCGATGATGATGAAGGAATATAATATTCAATGATAATTCATATCTAAATGTGCGATATAGGGATATCCTACAACATTATTAAACATGTCAATGTTTATGGTATCAAAATTTCATAATGTGGTGATATGTGTTAGTCATATGTTGTTATTAACATTGTATCCAAACACTAAATGTAAACCTTTTGATATTATTCCATGTTTTCTATCATTGATTATCTAAGCTTCCTATTATAAAACATGAGGGGGGATTCGATGTAGAATTTTAATATTAAATTCTATGGTTATATTTTATAAACGTTTTATAACCATAAGGTTTTACTAGATCATTCTGTAAATTTTGAGTAAATTAAATGAACACAAAAGGTGTATCCATGAGGCCTATATAAAGATATTGAGTCCATGTTATGGTGTGTAGTCTTACTATCAATTCTACTTACATAATTCTCTCTTCTCCAACATCCATTGGCATTGAGTTGTGCTATATTATCATGGTTTTAAGGTGAATACCACTAAAGAGTTAGGTGATTCTTTAACTAATGGATACCTTACAGGAAAGGATCCCTTTAGTTGCTTCATAGTGTTCTTATCAAACATGTTATTGAATAAGGAATCTAGATCATATTCAATGTATGATATATGATAAATTATATATTTTCATCGAAACTATCTTGTATTATAATAAAGTAATCCCCATTAATCTAATAATTTAATGAAAATAGTGACATATTTGTTTCATAAAAACATTTTGGATGTTAATTAACAAATTTATCAATTACCTATTTTTAATTGATTTTATTTGGAAACCTATGAATTGATTTTTCATTTTTTTGGACCATTGAATTAAATTTCAATCATCTATATTTTTTTAATGATTTACATAATTATAGAATTTATTCTCTAAATATTAACATCATTTAGTGTATTTAAAATTTTTCACGAAAAGGGAAAACCCTATATGTTTGGTTTAGACCACATGTAAGTGTAATTTTGACAATATGTAAAGGTAAACACATAGCCTTAGTATAATTATGAGACCTCTCCATTTCCATCAAGATGTAATAAAATATGTAAAGCTAACCCTATATAGATTATAACATTTAAAGGTCCCTTTATTTTACATTGGATGTGAAGTTTAGTGTTCCCTGTTATATGTTAGGGTAATGTCATCATAAGAGTGATTTGTAAAATTAAAATTATTTTTTACTAAAGAGTTACTTACCATGATTATTATTACACCAAAACTCACCCTATATATGTGATTCTCATTCCATTAATGTGGCGATAAAATATTCAATAGAAACATGATATATTGGATATTTAGAAAAGTATCAATAATACTTTCCCTATAATGCATAAATGTATATAGAGTCCCATTTACGAATGAAAAAATATATGGGGGTGAATTAATTGTTTCTTTTTATGAATTATTTTTATTTCTAATTCATTTTTTTGAAATTGGTAATTATACAAATCCACTGAAAATCGTCTCTCAATCTTACCTCCAGAACAGTTGTAGTAATATAGAGAGACTAAAACAATATTTACAAGGTTTATAAAAATTATACTCATTGATATAACTAGTTATTTCACTGAGTTATAGATTCTTAATTATCAAAATGGTGAATAAATCCACTTATAGTACCAAGGAAAATATCTTATGAATTTATATCTTACTAAAAGACATCATCTTTGTCTCTAACAAAGAGACTCCTTCTGCTTTCATATCCAACCAAAAGACTTCTGCTCCAACTCCATCCGAGAGTCTCTTTCTCCTTGCTTTAACTGAGAGGCCTTTTATTTCATCTCTGAATGAATGAATTCTTTTCCATTTCAGTTTTGATCTAATATTGGATGTTCTCTAATATTACCCCATGATCATGGAGGATATGAATAGATCATATACAATTCAAGTACCTTCAACATCCATGGGTTAAGTCTGTTATACTTTTTGAATTATTCTGATCACCTATATTTGATCATTTGTCTTAGTGAAATAAATTGTCAATATATAATTATTCATTATAACTAAATTATTAGCCTCAATAAATTTTTTCATGTAGTGAATACATGTTTTACATTATTTTATGTTAAAATAAACTATAATAACTCAATCCATTGTCTTGTGGGATTCTCATCTTGAAACCCCAACATATATTGTTCAATAACTTATTATTTTGTTTTTTATTTTTAATTATTTATTTTATATATTAAAATAGTATAAATTAGGTATTTTATTCATGACATGCACTATCAAATATTCTCTTCAACCTTCACATTGTACTCTACTTCTTCACCCAACTGGTTTGGGTATCACAATATTTTAAAGTTCCTTCTTGTAAACATGAAAGGGTGTGTATGTAATTATCCATCCTTATGTGTAATAGTGTTTGTAAATGTTATTATTATCCTTAAAAATATATAATTTTAGACTATTAACTACCTTGTTGTGTCTCATTTAGTCCACTCAAACTAGAAATATAAGGATTAAGAGTATTGTAATCATCGAATAGATTCAGGAAACATGGTATTCATGAATAACTTCATGTACTTTTTGAAAACGATCAATATCAATCGTATTTACATTATTCCTCATGTAATTAGACTAATTTACAGATATCATCTTCATGAAATAGTATTTCTATAGTGTAATTGTATTTTTAAAAATGAGATCTCTGCTCAAATATACAGCACACCTCTTTATCCTCGTATTCTTTTTTTTATAGTTGTGTAACTACTGCCTTTTTATCTAAACACTGTAATTTAACTATATCATCAATTTATATTGATTCATATAGTTTATATCACCTGTTGTATTCGGTATATCTCAAATATCATAGGCTAAAAAAATGTTGTATTATCTTACGCAGGATTTTAATTCCTCATCATGGTCATGTTATCAACTACATGAGTTAAATATCACAGGTATATTCATTTTTAGAACCTCAAATGTGTCCATAAATATCATATATTCTTCTAAAACTTATTTTATTTAGCTAAAGCATTTTCTTTGATTATCATGTGAATGCAAGATGGATATTGTATACCTTTCATTAGATTGATCCTGAATTAGTCATCCTTTGTTAATTATCATGGAAGATAACTAGTTTTATCGATCAAAAAATCATACTTTGGTATAACCAGAAGACCATGGGGTGGATGAGGATGAATATTTTAGTGGAACCTTGATCAAATTGATCATTTTATCTTGATTGTATGGTGGTTTTTATGTCAATATATTTTAACACGGGTGAAAAGTGTGTCACATATTTGTGTCCCACATCAGATATCACTTCATTCTATCACCCCTCGATTAATAAATATTTTCCAATATAATCCTAAGCCAACAGTGGTGTCAAAACATACAATTCATTTTACCCTCACTAGAATGTTCACTTCACACAAGCACTGGACCACCGTCACCCCGGCCACTCCACATGCGCTCTTACTCAAGTGTTATCCTCTATGTCTATATGTCATCCCACTAACACACACCTACCATTATGAGATTTATATAGAATTTCTCTACCTTATGGTTGGGGTTCGTCTCCCACATGTCTGGGATTTAGATGGGCAATGTGGTTTTCATGATTGGTCATGTTTTTTGTAAACATGTATAAAATTTCAAACAGAAACATGGAATATAAAATATAATTGAAAACCCATGTTCTCAATATATCCAATTCCACTTGTAGTACTCCTCATAAAAGATGATATTTTTCATGGAATTATTAAATTCATCTTATTCTCCTAACATGGTTGTAAAAAATGATTCACCCTTATTTACAAAAATGTATTCTGCTATAAGTAGATCACATTAATTTTCACATTTACATGTAATATTGTTAATGAATTACATCCAATACCATTACATTACTCTATAAATTTTTTTTCTAAAATTAACATATTTATCCATTTTACATCATAAACATATAAACACATAATTGAAAACAAATGTAACATTGGTCCAAATAATCTCTCACTTTGTGTTTTATTTTCAATAGCTCCTCGGACTATTAAATGTCAAATTTTTCCCTAAAAAATTTTACACCTTATTGGGAATAAAATGCCAAGGATAAGTGGGAGGATAAAAATATCTTCTTTTTCTATTCATGTAATTCATTATTTTATTCCCCTTTAACTGAGAGAGGTATGATACCACATGGTTCTGTTAATAAATCTGTTAGTCTAGATCCTATAAGTCTATATGGCCTTACCCAATGTTGAAAATTATAGAGATACTACCAGGTTTTTCATTATGCCCATAAACTACCATACATGTTAAATTATGATAAAATATTATCAATTTTCATTTAAGGGGTTTTTAACTGATGAAATAAATTATCATGAACTCACTTTAACAAAGAAATCATTATGATAAAGGGAAAAAACATCTATCCCATTGTATCAATATTTCATTAACCAAGAAATCCCACTTAATAGATATGATTAATTCAATAAATAACAGGGGATTAAAGTGTTTTTGGAATACCTCAACCTTTAGGTTCAAAATCTATCCATAATTTCTAGGTTCACTAAAATTTAGTGTAATTCCATATTGTTTTCAATATTTCTCATCCTAAAGAGTTAAAATTTATCAATTCATTTCCTAGTAGTCAAATGATTCCATGATGGAAAATCTCTTCATTATATCAATTAATGATAGCATCAAACACCTCCTTTAATTCCATACATGTTAGCTCAAAACAAATAAAATAATTAAGATTAAAAATGGGACTATTTCTTTTTCATAAACAATATTCTGACAGAGAGCCTCCCCTTAATCTAGGTCATCCTTATCTACCAACCGTAGCATGAGAATATTTCTTTAGATTCTTAATTATATTTTGAGTCTCATTCGTTTTACTATCTTATTAATTCCCTCGAATCTATTATGTGTATTGAATATATCGGCAAACCGTAGTCATTTAAATATTTAAATTTCCAATTTTAGAGAGCTTCTCATGAGCCTTAAATTCATTTTTTATACAATTTTCATTCCTTTAGATTTATAAAGTTTCTTTGTTTCCACCAATTTTTTAGAAAATTTTAATTTATTTCCCCAAAAAATTGACATTCATTCCTGACATTATCAATATTATCATAATATTCACCTGAAATTTTATTTATATTATTTTTGAACCTCTTACCTTTAAAATAATGGGGAACTTATCCTTTAAAATGTGTCTTTTATACCTCATCCTTAGGTCCTTCTAGAAATTATTTTCCATGTATTTCATTTTGAATATAAAATTTATTTTGTATAGAATGATTTCTAGCTTATCTAGTCAACAATTTCATTAATATTTTCCAATGGATTCTCATTGCAACACCCCCCATTAATCTTTCTTCAATCAGGATAAATTCATTTTAAACTAGGAAAACTAGATTAATGATCACAAATACAACAAAACCATCAACATTCTAGAAACATTATTATCCAAGATTGTTTTTATAGGAATACATTTTTGTGTTTCCCAATTGAAAAAGGACCCTCACATTTCTTAGGGGGTTGCAGAATTCTCAGAATATTCCTCCCTTTATTTGATGTGGAATATTTCCTTTCATTATTCATTTCCCACATATCCTTAGTTTTAGTTTTAAAATTTTCACTATTAAAAACACACCATCAAGTTTATTAGGTTCACTTTTACATTCCTTATCTCTATCTTGAGAGGATTATCCCTTGGTCTAAATAGATTTAGTTGAATTTTCTATAGCCTAATCCAAATTATAATGAAGTAAGAAACATATGGATTGTGTCTCAAACTACTCTTGTTCTCTTGTATCTAACCTCTATTCAAGATCAAATATCATCTTAACATGTTTAAATTTTTTTTAATTATTTCTTCTTCATCTCATTAAGAATATATGTTTCCTTCTGATAAGCTCCTCCTTTTCTACATAAACTAGTACTATTTTATTATAATTATTTTCAAAATAAATCATATTTTTTCATTCCCAAGATCATTCATTTATTTTTAGAAATATTAAATATATCCAATTCATATATCAAATCATTAATTTAGCTTCCATTAAAGTTCTATTCTTTCATATTAATCATCCCTACTACTTTAAGAATTAGTTCATTTCATTAAATTTGAAATGAAATAATCTTCATTATCTGAAGAACGTCTTGTTAGGGAGTCTTTATTGTTCGTTCTCATAAGATTCATATACTTACTACTATAGAATTTCTTATTCTTTTTTTATCCTATTATTGTCAATGAGACCACTTATCATCTTATTGTGATTCTACTTAATAACCCTTTTATTTGTAAATATCATGGAAAATTGACCAATTCCACCATAATTGAATCATTTTGTTTGGTTTTTACCCTTTCCCTTCTCCATTACCCATTTTAATTATATTTACATAAGAGCTACTTTATGACTAAAGTTATCATCATCCTTATCATTATCTAAATCACCCAGTTCAACAATATATTCTTATTTAACTTTCCCATTTATTATTTATTTAAATTAAATTCCATTATTTTCTTTATTCTTGAAATATTGAATTTTTATAATCTCATAGGCTATGATAATATTATGTTTTTTATCAAAAGATAATTGATATCTTTATTCTAGTGGTGGAACGTTTGTATCAAAACAATCAATAAAATTTCTAATCAGTTTTTTTCAAGGTTCGAGTCATCCAGCTTCTCACAAAATCCTTGAATGTTGCTGAACTTATCTATAAATATATTGAATATTCGGAAAATATTTCTTCATCAGTCATTATTTTTTCTTAAAACCACTTCCTCTATGAAATTAGTTTTGATTTATTAACATTTATATTACCTTCATAATTTCTTGTTATTTTTTCCCAGATCTCATTATTACTCTAGATACCCATAACTTTAGAGTAAAAATTTTATGATAGAGAAATTTAGATGTAATTTTTAACCATTAAATAAAACAATATATATATTTTTATCAACATTTATCATAAAAACATTATAGTAATTGGAGGAAAATCACTATTGTATAATCTATCACTTCAAATCCATATTATAGGAGATAAGGAAGAATCTTATTCCTAAAACTATGATAATTATTCCAAATGATAATAGGAAATCATCATATATTTATAGATATAATATTATCCATCTATTAAAATTCATTTAAAATTGTTATATTTAACCTATCCTCTAATACCACTTATAAATCCCTAGACCGGATTGACCACTAAGAGGGTATAGGTGAATCACTAATTTTATTTTATTATTTCAATTTAATTATAATTTAAACTCTTTAAAATACTAAGGTTCTCTATCCAATAAATATTTTATCTCAATATCATCTCATGTGCAGTTGAAATAATATAGATAGTAGCACATAGTATTTATATGGTTTGGTAAAATACTATTCATATTTGAAACTTGTGAATTATTCTAGGTTATAGATTATTTACTATTAAACAAGTGAATTCATCCACTTGAATCCCTAACGAAAATATACCTTGATTTAAAAACTTACTAAAATACTTCAACTCCAACTATAACAATGAGACTCTTTATGCTTTTGGATCCAACAAAAATACATCTACTCTAGCTCTAGTCGAGAGACTCCTTCTACTTGTATATCTAACTATGGTGCTTTTAATTTTGACCCCAGATCAAAGTGTTAACTGCCTTTTCATATTTATTCCTCTATATGATGTTCATAAATCTTCCACCATGATCTTATTGGATCTGGATTTCACTTGTACAATTCAACTACCTTTAGCAGCCACTAGTCATTTCTATTAGCCTTCCTTAATTACTTTTATCACCTATATTTGATCAGTTTCTTTAGTGAATCTCATTCCTTTTTTGAAATTATCCTATATGACTAAATTCATATCCTAGATAAATGTTATAAATTAGTTTACAAATGTTTATCAAAATTTGATTCAATAAATAACTTATACAAATCGATTGAATCCCTTATGGAATTATTAGCTAGAAACCCCTGAACATGTTTGTTATTTTATAATTATATTATGTTCTATTGTTTTTTTGTTCATCTGAAAAGATAATTTGTTCATTTATTTTATGAATTTTCAGGCACTATCAACTATTTATGTATCCCTTCATTGTGTACCCTAGTTCTTACCATAATAGGTTCAGTAATCAAACTATTCTCATGTTACTTCATGAAAACATGAATGGGTGTGTCTAAGAATCTTATTTTTGTATCCAATATTGTATGTCACTATTACTCTTCTCCTCTACAAGAAAAAATGTAGGAGTATACACTATCTTTTTTTATATCATTCAGTTATTGAAAACCATAAGGATGTTTCTTAAGCATAGCATGCAACCTCAAATATATTAATGGAACATATTCTTTATAAATAACATCATGTGTTATTTTCCCAATTTGAATTCCAAGGGTATTTCTCCTTTTATTCATGCATTTAGAGTTATTCTCATATCCCCTCTTTAATAGATATTGGTTTTGTGTTTCCTTGGTTTCTTAAAAAATGAATGCTCTCCTTAAATACACCGCACACCTCCTAAGAATGGTATAATTTATTTTATAGGTATATACCTAACACATTTTGATCTGAGCAAAATTAAATGTCATGGCCTCTAAAATTTATGACCTATCACATCTATTATATTTTCAGAGCATTTTGTTTCAAAAATATCATATGTTAGAAATAATGTTGCCTCCAATTATATGAGTTCATGTTTTTCTCATAGTGATGAATTTCTCACAAACATGCAGTAAAGTTATCATATATATTCATTTTAATAACCTCATATGCATCCATGCATATTGAATGACCTTATAAAAAATCATTTTCCTTTGGATAAATCTTTTTTTTCCTTGAGATATCATGTGCATAAACGACATAGATTGCATTCATTTCATCGGATCAGTCATGAATACCTGACCCCTTTAAAATCACCATCAAATATATCTATTTTTCTCGATCTTGAAGATGTACTCCGATACAACTAGAAGACCCTCAGGTGGCCCATGTTGAATACAATAGTGGTACATGGACCAGACATCTCAGATTTTATATATTGTATTATGGATATTATGTTAGTATATTTTAAAATGGATAAATATTACACCATTTTTGAATGTCCCACAAAACACCTTATCGAATCAATATATTCCCCAACATGCCTAAGTGAACTCTAGGGGAACAGAATCGGTAACATTGTGAACACAAGTCAAATGGGTTGTTCCTCACAAGTGTTTGACCACTAGATCTCTTACCCATCCACATGCCCCAAAAAATGAGCATGCTTCTCTAGGACTATACATTAGCCCCCTCACTTGCACCCACTGCTAGGATATATGTGTAGACCAAATCTCCCCCATAGTTGAGGTCCTTATAACTCATGTGTAGGATTGTGTTTTTTCATATGGTTTTCATTGTTGTAAATTCCTTTTGTTGACACTACAAAAAATTTAATGTTCCAGAATCAATTTAAAATATAAATATTAATACATATTCTTTATACTTTTAATTCCACTTGTAAAACTCCTTATGAAAAATTATATTTTTCTTGGACATGTTTAAATATATCTTCATCTCATAAAATTATTGTAACTAATGTGCCATTCTTATTTACACAAATGTATTCGAACTTAGTAATATGATAAAAATCGTCAATTTTATATGGAGAACAATTCTATCATGAAATATAATACCATTAAATAAATACATAAAAATTCTCCAAGCATTGCCACTTCATCTTTAGTAAACCACCCACATATTGAAACATCATTAACAAAAAATGAAACACTCCTCACAACAATACCCCCCATTGTATTTTATTGACAATTTCTATTTATAGTGTTAAAATTAAATATGCTATATTAAGAAATTATTTCTCTTATATCAAATAAAGTAAAATGGTTATGTGACAGATTTTCTACATCTCTAATTTTTCCTCTATTAATATTAAAGATTCTATTCACATTTAACTAAAAGAAGGATGATACTACATTATTCTCTTATAAAAGAGCCTTTAGTTGGTATTTTCTAAGTCTATATGGGGTAAACATATGTAGAAAAAAATATAGATACAAAAAGGTTGTCCATGCTATCCATAATCTACCATGCATCTGAAAACATGCTCCAATATTATCAATTCTAAATTAAGGTGTTGTCATGATATGAACTAAATAGTTGTGCAAACAAATTAACAAACTCATCAGAATGCTCAGGTGAAAAAAATATCTCCACCTACTTCTAATATTTTTGTAAACCAATAACTCCACCTTAATTGATATTATTAATACAATTATGAATGATGGTTGAAAGTGTGATTAAAATACCTTAACCATTAGGCTTGAAATTGGAATAGTATTTCTAGCCTCATTTAAATTTAGTGTAATGACATATTCATTTTATGATTTCTACTCAAACTAATATGAAATTACTCGTTTCATTTATTTGTAGTCAAATGAATCCATGAAGTAAAATATCTTCTTTTTGTCCAAAAATTGCATCCTAAAACATATCAATAAATTCCCTATATGTTTTAAAAAATCACATAAAATAATTGGGAATAAGGAGGTAACTCATTGTTTTTTAGAAGAAACATTTCTACTGACATCTTCCTCAACATCAAGGCCATTCTTTTTACAAATATCTTTATGGGAATATTTATTTAGACACTACCTTTTTTTGTTTCATCAGTTTAACTATATTAATTTTTTGCCATGATCCTCTTCTATGTGTTGGTTAACTTTTTCAAACTCAATCTTATGAATAATCATGTTTTAAATTGTTGAAAACTTCTCATCAACATTCACCACATTCAATGAGACCACATCCTTCCTTAAAATTTATAATATTTCTCAACTACCTTGAATTATATATCAAGTTTCAATTGAGTTGGACAAAAATATACATAATAATTCTTAACATTGAAAAATTTATAAAATATTCATAGGATATTACATTTTTTTCTTTTATAATCACTTACCTTTTAGAGAAAATCATACTACCCCTTCTAACCTTATTATTCATACCTCAGTCTTGCGTATTTAGAAACTACATTTACCATAGAATTATATCAGAATATAATAAAATTGGACATATTTGTGAAAAAAATATTATTACTATTTATTTTATATGATATTCTATACTCATATGATCAATGAGACTCCCTATTGATTCTATCCTCTTTCCGGGAAAATATATTCAAAACAAGAATGAATAGGATTTATGACCATGCATACCAAAATACAAAAAGAGGCCTTAGTATTTATTATCATAGATATGTTCTATATGAATACATGTTTGTGTTGTTATTGCCTTATTGGAAACTAAGCCTCACTTTACATGGAGGTTTGTGTAATTCTTTGAACATTCTTCTATTTCTGGGAAGCATAATATTTCCTCTCATTATTCTTATCCCATATATCCTCAATTTCAGTTTTTAGATCTGCACTATAAAAAAATAAGTCTATTAGGCTAATTAGGTGCACGTTTACCTTCATTCTCTCCAATTTATGAAGATTATACCTTGATCATGGTTAATTTATTAAAATCATATATGTCAATATTTAACTCATACTGAACTATAACACATATTTATTGTATCTTTAAAAATCTTCTACTCTAGTATCCAACCTCTCTTAAAAATCACACATCATCATATCTTGTTCATCAAATTTTAGTTTTTTTTATTTTAAACTCATTAAAAAATATATGATTCCTTCCTAATAATATCATCCTTTTATTCATAGAAAATTTATATTTTCTCCACATTCCTTTAAATAGTTAAATCATTGTTTTCGTTTTCAAGATTCAACTTTTCGTTCCTGTTATATTGAATTTTTTCCCATGTATAATTCTAATATTTATTTCAGATTCCAGTCTAGTTACATTCTTTCATCGTCATCATAAATACTAATTAGTGAATTGGTTATTTTCATTGAATAATGAATGAAAATAACTTCATTATATGAAAAACATCTTCATTATTAATGTTTATTTTTCTTGTGCATAAGATTTCTCTTTTTACTAGTCATGTTTTTCTTCTTATTCTTCTAATCCAATTAGGTTTTATGATATCTATCATCATTTGATTCTCATTATGATTCCTTATTTAAACCATTTTATTTGGAAATATCTTGTAAGTATAATTAGTTCCATCGTAGTTGAATCATTTTTGTTTTTTCATACACTATCTCTTCATCATTCCCCTTTTATATCATTTTGTATAAAATAAATAACTAAATAAAAGCCATTATTATCCACATACTAGTTGAATCACCTAATTCATTAATAAATTATTCTATATATTTACCTTTTTATTTATTCATTGCAATTTTCCATATTTTAATTCTTGTTGAAATCTATAATATTCCCCATTTTATTGGATTTTATATTTCATTTTATTTAATCAAGATACAAGTCAACTTTTTCTTCCAAGTTTTAACCTTTTTGAATTAAAATGATATGTCAAATTTATAATCAATTTTTTTATAATGATATATTCATCTATGCTCTCACAATATCCACAAATATTTTTAAATATATTATTAACTCTGGTGAAATAATCATCAATATTTTCTTCATTAGTCATTTTTATTTCATCAAATAAACTTTTCCAAACATTTAGTTTGGTTTCATTGACATTTTCATTACATTCTAACTATATCTTAGTTTATCCCAGGTATCTTTGGAAGTTCAAATACAAATAGAATTTTTGTAGACCATTTATGATAGAGACATCAAGAAATATTTTGGATAATTTCCATCAAACTCGTGATTTCTTTTATTAGCCTACTTCATATCACCGTCATCAGTAATGGGTGGAAAACCCTCTCTTGTAGTATCTCTCACTTCAATGCCCGGTGATAGGGGATATGGTAGAATCCTATTCCATTAATTGAGATAATTATTCCAATGAAAATTTTTAAATCCTCATATATTTACAGATTTAATATTATATATCTATCAAAATTATTCTTGGAGATTTAGAGGGATTATATCCTCATATACTACATGTTAGGCCTCATTTTGGATTGACCACTGACAGGGGAAGACTAAATAAGTTGTTTCTTTTTATAAATTGCATTTCATTCAACTTAAAACACTAGAAATTATATGTTTCATAATCAAATTAATATTATGTTTCAATCTCACCTCATCTATAGTTTTAGTAGTAAAGGCATAAACATATTGTAATTACAAGTTTATAAAAACCAAGTCTTTGAGGCAATCAGTTAATCTTTTGAGTTATAGATTCTTCACTATATAAATGGTGAATATATCCACTAACATTTCCAAATATAAGATACCTTACTTTTAGGTTTGAAATAAATAATTCTTCTCTATCTCCAATTGAGAGACTCCTTCTGATTACAGCTCCAACCAATAGTTTTTGGTTCTAGATGAAACCGAGAGACACCACCTTCTCCAAAATCCAACTGAGAGACTTCATTTTCAACTACAATTGGAATTTTCCTTCTCTTATTATATCTTTTTCCACTATAGGATTATAATTAATCTTCCTAAAAATTATTAGAGAATTATACTTGATCATGTACATTTCAATTACCTTCAATAGGAATTGGTCAGGTTGTTTAGTCCTCAATTATTCTGATCACCTATATTTGATCAGTTTCATTAATGAAAAAACATAATCTGGTTATAACTCATACTTATGATTGAATTAATATACTCACTAAATTTGAGATATTTTTCACACACATTCTTAAATATTTTATTTAAGAATAAACTTTCATAACTCAATCTAATCTCTTTTGTAATTCTCAACTCGAAACACTATAACATTTTTTATTGCATAATTATTTTATAAGATATTCTTTTATTCCATTTTGGGTATCTAATAATATTATTCGTAAATTTATTTTATTAATTTAAATGAAATATAAACTTTTCACTTATTCCTAACATGTGAACTCTACTTATATTTACAACAGGTTTGGGTCTCATGCTATTCTCATGTTCCTTTGCAAAAACCCAAATGGGTGTGTCCAATATTCTTATTCCTTGCATGAAAAAAATATATTTCACTATTATTATTAACCTTATTTAGATATGTTTTTTGAGTATACACAATAATTTGGTTTCAAATTCAGTTATTTCAAACCATTATGAGGATTCATAATATATTCACACAACCTAGAACGGATATGCAGAACAAGATCTTCATGAAGCACTTCAAATCTTCTTTTCACAAGTTCAATTCCTACGGTATTTTCCCTCTTCCTCATAAAAGAAGTGTGCTTCACATATATCCAATTTGTAAAATAGTGGTTTCATGGATGTTTGGTTTCTTACAAAATTATAGATCTCTTAAAATACATAGCATGCCTCATCATCTTAGAATTATACATTTTATAATATTTTTCCCACCACCTTTGATCCGAAAAAAATCTCATGACATAAACTCATGATTTATACTATGTAATGACTTTTATATCTCCCAAAGCATTAAATATTTCTCAAATATCATACACTAAGAATAATGGAATCTCATCTGAGGCAAGTTAAGGTTTCTTCCTTATGGTGAAGTCCTCACATACATGTAGTAAAGTTCCAAAGTATATTTATTTTTAGAATAATTTACACATCTTTGAATTTAATAAATCCTTCAGAAAAATAATTTGAATTCATAAAAGTATCGCACTTTCAGTTAGATTTTTCATTAAATATAGATATTTCATGCCTTTAGTCAGATCAATTATGAATAGCTCATCCCTTCATAGTCACCAGGGAATATGACTGGTTGTATTGATCTTTATGGCATACTCTAATTCAACTAAAATACCCCATGGGGTGAAGGATATTGATAAAATTGGTTCCTCAATTGAAAGGCTTGGATTACCTAGATCTATTAGTGGTTATTATGTCCATATATTAAAACATGGATGAATAGTGTCCCATGTTCACATATCCCATATCAAAGATCGCTTTGTTATATCAATCCTTAATTAAAAATTATTTCCACAGCACTCTCAAGTATGATGTGGGTGATAAGAACCCTCAACTCATTTCACCCACACCAAACTGGCCTCACATCACCTACACTATCCCAATGGTACCCTAGCCCATCTGCATATTCTCCTACCATAGTATGCTCCTCAAATCCTGCACACTAGCTAACTCTTTCACACCTAGTGTCATGTGGGCTATATGGACCAACTCTACATCATGGTTGATGACCTCCTACCACATGTGTTCAATTGATTTTTTCCATGTAGCTTTTATGGGTGAGAATGTTTTTGTTAGCACATAAGGAATTTCTAAGTGAAACATACCACATTATTTATAAAGGAAAACTGATATTCTAAATATATTCAATATCCCTTGTAAGAATCCTTGAGAAAAACGATATATTCCAAGGCCTTATTTAAATTCATATTGCTACCCAAACATTACTGTAAAAAATGTGCCTCTTTATTTACAAAAAATCGTCAAATGTAATAATATCACATCAATCATCACATTTGTAAGAGATAATTCATTTTATACAAGAAAAATATTCCCTATATATAATTCTAAAAGGGGCTCATCCTTATGATACATAAGGGTCCTGAAATGAGTGGAATTTTGGAAAAAGCCTTTATGGAAGTTCATGTATTTCATAAACCATGGCCATCAATGATATAACCAAATCTTTTATATATAAACATGCATCAAATAAAATTTATAGGAATGTATTATGAATTAATTGTAAAGATCATGAAAATATTTTTATGACTTAAAAATTAGAGAACTACAAGAATTATTTTAGGAAATGTGGAATCATCTTCTAATTCATGACATGCATGAGTTTATGTTGATCCTATTAACAATTTAATGAAGAAACTTTATAATGCAAATAAAAATAACATGTACATCTAATTATAATTTTTTTTATTTTATTTTTGAGTAGATTAGTATTTTCAACCTAGACCTCATCCTTGAAGAGTAGTTTATGGATTCCTTTTTATTTTATAATTCATTCTTTATATTTCTAAATGAAGTAAAATTTTTGTCAAATATTTTAAATATGTTGTGTTTTGATTCACCAATATCCATAAACATGGAGGGATAGTTTGAGATTCTCTTATAGGTAAATAATATTGGCATTAAATATGGATATTCCTTTATTTATTCGTCATGATTGAACATAAAGTGTTCTAAGTGATTTCAAAATGATTGGTAGAGGAGTGCCTTCTTGTTTATGCATCTTATTTTTTTCTTCTTCAGTATCATAATCCACTCTCACTTCCATTGATTGATTAAACAGTTGGTTCATTAAATGATCAATGAATCTAGTTTTATACAAATAATTTGATTCATATATAGTGTTATTTGTGTTCATTAGTATATTGGATATTCGTAATAAAAGTGCGGTGAAGATGATTTCTAGAATGGTATTTGTAGTTATCATTGGGTAAAATTACGTTTAATTCCTTTAATACAATAATGACTCTAATATATATATAACTATGGGAGTGGTATAATAGTTTTTGATGGTGTACTTGAACTTTATTATTTGTTTTTATATTATCTTTATGTCTCTTGAATTCATACTACATTTTCCCAATATAAATAAGTGTTTCCTTATTCAAACCTCTTTTTCATATATTTTTAGTGTTATAATAGTTTATATTATATTATAAATATAAATTAACATAATATTCATAGATCCTTATTGGACTACTTATGAGGTTGATAGAAGGTTATGTTCTATTATAGTTAATTACATTAGAAATAATAAATATATTTTTGAAGAGAGATTCATGACAGATATTTCTGATCAGTTCTAACTATTATCTAAGAGATTGTTAAGTATACTCACATAATTTTTTAAAAGATATAAAAATCATGAATTAAAAAAACTAAAAAATTGGAAATTCATTGACATATATTTCAATTAACTGGTGTGATTGATGAAAACATTAGTTAAAAGAGTTTAATTAGGTAAATAATGAATTGACATAGTAATAACTCTTTTTTTGCATATTAACTAATAAATAAACGAGTCTAGTTATGAGGATTCTTTATGATAAAAAAAATCATTAATATTTTATATTTCTTGAAGAATTCAGTCATAAAACTATAATTATATCCGCATCTTTGATTAAATTGAATGCTCAAGAAGAGTCTCAATAGAAGAAAGAACTTTTACATCCCACTTACTCTATTGATAAAACATATGAGGAAGATATTATGATGTTATTTTACTTTACCCTATCCATATCATTTCTAAAGGGTATTAAATGTGAAGGATTTCTAGATAATGTGTATATTGGGGGTCTACAATATTTAGAAAAATATTAGGCTACTTTTAAAAAATCTATAATTCCCAAGGACCTCCTACACATTCATAATGATAATTCAGAACATTTTGACCACCCTTGGACATTTTTATACTTATTTCGACTAAATAAATTCAAATAAATATTGGAGTATCACGTTCCCAATATAATTGATCAATTTATAATGGTTTTTCATGATGAAAATGAAAATTGAGCTGAAATATATATAGAAATACATTTTTAGAGTACTCATTCTTTTTTATGTTCACTGATATTGAATTGAAAAGTAACATATTGTATAATTATTTTACATATTTGATAGTAATAGAGTAGGCCCTGTATGAGTTTGTAGATTATACCAAATAATTAATGGAATAATTAGAGAAAATTATGGAGGAACTAGTTGAGTTTCACCATGGTGCATATACAAATAATGGTATTGAATATGAAACCACTATAGAATAAATTTTTGAACTAAAATAAAAATATAACTTTCTTCTTCTTATTACATATTGATCAATAGTGGAAACCAACCATGAAATAGTAGTATTAGTGGAAACATATCTACACCTACCCCTAATATGAAAGTTATTCATAATTTTAAAAGGGATGCATCTATAGCACTCAAACCAGGGAAACCTATACAAAACAATTAATGTATATTTGAATTTATTGAATTGAAATGTAATAGTTCATATTATATAAACCATAACCCAAATTTCATTAGGGATAACACCATGTACTTCATGACTAGGGGTAGTAGAAACCAAGTACACATATGGTGGTTAAATAAATATTTATCTATTTTACTTCCCTATTCTTTATTTTAGGTATTTTTATTTTGAATAAATTATATTTTTCCATATTTTTTTCTTTTATGTGCACCTAATGGAACAACTATGTGACTAACTCAAGGCTTCTACAACCAAATAAATCAGGATGTATTTTTCAATCTTACTTTTTTACATTCCCTGTATTATATTTTCATATTGTTTATGCCTAATTTTTAAAGGGTAGTTTCATTTGAATGTTAGAGAGTGTAAAACTATTTTACAAATTTTTGTTTATTTTAAAATTTTTTAACTTTGTATCTTAAATAAATTTTAATTATTATTTTTCACTCTTTAATTTATTTTGGTAGATTTTATTTCATTTTTAAAAAATTATTTCTGAATTATTATTGGTGTGGAAATATTTCTTTTATTTTTATTTTGAATCAATTTGTGATTTTGAATTTTTTTAAAACCCATATCCATGAGGCACTGAACCAAATTATTTATAATGTCCTGATACTTATTCTAAATCTAGTTGACATATTCTCTTTAATGCAATCACATTATTATGAAAATCAATGTCCTTCTATTAGAACGTGAACGTCTGATTATTTATCTTTCAAATTGTGGATTTCATAAAAAAATGACATCATTGAGGAACTGCAGTAGAAATGAACATTTTTAACATGATACATACCCTTTATATATCCACTTTTTTAACACTTGGAATCAATGAGTATCCTTATACTTTTAATCAAAATTATAATCTCAATAACCTTACCTAACATTTATCATAATATATTTTCATAGATAGTTCATATTTTAGTATGGGAGAAGGGCATTTTGTTTGTATTATGAGGGGAAGTAGCTCATTATTGGGTGTGTGTTGTGTATTTAATCACTCTAGGAAATTTATATAAGAATGTGCAGGAGTAAATTTTATTATTTATACATCATTAATATCATATTACTAACCTTATATATATGAGTGTGTGTTTGTGTAAAAATAAAATAAAAAAGGAAGGTATTGGGATTGAATTGTGCATTACACTACTTCTATGACTATTAAACCTATAAAAATTCATCATAAATAGTCATTCATACATTACATTACTTTTTCATATCATCATTTTTGATAAAAAATTGATGTGAAAAAATATGATACAAAGGATGTGTGATCCCACATGATGTTGAGCGATATTTATTATCTATAAAAATGAATCCAATATGCATGAATTAAATATTTTATCAAAGAGAAAAACTTGGAAGGTTGTTTTAGAACACATTCATGTTGAATATAATAGGTTTGAACCTCCCAATAATGTATTAATTATATGATGATCTATGAAAATTGGATGACGATTCAAGAATCTCTTTATATCTGTAAAGATAGTTACAATCATTATTTTTATGAAAAATGGTGATCTGGCATTATATGTGATTAGATATCCATTAAAATGGAAAAATTTATAAATGTTTTGTATTTTCTACCTATGACCAAATTTCAGGGAGAATATACATTTGGTAACGCTTGTAAAAAGCTATGTTTTTAAATTCTCAATATTTTTTAAGAATATATTGTTTAAAGTAGTTAATATGTTTTCCCATAGAGTGTTAATATTGAAGAGTATTTTATATCTATGAATATACAGGGAGATCTAACTATGAATTACCCACCTTTAGTTTTAAATCATTAAGAGTTATATATCTTATTAATTTATAAATAAGTGATGTTTATGGAATAATTAATGTTAGTTGACTTACTGAGGTTTTAATGAAATACTAGAAGAAGTATTTATATGTTGAAAAACGTTTTATGATGACTCAAGTGATGATTAAAGATAGTTTGATGTTATTAAATTTTTATTTTAAGTGTTTGAGTTTTGTAAAAGGTTGGGTGTTGTGTATGACTAAAACAGGTACATAGTTGGATATATATAAATGAGTTATGTTGAATATGATCTCTATGAGAATGAAAAAGGATTTTAAAAATATATATTACATAAAATCCTTTATAAAATTTCTATAAAATAATATATTGATTTTGTGTGAGATTAAACTAATAGAATATAGCTAACTTAGTATTAGTAATGGATGAATGATTTATGTTTTATTTTGATTAATAGATTTTGGAAGCATATTCTTCTTAGATTAAATATGAACACAAAATAGATTAACTAAAGGTGATTTTGATGCTCATGTAAGATATATATGATTTTTAGAAAATATGACTTTTTAAAAACCCTTAAGTTATATAAAAATGTATTTTTGATGATAGGTAAAGAACACCCATTAAAGATTAGGTGCCAATTCAAGAAATTCCTCAATCCTCCCAATATAAATAAACACTAAATTATGTTTACGGACTTAAATATGAAAAAAAAATTAGGATAATACTATGATATGAAAATTCCATGATAATGTTAAATTCAATACATAAATGTCATTCCCATTGCAAAAAATGTGACTTTTTTGGATGTTAATAGTGCTAGATTTTATAATGGATTAAATAAAACATTTTTATTAGGTGGAAGAAAATATAAATAGATTCACGATCTCCCATGTAATGAAATGTAAAAAAATCATATAAAGTAATGAAGAATAGTGTAAACTATGTTTAGCTTTATCATTCAAGAAACTACAACATCCTCAAATCCAAAGGATGTGTTTGATGGTGATCACCAAAGTAGAGAACAACGTCTTCCCCCTTCATAGGTATCCTTGAGTTTATTTGAATCGTTCATCATGTTAATGAGAAGCTTATTACCATCATGACCATCTAGAGTCTAAAATGTACATTTGGTTGAAAAATATATCAATAAGAATGGAAATTTTGACCAAACATAAGGTTGTTTCTCCCACAAAACCATCAAGTTTTAGTATCCCTTTAAATAAACCATAAGTATTATTCTCATGTAGGTGGGGATTTTCTCATATGTTTTATTTAATTAATAAATTCCACTTCATCCAACTTTCTCTTGAATGAGAGAAAAAAATTATACCCCTAATGTTATATCTCATATAACGCTTCTATAATTGAAAACATTCATGGGATTGGTTTCTCAAAGGATAATATTTATCAATAGTTTTTTCATATATTATGGTGTATATACTAATTGTATATTAAAATTATACAAAATATACACCCAATGGTTGAATTCAATTGTAAACTATAATGGGATAGTTTATCGATGTTAGTAGTGTGGTTTTCATAAACTATGTAATTTAATTTCCCATTAATCAAAGATGTGATATAACATGAATCTCAGGTAAGTGTCATTACAAATATCTTTTTATCATTCCGGTTAGTTTAAAAATATTATTGACCAATTTACATAATATCTTAATGGTATTTATGGGCTTTATTGCATGTCATCTCTTTCAGTCTCCCAATTACACTAAGGCCTAAAAGTATATTTTAGCTTTCACCTAATATCATATAATAGATGATAACTCACGAAATCATATCCAAAACAATTTGGGTTATATTATTAGACAAATATATAAATTTATCATTAAATTAAATTTGTATGATGTCATATTTAATACCTTGTGAACATCTATATAAGAAACTTTTGGATTAACAGAAAATGATTTTAGAGAAAATATCTAACTCATACTCAATCCCTATTCATTCAAATGAAATGTGTATCCCTAAGGGCCCTCATATTATTTATTACCAATATGAATAACTGAATTCATAAATGTAAGTAAATATTTGATGTTGGAAATTTGTCAATGCTAATCGAAATATAAAGGGATCGGGTATGAACTCCATCAAACACATATATCACTATACCTTATTTCACCCACTATATCTCATGTTATCATGAATTTTCATAAGTTCAATTTTACTAAGAAATTGAGTGACCATGGTAAATAGTGTGTGTAAATACCTATATATCCAACTCATACCTTCTTGATTCTTCGAGTATAGAATGGCCTGGTCATAGAATACATCACATTTCATTCACCTGTAAGTATGATCACATTGATTTCTCATCATTTGTATTAACAATCTGTTTATATATACTATCTATGTTTGGCTTTACACTTCCAAGTCTATCTAAATTGAGGGCCCTGATGTCATACTCGTCATGAAAGTGGAGAATCCCATATTTATTTGTCTCCAAAAAACGAAATGAAAAAAAACATACCTAAACACTCCCCTATAAGCTAAGTCAAAATGAAATAAATAATAAAGGTATTATAGTATAAAGGTTCTCATGCTAGGTATATCACTATCCTTAGGAAATGGGGACCTGATAAGATCCATGAAAATCTATTATACCAATTACATAGTGTATGATACTCCATTTGGTATACGTAGTGGGTCATCCATCACACAAAAATCAACTTTTAGTTTTTTAGGCCACTTGATCATATTTCCAACCTCTATATAAGAATATGACTCATGATAACCTTAAAATTTTTATAACCTATAATAATCTATGGGGAACATCATTTATATATAAATTAAAAGTAATACTTCTAGAGGTCAACTATCATTAAATTTCATTAAATGCGTATATATTTATATATATACATTTATATAAACAACATGAAAGAACAATAAAATATATATTTACATTTATATGACACAATTTATATTATTATAAATATATTACGAATTTTTAATGAAACCCAATATAAGAACTAGTATATCAAGTCATATATGATAAACTATTATATCATTCTTATTTTAGCTACACTTTTCATTGTAATATTAACTTATTAAATATATATGTAATTCCTACCCCAAATTTATGTAACAAATAAAAAACCCTCCTATTAAACTATTTAGTGATAAAAATATATAATGAAAGGAAGTTTTAATAATGGTGAGTCTTTGGAATAATATTAAAAATGGTCAAATCCTTATAAATATTCATCCTCCTAAACTCCAAGACATTAAATGTTGTGATGTTAACATTTTATACCTACTTAAAACACTTTATAAGTTCAACATCATTATCCTTGTCAATCTATTACACCACAAATCTTACATTAAAATAATTTAGCTATTTTAATTGTTGTTTACCATCACATTCTAAACATCTTTAGGATAAAGTGGAATTCAAATTTTTTTACTGACATTAACCTTTATTAAATAGTGATATTTTACTTTTATAGTAAATAAATGTAACTCTTTACATTTTTCCTCGCAATTATATATCCTAAACACTTTATGATAACAAGTGATAATAATTTTAACATTATTATGGTATAAGAAATTATTTATTATATGTGAACATCCCAATGTTTAGACAAACTCTAAAAAGAAAATTTGACACTATATTCTATTATGACTATCACGTTAAGATACAATAACACTTTTACGTTATTTTTCTTATATCTACATTTCTTATTAATGTTTTAAAAAATAAAATATTGTTTCCATAAAATATATGGTATTTTATTTGTTCGGATCATTTTATATTGAAGAGAATATTTTTTTAAAATATTCCACAAATGGGGGGTTGGAAAATATTCCCTCCCATTTTAACCAACAATTATATAACCATTGTATCCAACATAAAAATTTATTTTATTTTTCTCCATTCCAAACAGGTTTTAGAATTAAATTAATTATTAACCATGTATAAACAGTTAATAATCTCTTTTAATTAAAAAAACTCAACTGTAAAAAAAATTTACCTTATCATATAAAATAAATGAGATGAAGTTCCACATACCATTATTAGATTCATATAAGTAAGATAAATTCATTTACATTAAAATCCATAATGTATAAATTCTTTTCCTTGTCTCCTGAATAAAAATAAAATTATTATCAATTCCTCCCTTGATTTTGAACACGTGTACATTTATAAAAAAAAATTACAGTATATGTTTAGTTTCATATACCGTTAAAAATAAAAAATAAATAAATATTTATAACACCAATACCTGAAATGGATAATCAAAGAAATTTAAAATACTCTTTAAGGTGTCCTAAAAAATCCCATTTCATGGATCCATTACTCCTTCGTCGTTATAAATTTACTTTTTAAGGACCTTCATTTTTAGAAGATACATCATTATAATCTACATCTAACTTTTCTTATACTTTTTCATTATTTTACCAACTTGTAAGAACTATAAAATAATAGAAACCAAGAAATCATATTCCTAGTGAATTTATTATCAAAACTTGAGATAATTTGGTAAAAACTTATTAAACATGTTCATATTATCAAAACATTTCTATATGTTAAAAATAGATTTATGTCATTAACCAAAGAATTCCATAAGAAAACCTCTACTCTCAATAGGTAATTTTCATACTCAACTATATTGATTATATGATTAGGTACAAAAATTCCTTATGTCACATTTAATCTAGTTCTTTTTAATTCTTAAGTGTATTATTTTATGCTTCATAAGAATATAGATTCTCATTTTGTTTAATTTAAATGATTTGTAACTCCAAAAGAGGTTTCTATAATAGATGTAAAAATTATTCTACATAAGCCTTATGTGTCGTTTAAATTAATCCTTTTCATCCTAAATATTGATCTCAAAAATAATTTTTATGATATTTTTCTGCAAAAGAATATTTTATGAAATGACTATCATGTTAATTACTATTAAATAATAACATTTAATAAATGGTATCCTACTAATATGATAGGCCCATTAGAATTAATCACAACTATTTATTGGTTATGATCCATATTGACCTAATATTTGTGTCTATAATAGTTTTCATCACATCACATAGTAGTTTAGATAGGTAAACATCCTAATCATATCATATATGATTTGAATATAGTTGAGTAGAAAACTACATTTTGAATCCATGATGTGGGAAAAAATCTATTCATTAGGTATCCTAACCGTTGGGTTTCCTAGCTAAGTATAACCAACTTAAAATTCCATGAAAAGGATAACATAAGTAAATCCAAGGGAACAATTATTCATAATAAAACTACTAGTTAGATAATCCAAGGATGCATATTTCATTCTATCTTTACACAATAAAAATATAGATCACCCCACATTGGTGTCAAAATAATTCATTGGATAATTATAGTTTGAATGGTTCCTCTTTTGAAGGAATATAGCAATAATTTTTTAGACGTGTATTTAATCTCACAATCATATATCATTGTATTCCATTTATGTCAACTTACTACTAACTATTTAGTTTTGCATTCATATCCCCTACACCAAATCAATATGTTTAACCTATATTTATTTTTACCTCTTTATATAACCTGCAGTTTTTAATACTCACCCAAAAACTGAATTCAATCATATTTACACATATCCAAATGCAAATCATACATATGGTACATGAAATATTCATATAGAGTTTTATAATTATAGTATATTTACAATCTTCAAATGAGTAAGCCTCAAGCCATAGATATACAACCTACATCTTCTGATAACAAAGCATAAGCCTCCAGATAGGTTTTAAGTCAGAGATAATGTCCTAATATCGAGGGATACTTTACTCAAGTGAAAATAAAATCCCTCATAATTATAACTCCAAAATTAGAATACAATATTAAAAACATAAAACAAGTTCATAACTTGAAATGAAAATATGGTTTATGTTATATGAAAACTAAATTCTGTATTGGTGTTCCTATAATTTAATACAAGGATTACAAATTTATATGAAGAAGATTGAGATTTTAAACTAAATTATACACTTATTCATAATTCAAAAAAATTATAATAATTAATAATTAAAAATTGAATAACCTTTAGAAAAATATACATTTCATAAATATAAACAAGAGATGAATAATATATTAATAATTCATATATAAATACATTAATATATTTTTTTATAAATTTAGATTTATTTATAATGGACATACTATAATTATTGAATATATACATTTTATATTTGTTCCATTACAAGAATGTTTAATATTATATGTTATATAAAATTTTAATTTATGTATATGTGATAATTAATGAACTATAAACATTTTTTAATTAAATCTATAATATGTAAACAAGTTACATAATATGTATATCATATATTTAACATTATTTAAACATTATATTAACTCAGTTATCAAAACACATTAGACAAGGTTTAAATACTTTGGAAATAAGGATTTTTAATTTAAACATTTTAAATTAATCATTATGCACATTTTATTACTTTGTTAAATATAAAAACTTTATATTTTGAATTATTTTGGAGATTATAAACACTTTATAAGTTTCCCTTTATGATTTACAAATAAATAATTTTTCTAGAAATTACTAGGCATTCTATGTAATTTTATAAAATATATTTATCAATATTAACTTTTCATATTAATCCATATTTGATAAACATTTATTAGTTAATTATAATATATTTAAAATTAAAAACAATACAAAATTTTTATAAATTAATAAATATTCCCAGAAATAACCTTTTTCATTATTTATAAACTATTAATAAATATTTATTTCAATTTATAATTGAATAGAATGAAAAATAAATATTTTATTATATATAGTATTTTAGCATTCGATTTATATCATATATTTTAGCGTAACATTATTATAAATAATATTCTATGATAGATATACATACCACTAAATATGAAATATCTTGTAAAATGGGAATCGTACATTACAAAACACATCATTTAATTTATATGATATAGTGTTCTGTTTTGGAAAACATTGGGTGTAACTCATATTCCATGATGGGAGGAAGTTATAGACTATAACTATAAAAATCAGTAGGATTCAATCTATATGGAGGCTTATGATATCATGTAGAGTATGTCACGATATGAAACCCATGCAACAAATATTATGTTGAGTCATAGGAAAAAAATATTATATCTATTATGATTTATAAAAACAATGTTTCAGACATGATTTCATAAATATAAATGCCTGGAAAGATCTCATAACACTAATTGGTTTCATATAGGATTAAATAACATTTATTTTTTAATAAAAAATTGAATAAAAACTATATTAATATCTCTCATGTAAATAATTATGAAAACATTCATTTAAGGGAAATAAAGAACAATATAAACCATGTGTACCTTTCACAACTGAGTCATTATATCATTATAAAATCCTTCATATGTTTTTTATGATTATCACCGAAGTGGATAACAAAGGCCTCGCACATCATGATATATCCATTGGATAAGTTTAACTATTCATCATACAAGTTGGATCTTTCTACGATCATGACACTTTAGTGTCTTAGACATTATTATGGATAAATAAGAGAGCAATGGGAAGGGGAATTTCAGCCGAGCTTAGGTTTGTGTCACCCATAACACCATAACAATGAATTATCCATTTAAAGAACCCATGAGGATGCTCCTCAAAGAATATGGAATTTACTTATGCATTATAACACATGATTATATTCCACTTCATCCAACTCATTCATGAATTCATGTACACATTTCCTCACTAGACATTATATCTCATTTAAAACTTCTATAAATGATTACATTCTAGGGACTAGTTTAATGAAGGATAATTTTTATCAATTGGTTTATTGTAATTTAGTTTTTATATACCAATCAAATATTAAAATTATTCACAATATGAACCATATAATTTCATTCTATCAGAATCTATTATTGGATAGTTTATTGAAGAAATTCCCATGGTTTTAAAAATAATGAAATAAAATATCCCATCAATCACAAGCTATAATATACCGTGCCTCTCATTCAAGTAATTGTTCATATTTCTTTTAACAATTAACATTAGTCAAATAATATAAGTAACTCATTTATATAATATGTAAATGTGATTTATGGGATTTTTGGAATATCTTAACCTTCAAAGAGGGAGTTGCAAAATTTCATGTTACAAAGAAGAATTAAATTCAAAGGATTATTTCATAATCTTAAATGGTTTATATAACATGAATATAGTCATAATCATTATTCAATCCAATATTAATAGTGATTAATCATTATGATATTCTCTTATACAATATGGAATTATTATCGTAATTTTAATAACTATTAGATCCGATTCAAGTAAACATGAGGATTGATTTGAAGAAGATGGTGAAATTATGAGAGTAATGGCATGTTTTTTTATTGATGAAGATAATGTTTTATAATATAATAACAATTTTATTTTGTCCCGTAGATGTTAATTGCTAATCTAGAATGATATTATGGACAAATCCATTTTATGATAATAGATACCATGACATAACCATAATAAGATCAATAGAATACCACATTATATTAAAGATATTTATAGTTTCAATAGTTGATAATTCATGTAGTCTTACAAATATAGATAGAATAATATTGGTGACATAAATATAGGATAGTGTTTTAATTAATGTAATCACATTAGATTAAAAAAATTAGGAGGATTAAAATCCAAAAGATATGATCTTTTTAATGAGATTTAATGTCTAAAAATGATGGAAAATTATAGTAAAGATATTTAAAGGATTCCATATTCTAAAATTTGAAATATATTATCTAGGAGAGATATTTAGTATAAAAAGGGTGAGTATGACCGGAAGGGATAACCAAATATAAATAGAACCAATAAAATATCTTGAATATAAATGGGGTTGAAACTATAGTGATCCAAAACTAAAATTAATGGGAGATTATCCTTGTGAATTGAATATAAAGGAGAAAGAGAGCGAGTGTTTAGATAAGATTTTTCTAAATATGTATTCTATAAAAGTGAAACTAAGGATTCTATCTTATTATGTCCTTATATAATATGTTTTGAATATGTTCAAGGAATCCCTTAATATTTTTTCACACCGAGGAATTATATTAGATATTGTTTAGTTCATAATAAACTTATGCTTTCCTATTGATCATTATTCAATAAGAAGAAAGTTAAAATTGGTAATTTATAAAGGAATTGATTTCCATTTCTAGATATTTGTATTATCATGTTGGTGCTTCCATTTTGTTTAGTTGGTTCTAGGAGTATTGGACCATGGATACTTCCTAACTCAATATTTATGATGATAATAAATTATATGTTGGGTGTACATGGGATAATAACCAGCAAAAATTGGGGATATAGTTGTACACATTAGACATAAGACCGATTATAAAATCTATGTTTTCCATATTGAATTACATTCTTGATAAAAGTACTTTCATGCAATCTAAAGTTGAGAAAACAGTGATAGATCAATTCAATTATTATGTGTCAAAGTAAGAAAGGTGGAACAAAATTTAATTTTTATAGGTCAATCATTCGTATCCACCCACCCCTCCACCCTAGTGTATTCACATTTATCCTTGTTAAATAATTATTATTATCAGACCAAAGGGTTCCCCGTCTAATTAAATTATCAATAATATATATATATACATATAATGTTTCATTGATGACTTTATTTTGCCTCTCTTAATTAATAAAAGAGTTTTGAAATAAATAATATGTATCTATTTCTAGTAAAAATTCAATTTATTCCAAGACACTAATGAATATAAATAATTAATAAAAGAAGAATATGAAAAATTAATACCTATTATATTAATATGAATAAAATAATATTACCCATGTTGTAATCCTAATAAAGAAAAATCTGGATTGGAAAAATAAGTACTGGTAGTTAAATCTACTATCAATGAGATACATAATACTTCATCCAAAAAAGATTCAAATAATTCATGTGATTATTATGTAAATAAATCATCCCAAATTTTTCCTTTATAGGCAACTAGTACAAGTGGGGTACATCACATCTATGAATATTCCTAAGAAAAATTAATTAATTTTTAAAGGAAACCCAATATAATTTTCACAATGAAATTGTCATTTTTTTAGATCTTTTAAAAGTAGGTAAAAATAGATCACTATACTTGAGAAATAAAAAAATGGAGATAATTTCAAACAAATCATACTGATGTTAGTAAACAAATCTAATCGAATAGGTGAAAAAATCCATGAATATAGATCTTGAAGAAATATTATCTAAATTTTAGAATTTTTATATCAATAAAATCTCGAAAAATTTTGAATACAAGAATAGTTTTGAAGAAAAGGTACATTCATTAAAAGTAATAGTTTCTTTATTTTAATTGTCTTGAATTAGATATTAAAATTTCAAATCAAAAAGTGTCACAAGATAATTCTTTACAATAATCATAGATAATACCTTCTACCACAAATAATTATAAACAATATCATTTTTTTAAAAAGACCTTTTTTCTATATAGAAAAGGTCCTTAGATCATATAAATGATTTTTCTCTATCAAGATCAAACTAGTTATTACCATCTTGCTAAGAAAATTATGAAAGT
The DNA here is from genome assembly GCA_963277665.1 of Viscum album. Classification (NCBI taxonomy): domain Eukaryota; kingdom Viridiplantae; phylum Streptophyta; class Magnoliopsida; order Santalales; family Viscaceae; genus Viscum; species Viscum album. Next base: position 403,840,120 of record OY728129.1, on the reverse strand, counting down.
ATGAATTCTAGTATTATGCAAAAATCAAGCGTAAATTAAACATATATCAAAAATGGATGAGGAATAATGAATATAAACCAACCATTAGGTGTAAGGTGGTTGGAAGTAAGTGTAGGATAATTTTTCCCATTAAACAAGTCTAACTATATAATGAAATGAAATTAAAATATCAACCTATTAATACTATCCTGAATTTCATTCAAAAGAAAATAATATTACTATTATGATTCTATTAGTATTGTGTAAGGTTTAAGCACAAGGCATATATCTATTGGAATAATATTTCTACCTATATAAATCATGTAAATACTATAAGAAATTAGAGAAAATAAAAAATGAAGACAATTATATATATTAAAGACAAAAATGTATTTATTTTAAATTAATTTTGAATCATAGATAACATTTTGGAAATTTTTCCAAAAGTTCCCATCAAGAAAAATCATATTGGTCCAAAAAAAACCATGAAAGTGTTAAATGTTTCTAATGGAAAAAAGGAAGAAAATTATGAGAACAATTTAATTATGTAAATTAGGTGAGTTACTCTTGGTTAATTAACTAAATAAAGAACATTATAAAGAAACCCCCAAAATCCAATAATAATGCTACACTGAAAAATAATAGTTTCTTATATTATGGGAGTGAAGGAAATATCACAGATCAATGAATGAATACCATGATTAATGGTATCAGTGTAGATAAGATATAGAAAATGGGTAAATCAGTTAATTAAAGTAATTTAAAACTTATGTAGTGAAAGGAAATTTAAATAATGAAAATTAAAAAATCTCAGAAGATGTATAAAAAAAGTAACTACTAAATGACTGAAGAAATGTTTTTGGAGGTGTATGAAATTTGTTCATGTTTTGAAGGATTTTATAATCATCCTATAATATCAATAAATATACATAATTAAAAGTTTATTTCTATAGGTAACTCATATTCTATGATGACTAATGTGAAGATGAATAAGATGATGATTACTATAAGCCTCGTCCTTAAAAATTACATAATCTTGAATTTTATTAGTAATTAACATTGAGGATCATTTCAGTTTTAGAGATTTAAATAATTAGGTAGTAACATATACATAATAAAATGAATATTACATGTATACACTTCTACCAAGTATCCATTTTTTCATAAAATAAAAACTATAAAAAACGTGTTTAGTTCCATGTTTTAAACTGCAAGACTTTTCCGTGATCCAATCCTTGATCATATTCCACTTTAAATCATATGGAAAACATTTCATAAACTTTGTATGAGTATAAAAATCATAGTAATGGATACACAACAAAGTGAAACTGATAGTTTCTAATGCAACATATAAACCATGAATATATTATCATAAAGTAATACTTTTAACCTTAAGGAATTAGAAAAAACACTTTACTAAATATAATCTCATTCCTTACCATAAAACCCATAGAAAGAAACATATAGCATATAAAGGTAAACTTGGGACATAATCATACTTAAATGGAATAACCATAAGTTGGACTTCCACAAATAATTATTAAAAATGGAATAGCCATATGTAAAAATTCCATAAACATTGAATTTGAGGTTATAATGTAACCAACCATACTTGATTTTTCATGGAACAACCTATCTTTTGGTTTATCACATAACCCCGCATCAAATTTCCAAGAAACATTAGATAATCATAACACCTAAAATATCTAAAATATCAACATTTCACTAATAACATTTCATTTTCAATCACAAGAAATCATTTCAAGATATTAATATAAAAAATCCATTTCATAAACCATATTCAATTAATTAAAACACCCAAAAAGGAAATAAAGGATTCATTTTCCTTTTAAAAAAATTTAGGATTATCGAGGAAGCCAACTAATGATTACGGTGGCGGAGAGGACATTGTCTCCGTAAACATTAAAAGCATTACATTTTGCATTTAGTGAAATGATTCATAGATAAATTCATCCCTTTGAATGAAATTAAAAGTAAAACTGGTTTATTATACATCATGTAAAATAAGGAAGAGTATATTATGAATACATGCCCCAATTAAAATATATTGAGACAAAGTCCCTTACCTCATGTTTGACTTGACATGTTCATTAATTAGTTTCTTGAATAATAAATGTTTGTTAATTTATAATTTCTTGAGAAAATGTTTCTATTTTATTTTTCCTTTTATATCACTTTTCACCTTTCTATAACAATCATATAATTATTCAAGTTTATATCAGTTGTTTTGACAATGTTCCGTACTTGAGTCAAAATGAACTTATTATAATTAAAAGTTGTCCAGGAGGTAAAAATTACATTATATCCAAAATGTTATTCATGATATAAATATCTTATATATCATATATATTTAGTGTATATGTTTTTATGACAGTCCATATCATTTAGATATAAGAAATGAAATGCACTGTTCATGGAGACGGTAAGCCGTATGTACGCATAAATGCTACTTTCATTTATATTTCATATTTAAAGAAATTAAAAATTAATTATACATAGGTATATTATAATATATATGTTATATAATATCATTAATTTCATCCTTTATATGTTACATTATATCTTTAATGACTCTTATCACTTTGAGGGGGGTAGTCCGCACTTCCCCAAATGAAATTATTGTATTTATAAAAAAAATTAATTCATAAAGGTATGTTATAAATGTGAATTAAATAATTATAGAGATAAAATAAATATTCTAAATATCATATATAATTACAGTTTCATCATTATTTCCACCATGAGAGGTGGTAGGGGGAAATCGAACAATCATCATTTTGTGAGGCTGTAGTGTGTCGTACACAGAAACTATAAGATCGTATATATTAGGTGGCGGTGTGTGTAAGTGTAATTAGAATACTTATCATAAAAACAATTTAGAATATTGAAGATAATAGTTTTTTATAAAATAATTGAATAATGATTGTTTAGGGGGTTGGATAAAGAAAATAAAATAAAGTGTCTTGAGAGAAGTCATTACCTCAAATCGTTTAACTTATTTTGATTTGAATTAATAAGATTTCTAGAATTTCTTTATGCCTAGGATAAGGATTATAAGATGAAATATAGGGATGTTGGGAGATTTTTTGGTAAGATTTTGGATTATCCTATGGGTATTTAGAGGTTTTTTAAGGGTTAGATGTGGTTTTCATTCATAAGAGTTAGGAGGGGAACTTTAGGAATGTTTGAAAGTATTATTTTATTATTATGTGATTTTAGAATTATAATAACACCTAAGTGATATATTTAGAATCTAAGATGAGTATGGGTCTAAATCCTTTCATCAAATGGGTTTTAGACAAGTTTAGTTCATAAAATTAACCTTATCTTTTAGCTTCAACCCTTAGAAAACTTATTTAACTTTTACCATGTCTTCTTGTGTATTCATACTATATGGTAAATATAATTACTATATAATGAAAATACAACCTCAAGTGGTTTAGTACTGACATATTAAACCTTATATAAGACATTTTGCTGAGTTTTATATTTTTAGGACTATTATATCATTTAATAATATATTATTCATTTTAAAAACTCATTTATGACAATTTATATACTATTCATATCATGAATTTTAAAAAAATACATAACAACTACATTATTTCAAAAAATAATAATTAAATTATAACAATTAATAATGATCCATAAAATTCTTGGGTGACATAAAAAGTTTTAGAAAAAATTATTTTAATATTTATAATCTCATTTATTTAAAACATTCATTAATAAGGTAATCACTACATCATATTGTGTCATAAATAAATTTATTTATTTTATATCTAAAATTTTTAAATAAAATATAATAATCTATGAGATATTTTTATCTTTCTAATGATTATTTATAGAAGAAAATATCACTTATATAACCCCATATAAAAATTGTTTTACTAAAAATATATGTTTATGTTATATTTTCCTTAACATTAAATTGAAAGTAATTAAATGTCATTTTCATACAAAAGTGGCTCCATGGGGTCCTAAAATCATCCCAAGGATGCCCATGGTTGGACATATCTCATCCAATAGGGTTAGGACTTGTGTTAGGGTAAGTTAATATTATTTTAATATTATTTTTATCCTTCATTACCATATTTACCCTTTAACCATGGTTAATAAAAGATTTACTGAAGTTACTATTCATGATGTCTTAAAATTAAAGTCACATATTTACACAATTTAGACCTCTGGATCCCAAATATTTAATCCATTTTTCCAAATTCAAAACAAGGAAGTTGTTGAAATATTTTAAAATTATTTCTCGTTGTCAATACCAAAAAACGTGGTTTTATGAAATAATAACTATCAAAATATTGACATGTGTTTATGTATAATTAAAAAGTAAAATTGCATCCAATGACCAAAATTAGATTAAATTGTAAAAAAATAATCTAATTACACATTAAACCCAATAAAACTATTGTCTAACCATATAATTAAATCCGACGAAAATACAATTTTGACTTAAAATGCAGTATTTTTCACTATTAATTAAAAAATGAAATTTCTCAGAATAATACCAAAATTTTACCCAAATTAAATAATTATTTCTTGCTTCTAAAAATATATTTTTATTTTTTCAAGTGGAACATATAAAAGTGGAAAAAAACTAGATTTAGAAGGGATTCTCCATCAAAAGGCAGTAAAACTACCTTTTATAAAAATATTATAGTATTTATGCTTACAATTGGATTCATTTTAATTTTAAGACCCTAAATTTTATTAGATAAATGTAAAACAATTTAACAAACATGTTTAATCATAATATGGTTAGTTTTGTTCATTCCCTCTAATACAACAACTTGGCATTAACAACTATTTAAATTAATAATATTATATTATTTTTATTATTCTCGGTATGACTCCGCCTTTTGTGCAACATAATATTTCTAAGAAACACATTATTGGTTGTTGGGTACTCCATCTAACATAGCATACCCTTTAAATTAAAATTAATATATTTTTCAAAAGTATTAATAGAAATAAAAAGTATTATTATATAAATACCTAGGTTGTCAAATCCTTCCCCCTATTTAGGAATTGCATCCCAACAATTCTATTTACTTATCAAATAAGTGGGGGTATTTATCCCCCATTTCATTTTTCATATTTCCATGTTTCCTCTTTAATGATATTGTTTTTTAAAAAAACCTTTACCTGATGAATTACCTTATTCCGCAAAAATTTCTCTCATCGGTCAAGAATCTGGACTAGTTGTTCCTCATCAGAATGATTCTCTTCCAACTGAACTACCTCTAGACTCAAAATATAAGATGGATCTAGCATATAATTTCTCAACATTGAAACATGAAAAACATTCTGTAACTAGAATAAATATGGAGGTAAATCCACTCTTTAGGCAACTGATCAAACTTTCTACTGATTTTCATAAGTCCTAATGAACAGTGGACTCAACTCCCCTTTATTACCAAAACGCATTACAATTTTCCATGGTGAAACATTGAGAAGGACATGATCACCTACCTTAAAAGAAAGATCCTTATTCTGGTTATCTGTATAACTTTTCTTCCTTCTCTGAGATTTCCTCATGAATTTCTATATCAACTGAACATTCTCTGCCATATCTTCTACCAATTCTGGTCCCATCTGATTCCTTTCACCAAATTATTCCCAAAAATCTAGAGTTCTACACTACTTCCCATATAATTCTTGAAATGGTTCCATGTGTATACTGCAATGAAAACTGTTATTATAAGAAAAATAAACCTCAGAAAGATGTTGGTCCCAAATTTCCTAGTAATCTATTGAAGAAGCATGTAGAATATCATACAGTGTCTGAATTGTTCATTCCAATTCCCATCTGATTGAGGATAAAAATATATACTAAAAATTAATTCAATACCCAATGACTTCTAAAGGCCTTTCTAAAAGTTATAAGTAAACCTGGGATCATGAAAAGATACAATGGGGAGGGGATCTCCGTGCAACCTGACTATCTATTTAATATAAAATAGATAATTTTTATCTATTGATAGAGTATCTTAAATATAATGGAAATGATATGATTTAGTTAATCGATCAACAATAACCCATGTTTCATTTTTATCTCGAGAAGTCGTTAGTAATCCCACAAAGAATTCCATGGATATATTTTCCCATTTCCACTCTGGCGCTGGTAAAGGCTAAAACATCTCATTAGGTAATTGTTACTCTACTTTAACTTGGTGGCAATTCAAGCACTTCACAGTAATGTCAGCAATATCTCTTTTCATTCCATCCCACCAAAAATACTTCTGAAGATCTCTATTCATCTTAGTACAATCGGGGTGAGCTTAAAACGGAGAACTATGAGCTCCACATAACAACTATGTTTTCAACTTTGAATCACAAATCACACATAATATCTTCCCAATTATCAAAATAAAATCATCACATTGTTATATTCCGGAAACATACCCTTCATAACCAAATCTACCTTTTTCTGCAACTCACTGCCTTCCTTCTGTTCCTATATAATTCTATCTGATAGAGATGATTTCACTAACACCTATAACAATACAAAGTAATATCCTGGAATAATAAATTCTATTCCAAAGTTCATCAAAACATTAATCAAATGATATTGTTCCAAAAATACCATGGTTAATGTATCATTACTATTTCGGCTCAATGTGTCAGCCACTTTATTTTCCTTCCAGGGATGGTATTGGATCGTGAAATCATAATCCTTGATTAATTATAACCACCTCCTTTGTCTCGTGTTTAATTCCTTCTATGTTAATATATACTTCAATATTTTTGTGACCAGTATATATTTCACACTTTAAGCCATACAAATGATTCCTCCAAATTTCTAATGCAAAAAATGCAACTAATTCCAAATCATGTGTTAGGTAATTTTACTCATGAGGTTTCAACTTAGGTGAATTATAAGAAATTATATGATCAATCTACATTATGACACAACCAAGTTATTTCATTGATGAATCACTATAGATAACAAACTAACCATTTCTAGAAGGTAATTCCATTACTGGACCTTTCATGAATCTTATTTTCAATTCATGAAAACAATCAACACATTATTTTCTCAAGATAAACCTAACACCTTTTCTAGTTAACTTAGTTAGTGGGCTAGATAACCATGAAAAATTATCAACCAACATTTTTTAATATCCTACCAAACTAAGAAAACTACAAATCTCGGTTATATTTATTGGTCTTGTCTATTCTTCATCAATATTTATTCTGGTAGGATCAACAGTTATGCCATTTTTTGAAACAATGTGACCAAGGAATGGAATATTTTGTAACCAATACTCACACATTCTAAATTATCCATGCAATCTTTTTCTTTTTAATGCTTGCAAGAAAACCCTTAAATGACTTTCAATTTCTTACATTTGGAATATACCAAAATATCATCAAGAAACACAACCACAAACTTATCCAAGAACTCATAGAAAATTATGTTCATATGATCCATGAATATAGAAGGTGAATTGGTTAACCCAAAAGGCTTAACTACAAATTCATAATGGCCATATCTAGTCTGAAACGCGGTCTTCAGAATATCTGCTTCTTTTACTTTTAACTGATGGTACCCCAAACTCAATTCAATCTTTAAAAAATATTGATCTCCCTGGGGTTTATAAAACAAATCATTGATAGGAGGAAAATTATACTTGTTCTTAACAGTGGTATTATTCAAGGAATTATAATCAATGAAATGTCTCATTGAAACGTCTTTCGTTTTAACAAACAAGAATCGAGCACCCCATGGTTATGTTCTAAGTTGAATAAAACCTTTACCTATCAAATAATGCAATTGTTTCATTAACTCTAAAAGTACAATTTGAGGCATTCTATAAGGGGGTTTTGAAATTGGATTAACATCAGGAAATTAGTGAATAGTAAATTAAACTTCCTGATCATGTATAATACTGGGAAACTCTTTAGGAAGAACATCAAGATACTCAATTACTACTGGAACATCATTAATCTGAACAGTTCCTTTGTTTTATGAAATATGTGCAGGGTAACATTCATTTCCATATTTTACTAGTTTCTCTACTTCCTGATATGTTAGCAGAGATAAGGGTTCATTCTTGTAGAAAAACTAAAAGTCTTTCTATAAAGACCTTTTTAGCCCTACATTCAATCTTAGCACGGTAAACAGAAATCCAATCTATTCCCAAAATAACACCAAACTATAACAGAGGAAAAACAACAAGGTTTGTAGGTAAATTACTTCCACAAATAAGGATAGGAATATTCTTATAATTGTTTTTTGGCTAAAAATTTCTCCGATGTGTTTTTACAATAATATTTGGATTCATTTCTTGTGGTGGATTTAAAACTTTACCCCAAAAGTTCTCATAAATTAAATAATGTGTAGACCCTGAATCAATCGATACATTGGCATAATCTGAAGAAAAAAACAAATTACCCGATACCAATTCATTTTATGGTCCCACATCAACCATCGTAGAAGAAGATGATTTTCTCACACCCTTCTTCTTTTGAGATGTCTGGTTTCCAACCTAGGTAATCACCTTTAGACACACATTGGCATAATTACCAAACTCATTTCAACTAAAACATATTACTACTAAATTTTTATTGCCTGGTTGATCATCTTAGTTATAGTTATGAGTAATATGACCAGTCATACCACACTGTAAGAACTTCCCAGATTTTGAGAGACATTTTTTATGTTGATTTTTACCACACTTCTCACAATATGTAAATTTAATTTTCTTTCCTCAAGGATTCATTGATGAATAATTTCCCTTTTCCTACCAACTAGACCTCTTCTTTTTCATGCTCTCATAGAACACCTGATTATTTGAAAACTCCATTTCAACATTCCTGGCACATTTAACAAGTTTCTCATAGGTTTGAATTCACAAGAGGCTAATCTTATTCGATATCATGGAATCAGTCCTGATTAAAAGTGATTTCTATTACTATTAGGATAATAGATGGAATTTGAAGCATAACTTTATAGTCAAGTGAACTTTTCTTTGTAAGAAGCTATTGATTCATCATACTGCCTCAATTATAAGAATTGTTTTTCCATCCTAATTCAAACCGCCATAGGAAAATGTTTCTCAAGAAACATACCTTTGAATTCCTACCAACCAATTGAATCAATCTCATCATTGTCCCTGATATTTTTAACAATCAACCACCACTGATCAACTTCACCTTTGAAACGATAAACAACAAGACTACCTGTTTGATTGCCTGTACAACCCATGACATCAAAATTCTTTTCCAGTGTGTTGATCCACCCTTCATCTTGAATAGGGCTAGATGATACTCTAAATGATGGGTGATGTTGCCTCATGAGATTATCCAATATAGAGATGTTCCTATGGGGTTGATCATTTTGGTCTCATGCATGTATACCACCACCATTTACATCATGATTCAATTTCTCCATTATTGCAACAAACTACTCTTTCAGTTTCCAATCATCTCAGATGCTAATTTGGAAGGTTATTCTCCACTGTATGCCTTCCCAACACCGTTTCCCTATCTCCTATATGGAAAACGATTCTGAAAAAAACATATCTCAGATGAATTAACATGGTAATAATCAAATTATATATCATTTAAATTTGACCCTAATGTAAAAATCATTTGTGGATATTCTATTAAAATATTATAACTCTTAAAGTTATCTGAACCGACCTATGATACCAACTATAAGGCCCCAGCCTTAAACATTACATAATATTGTATTAAGTTAATAATTCACATTAATGATCCTTTTAGGTTTAGAGATTTATAGAATTAGGTCATAACATATATATAACAACTTGAGTATTACATATAGACACTTCTACACTGTATCCATTTTTTCATAAAATAATAACTCTTAAAAAAAGAACATGTTGAGTTACATGTATTAAATAGAATTCTTTTTCCTTGATCTTATCCTTTACCATACTCCACTTTATGTTCTGTGAAAAAAATTCAAACACTTGGGATTAGAATAAAAATCTCAGTAAGGGACACACAAATAAGGAAAACTATATGTTTTGAAAGAAACATGTAAACCATGAATACATTATCAAATAGTAATACTTTTCACCTTATGGAATTAATAAAAAGTTTACTAAATATAAACTCACTGTTTACCCTACTTTTGTAACTCAAATATTATGATAAAATCCCTAGAAAGCGACATATGTCATATAAAGGTAAACATGGAACATAATCATACATAAATGTAATAATTATATGTTCCAATTCAACAAATCATTCTAAATAATGGAATAGTCGTACAGCTGACTTCCATACCCAATACATTGTAGGTTATAACATAACCACCCATCCTTGGTTTACCATGGAACCACCCATCATTTGGTTTATCACGTAACCACCCATCAAATATCCATGTACCATTATATAATCATAACAAATAGAATATTTTAAATGAAAACATTTTACTAAAAATATTTCATTTGCAATCACAAGAAATCATTTCAAGATAATGAAATAAAAAACACAATTAAAAACCCGTTTTCAATTATGAAAACACCCAAAAAGGGAATAAGGTATTCCTTTTCCGATTAAAAACATTAAGGATTATATATGAATCCAAATAATGATTACGTTGGTAGAGAGTTCATTGTTTCCACAAATGTTAAAAATATTCCTTTTTTCGTTTAGTGAAAATGTAACACCCCAAGATTCTACGGTACGCTTCTCTTTGAATAATGTGATATCATGTGTTTTACGCAACATCATGTTATAACACACCACAACCAATCAAACTAGACGTTATGAATAGTAATACTTACTTTTTGAAATTATATATATTTTATATTTCAAAATGCACTTCATTTTTGGATTCAAAATATCAAAATTTTCCTAAGTTGAATTTTTGGTATTTTTCTGAGAACTTCCAATTTTTATGTATAGTGAAAAATACTTAAAAACAACTTTTTTAATCAAAACAATTTATAGTGATAAATTATATTATTGAGTAGTTTTAAATTACAATTAGAATATATTTTTACCATTTTATCCAACGGTGTTCATTAGAATTAATTTCACTTTGAAATTGGACATAAACAATTGTCAATCTTTTGATATATATTGTTTCTTAAAAACACGCTATTTGATGTGACAGCGGGAATTAATTATAAAATTAATTAATGCAACTTATATGTTTGGAATTTTTTAAAATAGACAGCATTTTTGAATTTGGAATATCAATTGTAGATTACGGTAAAATTTTGGCATTGTTCTGAAAAACATCAATTTTTGATGAATAGTGAAACCACTAGGTGGTAGTTAAAAAAATTGAATTTTTTATAAAACATAACTTTACCACTTCTGTGAATGGAATTTCGAAAATCCGAGAGACACGGTTAATATCAAGTAGTAAAATGTCGTTCAATGAGATGAAAATAATTTTTTGTGAATAGTAACTTTTTTCTTTTATTTACAACGGTTAAAAGTAAATAGGGTAATTAAGGGTAAAAATGATATTAATATTACCCTAACACATGTCCTAATCCTATTGGACAAGTGAATCTCGACCAAAAACAACCTCAAGAATAAAATATTATCAGTTAGGTCTACTTGGATTAGATTAGGACATTTATTATTATTTAATTCAATGAAAACTCAAAAGAGTTAAAATCAAAGTTTATATACTAAAACATTTTTAATATAGGGTTATACATAAGATAAATTCGTTTGTAAATATTCATTAGAATGATAAAACGATTTCCTACATAATTATATTTTATTTATAATTTTTAGACATTAAATAATTTATGACACAATGATGATACAGTAATTACCATAATAGTAAATAATTGATATTATAAATACCCAAATAAATATAACATGAGACTTTTTATGAATTACACTAATTTTCTAGATTAATATGACATGTTAGGATTGACTTAAGTAACTTTTTTCGAAGTAATCATTATATTATGATTTTCACAAAAATCAATTATTGAATAGTGTCAAAATTGACATAAAAGAGTTTTTAAAACAAATATTATATTATTAATTGATATAAAATTATTAAAAATCTAAGGATCGTCCAAGAGTCTTATATAATTATAGGTGTATCATTAATGGACCACTAGGGGGTCGCTTGGATGTATATAGTATGTTTATTAACCATATAATATAAAAATACAAGAGACATTGTAAAAGTGAAACTAATTAACAAAGAGTTAATACTTAACGATAAGGTTAATATAGCAACCCAAACCTGTCTAAATTATATTGGTTGAGTGGTTCTATACCCATCCCCACATTAACTTTTAAATAATCCACTTTGGAACCATTATAACCCGAATATGAATTTATTATAAAATAATATTTCTAGCTTTTCAAAAGGTGCCCCTCACCTCTCTTATAAAAGGGCACACTCCCGTCTCATTAACTCACACCTTCAAAGCATTTTGGTTTGTCCAACCTCTGCCAAAATACTCTCTCAAATTCCATCTCTTCATCCTAGAGGCCTTCCTTTAGTCATAAATCCATCTTAAATATCCCTTTTGATCAAATCAAAAGGAAGAACCCGAAGAAGAGGTAATGATTTCACCACCCTTTTTCAAGTTCCGTTCTTCTTCCACTTCTTCTTTCTTTTTCTATTACCATTCTAAAATAATAACTCCAGTATATTATATATTCTTTGATGTTATTATAATCATTTTACAACCATATTTCAGTAATATATCCATTCTTTGAATAACATGTCACCATACGTGCGTACGTACGGCTTACCGTCTCCACGTCGTGGTGTAATTGTTATTCAATAAATTATTATTTGGATGGGTATAATAATGATGTTTAATTCTTGTAAATAATAAATATAACATGATAATGATTCTCTATATATTATATAAAATCCAATTACATATTATTTTATTATCAAAAGAATGATATTGTCTCTCGTGCGTACGTACGGACTACCGTCTCCACGAACGCGATGAGATTCATTCTCCATCGTATCCATTCAAGTATAATTATCATTTGATGATTTAAAAATAATGTTTAAAGACTTGATATCATTATGGATATGAATAAGATACATCCTATATATGACAAACATGTCTTACGTAACAAGACATATCAAAGAAAACGAGTATGTTAACACCCGAAACGACGATAATACTAAGATATTATTAACAAAGCAATGTTAAAAGATCATATATGATATCATATTGATATATATGATTCTTTTATAATTTAATAACACTTATTTCACCATTATACTGTAGGTTAACCTACCTTAAACCAAGGAAAAAGTACAAAGTAAGGGGTTTCTTATCTCACTTTTAATTCTGTGAGATTTCCATTGTTCACCACTTATTTATTGCATGTGATGTGTGTACTGCCCATGATTGTATTCATTGTGTAATATAATTTAATTTATGGATATTTACATCAATATTTTATTATCCTTATTTCATGGGTGCATGTTTCATAAGTTACCAAATAGATTAGGGAATTTGAAATTTCAATTTCCACTCATTCGGCTTTACACATACTTCATTGATTATTTTACTCCAAGATTATTTGTGGAATCACTATTCATTTGATTATGTCATAATTTCCACTCCCCATTCTGTGGATATACTTTTTATACACATAGTAACTCCATTTATAAATTCTCAAGTCATCGATATGAACTTGATAAGAGTGATTTTTACTCAATCTCGTTTTGTTGAGATAAACATCCAATTCATTGGTGTTGTTTTTACAAGAATATGTGTGAATGTCCATTGCCTGTTTTACACTGAGTATCCAATCATATTGAGTGTATTTATATTTGTCACACATAATTATGTCGTTGATTTATCATTAGCCTAAGGATACGGCCTTCATGAGATATTTCATCTCAATTTATATTCCATTGATACTTCTTTGTTGTTATACACTAAATCACTTTTATGTGGTGTATATAATGTACTTTGAAATAGTATATCATGAATCCATTTATTCTCATGAAATTAAAATGTTTTGATTACCTCAATTATTTGTATTCAAGTGTCTCTCTTTTTGTTAGAAACTCTAACTAAAATACATTTTTAATTGTTTTAAAGATTTATTATTCAAAATATTTCTCATTAATGTCCATGTTTTTAAAAATGGTTTCAAGAATTTTTTTTATATGGACATTAACGTTTTCAATTCTAAATTCCTTTTAAAAGTTTCAAAGTGGTATAGAACACTTTGATTCAAAAATCTATTTTAAATGGCTTCTTGACATATAGAGTGACTTTTAAATGTTTTCAAGAAAAAGGGGGATATTTCTCCGACTAGTTTTGATGATTATTTTAATTTATGTCAATATCCTTCATCGTTCTCGATTGAGGTTAATATGATACAATACAATATTCCATATTGTATCGAATGAGTTATGTTTGACTATAGATGTGCTATTTTTATACCATTCATGGTTTGTGGTTAAATTATTGACATTCCATATGCTAGTTTTAATACGAATGTTTATGTTATGTTTAAACCTATTCATATGAGGAATGCATTGGACTTAGTAAGTGACGGGTGGAGCCCACTATTGCTCCTCGATGCATCGGTAGGTCTCATGAGACAAACTAGTGTCTTGGCACAAGGACTTGGAAAAATCTTACTTGTAGTCTTGGCACGAGGCCTTGGCTAGGTGGTTATGATAGTCTGGCATTATGCATTCCATCATTATGAAAGTGGTTATTGATATTTCATGTGATTTTTCGACTATTAGAATATCCATGTGAATAAGTAAATGGAATTATTTCATTTTATCTTTGACATATTATGTTAAAGTTCAAGTTTAAAAGGTTTTTGTTTTAGTTATGAATTTCTTTAAGTGTTTATGATTATCTATGAAAGCTTATGCTATATTATTATCCTTACTGAGCATCTGAGCTCACCACTTTCAATGTTTTATTTATCCCAGGATGTGAAGAAGTAATTTATGAATGACATGCAGGGATAGTATGAGGGGATATGAAAAAAAGCTTTTGTTGTAGTTTTTTTACCTTATGATGTAATGTAAGACTTATGAATATATCTACTGTTTCCGAGACTACTAAACTAATCGGTCTTTCAAGACTTTATCCCTTGTGATCATGCCAATGTTATATAATAATGCACCGACTCTGGGTAACTGGGGTCGTGGTGTTACAGTTGGTATCAGACGAAGTTTAGTACAGACCTTGGAAGCTAGATTTAGATAAAATCTGATTGAGAGAACATAGACCTAAGATTAACTTTGATCATTAGTATAGAAGAAATTACTAGAATTTTTCTATTGTAGACATTTTGTGAGTTTTCCGAGCAATACATCCCTGTCTGGATACGAGCAGGTAGAGGCGGCTCTGGCATAGATGTACCTAGGGGTAAAACCCGAAAACACCACTTTGACCTAGACTTGAACGGGAACTGGTGAACGACAACGGGCCTTGCTGCACTCTTGGTTACGACACTCCCGAGGGATATGCTTAGGATAACTCTCATTTTCATTACAAATAATTATGAAAGGTTTATGAGTACATACTTCCTCAAATAAATTTTTTTTTGCATTAGGGATTATATCCATAAATATTTCAATTTATGTTAAGTGTTTTATAAGTGTGAAATTATGTATTTTGATTCATAAATTGATCGAGTTTATGCCATTTTTTAGAAATGGCGCCTAGTGGAAGAAATGGAAACTGTATCAATGCACAAACTCCATATAGGTATTTCCCTCCTCCTCAAGATAATTATAGTGGAGATGGTGATGCAACTGGTGCCTATCAGCTAATCACCATACTGGGAAAACTCACTCAGGTTATGAATAATAACCTTACCTGTATGGAGCACCTTGATCCACAGCATGGAGGATCAAAGTTAGATCGCTTCATGGGGCAATAACCACCAATTTTCAATGGGAGTGCAAATCCCTTAGTAGCTGAGCAATGGATAAATTCCCTAGAGAAAATATTTCAGGCTTTGGGGAGTAGTGAAAGGGAAAAAGTTATCATGACAGTTTACCACCTCACTGGAGATGCTGATTAATGGTGGTCATTGATTCAAAACACGAAGGAAGATGCTAAAGTATCAAATATGGAATGGAGGGAGTTCAAAGATTTATTTTTAGAAAAATATTTTCCTCATAACCATTGAACAGATATGGAAAGGAAATTTCTGAGTCTGAGACAAAAGGAGGATGAGAATTTTGCAAAGTATGAGGCTAACTTTACAAGTTTAGCAAGGTATGCGGGAGATTATATACGTAACCCAAGAAGTAGATTTATCGTTTCATTGATGGGTTAAAACCATTTCTCTATCCAGCATTAGTCTCATAATCCTTTTCATCATACGAAGACATTGTCTCATGTGCTATCAAGACTGAAAAGGAATTCTCTATGTCTTATGACATTAAAGCAAAGCAAGAGAAGAAGAGATCTGCTGATCAATCTGGGAATTGAAATAAGGGGGAGACGGGAAAGGTTGAATATCCATCCTATGGTAAATGTGGGAAGAAACACCCCGGTACTTTCTTAAAGGGAATGGGTGTCTGTTACAAGTGTGGTGAAAAGGGCCACCAAACTCATGATTGGAAAGGGAAGAAGGAAGATACCAATGTTTCGTGCTACAATTGCAGGGAGATGGGACATTATAAAAATGAATATCCTATGCGTCTGGGGAACTTACCTTAGAAAAGGCCAAGGGATCAAGGCCAAGCTTATGCTATCACTAATGCTGAGGTAGAATCTCCGAAAGACGTGGTGGCAGGTAATTTAATGGTTTCTTCAAGTTTAGAAAATGCATTATTTGATTCTGGATCATCGCATTGTTTCATATCTTCTCAGTTTGCTAAGAAAATTATATATTTCCAATTTGATTTAACAAGGGAGTTGTCAGTTAAAACTCCTAAGGGAAGTATCATTGCAACAAAGTTTTTTGAATCAGTCCCCATTAGAGAACATAAATGTTCTTTATCTACTGATCTCATCGTCATACCTATGATTGAGTTTGATATAATCCTCGGTATGTACTGGATTTTGGACTATGATGTGATGATTTATTGTAAGAAGAAGGAGGTTACGGTTTTTGATGATGATGATAAGGAACACCGTATCTTTAGAGCAGAATCGTCACCACTTAATTCTTATCTAGATCCACCCCCAGTATCTCAACTAAATTCCATTATTGGAGTGGAATAGAATGAAATGAATGTGGGTGAGGAAAGGAATGTTCAAATAGAGGATTTACCTGTTGTGAAAGAATATGTAGATGTTTTTCCGGAAGATTTATCTGGACATCCTCCAGAACGAGAAGTTTAGTTTTCCATTGATTTAATTCCTAGATCAAAGCCTATATCAAAGACCCCTTATAGAATGGCCACTGTGGAATTAGTCGAACTAAAGAAACAACTAAAGGAATTGAGTAATAAAGGATTTATTCTCCCTAGTGTTTCTCCATGGGGAGCCCCTGTTCTCTTTGTTGAAAAGAAAGATGGATCTATGAGGTTATGTATTGACTACAGGGATATCAATGCTATAACAATAAAGAACAAGTATCCCCTACCTCGCATTGATGATTTATTTGACCAACTGCATGGAGCTAAATACTTTTCAATGATTGCCCTTTGATCTGGATACCATCAGTTGTGTGTGAAGAAGGAAGACATTCCGAAGACATCATTTCGAACCAGGTACGAGCATTATGAGTTTACAGTAATGCCGTTTGGATTGACTAATGAACCCTCTATATTCATGGATCTGATGAAAAGAGTTTTCAAGGAATATCTCGATGAATTTGTGTTGGTATTTATTGATGATATCTTGGTATACTCCAAAGGCTATGAAGATCATGAAAATCACTTGCGCATTATCCTGAAGACTCCTAGAAGACATGAATTATATGGGAAGTTTAGCAAGTGTGAATTTCGGCTTCAGGAGATTTCTTTTCTTGGCCATACTGTCTCTAAAGATGGAATCTCTATTGATCCTTCTAAAACCAAGGCAATCCAAGAATGTGCAACACCTACGAATATAACTATGGTATTTAGTATTATTGGTTTAACAGGTTATTATCGACATTTCGTCCATAATTTTTCCCGATTGGCTAACCCATTAACGAAGCTCACACGTAAAGGGGTTAAATTTGTTTAGACAAAAGAGTGTGAAGAATATTTCAAAGAACTGAAGAGAAGACTAGTCAATTTCCCTATATTGACTCTACCGTCGGGGAATGATGGGTTCGTTATTTATAGTGATGCATAGAAGAAAGGACTTTATTGTGTCCTTATGCAGAATAATAGTGTTATTGCCTATGCATCACAAAAATTAAATATTCCTGATCAAAACTGTCCTACTCATGATCTTGAGTTAGCAGTTGTGATTTTTTCTTTAAAGATATGGAGGCACTACCTCTATGGTGAAAAATGTGAGATTTATACTGATCACAAGAGTTTCAATTATATTTTCTCACAAAAAGAACTCAACATGAGGCAAAGGAGATGGCTTGAATTACTCAAGGATTATGATTGTACGATACACTACCACCCGAGGAAAGCAAACAAGTTGGTAGATGCTTTGAGCAGAAAAGATCATGGAGTTTTGCACAATATGATAATTGAATGGGATCAAATTTTCAAGGATCTAGTGAAGATGGACATGGGAATAACCAGGGAAGGTGAAACATCAATGCTTTTTCAAATGGTTGCCAAACCATCTTTACTAGAAAGGATTAAGAGTTCTCAGACCGATGATGAAGAATTTCAAAATAAGATTAAAGCTATGAATGATGGGAGATTGAGAGACTTTGTGTATGAAGAAGGAATTTTGAAATTTGGTAAGAGACTTTGTGTTCTCGATATACCTGATCTAAAAAGGGAATTGCTGGATGATGCTCATAGTTCCAATTTCTCTATAATTTCTGGGAGCACCAAAATGTATAGAGATTTGAAGGAACATTTTTTGTGGGACAACCTGAAGATGGAGATTGCCGAATTTGTGTCAAGATGTATGTTTGTCAACTAGTGAAAGCTGGAAGGCAACAGCTTGGTGGAGTATTGCAACCTCTTCCCATACCTGAGTGGAAATGGGATCATATCACAATGGACATTGTCATGGGACAACCAAAGACTCCTAGAAGGAACGAGGCAATATGGGTTATTGTGGATCGTCTTACCAAGTCAGCACATTTTCTTTCTATAATAGAAGATCTACCACTAGAACGTCTAGAAAGACATTATATTGATGAAGTTGTGAGACTTCATGGAGTAACCCTATCGATTATTTCTGATCATGATCCTCGTTTTACTTCAAGATTCTGGAAAAGTCTTCAGAAAGCCTTGGATACTAAACACCATTTGAGCACTGCCTACCACCCTCAGACAGACAGACAATCAGAATGAACTATTCAAACATTAGAAGACATGTTGAGTTCTTGCTCACTTGAATTTCAGGGTATGTGGGATCAATATTTTCCTCTGGTAGAATTTTCCTATAACAATAGCATCCATTCGAGTATTCAGATAGAACCATATGAAGAGTTATACGGAAAGAGATGTCGTACACCAACCTGTTGGGATGACATTGGTGAAAGAAAATTTGTAGGTCCAGAACTGGTGGACGAAACAATGGAAAAGGTGAAGGTAATCCAAAATCACATTAAAGCAGCTCAAAGTAGGTAGAAGAGCTATGCCAATAATCGAAGGAAGGATTTGGAATTTCAAGTCAATGATCATGTTTTCCTGAAGGTATCTCCGTGGAAGGGAGTCATACGTTTTGGTAAGAAAGGTAAATTGAGTCCCACGTACATCGGACCTTTCAAAGTTCTAGAAAGAATTGGGGTTTTAGCTTATCGATTGACAATGCCGCAAAGTCTCTCCAAAGTTTAAGATGTGTTCCACATATCTCTATTGAGGAAATACATGCCTAACCCAACGCATGTACTCACCTATGAGGAATTAGAACTGGAACCCGATCTGTCTTATTACGAAGATCCCGTCAGGATTCATGATACGAGAGAACAAGTACTGAGAAACCGGATGACACATCTGGTAAAAGTTCTAGGGAGAAACCATAAGATGGAAGAGGCCACGTGGGAACCCGAGGAACTTATGATGAAGAACCACCTGAGTCTTTTCATGCAGTATTATTCTAGAAATTTCGAGCAAGAAATTATTTGAAGGAGGGTAGAGTGTAACACCCCATGCTTCTAAGGTATGCTTCTCTTTGAATAATGTGATAGCGTATGTTGTACGCAACATCGAGTTCTAACACACCACAACCAATCAAACTAGCCGTTATGAATAGTAATACCTACTTTTTGAAATTATATATATTTTATATTTCAAAATGGACTTCATTTTTGGGTTCAGAATATCAAAATTTTCCGAAGTTCAATTTTTGGTATTTTTCTGAAAACTTCCAATTTTTATGAATAGTGAAAAATACTTAAAAACAACTTTTTTAATAAAAATAATTTATAGTGATAAATTATATAATTTATTGGATTTAAAGTATA
Source organism: Viscum album (assembly GCA_963277665.1). Classification (NCBI taxonomy): domain Eukaryota; kingdom Viridiplantae; phylum Streptophyta; class Magnoliopsida; order Santalales; family Viscaceae; genus Viscum; species Viscum album. The sequence continues at coordinate 403,819,648 of OY728129.1, read as the reverse complement.
ATTAGAATATATTTTTACCATTTTATCCAATGGTGTTCATTAGAATTAATTTCACTTTGAAATTGGAAATAAACAATTGTCAATATTTTGATATATATTGTTTCTTAAAAACACACTATTTGTTGTGACAGTAGGAATTAATTATAAAATTAATTAATGCAACTTATATGTTTGGAATTTCGCAAAATAGACATCATTTTTGAATTCGGAATATCAATTATATCTTAGGGTAAAATTTTGGCATTGTTCTAAAAAACTTCAATTTTTGATGAATAGTGAAACCACTAGGTGGTAGTTAAAAAACTGAATTTTTCATAAAACATAATTTTACCACTTCTGTGAATGGAATTTCGAATATCCGAGAATCATAGTTAATATCAAGTAGTAAAATGTCGTTCAATGAGATGAAAATAATTTTTGGTGAATAGTAACTTTTTACTTTTATTTACCACAGTTAAATGTAAATAGGGTAATTAAGGGTAAAAATGATATTAATATTACCCTAACACATGTCTAATTCTATTTTACAGGTGTATCTTCACCAAAAACAAACTTAGTAAAAAAATATTATCATTTAGGTCCACTTGGATTAGATTAGGAAATTTATTATTATTTAATTCAAAGAAGAGTCAAAAGAGTTAAAATCAAAGTTTATTTTCTAAAACATTTTTAATATTGGGTTATATATAAGATAAATTTGTTTGTAAATATTCATTAGATCGATAAAAATATTTCCAACATAATGATATTTTATTTATAATTATTAGACATTAAATAATTTATGACACAATGATGATGCAGTAATTACCATAATAGTAAAAAATTAAAATAATTGATATTATAAATACCCAAATAAATATAATTTGAGACTTTTTTTTAATTATACTAATTTTTTGGTTAATATGACATGTTAGGATTAACTTAAGTGACTTTGTTAGAAGTAATCATTCTATTATGATTTTCACAAAAATCAATTATTGAATAGTGTCAAAATTGACATAAAAGGGGTTTTAAAACAAATATTATATTATTAATTGATATTAAATTCCTAAAAATCTAAGGATCGGCCAAGAGACTTATATAATGATAGGTGTATCATTAATGGACCACTTGGGGGTCGCTTGGATTTATATAGTATGTTTATTAACCATATAATATAAAAATACAAAGAGACATTGTAAAACTGAAACTAATTAACTAAGAGTTAATACTTAAAGATAAGGTTAATATAGTAACCCAAACCTGTCTAAATTCTATTGTTTGAGTGGTTTTCGACCCATCCCCACCTTAACCTTTAAATAATCCACTTTGGAGCCATTAGAAACCGAATATTAATTTATTATAAAATAATATTTCTACCTTTTCCAAAGGTGCCCCTCACCCCTCTTATAAAAGGGCACTCTCCCTTATCATTAACTCACACCTTAAAAGCCATTTGGTTCGGCCAACATCTTCCCAAATACTCTCTCAACTTCCCCCACTTCATCCTGGATTCCGTCCTTTAGTCAAAAAACCAACTTAAGGAGCCCATTTGATCAAATCGAAAGGAAGAACCCGAAGAAGAGGTAATGATTTCACCACCCTTTTTCAAGTTCCTTTCTTATTCCACTTCTTCGTTCATTGTTATTACCATTATAAAATAATAAATCAAGTATATTATATATAAATTGATGTTATTATAAATATTTTACAACCATATTTCAGTATTCTATCCATCCATTGAATAACATGTCACCATACGTACGTACGTACGGCTTACCGTCTCCACGTCGTGGTGTAATTGTTATTCAATAAATTATTATTTGGATTGGTATAACAATGATGTGTAATTATTTAAAATAATAAATATAACTTGATAATTATTCTCTATGTATGATATATTATCCAATTACATATTATTTTATTATCAAAATAATGATATTGTCGCTCGTGCGTACGTACGGACTACTGTCTCCACGAAAGCGATGAGATTCATTCTCCATCGTATCCATTCAAGTATAATTATCATTTGATGATTTAAAAATAATGTTTAGGGAATGGATATCATTCTGGATATGAATAAGATACATCCTATTCATGACAAACATGGCTTATGTAACAAAACATATCAAAGAGAACTAGTAAGTTAACACCCGAAACGACGATAATACTAAGATATTATTAACAATGCAATGTTAAAAGATCATATATGATATCATATTAATATATATTATTCATGTATAATTTAATAACAATTATTTCACCACTATAGAGTAGGTTAACCTACCGTCGACAAAGGAAAAAGTTCAAAGTAAGGGGTTTCTTATCTCACTTTTAATTCCGTGAGATTTCCATTGTTCACCACTTATTTATTGCATGTGGTGTGTGTACTACCCATGATTGTATTAATTGTGTAATATACATTAATTTATGGATATTTACATCAATATTTTATTATCCTTCTTTCATGGGTGCATGTTTCATAAGTTACCGAATCGATAAGGGAATTTGAAATTTCAATTTCCACTCATTCGGCTTTTCGAATACTTCATTGATTATTTTACTCCATGATTATTTGTGGAATCACTATTCATTTGATTATGTCAAAATTCCCACTCCCCATTCTGTGGATATACTTTTTATACACATAGTCACTCCATTTATAAATTCTCAAGTCATTGGTATGAACTTGATAAGAGTGATTTTTACTCAATCTCGATTTGTTGAGATAAACATCCAATTCATTGGTGTTGTTTTTACAAGAATATGTGTGAATGTCCATTTCCTGTTTTACACTGAGTATCCAATCATATTGAGTGTATTTATATTTGTCACACATAATTATGTCGTTGATTTATCCTTAGCCTAAGGATACGGCCTTCATGAGATATTTCATCTCAATTTATATTCCATTGATACTTCTTTGTTGTTATACACTAAATCACTTTTATGTGGTGTATATAATGTACTTTGAAATAGTATATCATGAATCCATTTATTCTCATGAAATTACAATGTTTTGATTACCTCAATTATTTGTATTCAAGTGTCTCTCTTTTTGTTAGAAACTCTAACTAAAATACATTTTTAATTGTTTTAAAGATTTATTATTCAAAATATTTCTCATTAATGTCCATGTTTTTAAAAATGGTTTCAAGAATTTTTTTTATATGGACATTAACGTTTTCAATTCTAAATTCCTTTTAAAAGTTTCAAAGTGGTATAGAACACTTTGATTCAAAAATCTATTTTAAATGGCTTCTTGACATATAGAGTGACTTTTAAATGTTTTCAAGAAAAAGGTGGATATTTCTCCGAATAGTTTTGATGATTATTTTCATTTATGTCAATATCCTTCATCGTTCTCGATTGAGGTTAATATGATACAATACAATATTCCATATTGTATCGAATGAGTTATGTTTGACTATAGATGTGCTATTTTTATACCATTCATGGTTTGTGGTTAAATTATTGACATTTCATATGCTAGTTTTAATACGAATGTTTATGTTATGTTTAAACCTATTCATATGAGGAATGCATTGGACGTAGTAAGTGACGGGTGGAGCCCTATATAGCTCCTTGATGCATCGGTAGGTGTCATGAGACAAACTAGTGTCTTGGCACAAGGCCTTGGAAAAATCTTATTTGTAGTCATCGCACCAGGCCTTGGCTATGTGGTTATGATAGTCTGGAATTATGCATTCCATCATTATGAAAGTGGTTATTGATATTACATGTGATTGTTCGACTAGTAGAATATCCATGTGAATAAGTAAATGGAATTATTTAATTTTATCTTTGCCATATTATGCTGAAGTTAGAGTTTAAAAGGCTTTTGCTTTAGTTATAAATTGATTTAAGTGTTTATGATTATCTATGAATGCTTCTGTTATATTGTTATCCTTACTGAGCATCTGATCTCACCCCTTTCAATGTTTTATTTTTCCTAGGATGTGAAGAAGTAATTTATGAATGACCTGAAGGGATGGTATGAGGGGATATGAATACAAAATGTTTTTGTAGTTTTTTTTACCTTATGATGTAATGTAAGACTTATGAATATATATAGTGTTTCCAAGACTACTAAACTAATTGGTCTTTCGAGACTTTATCCCTTATGATCATGCCAATGTTATGTAATAATGCACCGACTCTAAGTAACTGGGGTCGGGGCGTTATAGAAAAACTTTATAGAATTTTTTTTCATATTAATCAATATAAAAGTAAAAGGGGGTTATTTTACCCCATATAAAAGAATGTGGTGTATATTATCAATACTTGCCTATATGATAGGATATTGATAAAAAGTCCCTTACCTTGTGTCTTACTTGACTCTGTCATTCTTTAATTTCCTAAATAAAAAATTTAAGTTAATTTATACTTGATTTAGAACCTTTTTCAATTTTATTATTCCTTGTATATCACTTATCATTTTACTTTAACAATCATATAAATATTCATGTTTATATCAGTCATTTTTTTTTGATGTTCGGTACATGTGACAAAAATGAACTTGTTTTAATTAAAAGTTGTCCAGGAGGTCAAAATTCGATTATCTCCATAATGATATTCATGATTTAAATATCATATAAATCATATATATCTAGTGTATATGTATTTATAATAGTCCATATCATTTTGAATTATGAAATTAAATGCATCATTCATAGAGACGGCAAGCCGTACATACGCATGGACGCTACTTTCATTTCTATTTCATATTTAATGGAATGAAACATTAATGAAACAATGGTATATTATAATTCCATTATAATATTTTTTTTATAATTTCATTAATTCCATCCTTTATATGTTCCATGTATATCATGAACGAGTTATATCACATTGAGGGGGCGGTAGTCCACACTTCCTCAAATGAAATTATCATATTTGTACAACATCAAAAAAAGAAAGGTATGTTATTAATGATAATTACATAAGAATGTAGATAAAATAAATATCATAAATATAATATATAATTATAGTTCCATCATAAGGGCCACCATGAGATTTGGTAGGGTAAAATCGAACAATCATCATTTTGTGAGGCAGCAGTTTTCCGTACACATATACAATATGTTTGAATCCATTAGATGAAGGAGTGTGTAAGTGTAGTTAGAATAATTATCATAAAAACAACCTAGTATAATTAATATACTATTTTTGTTATAAAATCATTTAATAAAAATAGTTTATCATGTTGGAGAAGGAAAATAAAAGAACCAATCTTAATATAAGACATTACCTCAACTCTGGTAACTTCTTTTGATTTGAGCCAAATGGCTTTATTGAATTAACTCCTTTCTAAGGGAAGGATTCTAGGAGGAATAAAGGGATGTTGGGATTTTATTTGGGTTGAATTTGGATGAGAAAATGGGGATTGAGAGGTGTGTGTAAGGATTAGAGGTGGTGTCCTTTATAAGTGGGGGGAGGGGCACTTTAGGAATGTTTGAAAGTATTATTTCATTATTAATTTATTTCAGAATTATAATAACACAAAAGTGATATATCTCGAAGATCAGATGTGGATGGGTCGAAATTATCTCATCTAGTGGGTTTAAGACATGTTTGGATCATAAAAGTAACCTTATCTTTGAACTTTAACCCTTAGTAAACTTATTTAACTTTTACCATGTCTTCTTGTATATTCATACTATATGGTTAATATAATTACTATATAATTCCAATAAAACCTCAAGTGGTTCATTAATTACATGTTAAACATTATCTAATTAATTTGGCCGAATCTTTGTTTTTTAGGACTATTATATCATTTAATAATATATTATTTGTTTTAAAAACTCATTTATGTCCATTTATATACTATTGATATCATGAATTTTAAAACAAACCCATAACCACATAATTATTTAGAAATAACATCATTAATTCAAAGATAACAAGTAATAATCCTCCATAAATTTCATGTATGGAAAAAAAAGTTTCAGAATAAATTTATTTTAATATTTATAATCTCATTTATTTAGAACATTCATTAATAACGTAATCACAACCTCATAATAGTTTAATAAATAAATTTATTTATTTGATATCAAAAAATTATAAATAAATTCCATGATGTAGAAAATATTTTTATATTTCTAATGACTATATATATTCCAAATTATCACTTATATATCCCAATATAAAAAATTACTAAAAGATATGTGTTTATGTTATATTTTCCTTAAATTTAAATTAAAAGTAATTATATGCCATTTTCATACAAAAGTGGCTCCATGGGGTCCTAAAATATAACCAAGGATTCCCATGGTCAAAAATATCTCATCCAATCGGGTTAGGACATGTGTTAGGGTAATTTAATATTATTATAATATTATTTGTTACCCTTATTTACGAGATTTACCCTTTAACCATAGAAAATAAAATATTTACTGAAGTTACTTTTCTTAATGTCTAAAAATAAGTCACATATTTACACAATTTATACCTTTTTATTCTTAATATGGAATCCATTTTTCCAAATTCAAAACATAGAAGTTGCAGAAATAATTTAATATTAATTCTCTTTTTCAATACTAAAAAGTGTGTTTCTTAAAAAAATAACTATCAAAATATTGACCTGTGTTTATGTCTAATTAAAAAGTGAAATTACTTCCAAAGACTAAAATTGGATTAAAGGGTAAAAAACTAATCTATTAAATATTTAAAACAAATTAAAAATATAATATAACTATATAAAAAATTATATGAAAAGATAGTTTGGACATAAAATGCATTATTTTTTACTATTCATGAATAAATGAACTTTATTAGAAAAATACCAAAAATTTCCTCAAAGTAAATTTTGATGTCCCAATTCTAAATAAGATGATTATTTTATAAAATGGAACATTTAAAAGTTAAAAAACTAGATTTAAAAGGGGTTATCCATCAAAAGGTTGTAAAACTACCTTTTTAAAAATATTAGAGAATTTATGATTAAAATTGGATCCATTATAATTTTAAGCCTCTAAATTTTGATGGATAAATTTTAAAAATATTTAACAAATCTGTTTGATCATACTATTGTTTATTCTAATCATTCCTTCTAATACAATGGTTAGGCATTAACTACCATTTAAAATAATATTTTTATATTATTATTATTTTTCTCAGTATGACTCATCCTTGTGTGCTACATAATATTTTGGAGACACATTATTGTGTTTTGGGTAAGAAATCGAACATAGAATCCCCTTTAAAATAAAATTAATATCTTATTCATAAGTATTAATTGAAATAAAAAGTATTATTCTATAAATACCTAGGTCGTTACAATTACACATAAGGATATTTCTAAAAGAAACAAATAGGATATGATTCCTAATAATATTATTGTTTTGAAATCCAAAAGAGTGGGTGGGATAAGTTCACTAAAATTTATAGTTAAAGGGGAAAGAGTTAATTGGTTTTAGAGAAACAATCAACTTTGTTTATCTCACATAGGAAAAAAGAAGATCCACTTCATTTCAATATATAGTATATTTGTTTTATCTATGGAGGTTATTAAATTCAATTCACTACTGAGGGTTTGAACAGAAAATTTTGGAAATTTAGAATAATTATTCTTAACTTAATGAAATTCAAAATCTTGGTAGATATCTGAACATTTATTATCTTAAAGATAATATTTTATAATGAGATTCTCTTTGATGAAGTGAATATGGAATGAATCCCTTAAGGATGAATTCTAAAATGTATTATATAATCTATTATTTCATGTGAATCTATAAATATTGAAAGATGCACTATTTTTTTAATATAATTTCATCCTTATTTGAAAAAATATAAAGTATATTGTTAAGGGGTATAATATAAATTGATCAATGGCCTGAAAGATTAAAATTTTGAGGGTTGAATTCTAACGAAAATCCAAATAATTTTATTTTAATGTATTCAATATATGTATTTAGGAACGTACATGTATTCATGTTTACAATCTAATTAAAATTTTAAAAATATTGGTATCATACAAAACATATGTATAAATAAACCATGAGAATTTTTTTAAATTATTATCATATTCTATTATTTTTTATGGACATATTTTTTGTCCAAATTAGTCTCTCGTGATTTCTGCACAAATAATTGATCATGTAAACATAGATTGAATAATTGATAGCACATTAGTTTTGGTGAATTAATTAAATTTCCTCCAAAGTAAATTTAATTTACTTCTATTAGTTTTAGATAGAATAAATTTGATAATTAATGTATTTACAAGAGTTTTCAATATTGGAATTGATAAAAAATACAATGGGGTGATTGTTGAACCCACATGGTGTTAAGTTTTATTATTTTCAATAAAAATAAATTTATTATGAATAATGCTAATATCTGTTGAATGATAACAACATGGAAATTGTTTTCAGAACCAAATCATGTTGATGATATCAATTTTAATGTTCCCAAGAAATATTTCATTATATGTTTATATGTGATCAATAAATGAGGCTTTAAGAAACATATGTAATCATAATAAATAGTTGTTTTATTATCTTTATAAAAATTTAAGATGTACCAATGGATATTATTAGAGGTATATTCAAATGTGAATGCTTAATGATGTGTTTGAGTTGTAGAAAATAATATAATTACATGAATAATATATATTTGGAAACTATCATCATATGTTTCTCTTATTATATCTCGATATGTCTTATTAATACATTTTTAAGTATTTTATGACTTATCTCATGGTGTTTAATGATTGATGAATATTTTATCTCTCTGAAGAAAACAGAAAAACAGTTTATATTGTTCCATCCTTATAGTTATCAGTACTAAAGAGTTAGATATCATTTGGAAATATACTTCAATGGTGTTTTAGGAATAAATAATGTTTGTTGAGGCCATAAAGTTCTATTGAAATACTTAAAGGAGTCTCAATAAGTAAAATAAAGTAATCTAATTTCTATGTTGATTATTTAAAATGATATAAAGTCATTCCAAAATAATTTTCAGTGTTAGATATGATTTTAAGAGGTTTAGAAAAATACTAAGTGTTACATAAGATAAAATCTGGTGTATAATTGGGTATATATAAATTAATCCCCTAGTAGATAAGATGAAATATATTGATCAAGGAAAAAATATCAATGATAGATTAAATCCACAATGAATTAGTTATGGAAGAATAGATTAACATTTTGTGAGATTAAACTCATTGATACCATCTCATCTTAGATTAGACAAGAATTACAAATGAATGATATATGTTTTCATGTGATTAATAACATATAGAAATGAAGACATATTAGATTAATCATGGGATCCTTTTAGAAAAACTAAAGGTTCATCCAAGTCTCACATAAGATATATCTAATAATTATTAAATAATGTTCATTCAAAACCCTTACGTGAAATGTAAAGGTTATTATGATGACATATAAAGGTCTACCAAGATAGGTATAATAAAATTGAAAAGTGTTGTGCATCACAATGTGGGGGATAAAGGTTAACACAGTGAAAATGGTAATAATTAAATGGTATTCCCTTTTCCAAAAAACATGATATTTTTAAAATTAATCAGTGATTTTCATATGTTGCTATTCTTTAAAAATAATTTAATTTAGATGATTATTATTCTATTCTATAATGATTATAATATCTTGATAATGGTTCTAATCATGATTCAATCCATGAGGGATGGATATTAATTGTTATGAAGGTTTATTATTCATTAAATATTAACTATCTTGATGTTATTGATGATTTGTAACACCCCAGATCATAAGACTCATATATATACCTAAACTATGTGTATATAATTCTTAAAAATGTTTTATACTCTATTAAAACAATTTAAAATGAGTAAGAAGTAATTCATAGAAGATATGAATCAAACTAAGAACATTTTATTTCCTCACAATGGATCATTACAAAAAAGGTCAATGAAACCATGTATTGAATACCATGGATTATTAGATTACATGGATTATTATATACCATGGATTATTATATACCATTCATGATTATATGTCATAAAGGAGAATAAATTAAAATATGATGATAATTTGAAAACAATAATATATTTATAACTAGTAAATCCCCTAGATAATCTTTACCCTTGAGAAATAATAACAGTATAACTAACTTACAATATGATAGAATATCATGAAAATAAAGGGAATTTTCTAAATTCTAATATAAATATAAAATAATGAGAATTTTTATTTATTAAGTTGAAATGGAATTAATTTGTAAATGTAAATTACGGTAATATTAGAATTATTATATTTTTATATATGGTTAAATGTTCATTGGGTATAGTTATAGTAAACAAGATATAAATTTAGAATTACTTGTGTATATTTAGTATACATAAAGTTTATTTAGATGACAAGAATATCAATTTTCATTATAGATAATTTATCTAAAACAAAATAGAAAAAATCAATTGAATTAAAGGATTATAATTCATTTTTGAACACAACATTTATTTTATGGAAAGTTTTTATGAATTATACATTTTTTGTAAAATTTATTACTTTTAATTATTTTTTCAATAAAATTGTTTGATGAAATACTTGTATTCGAATAAGTAAATAACATCCAATATATAATTATAGAATTATAATGATTACTAATTTTTTAATTGATGGATAATTAGAAATATTTTGTTTCAATATATTTTTTTTCTTATATAGTGTACGTTTTTATTTAAAAAGATAAATTTATCACATATATAGAATTATATGAAAATAATATCTCCTAAACGTAAAAAAAGATATTTTCTTACGAAGGTTTGTTGAGTGATATATTTTTATCTAAATAAATTAAAGTGACACTAATAAAGGATTACTTTAATTATGTTTATTGATAATATACATAATAGAATATTTTTTCATTCATATGATGTTTATTAAATCAAATTTTATATGAATATATTCATTTTATTCTTAAAATTTAATTTTTTTCTAAATATTGTTTTTTGACATTGTGCATTTATATATTAAAAATTACTTTCATAAATATCAAAAATTTAATCAATTAATATGGAGTTCATATCTGGAATCATTATTCCAAAAATAGGTAATATGGACAATTTTATTTTAGGCATAAAAATAATCTACCAAGGTAAAAGTTAGTTACAATGGTAAATGTTAAAGAGGTATTTTAAATGAATTTTTTTTATGTGTTGAGTATTTTTATAAAATAATTTAAAATTTTTCATTTAAAATTATTAATCTAATCAATTTTGTATATATATAAACAAATAGATTAAAACTCATTTTATATGTAATATATAGTTAAAAAGAATAATAATACTTAAGGATTAAAAAGTCATTTTTCAAGAGAAACTGTTTTTTAACATTTCTTATATTTCAATTTCAAGATTAATTTGTTAATATCTAATAAAATAAAATAAATTAATTTTAGTCTAAATTTGGAATCATCATGTTGATATTTATTAATAGGAATAATCATATATTTTTAGTAAAAAATATGTACCATGGTAAATAATTAAAAAACTTAAAAAGCAGTAAATGAAGTAATTTATGATGGCTCATGTTTTGTTTTAATAACATCAAATATAGGCATTATCGGTTAAATGTTTTTTGTGTGGATGTAAATACTAAAATTCCCACCAATATTTCCTCTTCAAAATCAACTAACTCCAATGTAATCTCATCTTTACCCTTCAAATAACTTAAGCTTCCAAGGAAATATACTTCATTTTAACATATAAAAGGATCTCTCATATACCCCTTCCAAAACAAAATTCTCCTTCTAATACCATTTTAATACCTATCCATTTATCCTCACCTAGATTCTCCTCCCATTTTTAGAATCCCTTAGTCAAAAAATGGGGGCATGGGTCCTCATTCTGAAGGGAATTCATTTTGAAAATGACAGATCTCTTCAAAGTAATTAATGATTTATTCATTAATTTTTCATTTACTTTCTCACCTATAATTTTAATAAAACTCATTAAAAACTCAAATGATTATCCATTAACCTCATTATTTTTCTATTAAAATAATACTATCATAATATAACTCTACATTCTTACTCATTCATTTGTTATAATGTTTTCTTGTTTACATCGGTCCTACCATGTACATTAACGACATTAAAATTATTATATCATAAATGATTTAGAAAACATAAATATAGGTATTATAATATAATAATTATGAATTTAATATGTTTTCATAACAATGTATTGGTAATATATTTAATTAAATTCATTAAAAAAATAAACACTTTTATTGAATTGAAATTCATACAAAATTGATTTTAACATCTCATAACAAACAATCACCAAAACATCCATAAAATAACCATTGTCATTAATAATTTCATCAAAAAACCTATGTGACTTCTATTACTTTTCTTAATGTAATGAATAAATTAAAAATGGATAAGTATGGGAATATATTTACCAAATATTTCATAGAAAAAATAGGAAACTGTACACCCAAATATTAATTTTAAAAAAAACTAAATAATAAATAGATAATAAGAAACTATCAATGAATGTTATAAAGATATATATATATATATATATCCCTTGTATTTATACATAATAAACCAAAATTGATTATAAAATATGTCAGAGAATGTCCAACCAAGTCATAATCAATGATAATACTTTTTCATCCAAATTTACCTTCTTTGAGACATGTTTGTTATTCTACACTTATTTTCATTTATATATTTTATATACTATCCATTTAAAATTTTATATCATTATTCAATTAATATTCATGATATTGAAATTAAATTTTCAGTTTTTAAAATTTAATTTATTTTGATTCAAAATGTCCCATTGCGACAATGTTCTCTTTCTGATCTCACATTGGAATCCATATTTTGTGTGTTTAAACTCTTATTTGAGTAAAATATTTATTATTTATCTCTTAATACCTATATTTTTTTAATTTAACCAATTTATATTTGGGTTTTATATATCTTATTACAACATTACCTCATATTGGTTTAGAATACTACTGAAAGGATCATTGTAGGTAGAGACATCCTTATCTCATTATTTTAGACTAGGGTCATTCTTCATAATGTCCCAATAATTTCCTTCCATGATTTCTTTTCATATTAATTTTATATCTAAATTTAAATATCTAGAAATAAACATCACATATTCTAGTATCTTTATACTATAATTGACTTTCATCCATTTCAGGGGTCTTTTTGGGTTTAGAGCATTTGATAGTAAGGTCATATATCTTATATAACAAATCATATATATTAAAATGTGTATACATCAACATGATGTACATTTTTTAAACAAAAAATTTTTTAAAAAAATAATTTTTTCTTTTCTGGACACATCTTCATGATTTTAATCTTGACATCAACCATTCACATACTAATATTTTAACCCTATGAAAAAAAAATTTAAAATGTGGTATGAGCACAAAAATATCTATAAGGAAAATTTAAAAGGAATGAAATATACAAGTTAGTCCATTAAAACTTATAAATTTATTCTTTTATGGAAGTAATGATTGCGCACCAAATAATTTGTTCCCCAATTTTTTTGAGTGGGTTCCCTAAACATAACTTCTTTATTTAAATTAATTACCATTACTTGTATACAGTTATATATATATATATATATATGTTTATTATTAACATGATAGTTTTTATACTTCGGCATCCTCTCTTTATATGGTAATTTTCATAGATTATATGTCATATCAAAAGGTTATATTTGTTCCCAACTGTAATGAGAACCTCATGATTCAATGATAGTTACTTTAATCATATTTCCTAGGATCTATATACATCATACTGATAGGACATAGTGGTTGTATTACTATTAGTTGATGGGGTATCATAATAAATGATAATTCTTATCATGATGTTTGAACTTTGTGATCTCAATTATGTAATATCATGAGGGAAAAAAAGATAATAGGAACTCCATAAGTCTCAGGTGTCATTGGAGGTTCTTCTAATTGAACATGTGTATTGGTATCTCAACATGATATAGTTATCAATTTGTACCATTTGATCATGTAAATTTATTAAAAAAATCATGACATTGAATTCATGGAGAGGTAGAATGAATTCAGTGGGACATTGATGGTATGAAATTGGTTGGATGATCAAGATAAAAAAAATTCTTCTGAGTTGAGGAATAGATATATCATGTTCTCAGGTTGACTATGATGGAAGTATGTTCATTAAATCCGTTTCATGGTATAATAAGGTAATATCATCATGTATGGTCATGAAATATATAATGAACATGGTGATGATGACGTAAGTGTGCCTCCTACATTTTTAGATATTAGGAGACAAAGAGATTATATTACATATAGCATGTTTGTTGGATTTAGTTGAATCTATGATATTATATATCTACTAAGGGGCCATGATGGATTACTAGACTCCATTTTCGGTCTATGGGTTGGAGTCACTAATATCTAGACGAGGACCTCTAGGATCAAACACTATGTGTATATGAAAGTTCCACCAATTGTAATGAATTGGCATTTAAAATAAAGCAGGACCCACATGTGGGTTCCATGAATGTTTGAGTATGATTAATTTCAAGTAAATAATAATTTAATTATTTTATTTTATTTCGTAATAATGATAATGGAATTTATGTCTCAAGGTATTCATAAATATTTTCTTCATAAATGTGAATAAGATAAAATATAATTTCTAAATGGAACATAGTATGTTCAAGGTTTATTAAATTATTTAGGGATATTTTGAGCCATGTTAATGGTTCCTATTTTATCTTGAAACCTTTAATAGTTTTAAAAGTTATTGATAAAATATTTATGACATTTATGAAAAGTTAATTTAGTCATATGAGTTTGTAATGTTCTAAAATGTAGTTTATTTCTTTCCACAGACCAAAGTGAAATTTCATAATGTATAAAATAGTTATAATATCTAATTTTAGCCACTTTAATATTAAAATAAACCGTTTGGATGATGTTAGTGATTGAATAACTCCTCTCATCTCATCTCAAGTTCCTAGAGAGAGAGTCCAACAAAAGAACAATTTCATATTGATCTCATATTCTCAACAAAGTTTTCATTCTTCACACAATTAAAGGAACATCATAAATAGTTTTTTTATTTAAATAATACTCTGTAAACATAGATTTATGATCCAGGATTTATTTTCGAGGTTTGTATGATCTATTGGAATCCTATCATGTTCCCATTAATTTGCAACACGCAGACAGTGAGTGAATAAAATTGATGAATTCAAATGAACAATGTACCCTTTATGCTTCATTTAATTTTATTTTTCAATATTATATTTAATTAAAATTTATCCTTAAATAAATCCAAGATAGTGGTTTTCTTTATTTAGTGTTTTTAACATGAATTCGGTCACAAAATTTTAAATTTATTTTTTTTCATGCTTCTGTTGTGCCCTGGGTTTCATCAATTGGTATTAGAGGGAACATTTAATTATTAAGGTAGAAAAAAAATAATTTCAATTAAATTTTCTAATACATGGAAATATGATTCCAATATAGTCTCAACGTAACTAATGTTGTGTTGTTCTGATGCATATCGCCAAGATATGGTCGATTAAAGATCGATGAGTTTTTCATAAAAATTGTTTCGAATGTTTAAATTCATTTTTTTTCTTCACATTAATGGACACTTGTGTGGTGTATTTTTTCTTGTATAATTATGTGTGTATGTTAATTTTTATCTTAATATACCAAATTTCTAATGGGGTAGTCTTTTGGTATTACAAGTATTCTTTGGAAGCTTGATTTAGTTTCAAAACATTTTTAAAAAAATGGAACCCAAAGCATCCATGGGAAGATTACCCATAACATCCATTAGAAGATTACCCAAATAATCCATTGGAAACTTACTCAATTCTTAAATGGTAAGCTTACAAAAAAAATACATAGAAATATTATAAAATAAAAAATAAAAATTGGACGCCGTGTTTTAAATTTTGTTTACATATATATAATTTTTATTTTAAAAGGATGCCTCATCAAGGGCAGGGCCAATTATGTCTCATACTGAACATCATGAACCATTTAACCCATACCATGACCTCAATTAACTTAAAAGGATATTATTTAGGTACAAATATAAATAAAAATTATAATTAGTTTCATAAATTAAAATAATTATTATGAAATTTAATAAAATTATTTTGGGTGATGTGGGACGTATAGTTAATTAATTAATATTTTTTTAAAGCATGTTAACGCATTAAAAATACAATCAAGTTGAATTTTTTGAAATTTATTTTTTATTAAGGATTATAATTTCATGTTGACTGATCATGATCCACAAACTACCCATGCTTGTTTGGTTTATTATTTATTTAATTCAATTATTTTATTTCTGTTTTTTTAAGTCGTAATAATCATTTAATTTTTTAAAATATACATATCATCACTCCATATTTATTTTATATATGTTTATTTATTTCCATATTTAAGTGATAAATTATAATATTTATCACAGATTTTCTCTCACATTCATGTGAATATACATTGTAAATAACATATGAGTTCCGGGAAAAGTTGTTCAAGTCGATAGTCAGTGTAGACCAAACAAGTGAAGTAAATATAAGATGTGGGACCTGTAGTTCAACTCAGGTATTGGCTTATGGAATTATCCTAGGGTCTTAGTTAATCCATAAATAACATGATTTATTGACCAATAGTAAATTTATCATGATCACATATTTATTTATTTATTTATTTTATCAATTTCATGGTTTATTATTTTTTGAATGTGTATTCGTCACATGTGATCAAATTTTTTAATAATAAAAAATAATAGAAAGATCAAATGAACATGTGTAGTGAATGATTTAAATTTAATATCATGGTTAAATTGTGTGTAAGATCACATAGAACAAGAATTTTGAATAAAAAATTATTTCATTCATCGAAATTGAATTTACCAAATCCATCAAAGAGTATATAAAGTCATTAAATTCCTTCGATCGCTTCAATTTCGACACAATAGATTGTTCAAGGTACTAATCATCACTATTTAAAGGTTTATCATACTATTAGGGAGTTATTATGATATTTTTCATTCAAATAAACAAAATTTGGTAGAAAATTATTATCCAATGTTGGATTTTTATAGCTTTAGATGCAAAGTGTTGAGAAATGAAACGTAATTCTCTACAGAAGATGGGAATCCAATCAACAGATCAAGGAAACATGATTTAATACATAAAGACACTTATATTCCTATCATTAAATTATTTTAGAAGTCAAATATCCATAACTTGTAAATTTTTAGATGGGTTTCATTGAACTTTTTCACTAGAATACTCAAGTAATAGGGTATGATGAATCTAGTAATTGAGGGATACTGGGATTTGATAAAATATTATGAGAAATTTAAAAATTATAATTTGGAAATTCATATTCGTAATAAAGATAATGTTATAATCTTGTATGTATATTTTTTATATGAAAATGGAAACCACCACTAATTCAATTTCATTATGATCAATATTGGATAAGGATATTATCTTAATCGGCCAAAACTTCCTTGAGTGGATCAAGAACATGTGCATAGTACTGCACCAAGAGAGTAAAATTTATATAATGGAATTCCCAATTTCATATAAGACACATTATGGAGAAATATAGGTAGTTAAATTTGAATACAATAAGAATATGTATGATTTATTATATTTTAAGTCATTTCTGTTTTCATCTATATCCAGTGAGGTGCAAAAAATACATGACTAAAAATATTCTTTCCAAATGACATCATATCTATAAGTTTTATACTACGAGATAGCTCAAAAAGAAAGATATGGTATATCAAGTTCCTTGTATAGTTGTATTCTAGAAGAAGGAAATCAACAAGCACCTCATGTACTCAATATAGTCGAGTACATATAGAGACTTGAGTCCCTTGGGATCAAACTGAACCGAGATATAGCAACTAATATGATTATTTCCACTTTACCATATAACTTCTAGAAATAAATTATTAATTATAATATGAATAATGTTAATAAGTCACTCCTATATTTTTCTTATTTAGTTTACCAATAAAATTAGGATATAAATAATTCTAACTCTTCGGTCCTTATGGTGAACAAGAAGAAGAATGTACAGGATAATGTGTCAAGGACTATGTTTAAGTCAAAGACACTGATGAACCATCCATTAAATATGCCAAAAAAATAGAGGGAGAGAAACAAGAAGGAGGAATAGTTATTTTTATTTAGAATGAAATTCCACTAGTATAATAATTTCATATCTAGGAAGATGAATAAAGTTAACACTTCTGGTTCATGTATATTATTTATTTAATACAATCTTCTTATTTCTAGGATTTGGGTATTTGATACTAGATGTTCCTTACAAATTTTATTTGAATTTAGTGACCATGTATATTCATGGAAAATGAAAAAATAGAAGTTTATTTCTGAGGTGAAAATGGTGTGAGTTTATCGTCCAAGGTAGTGTGAGATTATCATCTTACTTAGCATGTGGGATGGTCCTTTTACAAAATACTTGTTATTATGTACCATCTTTTACCACAAACATAATATCTTTGTCGAGTTTAGACACTATATGATTTTATTTAATGCTTTTAAATATATTTTTTCTTATGTTTAATGATAACATATATTATGGTATGGTTCCTCTTAAGAATTGGTTGTGTATAATTTAACTAGAAAATATACTATTATAAATAAATGATAAATCAATGTGATTGAATCATATCCTTCCCACCTATGGAAATTCAATATAGGTATTGTAAATGAGAAGAGTTTACATAAACTACATAAATATAGTTATTTATAACCCATAATATTTAATACCCCTGGATGTATGTCGCGTTTCTTTATAAGGAAAATTTATTAGAGCACCATTTAGTGGGAAAGGAGAAATATAAAAAGTACCATTGTAATTGGTCCATACTGATGTAACTGTACCATTTACATTAGTAGAAGGGGTGGATTTTCTTACTTTATCACTTTTACAGATGACTATCGTATATATGTATATATTTACTTAATAATTTATAATTCATAATCCCTTTTCTTGTTTTAGGAGTATCATAATGATGTAGGGAATCAATATGGGTTTTAATATTAAGAAAATCTACTCATTATGTTGTGGAGAATATCATAACGAAGATTTGATCGATAATTTAAATATGTGTATGATAATTTCCCAAATCACTCTTCCCTAAACACCTCAATGGGTTGGTGTTAGTGAGATGAGGAATTATAACCTACTTGACATGGTCATAATAATGTTTAGTCATGAAACTCTACCATTATCATTTTGGTAATATGGACTATATAATGTTGAATATAAATTAATCATAGTACCAACTAATGTAGCATATGGGATTCGAGATGCTTTTTTGTATAGAAATAAGTACAGTCTATCACACATACGTGTTTGGGGATTCAACCCCTTTTTCAAGATTATACATAGAGAAAAATTATCATCTCTTAGTATGAAGTGAATCTTTATAGGTTATCATAAGAAGACTAATAGATATTAATTATATAAACCATCATATAGAAAAAAAAATTGTATCAATACATGATAAGTTTATACATAGATAACACATTTATAATAGAAATAGTAGAAAAAAGATTAAATTGGATGAAGTCGATGCTCCAAATGCACAATATATAGAATGGGAACAATATACACAAGGGAATGTGGGAGACAAAGATGATCCCAAGACACAAGAACCATGTAGGCCTAATACAGAGGTCAGAAAACTATAGAGATATGGTTTTCATATCACCATGTAAAGTGACACATTACTTCTAGAGAATGATGAACCTCTGACCATCATGGAACCCATATATGGAAAATATGATGTTAAATGGAAAGAATCCATGCATTCTGAAATGGAGTCCATTTACCAAAATCTAGTTTGAATTTTTCTAGAACCAACAGATAATGTAAATCCAATCAGCTGTGATTTCATTAAGAATGAAATGAAGCCATGTGTCTAGAATAAGGTTAGTGTAATATCTATAATTTTCCTAGATTTATATATTGATTTCATGTTATTATGGGGAAATAAATTACAAGTCTTAAAGTTAATGAATACTTGGTTAACCAAATGATTATACATTAAAGACTTAGGTGAAGAATCTTATATTATAGGGATCAAGATACATTGAAATATTTCTTTAAGAATTCTAGGTAAAAGGTTATGTATATATTGACAGGGTGCCCAATTGGTAATATATAGATTAATTAAAGAGGTTATTGTTTCTAGTGTCACATTGAATTAATATCTCCAAAAATAATGTGTCCAAAAACATAGGAGGAGATTTAAATGATGAGTAGAATCCATTATTCTTCAGCAGTGGGATCTATCATGTATGTCATTTTATGTACAAGGATTGATGTTTCTGTTTATTTAATTATTGTGGGATGATATCATGCTATTATAAGATATGTTCATTGGGAAGTTATAAAAAATATCTTAAAGTACTTTAAAAAAAATGATATTTTCCTAGGGTGTGGAGGAGATAAAAAGATATTCATGAGGGGTTGCAGTGATGCTAACTTCTAGATTGATCTTCATGATCTGAAATCATATCTAGGATATGTTTTTCTCCTAAAAGGTAGTGCAGCAATCTAGTGGATCTCAAATAAATTTATGGTTGTCGATTATATAGTAGATTATGAGTATATAGTCACATTTTATATGGATAAAAAAGAAGTTTGGATATGGAACTTTGGTACAAAACTTGGTATTGTACCTCTAATTTACCTCTCTATTACAGTATAATGTGATATTATAGTGTTAGTGGTTCCTTTCGAGGATCTAAGGCCACACTATATGAAAAATAATATACTTCATATGCTTTATATCATCAAAAAAATTACTAAGAGAGATGAATTCATAGTTAATAGAGCGGACATAGAGGATAACATGGAAGAACCTCTGCCTAAATCCATATCTTACAAGAATCATGATACTCTTGTGAGAGCAGTCTGGTAGATAATTTTAAGCACTTGGATCTTGTGAATGTGGGATTTATGTGACGGTGTGGAATAAACCAAACTATTTTTTGTACATTGAATACCATTATATGTATAAAGTTTTATATATACATTTTTTTATTCTTACCATAATAGTGTTGAAACTTCTACATCCACTGATTCATGGTAATGTACATAGATTTTGTGTCATTTCAAAGGGTTATACAAGTTCCCGACTATAATGAGAACCTCGAGATTCTATGATAGTAATATCAAACATATGTCATATATTCAAGATTAATAACACTAATAGGACATCAATGATGTTTGAATATAAGGTTCTAAGCGATCATAAACATTTATAATTGTTCTCCTGATATTCACACTTAGTGATATAGATTAGATGAAATCATGAGGATAGACTCTCTAAAAGGAACAGCACATGGTTTGGTTTTAATTGATTACTTCAACCTATGAAAATCTATTTTGGTTTTTAGTCATGATATCATTTTCAATGTGTACGATTTGATCATGTAAATTGATTAAAAGAAAAAATAACAACCTTTAATTCATGGTGAGGTGTCTTGTGGTGGGTGTTTCATTGGTTGTATGGAATTGGTTGAATGGTCAAGATAGAATTGTTTTCTTATTATTTGATGAAGATATATCTCATGGGCTAAGGATGACCAGGATGGTAGTGCATTCACTAAATCAATTTCCACAGTACACGAAGCTATGTCTACCTAGTTACATCATGAGATATATAATGCAACAATACATTGCTGACAAAAGTGTGAATACTACATTATGAGATATTGTGAGATGAATAGATTATATTACACATAATGTGATAATAGGAGGAAATCATAGTTATCACATTCTCTATCTCCTTAGGGGGGATGATGGTTTCTAGAATCCAATATGTTTCTATGGATTGGAATCACTGTTATCAATATGTGTACCTAGAGGTTCACACACAATGTGTATCCATAAGTTCCATTAACTCTAATTAATATGAGTTTTAGATGAAGTGGTGGACATGTGTAGGGAAGATGAATGTCCGAGTATGATCATTCGAAAGAAAAAATATTTCAATTATATTATTAAATTTTATAATAATGATTGTTGAATTTATTTCTTAGGTTATTCACAATTTTTAATCATAATTCTATTTTGATAAAACATAAATCTTTGAATGGAAATAGGATGTTCAACTTTCATTAAATTATTTAGGGGGTGTACAGGTCATGTTAATGGTTCAAATTTTATTATGTAACATTTTATACAGTTATAAGGGGTGATAAAATAATTTTGGAATTTATGACAACATTATTAATTGATACATTTTCACATATGTCTAAAATAATGGTTATTACCTTCTAAGGACCGCAGAAAAACTATGGAATGTATAACCTTGGTAAAAAATCTCATTTTATAAAATTAAAAAACAATCTCTTCCATTAGGAAAAATTTAGTGATAGAAACTCTCTCCTTCTTTCTACTCAAGTTTTTAGAGAGAGCATCCAATGAATTAACAAGGCCAGATCTGTCTTGTCATTTCAATTAATTCTTTCTTATCCATGAGATCTATGGGACGTCACAAAGATCTTTGGTTTCCTATTCTAACCCCCAAGAATTTTAGATAGATGATTCATGATTTGTGTTTTATGTTTGGGTAATCTTTAATATTCCTCTCTTGTCACCTTTAATCCACAACATGTTGAGTGTGAGAGAATAAAACCAACGACTTCAAATGTATAGGGAACTACTTATGATTCTTTTTGGTTTTATCTTCCATGCTAAAATATAATTAAATATGATCCTTTAATAAATCCAGAAGAGGTGGTTTTTATATTCAGTTTTTTGAACATGAATCCATACCAAAATATTTAAATTGTGCATTTTTGACACTTTCACTAACATTTGGGTTACCTATTCCCAAATGCTTTCATAAAACATTTCATAAGAAAATATCAATGAAAAAAATATAAAATTAATTGTTTCTTTGAAAATATGATAAACTCGTAAAACATTATAAAAAATTTATAATTTTAACAATTACAAAGTATCATATACTTTCCTAAAATTATGTTCATTTTTTACATTCTTTCTATCATAATATTACTATAAAGAACCATAAATATTGTAAATAAATAAAAAAGGTACCTCAAGGCATTACTTTCCTATCTCTATTAGAAATGGAATAACCTCCATGTTTAGTCAAATAATAACCTTCATAGTTACATATAGAATAAACTTTACTATTATAATTGGAATAACCATTATAGTATTTTCAAAACTAGTCCCCGAGGGCCAATTTTGTGACATACCCCAAGCCCGCCTCCTGAAGTCCAAGGGTTGGTGACAAGAGCCAAAGGTGTAAACCTGAAAGTGGTAGGCATTTTCCAGAGTACTTGTACACATGCACACACAAAAACATCCCAATGATGGAAAAGTAAACAAGCATGCCACTAAACAACCACTGAATATAAATACAAATGGAATTCAAATGGGCCAGAATACAAACCCAAAAAAAATTTAACTGGAAAATAGGATTGTACAAAAGAAGATGTAAAATTCAACCACTAGATACCATCACCTAATGTGTAAGTATAGTGTAGCATTTGGAATCCGTAGAGGCATGTCCCATCTTCCTGGATTCACTAAGAACCACCTGGTCCTGGGCCACTGAGTCCTCTATCAAGGTGGCCGTCTTCTTCACCAGACATAATAGGTGCAAGCGAAGCCCATACAAGGGTAAGTAACAAAATACTCAGTGGGGACCCCAAAACAAAAAATTAAAGACCACAGAGAAATCCATAATAAAACCAAAAATCTTGATCACCAAGCATGATCACGAAGCAAGACGAATCACATCTTGTATATTTTAAAGTAGTAAAGAAAAACCATTTGTCACATCGTCGAACCCCATGAGATGCTGGAGAACTCCTAATCAATGAGTAGAGTGGGACTATCATTTCCCACAAAAGTCTATTCCCTCTAATCATAGTATGGATTTGGTACTAATACCTGATTAGTACCATGGGTATGATGGGTAACACAGCATCCACTCCACACCATGGGAATGTTGGGTCACACATAAGAGGCTTCCCACCTGTGGACATACTGACTTACTCCTCTTGTCGAGTACCGTTGGTCTGCTGGGTCACATAGAATATACTCCCCATGATGGGCATGTTGGGTCACATAGAATCCACTTCTCACTGGACCATAGTATCTGATCCTCACAGGGTCACTCGTCAGCAGTCTTTAGGTCTCAGTTAGCTGTTGGGTTTCCGAACGGAGCATTCTTGATCTTAGTAGGACCACTCCAAAAGACATTTTTTCAATTTAAACTACTATGAAATAACCCATAGAGTATTCCTAAAAACTGGCATCACCACGAGGGTTCCAATTTCTCAAAAAGATCATCAATCGGATGCCTGGTTTGCAAGTTATTGGTGTTTTTTCAAAAAGGGGTCGATTGGGTATTGGTCTGATCCAACCCAGTCAGACCGACCTGGCTCGTGGTCCACCGACCTGAACCGGGTCCAGAGATCTGACTCAGACCCATCCGTCCTAGGTCTGGTTCTTTGGATTATGGTTTCAGCCTAATAGGGTGGGTCTGACATGCTAGCTGTCAGGTCCTCCTAGCCAGGACACACCTACAAGCTGCGTTCGGCTCCCTACTCACCATGTGGTCGACGTGGGGCTGTTTTCTCCACCACGGTCAAGTGACTGCCACTCGACTGGCATGTGGCTAACCAATCCAGCTGTTTGGACTCCCACATGAGGTCAGAAGTCTGCATACCACCAAAGATCATGACCCGATCCACTGACACGTCTTAGGGGTCGTGTCTCTACTGTCAGCCTATCCGATAGCTCTTCTCAGTTCCCCATGGCCCTCACCAGCAAGTCCTTCCGCGGGACACTGGCCTTGCATTTTTGGTCATTTCTTCACACCACTTTCACTTCAAGCCTCTGTGGGGTGTCTCGTCTTGGAATGACTCAATCTTTCCTTGCGTCCATTTCAAAAATTCATCCACCAAGAACACACAAGGCGGATGGGGGTTGGGCGTTGTTCGTCTCAACTCATACCCTCTACGTTAGAATTTTAAAATAGGGTAGGATTGTGAAGGATGTTCAACCAAAAAAAATTCAATCCTGAAATTAATACCCAAGAAGAATCACCCTCCCACAAGAATGTACAATCCAGAAATCAACCTGCTTTTTGGTTGATCTGTATTCTTTGTTGAAAATGAAGAATGGGAAAAACATAAACAAAAAAACCCCTACCTCAAAGTGGTTCGACGTTGAAGTGGTCTACCCAAGATGATTCATGAAGTCAAAGGGATTCATTTCATCCCGACCTCATTCATAGAGGTGAATAGAAGTTGTTATCATTCCACCAGTGTTCGTCATTCTCCGTTGGATATAAAACTCACCGGTGGTTCTTTAGGGTATTTTATACCATTTAACCCTCAATTATTCAATGCATTATTCTATAAAAAGGAAACACATCACAGTGTTTCTATTACGATGAGAAATTGTGTCATTTCACTTAACTTAAAGCTTCATTGTGTTGTGTTTTAACATGGCATTAATAGGATTCCTTTAATGTGCCTCATCACTGCACTGCACCACCATTATCTTCCACTCAACGGTGTGAAAATAAATAAAATAGCTTTTTAAGGTATTTTATTATTTTTTCGAAAATTCCAAAAATTAAATATTCTTTCCTACCCTTTAAGATCAATGGTAAGTCATTTATAGGTGAATCTCAGCATTTCGAGTTCAATGGTATTCTCATATTTTGATCCGTGCATCGAATAAAAATTTATAAAAACCCTGCTCACATGTTTATTGAAATGAACTTAAAAAAAATTTCATAATTTCATTCCCGGCTCACTAGGCCTTGGAATAACGTGCCTTCAAAGCGTGTAGTCCTAAAATATTTTTATATAATTTAAACATAGTTATACAGAAATTATGGTACATTACATTCTCCCCACCAAAGGGATTTACATCCCCAAAATCCAAAACAAGAGCTAATCAAACAAATGTGCCTACAGATCAAGAATATGATCCTCTCATTCACATGTACTCTCCTGAAGATTTTTTTTCTACCACCGAATGCACACCTAAGGAATAGAACATCCATGAAGGAATATCTCATGATTATCCTCTATCTCCATCGATAACTCTGCAAACATAGCCCCATCGTCAATGTCCAGCTCGACCCAGTCGATGACATGAAATGGATCACACAAGTACCTCCTCAGCTGCGACATGTGGAAAACATCATGTACCCAGGGAATCTGTGGGGAAAGAGCTACATGGTAGGACAACTCTCCAGCTCTTCTAAGAATCTGAAAAAGTCCTATGAACCTCATATATAACTTTACACCTCATCCAAATCTCCACAAACCTCATCAAGTGAAACCCAATGGAAAACATGGTCTCCCTCCTCAAACACTGAGGGTCTCCTCCTCCTGTCAGCATGTGATTTTTGTCAACTAGGTGCAGTCCTCATCAATTTCTGGATGATATGAACCTTCTTTGTAGTAGTCCATACTAACTCTGGACCCATGAGTCCTAACTCCCCTGGGTCTGTCCAGTATAGATGTGATCTGCATGGTCGCCCATACAGGGCCTTACATGATGCCCTTATGATGGTAGGGTGGTAGCGGTTGTTGTATGAAAACTCCACCAGTGGTAGGTTGTCTTCCCAACCACGATCAAAATCAAGGACACAATCACGAATCATTTCCTCCAATGATTGTATGGTCTTCTCTATCTAACCATCTATCTGAGGGTGAAAGGTTGTGCTCAAGCGCAGCTGAGTCCCAAATGCCTCCTATAATCCCTTCCACAACCGGTATGTAGTGTGTATCACAGTCTGATAGGATTTTCAAATACTCCCTGTGTACCTGCATAATCTCATAGACGTAGAGGCATTATAGGCCCTCTAATGATCCCTACTCCTGAATGGGTATCAAGTTAGATGACTTGGTGAGTCGGTCAATGATCACCCAGATAGAATTGTGGCCATAGAATTGAGTGGTAATCCTGTCATGATGATTGAAGAGATACCGTCCCACTGCTATTATGGTACCACATGTTGTTGTGTCAAGCCTACTAGGACCTGATGCATGTACATCACTTTCTGACAAAGGATTCATCAAGAAACAATCTATGCCACTGATTTCTTCATCCATGGCCACTAGTATTGACGTCGTAGGTCCTAGTACATCTTCACAACACTATGATGTACCACCAAAGTAGATTTATGGAACTCCCTCAACACCTCCTCCCATAATGTCATTTGAACTATGGTACATCTATGAAAATGATGATGTGCACCCCACCTATCAAAAATCCATCAGGATATTGTCCAGAGGATAAATGAGCATGTCAGGCCTCATAGTCAACATCCACAACATGTGCCTCCCTAACTCATTGTAAGAGTGGGTAAGTGACAGTCATTGATTGAAGGTAAGGTGATTCTTCATTATCCATAAAGTATATCTATATCGTAGCTAGCTTCTCCCTTTCCTCGCTTAACAGCTGTAAACCAGACCCTCTTCTAAGTGTGCCTTCCACCACGTTCCCCTTTTAGGAGTATAGACTATCTCAAAGTCATAGTCTTGGGGGAACTCTATCCATCACCGTTGTATCAAGATCAAATCCTTTGGTGAGATGATATACCTAAGAATCTTTTGGTTGGAGTATATGGTAAACCCCTCACCCATAAATTAGTGATGAGGCATCTTCAATGAAAAGATCAAAACTGCTAACTCTAGGTCATAGGTCACATAGTTCTACCCATGCTGCCTCAACTTCCCTGAGCCGTAGGTGATCACTACTGAATCATTAATAAGGACACAACCTAGTTTGGTCCTTGATGTGTCGCATAATACTACATACACAACGCCCCATTCTAGTAGTCTCATGATGGGGAATTGGTCATTCTGAAGGGTATCACCATAAACTTGTAGTGGCTAAACTGGTATTTGATGGATTTATTCGGTACATCCCCATCCCATACCTGAAACTGATGATGGCCTGATCTGTGGTCCATCTTCAAGAACCACCACACTCCCATTAGATGATCAAAGGGGTCATCAATACTCAGTAGTGGATACTTGTTCTTCACAATCACCTAGTTCAGGCACTGCAAATCCACGCATAGCCTTATTCTCCCGTATGCATTCGTAGTAAAAAACATTGGGGTTTCCCATGGTGAAACGTTGGGTCTCACAAAGCCATTCTCCTGCGATTCCTCCAGTTTTACCCTCAACTCGCAAAGCTCTATGGGAGCCATCTGATATGCCGGTGTGGATATCGGTATCATCACTAGGTATAGATCGTTATAGAAGTATACCTTCTTTTTGAGGAGGTTGTCCCAAAACATCCTCAGGAATGAAATCCTCATACTCATCCACCACTATAATAAATCTCATATTCCTTTCATCCACCACAACAAGGGTGAGGCTAGAAAAATTTTGATTTATCATCTTCACCATCCTCTGAGAAAGTGTATCCTATGCTAGAAAAGATCTATTCTTGTTGGTGAAGGAAAACCTGGTCCCATCCTCACGAACACACCACACTTTGTGCCTAAAATAGTCAATCTGAGCATGGACTGTAGATAACCAGTCCATAACCAATATGATGTTGTAAGGCCTCAACGTTGCTTCTATGGGATCCCAGTTGATGCTCTCTCCTCCTAGAGTTATCTCACACTATCGTCACTAGTGTGTAATCATTTAATACCCTCCCGTAGGAGTATATAATCGTAATGATCGATCCAACGGCTCCCCGGAAATCTATAATCCTCGAATGAGGTCTTTAGAAAATAAATCGTGACTAGAAACTATGTCTATAAGGAATAAAGCTAAGGTAGTGAAGACACATATCGTACCTCTAATAATCTCTAGAGTTACATGTTCAGAAGCCTCTATCACCTGAATCTATCCTCTCCCTTGTCTAATGGATCCCTAAGCCTATAGTGGACCACCTGAGGGTGGTGGTGGTAACACCTCAAACTGTCGTCCACCGACTTCTTCTCGGCCTACTCCCCTACCACATCTACTGCTCTGCAGACCTCATTACTCAAACCTCTACCCTTGCCTTGGTGTTCCTTTGACCATATATGTACATCTGTGTAGTGGGTCAGGCTGTTATGATTCATGTGTACCTACCAACCCCACGTGAAGCACAGCCTGGTCCCCTACTGACTAAATCTGCTCTAGGAGTCGCGCACTACCATCCCTGATTCATGGGGTCATCCCTTGAAGGATCTGGCCCACATGGGCCCCCGTGTCTACTTCCTACTGCTCACCCTTGAAGACTTTTCCACCTGGTGTCTACTGGTGGATCTATCTCTTGGTGCCTGCTTTTTTTAAGAAACTATATTCAAGAAGGGCACTCCCCAGAACCCTAACCTAAGTGGGGATGTAGAAAGATACCATGGATGCCCTGATCTCCCTTCTGAGTCCCTACTAAAAGGTCTCATCCCTGAAGAAAGGGTCTTGCACCATGTCTATGGAGTTGTGAGATAGATATGCAAACCTCGCATACCACTCAACCACCAACAAGCTTCTCTGCTATCGGTGAACCATCACTTAGATGCGCCAAGAGTGTTAGGTCGTGGGAAAAAATCTTGTGGAAAAATCCGCTCAAAGTCTCTCCAGTTGAGGGTCACCTCATCATGTGTCTGGGTGATAAATATCCACCATCATTCTACCGAGCCCTGAAAAAGGATTGTGACCAAGATCACCATCTGTTCAAGAGGGGTCCTCACTAAGCGGAAGCCCCACATCACTGCCTCCAGCCTGTCCTCAACGACCTTACGATCTGTCTCTCCCCTAAACCTGGGAGGTGGTTGTATCTAAAACTCATCCAAGGCACTGAGTACAAATACATACTCTACCGAAAACATCGGCGATAACTGTTGACCTATGGGTTGGGGCAACAAGGGTGCACCACCCAGTAGGGCCATCTCTAGGATTGGTCCCTAAACCGATGCCTCATTGCTAGGTGGGATGTCCACACAGTCACTTATCGGAAGCCTAGAAAGCTATCTGCGTGGAGATATCCTAAAATAGATCAAGATGTACCACGTTCAGAATATTATACCTAGTGAGGATACTCTTATTCAATAAAATCATAATGAGACACTTATGAGAAGAGTCTTTTCATGTATATATCTGAAAAGCATAATACAAGGTCCTAGTGTATGGATACGTTGGTGTCTTCACCAAAACTAGACTCCCCAGATCTAAAATTCAATCTCTAAATGTTTAACACTATTTATCCAAAAAAACAACATACACTCAGTCTCTGAGGTAGAACAGACAACCTCTAATACAAATTTGTCATAAGTCGCCCCCAGGGCTTGTGTTGTGACATACCCCAAGTCGGCCTCTCAAAAGAAAGGGGTTGGCCGCTAGCGCTGAAGGCGTAAACTTTCAAGTGGGAGGCATTTTCTAGATTACCTGTACACACGCACACACAACCACATACCAAATCTGAAAAAGTAATCAAGCTTTACACTAAAAAAACACTATGTACAAGTACAACTTAAAGTCAAATAGGATAGAATACAAACACAAAAAAACAATAACTTGAAAATAGGAAAGTAAAAAAAGAATCTTTGAATGTTGTCAACTAGAAGCCCCACATTATGGGTAGGTACAGAGCAGATACTGTAAGTCATATGATCACATCCTGTTATCCAAATCTCACTGGGCACCCCCAGGTCCTAGGCCACCAAGTCCTTCGTCAAGGAGATGGTCGTCTTCACTAGAAACAACACTTACCGGTGAATCCCATGTAGGGGTGAGTAACAAAATACTTAGTAGTTACCCTAAAACAACAATGGAAAGACCACAAGGATGTCCACAACTGAACCACAAATCATGATCACCAAGAATTATCATGATGCAAGACATCTCACACCAAGTATATTCTAGAGTAGTAAAGTAGAGACATTAGTCACATCGTTGAACACCATGTGCTGCTGGAGAACTTCTCCTCAATGATTACATTGGGCCTCCCAAGCCACACAGAAGACAATTCAAACTAACCTTAGGACTAATGTGGTACTCATCTCGGATGAGTACCATGGGTATGTTTGGTCATATAGAAGATTCTCCCCACCATGGGCATGTCAGGTCACACAGAAGCTGATTCCCACCTACGGCCATACTGAGGTACTCCTCTGGTCGAGTACCATGGGTCTTATTGGTCACATAGAAGCTGCTCTGCACCATGGGCCTGTCGGGTCACACAGAAGCTGCTTCCCACTAGTTCGTGGTATTTGATCCATGTAGGGTCACCCGTTAGTAGTCTTTAGGTCTTTTCCATCCATAGGGTTTTCGCACGTAACACACTTGATGTCGGGAGGACATATACCCAACCCTTTCATCGAATTTAAACTTCCATGAAATCTTCCATAGAGTATTCTAAAATATGTGGCTCATCGCAAGGGCTCCAACGCGGTAAATGGATCATCAATCAGATGCCCATTTTGCATGTTATTGACATTTTTCAAAAAGGGGTCAGTGGGGTCCAGTTCTACTCTGACCCAGTCATACCGATCTGACCCCCCCCCCCCCCTCGGCCATGTCTCGTGGTCCACCAAACTGACCCGGGTGTGTTGAACCATCCAGGACCCGGCCTGGCTTGGGTTCATCCTGACGGGTTAGGTCCGGCCTATGGGGGAGGGTCCAACCAGCTGTCCTCCCCAGTCTACCTGGCCCAGACATTGATGGAAGTCGTTTTTGGCTCCCTTCCCACCCCGTTGTCGATACGGGGTTGTTTCCTCTACTGCGGTAAAGTAATCACAGCCCTGGTGCGACGTGGCCAGCCAAACGTCTGCACGTGGTTGGGAGACCACATTCCCATGAAGATTTTGGCATGTGGTTGAATGTCTCTCCACCGACATGGCCGAGGGGTCGCAGCTCTATCGCTAGCCAGTAGCACTTCCTAGGTATTCACGGCTTGAGCCGGCCGTGAATGCATCCTACGGCCCGTTCTCATGGTGCACCACCATCCACCCACAACTGCCAACATGGGATACCTTGGGCCACCAGGTCTGCACTGGTGGTCTTTTCTTCATACCCACTATGCCTCAAACCTCCGTGGGATGTCACCTCCCCTGTGAAGGCCTCAAACATTCTTTTCTGCCTTTTCAGAAATTTTTCCTCCAAGAATCCACAAGGTGGGGGGGTCAAGCCTTCTTCCTATCATCCTGCACCCTCCATGTTATAATTTTAAAACACAGGAGTCATGGGAGGATGTTTTACCACAAAAATTCATTCCTAAAAAGAAAACCCAAGAAATATCACCCTCCCTCAAGAATGGACGGTCCACGGATCAACCTGTTCGTGGTTTGATCTGCATCTATCAGTTATAATGAATAATGGGGAAAACATAAACCAAAAAAACCCCTAGCTCAAAGTAGTTCAAAATTTATGTGATCCTCCCACAAAGATTCAAGAAGTTGAAGGCGTTTGTTGCTTTCTGGATCCATTCAACGAGGTGAATCGATGTTTTTAACATTCCTATGATGATCGTCATTCTTTGTAGGAGATTAAAATCATCTGTGGTTCATCAGATAATTGTCCACCATTTAATGCTAAATTATCAAATGCGTTATTCCATAAAAAGGAAACACATCGCAGCGTTTATATTATGTTGCGATGTTGTGTCATTATACTATTTCATTTATAAAACAGTGTTGGTATTACGCTTTAATTAAAGTGTCATTACTCTATGCCTTAACTAGACATTAATGGGCTTCCTTTAATGTGTCTCATCGCCACACCACAATGCTATCATCCACAGCTCAATGATGAGAAAATAAATAAATAAACTTTTTCTGCTAAGTTAATTTTTTCTGAAAAGTCTGATAATTAACATTTTCTTCTGACCCTTGAAGGTCGATGTTAATTTCTTTATAATATAATCCCTGTATTTTGAGTTCAATGGTGCTATCATATATTTGATCTGAGCATCGATTCAAAAGATAGAAAAACCCGCTCACACATTTACTTAAATAAACAAAAAAATGTTCAGAATTTCATTCTGAGCTCACCGGGCCTCAGAATCACATGTCGTCAAAGTGTGTGGTCTCAAAATAATTCCATATAATTTTAAAAAAATTAGATATACATTCTCAGAAAATATAAGTATATTCTAAAAATATTTTAGGAGGAACCTAATAGGTTAACTCCTTCCCTTAATCTAATCCATTGGAGAGATATAATGGTCCCACCCATCCTTTATTTATAATTGAACCACCCATCCACCCAAATAATTCCAAATAGCCATAACCTAATCACAACATACACATAACCTTTGATCATAAAAACATTACTTGCACCCAGAAGAAAACATTTTCTGGTATTCAAATATCCTTTTTCATTAAAACATATTTTCGTCAAAAAAATCAAGAAAATGGGAATGAGGGTTTTTTAATATAAAATATATTATTATAACATAAGTTAAACATAAAATATTGATTACATCAGCTGTAAAATTCTTTGTCACCATTAAAATAGAAAATTCCTTTTATCTCTTATCAATATGTTTCAAATAAAACATGTAAAAAGAATCCTTTTGAAAACCATTGAAATAAAGTCCGAATAGAAAAAAATTAGTTTATAATTAATTTAAATCCATATAAATAAATACATTAATTAGTTTCAAAAATTTAGATATGGAAGAAAAATATTAGTAAGACAATCTTTTAAAGAGTATTTTTAAAAGAAATTCTTTTTCCTCGAGTCTGACTCATCAAGTACATTCTCTATATTCCTAAATAATAAAAAAATTATTTATTTACTTTTTTGAGAACATTTTTCTAGTTTTTTATTCTCTTTATTTCAATTATTACCAAGTCATATACAATTACTTATTCAATTATGTCCATGTCGTATGTTCTGATGATATTCAAGTCATTTGTCAAAAATGAATTTTGTAGATAGACTATGGTCAAATAGGTCACTAATCCATAATATATTTAATAAAAATGATATAATTATAATTTATATATATAATATATTTTTAAACCCAACCACTAATGATGGATATGAAAAATTAACTACATTATAATCATGTAGATGGTAGGTCATACGTACGCATGAGTAACATTTCCAGTTTTTTCGATGATAGTTATGGAAAGAGGTTATGTATTATTTTATATTTAAAAAATGATAACTATATAATTAATACCATGATATTTCGTTATATGTTCTTATATATATTTTCTATTTAATGTGGTGATTAAAAATTAATCACATATCTTTGTGTAGGTGGTAGTCCACACGTACCCACGAATAACATTATCATTTTTTAGTGAATGGAATGATAAAAAATAGATAATATATTACAACTACTGAATGATTAATATATCATGAATAATATATATATATATATTAAATCCATCATTATAATCGTTCAGAAGAGGTTGTGATGGAATGTGAATTATATTAGTTTCTGATGTGGTAGTCCACCGTATAGACGTATGATGGACTCTATTTCGATTTGATGAAGGTTGAAGATGGGAATAAGTAATTAAAATAAAACAATAACATGTAATTATATATTATATACTGATTTTATCATAATAGTATGGTTTAGAAATATTTTAAGGATGTTGATGAAAAAATAAAATAAAAGCATTTGGTTCAAGACAATACATCCTCTTTAGATGAACTTCATTTCTTTACACCTTAAATCCTATAATGTTGGTATTTGTCCTTGAATAAGGACACTAGGATGTCTATATTCATTTAAGTATGTGATTTTGTAATATCATGGATGATCTAAAAGTATTTATGAGTGTGATGAAATGGGAAGAAGAGGTTCCCTTTTATAAGATACAGGAGGGCCACTCTTGGAATTTCATAAAATATTAAATGAATGTAAATTCATTTCTATTTCCAAATAGTCCCAAAATGATAATACTAGAATCAAAGAATATTATTATTCTGCATAATCTTATCCATTATATTTTATACATTTTTATAAGATGTTTCTTACCCTTATATATTTTTTAACCAGCATTAACCCATTGAGACAATTATCCTAATAAAAATTGTTTACATCTTTAGGGGTTGAGATATTTAATATAAATGGAAAAATGACCCATAATTGAGAAACATATAATTTTTCAAAACATGGCCAATTCACTTGGAAAAATATATGAATTTTTAAATTTTAAATCATTTAATTGATGGTTCTTTATTATAAAATATTGTTAATGTCAATTTTGACACTATTCATTTAATTTCACATAGAAAATTACGAAAAAATAAAGGAATTAGAATGTAACCTATTAAAAATTACTAGTATGTTCTATTTATCAATAAAATTTTTCCTTTATAGTATCTCAATAAAAAAATGTTTTATCGATTTTAGAATAATTTTGTTGATTTTTTTAATGCTTGCACAAGTACTATGTTAGGGTTGAATAAGCATTTAAGGTAATTATTTCATCACTAAAAATTATAAATAAATTACCATGATAGAAAAATATCAATTTTTTTAAATTAAAATCTATAACTAAGAATATCCTCTGTTTATCTTTATTTCAAAAATTTATAGATAATAAAACAAAGAGAGTGGCTTTTTTCCCATTTCATTCAATGAAATAATAAAACGGTCACAATCGTGGTCAAATGGAAACAACAGTACATATATTAAAATGATGGATGATTATAGATGAAATAAATTCATTAAATAAAATAAAGAAATGTGTTAGGGCCATTCCTTTGTCGTTATTATATTTTTTAACCTAAATTACTCAATTTTCCCTTAGTCAATGAAATAAAAATTACTAAGGTTATTATTCACAATGTCTAAAAAAGGGACCTAATTACTAAATTTAGATTTATTTATTCCAAATATGGGATGAAATTTCTATTATTAAATCCCTAAATGTTTCATAATTTCATTTAATTTTAAAACTAAAAATTAATTAAAAAGTGGTTTCTTTAGAAAAAATGTTCTTAGTATAAAATATTTTAAACCATGTTCAAGTATAATATTAATTCCAATGAAAATAAGTGGATTGTTTTTAATAAAAATTTACTAATTAAATTTAAAAATTGAAAATGAATTTATTTTATACTTTCAATGAAAATATAAATTTTATTAAAACCCAGTATTTTCACTATTAACTGAAAAAATCAATCTTTTCATTAAATTTAAAAAAATCCTAACATAATTTTCCAATTATTAATTTAAAAATATATATGTTTTCATTCATATTAAAATTTTATAATTTTAAAATCAATATTTTTTGTACAACCATCAAATTAATGAAAACCCATTTTGGTTAGAAATAAATATTTTTCCATTTTAATGAAAAATTAATTAATTTTATATTAATGAATATAAAATTAACCAATGAAAATATTAAAATAATTTATATTTATATTACATTGGTTTATTACATTCTTCACCCCTATTTTAATTTTTTTCCTCAAAATTTTATTCACTTATTAAATGAATGGGGGTATCTTTCCCTCATATAATTTTTATATTACCCCATATATTATTAAACCATATGGTTCTTCCAAAAAACCATAATTTGATGAATTAACTTTTCATATAATAATTTCTCTCTATATTTAGTAATATGAATAATTTTTTTCTTATAAGAAAGGTTCTATTCCAAATGAACTAAATTTGGGATAAAACATGTGATGAATTTGGCACAATGTTTCTTCACATTGAGACATAAAAAACAATGTATACCTACTATAAACTCATAGAAAAGGAGGATCTATAGCAAAAAATCAAACATTATCTAAGATTTCATGTGGTATAATGAACGAGGGACTTAACATTCCCTTTTTTCAAAAATGAATAAAAATTTTCCTTGTAGAAATATTTATAAAACCATGATCAAATTCCTCTAATGAAAGATATTTTCTCTGATTATCCACATAACTTTTCTACCACCTATAATAAAAAGTATTTTTCTATTGAATCCTTCTCACCTTCTTAATTGTTTCCTTTAACAAATTTGGTTCCAACAACATCCTTTCTGAGATTCCATCTCAAAAATCTATAGATTGACACCACTTTATATAAAACGACTCAAAATGATCCGTAAGTATTCTAGAAGAAAAAATGATATTAAAGAAAAATCAACCCAAGAAAAATGTCCACCACTAAATAACTTATAGTTTATTGAACAAACTAAAATTAAATCATCCAAGGTCTAAATATTTTACTCTAACTATCTATTAAACATATGATGAAAAGGTGTACTGAAATATAATTCAGTACCCAAATATTTTTATAGTCATTTAAAAAAATTCAAAGGGATTTTGGGATCATGATGGTATAAAATAGAAGTAATGGGATCCATGTAATCTAATTATCTCCATTTCATAAAGTCAATAAATTTTATCCAAATATATTTTATCTCAAATGTGAAGAAAAATAAAATACTTAGTTAATCAACAACAATTACCCAATTCAAATTACTACCTTAAAATGTATTTTGGAATCCCATAATGAAATCCATGGATATTCCAATGACATGATATTTTATAAATGTAATTTTATATATTGAATAAATTTATTTTTAATTAATTTAGTTATAATAAACATAATAAATAATTTGACTATTTTTTACTGTTATAACCATTCTGATTTATAAGACCTTTAAGCATCATAATTGTTGATAATATAGTCATTATATTATAAACATTATGATTAGTATATGTTAAGGGTAATGATAAATCTAATTAACACAGGAAAAATTTATTCCCTCTACTATTAGGATCATACCCTATGAAGCCCATTTATTGTTGATTCTAAGGGATAAAAAATGAATATGAATTTACCTTGACTATGACAATGTCCATATTTAGCAACTAAATCAAGAGTAAAATTGTTTGTGGGAGAAGTTAAATTTGATTGAAATCATGTCCAACACCATGTATGTTGAACCAACCCAATAAAACCATAAAATCAGACATCATACCCATAGAGTGTTTCATATTGCAATAAAATGTTATGTGTTGATTCCTCAACTCCCGCAACCAAAAGATGGTGTCTTACTTTATTACATAGGCATAAATACAGGGAATCAGATCTATAAGGACTAATCAGTTTTGAATTTTTGGAGATCTGTATACCTACATGATACCCATTTTAAATTGCTAATAGAAAATATAAAAGGGCATAAGAAAAGAAAATGAACTACATCATTGAAAACTCATTCCAAGAATTTTTCATCATATCCTGGGGAAAGTAAATATGATAAGGGTGAGCTCAAATGAATAGTATGTGTTTAGTATAGATGAATCTATAATACATCTATCATGACCCATCCCACAGGGCCTATGTCATGAATACCCCAAGCCCACCTTTCATAGGCTAGAGGTTGGTGAAAAGCACCGGAAAGGCGAATCCCAAAAGGGGAAGGCATGCCTTTAAACCTATACACACACAGATTAGGAGCACACAACATACAAGTAAAACACAATGGAAAAATGGAAAGTATAACCACTACTAAAAACCACCACTAACAGTATTAGTAACTCCTTAATGTAAAGGGGTCAGTATATAATCCTAAATTGAAAGATATTACAAAAAAGGGGAAAACGTGATCTGGAGTTCGTCCACCAAGGATCCTATCTGATTAATAGGTACATCTCGTCTCCTGCCATTACGACAACTCACCACGTCTGTCAATCATATCAGAGCTCCATCTGGTCGTGGCCCTTTGAGTTTTGGTCAAGCTATTCGTCATCTACACAAGACAGAACATGGTGGGGGGAAATCCTGTGCAGGGGTGAGTATAACAATACTCAGTAGGGACCTCGAGACCCCTGAAGGTATCCCAAAATTACAAAAAGGGAAAAACCTAAAATCATGACCTCAATCACATATCACAATGTAAAAGATATCTCACACAAGGTATATAACTTACAAAAAATTAATAATTATGATTAGTTGTAAATCTAAATCATCGTATTCCATTGAGAAGTTCCATTGCTGAATGATGAAGAAGTCATTCTATTTCCAATCCAAATAGGTTCATAATTCACTGATCTACACAGGGTCGTATGTCGTCTATCCACACAGGGTCCTAAGTTGTCGATCCACACAGGCTTGTAAGTCGTCGATCCACACAGAGTCGTAAGTCGATGATCCACAACATGCCACTCTAAGGCTGGTCCTTTTCAGGTCATGATAATACGGATGAACATAGTTCCACTCTAGTGCCAATACACACAGGGTCTCTCTAATACTGATCCATGAAGGTTTGCTTTCATACCAATACACAGAGGGTCTCTCTTCACTTTACAGCCAGCGATAGGATTTCCGCACTTAGTGTGTCGGAGTTCCGTCGATTCTGTTCTTCAAGACATCATTCTTAAATCAACTACCACAAATTCCCATGAATATGTAACCTAAAGAACTGCCTTTTCATATGGTTTCCAAAGTGATAGACGGAGCATCAATTGGATGTCCGGTCTGTAAGATATTGCCAAAAAGGTAAATAGGGTCAGGTTGGATTCGAGTCTGATCCAACCCTTCCCTACTCCAACATCTTTCAAAACTCATGTGTAGTATCTAAAAACAACCTCCTCATTGCGAGGGACCTCACACAACCTATGGTGTGTCAATCAGATGCCTAGTTTGCGAGATACATCCAATTTAGAGAAATGGGGTCGGTCAGGTCTTGGTCTAGTAGGGGTCCAGCCCGAATAGCGGGTCTATCCTGGTTGGAAGAAGAAGTCTGGCTCGCAGTTCTGGCCCAACTAGAAAACCCAACCTTTGTGGATGTCGGATGATTGCAGGATACACTGACCATATGTGATGCGTCTGGTTCGGGCAGCTGGTAGTGCCATTGGGGCACCACCCCTCCTTCTAAAATGTCCGGCTAGAGTCGGCCATTGGTCTAGACGAGTGGCCCGATAAATCCACTCCTCTTCCCATTTGGTGAGGTGGTGTGGTTCCATTCCTCCCACCGTGATACCTACAAGCGTCACTCCTCCATGCAGCCAGCTCAGCCGGGCGCCACTGCCAATTTTCAGCGGTAGCTTCCGTAGGCCACCAGAGATGCTTTGATTTTCCATTTTCTTTCTTGTATGCATATATAGGCCTCCCAGATCATAGACATCACATCAAGTCTCTTAAATTTGTCTTTCCTCCTTGTCGGTTGGTCGTGCCCAATGAACAAACATAAACCAAGAACGAAGGGAGGTCTGGGCCTTGTTCGGATTAGCCTTCTCCCTACGCGTTTGTGTTCAAACATGGGGTGATAACAATAATCAATCAGAAAGAACAATTCCCAATGTTAAGACCCCAGAAAAACCACTTTCAAGAGAAAATGAGACGCGGATAAACCCATTAGCCTGTTGGTCCACGTTTATTATTTTTTTCCAAGGGATGAAAGGAAACAGAAAACATGTAAACCCCCCAAACTGGATTTGATGGAATCCATGTGAACGATGGAATGAATCCACATTTGAAGTCATTCGATGTTATTCGTCGATCCCCAAATCGATTTCCCCAATGATGGTCATTCATCCACTATTCCTCAGTGGACATGAATATCGTCGTCTTTTCACCAAAGGTTACTCTCATGGATTCTCAATTCTCATGCAAAAGGATTAATTTAATAAAATAAACTGCATCGCATTGCATTGATTAATATGGTTAATTAATGAACTGCAATTAAGGAACCTTTAATACACAAACGTTGAGGTTACACATCCAATGGGTTATTTCAATAAACGATTCTTTTTTAATTTTCATTGTTACACTGCGGTCCCTCCATCTGCTACTCAATGGTTGCAGAAAAGGAACAAAATAACATGTATTTATTTTATTATTATTTTTCTGAATGTCCAGAAATTATTATTTTCATCTGACCCTTGCATGATGAAGTTAAGCTTCCCCTAATCATATCTTGGTACTGCAAATTCAATGGTGCCCTTGGATTTTCAATCAAAGAAATGGTTCAAATGATAGAAAATACAACTTTCACATTTACTGAACCTACCATAAAAAAGTTCAAAAAATAATAAATGTCACCCACGACCTGCGCCGGTCAAGGTTAGGCTTATCCTAAGGGGAACACATCCTCACAAAATCAAAGGTACTATCATATTTCCAATTCGAGTTACTGTTTAGGATTTATAAGTATTTGACAATAAAATAATTATTTATTATTTTATTTATGGCAAAAAATTAACTTCCAATATTGGAATGTGCCAACCAATGTTAGGATCTACCTAAGGAAAGAATACCCTCACATGTTTAGTCATAGACTCATATTTT
Source organism: Viscum album (assembly GCA_963277665.1). Lineage (NCBI taxonomy): Eukaryota > Viridiplantae > Streptophyta > Magnoliopsida > Santalales > Viscaceae > Viscum > Viscum album. The sequence continues at coordinate 403,778,417 of OY728129.1, read as the reverse complement.
TAATCCAACTCACCATTTGTGAGTTATAAGAATTTGAAAAAATAAAATAATTTTATTTAATCATTTTATTTAAGTTTATTCCATTTTGGGGTTTTTCACAGGAGGTATGTGCCGACTAAACTTAAGTCGTGCCTAGGATAAACTCACCATCCTGAACATAACAGTACCCTCAGATTTCTGATTTGGGCACCTGTTTAAGAGTTATTTTACTCTGTCTGGAAAACTGCTTTGGTGCGCTATTTAAAGATTAACATTTTTCGGTGGATCATTCCGGGCACTCTGATCCATGGAATCACGTACCGTCAAATTTTGCAGCCTCAAAATAATTCCAAATAATAAAAACAATATACATAAATTCTGGTACATTTCAACAGAAATAAGGATAATCTTTATGGAATAGTAAGTAACTAAAAAATGAAACTGAAATAACTTGACTATCACTGTAAGATAAGGAACAATCAATATGGGAAGGTAAATAATTGAAGACATGTTCCATTTAATTGATAAACTATAAAATAAATACATCCATAGATAATATCATAGTGAAAAATATCATGGATAATATTAATAATTGAATTATCAATGATGTAACTTCTTAATTATTGGATGTCAATTTTCCAAGGTACATGATACCTTTAAATTCAATATCTATACTCAAGATAGTTTAAAACTACTAGGTATATACCCATCTGATTTTGATACCTGATTCCTCTCATCACACTATCGATGCATCAAGGGGATATCTATAATCATTCCCCATCCTACTCTTCATGTGTTGGATTCCTCTCCTTCACAAGTTCTTGTGGTGGCTGATGCTCCTCCCTTTCCACCTGTCCCGTTGTCTCCCCTGACTTCACCAGATCCGGGGGTTCTGACTCCTCATACATCAGTCAAGAATGTCTTGTTGGGATCTTCTCTAAGGTTACCTCCCCCTCATCTGTCTTCATCCTGGACATATTTTCTGCCTTTGATAAAAGATATCCAGCTCGATAGCCTCTAGTCTTCAGTAGTGGATGGGTCCCCAACCCAGGATTTACCTCTAGAGGCCTTCGGGGTGGTGGTGGATTTTTATCAGTGGAATCTAGTGGCCATATTTAGGGTGGAGAAGTCTCCCCTCCTCATCTTACCACACTTCTTCCTTTCATGGGGACATGATTTTCTAGTGCATATTTCAATCCATGATTGAAAGGATTTTATCTTGGTCCTTGGATCTAGGTTGGACTTTGTGAATTCTTGGTCACAAAGCCCCATATCTATTGGAAAATTGAGATTCAACCTTTTATGGTGGATGATGGAAGAACCCTTTGGCCATGACCCCCCCCCCCCCCCAAGTAGCGATATGGATCAACTTACCTTTCCTCCCTCTTCCTCTCCAAAACTGTAGCTTTCTCCATTGTATCAGAAATTCCATTAGATCCTTCATTTGTGAAAATGAGTGCACCCTTCAGTTGTAGGATGCCGGTGTTTCTCACATTTGAGTTGAGATGGACATATCTCATCCCCTTCCACAACAGATTCTTCTCCGAGCAGGCGCCTCGCTTTCATGGTTGAAACCCTTGATCTTCCTCTCCCTAGTGTGCTTCTACATAGGTTTCTGTCTTCAGGGGATCTCCCTCCTAGTTTGTAGAAAATGGATTTCTAGTTCGGACGCTGCCCCCAATTTCACATTGACTCTAATCTCCCTTTGGTTCATGTGCAGAATCAACCTCTTTGGGAGATGAGGCCATAGTGATGGGTGGAGGGGGAAGTTTCCGAAACTGCTGGGGAATCTCTAGCATTCCCTCTAGACCACAGAATTTTGGCTCCTTCTGGATCCTCCCCTCCTAAACCATTGACTCATGATCCTTCCCCCTCCAACGACCATGGACACTATTGGGATATGGTTATCATTCAAGAATTTAAAATTCCTGTCAACAATGTGGATTTGGCCCTATCTCTCTCGGCTTTAGATTCTCCCCTAATCAGGCTCGGGATCAATCATTGGGATGGAAATAATCCCACTAAAATTTCATATTTCCTCCAGCCTTATCCTAAATATTCTTTCCCATTTACAGCTTGTGAATGGGTTCATTTTTCTCTCACTCGAAAGAATATTTTTCTCCTCTTCTGTCCCCCCAACTTAGTGGTGGTCGTACCAGAATCCGTGAAAGAAGGGAACATGATTTTTCATCTTTGAAGTTTTCAAGCCTTATGTCACAAGGGGTAATTCCCGTCGTTCCCTCCCCAAATTATATCTTTTATCATATGGAATTCACATAGCATGGGGTACCAGGCGAATTTGGAATTCATCTCATCCTAAATCCATCATTGCAAAGCCTCTATTGTTGATATTCTTGAACATAAACAACCGTTGGTGAATATTTAGAACTTTTCATCCAAGCTTGGTCTTTTAAACTACATTCATGGATAGTTGGTTAACCGGAACATCTTGGTCTTCTGTAAAAATTATATTTCTGTTGAAAAGGTGGGTGTGTCTGATAAACATATTTATATGAATGTTAGTTTGGATACATTCTATAGATTTTTATCTTTGGTATATGTAAAGTGAAATCTAAGGGTGAGGGAATCCCTTTGGCAGGAGCTGTACATTCTGTACACTGGTGATTTATCCAAGATTTTGGGAGTTGATTTTAATAAATCCCTCAGAAAAGAAGGGGGAGGGGTCTATCTAAGGAAATACCACCTAGATTTTGAAATTTTTTCATCTCACAATGGCCTTTGGGACATGGGATTCATGGGGGATAAATTGACATGGTGTAATAATCAAAGGGGGATCACTATAGGTGGTGTCATTTAGATTGTTACTTGGAAATCCATCAAGCCATTACTTCCTTCCCAAATTTGAAATATTAGCACTTGGTTCGGGAACTATCGGATCACTCCTCACTGTGTATTAGTCTGGACAGTAACACAAGTTGAAGAAACCATTTTTTCTACTCTGGTCACTCGATTTCTGACCCTAATTATCATGAAATAGTGAGTACCTCATGGGGAAACATATGAGTGAAGTGTCTCGGGTTCGGTTTCATAAAAAAAATATGAAGTCTGAAGGGTGATCTTGTTATATGGGCATCCAATAAACCCTCTCGTTTTTAGGTCATTGACGGCCTTAATGTAGATGTTGATCATGCAGAGAGAGAGCTTGAATCAGGATGGGATGATGACATGTTCAGTAATTTTATCAACGTGAAGACCCATCTAGATGAAATTATCCTTTAACCGGAATGTTCCATTAGGGAATGGGTTAGAGTTACCTGGATTATGGATGGGGACTAAAATTATGACTTTTTTTTAGGCATGCATCCAGGAAGGGAAACATTATTTGGATCCAAATATCTTTATTTAGGATGGTTCCTTCAAAAATGAACCACATGTTGTGGGTGGTATAGTTGATTCCTTTTTTGTCTCCTTGCCGATGTTAACCCTTGCTTGCAGGATGGTTACCTCTTAGGCCATTCAGTCATCTTTGATAGCATTTCCCTTTGTGTTACACTAGACATTAATCGCCTCTTTGAATGCACACTGAATGAGGGGACGGTTTGGGAAGATGTATCCTCCCTCAAAGATAGCAGTTCCTAGGTCCAGGTGGATTTTGTGGATCTTTCTCCATTGATTCTAGGCATATCATTAGAAGAAACTTGTGGGGATCATAAAAAACTTCTTTTGTGGGGGGATTCTACCTAGGGTTTCTTGTGAAACCACCCTTATCCTCTTTTCGAAGGTCTCAAATACTTCATCTCTTAAATAGTACCAGTCTATCAGCATGTGTAATTTTACCTACAGACTACTAGAAACATTACTCGATAAGAGACTCTACATCCATCATCAAAAGTGGATTTATGAGGAGCAACATGGATTTGTTTTTAGAAGATCTATCCATGTTTCAATATCCATTTATCATTAAAAGATAAAGTATATCAATAAGAAATTATATGGCTGTAACATTTATTTAAAGCTGAAAATGGAAAAAGCCTAGAATAGAATTGAGTGGAGCTTTTTCATTAGAGTTATGTGATGCATGGGGTTTTCAGAGCAGGCTATTGATCTCTTCTTTATATGCGTTTTTTCTCCCTAGTTTTCCATCACATTCATGGAGAGAAGCTATGGTTTCTTCAAATCATTATGATGTGTAAAACAAGGGGATCCTCTCTCCCTATGTGTCTTTATTTTGGTTTCTGTAATGTTTTGGAATTGTCTCAACAAACCCATAAATGAGGGCCTCATGTGTTCATTTTTTTCAAACCTAAAATAAACTCTCCCTCCCACCTTTTCTTTTCTGATGATATGATTATTTTCCTGAATGGAAATATAATATCGATCCTGGTGATTGATTGGGTCCTTTCATTATATTATAAAAGGAGCGGTCAATCCATCAACTGGTCAAAGAGTGGTGTTTATCTCCCTAATTTATGTGTGGATGCAAGGGGGAGGAGAATTATCGATAGTATGAGAATCCAAAAAACAACCATTCCTTTGGAATTTCTAGGAGCTCTAATCTCCCCAGGTAGAGTTCAAATTCATCACTATGACGGGCTAATTGATAAAATATCAAACCACATTCTAAATTGGAAAAATTACTTTCTTTCCGTTTGCGGTCGTATAACCTTGGTTAACAGCATCCTCACCTCCATCCTCATACATGTAATATCTTTCCTTGTTGTCCCTTTGTTTTTGCTCCATAGCATTGAAAAAATCCTTAATGGATTCATTTGGGATGCGCAGAGGGAAGGTAAATTCCATTGGGCATCCTGGCATATGTTGTCCCGTGATGTTGAGTGCAGAGGCATTGATTGTGAAGTGTCGATGTTACCATGGATTGTCTCCATGAAAGATTAGAATGGGATTTTATAGAAGGGTCATCATTATTGTAAAATTTTACTCAAAACAAATATGATAAGGGTATGGTTGGCCTATAGGGTAGGGGCTCCAGACAATGGAACTCAACTCGGCTTCACTTACCTACCCTCCAACCTCACTCTCGTTGGATTGTTGGATGTGGATCTATAGGCTACTCGCACACTAACTTGATGGGGAGGATTATTCAATTTCTAGGTTTCCCTATTCCAAATATCTCTTTTTCACATGCCAGAATTTATCCATCTTTTTTCCATGTGGCCCTTGACCTCTAAGAGCAGGCAACCTTCAGGATAATCACACCTAGTTCGGAACCCGATCGACTGGTCATCACTACCTCCTCCACTGTGATCTTATAAATGAATGTTTATCTGCATTTTCTTCAAGGGGATTCTGAGCTCAATGTGTGGGGAGCATCCCTGTAGTGCAAGGAAATTCTGGATAAGTTCTCTTTTCTGCTATATTGCATCCATAATCATGCCTTGCCGACTGAAAATCTAGAGAGATAGTGAGGTATCTCGCTGTCCTCATAATGAAATTGTTATTGATGTCATAGTGAGGATCCTATCAACCATATTTTATTCGAGGGGGAATGAGAGGCTACTATGTGGAATGGTATAGGCATTTTATTCATAATATTTGATCCGGAGTTCAATAGAAATAATTTTCTACACTCCTAGTTTCAAAATTCATAGGCCAACTCTCAAGATACCAGGGCACGAACGATTTTCATGGTTAAAGGTTTCTGGACTCTATGGATTTACTACAACAAGTGGCGACATGAGGGTAAGAAAATCTTGAGTCTGGTTGTTCTCATTCAGGCTAGTTCATTAACCATAGATTTAGCTCCTCTGTTTAATCATTGGGAAACATACCCTTCCCTCTATCGGCTCTTACAGGGTAAATCCTCACCTATCATTACTCACATATCTTCTTTATAAGGAAAATGGGTGCAATGGTTTCCTCCTACTGCTAGTCTCAAAAGGAATGTTGATGGGTCTTGCATCAATGGTAGGATGATAGGGGGAGGGGTTGTCTGTAACCAGGATGGCTCTGTCATCTTTACCTTTAGTGTTTATTTTGGAACTGGTGACTCTCTATGTGCCGAAGCATTGTCCATGAATAAGGAACTAGACCTATGTCTTTCTCACAATATCTCGCTTGCAGGAGTGGAGACTGACTCCTCCATTCTCTAAAGGTCTATCACAAATTCCATCCCAATCCCTTGGTCTATCGTCTATATTGTCCAGAGATGTAGAAACTTGATTTATAATCACATGTCTATTTCCCACATGTAGAAAAAGGGTAAAATGGTTGTAGACTTCCTGGTCTCCCATGTCTATCTGGTCAATTCAGGTACCGTTTTTACCACCACCGAGTCCCTTCATCACGAATGTGTAAGTCTGATAATGGTAAATGCTCTCAGACTTCACTATTTTCCCAACCGTAACATTTTTGGGCTTTGGACCCCTTTATCAATAAAATATCTTAATGTTGTATGGATATAAATAATATAAAATAAATTAGGGTCATAACATTACATTATGCCTCAATTAAGGGAAATTGAGATGATTCCCCTTACCTTGAGTCTGACTCATCACGTTCATCATATATATTTTTGAATAATAAACTTATGTTAATTATTTACATCTGTAATAACATTTTTAATGATTATTATTCCTTTTTATTTCACTCATTTACAAGTTATATATTATTTCTAACACAATTTGTGTTTACATTGGGTGTTTTGATGATAATTGACTTATGTGCCAAAAATGAATTCAGAAGGTGAGTATTGTTCTATGAGGTCCTTATTTCAGTATCACTAGATTATTAATCCTGAAATAATTATCATATTTATAAATAAATTAATATTTGATAACCAATAATGAAATATGGTTTTGAGAAATGATGTATGTTACGATCATGGAGATGGTCTGTCGTACGTACATATATGTGATGTTTCTATTTTCCAATAATCATTATGGAAAGAAGGTAATTAATATATTATCTTTCCATAATGTTTATAACATCATATATACCATATTATTTCATTAAATATACTTATATATATTATCCACATGGTAAGGTGATAAAAAGAGAGCCACATCCCTTCATGAAGGCTATAGTCTACACATACACGAGTGGCGTTGTCATTTTTCATTGTAAGAATGAAATTGATATATTATATTATTGGAATGATAAATATGTCATAAATATCATAATTAATTCATTTATATCACATATAATTACTTAATTTATCCTTATCAGATTCCATGTAAATAGTTAGTGAAAACAGATGACATCACTTCACAAGGCGGTAGTTTGATGTTCACACAAACGATGTTATCATATCTTCAACATAATAGATGTTAAAAAGCAATATATATGTTATAATAACTATATATTTATTATTATGTTATGAATATCATATATATACTTTATGCCTATCATCTTACCCAACTGTGAATGTTTTTAATGGAAAAAATGAATGAAATAGGTTTGTGATGAGGTAGTCCTCCTCAAACACGAATGGTGATTTTGTAACACATTTGATGGAAGGGGAGGTGAATGTAGGTCATGGAGTTAGTAAAAACATATATCATTATATGAAATATACTCTGGTTATAATATCATAATTTTTCTATAATAATTGAATGGGGTGGACGAAGAAATAAAATAAAATTACTCGATGAAGAATGTTACCACTACTTTAGGTATCCTCCTCAATTAAAACTAAATCTTTCCTAGGTTGCCTTCCTACAAAAAATAAGGCTTCTAGGATGATTTTATGGAACATGGGAGTTTATTTCGGTAGGTATATGATGAACAAAAAATAGTTTTAAGGTGTGAATAATAGTGAGAGGGGGAAACTTTTTATAAGTGAGGTGAGTGGAATATTGTTAATTTTTTTAAAGAAAATTGTGTACCTGAGTTTTAACATGAAACAAGGATCCAAAATGGAGTATTATCAATAATTATAAATTTTAATGTCAAAATATGGCCATAAAATATATTTAATATGTAACACCCAAAGATTTCATAGTAAGTTATTTTCTTTAAAGTAATTCAATAGCTTACGTTACACAGAACACCGAGTTCGAGCAAACCACGACCTACCAAACTAGCCGTTAAAAAAGAGGTTATGAATAGTACATTATGAATTTTTATACTTTATATAATTTTAATATCCATATTATGTGTTTATAAGAAATAATATAAGAATAGATTCTAGTTTTCATATAACATAAGTATTTTTCAAAAAATGCATTCTTACCACCATTTATTGGAGAACCCTTTAAAATACATTATTTGACACATTTATATATTAAATTTTCTAAAATAAAATTATTATTTATAAGTGAGACATAAAATTTTAGTTTGGATAAATTTTCGGTTCTTTTCTGATAACTTTCATATATTGATGAATAGTGAAAATACTAAATTTTAATTGAAAAAAAAAACTAATAAAAATATATTATAGTGTTAAATTATACATTGACATGGTTTTGAAGTATGGATATATTATATTTTTCTCATTTAATTTTTTTTTTCATTTCAAGTAATTTTACATTTAAATTGGACATAAACACATATCAATCTTTTGATAGTTTTTTACTTCTGAAAACCCCGCTTTCAGGTTTTGACAATGGGATTTATTTTTAAATAAATTAATATAACTTCTATGTTTTTAATTTTGTAAAATAGATATCATTTTTTAATTTATAATATCAAAATTAGCTTTGGGTGTAATTTTGGTATTTTTCTGAAAAAAATTCATTTTTGATGAATACTGAAAAACATTGAATTGTTGTTTAAAACTGACATTTTATTTAAATAATTAATATTTTTATTTAAATTTATTTTAAATTAAAAATAGATACATAATACATATATTATTCAAATTTAATTCATTGATTTTATTTTAGAATAAGAATAGATATATAAAATATTATTGAACTTTTTACCGTCTTTTACCCACCTTCTAGGAACATTTGAAAATTTTCATAAAACGTAATTTTACCGGTTCTATGAATTGAATTTCAAAAATCTAAGAGACATGGTGGACATAATTAGTTAAAAATTGGTTTAATAGGATGAAAATATTTTTTTGTGGAATAGTAACTTTTGACATTTTACCACAGCTAAAAGTAAATAGGGTAATTAAAGGTAAAAATGATATTATAATTACCCCAACACATGTACTAATTCTATTGAATAAGTGTATTTCAACTATAATCAAACTTAGTAAAAAATATATGATTATTTTTTTATCCACTTGGATTAGATTAGGGCATTTATTATATTTTATTTAAAGAATAGTTAAAAATGTAAAATTCAAATTTAAATAACTAAAAAATTTCAATATAGAGTAATAAAAAAGATAAATTCTACTATAAATATTCATCAAAATTCTAAAACAATTTCCTAAATAATTTTATTTTATTTATAATTTTTATACTTTAAATAAGTAAATTTATTAATGACAAGATGATTATGGAGTAATTACCTTATCAATGAAAGATTAAAATAATTGATATTATAAATATTAAAAGAAATGTAAATTGAAATTTTCTATGAATTCCACGAATTTTATAGGTTAATACTACATGTTAGGGTTCATTAAATGAATTTTTTTTCGAATAAATCTTGTTTTTACTAATTTCATAAAAACAAAATACTAAATAGTGTCAAAATTGACATAAATGAGTTTTTAAAACAAATACTATTTTATTAAATTATATAATTTTCCTAAAAATATAAGGTTCTAAGAAAGGACTTAAATAATGTTATATATGTCATTAATGAACTAATTTAGGCTCTATTTTCATTTTATTGTAATTTTATTTACCATATAGTGTAAGAATACAAGAAGACATGGTAAAAGTTATATTATTTAACTAAGAGTAAAATCTATAAGATAAGGTTAATATGGTGACCAAAACATGTCTAAAATCTTTTAGATGAGAGGTGTTAGACCCAATACCACCTTATCCTCTAAATAATTCCATATTTATCCATTATAAACCGAAAATAATTTTATAATAAAATAATATTTCAAGATTTTCCTAAAGTGCCACACACCTCTCTTATAAAAGGGTACTTCCCATTTTCTCAAATTAACACCTCCAAACCCTTTTGGATCTGCCAAACCCTATTGTAATCTCCTAAAAACTACCCTCACATAAACCTATATTCCTTAAATTGATCCTAAAGCCAACCTAATAATCTCTTTTGTTAAAATTAAAATGAAACATCCGTAGAAGAGGTAATTACTTCATCACCTCTTTTAAAGTTCATATCTTCTTCCACTTCATATTTCATTGTTTTTTCCATACTAAAATACTAAATCGAGTACCTTATACATAATGAGATTTTATTATAAATATGTTATAACCATATTCATTACTCTATCTATCCTATTAATGAAAAATTCCCCATATGTGAAAACGTACGGCTTACCATCTCCACATCATGGTGTAGTTTTTTCTTCAACACTTCATTATTTGGAAGGTTTTAATAATGAGTATATTTGATTTAAATAATAAATATAACATGTTAATGATTATTTTTATATAATATACAATCTAATAACATACTATTTCAACACTAATAGAATGATATTGTCGCTCGTGCATACGTACGACTTATCGTCTCCTTGACACGCGGAAATTTTATTCCCCATCATAACCATTCAAGAATAATTTTCATTTGGTTACTAAAAAAAATGTTTAAAAACTTAATATCATTATTAATATTAAGAAAATACATCATTTCCATAAAAACATGACTTAAGTAACAAAACATATAATGTAAAATAAATCAGTTAACACTCGAAATAATTATACTACTGAAATATTATTAACAAAAAAATATTAAAGGATCATATATGATATCATATTTATGTATGTGGTTATTTTACGATTCAATAAAACTTATTTAACCATTATAATTAGGATAAAATAACCTAAAATAAAGAAAATTACAAGTTAAGGGATTTTCATCTCACTTTTTATTCTCGTGAAAATCATACAACATTTGCCACTATTTCCTTTTGTGTGGTGTGTGTACTACCCATGATTGTATTTTTTGTGTAATATATTTCAATTTATGGGTATTTACATATTCATTTTATTATCCTTCTTTCATGGGGTGTATGTTTCGTATGTTACCAAATTGGTAAGGGAATTTTTAATTTTAATTTCCACGCATTGGGTTTTACACATATTTCATTGATTATTTTACTCCAAGATTATGTATGGATTCACTATTTATTTAATTATGTAGTAAATTACACTCCCCTTTGTGTGGATATATTTTTTATACACATAATCACACAATTTATAAATTCTCAATTCATTGATATGAACATGATAAGGGAAATCTTAACTCAATTTCTACTCATTAAGTTAAACATCCAAGTCATTGGTTTTGTTTTTAAAATAATATGTGTAAATGTCCTTTGATTTATTTAGACTTGATATCCAATCATATTGGGTGTATTTATATTTTTCACACATAATTATTTCATATATTTATCCTTAATCTAAGGGTACGGTCTTTATAAGTGATTTCGTCTCAATTTACATTCCATTGGGACTTCTTTGTTGTTATGTGCCAATTCACTTTTATATGGTGTATAACCTATCCTTTGACATATTATATCATAAATCTCTTTATTCTCATGATATTACAACGTTTTTATTAATGTTATTCCTCAATAATTTTTATTCAAGCATCTCTCTTTTTTTTAGGAACTCTTTAACTAAAATATCATTTTAAATATTTTAACGATTTATTATTCAAAATCATTCTCATTAATGTCCACGTTTTAAAAAAAGTTTTATGGATATATTTATATGAAAATCAATGTTTTAAAATTAAAATTACTTGTAAAAGATTCAAATTAGTGTGGGATACTTTGATTCATAAATCACTTTGAAATGGCTTCTTGATAAATAGTGTGACTATTAAATGTTTTCAAGAAAAAAGGGATATTTCTCTCATATAGTTTTACTGATTATTTTCATTTATGTATATATCCTTAATTATTATTTATTAAGGTTTATTTATTATAATACAATCATCCATATTATGTTTAATTAAATTTTATTTTACTATGGAAGTGTTATTTTTATACCATTCATGGTTTGTGGTTAATGTAATGACATTTAATATGCTAGTTTTAATACAACTGTTTAGATTTTGTTTCACCCTTTTCATATGAGGAATTAATTGGACTTCGTAAGTGACGGGCGGGGTCCAATATAGCCCCTCGATGCATCGATAGTCTCATGAGACAATCTAGTTTCTTTACATAAGGCATAGAAAGAATTTATATTTGTTGTCTTGTTATGAGGCCTTGACTATTTGGTTATGATGTCCAACATTATGAATTCCATCATTATGAAATCAGCTATTGATATTACATGTGATTATTCAAATAGTAGAATATCTATCTATATAAGTAAATGTAATTATTTTATTTATCTTTGCCATATTATGATGAAGCATAAGATTAAAAGGCTTGTGTTTTATTCTTATACATTGCCATATTATGATGAAACTTATGTATGTATCTAGTACTTCCAAGGCTACTAAACGGATCAGTCTTTTGGGAATTCATCCCTTGTGATCATGATAATGTTTTTCAAAAATGCTCTAAATATGGGTAATTGGGTTCAGGGTGTTACATTTGGTATCAAAGGAAGTTTTGAATAAACCTTGGAAACTGGATTTAGAAAAACTTTGATTAGAGAACGTTTCCATAAGATAGAATTTGATGATTAGTATAGAAGAACATCCAAAACAATTTATGTAAATATTATGTGGGATTACCAATAAATACATCTAAGTATGGATACATGAAGTGGATGTGGTTTTGGAATAGATGTACCTAGGAGTGAAAACTCAAACAGGGAGTTTTCTATATTGACCTGGGGTATCCCTGTACATGACAATGGGCCTAACCGTGCACCTAGTTTGACACTCCTGAGGGATATGATTAGGATAATTCACATTTTCTTTACAAACTAATTTGAATGATTTTAATATAATATGATAATAAATAGCGTTTGTTAATCCTAAGTTGTTTTAGATTAAAAATAAGGTGTCATGATATTCTCTAAATGATTTTATGACTATTGTTACTCACACTATGCTTTCTGGTTTTAGTTAATGGTCAAAATCCAAGTAAGTTATAGTAATATTGAACATGATGTAAAAGGAGGACACGATGGGGGAAATGAGCTATGAAATGGAATTTTGATAGATGTAAAAGATATCATGTTCATGCCAAATCAGTTTTCTCAAAATATGATCAACAACATATACATTAACCATCTCTCGAACTAAAAAAAGAAGTGAAAGGTGGAGAATGATAAGATCTCCAGAAATAGAAACCATGATGAAATGAATGCCAAACATCCATCATGCATAAAATGTGGAAGCAGACACCCAGGAAAGTGTCTCAGTGGAACAATGAAATGATTTATGTGTCGGAAAGAAGGACATAATGTAAAGAATTATTGAGGAAAAATGAAGAGTGTTATAAAAGAAAATAAAAATGATCCTAATAATCTATTTACAACCATTCGCTGTAAATATATGGGACGTGGGAATTACTCGACTCAATTCCCTATTCTATAGGATAACCTCTATGTCATGGGATAATATATTTGGAAATAAATGGATGGAGAAATGTTTAAAATTATTAATGCTCTTCTTATATGGGATTACATTGGAAGAAATTTCTCTTGTATGTGTAACCCTGATGTTTTTTATGTGAAAATATTATTTGAGGAATAATTATCATTTCATTGGTGGATATAGTTATAAATAATCATTTGGGTTTATATGATCCTTGAATTTGATGCAATTTCAGGTTATCACTTTTTTGATGAAAATTCAAGGTATGAGATAACATTTTTGGTTAAAATATGTTATGGTTATTTTTGATGAATTTATCATTTTTTTTGGAATGTTATAAAATTATATAGTTTTTTAAAAAGGACAACATGCAGACTGTGTGATAACATGTCACATCGGACAAGGCAGTGGGAATCAAACCCACAAACAAAGTGCGAATGGGATTTAACAAATCCCACTTGACTATGTGATGTCCCTTGTTAGTATGATTAATTAATTTTAGTTAAAAGATTTTATAGATCAAGAATCTGTTGATTTTTTGAACTTATAATTTATCAAATGGATATCCTTAGTATAGGAAAATTATCTAGTGATTAAGTGATAAATTTTATTTTGGATGTCGTTAACTCTTTTGGGAACTCTATATTTCTAAGGGAAATTGAATACTATGGGATTTAATTGTGGGAGTAAGGGTTGATTTTTTATTTTAGAAGATTCTATGTTTTTATTGTGGAATTATAGAGATTTAGGTTATTTATGGAAATGATTAACCAATCATATAAAATATGTGATTAGGTTAATTACTTTTAAGTATGTGACTTTAAGAGTATTCGATGTTATTTGGAGATAAATGTTAAGATTTATCATGGAAGACTATGTGATAAATCCTTCTTACTTTTGGATTTCAAACATTTTTTGTATTATTTTGAATAATTTTAAGGATAATTGTTTATTGAATGGTCTTTTTTGAACATTGGGTATTTTTTGTTTAATTTTGGAATTTAAGATTAGTATTTATTTAAATAAAGGATTATCCATTTTAGGGATCATCTGATCTTGTACTAACCACTTTCTTTTTAGTTAATCTATAAAGACAAGGTAAATATATAGCTCATATTTTGTGGATTATGTGATTCTATATATGTTTATTCAAGCACTTCAGTAGTGACCAAGTCATCTTGAATACTCATCGTTTGGAAAAAAATGAGTTAGTGGTATAAATTTATTAAAGGATCAAACTGTACTATAAAAGTAACTATGTCTCTTTATGTGATTAGTCAATCTCATAAATAAATTCCTCAACATTATTAAATGGAACTTAAAACCAAGATTTTGTCCATTTACATTTCCTGCTGGGATACTAATGATGGTGTAACCTATCACAAGTTTGTGGTTTTCTTGTTGTTAACTTTCTCCTTATCATGTTTTCTATCACTCTCCATTAGAACATGACACTTAGTTTATCTTCTATATCCATGTTTTCTTACATGTAATCCTAGTATGGGTTATCTCGGGTGACCCTTGAACTTATCTTTCTATTTTTTAAAGTGATAGTTTTATTGACACTTCTTCTGATGTGGTACTTTCAATGAAGTTCCCAAGACCAATTTTAAAATTTCAAGGTTGAAATTTACAAAAGGGGGGGAGAATGTAACACCGCAATATTTTATTGTAATTTATTTTCATTAAAGTAATAAAATAGCTTTTGCTACATGAAACACCGAGTTTGAGTGCACCATGACTTACACAACTAACTATTCAAAAAGTGTTTATGAATAGTATTAACTTCATTTTGATTTTTTTATACTCCATATAATTTTAACATTCATATTATGTGTTTCTTAGACATAATATAAGAACAAATTCAATGTAGTTGGGGTTTGGATTAGTGGTAAGCACCCCATAAAACTACATGGAAAATGGGGGTTCAAAACCCAAGGGGCGTAGGTACTGTAGCAGCAGTGGCACTATTCATCAGCGGGCACTGTAGCGGCAGCAGGGCACTGTAGCGGCGGCGATACTGTGTAGTACTGTAGCAGCAGGTTACTATTCACAGAATTTGAATTGGCCTTAGAATTTCGGCCTACGGGCTATGTAATGGGTTTCCCTCTACCTAGTTAAAATAGTTCTTTACTTTGATTTAATAATAAAAAACGCGGCTTCAGCCCCAACCTTTAAAAAAAATAAGAACAAATTCGATTTTTCAGATAAAAAAAGAATTTTTCATAAATAGAAATTTTACAGCTCCTTAATAGAGATCTCTTTTTAAATCAAATATTTGATACTTTTGTATATAAAATTTGACAAAATAAAATTTTCCTTTAGAATTAGGATAATAAAAATTTAGTTTGGATAAATTTTCGTTGTTTTTCTGATAAATTTCATATTTTGATTAATAATGAAAAATACTATATTTCAATTAAAAACAACTTTTTTAATCAAAATAAATTATAGTGTTAAATTATACAATTGAATGGTTTTGAAAATTAATTATATTATATTTCTATCATTTAATCCAATGTTTTTCATTGGAAGTAATTTTACATATAAATTGAACATAAACACATATGAACCTTTTGATAGTTTTTACTTCTCAAAAACCAGGTTTTTGGTTTTGACAATGGGAATTATTTTTAAATTAATTAATACAACTTATATATTTTGAATTGGGTAAAATAGAAATAATTTTTGAATTTAGATTATCAAAATTATCTTTGGGTGTATTTTTGGTATTTTTCTGAAAACATTCAAGTTTTTATGAATAGTGAGCAACACTACGTTGTTGTTTAAAAAAGAATTTTTATTTAAAATGTTATGATTTTTATAAAAAAAATTAAAATTCAAAATAGATACATAATTCCAATATTATCCTAATTTATTTCATTGATGTTATTTTATAATAAGATTATATATATATAATTTTATGGAACTTTTTACCATCTTTTACCCACCTTCTATGCACATTTTAAAATTTGAATAAAACATAATTTTACCACTTATGTGAATTGAATTTCAAAAATTTGACAGACACAGTTGAAATCTTTGAGTAAAATGTGGTTGAATATGATGAAAACATTTTTTGGTGAATAGTACATTTTGAATTTTATTTACCACGGATAAAAGTAAATACGGTAATTAAATGTACAAATGATATTATAATTACCCCAAAATATGTCCTAATTCTATTAGATAAGTGTATTTAGGAAAAAAATCAATCTCAGGAAAAAATATATAATTGTTTTTTATCCACGTGGATTATATTATAACATTTATTATAATTTATCTAAAGAACAGTTAAAAGTGTTAAATTCAAATTTTAATAACTAAACCATTTTTAATATAGGGTTATACATAATATGAATTTGACTATAAATATTCATACTAAAGATAAGGAAATTTTCTACATAATTTTATTTTATTTTTCATTTTTAGTCATTCAATAAATATATTTATTTATGACACAATGTTGATTCAGTAATTAACATATTAATGAAAGATTAAAATAATTGATATTATAAATATTCAAATAAATGTAAATTGATAGTTTTTATGCATTAAAATATTTTTATATGTTAACATGAAAAGTTAGGGTTGATTCAATGAATTTCATTAGAATTATTCATTTAGTTATGACTTTTATAAAAACTAAATACTAAATTGTGTCAAAATTTACATAAATGAGTTTTCAAAAAACGTACTATTTTATTAAATGATACAATTTTCCTAAAAATATAAGGTTCATCCAAAGGGATTAACTAATCTAATATATGTCATTAATTAACCACTTTAGGTTCTATGGTCATTTTATAGTATTTTTATTAACCATATTGTGTAAGAATACAAGAAGACATGTAAAAGTTAAACTATTTAACTAGGAGTTAAATCTAAAAGATAAGGTTTATATGGTGACATAAACTTGTCTAAAACCTATTGTTTGGGAGTTTTTAGACCCATACACACATCATCCTAGAACTAAATTCATTTGGATCCATTAGAAATAGAAAATGAGTTTATAATATAATAATATTTCAAGCTTTTCCTAAAGTTCCCCTCACCTCTTTTATAAAAGGGTACTTCACCTTCTCTCAAATTCACACCTCCAAAACCATTTTTCTTGGATAAAACCTGATCCAATATCCTCAAAAATAGGCTCAATTAAACCTAGAGGCCTTAAATTGATAATAATTCCAACCTAATGAGCCCTTTATTTTCATGCCAAAAGGAAACACCCGAAGAAGAGGTAATTACTTCATAACCTTTTTTAAAGTTCTTTTCTTCTTACACTTCCTCTTCCTTTGTTTTCTCCATAATAAAATAATAAATCTAGTACCTTCTACATACTTATATGTTATTATAAATAAGGTGCAACAAAATTGATTATTCTATCAATCCTATGAATGACAAAGTCACCATACGTGCGTATGTATAGATTTCTGTGTCCACATCGTGGTGTAGTTTTTTATTAGACATATAATTATTTGTATGGGTATAATAATAAGTATAATTGATTTAAAAAATTAATATAAAATTGTTATTATTATGTTTTTTAAATATACCATCCAATTACATATTATTTCACCACTAATATAATGATATTTTCACTCATGCGTACATACGGCTTACCGTTTCCATGATGCGATGAGATTTTGTTCCCTGTAATAACCATTCATGAATAATTTTAATATGATGATTAAAAATAATGTTTAAGAACTTAATATAATTATGTATATGAATCAAATACATCATATCCATAACAAACATGACTTACGTAACAAAAATTATAAAGAAAAATGAATCAGTTAACACTTGAAACAATGATACTACTGAAATATTATTAACAAAACAATATTAAAAGATCATATATGATATCATATTTTTGTATATGTTTATTTTATGATTTCATAAAAATTATTTAACCATTATACAGGAGGTTATCATACCATAAACTATGTAAAATTTCAAGTTTGGGGGTTTTCATCAAATTTTATATTCCCGTGAGATTCATGCGATATTTTCCACTATTTATTTTTGTGTGGTGTATGTACTATCCATGATTGTATTCATTGTGTAATATAATTTAATTTATAGGTATTTAAATTTTCATTGTATTATACTTATTTCATGGGTTGTATGTTTTGTATGTTTCCAAATTTGTAATGGAATTTCTAATTCAATTTCCACTCATTGAATTTTACGAATACTTCATTGATTATTTTACACTAAGAATATGTGTGGAATCACTATTTATTTATATATATAGTAAATTCCACTCCCCATTGTGTGTATATACTTTTGATAAACGGAATAACAACATTTATAAATTCTCAAGTAATTGATATGACCTTGATAAGGGTAATCTTAATTCAATTTCCATTCATTGAGTTAAACATCGAAGTCATTGGTTTTGATTTTAAAAGAATATGTGTGAATGTCATATGATTTATTTAAACTTAATATCCAATAATATTGAGTGTATGTATATTTTTCACACAAAATTATTTCATTTATTTATCCTTAATCTAAGGATGTGGTCTTTATAAGGGATTTCATCTCAATTTAAATTCCATTGGGACTTCTTTGTTGGTATGCGCTAATTCACTTTTGTAAGAAGTATATATTGTACTTTGATATATTATATCATGAATACATTTATTATCATGATATTATAATGTTTTGACTAATGTTATTCCTTAATTATTTTTATTCAAGATTATCTCATTTGGTTAGGAACTCTTTAACTAAAATATCATTTTAAGTATTTTGAAGATTTATTCTTCTAAATCTTTCTCATTAATGTACTTTTTTTAAAAATGGTTTTAAGGATTCATTTATATGGACATGAATGTTTTAAAATTAAAATTACTTTTAAAGGATTAAAATTGGTATAATACACTTTTATTCAAAAATCTATTTCAAACGGATTCTTGATAGATAGTGAGATATTTAAATGTTTTCAAGAAAAAGGGGATATTTCTCTAAAATAGATTTACAGATTATTTTCTTCATTCAATATTCTTCATCATTATTTATTGAGGATGATTTATTATAATACAATATTCCGTATTTTATTTGATGAGTTAGATTTTACTATAGATTTGTTATTTTTATACCATTCATGGGTTGTGGTTAATGTATTGACATTTCGTATTCTAGTTTTAATATGAATGTTTAGATTTTGTTTCACCCTTTTCATATGAGGAATACATTGGTATTAGTATGTGACAGGAGGGTCCCACTATATCCCCTCAATTCATAGTTAGGTCTCATTCGACAAACTAGTTTCTTGGCACAAGGCCTTAAAAAAATTTATATTTGTAGTCTTGGCACGATACCTTGACTATGTGGTCATGATGTCCGGCATTATGCATTGCATCATAATGAAATTAGCTATTGATATTAAATGTGATTGTTCGACTAGTATAATATCTATGCGAATAATTAAATGGTATTATTTGATTAATTATTTCCATATTATGCTGATGTTTTTTTTAAAAGTATTGTGTTTTACTCTTATACATTTCCTTAAATGTTTATGTTTTCTTATGATAGTTTCCTCTATATTTTTATCCTTACTGTGCATATGAGATCACCCCTTTATCATGTTTTATTTTTCCCAAGATGTGTAGAAGTATATTATGATTGATCTATAGGGATAGGATATGGGATATGAGTGTGTTAAAAAGAGAAACAATGCTTTTTTACTTCATAATGTAATGGAAAACTTATGTATGTATCTAGTACTTACAAGGCAACTAAACTGATCGGTCTTTCAAGATGTTATCACTTGTGATCATGCCAATGTTATCTAATAATGCACTGACTTTGGGTAACTAGGTTTGGGGAGTTAGATAATATAAGTCTTTAATTTATTATAACCATTATCTTGTTAAACTAACTTCCCAATAAATCCATTTTTACCTTAACTACTGTAATTATTTTATACTATTTTGACTATTCATTTTGGTGAAATATTTGGCTGATAATATTAAGTAATATTAATTAATTGTAAAAAAATCTAATCATTTTTACTAAATTTAACTCACATAAATGTATAAGGTAATTTAAAATTAATCCTACAGACGTGATAAGAAAACAGTTTTTTAAAGATAAAATGTTCAAATGTGTAAAAGGTTATTATATAAAATTTAAATATAAAAATTATTCAAATTATGTAAATTGGATTAAATAATATAAAATTTAACTCATTTAACTCTAATACCAATTAAAAATATAATTTAACATTATAAATTATTTAAAAGAAAATATAATTTTCAATTACATTTCAATATCTTTCACAATTAATAAAAAAATGAATTTTTATGGGAAAATCACAAAACTTCACCCTAATATAATATTTATGTGATTATTTAAAAAAAATAACTTTTTATTTTTAAAATTAATTTTCTAATAGTGTTACCAAAAATTATTAAATTATGTGTACAACACTTGACTAAACTATTCTTAAATAAAAACAGAGTTTTTCAAAAAACATTTATTTTTATTCTAAATTATTCTTATTTTATTTATAATCAATAGATAACCCTAAATTTTATAATTTAGTTATTAATATTCATACATTTCAATTTAATTTCTAGCTAAAAATGGTATAATATGTTACAGTTCATTTAAACATGGGGTTGTGTGTTCCACAATCTATGGAAGATATTAAACGTATTTTAAAAAATATTGACTATAAAGCCTCATGATTGTATATTTTCCTCTATTGTTGTTTTTTATTCCATAAATGCTATATAATATTATGTTCATATTTTAAAACATTTTGGTCTGACATTATCCTCACCTTAAATAAATTTTATTATCACAATTTAACCATTATCTCATTAATCAGGGTTTAACATTTGTGAATTTTGTTATTGAAAACCCAAATCCAAAAAATAATTATGGATACATCCTCTTAATAAGAGATAAAGGTATGTAAAAATATCATATAAAATATCACATTATATGTTTCAAATATAATAAAAAGGTGGTCATTTTAAAAATGGATGTCCAAAAATAAAAATAGCACCCAAATACTAGTCGTGGGTGATAGAGAACATGGTCAAGAAGAAGTTCATGACCAAAAATCCATAAAATATATGTGTGAAAAGTAATTGGTATCATAAAAAATGATGATAATAGGATAAATATTTTGTTTTAATATCCTTTTTCTATATTTAAAGTATTATTTCACTCTCTAAGAATATAGGTAAATATATTACTCACTATATTTTTATTTCATATGCACAATTTCATCCTTTCTTGTGATTTGATCAATTTTTACTTCATCACTCGCTCATAGAAATGAATATCCAAAAATGTATTTTTTTTATGCCTAATGCCCCCAGATTTAATTTTAATGGACACTAAGATATATAATATAGTTATAATCCAATCCTTTTATCTCTTTTTATTATTATGAAAAAATGGTTTGTATAGGTTATCCAATATGCATAAATCATCATATGGTGAATTAATACACAAATCTATAAAACCACATCTAAATTTTATCATAAAACATTTAAAAATGATTTACATTATGACATTAAAAAAATATTAAGATGAACAACTTTATAAATAATGTCATTATAATTGCAAAATCAAAGTATCATTAATCCCCCAAACAATATGAATTATCTTTTAATCATCACAAACCAAACATGGGAATAAATTAATCATATATTCTTCCAAATCATTGTAATAACCTAAATAACCATAAAACCTAATAGAAAACAAGAATGATTCCTTATTACTTTAATAAAACAAAGATTGTTGGATATATTCCTTAAATCCAAAAGTGTTGTGAACTCTGTCAATGATAAGATAAATATCTTTATCAAAAAATCATTAATCAGTTACAAGGTAGTCAGTACTATCCATTTACATTATCCATATCAATCATATATTTATCCCAAAATCACTATCTTGACATTAGGAACAAATTGATGATTATCTTTCCCTCAATCATGTTTTATACAAGAAGAAAAACTTTCCACCGAATCACTTTTCTTGGTACTATTCAACACATTCTTTCAATTACATTAATAAGTAGTACTATAGTACAATCCTTATAAGATTCATGATTATTTTAATGAGAATATAATTAATAATACACTTTTATAAACTATTTCTTAGATCTAAATATATAATAACATTAATTATTCCAGTTTGGTTCTATCGATATCATATTCTTGACCTTGATCCCTTAGCTTCTTCTGAGGTATATTCACTTCATTAATCAGGTATTAATTTGTGTGGATACCCATATCCTTACTTTGGAAGAATTTTTCATTTGAAATTTCTATATTTAACATGAAATCATGAGCATAGTGTCCTCTATATCCATACTTGTAGCAAAGTCACATTTTATTCAAGCAAGTGCTTGGGTATTTCCTTCTTCAATTATCACATGTGGGCAAATCCTTCTTTCCCTTCTCCCTTTTATTCATTATCTTATCTATAATCTTCCTATCTCTTAATTCCCTTTGAATACATAATACATGGAGAATTATTTTTATGTCTTTATAACATAGAAAATCATTTTATCATTTAAGGAATTATTTTTGATATACCAACATTTTCCAGAGGCTAGGCTTAATCCCTTTAAATAAATGGAAAATTGTGAACATCATGTTACATATGTAATATGTATCATATATATAACCTTGTAAATGTAGCCTCATTATCTAAAACGCTTTCTTCTTCTTTTTTCATTAATTTATGTAATATTATCTTCATTGAAGTTTTTTGCTAATGAGGATTTTTTTCAACGAATGTATCCTTAAAATCATTCATTCTATATTTTTTATTTACTATTCCTCCCTAGTATTATGGATTAGAAACCACCATTTATCATCATATACATTGATACAATACGTTGTTAGTTTAACCTATTAGTTTTCACCATATCACCAAACCATAAATATTTTCTATGGATACTTAATTAATTTTTCAAATATTATTATATCGTTTGTCCCACTAAATGATGGGAGTTATATCACATAAATAGATCCAACATTGGATAATCTCACTATGGAACTGTTTCCTCCATCTAGGAAAGGATATTGTTTTATATCCTTTTTAAGATGCCCAAATATATCCATAATTATCTTAGTTTCAATACCATCTATATTGAATTCATCTAAATGGAAATATCTTCATTTTCCCTAAATATTAATACCCTAATTCCTTCAAGGATCCATTTCTAAATAATGGAATATACTGGATTATCTCATAATGTTATGAGTTTTAAATCATAATTTGTAATTTCAAATATTGTGTGTAAATGAAAATAATTCAAGATGTTATATTTCTTAATCTCAATATCATAAACTTGGTTTCGTTCGGGATATCTTTATCTTCTGATCCTTTATAATTGTTTTAAATGAAAATGTTAACTATCCTTAACATATCCCCCAGGAGTGTCAAAAAAGATTCACAGTAAGGCCTGTGGTTGTGTACTAGGTGATGATTGATTCAAACCCTATGTTCTATTTTCAAATTTATTACCCCTAGTTATATATGTGTTAGAATAACATCCACTTTTAGAATTCAAATAAAGATGTATTACGAAGGAAACCACTGAATCTATTCCTTAACAAAACATTAGGATGTTATGATACACATATCCTCGAACTATGTCATAGGGTTATGTTACCTAATATATGTTTTCCATAATCCAGTTCCCAAGGATTCTACTAAACTTCTTATGATACCAACTATAGTGACCCTGACTCCAGTTTCCTAGAGTTTGTGTCCTTCTTTAATATATTTAAATAGATACAAGGAATAAAATCTCAAATCCCTGGTCAGTTTTATAATTTTTGAGAACCAAATACATACATTATAATAGTTTTAAATTTGTAATGGAAAATGAAAAATAATACATAATAAAATAAAATGAAATTCATCCTTGAATACTCATTCCAAGAATTATTCTATATATCCTGGGGAAAGGGAAAATTTTAATGGTGAGTTAAAATTCTTATTAAGCATTAAGTAAAGTGGAAGATATAATGATAAAATAATGATAATCAATTGTTAATGGTAAATAACTGAACACCCATTCATTTTAAATAACTTAACTACCATGGTAAGATAAGGAAGAATCAATATTGTACGGTGAATTACTGAAAAACGTTCCATTTAACAAATAAAAAACAAATTAAATAAATCCATAGATAATATCATAGATAAAATCTCATATATAATAAAAATAACATAATTCTTAATGAATGGAATTATTAATTATTGGATGTCTTGTTTCCGGGGAATATGATACCATTAATATCAAGATGTGTCCTCAAGATAGTTTAAAACTACTCTATAAAACCCCATGTGATTTGGGTAAATGATTCATCTCATGAGACTAACAATGATTAAATAGGCTATCAATAACTATCACCCAAACATGTCTTCCATGTCCTAATAATTTCTCATATATCATATAATTTATTTAATTCATAAACAATTTTCCTTATCATTAGACGTCTCTATTAATTAAAGAATACAAATTTATCTATGTTTCCCTAGATAAACTAATAACTTTAAAAATAAAATTCATATGTAAAAATGATTTACGTTTTATGATATAATAACTTCCATCCCAAAATAATATATATACATAATATAAATGTAGTTTTGAATGAAAATTTTTCATAATAAAGTGATTATTTCAGTAAAAAGTTAACAACCACAAAATAAACTGGGATTGCTTAATAACTTTTACTACTAGGTAATATTCAAGTCAAACACCCTTAGATGAAATAAATAAAATTGAAATATATAATACCATGAATTATGAATGGATCATTATATTACATGAAAAATTTTTATACATAAAAAATATAAAATAAATTAGGTGCCTAACATTACAATATGCCTCAATGAAGGGGAATTGAGATGAAGTCTCGTACCTTGAGTCTGACTCATAATGTTATTCCTTCATCTTCTAGAATAATAAAATTATGCTAATTATTTACTATCTCAATGATCTTTTTTCAATTTTATTATTTATTTTTTATCGAATTACAATGTTATATTTGATTAGCTAATCAATTTAATTTTACATTGTGTTTTTTATGATGTTGGACTGATGTGTCAAAAATGACTTCAGAAGGTATCTATTTGCCTAAGAGGTCGTTATTTAAATATCTAAATAATAATTGTCATAAAATAATTATAATAATTATAAATAAATTATTTTTTTTAGAACAATCATGAAATATGGTTTTGAGAAATGAAGTGTGTTATGATCAAGGAGGTGGTAGGATATACGTACGCATGAGTAACATTTCCATTTTCCAATGATCATAATGAAAAAATGGTAAGTAATATATTATAATTCCATAAAGTTAATATTATCATATATACCATATATGTTTATTAAATACACATATATGTATCATCCATGTGGTGTGGTGATGAAAAGAAAGTCGCATTGCTTCATGAAGGCAGTTGTCTACACGTACACGACAAACGTTATCTTTTTTCAGTGTAAGAAGTAAAATGATATATTATTCTTTAATAATGATTAATATGAAATTATTATCCTGAGTATTTCATATATATTATATTTAATTATTTAATTTATCTTTATCAACATCTATATAATGTCTTAGTGAAAATGAATCATATCACTTCATAAGGCGGCAATCCACCGTACACACGAGTAGGGTTGTTATATGCTTTTTGAAGTTGAAAGTTAAAAAATTATATATTATGTAATTAATACATAGGTATAATTATTTTATAAATATCAAACACAGACATATATATATATTCATTTTTACATCATCAAACTAGTCCATGAAATTTGGTAATGAAAAACAGTTGGTATTGGTTAACGATCAAGTAGTCCTCTTTACACATAAATAATAATTTCACAGCCCATTTCATGGAAGTGGATCTGGTTTGAGGTAATTATATTCACTAAAAAATATATAATTATATACAAGATATTTATTTTTTATATCATCTTGGTTTAATAATAATTTATGTTAGTGGAGGATGAAATAAAATAATTTTTTTTTTGAAAATGTTACCTCTTGTTTGGGTATCCACCTTAGTTTGTAGTAAATAATTAATAGAATATATTTATGAAAAAAAAGGCTATATGATTAGATAGTGGAAGTTTTTTTATTATTTGGGAAGTTATTGGATAAATTAAAATGGTTTTATTGTGCTAATAAGACAGGATAGTAGGTTGCATTTTATAAGTGACGTGAGTTGCACAGCGGTAATTTTTTGAAATAAAATAGTTTACCCACATTTTTTACAAGAAACAAGTGTAAAAATGGATTAAAATATAGAATTAGACATAATAATTTCTAAATATATCCATAAAATAAATTTTATACAAGTTTTTAGGTCATTTTAACACTTATATTCTTAGTTTAACTCCCTTGTAAATCCATTTTTACCTTAACTGCAATATATAATTTTTAATGTTTTCACTATTAATTTCATTCCAAAATTAAGGTGACGATATTATATTATTTAAATTATTATTATAAAAAATATGGAACCCATTTTTTGAAATTTAGTTTATATAATTGGAAAGTCTTAAATTAAAATTAATCATGTAAATACGACGAGGAATGAGGTTTTAAAGAGAAAATTTCCATATGTTTATAAGGGTTTTATAATAAAAATAAATGTCAAAATTATTCAATTGAATAAATTAGATTAATTGATATAAACTTTAATTAATTTTAATTTTAAAAAAAAAAATTCAAAATATAAATTTACATAAAAAATTATTTTACTTAAATTGTACTTTTAAATTAAAATTCAGTATTTTTCACTATTCATAAATATATGAAACTTTTTATAAAAAACACAAAAACTCTCCCTAAGATATTTTTGAAGTAATTAATTAAACAATTAAGTCTACTTTTTCAAATACATTTTCTATAAATTTTTAATATTTGTTTTAAATGTTGTGTGCAAAGAGAGACTAAACCATTGTTGACGCTCTTTCCCATCATAGAGTCTAACGAATGAAAAGGGGGAATACCTTAGGCACAAAAAGGCTCATCCTTTGAAGAACATCAAAAATTGACAAAGGCATGGACAAGGAACCCATTTTGAGGGAGTCACGCAAGTCACATGCGCAACACATATGGGTCTCCCAAGTCACTTGTGTGCCCTATTCTGTTTTTCGCCTAAGGTGCACAATGGCCTATAAATAGCCCCACTGGACCCCCCATTTGAAGGATACATTTTTTAAAACTCATATTAAATCTATGGTCACCTAAGACTTTGTCTGCAGACTTCTGAACTCTTCTAAGGTAATTCTTTACCGAGAAGGGAATCTCTAAAGTGGAAGAATGATGCCTAAGTGTTATAACTCATCAATACTGGTGTGCCTAAGTGTCCAATCCTTAAGGGTAATGAAGACACTTACGCTCCTCCTTGCCCTCTCAAGGGAACATGCATGCCACCCTTCTGGAAGACTTTAAGGATGATACTAAGGGTATGAGTTCAAGGTCACCCAAGTATTACCCTATAGATTCTTCATCGCCCAAGGTGACTCATGTCGCGCAAGTCTACTTCCGCGACCAGGACTTGCGTGCTAGGACAATACTTGTGCACCTCCTTCCTAGTCACCTCATTTCCTCAAATCCACCTCTCCTATTAATGACATTGCCTTTAAAACCCTCTTTAAATCCATTTATGGCATGGTTCATTTGTTGGCTTTCTTATCTGAAAATAATTCGGTGAGAACCTCTCCCAAAACCTCGTGACTTACAATCTTTATGTCACCACAGTTATGGGTTTCCTATATAACCTCATCCTTTAAAGATGAGAAGATATTTTGGTTGAGGGAATCCTCTTAAGGAGTAAGACCCAAGTTCCCTTGGTTTTGGCCTCCTTCTTAGGAGTAATCCCCAAGTCTCAAGTTCCCTTGGGCCTTTTTCTCATGAGTAAGCCCCCAATCGTGATTTTTTTTATTTGCATCTCCTTCTTAGGAATAAACCACAATCTTAAGTCCCTTTTAATTTAGGTCTCCTTCTCAGTAGTAAGCCTCAAGTTTAAACTCCAAATCTCTATAATGTACAAATACATTTATGGACCCTGCCCTGGGCTTCATTCCTGAAGTAAGTCTTGGTATTCATCTACTTGGGTAGTCATGCATACGTAATCTCCACATCATTTCTCATGACTTCATCTTGCATGGCACCATCGTCATGTTTACTGATACCTCTTATTTCTCTCACTGAGCATGACTCACGTGGGCTTAGAGTGTAAAAGTAATCACAACATCTTTTTTTGGGCCATTAACCATGCATAAAACTCATATTCCTTTACCCGAACTATGTGGACTTTGATCCCTCCATAAAAGTAGAGTACGTAGGAATCTGTTATAAGGTTCAAGCCCATCTTTCATTAATTCTTTTCCATCCCATTTGAAATTAAACTATAATCTTTTTAATCGAACTTTGTGGGTTCTGATTCATTTTTAATAAGGATACATAGGTAGCTCATCTATGGGTGCAATCCCCACTCTAAAATAATCCATGTCTTTCTGAATGACAATAAACACCAAGTGCCCCACTTAGTGGATTTAAAACCCGTATAGTCATCATAGTGACCAACATATTTCTATATAATATATTGATGGATACCATTGACTAAGAATCTCCAATCATATTGATTATTCTCCATTAATCAATAACCTCAAATATATATAAAAGATTTTCTAAATCCCATACATATCAATCATTGATTGCCAAATATAAAGGAAAACTCAATTCCATGCTTGGTAAATTAATAAGGATTCATGAATATAACTTAAATCTATAAGAGAGTCCCGGAGTCGGAAATAATTCCCCCCAAAAAGGTGTGATGAGCCTAACCTCCCATCCTCTCGACCAATGCAAATTCTTAAGCCTCATCATTCCACAACTAATGAGCACCTACCTTTGGAAAGTAAGTCCAAATGGATATATAATCATTGGATGTTTTCGGTTATACGAATAAACCTATTAGAAACCGATTAGAATGTTTGAGACGTAAACAAAAAAATTCATCCCCATTTATAGAAGAAACAAAAATTGGTGAACCAGATGTGAATCATTAAACATGTTAAATGATGTTTTACTTATTTGTTAGGCCCCTATTAAACTCAATATGAGGGCCAAAAAAGCAATAAATAACATATGTGCTCATCCAAAATATGTAGTCTGGCCAAACCAATCTTGATTATGTCTACTATATCAAAGAGGCACTATTTTCTAAGATCTCTCTACAACATAGAATGTCTTATTTAAAATTAACACCTAGGAATGCCTCGGCCGCTACTCCGGATGGATCCTCGTTAGCTCTGAGGACGACATCACCTACTCAGCATATTCAACGCTGGGTCTCAAATTCATTGGTGAGGTAATACCATAAAAATGGTACCATACTAACTCTGGAGGATGCTCGAAAAACCATCCAAGTTAACAACTCACCCTGGTTGTCCAGATAGTGACAACTAGTGATCAGGAAGCAGGTGGTGCCAACCACCGTCTCCAACCGTTTCAGGTTGTTATCCCTTGAACGCAACAACCAGTACCTCCCATATTATGGGTATGTGAATGAAGAGGTCACTCAAGGCCTCAGTTTAAGATGATAGTACCCCTTCCTAAGTACTCCCAACAACAATTGCCACCAGACTCGTGTGGTAGTGCACCCTCAACATGATGAGGGTATCACCTCTAGGTATTCGGCTCGGGTTCCTTAGACTCGAGAATGAAAGATGAACCATCAGAGGCAAAATTCGGTCAACATGGAGCAGTTTCTTACCTCTTCCCCCTCTAGAAAAGTCCATCAAACTAACTTGATGGAAAACAATGAGTAGGCATATACACTAGTCCGTCCTAATTTCACTACCCAGCAGACTCATCTTGCAGTAGCACAAAAATCCCACCAGGAAATTCCAATAGAGTACTATAGGTAGGCATATACACATGTTTATAAATCATCAGCCAGTCTGTAGGCTCATCAGACTGCATCCAAAGAATATTTCCAATAAAGTGTGGTGACCACCTGTAAACAGGCACATACACCTGCTTACACTCATCAATTCTGTCAACAGTCTCATTTTCCAGTATTGAAGAAAGTTCATCAATCATATTTGGTGGAGAACAATAAGTAGGAACATACACTTGTGATTCATCATGGTAACCAACAACCTTGTTTGGTAGCACCCGAAGATGTCAATTGGAAAGCCCAAATGACAAACAAGAGGCAGACATAACTTTCTTCCCCCACAAATGAGTACTGTCAGAATTCACTAATAGGAAAACGAGGAAAGTAGCAGGAATACTTAGCTACTCCAAACACATAATGGATGTATATTCTCATTCTGGTAGTTGAAGTCACCATGCACAATCTGTCAATGGCGAAATAGCATAACAAAATCCCAACCCATATTCAGGATACCTGTCCGAATATTATAACAACTTCAGCAGCATCACAGGGAAAGAATTATAAATCCATCCCTTTTAGTTGATAGACTCCTAACCATGTCACCCTGGAGTAGATACACACCTTTTTTCTAGTCCAGGAGGGTTTTGAGGAATACTCCTCTATGACATACAAACAATCAATTCAGGCACATACACACAATTTAAATGGAGATAATCAGCCTAACCTGGCCATTTCTCCTAATCAGGCACATACACCTAACCATAATAACCACTTTTTTCAACAAGTGGTTTCCAAATTGAGTATGAAGGCGTCCAAGAAAAGAACCATTGAGTACAGCTGACAAATAAAGTGCCAATTTACAATAAGGCCTTGCTCAATGCTGGAGTTCTTGAAGCCCTCAGAAAATTGTCTATTGTAACTCAAGATTCTACTCTCTCATTTACAAGTTCCAAAAGTAACATAAAAATTTATGAAAGTCTTCATCAGACACTTCCTCATGAAGGCTTGATTCATGACAATTTTTTCAATCTTGAATTATTATCTTCAGATGAGAGCCATGATAACCCTCTATGTGGCCAGAATACCAAGGAGTAAGAGGTTTTCATCTTTTGTTGTGACCCACCATGGGGATCCACCCCATGATGATGAATTTAGCTGTGAAAGTCCTCTCTGTAATAGTAATTCGAATTACCTAGAAAATTATTCAATAGACAATGCTGTAATGAGAAAGCCCTCTTATCTTGAGGCACTTGATAATGCACAACCAGTCATGTATGATGCTTTACCGCTAACAGGTTAAATACATTCTCAATCAGAAGATAACCTGGGTTGTATGGCATTCGACGAACCATCCCTGGGTCATTAATATTCTATTTATGTAAATTAATTATTTACCAATCTTTTTGAATCTGATGAAGCAACAAAGAAGAACTAGCTTTGGTCCAATCAGGTAGAAGAATCCTCATCAAATGACAAAGAGGAAGTACTGAATATGAAAAAAAATTGGAGAAATGTGAAATACCAGTCTAGTTTTGGCCTTTGGATGACTCTCAATATGATATTCCTAAAACATTGACAGAATATTGTGTTCACAATATTCATCTCAACATATAGAAAACTCCTTTTCACTTAAAAGATAAAATATTTTCTTATGAAGAATATCAAAATCATGTCAAGATAATAGAAGGGTTACAATGCCCAATTGACTTGGGATCTCTCTCAGTTTCCCGACATCCAAAGGTTGAAAATCTTCAGAGATCCCTTCAGCGTTCATGCCTTGGCACATTAATAAGGTTGTTCCAGTTAACTACCAATTCCCCATTTGGTATTTATATCAGGGGATGGGTTGTTATTGGAGCATTGCATTTCACTGTGCTCTCTAGTCAACAAAGCCCGTCAAAAGTGGTCTCATGAAATGTTATTTCCCATGGCTAGCCACATCTAACTGGTTTTGTGCATAATCAATGGTTTTTAAAAGAACAAGCTTCAACTAGTTTTCCCAAAGTCAGGAATATAAAGAATAAGTTGACAAATTACTCTTACATCTAGAAAATGAGAATATCAAACATGCTTCTCATTTAGAGCATGCACATCATTAGGTGACAAAAGTGTCAGAAATAATCCAACAGTTATATGATCTAGGTGATTTGAGTGGATTTCGGATGATGTATCCTGCTAATTTACGGACAGAAGTCCGCAAAATCAGGGGAGATTTTATGAATGTTTCAGATGTAGCTGCTCAAGAGCCACCACAGATTTCTAGACTGGGGACTATTTTAACCCAACCCTCAGGATCAACAGAGAGGATTCAAGGAGTTGAGAAGAAAAACCAGGAACAGCCCCAGTCCATCATACTGGGGACTTTTTCAAATTCTCAATCTCATCCTCAGTGAAAGACAATCTTCTCTCGATTAGGGAAGAATCCACAAGAGGAACGCAGGGCCGAATTATCAGGATATTCCCTCCAAATTACAGTTCATTAAGAAGTTCCTGAGGGATCAACAAAACAAAATTCAATGTCTCGTAAAGGAAATTGAAGAAGACAGTATCACAAAAGCACTGACATAAGGGCTGCAATGATTTATGCATCGATAAATGTCATCAATGACATTATCACTAATCCCCTGTAACATGAGGCTCACTTAGAGGGATTAGATAAAGGTGTTCATGTTCAAGAAATTGTACACACAGAAATGAATGAAGGAGGTGTGAGTACCAGAAGACAGAGGGTTTCCCAGGGGAAAGACATTACTTTGGGTAATGCCCTTCCATAATCCAGAAATTCATATGCCAAGGAAAAGTGTAAAAGTCTAGTAAAATTACACCCTACATCTAGATAATTCCAATCACTCTCATTAGAGGAATGTTTTTCATAGCAAGAAGAAGAAATGAAGGAATTAAGGAGGTTAAATGTAGAACTACTTCATGTGAGTCTTCCTCTTAAGCATGCTGGAGTTAATCAATCAGTGGAATTTGATTTAGTTACAGGGATAGATCAAGAATATCCCCTTTACATGTACACCCGCATAGGTCCAATCCTATGGGTCATATGCAAGAACAATCACCAATACGACCATCAGTGGTAGTACCAGTCATCACACCCATCCAAACTCCAGTTATTGAACCTAGTTTGGTCCAATATCAACAAGATGATTCTCAAAAACTAATGACTACCATTGAGTCATTGACAACTCGGTTGGAATATATGGAAGGAAAGTGTTCACAAGTTCAACCAGAAAATATATCTTACCCTAAATTGGTGGATGAAATTCCTCCCCCATCAATTTTATCGAATACTACATTCCAAATTTTTAATGCTTTGGGAGATATATAACAAAACTTAACACATTTTGTTTATCATTGTGATCTTATGATGGGAACTCCATAACAACAAGAAGCAGTTATGCTCATGTGTTTTTATAGTCATTACAAGGACCTGATTTTGTCTGGTATACATGTTTTCAATCTCAGTCAATAACTAGGTGGGAAGATCTCCGTCAAATATTTCTTCTTCAATTTAGCTCAACGTGACCAAAGATGATAGTATCTGATCTTACCAATTTTAAACAGAGGAAAAATTAAAGAGTTTCAAATTTCATTGCTCGCTGGAAGGGATTAAAATATTACTTATGTTTATCAATCCCTTAAGAATAATTGTTACAAATCTATGTGTAAAATATGAGTGATGAATTATGCACATCGTTGATCCCTGTGAAATACACAGGAGGGTTTCGAGACCTTACTTAAATCACTCAGTAGATAAAATAATATCTTATAAAGACTAAGGCTAAAACTTGTGTAATTCCATCAGTTCTAGAAATAGAATAGGGAAATCAGAGACTGCTACAGTAACACTTAAACAAGCACCTGTACCTACTTCCACTTCAAGACCTTAATCATATTGAAGGGATCCACCTCCTAATCGTCAACATCAACAGTCGCCTCGTCAAGATGATAAAATAGATCAAAGGTGGAAACAATATAAATATTTGATGAACGAAGTTTATTTTTTCGGATTGAAAAATTTCCTGGCTACTTCATCTCGGCTTTGGAAAACAATCGGGTTCAGTTTAAAAGGCCCAAAATGCTGAACAAGGAAGGAAATAAAGGCCTCCCCAACTATTTCCTATTTTTTCAGATATTGGTTCATCCCATTCAAGAGTGTTTTGTCTTCAAAGACCACCTACAGAATATGGTGGACTCTGGAAAGTTAAAACTGAAAGGTTATTTAGCCCAGGTAGCATGTGTTACTACTACTGACCCAGAGGAAGAATGTGAGTGGAACGAAGTCAAAAGTAAAAAATGCACAAAAATATGATGATGGGATGTTCAGTAAATGATCAACCGAACTAATTCCATTTTATTAAAACAATTTAATCAACCGATTTTGTCTTCTACTATGAATGAAACATCAAAACCCCTTCATAAGAAGGAAAATCTTCAAATAATGAGTGTATTTTGAAGATTGAATAGCAGTCAGAAAAAGACGAGCGTGTGCCAAAGCCTAAGTTGTCTTTGACTTTGGAAGATTTTATTCCATTTTCTTCAAAAGAAAGGGAACTACCCCACCAAACGACACATCCTAAATTGGTTCATCAGGTAGAATCTTCATCAGATGAAGAATTGATCTTTGGTTCTGTTAACATGATTCAATTAACATATCCATATTCCAATGATAGTTTTGATTATGATGAGCCTATGTTCCCTGTATCTAACTGAGGAATTAGAGGAGGAGACAGAGTTATAGGATATAAGAGAAGATGTGGATATTCTGGAAGCCACTATTTCAATCCTACCCTTTCTATAACTTTATTTGCGGCAGAAACTCGTGGAAAAGCCCTTTAGTGGGCTCAAAAGGAATAAGAAAGTTCTTCCGCACATGGTAGATTCGGTCCTGATGCAGTTATTTTGGAAGACCAGTTAGAGGTCACACCTTCTTCCTCTCAAAAAATAGATAGACCTAGTCAGTCTAATCTACTGATGTTAGAAGTATTTCCATTTCCTACCCCGATACGGGATTCATCTACTGCCAAAGTATCAACTTCCAAGGAACTTGCAAAACCACATTTTCCTGATGGGAAACACATACCTTTGGACCAAAATTATTATGTATTGAAACATTTGTCCCATGTATCAGCCAAGTTATCAATTATGGATGCCTAGAATCTATCAAAAGATATTTGGGAGGCGCTTATTGAGGCTTTGTCAAGTCCTCAAGAATTCGAAACTGAAATTGTTGCAGCTGAGGTCTACAATATTGAGGGAGATCCTACAGAATGCAATGTGGTGATATCTTTTAAAGATGAAGATGGAGATGGTTTTGTACATGGAAATATCAGACTTTTGTATCTATCCGAAAAAGTCAATGATATAGACATCCGACGAGCATTCATTGATAGTGGATCATGAGTCAATCTCATTCCTATTCGCACACTTCGTCGATTGGGAATCACCGAATCTAATTTATCTCCTTCTACTTTGAATTTGCAAGGATACGATAAGAATGAACAAGATCATCTGGGAAAAATTACACTTAGAATTTAGTTTGGAGACCATGTATCTAATTCATATTTCATGGTTGTTCATTAGGACATAGTCTTCAACATTTTTCTTGGAAGACCTTAGCTACATCAACATGTGGTCGTACCTTCATCATACCATCAATTTCTTGAATATTATTTCAATGGTCAAATTGGGACAGTGTATGGTGACAATTCCCCATTCAAAACATCTTAATCTCAATACATTGTGGTGGAATTTTATCACATGGAGGGAGAGGAAAAATACACGGAAAATAAGGTTACCAAAATTAATGCTCCAAGTGGTTTGGAAAATATTCCAATAAAACTATGTATACATGTGAGTACAGATTATGTGTTTCCTATCAGTCAAACTGACAGGATAGACCAAAATTCAAGCACTCTTATAGAAACTTCCATAATGTCAATTACAGCAATCGATCCAGACAGCATGGGAGAAATCTTTTATTCACCAAGCAATGATGAAATCATAGATGGAGATGTCTTCATTTCATTCACCGAAATCCTGAAATTCTATACTTCATTAACTAGATCATAAGAAGATATTGCAATACCAAAGGAAAATAATGTTGTTGATCCTTAATCCATCATCCTCTCTCTATCACCCCATGAAGACCCTTCATCATCAAGACGGTCAGAAATAGTAGCCTCTTCTTCAATATGTTCAAATTTTAACTTCTACCCTGACTATGAAAATTTGTCTTCATTAGCTACCTAGCAAGTAGAAATAGAATAAGTAACACATGTTGAAGAAGTAGACGAAGATCTCAGGGATCCTCCTCCAGCATTCGAAAAGGGTATCTCTACCACTGTGGATGAACTCAGAGAAATAAATCTAGGTACAAAAGAAGATCCATGCCCCACTTTAATTAGTGCATCCATGACTCTTGAAGCAAAAGAAATGTAAACTTCATTTCTAAAGAAAAATCAAGATGTATTTTCTTGGAATTATATAAAAATTCCGGGTCTTCATCCCGATGTTGCCACTCATCATGTGTGTTTTCTAGAAGAACATTGAGGATTCAAGAAAGCATCAAGAAGAATGCACCCAACTTATACATCCAAAATTGAAGATGAATTTGATAAGCTTATCAAGGATAACTTCATCAGAGATGTTCAATATCCCAAATGGCTGGCTAATATTGTCCCTGTGAAAAATAAGAATGTAAAAATTAGAGTTTTCATTGACTTCAGATACCTTAATTGGTATTGTCCCAAGGATTATTTTCTTGTTCTGATCGCAGAACTCTTAATTGATGCAACAACTAGCAGCGAAACTATTTTTTCGTCGATGATTACTCTGTGTACAATCAAATATGAATGGCCCCATAAGATGAAGATTATAAATCCTTCAGAGCTCCTCAAGGTGTGTGTTTCTATTGGGTAATTCCATTTATCCTGAAGAATGCAGGTACAACGTATCAATGTTCCATCCACCACATCTTCAAACCATTTTAGGGAAATTTGTTGAATGTTATGTGGATGATTTGGTGGTTAAATCCAGAAAATGTTCGGATCACATGGTCGATCTTGAATTCATATTCAAAAAACATCGACAACACAATTTGAAGATGAACCCCTTGAAATGTGTTTTTGTGGTAACCTCAGGAAAAATTATCAGCTTTGTTGAATGCCATCGTGGTATCAAAGTTGATCCTGAGAAGAAAAAATCAATCCTTGGTATGTCACCTCCTAGAAATTTGAAATAATTAAGAGGACTTCAAGGAAACATGGAGTATATTCAGCATTTCATTGGTAATTTGGCAGGCAAGTGTTTACCCTTCACCAAATTAATGAAGAAGAGAGTCACCTACCAGTGGACCGAAGAATGTAAAGAAGAATTTGATATCCTCAAGAAATATCTCTTGAGTCCACCAGTAATAATGCCACCTATTGAAGGAAGACCACTTATTCTCTATGTGACAACTTTAGAGAGATCATTGGGTGCATTACTTTCCCAAAATAATGATGTTGGGAATGAAAACAGCCTTTACTATCTTAGTTGGACTATTCTTGAGGTAGAAACTCGATATTCAAGTATTGAAAAGTGCTGCCTAGCATTAATCATTACAGTTCAGAAATTAAGACACTATCTGCAACATCATGAGGTCTAATAGGTATCTCTCAATAACTCTCTCAAATTTATCCTTAGTCGTCCACTGCTTGCATGACGTCTGGCAAGGTGGGAAGTTATTTCGCAGTAGTTTGATATAATATATGTGTCTCAAAAGGCAATAAAGTGCCAGGATTTGGCTAATTTCCTTACTGAACACCCATCTGTAGAAGATACATCTTTAAATATTGAACATCCTGATAAGAAAGTCTTCTCAATTCATGATAATCCTCAAACATGGTAAATGTACATTGATGGTGCCACCAGAAGTCCAATAGGGAAGAAAATAGAAGATCCTAAATTCAACAAGGATGTGTTAGGAATCGTGCTTATTTCCCCAAACAAGGTAGTTCTACCATATTCCTTATTACTTTTGGAAGGCGGTACAAATAATGATGCAGAATATCAAGATCTCATCGCAGGCTTAGAATTGGCGCTTCAGGCACAGGTGAATCATGTAAAGGTAAAAGGTGATTCAGATTTTGTAATCAAACAAATCAATGGAGATTATTCCATCAGAAAGGAAGATTTAATCCCTTTGTGTGATTATGTTAGAGAGTTAATGGTGGAATGTCCTTCGGAACCGACATTTTATTATGTCCCATGATCAAAAAATTCCCAAGATGATGCACTAGATAATGTAGCCACAGCCCTGGAAGATCCAAACCGGGATGAAACAATCATCAGTATTTCCCGTCGTTGTGTATTCTCACCTTTTGTTCAAATCATAACAGGGGAAATCAATGAAATCAGTCCCATTTCTGAACCTTATGATCATAATACAGGATAGATCACACCTATCTGGGAATACCTTCAAAATGGAACACTCCCACCAGATAGAGCTGGGAAAGAACAAGTCTGGTGACGTGTGGTCAATTTTACTCTTTATGATAGCCCAGATCACCAAAAAATTCTCTACAAGTGAGGCTTTGATGGAATTATCTTTATATGTATTCATGATGAAGGGACAATGTTTTTCATGAATGAAGTACATGCAGGAGTTTGTGTTTCCCACCAGTCTGGACATACACTTTATAGTAAAATTCGAAGGCTTGGATACTTCTAGCCTTCAATGATACTAGATTGAGTTGATTTTACTAAGAAGTGTCATTCTTTACATGTATGTGCCAACTTAATTACTCAACCCCAGAGTATCTTCAGATAGCTAAATACTCATTTCCTTTTTCCACATGAGGAATGGATGTAGTTGGACCATATCCTCTGGCTACATCCAAGTAGTTTAAGTATATTCTTACTGTTACTGACTTCTTTTCCAAATGGGAAGAGGCAATACCTCTCAAGGAAGTTAGTTCTAAAAAAATTGATTTCTTCATCAAGTCTAACATCATTACCAGATTTGGTGTCCCTCATACCATATTGATGAAAAATGGAACCAACTTCTGTTCACCCAAGGTGAGAAAGTTTTATCAATAATACAACATCAAATCCCACCATTCATCTCAGTATCATGCAGCAACCAATGGCCAAATAGAAGCCTTCAATAAGACTCATTCAATCATACTGCAAAAGATGGTGGATAAAGATAAGAAATAATGTCCTAATAAACTTTTTCATTATTTATGGGATTATCGGACCACCACCCGCACTGCTACGCGATCAACTCCATATTCATTGGTATATGGAATAGAAGCAATATTTCCCATTGAAATTCAATTACCATCGCTTAGAGTAGAAATTTTTTATCTTTCATCCACAGATGAAAAATCTCATAAGCGATTTGATGAATTGGAATGATTAGATAAAAAAATATTAGGCACCTTGCACCACTTGGAAGTCTAACAGAATTGAATAGCACGAGATTTCAATAAAAAAGTTCATCTTCATTCAATCATTCAAGGATAATTGGTATTGGTCATCATAACTCCAATGATACCGGGAAAGAAACCTCCAAAGCTTGAGCCACAGTGGGAAGGACATTATTCAATACATAAAGTGTACTCTAATAGAGCTTATTCTTTAATCTCAATGAATAGAGAACTCATCACGACTCCAAACAATGCCAGATTCATGAAGAAGTATTTTGTGTAGCATGAATACACTCTTTGTCCTTGCTACAGGACATTAAACTAAATATCTCCCTTATATGTCCTACACGATGTTAAACTATACATGTTCATCCTACATGACGTTTAAAGTGTGAAAAAGTCCCTTAATACGTCCTACATGACATTAAACTTTTCACATGTCTTGAAAGATGTTAAACTGCATAGCAATACATCCTAGATATATGAGGCTAAACTATACAAAAACCTTTGTCCCACCTGAAATTAAACTATGAATCGTTAGGGTTATTGCTACCTCTTGTTTCTCACATCGAGCATGACTCACATGATCTTAGAGTAAGCTTCAACCATAACACCCTCTATGGTCCGTTAACCATGCGTAAGTCTCAACACCATTTTCGGGTCATTGTCCCCAAGTACAACTTGATCACCAATTCATTCTCAATCCAACTATGCGGACTTTGATCCTTGCATTCTAGGATGGGTACGTAGGCAACCTCCCGAGGTTCAAGCCCAAAACCAATATCTTCACGTCAGTTCACCTCCATTTCATACGATGTTTATCAATAACCCCCCCCCCCCCAAACCAATATCTTCACATTGTTTCACCATCATCCGTGCTATATAATGTTAAACTATATAGTCCCCCATTTTACTCTCTGCGAGACATTAAACTGCATTGTAATACATCCCTGCTACATGACACTAAATTGTGCAGCACTGACCCATGCATATAACCATAAACTATCCTCAATTTTCTCCTGTATGATAATAAACTACAACAGTCTCTAACACCCTCACCTGAGATGGAATCATTATTGACATTAATCTCCAATCATGACATATTTCAAGCACTGCGTGCATACATGGAAGTTCCCAAACCATTAATCTTGGGTCCAACCATCATTACACTAAAACCCCCTTTCACCCTACACATGTACGAACCAAATCTGTACAGAGGGTATTTCAAGAACTACTTATGGATTGATTCCCATCCCTATGGGATACGTAAGAACGACCGAGCATCCCTAGAATCCATTCCCATGCCTTTGAGCCTTACCCTAAACTCCACTTTCAGTTCCATTTCAAAAAATTCCCTCTACGAGCACATGAATGTGGTATAAAAACCCTGGTCTTTATTCACATCAGGTTTATAACAAACAAACAATGTGCCTCTATTATTATGGTCTGAGCTCTACAACCCTAAACTAAGATCTCCTAAGCTCTCGTCCCACATGACGTTAAACTTTAATTCAAAAACTATGTATGGATTGATTCTCATCCTAATTAGATAAGTAGTGAAGCCCATCATCTTAATTCAGGACCTCGCAACAACATAATTATGGTCAGCATTGGTCAATGTATCTCCTTTATGCATTGGACAATACCCATTTTTATGTGTCATACTCATAACCTTAAACACTTCGAGATCTCCATAACCCTTTTCGTGACTTTTGGTCACAAAATGTCAGTTACTTGGGAATTCATTTTCTTGACCATGAAGCATGTGCCCTTAGGCGACCTTGCATAAATAGTCTATAAAATGGACCTGTCAGCCAAAAGATGCTATCATTTGACTATGCAGCCAATTCATTAAGTATCCCTCCATAATTCAACCTCCCTAATATGTTTTTCAAATAATGGTAACTTCATTATTGGGGGGAAACCCTCTTTTTTCCATATTGGTCTTAATGGCGATATGTAGGGATCTACAAAAATATCCATCCTTAACACATTTTTCCCATACTCTTTTTCATGAACTGAAAGTATTCAAGTCTATAGTTTATATTTCCCTTCCCTATGTTTGGGATAGACCTTCGCAAGAGTGACATTTATCCAATTCATTGACAATTTTCATTGGGAATATCCTCTTTATATTCAAGTACCTCTCTCCATACAACAGACTCTATGCTTTGGAAAATTTGAATCTTCATAAACTTTCACTAGATTTTAGCAATAGAAAAGTGAAATTTTTTAGACTCCTTTTTCCTGACTATGCAACACGTACCCTTAGGCGACCTTGCATAAGCAGTCTACATAACAGACATGTCAGCCAAAAGATGTTAATATTTGACTATGCATCCAATTCCCTTATGTGGCCCTGCATAATTCAACCCCATAACAGGTTTTTTCAAATAGTGGTAACATAACTCTTAGGAAATACTTCCTCTAATGCCTTTTAGCCCTTTTTTCATATCATCCCTCAGATTCAAAATTTCTTAAGTCATAGTTTACATGTTTTCCCCCATTATTGAATGTGGTAATATGTTTTCAAACAAATTATCAAGGAATTGAGTCAATTTTAATCCATTCGGTCAAAGCTATTCAACCTTAAA
Organism: Viscum album; assembly: GCA_963277665.1. Lineage (NCBI taxonomy): Eukaryota > Viridiplantae > Streptophyta > Magnoliopsida > Santalales > Viscaceae > Viscum > Viscum album. Next base: position 403,735,984 of record OY728129.1, on the reverse strand, counting down.
CATTATCCTTTTTATGTCTAATATGCATGACTTTAAACTGCCAACAAGAGAAAGGGTGCTCATTTAATTGGAACCTATAAAAGGAAATCTGAACAAAAGTCAAGTCCCATCTCTCTAAATGTACATTTTTTATGATTTAGGCAATATTGAGAAACAAAAATATGCAATGTTTGTGGGGTTGTTTGTATAATCCTAGAAAAAATCAAATAATGCTTACTAGGCACATTGGATTAGGTAAACAAATTCAAGAGAATGAAGGTAAAAATGATTGAAGATTAAATGTCTTTTTCATTGATGCACAAGATTAGAAGAACAACCACAAATTGAAGTATCTTTTCTCTTTCAAGAATTACATGTGGCTTTCAACATAACTTTTCATTTGATTTATGGCATCCCGAGCTTCATCAGCAGCCACTTTAAGTTCATTCACTCGACCAGCTTCACTCTTTTCAACATGATGGAGTGATTTCTTGGCATCTGTGATGGCTTTCATACCATCTATTTGGAATCCTTTCAATGAATTTCTAAGATTGTCAAGTTCCCTAGTAACAGCATCTAACTATTGCTAAAGGTGTGTCTTCTGGAAAAATTTCTTCTTGATTTTATGATTCAGCTCTTTCAGCTTGGTAGCATGATCAGCCTCAGCTAGGGACACTGCAGCCTCGAATTCACCGATATTGGTCAGCATCCCTGCTCTAATCAGATCTTGATGGCACTTTGGCTCCTAATCCCTCCTTAAGATGACTTGTTTCACCGTGGTATGGATCTCTTGATATCCAAAACCACCAAGTCCCTTCATGATGAACAAGGATAAAAGTCACGGGATCTCTGAAGACATCTCTTCAAGAGGCACATCAGATATGATCTTCCATATATTCTTCCATTCCTTGCGACGTGAGAATTTGAGTGCCTTTTGCACCTCTGGGTCCAATTCATCATCACTATAAAAGGGGGGGACTATAGTTCGGGATTAAATCACTTAAGGAAGTTCCCTTCTCTGCTCCTTCCCCCCTAACCCTTGGTACTTCACTTTCTACTTCTGTTGGGGCTTAGGCTAAGGATTCACCTCTGGATCTAGCCACTGAAGTTGATGGCCCCGCATAGTCAATTGAAAGCTTTGGTTAGTTTGAAAGGATAAAAAAAATTTATTAGTTGTCTTTCAAATTAAGTACAGCCACAAATATTATCATCTTTTACCCAATGGTAGATCAGTAGTATGAGAAGGATCCTCCCCATCTTTCCTAGCTTTAGCAGGATTTTCAGGATGTGCTTTTGGAAGCTTTGTCGGGTTAAGCTCCACTTGAGCTAGAATCTCTATAATTATAGGGTTGTCTCTACCCCCTTCAGGCATCGACAGATCATAAGCCTTCCGAGATGGAACTACACATTTCTACCAATCATGGTTAGAGATGTAATAAAAAAATTTAATAGGATGAAGGATAACACTCACGTCCAAAATCTTCTAAATCACATGGTAATTTAACATAATATAAAATTTCTTAAAAATATGTGCCATGTTTCATCATTTCATCCAGTGATATCCCAGATTCCTGGTTAGTCTCACCAGTGGGAGCATTTGACATATCTTCTTGGTGACCCTCCTCCTATAACCTCTGACCCCAGATAGCTTCCTTAAAGAAAATTGCAGATTCACTTGCAGTGGTAGAAAAATGTTATGGTGTAAGTGTTGAACCTAAAGCATCACAAAATGGAAGTCAGTTGATGTTTTCATTAAAATTTCTATGAAGTATTGTTAATTTACCAGAAGTAGGCTCTTCTCTCCTTGTATCAGAAACAGGAGAAGTACTGGGAAAAGATGCTGGCTAATCTTCTCTCATAATTTCTTTAGAAGCAGCCATGTCAGCATGAATTTGCGACTATTAACCAGCACCCTCCGTCTTCCTCTGAAAAGGGTCAGTCCTCTCCCTCAATGAGGAAATCTAAGAATCCCCTGAAATCCCAAGAAGTATGAGCAACATTTTCATGAGTTAGGATTCATGACTACCAAAAAGACTTACCACTACTAATTAATCATCTGGTTGTGGTCTTCTTTCTTCTATTCTTTTGCTTCTTGGACTTTTTAGTTGGACTGGCATAATTACCTCCAAATACAGGTATCGGATAGTTTAAATCCCTTTCCAACTCCTCATCTATTGCTTGTTTTCCTGGAGATATGTCGACCAGTTCACGATGAGATTCAATGGCTCCAAGAGCGGTGCCACCAGGGCTATACCGCGGCAAAGGGATTTCAGTGGTTATTTTCTTTACAAGTTGTAGGATTAAGAAAGTAATTTTTTGGAGTAACATAGATTTAACTAAAATAATGTTTCAATGAAAATAAGGAAAGAAACTTACTTCTTCAGGAGCCACATAATCCTGCCACTCCTCATCTACTGAAGCACCAATCCCCTCAGTGGTGCCATAATGCATCATTTACTTTACCCTATAGGTGATAGGAATGGAATCATTAGTGGAATATATGAACATTTCCATCTCTCTGATGAAATCCCGCACTTCATTGGGGTTATCCTCGAAATGGATGTCAGTAGAAGCCCAGAGATTCCCCACTCCAAGGTTATGCTGCCCTTTGCATAAGTCCATCCAGGCGGTTTTAGCATCACAATATAAATTCCACCATGTTTGGATAGCCTCTGGTTGTAAATATTCAGAATGTGCACCAGAAGGCCATGAGGAGGGTCCTACAATCTGGGATGTCAACTTCTTCCCAACTCCTACAATCACAGATAAAGGATAAGAAAATGAATCTTTTTGCTCTATAAAATAATGGAGACTAAATTTCCTCAATGATATAACTCGCCAGGATTAGATGGAGTAGGTCTCTTGACTCTGGCAGGAAGATTATATCAGGCACGGGGCTGCTTTGACGCATGTCGTGCCTCATCATCCCTATCATGGGAATCCGATGAATCATCCCTCGGTGATGAACCCGGTGAATCAGCTCTGGCTGAGGAACAATCACCTTCTAGATGAAATGTTTCTTTCCGAACACTTCTCTTTTTACTCCCCACCCATGAGACAGGAAGATTCAATACCCCTGCTAGGTATGATGCTACCCAGTTCTCAGCATACCATGTTGTAAATTGACTTGCCGCTCTAGCAACTAATAGATCAAACACTACCCCAGTCTTCTCCATTGCTGTCAGCAACCATAGTTGTCGGGAAACCATTGGATATTTCTCTGACCTGACATCCACTGGAGGGGATACAACAATCTTCTACAGACACTTAAATTGGTGTAGAAATCTATATGGATCATAGGCCTCACATATAATCTCTCTATAAATTCAGATGGCCAATAAACCATCTCTGCATGCCAGAATATATGACCTCAATTCCAGGCTAGCTGTTCCATCGTCAACAAATTGCCCGGTTGGCAGGTTTCCATAAGAAATGAAATGAAATTCCTTGAACATGATCAGCCTCACCTTTAGATCATAGGAATTGAGGGACAATGAAGATATTATAGAAAATTCCTACACTGATGGCCTAAACGAACTTCTAGGAAGATATACTCTGTTTTATGCAACTTATGTCCTGAAGTGAGTGGAAATCCATCCCCACAAAACATGGAATAGTCCCACTATTCTCAAAGGATACTTACCCATATAGACATGGAGTAAGCTCCTATGAATCTTCGCCAAAACCGAGGTGGCCAACCCAACCATTTTCCTCTCAGCCAACTTGGCTGCAAAAACGAAGGTCCCTGGCCTGACGCCTCCCCTCGAATCCCTAACTAGTAGAAGATAAATGCTGATCCACAAGGTTAATAAGCCCTACAGAGGGGTCTTCTCTAGGATTCTTTGATCCACTTCATACCCCCACTTTTCAAAATCTGTCACTTCCAGAGTTGGCCAGAATGTGCCAATATCACCCCCCTTTTCTACTCTGGGGAAGCTGGTAGGACGAGTACAGGTGGGCCCCATCTCCTTCTTCTTGACCAGAAACATGTCCATCCACTCCTCTGGATGGATATCTTTTCTAGAGTGGTTTATCGTCGTTTTTATATTCTTAATCTTGTGGAAAATTTTCAATAACTCTCGAGCCAAGTATGGAGTATTCTCTGAATCATTCTAGGTCACCTTCGGGGGGATGAATTAATCATACATATCTCCAAAAATTGGAGCCCATGAAATCTTGTAGACATCCCACAAACTGATGCCTACTTCTCCATGAGTCAGATGGAAAGAATGTGTTTTAGGGCTCCAATGGGTGATTAGCTCCGACACAAAATTTTCATCCCAATAAACATATGTTCGCCCAGCCCAGATGGATTTATATATTGCATCTCCTTTCAGATCATCGACAAACTCTACATAGGTTTGTCACACCCAATATTCCCACATCAAATTCAGCTTCACACCTACTCCAGGACAGAAATCCAAACTCTTTTTCCTCCCCTTATATTGGTCCATCTAAGAATTTCGGAAAATAGAGGGATAGGAATACGGCTGCAGCTCAGGATTTTGAGGCTTTAGATCTGGAGCACATTGGCTATGATTCCTTATGAATGCCTTCTCTACTATTCCAGCATTGAGAAATGATCCTGCAACTGAGACATTTACGGAAGAGAAATTCGTGTAAGTCTGAAACCAGGAATGAGGAATATAATTCTTTTCCTCTGGAATGTTGACTCCTTACAGATGACCATGGCCATATAAAGGCAATTAGATGCCCTGTGGGAAATTGGAATGATATTTATTCAAGTACTTAGCCAAATCCAGGAGATTTCAATCATAGATATAATAATAATCATGGCCAATGACGTTCATCATATCATCTATTCTCTTGTAGGACAATTCATCAGCCGGTCCAATTATTTTGGGAGATATTAAATCTGCACAAAGATAAAACAGTTAACTTTTATGTAAGTCTATTTTAATGCAATAATAGTGCAGAAAACAAAAAATGGAAGGCATTAAGGTGCGCAAGTTTTTCTGCACAAGTTTTTCCACGCATGTGTTTCTATGCAAGAATTTATGCGCAAGTCAAAATCCTTACTGGAGAACTTCGACACAAATAAGAGCAATCAAACGAGAAAATCAACACATTTTCATGATGAGAGCTCAAATGATTTTAAGGCAGTATGGTTTGTGTGAAGTGACACCCATATATATAGGGGATTCTGCAACCCTGCGAGATAGAACCTGTGTACCGCAACCGACACACCTAGAACCTGCGTGTCGTTGAACCCTTGTTTCTCTTTTTTCCTTAGAGTCAAATCATATTTCCTTTTTCAGATCCAACTCTAAGGGTGGACATTTTTTGATGCTCCATTCCATCACAGAGTACAATGAATGGAAAAGGAGAATACCATAAGCACAAATAGATTGATCCTTTGAAGAACATAAAAAATTGACAAAGGCATGGACATGGAACCCATTTGGGGGGAGTCGTGCAAGTCACATATGCGCCACATATGGGTCGTTCAAGTCACTTGTGCACCCTATTATTTTTTTCTCCCATGGTGCCCAGTGGCCTATAAATATCCCCTGTGGGCCCCCTATTTGAAGGATTAATTTTCTAAAACTCAGATTCAAGCTCTGGTCACCCAAGTCCTTGTCTGATGTCTTCCAAACACTTCTAAGGTAATTCTTTACCTAGAAGAGAAGTTCTAAAGAAGAAGATCAAGGCATAAGTGTTAGAACACATCAATACTTGCGTGCGTAAGTGTTCAACCGTTAAGGGAAATTAAGACACTTGTGTGCGGCCTTGCCCTCTCAAGGGAACTTGCACGCCACCCTTCTAGAAGCCTCTAGGGATGATACTAAGGGATTGAGTTCAAAGTCTCCCAAGTATTACCCTATAGATTCTTCGTCACCCAAGGTGACTCATGTCGCCAAAGTCTATTTGCGCGACTAAGACTTGCATTCTAGAACAATAATTGTGTGCCTCCTTTTTAGTCGCTTCCTTTCCCCAAATCCACCTCTCCTCCTCAAGACAGAGCCTTAAAAACCCTCTTCCAAACCATTTATGGCATGGTTGCTTTGTTGGATTCTTTATCTGAAAGGAATTCTATTTGAACCTATCCCAAAACCTCATGACTTACAAGCTTTATTTAACCACATTTAGGGGTTTCCTATATAACCACATCCTTTAAATATGAGAAGATATTTTGGTTTAGGGCATCCTCTTCAAGAGTAAGCACCAAGTTCCCTTGGATTGGGCCTCCTTCTTAGGACTAAGCCCCAAGTATCAAGTTCCCTTTGGGCCTCCTTCCTAGGAGTAATCCACCACTAATAATTTCTTCTGATTTCGGTCTCCTTCTCAGGAATAAACCCCAATCATAAGTCCCTTTTAATTTGGGTCTCCTTATGAGGAGTAAGCCTCATGTTAAAACTCCAAATCTCCATAAAGTACAAATACCTTTATGGACCCCACTCCTGGGATTATTTATTGAATTTTTACCTAGTCTTCATTTACTTGGGTAGTCATACATACGTAAGCCCCACATCATTTCTCATGACTGCATATTTCATGGAACAAACTTCCAGTTTACTGATACCTCTTGTTTCTCTCACCGATCATGACTCACATGGGCTTAGAGTGTAAACGTAATCATGACATCTCTTTTTGGTCCATTAACCATGCATAAACCCCATATTCCTTTACCCTAACTACGTGGAATTTGATCTCTTCCATAAAAGTAGAGTACATAGGATGCATTTATAAGGGTTAATCCCATATTTAATTAATTATTTTCAGTCCAATATGATGTTAAACAATATTCTTTTTAATCAAACTATGTGGGTTCTAATTCCTTTTTAATAAGGATATGTAGGTAGCCCATTTGTGGGTACGATCCCAACTCTAAAATAATCCATGTCTTTCTGAATGAAAATAAACTTCATGTTCCCCACTGAGTGGATTTAAAACCAGTATGTTCATCATAGTGACCAAGATATTTCTATATAATATATTGAAGGATACCATTCACTAATAATCTCCAAAACATATGGATGATTCTCCATTGATGAAGAACATCAAATACATATAAAAGATTATCTAAATCCCATACATATCAATCATTGATTTCCAAATCTAATGGAAAACTCATTTTGATGATCAGTAAATTAATAAGGATTCATGAACATAACATAAATGTATAAGAGAGTCCCATAGTAGGAAATAATTCTCCAAAATAAGGTGTGATGAGACTGACCTCCCATCCTCTCGACCAATGTAAATTCTTAAGCCTCATTGGTCCACAACTAATGAGAAACTACCTTTGGAAAGTAGGTCCAAATGGATATAGAATCATTGGATGTTTCCGGTTCTAGATATAAACATGTTAGAAACTAATTGGAATGTTTGAACCATAAAAAAACAAGTTCATCCCCATTTCTAGAAGAAACAACCATCCTTTAGAAAAAATATACATTTTTTCAAAAAAAACATTTATTTTTCTTTTAAATGGTTATTTTTTTATTTATAATCAATAAATAATCATAAATTCTATAATATATTTTGTAATATACATACCTGTAAATTTAATGGATTTTTTATAATGGTATACTGTGTTATGTTCCCTTTATACTGAGGGTTGTCTGTTCTGTAAGTTATCAAAGAGATTAAAATTGTTTTCAAATAAATATACCACAAACTCATGGGATGTCATATTCAATTTTGTAATAAATACATTAAATTTGGAATATAACCATATATTTATATACATTATTTATAATTATTGTGGCTATATGAAACCTAAATCCATAGTAAAAAATATGTTCATGGTAGTACCCCCCCCCCTCCCCATGTGATTACTCCTCCTCATCAACCTCTTCCTCCCTTGTGATTCATCCTCCCTAGAGATTACTCCCCATTGATTCATCCTCCGCCCTTGTTAGTCCCCCTTACCAAAATCCTCCATCATGATTCCTCCACCCCATCCTCACCCTCCTACTCCCTTTATCATCGTCCCCCTTCGAATCCTATGCAGACATCCCACCTCCCCCCCACCACCACCACGAACCTCCTCCATCAATGTGTCTCTCCTTTACTTGATGAAATTATGATGTATCCACACCACTTTCTATGGTCCTCCTATGATACAACCACCCACCTTTCTAATATCCTTCTCCTTCTATGTTGCCACCCCACCACCCTGGTTTCTCACCCAAACCCATTCCTACCCTCACGATCTACTTCCTCACATGATTTCTCTCTAACCCCATTTTCCAACACTAGGTAAATCAGACCTTCCTTGATTTCTCATATAAAATCCATACCCTACAGTGTTTTATTGAAATTCATCTACCTAAATATCTAGGTTTCCAATGAAAGTGTGTTTCTATAAGATTATAGGTAACGTCGTGCTTATTTTTTATTTTTCCCAAAATTTTCCACTGAAAATAAATTTTTATTTATGAATTTATATTGTCCCAATACCATCACACATATAAATTTATTTTTATTCTATTTGAATTTCTTCTGAGTAATAATGTCAACAATATTTCTTTCATGAACATAAAATGTTATGCTTTCTCTCTACAGAAAGTACTTATTTGGATCCCATTGTATTGTCATTTCATAATGTGATTTTTAAACTATTTATACATTCATTTATCATTTCATAGGTATGACTTGGTTATATTTCATTTTTTTATTTTTTTATTCACATTTATATTTATTTTAATATTTTTTGGATTGTCTGAATAGTTTAATTATTTTTATCAACTGTTAATAGTGGATAAATTCAAGGGATAAATTATTTCTATTTTTTTGTTTCATTGATTTTTCATTTTCCATTGTGTGCGTGTTTGTATTCATGTTATTTTCTTGTTTGATTCATTTTACATTCACCCTTACCATGAAGTTCATTTAATTAAATTACATTGGTTTATATTTTTATACTAAATGGGAAAAAATCTCCCTTGATGTTTTGTTATTATTATGGTAATTTATTTACCATTATTTCTTTTAATTATTGACCATTATTTTTTATATTTTTATAACTTTACATCATTATCTACTAGTTTTTCCAATCTATCCCAGGAATATTTGATAGAATTTATTGAAAAAATATATCAGATATCACATATGATAATTACATTTTTAGAAATGTATCATGTTGTAAAAAATAATTATCTACCACTTGTTTATATAATACAAGTTACAAAACAACTATTTTATGTTATTCATATTTTCATGTAGATATGTTCTTGATAATGTATTAGGAGAAATGCAAGGTGGTATATATTTTCTTAAAAAATGTCTATTTTTATGTTATCTATATATTCAAGAAGGCTTGTTCTTGATCAACTACTATGATCGATCTGAAGTGGTATATATTTCAGTGGGTGTTTCTGTTGTTGTCTTCATATATTTCCTTGAAAAACTATTATTTTTTTGTAGGTATATTCATCATAATATACTAAATTTTAAGAATATATCTATTCTTGATTAATAATACATTTTTCTAACCCACTATGTTATGTATTATATATATTCAAGCATGAATTTTCTTGATAAAGTACTATAATAAATGAAAGTATGTATGTGTTTTCCTAAAAGACTATTATTTTTATGTTATTTATATATTCTAGCAGGTGTTTTATTGACAAACTATTATAATCAATCCGAGAAGGTATATATTCAAATGGTTGTGTATTTTATTTTATCAATATATTTAGTTTTATAACTAATATTATTATGATATCCATGATTTTATGTTCTAGATAATTTCCCATTGCTTATACGATGGAGAATCCATAACACTTTCCAATACTTTTTTTCAAATATATCCTAATTGTAATTATTTCGTCAAAATTGAAAAAATACATATTATATTTTAATATATCATAAAAATTGTTATGTTATTCAAATATTATTCATATTTTGGTAAAAACTTGTTTTATCAATTTGTCGTACCAACACAACCCTATAACTCCTTGACATTTTTTATAGAAATAACATTGGATATCATATTAAAAACACCCCACCTCTTCTATTATAATTAATATCATAATTCTTATTTAAAATTTCTCACCATGTAAACATAATATATTTCTCTTAATTTTATGGTTTTTTATCATTATTCTATGTATACTCAGTTTCTAATTCTTCGGTGGTTTTCTTGGTATTTAAGATTCCATGGAATATTTTTCATGTGGCCTTAATAATTCACTTGAGATCATTACTCCCTCATGAAGGTCATTTCTCTCATTATTTCACTAAAATATATGATTTAAATTTAAATGAATCATTTTTACTAACCACCTATATGAACTTCCACTAATATTAACATATTGATGTTCTAAAAACACAAATAACATGTCAAACAATACTATTTTTTAATAACGCCATTGTATCACCATGATATTTCAAATATATTTCATGGGGCCATGATTATAATTTATGTCACCCAAATGTGTCATTAATAACTCAATACTATGTTTTCTTCCATTTAATGTTTGTTCAATGTCACTAATTTTTTAATAATTTAAATGTCTTTCTTATTAGGTTCCCGAAGTAGATTAAACATTTCATGTTATTATTATGAAGAATAGATCACTTTAAAATGTAATCTCTTTCTCCCAACATGTGAAAAATAATCATGGTCAATCCTATAAGATCTTACCTATTTATTATTATATAACTAAAGAAGAAAAATAATTCCACTTTTTTGCCCTAAATTTTTATCCTTACATTAAACTTAATTTAGATTTTAGATTTCATGTTATCATGGACCATATATTATTAAATGAGTCCTGAAAAAAGATTCTTCATTGGTTAGTTATACTTTTCACCTTGGGTTTTAATTTATAACCAAGTATTTATAAAATCTATGTAATTTTACTATATACGTTAATATAAGATATCAGAAAAGTTTTATTTTTTAATTTATTTGTGATTATATATTCCAATATTTAACAAGAATTATTAGTTTGTGGTATGGATAAACATTTCAAATAGTGTGTATGTTATTAATTTTTTGTTCCAGGTCCATTGGTGAATGAATCTAAATTTTTGTATGTTCCCTCTAAGTTCTAATAATCGATCCCTTTCCTATAATAACTAAAATTTTGGTGATACAATCATCGTTATTGATATCTTGAAAAGGGGACTAATGAATTTGAGTAATATTTGAGTGGTTTTAGACTAGTTTTTTACTAAGTATAATGATATTAGTAGGAACATCTGCCATTTTGGTTTGGGAAACATAATCTATAGTGCTACAGGGTTTTGAGTTCACTCAATCAAGAAAAGGAACCCATCCAAAGGAGGGTTTTGTTGATTTATTCCTATAATGGACATCAGAATTTTTTTACTTATAGGAGTAGTGAGTTTAATTTTAATATATTACTATTAGGTTTTTATATGAATCATACGATGAAAAAGTAATTATATATGTACATTAATTTTATTAATGGTGGGAAATTCATTGATAGAGAGTTGGTAAATTATAATTAAATCTTCTAAAATTATCCCTTTTATATATTACAAAACTCTCATGAATTATAACTTTCATCTAAATGTTATACATTATTGTATGATACTTTACTAAAAAGTTAGTATTTCAGTTTTAAAAGGTCTATAACTATTAATGTTCCTATTTGTATTTATAATTATTGATGTGAGATCTTCATACATTGACATAAGTATGAGGACCTACTCCAACTTCCATATCAAGGAAAAATCCCTTATGATGGTGATTTGTTTTTTTGAAAATCATATAAAATAATATTTTTTTCACATGATGCTACTCACATCCAAGAGTGAGATTTAATCATGGTGATAGGGAAGTAGTTGGGTTATATTGAATGGATGGTTCATGTATAGTGGAATTATATATCATTGATTCTTATTTTTGTCTTTAATGTAATCACACTGATGGGTTTTAGGTGAAAAATATCAATATTTTATTATTTTACATGAGTATCATTGATAAGAGTTCATGAATTTTATGATACGAAAATTATTTTCTATGGTTGTGGTGAAATATAGATTATAAGAGTATTATAATAGTTTATCATGCCAACTATTTTTTATGGCACTATATCTAGATTCAGGTACGATGCACGCAGTTTGTGCAATCTATTTTGATGCTTTTACTAGGTAAAAAGTAATATAATGGTAGATATGTGTTCTTAGGTCATAAAAATGAATCATTTTTGTCTTTATAGATATATTTATCAATTTCGTGTTCGAATAAACACTTTGGTAATGTTTTATAAATAAATTTAAAAACATAGTTTTTAATAAATTTTAACTTGTTGTGTATTTTTGAAAGATGCATGGCTTGGATGGTTGGATATATTCTCAGGTTATCGATAAATAAGATCAAACTATGTGAAATTTGTTCATGTTATGTATAACCATTCTAGAAGTGGTCGGTTGTAAAAATGTAACTACACAACAATTATATCAGTGCCACAAGCTATGCAATTCTAGTTATAAATCACTATTATGTATGAATTCAATGGTTCGTATGGAAGTTCATTGATAAATGGGGAAACCAAAAAATAATCATTTTTATGGAGTATATGGTTTTTACATTGGTAAATTCAATGTAATTTTGTTTTCTTAAAAAAAATATTTTCCATCGATTTTGGAACAATTCATAGAATGGGGAAGTCCTAAAAAAACTTTTGTCTCACTTCAGAACAAAGATTCCAAGATTATAAAAGGATTAAACATAATTTTGAAGGAAAAATTTATCTTTATGGGTTTGAACAATATTTCATTTTATTTTATGAGAAATAATTTCAAGACTCTAAATTTGGATTTTTTTTCTAGACATCAATGATAAAAATCCACTACAAGTTACCAATTAGGGTAATTTATTTTTTACATTTAAACATGTTCTTCAAAATTGTTTCGGTATTTTACATGTATAAAATTATATATTTATCACCAATATTAGTCATTATTGAGTAATTATTAAAAAATAGGATTCATTTATCTTGAAATATTCTTAACAAAATAAATTTTTTCAATTCTTCAGGTATAAAATTAATAAAAAAAATCATTAAGATGTTTATATTTAATTATAGGTAATACTAGAGTTTAGAAATTACATTTCAAAATAAATCCAACATTTATTCTTTATTGAAATTTTTACTTGAGAATTTATTTATCATTTTTTTCTTCTATATCTTATTTTGAACTAATTAAGTGATTTAGTAATTGAAGAAAAATTATTTATATTACACATTTACCATAATCAATAAATCCCTTGTCACCAATATTTGTGATCGCAAAATAAAATATTGTTCTTAGACATATATCTATAAAATGAAACATTTTTTCTTCCTATTAAGGTGGTATCAATCCCATAAATTTTCTATCATAATTTTTCAAAGATGAAAACCATTTAAATTATAGTGATCTGAATTCATCACACTGTAACACTCCATAATTAATAGAATACTTTAGTATAAAAATCCCTTTATTTAATATATTATCATCAACCATTAATAATGAAAAACCTCTGGACTATTGTAATGAAAACTGTTTACATAGTGGTTAATTCATCTTATGAATCATCCTATTGTAATGAAACTATAGTAATGTTTCCATACCACAAATTAGACACCATGTTCTTTGTATTAATATTAATTTTCCAATTCAAAATTATAAATGCATATTGGGTTTTTAACTATATATATTATTCCTCGACCATTAAATTAATTGAATTTTATAGTTTTTACATTAGTTATATATGTGTTATTAATAAATATCATAGAAAAAATTATTATTAAAAATTCTCTGATACCGCCTCCCATGCAGATGAATGGTGAAATACTATATTAATTTAAAAATTATTTATATCAAATACGTCTACCAATAACTCTTCATGTAAATTAACATGGGTTATATTGAATATGTGTAAAACTTTTTTTTCATTAATTAAATTTTTTATCCTTTATTTTTGTTTAGTTTATTGTAAGTCTTATACTACTGACAGTAATTTAGGTGAATGTGATTTTGTGGATGTCATGGATGGTGTTGGTGTTCTGAGAGGAGATTATAATTATGTCAGTGTTTCTTTAAGAGATTGTGAGGGTCTTAATGGTTATGGTGATAGTGATACTGAGTTATATTTCAAACATAAATTTTATTATTGTTTTATGTATTGAATTTTATCAAATAGTTTTGTTTTATTCTTATGATACTGATATTTAAATTTTATATTATTTATCATGGATATAGTTTTTATTCATGAGATATATATTTAATTCTTTTTGAGTTATTCTTATATTGTATTCTTGTATTAATTTTTATTTTGTTAAGTTGCAATGTTTGAGTTCTATTTTACTACTATTGGAAGGGTTGAGATTTTTGTTTAGTAGGTTTGTTTATACATTGTTTTCATAGTATGGATTAAATTGTTTTAATTTTTGTGATATATATTTTTTTTAGTTGGTTTATGTTGTATAATTATTTCATTATTGTAATCATTCAATAGTTTTGAGTGCTATTAGCAAGTATGAGTATTGTTAGATGGTAGGAGTGCTAATATATTAAATTATTCAAGAAATAAGGAGTAAAAAAATGAAAACCTATTTATTAGAACCAAATGAGGTGTTGGAGGAGGCCTAAAAATTTACCTCGTACACTATAGTACCTGCCACTACCTTAGGTCTTAATGTATATTCCTTTATCACCTTTTACATTGTTTTATTTTTCTTGATATATAATGATTTAATATGATGTTTTTTAGGTACTTACTAGGAAAATCAGGTTTATTGGAATTTATAAAGACAAGAATAAATGTTTTGTCTAATAATAGAAAAACATACATGAATTATAGGTGAGTACTTAATTTTTTTACTTATAAATAACATTTATTTCATATTTCCACTCATTGTAACAAATTTAAATAATTCATTTCATATTGTTATTCTTCTTTTGATTTTTATGATTAAATTGTTCAATACTTTTCATGTTGATTGAACTAATTTTGTGTGTGAACTATTTATTGTATCTCTTAATATTGAGTGACATGTTTATGAGCATACTGGCGTTGTTGTGACCTGTATATTACGTGGATTTTTGTTGAAAATCTTGTAGGAAATGATTATTGTCATTATGGTTATGGTAATACTAATTTTGATTCAAATTTCTAATGTAAATTTTGTTTTTTTATACATTGAATCTTATCATGTTTAGTTCTATTCTTATGATATCGATATGGAAATATTATATTTTTTATCTTGGAGAAACTTTGGATTCTATTGATGTATATTTATTCTCATTGAGTTTTCTATAAAGGGGGTGATTTTATGTATTCTTGATATGTTTTTTTGTTTCTATAGTGTATGATTTCATCTATCGATTTCTATATTTGATAAAAGAAAAGTTAATCTTAAACGTAGGGTTATCTTTTTTTTGTTCCAGAAATGGACACATTTTCTGAAGCCATAATTTTTCTAGAATAGGGTGTCCTCATTCATTTTTTGGCATTTCATGATATTCTTCTTCATTTGTTAACTTCATTTTTATTAGTCACAATAAGGGTAGATATCGCAATGGGAGTGGCGATTTGTAATATTTGTTTGAGGGGTCTCTTATACTGGTTTCTCATTGTAGGATTAATTGACTATATAGAGGAACAAATATTAATTGCATATAAAAGCTAATTATTTTAGTTTATTTTATATTTTCGTTATTCATCATTAGGTTTTGGTTTTATTTATATGGTATTTTATTTTAATTTTTTGGCTTCAACATATGTCATTAAAAGGAAAATATTGAACATGAACACCCCTAGGGGTTATTATATGAATCATATACAAGTTAGGACTTGATATGTGCGCATGATATCTTTTGATAAGAGAATTTTCATAAGATAGTCAGTTTTTAATTTTTTTTGTTATCTTATAAAATTATATTTTGATTGCACTTCCAACTTAATGAGATCTATGATTTATTTTGAGAGTATTGTCATGACATGTAGAAAATTTAATGTGAATAAATGGGATAACATTGATCATGATTTCACATATTTCCATCAATCATGAAGATTTTGGGATACTCATATTGAGGTAAATTTCAGATTAATTGTTTTGTCGGTTTATATATTGAATTTTATCATATAGTTTTGTTTTATTATAATGATATTAATATTGAAATTTTATATTTTTAAATGGTTTATCATGAATGGGGGTGTCAATTAGGGTATCATAATATTTCGTAAATGAACACTCCGTGATGATCTTATTCCACGATTAATAGAAAAAATTAAATCCCTCACAATTAATAAGATTTTTTGTAGTAGAAAAATAGGGGGAACAACAATTTTCATGGTTATCCCTTATCAAGATAATACAAAGGGAATGAAAAACAACCTATCATGATTTATAAGAACTACAAAAATATATCTTCAATGTAAATGATAAGGAACCCTCATAGTAATATATATAACATATAATGGTATAATTTACAAATAATACTCCTAATCAAGGTGAAACACTTTTATTTAACTCTAGACCATGACTAATAATCCTTTTTATCACATGAATAAGAATCCTAACATTCCCTTCTCTTAAAAATAAAGGAATTTTAACTCATACAACCCATGATCAAGTAATACGTATACACTTAACATGGATCAACTATCTACATAATAACATATGACATATAGTAATTAGTATATTTAGTGATGTAATAAATTTATCCATGATTATTATTCCACTACACATTTTTATATTTTAACTATTACCATCCACTTAACATGATATCAATCCATAGGTTTGACATCACACATAATCATAATATATTATCCTTAGTTACACAATTGATTTATGATAACCTTATAGGTTTCCTCTCAGTTAGTGACTTATCATATAAGGATAATCTCATACTATACTCACACACTATCCCAAAGGAGAAGTAATTAAATATTGTTAAACCACTAATCTATCCACTATATACTCCCTCCAATATGATATTTGGTTTATAATGTTTTCTTATATTGGTTATGATTATACTTCATAGGTTATAACAATGGGTTAACCGATATTCTATGATATTATTTAATAAAAGGCATAGATAAACACCTATTTAGATAATTACTCTATATATAGAATTAAAAAACAAGAAAAAAATAAACTAGGTTACTTAATCCATTGCTTAAGGCTAGAAACTATTAACATGGTCTTTCTCAATTCAACTTATTTGTGTTACCTATTTAGAGTGGAAGAATGAATCATTTACTAATATAATATGCATGTAATTCCATGCATGAACTTATAAGGTTCTGATTTATTATGGGTGATGTTTTTTGGATAGTGGTAGTAGCATGTTAGGTATCTTAGGTATATCATTTTATACAGGTTTACATTCTTTTTTAAATATTATTTTTTTTAAATATGTATTTTATGTTTTATAGGGGTTGTTATAAATGGATGGGTGTTCAAGGATGTTTTTTGTAGTCAACTTGGGTTTTAACATGTGAAATGAACTTTATAAGGTTTTCAAGATTGTTAAAATTGGTTGAGAGTTTTATTTATAGTGTTTTCATGAGTATTGGGATTGTTTTGATACTACTGTTAGTCTTATAGGTGCGATTTTTAAAGTACAGTGTCTGATGGGGTATTTTAGGAATATTTTTTTCTTGTTATAATGCTGTAGTGATTTATAAAGATAAAATTTAGTCTATGTGATTAATATTATGTTTAGGTAGGGGTGAACCTTTTGTTTTAGACTTTTCTAAAAATTTATCAATACCTAACCTATAATGAGTTAATCTATATAACCCTTACATGTTTTCTGATAAATGATTATAGAAGTAGGAATGTTTTGAAGTAAGTACATTGAGTTCTAGATGTATAGTAGATGATCACCCAAATGTATTCAGTGAGGTTTGTGTGAATATATGTTTTGATAGAGCCTTTGTAGAAGTTATATGTTTGGAAGGTAACACATAGATATTAGATAGGTGAATATCCATGAATCCTAGAAGGTTGAGTCTGGAAGATGAAATTGGAAAGGGGATATTTATAATTGTCTTATGAAATCCCCCTTGAGAATCATTATAAAAAGTTTACATGATAACTCTTATATGGTCTATGAATATTCTTTATGAAATATATACATTTACAATATTTAATAAATCTAGGGATCCTCATGTATCTATTATATGTCAAGATTCTGAGAGTTGGATGTCATGAAGTTGTACATCATAAGTGGATAAAATGGAAGCTCTACCTTCTAATGGCAGTGTCTAATGAGAGTAACCATGTATATTTTCATGTGATATAGAGAATAGATGATAAAATTAATTTGGGGATCTAGAGTATGATCCAATATGACTCCTCTTACATTTTGGTTATGTACATGAGTTCTATATGTTGTATATTAGTAGTTTTTTTATGGAATTTGAAGTATATTTTCATGGTTCAAACCAATAAATTTGAGTCTTTTTATAGTATCCAGAAGTTATATCCAGAGTGAAAAAATTTCTCTATTGGTATACTACCACTGTTCAAATAATGGTTCTAGTTTTACTACCATTTTGTTTAATTCTGTCTATAAGTGGGATTGGGAAGGGTTATAGACACTATTAGAAACCATGGAAGTACACTGACTTCAATGGTTTGAACTGTTTAAGTAGACCTATATCCCTGGTTTAGAACTATGACTATAATTCTTTATGGTAGAATATATAATGACAGTATGAAACTATGTTTAAAGTTCTACTACCACAGTGGAATCCATTGATATAGACATATATCCATGGTCTAAACCATGGCTATTGGGATATATTCACGGTTTCAAACTGTGGATATTTTTATAGATCTATTTTCATGGCAATAGGATCCATTTTCCACCAAACTGTGTCTATTACCTATAGTCATAGTTTCTTGGCCTATATCCATGGTTATAAACAATGGTTATATCCATAATTCCTAATGGTAGCTGGGTGTTTCATTCTATACATGCTATAGAATATGATGTTTATATTCTTAAATTTCAAGGTATTGTACTATGTATATAGACAATAATTGTTTTATTTTTTTTATTTTTTTGTAAAAATTAACAATTATATTCATCTTTTATTATTACATTATAACGATTAATGATAATTTTGGATAAAAAATATATTTTGATATGATGAAAATCAAATTTTATTTTTAAGAGATATATAGTTTTGATCAACACAACCATTTTTTGAATTCAATAATTTTTTTAATAAAATATATTTTCATACAATGTAATTATTAAATGATATTTATTAAATATAAATTATAATATAGTTTTACTAAGTGAAATGTAATTTTTATATGGTCCAGAAAACTATTGTTGTAAAAAACAGTATTTTCTCAATAAATAATATATCTATTTAAAAGTTTAAATGTTTATATTTATAGAATTATTTTCTATAAAATAAAAAAAATTAAATTCATCATGAAAAAATTATCTAACGGTGAATAATTCATAATTTCTAAGATAGATTGATTACTGGGTAAAAATTAAATATCATATAAATATATGGTATGTATTATGACCTCATAAAAGCCTAAAAGTGATGTAAATAATGATATAAATGGTATCCAAGCCCAAATATATTTTTTTCAAAAAAAAATTAATTTTTCTGTGGTTATTTTGTTATTTTTATAACCACTTAATGAATCATCCACATCCAATATTTCATTTTAAGGTTGTAAAATCAAATCGTTGTCCACATGTTTAACGTACGCATACAAAGGATATTATTTTTATTATATGAGTTATTAAAAATTTCAAATAATGAAAAATACTCCACTGAGGTAGAAACCATAGTCAATAACCATGGGTTTTTATCATTGGGATTAATTAATCATATAAATTCTAAAACTGATGTTTGGAAATTAAGTAAGAATTATCCTCTCTTTTTCTATATAAACCACCCAAACTCATATTCGATTTCACTCAAAATACTTATATCATGAAATTACTCTACCCTACCCTATCATTCGTCCATCCAAGGTTCCATGAATCTCTCAAAAAACTCCTTCAATCCTTTTTGAAACACCCTCTCATGGTAAGGGATGATCCCCATATATTCTTTATTCAAGACCCTTATTTGTTATATACCTTTAATTTAGAATTATTCTTTTTGGGATATGATCTTAAAAATCCCACTTACTATCCTTATGATTTTAAATTTATTAGATACCCTATTCACTACCTTTAATTTCTTCTATGAACCCTTATGCACCACCATTATTCTGCTGAAATTATCATGTTAATTTTCTATAACAAAGATTTGTGTAGTGAATACACATCCCATTTCAACGGAATGGATTTCACCTAGTTATAACTGTAATTTGTTTATTGGGGGATTCTATGTATGTAGACCATACTTCTTTATCATTATATTAAAATTGATGAAAGGTATCCTCATTTTCTATTATTTATGTGGCACACCAATAAATGTATATGATATGAAAATGATGGGTGCACTGTGATAGCACTCCAATGTATTGGATAATGTTTTAATATCAAGATATTTCATGTATAGTAAAAGTTATTTTAACATATTAACAATATGTTATGTTTTTTTTGAAGTCATAGTTGGATTTTATTTTTGATATAATGTTTTATGTTACTGCCTCATTCCCATATTATCTTTGCATTCCCATGCCACCTTCATTTTCTCATGTTATATCATTCATCATTGATTGAGATTACGATTATCACCCCCTATACTACCTTGATATGCCTCATGGATTACATTTATGAGTTTATTATTTTTTATGCTTTTCTTATTCAATTTAAGGGGCATATAGAATGCCCTTTTATTTTGTACATCATAGAGTCATCATGTGTGGGTTTAAAATATCCATGTAATATTAACACATGTAGTAGAGTTTTTATTTTAATGTTTTTGTATCTGATGTTCATGTTTTTTTCTATGTACATGATTACCCAAATTCAATTGAACACACAGTATTTTGGGTTGTATTAAGTGTTATATTATATAATAAATCAATAATTTATGTGCAATAAAGATATGTGTTTTCATAGTTGGTATTAGAGAAATGTCTAGTTATTTTTGGGATTAAGATTAGAAAACCACAGTGAAAGCCTTATGGATACGGCTAATAATATGAAAATATACATATATTTTAATAAATTATTGAGTAACTTATTTATAATAAAATATATATTTTTCTAGATACTATAAGTGGATGTGTATCTAGCACAAATGTTCTTATGGGTAATAACTTTGAAAATGGTTCAGTGTGCTTTGACTCAATCGTTAACCAGGGCATGAAAACGAGCCTTTATGAATGCCTGTTTTTACAAACCTAAGGTACGTGATTCGGTAAATTCACAAAATCATTACGAACCATTATGAAAGGAATAAAAATTCCTATAAGATTCCATGTTAACAAATAGATCATAGATAACATAGATTGAAACCTAGAAATTCATAGGTTATGAAAGTATTTTATGA
This sequence comes from Viscum album, assembly GCA_963277665.1. Lineage (NCBI taxonomy): Eukaryota > Viridiplantae > Streptophyta > Magnoliopsida > Santalales > Viscaceae > Viscum > Viscum album. Next base: position 403,714,578 of record OY728129.1, on the reverse strand, counting down.
GTTATCCCTTCATTATTCCTAGTTTCTAGTTTATTTAAAAAATATCATCCATAATTTTTTTATTTATTCTGTTTAATGGATGGAAATAATAGAAACCTATCCAACAACCAATGAAATGTGAAATGTGAATAACTCCCAAATTAGATGCCCATCCTGATAATAGAAGGAATTGTGAAATTCATGATGATATTTTATCAGTTTAATGATGTTTATAATAGAAACATGAGTCAATAGAAACACCAACCCCCCCCCCCTAAGAAAGTAAATATTGGAATTGAGACCTTTATTTTACAGATTTTGTTAAGGATTAGTGGAACTTATAATCCTTTAGTCACAAAGAAATGGATCAATACCATTGAAAATATATTTTATATTATTCAATTATCTATGATATAGAAGGTCATACTAGATGTTCATCATATAGAGGGAGATTTTGATCAATGGTGGATTTTTGTAAAAAAATATGAAGGTCTAAGAGGTGATCAAAGCAATGAATTAGAAAGAATTTGGGAAAAAATTCAAAAAACATTCCTCAAACTATCCAACATTAAATTTGGTGGAATATTCTTTTCCTCAAGAAAAATAATGATAAATAAACCCATATATATGAGGAAAACCTCAAAAAACATTCTTGATATACCTCCATATTTTTCATCTCCTATAAAATTAATGTTGGATTACTATTTATTGGGATAAATCTGAGCCTATGAAAATATTTATAAATTTATGACTTTTATATCTAGGAAGAAATTTGTTGATGTTCCCTAAAAGTGGAAATATAGATAACTAAATCCCAAGGATCTCATGGGTATAAATATAGGAAGATTAGGATAGATTTTAATCCTAGAATAGGATGAAAAAATATCATGGGGGTAAGAAATTCCAACATCCCGCTTGTCAAATATTTTCGAAGAAGAATCCAAAAACTTCATAAAGGTGATAAGGAAATAAAATACATTTTGAAAGGGAGGGAACCAAGATAAATAATTCCGATGTTAGGAACCTACTAATGAGATGTAGAAATGAAATACTATGATCACGCCTACCTTTTTTCCAATGTTTCAATACAACCTACATGGACACTATGTGAATCTATGACCTAATCCAAGGTTTTGTTGATGATAACTAAAGATAGAAACCTCTAAGTCCTATATATAACGGTCATGATTTTATAATCACAACTATTGAGGTGATTCCAATGATAAAGTGGTGATAGGTGCACTAGTTATTCATTAAATGATATAAAATATACTACTTGAATTTTGTTCTATGAATACATTTATATCATGTAAGTTTAGTAGAACTATTCGAACCCCACCTCAAAACATGGAAGTCGTGTTGTCGGTGAAGAATCATAATGGGAAAATTATTAAATCCCAAATATGAAACTCCTCCTCTATCAAAATTTAAGGGTTGAATTTACTTTATATCCTTTATATACTATATTTAATTGAATTCAATGAAATTATGGGTATGTATTGGATTTTATCATATAGAGACAACATAAATTATTGAGATAAGTAAATAAACCTACATATCAGGAATCTCCCTCTAATTATATTCATGTTCAAGGAGTAGGATTATTATTAATTGGTCTAAAAACCTCAAAAATGGATAATGTTTCCTTATGAGTAAGAATATCTAGCTCAAATTATTAACACTATGTAAAAGATCATCCTGGATGACATGCCTATTATGAAGGGAATTTGTTGATGTGTTTCTTGAAGAATCATCTTCACTCCCTCTTATTAATGAGGTTAAATACTAAATATATGTTATACATCCATATTTTTATATTTCCTACACTCCATATATAATAGTCTTTCTTGAACTTTAATATTTAAAGATGAAATTATAAGAGAAAATGGATAAATGGTTTATATGCCCAAGTGGTTCACCAGTGGGTGTACCGGTCCTCTATGTTAAGAAGTATGATGGAAAATACACCTATTTATTGATTATTATAATCTCAAAGAGATCATTATAAATATAAAGTATCATCTTCCACATATTTATGACTTTATTGATAAGCTATGAGGATCCCAATACTTATCCATTATAGATTTTTGGTTGAGATATTATCAAGTAAAAGTAAATAATGAGGATATCATCATTACCGTCAATCATACATGATATGGGAACTATGAGTTCCGATTGATTCCTTTTAGACTCACTAATTATATAGTAATATTCATTTATTTAATGAATATATTATTTATAGATTACCATGAAAAAATTTTCATAGTCTTTATATATAAAATTCTAATCTACTCCAAATGTAATGAGGAACTGGAAGAGAATTTAAATATTATATTGGGGTAATTGAAAAAAGAAAATCTATATTCAAAGTATAGTAAATGTATGTTTTGGTTGGAACAAGTTTCACTCATGGGTTATATTAATATAAAAAAATTTATATCCACGGACACAGAATATAGAGTAAATTTAAGGATGGTCTAGACCAACATCTATAATGAAATAAATATTTTCTTTGGATTGGTTGGGTATTATGATCAATATGTGAGAAAATTATCATGACTTTTAATCCCACAAACCAAAAGAATAGATAAGGGAATAAAAAAATTGGACTAATGAATTTAATGAGATATTTATAGAGCTAAATAAGAGTCCAATAACTTCACATGTTCCCACACTACCCACTTGTTTGGATGGATTTTTTTATGCAGTGATGCATCTAAAAATATATTGGGTTGTGTACTCATACATGTTGAGAAATTGATAACCCATTCCTACTTCCAATTAAATAACCATTAGAAGAATTACCCAATGATTATGATCCAACTAATGTTGTTATATTTGATTAATTATTATTATTTTTCAATCCATTACCATTCTGGGATGAAAAATAAAATTCTAAATGATCTCTGTAGAAAGGGTTCCTCAACCCTATATATGATGAGGATTTAAAGGGATCTAGTATTCTTTGACATGAAATGGAGGGACATGTGGATAATAATAGTATCATCACCGGACCTTTACAAAATTACTACTTAACCATTAATTCTTGAAAGGGTCAAGAAGGCTATAAAAGATGATGAGGTGCTACAGGAAAAGGTATCGAATATTTCAGAGTATTAATTTTTCTATAACAGAGTCTTAAGGTTTGGAACCTTGTTATTTATCCAATAAAACACAAAATTTAAGAGTGATATTATATATGATTCACATAGATCATCGTTATTTGGTCCACCTCAATTCCTTTGGGCTACATGCACTTTCCCCAGACACACTACCAAAAAGGAGCAGCCCTAGAAGAGGATTCAGAGAAGGTGCACTCACTAGAGTAGATCCAAATGGAATTTTCAGAATGAGAGGGTATGGCTATGCCATCAGGACCAGCATGTGCTTGCACGGGAAGCCTATCCAGACAGCCATGCGAAGGTGGAGAGCTATTATCATGATGAAAATGCTGGGGAGGGGCAGTTCCTTGTAGATAGTCTGGTTGAATTCACTAAGACCTTCGAGTCATGTAATCTTCTAAGCCTATGGTCCATGTAATCTCTCAGCCTACGGTCATTGTAAGTGTTCCCCCTCATCCCATGAAAGGGTGTTTATCAAAAATCAATAAAAAATGAAGGCCTTCAGACCATTCAGTCATAAGGGTATGATGAAACCATTCCCCATACAAACATCAAAATGGGAAAACATAACCTTGTATTTTTTTTATAAGACTCCCTATTACACCTAAAAGTAATAATGTCATTTGGATGATAGTCTATCACCTTAGAAAGTCATAGCATTCAAATGCTTCAAGGAAGATTTATCTCTTGAAAACGCACTAAGATATATATTGAAGATATGGTACATCTATATGTAGAGATGATATCCATTATATTTAATCGAGATCTATGGTTTACCTCAAGGGTCAATATAATCCTTCATAAAACAAATAATATAGAGTTGAGTTTTAGTAGTAATTAACTCCTTCAGATGGATGGTCAGTATGAATGTTCAATTCAAACTATTGAGTGTATTTTTATATCATGTTCAATGGGTTTCCAAGGATTCTGGTATCCACACCTTCCCCTAGTAGATTTAACATATAACAACAGTTTTCATCCAAGCATTAAAATGGTTATTTGTGAGGATCTTAAAGGTAATATGTGTCAAAATACAACATGTTGGATGATGTTAGAGTGTATAAGTTAATGTGACCTTATTTTTATCCAAGTGATAACATATAAGGTTCAAACCATTCAACATAATTTGAAAGTTACACATATTAAATAGAAAATCATGGAATATAACCATTGACATGATCTAGAGTTTGTGGTTGGATAAAAATTCTTCATTAATATATCTCTATGGAATAAATAATGAGTTTTGGGAAGAAGGGAAATATTATTTCAAGAAACATCGTCCCCTTTGATATCCTTGATCACATCAGAGATGTGTTATATCAATTATCACTCCCACCTTACCTATCTCAAGTACATGATCTGTTCTATGTATCCCTTTGGAGGAAGTAAATACCAATCCCTTCACATGTAATAAATCCTGAGGTGGAACATTTTAAAAGTTAACTTTCATGTGAGGATAATTAGGTTAAGATATTATATAATATAGACTAAATTCTATGAAACAAGGAAACTAACCTTGTGAATTGTTTCTGCTGGAATCATAATTTTGACAAAATAATGTTGGGAATGAAATAGGTAATGAAACAAAAGTATCCCTACCAATTTTGGTTTATGAAATGAAAATTTTAAGGCTTAAATTTCGAAAGTGGAATAATTTAACAACATGGAATATTTTAAATAAAATTAAACTCATTGAATAAAAGTATAAAATTAGGCATTGTAATAATAGAAAATGATAAACTATTTTGGATATTTTTGAATGTTATAACCTATAATATTTAAAAGGATATTAAGAATCATAACTATTTATAAAAAAGTCATTTTATAGTAACCATTGTGATTATTATACATTAAGGGATAAGATAAAGTATAATTTACATAGATAAAAGAAGAGAAGACCTTAACTAGTAGGATTGTACCCAATGATGCCCATTTATCATATCTTTATATGAAGATAGAATCACATGGATTCTCCCTTGACCAAGGCCATTTTTATATTCAATAACTAAAGCATTATCAAACCCATTTACAAGAGAATTTCAATCTCATCCGGATCATGGCCCAAACCATGTACACCGCACCACCCAAAGAAAATATCACTATCGCATGCCTAACCCTTATAGATTTATCTGGTATAATAAAGGCTTACATATCTAGACCCTAAAAGTATGAATTTTTATATTTATTGTTATAAATTAATATATATATATATATATATATATATTAAAATTTTATTATGTATTTATAATCATTAATGATTAAGTTTGATAAAAAATAATATTTTGATATGTTGATACAAAAAAAATTATTTTTATAATATATAAGGATTTGATAGAGATACTCCTTTAATGAATTCAAGAATATTATAAATAAATTATATATAGTTAAAATATTATTATTAAATGGTATTTATAAATTTAAATGGAATTATAATTTTTTGATGTCATGAGTAATTTTTATATAGTTTAGAAAACTATTAGTGTTAAGAAAATATTATTTTATAATAAATGGGATTTGGGATTTAAAAGTGTAAAATATCATATTTATATAATTATTATTTTATAATAAATATTAATTTTGAAACCAAAATGTCAATAGTATCCATTGGTAAATTTTTCTTAATTTTCATAGATAGTGGAAGTTTTGGGTAAAAATTAAACCCAATATAAATATATATTATTTATTATGACATCATAAAATACCAAAGGTTATGTAATAAATTATTTAAAGGGTATCCATGAAAAAAAAAATTACCCTTTAATATATTTTATTCTTGTGGTTATTTTATTATTTTTCTAAACTCATGATGAATCTTCCAAAACCTGTATTATATTCATAAGTTTTAAAATCAATTCATGTAAACATGGCTCACTTACACATAATAAAGGTATTATTTTAATGATATAGTTTCCTAAACATCTAATATAATTAAAACCATTTTAATTTGGAAGAAACCATAAGATGGAGTTTGGTATGGAATACTTTATCATATAAATTCCAAAACATGGATTTTTATATTAATAAACAATTCCACTCTATTTTGTGTATAAACCCTCCTAAACTCACATTAATATTCACTAAAAACCCTATTATTCACTGTTGTTATGCTGTCAAAATTATCCTGCGAATTTTCTATAAAAACATTTGTGTAGTGAATAACCATACCATTTCCACCCTAATAGAATTCACCTAGATATACCAATTATTTATTGATTGTGGAATTTCATTCATTTATCCAAAACTCCATTATCATGGGGTTAAAACTGATGAAATGTATCCTCATGTTGTATGATCTATATGGAACACTTATCAAGGTATATGATATCAAAATTATGGGTGTGATTAAATAGTGCTACCAAGAATTGGGTGATGTTTTAATATCATAAGTTTTCATGTATCGTGCAAGTGAGGTTATCCCAATAAAATTATGTTAGGTTGTATATATTTTTATCCTTAAATTATGTTCATTATATCATGTTTTATGTTATTTCTACATTCCCGTGTTTTGTTTATGTTATCATGTTATGTCATGCCTCATTGTTAAATATTATGTTTCTCACCACTATACTACCTATATATGCCTCTTGGATCATGTGTAATGATATAAAATTATCTCTTATTTTTTCATTCTCTTTGTAGGATTTATTTATCACCATTTTCTTATGTACTTACCCAGGTTATCCCATATAGTTTTAGACAATCCATGGAATATAAGAACATGTTGTGGATTTTTTCATTTAATGTTTTTATATCCCATTTTAAATTATTTACCTATGTATCTACTTACTCAAAGACACTATGATTCACAATCATCTGGGTTTTATTAAGAGTTATTTTAATTAATAAATTATGAATTTAATTTCACTAAAGACAAGGTTTTACATAGATATATTCTATCATTTCAATTCTAGCATAAGAAAGGGTTGAAGAATTACCTTCAATAATTATTCTATTACATTAACCTATTGATAAGTCAAATATTTCACAATAAAAAATTAATATCATTCTTCATTCCTTCAGATCAAAAAAATTCTAAAAGGTCTCTATATCATTGTGTGCTACCATGATGAATAGAAAATGGGGAACTATGAGCTTCACTCAATAGTTATTTCTTCAAATGGGGTCACATAAAACACATAATCTTTTTATGAATCTCAAAACACATAATTTATTAATTTTTAATTTAGAAAACATTCATTTATTAACTAATTATACCTTTTCCTTTATCCCATGGTCTTTTTTTTGAGTCGGATTAATGTTTTATTTCAATGAAGGTTTTACTGAAACCTAAAACAAAGAAATGGAGTTCATAGATTCATAATATCCAAGTCAAAATTCATCAAATCAATAAACAAAGTATCATTATCTATACATAACATAGTTAATTATGAATTATCTTTTCTACTCAATAAATCAACTACATTTTTTCTTTACTATGATGGTATGGATTTCGCATACATAATACTTTATCAATTTTAATCATCCCCTCTTTCTCATGCTTTACTCTTTTTCATCAAATATATACATCAAACTCTTGTTATGTATATATACAAAAAAATTTACTCTATATAAATGGTGTCTATAAATTTTTAATTAAAACATTATACCTACCAATTCAAGGTCATGTGTTGTATAATTTTCCTCATTTGGGTTTTAATTGACATGAATCGTAAGAAATTCCCTTATAATTATACATCAGGTAATAACCAATTCCCTCTAATAAATAATTGTTGTAGATAATAATTTCACCATTTCTAGATGATATTTCTAATACAATATCATTCAATAATCTCATTTTCAATTATTGAAATTATTCATCACATTCTTTTATTCAAATGACACTAACTCCTTTTCATGTTAACTTGATTGGTGTGATAGATAACCTTGAATTTTTTTTAAAAATCCATCAGTAATATATTGTTAATTCAAGAAAACTACAAATATTAGTAAACTTTATACGTCTTTTTCATTCATTTACCACTTTGTTTTTTAAAATGATCAATTTTTATTCAATTATTATTTTCAATGTTTCTGTGAAATTAAATCAGATGTACCCAAAAATCACATTTTCTAAAAATAATTATTAACTTATTTTCTTTTATGGTTTTTAGAATAAAACTTAATGTTTATTCATGATCCTCATAAAATTTTGAATAAACAAAAATTTCATCATTAAAAACAGCCACATTTTATTCCAAATACACATAAAAAAAATAAATTTATGATATCTATAAATATAGTTAAGGAAATAATTATCCAAAAAGGAATAAATAAAAAATAATAATGTATATATCTAGAATAATTTTTTTTTCATAATTTCATGCTCATTTACCATTAGTTGATGGTACCCAGTCAATAGGTAACCTTTTGAAAAATACTGATCTCCCTATAGTTAATCAAATAGGTCATCCATGTGAGGAAACAAATACTTTTTCTTAATAGTGATGTTATTGAAATCTCTATAATCAATGAAAATCCCCATGGTACAGTATTTATTTTTAACAAAATAAAAAGTATCACCACATGGTGATGTTCTAGGACAAATGAATCCTTTAACAAGAAACTCCTGAAACTAATTTTTCAATTCTAAAAGTTCTACTTGTATCATTTAATAAGGATTTTTTTAAATTTGATTAGAATTAGGAACTAATTAAATCATAAATTAAACATCATGATTAGTTATATTATCGAGAAATGCATTATTAAGAACATACATGTATTATTTTACTAAAAGAACATCATTGGTCTAAATAGTTCCCATATTTTCAACAATATGAGCAAGATAACATTTATTTACATACTTTAGTAGTATATATACTTAATAATATGTTAACAATGGTATAAATTTATTATTTAATACAAACAAAAATAATTTCATGAAATAACTTATTTGGTTGTACAATCAATGTTACTATGATAAACTGAAATATAATTTATACCAAGAATAACATCGAATTATACAATAAGTATGAAACAGATTTTTTAGGTAAAACCCTTACACATATGGTAATATAGATATATTTATAAATATTGTTTTCCTTAATTCTACCCAGAGGTTTTTTACAAAAATATTTTGATCTAATTATTAAGGTTAAATTTAAAATTTATATGAAAATTTCTCAAAAATGAAATAATATATAGACCATAAATAAAATATTACATTTTAAACATCTGAATAAACAAGAAAATTTTTTATTTCCCCTTTATATTATGGTTAATAATCTATTTAAGTATTTGAAATGATTTCACCAAACCCTTCTATGTATATTCTTATTGTTTACCATCATTTTGGTTCTTATTTGGACACGTACATGTGTAATTCCCCTTCTTGTTACATTAAAAAAATTTAATTACTATTTATCAGAATTGGTCTTTCCACTAAAACTATATTTTTCCTTTCAATCAAAATCCATATGCCCAAACATTTCAAATTGGAACCACTTGATTTATTTCAAAAGTCATTCCCTTGTGTTCTTTTTACCAAAATTCTCAAAAAATATAAAAAAATAATTTTCTTACCATCATATTTCTTTGATCTATTGTTACCCTTTGAAAACAACCTAAATTCCTTTTTCTAATGGTTTTGAAAGTGCACAATGTCATTAAAAACACTATTTACACCCTATTAAAAAATACATCCAAATTCTCATAAATCTTAAATTCATAGGAGTCCAAATACCTTTTGTATCTTGGAATGAATCCTAAGTAAAACCGAATAATTTTACTACCATGATCCTGAATAAAATTTAGTGTGTATATTTTCAAATTGGAGAAATTTTCTTCATACATGTCTATTGAATCTTCATCCCTTTCCTTGATATTATGAATTTTTTTCCATCCTAATTTGAATAACCTTAGTAAAATATTTATTAATTAAAATATTCATAACTCTATCCCATTCTAAGGAATCAACCTCGCTCATTTCTCAAATATTTATAATTATTGACCACCATTGGTCATCTTCAGCTTTAAAAATGTAAATAATAGGAGTTTTATTTTGATGATATGAATAACTCATGGGATATAATATCATTTCTAGGGATTTAATCCATCTTTATGCTACCACAACATTAGATGATCCACTGAATGATGGGGGTGTTGTCTCATAAAAAGATCTATTATCAACATATTCAGTTGTGGTAGATCTGGATGCTCTCTTTCATGGATACCACCAAAATTTATATCTTTTTTAAACTAATACATCATATTAATAAACTACATATTAACAATTATAACGATTTCAAGATGCTAATTTGGAAGAATATTTTTCTATTAGTGCCTTCATACGGCATCTTCCATGTTTCCTCTATGGAAAACCGTTCTATGATAATATAGTTTCGTTAAACCACCATACAATTATAACTTAACCATAAGTTTGTATATTTTAATGGTATTATATTTACAATATCATATACTATTAATTTATCTAAATCTCTCTCTGATACCAACTATAAATACTTATACTTAAACATTACCAATTATCGTATCTTTATATTGGATTTCACTATCAATAATTACATGGATATTTTATAGTTTCAATTTTAATATAATTATTTCATATCCCATAAATAAAAAATCTTATATATTACCAAATGTAAACATCTATTTATTATTAATTTTATCTAGAAAATTAAGCTTTTAAAAATATTCATGTTTTTTTATGAAGCAAATTTTCAATTTTAATATTGATATCATCCTTTCTTTTATTAATCTTTGAACCCAATGAAAGGAATTTTAAAATGATTAAAGTGAATAAAATACGCATTAAGGTGCATATAAAATGAAATAAAGAGACCCATTATTTTTTTAATACTTAAAAAAAATTATTTTATAAAAATATACTTTGGGAACAAAATATTCATTTTATTACCCATGAAATAACCTTGTCTCCCAAAAATATTTCCATAAATAATATCATAGGAAAACATTAAGGTAAAATAAAACTCATAATGCTTTCGTGGAAAACAAGATAAACTCAAAAAAACATTCCATAAATTTATAATTTTCACCCTTTGAAATAGTATATACTTTCTTTTGAACATTTTCTCATTACTTATATTTTTTCAATCATAAGACTACCATAAAAAACCCATACCTTGAATAAATAAATTAAATTGGTAACTTGAGGAATTAATTTAATATCAATATTAAAAAGGGAATAATATTTATGCTTACACATAAAATATATTTTATGGTTATACATAGAATAAATTTAGCAGTTATAATTAGAAAACTCATCCCAGTATATTCCAATAATCTCTTAAGGGGAACCTAATCAGTTAACTTTATCCCTTTTCCTAATAAATTGTAGAGGTATAACAGCATCACCCATACTAAATTTATAATGGAACCACTCATAATCATAAATAATTTCCAATAACCATAACATAATCACAACAAATTTAGGTATACATTACAAAAACATTATCTTCCCCCCATAAGAAAAGATTTTTGGATATTAATATCTCCCATTTCTTTAAAAAAATTAACGAAAATTTCCAGAGTAAAGTGAAGGATGTTTTTTATTTGAATAAATAATTTATGTTTATAAAGTATTCCAAAAATTCAGTAATGGTTATCATGGTGGGAATTTTTTTTTCGAAATTAAAATAAAACATTCCTTTTATATTTCGTAAAAATGGTCCATATAAAACATTTAAAAATAATCCCTTTTAAAACCATTGAAATAAATTATAAATTAAAAAAATAATTTTCTAATTCATTTTTATCTATAAAATATGTCGATAAAATAATTTTAAGAATATGGATATATAAAAAAGATTTATAATTGAAACTTTGAAGGATTCTTTTGAAAATGAAGTCCCTTACCTCAAGTCTGACTCATCACATACATTATTTATCTTCCCAAATAATAAACATTTGTTAGTAATTTCCTTTCTATAGAAACTTTTTCAAGTTTATTATTCTTTTTAATTTACTTTTTACCAATTTATATTCAATTAATTAATTAATTAATTAATTTCACATCGGATGATTAGATGATATTTGAATCATATATCAAAAATGACATCGGTAGGATGGATATATTCAAAGATAAGATTAATACCTAATATCTAGAATAATAATTAAATAGTTATAATTTTTATACCAAAAATATAATTTTAAAAAACCATGAAATATGTTAATGAAAAATGATCTACGTTGTAATCATTGAGATGGTAGGTGGTATGTATTCATGCGTAACATTTCTATTTATCGACAATCATTATAAAAAAAGGTAAGTTTGATTTTAGTTTTATATAATTATAATTATATAATAAATATCATATTATTTCTCTAAATATACTTATATATGTTATCCATGATACATGGTGATAAAAAACAAATCACATCACTTTGTGGAAGTGGTGGTCCACACATGCGCACATACGACATTATCATTTTTCAGTGAATGAAAAGGTTTGAAAATAGATGATATATTATATATAAAGAATGAAAAATATGTCATGATTATTATATATATATATATATATATATTAAATGCATCTTTATAACCATCCAGAAGAGGTGCTGATGGAAAACGAATTCCATTAATGCGTGAGGTAGTAGTCCGTTGTATACACAAATGATGGATTCTATTCCAATTTGATGAAGGATATAAGTGGATATAGGTTATTATATTAAAATAATAAAATATAATTATATATTAGATATTGATTATATCATATCATCTTATTTTAATAATACTTTAAGGATGTGGAAAATGAAATAAAATGAAGATGTTTGGTTGAATATAATACCTCTGCGTCAAACTATCCCCTTTTTATTACATCTTAAACACTTTATGGTTGGTATTATACACTAAATAAAGAATCTAGTATATGTATAGGGATATAATTAAGTTATTTTTGTAGTAATTGGATGAACCGAATGGCTTTAGGAATGTAAATAAATGATAAAAAGTGGTTTCCTTTATAAGAGATGGGGATAAACTCTTGGAACTTCATAAAATATTAAATTAATATAAATTAATATTGATGTCTATGTTGATAAAAATTCATTATATCATAATATAAGATGTATAAGATTCTAATTCCACCAATTAAATAAAAGTTTTACAAGATTAGATGATTTTTCTTACCCTAGATTCTTTGTTTTAACCAGTATTAACCCCTTTTGATAATTACCTTCATTACGATGTTTTCCTCATTGGGGGTCTTGATAGTTAATATAAAAGAAAAAATAACCATAATTTAATATTTTTTTATTTTAGGCTATATAAAGTCACTTGGATAAAGATAATATTTTTAGGAATTTAAATTTTTTAATACAATATTTTTTATTATAAAATATCACATATATCAATTTTGACACTATTCCTTTAATTTGACTTTGTAAATTACCTAAAATAAATGAAATTATAATATTAAATATTCACACATTAATATTATGTTATATTGAGCCCAATAATTCATGGTACAATATAAATCATCCAAAATAATATTATTTTAAGTGTTTTTAATATCATTTTATTTATATTTTAATGAATGCACACACTAATTTAGTGTTTCATAATCATTTTAGATGATTATCTCATAAAAAAATGGAAAATAAATTACCATGATAAAAATAAATAATTTATATTTAAAATTTATATTTATAACTGAATATATCCACTATTTACCAATAGGTAAAAAATTTATAGATAATAAAATGAATAGAATTACATTTTTTATTGTTCGTTGAATAAAAAATGGATGGAATCATGGAAAAATGGGAAAAAAAGACATATATTTGAAATTTTGATGGTTATTTATGAAATTTATTCATCCAATATAATTAATCAAACTATTATGGTCATTCTATAGTCCTTATCATATTAGTTTTTTCCTAAATGACCTAATTTACCCTTTCCCGTAGTAACAAAAAATTATTAAGGTTTCTATTAAAAATGTACAAAAATAAAAGTGACCTATTTACAAAATATATAGCTCATTATTCAATGTTTTTAATCTAATTTTAAATATTCAATTCATATAATTTGTGTAAAATAATTTAATATTAAAACACAAAATGCAATAAAAATCTGTTTTTTTAATGTCATTCAAGTATAGAAATGTTTTTATACCACATTCAATTATAAAATTAATTCCAAAAAACTATAAATATATTATGTATAATAACACTGAAATAATGATATTTTAAAACCGATAAAAAATATAATGTGAAGTTTTTATACTTTAAAATAAAATACAGTTTTCAATAAAAATCAGTGTTATTTATTATTCACGGAAAAATCAATCAAAAACTTGATCCTAAAATAATTTATGAAATATTAATTCAAAAAATAAATTTATTTTTTAAAATTTTAATTCTATAAATATTAAATCTATATTTTAAAGAAATAAATATAATTCTTGAAACCCCATTTTTGTTATAAATAAAAAGTTTTTACTCTTGAATGATAAATTATAAAATATAATTATAATAAGTATAACAATAATCAAATAAAATTAAAAAATTATCTATATTATTATTAAATATATTATTATAGTAAATATGTATTATCTTTCTTATTATCCATGTTTTTCTTTTAATATTTTCAAAATGATATTTTATAACTTTTTCATCAATAGGGGTTTTCTTTAAAATTATCTAAAATGATTTAAAAGTTATTTAGTTTTTCTTTTTCTATTTTATGTCTTCCATTTTACATTTACCAACTTAAATTTATTTATTTTAAATTTTATTTAATTTTGGAATCATTAAATATAATTTCCACTAAAATAATTTTTCTCACATTCTTGTAAATAATTTTGGAAAGTGGATCATGACACAATCATTTTATAAAAACGCTAAAAATGTTTCGTGAAGTCACATCTTACAATTATGAATCCATTTTCCTCTCTATTACCAAAATATATATATCTATTATTTGTTAGTTTTTATGATATTAATCTATTTTTTAGTGATATTTTTCCATTGCGAGATTGGATTTCAGTATCAACTAATATAACTCTTGTTGTTATTTTATAATACACCTTTATAAAATGTTATTTAACCCAAGTTCATTACATGGGACCTTATATAATATGATATATGATTTATTTCATGTGTAAATCATTTGTATGACTTATCCTTATGATATCGGTGGTGTCTTATATAGTCACTGAATTCATTGGGTAAATTTTTATATCTTATGAGATAATGATTTTGTGTCTGGATAAGATTTTGCGTAGCTTTTTTCAAAGGTTTGTGTGTGGGAATAGTAGTGAGTATATTTTTCACAAGTTTCTGTATTGACATGATTATAGATAGGGTTTTTTATAATATTGTTTGTATAAATGATTTCATATATATTTTTTATAATATTACATGAGGATGTGATTATGGATATATTTATTCATAAGTTTGTGTAAAGACATGATTCAAGATAGATTTTTTCACAATATTTTTTGAGGACATGATTGAAAATGGATTTGTTCCCATATTTGTGGGTGGGAATGATTTAGGGTATATTGTGTCTATATTATGTGCATATACATGATTATGTATAGTTTTATTCACAATATTATGTGTGGACATGGTTGTAGAAATCTTTTTTCAAAATATTGCGCACAGAAATTGTTTAGTCCCAATAAAAAAATGTTTGAGTGGTCAAGAGGGTGTGAATTGAATATTTTTTAAAATATAACTTATCAGAGCTATGTTAATTTTTTAGTGAGAATAAAATATTAAAACTATAATTTCTATAACATTTTGGATAAAAGGGATCGTATATATACTATTCACACATTGAATGGTAGTGTATGGAACACTCTAAAAATAGAAACCTGGATTTTAAAAGGTGTCGCATTATTTTAGAAAAAAATTTTGATCCCCAATAGGTTCAACATAAATCATTCCTTTTAATCAACTGTAATTACAAACCTATCCCTTTTATAAATTGAAGGTGAAACCAACCTTCCATTATCTAGACCAAGGTCCAACTAAATCCCCTACCTTTTATTTGATATACAATAGCTAGTGAACCACCTTTTTCACCAAGATGAGAAACCTATGATGAATATTATTTGGTTAGTATAACCCAAAATAAATGTTCATTATTTTTTATAAAAATAATAACTAGACACACAACGCATAGAAAAATATAGATAGAACTCTAAACCATAAAAACTTGTTGAAATAGTAGATTATGAGTGTTGGGGAAGTTGTATTGTCTTTATAATAAATTAAACACAATAAAGTATCACTCCACACCAAATCTAAAATGAAAATGAATGATAAAGATTATTGTATAAAATAACAAAAAAATAACCTCAACCTTTGTGTACTGGAGCTCATTTTATTGATCTCTATATAAATATATTATTCATGAACATTATTTTTCAAAATTATACAATCATGCATAGCCATTATATTTATTATTTTCCCAAATCACATTGTTTACATTTGAGTCCAATGAACTATATACATATTTTTTCAAAGTGGATTTTCCCATAAAATGTTTCATGTTATGTCTCGTTACAATCTATAAACATACTAATTAGATGAAAATTAGAACTCCTTAGAAAGAGTAACAAGTTAATGTAATAGAAAATATTTCATAATAATAAATATTAGAGTTCTTGAAAAACACCCACAAATGATGTTATATAGACTCTTCATATTTAAAATAATTCAAATTTTAAACTCATGATTTTCCAAGAAATAATTTGAATATTTATCCCAAGTGATAATCATTTAAAATTTCATAAAAAACTATATGTTTTTTTCTAAGCATAAAAATAATTACTAATTAATTGTTAAATATTTAAATCACTGAAAATAATCAACATGATCATGTGGAATTTCAATATATCAGAAAATATATAAAATATGTACTATTTCTTGATTTTGAAAAAATAATTGTTGATGAATGTGTAACCATCATTTTTAGGATAATATGATTTTTTGTAAGCATGAATTTTATTAAGAATAAATTTAACAAAAAAATAGATATATGTAAGAAACATACTAATATTGTATATTCATTATTCTATATTGTATAAACATCATTCTATGTTTTGTGTATACATCATCTATGTACTACATAGACTTCATCTAGTGTTCTATACATATATTATTTTATGATGTGTAACCATCATCTAGTGTACTATAAGGATCATATATATACCGTGAATAGCATAAAATTAAATAAAAAATATTTATAAAAAATCACAATTTACGAAAATGATTCTATAATATCCCGAATAAATATAAATATAAAATAAAAAAATAATAATTTAGTAAGTAAAAACCAACAAACGTATGACTAAGTAAATATGTAACAATAATGTGAGAAATTATATTTATCCAATTATGAAAGATATAATGTATGGGATATAACCATACTCGTTATAACTTTTATTTTTCTCCAAAATTACTTCATAAAAAACATAAACAATATGAAAAAAAAATCTATAGACAATGTCTTAAATGATATTTTCTTTTAGGAGCAGTGAAAACTAAAAACATATTTTTTCACTCATGTTAGAGGGAATGAAAAAATAATTTTTCACTTCATAAAAAATTGTATTTATATTTATAAAAATAAGATAATGTGGAAAGGATACACTAAACTGATATTATTACATATATTTGTTCACAAGTTTCTTTGTGAACATCATTATGGATAGTTTTATTCATAAGATTGTACTTGGAAATTATTATGGGTATATTATTTTATAATTTTGTTTGTAGTTATTATTACATATGTATTTGTTAACATAATTGGGTGTTCTATGATAGCGTATAATCTTTTTCACAATTTTTTTTGAGAACATGATTATAGGTAGAGTTATTTACACAATTACGTATGGAAATTATTTCTGATAGCCTTTTTCAAAATTTTATGATTTCTTATGCTTACTTTTATTCTATATATCTATTGTATTCTACATGCATATGTCATGGTCGATGTCTCATGATTATAGTCTCGTGTATTTGAATTCTTATTCCATGGTATACATTTTAGTTTTATTGATTTTATATATCAATCCTTAATAATGAATTGGAAACTATTATGATTCATGGTTCATTTAAATAAGATATTTCTCCCATAATCATGTTTTCTCACATAATTATGTTCTAACATCTTTATGACTCATTGATAATTTTTCCCTTAGTGTGTTTTTTATCACTCCTTTTTGTTCTTGTTTCCTTTGGTAATTATTTTTTTGATTTTGTTTAGAAGGAATTATTATGTATATATATATTATTGAAATTTTGATGCATTAATTTGTAATTAGAAATTTATTTTACTAATCTAAAAGTTTAAGAAAATTCTTTGTCTTCTAGGATTTTTGTGATTATTATTGAAATAAAATGTTTAAATTAATAAAATATTATAAAATTTAATTATGTTATGATTTGGTTGTCTCACTAGGTATAAAAAATAGTATGTGATTTATATCTTTTTAGCACTGGTTCTATGAGTATAGGTATGGGCCATATCAATTACTATTGGATTAGGGTTTAGCTGTTTTTGGGGATTAGGTTTTTGATATTAAGGGTATAAATCTTATAAAAACCATGTTTAAAATAAAAGATTTATAGTTATTTAAAATTATTTTGGAGTTAAACTAGACGTTTCATATGTTGAAATAATGCTTTTATAGGATAATATGTCTTAGGAATTAATTTTCATATATATCTAATTGATTAATATGATTTTATTATATATTAGCTCAACCACTTTGTTTTTAGTTGTTGGTTTGAAACATGATAATGGAAATCAAGTTGTGAATGGTGTGTCTATATAAACTCTTAAATCTTGTAACAAACTAAGATTGGATATTTGAAAAAAAAAATTAATACTAATGAAAATATAAATATATTCCTACTATGAAGGAAAATATTAGTTTTATATTCATACTCAGTATAGTGAGGTTTATATATCATTTTAAATTATATCTTCTTTAATTTCTATCTTATGGACACCATTTATTGGTTATTTATAATTTAAATTATGAGGATGAAAGTTTTTTAAGGGGGTAATGTAACACCCAAGGTTATAAGACTCATTTTCCTTCCGTAAATTATATATCTATTAATCATAAAAATCATTTCTATTGTTTTTAAATAAGTGAACTATAGTAGAAAATAATTCATAGAGGATATGACTAAATCCTGCAACATTTTATTCCCTCATAATGATTTATTAAAAAAAGGTACATGAAACCATGTATTACATACTATGTATTATTACATACCATAGATTATTACAAACCATGGATAGTTAAATCTCTTAAAATTTTATAAATTAAATGGGATAATAAAAATAAAAGAATGATATATTTACAACTAGTAAATCCCCTATACTATATTATATAATAAGAATCACTATTAGTATAACTTGACCTATAATGATAAAGACCATCATGAAAAGAGAAATTGTAACGCCCCAAGCTTCCACGGTACGCTTCTCTTTGAATAATACAGTAGCGTGTGTTGTACGCAACTTCCAGTTATAACACACACCACAACCAATCAAACTAGCTGTTATGAATAGTAATACCCACTTTTTGAAATCTTATAAATTTTATCTTTCAAAATGGACTGCATTTTTGTATTCGGAATATCGAAATTAGCTTAGGGTGAATTTTTTGTATTTTTCTGAAAACATTCAATTTTTGATGAATTGTGAAAAAACACTGAGTTATAGTTTAAAACCAAATTTTTATTTAAATAACTATTTAATTTATTTATATTTAATTATGGTAATAATAGATAAATAATACCTATATAAGTTCAATGTAATTCAATGGATTTAGTTTAGAATAATTTTATATATATATGAATTTTATGGAACTTTTCACCGTCTTTTACCCACCTCCTAGGAGAATTTGGAAATTGACATAAAGCATAATTTTACCACTTCTGTGAGTGGAATTTCGAAAATCCAAGAGACACGGTTAATATTAAGGAGTAAAATTTGGTTCAATAAGATAAAAATAATTTTTTTTGAATAGTAACTTTTTACTTTTATTTACCACGGTTAAACGTAAATAGGGTAAATAAGGGTAAAATGATATTAATATTACCCTAAAACATATCCTAATTCTATTGTACAAGTTTACCTCAACCAAAAACAACCTTAAGAATAAAATATTATCATTTCGGTCCACTTGGATTAGATTAGGACATTTATTATTATTTAATTCAATAAAAAGTTAAAATCAAAGTTTATTAAATAAAAATTTTTAAAATAGGGTTATACAAATTATAAATCCGATTATAAAAATTAATTATAAAGATAAAAATATTTCCTACATAATGTTATTTTATTTATAATTTTTAGACATTAAATAATATAATTTATTTATGACACAATGGGGATGCAGTAATTACTTAATTAATGAAATACTAAAATAATTGATAATATAAATACCAAAATAAATGTAATTTGAGACTTTTTATGAATTTAACTAATTTTATAGGTTAATATTACAAGTTAGTATTGATTTAATTATGTTTGTTCTAATTAATCATTCTGTTTTGAATATCACAAAAATCAAATTGAAAATAGTGTCAAAATTGACATAAAAGAGTTTTTAAAACAAATCTTATATTATTAATTGATATTAAATTCCTAAAAATATAAGGTTCAGTCAAAAGACTTATATAGTGATAGGTGTATCATTAATGAACCACTTTGGGGACTCTTGTATGTATATAGTATGTTTATTAACTATATAATATAAAAATACAAAGAGACATGGTAAATGTGAAACTATTTAACTAAGAGTTAAATATAAACGATAAGGTTAATATAGTTATCCAAACTTGTCTAAAATCTATTGGTTGAATGGACTGAAACCCATCCCCACCTTAACCTTTAAATAATCCACTTTAGAGCCATTTTAAACCGAATATAAATTTATTATAAAATAATTTTTCAAGCTTTTCCAAAGGTGCCCCTCACCCCTCTTATAAAAGGGCACTCCGCCTTCTCTCAAATTAATACCTTAAAAGCCTTTTGGCTCAGCCAACCCCTGACCAAATATTCTCTCAACTTCCCTCAATTCAACCTTTAGGACTTATTTTAATCATAAAGCCATCCTAAGGAGCCCTTTTGTTCACATCAAACGGGAGAACTCGATTAAGAGGAAATGTTTTCACCACCCTCTTCTAAGTTCCTTTCTTCTTCAACTTCTTATTTCTTTGTTATTACCATTATAAAATAATAAATCCAGTAATATATATATAATATGATGTTATTATAAATATGATGCAATCATATTCAGTATTCTATCCATCCTTTTAATGACATGCCACCATACGTGCATACGTACGGCTTACCGTCTCCACGTCGTGGTGTAATTGTTATTCAAAACATTATTATTTGGATGCGTATAATAATGATGTGTAATTCATGTAAATAATAAATATAACATGATAATTATTCTGTATATATGATATAACATCCTATTATATATTATTTTAATATCAAAAGAATGATATTGTTTCTCATGCGTACGTACGGATTACCGTCTCAACGAACGCGATGAGATTCATTCCCCATCGAATCCATTCATGTATAATTGTTATTTGACGATTAAAAATAATGTCTAAGGACTTGATATCATTTTGTATATGAATAATATACAACCTATCCATAACAAACACGGCTTATGTAACAAAACATATAAAAGAAAATGAGTAAGTTAACACCCGAAACGATGATAATACTAAGATATTATTAGCAAATCAATGTTAAAGGATCATATATGATTTCATATTAATGTATATGATTCTTGTATAATTTAATAACAATTATTTCACCATTATACAAGAGGTCAACCTATCCTCAACCCAGGAAAATTACAAGGTAAAGGTTTATTTCACACCTCTTTATTATTCGTGGTTGTTTATATGTAATTATCTACAGGGAACTCTTTATCATCGACATCCATGTTTCTTAAAAATGTATTTCAAATCATTCTTACTATTTTATAGACTAAGGGTTAAAGTAATTTATAAGCTTGTTTGAATTTTTATAAGAATTTTATAAAGGAATCTTTTTTTCATTTTCCAAACAAGGTCCTTTTTAACCTTTTCGACAGAATTAAGGTAAAAATGTCCTTTTTTTAACTTATACAGAGGGTGCGGCTATTTTCTGCCATTATAAAATCTTCAAATCTTACCTTGAAAGCTTATAAGGATATTTTCAATGTAAATGTTTTATTTTACAATTAGGTGACTTTTAAATGATTTCAAAAAAGAGATATTTCTCTCAAAAAGTTTTGATTTCATCTATGTCAACATCCTTTGATGGATTTTAAGATTATTTGAATTTTATTTATTAGGATACAAAAATTCCTTATTGTATTGAACGTTTTGCGACATGTTTGACTATGGATGTGTTATTTTTATACCACTCATGGTTTATGGAGAAAGTATTGAAGTCTCTTAATCAAGTTTTAATACGAATGTTTATGTTATGTTTAAACCTGTTCATATAAGGAATGCATTGGACTTAATAAGTATTGGGTGGAGCCCGATATAGCTCCTTGATGCATCGATAGGTCTCAGGAGACAAGCTAGTGTCTTAGAATAAGGCCTTGATGAAATATTATTTGTATTCTTGGCATGATGCCTTGGCTACATGGTTATGATAGTCTGGCATTATGCATTCTGTCATTATGAAAGTGGTTATTGATATTGCATGTGATTATTCGACTAGTAGAATATCCATATGAATAAATAAATGGAATTATTTCATTATATTTCTGTCATATTATGCTTATGTTCAACTTTAAAAGGCTTTTGTTTTAGTTATACGTTGCCTTAAATGTTTATACTTATTTATGAAATTTTCCGTTATATTGTTATCCTTACTGGGCATCTGAGCTCACCACTTTCTATATTTTATTTTTCCTAGGATGTGAAGAAGTATTTTATGAGTGACCTGCAGGGATATTATAAGGGGATATGAGTGTGGAGAAAAGATGTTGTTTTATTTTTCACTTTATGATGTAATGTAATCTTTATGAATATATCTAGTGATTCTAAGGCTGCTAAACTAATCGGTCTTTCGAGACTTTATCTTTTGTGATCATGCCAATGTTATGTAATAATGCACCGACTCTGGGTAACTGGGGTCAAGGCATTATAGTTGGTATCAGAGGAAGTTCAGTACAAACCATGGAAACTAGATTTAGATAAACTCTGATTAGAGAACATAGACCTAAGATGGACTTTGAGGATTAGTATAGAAGAACCTCCAAGAATTTTGGTATTGTAGAGATTTTTTGAGTTTTCCAAGAAATACATCCTTGTCTAGATATGAGAAGGTAGAGGTGGCTCTGGAACAGATATACCTAGGGGTAAAACCTGAAAACACCCATTTGAGCTAGACTTGAACGAGAACTGGAGCACGACAACGGGCATTGCTGCACTCTTGGTTACGACAATCACGGGGGATATGATTAGGATAATTCTCATTTTTTTTCCAAACCATTATGAAGTGTTTATGAGTATATACTTCCTTAAATAAAACATTTTTATGATTATGGATTATATCCATAAACTGTTCAATTTATGTTTAGTGTTTTACAAGTATGGAATTATGTATTTTTATTCACAAACTGATCTTGATTATGCCATTGTTTAGAAATGGCGCCTAGTGGAAGTAATGGAAATAGTATCAATGCACGCACTCCATATAGGGATTTCCCTCCTAATTAGAATAATTATAGTGGAGATGGTGATGCAACTGGTGCTTATCAGCTAATCACCATACTAGTACAACTAACTCATGTTATGAATAATAACCTTACCCGTATGGAGCTCCCTGATCCGCAACGTGGAGGATCAATGTTAGATCACTTAATAAGGAAACAACCACCAACTTTCAATGGGGGTAAAAATCCCTTAGTATCTGAGCAATGGATAAATTCCCTCGAGAAAATGTTTCAGGATTTGGGGAGTAGTGAAAGGGAAAAAGTTATCATGGCATTTTCCCACCTCACTAGAGATGCTGATCATTGGTGGTACTTGAATCAAAATAAAGGATGACGAGGAAGTATAAAATATGGAATGGAGGGAGTTTGAAGAAATTTTCTTAGAAAAATACTTTCCTTGTAACCATCGAGTAGATATGGAAAGGCAGTTTCTGAGTCTGAGAAAAAAGGAGGATGAGAATGTCGCAAAGTATGAGGCTCACTTTACAAGGCTAGCAAGGTATACTGGAGATTATATACATAACCCAAGAATTAAGATTGATCATTTCTTTTATGGGTTAAAACCATTTCTTCTTCGAGCATTAGTGTCACAATCCTTCTCTTCATATGGAGATATTGTCTCAGGTGCTATCAAGACAGAAAAAAGAATTCTCTAAGTCTTATGACTTTATAAAAAAGCAGGAGAAGAAGAGATCTGCTGATCACTCTGAAAATGGAAATAAAAGTATGAGGGGAAAAGTTTAATATCCATCCTACAGTAAATGTGGGAAGAAACACCCTGGTACTCACTTGAAAGGAATGGGAGTCTGTTACAAGCATGGTGAAAAAAGCCACCATGCTCGTGATTGCAAGGGGAAGAAAGAAGCTACTGATGTTTAATGCTACAACTTCAGGGAGATGGGACATAATGAAAATGAATGTCCTAAGCGTCATGGGAACTTACCTCAGAAAATTCCAAGGGATCAAGGTTAAGATTATGATATAACTACTGCTGAGGTAGAAGCTTCGAAAGATGTGGTGGCAGGTAATTTAATGGTTTCCTCATGTTTAGAAAATGCTTTATTTGATTCTGGATCATCGCATTGTTTCATATCTTCCCAGTTTGCTATGAAAATTTGATATTTCCAATTTTATTTAACTAGGGAGTTGTCAGTTGAAACTTTTTAGGGAAGTATCATTGCAACAAAGTTTTGTGAATAAGTCCACATTAGAGCACATAAATGTTCTTTATCCGCTGATCTCATCGTCATACATATGATTGAATTTGATATAATCCTCAGTATGTATTGGATTTTGGAACATGTTGCAAATATTTATTGTAAGAATAAAGAGGTTACGATTTTGGATTATGATGATAAGGAACGCCTTATCTTTAGAGCGAAATCATCACCACTTAATTCTTAGCTAGATCAACCCCCAGTAGCTCAACTAAATTCAATTATTATGGAGGAAGACAATGAAGTAATTGTTGGTGAGTAAACGGCTATTCAAATATAGGATGTACCTATTGGGAATGAATATGTAGATGTGTTTCTGGAAGATTAACCTACACATCCTCCTGAATAAGAAGTTTAGTTTTCCATTGATTTAATTCCGGGATCAAGGCCTATATCGAAGACCCCATATAGAATAGCCATTGTAGAATTAGTTGAACTAAAGAAAAAACTAGAGGAATTGTGTAATAATGGATTTATTCTCCCTAGTGTTTCTCCATGGGGATCCCATGTCCTTTTTGTTAAGAAAAAATATGGATCTATGAGGTTATGTATCGACTACAGGGAAATCAATTCTATAACAATAAAGAACAAGTATACCCTACCTCGCATTGATGATTTATTTGACTAACTGCATAGATATCAATACTTTTCTAAAATTGCCCTTCGATCTGGATACCATCAGTTGTGTGTGAAGAAGGAAGACATTCTGAAGACAACATTTAGAACCAGGTACGGGCATTACGACTTTACAGTAACGCCTTTTGGGCTGACTAATGAACCCTATATATTCATGGATCTATTGAATAAAGTTTTTAAGGAATATATCGATGATTTTGCTGTGATATTTATTGATGATATCTTAGAATATTCCAAAATCTATGAAGATCATGAAAATAACATGCGCATTATTCTGAAGACTCTTATAAGACGTGAATTATATGGGAATTTTAGCATGTTTGAATTCTGGCTTCAGGAGATCTCTTTTCATGGCCATATTTTCTCTAAGGATGGAATCTCTATTGATCCTTCTAAGACAAGATCAATCCAATAATGTCCAACACCAATGAGTATAACCAAGGTATACAGTTTTATTGGCTTAGCATGTTATTATCGATATTTCGTCCAGAATTTTTCCCGATTGGCTAACCCATTAACGAAGCTCATACGTAAAGTGGCTAAATTTTTCTGGAAAAATAGTTTGAAGAATGTTTTGATGAACTAAAGAGATGACTAGTCAATGATCTTATATTTACTCTAACATCAGGGAATGATGGATTCGTTATTTATAGTGATGCATCGAAGACAGGACATAGTTGTGTCCTTATGCAGAATGATAGGGTTATTGCCTATGCATCACGACACCAAAAAATTCATAAGAAAAACTATCCTACTCATGATCTTGAGTTTGCTATTGTAATATTTGCTTTGAATATGTGGAGACATTATCTCTATAGTGAAAAATGTGAGATTTATACTGATCACAGGAGTTTGAAGTATATTTTCTCACAGAAAGAACTCAACATGAGGCAAAGGTGATGGCTTGAACTACTCAAGGATTTTGATTACACGATACACTACCACTCGGGGAAGGAAAATAAGGTGGCATATGCTTTGAGTAGAAAATATCATGGTGTTTTGAACATGATGAGAATTAAAAGGGATCCTATTTTCATGGATCTATCGAAGATGGATATGGGAATTACCATGGAAGGTGAACCATCAATGCTTTTTCAAATTGTTGTCAAACTATATTTACTAGAAAGGATGAAGAGTTCTCATTCCGATGATGAGTAATTTCAAAATAAGATTAAAGCTGTGAATGAGGTGAGATTGAATGACTTTGTTTATGAATATGGAATTTTGAAATTTGGGAAGAGACATTGTGTTCCCGATATACCTGATCTAAAAAGGGAATTATTGGACGATGCTCATAGTTCCAATTTCTCTATACACCCTGGGAGCACCAAAATGTATAGGTATTTGAAGGAATATTTTTAGTTGGACAACATGAAGAGGGAGATTGTGGATTTTGTGTCAAGATGTATGGTTTTTCAATAAGAGAAAGCTGGAAGGCAACAGCCTGGAGGAGTCATGCAACCTCTTCCCATACTTGAGTGGAAGTGGTATAATATTATGATGGACTTTTTCATGGGAGTACCAAAGACTAATAGAAGGAACTGTAATGCCCCGGCCCCAATTACCCAGAGTTGGTGCATTATTACATTACATTGGCATGATCAAAAAAGGAAAAGTCTCGAAAGACCGATTAGTTTAGTAGCCTTGGAATCACTAGATACATTTATAAGTCTTACATTACATAATAAAGTGAAAAACTACAACAAAATATTGTCTTCATATTCCCTCATACTATCCATGTAGGTCATTCATAAAATACATATTCACATCCTGGGAAAAATAAAACATTGTAAGGGGTGAGCTCAGATGCTCAATAAGGATAACAACATAGCAGAAACTTTCTTAAATGAAGATAAACATTTAAGACATTGCATAACTAAAACAAAATCCTTTTAAACTTGAACATCAGCATAACATGGAAAAAATAAATTGAAATAATTCCATTTAATTATTCACATGGATATTCTACTAGTCGAATAATCACATGCAAAATCAATATCCACTTTCATAATTATGGAATGCATAATGCTGAACTTTAATTTCTGTGTCAAGGCCTCGTGCCAAGACCTAAGGGATAACTGTAACCGGAACCCAACCCGGAGAGCCTCTGTAACTAGACTCCATCCCGGAGAGCCTTTGTAACCGGACTCCATCCAGGAGTGCCTCTATTAACCAGACACCAACCCGAAGTGCCTATAATAACCGGACACCAACCTGAAGTGCCTCTAATAAAAGGACACCAACCCAGAGGGTCTGCTATAACCGGACCCCAACCCAGAGGGCTTACATATACCGGTCCCCAACCCGGAGCATACTAGTCCAACACATTCATCTTAAGAATAAGATGAAATATAACATAAACATTCGTATTAAAACCAACATACAAAATGTAAATACTTTCTCCATAAACCATGAATGGTATTAAAATAACACATCTATAGTCAAACATATCACATAACCTTCAATAAAATATTTAAGTTTTGTATAATAATAAATCAACTTCAAATAAGCTTAAAATCCATCAAAGGATGTTGACATAGATGAAATCAAAACTATTTGAGAGAAATATCTCTTTTTTGAAATCATTGAAAAGTCGCATATTTATAAAGGAAGTAATTTAAAAGAGATTTTTGAATCAAAGTGTCCCATTCCATTTTGAAATTTTTGAAAGTAATTATCATTTCAAAATATTCATGTTCATATAAATAAATACTTAAAACCATTTTGATAACATGGACATTAATTAAAAATATTTAGAAAGATAAATATTTAAAACATTATAAGTCACATAATTGTAAAATAAAACATTTTCTATGAAAATATTCTTATATGCTTGTAAGGGAAGATTCGAAGATTTTATAATTGCCGAAAATAGCTGCACCCGCCGTATATGTTAAAAAATACATTCTTACCATAATTTTGTTGAAAAGGTTAAAGAGGGCCTTGTTTGGAAAACGACGGAAAGATTCCTTTCAAACCATTTTATAAAAAGTCAAAAAAGGGTATAAATGACTTTAACTTATAGTCTAGTAAACATTAAAAATTTTTTGGAATACATTTTTTAAGAAACATGGATGTGGATAATAAAGAGGTCCTAGTAGATAATTGCGTATAAACAACCTCAGATAATGAAGAGATTGTGAAATAAACCCTTACCTTGTAATTTTCCGTGGTTAAGGGTAGGTTAACCTCCTTTATAATGGTGAAACAATTTTTATTAAATTATACAAGAATCATATATATTAATATGATATCATATATGATCTTTTAACATTTCTTTGTTAATAATTTCTTAGTATTATCATTGTTTCGGGTGTTAACTTACTCATTTTCTTTTATATATCTTGTTACATAAGTAGTGTTTTTTATGGATAGGTTGTATATTATTCATATACATAATGATATAAAGTCCTTAAACATTATTTTTAATTATAAAAGAAGAATTATAATTTCATGGATACGATGGGGAATGAATCTCATCGTGTTCATGGAGACGGTAGTCCGTACGTACGCACGAATGACAATATCATTATTTTGATATTGAAATAATATATAATTGGATGTTATATCATATATACAGAATTATTATCATGTTATATATATTATTTTCAGGAATAACACATCATTATTATACCCATCAAAATAATAATGTTTTGAATAACAATTACACCAGGACATGGAGACGGTAAGTCGTATGTACGCACGTATGGTGACATGTCATTCAAAGGATGGATAGAATACTGAATATGGTTGTACCATATTTATAATAACATCACAGTATATATAATATACTGGAGTTATTATTTTATAATGGGAATAACAACGAAACAAGAAGTGGAAGAAGAAATGAACTTGAAAGAGGGTGGTGAAAACATTACCTCTTCTTCGGGTTATTCCTTTTGACTTGATCAAAAGGGCTCTTTAGGATGGATTTATGATGAAAATAAGGCCTATAGGTTGAAATGATGGAATTTTAGAGAGTATTTGGGTAGGTGTGGCCAAACCAAGAGGCTTTCAATGTGTGAATTAGTGAGAAGGTGGAGTGCCCTTTTATAAGAGGGGTGAGAGGCACCTTTGGAAAAGCTTGAAATATTATTTTAAATTAAATTCATATTCGGTTTCTAATGACTCCAAACTGGATTATTAAAAGTATAAGGTAGTTATGGGTGATAATAATTTCCACCAATAGAATTTAGTCAGGTTTGGGCCATTATATTATCCTTATCTTTTAGTTTTAACTCTTAGTTAATTAGTTTGACATTTACCATGTCACTTTGTATTTTTATATTATATAGTTAATAAACATGCTATATACATCCAAAGGACCCCCAAGTTGTCCATTAATGATACAACTATCATGATATAAGTCCTTTTTCTGAAATTTAGATTTTTAGGAATAGAATATCAATTAATAATATAATATTTTTTTAAAAAACTCATTTATGTCAATTTTGACACTATTCAATAATTAATTTTTGTTAAAGTCATAAAAACATTATTAATTCGAACCAAATTCATTTAAGCAATCCTATAATGTAATATTAAAAAATAAAATTCATGGATGTCATCAAAACTTTCAAATTATTTTTATTTTGACATTTATGATAAAAATTATTTGATTCATTCATTAAAAAGGAAAATATTGCATCATTATTGTCTCATAAATAATATTAATTATTAAATGCCTAAAAATTATAAATAAATTATAATTGCGTAGTAAATATATTTATATTTCTAATGAATATTAATATTCAAAAATCCATCATATATAACCCTATGTAAAAATTGTTTTTCTAAAAGATATATGCTTAGGTCATTTTTGTATTTATTTTAACTTAATTAATATAAAGTGTCCTTATCACTTACAAGTGGATCCATGGGGTCCCAAAATCGACCCAAAGATTCCCATGGTCGGACATGTATCAACCAATAAGGTTAGGACACGTTTTAGGGTAATTTTATATTATTATAATATTATTGCTTTACCCTTATTTACCTGATTTACCCTTTAACCATGATAAATAAAATATTTAACGAAGTAATTATTCAAAATGTCTAAAAATATAAGTTTCCTATTTACAAAATATGGAAATCATGATTTAAAATATGGTATCCATTATTCCAAATTCAAAACACAGAATTGGAAGAAATTAATTTAAAATTAATTCTCGTTGTTAAAACAAAAAGTGTGTTTTTAAGATATAATAACTATCAAAAGATTAACACTTGTTTATGTCCGGTATAATTGTGAAATTATGTCCAATGACAAGCATCATTTTAAATGGTAAAAATATATTGTAAATATATTTTAAAACCACTCATGTTCATAATTTATCACTATTAATTATTTCAGTTAAAAATGTTTTTTTCAATTAAAATTTAGTAATTTTCACTATTCGTCAAAATATAAAAGTTATCCGAAAAGTACCAAAATTTCACCGGAGGATAATTTCGATATTACGAATCAAAAAATGAAGTCCATTTTGAGAGATAAAATTTATAAAATTTCAAAAATTGGTTATTACTATTCATAACTGCTAGTTTGATTGGTTGTGGCGTGTGTTAGAACTCGAAGTTGCATACAACACATGCTACTATATTATTAAAAGAGAAGCATACCTTGGATGCTTGGGGTGTTACATTCTCCCATCCTTAAATAAATTTCATCCTCACAATTTATGCTCAGTATTGGAAACTTGGGATTGAAATTTCAAAATATCTTAGTTGAAATTCCGCATCAAAAAATGGATTAATGAGGTCTCTATTTAAAATAAAGAGTGTTAAGTATGAAGGTTACCGAAAATAACACATAATAGGGTTCCATGTAGGATAATACGGATATGGAAGATAAATCTAACCATCAATATCTGATAGATAGTGGTAGAGAACATGGCTATAAAAAAGCCAATAATCCCAAAGACATAAATTTGTGATGATCTATGGTACCATCTAGGACAACATTTTTGTTCTATGTTCCTTTTCATAATGTTGAGGAATTTATTTATCAGATTGGCTAAGATAATAATGATATGTACTTACATTAAAATTAGAGTTTTATCTATTAATAAATTTCCACCACAAACTCATCTGTCACTACAAAACATATTACAACTCAAAAATACTCTATTTATCCTAATCGTATAGGGTTCTAAATATAATGAATGTATAATTCACATATCAGACCCATTAAAAAAAGAAACTACATTATACAATCAAGGGACTTCACGTAGTTTAGTTTTAGGGGATAAATCCTAATTGCATTATGGTTGTGGGTTCGATTCCCGTAGCTTTGTCTGACGCGACGGGTTGTCACACGGTTTGTGTGTTGTCCTTTTACAAAAATCCAAAAATAACCTTTCAAACATAATCCATTCCAACCTTTAGACTTATCTAAAATACTACTATCCAAACTCACAATCCAAAATTTATAAGGAAGTTAAACACAATGAAGATCCTTTTTTTCTTTGTAATAACATGTGAACACCTTCACCATGTATTATTTTAAAACATGGTAACATCCTGAATTACCATAAAACCTTATTGATTACATTCATGATCCCTTATTCCTTATATAATACTGTATTTACTCCTTCTATCCAAAATTGTTGTAAACTAAAACAATGATGGAATATACAAATCAATAATCAGTTTCAAGATAATAAAAAATATCTAATATAATTTATCCAAATCAATCATATATTACTCCAAAATCACTACCTCAGTATCAGAACCATATTATGTTTTATCTTTCTCTCAACCATATATTTTCCAAAAATTTAACCTACTATTGAGTCACTTTTCTTGGTTCCACACAATCTCAAGTCCTTAATGAAATAGTACTGCAGTACAATCCTTATATACTCCATATTTATTATAACCAGTATATTGTTGATACAACACTCAAATGACATAATTCTCTAATAACAACGTAAGAAATCTAATTATTCCTCCTCATCTATGGTAGTATCATAACTTTATTATTATCCAATAGCATCATTTGTGGAATACTAAGATGATTTGGACATTGGTTCGCATAGTGTCCAAACTCTTTGTTGATGAACCATTGTACATTTGAAACCTTTTTCTTACACTTGCAGTCACGTACTTGGTGTCCTTTTTCTCCACACTTATAACATACTCACATTCCCTTCAAGAATTTTCCAAGGTGATTCTTTCCATAGTTATAACATATGGGAAAATTCTTCTTTACCTTATTCCCTTTATCAGTCCTTCTCCCTACCATCCTTTTCTTCTCTAGCTTCCCTTCAAAGCCATAGGACTCCAATAATTATTTACTTATCTTATCTATACATGATACTATTTCTTCATATGATTATAATATGTGGGAGACTATTTCCCTTTTAAATTCTGGCTTAGGACCATAAAAGATATCATCCTTCTTACTCTTTGGATCATGTGTATTTCTAGAGTTTTCATTCCTTCTACTGGGTGCCATTTCTAAACAATGGCATACACTAGATTAGTTTATGAATAGAAATACCTAATCCCAAACTTGTAAAACATTTAACATAAATTAAATAGTTTATGGATGTAATCCATAATCATAAAAATGTTTTCTTTGAGGATGTATATACTCATAAACCCTTCATAATGGTTCGTAAAGAAAATAAGAATTATCTTAAGCATATCCCTCGGGAGTGTCGTAACCAAGATTGCAGCAAGGCTTGTTGTCGTGCACCAGTTCCCATTCGATTCTAGCTCAAAGTGGTGTTTTGGTTTTTACCCCTAGGTACATCTGTGCTTGATCCGCCTCTACCTACTCGTATCCAGACAGGGATGTATTGCTCAGAAAGCTCGCAAAATCTCTACAATACCAAAATTCTAGGAATTTCTTCTATACTAATCCTCAAATTCCATCTTAGATCTATGTGCTCTAATCAGAGATTATCTAAATCTAGCTTCCATGGTTTGTACTAAACTTCCTCTGATACCAACTGTAACACCCCGGCCCCAGTTACCCGAAGTCGGTGCATTATTACATAACATTGTCATGATCACAAAAGATCAAGTCTCAAAAGACAGATTAGTTTAGTATCCATGGAACACTATATACATTAATAAGTCTTACATTATATAATAAAGTGAAAAACTACAACAAAATAATATCTTCATATTCCCTCATACTATCATTGCAGCTCATTCATTAAATACTTATTCACGTCCTGGGAAAAATAAAACATTGAAAGGGGTGAGCTCAGATGCTCAGTAAGGATGACAATATAGCGGAAACATTCTTAAATGAACATAAACATTTAAGTAAATGCATAACTAAAACAAAAGCCTTTTAAACTTGTACTTCAACATAACATGGAAAAAATAAATTGAAATAATTCCATTTACATATTCACATGGATATTCTACTAGTCGAATAATCACATGCAATATCAATAACCACTTTCATAATGATGGAATGCATAATGCCAAACTTTAATTTCTGTGTCAAGGCCTCATGCCAAGACCTAAGGGATAACTGTAACCAAAACCCAACCCGGAGAGCCTCTGTAACCGGACTCCATCCCGGAGAGCCTCTGTAACCAGACTCCAACCCAGAGTGCCTCTAATAACTGGAAACTAACCCAGAGTGCCTCTAATAACCAAACACCAACCCGAAGTGCCTCTAATAACTGAACACCATCCCGGAGGGTCTGCTGTAACCGGACCCCAACCCGGAGGGCATACTTTTACCGGTCCCCAACTTGGAACATACTAGTCCAACACATTTATCATAAGAAGAGGATGAAATATAACATAATCATTTGTATTAAAACTAGCATACAAAATGTCAATACTTTCTCTATAAACCATGAATGGCATAAGAATAACACATCCACAGTCAAACATATCACAAAATCTTCAATACAATATGGAAGTTTTGTATCATAATAAATCAACTTCAAATAAGATTAAAATCCATCAAAGGATATTGACATAGATGAAATCAAAACTATTTGATAAATATCTCTATTTTGAAATCATTGAAAAGTCACACATTTATAAAGGAAGTAATTTAAAATAGATTTTTGAATCAAAGTGTCCCATACCCCTTGGAAACTTTTGAAAAGAATTATCATTTCAAAACATTCATGTTCATATAAATAAATCCTTAAAATCATTTTGATAACATGGACATTAATTAAAAATATTTATAAAGATAAATCATTAAAACGTTTAAAAGTCACATAATTGTAAACGAAAACATATACTATGAAAATATTATTATAAGCTTTTAAGGGAAGATTTGACGATTTTATAACGGCGGAAAATAGTTTCACCCGCCATATATGTTAAAAAGACATTCCTAACTTAATTTTGTCAAAAAGGTTAAAGAGGGCCTTGTCTGGAAAATGATGGAAAGATTCCTTTCAAACCATTTTATAAAAAGTCAAAAAAGGGTATAAATGACTTCAAACCATAGTATAGTAAACAGTAAAAATGTTTCGGAATACATTTTGAAGAAACATGGATGTGGATGATAATGAGGTCTTAGTAGATAATTACGTATAAACAGCCTCAGATAATGAAGAGAATGTGAAATAAACCCTTACCTTGTACTTTTCCTTGGTTGAGGGTAGGTTAACCTCTTGTATAGTAGTAAAGTAAGTGTTATTAAATTATACAAGAATCATATACATTAATATGAATTCAGATATGATCTTTTAACATTTCTTTGTTAATAATGTCCTTGTATTATCATCATTTCGGGTCTTAACTTACTAGTTTTCTTTTATATATTTTGTTACATAAGCTGTGTTTGTTATCGATAGGTTATATCTTATTCATATCCAAAATTATATCAAGTCCTTAAACATTATTTTTAATCATCAAATAAGAATTATAATTGCATGGATTCGTGGAGACGGTAGTCCGTACGTACGCACGAGCGACAATATCATTCTTTTGATATTAAAATAATATATAATTGGATGCTATATCGTATATACAGAATCATTATCATGTTATATTTATTATTTACATGAATTTCACATCATTATTATACCCATCCCAGTAATAATGTTTTGAATAACAATTACACCACGACGTGGAGACGGTAAGCCGTACGTACGCACGTATGGTGACATGTCATGGAAAGGATGGATAAAATACTGAATATCGTTGTACCATATTTATAATAACATCAAAGTATATATAATATACTGGATTAATTGTTTTATAATTGGAATAACAAAGAAATAATAAGTGTAAGAAGAAAGGAACTTGAAAGAGGGTGGTGAAAACATTACCTCTTCTTCAGGTTCTTCCTTTTGATTTGATCAAAAGGGATCCTTAGGTTGTCTTTCTGATCAGAATAAGGCCTATAGGATGAATTTAGGGAAGTTAAGAGAGTATATGGGAAGGTTTTGGTTGAACCAAAAGGCTTTTAATTTGTGAATTAGTGAGAAGGGGGAGTTCCCTTTTATAAGAGGGGTGAGGGGCACCTTTGGAAAAGCTGGAAATATTATTTTATAATAAATTCATATTCTGTTTATAATAGCTCCAAAGTGGATTTTTCAGTGTATAATGAGGGGGTGTGTCGAAATACTTTCAAACAATAGAATTTAGATAGATTTGGGTCATTATATTAACCATATATTTTAGTTTTAACTCTTAGTTAATTAGTTTGAC
Source organism: Viscum album (assembly GCA_963277665.1). Taxonomy (NCBI): domain Eukaryota; kingdom Viridiplantae; phylum Streptophyta; class Magnoliopsida; order Santalales; family Viscaceae; genus Viscum; species Viscum album. Next base: position 403,678,293 of record OY728129.1, on the reverse strand, counting down.
ATTTTCCATTTTAATTTAAATTTTTATATTATATTGTTAATAAACATATTATATACATCTAAGAGACCCCCAAGTGGTCCATTAATGACACACATACCATGATATAAGTCCTTTGGCCGAAATTTAGATTTTTAAGAATAGAATATCAATTAATAATATAATATTTGTTTTAAAAACTCATTTATGTCAATTTTGACACTATTAAATAATTGATTTTGTTAACGTCCTAAAAACATTATTAATTCAAACCAAATTCATTTAAGAAATCATAAAATGTTATATTAACCAATAAAATTCATGGATGTCATAAAAACTTTTAAATTATATTTATTTTGGCATTTATAATACCAATTATTTGATTCTTTTATTAATAAGGAAAATACTACATCATTATTGTATCACAAATAATATTAATTATAAAATGTCAAAAAATTATAAATAAACTTCCATTATGAAGGAAATATTTTTATCTTTCTAATTAATATTTATAGTCGAAAATCGATCATATATAACCCTATGTAAATATTTTTTTTCAAAAAGATATATACTTATGTCATTTTTGTTTATATTTTAACTTAATTAATATAAAGTGTCCTTATCACTTACAAGTGGATCCACGGGGTCCCAAAATCTACCCAAATATTACCATGTTTGTAAATGTATCAACCAATATGGATAGGATATGTTTTAGGTTAATTTATTATTATTATAATATTATTGTTTTACCCTTATTTACCATATTTACCCTTTAACCATGGTAAATAAAATATTTACCGAAGTAATTATTAAAAATGTCTAAAAAGAAAAGTTACCTATTTACACAATTTAGAAATACTGATTCCAAATATGGAATCCATTTTTCCAAATTAAAAACACATAAGTGGCAGAAATTAATTTAAAATTAATGCCCATTGTTAAAACAAAAAGTGTGTTTTTAAGAGATAATAATTATCCAAAGATTGACACTTGTTTATGTCCGTTTTAATTGTGAAATTATGTCCAATGAACAACATTGTATTAAATGGTCAAAATATATTCTAAATATACTTTAAAAACACTCAAATTAATAATTTATCACTATTAATTATTTTGATTAAAAGAGCTTCTTTTAATTAATATTTAGTAATTTTCACTATTCTTCAAAATATAAAAGTTTTCTCAAAAGTACCAAAATTTCACCCTAAGCTAATTTAGATATTCCAAATCCAAAAATGAAGTCAATTTTGAAAGATAAAATTTATAAAATTTCAAAAATTGGGTATTACTATTCATAACGGTTAGTTTTACTGGTTGTGGCATGTGTTAGAACTCGAAGTTGCGTACAACACACGCTACTGTATTATTCAAAGAGAAGCATACCTTGGAAGCTTGGGGTGTTACAAGAACAATGAAATATGGGTCATTGATGATCTTCATACCAAGTCAGCACATTTTCTTAGTATAAGAGAAGATCTACCACTTGAACATCTACTAAGACTATATATTAATGAAGTTGTGAGACTTCATGGAGTACCCCTATCGATTGTTTCTGATCGTGATCCCCATTTTACATCAAGATTCTTGAAGAGTCTTTAGAAGGCTTTGGATACTGAACTTCGTTTGAGCACTTCTTACCACCCTCAAATAGATGGAAAATCATAACAAACTTTTCAAACCTTAGAAGACATGTTGAGATCTTTCTCACTTGACTTTCAGGGTATGTGGGATAAATATTTACCTCTGGTAAAATTTTCCTAGAACAATAGCTTTCATTCAAGTATTCAGATGGAACCATATGAAGCGTTATACGGATCAAGATGTCACACACCAACCTGTTGGGATGACGTTGGTGAAAGGAAACTTGTAGGCCCAGAACTGGTGGAGGAAATGTTGGAAAATGTAAAGGTAATCGAAAACCATATCAAAGCAGCTCAAAGTAGACTGAAGAGCTATGCCGATAACCGAAGGAATGATTTGAAATTTCAGGTAGGAGATCATGTTTTCATGAAGGTATCTCCATGGAAGGGAGTTATATGTTTTGGTAAGAAAGGTAAACTAAGTCCCAGGTACATCGGACCTTTCGAAATTCTAGAAGGAATTGGTGTTGTAGCTTACCGTTTGGAAATGCCGCCATGTCTCTCCAAAGTTCACGATGTGTTCCGCGTATCACTATTGAGAAAATATATGCCTGACACAATGCATGTACTTACATATGATGAATTAGAACTGGAACCTGATCTGTCTTATTGTGAAGATCCCATCAGGATTCTTGATACAAGAGAACAAGTGCTGAGAAACCAGATGACTCGTCTGTTAAAGTTTTATGGAGAAACCATAAGATGGAAGAGGCAACGTGGGAACCCGATCAACTTATGATGAAGAATCACAATAGTCTTTTCATGCGGTAGTATTCTAGAAATTTCTAGGAAGAAATTATTTTAAGGATGGAAGAATGTAACACCACAAGCTTCCACGGTACACTTCTCTTTGAATAATGCAGTAGCGTGTGTTGTACACAACTTTGAGTTCTAACACACACCACAACAAATAAAACTAACCGTTATGAATAGTAATACCCACTTTTTGAACTTTTATGAATTTTAACTTTCAATATGGACTTCATTTCTGGATTCAGAATATCGAAATTAGCTTAGGGTGAATTTTTTGTATTTTTCTGAAAACATTCAATTTTTGATGAATAGTGAAAAAACACTAAGTTATAGTTTAAAACTGAATTTTTATTTAAATAATATTTTATTTTAATTAAATATAGTTAAGGTAAAAATAGATACATAATACCTATATAAGTTCAATGTAATTCATTGGACTTAGTTTAGAGTAATTTTAGATATATAAAAATTTTATGGAACTTTTCACCGTCTTTTACCCACCTCTTAGGAGAATTTGTAAATTCACATAAAAAATAATTTTAACGCTTCTATGAGTGGAATTTTGAAAATCCAAGAGACGCAGTTAATATCAACGATTAATATGTGGTTCAATAAGATTAAAATAATTTTTGGTGAATAGTAACTTTTTTACTTTTATTTACCTATGTTAAAAGTAAATAGGGTAATTAAGGGTAAACATGATATTAATATTACCCTAACACATTTCCTTATTCTATTGGAAAAGTGTATCTCGACCGAAAAAAACCTTAGGAATAAAATATTATCATTTAGGTCCACTTGGATTAGATTAGGACATTTATTATTATTTAATTCAAAGAAGAGTTAAAAGAGTTAAAATCAAAGTTTATTAACTAAAACATTTTTAATATAGGGTTATACAAAATATAAATTCAATTATAAATATTCATTAGAAATATAAAAAGATTTTGTACATAATTGTATTTTATTTATAATTTTTAAACATTAAATAATTTAATTTATTTATGACATAATGGTGATGCAGTAATTACCTAATTAATGAAATATTAAAATAATTGATTATATAAATACCCAAATAAATATAATTTGAGACTTTTTATGAATTACACTAATTTTATAGGTCAATATGATATGTTAGTATTGATTTAATTATGTTTGTTTGAAGTAATCATGTTGTGATGAATTTCACAAAAATCAAATACCAAATAGTGTCAAAATTGACATAAAAGAGTTTTTAAAACAAATATTATATTATTAATTGATATTGAATTCCTAAAAATCTAAGGGTCGTCCAAGAGACTTATATAATGATAGGTGTATAATTAATGGGCCACTTTGGGGATCTATTGTATGTATATAGTACGTTTATTAACTATATAATATAAAAATACACAGAGACATGGTAAATGTAAAACTATTTAACTAAGAGTTAAATATAAATGATAAGTTTAATATAGTGACACAAACCTGTCTAAAATCTATTGGTTGAATGTATTTCAAACCATACCCACCTTAAAATTTAAATATTACACTTTCGTGCCATTATAAACCGAAAATTAATTTATTATAAAATAATATTTCTAGCTTTTCCAAAGGTGCCCCTCACCCCTCTTATAAAAGGGCACTCTCCCTTCTCTCAAATTAATACCTTCAAAGCCTTTTGGCTCGGCCAAAACCGGCCCAAATATTCTCTCAACTTCACTCAATTCAACCTAGAGGCATTAGTTTGATCAGAAATCCAACCTAAGGATCCCTTTAAATCAAATCAAAATGGATAACCTGATTAAGAGGTAATGTTTTCACCACCCTCTTTCAAGTTCCTTTCTTCTTCAACTTCTTCTTCATTTGTTATTCCCATTATAAAATAATAACTCCAGTATCTTCTATATTCTGTCACGTTATTAGAAATATGGTACAATCTTATTCAGTATTCTATCCATCCTTTGAATGATATGTCACCATACGTGTGTACGTACGGCTTACCATCTCCACGTCGTGGTGTAATTGTTACTGAAAACATTATTTTTTTGATGGGTCTAGTAATGATGTGTAATTTATGTAAATAATAAATATAACATGATAATGATTCTGTATATATGATATACCATCCAATTATATATTATTTTAATATCAGAATAATGATATTGTCACTCGTGCGTACGTACGGATTACCGTCTACACGAACGCGATGAGATTCATTCCCCATCGAATCTATTCAAATCTAATTGTCATTTGATGATTAAAAAAAATGTCTAAGGACTTGATATCATTCTGTATTTGAATAATAAACAACATATCCATAACTAACACGACTTACGTAACAAAATATATAAAATAAAATGAGTAAGTTAACACCTGAAACGATGATAACACTAAGATATTATTAACAAATCAATGTTAAAAGATCATATATGATATCATATTAATGTATATGATTATTTTATAATTTAATAAAAATTATTTCACCATTATACAGGAGGTTAACCTACCCTCATCCAAGGAAATGTACAAGGTAGCGGTTTATTTCACAATCTCTTCATTATCCGAGGTTGTTTATACGTAATTATCTATTGGGACCTATTTATCATCCACATCCATGTTTCATAAATATGTATTTCAAATAATTCTTAGTATTTTACAGACTATGGGTTAAAGTCATTTATACACTTCTTTGACTTTTTATAAGAAGTTTATAAAGGAATCTTTCTGTTGTTTTCCAAACAACGTCATTTTTAACCTTAATGACAAAATTAAGGTAAGAATGTACTTTTTTAACTTATACGGAGGGTGTGCCTATTTTCCGTTGTTATAAAATCTTCTAAGCTTCCCTTACAAGATTATAAGAATATTTTCAAATTAAATGTTTTATTTTACAATTATTTGACTTTTAAATGATTCCAAGAAAGAGATATTTCCCTCAAATAGTTTTGATTTCATCTATGTCAACATCATTTGATAGATTTTAAGATTATTTGATGTTTTTTATTATGATACAAAACATCAATATTTTATTGAAGGTTATGTGATATGTTTGACTATGGATGTATTATTTTTTACCATTCATGGTTTATGGAGAATGTATTGACATTTTTTATGCTAGTTTTAATACGAATGTTTGTGTTATGTTTAAACCTGTTCATATGAGAAATGCATTGGACTTAATAAGTGACGAGTGGAGCCCGCTATAGCTCCTCGATGCATCAGTAGGTCTCATGAGACAAAATAGTGTCTTATCAAAAGGCCTTGAAAAAATCTTATTTGTAGTCTTGGCACGAGGCCTTGGCTACGTGGTTATGATAGTCTGGAATTATGCATTCCATCATTAAGAAAGTGTTTATTGATATTTCATGTGATTATTCAACTATTATAATATGCATGTGAATAAGTAAATGGAATTATTTCATTCTATTTCTGCCATTTTATGTTAAATTTCAAGTTTAAAAGGCTTTTGTTTTAGTTATACATTTCCTTAAATTTTTATACTTATTTATGAATGTTTCTGCTATATTGTTATCCTTACTGGGCATCTGAACTCACCCCTTTCTATGTTTTATTTTTCCCAGGATGTGAAAAAGTATTTTATGAATGACCTGCAGGGATATTATAAGGGGAAATGAGGGTGGAGATAATATTTTGTTGTAGTTTTGACTTTATGATGTAATGTAAACTTTATGAATGTATCTAGTGATTCCAAGGCTACTAAACTAATCGGCCTTTTGAGAATTAATCATTGTTTATTATGCCAATGTTATGTAATAATGCATCAACTCTGGGTAACTAGGGTCGGGGCATTACAAAAATCATATAGTAAATTCTAAAAAGAAAAATGTAGGAATAAGATGTGGGATTTGTGAAGATGGAATGGATTGGGTGTATAAGAGGTAATGGGGGTAATATAGCCTTTGTTTGACTGTTATAAAGGTTTATATAGTCGTTGGATATAAAACTGGTAAACAATTTATCAGTTTAGAATTATTAGTCTTTAATTAATATACATAGAGTTAGTTTATAAAGAAAATGTATATTTTCATTTTATATAATTTATTTTAAATAAAATAAATGAATTTTTAATATATTTACAGAATAATAATTCATTTTTTAAAATACCCATTATTTTTAAAACAAATTAAAATTAGATATTTTTTATAAATTTATTACCTTTATATAATTTTTTCAATAATATGGATAATTTAAATAAAAATAATAATAATAATTAAATAACATCCATGAAATAAAATCATAATGATATGGAATAATAATTTTATTATTCATGGACAATAAAAAATAATTTATTTAGAAAAAATATCTTTTTATATATATATGTTTTTATTTAAAATCTAAATTTCTCACATTTGGATTATTAAATGATGATAAGATCATTTAATTAAAAAATATATATATTTCAAAGAATACGTTTTGTATAATTTATTTTTCTCTAAATAGATTAGATAAATCATGAATAATGAATGGTTTTAATGATATTTATTGATAATATACAAAATCAAATAACATATAATTTTTAGAAAGTTTATTAAATTGAAGTTTTATACGAATAAATTCACTCTATTATTAAATATAATTTTTTTAATAAAAAATGCAAGTTATTTTTTCTTATATTAAAATTAATTTTTATCTCCATTAGAAATAGAATACAATGAAATTGATTTCAAAAGTGGGTTCATCATTTCTAAATTATAAGTATGACTCCAATTTCATTTTTATGTATAAAAATAAGTTACCAAGTTAAACGTTAGTTGCCTTGGTAAATGTCAAATGGTTATTTTCAAATAAGTTTTTTATTATTATGTATTTTTGTCTGAAATAAATAAATTGATCCATTTAAAATTAGGTATATAATGAAAATTTTAAATATATAAGAAAATATTAACACTTATTTAATAAGTAATTATATGAAATAAGAAATAGAATACATAATGTTTAAAAAGTCCTTTTTTATATGAATATTTTCATTCTCCATTGCATATGTTTTAAGTCAAATATTAATTATATTATATATAGATATTTAATTAGATTAACAGGAGCCAAAATTTTTAATAATTAAATATGATTTGGAAAAGAGGGGTCATCTTATATTTTTAATAAAAAAAATCATTATCATGGTAAATAATCAATCAATTTAAAAAGGTGTTAATATATTTAATTTATCATGGCACTGATTTTGAAAAATTAACATGACATATAGACATTTTAGAAGTTCTTTTTAGGTGTGTAAATCTATCGTAGAATCCCCACTAAAATATCCTCACCTAACTCCCCTGTGATTCAATATTTACTCTTCAACTTATAAAAGATTCCGAAGAAATGTCCCTCGTTTTAACATATAAAAGGACCTCTACTGTACCCCTTCCAAACAACATATATTTGAATTCCACTTGAATAAATTTCCATTTCTAATCTCCTAGATTCCTCTACCTTGTTTGGAAGCCTTTGGTCACAATATGGATGCCTAATTCCTTTATTCTGAGGGAATTCATTGTGAGATTGGGTGATTTCATCAAATTCAATAACATGTTCTTCTTATTTATTTTTAATTTAATTTAACACCTCCAATATTTTTATAATAAATTAAACACTCAAATTATTTTCTATTAAAATAACTACTCTTCTTTTAAAATTATATTATCCAAATCTAACACTACTTTGTTACTCATTGATTTGTTATAATACGTTCTCATTTGGGTTGGTTATACCACCGATAAGAACAATGTTATAATAATTATATCATGAATGATTAATAAAAATTAAATTATTGGAATATGATTTAATAATTATTAATTTAATATGTTTTCATAATTAGATATTGGAAATATTTCAAAATATATTCATTAATAATAAACAAATCTTTTATTGAATTAAGATTCACAAAAAGGAGATTTCAGCCACTCTTTACAAACCAACACCATAACATTCCTAAAAGAACAATTGGACATAAAAACTGTATAACACACACCTATTTGAAATCTGTAAATATTATAAATGTGATAAACACATTATAATGGATCTAGGTCCAAGAAATATTTAACAAATCTCCCATAAAACAAACTGTAAAATTAAAACTTGAATTTTAATTTCGAAAAAAATAATTAATCAAAGGATAATATGAAACTGTGAATTAATATTATAAATTAAAATAAATATAAAAATCTTCATTATATACATTAATAATAAACCTAAATTTATTATACATGATGGTACATTTCATCCCACCAAGAAGGAATCAAAATTAATGGTTTTCATCTCAATTTCCCTTTATTGAGACTTGTTAAATATTATACACTTTTTTCATTAACATAGTTTATATATAGCCAATTTTACATATTATATGAGGATTATATTAATATTCATGATATGTAAATTTCTATTTTACATTTTCTATTTTAATGTATTTTTATTTAAAAGATACTAAAGTCGTAGGGGTTTATTTCTAATATAACTTTCAAATCAAGATTGTATATTTATAAATTCCTATTTCGGATAATTCTAATTATTTATATCTTAAAACCAATATATTTTCTTATCATGTGGTTATTGTTTTATTTATATATTTAATTAAAATATCACCTACCTTTGGTTCACATTCTAACCAAAATGTTTTTTGTAAGTGGAGCTGACCATATCTCTCCTTTTTGATCAGGAACCTTTCTCATTCATGTCCATAGAATTTCATTCCATGAATATATGTCATTCTTATTTTGGAGTCTAAATATATCTTATATCTTATACACTTCATTTATTTCTTCAATTATTTTTAAAATTGTGTTTTATAACATTTACACCAATGCAGGTTTTCCACTACACTATGGAAATTTTTTGAAATGGAATTTCGTTTTACTTTTATCTATTTTGTGTCTTCTGATAAAAAGTTCCTAGATTGAAATTTATTTCAAAAAAATTTTAATTTATTTTTTATTGTTTAAACATAATAATAAATTTCTTCTTATCACCTTCTTAAAAATTATTTTTGAAAGTGACTCTTAAAATTTTCTTTTTTAAGAAAATGATAAAAATATTTTATTAAATTATTTTTTTTACTCTATATTAACAAAATATATATCTCATGAATATTAATGTTATTTATCATACCCTCTATTATTTTATGATATAATTACTCTTGTATATTTAATTTTTGAATCAAACAATATAACTCTTGTTGTCTTTTTATGAAACACTTTTTGAAAATGTTATAAACCAATATTATATCCTAGGGTTTTACATGATATGTTATTTTATAGTTTAATGTGTCACACAAATATATGTTTTATCATTACTAGATGTTTTTAGTCCAATATATCCATCAAATTTACTGGGTATCATTGTATATCTCATGAAATAATGATTTTGTGTGTAGATATGATTGTGGGTACCTTTGTCTACATGTTTGAGTGTGGATGTGATTATAGGTTTCTTTGTTTAAAAAATCGATATACGTGATTTTGGATAGATTGGTTCACAAGATTTTCAGGTACATAATTGTGTGTATATTTGTTCACGTTATTTTCTATTCATATGATTACATATATATTTGTTCACATTTTTTTGAGTGGAAATGATTTCAGATAGAATTTTTTGCAAGATTGTGCATGGAAAATATTACAGATAGCTTTGTTCTCAATATTTTGTGTGAACATGATTATGGGTGGTTTTGTTCATAGGTTTTCATATGGACATCATTTTTAGTAAAAAAATCACATTCGTTTTTGTATACTTGATTGTAGAAATATTTTTTCATGAGATTGATAATGGACATGATTACACATATATTATTTCCAAATTTTATGTGCGCACATTATTGTTAATAGATTTATTCACAATATTATATATGGAGATGATTGAAAATTGATTTTTTACATGTTTTGTGTCGACATTATTAAATATATTTTTTTTAACAAGATTTTTCATGTACATGATTACAGATATCTTTGTTAATATGTTTGTGTGTGGAAAAGATTATGAGTAGCTTTGTTAACAAGATTTTTTGTGGGATTGATTTATGATATCCTTTTTGACAATGTTACAATTGTCAAAACTAATTTTTATTGTATATTTTTAAATTATTCCATATATTGTTCCTACTATAATAACATTACTATTACATCTTTTTTTATACAAAATAATAAAGAGTTACCAAACAAGGATCCAAAGGATTAGTTTCTTGGGAAAATTAAGACCATAAATTAATTTACATAATAAAATAGAAACATTTATAAATTCCATATTATATGGATTTTCAGTGTCCCTCATGTTCTCCTTAGTACAATTTATCACCTAAAGATATACATCAAAGAAAGGGGTAAGAAAAAATCCCAATAAGAGGTATAATAACAAACACAAATCAATATAATAAGGGTGAGAATAATCATCACCATCATAAAATAATAATAGGATCATCATCATTATCATTATAGGATACTCTAGATAAAGGAATTAAATGTGGTAATGCATAAAAACTAAATATCATTTCTTAGTGTTCAAATACAACACATTATTGTGAACAAATATAGCATCATATTCACGCATAACATATGTGAATAATAATAACATAATCATTTTTTATAATAATATAAAAATATTTATCCATATTTCACATTATATCATGAGATAAATCACATTACCTAGTGTAGGATCGAAATAGTGATGTAGATGCTCAATATACAAGAGGGGGTGAATTGTATACTTTAAAAATTCCCTTGGAACCTTTAATGTTAGTTAAGAATAACTATGTTTTCCTTAAGAAAAGGAAAAGGCTATGTTTAACAAAGTTAAACTTACCAAATTCACAACACCTCTAACACCAAACAAAACTTGAAAAGAGAATCTGAAAGTAGGTTCCAGAAATATGGTTCCGGAAATTGAAACTTAACAAAAGATTACAGTATGAGATTCTACCTTAAAGCATATAGAATCTAAATGAAACAGAGTTCAAGTAATGAAGTATAATAAAGTTATACTTTCCATATAATACAAAATGCAGCGGAATATAAACAAGTAGTAGAACTACTAGTAACATGATATAAGTCTTTTAACCCAAAGAGAAGGGTATCCAACAACCTTGGATAAAGGTCCCTTGATTTATACTTTCAAGCAAGTCTGTCTTACCCACACCAGGGTAATCCCTCGATACGATGACCGGAGTCTCTATCTTGCTATCCCTGCAAGCCCTCAACTTTAAGGTAGTTGGAAACCTCTGTCTTCCTCAGCAAGGAAGCCCTCAAACTTCAAGGTAGTCGGCACCTCTGTCTTCCTATCCTCGGAAGTCCTTGAATGTAATCACCAACATTCGGAGTCGCACAAAACTTTGAGAGTTAATAAGAGCCTCTCTCTCTAGAAATCACTTCAAGCAGACTAGTCAGCCTTTCAGCAGTACTTCAACAACATCGAGCTCTTTCAAATGAGCTCCTATTTATAGGTAAGGTCGGCTCCTTCTCCAACGGTCATATTTTCTTTAAAGATCGGAGGGACCTGTACACATGTCACTTAGACAATGGTTAGTTTATAACAAAATAGACGACATCATTTTATAACAAAACATGTGTAACAGAATGTATGACATCGTTTTAGAATCTAACTCAAAAGTTCGGAATGAACGCTTCGGAGTGAGGGTTCGGAGTGTAATGAAAATAATAAAGGGTAGACAAATTATAGAAGTGTAAGAAAAATAAAAGTTCAGAGTCTTAACCAAAATATTTTTCGGAGTCTGAATTAATTCAGAGTGTATAAAACAAAGATAATCAGATTCTGTTTACTAGGTGAATTCAGAATGAGAATTCGGAATGAGAATTCGTCATTAGAATTTGTAATGAGAATTCTTCATCAGAATTTGTAATGAGAATTCTTCATCAGAATTCGAAATGGGAATTCATCATCAGAATTCGTAATAAGAATTCATTGTTGAACTTCATAAGGATTCATATCCTGTGTCTGGAGTAGAACTTAGTCAGAGTTCGTATCAGGAATTCGGAATGAAACTTTATTACAGTTCTCACTCTGGAATTCGGAGTGAAACTTCCTTACAATTCTTATCCAGAATTCGGATCCTAAAACAGAATACTTAATATCAAAGTTTCAAACAAATCCGAGAAAACAGAAATGAATCCGAATTTTATACTTAGGAAAAATATGAATGAAAATATGATAAGAATAATTTTTCTTATAAAAGCAATTTTCTTAATAAAAGCAATTTTCCTTAAGAAAGAAATTTTCTTAAAGAAAGCAATTTTCTTAAAGATAAGGTGTTTGTGATTTTCAAAACAAGAAGGAATAGAAAAGTCATAAGGAAAATCTTATTGACTCAATAATCTCCCCCTTTTTGGAAAGCACAAACATCCTTACGAAAAAGAAATTCTAAGAAGAAAGAAAAACATTAAGGCTTATCTCCCTTGGCTTTAAGGAAATTGATGAATACGACTAACTCCCCCTTAGGCTTTGAAACACTAAGGATCGTATTCTAGATTTCCGAAGTGACATTTCATTACGAAAAAGAAAGTATTCTTTATTGAAAAACTCCCCCTTAGATAGACTCTTATTAGAGTTATTTTTCCATTAAGGATCTTTTCCTTCTCCCCTTTAGATAAACTCTCATTGGAATTATTCTTTTTCTTAAGGATCTTTTCCTTCTCCCCTTTAGATAAACTCTCATTGGAGTTCTTCTTTTTCTTAAGGATCTTTTCCTTCTCCCCCTTTGTGATTTTCAAAAAGAAATCGAGGGAATGGAAAAAAATAACAAAGTACCTGAAAAATTAGTAATAACAACAAAGGAACTGAGAAGCACAATTTTCATTAGATTTGAAATGTCGGAAACAAAGAAAACTAGATACAACAAAAAGATCGGATTTAGTTATTTCGGATCTCTTTCCTTCGACATGAGCCCCTTAAGAATAGTCTTGATCTTCTTCAGGTCTTTATGATCTTCTTCAGCTTGCTTCTCTAAGACCACTATTCTTGCAGATTGAGATTCAATCTTTTCTTCCTGAGATTTCAGCTTTTCTTCTTGAGCCTTGATCTTTTCATCCTGAGCCTTCATCTTCTATTCAAACTCGATCCGATGATCCCTTTCAAACTTCCAGTTTTGAGAAATAGAATTCAGTTTCCCATTTAGATCTCTAACTTCTTGGATCCGGAAGTTCTTTTCATCTGTCAGCTTCTCTTCAAATGAAGAAGTCAGCTCATTTATCTTTCTATCCTCAGTCTCAAAGGAATCTTTAACATTGTCTTGAAACTCATCAAATAGCCTCATATCTTCCACAGTCTTCCTCGACAAGCTCGTCATTCTCTTGCAAGATCTTTTGTGGGCTTCATAGCCAACAAGAAATGATTTGAATTCGACTTCTATCTCAACATACATATCCATAACCTAGGATACGGAATCTGATTTCTGATTCAGAGCATGTTGAAGCATTTGGAATCGTGATTCTATGGTCGAGATGGTCGGAATGGAACAAAATAACTTCCTCAAAGATTGAACAACAAAGTCATGTCCCAATGAGGATGACTCTGAATCTGAAACATTACATGGATAATTTTCTTCCACAATAAGCTCCAACTTCCTTTTAGAAGAATCGCCAATTTCTCTTTTCTTGCTAGCCACTGATTTCGGAGTCTCAACAAGGAGTTTCTTTCCTTTGTTCTTTTTTGAAATTGATTCTTGATCAGGAGTTTTCTGCTCTACAGTAGACACTTGAATAATATCATCAACAACTTTTTGAAAAACATCTTCCTCATTCTTATCCTTCTCTGGAGTTACTAACTTAGAGGATTCAGCCTCTAATGTTCGGAGTGATAGGTGTTCCGAAGGCGACCCCTTATAATCATCTACCACTTTCAATAAGTCTCTTGTTTCTCCACTTCCTTCAGAAACTACTTCTTCCTCTCCCACTTGTTGAATCTGCTCAAGTTGCTCAACATGTTCAGTTGTAATCTCTTCCAGAAAATCAAGGTTTCTTCCTGGAATCTCAGGTAGAGATTCCAAGGAGAAAGATCTAGGAACTGGAATGCTTCCGGATACTATTTCATTAAATTTCAACAAATCTTGGACTGCCTCGGCTTCTGTCATCTTCTTCTTGAGCTTCTTTTCCTTTACTTGTTTTTCAAGCTCATCAGCAGTTCTCTCTTTCAACGCCTTAGCCTCTGCAGGGTCCAATATGAATTGCGGATCCCCTTCTTTCATTTTCTCTTTATCTTCTCTCCACTTCGCAACAACTTCATCAGGATAGGCTTTCTTCTTCTTTGGTTTGGGATGTGCGGTTTGAACTTTCGTAGCTTTAGGATCCTAAACTTTTGCTGCAACTTCTTTCAACTTTCTTTTCTTTACTGACTTGGATAATTCCGGTTCAGCAGCCTTCGGAGCCGCTTCTTCTTGATTAGGCAAATCGAAGAACTCACCAGTCTCCTTGTTGAAATCCACATCCATCCTCTTAACGGTATCATCACTGACCAACAAAATTTTACAAACCCTTGGCTTAGATCTGCAAGCTTCCTTGAAAGATTCAAGGCACCGAACTATCAACCTTGATAAAATTGATGGGTACATTACGATCTGGGCTCTGAGATTTCCTTTCTTAAGATTCTCAATGGTTATAAGAATGTGCCTCATGAAGTTTAATTTCCTTAGATTTATCAGGAAATCTAAGATATAGATCTCACTCTTCTTCGGTACGATAAGACCTTGCACCCACAACTCTAGAATCCAGAAGTTTGTAGGCAAACTAGCAATCTTCGGGGCCTTGTCATGAGCTAGTCCGAGAGTTTGTAAGGATTTTTCCTTGTCAAAGCTACCCTTAGATTCCGGAAAATTGTGAGATATGAACTCGGCTTCTCCTTCATAGGATAGCCCTACCAAGCTTGCTTCCTTGGTATAAGAAAGCTTGTAAGTCTTACCATAAGACTTAAAAGAAAATTTCTCCCTATTATCTTTCTGAAAGAAGGAAACTGTTTCATAGAACTCAATAAGTAAGTCCGTAAAAACATCATCTTGGTTTCCCTGTTTGGACACAACAATATCTTCACAGCCATTCAACTTAATGTTCTTCGAAATAAGAGAATCATAGTTATTGAAGAAATCTGGATGGACTAGCCTTTCTCTGTAAACTAACCATTGTGAAGTAGGTTTGGTGGATGACATCTCTTGAGATGCTAACTCTGCAGACATTCGGATCTGAAGTCCTCTGAGAAGTTCGGAACGGAGAAATATAAAGTTCATAGCGGCTTTAAAACTGAGAGGCAGAGATTCGGGACGCGAGAGCTTGAAATCGATGTGGGACGAGTATTTGGGTCCCCTTTATATAGGAAATGGAACGACGGTTCAACTTCCACATTTGATCTAACAGTTGGGATAAGCTGAGATCAGATCTGATGGTTGAAAAATTTGAATCCGATCTTTTTGAGGTTTTTATTAAAACAAAGAATTAAGAAAACTATAATCCGAAAACATAATACAAGAAAATGCCAGCAAGGGAAAAAATGACTACGAAAACTTGAGTAAGGAAATCATACCTTTCGGATTGTCTTAGGAGGATTATTCGTAATGGGTAATATAAAAATGACTACGAAAAAATCTTTTTTATGAAAAGACAGAGTTCGCAAAAACATTACTACAGAAAACAAACTCAGTATGGAAAACGAATTACGGAAATCTCAGTATGAAAAAAAAATTTAGTACAGAAACACATTCCAAGAATTTTTTTTAAAAAAACTTATAAAGAGATATTCAGTATGAAAGTTCTGTTATGAAAATACTAGTACGAAATTTTCCATTCCAGATGTTTTCAATACGAACACTTCCATTCCAGAAGTATTCTGTACGAAAATGTCCATTCTAGAAAAATTGTAGTTCCGGAAGTTCCATTCTGGAAATCTTCGTTCGGAAAATTTTGAAAACAAACTTTGAAAAAACGTAGTTATTCTATCAAACAAATGTACTCCCCCTATGAAAAGGAGTTTATTGCTGTAAGGAGACTTTTTCAATAGAAAGTTAATTACGAAAGATTACCTTATGGTTATCATTCTTAACTTCAGTTTAATATATTCAAATCTATCAGAAGGCAAAGATTTTGTGAAAATATCAGCAAGTTGATCTTGCGTTCTGATAAACTGAAGTATAATATCTCCTTTAAGTGTGTGATACCTAAGAAAGTGATGCCTAATATCTATGTGTTTTTCACGGGAGTGATGTGCAGGGTTCTTACTGAGGGAAATGGCACTTGTGTTATCACACAAAATTTGAGTTTTAGTAAAACTCAAGCCATAGTCTATGAGTGTGTGTTGCATCCACAACACTTGAGCACAACTTCCAGCTGCTACATATTTATCTTCAGTAGTGGAATGTGCAACAGAATGTTGCTTCTTGCAGGACCAAGATACTAACGAATCTCCTATGAAATGTCAAGTTCCGGATGTACTTTTTCTATCCACTCTACATCCACCAAAGTCAGTATCAGAAAATCTTTTTAGAACAAAATCATTTCCAGAAGTATAAAATAATCCTAGATCCATGGTTCCCTTAAGGTAGCAAAAAATTCTTTTTACTGCCTTTAAATGAGACTCCTTAGGATTGGATTGATATCTTTCACATAAGCATACTGAGAACATTAAGTCTGGTCGACTAGGTGTTAAGTATAGTAGACTTCATATCATACCTCTAAAAGATGTTTGATCTACTGGTTTCCCAGCTTCATCAAGATCTAAAAAATTTGAGGTACCACTGGGAGTACATATACTCTTAGTGTTGTCATAACCATAATTTTTAAGAAGATATTTAATATACTTATGTTGAGATATGTAGGTTCCTTATGGTTTTTGAGAAATTTGAAAACCAAGGAAAAATGTGAACTCACCCATCATACTCATTTCAAACTCAGATTTCATTAGACTTGCAAAGGAGTCAGTCAAAGATTGCTAAGTTGAACCAAATATAATGTCATCAACATAAATTTGACCAATCAAAACATTTTTCTTATCATTCGTTATAAAAAGGGTTGGATCTGAATTTCCCTTAACATAGTTATTTTGAATCAAAAATCCAGTGAGTCTATCATACCATGCTCGTGGGTCTTGTTTAAGACCATACAAAGCTTTGGTAAGTCTAAAAACATGATCCAGATGTTTTGTATCTTCAAAGCTATGAGGTTGTTCAACAAAAACTTCCTCTTGAACATAACCATTAAGAAAAGCACATTTCACATCCATTTGGAAAAGTTTGAAATTAAAGAATGCTGCAAAGGCAAGAAGAATACGGATAGATTCAAGTCTAGCTACTGGAGAATAGGTTTCTTCATAGTCTATTCCCTCTTGCTGATTATAGCCTTTAGCAACATGTCTAGCTTTATTTCTTACTATGACTCCATTTTCATCACATTTATTTCTGAAAACCCATTTTACTCCAATAACAGAAGTTTCCTTAGGTCTTTCAACCAAGGTCCAGACTTTATTCCTTTCGAATTCATTTAGTTCATCTTGCATGGCTTTGATCCAGTCATCATCACCTAAAGCTTCATCAGTGCTTTTTGGTTCTAATTGGGAAAGAAATGCTAGATGTTATACTTCA
Source organism: Viscum album (assembly GCA_963277665.1). NCBI lineage: Eukaryota > Viridiplantae > Streptophyta > Magnoliopsida > Santalales > Viscaceae > Viscum > Viscum album. The sequence continues at coordinate 403,660,365 of OY728129.1, read as the reverse complement.
TTTCTTAAGGAACTTCTAGTCCTTATAGGTTGATTTACATCACCAATGATACTATCACTGGGATGATTCTTAAGAAACACCTGATTTGGGTTTTGTAAAACCTGTTCATCAACATAGGGTAGAAAATCTTCTGGGGTAAATGTTTCAGAAGTATCTTCTTGAACAATTTCCATATCAGAAGGTTCTTCTATCAAAGGTTGATAATCAGTTTTTGAAAACACATCTGAAGATGTAGGCTGGGATGGTTTAAAAACAAAAGGATCTGACTCATCAAATTTTACATGTACTGTTTCTTCAACAGTGCAAGTATTTTTATTAAAAACCTTATAAGCCCTAGATGTTGTGGAATATCCTAAGAAAATCCCTTCATTAGATTTCGGTGTGAATTTATGTAAGTTATCTTTAGTATTCAATATGAATACTTTGAAACCAAAAACCTTGAAGTAGGATAGTCTTGGTTTTCTACCATTCCATAACTCATAAGGAGATTTATTAAGAAAAGTTCTAATTAAAACTCGATTTATAGTATAACAAGCAGTACTTACAGCTTCAGCCTAGAAATTTCTAGCTATATAATATTCACTCAACATGGTTCTAGTTATTTCTTGAAGAATTCTATTTCTTCTTTCAACTACACCATTCTGTTGAGGAGTTCTAGGGGCTGAAAAATTGTGATTAACACCTTTTTTACTACAAAAAGTTTCAAAATCAGAATTTTGAAATTCTCCTCCATGGTCACTATGAATAGTTTTCAATGGAAGGTTTTTCTCATTTTTAACTTGAGCTCTAAAACTTTTGAAATAAGAAAAATCTTTAGATTTTTTTGCTAGAAAATAGACCCAAGTAAACCTAGTGTAATCATCAACTAGAACAAACACATAGTATTTGCCTCCAATACTTCCAGTTTGTGTTGGACCAAAAAGATCCATGTGCACTAACTGTAATGCATTGGTTGTTGAGACTTCACCAATTGATTTAAAACTAGATTTGTGTTGCTTTCCATATTGACAAGGATCACAAAATTTAGAAGAGTCAAATCTAAGCTCTGGTAGATCCTTAACTACTTTCTTCTTAGATAGTTTACATAGGTTCCTAAGGTTACAATGTCCTAGTCTTTTATGCCATAACCAGGAATGATCTTCTATTGCACTAAGGCAAGGTAAATCTTGACTCCTGAGGTCTTCTAGGTTCAATGTGTAGACATTCTCTTGCCTATTGACTGAGAGAATAAATTCTTCCTTGGAATTGTGAACTAAGCATTTATCATTCCTAAAATTCACAAGGTAACCTTCATCACATAACTGACTTATGCTAATGAGGTTGTGCTTAAGACCCTTAACAAAAAGAACATTTGAAATCAAAGTTTTACCAAGAAAAACAATATTACCAATACCAACAATCTCTCCCTTAGCATTATCTCTGAAAGTTACCTTTCCTCCTTTCGTTTTGATAATATTTACAAAATAGATTTTTTACCAGTCATGTGCCGGGAACATCCACTATCCATGTACCATGTATTGTTGCTGGTACTCTCTTTGTTTTCCTGAAATCAAGAAGAAAATTAGATTTTCGGAATCCAAACTTGTTTGGATCCGAGATTTCCAGACAATAAAAATTTAGGTACCCATATCTTCTTAGAAAAGTAAGATTTGTGAAATCCTAGAGATTGGGTTTTGTTTAAGGAACAATTCTTTGCCCAGTGACCACCACATTGACACTTGGTACAAAATGGGGCACTTTGAGAAACAAAATAATTGTTACTGAAAATTGGTTTTGCATGGGTATAACTAAATCCGGATTTATTTCTTAAAGGTCGTATTTGAGAATACATTTTATCAAAATTTTCCTTACCATGGGTAATTTTTGATAAACACTTCTTTAAGGAAAAAATTTCAGACTTGAGTTTTACAACCATGTTTTTATCCTCAAAATCATTAGTTTTAGAACTAGAGTTAGGCTCGAAAACATTTTTCCTAGAAATTACTTTTTCTATTTCTGTAAAAGTTTGTTCTTCTCAGAACTTACTTCCTCAAGATTTTTTGAAATACTTTCAAAATCAGCATTTTTCTTATCAAGATCTTTAGAAAGATCTGATATTTCTTTTGTAAGATTAGAATTCCTAGAGTTTGCCTTGTCAAGTTTCTTATTGAGTTTGGAATTCTCAATCTCAAGAAGTTCAGCAAACCTAGAGACTTCTTCATATGTAGGTAAAGTATTTTCATCATCAGAATAAAATTCTTCATCAGAAGAGTTATAATACTTACTATCATTAGAATTTTAAGAAACATTTGTCAATGATTCATCATTTCGTACCTTATCCATAAAACAATGATTATCAATAGGTAATCTGGCTATAAGACCAAGATTCTTCTGTCCTGAAGATTCATAATCAGAAGATTCATCTGAAGAGTCACCACCACTGGCACTCCAGGTGTCATTAGCTTTCAAAACATTCTTAGCTTTGGCTTTATAATACTTCTTTCTGTTCCTGTCTGAATGCCTTTCTTTTCTTTCTTTCTTTTTGAGCATAGGGCAATCTGGTCTAATATGTCCAGCTCTTTTGCATTCATAAAAAGTAACTTCTCCATCTTTCTTATCTTTCCTGTCCTTTTTCTTATACTTAGATTGGAAATTTCTCTGCCCAGCTATCTTGTTCATCCTTCGATCAAGAATTGCTAATTCAATTTCTGAGACTTCACTCTCACTAGATTCGGATTGGAAAATAACTTTCTTAGACTTGGATCTGGTTACTCTCTCAGGAGTCTTAGCTTTCATCTGATTTGAAGTTGTAGTAAAAGCAACAGTACCATTTCCATTCTTATTCTTGTATTATCAGCATCTCTCTTCATTCTTATCTCATGTTTTAGAAGAGTTCCAAATAATTCATCAAGAGTAATTTGAGTGACCTTCCTGTTCTCATCTATAGCTGTTCTCTTGGACTCCCACTCATTGGGCATAATATCAATTATTTTATCCACAAGAGCTTCATCATCTAAACCTTTCTCTCCCATAGATTGTAGACTGTTGACTATAGTCATAAATCTCTGTTGAACATTACAGATAGGTTCTCCATAAGGAAAATTGAAGCCATGATATTCAACTCTAAGCATAGCTCTTCTAGTCTAAATCACTTTAGAAGTCCCAAAGTGTGTAACCTCTAACTTCTTCCAGATACAGTTAACTACTTCACATGAAGAAATTTGGCTATATATATTTCTGGTCATTGAACAAAGTAGATTATTGCGTACCTTATAATTAAGTTGATATTCTTGTTTTTCCTGGTTAGTAAAAGTTCTAACTTCCTTGTCAGGAATTTTATAATCACCAGTAAGGATAACAAAGTTATCCACTCCAGTACTGATAACAAAAGTCTTCATGCGATCTCTCCAGTATTCATAATCATTACCATCAAATATTGGTGGTCTTTTAGGATTCAGATTATCAATTGAACCAACATTGACTCCTGCCATACTAGAAACCTTGGATACAAAAACTTGTTAGTAGACAAAAGTTTTTTAATAACAAAGTTCGGAATGAGGAAGTTCATAATGGGAAATTTCCGGAATGGGAAAATTCGGAATGACAAAGTCAGAAAGAAAAACTTATTTGTAAGTATAAGTATTTCAGAAACATTCCTCTGATACCAATTGTAGGATCGAAATAGTGATGTAGATGCTCAATATACAAGAGGGGGTGAATTTTATACTTTAAAAATTCTTTTGGAACCTTTAAAGTTAGTTAAGAATAACTATGTTTCCTTAAGAAAAGGAAAAGGCTAAGTTTAACAATGTTAAACATACCAAATTCACAACACCTCTAACACCAAACAAAACTTGAAAAGAGATTCTGAAAGTAGGTTCCGGAAATATGGTTCCGAAAATTAAAACTTAACAAAAGATTACAATATGAGATTCTACCTTAAAGCTTATAGAATCTAAATGAAACAGAGTACAAGTAAGGAAGTATAAGAAAGTTATACTTTCCTTATAATACAAAATGCAGTGGAATATAAACAAGTAGTATAACTACTAGTAACAAGATATAAGTCTTTTAACCCAAAGAGAAGGGTATCCAACAACCTTGGATAAAGGTCCCCTGATTTATACTTTCAAGCAAGTTTGTCTTACCCACATCAGGGTAAGCCCTCGATACAAAGATCGGACTCTCTGTCTTGCTATCCCCACAAGCCCTCAACTTTAAGGTAGTTGGAATCCTCTGTCTTCCTCAGCAAAGAAGCCCTCGAACTTCAAGGTAGTCAGCACCTCTGTCTTCCTATCCCCGGAAGTCCTCGAATGTAATCACCAACATTCGGAGTCGCACGAAGCTTTGAGAGTTAGTAAGATCCTCTCTCTCTAGAAATCACTTCAAGTAGATCAGTCAGCCTTTTAGCAGTACTTCAACAATGTTGAGCTCTTTCAAATGAGCTCCTATTTATAGGTAAGGTCGGCTCCTTCTCCAATAGTCATATTTTCCTTAAAGATCGGAGGGACCTGTACACGTGTCACTTAGACGATGGTTAGTTTATAACAAAATAGACGACATCGTTTTATAACAATACAAGGGTAACAGAATGTATGACATCGTTTTAAAAACTAACTCAAATGTTCGGAATGAATGCTTCGGAGTGAGGGTTTGGAGTGTAATAAAAATAATAAAGAGTAGAAAAATTATAGATGTGTAAGAAAAATAAAAGTTCGGAGTCTTAACCAAAATATTTTTCAGAGTCTGAATTAATTCAGAGTGTATAAAACAAAGATAATCAGATTCTGTTTACTAGGTGAATTCAGAATGAGAATTCAGAATGAGAATTCGTCATCAGAATTCGTAATGACAATTCTTCATCAGAATTCGTAATGAGAATTCTTCATCAGAATTCAGAATGAGAATTCGTCATCAGAATTCGTAATAAGAATTCGTTGTCGAACTTCATAAGGATTCATATCCTGAGTCTGGAGTAGAACTTAATCAGAGTTCGTATCCGGAATTCGGAATGAAACTTTATTACAGTTCTCACTCTGGAATTTGGAGTGAAACTTCCTTACAGTTCTTATCCAGAATTCGGATCCTAAAACAGAATACTTAATATCAAAGTTTCAAACAAATCCGAGAAAATAGAAATGAATCCGAATTTTATACTTAGGAAAAATATGAATGAAAATATTATAAGAATAATTTTTCTTATAAAACCAATTTTCCTTATAAAATCAATTTTCCTTATAAAAGAAATTTTCCTTATAAAAGCAATTTTCCTTATAAAATAAATTTTCCTTAAGAAAGAAATTTTCTTAAAGAAAGCAATTTTCTTAAAGATAAGGTGTTTTTGATTTTCAAAACAAGAAGGAATGGAAAAGTCATAAGGAAAACCTTATTGACTCAACACCTAGTGCATTGGGGTGATATATAATTTTGGGTGCACCTGTCATATCATAACATTTCCATAATCATGCATGCCACATAAAATTTACATCAAATCTAGGAAGTAACCAATGAAAAGGAATGGGTTTTAAAAGGATTTCATCAATAATTTATAAAAATTGGGTTACCAAATGAAAAAGGTATAAACATACTTGATATAGGAATCATCAATCTTGAGTGAAGAAGAAACAATATCAAGAGAAGAAAAATATAGGTTTTTATAAAGATGATTTCTTTTAGAAAATCATTGTGTTTGTTATAAACTCAAGTATAAAACATGTATATCCCAAAAAAGAGAGGTGTAGAAAAACTAAAATGAATTTATGTAACATTAAATTAATATACATACCAAAATTGGTGTGAAAGAGGGAAACCCCAAGGAAATGGAGTTGGGTTTGAGAATACCCTTATCTTCTGTTTGAATGCATTCTTCAATTTAATATAATAGATAATAAAATTAGATTCATTAATTAGTAAAAAACATATTATACATGTTTTTGATTTATTATAATTTTATTTATTTCATTTATGTCCTTTTAAATGAGTTAAATAGTTTAATTTCATCATTCTAGAAGTTTTCTTTTTCTTTGTTTTCATGATCGGTTCACTTGTATACAAGTATAGAAGTTCATGTAAAATGCATATAGTTCTAAAGAATTTAAATTACTGTTATTAATGAGCATAAAAAAGTATAAATGTTCTTATATATAATTTTTTGTATTTTTTTTTAATTATTAATTCAATAAAACATTAATGAAAATGATTTAATATATTTTGGTTGTTTTTATGGCCATCCCGAACTTATATAATTGTATTTAATATCATGTTTATATATTTGTTTCAGAGCATTATATAACTTATAATAAATATAATAAAATCTTATTTAACCATAATAATGGTATTATGACTATCATTTAAGGCGGTAATGGGAAATGAATACGCATCATCCACGATGGCGGTAAATCGACACATGGCAGACAATGACTTCCTTTTTAAGATAAAAGGAAGAGGTAAGATATTTTTTGATTTATTTGTTGAGAAATGTATTGTTTTCAAACAATTCAAAATAATGTTTTTTAAAGGGGGAGATTATTTTAAATAATACTCTGTCTCTTTATGATGATTTTGATGCTCACAAATACCCTTAATTATTTACTAATTATTTCGTTGAGTATTTTGCAGGAATTTATTTTATTTATTTATTTCATACAACGAGATTTCATACTTCATTTATTCCGAGATCAATTTTAGCGTGTTCTGGAATCACTGTAGCGCAAGATCAATTTTAGCGTGTTCTGGAATCACTGTAGCGCGAGATCAATTTTAGCGCGTACTGGAATCACTGTTCATACCCTACGTTGATGAACGTAACGTATGGATGAAAAGTTTACCTTTTATGTTATTTTGAAACATATGGTTAATGAACCTTACGTTGTTGAAAATTATTGAAGAAGAACATTACGTTTGGAAGGAACCTTACGTTTTCGTTGTTGGACAAGTATGGAAGAGAAACCGTACGTTAGTTTTCAGTGTTGAGTTTGTTTCTCAAAAGTATGGATCATCAACCTTACTTTTATAATCAACCGTACGTTCTTTGGAGAGTTGAAGCAAGACAAAGTATGGATGATCAACCCTACGTTTGAATGCTGAAGAGAAAGTATGTATGTTCAACCTTACGTTTGTGAACCTTACGTTTGTGAACCTTACGTTTGTGAACCCTACATTTGGAGCCACGTCATCAACCCTACGTTTGGCGTCGGGATATTTTTGACAGACGATGTTTCCTTTTGCATTGGTCAAACAAGCGGTTTATTAAGCGGATTTCGAGCCGATTCTTAAGTACGACTTTGACTGAATCAAAGACGATTTACAACGGATTAATGATTGATTTAAACGGAGCTTTTTTGTGCCGATTCTTCAGGGGAGTTACAACGGCTCTGTTATTTCATTTAATATCGCGAATCTAAAGGAGATTTTTATGGATCTATTTATGCGGAAGAATTTCTCATATTTGAATATATATGTTCTATCTTGGAAACTTCGGATTATATATATATACACAGAAAAGTGTGTGAAAGATATAGATTGATCTTTTAACGAGCAAGAAACAGAGACTGTGAAAAGGCGTTCTTTTCTGGTGATCGAGAAGAAGTGTAAAACCTTTATTACCGAAGGAAGATCTTGATAGCAGATTCACGTGTTCTACATCGACTATCTGTTGTGAATCTACTGCTGCTGAAGTTGTGAAGTTTCTGGTAATATCTATTGCAACTGGATCGACTCAGAACTGTTTTGATTACAGATCTTTATTTTCTGAAGACAACGATCTATCTACTGTCAATTGCTTTCTGTTGCAATTGTGAAGAACAACTGGAGAAGTGTTTTCTTTATCGAAACCCTTTTTATTTTTGAGTGATCAGCTTCTCGTTCTAAGCTGTGTGGGTTCGTGTTTGAACCAGGAAGGCTGTGTTTGCCTGAAACTTGTAAAGGTGTCAACTGCCTGTACTCAGTTGTGAACAGGTCTGTGGAAACGAGGACCAGATAGTGAAAATCGCCAAGCTCGTGGATTTGAGCGTTGGTGGAGTGGACTAGGGGCCTTCTGTTCCCCGAACCACTATACATCCGTGTGTTCATGCTTTTACTTTTTCCGCTGCATATTTAATCGAGCAAAAGCATAGTGGACAGAATTTGTCTAAATTGAAGAGATTATAATATTTTTGAAAAGACACAATTCACCCCCCCACCTCTTGTGTGTAATCCGTAGATTCAGATCCAACAATTGGTATCAGATGAGGAGCTTCTTATTTTTAAAGTCTTATCAAGCTAGAAGTATTTAAAGATTATACATAGTGTATCATGGCTGATATGAGAGAGGGAATGTCAATGGTCAGATCACCTTACTTTAATGGAGATAATTATGGCTGCTGGAAATCACGTATGATTATTTATCTGAAAAATCTTGGTTACAAAGTCTATTCAAAGATTCTGACTCCCTATGAAATTCTTGAAAATCCCGATACATGGAGTGATGCTACAGAGGCTGAGTATGACATAAATTCAAAAGCTATGAATGCAATCATCTGTGGTCTAGGACCAGATGAATTTAACAGAGTATCTCAATGCCCGACTGCATATGAAATGTGGCAAACAATAGCTGTTGCTTATGAAGGAACAGATAATGTAAGACAGATGAGATATGCAACTGCTAAGTTAAAATTTGATACTTTCAGAATGATTGAAGGAGAGAGCATCACTCAGATGAATGGAAGATTGACAGAAATTGTCAATAATATAACAGCTCTAGGAGAACCAATCAAGCAGGCTGACCAAGCGTTGAAGGTACTGAGAGTACTTCCTACTCGATGGAATGGAATCTCTGCAGCAATCAGACAATCAACTTCTGTTAAAGATCTAACTATGAGAGAACTGATTGGTACATTGATGATGTACGAAGCTGAAATGCAAGATGAGGTAAATGAGCATAAAGTCTACATAAAAAGGGAAAATACTGCTTTGAAAGTGACTTCTCAAAAAAAGGATAGAAAGATGAAGAACAGAGAAGTAAGTGCTAAATCAGAAAGCTCTGATTCCTCAAATTCGGATGAAGAACTGGCTCAGCTAGCCAGAAAATTCAGAAAGTTCTATAGTAAGAAGAAAGACTTCAAGAAATCCTTCAAAAAGGATAGCAAGGAAGTGAGATGTTATGAATGCAAAAAGATGGGACATATCAGACCGGATTGCCCAAAATTGAAAGATGAAAAGAAGAAGAAATTCTTCAAAAGAGATGATTACGAGCAGAAAGACAAGAAAGCTATGAAAGCTACTTGGAGTGTTTCTGAAGACTCAAGTAATTCTTCTGAATCAAGATCAGAGAAGGAGGAAGCCAATTTAAAAGCAAATATGTGTTTCATGGCTGAAACTGATGAGGTACACTCATACTACTCCTCTGACTCAAACAATGAATCAAACTCTGAAACAAGATTCTCAAATAAAAAACTTGCAGCTTACTGCAATATGCTTGAAGAAAGGTATGACTCATTATTTAAAAAATATAAATCTATAAAGAACTTGCATAAAGCTATTTCAGATGAGAGAAATACTTTGCTAAAACAACATAAGGAATTAATTGACAAATACAACTCTGCTGACTCAAATAAAATTAATTTTGAATCAAAAATAAAAACTCTACAGGATGAAGTAGAATCTTATAAAAAGGCTGCTTTAGTTTTTATGAAAGGAGAAAATGTCTTAAATGAGATACTTGGAAAAACTGTAATTAAAAAGGAAAGGTTTGGAATTGGAAGTAAAGGAGAAAAACCTAAGTTATACAAAAATTATTTTGTTCCTAGCACTAAACAGGTTATTTGTAACTACTGTGGAACAAAAGGTCATATAGCTAAAAACTGTTTTCTAAGAAAAACTCAAATATGTGGAATTAAGAAAGCTTATATTTCCAATGATCTATATGATTCAATCAATTTTAAGAAAACAAAGCAAATCTGGATACCCAGATCACTGCTTGCTAACACTCCTGGACCCAACAAAATATGGGTACCAAAGCAATTTGTTTAAATGTCTTTGCAGGTAGCAGGTCACCAAAGAAAGAAAGAAATATGGTATATGGACAGTGGCTGCTCAAGACACATGAGTGGAACTTCAGCTAATTTCTCTTCTCTTACTCGAAAGGAAGGAGGACTTGTCACCTTTGGTGACAATGCCAAAGGAAAGATTATTGGTATTGGAACAGTTGGAGATCCAGAGACAGTCTCAATCAACAAAGTACTTTATGTACAAGGGTTAAAACACAATCTGATAAGTATCTCTCAACTCGGTGATGATGGATACACTGTTGATTTTACTAACAATAGTTGTACTGTTTCTAAATATAAACTGTTTAAGTTTAGAGCACCCAGAACTGATAATGTTTATACTTTGGATTTGTATTCCTTGTGTAAACAACAAGTAAACTGCTTAACTGCTAATATAAGTGAATCATGGATCTGGCATTGAAGACTTGGTCATTGCAATATATATGCTTTACATAAATTATCTAAGAAACATCTAGTTTCTGATTTTCCTAGTCTCAAATTTGAAAATGACAGATTCTGTGATGCATGTCAGCTTGGCAAGCAACACAAATCATCATTAAAATCTGTTAATAAAGTTGCTACAACTAAGCCTCTAGAACTTATCCATATGGATTTGTTTGGACCTTCAAGAGTAGCAAGTTTAGCTGGTAAATTGTATGTTTATGTATTAGTTGATGATTATTCTAGATTTACTTGGATTTTCTTTTTGAAATATAAAAGTGAAGCTTTTAGTTTATTTGAAGGTTTTTGTAAATCTATTCAAAATGAAAAAGGTTTTAATATAATCTCATTGAGAAGTGATCATGGTGGAGAATTTGAGAACCAGGAATTTAATTCCTTTTTCTCAAACATGGGTATTAAACACACCTTCTCTGCTCCAAGAACACCTCAACAAAATGGGATTGTAGAAAGAAGAAATAGAACTATTCAATAAATGGCTAGAACTATGTTAAATGAATATAGCCTACCTATATATTTCTGGGCAGAAGCTGTTAATACAGCTTGTTATATAATGAATAGAATTTTAATAAGACCTATTTTGAAAAAGACACCCTATGAACTATGGAATAACAGAAAACCTAAAGTAAATTACTTTAAAGTTTTTGGATGCAAGGTTTACATCTTGAATACCAAAGATAATCTTGGTAAATTTGATCCAAAATCTGATAAAGGTATTTTCTTAGGATATTCTGCAACCTCCAAAGCTTATAGAGTCTATAATAAAAAGTCAAGGATTGCTAAAGAATCAGTTCATGTGAAATTTGATGAATCTGATCCTTTTGAGAAAAGGATAGAACAAATAGATGAACCTCATTCTAATGAAAACATGAGACCTGAGAATTTAAAGAATGATTTTGAAAATGATATAAAAGAAATTCAGTCCAGTTCAGAAGAACATGATACTGAAGAACCTTTGAATGTAATGCCTAGACAGTCTAGAACCTTAAAGAATCACCCTTTAGAATCTGTGATAGGTGACTTAGAGACTGGTATTCAAACAAGAAGAAACTTTGGAAACATAGTTGAATTCTCTGCTTTCCTATCCCAACAAGAACCTAAGACCATAGAAGAAGCCTTAGATGATGAGAGCTGGGTAATAGCAATGCAGGATGAATTGAACCAGTTCAATAGAAATAAGGTTTGGGAATTAGTTGAAAGACCACATGATTATCCAGTAATAGGAACTAAATGGGTCTTTAGGAATAAACAGGATGATCAAGGGATAATAACTAGAAATAAAGCAAGATTAGTAGCTAAAGGATATAATCAAGAAGAAGGAATAGATTATGATGAGACCTTTGCACCTGTAGCCAGGTTAGAAGCCATTAGAATTCTTTTAGCCTATGCATCTTATATGAATTTTAAATTATTTCAGATGGATGTTAAATCTACCTTTTTAAATGGTTATTTAATGGAGGAAGTTTATGTTGAGCAACCTCCTGGTTTTGAAAATTCTCAAAAACCAGATTCTGTTTTCAAACTTACTAAAGCTCTTTATGGCCTTAAACAAGCACCTAGAGCTTGGTATGAAAGACTAAGTTCTTTTCTTTTGAAAAATGATTTTACTGTTGGACTAGCAGATCCAACACACTTTAAGAAAACTATGAAAAATAATGTTTTGTTGGTTCAAATTTATGTTGATGATGTAATTTTTGGATCGACCAATAAAATTCTTTGTCATGAATTTTCAGAATTAATGAAAAAATAATTTGAAATGAGTATGATGGGAGAATTAAATTTCTTTTTGGGTCTTCAAATATTTCAAAAAGATTTTGGAAATGTTTTAAATCAATGCAAATACATTACTGATTTACTTAAGAAATTTGGACTTGAAAACAGCAAGACATTTACAACTCCTATGTGTACTAATATAAAACTTGATTTGGATGAAACTGGAAAATCAGTGGACAACAAGTTATATAGAGGTATGATTGGTAGTTTGTTATATCTTACTGCTAGTAGACCAGATATAATGTATTCAGTATGTCTTTGTGCTCGATTTCAATCAAATCCCAAAGAATCCCACTTAACTGCTGTTAAAAGAATTTTTAGATATTTAAAAGGTACTATTTATCAATCTCTGCTTTATCCAAAAACCTCTGATTTTAATTTAATTTCATATTCAGATGCTGACTTTGGAAGCTGTAGATTAGATAGGAAGAGTACTTCAGGAACATGTCACTTTTTAGGAAAGTCTTTAGTATCATGGTCTAGTAAGAAACAACACTCATTTGCCCTGTCAACAGCCGAGGCAGAATATGTGTCTGCAGGTAGTTGCTGTGCACAGGTGTTGTGGATGAAAAACACTCTTATGGACTTTGGATTAAATTTCAATAATACACCTATTTTATGTGATAATACTAGTGCAATTAATATCTCAAAAAATCCTATTAGTCATTCTAGAACTAAACACATTGATATAAGACATCACTTTTTAAGAGATCATGTGTTTAAAAAGGATATATTTTTAGAATTTGTAAATACAGAAAATCAATTAGCAGATATTTTTACTAAACCACTTCCCACGGCAAGGTTTGAATTTATTAAGGGGGAGTTAGGTTTATTTAATTTTAAATAGTTTTTTTTTAAATCTTATTCTGTTTTCGAATTCTGCTTAATTTTTGTTTCCCGCTATAAAGTAATTTTATTTTGTTTTAAATAAAAGTAATGATTAGTGATTACACGGGAATCAAGGCTGTAAGAACCGTTTCACCTTCTAAACTGTTTCACCTTTTTTCGGAAACCCTTTCGAAAACCTAAAACCGCACATCTGCTCCAAAACCCTTTTCTGAGTCATCAAACCCTAAACTTTCGAACCTTCAGAAATCGTTGTTGAAGTGGCAAAGACTAAGCGTCCAGATGAAGCTGAGAGCAGTGCTGCAAAGAAACCTAAAGTAGTTGGTCAGAAAATACTGCAAGGTAAAGTCATCGATTTAGAATGGCTGTTTGAAACTAATTTACTGTTGAAGCAAGCGTTGTCGTTTCAAAGCCTTGAGCAAGCTTTTAATAGTGAAAATTCTGAGTTTCTTTATGAGGCAGAAATGAGACATTTCTTTAGAACTGTTCAGTTTAGCCTTGGAGATACGGAGGATAGTTTATTGGCTCAAATAGAGGATAAGGACTTTTCCATATCATCTGTAGAGATAAGTCAAATTCTTAACTGCCCTCATGAAGGAGTTTTTCATTTCTATTTACGGAATATTGGAGATTCTGTACATAAGTCTGAAGACATTATGTCTTTTCTGTTTGGAACCAGAGTGATAAAGAAAATTTTTATTAAAGATTTGGAGCCCGATCAGAAAATCTTGGTAAAATTTGTTCAGACTGGTTTAGCACCAAGGATGGATGAGATGGAGAAAATCCTATACCCTGACATGTACATAATGTATCTTCTGATGTGTGATATTAAGTTTAATTTTCCTCGGTTTATGATAAGATATCTGAGATACTGCTGTCAGAGTGAAGCAAGAATGACCTTTTTCCCTTATGGAAGGTTAATTTCTTTGTTTTTGCATAAAAGAGGAATGATCAGATTGGTAGATGCTGGGGTGAAATGTCACCACAGTAATGTTTTTAATGCTGTAACTTTAAGGAAAGTAGGATACTTCTGGAGCACAATTAAAGGAAAACTCTTACCTGTTGGAGCTGAGGATGACTCGGAGAGTGCTCAGGCTCAACCGGCTAAGTCCAAGGAGGGACAAGCAGAATCAAGAGTTAGTACAGTGGCAAGGAGAATTCGTTTTGAGATGGAGGAAGTTGAGGAAAAGAGAAGTCAAGAAGGACTTCAATCTAAAAGGAAGAGGTCAATTGATGAAGAAATTATCTCTCCTGCCTTGAAATCCTCTGAACCGGTAATTTCTTATTCATTTGTGAGAGAAGCTGTTGTGGAGAAGACTGCACCGATAGAGGAACCAGCAGCTCAACCGGAAATCCAAAAAGAACCTCAATCTGCTGCTGTGGCTGTTGAAAATGTAATACAACAAGAACAACCTATGGAGGCAGTGCCTGGTGAAGAAGTGGCCCGACCTCAAGATTTACATGAAAATATTGTTCTTGACCAATCAGTAGAAGTCAGAGAGACTACTGTTCGTGATGAACATACTTCTGAAGCTAATACAGAGGTACTTCAGGAAGATTTTTCAGTGGAAGAGTTTCAAGCTTCAAAAGCTAGTTCAGTGGATCAACCTTGTCAGGACAAGGACAAAGAACAGTCAGATGCAGATTCTTTACCACTTTCCCTGCCTCATCAACCTATTTCTGGACATGAGAATAGAGCACAGGGTGCCCCTGATTCGAGAAAAGAAGAAGTTGTTGAGCTGTACAAGCGTATCTCTCAGTTAGAATCTGAGAATGTTAGTCTCAGAAATTCTCTGAACTTAGAGCAGTTAATGTTTCAGAAGCTGAAAGAATGTACTGTTTCAAGACAGGAAGTAGATTTGTTTAAGACTGATATGTTGCATGCTGTTGATCAGTTAAAATCAGAGATGGTAAAGAAAGATGATATGTCTGAGTTGAAGATTTACATGGAGAATAAATTTGAGTCTGTTGCAAACAGTGCTGTGAGTGGATCAGGCTCTTCACCTGATTTGATTCGGAGATTTCAAGCAATTACAGGAGCACTAAGCAATATGAGTGACAGATTACACGATCTTAGGTGTAATAGTGCCCCTTTGTCAGTTTTGCTAGATAATCAGAAATTTTTAGTGGATCAGTTGACATCTGGAGAGCAACCGATTAGGATTCTTTTGAATCAGTTATCAGAAAAGCTGGCTCTTTTTGTTGAAAAAGAAGAAAGAATGCATGAGTTTTTCAGAGTTAATTTGATTGAAGATATTCATATGACTCAAGAGAACAGAGATATTATCATCAAGTTAGGAGATGGGATGATGAAGAGGCTCAGAGAACAGTTTACAGAGATCAAGACCGTGATTCAAAGGAGATAGACACTTTTTTTCCCTGTCTTATCCATGAACCTTGATTCCTCTGTATATCACAATCGTTTATATATGTAACAGCTTGTGAATGAAAATTCTTTTCTTACTTTTTTTTGTTTTGTTGTTTATTGATTTATGACTAAGTTAGCCAGTATAACAAATTCACTTATTCATACACAGTTAATTATAGCATTTACTTATAGTTCAGTGCAATATTGAATGTGTTCAAATCCGTAATTTTTCATTCTTTTTGATATCACAAAAGGGGGAGAATTTGGATAAACACAACATTTAAATTCATTTGTTTCCTATGAAGGAATTTGGATATATACGACATTTATCTTTTATCTATTTTTTTTTAGCTGAAAATTTATTTTTATGGGGGAGAAATTTTATTATAGTTAAATATTGTTTTAATCCTTTCAGAATTCTAAAATTTTAAAGATTGCAATTAAATTAGTTCTATTATTTTATGGGTTTTGTGATCATCAAAAAGGGGGAGATTGTTGAGAAATGTATTGTTTTCAAACAATTCAAAATATTGTTTTTTAAAGGGGGAGATTATTTTAAATAATACTCTGTCTCTTTATGATGATTTTGATGCTCACAAATACCCTTAATTATTTACTAATTATTTCGTTGAGTATTTTGCAGGAATTTATTTTATTTATTTATTTCATACAACGATATTTCATACTTCATTTATTCCGAGATCAATTTTAGCGTGTTCTGGAATCACTGTAGCGCAAGATCAATTTTAGCGTGTTCGGGAATCACTGTAGCGCGAGATCAATTTTAGCGCGTACTGGAATCACTGTTCATACCCTACGTTGATGAACGTAACGTATGGATGAAAAGTTTACCTTTTATGTTATTTTGAAACATATGGTTAATGAAGCTTACGTTGTTGAAAAGTATTGAAGAAGAACATTACGTTTGGAAGGAACCTTACGTTTTCGTTGTTGGACAAGTATGGAAGAGAAACCGTACGTTAGTTTTCAGTGTTGAGTTTGTTTCTCAAAAGTATGGATCATCAACCTTACTTTTATAATCAACCGTACGTTCTTTGGAGAGTTGAAGCAAGACAAAGTATGGATGATCAACCCTACGTTTGAATGCTGAAGAGAAAGTATGTATGTTCAACCTTACGTTTGTGAACCTTACGTTTGTGAACCTTACGATTGTGAACCCTACGTTTGGAGCCACGTCATCAACCCTACGTTTGGCGTCGGGATATTTTTGACAGACGATGTTTCCTTTTGCATTGGTCAAACAAGCGGTTTATTAAGCGGATTTCGAGCCGATTCTTAAGTACGACTTTGACTGAATCAAAGATGATTTACAACGGATTAATGATTGATTTAAACGGAGCTTTTTGTGCCGATTCTTCAGGGGAGTTACAACGGCTCTGTTATTTCATTTAATATCGCGAATCTAAAGGAGATTTTTATGGATCTATTTATGCGGAAGAATTTCTCAGATTTGAATATATATGTTCTATCTTGGAAACTTCGGATTATATATATATACACAGAAAAGTGTGTGAAAGATATAGATTGATCTTTTAACGTGCAAGAAATAGAGACTGTGAAAAGGCGTTATTTTCTGGTGATCGAGAAGAAGTGTAAAACCTTTATTACCGAAGGAAGATCTTGATAGCAGATTCACGTGTTCTACATCGACTATCTGTTGTGAATCTACTGCTGCTGAAGTTGTGAAGTTTCTGGTAATATCTATTGCAACTGGATCGACTCAGAACTGTTTTGATTACAGATCTTTATTTTCTGAAGACAACGATCTATCTACTGTCAATTGCTTTCTGTTGCAATTGTGAAGAACAACTGGAGAAGTGTTTTCTTTATCGAAACCCTTTTTATTTTTGAGTGATCAGCTTCTCGTTCTAAGCTGTGTGGGTTCGTGTTTGAACCAGGAAGGCTGTGTTTTCCTGAAACTTGTAAAGGTGTCAACTGCCTGTACTCAGTTGTGAACAGGTCTGTGGAAACGAGGACCAGATAGTGAAAATCGCCAAGCTCGTGGATTTGAGCGTTGGTGGAGTGGACTAGGGGCCTTCTGTTCCCCGAACCACTATACATCCGTGTGTTCATGCTTTTACTTTTTCCGCTGCATATTTAATCGAGCAAAAGCATAGTGGACAGAATTTGTCTAAATTGAAGAGATTATAATATTTTTGAAAAGACACAATTCACCCCCCCCCCCTCTTGTGTGTAATCCGTAGATTCAGATCCAACAGTATTATCCCATAAACATAATTAAATTATATTATATAAAATATAATGGATTTATCAAGCCACATTTGGATAGGTATTTGAGGATAGGATAAGAAAAGAAAATAAATTGAATAAAAAATTGAAGAAAACGAAAGTGATATTTAACTCTTCAACTTATTCTCCCTGAGAACCTCCTTAGGGAAATTGGGTTTGGAATTTTGTTGAGACCAAAGGATCTTGAAAATGGGGAGAGTATTTAGATGATTGGTGAGTATAATTTATACAAGCTTCAAGTCTTGGAATTTGTAAGGAGATGAGGTGGTGAGGGGTGATATTTATAGGGGAGGAGAGGGGTGTTTTTTGATTACTTTATTAATTTGTTAATTATTTTGTCTCAAAACATTCAATAGTGATGGTTACTATGACAAAAAATAGTAACATTATTAGGATATTTCAAACCATTGGATTATTACCTCATTAATGACTCATATATTCATGTATTTTTCTTAAAATGTTAAATATCATAAATTATCATATTTCACAATTTAAGAAAATTTCAACTATTTTTGAAAATTAATAAAAAATCACCATTTTTATTTTTCAACATGTAGAATTAAAAAATAGACTTGATTTTATGAATATAATTTTCTCAATATTATAAATTTAATTTCAAAATTAAATGATTATTTATTGGAAAAATACCAATTTTAATATAACAATCGATTTTACGACACTTTTGAAGAAATAAATAAGGTATCATAAAAATATAATATAGAAAAAATAAAATAATAATAATTTATGAATTTATTTTATTAAAATATTTTTTTAAATCATAAACTCAATTATAAAACTATAAATAAACATTTATGCTTTTAAAAAATACCGACACTTAATTTAACATTTTAAAAAAATTATATACTTATAATATGATATAATTATATTATATTTTTATTTATAAGATGCCTATATTTTATTTATACCTAAATAGGTGAGGTTACTATTCTACTAGTCAGATTACAATTCTTAAATGTCATGTTACTATTCAAACAGGCATGTTACTATTCCATTGGTATATGTTCCTTAATTTCTAAATATAAATTTTATTTCATTCATTCATAATTTATACTGTTTTTATTGACTTTTATATGTTATTTTAAATTATTTAAACTATATTATATAGTTATAATAAGGGGATTTCCATTGATAAAATCTTGGGTCATTACATTCTTACCCCCTTTTGAAGTTTTACACTAAAATTTTTATTTTACATAAACAAGTGAGGATATTTATCCATTTTTTAATCCTATGGTTTCCACCATTATATTAAACAGAAAAAGATTGAATAAAATATAAGTAAACTAGTCATGAATAAATAATTTATTCCTTTTTGTAATTAGCTCTAAAGTTATATCTTGTCGGATACCTATGTTTATCCTTTTTCTAAAAAAATCCTTCTTGGGTGCTTACATATACTTATTCTCATACTAAGGGTTTTTATTAATGTTTTATAATACTAGTTCCCAAATTAACTAAACCATTATCAAATACCAACTATAGAAACCTTTATTTTTCTTACATGAATATTACATCATTTTTATGATAGGAAACATTAAAGAGTTACAAAACCATGATCCAAAGGTTTAGTGTCTTAGGAAAATTAGAGCCATAAATTAAATTTACATAATAATGTTGATTCAAAAATATCTTTTTGACTTTTAGATTCCTTTTGTTTTGGAAATCATATTCTCATTATCAAAAATACAATATCTAAATACTTTAATAACCAAATTTTGTTTACAATGTATTTATAAAAAACATATTCTTTTACCACAGTTAAAATATTTTTTGAAGTATTCATGAATTTTGATTACAATTATCGTAATGAGTATGAATCTGTTTATGATTGGATTCACCTTATAAATTCACTTTAAAATAATTTCTATCTTGTATTCGTACTGAAATAAGTTTTTATCGCATTTGACATTAGAACCAATACCATCGAATCCATACTCATTAAGAAAATTATAATTAAATGTAAATACATTGGATTAACTATCTATCAGATTGATAGTTTATCAGAATAACCTCTGTTTCACTCCTAAATATGGAAAACTATTTTACTATAATGGGATAAATTTCAAAATGTATGAAACTAAAAAATGACAATCATTTAGATACAATATGACCATTGAATTATCATATGTCCCGGTCCACTTGAAATTTATAGAGAAAATCCAACTATTGGAGATCAATATGACTATTGGGATGAATACCTATAAATACCATTTCATTTTATAGACATAAGAGAGTTTAATGAGACTATCTATGAGAGATCTACTGATTTGGCTTCTGTATAGGATAACTCCAATGATTATAAGTTTGAACATCTTGTTCTTTTTAATTATAATCATTTTAGAGTTCATTTTAGTTTGTGAAACACAGATTATTTTCATTATGATCTGGGGATTACAAGGCTAAGAAGAATGAAATATATCATCTTGATCAAGTTCTCGTGAAGAGATCAAGATGGAATCTGATTCGTTGTATCGAGGGATTCCAGGGATATGAGGCAGAGGATATGACCACCTTCTTCATCAAGGGTTGCAAGGGATAAGCATATAGAAGCTGATTATCAAATCAAGAGATTACTCTTGTGTGGGTAAAATAGAATTTAATAAAACAATGAATTAATAAACCTTTATCATAGATTATTGGATACCCTTCACTTTGGTTTAAAATAATTCAATTCAATTGTATTACTTTTTAATTTACAAAACATTTTTATTATGCTGCAATTCATAATAGAGTGTGAATTATTTTATGTATTCGTTTTTCTATTATTTTTATCACAATTAATCTAATTATGATTCTTTATATATTACACTATGAATATGATCTCTATGATTACGATTATATCTTACTCTGATTATGATTATATACCCTTTAAGATAGAATCTACATTTATTTTTTATTACTCTGATTAATCGTAACCACTGTTATTACAATACTTTTATACTCTATTATATCGTTTCTTTCTGGGAATATGATTATACTATCATTCAAATAACACAATTATACTCACTAAAACTAATCATGTGGATTATATATCAAAATCATATTGATTATGATATTCTTTTTATCAGTTATAGTTTTAATAAAGAGGAGGTGCTGTGAATACTATTTTTTTAATTATATTCAACAATGTTTCTTTTAAGATTATAAGAAAATGTTTTTAAACACATTATTCACCCCCCTCCCCTTGTATATATCCAAATTCATATTCATTATTATCCAAAAAAAATTATCAGATAATGTTTCCACTGTAGAAATACAATATGATTATTTTACCACTTCAAGTTAGCTTTATTTATTTTTATAATATTTTTTTATAAAACGTTTTTATATTGACCTGTATTGTGGAAAATATTTTTTCTGTATTTTTTAAAAAATATATGAGGACTTAATATTGGTTCTACATACTATATCAATCCTACCGGACCACTAATTTTTTTTTGGTAATAATTATTAATACTGGAGGGATATAAAGAATACTTTTTTGATCAACAAATTAGTTGACAATTTTGTTATGATGACTGGTGAATACAAAATTCCTATCAAACAAATCAGAACTTTTCCAAAGAAAGAAAATCTAGAATATCATTTATATTACAATTTAAGGATTACATCTTTATTTTATATGACTAGAAACATATATAGCCATATTTTTCTCATGTGAAGAAGCTAAAGGTATTTGGAAGAAGTTATAAATCACTTAATTTGGAACTTCTAAAGAAGTTGAAACTATAAGAGATTTGTTTAGAGCTGATTATCAAGATTTTCAATTTACTTATGGTGAACCTGTTGATGAGTTACAACAAATGTTTATGAAAATCATTAATAGTTTAAAATATATGGGTGAAAAGGATTAGATTATGAAATTATTGTTGAAAATATCATTGATATTATGACAAATAAATTTGAATCAAATAGAACACCAATTGATTAAGTCCATGAAGATTACAAATCATACACTTGATGATTAATTTTGAACTCCTTTTAAGTATAAGGGTAGGATGAAAATAGATAATGACAAAGAAAATAAAAAAGATTAGTGGATTTGATTTTAATTCTACTTCAAATATGATGAAATATAAAACTCTTGAAAATATTGTAAAATTAATAAAGTAAAAGGTGGTTACTCAATTTGACTCAAGTGATTCTGATCATTCTGAGAATGAGTTAGACAATCTAGATTGATGAATGAACATGATTATTGGTAAAAAAAATAGTTTTAGTATCATTACAATAAAATTAACAAGGAAATAAATAATAAGAAATGTTATAAAGATACTTATTACAAATGTAAAAGAGATGGACACATAGGACGTGATTGTAAAAATCTCAATAGTAAAGATAGAAAGGAAACAATTTCTGAAAAAGTCATAAAAAGTATTACAAATAAAAATATAATAAATTCTAGATAGATAATGACTCATGGAGTTCTAGTGGAGGAGATTATTTTGATGATTTTTCAGATAATGACAATTTCATAGAGAGGAATATTGGCCTCTATTTTATAATAACTTTTGAAAATAAGTGTCTTATGGATAAGGTACCCACTTATTATTATTTCAAAAATATGTATTTAAATGAAAACTCCCCTGATGATAAATTTTATTTTTCTTCTGATGAAGAAAACTCTTCAATATAAGATAATACATTACCTTCATATGAATAAGTCTCTATATTTTCAAAATTTCTTAAAAATAAAAATATAAAAGTCAGTAAGAATCATGAGAAATAAAATTATATAATAAATATTTTTAAAAAAACATCATTCCTTTCAAAATATCTTGATAAAAAAACGTTTTAAATTTTTTCAATTTCAAAAAACCATGAAAAATATAATTATGATAAGGATACACTTTCTATAGAATTTGAAAATGTTATTTCTAAAAAAAATATTTTATAAAAAAAACTCACTTATGAAACTAATAAAAACGTGGATAATAATTTAGTTATAAAACCAAATTTCTTAATTTTTTATTTAATGAAACTTTTATTAAACTTTACCAATGGTGAGGATGGTTTTTATAAAATGTTAAAACAACTTCATCCATAATGTAATAGTTTATTAGTTGGATATGCTCATTAAAAACCATATTTTAGTAACAATTATTTTGTTCCTAAAAATACCCCCTTTAAAAAATTTCATATAAGGAGATATTGGAGTAAATAATGTTCTTAAAATAATATACAATATTTAGTATTTCACAAAGTGCATTTTCTAAAACAAATTTTGTTTCGAAATATTTTTTTTCTAATATTTCCAAACCCATGAAAGTTTGGGTTTCGAATATCTAATTATTGTATTTTCATGAACAAAAAGAAAATACTGGAAAAAAGAATATATGGTACATGGATAGTGGTTGTTCCATACATATGATTGATAACAACTAATTCTTTGAAAATATTATTGAAATGGATGGGGAAAGAGTTACCTTCGGAAAAACATCTCAAGGAAAGATTATTGGTATAAATAAAATTGTTCTTCTTAAAAAATCTTTAATTTTAAATGTTTTATTTTTATATGGTATTAAGAACAACATCATAAGCATAAAAAAATTATGTTATGAATTTTACCATGTGAATTTTAGGAAAAACAAATGTGTGGTACACAGTTCCAAGGATGAATTCATTCTTTCTTCCCATTGGCATGAGAATTTGTATACACTAAACCTAGAAGACCTTAGAAGCTAATACTTACCTTGTCTTATTGAAATGGAAGATTAATCCTAGTTATGGCATAGAATGTTAGGACAATGTAACCATAGGAAAATATTTAAATTAACTAATAAAGGACTTGGTAAGGATATACAAGAGCATAGATTTGATTCTTCAAAAGTTTGTGACCCTTGTCATTATGGAAAGAAAAATAAGTCAAGCTTTAAATCTTTTAGTTAACTCTAAACTAATAATTATTTATAGTTAGTACACTTGGATCTTTTTGTTCTTACACAAATAGGAATTTTTTGCGGAAAGTACTATTTATTTTTTTAGTTTATTATTACCCTTGATTTACATGGGTTTATTTCTCTAGAAAATATATCTGAAGCATTTTTTCTTTCTAAATATTTTTTGTACAATGTTAAAAATGGTAAAAACCTTCCCTTCATAACTATTTATGGTAATCATGGAAGAGAATTTATAAACTTTTATTTTTAAATGTTTTGTAGAAAAAATGGAATTTCCGATTATTTTTTTCTCCAAGAACTCCTCAACAAAAAGGTGTTGTTAAATGAAGAAATCATATTATTTAGTTAATAAAAATAACCATGCTGAGTGAATACTAAATTTATAAAATCATTTAGGTTTAGGGTTTTAATATTACTTACTATACTATAAATTGATCTTTAATTCAACCCTTTATTAACAAAACACCTTATTCATTATGGACATGCCAAAAAATAAAAGTTTCATACTTTAAGATATTTGGATACCAAGTATTCATATTTAATAAAAATGATAATTTAAAAAAATTCACACCTAAATATGATGATTGAATATTCATAGTCTATTACACTACTTTTAAGTCATATAGATTTTTTAATAAAACTTCTTGTACTATGTAAGAAACGGTATATGTTAAATTTGATGAATATGATCATTTTGTTTTTAAACAAACCCAACCAACATCCTCAAATGTATTTTCCAAAATTGAACCTTAACTTTTGATAGTAGACTCTTTAAAAAAGAAAATTACTCAAGGAATTGTTTCTGAAGTATTTACTCCAAAACACATTTTATATTATGCTAATGAACATGTTTTACAAAACCTAAGATAGTTGTTTCTTAAGAATAATACAAGTGATAGTATCATTGGTTATGTGAATAAATCAGTAAGTACTATAAGTTCTTTGAGAAATGAAGTAAAACAAATTTCTTTCCTTTATCAATTTTAATTAAAATTACTGATGAGATTTTAGGTGGTGATGATTGGATTAAGGCTATGAAAGATAAATTAAATTAATTAAAAAGGAACAAATTTCTGACCATGGTTGGAAGACCAAAAGAGACCTCTATAATTTTATAAAATTTGTTTTCATAAATAAATGTGATAAAAATGGAATAATTATTAGAAATAAATAAATAATTATTTCTAAATGTTATAATCAAAAAATGGAATAGATTATGAAGAAACCTTTGCTCTGGTATCAAAAGATTTATATTGACTTAAACAAGCCCCAAGATCCTGGTATAATAGATTAACATGATTTTTGATAAAAATAATTATATTAAGGGAACTAATGATCCAACTATTTCGTAAAGTAATATAATAAGATAATTGATCATTCAAATCTATGTTGACGACATTATATAAGGATCGACTAAATAATCATTAAATTATTCTTTGTCGATCTTAGGAAATCTAAGTTTTAAATGAGTATGATGAGTGAATTAACATTAATTATTGGGATTAAAATTTCTCAAAAACCATAAAGAGATTATATATCTCAAAATGATTAAGTGAAATATCTTTGTAAAAATTATAGATATGACTATACTTAAAGTATTATTACACCAATCAATATGTCTAATACACTTTATTGTGATGAAGCTAGGAAACTAGTTGATCAAACAATTTTTAGAGGTATGATAGGAAGTCTACTATACATAACATCTAGTCATCTAGACATAATGTTTTATGTATTCTTGTGCTAAAGATATCAAGCTACTCCAAATGAATCTCATTTAAAAGTCCTTACTACAAATTTCTATTATTTAAAGGGAACCATGGATTTAGTACTTTTCTACTCCTCTGGAATGATTTTTAATTGAAATTTTTTCAGATCCTAACTTTGGTGGTTATAGAATGGATAGAAAAAGTACATCTAAAACCTATCATTTCGTAGGAGATTCATAATTTTCTTGGTCTTTTACAAAACAACACCTGCTATCACTTTCCACTGTGGAAGCCTCTCATGTGGCAGTAGAAAGTTGTTGTGATCAGGTGTTGTGGATAAAACACACAATCACAGACTAAGGAATGAGTTTTAAAAAACACTAAATACTTTGTGATCACACAAGTTACATTTCCCTTAGTAATAACTCTACACAACACTCTCGTTCAAGACAAATAGATATTAGGAATCACTTTCTTTGGGATCACACAAAAAAAGGAGATATTATTTTACAATTCAGCAGAATTAAAGAACAACTTTTTGATATCTTTAAAAAAACATTACCTTTTAATATATTTGAATACATTAAACTTATGTTAGGAATCATCATTATAAAATAATCATTCATATATACATCTTATTTAAAATCATCTCCTTACACTAAGTTATCCCATTTCATAAGGGGTATATATGAGTGCTTTTTATAAAAATTTAGTTTTTCAAAATAGTCAATCGAATTTAAATTTTCAATTGGATTAAAAAATAATATTTAAATTTTTTATCAGATTTAAAAAAAATAAGATTTAAATTTTCAATCAGATATAAAAACAATGGGATTTGAATTTCCAATCAGATTTAAAGACAATCAGATTTGAGTTTCTAATTGGATTTCAAAAAAATGGATTCAAATTCTAATCAGGTTTGAGTCATTATTTATTTATTTATTTTTTGTAATTAAAATCAAATTTTCTAAAAAAAATATACCGAATTAGTGTATTTCATTTTTTAAAATTTATTAAACAAATAAGATAAAATTATTATATCAATACATGCACTGTAAAAGGAATTTTTCATCTATTTATAATTTAAACACTATTCAAATTAGTCTTGTTCTCATTGATTGTTATACTGAATGTTTGTTTTTAAAATTTTTTTTACATTCTTAATCATATTCATCCAATACGATCAAATATTTTTATAACAAAAAGTGTTTTTATTTTAAGAAAATATTTATTTGGGTTTAATATCAATCATCATATTAGAATAAGTGAATTTTAGTCATTTGATAAAGCCTATAAGATCAAACATTACTTGTTTTTTCAATAAATAGGGTACCACCCCAATCCCATATTAGTTATCCTCATGTTTTCATCGTGAAGTGCTGTAGAGTTTAAATACCATACTTTGATTCATTCATGTCTGCTTTCTCTATTTCTATTCCAAATATGATGAATCAAACACATCATTGAAAAAATTGTTTCACCTTATGATAATGGTTAGTATCTATATACTTTTATTAAAATTATGATTATTTATTGAAATGAATGATCTAGTTTCAAGGATGGGAATAACATTTCATAGAACAAAAATATCTGAATTATTATTTGTTTTATCTTTATGTAGTTCTTGAATTTTTTATTTGGTTAACATCTACAAGAAAAAATGAAAAAGAAATGTTTTTTTCATATTTTTTTATAAAAACTATGAGATGACTATGAAATGTGATATTATATTTTTTAGAATATCAAATAAGGGAGGTGTATTCTTCCCTTCTAATAAATTACCATATTCAAATGGATCAATTGAAAAAGAAAGAGCTGAAAAACCTTTAGGTGCAATATATGAGGATCTAAGAAAAGGTACACATTTGATTCCAGATCATAGACTAATAGCCACATGGATGAAAGGATTTATTATACTAAGAATAGGTGATTGAGATACTCTTAAAATATAAAAAGTTTTTATTTTAGATTATCATATCAACATAAAAAAGAACAATTTAGTGGGATTCATTATTTTTACTATGAGGAATGTCGAGTGAAAACCAATAAAGTCTCAGATAATTATGTTCTTATTCCAATTGAAAAAAGAATTGAAAATAGTCTCATACATTTCATCATAAAAAACAAATCTAAAATAGTTATAGAAAATATTAGTTTTATCATTGAAGACACAATTAGAAAGATAAAATTTTATTTCGATCTGAAAAACAAATTCAGAAATACCAAGGTGTCTATATCATAAGTAGAACCTTCCTCTACCCAGAATGCTAAAAATATGAGAAGAAATAAGATAAAATTTGATTCCGTTCTTACTAAGAAAGAAAAGAAACAAAATTAATACTCAAAGGAAGAAATTAATCAATAGAGGAAAAGAAAATAAAAAAGAAAAGAAGGCTATCCAATTTTTTTTCTCGACCTTAAAGAATAATTTTCTATAAGACTTCATGGTGAAGAAGTCTTGGAAAAATATTATATTAAAGAAACATAATAAAAAGTTTTCAGAAGCACGAATTTGTAATAGGTTATTGAATATTGTAGAATCAAGCTCAACCAAAATATCTTTACCTGAATTATATGGTTATACATTATTGAAATAAACTTTTTTTGTTCATATATATGTTTCCTATTTCAACGATAAAGGAGAAATAATTATTGTCACTCAAGAACAAACTCTGTTAGGAAAATATGATTTTAGAATAGTGACTCAAATATGAGAAGTGATAGAGAAATTAACTGAAGAATAAGAAAAAATTATTCAAATAGCTAGAAGAATATGAAAAATATGGAGGAGGAGGAGGAGAAGGAGTAGGAGAAGAATAATAATATGGATAAGAAGATGGAGATGAAGAATATGTAAATAGTTAATAAAAACCATACTATAAATAAAAGTAAGAGTAGAATAGTTTTGATAAAATTTATATAAAAAATATATGGCTTCTTAAAAAAATACGATATTCCTCATGAAATCGTATTCAAAAAATTTTAATCTATAGAAAACAAAATTTTCTTTTTATTCAGTAATTTGTCACTTCATTCAAGAGATATGACCAGAACAAAATGAATGAAATAATAAAAAAGGATGAAATTGAAGAAATTTAAATATCTGATCAGAATAATTGTGATCAAATGGATCAGAAACCTCATTCAAGGAAAAAAAATAAAGCCTATAAAATAATAAATTGGAACATAGAGGAGAATCATCAAATCAGATTCTGATTCCCAAAATACAATCACTGCACATGGAGTTGATTTTATTTTACATACCTTACCTGATTTGAGAAGACAATTCCTTACTTTCTAAGGCATGAATCAAAATTTCACTTAATGGTGGAAAACCAGTATAAATACTCAGATTCATTAAAAACTATGGTAGATAGACTGATACAATTGGAAGGATATTTCAAAGAAATCAAGGAAAACGTCAAGGCTCACATAAAGAGTGGCAAAAAAAATTTGAAACGGTGTCTATGAGTTGATGAAGACGTTAAGATACATTATTACAATATTGTATGATTCGAGAAATCCCTAGCTAAAACAAATTTAGACTTTAATAGTCTTATAAAATATATTACTAATAAGGTAAAGTTCCTTGATACTTTCAAATTTGACTCTGAGAATTTGACTAAAGGAATTTTATTCATTCAAACAAACTTCAACTTCTTAATCAAAGAGATTTCTACACTCAATGACTGTAGAGTTTAAATTTAAAAATTTATTGAATCGTCAAAAAATTTTCCCAGACAAAAAAATCAAATTTTTGGAAGAAAATGTTCAAACTCAAGAATAAGAGAATAAATAACAAAAGGAAAGATTCCAGATCAAAGAGGAAAGGATCCCAGAGCTTGAAAACAAAAACATATCTCAGTAAGAGATTTTGGAAAATTTTAAAGAGTATATAAAGGTTTTCAAGAAACTAAGTGCTATTGTAAAAAAACTCATGCTGAAGAAAGAATGAACTTTTTAATAAAGTCTTGTTATATTTTAAGTATTTTGAAAATTTTAGTGAAACACCTTTTAATCCATATTTATTTATGATTTGATGTCTTCTAATTATTCTTGGATTAATGTTCTTTCACATACAATTGATTCTCAAGTACTTTAAATTTTTTTGTATATATTTTTTATCTAACCCTTTTTAGGTACCTAAATGACTATTCCAATTTTGTTTTTAAAATAAAAAATGACTGAATGTTTTAGATAAAGGGGTGAATGTCATAAAAGAAGAATTATATAGATAGAAGGATATTTCTTTTGGAAAATCCCATAGTAAGTGGGAAAAATACTTACAAAAAAATAGCATACAACCCTTAGGGAATTTCATATCCTAAGGGGTAGTTATTCTTATTCAATTTTTCATTCATAAGAGTCGTAAATTCAAGAGGAGATAAGTAAATTATTACTTCTAAATATGATAGTTCTGAAAACTAATTTTTTAGTTAAATTTTTCAAATCTATTCCCATTTAATATTTTTTGTTTTTTTCCAAAAATGGGGATAAATTTTAGTCAAAAGTAATTTTTTTACTTTTCAATTACTTTTTTTAAAATCACAAACTAATTATTAAAAATTCAATATCCAAATACTTTTATATCCAAATTATATTTAACATGTTTTTATAGAAAACATATTGTTTTACCATATTTAAAATATTTTTGAAGTATTCTTGAATTTTCATTAAAATTGTCATAACAAGCATGAATCTTATTATCATCAGATTCGGTTTATCAAACCACTTTAAAATACATTATATCTAGTATCCATAATGAAAAATATTTTTATCATATTTTACATTAGAACTAATACCATCGGATCTAAACTCACTAAGGAAAATTGTAATGACATTTAATTCCATTAGATTTAAAATCCATTGGATTGTAAGTTCATTGGATTGACCTCTATTTCACTCATAAATATAGAAAAAATATATTTTAATGTAATAATTTTAAAAATGTATCAAACAAAAAGTTCTTATGATATCAGTTACCAGATGACCATTGAAGTTTTATGTGTTTAGGTCCTCCCGAAAGTCGTGGAGAAAATCTAACCATTAGAGATCAAGATGATCGTTTGGATAATTCCTATAAATACTAGGTCATTTGATAGTTATAAGAGTTTTAAATGAGAAATTTTGTAAGATATATACTTATTTGACTATCATGTATGACAACTCCAAATCTTACAAATGTTAATAGATTGTTCTTTTTTACATATACTCTTTTTAGAGTTCATTTTGTTATGTGTGACATTGATTGTTGTGATTATGAATTAGGTATTCCAAAGCTATGAATATAGAAATTGATCAGCTTGATTGAGATCATTTGAGGCTATCAAGATAGAATCTAATCCACTGGATCGAGGGCTTCCAATGGTAGGAAGACAGAGGAGACAATCACCTTCTTGATCAATGGCTTCTGGGGATAAGAAGACTCGATTCAATCATTTTATTGAGGTCATTCCTTAGTGTGGGTAAGATAGACTTTCATGAAAGTATAAATCATGGGACCTTTATCCAATGATATTGGGTACCCTTCACTTTGGGTTAAAAGAATTTAATTCAATTGTATTACTTGTTACTTTACATGAATTTTTTATTATTATGCAATTTTAAATTGAAATTGATTCTTTTATATATTTATTTTTATATTCTATTTATCGTAATTACTTGGTTTTTTTATTCTTTTTTAATTACACTGTGAATATGATCTATTTGATTATTATTATCACATACTCTGATTATTATTCTATATGATTTAAGATTTAATCACCATTTATTTTTTATTACAATAATTAATCATAACCATTGTGATTAGTATACCATTATACTCTGATATATCATTTCCTTTAGTCACTACGATTATACCATCATTAATTGAATATTATTCCACTCACTAGAATAAAACATATGGAATATATATCAAAATCAACTTGATTACAATGTTCTTTTAACCGGAACCTTGGGTCAAGTCTGTTTATAGTTTGAATATAGAAGAGGTGTTGTCAATGGGATTTGATTAATTATATTAATCAATGTTTCTTTTAATAATAAAAATGAATTTTTTTAATCTTTAAATTTACCCCCCACCCTCTTGTATTTATCCATATTCAAACAAATAAAATATAAATATAGTTTAATTTTTTTCTTCTCTATCTTCTTAGTATCACATGTGTTCTACTTAGTACAAGTAATTACTTGATGATATACATCAAAGAATGGGGTGGTCAATAAGCCTAGTAACGGGATGAATAATAGAGAGAAATCAATATAACAAGGGTGAGAATAGTCATCATCTTCATGACATAATCATAGGATCATCATCATAATTGTGAGAGTAAACTCTAGATATAGGCATGAAATGTTAAAATGCATGAAAATGAAACATCCTGACCTAGTGGTTAAATACCATAAATAGTTGCAAACAAATATAACATCATATTCATAAATTACATATATTTATAATCATAAAATCATAATTGATAACAAATATAGCATCATTTTCATTCATATTTCACATTATATCATGAGGTACAAAACCATACCCAATCTATTTCAACTCTATATAATTTTAGGCTCACCTTTCACATCATAATAATTTCATAATCATGAATTCCACCTAGAATGTACATCAAATTCATGAAGTGACCCATATAAGGTAATAGCTTTCAAAAGGATTTCATCAGTAATGAATAATCATGGGGTTCTAAAATGAATAGGGATAAACATAATTGGTATAAGAAAAATAAATTTTTAATGAAGAATAAACAATCTCAAGAGAAGTAAAAGATGTGTTTAGAATTAATAGTTATTTTAGAAAATATTTGTGTTTACCCTTAAATTTAGTAGAAAAAATTTATATCCTTAAAAAAAGTGAAGAAAAAAATATAAATTAGGGAACATTAATTAAATATTCATACTAAAATTGGTGTGAAATAGGGAATCCCAAAGAAAATTAAGTTGGGTTCAAGAATACCCTTAGCTTTTGTATGTATGATTTATTCACATTAATATTTTTGATAATAAGAATATATTACTTTATTAGTAAATATATAATATCTTATACATGTATTTTATTTATTATAATTTTATTTAGTCTTCTTATGTCCTTTTAAATGTTTTGAATACTTCAATTTCCTCAATCCTGAAGTGTCTGTTTTCTTGGTTTGCATGATCTGTTCACTTATATACAAGTATGTAAGTTCATGTAAAATGAAAATAATTATCTAGAATAAAAATTATATTTCATTAAATAACTTAAAATAGTTTTAATGCTATTATATACAATTTTTTATTTGTTACAAGAATGATTCATTAAATAAAACGTTAATGAATAAAATTTAATTTATTTTGGCGGTTTTTATAACCATCAGGAACATATTTTTTTATTTAGTATAATGTTTATATATTGGTCACAAAAAATTATATAACTTATAATATGAATAATAAATTCTTATTTAACCATAATAATAGTTTTATGACCATC
Source organism: Viscum album (assembly GCA_963277665.1). Classification (NCBI taxonomy): domain Eukaryota; kingdom Viridiplantae; phylum Streptophyta; class Magnoliopsida; order Santalales; family Viscaceae; genus Viscum; species Viscum album. The sequence continues at coordinate 403,627,537 of OY728129.1, read as the reverse complement.
CTTAAATGTGGTAATGGAAAATGAATACACATCATCCATGATGGAGGTAAATCAACTCATCATGGGTGGTGTTTTGATTTTTTGAATAAATGAAAGATGGAAGAGAATTAATGATGTATTATTGCATTAAAAGAATAAAATTATAGTATATAAAGTATAATATAGTTATAATTCCACATTGGAATAGGGATTTTAGGATAGGATCAGAAATGAAAAGGAAATAAAAGAAAATGAAGGAGGATTTTAGCTCCTAAAATTCTTCTCCTTGAAAACCTCCATAGGGAAATTTTATTTGGTATTTTGTTGAGACCAAAAGATACTTGACATGGGGGAGAGTCTTGTTAATATTATTGATTACAATTTGGAAAATATTCAGTGATTTGAAGGTGTGATGAGAATATGTGGTGAGGGTGATATTTACAGGTGAGGGGAGGGGTGTTTTTTTATTATTTAATTCATTAGTTTATAATTTTTGCTGAGGGCCATCAATCATGATGATTAATTTGATAAATTATTGTAAATGTTTTAGTATAGTTTGAACCATTGGGTTTTTACATTATTCCTGACATAAAGAATCATGTATTTTTCTTAAAATATTAAATATCGTAAATTATCATATTTGACTATTCACCAAAATTTTAACTATTATAGAAAAAAAATCACCCTATCTATTTTTTAAATATTATAATTTGAAAATAGACTCAATTTTATGAAAATAATTTTTTATATATGAGAAATTTAATTTTTAAATAAAATCATCATTTATTTGAAAATTCTTATTTTAATATTATAATTGATTTTATGACACTATGATAAATTAAATAAGATATTATAAAATTATGTTATAGTCTTTACACACAAAACAATATTAATTTATGAATCCATTATATCAATATAAATTTTCTTTTAAATCATTATATTAATTATAAAATTTTATATAAAAATTTTTGTTTTACCAAAATACCAACACTTAATTTATCATTTTAAAAAAAATTATTTACGTATAATATGGTAAAATTATAAAATATTTTCATTTATAATATACATAAATTTTATTAATATTTTTTTATTTGAGGTTACAATTATATTGTCTAAATTAATATTCCTAATGGTCATGATCTATTCTAACAGTCAGCTTACTATTCTATCGGTATAGGTTCCTTAATTTCTAGACATACCACTTATCTAATTCATTCTTAATTTATAAAGTTTATATTATTTTCTCTATGTGATTTTATATTATCTATATTATGTAAAACAATTATAATAAGGTAATTTTCACTGATAAAATGATTGGTCCTTATATTCCACATAATTATGTTATGCTTAAAAACTCATAATTAATATATAAGGAATTTGGTTTCTTATGTCATTGTACATGTTTGGTATTTAGAGGTATAATTTAATATATTAATGATTTGTAGAAAAATCTTATAATTACGTGATTATTTTAATTATATATTTCTCCCCTGGTAATATTTTCTCTCATGCATATGATCTAACCACTTTATGAATCATTGAAAAAAATTCTTTTGCAAGGGATCCTCAGCTAGGATGGTGAGGACATAGAAAGTGTTTCCAAGTGACCCAAGTTCAAATCTGGGTGGAGAAATAATTTATGGGGCACTGTATTAGTACTGTAACAGGTACTATAATAGGTACTATAGCAAGTACTATTTGTAACTATAGTAACCAGAACTATTCATCTGTTTGGGATTTCGGGCCACCTGTTTGATCCCCAGGTCCTTCAAGGCCTTTGGGACTATAAAGATTTCATGCCATCTCAAGGAATTTGGGCCACTTCAAGGATTTTGGTCAACATGAAATCATTCTGAATGGACCAATAATCCTCAATAAGGAGCAGACTCTAGATAACGATTAAGATCGGGTTCATTCACCAGCGAATAAGCTAACGGATTTGGAAGAAAGAGAAAGTATGGAATTAACATCAAGACCATCCTCTTCATACATAGGAAGTCTATCCGAATAACCTTGCGAAGTTGGAGAGATAAAAGCATAATATAAAGGCTGGGGAGGAGCAGTTCCATGTAGTTATAGTCTAATACCTACAGGTCATGTAATATCTATTCCTACATGCCTTTTAAGGGTTCCCGCTCATCCCTTTAATGGGGTGTTATCAAGCTAAATTAAAATAATGCCTTCAAGTCATTCGGGGAATTGAAAAAAATTATCTACTAATCCTTTGGGATCTCTATTTCTTTGGATCGCATTTACCAATTAAATTATATATAGAATTCTATTTGGAAAGAAGACTCCTATAGAATTTTTTATACAATGTGTAAAAGAAATAAAGTTTAACAACATATTTATGTAAAAATTATACAAATACACTAAGCCTTTGGGTTATAGTACTACGATATTATTTTTAATGTGTATTGTTTAAATTATAAAGATGATACAAAATTAATGTATGGTATGACTGGGTCATATTGCTGGTTCCAATACAATTTTTTAATGTAACTGTTTTCCATTTCAGTGGGCCAATCAAATGAATAATTTTTAGCTAATGTAATCAAAGAAGAAGAATAAAAAATTAATCTCTCTTCAAAACATAGTTCATCATCTTTTCCATCACAAAACATGTCAAAGATTGTTGGGTTTACACTGTCAATACAGGGAAGATTGGTTTTCAATTGAGGTTCAAAATTTTTAGAATCAATGATTTCTAAGTAAAATTTTTCTTCCATAAAATACCCATTTCCAATTTCAAGTTAATTATTCAAAATTTTAGTAAATTTGGGTGAAAAGTGTTTGACACTCAGGTTTTCAATTTCTAATTTCTCCTCTAACTGAGAAATCTCATTTTCAATGTTCGTAAAATGGTGAATATTTTTTAAAGTATGAATAATGTACAAAATAGGGCAACAATTTTCAATATGATTTAGTTATTTTTGAAAATTTTCTAACTCAACTTTATTTGGGTTCTTAATGGGATCATTATAATTGATTTAATCATTCTAAGAGTTAGTTATTTTATTATTTTTCTCTTCTTCAAAATAATATTCTTGAAAATAAATTGGTTGTTGCTTAATTTTAACAACACTATTCATTTTACTATCATTAAAAGATTTCTCAAATAATTTTCATCTTTACATTCTCTCTTGATTTTTCCTATAAAAGATTCTTCTTCATTTATTAAAATTTATTCTTGTTCATTAATGGTTTCGAGTAATTCTAAAAGTATGCTTTCCAACTTACAATGTTTTTGAACTTTTTATTTAAAAATTTTTAATTTGAACTTCTCGGTTTTTTTAATAATAATTATAGACTAGTATTAATTTTATCATCTATCTTAGATAAATTTTGGTTAACTTTTTCGTGAAAGTCAGGTCTAGGCACAAAGTGATGCTCATTTCCATCAAAGTGATTAATTTGTTGTGGTTGATTATATACATGCTTCCAGGAAGTGTGTCAATAACAACCAGAATATATACAGTAAAATTCATTAATATAATTAAATACTTTATTCGCATCTATTTTTTTAAAATAATTATATGAAACACACACATTTGAATTAAATTAAAAGAATTTTGTATTTCAACTCAAGAAACATATTATTTAGTAGCTTATATATATATATATATATATATATATATATATTGATTTTCTAACCCTAGAACACATAGTCCATGCCTTCCCCAGAGATGGTGCCAACTTTTGATAGTTCTGGAGGTCTTCATGGACCTCAAAAATAAATTTATAAACATACCCTAGTATAGTAGTGAGGGGTCAAACCACAATGAAGGTCGGTGAGTGGCCTAAGGGTTTATTTAAAAACATAACAACTTTTTTCAATAGTAATTAAAATTTATTTTAATTTTTATATATTTTTTAATTTATCTTTCTATGAAACAGTAGAGATGAGAAAGTAATATTCATAAGAACTAAGGAGAAATAAGAGCTATGAAAATAAAATAGTGTAAACATAGGTAGAGGAAAATGATTCATGGAAAATGCTCAGAGAAATTACTATTAATAGTTATTAGGATAACTTCTTCATAGAAAAGTAATTGAATTCAAAACCTTAAAAAATTAAAGTATTAGTCCCTATTTTTTGAAGATTAATCACTTATAATAGTGATTCTAGATGTTTCTTATAGCAAGAACACTAAACTATAAAATAATTTTAAAATTACAATGATAGAATTAATCTTGACGATGTAATCCATAAATTCTAAAATTAATATGTTTTTAAAAAAATTAATCCACGATCCTTCCTACCAAAAGATCATTGATTCATGAAATTAATTTAATGGAGGTGAGAAAAAAAATTGATTATGGTCTGGAATTAATCTCGCTGATCAATTTCAAATCATAAATATGATGTTTTATGAAGAAATTATAATAAATAAACCAATATATTATAACTGCTCAAGAATGAAAAATTATATAGAATTAATTACAAAATTAATGATTTATGAAATTAAATTATAGAAAATCGAATGAAAATATAAAGGAGTAAAATTCTCCCTCTCAGTCTTCGAAGCTGTTTCTTTATTTTGCTTCTCCTAGTGTCTCCAAGACTCACTCATCTTTCTAGTCATTGAAAAATTTTATGACTGCTTCTAATGGTATGTCAGTAGTGTCGTGAATGAGGTGAATGAGACCATGCCCGCTCTTTCTACAACTTCTATCTTATTTTAAAGTATTTTTGATCTTCTCTTATGTCACCACAGATTTCCACCAATTCAAATTTGTTTCTCTCAAAATCATCATGCACATTGCATCTTGTTTTTCGTCCTCTATTATGGTAGCAAAGCCCTTCTAACTGGCTGATTTAGGTGGTTAACTAAATCTGGATGAAAATTGGGTTTGGTGCCTATAATTATTAACAAACAAAAATTTAATACATTATTAAACATTAAAAGATTTATCTTTTATTAAAGTTTATTCAATTAAATTACACTAATGTAAATATTAAATTATTCATAAATATTGGATTAATTTGTTAATTATTATCTAAACTGAACATTTTGATTATTTTCTTTTTTTACGTAAAACTTTTATTATTTATAATTAATTTAATTATTTAATTATTATTAATTTAATTATTTAATTTTAATTATTAAATTTAATTTTTTTAACATAATAATATATAAATATTTTAATTATTTATTAAATATTTTTAAGGTAAATAATTTATAATTATTTAAATTTTATTATAATTAGATTTATTTATTTATTTATTGATTTTAATAAATTTTTATCAGATTAATTTATTGAGATTATTATTTTAATATTTATTTAATTGGTTATATTATATTATTTTAATAATTAAACTTATTTTATTATTAATTATTATTGTTAATATTATATTATTTTTTTAAAAAAAATTAATTTATTAACTTGTTATATATTTTTTATTATTTTTTATTTTTTATATTAATTTCTCCCCCATATCTAGTGTGGAAGTGTGGGTAGATTCAGCTCTATCCTCCCAACTTGCTTCTCTATGATGGTGGCAGCCATCCTCGGCTCGGTGGATGAAGGATTCTCCTCTCCCCACGATGGTGTCTCCTCAAGGGAAATACCCTCCTACGGCGACAAATCCTCTAGAGGTTGGTACCATCACAGCTCCTCCATGCTCCATCACAATGGTTCATAGGCTCAGAAGACTTTAGATCTAGAGACATCGGTTTGGTTCGGTATCGATTTCTTCAACATAAGCCCCTTCAATTTCGGAAGGTGGCGTGGCCCCAGGTTCATCCAATCGGGACCAGCAGCATTGGCCTGGAGATTTTGAGATACAACTGTGATAAATCTGGATTTTAGGGATCTTAAGAAACAACCTAATTTTTATAGATTTGAGTGTTTATTAGTTGGTGAAAATGTGATTTGGATTGTGTTGAGATTTTTATTTACAATGGTGAGTTATGATTTCCAAGTAGTGTTTAATTATTTTTCTGGTGGATAGATTCAGCCCTAGGGAAAGCCCAACAAGCCCCTGGGCTAGGGAAACATAGAAGATTTTCACTATACATGAACTGTACATGTACTTTAGCACCTTGGAAGGGGCAACATTTTGGCTCCTGGTCTTGGGCAACACAATTTCAAATGGTTTTCTGGGCCGGTCCTACTGGTGGAATGGTGAGATAGTTGAAATGGTGACTCCAAGTCACTGTTGAAGGAGGAGAGGCCCTAGTGGTTTGAGGTAGCAGTGTGACAATGAGAAAAGTACAAATGGGTTATTATTGTTCAACGGTGACGGTGTCTCCAGGTGGAGACAACAACTACAGGAGGTGGAACAGTGAGTTGAGGACTCACCATTGAGAGAGATTTGGAGAAGTAAAAAATGTCTCACTATTGGTGGTGAGTGAAGGTGGGATGAGTAGAGGACTCACTATTGGCACTTCCAATGGTGAGACAAATTAAAACTGTTTTATTTTCCAATAATAAAAAACAATAATGTTAGGTATAATTTTTTTATGTGGCTCCTTTAAGAGAAATTAACAAACATTAAATAAATAAAAATTAATTTACATCAATCCATAATATAACAAAACTAAAAAGTTAAAAATTAAATTAAATAAGTTAAATAAAAGCATTAATTAGAGAAATTGAAATTAAAAAATGATTTAAATAATTAAATTAATTATTGATGTTCTATTAAATACCAAAATTTTAAATTGTGTTTAAATTATATTATAAAAACAAAATTAAAATATTATATTAAAAAATACTTATTTTAAATGAAAATAAATTGATTAATTATATAATTAATAAAGATTAAATAGTCTAAAATTATACAATAAATCAAGATAAAAATTATAAGTATAAATAAAAATATCAAAATACAAAAATATTTAAGAGCATAAAATACAATATTAATTATCGAAAATTATTAAATAATAAATTTAAATATAAAATTACACGTTTGAAATTATTTAATAAAAAGTGAAAAAATAATTAAATAAATAATTAAACACTTAATAAAAATATTTAGCAAGTCAATAAATTTAAGGCCACATCATGGCACATATAAGTTTAGTTTTCATTATGTGATGGGTGGTCTTATAATTATATAGCCCTCCAAATTCATTGGGTAATGTTTTATACCTCATGATATAACTATGGTATGCAAGCCTATGTGTGTGACCTTCTATGGTATGGAAGTCTAAGTGATTGATCTACATTGGGATGTAAGTAGATGTTCCTGATATAATATGAGATGTAGGTGGTGATTCTTGGTCTGTTATGGTTAAAGGGTCTTGGTAGTTAACCTTGAAGACCAAAAATAATTTCTTTATATATGTTGGTTCCATATTTTTGTGACATGAGATTATCATTCGTGACTGACTTATGATGAGTTTTCACTCTTATGATCCGTGTATTTTAAAATGATGATGTTTTATTCAATAACTCATGTTTATTATCTATGATAGATTGTGTGTGAGTTTTGAAAGTTATGTTCATGATATATTTCCCTTATTCTAACTGTATTCATTTTTATGATCAAAGATTGATATCTCTCATGTTTACCATTACTAAGAATCTAATCTCCTCCTCTATTAAGTTTCATTATTCACTACATATAATGAAATGTTTTATGTAGGTTATGTCTAGGAAAGGTATTAAATGGTAATATATATATGGGATATGTTGATGTTATTTCAAAAAATAAGAATATTATGTATCTATTATCCAGATACACTAAATAATTATGGTCCATAATAATGTAATTGTAAAATATGTTGAATATTCATATTAAAATATGTAATATTTATGTATGGAATGAATGGGCAATCATAATTATTATAATAGATTTATAATAAATAAAGGTTCTTATTTTAACAACCATTTAAATCTATATAATAGGATCTTAACATATCTTCAAGGGATTTCATTATCCTATCAGACTGGCCATCTTTCTGAGGAAGGTATACAGTACTGAAACATAACTCGATATCTACAGCCTACTAAAGACTTATCCAAACCATTGAGGTAAAATTTGATTCCTGGTCAGATAAACTAAAATGTAGTACCCCATGAAACCTTACCACTTATTTAAATTATATCCTTTCCAGGTTAAAAAGTGATTAATCTTCTTTAATGGAATTGAAATACACTAATGTCATAAAGAGATCGACTACAACCCAAATATCATTATTCCCTTTAGATGATTTAGGGAGCTCAATGATGATATATTTGGTAATGTTTTCCCATTTTCATTCTCATGTGGGTAGTGGTTGTAACATCCCCTAAGAATTTTGTCTCCCATACATAACTTTCTAGCAAACCATAAATTTGGATAGATACTCTCCAATATACATTTTCATGTTGTCTCACCATAAATACTATTTTAGGTCAACATAAATCCTCATACTTTTAGGATTAATTGAGAATTATGAACTATGTGATTCATCAGACATATATTTCATTATATCTTGTATTGCTGGGACACATACTCAGTTCCAAATCCTTATTACTCCATCACAATCATAGTTAAACTCATGAACATTTATCACCATTTTCTATAGTGTCATGTCATCCATTTGAACCTATTTAATCCTTATATATATGGATATTTGAACATTCATCAGAGAAAGTTATCATATTTCCCATATCCACTTGGTTTCAAGATCCATATTATGAATATCAATAAATATTGGATCTCTTTGTTCCCTCATTATGGACAAGCATGCATGTTTTTTCTGATTCAACAAATTATCCATTGTGTTTGCTTTCCCATGTGGTAATGTATTGAACAATCATAATATTTTACCAACTTCAACATAATATGTATTGAATATTAAAATCTTCCTATATGAATATATACTTTTTGATTTTATGATCATTATATATATCACATTTTGCACTATAATGATAATGCATCTATATTTTCAGTGAAAAATTTACTTATTTTCAACTCCAAGTCATGATTCATGTAATTTTTCTTAGGAATTTTTAATTGGAATGAGGCACTAACTATAACCATATCATTATTCACAAGGATTAATCCAAATACCACCTTTTATGAATCAATAAATATCATAAACCTTTATCCATAATAGTGTAGTGTAAGTATATGGTCATTGACCATCCTTATTTTCAACTTATTGAAATTTTTACTCACATTCATCTACCAAACGGAAAATGGATCCATTAAAAGTAAACATAGATGTTGGATTATATATCCATTATTAATCATTCAAAAAGAATTGATATTATCCAAGAAACCTAATAAAACTATATATCTTTGTTACCATGGTTAGTTATGGCCATTGTTCAATAACCTCTACCTTTAAAAGGATTTGTTGATATACCCTTACTTTATATTATACAACCCAATAATGTTTCTTTTTATAGCCATTATTCTCACTTGGAAATTGTATCATACATATACTCCTTTATTGGGGACTTTAGCATAATCCTCAAATTTTCTTCATGATCTTCCTTACTCATTCTATATATAAGAATATCATCTATAAAGACTACTTTAAATAGATCAACGTATTCTCTAAAAACTCTATACATTAAATATATGAAGCTAAATTATAATTGTTAAGTACAAATGATAATATTATGAATTAAAAATTATTATATGTCATATCGAAGGTTAACATGGGTATATCCTCCTTGAATCATAATTGACAACATATAGATCAAAGATCAATCTTAAAAAATGAACTCCTCGTAATTGATCAAATACGTAATTGATACGAGGTAGAGAGCAATTTTTCTTGATAGTGATCATGTTATGTTCTCAATAATCAATGAAAATATTCACTAACATATGATATTTTTTTAACAAAAATAATAGTTTCACCCCATAGTTATTCATTGTGGAATATGAATTCCATGTCAAAATTGACCAAGAGTCACTTATTCAATTCTTGGAACTCAATCAGAGATATTATATGTGGAATCATTGAAATAAGTAAAACATGAGTTATGAGTTCTATTATAAAATCAACTTCAAAATTCATGGGAATACTAGGAAAGTTCTCAAGAAATAAACTAACATAAACATGAATGATAACAATATATATAAGTTGAGTTTCTCCATAACCATTTGAGAAAAATATTCCCCATGAATAGGTAGGTTGGAACACAAAAATGATGTAACTTCTATTGTATGTACATATTCATCCTCAAATTGAAAGACAATTATAGGTTGATTGATAACATCATATATGATTTACCTTCATCAGAAATTGATATGAGGTCTATATAGAGACAGTCAATCCATGCCCAAAATCGCATCAAGTTCTACTTGAGAAGGAATTACAAGATATATAGGAAGTAAATTCCCATAAAAGTTTATTATAAATGAGTTATTGACTTGACATGTGATCATATTTTCATTAGAATATTCTATTAATATCTCAACATCCTATTGAAGTTTATAAGTGATTCCCTTAGAAAACAATTTAGATATAAAAGATTGGTTAGATCCATAAACAAATAAAACATTTTCATTTCTAGAGTACATGGTAACTATATGTTCGACCACTTCATTCCCATGACCCACTTCAGTAGTTGTGATCGCCTAATATTTTCCTTTATCTTTTGTATTTATAGGTTTCCAACACTAGGTTTCATCATTAAAACATGGATTTTTTCACTGATCTCCGAATTTCGATACACCTAGAAATTATTGAATTGGGCTATGGGTGGAAATTTAATTTTATATTTTCACCCATCATTTCATTTACTATCCTCTTTATACTAATTTTATATTATTATTTTTTATGGCCTTATTTTACACTCCTAAAACATTTTATATACCTAATAATTTAGTTTCCCTCATGATTCTTTCCATTATTCTAACGTGAATAAAAATTAATCTTCTTTCTTCTATGATTTTTTTATTAGAATATCCACAAATTTCTATGTTTCAATTTTTCTCCAAAACCATGAGATAATTGAAAGTCCCCAATTTAAAATTCCAACATGAGAGAACATTGAACTATTTTTTCATAGTCGTTAAACATTTCTTTCAAAATCACGGATAAAATCTGAATTATGCATTGTAAGTCTAGTGAAATTTTCTTTGTTGGTGATAATGGATTCACTATCCTTATACTTTAGTTCTTGGAATACCCATACCATTTTTTTGTGAAGAGTATAAGGTAAATAATTATTTAAAAATTCCTTCTTAAACACTTCCCATGTCATGGAGTCAATTTTATCATCTTACAGTATATTCATAAAAGAGTCTACCATTGATCTTTTTTTCCTTATAAATGATATACTTCAAAGATAAATTTTTCATGTTTAAAATATTAGAGAATAGAAAATATCTTTTCAGTGTTATTGATCCTTTTCTCCTAAATTAGTTGATAAAATGAACCAATATATGAATGTTTATGTTTCCACATAAAAGACTCAACAATGAGCTTTTCTTTCATTTGTCCATTTAAAAGATCAGCATGATTCATGTAACTCTTCATATCCTGAGAGAGTTGGTTGAGCATGGATATAATATTTTGAATCCTAGATCCAATTCCATTTGATTCCTCTTAAATATGGTCACTATATTACCCATCACATTCAACATTAACATGAATCCTCCTAGGTCTATCCGTTGAATAAGAGTGAAAATCATAGTGTGAGAAACAATAATCATAATGAGTAATCATGTAATAATGAAAAATAATTCATAGGATGACTAAATCATAACAACTTATTTTCATCATATGGAACTATAGGATTAACTTATGTCAATCATGGTCATCATTTGTTCAACTCCTTTATAATGGTTTGTAAATAAAATGTGATTTAACCTAAGTATATACCCAGGAGTTTTGAACTTGGTGCGTGGTAAGGTACCATTAACCATGCACTGTAACGATGACCAATATATAGTTGACCAAATTTTTTTGGGGTTATTACCCCTAGATACATCTATAGAAAAACCTTATCCACTTGTTTCATATAGAGTGGGAAGTATTTATAGGAAAATAACATACTCTTTACCGTACCAAACATTAGGATGTTATACTATATATAGGCTCATCCCCATGGTTTTTACTGATGTTCTCTAATACAAATGTCTAAAAATTAACTAAACCCTACTCGGATACCAACTAAGGTGACCCAAAAAATAAATACATATAAATTAAATCATTTATTATTAAAATTATATACATATCATAAAAATACATACCACAGAATTTTAAATTTTTAGAGACTTTGGAGAATAGATATATAATCAACTTATTTCATTAAATATCATCAATATCTACAATAATTATATTCTCACATAGAACGCTTCTTAAATATATGACGCTTAAAAAATTTCTTCATAACCTGGGGAAATGAAATATAAGAAAGGGTGATCTTAGATGAGCAGTAAGGGTGAACATAAGATATATCAAGAAATGATTATAAGTGAGAAAAATGTAAACATGAAGTTATTATAAAATGAACATAAATTATAATAACCATACCAAATCATTCAAATATCCTTAATCATAAATCATGTAATAAGGATTATTCATAACAAAAGGCATAAATCATGTGTTTGTAGAGCAATTAATAATAAAAATGAAACATGATAACATATAATAAGCAGAAGACATAAGTTTATGAAATAAAAATAATTATATAAAAATATTTACTTAGTCATGGTCCACTCCCAATACTATAATTGTGGAAAAATTCCCATGATGGAAATGCCTACTCAGTCATTTCCAACATTCTCTTAAGAGTAATTTTAATTGAGCTAACTCTAACATCTCTTATGAAATTTTTAAATATTTATTATCATAGGAGATTATCAACTCCATCATCGTTACCTGATTCATTTTGGTGTGATATAATTTTGGTCCCACCCATCACATAATCATAATTCATTTATATGTATAACATAAGATCATAAGTCATTCATCATATCATCATAGCATAACACATAAGAATTGAAAGGGATTTGAAAACATTTCCCATCATAATCATAAACCGTATAAATTAATAATAAGGATAGTATCGTTGGATCATATCCCCTTTAATTCATAAATAAAATCAATTTATTTTATTATAGATCTACCATTCCTATAAATATCATTGTAATATTTCTTGAGGAAAATAATATATTAATTTTGAAATTACTTATTAAAGGTATAAAAATGTCAAAAATATTATGTAAAACATTTTATTTTAAAAAAATTTGAAAAATCTAAAGTATGTCTCAAATAATTGAGTTTCCATGATGATGGGAAATTCTGTTCATGTAAAAATCCTTAAAACATTTATTATGTTCACACCATAGGTAGAAAACACCACATTCCAAAAAAAAGATTAGAAGAATCTATTGAAACCATTTTATAGAAATTAACAAATTGATATAAATGAATTTATAAAATCATAGGATTATAGTTAAAAAATTCTTTAAAAAATTAAAGAACGTTGATATGGAGGATAAAAATTCCTCACAAAAGGAAAAACAATAAGGTTGGTTATCTTAGAAACATTTCCAAATTATTTTGATTTCCAAAGAGAAGAAAACAATAACAAAACATAAAATTTAAAAAAAGTCTCAAGAGGATAATAAAATTAAATGGGTTTAGCAGATAATTATCATATATTTTCCCTTAATTGAAATTCTAGCATAAACAATCCTGATTAAAATGATATTAAAGTATAAATTGCTTAACTCAAGTAATGTATTATTTTTAATGTGTGAAAAACTTCCATATAATAAATATATATTTTTTTTATAAATTTATTATAGAACCATATAAATTAATAAAATAGTGTGTACCATTCCTTTATTATTTCCATTAATCCATTTACTAAAAAATATTCCTTAAAATGGGCATTTGGGTGAAAATTGGCCATTTTTCATTGCATGTTTCAGTTTAATGGTTCTAATCCTTGAACCTTGGATATGTTTTCATAATATAAAAAATATTAATCAAGAAATAACTGTAATATTTATTAATTATATAATATTTTATAAGCATCATATAAATTGGTGATAAAAAATGAATTACATCACTTTATAGAGATGGTAATTCATATGTATGCATGAGTGATGTATTTATTTTTCAATGGATAGAGAAAAAATAAAACTAAATAATAATTAACCTTTATAGAACTAAAATAATATAATTAAATAGTATATATTCAATAAATCTATCATTATAAACATCAATGTGAATTGGTGATGGAAAACGAAACACATCTCATCATGAAGGTTGTAATCCACATGTACAAATAAGCAATGTTTTATTTTCCCAGGGGATATAAATAATGTAGATAATTATTGTTACTTTATAATAAGAAAAATTAATTAAAATAGAGATATTTAATTCCATATTTTATAATTTATACCATATAAATAGAGGAGTTCAAAGAACAAATAAACTTAAAATTACTCAATTATGAGTTGTGCATCTTCTTTGAGAAACCTCCTTTTTCATTCACCTTAAGCCTAGAAAGGATGGTATATTCGAAATAAAAAAACCACTAGGATTTTGGGAAAGAATCTAGGATATAGTTATTTTGGATATTTTATGATATTGAAAGATTCAAATTTGTAGAGAAGGTAGGAGCGTAGGTGCCCTTTTATAAGTGATGGAAATGATAAACATGGAATTACATAAAAGATTAAATAATATTTATATCAAAATCATGTAAATTGGAACCATAGAACCCCAAATTTTAATATAATATTTGACAATTTCTAAATAAACACAACCAATCAATTTTAGATTAGTTTTGGACACATTATAATCTTTATCGCCAAGTTAAACCACTTTATACCAATTTTAAAAGGGTACCGCTAACCAAATTTGGACATTTTGATAAAAAAACAATTAGTATCCATATTATTATATTGAATTTATATAGGTATAATAAATTTCATTTAATATAATAAATGAAATTCATGAGAAATAGATTTCAGGAAAATACTTAATTTAACAGTGAAAATCATTTCACCTTGAAATCATGTAATAATTTTGTTTCCAAACAAATCGGTTAAATAATAAAAAATGGAAGGTTTTTATACTATTGATGTAGTTAAAAAATTAATTAAATCTTTAAACCTTTCCATTAAATGTAGAGAAAATATAAAAATAATAATTTGAATAGAATATTACATATATTTATAAAATTCAAGCTTTGGAAACAAATTTTGAAATAAAATTTTAAAATATATTACTAAAATAATGAAATATATATATTTAGTGAAACACTAATCATACAATATGATAAAGTAAAATTATATATTCATTTTAAAGCTTTACCACATAGTTTTTATCCAATATTACCTCTTTTACCAATGTAGAAAATCATTACTATGGTTCCTATTCATAATGACCAAAAATTAAGTTTCCACTGTTACATTATGTTAATTATGATGATTCCAAATGTGGAATAAATTTAAAATATTAAATTGAAATTTTTTTTAGAAATAAATTTTAAAATGACTGTGAAAAAATTCAACAAATATTGTTTTTAGACAAATGAATTTTTATGCATAAAACTAGATTTATTCTTAATCCATGCATATTAAAAGCCATTAGATGTATATTAAAACATTAAATAGAATAAAAATATATATAAATATCATTAAAATAATTAATATATAGAGGTTGATTTAATTTTTTTATGATAAAAAAACATAGCATGAATGAAAACCATTCTTTATGGAAGAAAACTTTTTACCTTAAAATTATTTTATTTTCATTTCTATCCAATTGATAAAAAATGAGTTTATTTTATTCATGTAAAAAATAATTTTTTTATAATTTAGTTATTTCTATTCATTCAAACCAACCTAGCTACTATGTTATAGTAGTCATATTAAATAACAATATTTTAATATTATATCACTATTCATTTAAATATGGTTGTGCTTGTAAAGAAAGCTATCAAAGGAATTAAATTTATTCAAATAAAATTTTATCAGAAAATATCATGGGTCAAGTTACTTCCCTAGTGCAGAACACTATTATTTTATATTTATTTTAAATATTCTAGTTTATGAATTCATTCATCTTCATTCCAAAGGATGTCTCCCCTTCCTTCAACAACTTTTGTGGTCTTATTTTTTTTTTAACCCGATTTATTGATGAATTAAACAACCTTTCATCACTCTTGTGAATACACTAAGTTCAATTTCCATAATGATATCTAGGTGTTTCAATAATATTTTAGATTATCACATTTATCTTCATAATCTATAAATTTTTCATCAATCTTGCTTTGATTCCTCTTGACACATGCTTCATTTAAATTTTTTATATAAATAGATTGCACCAAAAATATAATTTTTATTCCAAAACATGTTGAAGTACCAAAAAAATATCAACAATCTTTGGTTATATTATTTGGAATACATGTTATATATATTATCTATAATTGATAACATTCAAAAAAATTGAATTTACAACAACTGGTTGAGATTATTTTGGGTCACCATCTCTAATACACATTATTTTAACTAAAAATTCTATTTTTTATTTTCAAAATTATGCTTTTTTTAAGATATAACCAAAACTAAGAGTGGGATAAAAAAAATAACAAAAATATTTGAAATTTAAAAAAAATATCAGTCAAAAAACCCGATGCGACATCTAATCGAGAGGAACACATCCCAGTCAGTAGGATGTCTACTATCATACTCATGGGTCACACCTATTGTCATATCCATACAATCACCAACATCATCATCAGCATCAAACACCACACCAATAATATTTATATTACTACACAGCCACCACAACTTTTGTGAAAAACTGACATCAACCACCATAACAAAAAATGAACTCACCCCTTCATCTAACCATCTTCACAAAAGAACCTACCTCATCAAAATTCCACCATCCTCAACTCGTCACCATTATAGACACTCTAATCGCCTCCACCATAACAAAAAATGAGCATCTCCCAAAACTAGATGCAAATCGACATCATCACCGAACAATAATCAACCAAGAAAAGTGATCATAGAAATAAATCCTACAAAACTTCACCGATGGAATCAGGAAAAAACACCGAACAAAACCAAAAAAACTAGAAAATTCTCCATAACATTTCTATTATTGTCTCAGATCACCGCCACCATTGAAGGGCCACAATAGGAATGTTGATGACCATAGAACTGAATATCCCAAAATCTCATCATTTCCACTACTCCTGATCCACCTTAGAAAGGTGAATAAGAATGTGATAAGAGATAGGTTTCAAAAATACCACAGATAAAAGAACAAATTTCTTTGAGAAAGAAATAAATCAAATCTATTAAAGTATCAACTGATATTTCATGTGAATATATAGATATGTGATATTCCTTATTGATAATTTTATCTTATAAATGATAGTTTTGAATTTTGATTTCAATTTTTGTATAGTTACTTGAATTCTATGATTCCTCTGAGGTAGAAATATTTCCCATCACATTGGTAGTAGATTAAATACCACTTCTTATCATTCCAAGATAAATCAATATTTTTTTTTCTCATGGAGAAATTGAAATTTCTTCCTCTTAAAATGAGAGGAATAAAATATTCAAAAATCTCTTATCTTTAATTATTCATTTCAGCATAGTTATTATAGATGGAATTATATTTAGATATAGAGGAATTTTTTTGAAAGCTGAACCTAATTATAAATTTTGAATGTGACTCAAAATTTTAATAACAACTTTAATAAAATAGTACAATAGGAAGTGTAACTAGCTCTGATACTAATTTTGAGGACCGGTTACTGATATGTTCAATACAAAAGGGGATGAAAATTAGTAATGGTGATGTTTTATCAACATTAATTTTCTTATATCCCTTTCCTTCTACCATTTCACTTATTAAGGTGAATAGATTCCTTGGTCTCCCTTATCTCTATTATATTTTCATGCAACACATATGAACAAACATGTATAATTGGAATAATATATTTACAAGGTTTTCCTTTCAAAAAAATGTTAATCATTGGTGCAGTCCAAGAAAAACTAAGGTCACACAACCCACTAGTATCTACCTATGAGTTAAAAATAAGAAATCATTATCTAACACTCATGTTACACATCCCCTGATTGTGTATATTGAAACCTAAAATTTAATAACTTCATGTTGGATATTATGTATGTTTTTTAATATTTTATAGTCAATTGTAGGTAAAAAAGAGATTATATCACCAATTTAAACTCTATAATTTTTTTGATGTGTTTCATCGTCCTCTTCCACCTTCCAAGAACAGATTCAAGTCCCTTCTTCCTTTTTTTAAAAAAATGCATATAACCTCTTCTTCTTCCTCTTCTTCTTATTTACAATAATAAACCTGAGGGGTGTTATAACTTTTTCTATTTAAAATATTCAATCTAATTTTTCTACTCTCATGAAAAATATATGCACTAACTCTTCTACTTCTAGAGTATATCAACATTGAAATATAATTTAACTATTTCTTATTATTTTGTAGTTATACTGTTTTAATCAACTTATTATTCTTTAATGGACTATATTTCAAATCATTCTCAATTTTTACCTTTAATTTCTAATTATTATTATTTCTTTTGTGTACTAGATGTTCATAAGACTTATCTCCCTCTTTTTCTTCATCTTTAGTTCTCAAGAACAACACAAGATCTCTTCTTCTTATCTTTGACTCACAAAAATATACCTCAATTGTTAGAGTTGGGGCATCTCTATTATTTGACACACAAAGTTTCTTAATAGTTTTTTGGTATTTAATCTTGTCTAATGATCATATTTGGACTATAGAATATATTTATACATATTCTAATGTTTGTATCTTCCTATTTATTGGTAACATTTTTGAATTTACATAAATACGAACAACAAGATCCCCAAAATATAGCCTATAGACTCAGATCCTTCCTTTTTAATTTTTTTATATTTGGGAACTCTATGAAATAATATTCTTAAATTTCTTTAACAAAAATAACTTCATAAAATTTTAACAACATTTTCATGAGTATTATTCATTTTTTAGTTTTTTATTTTTCATTATTTTGTGGAAAAAACTCTTTATATTTTCCTTTTTACATTACTTATAGAATCATGACTAAACTGATCATAATATTTGAATCTAAAATTATTTATTTCTTAGTATTGTATTTATAAAAACTCACTCATATTTGAATTATATATACATGTATTGTGAAAAATATCTAATCTTACATTAATCTCCATCATCATACATTGCCCACCCTTATAAGGGTCTCTGTTCATAAATACCCTTACATAGATTCTCGTTAGGCGACCCTTGCACACTCTATAAAATTTCATCATTTGAAATCATCACCTTCATCTTATAGACTTACAGTGTCCAAATATTTTAATTAATCTTATGATAACTTTATATAATCATCACAGTGTATCTTCTGATGGTATTAAAAAACATTCCCATTATTTATTATTTGTAATATCTTCTAAAGAAGGTTATGTATCATCTTTTGGTGGTTTTAAGCTTATTTTTTCAAACTTCCCTAACAATTGTTGAATCCCAACTCAAGTATGAATTTTTATTTAATGGTGGAACTTGTTTTAGAAATTATTGTCTCTAAGTGTAATATTTCATGTGAGGAAGATGATGAATTTTGATGCTGTCATTGTAGCATAATATATAACATGAATTTTTAATTATGAGTAGTATTGTAGTTTTTTAATTCCTACATAAACAATTCATTGGGGATAACACTTATTTATAAACACAAGAACTCCATTGAGTATTATTCAAATCTATTAGGGATTCCCTACCCAATGGTTTTTTCAGGCCACACCACATGGTAGCTATCTTTAACTACATACTCTTATGTTGTCCAGCATAGAAGATCTTCATCGTATATTACACATTGAATAATGCTCGAGGATATATTACACCTTCAAGATGGAAATGTGTCCTTATGATGTCATGGGTGCTTTAGTGGATGTTCCATCTTTGATTTGGTCACATTTGCTCCCTTAACCTATAAAATGTACATTGTAAAATATCAAATAGTAATTCCAAATACACAAAAACCAAATTCCCACCATATTCTTCCCTTATCAACATCTATTTTAACTTAATCCATGTAAGTTCATTCTCCTAGTAGACACAATTGGATCTTATAAAAATTATTCATCCTATAGATATGGAATATTCATTATAAATTATAAATGGGCATAAAAATTATTCAAACACTGGTTTCCCTTAGTATAAGTAGATTTTCAAAAGTATAGAGGCAATATCTCCTCCTTTATCATATGTATAAATAAAAAAATAAATAAAAAATATCTTTCATTATTCACTTAATATAATGTATACAAATTATTATTCAATAACAAGATGGTTTTCTCTAATGAAATTATAAACTACATATTTTTCATCAACATATTAACATTAATCTTTTTTGTTACTTTAGGCTCACTAATATGCTTTTACATAAAACAATGTACAAACAAAGTGGGGTCAAAACTAACCCACTTATCATTGGTAACCTCATTCTAGTAATTATGCCACCATCAATGGATAATATATAGAGGGAACCGAGAGATTAATATGATATGTCACTCCTGTATTTATAAACTATTTTCTCTACCTCATCAAAAATACTCCATATAAAACTTTTACTTTAATGAGTCAAAAATATTTATATTTCCTTCATCATAATTCACCCTCTCTATTATGGCTCCTTCATTAAGTATTTATTATTTTATCCATTCTCTATATAATAATTTTCATGTTGATAATGTCGTAAATCTTTTAATTAACCATAATAAAATATAATTAAACCTTTTTTGTAATTTTAAATACTCTAATTAATTTACATGTATTATTTTAAATAAATATCACTTGATTAAATAATAAAATAATTATAATTATAATCCCATTTTATTAGGGAAAAAATTTAATAAACTTTAGAGTATATCCACATTCATTAATTAAACTATAATCATATATGTTAATGTTTTCCCTACCAAATAACTTTTCATCCTTAAAAAACACATTTTTGAAGCATAAAATGAGTTTATTATAAAATTGAGTGATATTTTATGAAGCGTAATCAGTATATTTGTATTTAGTATAACGATTATCTAAATTTCATTGTTTTTCTATCCTATTTATACATAGAAGTTTAATTGATATGTTATAATTATCATACTTAAATAATAATATTCTTTTGTTCATTTAATCAGAGTGTTTCATGTCTTGTACGCTATCAAACAAAGTTGTATTTTAAAATATTGGTGTGTTACATTATCCCTCAACCCCAGCCCCTTAAATAGTTTTTACCATGTAATTTTTCTCAGTCATGAAATGATTTAATATTTTAAAATACCCTTTTCCAAACTCACATCATACAATGGTATAATAAAACCTCACTTATCAAGAGAATGTGGGAAACATAAATGTTACCTCAAATGAAAAATAATCAGGTTCCCAAATAAGAAGAACATTATTGGAATGTTAAAATATAGACATGGAAGGTAAAACTAACTCCAAATGAATAATAGATAGTGATGTTGTATAAGGTTAGAAGAATCAAAAGGAATAAAATACCTATAAATCTATGAAGGGAGAGAAGAGAATCCGTTCATAAAAATAAAGATAAAAGTATAACATTTTATTTAAAAACCAATTCCTAAAGGTGTGCAATTGATTTACCAAATATAATAAGAATATAATGAAATATTATTACTTTACAAGTATAATTTCAATAATTTTCACCACAATCGTATCTATTCATCCAAAATTATGAGTATTCAAAATGATTTTTTATGCCTAAAAAACTAAAATTAACGCTTAATGGTTCATAATATCTATAAAAGAATATTATATTATTCCTCCTACTTTTACAAAATTAAAAATGGTTGGGAAATTGCAATATAATATCAAAAATTAATAAACATTCATATGAAGAAGTTATACATTAAACTCCAAAATTCGGCAATAAAACCATATATCATTCCGTAAATAAATAATCACATATCAAATAAATTAAATAACCTCAAAATTTATGAAAGCTTAAATCACATATTTTATCTCATACCCCTCATATTACTTATCTAAAATGTGATATTATTCTTCCCAAATAATCCATAATGTTATATGTACCTTGACCAAATAAAACGTCTCTTGAAATATCACTAATCACAAAACAATTCAAAATGATTTCACACATCAATTGTTTTCCAAAAATCAACTTTATCATTACCCATAAAAGAATTTCTGTAAAAAAATCATTCAAACTAGGGAATCATATTGGCTAATGGCAGTTATTTAACCCTCATTGACCTTCATCTGTGGGTTAGCGCAACATGGCCTTATCAGACGCGATGAGTTATCACTTGAATTCTAGGTTTTCTATTTTCTAAAACGTTGTAAACAATCATGTGATAATCTTATAAATAATTCACCTTGTTTATAAAACATTATAAAAATATTATAAACATCATAAAAAAAACATTAATCATCAAATCACTTTTTAACCTCTAACATTTTTTATAGGTTATTCTTTTCACAAAATAAAATAATTTTAACTATATTTTATTACCTTAATATCAAGAAAATATTAAAGGTTATCTTTACATCAATCATATGTTTCTACATAAAATTTCAACTTACCATTAAATAAAAGTTCACATTTATTGGTATAATTCAAAATATACATTCATATCTAAAAATAGAAACTACATAAAAACAATCCCTAGATGTTTCATGGTTTTTATAAATAGTATAATATTGTTAAGAATACTTCTTCAACATAATTCTCAAATTTAAATACTTAAATATTTCAATTATTTTATTTTAACAATATGCATAACATTAGTCCTTCTTTTTCATATGTGTTAACCCTTGTATTTTGGAATTGACTTAGATAATTCCCATATTCCTCACACATAATTCATTGAACTATAAATGTTACCTTAAGATGAACTTCTTATCCCACCATTGAGCACTTTATTTTTTATTGTAAATTACATGAAATATGCCCTTATTATCTAAATGTAAAACATATTTATTTTCCTTTGATACATTACAATTAGTGATTCTTCCAACATTCTCGATATAGAGGAAACTGAATATTTATTCCTCCATGTTCTCCACTAATAGATCTCTCAAACAACTCTATCCTTATCTTATTTGGTAAGCTTGAGTGTTAGTTGAGCTGGAAGTTGTTAATAATATATCATGATAACTCATTATGTATAATCATAATATCCTATACTCCATGAATAATATAATTTGGTTTCTCATTAGCACATTTTCTATCACATTCAATATTAACAGAGTTTGTTCTAGTTCCATCCATTGACTAAAACCAAAAATCATACTATGACCAAAACTAATAATAGTGGTAAATCACATAATCATGAAAAATAATTAATAGGATGTCAAATTCGAGACACATTACTTAAAATCATTGAAACCACATATTTAATATAGGTTATTTATAATCATCATTTATTTAAAACCTTCATAACGGTTTTTAAAGAAAATGTGAATTAACCAATGAATATCCCCTTGGAGTTTCAAAATAGGCATGAAACAAGGAATCTTAATCACGTACTATGTGATGATAAATTAAAATCATAAGGTTTATTTTTTAGATTTATTACCCATAGTTAAAAATATTTCAGAGAAACAACCACTGAGATTATCTTGATAGGGATGTATTGTTAGAGAAAAAAACATAATCGCTTCCTTAAAAATACAGTAAGATGATAACCTATGCTTAGAATTATACCCAATATTTTTAACCAGGTTTTCTAACCATAATCACCAAAGTATGAATAAAAAATTACTCTTATATAAAATATAATGACTTGGGCTTTACATACATATATATTATATCTTTTTTTATGAATATTCAATATATTTCCCAAATACAAGTTTGAGGACTATAACAGTTAAGTTTCATTGGATATTGTATATAAAATATTATTATTTATTGAAATATATTCAATATCTCCAACAAAGTTCTCCCTATTTAGTACAATTAATGGAAATATCATACCTAAAACATTTCTTCATAACCAATGGAAAATAAAACCTAAGAAAGGGGTGATCTCTGATGCTCCTTAAGGGTAAACATGAAATATATCAATCTATGATCATATGAAAGCATAAGATAATAACAAAGTTATGAGATCATGAATATAACTTAAAAATGTCATACATAATCTTTCATAGATCATAAACATTAGTTATGGAATCAAACTGTATCATTTCAAAAACATGGATCATAAGAGAGAAAAGTCATCCAAGATCAATCATGAATCGTATGGTCATGTCAATCATGGAACCAACATATGTTAAAAAACTATTTCATATCATCATAGATAACTACCATTACCATAAAACCATAATAGATTAGTAACCACCACATGCATCTCATAATTGATCAATCATATAGACCTACAACCCAAAGTAGATCAAGAACATAAAATCATATCCTATAGTAGATCAAGTACAAAAACATTCATCCAATTGTTATCTCATCAGATACAAAACATTAATCAATGAATTTGAGGGATATATAATTCTATCCCCACCCATAAAATAATGAAAATATCACTTATGTGTGTACCAATAACAAAAAAGATTCATCATATCATCACATCATAACCCATGTGATGAAAATCAGTTTCATAAACATTTAATCAATTCATCAAAGAATATCCCATTAAAAATAAATGGGCTTCATAAACATATCCTCATAATCATCATAAACATAAACTATCCAAAGGGATATTAAGGATAGTATCATTATATTATATTCCCAGTAAAGTGAAATTATCATTAGTGGATTTTATTATAGAAGAAACTCCCATTAAAAGATCACTAAGACATTTTTTGAGTAAAATATCCATTCTTATTTGAAAACCACTTTTAAAAATACAATTACATTCAAATTATTGTGGGAAAAAATTATTTTAAAATAAATTTTAAATAATGTAAAGGAGTATTCAAAATAATGAGGGTTCATAATGTTGGGATATTCTATTCATAGCATATATGTTAAAATAATACATTTTATTCACATTTTTTGGTATAAAAATTCTAAAAGTACCTCATTTTGAAAACAAAATGAAGATTACTTTTAAACCATTATATAAAAATTGAATAATAGACCAGAATTAATTTAACAAATCATAAAATAATATTAACAACTTTTATGAAAACTTTTTAAGAAAATATGGATAAGGAAGAAAAATATTTTAGATCGAATAGAGAAAAAAGTTAGTATTCCATAAAAACATTCTTTTAGTCTCTTGAGTACTTAAAGTGATAAAAATTAAATGAAAATATGTACTCTAAAAATAACCATAGAATAAGAAAATTAAATTTTATTAATTCTATAAGGATCATATAATTTCATAAATGGATATTTAAGCATAAAAAAGTCCTAATTAAAATAGGATTGAAACATAAATCCCTTGTTTCTTTAGTAACTTTAAAATCAAAACCATATTAAATAGAGAACATAATATGGATATGTAATTCACCATAATTTAAATGAAAATAATAATGAATTTAATTCATAGTTAGTATATACACCACATAAGATATTCTAGTAGTGAATATAAAATTTGTCCCATGAGAATAAAAGTGAGATGAAAATCCTTTATCACATTGGTAAGTTTTCAATTGAAATCCCCATAAAATAATAACCTTAAATAAAAAATTTAAATTTAAATATCATAAGTATATTAATGATATAATATTTAAAATTGTAATATATAAATCAACAAAAATAAATTATTGGTGAATATGCAATATGTCAACCAAAATTATAAGTAAGACAAGAAATCTCTTACCTCAAGTCTTATATTTCAGGAAAAGTGATATAACCTTCTATATATTAAATATAAATTAATTATAATTCCATAATATATTCATTTTTATACTTTTAATATAGTTACCCATTATTATCATAAATTGAAATAAATATTTCTTTACGAATATTCATTATATTACACAACACATGCACGGGGACCGTAATAGTTTTGTGCCTTCGGAGACTATGTTCACAATATTATAATTTGATGAAATATATTAAATATATCCCATAAATATCTCACCATTTAGTACACTTCACAAACATACCCTATATGAAAACTTTTTTCATAACCTAGGGAAAGTAAATATGTGAAACAATGGGCTCATGTGTTCATTAAGGGTAAACAGAGGAGACATGTAAGAATAACATGAATATAGGGGTATGAGAACATGAGAATAATATATTAAAATATTAAATTTCATATAAAAGATCAGAATTTTGGGACATTTCATAATGATTGGTAGTTCATAATACATGTATCATAAGGAAATAAAATAACATAAACTATGATATCATAACATTGGCATAAGATGTGGAATTTTTTCATGCAAATAAACATATAAAATAATTTCTTTAGTAGTCAAGGATCATTAAAAACATATCAGGGAAATACATGGGTAGCTGCACCTCCTAGGAAGGACACACCACCATCCCATATGGTCTCCCTTTCCACATATTGGAATAGGTTTACTCCCCAAACCATTATATTAGTCAAGGATCACTCCTAATTCCATCATAGAGGACAAAGTCCCTTACTGAACCATGTTCGATTCCCATTCCATTCCTATATATATCAGGATATATAAATCTTTACCCAATGAATTAGAGGGATATATAGGTCTCACTTGTCGTTGAATATATTTTCCAAAATGTTATAACACATTCATCATAACAGAACACATGATAAGAAATGTTTTTAACAAACATTTCATCATAACACAACCTATATAAAATAAACAGGTTTCATAATAATTTCATCATTTTATAAAAGAATAACCTCTCAAAAAAGCAGTAGGTTTCATAAAGCTTTTATCAAGGTATAACCCATGGAATAGAAATGTGTTTCATAAGAATATTATCATCATAAACATATAACATTAAAATAAATAATTAGAATGGTTTCCTTGGATCATATCCCTAATAAATAATAGGTAACATAAAATGATGCAATGTTATATGGAAAATTATTTTAAAATATATATCACTTCTAACTTTTTTTGAGGAAAATAAAATTTCTTTAAAAATAAATTTTATTATATATTTTGGAAATATTTTTCTATGAAAATAATATTAAAAACTTATAAAGGAAGACTCCAAAATCATTAAAAACGTTTTTTGAGGAAAATATCCTTTTCAACTTGAAAACACTTTTTTAAACATAAAACATTTTTAAAATAATTTTCTTTGAAAATAACATTGAAAAATAATAAATTAATCTTCTAATAAAATAATGTCCATGATGGTCATAAATTATGTTCACATCATACATATTAAATCAAATATTTATTACATATTTTCAATAAAATCCAAATGGGAATTGTTTTTGAAAATAACATGTAGATTTATTTTAAAACATTTTTTAAATATTAAAACATGGGTAAATATTTATTTAATAAATCATTTGAATAATGTTACAAACATTTTTTAATACATTTTTTGAAAATATTGTTTTGTAAGAAAAAGGGGTTTCAACCAAGAAGATGATTTTTATAAAAGTGTTTTTTTAAAACTTTTTAGTGCATAAAGAGAGTAAAATGAAGGGAAAACATATTATAATGACATAACTATAGGAGAATAAAATTAGTTATTTTGTTTAGTGTTAGATCATAAGAATTTATAATAGGAAACATGATCACAAATAATCCCCATAAGCAATGACATTGTAAGATAAAATCTCTACCAGTTTGGTGACTTTGAAATGTATGACCCATGAGGGAACATCATTAAATGAAATATTAAATTTCATAAGCATAAATAATTTCACTAAATTACATGTTAAATGGGATGTATATACGTCTATTATAGGAAGATAGGTGTAGATCATAATCATATATCTCAAATAAGGAAAATTGAGGCAGATCCCCCTTACTGGTTTGGTAACTATTGAACCATAAATATCATGAAAGATAAATAATCAAATGAATATTTAGTAATAATAATTTAATTATAATAATCATAAAATACAATCATGGTCATAATATACACCACATAAAAACATTTTGTGAATATGGTATTTGCCTTATAAAAAATTAAAGTGATACAAAAATTCCATAACCCTTTAGTAATATTTTCAATCATAAGCCACGTTAAATAATAACATAAAAATAAAAATTATAAATCATTCAAATATTCATATTCATGATATAACATCTAAATGGGGTACTATATACACCACAAAAATAAAACAAATGATACATGTCTCCCAGAAATAAAAGAGATTCTCGAAATTTCATACCTTAAGTCTCAACATCCTTCATAAATGTTTGAAACTCCTATATAATAAATATTATTTTATTAAAAATATATAATAGATATATACTTATATATATCATACCATATATTATTTTCTTATTTCCTTTTGTTACCCATTTATTCCTTATCAAATTCATGTTTCGGATAATAATAGATTTGTTTTTTATGTATTTTTTGATTTTTTATTATTTTGGTCCTATTACTTTGGTAATGGTTACATAATCTTAAAAATAATTATCATGGAAAAATTATCATATTTGTATAAAAATTATACTTTTATTATCAATCATTAAAGATTGTTTTGAGAAATGAAGGTTGTTATGATCATGGAGATGGTAAGTTGTATGTATGCACGAGTAACGATTCTATTTTACAATGATCATATGAAAAGGATGTAAGTAGTGTATTATATTTATTAAATCATAATATTGTCATAAATACCATATTGTTTCTTTAAAAATATATATATAAATATCATCCATGTGGTGTGGTGGTGAAAAGATAGATTTAGATCATTTCATGAAGTTGGTAGTCCATATATACACAAACAATGTCATCATATTTTAGTTAGAGAAAATGTAAGATAGAAAATGATATATTATATTTTCATAATGATAAATATGTCATTTATAACACTTTTTTTCATTATTTCACATATATTAATACTTATTATCTTCTATGAAAAGTTTTTGTAAAGAATGAATCACATCGCTTCACGAGGAGATAGTCCTCCGTACACACGAGCGACGTTATCATATCCCCTGTGGAATGGAAGGTAAAATGGTATGTATGATATAATGACTCTATATATATACCTGAATGGCCCTAAGGACTTCATTTTTTATTTATTTTTGATAACCCCCTTTCAAGGGATGAGGGGGAACCCCTACAATGCCCGTAGGCTCAGAGATTACATGGCCCGTAGGCTTAGGAGATTATATGAACCAAAAGTCTTAGGGAATTCAACCAGACTGTCTATAAGTAACTGCCCCTCCCCTGCATCTACATTGTGATAGTATCTCTCTACCTTCGCATGGCTATCTGTCTAGGCTTCCCGCACAAGCACAGGCTGGTCCCGGTGGTATAGCCATACCCTGTCATTCTGAGAAATCTATTTGGCTCTACTCTGGTGGGTGCACTGTAACATCCCAAGTAAGTAATGAGTAATAGATATTTTTATCTATGTCTATTAATGAATTAAGATAGTGTTTTAGAGTCTTAAAATGAAAATAAATACAATCTTATGTATGGAATACACTAATATTCTTAAAAGATTATTTTACTGCCTTTTGATGGCAAACCATTTTTTAAATATATATTTTGACAATTTTATAATCTATGTTTGTCAAAAAAAACTTATTTTTTAAGATTGGGACATCAAAATTTACTTTGTGTGAATTTTTTGTATTTTTCCGATAAAGTTCATTTTTTAATGAATAGTGAAAAATGATGTATTTTTATTAAAAACCTCTTTTTAATCTAATTTATTTATATGATTAGATTATCATTTGAATTGGTTTTAAAGTGTAATTAGAAAATATTTTTACCATTAAATCCAATAGTGGTTGTTGGAATTAATTTCACTTTGAAATCAGACCTAAACTAGTGTCAATCTTTTGATACTTATTGTTTCATAAAAACACGCTATTTGTTCTGACAACGGTAATTAATTATTAAATTAATTAATGAAACTTATATGTTGTGAATTTTTTAAAATGTATTTCATTTTTGAATTCGGAATATCAAATATATCTTAGGGTGAATTTTTGGTTTTTTTCTGAAAAACTTCAATTTTTGATGAATAGTGAAACCACTAAGTGGTACTTATAAAAACTGATTTCTCATTTAAATGAAATATTACCACTTATGTGTTTTGAATTTCAAAATTCCTACATACATGGTTGTCATTAAGAAGTAAAATGTGGTTCAATGAGATTAAAATAATTTTTTGGTGAATAGTAACTTATTAAGTTTTTAATCGCAAATAGAGGTAATTAGTGTAGTTTAAGGTAAAAATAATGTTTTAATAATATGAGATGAGCTTGACACATGTCATACCCTTATTGTATGTTTCATGGACGACCCAGACAACCCATGGGTCAACTTGGGGACCCCATGGAGCCACTTTGGTTGGGAAATGACATAAATAACTTTTTATTTAATGTTAAAGTAAAAATGACACACACATGATATGTTTTACTAAAACAATTTTTACATGGGGTCATACAAGTCATATTTTTGACTATAAATAGTCATTGGAAAGGTAAAATGATTTCCTACATCATAGTATTTTTTTTAGAATTTCTAGACATTAAATAAACTAAATTATTTATGACATCGGGATGATGCAGCGATGACTTCATTATTTAACGATTTAAATAAAATGGAAAGCTAATGTAATATCTAAGACCTACACATGTCCAAAACCTATTGGATGAGTGGATTTCGAACCCTTATAGCCTTATCCTAGAAATAAATCAATGTGGGACCTCTTAAATCTGAATACCATTTTAAAATAAAGTGACTTTTCTTTACTTTCCAAGAGTGCCCCTCCTCTCCTCTTATAAAAGGCCCCCACCTCTACCTCCTTACCCACACTCCAAAAGCCTTTGGCTCAGCCAACCCATGCCAATTTTGGATATCCAAATCCCTATATTACTCCTTGAAGCCTCACACTAGGCATAAGTCTTCCCAAGAAAGCCTTTGAGCTCAAATCTAAGAGAGTTTCCCCATTTTAAGGTAATGTCTTCTTTTGAGTCCTTTTGTTTTATTTTTCTTCTCCAACCCCCTAAACTCTTTTTATTATTTTCTTTTGTAACAACTACAGTATCGTCAATATACTAGGAGGTTTTTATAAGAAGGATTCTAGCTACACTTACACACACCTACATCTAATGGATAAAGAACATACTGTTTCCGTGGATGGAGAATTTCTGCCTCCCGAAACGATGATTGTTCAACATTCTCTTAACACCTTCAAAGGTGGCCATTAAGATGACACTATATTTATATATGATATATAATTTGTTTATGTTTTCCTTAAGCTTCTGTATTTTTCATTTTGGGAATACCTTTTATGGTTTCCATTATGGGTAAACGTGATATCTTCATTTAAGGAAGCGCGGACTATCGCCCCCTCAAAGTGATGTGATTCGTTAATGCCATATGTGGGACGTGTAAAGGATAGATTAAAAGTTATTATATATGATGTTATACTGGAATTATAATATACCTATATATCATTATTATTTCTTTCCATTAATGTATGAGATAGAAATGAAAGTAGCATTCATGCGTACGTACGGCTTATCGTCTCCATGAAAGGTGCATTTCATTTCTTATCCCCAAATGTAATGTACTATTAAAAGTACATGTATATAATGGATATATGTAAATAATTATATATCTAAATGATGAATATAATTCTGGAATTAAAATATACATACCTCTCATTTAGTTTTAATTCCATTAATATGACAAAGAAATGAAAGTAGCGTTCATGCGTACGTACGGATTACCGTCTCCATGAACGGTGCATTTCATTTATTACCTATAAATGATTATGTAATATTATAAATTAATGTATATGCTGGATATATATGATATATATGACATCCAAATTAGGAACGTCATTCTGGATATAAAGAACCTTTGACCACACGAACAACATGTAATTGTAAGAAGTCCACTTTCGACTTAAGAACCAAATATCGAAAAAACAAACATTATTAACTTAAATGGTTACATAATGTTTATAACATGGAAATAAGTTATATAAAAGGAATAATTAACTTAAAAAAGTTCTTAATCAAGTAGAAATTAACTCAATTTTATTATTCAAGATGTTAAAGAACGATCGAGCCAAGTCGGACCCGAGGTAAGGGACTTCGTCTCAATCTCCTTTCATTGAGGCATATTTCGTTTTATACACAACTTTCTTTTATACGGTGTATAAACCCCTTTGACTTTTACTTTTATACAAAAGTAATCTTTTTCTACGAAGCATTTTACAAAACGAAAAAAAGGAATGTTTCTTTTAACGAAAACGGTGACAACGACCTTTTCCGCCGCCGGGAGTATTATTTGGTCTTTGGCTTCCTCAACAAGCTGTAATGTTTTTAAAATAAAATAAATACCATATACTCTTTTATGTATTTTGGTATTGAAAATGGTTTTGATAAAGGATTCTATAATTATATATTGTGATTGAAATGTGGAAATGTTATCATTCCTTTATATTGGTTTTATGTTTTATGATTTTATATTGGTACTTGGACATTTGATGGGTGGTTACATGATAAACCATATGATGGGTGGTGCTGTGAATACTAGGACGGGTGGTTACGTTATAACCTCCAATGCATTGGGTATGGAAGTCGGTCGTATGGCTATTCCATTAAGTATGTATGGAAGTTGGCCGTATGGCTATTCCATTAAGTGATATGTGTGGAAGTCGACCGTATGGTTATTCTACTTAAGTATGTTTTTGTCCCAAGTTACCTTTATATATGTTATGTGTTCTTTATATGGTTTTTATGGTAATCCTTTGGTTACAAAAAGGTAATTAATGTTATTTTATTCAGAGAATATTTTTTTACTACTTCATGAAGGTGAAGGTATTACTTTGATAAAGTATACATGGTTTACTTGATGTTTGAAAAACTAACAGTTTTTATTCTTTGTGTATACCTTACTGAGCTTTTTATGCTCACCCCATGTTTTTTTGAAATGTTTTTCACAGGACTTAATGTGGAATAAGGTCAAGGATGGGATCAAGGGAATGTCATGCTATATAAAACATGGAACTAGACATGTTTCTTTTTAAGAGTTTTTTATTCTATGGAAACTTGGTAGAAGTGTATACTTTGTAAATATTTTGAGATGTAATAGTTATATTCTAATTCTCTAAAACTCTACACCTGAAAAGATCCTCAATGTGAATTTTTCATTTAATTCAATATTAAGTAATTTTTAAGGCTGGGGCCTTATAGTTGGTATCCGAGGTCGGTTTAGACAACTTTAGGAGTTAGAAAAGTGTTAAATTATAATATGATTGAAATGATATACCATTTAAAGATTACAATGTTGCTTCGCCTAGGATATTTCTGTGTTAAGAATGGTTTTTCATAGAGGAAACAGAATAGCTTTTCTGGGAAGGCATACAGAGGGAAATGACCTCTCAAATCAGTATCCTGAGATGGTTAGAATCAGAACTAAACAGTTTGTTGCAGTGATGGCTCAGTTGACTCGGGTGAAAAATGTTGGTTGTTTTTATTGATGATATTTTGGTGTTTTCTAAAAGTAAAGAGGAGCATGAAATAAATTTAAGGGTAATCTTTCAAACCTTAAAAGAAAATAAACTATATGGAAAATTCAGAAAGTGTGAGTTTTGGTTACAACAAATTTCTTTCCTTGGTCACATTGTTTCAAAAGATGGCATAACTGTTGATCCTGCTAAAACAAAAGTTGTTGAGGAATGGCCAAGACCTACAAATGTAACCGAGATCCGTAGTTTTCATGGTTTGGTAGGTTACTACCGAAGGTTTGTTGAAAAATTTTCACGGTTATCTAGTCCAATGACTAAGCTAACTCGTAAGGGTGTTATGTTCATCTGGACAAAAGAATGTGATGATTGTTTTCAGGAATTGAAAAGAAGATTGGTGAATGCTCCAGTTTTGGAACTTCCTCCCAGTAATGGTGAGTTTGTTATCTACAGTGATGCTTCATTGAAAGGACTTGGTTGTGTCCTTATGCAGAATGATCAGGTAATTGCTTATGCTTCATGTGAGTTGAAAACTCATGAGGTAAATTACCCTACACATGATTTGGAATTAGATACTGTTGTTTTAGCTTTAAAAATTTGGAGGCATCATTTGTATGGAGTAAAGTGTGAAATATATACTGATCACAAAAGTTTAAAGTATATATTCACTCAGAAATAGTTAAACATGAGACAG
This sequence comes from Viscum album, assembly GCA_963277665.1. NCBI lineage: Eukaryota > Viridiplantae > Streptophyta > Magnoliopsida > Santalales > Viscaceae > Viscum > Viscum album. The sequence goes on along the minus strand of OY728129.1, from coordinate 403,593,352 downwards.
AGGAGATGGTTGGAATTAATCAAGGATTATGATTGTACAATTCACTACCATCTGGAAAAAGAAAATAAAGTGGACGATTCTTTGAGTTGAAAAAGTAATGCTTTATTAACCATGATACGTTTGGAACTAGATCCTTTCGTTTTTGATTTGATGAACTTTGGATCATAAGTTGTTGGTCTAGGAAGTTCTTTTGTTTTGTTTCAGGTATCAGTGAGATCATCCCTATCAGACAGAATTAAGCAAGCACAGAGGGAAGACAGTGAGTTGCAGAAAAAGGTAGAGCTGGTTTAGAAGGGTAAGTTGCCTGAATTCAACATTGATAGTGATTGTGTTTTGAGATTTGGGAAGAGATTATGCGTGCCTTATGATTCACAGTTGAAGAATGAGTTTTTATGTGAATCTTGTAGTTCTCCGTTTTCAGTTCATCCGGGCAGTACTAAGATGTACAGAGATCTACGGGAGTATTACTGGTGGGATGGAATGAAAAGAGATATTGCTGATTTTACTGTGAAGTGTTTGACATGTCAACAGGTTAAATCAGAGCGGAAGTTACCGAAAGGGATGCTTCAGCCTTTACCAGTTCCAAAGTGGAAATGGGAGAATATATCCATGGACTTTGTTGTGGGATTACCGAAGACATCTCGAGGTAATAATGAAATCGGGGTTATTGTTGATCGCTTGACTAAATCTGCTCATTTCCGTGCTATACGAGATACTTTTCCCTAGATCAACTTTCGTGTTTGTATCTTAAAGAGATAGTCAGGTTACATGGAGTTCCTCTCTCCATTGTGTCTAATGGTGATCCTAGGTTCACTTCTAACTTTTGGAAAGGACTTCAGAATTCATTGGGTACTGAATTAAATTTTAGTACATCTTTTCATCCTCAATCAGATGGGCAGTCAGAATGAACAATTCTGACCTTGGAGGATATTCTACGAGCTTGTTCGATGGATTATCAGGGAATTTTGGACCAACATCTTTCTTTGGTTGAGTTTTCATATAATAAAAGTTTTCATTCCAGTATACAGATGGCACCATTTGAGGCATTCTATGGGATGTGGTGTCGAACTCCAGTATTTTGGGATGAAGTGGGTGAAAGGAAGCTGATGGGACCCGAATTGATAGAAGAGATGGCATAAACGGTTCAGTTGATTCAGAAACACATGAGAACAGCTAAGAGCAGGCAAAAGAGTTATGCGGATAACCGGAGGAAGGATCTATCTTTCGAGGTAGGTGATCATGTTTTTCTCAAGGTTTCTCCTTGGAATAGTGTGATGAGATTTGGTAAGAAAGGAAAGCTAAGTCCAAGGTTCATTGGACCATATGAAATTCTAGAGAAAGTTGGATCAGTTGCTTACCGAGTGGCTTTACCCCCGAGTTTATCTCAGGTACAGAATGTTTTTCATGTTTCGATGTTGAGGAAGTATATGCCAGATCCATCTCATGTTTTGAGTCCAGAGGTAGTTCAGCTGGAGGAGAACCTGTCTTATGAATAACAACCAGTCCAGATTCTTGACCACATGGAGCAAGTGTTAAAAAATAAGGTGATTAATCAGGTAATGGTTTTGTGGAAAAACCACATGATGGAAGATGAAACATGGGAATTTGAAAATGAAATGAGAGATAAGTACCCCCATTTATTCAATAAGTAAATAAATTGCTGGGACACAATTTTCAAAAGGGGGGAAGGATGTAACATCCCAAGTAAGTAATGAGTAATAGATATTTTTATCTATGTCTATTAATGAATTAAGATAGTGTTTTATAGGCTTAAAATGAAAATAAATACAATTTTATGCATGGAATACACTAATATTCTTAAAAGATTGTTTTACTGCCTTTTGATGGAAAACCATTTTTTAAATCTATCCTTTACAATTTTATAAGCTATGTTTGTCAAACTAAACTTATTTTTTATGATTTGGACATCAAAATTTACTTTGTGTGAATTTTTGGTATTTTTCCGATAAAGTTCATTTTTTAATGAATAGTGAATAATGTTGTATTTTAATTCAAAACAACTTTTTAATCTAATTTATTTATATGATTAGATTATCATTTGAATTAGTTTTAAAGTGAAATTAGAAAATATTTTTACCATAAAATCCAATAGTGGTCGTTGGAATTAATTTCACTTTGAAATCAGACTTAAACTAGTGTCAATCTTTTGATACTTATTATTTCATAAAAACACGCTATTTGTTCTGACAGCGGGAATTAATTATTAAATTAATTAATGCAACTTATATGTTGTGAATTTTGTAAAATGGACTTCATTTTTGAATTCGGAATATCAAATATAGCTTAGGGTGAATTTTTTGTTTTTTCTGAAAAACTTCAATTTTTGAGGAATAGTGAAACCACTAAGTGGTACTTATAAAAACTGATTTTTCGTTTAAATGAAATTTTACCACTTCTGTGTTATGAATTTCAAAAATCCGACATACATGGTTGTCATTAAGAAGTAAAATTTGGTTCAATGAGATTAAAATAATTTTTTGGTGAATAGTAACTTATTAAGTTTTTAATCGTGATTAGAGGTAATTAGTGTAGTTTAAGGTAATAATAATGTTTTAATAATATGATATGAGCTTAACACATGTCCTACCCTTATTGCATGTGTCATGGCCGACCTAGATAACCCATGGGTAAACTTGGGGACCCCATGGAGCCACTTTGGTTGGGAAATTACATCAATAACTTTTGATTTAATGTTAAAGTAAAAATGACACGCACATGAAATGTTTTACTAAAACAATTTTTACATGGGGTTATACAAGTAATATTTTTGACTATTAATAGTCATTTGAAAGCTAAAAATATTTCCTACATCATAGTATTTTTTTAGAATTTTTACAAATTAGATAAACTAAATTATTTATGACATCAGGATGATGCAGTGATGACCTCATTATTTAACGATTTAAATAAAATGGAAATCTAATGTAATATCTAAGACATACACATGTCCAACACCTATTGGTTGAGTGGATTTAGAACCCTTAACACCTTATCCTCAAAATACATCAATTTGGGACCTTTAAATCTGAGTACCATTTGAAAATAAAGTGACTTTTCTTTACTTTCCAAGAGTGCCCCTCCTCTCCTCTTATAAAAGGCCCCCACCTTTACCTCCTTACCCACACCCGAAATCCTTTGCCTCAGCCAACCCATGCCCATTATTGATCTCCACATCCCTCTCTTACTCATTGAAGCCTCACGTTGGGCATAAGTCTTCCTAATAAAGCCTTTGAGCTCATATCTAAGAGAGTTACCCGATTTTAAGGTAATGTCTTCTTTTGAGTCCTTTTGTTTTATTTTGCTTCTCCAACCTCTTAACTCTTTTTATTATTTTCTTTTGTAACAAAGAAAGTATCCTCAATATACTAGGATGTTGTTATAAGAAGTATTATAGCTACACTTACACACACCTACATCTAATGGTTAAAGAACATACTGTTTCCGTGGATGGTGAATTTCTGCCTCCCGAAACGATGATTGTTCAACATTCTTTTAACACCTTCAAAGGTGGACATTAAGATGAAACTATATTTATATATGATATATAATATGTTTATGTTTTCCTTAAGCTTCTGTATTTTTCATTTTGGGAATACCTTTTATGGTTTCCATTATGGGTAAACGCGATATCTTCATTTAAGGAAGTGCGGACTACCACCCCCTCAAAATGATGTGATTCGTTAATGCCATATGTGGGACATGTAAAGGATGGATTTAAAGTTATTATATATGATGCTATACTGGAATTATAATATACCTCTATATCATTATTATTTCTTTCCATTAAAGTATGAGATAGAAATGAAAGTAGCGTTCATGCGTACGTATGGCTTACCGTCTCCATGAACGGTGCATTTCATTTCTTATCCCCAAATGTAATGTACTATTAAAAGTACATGTATATAATGGATATATATAATGAATTATATATCTAAATGATGAATATAATTCTGGAATTAAAATATAAATACCTCTCATTTAGTTTTAATTCCATTAATATGACAAAGAAATGAAAGTAGCGCTCATGCGTACGTACTGCTTACCATCTCCATGAACGGTGCATTTCATTTCTTACCTCTAAATGATTATGTAATATTATAAATACATGTATATACCAGATATATATGATATATATGATATCCAAATCAGGAATGCCATTCTGGATATAAAGAACCTTTGACCACACGAACAACATGTAATTATAAGAAGTCCACTTTCGACTTAAGAACCAAATATCGACAAAACAAACATTATTAAATTAAATGGTTACATAATGTTTATAACATGGAAATAAGTGATATAAAAGGAATAATGAACATTAAAAAGGTTCTTAATCAATTATAAATTAACTCAAGTTTATTATTCGGGACGTTAATGAACGATCGAGTCAAGTCGGACGCGAGGTTAGGGACTTCGTCTCAATCTCCTTTCATTGAGGCATATTTCGTTTTATACACAGCTTTCTTTTATAAGGTGTATAAACCCCTTTGACTTTTACATTTATACAAAAGGAATCTTTTTCTATGAAGTGTTTTACAAAACGACAAAAAGGAATGTTTCTTTTAACGAACGCGGTGACAACGACCTTTTCCGCCACCGCGAGTATTATTTGGTCTTGGGCTTCCTCAATAAGCCGTAATGTTTTTAAAATAAAATAAATACCATATACTCTTTTATGTATTTTGGTATTGAAAATGGTTTTGATAAAGGATTCTATTATGATATATTGTGATTGAAATGTGGAAATTCTATCATTCCTTTATATTGGTTTTATGTTTTATGATTTTATTTTGGTACTTGGACATTTGACGGGTGGTTACATGATAAACCATATCACGGGTGGTGCCATGAATACCAGGATGGGTGGTTATGTTATAACCTCCAATGCATTGGGTATGGAATTTGGTCGTATGGCTATTCCATTAAGTATGTATGGAAGTTGGCCGTATGGATATTCCATTAAGTGATATGTGTGGAATTCGACCGTATGGTTGTTCCACTTAAGTATGTTTATGTCCCAAGTTACCTTTATATATGTTATGTGTAATTTATATGGGTTTTATGGTAATCCTTTGGTTACAAAAATGTAAGTAATGATATTTTATTCAGAGAAGAGTTTTTTACTACTTCATGAAGGTGAAGGTATTACTTTGATAAATTATACATGGTTTACTTGATGTTTGAAAAACTAACAGTTTTCATTCTTTGTGTATACCTTATTGAGATTTTTATGCTCACCCCAAGTTTTTTTGAAATGTTTTTCACAGGACTTAATGTGGAATAAGGTCAAGGATGGGATTAAGGGAATTTCATTCTATATAAAACATGGAACTAGACATGTTTCTTTTAAAGAGTTTTTTTATTCTATGGAAACTTGGTATAAGTGTCTACTTTGTAAATCTTTTGAGATGTAATAGTTATGTTCTAATTCTCTAATACTCTAAACCTGAAAAGATCCTCAATGTGAATTATTCATTTAATTCAATATTAATTAATGTTTAAGGCTGGGGCCTTATATGCACCTACTCTGAATCCTCCTCTAGGGCTACTCCTTTTCATATAGAGTCTGTTTGGGGAAACTGTATGTGGCCCGAAGGCCTTGAGGGGGGCCTAAGGCCTTAAAGGTGGCTCGAAATCCCTACTGATTTGAAGGTCTGGGTGGCCCAAAAGCCTTAAGGACTCCAAGTCCAAACCAGTGGCCCAAGGTAAATAGTTCCATCTACTACAATACCGAACAGTTCCTGCTACAGTGTCTGCTACAGTACACGCACATTGTATAGTCTGCAAAATACCTTCACAATGTACAGTTCTGTATAGTACCTGCATAGTGTACAGTTTTACTACAGTACTACATAGTGTACAATTCTGTTACAGTACCCCGGAAATATGCCTCTACCTGGTTTTGAACCTAGGTCTCGTGAATGCACTTAAGGATACCTCACCAACTGGGTTGAGTCTCAGGTTCCACAACCTTAAATTATTATATATATATATATATATTCCTTAGATCCATCATCATACCCAACTATGAGAGATGCTAATGGAAAAACAAATGACATTAGTTTGTGAGGAGGTAGTTCACCATACACACGAACAATGTTTTCATAACCCATTAAATAGAAGTTGATAAATTTATAGGTCATTACCTTAAAATAAAAACCTTAATTATAAAAAATATACTTATGTTATTATATCATCATGTTTTAATAATAATTAAATTATGTGAGTAAAGAAATAAAATAAAAACGTTGATTGAAGACCACTATCTCTTCTTTGTGTAACCTCCTTAGGTTTGCCCCAAAAGACCTCTTAGGGTGGATTTATAAAAAAAATAATCCTAATAGGATGTGAGGATGGAAGTTGTGAAGTTATTTTTTTAGGTACATGCTGAATCAAAATGGTTTTAAGGTATGAAGAATAGAAGAGAGGGGGTGTCCATTTATAAATGAGGTAAGTGGAAGACATGTACAATTTTTTATATAAATAATTTTACCCATGTTATTTTATGTCATGAGGCTCCATTAATATACCATTATTGAAAATAGAGGATATAAGGATGAATTATGGCCATAAAATGGGTTCGGATTTTTTTTTGTTTATTTGTAAACCTTATTGATTTAGTTTAACCCCCAGTATAGCCATTTTTACATTATCCGCAGTAATTAATATTTACTATTTTAAATATTTATTCTAGTTAAAAATTAAGCTAACATTATTGTATAATATAACTTATTCTGATCTCAAATATTTGATCCATTTTTTCAAATTCAATTTATGTCAGTGTAAATTTTTAATTTTAAGTTAATACCACTAAAATGATCAGATACCCAGTTTTTGAAGAAAAAAAGTTCTAACGTTTACAAAGATTTTTTATCAAATTTCAATATGAAATTGATTAAAATGAACTAAATTGGATTAATATATACAGATATAATTTAACTAATTGTAGTTTAAAAATAATAAAATATAATTTAACTTTATAAATAATTGAAACGAAACATCGATTTACAATTAAAATTAAATATTTTTTGTTATTCATCAAACAAATAATATTTCCATAAAATTCTCAAAAATTAACCCTAATATAATTTTTATATGATTATTTCAAAAAATAAATTTCTATTTTTCATATATATTATCTAAAAGGGTAAAAAATTAAATCTAAATAGAAACCCATAGATGCGAGAAAAACACAGGTTTTTGAGAAGTGTATTTTTCAAGCATGTGATTATTTTATATTTAATATATGTAAATTAATAGTAATTATTTGAATATATATTAAAACATTATTGATATATAATATATGTATTTAATTATAAACATTCCTTATTAGGGATTATTTTAATTTATTAAAATGGAGAATCATTATGCACTTTTGAACAGCTTTCAGAAAAAAAAAACCCTTTTTTAAACCCAAAAAAATACTTAAAATAAAATCCAATATAAATTTAATGAAAAATTAATTAATTAGATTAAATATATATCAATAATACTTATTTTAATTTAAAAAATAATAGGCAATTTAAATTACTTAATTTATTGATAATAAAACATAGTTTAACAAAAATTGATATTTTTCACTATTCACAAAAAATTCTATATTTTCAAAATAATCCCAAAGTGTCACCATAACTATGATTAAATATGAATATATAAAATATAATTTTAATTTTATAAAATAAATTTTCTAAAATCTCTATAATTTAGTTATAATATTTTTTTCTTAAAAATCAATAAAAACATTTTTGAAGAAAAAATATTTATAAAGAATATAAATACTTTACTAATAAATCATTAATTATTTACAAAGAATTTACAAATAAATTTATATTGAGTAATAAATTTATATGTATATTTCATAAATTAGTTAATATTATGCATACACACATATTTAATCACTAGTTTTAAACAATCATTAAATTATTATATCATGGTTTTATAAAGCTCAGTGTTTCATGTCAGGAACTCTATTGAAGAAACACATTGTTGTGTGTAACAAACACTAAACATAGTACTATGTGTACTGAAAAATATAGAATAAAAAATATTTATTTCAAAAAAACACAATATCTCAGTGTGTCTAATTCTACCATCCTTAAAATAAATTTCTCTCACAAAGTTCATCACTTTGGTACCAAAAATTGAGGATAATTATGCATCATTACATCCTTAGTTCACATGTATCCTCCTTAAGTTGATGGTTTCACCACAAAACATTAACCATGTTAGTGGTCCTGTTTTGTAGAAATTTCTCGGTATGATCTAGAATCTATACTATTTTTTCATCATTAGAAATATTATGCTCCAATAATCAAACATCTGAGTTTAGTACATGTGAAGGATCATGTGTATTCTTCATTACGATTGGAACATGGAACACATCATGACATAAAGAGAGGTTTGGTGGAAGCACCAAATGATAACATAAGATCCTGATACAATCCAATATTTTAAAGGGACCAATACAGCTAGGGTTTAGTTTTCCTATATTTCTCCTATAGAGAAATTTATAGAAATACCTTCTTAGAAACTTAAAATTCTTGATCACAATGTTTATTAGCATAAAATTTCATTCATATTTATATAGTTATATCATGTTTATAAATTGATCTAACCCTCTCTACCATCTCATTAGCATTCTCAGGTCCAAATATCTTTCTTTTTGCAGATTCATTCTATTATGTGGTAGTTCTATACTTATTTCCATAATGGGCTTCATAAGCATCAATTTGAATGCTTGAGTAAAATCTATTATTGCAATAAAATTTAACTTGGGGAATGTGTTGATTCCAAATACCTTTGAAATCCATAAAACAAGATCTTATCATATCCTTAAGGGTTTTAATTATTCTCTCAAACTGACCATATATATAAGGATGATATATATTTCTAAAACTCAACTCTACATAAAGAGATTGCAGAATTTTTATTAAAATTATGAATTAAACATCAGATCCTAATCAGACACAATAGAATTATTTACTTTATGAAATCAATAACATGTGATTAAAATATATCCTTCAAATACTATCTAAATAGAAATATTCTTAGATAGATATAATTTGTGTTGAATTCAAATATAGTTAAGATATAACACATGTAGCATTGTTATATTTAGATATTTTGGGGTGTCTGATGAAAAAACCATAGTGATGTCCTCCCATTTCTTTTATTGTGTTGATAATGGTTACGAAATCATTTTAGACCATTTTCACTCAGGCTTGACATGCTGACATACTATTCCTAGAGATATATACTTAGATATATCTCTCTTTATGTTTTCCCACCAAACATATTTCTTCATGTAGTCTAGTGGTAAGCGTTTTACCATTGTCACCCTTTAGCAGTGGGTTCAAGCTCTACAGCGGTGCTAGATGCAACAGGTTGTTTCCCAACTTGTGGGTTGACCTTTTTCTAAAACAATATTGATAAAAATATTTTTAAATTTCAATATCTCATAATTTCTTTAATATCAAATATAAGATAATCCCTAACAGTTACCAATACCTTTAATCATATGTCTATTAAAAGTTATTCCTCCTAAAAACCAAAGGGTTGTATTCCAAAAATATATCTCAAAATATAATTAATCTCGTTAAACTCCCAACACATAAAATATAAAAATGGGTTTCTAAGACTTTCAAATTACAATCAACCTTAAACTCATAATCCCATGATGGAATTCATAACTCTTAACTTAATATTACATGGATACATATATTTTTCCAAAAAAAATTAAATCCTTAGATTTTTTATGATTCTTATATCCATGTTACCATTGGTAAAATACTTTTGCAACATAATTATTAGATCTAAATAAATAAATAATTAAACTATTTCACTTAAATGATTTGAATGTAATAGTTCCTTCCTTGTTCTAGATGTTAATTTATGGTTTAGGGAATTTATTTGTATAATTACATTGTCCCCCGTATGTAACACATTTAACTCCTTGAAATTTTTTCACTTTATTACCTTGATTTCCACATAGATAACATCTTCCCCTCTATTTGAGATATTCATCCATGTTCTTCTTCCTACCTTCTCGAAATGTAGGAAAATAAATCATATTTTCTCTATTCCATTAAAACATGAAATTTCATAAAATTCATTCCCCCTATTCAATGTGTTAGGAATCTCACTGAAGTTCACATTATTAATCATATATCATAATAGCTTACTATGAATAATCAAAATATGTTTCTGTTCATTAATCATCCAATTTGGTTTCTCATATTCATTGAATATTACATCAAATTCAATGTTAACAGGATTTCTTCCGGTTCCATCTATTAACTCGAACAAAAATCATAGTGTGAGTAGAACTAATAATAGTATAAAACCACAAAATCATGAAAAAAAACTTGAAATCATGTCATATTATTTTAAATATATGACAACTTCCTTTTATCATATTCCATTCATATTTATCATCAATTTGAATCCTTCATGATGTTTTTTAATTATTTTGTGAATTTACAAAACATATATCCCATGAGTTTCAAACTAGATGTGTATTAATGCATGTTTTTGTGTACCAGGTGAAGATTGAGTCCAAATAAATGTTAATGTTTTGTAGTTATTACCCATAGGTACCTCTATTCTAGAGTCACATCCGCTTTTATTATCCAGACCTGGATGTAATTACTTAGAAATTTCTTTCTAAATACTTTACCAAAATTCCAAGACATTTTCCTATACTTTGACTCCTTCTTAGACTTATACTTAGATACATCTCTAGACATATCCTTAAAAATATCTATAGGGATGTCACTAAATATTTCTCATCTTAGTTTCTAGAGGTTAACTAAAAATTTCCTCTGATACCAAATATAGGTACCCAGGATTCTCATATATAGATATGAAATATTTTTAGATGAATATTTATTACATTACAAAGCATGTGTGTGAGGAATATAATAGTTTATTTCATTTGGAGACTATATAACAAATATTCTATTTTGGTGAAATATCTTAAACATTCCCCAAAAATATATCCCCCTTTAGTACTCTTCACAAGAATATCTTACTTAAAACCCTTATTCAAAACCATGGGAAAGAAAAAATAAAAAATGTTCATCTTAGATGCTCAGTAATGGTAAAGAAGGGAGATATGTAAGCATAACCTGAACATAGTGGTGTAGTAATATGTGAATAACATATAAAAAACATACCATATGTATCAAAGATCAGACTCTTGATTCATGAAATATATATTCATAGTTCATAAGACATTAATCATATTGAAATCAAACAACATGATCCATGATAGCACAACATTGACATAAGACATAGAATTGTGGAATACACATAACAAAATAAAATCATTTCCTTAGATGTATAATTTCATTTCAAAAACTTATTAGGACACTCCATGGGAACCTACACCTTCTAGGAAGACACACCACTATCCCTAGTGGCATCCCTTTCCTCATAGTGTAATGGGTTTACTCTCCAAACCATCATGGTAGTCCAGGTTCACTCCCAAGACCATCATAACGGACAAGTTCTCTTACTAAACCTAGTTCCCTCTCTATCCTGGTCATATCTATCTCATGGATATAAATCATTCCAAAATGGATTGGAAGGAGATATATTTCCCACTCATATTTGGTTATAATGTTACCACTTTATTTAGTTATAATATAACCACTTTAACATAATAAAGATCATATATATAAGTGCTAGAATATCATAAAACATTCTTCGTATCAAAACCCATGAAATGAATTGTTTATCATAAACATTTCCTTATAATATAAACTATGAAAGCTTTCATAATCATTTCATCAAATCATAACCCATGAAAAAATAAGTTAGTTTCATAATCATTTTGTATTTTTTTCAACCTTTGTAAGATAAATGTGCTTCATAAAAAAACTTTCATCACAAATATAAACCATTCCATGAAATAATAATAATGGAATCCCTTGATCATATCTCCATTAAATTATAAGTAACATAAAAGGTTTTCCTATTTGATATAAAATTATTTTGAAATAAAAATCACATGGAATTTTTCTTAAAGAAAATAATATTTTATTTAAATTTAATATTTTAAAACTAAACATTATAAAATATTATGGAAAACCTTTTCTTTAAAAATAAACCTGATAATTTATAATAGAAGCTTTAAAATTTATTTAAAACATTTTTTGAGGAAATTTAAATTTTCACTTTGAAAAAAAAAACTTTTTAATATATTAAAAAAATAAAAATCCATTTAGTTGAAAAAAACCATTAAAACATATATAGAAACCTTAAAATAAAATAATGTCAATGATGGTGGGAAATTATTTATATGTCATACATGTTAAAAAAAATATTCCTATCATATTTTTGATAAAATAAAAACATGCATTGTTTTGTACTACAACTTTAAGATTTATTTTTAAAAAAATGTAAAAATTTAATCATTTTTAATAATTTATTCAATAAATTGCCTAATAATTTTTTTAAAATGAAAACCTTTTTTGGATACATTGTTTTGGAAGAAAAATGATTTTAACTGAAAAGATATTTTTTATTAAAAACATTCTTTTGAACTCTTGAGTATACTAATAGAGGAAAATGAAGGGAAACATGTATTTTAAAGAAATAAATAGGGTCTAATAAAATTTCTAAATTTTTTGAGATATGGATCATAAGACTTTATCATCGGAAACATGATCATAAAAAATCCTATAAACAATGAGATTGTGACATAAAATCTTTACCACTTTGGTAACATTGAGATGTAATAACCATGAAGGAATATCATTAAATGAAACCTAAAATAGCATGAGGATAAATAAATTCATGATATTACTTTTCAAAGGGGTTTTATATATAGTTTATATAAGAATATAGGTGTATAACATAATCATATATCACAAAGAAGGAAAATTAGGACAAAAATCTCTTACTGATCTGGTAAATTTTGAAACATTAACCCCATGAAAGAGAGATACTAAAATTGATATTTAAATACCAATAATTTAAAGTATAATCATCATGAAATACATTAATTATCATTATACACACCACATAAAAGAAACATGTGGTGAATATTGAATTTGTATCACAGAAAATAAAAGTGAGATGGAAATTCCATGCCACTTAAGTGATATTTTGAATCATAAGACCTCATTAAATAAAAATATAAAAATAACAATTAAATATCATTAAAATGGGTGTATTAATTATATAAAATATCAATGTAGTGGTATATACACCATAAAAATAAAATTAGTCATGGATTTGGAACATGTCTCCCATATATAAAAGAGATACTAGAAAACTCTTACCTTAAGTATCGACTTCCTTCATACATGATTGAACCTACTAGATAATAAATATAAGTATATTATAAATCTATCATATAAATATAAGTATAAATATTAAACCATATATGATTTACTTATTTCATTTTATTTCCTTTTTACACCTTGTTAAAACCTCATTTCATGTAATTACTACTTTCTTTATCATGTATGTTTTGATTTGTTATTTTTTTCATCCACTTAATTTGATAATGGTTAAATCATCTCTAGAATAATAATAATGGCATAATTATCATGTTTCAATATCAATTATTCTTTTAATACCAATCATGGGATATGGTTTTGTGAAATTAATTATGTTATGATCATGGATACGGTAGGTCATATGTAGGCATGAATAACATTCCCGCTTTTTAATGATCATATGGAAATGATGTAAGAAATATTTTATCATTTAAAATGATCATAATATCAAAACTACCATATTATTTATTTAAATATACTTATAAATATCATCCATGTGGTTTTCTGATGAATAGAAAGAGTCACATTGTTTCTTAAAGGCATTAGTCCACACGTACAAAAATGATGTTATCATCTTTCAGTGAGTGAAAAGGTAAGAAAGAAAATGATATATTATCTTCTTTTAATGATAAATATTTAATTAATATCATAATTATATAACTTATTTCACGTATAATTATCCATATTTTCTTCCATGTAAGGCGTTGGTTAAAAACAAATCACATCGCTTTGTGATGCGGTAGTCCGCCGTACATACAAACGATATTATTGTATCCTCTATATGATTGAAATTAAAGAAGGAATATGTATGATATAATTTATCCAAATGTATTATTATGTTTTAAATATCATATATATATATATATATATATATCCAAAATCATACTTAACTGTGATAGGTGGTAATGGAAAAATGAATGACATCGGTTCGCAAAGCGGTAATCCACCGTACACAAGAACGATGATTTCATAACCCATTTATAGAAGTGGATATAGTTTTATATAATGAAATTAAAAAAATGTATATGTAATATAATTAGGTTATTATATCATCATGGTTCAATAATAATTGAAAGAGGTGGAGTAAGAAAAAAAATAAAAATGTCGCTGAAGAATGTTACCTCTTCTTCGGGTAACCTCCATAGGTTTGCACAAAAATCCTTCAAAGGTAAGAATTATGAAAACAATAAGGCTTCTAGTATGATATTAATTTATTTATCAAGCTATTAGATTAGGTATTGTAAAAACAAAATTGGTTTTAATTTATGAATATGATAGGAGAGGGGTGGACTTTTATAAGTGAAGGGAGTGTCACACTAAAAATGTTTTTGGAAGAAAGCATTACACCCATATTTTTATCATATCACAAGGCTCCAATAATGGACCATTACATATTCTAGAAGATATAATGTTGAAATATGTCCCTAAAATTTCTATTGGAAATGTTTTGTGTTATTGTTGACCATTATAATTCTAGTTTAACCCCAAATAAAGCTATTTTTACCTTAATTACAGTAATTAGTTTTTATTGTTTTAAAAATTTATTTTGGTAAAAAATTATGTTGAAATTATTAGATAATATAAAATATTATTATTAAAAATATGTAATATATTTTTCAAATTCAATTACTGTAAGTTTAAATTTTTTTAATTTAAAATTAATCTCATAAACACGACACGAAAGCAGATTTTAAAAGAGAATTTTTTCAAAGGTTTAGAAAGTTTTTATATCCAATATCAATATGAAATTGATTAAAATTAACTAATTTTTATTAATATATATAAAATTTAACTAATTTTTATTTAAAACCATTTTAAAAAATAATTCAACTTTATAAATAACTTAAATGAAAAAACAGTTTTCAATTAAAATTCTGTATTTTTCACTATTCAAAAAAATAATCTTCCCAGAAAATTTACCTTAATATTATTTTTACAAGATTATTTTAAAAATATAGTTTTATTTTAAAAATAAAATTAAAAAAATATGAAAAAATTAAATTTAAAAAAAAAACCCATAGACACGATGAAAAAAAAGATTTTCGAATGGTGTATTTTTCAAGCACAAGATGATTTTATATTAAATATAAGTCTAAATATCATTGTATGGATCTATATTAAGATTTATTGATATATAATATATAAATTTATTTGAAGAAAAAAAATTAGGGAATATTTTAATTGTTTTAAATGGAGAAACATTGTGCACTTTAAAATAGTTTTCAAGGAAAAAACACTTTTTAAACCAAAAAATAAACTTAAACTAAATTAAAATATAATGTTTATTCAAAATTATTTAATTTGATTAATTATAAATAAAGAATAATTATGTCGCTTTAAAAAATAACTAGGCATTTAAATTGCTTGACTTATTGAAAACAATATATAGATTTAAAAAAATTGGTATTTTTCTATATTCATTGAATAATCAACATTTTCCAAAAAACCCCAAAAATTCACCATAAGTTAATTTTCATATTATGATTTAAAAAGAAAGTCAATTTTATAATATAAATTTTCTAAAATCTATATATATTAATTATTATATTTTTTCCAAGAAATAAATAAATAGAATTTTTGACGAAATCATATTTTTGAAGAATATAATTACATTACTAAAACTTGGTAAATTATTTATTATTAATTTAAATATAAATTTATATTAATTACGAAATTTATATAATATTTCATAAAGTAGTTAATATTATTCAAACATATTAATTATCCATTAGGTTATAATGGTCATTTAATATTATGTCATCGTTCACTAAAGATCGATGTCACGTGTCATGCACATAATCGAAGAAACTTGTTGCGTGTAATACATGAAAAACACGAAAATGTGTGTAATAAAAAATAAAAAAGAGATTAAATTTATTTTAAAAAAAATTAAAATATATTGGTATGTTGCATAAAATATCATTTATGATCCCCTTGTAATATTTTAATAACCATTTATTAATATTCCCATATAAAAATTATCATTTATGGGTGTTAACTATTTTGTTTTCATTAGAATTTTGGTTGGTTACATGTTTTCCTTAAACTTTGATAATTTTGGCATAATCTACATAATTTTAATCCAGATATATATAAAACATATATTTATTATATATATATAGTCCTATATACAATATATATATATATAAATAAATTACACCATTCATAGAGTTGGTTCGTTGTACCTAAACATGAATGTTGTTTACATTTTTCGATGGGTGGAATGACACAAAGGTAAATAATAATTAACATTTATATAATGATTATTTTATTATAAATATCTTATATATTCATTAAATAAATACTTCTTACAACCAAATAGAAACAAAAAATTAAAATCAAATCACATAACTTCATGGAGGTGGTGGTCCACACATACAATCAAGGGATGTTATCATTTTCCAAAGAGTTGGAATGTAAAAATTTATATGTGATTTTATAATTAAATAAGAATAACTATTTCATAAATAAAGTATATAAACATCAAACCCATAACAATACCCATAAATAAAAGTGGGTGTGAAAATTGTATTATATCTCTACTTGGAGATGGTAAATCGTACATACACTCGAGTGATACAACTACACCCCATTTGATAGAGAAGAGTGTATATAAAGATGGTATGGTAATAATAATAAATTTTTAGTATATTTAGAATATTTATTTATTTATTTTATGATGAATATAATATTTTTAGAGGAGGTAAAACTAAAATTGAAAATAAAGTGATCTGTTAAGGTGGTTACCTCTTCTTTGAAATGACTCCTTTAAATCTCCTATTAAGGTTTCTAGGGTTGGTCTTTTGGAAATACAAGAACCTCAATAATGTTTATAAGTATGTTAATAATTTAATTTTATATTTTTTGGCAGAACTATAAGGCTCACCATAGTGTTAATAATATAAAGGAGATGTTCCCTTTTATAAGTGAGTGGAGGGGAACAATTGAAATTTCTTAAAGATTATAATATAATAAATTCATTACCTAAAAAAAGTGACTCTAAAAGGAAAGGGATTAAAACATAAGATAGTATAGGTTTTAAATACCACCAAGAAGTAAAATTTTTATCTGTTTAATTTTTTATATACATTAGCTTTTAGTTTAACCCCTTTATTAACCTATTTTAACATTAACTAAAGTAACATATTTTTCACTCTTAAAGGGATATAAATTTACATATAAAGAGAAAATAGGATCATAAATGGACATGTGGTGAAATTTTAGACCAAATATAATCCTCATTGTCCTATTTTAATATTTTTTTGAAATTTAAATAATTTAATAAAATATTATTTTTAAAAAATATCATTAATGTCAATTTGAACACTATTTATCTGATTTGACTTAAAAGACATAAACAAAAATCTGTAATTTGAACCTAATAATTTAAAACAACATAAATATGTCATATTATTCTATACCAATTTCTTCTCACAAATTTAAACCCCATAAGCTTATCACTTTTAATATTTGTAAAATAATTTATTACATTTTCTATTAATTAATGAAATACTATGTTAGTATTATTTAATAATTTAATGTAAATATATATTTACAAAAAATTATTAAGAAGTTTCCACCATGAAAATAATTCTATTAAACTAAAAATTGAAATTTATATTCATTCATAAATTTATTTTTTCCTTTATGGAAACATAATAGATATTTAAAACTAAGAGGGTGACATTTTATTACTTTATTTGATTTAAATATTATATAGGCCATTTTTAAGGAACGTTTTCCTATAAAAAATTAATTTTTTCAGATAAGGAAATAATTTTTTGATTAAATTCATCAATCAAGAATTAATATGAAAACGGTTGCCTTATCATATAATTTTACCCTAATTCAATCCAATTTACCCTTCATTGAGGGGAAAAATTTTGTTAAGGTTACTATTTATATTAACCAAAAATTAAAGGGCTCTCTTTACAAAATTTTAATCTTTTAATTCCAAATATAGAAATAAATTTCCAAATTAAATTTCTATAATTTTAGAAATCCATTTTAAATATATTTTAAAATGTGATGAAAATTGATTTATAAAATACATTTTAAGCATAAAATTGAATTTTATTATTATTCTGTGAATAAAAAAATTAAAATATTTTTGAAATATTTTATTTAATAGTATACATATTTGTTTCATTAAAATAAATATAGGTAAAATAAGTCTTTAGGAATATAATCAGTCCTAGGACAGGTTGGCATATCACTTCAACGGTCTCATCAAAGATGACCCAAACATAAAGGTATCCTCTATAACATAGATCTTACATAGGATGGCTAATTAAAACATTTTAGATATTTTATATTTTATATTTATAATTTCCTATGAGGATTAAAATTTTGGGTTTCATGTAATATTTTTGGTTTCTCACTATTCCACAAAAGTGTTTTCAAAAAACATATAAATTGTAGGTCGGTTCTGATAAAATTTCTTTGTGTATATAAAAACAGTTTTTTTTGAAAAAAGTTTCATTAATTAGAAAATTGCATTTATACCAAATTCAATAATAAAATTAATTAAAATGAACATAATTTGATTATTAATGTTATTATAGAACTAATTTTTTAGTTTTAAATCATTGAAAAATGTAACTTTGTAAATGTTTGAAACAAAATACATTTTTCAAAAAAAAATATATTTTTACTATACATCGAAAAAATATATTTTCTGAAAATTCCAAAAATTTCATCCCAATATAATTTTGAAATTATTATTTTAAAATGGTATCATTTTTATCAAATAATATTTCTATAAGTTCTATGAATTTATTATAATATTATATCACAAATGAAATAAAAATCATTCTTGAAGAAATCATGTTTTTGAAGCAAAAAATATTTTACAAAAGTAAACTTTGTTATTTTTCTAATCATTCATCAATATATTTTTATTGGTTATAACCTTTATATATATTTCATTATTTAGTTGTTCCTTTTTATACCCACCAATTTAGATGATTGGTTATAGCATCACATTTAGATAATAATATTCCATTGTTTATTTAAGTATAAAGTTGTGTGTCTCATGAACTATCAAACATAGTCTTCCATTATAGTATTAGAGTGTTACAAACTAAATCAAACTCCTGTGAGTCACATCCATTATAACCTAAGATTCCATGCATACCCCACTGAACATGCCCCATTATATGTCAATATGACCAAACCATCCATGGAATATCAACATGCTAGGGATAACTGTACAAGCACCCACAATATGAGTGTCATTAAAAAATACATGAGCAACCATATATTCTCCCACCATGCCCCTATAAGCACATCCAACTAATGATAATCTTATAATGAGCCTTGATACTAATAATGATCCAAATTCATCACACCTTGAAATCCCAGCATACTCATATGTATTTCCTCAACTACTGTGTTTGGTTAAATATAATATCACTAATAATATATATGGGAAATGAAATATAGGTTGTTATTGACACTGTTAATAACCAAATATTAAACCTAATAACCCAAAAAGGTTTATCATTCTCATGGAAACATGTTTCCATTTCTAGAGCATCCCTTAGGAAAACCAATACCTCATCAAGTCATAACCAAGGAATCAATTCCCATACTGAACCTCATCATGTCTCCATACATAACTTGATGAAGGTATTTCATTTATATCACTGGAGAACCTCTCACCATAATATCCCTAAGAAATTCCATCAAAATTATATACAAAAAAATCTATTCGAGTATAATTCCATCAATATGTTATATGTGAAAACATTTTATATGTTGTTTTTGACACATTAAACAACTCAACCTCCCATCAAAAAACAATCATAGGAAATCACATTTATGTCATGTGAATCCTATTTACCTACCATGATTCATTAACATGACCTATTTATAATGGACCAATATTTAAAACACAAAAACCATAACTCTAAAATTTAAGTGCATCACCCAAGGTGAAATCATATAACCGTAACATCAAATTTTAATAAAAACAATCATATCCCCTATTAACCATGACTTCTTACCTTAAAAATTTATCTTAAAATTACAGTGTGATAATTATCTCAAGATTTAAAAAATTCCTTAACTACCTATCTTCCATCCCCCAAAATCATAATACAAAATAAGTTGTGATACCAGTTTGTGATTCCATAGTGATAGCCCACTCGATAATACTCTGGATGACAACACCATATAGCCTCAAGTGATACCCATGTGAAAAAGGTTATCGACTAGTAAAAAGTGCCTAATAAATAAAATGGGGAGACAATTCCATTGAATCAGAGTAAATAAACCAATGATATAATTAAACATCCATATCGCATGAGCATTCATCAGAGAATGGATAAATCAATAAACAATAGAGTTATAATAATATGGATTGTTTTCATACAAAATATTATAACCAATCACCAACTAGATCAATACCAAATACAAGAAAAACAAAAAATACATTACACACACCAGTTCCACTACCATCCTTGGGGCCCACACACACGTTCTCTATATGCCCATCGATCTGTTCGGGGCAGATTCATTGCATGTCTTTTGCTGAACCTAAAATTAGAAATATGGTATGAATGCACATCAAGATACCCATATAAGGTGTTATAATATTACTCATTATTGTATCCCTAAGAACCCATAATATCCCATCATATGATTTTTCATCCATGCATAAACTAAATACATAATTAAATATGATATCTAAGTCATGTCGTACTAACCTAGATGCCACAACAGTCAATAAGGTACGCACACCCTTTGAGACCCCATGTGACAACCAAAAATCCAAGGAGATTGACCATAAATACTTTATCACTATTTTATTATCCACTCATATCCTCATTCCACTATAACTAATACCTAATCAGTTCTCAAAGAATCTAGGGTAGGGCATCATCCAAACCTCAACCCACCACCTTAATACATCACATCATTACCCAACCCTACATATGCATTCCTCAATCCAAACCTACTCAATGAATAGTTTAACTCAAGCACGTGGCCCATCCCACCAAGAAATTATCGACCTAACCCTACCAAGGCCTGGTCCCTCACCCAAGCCTGGAATTTTTTCCTGAATCATCCTCTTAGAAATTCCTCAGTAAAATCCTACTAAGGCAAGGTATTACTATACCATAACTGAATCCTCTTAAGCAAAGTTCCCACCAGATCAAGCAAAACACACTGGGTCACAGCCCGACATACAACTCACCAGCTCATCGCACACTGTCCTAGACCTCGACTATCCTCCCACACTACAGTGCATTATATCTCACCCATAAAGAAACCCATGAGGGTTATCATGACCCATCACAATCTCCAAAATTCTATATTATCTCAATATAATCACCCTATTGTGACACCATATCCCATATACTCTCAATCCCACTACACAAGGATAGTCTCATGCCATCATGGATACCTAAACCTTCCATCAATAGGTGATGTCTAATTCATATCCCCCCACCCAACATCTCAATGCCAAGTCCTAGAGAAAACCCCATCATCCATATTAGGTTCATGTGTCACATCTTCTAGAGGAGACCGCTAAACTAATCACCCTAAGGGAACACCTCTCCACCGGAAATTTCAAGTTTCATTGGACTCATCCCACTCCACATACTCCAATACTATCCTCCAACCTTTGGATGCAGTTTCTAGTGAATTTCATGATGTAAAACCACCTATTCCATCACCACTCTTCCCAAATCCCCTTATGCCTACAAACTAGACCTCGGAACCTAAACTATGCTATTAGACTTCACCACTCTCACCCCAAGGCCTCATGTAAACTTAGTCAATACTCTAACCTATAGAGTACGTAGTCTCTAAGAGATCCTGATTCATAAAAGGTTTATATATCACTTATTCAAGGCGTAATAAGACTAATGTCTTCTTATCTCATCTACCTAGGTTACCCTAAACCCCATAATTGAACCAATGAAATTACCTAGGCAGAAAATATCATAAATAAACATGTATATGGTTTGGTATCATAGTATCCATCTACATGTAACACTAAATTTAACCCATTACAGATCTCTGTCGAGCCTCATCCAAGCCTATAAACCCTCATCAATGCTTCTGGATACCTATCCCATGTTATGAATCAAACATAATTAATTATAAACATTTAAAATTAAATATTACATTAATTTTAATTAGGAATAAATTCCAAAAAACTCATCAAGCTTCATATACTTATTGATACCTTAATAATGAGGTTTGGTCTCCTCCTAACATGTACCTAAACCTAAACCATAATAAATCCAAAATTAATTTACCCATTGAAATGGATAATTTTATCCAATTTAGGTAAAACCCAAATAAAACCCATCTAGAAACATACCTTTGCTTAAATAGCATGAAACTACTTGAATATATAATCTAAGGTCCTCCTCTATCCACCATGAAATAAAGAATAATATTCCTCAGTCGATTCCACTATTCTATAGTGGAATTGACACTTAAACATAGGCCGATTCGCACCAAATCAGTGAAAAACAAGGGGAAATCGAAACCAAAGAGAGGAAGATGATAAAATAACCTAAAATCTCTATTGTAAGGCATCCAAACCTACCCCTCTTGAAGGGGGGTAGAATATTAGGAGTATGGGGATATCTATCCAAAATTTCCTCCTTCTAACCACAAAATCCCCCTAAATTCAAAGGCCCTTGAACTCCAAAATATGAAACTGACCCTAAAAAAATTAACAATGGACTAGTTCATGATGTAAACCTATGTTTAATAGCATGAAAATATTCCTATAGATTTCCGTAGAACTATTCCTGATAGGTTAACTGTATGAACACTAGTTCACAGTTCTAAATGTTTGGGGTAGAGGGACCCTTCTATCAACCAACCGCATTAATGGATTAAACCTTATTTTAGGGAATGAACTATCAGCATAAGGGTTCTCAATCCCTTCATGTAAGGGATCTATTAATGATGTCAATTTCCTATTCACATAACAAACCACCTACATATGCATCTTAACCCCACAAACCATGTTCATAGTGTGAACTCCCCCTCACTGCATGTGTCACGGTGTGAACTATGGTTCATGGAAAAAACTGCATAAGGATACAAATATTCATCCCTTAGGTCACCCAACCCTACTTGAATGATTTTACAAGAACTAAAACAATTAAACAAGTCTCATTACTCATAAAAACATCATTTTAGTGCATATAAACACATAGAATCCCAATTTCACTCCCAATTCTCAAAAAACCCTTAACCAATTAAAAATTAAATTTCCCTCTCGAAACAAATGACATGAAATTTTTTGTATCAATACATATTTGGATTAATTATTAATAAATTTTCATATAATAAATATCTACTAAAGTAATATGGTCGGTCACATCATGATTCATATTTCCTTTTCAAATCTTATATTGTTGTTTTTAATAGTATTTATGTTCTAGTTACCCAAAAAAATTCAATTTTCCTTCACATTTTATTAATGTGATTAATTTTAAATAATATTAATATTAGAAAAATGTCAATTTATTTTTTCATGGTAGGTGGATGTTTTTTTAAGACACTAATATCAAATTTCAAAAAAAAAGAGCTAAAACTGCAGGAAATCCTAAGCAAACATGTGGAAAAAATACAAATTTTTCATAATATTACAATCCAATGAGGATAAAATTTGGTAGTAAATTTTTATACTATGTATTATAAAATACTTTAGAATAACACAATACCTAATTAAACTATTTGAAGGCCTAAAATTTTGAATCACTATAGTTAATCTATATCGTTCATTGTAAAGTGAATACTCATATTATTTTTCTATATATGGAGTTCTAAACATCAAATGACTACAAAAATTTATTTGGGAATATTAAATAGGTGGATAAATAAATTTTTTATCTTTATGTGAAGTGATATGAGGATGTATGGTCACCCAAAATCAAGATCCAAGTGGTTTTAGAAACCTTGTGTTCCCAAAACCACTTTCTAATTTTCCAGTAAAGTAGTGACTTGGGTACCTCTTTTGTAATTTTAGAATAATGGGTTAACAATTTTAGAGATACCAATTGGTTATATTCACCATCCTATACATTTTGGATCGCCTTATCCTCATAGGGGTGGGTTAAATGAAGAATTATATTCACTCGAGCTTCATGCTCTCAATGGAGAATGAAATAATGGGTGATTATTTTTAGGGAGCAAAGAAATTGTCAAGGGAGTTTTCAAAAACCAATTAGATAATTTTGTTTATTTTTAGTTTTAAAAAATTTTCATTCAAGTATATCTTAATATAAATATATTTTAATGCTTTGTTTTGTTAGGAAATATTTAAATTACATTTCATTCCTAACTGATTCGTGTAATATTTTGAGTATATTACTAAGGTTAGTCTGATTTTATAAAAAAATAATAATTTCATAACCCTTATATTATAGATATAAATTTGATTTGGAATATTTTATAACATGAATAAGGTTTATTCCTTTTCTAATTGATTGTCATATAAAGTCCTAGTTTTACATGTATCAATAAGAAGTCTTATAGGTTAATCAGGATTGTTGTCAATCTCAACCAAAGAGTTACTCCGAACCGAAATGAACATATAATAACTATACACTTGACATGTTCCATAGTAAACCTACAGTGATTACATTATTCTAATTTTATTAAAACATAGTTTGTTTAATAAAAGGGATAATATTAACTAGAGTTATTTTATTTTATTATTTTCAGTTGAAATATTTCCAACCTTCTCCCCAACATTTTTTGTTTATTTATAAATTATATAAAACATATAATCTATACCTTTAATACTCCACAATAAATTACATAGGTTCCCCCTAAACTACAACCTTTCATTAAAAATCAACTCATTTTACATGTTATGACATTATGATAAAATTTTGGCATTATTTCTATAGGTAACCAACATTTTGAGTGTGTTTTTTAGTATGAACCTCTTAAATTCTATAAATATTTTTATTCCTTTCCTTCCTTTTATTTTTTTGATATCAAGTTGTGTTTTAAATTCACTTATTTTTAATTTTTGTTTATAAATTGTTTCAATTTTTTGGAACTACCACCATTTGATCTAAAACTAGATATTCTTATGCATCACTGACACTGAAAAATATAGAACAAACCTTTAATGGAGGATATGAAACACATCAAGGTTCTTTTTCTACCATGTGATTTTGAACTAAAATTGAACTAGAATTTATTTTTTATAACATGGATGAAAATAATAAAACATTAAATGAATCAACTTCATGGTATGAAGAGTATTAACCCACATAAATTCAAATATCTAGGGAATAACAAAAATTTTAACTAAAATATTTTTTAATTCATCTATTTCATAAATTACATAGACATACTAGAGAAGGCCCATAAAAACACTTAAAGTAATTACAAAATTCAGATCTAAATTAAATCTTAAGGGAGTATATGTATAAATTTTTAAATTAAGAGGTTTTCTATATTTATTAACATATTGTCCAAAAGGCCATTTTTACTATGTAAACAATCCAATTAATGGTTAAGTGGTCATGAAATGAATTTTTATTAAGAAATAATTATCACCCTTCCAAATAGAAATAATAAAAGATAAATTTTTAGAATAAGACAATAAAAAGGGGAAACACCTCATAAATAATGGGAAAATTTTAAATTATTGATCATAAGTTATACACATCATAAAATAATTATTGAACAACTAATCTAATATTATAATGAATTATTAATTCCTATGGACCATAATATGATTAATATAGCTTTATATTTTCCCACTAGTGGGAAAACCCCTAATCCTAGCCAGTAAAATTATAGAAAACATAGAAAAAATAATAATAATTTTGATCTAGGTCTAGAACACCTATAAAAGTTGTCTACAAAGTGTGTAATTATTATTTGGAGAATAATGTTTACATGAAGTTTTAAGAGGTAAGTACCCTTATATAAAAATTCAGATATTTTCATAGATATTATAAACTTCCTTATCCAATTCATCATGGTTTCTCTAACACTAACACTCACTATTCTAAATAATACCCTCAATTTAGAGACCCTTCTAGTTGTTTTAAAGTAATATTTCTAGGATGACCATACCTACCATCCTTTATGCTAGAATATAACTACCCTTCCAAATATATATATAAGGATAATCATGCTTATAGAAAATCAGGACATTAAAAATGACCTCAACAGTCATGGTATACATAGATGTACGATATATATCCTCCAACACCACTAAAAAATACTTAACCACCATAAAGTAAATTCTAACCACCCCATTAAAACTTGATCCCAACATAAAAACTCAAATAAAAAATTGGTAATGGAATAATCTTTGATCCCAATAAATAAAATAATCTACCATTTATGACCTAATATATAAATTATGAAAACTCTCCAATTAAATGAGGGAAATAAAAATTCAAGGGTTTGGTAAAATTATTTCATAAGGATAAGCTAGATTTTAGGGACATCACCCTTGGGAGTGGTATTAAAATTAAAATAAAAATTATCATTTCATCGAAATTATCGCATTCAAAGTAAACTACCATTAAATCCATCCTTACAAAACCAAATGAGAAAAATTATGTTATTCCCATTTTCAAAAAAAATAAACTAAATGAATAAGTATTCTAGATGAAGAAACCTAAATAACCTAATTTATGATTGTTTGGATTGGGATTGTGGATTAGAAAAAACAAGGTCTGGGATACCCAAGTGTTGGGACACTAAATGTTCTAAAAATATATTCATTATATGATGGAATCAAAGAATAAATCCAGATAATGGTATAGTCAAATGTTGTAGTTAGATGATACAAGTGGACAACAAGGTCAAAAGGTATAGTCAGAAGTTTCACTTGATCACACAGGTTAGTGGTAGTATGGGAAAGGTAATTTCACATAGAATAAATTTTATTAGATCTTTAGAATAACTATTGTATATTATATGAAGGAGTTGAGGTGGTTGAAGTATTTCATCAAATAGAGGGTTCATCTAGGGTGATTGGCTTATATGGACTTCATCCCATAAAGAAAGGAAAAAATAACAAACACGCTGAATGAATTTTATTAAAAATAATAAGGTAGATAACCTATGATCAAGTTTACTGTGGAAAAAATATATTCTACTTCTTTTTTTCTTAAATAAAATAGTTTTAGTGTTCCCCCATTTATTTTTATGAAATTATAAACCACATAAACTTATTTTTCATTTTAATTTCTTTATTTTTTCATCTAATGGTTCTTGATAAAAAATATATATATGTTGAATATTATAGTATTGTGATTTAAGTGTGGTGTGTATTATAAGATCATACATAATAGAATGAGATTTATTCTAAAACTTTGTTTCTTCCTTCGTAAGTTATGGTGGATACTATATAGTGAGTTTATCGAATTTTTTCTATTATCCGAATAAGTGGTATCAAAATATCAAATATAGTGTTTTAGATGATAAAATATAGAAGAAGTTATTTTAGATATGGGTTTAGTAACATCATTCTTCCATTTTATTTATAGAAGAATATCATTAAGTAATTTTTAGTCTCTCTTTTACATTTATTAGAAGTTTGAGTTAGGTTGGAAAAATACAAGGAGATACATAAGAGATGAATTGTTACTTTTTGATAATATTATATAGATTCTAGATTTTATCTTTCTTTGTGATTTGTGTATATATACAGCATTTTATTCTACATTAGTTTGGGAAGTGGATAAATAGTAAAGAAGAAAACATCAATTTTATTTGTTGGTTCAAGGCACAAAGATCCCCTAATACACTGCACCAATTCTATCTCTATGTTCTTGGTGATTTTCACTAGAAAGGTCCTCTTATCACAAGTCATTCACCACTAAGTGCAGGTAGTTGAAACATTTACAATAAGCCTTTATAGAGCCTTATGGTTCTTTTATAGGGAACCGGATTCTTCATAACTTAGTTCGAGAAGCTGATACTCTACCATGTTAGAGTCTTAGTAGTCAAAAATTCAATAAATCAGAACAATTTCATTTGATTAAATAAATTGGTTCCTATTTATAGTTTCAATAGTAATATATAGAATACCTATCTTCTTCTTCAAAGGTAAATGTCTTCATAATAAAATATCATCGAAGACATCTTGGTTGTGAGTTATCTTTAATAAAACAAATAGTAACAAAAAATAAGAATATTTATATAGCATGAAGTTGAAACATGTATGTCTCCAAAGTATTGATTCTTTATAATAATATAGTCCTCGTATATTTTTTTCATTATAAAAGTTATGTATTAGAAAATATATTTTACATATAAAATAATATGATCCTATTACTTTTAAAAATAAAAAATAATCATATCATATATATATATATATAAACAAGTATTTCATTAAATTGAGTATATCCAAGAATATCACCGGAAAATATCAATTATTCAAACTTAAATTGTTCAAGAGAGTCATAACTACCCTTAGAAATATGAATGATTTACTCCATTGAATACAAACCTACAAATCTGCCATAAATATTATTTAAAATGATATATACCTCCATCTATACCTTTTTATAAATCATAAAAAAATATCTTTAATTTTCAACTTTTTTATTAATTATTACAATGTTGGGTTCCATAAAATAATAACAAAACTCGAGACGTAGTGTTGATAATTAATTGTTGTTTACAAACATATGGTTGATAAAAAATACACCTCATTCCTTAAACATAGGGCTCCTTCCAAATTTAGGGGTGAAGATCTATAATTTTATAAAAACATAGGGTACATGATTCATATGTGTAATTTCAAATATAGGATTGTTTAACCATATGTTATCCTTATAAATGTAGGGTATGAATAGTGTTTCCAGAATACTTTCAAACACATTCAGAATACTTGAAAAAATATTTTAACATGTAAATAAGATAAACTTATCAAGAAATATATTCCTGAAAAATAATTAAATTAAAATTATTAGTAAAAGGGGTTTTTGAGAGCATAAAAATCAATAAGATTTATATAGTATTTTTTAGAAAATACATACACAAAAATCACCCCCTTTTATGATCACAAGACCCATAACATAACTTACAGAATATATTGTAATTTTAAACAAAAATGAAATAATATATTTAAAAAGATAAATGAATTAGAGTTATTTAAAATTAATTTACACAAAAAATATATATTATTTTTAATTAAAATAGGAACTTGTAATATAATCAAGAATGTTGTGATTACCCAATTTTCTCCCCCTTTTTGTGATATAAGAAAAATAAAGTAGATGTAAATGGATGAAAACACATTAAATATAAAACATAACTATAAATGAATGTTGTATTCTTATTAAGAATAAAATTATATGTGTTATATCAATATAAATAAATATAAATAATTTTAAACAAAAATATAATAAACAAAATAATTTTAAAAACATATGTTTATGACTACTAGAATAATTGTTTCTGAGAAATGATTAAGAAGTAGGGATGGATGAATGTAAGAGGGATAGTTCATAAGATGTTTTGGACTCTTGTGAATCTTGAACAACCTAGATAACATACTTAAATTATTCTATATATTTTATTAATCATTCATTAAGATTTTCTACCAAATGTCGCATTAAAATATTTGAATCTTGAAAAATGCTTAAACATTAAACTAAATTTACTTTCAAAAACTCAAGAACTATTTCTTCTAACTAAATAAATTATGAGATCATTTTCCTAATTGATTTAGAATATATCATATATTGGGATCTCCAAATGTTAACTTCTCAATTAGAGCTCTCTATTTTACCAACAAAACATTTAATAGTTCATCATCACACTGTAATGAATGAATCATGTCATTGAATGTTGACATTATCATAGTGATTACATCAAACCTTATGTCTAAATATGGATAGGTTTGAGTTACAGATGTAGATGATCTAGAATAAGTTTCACAACTTATATATTCAAACTGACTCCATAAATACCTTTTCAAATCTCTAAAATCTATTTTTAAAACAGAAAATGATTATAGATTTCCAAACTAGTCAGTCATTTCTTTATTAAATGCATCCAAATCTCTTCTTGAAACTAAAATTTCTATGATATTATGATGTTGTTCCAAAACTAATTCCAATTCTACTATGGGAATAGTTTAATTTCTCAAATCTTCCAAATATTTCCTTATAGACTCCAATTCACTTTTAATACATGAATTTTCATCTTGAAACTTATTAAAATTGACAATAAATTCTTCAATTTTTTTATTCAAAGAATTAAAATATTTTTATTCTTGAGCTTGAGATTTTTATCCTCTATCAACCATGATTAAATATTTTTCTTTATATTTCTCACTATATGAGAAAATTTTAATTTCAAGAACCTCTATATTCTCAATGGGTTCATAAATTGCCTTATCTAAAGAATCAGAAATAATATAAACTAATTGATTCTAATCTATAATTATAGTTTCAGATATTTTGGGTTGTTATTTCTCATTTCCTTAAAAATTCTTCTAAAATTTTTCTTCATCAAGATCTCCTTGATTTTGATTCTCATCAGGAGCCTCTTCCACTTCAATGATGATTGGTTGAATCTCATTTTGTTATTACTATTGAGTGCCTAAACCTCCTAAAAATGATGTTTGTGTAACTTCACTAGTTATAGAAGACTCTTATTCTTTTTTCTAAACTTCTTGGGTCTGATTGGTAGGTTCATTACATTGTCTATTCCAGGTGAAAAGGGACTCATCATTTACTTCTTCTAATTTATCTTCAAGAGATTGAGGAACATATCTTATATCATCTCAATCAAAAACAACATATTTTATTATGAATATCTTTATTTTAAATTCATCATATATTCTAGATTATGTAACTTATTCTTTGAGAATTTAGACTACACCAATAGATCTCAAATTTTATTTCTCCACATGATTAATAGGACAAAATCCATTTTGGTCATCTACACCAATAGGTAATCGTTTTCCGTTAACTATACTCTAGAAGAAACTTATCTTACTCAAGGTTCTAGCATTCAAAATAGCATTGTGATGACTCTTTGTGTGTATCTGTATGTCTTAATTCAAGCCTCTTTTATTCAGTAGTAAATACATAATCTTCTATAAGGATAAAAGTCATTCATGCCTCTTCTTGAAAACTATTAAGATTTTACATTAACATGGATCTATTGAAATTAAAATTAATATCCCTCATTGTCAAAAACATTATATACCTATCAGGATAAAGAATATTTTCTAGGTTAGAAATTATTAAAATTATTGTTGACTGAATGAACTTGACAAACACCTTCTAGTCAGCCTTAATAACTTTAACAAACATTTTTTCTTATTATCATAAAGCTAGAGAGAAATGACCTAATATCATTTGATTTATGTTCTTGATTTCCAATTAACCAAATATCGAAATGAAAACCCATTCATGAGGATACGGAACAACATTAGCAATTGTGATTTAAAAGATTGAAAAATAACTATCATTTACCTAAGATAATATGACATCCTCTATGTCACCAAAACATAATTGTACAATCCTATAAAATTATTTTACCTTTTTACAAAAAAGAAATTCATTATTTCCTTTAGTAAAAAAGAAACTCCACACAATGAAAATATAGATATTTCTTTAGTAAAATATTTTTCTGATAGACACATTCGAAATATATAAACTTTACTTGAAAAAATTTTCTATAGGTGGTAATTTTTTGCTTTATTTTTCATTTTTCATCATCATTTTTTCTCTTAATAATTGAAATTTCTTTAAATCTGAAGGTTGAAGGTTCAGATTCTAGGGTTTTGAATGAAAAATGTGAGATTTAAAAATCAAAATAGTTCCAATACTGAGGGTAAGAATGAAATATAGATATAGAGAGGTTTTTCTAATCGTTTTGGTCACTCTGGTTCCGATTTCTCAAGAAATGTACTCTATGTAATCTTTAATTTTTAATTTTTAAAAGATGCACTTTTTCAAAAATGAAATAAATTATTGTTTTATTTAAAAAAATTATTCAAATAACAACCAACTAAAATAAAAATGACCGATATAGATATTGGTTAAACAAATTAATAAAAATTTATTTAAAATTAAATATTCATAAATCCCCCTTAATAAAATCATGACTTATGGTGGAAATTTTTTAAGTAAAAATATCAATAAGTTGATATTTATAATTTAAAAATTCAAAGGATATATCATTTTTAAGAACATGATGTATTATAAAATGATTTCTTATATCAATTTTCTTAGTTCTTATGTGAATTAAAGTATTTTTTAAAATATTAGTTGTACTTATATTGTCACACTTTTTGGTTATGTTTTGATAATTGAAAAACATCCCAAGCATAATCCCATTTATTTCTAATTCAGAATATAAGTCCTATAATATTTATATATTAGCTTGTATAATTTCTCAATTTTCTATAATTATTGATGCTTAGACATTATTTACCTTTAGTATATGATGAGTACTTAGATTGATCCACTAGAAAGATCATTATTACAAGGATTCAAATGATTTTTACATAGGTAAGATTCATATTTACATATCTCACATCATGTTTATTCTTTTTAGGAGGATGTTTACATTGAGGATTTTAATTAATGATTACACAATTCATCCAAAAACATATAATTCTTATGTAGTTCACATGATGTTTTTGCAACACTAAATCATGTTTATGTAGACTAAAGATAATTCTTATACATCTCATGTCAATGGATCGAACATATATACGTTTACATATCTCAACTAAATGGATTGAACACCTGACTATTATGATTAATCATGAGGTAGTAGTAGTGGATTGACCACATGAACAAACCACTAAACTTGAAGGCCAACCAAGTGGCATTGGATCAAATGTATGAAGAAGACACTTACCCTAAAGATTAGTTGTGAGTTAGTGGATTGATGACATGAACAAACCACTAAACATGAAGGCCAGCCAAGTGGCATTGGATCAAATGTATGAAGAAGACACTTACCCTGAAGATCAGTTGTGAGTTAGTGGATTGATGACATGAACAAACCAATGACCATGAACAGATAAACTATATGTACTACCAACTAAACATGTAAATTGATAATGTGTATTGACTGTGAGGTAGAAAAGTGACCATATAAATTTTATTTATGGTGAAATTCCATAATTATCCAAATTATTCACACTAAATTGAAAATATACAAATTCCTTAATTAATCATGGGGATTATTCAAACAAAATCCATTAATTATAAAATCATAAATTAAGTGTTTCAAAAATTGATTTCATTAATAAACATCAATATCAAATAGGTAAGGATTCCTACAATTATGTGGCACTTCAATCTTCTTTAATCTTCTGGCATTTAAACTCTCAAAATAATGGTGCAAAAAATTATTCACTATAACCAAATTTTCACTAATCAATACTATAACGTCAAAAAAATTATTTCTATTATTAGTAAAAGAACTCGTGTTTTATAATTATTTTTTTATTATGAATCCCATAAAAATAATTTTACATTTTATAAGAAAATTTCATATCATGTAATAGTATTGACTATAAAAGCTGTAAATAGTACATGGAGATAAATAAAATGAGAAATACACACACTAATGTAAACTTCAGGGGCCTGAATTATCCAATGAAGATATATCTTAATATATTAACTATAAAAATAAATATAAGAGATAGTAATCTAGTATACATTTTCAAGGGAAGTGCAGAACCATATTATGAGAATTAGTGAATTTTGATGTATGAGAATGGTAGAGTATATACACACTATAAAAGTAAAATTAATAGTTATGATCTAATAATTACCTATTCATTACTCAATATGATCATTGGTCAATATGATAATTTGGAATTATGACCATTGGTAATAATGTTACCATTATATTTAATGTATATAAAGTGTAATGAAAGACATAATTGATGCATAATAGAGAACGATGTCCTCAATCAGAACGATCATGTCTTATGAAACCCATCTATTCGAACATGGGATGGAGGTAGAATTACTAGGTTTCAGCCTTTACTAAGCCTAAGAAGTGATTCAGAAAGTAAGGTTTGAGGAGAATCAACTATGGGAAAAGTTTGAGTTAAGATAGATCACCACTAGATCAATGTTAGTAATACCACCCCATGAAAGCACCACCATCATACACATTACAATTACATAATATGTTGATGTAATAAGAGTATATGTGTCTATACCTTACTATTATAATGGTGTAATTTTTTTTATAAATTAAATTTAGGTTTCTTTAATCCTATTTTCATCATTATTTTATTTAACAAAATACTCATGAATATAAGACTAATATGATATATGGATTTTTGGATACAAATAAAACATAATTATCTTTTTGGAAAATATATAACTTTAATTATGAATTAAAAAAAATCATGAAATGATATTATAAAATTCTTTTTAATTAAATATAAAATATAATTTAAATTTATAATTTCTCAAGTAGTTTTTATAAGGGTTTAAAAGTTTATTATGTCATTAAAGTTGTTATTTTTCAGTAAATAAGGATTTTATTTAAAATTTAAAATTCCAATATTTTTAAAGTTATTTTCATAAAATAAATGTTATATGTGAATTAAACACATTGAAATTAGGTTATGGTGAAATTTTTTAGATGTTTCTAAATTCATTATATTTTAGTGAATAATAAAAGTACAGTTATTTTTATTATGTTTTAAGAATTCGTAAATTTATAATAATGATGTAATAATTAAAATAATTCAATACATGACTAGAAATAAATTTTTTTATTTATAATGTATTTCAATGATTTTAAATGGATTTCCAAACCTAAAAAAACTTTCCAAAGTCTATAATGGAAATTTAGATTTTAAAAACATTATTTTATAGAAAAATTAATTTCCCATGAAAAAAGTAAAATAAAAATGATGTTCAGTTCTCAACCTCAATATTTTCAAAAAAACCATTATTTCATAAACCATGAGCTAAAACCATGGCTAGAAAATGGAAAATTTATTTTCCAAAACCTAAAATTTCAAGGGATATATTTGAAAAATAATAAACAATTTTTCAAACTATACAATAAATACCCACCACTCCACCCCATTTTATTCACTCCCAATTTCTTTTTAACATTTCTCCCTATATTATTATCTCACAAATTAATCTTTTGAATCTATCAATACCTCAAAGAATCACTCCACTATGTTTAGGAAGTGATACTTAAGGTAAGGGATTCTCTTACCCTCCCTTTTTCCTCCTTTGTAGTTTTTCTTTTAATTTAAAATTTATTATGTTATCATACACTTATGACTGGTCCATTACTATCCACATGTAATTAAATCAATGGGATACTTTTATTTTATCTCATTAATCTTGTTCTATATACCAATTTATATACCCTCCATGTTGTTAAAATCATTCTTTGATTTCTTATGCCTCTTTTTCATCTTGAAAATAATCAGACCCCTTTTTATTCAAGGGTATTCATATATATATAAGTTTAATTCATTTATTAGGTATTTATATGTATGAAACCCAAAAAATTTTATATTGTGTTAAAAGTGATTATAATTTATATTCTTTAAACACTTATGTGCTCAATGATTTTATTTGAAACCCATTCTTTATGCTCTATTGGTTATTGATGAAGTGAATTATCATAATATATGATCCATGTTACACACATGAGTTAAAAAATTTTAAGGGTGTGTCATGATAGAAATCCAATTCATTGAGTAAATAATTAGTATATATAGTTAACATGTTTGTGAAACCTTAGTTAATAACCTTGGTAATATATTTTACGACCCCTTAGGGATAAACCTTGGTGATATTATTATGAATGTACTATTTTTATGTTGTAACCACATATCTAGGTAATATATCATATAATTATGATTGTTTTCTCATGTTATGTGTTGTAATCAAACCATTATGATCACTTATGTTCTTTTTCCTTTGTTTATTTCTTATTGGGATTTATGCTCATCTATTTATATTAATGTATTTCCCTAGGAAATCACTTGCAGCAAGGTGATATAGGATGGAATAATAAAATATTTTTTTAATATTACTAAATAAAAATTGAATTTATGTTTCCATTATGTACTTAACATATTATATACCTATTTTCTAAGGCAATAAACTTCAAAAGATCCTTAGAAGTTGACAATATAATATTTTATTAAGTAATTATATTAAAAATGATGTTTTAAAAAGTTGGGTTTTCATAGATAACATATTATAGTAGACAATACCACATCGTGAGTATTTTCTGTGAAATAATGAGCAACACATTCAATCATCTAATTTTGCAGAATTACTCTAGAAATCGACCATTAAGATGTTCCATGGTTTCCAAAATCTCTTTTTTATGCATTTCTAACATACTATGTGATCCTTTGCAAATTTAATGGTAGTTCACTCCATTTCCAAAAAAAATCATGGGTAGCATATCCTTTATGTATTGGGTGGATACCCCAATCCATTTCTCATGTTCTCCAAGCCTACATTGACTTCCACTTCGTATATTAAATCTAAATACAATATAATAATCACACAATCCACAAGGGTACTTCAATATCCCCTATTTCATTTTTTGTCAGTATCATATTAACTCCTTATGTAAATGTTTATGTTCTCCTATTTTTTGAAAATAAATTAAAATGAGGGAAAAAAATTATCCCCCTTTATGAATAGAATGCTCAGAGGGAAATTATTTCTCTACCCTTTGTCTTAAATAACATTTAATGTCCTTTTATCTTCTACTATATTTAGAGAAGGAAGGCCCCAAAAACTTATTTGTAATGAGCCTTGAGTAACAAATATCTAAGTCTAGAGGATAAAATCATTTCTTAGAAAACAAGGGTGAATTTATAAAAGGAATAAAATTTTTAGCATTTCTTAATATACTATTAACTCATAATTTTTATTTCTCAGGGACTATATAAGTCATATTATAAAAAAAATTGTATACCTATGCACATATTCAAAAAAACAAATTTTAAAGTTCAATTGAATGTATACTTATTCCCCATTTATTTACAATAACTCCCCCATATTAATTAAAATAATCATAATTCATAATATAGTTAGTTGTGTGAGTATCATACCTCAAACATCTATATTTTCAAGAGATTTAAAGATTTAAATTTAAAATAGAAATGATATATAGTTGGAAGCATTATCTTTTATAGTTCCTCCCCTTAAAGGGATAAATTTTATACTTCACCATCATGGAAGTATTCTTGAAATAATCTCTAAGATGTTAAGATACCTGTTGAAACTTGATACCAATTAACAATAAATACCTACTAAAAGTTTATTCCATCATGATGGTCATCCTTTCTGGATATATAAACATCAAAACTCTTCTTCTAGCATCACATTTAATTCATACCATTTTAACACAAGAGTTATTAATTTTGGAATAATGTGGTCTTTTTCACCTCAGTCATAGCACTTTTTCTGAAAGATCTTTCTCAAACCTATATATTTTTTCCTTGAATATCTAAATTTTATACTCTTATTTATGTTTTCTTCCCTATTCAATTTCCATATCTAGACTTCATCATGATGTAAGGGCTTCCTTTCATTCATAACATTATAATTGAATGGAGTACCTTTATTTTCTTGATATATTATAACAGTTTCCATATTTGTTTCTTTCTTTAACCTCATTTCTTCATTCAGTTGATATATCCATATGATTAATATATCATTAGGGACATAAACTTCCTTCATTATAGGTGTGATATTTATTACAAAATCAAGTTTGAAACTAGGTAATAATGGTCTTTTACACTTTTTCATTAATAGCTACAACTATTCTTGTAGGGTATTCATACAGTTCAATGTTGTGTGTCCAATTAGATTACACCTTCTATTCATATACTTAATTAATTTTTGAGTCAACACCCTTAGGAATTTTCTCATCTTCCGCATAAAATATTTATTCTACCATACTATTACTCTTTTGCATCTCCTTTATTGAATTCTTATTTCTTTATAGATTTCCCCTTATATCTTTGGTTTCCATGTATTATTTTTAAAATTCCATTCATTTTCTAGCTAATGAAATTGGTCCAGAATTTTTTTTACAAACTTATTATTTTTAAGTTGGAACCCCAACTTCATGGGATCCAATTTGGGAGATAATTATTTGGAAATTATCACCTCTACCCTATATAAATTTCTTGGTATACTAGTTTTTTGTATATCCTCATTTCCCCAAAATTTTGTTTCTTTTCATCATTTATATATAAAACATCATTATCACTTATGACTTTATCTAGGAAGTGGAATGAGGATGAGGTGTAGGCTTATCAACATAATTTGAAACTCTATTTACTACCATTATATATCTTATTTGAAGGAAAATTAATTTCTTAGATTTTAGGGGTATTACTTGTTTTATTATTTCATTGGGTAGGTCCTCCTTTTATTGATTATATATCTTTTAGTTTTATCTCCTATTCTATAAACATTTTCTTATGGGAGTTATTTTAATACTCTATTGAAAATAAAATAAATTCCCATTCTTTCTTAACATATTAAATATTATCCACATGTAACTAGTTTTCATTCATCAAGTAAAAATACTTAAATTCTACTCTATTAGATTTCACATCTAATTGGGTTTCCTTGACATTCATAGAGATTCTATGCAGCCTATGAAATGCACAGATCACATATTCAATAAAACAATCACCCAATAATCTCTATAAAATTATTTATCTATGTTTAACCATTCTTCATAGAGTATTGTAGTTACTAACATGTTTACTAATGCTTCACCCAATGATTTATCCTCTTGTTCAAACTATGTCATCTCATTCGATGGTCCCTCAATATATGTATTTATATAAGGCAAAAACATCAATGGGGAAATTTTCAAGTGAATAATTTAACTAATAAAAAAATCAATAGTTTAATATTTTTAATCTCTTCATGTTCAGAATATATTGAACTAGTTTTATTTTATGAGTACCCCTCACCTGGTTTGATGGAACAGTTACCACACTGACTATATTTTTCTAGTGGTTGGTCCCTTTCCCTATTCGAACCATTTATTACCTTATTTTAATATTTCTTATTTAAATTTTTTATTTTCTTAGAAGATAATTTAGATTCTTTACATAAAACATGAGATAAACATTTCTTGATTTAAACTTATTTCTTATACATATCAAATCTACACTCTATAGAATAAAAATAAAACTTAATGGGACTTCAATGATATATTTAATCATAGTTTAATATTTTCCTTTGCTATAAGATGAAATTTCTAATGGGGTCTATGTAGATATATGATTGGGGTTGAATCTAGTTTTGTTTGGTCTTTAGAAATTCAAAATTCCCCTTTGAATCTTTAACCCCCTTTTGGAATTTAACATCTATTTTCAATTAGTGAAAATGAATCTTTTTTCTTTTGAACTACAATGTAATTCCTATATTTAATTAATTATGTAAATTAGAATTATCACCTAGGATTTACATGGTTTAGTACCATTACCTAATCTTTTTTATTATAATATCCAAGGAACAAATTATTCACTAAAATATTATCATCAATAAAAATGGAGTTGTCCATGTATCACCCTAAAACCACTAGTTCATCCCACACAAACACATATTCTCATTATTTTTACACATACCTACATCACATAGGAATTATTAATATCTTCATTCTATTTTTATAAATTCCCATTGTGATATCCTTTAATACCTTAAATACCTCAGTATTTATGGATTCCCACTATGCATATGCAAGTGTTTCTTTCATCTCCTCCTTGGAAGTCAATCGCTAAATATTCATTAGATGTATCTATATAAACAAGAAGAGATCTCCTTCAACCTAAAAATTGTATCTTCAAATGCCTTCAGTTATTCAAGTTAAAAAATGAAACTAGGATTCTGTTATCCACTCAACTTTAATATTTTATTTAGAACTTGTTTACTAGCTTCATTAACGCAATGATCTCTAAATATCATCAAACCCAATAGCTTCTCATATTCTAAAATCCTTTAGATAACTGATATGAACAATAACACAATAATTCTAACATTTGTTTCTTCTAATTTTCTTATTTTCATAACATTTTATCACCTGATCTGATCTTATAATGATGGTTTACTTCTTATTCTTTCTTTATCTTTGATACCCTAATGATTTAACAGCTTTAACATAGCCTCATTATTCTCATATTCATCTTTTAGAGTTATTTAGCATATTAAAATAGCATGTATCTTAGATAAAAAAAATTTAAAAAATCCTCCTCTCATTACCTTTTTCCTTTTATATGTATATCACAAAGAAATATGATATTTTATTTTCAGAATAAATAATATCCCTAACAAATTCATCTCCCATTATCTTCATTTAATTTCTCCACAAATGATTTCATACATGGGTTTTCCCATGATATCAATATTCTATTTACCCTTAATTATTATCTCGTAAGAAATTCTTGGAGTACCCTTGAATTTAACTTTCTCATTTATTCTCTCATTTTCCTCAACTAATAAAAAATATTATAGAGTCATCAAGAAAACTCATTTCCATATGTTTTTTCTATCTTCTTTATTCTCACTAATCTATATTGATCTCTTCATATTCAACCTATATAAATATAAATTTTTTTTCCTCATTATAAAATATAATCTTAAACTTCTAAGATAGGAATGGTTTAATCTTATCACATATTTTAGTCACTAAATTCAATATAAAACATTTTAAGTAGCTATATAGAACATAAAAAAATTGATTTGGCGTAATATTTATTTATACTTAAGAGCTTTATTGAATAATAGAATAGAAATTAAAGTTAACTTCACATTTAGATAGTTTCTCATCTTGAATCATATCCATAATTGTTCATCTTAAATCACATTCCCTAGTGATATTTAGAAAATTATATATCAGTACATGAATCTTCAAATTTATCTTTACATTTAATGACCAAATGATTATTTTAAATATTCTATTTTAAAATCACAAAATAAGAAATAATTATCTTCTATCACATACATATTGTTATTATTTAACAAAGATTGAACCATGAATCTTTAAAAAAAATTGCTGTTTAGATCTATATAGAACAACATGAGCATCTTCTTCATTTTATCTCTCATCACTTCTAGAATTTCATCATTGAGAAGCATTTAAATTTTCCAAATTACCACTTTCTTTGAAAATATTTGAATCACCATTGAAAATCATATCACAAAAATTTGAACATTGTAACACATTTATTTAGTGAGTTTTGATCCTTGATAAAAATACCAAGCATCTGTCATATTTTTCAACATCATAATATAAGTATGAGAATCTTAATATATAAGTCTATAGAATTTCTAAATTATTATATGTATTGATGCTTGAAGATAATGACCCTTCAATAATTGAGTCATATATATCATGATCCTCTAGATAGATTATGATTACATGGATTCACAATATGTTTATGTGGGTAGGATTCCTACTTATGAATCTCACATCATGTTTATATAGGTTAGAATAATGTTTATGTAGAGGAACTAAATTTATGTTTATGTGGTTTATCCCTCAAAAAATGATGTTATGAAGTTCCCATGACGTTTAAAAACCACCAAATCGTGTTTACGTGGAGTGAATATGATGTGTATAAACCTAAAATAAATGGAAATATTGTATATACCCTTATAAATATCAACTAAATGGACCGAATGCATGACTATTAAGATCATTTTTCAGGTAGAGGTCATGGACCGTTGATATGAATAAACCACTTACCATGAAGATCAATAGCGAGGTAGTGGATTTACCACATGAACAACATAATTTCCATAAAGATTTGCTATGAGGAAGTGGATTGACTACATGAACAAACCACTAACCATAAATGGATTGAGTATATTTATAACCAAAGGAGGATATAGATAGACTATGAGGATTTACCATTAGGAAAAAATGTGACCATATAAATTGGATCAACCATGAACTTTTAGACTTTCCAAAATCTTCACTCTAAAAAAATATGTAACATATTTAATTAATCTCAAACCTTCTTCAAACTATCACTATTCATTAATAAACTGTAAACTCTGTGTTTTAAACACTATTTTCATTAGTAAACTTCAATATCATAGATGAATCTATTCCTACAATTACTTAGAGATTTAATCTCCCCTAATCTATCATCCTTTTAACTCTTAAATTAAAATCACTAAAAACTATTCACTATAGACAACTTTTTACTTATCAATAATATAACATCCTAAAATTTCATTCAATTATAAGTAAAATAACTCATCTTTCATTATGACTACTTCAATATGAATTTCATAAAAATATTTTTTCATTTCACTAGAACATGACACATCATGAAATCATATTTACTATAATATTTTAAAATAATATCATGCGATAAGCCATAAAGAGAAATGAAAACACAAATGTAAACTCCATAGGCTTGAATTATCCAATGAATATATGTCCTATTATAAAAATAGTAAAGTAAATAGAACAGTTATTATTATGATATACATTATCAAATGATGTGTATAACCTTTCTAAGAGATATAGTGAATGTTGAGGTGTGATAATGGTGGAGTATATATAGAGAAAAAATGTAAAAGAGGCCATTAGGATCTGATCGTAACCTGATCATTGACCAATATTAACATTGAGAATTATATCCCTTGGTAATAATGTAACCATTAAAATTAATGACTGCAAATGGTATTGAAAAGAGATAATTGATGTAAAAGAGAGATATTATGGACCCAACCAGTAACATCTTGCCTTTTGAAACCAATTTATCAAACCTGGGAGGGAGGTAGAGTCACTAGGATTCACCCTTAACTAAACCCAAGAAGAGATTCAATAAGTAAGTCTTGAGAAGAATCTATTATGGGAGAAGTTCAAGTTAGTATAGATCACTGCTGGATCAACAGTATCATAACCGCCCAATGAATGTACCACCATTCCATGCCTTAACCTTAGGTAATTTTAAGATTTAATAGGAGTATGTATCTACATCTTAGTATTATAAACGTGTAATTTTTTTCATATAAATGAAATAGTGTTTTTTTCAATCTGTTTTTCACCATTATTTTACTTAACAAAATACACATGAATATAATATGAGTATTTTAAATATACTTTTTTATAAAAAGAAAACAAAATTGTATTTTTTGAAAAATAAAAAATTTAAATTTTGATTTTAAATAATAGTTATTTTCATTAAGTAGTCTTACAAAACAAAATTTTAAAATATAAATTATTATATAATTTCATATTGTCCCATGTAATTTTTTAAGGTTCGGAAAGTTGATTATAAAATCAAAACTATTTTTTAAATATATAATTATTTAATTTTAAAATTAAATTTCTCATATTTAGAAAATTATTTTTATAAAAAAATATTATATTTTAAATCAACTTGTAAAAATTAAGTTAGGGTGAAATTTTGAGAAGTTTCTAAAATACATTAATTTTTAAAAAATAATAGAATTAAAGATTTTTGTTTCTGATATGTTTTATAATTTCCAAAAAATGTAATAATTATGTAATAAT
Organism: Viscum album; assembly: GCA_963277665.1. Lineage (NCBI taxonomy): Eukaryota > Viridiplantae > Streptophyta > Magnoliopsida > Santalales > Viscaceae > Viscum > Viscum album. The sequence continues at coordinate 403,549,538 of OY728129.1, read as the reverse complement.
TAAAAATAATTCAATCCACAAGAAAAAAAACATGTTATTTTATTTATGATATATTTTAATAAATGTAGTTAACTTTCTAAAACTAAGCACAACTTTACATAGTCTAAAGTGAAAATTAATATTTTAAAAGCATTATTTCGTGGAAAAATTATTTTCCCATGAAAAAGTTAATATAAAAAATATTTTAGGTTCTTAAAATAAACAATTTTCAAAAAAAATATTTATTTCATAAAAATTTATCGAAAACCATGGGTGCTCCATGAAAATTTTATTTTCCAAAACTAAGAATTATAAAGGTTATATTTGAAAAAAAACAATTATCTTCACTTTGTTATAAATATCCACCCCTCAACCCCATTTTACTTTCTCTAAATCTCTTTATAATATCCTTCCCTCTCTTACTCTCTCACTAGTCCCTTTAGTAAAGCTCTCAAGTAATGACTACTCTGCATTTAGGAAGTGATACTTAAGGTAAGGGATCTTCCTCTCCCTTTTTATTATTTTGTAATTAGTATTAAAATTAAAAATTTATTATGATATCATGTAGTTATGACCATTCCATTAAAATTAAAATATTTTTCTATAAATATTAGACTTAAATTCTCTAGTATTAATCTCATTCCATAAAATAATTTGTATATCAATTATGCTTCTTAAAGCATTCTTCGATTTTCTATGCCTCCCTTTTTTTGTTGTGAAAACTCAAAACTATTCTTATTCAATTTTATTAATATAAAGGTAATTATAATTGATTTAAAAAGGATTTATAGTTATGAAACCCACATTCCCTTCTCTTTTGATAAAAATTATGAAAAGTTCTTATTTTTAAATACTTATGTAGTGAGTGATTTTATTTGAAACTAATTATTTATTATCCAGGGGTAATTAATGAAATTATTTATCATGATATATGATCTATGTATAACATAATAATTAAGACATATTATGGGTTTTCCTTGATATATCTCCAATGAATTTGGTAAATAATTAATCTCTAGACATAACGTGTTTATGATACCATTGTGAATAACCTTAGTAATTTTTTTTATGGCCCCTTAGTGATGAACCTTGGTCATATTCTTATAAATGTCATTTTTTAGGTTATACCTACATTTACATGTTATTTATAATATACTTATAATTATTCTCTCATGTTATTTTTTCTGTTTTATCCTTGATGATAGCTCATGTTTCATTTCTTTGTTTATTCCTTATTGGGCTTTATATTCACCCTTATATATTTATGTATGTCCCCAAGAATTAACTTATAGTGTAGTGAACTAGGATGCAACAATAAAGGTGTATTACAAGAGGATTAAATAAATTTGATGTTTATGTTTTCCTTATATACTTCATGAGTTATATACCAAGTTTCCAAGACCCTAAACCTCAAAAGATCCTTGGAAGTTACCAATGTAATATGTTTTATGAAATTGGATTAAAAATAATGTATTAAAAAGGTTGGTCACCATATATAACCTATTTCAAATAGAACTTACAAAACATGAGTTATTTTCTATTAATAGAAGAATAAAACATTAAATTTTCAAATTTTAGGGGGATCCTCTAGAACCGGTCAAGCTAGATGTTCCAAGGCAGCGAGTAAATATTAATTTTAATTTCCAACATATTATGTGATATTTTGAAACATTAATGGTAGTTAATTCCATTTCTAAACAATAATGGGAATAATATTCTTCATGTTTTGGGTGGATACTCCTATACATCACCCATACAGTGACCCAAATCTTTTAGATATGTTATTTTTACATTATTTTCATCATAAATATCTACAAAACACAACCTAAGGATCTGGAGGTCTAGTTTCATTAGAATACTGGGTTCATAAAACCTAAAAATGAGACTAAACCATAATATATTTATTTTATTATCCATACAAATATCATAAATCCTTTTGATCTCCTAAAACTATATATGCTAACCTAGGTAATACATAAACAGAATGGGTGATCTATAAAATATAGTACTGGAATAAACATGATAAAGAATCCTAACATACGAATTAAATGACATACCATGATATCATAAGAGGAAAGGTAAATGAGGGATCGTTGGATTCCTAACATGATACATTATATCAAGGCATCATAGGAATGTGGTTTTAGTATAGAATAAGACATAATCATAAGTCATGTTTAACCATCAATACAACATAACTTGGAGGAAAATGTCCAATCATTGATTAGTTTTACTCCATAATCATATACATATAATCTCATGATATATAATCATCAAAAAATAAATTGGAGTTCTATTCTATGGAACAAATCATGACATCACATGCATATGTGTTCCATATAAGTAAATCATACATAAGGATTACACATCAGAAAAAATTACAGAAATGAAATGGATTACATAATCTTGTCTTATAACATAGCCAAATGGAATATCCTATTTAATTACATGAAAGAAAATATTAAATAATTCTTCGATGTTTTTAGATAAATAAAGAAGCATAGGATAATAAAAAGTCTTTCAATTCAATTTAATACATAAAATGGAGTGCGGATATAATTTTCAAATATTCTTTTTAAGATGTATTTTAGGAAGAAGGGTAAATAATCATTAAATAGGTTAAGGGAATAATAATTTTCATAAAACCATAAATTAACTTAAATACTTATTCATATTAAAATTATTATATTATAAAACATGTAAGGTTGAAAACATTACCATTAGTGTATGTGAAATTAGGCAACAAAAGAGATAAATTCCCTTTAATTTACTCTTATTACTAAAAGAGATTGAGAAGGGAACCTTTAAAACATGAATAACTCTATCATAGAAAGGTGAATTAAACAAGGTATATATGTGTGGAAAATATATATATAATATATAATAATTATATAATAATATTATAGAGATAATTTGTGGAAAATATAGAGAATTAATAACCCAAATAAAATAAGGTGGCATAGATAGATCCCTTACTTTAGGTCCGGAATCATCCTACACTTGCACTAAATGTTCTTACTAATAAAATTAAATTAATTCAATAATTAATAGAGAATCATTTAAATCAATATTTTATTTAATATAATTATATTAAGTTCATTTATAACCATTTCAATGAGATATTACTTTTTTTATTCTGATGGAATTCATTTTATGGTTACAAGGTCGGATCAAATGTGGATAATTATGGAAGTTCTTATGGAGTGGTTAAAATACTCCAAAAGTGTGATGTAATGGATTTAATATGTTTTTATAAGATAAAAAACTTAATTAATAATATTATTTTCAAATAATCCTGATTTGGATAGTATATATTTTATTATTATACTGTTAGTTCATTTAGGCGGGTTTTCCGAAGATGATGAAATTATTGTGTTTCATTTAATATTATGGATATATATCAATTAAAAATGTGAAAGAAAATATAATATACATATTTTGAAAATTTTAAACCCTATTAACTAAATTTCAACTTTTCATGAAGGTGGTAATGGGAAAACCCCATTGTCCGCGGAGGTGGTGAATCAACCATAAAATGAATGATTTTTTCATTTCTAGAATATTATAATATAGTAAAGGTAATAATAACAATTAATTAAATTAAAAATAATAAAATTATCATACCATCATGTATAAGAGGTTCTTGAGGAGATAGAATAATGAAAGAATTAATTAATTCTTGATTAATAGTGTTATTATCTCCTTTGGATGTCTCCTCCTAGGCTTCCACTTAAGGTGCCTTAGGATTCGTCTTTTTTAAGATATAAATTCCTATAAGTAATTTAGGAGAGATGTTAGGAGATATTAGAGTAGATTTTATTTAATATCCAAGGCATGGAATGTGTGATCATAATGAGTGGTGTGGACGGTTCTTATAATTGGATAAGTGGAGTGTTTTTTTAATATATTATTCATTAGTTTATTATTTTTTTCTCAAGAATAACAATAATGATGAATCTTGTGACTAAACACATTAATAGTTTCAGGTGAGTTTGGATAATGGGATACAATATTATCCTCTATGAAATAATCATGTATTTAAATTTTAATGTTAAATATAGTATTTTTTTTATTTCAATCTTTAACAAAAATTAAACTATTTTATAAAAATACAAAAAAATACACCATAAACATTTTTTGATGTATATATTCCAAAAAAAAAATCCATTTTTCAAATATGATTTTTTAAATATGATATATTTAATTATTAAATAAAATATTTACTTATTTGAAAAATACTAATTTCTATACTATGATCAATTTTCCGACACATTGAAAAGTTATTTGTGGTATTATAAAATTCTATTATCATTATAATACCAATTAATATAATTTTAATGAACCATTTTATGAAAATAATATTTCATTTAAATTATTATATTTATCACAAAATAAAAAATAAAACATATATGTTTTACTAAAATAAAAACACTTATTTTATCATTTTAAAGAATTTATTTATTCATATCATGAAATTAATTTACTATTTTTCATTTTATAGTATAATTTTACAATTAAATAAGCAAATTTACTATTCTAATATTCAGGTTGCTATTTCTAATGGTTAGATTACTATTCCAATGGTAAAATTACTATTCCAATTATCAAAGTTTGAAAGTCTATATGAGCTTCCTAACTTCTATAAATACATATTATTTCATTCATTATTAATTATATAGTATTTTAATCATTTATATATATATTTATATATTTTTAAAATTAATATTATATTACTTAAAAAGTTCATTTATACATTTTTTTCCTTGAGTGTGATTATTTTTGGGTATTGGGACTATCAAAATTTTCATATTATAGTTGTCTTATTTTATATTTTTTATCCCATTATAATACTTTTTATTTTTATAGATGTATTTATTCTATAAATGTAATGTTCAAATTAATATAATAAAATATTTTTGGTTTTATCATATGGTTTATGTGCTTTATATAATACTGGAATACTAAATATGAAACAATTATATAATAAAAATGGGAATTCAATTAATATAATTGTTATTAGTTTCATTCTTACACTATTAAGAAATTCCACCCACAAAATTTCATTTCTCCTATTATAATGAAAATAGATGTGGGTACTTCTATTTAATTTATTCCTCTAGTTCCCATATCACATCCTTATACATATGGTTCCACCACAGTACTTTGATTAGGGGAGTAGTCTTGTTTCATATAGAATTGTATCTACAGTCCAAGACCTTCACATATTTCTCCTCATAAGTGAGATCATTATCAAACTATAAAACCTCTTAATTCAATATTTTTGACGGATGAGGTATGTTATTTATTAATAGGGATACAAGGAATACGTCATATACTTTATAAAAGTTAGGTGTATGTAATAATATATAATCCACCACTCTAATGCAATTGATAATCTCAAAGGGCATGATGTCTCTGGTACATATCATTGCGTTCTTCTCAAATCTTAGGACTCTCTTCCATAGATATATATAAAGGAACTCTTCCTATCTATACTAAAACTCTAAGTCTCATATAGGATTATCATTATATCTCTTTAGTTAACTTTGAGCATCCTAGATATGATGCTGAATATTCTTTACCTTTTCTACCATTTCGTTAACAATTTTAGATCCCAATAACTTTTGTTCACAAACTTCATCCCAACACAAAAGTTTTTTTCATGTCTTCCAATAAAAGTCTTTCTATATATATATTTGGATCCTTGAACATAATTTATTACTTTAAGAGAACATAAACTAAGGAAGATATTGATCTCATCCTGCTTTGAATTTGATCAAGAAATATATCAACATATCATCAAGTTTGTTTATAGTATACTCATATTGGCCATTAGTTTAGGGTGATAAGTCATACTAAATCCTGAATCAATGTTTGAAGTGTGTTGGATACTGTTCCAGAATAGGGAGGTAGCCCTTGGGTCTCAATCAGATTTAATTTATACAAGTGTTCTATAAAGCCTCACTATTTCTCTAATTTATATCCGTGTAAGTTGGTCAAGTTAAAATTCCCCTCTAATGGAAATGAAATGTGCATTCATTGTAAGATGTTCCACAATAACTCATATGTAATTATTCCCTTTATATGTATTCATAAGACCTATAAAAAATCCATAGTGATGTTATTCCATTTCCATGATGGTATGAGTAATTTTTGTATCATCCCCTTGGAATTTTTCATTTCATCTTTCACTTACTGACATACTATGAACTTTAATGTATATTTTTCAATATCCTTCTTCATGATGACCCACCAATAGTACTCTCAAATATCTTAATACATAATTTTTCTCCATGTATGGATAGGTAATGTTGTGTTATGTGCATCATTTGAAATATCCTTGTTTATCATAGGAATTGATAGAACACATACTCTAGACCCAAATTTTACAATTCCATGTTCAATAATTTTGAACTCATAGGATTTATCATTTATTATAATGTCCAATTTCATCTCTATTTGTATATCATCCCTTTGAGAAAAATTAATTTTCAATATAAGGGACAGATGATGAATCATTTGAGAAAGTAATGATGATGTTCCTTTCATTATTATTCCCAGGCATGTCATCCTCATGTCTAAGATGTTCAAATACCTCTCAATATTCATCATGGATAAGTCTTCATGATATTTTAAACTTATATCATCTACCACATTATTTTCCATCCCATTATTCTAGTGGATTGAGCATCGAAAATCCTTGATCATATTTATCCATATTTTCTAGCACATATTATGATCATTCATGTGAATATATAACTAAGGCTCTTATGAACATATATATCTAAAATAATTACAATAATGATAATACAACCAAATTTTCAATATGAGGTTACTGGAGTCAACTCCTGATCATGTTTTTCCTATTTTTGGTCATGAAATTTCAAATTCCTTGAGCTTTACTCAATAAATTTGACATTTTTCATTATAAGAAAACCCAATCACTTCTTTGAAGAGCAATTATATACCATGAATAGTTCCTGACTTATAGGTAGTATGAGGACTCATGTAGTGATAATCCTAAATTTTATCTCCTTGATGTTTCCTTCACATTCATCAATCTAAAAAATTTAATACCTTATGAGTTAGCTTAATTATTGATTTTGACACTCATGATAAGTTTCTTATAAATCATTGGTATTACCCAACCAGTTCAAGGAAACTAATGGTATACCTTACAAGTAATAGTCTATAGCATTCCCCAATTTTCTTTTTATTTGAAGGGTTACAGATGTCCCTATTTTGGTTATAACATTCCCTAATAATGATACTTCCTCCATCTATTAATCACAATTACAATACTTTGTAAACAAATTCTCCTTTAAAAAAGTATTTAACATAGAACTCAAATGATCATCTTGTTCCTCATTTATCTTAGATTATATTAGAATATCATATATAAAGGTTGTTGAAAATTTATCACAGTAATATATAAATCTTTAATTCATTATATTTATAATTATTGTAAGATAATTAGTGAATATAAAGGGAATCACTATGAACTCATTGTTTACATACCTTATTCAAAAGTAATTCTTTAGAATATCTTATTTCTTTACCTTTAATTTTTGATATCCCAACCAATGTCTACCATAGAGCACTAGTGGTCATCACACATGTGATCGAGAAAGTAATCAATATGTGGTAGTGGATATATGTTCTTTATCCTGATTTTATTTATTCCTCGCTAATCAATGAATAGTCATATTAACCAATCCTTCTTCTTATCGATGAGGACCAGCGCATGCCACAGTGAAGTATTTGGTCATATAAAACCATTTTCTATATTCTCATTTAGTTAATACATTGGTATAGTCCCGCATAATGGTCATGTTTTTAATCATGATTATGTCCTTTGTCTTAATCATTTGATCTATATATTATTTCTTATAATAAAATAATATTCGTGATTGAGAAGAATATCCCAATGTAAATTCATATTCCTACTTATACATATATAGAATTGGAGGATTATTTAGGATATAAAGGGTGATTTATCTCTCCATGAATTTGATATTTTATTTATATATGGATAGTTAATCCATGCCCAAAATAGAGTCAAATTCCACTAAGTAAGTATTATAATATTTTTTAGGAGGTTCATTCCATGAACATTAACTTGAGAGGAGTAATATGATTGGGATGAAATAATTTCACTATTTTATATTCTCAAAGATAACTATACCTCCATGTTTTGTGGTGGTGTCAAAATTGTTTTACTAAACATGTGTGATATTAAAGAATTCATAGAACCATAATAAAACAGAACATTACTATTCTTAAATGAATAACTAGCGTACTTGTCACTATGTAATTATCAGGATCCACTTCAGTGGTAGTGATATTATAATCCATTCCTTTCTATATTGGCCTGGGGGTTGATATCATTGGTTATCTATTAAAATCCTTGAATTAAGGAAATGTTTTTTGTAGTGTATATGTTTCTTGAAACTGAAAAATTGGACCTTAAAATGATCATTTTCTAAGACCCTCTTTTATTCTATCACATTGGTGGGATTATTCATCTCCTTTAAACATTTATTATTGTAATAACACTTTTTATACATTATAACCATATTCGTGTTCCCTTGATATAGTTTTTAGGATGATTCTTCCTAAACATTTGAAATGTGGGTAGTTTATTTTACTTTTCTCTATGGGATTTATCTGTTGTAACTCCTGAATTAAACCCCATATTACTCTTTTTATCTTTAACCCCTTAAGACCACTGAGAGACAAAAATATCTATCTATAATTTGAGTTAAAAATGGAGAATATCATTTTAGATATCAAAATATTTAATATCTAGGATTTTTCAATGATTAAACATTAGTCAACAAAAGAAGAAATCAAATTTTCTTTCAGGATAGAGGGTAAAACCATAGGCATATGATGAAATTCCTTTTAAGTTTTCCTCATAATACCTAATATAATTTTCCTTATTTTTTTTCTAAGGAACTCATTCTCTATTTTAATATAGATAGTTCGAGGAAAATATTTATTTACAATAATTACTTTAATCCTCCCCATTATATAAATTTGTTTTCTTACTTGGACTTTATGTTCTTGATCAGTATCCACCACTGATAATATTTTTAATCCTCAAATCATTGGAGCATAGATAATGTATTTTTCATGGTATTAATCCATTTTTTAGTGATATGAGTATTAGAACATCCTCTAAGGGTGGGATTCTTTTATAAAATAAAGGACTCGATATCAACTTGATATTTATTAAGGTAAATAGGGTGTTCCATGTGATTCAAGTTAGTATTAATAACTTGATTTATTTGTGAATGTGGTTCCATGAATTTATCATCTTTCACTCCCATTAGGTTACAAATTTCATTAGGGAAAACATTCAATTTCTCATCAAATTTTTATTTTGGAATAGATCCTCCTATTTTCCATCATTAAATAAAATAAAGGATAATTAGGGATGATAATACATAAACTAATAATCATTTAAAAGGGAAACCATGAACATAGAAGGAATAACACATCAATGGATTTTATATCCAAACATATGATTCTTTAGGTATTAATATAGTATATCCATTGTTATTTTTATATTATTTTTTCTAACTTATCAATATAGTCAAGTATGATTTATAAAGAGTTCATGAATTTTTTGAACCATATCCTCGGGGAGTTTCAAACTAAGCGTTCACTAAGTATTATGTATCGTACACTAGGTACAGGATAATTTAATACCCAAATATAAATGTTTATTTTAGTACCACTAGGTACATTAATACCATATCCATGTGTTTTTATAGTATCCAGGAAGGGATATAATTTATTAAAAATCACCCCCTCTATACTTAACTAAAATTTCAAGATATTTTCCTATATATAGACTTATATCTGGTTCTTTCACTGATACATTCTTGTATTAATCACCAAAAATAACTAAACCTTCCTCATATACCCACTATATCAACCCAATTATTTTACATGTATTCTTGTTACATGATTTTCAATATTAATATTCACAAAACACAATCCAATGATCTAGAGTTCTAGTGTCTTTGGTAGACTAGGTTTATAATATATAAAAATAGACTAAAACATAACATATTTATTTTAGTTTCCATACTAATCTCCTAAATACCTTAGTGGTCCTAAAAATTCATAGGATAACTTGAGAAATACATAAACAAATGGGGAGATAAAAAAACTCAGTAAGAGAATAAACAAGATAAAGAAGCATAACATATCATGATATGGTAAGATGAAAGTTACATGAGTGATGATAAGGAGGAATAAAATACATATAAATGAAATATAAGATAAAGGCATCATAGGAATGGTCCAGTAATAGAGAAAATGATATAAGTATAAATCAAGGATAACCGCCAAGATATCATCATATGGTGGATACATTCACATCATGGATTAGGTTTACTCCCTAATACCATACATATCATATCATGAGACATTAAAATCACCTAATAAATTATAGATATATCTAGGTACCCAAATCATAACATGTTCATGAATACCTATGTCATGTTAGGAAAACACACATAAGTCATAAGCATTAGAAAAAACCCATAGAAATGAAATGGGCCACATAATCAAGTCTTATAACATATCTAAATAGAATATCATAATTGATTTTAGGGAATAAGGGATTAAATTATTCTTGTCCTTTCATAAATAAATAAATTTTAATGGGAAATGAAAATTATTTCAATTTAAATTGAAGTCATAAAAAGGAGTGGATAAATAATTTTGGAAATGTTCCTTTTAAGTGGGGTTTTAAGAAAAAGGGTAAATAATAATTAGAGTATGGGAATAATAATTTATATATACCCATAAATGAACTAAAATGGTTTTTCATAATAAAATCTTACTTTAGAATCCATTTATGTTTAAAAACATTTCATTGAGTGGCACCTGAAATGAGGAAACAAAACAGAGAAATTCCCTTTAATCAGCTCTACTTAACGAAATAAATTTGGAAGGAACTCTTTAAAACATGTATATTCCCAATAAAGAAAGTTGAATTAAATAAAAATATATGTTTGGTATATATATATATATAATATATAAGAGTTCAATAATAATAATAATAATATAATTATTAAGTGAGGTAAATAGAGAGAAATAATAACCAAAAGAAAATAGGGTGGTCCAGGGAGATTCCTTACCTTAGGTCTAGACTCGTCCTTCACTTACACTTAACCTAATGAATGATCAAATTAATGTAATTAATTACTTAATTTTTATCCTTTAAAATCTAAATTTTATTTACTATCATTATTTTATGTTCATTTATAACCATTACAAAGATATTTCAAATTTAGTATTGTTGTTCCTAAGGTGTTTATTTCATGGTTCCAAGGTCAGATCACTTGTGGATAATTTTGACAATGTATGGAATGGTTTAATAACTCCCAAAGTGTGATTTAAAGGATTTAATATGTTTAAATAAGTTCAAAAAATTCTTAATAAAAAATTTTATTCTCAAACAATTATGATTTTTAGAGTACATGTTTTATAGTAATACGGTGAGTTCATTTAGATGGGTTTTCCATCCAAGATGAACTTATTGTGTTTCCTTTAATGTTATGGTTATATATCCATTCCAAAACATGAAAGAAAATATATTATATTTGTTTAGAAAATTTTAATCTATGTTAATTTAATTTAAACCTTCCATGAAGCTGTTAATGTAAAACAAATAACTTATCATCCATAGAGGTGGTGAACTGACCATAATATGAAGGATAATTTCACTTTTAGAATATTAGAAGAGATGAAGGGGGTATTACAAAGATATAATAACAATTTGGTATATTAAAAATATTGACATTATCATTCCATATTGGTTAATAGGGTATTGAAGAGGTGGAATGAAGAAATAATTAATGAATGCTCGGTTGAGGGTGTTACCTTCTCCTTTGGATGTCTCCTATTGGAATTTCACTTAAGGAGCCTTGGGATTAGTCTTTTTAGGGTAAATATGATTCATTGTATGTGGAGAAGGATATTAAGCGAGAAATGGATTTTTTTGTAAATTACAAGGCTTAGAAGGAGTGATGATAAGGGTTGGTGGGGGAAAATTTATAAGGAGAGGAGAGGAGAATTTTTAATATAATATTCATTAGATTATTCTTTTTTTTTCTCAAGAAAATAAATTGTGATAAATTTTTTTAATAAATGAATAATTTATTTAAATAAGTTATAGATAATGGGTTCTTATATCATCTTATTTTCAACAAATCGTGTATTTAACTTTTGATGTTAAGTACGGTATTTTGTCATATTTCACTATTCACTAAAAATTTAACCATTTTAGAAAAATACCAAAACAATCACCCAAACCATTTTTTTACAATTAGATTCCAAAAATAATATAATTTTATGAAAATAATATTATAAATTTGTAACATTTATTTTTTAAATAAAATCATTATTTATTTTAAAAATACAAATTTCTATTATATATTAAATTTTACAACCCTTTTAAAAGTTACTTGTGTTATAATGGAATAATAATGTCATTATAATACCACTTAATATTATTTTATAAACCTATTTTATAAAACTAAACTTTATTTTAAATTATTATATTTATCACACCCAAAAAACATATATGTTTTACCAAAATATGAACACTTATTTTATCATTTTTAAAACATTTATTTATTCATAACAAAACATAAATTTTACATATTTTCATTTTATAGGATTACTTTTCAATTACATGGGTTTGTTTACTATTATATTAGTCAGGTTACAATTCCTAAAGGTTAGATAACTATTATAATGGTAAAATTTATATTCCAACATTTCGATTTCTATCGGTCATATAGGTTTTTTGCCTTCTACAAATACTTATTATTTCATTAATTATTCATTCACTAATAGTTTCTCTCAAGGTTATATATATTTTCATTTTTCAAATGAATATTTCATATATAATATTTTATTTAATTTCTATAGTGTTTTTTGTGAGTGCGATTATTCTTGGGGATCAAGAAAATAAAATTTTTAAAATTATAGTTATCTTACATTAAATTATTATTGACTTATTTATTATATAAATGTAATTTTCAAATTAATATGACTAAATTTTGTTATTTTGACTGTGTGGTGCATGTGCTTTATATAATACTAAATTACTAAGTATTTTATAATATATAATTGGTTGGGAATTAATTTGATGAAATTATAAGTCATTACAACTCGTGTTCTCAAAGAATATATTGAATTACACTTAACAAAATTACACTAATTAAAATATAAGAATCACAAGATCCATAAGGGTAATTAAATCTCCCCTTTGGATTTTTTCATTATCATATTAAATCTTTAATTAAATGATTCACTTCTCCCCTTTATTGAAAATAAATTCAAATGAGGTAAAAACATTCTCCCTTTTAATGAATTGAATGCTCAAAGGATAGTAATTTCTCTCCCCCTTTCCTTAATGAAATTTTTTCTACACTTTGATCTTATACTGTATTTTGTAGGGGGAGGAACCATATATTTCTTACCCATGAGACTTAACTAGATAATATATAATTCTATATGGTCATTATCAGTGTAGAAAAAAACTAGTGAATTTACCAAAGAAACAAAGTTTCCAATTCAGATTTGAAAATGTGGTACCAAATCAGAATTTCCATTTCTTAGGAGCTATAAAAATCATATATTCAAAAAAAACTACACTTGAAAAAATTTTCAAAAAAACATATATGAAAGGTTATATTTAAGTTAAATTCTTTCGCATTTTTGGATAATCAATCCCCACTTAATTATTAAAATATGTAAGGGTTTTCTATATTCCATATTTTTTTAGAAATGATATATACCTAGAATCTTTGTCTTCTACAGTTTCTCCCTCTCAAGGGATGTATTTTATACTTTAACACCATGTAATTCTTCTTCAAATAAGCTCATTGCAGTTATGATACAAGGTGAGAATTGGTACCAATTGATAATAAATACCAACTAACATTATCATGCATCATGATGGTCATCCTTCTTGGATGTATAATCATTACATCTCTCCTTCTAGCATCACGATCAATTGCTACAATTTGAAAAAAAGAGTAATTAATTTGGGAATAAGTGTTTATTTTTTACCTTCTCATTTATATCGCTAAGCCTGAAATTTATTTCTTATACTAATATAAATTTTACATGAATATCTAAGGTGTATACTCATATTTATGCTATCTTCCCTCTTTAATTTCCAGATTTTGAATTCATTGGGTAGGATGGACTTCCATTCGCAACTTACTTCTTAATTACAATATACTTATTTCTTAATCTAACAAAACTTTGTTACTCTTTGATTATTTCCCAAAACTCTTTTCTTATTACATATGATCAATACATATGATCAATATATCATTATGACAATCATATTCTATCATCAATGCTATGAACGTTTTCTATGCAATATATTTGTTATTAGGGAAGAATAGTAATTTTCACCTTTTCTATAATAGATCCATCTATTATATTAGGGTATTCATACACTTCAAATAAATGTATTTATTTATATTAAACCTACCACATAAAATTACATTCGCCTTTGAGCCACCTATTTTGGGTAAACATATGAGCTTCCTCATTATAGATTTCATTCAACATGACAATCTCCTTATGCATGTCTTTAATTGACATTTGGTTTCTTTATACATTTCCCCTTCTATGATTAGTTTCCATATATTATTTTCAAAACTCCATGGCATAGAAACTCTTAAAAAAATAGATTCATATTATTCTGTTGGTTGTGGTATTCTGATATTCTTTTTATATTTTATTCTTGGGTGTACTGTTATTAATCTATTTAGAACCCAAAGCAGATTCTCATTATTGTTTCACCATATTCACAATATGGGTGGTTATTTCTTAAAACTGGTATATGAATGATAAATTTATAAACTTTAATATAATTTAGAAAAATAGTAACAACTAATTTTTGAAATCTCAAAAAAAAATTAATAAAATCAAAGAAACTCATTTTGGACAAAATTTTCTTCATCTGTGATGTTTGTTTCTTTATATTAGGTATGTTCCTTTATTCACATATTTTTATACCTTATTTTACTATTCTAACACTTTAAAAAGTTCAAATATTATATTAATAATCAATTTACATGTTCCCAAGCCTCCAATAACTCAAAAAAATTCCCACAAACCTATTTTATTTACTTATTGATGAAATGGTTTAAGAATTTTAATCTTGAAAACCTTGTAGTATTTATATAGGAACTCCAACTTCAATGGAAAAAATTAGGGATATTATTTATTTGGACTTTATCACCTATTCCATTAATACATTATTGTGTTTAATAACATTTTTATTTTTCCATATCTTCCCATAATTTTATTTTTGTTTACCATTTATAGATAAAACTGAATTAGCACTTAGAAGGTCTTTATTTTATTGATTATAAATATTTTTGCTTTATCTCTTAATATAAATGAGAAGGGACAGTTCATTTAATCCTATATAAATATAAACCTAACTTATCATTATTTATTCACCTCTGAAATATTATCCACATCCAACTAGTACACTTCCATAAAGTAATACTGCATATCTTTTACTCTCTTTTCTTTCACATTGAGTTGGGATTCCTTGGCATTCATATTATATACAGTCTCTCAAATCCATGAATCGCTTATTAAATATAAAAAATTCACAATAATATCTTTGAAATTTTTCATCTATCCAATAAATCAATTCCTTATAAAGTTTAACTAATTCATCCATTTACTTAACTAGTCTTGAGAGAGTGTTAGATTTTACAACCTACTTTTTTCAATACATCTTCCATTTTGTTATCATCTTATTAAAAATGTATATTCTCATTATGTAGTCTAAAATATATATTTCATAATGTAAGAAAAAATCAATGGGAGCCATTTAAAGATAATCCTTTATCTAAAATAAATAACTCGATGATTTATCATATGTAATCACTGTAGGTTCTGTATAGCATGAACTAACTTCATATTATGAATATCTATCACCGGTTTTGATTGAACCCTTAAGACTCTCACTTCATTCAACTTTTGATTGATCTATTTATTTATTCACACCTTTCTTTACCTTATTTCCTTTTTTATTTGTTCTATTTTTCAGTTTCTTATAGGCAACTTCAGATTTTGTACTTATAAGAATAGATATAAATTTCTTCATTTGAACTTCTTACTCATTCATAAAAAATATAAACTTTATAGAATCAAAATGAAACTCAGTGGGTATTAAAATATTGATCCAATCATAGGGTTACCTTTTCCATGGAACCAGTTGAAGTTACTAATTGTTTCTATATATGCACCTGAGAGAGGGGTTGAATCAAGTGTTGGCTAGTTTTTAAGAATTCCAAACTATCCTTTAAAACATTAACCTTCTTTTAGAATTTTAAATTAGTTTTTAGTTAGTAAAAGTAGATGTTTTTATCATTAATCATGAGAATTAATTACTATATGTAATGTGGAATTGAAAGTAAATTCAGAACACAGGATTTACATGGTTCGTTAAAAATACATACTATTTTCCATACTTGAATGTCCAAGGCATGGATTCTCTACTGTAATCATATATTCAGTAAAAGTTTATTTTTTTCAGGTATCATCATGAAACCAATGGTGGATCCGACACTAATATATCTTCCCACTATGTTTACAATTTTCTACTTCTAAAATGACTTCTTAGTATCTTCTCACCATTTTCATAGACTCTCACTGTGATATCTTCGCATATCCTGAATCCCTAAAGTTATATGGTATCCCACCATGTATATGTAAGTGTTTATTTCAACTCCTCCTTGGAATTTGATCACAAATGCAATACAAGATGCCTTTGTATCAACTAGAATAGATTTCCTTCAACTGTATCATAGTAATTTGAATGACATTTGATAATCAAGTCAATAAATACAACTCAGTTACTATTATCAACTAAACTTCACATGATTATTCATAACTTTTTCACTAGCTAACTCTACTCAATGAGCTCCTATTATCTTCAAACCCAGTGTCTTTTTATATTCTAAAAGTCTCAACACAATTGATATAAATAGAAGAATGGTATGTCTCCCTCTCTTTTATTAATCTTTTTTTTCTTATTATATATTCGCCTCCCATGATATGATCCAAAAATTAATTTTGAATTCTTTTTCATTATTTATCTTCGATACCCTAATGATTTAATATCTTCAAAACTAGATTAGAATAATCATATAATTATTCAAGATTTCTTTAGGATGTTCACATATCTTGTCACTCAGATACAAATTTTACAACACTTCTTCTCTTATTAGATTTTTCCTTTTATATGTAGGTCACAATGAGATTAGATACTTTATTTTGGAATAAATAATATCCCAAAAAAATTAGTGCATGTGATTCTCAATGATTTCCCCTAAACTTTTTCATACATGGTTCTTCCCATGATCTAGATATTCTATTTATCCTCAATAGTTGTCTCCCTGGAAATTCTAGGAGTACCCTTAATTTTAACTTTCTCATTTATTTTCTCATTTTTCATGATCAAAAATATATATTCTAAAGTCTTCTATTAGGATCAATATCCCCATATTTTTTTCCATATTCTTTATTGTCATTGAACCAGTATAAGATATTTACCTTCAACCTATATAAATATCAATATATACTTCCTCATTTTAAAAAAAATACTGTGAAACTTATATAGTGGCATATATTTAATTTTCTCTATAAGTAATTCCATTAAATCTATAAAAAAAATATTTTCAATAATTTTGTAGAACCTACAATAAATAGACATACATATTGGCTTAATATTAATTTCTTACTAATAGTTTTAATAAATTTTAGTAAAGACATTATATTAACATATATTTTGATATAAAATCATCTTGACTCATCTCCATATTTTTATCTTGAATCATATTCCCTTGTGATGTTTAGAACATTCCAGATCAGCATAGGAATCTTCATATTTTTATTCAAATTTAATAAAAAAATGATGGATGTCTAATATTCTATTTGAAAATAATAATATAAGGAATGAAGATCTTCTCTCACTTCAATCTCATAATTCTTCAACCAAGACTGAATCAGGGATCTTAGAAGCTTCATGATATTTAGATCTATATGGAAAACATAAATAGCATTTTGAATTATATTCCTCTTTATTTCTAAATTTTTTTCATTGAACAAAATTTAAATATTCTAGAGAACCTATTAATTTTATATTATTTAATTGCCTTTAAATATTAAATGACACAAATTTGAATCATGTATCACACTTTTTTAGTGATATTTTTATGATTGATAATTAAACTAATAATCATATAATTTATTTCCACTACAGAATATAAATCTAGGAATATTTATATATTATTCTACAATATTTATTAATTTCATATAAGTACTTATGTGTACGTAGATAGATCCTTTAGAAAGTGATGCTTACGCAACATTATCCCTCAAATATATGATTCATACACTGATGCACAAGATGTTTAAATGGGTAAAATTCCTGATTATGAATCTCACATAATGTTTACATATATTATAATTATGTTTACACAGAGGATATGGATTTATGCTTTATCAATAAATCCTTCAACATTTGATTCTTGTAAAGTGCCCATGATGTTTACATAACACCAAGTCATGTTTACAAAGAGTCAATATGATTCTTATGTGCCCCATATCAAGAGATCAACCATGTCTTCCCTTATGTATCTCAACTAAATGGATCAACTATATGCATGTTAAGATAAATTGTGAGGTAAAGGCTATGGATAAACCACATAAACAGACCAATTACCATGAATATTATCACACCTTGACCATGGATTTCTGTTATTTTTATTTATTTCACAATGTTGTATCTTTTGGTTGAGGTTTGGGTTGAGTGTTTGAAAATAGTCTTTGACTTTTTGTGGTTTCATTGTGCTTTTATCTTGGTTTATGGTTATTGTGATTAGTATTGGGAGATAGTTTCATGGTGCGGAGTTTTTAACCCCCATGATTTCAGTAATTTGTGTTTAAATATTTCAAGGGTCTTTGGGATGACTCTCCTAGTTTTTGGGGAGTCAGTTGATGATTTTTGGCCAATTTTCCAGGTCACACAATTTGAGCACAGTTTTTGCAAACCATGAAACCTAAACATGCAAGTTGCAGAACTTTTCCAGTAGAATTATTATGGTTTGCACACTTTTTAAAAAACCATCCATCTCATTATGACCTAAATAACATTTATTTTAAATATATTATTTAAGTTATTCCACCTCCCATATGAATCCCAACTAGTTGGGTATTGACCAAAGGGTTCCCCCTTTAGTTCTCCTTTGTCTTGGGCCACTCTTTGTGTGGTTTATAACCAAATGTTGGTGATTCTTCATGATTTCTTCATCAAATCCATCCTTTTCTTATTCTCCTCTCTTACCTTTATTGATTCCTTGGATTCTCTTGGTTGGGTTTCACCTTGGTCAAACCGTGAAATCTAGGGTTGATGTTTGTGTCATTTTTCTTGGTTTTTAAGGTTAGTGAATTGTCTCTTGGGGTGTATTCTTCCCCCTTCTGATGTCTCGTCACATTTACACACCATTGAGGTAGGTGTTTCCGTCATTTTCTATCCTAACTCATTCCATTGATGCTTACTAATTTTAAAATAACATAAAAATTTGTTTCTCATGAATTTGGTACATTTTCCTTTCTTTTTAGGACGTTTTCATGATATAAAAAATAGAGAAAGTAGTTATTAAAGGTGTTCTTTAATTTTAATACATGTTATGAATAATAAGTGTTTGTTAAAATGTTAATTGTTTCTTTAAAAATAAATTATTCATTTTGAATAACGTTAACTTTTAATGTATTATGATAACATTTTTTGGTTGTGTGTTTGAAATTGGATATGTGGATTGGTGATTTTTATAGCATGACATGTATGGGTGGTTTGTTGTGTTGGTTTTAGAACACGTGTTATTTATTTTAAAATGATTTTTGGGTATCTTCACATATTCTTATGGTGTACCATTTGATGTGGGAACATACATGTGTGCATCAAGTGCACACATGGATAGTCCAACAAATGATAATGGTTATGGATGAAAATTACTAACTTAAAAACTGTATTTTAAAAAACTTATCCTCCCATGCACCTTCTCTCTCTCTTTCAAACTATTTGTCTTTAACTAAATTCATCATTGTCTCAAGTAACTCAAATATGGTTTTATGTTTTATGTACAAAATCATGGCATGTTTGATACTTTAGAATGAATGGTTGGTTTCTAAATGGAATGAAATCCTATTTAGAACCTTTTTTTATTTTATGTACAATTTCTATTGGCTTTGAAATGGTGTTGGAATTGAAATTCATTTAGAACTAAAGGTATCATTTGGAATTGTGAATTTAAAAGTGTAATTTAATGTTTTTTCAGAAATTATTTATAGAAACTTGTTTATATATTGGAATTTAAAGAGTATAATCCCAAGTTGGAACTTTATGATGTTTAGAAAAAAAATATGGATTTCAAAGTATATTTTTTGGGAATCTTTGAATGTTTTGAGAAATGTTTTAGAATATTATGTGATGTGATGACCCGGTTGGCACTTGTTTATAGATTTTTTGTATGTCAGGAACCTTTATAGAGGTATTTTTCTCTATGTGTTATCCTATAGAGGTGTCAATGTTTGGGGTAGGCACGTGAGGCGATGGAAGGTAAGGTGATTCACTCATGTGAGGGCCTCCTACTTACACAGTATACTTTTACCGTGGGTTCATAAATGTCGTTTAAAGGGTTGAGTGATGGTTTTTGATCAACACCAATTAGAGGGGTTGGTAACCCTGGATTGGCTGAGAGGCTAGGTGGTATGTACCATAGGATTGGTCAATTTAGAGTGGCCAGTTAGTTATTTACTAGAGAGCTTCACTATATGCTTGTAGGTGTTTCCCAACCAATTACATCCATAGTTTTCTCAAGGGATGTTAAGTAAATTCCCATGGTTACAAAATGGTTTTCTCTTGTTTACATTATGATATATTTTTCTATTATATTTCACTTTTATTTTTTTTATCATAGCCTGGTATTTTTTTCATTTGGGATTTTGTTTTGGGTTTGGGTTTCCAGAAGGAGAAACTATTTTGAATAATATTAATGTGGAATGTTTTTTTTGAAAAAGTTGAAGTTTTGGTTTATCTAATATAGGAAAAAATTATATATGTTATTTTTCAAACTAGTGTCTTTGGATTGTTTTAAGAAAGGAAATTTATGGATTCTATGGTGATTTCATACTGAACTACGGAGATCACACCCGAATTGTACAATTTGGTGTCAGTAGACCCTAGATATTTTATAAGTTCAGGTTCCAAGTTCATGTGCTCATTATTGGATTAGGTAGGACTTATGGTTGGGGGTGACTAAGTGGTCAAATGGAGAATGTGGTAGCATGGTTCAGTTTTAGTTTTTTATTTAGTTTTCTTCTTTTTTCATCTGTTGTAATTGAATCTTTTATAAATTTATTTGATATTTATTTATTATGGGTTCTTCATATGTTTAGTTTATTTATGTGATACTTGTTTAATGGTAAAAAATCATTTTCCTTAGTGATTACATTGATGCTCAACACTATTTTCCAGCCTATGGGGATCAGGGCCACCCTTTGGGCCATGCCACAAACCAGTTTGGGCATCCGGGACAGATGGAATCCTATCTTGGTTCATGAAAAAATGGTATCAGAGTGAGGTTATTTGTTATTTTAGGTGTCAGTTAGATTGTAGATTATGACTCTCAGAACTTAGAAGGTAGGTGTAGAAGAGCATTGTTAACTATTACTCTTTCTAATCCTCATGTTTCTAGGGGTAGTCCGGGATCTGAGTCCTTTTTTGTTATTTTGTATTGAGGAATTAAAATAGAGGCGATACAGTGTCATTTTATGATCTCACATGGAGTAGGGACCTATGTGATTTCCAAGTGCACGGTTCAAGTTCCTTTTAGTTTTTTACGCTTACTTGGGGTGTGGCGCACTACCATGTCATTAGGTTAGGCATAACAATTAGTTCCTAATTTCGGTAGTTTGGTGTAAGTTGTGTTCTATTTTATTTTTGGATGGTGTGAGTGGGATTTCAAAAATAAAATGGTTTTTGAATTGGAAATGATTTATTTCAAATGGTTTCATGTTGGAAAAATGGGTTTTAAATGAGAAAGTGTTCGGGATTGAGAAATGTGTGAATGGTTGGTTTTGGTTATGGAATGTTTTGTGTGAACCTTGGTGTTCCTTATAGACATTCTCATATGTTTGGGTACGAATATAAAGTTCATGTTGGCACATGGTGAGATGGATAAGCATTCGGTGGTTCATAGGATATCATAGGTGATTAATTTAAATACAATATTTGACTTTATTTTTCAAGGTAGCTTTAATTGGAAAATAGTTTTAAAAACTGGATTAAAATTGAAAAGTGAGTTATTATTTTATAAATAATAAGTTTTTTAATTTTTCAAGTGTCCTTATAAGAATACAGTTTTGAAAATAAAAATGAATATAGTGATTTTTTAAAAGAGGATTTGGTTTTTTTAAATATTTTCCTTGTGATCTAGTTGTTTTGGCCTTGGATGCTTGAATTTTGATTGTATTTTTATTTTTGGATTTCTGTTTTGATGTTTTTTAGATTATTACTATAAGGACCCAGCCTTAAAACATTACATAATCTTGAATTAAATGAATAATTCACATTGAAGATCTTTTCAGGTGTATAGTTTTGGAAAATTAGGACATAACTATAACATCTCAAAGATTAAAAAGTAGTCACATCTACTCAGTTCCAATTTTTTCACAAAATAAAAACTCTTGAACAAAAGAGTCATGTCTAGTTCCATGTTTTAGACATCGTGACATTTTCTTGATCCCATCCTTGACTGTATTCCACTTTAAGTCCTGAGGAAAACATCTCAAAAACTAGGGATGAGCACAATAAGCTCAGTAAGGGATATCAAAATACGGAAAGGAAACATTAGTCCACGTATACATAAGAATCAATGAAAACACACTTTACTCATAAAAAATAACCACTTTAACATAGCTCATGAAATCATAAGATTTATGAATAACTCATAGAAATCATAATACATAAAGGTAACTTGAGTCATTCATAACATTCTTACCTAGGGAGTAACCATCATGGTTACATTTGGAATACCCATCACAGTATATTACCTAAATCTCTTCGGAGAGACCTTAAAGTTTAACTCCTTCGTGCTACCCAATGCATTGGAGAGCTATCACGGGCTCACCCGCCCTTAGTTTATCATTTAACCACTCATCTTCATAAACAATTACCAAGAACCATAACATAATCGTATCACATAAAACATGCATAAAGGAAACAGAACATTTCCTCATTTCAATCACAAGATATCAAAACACATTGATATAATCAAAACATTATCAAAACCAATTTCAATACCAAAATAAAATAAAAGTAAAACATGGTGTTTATCTTTCATTTAAAAAAAGGTATGGCTTGTAGATGAAGCCGAAACTCAAATAATGGTCACGGCGGTGGAGAAGTCATTGTCTTCACATACATAAAAACATTCCCTTTTTTCATTTAGTAAAAAAATTCATATAAAAATATTCCATTTGAATAAAAGTAAAAGTCAAAGGGGTTTATAAACCATATAAAATAAAGTTTTGTATAAAACAAAATATGCCTCAATGAAAGGAGATTGAGACGAAGTCCCATACCACTTTGAAGATTTTAACATTTTAAACCATTAATATGCATATAAATAAATCCTCAAAAACCATTTTGAAAACATGGATATTAATGATAAATATTTATAAGAATAAATCATTAATACATTTAAAACGATATTTTAGTTAAAGAGTTTTTAACAAAATGAGAGACACTTGAATAAAAATAATTGATGAATAACATTTAATCAGAACTTTATAATATCATGAAAATAAATGGATTCATGATATAATATTCCAAATGACATTATATACACTATAAAAGAGTTAATTGGTGCATAACAACAATGATGTCTCAATAGAGATGTAAAATGAGATGAAATCCCTTATAAAGAAGGTATCCTTAAATTAAGGATAAATCAATCTCATAATTATGTGTGAAAAATATAAATACACCATATATAAGTAGATATTAAGTGTAAAACAATCATAGGTAATTCACACATATTCATAGGATGACATATTCAATAACTACATGTTGAACCCAAAGAAATCGAAATTGGGTTAAGAAGTTCCCTTGTAAAAATTCGACAGCCTAATGGTGTCACTTTAAAATTAATAAAATGAGTTGATGAGACAAAAAGGGTATCTCGTCACTTGGAAATAAATTTTACATCAATAATGATATATAATAACATATCCCAACATAATAAGATGTAAATTAAAATACATAACAAAAGAAGTCTTTTAAAAATAGGAGGGTGAAAGGTTCCCTTACCGATTTGGGTAACTTTTGAAACGTACACCCCATGAATGAAAGGCTATACAACATTGATGTAAATAATATTAAATGAATTTATATTACACAAAGAGTAGAATAATGGGAAGTACATACACCACTCGAAGTAAATGGTGGAAAATGTAGCATAAATCCCACGGGAATAAAGGTGAGATGAAAAATCCCTTACGAAAACTCGGCAGCCTAACGGCGCCACTTAAAACTTCCAAAAATGGATTTATGAGATCAAATAGGGTATGTCATAATATGAACATAAAAATTTCATAATTAGGAATATAAAGTAACATCCCCAAACATAATAAAGGTGAGTTTAAAATAAATGACAAAAAATAGTGTACTTAAAAAGAAAGAGAAAGGTAGGATCCCTTACCTCAAGTCTGACTTGTCTTGTTCGTTTCTTTACATTACTGAATAACATAATTTGGTCAATTAATAATTTATTAAGGAACTAATTTAAACTATATTATTCAATTAATATCAAATATTATAATGTTATAATAATTAGTTAATAATGTGAGTTCATATCATATGTTTTTTTCGATGTTCGGTACATGAGTCAAAAATGAACTTGTTTGAAAAGAATTTCCCATGTAGTTCTAATTACCCCATCTCCAGAATATTATTAATGATTTAAATATTATATATATCTAGTATATATTCATCTTATACTATTCCATAACATTCGTAGATGAGAAAATGAAATTCACCGTTCATGGAGATGGTAGGCCGTACATACACATGAACGCTACTTTCATTTCTTTGTCACATTAATGGAATTAAAAATAAATGAGTGATATATATATATATATATATTATAATTACAGTATAATAAATTTTTTATATAGGTCACATAGGTTCATTAATTTCATTCTTTATACATTCCATGTATTTCATGAACGAGTCACATCACTTGAGGGGGCGGTAGTCCACAGTTCCTCAAATGAAATTATCGCATTTTCACAACATGAAAAGCATAAAGGTATGTTTTAAATGTAAGATAAATAAGAATGTAAAGAAAAAAAATATAATACATATAATAGATAAATATATTTCCATCATAATCGCCACCATGAGAGGTGTTAAAAGAAGACTGAACAATCATCGTTTCGTGAGGAAGAAATTCATCATCCACAGAAACAGTATGTTCTTTAACCATTAGACAGAGGTGTGTGTAATTATAGCTCTAATAATTATCATAAAAACATCCTAATATATTTAATATACTATTTTTGTTACAAAATAAAGTAATAAAAAGAGTTTAGGGGGTTGGAGAAGCAAAATAAAACAAAAGAACACAAGTGAAGACATTACCTTTAAATCGGGTAACTCCTCTCGGTTTGAACCAAAAGGGTTTCTGGAAGAGGTTTATGCCTATGGTAAGGCTTCTAGGATGAAGAGAGGGATTTGGAGAGACAAAATGAGTAGATATTGGCCGATCCAATGGCTTGAGAGGTGTGGGTAAGGAGGTAGAGGTGGGGGCCTTTTATAAGAGGGAGGAGGGGCACTCCTAGAAAGTCAAGAAATGTTACTTTATTTTAAAATGTGTTTCGGATTTTAAAGGTCCCACATTGATATATATCAAGGATAAGGTGATAAGGGTTCTTAATATACTCATAAAATATGTTTTTGACAAGTTTATTTCTTAGATTCTACATTATATTTTCATTTTATTTAAATCATTAATTAATGAGGTAATTGTGCCATCATCATGGTGTCATAAATAAATAAATTTATTTAATGTCTAAAAATTATAAAACAAATATCATGATTTAGGAAATATTTTTATCTTTCCAATGACTATTTATGGTCCAATATATCATTTATGTAGACAAAATTAAAATTGTTTTACTTAGGTGTTATATACTATTGTGATATTCTCCTTTTTAAAAAATAAAATGATAAAGTGTCACTATCACCCAAAACTGATTCCATTGGTTCCCAAAGTTTCGCACAAGGCATCCCGTGGTCAGCCATGACACAACCAGTAGCATTAGGACACATGTTGTGGTCAATTATTTTATTATGATATTATTTTATTACCCTTAACTACCCGATTACTAATTAATCACGATAATTAAAGATAATTACCGTCGTTACTATTCATAATGTCCAAAAACAAAAGATTCATAATTACATAATTTGTACCTTCTGATTCCAAATATGGAATCCATTTTATCAAATTCCAAGCACAGAAATTTTAGTAATTAATTTAAAATAATTCTTGTTGTCAAAACCAAAGACGGGTTTTTAAGAAGTAAAATCTATCAAAAGTTTGATTTGTTTTTACATCCTATTTAAAAGTGAAATTACATTAAATGACCAAAATTGTATTAAATGATAAAAAAAAATTAAAGTACACCTTTAAACCAATTAAAAATCTAATCTAACTATATAATGAAATTGGATGAGAAGGCAGTTTTGTGGTATTTTTCACTATTCATTGAAAATGAACATTTTTCAGAAAAATACCAAAAATTCACCCTAAGTTATATTTGATATTACAAATTCAAAAATGATATCAATTTTACCAAATTAAAAACATAGAAGTTGCATTAATTAATTTTATAATCAATTCCCACTGTCAAAACAAATAGCGTGTTTTTAAGAAATAATATCTATTAAAAGATTGACCCTTGTTTATGTCCAATTTCAAAGTAAAATTAATTTAAATGACCACCATTGGATTAAATGGTAAAAATATATTTTAATTACACTTTAAAACCAATTAAAAAGATAATTTTACCATATAAATAAATTAGATTAAAAAGAGGTTTTGAATTAAAATAAAGCATTTTCACTATTCATTAAAAATGAACTTTATCGGAAAAATAACAAAAATTTATACAAAATAAATTTTGATGTCTTGATTATAAAGAAGGATTTTATTTTGTCAAATATAACATATAAAATTTTAAATAAGTGGATTTAATAAGGGTTCGCCATCAAAAGGTGGTTAATCGACCATTTTAAGAATATTAGAAGATTTATACTTAAAATTGGATTCATTTGCATTTTAAGCCCCTAACATTTATTTTTATAAATGAAAAAATATTTTACATGCATATATAATCATTTGGTAGTTATTTTTATTCATTTTTGCCATTAAAATGGCTAGGTGTTAACTACCATTTAAAATAATATTATTATATTATTAGTGTGCAATGTAAGATTTCAAAGAAACTCGTTGTTGTGTATTGGGTATGCCATCAAACATAGAATCCCCTTTAAACTAATATTAATATTTTATTCACAAATATTAATAAATAAAAAAATTTAATATTATTTATTTACCTGGGATGTTATAATTTCACCTAGAAAGGTCCCCCTATGTTTCTCGTGAGTGCCATCCTATTTTTGGTTCTTGTCGATTTTTTTATATCTTACATAGTGATTGAGGTCCATTAGAGGCTGTAGAATTGGTTGAGGAAGTAGTGGCTCTTTTATATCATTGAGAAATACCAAATCTATGAGAGTGTGTGTTTTTTTGGTTTCATTTGAAGGTCCAAGTTTTGGTGAGTGGAAGGTGTTTGTCCCGACATCACTGCAAGATAGGATGTCTTGGGAATATAACCATCATATGGAAATCCTCTAAAGTCTTGTCATCATTGTGTCCATATTCATCATCTAGAAAACAAATTTAGGAATTGTTATACCCTTGATCATAGGATTTCAGTTCCTGACTACGAGGCAATAGATTCTTCACACATCAGGCCTCTAGCCATAGGCCCCGGAGTGAAGCTTGCGTGCAGTCATGAGGTCACTGAGGGTGCGGGAAACCTTTGGTCATTTTGTGTCTCTAATGTTGGAGTAGAGATAATTTATATTTCCTATTGTAATATCCTTATTATGAATTCCATTTATCTATGTAATAAGTAGTGTGATCCTGTTTTATTATATTAACAGCTTGAAATTTTATGTTTTGGGAGCCTTCAGGTGAGTTTTGTTGTAAAATGAAAATTTGGGGGCTTGGAAGTAGGTGGTACACTGTTAGCGCAGGGTTAGGGTAAATCATATGGCTTCATCTAGGAAACCATTTATCTTGATTTTGGTGTTTGGGAATTATTGCACAACTTACACAGGGTTAGAGAAAATGTGTGGAAAGCATCCATTATGGTTCTGGAATCAGGCGATGGAATATGGCACAGTTGGCGCACGATTTGTCAGACTGTGTAGCCAAACCATGCAGCTTACCCATATCATTAAAAATGTGAAATTCCAATCTTTTTCCTTTGATGTTTTAACCCAAATTCAGGTTTCTCCTTATATCAGGGGTTCTTTGTTTGTGTTGGAAGTTTCCACATTGGGCTAGTGTGATGTAGTGCCATGGTTTTAATGAGATTCTAGTGGTGGGGAGAAGCCTATCATGTTCTCCCATTGTTCATTGTGTTGTGGATTCTCTTCGAGTGGGTCGGGTGTGACTTGTGAAGTGAAATGTCACCCTATGTTCCATGGTTCTTTTTTATTATTTTGAGTTTGGGATTGAGTTATGTTTACCATTCAGTTGGGTAAATATATGAGGACAAAAAGTGTTTGTGGTGGGGAGAATTGTCACACCACGACCACAGGTTTCTTTTATTTTTATTTATTTCTCAATTTTTAATCTTGTAGATGAGGTTCGGGTTGAGTGTCTAATAATAGTATATGAACTTTGGTGGTTTCATTGTGCTTTTATCCAATTTCATAATTTTTATGAATGGTATTGGGAGAAAGTTTCATGGTGGGGAGTTTACGACACCCACAATGTCACTACTTTATGTTTAAATATTTCAAGTATATTTGGGTTGACTCTCCTAGTGTTAGGTGTTCCATTTGAGGGTTTTTTGCCAATTTTTTAGGTCATGTGGTTTGAACATTTTTTCCTAAAACCATAAAACCTAAAGCTGTAAGTTTTAGAACGTTTCTAGTATCGTTCGGATAGTTTGTGCATGGTTTACAAAACCATGCACCCATTATGACCTAAATAAATTTTATTTTAAAAACCATATTTAAGAAATTACACCTCCTATTTGAATCCCTACCTGTTAGGTATCGACCAAATGGTTCCCCCCTTTATTATCCTTTATTGTGGGCCATTTTTTGGGTGATTTATCACTAGGGGTTAGTTATTATTCATGATTTATTCATCAAATCCTTCCCTTTTATATTCTCCTCTCTTCACTCTCTTGATTCCTTGGATTATATTGGTGGGGTTTCACCTTGGCTGAACCATAGAATCTAGGTTTGTTGTGTCGTTTTTTTTTTGTTTTTAGGGTGTGTGGATTGGCTCTTGGGGTGTATTCTTCCTCCTTCTGAAGTCTCATCGCATTTTCACACCGTTGAGGTAGGTGTTTCCATAATTTTTCGTTCTATCTCATATTATTGATGCTTGTTTATTTTTAAATAATATGAAAATATGTTTCACGTGATTTTGGTACATTTTTATTTCTTTTTATGATGTTTTCAAGATGGAAAAAATAGTGTAAGTAGATCTTAAATGTGTTCTTTAATTTTAATACATGGTATTCACACTAGGTGTTTGCTAAAATTTCAATTATTTCTTTAAAAAAAATATTTTGAGTGGTGTTAAACCTTCTTTGTTTTATGATAACATTATTAGGTTGTGTGTTTGGAATTGTATGTTTAGATTGGTGATTTTTATGGCATGACCTATATGGATGGTTTCTTGTGTTGGTTTGATAACATGTGGTGTTTCTTTGAAAATGATTTTTGGGTACCTTCAAGGATTCTTGTGGTGTACCATTTGATGTGGGCACATACATGGGTGCACCATGTGCACACATGTATGGGCCAATAAATGATAATGGTCATGGATGAATCTTCCCAACTTAAAATCAAAATTTTAAAACACTTATCTTTCCCTTACTTTTCTCTCCCTCTTTCAAACCCTTGGTATTTAACTAAATGCCTCATTGTATCAAGTAAATCAAATGTGGTTTTAAGTGTTATGCACAAAATCATGGATCTTTTTGGTAATTTATAAATAATGGTTGGTTTTATAAATTTAATTAAATCTAGTTTGGAACCTTTGGTTATTTTATGTGCAATTCATCTTGGCTTTAAAATGGTGTTGGAAGTGAAATTTTTTTATAACTAATGGAACCATTTGGAATTCTGAATGTAAAGGTAGTATTTAATGTCATTCCATAAATTATTTATAAAATATTTTTTATATATTGGAATTTAAATAGAGGAAGTCCCGATTGGTACTTTATGATGTTTGGAAATAAATTATGTCTTTGAAAGTATAAATTCTTGTTTGGTATCTTTGCATGTTTTGAGAAATGTTTTAGAAGATTATGTGATGTGATGGCCCAATTGGAAAATTATTAGGGATTTTTTCATGTCTGTAACCTCTATAGAGGGATTTCCCTTTATAGTTAATCATATAGTGGTGTTAGTTTTTAGGGTAGGCAAGTGTGGTGACGGTGGGTAAGGTGAGCCACATGTTCAAGGGCATCCTAATTAAATAGTATACTTTTACTATGGGTTCATGAGTGTCTTGTAGAGGTTCTATTGACAGTTTCTGATCAAACCTGATTAGACTGGTTGGTAATGCCTGGATTAGCTGAGAGGCTAGGTGGGATGTTCCACTAGATTAGTCACTTTATGGTGCCTAATTTGTTATTGACTAGGGATATTCACCATAGTTTGGAAGGTGTTTCTAAGTCAAGTATATACATGGATCACTCTAGTATTGTTTAGTAAATTCCTATGGTTAATAAATAGTTTATGGCTGTTTAATTTCTGTTGGAATTTTCTCTTATTTTTCACTTTTAATTATTTTCATCGTAGCCTAGTACATTCTTCATTTGGGATTATGGTTTGGGTTTGTGTTTCCATAATGAAAATCTATTTTGACTAATGGAAATGTGGCATGTGTTGTTTTGAAAAAGTGGAAGTTATGGTTCATCTAAATTGAGAAAAACATATTTTTATAGATGTGATTTTTGAAACAAGTGTTTTTAGACTATTTTGGGAAAGGAAATGTATGGAATCTGTGGTAATTTCCTACTAATCTGTGTAGCTCACACCCTAATTATACCATTTTGTGTTGGTAGACCCGAGCTGTTTAGCATGTTCAGGTTCTTGGTTCATGTTCTCGTTGTTGGAGTAGGTCGGACTTATGGTTGGTCGTGACCAAAAGGTCACATGAAGATCGTGGTAGCATGGTTTAGTTTCATTTTTCTGTTTAGTTTTCTTCTTTCTTCAACTGTTGTAACAGAATATGTTTATACATTTATTTGAGATTCAGTTGTTGTGGGTTCTTTGCTTGTTCATTTTATTTATGTGATCCTGTTAAACGGGAAAAAATCATTCCCCTTAGTGATTATTTTGATGGCCGACCCTATTTTCCAGCCCATGGGGATTAGGAAGGACCTTCAGGTGATGTAACAGACCAGGTTGGGTGTCTGGGTTGGATGGAATCCTATTTTGGTTCGTGATAAATATATTTCATGAGGAATTTGATTGATTTTATAAAAAAACCACTTACCGTGAAGATGAGTTGTGAGGAAGTGGATCAACCGCATGAACAAAATACTAACTATGAATTGATCACCCGCATGAACAAAATACTAACTGTAAATTTATCACCCAAATGTATAACCAACTAAACATATAGATAAACCATGAGTTAGTAAAGTGACATTCTTAAGTGGAATGATATTAAATTTCAAACTTATCCAAAATACTCACTCCAAACATAAAATATAAAACTTCAAAAATTAATCTCATAAATTATTCAAACTACCTATAGTTATTATTGGTCCTTCACCCAAGTGTTATAATAACATATTTCCTTATTAAATCTCAATAACTCACATTTATTGATTCATCCAATTCCATAGGTCTTTAATCTTCTCAATATAATATCCTTTAAACACTCAAAATAATAACTCCAAAAACTACTCATTGTAGCCAACTTTTCACTTTTCTCTAATATGTTATAGAAAACACTTCTACAATATGTGTACTTTCATATGATATGAAGAATATCCTATTCAATCATCTATTTTTTTATTCCTCTAGAACCTATCCATCCATATTTTCTAAGGAAGTCAATATCTATTTGTTTACATTTCTAATATATTAAGTATTCCTTTCATTGTTAATGGTAGTTCACTCCTTTCCCCAAAATCATTTTTACCATATATTTCATGTATTGGGTGGATAATTCAATCAATCAACCATGTTCCCTATCCATATATTTTATTCATATTTACACATTGACAAAAAATACAATACACGCATCACACAATCTATAAAGGTACTTCAGTGTAACCTATCACCTAAAAGTGAATCATGAAGATCTTAATGCGTACTAGGGTGCCTATATAGGTTGTGATAAATAATCATAGTAAGGAATCCCCAATATGTTTCCTCAGATATACCACAATATATAGTGTTTATAGATGTAAAATAAACAAATAACACACAAGAATATGTGTCGAGTAATCATTTTCAAACCAAGCCACCACGACACCTAACCTTACCAACTTCATCCAAGATGGAATAACAAGATTCTTATCACCATTGATCTTACCAACATAATAAATGAATAATCACAAAGTATTGAAAAAATTATAAAACCTCTTACTAGTAGTGTCTAATACCCTATCACTCAGGATATGGTCCATAATTGGGAAAAAAGATATCAACTTATCACTTAGGGGTAAGCTCTAAAATCACATCCTAATATAGCACCTTATCTATCAGGGTGACTTTTTTCACACACTATCACTAAGGGATGAGCCTCATAACCACATATTGTAACAAAACCTCAACACTAAAGGTGGTCATAACACATAGTATATCACTTGGTTTCTATTACAAAACTATATATTGTATCAATTCCCTCTCACTCAAGGTGTCATATACCTACACTTTATCACTATGGTTGGGCCTTAGGACAAGTATCATCATTGAATACATCAATAAAATCATTATATAAGATCAAAAAATGGTATAAATAGCCCACCTATCCCTCGACAATATACGAATTTGGATCTAGCACACCATTAGAGGTTACCTAGCAACACAGATTGTCAACAGCCACCCTAGCCCATCTCATTCACAACCTATAGCTGAAAAATACCCCTTAATAATCATAAATCCTATAGTACACAACCCATATATAACCCATATATCTATTCATATATGTACACAAGTATACACAACCCCATATAATTCATTTCCATACCCTTAAGGCCATAAGAAACTCATATCATCATTACTAATTACATCCTTAGAGCCAACAACAACAGCCTAAGGTGTACTATGACATCAGGACACTTACAATACACATTAAAAACTATAACCATAAGGTATATAATTGAAATCCAGACTTTATTCCACCAGGTAAATCACTTTACAATATCCTCCTAGGCTAATCCAACCCAAGAACTCACCATGTCCTTCCACCAAAGCAACCTTGACACACCCCTCACATGAATCCATCATAAGTCATATGATCACCAAAATCCACTTAGGCATAACTTATACACACCTTACATGACGAACATAATGGATTAATCCTTATAATAGTTTATTCCCTCAATAAAGTAAGGTATCTACCCAAATATTCTATAACACTACACTATACTTCTGTCAAGGAGTTTCCATGGTACACAAGTCTCCTTGAGACCATTTCCATTCAATTCCCTAAAAACTTCACCCACCAGAACCTCAACCCAAGAAACTCATCACCTAAGAGCCTACAATACCTCTCAAATAGATTTAATCTATTCCATTTTCCACTAATTACATGTTTACCAATCACTTTGTTGTTGTTCGGACTTCACTAGAGGCTATGCCCTGTGGAGACATGACCATCAGGACACTCTTAAATAACTCAGCCATGTGAAATGTGATTATTTCATGTTGAAAAGTTATTACTCTAGTATATCACACATCCCAAGAATCACTCAGAACTTTCTTGAAATCCAAAACTCAAAATCCAAGGTGCATGTATACACATCACATACAAACACATGAAAT
The DNA here is from genome assembly GCA_963277665.1 of Viscum album. Taxonomy (NCBI): domain Eukaryota; kingdom Viridiplantae; phylum Streptophyta; class Magnoliopsida; order Santalales; family Viscaceae; genus Viscum; species Viscum album. Next base: position 403,515,100 of record OY728129.1, on the reverse strand, counting down.
GTGGTGAAATATAAAATAAACAACCTACTTAAAACTCATAGGAGTTGATTTATTTGATATTATAGTTTGGTTCATCCTCATTCACCTAAAATATATTATTCATACAAATAATTTATAAAATAGGGATTTTATTTAAATAATGGAAAAATAAACATAATGTGAAGGGATATCATAAGTCTTACGTTAGACTCTTTTGGAGTAGACTCTATAACGCCCTGAAATTCTAAATTAAGAACATTGTATTCGATAGTGTGTACGACACACAACACCATATGAATAAGGGGATATAATATCCTGAGAATTTAAAATATATTTAATATTTTAAATAAACTAAATCTATGATGTATCTTCTAATTAAAATGACACTGAGTTAGTGTGCATCATCACAACAATAATTTTCTTCAATGACTTGTGTTACATGAAAGACTGAGTTTTACTGAACAATAATATATTGTTATTTTATTATTATTTAATATAATAAGAATTAACCTAGATGTTAAATTATTGTCTATGAATAGAATTAACTAACTTATGAAAATATATGGTTTTAAAAAATATAAGAGGAATTCATAGGATACAAATTAATTGGAAATTATTATAAGAACCAATTGAATATAAAGGGAATTATTTATAGAAAACTATTTTTATTCTCCCAAATCTATTTTATCCTAATAAATTAAATTAATTTTATATAGTTAGTGATATTAACTTAATATAAGTATTATATATTCAATAAAATATTTTTTCTATTCATCCCATAAATTTTGAAGTCATAATATAAGAACAAACCCAATTTTATACATAAAAATCTATATTTTCTAAAGGTTTTTTTACCAAATATTTAATGGAGAACCAATTTTCAATCCAATTTTTGGAAATTTTATAGATTTTATATGTAAAAATTAACTTTATATTATAAATTTAATCATAAAAAGTATCTTAGGGTGTATTTTTGGTAATTTTTTGTGATGTTTTATTTTTTGATGAATAATAATAAATACATATTTTTAATTCAAAACTTCTTCTTCGTCTAATTTATTTATAAAGATAAATTTTATTTTTTATTATTTTTAAATTTAAATTAGATAAATTTTAAATTAATTAATTCAATTTAGGTCAGTGGAATCAATTTCACATTTAAATTTGATATAAAAACATAGAAAACTTTTGAACATTTTTACTTTAAAACCCTTATGTGTCGTCCCGTCTGGAGGATTAATTTTAAATTAGTTTTTTCCACTTCTATAATTGGAATATGGAAAATTAATTCTATATTTTTATTTATAAATATTATAATTTCTAATAAGTTAGACTTATTTTTTTCAAAAATATTAATGAAAGAGATTAAAATTAATTACAGTGATTAAGAGAAAATTTAACTTAAAAAGGGACTAATCCTTAAACTTAAGGGTCAAAATGACCAATACAGTTGTAAAAAATCCATTTTATGGACATATTTAGACCATATACTCCATTTTATATAATTTTTTTCATTATTTATACACTTTACATGGGAAAACATGGGTGGTATTCCCATTCAAAAAATTTAAAAGAATGCCATTCTTTCACCACTATAAAATGGTACTCACTCCTCCCACATCCTTACACCTCTCTAGCATCTTTGGATTGAACAAAATCTTCCCAAATAGATCATAAAAATTCATACTTTAAACCTATAATCCTAACCTTTGTAATAAATCCATCCAAGTAATCCATTTTGTGCAAACCAAAAGGAGATACCCAAATAAGAGGTAACATCATTCCTCAAGCTCTTTTATTTTATTTTCATTCTCCACTCCTTCAATTATTCTTATATAATTCCTATATAATAACATTATTATCCTAAATATAATTTAATTTTTCTATTATAATAGTTATACCGACACTTATAGACACTTCTATCTAATGCGTAACGAACTTACCGTTCTTATGTATAGTGAAATATCGCCTCATGAAACTATGTTGTTCGTTTTTCCTTTACAACCTTTAATGGTTAGGAATTATGATGGAATACCTATTTATATATGATATAATTAATATTTATAATTAATTTATTCTTATATAATAAATTCATAACACATACCTTTATGCTTTCCATTTGGTTTAGATACGATAACATTGTTTGTGGACGTGTGGACAACTGCCTCCTCAAAACGATGTGATTCATTCACACTATAAATAGAATGTATAAGGGGTGGATTTAATAAAAAAATGTAAAATATTTGACATAAATATGATACTATAATATATATATATATCATTTACTTTTTTTCTTTTAATACAACAGAGAAATAGAAGTAGCATTCATGCATACGTATGACCTACAATCTCCATAAATGGTGCATTTTATTTCTTATCTAAAAACATTATAGATTATTATAAATAAATATATAATGAATTTATATGATAATTAAATAATTTTTTACATACTTTAGATGATTAAATCATGATTTACATAATAAGAACAAAAATAACAATTCAAAACATAGTAAAAAAACTTGGCAATTAACACCCGAAATAGTGAAAATGATGATAGATTGTTAAAAAATGGGTAATAATATATTAAAATAAGAAAGATATATGATATTATAAATATTATTATTGTTTTTTTTAGAATTTATTAACATTATTAAAACAATTATACAGAATTTTAATGGATTTTCACCTGAAAGGAAATGCAGGGTAAGGGATTCTTGTCTCACTATTCTTCCTGTGACGTATATGCCAATTTCACCACTTACTTATTTTGTGTGGTGTACCTAATACCCATTTTGATATAATATATCATGAATTAATTTGTATTTATTTTATTTACATCTTTCATTTGATTATTATTAGTTTTATTTATTTCAATTCATATGTTACCACAGTCTTAAGGGACTTCATCTTAATTTCCATTCTTTGAGTCATACATTATTATTGTGCATCTAATTTATAATATATGGTGTAAATACTTACACTTTTACATACAATATCATGAATAATTCATTTTTAATGGTAGTTTTATTTTAAATTTCTATTATTTAATCAAATTAGATTTACACTTAAAGTTACCAATTGGAAAATAAATTTCATAACCTGATTCCTTTCCATTGGGTTATACTACTTCCTTATTGTCGTTAATATTATATTATTATGTGAATAATTAATTTTATTATATATTTATATAATTAAAATTATTTATGTTTATTTACTATCTATACACATAATATATTTATTAATATATTATCACTTCAATGTTATAATTTTTTCAAGGGTTTACTTCACATTCTCATTTTATTTTCGATTATTTGTTATTTAATTTCCATTAGAGGAAATTATTTGATAATTTTTCAATAAAACATTTTATTTTACTATCATATATTTATTCATGACCCTTTTCAAGTAATATCACCATTTTCTATACTTTGGTACTTATAATGTTTTAGAAAATGTTTTTAAGAAAACCCGACATCATTTCACTCTTTGGTCGGAGACCTTGTTTTCTTCTAAAAACCTATTTTTTCTAAAAGGTTTTTCAAAAATGATGTTACCCTTAACAAAATTATTTTTTAAAGAAATTTTTACCCTTTTTCTTTTATTTTTTTTCAAATTAGTCTTATTTTCACTTTATGAATAATGAACTTTTCTAACCATTTCACTTTGTAAAATGTATCTTATTTTTACCTTGTAAATTAGGTATAGAGTTACCCATCATTGTCTCTTTGAATATTAGTTTGTAAGTTTAAAAGTTTAATTTTAAAATAAAATGTTTTTAAAATTTAATTAAATGAAAATGATATTTTCCTCAAAAAAATTAAAAGATATTTTTATTTATTTTCATCAATAACAACAACCCTTTATTTTTACTCTACTTGGGCTATGTTGTATTGATAGAATCTTTATTCTTCTTTTTAATGGTTTATGATTGATTTTTCCAAGGATAGTATTCACATTCAATTATTTTATGCCTTTTATTCTTCTTGAAATATACAATTTCCTATGATCATTAAATATTGAATTTCCACTAATTATCCATAGAATTTATCAAGGATATGTTTATTTATTGAACTGCATATAATATTTACATACAGCTCTTACTTTGACAATTATTTGATTGACAGTGTAAATATTTATAAATTGGTATCCTTTACTCGATATGGATATTTTATAGGTAAATTTAATTATTTAAATCAATTATTTGATATATGAGGAATGCTTTGGACATGCACTATATAGGTTTGGGAATGGTTAATGCAATACTTACAGGTTGGGGACTCATTAATGGAATACCTATGGTTTGGGGACCATTTAATGTAATCCCCAAGATGCATAGGTAGTCTCATGAGATGAAATTAGTTAGAGATAAACCCTTGGAGTTTGTTTCCAAGAAGAATAGATGGGTTTATACCCATAAAGTTGAACCATATTGTGAAATTTCTTGATGGTAGTTGTTCATGTGCTAGATACATGAGGTCCAATAATTAAGCATTGGATTTATTATTATCCATGTGATTTTTTATTTGACATTATCTGTGGATGAATTTTATTCTCAGTTTATTTATTACTTGGCATATTTCTTTAGTTATTAAGTTTATATATTGACTATCTAATTGATTAAATATTTATTCCATTGTACTTTTCCCTTACCGATCATTTGATATCACCCTTATTTTTTTCCTTTCTATAGGATTCCCTGAAGTGTACTAAGAAAGACATGCAAGAATACACTTGAAGGAATAGAGATATTATCATTGAATAAAAAAAATATGTTGTAATTATTGTATTCATTTATACTAAAAGACTCATGTATGTTTCTTGCTTACCAATATTACTAAAATTTCTGGTCCTGTGGGACATGATTTACTTGTATCTTATGAAATGTAATAAATTAAGGCATCGACTCCGACCTTCTAGGGTCAGGTCAATATAGTTGGTATCAGAGTAAGTTTAGAAGAAACCTTGGGAACTATATTTAAGGAGACATAGATTATAAAACATAACCCTAAGGTATAATTTTAGGATTAGTATTGAATAGCATCATAAATTTTCAATTAGATAGATATTATGTGGTTTTACTTGAAATGAATCTTTGTATAGAGACTATAAGTGGATATGGTTATGACACAAATATATCAAGGGGTAACAACTCTAAAAAGGTTCATTGTGCCAGACTCAAGCATAACCTGGTACACGACAATGATCCTTAATATACATCTAGATTTACACTTCTTAGGGATATGATTAGGTAAACTTACTTTTTTTTACAAATCATTATAAAGGATTTGAAAAGATAATTACAATGAATAACCTAGGTTAAACCAAATATTTATTACATTGAAAATATTATATCGATATTTAGAGATATTAAAAATGATTTTATGGTTATTCCAATAATATAATTGGTGATCACACTTTGGTTTTTGGTTTTATTAAATTTCATCCTCTATAGGTTAAACATTATACCAAGGAATGGCCTATATAGAAATAAAACAAATGAATCATTTATGTATTGAGGTTGTATTGAAAACCTTAGCTAAAAGGCTATTTAGTGATTGAACATATTTTAATTATGTCCATCATAATTTTTTAAAACTTCATATGAATTATATTAATACGTTTTTTAAAAGAAAAATCTATATGTTGGGTGAAAACCAATCAAGTTTGCAAAGGTTGTGGGACTTAAACCCATTGCCAAAGTACGGTTAGGGTTTAATACCAACCCCTAACCTATGCAATTTCCTGGTTAATATTTTATTTTATTTTTTAATAAAAGTGATGAATAAATATTAATTATGAACTCATGGTGTTATTTTTCGGGTTTTGAGATTAATTTATTAACCATATTGGATTTTTAAAATAGTTAAAGACGTGTATAATGACCTCTTTTATGGATCTTATGATCCGTTAGAAGTTTTTTGTAGTGCTTTAGGAATCAAAGTTAATTTTTAGATATCCATTTATTAAAGAAATGGATTAATTGGAAATTTATCAAAACACAAACATAGAATGAAAAATGTGTTTATGAAAAAGAAATATGTCAATTATGTGTATTTCTAACATTTTTATATAGTAAAATAGTCACTCAACATAAGGAAAATTATCTAAAAAATGGTATCCTAAAACCTTATTTTATATTAAATCGTGGTCTTTTAATCGTCATAGATTTATGGATTTGAGGCCCTTGACATTCCATTTATCATTAACTTGTTTTTAATTGATGACTTCAATCACCCCAATAATTATTTGTGCGTTTTCTCTATGTATTTATCTCCACTCACCACTAATGTTCTCCTACTTATAAACCTGGTTATATGTTATTTTATGTGACTATAGACACCATGAAATGTGTTCCATGCACTTTTATAGATAATTGGAGATGTGAACCTAACTTAGACACAAAATTCTAAGTTTGAGTAAAAATACATCTTCATAGAGGAATAATGAGAAGATAGTATCTCCATGTTTTGGGTCCCAAAAGGTCCTTGATAGGACTCAAAAAGTTTTTAGTGTGACTCTCCATTTTCAATGGGGGTTAGTGATGGTAGTGAAGGCACCAACCCAAAGATCCTGGATCGAAGCCCAGCACTAATCCCAAGTAGGATTGCAAGGGTGCATCCCCCAGAGTACAGAGATGAAGTCCCTTCCCACATAGCCCATAAGGTGCAGCCCCCTGCATGGTACACCTATGTCGGGGACCTACACTTATCATCTATGCACCCATAAAAGAAGGACACCCCCTGAACGATACACCTGCGCTGAGGACCTATGCGGCCCAGTTATATTTTAACCCCGACGTGATATAGTTGTGTCATGGACCTACAATGCATACCTATGCGAATGACCTCCTTTAACAAAGGTCCCATGATTTCCTATAAATAAGAACATTGTGCTCCCCATTTCAAGAACTGAAAAAATGGAAGAAACCCTGGAGATCTCATTGCATAACCCCTTCACCAGGTCGCCCAAAATTTCATAATTAGATCTCTAAAACAAACTAGAAGAGATAATTATGGTAATAAGTAAGGTAAAAGTTCCCTCAGGGACTAAAGATATAAGATAGATGAATGATTTCTATTCTATCCTAAGGAGAAACCACCTATGTGAGGCCCCTCTCCCCAATCAGGGACCTACATGAGACCTTTTTAGGAACATAATAGGATAACCAGGTTTTCTTCGCTCAAGCCACATTTATGTGTTGTCATCATGGTAAACTATTAATCATGTTTTATACATCTCGTGTAGTCCGTGTTCCCTGCACGAACACCTTTTCAGTTCCTCCTAGGACCTATGCAGCACACCTGCGCATCACACCTATGTGGTACACCTGCACTGAGCTCCTGCCCTCAGGACCTACATGATCAAACCTTTATGACCTCTTCAAAGAAACCCATGTAATGTATTATCCTTCTTTGGCTCCCTTTTCTGAAAGGGGCCAAGTTGCAACCTACACCAAGACCTCTGAATTTACAAAGCCTTGTGAAAAGGAAAATCTGTGTGTCTCCCATTTGGATTTGGATTTCTACGATCAGAGGTTTCCCAAACTTTTCCTATCATAGGTTGAGGATCCTTAAGGTGTCTGTATATTTGGATGTCTATAGTCATGTGAACCCTTACCCAAGGGATAGTGTTGAGGAGTTCCTGGTCTCAAATTTCAGGGATAGGAATTTTTCTATCCATTCTCATATCTGAGGTTTGGATCCTTAGATTCTTATTAGTGAGGGTGAGGATTATGATTTCATTTCCTTTTGACAAGGAATGAGATCCTCCTACCTCACTACGTGACCAATTTTAGGGTAATTATCCTTGTGTAATCCCCTATCATTTCATTTAGGAGGTTTCAGTCTTGATCCTTTCTAAATCCTTGACCATCATTCCTTCCTTATCATGGACTCGCTTCCAATATAAAGTGAATATAGGGAAGTGTCATAGCCTAGGAATCTTCCACCATATCTCCTCCCTCTCCCATTATATACCCATCCTCTTTCACTAGTAAATAAAGAAAACTGTGTGGTTTTTCAAATCTTCCGCTTTCTCTTGTTTATCACATAAAGAATGACTCATGGGGGCTTAGGGGTTAGTGATGATCATGAAACCCACAAAATCCACCTAAATCGTTGAACTATGAGAACTCATATTCCTACCATAACCATGATATATAGGATTCATTCATAAGGCATGAGATCAATGGGTATCCTTTTTAGAAATAATCCCTAGTCATAATTCCCTTAATTTGGGTGTCCCCATTATGAGTAAACCCCGAGTTCATCCCTAAAATTACCATGAGTTAAAACATCCCTTGTAGTCCCCTCACAGGGGATATCCTTCTTAGGAATAACCCCCAATATATCATCACAATGGGATATAATTCCCTATTATGCATACCCTTGAGGGACTCCATAGGAATGGGTTATCACTAGAAAAACTGAGTGGACTTTAATTCCCATCCAAATGGGATACATTAGAAGCCTCCCGGAGGTTCAAACCCAACACCCTAAACCAACCTTGTTCTTCTGGTCTATATTCCGAGCAGGTCCTAATTCAACTTGGAAACCCATGTCCCTTCCTTGTTCCTTGGGATTCTTAGGTATAATTCCCACACTAAACTTTGAAAAGGCATCTTCCACCTATATGTCTTTACTACATTACATTAAACTTTGTGATGGGGTCCTTATCACATGACATTAAAAGGTTTTAGGTGTCCCATTAAACAACACAGAACTATATAGGTTCTAATTCCTTTCACAAGGATACTTAGGAAGCCCATCTGTGGGTTCATCCCCAACATCATATCAACTTCCATCTCCCTGGATGACTATAAATTCAAAAGTGACATTCATCTACCTAGATGACCATAAAGTCCAGAGTTCCCCCACTATGTGGTTAGAAAACTAGTATCATCATAATAAAAACCAAAGAATATCTAATTAGTATACGAGTAGATACAATTGATGTATAACCTTAGATACATATAGATGTCTCCAATCAATGAAGAACCTTGAATACATATAGATGATTCTAAATTCCATACAAACTAATAATTGATTCTTAATATTGGGAAAACTCACATCATACTTAGTTATTAATGAATGATTCATGAAAATATCTTAAATCTATAAGAGTGTCCTGGAATAGGAAATAATTCCCCTAAAAAGGTTGTGATGAGCAGAACCTCCCATTCTCTTGACCAATGCAAGTTCTTAAGTATCGTGGGTCAAAAAACATGACGAGTGCCTTCCTTTGGAAATTTGGTCCATATGGATATAGAACCATTGGGTGTTTCTGATTACACAAACAAACCCATTGAAAACTGCTCAAAAATAATTATTTCCCCAATAAAGTCACATTTCCATTAGACAAAAATGGTGAACACAACATGAATCCTTAACCAATAAGATAGTGTCACCTACCTATTGGGCTCATTTCATTCTCAAAGGAAATGAGGTCCATATAGGGAATTAATCCCACATGTCTTCATCGAAAAAAAGTTGCTGCTTTAATATTGGTTTTCTTAATTATGTCTTTTATATATCCCCAGGCACTTCCTTCCAAGAACTCCCTTTAATCCAATGGATTCCTTCAAGTTTACACCCATGAACTCCCCGGCTACTACTCATGATGGATTATTTTCTGCACAAATGAATCCATCGCCAACTCAATGTCTTCAATGTTGGGTATCTAATTCACTTGTCTAAGAGTACCATTAGAATAGTATGATCTCGACCTTGGAGGTCGCCTGACAGGCCCTCCACCTCAACTAGCACCACTATCAATCTGGTCAATGATGACTACTGGTCCTAAAGAAGAAGTTGTTGACCGCTGTATTAAACCATTTTGGGAGCTTATCCCTAGAACACAACAACTAGTACCTCCCATATATTAGTCATGTGGATTAGGAGGAAACTTCTAACCTCATCGTGAATACACAGGATCCCTTATCAAGGGATCCAGCCAAAAATCTCTATTGTGAACACCATGTAGAAGTAAACCCTCAACATGATGAGGGTGTCACCTTCTACCATCTGGCCTAGGTCCCTTAGAACTGTACATGAAAGATGGCCCGCCATGGATGAAAAACGAATAATATGAAGTAGGTACACACCTTTTCCGCCTCTAGAGAATCCCAATAACCAAGCTTAGTGTAAAATGTTCGGCGAGAAAATACACCCATCCACCATCAAAAGGATAGCGAATAAACTCACCTAGTGGTATTCAGAGAAGCCCACCAACCAAATACTGTGGAAACTTATAAGAAGGAACGTACAAATACCTTTATCCACCAAGCCTATCAGCAAACTCATCTGGAAGCTCTCAAAGAATTCCACCGACCATGTTTGGTGGAAAACAGTGAGCAGCACACACACCTTCCCACATTTATCATGCCTTCCAGCAGCCTCATCTGGATTCACATGTAGAATATAATCTTAAATTCCTAAATAAGAGTATAGAAAAAACTCAACTCTCTTCTCACAAGTACTTTTAGTATCCACTGCTAGGTAAGGGAGTACAAGATAATGATTATACAGCTACTCCAGACACTAAATGAAGTTATATCCCCAATTCGGTCATTGATGTTAGCAAGAATATATTGAAAATTGTAAAAGGGAAGACACAAATACCTTACCACATCCTACATATTTTCTAGGATATCATCATGTAAATTATATTAGTGCATGAGGGATAGATATATAATTAACTTTTTCTCCATGGATGGGGTGGCTAATCAGCCTAACACCCCAGAGTAGACACATACCTCTGCTCTCATCTAGGAGGGTCATGGGGGAAAATCCCCCATAACATATAGACTAAAGGATAGGGAATACACATATGTTCTAATCATAGGTAATCAGCCTATTCTAATGGCCACTCCATGGTAGGCACAAACACCTACCAATGATGACCACTTCTCCCAGCAAGTGGCCCCAACTTCTTGTAATAAGATGTCTAAGAAGAATTCTCATCAAAACGGTTGGAAAATAAAGAGATGATTTATGATCAGGCTTATCTTGATGCTGGAGTTATTGAATCCATTGGGAATTTTTCTATAACAGCTCAAGATCCTACCCTCCCAATACTAAATTATGAGATCATTAGTAGTAATTCTGAAGGTCCTCATCAGACACTTCTCCATTAAGGCTTGCTTCATGGAAATAATTTGGTTGATCTAAAGAGCCTATATCTTGATGAGAGCCATGACAACCCTCCATGTGGACAATATACCAAGGAGAAAGAGGGTTTTCCCCTTATTGTAATCCAGCATAATGGTCCCTCCCCATGATGTCAATCACTGTGAATGTTTTCTCTGTAATAGTAATTTTCATTGTCAAAAGAATTCTCCAATTGACAATGTAGTGATGAGAAATCCCTCTTATCGTGAGGAACTTGAAAATACAATGTAAGTTGTGTCTGGTTCATTTTCCCTTGTAGGTGAAATCTTTTCTCAACCATAAGACATCCCAAGGAGATGGTCATTTTCTAAACCTCCCTAGGTTCATTTTCCTTCCTACATAGCAGATGAAATCTCAACCAATCCCATTACTTGTGATAAAACAATTAGGAAGTGTCCACTCTGGTCATACCATGTCATGGAACCTCTTTTGAAAGATGAATAAGGTCTTATGAAAATGAGTAAACAGTTGGATAAAGAAAAAATGCCAGTCATGTTCTAGCCTTTATCCACCTCTCAATATAGCATTCAAGATATGTTGGTAGAATATTGTATGCATGAAATCCACATCAACATATGAAAAAATATTCATCAGATAAAATAAAAGGTATTACCCTATGATGATTATCAAACTCTCTTAAATATAATATTAGGGTTTCATTTCTAGATTGAATTGGCATCTCTCCTAGATTCCTAACATCCCAAGATCAAGAAACAATATGGATCCCTTCAACATGAATGCATTGATGCATTAAAGAGGTTGCGAAAGATGATCATAGATACCCCATTTGGTGTTCACATTATAAGATGGGTGGACATGGAGGATTTCATTTCACTATGATATCAAGTAAAAAATCCCTCTAAAGGTGGATTCATGTAATTTCATTAACACAGGCTGGCTACAAAAAATAGAAATTGTTCATGAATGGAGGTATTCTCAACAAGAATTGGCCTTCACTGACTCTCACTGACGTCAGTCTAGAAGAGAGAAAGATGTTGAGATAATCTTGTATCAAGCATCTAATAACATTGAGAAATCATCCCTTTTAGATGATGTCAACTTTCAGATTGAGAAAATGTCATAAATAGACCAACAGTCTTCCAAAACAAATTATTTAAATAACTATTGAATAATGAACTCTTTCAACATTACGACCAGAATATATAGAATGTGAAGAGAATATATGGTAATATTATCCATAGAAGTTCGGGAATAGCCCCATTCAATATGGATAGGATATTTTTTAACCCAACCATTGAGATGAGCCAACCATGCCCGAAGGGTTGCGAAGGCAGAATAGGAATAGCCTCATCCCTCAGAGCTGGGGGATTTTTCACCTCAACAATCCCCTCCTCAGTAGGAATTATTCTTCTCCCAATTAAGGAAGATTTCTTCAAGTGAATCCTCTCAATTTTTCTCATCCTTTGATTCAGTGAAATCACATGTAATGCATTAGACTGAACTCTTTTTGGATTCCATTTGTGTCACTGTTCATCAAGAAACCTCTATGGAACCAATGAAGAAGGGAAAAAGGTCTCTTAGAGGGCACAAAAGAAGGAAATCTTGTAGATATTTCAATAGAATTCATGTGATGAACTACACATATATTAATTTCATAAATTATATCTTTAAAGACCCTCCAAAACATAAGATCGATTCAATGGATTTTGAACAAGAAGTTCATGTTCATGAGATGGTCTACACTAAAACAAATATAGAAGGTGTGTGTACCTGAAACCAGTGGCCGACTAGAAATTTTGGTATCCCCTAAAATAATCCACCTCTACCTCATTGAAAGGAACCTAATAATAAAAAAGTTAAGGTTCATACCATGTCTCACCTCCCCCCCCAAAAAGGTCAATCCTTTTTTCTATAAGAAATATTTTCTCATCAAGAGGGGGAAATGAGAGAGTTGAGAAGACTCAATACATAGTTACTCTGAGAAAATATTCTTAATATTAATTCTGTTCAATAAGACCCTAAAATTTCACTTCCATTTGTAACACCTCAGCAAAGAGGTTTTTCCGCAACAACTGAAGTAGGCAGGAAACATTCGCTCAATGTGGGAGATCAACCATAAATATATTTGAATCCCGCAATAGTAGATCAAGAATTCCATCCATTGGGTACACAACTAGAACATGGTTAGGAATATCTTTACAGGATTTTCCTTATTGGTTACCCATGGAAGATACCAGTGGTGTCTCCACTAGTGGTCCTTCCGGTCGCTACAGCTGTTTAGGCTCCAGCCACTGCACCTATTTAGGTCCCAGCTCAGACGAACATTCCTCAAATGTTTATGAACACCATTGAGTCATTAACAACTAGATTGGAAGATATGGAAGTATGGGGTGTGCAATTACATCCATAAACTATGTCTTACCCTGAATGGGTCGATCCAACCCCTCCTCTTCCAAACATTACGAATCATATATTTTAGATTTTCAACAGATCGAGAGATCTGGAGAAACACTTGAGGCATATCATCTCTCATTGTGATCACATGATGGGGACCCCAAAGAAACAATAATTATTGAAACTCATATGCTTCGTGAAATTATTGTAGGGACCATTCTTTTTATGGTATACAAGTTTTTAGTCCAGATCGATTACTGGATGTGAAGATCTCCATCAGATGTTCCTCTTCTAGTTCAGCTCAATGTTGTAGAAGAAACCAGTCCTCAATATCACAGACTATAAGAAAATGGATAATAAAATAGTCTCATATTTCATTGCTCTTTGGAAATTATTGACTTAATCCATGAACCTATCGTTCCCTCAAGAAGAACTATTTCCAATATTTGTATCAAATCTCTGTGATGAGTTCTGCGCACCATTGATCCCTATGAAATACATAGGAGGGTTTTGAGATCTGTCCATAATTGATTAATGGATGGAATACTCCATCACATAGACCAAAGATAAGTCCCAATTAATCCCATAAACTTAGGGAAGGAGTACATGAAACGTATAGGCCGTTATAGTTACACTTATGTAGGCCGATATATCTACTCTTACCTACAAGCCTGCACCATACCACAAGGATCCACCTCCAAATAGTCAGTAGAAATGATCACCACATAAATATAATCAAAGAGATCAGAGGTAGATATAGTTTGGGGATTTGAAAAACAAATTCTATTCCTTTCATAAGGACCATGTCCCCGACTAATTCATCTCAAATTTAGAAAACAACTTAGTTAGTTACCAAAGCCCAAGAATCCTAACAAAGAGGGTGATGAGGATCTACCAAACTATTTCTCTTTCCATCAAATGTTGGGTCATCCCATCCAGGAGTTTTTCTTTCAAGGAAATACTAAAAAATATGGTGGATTATAGGCAAGCAAAATTTAAAAATTCACCATCCCATATAGCATAAGTTTATGTTAGCGATCTGAAGGAGGAAGGTGAGTGGAAATGAGTTAAAAGAAAGAATGAACAGAATTTTTATAACTAGATGATCATAAAAATAATGAATCAGAATCCTTCAATTTTACTAAAATAGTTGAAAGATTCAAATATGCCTCCTTCTACTCATGCTATAGAAAATCTAGCTACATCAAAAGTCTCATCCTCTAAAGTCCAATCTTCAAACAAACAACATGGCTAGAAGGATCAGGAACAAAAAAAGAAGATGAGATCATGTAAAGGCTGAAAAAATTCTTGAACTTAGTATATTTCATTCCAACCATCTCAAAATCATGAGCACTACCCCATAAAATAATACAACAAGAGTCAACCCCCAAGGAAGAATCTTCATCAGATGAGGAGTTGATCTTTAGTTCTGTTAATGTTATTCAATTAACAAATCCCTACTCAAATGATGATTCCAATTATAAACCTGATTTTCCTACATTGGATTGTGGAATTTGGGGAAGTGGTAACCAAGGTCAATGATACAGGGGAAGACTTGTTCATTCTAGGAGCCACTACTTCAACCAAACCCCTACTCGAACTGTCTATGTAGCCAAAAATCATGGGAATGCTCTCTTGCGAGCTTAAAAATAACAAGGGAGTTCTTAATACACACATGATAGGGTTTTCCTTAACATAATCATCTTGTAATACTAGTTAGAGGATATTCCACCACCTCCTCGGCATGTGGGAATACCTAGCTGGCTTAGTCCACTAAGATCATGAGAACTTCCAGTTCGTTCCCCAAGAGATGATCCTTCCACATCATGAACATCATCTCTTAAGGTTCGTGTAGAAGAGAATATTCATTCCCTAAAACGTATACATTTAGAAGAAAAATATTATGTCTTGAAGAAACTTGCCCAAGTGCCAGCAAAGTTATCAATCTTGGATGCTCTGAGTCTGTCAAAAGACCTTCAGGAAGCACTCATTGAGGCATTATCACGAACTTGGGAATTTAAAGTTAAGGTCGTTGCTACTGATGTATATCATGCGGAGAATAATCCTTTAGAATTCCATGTACTCATTTTATTCATTGACCAAGATGAGGAAGCTTTCATACAAATACATTTCATACCCTTGAATATATATGGCATGTTAAATAAAATTGATGTCTGACGAGCCTTCGTTGATAATGGATTTGGAGTCTACCTCATCCCACTTTGGACACTTCTTAAACCGGTTCGTAATGAAAATAATTATTCTCCCTCCAATATGATGTTATAGGGATATGATAAGAATGAGAAAGATCCTCTTAGTGAGGTCACACTTAGAACTTTATTCTGAGATCTTGTATCCAATTCAAAATTCATGGTGGTTTGGTAGAACACTTATTTCAATGATCTTCTAGGAAGGTCTTAGCTAAATAAGCATGCAACCATTCCTTAATCATACCCCCAATGTCTCAAATATTCTCTCAATAGTCAAATTGGGAAATTATATGGTGACAATTCCCTATTCAAATTCTGTGAGACACAATACATTGGTGCAGGGTTCCATCACCATGAAGGGAAGTAATCAATGGATAATGACTCCACCTAAATCAATGCCCCAAAATGTTTATAGATGATTCAAGCTAACCCTTTAAAGATTATTAGTGCTGATTATGTTCTTCCTATTAATAAAATTCAAATTTAATCCATAATTAATGAATTCATTCTATAGATTCCATAATTTCAATCAGGACTATTGAGCCCAATGGCACTGAATAAGTTATCAACCCTCAAAATGATAATGAAATCTTGAATGAAAATGTCTTCATTATGTCCCCTAAGCTTCAAAAACCTAGTTCTTCTAGCCAAATTTTAAAAATTCATCATTACTATAGGATAAAGTGAAGAGACTCATTCTTAGTCCCTTGTTTCCCCTTCAAGACTTAAATAAGGTTGTATGCCATCAAGTGAGCCTGAAATGATTGGACCATCCCCCTAATGTCCAAATGGAAACACCCCTCTTCCTTATAAGGAACTTTTTTTATCATCTCCGCCCCAAGAAGAAGCGAAAATAGTGGATCATGTGGAAGAAGAAGAAGAAGAAGAAGATCTCAGGGATGCCCCTATATTATTTGAGGAAGATGTATCCACCACTATGGATGGACTCATAAAAATAAATATGGGTACAAATGAATATCCATGCCCCAATATAATTAGTGTGGACTTGACTCCCAAAGAAAATGAGGAATACACCTCATTCCTAAAGTAGCATCAGGATGTGTTTACCAAGAATTACACAGAGATTCCAAGCCTTGACCCCGAGGTGGCCACCCCTCATTTGGGTTTGCTGGATGATCATCGGGGATACAATCAAGCATCCAAGAGGATACATCCAGCTCATGCATCCAAGATTGAGGCCAAAGTGGAAAAAATCATCAAGTATGACTTTATCCAAGAGGTGAAATATATTAAATAGTTATCTAACATTTTCTATATGAAAAAGGAGAATGTTAAAATTAGAGTTTTCATTGATTTTAAAGATCTCAACTAGAATTTTCCCAAATATAACTTCCTAGTTCCAATTGTAGAACTTCTTATTGATGAAAAGGTCAGTTATAAAGCCCTCTATTTCATGTTTGGATACTCTGGGTACAATCAAATCCATATGGTCCCAAAATATAAAGAATCCATAGCCTTTAGAGGACCTCAAGACATATTCAGATATCGGGTAATTCTCTTTGTCTTAAAGAATGATGGTGCTACATACCAACATGTTATGCATCACACATTCAAACCCTTCTTGGGAAAGTTGGTTGAATTCTATGTTGATGATATAGTTTTAAAATCCCAACAATGATCTGATCACTTAGCTAACCTAGAACCCATCTTCTTCAAGCTTTGACAGCATAATCTAAAGATTAACCCCTTCAAATGTTCTTTCATGGTTACCTTAGAAAAGTTTTTTGGCATCATTATATGTCATCATGGCAGTGAAGTTGATCTTGAGATTTCTAAATATATCCTTTCAATGTCACCTCCTCAAAACTTGAAATATTTATGTGGAATTTAAGGAAACTTTTCCTACATTCGCACTTCATATCCAACCTCACAAGTATGTTTTTACCCTTCACCAAATTGATAAAGAAGGGGTCACTTATTAGTGGAAAATGACTATCAAGAATCATTCATTCACCTCAATAAATACTTCTTTAAAATTTTATTTACTATCTCAGTTTAACTATGCTCAACACAGATAATCAATATTCAAATATTGAGAATAGATATCTGGAATTAATCTTTTCTATTAATAATTTGAGATAGTATCTTCATCACCATGATATCCACTTGGTTTCTTGTAATAACTCACTCAAATTTATCCTCAGTTTTCCTATGATCATAGGGAGCCTGGCACGGTGGGCAGTTATCCTACAGCAGTTTGATATATAGTTTGTGCCTCAAAAATAAGTGAAAGGAAAAGCCTTAATAAACTTCTTTACTGAGCACCGATCTGTAGAAGACACGTCATTAAATACTAAACTAAATGATGAAGAAATATTCCCCATTCATAATATCCTCTGAACATGGGATATGTATTTTGATGGTGCTTTCATAATTCCAATGGGGGAGATAATGGAAGACCCTAAACTCAACAAAGTTGGGTTATGAATTGTGTCTATCTATCTAGAGAAGATAGTATTTCTATATTCCATCCTATTATAATAAGTTGGTACCAATAATTATGTGGAATATCAATATCTCATTACAGGTGTGGAGTTGGAACTCCAAGTATCAATGAACTACCAAGAGGTGAAAGGTGATTCGGAATTGATAATCCAGAAGATCACTGAGGATTATGCCATTAGAAAAGAGGCGTTGATTCTCATGTGTGAGTATTTATAAGGATTAATGGAAGAATTTCACTTAGAGACAACATTTACTCACATACTTTGATCACAAAACACTCAAGAATATGTGTTGGAACATGAAGTTATAGCTTTGGAAGATCCAAATCTGGATAAACAATCATCAATATTTCCCACCACCAAATGGTTTCACCTTTTATTCAGGTCATAGTATAAGAGAAAAATGAAATCATTCCCATCCCTAAAACAGATAGACCTACCATTAGATGGATTACAACCATCATGGATTATCTTCAAGATGGATTACTTATACTGGATAGAGTTCGAAGAGACCAGATTCGGTGGAGAGAAACTAATTTCACACTTTATGATGGACCAAATCACCATAAAGTCCTCTATAAGTGAGGATTTAATGGAGTCCTTGTAGAATGTTTTGATAAAGAAGAGACTATGGATATTATGGAAGAAGTACATGCAGGATCCTGTAGTGACCACCAATCGAGGTATAGGCTTTCTGATCAAATATGAAGGCTTGGATACTTTTTTCCATCAATGATGCAAGATTACCGAGAATTCCCTAAGAAGTTTCATCCCTTTCAAGTGAATTCCAATTTCATTCATCAACCATCGAAGTTCCTACATACATCTAAATACTCTAGGCCATTTTTCACATGGGTAATGGATGTTTTTGGATCATATCCTCCAGTTACGGCTAAGAATTTTAAGTACATCCTTACTACTACCGATTTCTTCTTAAAATGGGATGAGGCAATACTCGTCAAAGAAATCATAGAAAAAATAATTGTTAGTTTTGTTAAAGATAACATAATTACTAGATTTAGTGTCTCTCATACCATTTTGACGGACAATGGCACTAATATCTATTCTATTGAGGTGGAGAAATTATATCAGGAATACAATATCAAACCCAACCATTCATCCTACTATCATGCAGCAACCAATCGGCAGATAGAGGATTTTAATAGGACCCTATTGAATATACTTTATAATATGGTGGATAAAGATAAGAAATCTTGGCCTAATAATCTCATGCAAGCCTTATGATATTATTAGACTACAACTCATACAGCTACGCGAGTAACCCCATACTCATTAGTGTACAAAATAGAAACAGTATTCCCCATTGAGGTTCAGTTTCCATTGCTCTGTATTTCCATTTTTGACCCACAATCCATAGATGAGAAATCTCATAAATGACTAGTTAAACTAGATTGACTGGACAAAGATATATTTCAAACCATAAACCACCTAGAGGTCTATCAAAACCGGATAGTATGGGCCTTTAACAAGAAGGTTCGTCTTCATTCATTTCTATATGGGGAATTGGTATTGGTCCTTAGGACTCTGATGATACCATGAAAGAAGCCTCTAAATCTTGATCCAATTTGGGAGGGTCTTTACTACATACGTAAGTTCAACTCTAATGGATTTTATTCCTTAATATCAATGGATGGAGAACTCACTACAACTCCAACTAATGCAAGGTTCCTGAATAAGTACTTTGTGTAATCACATAGATTTCATCTTAACTATAGGATGTTAAAATGCATCGTAACATTTGTATCCATGTTTCACAATATTAAACTACATAGAATCATCTTCATTATCACATGATGATAAAATTAATGTCATGTGGTCTAAGATGTAAGATGTTAAACTACATAGCACCAGTTGTCCTCAACACATGACATTAAACTACATGGTTAACATCAACCTTATTTGACATTAAAAAATACCCAATATACCATGATTAAACACTCCTTTTGTTCCCTCAAAATATGAGTATCTTCTATGCGTAAACCTCACTCAAATAATTACCACTCCATAATGGAACTTGATCCCCATTTCTCCTTGTGTTTAGATCGGACCTGCGTGGGGCAAACTATCAAGAACTACTAATGGTTTGATTATTTCCCTAGAAGGATACATATTGACACCTAGGTCTTATCCCCATGTTCAGCCACAATGTTTCTTTCATGTCAAGTGACCTCATGTCCTTGCTGCACGATGATAAACTCTATAGTTATTCAAAAAAATGTGGCTTGGTTCTCATTTCATTGAGATACATAGTGACACCCGAATTTCCAATCCTTGGTTTAGCCATGACCATAAAGAAAAAATTTCCCTTTTTCCTGTGTATGAACCAAATGTATACTGGTAATTCTTCTAGAACATGTGGATTTATACTCATACTATCTTGTTTCTTGAGCCCAATATTTATTCTGGAAAAAATATGAAAATTACTAAAGGCCCTTCTTCACATCAAACTGCAGTTGGTGTGGGGAAATTTATCAAGAACTATGTGTGGCTAGATTATTACCCCAACATGATACATAGTGACACCCAGATCTCCTATATCAGGTTCATCTGAAATGTTTTAAAAAAATTCTCTTCACCCTCTATGTGCATAAATCAAACCTACACAGAGATCATTTTCAAGAACTACATGTGGCTCGATTCTCATCCTATTGAGATGCGTAGTGACACTCGAATCTCCAATATTGGGTCCAGTCAAGATTTTGGAAAAGAAAATTCCCCTTCCTTTTCCCTGAACATGAACCAGATCTACACAGGTATCCTTTATAAAACTTATGCATTGATTGTCATTACAATGAGATTTATGATGATACATAGACATCATTATTTAGGACCAACCATCAGTCTAGAAGTTATCAAAAGTCCAATTTTCTACATCAAAGTTTGATTGGTATAGGAAATAAATTCCAAGAACTATGTGTAGATTGATTCTCATCCTACTGAGATAGGTAGTGACGCCCAGATCTCCAATCATGGGTCTCACTGTGATTAAATCATAAAGCTCATTTACTTCTTGTGCATGAATCATATCTACATAAGGATCATATCAAGGACCATGTGAGGCTTGATAATCACCCCTATGAGATAATTTGTGACATCTAGACTTTCTTTCTTGGTCCCAACTTTGATATTTCTATCACTTCACATCATTTAACTTTTTTCCTTACCGTATGATGCTACACTACATGGAATTCCAAGAACTACATGTGGATTTATTCTCGTTCTATTGATATATATAGTTACAATTGGGTCATATCCCCTAGTCTAACCTCAATTTAAAATCCCCCACTCCCTGTGTATAGATCATACTTGAACGTGTAACTTTTTCAATAACTAGGTGTGGCTTGATTCTCACTCATATGAGATATGTAGTGATGTCTAGACTCTCAATATTGGTCTTAGTCACAACATGATGTAAATAATGCCTCTTTTATCCCATGAATGAGTTATATCTATGTGAGGATATTCAATGTGAGTTATCAACTTATGTATAAACCTATATTCAAAGAAACCCCCCCCCATTATCCTCCACTTATGAATTTAATTAGGATGAGGGAACTTTATTTAAGAACTATGTGTGGATTTATTATCATGCCATTGATATACGTAGCAACATTCGTATCTTCAAACATGGTCCCACCCACATCACAAAATAGAAAATGCACCACACTCTCATGTATGTGTCAAATCAACATGGAGAGATATGATACATTTTACACTTTATGCATGAACTTGTATCTGTTATAAATACATGTGGCATTATTCTTGTTCTGATAGGATATGTAGTGATACTTAGGCTTTAAACCCTAGTCCAACCATAATATTCCTTTTCACATCAGAATCACCCATGCCCTTTCAGTGAGACATTAAACTGCATGACCAATGTCATCATCGCATGAATTCAAACTGCGTGGTACCTCAAGAACTATGTGTGGATTTATTCTCATCCCATTGAGATACATAGTGAATCCTATTCCTTAACCCCTATCCCTATCCATTGGGTAAAAGAAAATTTCCCTTCTCTTACATACAATCAAAAAATCCATGTAGGAGATTTTATTTTGGGTCCTCTCCGTAAAGATCCCACCAAGGAGACAAGAGATGTCTCGATTCTACATATGATTCAAATCTATGCAAGGGAATCCAAATTCATATCCAATATCGGTCCAAATACTTCTCCAGTGTATTTTTCATTTCCCTTTTCACATGAAATACTTTTAATCTTGAATTTTTTCATATCTTCATAATCTTTCCTTATCTTCTAGTGGTAGAATGACTGATACCTGAGAGCTCCATTACCTGACTATGTAGTATGTGTCCCAATTTACATTGCATAATTTCCCCCCATGATGGTCATGTTATCCTAAGGATTCCACTTTTTGACTATGCAGTACACAACCTAGCTATCCTTGTATAAAATATCCCCCAAAATAGATTTTCTAATTAGCAGTAACTTTATTCTTGACAGAATCCTCTTATGTCTTATTAAGCTTTGATGACGGTATACTAGAACCTGTAAATTAGTGTTTATCCCTTGTATATTTGTCACATATCCTTTTTCATGACCTAAAAGTCTTAAATACCCTGGTTTACACATTCCCCTTCACTTTTTCAAAGTATACTGGAATAATATTGGACTATTTAACCATGTATCATCCATTGTTTCCGTAATATTTTGGTCTTAGTCATAAGACCTAAAACTGCAGGATTCATACTTCCTATGCATGGTTCAAACCTACATAGAGCATCCATTTCCCAGATTCTTTTAAAATTATGACTTGAAATCACCTTCTTGTATTCAGGTACTTTCTTTACCAATCAAACTTCCTGCTTGAAGAAATATGAATCTCCATAAACATTCATCAACTATAAGTGATAGAATGTCATAATTCATGAGACCTCCTTTACCTAAATATGCAGTCTGTTCCCCAGTTTTTCTTTCATAAATCCACCCACATAATGGGCATGTCTGCCTAAGGATGTCGCTACTTGATCATTCAGTACATACCCCAATTTTCCTTGCATAAAATAGCCCCAATAATTGCTTTTTCAATCCATGGTAACTTCATTCTCAGAAGAGACCTCCTCTAACATCACAAGCCTTTTTTCCCAAACCACCCTTTGAATCCACAAATCCCCAAATCATATCTTACAACATTATCCTTCCATACATGAATATAGTATCACATTTCCAGACAGATTACCAAGAATTAGAGAATCATTAAACCTTTTTTCAAAGCAAAAGACCTTAAATTATACCCCCCTAATGTCCATGATGTGTGAATTAAAATTGTACATCCCCTAATATATGTGTTTCATGAATTTAAATTACACAGCCCCTAATTTCCTTACTGCATGCCTTTAAACTACATATCCCCTAATTTCCTAGTTATATAACTTTAAACTGCATAGCCCATAATATCCTTGATGATTGATTATAAACTACACATCCACTAATGTCCTTTCTACATGACATTAAACTGTATCACACAATATCACAAATCCCCATTCTGAAAAATTTTACCTTCTTTCACACATCAAATTCGTGTAAGAGTGACTTCTTATTTATTGTCTAAGTTAGAATATATGATTCCTTTATTCTCATAAATCATTCCCTGGAAAAATCACCCACTATGGTATTGAGACATACAATTATTAAACATTATTTATTCATTAGTAAGAGAATGATAGAATTCATAAAAACACCTTTACCTGACTATGAAGTATGTGCCTCAGTTGGCCTTGCATAAGTCACCTACATAAAGGGAATTCCAGCCTAAGGATACCACTACTTAACTATGCAGTATGTGCCCCAGTTGCCTTGCATAAAAAAACCCCCATAATGGGTTTGTCAACCAGTGGTAGCTTTGTTATCAGGAGAGACCTTATATATTATTGAATACCATGTTTTAGATTTGGAGAACATAAGATTGTCTCAAGATTCCCCTTGTAAGTATCTAAAGAATATCATAACATTTCAAGCCATCAAGCCTTGTTTGGGTTACAATTTTAAAATTCATGGTCAAAGCTATTCGACCTAAAACATTAGCTTTGTTATTTTTGCATGAATGACTTTAAAGTTCCTAGAATAGACACAGTACTAACCAGTTTGAAAACCAAAAAATAGAAACCTGGAAAAAATTTGAGTCTCATCTTAGTAGACCGACACTCTATATGGTTTAGGTAATATTGATCAATTAAATGTTAAAATGCACAAATCTTATTAAGTTGAAACTAAAAGAGTGCGGCCTAAGAAAAATCCAAGTCTTACCTACTAAGTCTCCTTTATATTGATCTTAGGAAATAATTATGGTGATGAAACAAAAGATGAAAAGTTTGCATGGTTATCTATATGAACCTAGAAATAGTAAAACTATACTCTATTGGTATCAAGTCTTAGGTAGAAATTAGAGCATCCTTCAAAACATGATGTAGCTCCATAACCTACAAAATGATATTGAAATGCATCAAACTGTCCTATTGTTACCTTAGAACCATACTTTTTTCATTCTGAATGAATCTAATTCTATGGGGGGCTTTTGTAGACAGCATAAAATGTGTTCCATGAACTTTTCCATAGAATTAAATATGTGAACCTCACTTAGACCCAAAATGATAAGTTTGAGTAAAAATACATCTTTATGGAGGAAGAAGAAGAAAAAAGTATTTCCATGTGTTGGGACCCAAAAATTCCTCGAATGGGATTCAAAAGTTCATTGTGTGACTCTCTATTTTTCATGGGGTTCAGTGACGGTAACGAAGGCACCATCTCGATGGGCCAGAACCAAAGCCTAACATTTAAGCCAAGTATGGGTGTATGGGGATAGCCCCCATTGCATGGAGATGCAGGCCCTACCTGCATAGTCCAAAAGGAATAGCCCCCCTTCACAGTACACTTATGTAAAGCACTCACGCCTACCATCTATGCACATAGAAAATAAGGCCACCCCCTTTGCAAGACACCTACACTGAGGACCTTTGTGGACCTATTATCTTTCTAACCCTATGTAGGATAGATGCGTCATGGACGTGCACAGTGGACTTATACGAATGAACTCCTTCAACCAGGGTCCCCTAATTACCTATAAATTAGACACTTGTTCACACCATTTCAAGAACTGAAAAAATAGAAGAAACCATAGAGCTCTCATTGTGTAGCCCCGTCACATGGGTCTCTTGAAATTTCTTAGTTTTACCTATAAAACACAAGAGAAGATAAAATTAATGGAATAAGAAAGATCAAATTTCTCTAATGGTCAAAAGAGATAAGACACCTACATGAGGACCACTATCCTTTAATGATAAACCATCTAAGCAAGGTCCCCCTCCCTAATCAGGGACCTACGTGAGACCTTTTTTGGAAAATCATAGGATACCCAGGGTGTCTTGTCTAAATCCTCATCCAAATTTTGTCACCACATTATCCTATTAATAGAGGTTTATCAAGATCGCACAAACATTGTTCACCTACGAGAATCCCTTTTCAGTTCCTCCTAGGACCTGTGTAGTACACCTTCACATCACACCTATGTGGTACACATGTGCTGAGCACATATGCTCTGGACCTACGTGATCTAACCTTTAAGCCCTCTTCAAATCCACCCATGGTAGGTCATCTCATTCCTTGGCTCCCTTCTCTGAAAGGGACCATGTTAAAACCTCTACCAAGACCTCCTTATTTAAAAAGCCTTTGGAAAAGGTACATCAGTGTATCTCCCATTTGGATTTGGATTTATATTATCATAGGTTTCCCACACATGTACTATCAGAGGGTAGGGATCATCAGAGTGTCTGTAGATTTGGATATCTTTGGTCATGTGGACCCCTACCCCAGGGAAAGTGTAGAGGAGTTCTCGATCTCAGATTCTGTGGATAGGAATATATTCTTACCTTCTCGTCTCTGAGGATTTGAGCCTCCGGTCTATATTAGGGAGAGTAAGGATTTTGCTTAAATTTAATTTTTATAGGGAATGACATACTCTTCTCTAACTATGGGACAACTTTTAGGGAAACCATCCTTGTGTAAGACCCTATACTTTTATGTATGAGGTTTTAGTATTTCTCCTCTCAACATCCTTGACCTTCATTCCTTCATTACCTTGGACTCTCATCCAATGTGATGTAATGAGAAGGAAGTTCTAAAGCATCGGCCTCTTCTACTATATCCATATCCTCTTCCACCACAACCCTAAACACTTACACCATATCCCTAGTCTCTTTCAACATCGAAAGAGGAAAATCATGTGGTTTGTCAAATCTTTCACTTCCTATTGTTTCTCACATCAAGCATGACTCACGTGGTCTTAGAGGTTAGTGGTGATCATGAAACCCACACAATCCAATTTAATAATTGATCTATGAGAACTCTTATTCCTTCCATAACCAAGATACATAGTACTCCTTCCTAGAGTCTGAGCTTAATGGTCATCCTCCTTCAGAATAAGCCCCAATTATAATCTCCTTGATCTGGATATCCTCCTTACGAGTAAACCCTGATTTAACCCTTAAAATCGCCATGAGTTAAAATATCCCTCATGGTACCTTTAGTGGGGATATCCTTCTCAATAATATCCCCCAATATATCATCTCAAATGGCTATACTACCCTGTGATACATACCCTTGAGGCCCTCCGTAGGCATGAGTCCTCACTAATGAATTGGGTGGGATTTGAATCCCATCAAATAGGATATGTAGGAGGCCTTTTTAAGGTTTAAACCCAACACCCTAAAAACCCTAT
This sequence comes from Viscum album, assembly GCA_963277665.1. Taxonomy (NCBI): domain Eukaryota; kingdom Viridiplantae; phylum Streptophyta; class Magnoliopsida; order Santalales; family Viscaceae; genus Viscum; species Viscum album. The sequence continues at coordinate 403,488,167 of OY728129.1, read as the reverse complement.
TCCTCTAGTCCATATCTACAGTAGTTTATAATTCAACATGGAAACTCATGGCCCTTCCATGTTCCTTAGGATTCTTAGGTATAATTCCCATGCTAAACTTTGACTAGGCATCATCTGCCTAAACGTCCTTACCACATGACATTAAATTGTATAGTTGGGTCCTTATCACACAACCAAAAAATTTATGATGCATCCCATTAAGAGACACTGAACTATGTGGGTTATAATTCCTTTTACAAGTATACGTAGGAAGCCCATCTATGGGTTTTATCCCAACATCATAACAACTTATGTCTCCCTGTATGATGATAAATTCTAGAGTGACATTCATCTACCTAGATGACCATAAGCTCTAGAGTTACATAATGTATGGCAATAAAAACAACATCATCATAATAATGACCAAATAATATCTAATTAGTATATGAGTAGATACCCTTGATGGAGAACCTCAGATACATGCAGATGTCTCCAATCAATGAAGAACCTTAAAATACATACAGATGATTATGAATTCCACACATGATAATAATTAATTAATAATATTGGGATAGCTCACATCCTATTTTTGAATTAATGAACAATTCATTAACATATATTTAATCTATAAGAGAGTCCCAGAGTATGCAATAATTCCCCACAAAAGGGTGTGATGAGCCTGACCTCTCATCATCTTGACCAATGCGAGTTCTTTAGCATCATGGGCCAAAAACCATAACAAGATCCTTAATTTGGAAAGTAGGTCCCTTTGGATATATAACCATTTGGTGTTTTGAGATCTATGAGCAAACCCATTTTAAACTACTCAAAAATAATGATTTCCCCACATTTATGTCAGAAATAGTGATCTTTGTACTTCTCATTCTCTCTTTTCTAAAGGATGTTTTACGAACCCTTCTCACGATGTGGGATTTTAAAAAATTATATATCAAAAAATATATTACAAAGATCAAGTTTAAATTACAAGGAAACAATTTATTTAAGGTGGGAAGAATGTAATTCCCTGAAATTCTAAAGAAATAACATTGTATTTGATAGTGTGTATGATACACAATACCAAGTGCATAATGGGATTTAATATCCGAAGACATTACAATATGTTTACTATTTTAAATAAATTAAACCTATAATGTAGATTTCAATGAATGTTATACTTAGTTATTGTTCATCACACACAACAATGAGTTTCTTCAATAAATTGTGTTACATGCAAGACCAAGTTTTACCAAACAACAATATATTATTATTATATTTTTTTAGTATAATAAGACTTAACCTAGCTATTAAACTAGTGATTATGAACAATATTATCAAAATTATGAAAAAATATGGTTTAAAAAGTATAATATGAATTAATAGGTTACAAATTAATTATAAATGAATATAAGAATCAATTGAATATAAAGGAAATGTTTTTAAATAAAACTATTTTTTTATCAAGAAATTATTTTATCCGAATAAATTAAATTAATTACAATTAATGGGTGATATTAATGTAATAAATATATTATATATTCAATAAAATATTTTTTATATTCATCTAATATAATTTATAGGCATAAGATAAGAACAAACTCAATTTTCTGTATAAAAATATATATTTTTCAAAAGGTAGTTTTACCACTTTTTTAATGGAGAACTTGTTTAAAATAACTGTTTTGGAACATTTATATATTTTATATTTAAAAATAAACTTCATATCAAAAAAATAAACATAAAAATTATATTAGGATGATTTTTTTATTTTTCTCTAAAGTTTCATTTTCGATGAATAGTAAAAAATATTTAATTTTAATTCAAAAATTATTTTTAATCTACGTTATTTATAAGGATAAATTTAATTTTTCATTAGTTTTAATGTCAAATTAGATAAATTTTACATCAATTAATCTAATTTAGGTCGTTGGAATCAATTTCACTTTGAAATTTCATATAAAAACATAGCAAACATTTGAACATTTTTACTTTAAAACCCCGCTTTATCGTCTCGTCTATGGGATTAAATTTAAATTAATTTTTGTCACTTTTGTGATTAGAATATGGAAAATAGATTATATATTTGGAATCAGAATAATTTATAATGTATAATAAGGTCAACTTAATTTTTTACCAAAAATATTACTAAAAGTAATTAAAAATAATTACAACGATTAACTGAAAATTTTGTTTAACAAGGGACTAATCCTTAAACTTAAGGAACCAAATGACCTCTAAAATTGTCAAAAATAAAATTCATATCCATGTTTCGAACATATACACCCTTATATTTAATTTTTTTTAATTATTTTATCCACTTGACATGGAAAACCATGGGTGGTATTCCCTTTCCAAAAATTTACATGAATGACACTCCTCATCCACTATAAAAAGGAACTCAACCCTACCGCTTCCTCACACCTATAAAACCAATTTAGATCAAACAATATCTAGCAAAATTATTTCTAATCATCCATGCCCTCAACCTAGAAGACTCACCTTGGTCATTATTCATCCATGGAATCCATTTGGTGAAAACCAAAAGGAGTTACCCAAATGAGAGGTAACATCCTTCCTCAAGGTATTTTATTTTAATTTCATTCTCCACTCCTTTAATTATGATTATATAATTCCTATAAAATAACGTTAGTATCCTCAATATACTATAATTTTATTATGATAAGATTTCTACCCACACTTACAGACACATTCATCTAATAGGTAGTGAACTTAAAGTTCATGTGTACTGAGAACTACCGCCTCACGAAACGATGTAGTTTGTTTTTCCTATTCCACCTTTCATGGTTAGGAATTATGATCAAAACTCTATTTATATATGATATATATAATATTTATAATTTATTTATACTTATATAATTCATTTTTAACACATAACTTTATGATTTCAATTTCTCATAAATACGATAACATCGTTTGTGGACGTGTGGACAACCGCCTCCTCAAAGAAATGTGTTTCGTTCTCACTATATGTGTAATATATAAATGATGTATTTAATATACCCATGTAACATATATGATAAAAATATGATACTGGAATAATAATAATATACATATATATATCATTTAATTTTCATTCTTTCACTATAAAATAATTAGTTTTTTCCAACAGGGGTATATCTTTTGGTAAAAGTTCATTTTCTGTTGGTAAAGTATTTTACCAATGAAAATTTTATTGCCACTAAATTATTTGTAAAAACTCTGTCTTTAAATGTTATTGATAAAAATAAAAATAGTTATGTCATACTTTTAATAGTACCAACAGATAATATATATGATGGTAAAAATGTTTAGCAACATATTCATACGATGGATTTATTAGTTGATAATAGTATTACTAACATTTACTACTAACTAAAAATTATTATTATCATTAAAAAAGAGTCAAAAAAAGATATAAAAATAATAACAATGAGAAAGAAACACCAAGGATTAGGGAGGCCTAAAATAGTGTAGACAAAGAGCATCTACTTCCACTAGATTCACCCCCTCAGCCATAAATTATTATGCATGGATATTCAAATATCTTCTTCTGAAATTTTATATTGTATTTATTAATATAACTATATATATTATATTTAATTTTCATTTTTTCATTTTATTTTTCATTTCATTACCATAAATATCATAATAAAAACTCTCAATAATATATCTTTTGTATTTTCAACTACCAAGAAAACACAATCTTTCTGAGAAGGGTGTATAATTGAATAAAATATGTAAATGTAGAGGCTCGGAATCAGGATCTCTTCAACACACCACCATAGGTACAATAGGGATGGGACTGTTTAACTGCTCCCTAGGGGGAAAAATTCAACACAATATAATAGCTACCAAATAATAAACAAATTTACCATAAGAAAAAATTATTAAAGGTCATCGGTGTACCGATTTCAACTACCATATATTTGATTGTTCAATCATCACTCCCTGAAGCAAGTAGCTTCTTCACTCTAGAATCCCTCCAAATCCATTTTTTGTCATTTTTAAAATACCAATTTTTAGATGAGTGGTAACCTCACAGAAATTGGATATCAGTTTCAAACATCACCCACATAAATCATTACACAAAAAACCTGATCCAAAAATACACATTCAAAATTTAAAATTCAAATTCAAACATTGGAATCTATAGAAGCACAGGTAATCAAGAAGCCTGAGAAAACCACCATCAAGGAGACACCTCACTTCCATCATCTCCATCATGTCCTATCATCTTAGCAGTGTCACCATTTTCACAAAATCACATCACCAAAGACATCATCCTCATTTCTCATCACCCCGTCCTCTTCTATGATGACCACCACCTCTTCTCTCCAGAACTCCATTTTTACAGCATTCATATCCATTATGTGGGCCTTTTCCACTTTCAACCTCAATAGATATAGGACCATCAGCTGATCCATATTTATTATCAACAAAACTCGTTATAGAACCATTAGCTTATCCACTAAAATCACTCCCTCCCTTGACCGGTGGACATAGAATTTTTGACATCCACTTCCCAAATTTTAATGTAAAGGTCATCACTATATGTAACCATAATATCTCTACCAGAATTAAAATAATGAGCCCAGAAAGTGGAAGAATTTACATTTTTTATTCACTGAATGTTTGAACACAATTCCAATCATCACTATCACCATCCTCTTCCTAGATCTTAAGAGTATTTTCATAGCTATAAGAGAATAAAACAGCAACAAATTGGTTCCACTAAAACATTTCAACCTAGAAATGCATTGAAGAAGCCATTGAATGGGAAATTTTTATACCTGATAGTACCTGAAACTTTATCATTAATGATTTAATTGATACTAGAAACATTGATGAAGTCACATGTCTATGGATATGTTGATAATAGTTCACAACTACAAACCTTGAACCTTTTAATTGAATATTTCAATGTTTTTAGTTCATAGGTGAACCTGCATATTGCAAGTTGACAACAAGTAACCTATAATCTTTAGAATTTGGAAACCTATAAAACTGAAAACAAGTATACTTAAAACTATAAAACCTATAAAACTATAAACCATTAATCAATAATATTCTTACCTACAAACATGCAAAAAAATAATCCTAGAACCTATAATCCTTTAACGTACAAATGGAAAAAACTATAAAAATGTAACCTAAAAACATTTAATTTCAACTAGAAATCATTAAAACTAGAAAAACTATAATTTTTAACAAATAACATGGAAACCCATAATAAAAATATATATAATCCTGCAAGCCTATTTGTGAAAAATTCATTTATTCAACACGAAAACAAAAAATATTATAAAACTGAAACTTTCAATTTCTAAACTTGTAACCTGAATCCTGGAAACCTATATCCTTAAATTAGTAAAGAAACCAATCTAAAAACCTACAATATTATAACATGAAAATTTTGAAATCTATAAACATGGAAAATTTTTATTCTCCATCATGAAAACCTAAAAAAGGAAATTCTCATATGATCATTCACATAATTCTCCTACAATATGTTTGTGTTGTTTTCTTACTATTAGGTCTAGATACCCTTCTAAATAGTAAGGAATGGAATCACATCAGTGGAAGTATGTAAGGGAACCAAAATAAACAATATTTTAGTATAACAACTGATTTATTCGATAACAAATGATTAAAAAACAAAACATATATTGACATAAATTCAAAATGACCCATGACCAAATTCCTATCATTTTTATTATAATTCTTGTTCTTGTAATGTTAAACATCACTTTATTTAAACAGATAGAGGCTTATTGAAAGCATATGGAATATTTATGTGTGATTTTATATTCTTTTTTTATTTAGGAGGGTTCTCATATTCTTTCTAATTCATTTATTTTTTACATTCAAAAAAGAAGAAACAATGTGACAAACAAAAAAGAATCCTTCTCTTTTCATTTGGAATACCTTGAATTGAAGTCTCTAAAAACTTTTTCACTAATTGTGGAATCTAATTTCTTGGATTTACTTGACATATAAACATTCAAGTTTTGAGATGCATCTGAGAAAGGAATTTTGTTTTTATATTTATTCAATTATATTCAGTTGGTCTATACATTGATTCTTCTTTTGGAAGTCAATTCTAATTGGATTTTCTGTCACTATAGGAATAGTTTTGTATAATTTCCATACTAATGGTCTATGTGAAGCTCAAGTAGTAGTTAAAACTACATCATTATTGATTTTAATGTGAATTTGGCTACTGGGATAACAATGGAGGTGTAGAAATGTCCTTTTTAAACTATAGTGTGATAATTATTTCCAAAAATTCTATGATAGATTGTGATCTTCTTCATTATTAATTTCAAATTGTTTATGTAGAATGAATAGATCTTAAAATTATAATAAAAAATAGAAATAAAATTAAAAAATATATATTTATTATTTTACTATTAAAATTTAATTTTGTTTAATAGTGTTATAATACAACACATTGGTCATTTTAACTCATGATTTTGGAACAAAATTTAAATAAAAAATAGGAGACTTATGGTTAGATGGATGGATAAATACTTAAAACAAGTTCATATTGTGAATTTGGTTTTGGAAAAAAATTCTATTTTCATTTTTTAAGTGTATTTTAATATGTATTGTATTATTTAAAAACATAACATTTTTTATAAAATGAAATAAAAAATAAAAAAAATCTATCACCAAACAAAACCAGAATAACTATATTTCCAACTACTGAGATGAAAAATTACTAAGAAAGTTGAGGAAATAGAGAAGCAGTAAGCCACTATATATTACATCTAAATTGTTTCATAGGTACTCAGATAAATCCAAAAAAATAGATATATTCATAACATGCACTTTTATATCTATACATGAAAAACACTAAGGATTGGAAGCATATCAGTAACATTTTCAAAAATAAGGGGCAAAACTATATTATGGAATGGTTTCACAACACTTATTTTGAAACTACTTATAGAACATGTAACTTATGATAAGAAATTAAAATAATTAAGTGGTCTATTTTTGTTTTTAAAAAGAAACCCTTCACACTTGTATTCCTGAAAAAGGCTACTAAAATTATTGGCATGGGAAAATTTTCAATAATGAATCTAGAAATGAATATAAAAAATATATTATTATAATTAATAATTTTTATGATCATTTATAAATTAATGGTGTTTGAAAAAACTTTTTTGAAAATTAATTATATAATCACTTGTGATAATTCATAAGTGTTAAGAGTATTTCTCACTTAGTGGTGTTTGATAAGTGTTATAAACACTTAGATAATCCTTACTAAGCATATATTTGGTCTATAATTGGTTTGAGAAGAATTAATATATGTATAAATTAATAAAAACATTTATTTTATCTCTTATAATGATTATAATAAATAACAAAGTTAAAATATACAGAAATAGACATGTTCTTTAAATTTCTATACATAGCCAATTTTTAAAGGAGGTATGACTACTCCTTTCTAATGCTGAAATACTCACACGGTCCCTAATTTTCTATACTATTAACTTGTATAACATATAATAGTATATTTAACATCTAAGACATGTAAGTGGTATGGATATTTTAAATTTCTTCAAAGTTAGTCTATAAACAATACTAGAGAAAACAAATAAAAAGTATGTTATAGGAAACCAAAATCATGGACAGAGAGAATAGAGTAATGGGATAAGGATCCCAAAACGTGACCCCAATGTTTGGACCCCAACTACTCACCCAATAAAAAATAGTTCCAAAATCCCCAATGATTCATGCTTTAGCCTTGGTGAAAACACCTTTTTAACAAGAAATTTAGTAAATACACGTAGAAAATCACTTATCATAAGTGAAAAGTTATATAACTAGTTTTCAATAAAAAAATTAAATGGATACTAAACAAAATAAACAGAAAAGATTAAAAATAAAGCAATTGTATATGATGATTTATTATAGATCATATGATAAAGGCAAATAAATTCCCTTCAAATATGTATTCCATGTGATGTAGGAAAAGTTTGGATCAACTGTAGAGATCAACAATGTTATTAATATAAGCATAAAGATCTTAAGTAGAGGTAAGCAATCAATTTTTAAACTCATATAATACAAATATTTATAATAAATTATATTTCATGTCCTATTTAAAAATTTCATGGACTCTGAACATATCACTAATAAGCAATTGGTTTCCATTATTGATGAATGCTTAAGATTCTCCCAAATAATTGTTCACTTTATTTAAGAGAATCCTAGTCACTCTATGATGGAACAGGGATTTGAATATAGATTTAAGAACCAGAAAATGAAGACTATAAAAATTACATAAAACAACTAACTTGTACCAGAGGAAGCTAATCACTAAAAAAATTACCCAACACTGAAGGAAATTTTCAAGGGGAAGGAATAAGAGAGGATGAGATGGGGATTATCAGGATAATGAGGAATCGAATATGAAGAAGGGGTTACAACCCTAAGAATTGGTGAACTTTGAGGTGTTGAACTGGTTTCTTTAAACTACTGCTGAGAATAGCGAGCAGTCTTAGGGATCTGGAAGATTTTGGAGTCTATTACATATCATCAATGATATCACGAGTAGATGTTCAGACCTTCAGCGAAGGATGGATGAATCTAAAGTAGTGTTGGTGTTCCTTTTTGGTAGTGACATCTCATAGGATTCATTTAGGATTGAGGTACAACATCAGGAAGCGATGGTGATAACTTAGTTGAATTTCTCTACCTAGGGATTATTTGCATCCATATGGGGATTTTGTAGTGCTATATGGGTTGGGTGATGACTTTTATCTATTTTATTATAATATTTAAATCCAACATAACCTTTAGGTTATTAATTTTACTTTATTTTATTAGTCTCACGGGCTATCAACATTTTTAGGTTTTTTTAAGACTTTAAGTCATGCATGTTTGAATATTTTTCTCATGTAATGGGTTATCTCTCAAAAAGTTCTATTTTTCATTTATTTTAATTAAATTTTTTAACCCTAACTTGTTTCAACTCAACTATATTTTTTAATACAGTATAATTATAGTGTTTATTATTTTTTTTATCTATAATTTTATATTATATATAAAGATATATATTTATATATTTATATATTATTTCATGAAATATTATTACATTATAATTTTTAAATATTTTAATTCAACTATATATTAATATATTATTTCCTGAAAACTTATTAAATTATAGATATTTTAATTTAACACATAATAATATATTTTTTTTGATAAATGATGTATCAGTACTAAATGATGAATTGATATATATTCAATTATGGATTAAATATTTATTATCATTTAATGATTTATTGAAATGGTTTTTGTAATCATCAAAGGTTTTTTATTATTGTTAACCAATAACAGATTCATTTTTTATGAAATAAAGTGTTACTATTGATATGATAAAATAATATATTTAGTTTTTGATAAGAGCCATGTTGGTATAAAACACTTAATTTCAACAGATATATTATTTCATATAGATAATTGTCAGTGTCTATAATTACTAATTAAGAAACATAATATCTATTGAAATTACTAATTTTTACCAATATATATATCATTTTTTACTATATTTCTATTGGTAAAATTTAATGTTTTTGTAGTTTTTTAATACGATAAAGAAATGGAAGTAGCGGTCATGCGTGTGTACGACCTATCATCTCCATGAATGGTGCATTTCATCTCACTTTTCTTTCCATGGGGCATAGGCCATTTTGACCACTTACTTATTTTATATGGTGTAACAACTACCCCATTTAATATACTATATCATGAAATCATTTATCTTCAAGGTATTTAAATGTTTCATTTTATTATTATTACTTTAATGTCTTCCAATTCATATGTTACCACAGTTGTAATGGATTTCATCTCAATTTCTATTTTTTGAGGCATATATTATTATTGTGCACCTAATTTCTTATATATGGTGTAAATACTACCAATTTGAAATATAATATAATTAATAATTCATTATTCCTGGTATTATGAGTTTAGATTTTAATTATTACATTTGAGGGTATTTACACATAAAGTTACCAAGTGGAAAAGAAATTTCATAACCCGATTCCTTTTCCCTGGGTTATAATACTTTCTCATTGTTGATAATATTCTATTATTGTGGGAATAATTAATTTGACTATATATTGATGTATTTAAAAATATTTATGTGGATTTATAGTTTATATACATTGTCTATTCATTGATTTATTCTCAATTCAACGTTATAATATTTTCAAGGGTTTAATTCACAATCTCAATTTATAAGGGATTGTTTGTAATTTAATTTCCATTAGAGGAAATTATTTGATCATTATTAAATAAAAAAAATTAATTTTATTCAAATATGGTTATTAATTACCCATTTTAAGCAATAATAATATTTTCCTCTCTTTGGTGCTTAAAATGTTTTAGAATATTTTTTTAAGAAAACTGAACTTCATTTCTCTCTTTAGTAAGAGAACTTTTTTTCTTCTAAAAACCAATTTTTCTAAAAAAAGCAATTTTTTTACCATTAATAAAATGATTTATTAAAAAAATTACCATTTTTTCTTTTACAAATATTTTTAGATGAATCTTCTTTTCTCTTTCCAAACAAGGAACTTTTCTGACATTTTCACCATGAAAAAAATTGTTATTTTTACATTGTAAAACAAGTTTGGATTTACCTAACATCATTTCATTGAAGCTTACATTTTATGTTTAAAAAGATAACTTTTAATGATATTTTTTTTAAAAGTGATTTAAAAAAAAATGTTTTCAAAATTATTTTCAAAATGAAAAGGATATTTTCATCAAGAATTTTTTTAAAAGATATTTTTATTTCTCTTCATAAACAAAAAAACCCTTTATTTTTATTCCACATGGTATATGTTGTATTGATACCATCCTTATTCTTCCTCTACATGGTTTATGATTGATTTGGATAAGGATAGTATTCACATTCACTTCTTTGATATCATTCAGTCCCCTTTAAATATTCAATTTCCTATGAACATTAAACATTGAATGTTCCCTTATTATCCATATCATTTCTCATGGATATGTGTATTGAATAAAACATATATAATTTTTTACATATGATGTTTACTTTTATAATTATTTCATTGAATGGGGAAATATTGATAAATTTGTATCCTTTAATCAATATGGACAGTTGATAAGGTAATTTTTTATTTAAATTGATAATTTGATATATGAGGAATTCATTGGACATACATTATACAGGTTAGTGACTGATTAATGTAATAACTATAGGTTGGGGACCTGTTTATAGAATATTTATGTGTTAAAAACCATTTAATGTAAGTCCTATAGTGCATCTATAGTCTCATGAGATGAAATTAGTTAGTGAAAACCCCTTCGAGTTTTTTTCAAGTATAATAGATGTGTTTATTCCCACATACTTAAACCATATTGTGAAAGGTCTTGATTATAGTGGTTCATGTTCCAGATACATGACATCCAATAATTAAGCGTTAACATTATTATTATCCATGAGATTTATTCTTTGACATTATATATAGATGCATTTCATTCTCATTTTATTGATTGCATGGAATGTGTCTTCAGTTATTACCTTTCCATATTGACTATTCTGATTGATCCATTATTGTTTTCATTGTACTTTTCTCTTACTAGGAATTTGATCTCACCCTCATTTTTTTCCTTTCCCCAAAATTACTTGAAGTGTATTGAGAATGATATGCAATAATACTCTAAATGGAATAGAGATAGTGTCCTTGAATAAAAAAACTATATTGTAATTATTTTATTCATTTATAATAAAAGACTCATGTATGTATCTTATTTACAAAGACTACTAAACTGTTTGGTCTTTTGGGATGTGATTTACATGTATATTATGACAATTTAATAGAGTAAAGCACCATCTTTGGGCATCTAGGGTTGGGGTGTCCCAACCTCATGATTCTAATGGAAATTCAATCCATTTAGAGATTGTGGATAAAGATCCTTTAGAAGTAGGAGTGTAAGAGGGGAATGAATGGGATAGGGGAGAGGAGGTTTTAGGTCGATCAACTATAAAAGGAGGGATGGATTCACACTAAAAAACATAATTTAAAATAAAAAAATCAAAAAACTTCCCAAGATACCACTGGGTACTCAGTTGGGGGCCACCAAGTACCCAGTAGTGGACATCGAGTACCTGGTGACCAGATACATGGATTATACCACCCTCACCAAGTATATAGTATAGACCCATCAGGTATCAAGTTTTTTTCTATTATGATTATTGAAAAACACTGCCACTAAAAACATTTTCTGACATCCATGATCACTACCTAAACGCCTTATTACATATAAAACACCCCTAGAGGTTTCCAAACACTCAAATTTCAAATATGAATCCCAATTCTAAAAAACCCTCTATCCCGGACAAAAATTTTGAATTCATTATAAATTCCCTAACCCATAATTATATAGGTGTTTATAAGGATAAATAAACATTACCTAATTATATTGGGGAGAACTATCTTTAAAACCAACAAAACCATAATTAATGTATAAAATCATATATAATATAAGGATTTTTGTGGTGACATTTTCTATTTCAACATCCTCGATTTCATATAGAACACATCAAAAGAACATTCCTCTCATTCATGTGATTTAATTGATATTATTATTTCCCCATCAAAACTTCTCTTCATTATCTCAATCCCATTTTTTTATTTTCATAATTGATATACTTTTAAGGTAATGATTCTTCTTTTGAATATTATAATGGTTTGAAAAAATTTCATGAATTTTTATAAATTAATGATTTATTATACATATAAAAATAATTAACCATCAATTATTCCTTTATATCTCATAAAATATTATTCCAAATCTTTGGATATTACCATTGAGTTGTTATGTGAGATCATTGACCTTTATCATTCTTATTCCATATCATAAATCCAAAATCTTCAAAAGTCAAAACTTAAACCACTTCTTTAAAATTTAAAATATTCATATATTAAGATTGGAAAAAAATTCATTTCATCATTGATAGTTCATTCCCTATAGAGAATGAATATTGATTTCTTAAACATTTAAAGAACTATATAAAGTCATTGGGATAAACATGTACCGATATTAATGGTATTAGATAATAAAGTTTCATACATAATATATTATTAAATGCTGAGGCTATGCCAATGTGGTAGTCACAATAATTAAAGAACCCAAAATCTACTTGATATCATTAAAAAAGTTAACCAGATTATTTGTTACTAGAATCATTTATCTTATATATAACATCCAATAGGTTAATATTGTGTAGGTAGTTACTAATAAAAGATATACTACAACCATTAAAGTTAAAAATAATGAATTGGTACGAACCCATGTGAAAAAATAGTTGGTATGTCTATAGAGGATATCACCAACTAAACCAATATACTTGGTAAGAAAAAATTTCATTTCCATTCATTAGCCAGATACTAGAGAGGTTAGTTGGAAAGTCACACAACTGTAGCCTTAATGGGTATTCTAGATATTTTCCGATCAATATTTTCCTCTAAAATTAGTAAAAGGAAACCATCAATTTCCCATTTAGTGAATTTATATATAAAAGGATGCATTTTTTCTTTGTAATGATCGATATACTTTCCAATGATTCATTGTTAGTATTTTTCAGATTATCTAGGGAATTGTATGCAATTATTCACAGATTATTTTATTATCTATATTTCTTCTTTTAGTGATTGTTTGAGTAGTTTATGAGTTTTCCTTTATAGTTAATTGTAAATTAATCTTACATTAAATTGTAAAAAAATAAATTTCATGGTATGATATTGAATAGTACATGTACATGACATTTTGGAGGATGGTATCCAAGTAGATTAATTAAAACTAGATTAAATTTATTCTTGCCTTTCCCCAAAAATGTTCTAGATATATGGTATTTATTAGGTAACATGATATTTTTCCATTATTTCATTCATGACTTTAGTAAGATTTCTCTTTTTCTATCTTGATTACTCTAAAATGATAAAGAATTTATTTTTTTGATAAGAAATTTAAGGATTCATTTTATAAATTGAAATAGAGTCTAATAAAACCCATGATAATTAAACAACCATAGTGGTTTTTACCATTTTATCTAATGTTTAATGATTCCATATATATTTTTGGGGAATTATTATCAAAATGTTTTTATCAAGATCCATTTTTCATGTGATATTCTTAATGCGCACCAGACCCAATCAAGGAAAACTACTCCACAACTAAAAAATAATTACCTATAATTTTGTCTTGGATATATTTAGGTAATACATTTTGGGGTATATAGTGATTTTGTATTCTAACCAATAATCACTCTAGATTATCTGTAAGAAACCAAAATACAAACCCCATATCATTTATTGGGTTATCCTCTTTTAAGAATTAAATATATAATGTAAAGATAAGAGATGTGTAATGAATGTGGTGGATGACTATATTAGTAGGATCCTTCCATCCATTTACATTGACCCATCCGCATATATTTCTATAAATGACATGTTATCTAATGAAATATTATTAAGCACCCAAGGAACCCTGAGATGGGATAAATTGGGGTGTGGTCATTTAAAAACTTTTTTGACCTATTACTTTTCTTTTCTTTTGGTTCTTGTTCCCACTTTTATAAGAACTATGTACAACTAATTAATTTACTCTTAAACCTTATATAACCTCAAATTATTTTAGGAAAGTACTTCATGTACGGAAAAAATCCTTTTACTTAATTCACCTGCACTATTATACTCCAAGGATATTTAAATTAATAGCATTTTGATGAAACAATTAAACACTAATATCAATGTTGTTTGGTGGATAAATTGTCATTATGGTAACTTCATTCCTTATCTCTCTTACCTATAATGTTTTAATGTTGGATCACTACCACCCATGTATCTCAACCTTTCCTCTCCTTGTTCATACTTCCCTGGGGTAGAACACCCATATTTTATAGATGTTTAGGTCTCACTTAAATCATTAACATTTGAATGGTTGGTTTCAACCTCAATTTTATAAACATGCCCTATAAATATCCTCGTAGGATTTTTCGTTATATATTTGGTATTAAATCCCACTTCAAACAACATTTTAATCCTTTCAGAATTGATTTGGAACTCCAATTTTCCATATTAGTGACTAAAATGGCTTCTTCTTCATTGAGGAACATCAAAAATCTTATTTTTCTTTTCTAGGATAAACAGATCTTAGGGTTGGTTCTATGTTCCTTCCTATTCTATGTAAAGTTATTCAATAATATTTTTTAGATATCTTATACTTATAAAATATAGTTTTATTTATTATGTTCTATATAATATCTCTCTATCTCTTTATCTTATTTCACGGATATGCAGTAAAGGATCTTGAGATAGCGTCACTATTTTTCCTCTCTTTGTTCCTTTCTTATAGAAGACATAAATTCATTTGAGATAACTTTCCATATTTTATGTGGAAATATAATTTTTCTTTTTCTTCATGTTATACAAGAAAGATTATATTTTATTATATTTCACTACTATTTACATGGCATCCAAGTCTTTTATTAAAATATACACAAGTCTTGATGTCCACAAATATCCAACTAGAACATGTATTTAGAAATATGCCCCATTTTATGTTGTTGTATGTTGAATCATCCTCCACATAACCATCTTCATCCTATTCTTGTAATTTTTTGTGGAAAATCCAATTCCACCAAATTTGTTATCTCCACAAATCAAATAAATTTTTAAAAAAAATATTTACCAATATCAAAATACCTACACTACTTGATATTTCCGTGTGAGTTATTGATTTAAATTGAGGATTTTATCATTATAATTGTGATGTTATTTTTCATTTAATATATGAAAATATAACTGAAACTCACTATATATTCAACTTCAATCATGGATCTTATCTTAAGGCTCTATGATTTTTGATCATTTTTTAATAGGACAAGAATTATTTGATTTATATACGAAACGATCAAGAATGTTATAGGTATATATCACCATTAAACATGGAATAATATACCTATAAGCTCAAATTAATTTCCTCCTTCTAAATATATATTTAATTCACTAAAATATATAAATAATAGTCTCTTAAATATCATAAAAAATCAAAATTTAAAACCATTGATATATCATAACATAATCTCCCTTCGAACTGTCCATATTCTAAAATTTCACTAAGGTATAATGCTTATTATTTTTATGGATAAAAGGTTTCCTAGTGATTTATTGTTGGGGGTGAATATGGTTTCACAATTGTTCACATCTAGTTCGCTATTTGTTTTTGATAAAAACTCCCTATGGATTCTGTATCAGTAAGGAGTAGTGGGCATGCTTTCCAAAGGCATATGATCATTAGGGTTCCTTACCAATGATTCTTAAGAAATCACATTTCTCGAGAGGATATGGGTTGAGCTTATCACATCCTATTTGGGGGAATTATTTCCTACTCTAATACTCTCTTATAAATTTAGGTCATGTTCATGAATATTTCCAAAATATCAATGTGGCACTGGTCTTCATAATATCTATAACTTATTACTATGAGAATTTATACACCATAGATACATTCCACTGATATAAACATTTTTATGTATCAAAGTTTATCTATTGACGATATGCACTGTATATATCAGAGTCTTTACAAATTCTTATCCACTATTACTTAGTGATATTGGTTTGGGGGTTTATATGATTTAGATCCATACATTTAGAAGCTCTAGAGTTTATTACTGTCTAAGAATTCAGTTGGTGTTTATGGTGTTAGGATCGATCCCATGAATGGGATTCCTACATATTCTTGTAAAAAGAATCAAAACCCACATAATTCTTTAACACATAAAAGGACATTTTTTACCGTTTAAGTTCATGTGACAAGGAATAATCTCTACAGTTTAACATTATGTGGTAAGGACATATAAATGAAATTTTTCTAGAAATGCTTGGTGTGAGGATTATGTATGAGGAGCCCTATCTAGTTGTCCTTATGGGAAGTATATCCCAATGAGAATGAGTTGATTTTACAAGTATCATATACCCTTTATGATAGATCCCATCAGGGTTATGGAAAAGATGGATTGATGGGACTAGGAAGTAATATATCCCACCATGTGGGAGTATTTTTCTATTTATAAACATAGCCAAATACAAGATGGCTCATAGGGAATATAGTGTGAATGAATGGGATGTGCAGGCTCACGAGAGTGAAAAAAAGCAAGAGAGGGATTTAAATGATCTCATGAGGAGTATGGATTGAAGAGAAAAAAAAATTAATTGTTTATTATGTTGGGTTTAAACCTTAGGGATGCATCCTATATATCCCACAATGACATGAATAAAATACCATGTAGTTTGAAAGATATAGTTAAGGAAATTTAATGGGAATATACCATTTATTTTAACATCATACAGTAAGGATATATATTGGGAGATCAATACTTGTAGAGGAATCCTATTATTATTATGAAGGCAGGAATATGAGTCCATATAGTTCTGATGTATGGGCATTTATGTCATAAAATATTTGAAAATAGTGTTTTCAGTAGGTATTATGCATATGATTTCTCCCTAAGAAGCTTCATTGGGAGTACAACCCTATGAATGAAAGGGGGATATAGTTACGACTTATACATAAGGAGGAGTTCCATATTTGATGAATTTTTATCATCCTAGAAACATGATCATTTTAAGTCTCTAATCCAATGTGAGTCATGATTGGTGTGATAAATATGAGATAGAAAGATATCATACCCACTACATTAAAGTGTAATATTGAATCTATATGGAGCTTACTCATTGAGTATTCCATGTGCTACTTCATTGGGATTATGTACCTTTAATAAAAAGGAATATGAAATCTAGGATTATACCTAAGGAGTTTTTCCAATAATGGGGGTGATTTTTTTTATGTTAATGGCGTGATCATTATAGATCTCTAATCTCATATGAGTCAGTCTTTGTGTGAGAAATAATATATGGAAGAAGATAATACACACTGCATATGAATATAAGATGGTATTTGAATGGGGCTTGCACATTTGGGTTTTCCTAAAAGAGGTATGGTTATGAGTCCTATGCATAATATGTCTCTATGAGAAAGGAATTATGGGCCTCCACAAGGAACCTAGAAATTTGAAATCTATATAAGGGTGAATTTGATAGTAATTCCATCAATGTTCCATGGACTCTATAAAGAATATGGCCTTGTGATAGGAAGTTCTATGAAGATTTATTGGATATGGGGGTTCAAGCCTTGAAATGTAATGTTTCATGTCCTATTTATAATATCAATTAGATTCCCCATAGTTCATAAGTTACTCAATTTATAATGGGTAAGGAAAAATTATTTTTATCATGGTTATTATTACCCTAAAGGTTTAGGAAACATTCAAGGAGAGTTTTTAAGGTTATATACTTTTAGAGGAAGATATTTGGGAGGGTTTTAGTCCTAGGAGTCAATCGATCGCATGTAGGTTATAGGGATATGTGATCACATGAAGGTGTTGGGGGTTATGTGATCACATGATCATAAGGGAGTATCATGATTGTGAAAAGTAAAAGGTAGGACATGAGAGTGTGAAAAAGCATAAGGGTTTTGTGACATGATCTCCTAACTGATAGATCACCTTGCGATCATGTGAGTAATAGGTCCTAACATGATTAAATAATTGAGTTGTCTTCACAAGATCATGTCTCTCATGAGTGGTTATATTTTAAAGTTTTTATGAATTGTTTATACACTTTGACTAGGGTCACCTATTTTTCCTTTTTAATTTTTATTAGAAAATATCCAATCTATAGTATTTCAAATAACAATAATTTCATTACCACTCCTATATCTCACTCTAAATATTCATGTTAATTCTCCTCCGATATCTAAAAATTCATTATTTTTTCATTACTAGGTGGTTTTATAGAAATTAGTCTCCTTGTATATATGCCACCTTATAAGGTGGGTGAGCCATGTATACAGAATTCAGTTGGCTGAAGATTTTATGTGTAAATCAGTATGGGATCATTCATTTTACATTACCAAGTATCATGTCACCAATTATATATTCAGGTTTCCTTATATAACAAACAATGGGATGCCCATCCCTAGAGTCGATCGCATGATCCATTTTTCATGGGGTAATTTCTTGAATTGGGGGGGGCATCTTATAAATAATAGAAACCATATGATTCTCCAATCACAAATATTATTTTTCATGTAACCCATTCAAGGTTACAAAATATCATATGTCAATGAGGACCACATGAATCTTTCAACATTTGGTAGTAACATGTCTCTAAGACATTGCATGAAGACCAAGGGTTGTATAAAGGACTTTTCATTGATATCCCATGTCACCTAGCTTTGAAGAATCATGTGAACAGGTCTGGGATCACGTGACCACATAGATCTATGAGTGTTATGCGGTTTCTTGGCCCAAAATCATGTGTCGTAAGCAATTATCTGATCCATGAATAAATATTGCTTCCTTTTCTAAATTCATTTTCACCAAAGTGGAACTTGTGTTTTTTTATTTTCTTAACAACAATTATCCAATTTTTTTCTTGTGGGAATAATTAAATCCCCCCCCCCCATGAAACAATGTCTAAAATAATAAGGGAGGAATTGTTTTTAATGAAGTAAATGTTTGTATATGTATTTTGGGCTTCCATATGTATTTTTTTCTTCAAAGTGACTCTTGAAATGTCCAAAAAACATGAGGTAAAATGGTAGACCATTCCACTTTCCACCTGAGGGTTTTAGATCTCTCGTCTTCTTTTTTTCATGTGATTGCTTCTCAAGACCTCTTCATATAACTTCATTGCATGAATAGAACACATAATCTCTTCATGTGACCTCTATTACATAACTGATTCACATAAACGAACAAATGGTAAATTTATTTAACTAAGTTTCACATATATTTAAAATTATCATGAAATTTATTATGTATTATTTGATTTATTAATTCTTCTAGTGTTATAAAATTTTTGTGACCCTATTATGGTCATGTGTTCACGAGACTTTATATGGGTCACATGTTATTCATTATACTTCCCAAGTCATGTTATCTTCCTATTCAATCCCCTTTTCAAATCCAAACTCATCCACTCTGTACTTAAAATAAATTTCCCTTTTCTCATGATGCATATGTCTTATAGAAAGGATTCTAAAGTGGTTGTGTCTCACTAGAATTCCATGGTCAGTACTGTGGAGTCTGAATAACCTACATTTTTTCAGTATACCCATAATAATATTGAAAATTTGATGGGGAATATTATGATAGAGTATACACTATATGATTGGTTTCTATTATACTTGTTCAGTCACTATAAAGATTCCCCAATCTCTCCACCTAGGGTAGGGATCATGCCTCCATTATAGATCCTCAAGACTCACAATACATTTAGGGTGAATATATCATATGTGATTAATTTCATTCCTAAAGGATATTGATCTGATGGATATGTTTTGAATCCTTTTTAAATGGATTTCAAAGGGTTATTGTATGATTCTAAACTAAACATCCATATATGCTAATCAATAATTCATAATTACATTTCCAATCAAAAGTTTGGGTGGTTATCTAGATGGGATATCCAATTGGGTGGGGGATTTCTAATGGATTAGGGATGAACTTTTTCGTTGCAGAATACTACTACAATTTTTATAGCTGAGATATAGTAGATATGTTTTTATGAGTCAATCAGGTTTTCTCATACCCTCACATATTTCAACAAAGGTCCAATGGAATAACTTGTCAGACAACGAAGAAAAAAGATGATTACATTTCATATGATACATGGTGAAGTTGGCATCAATCTCTGTGATGTTGAGAAGATTGTTTTCATGTAAATCATAGGAGATATATACAATGATTTTATCCCTAATTTTTCTAATTGAGGTAATTCAAAATGGACTCCTCCCATAATGAAGGAGCGCACAATTGGGATGAGAAGGCCACTAGGAATGACCCATATCTGGGGACTGACATCCCTTATATGAAGTGGGTTTAACTATTTATCAAAAAGAATTAGCACAAAACCCTAGACAATAATCCAAATGATTTCCCATAACAAGAATAATTTGGGGTCGAGTGATCCTATAGTTCAATAGTTGAAGAAGATAAATTCAATGACTTGGGGTGGACAGTCAACTCCCATTCCCA
The DNA here is from genome assembly GCA_963277665.1 of Viscum album. Taxonomy (NCBI): domain Eukaryota; kingdom Viridiplantae; phylum Streptophyta; class Magnoliopsida; order Santalales; family Viscaceae; genus Viscum; species Viscum album. Next base: position 403,467,037 of record OY728129.1, on the reverse strand, counting down.
TCAAACTATTCAGCTATCTGATTTTCTAGAAATGTACCTAAGTGGGTACTTTTTCCTAGTCTGATAGAAGGATGGAGTGAGGTTCTATACCTTCATTATGGTAGCAGAAATGGATTTTAGGTAGATATAAATGTTTTTTCATTATCTTATTGTCTAAACTATACTACCTTTTGTACCATGTTTATAGGGGAAATTCCCCATAAAGGATCCTTGGCCTTTTCAAGTATTTTGGGGTTAAATTGGGGTCACATATGGATGGATTTGAGTTTATCAGTAACCAATACATTCTTGTGCCTTTTTCAAGACTATTTCTCTAGAGCATTAATGGATTCAATCCCATCACATTAAATAATTGGGAGATAAGGTGCATGAAAAAACTTGTATAATGAGATTGTATTCATACCGTACTGGGCACCAACATGTGAAATCATCGATAATGGTAAGGGATATCACAAGGAACAAGACTATATGATATCTTTATATGAGGTATCCCTATATACTTAAATAAATGCTAATATCCTTTGTGAGTGTTATGTGATCTGCTGATTCAGGTAGTAGTTTCAGCTTTCTCAGAGGAGATGCCCTTCTCCTACCCACATTCGACCATAATGTAATTCAATGATGTATCAAAATTTAAAGATGATTTTCACTAGAGAGGAGACTAAAGTTTGGGTGACCTTCCCCCAACTGGTTTGAATTTTGGTTTTTCTTAATATTACATTGATGCATGGCTATGGTCATACCAAAATAGAAAATTTGTTGTGTTGGTGATGAAATCCATATAGCTTCCCAAAATGGATGAGGGTGTGGTTATGGAGGTTTTGGTGGCATAAATAGGCTGAAGGGCTAGTAAAAATAAATATTCTAATAGATTTATTTCTATTGAGATGCCTTGGAAGAAAACAAGTCATTTTGGGTCAACTACCTCATCGAGTAAGTCACATATAGATGTGAAGATGGTGGGTAGAGTGCCTGTGAATAAAATTTTGGCCAGTGGGGTGCCTTCTTCAGTTGTTCATCCATTTCCCATTATGTTCCAGTAATGGGATAACTAGATAAATGACACAATAGTTTTCAGGTCATGTAAGTTTATGTGCCAAGTAGATATATAGCTGGAGTCTTTTAGGAATTTAATATCTCATGAAGGCATTTATTTGAACAACAGCTTTCATAAGTTGAATCATTCTTATTGGACCTCAACTCAGTGATTCATTGCATAGGGGATAAGTCTTGTACATTACCCAAGTGAGATGAATAATGATTCCTAGTATAATAGTGTATGGTGCGTATACAGGAAGCTAGCATGGCTCTAGAGAAGATATAGGATAGAATCCTTCATTAACCTCACATGTTATGGTTATTATTATCACTCAACATGTATTTATTTTGGCTATTAAAAGAAGTTAGAGGAATTTAGGAACATTTTATAACACCCCAAAATTCTAAAAGAATAAAATTTTATTCTATAGAATATGTGACATGTAACATCGAGCTTAAACATCCCACAAAATATATTTCTTTAAATTCAATCACCTCGATATATTGTGGAACATCCAACTCTGAGTCTAAATAAACTCTAATGTAGTATATCATTATAACCTTACCATTAAATTTGAGGGTATGAATAGTAATAAATGAATTATGAAAATAATATGTTTTAGACATATAATAAATTATTGGTTATTTATTTATAAGGAATAAAATATGAATCATTTGAAAGAAAATGAAATGTTTTTTGAAAAACTATATTTTTTATAAAATACTGTTTAGTCATGCTTTTGGCACATAATTTAAAATTAACAATCATCAATTTTAAAAAAATTTATAAATAAACTTAATTTTTTAAATCATAATATCAAAATAATCTTAGGGTGAATTTTTTTATTTTTCTAAAATATTTCATTTTTTGATGAATAGAAAAAATATTGATTTATAATTGATAACTATATTTTCGTTTAAATTATTTAAAATGATAAAATATATTTATAGTAGGATTTAAAGTAAAATTAGTTTAATTATATATCTATTAATTCAATTTATGTCATTGGAATCATTTTCATATGGAATTTTGATACAAAAAAAACATTTTAATCTTTTGAACATTTTCTCTTTCAAATCCCTCTTTCTCATCACATCTATGGGATTAATTCTAAATTAAATTTTGTCATTTATATGAATTATATTTGAAAAAATTGATTCCATTTTTTAACCATAATAATTTATATTATATAATAAGTTCAAATTATTTTTTGATAAAAATAATAAATGAAAATAGTGAAAATTATTTACCACAGTTAAGGTAAAAATGGATTTATCAAGGGTTAAACTAAAAATATACATGTTAAAATGAATTTAAAACTTGTATTAAATAAATTATTTGGATATATGTTTACCCTATAATGTATAATTATCAATAGTAATTCATTTTTGACCCTTTTGGAATGTGAAAAACATGGGTACACTTTTTTATTTTCAAAAATTACAAATGTGCCACTCACCTCACTTATAAAAGGGCACCCCCTATCCTCTCTTATTAACACATTAAAACACCTTTTTATTGGAAAATACCTATCTATATAACTTATTAAATTCCATAACCTCACCCTATAATAATTATTTTTGTGTTAAATTCAATCTCATAAGGCTTTCGGTGAAAACCTAAGGAGGTTACACAAAGAAGAGACATGTTCTTCAACATGAATTTTTATTTTATTTATTCATCCACCTTAATAAATTCTTATTAACCAAAAGTGATATAATAACCACCTTATAATAAATATACTTAAATTTATTTATATTAATTTCAATACCTATAACCATCACCACTTCTATCAAATGGGTTATAAAAACATCATTTTTGTGTACAGTGGACTATCGCCTCACAAACCAATGTCATTCATTTTCTCATTACCACCTCTCACGGTTAGGTATGATGATGGGTATAAAGTATATACATATATGTGGTATTTATAACATAGTTACACATTTTTAGTTATTATATCATGTATACATTTTTACTTTCTATTTTATAGGAGATATGATAGTGTCGCTCGTGTGTACGGTGAACTACCGCCTTGTGAGGCGATCTGATTTGTTTTTCACTAACACTTTACATGGAATATAATATCCATAAAGTTAAAAAATATAGTTATACATGAAATAATTTAATATTAATGAAATATTTATCATTTTTAAATTATAAAAAATCATTTTTTTTCTTACCTTTTCACTCACTTAAAGATGATAACATCGTTTTTTTACGTGTGGACTACAGCCTTCATGAAGCGATGTGACTCTCTTTTCATCACCACAACACATGGATGATATATATATATATAAGTATATTTAAATAAATAATATGGTAATTATGATATTATAATCATTATATAAAGATAAAAAATTACTTACCACCTTTTCATAATGATCTTTGAAAAATGGAAACGTTACTCATGCATACGTATGACCTACCATCTCCATGATCCTAATGTACTTAATTTTTCATAACCATCATTCATGATTGGTTTTAAATGTATAATTGATGTATAAATATTTAAATTATTTCATAATTATAACTCTATAGTTGATTAAACTATATAATATTCACATGAACCAAAACATGCATAACAAAGCGTGAATGAGAAAACAAGGAAATTAACACCACAAACAATGAAAATAATGAAAGATTATTAACGAACAGATGAAAAGGTATTTTAAAAGGATAATATATAAAGTTATAAATATTAATATTGTTATTTAATAAGTTAATAACATGTTTAAAACCACTATACATTGGTTAAATTATGTTCAACAAAAAATTAAGTGTGAGGTAAGGAATTCTATCTTAATTTTCTTTAATTGAGGCACATTTGTATGTTCTGAAAAAATGTATTTTATATTGTGTATACACTACCAATTTCACATGTAATATCATTAATACATAATAATTCATGGTATTTTGAGTATAAATTTTAATTATTTCATCCAAGGGGATTTTAATTAAAAGTTACCATTGTGGAAAAGAATTTAATAACTAAATTTCTTTTCATTGGGTTATATTACTTCCTCATCATCTTTGATATTATTAAATTATGTGTGTAATGAAATTTTATTATTGTATCTTGTATTTAAACTTTTTCATGTTTATTTACATTTGATGCATATAATTTATTCATTTATTAATTCTCACTTAAACATTATGATCATTTTAAGGGTTTACTTCACAATAACATTCTAATCGATATTGTTTATTCTTGATTTTAAGTTGAAGGAAATAATTTTATAATTTTATAATAAACATATTCAATTTTTTTTATTATATTTATTCATTATATTTCTAAGTTAAAGTATAGTTTTTCACTCTTTGGTGTTTAAATTAATTGAATTTGTTTTAATAAAATCATACTTTATTTCTCACTTAGGTCAGAATTCTATCTTCTAATAAAACTTTATTTTATAAAAATTCATTCAAAATTTTTTTTATCCATTTTAAAAATTACTTATTAAATAAATTTCTACCCATTTTAAACATTTATAGTTTTCCTAAATAATTTTCATGTTTATTTCAAAATATTTCCCATTTATCTTTTTCCAAAAATGAGAATGGAATCTTTATTTTAATGTACTCATAATCTAATAAATTTCCAACTGTCATGACCAATAAAAATTTTTAAATATTATTTTATAGGTTACAAATATTATTTTCAATTATTTTGTGAGTTTTTAGTTTTAAAAAGTTATTTTAAGAAGTAAAAGGATATTTTCCTCATGAATGTTTTAAAGATAATTTTATGGTACTTCTATTCATTAATGACAACAACCCTTTATTCATACTCTAATGGGTATATATTGTATTGATACCATCCTTATTCATCCTTTGGATGGTTTATGATCATTTTTACTAAGGAAAGTATTGACATTTGGTTCCTTGATTCAATTTGTTAGTCATTAACTTTCCCTAAAATTATTCACCTTCCTTTAGAAATTAAGTTTCCCATAAATAAAAATATTATTTATCATTTAAATGTTTATTGATTAAATCATATATCATTTCTACATATGATGTTATACATTGAAAATTATTTTTTATCTAGAGAAATTTTTATAAATATGTATTCCATTCTCAATATGGATATTTGATTATAAGAAACATTTCTCAAGGATAAAATAGATTATTATATATATAAGGAATGATTTGAAAATAAATACATGGGTGGTCCTAGTTATATATATCCCCTTGATGCATCAATAGTATGATTAGTAGAATCAATAATCTATCATAAAATCAGTTGGCTAAACCAGTTGAGTTTGTACCTAGTAGTTTTAAACCGTCTTGGGAAAAGTCTTGACGATAGAGGTATCATGATCCTCAGTTCATGAATTCCAATAATTAAGTATTTACTTCACTAAGAATTAATTTTTTATTATTATCCATATGTTTCTGTCTATAATATTATCTCTTAATGAATTTCATTATCAGTTATTGATTAAATGGAAGGTGTTTTTAGTTATTTACCTTACCATATTGGTTATTCTATATCTAGTTATTATAGTTTCATTATTGATTAAATGGAATGTGTTTTTCATTATTTACCTTTACATATTGATTATTTTCCATGGGATTTTCACATTGATATTATCTATATATACACTTAATTTTCATTTTATTGATTACATGGAATGTGTGTTCAGTTATTTACCATGTCATATTGATTATGATTATTAATTCATGATTTATGCTTCTTTACTTAACCCCTATAGAGCATTTGAGAGCACCTTTTTTATTTTACAAGGAATTTATGAAGTGTAGTGGGATTTTCAAGCAACGATATGCTAGTGGAAACGATTTTATTCAAGAATGAAAATATATTATATTTTAATTTATGTATTCAAATTAAATGTAAGCATCAAGTATGTATCTAGTTTTCCAAGACTACTAAACTATTTGGTCTTTAGAGATGTTATTCCTTATATCGTATGCCAATGTAATTAAATAGACACTATATATGGGCTATTTGGCTTAGGGTTGATACAATTGGTATAAGAGGATTTTTAATAGAAACTATGGGAACTATATTTAATAAATCATTTCATAGGGAACATAACCACGTGATAAAATTTTAGGATAAGTATATAATAACATCCTAAAGTTTTGGAAAGGTATATATTATATGGTTATTCCTAGAAAAAATTCCTTATCTGGATACAATAAGTAGTAATTGATCTAGAACAGATGTACTTATGGGTAATAACTATAAAAAGGTCGCACTGTTCTTGACCTGATCATCACCTGGTGCATGAAAATGAGCCTTACCTTGCACCTGGTTTGACACTCCTAGGGGATATGCTTAATATAATCCTCATTTTCTTTAGAAACGATTATGAAGGATTTGAATAGATGATGAAGATTAATAACCTAGGTTAAACCTAAGGTATATTATATTGAAAATAATGTGTCATGGTTTAGAAATCCTATAAATTATTCTATTATTTTACCACTACGGTTATTTTCGATCACACTATGATTTTTGGATTTATTCAATGAATGGAATGCGATGGAATCATGTTAACATTGAACATGAATAGAAATGTAGTGACTAAGATAAACCAAATGGGATGATGATATGAGTGAAATATATTGTGATTATGCCTAATTAGTTATCCTAAAATATGATTGACAACTTATATATTAACTAACTCTTGAAATCACCAAAAAAGAGAAGGATGGAGTTCGCTCAGTGCTCAAGTGATGGAGAACATGGAGTAAGATGAATCGATCTCATTTATATCAAAAATGTTAAATGAGACACCTAGGAAAGTGTCTCAATGGAATGGTAAAATTATTTATGTTTAGAAAAGAAGCTCATAACTCATATAATTTCTTAGGAAAAATTAATATTATGATTAAAGGAAGTAAATCTCATCCTAAGGATCCATTTATAGTTCATTGACTTAAATGTGCAGAACCAGGGAATTATCTGGGTTAATTACCTTATTTAAAGGTTAACTCTAGGACCATAGAAGTACCTATTTTGAAATAAAATGGTTTAAGTGTTTATTGAGATTCTATAATCATATTATAGATGTATTTTTACCAATGGTATTTTCGTATAAGAATCATGAAACATTTAATAATTATATTAAATTTTATAAAAATATATGACTTAATTAACTTAAGAGAAATGGATACCATCATGGGTAAAATATTTTAATATTTATTATAAATTCAATGTCTTAAACACCTATTTTGGGTTTTATATGATGGGATTCCACCAAGAGTAAGGATATTTTTTGGGGAATTTTCAAAAAGAATATATTTTAGTGAAAACTTTATTTGATAAATAATTAATTTTCCTTTTATAAACATAAGTTTAAAGGTATTGATATTCTTTTGGGGATAATATGTTCATTAATGACATTGTAATAATATTAAAATAATATTATTGGAATTTGTGAGAAAAAAATTGCATTGAAAACATTAGTAAAAATGTTATTTAATAAATAATGTTATTTTAAAAAATTTTATAATATATTTTGCGAACATTATATAAATTATATTAATATAGTTTAGAAAAATAAAAACTCCCATGTTGGGTGAAAACCCATCGTATCCAGAAAGGCTGCGGGTCTTGAATCCATGGCCAAATGATGATAAGGTTTCATCCCATACCACTAGGCTATGTAATGTTTTGGTTATTATGCCATTATTTTTAGTTAAAACATTTTAAAAATAAATATTAATGATGAACTAAGTGTTGTTAATTTTGAGTTTTATAGAATAATTTATTATATTTTATGACTTTTTCTAACCATATTAGGTTTTAGAAAATAGTTTGAGGTATAAAGAAATAATTGTCACTATTTTACAGATCATATGATCCATTAAAAGTGAATTTTAGTGCTTTAGGAATAAAAAATTCAGTTTTTGGATATTAATTTCTTGGAGTAAGGAATGAATTGGAAATTTATTGAAGCATAACCAAAGTATAAAATTATTCTTATGAAATAGAAACATATTATGTAAGTATATCTATTTATAATATTATAGATTAAATGTGTTCCTCAAATCTAGGAAAATTATCATGAAACAAAAGTTTCATCCTATTGTCATAATTTTTTATGATATAAATGGCCTTTTCACACCTCTTTGGTTTTTTTTGTATTCATTAACCTTTTATTTATATCTCACTTTATTTTGATCAATGACCTGTATCCCACTCTATAATAATTTACAATTTTCTTATATGTTAATACCTTCACATGACACCAATGTTCCTATACTTAGAACTATGTTTTTGAATTATTTCATATGACCATTGTACTTACCTTTATCTATTACTAAGAAAAAAAATTATTAACTCTTTTTATGGTGTGGGTTTATCAGTAATGATATTTCCAAATGTCAAAACCTTAACTGACAAGACCAAGTTTAAATAGCGAGGATGCAATTTATTTAAAGTGTGGAGAATGTCACACTTTGAAATTATAAAGAAATAAAATTTTAATTCAATAGAATATTTTTCATTCAACACTTACCTTAAAAACCCCTTGAAATAAATTTCTTTAAATTTAATCTCTTTGATAGCTTGCAGAGCATGAAACCTCAAGTCTAAATGAACCTTAATATAGTATACCATTATAACATCGATGTTAAATTGATGGGTATGAATAGTAATAACTAATTTATGAAAATTATATTGTTTAAAAATATAAATACAAATTCATTGGTTTTTAATTTTGAAGGAATAAAATAAGAATCATTTCAAATAAAAAAGAAATACTTTCTAAAAAACTATATTTTTTCTAAAAGATGGTTCAGTCATGATTTTGTGTAAATAATTTAAAATTAATTTTTATAAATTTTAGAAAAATTATTTTTAGAAATAAAGTTCATTTTTGAAAAAATAATATCATAATTATCTTAGGGTTAATAGTTTTTATTTTTTTGAAATATTTCATTTTTTGATGAATAATGAAAAATACTCAATTTTAATTGAAAAATACGTTTTATTTTAAATTATTTTAAATGTTAAATTATATTTAGAGTTGGTTTTAAAGTAAAATTAGTCCAAGTTTATATTTATTAATTCAATTTAATTCATTTTATTCATTTTTATATTGAATTTTTTTTAAAAATATTGTAAACTTTTTAACATTTTCTCTTTGAAAACCTATTTTCTCATCATGTCTTTGTGGTTAATTTTAAATTAAATTTTAACAATAATGTGAATGGATTTTGTAAAAATTTATTCAATATTTTTAATAATTATAATTTATATTAAATAATAATTTCAAATTAATTTTTTACTAAAATTAATAGTGAAAACATTACAAATTATTTATAGTGGTTAAGGTAAAAATGGATTTACTAGGGGTTCAACTAAACATATAAGGGTTAAAATGACCAAAAAACTTTTCTAAAATATATTTTATGGATATATTTAGACCATATAAATTATAAATCTTGATAATTCTCTATTTTTTACCCATTTCATGTGAAAAACACGGGTACACCTTTTTATTTTTCAAAAATTACAAGTGTGTAACTCACCTCACTTATAAAAGGTCACCCAGTCTCCTATCTTCTTAACACCTTAAAACCATTTTGGATTGGCCAATACCTGAAACAATAACTTCCAAAATTCCCTCAACTAATCCTTGAAGCTTAATTTTGGTCATAAATCCAACCTAGGAATGATTTGGGTGAAATATAATGAGGTTAGCCAAAAAGGATGTAATGTTCATCAATGAGAATTTTTATTTTATTTCTTCATACACCTCTCTAAATTATTATTAAAACATTATAATATAATAACATAATTATATTAAATATATTTATACACTTTTATATTAATTTCATTACCTAAAATAATGCCTTATTCCATCAATTATTTTACGAAATCGACATTTATGTGTACGGTTGACTACCACCTCATGAATTGTTGTCCTTAATTTTTCCTGACACATCTCATGGATGGGTATGATGATGGATATGAATTATATAAATTATATTTATAATATAATTATACCTATGTATTCTTTATATCATATATACCTTTTTACTTTCCTTTTCGTAGGGGATACGATCAGGTCACTCATGTGTATGAAGGACTACCGCCCCGCAAAGCGATATGACGGTGACGGTTTCGGGAGGTATTTTCCTTTGTTTCATCCTAAAAAATCCTGCTTCTTCTCTGATCTAGATCTAGGGGTCCTCCTTTCTCTCTGAGTTAGAGCTATGAGGAGGTCTTCAAGCTTCTTTGGGATGTGAGTCCGAGCGGGCGGCTTTGGGAGGATGACGGTAACGACATTTTGATTGTCGACGGCGAGGTTGGGTTTAGCTCCAGTGAAGATGATTAAGGTGGTCTGGTGATAAGGGAAGATGAATCATTAATATAACAGGTTTCTTCATTCAGGGGGTGGATGTCGGAGAAGCGGTCAGCGGTGTTACGATGATGAGGTTGATGCCTTTGTTGGCGTGGTGGCACTCTGGTGCGGTTCGATGTCCCTGTGATGTGGATTGAGGGTTCCATTTTTTGATGGTTGACGAAGGTGTTTTCGTGGATGGAAGACTGCGAGGGAAATGTGGTAGATGGTGATATTTCTTCGATCCCCGATAGTGAGGCTGTGTCGAGCGATGAGGACAGCGACGACCGTGTTGGAAGCTCCAGCGAGACTTCAGCGATGATGAAGGTGGAGATGTCTGGAAGAATCGAGGTAGGTGACCGAATCAATGATTTCGCAATTCAAGGTGTCTCTTGGACCAACTCATGATGGATGGACTACTGGCGTGATGGTTGTGATCTCGAGGCAGGCGCGTGAATGATGGAGGTTTTTGAATTTTGAATGTGTTTTGTGGAGGGCAGAAATGGCAGTATAGATCGGGGTTGGATGAAGAAATTTGAATGTTGTATGCTATATTTCTGATGATGGGTTGATTTTGGTGGTTTTGTGAGGGTCTACACTTTCCACTTTAAATGTGTTATTAGAAAATACAAAAATATGGATTGCTGGAAAAGTGATATGATTCATTTTTCACTAACACTTTACATGGAATGTAATAAGGATAAAGTTAATAAATATATGTGTACATGAGAAAATTATTATATTCATGAAATATTTATAATTATTAAATATAATAAATCATTTTATTTATTACCTTTTCACCCACTTAGTGATATAGCATCGTTCATGTACGTGTGGACTACCACCTTCACGAAGCGATGTGGCTCTCGTTTCATTACAACACCACATTAATGATATATATAATTATATTTAAAGAAATAATATGTTAATTCTAATATTATGATAATTATTTGAAAATAAAAAATTACTTACCATATTTCTATAATGATAATTGAAAAATGGAAACGTTACTCATGCGTGTGTATGGCCTACCATCTTCGGGATAGTAACATACTTTATTTTTCATAACCTTCATTCATTATTGGTTTTAAAAGTATAATTGATGTATAAATATTGTTATTATTTTATTATTATTATTATTTAGAATATTTAACTATATAATATACATAAAAACTAGAACTTTCATAACAAATATCCAATGAGAAAATAAGGCAATTAAGAAACAAAGCAATGAAAATATTGAAATATTATTAACTAACGGGTGATAAGATGTCATGAAAGTATCATATATGATATTATATATATTAATATGGTTAATTAATAATTTAATAACATGTTTAAAACCATTATTCATGATTTTAAATCACTTCAACAAAAAGGAAGCATGAGGTAAGGGATTTTGTCTCAATTTCCTTTCATTAAGGAACATTTGTATGTTATGAACCAATTTCATTTATATATTATAGACACTAAAAATTTCACATGTGATATAATTAATACATAATAATTCATGGTGTTTTGAGTTTTAATTTGAATTATCTCAACTAGGGGGATTTGACTTAAGAGTTACCAAGTGGTAAAGAATTTCATAACTCAATTTCTTTTTAGTGGGTTGTATTACTTATTTATTGTCTTTGATATTTGAAGATTATGTGTGTAATGAATTTTTAGTATCTTATATTGTATTTTAAATTTTTTATTTCGGTTTAAATTTTATACTCATAATTACTTCATTGATTAATTCTCACATCAATGTTTTGATCATTTTAAGGGTTTATTTCACAATCTCATTCTAATCGAGATTGTTTATTCTTGAATTTATATAGAAGGAAATTATTTGATCACTGTCTAATAAACCAATTTAATTTTATTATCTTTTGTTTATTCATTATATTTTCATGTAATATTAACATCTTCCCACTCGTTTTTACATAAAATAATTTAGAAAATTTATTTAATAAAATCAAATTTCATTTCTCACTTTGGTTGGAAATCTATTTTTTATCAAAACCCTATTTTCTAAAAATCATTTCAAAAAAATTAACCCTTTTCAAAAGGATTTCTTAAACATATATTACCCATTTTTACTTTTTTTTAAAAAATTGAAATGAATCTTTGTGTCATTTTCAAAATAATTCTTGTTTGGATTTTACTGACAATGTGAAAGGAATCTTTGTTATAACATACTCGGTATGTGTGGAATGTTATTTCGTTAGGACCACTCAAATGTTTTAAATATTTCTTTATAAGTTTCAAATATTATTTTTAATATTTTGGTTCAATTTTTTGTTTTAAAAAATTATTTTCAATTTATTTTCAAAATAGAAAGGATATTTCCCTCAAGAATGTTTCTAAATATATTTTATGGTATTTATATTCATCAATGAAAAAACCCTTCAGTATTACTCAAATGGGTATATATTGTATTAATCCCATCTTTATTATTCATATATATGGTTTATGATCATTTTGACCAAGGAAAGTACTGAATTTCAATTCCTTGATTCATTTTTATAGTCATTAACGTTCCCTTGAATTTTTCACATTCCTATGGACATTAAATTTCCTTTAAATATAAATATTATTTATCATGGATATGTTTTTTACTAAAACCATATATCATTTCTACATATGATGCTCCACATTTAATGTTATTTTTTTATCTAGGGAAATATTGATAAATACATATTCTATACTTAATGTATATATATGATTATAAGGCACATTATTCATGAATTAAATTGATTATTCAATATATAAGGAATGATTGGGACATGTAGACATAGGTGTTGAATGATTATAGATATACCCTTGATGTATTATTAGTCTTATTAGGTGAATTATTTAGCTACTATAAAATCGGTTGGCTAAACCATAAGAGTTTTTACCTAGTATTTTTATAAAGCCTTATGAACGGCCTTAATGGTAAAGGTTTCATGATCCTAAGTTCATGATGTCCAATAATTAAGTATTTCCTTCATTGATAATTCAGTTATTATTATTATCCTTGCGATTTTCATTATGATATTGTCTTTTTATTCATTTCATTCGTAGTTATTAATTAAATGGAATGTTTTTAAGTTATTTACCATTCTATATTGATTATTATTTATCTAGTTATGATAGTAACATTATTGATTAAATGGAATGTGTTTTTAGTTATTTACCTGTCCATATCGATTATTATCCATGATATTTTTGAATTGATATTATCTCTGGATGCACTGACTTCTAGGTTTATCGGTTAGATGAAATTTTTTTCAATTATTTACCTTTACATATTGATTATAATTATTTATTAATGATTGATTATGTTGTACTTAATTCTTACTGATCATTTGAGTTTTCCATTATTTTTTTTATTTTCTTAAGAATCCATGAATTTTATTATGATTGAGATCCAATGATATACTCTAGGGAATAATTTTATTCTTGAAAAAAAATATTATGTTTTAATTTATGTATTCAAATGTAATGTAAGACCTGATTATGTGTCTAGTTTACCAAGACTTATAAACTATTCGGTCCTCTAGGATGTCATTACTTGTATCAGATGCTAATTTAATAAAGTGAATATTGGCTCTAGGATACTAGGGTCAGGGTCTCCACACCTTTCACCACCATATAATATTCTCTTAGGGGGATGGAAGCTAAGGCTAACTCCGATATTCACCAGGAGGTTGATTACCATGGATCTCCTTATTATATGGAACTGATGGAGGAATTGGTTATTGATCTATAAGAAAAAATATTTATACCTCTACCAATTCCACCTCTATAACCTCCAATGTTGGTTCCATCTAAAGTTCCTTCCTTATATGATTATAGGATGATGAATTGGGAAAGGCTGACTATGAATCAACCTCACCCTAAATCAAGTAAGGGTTGTACTTTGTGTAATTTTATCTCTGAACAACTTCAATATATTGTCCAGATTTTTTTAAATTGTAAAGGTTCTCATTAGGTCCCCTAAAGGACTTAGATATCTGTATCTTAGGAAGATACACCCTCCACCCCTCCATTGGGACCTCTAAGTTTGGATGTAGTCCAAGGAGGACCATAAATGGTTGGGGTCTAGGCAGGCTCTGACTCGGTACTCGATGCAATAACGCTCGATCACTTTGATCTGGTATGATAAAGTGTACTCCTGCAAGATCTAGATTCTAGAAGTTATTCGTCTATTTCCCTCTCTAGGATTTATTAATCACTAGTAAAGTGTAATAATCTCCTTTGAAATTTAATAAACCTATAAAATGGAATACCTCAACAATTTTCTATCATGTTGTCTTACTTTGTTCATACTTATATCCCTTCAAGGTTAAGATCTAACTTCATCAATAGAAGAGACACCATTTGTGCTCTAAAGTTGTATAGAATAGGAAGATTTTTTTATTTCCCCTCATGTTGAGGTCGCGGTTATATATGTAGATAATTTCATGGATGAAAAATTTATGTTCTCATTGGTTATCATGATTGTTGTTGCTTACCAACACTACTTATTTTTGCTGACTAATAGGAATATATGTGTTAATTATAGAAGTTCCACCTCAAGGCTCATATTTCACAAATATTTCTATTTTAGGATCTCACCCTACTATAATAACTGAGGTACAAGTCTTCCATACACCATACTCACCAAGGGATGTAGGTACAAGTCCCTTACTTAGTGACTTGGTCCCGAAATACATCCATGTTCCTAAACTAGGCCTGAGTCAAAGATCAGAGCACTCAACATTTCATAATAACATGAGGAGGAAAATATCAGGGACATATGGAGTATGATCATAGTGGGACCCTTCAAAGAGATAAAGGACTGATTGGGACACCTCCAGTACATTTTCATAACCCTTGGTTATGGAGGGTTTGACTATTTGGATATTTATACCAAGTTGAAGGAGGTGGTTCCCATAAGGGATCATAAGAGGGCCCTAGATCTAAGAGTATCAATGGTGGAGTCATCCTCTTTAGCCTTTCAACATCACAATGATTCCTTAAGAGAATCCTCCAAATTTATGACATAAGTAGAATCTCACCAAAAATTGGTCAATTCTAGGAAGTATGACATTAATAGGCTCTCATGTGAGTTCTCTTGTCTGTACTATATGATAAACGATGTAAAGAATATGTTGTTAGAGAAATAAGGACTAATTATCAAGGAATATAAGTCCATAATCAATTTTTTTCTTGGGTGAAGGTGTTATAATAAGCTATAGAGGTGGATACTTTATTAGTAGACCAGTTGTACCAATACATAACCACCTTGGAGAAGAAGTGGGTAGAGATCAGGGGGACTTTTAATCCTTTCTTGTCATGGTTTTATGCTTCTTAGGAGTGTCCCTTTATTTGGGGTATTATGGGAGAGACTCTATACTATAAAGATTCATATTAGTTTTAGAGTTATCAATAAATAAATCTTTTAATTTCTAGGTATTGTTGTCAATCTGTATTGCTCTTCTTTTTCACCATATTAATAATATCTGGGAAACTTAGTATTCATAAATGAGTGATACACATTAATCCTTTTTTAGAATATTATTTCAACATAATTTATAAAGAAATTAGTTCATAAATAACTTCTTAGTTTTCATTGATCACAAACTATCATCGGTTAAAGAATCATTATTGACACATTAGGTCTAGTACATTTGGAATAATGATGGATTGTTTGGTTCAAAGGGGTAACTTGGATAGGTATGTCACAAAAATGGAGTGCATGAACATTTTTTGTATATAAGGGCCTAGTTAGAATAGATTGACTACTGTTGGGGCTATACTATTGGTCATCCAAGATTTATGTATCCTTTTTTATTACCCATAATTTTTCTTAAGTTTAATTTAAGGAAAGAATATCAGGTAGGAAATTGTATTTTTCTTAGGTCGTGATTTATGAGTTTTTTAACCTGACAAATTTTATTCCATTTTTATTTATTTATTATCAAAAAAACACTATATTACACAAGTTGTGTTTCTAGTAAGTAGAACTCAATATTTTACAATTTCACTCCTTACAGTTTTATAATTTGATGAGTACTGTGTTTTTTCCATTGATAGTTTAATGTCATGTAAGTCAAACTAATGATTTTTTGGCATTTTAGATCGAACAGACTTGACCTAATAATTCTCAACATTAAGGTCACATATCTTAGACTATATGTTTCTATAGTTTAAGGTCTTATATCTTGGACCATATTTTGTTACAGTTTAATTTCATATAGCTTTGACCATAAATTTTTATAGTTTAAGGTCATATAATTAGAACCATATATTATTGTATTTTAAGGTAATATAGCTTGGACTATATATTATTCTATTTTATGTTCATATATCCCTGACCATATATTTCTAGTAAAATACCAAATCTTGAATGATATAATCATAGAAGGGTGGAATCCTATCCTAAAGAGATTAAATGGGGTAATGAAATTGGAAAAACAGGCTGAGGATGGTTGTGAATCACACTAGGGTGACCAGTTCCACTACAATGTCATCAGGTCTATTAGGGATTAGAGGAACTTTTACAAGGTGAAGAAGCTACTAGTTGATAAGTCTGGGATCATATGCAGGATCTAGGAGTACACATTCATAGTCTAGAATAGGGTCCGTTAAAGTTGAACATGCTCCTTTCTAATGGGTCTCAAGAGATTTTGTGGGGAATTCAGGCACTTAATACATGAATTAGTCCATAAAGTATGAATATTCATGAAGGTTACTATCACCCTACATAATTAATTAAATTATGATTATTCAAGAAGGGTTATGACACCATACATTTTTGCTTCAAAGATGAGCATTGAGGAAGGGTTTTGGCACCCTGCATCCTTTTGTTAAATATGATTATTCTATATGGTGACATAATGTTGAGGATGTAAAATACACTAGTATAGTTGGATTTTGGGTTATGTAAATAAGACATTACAGAGTTTTAATCATGGATTGTGTGATCGGGAAGACATTTTGGGGATACTCATGAATCGCTCTAGGGGGTGAGTTTTGTTACACTGTTGACACAACGCATAAGGAATTGAGGTCATTTTTATAAGGTGATGACACGCCTAGTTTATAGTATAGGGATAATATGTATGTTCTATAGGATTTTATACATAGTAAAACATAGGGTCCATTTAAGCTAAACACGATCCTCACCAAGTTCCATGGAATATTTTTCAAAGATTCAAATGCAATAAATATGAAGTAGGGTATTGAGAAAAGGCTATCCAATGAGGGTTCTATCACCCGAGAGACAGTTTAAATGGAAAGGTCCTAGTAAACCTTGGTATGAATGAAGGGATGATTTCTTGTATAAAATTCTATAGAAAACGATAATTCATTTTATATTCATGTATTTTGGACTATATATCATGTGTTTTAGGTTCATGTGATGAGGACTGCCAAAAGTTCTGAGAATGAGGTACCATATCCCCACTTCGAGAATGGGTATGGTATATGGTGATGTAACATTAAGTATTTAGAATCCACTTGAATAATTTAAATATAGGTTGTGTAAATAATGAATCAAGGAGTTTGAACCAAGGATAATGGGATGTTATAGACATCTTAGGGAAGAGCATGAACCACACTAGGCTGACAAGTTTCACTATGATGTATCCCAGGATCACAAGGATTGAAGGAACTTTTTTTCACGTAAATATTAATCTAGTTGATAGTTTGGGGACTCATATACACGTGATAGTGGAAGACATGAATAGTCAAGTAGAGGTTCTATTTATGTTAAACACACTTCTCACCAGGGGCCATGAAATATTTTCAAAGATTTAAAAACTTGAGCAATGAAGTAGGTTATGGACAAAAGGGTTATCCATGAAGGGTTTTAGAACCATAAAAGTTTTTTCACCATGTACTGAACATGTTATCAAGGTGAATGGATGTGATAAATCATTGGTCTGAATTTTTCCAAGACTAAAATAGTCCACCGATGTCAACTCATCTTTTTCTAGGGTCTTGAGATAAACCCTATGAGCTTTGTGACTCTTTTATTTATGATTTAACTTTTTCCTAAGTTCTTGAAGAGTAAATATTAAAGAGAAGAGACTTGAATTTTTATTATTCCATAAATTATGGGTTTTCAGTTGGAAATTTGTTTTCTCTTTAACTATCAGTTTAAGGTCATACAAGTTGTACCTATCAAGGGTTAAATTCTATGGTCGTATAGTTTTGACAAAATTTTATGCAATTTAATGTTATAATGAAAAAAAATATGATGAATATGTGTGTCACAAAAACATAATTAGGAATCTATAGTATGATGATGATATTAAAAAAATTGAATAGGAGGATAATATAAATTAAATTGGGGCTCAAGTTTCTAGGTTCATAAGGAATGGTATGGAACAAATATTTAAAGGATGATAAGTGTGAATCACACTAGGGTGAAATCCTTTGTTTTCATGTTTTTAGGGATTGTGAGGATCATGGAACATTTTTTAAAGGTGAAGAAACCTCTAATATATAGTTAATGGAATTATATAAAAGATCTAATGGTAGGAACACATAGTTAATAAGAGGGTACCTTGAAGCTAATTGTGCTCCTTTCCATGGGATGTGGAAGGTTTATGGTAATCTAAAACACTCAAGACACAACGTTTTTTTTATATATTGAGGTTTATAGAAAGATGATTGAGGCACCCAAAACCTTGGTTGACCACATTGAGGATATTTTAGTCTATTGATATGGAGTGATATGGATGATGGTCTGTGAATTTTAATGTCATGTAACAAGGATATAATCAACATGGAGTTTATTGTCAAGCACCAAGGTATTAGGTGTTTTTAAGTTTAGAGACATGCGACCCGGACATTATTTTATATAGCTTAACTTCATATAGCTAAGATGATATGTTGAGGGGGGGTTTATTTTTTTCATAAGTTTATGGAAAATATCTATATATTGGGGCCCCTTTGTATAGATCTAACTCATACACATAAAAACCTTATGTAGATCTAGCTCATATATAAGTAAAGTGAGTTTATATGGATAGAACATTCTTGAGAAGTTTAAGGTCTTACATGATGGATTATTTTTTGTTCTCTTTTTCCATCATGATACTCTCATTCATGCCAAATGGGCCATCTCAGTCCTCTAATCTCATGTGAGTCATGATCAGTGTGATAAACAAGAGTTGGTCAGAGATTAACTAATATTGGGCTGGTTAGGGGTGGATGACAAAGAGGGATAAGAAAAATGGGGGACCTCATACCATATCATGGGTCCACCAATTAAAGATCTTATGTTGGGTATTATTATGAAAATATGGATCATATATAAAATGATACCCCTTTCTTGCTTCTAGTTTTACATGGATATGATTTTCACATGAATTAAGAGAAACTCATTTTAATGTTTGGAATGGGAAAGACCCATTATGAATGATGGGTGATTTGATTGGGAACTAATATTTGTTGGGTGAATTTATGATTTATATGGTTGGACTCATCTAGATGTCGTTATGCATCCCATAAGTATAGAAATTTGGACAGATACAAATTTTTCAAAGAAATCCATTTCATAAATATTAATGATATATACAGATAAATGGGAAATTTTTTAGACATTATGATTGGGTCCAAGACAGATGATCCCAACATCACTATATATCCTATAAATATAAGAATCAAGCCACACATAGTTCTTATGTTTATCAATAAATATATCAAACTCAAATATAGATAGAGGGGAACTTTTATCAAGCATAAAAAATATTTGAGAGGATTACTATGCAGATACTTGTCTCATGTGAAGGAAATTAAAATTAAGTCCAACCATAGTGTAGGGTTGTTGGGGAAGTGACGTGTCTCTATAAAAGTTCAAACACTAAGGTAGGAGGGGGAATTTTTGAAATTTTTGGTTAGTCCTGGGATAAGAGATATGATAATCACTACATATATTGTGGTGGTAGTAATCATGCTATATGTAGTTATTTAGTTACCTTAGCATTTGTATTCTTAATTAAGTGGTAAGTTCCAACACACCAAAGTGAAAATGGAGGATCATCATACTTTATTATTTTGATGATGACACATGAAGTTGCATTAAATAATCCATGCTTCACTAAACATATATGGCATGTATATAGGGAAGAAACAGGGGGTGTAATTATTTTAAGGATTGTGGATGGGATCAAGACTTGGGGAATCATGCATCACTGTGTATCAAATATTTATAGGAATCAAACTACACATAGTTCTTGACTAAAAGTTCCCTTATAGAAATCTAACTCATATTTGGGGGAAAGGGGCATGTTGTTCCTCAAAAGAGGATATATCCACTAAATTTGGGTTGAATAATCTCTAACTATTATGAAGTTTAATATCTCTCATGATAGGATTTGATTTCACTTTTAGGAGAATATTTAAGACCTTGTACCCAAATA
This sequence comes from Viscum album, assembly GCA_963277665.1. Lineage (NCBI taxonomy): Eukaryota > Viridiplantae > Streptophyta > Magnoliopsida > Santalales > Viscaceae > Viscum > Viscum album. Next base: position 403,446,287 of record OY728129.1, on the reverse strand, counting down.
GGGGTGACATATTTTGATACAGACCAATCACTAGAGAGGGTTATGATAGTGACGGACATGTGGCTAGGCCCAAGAAAATACCCAAGTGTCGCTACATATCCTTAAAGGTTGGTAATAAATAAAAACATAGTTCTTATGTAGAAAGTACCCTGCATAGATATAAATGTTGTGCGAGGGGTTATTTTTTAAACATTACAATTGGGCCTAGTATATGGGATTCAGGCATCACTATGAATCCTATATTAGATAGGAATCATGTTGTACATAGTTCTTGAAGAGAAATGGGTCCCCTTCATAGATCTATATCATATACAGGAGAGTAAAAAGTGGTAACTTTTATTTTTTACATTGTGGATGGGAACAAGATAAACAATATGGGCATCACTACATATCCTATGTTAATAGTAATGAAGCTTCAGGTAGTTATCAGAAATAGAATTCCCTACACAAGTATAACTTATATGTAGGTAGAGATCATTTGTAACATTACAGCTAGGCCCATGACTAGATATTCAAGTTTCACTATGTATTTTATATATATTGAAATAAATCCAAACATATTTCATTGAGATAAAGGTATAATAAATAGATTTGACTCTTATAGAGGGGAAGGGGTATTTTATTTCGATTGGTGGTTAAAAAAATGAGAGAAACCATGTCAAAATATCCCACAAAAATAAAGATCATATGAAAGATGGTGCCATGTTCTTATTATGATTAAAAGAATAATGGTTGGGTCCAGGGTATAGTACCAGGAAATCACAACATATCCCATGGTCATTGGAATCAAGAATGCTTGTTGTTCTTTTGAAATATGATTCCTTTCATATATATAGCTCATATGTGTGGAATGGGGGTACTAAATCCCTAAGGAAGAGGCCAACCACTTTCCAAATAGTTCTACATGGATTGATATTCTCATGTAGGGGAGAAAGAGGCCACAAGTAATGGGATACTCTGATTAATTTAAATTTTTGTGGGGTTGACTTCCACCTCATAGTTTAACATCACATTATAGGGATATAGACCATGGATTTTACTATCATACCTTGGGGAAATAAAGTCTATATAGTCTAATGTATTTACTCTAGTACTTGTGACTAATTTCACATGGGTATTATCCACATGCAATGTGTGATTCCCTTTTCTCTATGATGAGTAGGAAAATACCCAATCATTAATGAGTGAAGGGTCTAATACTAAGATATGGTGAGGTAATTTTAACTTCTTATGTGAGAAGGGGAAAATTTATTGTATATTATTTTCATAATTTGTGGATGGGCCTATAATAGGAGATATATATGTCAGTATGTATCTCATAGGATTGGGAATCAATCCACACATAGTTCTTTGAACCAAAATTCCTTATATTGTCCTAGATCATATAAAGGCATAAGGAACTTTCATTCATTTTCTTGGTAAGACATGACCTTATGGTTAGCTAAGGGTACCTTATGTAAATCGATCTCTTAAATGGTAAAGGTGAATTAACCTTACATGTATTAGTCTCTAATGTGAGTCATTGTTTTCATAGAATGGACCACACTAAGTAGTTTAATGACTTTCAGGATGGACCATGTTTCATGTAGTTTAATTTCCTGTGATAAGGGAATAAATGTTGTGTAGTTTAAAGTCTTTCCACCATGACATGGGTGTTGTATAGTTTAAAGTATTGTTTTTAGGACTTGTATGTTCACATGGGAATTATGAAAAATATTTCTTTAGAAACCTCTCATTAATGGGGGTGTTATTCATTCCATGTTCATTACGTCTAATAAGTAAACTCTATTAGAATAGACCTTATGTATGTCATAATCTACTTCCCATTTTGAATCCACATTTAGAGGATCATTCCCTAGTATCATTAGTGTTTTGAGAACCAATATCAACTCACCTTTTAGGAATGATCAGAGGTATACCTTCTTGGTGAAGGATATCAAAATTTGATTCTAATGGACTTCCAGGTTGTACAATGTTAGAAACCACTTCTCCTCAAGTCATTATAACTCATAAATTCACTTATGTGAATATTCAAATTATGATATTTGACCACATATAGTGATTTTTAATGAGTTTAACTAAACTTTTATTGTCATCTATACCTTTGTTCTATATATAATTGAATATGTGCTTGCTTGTGTGGTATTGTGGGTTACAGTGCGATAAGCCCACAAGGCAGGCATGAGTTTCTATAGCAAATATTTCTTGTCTTTTTCCACTATTTTATTAACTATATATCATCATGTCTTATTTAAGGCCTTTATATATTCATTCCCTGCTACTTGATAGTGAAACGAATGGTTGGATTCAATATTATACTCATGATATATTCTTTTCACCTCAAAATAATATAAGTTGGTTCCATTGTCCATTAATATTGTATGAGGTGCACCAAATCTTGTGATGATGTTGGACTTCATGAATTTTATGATGTTCTTCATCCTGAATTAATTTAGGGGTATTACATCATCCAATTTAGAGAAGAAGTTAGTATAAGGAAGAATGTGTTTAAACTATTTTTTTTAGTTGCGGGATATGGCCTCATGACATCCATTCCCCGTATGAAAAAGAATCAAGATCATTAGTAGGGTGTAATATCTCAGGGGACTTATGGATGAAGTTCACATATATTTTATAGGCATGAAACTTCATGATGGGTTCTATGAAGTCTTGTATCATTGTTGGATAAAAATATCCAAGCCTCTTAATTTAGTGGGGGATCCCAATTACTGACTAGTGAGCACCACAAGAGCCTACATGGAATTCTTTCATTATATAAAGGGTCTCTATTTCTATGATTCATATGGGGATGACTATTTATTATCCTTGTTTATAGAGGAATGTCTATTCATATAGACCTTCTTGCTGCTCACTGAATGCGTAGTTATGACACATCAAATGGCTTGTGTTTTTAATGTTTATTTATAGTATACGGAAGACCCTAGGTCATCTCTAAGGGGGATTTGGTGGTTTATAGTGTGAATTAATAATAGAAAAGATCAAAATAAGGGGTGTTTTTGAAAACAGTTAGAAGAAAATGAATTGATTTATAGAGTTTAATAGTTCATAAATAAAGGTGGTGTTTTAATAATTATGATAGAAATTTTTTTTATTTCACTGTACACATTTCGAGTTCATTATTCTTATAGATTCATTCATATTTGAAGTAATTATTTTGTTTAAATTAATTGGAATCCTGATTAATTCCTAAGTTTTTATTTCAATGATTGAATAACCAAACCTTGAAATAACAGTAGTATTTACAAGTTCCAGCACATATGAGTGGAATAAAATCTTCCAAATCAGATTAAAATCTAAATAATTTCGGTAATAAAAGGCTTCTTTTGTTGTCCAATCAGAATAACCCAAGTCATGCACTCAAAACCTCACACTGATTGGTTATAAATTAAGGGTGTAGCATTCACATGCATCAAAACGAGCATTAAAATATTAAATCAAGTAATATGCATAGATTTCAATGTTTTAACAACAAAATTACTCCAAAAAAGCAGATAATATATGTAATGGGCCTCCCTTGACATTTTTGTAGCTTCCTCACAATGAACGCCCACTGTTTAGCCTGAAATTGAGAGGAGGAGGAAACTCAGGTGGATATCCTTATTCATTTGAGCTCTCCCTATGAGGATAGGGAGCTCCAAAAAATCCAAGGGGATGGAAGTAATCCTATGTAACTTTAATTTGTCAGCACATTCCACTCCTGTTTGAACTTCCAAATAAGGTTCTCCCGGTTCCTTTTTATAGCCAAAATGGGAAGTGGTTTTGGGAACCCAGTTTTGGTCATGCCACTTGTATCTTATTTTTCAGTTGGTAAATGGCATTATTTTGACATCAAAAAAACTAAAAAAATATTTCCCCACCTATTAAATATATTCATAGAAATTTTTGCATCATTTGGAGTCCTAAAACTCGAGATATGAATGAAACATAGCACAATATTTTTGACTCCATGCAGATTCGGTTTCTTGGATAGATCATTCCAAATGGGCCACCCGATGGAAGAATTAGGATTTGGATCCTTAATAAACATTTTATCCCATGAAGTTTTAGATATGTATAAAAAATATCAAACCAATTTTAGGCACTTATTTCTAGAAATGTGTAATATAGTGGATAGGTGTCCTTGGGATTCAATGCAATTTGGCCCATTTTCCTTCTAGATCATATTAGGCCCTCCAAATCACCTCCTCCTACAATAAAATTACTAAAAAAGTAGATTTTACCTTTTTTATAGTGATAAAAATTAATTTATTGAATCTTATGGGAATTTAAATTTGGAATTAAATTTGGAATTTCAAATACAAAACCAGTTTAAAATAGTGGTTTACGAGTAAAATAAAGCAGTGAATCGCTATGCCATCACACCCCCACACCTAATCATTTGTACTCCTGGGAAAATTCATATTTCCAAAATTATGTATGTAGATATTTAAAACTTAATAAATATTTAACATTCAATGAAAATTTAATTCCTGATAGAAATTTGATCAAAGAAAAAATCACACCGAGGAGTTATTCTCAGTGATCATGGAAAAGGACATCTCAAAAATTGTACCAGAATGAAATTACAAAAGATGAATGATACCAATAAAAGAAAATAATTTGAAAGTTAATCATGTCACTAATTATCCATGTGTGTGTGTGACAACCATTTAATTCTATTCTTTCCACTTTCTATTGAGTAAATATAAGTTATTTGAAAAAAAAATCTACTTACATGATCCTTTCCACCGAACCTTACCTACATCCTTAGTAATCAAATTTCAAGACCCACTCACTTATGCATTCCCAAAATTCAAACCATAATATCTCGACCTAGATATACCCATATGTTGTACATTTCATCACTCCCCTCAATGTTTATTTGTTTTTTTAGGGAAAACAATAGTCGGATAATAGGTACACATGCATAGGTAAATTTGGTATAATAATGAAATATATCAGATAAAGAACGAATGTATGGAAAAATAATTTTTTAAGGTAGATAAAAATTAACCTAACTTATACTTACCTTCTGTTAAGTAATAAATTTTCACACTTCATGTGTCGGTACAAAGATGTGTGGAGAGATTAAGTGAAAAAATTCCCTTAAACTATTCACATAAAAGGTACCATTCTTATCAAAGGTTTAAAATGATACAACCATTTATATCATTGACAAAAAAAATCAAGATAAAGTAACACCACATTATTGAATTCTTGATTAAATGAAAATTTTATCGGAATTGTTTTTGAATTTTAAAATAATATTAAATAGAGATATTCTTCATGAATTTTCAATAATTTCAATAATTAAGAGGGAATAATTTTCCATGATAAATTGGACATCAAAAATTAACATTATGGCACAAAAGTGAGGTCGGGGAGGGGGATAAAGTGACAATACAATCCAGAAAGCTAAAAATAGAAAAAAAAAAGATGATGAAAATTCCTAACTAACCCAAGATTATACTCATCCCCCACACCTAGAGTGTGTAGTTTCCTCATTATAATAAAAGAGAATTTGGGAAGGAAGGATAACACCCGGTTGGTGTCATTGGTAGGTTGATTCTTAAACTTGGAGTTCCTTTTTTGGGAAATCCAAAAGGGCTTCATGGAAGTGCTTAAGCAGCTGCCCATTGATAGCGAAGGTTTGCTTCATGTCTTCTTTTTGTACCTGAACAACACCAAATGGATAGACATTAGTAACAATGTGGGGTCCAAACAAATAGGAATGAAGCTTACCTATATGAAAGTTCATACTTGCATTTTAATGAAAGACCATCTATGCAATGTGGAACTGATGATGAAGGATTAGGTGGTCATGGGTAGACTTGGTTCTCTCCTTATAAATCTGGTAGTCCTTATATTAATTTCTACGCATTTCTTCCAACACCTATATCTACAACTTCATTTGATCACCTGCACCAAAAAATAATACAATTGAATTTTTTAATATCTCAGTAGGCCCAGTGCCCTATATCAATTGGGAGGTGACAACTCTTTCCAAACACTAGCTGATATGGTGACATGCTTATAAGAGTTTTTAAATCAGTACGGTAAACCCATAATTAATCATTGAGTCTATGACTCTAATATTTTCTATTGGGTTGAACCATTTTTTGAAGAATCTGTTTTACCTCTCTATTCAATACCTCAGCTTCACCATTTTTCTTTGGGTAATAACAGTAGACACTCAATGCCTAACCCCATACTGATGCATAAGTTATTGCATTGTGCGGTTGCAGAAATGAGAACCCTAGTCACTGATTATGAACCTAGGTAATCCAAACCTACATAAAATTTGTGTTCTAAAAAATTCCAAAACTATCTCAGAATCATATGTCTTTATAGCATGCGTTTCTACCCATTTTTATACATAATCCACCGCTAGAATAATATATAATCTCCCCAATAAATTGGGGAATGGTCCCATAAATTCAACACACAAAACATAAAAAAATTTCATGGAAGAGAATGGGTTGTTGTTGAATTTCATTAATTTTAGAGACATTTCCCATTCTTTTACAATGAGGACAATGTTTACATAAATCATGGGAATCTCGAAATAATTTTTTCCAAAAGAGACCAGAATCAAGGACCTTACAAGCAGACTGTTGGGGACCAAAGTGGCCCCCACAAGTAAGTGTGTGAAAGAACCAAAGGATGGAATAAAACTCACTATCAGGAATACAACACCTAAGGAATTCATCACTACAAGTGTGCCAAATGTAGGGTTCATACCAAATGTACCAACGAGACTCATGTTTTAGACAACTGGATTGGTTTTTGTTGAGATTAGTAGGAATACAAGATGAAAACAAATAATTGATAATTTAGGCATACCAAGGAATATAATCTTTCACTCAGTACAATTTATCATCAGGAAACATGTCATTTATAGGAATACAAGGGGATGATTCAATGTCCATGGATTGGTGGATCCTACTGATATGGTCATCCACCACATTATCTGATCCTTTTTTATCCCTAATTTCTATATTTAATTCTTGAAGGAGGAGAATCCAGTTAATGATATGTGGTTTGGAATCAAGTTTATTAAGAAGATACCATAGGGTTCCATAGTTTAAGAACACAATAACATTGGACCCTAAAAGTTAAGACCAAAATTTATCCAATGCAAGCAAAATGGAAAGGAATTATTTTTCTGTTCTGGTATCTTTTTTTTTGTGAGGGTCCAATGTGTATGAGGAATAGGAAATGTCATGTGGATATCGATCAAATCATTATGATAAAAAATCCCCAACTGCATAGTTAAAGGTGTCACACATGAACTCAAATGGTAAATCCCACTGAGGTGTTTGGATTACTGGGGGTGATGTGAGACTCCATTTAAATTTATTAAAATCATCTTCATAATAATTCTCAAAAAAAATTCTCTTTCTTTTTGGAGCAATCGGGAGAGGGGGAGTGCAATATTACTAATGTCATGAATGAAATGACAGTAAAATCCAGTATGTCCTAGGAAAGACTGCACATATTGTACATTTTTTTGGGAATGGTAAGGAAGAAATGACATCCATTTTTGATTTATCAACTTCAACATAATACCTATAAATGAAATGTCCCAAAACTATACCTTTTCGTGCAATGAAATGGAATTTCTCATAATCTAATATGATATTATTTTCAATACAGTGACGTAGGATAGAACCTAAAATACTCAAACATTCATCAAAGGAGTATCCATAAACAATGAAATAATCCATGAATACTTCTGTGAAATTCTCCAAGTAATCTGAAAAAATACTAACCATGCATTGCTAGAAAGTACCCAAAGAATTGCATAGGCCAAATGAAATCCTCTTATATGAAAATGTGCCAAAGGGGAAAGTAAATGTTGTATTATTCTTATCCTCAGGGGAAATATGGATCTGAAAGTATCTATAATAGCCATCAGGAAAACAGTAATGGGACTTCCCTGGTAGCCTCTAGCATCTAGTCAATGAATGGTAATGGGAAATGGTCCTTCTATGTGTATTGGTTTAGTAAGTGATATTCTATAAATACACACCAACTATTCTAGATGCAAGTTGGAACCAATTCATTATTTTCATTTTTAATTACTGTTAGACCAGTTTTTTTAAGAACCACTTGAACTGGACTAACCCATTGGCTATCAAAGATGGGGTAAATGATTATACTAGCCAGTAATTTTGTTACCTCATTTTTAACAACATCTATTATGTTTTGTTTTAGTCGACATTGTGACTGCCTCACTAGTTTAGCATCATCATTAAATAATATATGATGTGTAAAAATTTATGAAATAATTCCAATAATGTCAACAGGTGTCCATCCCAAAGATTTCTTACACTCCCTCAAAAGATCAAAAATTCACAATTCATGCTCTAAAGGGATTTAACTAAAAATTATGATAGGAAGATTCTTTCCATTATTAAAATATGAATATTTTAAATATTGAGGTAGTTTTTTTAGTTCCAACTCAAGGGATTTTGGATTTAAGGGAGTTTGTGTGAAAGTGATAGGTCACTAATCTCTTCTAACTACTTAATGGTATCGTTATTAGATGAATAATTGTCTTTCAAAAACATATAAATATCATTGATGATCATGTGATCCTCAGTGTTCAAGAAATCATTGATTAACAAGAATGCATGACATTTTTTTAGATTGGTACAACATTCTAGGCATGATTTGTTTTCAAACATTTCAATCGATGAAGAAAACTAATAAAGGGGATCAGTGGAATTAAAATAAGTTTGTTTAGGGTAAGGGGGTATACCAATTGAATTAATAGAGAGAGAGTAATGTTCCTATGAGGGGTGGTTCATGGAATCAAGGATATTGAAGTGGAAAATGTTACCAACAAAATCCATAGATAATGTATCATTATAGAAATTAATTATGGTTTTAGAGGTTTTTAGGAAATGTCTCCCCAATATAATTGGGGAATTTCTATTCATCCTATCAAATTTCATTTTAATCACATAAAAATCAATAGGAAAAAAATTAACCCTCACAAGAACATCCTCTAACACCCTAGATGGGTGTGCAGTACTCTGGTTTTCAATTTGAACATCAATTTCTATGGGCTTTAATTCCCCGACCTGCAATGAAGAGTAAATAGAGTGAGTCATCACATTTATTGAGGCACATAAATCAAGCATAGCATTTCAAAAGGAATACTCTTCTATGGTGCATGAAATTGAGAATGTTCAAGTATTGTTGTATTTGGTGGGAAGTGAAGGCTCTATCAATGCTGATACATTCCTCCCCAATCTCACCTTCTCATCGCCTCGAAGTCACCTTCAGTGTGTACACGTCTCCTTCAGAAACATGGCGTATCTTGGAATTTTCTTCACAACATCAATCAAAGGAATGTTAACTTGTAATTTTTTGAAAGTTTCTAATATTTCCATATCAAGTTCAGTTTACTTTTGTTTTCTAGGTTGGGTGTCCATTTTGGGGAAATTGGAGTGGAATGGTTGGTCTAGGAACCTCATCAATATACACACTCTTTCCTTTATCAAGGCTTCTCTCAAGACAAGGTTTTACCTTATTTGGACCATTTATAATGGTTGGGAAGGTGGTTTCTTTAGGAGGGGATGACTCTATTGAAGGGGAAATTTGTATTTTAAGGTGAGTTCCACTCCTAAGGGTGATGTAACTAACAATTCCCTTATACATAGGGTTAAATATTGGTTAAGAGGGTAGTTTACTCGACCCATGACTTTGAATTTCCCCCCACAGAGTTAGCGAGTTGGCCTAACTAGTATTTTAGGTATTGTATGGATTCTTTGGTGGTTTTTTGGAATTAGAGGTTGTTGGAAGCCATTTATTTGATCATGTTTTCTAGGATCGGCTCGAGTTTTGGATGGGGTTGTTAGAAAGGCCTTTGGGGTTGAGGATTTCTAGGTGGTGGTGGATGGAAACTGTACCCTGGTTGGTTCCATGGTTATTAAGGTTGGTTTGAATACCCCTCTACCTATAAGTTTGGTTTTTCTTCACCCAGGGTTGGATAGATAGTATGAATATTTCCTAAAGCGTTGGTTATAGGGGAGGCCTAGAAATATTCTCTCAAAAATCTCATAAGTTTCTCCAAATTGGGGGAATTGGTCAAAGTATTGGGTATAAGAATAACATATTCCATAGTGTATGGGAGAATAAAATTGGTATTTACCTTTGGAAAGAGATATTTGTCGAAGAAGGGTACTTATGTCTTTGAACTTCATGTCCACCTTCTTCTCGAGTTAATTACTTTTCCCCTCATGGACATCCCTAATGGGTACAATATACCTTGAAACGAATTGTTTAGTGTTATTTTCCATGTTCTCAATTAGGGTTCTTGCAGAAATTGGGGTCTTATAAACTAGTGTACCACATACAGCGGCATCAATCATGTTTTGATTAATAAGAATCAAACCTTCATAAAAATATTGTATTAAAAGTTGATCGCTTATTTGGTGGTGTGGAAAGCTTGAACATAACCTCCTAAATATCTCTCAATATTCATGAAGTATTTCCCCTTGTGATTATATTATCCCAAAAATTTCTTCCCTAATAGTTGTAGTTCTAGAGTCTAGGAATTATTATTCAAGAAAAAAGAATTCATGTTTGTCCATTCTCTAATTGGTGAATTAACATTGTAAGGCCAATATTTTTCTGGATTTTATAATGAGAAAGGGAATGCCATAACATTTACTTTTTCCTCATCCACATTAGTAGGTTTTAAGTTTGAACACACTATGTGAAATTATTTTAAATTATTATGTGGGTCTTCTCTAGTGAGTCCATATAATCTTGGTAATGAGTGAATTAGATCGGATTTTAGTTCAAAACTGGGTGGCTCGCCTTGTAATTGAATGTGTGTGGGTTGGATATCAACATCAAGTGAGGTTAGTTATTTTAGTTTTCAATTTTTTTCATCCATGTTATAAAATTTATTTTAAGTTTTAATGTGGGTTCAAGAAGAAGAAAAAGGATTGAGAAGAGTTTCAATGTTTTGGGTGTCCTCCGTCAAAGGATCATTCTGTGCTTCTTTGCATTGATGACACAAGATCCTATCTTGCTCATGTTCAAATGGAATATGGTACATTTATGAATATTTCATCATTCACATGACCTAAAAATGTATTATTTTATTAATAAACTTAAAAAATACTTAAGGAAAGAACAAAATAAATAGTTACAAAATTAATAATATTTTTATAAAAAATACACACTAAAAACAAAAGTGATCCCCGGTAACGGTGCAAAAATTTGGACTCTTAGTTATGACATGTAAAATTGATTATTTTTTCAGGTTATTTTATATTAAATTGAAGACCCTAGGTCGTCTCTCAAGTAGTGTTGGTGTTTTATACTATAAATTCTTAATAAAAATTATCAAAAGAGGGGGTGGTTTTGAAAACAGTTTTAAGAAAATGAATTGATTTAAAAAATTTAATAGTTGATAAATAAAGGTGGTGTTTTAAGAATTATTAGATAAAGGGGTTGTTTTGATTTTACTACACACATTTCAAGTTCATTTTTTTAGAGATTAATTTAGGTTTAAAGTAATTCTTTGGTTGAAATTAATTGTAATACCAATTAATTCCTATGTTTTTATTTCAATTCTTGAAGAACCAAACCTTGACATAAAAATAATATTGACAAGGTCCAGAAATTATGCATGTAATAATAGATTAAAAATAAGATTTAAATCTTAATAAGTTGGGTAATAAAAGGCATTTTGTGTTGTCCAATCGGATAAACACAAGCCACGCACTCAAAACCTCACACCAATCAATTAGAAATTAAGAGCATAACATTCACATGAATCAAAACAAGCATTAAAATATGAAATCATGTAATATACAAGGAAATAAATGTTTTAACACCAAAATTACTCCAAAACAGTATCTAATATATGAAATGTAACTCCCTTGATAGTTTTGTAGCTACCTCACAATGAACACTGGCCTTTTAGCCCGATATTGAGAGGAGGAAGTAGCTCGGGTGGATCTCCTTCTTAATTTTATCTCTCCTTATAAGGATGGGGAGATCTAGAACCTCAAAGGGTATAGAAGAAATCCCATATAACTTAAATCTAGCATCACTTACCTCTCCTGTTCTGACTTCTAAATGAGGTTCCCATGGTGCCTTTTTATATCCAAAATTGTAAGTGGTTTTGGGCACCTGGTTTTGGTCATGCCACTTTTATCTCAGTTTTCTATTGGTAAATGGAATTATATAAACTTGGAAAAAAAATAAAAACATATTTAACAACCTCTTTAATATCTCCACCGAATGTTTTGAATCATTTGGAGGCCTACATATTGAGATATAGATGAAACACAACATGCTATTTTTGACTCCATACAGATTTGGTGGCTTGGGCAGTTCAGTCTGGATGGTCCACTATATAGAAGAATTGAAATTAAGTTCCTTAATAAAAGTTGTATCGCATAATGTTTTAGATCATTTTAAAAAATTTCAGACCAATTTGAGAAACAAATTTGTTTCATTGTGTAAAACAGTGGACATGTGTCCTTGGGATTCAATACAGTTTGGCCCATTTTCCTTCTGGATCATATTCATCCCTCCAAATCACCTCGTCCTACAATAAAATCCCCCAAACAAGTATAATGTAACTTTTTTATAGTGATAAAAATTAAATTATTAAATTATATTGGAATTTAAATTTTTTGTTAAATTTTTAATTTCAAATACAAAACCAATTTAAAACAGTGGTATAAGAGTGAAATAAATCAGTGAATCGAGGTGTGATCACTCACCAATATATTTGTTCCTTTTTTCCTTGGTCTATTAGGAGGATTATGTTTTGGAGTTAGTTTATTATGGGGATAATATATCCAATAATGGAAATTGAATCTTTATGACATGGGTAAATTATGGTCTAATTGATCTCCTTCATATCATATTTTATGGATGGTAAAAATAATCTTCAGTGTGTGATGTAGAGGATTCTCTCATCCTATTTGGGATCATATAGGGATATGGATAAGTTAGACAATGAAACAGCATGGTAATTTTTTCAATGAGGGTAATTATTTAGCATTTGTTCATAATTTAATTCTACTCTCAATCCCTTCATATATCTGATGAGAGATTTTAACTATTTCTTCATGATAAAATATTCACCATTGATATGGTTGATCACTAAATTTGAATCACCCTTAACAATTAGATGAGCCATATGTAGTTTCTAGGATAGATTCAATCCAAGAGTTAGGGCTTGGTATTCCTCCTCATTATTGTTGAAACCTTATGATTTTATGAAGTAATAAGTAATTATTTCCTTAGCTAGGAAAAAAAAGACAATTCCTAGACTGAACAAGTTATACATTTTTCATTCCATAATTTTCCTAGTTATATTTTGAGAGGATCCATAAAAATACATCTCACATGTTCAAGGAGTGTCATTAGTATAGATAGACTCTTCATCTAGGAGCTCAATGTTTACGAGTGTGATTTCTAGGGTAGGATACACTGTGATGAAAAATGATAGTGTTTTCCATTTTATTTAATTTAGTAATACTAATTGGATGTCTTATTATTATAGGATAACCAATCATCAGACCAGATGATTGGTCAAAATAGAGTGTTTGAGGATGTACATGAGAGGGTCCATATGGGAGACTAAGTGGAATTTTTTATGCTTTAAGTAGTGTCTTTTATTTTTTACCAAAAATATAAGAATGAGTAATTTCTTGTCGATATTAGAATATCAAGTCTCAGTGTGTGATATTTTTGAACTAAAATAGTAGAGATTATTTTATTTCTTTGTGTCATTTTTCTTTGTGAGAAGAGAATTGAGATATCACTTTATAGAAGCCACATATAGGATGAGTGGATTATCATCCATCAGTTGCATTAATACTGGTGTGTGTAGTATATATTTCTTGATTTTCTTAAAGGATTCCTGAAAATATTCTTCCCACTAATAGAAGACTCCCTTATTCATTAACATCATTAATGATAGGAATTTTCTGAACGTATTGGATATAAAATGCCTAATATATGAAAATAATCTTGGGATCCCTATCAATGCATTAAGTTTTTGAGGATTTGATATTTCTAGGATCATACAAGTATTCTAAAAATTAACATCAATTTCATGGTGGTGTACCATGAAGCCTAAGAATTTACATGATTTTACCTAAAAAGTAGACTTCATAGGGTTTTTTTTAAGTTGTGATTCTATACATTTTTATGATTGTTTAAAGGTTAGATAGAAGGCCCTAGTGTTTTCAGGACTTAACCACCATGTCATCGACATATAACTCTTTGATTCTTCCCAGAAATTTTTTGATGATGTGATTTATATATCATGTTAGTATGTGGAGCAAGAATTTTTGAAACAAAAGTCAATAACCTGATAGTAGAATATCCTATGGGGTTCCCTAAAAGCAGATTATTACTCATCTTAAGGGGTAATCTTGATTTTTTTATACCCTGTGTACCCATATATAAAGTAAATGTCTTAGAAACCTATTTTTGCATCAATTAAGAGTTCCATGATCATAATTTTGAAAATTTCCTTTGGAAGAGGTAGACTGATATCTCTAAAATCAAGTAAAACCTTGATTTATCAATTTATTTTCTTAACAGGGGTGGTGTTGGTTATCACTTTAAAATAGTTCACCTATCAAATAAATTTTTATTTGATAATATTGTCATATTCAGACTCTTCCTAGAAAGAAAATGAGGTTTTAATTCTCCCAGATACCTATTTGAAACCTTGATGGTCATCTGGTAGGCCTAAGTTACGAGTAACCACACTGGGATCCAACTTAGTAATTTCTATATAATTCCAAGAAAACACATGAAGGTACTCCATAAAAAATAATATATATACCTCTTGTTCTTTCAATGTCCTGACAGCACTGATAAATGTTTTTTTGGCCCTATTCTATTCTTATATTTACCTTCTTGAGTTCATTGATGGTGGTCGAGATTACATCCTAAAATTTAGTTCATGAGTACCTTTATCCTTGTTGGAGGATAATAAGATTCTAAGAAAAGCATTGAAGTTCCAAATTATAAAGGGAATATTATATGAATTCTCAATTTCTACCAATGTTACATAATAGTTTTATGATCTAGATGGGGTTTTGATCTGACTATATTTTAAAGGGATCAATTCATTTGGTAGTCCCATTATTTCATGGTCATGGGATAGTTAAGTTTTCATTTTGTTAATGCCTGCTGGAGCTTGATATGACACCTTTATCAGGATTATAGTCATCACAAATTCATTATTACGAAAGCTCTAGGGAATATAGAGGGTGGTTCCTAAGATATTGGGTGTGTTAACCCACATGTCTCCCTCCATGATTTGTTACTTTACTTCCCTCTTCTAGAAACCCACCACATCATACTAGGATTGAAAAGATTCAAAAGTTGAACCATATCTACAACACATGACAACCCTCTCAATGATGTGGTATTTCAAGAATTTGAGGAATGTCAACAACACTTCCATGTGGCTATAAATCCAAGGTCTATCAAGTAGAACATTATATCTTGTGTCCTGTTAGATGACCATGAACTCATCATTAGACACCAGGTATTTGAATTGGGACTTGAGATTGATCTTCATGAGTGGATTCTATTTTCTCTTATCATAACCTTGAATGGTCAGCCTCATGGGATATAAAATAATCCTCGCAATATCCTAAATGTTGAAGATTTCATACCAGGATGAGATTAATCCCAAAACTATTGTAAACCAGACCCTATCGAATATCCACATTGTTGAGGTTACCAAAAATGAACAGGGTTATGTCCTTGAATGGAATCTTATTGGTATTTCCCAATAAATAATACAGTTTCATGAAATTTTTTTGTAAGGATATGATGAGAACCTCCCTAATCTCTTTTTAGATAAGAAGAGTGTCTAGGATTGATATCTTTGCCAGGATATCCACTAGATGCTCAAAATTCCCTACTCTTACACCAAATTTATGTGTTTCCCAATATGAGTTTTCTCTTTAGCATGTGGATTAAGGGGTAAATTGGTTTAGGTGGATGGATATTTCACCTGAATAAAATTTAATGGGATTCATATTGCTAACGGAGTATACTGAGCTAGTCAGTTGACTCATCTGTGATGATCAGATAGTTGCACACCCTCCATCCAATCATCCAAAAATATTTGATTTTAATGACTCTTGAAATACTCATGGGTGTCTCAATACTTCTACTAGGATCATTTAAGTTCATTCCCATGGTTCTTTACCACATATATAGATTTTGAAGGGATGTGTTTGGGATATTCGGATTGACCATGACAACATTTTCCCCTATTTCCTCAACCTCTATGGACTTTTCCACCATCTCCCTAATAAGGTATGGGAAACTTAGGTTCATATATATATCCATAATTAGATAAGGGTTTTTCTATGTGCATATTGTTAACAGTATTGAATGAAAGATCTTTATCTAGTGAGGGTTTCATTTGGTGGGGTGGTGTCCATGCTCTGGATGATGAGGGAAATAAAACTACAAGATTTGGGTTCAGTTTGGGAGTCTGATGAGACTCTTATTCCAATTAACTATTCTTATTTTCATAATTGTGACATCCTAAAAAGGATGAGTCTTATAACATCCCTTTTTATGATACATTAGGTGTTTTATCCATGATTGGTTAATGAAATTATGATATAAGGAAAGAATGAGACTGATCGATTGTCTTTTAGTCCATCTAGACATTGAACTTTTCTTCATTCCTGGTAGATTCTTCTAATATACCACTTTATTCTTTTGATTTGGTGGTGGAAACATGGTTCACCTATGTTGGAGAATTTCCTAGTATGTTATATCCAAAATCAACCATACAATAGAGGATGTCCTTGAAAATTATACACTCTTGTATAGTGTGTCCAAGCATCCTATAATAAGAAAAATAGTCATGATGGTTACTAAGGCTAACCTCTACATTTTTTATTAGGAATAGACATCTTGAGAATGTTGTTCTCCATATTTTTTAGAAAATAACTCGTAAACTATTCATTTTTTAATAAATAAGTCATTTTTCCATTTCTGAAATCAAGTGAGGCCTTGTTCTCTTTTTTCCTATGAGGAGGGTAGTTTTTCTATTAGTTCCCTTGTCAAACATTTTCATTTATAATGTGGGTATGGGATTGGACTTTCCCTTGGTTCACTGAATGATGTCCTATATATGTTGTAGAATCTCTATAGACTCCCAAAACTTACCTATATATTTTAATGGGATTAGTAGTGTCTTTAATTCAGCTTAGATATTTTCTATACATAATTCCAATAACTTATCATGTGAGAGTGGTATTGTAAGTGATTACTTCAATATTTTTCATGTAGAAATAAATTTGGAGGCCCTTTAATTTTCTTATTGTTTTTAGTTCATGAGCTCAACAATTATTGTATTCTATAGAATATATCTAAATTTAAAGAGGATTTGATGAATTTGGTTTTCTCATTCTATGATGGGCCTTGATGGTAGGCTCCTTTACTTGATAAAGGATAGACCCACCAGATTTTATAAAAAGAACCTCAGTTTAACCACCTATTTCTAGTATCATGGGCCCATCATGGATCTACATTGTTAAATAAAGTGCAAGAGATACAGCTTCAGATCCCCTATCTATTGAAGGATAAGGAAACCTGATTCCCAAAATTGGGTGGTGTCAAAGTGGAATCCATCCATTTGAGATATTGATTTCTTTAAGGTTGCATGAGGGTGTTTTACCCTTCCATGACTCTCATTCGAGTGGTGAGGGACTTGATGGTGTTAAGAATTTCATCAGGTATCACTATTTGAACTACCTTTTAAGCATGAGCAATGGGAAAATCTTGATGTTTTATCCCTACATTCATTGGATCCTTATTTCCAGTTAGTTTTGGGATTGGATGAATATCCTAATAATGTGGAGTTTCTTTCCATAATGGTGGAAAATCTTAGTATTTCTCAATTCTCATGTTTAGATAGATAGGATTTCTAAATCTAGTACCAAAATGAATCAAATTACACTTTTCTAAGAAAATTAACCCACTTTTAATGTGTGGGAGGGGAAATATTTTCTTCTACTTGTAAGTTATACCCAATGGGAATATTTTTCCTAAGTAGTTAATCATTGATTCATTTGAGGTTATATATCTTATCCTCATAATGTGCTAGTTTTTCTTCTATATAGGTGATTTGGTCTTTATCAGTGGATAATAGGATGTATCCATGCCTTTCCCTTTATCCCTAGTGGAATAACATTTAGGGGTGGAATTTCAAGATCCCCTCCCTCTAAATATACCACTCTAAGGTGAGAGAGATAATTATCCCCGAGTCCCACCTCCAATAGGCCATGGGTTGATGTCTAGCACCAAGGGTATAAAAATATCAAGAAATGGGAGGCATTTCCCAATATAACAATATAGGGTGATGAGTAAAGATGAATCATCCATAAAAAACTCCATGTAATAATATAAAAGAAACAAAAACCATCCACAAATTCTTGTATAAATAAAACTGATGCTGATAAAAGTATCTAAATTAAATACCTAAAATCAAATATAAGGAAGTGACACAAAAGTTATCCAAGGTCTGATCTAGTAATGTTCAGCATGGTCTACGTAAACCTTCTAGAAACATAAAATAGTTTTTATACATAGGTTGGCTATACAATTATACTCGATAGGAAAACCAAAGTATCTTTTTAACATGTGAAAGAAGCATACTAATAAACCCATGAGAAAATGTTAAAACCAACAGCACCTAAATAGGTAAACTATCCATCCTAACCTCACCAAGGCATGCTCAAAAAATAACTCAAGCCACGTAATATAATATAACATGAATCACATATATAAAGGTTACCTCGCACTTCTTTCCCACTAGTATTCCACTTACACACCCTAATGTCTCACATACTTGCACTTCCATATCATCTGAATACGACACTGCCCCACAAGCATGACCACATCATATCATGCTCGTAGACACATAGGCTCGCCACCCCACAAGCATGGCCACATCACATGTCGCTCGAAAACACATGGGCCACAACACATCCACAACCATATCCATAGTAAGAGGGTATCATGAACATAAAGGACATCAACCACATACCCCCCTCCAACCATGAACAACCCCCACCATAAGCTACCTCATCCCATCTCATCCCACCTAAATACACCTAAGCTACATTACATATCACTCAAATACACCTGGTCTCTCTTCTCCATAGCCACGGCCACATCAAATCTCACCCGAAGACACTTGGGATATCACAACCACCACCTAGTACACTATCAGACCTTAATCCTTCATAACCTATGAAATACCTAACTTTCCTAGAAGATTGGGATGAAAAGAGTGGGTACCCATCCATCTATCCTCATCACCATATGTCAGGAGAAACACCACTCATATAAATATGAGTGTCGAAATATAGTGCTCAATGGGGGTGGGTTTTGTATAGAAATCACATGGAATATACAAGTAAATACATACAGTCATGCACAATCCCAACTAATAGACTCACAACCAATAAGTTGTCCACCTCAAAACATTGTCACTTTTGTTGAAACCACTAAATTCATAACACCACACAATACACAATCCACATTTCACATTTCCAACCAAACCTGTTATCCATACCATTAATTTCATTATTAAGAACCAAATAGATTTAATATCACAACTCATCATTTATTTATTCATTATCCATTTTCATCCCATTATCCAAACCAAACCCCTGCCATTTCAATAATTATTAAAAAATTATTCAATCACTACTCAGGAATCTAGAACAACACAACCACTAATAATAAAAAACTCATCATACACATCATACCATAATCTCACCATCACAAAGTCATAGAAAAAAACTATAAATTTTCACCCCAAAATCATGTCCAATGAACCACCACCTAGTCTCTCCAAAATCATGATCAAACAACCACCACCTCACTACCCCAAAGCATGAAAAAACAACCACCACCTCACTACTGTAAAAGCAAGGCCAAACAACCATCACCTTGACACCCAAAAATCACATCCAAATAACCACCACTTCACCACCCCAAAAGAATGTACAAACAACAATCACCTCACTACCCCAAAAGAGCCTCCAAAAAACCATCACCTTTGCACCCCAAAATCATGGCTAAAAATCACCACCTCACCACCCTAAAAGCACAACCAAACAACCATCAACTCACTGCCTCAAAATCTTGTACACATCTAACCCATCATTTCCACATCACATTGCACACACACATTGATACCCCACAGCATGGACACACATCAGAACATATCAAGACCATTTTACATATTTAACATATAGGGTTTAATAACATTTTACTTTATTTTAGGGGTGTTATCACACAAGACATAATAATAGGGTAACAATTTCATTATAAAAATATAATTAGTTATCCCATTTTTATTTTAGGTTGATATCAAAAAAACTAAAAATATAAATTTTAGTCACAACACATATCATCAAGCGTAAAAAAATCTGACAAAGGCTGCAATTTTCAATGGGGTATCAAACCAGTAAAACCACAATATCACAATCATATCAAAGCTGTAAAATCATGAGAATAATTCTACTTTTTTCCATTAAATTTCAGTAAACCAATTATTTATCTTTAATTAATCTAGCATGACCATAACCCATAGATAAAAAAGTTATCCCCACCTGCATGATACACAATAAAGAGAAATGATGGATTTCCTACCTCAGTAAATCTTTATCAATTAATTGTGAACCACATGGCGAAGAAGAACACCCACAAACTATAAACACACTAAAAACCCATATATTAACATAAAATATACACAAATATAATCAAAACATAGCCCAACCCATAGACCAAAAAAAATAGCACCACCAAAGTGGTCTCCTAAAAGAAGAACAGGAGAAGACCACAAATAAGGGAGAAGAACTTATCACCAATCCCCAATGGGAATACACTAGATCTAAATAATTGAACAAGGGATAAGAGATATTGAAGGTCTTCTCAAGGTGCCTAGGGTTTATCTAGAATGAGAGGAAAGGATCTCCAATTTAATGAATGAAATTGACTATGTAAAAGGAACTTAAACACTGGAATCCTATCAGTTTCACATTGTGTAATATTTACGTGGCGTGTAAATAACGGGTTTCTCAAAAATTTCCACTTTCACTGAAAAATTATCACATTGGAATTTATTTAATACACATCGTGAATTACACTTACAAGACATGTAATCCATCTCATGAGTTCCCCATAATCTGCATACAAGTCTTAAACCACCTTTACGTGTCATGAATTCTACTTAAACGATGTGACGTTTCTGAATCAGATCTTCTGCAGCTCCAGCCTCCACCGAAAACTCTCATAACCTCCTTAATCCTTCTCAAAAACACCAAGAACACCCAAAACTAGCAAAGTAATGGGTTAGGAAGGCATGTTCCATTACATCAGATACATGTCAAATAATTCCTGCCCTCAAGAATCCAAAACCAAGCCAATAAAACATCCACATCACCAAACCAACCAACAAATGCCAGCAACCAAACCTTGAGATACCTCTAAATGATCTCATCATACCTCAAATGCCACCACCAACAAAACATTACAAACCAAATAGCCAAAAAAATCTCACACAACCTCATCACCATACACATCCACATCACCATAACCATCGAACCTCCATATAGACCAACCAACAAATGTAGAAACTAATGATCCACATCATCCTGAACACCCGAATCAAGGAATTCCATCCTCCATATTAGGATACTATCCTCTCTGGGTGGAACTAACTCTCACACACATTCTTAATTGCATCACAGTTAATTTGAATCAATTAGGAATCAGATCATCACCTATTCTTGTAGTAGGACTTTCTCACATGTCATACATCAAGGGAAATAACACATCTCATAAAACAATAAGGTCTATAATTTCCCAAATAAAAGCATAGTTAAGACAAACTCAAAATAATTTTGGGTATTGGGCACACATATACATCTCTCACTCCTAGGTACTCTCCTCTAGGCCAACATTCCTCCACAACACATGAACCAAATGGATTGTACATCATCACAACACTTTCTATAAAATATCATGGATATCTACTAGCTAATCCATGAATTTCATGTTTTCCTTGATATCCAACTCTCCCTGGTCAATGAAATCGGAATCCTCGTGAAGATTCAGATGAACCTGAGAGACATGGAAGACATTTTGGATCATCTACAATCATGGTGGTGACACTAACCAATACACCACCTTGCCAACTCATCCCAACACCTAAAAAGGGACCAAAAAAACTGGGATAAATATTGCTCCCTCTTCCAAATCTTTGTTAACAACATCAAGGAGAAACCTTTAAGAACATTTTGTCACCGGACTTAAACTCCAAGGTCCTCCCCCTAAAATCGGCATTAGCCTGTTTCTGATCCTGCGCTTCTTTCCTATTTTCCCAAACTAACTAAACCTTTTATGTTTTTGTCTTCACCACATTGGGTCCAAGAACTGCTACCTTTCCAGCCTCTATCCAACAAAATTAATAATGAAATATTCTTTCATACAAAGCCTCAAATGAGGCCATACCAATGCATTAGTGATATCTATTTTTGTAAAAAAAAACTTTACCAAAGGCAAGTGTCATACCCAAGATCCACGTCCAAGACACATTCCCAAAACATATCATCTAGTATCTAGATGGTCTAATCCATATTCCCATCCTTATTAGGGTGTAAACTTGTGTTTAGTAATAACTAAGTTCTAAAATCATGATACAATCCCCTCCATACTCATAAGGTAAAACACACTTCTCAATCGGAGACAATGGACCTCAAAACTCTATGAAACTGCACCACCTCATCCACATACCTCATAGCCAAATTATCTTCTATTTCTAATTCCTTGATCGCTAAGAAGTGGGTCATTTTCTTTATCATATCCATGATCACCCGGATAGCATAAAAACCTCCATAATATCATGGTAACCCTGTGGTGAAATCCATTGATATGTCATCCCATTTACACATAAGAACATTCAAAGGCTACAAAAAAAATTAAAATAACAAGATGCTCAACCTTTACCAACTGAAAAACCAAACACTTCACCGCAAACTCCACCACTACTTGTTTCATCCAATACCATAAAAATTGCATCCTAAAACCATGTTATATCTTCTAAACTCCAATATGTATAACCAAAGGTGATATATTAAACACATGAAGGACTCCCTCAGACATAAATATAAAAAAAACCTCCCATGAAATAATATTCATTTTTGATCATCCTCCGACTATCCCTCTGGAGCATCACCAAGGAAAACATGATCACACATCACCTCTTCATATGTGTCTCCCTATTATGAATCAGAAAAGATTGAAACATCATCTAAAATAAATTACCTCTACCATAATCCACCCTTATATCTAAGTGAAAGACTTTCAACTCCTCTATTTCTCTCCAAGCATCCCCAAACTCCTAAACAACATCCTTCCTTGAAGTCCTGGTCAAATAATCAGCCACAACATTCCATTTTACTAAGGTGTAGTAGATATTAAAATTATAATCTTAAATAAACATCCTACACCTCTGCTACCACAAGTTAAGATAACACTGAGAAAATATATACCTCAAACTCTTGTGATCCATGAAGACCAAAAAGAGCTCTCCAATGAGGTAATTCCGCAAAAACATAAACACAAACACAACTGATGCTATCTCTTGATCATAGTGGAAATAGTTGTGATTATGGGTACATAAATGCCTAGATTCATAAGAAATAACTTACCTCTTCTATATCAACACACACCCCAATCCTAGATGGGAAGAGTCACAAAACACCTCAAACATCAAACCCTCATCAAGAAATTGAAGAACTGAATAACTAACATAATTACCCTTTAGGTAACTAAATGATGCCTAAAACTGATCATTCGACACAAAATACTAGTCCTTCCTAGTAAAAAATATAAATGGGGATTCAAATTAATATAAATTAAGCACAAATATATAATAATATTTTTTAGGACTAAGAAAACTATGAACTTATTACAAATTCTTGGCTACTACCCAATAAAAACCCACCTCTACTCTCAACGGGTCCACTAGCACACTATGTTGAGACACCACATTCCTTAAGAAATTCACCTCTTATGTCCAAAACATACATTTGGGGAAAATTTCCATAAATACCATGGTATCGAAGGACTTACAAAATAGATCTGAGATACTTATCATGCCCATACCTTGACCTTGAGTAGACCAATATATCATTTATAAACACAATGATGAATTGGTCTAGGAACTCATGGAACATGGAGTTCATAATACCCATGAACAGGGATGGAGTTTTCATAACATCGAATAGCATGGATAAAACTTGATGTGTCCATACCTGTATTTTGAGGTAGTCTTCAGAACAATTTCATCCCTCACCCTCAACTGGTGATATCCATACTATAGATTGATCTTGGAAAACCAACTCATCCCTGTCAATTTTTTTAAATGATCATATATCCTTAGAAGAGGGTAATGGTTATTAACATTCACATGATTCAACCTCTAGTAGTCTATACACAACCACAGACCATCGTATTCTTTCTTGGTGAACAACACTGGAGAACCCCATAGTGACACATTAGGCCAGATAAAACCCTTATACATCTGATCATAAATATGAAACCTTAACTCCCACAACTCAGAATGTGACATCAGATAAGGATCCATCAAAATTGGAGAATCACCAGGATGAAATTCTATCTCAGACTCAATATCACACAAAGGGGGAAGTGTCACATCCTCCTATGGGAAAACATCTAGGAACTCCCCGATGACCTTGGGGACCTCCATTTTAAACTCTGATCCTCAAGGAACCCTGTTAATTCCCCTATCATGGAAAACATCCTCACAAGTGCATCTGCTCGATCACCTCCACCTTCTTATAAACCTCCAGATACATTGGAAACTTAAAAGGTGTGATTGCATACTAGATAGAAGGATGAAGTGCCTTGTCAAGATGTCTTTTATTAGACTCTTCGTCTAGAAAATGATATATGCAAAGTGTAGATGATCCTTGAACTTTATTCCCAACTCCTACACTAACATACTCCCCTATTGAAGAGAAAGAAGCTACTACATCTTCACTACCTTCAAGCTAAATGAAAATAACTCTACCTGGAACTCTTTTTGAAAGTCAACCCATGAAACATATGCCTATTCCGCTCTCCTAAATACAACATCCACCACTAACATATAGTTCCCCGCATCTAAATAACTTCTAAAAAAACCTATTACTTTATCAATGCTAGGATCAAACTAAAATCAATCTCAATCTTCTACAGTCGGCTCTATGTCTCCGCATATGAAACACTGCCCTTATACTACCCCAAATCCTACCGCTAAAAATCATGCAATGGCCTCTTCCAGTCCTCATCCTCCTATGCTGGATCAACCCTACAGAAATCAACCAGATCAATATAATAAACGTCAACAACCTGATCTACATTCTAATGATAAACTGGAGCATGTCTTAAAGGAAAATAAGAATTTTTTTAGCCTATTAGAATTTAATTTCATTTAGATTCATCTTTATTCACATTATAAATTTTAACCTTCCCAAATAAACCTAATAAAACAATAACACAGGTCATCAAGATTCATGAACCTCTCATGGGTATCTACCCAAAAAATAGGTCTACCTCACTTGGTCATTAAATAAGCTCAAAATTTGTACACTGGATCACTGGGAGGGGCCTAAACCCCCATGTCCTAGCTAGTCTCCTTGGCCTATGTCATGAACTGTTCAACTAAAACTACTACCATACCAACCCTTGAAATCCTCAATGTTCCTAACTCTCAAATACATTATATCACTCAACCATCACATCTGATACCAGTCTATCATGACCCCTCCCTCCAAATATAACACAACGAGGGGAGATAATAACCCCTGAGTTGCTCCTCCAATAGGACCTAAGTTGGGGACTGGTACCAATGGTAAAACAAATCTCATTAAATGGGAGGCATTACCCTCTATAACAATATAATATTGGGAGATAAGATTAATCATCCAAAAAAACTCCATGGAATCATATAAAAGAAACTAAAACTATCCCAAAAATTTATGTATGAATATAACTAAAATAGATAAAAGTATCCAAAGTAAATACCCAAAAGTAAGTCTATAGAAGTGACATATCAGTTATCTAAGGTTTGAGCTAGTAATGTCTAACAAGGTCCATGTAATCCTCCTAGAAACATGAACATAGTCTATATATGTAGGGTGAGAATACATGTATACTCAGTAGGAAAAAGAAATTCTCTCATACACATGTGAAAGAATCCTACTATTGCACCTGTAAGAAAACAAAAAACCCAACATCACCTAAACAGGCCAACTATCCATCCCAACCTCACCAAGGAATTCTCACCAAATAACGCAATCCAAGTAATATAATATAAAATGAGTTGCATCGATAAAGGGAAGCCCACACCACTTTCTCGCTGGTATGCCGCTCTCATACCCCAACATCATATGTCCTAGAACTTGCATCTATTCCGAACACTACACTTCCCCTTAAGAATGGTCACATCACATCATTCCCACAGACACCTGAGAACACCACCCCACAAGTACGGCCACATCATGTCTCTGCCAAAAACACCTGGGCCAAAACACATACACAACTGTAACTAGAGTAATACGGTATCATAAACATGAATGACATCACCTTATTACCCCTCCTACCATGCATGAAACCCATTGTGAGATACCTCATCCCATATCATCCCATACGTAG
Organism: Viscum album; assembly: GCA_963277665.1. Classification (NCBI taxonomy): domain Eukaryota; kingdom Viridiplantae; phylum Streptophyta; class Magnoliopsida; order Santalales; family Viscaceae; genus Viscum; species Viscum album. Next base: position 403,419,515 of record OY728129.1, on the reverse strand, counting down.
ACACCTAGGTTATGCCACATCTTTCCTGAGGACACTTGGGACCACCACCCCACAAGCACGACCACACCACATCTCACCCAAAGACACTTGGGCTATCACAGCCACCATCTATTGAACTATCATACCTCTAGTCATCATAGCCTATGAAATATATACCTCTCCTAAAAGAGTGAGTGAGAAAGAGATGGTACCCATCTATCTGACCTCCTCACTAAATGTTGGGAAAACACCCATCATATAAATATTATTGTTGAAACTTATTACTCAACATGGGTGGGGTGCATATATAAATAACAAGGAATATAAAATTACATACATATAGTCACAAACAATTATAACCTATGTTTTCAAAACCAAAAATCTAAAAAATCACTACATCATCACTTTTACTGCCAAATCTAAATGCATAACACCACACAAGCCACAAGCCACGATCCAAGTTTCATATTTCCAACCAAACCCATTATCAATATTATTAATTTAATTATTAAGAATCAACCACATTTAATCACACATACTATCATGTATTTATTCATTATCTAATTCTATCCCATTATCCAAACCAAATCCCTACAATTTCAAACATTATTAAATAATTATTCCATCAATACCTGAGTATTTAGTGCAAAAACCCATGCATCATAAGAACCACATCATCCCTATTGTACCATCACCTCCCCACCCCCAAAATCACAACCAAACAACAACCACCTCACCTTCCCAAAAGCACAGTGAAACAACCACCACCTCGCCACCCCAAAAGTACGATCCAAACAACCACCTCCTCACCACCTAAAAAAGGAGGGAGAAATATGTAATGAACTATAATTTTATCAATGAAATTTCCCTTGTTATAATTATTATATATATTATAAAACACATACATCACATGGAGAACCTAGAAAACATTATTCTCATAAAATAATAATGAGATAAGTGGTATTTATATAAATTAAGGAACCAATATTGATGGAATGGTAACCTAACCATTTGAATAGAAATATGACCACTATGACTGGTAATCCGACCAATAGAATAGTTAACTCACCTATTAAAGTATAAATAAAATTTATGTATCTTATAAATTAAAATATGATTTAAAAGATGAAATATTAAGTGTTGGTATTTTTATAAAATGTAAATGTTTATTTAAAATTTTATATTTAATATAATGGTTTAAAATAAAATTTACTTTAATAAATTAAATTTATAAAAATTTTTTTCTTATGATTATAAGATAATTTTATGAGACCTTAATTAATTTTTCGAAGTGTCATAAAATCACTTATAATATTAAAATTAGTATTTCTAAAATAAATGATGATTTTAATTAAAAATTATATTTCTCAAATTTAGAAGATTATTTTTTTAAAAAAAATGGAGCCCATTTTTTAAATCCATACATTGAAAAATGGTTACGGTGAATTTTTGGGATTTTTCTAAAATAGTTAAAAAAAATTGAATAGTGAAGTATGGTAATATATGATATTTAAAATTTTAATCCAAATACATGAATATTTTAGTCATAAATGATGTAAGAACCCATTAGTTAAAACACAAATGTATTATTTACTATATTAATTCACATAAATCAATGCTATTTATAGTCTTTATCCAAAATAATAAACAAATGAATAAAATAATTAAAAACTCCCCTCTCCTCCCCCTATAAATACTGCCTCTTCTCCTCACACCTTCTAACCATTTTAGCTCGCTAATATTATTCCTAATTCATCTCTCAATCCACTTCTCCATTTCTTGGTCTTTCTGGTGTCACCGAAAGACTATTTCCAAGTTTCTTAAGGAGGTTCTCAAGGAGACTATATTCATGAGGTAAAATCCACCTCCTTTCACTTTTATTTTATTTTATTTTATTATCCTTCCATCAACTCCTCTATCAAAAGTGAAATTATAACTCCAATATAATATATATATTATAATGTTATTTTTTTCAATGGAATATCTAGTATCAAATCTCTTCTCCTTTTATTTTAATTCTAAAAAATGAAAACATCGTATGTGAGATGTTTATTCACCGCCTTCATGGATGATGAGTTTTTGTCTTTAATTACCACCTTTAAAGATGGTCGTAATCAATTTTTATGGTTGAAAAAGATTAAAATATGTTTATTAAAACTTATTTAATGTTATTTAACCGGTATATAATCATAAAATTAAATAAATAAATATTAGTTCATGGGGGTCGTAAAAACAACCAAAATAAACAAATCAGTTTACTTAAAAGTTTATTTAATGAATCATCTTCATGTTAAAAAGGAAAATTATATTTGGGAACATTTAAAAATATTGAATTTAATTAATACTATATAATAACATCTTAATAATTATTCCAATTTTACAATAACTTCCATAATTATACATAATCGAACTCATTATGAAACCTTGAAATGAATGCTCCTAGAACAATGAAATATAACTCATCAAAATTTCCATAAATTAACTTAATAAAATTATGATAAAACATATTTATTTTTAATGGGTTATGAATTAAATTATTAATGAATATAATTTTATTATTCAAGATATTAAGTTCAAGTGAATAACACATTCGTACATAAGGTAAGGGATCTCTTCGAACCTCCATTTTTCATTCAGGTTACATTTTCTTTCTCTTTACCTAAATTTTTTCTTCATTATTCTTATATAATTCTTATAAATTTTGTTTAATGTCCCCAAATTATGTATCTATATCAATTCAACTTTCTTTTATAGGGAAATATATTTTTTATATGGTTCCCTTCTCAATTCCTTATGATAAGTAAGCCCAGTTAAAGGGAACTTCCTCATTTATTACCCATTCTCATGTACACTCTATAATATATTTTAAGACAAACATATTTTAATAAAATCAGTAATTTTATCATGAAAATTTATATTTTTTTCATTTTTCGTTTTATACAAACAATTGGTAATTTTTTCGTTTTGAAGACTCTTAAAATTTTTTACTTAAACCCCACTAAAGTGGATCATTTATAAAGTTTCTTAAACATTATATTTACATGTTTTAAATTCAGTTTAACATAATTTATCATGATCTATTCATATTTTACCTTATTAATTTCAATGTATGGTTTAAATCCATTCTTTCATTAACACCATTATGATATTCCCTTTGGTTATTCATTATGGCATGGTTATGATACCCATTTATTTCCATGGGTAACCCTTATGTTTATTCCTTATGTTTGATTATTCATATGGAACACATATTCATGAACATGTTATGATAGGTTCACCTATATAGTGCTATAATGTATTTAGTAATGTTTAGTCCCATGATAGGTCATGTTGGGATATGTATTAAACCTAATTCCTTTATGGGACTTTTTCAACCATGTGATATAGTAATGGAAGTTAGTCTTTACTCATGTTTATATCATGTTTTTTATTGCTACATAATTCCTATTTATCCATGATTATATGATCTCATTTTCTATATATTATGATTCTATGTGTTTATTCTTGTTTCATGCATTTTTATTTAATAAAGTTATTCCTTCTAACTCATGTTTTATTCTTTATTCCTAAGTTTATTACCTTACTGGACTTTTTATCTAATCCCTTTATTCATGTATTCCCTATTTTATCTTATTAAAATGAATGATATCAAATGAATTTAGGAACTCATTATTATGTTTAAATAAAATATTTCTTTATTTTCGCTTTATGTTTTCTAATAATGTTCCTAATATTCTAAACACACTATAATTTATGATCCTTAGTTTGTATTTTATGGTTAATTATGCTTAAAATCATGAAATAATATGTGTAAAATAATAGGGTCACTAAAGTCCACATCAAAGAATGGTATAGTTAGTTTTTTTATATTATAACTAGTATACTTTAGTAAGAACCCTAGGTATAATTATATCACAATGTATAACCAAGATTAAAAATTAGGGAATCACAGGTTAGGATATAATTTTTATTTATAATTTTATCCTTCTATGTTCAATGTTTTTTTAAATGATTATTAATTACGTATTCATGCCCCACTAATTGTATTTCTATTTTTCTTAGTTAATGGAGGAAAATAGAAGAACTCATTCCAACAATCAATGTGTTAGTTAAGGTGATGATTTCCCTAATGATATGCCAAATCTAATAAAAATGGGAGCTCAAAACTTCATGATAGTACTTTATCAACTGTATCAAGTTATGAATAATAACTTGAATCATGTGGAACTCCCTATTTTTAATAATAAATATCATATTTTTGTTGAATATTTCATGCGATAAATACCTTCTATATTTAGTATATCTCATATTCCCCTCATCATAAAACAATGGAATAACTCCATTGAGAAGATATTCTATTTCCTCCAGTTCTCAGAAGAAGAGAAATTTGAACTGTAGATTTATCATTTTGATGGGGAATACGATCAGTGGTGGAAAGTGATAAAAACATAATATATAAGAAGGAAATTAATTCCATGGGTTGGGAAGAATTAAAGAAAATAATTTTCTAAAAAAATCCCCTAACTCTTCATTTTACGATTGAGAGGAAGTTCATCAGTCTAAAGAAAAAGGAAGATTATTCTATCTGGGTGTATGGGGAAATATTTACAAGACTTGAATAATATGCTTATGGATTTTTCATGAACATTGAAACAAAGGTGGACCTATTCTTTAGAGGACTAAAGTTGAGTCTATAAAAATCATTGGTTATTTGAGACTTTGACAACTATGAGGAGATTATTTGTTGTTCCCTCAAAGTTAAAATGGAAATTGGAGACTCTCAGTGGTCTTGTGGTCTCGGAGATAAAAACCATAAAATGAAGTTTAATATATCAGGATTAATAAATAAATGACATTATTGAAAGAAACCCTAATATCTCATGTTTTAATAGTGTGGGAATAATATCACGGAAACTATCTAAGGGGAATAAGGAGATGGTTCAGATGTTAAAGAGAGGGTCATCGGGATAATTTTTTCTAAATGAATATGAAGAATACCACATATTGGGAATAATAAAGAAAGGTTTAGACCAACACTCATCATGTAGTGCAGCAGTTCAACGACAAGGAATATGGGTATTATGCGAGCCAATTCCCTAAGACATGGGTTTTCAGAGGCAATCAACAACAATTACCAAGGCAACAAGGAAGGGCATATGATATCACTACTATTGAGGTGGATCCTGATAGTGTTTTAGTGATAGGTACACTAGTTGTTCATTTATTAATAGTGAACATACTATTTGATTCTATTTCTAAAAATAATTTTATATCCTATAATTTTAGTATAACTATTCAAATTCCACCTCAAAATATGAAGGTTGAGTTATCTGTTAGAACAGAAAATGGGGAAATTACTGCATCTAAAGTATATAACTCCTCTCTAGTTAATATTTTTTGGAGTGAACCACCCACAAAATCTTTTATTACATCCTTTAGTGGAGTTTGATTCTATATTGAGTATGTATTGTCTATATTTATATAAATTAAACATCAATTGTTGAGAAAGGGAGGTCACTATTCACATCCCAAGGCATACTTCAATTCTGTACAGGTGTAAGGAGGAGGATGAATCTATTTCAGAATAATTGTTTCAATTTTCATTAGTATAGGATTATGAGTAACCATATCTAGATCAAATTATTGAGAAAAAGGATAGAATCATGCTCAAAGAAATTCCCATTGTGAGGTACTACATTGATGTGTTCCCTAAATAATTTCATGGTCTTCCTCATGATCAAGAGGTTGAGTTCTCAATTGAACTTATTCCTAGATATCTACCTATATCAATTTGTCTTTATATAATGGCCACCATTAAGTTGAAATAACTGAAGAAGCAGTTACAAGAGAATCTAGACAAGGGTTTTATATGCTCGAGTTCTTCACCATGTGGTGTGACCATCATCTTCATCAAGAATAATGATGGATAAAAGCTCATATTCATTGATTATTGTGATCCTAATAAAATTGTGATAAAGAAAATGTATCCCCTACCATGGATAAATGACTTGTTTGATCAACTATGTGGGGACAATTATTTCTCTAAGGTGAACCTTTAGTTGATATATCACCAATTAATGGTGAAGAAGGAAGATATTCCCAAGACTGGATTCCGAATGAGGTATGAACACTATGAGTTCATATTGATTCCATTTTTACTCATTAATGCTCCAAAAATTTTCTTGTACTTCATGAATAGAGTATTTAAATATTACCTTGACAAATTTTTGGTAGTCTTTATTTATGGTATTATGATATACTCTAAGAGAAAGGATGAATGTAAGGAGAATTTGAATATTGTGATAATGAATTTGAAAATGGAGAAAATATATGCAAAGTATAGTGAATATGAGATCTAGATAGAGGAAGTATCATTCTGGGGGCATGTTATCACTAGTAAATGGATATTTTCGGACCCTTATAAAATAAATGCAATTGAATCTGTAATAGTGATCCATATTTCTCATGGTTTATCTGGGTATTACCAAAGTTTTATGATGAATTTATCATGATTATATCACCTTCTAACTAAGTTAATATAGAATGGGTTAAAGTATGTCTAGATAGAAGAATGGGGAAAGCTTTAAGGATGTCGATAAGAGGATAATCACTTCAAATGTTCATACACTACCATTAAGTGGAGAAGATTATGTGATATACAATGATGATTAAAATAAAGGATTGGGTTGTGTACTCATATAGAATGATAAATTGATAGCCTATGCCTTATGGTAGTTTAAGATACATGAACAGAAATACCTGATGCATGATTTGGAGCTAGTATCTGTGCTTTTTTCATTGAAAATATGGCAACACGACCACTATGGTGAGAAGTGTGACATATATACATATCACAAGATCCTAAAGTATATATTCACGCAAAAGGATATCATCATGTGTCAAAGGATATGGTTATATTAAATAAAGGACTATGATTTATCTATTCACTATCATCCTGGGGAGGAAACATGGTAGTTGATGCTCTTAGCAGAAAAAACATGCTACTATATTCATGGTGCGGATTCAGAAATACCCTATATTAATGGAAATGTAAAGGATGGATTTGGAAATCACAAAATCAGGAAATAATCCTACCTTTACCAAATTATTTATCAACCATATATCCAATAGAAGATCAAGGAAGCACAAAGGGATGATCTGGAGCTACAAAAGAAGGTGAAAGTAGTAAAGGAAGGGAATTCACATGAGTTCCACATTTATGAGTATGGTATCATCAGATTTGGAACTATACTGGGTGTGCCTTAATCTCCTAATATAAAGAAGGATCTACTAGATAATGCACATATCTCATCCCTCTCAATACATCATAGAATCACTAAGTTTTATAGTGATCTTCAAGAACACTTCTGGTAGGACAATATGAGAAAGGATATTGTGGAGTATATATCAAGGTGTTTGGTATATTGGAAAGTTAAAGTATAGTGACAGAAGCCCAAACAGATGATGCAACCATTCCCTATACCCTCATGTAAATAGTATAATGTCACTATGGACTTTGTCACTAGTCTCTTGAAAATATCCAAAGTAAACAATTCGATATGGGTTGTGGTGGATCGACTCACCAAGATGTCTCACTTCATTGCTATTTGGGAATATTTCTTAATTGTTCAACTTGAGAAGTTATATTTGAAGGAAGTGGTGAGGTTGTATAGGGTTCCACGTTCAATTTTATCTTATTGTGATACATTGTTCACATCTAAATTCTAGATAAGTCTTCAATATTCTTGGATTACTGAAAACAATTTCAATATGACCTATCACCCCCAAACTAAAGGCCAGTCTGAAAATACTATTCAGATGCTCGAGGACAGGATGAGAGTCTGATTAATGGAATTTAAAGGTGTATATGATCATAATATCTCATTGGTTAAGTTATCATATAACAATAGTTTCCACTTTAGTATTCAGATGGATCCATATGAATCTCTATATGGTAAGTGATTTTGAACTCCAACATGTTGGGATGAAGTTGGAGAACGTAAGTTACTTGGACCTGATCTTGTGCAAGAGATGATAGAGAATATTCAAACTTTCCAAAAACATATAAAATATGCTCAAATTTAGAAAAAGAACTTTTTTAACAATCATCAATGGGATTTAGATTTTGATTTTGTAGAAAAAGTATTCCTTCCAATATCAACATGGAAGAGAGTAATGCAGTTTGGAAAGAAAGGGAAGCATGGACCAAGGTACATTGGCCCCTTTGAGATATTTGATCGCACAAGAGTAGTGTCATATTGGCCTAAAATTCCAAAAAATATGGTCCAAGTTCATGGTTTTTTCCATTCATCTATCTTGAGTAAGTATATACTTGACCCCTCACATGTATTGAATCCTGAGGTGCTACAACTGGAGAAAAACCTCTCATATGATGAGCATCTGGTGAAGATATTAGACTTTAGAGATAAAGTCCTACGCAATAAGATGAATCATCCTTTCAAAGTGTTTTGGAGGAATCTTAAGTAAAAAAAAGAAACATTATAATTAGAGGAAGAAATGAAGGAGAATTACCCTCACCTATTTTTAACTTAGAATGTAAAACAAAATTTCTAGGATGAAATTTAATAAGGGGGAAGAATGTAACGACCCTGAATTTTATCAATGAACTTTCTCATATTATAATTATTCTATATAGTATAAAAAAAATACATCACATAGATAACCTGAAAAAAAATATTATTCTCATAAATTAATAATGAATAAATTTTAATTTATAGAAATTAAGGAACCAATACTGATGGAATAGTAACTTGACCATTGGAATAGAAATATGACCATTAGGAATAGTAATCTGGCTGATAGAAAATAACTTTACCGATGAAAGTATAAATAAATTTTATTTATCTTATAAATGAAAATATAATATACTTATATCATGGAATAAGTAAATAAATATTTTATAAATGATAAATTAAGTGTTGTTATTTTTGTAAAATGTAAATGTTTATTTAAAATTTTAAAATTTATATAATTATTTAAAAAGAAATTTATTTTCATAAAATATATTCATAATTTAATATATTTTTTCTTATGATCAAAAGATAATTTTTAGATGTCTTAATAAAATTTTCAAAGTGTCATAAAATCGGTTATAATTGTAAAATTGTTTTTTTTAATAAATGATTATTTTAATTAAAAATTAAATTCATCATATTTATAAAAAAATTATAAAATCAAATCCATTTTTGAAATCTAAAACTATAAAAATGGTTCGTGTAATTTTTTTTATTTTTCTAAAATAGTTGAATTTTTTTCAATAGTGAAATACAGTAATTTACAATATTTAACATTTTAAGCCAAATACATGAATTTTTGAGTATTGGATGATGTAAGAACCCATTATTTTAAAATCACATGCACTATTTACTTTATTTAGTCACAAGAATAAATAATTTGGATATTATTGAGGCAAAATAATAAACAAATGAATAAAATATTCAAAAACACCCCTCTCCTCCCCTATAAACACCACCTCTCACCACATCTTCTCCTCACACCTTATAATCCTAAGATATTACTAATATGATGACCAATTTTTATCTCAATAATATTTCCCACATCCTATTATTTCTATCCTCACCAAAATACTATTTCTAAGTGCCTTAAATAGGTTCTCAAGGAGATGATATTCAAGAGGTAAAATCCTCCTTCTTTCTCTTTTATGTTATTTTCTTTTCTTATCCTCCCATCACCTCCCCAATAAAAAGTTACATGATAACTATAGTATCATACATATAATTAAATGTTATCATTTTAATGGAATGTCCATCCTCAAATATCTTCTTCTCTCCTTTTAATTCTAAAAAATTAAACCATCGTTTGTTAGGTGTCGATTCAACGCCTTCGTGGATGATGAGTTTTTGTTTTTCATTACCACCTATAATGATGGTAATAAATCCATTATTATGGTTATAAAATATTATAATATTTTTATTAAAATTTATTTATTTTTCTAGATCCATTATATAAAAATAATATTAACTAAAACAATGCAAGTTCATGATGGTTATAAAAACCACCAAAATAAAATAATCATTTTTCATTATTGTTTTATCTAATGAATCATACTCATTTAAAAAATGATATATGGGACCATTTAAATTCATGGAATTTAATTAATACTATGTAATTTTTCTTCTTAAAAATTATTTCAATTTTATAATAACTTCCAAAAATATACACAAGCGAACTGATCATGAAACAATGAAACGGACACTCTCGAAACAACAAAAATAAACTCTATAGATCGTAGAATTTTCCATAAATAAAATTAATAAAATTATAATGAATAAAATATATTTTTAATAGGTAATTAATTAAATTATTAATTAATCTAATTTTATTATCTAGCACATTCAGTGAAATTTTAGAACACATTTAGATAGAAGGTAAGTGATCTCTCTAAACCTCCATTTTTCCCTTTGGTTGTGTTCTCTTTCTATTTACCATAATGTTTTTATTCAATATTATTATATTATTCTTATAAATTATTTTTATATTTTCCAAAAAAAATTATCTAGATTGATCTATCCTTCTTTTATTGGGAAATACATATTTTATATGGTTCCATTCTCAATTCATCCTGATAAGAAAGCCTAGTTAAAGGCAATTTCCCCATTTCTTACCCATTATCATGTACACTCAATAATATATTTTAATCCAACGTTATTTTTATAAAATCACTAATTTTATCTTAAAAGAATATATTTTTAATTTTTGGTTTTATATAAACAATTATGCCTTTTCCCATTTTAAATACTCTTTAATATTTTCCCTTAAACCCCATTAATGTATCTTATTCATAAATTTTCTTAAACACTCTTTTTACATGTTTTCAATTCAATTATACATAATTAATCATGAACTATGCCTATTTTACCTTATGAATGTCCATTTATAATCTAAATCCATTAATTCATTAACACCATTAAGATATTATCTTTGGTTATGCTTTATGACATGGTTATGATACCCATTTCATTCCATGGGTAACTGATGTTATTCATTTATTAATATCATTTTATATACTCCCTTTACTGATTTTCAATTAAATGTGCATAACTTATGTGAAATACTCATGCTTTAATATTAAATATTATTTTGGAGTATTGTTTCGAATAATACAGATTCATGTCTGTTTAGTATTTTAAATATAACTCTCCCCTACTAATCCAAATTGTGTTATTCTTGTCCTGTAGGGTTCTAAATTCAATTTCCTACAAATCACTCAACTGGAGCATTGGCTAATTCGGCCATTTGAAGGGCCATATGGACCACACAAGATGACCCACCGGATCTGCCTAATTTCTGGACCAGCCATGAAGATTTCATTACTGGGCTCAATCTACCAGCCCAAATGCGTTTATATTCTTTTTCAAGCTCGGTAACTTCCAAAGGAGTCATGGATAAAAATTTAAAGGCCCAACTCTACCATTTTGGGGCCCAATGGATCCATTGAAATCAAGCCCACCATTCTGTCCGGGATTTTAAATCAGCCCACAATTCTTGACTTTTCAACTTATCCACTTGTCCAAAGATGCTCATATTTTGTGGTGTGAAAGCTAGGATATGGAGGATCAACTTTACAGAAGAAATGGTTCGGATTTGAAGGCATCTACATAGCCATAAGTGCATTCACATTTAGGCCATGGAAACTTTCTGGATAAAATTGGACAGTAGAAATGGTTTTAGTAATCCGGCCATAACTTTGGACACAAAAGTCAAATGACATCCAAATTTTGAGGGTGACTAGTCCACATCCATATCTACAATATTGAAGAAGGATATCTCTCTAGATTCAGCTGTCTGAAAGGTCATATTGGCGGGCCAACTTGAGGGGCAGTTTGGGAATGAAAACAGTCCACTACCTTTGGCTATAAATTCACTCCCCTCTTCTCCTTGCAAGGGGTTGGCATTTCAGAAGAGAGGAGATCACATTGGCACGACCAAAGCTTTTCCAAAGGCTTGGGAGGACCTGCCATACTCAAGTTTACACTTGAGAGACCTTTCCTCCTCTCTTTCTTTTCACTTACTTTTGTGTTCTTCATTTTTGTAATCTTGTAATTCTCTTTCTTTGTAATTCTGTTTTAATGCAAGTTACTTCTTCAATATCTCTTATTCTCTTCCACATTCTGTATTTTAATATTAATGTTCTTAAAATAGTTTAAATTCAGTTCAATCCCCTTCCCTTCTTAAGCTTCCTCATTCAATCGAAATTCTATTTTTGATTCTTAAATTATTTCGTGTGTGTGTTCGGCACACTACTCTTATCTTGTCCCTTTATTTTTCTTCTCTTTATAATTCATCACCATAAACATATATTACCAGATTATTAAACATCCAAATGGCTGAGTTAATCTCTCATTGGGGTGAGTTATAATTTGGGGATGTTAATTGATTGAGAGTTTTGCTCGATGAGTATTCTTTAAATTAATATTGTGTATGTTAAACTTAATATGTCATGGATTAATGATATGTTTTGTTTAACAAGTGGTTTCCATGGATTATTGGAACCATAAATACACTACCATAAATAAGTTTTGATAGAGATTAGAACCCTAAGTTAAGTTAAGGCTTGGATTAAAGCCTTCACACTTAGGAATTCCAATCAACGTCAACTTATGACATGGGTGTTAATTTAATGCAATACAAAGTAAGGCTCAAGGATATCACATGCTTAACTCCCCAATGATGAACTCACCCCAATATTTATCAATTTGGTAAATCAAACATCATCCATAAATCATTTCAATTAAGCTCTGCAAACAAACCCCCCTAATCAAAATACAATCAACTAAAAACAAACGACTACTACAAAGTATCATCGCCGAGGATTCGACCCGAGTGCTGCTATACACATTAGCAGAGCACCGGAACCTTGAACGGTCGATAGGCGACAATCGGCCGCACTTTCAAATGGCGCCGTTGCCGGGGATCGTGCTTTAAGTAGTCATTAGTTTCTGGTTATTGTCAAGAAAACACAAAAAAAAAACAAATTTTTTAAAAAAAATTTGAAAAAAAAAACACAAAGAAAAACCCGTCTTCTCATAAAAATCATAAACTGAAAAAATACAAAGAAAAACCCGTCTTCCTCTTTCTTCCAAAATCTCTCTGAATGCCCCGTAGCCTTCCAAACAATCCCTCGGATTTGTTTGACCCTGAAATTGAGCGAACACTTCGCCAACTTAGGAGGAACATAAGAGATACTCAAATAATTCAAGAACCAGTCCTCATTCAACCAATTGAATTAGATATGGCCAATCCTAGAGAACAAACATTGAAAGAACTTGTTGCCCCTGATATGAATTACCAACCTCTTGGTATTCAATATCCAAACATAGAGGCTGACTTCGAACTCAAGTCGGGTTTGATTCATCTTCTTCCTCATTTCCATGGTCTAGCTGGTGAGGATCCTCATCTTCACCTCAAAGAGTTCCAAGTGGTCTGCTCAACCATGAAACCTCATGGGGTTTCTGAAGAACAAATCAAGCTTAGAGCTTTCCCCTTTTCCCTAGCGGATTCTGCCAAGTCTTGGCTCTACTACCTCCCACCTGGTTCCATAAACTCATGGGTTGACATGAAGAGACTTTTCCTTGAGAAGTTCTTTCCCGCTTCCCGAACAGCTTCTATCCGAAAGGAAATAAGCGGCATCCGTCAATTCCCTAATGAATCACTCCATGAGTATTGGGAGAGGTTCAAAAAGCTTGTGGCAACTTGTCCACACCATCAAATCCCTGACCAACTCCTGATCCAATACTTCTATGAGGGGTTATTGGCTATGGAGCGAACTCTCATTGATGCCGCAAGTGGCGGTGCTCTTGTTGACAAAACTCCTGCAGCTGCACGAGAACTCATAACCAACATGGCTGCAAACACGCAGCAATTCCATACTCGAGCACATGCTCAAGTGAAACAAGCCCAAGATAATCAATCCAGGAACCACGTCGACTTCCATCGAAACCCCATCTACTTCAATAGAACCACCACTGGATGGAGACCCGCCAAATCCAAACCAGGGGGCACCTCTTTCCCTTTAACTCTCTCTTTCCTCAAAATCTCTTCCCTCTCTTCTTCTCTCTATTTCTTCTTCTTCCTCTCTCCCTCTCAATTTTTTTTACAACATTCTTCCACAACCTTTTTTCTATTTTCTCTTTTGTGTGGATGTGTCATTAAAAATAAAAAAAATATTTAAAAAAAAAATTAATTAAAAAAAATGAAAATTACAAAAAAAAAGGGTGTCATAATTACTCATCATCCAATATTGAAATTCTGTCCAACCATTTTGGGGAGTCAAAAGGCTTGTTTTAAACTCAAATATATTGAATTTTTATCTCAAACTTGGGTAAACAATTTTGTGTCAATAACAAACATTTTGAATGAACAATTTTTGGTGGAAAATGATTCTCCCCTACCGTGAGGAATAACATTATCCTTCATGCCAAGGTCATCTATGGCCATCTTTTTCATTGTGTGTCTTCACTACTGATTGTGAGTCTTGAGTTTGTGGACCTTCGAGCTGAATTTCCATCTTTTGTGTGCATTAATATGATAGAGGCATTTTCTAAGCCACATGAGAATCAGAATAGCCAAATAGCTTCCCGTTACCCTTACATTGATCCTACTTTTGAAAGCCCCTTTGAGCCTATGAAAACATTTCTTTTGATAGCCACATTACAAGCCTAATACCTTGTCCCACCCAACATCTTCATGGATTTTCATTGTACAATTTATTGAAATTTCAGTGTGGGGGGAATGGACTTCATTTTTGGGCGTCCTTTCATTGATTTCCAATGTGTCATCATATGCTTGAGGGCAAGCATCCATTCAAGTGTGGGGGAGAGGTTGTAATTCTGTGAGCTTTGGGGTGTATATTTGTAATTGTCATTTGTACAAAAGTCATTGAAAAGTGTTCAAAAAAAATGAAAAAAAAATGAAAAAAAAAATGAAAAAAAATATATAAAAAAAGGAATGGGTTGTGTCTTGGGTGGGTCAAAAATCATTCATCATCAACCTTTGATCATGTTATAACTACTAAAATTAGTTCCATGAGAAGATCAAACATGGGTTGGGAGATGACTGTGAGACTTGTTTCATGCACAACTTTCGAAAAAAAAGAGCAAAAAGAAAAAAAAAAAAAGAACACTTGAATCTTTTTGTATTGTGTCATTATTGGAAGTATTCCATGTTGTACATATTCCATCATCTCACCCTATTCCATTTTCTATCTCCCTCACTTTTCATTCATCACACATTCATGCCCTTGTAAATATGTGTTTCTATTTCCTTTCAAATCAAATTTCAAAAAAAATGTGCATTGATTTTTCCATGTTGGTGTTTTTAACCCCTCTTTTCCTTTGGACATTATATACCTACCGTCCCATAGCCACTGAAAAACCCCTTAAAAGACCTCTTGATTCTTATACACATTAGATTTGGGAATGGAAGCTGAGAGCTCTTACAAACTTTTGATTTTCACTTTTTGTTGGTGAATGAGTGAACCTCCTAAAATACATTTTTATCATCTTGAGAGGAGTAAGTTTTGAGTGCCTTCATTTTCCAATTCAAACCTTGAACATGAAAAAATTAATTGTTTCTGATGCATTATTGTGAACCAAATTTGTGATGGAATTCAATATGGATGAGTGAAATAGTCTAAACCTCCCCTGATTGGTGAAAACAAAATTTTAATATTTGTTGGTGAATGAATATGGTTTTGTTTTGATTTTCTTTTGTGTTTGTTGTACATGAGGACATGCACAATATTAAGTGTGGGGGAGTTGATGTTATTCATTTATTAATATCATTTTATATACTCCCTTTACTGATTTTCAATTAAATGTGCATAACTTATGTGAAATACTCATGCTTTAATATTAAATATTATTTTGGAGTATTGTTTCGAATAATACAGATTCATGTCTGTTTAGTATTTTAAATATAACTCTCCCCTACTAATCCAAATTGTGTTATTCTTGTCCTGTAGGGTTCTAAATTCAATTTCCTACAAATCACTCAACTGGAGCATTGGCTAATTCGGCCATTTGAAGGGCCATATGGACCACACAAGATGACCCACCGGATCTGCCTAATTTCTGGACCAGCCATGAAGATTTCATTACTGGGCTCAATCTACCAGCCCAAATGCGTTTATATTCTTTTTCAAGCTCGGTAATTTCCTAAGGAGTCATGGATAAAAATTTAAAGGCCCAACTCTACCATTTTGGGGCCCAATGGATCCATTGAAATCAAGCCCACCATTCTGTCCGGGATTTTAAATCAGCCCACAATTCTTGACTTTTCAACTTATCCACTTGTCCAAAGAAGCTCATATTTTGTGGTGTGAAAGCTAGGATATGGAGGATCAACTTTACAGAAGAAATGGTTCGGATTTGAAGGCATCTACATAGCCATAAGTGCATTCACATTTAGGCCATGGAAACTTTCTGGATAAAATTGGACAGTAGAAATGGTTTTAGTAATCCGGCCATAACTTTGGATAAAAAAGTCAAATGACATCCAAATTTTTAGGGTGACTAGTCCACATCCATATCTACAATATTGAAGAAGGATATCTCTCTAGATTCAGCTGTCTGAAAGGTCATATTGGCGGGCCAACTTGAGGGGCAGTTTGGGAATGAAAACAGTCCACTACCTTTGGCTATAAATTCACTCCCCTCTTCTCCTTGCAAGGGGTTGGCATTTCAGAAGAGAGGAGATCACATTGGCACGACCAAAGCTTTTCCAAAGGCTTGGGAGGACCTTCCATACTCAAGTTTACACTTGAGAGACCTTTCCTCCTCTCTTTCTTTTCACTTACTTTTGTGTTCTTCATTTTTGTAATCTTGTAATTCTCTTTCTTTGTAATTCTGTTTTAATGCAAGTTACTTCTTCAATATCTCTTATTCTCTTCCACCTTCTATATTTTAATATTAATGTTCTTAAAATAGTTTAAATTCAGTTCAATCCCCTTCCCTTCTTAAGCTTCCTCATTCAATCGAAATTCTATTTTTGATTCTTAAATTATTTCGTGTGTGTGTTCGGCACACTACTCTTATCTTGTCCCTTTCTTTTTCTTCTCTTTATAATTCATCACCATAAACATATATTACCAGATTATTAAACATCCAAATGGCTGAGTAAATCTCTCATTGGGGTGAGTTATAATTTGGGGATGTTAATTGATTGAGAGTTTTGCTCGATGAGTATTCTTTAAATTAATATTGTGTATGTTAAACTTAATATGTCATGGATTAATGATATGTTTTGTTTAACAAGTGGTTTCCATGGATTATTGGAACCATAAATACACTACCATAAATAAGTTTTGATAGAGATTAGAACCCTAAGTTAAGTTAAGGCTTGGATTAAAGCCTTCACACTTAGGAATTCCAATCAACGTCAACTTATGACATGGGTGTTAATTTAATGCAATACAAAGTAAGGCTCAAGGATATCACATGCTTAACTCCCCAATGATGAACTCACCCCAATCTTTATCAATTTGGTAAATCAAACATCATCCATAAATCATTTCAATTAAGCTCTGCAAACAAACCCCCCTAATCAAAATACAATCAACTAAAAACAAACGACTACTACAAAGTATCATCACCGAGGATTCGACCCGAGTGCTGCTATACACATTAGCAGAGCACCGGAACCTTGAACGGTCGATAGGCGACAATCGGCCGCACTTTCAGTAACCCTTATGTTTATTACTTATGTTTGATTCTTTATGTGGAACACATATGAAAGAACATGTTATTATGGGTGATCCTATATAGATTTACAATGCATTGGGTAATTTTTAGTCTCATGATACGTCATGTTTGGATAGAGAGTAAACTTAATTCATTTATGGGACTTTTTCTACAATGTGATAGTCTTGGAAGTTACCCTTAACTCATGTTTATTCCATGTTGTATGTTGCTACCACATTCCTATTTAGACATGATTTCAGGATCCCATGTTCTATATATTATTCTCTCATGTATTTATTCTCATCCCATGACTTTTTATTTAATCATGTTATGCCTTCTAACTCAGTTTATATTCTTTAATCCTATGGTTATTCGTTTACTGGTCTTTTTAGATCATCCCTTTATTCATATATTCCTAAGGTTATCCTATAAAAATGTAAGATGTCAAAGGAAGTTAAGAGATCATTATTTATTTTAAATAAAAGATGAATTTATTTTGGTTTCAATATTTCTAATTATGTACCTAATCTTCCAAGGAAACTAGACTTTATGATCCATGGTTTCTATTTGATGGTTAATTATGCTTAAAATCATGTAATAATATATGTAAAAGGATAGGGTCACTAAAAATAATGACCACCTAACCACCCCAAAATCATGACCAAAGAATCATCACCTAATTTCCCCAAAAGCACAGTTAAACAACCACCACCCTGCCACCCCAAAAGCACTTCCAAACAACCATAACCCCACCACCCCAAAATAATAGCAAACAATCATCACCTCACCACCCCAAAATCATGGAAAACAACAACTAACTTGGCACCCCAAAAGAAAAAACAAAAAACCATTACCTCTTCACCCCAAAATCGTGGCCACATATCACCCATCAACCCCACATTGCATGAAAAATAACCATCATTTCCCTATAGAACAACCACACATCCCAATACATCAAGACCATTTTATAAATTTAACAACGGGGATTTTATCACATTTTACTTTATTTTAGGGGTGTAATCACTCAATCCAAAATCATAGGGAAACCATTTCATTATCCAAATATAAGTGGTTAACCTATTTTCATTTTAGTTTGATATAAAAATAATTACTATAGATACAGTAGTCACAATACATATCATCCAGTGCAAAAAAATCCCCCAATAGACACAATTTTTAGTAGTGCATCAAGCCTATACAACCACAATATCATATAATATCAAAGCTATAAAAGCATGTGAATCATTCCTATTTTACCCTTATATTTAAATTAACTAATTACTTATAATTAATTAATCCAGCATAACTATAACACATAGGTAAACAAAATAAACCCCCTCCCACATGATATACAATAAAGATAAATGAGGAATTACATGCCTCAAGGAAGATTTACCAATTCATTGTGCACCACAGGGTGAAGAATAATTCCCTCAAGCAACATCTGCATGAAACACCCATGGAATAACCTATAACGCAGCCAAATATCATCATAATGAATCTCAACTCACAACCTAAACCAAAATAAAACCACCATAGTGGGTTCCCAAATTAATAATAGGAGAAAACAACCAAAAAAGCAGAATAAGATACCACTGATCACCAATGGAAATCCATAAAATCCAACAAATTAGACAAGTGATAAGAGGGATTCAATTCCTACTTAGATTTAATAGGGTTTATCAAAAATGATAGGATAGTATGTGTGGTCAAATGAATTAAATCAACTAAGGAAAAGGTAATTAAAGCCTAAAATTCCGTCTTTTTCACATCGTTTAGTATTTATATGGCATCTAAACCATGGGTTTTTTGAAAATAACTAATTTATTCAAAAAAAAATTCACCTCAAATTTTATTTAATACACATCACTAATTTTTATAACTTAGTGTGTAATATATCTCATGGATTCCCCCTTAGCTATGTACAAGATATGAACAAGTTGGCTACACAAGTCGTGAACCACCTTTACACGTCATGAATCCCACTTACACAATGTATACTTCCTACAACAGCTCTATTAGTGCTCCAACCTCTACCAAAAAATCCTTAAACCTCCTTAATCCTTATCTAGAACACCTCCAACACACAAAACTAGAAAATTAATGAGGTAGGAAGGAACAGTTAATTACATGGAAACTCCTCATTTTGAGGTTTTAAATTCTTGGTCTTCCTTTGATTCTGGGTATACGTGGCCTTTTCTGATACATTAGTGTATCCCGCCACTCTGATTATAATTTATTTATTACATCCCTTGATTTTATTCCTCTAACTATATCATCCACTAGATTGGTAGTGATGATATTATCTAAGTAATATTAGGTGGAATGAATCATTTAGTCATTATCTGAGTAATAGATCATGTTTGCAATAC
Organism: Viscum album; assembly: GCA_963277665.1. Lineage (NCBI taxonomy): Eukaryota > Viridiplantae > Streptophyta > Magnoliopsida > Santalales > Viscaceae > Viscum > Viscum album. Next base: position 403,399,444 of record OY728129.1, on the reverse strand, counting down.
CTGTATCACAATTTAGAGTTATGTCAATGTCTCATCCCTTCCCATTTCTCTCACATGTAAATTTTACATTTCTACCATTGTGTGGATTGATTTTCCTTGTTGGATGTTTCTTGAGTTTTGGTCTATATATAGTAACCTCGATGGAATCTTAAACCACCCTCACTAAGTGAGCTCTAAATGAAAGGGGCATATCGTGTGGAGGTAGGTACAACTAGGGAGCTAACTATTGGTATCCACTATTTAGTCTAGAGAAGGTATCGATTCTCAATGTAAAGGAAGATAATGACCCCAGTATTAGGGGATGGTGTTAAGGTAGGTTTGTCACAAGTAACCCTCAAACCTATTAGGGATTTGAAGACTCACAAGGTGGTGGTTATAATAAAAATTCCCCCATATCTATGGTATGGGGTTTATTTAGAGATGTAGATAATTTTTTTGGACCTTTATATGATTTTATAACCCTAGGGGTAGAGACAGTGGTAAAAATATCCCCATCCCCATAGGCTAGGTTTGATATAGAACCGTAATCGATTTCTTATAGACTTGGATGAGATTTCAGGACCCTATTGGTGGAGATTGAGGTTAACATTACCCTATAATTGTGGGGTGTGTTTTCTACCAAATGGACATCATTGTTGTATACAATTAAATCTTCCTAATTTGGTTCATTTTCATCTGTGCATGAGTCTAGTATAGCACCTACTTAGAATGTGATCTTCTTTTCATATGAAGCTTTGTACATCCTAAGATTTTAGATTTCTTATTTGAGGTGTGTTCTTGAAAATTAGAGGTTCTTGGGTCAGGATCCAATAAGCGGACCTATCTCTACTCATGGTGCTTTCATTTCTTAGATATATATTGATTTTTTTAGATCGACCAACCGGTGCACACATTACCAGGACCTATGTCCCCTTCTATGATAATAACATTATAGAATTCTATCTCTATGGGACTTTTTTTCCTAGAGATAAGGAAAAGTTTAATTCTCCATACTTAACCCATACTTAGATTCATGCATCCAACAAGGCTTCAATGATTATTATTATAAGGGTATTTAAGATATATAGGAAAGAATGTTGTATGATCATATTATTATTTTCCAATATCATGTCACAATCAATAGATAAAGTGGAAAGGTCTATCTGGATGGAGAGCATGTTTATAACCTAATAATTATCCTCATATCCCTGATAAGGGAGGTTCTTATCCTTCATCTATTAAAAATTTTCCCAGAGGTTCTATCATAGGTAAGGCATGAACTCTTTATTTATATCATCTGGTATTTCATAGATGGAAGTGTTGATAGGACAGAACATAGTTGAGGGGTTGTTCTTGGATAACTCCATACACATATCGGTGTAATATTCTTCCTCATAATAGGTTTATTACTCTAAATCTTAAAAACACATAGGTCACTTTTCTCTGAAAAATGAATCATGGATAGTAGAAGGAAAAGATGGTAGTCATCACTCTAGGTCACCTGCTAACCGAGCTATGGTGTTGCTGGTGGTTGATGGGTAAAATATTCATTTGAATCTAGTTTTTCGAGAACCTATCTATATGAAGGTGTCTTTACAAGGTAATTATGTACTTTATTGGGAGATATATCATTTTGGGGAGGTTTCCCATGGTATATGTCAGGGGTAGGATCCCTATAATCCATATATATTCTACCATGAGGAAGACTATCATGGTAAGTGTGGCCTTCTGCTTCATATGAATAGTTAATTGATCCTTAAGATGCTTCATTTATGTGTTTTATATCCTCAATAATTATACCATTGGTCATAGAAATAATATGATCCCCATCCTGCATCATGGTCAAAATATTTCATTTAGTCTTTTTTGGTTGATTCGGAATATGGGATTGATGTGTGGTTATTGTGGGAATATACTAACAAAATGTATTTGGTTACTATGGAGATATGGGCCCAATACTAGGAAGATTATATATTTTTTTTTATTATCTTATGAATTATTTGTAGGATTATGATCTTGTCTCTGGTTGGATATTAGAATATGCCAACCATCCTTGGTTGAATCAAGAGTATAGACCTAATTCAGATGATCATTTCTTTCTTGAATATTACAATGGACTTCTATAATGGGAGAAGGAATATGAGACTCCTTTTATATATCCTAGAAAGTTTATTGATGTTGAACTCCATTAGTGTGAGAAAAAATGTGTTTTTGTCTTCTATTATATACTAGAATAAACTAAGTAATTTTTTCATTTTTTACAAGAATATAGTAATACCTTGAGGTCAAAATCAGAATATGAAAATGAACCTTAGTTAGATTCATAATATGGGTCTGGTCCAAGTTTTCATTTATAATATGTTTTCATGCTTATTAAATAAAAATATTCACCTTTCTTGATGTGATTGTGAATCTTGGTTGATGAACCCTAGTCGAAATGAGGATATGAGCCTGGTCATGTGCCTTGTACTTTACTAGAATATGTTGATAATACTCCTAGATAAAATAACAAATATGATATTTATCTATAGTAGCTATCTATAAATGGATATTCTAATATGATTCTCTATAAGTTGGAACAAGAGTATGTGTCTATATCTATATCATCCAAAAATATGATGATGAAACTTCTTCATTACTACTAGAGTATACTGGAACTTCAAAAGGGTATGGGTAGGAATATAAGTAAGCACATTTTTAGGTTCTAGGATATGTTGGTTGATATATTCAATTGGATTGGGAATATATTCCCACCCCTTTACACCATTTTACACTATAATATTCCTATGGGATTCATGTGTGGGGGTGTTAATATTCTCATGCCCCCTATTCACTGTTTGAATATGATGACAGACATGGAATGTGTGAAGTGGGATATAGGATTTCTCACGGGGTGTTTTTGGGATATGTTAGTGGTATTCATTGATAAAAGCATGGATATAATCCCACCCCCTATGATATATATATTTTAATTCTTATAGAGATCACTTAGTTTATAGTTTTGAGTGTTTGGGGAGGGGACTTGATGGGAAGCCTCCTTAGTATGCGACTATGGGGTGGTGGTTGTAGGATACTACTATAAGTGGTTGATATGATCCCTCTTGGGAACATTCTAAACCATGATGGAGTCATATTTTACCCCATAATCCATATTATATATGTAAGGAAGGTCATGATTTTCATGCTCCGAGGATAGGCTCCCATGTGGTTGGCAGGGGCGACAGGCATCGCTAAATTTATCACAGCTTTCCTCAGGTGATATGGGATGGTATAATTTAGTTCCTAGATACCCATATGAAAAACATATAAGGTTGGTATGGTACCATATATATGATACTCCTAGGCCATTGTTCTCTCCAATTTGTGTTGGAGATGTAGTGTAGGTGATGTCATCCTTTGGTTCACATAGGTAGCGACTCTCGTGGTAGATGAAATTTCATACCATTTTCTATATGATGATTCCATTTCCTTGGAATTGAAGGAATAATTTGAGAATTGTATATGTGGTCACAAGGAAAAAAATAAAATAAGTTCATTGATCAGTTAAATATATAAATTAAGAAACATACTTAACCAGTTATGCATGAGTAACTTAGTTGTTCATTCTTGTTAATGAAAGATTCACATCATGTTTGTCTTTATAAAACGTGTAAAACAAAATTTCCTAGCATATCAAAACTCAATTATTATAATTATTATTATTTAAATATTCATGTTGGGTTCACCAATTTTATTTATATCGATAAAACATGTATCGATGCCTGCTTTTGGGGGTTGATTATGGTTTTATAATTGTTCACATCTGGTTCACTTTTTTTCTAATGGAAACTCCCAACATATTCTACATTTGTAATGAGCTACAGACCTACTTTCCTAAGGAATTAATTTATTGGGGTTTATTACTAAAGATTATTAATAACTCACATTTTTTGAAATAATGGGATGTTGATCTCATCAAACCTATTTGTGGTGAATGATTGCATAATTTAGGACTCGTATAAATTTAAGTCTTGTTTATGAATATTTCTTAGATTCTAATGTGGGACTGGTTACCCAAATATGTATAAGTAGTTATTTTGAGAATATATACACATCGGAGTATTCCATTAACATGAACATCTATATATATCATATGTTCTTCATCAATGATACATACTATATGTATCATAGGCTCTACCAATTATTACCCATTATTACATAGTGATTCTTGTTTGGGGGTTTCTATGTTTTAAATCCAGAAAGGTGCGCACTCTATAGATTATTATCATCTAGGAAGGTGTTGGGTGTTTATGGTGTAAATATTTAACCCATGAAGAGGATTCCTACATATACTTATTAAATGAATAAGTATCCATGTATTTTGTAACCACTTAATGGGATACATCTTACCTTTTAAGGTAATTTAAGGAGGACCTATCCATGTTGTTTAACATCATGTGATAACGATGACTAAAAAAATATACCTATAAATGGTTGGTGTGTTACTTATGAATAAGAGGAAATTTTGGTTTGACCACATAGAGAGTATGTCCTAACAATGATGAGTTGGTTTCATAAGGATCATGACCCCATGAAGATGGATCCCATCAGGGGTATAGCCCAATGATGATGGATTTCTGGGACCTAGAAAGAATATATCCCTCTAGGTGGGGGTATTTTTATATCTAGGAATATGGATTTATAGAAGATGGTTTGTGGGAAATATAGCTCAGATGGATGGGGCATCCAGACTCATGGGAGTATGACCAAGTGAGGGAGGGATATAAATTATCTCATGAGGAGTATAGCAAGATGATAATAATAACGGAATGTTAATGATGTTGGGTTTGAACCTTGTAGAGGAATCCTATGTATCCTTCCAAAAACAGGAATAAAATCCCTCGTAGTTAGAATGAAATAGTTTAAGGTCATGTGATAGAACCATACCATGTATTTTAATATCATAAGTTAGGATGTATATGGGTATATTTTAATATTGATATGGGGGACCGATCCTTAGAGAGGCATCCTATGTATCCTATGAATACAGGAATCATAGTACATGTGGTTATTATTTTATGGGAATATGTGTCATAAAAGTTACGAAAACAAATTTTTGTGAAATTATTATACATATGTGGTCTCCTTGAGAAGTTTCATTGGGAGTATGTCCCTTTAAAGGAAAGTAATATATAGTTGATACTTACAACTAAGAAGGAGGCCCATGTTGGATTCATTTCTGTCTTACTAATGGAATGATGATTTCAGGTATCTAAGACCATGTGATTCATGTTTAGTGTGAGAAACAAGAGGTATAAAGAGGCCATACCCAATGTACAAAATAACAAGATTTAACCTATATGGGGATTACACAATGAAAATTTGTCCTGAAATGCTTCATTAGAATTATGTACCTTTGAAGAAAAAGAAGATGTGGTCATGGCTTACACAAAATGAGGTTAACCATAATGGGGATATTTTTATTATATTTATTTAATTACCATTTCATATCTCTAATACTATGTGATTCAAGTATAGTGTGAAAAATAAGAGACTGTAGAAGATCAGACACATTTCTTAAGGATATAAGATGGTATTTGAATGTGGATTACACACTGGGGTTACCCTAATAGGAATATATTTATGAGTACTGTGGATAATATGGACTCATGAGAAAATAATTGTGCTCTTATATAAGTAAAATGGAGATGTGAAATGTATACATGAGGGAATTTGATGGAAATTTCATAAAGGTTTCATAGTCTCTATATGGAATATGGTCTCATAGAAGGATGGTATATGATGATGTGTTAGATATATTGGACTAGTCCTTGAAAAGGAATTCTATGTATTTTTTCTATGAAAGGAAATTATATTCCATATTATTAATAAGTTATTCACCCGTTGGTGGGTAAATAATGATGATTGTTCCCATGGGGGCTATTACCCTAGTGTTTTTGGAAGCATTCATAGAGATTCATAAAGGTTATAACCTCATATGGTAATAGATTTATGAGGTTTCAGGTCCTAAGATCCAAGATATTGGATGAAGTTACTAGGTTCATGTGATTTCATAGAGGATTTGTGGGTTCATTCCATCACATCACTGCAATGGTGTCTCACGACCACGTGAAAGCAAAGGGAGGTCATGTGAGCACATAAAGTTATGAAGGTTGTATGAAAAAATCACCTGACTGAGATATCATTATGTGATCACTTGAATGATAGTTCATAATGTGATCTCATGGTTTGGGGTTTTTCATGCAATCATATCTCACATGACTAGTCTTTTGGTCAAGTCGTTCATGAATAGTTCTTGCAATTTGACCAAGTTCATCCATTTTTTCCTTGAAAGTTTTATTATCAAATTTCTAATCAATAGTCTCTAAAATCACAATACTCTCCTTATCCCCCCTCTGTCTCACTCCAAAGATTCATGTAAATTCTCTTACCATATCCAAAAGTTGTAAATTTTTTCATTATCATAGAGTTTTTATATATTTCATCCCCCCTATATCTACACTAGTTTTTAAGGTGGGTGATCCAGATATATAAACATAAGTTGGTGGATGATTGTCCATGTAAATATATACGGGGTCATCCACTATGTGTGACCAAGTCGCATTTCACTAATTACATATCCCTAGTGTGTTTAATAACAAAAAGTGATTGTAATAAGGGTTTATCATGGAAAACCCCACCCAAGATTCGATTTAATTTTCCATTTGACATACGGTGATCACATGAATCTGAAGGGTGTCATGTAAAGAATAGTGACCATGTGATACTCCCATCAAAGATATCCTTTTTCATGTGACCCATTTGGGGTTACATGATCATGTACATCCTAGAGTTGTTGGATAATGCTTTCAGCCTTAGGATATTGTATGTATTTGGGTAATCACATGAAGATAAACGACCACATAAAGGCCCCATCTCGAATATACCTTGTTGCCTGGATTCAAGGCATTGCATGAAAAATATTGGGATTACCTGATCACATGCCCCTCTGAGTGTGATGTGATTGCATAACCCGATCACATGACCCTTAAGAGGTCATTTAATCTTGGCATAAATCTCATTTCCTTTCATAAATTCAATTTTCATCAAATTGGCACTTGTGTTTTGGTTATTTTTCTAAATCTAATTTTCAAACATTTTTATGGAGGATTTCAACACCTATTAATCACTACCTTCATGGTTAAAAAACCCTATGTATGAAAATGATGTTTGTACATCCATTAATTATGTTTACACAGATTGAGGATTTGATTATGAAACTCAAATAATGAGGTTTATGGTTCCTCAAGATAATGGTTACATGGAGGCAACTGATGATTATACAATGTAGACTCTTGGTTACAAATCCTGATATGATTATTACATAACTCACAAACATGGTTATGTAGATGATGGTTACACAAATGATGGTTACATAGAACCATTACTATTTATAATCATTCTTATAGAAACCTGTCAATGATGGTTATGAAAATATCTTACACATTTGTCTAAGTATTCTCTTCAAATAGGATTTGACATATTATTTTTTGGGTTACTTAAATCATTTACATATCATCCCATAAAATTACACAAGTTTAATTACATGTATTTCTCCATACATATAATCTCAATTCTATGATTCCACACTTCAATCACACATCCTTTTCTTTTTCAACACATCCAATAATTCTAACAAAGATTTCCATTTAAAAACAACTACAAACCATCCTTGAAAATGTCACCCTTTTGGGTCCTACAAGGATGATTCTATAATAATCCTCTAGAAAACACTTTAGGCATATTTAACTTGTATTTTAAATAAACACATCCATCCATCATCCATATATATTTCCAAAAAATCGGAAGAAAAAAACATAGTTTTCCAACATTAATTATATCAAGTGAATTATCTTATTTCATGGTATGCAGATATTGTAAATTATTTGGCATTGTCATTCATTCATAATCATTTAATTAGAAACCAATATCAATTTCTAAAGTATGAGTCATGTTGTTATATTTGTTCTAACCCCTACCATTGGTGGACATGTACTGAAACAATCCTTAGGAATTGTGTTCATAATAGTAGGTTTCAGTTTGTATGTAGTTTTTATCATACTCTTGTATGCCATGATGACTTCATTACCCAACAAACTGATCATAAGGTTAATAGTTTTGATTAATTTTAGCCAAACTTATTTTAGGATTCCAATTATATTTATACATCATATCCTCATTATCAAAGGATAAGATATTTTTTCAAAATAAGTGAGATCACACAACAACCCATGTTATTCCATGATATTTTCTAGGTTTTGGGAATTACATTTACGAGGTAATTATGTAATTCATATAGAAACTTTTACATTTTTCATTTAGTAAATTATGTGTCTAAATGGGTAGAATCATGAGAAATAAGGATAGATTAATATAAGGTAGTTTTCTGTTTTTTAAGAACCCAAATACTTTATAGGTTTGGATTTCCTTGGTTCATCAACAGTGACTAGTGCTCTCATTTATTTAACCACATAATTCAAGTAATTTTTCATTTTTTTGGGGGTCAGGCATCAATTTTACAAATAATATCACCCCCAAACCAATGGTCAGGAGAAGGTTTCTAATATAGATATAAAAAAAATAATTTAAAATGATCCAACCAAATATAAAAATTGTATTATTAGACTTCATAGTGATTTTTGGGCCTATCATACTACTTTTAAAATTCACATTAGCATGCCACCTTATTGAATGATTTTTGGAAATACGTTCCATATACTTGTTGATGTAGAGAAACACTAATTTTTATAAATAATAAAAGTTCTAATCATTTAGTTGTAGGTTATAAAAAGAAATTATATATCTAGGATTTATAGGAAACATGGTGAGATGTATATAATAAATCCAAAATCTATAAGGAAGGTACCAAGGCTTCCCATGACCCCCACATCTTTCACTTTAGTTTGATACTTATGATAAGGTCTTTTTTTACAATTAAATGCTGAAATTATACATAGGTAATATTTGTTCCAACTGGTTTTTTCCATACATTATTATTAATGTATGTTCTTTTAGAGTTGTGGATGTTGAAATGAAGAAACCCAATAGACATTTACCATCAATGGGTCAGGGATAAATCACATCTATGAAACCCTTATAGATTCCCTTATAAAGTAACTCTATAGTTATAACTCAGGACACTATGAGAGGGGAGGTGAGTCATTTTATAACCCACATCAAACTTTTTCTTATAATTTAATGTTGTTCTTTCAGGATCATGTTCTCATGTTATAAAGAACTGTGTTCAACCTATAACACTTTAGGTTTCAATCACCAAAAAAATAAAAATATTCATGAATGTAAAGAAACAATGGAACATAATGATTTCACTTGGTTCTCAAAAAAGGTCTATTTCGAAGGAGTAAACACTAAAAATGTGATTTTCCAAGATCCACTATGGGTCACTAGTTCTACAGATATAAGTTTGATCATCGTACTCTAGACTAATGAACACTTCTTTAAAATGTTTTTGGATCTGTCTCTCCTCATTCGAGGTGCACTACCTTATATTCACCTTCATGCACTATTAGATAAATTTGTTCAATAGTTTAGATAAGTGTAGGTATCTCTATGATAATCATCAAGCGTATAACTTTATATATCATAAAATCCATGTAGATATATAGTCAATTTTACAAATTCATTGCTTTCTCCTTTCACAAGGTAGATGGAATCAACTCCTCAAGGGTGAGGGTTGAGTTTGTGCCTCTCTCGAATCACAATAGTACTTCCTCTTAAAATGATGTTAATTCCAAAAACATGAGTTATCCCTATATGAACTGCTTCTTCTATATCCCGGTCTAGTGATTATACTCTTTCCACTTATTTTTCTTGAGCTTTCTCATAAAAATTTTCTAATGTATCAATGATTTATTATGTGTGGATTTCTTTTTCCTTCTTATCCAAATTTTTTAATTTCAATATGATCTAATTCCACTCTCTTCTATTTCTTTTTCTAAAACTTTTATATCAATTTTTTTATTTAGTATTTTCAATAAAACATTGTGAAATATCTTTTCATAAACCCTAGTTCATAAAACTATATTTATGTTAACATAACACACTGAATGTATATATAAACTCTGATTTACAGTGATTCATATATCCTCTATTTCATGTAACTCACCATCTTTATGGAATCGTGGTACATTTCATGTTCTCATCATCTTTTCTTTTTGCTCTTACTTCTTAAAAATGCTTCCAAATTTTGTCTCTTCTACATTTATTTGTCCACATACTTCTATAATGTGAAACTATATTCATGAAAATATAATTTTCATGGAATTAATATAGATCATTTTCATTACATAGAGTTATAAAATTCGTCTTCACATAGATGTTACATATATGAAGTCATTCATATAACTAGTAGACTTTATTTTCATACAGGAACACTCCCATATAATATTTGAATGAATAGAGAGATCACTCCCATATCGAAATCTTCCTCTAGTGTTATATTTTTCACTCTTATTCTCTTTCAACATCACAATCTAGATACCATGAAAATTAAATGGTTATGTATATTAATATTTATATCGCACTACCTTACCCACATTTCTCAAATCTTTTTTCTACGATAAATGTCATATAAATCCTTCACATAGGCTCACTTTGTCTTCACCCTACATAAAATCATTACTACCTTCAACATTGACTTCTATAAACTTGTTCATGGATGATATCCTTCTACCCAATTCTCACACTCACATAGCCATAATCATCCATGGATTGATGTATTCGAGTGTATGAACTTGTTATTATAACCTTAACATGGTTTTTATATCATTTTCAGAGTCCAATGTATGACCTTTATCTCTTTGTCATGGAATCATGCTTTCAGATATAATATGGTCTAACTATTATTGGTCATGGAGTGATATCAATAACCATGAAATGATCGAACCAGGAACAACACAAACACATAATGTAAACCCTACGTGAGTGCTCAAGGTACGATATGATATATGTGACATTGAATCACAACACACTCATATTTTTAAAACATGAATAATATATATGTATTTTTATATATCACATTAGATCCTATCTTAGTAAGCTTATCAATTTATTACACTAGATTTGGGAACACCATGGAAGTAATCCCTATAGTATCACCCCATACCATTACCACAAACCCTTTTCCCCTAATGTCACCCCACACCAATATTTAACCCTCTCGATCATGTATGGTCCCATTCTATAGATATACTTCAATACTATATACATTCCTTCTTATACTAATATTTTATTAAGAAGATTTTATGTCCTTCAAGTTTGGTCAGATACTTTAGATTGTTAGCCTTGGATAGCTTAATTTTTTCTTTAATTTCTATCCACTAAACACTTATCCAAAAATACCAACACAAAATATATTGTATTTTTTAAAACATTTATTCCACAAACTAAACCATACCTATATATATCTTATCACCAACATCATATAAATCTTCATACCTAAAAACCTTATCAAAAAATATGACTAAAAATCTCAAAAACTCTCTAAAATGATTGCACTAACTCTATGCTACTCTCCATGAAACATATTAAAAAATTATTCAATAACTTAAAAAAAAACTAGTCATACTTAATCCAAACATTAATTAACATATATTTTCAATAAATACAACATAACCAAATGTTTGAAATAATATAACCTTTGGTATTTTGTTAAAAATACTTCATAAAAACCATATTATCGTTATAACTCTAAACCCAATCCATATTCTCCTTATAAATACAAACCTCCAACATAAAATATTGATTTTAAAGTGATTCCATTTATATATCATTTTCAATAAAATTAAAAGGGTTCTTTACATCAATATTTTACCTTCAAGACCCCCCCCCCTAGGGTAACTTTGGTTATACCTTTACTCACCCTTTGTAAATAATTTCCTTGGACTTAATTTTCAATGATAACATAGATGTGATAGGGGAATGTTTTCTCCTCTTACTTAAAAAAACTAATTAAAAAGATATTATTCTCACCCTTTGTTGTATAACCCTTTAGATCCCATTTTAAACCATCATTTGATACCCATGAGACTTAGATTTTTTGAATACTTGAAATTTTACCTTCAAACATGGATCAGGTTGTATTTTAATTCCTATTTTTTGATATTTTATCTCTATCAATCAATTTTTTCGTAAAATAATCCCAGATTAAGTACCTTTAAATATTTATCCCATTTTATCCTTCATAGTTTCAATTTCCTTCAATGATGTCTAGCAAGGGAATTTATCACTTGGAATTGACTCATTAAAAATCCTCCAAGACTACTAAGCTGGATTTTGATGTAGGAAATAATTATTTAATTCCAAAATCTCAAGTTTACATGTCACTTTACTTTTTCAATAAAATCAATAAAATTGAAATTTTATAATCTCTATTACATCATGTGATCTCAGTCACATTTACACCAAAACATAAATGGATAATAAATAGAGAATATAGTTTGTGATATATACCACACATTAGAGAACTTGATACTACTTTATATTCATGATATTTATATCATTAAAGTGTAAATTCTTTTTTATTAAAGGCTAATATGCCTTCAATTTCTCATCACCAACTCCGCCTGAATTCCTTGATCTCTTGAAACCATATTGTTAGATAATTTTTCAGAATTGGGAACCAATTATTAGGGATGTATTGTTCTTTTTACCACATATAACCCCATCGACTATATATATCCCTTTATCATGAACCACATTAAATGGATAATAGAATCATTTAAATGCATGGGGAGAGGGGTGCCTCTAACATTCTTAGGTTGAGAATTATGGTTGGTATTAATGAACTAGCCTATTGCTTCCATCTTTCTTCTATGATTTTTAGGGGTTGTTATTACAATTACACATGTATAAATTTCACTTTGGGTATGATCTTTATAGTCGTACATCTTCTCTAGAATGGGTTTCATCTTAATAGTGGGATAAAACCCACTAACACATATTTCCTATAATGATGCATGTTTATTACATCCTCCATCACTGTTCCTTCATGATATGAGGATTCATCCAAAATCCATCATCTCTTTCATTATGGTATGGTTTATCCAACAACTAAGTCATTCCTCATGTTTTTTCTCTTCTATTATCACTAGATTCATTTTCGACTTGTTTTCCCATAGTGATTATTTCTTATAAAAAATAGAGTAAATTCCTTCTTTCTATTACATATTTGTCTTCCTTATCTATATGAGGGTTTGTGTGTGAACCATTACTGGTTCATATTTCAGCTTTCATTGTGATCCATTTTTCTCCCCCAAATGATAAATCTAGTCTTCACCTTGATATATTTTCTTTCAATGTAAACTCTTTTTGGGTTTGTTTTAGAAATAGAGAAATTCCTAATAAGACTTTCAACTTATTTCCTAGTATAATTACCTTCTATATCTCTACAATTAGAACATAAAAAACATCTCTCAGTAAAATTATAACTTCTGTATTCATTTATCTACTGTGATATTGATGCAGTAGTTATTTTCTTCCTTTGAGCCCTTGGGATTCTAGATACACATTACTAGAGTTTACCACTCTTCCACATAAGTATCACTTCCTAGGTAAATTTATTTATGAGTTATCTAATATTTATAACCCTTTCCTTTAATAATAAATAATCAATCTAATAACATTTATTAAAAATCTCACTATATGACAAATGATTCTATAATAAATTTTTTTTGTAATTTTCCTCTCTTTATATCGACTTGTTTGATTCAAAGGATTTATTTTATTTTTTACAATCCATTGTATGATTCTTATCTTCTTTGGATGATAATGTATCAATCCTAAAACTATATTTTCCCATAACAGTTGGTATTTAGTTTTCAAAAATTTCCTCGGTTTTTCTTGATGACTCTACAAATCCACACAAAATTTTAATATTTTTAATAATTTTGTTTGCAACATCTTTCTACTTAGACTTCAAATATAAACACTTCAAGTTGATCTAATTTTATTCATCTAATAGTGATTTTATTTTTTATTCATACTCCATTTTGAGTAGTTTCACTTTTTTCATTTTATTTTTGAAACATTGTATTAAAACTTTCAATTTTTTTAATCCTTTTACCTTTGACATATAGCTATTCATTATTGACTTCCATTCCTGGTTTCAATTCTCCTTCTGCTACTATCAATTTTTCTTCAAAAAAAACTTGATCAAGAATTCTATTTCATCCTTATTCTTCTCAACCATTATCTGATCAAGGATTTATAACCCATAAACTTCTTTCTCAATATAATCCCTTGATATCCTTATTATAGAGTCATCATATTATTTTAACATATTTTCTAAATATTTAATCATTTTGTGAAGATCTTCCTCATTAACCTTCATTTGAAACTTTTCTAGTTCTTATTCATTAGTGTCTTCATCATTTATATGAGACTCTTAATCATCACTAAATCCTTCAAAAAATTCATCCAAATAATTAATCTTATGAGGGATCCAAAAAAGTACATCTTTTAAATAATCCATTATCTAAACAGCTATTAAGAATCGTTGCTTCCCTTAAAAGGTGGATGAAAGATTTATATTTTTGTCATTAGCTGTATTAATTTTTTATTTAATTTATATTCATCAAACTATTAGAAAGAAATCCAAACACTACATATGTTTTCTTTTTTTATAAAAAAACCCCATAACCATACCACACCTTGTTCTTTATTATCACAAACATTATATCAATATTCATTCTTCCAAACCTTAAAAAAACTCCAACAACAAATCTATAAAAACTCTATAGAATGAGTGCACTAACTCCATAAAACTCTCTAAGAAAAATATCTACAAATTATTCAACTACTTCAAAAAATACAATAAATCCTTAAAATATATTTTCAAAAATCAAACATGACCTCCTAGTTCTAATGTTCATCTTTAATAAGTCCTATATTTTTTAAACCCACCAGGTTATATTCTCACTTCTCACATGTTTTTTAATTATCAATATTATGAGGATACTACAAATTCTAGGTGTAGTGGGATGGATACTTTTATGATTTAGATATAACTTTTTCTTATTCATTTTTTTATTTATGTCATCTTTATTCTTTTTCTTTATATTGGAATTATTTCATTGAATTTTTAGGTTTCTTTTAACTTTATTATTTTTCTATTTTTTCATTTTTAATTTTATTTTGAGTTTTCCTTCATCTTTCTTATTTTCCCTCTTTTTTTCTTTTCATCATGATATTTTTAAGTTTCTCTTTTTTATTTTTATCTTTTTTTTAAGTTTTATTCCAGAAAAAAAATATTAAGTGTCAATATAATCATTAAAGTTATTGAAAATGAATATTGACATCCCCCATTTTAATTTGTTTTAATATTTAAATAGAAGTTATTTAACTAATTGATTATGAGTATGTGTAAGTATTTTACATTAATTGGTACTTTTAGTTAACTAGATGCATGTCAATGATATGAAAACGTTTCCCTTTATGAAATAGCTTAAATGTTGAAACAATCTATATAAGAATATTATGGGTTAATTATGTTATTTAATATCTCTACATATCATTTAATTAAATCATGAAATGTAAATATTTATTACTTAACTAAATGTAAATATAATTCAGGTTTGAAAATATTTTTTTCTAAATATTCATTTCTTATCCAATTGATTTCATAATAGTACTACATTAATATATAGTTGATGCATAATTTTTTTGTTGAAAATAAATGAATCATAAAACAAAAATAATAATAATACTACTATAACACAACATATATGATGATATATAAATTTTGAATTTAAGGGATGTTTATCTGAGTTGGTTTTGAAAATTAGATTGCAGTAGTTAAATAATTGTTAAAATATAATCATGAAATCATTATTACATGAAAATAGACATGGGGATTTAGTGGAATGGTTCATTGATGAATTGTTTTACTTTTATTAGTATCATGTATCTTTTTAAATTATATTTAGATACAATTCATGAGAAAATTATTATTATGCAAACTGTGAATGAATCCTTGGTGTTGTTCTTTTTTTATCACATTTATACTATGAAGTATTTTACCTTTAAATGTTACATATTCTTATTCTAGAAAATTTAGTCATGCATAATAATTTTCGAGAATGTAACTTTTACCAAGAGTGAAAAGGTTTTGGTATGGTGATTTTATTTCATCATAATTTATATTTCTTTTTTCCCCTTATATGATTTGTTTTAACTACATTTGGGGTCTAATTTTCCAACAAGATAATCAATTTAAATTCATATTTTATTCATTTGGTTACTTAAAAATATTTTTAAATTTATGAGTTTCAATTGTTTTTTCATGCTTGATAGAGGTGATATGAAGATAGACTAATATCAAATTTGAGCAAAATAGGATAAAACTGCGTGAAATACCAATCACACATATGGAAAAAAATCTAGATTCCACATAATATCCCAAAATATTTGGATAAAATTTGGTATGTGGATTATGTATTCTAGGTGATATAATATTCAAGAATAATAAAAGACCAAATTTGGTTATTTTAAGGCTCATATAATTGAATCCTTGGAAGGGATCTTTATTGTTGATAGTCAGTTGGATACTTCTATAATTTTTCTATATATTTAGTTATTGAACATTGATTATTTGAAAAAAAAATATGTATATTTTAAATATTTGGATAAAAAACATTTTCTTTTTTTTATAAGTTAGATAATGATTTTTTATCACCCAAAACCTTGATCCTAGTGGTTTTAGAAATCTTGTGTGACCAAAACCACTTCCCACTTTTCCTATAAATTGACACCTTAGGTTCCTCATTTGTATATTCATATAAGGGGGAAAATATATCATTTTAGATATTAAAATGGGTTTAATTCATCATCCTTTATTTTATAGAGCTCCATATACCTATAGGGAGATTCTAATTAACAAAGGATGTTCACTTGATTTTCTTCTTCTCGATAAAGAGAAAAATAGTGGTTGATCTTTATGACGTAGCTATGAAATTTTAAAAGGAGTTATTGCACAAGAATTATCTAACTATTTGGTTTATTTTTAGATTAAAATAATTTCATTCATTTTTATCTTAAAATGGTTCATATTTTACTACTTTGTTTATTATGAAAGAATGAAATTCTATTTCATTCCTGACCAATCGGTGGGCGATTTTGATTGTCTTATTTGTGTTATTTTAATTATAAAACTCAATAATCATATTATTGTCCACATATTTGATATATTAATGATATTTGGAAGATCATATTCTATGAATAAGTTCTATAACCTGTCTATATGATTTTTATGTCAATGTTTGGTTTTACAAGGATCAATGTAAAGGCTTGAAGGGTAATCAAGATTCTGGTAAACCTTAACCAAAGAGTTAATCCAAAGAAATTAAATTACAAGAACTATTAAATTTAATTATTTTGTATTAAACCTAATATAATAAACTTCTCTTATTTCTCTTAAAACCAACTTCACTTCATAAAATTCATAATCTTAACTCCAATTATTTTCTTTAGTTATTTTACATTGAAGCATCCCCACCTATTTTTAGTTTCTCTTAAAATTATCTAAAACTCATACTCTATCCCTTTAATTCTCCTTGAGAAATGAAAAAGGGAATACCCTAAACTATAATATTTAATTTAAAATAAAATAATTCATCATATCATGATAGCATGACCAATGACCCTCCTATAATCTCCCAAAATTCATTACAAAATTTTGAAGCATTCCCTCCAAAGTATTCATGGTCAATTCTTATTTTTCACCTATCTAAGGATGATATAATGTACACATCATCAAATGAGTATATATATACTTCTATAATACTCTATAAAATGTGGAATTAAATGAAATATAACAATCTGATATGATATATGAATTAAATTCATTGAACTCCACTACTTCCTTCACATATAACATACCCAACTATTATAGTTAAAACTTCTCTTGAATGGTTAAAAATTGATATTCTTTTATAAATAATTCTATAATAACCTATAAATCATCATGAATCCATTGTTATATATATAATATAACTATTAAATATATCATAATGTTCACCCATTTCTATGTCGATATAGAGAAAAGTTGCAAAAGTACCACAAGTCATTGATCATCAGCCTTCACTTGTTGATAAATCAAACATCAAGAGACAGACCCTGAAATATATTTTTTCATCACTACCAATCAGAACATATGCCTGATGTTCTGATACATTGTCGTTACTCCAGGTTTAACTATCTTATTAGTGTTATAAATCACTTTCATAATCACTCCTTTAAAACATGAGGGAATCACAATTATATCCTTTAAATAAATTTTTAAATCGATTATTGGAGAACACCAATCAGTTGTATCCACCTAATTTAGGGTGTTAATAACATTTTTAAATTTGGTTTTAAATGTATATACCTCATTTTATTGTTCTATATGTACACAAGTGATATCAATCTGATATAATACCATATTGATTCTATCCTAATAATCCCCCAAATATATATCCACCATTAAGTGCATCAGTAACTATTAACCTTCTAATTATTTTATTTCTTGAGACTTCTTACTCAATGCATATTTTATGGTATTATCCTTAAATTTTATATAATACCACTCAAATTCAAATGTATAGTGATAACCACTTTATTCACCTCATATTTAGATATTGCAATAAAAAAATGTACTTATGAATGTTATGATTTGAATACACCAAAAACCATTCACTAAATTTTCAATGCCTTTAATTATTTAAATTATGAATAACTAATAAAAAAAATCATATTTTATATAGTTCTTCTCATGTGGTCAGAACTATCTCAATCCATATACTACCACATTCTCCTCTTACATGAGTATATATTCTAAAAAACCCCTTAAAAATAATAATATACTAAATACCATTTTCCAAATTCAATAAATATAAACACCATAGTATATGTCAACATTATATTTTGATCATAAATATAATTATAGTGTTTCTAACCCCACTCAAACTTCACATAATTTAGAGTCAATTTCATTACTAGTGATTTTATATTCATAATGTATTAAATGAAGAACCTATAATATATGTCCAATAAGAGAAAAATATGGATCTCAATAACATTACTAGGATACTCCTAAGACATAATTATAATAGCTCAAACCACCCAAAATCAAAATATTGTCTAATTGTTTACCCAAATTTCCCTCACTGATTTTTTTTCCTGAGGCACCTTGAGAAAAGATTTATAGTGGGAGAGTTTTGCACCCCCCCCCCTTATAAGGACTGATTCATTATCAAAATCATCCAATGTGGGACTATTTTAGTTCTACCCACCTAAGAGACCAATTCCATCATTATCACATTGACTGTGTACTGGTTATAGTGCCCTTTTTAACAACTCATACCACCCATAATCATAATATTCTATGCTTTGGGAAATATTTCCCCTCGCAAGTTTTTTTCTTAGTAAACCACCAAATAATACCTTATTTCTAAATTAGTTTCCATAACCCCTTATAAGATGTGATTTTTTATTCACCTCCTCTAATTTTGTAAACTGTCTATATATAATTGGATTTTAAATTGGCTCTGATGCCATTTTTTAATGTTTCAACTGGATTAACCATTTATACAACTTGGTCTATTATGAAAAATACCATGGGTGTGCCTCCCCATATGCTAGAGGCTACCAATTATCTTTTAGGTTCTATGAGTATCATGTAGAGACTATAACCTCTCTTAGATGACTATAAATAATAATAAAATAATATAAAAACACTATTAATTATATTAAATCATAATATAGAAACTATTTTGATGAGCCATCCATAATAATATATCAGTTTTTATAAAAAAAATATAAACACATGTTGATGTTATAAAAGTTATGTATAATAAATATGATCACTCGATCAGATGATTATATACATGGTATAGTCCAAAAATAAAAAATAATGAAGACATAAAAAAATATGTATTTAATGACTTACCTAAAACCATATCCCAATTATTGCAATTTGTCTCCATGTCACCCATCAATCAATGAATCTTTTCCCTTACCTATATCACAAAAAATGAAATCTACAAGCCCACTAAGGTGCATGTGTAGGGTGTGCATAATATAATCACAATACCATAACCAATGATGTCACTAATATAATATCATATGTTGGTCAGAGTGAGCAAATAAATAGGTGTAACATATCATTACCTACTTTCAGGTAATTTTATTCCCTTTTCTTGTTTTCCTCTTTAATTGGGTACATCATGGGACTCCCAAGGATAGAGAATATTTGCTAATAAAATTGAACTAAATTTAAGGATATATGTTTATTTTAATTAGTGGAGTATAGGTATAAATATTAAAATGGATTTATGGGTTTTTATCTGAGTTCTGAGAATTCCTGAGTTGGTTTCAGATTTTTATAAAGAATCTATAGTTTTTACGGTCTATAGGATAAATACGAATTGTTTAATGGGATTACACAATGTGAATGTTCTTTAGAGAAGATTATGTGAATCTAGTACATATCATGAAGGGAGTATGCTCCATGAAAAGGTTACATTCCTTGTAATGTTAAAAGACCATTTTTAAATAAAAAGTGATGGGTTTTTTAGAATATCTGAGTCTTCAGAATTACACGATGTGTTAAGAGATTACACACTGTGTATATGTTGAAGGAATGTTTTCTATGGAACTGCATCGAGTGATATGTTATTTCATTATTCCATATTTCCTTTTTATCTTGACCTAGAAAGGTTCTATGAGGATTTTGGAAGCCACTATTTTATCTTGATTGATTTTTTCAGTGATTAATTACTGTTGTGGTTTGGTTGCATCTCTCTGGGTCAATAAACCTTTTTGTTTCTTCATTTCCTCAATCGTGGTAGCTCTGTTTCATTTTATTATTGGATTTATTGACCCAAGGTGATGTTTCTTCTTGATTCTTTATATATACATTGTGAGATCTCGTTCTAGGGGATATTTCCTTGTTTTTTGTGGTGTGGTGGGTGTGTGTTATCGTGGTATGTGTTGTTTCCTATTCTACAATAACCCTTTTTTAATATTGAGTCAATTATAAGATGTGAAGGTTGTTTATAGGGACTCCATTATCATTGTTGGATTATTCCCTATGGTGGATTACTTTCCGGGTGTGAGTGATCCCAGTTTTGAGGTAGGTTGTTCCATCTCTAGCCTATGTTAGTGAATTACATTTGTCTTGTTTTTTATAAATTGTTTTATTAAATGAAATGGAATGATATGACTATTTTTTTTTTGGAACTAACTTTTTATAATATATAGTTTTCCCCTTATTTTGGTAAATAAAAAGGGTTTTCAAAGAATTGAGAAATGGTTTTATCAAATGTTTTTCAAATAATGGTTTGATGAAAATGGATTTATGAATTGATTTTGGAAAATAGAGAACATGAGAAATATTGGGTACTGAGGTGGAAGGTATAGTAATATGTCTCATCCAATGTTGGGGGGTTTTCTCATGGGGCTCTCATATGCTCCCCAGGCCCTTTGTTCTAGGGATTTGTTAGACCTATTAGGGGGGTCACTTGTTGGGGTGTTCCTATACTCTCTATACTTGATGCATATATCTAGTGGTTTGATGAATACATGATTTTCTATGTAAGGTATGATTATCCTAGATATCCTTACCTAGTGGGATCCCTAGAATGATGTTACATGTGCTTTTATTATTGGATTGTATTATTTTTTTATAATTCCATAGATTTGA
This sequence comes from Viscum album, assembly GCA_963277665.1. Lineage (NCBI taxonomy): Eukaryota > Viridiplantae > Streptophyta > Magnoliopsida > Santalales > Viscaceae > Viscum > Viscum album. The sequence goes on along the minus strand of OY728129.1, from coordinate 403,377,726 downwards.
TATGATATGCAATGCATGATTTGTTTTGACATGATATATCAGTTGTGCTATATGCTTATGAAATGCTTTGAAAATGATTTACCTTATTTATTTGGAAATGTTTAAAAGGGGGAAATTAAACTATTTTTCCATACTTTTGATATAAAAACTATTAGACAGTTATAATTCATTGTTTTCATTAAATTTTAGTGTGTTTGGATTATTGTTCAGAGACTTGACATGGAACACCTGGGTGGGACCCTACTGATCCTGTTAGCTCACACCCAGTGTACCCCTTCAATGGTGAATATACCTAGTTATGCCTTTTGATATAGGGAAAGGCTAGGTGTCATAGTGAGGTAGTGATATTTTCTATTATCTAGGTTTTGGGTAGCTGGTGGTGATATAGTGGGATTTTTCCCACATTATCATGTGGAGACATTGAATTAGCTATTTGGTTTTGTAGTACTTTATGGTTGGACTTGTAGCTTGGATATTTTTTTGCTACCTTGTTTAGTTATATCACTTTTATTTTTCATTATTTATTTTGGAATAAATTTTTATCTTTAATTTTTTCTCTCTTTTATATGTATATATGTCATGATGCTGCTTCAAGTTTGGAAAAAATATTCCCTATATTTTTTGTTGGTTGTACAAGTTCTATTCACCATCCCATGGAGAACGGGAACTCCCTTAGGGTATGTAAAGGATATGGTCGGGTTCCATTTTGAGAGGGTATTTTGGTCAATTTGTTATAGTTTGGAATCAATGGTGTTCTTTCCTCAAGAGTCCTTGTCTTGGTAAATTTAGTATAATGGAGATACAAGACCTAATAGGTATCTTTTGATGAGTTCCTCACCATTCCTTTCCATGATATGACTCAAGTTTCCATGGTATGTTAGTATATGGGTCTCATGTTTTGAGTTCTTGATGTTTATGTCGGTTTCTAATTATGAGTTTTCTAGTTTTAACTGAGATATTTCTATTGTCTGATAATTTATTTTGTTTTTATGTGCATTACTATGCCTCTGAGACATATTTAATGAGTTCCTCTGGAGGGTACAACTAATGAACCTCGAGGGAATCCTTTGATGGATCAGAAATTTATCTAGGCTATCAAGTAGGCAGTTTATGCTAGGGATCCGAATTTAATGCAAGCTCAGAACATAGTTTTTGAGGTACATCTAGGAGTGTATGAGAAATAGATCAATAATGGAATTTCTTACATGAGAATTCAAGGTCCTTTAAAGGTACAAATGAACCTCAAGAGGAAGAGTATTGTCTTGAAAAGACTTATCAGATCTTAGACTTCCTAGATACACCTAAGATAATCAAGGTAAATTGTACAGTTTTCAAACTTGAGGGTCCCATCAACAATTGGTGGTATTATATATTACAGTCATATAGGAATGTGGTCTTAAACTCTAAGGGTTTCAAGTCTCTCTTATTCTAGTAATTTTTTCCAAAGTCACTGATGATGGAAAAGTATTTTGAGTTCCTCTCTTTACGTTAGATAAATCATTTGGTATCAATATACACTAAATAATTTCTTGAGATTGTTCATTTCCCACTATAGTTTGTAAATAATGACAAGTTATACGTACCTATCAGGTTTGCGACCAGATATCATATCTTGGGTATTAATGTAGAATCCTTCAACCTATGCAGAGATAGTGGATAGGGATATGATGGTAGAAATGAATATTGATGGAAAGGTTGGATATTATTCCCCTTATCTTACACCTAATGGAATCTTTAGTGGTGTGCTTGGGAAAAATGGGAAGTGGAAGTATTTTCATAGGAGTGGTGGAGGTGGTTCTCAACAGCTAGCCTCTTCAGCACCTCCAGTTAAAACTAGTGGTGTGCCTCTAAATTTCCATCCAAAGACATTGACCCTAGTAACCTGGATCTAGTGTCTTACTTTATTATATTAGTACTATGAACAAGTGTTGGAATCCCAAATGACTGAATAGTTTAGTAGTTTTGGAAAACAAGATACAAACACAAGTTTTACATTAAAACCAGAAAGAAAAAACAACATGAAAACCCAATTATAAACATCCATAAACTCCTATATTATTCCTATAATTCATTCATAATATCTATATTCACATCCTTGGAAAAATAAAACATAACAAAGGGGTGATATTAGATGCTCAGTAAGGGTAATCAATATAGGGAGAGCTATCATAAACATAAAAAATAAGGCAAGGTGAATAACTAAAACACATGCCAATAAAAGATAATCTTGATCATAATATGGAAGGAATAAAATATGAATAAATAATTACATATAAACAATCACATGAAACTTAACCATGGATATTCTACTAGTATAATAATCACATGGATCATAAATTACTAGTATCATAATGAGGGAATTCATAATATCAGACATCTGAAACATAACATCAAGGCCTTGTCTGATATATCTAAAAATAAATGGTTAATCCCTCAGCTAAATCCATAATTGAAAATGGTAAATGCCTTGTCTAAGTCTATGTTTTTTGGTCTCGTGATACCTACTGATGCATCAAGGGGCTATAGTGGGCCTCATCTGTCACTTACTAAGTCCAATGAATTTTTCATATGTTGAATAATTGATTTAAAAATATATATTTAAATAAAATTATCGCATAATAATTTGAAATATTTAAATCATAATCATAGATGAATATACTCTAATAAAATCATTGATAAATTCTTGAGAGAAATACCCTTTCACATTGGAAAGAAGATTTCTTTTGGAAACCATTTTTGTTTTTCATAGAATCATATTATATACATGAATATCCCAGAAAATAGAAGTTAAGTACAATGAAATTATATTTTAGGTATAAATGATGTTTAACTAAAGTGAAAACCTATAAAAATATAATTTAAGAAACTTTATAAATGATCCGCTTTAGTGCGGTGTAAGGAAAAATACTAAAGAGTCGTTAACACAGACAAATGAATATTTTTTGTATAAAACCAAAAATGAAAAAAGATAGTTCTTCATTATAAAAAGATTGATTTTATAAAAATAATGGTGTCTTAAAATATATTATGTATAGTACTTGAAAATGGGTAAGAAATTGCAAATTTCCCTTTAATCGGGTTTTCTTATCCAGAGTAATTGAAAAGGGAACCTTATAAAATATGTATTTCCCAATCGAAGAAATATATAATGATCTAGATAGATGAGTTTGGAACATTTAAAAAAATATAATTATTATATAAAAATAATGTATAATTACATTGGGGTAAATAGAGAGAAATCATAAGCTGAATGAAAAATGGGGGTTTGGGAAGAAACCCTTACCACTGTGAAAACAGTCAAACCGTATGCCCCATAAAAAAATAATCATCATATTAAACATTTAATACCATGAATTTTAATATATTCATAATATTATACATAAAATGGTAGTATACATACACCACTCAGAAGAAATAGTGATGAATAAGGCATATCTCATGGAAATAAAACTGATATGAGAAAACCCTAACCTTATATCTAAAAGTTTTATTCCCTTGCACTTAATGTTTTGGATAATGAAATTAGATTCATTAATAATTTATTTAAAAACCTATTAAACATTTATTTGGTTTATCATAATTTTATTAAGTTCATTTATGGACTTTTTTATGAGTTATGAGATTGAATTTCATCATTTGAAAGTGTTCATTTCCTTGGTTTTCATGATTGGTTCACTTGTATACATGTACAAAAGATCATATGAACTAGGAATAGTTATCCAAAATTGAAATTATTTTTTATTAATGAAAATAAAAAATATTAAACGGTTATATAAGTCATTTTTTTTATTTTGGGTGTGGATGAATCATTAGACAATATATTAGTGATAATAATTTAGATTATTTTGGCGGGTTTTGATCATCATAAACTAGTTTTGTTCCATTAATTAATATAATTTATATGTAATGGTTTAAGAACATTAAATAGGATTTAATTAATATATTATAATCTGTTTTAACCATAAAAATGGTTTTATATCCAGCCTTGATGGTGAGATTGAATAATTAAAACTCGTCCTCCACGAAGGTGGTAAATCAGCACCTCACAGATGATGTTTTCATTTTTAGAATAAGAAGTAGAAGAGAAGAGAATTAATGGTGAATATACCATTATCATAATAAAATTATAGTATATATAATATAATATATTTATCATTCATGTTTTTACAGATGATTTAATGAATGAATAAGAAAAGAAAAGAAATTAAAAGGAAATTAAAAGAACAAAATGGGATTTTTACCTCTAGAATTCTTCTCCTTGAGAACCTTCTTAAGAAAATTTGAAATGGTCATTTGGTGAGACCAGAAATATGATAATGTTAGAGATATTCTTGGGATATGATATTGGAATAAATTTTATAAGTTTAAAGGCTTTGGATGTGTGAGGAGAAGGGGTAGTGAGAGGTGGTATTTATAGTGAAGGGGATGAGTGTTTTTTGAATATTTTATGCATTTGTTAATTATTTTTCCTAAAGACTATGAATAGTTTGAGATTCATCACAAAATATATTAAAATAATAAAGTTTATTTCAAGATTATTTTGATTCCATCATCATTGAGTCATGGAATAGACTATGTAACTTATTATGTATTTATATTGTAAATTGCCATATTTTACTATTCACCAAGAATTCAAGTATTTTAGAAAAATCCCTAAAATTAAACCTATTAATTTTTTTACATTTATAAATAAAAAATAAACTCCATTTTATGAAAATAATTTTCTAAATATGATAAATTTAATTTTTAATTAAAATCTCCATTTATTCAAAAAATGTCGATTTTAAAATTATAACGATTTTATAACACTTTGAAAAATTAATTAAGGTCTCATAAAATTATCTTATAATCATAATAAAAAAACATATTCATTCAAAAATCTATCTTATTAAAATATAATTTATTTTAAACAATTATATTAATTATAAATTGTAAATAAACATTTATGATTTACAAAAATAACAACACTTAATTTATCATTTTTAAAACATTTATTTACTTATTCCATGAGATAAATATATTATATTTTTATTCAGAATATAAAAAAATTATTTATAATTTCATTGGTTAGTTTACTATTAAAATCATAATTATACAATTAATATAATGTAAATGAGAGTTTTATAAAAAACGGGATTTTTCACTATTCATTGGAAAATAAATATTTTTAGAAAAATACCAAAATTTCACCCTGATCTAATTTTGACATTAAACTTTTAAAAATAAAGTTTATTTTGTTCAATATAATTTATAAAAGTGTCAAAATTTATTTCTAAAATAATTATTTCATTAAAAGGGGGTAAATTCGTCTATAGAAAAAATATAAACGTTTATGCATTAAATTGGATTTATTCTTATATTAAGATTATCAAACATATGAGTTTAATTTAAAAACATTATATTGAATACATAACATATTAATTCCATTAATATCTTTCATTAATAGTTTTTAATTTAATTTATTAATATAGAATTTCATTATGGTATTAAAAATTGTTTTTTTATAAAAACATATCTTGTATGTTCAATTGATTTTTATTTTCATTTATAATTAATTGGTAACTAAATAATTCATTTTATAAATATGTGTTAATAGTAATTTTATAATTTACTTAATCTATTTCATTCCCTCCATTCCAACGGCTATGTGATAACAATTACAATAATATTAAATCATTTGTTAAAGCTCGATGATCTGTGTAATGTACCCTTTCAAAGAAGATAAATTTCAAAAGTGGCATACTATAAAATATTGGAGTGTTACATTCCCCAATACTTCAATAAATTTTTTTCTTGAAATTTAAAATCTCACTTCAAAAATATAATTTTTTATGCTTGAAATTTTATTTTTTGGAAATCTAAAATCGTGAAAAGGGTTTATAAAACCTCCTCTTAAAAAATGGTAAAGAGAAATGTGAAGGTCACCACAAAACTAGGATTCCAAAATAAGAGAAAATTCAGGAAAATATGTTCATGGAAGAGAAATATAACTATCATGTTCTGATGTAGAGTGATAGAGAACATTGTCATTATAAAGTCTTCCATCACAAAACCATAAATTATTTATTTGTTAAAAGACCATTGATATTTCATAAACAAAAGTAAAAAGATGACGTTTTTGTTCCAAAATATTTTTCCTAGATTTGAGGGATTATTTTAATATTCATATAATCACTTTAGAAAATAAGCTTACTTTATTAGTTTCCATGTCATAAGCATAATCCCATCCTTTGGTTGTTCTTTTACCTTTTTTACTTCATCCCTCACACATATAAATGAAAGTTCAAAATTAATTTTTCATGCCTGAATAAATTTTAATTAATCATATGGTCTTTAATTCATTTCTTAGACCTTAAAATGTTTATTTAAACCAATAAGGTTATCACATGTTATAAATGAATAATAATTTCCAAATATTAACTTGATCCATTCCACAATTAGTTAATCTTAATACTCATCTAAAACATGTTATTCCACATTCAATGACCAAAAATTTAGAAAGAAGGTCACTAAATTTCCAAATTCAACTTAACATAATATTCTTCAAATAATGTAGCTCTTAATCCTACATACCAAATATATGAATACCTTGATCACCTTAAAACCAAAATGAAAACTTGAATGCTTCCAAGTCCATAAAGAATATGTTCTATAGTATAATTCATATATATATAATGATTATTATAACCATAATATTATAAAATAATTATTTATTAAAAACAAAATTAAATTAATTATTCCACTTTGAGTATAATAAGAGCATAAGATTGACCTTGATCAATTTTATTTTTATGATCTATATTTCCATGACACTTGGGATATTCATTTTCATAGTTCTCCATCTTATTACAGTTGAAACATTTCACATTTATAGCTTCTTTATTTCCCTTACATTCATGAGCCCGATAACCTTTCTATCCACACTTGTAACAAACTCTCATTCCCTTCAAGAAAGTACCAGGGTGTTTTTCCCACAGTTACCACATGTGGTAAAATCCTTATTTTCCTTTATCCATATCTTACTCTATCATTCTCTTCTTATCTTGATTTACCTTAAAGTAATAAGACTTAGAGTATTCTTTCTCTGTCATGATAGCACATGAGACTATATCCTTATATGATGATAATTTTTAGGAAACTAGTTCCCTTTGGAGGAATGGTTTTAAATCATAAAATAATCAATCAATATTTATCCTTGAATTATGTATATAGTCTACAACAAGCCTTGTTAACCTTGTATAGTTTTCTTCATACATGGAAACATTTTTATCATCTTTCTATCTCAAACACAATAATTTCCTCTCCATATCTACATGTTTTTCATGTGGGAAATATTTCTCCAAGAAATTTTCCTTAAAATCCTTCCATTCTATATTTTCAATTTCTTCCTCCTCTTTTTTGTTTTGAATCAATAACCATAATTGATCATCATCTCCTAAGATATGATAAACTACCATGATAACCTTCTTCATTTCATTACTTCCCAAAGTAATAAATATATTTTCTATGGAACTTATCCATTACTCAGCTAGAAATGTGTTTGTAGCCCCATTGAATGATGGAGGTTGTTGTATCTTGAAGTGATCTAACATTGTTCCTCCACATTGTGGATTGGTATTCTCTATACGAGTAAGGTCTTTATTCATAACCTGGGTCAGTTATCCCAGTATAATTATACATTTCTCATCTCCAGTTCTAGCTCCTACTCCAACATCATTATATTTCATAAGATGGAAATCCCTATATGGGATACGTGCATTGATACAGTTTCCATTCACTCCACTAGGTTACATTTCTAAATAATGGAATACAATAAATTAGATTATTAATCATAATGCATAATTTTGAACTAGTAACACTTAACATAAATTAAAAAACTTATACATAGCTAATCTCATAATCATAAAAATTGTTTCGTTAGGGAAATATTTACTTTTAAATACTTTATAATAGTTTTTAAAGAAAATTTGAATATTCCTAATCATATCCCTCATGAGTGTCAAACCAAGTATGCAGTAAGGCTCATTATTGTGTACCAGGTTACGCCGAGTCCGGCCAACACACCTTGTTGGATTTTTTACCCCTAAGTATATCTGTGTCAGAACCACATCCACTTGTAGTATCTAGAAACAGAGGTATTTCTAGTAATATCCACATAATATATACCTTACCAAAATTATAGGATGTTATTCTATGATTGTCATTAATGTCTATATTAGGGTTATATTCCCTAATCTATGTTTTATAAATCTAATTCCCAAGGTTTCTACTAAGCTTCCTCTGATAGAAACTCTAAAGACCCCGACCCAAGTATCCCAGAGCCAGTGACTTAATTTATTACATTGGTATTATGAACAATCATTATCATCTCAAAGGATCGAACAGTTTAGTATTTTTGGAAAACCAAATACAAACAAAAATTTTACATTAAAAATTGATAGTAAAAACAACATAGAAAATCCATTGGAAATTACAACAACCCGGACCTTCTGTTTAGGTATGATTTTTCTTTTCAAGTTGTTTTTGAGGAAAAAGGGAAGAAGGAAAGTTTTAGGATTACATGGTGTGTACTTCCTTGTACATGTCATGTACTCTGGAACCAATTCTAGTTTCTTTCGGGTCGTGTCACGACCGCGTACACGAATGTGTGATGATGTGGCAGGGCTGCTTAAGTTAGGGACCAGAAAAGATATATACACGCCATGTATCCTTAGGGAAAACACCATGTATTTTTATTTTTATTTTTTGATAAATCATACCAGGGTTGCATCTCATTCACAAAAAACACTTCTTCTAATGCTGTCTCATCCAGGAGCAACTGAATATCATGATTCTTCTCCGAGCCCCCGATCGACCATTCGTTATCCAAATCAACTGCTATCGATTGCGTTGGAATCGCCACAGTGAGTTATTCCTTCTTCTATATCCTCATACCTTGATTTATCCTCTTTCATGAGATATTCTTGGTTGAACGTTTAAGAATTTTTTGTAAATCTATGTCATTCTAGGTCGAATCAAAGGATGGGATTCAACTATATCAATCGTACAATGTCGAGGTAGGTGGTTTGTGCCTTTCTATAATTTGTATTTGAGTTATATGTTCAAAAATTTCCCAATATCCTAGTTTAGGGTATTGTGTGGTTAGGGAATTTAACCCCTTAATTCTTGTTATTCCTTGATTTCTTGAGTTAGGGATCTTGTTTGAGAATAGGGTTTATTTACCTTGTTATAGATTTGTTTGCCCATGTTTGAACTGATTTGGCTGTTGGGCCTAGTTATGCCTATTATGCTACTTTTTTTCCATTCCTAGTGTTGTTAGGATGGAGTGATATTATCTAATATGCTATGATATGCTTTTTAGATGTTTATCCAAGTAGTATATTGTGATTTAAATTGGTTGTTGGACATCGCTTGTGCATGATTGACTTACATAGGGCTATGGGAACCTGGTGTAGTTAGACCATAGGGGGAATGGATACTGAGGGCTTCCCCATAGTGTCTATTATACTTTCATGTTGTGAGACCATAGGGGGTATGGATGAAATTTATCCCTCATTGTGTCTGTAGTTCTATGTTGTGAGACCACAGGGAGAATTGGATGTTGAGTGCTTCTCCAGAGTGTTTGTAGTTTACCGTTATGAGACCATAAGAGGAATTGACTGTGAGTGCTTACTTAGAGAGTATTTGTTAAGATGAACCAGATGGGTTAGAATATGAGAACTTCCCATAGGTTTTCTTGATATTTTTTGGTTGTTTATTTAATATATTTAAATGAATGTTGTTGAAGCTATAGGATTGTTTACTTTTGTGTACTTAATTTTTTATTACTTCATTTTGCATATTGCCTTCCATATATATTTACTAAGAGTTAGGAACAGATCATTGGTTGGTTTCCGACTTGGATTTGTCTCACACCCTGTTTGGGTCATTCTTTTGGGACCAAACAAATTATATTGTTTCAAGTATATATAAGGTAAATCACCCTTCTACTTCAAGTACTTGATTACTATGGATCTGGAGGGCATGGGACCAAGCTGTGGTTTGCGATGCTACTTGATTTATTTAATTGTTTCCTTGTACTTTGGTTTAGTATTGTATTACATAATTGTGACTTGTTTGGCTACTTTACTAGAAATATGTGACTGCATCATTTAAATATGTTCTCTAGTTGTTTATCTACTTGTAGTATTCCTTTTTTTACTATTTCATGTTATTATTACTACTTACACTACTATTATTTGTTTATTTCCACTATGTTACACTGCCACTGAGTTCATTGTTTCCCCACTATCACACCCAAGTCCCTTACTGCTAGTTGGTAGCCTCTAGAATTCATGAAAATGCGCTTGAGTCCATGTGATCAATCGGGTATGGGGCACCACTTGGTGGAACCCGGAACTGGGATGTTACAAAGTGGTATCAGAGGAATTTTTTTCTTCTTTGACTTACTGTTTAGATCCTATAGATAGGGATAGAAAGGAATAGTTAGTTAGTAATAAGTTGTTACCGGCAGTAGCTAGCCCATGTATAGGGAAAAGAAAATTTACCTCAAATATTGAATTTTTTTTTGCAATTATTACAATTGATTTTATTTCACTTTTGGGTGATTCACATGTTTTTTATTGTTATCGTTGATCTTATTGAGGTTTTATTTATGTTATAACCCAATGAGATGATGTTATTCCATCTCATGCATCATATAGGCACTTTCTAGAGATCACATGTCATTCATACTTGTCATGCCATTTGGGGTAAATTACTGATTGCATGTTATTGTGATAGATGTTGAGGTAGATATTCATACTATTGTGATAGATTCCTTGATATAATACATGCTATTTTATTGGGTATTTCTTATTGTATAAGGTTTCATTTGAATGAGCACTAGAATTTTGTCCCTGAGGTGTTATGGGCCCTCATGGATCAGAATTTGGTGGATCATTGCACTATTATACCTTCATATGACATGAACATGATGCCAAGATTTGGTTTTCAGGGAGTATGGTCCCCCACGGATCAGAATTTGGCACTTTAATGGTTGTTTTAGTGTTTTTATGGGATTTTAGAGTAGTTTATGAGGCTTACTGTCCGGAAAATCCTAGAATATACAGTGTGTATTGATGAATACATTCCATGTGTCCTTCTGTTCGGAAAGGAAATTTTTTCTTAAGTACGCTCCATGTACTATATGTACATGTCGTGTAATCCTTAACCATGTGACTGATTGTGTGGGAAGATACACAAGGTTGATAGATGTTTGGTGGAACATTCCATAAACAAGGAGTACACACCATGTTGTAAGGACCGTGTAACCAGCCGTGTGACTAACAACATGGGTTGGTGAAATCCTTCTATTACATGTCATGTCTAGCATAAACATGTTGTGTAGAGTCAACCATGTCCCTGACCATGTGACTAATGACACGGGTAGTTGAAACATAGTTGGTACATGTCGTGTTCATGGTGACCACACTGTGTAGTCTTGTTCTAAGAGAACCGTGTGGTTTATCCGTGTAGAGGAACTCAGGTGGGGGGAAATGATTCAAGTACACATTGTGTCCAAGGATAAGACATCATGTGTAGGGGGTGTCACATGACTAATGTTGGCAGAAAAGCATGCCCATGTAAAGGCTTAAGGGAACACGCTATGTGGGGGTTATACACGCCGTGTATCCATGCTTTAAAGAACTTGGAAGCCTTAATTCTTCTATTCCTTTCCCACACTTCTAAGTTTTATATCCTTGTTTTTCTTGAACTAGGTGTGCACTTGAACTTGTAGAGTCATGCCACTGAGACGTCCTCTATTTTTACGCTAGATGTAGGGAAGTGATCAAACACCAGACATGGAAGATCAGAGATGAAAAATAGATCGTCACATTGTGCCTATCTTGGAACCAGTTGTCCTTCCAGAAATAGGTGTTGATGCACAGTTCCAATAAGCCTTGATGAGGTTTATACAGACCTTCTAGGGAAAACTGCATCATGCCCCATCTATGGTGGAGTTGACGTGGATTTTTTAGTATCATCATCCTCCCAACTTCTTAGGGGATGGAGAACCTCGGGCTACAGAGCCATGGTTAGAATCCATGCAGTCGGTCTTTGAGCATTCGGAGACTCCTTCAAAGAGGAGGGTGAAACTCGCTACCTACATGTTTTGGGATTCTACCAAGATATGGAGGGATGTTATCTCACATGAGGGAAGCCAGTATGTTATGACTTGGGATGATTTTTAGTTTGCCTTCCATGGTTACTTCTACCTGGAGACGTTGAGGTCCGATCAAGCCCGAGATTTCATGATTCTAGAACAGGTTACTCTTTCAGTCATGGAGTACTCTTCTCACTTCATAGAGCTTCCTCACTTCATGTCCATTCTAGGGGGTGATAAGTTATTTATGGTAAGAAAGTTTGAGGGTGGTCTCAAACATGACATCCGATCTCAGGTGAACATTTTCAGGTTGACTTCCACCACCTCCATATTAAACCAAGCGCTGATCACATAGCATAATCTGAGGTATTATGGGGCTATGAGCCTGGGCGGCTCAGCATCTGGAGTTGGTACCCCTCTGACTGAAAATAGGAAGTTCCACAATGAGTCTATTCATGTATATCCAAAGAGTCAGGATACTTTTTTTAGTTTCCATGTGGTTTGATACTAGTGCGGGAAGAGCGGGCATACGATGCCACATTGCCCGAGAGACCCAGTTGAGTGCTGATATTGCGGAAATATGGGTCATCTTTAGCATTTCTGTCATATTTTCATACCAATAGCTAGTGATAGGAGTTCTGTTATGACTCCATGTTTAGAAGTAGGGCCACAAGTTTCTCCTCAGTTAGGGAACTTGATTTCTATAGGTCGTTCAGTCTGAGGTGGAGGTTGTGGCCGCAATGGTCAGACAAAGGGTTTTCGACAGCCGTAGGGTGGGTTAGCTCAAGTATCTCAGTCGGCTTCACAGGGTCGTGGCACAATATAGGATTTTGAGATAGAGCATACCCAACAGGAGCAGGATCCCAGACCATCTACAGTTCGACATATGATTCTAGTTACCTCAGTTATATCTTCTATAATTTTCAATATAGGGGATTCCAATAGTTTCATATCTATTTCTATTATGGAGAGCCTTGGGTTCTGTATCATTACTTCTATTGATGTATTGATGTTGTACAGTTCATTGGGGACGAGAACGGCTAGTGTACGTCAGTTCAAGGAGTGCCCTTTTGAGGTTAGCGAGTGTCACTTCTTATGGGACCTCTATGTCCTAGAGATGATAGGCTATGATTTCATTCTTGGAATGGACTGGTTGGTTCCCTTCTAGTTTGTGGTTTATTTCTATTGTCGTATGGTGATTTTCAAGTCACCAGAGGGCAGATATTTTCTTTATAAGGGATAATGGGATGTCCATGCAAGTAGAGCAGGACCCTAGAATCATTGGTTGGAGGATTTATAGCCTAGATTGCTAGTTTATGTCTGGATGACCTGGGGACTTTATATATGGGCTTTCCTCCATTGGTGGATCATTTCAAGGATGTATTTCTAGAGGACTTTTCAGGTGTTCCTCCGAAGTGAGAGGTAGAATTTTCTATTGAGATTGTTCCAGGAGCAACACCGGTGTCCATTCCTCCTTATAGGATGGATACTCCAGAGTTACAGGAGCTCAAGAAGTAGTTAGAGGAGTTACAAGAAAAGGGTTGCATCTGACCCAATACTTCTCCATAGGGTTCACATTTCTTGTTTGTCAAGAAGGTGGATGGTACCCTCAGACTTTGTGTGAATTTTCAAAATTTGAACCAGTTGACGGTCAAGAACTGATATCCCTTATCAAGGATTGATGATCTCTTTGATCATCTGTGAGGATCAAGGGTGTTCTCAAATATTGAATTGAGATCTGTTTATCATCATTTCCATGTTAGACCATTAGATATACCTCTTATAACCTTTCAGAGTAGGTATGGTCTATACGAGTATGTGGTTATGCCATTTGGTGTCACGAATGCACCTACAGTTTTCATGGCACTGATGAACCGTGTGTTCCATCGATACTTGGATTATTTAATGGTAGTATTCATGGATGGTAACTTGGTGTACTATCACAATTAACATGACCATGCTACACATCTTGAGATTGTTTTCAGTGCACTGAGATAGCAACAGTTATATGATAAGCTCTCAAAATACCACTTTGGGATGGACTAGATTCACTTATTAGGTCATGTTATCTCAGAGACAGGAGTATCAGTAGATCCAGAGAAAGTGAGAGTTATAGTTTCCTAGAAGCATCTGAGTAATGTCTTTGAGGTACAGAGTTTTCTAGGTTTGGCTGGTTACTACAGTCGTTTCATACAAGACTTTTCTCGTTTAGCAGCACCATTGATAGGCCTGAATAAGAAGGGTGTGAAGTACCTATAGACAGATTCCTATGATTCGGTCTTTTAGGATATCAAAGGGAGGTTGACTTCAGCACCAATACTAGTTTTTATAGGGCCAGAAAAGAGCTATATTATTTACTGTGATGCATGAGGTATCAGGATAGAAGCAGTGCCTATGCAAGGGGAAGGTGTCGTTGCGTACGGGTCTCGGTAGTTCAGGCCACACTAGATGAATTTCCCAACGTACGATATTGAGTTGGCTTCAGTTGTTTATGCATTGAGATGTTGGATACATAATATTTTAGGAGAGAATTTTGTGGTTTTCACTGACCACAAAAGTCTCATGTACATATTCACTCAGCGCGATCTGAATTTGAGACAGCAAAGGTGGGTTGAGTACCTTTAATTATTTGACTTTGTGCTTGCCTATATGCTAGGAAAAGGAAATGCAGTGGCTGATGCATTGAGTAGGAGGACTCAAATACAGGTAGTTCGGGAGGCTAGGAGTGAGTGACATCTTATAGCTTTGTTCTCTGAGATGCATTTGGAGGTGCACGACAGACACAGACAGATGTTCCTTTCTTCTATAGTTGTTACCTCTACTCTGCTTGATCGAGTGCGAATGAGAAATATATCAGATGATGAAGTCCTAGTTATATGGGAGAGTGTGTCTAGAGAGGACCCTATTCCTAGATGGACTATAGGAAAGGATGAGATATTTCATTTTCATGGACGCATATGGGTGTTAGCAGATATACGCAAGGAGTTGATGTGGGATTTTTACTCCTTAGTTTGAGAAGTTCATCCTAGTGTCACCATGATGTATTGATATATAACTCATCAGTATTGGTGGCCAAATATGAAGACAGATGTCACTGGGTTTTTCATGATATGTTCCACCTATCAGAAGGTGAAGGTGGAGCATCAGTGACCAGTATGGATATTGAAGCAGTTACCCATTCCCAAGTGGAAGTGGAATAATTTCACGATGGAATTCATGACAGGTTTAGCGATGTTTCCTCAAGGTAATGATGCAGTTTGGGTTTTCATTAAAATAATTAGGTAGTTTACTCACTTTTTACTGATCAAGGATAACTTTAGTGTTGATGGTCTAGGAAGGTTGTACATTCGGGATATTTTACATTTACATTGGGTTCCACACTCCATCATTTCAGACAGGGATACCCATTTTACTTCTCAAGATTGGAAAGGACTACAAAGGGATTTGGGTACACATGTACTTATGAGAAAATATTACCATCCCTAGACAGATTTCCAGTCTGAGCATGCGATTTGGGTGCTGGATAACATGCTTCAAGCATGCGTCCTAGATTTTGTGGGTTCTTAGGAGAATCGCATACCTCTAGTGGAGTTTTCCTACAATAATATTTTTTAGGAAACTATTCATATAAAACCTTATGAGGATTTGTATGGTAGGCCATTCCAATCACCCCTATGTTGGCTGGAAGTAGGAGAGGCATCTATGCTGGGACCTCATCTTGTCTAAGAGACCACAGAGCAGATAAAGTTTATTTGGAAGAGGATGGATACTACACAATCATGGAAGAAGTATTATACTGATCGATAGAGATGGCCTTTGTAGTTCGAGTTCGGAGATCAGGTTTTCCTACCTGTCACACCGAGGTTGGGACACATGAGGATTATGAGATAGGGAAATCTTTCATCAAGATACATTGGGCCATTTGAGGTTTTGGATAGAGTCAGACCGGTTTCCTATCAGTTGAATTTACCTCATAGGTATTGGTCTATGCCCGATGTCTTCCATGTTTCTCAACTACGGCATTACTTCTCAAACCTATATCATGTTTTTTAACCTGAGGAGGTTGAGTTGGTGGGGGATTCCATGTTCAAAGAGCATCCTATCTGGATTTTTGATCAAAGCATGAAGGTTCTTCATGGTTAATATGTTCCTCTGGTATAGATGTTGTGGCAGCACGGGTGATTGTAGGACAAGATTTGGGAGAGGGAGGCTGATGTATGATTGCAGTGGCCAGAGCTGTTCAATGATTCTTCTTTGTCACCTTCTTAGGGAAATTTAGGGATGAATTTATTTAAGGGGGGAATTTTGAAAGAACCTAGACCATCTTTTATGGTATGAATTTTATTTTCAAGTTATTTTTGAGGGAAAAGGGAAGAAGTAAAGTTTTAGGAGTACACATCGTGTACTTCCTTGTACATGTCGTGTTCTTTGGCACTGATTCTAGGTTGTGTCCGTCCATGTCACAACAGGTACACAACCATGTGATGACATGGCAGGGCGACTTAAGGAAGGGACCAGAAAAGACATATACACGTCGTGTATCCTTAGTGAACACACTGTGAATTTTTATTATTTATTTTGATAAATCAGACTGAGGTTGTGTCTAATTTATAGAGAACACTTCTTCTAACATCGTCTCATGTAGGAGTGACTGAAGATCATGATTCTTCTCTGAGCCCCCGATCGACCATCTGTTCTCCTAATCAACCATCATTTATTGCGTTGGAATCAGAACGGTGAGTTATTCCTTCTTATAGAGCCTAATCCCTTGATTTCTCCTCTTTAATGAGATATTCATGGTTGAATGTTTTAGATGTTTTAGTAGATATATGGTGTTCTAGGTCGAATCAAATGCTGGTATTCAACTATATCGATCGTACAATGTCAAGGTAGGTGTTTTGTGCCTTTATGTAGTATTTCATTGAGTTATATGTAAAAAAAGCTCCAAATACCCTAGTTTGGGGTATTTCATGGTTAGGTAATTTAACCCTTTAATTCCTTTTATGCCTTGATTTCTTGAGTTTGGGATATTGTTTGAGAATAGTGTTTATTTACCTTGCTATGGATGTGTTTTCCCATGTTTGAACTGATTTATTCATTGGGAATAGTTTTTTCTGTTAGGCTGCTTTGTTTTCCATGCCTAGTGTTGTTAGGATTGAGTGATATTATCTGTTATGTTGTGATATGATTTTTAGATGTTTATCTAAGTATTATATTGTGATTTACATTGGCTGCTGGACATCGTTTGTGTAAGATTGACTTACACAGGGAAATGGGAACCTGTTGTAGTTAGACCATAGGGGGAATGGATGTTGAGGGCTTCCCCAGAGTGTTTGTTATACTTTCATGTTGAGAGACCATATGGGTGGTGGATGCGAGTGCTACCTCAGAGTGTCTATAGTTCCACGTTGCAAGACCACAGGGGGAATTGGAAATGAGTGATTCCCCAAAGTGTTTATAGTTTATCGTTACGAGACCATAGGGGGAATTGATAGTGACTGCTTCCTCATAGAGTCTTTGTAAAGCTGAACCATAGGGGTTAGACTATGATAACATCCCAGAGGGTTGCTTGAGATTTTTTGGTTATTTATTTAATAAGTTTAAATGAATGTAGTTGAAACTATATGATTGTTTACTTTTGAGTACTTACTTGTTTATTACTTCATTTTTAATATTTCCTACCATATATATTCACTGATAGTTAGCCAAAGATCTTTGGCTGGTTTCCTACTGGGATTCATCTCACACCCTGTTTAGGTCATGATTTTGGGCTCAAACAGATTATATTTTTGTAGGTATAGATAAGGGAAAACACCCTTCTACTTAAGGTACTTGATTACTTTGGAGCTGGAGAGCATGGGACCAAGATAAGGCTTGCAATGTTTCTTGAGTTATTTACTTGTTTTCCTTTTACTTTGGTTTGGTACTGTATTCCATCATTGTGACTTGTTTGGCTACTTTCCTATAAATTTGTGACATGCATCATTTATAAATGTGCTCCAGTTTTTTATCTACTTACAGTCTTCCACATTTTACTATTGCATGTTGTTATTACTGCTTCCTCTACTATTATCTATTTATTTATGTTGTGTTACTCTTTCAATGAGGGAATAGTTTCCCCACTATCACACCCAAGTCCCTCACTACTATTCGGAAGCCTCTAGCATTCAGGGAAATGTGTTTGAGGCCATGTGACCAAATGGGTACCTCTGGGCGGCACTCGGAACTGGGAAATTATAGGAAACATCCATAAACTCCTAAAATATCACTATAAGTCATTCATAATAAAATATTTGTATCCTAGGGAAAAATAAAGCATAAGAAATGGGTGATCTCAGATACTCAGAAAGGGTAAGAAATACAGCTGAAGCTATCATAAACATAAACAATATAACAAGGTGAATAAATAGAACACATGCTAATAAAATATAATCTTGAGAATAATATGGCATGAATAAAATATGAATAAATAATTCCATATAAATAATCACCTAAAACTTAACCTTGTATATTCTACTAGTCTAATAATCACATGGATCATCAATTATTAGTATCATAATGAGGGAATTTATAATATAGGACATCTAAAACAAACCATCAAGGAACCATCCAAGACATATGAAAATAAACGGTTAAGGCCTCACCCAAATCTATATCTAAAAATGGTAAATTCCTTGGCCAATTCTATATCTTTTATGTCTTATAAGACCTATGGATGCATCAAGGGGCTATAGCGGGCCCCTCCCATCACTTATTGAGTCTAATGTATCCTAATATGTGGAATAATCAATTTTAAAATATATATTTAAATCAAAGTGTCTTATACCACTTTTAAATATTTTAATCATAATCATATATAAAAATATTCTAATAAAATCGTTGATAAATTCCTGATAGAAATACCCTTTTACTTTGGAAAGAAGAGTTCTTTTGGAAAATCATTTGTATTTTTCATAAAATCAGACTGTAAACATGAATATCCCAAAAAATAAAAGGTAATGACAATGAAATTTTATTTGAGTTATAAATGATTTCCAACTGAAGTGAAAACATGTAAAAAGAGCATTTAAGAAACTTTAAAAATGAGCCGCTTTAGTGCGGTTTAAGGAAAAACACTAAATATTCTTTAAAATATTCAAAGAATTAATTTTTGTATAAAACTAGAAATGAATAACGATATTTTTTTATTATAAAAATAGTTATTTTATAAAAAAATGGTGTCTTAAAATAGATTATGTATGGTACTTGAAAATGGGTAAGAAATTGGGATGTTCCCTTTAATCAGGCTTACTCTCCGAGACGAATTGAAAAGGGAACCTTATAAAATTTGTATTTCCCCATCAAAGAAATATAAAATGATTTAGATACGTGATTTTGGAACCTATAAAGGAAATTTAAAATAATTAAATAAAAATAAATGATAATTACATTGGGGTAAAGAGAGAGAAATCATAACCTGAATGAAAAATGGGGGTTCATGAAGAAACCCTTATCATTGTGAAAACAGTCGAAACGTATGCCCCATAAAATCAATAATAATCAGATTAAACATTTTATACCATGAATATAAATATATTAATTATATGATACATCATATGTAATTATACATACACCATGCACAATAAATAGTGGTGAATAAGACATATCTGACGGAAATAAAAGTAAGATGAGAAAACTCTTACTTTATATCTGAAAGTATTATGCACTTGTCATTAATTTTCTGGATAATGAAATTAGATTCATTAATAATTTAATTCAGAAACTATTCAATATTTATTTGGTTTTTTATATTTTTATTAATTACATTTATCACCTTTTGATGAGTTATGAGATTCAATTTCATCATTCATGAGTGTTTGTTTCCTAGGTTTTCATGATTGGTTCACTTGTATATTTATAAAAAAGATAATATGAAGTGCGAATATTTATCTATAATTGAAATTATATATTATTAATGAACATACAGAAGAATAAATGTTTATATAAGACATTTTTTTATTTGGGTTGAGGATGAATCATTAGTCAAGATGTTAGTGATAATTGTTTAGATTATTTTGGAATTTTTTTATCACCACAAACTAGTTTTGTTTAATTAATTAATATAATGTATATATTATGGTTCCATAACATTAAATAGGTTATTCTACATATATTATAATTTTTTTTAACAATAATAATTTTTTCATGACCATCCTTGATTATGCATGGACTACCTAAAGTTGAATCGGGTGATGGTTAAGAACAAGTATCATTTTCCTCGTGTAGATGATTTGCATGATAAATTAAAGGGTAAAATGGTTTTTTAAGATTTATATTTGTTGGGTTATCATTATCTTAGAGTTAGGAGTCTGATATACTAAATACGGATTTCAATGGTAGGTATGGCCATTACAAATATCATGTGATGTCATTTGGTCTAACTAATGCTCCTACAGTTTTCATGTATTTGATTAATCATATATTACATCAGTATCTATACACTTATGTGGTAGTGTTCATGGATGATATTTTGGTCTATTTAAGATATGAGCATGAGCATGAGAAGCATCTGAGTTTGGTTTTGGAAATTTTGATGAGTCTCTATTTGTATGGAAATATTTTGAAATGAACTTTATGCATTAAATAAGTGAAGTTATTAGGGAATGATATTTTTGATCATGGATTATTAGTTTATCCTGATAAGTTAAAGGATATTTTCTCATGGGAATAACAATAGAATGTATTTGAAATTTTTCTCTTCCTTGGTCTTTCTGGATACTATCGATGGTTCATCAAGGATTTCTCGAAGTCGGTGTCACCTTTGACTGCTTTTACCAGGAAAGGGGTGAAATTCATATCTGATTAAAAGTTTCAGTTTTCTTTTGATGATCTAAAAATAATTCTAACATCATCTCATATTCTGACCTTAATAGATCCTGGTAAGGGGTATGAAGCTTTTTATACTTCTAGCACTAGTTTTCATTGTGTGCTTGTGTAGGATGATCATGTGCTAGCTTATGGGTCAAGTTAGCTTAGACTACATGAGAAGAATTACCCCACTCATTATATACAGCTTGAAGTAGTTATTCATGATCTTAAGTGTTGTAGGCATTATATTTTTGGGTAATGGTTCAAAATATTTTCTAAAAATAAGAGTTTTAGATGTATCCTCTATCAGAAAGACTTGAATTTTAGAAAGAGATTGTGAGTGTAATGCCCTCAGACATTTGACATCAACATCCCCTATACCTTGGGGAAGGGTAATGTCAATGAAAATTCTCTTAGTATAAAAATACCATCGCAAGATAGTGTGGAGTCAAAGGAAGAGTGGAACCTTATAGGTATTTTTCCTCAGTTGCATCTAGATGCTCAGGAGGATGTTTTAGGTATGGTTATGGTCATTGATCAATTATCATAATCTATCCATAAGTCAATTATGAAGAGTTATCAATAGCATGTCAAGATCATAGGAATTTTATAAACCCTATATGGTGGGGAGACTGTTTCTGGTTGTCTCTCTCTTCTGATGGTATTCTCAATTTTGGGGATCATATTGTCATCCCATCATTTTTGATAATTTTAGAGATTTTTTATTATCATAGTTCTTTTTGCGGAATTCATCTAGGAATGATGATGATTTATTATTACATGAGATGGTGATTGATTTGATTGGGTATGAATCATGAAATTACTGATTATGTGTCCCATTGTTACACTTTCCAATAGATAAATGCAGAGCATTTGAAACATTCCGGTTTTCTCTAGCATCTTTCAGTGCTAGTTTGGAAATGGGGTGATGTATCCATTCATTTTTTTTGTTGGATTATAATGGACTCCCCAAGTAAATAATTTTTTCTTATTGGTGATTGATTGGTTGAAAAAGTCATATAATTTCATTCCAATCAAATACATTGAATATCTGAGTGAGTGGTATGTGCAAACAATTATGAGGTTACATGGGGTTCCTTCTTCTGTTATTTCATACAGGGATCCTAGGTTTACATATAGGTTCTTGAGGAGTCTCAGAGAGGTTATGGGGACTCATGTTAGATTGATTAAAACTTATCATCTACATATAGATGGTCAGACAGAGTGTTTTATTCATATTTTATAGGATATTCTATGTTCCAGTTTCTTAGATTTTGGTGGATCTAGGGATATCCATCTCAGACTAGTTGAGTTTGGTTATAACAAAATTTATCATTCATTGATCATAATGTCTCCTTTCAAGGATCTATATGGTATCCCGTGTAGAATACCTATTTTTTGGTTGAGGTGGGAGGAGATTATTTGGTGGGACTAAGTTTGGTTTGGGAGACATCTTCAAGGATTCAGGATATACATCGGTGTCTAGTTACAATGGAGAGTCAGTAGAAATCTTATGCAGATGAACAGTGACTTCCTCTAGAGTTTTTTATAAGTTAATTTCATGATAATTTATCCTCTGTTGGGTCACCATCGTCTTAGAAAATAGGGAAATTTTTCTTTGAGGTATTTAGACCATTTTAGGTCACTAATCGTCTTGGGAAGTTTGCTTATCAGTTGGAATTGCCAATTTAGTTAATGGGAATTCAAGATGTTTTCCACATATCACAACTCAAGAAATACCATCTTGATCCCTCTCACATTATGATTTGGGAATATATTGAGTTATATCCATATTTTTATATTATTGACCATCCAATAGAGGTCATATACTCTTAAGTGAAATTCTTTCATGGGAAGTTAATTTTGTTCTACAATGTGTTATGGCAGCATGGATCATATTCTCATGAGACTTGGGAGTGTGATTCATTGATGAGGGAGTAGTGGACTCACCACTTTACCAAACTATTTTCTTCCACATGACTTCCTAGTTATTGAAATTCTTATGGTGGTGAGTTTGTAACATCACGTTAACCACTTTCAGCTAATTTACTTATCTTTTGTTGTTTTCCACTTTAATTGGGTGTGTTGTGGGACTCCCGATGATGGAGAAAATTGGATGATAGAAATGATCTAAATTTCTAGTATATATTTTTTTAAATTAATGGATTCTAGGTATAAAATTTTAAATGGATTTATGGGGTTATCCACAAGTTCATAGAATTCTTGAGTTAGTTTGAGGTTTTTGCAAAGAATCTATAGTTTTTATAGTTTTAAGGAGAAATACATATCTTGTAATGGGATTACATGACATGTATGTTATATAGGGAATATTTTGTGAACCTGGTACATAGCATGAAGGGATTATATGTCATGTAAAGGTTACATGGCTTGTAATGTAAAAATATCAGTTTTTAATTAAAAAAAGTAATGTGTTTTTCGATGTATCATATTCATGAGGATTACACGAGTCTAAAAGGGCTACACACCTTGTAAATGTCATAGAAATATATTTTAGGCCACCACATTGAGTGATATCTTATTTCATTTATCTTAAAGTCCTTTTTCTCTTGACCTAGAAGGGTTCTATGGTGATTTGGGAGCCTATGTTCAATCCAGATTGATTCGTTCAGTGATTGATCACCATTACAATTGGGTCGTGTCTCTACTTGTGAGTAAACCTTTATGAATCTTTTTATATTCAATCTCAGTATCATCATTGCATTGATTTATTGGATCCATTGACCTATGGTGAAATTTCATTTTGATTCTCACTAGATCCATTGTGTGATCTCATTTTGGAGGTTGTTTCCTTGTTTGTTGTGGTGTTGTGGGTGTGCACTCTAGATGTATGTGTGGTTTCCTCTTTTTCACTAACCCTTTTTCTAAATTGATTAAATTTGAATGTGTGAGGAATTTTTTAAGGCCTCCAATTTCATTATTGGTTTCTTCCATGTGGTATATTCTATTTTAGTCATGTGCAACCCAAGTTTTGATGTAGGTGGTCTATCTCAATCTTGTATTTTTGAACTCCATTGGTCTTGTTTTTCATAAATTTTTTATTAAATGAAATGGAATGATATGAGTGATTTTTTTGTGAGTGGAACTAGTTTTTTATAAAATATTTTTTTCTATAGTTTTGGTAAATGGAAAGGGTTTCCAAATAATTTTGAAATAGTTTTATGAAATGGTCTTAAATTCATGTTTTGATGAAAATGGATTGATGAATTTGTTTGAAAAATAGAGCACATGGGAATCCTTGGGTACTTAGTTGGAAGGTATAATAATAGGTATCGTCCACTGTTGAGAGGTTTGTTCATGGGGCATTACTCTGCTCCCTAAGATTTTTGTTCTAGGGACTTGTTATACCTATTGGGGGGTTCACATTTTGGGGTGTTCCTCTTATCTAGAGATTTGAGACATATGTCTATTGTCATGAAGTGTATATGATTTTCTATTCTATGTATGAGTGTCATGGATATCCTAAACTAGTTTGATCCCTGGAATGATGTTACCTATGCTTCTACTTTTGGATTTTAATTTTTTATTGTACTACCAATGATTTGATATGATATGTGATGAATTATTTGTTTTAATATGATATATTTGTTTTGATATATGGTTATGAAATTATTTGAAACTGATTTACTAGATTTATTTGGAAATGTATGTGAAATTAAATTTTTTTCCCATGATTTTGATATAAAAACTATTTGTTATTGTGCCTTGTCTTCTTTAAAGTTAATAATTCTTGGGTTATTTATAAGTGACTATATCTGAATGGATCAACCTTTTGCATGTTCTTGAGGCTTGTAGATCTCAAATGAGGCTCAAAGAGTGTCTAGAGGAGTTCGGGTATTGAGATATGGGAGTAGGGAACTCTCACGATGTGAATGTGGGTTTCACACCAAGTAAAATAATTACATGGTGTGAAATAGGTTTTCATTCCATGTAATATATTGAGGTTTTAAAAATAAAATAAAATGTAGAGGCAACATGTTTTTAGGTGTAAACTCAACCCCGAGGATTACACGGTGTGAAAGGTAATTAAATGTCATGTAATTCCCCGCTATAATAATGTTTTAATTGTTTTCCAACTGCTTGGGTTGTCAAACCCTACAGCTACAGCTTCCCTCTCTCTCTCATCCCAGGTGACCCAGCAGTCCCCTCCTTAGTGTTTTGGAGATCCCTTTGACAATAATCAATCTCAAGATTCCATCTTCAATCCATGGTGATCCGGGTTGATCCAAGGTGTGTTTTTCCTTCATTTTCTAGTGATTTATCCTAGACTAATCTCGATTTCCTCTCGTTATTCTTGTAGTTCTATGGAATTTTCATACCCATGTTTCTAATGGGGTTTCTCTCGGTTTAGTACGGTGGTGTTGCAGCATCCTCAGATGGATGTAGTTCTTGGGGGAGGGGTGATCAAAGATCTATTTCATGGTATGTTCTCATGAGAATAACGTCGATGACCTTTTGAGGTAGAGGATTCGTTGATTCTATATTTAATTATGTGAAATCATATATTTAGCATGATTTACCCCTTGAATCGCAATGTAATTATCCTAATAATTATTTCAACCAGATTAAATAATTGATATCGATCTCTTTGAAATATTGTTTCCTTTTATCGTGATAATGGTTTTCCTCTTGATTTTCTAGATAGTGTGATATCTATGCCTTACTTGGTTTAGAATGTTGTTCTTGATGGAAATTGGTAAAGAACATAAAGATGGACTTAATTGATAATTAATTGGATAAAGTAATTAAAGAGGCATGTTTAATGAATTTGGTTGTTTTTGTTTTAATTTGATGATAATCAAATTGATACAAGTGTTTCTGTCTACTTGAATTGGTTAATGAACCTGAAGCATGATGATTATTTTTTATAAAATAATTAAAGGCATTTTAAATTAATTATTTAATTAATTTATAACATCTTGTGATAGCTTGCTGAGTTGTGAGAGCTCATTGTGTGTGAAGGACGAATGCCTTTTTAGGGCCAAAAGCTTGGTTGTTATGTTGCTTCCTAATACTTGTGTTATGACATTATACTTGGGATGGATTATCCTAGAGGTTTTTCAAGGTATGTGGGGTAGGAAGACCCAGATGTGATGTGAACATGGGATGTCTGAGCCTGTAGGGATGTTGAGGTATGAGGAAGGAGGAGGCCCAGTTTTCATCATAGTATTTGATGCTTGGAGTGGCGAGATGCATCGTTTTATGAATGTGGGTATCGGGGAGGACACCATAGATGAAATAATGGGTTGAAGATGGGATTGCATGTTGATATGAAAGCTTGATGATTGTTTGAATCAGTTGTTCGACTGATTGCCAGGTTTTTTGTTTATCTTCTTCCCTTTCCCTGCTGCTTGAGGCAGATGTTTTTGGTTACTCTCCTCCCAAGAGAGTTGAAGACTCATGGTTTATTCCATGTTCTTTTTCTATTTAGCTTCTCATGGTTGGATGATTCTATGAACCTGATATAGGTGGCGAAGACTCTATGGGTAGTTTATCTACTCACCATGTTGAGCCCCTTGTGTTTGGTAGCTTAGAATGTTTTCCTATAATACCTGGAAATATGTAAATTGATGATGTTAATAAATAAATAAATGTTTAACCCATGGGGTTGGAGCATTCTAGGATGCAATGTTGAAGTTGTAATTCTAAGAAGTTATGGACTCTGTTTGCTTATGCCCTAAGGGCATGGATATTTATTGAGATTCTAATGTAATGAAATATAGAAAATTTTAATGGTTAATTAATGGTTAATAATTAATTAATTTAATGTTAAACTAATGAAAATGAATAAAATAATTTAATGAAACTCTTTAAATGGTTATGTGCTTATAGGATATCTGGTCTTAGTAGTAGAAACTGAGAGTTTGAGAGACGTTATCTATAGTTGGTTCTAATACTAGGTTATACCCATAGTGTAGTTGTGAGATATATTATGTGCTGTAATTTTTGTGTTTATATATGCTACTCCACCCTGTCAGTTAGGGAAACTAAGACCCTGGGGATTCTGAGCCTTGGGGGTGTTTTCCCCAACATCCCGGTGAGAGGATGGATGGCTGACTACCCCCTTTGGCCCTGTTCTTTTCTCTTGGTAGTTACATGTGATCGTATGCACTGTAGTTATTTTTCATCATATATGTGTGTATAATAATTTAATAGATTGTGTTTATTTCACACACATATAATTTGTGTATAGTTTCCTAAGGACTACTGTAGGTATAACGTATATAAGTTATGATGGCTTGAGGATCCTTACTCTATGTATGGGCTATGATGGATTAATGTATAATACCCGATGTATGATACATGTTATACAAGTTGTGGTGTCTCTTGGAAACTACATGGTTACTTTTGGTTTCATGTATGTGATGTTTTGTTGCATGAGGTACATGTTGTGGTGCTTTTCCCAAGTGTTTGTGAGTTAGGATTTTTAGAGAGACATGCTCAGGATGCGTGACGCTGGGGAAGAGCGGAAAACGAATGGAGAAGCGGTAGCGGGGTAACCTTGATTTTATTTATTATATTATATGCTCTTTTATATGATACTTGGTGAGATTATCCATGGTGAGGCTGGGAACTTATTATATCTATTTAGGTTATGAGTTATTTTCACTTATTGTTCACTGTTCTTTAGCATGATTTCTTTACATTTTTCATGATAGGATCCTGAGTGGATCTTACTAAGTATACTAGTATACTCACTCTACATATATATAAATTGTTTTTTAGGTCAGTTGGTGAAGGTTGGAGATCAGGACAATTACTACTAGCTTGGGGTTTAGCAGGAACTGTTTGGGATTTGTGGCCACTGCCATTTTTTACTTTATCGTGGAACTTTAAGTTTTTCCTTTTAGTTATAGTAGTTCTTTCATTACATTACATATGTGAACTTTGGTTTTCTTTAGTCTGAGAAGGATTTGTTTGGTGTATGTCTTATCTCTCTCTTCTTCGTGTGTTCTCTTAGTGGGCAATGCCTCCCATCTGCGTGTTTATTATACCCTTGGTTCTAGTCACCAACCTGGGGCCTACTGGAGGTAGGACTTGGTGGTCACTATCTATCTTCTCCCATTTCTGGACCAATAGGGGAAGACTTTGTAGTGAGGGGGTCATGACTTCAGAGACTTGATATGAAACACATCGGTAGGACCCTACTAAGACTATTAGCTCACACCATGTGTACCCCTTCAGTAGTGTGTATACCAGGGTATGTCTTTTAGTGCAGGGAAAGGTAAGGTGACATAGTGAGGTGGAGAGATATTCTGTCAGCTGGGTTTTGGGTAGCATGTGGTGAGAAGGTGGGTGTTTTCCTACATTTTCACATAAATCTATCGAAGTTTTTTGGTAGTCATTTTAGGTTGGACTTGTCACTTAGATATTGTTTTTTCTACCTTGTTCATTTTTATTGCATATATTGTTCTTTATTTGTTATAGAATATATTTTTATCTTCTGTTGTTTCTCTTTGTTATGTGTATATATGCAATTTTGTGTCTTTGTTTTGGGAAAATCATTCCCTATTTTTTTATACCTGGGAGTTATTCGACATCCCATGGGGATCTGGAATGCCCTTTGGTTATGTGTCAAATCGAGTCGGGTAAAATTTTGAGAGGTTATTTGGGTTGGTTCATTGTAAGGGAGGGGTTAATTGAGTTCCTGATGAAATTTCTATTAAAAAAAGTTAAAATAAAATCCCCCAAATTAAATTAAAAACTCCAATGTGGCATAAATAATAGTTTAATATATGTTTTATCTTTTAAATATTTATCAATGCATGTTCAGGACTTAGTTAAAACAATATTTTAAATTACATTAACTTTTAAAATTTATTTACTTAATAAAATCCATCATATAAACACAGGTTAAGAATAACTATCAAAGTATATGTTTTATTTCATGGTTAAAAACAAATGTAGTTATAACTTTTAACTAAAGAAAAATAAAATTGATACAAAAAATGGAGTAAAAAAGGGGTTTAGTCTCAATCTAAGACCTAATCCCCTCGACATGGAAATAACCCACTACTAAGAATATTATTATAACAAATAATCCAATCCACAATGTAAATCAGGTATACAAACAACATCACATAGGCTATCTAGGCTCAAATCATCTTTCATAGTTATATTTGGGAATAAATACATTACAGTACATATAGGATATCTTCCGAAATTTTCATAAGTAAACAGATAAAAAGTGTTTGATAGAATATTGGGTATTCTCTAGTTCAAGTGCAGGAGTTAGTGTGTGTAGATAAATAGAGTACAATATCACACTAGTTGAAAGAAAAACAAAAAATAGAGAGAGATAGAGAGAGAAATTAGTAAGGATATAGAGATGTAGTGTTTCTCAGTCTGTGATGCTTCAGATGATTGAGGTTCCACTTATTTTTCTTTAGGATGATATCGAACGGGTTTCTATAAAAGTGATGCAAAATAGAGTGTTGTGGAGTTCGGTTTTCTGTATTTAGTTTCTACTAGATAAATTCTAAACAAATATCTAGAACTATTTTATGAAAGGATCTTGATCTTTGATATGTCCCACACTTTCACACTGATATGTCTATTCAAATTCAAGCGGCCATTCATGAAGTAGATCTTCTAAAATATGTATCACTGCAGGTCCAATTACGCATTGAAGAATAATAATAAATATTATATAGATTCTTATACTAAGAATAAAATCAAGAAACCTTGGAGTTGTTATTCAATGAATCCATATAGTGGTTTAGGAATAATTATTAAAGAAATCCATGTGATGTTGTCTACATTAACTCCCATAAAATAGCCATTGGAAGCATTAAATTAAAAATAAGAAGAACTAAAATGGTAGAAAATCAAATGGTAGATCATCTCTGATGGTAGAATAGATCGATGTTATCATACTTTATAACAAATAGAATCACATTTGGTGGTAGATATGTTAATGGTATCACATCTTATGGTAGCACATTTGGTCGTGGAAAAAGGTTGGAAGTATAACATGCCTAACAGTTGCATGTCTGACAGTAGAATGACTGGTGGTAGCATGGATAACGATAGCATTCCTAGTGGTAGAATAGATAGAGGTAGCATGGTTGACAGTAACATGTCTGGCGGTAGAAAGGTTGAACAAATGGTATCACATTTATACTAATGGTTGCACATTTATACTAACGGTTTTATATTTATTCTAACGATGGCTCTTTTATATACTTTGGATATTTTCTTCCAATTATTATTTTCAAAATAATATATTATCATAAAACATTAAGAACATTGGTATTATAATAATCTTGATTTGTGAGAATCAAAATAAGTAGGTTCCAACAATCTCCGTATTTTTTATGATCACAAATCACGACATTTTATAAACCAAGTATAAAAAAAATATTGGATTAAATAAATGAATTTGAAAGGTAAGAGTTTTATTAACATTTCAAATTGGTAATGTGATATATTTTGAAACAGAAGTAAAAAATTATAAAGAAACACTTAAAGAAAAATTTAAACCTTTAAAATTTAAAGTCAAATTCCTTAGAAAAAATTCCCCCATTTTGGGATTGTCAAAAATAAAATTAAAGGAAATTTTCACAAAGATAAGGAATAAAAGAGAAAATGGAATAATAAATCAATTAAAATATTACATTCCCAAAAGAAATAAAATTAGAATACAAAAAAAATATCCTCTATCAAAAAATAATCCTAATCTGAGTCACTCTCAAATCTTTAAGAGTTAGGATCAACATACTCTTTTCCTTTTTCCAAAGGCAAGAGGCACTGACATGGAAGCTATGGGGGATGAGGTAGTCTAAGGAACCTATTGGATCACCATTGGTCTAAGATATTTGACTACTTCAACTATATACATACTGAACGAATAATACTGAGGGGTGAAAGGGGTAGTATAGGGTGCAGCAGTGAAGGCAGACTTGGGAATTACATTAGATGCTACAATATTTATCCCATAAATATAAAAAAATAGCTTCATGAGGATTAAATATTCTATGTTTATATTTCCACCTCTCTCCATAACACTAAATATGCAACTTCTAGAACTCAAACTCCACTAAACCGGTGCCCCGAGCCAAGTCCCCACATAACCTCAAGTTCACCTCCTTGTATGCCAGAGGCTTCTAACTAGCAACGAGGGTCTAAATAACACATGGGGAGACTATACCCTCTTTACTAGAGTATTCCATAGAAAATAAAAATAATAAATAAATTAAATAATAAATAACAACCAATAAACATGCATTACCAACCATTTCCCAAAATTTGGTATAAACCACAACCAAACAAGAAATATTCCATGTCATGATAATAGTGACAAAAGTGAAAGAAAACACAAAAGAAATACTAACAGGTGAATCCCCAAAATGGGTCCTGACTCCAAGTAAGGATCCTCATCCATGCAAAGCCCGACTCAACTCCCTGGAATTGGACCTTTTTCCTTGTCATCACTTGCAACAATGAAATATGCTTAGGTACCCAATGGTGGCCCGAGTAGGGTGAGAGTACAACTCAGTAGGTCACAACCAATGGTGTCGAAAAAATATATAGTATAAACACATAGTTCATTCAAGTATAATGTAAAATACAAGATAATCAAAGTATAACATGGGTTCCATTAGTAAACAATACTAACTTTAACCATTTCCATCATTGATTCCATTTTTATCACTATGTCCATGGGTTAGGCATATAAATCATTTTTATTATGCCTATGCCGGTCAAATATTATGCATAATGGAATAACTCAAATTCCCTAACTCACTTGGGAAAAACCATTTCACATTTAAATTATATCACACTTACCTTTGATCCTCGGTCCAAGTAGTCTCATCCAATTCAACCGTTAGGGGAATAGAACATCAGACTGACTCCCTAACCCATTCATTCTAGGGGTAAGGTTTAGAGCCTCATTCCAACCCAACCTGTGGGCATAGAACCTCAAGTCAATACCCCACATACCACCAAGCCATGTGAATATGCTTATTTATCCATTTACTATATAAACCGCATCACAAAACATGCATAAACAATATACATAACATTCAAATTTCATAATTAAATAAATACACAAATCATGTTCATGCCTTAACCCATTAGCACATTTACCATTTACATTGTATAAACTATTTAACCCACTTCCCCTTTTACATCCTAACCCATTTAGCATAATCAAAAATTCCCATTCATTATCTCATTTAAAATTTTCATCAATTCCCTTACATCCCACAAGGATCATGAGGGGTTACATTCATCATCTAGACAACCAATTTACCAAATATAACTCAAGGAAACAAATTCACAATAAAAATGAAGTAATATCACAACCACACATTCACAAATCTACAAAAAAAACAACTATGGGATATAACTTGTAGACCACCTACCTCGATTCCAAGGACAATAACATGCTTAAACTTAGCCTTAGATCCATATTCAATAATCATTTTAAGTCCCAACCTAAGATACACAAAAAAAAGATGGTTTTAGGGATTTTTATGAATAAAAAAACCTCAATCCCTAATCCAGAAAAGAGAAGCAATAGGATCGTTAGACTTATCGAGAGCTTTGATCTGCAACCAATGGAATACCAAACGACCTAGAATTAAAGGAAATTGATCCTTGTGATGTATTTAGGGTTTAGGTTTGTAATACCTCATAATTACAAGATTTTTTAATAAAATAAATGGGATTACTTCAAGACCAGGCTCTAAGACGGCACATAATTCCAGGGCCCGGAGTGTCCGGAACGTTTTTTGAACTTTTTTTGAGGTTTATTAAATAATATTGTGAGAACATTTTTCTAACTTTTAAACCAGTTCTCAGATCAAAAATTTTAGGGCACTATTGAACTCAGAGCATCTGGATTCACCGAGAAAGGGCCTAACGTTGGTCGGCATGGTCCAACAGTAGAAGTTATTTTTTGGCCATAAACAAAATAATTAAGTAACAATTATTTTATTTTAAAATCCTTATAACTCCTAAATAGTAACTTAGATTGGAAATCTGATAGTACCATTGAGCTCTTGATGGTGTTTTTCCCTTAGGTGGAGCTTAACCTCGACTGGTGACGGTCGAGGGTGAAAGACAGTTTTTAAACTTTTTTAATAAAGCAGATTAAAATGGAACGTGTCTGTAGTTTTGGAAACTTCCAAACGGGTTACCATATTGAAAATATGAGGGCAACATTGCATTTGGAATGGAAACATTACCCAAGAATGGACCTAACCTCTACCATCATGGGTTGAGAGAAAAAGTTATTTTTCAGTCATTTTAATAAAAATAAAATAAACATAAAAAAGTTTATTTTATTTAAAAATTGTTTCGCTGCAACGCAGCGATGAGGCAAATGTTTTATTCTATAAATGAAAGAGGGTAAATATACTTTAGTTGAAGTGTAACAATGTGACAACTAATTGTAACAGAAACATTGCGACGTGTTTCTGTTTTAATGAGATGATGGGGTTGGAGAAACAAAATTAGATCTATATTTCTTCTAACAAATGATGACATAATTATCTCCAACAAAAAACGTCGGCGAATCGGAAAATCCATGATGACACCTTGGAGATGGATCCAGGACTGATGAACAAAGAATATCAACATATTCGAATGGATTGTGAATCCTTGCAGATGGATTTCCATCAGCAATGAGCCTTCCCTTTGATTGAAGATTCTCCAGGTAGGGGGTACTTTTGAGTTGATTTCCCCATTCTTCTTTCCAAAACAAAGAACACAGATCAACCCACAAATAGGTTGATCCATGGGTTGCTTATTCATTTTGGAGGGTGTTTTATCATAGGTATTTCATTAGTTTTATTTATTTGTGGATAGAGCATTAATTTTCCATTCCCATGTTTCAAAACCTTTAACGCGGAGGGTGCTGGATGACACGAACAAGGATCAGGCCCCTCTATCGTGGATGTTCTTGTGTTTTCTCCATGACTGCACCTTTTATTTGACATCAAGGTGGAACCAAATCCGTATCAGGAATTAAGATGCCCTAAGGAGGCCGGAGGCACAGAAGATTCAAGGAACAGACCACCAGAGTAAACCCGATGGTCCACGGAAGATCCCACCGACGTCGGCCACTAGCACTATCCACAAGTGGGTGGCGGCATATTGAGGTAGAGGCCACTGCTGGCTGGGTCCACCGGAAGCTGGTGGAGGTGGGACGCAGCCACCCAACCATGTTAGTGAATCGTCCTGCAGCTGGGGCCATGGCATGACGCGCTGGCACGCGGTCCAGCATATATGACGTGTAGAAAGAAGGATGGTCGGATTATTTGCCCACGGCATGCCATAAACTGTATGCCCTCACGACATCCAGGATAGAGAAGGAATCGGCCCGCACAAGTGGGTCGGGAAGGAGCTGGGTCGGGCCACCCAGCAGGCCGATTCAGATTCAGACCAGATCAAGCCTAGGCTAGGTCGGATCCGGACCGAGTCGGACCCAGTCTCGGTCAGATCCGGACCTAGGTTGGACCCGGTCTTGGTCGGATCCAGACTCGGGTCAAGTCAGGTCGGATGGATCGGGTCGGACCGGACCCGAACCTCACCAACCCCTTTTCAGAAAAACAATCATAACATTCAAATAATAAGACTAATTGATGATCCGTTTATGGCGTTGGAACCCTTGAAACAAGGTGGTTATTTTGGAATGCCTTAAGGAGAATTTCATGGAATTTTAAATATATATAACTATTTGAGTATTGGATTCTCTTGGAATCAAGTGCACTATGTGAATGAATCATGTGGCTGGATGAGACCTGAAGACTGCTGATAAGAGGCTCTGTGTGGACCAGCTATAAGAGGCCCTATGTGGACTATCTATGATGGCCTAAGTGGGAAGAATATGTGTGTGACCCAGCAGGCCCATGGTGTAGATAAGCTCTTTGTGACCCAACAGACCCATGGTACTCATCCGATATGAGTACCTCAGCATTATGGCTTTAGTGGGAAGTGCTTCTGTGTGACCCGACAGGGCCACGTTGGGGAGCGGCTTTGTGTGACCCAGTAGACCCATAGTGCTCATTAGGTATGAGAACCTCGGCAATCTAAGGTGTTCAGTGTTATGAATGATAGTATTTCTTTCCATATTTCATATTATACCTGCGTGAGCTGACAGTGCCTTGTGCATACTTCTTTTGTGGTATTTCCCTTGTATTTTGGGATTCCTACTGAGTATTTTGTTACTCACCCCTGCATAGGCTTCTCCCACACGTGTTGTGTCTGGTGTAGATGAAAGGTGACTTGACAGATACCTTGGTGGCCTGGGACCATGTGGTGCCCAGTGAGATACGACAGGCAGGACGTACTTCCACATCTTTTGATAGCCACTCCTTGCCTACCCTTTAGGTGGGGTCTCATGTGGATGTCTTACAGAGATATTTTGTACTTTCCTATTTTTTGTTTGTCTTTTTTTGGGTTTGTATTCTGGATCATTTGACTTACAGTTTGTACCATTACTCAGTGGTTGTTTAGTAGCATCCATGTTTTTCTTTCCATCTATTTTGGGATGTTGTTGTGTGTGTGTGAATCCATACAGGTAATCAATAAAATGCCTCTCACTCATGGGATAATTCCTCTAGTGCTAGTATCCATCCCCTGGCCATTGGGAGGTGGGCTTGGTGTAGTCATGACATACCCCTGGGGGATGAGTCATGAAATAGTGGTATCATAGGTGGTCGGTTCTACCTTAAAGACCGAAAGTCTATGGTTTTGTTTTGGGGAAATAGTGCTAAGTGTTTTGAGTTTTTCTTTCAGGCTAGGGACTCTAGTGTTAGTGCAACGACTGACGTATCCATACACCAGGACTCTGGAAACCTGTTTTCTGACTCAGTACATGGAAACATTGGTTGCAAGAAATAAAGGGTACATACACCATGTAGGATTTTGTGTGTTTTTCCCTCTTTCCCTTATTGAGTCAGCTCACTAGGCATAGTCTATTAATTGTGGTACATCTTGATCTATTTTGGGATGCCTCCATGCAGACAACCAGTTAGGATTCCGATACGTGATTGTGAGAATAGCCCACCTAGCGATGAGGCATCTGTTTAGGGACCAATGCTTGGGATGGACCCACAGGGTGGTGCTCTAAGTTTCCACCACTCGTTGATCAGTAGTTATTTTCGGTGCTACCAGTAGAGGACGAACACAAGATCAGTGAATTTCATGAGTTCCAGAGGCAAAGACCTCCCAGTTTCATGGGTGAGACTGACCCCCAGGTGTCCGAGGATTGTCTTGAGGCCATGACACGAGTCTTCCATCTTGTGAGGACTCCTCTTTACCAGATGGTGATCTTAGTTTTGAACCTTCTTCAGGGATTAGTAGGGATATGGTGGAGCTTGACGATTCAAACACATGATGAGGTGACCCTCACCTAGAAAGACTTTGACCACCTATTCAAGGAGGATTTCTTCCCGAAGACATTGCGCTCTATGTGCACTCAGGGAGATTCACTGAGCTTTCTCACTACTCTACATACATGGTGTGAGACCCATTCTTCATGGCTCAAGCCGTTGAACAAGGACTTCACTAGGATATAAGGTAATACGTGGTGTCCCTCGACATCCCTACTCAGTCTAGGGTTCTGGAGAGAGCCCTACTTGTAGAGAGTTTCCTGGCAGAGCAAGCGCTGATAGCTAGAGCCACCAATAAACACCAAGCAGCAGAGTCTTCAATGGTGTGAAGCAATCAGCATACATGGGGACCCAAGAGGGTTAGGCCTTTCATAGGACAACCCTAGGACTCAAGGTCATTAGTGAGAGGCTCCCAGAGTAGAGGGAGTTGGCAGGGGGTCAGGTTGTGCTTCTCATGTGGCAGGAAGGGACACATGGCTCGTGATTTTCCGACTCATCGCACAGATGGTCAGCATATGGTCAATGGACCATCGAGGTAGAGGAAGAGGCTTGACAGAGGAGGTCTGTAGAATAGTGGATGTGTTAGAGGAGTCATCCGAGCATGAGGCAGTGGAAAAAGGTTCAAGGTGCTACCACCACCACCCCCAGGTGGTCCACCACGGCCTCAGGGATTTGGTGGATTGGGGTTGGGACAGCTTCAGGCAATGGAGACCTACGTCCATAATGCTCTAGAGATGATTATAGTTACAATATTAGTCTACTCCAACTTAGATGCAGTTCTTATAGACATAGATTCCTGTCACTCTTTTCCTACCACGGACCTCATTCATGGCTCAGATATTCCAGT
Source organism: Viscum album (assembly GCA_963277665.1). Classification (NCBI taxonomy): domain Eukaryota; kingdom Viridiplantae; phylum Streptophyta; class Magnoliopsida; order Santalales; family Viscaceae; genus Viscum; species Viscum album. Next base: position 403,340,525 of record OY728129.1, on the reverse strand, counting down.
GGAGTCGCTGGCTCGATCCTTACGATTAGATACTCTTACAAGAGGGGATTTGATGATTACACACTGGTTTCAAAAGTGTGATATTACTCTTAGAGGAAAGAGATTTGACTGGGATCTCTTAGTAGTGGTTTCGAGGCCTTACGATGTCATATTGGGTATGGAATGGTTATCCACAGTCCATGATCAGATTGACTATTTTAGGCATAGAGTGCGTTGTTTCTGTGAGGATGGGACCATGTTTTCCCTCACTGGTGAGTAGGGATCTCTTGCATCACAAGATGGACTTTCTCAGAGGAGGGTGTATCCTATCACTCACCAATTCGATAGACTCACCCTCGGTGTGGTGGACTAGGGGAGTCATAAATTTCCTATGGTGGTGGACGAGTATGAATATGTCTTTCCTGAGGATGTTCTGGGACTACCTCCTTGTATGGAGGTAGACTTCTACTTCAATCTGTACCCCATGATGGTACTAATATCCACACCAGCATATCGGATGGATCCCATGGATCTTTGTGAATTGAGAGTACATCTAGAGGAATTTCAGGATAAGGGCTTCGTGATACCTAGCGTTTCACTATGGGTAGCCCCAAATTTTTTTTTCAAGAAGGAAGATGGGAGTTTGAGGTTGTACGTGGACTTCCGATGCCTGAACCAGGTGATCGTGAATAATAAGTATCCACTACCGAGGATTTATGACTTCTTTGATCAGCTGAAGGCATCGAGATGGTTCTCAAAGATAGACCTCAGGTTAGGATATCACCAGCTTTGTGTGCAAGATGAGGATATACTGAAGACAGCCTTCAGATGATGGTATGGCCACTATGAGTTCTTGGTTATGCCTTTCGGCATGACCGATGCCCCAACAGTGTTCATGGGAATCATGAATAGTATCTTCTAGTCTTACCTCACCCATTTCATGGTGGTCTTCGTTGATGACATCCTAGTGTACTCAGCATCAAATGAAGAGCACACTACACACCTGCAGATAGTCCTATATACACTCTGAGAGCACCATATTTATGGTAAGCTCTCGAAGTGTGAGTTATGGATACAAGAGGTACACTTTCTAGGACTTGTTATATTGGAGGCTGGAGTTGCATTGGATATGGAAAAGATAGAGACAATGCTTTCTTGGGATCCACCCTGGAGCGTGACTGGGGTGCGGAGATTCTTAGGATTGGCTGGATACTATTGGAGGTTTGTGCCTAATTGTTCAAGGGTAGTAGCACCCCTATCAGCCTTGACATGGAAAAGACAGACCTTCATGTGGATGGATAAGTTCTAGAATATTTTCCAAGAGTTGAGGTGGAGACTAATGAGTGCCCCCATCTTGAGACTACCAGAGGATGGCGTTGGGTATATAGTTTTCTACGACGCATCAGAAACCAGACTAGGTTGTGTCCTGATGCAGGAGTGAGAAGTGATGGCCTATGGTTCATGCAAGTTGAGGAAGAATGAGTAGAACTACACAACGCAAGACCTAGATCTTGCAGTAGGGGTATTTTCTTTGAAGATATAGAAGCACTACTTAATGGGTGGGCGGTTTACGGTCTACTCTGACCACAAAAGTCTTAGGTATATCTTCTCCCAGAAGGACCTAAACTTGAAGAAGTGGATATTAATAGAGTTAATCTAGGACTATGAATTTGATATAGTCTATACTCATGGGAAGGGGAACGTGGTGGCAGATACACTTAGTAGGAGGTCTGGTTTGTAGCTACTGATTGAGGCGACAAAGCAGCTAGTTGTAATGTAGATATCCTTCATTGATGATGATGAAGCAGATTACCTTTAGTTGATGACTGTCACTCCCCCACTATTATAGAAATTTAGGGAGGCACAGCTTATGGATTTTGATTTTGATGCCCAACATGGTCATTTATCCTTAAGAAAGGCTCCTGATGGATTTTCGATTGGACGGAAGCACGTCATTCTTTTCAGAATATGCATAGTAGTACCAATGGTGTTTCGAGAAGAGATTTTGAGATATTTCCATACCTCCCCTCTGGCAGTACATCTGGGAGTGTAAAATATATACCAGGGTCTTCGACATCAGAATTGGTGTTCAAGGACGAAGAAAGAGGTGGCAGAGTTTGTTTCATAGTGCCTCACTTATCAACAACTGAAGTCTGAGCATCAGGTTCTAGTAGTCTTGGCCCATCCACTTGAGGTACCAGAGTGGAAGTGGTATAGCATATCGATGGACTTAAGGAAGTTATTACCACACACATCTAGGGGGAATGATACTATATGGGCGATCATTAACCGACTCACCATGTCGGCTCACTTCCTACCCATTTGGGAGCAGGGATTGGTAAAGGGATTGGTAAAGAGATTGGGATGCCTCTATGTTTAGGAGATAGTGAGACTTCATGGGGAGACTTTGAAGGTCATCTCATACCATCATGATCGCTTCACGTACCAGCTGTAGAAGGGATTACAAGAGGTGTTCAAAAATCAACTATTCTTGAGCATGGCTTTCTATCCCCAAACTAATGGTCAGATGAAGAGGGACATTCAGGAGTTGGAGGATATGCTACATGCTTTTATCTTAGACTTTCATCATAGTTGGGAGGACCACCTAACTCTAGTGGATATTTCATACAACAATAGTTATCACTCCACCATTTTCATGGCACCGTTCAAGGCACTTTACGGGTAGCCTTTTAGATCACCTCTATGCTAGATAGAACCAGGATAGTTAGCACTCATGGGTCCAAGTTGGTATGGGCAACCACCAAGAAGGTACAAATCATCTAGGAGAAGATGAGGATATAATAGAACAGGCATAAATCTTATGCTGATAGATGATGGAGGGCATTAGAGTTTGAGTAGGAAGACCATGTGTTCCTTCGGGTCTCACCCTGATAGGGATTGCAGAGATTTGGTGGGGGAGGCAATTTATCTCCAAGGTTCATTAGCCCTTTCCATATTCTGGTCAGATTTGGTGAGGTAGTGTACTGCTAATCTCTTTCCCCATAGATGCAATGGGTGCACAATGTTTTCCATGTGTCGTAGCTGAGGAGGTATGTGCATGATCCATCGCACGACATTGACTGAGGTGAGATGAAAATTGATAATGGGGTGTCATTGGAGGAGCTCCCAGTGGAGATAGAGTATTGACAGGATCATGTCCTTTGTGGGTGGTCAATTCCTCTAGTGCAGATTTGTTGGTAGCACAGAAATCTCTCGGAGAGCACATGGGAGCGGGAGGCTCATATTCATGCGCAGTACCCCTTTTTATTGGATTAGCCCTTGGTTTAGATGATGAGGACGTAAATCCCTAAAAGGGTGGAATAATGTAATACCCTATAATTCTGTGAATTTTTTTCAAAAAAAAATAAATGGGATTATTTCGAGACCAGGAATCGAGAGGGCACATAATTCTGGGGCCCGGAGTGGCCAAAACGTATTTTTGAACTTTTTTTAGGTTGATTAAGTAATAATGTAAGCAAGTTTTTCAAAATTTTAGTCAGGCTCCCAGATCAAAAATATGAGGGCACCGTTGAACTCAGATCATCAAGATTCTCCTATAACGGGCCTAACATTGGTCGGCATGGACCAATAGTGGAAGTTAGTTTTTGGTTGTAAATAATATAATTAAGTAACAATTATTTTATTTTCAAATCCTTATAACTCCTAAATGGTAACTTGAATTAGAAATCCGAGAGTACTTTTGATCTCGTGAGGGCATGTTTCCCGTAAGCAGAGCTGAACCTCGACCAGTAAGGGTCGAGGGTGAAAGACTGTTTTTAACCTTTTTTTAAAACAGATTAAAATGGTGAGCATGCGCAGTTTGGGAAAATTCTAAATAGGTGACCATATTGAAAATTCGAGGAAACCTTTGCATCTGGAATGGCGACAATACCCAATAATGGACCTAACCTCGACTGGCGCGGGTTGAGGAAAATATTTATTTTTCTGTCATTTTAAGAAAAATAAAATAAACCTAAAAAGTTCATTTTATTCAAAAATTGTTTCGCTGCAATGCAGCGATGAGCTGACTATTTCATTCCATAAATGAAATAGCGTAACAATCCTTTAACTGAATCATAAAATAAATGTAGTTTCATAAATGCAATAGTGTAATGACATGATGACTAATTGAAACGGAAATGGTTTGACCCGTTTCTCTTTTAATGAGATGATGGGGGTGGATAAACATATCTAGATTTTAATTTCTTCTAACGAATGATGAGAGAATTATCTCCAACAATAAACACAGGAAAATCGGAAAATCTGCGATGACACCTTGGAGAACAGAACTAGAACTGAGGAATGAAAAATGCCAATAGCTTCAAAGAGATCATGAATCCCCGTGGATGGATCTCCATCAGTGACAAGCCTTCCCTTCGATCAAAGATTCTATAGGTAGGGGTTACTTTTGATTTGATTGCCTTGTTCTTCATTCTAAAACAACAAACATGGATCAACCCACAAACAAGTTGATCCACAGGTTGCTTGTTCTTGAAGGAGGGTGTTTTAGATCATGGATTGCATTAGGTTTATTTATTTGTGGATAGAACCTTAATTTCCCCCTTCAAATGTTTCAAAACCTCTAACACAAAGGGTGAGGGCCGACACGAACAAGGCCCAGGCCCCTCTATCATGGGTTTTATTCTTTTTTCTTCACGATCTAACCTCTGATTTGATATAAAGGCATCACTGAGGCTGTTATAGGAAAGACGACGCCCCAAGGAGACTGAAGGCGTAGATGGTTCAAGGAACGGACCACCGGACTGGACCTGGTGGTCCACAGAAGATCCCGTCGGTGACCAGAAGTAGCCGCGAGTGGGTGGAGGCGTGCCATTAAGGTGCGCCTAGGTAGAGTTTGTGGATACATAGGGCTGCAGCAGTGCAGCAGGGGCCACCAGCAGTGGGCCAGTGGCTGGTGGTGTAAAGTCCAGGAAATTCTGTGTAATTATTTTTTAATATATGGGAATTTTACGAGTCCACGAAAATTAACGGAGGGTGATTCCGAGGACCGGAGTGACAGAATGATTTTCTAAACTTTATTTCGGGTACGTTCAATAAATGTGCAAGTGGGTTTTTCTAAATTTTGAACCGGTGCTCAAAATTGAAATCATTGGGCATTGTTGAACCTGCAGCACTGGTATTCGCTTAAGGAGGGCTTCACTTCGACGGTAGTTAGATAAGGGTGGAAGTTTGTTTTTGGTTTTTTCGTGTAAGAATAAAATAAAAATAACTTTTTGTAACAATTTATTTTTATCTGAAACACCCATGTGGATGATGGGAGGTAAGGACCACCAGAACTAAACCACCCTTTAAATGTTAAGAGGTGGGGTCCACCAAAACTAAATCTCCCTTGTGAGGTTATGGTGGTGGGGACCACCCGAGCCTAAACCCCCATTTTTAATTTTAGAGGTGGGGACCACCTAACCCCTCTTAATGGGGAGAAACCTCCCAACTCCCCAATTTTTTGACCCACCCATTAAATTGAGACATTTAATTGGGCCAATTAATTGAGCTAATTAATTGTGCTAGCGCGGTACATTAATTACCCCAACTTGGTTGTGCCAACATAATTAATCCTTTAAGTTAATTATATTGGAACCTCTTTCTCTTTTTGGGTGGGATTGTGAGAGAAGAACCCTTGTAGGATTACAGTTCTCCAACGAAAAATGCGTTCTTCCACGAAGAACGCTCCTTCAACAAAGAACGCTCCTCCAACGAAGAACACCGATATCATCAACTTCCTCCAACATGGGACGTCTTCATCTATGACAAACCGACGCATGAGCCTAGGATTGGAGGTGTATGTGGCAGATGAGACGAACGTCAAAAACTTCAACCTCTTCCTCATGCCAATGTCAACGAACAATTTGAGGTAGGGGTTTAATTTGAGTATTATTATATTCTCATGTTCTTCCCTTCTAGAACAAAGAATGTGGATCAACTCATTATCAAGTTGATCCGCGGATGTTTTATTTTTTGGGTTGGGAATAATTTTATTGTGGGGGAATTGTAGGGTGGACGATTGAATTTATCTTCTTTCCGTTCTTGAAAATTATTCACTAATGAAGGGAGAAGTTATAGTCCCTAGCTATCGCCCTAACACGGAGAGTGTGGGTCAAACAAACAAGGCCCTTCCTCTCCGCAAATCTTGGTTCTTGGTGTGTTCTTCACAATGGACAAAGATGATGAAGGAAATGATGTTGCCCCATAGCTGTCGCTGCCTGCGACAACCGTCACCCAGCACTCCGCCACTCTACGACCTCCACGCCCCTATGGCCCCACCGCATGCGGCCTCTACGTCATCCGTGGTCGAACGCCCGCGGCCACACTGTGCCGCCCCGTGGCCTCACTGAACCGCCGACTAAACTGCTACAGTCCGAGCCGCTGCCACCATCGTCGTCCGAACAAGCCGCCGCTATGCGAGCCACCACCGTCACCGCCATCCAAGCCACTTCCACTGTCTTCGGCCCCACTGCTGCTGTCTGCGACCCTGTAATGCCATCCACATCCCTTCGCACCACCCAGAGGCTTGTCGCGCCGCCCCACGGCCCTCCGAGCCGTCACGACCCTGGCGGCATTTCTGCGGTCGAGCCACCCGGTGGTCTCACGTCACCCTCGGTAGATCTGCCCCAGGCCGGGCTAAGCTTCCCCACGCCCTCGCAGCACCCCTCAATCAAGACGCCCTCACGACACCCTCGCGGCCCTCGCGGGTCGGGCCATACCTAGTGGGCCGGCAGGCCTAGCGCGGGCCAGGATGAACCCAACAGGTCGGGCTGGACCCAGCAGGTCAGGCTGGGTCAACCCAAATCGGCTCGGCCCCGGTCAAATTGGGTCAGGTCGGTTCGACCGAGTCGAACCGGACCTGGACCCACTACGACCCATTTACTTTCCTTTGGCCATATCTTTGGCACAGGACATCCATTTGACGAACCGTCAGCGGTGTTGGAAATCATAGAGCGAGACGGTCCCTTTGACTATACCCCACTACATTTTTGGATTAATATGGGGTACGATCATGTTGGATCAATTATGAATCCAACAGGGTCTCTGGGACTAAAAGTCTAATAACTCACAGATCAGGCATCTGATTGACGCATCGTCTATTACGTTGAGACCCATATGAAGTGAAGGTCCTTTGAGATAGTTATTTATGGGACATCGTGCCAGTTGGATAATTGAATAGTGACTTGGGGAGAGAACTCTCCCGAAGATGAGTAAGCCTAGTACGGAAACCCAGTAACTGGCTGTGACGAGAAGAGTGCTCCTAGTGATCCTGTGTGGGTCATCTCTGAGCGATCATGTGCGGGTCAGATCTGAGCGATCCTGTGTGGGTAAAATACCTAGAGATCCTATGTGGGTCATCTCCTAGTGATCCTATGTGGGTCAGATCTGATCGATCCTGTCTGGGTCAGCTCCAGCGATCCTGTGTGTGTCAACTCCTAGCGATCCTATGTGGGTCAGCTCCTAGAGATCTTGTGTGGGTCAGCTCCAGCGATCCTGTGTGGGTCAGCTCCAGTGATCCTTTTTGGGTCATCTCCTAGTGATCATGTGTGGGTCAGCTCCAACCATCATATGTGGGTCATCTTCTAGCGATCCTGTGTGGGTCATCTCCTAGTGATCCTGTGCGGGTCATCTACTAGAGATTCTATTCAGGTCAGCAGCAGATCCTCCTAACAGAGTAAGATGATTTATTAGTTACATCTAATCATCTCTACTCCCATATCTAAAAATATACCTGGTGTTATCTGAGTTAGAACCTCGGTGCTTCTTCATGATTGAGATGGATTACTTGATAACTTAGGTATATGTATGGGCGTATACCTAAGTAGGGTTATATGTTGATTTCTTAATTTGTATTTTATCCTTGTTGTATTTTGTGAGACCTTGAGGCTCTTGGGGTCCCTACTGAGTATCTTTATACTCACCCCTACATGGGCTATGCCCGCACCTTGTTGTGTTGGATGCAGATGACGGACAGCGCTGACTAAGGATGAGGGTACCAGGACTAGAGGTAGCTCGGAGGTGGACCTAGACGAGGCGTACCGTAGAGGCGACCGATCGAGAGTTGTACCTACCCTTCAGGTAGGATCAATGGAAGGTGATCACAGGAGTTGTTCGAGTTACTTGTACTTTCAGTTTTCTTGTACTTTCTAGTTTTCCTTGTAATTTCCAAATGGGATTGTATTCTGGCCCCTTTTTACTTACTGTACTCACTCTATTTACTATTCAGTTTACTTGAGTTCGTATCTTGCTGTGTGCTTGGTTGTGTGCGTTACAGGTTATAAAGTCAATTCCTTCCCATTTTTTTTTTGAATACGCCTTCGGTGATAGTCACGAAACGGGCCCTGGGGGATGGGTCTTGACAAATTGGTATCATAGGAGTCGGTTCTAACGCAGAACTTAAGACTGGTATTTATTTTTAACAGAAATAGTGTTAAGTGTAGTGAGTGTGGTTATAAATTTAGGGAATTCAATGTTGGTGCAGCGGTTGACGTATCCATACATCAGGACCCTGACTTCTGATTTTCGACTCAGTGCATGAAAACATTGATTGTGTGTGTGTGTTTTCAAGAGTTTTCTTTGTGATCTCTTAAGTCAGCTCACTAGGTATAATCAATTAACCATGGATCACCTGTTTCTTATCAGGATGCCACTATGAAGACATCCAGCTAGGGTTTCTAGAGTTGTACGCACTGATAGCCCACCGAGCGACGAGGCCTCGGTACAGGGCCCTTTTCCAGTAGAGGCACCAGTGGAGGCCTCAGTGGTACCATTCCCCGTTGGGTCACCGATGTCACCTGCCCCTAAAGTAGAGGGTGCACACCTCTTGATTTTTTTGCATGAGTTACATCATGAGAGGCCACTCAGGTTCAGGGGAAATACGGACCCACAGGCGGCTGAGGATTGGCTGGAATCTGTTGTGAGAGTCTTCTGACTGGTAGGGCCACTAGCTGATCTCATGGTGATTCTTGCTGCCATCCTTCTACAGGAAACAGTGGGAAGATGGTGGATCTTGATGCTCTAGGTTCACGACAAGGTGACGCTTCTCTGGGCAGCCTTCGAGAGCCTGTTTCGGGCAGAGTTTGTCCCAGCGACTCTTCGCGTAGTGCGCATACAAGAGCTTCTTCATCTTCATCAGGGCAGCATGATTGTGGCTCAGTACTCAGCGAGGTTCACTGACCTTTCATGCTACTCCACAGATATGGTTCATGACCCATTCTTCAGGGCTCGGACCTTCGATCAGGGGCTCAGGCGAGAGATCAGTGCTTTGATGATCTCACTCAGCATCCAGACGCAGGTAGGGGTGTTAGAGAGAGCCCTCCTAGTGAGAGTTTCCTTGCTGAGCAGTCTCAGCAGTGAGATCCACCACTAGTCATCACGTAGAGGAGTCTTCTATAGTTGGTAGCAGACAGATGTCGTAGAGGTCCAAGAAGACTAGACATACAGGTGGACGACCGTAGGATTTAGAGTTGTTTGTGTGGGGCACTCGAGGTAGAGATAGACATACCAGGAGCAGACAGTGTTATGCATGTGGCGGGCAGGGTCACATGGATCGTGACTGTCTGACCCACTGTACAGATGATCAGATGATGGTCGAAAGACCACCCAGGAAGAGACAGGGATTTGAGTGAGGAGGTCCACAGGGAGTAGGCGGACATGGCAGAGGAGCTGGCTGTGCTGCTGGCAGTGGGCGACAATTCGAGATGTTACCGACACCACCACCAGGAGGTCCACCCCGACCATAGGGACAAGGTGGATAGGGGAGAGCTCAGCTCCAGGAAGATGGGGCCTACGATCACGGTGCTCCGGAGATGTTACGAGGTCTGATATGTGTATACTCCACTTTAGATGCAGTACTTATATACAGAGGTTCCAGTCATTATTTTATTTCCACTACCCTTGTTTGGAGCATAGAGATTCTGATGGAGCCATCGGCTCGATCCTTATGGCTAGATACTCCTACGGGAGTGGATTCGACGATTACGCACTGGTGCCAGCAGTTCGAGCTTACTCTAGGAGCTGAGAGCTTTGGCTGGGATCTTCTAGTAGTGGCGTCGTGGCCTTACGACATCATCTTGGGTATGGAGTGGTTATTTACAGCCCATGCATAGATAGACTGTATTAGGAGCAAAGTGTGGTGTTTCTGCATGGATGGGACCAGGTTTAACTTCACCAGTGAGAAGGTATCCTTTGCGGCATGGGATGGACTTACCTGGAAGAGGGTGCAGCTGATTACACATCAGTTGTCTAGCCTTACCCTCAGAGTGATTGATATGGAGAGTCTGAGTTATCCTGTAGTGGTGGACCAATATGTGGATGTTTTCCCTAGTGATGTTCTGGGTATACCTCCTCGCAGAGAGGTGGACTTTTACATTGAATTGTACCCCATGACAGCACTGATATCTATACCATCATATCAAATGGCTCCTACGGAGCTTCATGAGCTATGGGTATAGCTAGAGGACTTTTAGGGGAAGGGATTCATCTGCCCCAGTGTTTCTCCTTGGGTAACCCCGATTTTGTTCACCAAGAAGGAGGATGGGATCTTGAGGCTTTATGTTGACTATCAGTGCCTAAACCAAGTGACCGTGAAGAGAAAGTACCCACTCCTGAGGATTGATGACCTCTTTGATTAGCTGAAGGGAGAACGGTGGTTCTTAAAGATAGAACTCAGATCAGGTTATCACCAGATTAGACTTCAAGACGAAGATGTGCTAAAGACGGCTTTCAGTTGTCGGTACAGACACTAAGAGTTCTTGGTTATGACATTTGGCATGACCAATGCTCCGGTAGTGTTCATGGGACTCATGAATAGGATCTTTCAGCCATACATTGATTGCTTTTTAGTATTCATCATCAACAACATTCTGATCTACTCGGCTACTGAGGAGGAGCATGCCTATCATTTTTAGGTAGTACTGGACACACTCTGAGAGGACCATCTTTATGGTAAGCTCTAGAAGTGATAGTTCTAGATCCAAGAGGTTCAATTTCTGGGACATGTCATATCGAAGGCCAGAGTTGGAGTGGATCCAGTGAAGATTGAGGTGGTAGTTGCTTGGGAGCCACCCAGGAGTGTGACGGGGGGACTGAGTTTCTTGGTTTTGGCCAGTTACTACCAGAGATTTGTGCCAGATTTCTCCAGAGTTGTAGCACCACTTTCAGTGTTGATGAAGAAAGGGCAGCCCTTCATGTGGTTGGAGAGATGCTAGAATACTTTTCAGAAGGTGAGGCAGAGGCTAAATAGTTCTCCCATCTTGAGACTTCAAAAAGAGGGTGTAAGGTATATAGTCTACTACGAAGCATCAGGGACCGTACTTGGATGTGTCCTGATGTAGGGGTGAGTAGTTATCACATATGGTTCTTTACAGCTGAGACAACATGATCAGAACTGCACTACCCTTGACCTGGAGTTAGCAGCAGTGGTCTTTGCCTTGAAGATGTGGTGACACTATCTGATCGAAGAACGCTTTACAATATACTCAGATCACAAGATTATCATTTATATCTTCTCTCAAAAGGACCTGAATCTAAGATAGCAACATTGGATCTAGTTCCTCGAGGATGATGACTTCGAGATAGTATATACTTTTGGGAAGGGGAACATTGTAGCAGATCCACTCAGCAGGAGATCTGGTATACAACTGCTAGTTGAGGCGATGGATGAATTGGTTTCTTTACATATCCTTTGTGGATCAGGATGGATCAGATTTTATTTAGTCTCTTACAGTCACTCCCCCACTTCTTTAGTGAGTCAGGGAGGCGCAGTGTGGGGACACTGACTAAGAGACACGACGTGCTTAGATATCCACAGGACAGACACCTAAGGGATTTTCTGAAGGTGGGGAGCATGTCATCCTCTTCAGAGGACGTACCATAGTACCAGTGTCGCTTCAAGAGGAAGTGATGAGGGAGTTACACACATCCCCTCTAGCGGTACATCCAAGAGTGGAAAAGATGTACCAGGACCTCCGATAACAGCACTAGTGGCCGGGAATGCAGAAAGCAGTAGCAGAGTTTGTCTCTCGATGCCTCACATGTCAGTAAGTGAAGGTGAAGCATTAGGTACCAGCAGGCTTGGTTTAGACTTTAGAGGTCCCAGAGTGGAAGTGGGATGTGATATCTATGGACATCATGACAGGAATTCCATGTATATATTGAGGTCATGAATCGATTTGGGTGATCGTCAACCGACTCACCAAATCGGCCCACTTCCTACTGATCAGAGAGAAAGGTTCAGTAGAGAGTTTGGGAAACCTCTATATGCAAGAGATTATGTGGCTCCATGGAGTACCCTCAATGATTTTATCTGATCATGATGCTTGTTTTACTTCCCGGCTATGGAAGGGGTTGTAGGAGGATTTTGGGACGCAGCTACATTTGAGCACCGCCTTCCATCCCCAGACATATGGCCAGACTGAACGGACCATTCAGACCCTCGAGTACATACTACATGCTTATGTCCTCGACTTCGGTTGCAGCTGGGAAGATCACTTTCCTTTGTTGGAGTTTGCGTATAACAACAGCTTTCACTCCACCATTAGGATTTCACCTTTCGAGGCATTGTACGGGTGACCTTGCAGATCACCCTTGTGCTAGACTAACCCAGGGGAGTCAACACTCATGGGACTGGAGATGGTATGGGATACCATGGAGAAGGTGAAGATTATCCAAGAGTGGATGAAGATTTCACAGAGCAGGCAGAAGTCTTATGCTGACAGGATACAGAGACCTCTAGAGTTCGAGGATGGAAACCACATCTTTCTATTGGACTCACCCAGTTGACTTTTACGGAGATTTGGCTGAGGCGAAAAGTTATCTTTGAGATTCATCGGACCCTTCCAGGTCCCCAGTAGAGTTGGCAAGGTGGCTTACCGTTTAGCTCTTCCACCCCAGTTGCACCGGTTGCATGACTTCTTCCACGTATCCCAGCTGAGGAGATACGTGCATGACACTTCTCACATCATCGACCATGGAGAGTTGGACATTGACAATGGGGTGACTTTTATAGAGGTTCCAGTTGAGATTGAGGATCGATAGGAGCGGGTCCTTCGTGGGTGATCGATGCCTCTGGTGCACGTTCGCTGGCAGCATGGGAACCTCCAGGAGAGAACATGGGAGCGGGAGGCTCAGATTCGTGCTCAGTACCCCCACTTGTTTTCCAAGTTTGATTTGTGGCTTATGTGGATGTATAGCCTTGTCAGCGGGGATAATGTAAAGTCCCGGAAATTCTGTTTAATTTTTTTTTTAATATATGGGAATTTTACAAGTCCATGAAAATTAACGGTGCATGATTCCGAGGCTCGGAGTGCCTGGAATGAATTTATGAACTTTATTTTGGGTAAGTTCAGTAAATATGTGAGCGGTTTTTCTAACTTTTGAATCGGTGCTCAGAATTGAAATATGAGGGTACTATTGAACTCGCAGTGCCGGTATTCTCTTAAGGATACCTTCACTTCGACGGTAGTTGGACGAGGGAGGAAGTTATTTTTTGGGTTTTTTGTGTAAGAATAAAATAAAAATAAATTTGTGTAACAATTTATTTTTATCTAAAACACCCATGTGGAAGTTGGGAGGTAGGGACCACCAAAACTAAACCACCCTTTGAAATTTAAGAGGCGGGGTCCACTAGAACTAAACCTCCCTTATGAGGTTATGGTGGTGGGGACCACCCGAGCCTAAACCCCCATTTTTTATTTTAGAGTCAGGGACCACCTGACCCCTCTTAATGGGTAGAAACCTCCCAAATTCCCAATTTTCCACCCCACCCATTAAATTGATCCATTTAATTATGACAATTAATTGAGCTAATTAATCGTGCTAGCATGGTACATTAATTACGCCAACTTGGTTCTGCCAACATAATTAATCCTTTAAGTTAATTATATTGGAACCTCTTTCTTTCTTTTTTGTGGGATTGTGAGAGGAGAACCCTTGTATGATTACACTTCTCCAACGAAGAACACGTTTTTCCACGAAGAACGCTCCTCCAACAAAGAACGCTCCTCCAACAAAGAACTTTGATATCTTTGACTTCCTCCAAATTGGGATTTCTTCATCTACAATGAACTGACGCAAGAGCCCGAGATTAGAGGTTTGTGTGCCAGATTAGACGAACGTCGAAAACTCCAACCTCTTCCTCGCACCAATGTCAATGAACAATCCGAGGTAAGGGTTTAATTTGAGTATGATTATATTCCCATGTTCTTCACATCTAAAACAAAGAATGTGGATCAACTCATTATCAAGTTGATCCATGAATTTTTTCTTTTACGGTTTGGGAATAATTTTATTGCGGGTGAATTGTAGGGTGGATGATTGAATTTCTCTCCTTTCTGTTGGTTAGATAAAAGATCGGAGTATGATCCTTCCATCTTGTCTCTCCTTTCCCAAAACTATTTCGTCAGTTCGGGCCCTCCTACTTGTGGCACTTTGGTGCGATGGAAGCCACCCCTTTCAGGGCTCAAATTGAATGTTGATGGTACATACCACATGAGAACTATGAGAGGTGGTGGGGTGATCAAGGACATCTTAGGATTAGTGTTTTATTATTTTTCATCTTTCTTCAAACCTGGTGATTCTCTTTAGGTGGAGGCTCTTTCCATGCTTTCTGGCCTCTAGATATGTTCTCAGAGGAAGATTCCAATCAAAGAGATAAAAACTTACTCTCTTGGACACTATAATGCAATTTATGGTAAGGTTTTAGTCCCTTGGTCCATTTTTTACTCCATTAGATGCTACAAGAACCTTTTGAGTGATCATACTTCTATGCTTCATACCTGGTGAGAGGGGAATGTTGTGGTGGATTTTCTTACTTCTAGTGCATCTCAGGATGTCCAGCCTCTTATTTTTTCGAGCTCTGGGTCCTTTACCTTAGAGGGAATACACTTTTTCTGAGTCGATGCTATAGGGATTCACTACTTCAAACCTCTATAATTGTCTTCTTGTAGGCTTTCCAGCCCTTTATTCTTTAATAAAAATATTAATCTTTGTTGGAAAATACATGATTATTTATGAAATGCACTTAGAGAATAAATATTTTGAGAAAATGAAGAATCTAAATTAACAACATAAACATTATCATTCAATAAGGCAGTAAAAAAATAAATCATTTTTAGAATAAAAAAACTTTGAAGACATTATTTTCAAACCTAAAATGAAAACCATCATCACATATTTGTGATATTCTAAAAATATTATACTTTAAACCATCTACAAATTAAAATTTATAAATTAAAACAGTGTTAGAAATACCAATTTTACTAATGCCAATAAGTTTCTCTTTTCACTATCACCAAAAGTGACATGTCCACCATCCACTTTTATTAGATTCTTAAAATATGAATAATATCTAGTCATGTTTCTGGAATAGCCACAGTACGGGTACCAAAATTTTTTACTAGATCTTTTCAAGAAGGATACCTAGAAAACAAATTACATCGAATATGATTTGGGTGCTTAAATCTTCTTGGGTATAGTAATTTTAGTAATCAAAGATTTAGGAACCCATAATTTCTTAATAGGTTTTCCATAAAAATATTTTAAACTTTTAGAAATAAACACTTTATTGGGTCCAGGTGAATAAAAAATAGTTACGGAACTAGAATTTGGAACGAAACTATTTTTAACAATCTTCCTCTATTTGGGTCGATACCCTACACTAGTAGTGTTCTTGGGAATAATTTATTTTCCAAGAATCTATTTGAAAGTGTTTCTCCCATTAGTGAATATTTTCAAATATTTTTTTAGTTTCTCATTTGAAAATTTTATTTCATTTTTCTCCTTTAATAGTTGATTATATTTCTTTTTTTCAGTTATATGATCAGTTTTATAACTAGCAGTCAAGGAATGATACTTTTTTAAAATGTTATATTTGTCCTTATAATCATTAAAGGTATATTGAAGTATATTATAGTACTCAAAAATTTCCTCATTATGCATGTTTTCATCACTTTTTTCATCTCTATAATGATTAAAAATATGTACAGGGATGTAAGAAAAACATCAGATACCTTAGACGTGTTTTTCCTAAAACACATGTTAGATCTATCATGATTATCCTATTGGGTTGAGTCTAAATCACTCGATATATGTTCATAATCCCTTCAGGTTGATTACATTTCTTTTATAAACCTTTATTCCTTATCATCATATTTCTTCTTCAATTTTATCTTAGGACAGTCAACTTTGACATGCCCTTTCCTTTTACACTCATAGAAAATGATTTCATTTGAAGCATCACCCTTCTTCAAATCTTTTCTCTAGTTTACTTGGTTTTCATTTTTTTATTTTTTAGATGTGTTTCATAAAGAACTTATTCTTATTTTAAAATTTTTTGAATCTTGAAGGCAAATGGACCATTTATTATCACTATCAGTAGGTGACTCTTCATCACCTGAACAATTATCTTGAATTTTCTCTTTTTATTTTTAAGAATTGTATTTAAATTCTAAAGATTTTATTTTTGGTTTATCCTCCTCTTCTCTATTTACTCTAAGTTCTTCTCAATACATCATCATTTTTCTTATCAATACCTTAACATTTATCTTTCGTACATCACATGATTCTCTGGTTGATATTGAAGTTCCTATCCATCTATCTGGTAGACACCTCAATAGTTTTATCACTTGATCTTTGTCAAAGAAAGGTTTCCCAATGAATGCATTATATTCACGATCTTATTAAACTTGAGATACATGTCGAAAATAAGCTCATAAATTTTCATCTTAAAGGTATAATATTTAATAGTATAAGTATTTAAGATCATTTATTTAACATTAGATGTTCCCTCTTGAGAAATAGATAAAGTATCCCAAAATTTAAAAGCAGTTTTACTGGAAGATATTTCATTAAATTCATCATAAACCAAAGCATAGTACAGAGCATTCATTGATTTATAATTATTATCATATGTAGTTTTTGTATCATTAATTAAAGTATTAGTTTGAGGTTTATCATATTGAACTTAAATTACTTTCTAGATATCAAAAACCATACTCTCTAAATGAATTTTCATTTTAATATTTCACTGAGCATAGTTAGTGCCATTAAAATAAGGAGGTTTGTGGGTATAAAATCTATGTTGTCTATTATTCTCCATAAAAAACTAAATTTAGAATTAACATAAATTCAAGATCTTTAAAATATAGAAACAAACATTGTTGAAAAATATTTTAAAACCTCTGATACAAAATGTTGGTCGAAGCTAGTAACTCAAGAGGGGGTGAATTGAGTTCCTAATAAAATTTCTGTTAAAACATGTTAAAATTAAATCCCCAAAAAATAAATTAACAATTACATGTTAATCAAAATAGTAGTTTAATATACATTTGATATTTTAAATGGTTTCTCAGAGTGTGATTAAGGATTAGTTAAAATAATATTTTAAATTTTATTAACTTTTGAAATCAATTTACTTAATAAAATTTGTCATATAAACATAGGCTAAGATTAACTATCAATGTATCTATTTTATTTCAAGATTGAAAAAATGATTTTATATCTTTGAAATAGATAAAAACAAAATTGAAACACATAGTATAGTAAACAAGGGGTTTAGTCACAATTTGAGTCATAATCCCCTCCACTTGGAAATCACTCACTTCCAAGCATATTATTATAACCAATAATCTGGTCAACAACCTAGAATGGGTACGCAACGAAAAATCAAATAGAATTTCTATGATCAACTACTCTTCTACAGATATACATGGGAATAAATATAACATAGGCCAGTAAGGAACTCTTCAATAATTTCCATGGTTAAATAGATAAAAAGGGTTTGAAAGAATATAAGGTATTATTGAGTTCAAGAATAGGATTTGGTGTGTACAGATAAACATCATACAATATTATACTTCTCAAAAGGAAATAAAAATATAGAGAGAAAATGGGTAAAGATAGAGTGATATAGTGATGCTCGGTCAGTCATGCGTCATATACTTGAGGGTCCTCATATTTGGCTTTATGAGAAGCTTGAATAGGTTTCTCTAAAAGTGCTAGAAAACAAAGTGTCATGGAGTTTAGTGATCTATCTTTAGGTTTCACTATAGAACTTATACATATATCTTTCGAATCATTGTATGAAAGTATCTTGATCATTAATATATTCTACACTTTCACACTCACATGACTATTCACATTCAATCATGTGTGCATGCACATGAGGGGTATCTTCTTTAATATATAACACTATAGTTCCAATTGTATATTGATGAATAATAATTAATATTTTATATATCCTCATACTGAGAAGAAAATCAAGAAACCTGTGACTTGGTTTCCAATGAATCCATGAAGTTTTCTAGGAATAATCATTAAAGAAATCCATGTGAGGTAGTCTATATTATCTCCCATAAACTAGCCATTGTAAGCATTAAATTCCAAAGAATAAGAATAGAAATGGTAGCAAGTTTGATGTTGGATTATCTCTAATAGTAGCAGAGATCAATGGTATCATACTTCATAAATAATGGTATAATTGTTGGTAGTATAGATTTCAATAGTATCACTTTTGAAGGTATCACATCTAGTGGTTGAAGAAGGCGGATGTTAGCACATTATTTATGGTAGCATGTATGGTAGTAGCATGGTTTCCTATAGCATAGCTGATGATAGAATGCTTGGAGGCATCATAGCTGGTGGTAGCATGGATGATGGTATCACACCTATCAGTAGTAATTTTGAACTAATGGTAGCACATTTATACTAATCGTATCACATTTATACTAATGGTAGTATATTTATACTATTGGTAGCTCTTTATTATACTTAGCCAATTTTCTTCAAATTATTCTTTACAAAATAATATACTATCATAAAACATTAAGCATGTTAGGATCATAAGAATAATGATTTGTGAGAAATAAACTAATGATTTTACAACACTATATATATGGTGAAATGAAAAATAGGATATGTCAACAATAAAATTATCAATATAAATAATAATCCATCATTTAGTAATAAATAATATACCTATATGAGTGACCATACCTGCTTTGTACAATACTATTATATGGGATGAGTACTCCCTAATGGGATTTTTTAGAATATATCAAGTTCATAATAGAATAATAAATCCATTAATTAACTCGGTCTATCATCATAGAGTCAACATATAAAATAAGAACATAAATATAAACATGTGTACCTATAGTATATTGTGCTCTTTCTTAATAGAGTATGCCTAAGTAAAATAACCAAGAAAAGAACTTAGGATCTTGACTCCATGGGTAGTACACCAACCAATAGAATCCTCATATACTATATGACGACCCTACAAAATAAAAAGATGGGATAGAACCATATCCTAAAATACAAATGGATAACCAAGAGTAATAGAGCTCTGGATTGGATTAATAAATTAGTGTACCTACCAATAAGAAAGATTACATACTTTATATATCCCTACTTTAATGAATGATAGATCTCTAAATTGGATGCCAATTTTTGGAAGTCTCCATACATTACTTGTCGCATATACCCATTTGGATTTTATTGTTCTCCTAGTACAGTAGCTTCAGGAGGGGGGTAAATTATAGTTTAATAAAACTTAAAAAAATTCCCACTATATAAAAATAAGTAGTCTAAAAGTTATTTGTTCTAAACTATTTGAGTAAAATAGTAAAAAAAATGGTGGAAATAAACTACTCAGAATTTATGAACTATCTGAGGCTAACAAACCAAATGAAATGAGAAGAAGTACAAAATGAAATAATGATGTGGATTTATATATGACAATATATAAACACATTTAAACAAATTATATTAAGGATATAAATAGTTCCAATCAATTAAACTCTTCATTTTTAATCCAAAGTGTAGGAGGATCAATACCCAGATCCAAAGGACATAACAAGTTTCGAATTTGGAAACCTATTTGAACAAATTTTAAAAGCACAATTCCCATACCTAGACTTCTTCGGCATATGTTTCCAATAGTAATCTTTATCCCTGAGATCCTATTCAACCAGATTATCAGTATAAAGTATTATCCCCAAACTTCTTTAAACAATAATTTTGGAAGAAATGATTCTTAACCCCAAAATCTCTTTGATCACATAGGATAATAAGAATAAAATTAAAATTATAAATATTATAGTATTTATAATGAATGTTATCACAATAAAAAAGCTCTAGGAACACTATAAAAGAATAATAGAAATGAAAGCACTGAAGTAGTACAAAAATATCAAATAAATGTGTTTTGTTAGAAAATACATAAATAGCATCTATTTCTTTAAGCCTTAATCTCTACTTATAGGAATTAGTATAACAAAATCCACACTAGTAAAATCCATAGACTTCATTAATAGCTATCACCTATAATAAAATCAAACGGTTCAACTTGATCTTCTATTTGAATTAGTACAATTGAATTCACCATGTTTTGAAATAGACATGGTTTAGAATCATCTCATCCAGAACATGTGATTTGGAAGTTATTATTTTTATAAAAATAGAAGTAACAAAACTACCAAGTAAAAGTCAAATAGAGAGTTTTTTGTGATTCATCAAAACAAAAGATCCAAAAGATTTCATTTTAGAAAAATAACTCCATGTTTATTATTATTAAATATTTAAACAATAATAATCATAATATTCAAGAAACAAATGAATAATCATAGTGATTCATAATCGATGATAAACTATTTAGTAAGATGTGGTAGTTCCCACAAACCTAATATCATATTTCATTAGACAAATCATAGAATTTGTTTACAATATATTTTAGGTATCACATGCCTTTATGATGTTTCTTATACCTTTACCTATGATATGCATATCATCAATCAAGATATGGGAAAAATTTATAATAAAATTCACTTTATTTCACTGCATAGTCGTCAATCTCTCACTTACACTAAAATCCCTTAAATAATTTATGAAAAACTTCACAAATTTTTATGAATCCATACAAAAATATTTAGATTTAGTTAATAAAACTATATTTATTTTAGAATTAACACTTCATATATAATTTATTCCTTGTTCTATGTTCTAATTGTGTGACCCTAAGGTCCCTTGTAATATTGAAAACAAGTATTAATCACTAAATTCGTAAATGTAAGCAAAGAGTGGCCTCTAGAAAAATGTCATTACTACTTAATCCACAAATGGTTTAGGAATTATCTCAATCAAAAACACTCATATCTCTATATGAACATGTACACCATAATATATTCCATATAAATCATATTTATACTTATATAATCCCATTTCCTATAATATTAATTGACCACTAGACATAGAAAATGTCAATTTATTATATGATAAATCATATATTCTTGATTATTTGATTAAATTGATCATATATAATGATAACATCACATGTCAATCATTTCATATGATAATCATACCACTTTTCACTTATCTAATAATAGTTATATATTTAATCAATCACTTAATCAAATACTCGAGTGTCTTATATTTTCATACAATTGGATGAATCCAATATTGGTTGGACTCAACTAATGACATGATAAGCAACATACCCAACCACCCACTGGTTATCTCATCCTCAATACTGGTGAAAAAAGGTGTGGATGTATAGAGGTACTCACATGATAAGTATTTTAAAAATAATAGGTGATAAAGATTTGATAATACGTATACAACCCTATGTATATCAATGACCATATTACATTCCACGTGATATAATTTTAGAGGTTGGTCCAGATAATAATTTTAGAATTATTATCTCATGAGTATAATCTATATCATACATGAGAATTCTACTTAAAAATCTTTATATTCCATCACAACCTATAATGCCCCATGGTGATATTTGATTTTGGAAAACTCAAAGTCATTCATTAAGGGGTTTTAATTATTCTATTATTCGTGTTTAATAAGTGAATCATACTTGAATAACTGATAAATGGATATTTCCTTTATTATAAAACCATAATACATTTTAAAACCATTACATCCATTATATTATGTATCTAATACCCATAGATTCAACATAAATCTCATTTTTTTCTATGGTGGGGTTTTCATCAAAGGATCCACTACATTCTCCTTTTTTATCCAACCAACAAATCATTACATCACACCTATCAATGATCTCTTTAATGAGATGATATTTTTGAAGTATGTGTTTGAATATTTTGTGAAACTGAGGTTTCATTTCATGAGAAATATCCCCATTATTTTCACATTAAAAATTAATTTATCCCCTAATTATAGGAACCACACCATTTTTAGTAATTAAATTCTTGATACAAATAGATTCTTTTACAGTATATGATATAATTGTATACTCCACATCTATTATTGAGTCCTCCATAGTGTATTTTTTATAAATATTCAAACTAATAGCACCACCATTGAGGAGAAACATGAAATTGGATTGATAAATCATTTAATATGTGTCATCTTAGAAATTAAAATCAGTGAAAACCTTTAAAATGAGCTTATTCTCACCTCCAAAGATCCATAATATATCCTTACTTCTTTTAAAGTACAAAAATATACTATTAAAAGAAACCTAATGACTCTAACTAATATCATATTGGTATCTGATTGTTATGATCAAAGAATAAGAAACATCAGGTCATGTACACAATATCACATACATTATATATCCTATAGAAGATACATAAAGAATTATATCCATCTTATCCAAGTCATTAAAAGAATATTAAATCTTTCAATGATTCATGCCATGAACACTGGTAAAGAACCCTTTTGAGAGTTCTCTATACTAAACCTCATTAGCACTTTAATAATATATGGGTTCTAAAATAGTCCAAGTAACAATTTTGATCAATCTATTTAAACATTTATACCTAGTATGTTGGCTGCTTCATCCATTTCTTTAATCATTGCCCATTTTACCAACCTATTAATTATAGAATGAAAATTTGGAAAATCATTTCAAATTAGTAGTATTTAATCAATATGAAATACAAAAAATATCACAAAAATCTCACTGTCCTACTTGTATAAATAGGATTTGTATAGGTTTTTATTAAAATCAAGCTCTCTGATTTTGTCATTAAACCAGATATTTCGACTCCAAGAAGCTAACTTCAATCCATAAATGGAACGTTGAAACTTTTAAACCATAGTAGTATAATTTGGTAATTTAAATAATTTTGTTTTTAACATATACACATCCATAATTATATTTTTGTTAAGGAAATTGGTTTTATTATCCATTTTATATATCTCATAATCAAAATGAGCTATTATGGAAAGAAATATCTGAACAGTCTTTAACATTTCAACTATATAAAAGGTCTCTTCATAGTCAGTAATATATAATTTATTTTAACCTTTAACTACTAGAAGATATTTATAGGTAGACACTCTACCATCCATGTCAATTTTCTTGTTGAAAACACACTTTCACCCTATAGGTTTCCCCCTTTTTTGTGAATTTAGTAAGTTCCAGACTTGGTTGTTATGCATAGAGTCCATATAAGGTTTTATGGTTTTCAACTATTTATCATAATAAATACTCTAAAAATAATCTTAGTAGAAATTAGGTTCATCAAGTATGATAATAAATTCATAATCATTCACTATACTAAATCCATATCTCTCAATATCTTGATGAATCCTATTACACCTTCATGTTTCTTTTGTAACTTGAGTCGTCTCCTTTTCCATATCCATTTGGGGAACCATATCAACTTGCATTTTATGAGCACTTCCTTTTTTATTAAAATTCTATAAATTCAACTTTCATCCCATTTACACCACTATTTATATATTATATCTCATTTAATGTATCAAATCAGGCCAAAAACACTTTCTAATTAGTAGGACTATATAAATAATATCTATTAATTTCTTTTTAGTAACCAAAAAATAAATATTTTTCTGATTTAGGGTAGCATTTTTCAGAATACAAACATCATGTATGTTCTCGACAACCCTAAATCTCCATATAAAATTCATATTGGGATGTTTTCTATACCATATTTCATATGTTGTCTTTATAAATGATTTATATGGAACATGGTTGAGTAGAAATGCTAGAGTTTTTAAAAAAATATCCCCATAATGATATTGGAAGGTCACACTAACTCATCATTGATCTCACCATATGCAAAATGGTATGATTTCTAATTTCAAACACACCATTCCAATATTGATTGTAAATAGGGTTAAAAATTTTCCACAATCTCTCAAATGATTAGTAAATTTCTGGCTTATATATTCACCACCCTGATATGATCAGAGAATATAATAATTCTACCCAATTGATTATGTACTTAATTCTAAAACTCTTTGAACTTATCAAATATTTTAAACTTTTGTATCATAAGAAACATATAACCATAATGATTGAAATCACCAGTTAAGCTTACAATGTACCTATACCCACCACATGTATGAGTACTCATTGGTTCACATACATTATTATGTATAATATCCAATGGTTCACTGACCCTTTCACTTTTTCGACTAAAAGGTTCTTTGGTTATATTTATTAAGACACAAAATTCATTGTTATCAAATGATTCCAACAATCTATATTTATATAGTCTTTGGATGCATTTCTCATTTATATATCCAAGGAAATAATGCCAAATATATTTGGTATTATAATATTCTCTAAACTTCGTATCTTAAATTTTATGGACTGAATTATCCATTTCTAGATTTTATAAACCATTGACCATATTTTTAATTCCATAAAACATTTTATTCATATATATATATATATAACAATTTTCATTCATAATATTTAATGAAAATTGATTCTTATCCAAACAATATATAGAAATAAAATTTCTATTTATAGAAGGAACATGATAATATTTTTACAATTCTAGAATTGATGCACTAGTTATACGTGTATCATAAGAATTTACTACCAATATAGAAAACATTTCCCCATTTTCAACACATAGATATAAATTACATTTCATTAATTCTCTCATAGTTCTAATTTTATGTTTATCTGAAAAAATTTGTGATTCAAACCCAGTAACTAATACCCATGATTAAGAATTAGACAAATTAATCTCTATAACATTCATATTCATGTTCTTAAAATGCATCTCATTGAGAACACCTTTTAAGCTTAGATACAAATATAGTACTTTTTTATAGTTCATACCTATAAGAGATCTCAAAATGATAATCATAATGATTCCATAATCTATAATAGAGATATACGGGTGAGTATCAAATATTATATCTTTTCATCAAGTATTTTAATGAATTTTTTCCACTAAAATGGTGATCCCATAAATCATTGCCTTTATTTAGATAAGTCCATATTTCACTAAGTAATGATTCCTCTTTATAGTTCCTATCATTACTAAATTATTTATGTAGGCCATAATTCCAATTATATAAAATATGTCTCATATATAGTTGATAAGATAACTCTCTATCTTAGTCCATAACAAGGATTCACTAAACTTTATTCATCTGGTATCTTAACTCTTAGGGTTCCTCGGTTAAGTGTAACCCAAATCTCACAATAGGATTTGGTTACCAAACTCTTAGGATTATCCATTTATATAATTCCTTACACAAGATAATTCATGGGCACCTTGCTTTGGAAGAACCTACTCATATGAATAATCAAGGACTTGACATGCGTTTTCATTAGAAGGAAGCTAATACATTATATTTGAGGGTTTTTTCTACAGATCACCAATTTAATATACATTTCATGTATCTAAAATCCATAATTATTATATCTCATGAAATATTTATTATCCCATGTTTAATTCCTATATGTATGCATGATTTTAATGATTTAGTTTTTGAATCCATATTACATCCACTAAATCAACATATCTAAACCATATTAATGTGAAACTCTTTATACAAATCAGAATTTGTGTTACTAACCTAAAAATAAAATTCAAATATATTTATACATATCCAAATTCATCTCATGCATAAGGTAGATGAAATTATTTCATATAAAGGCTTATAATCATATGAAATCAATAATACCCAAAACAGTAATCACGGATGAACAAGTTTTCAATCCCCATTTTTATAAAAAAAATCTATAAGACTCTATGATAGTGAGTATTCTTACCCAAAGTCCCTCTATCCATGGTTCTTTACTCCATGAAGACTTTAATTCTATCATAACAATAACACCAAATATATATAAACTATAGTTAACCTCTAATTCAAACTTATAACTTTATAACAAATTCATGGTTGATGAAATCTAAATCTTATGTTATCATACATATCATGTCATTCATGGTATGAAAATTTATAAGTAGCAATTTATCACATAAATTAAAGCATATAACTATTCAGATTATATGAACATTTTATACACATTAATATTTAAATATGAATAATTAAATAAAAAAATATTTTATTTATGTTCCAAAAATGAAATGTTAATATGAAAATTTTATATTCCATTTAGGTATTAAAATATTCTATTT
This sequence comes from Viscum album, assembly GCA_963277665.1. NCBI lineage: Eukaryota > Viridiplantae > Streptophyta > Magnoliopsida > Santalales > Viscaceae > Viscum > Viscum album. Next base: position 403,314,156 of record OY728129.1, on the reverse strand, counting down.
ATAGTTTCTGATACTTATATATTATAAAAATATATAAATTATAATAATTTTTTCATTAAAAAATTAAAATTTTCACATTTTGTCCTATATCATATTTTATGATAGATAATATCTATCATAACTTGTGATTTTATGTAAACATAAAATATACACCTTAATTGGATACCAATAACTTCTTATGATAAGAGTTATTGTGTAGTGAAGTTCATTTCACAAATTGTATCATAATCAGTGATATCACCTATATCATTGTTGTAATATGAAACACTATTTTTGGAAACCTATATTGTCAATCAAAGCCTATGATAACATTTATTATAGCTTAGGAAATAGTTTAAAACCAATGGTTTTATTGAATCATACGGAGTGATTCATCGATCCATACCATATGACCAATAAAAATATAGAATCACACCTTATGATATCCAATAACATTAACAATGGAAAAGTGATCTAATGACTAGCACATAGCCACATCATATCATATGATATGATATTGTATTTAAATTCTTATGATACACATGTTCTTTATAAAAATATTATGAAAACATAATGATTCTATGATAAAGGGGTTTATAATACCACTGATGTGTTTTATTTAGAATATATCAAGTCTATAGTAGTTTGATAGACATAATAATTAAGAATATATCACTAATATGAAATTTCCCTACAACCAAAATTCTATAGTTGTGGTTAGAAAAACCACGACCATTGGTTGGTATATTTCGATGGGAAACATGGACTGTGGTCATAATCCATGTGGTAAAGGTCTATCACCATGTGTTATGTGGCACATGACCATAGTCTAATGCAAGAAATGCTTGGAAGATATAGGAAATGCTTGTTAAAGGATTGTAGCCATGGGCCACATCACCTAAGGGGATAGTCTCACATGGAAAGGGCTATCACCATGGGACACAAGGCTTACATCCCTAAACTAATGTGGTAAATGTATGGATGATGTGGGAAGGGTTCATGAAAGGGATATCTCCACAATTATGTAGCATGTGGCAATTATCTAACCAAGGAATTTCTTATAGCCATGGGCACCAGTCCTATGACTGTAGGTCCAAGAGCGCATCATTTTTTGAACATATAATAATAATTATTATTATATAATTATATATATATTAAATTTCATGCGTTCAAGTGGTATAAGTTGTTACAAAATGAGCATGAGGTTTCTAAATCAAATCCCACTGGTAAAAAATTTAAAAAATGTACAATGCCTCTTTCCACCGGAACAACATGCATAAATAGAGCTATGTGCCCATAGAAATAGGACTATGTCCACGGTTTGTGCCTATAAAAATATATCAGCCTACTTTCATACACCCTGTTTTCTTATACATGGCCCATGGCACTAGACCTTTAGGCTAATTCCATGGATATAATCCCCATAGACTAATGGATTGTGGTCATAAGCTACAACCATGGTTTTTCCCCATGGTCATAATACTTTTCTCTAGTAGTTTATATCATAATAGAATCAAAATATAAAATAAGAACATAAATATAAACATGTAGACCTCAAGTATAATGTGCTCTATATCGATAGGTTATTCTTGAGAAATATCACTAAGTAACAAAACTCAGGATATTACCTCCCTAGGTAGTACATTGGCCACTAGATTCCTCATACACTACCTGAAGACACCATGGCCTCTGAAGGTGTGATAGAACCTTATATTCAAATATATATGGATAATGGTGAGGAAGAGATATTTTTTCTTGAAAAATTACTATATCCACCAATAATAAGAATTACATCTTTTATATTTCCCTGCTTAAATGAATGAATTGTCTTACACTGGTTTAGAGATTTTGATTCTTGAGAATTTGAATAATTATGATTATATTCTCCAATCTATAAATAAAACACCTCTATGATTCATTAATGGTGATAAATAGTTCAAGAATATGTGGTATTCCCTATGAAACTGATATTATATAGTGCTATCCAAATCACAAAAATATCATACAATGTGATATAAGTATCACATGAATTTATGATGTGACTATATCAATGCTTCTGATATGCATATATTAGGTCATGGTATAGATGAATTGTATAAAATTATTCAACCTATTTTAGTTCATATCCAACACTTTCATAGTATGGTCACAAATGAATCTTATAAATTCCACATAATAGCTTGTCTAAAGTCGAATTGATAATGAGATGACATATGCTTATCTGAAAATAGGGAATATCACATGAAGGTGATGAATAGAGTATCACCACATAAATACATAAATTATATGTTTCTAAATTCTTGAGGTGAATAATTCATCATCATTTATCCATCAAGGTTTATGTGTATATGTTATCTCCAAATGATATAGATAATGGGTTATCCCCAATCATAAAATCAAATTAATAGTGAATGTGATATCACTAATTAGTAAGCAAGTACATGATAAACAATTTATTGTCAACCATCAATAAAATCAAAGGTGTATTAGATATAACTAATTATAAATCACTAAGGACACCCAAACCCCATTTGTGTCCTCACTAAACCCAATTCACCAACTTGGATACCCATTCCCTTCATATTGTGCTCCTAGACATAACCATCCCAAGATCAATTATCCTTGACATTGATCAGGATATCACATTACCACCCATCTAACAGAGGTAATAAATGCATTATATTTTATTGATATTCAATTCATTTTATTCCCTCAAATTTATAAATTAATTATATTTTTTGGTTTTTTTTATTAAAAGAACATTTTATTGTAATTTTATAATGTTTCTTAAAATGGTTGAAATGTAAATTTAGTTTATTTGTTTATTTTTTGGAATGAAAGGAAATTTTCTCTATTAATAAACCCTTTTATTTTTTATTTTTAAGTAGTAGAATAATTTTTTTAATAATAAGTTTATAGAATTGTTTCAATGTCTATAAACAATAGGATAAATTTCTGGACGCAATTTATTCTAGAAGTAAGAAACCATTTGGAATCACTACAGTGAAATTTCAATATATGTGAAATTCCAAATGATTGATGAGAATTTGAAAAAGGAATATATATATATATATATATATAAGATTAAATATAAAATGATGATGGATGCATTAGACTCATATAATTATATGTAAAATTCATTTTGACACTATAATATTGAAAATTTTGAAAAGTACTAGGAATATATATATATATAAGGGTACTCTGCTGAAGCAATCAAATATATAAGAGTAACTTGACTACATACATAAGGGTTACAAAACTAATACCCTTAGTATAAAATGTTTTATTCATTTTCTTCTATAGAATAAATTCTTAACCGAGACATAAAAGTTTTTCAGATTGTAAAAGAGATATGTAAAGTTCAATAAGACACATTTTCACATACATAAGGGTTCCTTGCCCATATGTAAGGGCCAAAATAATACAATATATAAGCGTTCTTGTCGATGTACTGATATGTAAAATATTTTCCTTTTCCATAGAATATATTAAGGTTCTATATAATTTTCATCCCAAGAGATTACTTATTATATGTAAGGTTATGTACTTAGAAAAATTTCGCTAAAGATTTCATGTAAGGTCTTATACTTTATCAAGAAGAATAAGATGTTATGTGGAATGAATCCTAATATTCATGTACATGAAAGGGTATTTTCATATATTTTGTAGACCGCATGAATTAATATAAGGGATAAAAATAAAACACGTTCATGGGGACTATTTAAAGGGAAGCTTGCACATATTGGAATATTTGAAGGAATTAAAAGATGGATAAGATCATAGAATCCTGTTATCAATGTAGAATAATCATACTACTCAAGTTAATCTCATATGGAGTAATCTCATGAACATGTTTAAACCTTTTTAATATATTTATATAAATTTAAATAATGTGTTCCCTTCATTATAGGGATATTCCCTAGTTCCTAATCATGGAATTAGAATAGGTTCTATTTATTTTCTTCTTTAATTCATTCTGTATTTTAATAAAGTTTTTATTATTTATCTCTTTTATTATTTTCTTTTTGTTTATATTATGATCTAAAACATAATGATCATGAATATATAACTTAATTATTTCTATGGAAAATTTACTATGAATTTCTTGAATCATCATTCTTTTCATTCATTTTCAAATTCAATCTTAAGGGATCTAAGATGTTTTCAGGTTATTGAGTTGGAAAAAGTGAATATCATTCCTTCTATTTTATTGTTTTATTTTTCCACTTAAACATCAAATTTACCTTCCTAACATTAGTCTACTAGTATAAAATTGAACTATTTGATTGAATGGATAATGGTGAGAGAATTCTATCCATAGGGAGAGATGAGTGATCTCTCATTAAAGGAGTGTATATTTTGCTTCCCCAAAAGGATGTGTCTGTGTAGATACTAAGGATTATTGGGTAAGTTATACAAATAAACAATCATTTTCAATGAGATGTGTTTACACAAAGTATGTATTATGAAAATTTAGGTAGAATGAGATTAATATGAGTGTGACAATAAAAGAATTCAAATACTTTAATCCTAGGAGTATCTTATTTCTTTCTCAATTAATTTTGTTTGAATTTTTATGTGCATGTGTAAATTTTTTCTACAGTCTATCAACCAGAATCCACCTTCCATTTTCATTGTTTTCAAATATTTAAAAAAACCAAAATTACAATAAAGTTTTAGAAATAATATTGATCCAAAATCTGCCCCTTGAATGAAAACTATAGTTAGTCATTTTCTACACTATGAGTAAATAAATATTATTTTACGCCACCCTATAATGTGTGTGTTGGAATATGGAACCTATGTTGGGGATAAAGTCAATAATTTATTATTACTTTCACTATTTGTAAATAAATTTTACTTTGTTTTCATAGAAAAAATTTAAAAAACAGTGCATTTTTCCTTGATTTATTAAAACTATTATTATTATTATTATTATTCATGGAATAATTACTCTCATGTTCAAGAGGAAGAATTATATGATTCAAGAGAGTATTGGTCGAAAAATATTAGGGAGGATGTATAAGAGATAATTTAGTAGATTTCCCAACAAGTAGGATGCCTTTGAGCGTCATATGAACAACAACTGGAGAAATTGGAATAAGAATAAGTTAAGGATGATTTTTCTCAAAAAAACATTTTTTTGTTAAAGAAAACGAGGAGAAAGAGAAGTAACTAATTAAATATCTATTTTAGGACCTTACTTATCCATTTATAGAGAAGATTCCTAAATTAGACATTCCTATTGATATTAGTGTGCGATATCAATAATATTTGGATGAATTCAGGGATTATTTTGTTAGTTAAATTCAAATTGATCCTCCCATCATTAATAATGAAGATTCAACACCAATATACCTATTTCTAGCCTTATAAGAATATACCACTTAGGTGTTATAATTTAAATAAATGATTTTCGATATTAACTAACATCCTCCATCTATGAAAAAAAACCTCTAGGGTGAATTGAGAAATGAATATGAATTTATAGTCAAACCAATGAAGGGAGATATTCTAAACTTGTGACCCATTATTACCTAAATTTATTGAAAATTAATTGATCACTAACTCCAAATATTTTGTGCTAATATATTTTTCCAACCCATTGATGTCCCTAGAGAGTGATGATGAAAAATATTATACAACTATAGATGAACACATAAATCTCCCAAACAACACTGCATATTTGATGGGTGGAGTATATTAAAGAGAATGGTCCCAAAAGGCCTTAAATGAGGATATAAAGCTACAAACTTACATGATTAAAGAGGAATATTTTAAGATTAATTTATTTTTTTTAATTATATTCCAATATAATTACTAACTTAATTCCACTTTGATGAAACTTTTAATTCATCATCAAATGATAAGGAACTAATAGGAAGAGACCACAAAATCAATGGCATAAAAAAATAAAGAGATTTATTACATTATTACACACCCACCATGTGAGTTTCATATCATTTCTAAAGGTCTATTTCTAGAATACTCTAACCATGGGGTTCTATCAACCCACTACATTTAGAAAAACACTAGAAGAATAAGAATTTGGTGTTTCCTACCACATGATCTAAATACCCCCCCCCCACATTAAATTGGGGATAACTACTACAATTTCCCCACTATAGGTATTCAAAACCTTGTATAAAATTCATGGGTCCAAACCAAGATTTTATTTCCCTTTCCTTTATCTTTTTAGTTTTATTTTTATAAGGTGATCGATTTTTTTCTTATAGGTTTTCAGTAGGAAAAACTAGAATAATATCTCAATATGCACCTATAAAATAATTCAATTTGTATCTCTTTTTATTAGGGGATCATCTATATTATTCTTTTAATTTTTCTTATATTTTAATTATAATAGGTAGTTGAATTTTAGTATGGGGGTGTCATCCTATTTTTGAATTTTTTTGTGTCTTTAATTTTGGTTTTTCAATTTTAGGAACTTTGAGCTGAAATTGAATGTCATTATAAGTTTAGAACCTATTATAATTGTGAAAAACTAATTTGAACTAGGAAACTCAGCTTTGAGTAATTTAGAAATGAACTTATTTCTATATTAAATTTTTTGTAAATTTATGAAATGACCATTATGTTTTGAATCTTGTGCCATGGAATACTATCAACTTTTAAAATAACTTACCTGAGAGGATTATAAACCATTACTTAAATATTATTTACAATTCATTAACTCTTTTATAGAACTAAGTTGTGCTTGAATAGCAATAATTTATTATGAATTATAGTAGAAACCATAGATCATTAAAAAACTTGTATTGAAAATGATTAAGGCACTATTTTAAATGAAAATAAATTTTATAATAAACTATATTCTAGAATTAAATGACATGTAACCTTTTATATCACCTAGAATCCATGAATAACATTTTTATACAACCACATTACATGCTTGAAATCCCAAACCACCCATCTCTATAATTAAATCTATGATCATTATTGAACTCAAGTGTGTAGGTAAGTTGTTTTGTGAGTATATATGAATAGAATCACCAAGTATAGGAAATATGCAATGGAAAATATAATTTAAAAATAGTCCAGCAGGTTTACACAATAGTTCTAAAATCAAATATTCCTCTCTAACTTCAAAATAGAAAATCTATTTAGAATTTGAAAAGAATGAAAAAAATAGAAAAAAATGAAGTTGTTGAAGGAAGTAGAGTAAAGAAACAAATTGTGGCTAAAGTTATTATTTTATATAAATTAGATGTGAATAAAAATTAGATAATGTTAAATATTTAAAATGGGTTGTAAGTGAGGATACCATTCTTGAGTATAAATTGATATTCATGTATTCTGATTCAGTTAGATCCAAACCTCCTCATTATGCCTCAAAACATTTAAGATCAGAACCTACCAACACTTCAGCCATAGAACAACCCTGAAAAGTTATCAAGATATATACAAGTACTTTACTCATTGGTTAGATATTTATAAAAACATCAATCCTATGGTGACCCCTGTATGAATTTAGTATCATAAAATCTACGCTTAAAATTTATAATTTTTGTGATGAGAGAAATTCTTCTAGGAAGGTTGGTATAAATTAGTATGGGAGGTTGAAGAAAGTTAAAATGAATTAAATATACCTCATGGAGAAAATAGAATGAAGAAAATATATATGGAATTATAAGATTGAGTGGCCAGGATATTGAAAAGGGAACACACTTTTTCTAGTGTTTTGAATTTTTCTTGGGTAATATGTTTTTATGTTCACTTATCCAAGAGTCCAAGGTATAAGTAGGGAGAATTTATAGAGTAAATAACTGAATTTTATTTTTTATATTCGATTATTCTTATTCCATCACATGTATTAATTATTTATGTTTTAGTATTTCTTTAGCATTAATGTAAAATTTCATTGTATTTTGTGAATATTTCTTAAAATTGCTGAATTATGAATTTAATTAATTTAATTAATTTATATAATAAAAGTAATGTCCATGAATTAATAAAACCTTTGATTTATTATTTTTAAGTAGAATAATAAGTTTCCTAAAGAAGATAATTCTATAATCAAGAAAATTTATGGTATAAGAGGTTAAATTTCTAGAAGTAGTTTATTCTAAAAGTTAGAAAAAGTTCAGAAGCAATATTTAGAAATTACAGAAGATATGAGATTTTAAAAGATTGTTGAAGAATTTCAAAAAGGAATCTATATGTAAGAGTCACTCTAAATTGTTGAAGGATGCCTAAGATTAATATTCTCGTATATAAAAGTAATTTTTAAACTATACTATAAAAATTATCAAAATACCAAGAAAACATGAATAAGGGTACTCCACTGAAGAAAATCAACACATAAGAGTACATAGGAGATATATGAAAGGGTTACACCACTGATTTCGTGGTTACATAAGGGTTAATAAATTTTCTTCTAGAGAATAAAATCTCAATCGAGGCATACATAAAGGTTCTTAGGAAACAAAGGGGATATGGAAAATGTTAATAGGTTGCATCTACACATATGTAAGGGTTCCATGATCATATTTAAGGGTCAGTGTAATGTGGTATGCAAGTGTTCTTATGGTTTCACTGAGGCATAATATATTTTCATTTTCTTCAAAATAGATGAATTTGATACGTAAGATTCAGACCATGATATTAACTATATGGAAAGTTTGGGGAAATCCCCTTTATTAAAAAGGAAAAAACACACAAACCCCTTTTGTGGGAAAAAGGGGAACCCGTCACAGATCCGATAACCCAGAGGCACATATGCCTTATACTACACTGGCCCGAGATCCCAAGGGAATAAAAACATTACAAAGAACGTGTCTCAAAGTCCCATAGACCCAATCAAAATTCATAATATTGTGTAAACATTGATTGAGAATATGATTAATATGAGATTGAAAGTGAAGGAATTAAAATGTAATAATCTTAGGTGTATCTTCTTTCTTTCTCACTTTATTCTATTTTCATCTACATATGTATGTCTAAGTATTTTTATACATTCTATAAACCAAATCCCTCTTTCATTTTCCAATATTTTCAAATATTTAAAAATACAAAAATACAATAAAATTTTAGGAATATTAGTGATCCAAAACAATCTCTTTAAGATACGACTCTATTCATCCATTGTACATCACTAGGATAAAATAAATATTATTTTGTACCACCCTAGGATATATGTTTCACCATCTTACAATGATCAGAATATATTGGTTTATTTCTAAAAAATCACACTATGGGGCTATGATCACCACTATCCTGTCACATATACAAGCTTCCCCTTCATAAAGGAATATTCATGGGCACTTATCAAGGTTTAATAATTCAATTCATAGGAAATAACTCCACTGCAGGTTCTAATTTTGATGTTTCTCAAAACATTCATGTGATCAAAGCATAATTCACAGATGCTGCATTATATGTCTAATGGTCCTCACTCACCTCTCAATTTATTTGGAAAACTAATTTGACTATATTTCAAGTTTTTATCACACTCCCACAAAAATTATCATATCTTGGGACACAATCAGCTCATATAATACAAATGAAAATCTTGGTATCGCCTACCTTAAGAATTTAGGATCTCATTCATGACCCGACCCACAAAGACCCCTCATGGGCCGACAGTGAGTGGAGATTGACACCCTAAGACTGCATCTAATAGGATAGTGTCTTCCAACAAGTGTCGAGTAGTTATATCACTAAAATGGGATTCGTTGTCCTAAAACACCCATACACATACACACGCACACACCCCCATCTCCATGTAACCATGTAGAGATGTAATAAAATAAAACCTCAAGAATGTAAACAATTCATAACCCCTTTTGGAAATAAGTAATATTATGATAGATAATATATTAGATAAAACTGAAGGAAAAAAACGCATGCCCAATCAAGGAGGGTAGTGGTCCCCAATCTATCAAAAACTGAGAAATAGGGATGTAGATGAGAACCCGGCTCAAGATCCTTGAGTCTGACCACCGAACATGATTAGTGCCTCCCTGAATTGCTATGCTCCACAAGGTCACTGTGATGATCAAACATGATCACTACCATCGGGAAAGCATCAATGGAATAAGAATCCTTCTTGCATCACCTCAGGTCATATCTATGATTCCAAAACAAATTCCACCATCACATCCTATGTGTAAATCTTCCCAGTGTGAACTACTCGTAAGCCCAAAACTGAGTCCTAAAGAAGGATATATGAAAGGTATGAGGTTCTATAAAGGTAAATAGTGTCTGCATTGAGGTAAAAGGCTTGTCAAACTACCCAAGTACCTAGGTTTTTTTTCTTCTTGGACATGTCCCATCAGGCCATGTACCTCCACATGGCGTGTCCCTAAGGGTACATGGCATGTTGGATCACCCGGGGTCCCAAATGTGTGCTCCCCACACATGGCTCGACTGTCTGGCCTATATCATATATTTTGTGGGCCCATCCACATACCATGTGATATTTAAATCACATGGAATCCCTTGTAACTACATGGAATCTATAGACATGATGTGTCTTCCTCTTAATTACATAGCATGTAGTCTGTATTTTCACAGACAAAAAATCATGATCTTCGTGTAGTTTCCAAAACCACACAATACACCATAAAACTCATTTTTACATCACCAAATCCACTAAAATCAAATTTAAATTCCTAATACTATTGGTTCCCAACTTCTTGTGTTCAAAAATAGGTATTGTAGTCACCCATGTATGATCCATCATGACTTCCATTTCCAAAACAATGTCCTGATACCCGGAACCAACATCTTTGATTTGTAGTTGTTCCTAGATCCATCAAAAAAACATCTATCCCAAGGTTTTTCGTACATCCATCATAAATATGGATGTTTATTTACACTTGAACCAGTCTGATAATTTAGAACCTCTAACCTAATGGTCCAATAATAAAGAATGTATAGAACAAATATGGGAGGGACACAATAGCAAAGTGACATTATCGTTGGCTATTGCAATCCCTGATAATGATCATAATTATCGAATCCAAAGGTGATTTAAAACATGGATGCAATGAAAACACCTAATTAGGTTAAAGAATGATAAAAAATCATGGTTCATGTGAAGAATGAAATATATGTAATTAAGATGATATTCAATCCATGCTCAACAATCAAGAGAAAAAGAGTGGAAATCAAAAAAATAACAATATATACCTCAAGAATAGATCGATCATTGGTGAAGAACTTGTTTTTTAGACATTTCATTTAAGATTCAACTTTGTTCATAATTTATCCTATGAATCTCCTTGATTTGTTCATCGTTGATCTACAATCTTGAGTTCATCAATGCTAATGGTGGCTCTCCTCATCCTCCTCTATAATCTCTCAGGGTTATATCGATAACCCTAGAGATTCTATATAAGATTGTATTTAAAGATGATATGGTTATGTTAGGACTTTATTAAATTAAATTAATTAATAATTTAATTTATTTAATTCACCTTCCAATGACCGCCTTCCATAAAATGTTCGACACCGACCAACCTTACATCTCACCAAGGGTAAACAATGCATTCTGAAAATAACTATAGTCTCAAATTTATCATTTGAGGTTCCAAAAAATGGGAAAACCATTAATATAAAAAAAATGTGTGTACATTATTTAATTTAATTAATATATTTAATATATTAATTATTGGATCATGTGATACTCAAAACACTACACCAACTCCAAGGAAAAATCCAAAAATATATTGAAATATCCAAATGATTAAATTCTAAAAATGGGAGTTTTTCATTATACCCACCTTCAAGGATTTTTACCCTAGAAAGAATAAGATAAACAAAAAGGTGAGGATATTGAGCCCACGTTCAGTTCTATCACTCCCAAGAGCTCTCTTGGATATTCCCATGCTGTCAATGAACTTGAACAAATGGAATGTTCCACCCATGCAGGATCTTCTCTTGTTGATCCTCAATTTTCACTGGGTACTCTAATGAGATAGCTCCATCCTCAATGTCTATATCATCCCAATAAATAATGTGTATCGTTTCATGCATATATCTCCTCAACTGTCAGACATAGAAGACGTCATGCACCCAGCCTAACTGTGGGGGTAAGGACAAGTAGTAAGCAACCTCACCAACCCTCTGTTGGATCTAGATTAGTCTAATAAACCTCAGGGATATATTGCTACCACGATCAAATCTTTGCAATCCTCATTATGGGCAGATTCTCAAGAAAATGTGGTCTCCCTGCTCAATCTCCAATGACATGTAATGTTGGTCTGTGTAAAAAAATTTCAACTTCGGGCTGTCCTCACACACCTATGGATCACCTAAACCTTCTCCATCATCGTTTTCACTGGTTATGGCCCAAAAACAGATGACTCTCCAATCTCATTTCAACACAAGGGGGACCTAAAAGGTCTCCCTTAAAGTGCCTCAAATGGTTTCATGTCGATAGTGGAGTGATAGATGTTATTATAGGAAAACTCTTTTAATGGAAAGTAATCCTCCTGGCTCTAAATAAAGTCGAACATGTAGGATCTCTGCATATCCTCCAAAACCTATATAGTACGCTTTGTCTGATCATCTATCTGGGGGTGAAACATTGTTCTCATTCATAACTAGGTCACAAAATACTTTGAAAACCTCTCAATAACTATGACATAAACTGAGCATCATGGCTGGAGATGATCATTATAGGAATCCCATATAGTCATATAATCTCATTTACATACTGATACCCGAAACTCTCAACTAAACTCTGCTTCTATATGAAAAGTAAGTGTACTGACTTGGTATGTTGATCAAAAATCACCCATATAGTGTCATGGCCTCTTATGGCCCATGAAATATCCATCACAAAATCTATATATATGTCATCCCACATCAATTATAGGTTCTGAATATGTTGAGTCATAAGTATTAAAACTTGATATCAAACCTTCACCTACTAAGATGTAATACATAAAGAAACAAATTTTTCAATTCCCCTACCTCATTTCATCTCACTAAGACTATTTCCAAATGTCTTTATACATCTTTGATACTCAAAGATGTACCATAAAGGGGGGTATGGAACTCCATCAACACCTACTCATGTAACATACCCGGAACTACCTTTCATCCCTAGAAAAGGTTTATGTGCTCCCCACCTTAAGAAAATTCATCTAGTTCATCTCATAAGGATATCTGATCACATATAAGCTCATAGTCAACATCTCCCAACTGAGCCTCTCTCACATGATGAATAAGTGGTAAATTCAACACCATTTATGAAAGATGAATTGACAATCTCTCCTCCACTAGGGTCATCTATAACAAGGCTAACTTCTCAGATGCCTCCTCTACCAAGTGAGAACAATATTTCCTACAAAGAGAATATACCACCATGTTACCCTTCCTTATAGTATAGACTATCTCAAAGTCATATTACTATAGGAACTCCAACCAATGACTCTATCTCATATCTTTGGGTAAACATGTACCTGAGACTCTAGTGGTGTGAGTAAAAAATAAAATTCTCACCCAGAGGATAATTCCTCCACATTTTCAAGGTGAAGACTACCACTGTCAATTCCATGTCATGGTTTGTGTAGTTCTTCTTGTGGGGTCTCAACAACCTCAACCCATAAGTAATCACTTCCTACCTCTACATCAATATGCATCTGATCCCATACCCAAAGGCATCAAAAAACACTACATACTCAACTATAATGGATCAAACCTATTTGGACCAATCATTTTCTAAACTCTAGTGTTGGAGATGTTCTGGGAGGTCAAGATGAATTATCCCCAACACTTTTCCAAATTTCCAAAACGGTGAGTCAGAAATGGTGACATTTCCTTTTCCAAATTACTAAAATGGTGGCACTGAAATGGTGACATAGAAACAGTGTCACCAAAATGCTGAGTCAAAAATGGTGTCATGAATAGTGTTTCCAGAATGGTGTCATTTCCTTTGTCAAGTTTCTATATTTTTTCATATTTTCTACAGTTTCACCCATTTGATATTTCCTTTGATGTAAAATGAATTCAAATCCTTGTTTTAAGGGATTTAAGGCTGATTCAAAGTCCATAACTCCGATATTAATTTTTATTAATGGTCGTGAAGCCTTTACTCGGTCAAAATGTGTGATCTTTGATAGATCTGATCTTAATGGAAAATTTGACATATCATAAAATGTAGCTCTGTTAAATCTTCTAATGGATCAAAATATCTTCCTCTCTTGTTCTTCCTTCTTGTTCTCTGGTGATAGATGCTCAAATATTTCCTTCCTTCCCATATAATTCATGTGTAGTGTTGTATCCTTGGATCATGTCTTCCCTAGAGTTCCTCCCTACTGCACGCACACCCCTATTTCGGTGTATTCCAGAATTGAAAATCCATATTTAATATAAGGTATGTTCTACCACTATTATTCTAGGTTCCTAGATGGGTTTCTCCCTGTTTCTCCTTTTCCTTGTTATGTAATGTATTCTCTATGTTCCTAATGGATATTCCTAGGTTGTTTGTTGTTTTGGTGGTGTCTCTACATCCTCGAGTGGATGCAGTCTTCTAGGAGAGGTGATTGTGATCCACCGTGTTGGCTTGTTCTCGTGAAAAGAACATTGAAAAAAAATTTAGGTATGGGATTTGTGGCTTCTCTATTCTATTTTATGTGAAGTAGTAGAGTTAGCATGTTTGAGCCCACTAGATCACAACGGTATTGACATAATAAATATATGAACCAGATTAAAGAATTTATATCAATCATAGGTTGTTGCCTATTTTTTTTCTAGATAGTATGATATCTATGCCTTGATGTTTAGCATGTCATTATTAATGGAAATTGGTAAAGAACATAAATATAGGATTAATTGTAAATTAATTGGCTGAAGATAAATAGGCATGTAAATGAATCTGGTTATTGTTGTAATTTTATGATAATCAAATCAATGTAGTAAGCATGTTTAATTAATTTGTGATAGATATGGTATATATTTTTTTAGGTTTCCCATAGTTGTAACCTAAAAATAATGAATCTATTAATTCAATATTTATTAAATAACTGGTTGTGTGATAAAATATAATTCCTGGTAGGGTTCTAAGTTAACCTTTTACTTTTAAAGGCCAAACACCTTATTTTTTGTAGTAGTGAGTGCTCGTTGTGTGTGAAGGTTGAATGCCTTGTTTAGGGTCTAGATCCCAGTTGTTGTTGTTTTTTTCTTGCTACATGTGTTGTGGTGTGAGTCAGGGATGGATGATCTTGGAGGTCTGTTGTGGTATGTGGGGGCAGGGAGGCCCAGTGGTTGTGGTGGCAACAGTTGATGCCTAGAGCGGCGAGATGCATCGATTTATGCATATGGGTGTTATGGAGGACACCGGAGATGATGAAATCGGTTGGATTTGAATATTGGATGCTTGTTAAATCTATTTTGTCTTTATTTTCTTTACTTCCCCCACTACTTAAGGAAGCTGGTCTTGCTTACCCTCTTTCCAAAAGAGGCAAAGACACGCAAGGTATGCCATGTACTTTCAATGTTTAGCTTCTTGAGGATGGATGCATCTACACTCCTACTATAGGTGGATAAGAATCGACAGGTAGTTCATCTACCCACTGTGTTGATCCCCTCGTGTTTGTTAACTTAGAATGCTTTCTTAGAATACCTGGAATTATGGAAAATGTGATAATGTTGTTAAATAAATGATTGAATAAATGATGTTAAACTATGGGGTTGGATCTTGGTGTAATAAAAAGATGAGGTTACAATTTAAAGGAACTATGGGTATTGATTGGAATACTAATGAAAAGTAATGTAGAATGAGGATAGTTAATTAATGGTTAAATAATTAATTAATGTAAAGTGAAACTAATAAAAGGGGATAAATTAATATAATGTAGCTTTTAAATGGTTGTGTTCTTATAGGATACTTAGTCTTAGTAGTGTCAGTCGGGAGTCCAAGAGACATTAGCTACAGTTGAGACTAGGTTATTCCTATAGTTTCATTGTGAGCTATGCTATATTCTTTAATTTTTGTGTTTCTATATACTACTCCACCCTGTTGGTTAGGGAAACTGACACCCTGGGGATTCTGAGCCCTGGGGGGTATTTTCCCCAACATTACAATCGGAGGATGGAAGGATAACTACCCCATTTGGAACAACTCTATTCTCTTGGTAGTTATTGTGCTTGTAGGTACGTCAGTTAGTTTTCCCCATATATGTGCGTAGAGGGATGTAATGGTTTGTGTTTATTTACACACATATATTTTGGATATATTTTTCTATGGACTATTATAGGTGTAACATGTATATGTCATGATGACTTGATGATCCTTACTTGGAGTATGGGATATAATGGATTAAGGTATAATACCCAACATATGATACACCTTATGAGAGCTGTGGTGGCTCCCGAAAACTACCTGGTTACTTTGGTTATGTGGGTGTAGTGGTTGTGTTGCATGAGGTGCATGTTGTGGTTTTACGAACAGGTGTCTATAGGCAAGCCTTTTTAGAGAGAGATGCTTAGGACGTGCGATGTTGGGGAAAAGTGGAAAACCAATGGGGAAGTGGTAGCGGGGTACCCATGATATTCTTATTATATTATATACTCTTGTATACGATACTTGGTGCTAATATCCATGGTGATGCTGAGAATATAGTATACCTATTTAGGTGATGATTTAGTTTCACTTGTTGTTCACTGTGCTTTAGCATGATTTACTTTTTCACAAGAGGCTCTAGGGAGGATCCTACTAAGTATATTGTTATACTCACCCTATGTATATATATAAACTATTTTTTAGGTCACTTGGAATAGTTTGGAGATTAGTCTAGTTACTACTAGCTTGGAGTTGGAGGAGATGTCTGGGATTCATGGTCGCTTTTGTTTTACCTTCTTTTAGTACTTGTAGTTTTCCCCTTTCAGTTTTAGTATTTCGTTCATTACATTACATATGTGTAATTGGGATTTATTTTATATTGTAGTCTAAGTTGGATTTGGTTGGTGTATGTGTTACCTATCTCTTTTTCATGTGTTCTCTTAGAGGGTAATGTCTTCCATTTGTGTGTTTACGATACCCTCAATGCTAGTCGCCAACTTGGGGCCTACTGGAGGTGGGACTCAGGTTTCACTCTCTCCCTTCCCACATTACCAGCCCAGTAGGGGTACACTTTGTGGGGAGGGGGTCGTGACAGTGTGGTATTAGAGTAATGGTTGAGGGAAAGAATGGAGTTCGGTGTTAGGCACAGGTGAGGTTGCATGGGTTGGTAGGGAAATGGTGTCAGTCAAGTTTATCAATTGATGTAAACACTGGAGACCGACTGAGACACAGACATTTAGGGGTCCCCCTGTGATATGATACATGGACCTTTATGTTTATAGTGGCTACTAAACAAGGTGATATCGGTTGTAGGGTAGATACCTAGCAAAGGATCGTGCATTATTATTATTTTTGTATGTGTTTGAATGGGTAGATGTTGGGATAGGTTAACCTAAAATGAATAAAAGAAAAAATAATAATTAATGTTGAGACTTCCATATTTTAGGTTTAGGAGCTCTAACTATTTTCTCTTTTACAGGTATAGCTCCAGGTCGACATCCTCGTCAGGTTCGCATAGAATATGTCCAGCAGGTTGTGCCAGTAGATCATTGTAGAGTAGAGGTCAATGACGAAGAAACTTGGAGGACACTCTAAGAGTTTCAGCACCAGATTCTGCAGAAGTACGAGGGCTCTGTTTTAGATGCAGTCACATAATACTAGTTGGAGGAGGTTGAGATAGCCTTTCGTTCGATTCGTACTCGGAAGGAGCACTGGTTTTCATTGTTTATGATGATGATGTGTGGGGTAGCGAGGTAGTGGTGGTTATTATTCCTCAAGAATCATGAGGAGTCAATGATCTCATGGGAGGAGTTCTGAGACAATTTCATAGTCGAGTTTCTTTCTTCGACTGTGAAGGCGTCCAATCGCCAAGAGCTGCTTACCCTTCAACATGGGATCTCCAGTGTGCAAGATTTTAGAATCCATTTTAGGAACATTTTAAGGCATACTTTGGACCTGTTTTCAGATGAGGAGGTTAGAGTGAGGCATTTCGAGGAGGCTTTACATCCAAATATCTAGCGCCAGGTCACCCCATTTATGTTGAAGACATATATTGAGGTGCTAGAGAGGGCATAGGTCATTGAGAGGATGTTATCCAGAACTAGATCATCATGATAGGGGGGGGCATCAGGATTTCTCACGAAGCTGAGCTATGTTCTAGGGTCCCCAGTTTTCAAGTCAAAATAATTTTCATTCAACCGGGGGTAGGTATCATCCCTCAGCATCTCATTTCTCAAGGGTTGAGGTATATCAGGCCTATTACAAGAGATCAAGCACTTTATTTTCTTATGGAGGTTGAGTCCATCAGTAGCGAGAGTACTTGACCTTTCAGAGCAGTCAACATGCACCAAGTGTTCCACTCTAGGTTCCTCTGTTGAGGCAGTTCCATCCAAGGTATCATCTGTAGGTTTCACTAGATTTGGATCAAAAGAGGGAAGATGGGTTAGGTATGGGATTTCTCTAGGATGCTCCTCGTCCTCAAAAAGAATATCGTGTCCATGTTGGTGGTCATCATCAGGGTCAGAGAGGTCATGGAGTAGGTTGTGGTCAGCTTCATGCTTTAGCGTTTCCAGCACCGGGTGAGTCAGACATCGTTCGATGTACCCTTCTTGTTTTATACTTGGGTGTATGCCTTGTTTGGCTTAGGAGAGGCACACTCCTTCATATGACCTACCCTTTTCCATGCCTTTGGAATTGAGTTAGAGAGGCTTCTAGTGCCCCTGGGGTTGACTACACCAATTGGAGGCTGATATGACTTGTTTGAAGTATGTAAAGACTATGAGAGAGTGTTGGGGAAGCACTGATCTTAGGGAGATTTCCTATGATTACGAATACAGCCATATAATGTCATACATGGCATGGATTGGTTGTATTTGGTGTATGATATTGTGGATTTCTTCAGGAGGCAGGTGGTCTTCTTCGATGCTGATGGAGATCCAACAGTGTTTGTTGGTGAGGGAGACCCTCAGATGTGTCGGAGGTGTAACGTCCCGGTTCCAGGTACCGCTCCATGGGTGCCCCGAACCCGGTTCGCCACGTGACCTCAAGCGCATTTCCCCAAATGCCAGAGGCTTCCGACTAGCAGTGAGGGCCTAGGTATGATCGTGGGGAAACTATGCCCTCATTTTCCAAGGTGTAGCGCAGCGGAATATAAGATAAAACATACAACGACAAGGGAAGCAATAAACCATACACATTTAAAATAAACAACTGCAGTAAAAGATAACCAACAATTATATAGATAATGATGCAACATGTCTCAAGTTCTAAAAAATAGCCAGAACATGTTACACAACAATACAGTACAGTACAATACATAGTACAGAAAAACAAAACCAAACAACTGGTAGCATCGTGAGCCTAAGCCTAGTCCCATGCTCCCCTACTCCTCAGCAGCAATCAGGTACCTGTATAGGGACCCTTGCCCTTATCTACACCTGTAGAATTTTAATCTGTTTGGGCTGAAGACATGACACAAACAGGGTGTGAGAAATAAATTCTAGTAGGCAGCCACCCAAGGCCCGTGCTCAACTGTGTGTAAACATGCAACAACAATGTGAAAAGGTAAATGCAATAAACTAAGCAGTACTCAAAAGTAACTAGATTCACCAGTTATATCACCATTTTAATATTCATTTAATCATTCATTATAAGGAAACCACTTTAGTGAATTTCTATGTAAACAGTCAGTGTCCTCAGACACGCAAACCCTTTCCCTCAGGTAATCAGAAACGTTACACACGGGTAATTGCCCATGGGAATAATAGATATTTCCCTCATGCGTACGAAGTGTCTCCCTTAGGCACAGAGTCTCTGCCCTCAGGCATATGAAAAGTTTCCCTCGTGCGAAATAGAATGTTTCCCTCAAGATAAGCAGTACCTTGCCCTCAGGCTAAATAAACAATTCCCTCAGGCTGAAAATAACACTACCCTCAGGCGCAAGTAACCGGTCCATGCCCAACATGTAAATAATCAATTCACATACAATTCCTCTCAAGGAAATTGAATAAACATTTTTATAATGGCATACCCTCGGGTATCTGGTCAAAAGGCTAAACAGAGGAATGCACCCCCAGGGTGTTCCTGGATCCAAGCAGTGATCCCAAACAATAGATTATTATCACATTTAATTACCTATACAATTATATGTATTTAATTCAACAGGGCCTCATCCATACGAAACCCCATTTAAGGGTGTGTATCACAACAGTATACAAAACGCACATCAGTTGGAAATTAAACACCAAGCCACCTACCTCAATCACTTGTGATCGATATACCCAAACGATGCCTTCTGAAGCATCCAAGAATGTCGTAGATCTGAGTTAAAATAATTATATTTCAACCTCAAATAACTTCCCTTAGAGGAAGAATTGGAAAGAAACACTCAAGGAGAAGGAACATATTATCCGCGCGGTTCCAGAAAGATTGACAGAGATGGAATCGGCATCCCATTTCACGATCGGTGGATCTCAAAAGCTTCGGTCGTCTCCTTGAGCTTCCCTCCAGCATTATAAGCTTCCTATATGAACGTAGGTGGATACTACCCATTTTAAGTGAAAAAAATACACGGCGTGTACTCTCAAGTACACGACGTGTACTTTCCATTTTTTAACCGTTCCGCTGATGGCTTCTTGCCAGTGTGGCACTGTTCATCTGTTGACATGAGTACACGGAATGTATGCCTCTCTACACGGCGTGTACTATCGCCTAGTTGGCCACTGCCTTACTATTCTCCTGCAGACTAACTACACGGCGTGTAAATACAAACTACACGGCATGTAGTCTGTTTTTACACCTCTCATCACCAACATGGATACACGCCCTGTGTACTCATCCCACACTGCCAAAAGTACACAACGTGTGGAAAATTACATGGCGTGTAGTCCCAAAATTTAGGATTGTTCCCCATTTTCCTTATTTTCTCAATAACACCTAAGGAAAAGAGAAAAGAAGAAACCCGCACCTCAAAAATAAGAATCAGGTTCTTACAAACTTCCCCCCTTAAAGCAATTCATCCCTGAATTTCCCTTCCAAGGGTGGTGAAGATATAGTCATGAATAACTCCATCCACTGAGCACGTATGTTGGTCTCCACTCCCAGGTTTCGTCCTACAATCGGTCATGCTGCCATAGCACCCGTACGAGAGGAACTGACCAGCCTCGGGAAACCTTTGTGCTCCTATCAATGATACGAATCGGATGCTCCTCAAAGAACACATCTATTTCAAACTCAACCTCCTCGGGCTGAAAGGTGTGAGATGGGTCTGAATGATAGAGACACAACTGAGACACATGGAAGACGCCGTGCATGGCTCGGTACCTCTGTGGTAACTACAACTGATAGGAAACCGGCCCGACTCTCTCCAGAATCTCAAATGGCCCTACATAACTCAGTGAAATTTTACCTTGTCTCCTAATCCGCCTGTGTCCCAACCTCGGTGAAACACGCAAGAAAACCAGATCCCCAACCATGAACTCCATGGGTCGTCTGCGGCGATTAGCATAAGACTTCTGATGAGACTGTGCAGTAGCCATCCCCTTCTGAATCAACTGGACCTGCTTAGAAGTCTCTTGCATGAGACGTAGTCCCAGTAAAGCTGTCTCACCTGCCTCTAACCATCATAAGGGTGATCGGCATGTCCTACCATATAAATCCTTGTAAGGTTCCATCTCAATAGTTGCCTGAAAACTATTATTATAGGAAAACTCGACTAGGGGTATATGCTTATCCCAAGAGCCCCCAAAGTCTAGGATTCATGCATGCAGCATGTCCTCAAGCACCTGTATTGTATGCTCTGACTGACCATAAGTCTGAGGGTGGTAAGCTATGCTAAGAAGTAGCTCTAAACCCAGTGCCCTTTGAAAACTCTTCCAGAAACGAGACATAAAACGGGTGTCCCTATCTAAAATGATAGAATGAGGAACCGTATGAAGATGTATGATCTCTCGGATATAAAACTTCCTGATCTTATCCACACTGAAGGTCTCCCTGGTCAGAAAAAAGTGAGCTACCTTGGTGAGTCTATCCACAATAACCCACACGAAATCATTGCCTCGAGGTGACCTCGGCAACCCCATCATGAAGTCCATCGTGATATCATCCCATTTACACTCTGGAATAGTTAACTGCTGTAACAGTCCGGCTGGCCACTGATGCTCCACCTTCACCTGCTAACAGGTGGAACACCTCGTAACAAAACCAGCTACTTCTCTCTTCATTACCAGCCACCAGTACTGATGTCTCAGGTCACGGTACGTCTTAGTAACTCCGGGATGAACTGACCAAGATGAAGCATGAAACTCCGGTATTAGATCCTTGCATATATCCCATGGAACCCACACTCTTCCATGGAAACATAATACTTCATAATCACCTATCGTCCAAATAGGAGAAGGGTCCTCACTGGTCACCGACTCCCATAGAACTATACCTTCTATATCAGATAGTTGTCTCATCCTCACTCTATCCAGGAGGGTAGAGGTCACAGCTAAAGATGAAAGATAGGTCTGCCCCTAACTGTTGTGCACCTCCAAATGAATCTTAGAGAACAAATCCATAAGCTGCCATTCACCACTGGCCTCTTACACTGCATGTATCTAAGTCTAATTACTCAGTGCATCAGCTACTGCATTACCTTTACCAGGTGTATAGGCAAGCTCGAAATCAAAGTACCGAAGGTATTCAACCCACCTTCATTGTCTCAAGTTCAAGTCACGCTGGATAAAGATGTTCTTGAGAATTTTGTGGTCAGTGGACAACACAAAATTTTCTCCCAAGAGATAATGTCTCCAACAGCGCAAATCATGAACAACTGCAGCCAACTCGAGATCATGCGTCGGGTAATTCCTCTCATATGGCCTCAACTACCAAGACTTGTATGCAACTACTCGATCACCCTACATCAACACAGCTACTAGACCAATACTTGATGCATCACAGTAAACTGTATAGCTCTTCCCCTACTCTGGCAGTATCAGGATCGGTGTTGTTTTTAACTTTACCTTCAGCACCTAGAAGGCTGTCTCGCAAGTTTCAGACCATAAAAACTTCACAACATTCTTAGTCAAACCTATCAATGGTGCTACTAAGCAGGATAATTCTTGTATGAAGCATCGGTAGTAACCATCCAGCCCCAAGAAACTTCGTATTTCAAAAACGTTCTTAGGATGCTCTCAGGAAACTACTGCTCTCACCTTCTCTGGGTCTACTGCAACTCCTACCTCTGAGATGATATGACCCAGGAAGTGTATCTGGTCCATCGAAAAGTGGCACTTTTAGAGCTTATCATATAGCTGATGCTCTCTCAGTGTACTCAATACGATCTCAAGGTGGGTGGCATGGTCGTGTCGAGTGTAAGAGTACACTAAGATATCATCCATGAATACTACCACAAAAGTATCTAGATAAGGATGGAACACATGATTCATCAGATCCATGAAAACTGCTGGTGCATTCATGAGTCTTAATGGCATAACTGTATACTCATATAGACCATACCTGCTCTTGAAGGTTGTGAGAGGTATATCAGATGGTCTAACGCACAGCTGATGATATCCTGATCTCAAGTCAACCTTTGAGAACACTCATGCTCCATGAAGTTGATCAAAAATATCATCAATCCTTGGTAAGGGATATCTGTTCTTAACCATCAACTGGTTCAACTTCTGATAATCCACACAGAGTCTGAGGGTACC
This sequence comes from Viscum album, assembly GCA_963277665.1. Lineage (NCBI taxonomy): Eukaryota > Viridiplantae > Streptophyta > Magnoliopsida > Santalales > Viscaceae > Viscum > Viscum album. The sequence continues at coordinate 403,290,447 of OY728129.1, read as the reverse complement.
GTCCACCTTCTTTGCAAAGAGGACCGGCAAACCCCAAGGAGAAGTACTGGGTCGGATGAAACCCTTTGTCTGTAACTCCTCTAACTGTCTCTTGAACTTCTGCAACTTTGGGTTAGTTATCCTATAAGGAGGAATGGACATCGTTGTTGATCCTAACATAAGCTCGATAGAGAAATCCACCTCACGCTCCGGTGGTAGACCTGAAAAGTCATCTAGGAAGACATCCCTGAAACGATCAACCACTGGAGGGAAATCCTTCTGACAAGTCCCCTGATCATCTAGATATAAGCTCGCAATCTGGGCTGTGACTCCACCTCGCCCACGATGCTCTAGTCCAGCTCGACTCGCCTGAACATCCCATTTTCCCTTGTATAGAAACTTTCCTCCCTATGGTGATGTGAAACTCACCCTACGACGATAGAAATCCACAAAGGGTCTAAAGGGAACCAAACAGTCCATCCCGAGAATGCCATCATAGCTCGTCATCTCTAATACATAGAGGTCCCAAAGGAAGTGACACACACCAACCTCAAGGGGGCACTCCTTGTACTGACGCACACCAGCCGTTCTAGTCCTCAACGGAGTGTCTAATGTCATATCAGCTGAAGAATAAGAAACAAAGAGCCCAAGGCTCTCTACAACGGGCACAGATATGAAACTATGTGTAGAACCCATATAGAAATTTACTGAAGTTAAGACAGAAGCTACTAGAATAGTACCTATGACAGTAGAAGGTCTGGGATCCTGCTCATGTTGGGTTTGTTGCACTGAATATGCTTGTCCAGTGTCACAGCCCTGCGATACAGCCTGGCTACCCTGAGTTGTCCCACCCTGCTACCTTTGAGATCCTGGTGTTTGGCTACCACATCCACAACCACCATCTCTGCCTACACGCCCTGAAGTATTCCATTTGCCCGACTGGTAAGAATCTGGTGGTCCTGCTCCCGCATGCGGAGTCTGTACAGAACCCCTCTCACTAGCCACTAGTAGAAACGCCCTACAAAAGTGCTGCAGATGACCCATCTTGCTTCAAGATCGGCACTCCACTGGGTCTTATGGACCTTGAGGTCTCTTATGCCCCCTCCTTACCACACTGGTATCACATGACCTGGCCACCTAAAACATTCTTCTAGATGGTATTGCCTCCCTGAGAGAAGTCCATTTGTCTCTTCCTCCTACCAGTAGAAATAGTACCAGAAACTGGTGCTGAACCACCCTGGCCCACACCACTAGCTTCCCGCAGGTTCCTCTCTGTAATCAGCACCTGGTTCACAATAGCATGTACTGAGGACTACCTGAAAACATTCACCAGTGCTCAGATGTCATATCAAAGACCATCCTCAAAACGTCTGGCTCTCAGCGTCTCATCGCCCACCAGAATGGGTGCAAAACACTGAAGCTCGGTGAAGCAAGCAGAATAATCCATCACCGACATAGAACCCTACTGTAGATTCATGAACTCTCGTGCTCGATCTGCCCTCAGCATCTCTGGGAAGAAGAAATCATATAAGGCTATCTGGAAATCTTCCCATGCCACGTCTCTATGATGCTCTGACTGGGTGGTAACATCTCACCACCTCTTGGAGAAATCATGCAGCATATAAGTTGCGAGCTTGACCCTTCACCCTGGAGGCATCTCAAGATGCTCGAAAATATTCTACATCGACCCCAGCCAAGACTCCATAGCCTGTGGTCCGCCATCCTATGAAAACGTAGGTGGATGCTGCTATTGGAAGATATGTGTCATCTCTGACATAGATGTGGTAACCGGCGGTGCTCCCTAAAAGGTCTGCATGAACCAAATAAAGCCTTCACAGAACTGCACCTGTGCGCCTATGTCCGGTATTACGGCTGGCGCTGCATGTGGCTCTACTGGAGGATCCACTGGTAGCCCATGGACCACCATCTCTGGTTTATACTCGTTGTCACTCTCCTGGCGAACAACATTTGAATGTCTCGGTGGCATGACACTACAAGGTCAAATGCACACCTTAGATCAAGATTATCACAGTCTGAAAACGAAGGAACCGAAAGGGGAATAGGAGGAAGAAGGCATTTAAGATTGCACACCAAGACTACATGGCATGTATACTGACTACATGGTGTGTACCTAACTTTTCTTCCCCTGCTCGGGTCCTTCTACAGGGTCAAGCCACACAACTCCCATTAAACAAAACTACATGGCGTGTATATAATCCACACAGCGTGTATGGTGTAATTTTCCAACTCCCCGTGTTGTTTGTGACATGGCCGACTACTCATCTTGATATTACACGGCATGTTACACCAGCACACGGCGTGTACACCACTTCGTCTTCCCAGCCACATGGTTAATTCCACACAGTTGTCCTCAGACAAGACTACACGGTGTGTCCCATAGGTACACGGCATGTACTAGACGAGCTTCGCCGACCTGTGTTGTTAGTTACACGTCTGGATACACGGCTCACACTACATGGTGTGTTCCATATACACACAGCGTGTACACTAAAGGATTCCACTGACCCGTGTTGTTAGTCACATGGCCGGATCCCATGTCACACTACTTGGCGTGTTTCCACAGTGGACACAGCGTGTATATACTAAGGTCTCCCCATTCCGTTTTGTTAGTTACACAGGCAGACTCCGGGTCAATACTACACGACATGTACTTACGGTACACGACATGTTTTCCCCATGCACTTCCCTTCCCCATGTCCCCGCCCACACAGTCTATGACACGGGAAGAGACTACACGACGTGTACTCAAAAAGTTTTCTTTTCTTCCCGAACAGAAGGACATACACGGAGTGTTTAAGGTACCACACGGAGTGTATACTGGGTTTCTAGATAGTATGACTCCGAAACTTCTTTAGAACATAGAAAATACTGTAAAACAACACCTAAGTGCCAAATTCCGATCTGTGAGGGCCCATACTCCCGGCGAATCAAAGTTTGGAATCTTATATGTGTTATAATCAGATAAATAGACAATGATCCACCAAATTTCGATCAATGAGGGCCCATACTCCCCAAAAACCAAAGTTTAGCGTCCATTCTATAAACAGGCTCACACAATAATACCCTACCAAATAGCAGGTATCTATCCAGGAAGCTATCACAACATCATGATTTTACTAGCACAACATCTATCACAATAATATGCAATTTCTAATGCACCTACTTGGCATGTGATTTATAGCATGTGCCTAAATGATGCATGATATGGAATACCCTCATCTCATCGGGTTGCAACAAAATAGAACTCATGGATAAAATATAATCAGTACAATCACAAGTGCATCACCCAACGGTGAAATCAAATCAACTGTAAAATTAGCAAAATTAGAAGAATTGCAAAAATATGAGGTAGACTGGCTTTTTCCTGTATATGGGTTAGCTACTCCTGGGCACAGCTTATTACCAACTACCGTTCTTATCCTATCCCTGCCTAAGGCTCCAAATAGTAAGTCAAATAAAAGAACTGCCTTTGATAATACTTTGTAACGTCCCAGTTTTGGGTACCGCTCCACGGGTGCCCCGAACCCGGTTCGCCACATGACCTCAAGCGCATTTCCCCAAACACCAGAGGCTATTGACTAGCAGCAAGGGCCCAGGTCTGATAGTAGGGAAACTATGCCCTCATTTGTCAAGGTGTAGCATAGTAGAATACAAGATAAAACATACAACAACATCAGAAGCAATAAACCATACACATTTAAACTAAACAACTATAGTAAAAGATACCCAACAGTTATATAGATAATGATGCAACATGTCTCAAGTTCTAAGAAAATATCCAGAACATGTTACACAATAATACCGTATATTAAAATATAGAGTACAACAAAACAAAACCAAACAACTAGTAGCATCGCGAGCCTAAGCCCGGTCCCATGCTCCCCTACTCCTCAGCAGCAATCAAGTACTTGTATAGGGACCCTTTCCCTTATCTACACCTATAAAAATGTAATCTGTTTGGGCCGAAGACATGACCCAAACAGGGTGTCAGAAATAAATCCCAGTAGGCACCCACACAAGGCCCATGCTCAACTGTTTGTAAACATGCAACAACAATGTGCAAAAGTAAATGCAATAAACTAAGTAGTACTCAAAAGTAACTAGCTTCACCAGTTATATCGCCATTTTAATATTCATTTAACTGTTCATTAAAAGGAAAACACCTTAGTAAATTTCTATGTAAACAGTCGGTGTCCTCAGACATGCAAACCCTTACTCTCTGGTAATCAGAAACGTTACCCGCAGGTAATTGGCCACAGGCATAAAAAATATTTCCCTTAGGTGTACGAAGTGTCGCCCTCAGGTACAAAGTCTCTACCCTCAGGCATACAAAAAGTTGCCCTCAGGTGAAATAGAACGTTTCCCTTGGGCTAAGTAGTACCTTGCCTTCAGGCTAAACAAACAATGCCCTCAGGCTGAAAAGAACACTACCCTCAGGCACAAGTAATCGATCCATTCCCAACATGTAAATAAGCAATTCACATACAATTCCTCTCAATTCAATTCAATAAACATTTTTATAATGGCATACCCTCAGGTATCATGCCAAATAGCTAAACAGAGGAACGCACCCCTGGGGTCATCCTAGATCCAAGCAGTGATCCCAAACAACAGTTTATTATTTCATTTAATTACCTATACAATTCTAGGTATTTAATTCAACAAGGCCTCAGCTATACGACACCCCATTCAAGGGCGTGTATCACAACGGTACACAAAATGCACATCAGTTGGAAATTAAACACCAAGCCACCTACCTCGATCACCCGTGATCGATATACCTGAACGACACCTTCTGAAACATCCAAGAATGTCATATTTCTGTGGTAAAATAATTATTGTTCAACCTAAAATAACTTAACTTAGAGGAATAATTGGAAAGAAACACTCAAGGAGAAGCTCTTACCCACACAGTTCCAGCAAGATCAATGGAGGCAAAATCAGCTTCCCAGTTCGCGATCGGCAGATCTCCAAAGCTCTGGTCATCTCCTCGAGCTTCCCTCTGGCATTCTAATCTTCCTTTGTGAACAAGGGAGGCTACTACCCATTTTAAGCGGAAAAAAAATACACGGCATGTACTCTCAAGTACATGATGTGTACTTTCCATTTTTTAACTGTTCCGCTAACGGCTTCTCACCAGCGTGGCACTGTTCATCTGTCAACATGAGTACATGGCGTGTATGCCTCTCTACATGGCGTGTACTATCGCCCAGCTGGCCACCACCTTACTATTCACCTGCTGACGGACTATATGGCGGGTAAATACAAACTACACGGCATGTAGTCCGTTTTTACACCTCTCATCACCGACATGGCTACACGCCCTATGTACTCATCCCACACAGCCAAAAGTACATGACGTGTGGAAAAGTACAGGGTGTGTAGTCCCAAAATTTTGGATTGTTCCCCATTTTCCTTATTTTCTCAAAAACACCTAAGGAAAAGAGAAAATAAGAGACTCGTACCTCAAAAATAAGAACCGGGTTCTTATAGGAGGCATTTCCCATCCTTATTTTTCTTGATGGATGATGTGATTTTGATTTTGACAGAGGTTCAGCAATCAATATTTCCTGGGGTTGTGTAATAGTACCCTGATGTCTTTCCAGAATAGGTTGTAGCATTACCCCCTCGATGGGAGATCGAGTTCGGGATCAAGCTACAGTCAGGTGTGTATCCTATCTCTATGTCTCTATATAGGATGGAACCTTATGAGTTTTGGGAGCTGTGTATAATGCTTGATGGTATGTTTCAGTGTGGTTTTGTTCATCTGAGAGTGTCCCCATGGGGTTAACCAGTTTTTTTCATGAATAAGGCTGATGGATGTTTGTGGTTGTGTATCGATTATCATCCCTTGAACAAAGTGACAGTGAAGAATCTCTATCTTATTCCAAGTATTTATGATTTATTCGATCAACTGAAGGGTGAAATTTGTTTTTTGAAGATCGATTTGTGGTACGGGTATCATCAAATGCGAGTGAAGGATAAGGATATTCCAAAGACCACTTTTCGTTGTCGTCATCGACATTATGAGTTCTTGGTGATGTAGTTCGGTGTGAAAAAAAATCCAACCGTGTTTATGGGGTTGATGAATGTTGTGTTACCTTAGTTCCAAGATAAATTCATGGTGGTTTTCATCGACTACATCCATGTGAACTCTATGTCTGAGGAGGAGCATGCAGAGCATCTGCGTGCAGTTTTAGACATCCTTCGTCAACAACAGCTATTTAGGAAGTTGTCAAAGTGCGAGTTTTGGGCTCGAGAAGTATGTTTCTTAGGGCATGTTTCATCCCAATAGGGAGTAGCTGTGGATCTTTCAAAGATAGAAGTAGTTGTGTCTTGGGAATCCCCCAAGACATTATCATAGGTACGAAGCTTCCTTGGTCTCGTAGGCTATTACAAGAGGTTCGTAGTCAATTTCTATCAGGTTTGAACTCCTCTAAAATAATTGACCAAGAAGTACTAGACATTTGTGTGGACTAATCAGTGTCAGGAATCTTTCAAGTATCTAAAGGATAAGTTGGTCAGTGGTCTGGATCTTTGTCTCCCAACAGAAGGAGTTCAGTTTTATATTTTCTATGATGTTTCTCCCCTAGGGTTAGGTTGTGTTCCGATGTAGCATAGATTAGTTGTTTCTTATGGGTCTTGGAAATTACAGCCCCATGAACGTAACTATTCCACCCGTGATCTCAATTTAGTGGTGGTTTTGTTTTTTCTAAAGTTGTGGAGACATTACCTCATCGGTGAGCGCTTTGTGATTTTCACCAATCATAAGAGTTTGAGGTATGTTTTCTCCTAGTGTGACTTGAACTTGTAGAAGTGTCAGTGGATGGAGTTTTTATAGGATTGTGACTTTGATTTTTTTTTATACACTTGGAAATGAAAATGTTACAGTTGATGCACTGAGTAGGAAGTCACGTAATGAAGTAGTGCATGGATCATGTGATTCCTGGAGGGTGATGGAAGAAATTTCAGCATTAAATCTGGATATGATAGAAGTGTGGGGAAGAGTTTTTCTTTTCAAGATGATGGTGTAGTCATCTCTAGTGCATTAGGTAGAAGAGTCCTAGTTGGGGGACCTTGAGGTGGAGGTCTGGAGAGACTGAGTTCTTTGTGGTGAGGCCCCTGATGGTTGGTATGAGGATGGACAACACCGAGTGTTGTATCAGGGAATGATTTTGATTCCTTTTGCAATGCAGGAGATAGTTATATAGTAGTTCCATATATATCCTTTAGCGGTACATCCTGGTGTGATGAAGATGTACTGATCCTTGAGGAGTCAGTTTTGGTGGCCTGGGTTGAAGCATGTAGTTGCAGAGTTTTTGTCTCGATGTTTGATCTTCCTAAAGGTGAAGGTTGAGCACCGTGTTCCTGGTGGTTTTCTCTAGCTGTTAGATGTTCCTTAGTGGAAGTGAGAGGACATATCGAAGGAAGTTTTTACTTGTTTACCTCGAGATCATGGAGGCTATGACACTATATGGGTGGTAGTAGATCTTTTGACAAAGTCTTCCCACTTTATAGCAATCAAAGAGTCAATATCAGCGGAGTTTTTGTCGAGACAATATCTGGAGAAGGTGGTGAGACGTTACAGAGTCCCGAGGATGATCATTTTCAATCTAGATCTTCATTTTACCTCTAGGGTGTGTAGAGGTCTCCAGTATTCTTTTGGTTCTCAGTTATGACTTAGCACTACTTTTCATTCATGGATGGACGGTCAGACAGATCAGACCATCTAGACTCTTGAAGACATGTTGCGCTATTGTGCCCAAGATTTTGGAGGTTCATAGATGAGGCACCTTACCTTTCTATAGTTCTATTTCAAAAATAGTTTTCAATCCACCATAGGTATGGTGTAGTTTGAAGCCTTTTATGGATGAACATTCCATTCCCTATTGTGATGTACTGGGCTCAGAGAGTTAGAAATTCTCGGGCTAGAACTAGTATAGAATATGATAGAGATGGTTCAAGTGATTTGTGAGAGGATGAAGGTAGGGCATGATCCTCATAATTCCTATGTTGACCATAAGAGGAGACCTTTGGAGTTTGATGTTAGGGATCACATGTTTCTGAAGGGGAATCCTCATCATGTGTAATTAAGATTTGGTCATGTGAGTAATATTTATCCCCAGTTTTCTAGGCCTTTTGAGGTGTTGGCTCATGTTAGAGTCATGGTGTATCATATATAACTTCCCCAGCAGATGATCCAGATACACGATGTCTTTCATGTGTCACAACTTTGTAGTTATATTCATGATGACTCTCACCTCATCGATTGGGGTGAAATTGATGTTTATGATGATGCGACCTTCAAGGAGCGGCCTATCGAGATCTAGGATCACAAGGATAAGGTGTTACACAGGCATGTTATCCCCTTGGTTCATATCTTGTGGCATCATGGTGGCGTGGAGGAGAGTACTTGGGAATTTGAGTCGCAGATTCCCACTTAGTACCCTTATATGTTTGATGTTTAGATTTTTTTCTTGTAACGATGTTTGTTTTGTGGTTTTATACCTTTTCTTAATATAAGATGGATTTCTTTTGTTTCTTGTTGTGGATTTCTCTCTTTTGAGATGTATCTCCCCTGGTCGAGTGTTTAGAAGCTAGTTTTGGTTGTCGTGTGGTTTTGTGTGTTTCTTTTTGAAGCAGTTGATCTCTTTTGGTGGTGAGATCCTTGAGAGGTATCTCAAATAGTGGTTTCTCAGACCCCTTTTTCTATTTCATATATGGGTTGGTTTTGGATTCTTGGGGATGAGAATGTTTTTATAGGTATCTGATGTAATGGATTGGACCTATCTATTCCATTACTTTACTAAAATCTAGTGTTGGAGGTGTTCTGGGAGGTCATGTTGACTTATCCCCAACACTTTTCCAAATTTCCAAAACTATGAGTTAGGAACAATGTCATTTCCTGTACCAAATTACTGAAACTATGGAACCGAAATAGTGGCATCGAAACAGTGGCACCAAAAATATGGAATGGAAATAGTGGCACAAAAATAGTGGCACCAATATAGTGGCACCAAAATGGTGGCATCAAAATGGTGAGTAAAATACAATATCAAGAATAGTGTTTCTAGAACGGTGCCATTTCCTTTGTCAAATTTCCAGATTTTTACAGATTTCCTATAGTTTCTCCCATTTGACGTACAATGCATTCAAATCCTTGTTTAAAGGTATTTAAGGACAATTCAAAGCCCATAACTCCTATCTTAATTTTCCCTAATGGTTAGGAAGCCTTTACTCAATCAAAACGTGTGATCTTTGACATCTCCAATCTTAATGGAAAATCCAGTGTATCTTAAACCGCTTCTCCATTAAATCTTCTAAAGGGATGAGATATCTTCCTCCATTTTATTCCTTCTTGTTCCCTGGTGAGATACGCTCGAACCTTTCCTTCCTTCCTATAAGATTTTTTCATAGTTTTGTAGCCTTGGATTGTGTCTTCCCTGAAGTTTCTTCCTGCTGTTTACCCCTATTTCAGTGCAATCAGGAATTGATGGTCCATCTTTAATATAAGTTGTGTTCTAACACTATTATTTTGGGTTCCTAGATAGGTTTCTTCTTGTTTATCCTTTTCCTTATTATGTAATGTATTCTCTATGTTCCTAATGGAGCTTACTGGGTTGTTGGTTGTTGTGGTGGTGTCTCTGCATCCTTGGGTGGATGCATTCTTCTAGGAGATGTGATCGTGATCCATCGTGTTGGATTTTTTTCATACAAAGAACATTGGAAACATTTTGAGGTAGGGGATTCATGGATTCTATATTCTATTTTATGTTAATTAGTAGAGTTATCATGTTTTAACACACTTCATCGCAATGGGATTGATAGAATAAATATATAAACTGTATTAAATAATTGATATCGAGCATATGTTGTTGCCTCTTGTTTTTCTTGATAGTATGTTATCTATGACTTGTTGTTTAGTATGTCGTTCTTAATGGAAATTGGTAAATAATGTAAATATGGGATTAATTTAAATTAATTTTCCAAATATAAAGAGGCATGTAAATGAATCTGGTTGTTGTTGTAATTTGATGATAATCAAATTGATGCAGTAAGCATGTTTAATTAATTTGTGATAGATACGGTAGCTTTCTGTTTAGGTTACCCATAGTTGGAACCTACAAAAAATGAATTTTTTAATTCAAGATGTATTAAAGAATTGGTTGTGTGATAAATGATAACGTCTTGTAGGTTTCTGAGTTACCCTTCTACTTTTAAGGGCCAGTCACCTTATTCTTTGGAGTAGTGAGTGCTCGTTGTGTGTGAAGGCCAAATGCCTTGTTTAGGTCCAAGAGCCCAGTTATTTTTGTTTGTTTCCTGGTTCTTGTGTTGTGGTGTGATCTTGGGATGGTTGATCCTAGATGGATGTTGTGGTATGTGGGCAAAGGGAGGTCCAGTGATTATGGTGGCAGTAGTTGAGGCCTAGAGCGGCAAGATGCATATATTTATGAATATGGGTGTCGGGGAAGACACTAGAGATGATGAAACATGTTGTATGTGAATATTGGATGCTTTTTTAATCTGTTGTGTGTTTATCTACTTTACTTTCCCCACTACTTAAGTCAGCTGGTCTTGCTTACCCTCCTTCCAAAAGAGGCGAAGATGTGCAGGGTATGCCATGTACTTTCTGTGTTTAGATTCTTGGGGATGGATGGGTCTACGCTCCTACTATATGTAGAGGAGACTCGATGGGTAGTTCATCTACTCACCGTGTTAAGCCCCTCATGTTTGGTAGCTTATAATGTTTTCTTAGAATATCTAGAATTATGGAGAAAGTTATAATGTTGTTAAATAAATGATTGTATAAATGATGTTAACCCATGAGGATGGAGTTTTTTGGAATGCAATTATTAGTTTACAATTTAAAGGAAGTGTGATTCTTGGTTAGAATGCAAAAGAAATGTAATGTGGAATGATAATGGTTAATTAATGGTTAAATAATTAATTAATGTAAATTAAAACTAATAAAAATGGATAAAGTAATATAATTTTTCTCTTTAAATGGTTGTGTGCTTATAGGATACATAGTCTTTCAAGTGATAGTCTGAAGTCCAAGAGACGTTAGCTACATTTGAGACTAGGTTATGCCCATAGTTTGGTTTTGAGCTATGGTATATTCCTTACTTTTTGTGTTTCTATATGCTACTCCACCCTGTTTTTTAGGGAAACTGACACCCTGGGGATTCTAAGGCCTAGGGGGTGTTTTTCCCAACATTTCAATGAGAGGATGGATTGCTAACTAGCCTCGTTGGCCCCACTCTCTTCTCTTAGTAGTTAGTGTTTTGGTAGGCACGTCAGTTAGTTTTCCCCATATATGTGTGTAGAGGGATGTAATGGATTTTGGTTATTCACACACATATATTCTGGATATAGTTTCCTATGGACTACTATAGGTGTAACGTGTATAGTTTTTGATGTCTTGAGGATCCTTACTCGACGTATGGGATATAATAACTTAAGGTATAATACCCAACGTATGATACATGTTATGCGAGCTATGGTGGATCCCATAAACTACCTGGTTACTTTTGTTACGTGGGTGTAGTGGTTGTGTTGCATGAGGTGGATGTTGTGGTTCTACGCCCAAGTGTCTGCAGGCAAGCCTTTTGGAGAGAGATGATTAGGATGTGAAAGGTTGGGGAAAAGTAGCAATCCAATGAGGAAGTGGTAGCAGTGTACCCTTGATATTATTATTATATTATATAATCTTGTATGCGATACTTGGTGAGAGTAGCCATGGTGAGCCTAGAAACAAAGTATACTTGTTTAAGTGATGAGTTAGTTTCACTTATTATTCACTGTACTTTAGCATGCTTTCTTTACTTTTGAACAAGAGGTTTGGGGAGGATCATATTGAGTATACTATTATACTCACCCTATGTATATATAAACTATTTTCCAGGTCACTTGAAGCAGGTTAAATATCATGTTGGTTACTACTAGCTTGGAGTTGGAGAAACTGTTCGGGCTTCGTGGTCGCTGCTGTTTTACCTTCTTTTGGTACTTGCAGTTTTCCCTTTCAGTTGTAGTAGTTATTACATGACATTATATATGTGTACTTGTGTTTTTTTATATTGTAGTCTGAGTTGGAGTAGGTTGGTGTCTGTCTTATCTATCTCATTCGCATGCGTTCTCTTAGAGGGTAATGTATCCCATTTGTGTATTTATTATACCATTGGTGCTAGTTGCCAACCTGGGGCCTATTAGAGGCAGGACTTGGGTGTCACTATCTCCCTTCTCAAATTTCTGTCCTAGGAGGGGTACACCTTGTAGGTAGGAGTCATGACATAGACTCCCTCCTCTAGATGTCTCGACATAGGAGCACCGATAAACATATACCCCAACTCCTTGAAGTCCCACTAACACTACTTAGTCCAAGAAAACGGCTATCCTTTCCACTTAAAGGCTTTAAAAAGGGTCGCATTTTTAGAAAATTCTACCATGAACCTCTAATACTACCCTATCAGACTGATGAAACTTCACACCTTTATCACACTCTTAGGTGGTTCCCAAGTGAACACTGTATTGATCTTCACCGAGTACACCGCTAAACCATGATCAGAGATGAAATTCCCCATAAATTAAACCTCTCAAATCCAAAACTATAACTTCAAGAGCTTATTATATAATTGATGCACCCAAAGTAAGTCTAGGAACATCCTTAAATTCTATCTATAAACCTCCGTATATGTAGAGTAAATGAAGATATCATTGATACATAAAAACATAAACCAGTTTCTAAAAGTATGGAAGATCGTGTTCATAAGTGTCTTGAATGTTATGGGAGCATTCGTAACACCAAAAGGCATCACCAAGAACCCAAAATTCCCGTAGAAAAATAAAAATGTCGTATTAGTAATATCATCCTCATGAACCCTCAACTGATTGTAGCCAGACCTGAGATCAATATTTAAGAACCATCTCATGCCTTTCGACTAGTCAAAGTGGTCATCAATCCTCAGAAAGGGGCACTTTTTCTTGATCATCACTTGATTTAGGTGATGGTAATCAACAAATAGACACAATCTCTCCTTCTCCTTATTCATGAAAAAACATTTGGTGCATAGGGGGACACATTGAGTCTAATAAAACCCTTCTCATGACGTTTTTCCAACTGCACCCTCAGCTCTCGGTGCTTCATAGAGGCCATTTTATATGTCATAAAAGATATCGGTGTGGTATTAAGGTAAAATTCAATGAAAAAGTCAATAGCCCACCTCAAAGGTAGTCCTAGAACACATTTAACAAATACATCCTAATAATCCTCCACTACCAATGGAATCCATATATCTAAGGATACTGCTACACCAATGGACAAAGTCACGAACAAATGGGTGATAGGTTGCAATTCCCTACTCACGATCCCTAATCTTTCTACTAAAAGGTCCTTCTATCCATTAAAGTAGAAATTTTATCATAAACTTATAGGAATATAACTCTCCTATAATGATAGTATATCTTGAAACACACTATAAACAACCAGTATATACTTAGGATGATGTCATAAGGTTTAATTGTGATGACTAAGAGGTCCCATGAGAAACTCTCTCCATTAAGCGTCAACTCGCACTACATATAAATCTGAGAAATAGATTAATCATTCCCTATAGAAACCTATATCCATTAATAATGGTACAAATACTCTACATGAATCTATAGTGCTTGCATAATTTATATGTAGATAAATGAATGACTCATATCTATTTTTACATGTACTAGAGTTAAGTGGAGAAGGAAAAGATCATACCTCAAATCATCAAATGTGTATCTTGGTCATATACCTCCATAGAGTGAGTGTTTATATTAAATATAATGAAATACATCTGAGCTTGGAATGGTCAACCTAGTGGTGGTGGTAGATGTAGGTCATGGAATCATCCTCCACCTACAACTCCTTCATCGGGGGATCCGTCTTCCACTCTATCTGTACCACCTCCTAGGGGGCTGCCCTGACCACACCTGGGAGATCTATGATCATTAAGATACTTATTCCATGGATTTATATAGTTTGGGAGATCATAATCCATGTGACCTCACTCATTGAAAGTATAGAATCATCCATCACTAGGCTGACTGGACCCTTTTCATGAACCATGTGTTGTAGATACCTAAGTCTAATTTTTGAAATGATTGTGACTCCTACACTGAGTCCCTAATGGGTGATGCATGTTATATGTTGTAGAACACTCAAACCCATGATGACCATTTCCTACTCCAACTTCTTATCTCCCTTCTTCCAGGAATCTCTCTATAACAAAGTCCCTCTCCAGTACTCTAGGATATGTGGGAATGCATAAAGATACCATGCGAGCCTAGATGTCCCTGTAAATCCCTTGCTCAAACTTCTATGTTCAGAAGTTTCCATATTGAACCATATCAAAAGAGTAATGTGTGATGTTTGTAAACCTGAATTAATACTCATTGACTATCAAATAACTCTATTGTAACTTAATAACTTGCTGGATCCACATAGAGCAAAATCTCAAAGGATAATACTCATCTTGGAACAATGGCTGAAATTATTTCCATGAGAGATTTACCTCATCATGGGTCTAAGTGATCAATCATCACTAGATCCTTTCTACTCCATGAAGTATACTTTTTGTGAGTCAAATAATATAATCATTTGGGGTATTTAAAAGTTAAAAAAATCAACCCACTAACTTAATTCAATCCTTTACTACCTGAGGTTATGGATCACCACAAAATCTGAGTTGTATCTATCATTGAATATCATGCAATGTGTTAAGATTTTTTGCATCTTCTTTTAGATATAATGAATCTATTAACTACTCAATATGTATATGATCATTCTCCCAAACCACTAGATTTGGATCCACACATTTACAATTGGGTAGAAGCACTGCTCTATGCTCTCCTACAGGGAACACCTTAATAATAGGTACCTACATTAAGGCATCATCACTCATATGGTCATCGTTATAACCCTATATTAGGATCCTAGATGGATTTATTCATAGGAGAATCTTAAAAATTAACAACACATACAATAGTTAGATGAGCATATCCAGTGAGATTACTCATAAAGGATAAGGAAGTAAAAATATCCAATCCTATATGATGCATGTACCATCGGTTTCCCTGTAACCTATGTATCAATATGATGAGTCAAAAAATGGGTATTCAGAACCCTGGTGTATGGATATATTGGTCATTGCACCATCACTAGGTTCCCTAGTCTGACAACTGAACTCAAGACACTTAGACATCATTATCTTAAGATCCCAAACCAATCCTCTCAACATATCTGACTCCATATACTATGTAACGAGCCAAAATTTTATCAATGAAATTTCCATTCTTATAATTATGTCATATATTATAAACCACATAAAATCACATATAGAACACAATACAAACTTATAAATTAATAATTAATGGAATAAAAGGTATTTCTATAAGTTAGGGAACCTATACCAATGGAATAGTAACTTGACCTTTGTAATAGTAATGTGACCCTTATGAATAGAAAACTATCCAATTGAATAGTAACCTCACCCATGAAATTATAAATAAAATTTAGGTATCTTATAAATTAAAATATGATATAATTATATCATGTTATAAGTAAATAAACATTTTAGAAATGATAAATTAAATGTTTGTATTTTTTGTAAGTCATAAATATTTAATTAGAATTTTATTATTAATATAATTATTTAAAAGAAAATTTATTTTCATAAAATGTATTCCTAAATTGATATTTTATTGTATTATAATTATAAGATAATTTTATGTAACCTCAATTAATTTTTCAAAGTGTTAAAAAATTAGTAATAATTTTAAAATCGGTATTTTCCAAGTAAATGATGATTTTAATTAAGAATTGTATTTATCATATTTATAAAAAAAATTCATAAAATGAAGTTCATTTTTTAATTCTACAAGTTGTAAAATGGTTAGGTTGAATTTTTGGTATTTTTTGAAATACTTTATTTTTTTAGTGAATGGTAAAATAAGATAATTTACAGTATATATACATTATAAATTAAATACACCATTCCTTGAGTTATATCTGATGTAAGCACAATAATCTAGAACTCCCCTTCATTGTTTTAATATATTTAGTGATAATTCACAAACTATTCATAGTATTAATCCAAAAATAATAAACTAATGAATAAAATAATGATAAAACACCCTTTTCCTCCCCTATAAATACCACCCCTCGCCACCTCTTCTCCTCACAACTTACAAGCTTTGAGACCTGTCCAAATTTTGGCCACTACTCTTCCCAAGCCTATCCCCCATGTCCTCCAATGGCCCGAAGGCCTTCATTTTTTGTTGATTTTGATAATCCACATTTCAAGGGGTGAGGTGGAACCCTTACAAGGCCCGTAGGCGTAAGTATTACATGGACCGTAGGCCTTAGAGGAATTCATTGCCCGTAGGCTTCAAATATTACATACAAGCCAGACTAACTACTTGGAACTACTCCTCCCCAGCATCTTCATCATGAAATCGGCTCTCCACCTTCACTTGGCTGTTCAGCTAGGCTTTCCTGTGCATGCAAAGGCTTGTCCCGATGGTAGGTTCTATACCCTCTCATTCTTGCAATCCGTTTTAGCTTCTACTGTGGTGAAAGCTCCTTGTTCATCCTCCTTATAGAGATTGTTCCTTGAAGATTTTCTGGTTCGCATCTGCACTTAAGGTAGCCAAAAGGCCTTACTAACCCGAAGGTCTGGGTGTCCCGAAGGCCTTACAGGACTCAGGGACCAAATCGGTGGCCTGAAGACCCAAACGGGGGCATATTCCTGGCTACTATAGTGCCAAACAGTGCCTATTATAGTTCCCACTACAGTACTGCATAGTTCCTGGTACAGTACTGCTACAGTACCCTAGAAATTCTGCCTCCACCTGGATTTGATCCCTGGTCGCTTGGATGCACTTACAGAGTCCTTACCAACTGGGCTAAGGCTCATTTTCCCCCATGTCCATTATCCCTTTTTCTCATCAAAAGACCAAACTCTTTACCCTAAGGAGGTTCTCTAGGAGGAGAAGCTCAAGATAAGAAATCCTCATATTTTTTCTTTTAATTTCTTTTAAATTTCTTTTCTTTTCTTATCCTCTCCACACCTCCTCTTATCCAAGAGGAATGAAAACTACAGTATCTTTTATATACTATAATTTTATTATGTTAATGGAATAATTCATCTTAAAATCTCTTCCCTTTTCCTTTTATTCTAAAAAAATTAAATTATCGTCTGTGTTGTGTCAATTTACCGCTACTGTGGACGATGCATTTTCATTTTTCACTACCACCTTCAAGGATGGTCATAAAACTATTATAATGGATAAATAAGATTTTAATATAAATATTATAATTTATATTAATTTTTGTAACCAATATATAAACATTATGTTAAATAAAATGATATATGCTCATAATGGTCATAAAAATTGAAAAAATAAATTAAACCATTTTCATTAACATTATATCTAATAAATCATCTTCATACAATATAAAAAAATGAAATATAAGACCAATTAAACTTATTTATGTTCATTAAAAATATATTTTTTCTAATTCTATATATTAATTATCATTATACATGATCTTCCATTCATGTAAACAAGTGAACTGATCATGAAAACCAAGAAAAATAACACTCCCGAATGATGAAATTGAACTCTATAACTCATCTTAATGTACATAAGTGAACTTAATAAAATTATAATGAATAAAATAAATGTATAATAGGTTTTTTATTTATTAATTAATTAATCTAATTTGATTATCCATGATATTAAAGTGAATAAAGCAATCGAACATAAGGTGAGGGGATTCTCGAACCCAACTCTCTTTCTTTGGGTTTTCCATATTTCCCTACATTTTCAGTATGGAGGTTCCTTTAATGTTCCTTAAATATCATTTATTTTTTATTCCATTTTATTTTCTAGAATATACATGATTTTAATCTATTTTTTTGAAAAAATAAATGATTTTTTCAAAAGAAATATTTTTTCTTATAAAAACATATTTTTCTTCTCTTGAGATTGTTTCTTCTTCACTCAATATTGATACTAAAAAATTTATTCCCTATTTATTTTGGGAACACTAAATTTTATTCATGAATGCATGATTTATTGAATACATCACTTTCCATGGGTTATTTTATTTCTAATATTGATATACATTCTATGTGGCATGCATGATTATGTAAATGTTATAATATGACAGGTGTGCCCTGAATTATATAGTACTTCAATTCATTGGGTAATGTGATGTATATCATGATATAATGTTCAATATTCATGAACATGGTACTATATTTGTTCACAATTATTATATTATGATGACGTACATATATTATGCATGAATATGATGCTATCTTTTTTTACAACTATGTATGGTAGTTAAGCACTAAGACATGATGTTTCATTTTTATGCATTTACATATTCCATGCCTTTATCTAATGTTTAATCTCATGATTATAATGTTATGATTATGATTATGATCACCCATGTTATATTTATTCATGTATTTATCTATCCTCTTACTGGGATTTTATCTCACCACTTTCATTGATGTATATCCTCAGTTGATTACTTGTACTAAGGAGAATGTAAAGGCCACTAAGAATCTAAAGAAGGAGGAATTAAATAATGGTTATGTTTTATTTTGTAAAAGTTATTTAGAAGCCTAATTTTACCAATACACTAAACCAATTTATTCTATATTTGTAACATTATTTTGTTGTTTATCCTTAAAATGATTTAATAGTCATGTAAGAAAATGTATGGCTGCTATAGTTGGTAATAGATCAAGGTTCAGTTAAATTTGAAATTAGGGTTAGAGAACCTTAGTAAAAACACTTAGTATGAAGCTAATTTTAAGTAAGAACCCAAGAATATTTGTTTTATAAAAATTATAAACATAGTTAATTGCACAAATAAATAAATGTTTTATTCATGACAAATTTACTTATGTTTTTTTCAAACTTTTTCTATTTTAGAAAATGGTGGGAACCAAGAGAAACCAAGCCAATAATCCATGCGAGGGGAAATTCAGAGATTCCCCAAATGAAATCCCCAATGAATTGAGAGGTGGAGTTAAAAATTTCATGGCTATGCTTCCTAGTTGTCTCAGGCTATGAACAATAACCTGAATAATTTGAAATGTCCTCCTTCACCTAAGAGGGAGAAACTGGCTATCGAGTCTTTTATGCATCAAAAATCACTGACATTTAGTGGGACTTCTAATCCACTAGTCATGGAACATTTGTTCAACTCAATAGAGAAGATCTTTTTTGTACTTCATTGTTTTGAGATGGAGAAGGAGAATCTAGTTGTTTATCATCTAAAAGAAGAGGCCAATCAATGGTGGGAATTTATTAATAACAGTGATCCAAAGGAAGAAATTTAAGAGATGGAGTGTAAATAATTTAATATAATGTTTCTTAACAAGTATTTTCATCCAACACTTTGTACAAATATGGAGAGAGAATTTATAGATCTAAAGAAAAAGGAAGGTGAATTGGTCATAGACTACAAAGAAAATATCACAAGGCTTTCAAGGTTTGCTTTGGGTTTTTTATCAACAATGATTGAAAAATTGATAGATTCTTAATTGTTATAAAACCACACCTTTTAAAGGCTCTAAAAATTTGATAATTTTGGAGTTATGAAGAATTTTTTCTATGTGATCTCAAAGTGGAGATGGAGTTTGGAGATTTTTCCCATGGATATGGTGATAAGAAAAAAAAGACCGAGTTTCAAGATGGGGGATATAATGAGAATGGTGGAAATAAATATCAACAACTCACATGTCAAAAAAGTGGGAAGAAGCGTCGTGGGAACTTCCTCAAAGGGATGGGGAAATGCTATAAGTGTGGGAGAGAAGGACACCAATCTCGTGAATGTCAAAAATAAATTTGGAAGACGGATAATGTAGTAGAGGAAAGGAGAGTACCACCTATGGTTTAATGCTTCAATTGTATGGAGCAAGAGAACTATGAAAGCCAGTGCACTAAACCTCTCGTTCTCAAGGGTAATCATTGTCATCAACCATAAAAGCCAAAGGATAAAGTGAAAGTTTATTCCATCACTAATTTTGAGGTGGATCTAGATAATTATGTGGTGATAGGTATGTTGGTTATTCATTCAATAATAGAGAATGTACTATTTGATTTTATTTCTATGCATTCCTTCATATCTTGAAATTTTAGTAAAACTATTCAAACACCACCTCAAAATATAGAGGTTAAGTTATCCATGAGAATAGAAAATGGGGAAATTATTATGTTTAAACTATATAACTCCTCCTTGGTTCATGTTTGTGGAATGAACCACCCAATAAATATGGTCATACTTCATTTGGTGTAGTTTGATGCTATTTTGGGCATGTATTTTCCATCTTTATTCAAATCCAACATCACCTGTTAGGAAAGGGAGATCACTCTTCACATCCAAAATAATCCTTCAATTATATACAAGTGTAAGGAGGAGGAAGAATCTCCTTTGTATTCATCATATCATGTGTGTATATTATTGCCTTATGATAAATAATATCTAGCTCAAATGAATTTGAAAAAGGGGAAAATCATGCTCGAAGACATTCCCATTGTGAGGGAATACACTGATGTGTTCCCCAAAGAATTTTCCAGTCTTCCTCATAACCAAGAGATTGTTTTTTCAATTTAACTTATTCTTAGATATTTACTGATATCAAATACACCTTATATAATTTCCACCATTGAGTTGGCGGAACTGAAGAAGCAGTTACATTAGAATCTGGACAGGGGTTTTATATGCCCGAGTGCTTCACTATGGGGTGAACCAGTCCTCTTCTTCAAGAATAAGGATGGATCAATGCGCCTAAGCATTGATTATTGTGAGTTCAAAAAATCATGATAAAGAACAAGTATCCCCTTCCATAGATAGATAACTTTTTTGATAAACTGTATGGGGCCAATTTTTTATCTAAGGTGGACCTTTGATTAGGGTATCACCAATTAAAGGTAAGGAAGGAAGATATTCCTAATATTTCCTTTATAATGATTTAAGGACACTATGAGTTAATATTGATGCCTTTTGGACTCACTAATTCTCTATAAGTGTTCTTGGAATTAATTAATAGAGTCTTTATAGATTACCTTGACAAATTTGTGGTAGTATTTATCAATGATATTATAATATACTCCAAGAGAAAGGAGGAACATGAAGAGAATTTGAATACTGTGATAAATACTTTATGAAGATATAATCTATATAAAAAGTATAGTAAATGTGAGTTCTGGATGAAGTGTCATTCTTGTGGAATGTTATCACCATTAAATGAATATTTGTGGACCCTTCTAAGTAAAAGGAAATCAAAGAGTGGCATAGGCCAACATTTATAATGGATATCCATAATGTAATTGGTCTATCTAGGTATTACTGATGATTTTTGTAGAACATATCATGATTTTCAAATACACTAACCAAGATGAATCTAAAGGGAGAAACAAAATTTTGGACTAGTGAATATGAAGAATACTTTAAAGAGTTAAAAAGGAGGCTTATCACTACTCAAATACTCACAATTCTGATAAGTGGGGAACTCCTTTTAGTATACAAAGATACTTAAAATAAGTAATTATGTTGTGTACTGATGAAAAATTACAAAGTGATAGCCTATTCCTCAAGTTAGTTGAAAATTCATGAGAAAAAATATCCCACACATGATCTGGAGTTGGCAATTGTGATCTTCGCATTAAAAATCTATAGGCATTATCTTTATGGGGAGAAGTGTGAAATTTATACTGAACATAAGATCCCAAAATATATATTCACACAAAAATAGATTAATATGTTCTCGTGAAGATGGTTATATCTCATCAAAAATTATGACTAATCAATCCACTACCATCACGGTAAGGAAAATAAAGTGTCAAATACTTTAAGTAGAAAAGATCATACATCTTTATCAATGATGATAATTGAGAAGGATCCCATTTTATTATATTTAAAAAGGATGTATATGGGAATAATTAAGTAAGGAAAATCAAAAATCCATTCTTAAATTATTTCAGAACTATCCATCATGGAAAAAATAAAGGATGCTCAAAGAAATGATGGGGAAATTTAGAAGTGGAAGCTGTCAGAAAGAGTAAATCCTCAGACTTAAAAATGGATGAGGAAGAATTCATGAGATTTGGCCCATGAATATATGTACCATAAAATCCATATATAAATAAATATCTTCTAAATGATTCACATATCCCAACCTTCTCTATTCACCAAGGGAGTACAAAGGTGTATCGAGATCTCTAAGAGAAATATTAGTGGGACAATATGAAGAAGAAGATCATTGAATGTACATTGAAGCTCCTTGTATGTCAGAAAGTGAAGGATGAAAGAAAAAAATCTAAGGGGATGGTAAAACCATTAACCATACCAACATAGAAATTGGAAAACATCACCATGGACTTTTTCACTAGACTTTCAAAAAAAATCTAGAGGAAACGGTGCTATATGTTTTGTTGTGGATTTTCTTACAAAGAAAGGCCACTTTATCATAATTCTAGAGGACTTATCCATGGATCAACATGAACGGATATACATCACAGAATTGGTAAGGATGTATGGAGTACCAATATCAATTATATCTGATCAAGATTTGTGATTCACCTCTAAGTTCTGGAAAAGTCTCCAACATGCTCTAAATATTGAGTTGAACTTCGATGCGGCTTATCATCCTCAAACTGATGGATAATCTGAGAAGACTATTCAGAAACTAGAAGACATGTTGAGACCATATTCTATGGACTTGAAAGGCCGATGGGATCAACATCTACCTATGGTTGAGTTCTCTTACAAAAATATTTTCCACTTTAGCATCCAAATGTATCTATATAAATCCATTTATGGGAAAATATGTAGAACACCAGTGTGTTGGGTGAACGTATGATTCTAAGACCTAAAATAGTTAAAGAAATGGTGGAAAAGTTTAAAACCATTCAACAACACATAAAGGCATCCCAAATTCAACAAAATATCTATAAAGGAAATCATCAAAGGGACCTATAGTTTGAGGTTGGAGACATGGTATTCCTCTGCATATCTCCATGGAATAGGATCATGAGATTTTGAAATAAAGGAATGATAAGTCCCAAGAACATTGACCCCTTTGAGATTCTTGATCAATTTGAAGTTGTGGCCTATCAACTGGCACTTCCACCTACCATGTCTCAAGTACACGATGTATTACATGTATCCCTCTTAAGGAAGTACATACCAGATCTCTCACTTGTACTGAATCTAGAGATGGTATAGTTGAAAAATGATCTCTCTTACAAGAAGAAACTAGTGAAGATCTTGGACCATAGAGATAAATTCCTACGCAAAAAAAACTACTCACTTGGTCAAAGTACTATAGTGGAACCATAAGTACGAATAGGAAACATGGGAACCAAAGGAAGTGATGAAGGAGAAGTACCCTCACCTATTTTCAACTAAAAATTTAAAACTAAATTTTGAGGGTGAAATTTTTTAAGGGGGAAGAATGTAAAGACCCATAATTTTATTAATGAAATTTCCCTTCTTATAATTATTTAATGTAGTATAAATTACATAAAATCACCTATAGAACACAATACAAACATTATAAATGGATAATTAATGGAATAAGAGGTATTTTTAGAAGTTAAGGAACCTATACCAATGGAATAATAATTTGACCTTTAGAATAGTGATGTGACCCTTATGAATAGTAAACTATCAAATTGAATAGTAACATCATCCATGAAAGTATAAATAAAATTTATGAATCTTCTAAATTAAAATATGATATAATTATATCATCGTATAAGTAAATAAATGTTTTATAAATGATAAATTAAGTGTTGGTATTTTTTTACGTCATAAATATTTAATTAAAAATTTATATGTAATATAATGATTTAAAATAAAATGTATTTTAATAAAATTTATTCCTAAATTAATATTTTTTACCTTATGATAATAAGATAATTATATGATACCCTAATAAAATTTTAAAATCAGTTTTATTTTTTGAAATCGGTATTTTCCAAGTAAATGATGATTTTAATTAAAAATAAAATATATCATATTTATAAAATTATTTTCATAAAAAGGATTTCATTTTTTAATTATAAACATTGAAAAATGGTTAGGTTTAATTTTTGTGATTTTTCAAAAATACTTGAATTTTTTGTGAATAGTAAAATATAGTAATTTTCAGTATATATACATGATAAATTAAATACACTATTCCTTGATTCATCACTAATGTAAGCTTAATAATCTAGAACTACCATTAATTATTTTAATATATTTAATGATAATTCTCAAACTATTCATAGTATTGATCCAAAATAATAAACTAATGAATAAAGTAATGGGAAAACACCCCTCTCCTCCCCTATAAATATCACCCCTCTCCACCTCTTATCCTCACACCTTACAAGCTTTTATACTTGTCCAAATTCTTCCAAATAATTTTCCCAAGCCTCTACCCGATGTTCAATATACCGTGGTCTCATAAAAATACCAAACCCTTTTCTCTAAGGAGGCTCTCAAGGAGGAGAAGCCCAATAGGTAAAATCCTCTTCCTTTTTCTTTTAATTTCTTTTCAATTTATTTTCTTTTATTAACCTATACTCACCTCCCTTATCAAAAAGGCATTATAAATCCACTGTATTTTATATACTATAATTTTATTATGTTAATTTAATGATTCATCTTCAAATATCTTCACTTTTACTTTTATTCTAAAAATGAAACTATCATCTGTGGTGTGTCGATTTTCTACCACCATGGACGATGCATTTTCATTTTTCACTATCGCATTCATGGATGGTCATAAAACCATTATAATTGTTAAATAATATTTTATTATACATATTATAAGTTATATTATGTTTTAGAACCAATATATAATCATTATGTTAAATAAAATGATATATGCTCATAATGGTCGTAAAAACTACAAAAAAATATTAAATCATTTTCATTAACATTCTATCTAATAAATCATCATCATACCATATAACCAAATAAAATATAATACCAATTACACTTATTTATGTTCATTAATAATATATAATTTTAATTCTATTTAATCATTCTTACTTTACATGATCTTCCATGCATATAAACAAGTTAATTGATCATGAAAACCAAGAAAACGAACACTCTCGAATGATGAAATTGAACTATATAACTCATCATAATAGACATAAGTGAAATTAATAAAATTATAATGAATAAAATACATGTATAATAAGTTCTGGATTTATTAATTAATTAATCTAATTTAATTACCTAGGATATTAAATTAAAGAAAGCAATCAAACAAAAGGTAAGGGGATTCTCAAACCCAACTCTCTTTCTTTTGGTTTTTCCTCTTTGATTCAATTTTTAGTATGGATGTTCCTTTAATGTTACTTAAATATAATTTATTTTTCTTTACCTTTTATTTTATGGGATATACATTATTCTAATCTGGTTTTATGAAAAATGAAATTATTTTTCCAAAATAACCCTTCTTTCTTATAAAAATATCTTTTTTTCTCTTGAGATTATTTCTTCTTCACTCAAGATTGATACCAAGAATTTTAGTCCCTCTTTATTTTGGGAACTCCAACATTTATTAATGAATTTATTCTTTATCAAACTCATACCTTTCCATGGGTTATTTTATTTCTAATATTGATATATGTTCTATGTGGCATGCATGATTATGTAAATGTTATAATGTGAAGGGTGCGCCCAACATTATATAGCGCTCCAATGCATTAGGTAATATCATGTATCTCATGAGATAATTTGAAATATGCATGAACATGATTCTATATTTGTTCACAATGATGATGTTATGATGATTAACATATATTATTCATTAACTTTATGCTATCTTTTCTCACAACTATGTGTGGTAGTTAACCACTAAGATGTGATGTTTCATTTTTATACATTTTCACATTCCATTACATTATCTAATGTTTCCTCTCATGATTATTATCACACATGTTATATTGATTAATTTATTTATCTATACGAATGAAATCATTTTTCATAGGCAGTTATCTATAGTTCCACTTTGGAGGAAGCCTCGAAGCCGCTTCTACTTTCTCTCCCGCGGTGTCTAGGGTTTCGCCTCCGTACTCAGCTCCTCCCCTCTCTGACCATCTCGCCCTGGTTCTATTCTCTTTGAATCGTCTCCTCTCCATGGATGGATTGGCTCGGCCTGACGATTTCTTCATGTTTAGGGCTCGGTTTGTGCGGAGGTGACTTCTTTTCATTGGGGTTGATGACGAGTCTGGAATGGCCTGGGGAGGGGGGGTTTTCGTTTCTTGTTTTCTTTAAAAAAAATTAGTGTTGATGATTTTCTCTTAGCGGTATCCACTTGAAGCTAGCAGTGCTAAGGTTTATCTCTCCATCACCTCATCCCTGTGGTGGATCCTCTTCGGATGCCTTGGGTGTTCTCCACGGTGATCTTTGGATTCGTCCTCCTTGATGCGGCGGAACGCTTCGGGCTTCTACGAATATGATGGTCTGATCCGTGGGCGTAAGACCGGTTTGTTCAACGGAATACTCTACAGATCATTCAAGGGTTTGATATCAGTTCTAAGTTGTTATCCTGTGGCGGTATCTCAGCATGTGGAGGTCGTCACCTGGTTTGCGGCGGCTGAGTACTCTAAGGGTCTGTGAGGGTTTTCTTCGATGGCTGGGGTGGCTGCAGTGGGGTTTTCCTTGGTTGATTTTCAATGTTCTGTTTGATTCTTTTTATGAAATGGTGATTCTAACGAGTATCTGGGTTGGTGGTTGTTGATGGCGGCAATAGCGAGGAACGCCAGTGAATGTGGTGTACGATTGACGGTTCGACACTGTTGGTGGTGACAGGGAAGCGGCGCGACGAAGGCTGGTCGGGTTCCTGTGTTGTTCGTGAAGACGGTGGCCAGTCTGGATTGTCTCACCGACAGCATGATGTTGGTTTTCACATTGATTAGTGGTGTGTGGTGATGATTCTCGAATCGATACAAGACCTATTGGTTGGTACGTGGTCGGATGAGCAAATAGGTAGGTGGTACGGCGGATGGTGCGCGGCTCGAGGCTTTGCTTTGATTTTTGGAATTTGAATTTTGAATGTTTTGGATTCTTGGTTGTGGTGTTTTGTATGCGGTGTTGTTCTGTTTCGGGTACCGACAACCCTTAAACCGGCCATTAGAAATTGAAAAAAAAATGATTAGCAGCAGTAGTATTTATCTATACTCTTAGTGGGATTTTAGCTCACCCCTTTCATTGATGTATATCCTCAGGTTATTACTTATACTAAGGAGAATTCAAAGGCTAATAAGAATATAGAGAATAAGGAATTAATTTATGTTTAATTTTGTAAAAGTTATGTATAAGCCTAATTTTTTCAAGACACTAAAATACTTGACCCTGGATTTGTAACACTATTATGTTGTTTATTCTTAAAATGATATAATATTCATGTAATAAAATATAGGTTTTCTATATATTATCCCTTGTACAGACCACATTGATTTTACTCTATCATGACCTAACCCACCAGGACCCCTCTTGGGCCAGTAGTAAGCTAAGAGTGACACTCCAAGTTATCATATAATAGGAGAGGGGCTATAAACAATTTTTGAGTAGGTATATCACTAAAATGGGGGGCCTTATCCTAAAGTACATGTACACACACAAACACGTCTTCATGAAATAATTCACATATATAATATACTGAACCCTTAAGAGTGTAAATAATGTATGCAACCACCTATTATAAATAAATTAGAGTATGAAAGATAATATATCTGAGAGAGTAAAATTGCAAAATACACACCCAAACAAGGAGGAAATTAGGTCCCAACCTATCAACAACTGAGAAACGGGAATGAAGAGTAGATCATGGCACAAGATCCCTGAGTCTAATCATCGAATATAGTAAACACCTCCATGAACTAACATGTATCACTAAGATCACTGCCAATAGGTTTATCATCGGTATAAGACATGACATGTGCATGAAAATATCATGTTGGGATGATTATATACATACTCAATAGGACACCCCAAAAACCAAGAGATAAGAAATATAATAAAACATTAAACATAACCCATAATTCAAAAAGGTAAATGAAACCCAACATCATATATTATCATCCAAAAACACAGTTTAAAAGGATAGGAATCTCAATCTCTATAGCCAGCTAAGAATGATGAGTCTTCATTTATCTCCAAAGGTCCTATATATAATGCCAAGAACCCTACACAACCACATGAAAATCTTAATGGAGGGTCCACTCCTCACTATTGTTCTCCATAGCTAATGGAGAACTATCACCAATGGAGTAACCACTCCCCATTAGAGCTCAATGATGGGGAATTACCACTCTATATATGGAGCACTTACACCCTCTTTGGTGTGGGTGTGTACCAACTCTACTAATATATAGCATGGGGCCATTTTCTATTGATTCAATGGAGTTATGACCCCAACATATCTTTGATGATCAAACCTGATCACTCCCATTAGCCAAGTGTCACTAAAATATGAATCCCACTCATATCACCTCACATTGTATATATGATGCCAAAACAAAGGCCATCATTTAATCTTATATGGAAACTTACCTAGGTTGGGCTACTTGGGGGGGGGAAACAAAGTCTCAAAGAAGGATATATGAAACATATAAGGTTTTGGAAAAGGTTAATAGCATGATAATCAGGGCACATGATGTGCGGAACCTACCAAGTACCTAGGAATATTCTTTCTTGGACATAGATCGCCTATCAATGTACCCCAAAATAGTGTGTCCTTAAGGTGACACAACATGTCTAATCACCTTGGATCTTGATCGTGCACTCCTCGCACACAGCTCAACCACCTAGGTCATATCAAATGGTATGTGGGCCAAGCCACATGGTGTGTGATATTTAAATCACACTAAAATTTGATCCATTATATGGAACTGTGAAATATTATGTGTGTTATTCCGGATGACATCACGTATAGTAAATATTTTTATAGACAGAAATCATGGTCTTCATTTGGTTTCCATATCTGAAAAATATAGATCAAAACTCACTATTGTGTTAGAAAATCCACCAAAATGTAAGGTAAAGTCCTCTAATAATCAATTATCATCCTCCAATGTCTGGAAATCAGGATTTTGATCAATCGATCATGATTCTTCTTGGCTCTCATTTCTAAATAAGGCTCTCGATACCCGGAACCAACATTCTTGATCTATAGCTCTACCTCAATCCACCCACAAACCATTGATCCCAAGTTCATTCAATAATTCATCATGAATCCAAAGTTTCAATCATGCTTTAACTGGTCTGACAATGTCAAATTGCTAACCCAAAGGGCCAATGATAAAGTACGTAAATAAAGGAGATGGGAGAGTCATAATAGCAAAGTGGGGTTGTTGTTAGTCATTGCAATCCTGAAAAATGATCTTAATCACATAATAGAAAGGCATTATAAAACATGGGTGAAAAAATAGTTAATTAGGTTCAATAATTCAAAATAAATTATTGGGTCATGTGAATAATGAAATTCAAATAATTAAGAAGATATCCATTCCATGATCAATAATCAAGAACACAAGGGCAGAAATCCAAAAAATAATGATCCCTACCTCAAGAATGGATTGGTCATTGGTGTAGAATATGTTTTATAGTGATTTATTTGAAGATTTCACTATGTTTTTTGTTCATCCTACAAATATCAATGATTCATTCATTATCAATCCATGTTCCCATGTTTTTCAAATCCAATGGTGGATCTCAACCTCCTCGTCTCTAATCTCCCAGGGTTATGTAGATAACCCTAGAGATTCATTATAATGGTTTATTTAAAGAGTATTGTTATATTATAAGTATTAAATAAATTAATCATTTGATTTATTTAATGCACCTGCAAATAATTTATTTCCACAGAATGTCGGATGTCGACCAAACTTATGCCATTTCTTGGGTAAACTCCAAATTCTAGAAAATTTTGTTGTCTCGAACTTTTTATTTCAGGTTCCAAATAATGGGAAAACCGATAATCCATAAAATATTCATGTGTGTGCCTTAATATAATTAATATTTTTAATATATTAATTTTGGGATATTGTATCACCTGAAACATAGTGCCAACTCCAAGGAAAAATCCAGAAATATACTAAAATATCTAAAGGATAAAATTTTGAAAACCAGAGTTGTTATAATACCTCTCATTATAAATCATTTGATAAAGTACCAAAATCATCAAAAATGGAAAAACCTAACATAAATCTCCAAATTAAATACCTAGGAAGAATTACATCAATCTAAATATTGAAACATCAAATATAAAGAATGATAAGGATTAAATTTTCGAGAAGGGTGAAATGGAATAGTTGGTACATTAATTTGAGATCAAAATAGAGATAACTCCATTTGGAAAATAAGAAAGGAAATAAATGGTCATGTGGAATCATTTTTGATTCCAAAATAGGGTGGGGGTTAAACATTTCATTTATTAAAATATATTTAATTAAAATTTAAAAAAAATAAGGTTATTGAGTACCCAATGCACCCCCACTGGGTACCTGGTGGCCACTAGATACTCACTAGGGGCCACTAGTCATCCAATAGTCCACCTAGAACCATTTTACACCTTATTACCCTCCATAGGGTACCCATTATAAGTTCACTGATAACCCAATAGTATATGTTTTAAATTACAATGTTCTACCACCAATCCATTTCTGCCTAAAAACCTGATCCTCCTCTAGATTTTCCAAATTTAAAAATATTCTGCCAACTTCCCATATGAGATGTTGAGAAAGAAATTAAAAATGTTTCAAAATATATCAAGTCATTATAATCACAAATTCATCTTTCTATAGGTCAAAAAATACCTTAATAAATGATTAAATTTTCCAAGAACTTCACTTATTGAATCCAAATATAGAATTTGGATGGATTTACATACAATTGATGTTTCTATAATATCTCCAGAACAATCTCAAAATGTCTTCCTAAATATAAATCAGGAAGTTTTTCCATCCAGGTGTAATTTTCCTTATTTTCAGATGCTAATAATAAGGTGGAGTAATTTTATAGTCAATGTAATGGTATGGCGGTATTGGTTGGGAAACTAGAGGAGGTCCTTCCATTTGATCCCTCTATGTCCCATTTTACCACTATCTATATTAAAGTCCCTAATAAAGCATAACTATCCCCCACTATATCAACTCATCTAAATTAATATTTCCATTAAAATTATATATAAATTGATAAGAACAATGTTATAATATTAAGATTGAAAATCCTCTCACCAAGGGGAAAGAGATCGAGTGATATGAAGATGTGGTGCTCGAGGAGTCTTAGTTTTTTTTCATTTATTTCTTTTTGGAGAAATATTTATATAATATATTTTAATATTTTAATATTATTTATACATCACAAATTTTACTTAATTTCATGTAATACATTAAAACTATTGTAAATATAATCTTTTTAAAAGTATCTCTTGAGAAATTTTTTTGATTGTCTAGTTTTTATAGCTTCCACTGGTTATAAGATTCAATTAGAGGATAAAAACTTGGAATGATTTTCTCTAAAGGATATATTTTCTTCATTTTCATACAAAAATTTCATTTATGATATATCAAATCTCATTAATAAATATAAATCCCATGAAATAATAACTAAAGTAAATTCATGAAGATTGTTATGAATCGTTCAATTATGTTATGTTATTCTTATGATACTAAAAATTAAAACAATTTTACCTCACTTACATTTATAAAATATTTGTGATGATGTTTCATTCAAGTGGGGGTATTTATATCTATGATTTACTTTTATCTTGTACTTAATGTCCTTGAAGACATATTTTCTTAGGAATAGAATTTTATCTTACTATAAAAATTAAAGATCATGATGATCAAATTATGTTTTAGAGAAGTATACATATGTTTTTTTAATGAATTGATAATTTAGTGATTGAGTGATTTTATAATTAAAATACTTAAATATCATTTATAAATTTGAGACTCAATAAATATTAGTTGATTGGATTAATTTGAGTATCAATTAAATGATTGAAATTATAATTTATACTTGATTACTTAGTTGAAATTGGTAATTGAAATAAAAATTAAAATCAAGGAAGAAAAATGATGGAATTGGATTAGATTTATTAGTGTATAGAAAACCTATCCTATTCATTTCATAACCATCACAAATATTTTCAAAAATAGATTTTTGGTGGGGATAAAGGTGTTAGGATTGGTTTGGATTATATTGATTACTTTAACACTTTAATAATAATTTATACTCTTCTAATAATTGTGTTCTAACAATGAAAAATAGTTCCATGAGTTGATGGAATAAATTAATATTGGTGAATGTGAGATTTTTTCTATGTATGAAATTACATTGACAAAATACAAAAATAATTGAAATATAAAAGAAAAAAATAGTGCGAGTTATGTGAATAAGTATAATTTGAAATGGAATTTTATTAATATTTGGGCTCAAATAATGAATTTAAGTTGTTAGTATCAGGAATTATATTGAATATGAAATGGAAGTGAAATACATTACACAATAGTATTATTTATTAGATAATTAGGGATTATAATGAATATGTGTATGTAGATTTAGAAATTATCATTTATAGAATTTTTTTGATATGATTAAGTTGAAATTTCCCTTGAAAAAAATTACTTTGAAATGAATGTTGAGATTTTTTTCAGATGAAAAATAGATTTCAAGAGTGGGGGAACTCAAAAAAATATTTCTATGCATATATTTTATCATTAGTTTTAATATAAAATGTGATTTTTATTATTAATTTTGTTTTTTAAAATAATTTATGGAATAAAATATCTTAAATATGTACTCTAAGAATTTTTTACAGAATTAAAGCAGTGGGTTAACAAACATGACATTTTTCTTTGCATACATTTCATGGTAGTCCAATGTGTTTGGAAATTTATATTCCAAAAAACCATAATAACGTTTTTTAGTGGTTGATGTTGTGTTAGTAAAAATTGGTTTCAAAATAAAACCATGTTGTGTTGAATAAAAACATACCGTGGTCATAATCAATATAATAATATTTAAAATTAAAATTTGTTGAGAGGTTTGGCCACATGAAATAAAACACCTCATGGTTTTTATAAATTTTAAAATGAATATATATACAAAACATGGGTGTGTCGAGATGAAACATGATATGATGAAGACCCCAATTGTATTTGAAATAGATATATTCATAGTTTATATAGTGATCTTTGAAATGGAGATATATAGATATGAGAAGATACATGGAACACAGTGTAGCCATATCTTATACCTCATGGGTTTTAATGAACTATTTAAATATTTTTTTTATAAATATAGGTTGATTTTTTCCCAATTTTAATTTTTTTGGGATATTTACGGTGTATTAAAGGACACATTAGATGATTTATATTAGATTTTTAATTAACATAAGTTTGCTAAAAAAATTAGATATTTTCTTATTCATCCATTTCTTTAAACATTCTATTATCATTAAGATAAATTATACATTAGTGGTTGATTATTTATTTTGAAAAGAAAATATCTATTAATAATTATCACTTTTGGTAGAGGAAAAACCTTGAAACATTAGTGACATGACTCAATAGGGGAAATACAAAACTGAAGACCCAATCAAACCACCTTCAAAACTCATCTATTCAGTATCATTGACACAATAAGACATTAGTGTCTATTTTATAAATAAATATCTAGTATCGAGGCCTGGGGTAAGATAAATATTATTTTCAATGTGTTAGAGTTTGTGATCTATGAATAAAAAACTATTTTAAATAGTGAAAACATACTTAGTTAGGTAAGAACTGTCTTTATAGGCATGATATTTCTTCTATTTAATTATGGATCCTTTCTTATCCACCAATATGATTTTACCTTTAACATAAAATGTTTTTGAAGATTTATTCATCCATTTAGGTGGAGAATTAAAATAATAAAAAACATCATTCAAACCAAATTCAAAATCATGTCTTGTCACCAGAAAAACCCTTAAAACCAGGTTTAATTCCTCGCCATTGTTAGCCACCAAATTTTTCAACAATAAGTGCTACCTAAAAAACATGAGGAATAGTCTTAAAATATGGATTGTTAGTAGTTCTTCCATCAAAATTTGACCCTGAAAAATGAATAAGAACCATTTAAATAGATTTTTCTATGAATATATTCCAAGATAAAGGTAACCATGATAAATTTGATGGATGGGATATATTCATAACAAAAACCACATCCCTTGTTGGGTGACCATCATGGTGAATCGAGACATATTCACCATCAAGATTTTTCATTTGAACCCACTCCTATATTTCTTAAACTAAATAATAATAAATTGAATCATTTCATACACTTGAAGTATTAATGTGGATAGTTTTTATAAAAACATATTTTAGAAGAATCTAGTTTTACACTTCTAAATATATATTTTCAAAAGAAACTCGTTCAAAATATCTAATTCAATATAAAAGTGATATATCCTAGGGTATTAAAAACATTTAATTATTGTATTGATATTGAATAGAATACTAAAAAACTATCAATTTCTATAGTCATATTTACTTTAACGAAGTTAATTTCTAACTAATATAGAGATACACAAATGGGTACCACTGAAGAATTGACCCTTGTTTCCCAATTCGGTGACCAACATTGGACCTTCGTCTTATATCCCTAAAAATTCTAGTATTACTTCCTCCAAAACCAATAAAATTACTCTTAATACTTTAATAAAAGGAAAACATTTGAGCCATCAATAAATCTAATACACATCATAGAAAATATGATTTTAATGATATATATTGAGAATTCATGGATGGATGACCCACCTCGAAATGACTCACCAAAGCGAAATGAAGATCCAAAAGTTAGGCATTCCATGATGGGAATGGGCATGTGGTCATCATGGAAAAGCCTATGGTTATGTTGTAGGCTAAGTGTAAGATTTATTTCCTATTTTTAAAATGGATTTAAATGGGAAAATAAAAATAGGATTGTGTCTGTGTGGTTATTCCTACATGGTTATGAGCAAGAAATCGAGATTTTATGATCCATTATTTTAAAAATATTAATGCCAGCCCTATTCTTACCTCTTTATCCCCCATATACCCCCCTTGTCATGTCCTGTCCTTAGATCCCTTCCATTCAACCTTATCCCATCCTCAACCCCTCCCCATAATCTCTCCCTATCCCATTATCTGTCACCTATTTATTATCCCCCTCCATGTGGAAGGAAACACAAAAATGAGTCTGGAAGGGGATTTAAGGGCTATCTTCCCCCAAGAATTCATTCTAGGAATCATGTCTATGTGGAAGTGGTCCATATTTCTAGGAATTTCATTTTTTGTGTGATTACCTATCTTCTAAGGTTTTTCATATTGTGTATTTTCTTTCTTAGTCATGAATTTGGTTCTTCGCTTAGATTTTCTCTATTTTGAATCATCTTCCCTGGTTGTTGTTCTTTCATGACTTGTCTTTCCATAGCGGCATCGATTATTACTCATCAGCATTCCACCTATTTAAAAAAATTATATCCTATGTTTCTTTATATAAAATATAATTTAAATTATACAATTATCATATATTGATGGTTATATTTATAAAAAAAGAAACTTTCAAGCCTATGATCCTTCACAACCCATATAAAAAACTATTTAGACTTGTAAAATTTAACCTTTATAAAAATAGTCCAAAATAATTAGGACCTAAACAAACCTAGTGATTCACAATCTTGGATCAATTAATCATGGCCCAACTATTTTAACTAGATACAAAAATTAATAATAAAACTTCAACATTCATTAATGAAACCATAATATCTCTATTGAAATGAAAATGAGGGTTATAAGATAAAGGAATACTAACCTATGAGAAAACCAATTGTGTGATATTAAGAAATAGGTTCCTTAATGCAACATGGTCAATGAAAACCTTCAAAGTGACATCATGTGGGGACCTTAATATGTCAAGGGTAGAAGAGGTGAATGAGGTAGTGACAAGTCCATCATCACATTAGCAATTGATTCTATGTCAATTATGTGTAGAAAATTCTCTTAACAGAAATGGAATTTAGTATAGAAGTATGAGTATATAATTTCATGATTAGGTTCGCTAATGAATAATTTATTTAATTTTTTATAATAGTAATAATTTTATGAAACATTATTTAATGGATTTTATAATTATGATAATAATGTTCATGACTCCTCATTACCCAATACAACCCTTCATGTGCCTGATTTTTCACATTCTAACTTTTGGTATTCATTGTACACTATAAATACATGAAAATGTTAATGAAATTTGATGGTTTTAATGCTATAAATTGTTTTATTTTATTTTATTCATGCATTTTTCTTATATTGGTAATTCTATTTTTCGTCATCATCTCCATATAGAAATTTTATGCTTGCTTTTTTAAAGATCTGCTTTGCCTACGACCAGTCATTCATTTTTTGTTTTGAAATTATTTACGGTTCCAATCAATGTTTGATCGGTTTCACAACATGTTATCAGCATGATCTTATTCTCTATATTTTTTATCATGATGATTCTATCATCATCCCTATCATCAACTTAAGACAAATATCATGGGAAAAAGGTATGTCACATGTTTTTGTAAACGTTATTCTATTGATATGCTCTTTCATGTGTGCAGCAACTCCACTCATTTGAAGAGATACATAAAAAATTTATGTCTTATTTTCTATATAAGATATTGTTAAAAAAATTACCATATTGATAAATCTAAAAATAATATATTATTTTATTACTCTTTTGTTTTGGGAAAAATAATGAGCTCTTGAAGAGCTGTAATAACTCACGAATGACAAATTTCACTCCATTCCTTGAATAGAATTTGTTTTATTAATATCCAATGAAGATGATGTTGATAGAAATTTCATTAATAAAATAAAAAAAATGATTCCACCTGAAGTGGTCAAATGATGAACATCGCATACCATTCATACATCAAACCAAATTTTTCTAATCAGTGATTAACATTGCATACATGTCGTATGTCGAGACGACGTTCATTAATCTTGCCATGAACCATAAAATTGTATATCTATTATTCTTTTGTTCACCCTAAAGGTTTCAAGTTTGATTATATTTTATAAAAGGTTCATGAAATAAATCATATTTACATTGAATTTTTCCAAATATTGTACTATTTTATTTTTTCTATTTCATTTTATTTATTACAAAATATTTGACAGAAATTAAATTTTCATGATGAATAAGAATAAATATATTTTATATATATCCATCCCCTAAAGTGGATTAAATTTATGAAATTTCTGAATTGAATATTCATACTATTGTCTTAAAGAGACTATAAAACTCAAATATGTAATTTTATTCCATTCCCTAAAATGAATGAGAATATTTATTGAAAATGATTTATTTAATTATATGAAGTGAATGAAAATATACATGATTTTATTTTAAATCAAGTTCGGTGTGAATATAATGTCTTTTGAATGATCATTCTAATGTATTTTTTTTAAAAAAAATAATAATATAACTAATAGAAGTGGTTTGATGAAAATATTTATAGAGAACAATGAATTTTATTAATATTTATAAAATAATTCATCC
This sequence comes from Viscum album, assembly GCA_963277665.1. Lineage (NCBI taxonomy): Eukaryota > Viridiplantae > Streptophyta > Magnoliopsida > Santalales > Viscaceae > Viscum > Viscum album. Next base: position 403,252,805 of record OY728129.1, on the reverse strand, counting down.
CTTCATGATGGTATAAAAATAATTTCCTTTGAAATTATATTCAAGGATATCTTCTTTTATTAATTATTTTTTCTATAGTAGTAATATCAAGGGAAAAAATTATTATTCATGTGCTTATGAATTTCCAATATCATATCAAGTAATTCAGTATATCTTATCCCCTAAATAGGATGTTATTATTATTATAATTCATAAACGAGATGACTGAATTGCATGTTTTTGATAATTCGATATATTTTATGAAAATTATTTTACCACCTGAAGTAGCTAAAACAATGATCATCATTATCCATTAAATTTTTATTTTATGAAATATGATCTTTATTGATGAATAATAAATTATCATTCATGGATCACGAAATGAATGAATTCATTACCTGATGTTAATGAATTTTTAATTACTCTAGTTAATTCCTTGAATATAATGAAATTATTCAAGAAAATTTTGATATGATTTTTAGTATTCATGCTTAGAATTTTATCATAAATATTTGAGATTTGATGAAATTTGATCAGATGATTTATCCTTTGTTTGGTAAAGTAAATGTTTTTATTTAATGAATTATAATTTTGGATGGTGATGGGCAGTGTATTGTGAATCTATAATATTCTTCCACATTTTTTCTCGCCACCACATTCAATAGCTTTAAAATATGTGGGGACTCTGCTCCTAAGTATAGGTATTGTACAAAATTATTAGGGACAAAGGTTCCAAAATATACAATAATCTACATAGTGATGGTCTTAAACCATTATTATTATATTATTAATTCATTAACCACCAAAATTAAAATTTATAATGAAAAATATGAGTATGTACAATGAAAGATCCAAGAGATCTTATATATGTCGATCTTGAAGAAAAATAATTATAAATATTGTTTTGATTAAATTCTTCATAAGAACTTATATATGAGTTAGTATATTCTTGTGTAAGTACATTTACTAGTGGAGAGAATTAATTAACATCTCCATAACTGTGAAAATATTCCTATTTGGTAGTACAAACTCATAATTCTTTTTATATCTGAAGTAATTATGAGATATATCAATTATATTTTTGAAAAAAAAATATCATATGGAGACATTGGATAAAATAAGTACCTTGATATGTATCAATCATTCATAAAAAGTGATTATAAATAATTTGTTATGTACTATAAGGCCCCAGCCTTAAACCTTACTTAATATTTAATTAAATTAATAATTCACATTGAGGATATTTTCAGGATTATAGTTTTAGAGAATTAGATCATAAATCATTAATTACATTCCACATTTAAAAAAAGTGGTTACATAAAAGATAGTACTCGTTTTTCCCCATCAACGGAAACATATTTAAAATAAAACATGGATTCTTTATTGACACTTCCTTGACACTATCATCATATCATGTACCATTCCCTTGACATGTGAAAAACATTTCAAAAACTTGGGATGAGCATAAAAAGCTCAGTAAGGGTTATAAAAAGAATGGAAAGGAAACATGAGTACATATATACATAATAATGAAATCATACTTTACCCATAAAACATATGCACTTTAACATACCTCATAAAATCATGAATAAATCATAGAAATCATAAGACATAAAGGTAACTTGAGGCATTCATAACATTCTTACGTAGGTAGTAACCCTCTTGGTTACGTTTGGAATACCCATCACAGTATATTCCCTAAATCTCTTCGGAGAAACCTTAACGTTTAACCCCTTCACGTTACCCAATGCATTGGAGAGCTATATCGGGCTCACCCGCCCTTAGTTTATCACAAAACCACCCATTTTCATAACAATTCCCAAGAATAATAACATAAACGTATCACATAAAACATGCATAAAGGAAACATAACATTTCCACATTTCAATCACAATATAACATTTTAGGATATAGAAATAATGAATCCATTCAAAAAGAAACCATTTCCAAAACCATTTAAAACATTTAATAAAGAGATTTTTGAATCAAAGTCTCCCATACCACCTTGAAGATTTTAAAATTTTAATCCATTAATATCCATATCAATAAATCCTTAAACCCATTTTGAAAACATGGATATTAATAAGAAAAAATCATTAAAACATTTAAAGAAATATTTTGGTTAAAGGGTTTTTACCAAAATTAGAGACACTTGAATACAAAAAATGAGGAATAACATTTAGTCAGAACATTATATTATCATGAGAATAAATGGATTCATGATATAATATTCCAAAGGACAGTATATACACCATGTAATAGTGAATTGGTGCATAACAACAATGAAGTCTCAATAGAAATGTAAAATGTGACGAAATCCTTTATAAAGAAGGTATCCTTAAATTAAGGATAAATCAATCTCAAAATTATGTGTGAAAAATATAAATACACCAAATATAAGTGGATATTAAGTGTAAAACAATAAAAGGTCATTCACACATATTAAAAGGATGACATATTCAATAACAACATTTTGAACCCAAAGAAATCGAAATTGGGTTAAAAAGTTCCCTTGGTAAAATTCGACAGCCTAACGACATCACTTCAAAATTCAGAAAATGAGTTGATGACAGATAAAAAGGGTATCTCATCACTTGGACATAAAAATTACATTAATAAGGATATAAAATAACATATCCCAACATAATTGTATGTGAATTAAAATACATAACAAAAGAAGTCTTTTAAAAAGAGGAGGGTGAAAGGTCCCCTTACCGAGTTGGGTAACTTTCGAAACGTACACCCCATGGAAGAAGGGGAATACAATGAAGATGTGAATACCCATAAATGAAATTATACTACAAAAATTGTATAATAATGGGAAGTACTACACCACTCAAAGTAAATAGTGGCAAATGTAGCATAAATTTCACGAGAATAAAAGTGAGATGAAAATCCCTTACAAAAACTTGACAACCTAACGATGCCACTTAAATCTTCAAAAAATGGATTGATGAGATCAAATAGGGTCTCTCATAATATGAAAATAAAGATTAATGTATGAGGAATATAAAATAACATCCCAAACATAAGAATGATGAGCTTATAAGAAATGACATAAGAGAGATTACTTAAAAAGAACGAGAGAGGTTGGATCTCTTACGAAAATTCAACAGCCTAACGGCGCCACTCAATACTTCCAAAATGGATTGATGAGAGAAAATAGGGTATATAATCATATTAACATAATAATTATAGTAGTATTAATATAAAATAACATCCCAATCATAATAAATATGAGCTTAAAAGGAATGACATAAAAGAGTGTACGTAAAAAGAAAGAGAGGAGTATGATCCCTTACCTCAGGTCCGACTTGACTCAATCATTCTTTAACATCTTGAATAATAAACTTGAGTTAATTTATAATTTCTTAAAAACCTTTTTCAAGTTCATTATTCCTTTCATATCACTTATTTCCATGTTATAAACATTATGTAATCATTTAAGTTAATAATGTTTGTTTTGTCGATATTTGGTTCTTAAGTCGAAAGTGGACTTCTTACAATTACATGTTGTTCGTGTGGTCAAAGGTTCATTATATCTAGAATGATATTAATTATTTGTATATCATATATATCCAGAATATAAATGTATTTATAATATTACATAATCATTTAGAGGTAAGAAATGAAATGCACCGTTCGTGGAGACGGTAAGCCTTACGTACGCATGAACGCTACTTTCATTTCTATGTCATATTAATGGAATTAAAACTAAATGAGAGGTATGTATATTTTAATTACAGAATTATATTCATAATTTATATGTAACATAAATCATATATAATAACTTTAAATCCATCCTTTATACATCCCACATATGGCATTAACGAATCAAATCACTTTGAGGGGGCGGTAGTCCGCACTTCCTAAAATGAAATTATCATGTTTACCCACAATGGAAACCATAAAGGTATGCCACAAAAGAAAAATACATAATCTTAAGTAAAACATAAACATATTATATATCATATATAAATATATTGACATCTTAATTTCCACCTTTGAAGGTGTTATATGAGTGTTGAACAATCATCGTTTCGTGAGGCAGAAATTCGCCATCCACAGAAACAGTATGTTCTTTAACCATTAGATGTAGGTGTGTGTAAGTATATCTCGAATGATTCTTATAAAAATATCCTAATATATTTAAGATACTGGATTTGTTACAAAAGAAATGAATAAAAAGAGTTTATAGGGTTGGAGAAGAAAAATAAAACATAAGAACACAAGAGAGGACACTACCTTTAAATCGGGTAACTCTCTTTGATTTGAGATCAAAGGCTTCCTTGGAAAGGATTCTTCCCAAAGTGAGGCTTCAATGATGAATATAGGGCTATGTAGAGATGAAATGGGCAGGGGTTTGATGAGACAAAGGCTTGAGAGGTGTGGGTAAGGAGGTAGAGGTGGGGGCCTTTTATAAGAGGAGAGGAGGGGCACTCTTGGAAAGTAAGGAAATGTTACTTTATTTTAAAATGAGTTTCGGATTTAAAAGGTCCCACAATGATATAATTATAGTATAAGGTGATAAGGGTTCTAAATATACCCATCCAATAGGTTTTTTACAAGTTTAGGTCTTACATTTTACATTATCTTTTTATTTTATTTAAATCGTTAAATAATGAGGTAATCGCTGCATCATCATGATGTTATAAATAATTTAATTTATTTAATGTCTAAAAATTATAAACAAAATACTATTATGTATTAAATATTTTTATCTTTCAAATGACTATTTATAGTCAAAACTCTTACTTGTATAACCCCATTTAAAAATTGTTTTAGTAAAACAACTCATGTTTGTGCCATTTTTACTTTTACATTAAATAAAAAGATATTAACGTCATTTTCCTTCCAAAGTGGCTCCATGGGGTCCCCAAGTTGACCCATGGATTTTCTTGGTCGGCCATGACACATCCAATAAGGTTAGGACATGTTTCATGCTCATCTCATATTATTAAAACATTATTTTTACCTTAAACTACACTAATTACCTCTAATCGCGATTAAAAACTTAAAAGTTACAATTCACCAAAAAATTATTGTAATCCCATTGAAACACATTTTACTTCTTAATGACAACCATGTATGTCTGATTTTTGAAATTCAAAACACAGAGGTGGTAAAATTTCATTTAAACGGAAAATCAGTTTTTATAAGTACCACTTACTGGTTTCACTATTCATCAAAAATTGAAGTTCTTCAGAAAAAAACCAAAACATCACCCTAAGAAATATTTGATATTCCAAATTAAAAAATGATGTCTATTTTACAAAATTCAAAACATATAAGTTGAATTAATTAATTTAATAATTAATTCTCGTGGTCAGAGCAAATAGCGTGTTTTTATGAAACAATAAGTATCAAAAGATTGACACTAGTTCAAGTCCGATTTCAAAGTGAAATTAATTCCAATGACCACAATTGGATTAAATGGTAAAAATATATTCTAATTAAATTTTAAAACCAATTCAAAATATAATATAATCATATAAATAAATTATATTAAATAGTGGTTTTGAATTAAAATACAACATTTTTCACTATTCATTAAAAAATGAACTTTTTCGGAAAAATACCAAAAATTTAAACAAAGTAAATTTTGATGTCCCGATTCTAAAGAAGAATTTTATTTTGTCAAATATAACACATAGAATTGTTAAAAAGTGGATTTAAAAGAGGTTCTCCATCAAAAGGCAGTTAATCGACCTTTTAAAGAATATTAGAATGTTTATGCTTCAAAATTGGATTCATTCGCATTTTTAATCCTCTAACATTTATTGTAAAAAGTAAAAATATTTAAAAAACATATATAATCATTTTGTAGTTAGTTCTGTTCATTCCCTCCATTACAACAGCTAGGCGTTAACTACCATTTAAAATAATATTATTTTATTATTATAGTGCAACGTAAGATTTCAAAGGAACTCGTTGTCGCGTATTGGGTACGCCATCGAGCATAGAGTTCCATTTAAAGTAATATTAATATTTTTTTCACAAATAGGGATAAATATAAAAATGTCATATTCTTTATTTACCTGGGTTGTTACATCCTTCCCCCCTTTTGGGAATTGCGTCCTCGCAATTTCAAAATTGGGCTTGGAAACTCCATTGAAAGTCCCACATCGAAAAAAGAGTCGGTAAAACAATCACTTTAAAATAAAGAAAGAGAAGTACAGAGGTCACCCGAGTTAACCCATACTAGGATTCCATGTAGGAAAACATGGAAATAGAGGAGAAAACATAGGGTCATGTTCTGATGGAGAGTGATAGAAAACATGTTTTGGAGAAAGTTAACCACAACAAAATCACAAATTTGTGATGGGTTAAACTGTATTCGATTCCCCAGTAGGAAAAGTTAATAGCCAACATTTTTGTTTTAAGTTTCTTTTTATTGGTGAATTTATTCATAAGGAAACATAATCACTTTTTATTTTGACTTTCAACTTTTATTATATTTCTTACACAAACTCATATTTTCTCCAAAAGACGAGTATTTAGGAAGACTTGTTCACATTAAGAGTATTATAATCAACTTTTAGAGAATCACCTAATCCAAAAACGAGAACTATATACTTCCCATGTCTTTAGACTTTAACCAAAACCAAAACCAAAAAGGTTAGTACAAGATCAGATAATCCAGAAAAGGATAACCCTTTATAAAAAGAAAATATATTCTTAATCTCCAAAATTTGTCCAACAAAACCGAAAGTTCAACGAGGACCATTCGATAAACAATTTGTCCATAAAATTATTCAAAGTAAACCAAACTAAGATTGAAACCCAAATACTTGAAGGATTTATCCACATAGTCTTCCAAGTTAAATCGTAACATTTATCTCCAAACAACATCAGTTGCTCTTAAAGTCTTGTATTGAAAAGTAATTAACCTAATCACATATCCTCCATGATAGTTTAATAAATTTCCATAGATAACCCAAAATCAACTTACTATTAATTCATAAAATCATCTAACTAAAAAGAGTCATTCAAACTAACCAATGACTTCATGTAGTCCAGTGGTAACCGATAAATACCAGTTGCACTTTGGTTATGGGTTCGATTCCCACAGCTTTGTCCGACGTGATAGGTTGTCACACAGTCTTTGTGTTGTCCTTTTTATAAAACTCCAAAAATAACCCTAACATGTTTTAACCTCAACAGTTTCCTTATACCTCTCATTTTCATCCAAATTTATTATGATCTCAACATCTTAATTCTTGAAGTCTTATTTCACCACCATAAGATAAAATAAAATGATTCCCAAAATGAATAACAGCATACCTTGATCATGGAGTCCACTCGGTTTCACCGTCATCTTGTTCACGTAGGTAGACGTCCCATGTATTACAACAATGATTTAGAGATCCTTCAAAATCATTTGCTTCCTCCATCCAAATACACCTTGTACAACATGGGTCATATGGGTGTTCACAGAAAAACAGTTTTGGGAAATAATCGTGTATGATATATAATTCCAAAACATCTGATAAAACGTGATTTTTATAAAATAGTCGGACAGAATTTGAGTTGAAACTTTCTATTATTGGTCCTTTTAAAATACCATAAGTATGTGCTGAGAGACTATATTTTAAAAGCAAATATAAATAGGTTGCACAAGGGTCTCCTTCCTTAGCACCATTTTTAAAATCATAATATGCTTCAAATTCTTGTGATAAGGTAAAATATTTGAAAATACCTTGATAATATTTACCTTTCTTGAAAATATGAGAATATTGTGAAAATAGTATTTGTCTAAAAACAACCCATGATCCACGATGATAACGAGGTATAGTGGAGGTGTTTGATATCTCAAACAACTGCTTGCAAGTGAGTTGTATGCTAGTAAAAGTTTCACAATCATCCAAACGTGAATTTGCAATAATTATTGCAAGCATGTCATCAGGAAGAGATAGGAATGTCGTTTGAGATCCTTATCCTTACATTCGTAACTAACTTTACTTGTCCTAAAAAAAGTTATAAAATAAGGATTTAACTGAAATAATAGATATAGGGACTAACCATGTGTCTAACAAAAACTCATAATCCCTAAAGTTGTCTAAACCGACCTTTGATACCAACTATAAGGCCCCATCCTTAAACCTTACTTAATATTGAATTAAATGAATAATTCACATTGAGGATATTTTCAGGTTTACAGTTTTAGAGAATTAGATCATAAATCATGAATTACATTCCACATTTAAACAAAGTGGTTACATAAAAGATAGTACTCGTTCTTCCCCATCAACGGAAACATATTTAAAATAAAACATGGATTCTTTCTTGAAACTTCCTTGACACTATCATCATATCATATACCATTCCCTTGATCTGTGAAAAACATTTCAAAAACTTTGGATGAGCATAAAAATATTAGTAAGGGTTATAAAAAGTATGGAAAGGAAACATGAGTACATATATACATAAGAATGAAATCATACTTTACCCATAAAACATATGCACTTTAACATACCTCATAAAATCATGAATAAATCATAGAAATCATAAGAAATAAAGGTAACTTTAGGCATTCATAACATCCTTACGTAGCGAGTAACCCTCTTGGTTACGTTTGGAATACCCATCACATTATATTCCCTAAATCTCTTCGAAGAAACCTTAACGTTTAACCCCTTCGTGTTACCCAATGCATTGGAGAGCTATATCGGGCTCACCCGCCCTTATTTTATCACGGAACTGCCCATTTTCATAACAATGCCCAAGAACCAAAACATAAACGTATCACATAAAACATGCATAAAGGAAACATAACATTTCCACATTTAAATCACAATATAACATTTTAGGATATTGAAATAATGAATCCATTCAAAAAGAAACCATTTCTAAAACCATTTAAAACATTTAATAAAGAGATTTTTGAATCAAAGTCTCCCATACCACCTTGAGGATTTTAAAATTTTAAACCATTTTTAAAACATGGATATTAATAAGAACAAATCATTAAAACATTTAAAGCGATATTTTGGTTAAAGGGTTTTTACCAAAATTAGAGACACTTGAATACAATAATTGATGAATAACATTTTGTCAGAACATTATATTATCAGGAGAATAAATGGATTCATGATATAATATTCCAAAGGATACTATATACACCATATAAGAGTGAATTGGTGCATAACAACAATGAAGTCTCAATAGAAATGTAAATTGTGATGAAATCCCTTATAAAGAAGGTATCCTTAAATTAAGGATAAATCAATCTCAAAATTATGTGTGAAAAATATAAATACACCCAATATAAGTGGATATTAAGTTTAAAACAATAAAAGTTCATTCACACATATTCAAAGGATGACATATTCAATAACTATATGTTGAACCCAAAGAAATCGAAATTGGGTTAAAAAGTTCCCTTGGTAAAATTTGACAGCCTAACGACATCACTTCAAAATTCAGAAAATGAGTTGATGAGAGATAAAAAGGGTATCTAATCACTTAGACATAAAATTTACATCAATAATTATATAAAAGAACGTATCCCAACAAAATAGTATGTGAATTAAAATACATAACAAAAGAAGTCTTTTAAAAAGAGGAGGGTGAAAGGTCCCCTTACCGAGTTGGGTAACTTTCGAAACGTACACCCCATGGAAGAAGGGTCATACAATGAATATGTGAATACCCATAAATGAAATTATACTACACAAAGTGTATAATAATGTGCAGTACATACACCACTCAAAGTAAATAGTGTCAAACATAGCATAAATGTCACGAGAATAAAAGTGAGATGAAAAATCCCTTACGAAAACTTGGCAGCCTAACGGTGCCACTTAAATCTTTCAAAAATGGATTGATGAGATAAAATAGGGTCTCTCATAATATGAACATAAAAATTATGGTATGAGGAATATAAAATAACATCCCAAACATAAGAATTATGAGATTATAAGAAATGACATAAAAGAGATTACTTAAAAAGAACGAGAGAGGTTGGATCACTTACGAAAATTCGGCAGCCTAACGGCGCCACTCAATACTTCCAAAATGGATTGATGAGAGAAAATAGGGTATAAAATCATATGAACATAAGAATTACAGTAGGAGTAATATAAAATAACATCCCAATCATAAGAAATATGAGCTTAAAAGGAATGACATAAAAGAGTGTACTTAAAAATAAAGAGAGGAGTATGATCCCTTACCTCAGGTCCGACTTGACTCAATCAATCTTTAACGTACTGATTAATAAACTTGAGTTAATTTATACTTGATTAAGAACCTTTTTTAATTTCATTATTCCTTTTATATCACTTATTTCCATGTTATAAACATTATGTAATCATTTAAGTTAATAATGTTTGTTTTGTCGATATTTGGTTCTTAAGTCGAAAGTGGACTTCTTACAATTACATGTTGTTTGTGTGGTCAAAGGTTCATTATATCCAGAATGATATTCATGATTTGGATATCATATATATCAATAATATACATGTATTTATAATATTACATAATCATTTAGAGGTAATAAATGAAATGCATCGTTCATGGAGACGGTAAGCCGTACATACGCATGAACGCTACTTTCATTTCTATGTCATATTAATGGAATTAAAAATAAATGAGAGGTATGTATATTTTAATTCAAAAATTATATTAATCATTTATATGTAGCATAAATCATATATAATAACTTTAAATACATCCTTTATACATCCCACATATGTCATTAATGAATCAAATCACTGTGAGGGGGCGGTAGTCCGCACTTCCTAAAATGAAATTATCATGTTTACCCACAATGGAAACCATAAAGGTATGCCACAAAAGAAAAATACATAATCTTAAGTAAAACATAAACATATTATATATCATATATAAATATAGTGACATCTTAATGGCCACCTTTGAAGGTGTTATATGAGTGTTGAACAATCATCGTTTTGTGAGGCAGAAATTCGCCATCCACAGAAATAGTATGTTCTTTAACCATTAGATGTAGGTGTGTGTAAGTGTATCTCGAATTATTCTTATAAAAACATCCTAGTATATTTAATATACTGTATTTGTAACAAAAGAAATTAATAAAAAGAGTTTAGAGGGTTGGAGAAGCAAAATAAAATATAAGAACACAATAGAGGACACTACCGTTAAATCAGGTAATTCTCTTTGATTTGAGCTCAAAGGCTTCCTTGGAAATGATTCTGCCCAAAGTGAGTCTTCAATGATGAAGAGAGGGATGTGGAGAGATGAAATGGGAAGGGTTTGGCCGAGACAAAGGCTTGAGAGGTGTGGGTAAGGAGGTAGAGGTGGGGGCCTTTTATAAGAGGAGAGGAGGGGCACTCTTGGAAAGTAAGGAAATGTTACTTTATTTTAAAATGAGTTTCGGATTTAAAAGGTCCCACATTGATATAATTCGAGGATAAGGTGATAAGGGTTCGAAATATACCCATCCAATAGGTTTTTAACAAGTTTAGGTCTTATATTGTACATTATCTTTTTATTTTATTTAAATCGTTAAATAATGAGGCAATTGCTACATCATCATGATGTCATAAATAATTTTATTTATTTAATGTCTAAAAATTATACACAAAATACTATGATGTAGTAAATATTTTTATATTTCCAATGACTATTTATAGTAAAAAATCTGACTTTTATAACCCCATTTAGAAAAAATTTTTGTAAAACAACTCATGTTTGTGTCGTTTTTACTTTTACATTAAATAAAAAGATATTAATGTCATTTTCCTTAAAAAGTGGCTCCATGGGGTCCCCAAGTTTACCCATGGATTTTCTGGGTTGGCCATGACACATCCAATAATGGTTGGACATGTTTCAAGCTCATCTCATATTATTAAAACATTATTTTTACCTTAAACTACACTAGTTACCTCTAATCGCGATTAAAAACTTAAATGTTACTATTCACCAAAAAATTATTTTAATATCATTGAACCACATTTTACTTCTTAATGACAACCATGTATGTAGGATTTTTGAAATTCAAAACACAAAGGTGGTAAAATTTCATTTAAACGGAAAATCAGTTTTTATAAGTACCACTTAGTGGTTTCATTATTCATCAAAAATTGAAGTTCTTCAGAAAAAAAAACCAAAACTTCACCCTAAGCTATATTTGATATTCCGAATTCAAAAATGATGTCTATTTTACAAAATTCCAAACATATTAGTTGAATTAATTAATTTAATAATTAATTCTCGCGGTCAGAGCAAATAGCGTGTTTTTATGAAACAATAAGTATCAAAAGATTGACACTAGTTCAAGTCCGATTTTAATGTGAAATTAATTCCAATGACCACAATTGGATTAAATGGTAAAAATATATTCTAATTAAACTTTAAAACCAATTAAAAATATAATCTAATCATATAAATAAATTATATTAAATAGTGGCTTTGAATTAAAATACAACATTTATCACTATTCATTAAAAAATTAACTTTATCGGAAAAATACCAAAAATTTACACAAAGTAAATTTTGATGTCTCGATTCTAAAGAATAATTTTATTTTGTCAAATATATCACATATAATAGTTAAAAAGTGGATTTAAAAGAGGTTCTCCATCAAAAGGTGGTTAATCGACCTTTTAAAGAATATTAGAATGTTTATGCTTCAAAATTGGATTCATTCGCATTTTTAATCCTCTAACATTTATTGTAAAAAGTAAAAATATTTGACAAACATATATAATCTTTTTTTAGTTAGTTCTGTTCATTCCCTCCATTACAACGGCTAGGCGTTAACTACCATTTTAAATAATATTATTTTATTATTATAGTGCAACGTAAGATTTCAAAGGAACTCATTGTCGCGTACTGGGTACGCCATCAAGCATAGAGTTCCCTTTAAAGTAATATTAATATTTTTTTCACAAATAGGGATAAAGATAAAAATATCATATTCTTTATTTACCTGGGGTGTTACATGTACAATCAAATGAATAATAGTGAACCATAATTTTATCAATCCCAGCACTTTAAATATATGGCATAATGGTTTAGTCCATCTCAGATAAACTATAATGAAATATGATGATTCAATTATACATGAGAATCAATTTTTTGATAACATTGTAGACATACATCAGGGGGATAATGATGAATTTATTTAATGGTTGCATGTCTACTAAATTATCAATTAATTCATTATGCTTAGTTTATTATTAATTCCTTCGTATAATAATTTACCATGAGGTACCCATTTTTGAGTTAAATTATTTTTATCATTAGAATCTATTATGGAAATGAATTTCCCATATATTTATGAAGAAAAAATTATGAAGTATATATGGTCATCCCCACCTACCATCACTACTACAGAGCTGGACTTTAACAGTGCTGGTATTTATCAACTCTAGAAAAAATGTTGATAAATGGCATATTTATCATCGCTAAGAAAAGCGCTAATAAATTTAACATTTTATCGGTGATTTATTTTCTAGCACTGATAAAGGGTAAAATTTATCAGTGCTTTATTTTTAGTGCTGATAAAAGGTACCCTTTATCAGCGCTTTATTAGCACTGATAAAGATTCAAATAAATAAAATGAAATAATTAAATAAATTAAAAACAAAAAATGAGTTTATTAAAAAAATATTACAAATTTAATTAATTAAATAATTATTGATAAAAAATGAAATAATTTATTATACATTATTAAATATTAAATGTTTTATTAATTAGATATTTATGATAATTAATGTTATTAAATTTTATATATTAAATATAGGATCCCACGTATTTATAAAATAATACATTTTTATATTTATTAATATTTATCAATAAGATATTAATTTTACATTAAAGTGATGCTTTGAATGATATCTTACTCGACACACAACAATGGGTTTCTCCAAAATCTTACATTGCACACAACAATATTGTTATACCGGAAAATAATACAACAATATTATTATTATTTTTAAATGGTAGTTAACGCCTAGCTGTTATGTTAGTAGGAATGAACACAAATAAATACAATATGATTATACATGTTTATTAAATATTTTTACATTTATCCAATAAATTTTAGAGGCTTAAAATAAGAATTAATCCGATTTAAAGCATGAAACACTCTAATATTTTTATAAGGTCGTTTTGCTGCCTTTTGATGAAGAACCCTTTTTAAATCTAGTTTTTGTCAATTTTTTATGTTCTATTTGAAAAAATAAACTTCTTATATAGAATAGGGATATAGAAATTTACTTTGGTTCCATTTTTGGTAATTTTATGATAAAGTTCATTTTTTAATGAATAGTGAAAAATGCTACATTTTAATTTAAAACTGCCTTTTTATCTAATTTATTTATACAGTTAGATTGTAATTTTAATTGGTTTTAAAGTTTAATTAGATTAATTTTTTATCATTTAATCCAATTTTTTTTCATTATAAGTGATTTCACTTTTAAATTGGACCTAAACACATGTCAATATTTTGATAGTTTTTACTTCTTAAAAACCCGCTTTTTGGTTTTGACAATGAGAATTAATTTTAAATTAATTACCAAAATTTATGTATTTTGAATTTGGAAAAATGAATTCCATATTTGTAATCAAAAGGTTCAAATTGTGTAAATAGGTACCTTTTATTTTTGGACATCACGAATAATAACTTCGGTAATTATTTTAATTTACCATGGTTAAAGGGTAAGTCAGGTAAATAATAGTAACAAATAATTTTATAATAATATAAAACTCCCCTAACACATATCCTAACCCTATTGGATAAGATATATCTAACCATGGGAATACTTGGGTCGATTTTAGGACCCCATGGATCCACTTGGGTGTGATAATGACATGTTATAAGAATAAATTTAAAGTAAAGAGAAATATAACAAAAACATGTATATTTTAGTAAAAAAAATTTAATATAGGGTTTTATAACTGATATCTATGACTATAAATAGTCATTAGAAATATTAAAATATTTCATACATCAAGATATTTTATTTATAATTTTTATAATTTAAATAAATAAAATTATTTATGACACAATGATGATGTTGTGATTACCTTATTAATGAAATATTCAAATAAATGATATTATAAGTATTAAAATAAATGTAATTTGATTATTTTGATGACATAAACGAATTTTATGGATGATATTGACATATTATATTTTATTTAATTCCTTTTTTTAAATTAATTAATTTTTATGACTTTAACATAAATCAATTACTAAATAGTGTCAAAATTGACAAAAATGTGTTTTTAAAATAAATACTATTTTATTAAATGATATAATAGTCCTAAAAATATAAGATTCGGCCAACTAACTTTTATAATGTTATAAATGTTATTAATTATCCACTTATGGATCTCTTTTCATTTTATAGTCACTATAATAACTATATATTATGAAAATACAAGAAGACATGGTAAGAGTTAATGTATTTAACTAAGGGTTAATGCTGAAAGATAGGGTTAATTTTATGACCTAAACTTGTCTAAAACCTATTTTTTGAGAGGATTTAGACCCATTATAATATTATACTAGAAATATATCACTTTTTAACTTTTATAATTTTAAAATAATTTTATAATAAAATAATATTTCAAGACTTTTCTTAAGTTCCCCTTATCCCTCTTATAAAAGGTCACCACCTCTACCCACTTACTCACACCTCTAAAACCCCTTGGATCATAAAAATTATGATAAAAAAATCTCCCAATATCCCTCCTCTCCTTATAGAATCCTTAACTTGATCAGAAGTAAATTCAATAAATCCTTTTGGCTCAAATCAAAAGAGGTTACCCAATTTAGAGGAAGAACAAGGAACATACGAGACAAGTCAGACTCAAGTTAAGGGACTTCATCTCAATCTCCTTTAATTGAGTAATATTTTGATTTATATACAAATTTATTTTATATGGTGTATAATTAACCCCTTTGACCTTTAATTTCATTCAACAGTTTTCAAAAAGAATATTTTTTTACGAAGCATTTTACTAAGCGACAAAAGGAATGTTTCTTTTTAATGTATGCAGTGAAAATGACCTTTCCACCACTGTGAGCATTATTTTATATTTTTATTCCTCTAAAATCCATAATGTTTTTGAAAATAAAATTAAATACCATATTCCCTTTTAGTTAGTTTATTATTTAAATGGTTTTGAGATTGGATTTATTATATCAATATCTTGATATGATGTCTTATGATTGCCTTGTGGAAATGTTTTCTTTCCTTTATGATTGTTTATATGTTATGATTATGTTTTGGTTATTTGGAACTTCTTATGTATATGGGTGTTTCCTTAATAAAATGGGGGTGGGTGAGCCCGTGATAGATCTCCAATGCATTGGGTAACATGATGGAGGTAAACGATAAATTTTCTCCTAAGATATTTAGGGAATATACTATGATGGGTATTCCAAAAGTAACCATCAAGGTTACTCCCTATATAGCTGTGAAAGCTACAATTTAAGAATGTGATGTATTCCACAAGTTACCTTTATGATTTATTATTTCTATGATTTATTCATAAATCTAATGATTTCATGAGGTATGTTAAAGAGATTATGTTTTATGAGTAAAAAGTATGATTTCATTGATTTGTATGTATTCATGGACTAATGTTTTCTTTCCTTATTTTATATCCCTTACTGATCTTTTTATTCTCATCCAAGTTTTTTGAAATGTTTTTCATATGGTATAAGGAAGGGTAATAGAAAGGAATAATTCAATAATATTTTTATCAAGAAAAGAATTCTTGTTTTATTTAAGGAGTTTTATTATTGTGAAAAAAATGGATAGAGTATAAGTGTCTACTCTATAATATTTGAGATATAATGTAATAGTTATGGCCTAATTCTCTAAAAATATAAACATGAAAAGATCCTCAATGTTAATTCTAGACTTAACTCAAGATTATGTAATGTTTAAGGATGGGGCCTTATAGTTAGTATTTGAGGTCAATTTAGATAACTTTAGGAGTTAGGTTATTGTTAAATTAATATACATAAATTATTTTTACTTTATGGAAACATTGAAATGATATAGAATTTGAATATTACCATATTTCTTCGTCTAAGATTTTTCTGTGTTCAGAATGGTTTTCTTCAGAGGAAACCGGGTAGTTATGACGGGACGACATCAATAGGAAAAAAACCTTCCAAACCAGAAACCTAAGATGGTCAGAATCAAAACTGAATAGTTTGGTGTAGTGATGGAATAGTTGAATTAGGCTATAAATGGTGGTGGTCTCCATGCATGAGATCAGCCAGATCAACCACAAAATAACATGTCGGTAGTGGAGCATTTCATGAGGAAACACCCCCATCATTTAGAGGATCATCTGACCATGTTCCATATGAAGGGTGGATTAAAGAACTGGAAAAGATTTTCAATGTCATGGGGTGTTCAGAACATCAAAAGGTCAGTCTTTTTGCTTACCGTTTTGAAGGTGAAGCCGATCAACAGTGGTCGATGGTTAAAAATAAAAGGGATGGTGAGGATATTTATTCTCTTTATTAGTATTAATTCAAAGGTATGTTTCTTGATAAATATTTCCCTAACGAGTTTTAACATAGGATGGAAAAGATTATTGGAATGAGGTAGGAGTATGATTTAGTGGTGGATTATGAAGCAAAATTCACTCAGTTGGAAAGGTATGCTCTAAATTTTATATGGGATCTTGGTAGTAAAATAAATCATTTCTACTCAGGATTAAAGCTAAAGTATCAAATGGAACTAGCTTCTTGTGAGTTAAAAAGTTATGAAAAACTTGTTATATGTGGAGAGAAGGTGTAAATGGAGTTTTCTGATGATTAGGTGTTATTTGAAAAATAACAGAAGAAGAGGTCGAGGTAGAAGATAAAAGAGAATATCTCTTCAAAAAATTCTGATGGTAAGAAACTTAAGTTTATATTTTGTAAAAATTGTGGTAAAAAGCACACTAGGGAATGCCTTTTGAATTCTGGTAAGTGCTTATAATGTAAAAAAATGGGACATAAGGCTCATAATTACATTGTAAAAGATCAGGGTAGTAGTAATATAAAATCTGATTTATAGTCAGTAAAATGTTTTAAGTGTAATGAAATGGGTCATTATGCAAATGAGTGTCCAATGAAGAACTCAAATGATGGAAAGCAGCTGGATTACAAGAAAAAAGGGGTGGTGAAATCCTTTGCAACTAATTCAGTAGATGTTGAGCCATCAAATAAAGTAGTATCAGGTACATTTTTTGTTTATTCGGATTTTTCCAATGTGTTGTTTGATTCTAGGTCTACGCATTCATTCATTTATGAGAAATTTTCTCGTAAATTGGGAATTCTATCTCAAGATATGAATACTAAACTTGTGGTAAAAACATTGGGGGAAAATTTTGAGACAAAAATAAATTATAAGAAACATATTGTCCTTATGTACAGAAAGAATATACCTACAAACCTTATTGTTTTTCCTCTAGTAGATTTTGGTGTTATTTTGGGTATAGATTGGATTTCTGTTTATCATGTTAAGATTAAATGCAGAGCTAAAGAGTTTTCGTTGCATAAATAATTTTAGTTTGTTTACAAGAATGAACCCTTACTTTTGATGACATATTAGGAAGCTAAGAAACTACTAAAAGATGGAAATGAATGTTACCTCACACATATTGTTGAAAACAAAGGAACTATTTAGATTAATGATGTGCCAGTGGTTAATGAGTATCTTGATGTATTTCCTAATGATTTGTCTGGTATAATACCTAATTGGGAAGTTTAATTTACTATTTAATTGGTTCCTGATGCTAATCCAATTTCAAAACCCCTTTATCAAATAGCTCAAATTGAACTTTTAGAGTTAAAGAAGAAATTGCATGAGTTATTAGATAAAGGTTTCATTCAACCTAGCACATCACCATGTGGTGCTCCTATCTTGTTTGTTAAAAAGAAAGATGGTTTAATGAGACTTTTCATTTATTATTGAGCCTTCAATAACATCACTATTAAGAACAAGTATCCTTTAACTCATATCTAGGATTTTTTTTATCAGCACCAGGGTGCTCAGTATTTTTCGAAGATTGACTTAAGGTTGGGGTACCATCAGTTAAAATTTAAGGAAGAAGACATTACGAAGACTGTTTTTCATACTAGATATGGACATTATGAGTTTGTAGTTATGAATTTTGTGTTAACCAATTCACCTTCTATATTCATGGATCTTTTGAATATAATTTTCTTTGAGTTCTTGGATAAGTTTGTGGTTGTGTTTATTAATGTTATTTTGGTATATTCTAAAAGTAAAAGGAGAATGAAAGTAATTTAAGGGTTGTCTTTCAAACCTTAAAAGAAACGAAATTGTATGGGAAATTTAGAATGTGTGAGTTTTGGTTACAAAAAAATTCATTCCTTGGTCACATTGTTTCTAAAGATGGCATAACTATTGATCCTACTAAAACAAAAGTTTTTGAAGAATGGCCAAGACCCAAAAATACAACTGATATTTGTAGTTTTCTTGGTTTATCTAGTTATTACTGGAGATTTTTTGAAAAATTTTCATGTTTATCTATCTAACTAGGTAAGTTAACTTGAAAAGGTGTTAAGTTCATCTGGAAAAAATAATGTGATGATTGTTTTTAGGAATTGAAAAGAAGATTGGTAAATACTTCAATTTTGGCCCTGCCTTCCAAAAATGGTGAATTGTTATCTATATTGATGCTTCATTTAAAGGACTTGGATATGTCCTAATGTATAATGATCAGGTAATTGCTTATGCTTCACATCAGTTTAAAACTCATTAGTTAAATTACCCTACACATGATTTAGAATTAGTTGTTGTCGTTTTTTCTTTAAAAATTTGGACGCGTCATCTATATGGTGTGAAGTGTGAAATATATACCGATCAAAAAGTTTGAAGTTTATATTCACTCAGAAATAACTAAACATGAGATAGAGGAGATGGATGGAATTAATCAAGGATTATGATTGCACGATTCATTACCATCTATGAAAGGAAAATAAAGTGGCTGATGCTTTGAGTCAAAATAGTAATGCTATATTAACCATGCAACATTTTGAAAGAGATACTTTTGTTTCTAATTTGATGAATTTTGGTTTGGAAGTTGTTGGTGCAGGGAATTACACTATTTTTTTCAGGTTTCAGTACAATCGTCTCTAGAAGACAGGATAAAGCAAGCACAGAAAGAAGATAGTGAGTTATAGAAAAAGTTATAATTGGTTCAGAAGGGTAGGTTACCTAAATTTAACATTGATAAAGACTTTTTTTATGTTTAGAAAGATATTATGTGTGCCTTGTGATTCAAATTTGAATAAAGAGTTGTTATATAAAGCTCATAGTTCTCTATTTTTGGTTAATCCTCAAAGTACTAAGATGTATAGAGATATTCAGGAGTATTTATAGTGGGATGGAATGAAAAATATATTGTTGAATTTACTATGAATTGTTTTAATTTTCAACTGGTTAAAGTAGAATGGAAGTTACTGAAAGTGATGGTTCAGCCTTTTCCAGTGTTAGAGTTTAAATGGTAAAATATATATATGGATTTCGTGGTGGTAATACCAACAACTTCTCGAGGTAACAATGCAATCTGGGTTATTATTTATCGATTGACTAAATATGTTCATTTTATTCATATTTGAGATACTCTATCTCTAGATAAACTTTCTTGATTTTATATTAAATAGATAGTCATGTTGTATGGATTTACTCTCTCCATTATATCTGATTGTGATCTCAGGTTCACTTTTAACTTTTGGAAGGGCCTTCAGAAGTCATTGGGTACTGAATTAAATTTTATTGCAGCTTTCCATCCACAATTAGATAGGAAGTTAGAATGAAAAATTCATACCTTGGAAGATATGATACGTACTTGTTCAATGGATTACCAGGGGAGTTGGTACCAACATCTTTCTTTGGTTGAGTTTTCTTATAATAAAAGTTTTCATTCCAGTATATAGATCACATAATTTGAAGAATTATATGGAAAGAGGTGTCTAACTCCAGCTTTTTGGGATGAAGTAGCTGAAACGAAGTTGATGGGACCATAATTGGTCTAAGAGATGGCAGAAAAATTTCAATTGATTCAAAAGTACATGAGGACAGCTCAGAGCAGGAAAAAAAGTTATGCAAATAACCAGAGGAAGGATCTTTCTTTCATGGTAGGTGATCATGTATTTCTCAAATTTTCTCCATGGAAAAGTGTGATGTGTTTTTGTAAGAATGGAAAGTTGAGTTTGCAATTCATTGGACCCTATGAAATCTTGGATAAAGTTAGATCAGTTACCTACAGAGTGGATTTAACTCTAACTTTATCCCAGCTACACAATGCCTTTCATGTTTCAATGTTGGGAAAGTATATTCCAGATACATCACATGTTTTTAGTCTAGAGGTAGTTTAGTTAGAAGAGAATCTTTATTATGAGGAATAACCAGTACAAATTCTTGACCGTAGAGAGAAAGTGTTTCAAAATAAGGTAATTCATCAGGTAAAGGTTTTGTGTAAAAACCATATAGTTGAAGAGGCAACATGGGAATCTGAAAATTCTATAAGGGATAAATACCCCCCCCCCCACTTATTTGATAAGTAAAGAAAATTATGGGGATGCAATTTCCAAAAGAGGGGAATGATGTAAGATCCCAGGTATTTAAAAAATAATACTTTTTAATATATATTTATATTTATGAAAAAGATATTAATTTTAAATTAAAGGGACACTTTTTCTGATAGCGTACTCGACACGTAACAATGGGTTTCTCCTGAATCTTACGTTGCACTCAACTTTGAGGTATAGCATAAAATAATACAATAATATTATTTTTATTTTTAAATGGTTGTTAACGCCTAGCCGTTATGTTAGCGTGAATGAATATAACTAACTAAAATATTATTATACATGTTTGTTAACTGTTTTTACATTTATCCAATAAATTTTAGAGGCTTAAAATAAGAATGAATCTGATTTTAATCATGAAATACTATAATATTTTTAAAATGTCGTTTTACCACCTTTTGATGGTGAACCCTTTCTAGATCTAGTTTTTTTACCTTTTATATATTCTATTTGAAAAAATAAACTTCTTTTATAGAATAATGACATCAAAATTTACTTTGGTTAATTTTTTTGTAATTTTCTGATAAAGTTCATTTTTCAATGAATAGTGAAAAATATAGTATTTTGATTTAAAATTGTCTTTTCATCTAATTTATTGATACTGTTAGATTTTCATTTTAATTGGTTTTAAATTTTAATTGGATTAATTTTTTATAATTTAATCCAATTTTGGTCATTATAAGTAATTTCACTTTTAAATTGTACATAAACACATGCCAATCTTTTGATAGTTTTTACTTCTTAAAAACCAGCTTTTTGGTTTTCACAATAGAAATTAATTTTAAATTAATTACTACAATTTATATGTTTTTAATTTCGAAAAAAAATCCATATTTGGAATCATAAGGTTCAAATTGTTTAAATATGTACCTTTTATTATTGGACATCATGAATAGTAACTTCAGTAATTATTTTTATTTACCATGGTTAAAGGGTAAATCAGGTAAATAATGGAAACAAATAATATTATAATAATATAAAACTACCCTAACACATGTCCTAATCCTATTGGATGATATATTTATGACCATTTGAATATTTTGGTCGATTTTAGGACCCCATGGAGCCACTTGGGTGTGATAATGACATGTTATAATAATTAATTTAAAGTAAAGAGAAATATAACATAAACATGTATCTTTTACTAAAACAATTATAACATAGGGTTATATAATTGATATATATGACTATAAATATTGATTATTAATATAAAAATATTTCATACATCATGGTATTTTATTTATAATTTTTAGGCATTAAATAAATAAATATATTTATGACACAATAATGATGAAGTGATTACCTTATTAATGAAAGATTCAAATAAATGATATTAAAAATATTAAAATAAATGTAATTTGATTATTTTGATGAGATACACGAATTTTATGGATTATATTGACATATTATATTTGATTTAATTTCTTTGGTTTTAAGTAATTAAGTTGTTATGACTTTAACAAAAATCAATTACTAAATAGTATCAAAATTGACATAAATGAGTTTTTAAAACAAATACTATTTTATTAAATGATATAATAGTCCAAAAAATATAATATTCAGCCAAATGACTTATATAATGTTTCAAATGTCATTAATTATTCTCTTATGTATCTCTTTTCATTTTATAGTTACTATAATAACCATATATTATGAAAATACAAGAAAACATGGTAAGAGTTAATGTTTTTAACTAAGGGTTAAAGATAAAAGATATGGTTAATTTTATGACCTAACCTTTTCTAAAACCTATTGTTTGAGAGGATTTAGACCAATTATAATATTATCCTCTAAATATATCACTTTTTAAATTTTATAATTCGAAAATCATTTTATAATAAAATTATATTTCAAGACTTTTCTAGAATGCCCATCCTCCCTCTTATAAAAGACCACCACATATACCCACTTACTAACACATCTCAAGCCCCTTGGATCCTAAAACTTATACTCAAATAATCTCCCTACATCCCTCCTATCATTTTAAAATCCTTAACTTGGGTAGAAGAAAATTCAAGAAATCCTTTTGGCTCAAATCAAAAGAGATTACCCGATTTAGAGGAAGAACAAGGAACGTACGAGACAAGTCGGACTCAAGATAAGGGACTTCATCTCAATCTCCTTTCATTGATTCATATTTGAATTTATTTATGAACTTATTTTATATAGTGTATAATCAAACCCTTTTACTTTTAATTTCATTCAACAGTATTCAAAAGGAATCTTTTTTTACAGTGTTTTACTAAATGACAAAAGGAATGTTTCTTTTTAACGTACGCGGTGAAAATGACCTTTCCACCACCATGATAATTATTTGATATTTTGATTCCTATAAAACACGTAATGTTTTTAAAAATAAAATTAAATACCATATTCCTTTTTAGGTATTTTTTTATTTAAAATGGTTTTGAGAATGGATTGATTATATCAATATCTTGATATGATGTATTATGAATGCAATGTGGAAATGTTATTTTTCCTTTATACTTGTTCATATGTTATGATTATGTTGTGGTTATTGGGAATTTTTTGTGTATATGGGTGGTTCCATGATAAAATGAGGGAGGGTGAGCTTGTGATAGCTCTTCAATGCATTGGGTAACGTGGCGGAGGTAAACGATAAAGTTTCTCCTAAGAGATTTAAATAATATACTGTGATGGGTATTCCAAAGGTAACCATCAAGGTTACTCCATATGAAGTTGTAAAAGCTACAATGTAAGTATGTTATGTATGACATAAGTTACCTTTATGATTTATTATATCTATGAGTTATTCATAAATCTTATGATTTCATGAGGTATGTTAAAGAGATTATGTTTTGTGAGTAAAAATTATGATTTCATTAATTTGTATGTATTCATGGACTAATGTTTCTTTCCTTATTTTATATCCCTTACTGAGATTTTTCTGTTCATAACAAGTTTTTGAAATGTTTTTCATAGGGTTTAAGGAAGGGTAAGAGAAAGGAAGAACTTAAGAAGATTTTTATCAAGAAAATAATTCTTGTTTTATTTAAGGAGTTTTATTATTGTGAAAAAATTGGATAGAGCAAAAGTGTCTACTTTGTAATATCTTAAATGTAATGTAATAGTTATGGCCTAATTCTATAAAACTCTAAACCTAAAAATATTCTCAATGTGAATTCTTGACTAAACTCAAGATTATGTAACGTTTAAGTTTGGGGTATTATATTAAATATATAGATATATATTAATGTATATAAATATTATTTATATATTATGAAATATTTATACACTTTACATTAAGTAGTCGTATATTTATTGAATAATGGTTTATAATTAAAAATTAATAAGAATTAAAAATATTGACTAATTTCATAGTACTCAGCATATAATTGAATGTTGTTTGATTCTTCAATTTAACATAGATCAAATCTTTGTTATATTTATTTCACATATACATAATTAATGCATTTTTATATACAATGCACACACACATAAAAATTATCTATTTTTTCAATATTATTAAAGTGTACATATTCTTAATTTATTCAATTTCACTCATTTTTAACGTATATGCATGCAATTAAAATTAGATATTTATTAATATTGTTAAAAATAAAATTATAAATAAATATTTATAAATAAATATATTTATAAATGTCCATTTACTATATTTACGAAATTATATATTTATAATTATAAATAAATAAATATTTTTTTAAGAATTTATATAATTATAAATAAATAATTATATCTTTTTAAATAATTGTTAAGTTTATAATAAATTTAGTTAAATAATGAATATATTTACTATATTTACTATATATATATGTATGTATAATTATATAAATATATATAATGATATAAATATTATTTTTAAAAAATATTTCTATAATTATAAATAAATAACTGTAAAATTATAATAAATATATTTAAAATGAATATATCTATTGTATCTATATTTATATATATTTATTATGTATATATAAATATTTAAAAAATTTATTTATAATTATAATTATAAATCCTTTATCAGCGCTTAAGTAATAAGCGCTGATAAAAGCAAAAACATCTTCATCAGTGATTTTTTAATGCTGATAAAGATGAGGCTTTATCAACGCTAACCAAATCACTGATAAAATGAATATTTATCCATGTTATAACTTTAATGCTGATAAATATTGATTTTATCTGCTATTTTTTAGTGCTGATAAAGACCTGCCTTTATCGACACTAAAAAAAGTGTTGATAAAGAGTCCTTTTATTAGCGCTTACTACTTAAGCAATGATAAAAGTTCTCTTTATCGGTGCTTATTTGTAAGCTCTAATAAAAGTGTCCTGAACTATTTAAATATTCTAGCCATTTTCAAACCCATCGCAATATCAGAAGCTTTCTGCGGAAGCCACTCACTGCTGGCGCTCCTCCTCGATGAATCGAAGCTCGAATCACACCACTCTACTGGCTCCATTTTCTCGAACATCTCATATGTCATCCAGTGTTTGATAGAAGTAGGGGTTTCCGAAGAGAGTCTCAGATTTTCTTCAACCTAGTGAGGTAGGCCTTCTGATTTTCTTTGTGTATTTTTGGTTTTGTTTTTGATTTCTTCTTTGATGATGTCATTATTTGTGGTCTGGTGATTATATACTACTTTGATTTTAGATGATGAATAGAATTATTTGTTTATAATGTATTTTATTGAATATCGATGTATGGACCCTCTTGATATATGGAGTTATTGGTTATATCTGACACTAAACCTCAGATTTATTCATTGTTGTTTTATTACTATATTTTATATCTTCTTACTAAATAATTTTTTCATATATTTATATAAATTTGTAGAAATTTTCATGTATATTCTTGTTTATTGACTACTAATTTGAGGCACATTGGTGGTTACCTAATGATTATATATATGTTAACACCTTTCATGTACACCTCAGTGGACATGTTGCTTTAGATGCTATTTTTTCAGGAACCAAGTTAGTGGAGTGATGTTTGTTCCTCTATTGGTTATATGTATCATAGGATCTAGTTCATCTTATAATTCACTATGGTCCTAAGTTTTCTTCTGAATCGGATTCAAAGGGGCCATCCCCAGTTAAGCACATGAGGTTTTATCACATCAAGCCATCACTTTTTGAATCATTATGGTGCCTTTAGTTCACATTATGTTTGAATATCAAGTTTTTATCAATTTGATATTTCTTATAGACTATAAGTGAGTTTTTATAATGGAATGACATGTATGGGTGTCTATATATCTATTGAATCATTTATTTCTGTAGTTTTTTTTTTCTAACAGGTATTCCTATATTAGGTAATGATGATTTTGGGTCTGCATATCCCTTGACCCCAAGGGTCATGCTAGAATTGTGTTCGACCTCTCGTACTAATTGTTTATATTTGGGGGGGGGGAGCTCCAATTAATGTTTTTTATGTCCAAAGTTTAAACCATCCTTTAGTGAATTTGAGGTGTGTTAGATGCCATATGATGATCTGACCTGGTGTGATTTGGTTAATTCTAATAGGGTCATTACATTATCCATCTTTCAGTTTACACCTATAAAGTTTAGTGATAATATCAATTATTATATATCTTTATCTCCCTTTCATTATAATATTATTCAAGATGATTCAACATAGTGTATCCATCCATGTCCTTATCTTGTATCCTCAAATCAGATACATAACTAATAACTTGATTCATCATAAATAGGATGCATCCCTTGTGTGCCTTCTATAGGCATCCTTCTCACCCTCACTCCCTCTAAGTGGTTGATAATCATGTATAAGGGATTCCAAAAAATTTAAATTCTATTATTGGTATAATATAATGTGTTATTGTTTTTACCGCTTCTATAAGTTTTCAATGGATATGAGATTCTCTTTATCCAATTTAGATCATAAGGAAATTGATGTAGCCAAGTAAATTTTAATTATCTAAAAAAATCAAATAATATTTATAACATTTTAATGATTACTGATTGTGATGTTATTAATGATTATATTATATCTCCTTCTTTCTTTCAAATCCAGAAAACCCTTATTTTTGGATTTGGAATATCTAGGCGCTTAGACATTCTAGTAGAAATGATCCATATTTCCCTTCATTGAAGTATTAATCCTGTCGAACCAAGATTTATTCCTTTATTTCCAAATGCACCAAAATCCTACAAAAATAATGATATTCCTTTCCCTTTTATCATTAGTTTTGTTCCTCAATCCATGAAACCACTCATCTAGTTGATTGAATGAGAGTTTATTATTCTTGTTTATCATATTTGGGTTT
Organism: Viscum album; assembly: GCA_963277665.1. Classification (NCBI taxonomy): domain Eukaryota; kingdom Viridiplantae; phylum Streptophyta; class Magnoliopsida; order Santalales; family Viscaceae; genus Viscum; species Viscum album. Next base: position 403,225,007 of record OY728129.1, on the reverse strand, counting down.
TTTATTACTCCTTAATTGCCTTTATTATATTTTCATTTGTTTAGGGGATTTAATAAAGATATGATGTGGAGTAATTCTTTTATAAAATTCAATTACCCATTTTCTTCAACATACTGAAATTATTTGAAACAATCAAATTTTGATTTTCCCTTATTATAATTGTCTATAACATTCATTTTTGATGATGAATATCTTATGTTTATTTATTTATATGTTGTATAAAATTAATATTTTATAAAACCAATAGGATTTATATGAACCAAAAATGGATGCATGATAATAGTTTGACAAACTAATATGAATATGGTGTTAAAGAGTTCATCAATTTTGCAAGAGAGCATGAATACTACCCTTCTAAAATCCTTTGTCCATGTTTACGTTGTTTTTATTCAAGAAAAATTAGTCTATATGTGTTGGAATAATATTGATGTCTATTTAGCTCCATTGATCAATGGATACAAAACAAGTATTTTCTATGAATCATTCACAAATCTAATAATAAAACTATTGATTATATGTTCACTTCACTACCATTGGTTAACTACCGCTTAGCATAGCATTTGACCTGAACTTCTTGCCTAACATCCTCGTGATTCTCTCATCCCACACATAGAGAGAGAAAAATTAATTATATTCTTGAACATAGAGAGAAAATTTTATAGAATAAGCTAATTCATTGGGTAAAGGTTTTGTAGAAAACATGTATGATTGAAGAAGCAACATGAGAATCAGAAAATGCTATAAAGGAAAAATATTCCCACTTGTTTAAATAATGAATAAAATTGTGAGGGAGAGAAGTAAAAGTGAATGTTGAATTTTGATATGACAAAGATGGTGGAGAATGTGTGTGGGATGAGAGAATCATGGGGATTCCGATCAGGAAGTTCATGTTAGATTCTATGCTAATAGGTAGTTAACCAACAATAGTGAAGTTCATAGAGAATACTTAGTTTTGTTATTAACTTTGTGAGTGAGGCACAACCAATCCTATTTTTGGATTCATTGATCAATGCATCCAAATATACATTAATATCATTAATTTTCTCATAGTTTCCAGACATCCATATAGTCTTCTAAACCGTAATGAAGTGCACAGATAATCCTCAGTTTTGTTATTAGCTTATATCTAGACAAAAGAAACCCTTTGGAAATATGTAAAGGTAATGTAATGATATACTTTATCTATTTTACTGAAAAATTATATAATGAAAAATTGATTTAATTTTCATTAGTCCTTGCATATTTTGTTTATTTTAGATGATTTATTTTCATACGTCATGCCTTTGCACGAAGAGAAACGACATGGTCTCTGCTCAATCACATAGGTAGTCTTTATGTTTTCATAGTAAAATCATTATCCATAGAATTAATTTGTTATTTCATATTTATGTTTTATTTATTTATTTTTAGTATTACTCAGATAATAATTATTTTCTTATACAGATGGATTCTTTTGTTTGAGTTGGGGTTCTCTATCCATCTTTCATGCCTTTCTGCACCAAAACTTTCGCATACTTCTTCTCTCTCAAAATCTTTTCACCCCTATAGTGTTGCATTTATCACTTTTTTCAAGTTCTCTCCACTACCATTATAGGAAGAGTAACAATGTTGTCTCTACTCAATTACAAAGGTAATCTTGATGTTTTCATGGTAAATCATTATTCATAGAATTAATTTATTGTTTCATATTTATGCTTAATTTAATTTTTTTAGTATTACTAGCATAATAATTGTTTTCTTATAAAGTTGGATTATTTTATTTGAGTTGGGGTGCTCCGTCCAACTTTCATTATTCTTCTCTCTCAAAACCTTTTCACCCCTACAGTGTTGTATTTATCACTTTCTTTTGAGTTCTCTCCACTGCCTTTATAGGAAGAGAAATGTCATTTCTTCTACTCAATTACAGATGTAATCTTGATGTTTACATAGTAAAATCTTTATCCATAGAATTAATTTATTATTTCATTTTTATTTTTAATTTATTTATTTTTAGTATTAATTATATAATAATTGTTTTCTTATATAAGGGGGTTATTTTGTTTGATTTGGGGTGCTCTTTCTATATTTCATCCCTTTCTACACCAAAAATTATATAGACATCTTCTCCCTCAAAACAAATCACCCCTACAATGTTAACATTTATCACTTTCATTAAAGTTCCCTGCACTTACCTCCAAGTTGATGTGGTTTGTTCGAAGCTGCTCATGCAGTGTTGGCAGTTCGACAAATAAAGTCAATGGAAACCTTGGTAACCTTGATAGTTAGGATTTTTTTGAGACTTTGGGATGTGTAGGAATTAGCATCACCTCAATATAACACATTATGTGACTAGTATGACTCCAAGTACTTCTTTCTATTTTAAATTGACATTAATTTTAGTAAAAAATAAAATGGACTCAATGTGTCTGTTATCAGTTTAAAATCAACATTTTACTTTAAAAAATTTCACTCACTAAAAATGGATATAAAACACTCAGATTTTCTTGGTAATTTAGGGTATCAATTCATAAATCATTTTTGATGTGTATGAATCAGTCTCACATAAAAATGATACATGATGTGATCTGTATGATTCAAAGTGCGTGTTTCATGTTTCAAATGAAATTTTATTAAAAAATAAAAGTGACGTACTCAAAACCAATAAAACACATTCAGAATATTTTGATACTTTAGTAAAAAAATCCCCAAGTGTTTTGGAATGTGTAGGAATTAGTCTCACCTCAATCCGATGCACAGTGTGACTTGTATGACTCTAAGTGTGTCTTTATTTAAAATTGACAACAATTTTAGTAAATAAAAAAACGGACCTACTCAAAACCAAAAAAACACATTTATATTGTTGTGATACTTTAGGTAAAGGATCCATAAGTGATTTGATACATTCATGAATCAACATTACCTCTATCTGACACACGGTGTGACTGATATGACATTAAGTCTGTGTTTTTATTTAAAATTTACATAATTTTTTGTAAAAAAGACAACTAACCTACTCAAAACCAAGAAAAGTCATTAAAATTATTTAAATAATTTAGTAAAATGATCCATAAGTCATTTTTTATGTATAGGAATCAACCGAAACTCAATCTGATACACAATGTGATTAGTATGAGTCAAAGTGAATGTTTTAATTTTAAAATGAAATTTTAGTAAAAAAAAATACAAATGACATACTCAAAACCAAGAAATCTCATTCATTATGTTTTTGATATTTTAGTAAAACGGTCCATAAGTCATTTGGGACGTGTAGGAATTATCCACACCTCAATCCGACACACGGTGTAACCGGTATGACTCAAAGTACGTCTTTTTATTTAAAATTCTCATCAATTTTAGTAAAATGGAAAATTATCCTACTCAAAAGAGAGAAAACAAATTCTTATTGTTTGATACTTTATGAAAATAATCCATAAGTCATTTTTGAAATTTAGGAATCATCCTCTGCTCAATCTGATACACAATGTTCTTGGTATGACTCAAAGTATCCGTTATTAGTTTAAAATAGAAATTTTATTTCAAAAAGTGTCACTCAATGAAAACTAATCAAACGTGCTCAAATTTTCATGATAATTTATGATAAAGATTCATAAGTCATTTTTGATGTGTAGGAATCCATTTCATGTCAAACCAATACACAATGTGATCAAAATGAGTCAAAAGTGTGTGTTTCCAATTTAAAATAACATTTTAGTAAAAAAGACATCTGATGTAATCAAAGATGAGAAAATACATTCAGATTGTTTTGATACTTTAGGACATCAATCCATAAGTTATTTGGAATGTTTATGAATTATTCGTACCTCAATATGATGCAAGGTGTGACCGGTATGACTCTAAGTGTGTATTTTTTAAATTGACATCAATTTTAGTAAAAAAATAAACTAACCTACTCAAAACCAAATGAATACATTCATATTGCTTTGATACTTTGTGAGAAAGATCCATAAGTGATTTTATATGTTCATGAATTAGACACACCTCAATCTGAAGCACAAAGTGTCCGTTATAAGTTTAAAATCGACATTGTAGTTCAATAAGTGGCACTCACTAAAAAACAATCATGCACGCTTGGATTTTATTGTTAATTTAGGAGAATGATTCATAAGTCATTTTTGACGTGTAGGAATATGTTTCATATCAAACCGATACATGATGTGATTATAATGATTCAAAAGTGTGTGTTTCTATATTAAAATGACTTTTTTTAAAAAAAGACAACTGACGTACTCAAAACCAAGAAAACACATTCAGATTTTTTTATACTTTAGGAAAATGATCCATAAGTCATTTGATATGTGTTGGAATCATCCACACATCAATATAATGCATGGTGTGTTTGGTATGACTCCAAGTGCATCTTTTTATTTAAAATTAACATCAATTTTAGTAAAATAAACACTTTTTGTTAGTTTATTTATTTATATTATTACTAACATAAGAATTGTTTTCTTATACAATTGTGTTCTTTTTCTCGAGCAAGGGTGGTTTTTTCGGAAATAGTATGAGTCGGTCCAAGTTTAAAAGATAAAGGAACATTGATGTTTTTTAAGGTATGTAATAATTTGTATTTATGTAATTGAATGAACCAATGTTTGAAATGTCTGTAATATAGTGTTTTTTTCTTGTGTTTGTGTTGAAAATTTCATCTCATTTAAATCTTGTATTAGGACTTGTTTGTGTTGATATCTAGTGTGTTTTTAGTACTGTGGTGTGCTGTAACAACACGCTGTAGTGGTGCTATAGTGTGTTGTTGCAGCACACTATAGTGTATCCCTTTATCAGAGATTTTAAAAGCACTAATAAAGGTCTACTTTATTAGTGCTCATAAAATCACTGATAAAGATCTATTTTATAACTGCTCAAAAATAACTGATAAATGGTTCCTTTAGTAGTGCTAAATTAAAGTGTTGATAAATGGTTCCTTTAGCGGTGCTTTTTAAAGTGCAGATAAAGGTCTCATTTATCAGGACTTTTTTTAGCACCAATAAAGGACCCCTTTATCAGTTCTTTTTCAATGCTGATAAAAGACCGGGGTTTTTAACCTATCCCTTGTATTCAATGCTTTTTTAGTGATAATAAAGTTCATTTCTAGTGTTGTTAAAGACCGATTTTGTAGTATTTCATGTGATCCATTTGAGTACTATATGAAAAATCATCCACTAAATGATCATGTGTGTTATTTTCTACTAGTGAGTATACATTACATGCTATGAATGTTGATTAAAATAAATATTAATCATAATATTCCATATATAAAATGGTCTATAATAACCATTTAAAATATTCTCACAACACTTACATGAAGGAAAAGTGTTAAAAACCATGTCTAATTATACACACCAGAAGTGTAGTTGAACTTATTATACAAAATCATTGTTCATCATGAGTAGAAAGTAATAAATATATTTTCCCTTGAAGAGAAAAATGAATATATCAACAACATTATATATTTTTAGATATTGTCCCTAAAGTGAAACTGGTACTAGAAAAATTATGAGATATGAATCAAATGTTGTTGATGATATATATTTTTTTGGATTATTTTAAAACTCATCTATGAAATGGATTTTAATATATGAAGAAATCATAATAATTGACCAAAAATATTAAAGGAAACTATGATATATTCAACATATAATGTTTTGGATTGATTATCCAAACTACAAAGACTATTTAATACTGATGATATTATTATACGAAATATTATTCCTTATATATTTGGATATTTATATATGTTTGGATTATCTCTAATTTAAGTTTTCACTACTTATTGATTGAAACATCTATATATGAATCCCCAAAGGGTTCGAAATTCATGAAGAATATTTAGAATTTTAAAGTTTCTATCAAACTCATAAATTATGGGGTGAACTGAATAATATGTATTTCATTTGTCCATGTTAAGTTAAGGAATAATACAGATCTAATTTATCATCCCATGGCTTGTATGAATCATTTATTATTAAGATGTTTTGAAAAAAAAATATAAACTCTTGAATAGTTTTTTGAAATCAATGACTTATTTTATCATGAAATTACATGGAATGTCCTTGTATTTTGAATTTATCATCATGAAGATGAAATATTAAATTTTGAAATGATTTTACCCTTATACATTAAATCTCTTTCTTCCAAGAGTGATATATTTCATACATGAGGGGTTATTTAAGAACACACTTATCCCAAAAGGATTAAATATAAATGTAAATTTTATTTATCTTAGAAGGATATACATGTACATGTTCATAAATACCATATAAATAATAAGAAATCATATTACAATTTAAGGTAATTTTATTCCCTATTCACTGAAATCTAAAGGGTATAAACTATTATTATTCCTAAATTCAAAACCAAATGTTTTGATTATTAATTGATCATGGAAATTTAGTAATGTAATAGTGATGACCATTATGAGAGGGAGGTGTGACTATTGTACTCTTTTTCCTTTAGTCAAGTTTTTTCCATTGGGTTTTCTTGGTAATGTTTTTAATGACACAACACTATGGGGACTTGATGTTATTGTACTCTTTTTCCCTAGTCAAGGGTTTTCCCCCTGAAGGGTTTTTCCTTGATGAGGTCTTTAGTGAGGAAATCATACATTATAACAGATATTCAAGGGGATGTTATAAATTATTATGGGTAAATATAATTAATTGTAATAGTTTTCCTTCCTAGTAATTTATAATCTTAAATGTTACCATTCATTATTACCTATGGTATTCCTCCCATTTACCAAAGACATAACTAAATAATAATATTAATTAATGTCCTGAACACATAATTAAATTATATAATCAAGGGGATTTGGGAATAATGCACTCTTTTCCCCTTCATTAGGTTTTTTTCCACTGGGTTTTCCTGGTAAGTCTTTTAATGTGGCGGTATGATATGGAATTCAATTACTTTGGATTCAATTATTTTCCCCATAGGGTTTTTTAATTGAAGATCCATGATATTCAATGAAATTATGACATCCAAGGGGGTGTTATGAAACATTATTTAATGGATGTAATAATTATAATAATAATGTTCATGACTCTTCATTACCCAATACAGCCCTTCATGTTCCCAAATTTTCATATACCAACTTTTGGTATTCTTTGTACACTATAAATAAATATAAATGTTAATGAAAGTAGATGGTTTTGAGGATCTAAATCATGTTATTTTATTTAATTCATTCATTTATATTATATTTTTATTTCTATGTGTCTTCATCATCATCGTATGCAAATTCAACACTGGATTTTTTAATGATGTGCTTATCCTAATATCGATCTTACATTTTCAATTTCAAAACTTTTCACAATTTCAATCGGTATTCAATTGATTTCACAAAAAATAATTATTTTTATGTTTTGTTCATTATTAATTATTTTAAAAAAGGGTTGAAAAATATGGAAACCCAATCTGATAAAGAAGGGTTTGAATATGAGATAAGTTCTTATTGATATTTTTCATATAAAATTGAACTTTAATGAATCTTAGTTAAAGTATATTTTTTTATAAAGAGTAAAAATATTTAATTTAGTATTTATAAAAATCGGTCTAATAGACATCAATTACATTTACACTCATACAACTATCTAGACCATTTTAATTAATAAGTAAATTATATTTCTATTATTTAGATAAACCATGATTTGAAATCATTATTCTATTCATATTTTCCATTGAAATTTAATTAAAATTTCATTTATATTTTCACAATTCAAATATTCATTTAAAATGGATTTATAAATAGTAAGTTATTTGATTATGGGTTTCTAAGTTCTATGTGGGTTTGATCTTAGAATTTCCATCTACCATATATTTATGGTTTTGTGTTGGGAATATTATTTGTAATTTTTTAACTTTGATTCACTATGATAATTAACCACGTATCATAAGAGGTTAGGGGTTTCCATTCATGTAATGATTTATAATTCAATTTTTCATATCTAATTCTCCCTTAACTAGCTTTGTTCTTATGGATTGTATCAATTTATTGGTTCTTCATGAACATACTCATTATATTTAATATACAATTCATAAGTTCATTTTATAAAATATATAAATATACATAACATGATAATTTATTGATTTATTTCTCTCATGTGATCGATTTATGACATTGGTTAAAAAATAATTAATTTTCTTGCGTTTCCAATTGAATCAAGAATCCTAAAATGAAAACAATAATATCGTTTATTTAGATATTATAAATAAATAATTACAATATAAAATCATATTCTTTTAAATGATTAAGGATGAACATTAATCTAATCCCTCATGTTCAATTATATAAATTAGTTTTTGTTTTATTTCATATATTTTGTATACTTTTTTATTTGATGGAATATTCTCCATTTTATTTAATCACTTATATTTTTCATAAGTTCCATTTTTTCCTTGGTAATGTAATATTTCATTGAAAGTAATTATATAATAGGGTATTAAAAAAATATGACCTTATCTATGTGGAGGTCGATTTATCTCACCTATTTACTACCTTCTTATGGTTTGAAGTCAATGATTATTTTTATTCGAAAGAATGTATTTTCTTGGAATCAATTTTTGGTTAATTTATTTCCTATAAATTATAATGGCACTCCCTTGAAAATTTTAACAAAAGGAATAATTATTTAATATGTAATATAGGGTTTGTACCGGATAATACAATGACCAAAGATACAGAAGATGTTGTGAACCAAGAAATGATGTCTAACTAAGGAGAGTAAACCAGTGAGAGGATGTGACTTGGAAAATTGGTGTCTTGATTTTCAATTATCAAATTAGAATATTATAATGGATTTGTTATAGAGTATTCATATATCTATACTATTTTTTATGTGAATATTTTTTAGCCAGAGGCTTCTCAAGTGGTGGGGGGATAAAGAGGTTTAGCCAGATGACACATGAGAGGTTGTTATGGGAGTTTCTACTGACAAGGAAAATTATTCACATCCCAAATATACTTCTATAACTAAATTCTAAATAGTTTATATTTGAAAATATTCCCTATAAATAAATGATGAAAGATAATATGTGGACAAGTCTTCTCTTTTTAGGGATATTTAAACTCTATATCAAACTCTAAAGGTGATTTATACTACTCAAGAGAGTGATATTCATGGGATTATTTATTCTATAATGAATAAAATTTTAACATCAAGAAATAATTACTACAATATGTAAAGAATAATGATCACATGTTCTACTTCTAGGATAAATCTTGATACTAAATATGAAGGTGGGGATATTGAGAACTTGAGTGACTCTATATTATTTCATGAGGACAATCAGGATGATAGTGTTATATATTGCACTTATTATTACTCTACATGTTATATCTATAGCTTCCCCATCCCTTCATTCATCCAAGAATTCCAGGGGATATTAAGTAGAATTATTATACTAGTATAAGAGGTTAAAATCATGTTACTCTAGATAATGGTATTCAGAATAACATGGTGGATTCAATAAATTATGTTTTAAGAGGTTATTTCAAGGTGGATAATTCTTTTAATTATTCTTATGTGAGGTACCATAAACAATATAATGCATTAGTTCTTATGGTGGAAGAAAAATTTGTTATTATTGGTGTGAGAATATATTTTTTGGATAAGTAATGAAGCTTAATGGAAGGAGTAACATCTAAAAAATCATTTGAGTAAATGATTTAAAGTGAAAGTTGAACTAGATATCTGCAACCAGTATCACTATATGGTTGAATCTTGATGGTGGTAGAAAATGATTGTCATAAGATTCTATCATGTGAGAATAACTCTACTGCTATGTAAGAATAATATTATGTGTCCAAGAGGCTATGTAAGATTAATCGATTAATGAGGATTATTTTGGACATTATTACATGTTCAGAAGAAATATGATGTGTTCCAAAAGTTTTCACTAGTGCATGAAAGGTGGGGGATAAGTTTAGAATCATTTATTATTCATTGAATAGTTATATCGGGGAGATTAAATTCATCTAATAGCTAAGAGTTTGAGGTTAGTTTCCATGAAATATGAATGTATGTGGATCTAGGATTACCGAAATTTTGTTATTTTGGTTTCCTATGAATAGGTATTGGGGTTATTTTTATAGGGGATAATGTAACAAAAGTTTTGATCTCACTTAAGATTCTCTTAGAATGTGTTTTAGAGGTGTTTCATTGTAATCACCTATTTCCTTTTCTAGTTAAGTTATTATTTCCTATGTATTATGACTTATTTTAAACCATGTTAAATCCTCATGTCCCTTAATTTTGTGCTTTACTTGTGTTTGTTTCTTGTTCTATTTGGGATGCATGTTATGATTGTTTGATCGTTTCTAACAGTGTGTGGTTGAGGTGTGTGTCTTCTTGATTCTAGATAAACCTATTCATTACATGGGGTTTTTTAGACCTTATAGTAACCTTGTTCCTAATTTCAGGTTCTAGAGGTTGGTTCATTCTAGAACTAATACATCTAGTGCAATGAGAGGTATAAGATCCTAGTCTGGAGTTCTAAGGGGGTAGCTCAAAAAATGAATTCTAGAAATAATGTTTTATTTTTCCTTCATAATTTTTTGGTCCATTAGTAGAATTATATTTATTAAGATGGTTTTGGATAGAGAAAAATTGAATATGGATAGTTTTGATGGATCATGTTTTTATTCCTGGAAGAAATAGGTAGAGGAAAACCAATTTCAGAAGGATCATGATCTTCTATTGATTAGAAAGAATCCTTAATAAATATACATGACATAATGGGGAAGACTTTATAGGATGGAATTATGTATTTTACATATGATGTTATCTTGGAATATAGCCTTCAATATATGTTATTTGAAGAAAACTACAATATTAATGGTGAAGCTTGTAAACCAGTATAATAAGCCTTCTTTACTGAGTTAAGTGTTTGTGTTGCATTGAATTTTTGACATGAGTATGTCATAAGGATAATGAATACTCATTGGAATGAGTTCAATGTGATCTTTATTTAGGTGTACCCTATTTATGTGAAGTTTTTTAAAGTCATGTGGGTCTTAATTATTCTTTCATCACGTTTAAAATCATGATATGCGATGGTGACCACTCTGAGTAATTCTAGTGGGAATACTAACTTGGTCTTCAAGGATAATCAGGATTTTATCTTAGTGAAGAAATCTAGAAGTGGGTTTCAGGTGATACCATAACTGTGTTTAGTATAGAATATAGGATATGATCCAAAAAACAAGTTAGAAGAAAATGGGGGATACATAAGAGATAATATTTGTGGAAAATTAGCTAGCCCTGATGACTCCATATGTTGGAATTATAGAAAGAAGAGACATTTATGGAAGGATTTCAAAGAGAGGGGTGTTAAATATAGAATTAATTTTTATGTTTCATCCACAAAAATCATATTTTAAAGGTAAATTGAACTTTGGTTCTAAGTTTTGTGAGTTTTATGGTATAATGTCCCATGACCTGCACTCCGGGATCCTATGTTGAAATCATAAACTTTACATTTTTTGCTTTGATACTGATATTATAACCCAAATTTCTCTATCCAGACCCTAAAAATCAAAAGGAAAACTTGTATCACTTACATTATTGAGGAACATTTAAGTTTACAGTTTTAGAGATTTAGGAAAAAATTATATATAAACAATTCACAAGTGGTCAAATGATCATTTCTCCCATTTAACCCATCTTTTCTTATTTCACATTAGGTTATCACCATCATCCTTGTGAAGTCTTTTATAGACATAAATTTTTAAACATAATTCTTTAAAACCTATGGAAAATAAAACAAAAGAAGGGTGAGCTCAAATGATCTGTAAGGGTAAACATAAGAATTAACAATTGAATTTCATCAATGAGAATAAGAGTGCATAAGGGAATGATGACATAATCAGAGTGCATGAGCAAATCATAAAAGAACTCATGACCATCAATACCTAAATCATGAAATATGAAAACATGGAATAGTCAACAGTTATCAAAATCAATATTCATTATCCATGTGATATCAATATAAAAAATTAGAAACATTATAAACTCATAACAAATAATTAAAACCCTTTCCAATAACTTGGATCATCACATTCATACAACCCTTTAAAACCCTATTTAATTGGAATAACCATATGGATAACTTCCAAAATTATCATTACCTAATGTATTGGATATATATAATGGGGATCACCCTTTTTATAAGAAATATTGGGCTCACCCATGAGCTATAATGGGGATCAACCCTCCGTATAAGCTATATCAGGCTCTCCCATTTTTCATGAGCTATAATGGGGATCAACACTTTGTATAAGCTATATCGGGCTCACCCATGAGCTATAATGGGGCTCAACCCTTCTTAAATAATGTCCAAGAACCAAATAATTAATAAATCAAATAGATAATTCATTTCACCATAACTCATTGAAACAACCTTTATTCTTTTCAGAACATGATTACCCTACGGAAAGGAAATGGGTTCCATAATAATCTCTTTGAAACATGATTAACCCATAGAAAAGAAACAAGTTTCATAACAATCTCTTTAAACCAATATTAATCCATGTAAGGAAATAATGAGGATAGAATCATTGTAAAATATCCCTATTGGTGCATAAGTAATAACAAGGGATTCTGATATTGATTAATTTAAATACAATTAAAATATCATTAAAGAAATTTTTATGGAAATACCCTTTTCATTTTAAAAATCACTTTTTAAAGCATAAAACATTTTGAAAATCCTTTTTATTTGAAAATAACCTTGAAATATTTTGAAGGAATATTTTAAAAATCATTTAAAACATTTATTGAGGAATATATTCTTTTGGATTTTGAAAAACTTGTTAAATTTTTTTTTTAATGTTTTTTAGAAAACATGGTTTTTGGAGAAAAGGAGTTTTCAGCCGAAAAGACGGTATACAAATATTCTTATGAACTCTTGAGTATATAGAGTAAAATGAAGGTAAAATTATATTATAATGAAATAAACAGATGATAATAAAAAAACATGATAATTATTTAGATGTATATCATAATATTTCATCATTTTAGACTCAATCACATTCAATCCCAATAATTGATGAGATTGCAATATCGAACTCTTACCACTTTGGTAACATTGAATCGTAAAGCCCATGAAGAAATTTTAAAAAAATTAAAATGTCATGATAATAAATAAATTCATGATATTAAATGTAAAATGGGATGAATATACACCTCATAAAGTAAGATAGGTGCATAACACAGCAAAAGTCTCAAAGAAGGAAAATTGTGACAAAAATCCATTACCTCTTTGGTATATTTGAATTCATAAACCCCTAGAAAGATAGATAATAAAATGGATATTTAAATAAAAATAAAATTAATTATAATAATCATACAATACATTCATGGGAATTATATACACCATACAACAAAAATAAGTGGTGAATATGGTATATATCTTACAAAAATAAAAGTGAGACGAGAAAAAAACCTTTACCTTGAGTATGATTCATCATGTGTGTCCTTTATCTTCCTGAATAATAAAATTATGTTGATTTATACTTTATTATTAAAAAAATTCATGTTTATTATTCCTTTTATATCAATCATTTCTATGTTATATAAAATTACTTATTTATTTAAGTTTACGTCGGATGTTTTGATGATATTTGGTATATGAGTCCAAAATGACTTTAGTATGACGTATATAGTCAAAGTGGTCATTAATCCATAATATCTAAAATAATAATTATGAAATAATTATCATTTTATACATAAATTATACTTTTAAATCTATCCATTAAATATGAATATGAAAAATTAACTATGATACAATCATAGGATGGTAAGTCGTACGTACACATGAGTAACATTTCATTTTTCAATGATCATTATGGGAAGAAGGTAAGTATCATTTTTATCTTTAAATAATTACCTTAATATAATTAATATAATATTAATAATTTAAATACACTTATATATATAATCCATGTGATGTGTTTATGAAAAACAAATCACATCACTTCATGGAGGTGATAATCCACATGTATGCACGAACAACATTATCATTTTTCTATGCATGGAATGGTTAGAAAGTAAATGATTTATTATCTTTTAATAATAATAAATGTTTTATAAATATAATATATAAAATTTTTATTACATCATTATAACTATTTTTGATAGACGGCGATGGAAAGTGAATTTCATCGGTTTGTGAGGCGGTAGTCTGTCGTATACTCGAACGATAACTTATTTTCCCATTTGATGGAAGTGTATAAGGATATGGGTCATTCCAATGAAAAAATAACATATAATTATATGTAGGATTATAGATATATTATTTTATCATGGTTTAATAATATTTTAAGTATGTAGAAGAATAAAAAAACAAAAACACTTGATTAAAAATGATACCTCTTCTTCGAACAACCTCCTTTTCTTAACACCTTAAGACAACTAAGGTTGTTATTATACCTAAAATAAGGTATATATAATTTGGGTAGGGATTCTAGTAATATATTTAGGTATATATTTTCCAAAAAAATATTTTTAAGTGTGAATAAATTATAATAATATGTTCCCTTTTATAGGATAGGGGAGGGGCACTCTTAAAATTATTAAAAATATTAAATTAAATTAAATTAATATTCAATTAAAAATGGATCCAAAATTATTAATTTCAAATATAATATGACTTTTTATCTAAATATCATCATCTAATAAAAGTTAGATAAGTTTTGACTAAACGTCTACCCATTTCTTTGGTTTTAACCCTTATTTACCCTCATTAACTCTTACCGTGACAACATGGTTTTTTACACTTTGACGGTTAATATAGTTACTATAAAATCCCAAAAGACCCATAAATGAATAATTAATTAAATTTTAAACCTTATACAAATAATTTAGCTAAATTTTAAATTTTAAAGAATTTTATATCATTTAATAAAATATTATTTATTTTTAAATATCATTAATGTCAATTTTGACACTATTCATTACTTTGACTTTTAAAAATATCAAGATTACTATAATAATTAAAAAAATAAATTTTATTAAATTCATAACATGTCAAGTTCATCTATAAAAAACATGTATGTCATTAATTATCTTAAATCATATTTATTTTAATATTTTTAATATCATTTTTTTGATATTTCCATTAATTTATTAATTACTACATCATCATTGTGCAAGCCTTCAAGGTTAATATTTCTTCCCTAAAAATTAAAAATAAATTAAAATTATGAATATAAATATTTTATATTTACAAATACTATTTATGGTCTAAGATATATTTTGGATGACCACATATTAAAAATGTTTACTTATTAAAAACATTAGTGTGACAAGTTTGACTTTTTCTTAAAATAAAATACTATAAGGGGATTAAAGTCATACAAGTGGCTCCAAGAGGTGAGATATTCAGCCCAAGTATGATTTTTTGACACTCACTCATACAATAAAATTAGTACAATTTTTATGGTAATTTTATAATCTTTATCATAATTATTTTTACCCTTAATTGCCTGATTTGACCTTAACCATGACAATGGAAATTACTAAGATTACTATTCATATTGTTCAAAAATAAAAGTGAACTATTTACTAAGTTTTTACATTATTATTATAAATATGGACTCTATTTTTCAAAATTAAAAATACATAAGTGGCTAAAAATAATTTAAAATTAATCTCATAAATAGGGTGAGAAAGTAGGTATTTAAAGTGAAAATGGTTAAAAGTTTAAAAACCATTATATACAAATTCAATATGAAAATATTTTAAATGATATAAATTGGATTAAAATATTTATATTTGATCTATTTTTACTTTAAAACCAATTTTAAATATAATTTAACATTAAAAATTATTTAGATGAAAAGTCAGTTTTTAATTAAAATGCAGTGTTTTCACCATTCATCAAAAAAAATAAAGCTTATTAGAAAAATATCAAAAATTAACACAAAGTAAAATTTTATATTCCAATTTAAAAAATTAAGTTTGTTTTTTCAAATAAAATTTATAAGAGTTTCAAATTTTTTGTTTTAAAAAAAATGCGCTATTAAAAGGTGGAAAAACTACCTTTTAGAAAAATACATCTTTTATGTGTAAAATTGGATTTGTTATTATTTAATGTCTATCAAATCTATTTAATGAATTTAAAAAAATTATAAATATGGGTAAACATAATATATTTATTCCTATTCATACCGGCTGATTTAACAGCTGAACAATTACTGCCATATTAAATAATAATATTTGGTTATTCATTTAAGATCGATGTGGTTTATCTTGTACTCTATCTAACATAGTATTTCCTTTTAAAAAATTAGGATGTTACATATTCAGTCATGGATTCTTGGTTCTAAATCTTCATTTAATTCAAATTACAAAAGAGTATGCATGAAAAATTATGTCTCTAGAAACCTTGGAAATGTTTACCTTACAAATGTATATGTTCTTGTGGTTGTTGGAAAAAGGAGATATGAGCATTTGAACAAAAAACAGATTTCTGTTTCACATATGAGGCATCCAACATATCACAGGTTTATGGAATAACTTAATTTACATTAAATAGCTTGTTGATGTAGGATTTTGAACTATCTTTGTAGATTGGGTGTGGAAATCATGCAAGGATCCATGGTTATGGATTGAGTTGTAGAATAAATAGCATTGTACCTAACTAGGGTTTCTAAAGGTATCATGTATGATATAGAAACAACTTTAGAGATAGAAAATACATGGCATGACCATATCGATCACATTGGTTTATAGACCTTGGCTTGTAATTTATTGTTGAATCTTAATTGTGTGGAATAAAGAATATGTGAGGGGTGTTGATCATACCATGATTCACTGTTTTATTTCACCCTTATACCAATGTATTAAACTGGTTTTGTATTGAAATTAAAAGTATAATAACAAATTTAACTTCATTTTTTGTTAAATAATTTAATTATTATCACTGCTAAAAAGGGATATTTCACTTGTTTTTATGTTTTTGTCATAGGTGGAGGTGATTTGGAAGGCCCAAGACGAAGTTGATGAAAAATGGGCCAAATTGCGCAGGAATCCAAGAATATCTATGCAATCAACCACATACTTATACTGATATATGAGCTCAATTAGGCTAAAATTTTATGCTCTGATCCAAAATTAAGTGGGATACAACTTTCATGAAAGAATCCAATCCCAATTTGTCCATTAAGGGGCCCATACGAACCAATCTATCCAATAAAATAAATCTACACTGAGTCAACAATTTGCCTCTGTATTTTAGAAATATCTCTTATTATAGTAAATATCTTGCCTCCAAATTTGATAGGGATAAATAAAAGAGGTCGTCCAAAAATTCTCTATTTGTGTGAAATCTATATAAGACTGTCTAGTGGCCGAAAACCATGGTCCAAGTGGTTTCTCGAAATCAGGGTGCCCAAAACCACCTCTCATTTTGGTTATAAAAGAGCACCTTGGGCACCTCATTTAGGGGTTCAACTAGGAGGCAAGGTGCTGCAATTTTGGATTCCCAAAGGATTCTTCTCATCATACCTAGAGGTTCTGGAGGCTATTATAAGTTCTATTTAAACATCTTCTTCTTCCTCCCCTCCCATGGATTTCTAAACCCCTTGTGATCACCCAGGGAGGAATGTGATGTAATCCCAAGCTTTGTTTTTGTAATATTTGAATGGTATTTTAGATTTTAGGTTTGTGTATTTTTTTCATAATATTATATTCTTATTTAATTGATTTATGTATTGTTATGTCATGATCAACTCATATCATCGTGTTTGGGGGTACTCATTCATGTGATGTTTCACACACCGTTCACCACTTCTTCTTCCCCCTCTCAATTATAGTGTTTGTGTGGTTCATATTGTTTAATTGAACTCACATAAACATTGTTATGTATATTTACATTCAATTCATGGTAACACATTGAAATAACATACAAACCTGGATAGTGCATCGAGTTCTTCGTGTGTTGACTTGGTGAGTTTCGGTTATGAAGTTGAGCACAATTCACCCAATTATCGGTGCAATCTGATGAATCATTGTGTATTTATGACTAAACCCTAGGAGGTATCCTAGTATAATCTCAGTAAAATTCTATTTCTAGGTGTTAGAAACTGGGGATTAAAATATCATAACCCTATATCTTGAATCGATGAAGGATGAGCATCATGAGATTTCCCTAGGTTGATCACACTTAATCAATTCTGTTAGTTTCTTCTTTGTTTTGTCACTTTCATTTTTCTTTTGACAACTTAAATTATCGACCCCCGTGTTTTTTAAAATCTAATTCCCCTTTTATTTTCATAATCAAAACCTCTTTATTTTATAAATGACTTAAGGCTCCATCAAGATAAGATCTAGGGTTCCTGCTATACTGTAGAAATTCTAGTAAAACTAAACATCTAATTTGATGCACACGAGAACACGATCAGTTGTATCCATGGAAAGAAATGAAAGGAATTATTCGATATAGATAGAATATCACTAATGATTTGAAAGCTATATTTGATTCATATGAATGTATATATACCAACTCCGATTTTATCTTATGGAGGTGGAATACAATCCATTACCTTCATCAATGATTATATTTGGATGATTTGGGTGTTTTTACACAAACACAAGTATGATATTTTCTATAATTTTGTCGGATGGAGTTCCATGGTGGAATCTGAGACTGGAATGAAGCTGAAATGCCTTCAATCTAATAATATCATTCATTATGAAGTAAGAGATTCCCATATTCTCAGTTAAATGAATGGAATTATGGTGTTGAATATTGTGCTCGGAACGCTTGAGAAGAATGGTGTTGTAGAACGAATGAAAAATATATTGGATGATAAAACCAAATTTATGATATTAAGTTCTAGATTTATAAAAGAGTTTTGGGATGAATCTCTTAACTGTGTAGCTTATCTCATGAATCAAAGTCCCTATGAATCTATGGGGTGGAAATTTTAATAAGAACTCTGGTCCTGAAGAAAGGTGGACTTTACTCTTTTGAAAGTTTTTAGTTGTATCGCATGTGTCCAAGACGATGCCAAGGATAGGGATAATTTGGAAGATAAATTTTTAAAATGATTCTTTTTTGGATATGGAGACAAAAAAATTGGTTTCAGGATTTGGAATAATAATTAATGAAAGGTTATTATATTCCATAACATCCTCTTCAATGAGGAGATCTTTTGGAACGATCATAACCTAGTAGAAGATAATCTTGGGGGAAAAGAAACAATGGACCAATTTGAGTTTGATCTGGGTAGAGGCTAGGTGGTTTTGGATTATTTAGGTAACATAGACGATGGATTTTGATAGGTACAACCAAATTATGGGACATAAAGATTTGATCAAGTTCCAGAAGTATTGGGGCCCAATACACCAGAATGCTCAAGGATAAGATAGAATTTTGAAAACATGATTTCCAAAAGGAGATGAACTTCAGGAGTTGAAGTGATATACTAGGGTCAGATGTCCAGTGGATAGTTTTGATTCTGAAATTCAATTCTACTTCTCACAAACGGTTGGTAAACCCAAATCCTTACTGTAGTGAGATGTCCGAATGACTTGTTTAAGTGAGATTTATAAATGAAGGAAGATTTGGATTCCTTACATGTTTTTTATACATGGGAGCTAACACAAATTCCAGAAATAAAGAGGGAAAATGAGAGAAAATGAGATTATCATTTGAAGGAGGAAGCATATGGTATAGTCTGATATAAGGCGCAACTAGTTTTGAAGGGGTTCCAGTAATGGGGGAGTAGATTTCAAATAGATTTTATCTTCTATTATGAAATACACAATTATTCAGATGGTTCTATGCTTGTCTTCCATGGAAGGTTTGTTTATATAATAACTTGATATCAAGATAGTGTTCCTTTATAGTGATTTGGAGGAAGAAATCTACACAGAGAAACTGAAATGTTTCATACTAAAATGGAACTAGGGTCTTCTGTGCAAGCTCTGGAGTAGTCTTTATGGGATTAAGAAGGATCCAAGGTAATGGAACCAGGAGTTTGATAAGTTCATAATAGAATGTAAGTTCTTTGTCTCAATGTTGATCATTTTTGTTACTGTAAGGTGTATGGCGATGGATGTTTCATCATTTTTATTCTCGATGTTGATGAATAACTCTTAGTAGGTTCTCGGATGGTAAGTATGGAAGAGTTGAAGGGTGTATTGTCCATAAGTTTCTAGATGAAGGGTCTTGGTTCCATTAAGAGGATGTTAGGGATGTGGATTGGAAGAGACGTGAGATCCAAAACAATGTTCCTATCTTAGTTAGAGTGCATTTAGAAAGTTTTGGCGAGATTCAGAATGGGAAAATCAAATCTTATAAGCACTACCCTTGTAGGACACTATAAACTTTAAATGGAGAAGATACCTAAAATAGATGAGAAGGCTAAGTATATAGAGAAATTTTTGTATGAATTGGTTTTAGGAGGTTTGATGTACACCATGGTTTGTAAAAGGATTAATATCTCTTAAATGGTTGGTGTGGTTGGAAAGTTTATGATGAATCGAGGAAAGGATTGTTGAAATAGTGTGTGCCCTAGACCCAACTATGTAGTAATTTTGATTATCGTATCATGTGTACAGTTAGATATGCATGATGATATCTTACCATTATAGTGAAGACTTTTTTTGTGTCCACTATAATAATGGTAATGTCCAAAGGTTAATTGTCATGTCAAGAGGTTATGGCAGATCCCAGGCTATTATGAGAACCTCGAGATAAAATGACATTGATCTTAAATATATGTTCTATAGTCTAGATACATCTTACTGACTGGACACGGTATATGTCTAACTATCCGGTGCTGGGGGCTCATAAGCATTGAGACTTCTTCTCATGAAGTTCGCACTTGGTGATCTCTAGTAGTGAGATCATGAGGACAGACCCGCCAATAGGAAAACCACATGTTTTGGGTGTCATTGGTTATTCTTATCTACGAACACGTGTATTTCTATCATGACTTGAGTCCATTACCAATGTATATCATTTAATTATATACTTTGATGCAAGGAGAAAACCATGGCAGTAATCTCATGGCAGGGTAGTTTGTGTTGGGTGCGTTGTCGGTGGTATGACATTGGTTGAATGGTCAAGAAAGGATTTGTCACTTCCAAGTTTAGGAAGTTGTATATCTCAGGCCTGGTTGATCAGGATGGTGCTGCCTTCATAAGTCTTTTGCCAAAACAGTAGAAAGACAAATCCATCCGGATAGATCAACAAATAATAAATCAAGACAAGGATGATGACACAAGAGTGTGTCCTGCTTTATGATATATTTAATGACAAAGAGACTATAGTACACAGTTAGTGTTCATAGGTTGGTAGTCGTTGCAATGACTATCCTTATCTATTTAGGGTCCATGACGGGCTTCTAGGCCCCACTCTTGGTCTGTGGATTTTATTCACTACTATTGAGATAAGGGCCTAGAGGGTCACACACAATAGCATATTCTAGAATCCGCCCTATTCAGTTGAATAGGTATATGGACATAGTGGGACCCACCACGGGGTCCGAGCATTGTCCATGTTTTCGATCACCAAAAGAATTAAATAAATTCATTAATATTCAAGTTACGAATATTTGGGATTGAATTTATTTAATGTATTTAAGAGTTCAGTAAATACGAGAAAATATTAATCGAAAGAATATTATTTTAATATTCAAGGTTCATTTAATATTAAGCGGGATAGTGAGTCGAGATTAATGGATTGTATTTTATCACAAGTATGTGATAAAATAAATAAATAATATTGACGTAGTTTTAAGTCATCATAGTTATTTATTTAGTGGATGTAGAATTAACGGGGGTCGGGGAACCCAACCGGGTAATTTCCATATACCGCTATAAATAGATGAGAGGGGCTCAAGCGCAAGAACTATTCATGTCAATTTGGCCAGAGCCACTCTATCATCCCGCTCTCTAGATAGAGAATCTCTCGAGCCGAGATCAGATCGAGTTTCTCTTCACGCATCGCAAGATCGACGATGCAGTGATCGTTGGAACGTCAAATATATCGTCGGATCACCGCGCTAGCACTCGAAGTTCGATGATCGGCATTCTAGTGGATTTCCAAAGTGTGTATGGATGATCTAGAGGGATCCTATTATGGATCCTTCATACAATAGTCACTATCAACAAGTTTCGGTCGACAACAGCTTCAGATATTAAATGGGTAAGTTTTCTTTTTAATTTTGTGATCTTTACAATCTACGCGAGATCATCGGACCACTCCGGGGCTCGGATCGTCGGCGACGACAAGTTCCGTCATCTCGCCGACGAAAATTTTAAAATCACTGGCCCCAACAGCTTCTGCTGTAGGCCCCAGATACCTAACAGTGGTATCAGAGAGAGTTTTTTATATTTTCTAAGCCAAATAAAATTAATTTTCATAAAATTAAGTTGAGGGTTTAAAAACGGTCAAAATGGATCGAACCGCATTTCAATCTGATTCTGAACGACCAAGATATGGTCATTTGAAATTTCTGTAATGGATCGTGTTCGTGTTTTTACTCGGGTTTTAAATTTTGTTGATTATTTCCGTTTATCGAAAATAATGCAAGTTTTTAAGAAATTATAATTATTATAATTATAATTATTATCATTATAGTTACTATAACTATAATTATATATATAATAACAATATTATAATTTTTATTATTATCAAATCTAAAGGCTAAAATATCCTTTAGAAAGTTTTAAAAAAAATAATAAAGGAAGACACCAAAGGGGGTCTTCTCGCGTGGAGAACCAAAAGAAAGACCCCTTGGGTCTTGCTGTGTTTTTTAACAAAAAAATAAAAAAAATAAAGAAAAAAAGGGGTTCCATGTGGAGTAAAATAGAAAAAAAATGAAATTGTAGGGGGTCCGAGCGGACCCCCACCTCCTCCCCGTGCGGCGCACTGCAGCGCTGCCAGGACACCACCCCAGTGCGACATCCATCCTAGGGGCCGCCACACCCCTCCGCCTCCACAGAAAGCTGAGCCCCCTGCCCAACTCACCGTCCCGCCTCCTCGGTGCCACTAGCAGGGGTCCGATTGGACCCCTCTCCCTCCCGCGCGGTGCACTGTAGTGCCGCAGGGTCACCTCCGAGAGCTTCCGGCAACCCCTCTCCCTACGCACCTGGACGGCCGCTCCTCAGGCTAGCACTGCCCGGCACTCAGGTGAGTCGTCTCCACCTCCTCAGCACCTGGCTGGAACTGCCTCTCGCCCTCCTTTGCAGCGCCATCCTCACCTAACGGCTCTTCCCGCCGGCCTCATCTGACACCGCCGTGGAGTCCCAACCGGCCACCTCCCAGGCCGTCGTAGGGCCAAGTCCAGCATCACCCTCTCCTGGACGTAAGTCGTCATCCGACCAGTTTTCATGGCCTCCTCCATGGGTGCAGAGGTGCAACACACAGCTCCGAGCTGACACACCAGGCTCCGTAGGGGCCTCCTCCAATCCGAATCCCGCACTACGGCAACTCCACCGGCCGACCCTCCATGGACCCGTGCATGAACCCGCCTAGTGCAAGTGCCGGCAGCGCCTCTAGACCAGGTCACCATCCCGGTTCCCGTCTTTCCCATGTGTGCAGCGGCGCCGCAGTGCAGGACCAGGCCCGAGTACTACGGTGGTCTCAATGGCAGGTGCCCTTCTGTCGGACCCGCACGCGCAGGTACCACCGCCACACTATCCGGAGACCATCGCTACTCCCACCTCTGGCCGCTGTCGGGTCCTCTTAGTAGACATGTAACGGGTCCAGGTTATTTAATTAATATATTAATTATGGTTAAAACGATAAATTTTAATACCCGAATAGAATTGATTTAATTTTAAGTATTAAAATTAAATTAATTAAAGGATGGACAAATAATTAAATTATTCTAATTTTTAGTTCATTTAATTTAATTAAATAACCCTCATACTAATTCATGCATTTTAATTTTTAATCGCATTGTAGTTACCCGACTACTGGTCTTGAGCATTGGCCTCATATGTCTGTTTTTTATTTATTTATTTATTTAATTAACTGCATGCGATGTTTGTAAATTAATTTAAAGACAGCCTGCACATCATCTATTTTTCAGTTAAAATGTATAAGGACTTGCGTGTCCAATTGATTTGATGTACATTTATACCCCAGTTCCCCTCACCTGCGCGTGAGTATCTTTGTACTTCGGACGAAGACGGCGAGTGATGTGGACCCCGCCAATATGAGGCAGTGTACGACGATGTAAGGCGAAATGTGGATTCCACCAAGACCAGGCAGTACTCCAAGACGTGACGTCAACCCCAACAAGACATGGTGATACTGTAGAAGACCAGCAAACATACAAGACAAGGGGCAAGATGCATTTTGAGTCAAGCTTCAACTCAGGTAAGATTCCCTTAGGTCGTTAAGATGCTCAAGAACAGTCGGGTAGTATTTTTCCTTTATGCGTTTATTTATTATTTTATGCATTTTAGAACAGCGGGAAAAATACATAAAATAATAGATAATAAAATATATAAAGAAGCAGCGTATTTTTTTCTATTAAAGTTTAGTTGTGAGAATGGAATCATAGATGAATAAGTTTAATAGAAATGGATCACATTTGTGGAGAGAGAAAACCAATAAAACCCTCATAGAAAATATTAAATCACAAACAGCCTTCCATCATTCAAGTTTGAACAAAACCGGGTGTTCGAGGTGCTGGTTCATGCCTCAGCTGAGGGTGCCTCTTACTACCGGGGAGTTCTTATTTGTGTGGTTGGTCGACTTAACTAAAATTGCAACAAAGATATATCCTTCGCTAGTTTGTTCTAATTTTATAGGCAAGCGTTGAGTAAATCAGTAAATGATTTTTGAAGATGGGACTTCACTCAACAGATCAAGGAACCGCGATCTAATGTGGTTGGCTAGTCAAAAGCCTACCTTGGACCCTCTGAGTAGTGGAGTAGCCCTATCTTGTATACTATGAGGGAGGTTTGGGGATCCTTTCCACTGGAATAATCAAGAGTATTCCTATTCTAGTACATAGGGTTCCTATAATTTGAAAATTAGTGGGAGACATTTAATGATTAAATAATCAGTAATGTCAGATTAGGTAATCACATAAAAGTACAATCTGCTAAAGTATATTTGTAGATAATGGCAAGCAATACCACAATAAATCTTCGATAAACATTGGACAAAGTTAATATCCAAACAAGCACGAAATTCCAAGTGTAGTGTAGGCGCTTACACACATTACTACCATAATGGAAATTCAAGGTGCTTGTGTCCCAACCTGTTAAGCCACCTTAAGAAGCGAGGGTGTAAAACTACTTATAGGAGACTCATGAATCAAGAATATGATGGTTCTATCATAATTCTATCATCAACGTCTGATGTTTTTTTCGGTCGCTACATCATGACATGGATGATGTTACATGTAGTCTCATATCCAAGATCCTTTTGAGGAGAAAGTGAAGCAAGATTTGAATGTGATGGTTGCACTCGATATGTGTAAAGTGAAAGACAGTTCACAATATTTCATTCCATCCCATTTCTTATACCTTTTACACTCAATTACTCTAATTTTGTTTAAGGATACAAATGAACCGTATAGATTAAGCGCTTCATTACCACTAAGGTAACATTCTCCAAGTAATAATAATATTAGAGATAACACCATCTTTTATTCTTATGAAGAATAAATTGAATGACAAGGCAAAAATTCCTATGTAAAGCTACGCCAAAGGCACCCTCGTCATGTCCTTCAATGAAATTTGGTTGGTTATTTAACAGGAGGTTATTTGCATCACATATTTAAATAAATTTATGGAAGTTTAAAAACTGAAATACAAGAAGCAAGTTCCCGCTCCTCGTTCAGTTAATATTCATCAAATAAAAGTATTGTTTTCTCTCATAATTTTTGGGTATTAAAATAAAATATGCTTTTCACATATATGTATTGAAATACAATAACCAAGTAAGCAGATAAACATTACTAGAAGTAAAGTGTCTTCTCCAAGCAGCTGAGAAAGGGTGATTCTTAAGTCAGCTGTAAGAAACACATAACTTCTAATTGCCAAGTGATTGATTCAAATTGAAAAAGTTGTGGTGTATAACCAAAAACATTTATCTCATGTGCCCATTTGGACATGATGAAACATTATTCCATATTTTGGAATAAATGTTGTTTCTGGTAACATACTCAACAAATAGTTCACTACTATTTGAATCAATGGCAATACATGATGAATATAAAATGTAAGACCTACCCAGTTGTGGCGATGTGATTATTTGTCAAGTAAAACTAAAAGTGGACGTAAACTATATAACCAGTATGGTATTTAGGCTCAGCATAGCTAAACACCTATGTTATAAATGAAATCTTTAGTTTAGACAAAGAAACCTTCAGAAATAAAGGTATTCCACAAAGCTTCTGAGGTTAGTTCAAAACGAGACTGTGAACTGTTCCAAAGAAAGCTAGAGGTAAAGATACTTCATAAGATTCCTTTAAGTCATTAAGGAATGTACCAATGAAGTATAATTTTGTTCAGAAGATATGAGTTGCTTCGGATCAGCAGGCCGAAGAATATCTTGACCAAGCAATCATCGATCATGATAATGTAGCATGGAGTAATTCCTAAGCGCATGTTACCTTATCTATATCACCGTGTTGATGTTCATAAGGAGGATCGAGGACAAAGTCTTACATATTAACATTGGTCAACAAAAATGTAGTGTGGATAAATTCCTAAACGCACATTTTATACATCAAAGTTATGATATAAGTTGTATCAATGTTACAACCAGTAGAAACTTCCATTATATTTCATGATGTGATTTTTCAAATAAAAACTTAAACCCATAACCAATATGACAACTAAAATAAAAAATGGATATCATATGAGTCATAGTATGATGGAAAATCCATTATGTCATATGATGTGTTTATATGCAAAGCGTTTGTTAGGATATAAACAAACCTGCATCAAGTTAAACATATTGTGCATCTAAGTTAATTATCCTAATAGTTGCTTAAGATATTACCTAAATCCCTAAGATAAAAAATATGTAGTCAAGTATTAGACTACATTTCTATACAAGGGTGAACATATCTATTAGAGGTAGTGGGAGTTTAATTGACTTGGACTTAATCAATGCTTGAGATGCAAAAATGGTTGGCATAAGTAACAAGTTCCACAAGTACATGTGGAATTGGAATGTTCCAGAGACACATACTATGTAGAAAGAATTAAACCATTGTGATGGTTTTATATTCACCGTGGCTGGTAATATATTATTCATTAAGAATAATAAATCCTACAAGTAAGCAGTGTAAGGCAACGAGCTAATATTGACAAGATCAACTAAAATTCAATAATGGAATCCATGTATCAAATTGAAAAGTGGATTATAAATTGAATACTACGGTGGGTATTCAAATGAAATGATACATGGATGGTACAAGTATGGTACCAATAAGGCTCAATTGGTTATACCAAGTCGGTACGCCTAAATCTATTAGAATTTTTACTTTCCATAGCTGAACTTCTAAGATCTTTTTATTAGTCATTCGATGTCAAGATCATCCTTCGTGAAAGGTGTCTATACGACGCAACCAGAAAGAGAGGATGATATAAAATGATGAAAATAAGGGTTAAAAGTTACTAAAATACAATTTTGGATTAAAGTAATAAACAAGATCTCATAACATTAATTATAATTGAAACTTTGCCTTGTGTCTACCAAAGGTTAGTGGGAGCACCAATGTTTTCCAAGTGAAATATGTTCGGCAACATATGGAAAATAGATTTTGATATTACAGTTAGATAAGATCAGGTTAAAATCAATTCTCCAATGATTGACTTCAAGTAACGACCTAAGTTATAGGTAATAGGATCCACTGAGGTAGATCCAAAGGTTGCTTAGTCCTAGTCAATCGTACATATAGTTACATTGTATTGAAAAAAAATACAAGTTGAAACAATTCAAGTTCAGGATTTTTTCCAATGTCACATGGCTTAATCTCTTCAAGTTATTATGTTCAGAACATTGGAAGAGATTAAAGTTGTGAATTGATACCATATGCTTTAGCGATGGATCAATCACATATGTCATATTATGTACAATAATTGATCATGTCAGGATATAATTTATTATAGGAAGATATCAATTATTTCCAGGAGCACTGCAAGTGATGAAGTCAAAACTATCATCTTGTACTTCGGTAAGTACAAATGATATGTACCTGGAATATGGAGAGGTGGGTATACTAGTTATAGTGGGACACATAATAGTAGTTCTTAGATCAATTTGATCTATTATTGTACTTATGTAAAGGAGATGAGTGAGTCAAGCTCATAAAAGATTGTGGTAGCCATACCTATAAATACCGAGTACGTTGCAGGATCTAAGGCAGCTAAAAAGCAAATATAAATTGCAAGGATCTTTTCCAATTCTTGGATTCACACCTAGTGAGAAAAGTATTATCATAATGAGAATTATGATATTCTTACTAGCCAAGTTATCAAGTAATTACAACGGACAAAAGTAATATACTCAGAGATACCTTAACTTGAGAAGTTTTACTCAAGCATATGAGGTTGCATATAGCAGATATGCCACGTGGTGAAAACGTTGCAGGCCCAGCATTTAAAGCCATTACTCAGTAGAAGCATGGTATTTATCATGTGAGTAGCGAACAAGTTTAGTTAGAAAGTTGTCACTAGTGCAAGTGGGAGTGTTGAAATAGTGGGTGCCCTAGACCCAACTATGTAGTACTTTTGATTATCGTATCACGTGTACAGTTAGATATGCATGATGATATCTTACCATTATAGTGCAGACTTTTTCTGCATCCACTATAATAGTGGTAATGTCCAAAGGTTAATTGTCGTATCAAGAGGTTATAACAGATCCCAGGATATTATGAGAACCTTGAGATACAATGACATTGATCTTAAATATATGTTCTATAGTCTAGATACATCTTACTTACTGGACATAGTAGATGTCTGACTATCAAGTGTTATGGGATCATAAGCATTGAGACTTCTTCTCATGAAGTTCTCACTTGGTGATCTCTAGTAGTGAGATCATGAGGACAGACTCGCCAATAGGAACACCACATGTTTTGGGTTTCATTGGTTATTTCTATCTACGAACATGTGTATTGGTCTCACGACTTGAGACCATTACCAATGTATATCATTTAATTACGTACTTTGATGCAAGGTGAAAACCATGGCAGTAATGTCGTGATGAGGTAGTTTGTGTTGGTTGTGTCGTTGGTGGTATGACGTTGGTTGAATGGTCAAGAAAGGATTTGTTGCTTCCAAGTTTAGGAAGTTGTATATCTCAGACCTGGTTGATTAGGATGGTACTGCCTTCATAAGTCTTTGGACAATGTCTGTAGAAGGGGATCGGGAAAGCCTAATGTTCAAGCTGTGGGGTTCATTTGATGATGTTGGCTCCTGGGGCCATGAGTATGTGAGGAACCTGGCTGACGAAATTGTCCAGGAGTATGCAAAGCTGAAGAGTGAAGAGGCTCCGGTTGATGATCTTTTGGAGCTCATGCGACAAATCGTCCCATTTCAGCTGAAGAATAACACTGAACATGAAGCTGATGATATTTTAATGAAGGTTGAATACCTCGAACTTTTAGTGGAGACCATGAATGATGCAAATTATAAAAGTACTTGTGCTTACCTCACAAGTTCAGAAGGATACCTTGTTGGACTTGACGATA
Organism: Viscum album; assembly: GCA_963277665.1. Taxonomy (NCBI): domain Eukaryota; kingdom Viridiplantae; phylum Streptophyta; class Magnoliopsida; order Santalales; family Viscaceae; genus Viscum; species Viscum album. Next base: position 403,195,327 of record OY728129.1, on the reverse strand, counting down.
CATATGCTCTGTACTGTAAAGACCTCTAAAATTCAAGGAATTTTTTTTTTGTAAATTTTCTTTGGGATTTTACAAGAACGCAGTTTCTGACAGCACCTAATTCTGAGCCCCGGTGTGCCCGAAATCAATTTCTAAAGTTTAGCTCGGGTACGTTCAGTAAACGAACGAGCGGGTTTTCCTAGCTTTTGAACCGGTGCTCGGAATTGAAATCTGAGGGCATCGATGGAACCGCAGCGCCGGTAATTGCTTAAGAACACCTTTTCCGGAGTTTCATTTGCTCGGGTGAGGTTATTATTTAATTGGGTTAACTAAAGAATAAAAATAAAATTTGTGCAACCAATTTTATTTTTATTTAAGGTAGCTTAAACATATGCTTGGAGGTTGGGGTGGGACCCACTAGTTCCTAACTACCCTAGGAAGGATATTAGTGAAGTAGGGCCCACACGAGCCCCACCCCTTTATTTCCTTTTTACCTCCCATGTGCATTTAATATGGTAACTCACCCGCACCCCCTCTTAAATGCCAAGTCAACTCTCACGTTTATTTGGATTAGTAAACGCCACATTAATTGGTCAACTCTCGATAATTAAATTTTGATTTGATTTTTAATTTCAAAAACAGTTGGCATGAGAAATAAAATAAGGCAAAGCCTTATTTTATTATGTTTTTTTGTTGTGCGAGAAGGATTTGAAGAGGAGAGCTCAAGTCTTGGAATCCTCATCTTCCTCCTTGAAGAACGTAAAGAACGCACCATCGCCGATGAAGAACGCTAGCCTCCGACGAAGGACGTCAAATCCTCAAAGATCGACGATGCGACACCGTGTACCATGACGCCAATGATTCTCTTCTCTGAGACGTCGACAACGCTTACAGAACCTTCTTCCGCGACGATTATTTCCCGTGTCGAACCTTCGTTAGACGATGACTTGAGGTAGGGGGTTTGGTTTAATTTAATTTATGTGGATTATTTACTCGGCCTTTGATTAAATTGTTGAAAGTCATTTGAACCACTAACGTGGTGGGTGCGGACCAACGAACAAGTCTGAACCCACCGATTCTCTGTTCTTGATGCGCGGAACGTTGGGCGATGATGAAACGGGACCGTTGAGCGATTAGAGGCCGTCGTAATAATCTACGGGTCCCGAGACGACTCCAAGCATATATGGGAGAAAGAACGGACCACCGGAGCGGCTCCGGTGGCCGGCAGACTACACCGGCGGCGTGGGTCGCCGGCGCACCGCCAGGAGGGACCGCCGCGGCTGAAGCCACGGCGGCAGGCGGCCGGTACCGCAACCGCGCAGGACCCACAGGAGACACGGCGCCCAACGCCACGTTCGTTGGTAGAAGGGAGCGGCCCCCACGCGGGGTCACGGCTTCAATCAAGGGGGCAGCCGCCCCCTTTGCGCGTCCGCTCGGCCAGCGCCGAGCCTACCCCGCTCGGCCGGCGCTGAGCCGCCCCAGGCTGGACCGGCCGCACTGGCTGCACTGGGCCAGGCCTCCCAGGCCGGGCCGCACCCTAATGGGCTGGACCCGGACCCGGTTCGGGCCAACCCAGGTGGGGTCTTGGGCCGGGTCGGTCTGGGCCCAAAACCCCCTATTTCCGGACAGTTCCGTTCAAACGCCCGTATCTTGAGTTACAGACCTCCGATCTACGCACCGTCAGTTGATATGCGATCCTTGGATCGGGACGGTCGTTTCGGTATATTACACTCAAGGTTTCATAGAACTTTGGGTATGGCTGGGTTGGTTCGAACACGAAACCAACCGGGCCCTCGGAGCGGAAACGCTTATAACTTGAGAGCTCCGGATGTCTGATGGACGTGTCGTCGACTTTGTTGGATTCCTCTTAGTGAGATGGACCTTTTGGCTTACTCCTATCGAGGTTTGTACGTATTTGGAGTGCAGTCGGGTTGGTTTTGAATTAAAAACCAACCGGGCCCCTGGAACGAAAAGGCCAATAACTCTCAGACCGGGCGTCTGATTGACGTGCCGTCTGTCACGTTGAGTTCCTTTTGTTGAGACAGAACTTTGAGATACATAAACTCCGAACTATGTGTCAGTTGATATATCGACCCCTTGGCTCGTGGAGCAGACCCTCTTGGAATCGAGCATGCTATGTGCGGGAACCCTAGAGCTGGTTGCGATTGCGATTAAGACCGCACTGAAATCCTCCGTGGGTTCGACGGCGATGAAGACTGCACTGAAATCCTGTGTGGGTTCGGTAGTGATGAAGACTGTACTGAAATATTCTATGGGTTTGACGGCGATGAAGACTGCACTGAAATCCTATGTGGGTTCGGCAGTCATGAAGACCGTACTGAAATCCTCCGTGGGTTCGACGGCGATGAAGATTGCACTGAAATCTTATGTGGGTTCGGCAGTGATGAAGACCGTACTGAAATCCTCTGTGGGTTCTATGGTGATGAAGACTACACTGAAATCCTCCGTGGGTTCGGCAGCAATGAAGACCGTACTGAAATCCTCCGTGGGTTCGACGACGATGACTCTGTTCTTGCTATCATACATGGGTCTGGCAGAGTAGCTGGTCTGTATCCTATGTGGGTCCGACAGCTTAGCTGGTTTAGTATTCTACGTGGGTCCCAGCTTAGATGAATCAGTGGCTACATCTGATCATCTCTATCACCTTATGAAGAAGTATACATGTGTGAGATGAGTCTTGACTTTCAATCATTATCTTCAATATGATTGACTTGCTTTCCTATGTGGATTGTGTTGTGCTTTCCTGTGTGGATTGGGTTGTACTATCCTGTGTGGATGTGATCGAACTTGGGCTCGGGTGTTGGAGCCGAACTGGAATTGATGACTTAGGTATATGTATGGGAATATACCTAAATAGTGTTGGTTGTTACTTCGTGATTTTATCTTTCTTTTGTGGATTATCCTTTGTGGATTCTGGGAGACCTTCGGGGGTCTCGGGGTCCCTTCTGAGTAGCGTATACTCACCCCTGCACGGGCTATGCCCGCACTACATTGTGTTGGATGCAGATGATGGACAGCGCTGATCATGGTAGAGGCTAGTGGAGCAGTCGGTACCTGAAGGTGGACCACTAGGTGGGACGTACACGGAGCGGATGGCTGGACCCGAGGAGCTGAGGTGGATATCTGTACCCACCCTTCAGGTGGGACTTCCAGTGGATGGCTCGACGTTGCTGCTTTACTTTCAGTTGTTGTACTTTCTTTCCAGTTGTACTTTACTTTCAGTTTGGGTTTGTATTCTAGCCCATTTACTTTCCGCACTTACTTTTGTACCCCGTTTTACTTAGTGTTTACTTCTGCTGGCTTACTCTGTGGTGTTTGTTTACTTTATAAAGGCAATGCCTTCCCCTTTTTTCGGGATTTATGCCTTGGTGCTAGTCGCTAGCCCCTGGCCTATGGGAGGCAGGCTTGGGGTAGTCACGGCACAGGCCCCGAGGATGGGTCATGACAAATTGGTATCATAGGAGTTCGGTTCTACCGCAGAACTCAGGACTCTGATCTTTCTTCTATCTGAAGAAATAGTGTTAAGGGTATTGAGTGTGGTTATTAGTCCAGGGAGTCCAGTGTTGGTGTGGCGGCCGACGTATCCGTACACCAGGACCCTGACGTCTGATTTCCGACTCAATTTATGAAAACATTGCTTGCATGTGTGTTTCAAAAGTTTTCTTTTTGATTACATTGTGTCAGCTCACCAGGTATACTGTTTTGACTTTGGTTCACTTGCTTCTTTTCAGGATGGCACCATGACGGCAGCCAGCTACGGTTCCGAGATTTGTGCGAGACGACAGCCCACCGAGCGACGAGGCCTCGGTGCAGGGCCCTTTTTCAGTGGAGCCACCGGCGGTACCACTACCCACCGAGCTACCGATGCTACCAGCCCCAGCCGCTGAGAGTGCAAGTCGCCTTAGTGTACTACACGAGTTTCAGCGTCAGAGACTGCCCAGGTTCCGCGGGGAGACGGAACCTCAGGTAGCTGAGGATTGGCTGGAGGTGGTTGTATGAGTTTTCAGGTTAGTGGTGACACCATCTGACCTCATGGTGATCCTCGCAGCAAGCCTCCTACACGCGGCAGCAGGCAGATGGTGGATCTTGATGCTCCAGGTGCACGACGAGGCATCTCCTCTCTGGACGGACTTCGAGATCCTCTTCCGCTCGGATTTCGTCCTAGCCACCCTCTGTGTGGTGCGCATCCAGGAGCTTCTACAGTTGTGGTAGGGCAGCATGACGGTCGCCCAGTACTCGGCGAGATTTACCGATCTCTCGTGCTATTCTACGAACATGGTACGAGACCCATTCTTCCAGGCCCGGACCTTCGAGCAGGGACTGAGGCATGAGATCAGGGCATCGATGATCTCCCTTAGCATTCCGACACAGGCACGAGTACTGGAGCGAGCCTTTCTCATTGAGAGCTTTCTTGCTGAGCCTTCGCCAGCAGCGAGACCTAACGCAGGGTGGCATGTAGCAGAGTCGTCTGCAGCTGGCAGTCGACAGATGTCGCAGGGGTCCAGGAGGACTGGACCATCAAGAAGACGACCTCAGGACACTGGCTCAGAGGTGCGGGGCACACGGCGCAGATCCAGCCTTCTGAGGAGCAGACAATGATATGCATGTGGCGGGCAAGGCCACATGGCTCGTGACTGTCCGACCCGTCATGCAGAGGAGCAGCAGATGATTGAGCGGCCACCCAGGCAGAGGCAGAGGGTCGACTGTGGCAGTCCTCCAAGAGCAGGCGGATGAGGAAGGGGAGATGTCCGAGCAGTAGGTGGTGGGCGACGCTTTGAGGCTTTACCACCACCACCGCCAGGAGGTCCACCCCGACCACAGGGAGCTGGCGGGCAGAGACAAGCTCAGCTTCAGGCAGCATAGGCCTACGACCACAGCACGCCAGAGATGATTCGAGGTACTATATGTGTCTACTCCACCCTTGATGCAATTATTATAGACACAAGAGCGAGCCATTCATTTATTTCCATTTCCCTTGTTCGGAGATTGGATATTCTGACAGAGCTGTTGGCTCGATCCTTACGGCTAGAGACTCCTACGGGAGCAGACTCAACGATTACGGACTGGTTCTGGCAGTGTGAGATTACTCTAGGAGGTGAGAGCTTCGTCTGGGATCTTCTTGTAGCGGCGTCGAGGCCTTACAACTTCATCTTGGGCATGGATTGGTTATCTAAATTCCATGCTCAGATTGACTGTATTAGGTGCAAGGTGCGGTGTGTATGCACCGATGGGAGCAGGTTTACCTTCACTGGTGAAAAGGGAGCCTTTGCAGCGCAGGATGGACTCACGCAGAGGAGAGGACATCCCATCACTCATCAGTTGGCTAGCCTCATCCTAGGAGTAGTTGACGTGCAGAGTCCTAGTTTTCCTGTAGTGGTGGATCAATATGCAGACGTTTTCCCTGACGACGTTTAAGGACTACCTCCTCACAGAGAGGTAGACTTTTATATTGACTTTTACCCCAGGACAGTCCCGATATCCACTCTAGCATATTGGATGGCTCCCGCTGAGCTTTGAGAGCTACAGGTACAGCTAGAGGACTTGCAGGGAAAGGGATTCATCTGATCCAGTGTTTCACCCTGGGCTTCCCCGATATTGTTCTCCAAGAAGGCAGACGGGAGCTTGCGACTATGTGTCAACTATCGTTGCCTGAACCAGGTGACCGTGAGGAACAAGTATCCGCTACTGAGGATTGACGACCTATTCGATCAGCTCAAGGGAGCACGGTGGTTCTCGAAGATAGACCTCAGGTCAGGCTATCATCAGCTCAGAGTTCAGGATGAGGACGTGTAGAAGACATCCTTCAGATGTCGGTATGGCCACTATGAGTTCTTGGTTATTCCTTTCAGTGTAAACAATGCTCCAACTGTGTTCATGAGTCTCATGAAAAAGATATTTCAACCATACCACGATCGATTTTTCGTGGTCTTCATCGACAACATTTTGATATACTTGACCACTTAGGAGGAGCACGCCAACCACTTTCGGTTTGTACTGGACACACTCCGAGAGAACCAGCTTTATGGTAAGCTCTCAAAGTGTCAGTTCTGGTTACGTGAGGTCCACTTCTTGGGACACGTCATCTCTGAGGTGGGAGTTGCGGTGGATCCTACGAAGATAGAGGTAGTGCTAGCTTGGGAGCCACCCGGGAGTGTGACGGAGGTGTGGAATTTATTGGGGCTAGCTGGGTACTACTGGAGATTTGTGCCCGACTTTTCCAGAGTTGCGGTACCACTCTCAGCATTAACGAAGAAGGGGAAACCCTTTGTGTGGTCAGAAATATGTCAGCAGAGCTTCCAAGAGCTGAGATAGAGATTGACCAGCGCACCTATCTTGAGGCTACCGGAGGAGGGAGTAGGGTACGTAGTCTACTGCGATGCATCAGGAACCAGACTCGGATGTGTCCTGATGCAGGAGCGGGCCGTGATCGCCTACGGATCACATCAGTTGAGGTAGCATGAGCAGAACTACGCTACCCATGACCTGGAGTTAGCAGCATTGGTCTTCGCACTGAAGATGTGGCGACACTATCTGATGGGCAAGCGCTTTATAGTCTACTCTAACCACCAGAGTCTCAGATACATCTTCTCACAGAAGGACCTGAATCTGAGACAGCGGTGATGGATCGAGTTCCTCCAAGACTATGACTATGAGATAGTCTATACTCCTGTAAAGGGGAACATAGTAGCCGATGCTCTTAGCAGGAGGACGGGCATTCAGCTACTCAGGGAGGCGACAGAGCAACTAGCCACTTTGCAGATATCCTTCATGGATAGAGATGGAGTAGCCTTTCTTCAGTCACTCATAGTCACTCCTCCACTACTACAGTAGGTCAGAGAGGCACAGCGTGAGTATGCTGACTGTGAGACGCGGTGTGCGCAGATATCCTCAGGACAGGCACCTGATGGATTCTCTATAGGAGGAGAGCACGACGTCCTTTTCAGAGGACGTACCATGGTACCATTTTCTTTACAGGAGGAGGTGTTGAGAGAGTTTCACACTTCCCCTTTAGCGGTACATCCAGGAGTGGCGAAGATGTACCAGGATATCAGATGACAGCACTGGTGGCCGGGTATGAAGAAGGTTGTGGTAGAGTTCGTTTCTCGATGCCTCACCTTCCAGTAGGTGAAGGTAGAGCACCAGGTACCAGCAGGCTTGGTACAGCCCTTGGAGGTCCCGGAGTGGAAGTGGGATGGGATATCTATGGATTTAGTGACTGGACTTTCACGCACTTCTAGAGGTCACGACTCCATTTGGGTGATTGTCGACTGACTCACCAAGTCGGCCCACTTCTTACCCATCAGAGAGCAGGGCCCAGTAGAGAGATTGGGACGTCTCTACGTTCAGGAGATTGTACTGCTTCAGGGTGTGCCATCATCTATCGTCTCCGATCGAGATTCTCGGTTTACTTCCCAGCTTTGGAAGGGGTTGCAGGGGCATTCGGGACGCAGCTACGTCTGAGCACCGCTTTTCACCCTCAGACGGATGGTCAGACGGAGAGGACCATTCAGACTCTCGAGGACATGCTCCATGCATGTGTCCTCGACTTTGGTCGCAGCTGGGAGGACCATTTATCCTTGGTGGAGTTCGCATACAACAACAGCTACCACTCCACCATCGGGATGGCACCATACGAGGCGTTGTATGGCCGACCTTGAAGATCACCTCTGTGCTGGATAGCCCCTAGGGAGTCAGCATTTGTGGGACCAGATATGGTCCAGGCCACGACAGAGAAGGTCCAGGTCATCCAAGAGCGGATGAGGACAGCTCAGAGCCGACAGAAGTCTTATGCTGACAGGAGGCGGAGGCCACTAGAGTTCGAGGATGGAAACCACGTTTTCTTGCAGGTCTCACCTCGACGTGGATTACGGAGATTTGGCCAAGGCGGCAAGCTATCTCCATGCTTCATCGAACCATTCCAGTTCCTCAGTAGGGTAGGTGAGGTGGATTACCGCCTAGCTCTACCACCTCAGTTGCACCGGGTGCATGACGTCTTCCACGTATCTGAGCTGAGGAGATACGTGCACGACCCAATGCATATCATCGACCATGGGTAGCTGGACATTGATGATGGGGCGACTTTTGCGGAGGTCCTGGTGGAGATCGAGGATCAATAGGATCGGGTCCTACGTAGATGGTTGATACCTCTAGTGCGCATCAGATGGTAGCACGGGAACCTCCAGGAGAGAACTTGGGAGCGGGAGGCTTAGATGCGTGCACAGTACCCACATTTGTTCCCCTAGTTTATGATTTATCTTTACGGGGACGTAAAGCTCTGAGGTGAGAGTAATGTAAAGACCCGTAAAATTCAAGGAAATTTTTTTTCTTAATTTTTTTTTGGGATTTTACAAGAACGTAGTTTCTGACGGCACCTGATTTCGAGGCCCGGTGTGCTCGGAATCAATTTCCGAAGTTTAGCTCAGGTACGTTCAGTAAACGAACGAGCGGGTTTTCCTAACTTTTGAACCGGTGCTCGGAATCAAAATCTGAGGGCACTGATGGAACTGCAGCACCAGTAATTGCTTAAGGACACATTTTCCGGAGTTGCGTTTTCTCGGGTGAGGTTGTTATTTAATTGGGTTAACTAAAGAATAAAAATAAAATTTGTGCAACCAATTTTATTTTAATTTAAGGTAGCTTAAACCTATGCTTGGAGGTTGGGGTGGGACCCACTAGTTCCTAACTACCCTAGTAAGGATATTAGTGAAGTGGGGCCCATGCGAGCCCCACCCCTTTATTTCCTTTTTACCTCCCACGTGCATTTAATATGGTAACTCACCCGCACCCCCTCTTAAATGCCAAGTCAACTCTTGCGTTTAATTGGATTATTAAATGCCTCATTAATTGGTCAACACTCGATAATTAAATCATGATTTGATTTTAAATTTCAAAAATAGTTGGCATGAGAAATAAAATATGGCAAAGCCTTATTTTATTATGTTGTTTTGTTGTGCGAGAAGGATTTGAAGAGGAGAGCTCAAGTCTTGGAATCCTCATCTTCCTCCTTGAAGAACGTGAAGAACGCACCGTCACTGAAAAATAATGCCAGCCTCCGACAAAGATGCCAAATCCTCGGAGATCGATGATGCGACGCCATGTACTGCGACGCCAATGATTCTCTTCTCCAAGACGTCGACGACGCTTACGGAACCTTCTTCCGCGATGATTATTTCCTGCGTCGAACCTTCGTTCAACAACGCCTTGAGTTAGGGGGTTTGGTTTAATTTAATTTTTGTGGATTATATCCTCGACCTTTGATTAAATTGTTGAAAGTTATTTGAACCACTAACGCGGTGGGTGCGGACCAACGAACAAGTCCGAACCCACCAATTCTTTGTTCTTGATGCGCGGAACGTTGGTCGACGATGAAACGGGACCGTTGAGCGATTGGAGGCCGTCACAGTAATCTACGAGTCCCGAGACGACCCCAGGTGCAGACGGGAGCAAGAACGGACCACCAGAGTTACTCCGGTGGACCGCGGACTACACCGGCGACACGGTTCGCCGGCGGCCGGAGGTAGCGGCCAGCCCCCGGAGGCGGCGGCGTCCCGATGCGCCGCCAGGAGGGATCACCGCGGCTTCATCCGCGGCGGCAGGCGGCCGTTCCCGCTGCCGCGCGGGACTCGGGGGAGACGCGGCGCCCAGTGTCGCGTCCGTTGGCAGAAGGGAGCGACTCCCATGTGGGGTCGTGGCTTCAATCAAGGGGGCAGCCGCCCCCTTTGTGCGTCCAATCGTCCAGCGCTGAGCCGACCCCGCTCTGCCGGTGCCGAGCTGACCCCGCTCGGCCAGCGTCGAGCCGCCCCGGGCCGAGCCGGGCCTCGCCGGCTGGGCCGGGCCACGCCCACCAGGACGGGCCGCGCCCTAATGGGCTGGAACCGGACCTGATTTGGGTCAACCCGATTTGGGCCGACCCAGGGGGTCTTGGACCGGGTCGGTACGGGCCCAAAACCCACTATTTCCGGACAGTTCCATTCAAACACCCGTATCTTGGGCTACGGACCTCTGATCGAAGAACTGTCAGTTGCGATGCGATCCTTGGATCGAGACGGTCGTTTCGGTATATTACACTCAAGGTTTAATAGAACTTTGGGTACGTCCGGGTTGGTTCGAACACGAAACCAACCGGGGCCTCGGAGCGGAAACGCTTATAACTTGAGCTCCGGACGTCCGATTGACGTGTCGTCGACTTTGTTGGATTCCTCTTAGTGAGAAGGACCTTTTGGCTTACTCTTCTCAAGGTTTGGACACAGTTGGAGTACGTTCGGGTTGGTTTTGACTTAAAAACCAACCGGGCCCCTAGAACGAAAAGGTCAATAACTCTCTGACCGGGCGTCCGATTGACGCGTCGTCTGTCACGTTGAGTTCCTCTTGTCGAGATGGAACTTTGAGATACATCAACTCTGGACTACATGTCGGTTGATGTATCAACCCCCTGGCTTGTGGAGGGGACCCTCTCGGAATCGAGCAAGTTGTGTGCAGGAACCCTAGAGCTGGCTGTGACTGCGATGAAGACCGTACTGAAATCCTCTGTGGGTTCGACGGCGATGAAGACTGCACTGAAATCCTATGTGGGTTCGGCAGTGATGAATACCGTACTGAAATCCTCCGTGGGTTCGACGGTGATGAAGACTGCACTGAAATCCTATGTGGGTTCGGCAGTGATGAAGACCGTACTGAAATCCTCCGTGGGTTTGACGGTGATGAAGACTGCATTGAAATCCTATGTGGGTTCGGCAGTGATAAAGATCGTACTGAAATCCTCTGTGGGTTCGATGGTGATGGAGACTGCACTGAAATCCTCCATGGGTTCGGCAGCGATGAAGACCGCACTGAAATCCTTCGTGGGTTCGACGGCGATGACTCTTTTCTTACTATCCTACGTGGGTCTGGCAGAGTAGCTAGTTTGTATCCTATGTGGGTCCGACAGCTTAGCTGGTTTAGTATTCTACATGGGTCCCAGCTTAGATGAATCAGTGGCTACATCTGATCATCTCTATCACTTTATGAAGAAGTATACCTGTGTGAGCTGAGTCTTGACTTTCAATCATTATCTTCGATATGATTGACTTGCTTTCCTATGTAGATTGTGTTGTGCTTTCTTGTGTGGATTGGGTTGTACTATCCTGTGTGGATGTGATCGAACTTGGGATCGGGTGTTGGAGCCGAACTGGAATTGATGACTTAGGTATATGTATGGGAATATACCTAAGTAGTGTTGGTTGTTACTTCGTGATTGTATCTTTCTTTTGTGGATTATTTTTTGTGGATTCTGGGAGGCCTTAGAGGGTCTCGGGGTCCCTACTGAGTAGCGTATACTCACCCCTACACGGGCTATGCCCGCACTACGTTGTGTTGGATACAGATGACGGACATCACTGATCGTGGTAGAGGTTAGTGGAGCAGTCGGTACCTGGAGGTGGACCACTAGGTGGGACGTACATGGAGCGGACAGCTGGACCCGAGGAGCTGAGGTGGTTATCTGTACCCACCCTTCAGGTGGGACTTCCAGTGGAAGGTTCGACGTTGCTTCTTTACTTTCAGTTTCTATACTTTCTTTCCAGTTGTACTTTACTTTCAGTTTGAGTTTGTATTTTGGCCCATTTACTTTCCGCACTTACTTTTGTACCCAGTTTTACTTAGTGTTTACTTTTGTTGGCTTATTCTGTGGTGTTTGTTTACTTTATAAAGGCAATTTCTTCCCCTTTTTGTCAGGATTTATGCCTTGGTGTTAGTCATCAGCCCCTAGCCTATGGTAGGTGGGCTTGGGGTAGTCACGGCACGGGCCCCGAGGACGGGTCGTGACATGTACATTGCGTACATGATTAATCTCAAGTTCAAGGACTATCCTAGTGCACTTCTGATTGCATTGTCTCTCGATAAGTTGGAGTATGTGGTGCAACTGTATACTTCATGTGAAGATCTGTTGTAGAAGAAGCAATTCAGCTACATCCTTTCTCAACATGGTATTTCATTTGAGCTTGTGGATGAGATAATTCCAGATGAAGGAGACAGGGAAGTCTTGTAGGAGATTATCAACAACTACGAACTAATTGAGGGCTATCTCACTCTTGCTCAAGATCTAGAGGTCTTGGAGCCCAGATCACCTGAGGATATCTACAAGGCATAGTTCTCGGATCGACGAACCATCGATGTTCCAATTGCTTATTCTACAAAACAAAACTTGGCAGCTACATTTGCGAATGCTTTTGGAAATTCTGGGTTTGGCCTGGATACGTTGATGGCAGTGCCGTCAGAGGCCCAGAGCTGGCTCTACAAGAACAAGGACCATGATAAAACCAGCACAGTAGCAAGTCTGGGAATGATCTTCTTATGGGATTTTGATGCCGGACATGCTGAGATCAATAGATTTTTATACAGTCCTGACAACCATGTCGTTGTAGGAGCATTGATCGGAGCAGGGGTGGCCAGTTTCAATATCAAGGACAATTGTGATCCTGCATTAGCATGTTTAAGTGAGTGTTTGAGAATTAAAGACACGGCGACTATCACTGGTGCGATAATGAGCATGGTACTTGCACATGCAGGTTCTCAGAATCTATAGATATGCAGGGATTTAGCTCCAATACTACTAGGCCCAAGGTCCCCAGTCGATATAATTGCCTCCACCTCGATCACACTTGGCTTGGTGTTCGTGGGTTCTTGCTTTGACCTGGATGTGGAAACAATTACACATGCAATAATGGAGCTAGAGGAGTATGAATTCTATGACCCACTCATCTGGCTCGTGCCCATTGGGGTTGGTCTTCTATATCTTGGAAAGCAGGAATGTTTGGAGGCCACAGCTAAGGTTTCTAAAACATTCAATGCGAAAATTGCAAAGTATTGTGGCATTACCCTGCTTTCCTGTGCGTATGCTGGTACGGGAAATGTTCTCACAGTCCAAACCCTTTTGGGTGAATGTGGACCGCCTCTCGATAATGGTGAAACTCACCATGGTCCGGCTGTACTAGGAATCGCAATGGTAGCAATGGCTGAAGAACTTGGCATTGAGATGGCGATTCGCTTACTGGGGCATCTTTTGCAGTATGGTGAACTTAACATTCGTAGGGCCATTCCATTGGCTCTTGGTATGATTTACATTTCAAATCTGAAGGTTAGTGTCATGGACACCTTGGGCAGATTAAGCCATGATGCATACACTGAAGTGGCAATGGCTGGTGTAATCTCTTTGGGCTTGATTGGGGCTGGCACCAATAATGCCCGAATAGCTACAATAATGTGGAATCTGTAAAACTTTTACTACAAAGAATCTAACCTCTTGTTCTGTGTCCGAATTGACCAAGGCTTTGTGCACATGGGGAAGGTATTACTAACACTTATGCCCTATCATTGTGATCGGTTCTTATTATCACCTAAAGCACTCGCGGGGATAGTTGTGGTGCTGCATAGATATGAAGCGCATTGTGTGTGGGATGTATCATTACTTTATTTATTTCCTTTCCCTGGAAATTCAGCCAAGAATGTTATTGACTGTGGATGAGACCCTGAGGCCTATGCCTGTGTCGGTTCATGTCGGGAAGGCGGTTGATGTTGTGGGTTTGGCGGGCAAGCCCAAGACCATCACTGGTTTCCAGAGTCACTTGACTCTCGTGCTATTGGCTGCTGGAGAGAGGGCGGAGCTAGAAAATGAGAAGTACATTCTTCTGTCACATGTTTTAGAGGATTTTTTTGTCTTGAAGGAGAACCCAGAGTACAGAGATGATGAGGAGTATTGCTGATCATCCATGTTCAAATCCATGAAACTCAACGTAGTGAATATGTTCAATGAATATGCTAGAGGGATGGACCATTGTTTAGTGAAAAATATATGACCCCTTTGATATCTATTTTGTTTCAAATATATACTCACCACACTGGGGGCAATAATTTTTTAATGATCTCTATGCATCTACTTGAAGTCCTGTGTGGGATAACCGCAAACCCAAATTTTGGTATACATAACAATTTGGGAGTTTCTTTCATCGATAATATGGTATATAAAAATTATTATAAATAATTTTTTATCACTCAAAAAGGTTCCATGCCATTCATTTCTTATATATATTGGTTTTATAACTATACCATATTCCCCTATGGACAAATACATAATGGATGATGCTATGAAAAAATTTAATAAAAAACAAAGAAAATTAAGGGGGAAAAGGATCAAAACACAACATATATGACAAGATCTTAAGGTTCGACTTTCAAGAATTCTTGAGTGAGTTTTGAAAATTCAATTACAAGGGATAATATCAGGTTTAGTGGGATAAATTAGGGAAAATTGAACAAGTTTATGAAAACATCATATACCGTACAAATGTGAGTATATTAAAAAAGAATGATCATCACCACCCATACATGTGAGAGTTTACAAAATCAGTTTTTAATAAATGATTAAATTTTTCAGAATATACCCTTTTTAGAAATTTATGATACCGTTGCTATCATAATCACCTATGTTCACTTTTACATGTTAAAACCACCAGGTTATAATTTTGAGAAGGTGAATGTTTGAATGTGTTGCTCATCATCCATCAATGAATCCATGAAAGTCGGTTTAGTGAATCTATTCAATGAATATGCTAGAAGGATAAACCATCGTTTACAGAAAAATAAATGTGACCGTTTTGATACATACTTTGTTTCAAACACATTTTATCACGACACGACCAAACGGGGCTCGAGCCGTGACTACCCCAAGCATATCTTCATAGGTCAGGGGGTGGCGACCAGCGCCAAAAGACATAACTAATATGAAAGGTCTTTTCCTAATGTACCTATACATACACACACTCGACTATCTCCATGCAGAAGTGCAGAGGAACAAAAATAAGATGCAACATCTAGAGAATAAATCATGAATGTAAAGCCTCTAAGCAGTACAAGAGTACGACAATGTAAATTGAAAAGTAAAAAAGGGAAAAATACATGTCCAACAAAAAAGATGACTCAATATGAAAAAACTGGAAAAGTAAAGTGTTGAGATAGCCTAGGTTCAAATCTCTAAGATCTGACCACCGTACATGGTCCAATGTACCGGAGTATCCCTACGCTTCTTTGTATTCGCCGCTGACCTGTTCGTCATTTGCGTAAGACACGACACATGCAAGAAAAACTCATGTAGGGGTGAGTATATACATACCAAGTAGGACGTTCTGAAAGCGGAAGATAGACTAGTAAGAGACACGATATGAAGAAAAATTTCAACCCAAAGCAAGAGAGTACCAAAATCCAACAACATGGATACAAATATATATATTCTAAACAATAAAAGCTCAAACGAGTGAGAAAGATGATCTCCATCTCACAACCCATCTCGGGAAAAGAGTGTCATCAGTTCCAGAAGGTTCATCAACGATGTTCATCATCTCACGTGTCTATCCATAGAATTAACTGTGTGGAGGGCCAACACCTCACCACTGTGTCGCACTGTCGAGGGGGTATAATCTCCAAACAGGGGACTCACGCCCTAGTGTGTCAAGGGGGTTCCACTCAGTGTAAAGAGGACCCGCCTCCACTACAAAACATGTCTTTAACACTGTTGGCCTTTATTAGTGTTTTTTTAGCACTGATAAAAGTTACACTTTATCAACGCTTTATTTTTAGCGCTGGTAAAGGGTCATTTTATCAGCACTTTATTTTTAGCGATGATAAACGATACCCTTTATCGCCACTTTATTTTTAGGCTCCATAAAGGGATCATTTATTAGTGCTTTTCTAGCACTGATAACTTTTCGGAAAAATGAAATAATTAAATACATAAAAAATAAAAATGAGTATTAAAAAATATATTAAAAATATATTAATTAAATAATTATTGATAAAAATGAATAAACTAATTATACTATATATAAATTATAAATACGAATAAATAGTATATATTAAATATAAAGATATATCTAAAATGAAAATTAAACAAATAAAAATTAAAAATAAATAAATTAAGAAAAATATTAAACATTTTATTAATTAAATAATTATTGATAATGTTAATAAATTGTATGTATTAAATATATAGATATATATGAATGTATATAAATATGATTTATTTAATACAAAATATCTATGTTTTCATTTAATAGTAATATATTTAGTGAATAATGATTTGTAATTAAAAATTAATATGAATTAAAAATATTAACTAATTGCATCGAGTAATGGTCATAATTGAATGTCGTTTGATTTTCCAATTTAATATAGATCAAATGTGTGTTATATTGATTTCGCATACATATATGTAATTAATTCATTTTTATATACAACACACACACAAAAATATTTACACAATTAATGAAATACTATACAGAAACATATATAATATTTATTTAATTTATTCAAAATAGTATTCATTTTATAATTTCATTATAACAAGACACATTTAATGTATTATGTTTTGAATTGGTAAATTTTATTTATTTATTTTTAATATTATTAAATTTGGGTATTATTTATTCATTTTTAATATGTTTTATTTATTATTTATTTTATTTTTTTTGGGAATTTAATCAATGTCTATTATTTATTATATATATATATATATATTTATTTATTTATTTACTATGTTTTAATATTTACAATATGCATTCATATTTATTTTAATATATAACCATATTTTTTTAATAATTTATCTTAAATTAATAAAACTTATCCATTTTTTCAATATTGTCAAAGTGTACTCGTTTTTAATTATTCAATCACACATTTTTAACATGAATTCACTTAATATTAAATATTCATTACTAATGTTAAAAAATTGTAATTTTTTTATAAATGTATATTTACTATATTCATACATTTATAATTATAAATAAACAAATATTATTTTTCAAAAAAAGTATTTATATAATTATAAATAATTATAAAATTACAATAAATTTATTTAAATAATGAATATATTTACTATAATTATATTTTTATATATTTATTATATATATAAATAAATATATATAAAAATATATATAATGATATAAATATTATTTTTTTTGAAAATTATTTATATAATTATAAATAAATAATTATATATTTAAACAATTATAAAATTGTAATAAATATATTTAAATAAAGGATATCTTTACTATATATATATATTAAATATATATATATATATAATTATATAAATATATTTAATTATTTATTACAATTATAATTATAAATTCTTTTTCAGCGCTAATTAATAAGCGCAGATAAAAGTGTTCTGATCTATTTTATGAACCTTAACATCATGAACCAGTTCACAATATTCGAAGCTCTCCACAGAAGCTACCTGCTGCCGATGCTCCTCATTGTTGAATCCAAGATTGAATCCAGGCTAGAATCAAGGCTCCAACTATTCCAAGGCTCGAATCCAAGGCTCAAACGATTCAAGGGTCGAACAAAAGCAAGACTCGAATGAAATCCAGGTTTCTTGATATCCCTCCTTTCCCTCGGTTATCCAGTAAACCTTCACAACCCACATTTGTGTATCCCAACAACCCCAGTTGCACTATCTTATAATAAAACAACTCAAAATTCACTGTTTTTAGATATATTGAAGTATCGACTTCCCTGATATCATGTGACTCTCCTTGAGACAACATTGGTACTATGCGACTTGAAATATATCAAAACCAATATTGGTTCATGTTGTTGTGAGGTATAATAGGCTCTCAATACTTATATTCCATGACATCTACCTCTTTGCAATCATTAATTTTAGAAAAATTCATCCATATAACGGTTGATATTATCATTGGTTTGGAATATTCTATTGTAAATCACTTGATAACCGCTTTTTCATAATTTGATCGAGAAATTAATGTGTTATGATTTCTTTGATTCACCTATAAACCAAGGAAAATGTTTAACTCACCAATCATGGACATCTCGATATTGTACCTCATATGATTCACACAAAAAATTACATTGTGCTTTGTCCAATCCTCAAATATTATGTCTTCGACATATATAAGTACCAACATCCTTTAATTATTCTCCTTCTTGATGTAGAGGCTATGATCAAATCTACTTTGCTAAAAACAAAGCTTTCTTAGGTATTGATCCAACATTAAATATTGGGTCCTCAGTAATTTCTTTATCTTATACAAATAATTCTTTAACTGGCACACCTTTCTCTTAGTTTCATCTATAATAAACTCATTCGATTTCTCAATGTATACACCTATAATAACTCCATTTAGAAACATATATTTGACATCCATTTGGTATACTTTTAACTACATTTGCACTTAATTAGCCAAGAAAATTCAAATAGTTTCCAGCTGGGTTTTGGGAGTAAATTTATCATAAATATAAATGCCTCTGATATAGAAATTCCCCTTTCACACTATCCATTCTTTATTTTGATCCACTTTTCCATAGTCAATGAGTAAATTACAGAACACCTACTTGGTTTTGATAACATTTATATTTTCCGACCTTCGAACAATTTCTCATGCGCTACTACAAATCGAACCTTTAAGAGTGCAAGTAAAAGGGATTTATTATCGTTTTGTATACCACCCTCAATAACTCCATTGAGGAACATAGATCTGACATCCATTTTGTATACTTTTAACTACTTTTTCACTGAATTAGACAATAAAATTCAAATAGTTTCCAACCGGGTTATGGGAGTAAATTTATCATAAATATAAATGCCTTTGATCTGGGAATTCCCCTTGCACACTATCCATTCTTTATTTTGAGCCACTTTTCCATAGTCAATGAGTTTATTACAGAAAACTCACTTGGATTTGATAACATTTCTGTTTTCCATCCTTGGAACAATTTCCCAGGCACTACTACAAATCGGGCCTTTAAGAGTGCTAGTAAAATGGATTTATCAGCGCTATAGAAGTGATGATAATGTAAGTGATGTTAAAGGGTTAGCTTTAACAACGCTCATAAAAATAACTAATAAATTCAACCTTTAACAATGCTAAAAAACATTGATAAAGGGGGCCTTTATCAGTGCTTTTTAGTGATGTTAAAGGCCACCTTTATTATCATTTTTAGCATTGTTAAAGAATCCTTTTAACAACGCTAAAAAAAGCGCTGATAAAGGCCCTGATGATAAAGAAGATAATTTTTTTGTCCACACCCCCCATTTATCAACCCCCTATCAACACTTTAGATAATCCCACCCTCCCATGTGCGCTCTTTCCCCCAACGAGTTTCAAACTTGAGACAACCATCTTATACACCGACACCTTTTCCACTCCCCTATACTGTTCTGTTTTACATTTTATGATATATCTATATAATTATATATATTTCGTAACATTTTTTATCCATATGTTAATATATATATGTTTATAAATATGTTTATTTATATATATATGTATATTTAAACACATATATAATATTTTGTGTGTGTGTGTGTTTATAAATGCATACAAGCATACATATATCATATATATATATATGCGCATATATAAATATAATTATACATGTTTATATTTATTTACATATATTATATATTAATATTTATATACATATATTAGAATATATAGATAAATATATACTTGTTTGTCAATACACACACACAAATATATATATATATATAAACATTATATATATAAATATTAATTGTATAGGTATATAAATATTCATAAATTTTTATTTTAAATAAAATGGATATTAGATTTTATTTAGATAAGTTTTATATATTGAGAAATATATTTTATATGTAAATATTTTTAATTAATTATTTATAAAATTAAATTTTTATGTGTGAATATATAAAAAATATCTATATATTGTTATATATTTGATTATAAATAGCAGTACATTGTGAAAAATGATAAAATTTCAAATCCATAATATCAATATGAATGTAATCCCTACAAATAAATTCATTCCTCACTAAAAAAGGGCAAAAATACCCCTATAAACGAGGCTAAAAATCCATCGAATGTTAAAAAAATTGGGTACCATGGCTAAAAACTCAGTTTTGGAGGTCTTATGATCCTTTTTTGGCCTCTAAAAAATAGTTATCGGGGTCCCCCAAGGTCAACATGGTGTATATATTAATGCAAGTTTCTATTTGATATGTGGTAGATCCCAAATGGACACTCGAATCAAAATTTATGTTCGTTTGAAGATCGAGTTACGTTTTTAACTTATTTTAGATCTTTTATTATATTTTTGATTTATTATCTTCAAATTGCTATTAAATGACTATTACTCAATAATAATTAGAAAATTATTAATTAATTAATTTTTAATTATTTTATAATCCATTTTCACTAAATATCTTATATATTATGCGTAAATGCCTATTTAGCTTTATCTAAAACATATTTAAAAAATATATATTATATTTATATCAATATAAATATATTTATATATTAATGTATTATTTTTATTGATATATATATATATATTTAAATATTCTCTTTATCAGTGATTGTAAAAAAGTGCTGATAAAGACCCTCCTTTATCCACGCTTTTTTACAAGCACTGATAAAGGCCCCATTTATCAGCGCTTTTTTAGAAGCATAGATAAATACCTATTTTTATCATCCTTTTTTTAACTAGTGTTGATAGGGGGACTTTATCAGCACTATTTTACAAGCACTTTTAAAGATACCCTTTAACAATGGTAAAAAAATGTTGTTAAAGACCCTTTTAACAATGCTTTTTTCTAGCACTAACAAAGGGGATTTTTAATAGTGCTTTTAGCAAGTGCTATTAAAACCCTAGCACTGGATAAACCCAATTTTGTAGTAGTGATGTCACATTATTTTTATTCAGATCAAGCTCCTCATTCATATATTTGATCCACTTATCATCCTTGTTAGCCTCTCTAAATGATTTAGGCTTTACTTGGGAAAAAATGAGTTTTTTATAGAGTCTTACTCCTCCAATTTTGCACCAAAACTTTCTAATCACTAAAGAAATTTTATTAATTGATTTCATCCTTTCTTGTATTTCTTGTAGTTGATAATCCTTCTTCATTTTCCCCACCATCAATGTCTTATTTTGAGCCTACCTCAGCCCCATGTGCTCCCCCCTCTGCTGCTTAATTCAATATCAATTCCCTCCAATGTTTGATCATTATTTTAATTATTAACAATCTTCTCATTCTAATTAGTAAAAATATCCATCAATTTTGTCTTGTCATCATAAAAACATTTAAACCCACCCTTTTAAGTCATTATTTAATTTCTTTGTTATATAATACGATCAATTTCTCACTATCAAAAATCAATTTCCTCTTTCAAAAACAATTACCATAAATTTTTACCGACCCAAATCAAAAATGGCTCAGATAGTTTTCTACACCTTTGTAAAAATATAGTCATCTTTGAAATGATAACCCACTCATTAATACTTCTTAAAAATTACTTCATTTATTTCAT
Source organism: Viscum album (assembly GCA_963277665.1). Classification (NCBI taxonomy): domain Eukaryota; kingdom Viridiplantae; phylum Streptophyta; class Magnoliopsida; order Santalales; family Viscaceae; genus Viscum; species Viscum album. The sequence continues at coordinate 403,173,983 of OY728129.1, read as the reverse complement.
CACACGTCTAATAAACACTATATATGTTTTAATTTGATCCTTTTAAAAACATATCATTCTTTAACATTTCCTTTTGGTTCCACCCTTAGGAATATTTGATTATCATCCATGTAATTCTCACAAATGGGAGGCATTTCCCCTTCTATAGAACATAATGAAGTACAACTATCATCCTCATCAGTTTCATCTCCTGAACAGTTATTATTCCAATTTCTTTATTGGGACTCACCCCCATTTATTTTATGTTTCTTCTACTACTCTAAGCAGTATTCATCCTATGGATGACTACTACTTTGAGTATTTCAATAAACATAGGTGAATTTCCACAATATATAGAGGATGAGTTATGTTAGGACCAATAGGGGCCTATATACCCTGAGAGGGGGGGTGAATCAGGGTATGGATATTCTTTTTCAAAGTTCTTCCTACCCCACTGGATCTTGACCTATTTATTACAAGGGTCACTTTGTTTGCTCTTGTGTGTAAACTATGATCACTTATTTAATTCTTTATCTAATGATGATGCTTTGAATGCAATGTAGGGAAGAAAACAGGCAGACACAAAGATTTTTACTTGGTTCACCCTCACTGGGCTACGTCTAAGGAGCATACACCGAAAAGTTGTCGGTCGTACCAAATTCCACTATTCTTCACTAGATGTGGATACAAAGTTCGGGCTAGATCACTTATATGCCCAGGATCACTGACTTTACAAAGTTTAGGGTCAGCTCACTGCTTTCCCAAGGGTCACTCCCTGTTTCTCTCTCTCTGGCTCACTGCCGGTGGAGAGGATCACCTTCTTTCTCTTCCTTTGCTCACTGCTCTTGGAAGGAATCCACTCAGAGTTTATAGACTTATAGGTCTCTTCATTTGCATGAAGGAATGAATCTTCCTCTGTAAGTAGATGCTCTGTTAAAGCCCAATTTTCACCCGTAGATGAATCTCTCTATGCACCGAAGGTATCGGGCAAACTTACAGCTTCCACGCAGCCTGAAAATCAATGCTGGAAATAAACCTTACTTGGTGCGCAAGTCAATCTCGGCATGCAAGTATCGGTGTGCAAGTCACAACGGGCATGAAAGTCCACCTCAGACACTTGCGCAACACAAGCTTCCCCAACTCCAAACTTGCATGACTCTCTTCCTTTTACGCCCAAACTAATATTGGCACGCAACTTCCAACCGACACACAACTTCTCACACTGGCACGCAACTTCACTTGCGCGACCCACACACCACTTGCGTGACCACCACACCTGCGCAACGGGAGCTATGATTTCTCAAAGTGTTGAACTCCGGTTAAGAATGAAAAGGGGTGGTCCAGTATTTATAGGCATTTGGTCACCCCTGCGCGACGGCGCGCAACTCTCCCTTCGGCGCGCAAGTCTTAATGCGCAAGTCTCATCCCCTGCAAGTCACTTGTGCGACCCAATTCCAAACTTGCGCGAACCTCTTTCCTTTTCCATATTTTGATCTTCTGATCTTGAAAAACCACAGGCGCACAAGTTCTCAAACTTCCAAGGCATCGACGCACAAGTATCCTTCATGGCGCGCAAGTCACCTGCGCAAACTCACCAAAACTTGCGCAAACCTTATCCCTTTGCTATATTTTGATGATCTGATCTTGAAAAACATATGGAGTGAATGTTTCCAAGCCTTCATGTACACGGCGCGCAAGTCCCTTTGCCAAAAATCACTTTTCTTCATTTGTCTATTTTCAGGCCCAGAAATTTGGCAAACACTGGAAAACGGCGCCACCTTGTATCTGTTCTTTTGTACCACCTCCAGATCATCCATTCCTTTTGTCGACGTTCTTGAATCAAACATGGATCATTGACCTCAGCTTTTGAACTTGAAATTCCATCATGAAATCCTCTTTGTCAAAAAATTTGTATGTCATTGTTTTGCTTTGTCAACAATCACCACTCAGATGTCCACTTTGTCAACAAACACAATCACCTCAAAAATGCTTCAATGATGCCTTGAGGGATTTTTGACCAACAAGTTCCAAAAAACAAAATGAAACGATAACTGTTAGTAAGATGATATGATGAGGATGAAAATTTTCTATAACTTTCACCTTTGGACGAATTTAGAGGATAACACCTACCATAGTGGAGTAATTATTTTATTAAATTTAATTACCCATTTTCTTAAAATCATATTTAAATTATTTGAAACAATCAAATGTTGGGTTTCCCTTATTATAATTATCTATGAATTTTACCTTTGATAATGAATATCTTATGTGTATTTATTTATTTACTGTAAAAAATGAATATTTTATGAACCCAATATGATGTATATGAATCGAAAATGGATGTACATTAATATTTTGACAAAAGAGTATGGAGATAGAGTTAAATAGTTCATCAAGTTTGAAATAGAGAATGCATACGATCATTCTCAAATCCTCTTTCCATGTTTACATTGTTGTTATTCAAGAAAAATTATTCTAAAATAGTTGGAAGAACATTTTATTTGTCATAAAATAGATCAGAGCTATAAATTTTGTACTAAACATGGAAAAAACTGAATGTGTACACCGATTGGGATGATATTGTGGTTTATGAATCATTTGATATGAATACCTATGTAAATGATGATGGAGATCACATGGAATAAATGACAATGCAAATTGAATATGACCTTCATGATTATCCAAAGTTGTTTGAGAAGTTAAATAGTTGTGCTAAGAGACCATTGTATAATGGTTTTACTAAATATACAACATTTTAAGCTATATTGAAGTTATATAATTTGGAAGATGGCAATGGATGGAGTGACCCCAGCTTCACAGAATTACTTGGTCTCCTGAATGATATAATACCAGAAGAAAATGAACTACCATGTCGAACATATGACTCTAAAATAATGCTATAATCAATGGGAATGATCTCTAAAAAATAAATTCTTGTCCAAATGATTGCATATTTTTTTACAAGAACCATGAATCGCTTATAAAATTCCCTAAGTGTGGTATGGATCAATACAAGAAAAATGAATCAAGTCCTTTGAAATCTGTATGGTACTTTTCTATCATTCTACAGTTTAGAAGACTATATGGATGTCAAGAAACCGTGAGACAATTGACATGGCTTACAGATACAATAATTAAATATGGGAACCTATGCTATCCAACATATTCTCCTCAGTAGAAGAAAATTGATTACGAATATCCTGAATTTTGAAATGGGATGAGAAACTTTCATCTTGCATTAACTATAGATGGAATAAATCCTTTTGGTGTACAAATTAGTACTCACAGTACATAACCCATCATGTTTGTAAATTAAAACTTTCCTCCATGGTTATGCATGAAGCACAAATACATTATGTTGTCTCTTCTTATATCCGGACCAAAGAAACTCGGTAATTATATTGATATCTATTTGGATCCATTTATCGAAGATCTAAAATTGATGTGGGATAAAGGTGTTACAATGTATGATGCTCATAGAAGTGAAGAATTCACATTAAGGTCCATGTTGTAAGAGATGATAAATGAATTCCCCAATTATGGAAATTTATCAGGCTATAACATTAAAGGGATTTTGGGGTGTCCCATTTATGAAAAAAACACATATTTAGTTTGGTTGAAACATTCCTCAAAGAGTAGACATCAATTTTTTTACCATGATGATATAAATACTAATCCTAGATAACAATATTCGATGGGGATATCAGGCAAGGTACAACACCATCTCAAATAATGGGTGATCAACTATTTGATAAAGTAAAAGATACCAGCACTATTTTTGGTAAACCATTTTTGAAAAACCTTATGAAATCAGGTTGGAATAAGAGATCAATTTTCTTTGAATTACCATATTGGAATTGTTTGTATGTCAGAAATTTTCTTGTTTTTATGCATATAGAAAAAAAATGTATTTGATAGTGTTATTGACACCTTACTAAATGTTCCTAAAAACAAAATATGATATCAAGTTTAGGTTGGACATGATTGACATGGGGATAGGGGAAGAGTTGGTACCAGTGAAGGGTAAAGGGTAAAATTTTCTTCCTTCAACAGCTCACACTCTATCCAAAAAGGAAAAATTACAATTTTTTCTTTTCCATAAAAGTGTAAAAGTTATAGAGGGGTATTCATAAAATATAAATAATGTCATGTCACTAAATAATTTGAAGTTAAAAGGAATAAAATCACACGACTATCATGTTTTGATGAAAAGTTTGATGCCTATTTCTTTTTGTTACATTCTGCCTCAAAATGTATAACATACATTAACCAGAACCTGCTTCTTTTTCAAAGTCATGTGCAGTAATGTTATAGACTTGATGAAGTTTCCAATCATGAATAATGAGGTTTCAGTCATATTGTGTGAATTAGATATTCTCTTACCACCATTATTCTTTGATATAATGGTCCACTTAATGATTCAAATGGTTAAAGAGGTTCAACTATGTGGTCCTATCCATTATAGATGGATGTACCCTATCAAATGGTATATAAATTTTTTTAAAGGGTATGTCAAGAATAAAAGTCGAACAAAAGGTTGTATTGAAGAATCATATATTGTTAAAGAAACTATTGAATTCTTTACCAATTACCTATCATATGTTAACAGCATCGGTCTCCCAAAGTCTTGTCACAATGGACACCTTATGGGTGAAGATATTTTCATAAGAGATGTTGTTATAATTACCATGACAGAACGGGAATAAGCGCACCTTTAAATTATATATATATATATATATATATATATATTAGGTTCTTGGGGGTACAATTAAATTTAAACACACACACAGGATATAATGGTAGACCATAACCCCCCAAAGGGATAACCCACCCATAAATCCTTATTTATTCCATAAATGACCCGTAGGCCCAGTAGGAATGAATCCCATTACATGGACCATATGCCCAATGGGAATGAAATCCCATTAACATAATCTAAAATAAATGTTTGAATACTCATGCAGATAATGTATTCTATACATGATGATGTTTCCAATCCATTGGAAGAACAAACTATAACAAAGGAAACCCTTTAGAAAGATGTAAAGGTAATGTTACGATATACTTTCTCTATTTTACCAAATAAATATATAATGAAACGTTGATTAAAATTGCATTATTCCTTGTAGATTTCATTTATTTTATAATATTTATGTCCATATTTCATTCCTTTCTACACCAAAACATCCACATAATTCTTCTCCCTTAAAACCTTTCACCCCTACAGTGTTGCATTTATCACTTTCCTTCAAGTTCCCTCCACTACCTTTGCAAGAAGAGTAATGACATTTCCTATTCTCAACCATAGAGGTAATATTTATTTTTTCACAGTAAAATCATTATAAATATAATTAATGTATTGTTTCATATTTATGTTTAATTTATTTCTTTTTAGTATTACTCAAATAAGAATTGTTTTCTTATACAGACAGATTATTTTGTTAGAGTTGGGGTGGTCAGTTAATATTTCATTCCTTTCTTCACCAAAACTTCCACATAATTATTCTCCCTTAAAAAAATTTCACCCCTACAGTGTTGGAATTTATCACTTTACTTCAAGTTCCCTCCACTTCCCAATCACAAAGGTAATCTTAATGTTTGAATAATAAAATAATTGTTCATATAATTAATGTATTTTTTCATATTTATGTTTAATTTATTTATTGTTAGTATTAGTCACATAAGAATTGTTTTTTTATACAGGTGGATTCTTTTGTTTGGGCCTACAATTGAGATAACTACAACAAGGAAATGTGTCAACAATGCATACAACCTTCATGAAAAGGAGAATTCCTATTACTTATTTAATTAATTTTGTCATCATTTTATCTACTATTTTTAAGTTAATTTCCTTACCATTTTTATCTAATACTTATTTATTTTTTTATAGATCTTTTGGGAAGTTATATTTTGATATCAATTATCTGAAAAAATCCATGAAAGAGATAAAATGTTCCTCTCTACCAATGTTACCACAATTTTCATTACCTTTATTTGTCGAACTACCAACACTGCATATTGAGTTGATTTTACTAAATGAAAAAAAAATCTTTGTTGAAATACATAAGATTAGAGTATGATAATGTTCCTATTATGGTGAATTATTATGATATAATGGGCTTATGATCTTCCTCTTCTCTTCTATATTTCAATAATGAGAAAGGTTTTTCAGCTAAGAACACCTAGTCAATATGAAGTGTTGGAAATTTGAAAAATAAAGGCAATGTAAATAATGGTAACATTGTAATTTAAGATTTTTTTGATAATTTGGGATGTGTAGTAATCATCTGCACCTCAATCTGACACACGATGTGATTGGTATAACTCCAAGTGCTTCTTTTTATTTAAAATTGATATTAATTTTAGTAAAAAAGACAAATGACATACTCAAAACCAAGAAAACATATTCATATTGTTTTGATACTTTAATAAAATGATCCATAAGTCATTTTTTATGTGTATGAATCATACGCATCTTAATCCAATACACGATGTGGATAATATGACTCAAAATGTCTGTTATCAGTCTAAAATTGATATTTTAGTTCAAAAAGTTTCACTCATTGAAAACCAAGAAAACACACTCAAATTTTCTTGATGATTTATGAAAGCGATTCATAATTCATATTTGACGTGTAGGAATTAGTCTCAAATCAAACTGACACACAATGTGACTGATATGAGTCAAATTGCGTGTTTCTAGTTTAAAATGTCATTTTAGTAAAAAAGACAAGTGACATACCCAAAACCAAGAAAATGAATTTGTATTGTTTTGATACTTTAATAAAACAATAAATAAGTCATTTTAGACATTTAGGAATCATAATCACCTCAATCTGATGCATGGTGTGATTGGTATGACTCTAAGTGTGCCTTTTTATTTAAAATTGACATCAATTTTAGTAAAAAGGCAACTAAGCTACTCAAAACTGACCAAAAGCATTCATATTGTTTTAATAATTTATTTAAATGACCCATAATTCATTTTTAATGTATAGGAATCATCCACACCTAAATATGATACATGATGCGCTCGATGTAACTCAATGTGTCCATTATCAGTTTGAAATCAACATTTTATTTCAAAAAGTGTCACTCACTAAAAAAAAGAAAATAGGCTCATATTATCTTGATAATTTAGTAAATAGATTCCTAATTCATTTATGACATGTAGGAGTCAGTCTCACATCAAACCAACACATTATGTGATCGATATGAGTCAAAGTCTGTGTTTCTAGTTTAAAATGACATTTTAGTAAAAAAGAAAAGTTATGTACTCAAAATTAAAAAAACACATTTGTATTGTTTTGATACATTATAAAAATTATCCATAAGTCATTTCATATGTGTAGAAATTATTCCCACCTCAATCTGATGAAAGGTGTGATAGGTATGACTCCAAGTGCATATTTTTATTTAAAATTGACATCAATTTTAGTAAAAAGGGAAACTAACTTACTCAAAATTGAGAAAATGAATTTGGATTGTTTTGATACTTTATAAAAACAATAAATAAGTAATTTTGAATTTTTAGTAATCATCTGCACCTCAATATTACACATGGTGTGATAGGTGTAACTCAAAGTGTCCGTTAACAGTTTAAAAATGGCATTTTAGTTCAAAAAGTGTCACTCACTAAAAAATAAGAAAATGCGCTCATATTTTCTTGATAATTTATTAAATAGATTCATAAATAATTTTTGACATGTATGAATTAGTCTTACATCAAACCGACAAACAATGTGATTGATATGAGTAAATGTACGTTTTTTCCAGTTTAAAATGACATTTTAGTAAAAAAGACAAGTGACATACTAAAAACTGAGAAAATGCATTCATATTATTTTGATACTTTAATAAAATGATCCAAAAATAATTTGAGATGTGTAGGAATCATATTTACCTCAATCCGATGTATGGTGTAACCGGTATGAATCCAAGTGTGTCTTTTTATTTAAAATTGACACCAATTTTAGAAAAAAGGACAACTAACCTACTCAAAAATGAGAAAAAAAATGGATTATTTTTATACTTTAGGAAAATTATCCATAAGTAATTTGTTACATGTATAAATAAATATCACCTCAATCAAAAACATGGTGTGACTGGTATGACTCAAAGTGCCAGTTATCAGTTTAAAAATGACATTTTAGTTCAAAAAGCGTCACTCAATGAAAACCAAGAAAACATGCTCTTATTTTCTTGATAATTTAGGAAATTGATTCATAAATAATTTGTGATGTATAGGAATTAGTCTCTTGTTAAAAAAAATACATTATGTGATTAGTATGAGTCAAAGTGTGTGCTTCCAGTTTAAAATGACATTTTAGTAAAAATGATAGGTGATGTACTCAAAACTAATAAAATATATTCTCATTGTTTCAATACTTTATTAAAATGATTAATAAGTAATTTAGGACATATAGGAATCATCTGAACCTCAATTTGATGCACAGTGTTATGGGTATGACTCCAAATGCATCTTTTTATTTAAAATTGACATTAATTTTAGTATAAAGGACAATTGACCTACTCAAAACTGAGTAAAATCATTCAGATTGTTTTGATAGTGTAGAAAAATGATCCATAAGTCATTTGGGATGTTTAGGAATCATCCTTACCACAATACAACACATAGTGTGACCGATATGACTAAATGTGTCCATTATCAGTTTAAAATCAACATTTTTGTTCAAAAAATGTCACTCACTGAAAACCAAGAAAACACATTCAGATTATCTTGATAATTTAAGAAATTGATTCATAAGTCATTTATGATGTGTAGGAATCGGTTTCACATCAAACTGACACATGATGTGATCAATATGAGTCAAAGTGCATGTTTTTAGTTTAAAATGACGTTTTAGTAAAAAAGACATGTGATGTACTCAAAACCAAGAAAATGTATTTGAATTGTTTTGATACTTTATAAAAATGATCCATAAGTCATTTGAGATGTGTAGGAATTAGCCTCACCTCAATATGATTCATGGTGTGACCAGTATGACTCCAAGTGCATCTTTTCAATATATAAATGTCATTTTAGTTTAAAACGCGCATCACATTTCCAAAACCAAGAAAACAAGGCTAGATTGTTTTCTCATCATTATACATGGTATTACTTAATTAATTTACTTATCATTTTTATATTACACTTATTTTGTTAATTTTACTAGAGATAATTCTTGAAGAAAAACAAGAAATGGTTTGACGTGCAAGAATCAACCACAACTCAATATAATACACAATTTTCTGGGTATGACTCAAAGTTTAGTTTAAAATTAACACTTTTTGATAATTTATTTTTTCATATTATTTCTAACATTAAAATTATTTTCTTTTACAGGTACTTTTTTTTCTCAAGTAGGGGCTAGGATCAAAAGACAAAGGAAAATGATGTTTTTTAATGTATGTAATAATTTTTACTTTTGTAATTGTATAAAAAAATGTTTAAAATGCCTATAATATAGTGTTTTTTCTTGTATCTGGGTTGTAAATTTTATTTCATTTAAATTATGTATTGGTAATTGATTTTGATAATTTTTGGTGTTTTTGGTGATTCGGTATGCTATTACAACACACTGAATTGGTGCAATAGTGTGCTATTATAGCACACTACAACATGCCCCTTTATCGGTGCTTTTAGAAGCACCGATAAAGATCTACTTTATCGATGCTAGATAAAAGCATGGATAAATGTTTTCCTTTATCAATGCTTCTAAAAGTTCTGATAAAGTAACTTTTTATCAACACCTTTTTAGTGATGATAAAAGTCTAGGGCATTTAATCTCACTCTGATAGTCATTGCTTCTCTAGCACTGATAAAGTCCATTTTTAGCCCTATTAAAGGCCTATTTTGTAGTAGTGAACACCCTATCTAATAGGGGGTACAACTCAGTAGATAGAGGATGCACCCTAGTGCCATAGGGGGTACCACTAAATTGATAGAGGACCCACTCCCTAATGTCATAGGGGGGTACCACTCAGTAGAGAGAGGACCAACACCCTAATGCCATAGGGGTACCACTCAGTAGATAGAGAACCCGCTCTCTAACACTATACGAGGGTAACATTTAGTATATAGAAGACTCAATCCCTAATTCTATAGGTGGTACTACTTAGTAGATAGAGGATCCACTCTCTGACTCTATAGGGGGTACCACTCAGAAGATAGAGGACATGCTCCCTAACTTCATAGGGGGGTACCACTTGGTAAACAGAGGACTTGTGCCCTAATTCCAAATGGGGGTACCAATCAGTAGATAGAGGACCCACTTCTTAACGTTATAGGGGGTACTGCTTAGTAGATAGAGGACCTGCTTCCTAATGCTATAGGGGGTACCACTCAGTAGACAGAGCACTCACTCCCAAACACTATAAGGGTACCACTATAATGATCCTACCCGATCATTGCTGTCATCGAGCACCCCCTAAGGAAGCTTCACACTTGGAAATCAGCAAATTATATCTCAAAATACACTATGAAGCCCAAAATCACATTATACATGGTAAAAACACTTAGTATACACTACTCACGGGCCAAAATCTGAGTCCAAATGAAGGAGATATGAGATATAGAAGGTTCCTCAAAAAGGAAGAAGGGATACACGGTGTATAAGGGGACTTACACGATGTGTGATCCTGTATCACTGCTTGGTTGTTTCCCTGTCGGTACATGGATAACTACCCATTTAGCACTACACAACGTGTAAGGGAAATACATGGTGTGCCTTAGCCACCCGAGGTCCTACTCATGCTATTGTCTTTGTCCTTGTAACCTTAGACCATGTTTGTATACTTCAGTTCAAGGTGTGTCCTCCTTCACAGGGTATCGCTTATGTCCTTCAGGTCATGTCCATGTATCCTGGTCATGTATCAGTATACGACATGCATATGACTGTGCCCATGCCCATGTACTCCCAAAGTACATGTTGGGTCACCAACACATGGGCCACATGACATGTGGGGGTCCCACACAACATTTGATACTTTTCTCACCTAAAACCCTAGCTGTTGTAGCTAGGGGCTACATGTTGTGTGTTCTTCGGACTACACGGTGTATAGTTGGGTTTTTCACAGAATCCCAGATCTACTTCTGACATTTCAGATCCATGATTTCCACATTGAATCTCACCTCTAGGATGCCCAAAATTTAAGGGGGATCCTCCGATCATAATTTCCAAAAATTTGGTGCATGGAAAATGGATTTTCATTGATCTGCACAAATCCCACATAAGTCTGCCTCGTACCTTTGTGCTTTCGTCTATCTCTCATTGCCTCACTAGTATTCCAATCCTCAGTGGAATCACACTCATCCCTAAAATAATCCCAAACCATACTATAATCACTGATCCATTCATCACATGTGAATCCATCATGAATTCAGGGGTTTGATCAGGCTTGATCCCTCCTGGAAGTTTCAAATCATGGAAATGTTTCCCAATGGAGAAGAACACAAATAATGGGTGGGGTAAAAGAAAAAAAGGTGTAACAATTGTTGGAAAAGTATTCTTGGACAACATATATTAATTGGGACGTACGGGATGAGAAACATGTCATATGAGAGATTAATCTAATAAACAATTGAAAACTGATACATAGGCGCATGAAAAGGCTTGATTTAACACAAATCAAGAGATATATTCGATCATGCTCAATATATTTAATCAATTGGGTAAGAATTTATGAATTGGAAATTCATACCTCAATTTGGATCATTCATTGATGAAGAATGTGCTCGCCAACAAATAAGAGTATTCGTTTCATTTGCTACACCTCGATTTTTCTAAATATAGAGCCTTGTCATTGTTTGATTTTGATTCTCCAATGAGAGGATGGAAGGAACTACTCTCAATAATCTCAGGGTTATATAGTTAACCCTAATGATCTTTCATATTAAGGAATTTATAGAGGGAATCCAGTTTAGGTCAATTAATAAATTAATTAAATTACTTATTTAATTAACCCAATGAACGTACACCAACAACCAATTTCATATGAATGTCTCACTCCAAAATATCTCAGGTCGCACCTAAGTTAAATATCACATTACAGATTAAAACATGGTATCATATTTCTAATATGAGATTATGTTTAAGATTTATCCCATTTTTTTAAGAACCTATGCATGCAGAATATAAAATATATTTAATATTTTTATAAAAATTAATTTTGGGCACACCGGACCTCAGAATTACACACAATCTCAACATCTGGCTCTAAATATTTTTCTAGATATAATTCAAAGTCTTACAAGGTAAATATAGGGTCTCTAAATCATTCTCTCATTCAATATTTTTTTCTTCGAAAAGTAAAAACTAAACAAAAATCTTGGGATAATGAGCCCACATCTAGCTATCCCGCTCCTAGGACCTCTCTTGTATGCTCTCATGTTTTCGCAACACACAAACCAAGGGAATGGTCTTTCCATGCAGGGTCCTCTCTTAATGATCCTTGATCATGTACTGGGTGATATGGAAAAGTGGATCCATCCTCGATGTCTAGCTCTCCCCAATCAATAACACGTGTGGTTCATGCAAGTATCTCCTCAGCTGTGAAATGTAGAATATTTCATGCACCTAATCCAAATGTGTGGGTATGGTGAGGAAGTAAGAAACCTCACCAACCCTTTGAAATATCTCAAACAACCTGATGAACCTCTGAGATAGATTGCCTCCTTGGATAAATCTCCATAATCTTCATCATAGAGAGACTCTTAGGAAAATGTGGTCTCCTTGACCAAACTCCAAGTTCCTATGATGTCAATCTGTGTAAGATTTCTGTTTTCTCTAAGCTGTTCTCATCCACTCACGGATAAAATGGGCCTTCTTCATTATCTCCCACACAATCTCTGGCTGAACAAGAAATGCCTCACTAATCTCAATACAACATAAGGGTGGACTATATGGTCTCCCATATAGGGCCTCAAAAGGTGTCACGCTGATAGTAAAGTGGTAGATATTATTTTATGCAAAATCTACCAAGAGAAAGTGATCCTCCTAGCTCCAGCCGAAGTCTAACACACAAGCACTTAGAATTTCCTCTAGAACCTGGATAGTGTGCTTGGTCTACCCATATTCTTGGGGGTGAAAGGTTGTACTAATCCTCATCTAGGTCCTGAATGCCTTATACAGGCCTCTCCACAACTATGATGTGAACCACACATCACAGTTGGAGGCAATAGTCAAGATCACCCCATAAAGTTTGAAAATATACCGTACATACAACTACACAAAACTCTCCCCCAAACACTACTCCCTAACAACAAGGAAGTTCATCGACTTCATGAGTTGTTCAACGATCACCCAGATGGTTTCATGGCCTCTTGATGTCCGCAGAAGCCCTATCACAAAGTCTATGAATATACCATCCTATTTCCACTCTGGGATCTCAAGGGACTACACCAGACCTATCAAAACATGGTGTTTATCCTTCACCTGCTGACAAGTAAGGAACTGTGATAAGAACTCATCCACACCTTTCTAGCCCACCAAAACTACTATTGAAGGTATATGTACATCTTTCCCACACTGAGATGTAAAACCAAAGGAGAAGTGTGAAACTATCTCATAAAATCCTCATGCATCATGACTAAGATCATTTTCCTTCCATGGAAAAGGATTATGTTATTCCCTCCTTCAAAAAATCCAGATGGTGAATCTTCTAAGGATATATAGTCATGAAAGACCTCACAGTCGATGTCTCCCATATAGGAATATTTTACATACTGGAGGGTTAAACACCATTAACTGAAGAAAATCAACACCCTGAAGCTTAACCAGGGTCAGCTACAAGGAAGACAACTGCTCAAATGCCTCATACACTAAATGAGCCCAGTACTTCCTATTAAGGGCCTCTGACACCACTTTTCCCTTCATAGAAGTATTGAATATCTCAAAGTTGTAGTCCTTCAAGAACTCCAACTAGTGCCTCTACCTCAAGTTCAGGTCTCTTTATGTGGAGACATAACTGAGGATCTAATGGTCTGATTAAACAATAAATATCTCTCCCAAAATATAGTTTTTACACATCCTTAGAGGTAAGAAAATCATTGATAGCTATAGGTCCTAAGCCACATAATTTTTCTCATGGGGTCTCAACTACCTCAACCTATATGTGATAATTATCTATCTCTACATCAAAATGTATCCAAAACCATCTCCTAAGGAACCACAATACACTATGTACTCCATACCCTCCTCTAATAGTCTCAAAATAGGAGCACTCATTAGCCTCAACCTTAACTCCTCAAAGTCTCTCTATCACTACTCAGTCTAGGTAAACGACTTCCCTTTCAGCATTAGGGTGATAAAAGGGGATGAAATTCTGGAGAACTATTCCAAAAACCTCTGATAGTACCCTGTAAATCCAAGAAAACCCCTCAACTATGACATGCTTTTGGGTGGCTCCCAAGCAGGCACTACATAAATCTTCACTGGGTTCACAGCTAATCCCTGCTCCGAAATGAGATTCCGTAATAAGTGAACCTCAGGAACCCATAACTAGAACTTATAGAGATTACCATAAATCTTGTTGTCCCGAAGAAAAACTAGAACTAACCTCAAGTGCTCTGCATGCTCCTCTTTTGATGCAGAGTATACAAGCATGTTTTCAATAAATAAAACAACAAAATGGCCTAAGTATGTCTAGAAGATCCAGTTCATCAAATCCATAAACATAGTGGGGACACTCATCACACCAAAAGGCATTACCAGGAACTCATAATGTATAAAGTGACATTGGAATGCCAGCTTTGGAATATCAGCCTCACAAACACTCAATTGGTGGTAGCTGGACTTGAGATCAATATTTGAGAACCATATGGCACCTCACAACTGATCAAGGAGGTCATCAATTGTTAGAAATGGGTACTTGTTCTTTATCATGGCCTAGTTAAAGCAATGATAATACACAAAAATCCATAATCTCACATCTTATTTTTTATGAACAATACTAAAGCTTCCCAGGGGGACACACTAGGTCTAATAAAACCCTTCTCTCAAAGGTCCTCAAACTGCAACCAAAACTCTCAAAGCTTGATAGGGGCCATATTATATGCTGTAAAAGATATCAGAGTGATCTTATGATTAAATTTAATAAAAAACTCTATATCTCTCCTTAAAGGTAGTCTCAGAATTTCCTTAGGGAACAAATCCATAAAATACTTGACAACTAAAGGAATCCTGATGCCTGAAGAGACTACTGCAATAAGGGATATTCTCACCAACTAATGGGTGATGCGTTGAAGCCTCCTACTTGAAAAACCCACTCTCCCTTCCATGATACATCTCTCACTCATAAAGGATAATCTCATCTCATTAGTGCAAAGGCATATTAATCATCTGCAGTGACAATTAATTTGGGATCAGACCATGGAAAACCAATCCATACCCAAGATAAAATCACAAGGTTCCATAATGATGACCAAAAGGTCTCACAAGAACCTCTCTCCACTAATATATATCTCACACTTCCGATAGATCAAATATATAGAAGAAGCATTCCCTGTCAGAACCTCAAGATAAAGCTTCTAGGCTAAAGCCTCAATTGGGAGCTCTATATCTCGAATCAGGAGTAAATATATGAATGAATGACTCACACCTATGCCTAATAATACTAAATAAAGAGTAGAATAAACACATATCATACCTATAATCTTCTTGTGTGTTGCTGGGTCATATGCATGCATAGTTGACAGCTGTCTATAGCCCTGACTGCCAAATCCCTGATCCTGATGTGGGATGCCTGATTGTGGTGGAGGAAGGATCCCATAGAACCATCCACCACCCTCAAATTCTCATTCTGTAGCTCCACCTAATCCTATCTCCCCCTCCTTGGGGGCCTTCTTGCCCTCACCTGGGAGATCCCTGATCACAGTACTGCCTCTGTCATGGTGGTACATCCACTATCTGTCTACACTCCTCATCATGTTGGGTCAAAAAATCATGTGAAATGTAACCATGCCCGTCACATGCATAGCCCCACACCTCTACGTACTACCCTGGTACTCTATGTGGTCCATATTCCACTTAACCACATGCTTGTGTCTGGTTATGGAGAGGTCTCTTGTGCCTAGATCCTTCTAACTGGCGCCTGCTAGCTATTGCAGAAAACTCATCCCTATAATGCTCGCTACTTTCTCCATCTTCCTAGAGTTCCTATAAAAGTAATCTATCCAACACCAGTGCCTGATCCAACACCCGATCATAGGTGGGGATGAACAAGTCACCACACTGGCATATATATATCTCTATAGAGACCCTACTCAAACTTTTTTCCCCAAAAGTATCCATCTGAATCATGTTGAGGGGGTACCGTATAAGTTCTATGAACCTTGAAAAAAACTCATCCATTGTCATCCCCCTACTACAACTCTAGAAGATCCTGAATCTTAACCAATCACAAGTAGTAGGGGTATTACTCCTCAAGGAATAGTTGTTGTAAGTCGGTCCATGAGAGTGTCAACTCATCATGCATCTATGTAACTAGACTCTACCAATGCCTAACTACTTCATTGAAAAGGCTAGCTTCTAATGAAATCACTTGATCATTTAGTGTCTAGATAAGAATAAATACATAAGTCACTAACTCTATACAATCCTTCAATGATTGGGGATTTGCCTCATCATGGAACCTCATAAGCCTATGGTTCTAGAACTCACGGAGTGTGCTAAGCTTACATGCTTCCTCATCCTGCTCTGTTGGTATGATCTATTGCTTGATAGGTGGGGGTGCTACTACATGTCCACCTGGAGGAAGAACCACACATGATGGTCCATGAATTGAGGCCTCATCACTCATCGAAATGTCGTCACGATATAGAATTGGTAACCTGGATGAATGACATCATAGAGGCATCCTAGAAACTTAATCGAGATGTACCACAGTAAGATTAGAATATATATATAATGGGGAGCTAACTCAAGAAGGATAACCAAAAGACTCAATCCTATATGATGCATGTGCTATTGATCCACACATCCAATGTCTCATTATGATGAGTCGATAAGAAGGTATTCAAGGTCCTAGTAAATGGATATGTTGGTTTCTACACCAACACTAGGTTCCCTGACCTAAAAAACACACTTGAGACACTTTGACATTGTTTCCTTAAAAACTAAGAAAATCCTCTTAAGGGGACTACTCCAAACACCATCCCAACGATGAACTACTCTGGTGATAATTTATCATGACTCGAACCAATGGGGATCAAGCCACAAATACCCCAAGCCTACCTCTATAGGTTAGGGGTGGAGAAAATAGCCAAAAGGAATAACTAATATGGTAGGCCTTTTCCTAATGTACCTATATGCACACACCCGAACATCTCCATGTAGAAGTGAAGAGGAACAAAAATAAGAGATGCAACATCTAGAGAATAATTCATGCATGTAAAACCTCTAGGGAGTACAAGACCATGATAGTGTAAACTGAAAATTAAGAAGGGAAAAAATACACACTGAACCAGAAAGATGTCCCAACCTAACAAAATTGGAAAAGAAAAGTGTTGAGAGAGACCAATTTAGAATCTCCAAGATTTGACCATTGTACGTGGTCTAATACACCAGGGTATCTCTATGCTCCTTCATAATCACTACTAACCTATCCATTATCTGTATAAAAGATGACATGTATGGGAAAAACCCATGTAGGGGTGAGTATATACATACCCAGTCAGACACCCCGAAAGCTGAAGGGGGAGCAGTAAGAGGCATGATAGGAATAGAAAACTCAACCCAGAGAAAGAGTGTAATGAAATAAAAAAACATGGATATATATATATATATATATATATTCTCAACAAAAAAAATCCAAATGAGAGAGAAAGTGGATCTCCATCTCATAGTCTAGCTCAGGAAAAGAGTGTCATTGGTTCCAAAAGGTCTATCAACGATGCCCAACATCTCTCATGTTTGTTAGTAGAAGTAACCATGTGGAGGAACCATGCCTCGCCACTATGCCACATAGTCAAGGGGGCATAATCTCTAAGCAGAGGACTCACTCCCTTCTGCTCTAGGGGGTGACACTCAGTGTCAGAGGGAACCGCACCCTATTCGATAGAGGATAAAACTCGGTAGATAGAGGACCCACACCCTAGTTCCATAGAGGGTACCACTTAGTAGATAGAGAACCCTCACCATAACACCATAGGGGGTACCACTCTGTAGATAGTGGACCCATGCCCTAATGACAAGGGGGGGTACCACTTAGTAGATAGAGGACCCGCTCCCTAGCACCATAAAGGGTACCACTCAATAGATAGAGCACCCACTCCCTAACTCTATTGGGGGGTAACACTCAGTAGATAGAATACCTTCTCTCTAACTCTATAGGGGGTACTACTTAGTAGATAGAGGAACCTCTACTTAATGCTATTGGGAAGTTTCACCTAGTAGATAGAGGATCCACTCCCTAAAGACATAGGGGGGGTACCACTCAGTAGATAGAGGAACCACACTATAACACTATGGGGGGGTACCACTTAGTGGATAGAGGACCCGCTACCTAAATATATCGGGGGTACCACTCAGTAGATAGAGTACCCACTCCCTAATTCTATAAGGGGTACCACTCAGTAGATAGAGGACCTACTCCCTAACACTATAGGTGGGTACCACTCTAATTATCTTACCCGATCACTTCCATCATCAAGAACCACCTAAGGAAGATTCGGTCACAAAACACCACACATAGTATCTCAAAAGCCACTATGAAGGCCACCATCACGTTCTACATAGAAAAAACACTAAGGATAGGCTATTCTCCGACTAGAATTTGAGTTTAAATGAATGAGATATGAGAGGTAGATGGTTAATCAAAAAGGAAGAAGGGGTACACAACATGTAAGGGGACCCACACAGTGTGCGGTCCCGCTCTTCTGCCTTTCAATTTCTCTAACGGTACACAACTAACTTTCCATGTATCCCTACACGACGTGTAAGGGAACAACATAGTGTGACTCATCCACCCCGGGTCCTTCCAGTGATATTGGATGTGTTTTTGTAACCTTTTCATGTGTCTATGTACTTTAGTACATGGTGTGTCCTCCCACATAGGGTACCACCCATGTACATTGGGCCATGTTTTTGTATCTCGTCCATGTGCCAGTACATAGTATGCATTTGTCCATGAACGTTCCCATGTTCTCCTAGAGTAAATTTTAGTTTTCCAACACCTGGGTCACATTATGTTCTGGGGTTTCACACAACATGTGATACTTTTATCACCCAAAAACCTGACCACAGTAGCTAGGGGGATACATGTCATGTGTTCTTCAGACCATATGGAATGTAGTAAGGTATTTCACAGAATCCAAGATTTTCTTCTACCATTTCAGATCCACGCCTCCTATATCGAATCACATCTTTAAGACACCTAAAATTGAAGGGGAATCCTTTGATCACCATTTCTAATAATTAAGTGGCTAAAAAATAGATTCACATTGATCCACATGAATCCCTCACGAGGTCGCCTCACACCATTGTGAATATGGCCATATCCTGTCAACTCACCAGTATTTCGGTCCTCAATGGAATTACCCATATCCCTCAAATCATCCCAAACCATCCTTTTATTGTTGATCCATTCATTTCACATAAATATATCATGAATCTGGGGGTTTGATCTAGCTTTATCCCACACAACAATATCGAAACATGGACTCGTTTACCAATGGATAAGAATGCAAAGAACAGGTGGGGGAAAATCACTAAAACATAGGTTAAACAATCATTTTCCAAGTGTTATTGGACAACAAATACAAATTGGGATGCCTAGGGTGAGAAACATGGCATATCAGAGATAAATCTAATAAACAATTGAAAACTGATATATAGGCACATGAAAATGCTTGATTTAACATATATTAAGAGATAGATCCAATCATTCTCAATCTATTTAATCAATTGGGGAAGAATCAAAAAAATTATTATTCCTATCTCAATTTGGGTCATTTTTTAATGAATAATGTAATTTCAAATGAAAAAGTGAAGTCGTTGTATTCAATACGTGTTGATTCGCCTAGATATAGAGTCTCATTGTCATCTGATTCAGATTCTGTAATGAGAGGGTAGAAGGAAATAATCTCAATGATCTCAGGGTTAGGAGGATAAACCTATATATTCTTCATAATGAGGATTTATATAGGGATTCCATTTCAGGTCAATTAATAAATTAATTAAATTAAGTATTTATTTAACCCACTAAACATACTACCAATGGATGATTTAATCCAAATATCCCATTCTAACCTATCTTAGGTCACACCTAGGGTAAGCCTCACATTATGGATTCAACTGTTGTCTAATATTTTTGATGTGATATTTTGTTTAATACTTATCCCATTTTATTTATGAACCCATGTGTGCATATATATTTAATATTTTTATAAAAATTAATTCCAAGCACAACAGGCTTCAAAATCACATGTTGTCTCAACACCTAGCTCTAAAAATATTTCTAGATTTATTCCAAATTCTTACAAGGAAAAAATAGGCTCTCTACACATACTCACCGCATCATAGGTAAACAAATTTTAATGATCTCTATGAATTTATCCGAAGTATTCTGAGGGATAACTACAAACCCAAATATTAGATGCACCACAGTAACCTGAAAATGTACATGCACGTTATGTCTCTAATATTTCACGTGGGATACACTTATTTCAACCCAATACATTATCCACTATAGATAATATCTCTCCTTCCCTTATATAACTTTAGAATGAAATGAAATATAATAATATCAAATTCTCCCAAGAAAATGAAGTTATTAATGAACTAATGCGATCAACTTTTCATTTGTAACATCTTGTCCTAGAACAAATATACCAATGAGGAAAAATGAAACATGGCCTCAAGTGCACTATCCAATGACTAGATGTTAGTGACTAGCATCTAGGGTCTATGATACCACTTGAGGAGTTATTTTCCCTCTATGGTACAAAGCATAAAATAAATTAATAACAAACACCATAACATAAATAAATAGTGGTAGATAATAACATCAACCCAATAAGATTAAATAATATCCCAACATTCCCATAAATTTCATGCAGTCATACAAGACTCAAAGATAAGTCATACATGCCAAAATATAAGTAACATAGATAAAACAGATGATCAGGGGAATTTTGGACAACCCACTCCTCAAGACTCTTCAAGATCATGAACTAAGCTCCAAAGTGTCTCTACACACTAACTCCCAACTCAAGTGGACACTTTTATTTACCTGAAACATCATTCATTTAATTTTTATGCACATTAGGTGTGTATGTATAATAAGTGAGAATAAAATCCTCAGTAGAAACCACTACAACCCCTTCCAACTCAAGGAGTAAGTATGTGTAAATATATAAAAAATGAAAAGACAAAATGATTCAATTATTATAATTTTTAAAAATGAAACATAAACTCAGGTGAAAATAAGTCACCAAAAAAATTAATACCTTCTTTAGATAATGTCATTACCTAAGGATCAAGAAGCATGCTCACAACTCGTCATGAAATCTCAACCCCACCCAAGGCCAACTGTGCATGTTCCACAATCATACCCAGCTACTCATGTCCCATAGAATCATATGTATCCCACCCCTCAGAGTCCATTATGACATATCTTGACATATCATACATCCACCCCCTCAAGTTCAAGTGTTCCATCTCTTAACATAACATATATCCATCCCCTCAAGGCCAACTATGTCATACTATGACATATCACATCTCAACCCACCATAGACTCCCTACAAGTGATCATTATCATGGATCAACATATCACAACAATCTTAGTAATGAAAATCTCACACAATACATAAATCACAACATAACATATCAATTCCAACTCATGACAACTCATGATTTCATTCTATTCCACCTACATAGCATATACATTCAATGTGAATAAACAAATCCACAACTATCATAAAATCTTGTAATTTCAATAAAAAACACATATTAAAAACCCCTAACAGGGTATCAATATATCACATTTCAATCCAAGGTGTTTTACCAAACACTTATTCAATTAATTAACCCCTTTGATCATTCAAAGTTCCATTTCCAGCTTGGTTTTAGAATTATTCAACTTTCCAAACACACACTCTAACCACCCAAGGCATGGAGTTAATTCACAAGGCAACTGTGTTAGATTGCTCCCAAATAAATACCACATTTTTATTCTTAAAATAAGATATTACATCATAAACACCACTCATTAAATTCACAAGGTGGTTCCAAAACACCTCAAACATGCAACAAAAATCCACAAACTATTTAAATGATTTTATTAAGAAAAGTTAGTCATTTATAACATTAATTAACCCTTTTTTCATAATTATAGCCATGTTTAACAATCTAATTTCTCCATATTATTATCTTTTTATATTCCAAATTCCATATAGGTATTTAACATTCCATTTCAAACTTTTAAGCATGGTTAACTCCCAAGTTGAATGCTTCCGCTGTCAATTCCAAGTCATGGGTTATGTAGTTCAGCTCATGGGGTCTCAATAACCTCAACCCATAAGCAATCATTGTATTCCTATGCATCAACATGCATCTAAGACTAGACCTAGATGTATCTAAAAATACCATGTACTCTACTACCACATTTGTCAATCTCAATATAAGAGTATTGGTCAACCTCTACCTCAGCTCCTTGAAGGACCTCTGACACTGCTCATTTAAAGAAAAAAATTGTCCTTTACATGTAAATGATGTCAAAGGGGATAAAATCTTAGAAACTTCTATAGAAAAACATCTGATAATACCTTTAAAAATTGATAAAACTCCATTTTGGTTGAAGTGGAAAACTCGGGGGTGGGGGTGAATTGAGATTCCAATTTAAAATTTATGTTCAAAAATGAATTAAAACGAAATCCACCAATTTATAAAATATCACAATTAACTAAAATAATGGAAGTATATAATTTTATCATTCAAAAAACTTCTCAAAATTTTTATCACAACTCATTTAAAATATGGTTGTAAAACCTATATATCTTTCAAAATAATTTTACTTATATCAAACACCATATATAAAACACCTATTGAAGCTAAATATCAAATTAGTGTTTTTATATATAGTTTTGAAAACTAAAATAGGATTGTTTAAAAAAAATAAAATAAAAACAAGAAAACATATAGTAGAATAAAATAAGAGGTTCAATATCAAGTCGAGACCCAGTCCTATCCCCTTGACAATAACCCACTACCAATAATTTTATTAAACAAATAAACTAATCCACAACCAAGATAAGGTTTTATATATAACAACCTCTCATGAGAATTCCAAACTATGAAAACCTCTTCCACAGTTATACATGGGATAAAAAATGTAAAAGAATGAAAATATAGTATCTATTACTCTTCAATACAATATAGGATCCCGTGTTAAATAATAAATAGAGTAAAACAAACGTAACTCAAGATTTAAGATAAAATAAATAAAGAAATAAATAAGAGATGTAAATATTTTATTCAACTCAATATGACCATCTTTAATTGATCAATTATCTTTAAATTTGTCCTTGATAAGGATCAACTGAGTTTTCACTGAGAGATCATAAAAATAGAGTATCATGAAGGCATAATAGTCCTAATTAGTGTATCATTTTTTACTACACACTTAACTCAGAAATATATGTACATATTCTGAAAATTGGATATACTTATTAAAGAGAGTACTTATCTAATTATCTATTGGAGGATATCCATAAAATAATCCTCATACTCATTGATTTGACATGGAATATTTAAATGCACTGAATTCTCAATAAATTATTCAAAATATAGTCATTGTAGATTCTAAAATACCTTAAACTTAATTTATACACAAAAACTTGGTTTTCACTTAGGCAAAGTTATTTTGGCTCATGGTTAATGGGCATGGTCACTTTCCATGGTAACTTTTCACTATCAATTGGAATGAAAACTTTTACATGGTAACTTTCCAAGACAACTTAGAATAGTCACTTCATTTCTTAAAATGGTTACTTGATTCGTTCACATGATCACTTAATTTTTACTCACAATCACTTTATTTGTTCACATAATCACTTAATTTGTACCCATACTCGCTTATTTTGTTCTTGTGGTATGTTTATTTCTTCACACGACCACTTGAACTCTTTATGCATTCACTACATTTAAATATGTGGTCAGTTTAAGTATTAGAGATAAATTCCCCTCACCTATCACATGGTAACTTTTTTTTCATGTGGTAGGTTAAGTCCTTCATGTGGTCACTTTGAGTTAAACATGTGCTAGGTTTAATATGCATGCAGTCACTTGAAATTCAATGCATAGTTAGTTCAAGACTTGGACAGAATTGAATCATCTAACACACAATAATTTGTTTGTTCATGTAGTCACTTCCACATGCTCACTTTAACTTTACAGTCAATTGAACTTATTTATGTAGTATATTATCATGGTAACTTATAGAATTATCCATTTTTACAAGTTTGTCGAGAAAAATAGTTGACAATACTAAAACATGAAATTCATTAATAACATTAAAAACATAATTTAGGATCATTAAAATAAGAAGGTGCTAGACTAAACCAATAATATTTCCCTTTTTGATAATCAAAAATTATGATAGGTATGTGAAATTAAGTAAGTAATATATATATGAAATGATTTGAATATATACCAGTTTTTATTAATTTCACTCATAAAACAAATTCATAGATTTTACCCCAATTTGGGATTATAAAAAAGTATATCATAGGGAAAATAAAAAGAAACATTAGCGATTTTAAAAAAAATAATTAGAAAAATATTAAACACAAAATGAATAAAAAAGAGTATTTCATTAATATTTCAAAAGGGTTACAAAAAGAGTACAAGAATTATCCTTATAAGTCATCTCAATCCAAATACTAATCTAGAATAACATCTTTGATATTTGAAGGAAGGACAAGATCCCTTCCCTTAGAAGTGAAGGCTGGGACAAAAGGTGCAAGTTGTGGTGTAAATTTGGAAGCAAGGTCATGGATAACCACACACCTGGAAATGGTTCTGAGATCCTAAACTATTTTTCTAGGAGAAAATACAAAATAATTAATAGAAGAGGTGGTATAGGTAGGGGATGTGGAAATAGGTATAATAAGAAGATATAGAATAGTTGTATTGGCAGTGTACATGAAGGGCTCAAGAAGCAAGGTAAAGTCACTCACTCCTTAAGATCCATTTTCCATGGCCTGGAAATAGTCCCCTTTATTTTCCATAAATGATTCCAAAACTAGAGTAAGAACCTCCATCTTCTCAACTTGAGACTTGGAAGCTTGTGTTAAAGGATCCCTTCTTATATCACTAACCAATGATCTAAAAATTGATTTCATGTCATATTTGGTAAAGATACATGAGAGATAGAAATCAAATTCTCTTCTAATTGTATCTTTATACTTAACATCCCGCTTGACATCCTTTATGAATAACTCCAAGGTATTATCAGCATGTGTTTGAAAACCTTCAAACACCACTTCTCTGGTCTTCTTAAACTCATCAAAAATAACTTTCAAATCATCTATTATAAGTTGTCTAATTCTATCCTCATTAACAACAAAGGGCATAAGAGTAGGAGAATGAGCATGCATTGAAGAAGATGAAGGAATATCAACTGAAATGGAATACTGAAACACTCTATTAAAAAATATATGATCTAACTTCAACATCATATATACAAGATCTCCTTTTAAATCATCCACTTTATCTTTCAATGTCATGCCCCCATCCCACCAAATATACCAAAATGAAGGGAGAGAGATAATGACCCAAAGTCTTTCCTCCAGTATTTCATAGGTTGGTGACTAGCATCGAGGGTATAAAAATTCCATGAATGGGAGGTATTATCCTAAATAATATAAATAGGATTGGGATATAGGATTAATCAACTAAAATAAACTCTATGACATATGTATAATAAATCCAAAAACCATCCCACAATGCATGTGTAAATAAAACTGATACAGATAAAGGTCTCCAAAGTAAATACTCAAAATAAAAACTAAAGCAATGATATAGAAATTGTCCAAATGTCTGATATAGTAATGTCTATCACTATCTACAAAGTACTCCTGGAAACTTGAAAACAATTTTATATATGTAGGGTTAGCATACATGTATACCCAGTTGGAAAACTAAATTCTCTCATGAATATGTGAAAAGAGCATACTAATTCACCTAAGAGAAAGTAGCAAATTCAAACAACACCTATATAGGTATACTAAACAAAACCTAAACCTCACCAAGGATTTCTCATCAAACAAAACATCCAAGTATAATAATATAATATGAAGTATATCAATGATAGGGTACCCCACTATAACGCCCCGACCCCAGCTACCCAGAGTCGGTGCATTACTTCGTAACATTGTCATCATCACAAAAGATCAAGTCTCGAAAGACCGATTAGTTTAGTAGCCTTGGAATCACTAGATACATTCATAAATGTTACATTAAATCATAAAGTGAAAAACTACAATAAAAAAGTCTCCATAGTCCACACCCATATCCTCTTCTGACTATCCCTGTAGGTCATTCATACAACACTTCTTCACATCCTGGAAAATATTAAAACATTGAAAGGGGTGAGCTCAGATGCTCACTGAGGATAACAATATCGCGGAAGCTTTCATAAATAAACATTAACATTTAAGGCAATGTATAACTAAAACAAAAGCCTTTTTAAACTTGAACTTCAGCATAATATGGAAAAAATAAAATTAAACAATGCCATTTACTTACTCACATGGATATTCTACTAGTCGAATAATCACATGAAATATCAATAACCACTTTCATAATGATGGAATGAAAAATTCCAGACTATCATAACCACGTAGCCAAGGCCTCGTGCCAAGACTACAAATAAAATTTTGTCAAGGCCTCGTGCCAAGACACTAGTTTGTCTCATGAGACCTGCCGATGCATCGAGGAGCTATAGCGGGCTCCACCCGTCACTTATTAAGTCCAATTCATTCCTCATATGAACAGGTTTAAACATATCATAAACCATAACATAATCATATCACATAAAACATGCATAAAGGAAACATAAAATGTCCACATTTCAATCACAAGATATCAATACAACACATTGATATAATGAAAACACTTTCAAAACCATTTTCAATACCAAAATTAAAGAAAATTAAAACTTTGTATTTATTTTTCATTTAAAAAAAGATTATGGATTGTAGAGAAAGCTGAAACTCAAATAATGGTCATGGCAGCGGAGAAGTCGTTGTCGCCGCATATGTACGTCAAGAAAAACATTCATATTTTTCGTTTAGTAAAACTCTTCATATAAAAAAGATTCCTTTTGAATAAACGTAAAAGTCAAAGGGTTTTATACATCGTATAAAGGAAAGTTGTATATAAAACAAGATATGCCTCAATAAAAGGAGATTGATACGAAGTCCCTTAGAAAGATAATTTTTTAAATAAAATATATCTATTATGTGTATTCACTATAAGTACATATAAATAAAGTACAAATACATGATAGGACATAATAATATCATGACATAATTTGAAAGTAGGAGATTAACCCAAAGAACAGAAATTGGGTTATGAAGTTCCCTTACAAAGATCATTTGGTAAATAAAATAGATCTATTATGTGTATTCACTATAAGTAAACATAAAGAAATTACAAATACAAGATATGACATAATAATATCTGGACATAATTTGAAAGTAGGAGATTAACCCAAATAATGGAAATTGGGTTAAGAAATTTCCTTACCTCGTGTCTGACTTGACTCGATCGTTCTTTAATCTCCCAAATAATAAACTAGAGTTAATTTATATTTGCTTTAGAACCTTTTTCATGTTAATTATTCCTTTTATATCACTTATTACCATGTTTTGAACATTATGTAATTATTTATGTTAATAACAGTCGTTCTGTTGATCTTTGGTACTTGAGTCAAAAATATACTTCTTATAACACTACGGGAAAAATGGGTATTTGCGACGGGTTATTTGCGACGGGGGTCTTTACCCGTCGCAAATAAGTAGTCTTTTGCGACGGGATAGGCTTCCCCGTCGCAAATAGTTTTCCCGCGATTTGGCGCCAAATCGCGGGAAAACTATTTGCGACGGGGAAGCCTATCCCGTCGCAAATAGTTTTCCCGGGCTTTGGCGCCAAATCCAGGGAAAACTATTTGCGACGGGGATGCCTTTCCCCGTCGCAAATAACCGGCGGCGGTAAAAGGTATTTGCGACGGGAAAGTATTCCCGTCGCAAATAACCGGTGGCGGTAAAAGGTATTTGCGACGGGAAAGTATTCCCGTCGCAAATAGTATGTTATTTGCGATGGGTCCCGTCGCAAATAACTATTTACCGGTTGACCGTAATAAATGCGGGCGAAGGTATTTGCGACGGTGCCCGTCGCAAATGGACCCGTCGCTAATAATCTAACCTATAAATACCCCCATCCGTTTTTCTCAAATCATTCTAATTCTCCACCTTCTTCTGCTCTAAAATTTCTATTTCTAAATTTGAGTTTTTGTTCAGTTTAATTTTTTTCTTCGGAGCTGTTATTAAAGTTTTGAAGAACGATCAGAGCTCATCAATTTTCAAGGTATTTATGTTCATTTTAATTTAATATTTATTTTTAATTTTGTATTAATTTCAATTATTTTTGATTAGTTGTAATTTAATTATGTTTATATTGTTTTCTTACTTAATAAATTTAAATTATTAGTATTGTTCATAGTTAATGGTAATTAGGAATAATTTGTAATAATTTTTAATAATTAAGAATAAATATTAATAATTAGTAATAATTACCAATAATTAGTAATAATTAGTAATAATTAGTAATAATTAGTAATAATTACCAATAATTAGTAATAATTAGGAATAATTAGTAATAATTAGTAATAATTAACAATAAATAGTAATAATTAGTAATAATTAACAATAAATAGTAAAAATTACCTATAATTTGGAATAATTACCAATAATTAACAATAATTAGTAATAATTAGTAATAATTGCCAATAATTGCCAATAATTACCAATAATTGCAAATAATTAGGAATAATTAGGAATAATTAGGAATAATTAGTAATAATTAGGAATAATTAGTAATAATTAGGAATAATTAGTATTAATTAGGAATAATTAGCAATAATTAGTAATAATTAGCAATAATTAGGAATAATTAGCAATAATTAGGAATAATTACCAATAATTAGGAATAATTACCTATAATTAGGAATAATTACCAATAATTAGGAATAATTACCAATAATTTGGAATAATTACCAATAATTTGGAATAATTACCAATAATTAACAATAATTACCAATAATTTGGAATAATTACCAATAATTAACAATAATTAGTAATAATTTGTAATAATTACCAATAATTTGTAATAATTAGGAATAATTAGTAATAATTAGTAATAATTAGTAATAATTAGGAATAATTACCAATAATTACCAATAATTTGTAATAATTAGTAATAATTAGTAATAATTACCAATAATTACCAATAATTGCCAATAATTAGTAATAATTATCAATAATTGCAAATAATTAGGAATAATTGCAAATAATTAGGAATAATTAGGAATAATTAGGAATAATTAGGAATAATTAGTAATAATTAGTAATAATTAGTAATAATTAGGAATAATTAGGAATAATTACCAATAATTACCAATAATTACCAATAATTGGTAATAATTACCAATAATTGCAAATAATTGAAAATAATTAGGAATAATTAGTAATAATTAGTAATAATTAGGAATAATTAGTAATAATTAGGAATAATTAGTAATAATTAGGAATAATTAGTAATAATTAGGAATAATTAGTAATAATTAGGAATAATTAGCAATAATTATCAATAATTAGTAATAATTAGGAATAATTAGTAATAATTATCAATAATTAGCAATAATTACCAATAATTAGTAATAATTACCAATAATTAGCAATAATTAGCAATAATTAGTAATAATTAGCAATAATTAGGAATAATTAGCAATAATTAGGAATAATTACCAATAATTAGGAATAATTACCTATAATTAGGAATAATTACCTATAATTTGGAATAATTACCAATAATTTGGAATAATTACCAATAATTAGCAATAATTAGTAATAATTTGTAATAATTACCAATAATTTGTAATAATTAGGAATAATTAGTAATAATTAGTAATAATTAGTAATAATTAGGAATAATTGGTAATAATTAGGAATAATTAGTAATAATTAGGAATAATTACCAATAATTACCAATAATTTGTAATAATTAGTAATAATTACCAATAATTACCAATAATTGCCAATAATTAGTAATAATTAGGAATAATTGCAAATAATTAGGAATAATTGCAAATAATTAGGAATAATTAGTAATAATTAGGAATAATTAGGAATAATTAGGAATAATTAGGAATAATTAGTAATAATTAGTAATAATTAGTAATAATTAGGAATAATTAGGAATAATTACCAATAATTACCAATAATTACCAATAATTGGTAATAATTACCAATAATTGCAAATAATTGCAAATAATTAGGAATAATTAGTAATAATTAGTAATAATTAGTAATAATTAGGAATAATTAGTAATAATTAGGAATAATTAGTAATAATTAGGAATAATTAGGAATAATTAGGAATAATTAGTAATAATTAGGAATAATTAGGAATAATTAGGAATAATTACCAATAATTTGTAATAATTAGTAATAATTTCCAATAATTGCCAATAATTACCAATAATTGCAAATAATTAGGAATAATTAGGAATAATTAGGAATAATTAGTAATAATTAGTAATAATTAGTAATAATTAGGAATAATTAGTAATAATTAGGAATAATTAGGAATAATTAGTAATAATTAGGAATAATTAGTAATAATTAGGAATAATTAGTAATAATTAGGAATAATTAGTAATAATTAGGAATAATTAGTAATAATTAGGAATAATTAGTAATAATTACCAATAATTAGTAATAATTACCAATAATTTGTAATAATTAGTAATAATGACCAATAATTGCCAATAATTACCAATAATTGCAAATAATTAGGAATAATTAGGAATAATTAGGAATAATTAGTAATAATTAGGAATAATCACGAATACTCACGAATACTCATGAATACTCACGAATACTCACGAATAATCACGAATACTCAGGAATACTCAGGAATACTCAAGAATACTTAGCAAAAAAAATTATATTATCAATATTTATGAAAAAAATATTAATATTATTAAAATAATAAAAATTTATAAAATATTAAAATTATCAATATTCACAACAGATTTTGCTCTATTCTTAACATGTTCAAATCTTAAAGGGTCGCTAATTGTCAGGTCATGCGCAATAAAAAGTTTGTGTCAGCCATGTCCAATGTAAACTCTATAATTGTCCTTGCATGGTCGATCACCTCAAAAGTAATGTTGCAATCAGACAAACCAAGTCATTCCCTTCTTATCTATAAGAATCATCTCACATGAACCTTTACATAGACCATTCTTCCTTGAAAATTTAAGGGAAAAATAATGATATCCCCTCAAATTTTTAAGGAAGAATGATCTATGTAAAGGTTCATGTGAGATAATTCTTATAGATAAGAAGGGAATGACTTGGTTTGTCTGATTGCAACATTACTTGCGAAGTGATCAACCATGCAAGGACAATTATAGAGTTTACATTAGACATGGCTGACACAAACTTTTTATTGCGCATGACCTGACAATTGGCGACCCTTTAAGATTTGAACATGTTAATAATAGAACAAAGTCTGTTATGAATATTGATAATTTTAATATTTTTTAATTTTTGTTATTATTTTAATAATATTAATATTGTTTTTTCGTAAATATTGATAATATTTTTTTTATTACTAATAATTAGTAAACGAAATCTGCTTGGATAATGAAGGGAAAATTTATAATCATCTCCACAACGATGATTACCAAATTTCCTTTCATTATTCAAGCAGTTTTCCTTTTGCTAAGTATTGCTAAGTATTGCTAAATTAGTAATAAATAGTAATAATTAGCAATAAATTGTAATAATTAGTAATAAATTGTAATAATTAGTAACAATTAGTAATAAATTGTAATAGATTGTAATAATTAGGAATAATTAGGAATAATTAGGAATAATTACCTTATTACATGTGGAGACAGAATGTGAAACACACAGATGAAAGGAGAATTGTATATAATATAAAAAATTATATTATTTTAATATTAATAATAAAATATACTAATAATGTAATGATGTTATTATTATATAATTAATATTCATAAAAAAAAATTATATTAGTATTATTAAAAAAAATAAAAAATCAATATAATATTAAAATTATCAATATTTGTAACAGGTTTTGCTTTATTCTCAATATATTCAATCCTTGCTTGAGTGTTTTTTCTAACAAATTATTCAAAACCAGTAATGCTTTTATATTTTATAGAAAAATATGGAACAATGAGGTCGTCAACAGTCATTATTAGATGACCGCATATGGATAAATCAACGTAGAAATCCAAATGGTTCTGGTTTAAATCCAGTATATATAGAGGGTGTGGAGATTTTTTTATCATTTGCGGCATCAAATTCAGAATTTGTTTCAGAAGGAAAGATAAAATGCCCTTGTAGAAAATGTGCATTGAGAACGTTTGACACGTTTGACAAAGTGGAGGAACATCTCTTGCGTTTTGGTTTTCAAGCAGATTATGTTTTTTGGTATCAACATGGTGAACGCAGTTCCAGAGCAGGTGATACCAACTTGATTCCAGATCCATCCCGGTTTCAAGATTTAGTACATGATGTTGCAGGTTCATCTGTTCAACATACAGAAACTCCGGCTGATATAGCTTCAAATCCTGAGTTGGGACCGTCTGAATTTTATGAGTTGTTGAAGTCTGCTGAGGATGCATTATATCCTGGCTGCAAGATGAGCAAATTAGAAGCAGTTGCAAAATTTATGGCTATCAAATCAGATAACGGAATGTCAAACACATGTTTTGACCAGATATTTTCATTGCTGAAAACACTGTTACCCGAAGGAAATGTTTTACCTGCAAATTACTATGAAAGTAAGAGGTTGGTTCGAAATTTGGGACTTACTTGTCAGAAGATTCATGCATGTTCAAATGACTGCATTTTATATTCAGGGGAAAATGAGTCGTTGGATAGTTGTCCCACATGTGGGCAACTGAGATATAAAGAAGGACAACACGGGAAGTCTGGTTTGATTCCTGTAAAACAGTTGAGATATTTTCCGCTTACATCCAGAATTCAGCATTTATTCATGTCTAAGAATACAGCGACAATGATGTCATGGCATAAAGAGAATATTTCAATCGATAAAAGCTTGAATCATCCAGCCGATGGTGATTCATGGAAACATTTTGATAGAGTGCATCCATCATTTGCTTTAGAAGCTAGAAATGTTCGACTGGGCCTTTCCACTGATGGTTTCTGTCCGTTTGGATCTTATGGTAGTCAATATTCATGTTGGCCTGTTTTTTTAACTCCGTATAATTTACCTCCATGGATGTTGATGAAGGAGCCATATATCTTTTTGACTTTACTAATTCCAGGACATCCGAAGAAAAATATTGATGTTTATTTGAAGCCATTGATTGATGAATTAAATTTACTGTGGAGTACTGGTGTCAGTACATATGATGTTGCAACGAAATATAATTTCATACTGAGAGCAGCATTGATGTGGACAATAAGTGACTTCCCGGTTTATGGGATGTTATCTGGCTGGAGTACACATGGTCAGAAATCATGTCCATACTGTATGGGAGAGAACAAAGCATTTATTCTCATTCATGGAAAGAAACCTTGTTATTTTGACTGTCATCGCAGATTTCTTCCAGCTGATCATCCTTTTCGCAGAAACAGATCTCATTTCAGAAAAGGAACAGCTGAAAGGGATGGACCTCCAAAAATGCTATCAGGTTCGGAGTTAAAATTGGTTGTATTTTCATTACCTCCCATCACTTTTGGTCCCACAATAAACCAACAGAAAATTTCTGGTTTTGGGAAAGAACACAATTGGATTAAACGTAGCATATTTTGGGATTTGCCATATTGGTCTGATTTGTTGGTCCGACACATGTTAGATGTCATGCATATTGAGAAGAACTATTTTGATAATTTGTTTCATACAGTTTTGGATACGCCAGGAAAGAGCAAAGACAATGTAAATGCACATTTAGATCTTGCCCAAATTTGCAGGCGTCCAGAATTGGAACTATTTGAGAATGTCAGAACAGAAAGGTTACTGAAACCAAAAGCAGCTTATACACTGTCTAAAGAAAACCGTTTATTATTTTGTCAGTGGATTGCAGATTTGAGACTTCCAGATGGCTGTGCTTCCAATTTGGGTAGATGTGTAAAGAATGGTCATATTACTGGATTGAAAAGTCATGATTGTCATGTTATAATGGAGAGACTTCTACCCATTGGATTAAGAGGTCTATTGAATTCTGTGATTTGGGATTCCATAACAGACATGTCTCATTTTTTTCGGGAAATTTGTGCGGCTACGGCAGATTATGATGCTCTAGGCAAACTTGAAAAAGATGTTGTTGTAATTATATGTAAACTGGAAAAAATATTTCCGCCGTCTTTCTTCGACTCAATGGAACATTTGATGTTACATTTGCCATATGAAGCCAAATGTGGAGGTCCGGTACAGTTTCGATGGATGTACCCATTTGAAAGATGCATGCAAAAATTGAAAAGAAAAGTACGCAACAAAGCATCTGTTGAAGGATCTATTGCAGAAGCTTATTTGCAAGAGGAAATATCTTTTTTCTGCTCCCATTATTTTGAATCTGAGTATCCTTCAAAACACAACCGAATGGGACGGAATGAGAGGAATATTGATGAAATCGACAATCAATTATCTGTTTTCAACCAGTCAGAGCTTGGTTTTGGTGGAGTTTCTGAACGCTGGCTTTCAGATGATGAACATCATAGAGCTCATACGTATGTTCTGCTCAACTGTGAAGAGATGACATCAGTTGTACTGTAAGTGTTTATATCACTTATTCTATCATTTATGTTACAGTAAATAACTTTGGTTTTTATAGGTTGTATGATAATCATATCAAGAAACAAATTCCACAAATTACAGCAGCTGCTCTCGAAGAACGTCGACTGAAAAATTTCTCTCAGTGGTTTCAAAAACTGGTAACATAAATTCTTTATCATTTAGAAACTCATTCAATGTATAGTTTACTATATTGATAATTATTTCACAAATCTTCAGGTGTCTCGACATGCTGATAAAATTGACAAACGGCTGTGTGTATTGAGTAACCCACCTTCCAAACTTGTTAAAACTTATAATGCATATGTGGTGAATGGATTTCGATTCAACACACATGCATATGGGGAATCGAAAAAAACAATGAACAGTGGAGTTAGCTTGAGAGGATCTCATCATCGAGAAAATGAAGTTGACTTTTATGGCATACTTGATGAAATCATTGAACTCTGTTATCTTGGACAACATTACATAACCATGTTCAAATGTCGGTGGTTGGATACAGAGAGAGGCGTGCGTGTTCATCCGACTCATGGAATCATCGATATTAAATGTAAAAGTGTTCTCGCAGTAAATGAACCATTCTTATTGGCTCAACAGGCATATCAAGTTTATTATGCAAAGTACTGTGCAACATCAAGAGACTTGACTGATTGGTGGAGTGTAATAAAAATCAAAATTCGAGACAATCAGTTTAGTCAAAGTGAATGTGCTTTCACTGATGTGCAAAGAATTGAAGTTTTTCAAGAGAGTACTCAAAATCAATCTTTTTTACAAAGAGATATGAGTATCGATGACGACACCCCACATTTAAGAGTCGGTGATGACGATGATGTTAATGATGTCACACATGAATTTGAAATGGTAAGAGATGAAGCAACTGCAACTCGAATGGATATCGATGATGTTGAGGAGGAATATGAAGATGACATTGACATATATGAAGATGATGATGAAGATGAACACTTATAGAATTCCATGGTATTTATATACAATCATAATATGTATATATGTATATATAATAGTAATTATCAATTATTTGCTAATATTAACATTTTCTGTTTCAGATGGACGAGGCCACATTTCGTGAGTTGGCGGAGGCTGACCTGCATTTCGATGCGGATGAGTTGCTGGCAGATGACCCTCAGCCTGCAGGCGCTCCAGGGAGTACGCGGAGGGGGCGCGGTCTTGCACGATTGATGATTCCTGACCCTGTCCCCGAGCGACGTCCACGTCTTGGGTTTGATCCGCGCACCCGGAGGTGTGATAACCTGTGTAATAACCTGTGAATTTGACTAAGATTTCATTAATCTATTCACATAATAAATGTTTATTATTTTTTCAGTTTTTCGCATATAGCAGTCGGACAGGGCAGCGCTATTTTGCGCAACTATTTCTCTCAGTCGTGGACCACATGGGAGCAGATTCTCATTGATGTGCAGCAGGCCATGTTCGGCCATTGGTTGGTACGTACGTTAATAAATAATTTTTATTTTGAAAATTATTTCATTTCTAACTTGATATTTTGATTTATTTGTAGGGTTTATGGTATCCGATCGAGGATACCATGCGTGACTCCATCCACGAGGCATGGGAGGTGGCCATGCGTGATCGTCTTCGTCAGTTTTTGCACAATTTAAGAAAAGCTGCGATGAAGAAAGCAGGAGTGTCAGATTTTGATGAGTCATGTAGAGCACACCGACCAGAGTACATTTCATCCCATGTATGGGATGGATTATGTGCGCACTGGTTGAGTGGTGCCTTTCAGAGGAGATCATCGGTGGGGAGGCAGAATCGGGGGAGGCAGGAGGTGACTCATCGAGCTGGGAGTCGTTCTTTCAGTACTCATAGACAGCATCTGGTACGTTCATTATTTATAAATATTTTATATAACTATAAATATTAACAGTTTATTTTTTATTCTTATAGGCTGTCGAGCACCCCGATATTACAGAGTACGACGTATATCGGAGGATGTATAGTGATCCTGCTACTGGGGAGCTCAGAGGTGATCGTCAGCATCACATCGTGGTCAGTATTATTTGTTTTCAAGTTTAAAAATTAACTGCATATAATATATTCACAATTTTAATTTTAAATTGCAACTATAGGAGTCATATGAGGCTACAGCGGCACAGGCCCGGCCTGAGAGTCAGGCCGAGGCATCAGATCAGACCACTGCCCGTCAGTTTGATGAGGCGGCATAGATGCAGGCCACCCAGTATGCCTTCGAGAAGGGCCGGGTAGTTGGTATCGGCTCTCGACTGACTCCCGGAGATTATTATGGCAGTGCTGCGATGTCGGCGTCCAGCTCGAGAGGAGCTCGTGCATCTTCTTCTACACAGTATGAGGAGCAGTTGCGATCTCAGACTGCACAGATAGAGAGTCTCCGACAGGAGCAGGAGCAGATGCGTCAGCAGCATGAGGAGGAGCGTCGACGCCAGCAGCAGCTGTACGAGGAGCAGACGAGTCGGTGGCAGCAGCAGTATCAGGAGCAGATGGAGTACATGCGCCGACTCACTCATGCTTTAGGGATGGAGTTTCCTCCACCACCATCTGCAGATACCCCACCTCCCCCCCCCCCTCCCCCCCCTCCTACAGATTAGAGTTTGTATTTCTGTTATAAAATTTGTGAAATCAAAATATTTTTTTTTTCTATTCGTAGTTTCTGTCTCATTATAAAATATTAATAATATTATATTTTTAAATAACAATATTAATATGAATAATAATAATATTTATATTTTATAATATTAAATTTTATATATATATTAAAATTTTATTTATATAATAAAATTTTATATATATATTAAAATTTTATAATATTATAATTTAATTATTTTTTTGTAATACTTGAATTATTTTAATATTTGAATGTAAAATAATTCTATTATTTTTATATTAATTAAAATAACTTATTAATATTTTTTTTATTTATGAATTATAATTATAATATTATTATATTAATTAAATTATTTATTAATATTCTATTATTTTTATTTTTGAATTATAATTCTACTATTATTATAGTAATTAAAATAATTTATTATTTTCATTTGTAAATTATAATTCTATTATTATATTAATTAAAATAATTTATTAATAATTTATTTTTTTTATTTTTTTTATAGTATTTGCGACGGGATACTATGCCCGTCGCAAATACTAGTATTATTAATAGTTTTTTATTTTTTTTAAAAGAGTATTTGCGACGGGTCCCGTCGCAAATACTATGAATAGTATTTGCAACGGGTCCCAGTTCCCGTCGCAAATACTAGTATTATTAATTTTTTTTATTTTTTTAAAAAAGAGTTTTGCGACGGAACCGTCGCAAAAACTATTTGCGACGGGTCCCGTCGCAAAAGGTATTTGCGACGGGCCCGTCGCAATAAATGTTTAAAAAGTTTTTTACAAAAATACGGAATACTATTTGCGACGGGGAGAATGCCCGTCGCAAAAAAAGGCTTTAGCGACGGTCCCGTCGCAAATAAGTTTAGTTGCGACGGCGTTTTCAGCAACGAGCTATTTGCGACGGGACCCCGTCGCAAATGGCTATTTGCGACGGGATCCCGTCGCAAATAGCCCGTCGCAAATACCTGCTTTTCTAGTAGTGTAATTACAAGTTGTTCATGTGGTGAAATATCCATTATATCCAGAATTATATTCATGATTTAGATATCATATATAACATATATATCCATTATATACATGCATTTATAATATTACATAACATTTAGAGGTAATAAATGAAATGCACCGTTCATGGAGACGGTAAGCCGTACGTACGTATGAACGCTACTTTCATTTCTATATCATATTTTAATGGAATGAAACATAATGATATAAAGGTAAATATATAATTCCAATATAATATAATGTATAATAACATTTACTCCATCCTTTATACATCACACATATGGTATTAACGATTCAAATCACTTTGAGGGGGCGGTGGTCCGCACTTCCTAAAATGAAAATATCGTGTTTACCCATAATGGAAACCATAAAGGTATGCCATAAATGAAAAATACAGAAGCTTAAGTAAAAAAATAAACATATTATATATCATATATAAATATAGTTACATCTTAATGGCCACCTTTGAAGGTGTTATATTAGTTTTGAACAATCATCGTTTCGTGAGGCAGAAATTCGTCATCCACAGAAACAGTATGTTCTTTAACCATTATATGTAGGTGTGTGTAAGTTTAGCTCTAATAATTCTTATAACAACATCCTAGTATATTGAGGAT
Source organism: Viscum album (assembly GCA_963277665.1). Lineage (NCBI taxonomy): Eukaryota > Viridiplantae > Streptophyta > Magnoliopsida > Santalales > Viscaceae > Viscum > Viscum album. The sequence continues at coordinate 403,134,673 of OY728129.1, read as the reverse complement.
ACTGGTGTTGTTATAAAATAAATTAATAAAAAGAGTTTAGGGGGTTGGAGAAGAAAAATAAAACAAAATAACATAAGAGAAGACATTACCTTAAAATCGGGTAACTCTTTTTGATTTGAGACAAAGGCTTCCTTGGGAAGAGTTATGCCCAAATTGAGGCTTCTAGGAGTAATAGGGGGAAGTTGGGAGAGTATTTGGGCAGAGTTTGGCCGAGCCAAAAAGCTTTTAAAGTGTGAGTAAGGTGGTAGAGGTCGGGGGCCTTTTATAAGAGGAGAGGAGGGGCACTCTTGGAAAGATTGAAATGTTACATTATTATGAAATGATTTTCGGATTCTAAAGGTCCCACAATGATATTTTTCGAGGATAAAGTGATAAGGGTTCGAAATATACTCATACAATATGTTTTTGACAAGTGTAAGCCTTAGATTTTACATTATCTTTTCATTTTATTTAAATCGTTAACTAATGAAGTAATCGATGCATCATCATGGTGTCATAAATAATTTAATTTATTTAATGTATAAAAATTATAAAAAAATATCATGATGTAGGAAATCTTTTTATATTTATAATGAATATTTTTAGTCAAAAATATGGCTTGTATAACCCCATTTAAAAATTGTTTTAGTAAAACAACTCATGTTTGTGACATTTTTATTTTAACATTAAATAAAACGTTTTTAATGTCATTTTCCTACCAAAGTGGCTCCATGGGGTCCCCAAGTTGACCCATGGGTTGTCTTGGTCGTCCATTACTCATCCAATAGGGGTAGGACAAGTGTAAAGGTCATTTCATATTATTATAACATTGTCTTTACCATAAATTACACTAATTACCTTTAATCGTGATTAATTAAACTTAAAAGTTACTATTCACCAAAAAATAATTTTAATCCCATTGAACCGCATTTTTCTTCTTCATGACAACCATGTATGTCGGATTTTTGAAAATCAAATCACAGATGTGGTAAATTTTCATTTAAACGAAAAATCAGTTTTTTAACTACCACTTAGTGGTTTCACTATTCATCAAAAATTGAAGTTTTTCAGAACAATGCCAAAATTTCACCCTAAGATAATATTCTGAATTCAAAAATTATGTCTATTTTACAAAATTCCAAACATATAAGTTTCATTAATTAATTTTATAACTAATTCCCGCTGTCACAAGAAATAGCGTGTTTTTAAGAAACAATATATATCAAAAGATTGACAATTGTTTATGTCCAATTTCAAAGTGAAATTAATTATAATGAACACCATTGGATAAAATGGTTAAAATATATTCTAATTATACTTTAAAACCACTCAATAGTATAATTTATCACTATAAATTATTTTTATTAGAAAAGTTGTTTTTAAGTATTTTTCACTATTCATAAAAAATTGGAAGTTCTCCGAAAATTACAAAAAATTCAACATAGGATAATTTCTATATTACGAATACAAAAACGAAGTCCATTTGTCAAGATAAAATTTATAAAATTTCAAAAATTAGGTATTACTATTCATAACAGCTACTTTGATTAGTCGCGGTGTGTTAGAACTCGAAGTTGCGTACAATGCAATCTATTGTATTATTGAAAGAGAAGCGTATCGTGGAAGGTCTGGGTGTTACATTCTCCCCTCCTTCAATAAATTGCGTCCTCACAATTTGAAAATTTTCTTTGAAAATAAAAGGTTGAAAATAGAAAATACCTTTGTGGAAAACCCACATCGGAAATAGGGTTAATAAGAATATAACATTAAAAGAAAGAAAGAGAGGTACAAAGGTCACCTGAGGTAGCCCATTCTAGGATTATATGAAAATTTGGATATGAAGGAAAAACAAACCATCAAGGTCTGATGGAGAGTTGTAAAAAACAGGATTAGGAGAAATTTAACCATAAGAAAATCACAAACTTGTGATTGGTTAAACGGTCATTGAATCCCCAATTGGAAAAGTTAACCGACAACATTTTTGTTTTAAGTTACCTTTCATAAAGTTGAGGAATTTATTTAAGAGATTTACTACGAACATAAGGAAATATACTTACTTGTCATGTAGGCTTTCATTCATTAATAAATTTTTACCACGAACCCATCTTTCACTCCAAAAGGTAATAGATTTAAAAAATATTATATTTATCCTAATTGTAAAAAGTTTAAAATATTAACACAGACCATTTAAATTAGGAAAACTATTTTTTAATAACTAGGGACTCCTTATAGGCTTGTGGTAGGTAATAAAGGCCTATCGCACTATGGTTGTGGGTTCAATTCCTGCAGCTTTGTCCGACGCGACAGGTTATCCCCCAACCTGCAGGTTGTCCTTTTCCTAAAACTATAGTATTCCAAAAATAATCTTCAGAAATTTTTTAACCTTAAATAATACTATCCAAGGTTCAACTTAATCCATTCTAACCTATATAGTTTTCCAAAATACCTATGTCCAGACTTTCTCTAAAAGGTCTCTAAATTCCAAAATCAATTGTAACATCAGATTCCCCAAACAAATAAGTTTCTCTTATTGTCACATACTAAAAATATGATTACCTTCGTCATATTAAAACCTTAATGAAAAAAACAAGTACTGCAGTACAATCCTTATATATATCACATTATTATTATAACCAGAATATAATACTTGAGTCCAAAAGCACCAATACATTAATTATTCCACTTCATCTGTAGTAACATCATAAGATTGTCCTTGATCCCTTGGCCTTTTCTGAGGTAAGTTTCCCTGACGCTTAGGACATTCATTTGAATAATGCCCCATTTCCCTACAATTATAGCATTCAACATTGATAGCCTCTTTCTTTCCCTTGCAATCACGCTTCTGGTGACCTTTTTCCCCACATTTATAACAAACTCCCATTCCTTTTAGGCAAGTACCAAGGTGATTCTTCCCACAATTATCGCATAATGGAAAATCCTTCTTTCCCTTTTTCCCTTTATTTGTCTCTTATTCCACCATTCTCTTCTTCTCTTACTTTACTTTATTGTCATAAGATTTAGAGAATTCCTTTTCTGTCTTGATAGCACATGAGACAGTATCTTCATATGACGAGAAGGATTGTGAGACTAAGGCTCAACAGAGAAACGGTTTTAACCCATCAAAGAAACAATCAATCTTACTTCTTGGGTTACGTATATAATCTGTTGCATGCCTTGCTAACCTTGTAAAGTTAGCCTCATACTTTGCGACATTCTCATCCTCCTTTTGTCTCAGACTTAGAAATTGTCTTTCCATATCTGCTCTATGGTCACGAGGAAAGTACTTTTCTAAGAAAAGCTCTTTGAACTCACTCCATTCCATATTCGATACTTCATCATCTTCCTTTGTATTTTGAATCAATGACCACCATTGATCAGCATCTCCAGTGAGGCAGTAAACTGCCAGGATAACCTTTTCCCTTTCACTACTCCCCAAGGCGTGGAATATTTTCTCTAAGGAGTTTATCCATTGCTCAGATACTAATGGATTTTTACCCCCATTAAATGTTGGTGGTTTTTGCCTCATGAAAAAATCTAACATTGATCCTCCACGTTACGGATCAGGGTCCTCCATACGAGTAAGGTTATTATTCATAACCTGATTGAGTTGTCCCAGTATGGTAATAAGTTGATCATCACCAGTTGTATCTCCAGATCCACAATAATTATCTTGAGCAGGAGGGAAATCCCTACACGGAGTGCATGCATTGATATGGTTTCCATTCCTTCCACTAGGCGCCATTTCTAAACAATGGCATAAACTAGATTAGTTTATGATTCAAAATACATAATTCCATACTTGTAAAATACTTAACATAAATTGAACTATTTATATATATAATCCATAATCATAAAAATGTTTTCTTTGAGGAAGTATATACTCATAACCCTTCATAGTGGTTTGTAAAGAAAATAAGAATTATCCTAAGCATATCCCTCGGGGGTGTCGTAACCAAGAGTGCAGCAAGGCCCGTTGTCGTGCACCAGTTCCCATTCAAGTCTAGCTCAAAGAAGTGTTTTCGGGTTTTACCCCTAGGTACATCTGTGCTAGAGCTGCCTCTACCTTCTCGTATCCAGACAGGGATGTATTGCTTGGAAAACTCACAAAATCACTATAATACCAAAATTCTAGGAAGTTCTTCTATACTAATTCTCAATGTATATCTTCGGGCTATGTGCTCTAATTAGATTTTATCTAAATATAGCTTCCAAGGTTAGTACTAAACTCCCTCTGATACCAACTGTAACTCCCTGACCACAGCTACCCAGAGTTAGTGCATTACTTCGTAACATTGGCATGATCACAAAAGATCAAGTCTCGAAAGACCGATTAGTTTAGTAGCCTTGGAAACACTAGATACATTCATAAATGTTACATTAAATCATAAAGTGAAAAATTACAATAACAAAGTCTCCATAGTCCACACTCATATCCTCTTCTAACTATCCCTGTAGGTCATTCATACAACACTTCTTCACATCCTGGAAAATATTAAAACATTGAAAGGGGTGAGCTCAGATACTCAGTAAGGATAACAATATTGAGCAAGCTTTCATAAATAAACATTAACATTTAAGGCAATGTATAACTAAAACAAAAGCCTTTTTAAACTTGAACTTCAGCATAATATGGAAAAAATAAAATTAAACAATGCCATTTACTTACTCACATGGATATTCTACTAGTCGAATAATAACATGCAATATCAATAACCACTTTCATAATGATGGAATGCATAATGCCAGACTATCAGAACCACGTAGCCAAGGCCTCGCGCCAAGACTACAAATAAGATTTTGTCAAGGCCTCATGCCAAGACACTAGTTTGTCTCATGAGACCTGCCGATGCATCAAGGAGATATATCGGGCTCCACCCGTCACTTATTAAGTCCAATGCATTCCTCATATGAATAGGTTTAAACATATCATAAACCATAACATAATCATATAACATAAAACATGCATAAAGGAAACATAAAATGTCCACATTTCAATCACAAGATATCAATACAACACATTGATATAATAAAAACACTTTCAAAACCATTTTCAATACCAAAATTAAAGAAAATTAAAACTTTGTATTTTTTTTCATTTAAAAAAGGTTACGGCTTGTAGAGGAACCCGAAACTCAAATAATGGTCACGGCGGCGGAGAAGTCATTGTCGCCGCATATGTACGGCAAGAAAAACATTCCTTTTTGTCGTTTAGTAAAACGCTTCATATAAAAAAGATTCCTTTTGAATAAACGTAAAAGTCAAAGGGTTTTATACACCGTATAAAGGAAAGTTGTGTATAAAACAAGATATGCCTCAATGAAAGGAGATTGAGAAGAAGTCCCTTACAAAGATCATTTTTTAAATAAAATAGATCTATTATGTGTATTCACTATAAGTACACATAAATAAAGTACAAATACATGATAGGACATAATAATATCATGACATAATTTTAAAGTAGGAGATTAACCCAAAGAACAGAAATTGGGTTATGAAGTTCCCTTACAAAGATCATTTGGAAAATAAAATAGATCTATTATGTGTATTCACTATAATTAAACATAAATAAAGTACAAATACAATATATGACATAATAATATCATGACATAATTTTAAAGTAGGAGATTAACCCAAAGAATGGAAATTGGGTTAAGAAGTTCCCTTACCTCGTGTCTGACTTGACTCAATCGTTCTTTAATCTACTGAATAATAAACTAGAGTTAATTTATATTTGCTTTAGAACCTTTTACATGTTAATTATTCCTTTCATATCACTTATTACCATGTTATAAACATTATGTAATTATTTATGTTAATAACAGTCGTTTTGTCGATCTTTGGTACTTGAGTCAAAAATATACTTCTTATAATTACAAGTTGTTCATGTGGTGAAATATCCATTATATCCAGAATTATATTCATGATTTAGATATCATATATAGCATATATATCTACTATATACATGAATTTATAATATTACACAACATTTAGAGGTAATAAATGAAATGCACCGTTCATGGAGACGGTAAGCCGTACGTACGCATGAACGCTACTTTCATTTCTATTTCATATTTTAATGGAATGAAACATAATGATATAAAGTTATAATATAATTCCAGTATAACATAATGTATAATACCATTTACTCCATCCTTTATACATCACACATATGGTATTAACGATTCAAATCACTTTGAGGGGGCGGTAGTCCGCACTTCTTAAAATGAAAATATCGTGTTTACCCATAATGGAAACCATAAAGGTATGCCATAAATGAAAAATACAGAAGCTTAAGTAAAACATAAACATATTATATATCATATATAAATATATTGACATCTTAATGGCCACATTTGAAGTTGTTATATGAGTGTTGAAGAATCATCGTTCCGTGAGGCAGAAATTCTCCATCCACAGAAACAATATGTTCTTTAACCATTAGATGTAGGTGTGTGTAAGTGTAGCTCTAATAATTTTTATAAAAACATCCTAGTATATTGAGGATACTGTTTTTGTTATAAAATAAATTAATAATAAGAGTTTATGGGGTCATAGAAGCAAAGTAAAACAAAACAACATAAGAGAAGACATTACCTTAAAATCGGGTAACTCTTTTTGATTTGAGCCAAAGGCTTCCTTGGGAAGAGTTATGCCCAAATTGAGGCTTCTAAGAGTAAGAGGGGGAATTTGGGAGAGTATTTGGGTAGAGTTTGGCAGATCTAAAAGGCTTTGAAAGTGTGAGTAAGGTGGTAGAGGTGGGGGCCTTTTATAAGAGGAGAGGAGGGGCACTCTTGGAAAGATTGAAATGTTACATTATTATGAAATGCTTTTCGGATTCTAAAGGTCCCACAATGATATTTTTTGAGGCTAATGTGATAAGGGTTCTAAATATACTCATCCAATATGTTTTTGACAATTGTAAGCCTTAGATTTTACATTATCTTTTCATTTTATTTAAATCGTTAATTAATGAGGTAATTGCTGCATCATCATGGTGTCATAACTAATTTAATTTATTTAATGTCTAAAAATTATAGAAAAACTATCATGATGTATTAAATCTTTTTATATTTCTAATGAATATTTATAGTCAAAAATATGAGTTTTATAACCCCATTTAAAAATTGTTTTAGTAAAACAACTCATGTTTGTGACATTTTTATTTTAACATTAAATAAAAAGTTTTTAATGTCATTTTCCTACCAAAGTGGCTCCATGGGGTCCCCAAGTTGACCCAGGGATTTTCGTGGTCGGCCATTACTCATATAATAGGGGTAGGACAAGTTTAAAGGTCATTTCATATTATTATAACATTATCTTTACCTTAAATTATACTAACTATCTTTAATCGCGATTAATTAAACATAAAAGTTACTATTCACCAAAAAATCATTTTAATCCCATTGAACCACATTTTTCTTCTTAATGACAACCATGTATGTTGGATTTTTGAAAATCAAATCACAGAAGTGGTAAAATTTCATTTAAACAAAAAATCAGTTTTTTAACTACCACTTAGTGGTTTCACTATTCATCAAAAATTGAAGTTTTTCAGAACAATGCCAAAATTTCACCCTAAGCTATAATTGATATTCCGAATTCAAAAATTATGTCTATTTTACAAAATTACAAACATATAAGTTTCATTAATTAATTTTATAACTAATTCTCGCTGTCACAACAGATAGCATGTTTTTAAGAAACAATATATATCAAAAGATTGACAATTGTTTATGTCCAATTTCAAAGTGAAATTAATTCTAATGAACACCATTGGATAAAATGGTAAAAATATATTCTAATTATACATTAAAACCACTCAATATTATAATTTATCACTAAAAATTATTTTTATTAGAAAAGTTTTTTTTAAGTATTTTTCACTATTCATAAAAAATTGGAAGTTCTTCGAAAATTACAAAAAATTCAACTTAGGATAATTTTGATATTCCGAATACAAAAACAAAGTCCATTTGGCAAGATAAAATTTATAAAATTTAAAAAATTAGTTATTACTATTCATAACGGCTACTTTGATTAGTCGCGGTGTGTTAGAACTCGAAGTTGTGTACAATACAATCTATTGTATTATTGAAAGAGAAGTGTATCATGGAAGGTCTGGGTGTTACACCCACACCACTTTCCCTATGATTTTCCACTCTCACACCCCAATTTCATACATCCTGGCACTCCCAACTCTTCCTAATAACATCACATCACATCATATCCCACCTGAAGACACCTAGGACATCTCATCACATCACATCTCATAACTAGTGTAATATGGTATTGTGAACATGAAGGACATCAACCACATTCCCTACTCCTACCATGAATGACCCCCACCATAATATATCTCATCATATCTTTACCTAAGACACTAGGGGCATCAAATCACATTGAATCACACGTAGACGATGGAACTTTTGACTTCTGGCCATCATAAACCATGCATATCACCAACATTTGGAAGAGGCAGCAGGGAAGAGCAGGTATCCAGTCATCTATCCTCCCACTAGGATGTTGTGAAAACACCACCAATATATATATATATATATATATATATATATATATATGGGTGTTGAAACATGGTGCTCTACATGGGTGGGATGAATAATGGCATCAGAAGGAAATACAATGTATATATAATAGCTACACACAATCTCATCCTAGGGGTTCACAAAAAAGGTTCCCATCAACTCAAAAAATTCCTTCACTTTTCTACTACCTCTAAATGCATAAAACCCCACAAAAATCCATGATTCACAAAACATTTTCAATTAAATACAATTTCCATGTTATCCATTATCAACCCTTTTCAATTTAAAATAGTCACCTTGTTTTTGTATTTCCATCCCACTAGTTATTATATAAACATTAACCTTTTAAACCACATGAACCTTTGTCAAATAGTTCATTAAAAATTCCCATTTTATATCATTATCATGCATTTAATTCCATTACAAATCTGGTGACTAGCATAACCAACCAACATCATAACCCCACTGCACAACCACTTGACCACCACCATCACAACCCCATTACACAACCATACCACAATCACCATCACAACCTCATTGCATAACCATTTCACATCCACTACCCCTACGTACATCACAATATAGACACCTCCCATGAATTTAATCATCACATTAAAGAAACAACACACAACCATATCCACAAACATATTACATCACATACCACAACATTTTTCAAATTATGAATAGGGTATTTTGTTCAATTCCACTTATTTATTTAAGGGTGTTATCACACAAGCCATAAGATCCTAGGGAATCCATTTCATGGACCAAATTTGCGTGGTTAACCATTTATTTATAGTGGTTTCATAACAAATCACACAACATGGGAATACAAACATATATAAAAACCATAAAAATAGGGGATACCGATGGCCATGGTTTTCAGTGATACAAAAAACATAGATAATCTCAATATCAAAATATCAAAAGATATAAAAGCAAGTGAAGAATTCCCCTTCCCATTTAAATTTCATTTGAACTGATTAATTATATTTGTTAATATGGTTGTAGCTATCTTTTCAAGAGATAACAAGAGTAACCAATCCCACATGATACACAGAAAGGAGAAATGAGGGACCCCCTACCTAGAAGAAAGAAGCTTCACACCAAATTACTGCACCAAAAATAGGGGGATTATATATGGTTTTAATTGGATATTAAATTCAAATATCATTAAATATATGCATTTTAAACATTTAAAAGGTCTTTGTAATTTTTATAAATTTAATATATGTTTAATCACCTATGAAACATCTTTAAAATATATTAAATAAGGTATTAAAACCATTTTTCATCAAAGAAATTTCAAAAATGGAGATTCTATAAATTTATGGAAAACTTGATACAATTTAGAGTGCCACCACTAGGGTGACACCACCAATGTGCCACCATTAGTAATCCACCACTAGAATGATCATCCATTGGTGATCCACCACTAGAATTCCACCATTGGTGATCTACTGGCAGAATGATCCACCATTGGTTATCCACTGCCAGAATGATCCACCATTGGTGATCTAATTCCAGAATGATCCATCATTGGTGACCCACTGCCAGAATACCTCCGTTGATGATCCACCACTAGAGTGACCCGCTGTTGATGATCCACCACTAGAAGGATCCATCATTGGTGATCCACTACCAGAATTCCATCGTTTTTGATCCACTTCAAGAATGATCCACCATTGGTGATCTACCACCAGAATGATCCACCGTTGGTGATCCACCACCATAACGATCCACCATTGTTGATCCACTTCAATAATGACACCGTTAGTGATCCACCACTAGAATTATCCACCATTCATGATCCACCTCTAGAATGATCCATCGTTGGTGATCCACTGCCATAATGATACACTGTTAGTGATCCACCGCCATAATTTTCCATAATCCTCTAAAATACCCCTCTTCCCTCCAAAACACCTCAAAACTCCTCCCTTCCTTCTCCAAACACCTTTAGACTTTCCCCGGGCATTTTAACTACTATATCTTATACAAAGTAATGGGATGAAAGGTCCAAGAAATTACATCAAATACCTCTCAAACAATTATTTCCCTTTATAATTTAAGAACAACACAAAAGGAAAAAAAAGATAAATGGTATGAAAAACTATCCATTAAGATACCTCTAAAATATATCATTATATTTGAAACACTACCACTAAACTAACTAATCGCACCACCCTAGACACACAAATATGGAAATTCCATCCTCCAAATCAAGATACTATCCACTTTGGGAATAACTAACTCTTCTGCATGAGTTTATTCAAATCATAGTATAATGCATCTTGATTAGGAATCCGGATCCTCCATTTTCATATGTTAGAACTTTATCAGACATCACACAACACACATCACATCAAGGTCAAAACAATATATCTCATAAAACACTAAGATCCAAATAGCACATCATAAAGAAAAAAAAGTACATAAAAACTCAAATAAATTCTAGAAACTGGGCATGCATTTGTATCTCACACTCCCAAGTACTCTCCCCTAGGCCACCATGCCTCCACAACACAAAAATCAAGGGAATGGTTCATCATCATATCAACTTCTCTTGATGGTCTTAAATCTCCATTGGATACTCCATGAATCTCACATCATCCTCAATATCAAAATCTCCCCAATAAATGTCATGAGATTAATCATGAAGATACTGAAAAATCCAAGAGACATGGAAGACTCCATGAATCCAGTCTAGTCAAAAAGGAAGTGCATATAGGTAAGACACATCACTAACACACCCCAACACCTCAAGGGTCCCAAAAAACTGAGGTGAGAGCTTACTCTCTTTCTCAAACCTATACTTCCCACATCGATGGGAAACCTTGAAGAACACATGGTATCCAACCTCAAAATCTTGAGGCCTCCTCTTTTAATCAGTATAATATTTCAACCAATCATATGCTACTTTCATCCTCTCTCAAACCAACTTAACCTTCTGTGTTGTGATATTCACCGCATTGGAACTAAGAACTATTGACTCTACAGCCTCTGTCTAACTTAATAGAGAATGAAACAACTGCCCATACAATGCCTTAGATGAGATACATGCCAATGGATGAGTGATAGATATTATTATAAAAAAACTTAAACAAGGGAGGGTGTCATGCCCATGATCCAGCAAATTCCATGATACATGCTTGCAATATATCCTCCAGTGTCTATATAGTTTATTATATCTTCCCATCCATATGAGGGTGGGAAGCAGTGTTGAGTCATAATTGAGTTCCAAAATAATGTTTTAATCCCCTTTATACTCACAAGGTAAAACGTGTGTTCTGATTTGATACAATGGACCTCGGGACTCCATGAAACCAAAATACCTCATCCACATACCTCTTTTCCAAAAAATCATTTTTATATGAATCCTTGATCACTAAGAAGTGATCTAATTTTGTTAACCAATCCACAATTACCCAGATAGCATAAAAAACTCCCTAATCTTGGGATAACCCTATGACTAAATCCATCGATATGGCATCCGACTTACACAAGGTAACATCTAAGGGATGTAAGAAGCCTCTAGTAGAATGATTCATGGCCTTTATCTGATAGAAAACTAGAAAAAGATCCATATACTTCTCCACTACTCATTTCATCTTAGGCAACCAAAACTGTATCCTTAATCCATGGTACATCTTGTAAATTTTCAGGTGTATCTATAAAATTGAGAAATAAATTCATGAAGGACTCCCTCATGAATCTATACCAGAACAAACAACCTCCCAAGAAACATCATCTAATTCTTATCATCCTCCGAACATCCCTCCAAAGCATCAACATGGACATCATGATTACACATCACCTATACCTTTGAATATTCCCATTGAGACTCCTTCACCCACCACATCAAAGAACATTGTACCGTCATCTGAAATAAGAAACCTACTCTATCAACCACCCTCACATCTAAGTGCAGGGATAAAAACTCCTTCATCACTCTCCAAGAATCCATAGACTCCCAAACAACATCCTTCTATGATTTTTTCTCAAATCATCAGCCACCTAATTCCCATTTACTAAGGTGTAGGAGATATCAATATCATAATCCTGAAAAAACTCTATCAACCTCTATTATCGTAGATTTAGATCATGAAGAGAAAAAATATATCTGAAGCTCTTATGATCTATAATGACCACAAATCACTCCCCAATGAGGTAAAGTCACCAAAATTTTAGCATAAACATAACTACTACTAGTTCTAGATCATGGGTGGCATAGCTATGATAATGAGGTAATAACTACCTATACCCATAAGATATCACTACCTTATGTTACTTCAATATGCATACCAAGACCAAACGAGATGTAACATAGAAAACCTCAAACAACACACCCTTATATAGTAACAAAAGCACTGGAGCACTGAAAAAATCACCTTTAGATAGTTTAATGATGATTGACACTGATCAATCCACACAAAATCTTGGTCCTTTCTAGTAAAAGATATAAACGGGGATGTTACTTGAGAAAAATTGTGCAAAAACCTCTGATAATAGCATGTGAGACCAAGAAAGCTACAAAAATCTACCATGTTCTTAGGTTCTTCCCAATAATTAACTACCTCAAAATTTTATGTATCCACTACCACACCCTATTGAGACATAACATGCCCAAGTAAATTCACCTATTGTGTCCAAAACTTATACTTGGAAAACTTTCCATAGAGCTAGTGGTGATGAAGAACCTGTAAAAAAAATTTGAGCTGATCAAAATTCTCCTCCTATGAATTTGAGTAGATCAGCATGTCATCGATTAACACAAATATGAAATAGTCCATGAATTCTTGAAAAATAGAGTCCATGACCCCCATGAACATAGATGGTGTGTTAGTGATACCGAAATTCATTACCACGAACTCAAAGATCCCATACTTGCATCTGAAGGCATTCATATATATATATATATATATATCCATCCTTTAGCCTTAATTGGTGATATCTGGGATGTAGATCAATCTTAGAGAACCAACAAGCTCACCTTAACTGGTCAAAAAGACCATCTATCCTTAGAAGAGGATAGTGATTCTTGTTCATCACCTGGTTCAATCTCCAGTAGTCTATGCACAACCTCGGGCTACCATATTCATGCTTAGAGAATAACACTAGATCACCCCATAGTGACACACTAGGTTGGATTAAATCCCTATGTATCAGATCCTATATCTGAGTCCTCAAATATCACTACTCATAAGGCACCATCCGATAGGGATCCATAAAAATCTGAGAAGTACTAGGCTACAAGTCTATCCCAAACTCAACGTCACGTTGAGGGGATACTGTCACAACCTCATCGGAGAAAACATCTAGGAACTCCATGATAACCTTGGGATACTCCTATGTATATGTGTCTACGGATTCCATAGACAAATCAACCACCAAGGAAATAAGGGGATCTAAACACCGACTGCCCACCTGGAAACCCATCTCACCGATGAAAACTACACACTAGCCATCTACATCTGAGAACACAACTCTCCTCAAAAAGAAGTTGATAATACCATTCAATGAATACAAGAATTTGATTCTAAGGATGAAATCATATGGCGATATATGAAGTAATAAAATATCCACACATGACTAATGCTACACCATCATTAGTGACATCCCCAACACACATAAAACAAGATGGTTTTGACTCCGACTGGTATAGTAAACACTATGGGAATGATAATTCTATCTATTTTTAGTTTCAAAGTATGGAATAGAGATAGAGAATAAAAGGAGTGTGAAGCTCCTAAATCAGATAAGGCACAAACAAGGGTACATGATAAACTGAGTGCCCCTCAAACAATCTTTGTTCCCTCTAGTGTTGCTGCCTCCACTGCCTACAACTAACCATGCATAACTCCTTTGCTTATTTGCTGATGGAATCCTCATGACCATTCTTGTTCCGAGGTTCTTGAGGGAGAGGTACATCCTGAGGTCATCCTATACATACCACATCTTCTTTCAGAGGAGCATATGATTGTTACCCTTTATGCTAGAACAACCTTGCTAATAACTACTTTTGAGGATGGAACTGAACCTATTCACCTATAACAAACTAAGCTCGAGAAGCCACTAATAACTGATATTGATGATGGCCACAAACACAACATATGAAACACTCTGGTCTGAATTCCTTAGGAAGAGCATGGAAACCACTAGCCTCAAAAGTCTGGATGGGAAGCTGCTGAGGTCAAATCCCTTCTAGTCAAAACTTTGAAGTCCATGGAACCTGAGACCTACCACTAAAAAATCTACTCCTTGAGGAACCCTTCTAGTTCCCCACTCAAGTTAAGCCTCATCATGAGTGAATATTATTGATTACCTTTACCTTATTTTGAACGTATAGATATGTTGACAATGTAAAAGGAGTAACTGCATACTGGATTAAAGAAAATATTGACTTATAAATATTCCTTAATTAGGACTCCTCATCTAAGAAAAGATCCGAGGAAAAGTGCATAAGGTCCTTGAAATTTATCCCAATATCCTGCACATAAAGACTCTCCTACTGAAGGGATAATATCTCTTGCCTCTTCACATCCTTCATGGTTAATTAAAGGAACTCTTTCAGGAACTACTTTTAGAAGTCAACCCATGAAACATATGCCTCCTTACATTCACTAGGGTACAACATCCAACACTAACGAACAACCCCTCACATCTAACTAACATCCAAGGGGACCCATTACTCTTTTGGGGACCAAATCAAACTAAAAGTGATCTCCAGCTCCTCTAGCTAGCTCTCCATCTCTATATCAGAAATGATTCCCTCATACATCCCCAAATCCTACAACTAAAAATCTCACAATTTCCTCTACCACTGATCATCATATTTAATCAGATCAACCCTTCAGTGATCAATTGGGTCAGCCTACTGAACCTCCATTTCCTGATCCACACATGGATGAAAAATAGGATCCATAGCTAAAAAGGGAAATGAATATTTCTCAAGACTGGTAGTATGGAATTTTATTAAGCTTTATTTAATTCATTTTCACTGAATTAAACTTTCATAGATCTAAAACCACCTAATTAGAATAAGAACATAAGTTATCATGATGTATGTACATATCCTAAGTATCTACATAATAAGCGGTCCCACCTCACTTGGTCATTCAATAAGCTCGGATTATGTACATAGGTTCATAGGGGAACCTAAAATCCCATGTCCTCATCAATATCCCTAGCCTATGACATGCACTAAGGTGAAATGGCACTATTTACATACCAACCCATGAAATCCTCACCGTACCTAAATCCAAACTCCATTCTATCTCTCAACCATCACCTCTGATACCACTCTGTCATAACCCCCTCCAACCAATGATAACACAATGAAAGGAGAGAGATAATGACCCTAGAATCCCACCTCCAATAAGCTCCAGGTTGGAGACTAGCACTAAGGGTATAAAGATCTCATGTATGGGAGGCATTACCCTCAATAATATAAATAGGATCGAGAGATAACATAAATCAACCACAAACAACTCTATGAAATTTAAATAATAAATCCAAAAACCATCCCACAATGAATGTGTAAATACAATTGATACAGATAAAGGTCTCCAAAGTAAATAACCAAAATAAAAACTAAAGAAACAACATAATAAATATCCAAATAACTGAGATAGTAATGTCCATAATGGTCTATCAAGTCCTCTTAGAAACCAAAAAATATTTTTATATAAGTAGGGTGAGAATATAAGTATAATTATTAGGAAAACAAAGCCTCTCATGCATATGTGAAAAGAGTATACTAATGAACCCATGAGAAAGCAGCAAAACCAAACATAACCTATATAGTTATACTAACCAAAACCCAACCTCACCAAGAATAACTCACCAAATAACACATCCATGTATAATAATATAATATATTTCATATCAATGATAGGGTACCCCACACATCTTTCTCACTAATTTTCCTCTCTCACACCCAATGTCGTACGTCCTGGCACTCCCACCCCTTACAAATAATATTACATTACATCACATCCTACCCATAGACACCTGGGACATCTCATTACATCACACCTCATAAACAGTATATTAGGGTATCGTGAAAATCAAGGACATAGACCTCATGACCTCCTCCTACCATACGTGACCCCCATAATAAATTATTACATCACATCTCACCCAAAGAAACACGGACCATCACATCTCATCACATCACCTGTAGACAACAATACTTTTGAATTATGGCCATCAAAAATTATGCATATCACCAATGCCTGGAAGAGGGAGCAGGGAAGAGTGGGTAGTTAGCCATCCATCTTCCCACCAGAATGTTGGGAACCCCCCAATATATATATATATATGGGTGTCAGAAAATGGTTCTTGAAATGGGTGGGGATTCTAATGAAATCATAATAAAATACAATGTATATATAATATCTATACACAAGACCATCCTAGTGGTTCAAAAAAAGGTACCTGTAACACCCCAAGATTTCATAGTGTGTTATTTCTTCAAAATAATTCAATAACTTGCACTACACGCAACAGCGAGATCAATCGCACCATGACTTACCAAACAAGCCGTTCAAAAGAGGTTATGAATAGTATTAACTAAATTTTAAACTTTATATAATCCTTATAATTTTAGAATCCATATTATGAGTTTCTTAGACACAATGTAAGAACAAATTCATTTTCAGTATTGCACTTTTATCAAATTTTAATAGTGAACCCTTTTTAAATACAGTATTTTAAACTTTTTGACTAAATGGGGACATCAAAAATTTAAAATGAAACATCCCAAGCTTCCACGGTACGCTTTCCTTTGAATAATATAGTAGCATGTGTTATACGCAACTTCGAGTTTTAACACACACCACAACCGATCAAACTAGCCGTTATGAATAGTAATACCTACTTTTTGAAAATTTATCTCTCAAAATGGACTTCATTTTTGGATTCGGAGTATTGAATTTAGCCTAAGGTGAAATTTTGGTACTTTTCAGATAACTTTAATATTTTGATGAATAGTGAAAATTACTAAATTTTAATTAAAAACAACTTTTTTAATCAAAATAATTAATAGTGATAAATTATGAATTTGAGTGGTTTTAAAGTATATTTAGAATATATTTTTACCATTTAATACAATTTTGGTCATTGTACATAATTTCAAAATTAAACCAAACATAAACAAGTATCAATCTTTTGATAGTTATTATATCTTAAAAACACGCTTTTTGTTTTAACAGCAGGAATTAATTTTAAATTAATTTCTACCACTTCTATGTTTTGAATTTGGAAAAATGGATTCCATATTTGGAATCAGGATGTTCATGTTGTGTGAATAGGTAACTTATATTTTTAGACATTTTGAATAATTACTGCGGTAAATATTTTATTTACCATGGTTAAGGGTAAATCCGGTAAATAAGGGTTAAAAAATAATATTATAATAATACTAAATTACCCTAAAACGTGTCCTAACATTATTGGTGGATACATGTCCGACCATGGGAATCTTTGAGTCTATTTTTGGACCTCATGGAGCCACTTGTAGGTGATAGGGACACTTTATTTTAATTAAGTTAAAATAAGTACAAAAATGACATAAGCATATATCTTTTAGAAAAACAATTTTTACATAGGGTTATATATGTTGGATGTTCGACTATAAATATTCATTAGAAAGCTAAAACGATTTCCTACATAATGATATTTTATTTATATTTTTTAGACATTAAATAATTTAATTTATGTATGACACAATGATGATTCATTAATTACATAATTAAAGAAAAATTATAATAATTGATATTATAAATACCCAAATAAATATAATTTGAGACTTTTTATGAATTACACTAAATTTATAGGTTAATATGACATGTTAGGATTGTTTTAATTAACTCTGTTCGAAGTAATCATTCTGTTATGATTTTTACAAAAATCAATTATTGAATAGTGTCAAAATTGACATAAAAGAGTTTTTAAAACAAATATTATATTATTAATTGATATTAAATTCTAAAAATATTAGGTTCGGCCAATAGACTTATATCATGATATTTGTATCATTAATGGACCACTTGGGGGTCTCTTGGATGTATATGGTAAGATTATTAACCATATAATATAAAAATACAAAGAGACATTGTAAAAGTGAAACTAATTAACTAAGAGTTAATACTTAAAGATAAGGTTTATATAATGACCCAAACCTATCAAAATTCTATTGGTTGAGTGGTTTTAGACCCATACCCACCTTAACCTTTAAATAATAAACTTTGGAGCCATTAGAAACTGAATATGAATTTATTATAAATTAATATTTCTATCTTTTCCAAGGGTGCCTCTCACCCCTCTTATAAAAGGGCACTCCCCCTTCTCATTACTTCACACCATCAAAGCCTTTTTGTTTGGACAAACCCTGCACAAATACTCTCTAAACATCCCTCACTACATCCTAGAGGCCTTAGTTTGATCATAAAGACATCCTACAGAGCCCTTTTGATCAAATCAAAAGGAAGAACCCGAAGAAGAGGTAATGATTTCACCACCCTTTTTCAAGTTCCTTTCTTCTTCCACTTCTTCTTCCTTTTTTGTTACCATTATAAAATAATAACTCTAGTATCATATATATAATTTGATGTTATTATAAATATGGTACAACCATATTCACTATTCTATCCATCCTTTGAATAACATGTCACCATACGTGCATACGTACGGCTTACCGTCTCCACGTCGTGGTGTAATCGTTATTCAATAAATTATTATTTGGATGGGTATAATAATGATGTGTAACTCATGTAAATAATAAATATAACATGATAATTATTCTGTATATATGATATACCATCCAATTATATTTTATTTTAATATCAAAAGAATGATATTATCGCTCGTGCGTACGTACGGACTACCGTCTCCACGAACGCGATGAGATTCATTCTCCATCGTATCCATTCAAGTATAATTCTCATTTTATGATTAATAATAGTATCTAAGGACTTGATATCATTCTGTATATTATTAAGATACAATCTATCCTTTACAAATATGGCTTACGTAACAAAACATATAAAAGAAAATGAGTAAGTTAACACCTGAAACGGCGATAATTCTAAGATATTATTAACAAAGCAATGTTAAAAGATCATATATGATATCATATTAAAGTATATGATTATTTAATAATTTAATAACAATTATTTAACCATTATACAGGAGGTTAACCTACCCCAACCAAGGAAATGTACAAGTTAAGGGTTTATTTCACAATCTCTTCATTATCCGAGGTTGATTATACGTAATAATCTACTGGGATTTCTTTATCATCCACATCCATGTTTCTTCGAAATGTATTTCAAAATATTTTTTACTATTTACAAAGAATATGGGTTAAAGTAATTTATACCCTTATGTGTTTTTAAAGGAATCTTTCCGTCATTTTCCAAACAAGTCACTTTTAACCTTTCGACAAATTTAAGGTAAGAATGTTTTTTCTAACTTATACGGCGGGTGCGGCTATTACCGCCGTTATAAAATCGTCAAAGCTTCCCTTACAAGCTTATAAGAATATTTTCAAAGTAAATGTTTTATTTTATAATTATGTGACTTTTAAATTATTTTAAAATTAATATTTTAAGAATTTTTGAAAGGTACTCTTTATCAAGATCATAATTTTAAATGTTTTAAAGATTTATCTTTCTAAATATTTTTAATTAATGTACATGTTTTCAAAATGATTTTAAGGATTTATTTATATGGACATGAAGGTTTTGAAATGATATTTCTTTTCAAAAGTTTCAAAGTGTTATGGGACACTTTGATTCAAAAAACTCTTTTAAATTACTTCCTTTATAAATGTGTGACTTTTCAATGATTTTGAGAAAAGAGATATTTCTCTCAAATAGTTTTGATTTCATCTATGTCAACATCCTTTGATAAATTTTAAGCTTATTTGAAGTTGATTTATTATGATAAAAAACTTTTGTATTGTATTGAAGTTTTTGTGATATGTTTTACTGTGGATGTGTTATTTTTTCACCATTCATGGTTTATAGGGAAAGTATTGAGATTTCATATACTAGTTTTAATACGAATGTTTATGTTATGTTTAAACCTTTTCATATGGGAATGCATTGGACTTAGTAAGTGACAGGTGGAGCCCGCTATAGCTCCTCGATGCATCAGTAGGTCTCATGAGACAAACTAGTGTCTTGGAACAAGGTCCTGACAAAATCTTATTTGTAGCCTTGGCACGAGGCCTTGGCTATGTGGTTATGATAGTCTAGCATTATGCATTCCATAATTATGAAAGTGGTTATTGATATTCCATGTGATTATTAGATTAGTAGAATATCCATGTGAATAAGTAAATGGCCTTATTTCATTTTATTTTTGCCATACTATGTTGAAGTTCAAGTTTAAAAGGATTTTGTTTTAGTTATACACTACCTTAAATGTTTATTCTTATTTATGAAAGTTTCCGCTATATTTTTATCCTTACTGGGAATTTGAGCTCACCCCTTTTCTATGTTTTATTTTCCCAGGATGTGAAGAAGTAAATTATGAATGACCTTCAGGGATATTATGAGGGGATAATAGTGTGGAGTATGGAGACAATATGTTGTTGTATTAGTTTTTCACTTTATGATGTAATGTAAAACTTTATGAATGTATCTAGTGTTTCCAAGGCTACTAAACCAATCGGTCTTTCGAGATTTGATCTTTCTTGTGATCATGCCAATGTTATGTAATAATGCACCGACTCTGGGTAACTAGGGTCGGGGCGTTATAGTTGGTATCAGAGGAAGTTTAGTACAAACCTTGGAAGCTATATTTAGATAAACTCTGATTAGAGCACATAGATTTATGATGGACTTTGAGGATTAGTATAGAAGAACTTCTTAGAATTTTGGTATTGTAGTGATTTTGTTAGTTTTTCGAGCAATACATCCCTGTCTAGATACGAGCAGGTAGAGGCGGATCTGGCATAGATGTACCTAGGGGTAAAACCCAAAAACACCTCTTTGAGCTAGACTCGAACGGGAACTGGTACACGACAACGGGCCTTTATTCACTCTTGGTTATGACAATCCCGAGGGATATGCTTAGGATAATTCTCATTTTCTTTACAAACCATTATGAAGGGTTTATGAGTATATACTTCTTCAAAGGAGACATTTTTATGATTATGGATTATATCCATAAACTATTTAATTTATGTAATGTGTTTTACAAGTTTGGGATTAGGTATTGTTATTCATAAACTAATCTAGTGTATGTCATTGTTTAGAAATGGAGCCCAGTAGAAGGAATGAGAACTCTAGCAATGCACATGATCCAAAGAGATGAAAGGATCATATCTTTCATGGTATTAAGCTAGAATTTATAAGAGAAATAGTCTCCCATGTATTATCATCATATGAAGAAATAATATCATGTGTTGATAAGATAA
Source organism: Viscum album (assembly GCA_963277665.1). Lineage (NCBI taxonomy): Eukaryota > Viridiplantae > Streptophyta > Magnoliopsida > Santalales > Viscaceae > Viscum > Viscum album. The sequence continues at coordinate 403,112,725 of OY728129.1, read as the reverse complement.
GTAAAGAGTTTACTGAGTCCTATGGATTTGAAAGGAAGCAAGAGAAGAAAAGGATGGAAGAGGGAAAGATGGATAAAGGGAAGAGGGAAAAGAAGAATTTTCCCATATGTGATAACTGTGGGAAGAAACACCCTGGAACTTGCCTGAAAGGAATGGGAGTTTGCTATAAGTGTGGAGGAAGAGGGCACAAAGTACGTGACTACAAGGGTAAGAAAATGGTTTCAAATGTACAATGCTTCATTTTCAAGGAGTTTGGACACTACGCGAACCTATGTCTCAGTCATCAGACTGTGCCGCAAATTATGCTATTGGATAATAATCAAGTTATGATACTACCACAGATGAAGAGGAATGATTAAAGTTCTTATGTTGATTATGTCATTTGAGTGTTGTATCAACAATGTACTTGTTATAATAATTATGAAGTATATAAGGATTGTACTGTAGTACTATTTCATTATGGACTTGAGATTGTGTGGAACAAAGAAAAGTGACTCAATAGAAGGTTAAATTTTTGGAAAATATATGGTTGAGAGAAAGATAAACCATAATATGGTTCTTATACCAAGGTAGTGATTTTAGAATAATACATGATTGGTTTGGATAAATTATATTGGATATTCTTGACTACCTTGAAACTGATTAATGATTTGTATATTCTATCATTGTTGGGGTTTACAACATTTTTGGATTGAAGGAGTATATCTATTATTCTATAAGGAATAAGGGATCATGAATGTAATCAATAAGGTTTTATGATAATTCAGGATGCTGTAGTGTTTTAAAAGAATACATGATGAAGGTGATCACATGTTATTTCGCGGCAAAAAAAAGGATCTTCATTGTGTTTACCTTCCTTATAAATTTTGGACTGAATTATTTTGGATAGTTCTAGTTTGGATTATTTTGTATTTCCATAAAAGGACAACCCGGAGGTCGGGCGGAAACCCGTCGCGTCCGGAAAGGCCGCGAGACTTGAACCCACAACCGAAGGGTGACAAGGGTGTATCACCTACCACTGACCCACGTGATGTCCGGGATTAAATAATGTATTTTTTTTTAAAAGATATGGTAGATGAATTATAAATTTGCTTTTTTGGAACCCTATACGAATAGGATAAATAGAATATTTTTTTACGTTCTATTATTTTTTAGAGTGAAAGATGAGTTTGTAGTAGAACTTAGTTAAAGGATGAAACTCTACTTTTCAAGAGTATATTTTTCTTCTTCTCTTATTCTATGAAGAAATTAATTCTTATACTTTATTTAAGGAATCTTATAACCAAAAATGTGTTATCCTAATACCCTATGTTTTGTTGAACTGATGGTATTTCAAATCATCATAGATTGATGAATTTAAGGACCTCAATTTTACACTTGTTTTTGATTTACGAACTTAATCACTAACTATAAATATTTACGTTTTTCCACCAATTATATATCTCTAATTGCCACCAATGTTCTCCTAATCGAGATCATAATTTGGTGGTGACCCTTTCATTTCTCTTTTCCTCATATTAAGACTAAATTTTAGTAACCTAATTTCTGATGTGGGTTTTCCCACAAATATATTTTCTATTTTCAACCTTTTATTTTAGAAGAACAATTTCAAATTGCGAGGACGCAATTTATTAAAGGAGGGGAGAATATAACACCCCAAGATTTCATAGTGTGTTATTTCTTAAAAATAATTCAATAACTTGCACTACACGCAACACCAAGATCAATCACACCATGACTTACCAAACTAGCCGTTCAAAAGAGGTTATGAATAGTATTAAATAAACTTTAAACTTTATATAATCCTTATAATTTTAGAATCCATATTATGAGTTTCTTAGACATAATGTAAAAACAAATTCATTTTCAGTATTGCACTTTTATCAAATTTTAATAGTGAACCCTTTTTAAATAAAATATTTTAAACTTTTTAACTAAATGGGGACATCAAAAATTTAAAATGAAACAACCCAAGCTTCCACGGTATGCTTTCCTTTGAATAATACAGTAGCGTGTGTTGTACGCAACTTCGAGTTTTAACACACAGCACAACCGATCAAACTAGCTGTTATGAATAGTAATACCTACTTTTTGAAATTTTATCTCTCAAAATGGACTTCATTTTTGGATTCGGAGTATTGAATTTAGCCTAAGGTGAAATTTTGGTACTTTTCGGATAACTTTAATATTTTGATGAATAGTGAAAATTACTAAATTTTAATTAAAAACAACTTTTTTAATCAAAATAATTAATAGTGATAAATTATGAATTTGAGTGGTTTTAAAGTATATTTAGAATATATTCTTACCATTTAATACAATTTTGGTCATTGGACATAATTTCACAATTAAACCGAACATAAACAAGTATTAATCTTTTGATAGTTATTATATCATAAAAACACGCTTTTTGTTTTAATAGCGGGGATTAATTTTAAATTAATTTCTGCCACTTTTGTGTTTTGAATTTGGAAAAATGGATTCCATATTTGGAATCAGGATGTTCATATTGTGTGAATAGGTAAATTATATTTTTAGACATTTTGAATAATTTCTGCGGTAAATATTTTATTTACCATGGTTAAGGGTAAATCCGGTAAATAAGGGTTAAAAAATAATATTATAATAATAATAAATTACCCTAAAACGTATCCTAACCTTATTGGTGGATACATGTCTGACCATGGGAATATTTGGGTCGATTTTGGGACCCCATGAGGCCACTTGTAGGTGATAGGGACACTTTATTTTAATTAAGTTAAAATAAGTACAAAAATGACATAAGCATATATCTTTTAGAAAAACAATTTTTACATAGGGTCATATATGTTGGATGTTAGACTATAAATATTAATTAGAAATCTAAAAATATTTACTACATAATGATATTTTATTTATAATTTTTAGACATTAAATAATTTAATTTATTTATGACACAATGATGATGCAGTAATTACCTAATTAATAAAAAATTAGAATAATTGATATTATAAATAACCAAATAAATATAATTTGAGACTTTTTATGAATTACACTAATTTTATAGGTTAATATTACATGTTAGGATTGCTTTAATTAACTTTGTTCGAAGTAATCATTCTGTTATGAGTTTTACAAAAATCAATTATTGAATAGTGTCAAAATTGACATAAAAGAGTTTTTAAAACAAATATTATATTATTAATTGATATTAAATTATAAAAATATAAGGTTCGGCCAAGATAATTATATCATGATAGTTTTATTATTAATGGACCACTTGGGGGTCTCTTGGATGTATATGGTAAGTTTATTAACCATATAATATAAAAATACAAAGAGACATTGTAAAAGTGAAACTAATTAACTTAGAGTTAATACTTAAAGATAAGGTTGATATAATGCCCCAAACCTGTCTAAATTCTATTGGTTGAGTTTTTTTCGACCCATACCCACCTTAACCTTTAAATAATCAACTTTATAGACATTAGAAACCGAATATTAATTTATTATAAATTAATATTTCTAGCTTTTCCAAAGGTTCCACTCACCCCTCTTATAAAAGGGCACTCCCCCTTCTCATTACTTCACACCTTCAAAGCCTTTTGGTTAGGCCAAACCCTACACAAATACTCTCTCAACTTCCCTTAATACATCCTAGAGGCCTTAGTTTGATCATAAAGCCATCCTAAGGAGCCCTTTTGATCAAATCAAAAGGAAGAACCTCAAGAAGAGGTAATGATTTCACCACCCTTTTTCAAGTTCCTTTCTTCTTCCACTTATTCTTCCTTTGTTGTTACCATTATAAAATAATAACTCCAATATCATATATATACTGTGATGTTATTATAAATATGGTAAAACCATGTTCACTATTCTATCCATCCTTTGAATAACATGTCACCATACGTGCGTACGTACGGCTTACCGTCTCCACGTCGTGGTGTAATTGTTATTCAATAAATTATTATTTGGATGGGTATAATAATGATGTGTAACTCGTGTAAATAATAAATATAACATGATAATGATTCTGTATATATGATATACCATCCAATTATATTTTATTTTAATATCAAAAGAATGATATTATCGCTCGTGCGTACGTACAGACTACCGTCTCCACGAACGCGATGAGATTCATTCTCCATCGTATCCATTCAAGTATAATTCTCATTTAATGATTAATAATAGTATCTAAGGACTTGATATCATTCTGGATATGATTAAGATACAACCTATCCTTTACAAACATGGCTTACGTAACAAAACATATAAAAGAAAACGAGTAAGTTAACACCCGAAACGACGATAATTCTAAGATATTATTAACAAAGCAATGTTAAAAGATCATATATGATATCATATTAATGTATATGATTATTGAATAATTTAATAACAATTATTTCACAATTATACAGGATTTTAACCTACCCCAACCAAGTAAATGTTCAAGGTAAGGGTTTATTTCACAATCTCTTCATTATCCGAGGTTGATTATACGTAATAATCTACTGGGATTTCTTTATCATACACATCCATGTTTCTTCGAAATGCATTTCAAAACACTTTTACTATTTACAAAGAATATGGGTTAAAGTAATTTATACCCTTATGTGTTTTTAAAGTAATATTTTCGTCGTTTTCCAAACAAGGAACTTTTAACCTTTCGACAAATTTAAGGTAAGAATGTTTTTTTTAACTTATACGGCGGGTGCGGCTATTTACCGCCGTTATAAAATCGTCAAAGCTTACCTTACAAGATTATAAGAATATTTTCAAATTAAATGTTTTATTTTATAATTATGTGACTTTTAAATGATTTCAAAATGAATATTTTAAGAATTTTTGGAAGGTACTCTTTATCAAGATCATAATTTTAAATGTTTTAAAGATTTATCTTTCTAAATATTTTTAATTAATGTCCATGTTTTCAAAATGATTTTAAGGATTTATTTATATGGACATGAAGGTTTTGAAATGATATTTCTTTTCAAAAGTTTCAAAGTGGTATGGGACACTTTGATTCAAAAATCTCTTTTAAATTACTTCCTTTATAAATGTGTGACTTTTCAATGATTTCGAGAAAAGGGATATTTCTCTCAAATAGTTTTGATTTCATCTATGTCAACATCCTTTGATAAATTTTAAGCTTATTTGAAGTTGATTTATTATGATACAAAAATTTTATATTGTATTGAAGGTTTTGTGATATGTTTTACTGTGGATGTGTTATTTTTATACCATTCATTATTTATGGGGAAAGTATTGAGATTTTGTATGCTAGTTTTAATACGAATGTTTATGTTATGTTTAAACCTTTTCATATGGGAATGCATTGGACTTAGTAAGTGACGGGTGGAGCCCGTTATAGCTCCTCGATGCATCGGTAGGTCTCATGAGACAAACTAGTGTCTTGGCACACGACCTTGACAAAATCTTATTTGTAGCCTTGGCACGAGGCCTTGGCTATGTGGTTATGATAGTCTGGAATTATGCATTCCATCATTATGAAAGTGGTTATTGATATTTCATGTGATTATTCGATTAGTATAATATCCATGTGAATAAGTAAATGGAATTATTTCATTTTATTTTTTCCATACTATGTTGAAGTTCAAGTTTAAAAGGCTTTTGTTTTAGTTATACACTGCCTTAAATGTTTATTCTTATTTATGAAAGTTTCCGCTATATTGTTATCCTTACTGGGCATTTGAGCTCACCCCTTTTCTATGTTTTATTTTCCTAGTATGTGAAGAAGTAAATTATGAATGACCTGCAGGGATATTATGAGGGGATAATAGTGTGGACTATGGAGACAATATGTTGTTGTAGTAGTTTTTCACTTTATGATGTAATGTAAAACTTTATGAATGTATCTATTGTTTCCAAGGCTACTAAACTGATCGGTCTTTCAAGATTTGATCTTTCTTGTGATCATGCCAATGTTATGTAATAATGCACCGACTCTGGGTAACTAGGGTCGGGGAATTACAGTACCAATCAACTCAAAACTTCCCCTCACTTTGTTGCAGCCTCTAAATGCATAAAACCCCACAATAATCCATGATCAAAAAACCATTTTCAATTAAATCCACTTTCTATATAATTTGTTATCAACCCGTTTCAATTTAAAATAGTAACCTTGTTTCATATTTCCATCCCATTAGTTCTTATATAAACATTATCCTTTTAACCACATGGACCTTCATCAAATATTTTTTTAAACATGACCATTTGATATCATTATAATGCATTTAATTCCATTACTACTTGGGAAACTAGCATAACCAACCACCATCACAACCACGTTACACAACCGCACCACCACCACCATCACAGCCCCACTAGACAACCATACCACAACCACCATCACAAACCCACTTCATAACCATATCACATCCACTTCCCCCCACACATCACAATATATCCACCACCCATGAATTGCATCATCACAACAAAGACACACCACAAAATCTTATACACAAATATTTTATATCACATACCATACCATTTTACTGAATAAGAATACGGACTTTCATTAAATTACACTTCTTTATTTAAGGGTGTTATCACACAAGCCATAAGATCCCAAGGCATCCATTTCATTAACCAAATATACGTGGTTAACCATTTATTTTCGATGGTGTCACAACAAATCACAAATCATGGGAGTCACAAAATATATCAAAACCATAAAAATGGGGGATACTAATGACCATGGTATTCAATGATACAAAAATAATATATAATTTCAATATAACAATATAAAAATATATAAAATAGTGAAAAGAATTACCCAACCACTTTCTATTTCATTTAAACTAGTTAATTATATTTGTTAAGTTAGATGAAAATATCTTCCCAAGTTTTAACACGAGTAACTCATCCCAAATGATACACATAAAGAAGAAATGAGGGACCCCCTACCTAGAAGAAATAATATTTACATCAACTTTTTTCACCAAAAATAGGGGGTACACATATAGAAGGAAACTTCTTCGAGGAAAATCAGACTGACTGCAACAATAAGAATCCATGACTCCAAGGGAAGAATAATTTGGAACCTCCCATATCAAGAGAAAGTGATCCCAGAAGAATGAATGAAAGATCTTCTCTTTTGAAATATTAGATCCCAAACCAGTAGGGTTAGATATGGTTTTAATTGGTCGTTAATGTTGGATATCATTAAATCCACACATTTTAAATATTTAAAAGGTATAATTTTTTTTATAAATTTAAGATATGATTAATCCCCTTTAAAACGGATTTAAAATTCATTAAATAAGGCATTAAAACCATTTTCATCAAAGAAATGTCAAAAATGGAAATTTTGTAAATTTTTGGAAAAATAGAAACATTGTAGAGTGCCACTGCCAAGGTTCCACCACTAGGGTTCCACCACCAAGGTTCTACCATTGGTGATCCACCACCATAATGATCCACTGTTGGTGATTCATTACCATATGCCACCATTGGTGATCTACTACTAGAATGATCCACTTTTGGTGATCCACCACTAGAATGATCCACCATTGGCGATCCACCACTAGAATTCCACCATTAGTGATCCACCACTAGAATGATCCACCATTAGTGATCCATCACAAGAATGATCCACCATTGGTGATCCACTGCCAGAATTTTTTTCATCCTCCAAAACACCCATATTTCCTCTAAAACACCTCAAAACTCCTCCCTTAATTCTCCTAACAACTTTGAACTTTATATGCACATCTTAACCACCAAATTTTTCACAAAGTAATGGTCTGGAAGGTATGGTCTATTATATTCAAGTCTCTATTATCGTTATTAATTAGTTCCATTCTGATATGGAATCTTAGTTGAAGATCAGATATTTTAAGAGTTACTATCATTTCTATATCTTCATATCTAATTATCTCCATATAGTTCCTGAAACCAATGGAAAATTATTTTAGAAAACCTATCAAGTCTAATTTGAACTCATTCAAATCATCTTTTGTCACATAGGATGTAGAAGAGGTATAAGTAGGAATAGGAGTAGATGGATCATAAGTCAGATGATTACCAAATAACACATCCTCAATCTCTATTGACCTTGGTCCCAAATACTGAACTTCTACCTCATCATTAGAATCCTCATCAATATCATGAATTTATTTATGAAGAGATCAAATAGGTGTTATATCACTACTTTTAATAGGTTATTTAATAGTCTTGGTAGGATTATGACCAAATATATCTTACAGATCTTGATATGATGAATGTTTGAGATGGGATACCTCAAGTCCTTGAGAGTTAATTTTAGATATCAAAGATCCTTCTATCACTCTTTGAGTTGTAGAGATGGAAGATCCACAAAAATTTGTTGGGCCAGCCCCATTATCATCATCATCAGTCTCAGAGTATTCCATACCTATCACTATTGGTCCTGAGGAATTATCCCCCTTATAACATGCATCTTATAAATTAGGTTTAGGATTGATTCCAATAACAAGGCTTGAAGTGGAAGATTTATTAGATTTTTCTTCAATTTATTCAGACTTACCAAATTCATCACATTTTGTTTCATCAACAAAAACACTCATAGATACTTCTGTATCAATAATATCATCATATTTAAACTCATCCTCACGAGAAATAATAAGTATATGAGATTTATGGGGTCCAAGTTAAATTATAAGAGAGGTCCTCTTATCTTCCTCATAATATTTGATGGCTTCCTCACCGAGATCAACTATTTCCATTTATTCTTCCTAAACTTCTATAATAACATCAAACTCATCATCAGAAGAATATTAGTAGCATACTATTATTGTTTTTAGGTATTCCTAAAACCCTCTATTTTATCTTTCTTTGGTTGGGTTTCATTTTGGGTTGCTTCAAGTTAAATTGTTAATTTTTTTTAGTTTTTGGGCTAGTGCACAGTTGGTGCACGATTAGACCAAACTGGGCTCCCTCTAAGTGTAAATTGTACAACTCAATGTAGTGGGATATCACATGGTTGGAACATAGTTATTTAATCCATGCAACCTATTAAGAGAAACTATATGGACCATTTAAAATAGGAACACAATTTTTCAAACCGTGTAGCTCTGCCTAGGAAACTATGTGCATGGGTTTTTTTAATCTGATTTTAAGTTTTAAAATCCCGAACCCACCTTTTTAGGTCCCCGATAGGCCGGTAAAAACCAAAACCAATTTCTCCCCTTCTTGGAGCTCCCAAGAAGAGTTCTTGACCCATAGTATCCCTCCCGGAAGCAATTAGAATCTTGAGTAACGGCCTTCGATCTTCTCTTGGTTAGTTTCATATTCTTTTTCTCGTTCTCCTATGATCTCTCTCATCCTCAATAGGATTACATGAATACTCATATTGATTTTTGGATCTAATACCCACTTTTATGGATCTAAACCTAGGTTTTATTCATAGATCCTTATTTTTGGAATTCCCCATTGGAGTTTTTCGTGTACGACTTTGCGATTCAAGATCTCATGATCCCAAGGTAAGTGGTTCCGTCATGATTCCCAATTTATGTTAACTTTAAATTGATTTATTTAATTTCAATTTTTTGAATTAAATTAAATTTATTGATTTTAATAAAATTTATTTCAATTGGTTTGTTGGAAAAACCCAATTCCATTGAATTGGTGTTTAAAAATGGGGTTTTGGTATGATTTTGGGAAAACCCCCAATTCCATTGAATTGGGGAGTCTTTATGGAAATTTTTGAAATTTAAATTATTTAATTTAAATTATGGATTTGATGGAAATTGTTTCAATTAAAATTTTAATTTAATTGTGTAAATTGATTTAATGGAAAAAGTGTGAAAACCTTAATTCAATTGAATTGGGGGTTTATTGTGAAATCGATAGAATTTTGTGAAAATTAAATTGTAGAATATAATTTGTAAAAATGGATTGTGAAGTTGAATTAAAAATTGATTTCAAATTATTATTTTGAAAATGGCTTAAAATTGTTTTGATAGAAACCTTAGGATTTTATCTTGATGAAAATGCATGTTTTGATTTATAACCCATTTTGATTTTTAAATTGAAAGTTGACATATTTGAAATGGATAATGTGATTAATTTTATTTTAAGGTTTCTTGAAATAAATTTCCCATAATTGTTTTTTACTATAGAACATGCAATAATTAGGTAGTCAATGAGTTATTTGGATGACACTTTACAATTTACAACATTACAAAACATAAATGCAGTACATCACATCCTCTAGGATATGGTGATGATTCCTCTTTAGTTTGAGTTCAAAGGGACGTATGTATATATTTCCATGTCACCTGGAGTGTGGAGTCCGTATAGACTAGAACTATCATACCTTCTTAGGCATATGACTGTGTTTCTCACTTTTTTGTATTTCAAATGAATATATGCCATTGTTGTAAACTGTTTCACATGAATTAATATTTATATAAAGGGTTTTATATAAAAGTGTTTATATAATCCATTTCTAAAAAGTTCCATTATTTGGGAAATGTTCCATCAATTGAAAATTAAAGCCTTGGCTTAAATTATTTCCATCATTTGATATATAAATCATGAATTGTTTTAATTATTCTTAAGAAATTCCAAATCTATTTGTTTTAAATTGAAAGCTCTATTTGGTTAATTTAATATTGGAATCTGTTATAGAATCCTTGTTGAGGCCCTAATGATATTTTTATCTCACACCCTACCTTTTCTTTTAGGTTTTTGTAGATTATCTCATTCTAGGTTTGAGTATGGGTAAAACACCACTTGGAGGTGGTTCTAGCTATTGATATGTGGACTTGGTGAGTTGCATTCAAGTTGGGACTTGGGAAGAATTTTCCTATTATCTAGTACTTTTTCTATAGTTCTTTGGGATTTTATTCCTGTTTGAATTTTGGTATATACCTCCTTGTGGAGTTTCTTTTGTATGAATACTGTCTTTTTTATCTTGCTTATATTGCATTTGTGGAAAAATCATTACCACTCTCATTTTGTATGATGTCAGGTGCTAGCCGCTGACCCGTAGGGATCAGTAATGCCCTTCAAGCTATGTTAGGACTGGATTAGTTATCAGGTTACCAAGGTACCTTGTCTAGTTTGTGACAAAGTGGTATCTGAGGAGGTTGTGCTTCTTGCCTTGAAGTCAGTATTATTTTGTGAAATATTTTTGGGACTTAGAATGTAGTTATGATTGAGTTTCTAGCCATATTTCAATGCAATGAGCCTTAAGTCACGAGGTATGGTTAGTGAAAGTATTCTTGAGGATTATTTCTAGTCTATTCCCTATTTTTTATTTGGATATTTTGAAATACAAATATTTTTTAATCTATGTAGGGATTAATTTCCCTTGTTTCTCTATTTGAGTGGTTATTTGATGTGTTCTTTGTTGTTTTCTGATGTTGTGTAGAATCATGACTCCAAGAATAAGTGATAATAATATCATGGATGAATACGATACTAAACCCAAGTGATCAAATCCTCTTGTAGACCCAAATCTATTTGAGGTGATTGTGTGCACTGTTCATTCCCTGTAACAAGCACTACCTCCAGTTCTTGTTTAGGCTCCAGCTGTGGAAACATAGAGGGTTGTTCTCAAGATTTATTCTCAATAGATCCTTATCTATAATCCAACACCATTCAAAGGATCAAATTAACCTAAAGATGATAAGTAGTGGTTTAGAATAATGGAGCATTTTTTGGGTTTTTGGACACACCCAATGAAATCAAGGTGAAGTGTGCCACCTTCGTGCTGGAAGAACCAAGAATGAGATAGCGGAACATGATGGTGATGATGAAGAAACATGAGGGATTAGAGTGGAATTAATTCAAGGTTTTTTTCACCAACTATTTCTACCCATAGTCAATTATTTTGGCCAAGGCCATTGAGTTTTTCAAACTCAATCGGGCTGACAAGACCGTTGGAGATTATGCAAACCATTTTTATGAGCTTGTAAAGATTGTACCTGAGATTGTATAAAATGAGATGATGAAGGATTAATGGTTTGATTTTGGACTTAGAAATGATATTCATTCTCAGTTTTTCTTTTTAAAGATACCTTCTTATACCGATGTACTGGATAGAGCGCTAATGGTCATGATGGACCTGGATGGAAAGTCAGGGTTATCTGGAGTTTCTTTCTCTCCCAGTGGTAGTGTGCATTCCGATAAGTTAAATAAGAAGTTTGATGATTCTCTTGGTGGTTCTTAATATTATGGTTATTATATAACTCCTAAAGTTCCTAGAATATGTTATTTATTTTGTTACCAATGTGAAAATCCGAGAAATTCAAAGTGGTTTTACATCAAGGCACCCAAAAACTATGGATCCTATGGATGCTTGGGTCGCTTTTAGATATTCTTCCATGTTTATTCCACTCTTAATAGTGTCATGGGATCATAAGATACTTATAAAATTGTGGGGTAATCATATGATTCACATTCAAAAGGGTTCCATCCATAGGCTTCTAAAATAAAGCTTCTTCACTCAGTGGAAGAGTCTCCAGAGGAAGCGGATACGGGTCCAATGACTGTGAAAGGTACCATTACTATGGAATCATTATTAACAACTGGTATTTTTGATACTAGTGAATCTTATTCATTTATTTCAACCTATATTATTAGTCTTTTAAATCTTCCAATGAAGCTTTTATCTTGTGCAATGGATATTACTACAACCCTTGGTATGAAGATAGAGAAAGGCCTCTGTAGTCCCTCTCGTGTTTTCTTTCTATTATATGTTGAGCTTGATTGGAGTTTTCTGATTCTCAACATGAAACCTATTAATGTCATTTTCAAGATGGATTGGATAATTACCAATAAATTCAGGATTTATTTTTTATCTTCGATGGGTCTCCTTCACTACACCTGATGGTGTGTGTCATGTCTTCCAAGGAGAATGGGACCCAAGGTCAAATATAGAAAAAAATCCTTGTTTGAAGTTGGTGAAAGTGATATCGTTATTTGTATTCGATCTGGAGAGGGAATCTTTAAGTGGGGATCTCACTCTGGTCATCGTTGAGTTTCCTGATGTTTTTCCTTAAGACTTATCTAGTTTTCCCCCAGTAAGGGAGGTTGAGTTTTCTGTTGACTTAATGTCTGGTACTCAACCAATACTTTTTCCCTCTGGCCAGATGACATAAGAATAAATGAAAGATCTGAAGTCCCAATTCGATGATCTTCTTGAGAAAGGATTCATACGCTTGAGCATGTCACCTTGGGTGGAATTGGTCCTCTTTGCTAAGAAGGATGATGGTTCACTTCTCCTATGTATTGATTACCAAAATCTCAATTGAGTTATGGTAAAGAATAAATATCCTTTACCACGTATTTATGATTTGTTTGATCAATTGAAATGGGAAAAGTGGTTCTTGAAGATTGATCTTTGTTCTGGATAACATCAATTGAGGATAAAAGAATATTACATTCATAAAACAACCTTTCGAAATAGTTATGAACATTATGAGTACCTTTTAATGCCCTTTGGTCTAAGCAATTCTCTTGTAGTTTTCATGGATTTGATGAACATGGTTTTACACTAGTATCTTGATACCTTCATGGTAGTCTTTGTGAATGAAATACTCATTTACTATAATTCCAAGGAGGATCATGTACATAATCTAAGAAAAATTATGACTTTTCTGAGAAATCACCGACTTTATGAAAAGATTTAAAAATGTGATTTCTAGATTTGGGAAGTAAAGTTATTGGGATATGTGGTGTCAGAAAAAGGAATATCAATTTATCCTAAGAAGGTGAAGGATATTATGACTTGGGAGAAACCAAAAAATATATTTGAGATTCAAAGCTTCTTGGTCTTATCTGGATATTATCACTTGTTCGTGAAGAACTACTCAAAGTTGTGTTATCCGATGACTGCACTAACTCAGAAGGGAGTAAAGTTTACTTAGAATGAGAAATGTTAGAATTATTTTTTTGAGATGAAATATATTTTGACTACTGCAATGGTGTTGACTCTTCCAGAGGCTGGGCATGGCTATGTGTTCTTTTTTATGCATTGGGTCCAGGCTTCGATTGCGTCCTCATGTAGAGTAATCATGTCATTTCTTAAGACTCTCATCATATTAGGCCACATGAGAATAATTATCTGACCCATGGCCTTGAAATTGAAACTATGATACACATGATTAAAATTTGGCAGCAGTACCTTTTTTATAAAGGTTTACCATGTACTGGACCACAATATATTGAGTTATATATTCACTAAAAAATATTTAAATCTCCTCCATAGTTGTTGGGTGGAACAACTAAATTATTTAGATTTTGACATCACCTATACCCCAAGGAAAGGGAATGTCATTATAGATGCTTTGAGAAGGAAACTTCTGACCCAGGCAGTGAAAAAATCATTGGAAGAGTGGAACTTGATGGATCTCTTTGCATAGTTTCATATTGGGGTCTAGGAATTAGGGTCCATGGTTTCCTTGGCTAGTGTTTAGTTGAAATCCACTCTTATTGAATTGATTATTCAGGAACAACAGCTTTATGATGAGTTCCATAGCATTAGAGACTCTCTTAATGGTGGGGATACCATGCTTGATTGATTTTTCTCTAAAGAGGGAATCCTATGATTATAGAACCATTTTGTGGTACCGTCTTTGGTAAGGAAAGCTGTAATGGGGGGTTACTATAGTTCCTAGTGGGCTATGCACCTAGGATCCATAGAGATGTTGTATAAAATGTGGTGGTAGTTCTGTTGGCTTGGTATGAGATGAGGCATTACTGAGTTTGTTTCTCATATTTATACATGAAGGTTCTGGGCGCAGCGGAAGAGCGTTGGTGGGTAATCCCAACTTTAATTTTAGCATTAAACAATGTTCAATCTGAGTTCCTTCATGATATAAAACACCGGATCTTCAGAATGTAATGAAGAATGAAAAAAAAGAAGAGTCCCGAAACCATTAAGATAGGATCATCATATGTTGGTTATAATTAATTTAATTATTTCAGAAGAATTACCTCGGTGGAATTATTTCTTTGTCGATGTCTCCGGTCACGATCATGTGATCCATCGTTGTGTCGTAGAATCCAAGTATAGGATTCCTCTAGCGGTGATCCACATGTGCTCCACATATCTCTGGATGTCGCTGAAGGGGTCTCCGGGTGCTAGCGCGGAAGAACCTTCGCTTGCGATGTCCGCCTTCGACCACCTTGATCTGGTGGAGGATCTCGCTCTCGTAACTTGAGGGAATTCTTGGTGGAAAGGGAACTCTCTCTTGGATTGAGAGTATTTCCAAATCTATTGTGCACAACAATGGATCTGGAAAAGTGTTGGGGTTGTGAGGATATTTATAATCGGGTTTGAGGTTAATAGAGTTATGATAATATATAAACGTGTTACGAATTTTATTTATTTCATTAACTCTTATTCAAACCCCATGTCAAATTATTAATTATTTGACATGCGCCCACACTGATTATAATTAACATCATTTAATAAAACAATATTATATCCTCAAAATCCCGACTATAAAACTACACGACGTGTAAGAATTAATACACGGAGTGTACTTTTTTTCCATAAAACTACAGGGAATGTATATTTAATATACACGGTGTGTACTTTTATTTTCCATTTTCTCCACCACATTAATTATACCTTCAGTAATGGCTATTTATTTCTTAAATAAATGTAACTGCATTACTCGCTAATAAATATATTATTTCTCCCACAATATATTCTCTCAAATAACTAGTGTCGAAATAAATGCGATCAGACATCCTTAAATAATTATTAAACCACAGTCATGAATAATATTTATTTAACTTGTTAAATTAATATTTAACTGATATACATGGACACACTTAGTGTGTGACCCTCTAGGCCACTTTCTCAGTGGCATTAAGCGGAGCCTGCCTAAAGTCCAAGGTTAGCATCTAGCAACATGCCAAGGCACCGATAGAGAAAGAAGTTAACGCCGCAATAACGTGTCAACTCCTACAAACGCTTACCGTGTAATATAATCCATTTGTCTCAATATCTCTAATCAAGAGGGTTGCATGCTAGTTCTATCAACCCATGTGCTCGATTATTCTTTCTTTGACTTCCTGAAATTGAACTCACCCATACCTTACCATGGCCATGGATTTATTTAGGCTATATCAATTACATCAAAGGGACTGAGATATCTACTTCCGTTATGGAACAGAAGAGACAAATCCTTTCTCGCATTATCTATTAATGCAGTATTACTCGTGATGCACCCAACATATCCTACCTCGCTGCGAACAGTGTGTCGTCACAGTTTTCGTCAATACATCTAAGTGCGCGAGTTTTAATACCCATTAATAATAATCTTAAAGTATAAGGACCAATACACATGTCCGCAGATAGGAACATCCAATGACACTATGAACTGTGGATTTCCTACTAGCGGGTCTCATTCTCATAATATCCTCCTAGATATTACCAAGGGAACACACCATGAGAAGGTGCCTCAAAGTTTTATGAGTCCTCACCCCTAATGACCTGTATTATTTGTGTCCCTCAAATAATATCATCCGGCCATAGAATATATATTCAAGAACAGTGTTATGGCACTTCTGGGTTCTCATCATAGTAGGGATCCACTATGACCCTTTAATGCAAAATCTGTCCTTAGGACATTATCACATGCATTTTCTCTTAGAAGAACAATCAAGATGTGATAAGGATTTTATTAATGAATAAAGTACAAAGTAGTTGGTTCTAGACCACCAAATCCAGCAGACTCCCACTTAGACTAGAGCCAACTGCTAACAACCTTTAACCCACTAGCTCTCACATGATATTCATGCTTTTACTAAGATATGAATTTAGTCATGGGGTCCGCCATGTTCTCTTCTGTGGACACTCTGATCATAGCAACTTCACCCCTCTGATAGAAATCCCTCAAGAGGTGATACTTTCGGAGTATGTGCTTTGTCCGTTGATGTGACCTTGGTTCTTTTTCAAGAGCCACCGCTGCAGTATTATCATAATACAATGTAATGGGATCTTTACTGCTAGGCACCACATCAAGCTCCTGGAAAAATTTCCAAATCTAGATGGCTTCCTTGGCTACATTATAATCCGCTATATATTTGGACTCCGCTGTAGAATCGGCGACAACTGGCTACTTTGAACTCTTCCAGCTCATAGCTCCTCCATTGAGACAGAAAACATATCCAGATTGCGACTTCAAATCATTCTGATCTATCTGAAAACCAACATCAGCATACCCTCTAATGACAAGCTCCTCGTCTCCTCCATACACTAGGAACATATCCTTAGTTCTTCTCATATACTTAAGGGTAGTCTTAACAGCATTCCAATGCTGTTCTCCTGGATCTGCTTGATATCTGCCTACGATGCTCAGTGCATAGGAAACATCAAGCCTGGTACATAACATGGCATACATGATGGATCCTATAGCCGAAACGTATAGGATCTTACTCATTCTATCTTTCTCTTGTTGTGTCTTAGGACACATTTTCTTAGAAAGATGTAAGCCATGTGACACTGGAACCAATCATCTCTTGGATTGTTCCATACTAAATATCTTTAGTATCTGGTCAATGTATGTACCCTAAATTAGTCCAATAAGCCTCTTGGATCTATCACGAATGATCTTGATCCCTAGAATATAGGCTGCTTCACCTAAATATTTCATGGAGAAGCACTTGTTCAACCATTCCTTAACTGACTGTAAGGCTGGTACGTCATTTCCAATAAGAAATATGTCATCAACATATACTACTAGGATAAAAACTGCATTCCCATTAAACCACTTATAAACACATGGCTCACATTAGTTCTTAATGAAACCAAGTTCCTTTATGGATTCATTAAATCGAATATTCCATGACCTGGATTCTTGCTTCAATCCATAAATAGATTTCTACAACTTGAAAACCCGTTTGGCTTCACCTGGTGTCACAAACCCTTATGGTTGTGTCATATAGACATCTTCCTGAAGGTTCCCGTTAATGAATGTTGTTTTGACATCCATCTGCCAAATCTCATAGTCATGGTAAGCTGATATGGAAAGTATGATTCTTATGGATTTAAACATGGCAACTGGCGAGAAGGTTTCATCATAATCAATTCCATGATGTTGTCTGAATCCATTAGCCATTAGCCATGCTTTATAGGTGCGAACTTGACCTTCCATGTCCAGTTTTCTCTTGAATACCCATTTGCATCCAACAGGCTTTACATCAACTGGCTCATCGACCAGAACCCAGACTTGGTTTTGATACATGGAATCCATCTCAGAATTCATATCTTCTAGCCATCTTGTAGCTTCTGAGCTTTCTACTGCTTCCTTGTAGGATAGAGGTTCATCATTGTCCAAAAATAATGATTCACCATCCTCGGTGACTAGGAAACCAAATCTCTCTGGTTCCCTTACCTCTCTTGAGCTCCTACGCAGTACTTGTGTTTCTGGAACCTCTTCCACGGGGACCTATGGAACTTGTTCCTGTACCAACTCTTTTGTATCTTGAACATTAACTTCGTCGAAGTCAATCTTGCTCCCACTATCCTTTTTGAGGATGTTCTCCCTCTCAAGAAAGACGGATTGTCTAGAGACAGTCACTTTCTTGTCTTGAGGGTTATAAAGGTAATATCTTTTCGTTTCCTTAGGATATCCTATAAAGATACACTTCGTGCCCTGGGGTGCTAGTTTGTTTCTTGAGAAGGATTAACAAACACCTCACATCCCCATACACATGTATGCGACAAAATGGGTTTCTTTTAATTACATAACTCGGAGGAAATTCCATTTTCCGCCTTAGTTGGTACTCTGTTTAATATGTATGCGGCAATTTGTAATGCATACCCCCAAAAGGTTAATGGAAGATCTGCATGACTCATCATTGACCTCACCATGTCCAACAAGGTGCGGTTCCTCCTTTCACTAACACCATTCCACTGTCGTGTATAAGGAGGAGTGAGCTGAGATAGAATCCCAGACTCTCGTAGAAGATCGATGAACTCTTAGTTCAGATATTCTCTACCTTGATCCGATCGAAGCTTCTTTATCTTCTTACCAAGCTGATTCTCTACTTCATTCTTGAATTCCTTAAATTTTTCTAAGGATTCTGACTTATACCTCATTAAGTAGAAAAATCCGTATCTACTCAAATCATCAGTAAAAGTAATGAAGTAAGAATATCCACCTCTAGATTCTACTGGAAATGGTCCGCATACATCCATGTGTACCAATCCTAGAATCTCTGTGGCCCTTTCACCCTATCCACCAAAAGGCAGCTTGGTCATTTTACCTTGTAAACAAGCATGACATCTATCAAGTGTTTTTAGCTCAGTAGAGTCTAAATAACCATCTTGATAGAGCTTTGTCAAGCGCTTCTCGTTTACATGACCAAGGCTGTGATGCCACAACTGGGTGATGTATGAGTCATGTGAGTTTGTTTCATTATTGATTGGAAACACTTGGTTTTCATAATTTAATACATACAAACCATTATTCAAATGTGCCATACCATAACATACATTGTTCTTATAAAAGAGACAACCATTATTTCCAAACTTGAAAACAAATCCATCCATATCCAAACAAGATACAGAAATTATGTTCTTGGTAACACTAGGCACAAAATAACAGTTTTGTAAAACCAAAATCATGCCAGTTGGCAATGAGAGGTAATAGTCGCCAATAGCCAACACAGCCAGCCTTGTGCTATTGGCAGCTCGAAGATCCACCTCTCCTCTGTAAATATTTCTAAATCTACTTGGTTCCTGTATTTGAATACAGATGTGAGCCCCACAAGTTATATCTAATACCCAATGTGTATAAATAGAAAGATTGCACTCGATAACAAATGCACCTTTAACGTCCCCGCACTTCTGGGTTCAGTTCCTCTTCCAGTGTCCTTGCTTGCCACATGAAAAACACATTGCCTCTCGTTCCTTGCCCTGCCTCTGGATCTTCCCCTTCTTGGAGGGACGGTGCTCGGGGGCTTCAAACTGTTTATAAGTCTTTGGACCCTTTGCCTTGTCCTTCCTTTTCTTGTTCACCATAAGGATCGTGGGTTTGTCACGCCCCATGTCCTTATCTACCTGGAGAATCAAGGTTAGAAGCTCTGATATACTCTTCTCATTTCCACTAATATTATAGTTGACAATGAATCTAGAGAAGTTCTTGGGCAGTGATGATAGGATGAGATCTGTATGCAACTCATCTGGGAATTTAATCCCTAAGATGTCCAGGCGTTCAATGTAGCCAATGAGCTTTACTACATGAGGCCTAGCTAGCGCAGAATCTCTAAGCTTAGTTGTAAACAAAGCATTGGAGATCTCATACCTCTCCTGTATCGCCTTCTCTTGGTAGAGATCCTTAAGGTGAGACATCATGCTATACGTGTCCATGTTTTCATGTTGCTTCAAGAGATCATTGGACTTGGCCGATAGCATGAAACACTGGACATATGTGGCATCATCCATGTGTTTCATATAGAGAGATAATTTCTCATCACTATCCTCTTTCCCAGGTGCAACTGGAATAGGCTCTTCCAGCACATACAATTTCATTCCGTGGCGAATGATGACGCATAAACGCCTCTACCACTCTTGGAAATTGGTGCTGGTGAGAAGGTTTTCCTTCTCGAGTATGGTTCACAATGATATGTTTGAAGTCATTTTATTTTCGTTTCTACAAATTAAGATGAGCAAAGGTTTAGTACTTTATTACAAAACTGAGACAAATAAATAAATTAATACTTATTAGTCTCACTCTATTTTATCAAAATCCAATAGCCCTCACCATTGATTTCGGAATATTCTAATGCCTGAATATTCTAGTGGAAAGGATCCATATTTCCCTTTGCATTAACCCAACTAGGGTTGTTCAAGCAACTTGAAGGGTTTTAGTTAGGCATTCCAAATGCCAACTGCATTAACTCGCAGCTCCTTGATCCGCTGAGTGGACTCCCCAATCCTGAAATCCTTTTATTTTTGGATTTCCTCAACCTTTGCCTCTTGGTCACACCAAGTCCTGCTGTGGTAGTCAACCCTTGATGTGGACCAAGTCAAGTCAACCCAAAACCTTGAATTAGAATTCCCCGATAATTGAAAACACCCCAACTAGGGTTGTTCAGGCACTTTGAACTATGGTTCGATTCTAACCAAGATTATGGAAGGCTAGACCGACTTAATATTTCTTTTGAGGGATTTTATCCTTATACGTAAATTGCCATTTTATTATCTTTGATTACATGCTTGTTAATATTAATTGGGATATACTTAAGTGATTAACCATGTCTAAGATAATATTTATGTATAAGACAGTTTTATTTTAGTTCCATCTTGCATTCTCATTTAATTCATTAATTGTGTGATCGTGACAACACACCAACAATAAATAAACCATGCAACTGACAGAAATAAAATAAATGGTATGATCAGTAGCTTTTCTATTGGTTAGTTTATCTAGCGGTTTATAAAATAACCCAAGACCTGGGGGATAAAACACCTTGAACCTTTTGGGTTCGTATTTACAGCTTTCCACCTATCCACCTTTGTATCTCCTTGGATTGGTTTCACCCTGGCTCTTGACTTGATCTGCCTCCACTAGCTTGAGAGCTCCATCCATTACATATACATTTATATCACACACAGGTGAGGGGCAAAAGGGGTTTTTTACATAAAAGAATCCTTGGGCGCGCATACCCTACATATTAATGAGGAGATGGCTTGCAGGCCAACAAATTTAATTTAAATAAATAAATTAAAAGAAACCATTCACATACAAAGGTCTTGGTCTAACTCATGATCATCCATACATGCAACGATATTTACGCATAAATAAAACTAGCATTCAATTCTTTAATCGTTCTTGTTTAAGATAAATCACACTCGAATTAATTAATTATCTTTAACTAATCAATCCTTTTATCTTAAACCATTTTTTTGAACATCCTTGAGATTCTAATCCATCATAATTTTAAACAAATAAATTCATTTAAAATTATCCTTTTACATAACTTTTACCTTGGAGGCAACCTGGTGAATTCACGTTCATTACGCAGATGTTAAATTAAACATATATATATACAACACCTATCACGTGTTGTGCCATAGCTTTACGCCTGCACCATGGTACACGTATTAAGGGTTTGTATAATATAATAATAAATTTTAATAAATCTGTATAATTTGGGTGAGTACACGGCATGTAGTTCCGACTACATGGCGTGTACTTTTCTTTACCGTCTATCCGAAGTACACGCCTGGGGATAGGGCGTGTTAATGTACTACGGAAATTTTCAGAGTACACGGTGCGTTTTGTGGGACACACGCCGAGTAGTTTCCGCGTTACACAGTTTCCAGCCTGGCAAGCCATGTACGGGGTACACAGCCCAACCCTAACCCGAAGGGACTACATGCCATGTTCATTGGACCACACGGCGTGTAATCCGGAAACCGTGTGCCACCTATTTCTGGTCAACACACGTGTCTAAAATTCATAGAAATAATACAATACATGGCCTGATTTGGCGGATCAGTCAATGCATTGGACCTAGACTACACGGCATGTACTTCCGAATACACGCCGTGTATTCTGGTTTTGTACGACTAGAAACGTTTGGCTCCTCTGGATGAGTTCCTCTATTTTATTTTAATCAAAATTAAAAGAAAAATTCATTTCTGTGAGGTGAACGAGAAACGAGGGAGGAGGAACAGATCTCGAGATTCAGATTTCCAGAACGATTAAACATGAATTGAAATAACTAAATTATTAAATGTGTAAATCACCAATGAAAAACTAAATAATTATAATCAACGATATGACCCCTCTGATACCACTTGTTAAATTAATTTAATTAATTCACAAGAATTACCTCGGTGGAATTCTTTCTTCTTCGATGTCTCCGGTCACGATCCTGTGATCCGTCGTTGCATCATAGAATCCATGTATAGGATTCCTCCAGCAGTGATCCACATGTTCTCCACGTATCTCTGGATGTCGCCAAAGGGATCTCTAGTTGATAGCACGTAAAAACCTTCACTTGCGATGTTCGCCTTTGATCGCCTTGATCCGGTGGAGGATCTCGCTCTCGTAACTTGAGGGTGTTCTTGGTGGAAAGGGAACTCTCTCTTGGCTTGAGAGTATTTCCAAATCTGTTGTGCACAACAATGGCTCTGGAAAAGTTTTGGGGTTGTGAGGATATTTATAATCAGATTTGAGGTTAATAGAGTTAAGATAATAAATAAATGTGTTACGTGTTTTATTTATTTCATTAACTCTTATTGAAAACCCATGTTGAATTATTAATTCTTTGAAATGCACCCACGCTGATTATAATTAACATCATTTAATAAAACAATATTATATCCTCAAAATCTCGACTGGAAAACTACACGGTGTGTAATAATTAATACACGGCATGTACTTGTTTTCCATAAAACTACACGGCGTATATATTTAATATACACGGCGTGTACTTTTATTTTCCATTTTTCTCCACCACATTTATTAGAACTTGAGTAATGGATATTTATTTCTTAAATAAATGTAACTACATTACTCGCTAATAAATATATTATTTTGCCCACAATATATTCTCTCAAATAACTAGTGTCGAAATAAATGCCATCAGGCATCCTTAAATAATTATTAAACCATAGTCGGGAATAATATTTATTTAACTTGTTAAATTAATATTTAACTGAGATACATGGACACACTTAGTGTGTGACCCTCTAGGCCTCTTTCATAGTGGTATTAGGCAGATCCTGCCTAAAGTCCAAGGTTAGCGTCTAGCAATACACCAAGGCACCCATAGAGAAAGAAGTTAATACCACAATGATGTGTCACCTCCTACAAATGCTTACCGTGTAATATAATCCCTTTGTCTCGATATCTCTAATCAAGCGGGTTGCATGCTAGTGCCATCAACCCATGTGCTCGATTATTCTTTTTTTGACTTCCTGGAATTGAACTCACCCATACCTTACCATGGCCATGGATTTATTTAGGCTATATCAATTCCATCAAAGGGCCTGAGATATCTACTTCCGTTATGGAACATAAGGGAAAAATCCCTTCTCGCGTTATTAATTAATGCAGTATTACTAGTGACGCACCCAACGTATCCTACCTCGCTGAGAATTATGTGTCATCACAGTTTTCGTCAATACATCTAATTTCGCGAGTTGTAATACCCATTAATAATAATCTTAAAGTCTAAGGACCAATACACATGTTCGTAGATAGGAACATCCAATGACACTATGAAATGTGGATTTCCTACTGGCAGGTCTCATTCTCATAATATCCTCCTGGATATTACCAAGGGCGCACAAAATGAGAAGGTTCCTCAAATTTTTATGATTCCTCACCCCTAATGACCTATATTATTTTTTTCCCTCAAATAATATCATCCGGCCATATAACATATATTCAAGAACAGTGTTATGGAACTTCTGGGTTCTCATCATAGCAGGGATCCACTATGACCCTTTAATGCAATAGATTTCCTTAGGACATTATCACATGCATTGTCACGTAGAAGAACAATCAAGATGTGATAAGGCTTTTATTAATGAATAAAGTAAAAAGTAGTTGGTTCTAGACCACCAACTCCAACAATACATGCCAACATGTTAAGTCCAAGATCCAAAAACCTTAGGGGTTTCTTCAACCACTTTCAGTCCCTACTTGGAGTGGTATGAGATATCTATGGACTTTTTGGTTGGGTTTATGCATACCTAGAGAAAGAAGAGTGTTATATGGGTTTTGATTGATAGGCTGACTAAATTAGCTCACTTTATACCCATCTGTGATACAAAAAAATTGAGGAGTTAGGAAATATCTATGTGAAATAGATTGTTCATTTTCATGGAGTTCCTTCTAAAATAGTATTTATAGGTATCCTCGGTTCACTTATTTATTTTGGAGATTCCTTTGGGAGGCACTGGGATCTATCATCCGTTTAATTATGGAATACCATCCAAATTCAAATGGCTAGATAGAAAGAGCTATATAGATTCTTGAGTATATGATTCACACTTGTGTTATTGACTTTGGAAGAGCTTGGGATGATCACTTGGGGTTGGTTTAGTTTTCTTATAACAATAGTGACTAGTTTGGGATTAGAATGGATCCTTTTGAAGACTTGTATAGTCTTCCTTGTAAATATCTATTGTGTTGGTCATAGATTGGTGAAAGTTCCTTGGTTAGAACGAGATTGGTCAAAGAGATGATAGAAAAGATCCAATTGATTCTTCAGAGAATGGTGATGGAAAAAAGTCTATATAATTCTTATGTTGATCTTTATTATAGAACTTTGTAATTCTCATTTAGTGATTAGGTGTTCTTTAAATTTTCACCTCATTTGGGTCATCAACAGATTGAGAGGCAATGGAAACTTTATCCTCATTTTTTGGTACCTTTTGAGGTCATTGAGTAGGTGGGAAAGGTTCCTTAACATTTATCACTTCCACTACAGCTGAAGTCAACACATAACATGTTCCATGTATCTCAGCTTTGAAAGTATATATCTGATCCATCTCATATTCTAAGATGGATTGATCTTAAGGTTTAACCTGAGTTATCTGTGATTGAAAAAACAGTCATGATAGTTGATTCTGAAACCAATGTAATTATTAGGAGGATGATACATTTGGTTAATTTTATATGGTAGCACAATTCTAATTCTCATGAGACGTGGGAGAGGGAGGAACTGATGAGAGAGAAGTGGCTTCATCTTTTTTAGCATGGAAGCTTCTGAGTAGGCTTTCTGGGGATAAACATTTTCTATAGTGGAAAGGTTATAACATCATGATACTATTTTTAGGTATTCTTAAAACCCTTATTTTTATATTTCTTTGGTTGTTTTTTTTTGGGTTTATTTGGGAGAAATTTTTAAATTTTTTGAAGTTTATGGGCTAGTGCATAGTTGGCACATGGTTATCCCAAACTGTGCACCCTATTAGAGTAAACCATGATACCCAAGACAATGATATTTCACATAGTTGGTGAAATGTTAGTCAAAACATGTACCCTATTAGGAGAAACCATGAGGATCATTTAAAACAGGCACATGGTTAGTCTGAACAGTTTTTCAAACCATGTGGCTCTGCCTAGGAAGTCATGTAGATAATTGTTTTTAATCCTATTTTAATTGTTAAAATCCAGAACCCTCCTTTTTTGGTCCCTGATAGAATGGTACAACCCCAAACTGATTTATCCCTTCCTTGTAGCTCACAATAAGAGTTATTTTCCCCTATAATCCCTCCCATAAAAAGTTTAAAGCTTGAGTAATTCCCTTCAATCTTATCTCTATTAGTTTTCTCTTCCCGTTCTCACTCTCCCTTGATCTCTCTTATCCTCCCTAGGGTTTTGTGAATCCCTATGTTCATCTGTGGATCTAATAACTAATGTTATAGATCTAAAACTAGGTTTTATTCATAGATCCTTGTTTTCATTGTTCTCCATCGTAGTTTTCCATGTACAACTTTGTGATTTGAGATCCCATGATCCGGAGCTAGGTGGTTTTGTCATGTTTCCAAATTTATGTTAACCCTAAATTGATTTATTTAATTTCAATAGTTTAAATTAAATGAAATTTCTTGATTTTAATAAAATGGATTTCAATTGGTTTGTTGGAAAAACCCAATTCCATTGAATTGGGGTATAAAAATGGGTTTTGGGATGTTTTTGGGAAAAAATTTATTTCTACTGAATTAGGGCATCTTTATGGAACTTTGTGAAATTTAAATTTTTTAATTTAAATTTTAGATTTGATGGAAATTTTTGCAAATAAATTTTTTAATTTAATTGTGGAAATCAATTTTATGGAAAAAGTGTGAAAACCCCAATTCTATTGAATTGGTGGTTTATTGTGAAATTAATAGAATTTTGTGAAAAAATAAATTGTTTAATTTAATTTGTGAAATTGGACTGTGAAATTGAATTTTGAATTGATTTCAAATTATTATTTTGAAAATGTATTAAAAATGATTTTGATAGAATCCTTAGGGTTTTATCTTGATGAAAAGACTTTTTTTTGATTAAAACCCCATTATGGTTTTTAAATGAAAAATTGGTAAATTTAAAATGAATAATGGTATTAATTCTAATTTAAGGTTACTTGAAATAAATTTCCCGTCATTATTTTGTACTAGAGCACATACAAGCCTTAGTTATTTAGTGAGTTATTTGGAAGGCACTTTACAATTTACAATGTTCCAAAACATAAATGTAGCATGTCACATCCCTTAGGCGATAGTGATGAGTCCTCTTTGGCCTGAGTTCAAAGGTGTGTATGTACATATTTTCATATCACCTTGAGTGTGGAGTCCCTATTTACAGGAAATATCATTCCTTCTTAGGCATATGACCATGTTTCCTGTTTATTTGTATTTCAAATGAATATATTCCATTATTGTAAACTATTTATACAACTTTAGATTTATATAAATTGTTTTATATAAAAGTGTTTATTTAATCCATTTGTGAAAAGTTACATTATTTGGGAAATGCTACATCAATTGAAAAGTAAAGATTTTGATTAAAGTATTTCCATATTTTGATATATAAATAATGAATTGTTTTAATTATGATTATGAAATAGAAAAACTACTTTTTTTAAATTGAAATCACTCTTTGGTTAATTTAATATTGGCATCTATTGTAGAATACTTAGTGAGATAATACTAGGATTTTTATCTCACACCCTACATGTTCCTTTGGGTGTTTATAGATTATCTCTTTCTAGGTTCGAGCATGGGTAAATCACCACTTGGAGGTTGTTCTAGCTGTTGAACTATGGACTTGTTGATTTTCATTTGAGTTGGAACTTGGGATGTTTTTCCTATTTTCTAGTATCTTTTCTATAGTACTTTGGGTTGTTATGACTATTTGACTTTTGGTATATACCACCTTGTGGAGTTTATTTTGTATTTATACTATCTTGTTTATATTTCTTCCATTATTCTTCGTAAAAAATCATTCCCACTCTCATTTTTTATGATGTCAAGTGCTAGTCACCAACCCATTGGGATCAAGAACGTCCTTTGGGCTATGTCAACACTATCTTGGTTATTGGGTTACCAGGGTACCCAGGCTGGTTTGTGATAATATTCAATTACTTCATCAGGATTCTAGCTATGATCCACTATATCCTTTAGCCTAACTAGATACTTTATAGGATCAAACTTTTCATGCATATTATCAGAGGCATACACCCATTCTTTTCCCCAGGGGTACCAATTTGCTTTCATGTGACAATAGATCTTCTGAGTTAGGCATTAACCATATGAGGAAGTAACATTTTCCTACCCCTGAGGAACTAATCCATTATAAGCTAAAAAAGTTAACATAAACTTTGTATATATAAGGGAATTAAACTTAGAATAATGATTACATGGCTATGACATATGTCTCATAACATACCTAAGAAAACTTATCTGAATCCAATTCTTCATCAAGAAAAGAAATAATAAATCATGGTGTCTTAGTATGCTAAAGTCCTCTTTTCTAAGACTAATGAGGTGTTGTATAAACTTAACCAACAACCCAAATTCACCATTAATATACACTATAATTGGCCTTATATGAGTCATATTCCTAGTAAATTCCTCTAAGGTATTTTTGAATTCAATATGGGCATGATTTATATGATATAACATTTTATAGTCTTCAGGCCCACCTTTATGAGGTACACTTAAGATCTTTGCCCATATTTTTAAAGAAAATACAAAAACTTCTCCATTCACCATCATCCTAATGATATCTATTTTATCTATAGGAATAAATTCCATGTGAGCGTAAAATTATTTAACAAACCTAAGATAAAATGGTTTACTATTATATTTAAACCATTCACTCTATCCTTTCTTCAAAAATCAATTTCTATACTAATGATCTATAGGACTCAAGACACTAATCATATTCTTCCTTTTTAGCATAAACCAATTGATCTACCAGATGATGGTTGCACGACTTAAGAAAAACAATCGAAATACCTCATAATTTCTTTGATTTCTTTAAAGGAGGAGATCTAGTAGATGGTTCAGCATCATGAACTTTTTTTACCCTTGGAATTTTCACACTACAAATCAAACTTATAGGGGTTTGAGTTTTAGAGAAAGGTTCGAAAAAGAGGGATTTGAAAGATAGAGTAGGTAAGGATTTGAAAATAATAATGAATTTTTATAAAATACCATTCAATGATTTTTATTCTGGTTTTAAATTTTATTCAATGATTTAGGGATAATAATAAACTATAAGAAAAACCCTCTATTTTTTACAATAAATTCACAAAAATAGTCATGGTAGGTATACTAACCATGTACTCACGGTAAATTAGATAATTAATGGTAGGTATAATGATCATAAACTCATAGTATGTATAATAACTACATGATTTAAACATCATTTTAAGTATAGTGATCGTGTGATTAAATTCTCATGGTTGGTATAATGATTGCATTACCAACTGATCATGGTCACTTAACTGATGACATGAACAAAAAATCATGTTCACTTAATTGATAATATGAGTTATTACTCATGGTTTCTTATCAATACAATATGTAAATAAAATTTTATAAAAATATTAAATAAATAAAGAGGTTAATAAACATATATGTTAATCATTATAAAGATAATTTAGAAAAATCCAAGAACTAGAACTGAATTGAAAAAAATAGAAATAATTAACCATTCCTAATTAATGTTTCATATAGTTCATTATATAAATATTTAATTTCTTTTTAAATATGTTATAAAGATGATGTTCAGTACCAATGAATTCAAGAGTTATATCACCCTTTTGAAAATGGTCACTCAAATATTGATGCCTTATATCAATATATTTTTCCCTAGAGTGAGATACAGTTTTCTTATAGATGTTAATAGAATTTTTATTATCATATTTTATAGGTACATGTTTTAATTGATATCCATAGTTATGTAATGTGTGTTTCATCCAAAAAATCTATGCACAAAAACTACCTGAAACTATGTATTTAGATTTCGCAGTAGATAATGCAATAGAATTCCGTTTCTACTACACTATGAAACTAGAGACTTTCCCAAAAAGTGAAATTATCTAGAGGTGAATAATATTTATAACTCAAAAACATTAAAATATACATTTGGATAAATAACTAAGATAAATTATTGTCCTCTAGAATAGAACAATCCTAAATTGGTTGTACTTTTGACGTATTAAAAAATTATTTTAACAACATTCAAATGTGATTCCTTTGGGTTTTCTTGAAAACATGTACACATGCACACACTAAACATAATATTATTTTGAGTATTAGTTAAGTATATTAAACTTCCAATAATACTTTTTTAGATGGTTTGATCAACTAATTTTCCGATTTCATCAAGTTCCAACTTACAACTTATACTAATGGGAGTATCACTACCTTTGGTGTTATCCATACCAAAGCATTTTAAAGGATCCTTTGTGTATTTAATTTGATTTAAAATAATTGTTTATTTATTTTAAAATATTTTAAAACCAATAAATAATTTTATTTCACCCATCGAACTCATTTTAAATTCATTTTGTTTCATTTTTGAAAATTCAGTACATAAAGAATTTATTTAAGATCCAAAAATAATATCATCAGCATAAATTTGAATTACCAAAACAAATTTGGAAATCCTTTTTATAAATAAGGTTGGATCATAAATACATTTTTAAAAACCTTTAGAATTAAAAAAATTAACCCTATCACACAAAAATCTAGGAGTTTGTTTTAAACTATAAAGATCTTTTGTTAAATTGAAAACATGATTTAAAAAATGAGGCTTTTTAAATATAAGGGTTATTCAAAAAAAACATCCTAACTAATATAACCATTAATAAAATTACTCTTGAAATCCATTTGATATAGTTTGAAATTCAAGTGTACTTAATATTTAAGAAGCATTCTAATAACTTCAAGTCTTGCTACTGGTGAAAAAGGTTCCTTCATAGTTAATACCTTCCTATTGATTTTAACCTTGTGCAACCAGTATAGCTTTAATTATTATTATTGCTCCAGAATCCTAAAACTTGTTTCTAAATACTCTCCTAGTTCCAATGTATAGGAACTATTTATGTCTTTATATTAGTTCCCATACATTGTTTCTTTCAAACTAATTCAACTCTTCTTATATATCCATTACCCAAAATTAATCATCTATAGATTCAGTTATGTTTTTAGTTTCAATATGTGATAATAATTCTTGATGTTCAACCTAGTGTATAAGATAAGATCTAGTTTGAGTACCACTATCTAGATATCCTACAAAAACATATAAAGGATGGTCTCTATGAGATCTAATGGATTTCAGGAGATAAGTACTTGGTGCCTTATCTTCTTATTATGGTTCTGGGTCAAACAATATTTTAGCATTGGGTGATTTTTCTATGGGAGAATTTACGGAATGATCACTAGGCTTGGTTAAAGCATTGATTTTACAATTTTAAAGATCACACTCAAGGTTTTCTAAAGGGGTTTTAGACTCATGTGGATATGTTTCATCAAATTTGACATGCACAGATTCTTCCACAATTTTGGTTCTTTTATTGACCACCCTGTATGATTTACTGGAGGTTTATAACCAAGGAATATTCCTTTATCGCTTTTGGATGAAATTTTTTATAAAATTTCCTTTATATTGAGAATAAATACCTTGCATCCAAAAACACTAAAGTAATTAAGATTTGGTTTTCTTCCATTCCATAACTCATAAGGGGTTTTCTTTAAAAGTGATATGGTAAGAACCCTATTGATAATATAATAGGTTATATTAATAGCATCAGTCCAAAAATAAATAGATATGTAAAATCATTAAGCATGGTCTAGGAAATCTCTTGAAGTGTCTTATTCTTTCTACAATAATATTCTTCTATGGAGTCCTAGGAGTAGAAAATTTGTGATTGTATCCATATTATAAGCATAAAGATTCAAATTATTTATTTTCAAACTCAGGACCATGATCACTAATTAAGGTCTTAATAGTAATTATACTATGATTTTCTATAGAATTTTCATATTTTGAAAAATAGGAACAAGATTCACTTTTGTGAGCTAGAAATAATACCTAGTTATATCTAGAAAATTAATCTACAAGAGTATAGGCATAATGATTCCCATTTAAGATAGAAACTATGGACGTTTAAAAAATTAATGTGGAGAAACTTTAGTGGTTGAGAAGAAAAAACTTATTTATTTGGTTTGAAAGAGATCTCATGCTTTTTCCTTTTTGAAATGGATTATAGACTTTTTATTTTGAGAATTATAGTTTAAAAAGATCCTTAATTAAACACTTCCTAGTTAGATTTATAAGAGAGTAAAGGTTTTAGTGGCCTAGTCTCATATGTCATAGCCATGATTCTTTATGAAAAGCACTTAAGAAATAAATATTTCTAGAAAATAAAGAATCTAAATCAACTGCATAAACATTGTCATTATGTAAAGCAATAAAAACTAAATTATATTTAAAGTCATATATTTTTCATGAATTTTTTCAAACTCGACATGGTAACCATTATCAAATTATTATGAGATTCTAACCAGATTATACTTTAAACCATCAACAAAAAAGACTTTATAAATTAAAATAGAATTATAATTACTAATTTGAACAAGTCTAATTATTTTTCTTTTGGAATTATCCCCAAAAGTGACATGTCCACCATCCACCTTTATAAGGCTCTTAATTCTATAGTAGTCTCTATTAATGTATCTTGAATATTCACTACCCAGATACCATAAGTGTTTAGAGGTACTCTTCAAGAAAGTTTCCTATAGAAATATTAAACAAGAAATGATTTTGGTTCCCATACTTTCTTAGGTTTAGTGAAGTTAGTAATAAAAGTTTTTGAAATCCAAAGTTGTTTAATAGGTTTAACATAAACAAAGTTAAGGATTTTAGAAATAAAAACTTTATTAATTCCACAAGAATATTAATTGTTTATATAATTGGAAGTGCTTGAGCTAAGAATAAATTTATTCTTATAAATTCTCCTCTAACCGGGCTGGTAACCAATCCCAGTTGTATACTTAGGTGTGGTTTGTTCACAAAGAATCTTGGTCAAGGTTTCTCTACCATTTTTAAACATTTAAAGATCCTTTTTTTTATTTTATATTTTTACATTTAAATTCATTATTCTATTTTAATAAATGGGATTTTTTTCTTTTTCTACAGTTAGATCAAATTTAATATGAATAGATAAGTCATGTTGTTTCTTAAATTTTTTATACTTATCTTTAAGATCATTAAAAGTTTATTCCATCATATTGAAATATTAAAATAAATATACATTTCTTATATTTTCATAATTATTTTCATTTTTAGAGATATTATTAATAATAATAGGTGATTCATAGACAATATTTATTACCTCAAATGTGTTCATCATAAAACACATGTTTTCTCTATTAGCCTTGTCTTCTCAGCTAGAGTCAGAGTCATTAGAACTTTCCTTATATGTGTTCTCGATAGCTTTCATATATTTATTTAGTCATTTTTCCTTTATTATCATATCTTTTCTTATATTTTAATTTCATACATTCATATTTGATATTCCCTTTTCTCTTGCATTCATAAAAAGTCACTTCTCCTGATTGATTTTCCTTTTTCCAGTTTCCTTGTCTACCATAATTTACTCCATAATTTGATTTCTTGAAGAATTTATTATTCCTGTAGAAAATCTTAAATATATTGGCTAGATAATCTATCTCTGCATCATTTTTAGAGGGTGATTCTTCCTCAATTGAACTATCTTCTTTTATTATATCTTTTATCTTTGAATCATAAGTTTTAAAAGAATCTAATTTTATCTTTGGTTAATAATATTGTTTGTTTACCTTTAATTATTCCTCATACATCATTAATTTTCAAATAAACTCCTTTACTAGTAGTTTACTTTAATCACATGATTCTCTAATGAAAATAAAGGTTCCTCTCCACCAATCTGGTCAGCATCACGAGAGTCACATCACTTGATATTTTTCCTAAATATTCTTTCCCAATTCATGAATTGTATTGAAAATTTCATTAAACCTAAGATACATATCAGAAATTGATTCATTAGGTTTCATATTAAATGTATCATATTTAACAGTATAGTTATTCTGGTTCATTTCATTAACATTTGAGGTTACATCATAAGATATAGCTTATGTATCCCATATTTCATAAGTAGTAAAACATGCATAAATTATATTAAATTTATCTTCTCCTAATTCATAATATAATGAATTCATATCTGTAAAATTATAATCATAAGTGAAATTAGTGTAATCACTCCAATAATCTCTATCAATTTTAGGTTTTTCATATTTTTCCTCTATTACAATCCAAAAATCCAATCCAATACTTTCAATATGTATTTTAATTTTAATCTTTCACTAAGAATAATTAGTTACATTAAAATAAGTAGGTATTTTAGTAGCAGTATCCTAAAGTATATTGTTATCCATAAAGATATAATTTTAGAAATAACATAAAATTTGATCTTTGTGGGTATTAACTTGATTATAGTTAAAAGGAATAAAATCTCTTTGATACTAAAGGTTGTTCGGAGTGGAAAAATCAGGAAGGGGTGAATTGAGTTTCCAATTTAAAATTTCTATTAATAATGATTTTAAAAAAAATAACTCAATTTATAAAAATACCCAATTAAATAAAAGAATATAAGTATATAATTTTAAATTTCAAAAAGATTATCAAAAGTTTTATCACAAATCAGTGAAAAATAGGTTTCAAAACCTCTATAACTTTCAAAACAAATTTTACTTGTATCAAAAACCGTATACAAAACACTTATTAAATATATCTATCAAAGTATAGTTTATATATATATATATATATATATTTGAAAAACAAAATAGGTTTAAAAAAATAGAAAAAAAACAAGAAAACACACAATAGAATAAAACAATAGGTTTAATCTCATTTCAAGATCTAGTCCTATCTACTTGGAAATCACCCACTACCAAGTAGTTTATTAACTAAATAAATTGATCCATTACATATAAAAAATTATCACAAGAATTACAGGATACACACATACTCTTCCATAGTTATACATGTGATAATATATGTAAAAAATGAAAGAAAGATTATCTAGTACTATTTAATACAATATAGAAGAAAGTATTAAAGAATGAATAGAGTAAAAGAAACACAGCTCAAGATGTAAGATAAAATAAAGAAAGTAGTATATGAGAGATGTGAAGATTTTATATATCTCAATATGATCAACATCAGTTGATCAATTGTCTTTAAATCTATCACTGATAAGGCTCAATTGAGATTTCATTGAGAGAATAGAAAAATATAGTATCATGGAGGTGAAGTTATTTTGATCAGTGTATCACTTTTTCACTACACACTTAGCTCAGGGATCCACATAAATATTTCCATGAGTGGATTTTATTATTAAAGATATCCCTTCTCTAATTATTTGTTGGAGGATATCAATAAAATAATCCTCATACTCATTTATTTAACTTGGAATCCTTAAATTCATTGACTTCTCAGTAAATTTTCTAAAATATAGATGTTGAATATTTTAATATACCACACTACTTATTTTATACATGATCACTTGGTATTCACTTGGGAATGGTTACTTTGCATCATATTTACTAGGAATGGTTAGTTTTCATGGTCACTTACCATGTTAACTTTTCACAGTCACTTGGTAAGGGAACTTTGAAATGACCACTTTCCACAGTAGCTAGGCATGAAAAATTGGAAAAGTCACTTCATTCCTTCATACAGTCACTTTATTTGTTCACATTATCACTTAATTTTTACTCATGATCACTTCTTTTATTCTTGTGGTAGGTTCATTTTTCCACATGATCACTTGAACTCTTCTTGTGGTCACTGCATTTAGAT
This sequence comes from Viscum album, assembly GCA_963277665.1. Lineage (NCBI taxonomy): Eukaryota > Viridiplantae > Streptophyta > Magnoliopsida > Santalales > Viscaceae > Viscum > Viscum album. The sequence goes on along the minus strand of OY728129.1, from coordinate 403,076,909 downwards.
ATGTGGTCAGTTCAAGGCATAGAGGAATTATACTCACCTTTCACATAGTAACTTCTTTGTTTATGTGGTAGGTTCAATCCTTTATGTGATCACTTTTAGTTCATCATGCGGTAGGTTTAGTATAAATGCAATCACTTTAAATTTAACACATGATCAGATCGATACTTAGACATAATTTTCTCATGTTACATATTGTCACTTATTTGTTCATACGGGCACTTCCACACAGTCACTTGACCTTGATGGTTAGTTTAACTTCTTCATGTTGTAGATTGGCATGGTACCTTCCATACATATCCATTTTTACAAGTTTGGATAGAAAAATAGTTGTCTATCATAAAACATGATATTCATTAATAACATTAAAAATATGATTTTGGGTCATTAAAATAAGAAAGTACTAGACTAGGACAACACTATAGACCTCCTTCATGCTCTTGGGCGGATCCCAAGAAAGCACTGCATCTATTTTCACTAGGTCCACCAGTAAACCATGCTCATAGATAACCTTCCATAGAAATTGAACTTTTAAAATCCATATTAGGCACTTTGAGAGATTAGTTTATAATTAGTGATCTTGTATTAAGACTAGGACTATCTTCAAATTACATGTATGATCCTCATTAGATTTAGAGTAACTGAGTATGTTATCAATAAATAAAAACATGAACTGATCCATGAAAGGTTGCAATATCTAGTTCATAAGCTTCATGAACATTTTGGGGGAATTAATCACACCAAAAGGCATCACCAAGAATTCATAATGCCTATAGTGACATAAAAATGTCATCTTTGGAATATTATTCTCATGAACCCTCAATTGATGGTAGTCAAACCTGGAATCGATCTTTGAGAACCATCTCATACCTTTCAACTAGTCTAAGAGGTTATCAATCCTTGGTAAGGGGTACTTGTTTGTGAACATCACTTGATTCAAGTGGTGGTAATCAATGAATAGCCACAAGATCCACCTTTTTCAAAAAAAAATACTAGAGAGGCCTTGGGGACACATTGGGTTTGATAAAACCCTTCTCGCAATGGTCTTCCAAGTACACCATCATCTCATAAAGCTTAACAAGGGTCATTCAATATGCCGTAGAAGACATCGATTCGGTCCCAGGGTGAAATTCAATGAAAAACTTAACCTCCTACATCAGAGGTAGTCCTATAAAATCTTTGGGAAAGAATTCCATATAATCCTACACTACCTATAAAATCTATATGTTTGAATTTACTATTGTACCAAGGTCCAAACTCACAATCTATTTGGTGATAGGCTGAAATTTCCTTCTCATAATCCCCAATTATTCTACTAAAAGGTCCTTCCCTCCATTGAAGGAGAACCTCATACCATTAGACCATAGGAATATAACTCTCCTAAGATGATTGTATATCTTGGAATTTACTTAAGACAACCAGTGCTTACCTAGAATGGCATCATATGGTTTCATCATGATGACTAAGAGGTCCCATAATAAATTCTCTCCACTTATAGCCAACTCACACTATTGGAAGATGTATGAAATAAAATAATCACTAACTGTAGGAACCTCTAGCCACAACTGATGGGTTAAATACTTCATAGGAATCTCTATCTCTTACATATGGGGTATTTAGATAAAGGAATGACTTGAATATGTGCCTATAAGTACTAGATACAAGGTAGATAAGAACAAAAAGTACCTCAAATCATCTCATGCACAACCTAGTCATATCTTTCCATATCCTGAAGTTGACCATGACCATTATTGCCAACTCTTTGATCTTGGAATGGGCTACTCGGTGGTTGTGGTGGAAGTAGGTCATATCATTTTCCTTCACCTATAGATCTGCCATAGAGGGCTCTTCCTACCCCTATATCTACACCACCTCTTTGGGGGCCTCCCTAACTACACCTAGGAGATCTATGATCATAAAGTTTCCTATGTTTTGGGGGTTTTTATACTATATTCCCAACATCTACAACATGCTGGTTGGGAAATCACAAGTTGTGTTACCTCACCCATAACAATCATAGCATCGTCCATCACCAAACTAACTGGAACCATTGCATGAACCCTATTATGTAGATCCCTAAGTCCTATTCTAGGAATGAGTATGCCTCTTACAGTAAGACCTTGATAGTTGATTCCTTCTAGATGTAGTATAAGGCTTGGCCCCATGATGACCAAAACCTTCTCTATCCATCAAACTCTCTTCTTCTAGGAATCTCTTTGTCACTAAGGATTTCTCTAGCACTATAATATCTATGGGAATGGATAATGAGACCACACTAGCCTAGATTTACCTAAAGAGGCCCTTCTTAAATTTACATGAATAAAAGTATCCATATCATACCATATCAAGGGAGTAACATGTGAGGTTGGTAAACCCTGATGCATACTCAGTGACTATCAAATATCCTTGATACAACTCAAGAAAATCATGGATACATGTAGACCACATGCTCGAAAGATAATAATCATCATGGTATAACCACTAATTTTTTTCCATTAGAACATCACCTAATCATGGGTATCAGTGATCAATCCTCACCAGTTCCCTACTACTTCATAAAGAAGACTGGTTTCAAGAAAAACCATTTGACCATTTGGGATCCATAGAATCTAGAAAACTCATACCATTGACTCAAGAAAATACTATACTACCTGAGGGACTATCTCACCATGAAACCTGAGTGATATTTGTCACTGGAAATAATAAAATTTTCTAAGAATACAAATATCATTGTCCTAACCTGTTGGAGTTATCAAATTCTCAACATGTATATGATCATCCACTTGAACCACTATAAGTGGATCCCTGCACCGCCCATTGGGTGGAAGCATTGGTATATTCTCTCTTGTATGGAACACCTCAAGAATAGTTCATTGTACTAAGGCCTCTTCACTCAAATTGTTCTCATCACAACCTAGTCTCAGGATCCTAGATGCCTGTCATCGTGTAGGAATCCTAAAAATTAACATGGTGTGCCATGTTTAGATGAGAATATCTAGGAATATGACTCAAGAAGGACATTGAAGTAAAAATATAAAATCCTATATGATTCATATACCATTGGCTTCCTTATAACCAATACCTCAATATATCAAGTTGATAAATGGGTAGTTAGAGTCCTGATGTATGGATACATCAGTCATCGCACCATCACTGAGTTCCGTGGACCAAGAGATGAACTCTAGATGCTTAAAAAATAATTTCCCTAACTTCTCAAAACAATCCTATCGATATATCTAACTCTATACACCATCTATAGATCATACCACTTTGACACTCTGACACTACTCTTTCATGACCTGGACCACTGGGACCCCTCCTGGGATGGTAGTAACCTAAGAGTGACACCCCAAGCCTACCTCTAATAGGCCACAGGATAGAAATGAGAGCTGAGTAAGCATATCATTGAAATGTTAGGAATTATCCTAAATCACCTGTATGCACACACACTCACAACCATATCTATAAAACAATGTAGAGATTTAATAATTTTAAACCTTCAGAGTGTAAACAATGCATGAAACTACCTTTATAAAATAAATTAGAGTATGACATAAAATATATTTGAGAAATTAAAAGGGAAAATACAAGACTAACCAAGGAGGAAATTAGGTCCCAACCTATCAACAAATGAGATAGGGTAATGCATAGGAGATACCAACTCAAGAAACATGAGTCCGACCACCGAACATGGTTATCACCTCTATGAACTAATATTCTCTACCAAAGTCAATACCAATCTATCTATTATGTACATAAGACATGACACGTGTGGGAAAATACTATACATGGGTGATTATATACATACTCAATTAGATTCCTTAAAACCAAGAGAGCAGAAATTTAATAATATAGTTAACTCAACCCATAAGTCAAAGAGGTAAATGAAACCCAACTTCAGATATGATCACATAAAAACCCCAGTCAAAACAGAGATGAATATCAATATCCATGACTAGATAATAAAGATCACTCTTCTTATACCTCCAAAGGTCCCATATTCGATTCCAAGTACCCCATATAACCTCATGAGAATCTAAATGGAGGGCCTTATCCTTTCTATTTCACTCCACAACCGAGGGAGGACTATCACTAATGGAGGACCCACTACTTGTTAGAGCTTGATGATGGGGGAGTACCACTATGTAGATAGAGGACCAGTGACCCTTCTAGTGTAAGAGAGTATCGAATATACCTATATATAGGATATGGGGGGACCGTTCCTTGGTGAGTCATTAGAGTTCCAACCCTGGAATCTCTTTGATTATCAAACTCGATCACTATTACCAGCTTAGCATCACTGGAAGAAGTATACCACTTGTATCACCATGTTTCATATCTTTGATACAAAAACAAAGTCCACCATTGAATCCTACATAGAAACCTACCTAGAGTGGGATACTCACTATCCCAAAATTGAGTCCCGAAGAAGGTGCAAAATGTGTACATTGAGGTACATGATGTGTGGAATCACCTGAGGAATTGGGAATGTTCTTTACTATACATGGTCTATCTGGACATGTACCCATACAAATCATGTCTCCAAGTAGACATAGTGTGTCACTAATGAGACATGGTGTGTCTGATCACCCAAGGTCTTTACTATATAGTCCTTATACATAGCTCAACCACCTAGGTTGTATCACACATCATTTAGGCCCAACCACACAAAATCTAATATTTAACTTGCACTGAAACCCTATACACCACATGGAACTTAGAAATAGGACATGAGTTGTTCTATATTACATGGAGTGTAGTTGATATTTTCATAGACAGTAAATTCAGGTCTTTATGTGATTTATAGTTCAGCAAAATCCACCACAAAAAATCACCTTTTTAATGCTAAATTTGTTAAAATATAAGGTAAAGGAATCCTATCATTGAATCCAAAAGATGGAGGGGAGGTTTTAAACATTATAATTATTAAAATGTGTTTAATTAAAAATTTAATTAAAAATTAGGTCATTGCGTACCTCATGCACCCCCACTAGGTACCCGGTAGACACTAGATGCCTCACTAGAGGCCACTAGTCATCCAATTGTCCAACTAGAGCCATTTTCCCCATTATTCCCCTCCATCTAGTACCTAGTATAAGGTCATTTATAACTCAATGGTATATTCTATAAATTAAAACTTCTAAAACCAATCCATTTTTTTCTAAAAACCTGATCCTCCTCTAGATTTTCCAAAATTTAAAAATATTATACCAACCCCCAATATGAAATGTTGATAAGGAAATTCAAGATGTTACTCAAAATATTGGTGTGTTATAATCACCACTTATAATTTTTCTAGTTCAACAAAAATACATTTCTCAATGATGACATGCCCTAAGAAGTTCACTTCTTGAATCAAAATCTAGAATTCATAGAGTTTCAAATAAAATGGATATTTCTATAATAACTACAAAATAATCCTCAAATGCCTTACTAAATTTAAATTTGGAAGTTTTGTCCTTCCAGGTAGAATTTTTTTCATTATGAGATTCTAAGAAGATGTTGGAGAAATTTTATACTCAGTGTAAGGGTGTGGCGGTATTTTTTGGGAAACCAGATTGTGTCCTTCTATTTTATCCCTCTATATCCCATTTTACCACTATCTTAATGAAATCCCCTACTAAAGCAGAAATATCTCCTCCCACATCACCTCATATAGATATATATTTCCATTAAAATTATATATGAATTTCTAATAACAATAGTATAAGATTATGAGTGAAAATCATCCCATTGAGGAGAAATAGTTGGAGTGATATGATGATGTGGTACTCGAGGAGATTTAATATATATATATATATATATATATATTGGAACATGATTCATATCATATATTTAGATATTTTAATATTATTGATACATCATAAATTTCACTTCACTATATGGAATATATGAAAACTTTATGAAATAGGAGTTTTTTTATGGTATCTCTTGGGAAATTTTCTTCAATGTTTAATTTTAATAGCTTACTCTAGTGATAATACTAAATTATTGGATAAAAATTTGGAATGGTTTTTTATGAATTATCTATTTTCTCTATTTTCATACACAAATGTCATTTATGATACATCAAACATATTTAATTCATATATGGACTAAGGAATAAAAAATCAAGTAAATTAGGGAGGATTTTTATGAATATTTTAATCATGTTATGTTATTCTTGTTCTACTAAAAAAGAAATTTTTTTTACCTCATTTATTTTTATCAAACATTGGGGATGATGGTTGATTCAGTGGGGGGTATTTATATCTATGATTTACTTTTATCTTGTGCTTAATATCCATGGAGACATATTTTCTTAGGAATATTATTTTTTATTGCTGGATATTTTTTATATCATGAGGATAAAATTATATTTTTTATAAAAACATGTATATTTGATTAATGAGTTAATAATTGAGTGATTGAGTTATTTTTAAATGGAAAGACTTAGATTTCATTTAAAATTTTGAAACTTAATAAATAGTATTTTATTGAAGTAATTTGAGTATCAATTAAATTATTAAAATTAAAATTTATTCTTGATCACTTAGTTTGAGTTATTATTTGGAATAAAAGTGAAACTTAAGGTATAAAAATAACAGGATTGTCTTGGATTGACTTATGGATAAAAATATTCTCCTCTTCCTTTCATAACAATCAAAAATATTTTCAAAAAGTGATTGTTGGTGGGGATAAATGTTCTAGGAATGGTTTAGATTATATTGATTACTTGAACTCTTTAATAATATCTTATACTCTTCTAATAATCACGTTTTAATAATAAAAAATAGTGTCATGAGATAATGTAATAAAATAACATTAGTGAATGTGATATTTCATCCATGCATGAAATTCCATTTAAAACCAGTATAAAAGGAAAATAAATAGAAAAGGAAAAAAATAGTGTAAGTTATGTGCCTATGTATAAGTTGGAATGAAAATTTATTAATATTTAGAATCAAATAAATAATTTAATTTTCTAGTTTTAGGATTCATATTAAAGATGATATTGAAGTGAAATACACTGTAAAATTGTCTTGATTATTATAGAATTAAGGAGAATAATGAATAAGTGTATATAGATTTTGATATTATTTGTTATAGAAATTTTTTTGTAACATTATTAAGTTAAAATTTCCCTTGAAAAAAAATATCTAATTTGAGATGAATGTTAAGATTTTTTTTCTAGGTGATAAATAAAGTTCAAGAGTGGGGGAAATAGATAACCCAATTCTATTCATATATTTTATCATGAATTTTAATGAAAATTCTTCTTGTTATTAACTAATTGTTTTTGTTTTCAATAATTTTGTGAAGAAAAGATCTAAATTGTTTACTCTCAAAAGTTTTGAAGTAATTGAGGTAATGGGTTAACAAACATGACATGATGCCTTGAAAACATGTCATGGTAGTTCAGAGGATTTGGAACTCTATATTCCAAAAAGAAACCATCATAAGGAGTTATAGTGGTTCATGTTGTGTTAGTCAAAATTTATTAGAAAATAAAACCGTATTTTATTAATTAAAAACATGTCATGGTAAGAATCAATATAAACATATTTCAATTTCAAATTGGTTGATGGGTTTGGCCACATGAAACAACACACCTTATGGTTTTTAGAAATTTTAAACTGGAGATATGTACTAAACACAGGTGTGTTGAGATAAAGAATGATATGTTGAAGACCAAGCATGGATTTGAAATAGAGATAATCATGGTGTATAGATTAATCCATGGAATGAAGATATATGTAATTAAGAAGATACATAAAACATAGTGTAGTCATATCTTATACCTCATGGTTTTTAATGAACTATTTTATATCCCTAGGTATAAAACCCTTGACAAAGTTAGACATAAGTGGCTATTTTTTTAAAAAAATATCTTGGATCTATTATTGGGTTAAGATAAATATTATTTCCAATGTGTTAGATCATGCTATCCATTACTAAAAACAGTTTTTAATAGTGAAAATAGTCTTAGGCAGGGTAGAATAGTCTTTGTTGGCATGATATTTATTCTATTTAATTGAAACACCTTTTCTATCCACCAATATCCTTTAAACTTTAACATGATAAGTTTTAAAGATGTATTAAACCCTATAAGTGGGGTATTCAAATCTTAAACAACATCATTCAACCCAAAGTCAAAATCCCCTCTTGTGGCCAGAAAAACCCTTGAAACCTGGTTTAATTTCTCACCATTATTAGCCATATATTTTTTTAGAAACAAATGATAACTAAAGATCATGGTGAATAGTCTTGTAAGGTGATTTTTTAGTAGTAAATCCTTCAAAATTTTCCCCCAAAAAATTCTTGAAAACCATTTGAATAGCTTTTTCTATGACTATTTCCTAAGATAAGGGAAACCAATATAAAATTGATGGATGAGATATATTTTTACCAAAAACCACATCCATTATTGGGAGAGCATTAGGGTGAGTCAAGACATATTAACCATCAAGATTTTTTGTTTGAACCCACTCCTATATTTCTTTAGATGACTAATAATAAATTTAATCAATGTCTTTCACTTGAAGAAGTAACAAGGAATTTAAAAAAAACATTTTTTAAGAATCTAGTTTTACTATTTTGAATATATATTTTATAAATAAACTCAGTCTATCTTCCAAGAAGTTATGTATTGTGTCTTGTCTTCCTTAGAAATTAATTTGGATCTTCCCTATGAATTGCTTTGCAGCAACTCATATTCCCTATTTTTTGCTATATTGTGGCTCATTTCCCCAAGAGGCATCGATTCTTTCACAACAGAAGTCCGCATGTTTAAAAAATAATAGCCTATTTTTTTATTTGAAAAATAATATAAATTATTTTATTATCATATATTCATAGTTATATTTAAAAATAAGAAATGGTTAGGCCTGTGATCTTGCCCGAACTATATAAAAATGATTCAGGCTTGTAAAATTTGACCCATGTAAAAACTATCCAAAATAGGTGGGACCAAAACATGCCTAGACCTGTATAGTATTAGACTATTTAATATTATCCCATACATTTTAAATGGATACCAAAAGTAATAATCCAACTTCAATATTCATGAATGAAACTATCAGGTCTCCATTGAAATGAAAAGAAGGGTTACAAGATAAAGGAAGGCCAACCTATAAGAAAATCTATTGTGTGATGTTAAGGAACAAGTTCTGCAATGATATATAGTCAATGAGAGTCTCCAAAATGACATCATGTGGGGAACTTAATCTGTTGGGGGTGGAAGAGGTGAATGAGGTAGTGAAACATCAATCATCACACTAGTGATTGATTCTATGTCAATTATGACTGGATAATTCTCTTAACAGATATGGAATTTAGTGTAGAAGTATCAGTATGTAATTTCATGATTAAGATCACTTATAAATAATTGATTTTAGTTGTTATAATAGTAATAATTATTTTTTTTTACTTTTTTCATTATTAATTCTTTTAAAAAAGGGTTAGTAAAGATGTAAAACCAATCTGATAAATAAGGATTTTACTATGAGATAAGTTTTTATTTATATTTTTCATACGAGATTGAACATTAATTCATATTATTTAAAGTAATTTATTTTGGTCAAAAGAGTATAAATATTTAAGGTAGTATTGATATAAATTGATCTAATAGACATCAATTACATTTATACTCCTATAACTATCAAGATCATTCTAATTCATAATTGAATGATATTTATGTTCTTTAGAAAAATATTGTTTTTAAATCAGTCATCTATTCATATTTTTCCATTTAAAGTTAATTAAAATTACAATTATATTTCTACCATTCCAATCATCATTTTAAATGATTTGATAAATATTAAGTTGTTTGATTATGGGTTTCTGAGATCAATGTGGGTTCAATCTAAGACTTTCTCTCTAGAACATCCATATAGATTAGTTTTGAGAAGAGTATTTATACTTTTTAAACTTTTATTCACCATTAAAATTAACCAAACATCATATGTGTCCAGGGGTACCCATTTATGTAATGATTTATAATTCAATTTTTTATATCTAATCCTCTCTCCAATAGTTTTTTTCTTATGGATTGTATCGATTGATTGATTCTTCATGAACATACTCATGATATTACATATACAAGTCATAAGTTATTGCTATAAAATACATGAATGTACATAACATGATGATTTCTTGATTTGTTTCCCTCTTGAGATCGATTTATAAAATTGGTTAAAAATCAATTAATTTTTATTAATTTCTAATAAAATCAAAAAGTTATCCTAATAGGATAAATATAATATTCTTTATTTATATATTATAAATCAATAATTACAATATCAAATCATATTCTTTGAAACTATGAAGGATGGATATCAAATGAAGCCCCCACATTCAATCTTACAAAATAAGTTTTGTTTTATTTCATTTATTGTGTATACTTTGTTATTTGATGGAAGATTCTCTATTTTATTTAATCACTTATATTTTTTATAAGTTCCATTTATTTTTTGGTAATGTAAGAGTTCATTCGAAATAATTCCATAATAGGGTATAAAACAATAAATATGATCTAAACTATATGGAGGTTGATTTATCTCTCCCCCTTCCTACCTTCTTTTAGTTTGAGTCTAAATAATATTTTCATTTGAAATAGTGTATTTTATTTTAATAAATTTTTGGTTACTATGTTTCCTATAAATTATAAGGGAAGTCCCTTGAAAATTGTGAAAAGGTGGAGAATTATTTAATATGTAATATAGAGCTTGGACTGGAAAATACGAGGACCAAATATGTGGATGATGTTTTGAACTAAGAAATGGTGTCTAACCAAGGAGAGTAAACCAATGATGGGATATGGTTTGGGAAATTTTTTCCTGATGTTCACATATCGAATTAGAATATTACAATAGAGTTATTATAGAAGAGGCACATATTTCAACTATGTTCAATCTGAATATTGTTTAACGGGTGGCTCCTTAAGTGGTGGGAAGCCTGAAGATACTTGGCTAAATGGCATGGGAGAGGTTGTTATAGGAGTTTTTTCTGACAAGAATGATTCTTCCCATCTCGAAAATCATTCTAGAACAAGATTATAAATAGTTTCTATTAGAAAAGATTCCCTAGAAATGAATGATGAAAGAAAAGATATGGACAAGGCTCATCTACATAGGGATATTCAAAATCTATAAATAAATATGAATGTGATTTATGCAACTTAATAGGCTGATATTGATGTGATTATTTCTTCTATAATAAACTAGAGTATAATGTCAAAAAAGTATTGCTATAGTATAAAAAGAAAATTGATCACTTTTTCTACTTCTAAGATGAAACTTGATGATAAATATAAAGTTGGGGATATTGAGGACTTGAGTGATTATCTAATATTTCATGAGGATAATCAGGATGACAACATTATATATTCCTATTATTATTACTCTTCAGGTTATATTCAAAGTTTCCCCACCCCTTAATTCCTCCAAGCATGCTAGTGGATATAAAGTAGAAGTATTCTACCAACATTAGAGACAAAAATCATGTTACTCTAGATAATTTTATTCTAAATAATATAATAAATCAGATGAATGATGTTTTGAGAGGTTATTTCAAGGATTTAATGTCTTATAATTCCTCTTATAAGAAGTACCTCAGAAAATATAACACTTTAGTTTTGATAGTGGATGAAAATTTTGTTAGTCTTGGTGTAAAAAAATCATTATTTGGCTACATGATGAAGCTTCCTAAAAGGAGTAACTCTAAAAAATTTATACCAATACCTGATGTAAGGTAAAAGGTGAACCAGAGGTCTAGAAGCGACGTCAATAGATGGTTAAATCTAGATGGTGATAGAAAAGGCTTATCATAAAAGTGACTCATGTGATAATAACTTTGCTTCTATTTGAGAATAATATGATGTGTACAAGAGGATATGTATAATTAATATATCAAGTAGAATGATTTTGTATGTGCGTAAATGGGAAAAAGAAATAATATGTGTTTTAGGAGTTGGTACTGGAGCAATAAATGTGGGGGACAAGTTTAGAATCCTTTACTATTCATTGATCAGCTCTATTAAGGTGACGACATTCATCTAATAGCTAAGTGCCTCTGTTCAATTCTCTACAAATTTTGGATGGCTGTAGAACTAGGATTACTAAAAGTGTTTTGTTTTGGTTTTCTATAAATAGGTGGTGGGGTTATTTGTATGGGGGATTATGTAAAAAAAATTTAACTTAAGATTTTGTTATATTATTTTTTAGATTTGTTCCATTGTAATTAATGTTTTTATTTTCTAGTGAAATTGTTGTTTTATATGGATTAGGAAATATCTCGAACCATCTTAAATCCTTGTATTCCTTCATTGTGTACTTTAATTCTACTGGTTTCTTGTTCTATTTGGGATGTTTATAATGAGTGTCTATGTGATTCAGATAGTGCATGGTTGATCTGTATGACTTATTGATTATGGATAAAACTATTCATTATATTGAGTTATTTTAAACATTTTGGTAACCTTGTTCTATGTTTGAGGTTCTAGAGGCTTGTTCATTCCAAAACCACTACATTTGGTCAAACAAGTGGTATCGGATCTTAGTCTATAGTTATAAGGGGGGATCTCAAATAGTGAATTCTAGAAAACATGTGTTACTTATCCTTTATCATTATTTAATCCAATGGGAGATTCTATTTTGTAAGATAGTTTTGGATGAAGGAATGATGAAGATGTATAAGTTATTTGGATCAAACTTTGATTTCTAGAAGATATAGGTAGAGGAAAACCTATTTTATAAGGATCTCAATCTTCTGTTGATTATGAAGAAGCCATAAAAAATAGACATGATAGAGTGGGGAAGACTTTATTGGAAGGTTTTGGGTATTTTCCAGATGATGTTGGCTCATAAAATGGCCTTCAACATCTATGATGTGAAGAAAAATTTAGGATTAATGGTGAAGCTTTTTAAGATGTATAAGAAACATTTAGTAATGAAAAATTATTCATGTTGTAGCAAATTTACAACAAGAGGATATCAGAAGGACAATGAATGATTATCTAAATAAGTTCAACATGATCTGGAGTTAGGTGGATCCTATTAGTGTGAAATTCATTAAAGGCATGTGGGCCATAATTGTTCTTTCATTGATTTCAAAATCATGAGATGTGATAGTGAACACTATGACTAATTCTAGAGGAAGGTGTTATAAACCAGCCGAAATACCCTAGTACCCTACTACCCAAGCCAACTTTGACATAGAATGAAGGGCGTTCCTGATCCCCACAGGTTTTAAATTATCACATGACATCATACAAGTTCAAGGAGGGAATGGATTTTACACAAAAATAGAAGAAGATAAAAGATACATGTTTGCATGCTTAACACTACCAAAGGGAGATAGTACTAGAAAAAAACAGTTAAAACAGTACCTTAATAGATAGATAAACATCCCAAAGGAAACTACAATATACACTAGACAAAAGTCACAAAAATATATCTTGTGTAACAAGTGTACAACAACTCCACTAGTCACCATCATTACTCCACGATCCTAAGGATCAACAACATCCACCACCTCCAAGTGGCAGTTTCCCTTTTCTTGAACCTAGCATAAGAAAATCTACAAATGTATGAGGGAAAAGGTAGGGTGTAAGATATAAATCCTAATAGGGTCTCACCTAGTGTTCAAAAATCAATAACAAAACAATTTTCCATTTATTCTATTAGTTACAATAAAATAAGACATGAAATTTTCATATTTTATACCAAAACATGATTTCATAATAAAAAAGATGGAACCAATATCAAAAAACTTTCAAATATTATTAAATGAACATTTTATATAAAAACTTTATATAAATCAACTGGCATGAATAAAACATTTCAACAATCATTTTCATGTATAATCTAGTCAATAAATCATAGTAAAGAACCATGTCTAAAATCCCTGAGGTAGGTCAATTTTTAGGTAAAAGTATCCTCACACATCTCAAAAATGATCTCAACTCTAGTTAGGTTTGAACACACAAAATACACCACAATAGGAGAACCGATCATGGGAAATATACACCCCAATAGGAGAACCCATCACTGGAAGTCATGCCATAGTTGTTTAGTTAGAATTATCACCACAAATCCATTGATAGGGAATAATGGTCTTAAAATGATTGTCCTAATTACCACTAAGTACCCATCCTGACATGTGCTTCAAACAATCAATCAATAAAACATGGGAAAATCAAAAATTTCAAATCAATTTAAATTACAATTCCCCAGTTTTCAGCTTTTCACATGCCTTTCTCATTTCAAAAGAAAAAACAAGGTTTTCATCAATTCATTCCATTTCAAATAAAATTTCAATTTAATCAATTTTTATCAAGGTTTAATAACCAAGTAAATTTATCAAATCAATTTCAAAATCAAGTGATAATTTTTCCCAAAAATCTACCCCGCATTTTAATTCCATTAAAATTAGGATTATCTCATAAATTTATATGCCTTTTAAAATATCACATAAAATCCTTTCAAATCATGGTTTTTAAATCAATTTAAAATCATTTCAATTTAATCATACAATTTTAGCTTTCAATCGTAGTGTAAATAATTATAGAACCACCTACCTTTAATCACATGGTCAAAGACAATGCCCACAACGGGAATTCAAGTGAATAATGAGGTGGAGGATATCAAGAAACACAACCTAGAATCAAGATCCAACAAAATTGAGTTTAGATACATCAATTAAAATATAATATATCAAACTCTATGGATAAGATAAAGACATATCAAAAGAAATAACATGAGAGGAGATAAAATTACCTGAGATGGATCAGATCTTCCCACAACACTTTGATTCATTGAGTAATGGGTTTACAGGGGAAAAATCACTTTTTGGTATCCTCTAAGGATGAAAAAACGTGTTAGGCTCAAATGGGGGTGATTAGTAACTTAAACTAGGGGTTAAAAATTTTTAAAACAATTTTTGGAGTAATTAAAACCTGCATGCATGGTTTACTGGGTAGGGTCACATGGTTAGACAATCTATTCACCCTAATTATGTACCCCTACTAGTAGGGTGGATGGTTTCTCCTAGGACGATGTATGGTTTGTCAAAACATGTGTCAACCACGAAAAATATCACTGTTTGAGTTTTCATGGTTTGGAGGGGCTAGCCACATAGTTTGTACAAACCATGCATCCCTTTCTAGTGGCTCACAAAAGGGTGTACGGTTTGTTGGGCCAAACCACATGTTTTTCTCTAATAATATGCCAATGGTGTTCAACTCCCTAGGCTTCCAAAATTTTCTAAATTATCTCAAAAATACCCCATAACAAGACCCAACTTAAATGTGATCAAAACTAGGGTAAATGAATACCTGAAATAAGGTAACAGGATGTTACAACCTCCCCATCATAAAAACTGTATATCCCCAAAAATCCTATCAAGAAGATTATATGTCAAAGAGGTAAGTCCACCACTCTATCATCAATGCCTCACACTGACAAGTATCTTGTGAATCATAACCATTCTGCCATAAAACATGTACCAAAGGTTCCATAATTCCATGAAGTAGCTTTCTATCAGAATCCACAATCCTTAACGGATGCTCAGTCATGGATAAATCAGGTTCAACATCAACATCCTCCCAGTTCAATAAATGAGATGGGTTGGAAATATACTTCCAAAGATGTGATACATGGAACAAATTATGTATCAAAATAAACTATATTGGAAGTGGTAAATGTTAACCCACATTCCCCACCCACTCAACAACCTCAAAAGGTCCCAAAAACCATGGTTCTAGGATCCCTTGTTTACCAAGCTGTCAATGAACCAAATGTGGTGAAACTCCACTAGTGCAGAAAACATTTTTTGCATCGGTTATTTTTAATTTTTTACATCATTTTTTAGCCGACATTATTAAAAAAAAAGTTATAAATATTGTTTTTTATGATTTTTATTTTAAAACTGACATAAAAAACATAAATTTGAAGCATTTTTCACATCGGTTATTCAAGAACCGACATGAAAAACACTTCAGAGACTCGATTTATTACATTGGTTATTTAATAACTAATGTGGTATATAGTTTATTACATCGGTTATGTAATAACTGACATAATATATCATGCCTCCGAAATGATTTTCATGTCGGTTATACAATAACGGATGTCAAAAATGTTATACAACATCAGTCATTAAATAAACGACATAAATAAACATTCTCTAGAAATTTATTAAGTTAGTTATGAAATAAACGATGTAAACCCCCCCAGGAATTTATTACATCAGTTATAAAATAACCAACGTAAAAAATAGTCTATAAAGCGTTTTTCATGTCGTTTATACAATAACTGACATGAAAAATGAGATACGATGTCAGTTATTTAATAACCAATGTAAAAAAACATTCCCCATGGATTTATTACATTGGTTATTAAATAACCGACGTAAAAAACCATTCCCCAATCATTTATTACGTCAGTTATAAAATAACCGACGTAAAAACCAATTTTTTTAAATAAAACCGTGAAACTGTTACTATGATATACCAAAGTAGACCTGAAACAAGTAGAAACTAGACCAAAATCCGACCAAAACCAAACCAAAATCCATACCAGAAAATCATCAGAACTATACCAAAAAAATAAGAACTAGAGAAAAATTAAACATTCACATTTATAACATTAAAAACTTACAATGTCAACTAAAAAAACCTAAATCCAAACAAAACAACTACCAAATACACAATTATAATTACAATATTCAAAATTACATTTTACACTACAAACAAACTAAAATCCTATCAAATCTGTAAAATAATTTGACCATTCCACTTGTAAGTGTTTGACCTCTTGAGCACTATAGGTTTGAGGGTCATCAAATAGCTTAAATTTAAAAGGAAAGTAGTTAACATGTATAATGAATAAATCAAATGAAATATTATGGAAAATTTTGTAAGGAAATCTAACCTGGCCAAACTTCAAAAGTTTTCCAGTTGTAATTATTTCATATATAAATCTTAACATATAACATCTGCATTCGATGACGCCTTGTTGTTCATGAATTTTTCTTAAATGATTGTCAATTAAAAATATCATTTTATGTAATAAATTGAAAATTACAAATTATAAATGGATATTTACCTTTACTTTTACATGTTTTATCTTGAAACTCTTTCTCTTTTTGTTTTTTCAAAAGTAAGCCCACCCCCTATTAGAAAATAATATGAATGGGATAAATTTAAAATTAATTATAATATAAACAACTATTAAGAAATTTAAACTTACTTTTTCAATATATTCTTTAAACTTCCCCACACATCGCCATGGACAGAGCATATCTAATAAAATGTTTTATCCCTTGGACAAAAAACACCTAACATCCAATGATCACTGATATAAAAGAAAATTTAAGGTTAGTGGTTTTTTATGTTAAAATATAAACACTTTTCCAGATATATGTTTCATTCCTCTCAAAAAAGGAATCATCCAACACTGTGTGATTATATTCTATTTAAATCTTTTTGCAATATAAAGTGTTCTTTGTTCCTCATCCAATGCATGTTCTTCTAGGGAAATCATATGTGGGTCCATGAATATATATACACCTATATTCTCATTCTTCTCACACATGTTATAAAGATACCTAATACAAAACATACATAAGTATACTTTTTTAATAAATATAATGCAGGGAAAGGTGTTAAGATTTACATGGAAAAAATCTGCACCACGTTGATGCCCAACTTATCTCCAGTAACAAGCTCCATGATATCATTCTTCAAAATCCCCACATTTATTACACATCCAAAAACATGTTCTTCCATTGTAAATGAATAATGATCCACCAAAAAATTTGAATATCTTGACAATCTGTCAAGACTACTAGAATCTGTATCTGATGCCATAGCCATTTGTCTTTATTTTTGTCTATATAGTATTTCTTTACCTTTGAATTATTCCTGTAAATAAATAGAAAAATATATTAGTTTTCAAATGTTAAAAAAAATTAATAAAAAAAATAAAAGATATAACATACATACCTCTATGGTAATGAGTCACAGAATTCTGGATGGCCAAACTAAAAAGTGGCTGATACTATGTCCAACTGTCATCAACTCATCTATAGGTAATGGTACTCAATCTAATATATCTATAATATCTTGTACAGTGACCTTATGATGCTCTACCTCTAACCATTGATGATGAACTATATCTCCTGTACAATATACCTACTCATATGAAACTATATGATGGTGAGGATCATCAACATACAACTCATAATAAGTAGGAAGATGTTGCAGAGGAGTAGGAAAAAAAATGGAGTCTGTAGGCTGAGGTGGGGGAGTGGGAGCTGCTGGTGAAGGTGGAGGATAAATAATGGGGTCTGTTGGGGGAGGTAGAAGAGTGGGAGCTGCAGTCTGAAATTTTCTTTGAATGTCTGCAAACTTAGACTGTACCGAAGCTCTAATATTTTCCTCCATCGTTGCATTAATATTATGAACTTCAGCCTCCAAGGATTATATTTTTTTTATAAACCCCCTCAATGGAAGAAGTTGAAGAATGTGGAAAAATATTTCTTACCGATACACCTGTCAGGTATCCTCGTACACGAACGGGGTGTTTGGGATTTCCCAATACTACAGATAAAATATCTTGCCTCCCAGTAGCTGTAAATACCCTTGTGTGCTCTTCTCCTTAAGAGAATCCAGTATTAATTAATTGAACATTTATGTAATGATTCAAAGTATATAAAGAATAGAATTAACTTAAATAAATAAAATAAATATCTTATAATCCTCTAAAATACGATTCTCGATTCTTCTAAAAGATATTGCCCCTTTTTCCCATTTGATCTCTCTTCAATTTTTCATGTCTAGATGGAGGGGATGGAGGGGAAACCTCTCCAGTGCTTGAAGACTCAGCTCTAAGTTTTTGTAATTTTTACTCCATCATTTTTTCTTCCAATAAACTATACCCTCCTCGAGATAAACTATGAGGGTATAAATTTTTAGATTGGATATTCTAATGATATGTCCTTGTTTTCTATAAATTAATAATAATAAATCATTAACAAAATATTAATAAGATCATTTATATAAGAAATTTTATAAAATTTTACATTTCTCTTACGAAAAATGATTCTTTTCTTCTACTTTCAACAAATTGTGTCCATGTGTCTTCATATATGAAAGGATATATATGACATGGATTGTAATTTATCCTATGACCAAAAATTAAATCAAATGTGAGAGTTGATTTTAAATACCTCCACTCCTAGCATCCATCGATAAACATTTCCTCCTGACTCCCCCAGTGTCAGGAATATCAAATGTCATCTGATAAAGAAGAGAGTAAAACATATTATACTATAAACATTTATAGATTAATCAAACAATAGAAAAATATTTTACCAAAATTGTCTACCACAACTGAGATATTATTTCTTTTTCCACACTTCTCCAATCATTATACAAAATGAATACTTTTCTTTTAACTTGAGTTGATACAAAACTCTTAAAATATTTTACATTTATACCTCTAGGAATATCATTCTCATCAAACTCAATGAGTATCCTTTGGACCTGGATACAGGCAAGTGATAATTTTGGTAAATGTATGTAGCCATGTTTATTAACTCTTGAACTCTTTTTCATTATGGGAGCACACAAGGAAGATTGTGGAACATCAAAAGGAGCCTGTGAATGTTCCTCCCTAGAGGTATGATCATGATGTTCATCTCCAGAATCATGTGGTTGATCAACTGATTAATATTTCATTATCCTTAAAATCAAAAAAGAAAACATTAGTTAAAAAATATAAAAATTTAAATATTACAATATTAATGTAAAAAAATGAAAAAATGAACGAAGTTACGTAATAATAAAGATGGTAAATATGTTAATCATGTTAAACAATGGTAAAGATGGTAAACATGGTAGTGTTATTTTCATTCAACAAAATAAATAAATATATAAGTTACGCAAAGGTAAACTATGGTAAACTATGGTAAACATGGTAAAAATGGTAAACACGGTAAACATGGTAAAGTAATTTTCATTCAACAAAATCAATAGATATATAATTTACATAATGGTAAACATGATAAACTAATCTAAAAAAATTAAAATAAACAAACATTTCTACGTATTTGTTTTAATATTCATTTTAATAAAGAAAAAAATTACAATATCTAACATTTTATGAAAATAATAAATGAAAATAAGAAATAAAAATTTGTTACCTGTAATATTAGGAATTTACAAATGGATTGTTTTCCTAAATTCCTTCATCATGATCGTTCCTTATGGCACAAACCATTTCTTCAACATGATCATCATTATTTTATACTAATCTTTCCATAGAGTTAGGGATCTCACATAAATAAAAATCTTTATCAAGTTGATCCTCACCAATATATTGTTTTTTTCTTTATAAAACAATAGACCACTGTATATTTGATTGATCAAATATATAGAAAATTTGTTTTTCATGTGTTGACATTATAAAATAATCTGCTGTGCCTTCCAATCTATTCAGATTAACAACTGTCATTCCAAATTCATCATTTATGAGAATTTTGTTACCGATAAACCATTTGAAATTAAAAATAAGAACTTTAATTTTAAAGTAATAAACCTCCCATATTTCTTCAATGACTCCATAATATGCACTTGATGAAGAAACTGGGTTTTTGTTTTTAGAACTTGAAAAATGCATTGCTTCTGCAAACACCAATGCACCACTATTCTAAACTGCACTTCTGTTGCCCTGATCTTTCGTATGAAATGTATAGCCATTAATTTCATACCCAGACTGTGTTATCACATTTAAACTTGGACCACCCACTAACCATATTAATGTATCTGATACATCTTATCTACCAATCAAGGTCTTTTTAAACCATTTCAATTTTTTTTGTGATCATTCAAAATCAACATTTCTTTCTTCTTTGGATGACATTGTTTCAACTCATTAATATGAAATGTGATATATGTTTGAGCATTAGATATGTTACTCAAGATGTATAAATGTACCTTCTTAATTAGTTCAGCTAAAAACGATTTGAATTTCAAGCTACGAATCCCCTTTCCCTCATTATTAACTCATTCATGGTGATATGGAGGAAAACCTATGTGCTCTGGCACAGCCAAGTAGCTCGTACAAAAATCCAAAACCTCCTCATAAATATACTTTTCAATAATAGAGGCTTTATATAGATATGGATTCTTAACATACCCCTTTAATATTTTCATATACCTTTCAAAAGGATACATCCAACGAAGATATACAGGTCCACAAAGCTTTATTTCTTGAACTAGATAAACCATTAAATGCATCATTATATCAAAAAAAGATGGAGGAAAATACATTTCCAATTGAAAAAGTATAGAAATTTCATCCTTTTCCAAAATTTTCAAAGAATTCACATCAATCACCTTATTATAAATTGAATTGAAAAAATAAGACACCTTCATTATAGTATTTCTGACACTGATGGGCAATATTCCATGCAATGCAACTAGTAGAATTTGTTGCATCATGAGATTTCATACCTATCAACTTCGAATCCTTCAAATATACAAAATTTTTTACATTTTAAGAATAAACTTGAGGCACTTTGATATCATGAATACACTGAAAAAACTAATTTTCTCCCTCTTGGATAATGTATAACAAGCTAGGGGAAGAAATTTTCGTCTTCCCTCAAGAGTGGGAGCTAACTCCAAATGTATTCCCATTGATAGCAAGTCTAATCTTTCATTCAACCCATATTTAGTATTTCCTTTAATATATAACAATGTTCCAATCAAACTGTCATAGATATTCTTCTCCACGTGCATGACATCAATATTATGTTTCACTTTATGATATCTTCAATATGGTAGCTCAAAAAATATTGAACTTTTCTTCCAAATATTCCTATAATTACTAGATTTATGTGCCTTTCCCAATGTCACATAAAGGTTTTGCACCCTCTCAAAATACACATCATGGGATAAAGGCTTTGGAGCAATATCAAATTCATGTGATCCATTGAATTCCTTTTTTAGTCTTCTATAAGATTGATCCATAAGCAAAAACTTTCAATGAACCGTGTATATTTTTTTCCTCCCATGATGCAATTGATAATATGAAGTCTGATGTTCAAAAATTTGACATGATTTATGCCCCTTAACACTGTATCCAGACAAATTTCTATATGCTGGGAAGTCATTTATAGTGAACATAAGCACCACATGTAGTTAAAAATATTCTATTTTATAAGAATCATACACCCTAATACCATCCTCCCATAAAAGTTTCAAATCATCAATCAATGGTGAGAAGAAAATATCAATATCATTTCTGGGTTGTTTAATACCAGAGATCATTATACTCAATATGAAATATTTTCACTTCATACAAACTTTAGGAGAGTGGTTGTAAATTACCAATAAAGGAGGCCATGAACTATGTGTGCTACTGAGGATTTGATATGGATTCATTCCATCTACATACAACCCAAGTCTGAGATTTCTAATTTCATTTTTTCATGTAGGATACTGCTCATAAATTTTCTTCCATTGTGGACAATCAGCTAGATGACGTATTTTTACATCACATATCTTCTCATCGGTTTTCTATCTTAACCTTTTTTCATCATGTGAATTAGAAAATAAACATTTAAAATGATGAATTATAGGAAGATACCAAAATACCTTGGTAGATATCTCTGTAATCTCTACATCAACCTATGATTTTTCTTTCAAATTATACAGTGATGTCCCATATTTAAGAAACTCTGATAGAAATTCACATTCCTTCCTATATATCATATAGTCATTCAGATAGGAATGTATTTTCTTGTATCCCAATCCCATCAGGCATAATATTTTCTTGGCCTTATAATGTGAATCTGGAAGATCATTGTCTTTTAGAATAATGTCTTTCAAGAATTGTAGCAGCTCTGTAAAACTTCTATCACTCCATCCATGTTTATCCTTCAGGTTAATCAATCTTAACACCATTGAAAAAACTGTAAAATCCATACAACTAGGATACAATGGTTTTTCAGCATCACTATATAGACCCTCAATTATTGGTTCTATCTCAATTTGTTCTGCTGAAATATCATGAATCATTTCTTCAATTCCATCAGAGTTACCATCTTGCAAATCATCATCATCAATAGATCTGACATTTTGTTCAGTTTCACTATATCAAATCCAAGGGTTTTAACTCGAATTAAAACCATGAAAAACCAGATGTTCTTTGATATCTCTACTTTTCAACTTCTTCATATTCAAACATTTCAAATATGGACAGAAAAAAATTCGTTTCTTGGAACATTTCATTTAGAAAATTCTAAAAAGACATCAATACCTTCCTCATATTCATTACTCATTCGATGTGTTGTAATCCAACTTCGACTCATTATTACCTATAAAAATATCAAAATTATACATCTTATTAAGATAATCCAATTTTAGTTTTATATGAAAAATTTCATAATTTGAATGTAAAACAATTTTTAAATATAAAACAAATATATGCATATTTGAAAAAGATATGCATGGAAATAATTTTAAAAAGGAAATATAGTTAGATATAACAGTTTTATATTTATATGAAATATTGACATAATTTGAAAGTAAAACAATTTTGAAAAAACAGTTGGGAATAGATGTGTTAGTAATCAGGGATTGGGGAACATTCAAAGGAAAGATTCTACTCAATTTCTATCGATATAGAAAAGTTAGTCATCTCATAGAGAAGTGTCCAATGAATTTATTATATGATGATGATAAAAAACCCATGAATTTTTTTTCAAAGGGTGTGAAAGGAAATTTTAATTTAGAATATAAATACTTTAGAAATAAGAAATTGATTTCCCAAGAATATGTTACCTTCAAATAAGTAGAAGTGGAGGAATTTGAAAACTATAAAGACTTATGGTAATAATTTATTACCTCTATCATAAACAAAAAACCTTCAAGAAATTAATTATGAAATCGCTGATATTGATGGAAGAGTAAAACTTATTGTTAAATTAGAATATTCTCTTGAATAGATCAATTTTTAGAGGGATAATATGAAAATCATTTTAGGATTACATATCTCTCTCATATGGATCATGATATAACAGTATAAATGCATCTTAGTTCCTTTATTCTTAAGGAACATAAAGAATACATCCTGGTGCAACTAGATACCAAATTCACCCTTCAATAGACAAAAAATATGAAGTATAAATATTAAAATATGTATACATTAACCATATTGATTCAAAGAAACATGTATTCAAGGGTTAAAATCTCTAGTGATCTCTTGAAGAGCTTCCTTAATAAGAATCCTTGTATGTACAATAAGTAAATAACCATGTAAATCTTGATATACTCCTTAATGGGGAATTTAAAATCACCTAACCCATTCATTCTATGATATTATGAGCACTTATCCAAAAAAATATACATTATTTAAGTCTTTAATCACTCTAAACTCATATTCAACATGTAAATAGAAGTAAAAAATAGTCTAGGATAGAATGGGATATCATTATTAGAGAAGAATATACTTGTCCTTATCATTGAATGACTACCCACATAATAAATATTTTCAATCATTCACCTTCAATTTATTTTTCTTCAATAACTTCTAGAGACAACAAGAGAGGATTACATATCTCAATATGATGACTATATTCACCACTATATCTCTTGTGTCCAACGAAGTTTATTTTTAAAGAGAATGGTAGAGTAAGTTAGTTTAGATTCAAACACTTAATAATGAGTTTTATTATATAAGGGAAAATAAAATATTGAATATAAAAGGAATTTTAATTTGAATATATTACAAAAATTAAGAATTAAAGAATGATATAATTATTTATGGTAAAAAAATGTATTGAATAACTTCCTTGGTTGTAAGGTTATAGGGAAGAACTTACATGGTAATGATTTCATGGTAGCACACCATGTAAGTACACACACACACACATGATAGAACACACATGGTTGCAACAAAAATCATAGAACTTTCATGATATCAATACCATGGTTTATTTTACCAAAAAATAACTTAGAATGATATAAAATAACACTATGAAACTTACCATGATATCAAGAACAATGATAGAAAAATAATATCTCAAAACATAAATTTAGGGCATCGCGAAAAATAAAGAATGAAACTGAGGTGTGTGAGGATTACTTGAGTATTGCGAGCCAACCTGATAGATCTGGTGATAATAAAGATGATTAATGATGTTGGAAAAACAAGGTTGGAGGGCACAACTTTGAAGAATCATTTTTAGGTTTTCTTCATGAGAGAGATGAGTCGCATGTCGTCTGATCGAAGAAAACAGAACGAAAAAATATGGGGCTTGATAAATCATTTAAAGGATTTATCACATCGGTTATTTAATAACCAATATGATAAACTGTTTTTTTATGTTTATCACATCAATTATTTTATAATTGACGTAATAAATCTATAAGATTTAATTCATCGCGTCAGTTATTTTATAACTGACATGATAAATCACTGATATTTGCTTTATCAAATCAGTTATAAAATAACTGACTTGATAAATTTCCTAGATTTTATTTATCACGTCGGTTATTTTATAACTGACATGATAAATCACTGATATTTTCTTTATCACATCGGTTATAAAATATCTGAGGTGATAAATCATCAATATTTTATTTATCATTTTGGTTATAAAATAACCGACATGATAAATCAAATCTTAGTATTTTTTACATCGATTATAAAACAACCGACGTGATAAACCAATTTTTACAACCTTGAATGTTGGTTATATATAACCGACATAAAAAACACTGACGTGGTAAACGTTTTCTGAACTAGTGCTCTAATAAAAACCTTGTCACAAACTAAAAACTCCAATAGTCGCCTATAACAGTCATCATAATATTTTTACCAGCTCTATGTCCTAAACATTCTCTAATGAATCAACAGAATCTCCATCATCATTTCTCAAACCAAACAAATCTCAACCGAAGAAATTTCACAAGTATCCTTCCAACATAATGGAGATTTACGAGGTTAACTATACAAGGCCTTAAAAGGATCCATCCTAATTATAAACTGGTGATTGTTATTATAAGAAAACATAACTATTCCCAAATGGACATCCCAAGATCCACCAAAATCAAAGATTCATATATGAATCATGTCCTCAATAATTTTTATATCTTGTTCTATTTTTCCATCCATCTATAGATGATATGTCATACTCAAACATATCTAATATCCTAGTTCCTCCCAGAGGCATCTTCATAAGTGAGAATAAAATTGGGGATCCCTATTCGAGACTATAGAATAAGGAAATCCATGAAATCTGACAATATCATATACATAGAGATGTACCAAGTCCTCAACTTTGTTTGTATCATGAATAGGTAAGAATTGAGCTTATTTCATCAGTCAATCGATCACAACCCATATCAAATTATTTTTCTAAGTGGTAGCTGGAAACCCAAACAAAAATTCTATAGAAATATCATTCTAATTCCATGTCAGCACTGGAAGTGGCTGAAACAAACCCAAAGGTCTTTGGTGTTTGTATTTTACTTTCTAATGGGTATAACACTGAGAAAAAAATTTAGAAATTTCTTGTCTCATAATTGGCCACCAAAATTGTCACTGTATATCATAAAACATCTTGAAAGTTCCAAGGTGCACCACCCATTTGGAATTAGGAAAACCTCCATTACAGATATCCTTACAAAAAAATTCTAACAAACTAATTCCAAAAACACAGGATTCCCTCAGAAGAGAACATCTATTTTCTGATGGTCTCCTTACTATAAAAAGAGTCCATAATGATATGTAATTCATCATCAAACTATTATTCCCAAATAATCATCTCTAGAAGAGAGGGGTCAACTGAACACTTTTTAAGACAACCTCAACCTATTCCCCCTAGTCCCCTAAATGAAACTATGAAAAAATTACCATAAAGTTTCACTCTTATGATGATTATTTCATGGTATGGGTCAAACGTTTCCTACTTAAAGCATCAACAACTACATTTCCAATACTTGTGGTATAGGTAATGTAAAAGTCAAAATACCGTAGGTACTCTACCCAATGCCTTTTACAAAGGTTTAAATATTTTTGAGATAATATATAACTCATGATTTTATGGTTGGAATAAATGGTAAACCTTTCTCTAGAATGGTAATTCCACAAGCTCTTAAGAGAACGCATCATTACTATGAGTTCGAGATCATGGGTCGAATAATTTTTCTCATATGGCCTAAGATATCTAGAGACATAGGCTACCACATGGTAACACTACATAAGAATACCTCCGAAACATGAACCTGATGTGTAACAGAACACGATATAGACCTTCCTAGCCTCTGGAAGAGTCAACAATGTCACAGAAGTAAAAAAGTCATTTCATATCAACAAAAGAACACTATCATTTTTCATTCCACAAGAACTTCACTCCCTTCAGAGTGAGAGAAATCATTGGAGAATAAAAATTTGAAAAATATTTAATAAGCCTGTGATAAACAAATCCCAAGAATATTTGTATCTCAAAAACATTACATAGTTTCTCCCATGTCAAAATAGCTGTCACATTCTCAGGATCGACTAAGATTCCATGTTCCAGCACCATGTGTCCCAAAAATTTCACTTCCTTAATCCAAAAATTACATTTTGAAAGATTCACATAAAGTATGTGATATCTCAAGATTTCTAGGACTACTCTTAAATGACACACATGATCCTCTTCAATCTTAGATTAAACCAAAATTTCATCCACAAATACTACTATGAACTAGTCGAGGTACTCATGGAAAATCATGTTCATTAAATCCATAAAAATTGTAAGAGAATTGGTTAGACCAAATGGAATGAAAATATACTCATAATGACCATAAATACTCCTAAAAGTGGTATTTTGAATGTAAAATTCTTTTATTCTCATCTAGTGATAACCATATTGAAGATCAATCTTTGAGAACCACTTTCTCCCTTTCACTGGTCTCAAAGATAATCAATTTGTGATAATGGATACATGTTCTTTACCACAACTCGATTAAATTTTTTCTAATAAACATAGAGGTGAAGTGTTCGGTCATCTTTCTTCACAAATAGAATAGGTGTCTCCCAAGGTGAAACACTTGGGTTTATAAATACTTTCTCTAATAGATCATCCAATTGGGTCTTTAACTCTTTCAACTCTATTGGTGTCATACAATAATAAGTAATAGTTACCAACTAAGTACCAGGTACAAAATAAATAGAGAACTCTATCTCTATTACCGGTGCAAGACCATATAAATAAGAAGGAAACTTGTTAGGAAACTCAATGATGACCAAAGGGATAAAACCACTCAAAGATTATTCCTCAAAGTCAAAATAAAACATTAATATTACCCAGCTTAGATCCGAAAAAGATGGTCCATCTCTACTCAACCATGAGTCCTATTATCCCTGAAAGATATGATGCACCCCATCAGGTGTAGTAAAGGAGACTCATCAAAGATAAAAGTATATTTCATCCTTATAATCAATTATCCAATCTATCCCGAGGTTGGAGTTAAGTGGTTTTATGCTGAGAAAGAGAAAATTCCAGGTGAGCTCAATTTATAATAAAGAGAAAACACACAAAAAGAGATAGAGATATTTCTCTCTCTTCATTCCAAGGGGCATAGTAATATACATCACATGATACAAAATCTCTATAGTAATATTTTTCATTTCCACAATACAATTTTATATAAATGAGTGATAGTACCTCTCATATTCATTGGATGTGTATCAGCTTCCTATGGAGACTCTTATACTATGGGGATAATCTTAATTCTAATTTTTTGTGGCTAGAACCCCTAAGATATTGAAGAATCTAATTTCACCACATTACTATTTGGATTTAATGATCATGTTCCACTGCACTAAGTATAAAAAATGGATGGAATTCTGTAGGTGTCGTGAGAAACAACAGGAACTGAAAATATTTGGTGCCTTAGTACAAACACGTCTCGAATACCCAACCTTACAACACTGTAAGAAAGTTTATGGGCCTCTTCCAGGCACTAAAAGAAGTCTGTAAGATGCCTACTGTCTAGATTCACCATGATACTCATCATGATTCCTATTTTATTTAAAGTAACTCAAAAAGATTCCACTTGGATAAAAAGGAACTCCCATGAAACCTATCTTACCATCCAGGTCAAGATCAACCATCAATGCCCTATCCAACACATTGGCATAAGAATCCAAATTCAATACGAAAACCTGAGATTAAAAATCAAGTCAAATACCCATATCAAATCCTTGCGCCTTCATCTTATCATTAGTCACCACCTTTGGAGAAAACTTAACAAGCTCAGTAAAGTGGTTTGTATACTGAGTCACATTTATTTCACCCTGCTAGAATTTTTAAAACTTCATGGATTTTTTCAAGACCATAGATTATAAATAGAACTGGTCAGTGAAAATAACTCAAAATTATTTCCATTCCAAACCATCATACTTCTTTTCCATTACCATAAAATCCCATTATCTCCTGATAGGTCCTTCTAGCTTAAAGGTAGAACATTTTACCTTAATCGAATCAATTGATTCCAAGAACTCAAAAATAAGATTTATCTTTCTCAACCAGTCCTCAAACTCTTGAGGATCATTAGAGCCTTGGAAAGTAAGTGGATTTTGGAAAAGGAAATATTGAGTGTGACTTTGAGATTCATCCCTATGAGGTTCCACAATTAGATTCTAAGTGGTAATAGGTTCTAGTGCCTCTCCTAGATCTTGGACAACATGCACTACTATCTCGATAATATTCTAGTACACTGGAGGATTTTATCACTATGTTTTACCATAATATTCCTCTTGGGACCTATTCACACATCTTTTTAGAGGCACGATACTCTATAACATCAATATACAATATTGAAGACATCAAAAAATGATACACCAAACAAAGATATAGGAATATCAATTCCTCCGAACAAAAAATTAAGATTGGGATTTCAATAAAATCATATCAAATGTAGGGAAAATGATAGAATCAGATAAAAAAATTCCTCAACGAAAATTTTCCTAAACACCCATGGTAACTAAAGGCTCATTATAGTGAGATATATCTAGGAACTCTCTTTAAACTACCTCCTAAGTCCTGCAATGATGTCCCAAACCACATATTAACATTATGGAAAGATTCTTAACCATCCTATGATACCACTTTATCATGAATCATCCTAGATACCCTTGTTCCCTAATACTTGATCCAGCTTTGACATAGCTCAAAGGGATTTCTTGGTCCCTATGGGTTAGAAACTAGATCCTAGACTCATACAAGATCAAGGAGGGAATAAATTTTCTACAAAACATTAGAAGATATAAGATACTGTTAGCATGATCAACAATACCAAAGGGATACAGTACCAGAAAAAACAACTAAACAGTACCTGAACATAAATACAAACATCCCAAAGGAAACTAAAACATCAACTAAACAAAATTCTCAAAAATAGATGTTGTGAAACAAGTGTACAATAGCTCCACCATTCACCATCATCACTCCACAGTCCTAAGGATCTATAAAATCCACCACCTCCAAGTGGCACTTTAGTTTTTCTCAAACCCATCATAAAAAAGTATACAAATGGATAAGAGAAATAGTAGGGTGTGAGATATAAAGTAAAATAGGGTATCACCAAGGGTTTCATAATCAACACCATAATAATTTAAATTTATATTATCAGTTATAATAAAAAAAGGAATGGAATTTAATTTTTGTATTTTAAATAAAAACATTATTTCATAATAAAAAATATGGCAGGCATGTCAAATAACTTTAAAATAGGATTAAATTAAAATGTTATATAAAACATTTATATAAATTAATTGGAATGAATAAAAATTTTAAACAATCATTGGAATGTATAATCAATTCAATAAATCATAGAAAATCACCATGTAAAAAAGCCCCACGGTAGATTAGTTTTTCATGTAATAGGATCCTTACACATCTCAAAAATGATCTCAACTCTAGTCATGTGTGCACTCAAAAAATACACCTCAATAGGGGAACCCATCATGGGAATTCATGCCATAGTTGTTTAATTAGAGTTGTCTTTATCAATCCATTGCTAGGGAATCAAGGTCCTAGCATGTTTGTCTCAGTTATCACTAACTACTTAGGATAACATTTTCTTTAAATAATCAATCAAACAAACATGGGTAAATCAAACATTTAAAATAAATAAAAATTATAATTTCCCAACTTTCAGTTTTTAATTGGCCTTTCTCACTTCAAAACAAAAATAAGGGTTTTGATCAAATCATTGAATTTCAAATAAACCTTCACTTTAATCCATTTTTCTAAAGTTTCAACAACCAAATCAATTTTAAAATCAATCAATTAATTTTCCCAAAAATATTACCCACATTTAAATTCTATTAAAATTTAGGTTCTCTTATAAATTTCCATGAATTTTCAAATATCACATAAAATCCTTTAAAATATGGGTTTTTAAATCAATTAAAAACTCATTTCAATTAATTCAAGCAATTTACGGTTTCAATAATGGGGAAAATAATTATGGAACCACAAACCTTTCATCACATAGTCAAAGACAACACCCACAATGGGATCACCAATAAATAATATGGTGGAGAAGATCAAGAAACACAACCTAGAATAAAAATCCAAAAAAATAGAGTTTAGATCTATTAACTACATGATGATCTATCAAAAACTAAAGAGGAGAGAAATAGATATCATAATAAGTCACATAAGAGGAGATCCACTTACCGGGGAGGGATTAGATCTTCCACGAGAACATTTATTCACCAAGAAAAGAGTTTGTAGAGGCTAAAATCACTTCTTAGGAGCCTCCAAGGATGAAAAAATTGTATTAAGGTCAAATGGGGGAGATTAGAAACTTAAACCAGTGGTTTGATATTTTTAAAATAATTTTCAAAGGAATTAAAACCTATGCACACAGTTTACTGGTTAGGGCCAAACAATTAGAAAATCTATGCACCATAACTGTGTCCCCCTACTAGTAGGGTGTATAGTTTCTCCTCAGAGGGTGAAATTTTAATCAAACCATGTGTTAACTGTGCAAACCCTCACTGTATGAGGTTTTATGGTTTGGAGGGTCAGTCCGCACGATTTGGACAAACCATGCACCCTCTTCCAGTGTCTCACAATAGGGTTCACTGTTTTTTAGGACAAACCATATAGTTTTCCCTAACCATGTTCCAACTATACATAGTACCTTGGGCTTATATAATTTTCAAAATTCTCTTAAAAATACCCCACAATAAAACTCGACTTAAAGATGAACAAAATGAGGGTCAATTAATACTTGAAAGAAAGTAACAAGATGATATAGAGAGACTAAAATAGTATTTAAGGAGATTCATGGTTTGATCGTGAAAAAATAAATCAAAAAGAACAAGGTTTTAGGTAATACTATAATTTTATTTAGTATCGAATGTAGGAGAGGCTCCACTCAAAGAAGTTAGAAGAAAAGAGAGGGAAATATA
This sequence comes from Viscum album, assembly GCA_963277665.1. Lineage (NCBI taxonomy): Eukaryota > Viridiplantae > Streptophyta > Magnoliopsida > Santalales > Viscaceae > Viscum > Viscum album. The sequence goes on along the minus strand of OY728129.1, from coordinate 403,044,447 downwards.
AGATATAAGAGCTTTAGTAAATCAGTTCATCCTGGTGACTCCATATGTTGGAACTATGGAAAGAAGTTATATTAATGGAAGGATTTCCAAGAGAGGAATGTTAAATATAGAAATAATTATTCTATTTAATCCACAAACATTATATTTTAATAGGAAAAGGGACTTTGTTTCTAAGCATTGTGAGTTTTATAAAGTCATGGATTCTTAGTTCTGGAGCTTTATTTCATTAAAAATTATAAAGAGCTTGAATAAAAAATTATGTGTCCATAATCCTTGGAAAGTTTCACCTTATAGATGGATAGGTTCTTGGGGTTGTTGAAAAAGGTGATGTTATCATTTGAAAAAAGAACAGATGTCGGCTACACTTATAAGGAATATGACATATTTGAGGTTTATGGAAGAACTTAATTTCTATTAAATAGCTTGATGATGAAAGATTTTGAATTGTCTTTATAGATTTGGAGTGTAAATCATACAAGGTTCCATGTTTATTGTAACATCTTTATATTTTATTATATTGTTCTCTATAAATAAATTTTATTTCTTTGATAGCTTTCTTTACATACAACACTGAACCGTGTTAAACTATTAAAATATTATAATCGCCTAGTAATTGGATTGGAGGGTATGAATATGAATAACTAAATTATGAAAAATTAAAAAATTTCACATGTTTAAGATGAATTCATTGGTTATCAATTATTTAGAAATGTATATAAAAATCTATTGAAAGTAAAAGATACATTTTTATGAAAAAAACTATTTTTATGTGCACAAATGTTTTTTATTATAATAAATAAAATAAATAACATTCGGTGAATGATTTTAGTGAAATTTATATATTATAAATTCAATAAAAAGTTTTAACATTTGTAAAATATTTTTTCTAGGCATGATATAAGAATAAATATCAAATCTTATGCTTAAAAATATATTTTTTTAAATGTTTTTATCATGTTTTACACACTTATTTATTTTAAAATAAATGTATTCAACTTATAGAAATTTAGTTTTATAAAATGGATTCCATATTTGAAATTAGGAGGTTCAAATTTAGTAAATATTCCTTTTTTAATTTTAGTCAATATGAATAGTAACCTTAGTAAATTTTAGTCACCTCGTTAAAGGGTAAATCGGGTTAACTAAGGTTAAAATTAAGTGTCAAGGTTTTATTTTTTCATATTAATTATTATTTTATAAATTTAATTTGAACCTGGTCACATTAGGCTCTAAATTTAATTGTTTAAGGGAAACTTGTCCATGAAAAATACCTTTATAATATTTAAATAAAAAATATATATAAAATGTCACTCACTTACTTTTAAATATCTCTTATGTATTCACATAGGGACAGAAGAGAGTTGTGAATGATTATTGATCTTAATTATTATAATAATAAAATTAATTTCATGATGGTAATTTATTTATAATTTTTAGTAATAATATAATTACCTTAAATCTTACGCAACATCAACACAATATTTCTCCAATTAATAGAAAAATAAAATAAACGATTTAAAAAATATATTAAAAGTAATATAATTTGTGTGAGTTATAGTGTTGAAATAATTTTATAAATTAATATAACACATTAGTGTTGTTTAAAAGGATTATATTGCAATTCCATATTTTTCTTGGTCTCTTTAAATTCAAATTAAATGAATAGTTCCAAAATTGACAATACTACTATTTTATAATAAATAATATTTTACTAAATGATTTAAAATTTATAAAAATGTTAAAATTTAAAAATTTGGATAATATATTGTCTAAATATTAATCCCTTATTCATTAATTATCCAATTTTCACCTTATATGTAAAATTATAACTCTTTAAGAGTGAAAAAGATGTTACCACAATTAAGGTTAAAATTGGTCAACTAAAGGGTTAAAATAAAATATAAGGTTTAAAGCACAAAATAAACCTATAAAAATTTTATTGTTTGATGTAATTTCAACCAAATACTACCTTATATTTAAATATCTAGACATTTCTATGTTTTTTGGATATATAATGACTTTATTATATTTTAATCTTTTAAAAAATTCGAAGAGTGCCCCTCCCATCACTTATAAAAGGGAACCTCTAATTTCACTTATTTACACCACCTTGAGACTTGTATATCAACCTAAACATGAAAAATTATCCTCTCAGTATCCATAACCACATTATAGAGATTTTGGTCTACCCAAAATACTAACCCTGATATCTTTAAGAGGAGATCTAAAGGAGTTCTTTCAAATAAGAGTTAATCACCTTAATCAATCACTTTCTTTTTTACTTATTCTTTGAACTAATATAAATATGCAGTATTTATAATAAAATAATAAATTACCTATACTAAATATAATAAAATTTTATTATGATTATAAAACCACCATTATCCACCCATTTTTCCATCAAATGGGAAGTGAATGTATCACTCATGCGTATGTACGACTTACCGTCTCCACGTAGCGATATAATTCATTTTTCATAAGCATATTTTATTGATGGGTATTATGATGGATTTAATATTTATATTTGATATATATTAAAAAATTATGATTTTTTAATAAAAATATAACACCTACCTTCTTACCTTCCAATCCGTTGGAAAATGATAATGTCACTCGTTCATACATGTGGACTACCACCTCCACGAAGCGATGTGATTTTTTTTCATTTCTATTTCAATTGGATGGTAATATGGATATATTTAATGAATATATAAGATTATTATTATATAATAATGATTATATAAATGTTAATTATTATTTATCTTTATTTATTCCATCTGTTTAAAAGTGAATATAGTGTTCATGCGTACATACGACCCTCCATCACCATGAATGATGTAATTCATTTTTTCTATTTATATATTTTATTAATGATTATAAAAAATATATATAATGAATATATATATATATATGATATTTATATTATTATTAACATTATGTATATTATTTAATGAAAATAAAAGTACAAAGACTGAAACTACCAAACCAGAATTCTCATGAAAAATGAAAAAAGTTAACTCCTAGAAATGGTGATTTTAATATGTAAGTATTAATTAAAGGGTGTTTAAATTTTGTAATTGGAATATATATGATATTATAAGTATTTTCATGACTATTTTATATAATTATAATAAATTTAAATTTATTTTACAATATTCTAGAGTTCTTTTGAAGAAATATGATACTTGAGGTAAGAGATTTATGTTTCAATCCTATTTTAATCGGGATTATTCATGCTTGAATTTCCATTAAGGAAATTCTATAATCATTATATAATAAATACCTTAATTTTATTATTTTTTTTTATTTCTATGGAATACATGTTTTACTTCCATTTTCCTCATTTTAATTACTCAAGAGATCAAAAGAATTTTTTTAAGGAAAATCAACTTTATCTCTCTCTTCGATTAAAAATAATTTTTCTTTCATATTCATGTTTTCTAAAAATGTATTCATGAATATTTTTCATATTTTCATATGATTATTTAAAGTCATTTTTTCCCAAGATTTAATTTTTAAAAAATGGTTTAAAAGGAATCTTCTTTTCATTTTATGAATGAGGTAATTTTTGGATTTTTACCAAAAAAGTGAAAGGAATGTTTTCTTTTAACTTATATGGAATGAACAACATTTCCCAACATCATGATTTCTCAACACTTTGAAGCTTTGATTTACAAGTTTCCATATTTATTTCCAAATAAAATTTATTCTATAATATTTTAGAAATATTAGTATTTTTCAAAGTTATTTTTTAAAGTTTAAAGGTTATTTCCCTCAAAAAATATTTTTGTGGTCTTTTAAAGAAAATTTTAAACTATAATAACATAATTTTATGTTAATTATACTTTTCTAGGGATATGATACAATGATAACATCGGTATTATTTATCTATATGGTTAATGTTTATGATGATAATATGTTTATGAAACTTTTTTTATCATCTATGTATTATTCTATAGGGATTTGTTAAAATTTCTATGAAACCTATTTTCTTTGCATGAGTTGTGATTTGATGATAGGATGAATGTTTTATGATCTTATGGAGAAAAAATGTATGGTTTTAATTATGTTATGGGTGGTTATATTATAAACCAATGATGTATGGTTTCATTATAAACCTAGGATGGTTGGTTCAATTATAAATTGAGGATAAATGATCTTATTATAGCACTCTAATGCATTGAGTAAAGTTTTATATCTCATGAGATGACTATTGGATACAAGTCGATGTACTTGATATATAATGAGATATAGGTGATGATGTATAATCCATTTGATGGTCTTGGTAGTTAACCTTGATATATGAAATTTTTTCTATACCTATGTTGGTGACACACTTTTATGACATGAACATATGGTTCATGATTGATTTATGATGATTTATCACTCTTATGATTCATATATTTTGAAATAAATAAGTTTTATAACATGAATCATTTTTATGATCTATGGCAGATTGGGTATGAACTTTTTATGTTATAATCATTATCTCATACCCTTATGCTTATCTTATTCTTTTATATGATCATCGATTGATATATCCCATGTTTAGCCTTACACATTATCTTATATAATCCTTTCTTATGTTTATTTTCTTTAGGTTATGAAGAAAGGTTTTATTAGGCTATATTGATAAATATTGATATGTGGGGATATATTTTTGGGAGATGTTGAAGATATTTTATGAAATAAGAATATTGTTTATCTAGTCTCCATAGAAGTTAAACCTTTACAGTCCTCAAGTGTGTATTTATGTAAAGTATTGAATATTAATATAAAAAGATGTAATATTTATGTTTGAAAAGTATGGGTCACTATAGTTGGTATCATAGGATATGTTTAGTCAATATTTTGAGATTTTTATTAGAAAAATTTGGTAAAATCCCTATGGATAATTCTATGTATAGGATAATATACTACTGTTTTGGTAAGGAATATATTATTTGGTTTTCCTTGTAATACATCCCCGTCTAGATACTACAAGTGGATGTGGTTTTAGAATAGATTAATATAGGGGTAATAAACCCAAAAAGAGTTGGTTGAGTTTATCTTGGACATAATTCTAGGGCACGATGAGTGTTTCCTTACTATGCATCTGGTTTGGCACTCTCATGGGATATGATTGGGTCAATTCATATTTTCTTTATGAATTGTAAATGATTTGAATAGATTATAATTATAGATGACCTAGGTTAAACCTAAGGTGTCATAGATTGAAAATAATGTGTCATGATTTATAAATCCTATTAATTATTTTTCAAGATTATGTGGTTTTCCACTATGATTATTATTGCTCACACTATGATTTTTGGTTTTATTCAATGGATAGATCCTAAAGTAACTATGTTAATTCTGAATGTAATGGAAAATTCAATGATTTTACACATGAGTAATCAAATTCTAAGGGATATGAAATGAAAAATTTTGTTGTTATGCTCATAAAAAATTCTCAAGAGATGGATCATGTTGATTTTCTAAATTATCAAAGGAGGGAACAATAGACTATTATGCATTTCATGAGGAAACATCCACCTTATTTTACTGGATATTATTTTCAAATAGTGGATGATATATGGATCAACACCATTGAGAATTTTTTTTCTCTAGTGCTTAAAACTTGAAATAGTTATCCCAGTGATTTATTGTTTGGAAGGTGAAGAAAATCAATGGCGGAATCTTATTAAGAATATGAGGCACGGGGAAGAAATTTTCTCTATTGAATGCAATGAGTTTAAGAGGATATTTTTCAGTAAGTACTTACCTTATATTCAACATAAAAATTTGGAAAAGTAATTCCTTGAGATTAAGAAAAAATATGATGAATTCATTGGTACTTATGAGGAAAATTTTACTAAACTTGAAAAATATACTTATGGTTTAATCATTAGACCTAAAAGAAAAAATTGATAAATTAATTGGTGAATTAAAACCAAGTCACCAAAATTAATTACCTATAATAGGTTTTAGTATCTATGAAGAAATCAATCGATGTAAACTCAAGGCAGAAATCAAAATTATAGATTCCCACCATTCCCAAGGTTTTGATAAGAAAGGGAAGGTTGAGTCTCATAAAAACTTGAATAAATCATATGATGGAAATAAATTACAACTATCTACATGTCAGAAATGTGAGAAGAAACCTCAATGGAATTTTTTGAATGTAATTGTGAAGTTATTTAAGTGTGGAAAGGTGGGTCATAAATACTATTAATGTCGAAAGGTTATGAATAGTCTAGTTGATACAATAGAGGAAAGGAAAATTAAAACTAATGTACCACCCATACTCCAATGATTCAAATACAAATTGCATGGGTATTATTCCAACCAATTCATTAATCCAAAGGTTTTTTATGATCATAATCAATATAGTTTTAATCCCAAATACAAAAGGAAATCTCATGTGATCATGACTATTGAAGTGGGTTACAAGAATGATGTGGTGAAAGGTGCACTTATTATACACTCTAAAATAGACAATGTTTTAATTTATTCTAGATATAAACACTATTTTTATCAAAGTAATATAATGAGGGTATTTAATTACCACATCAACTACTAGATATTGAGTTAGTGATGTAAAATTATAATAGTATGATGTTCGCACCTCAAGTATGCAGTTCCTCTCTGATCGAAGTTTGCGGGAAGGTGCTTCCTAAAAATATTTTTGATTATCCATTTAATTTAAATTGATGTGATTATAGGAATGATTGAATTTATTTATATGTATATCATATTAATTACTAAGTAATATAATTCACATTTCATATTCCAAATGAACATATGATTGTTTATCGGTGTGAGGATGAATAAAAAAATACAATGGAAATAACTTCTATCTTATGGGTCTTAATTTCTATCCATGAAGGGTATATGTCTCAGATGGTTGGGGAGAAACTCAAAATTGAGTATATTCCTATTATATGAGAGTCTTATAATGTATTTCTAGAAGATCTATTTGTTCTTCCTTCATATTGTGAAGTTGAGTTTTCAATAAAACTCATAATTGATGCTACGCCTATTTTAAAGACTCCATATAGAATTACCCTAATTAATTTGTAAGAATTAAATAAGTAACTATATTAGAATATTTATAAGGGATTAATATTCCCAAGTACATCACCATGGGGTGCACCTATTCTCTTTGTTAATAATAAAGATGGTTCAATGCATATTTTCATTGATTATCAAGAACTTAACAAGATCACTATTAAGAACAAGTATCATCTACCCTGTATTAATGAATCATTTGATCAATTATGAGGAACTAAATACTTTTTAAATATTTAACTTTATTTTTGATATCATCAATTGAGGTTTAAAAAGGAAGATATACACAATACATCCCTCTATATGGAGTATGTGAATTATAAATTTATAGTGGTGCCATTTGGAATTACTAATACCCATGCTATCTTCATGGATTTAATGAATTGACTCTTTAGATATTACCATGATCAGTTTATGGTAGTATTTATAGATGATATTATTATATATTTGAAGATAAATTAAGATCATGAAGATCATTTGAGAATTGTTTTGAAGACCCTGGGAAAGGATAATCTATATGAAAAATTTACCAAGTGTAAATTTTTTCTTTACAAAATTTCATTCTTGGGTTATATAATCTCAAGTGAAGGTATATCGGTGTATCCTTAAAAGATGTAATTTATTTATAAATGGCCTAGACCAACCAAGGTAACTAAAATTCATATTTTTTTTAGGTTATCAGGATATTACCGACATTTTATGAGATATTTCTCATGACTATCTAATCCACTCAACAAGTTGACTCAGAATGTGGTTATGTTCTTGTTGATAGATGAATGAGAAGAGAGTTTCAAAGAGATAAAGAGAATTTTGGTTAGTGTACCTATAATCACACCAACTTATATCGGATAAAGGTTTTTTATCTATAGCGATGCATCCAATAATAGATGGAGAAATGTACTCATATATAATGATATGATGATGGCTTATGCCTCACACCAATTGAAAATAAATGAGAAAAATTACCTAAATCATGATTTGGAGATGTAAATGATAATAATTGTGTTAATAATATAGAGGAATTATATTTATAGTGAAATATGTGGCATATATACATATTATAAAAGTTTTAATTATATATTGACATAGAAATAGTTGAATATGAACTATATAATATGGTTGGAGTTGTTTAAAGATTGATATTTTTAAATACATTACCACCTTGGGAAGAAGAACAAGGTGGTTGATGCTCTATGTTGGAAATACCATGCTAGTTTTTCCATGATGAGGATTTAAATAGATCCAATATTTTTGGATTTTTATAAGATGGATCTTGAAATCATGAGAAAAGGGTAAATATATTATCTTTCTCATATGAATGTTCAATCATCCACCCATGAGAAGATTAAGGAGGCACAAAAGGAAGATGTGGAATTATAAAATAAGGTAAGGAGAGTTCCTGAGTTCAACCATGATCACACTGGAATAAAAAGGTTTAGAAATCTAGTATGTGTCCTATAAATATCAAATTTGTAGGATTTATTGTATGAATCTCATAGTTCACCATTCCCAAAACTTCCTAGAAGTAAAAAATATGTATAGATATCTGAAAGAATATTTCTAGTGGGACAACATGAAAACATATATTGATGAGTATATATATTGATGCGGAGTATGTAAAAAATTTAAGGTTGGGTGATAGAATTCTAAGGGGATGTTACAACCATTAACCATACCTAAATGAAAATGGGAAAACATTACCATGGATTTATTAATCAAACTCCCCAAAACATCTAAAGAGAATCATAATATTTGTTTTTTAGTCTATCGTCTTATGATTTCAATGCACTTAATTGGAATTATAGAAGATTTTTATCTTGATCATATTTCCAAAATATACATTAAATAATTGGTAAGGTTTCATGTTGCACCACATTCTATTGTATCTAGTCAAGATCTGAGGTTTACCTTGATGTTTTGGTGGAGTCTTCAACAAGATCTGGATACAAAGTTATGTTTCATCGCTACTTATCATCCTTGAACATATGACCAGTCTAATAGAACCATTAAAATCCTAGAGGATATGTTTAGATCTTGTTCTCTAGATATAATCACCAAAACTTTCATAAATGAAATTCCCTTTTTAATGAATAAATGTTTTATTAAGTAACGTAGTTATAGAAAACACATGCACTACTTTGGTTATTTTGGACCGTTATAGATTATCAGATTTAAAATACTATTAAGCATAATAACCATCAATAATATATCTATTTTACAATTATTTTTATGATTATTATATATTAATGGTAATGATGAAATCCAATTGACATAGGTGGAATAAGCGAGGACCTCAACTAGTAGGATCATACCCTATGAATCCCATTTACCAGAGCTTCGGAGGGATATGGCATCACAAGGATTTAACCTGAACCAATCCCAAGTTAAATTCAATAGCTAAAGCACAAAATAAATGATTTATGGGATAATTTCAATATTATCAAAATCACTTCCAAAACCATGTTCACTGAACCACCCAAAGAAAGCCCCACCATCACACACCTTACTCTTAGGTCATACGCTGATGTAATAAGGGGTTATGTATCTTGACCCTATTAGTATGGTTTTTTATATTTCCCTTTTTAATAAAATAATTATTATTTTTATCCCTTTTAATATTATAATTTTATACGAGTTGAAAAAAAAAATTGATATGAAGAAACCAAAAATTGTATTTTTGGAAAATATATAACTTTAATTAAAACACTCTTTTTGATAAATTCATGGATTTTGAAATAAATGTTATTTTAATATAATATCCTATTAAATAATATTTATCTATGTGAAAATGATAATATAATTTAATGAATCCCAATGTAATCTTTATAAGGGCCAAAAAAATATTATCATCATTAAAACTAGTGTTTTTCAATAAATGGGGATTTTGATTTAAAAGTGTAAATTATAATATAAATATAATTATTTTGATAAAATAAATATTATTTTTGAAATTATAATTTCAAAATTATCCAATGATTATTTTTCATAATTTTCTATGATAGTCGATTTTTTTGGAAAAAATTAAATATGGCATAAATATACGGTAACTATTATGACATCATAAAAGCCCAAAAGTGATGTAATAATTACTATAAATAGTATCTAGGGCCCAAATTTTGTTTAAACTTTAAAATAATGTGTTTTTTAAGTTATTTGATTAATTTTATAAACCTTAATGAATATTCAAAAACCTATATTATATTTTAAGGTTTTAAAATCAACTATTTATAAACATGACTCACTTACACATCACCAAGGGTATTATTTTAAGGATTTTGATTCTTGGACTTATAAAATATTAAAAACCACTCATATTTATCAGAAACTATGAGATATTTTGTGGTTTGGATTAATTTATCATATAGATTTCAAAACCTAAGTTTTGAACTTAATAAATAATTTCCCTCTCTTTTAATATAAATATCCACTGAAACTCCCACTCATATTCCCTAAAAACCCATTTAGTAAAAATATAATATTACTTGACCTATCTATATCCCTCAAATGGTTTTCCTAATCTCTTAAGAAGCTCCTCCCAATCTTTTATAATCACCCTCTCATGGTTAGGGATCATCCCCTCCTCTTTATTCAAGCACTTTCTTTGTATTATGCTTTTTGAATTCCAATATATATTATCAGAATATATTATTAAACATCCCTCTTATTTTACTTATGATTTAAAAGTAATTATATATCTCATTTCACTCTCATTAAACACTTACATTAATCTTCATGTACACCTGTTATGCTACCAAAATTATCCTATGATTTTTCCATTCCCAACATATGTGTAGTGAATACCCACCCCCATTTCCACTAAAGGGTATTAAAATAAATTCACCTATAATTAATTTATTATGTAATTACATGTATATAACTCTCACTCCTTAATTATATGGTTAAAATTTATGAAATGTGTTCTTATGTTGTATGATCTATATGGCACACTTATTCATGTACATGATATAAATGTGACAGGTGGTCCTAAAATTATATAGCCCCCAATACATTGGGTGATGTTTTTATCTCATGATATACCATGTATAGTGAATGGGATGTTATCCTAATCACACTATTTTATGATGTCTCGGTGGTTAGCCTTGGCATATCTTTATGGTTTCATATTTTATGTTGCTTCTACATTCCTATGTTTCCTTTATGTTATCATGTTATACCATGATACGATGTTCATGATTATGATTTTCACATTTCTATGTCATAATTTTATACCACTTTACTCACATGTACAACCTTTATTTATTCTATGCTTTGATCAATCCCTTACTGGGCTTTATAGCTCACCCACTTTTTATGTGCTTCCCTAGGTTACCCCATGTATTATTAGAAGATCGATAGAATATCAAGACATGTTTTTGATTTTATATTAATGTTTTTGTATTCCTATATCAATTTAATGTTCTGTTTACCTAATTTAACAAATACACTAGGCGTCATAATATTTTGGGTTTGTATTAAGTGTGTATTTATGTAATAATTCATGAAATAAAGTGTATTAAAGATATGAGTTGTCATAGTTGGTATCATAGGAAAGTCTTGTTATTTTTGGGATTATGATTATAAAACCATATTTAATGACTTAGGTATAATACTAAACATAGTAAAACATTCCTAAATTTTGTTAAATTATTTATTTAGTGGTTTCTAAGAAAAAAATACTTGTTTTGATACTATAAGTGGATATGGATCTAACACCATTGTACATATGGGTAATAACATCAAAAGGGGTTCATTAGGCTTTGACTTAATCATCACTTAGTACATGAAAAAAAAAGCCTTACTACACACCTGGTTTGAAATTCTTGGGTTATATTCTTTGGTAAATTCATAATCTCTGTGTGAAACATTATGAAGGGAAAAAATATGCCCATAATATTTTATGTTAGGAAATAGATCATAGATAACTTAGATTAAAACCTAGAAATTCATAGTTTATACATGGCATTCACCTAAATGTTGATAGTTTCCCTTTTATGTGTCTAATTGTTTGAAAATTTTCATCCCTAATTTTCCCTTTATTTTAGTCAATGGTTAGAAATAGGAGAAAACAAGTCAACAACCAATGTGAGGGGTAATGTAATGACTAACCAAATGAAATGCCCAACTTGATGGGAGCAGAAATCATGAACTTTATAAAAATACTTTCTCAATTGAATTAGGTTTTAAAAAAACTTGAATCATGAGGAACACCCAAATCTCCCTAATAAATATCATGTTGCAATTGATACCTTTATATGAAAAAGGACCCCTGATTTTAGTGAATCTTCTGATCCCTTGATCATGGAACAATGGATCAACTCCATTTAAAATATCTTCACTGTACTTAAATTCTACGATAAAGAAAAGGCCATGCTAGTCGTTTATTATATAGAAAGAAAAGCTGATAAATATAAGATGTTGTTCAAAAATATGAATCTTGTGGAGGAGATCGAAGTAATGGGGTGGAATGAATTCTGGAAAATGTTTTTTGTTAAATATTTTCCTCACATTTTTTGGCATAAAATGGAAAGGTATTTCCTTTCCCTCAAGAAAAAGGATGTAAAATCCATCGATTCGTATGAGGAAAACTTCTCAAGACTTCGATGATACACCTTTAACTTTGTCATTGACCCTGAAAGTAAAGTTCAACTATTCTTTGGTGGGTAAAATATAATTATAGAAAAATATTTTATGATTCTAGACTTTAAAAAATATGAGTAAAATATTTTATGTTACATTAAAGTTGAAATAGAAATTGGTGAATCTCATAGGTTTCATGGGTCAGGAGACATAATATGGAAAATGAATTTTAATTTTGGTGGTGCGATGGAAAAATCTTATAGGGGTAAGAGAGTTCAACATCCCACTTATCCAAAGTGTAGGAAAAAGAATCCCAGAAATTTCCTGAAGGGGATAAAGAAATTCTTTAGGTGTGGGAAGGAAGATTACCTATATAATAATATCTAATAGGAGAAACCCATCAATGTGATGGAAGAAAGGAATTCTCCAGTCAACCCTCATCTTACTATCCATTATTTCAACTACAAGGAACATGAACATTATGTGAATCAATACACTCAGATATGGTTTATTGATGGTAAACGATGACAACAACCAATAAGGCCTAGATATAAAGGGTGAGGTTACTCCATCACAACTATTTTGGTGGATCCTAACAATGATGTGGTGAAAGGTACACTAGTTATTCATTCTAGAATAGATAATGTACTATTTGATTCTAGCTCTATATGTTCTTTTATATCACAAAATTTAGTAAAACTATTCAAACACCACCTCAAAATACAGAAGTGGAGCTATTAGTGAAAATGGTAAATAGAGAAATTATTATATCCCATGTATATAACTCCTACCTTGTCTATATTTATGGGATGAACTTCCCATAAAACCTTGTGATAATACCTTCAGTATAATTCAATGTAATTCTAAGTATGGATTTATTTTCCGTATATATTTCCAACATAAATTAATGAGAGAATAAAATTGCCTTTTATTTCATAAATCACCCTCTGATTCTATATAGGTGAAAGGAGGAGGATGAATATCCTTTAGTACCATCATATCAAGAGTGGATTTTATTTAACTATGATCAAGCATATATATCTCAAATGATTGAGACTGAGGGAAATATTATCCTTGATGACATGATAATAGTGAAGGAATACACTGATGTGTTTCCTGAAGAATTTTCTGGCCTTCCTTCAAGCCTTGAGGTTGAGTTCTCAATCGAGCTTACACCCAAATCTTTTCTAATATACAAGAATCTATATAGAATGATTATTGTTTAACTTAAAGAGATAAATAAGAAACTACTAGAGAATATGGATAAAGGGTTTATATGTTGAATTTCTTCAGCCTAAGGTGCATCAATCCTCTTCATCAAGAAGAAGTATGGGTCAATGTGCCTATGCATTGATTATCATGATCTCAAAAAGATCATGATGGATAATAAGTATCATATACCACAGATTTATGACTTATTTAATCAGCTATATGGAGACTAGTACTTCTCTAAGGTGGATATTTAGTTAGGATATTATCAATTAAAGGTGAAGAAGGAGGATATCCCAAATAATTATTTTCATACAAGGTATGGGAACTATGAGTTCATAGTGATACTATTTGGATTCACTAATTCTCCAAAAATATTCATGGACATAATTAATATAGTCTTTAGGGGTTACCTTAGAAAATTGGTGGTAGTATTTATAGATGATATTCCTATCTACTCTAAAAGCAAGGAGGAAAATGAGGAGTATTTAAATACTATATTTAAGACCTTATGGAAGAAAATGTTTTCTATGAAGTATATTAAATGTGAGTTTTTTATAGAGTAAATAACATTCATGGGGAATGTTATGACTAGAAAAGGGATATTTATGGATCCTTCAAAAACATATGAAATTGAAGTATAAACCATACCAACATATATGATGGATATCTATAGTTTACATGGATTAGAGGGTTACTATCATAAAATTTATAGAAAATTCTCATGATTTTCAATCCCAGTAATCAAGATAACTTAAAAGGGAGTGAAGTTTTTATGGACTAGTGAATGTGAATAGAGATTTAAAGAGTTATATAAGAGTCTAATCACCACACCTATGCTCACATTACCCACAAGTGGGGAAGGATTTGTGATCTATAGTGATTAATCCAAAAATGGATTGGGTTGTGTACACATGCAAGATAAAAAAATGATTTTATATGCCTCTCGCCAATTAAATTTCCATGAGAAGAACTATTGAACCCATGATCTAGAATTATCTACAGTGATCTTCATGTAAAGGATTTGGAGACATTATCTTTATGGGGATAAGTGTGAAATATTTATGAATCATTAAAGCATCAATTATATATTCACAAAAAAGGATATCAATATGCACTAATGAAGTTGGTTTGAGATGATCAAGAATTATGATTGTTCAATTTATTACCATCCTAGGAAGGAAAACAAATTGGAAGATGCTCTGAGTATAAAGGATCTCTCAACCCTATCCATGATGATGATTTATATGGGTCCAATCCTCTTGAACATGCAAAGGATGTACATGTGAATAATAAAAGGATATTCTTATTACCTTTATCAAATAACTTCTCAATTATTAGTTTTTTGAGAGGATCAAGGAGGCCTAAACTGATGATGAGGCGCTATAGAAAATGTTATATAATATTCTAGAGTTAAAATTTTCTAAAGATATAGTTATAAGGTTTTGAGCCCATATATGTGTCCCATAAAAACCAAAACTGAAGAGGGAAATTCTGGATGATGAACATAACTCATCATTATCTATTCATCCAGGAAGCACTAAGATGTATAGTTTTATGAAGAAAAAATTTTGGTGGGATAACAAGAAGAGGGAGATTATAGAATTTTTATCTTGATTCTTGGAATTCCAAAAATTGATGTTGTAATGATATAATTATATGGGTATGATGAAACCATTTTCTACACTAGTATGGAAATTGGAAAAAATAACCATGGATTTCATCACATGACTTATTAGGACATAAAAATTCAATAACATCATCTAGGTGCTAGTCGGTCACCTTATAAAGTCAGAGTGTTTCATTGTGATCAAGGAATACTTATCTCTCAACCAAATTTACAAGATATACATAAATAAGTGGTAAGACTGCATGGAGTTCCACACTATATTGTGGCTAATCGAGATATGAGTTTTACCTTGAGGTTCTAGATAATCCTTCAGCAAGCATTGGATATAGAGTTTAGTTATAGTATTTCTTATCACTCTCAAATGGATGGTCGGTCTGAAAGAATGATTCAAACTCTAGAGTATATGCTGAGATCATGTTAAATGGATTTTCAAGGATGTTGGTATCAACACCTTCCCCTAGTTTAGTTATCATATAAAAAAGTTTCCATTATAACATTCAAATGGATCTTTATAAGGCTCTGTATGGGAAGAGGTGTTAGACTCTGACATGCTGGGATAAAGTTAGAGAGTGGAATCTAATGGGACCTAATCTTATCCAAGAGTTGACAAAGAAGTTTCAAACCACTTAGCGTCATATAAAATCCATGAAAATTCAAATAAAAGCTATGAATACAATCACTGATGTGACCTAGAGTTTGAGTTTGGTGATAAAGTGTTCCTTTATATATTTCCATGGAATAAATTCTTGAGATTTGGGAAGAAGAAAAAGCTTAATACATGATACATTGGCCCCTTTGTGATCCCTGATCACATCAGAGGTGTGGCTTATTGACTAGCACTCC
Source organism: Viscum album (assembly GCA_963277665.1). Taxonomy (NCBI): domain Eukaryota; kingdom Viridiplantae; phylum Streptophyta; class Magnoliopsida; order Santalales; family Viscaceae; genus Viscum; species Viscum album. The sequence continues at coordinate 403,028,141 of OY728129.1, read as the reverse complement.
CACCTAACCTATCTCAAGTAGATGAAGTGTTCCATGTATCTCTCTTGGGGAAGTACATATTAGACCCATCACATGTACTGAATCTAGGGGTGGTACCCTTATAGAATTATCTTCCATACAAGAAGTAGTTCGTGAAGATATTAGATCATAGAGACAAATTTCTATGAAACAAGACAACTCACCTTTTCAAAGTCTCGTGGAAGAACCAAAAGTTTTAGGAAGAAACTTGGGAACTAGAAGAGGTGATAAAAAAAGTACCCTCGTCTATTATAGTGCACAAAATGGAAATTTTGAGGATGAAATTTCTTAATGGAGTAATAATTTAACGACCTTATATTTCATAAATGAAATTTACTTTTTAATGAAAAAATGTATTATTAAGTAATGTAGTTATAGAAAATCATGCACTAATTAGGTTATTTTGGACCGTTATAGCAAATCATATTTAAAAGTTTGTTAAGCATCATAATTGTTGATAATATAGTAATTGTATAGTGATCATTATGATTAGTATATATTAAGTGTCATGATGAAATCTAATTGATACATGTGGAATAATTGATAGCCTCAATCAGTAGAATCATACTCTATGAATCCCATTTATTAGAGATTTTAAGGGAGTTGGTATCAATGGGATTTTACCTAGACCAAGACAAAACTGAAATTCAATAATTTAATAATGAACAAAATAGTTTAGGGGATAATTTAAAGTTTATTTAAATTATGACTCAAACTATGTTTGTCAAACCGCCCTAAGAATGCCCCAACATCGCACACCTTACTCTTAGGGTATCCATTGGTGTAATAATGGGTTATGTATCTAAACCCTAGTAGTATGGATTTTTATATTTACCTTTTTAATAAAATTATGATTATTTTAATCACTTTTTTTCATTATTACAATTTTATACAAGTTGATTAAAATTAGGGTTTGAAATGAAGAAACCAAAAATTATATTTTTTGGAGAATATATGGCTCTAATTAAAACACTATTTTTGATAAATTCATGAATTTTGAAATAAATTTTATTTTCATATAATATTATTATTAAATAATTTTTATTTATGTGAATTGATAATATGATTTAATAAATCCCAATGTAATATTTATAAGGTTCGGAAAATTGTTATCGTTGTAAAAACCAGTATTTTTCAATAAATGGGTATTTTGATTTAAAAGTTAAAATTATCATATATAGAGAATTTTTTTGATAAAATAAATATAATTTTTGAAATAAACACATAAAAATTATCCAATGATTAATTTTTCATAATTTTCTGAAACAGTCATATTTTTTGGTAAGAATTAAATACGGTATAAATATATGATATGTATTATGACATCATAAAATCCCAAAAGTGATGTAATAAATACCATAAATAGTATTAATGACCCAAATTATGTTTCCCCTTAAAAATAATTCCTTTTTGGTTTTATTTGATTAATTTTATAAACCCTTAATAAATCCTACAAAAATTATATTATATTTTAAGGTTTTAAGATCAAATCTTTATAAACAAGATTCAATTCCACAACACAAATGATATTATTTTAAGGATTCAGGTTATTGGAATTATAAAATATTAAAATCCACTCCTCTTTGATAGAAACCATGGAAAAAAACATTATATGTTTTGTGGTTTGGATTAATTTATTATATAGATTCCAAAACCTAAGTTTAGAAATTAATAAAGAACCCCCTTCTCTTTTACTATAAATACCCACCTAAAATCCCACTCCACTTTACTCAAAACCAATTTATCATGAATTTACTATGAAATTACTTCTCTATATCCCTACCAAGGTGTTACCAAGCTCTTAAGAAGGTCCTACCAAGATTTTAGAAGCATCGTCTCAATATAAGGGATCATCTCCTCCTCTTTATTCAAGCAATTTATTTGTATTATGCCTTTTTAATTTCAATCAATCATGTTGGAATATGTTTTTAAACATCCCTATTTATATCCTTATGATTTAAAATTAATGATATATCCCCTTTCACTCTCATTAAACCCTTACATGAATCTTTATGTACACCTATTTTTCTGTCAAAATTATTCTATGAGTTTTCCATGCCCAAAATTTTTGTAGTAAATATCCATACCCATTACCACTCAAGAGTATTCAAATAGATTTACCTATCCTTAATTTATTTGGTACTTCCATGTATGAAACCCTCACTCCTTAATCGTGGGGTTAAAATTAATGAATGGTGTTCTTATGTTTTATGCTTTTTGTGGCACACTTATGCATGTACATGATATAAATGTGACAGGTGGGCCCAAAATTATATATCCCTAAAAGGAATTGGGTAATGTTTTTATCTCATGTGATACCATTTATGGTTCATGGAAGTTTATCCTAATAACACTATGTTATAATATCTTAGCGGTTATCCTTGACTTGTGTTTGTGATGTCATGTTTTATGTGGTTGCATCATTCCCACGTTGTCTTGATGTTATCATCTTATACCATTATTTGATGTTCATGATTTTGATTCTCACATTTCTATTTCATCGTTTTAATGAACTGAACATTTATAAATGAAATTCCCTTCTTGAATGAATAGATGTATTATTAAGTAATATAGTTATAGAAAACACATGGACCACTTTGGTTATTTTGGACTATTATAACCTATTGGAATTAAAATAACATCAAACATCATAACCATTAATAGTATAGACATTATACAGTAATATTAAGATTAATATATATTAAGGGTTATGATAATTTCCAATTGAAACAGATGAAATAAGTTATTGCTTCAACTAGTAGGATTGTATCCTATGAAGCCTATATTTTCAAAGGTTCTGAGGGATACAGAATCATTTGGATTTTTCCTTAACCAATCCCAAGATGATATTAGACAATTTAATTATGTATGAAACTCTTTATATTATACAATCAAGCTCATTTAGATCATGTCCTAAACCATGTATGTCGAACCACCCCATGAAAATCTCACTATCTCACACTTTAACCTTATAACATTCTCTAGTGTAATAAAGGTTTATGTATCTAAACCCTAAAAGTATAAATTTATACATTTATTTTTTAAAATTAATAATTATATTCTTATTTTATTATTAATTTATAATTATTAATGAATAAGTTTGATAAAAATTATATTTTGATACAACAAAACACAAATTGTATTTTTGGGAGATATACAGTTTCAATCAAGACACTTTTTTTATGAATTCAAGATTTTTTATAATAAATTATATTTAATAAAATATTATTATTACATAATATTTAATTAATATAAATTAAAATATTATTTTACAAAGTAAAATATAATTTTTATAAGGTCGGAAAACTGTTATTGTAAAAAAAAATCAGTATTTTTCAATAAATGGAGCTTTTTTATTTAAAAGTATAAATTATTATATTTAGATAATTATTTTGATAAAATATATATTATTTTTTAAATCAACATGTCAAAATTATCCAATGGTTAATTTTTCATAATTTTCTGAGACAGTTGAATTTCTAGGTAAAAATTAAATACAGTATAATTATACTGTATGTATTATAACATCATAAAAGAAAAAAGTGAGGTATTAAATGATATAAAGGTTATACATGACCAAATATATTTTTTACCTTTAAAATAATGTATTTTTTAAGTTATTTTATTATTTTTATAAACCCTTAACAAATCCTCCAAAACCTATATTATAGTTTAAGGTTTAAAAATTAATTCTTTATAAACATGACTCACTTCCATATCACTAAGGGTGTTATTTTAATGATATTGTTTCTTAAACTTGTAAAATAATTTAAAACACTCCACTTTGGTAGAAATCATGGGCAAAAACCATGACATTGTTTGTGGTTTGGATTACTTTATCATATAGAGTCCAAAACCTAAGTTTGGAAATTAATAAAGAGTCATTCTCTATTTTTCTATATAAAACTACAAAAACTCCCATTCATATTTACTCGAATACCTTTAAGAATGAAATAAATATACCCTTACCTCTATAAATCTCTCCCAATGTGTCCCTATTCTCTCAATAAGCTCCTCCAAATCTTTTAGAAGTTCCCTCTCAAGGTAATGGATCCTCTCATTCTCCTCTCATTTCAAGCCCCTTATTTATATTCTGCCTTTTGATTTCAAATACTCTATTTTTTGATATGTTCTTACACACCCCTCTTATTGTCCTCATGGTTTAAAAATGATGATCTACCCTTTCCACTCTCGTTAACCACTTCCATGAACCTCTATGTAACCCTGTTATGTTGTCAAAATTATCTTGTGATTTTCCATGAAAAACATTTGTTTAGAAAATACCCATCCCCATTTCCACTCAAGGGTATTAACCTAGATGTACTTACTCTTCATTAATTTTGTATTTACATGAATTTAAGCCACACTCTTTGATCATGGGGTTAAAATTGATGAAATTCGTTTTTATGTTGTATGATCTATGTGGAACACTTATGCTTATACAAAATATGAAAATGAAGGGCTCGCCTAGATAGAGCTACAATGCATTGGGTATTGTTTTTATCTCATGAAATGTTATTTATAGTGAAATTGAGGTTATCCTAAGCACATTATGTTATTTTATCTCGGTGGTTATCCTTCACTTATATTTATGATCTCATGTTTTATTTTGTTTTCACATTCCCATGTTACCATTATTTTATGATGTTATATCATTCCTCATTGATTCAAGATTATGATTCTCACCCCTCTTAAGCTAACTTGGTTTTTACTCTTGGATAGCATGTATTGTTTTACCTTATTCTATGGTTTTTTATTCCTTTATTGGGATTTATATCTCTCCTCTTTCTTATGTACGTCCCTAGGTTATCCTGTGCATTTTTAAAAGATCCACAGAATATAAGTGCATATTATGGATTTTTTTTTAATAATGTTATTGTATCCCTTGTTCAAGTTTTTATTCTATGAACCTAATTACCCAAATACACTCACTTCATGAACTTATGGGTTGTATAATGTGTTCTTTTATGTAATAAATTATGAATTAAAGTGCATTAAATACAAGGGTTTTCATAATCATGTTATGCATCTTGTCTCACATGTAATAACTTACCTTATATTATTATTTGATTATTCCCTTACTGGTCTTTATAGATCACCCATTTCTTATGTACGTCCCCGGGTTAACCCATGTAATATTAATAGATCGATGTAATATAAAGAAATTTTTTGGAGTTTTTAATAATGTTTTTGCATCCCTATATCAAGTTAATGTGATATGTACCTAATTTATCAAACACACTAGGAATCATGATATTATGGGTTGGTATTAAGTGTGTCCTTCTGTAATGAATCATAAAATAAAGTGTATTAAATATATGACTTTTTATACTAGAATTCAAAATAGGTTGGGATCAACATCTCACTCTAGTCAAGTTTTCTTACAATAATGCCTTTGACTCGAGTATTAATATGGATCCTTATAAAGCACTCTATTGAAGAAAATTTAGAACTCAAACATTTTGGGATAAATTTATAGAATAAAATCTATTCAGACCTAATATAGTTGAGGAAATGGTATAAAATTTATATTCATTTAATAGAACATAATAACAACTTAGAGTCAATAGAAAATTTATGCTAACAATCATTGATGAGATCTAGAATTCAAAGTTGGTGATAATGTATTCCTATGAATATATAATTTGAAGAAAGTTGTGGGGTTTGGAATAAATAGAAAGTTGAGACCTATATATATCGGTCCCTTTGAAATTTTTATTCGTATTGGGATGGTAGCTTATCATTTGTCACTCCCACCAAATCTATCACAAGTTCATGATATGTTCCATTAATCTATCCTAAGGAAGTACATAATTGATAATTCACATGTACTAAACTCAGAGGTTTTACCAATGGAGAAAGATATCTCTTATGAGGAACAATTGGTGGATATTTTAGATCATAGAGAAAATATGTTATGAAACAAGACCACTTACCAGGTCAAAGATTTATGGAAAAACCATAAATTAGATGAAGCTACATGGGAACCTGAGGATGTGATGAGGAAGAAGTATCCTTGATTGTTTGTATTGAAGTGATATAATTTTGAGGGTGAAGTTATTATAAGGGGGATAGAATGTAACACCTCAATATTTTATGATATATTTCTCTATAAATAAATTTTATTTCCTTAAAATCTTTCTTTACATGCAACACTGAATCACGTTATACTATTAAAATATTATTATCACCTAACTGTTGGATTTTCATGTATGAATATGAATTACTATGTTATTAAAAACTTGTGGTTTACACATATTTAAGATAAATTCATTGTTTATCAATTTATTAGAAATGAAAATAAAAATCCTTTAAAAGTAAAAAATATATTTTTCTAAAATCTATTTCTATGCATGAAAATGCATTTTATCTTAATAAATTAAAAAAATAAATTTTAATGAATGATTTAAATGAAATATATAAATTATATATTGAATAAACAAAATAAATATTTATCTAATATTTTTTCTAGGCACGAGAAAAGAATATATATCCATTTTTATGGTTAAAAATTTATTTTTCTAAAAAACAGGTTTCATCACATTTTACATTCTTATTTTATTTAAATAAAATTTTATCATTTGTATAAATTGATATTGAATAAATTTATTCCATATTTTAAATCAGGAGGTTCAAATTTGGAAACTAATTCCCTTTTAATTCTGGTCAATATGAATACTAACCGTAGTAAATTTTAGTCACCTCAGTAATGGGTAAATCGAGTTAAACAAGGTTAAAACTAAGTGTGAAGGTCATCGTTTTTTCAGATTAATTCTTATTTTATGAATGGGATTCGACCCTTATCACCTTAATCTTTAAATTTAATTTTTAAGGGACATTTTTCCATGAAAATGACCTATATAATATTTAAATCAAAGAAAAATGTAAAATGTCACTTTCTTACTTTTAAATATCTCTTATGTGTTCACAGAGAGAAAAAAGAAAGTTGTAAATGAAACTTGATGGTAATCTTGGACATAATGAAATTAATTTCTTGATGGAAATTTATTTATATTTTTTAATAATTATATAATTACCTTAAATTATTATGCGACGCTGACACAATATTTCTTCAATTAACTAAAAAATAAAATAAATAATTTTAAAAATATTAAAAGTCGTATGAGTTGAGTGAGTTATAATGTTTCATGAATTTTATAGATTAATATAACATATTAATTATGTTTAAATGTCTTATATTCAAATTCCATATTTTTTCTTGGTGTATTTAAAGTTAAATTAAATTAATAGTTCCAAAATTGGAAATAATGATATTTAATAATAAATAATATTTTATTAAATGATTTAAAATTAATAAAAATATTTAAAGATGATACTGTGAATAATATATGGTCAAAAATATTATCCCTTGTCCATTTATGATACAATTTTCACCTTATATGTAAAATTATATCCCTTTAAGAGTGAAAAAGACATTAATGTGGTTAAGGTTAAAATAAGCTAACTAAGAGGTTAAATAAAAAATGAGGTTTAAAACACAACATAAACCTATAAAAATTTTATTTTTTATGGTATTTAAACCACATAATACCATATCTTCTAATATCTATCTATTTGGAAGCATTTTTATAGATAATAACATTATTATATTTTTAATCTTATAAGAAATTCCAAGAGTACCCCTCCCCTCACTTATAAAAGGGAACCTTTATTTTCTATTATTTACACCACCTTATGACTTCAATATTGACTATAAAATACCAAATTATCTTCTCAAAATCATTAAACACATTATAGATGTGTTTTTCTACCCAAAATACTAACCCTAGGATCCTTAAGAGGAGATCTAATGGAGTTCTTTCAAATAAGAGTTAATTTCCTTAACCAATCACTTTCTTTTTAATTCTTATTTTACATACTATAAATATATGGTAATTATAATAAAATAATAAATTAATTTTACTCAATATTATGAAATGTTATTATTATGAAACTACCTTTATCCACCATCTTTCCCATCAAATGGGAATTGAAAGTATCACTCATGTGTACATAAAACTTATCGTATCCGCGTAGCGATACAGTTCATTTTTCATCACCATATTTTATTGATTTTTATTATGATGGGTTTAGTATTTATATTTTATATTTATGACACAATTATACTTCAGTAATCATAATATAACATCTACCTTCTCACATTCTAATCTGTTGGAAAACGACAATGTCGCTCATGCGTACTCGTGGACTACCACCTCCATAAAGTGATGTGATTATTCTCAGTCTAATTTAACTTGGATGATAATAAGGATAGATTTAATTAATATATATTATTTATATTATAGAATAATAATTTTTTAAATTTTAATTATTATTTTTCTTTCTTTAATTTCATCCGTCGAAGAGTGAAAACAATATTCATGTGTACGTATAGTCTATCGTCCCCATGAACTATGCAATTAATTTTTTTTTTCTATATCTGTATTTTATTAATGATTATAAATACATATATAATTAATATATATAATATTTATATTATTATTAACATTATGTATATGATGTGACAATGATCAAAATACACGGACTAGACCCACCAAACTAAAATTCTCAGGAAAAATGAAACTGTTAACACCTAGAAATGACAATTTTAATATTGAATTATAAATAAAAGGGTGTAGAATTTTTATAAGGGGGTAATATATGATATTATAATTATTTAAATGACTATGTTATATAATTATAATAAATTTAAATTTATTGTACATGAGGCTATATTGCTTTCAAATAAAGATGATACTTGAGGTAAGAGATTTATGTTTCAATCCAATTTTAATCGGGATTGTATATGATTGAATTTACATTGAGAGAAATATATGATAATTATCTAATAAATCAATTTAATTTTCTTATTATCTAGTTATTTCTAGATAATACATGTTTTCCTTCAATTTTACCCATTTTAAGTGCTCAAGATATCGAAAGTATGTTTCAAGGAAAATTGAATTTATTTCTCTCTTTGATCAAAAATATTTTTTATTACTTATCCATTTTTTCTAAAAATAACTTCATGAATATTTTTAATATTCTATTATTATTTTTTAAATTAATTTTTACCCATGTTTTTCTTTTTAAAAAATAGTTTAAAAGGAATCTTCTTATTGTTTTCTAAATGAGGTTCTTTTTAACCTGTTACAAAAAATATGAAAGGAATGTTTTCTTTTAACTTATACATCATGAATAGAATTTACCACCATTATGAATGCTCAATGATTTAAAGATTCCTTTACACATTTCTAGATTTATCCTCAAATAAAATTTATTTCATAATATTTTGGAAATATTTGTTTTTTTAAGTAATCTTCATATTTGAAATGTTGTTTTCCTCGAGAAATATTTTGGTGATATTTTAAATAAAATTTTCATCTATGATAACATAATTTGATGTTAATTATGATTTACTGGGGATATGATCCAATGATTCCAACATTATTCCTTCTCTATATGTTCAATGTTTATGATGATTATATGTTTATAAACCCCATTTATTTTTCATGAGTTGTGCTATGATGATTTGATGAAATGTCTATGAAACCCATTTTATATGCACGGGTTATGATGTGATTGTGGAACACATATGTATGGATTTTATTATATGATGGGTGGTTCCGTTATAAATCAAGAACGGTTGGTTTCATTAAAACCAAGGGTGGGTGGTTCTATTATAAACCGAGGATGGGTGAGACTATTATATTTCTTCAGTGTATTGGGTAAATTTTTATATCTCATGAGATAACTATGGAATGAAAGTCGATGTGCTTGATCCACAATGGGATTCAGGTGGTGATGTCTGCTCCATTTGATGGTCTTGGTAGTTAACATTAACATGGTTTCTATACCTATGATGGTGACACAATTTTATGACATGAACTTATGGCTTATGATTGATTTATAATGATTTCTCACTCTTATGATTCATGAATTTTGTAATAATGAAGTTTTATGCCATGACTCATGTTTATGATCTATGAAAAATTGGGCATGACTTTGTAAGTTATGATCATGATCTCATACCCTTATGTTTATAATATGCTTTCATATGACCATCGATTGATATCTACCATGTTTACCCTTACTAAACATCTGATCTCACCCTTTATTATGTTTCCATTCCCTAAGTTATGAAGAAAGGTTTAATTAGGGTATTTTAATGAATTGTGCTATGTGGGAAGATCTTTATAGGATATGTTGATGGTTTTTCATTAAATAAGATGATTGCGTATCTAATCTCTAAGGAAACTAATACTTTACGATCTAGGGGCATGTATTTGTGTAAAGTATTGAATATTCACCTAAAATATATATAATATTTATTTATGAAAAGTATGGTTCGCTATAGTTATGGCCCAATTTTTGAAAGATAAAACATCATACCTAACCTGTGTTTCGAAAGGTATTAGGCATATTTGAGAAAAAACTTTTGAGACAGTGAAGTTACAATATAACTGTCTTAGTCACATTGGTGAGAAAGGTTTATAGACCTTGGATGCTAAAGTATTATTGAATCTTAATCATGCGGAGTACATAATATATGAGGGTTTCATATAAGGAAAGAAACAGAAGGTTTCATTCAATATATATGGAAATAAAGTAATGAATTGAAAGCTAGAGATGGTTCATACATATGTATAGGTACCAACAATGATTCGATCTCATAGAGGTTCACTGTAATACATTACCTTTATCAATGATTCTAAATGAAAAGTGTGGGTGTTTTTCCTCAATTTTTTTTTTGATCTTTTTCAAAATTTCATTAGATAGAGAGACATGGTAGAATCTGATTCTATAATGAATATAAAATGACTTCGATCTGATAATGGAGTTTATTATAGAGGAAGAGAGTTCCAGATACCCTATTAGATGAACAAAATCCAGATGGTGAATATTATACCCAAAATTCTTGAGTAAAATGACATTGTAGAACGAATGAATCAGATGATGAATGAGAGATCCAAATTCATGTGATTAATTTTTATAATCCTGAAGGATTTTTAGGATGAAGTAGTTAATTGTGTAGTTTATCTCATGAATCAGAGTCCCTCTGAATCCATGGGTTATAAACTTTAGGAAGAACTCTAGTCCAGAAGAAAGGCAGAATTTACTAATCTCAAAGTTTTTCGTTGCATCTCATATACCCATGTCAATTCCAATGATAAGAATAAGTTGTAATCAAATTTTTGAAAATGATTATTTATTGGCTAAAAATATAAATACTTTGGTTTTAGACTCTGGGATAATAATTAGTAAAAGGTTATCAGATTTTGTAATACCATATTCAATGAGGAGATCTTTTGGAAAGATCAGAACCTAGAAGAAGATACTCTTGGGAGCAAAGAGCTAGTGAAGAAATATGAGGTTTATCCAAGTAGAAGTTGGGTGGTGTTGGTTTATTCAAGGAACATAGAATATGGAGTTTTAGAGGTACAACCAAATTTTAGGATATAAAGTATTGATCAAGTTCTAGAATTACCAAGGCCCGTTGTACCAGAATGCTCAAGGATAAGACAGAATTTTGAAACTGTGGTTTCCAGAATGAGATAAACCTCAGGAGTTGAGGTGATCTAACAAGGTCAGATGGCCGGTGTAGAGGTTCGATTCTAAAATTCACTTCTAATTCTCACGAATAGTGGGCAACCCCAAAGCCTTAGTGAAGCGAGAAGTCTTAGTGACTCGTTGTAGTGAGACTTATAAATGAAGGAAGATTTGGATTCCTTACATGTTTTTGATACATGGGAGATAATGAAACTTCTATAAGGAAAGAGGGAACTTTGGAACATATGATTTTAACATTTAAAAGAGGAAGAAGATGGTAGAGTTTGATACAAGGTGAAACTAGTTTTGAAGGGGTTTTAATAATGGGAGCAAGTGGATTTCAATGTAATTTTCTCTCTTACTATAAAATACAAAACTATTCAGATGGTGATCATCATGTTTTCCATGGAAGTTTTGTTTCTTGAATAACTTTATGTCAAGACAATGTTCCTTCATAGATATTTGGAGGAAGAAATATACACAGAGCAACCGAAATGTTTCGTATTGGAACAAAACAAGGGTCTGGTGTGCAAGCTCAAGAGGAGCCCTTACTGGCTTAAGCATAACTCAAGGCAATGAAATCAGAAGTTTGATAACTTCATAATAGAACAAAAGTTCATCTGGAGAAATGTTGATCATTTATGCTACCGAAAGGTGTATGACAATGCAAGTTTCATCATTTTTCTTCTCTATGTTGATGAATTACTCTTAGTAGGACTTATGATGGTAAGGATGGAAGAGTTGAAGTATGGATTTTCTAGAAGTTTCTAGATGAAGTATATTGGTTCCATTAAGAGAATGCCAGGGATGCAGATTGGAAGACAAGTGAGATCCAAAACTTTGTTCCTATCTCAATCAAAGTACATTTGAAAAGTTTTTTCAAGATTTAGAATGGGCGAATCAAAGCTTGTAAGCAGTCCAATTATCAAACACTTTAAACATTTAATGGAGAAGACACCTAATGGATGTGGCTAAGTATATATCCAAAGTTTGGTATGCATTGGTTGTAGGAAAACTAATGTACACCATGGTTTGTACAAGTATTGATATATCTCAAGCAGTTGGTGTGGTTAACAAGTTTATGAAAAAATTAAGAAAGGAGCATTGTGAGGTTGTTAAGAAGATCTTCGAGTATCTCAAGGGTTTAATAGATCTTGTACTCTATTTTGGAACAGGTGATCCCTTACAAAGGTTTACAAATGCTGACTTTGGTGGAGATACTAATTCATGGAAGACAACCATTGGCTATGTGTATAATTTTGGAGACACTACTGTGAGATGGATATCTAGGTTACAATCAGTAGTTGCACTATCAACCATAAAAGATGAGTACGTGACAATTATGGAAACAAATCAAGGCAGAGGCTAATTTCGAGTATTGTAGCAGTACTATAGCAGTACTCCTTAAGTGCATCCAGGAGACACAAGATTAAATCCAAGCGGAGGTTAATTTCCAGAGTACTGTAGCAGTACTGCAGTAGTACTGTAGCAGGTACCGTAGTAGGTATTGTAGTGGGAACTGTAGCAGGAACTATTTGGAACTGTAGTATCCAGGAATATTCTCCCGTTTGGGCCTTTGAGCCACCGATTTGGTCCCCGATTCCTTTAAGGCCTTTGACCTACCCAGGCCTTCAGGTCAGTAAGGCCTTCGGGCCACCTCAAGGCCTTCGGGCCACCATAAGTGAAGATGCATACCAGAAAACCTACAAGGAACAAACTTCAGAAGGAGGATGAGCAAGGAGCTTTCACCATAATAGAAGCTAAACGGATTGCAAGAATGAGAGGGTATGGCACCTACCATCGGGACAAGCCTGTGCATGCACGAGAAAGCCTAGCTGAACAGCCATGTATAGGTGGAGAGCTGATTTCACAATGAAGATGTTGGGGAGGAGAGGTTCCAAGTAGTTAGTCTAGGTTGTATGTAATGTTTGAATCCTACGGGCAATGAATTCCTCTAAGGCCTACGATCCATGCAATACTTACGCCTACAGGCCTTTTAAGGGTTCCACCTCACCCCTTGAAAGATGGATTATCAAAATCAATAAAAAAATGAAGGTCTTTGGGCCATTGGAGGAATGAGTTGATGTGGTTGAAGGGTTTGTTGGGGGAGATTTGAAGAAGGAAAGAGATTGGTATGTTTTACCGTGACAACCAAAGCGCAATTCACTTGCCTAAGAATTTGAAATTTTAGTCTCGAACGGAGCACATTCAATTGAAGTACCACTCCATCCAAAAGCTTGTGGAAGATGGAGTGTTGGAGCTATAGAAGCTTGAAGGCAATCATAATCTGATTGATATGTCGACTAAAGTTATTTCTTGGTAAAGTTTGGAGCACTGATGTGTTTCAGTAGGGATTTGAAGTCATAAGATCTCAGAAGCTCCAACAAACTGGAAGCAGGGAATTGAAGAGGAGAGTTACAGAGCATAGTACTTGTGTCCCGAAGGACTTGGTGAAAAGCTTAAAAATGCTTCTCAAGTGGAACATTGTTAGGCTTGGTGTCAGAAGTCATTTTTCGGCTAAGTGTTGAATCTTCTAGAAAGGAGTGACTTATAGAACTTCATACTTGTACCAAATGCAAGATGGCGGTTGAAGCAGAGGTATAGAACTAGCAATAGTTGATGGCTGAATATGGATGGTGGTAGTGAAGGTTTGGCATAAGAGTGACTCGCATGAGAATAACTTTGCTGCTATGTGAGAATAAGATGATGTGTCCAAGACGTTGCGTAAGATTAATCTATCAAGGAGGATGATTCTGGACGCCAGTGCATGTGCTAAAGCTAGAGGATGTGTTCTAGAAGCTAACATTGGTGTAGGAAAGGCGAGGGGGAAAGTCTGGAAGCTTGCGTTGTTCATCGGGTAGTTCGGTTGGGGCGATGACATTTAGTTAGTAGTCGAGAGTTTGTGTCCAGTTGTCCATGAAGTTCAAATGGCAGTGGAACTAGGATTATTAGAAGTTTGGTGTTGTGGTTGCCTGTAAATAGGTGGTAGGGTCAATTATACTAGGGACAATGTAACGACAATTTTGATCACACTTAAGCTTTTGTTACCTTGTGCTTTGTAGTTGTTCCATTGTAAATCTCTCATTTACTTTTCTAGTGAAGTTGTTGTTTCATGTGGATTAGGACTTGTTTTGATCCACGTTAAATCCCCATGTTCCTTTGTTGTGTGTTTTACTTCTATTGGTTGCTTGTTCTGTTTGGGACGTCTGTGAGTGTGTTTCAGATAGTGTGTGGTCGAAGTCCATGACCTCTCAATTCTAGTTACACCTATCTGTGGCGTCAAGTTCTTTCAGACCTTCCAGGAACTTTGTTCCGCATTTGAGGTTTCAGAAGTTGGGTTGTTCCAGAACTACTGTGTTCTATGCAACAAAGTTCCCCCATTCTGCTCGGGCGAAGACTAAGAAGATGGTTGTGCTCTGACTTGGTTTTGTTTTCACAACGCGTCTTCTATTCTTTTTTGGTTTTGTGGTTTTGGGTGTGATTGCCCGAGTAAATGTTCGGGCTGGGTTTGGTCAATGTGGTTTCCCCCTCTGGCCATTTTGTGTAGGACTAGCTAGTGCCAATTTTGTCTTGTATTTTTGTTACTCCTACAGAAGAAATTCAATTTGTTTAAAAAATAATAATTGTATGGAATCAATTAACTAATTTGAGTGACCTCTAACCGCATCGGTGCGGACCGGCCCAGGGTTTGGCTACGCTTTATGCACTGAACTTACCCATCAACGGATTCCGTTCATTTGGTTTATGCGTTCCGATGGCACCCCCGGGGGCCGGTAGCGGCGGCAGCGGCGACGGCGGCGGCGTTTCCCGGAAGGAGGGGCCATTGAAGGGTCCCTGCGAAGGAACTTCAGATTAAGGATGAGAACAAGAACAGAGATCTCTCGGATGAGGACTTGGCGTTGAAGCAACAACTAGAGTTGTTCGTTGAACGAATTCAGGATTCGGATCCAGGTTTGCAGAAAATGGCGCTTGAAAGTATGAGGCAAGCAATTCTCACCTCGATGAGTTCCATGACTTCAGTCCCCATGCCATTGAAATTTCTCCGTCCACATCAGGGAACGTTGGAAGCTTATTTTGAAAAAATTGCCGATTCAGATACGAAGAAATTCCTGGCCGACATATTCTATGTCTTGGCTTTGACAATGTCCGTAGAAGGGGAGCGGGAAAGCCTAAAGTTCAAGATGCTGGGCACATTTGATGATGTTGGATCGTGGGGCCATGGGTATGTGAGGAACCTGGCTGGAGAAATTGGGTAGGAGTATACAAAGCTGAAGAGTAAAGAGGCTCTGATTCATGATCTTATCGAGCTTGTGCTACAAATCGCTCCATTTTATCTAAAGCATAATGCTGAGCCCGAAGCTGCTGATCTTTTAATGGAGGTTGAAGACCTCGACCTTTTAGTGAAGACCGTGACTGATGCAAATTATAGAAGGACTTGTGCATACGTCACTAGTTCAGCAAGATACCTTGCTGGACTAGACTGTACATACGCTCTGTACCGTGCGAACATGATTAGTCTCAAGTTCAAAGACTATACTAGTGCACTTCCGATTGCATTGTCTCTGGATGACATGGAGTATGTGGAGCAACTGTATACTTCCTGTGAAGATCTGCTGCAGAAGAATCCAATCAGTTACATCCTTGCTCGACATGGTATTTCATTTGAGCTTGAGGATGAGATCATTCCACATGAAGGAGACAGGGAAGCCTTGCAGGAGATTATCAATAACTGCAAACTAAATGAGGGCTATCTCACTCTTGCTCAAGATATAGAGGTCATGGAGCCCAAATCACATGAGGATATCTACATGGCACAGTTCTTGGATCGATGAACCAGTGATGTTCCAAATTTTGATTCTGCAAAACAAAACTTGGCAGCTGCATTTGTGAATGCTTTTGTGAATGCTGGGTTCGGGGAGGATAAGTTGATGGTAGTGTCGTCAGTGCAATCTTCCTGGAGCTGGCTCTTCAAGAACAAGGACCATGGGAAAATCAGCACAGCAGCTAGTCTGGGAATGATCCTCTTATGGGATGCCGATGCCGGACTTGCCCAGATAAATACATTTTTATACATCCTTGACAACCATGTCGTTGCAGGAGCATTGATTGGAGCAGGGATAGCCAGTTGCAATATTAATGACAATTGTGATCCTGTATTGGCACTTTCAAGTGAGTATTTGAGCAATAAAGACACAGCAATTCGCATTGGTGCGATAATGATCCTGGGACTTGCATATGCAGGTTCTCAGAATCTACAGATATGCAGGAATTTAGCTCCAATACTACAAGGCCCAAAGGCCCCACTCGATGTAATTGCCTTCATCTCGATCACACCTGGCTTGGTGTTCGTGGGTTCTTGCTATGACCTGGCTGTGGAAGCAATTATATATGCACTGAATGAGCTAAATGAGAATGAATTCAGTGACCCACTCAGCCGGCTCGTGACCGTTGGGCTTGGTTTTCTATATCCCGGCAAACAGGAATGCGTGGAGGCCACTGCTGAGGTTTCTAAAACATTCAATGAGAAAATTGCAAAGTTTTGTGGCATGACCCTGCTTTCATGTGCTTATGCTGTTCCTGTTGGGGTTCAGCCCACACATGGGTATTTCCATTTTTTTTTTAGATATGATGTATCTTTTAGATTTGAAGATATATTGGAAATTCTAGATTCTTCCTCTGTGTATCTGCCAGCATGAGATTCAGGTAATATCTCATGATATCTTTTTGAGATATTTTTCAGATTTCCCCCAACAAGTGGTATCAGAGGAGGTTGGTTCGTGCTTGCAGTTTAACGTGAGGATTTTGGAAGCTTCGAAGAGGATCGCAGATGCGTGCGTGGAGCAGAATAAAGTTTGGAAATTAAAGCAGGTTGAGAGAGGTGATGCACATATCCGCTCATGGGATGTTGAGCAAGGGGAGCTGTTTATTCCTGCAGGTGCTCCAGATTATGTGGCGATCACAGTTACGGGGGATCCAGATATTGTTGATTCTGGTATTAGCAGTGCAGACATAAGTATGAAGAAGACTTCGGCATTTGGATTTCTTTTGCAGGGGGAGCTTTCAGGTTTCCGTCAAAGATGCAAAAGAGGGATGTCATATTTTCTGCAGAGGATGACTGTTGGTGCGATACCAACCGATTTTCTTTCCAACTGAGTTTGTTGGATGCGATCTCCTTCTTCGATGGGCTGAAGGGGGAGATTGTTGGGGTTCAGCCCACACATGGGTATTTCCATTTTTTTTAGATATGATGTATCTTTTAGATTTGAAGATATATTGGAAATTCAAGATTCTTCCTCTGTGTATCTGCCAGCATGAGATTCAGGTAATATCTCATGATATCTTTTTGAGATATTTTTCAGATTTCCCCCAACAGTTCCAGGAAATGTTCTCACTGTCCAAACCCTTTTGGGTGAATGTGGACAGCCTCTCGAGAAAGGTGAAACTCACCATGGTCCGGCTCTACTGGGAATCGCAATGGTAGCAATGGCTGAAGAACTTGGCCTTGAGATGGTGATTTGTTCACTTGAGCATCTTTTGCAGTATGGTGAACTGAACATTCGCAGGGCCGTTCCATTGGCTCTTGGTATACTTTGCATTTCAAATCCAAAGGTCAATGTCATGGACACCTTGGGCAGATTAAGCCATGATACAAACACTGCAATGGCTGGTGTAATCTCTTTGGGCTTGATCGAGGTTGGCACCAGCAATGCCCGAATTGCTTCGATGCTGCTCAAGCTTTGACTACAAAGAAACAAACCTTTTGTTCTGCGTGTGAATTGCCCAAGGCTTTGTGCACATGGGGAAGAGATTACTAACACTGACGGTCACTTGCAGGGATAGTTGTGGTGCTGCATGCATGCCTTGATATGAAGGGCATTGTGTTGGGGAAGTATCATTACGTTCTTTATTTCCTCACCTTGGTGATGAAACCAAGATGTTGTTGACGGTGGATGAGACTCGGAGGCCTCTGCCTGTGCTGGTTCATGTTGGGAAGGTGGTTGATGTTGTGGGTCTGGCGGGCTGGCCCAAGACCATCACTGGTTTCTAGAATCACTTGACTCCCGTGTTGTTGGTTGCCGACGAGAGGGCAGAGCTGGCAACTGAAAAGTACATTTCACTGTCTCCAGTTCTGGTGGGGTTTGTGGTCATGAAGGAGAACCCAGAGTACAGAGATGATGAGTAGTATTGGTGATCGTCCATGGTCAAATCCACTAAACTCAGCTTAGTGAATATGTTCAATGAATATGCCATAGGAATGGACCATTGTTTAGAGAAAAATACATGTGGCCCCTTTGATGTCTTTTGTTTCAATTACATACTCACCACACTAGGGGCAATAATTTTTTTAATGATCTCTATGCATCTACTTGAACTTTATTAACCTAACATTTCACATGAGATGGACTCATTTCAACCTAACCCACCGCCCACCATGGATAATCCCAATTCCACTTTTGGTGAGCTACCAAAGAAAATAAATTAAATATTCACAAATTAAATCATGAAGATGAAGCTAATAATGAAATGCTAAAATCAATTTTTATGAGAAAAAACATCGAGATTTTGATCAACACTGATGTGTGAGGGATAAGATAATTGAGGAACATAATCATTTACTTGATGCTCCATCTGAGGTGGAGAGTAACCATGGACTACCCACCTCCATGATCCATTATGAATATGATATTATGGTGGAGTGTGGATGAGTCATGTCTCGAAGGTAACCATCCTCATATTTCATCAATTGCGTTTTCATATCATTATTTGGTTTTTGAAGTTCCTATAATTAAAAACATCATGATTAATTTGTTTGTGTTGAATGTGAAAATGTATTTAACCAAAATTGACATCAAATGTAAAAAAAAAATCAATGTTTAACAAGTAAACTTTCTGCGACGATTCTTTTAAAAAACTGACGTCGTTTTTTTAAGCTTTCGACGTTGGTTTTTATAAAAATATACGTTGAAAGTTTATTTTTTAAACAATGCTTTTTTTAACATTCGTCCTCAGTTTTTATAAAAAACCGACGTAGAAAGTTAAAAAAAATTAAATGTCAATATTTTTTTAACTTTCGGCATTAGTTTTTGTTAAGAACTGACGTTGAAAGTTTTTTTTTAATTTAACACCGGTTTTAATTAAAACCGACATCAAAGGTGCTTTAAAAAAACAATCATGGCACGAGATTCCCTTTATTCTTCCATCATTCTTTTTCCCAAAACCCTAATACGCATGACACTCGATGGTCGAACCCATTCCATCTCACCCGATCTTCCTCATTTAATCTTCTTTTTTTCTTTGTTTTCATCGGTTTTCTTCTTCATTACATCCTCCTAGCTCGTCATTAGCTTCATTCGTCCCAATAGTCATCGTTCTATGAAACCCTAATATGTGCGGCGCACCACTCTCGATTCTGCTTCATTGTTTGCAATCTGATGCTCATCAATCACCATTTTGTATCTCTCAATCGCAGATTTATAGTATGAATCTCTATATTTTGTAAGTGGTTTTTTTAATTTCTAGAATATTTGTTTAGTACTTATTGATTTTTAATTGTATTCATTTATTTGTTCATATATACATCTTTAACAGTTATAAATTTATGTGGTTATAATTAGTTTTAGAGTATAAATGTCTATGATTACAAATTGGTTGTTTTTGTGGTATAATTTCTTTGTAATTGAAATTGTTTGTTTTTATAATTATTTATATTTATAAAATTTTATTGTTCATTTTTTTTATAGGTAACGTTATTGATAATTTGATGATGATTGATAGATATTTTAAGATCAAGTAGAATGTTTTGATATTAGAGCATCTCCAATGTAATACACAATTTTGAATATACTCCTTTATACATTCTTTTTATTTTTATTTAACATATTAAATTAAAATTAACTACTTTCCATAAAATCAAAAAATACAATTTATTTTCCGATTTAATAATATTAACTATTAAATTAAATTAAATTACATTATATACACAAACTTGTATTCAGAATGAATAAATTAAAATAAATATGATTACATTATGGTTATTGTATGTCATCATGTTATGTCATTTAATGTAGTATTTATGCTTAACGTTCATCTACTTTTAATCACTTGTATTTAAATTTTTCAATGATATGTTTTGATCATTTTGTATGACTGTTTGTTTTGATCAAATAGTTATCAATAAATTGTTAATTGTTTTTTTGATTATATGTTTTTATGTTTTAAATCATATGTTTATATATATATATATATATATATATATATAAATGTTTATTTGTTTTAATATATTCATCTTTTTATTGCGATCTTAGGTAATTAATGGATCATAATTGGATAAATTTATGAAGAACCATGGCTGAATATGAAAAATGAGTTGAGGGTTTCTTGGAATTTTCGAAATGAAATATTCAAAACAAAGATCTGATTTTTTGTCCATGAATGAAGTGCTTGCATATGAGAAAGTTACATTCCAGTGAAATCAAAGATCATATGATTTTCTATTGTTTTAACCATAATTATAAATGTTGGATTTGGCCTAATGAAATAATAGGAAATGGAACATTTGATGTTGATGAAAATATTCAGCATGTAAAAAATGATCATATTGAAGAATTAATTCATGATGTAGTCGTTGAAACCATAAAAAATATCAAATGTTGAATGATTATATGAAAATTATGAGAAAACACTATTCTTAGTTTTTACTAAATTTATAGTGTTATCATCTGTTATGAGATTAGTTAACTTGAAAGCACGAAATGAGTGGAGTGATAAAAGTTTCTTTGAATTGGTTGAACTTTTAAAAGAGCTACTTCTAGAAGGCAGCTGGTTTCTAGATTCCAATTATAATGCAAAGAAAATATTTTGTCTAATGGGATTGAGGTATAAAAAGATACATGTTTTCCCCAATGATTGTGTGTTTTATAGAAAGGAATATGAATCTTTATCAAAATGTCCTAAATGTGGGACATCACAGTATAAGATGGATGGAGAATTCAACTCTGATTTATTCTTAGGTACAGACACCAAACTTCCCACTCAAGCAATTTGGTATCTTCTAATAATTTCTCATTTGAAGTATTTATTTGCAAATTCAAATGATGCAAAAAAGGTTAATATGACATACATATGAGCGCATCTCTGATGAAAACTTACATCACCCTACCGATTCACCATAATGGAAGAGATTTGACCAAAAAATTCATGATTTTGGAAGTGAAGCTATAAATCTTAGAATGAGACTATACATAGATGGAATGAATCCATATCAGAGTCTCAATAGCCAACATAGTTCATGACCTATTTTGTTGGTAGTTTACAACTTTTTTCCACAGATATGTATGAATAATAAATATTTTATGGTGATCTTGATGATTTCTGGACTAAAACACCTAGGAAATGATATTGATGTGTATCTTTTTCCATTGATTTATGATTTGAAATTTCTATTGGAGACAGGTGTTTCAATTTTTGACGCATAAAATAAAGAGTATTTCCTTTTTGCGTGCTATGATAATGTTCACTATAAAATACTTTCCTGTATATGGAAACTTATCTAGATATAGTGTTGAGATACATAAAGAATGACCAATTTGTGAATAAGCAACTTAATATTATCAATTGTAGAATGGAAGAAAGACAGTGTATATGAGACCTCAAATATTTTTGTGAATGGATCATCCTTATCATAGATTGAAAAGTTAATTTAACAGTTTATAGGAATATAACCTCTCCCACAACCATTTTCAGCTGAAGAATATTATGATAAGATGAAAAATATTGATTTCGCATTTGGAAAGAAAGGAAGTTCTGGTCATCAAAAAAATATCTGGAAGAAATATTCTATCTTATTAGAGCTACCTTAATAGAGATTTTTAGAGATAAAACATAACATTAATGTTATGCATGTTGATAAAAACATATGTGATAGTTCGATTGGAACTTTTTTGGACATAAAAAGAAATATACAAGATAGATTTCATGCCAGATTGGACTTGATATCCATGGGAATACACTCAGAGTTAGCTCCCACTAGTAAAGGAAACAAAACAAAATTACCTCAGACTTGTGACACATTGAGCAATAGTGAAAAGATGTTTTTTGTCAATGTGTTTATGGTATTAAATAACCAAGTAGATATTCTTCAAATGTAAAGAATTTGGTGTCATTGAATGATTTTAAATCAATAGATACAAAATCTCATGATTTTCAAGTATTGATGCAACAACTCCTACCGGTCGCACTGCGTGGTATATTGTTGATACCTATCAAAAAGACTATCATAAAGTTGTTTTATTTTTTCAAATCCATTTGTAGAAAATTCATTGATCCAAATTAGTTTGATGTGTTGGAGAATGAAGCTTCCCTCATACTTTATGAACTAGAAATGTTTTTCCCACCAACATTTTTTGATATAACGGTTCATTTGGTGATTCATTTTGTGTGAGAGATAAGAATACACGGGACTACTTATTTACATTGTATATTTCCTTTTGAAGTATATATGAATTTTTTTAAGGGATATGTTAAAAATCCTCATCGACTAGAGGCCTCTATTGTTCAAAAATATATATCAGAAGTGCTGATTAAGTTTTGTACTAATTATTTGTATGAAGTGGAGCAAAATGGTCTTCCTATATCTCAATGTTTGATAGTTGATAGTGAAGGTAGAAGGATTTGAGGATTAAAGGTAAAGCACATTCCATGTGATGAAGTGATTCAGGAACATTTATATAGTTTTAACAACATAGATGAAGCTTAACTATATATATATCATCACATATTAATGGATTGAAGGTACGATGTTTGAAAAGAAATGAAAAATGGTTGATGATTGATCATAAAAAATACATTGGTTTCATTGTTTAAATAGAGTCAACATGGATCTATCTTTATTAGAAACATTGAAATGGTTGGTAGGGGGACCATGTCTTAATGTGATCACATGGTCTGGTTTTGATATTAATGGTTCCATATTTTACACAAAAAATCAGGATGAAAAGAGTACCATTCAAAATAGTGGAGTAATGTTCATCGTTGAAGCATTTAATTTTTTGATTAAAAAGGATAAAAACCTGATTTCTATCTCAACAACATATTTTGGAGTTGTTGAGTATATTTGGGAAATTGATTATACTAAATTTTGAGTAACAGTGTTTAAGCATAACTGGGTTGATAGTAACAGTTGTGTGAAACATGATGATTATGTATCTAAACTCATTGATTTGAAAAGATTTAATTGAAAATATGAGTCATTTATCATGGAGACACATGAAAAAAATATTTTATATTACCGACTCATAGAATCATTAGTGGTCCATCATTTTGTAGGGGGGAATAATTCATTTGGGTGATGAGGATGATGATGATGTTATGGATTTATGTGAGGTTTCTTAATCTATTATCCCATTTATAGATGATAATAATGAATATAATGTAAAAAAAGTATATGCTATATTAAATTATCATGTTCGAGGGATATAGGAATACACTAATTTACTCCCCTAATAATTCAGGAAAATATTTATATTTTATTTCTTTTTTGAAATTTATGCATGTAAAAACTCTATTTTTTTTTAAATTTGGATGATTAAATATATATATTGATTATTTCTATGAATTTTGTAATAAATTTTACATAGAAAATTTATGGTTAAACATTTTTTAATTGAAAAACCTAACGTACATCATTACGTTTTGGTTAAATGTACACATATAAAACACTTTATGTAACTGTGATATTTAAATTTATTAATTTTGATCATTTCTATCATATTTGAATATGTTTATATTTATTAGTTTAAGTCACATATTTTTTGGTTAGGAATCATGACATAATTATTATTTTTTAAAACTTACACATGTGTGGCACTATTTTTTTGCTAACATATTTTTGCATTCATTATTTTTAGGTATTTACTTTTCTAAAAATATGTAGCTATATAAAATTTCATTACATTTGCCTATTTAAATTGAAAACACTGAGGTAGAGGAACATTTATTGAGGTACATGTATGGTTTTTTCATAATATTAACTATTCAATAATTAATTTTTTAAGGAAATTAAACTTTTAATTTGTCAAAAATTATTTGTAGGATTACTGGTGAGCCTCCTATGACAGAGTCTTCTTCTTCTCCAAAGGGCATGATTCCTAGAGTTGGTAGAAATAGGATTACATGTTATCAAAAATTTCACATTCACATGAAGAATAGAGGATACATATTAATTTTGATGATAATAATAATCCAATTATCCCAAATGAAACGCAGTTTAGGAGTTATATCTCCATAACGAGTCATTATAGGATTAACATTTTATATCTTGATTGGAAGCCCGTCGACAAGACAGAGAAAGAGCAGTTGTGAGAGTCTATAATGGTAAAATAAATAAATTGATTTATTTTTATCTCATTATTAAAATATTATATATTTTATATGAATAATATTTAATGATTTCAATTACAGGTGAGATTCATCTTTCAAGAAATGAAAGAAATTAAGTAAAAATTTATATCTTTAGTAGTGGTTCACTGGAGATATTTTAAAAAAAAATTGACAAAAAAATATGTTTTTGGGATGTTATAGAATGAAAACCCATGCCTCAAGTATGGGTATTTAGATGCAAAGACATGTACTAAATTTTTCACTAACCAACATGATGAAACATTTATGGTATGATAATTATTGTATATTGTAAAATTTATTATATTACATGATTACTTATTCACTTATTTTTATGTAATGGGCATCCAAGATATCTAATTGCAGAATATAAACCTTCATAATCTATCATGTGGAGGGTATCGTTTACTAGAGGAGCATATGATTGCAGAAAAGTTTGATGTATTAATAGTTAAATCTAGTAGTTGTTTAGAAGAGGTTCAGTTTGGTTCTCCATCTCCCCCCCACAAGCTATGAAAAATAGAAAAGAGGGAGAATAGAAAAAAATAAAAACTTTATTATGGATCAATATAAAGAAGAAACTGATAGAATTGTAAGAAATTAATTTTTATTTTCCTTGAATGTTTGTATCTTTTAAATTAATATCACTAATACACCATTTTAATATATCATTTCAGGATGAAATTCAAGAGAAAGTGACCTAGGGAACTTTTATCTATGAGGGTAGGATGAAAATTCTAGCTACTACTTTAGTAAATCTAGAACACCCCGGTCGTGTAAAAGGATATGAGTTGAGTGTAAGGATTAAAAAGTTGTTTGGTTGTCAAAGTAATAAATTGAAGGATGCAAAAATAGATTTCTTAAAAGCTAATATGGAAGAACTAAAGTAGTCAATGGGTGATCTAATTAAATTAGTTGTGAATACCATGTTTGAATAAATGACGAGACAATCACAACCTATACAAATTTCCTACTCAGATACTCAACCTCCTCTTTCAAACCCGACCTTATACTATGAGTTGTATTCTAGAGATCCCCATGTGCATATTGTATCAAACAAGGTCATACATATTTTTAGGGATTCTGTATATCATCAGCCTATGTAGTTGGGTTAGGTAGGAGAATCCATACATGATATTATTAATCCAAATGCTCTAGTGCCATTTCCTATAGAGGGTGATAATAGAGTTAGAGATTGCATGAGTCATTTTTTACTCTGGTCGGCTAACCTTCTTCATCACCTAACATAAGAGGCATACAGTGGTTTTAAAATATAATTTATACATGATTAAAAATTACATATAATAATTTATTATATTTAATTTATATAGGACTATCTAAAATTAAAAGAATCGATACAAAAGAAACAAAAGGTTCAAGAACTAATAACTTCATATACATATGAGATTTCTAATGGGTTAAAAAGATTAACCCAAATTTCTTCTTTCATGGATGATATTTATGAGTTTTCAATTATGTTTGATATATTTGGAAGAGACTATGCATTGAAAAAATTCAAAAAGATATCATGGGTCTTGTTATTTTTTATGAGCTCATTGTACCTGTGTTGTAGTTGTTTTCCATGCAAGTAAACTTATATTTCAGTTTTTATTTATTTAAATAAATTTGAATTGAAGTGTCTTAATTTACTACTTATTTAATTAGGTATCTACAAACTCTTTGCACTCAAAATGAGACCACTTTCTTTATGGTTTTATGGATCCAGATACATTTCAACGATTGTGAAATATATGAATGATGATGTTAGAGTTTAATATATATATATATCTGTGGGTGTGTGTGTGTGATATATCTCTATGTGTGTGTGATATATGAATGACAATGTTAGAGTTTAATATATATATATATATATATATATATATATTTCTGTGTGTGTGTGATAGATTAGAAAATATGGATCCAAATACATTTCAATAGTTGTAAAATATACGAATGACGATGTTAGAGTTTAATATATATATATATATATATATATATATATATATATCTGTGTGTGTGTTTGTGTGATATATCTCTCTCTCTCTCTCTGTGTGATATATGAATGGCGATGTTAGAGTTATATATATATATATATATATATATGCGTGTGTGTGTGATAGATTAAAAAATATAGAGATTTTGTGTTTTCTTTTTCTATTCCTTGATTGGTAATAAGACTAAGATAATTATGAACTATTATTCATTATAATATTATTAATTTTAGATTATATATATGGAAGTGGTAATTGGATGCTAGGCATATTATACCCAAATGAATGCACATTATATTGGTTTTTATCTTTATTAGTTGGAGTTTATAAAAGTTTTAGAAAATTTCTAAAAATTTATGTTTTATTTTTTAATAAGTTTTTTAATCTTAATTCTTATTGTTAAATAGGTTTTTTATTTTATATTTGAAAATACAAGTCATGGAAAAAGTTTAAAAATGATCACTTATCAATAGAGGATCCAAATAAAATTAAATATGTGAAAGAAAAGGTAAATACATTTTATATAAAATAATATTCATTTTCTTATATGTATATATATTGGTTTTTATTTTTATGTTAATGTTTTATTACCGTAGTTTCATTACCAACAAGGAAGCATGGAATGTGGTTATTATTTTTTAGGATTAATTTTCGAGATCATCATAACCGGGGTGAAAACTGAATTTAATAAGGCTAGTTATATTAAATATTTGAGGTTTTATATAAAAAATATTCTATTTTTTAATCTTATAACATTCATTTTTATTGTAGATTTTCAATGATGGAACATCGTATATGGGTGAAGAGAAAAGTATAACAAAAATTTCCCACCCCTGGCAACTTGGTTCCTCCCCCATGCATGGGGTTACAGGCACCCAAACACAAGCTCTATATCGAGTTCTGACTACATCCTAATCTCTGATCTATCACAACCCAAATAAGAAGACCAAATGAAAAGAAAATCATTTGATATCTTTATTAGTCATCTGAATGATGTTACTAATTCCTAGTAATGAAATAATCTAATACCATTTGAAGCACCTCAACTCATCTTGCCACCCGAACAGTGCTTAGGGTCGAAGTACCACAAGGCCTTAGGAACGCCTCCCCATACACTAAAAGTTGTTGACCAGCAGTGAAGATGTAAATAGGTGATAATGAGAAGACTATACCCTTTGGTGATGATAATACCAATGTTCTATATGTATATAACATAACGGAAGAATGATCATAAAAAACTGGAACATTAACCTATCGTAGTGGAATAAATAACATGAAATAATCAATAAACTCAAAAATACCATTTTTAGCTACTATATAAACATGATACCATTTGTAGAAGCATGAATACAAGTCAGGTTATACAAAACCGTAAGCACGAAGGGTCACTTGAGGCCGACCTCGAACATACATATATATAAAAATCCTGATACAATAAGAAACTCAAAATTAAACTCCAGATGATACAGTAACCCACGGTCCTTTCTATCCATCTCATGATAAGATGTATGAAATGATCACTAAGGTCCATCTCCTAAGCCCGAACATTTACCTGATCGTAGAAGCATAAATTCTACACGTGTCCTGAAGGGCTTGTGTAGGGTGTGAGAATAAATCTCAGTAGCTCACAACCAATGTGTTCCTATCTTACATCTATGATAAAGCATGTTTATCTAAAAATGAAGAAAAGGTAAGAACATGCACATCATTTAAATAACCTGATTCCCTTATGCTCAACAGTCATAAGGAAGTAATCTATTGCTTTGACCAATTCCAGTATTCCACATGCCCCAATTATATATATAGAATATAGTGACACGTCTGTATATATATAACTGCAGTGGCGAGTATCCTTAGTATAAATAACAAGGAATCCCTTGAATGGTAATAAGCCGAAGAGTCCTTAGGAACCTCCTATAAAAGTATCACTTACACCTTGTGCCATCAAGTTTATCACCAGTGTAAAAAAAGGCATGCCTAACAAGTGCATGGTCCCTCAGACCTCAGCTCATAAAATCCCCATCAACTTGAAACCCGATGTCCGAGGCACAATTATATCTATCCTCTAAATAAATACCTTCATCGACTCGACATTAGATGACCCAAAGAATAGTGATATTCGTTCTCTCAAATAATCCTGGTCCAAATCCTCAATTTACAGTATACCTCAGCCCCCAACTGTTGGTCTCAACACCGTCAACTGATGTCTCTTCACCATCCCTATGTCTTTCTACAACAAGAACCTCCAACCTCACTGATGGTCTACACTATCCTAAGCTGCATCTAACAGAGGCCTCTAACCACATGAGTTTTCAACACCACCTCATCATCTGAGTCCTATTTGTATGCACATGACTCCAATGTCACGTTGAACAATCATGGTGAGTGACAATCACCAACAAAGTAACTAAGACACATCATCCTGACACCTCATTCCCTTATGAACATGTCACTCACCTTGATGGTAAACACCATCCAAATCACTCAGGACATGTCCACAACTTGATGACCTCATCAACTGAATATGATGATCGTGTTTCCCAGCCTGGTGATCAAAATCACCTCAAGTATTAGGTCCAAGCCCCACCTGATGAACAACGTCACCTAAATCCTAGTGGTCATCACCACCTCAATCCCCATGAAAAGCACATTGAGTTTCCATGGAACCAAACATAAAAAAATAACAATTCAATTTAAATAAATAAAACACACCAGACCTAAATCTTCCCAAGTGGTCCGAAGCCCCTCACTAGTCTCATACCATTTTTATTCAAGTAGGATCATGCCCATAGACATTTCATGGGTTCAATTTATTAATTAAAATACAAACATTAAATTATTAGGGTCTCTCTAAGACAACCTGATGAAACTCTCAATAATTAACCCCCTAGAACACAGCAAAATCAAAGAGAAAAATGAAAACCACCTACCTCATATTGGTAGATGTTCACTCGCTCAGTATCAGCCTTTCAATCGATCCAATTTGGAAGAAATCATCATTTTAGATGAACACCCTAAAAATAGGGTAAAATGGATCACACAAATTTATCACATCATATGGTGAGAGAAAAGATAGGAGGTGGCTAGCAGATTAAATTTCATACCGAGATGGATCTATAGCCACCAATGGATCGACGATCGAAGATCAGATGAAGGATAACAACCAAAACCTAAGGGAGGAAGAATTTGGTAGGAACCCCCTGTGCGTGTGGGTGAATGAGGAAGGAAAGGAGTAGAAAAGGAAATAAAAGAGAGAGCGTAAATGGTAATTTTTTCTCTTTATGTGACCCGCATGGTTTTGCCGCACAGTTTGGCTAACTGTGCGCTAACTGTGTGAAACCCACAATCTAGGCACCACACTATGCATGGTAAGCCTACATGGTTTCCCAAACAGTGCAAAAACTATGTGCGAATCCTCTGCTAAAATTATAGATCTCCCATGCATGATCATGTGCCCCCCCTGTATGGTTTTTCAAATAGTGCACAATGAAGATGGAGGGCTGCATGATTACCCTTGGTAGGCTACACGATTTTCCCAAACCACACGTCTCTTTCTGCGCTTTATTGAAATTTGGTTTTCAGCCTCTAAAACACCAAAAAACCAACTTGAATATAAGGCCCCGACCTTAAACCTTACTTAATATTGAATTAAATGAATAATTCACATTGAGGATCTTTTTAGGTTTAGAGTTTTAGAGAATTAGATCATAAATCATGAATTACATTCCACATTTAAACAAAGTGGTTACATAAAAGACAGTATTCATTTTTTCCCATCAATGGAAACATATTTAAAATAAAACATGGATTCTTTCTTGACACTTCCTTGACACTATCATCATATCATGCACCTTTCCCTTGACCTGTGAAAAACATTTCAAAAACTTGGGATGAGCATAAAAAGCTCAGTAAGGGATATAAAAAGTACGAAAAGAGAACATTAGTCCATGTATGAAATCATACTTTACTCATAAAACATAAGAATTTTAACATACCTCATCAAATCATGAATAAATCATAGAAATCATAAGGCATAAAGGTAACTTGAGGCATTCATAACATTATTACGTAGGGAGTAACCCTCTTGGTTATGTTTGGAATACCCATCATAGTATATTCCCTAAATCTCTTCGGAGAAACCTTAACGTTTAACTTCTTCGTGTTACCCAATGCATTAGAGAGACATATCGGGCTCACCCACCCTTAGTTTATCATGGAACCACCCGTCTTCATAACAATTCCCAAGAACCATAACATAATTGTATCACATAAAACATGCATAAAGGAAACATAACATTTCCACATTTCAATCACAAGATATCAATAACACATTGATATAACAAAAAAACATTATCAAAACCATTTTCAATACCAAAATAAATGAAAATTAAAACATGGTATTTTTTTTCATTTTTTAAAAAAGTTATGGCTTGTAGAGGAATCCGAAACTCAAATAATCATCACGACGGTGGATAAGTCGTTGTCGCCGCATAAGTATGACAAAAAAAACATCCCCTTTTATCATTTAGTAAATGCTTCGGATAAAAAATATTCCTTTTGAATAAATGTAAAAGTCAAAGGGGTTTATACACCGTATAAAATAAAGTTGTGTATAAAACATAATATGCCTCAATGAATGGAGATTGAGACGAAGTCCCTTACAAAGACGGTATCCTTGGATTAAGGATAAATCAATTACATAATTATGTGTGACAAAAGAATACACAAAATATAAGTGGATATTAATTGTAAAAAAATCAGAGGTCATTCACACATATTCATAGAACGACCTATTCAAGGAGTACAAGTTTATCCCAAAGAATCAAAATTGGGTTAAGAAGTTCCCTTGCAAAAATTCGACAGCCTAACGACATCACTTCAAACTTCAGAAAATGAGTTGATGAGAGATAAAATGGCATCTCATCACTTGGACATAAAATATACATAAATAAGGATATATAAGAACATATCCCAACATAATAGTATGTGAATTAAAAGACATAACAAAATAAGTCTTTTAAATAGAGGAGGGTGAAAGGTCCCCTTACCGAGTTGGGTAACTTTCGAAACGTACACCCCATGGAAGAAGGGTCATACAATGAAGATGTAAATAAATATAAATGGAATTATACTACACAAAGTGTATAATAATGGGCAGTACATACACCACTCAAAGTAAATAGTGGCAAACATAGAATAAATGTCACGAGAATAAAAGTGAGATGAAAAATCCCTTACGAAAACTCGGTAGCCTAACGACGCCACTTAAAACTTCAAAAAATGGATTTATGAGATCAAATAGGGTATCTCATAATATGAACATAAAAATTACAGAATGAGGAATATAAAATAACATCCTCAAACATAAGAAAGATGAGCTTAAAAGAAATGACATAAAATAGAGTACTTAAAAAGAAAGAGAGAGGTTGGATCCCTTATGAAAATTCGGCAGCCTAACGGCGCCAATCAAAACTTCCAAAATGGATTGATGAGAGAAAATAGGGTCTCTCATCATATGAACATAAAAATTACAGTAAGATTAATATAAAAGAACATCCCAATAATAATAAATATTAGCTTAAAAGGAATGAAATAAAATAGTGTACTTAAAAAGAAAGAGAGAGGTTGAATCCCTTACGAAAATCTGGCAGCCTAACGACGCCAATCAAAACTTCCAAAATGGATTGATGAGAGAAAATAGGGTCTCTCATCATATGAAAATAAAAAGTATAGTAAGATTAATATAAAATAACATCCCAATAATAAGAAAGATGAGCTTAAAAGGAATGACATAAAAGAGTGTACTTAAAAAGAAAGAGAGGGGTAGGTTCCCTTACCTTGTGTTCGACATGACTCGATCGTTCTTTAATCTCCTGAATAATAGAATTTGGTCAATTTATAATTTCTTAAGGACATCATTTAAATATTATTATTCAGTTCATATCACATATTATAATGTTATAATAATTGGTTAATAAAGTGAGTTCATATCAGACGTTTTTGTCGATGTTCGGTACATGAGTAAAAATTGAACTTGTTGGAAAAGAATTTTCCATGTAGTTATAGGTACATCATATAAAGAATAGTATTTATGTTTTAAATATCATATATATACATTATATATTCATTTTATACTATTCCATAGCATTTGGAGATAAAAAATTAAAAGCACCATTCATGGAGACGGTAGGTCGTACGTACGCATGAACGCTACTTTCATTTTTTGTCATATTAATGGAATTAAAACAAAATGAGAGATATATATATTATAATTACAGAATTATATCAATCATTTAGATTTAATATATTAAATATATATCCATTATATATATGTACTTGTAATAGTACATAACATTTGGAGATAAGAAATGAAATGTACCGTTCATGGAGACGGTAAGCCGTACGTACGCATGAACGCTACTTTCATTTTTTTTTTATTAAATGGAATGAAATAATAATGATATAAAGGTATATTATAATTACAGTAGGATATCATATGTAATACCATTAATTCCATCCTTTATACGTCCCACATATGGCATTAACGAATCAAATCACTTTGAGGGGGTGGTAGTCCGCACTTCCTAAAATGAAGATATTGCGTTTACCCATAATGGAAACCATAAAGGTATGCCATAAATGAAAAATACAGAAGATTAAGGAAAACATAAACATATTATATATCATATATAAATATAGTGACATCCTAATGGCCACCTTTGAAGGTGTTAAAATAATATTGAACAATCATCGTTTCGTGAGGCAGTAATTCGCCATCCACAGAAACAGTATGTTCTTTAACCATTAGACGGAGGTGTATGAAAGTGTAGCTCGAATACTTCTTATAAAAACATCATATTATATTTAATATACTGGTTTTGTTACAAAAAAAATTAATAAAAAGAGTTTAGGGGTTTGTAGAAGCAAAATAAAACAAAAGAACACAAGGGAAGACATTACCTTTAAATAAGGTAACTCTCTTTGATTTGAGCTCAAAGGATTCCTTGGAAAGGATTCTGCCCAAAGTGAGGCTTCAATAATGAATAGAGGGATGTGGAGAGATGAAATGGGCAGGGATTGGCCGAGCCAAAGGCTTGAGAGGTGTGTGTAAGGTGGTAGAGGTAGAGGCCTTTTATAAGAGGAGAGGAGGGACACTCTTGGAAAGTTATAAAATATTACTTTATTATAAAATGATTTTCCGATTTTAAAGGTCCAAAAAGGATATATTTCGAGGATAAGATGATAAGTTTTCTAAATCAACCCATCCAATAGGTTTGTGACAAGTGTAAGACTTATATTTCACCATATCTTCTCATTCTATTTAAATCGTTCATTTATAAGGTAATCACTGCATCATCACGATGTCATACATAAATTAATTTATTTAATGTCTAAAAATTATAAAAAAAATATCATGATGTAGGAAATATTTTTGGATTTCTAATTAATATTTATAGTAAAAAATACGACTTATATAACCCCATGTAAAAATTGTTTTAGTAAAACAACACATGTTTGTGACATTTTAATTTTAACTTTAAATAAAAAGGTATTAATGTCATTTTCCAACCAAAGTGGATCCATGGGGTCCCCAAGTTGACCCATGGATTTTCATGGTCTTCCATGACTCATCCAATAAGGGTAGAACATGTGTCAAGGTCATTTCATATTATTATAACATTATCTTTACCTTAAATTACACTAATTACCTCTAATCGCGATTAAAAACTTAAGAGTTACTATTCACAAAAAAATTATTTTAATCCCATTGAACCACATTTTACATCCTAATGACAACCATGTATGTCGGATTTTTGAAATTCAAACCACATAAGTGGTAAATTTTCATTTAAACGAAAAAATAGTTTTTAAACTACCACTTAGTGGTTTCACTATTCATCAAAAATTGAAGTTTTTCAGAAAAATACCAAAAATTCACCCTAAGATATATTTGATATTCTGAATTCAAAAATGATTTATATTTTAAAAAATTAAAAACATATAAGTTGCATTAATTAATTTAATAATTAATTCCCACTGTCAAAACAAATAGCGTGTTTTTAAGAAACAATATCTATTAAAAGATTGACACTAGTTTAAGTCCAATTTCAAAGTGAAATTAATTCCAATGAAAACTATTGGATTAAATGGTAAAAATATATTCTAATTTAACTTTAAAAACAATTAAAAAGATAATATAATCATATAAATAAATTATATTAAAAAGAGGTTTTGAATTAAAATACAACATTTTCACTATTCATTAAAAAAATGAACTTTATCGGAAAAATACCAAAAATTTACACAAAGTAAATTTTGATGTCCTGATTCTAAATAAGAATTTTATTTTGTCAAATATAACACATAAAATTGTCAAAAAGTGGATTTAAAAGAGGTTTTCCATCAAAAGGCGGTTAATCGACCTTTTAAAGAATATTAGAATGTTTACGCTTAAAATTGGATTCATTCGTTTTTTTAATCCTCTAACATTTATTGTAAAAAGTAAAAATATTTGATAAAAATATATAATCATTTTGTAGTTAGTTCTGTTCATTCCCTCCATTACAACGGCTAGGCGTTAACTACCATTAAAAATAATATTATTTTATTATTAGAGTGCAACGTAAGATTCCCAAGAAACTCGTTGTTGCGTATTGGGTACGCCATCGAGCATAGAGTCCCATTTAAAGCAATATTAATATTTTATTGACAAATATGGATAAATGTAAAAATGTCATGTTCTTTATTTACCTGGGGTGTTACATCCTTCCCCCTTTTTGGGAATTGCGTCCTCGCAATTTTAAAATTGGGCTTGGAAGATTCATTGAAAATTCCACATCGGAATAAGAGTCAGTAAAACAATCACTTTAAAATAAAGAAAGAGAAGTACAAAGGTCACCCGAGTTAACCCATACTAGGATTTAATGTAGGAAAACATGGATATGGAGGAATAAACAAAGTGTCATGTTCTGAGGGAGAGTGATAGTAAACATGTCTAGGAGACAGTTAACCATAAGAAAATCACAAACTTGTGATGGGTTAAACGGTATTCGATTCCCTAGTAGGAAAATTTAACAGACAACATTTTTGTTTTAAGTTACTCTTCATTGAGGAATTTATTTTTGAGCTTAACTAAATCATAATGAAACATACTTACTTGTCACATAGACTTTCAACTTTTACTAGATTCCTTAATCAAACTCATATTTTCTCCAAAAGGCGAGTATTTAGGAAGACTTTTTCGCATTAAGAGTACTATAATCAACTTCTTGAGAATCACCTAATCCACAAAAGAGAACTATATATTTCCCATGTATTTAGACAAAAACCAAAACCAAAATTGTTAGTATGAGATCAGATAATCCACAAAAGTATAATCCTTTATAAAAAGAAAATCTATTCTTAATCTCCAAAATTTGTCCAAAAAAACCCAAAGTTCAACGAAAACCATTCGATAAAAAATTGTCCATAAAATTCTTCAAAGTAAACCAAACTAAGATTTAAACCCAAATATTTGAAAGATTTAATCACACAGTCTTCTAAGGTACAAATTAACTTTTATCTCCAAATAACATCAGCTGCTCTTAAATTCTCATATTGAAAACTAATTAACCTAATCACATATCCTCCATGATAGGTTAATCATTTCCATAGATAACCCAAAATAAAATTACTCTTGATTCCTAAAATCATCTAACTAAAAATAATTAGTCAAACTAACCAGGGACTTCACGTAGTCCAGTGGTAGGCGATAAATACCAGTCGCACTTTGGTTGTGGGCTCGATTCCCTCAGCTTTGTCCGACGCGACGGGTTGTCACACGGTCTGCGTGTTGTCCTTTTTCCAAAACTATATAATTCTTAAAAAATTCCCCAAAATGAGATAAAATCTTCAAAAATAATCATAACATATTTTAACCTCAAGTTTATCTCATGCCTTTCATTTTCCATCATAACATATAATAACCCATAATTACCTCAAAAGTAAGGATCATATAAACTCTAATGGTTTCCTTTATAATTATTACCTGAACTTCCACATCGATTGGTCATCTCATACATGATGCATTACAAAACATACCAAGGTTCAAGTGGTTGATCATGACTCCTTGATAGTTGGTTAGAACAACCACGAGTTTCCTCATTGAATCCCCCATTTCATCCAGTCTCTTAATCAGAGAACCACCATAGTTTCCTTCAAACCTATTGTCACTTTGGTGCCTGCTAGATCCATCCATTCACTAAAAACAGAAATTTCAGTGTGAGTATATCAACAAAACCATCATGTACTAATGAGGAAGATAAACACTAATATATACTTACTCATTAACTTTATCTAAAACTAGGACTCTTTCTTAAATCCTAACCATTATGGTAATGTCACTTATGCTTAGAGAATACCCTAACCTCTAAAGTTATCTAAACCGACCTTTGATACCAACTATAAGGCCTCGATCTTAAACCTTACTTAATATTGAATTAAATGAATAATTCACATTGAGGATCTTTTTAGGTTTAGAGTTTTAGAGAATTAGATCATAAATCATGAATTACATTCCACATTTAAACAAAGTGGTTACATAAAAGATAGTATTAGTTTTTTCCCATCAATGGAAACATATTTAAAATAAAACATGGATTCCTTCTTGACACTTCCTTGACACTATCATCATATCATGCACCTTTCCCTTGACCTGTGAAAAACATTTCAAAAACTTGGGATGAGCATAAAAAGCTCAGTAAGGGATATAAAAGTATGAAAAGAGAACATTAGTCCATGTATGAAATCATACTTTACTCATAAAACATAAGCATTTTAACATACCTCATCAAATCATGAATAAATCATAGAAATCATAAGGCATAAAGGTAACTTGAGGCATTTATAACATTTTTACGTAGGGAGTAACCCTCTTGGTTACGTTTGGAATACCCATCACAGCATATTCCCTAAATCTCTTCGGAGAAACCTTAATGTTTAACTCCTTCGCGTTACCTAATGAATTGGAGAGCTATATCAGGCTCACCCACCCTTAGTTTATCACGGAACCACCCGTCTTCATAACAATGCCCAAGAACCATAACATAATTGTATCACATAAAACATGCATAAAGGAAACATAACATTTCCACATTTCAATCACAAGATATCAATAACACATTGATATAATAAAAACATTATCAAAACCATTTTCAATACCAAAATAAATGAAAAGTAAAACATGGTATTTATTTTTTTTCATTTTAAAAAAAAAGTTATGGCTTGTAGAGGAAGCCAAAATTCAAATAATGGTCACGGCGGTGGATAAGTCGTTGTCGCCACATACATACGACAAAAAAAAACATTCCCTTTTGTCGTTTAGTAAACGCTTCATATAAAAAAGATTCCTTTTGAATAAATGTAAAATTCAAAGGGGTTTATACACCATATAAAAGAAAGTTGTGTATAAAACATAATATGCCTCAATGAATGGTGATTGAGACGAAGTCCCTTACAAAGACGATATCCTTGGATTAAGGATAAATCAATTACATAATTATGTGTGACAAACGAATACACCAAATATAAGTGGATATTAAGTGTAAAACAATCAGAGGTCATTCACACATATTCATAGAACGACCTATTCAAGGAGTACAAGTTTATCCCAAAGAATCAAAATTGGGTTAAGAAGTTCCCTTGCAAAAATTCAACAGCCTAACGGTGTTACTTCAAACTTCAGAAAATGAGTTGATGAGAGATAAAATGGTATCTCATCACTTGGACATAAAATTTACATAAATAATAATATAGAAGAACATATCCCAACATAATAGTATGTTAATTAAAAGAAATAACAAAAGAAGTCTTTTAAAAAGAGGAGGGTGGAAGGTCCCCTTACCGAGTTGGGTAACTTTCGAAACGTACACCCCATGGAAGAAGGGTCATACAATGAATATGTAAATACCCATAAATGGAATTATACTATACAAAGTGTATAATAATGGGCAGTACATACACCACTCAAATGAAATAGTGGCAAATGTAGCATAAATGTCATGGGAATAAAAGTGAGAAGAAAAATCCCTTACGAAAACTCGGCAGCCTAACGGCGCCACTTAAAACTTCCAAAAATGGATTTATGAGATCAAATAGGGTCTATCATAATATGAACATAAAAAGTACAATATTATGAATATAAAATAACATCCCCAAACATAAGAAATATGAGATTAAAATAAATTAC
This sequence comes from Viscum album, assembly GCA_963277665.1. Lineage (NCBI taxonomy): Eukaryota > Viridiplantae > Streptophyta > Magnoliopsida > Santalales > Viscaceae > Viscum > Viscum album. The sequence continues at coordinate 402,988,961 of OY728129.1, read as the reverse complement.
ATAAAAGAGAGTACTTAAAAAGAAAGAGAGAGGTTGGATCCCTTACGAAAATTCGGCATCCTAACGGCGCCAATCAAAACTTCCAAAATGGATTGATGAGAGAAAATAGGGTATCTCATAATATGAACATAAAAAGTACAGTATGATTAATATAATATAACATCCCAATAATAATAAATATGAGCTTAAAAGGAATGACATAAAAGAGTGTACTTAAAAAGAAAGAGAGAGGTTGGATCCCTTACAAAAATTCGGCAGCCTAACAGCGCCAATCAAAACTTCCAAAATGGATTGATGAGAGAAAATAGGGTCTCTCATCATATGAAAATAAAAAGTACAGTAATATTAATATAAAATAACATCCCAATAATAAGAAATATGAGCTTAAAAAGAATGACATAAAAGAGTGTACTTAAAAAGAAAGAGAGGGGTAGGTTCCCTTACCTCGTGTCCGACATGACTCGATCGTTCTTTAATCTACTGAATAATAGAATTTGGTGAATTTATAATTTCTTAAGGACCTCCTTTAAATATTATTATTCAGTTCATATCACATATTATAATTTTATAATAATTGGTTAATAAAGTGAGTTCATATCAGACATTTTTGTCGATGTTCGGTACATGAGTAAAAATTGAACTTGTTGGAAAAGAATTTTACATGTAGTTATAGGTACATCATATCCAGAATAGTATTGATATTTTAAATATCATATATATCTAGTATATATTAATTTTATACTATTCCATAGCATTTGGAGATAAAAAATTAAAAGCACCGTTCATGGAGACGGTAGGCCGTACGTACGCATGAACGCTACTTTCATTTTTTGCCATATTAATGGAATGAAAACAAAATGAGAGATATATATATTATAATTCCAGAATTATATCCATCATTTATAAGTAATATATTACATATATATCCATTATATATATGTACTTATAATAGTACATAACATTTGGAGATAAGAAATGAAATGTACCGTTCATGGAGACGGTAAGTCGTACGTACGCATGAATGCTACTTTCATTTATTTTTTTTGTATTAAATGGAATGAAATAATAATTATATAAAGGTATATTATAATTCCAGTAGGATATCATATGTAATACCATTAATTCCATCCTTTATACGTCCCACATATGGAATTAACGAATCAAATCACTTTGAGGGGGCGGTAGTCCGCACTTCCTAAAATGAAGATATCGCGTTTACCCATAATGGAAACCATAAAGGTATGCCATAAATGAAAAATACAGAAGATTAAGGAAAACATAAACATATTATATATCATATATAAATATAGTGACATCTTAATGGCCACCTTTGAAGGTGTTAAAAGAATATTGAACAATCATCGTTTCGTGAGGCAGTAATTCACCATCCACAGAAACAGTATGTTCTTTAACCATTAGACAGAGGTGTGTGAAAGTGTAGCTTGAATACTTCTTATAAAAACATACTAGTATATTTAATATACTGGTGTTGTTACAGAAAAAAGTAATAAAAAGAGTTTAGGGGTTTGGAGAAGCAAAATAAAACAAAAGAACACAAGGGAAGGCATTACCTTTAAATCAGGTAACTCTCTTTGATTTGAGCTCAAAGGCTTCCTTGGAAAGTATTCTGCCCAAAGTGAGGCTTCAATGATGAAGAGAGGGATGTGGAGAGATTAAATGGGCAGGGGTTGGCCGATCCAAAGGCTTTATAGGTGTGTGTAAGTTGGTAGAGGTGGGGGCCTTTTATAAGAGGAGAGGATGGGCACTCTTGGAATGTTATAAAATATTACTTTATTATAAAATGATTTTCAGATTTTAAAAGTCCCAAAAGGATATATTTCGAGGATAAGGTGATAAGGTTTCTAAATACACCCATCCAATAGGTTTTTGACAAGTGTAAGACTTATATTTCACCCTATCTTCTCATTTTATTTAAATCGTTCATTTATGAGGTAATCACTGCGTCATCACGGTGTCATACATAAATTAATTTATTTGATGTCTAAAAATTATAAAAAAATATCAAGATGTATGAAATATTTTCATATTTATAATTAATATTTATAGTAAAAAATATGACTTATATAACCCCATGTAAAAATTGTTTTAGTAAAACAACACATGTTTGTGACATTTTAATTTTAACTTTAAATAAAAAGGTATTAATGTCATTTTCCAACCAAAGTGGCTCCATGGGGTCCCCAAGTTGACCCATGGATTTTATTGGTAGGCCATGACTCATAAAATAAGGTTAGAACATGTGTAAAGGTCATTTCATATTATTATAACATTATCTTTACCTAAAATTACTCTAATTACCTCTAATCGTGATTAAAAACTTAAGAGTTACTATTCACCAAAAAATTATTTTAATCCCATTGAACCACATTTTATATATTAATGAAAACCATGTATGTTGGATTTTTGAAATTCAAACCACATAAGTGGTAAAGTTTCATTTAAACGAAAAAATAGTTTTTAAACTACCACTTAGTGGTTTCACTATTCATCAAAAATTGAAGTTTTTCAGAAAAATACCAAAAATCCACCCTAAGCTATATTTGATATTCCAAATTCAAAAATGATGTCTATTTTAAAAAAATCAAAAAATTTAAGTTGCATTAATTAATTTAATAATTAATTCTCGTTGTCAAAACAAATAGCGTGTTTTTAAGAAACAATATCTATTAAAAGATTGACATTAGTTTAAGTCCAATTTCAAAGTGAAATTAATTCCAATGACCAATATTGGATTAAATGGTAAAAATATATTCTAATTTAACTTTAAAAATAATTTAAAAGATAATCTATTCATATAAATAAATTAGATTAGAAAGTGGTTTTGAATTAAAATACAACATTTTCACTATTCATTAAAAAAACGAACTTTATCGGAAAAATACGAAAAATTTACACAAAGTAAATTTTGATGTTCCGATTCTAAAGAAGAATTTTATTTTGTCAAATATAACACATAAAATTGTCAAAAAGTGGATTTAAAAGAGGTTCTCCATCAAAAGGCGGTTAATCGACCTTTTAAAGAATATTAGAATGTTTACGCTTAAAATTGGATTCATTCGCATTTTTAATCCTCTAACATTCATTGTAAAAAGTAAAAATATTTGACAAATATATATAATTATTTTGTAGTTAGTTCTGTTCATTCCCTCTATTACAACGGCTAGACGTTAACTACCATTTAAAATAATATTATTTTATTATTAGAGTGCAACGTAAGATTCCCAAGAAACTCGTTGTTGTGTATTGGGTACGCCATCGATCATAGCGTCCCCTTTAAAGTAATATTAATATTTTATTCACAAATATGGATAAATGTGAAAATGTCATATTCTTTATTTACCTAGGGTGTTAAATTGAAACCCTAAGGAATCTCTTGATCCTCTAAAACAATCTAATAATAAGGTATTAGGTCAAATGAACTCTCTAAATTAAGTTCTAAAGATCATGAAAAAAGTTGTTCTGACCACCAAACTCCAAAAAATTCAAACAAATTGAGGAATTCAACCCGCTCAAAAAACCTATGATGCTACAATTCAGACCTAACCATATACTATGAGTTGTATTATAGATATCCCCATGTGCATATTGTAGAATAAAAAGTAATACATATTTTGGGGGATTTTTTATATCATCAGCCTATGTAGTTGCACTAAAAATTATTTTTTATTATAAATAAAGACACTTTTGAGGTCAAAGTGAGAAACCATAAGTTCCAACAACAACGACAAACATAAGATCAGAAATAACCTCATCCAAGCCAAAGCAGCGACCGCTAACTCCAAAGAAGGACCACTCGACGATTCTATGCAAGCATGGTCCCTCCCAATGGAAAGCCATCCCTCCGTATCCACCACATCCCAAATGGCCTGTAGAGGAAGAAGTAGCACACTCTAGCCCATCTGAGCCGAACTGACCCTTCCACATTCCTCACACAACAAGATTGGTAACTCAACAAAGCATAAGCTAGGAAATAAGTAAAATAGAGTCATTGAAAACCAGTTGAATCCTACCAGAGTCAGAGTCTCTAACCAGCCTCCAGGATAAATTAGACACCTGCAAAAGAGGATCCCCCCTTATCATGTCTTCAAAGGCAGAAGTCAGTTTGTTCCAGACCTGCATATACTCCTCAAGTCCGATCAACCCCTTATTGAAGCCTCCAACCAGGATCGTGTCCTGTTTATCAACCCAAATATATTGTTCCTCATTAAGCTCCACTTCAAGATTCCTACCCATCATCTTGGCCGCATCCTCTTCTGAGGCGTTGAGGAATAACACCTGCTTTGTCACCACATCAACCGAACTTAAGACCAAATCTGGGGAAGGGCCAAGCTGTCCAGGTGACTTTAGACTGATCTCCTTGTCCAGCTTCTCAACCAAGATATTCTTTGTAGACCGGGTATTCATAGGAGGAGGTAAGGAGGAGTAATCCTTCCTACCCCTCCTCCCTCTCTTCCACCTAATACCCCTCGAACTGACTTCTGATTCTGAGAAACTTCTACAGACCATGCCCCGTTCAGATTCCCTTCCACCATCTTCACCCTCTTCCACATCCAGGGCAGCTGAATCAGTTCTGAGTTCCTCCTCGGCCAGCCTCTCGTACCTGTTACTCAAGACTACAGGATTTCGGATAGGAGAAATAACCTTTGGCAGGAAGGTAGGACCCGACCCCCCTGCATCTCCAAGGCTGGTCTGGGCCTGCACCTCCAAACCATTCCCTATCATTTGGCTAGGGGCGGTACCCAGATCAGTCCCCACCCCACTGGTCCCTTCCTTCGCCAAGACACAATCTTCCCCAACTCCTGATCCCTCCAAAAAAACAGGTTGATCAAAACCCCTGCCCATATATTGGAGCTGGAGATTCTGATCCTCCGAGCCCCTGGCCAGAACAACTATGGCCTCCATTCTGGTAGTCTCACCTATAGGCAGGGAGAGCCGCTCTGAAGCCCTAGCCGCAAGACCCCGCACCTCATTCCCCATGCTGCTAAATGCCTGGGAAACACCCAAGTCCTTCATGGGGCCTTCTACAACCGCCTCCACCCGTGGTTCCAAAACTTTCAATCTCTCCTTCACCACTGTACCTACAGAACCCGCTCTCCCCGAGTCAGTATGAACCACTGCCGATGCATTAGAAAAACTGGGAAACCCCACCCCAGATTGGCCAGGAGACCCCTGGTACTAGACACCCCTAAGTGCCTCAATATGTTCACTGGTATCCGAAGGCACCTCTTGTGACCTCATTGTGTGCGCAACAGGTTCATTGCCATTTCTAGGACCGGCTCCCTTGCCCTCAGCCTGACCTGAGTCACCCTTACTCACCGAGGAAGTTCCAGCCACAACCACCGAAGTCCTTTTGCGGCACTCCTCAACGCAGTGGCCTTGTCGATGGCAGAAGTCACAGAACAAAGACCAGGATTCATAGTAGATGCTTTGCACGTACCTGTATTGTCCTTTGATCATAACCCATACCTTGTCGGGTGGAGTACGGGATAACTCCATTTAAACACAAATTCGCGCAACAATTGGGTGCACCAAGGAATCGATCTTCCAATCCGCACTGAGGAAATGACCTATAGAATTACCTATTGATCGGAGGAGCGCTGGATTCTGAAAGGGAAGCGGTAACCCCGGGAGTTGAATCCAGATTACCGACGATGAAGAGTCATGATTCATGTTCAAATCAAACGTCCATCGATGTAAAAAGAAAGAAAAACCTCTCACGGATCTGCTTGTACGAGACCAGGCCCATGCCAGGTCATCTTCATCCGCAAGACAAACAAGAATTTGGCACGGTCCAAGGAGTCCGACAACCGCACGGTGACCTAAACCCCATTCCTGGTTCACATACCTCTTGAACATCTCAACCGGAGGTCTACGCCGAGTGAACTTTGCGACCAGGGCCGTAGAAAGAAGTGACAAAGCTTCAGAAAATTCTTTGGCCGAAACCGAGACAACTGGATGTCCATTGCAGATTCCAAGTACCCTTGGAGATACGTCGATACTGGGGAGGAGAGGGCTTCTCTTGGGTATAACCTCCCGAGAAGGAATATCCTTCCCCTCCCCCCGAAGGGGAGGGGTCGTCGCCACCGCCATGAATCTAGGTCATCGCCGTCGAAGGGTTACATAGCGTCGTCTCTCCTCTCAAATGACATCCTATGTAGTTGGGTTAGGTAATAGAATCAGTACATGATATTATTAATTCAAATTCTCTCATTCCATTACCTATAGAGGAGGATACCAGAGTTGGAGATTATGTGTGTCATTTTTTCCTCAGGCTGACTAGCCTTCTTCATCACTTGACATACGAGGTATGCAATGTTTTTAAAATATAATTTATGCATGATTTAAAATAACTTTTAATATTTTATTATATTTTATTTATATAAGAGTATATAAAATCAAAAGAATTGGTACAAAAGAAACAAAATGTTCAGAAACCAATAACTTCGTATACATTTGAGATTTATGATGGGTTAAAATGATTAACCAAATATTTTCTTTATTGGATAATATTTATAAGTTTTCAATGATGCCTGATATATGTGGAAGAGGTTATGCATTGATAATATTCAAAAATGATATCATGGATCTTGTTGTTTTTTATGATCTCATTGTACCTATTTTATAGTTGTTTTCCATAAAAGAAACTTTATATTTTAGTTTTTATTTCTTTAAATAAATATGACTTGAGGTGACTTAATTAACTACTTATTCAATTAGGTATCCATACACGGTTTTCATTCAAAATGAGAGCACTATCGTTTATGGTTTTATGGATCTAGATACATTTCAACAGTTGTGAAATATCTGAATGATGATGTTAGAGTTGTATATATATATGTGTGTGTGTGATAGATTAGAAAATATAGAGATTGGGTATTTTTTTCAATTCCTTGATGGGTAAGAATAATAAGATAATTATGAACTATTATTCATTGTAATGTCATTAATTGTGAACTATTTATATTGTAGTGGTCATTGGATGTTAAGCATATTATGCCTAAATTAATGCACATTATATTGGTTTTTCCATTTATTAGATGAAGTTCATTAAAGTTTTAGAGAATTATTATAAAATTAAGTTTTATTATTTTAATAAGTTTTTTAATCCTAATTATTTTATTATACAAGCTTTTTAGTTGATATATGAAAATACAGGTTATGAAGAAAGTTTAAATATGATCACTTATCAATAGAGGAGCCAAATAAAATCAAACACATGAAAGAAAATGTAAATACATTTTATATTATATAATATTCATTTTCATATATATATATATATATTGGTTTTTATTTTTATGTTAATGTTTTATTACCATAGTGTCATCACAAAAAAGGAAATGTGGAATGTGGTTACATGTTTTAGGATTCATGTTTGAGATCATCACAACCAAGTTGAACACTAAATTTAATAAGGTTATTTATATTAAATATTTGAGGTTTTACATAAAAAATATTCTATTTTTTAATCTTATAACATTCATTTTTATTGTATATTTTCAATGGTGGCACGACGTATATGGATGAAGACCTTAATCACATTCTAAGTTTGTTTGAAAAATATTTTTTAAGTATGGTTAATTTGTAAATTGAGTATCATGTATATATCTTTTAATTAAAGTTTAAAAAATGAGTATTTAGACTATTTTTTTTGGTTTATGTTAGTTTTTTTTGTTGTTGTACTGAGAAATTTTTTCAGATGTTCTTGGCACCTATATATTATTATGTTTTTTTAATAGAAATTTCCACATCAGTTGTTTTATAACCGATGTAGAATCTTAAAGATATGGATTTTGATGTTGGTTTTTACCCAAAACCAATGCTGAAATATGCATTTATTTTTAGTTTTATTGTAAAAATTATGTGGAAGGTTGTGTAATTTTTTTGGAATTTTTCAACATCATTTTTGGGTAAAAAACGATGTCAAAACTGACGTGTAAATGTTTTAATGTTGGTTTTTATGAATAACCAACGTCATTTTTTTAATTTTTTTCTGATTTTTTTCACATTGATTTTATAAAAAAATACATGGAAAGGTAGTTTTTTTAATATATTTCAATGTTGGTTAAATCATAAAGTTGACATGGAAACTAATTTTCAACGTTGGGGTTTTTAAAAAAATATATGTTGAAATATCGCTTAAATTTACTTTTATTTGAAGTTTTGACATTAGTTTTCATAAAACCGATGTCCAAACTATTATTTTTAAGGTCACCTACATCAATTTTAGTTAAAAACTATCATTGAAAATTTAAAAAATTGACATTAAAATATGAATTACCACTAGTGTTTTCATAATTTCAATATAAGAGTAGCCGTAACCAAGTCACCCAAAAAAGTCATACCTACTTTTTCCAATACTGGTACCTTAGGATCAAGAATAATACTCAAAAATAATTATTAAATCTTAGATTTTCCCAAGGACAACTGTGCACATGTCTCAATTATAACGTCTTGACTCGAAAGCTACCAAGAGGTGCCCCAAGCTAGTAGATCACAAGGCCTCAAGTGTGGCTCCCTATACACTAGAGGTTGCCAGGTAGTAGTAAGGTTCCATGGAGATACAATGGAGATACTATACCCTCATAATCAGAGTATACCAATGGTGAAATAAAGTAAAAAAATAAACGAAGCATAATAATATTAATATAACAAAGGTAGTAAATCATCCAAATATCATCAATAATAACAATCAATCTAAAACGATGTCATATAAAAAATGATGCATATGTCATGGAGCTATAAAAAAAGATAAATATAAAACACATGGAACATGTATTCAGTAAAATACATACATCAAAAGACCAAAAAGACTAAAATTCTATCTATAATAGTATCACTAGCCAAGGCTCAGTCCTGTGCTCCCATGCTATAATCAATCAAGAATCCCTTACTAGGTGCTTACCCTTGTCCCTACCTACATCCATGAAATCTGTATGAGTTCTAATTGGTGGCCCGAATAGGGTATAAGATATACTCAGTAGGCCACCACCAACGATGTCTATAATAAGTCCATCTCGTGAAAATAACTATAATAATGTGGAGGTATGACAAGTAATCTATAATAATTGATAGATAATAACAGTACATGGAATAAACTATAAGAACATGCTATAACAGATGACCATCAAAATATAAAGGTCAAACAATTGGTAGAAAAAGGATCGACACAGCCACATATGAATAACATATCAGATCCTACATGGGACAGGTCCCAAGACAATAACCAGGGCGAACTATGTCTAGAGATATTAATATATACAGATTTCATCGGTGTCATACCTCAACCCCCCCCCCCCCCTCATCGATGTCACACCAAAAGTAATCGTACCTAGGGGACACATGTGCCATACCTCGATCCCTCAGTGGGTTCTATATCATGAGTAATCATACTTAGGGGTCGCAGGTGTTATACCTTGATCCCCTAGTTGGTACCATACCATAATGAAATAGGTGCCATACCTTTATAAGTAGTCGGTTCCATACCAAGATACCCAACATCAAGTAGATATTATAAAACAACATGGGATATGTTAGTATCCATACCAAATTACAATTATTAATATAAATCTCATAAGCTAATAGAATACCCATGCCATAAAATGTTTCATTTAATCCAACAATTTAAACATTTTAATAGCATTTAATAACATAGAAAATGAGGCATGCCTATCTACAATTACTCATTTAATTTAAAGAAGGCTCTCATAAACATGTGGTGAGCTCACACACCCAAAGGGGCAGTATAACTCAAGGAATATAAGAGTAACTCACCTTGGAGGTGGTTTGGGTTGAGGTCAATAACCTCCAACCATGTTTGGGTGCTATAAGGCATCATAATTAAGGTGCAATAATTTTTTAAGGATTTTCATTTAATTTAGGAGAAGTGACTGGAAGGTCCGATATGAAATACAACAATGGTAGTTTAATAAATAAAAAAACCTTAGGGAAAATGTATAGACCACCTACCATATGCCTATGGTAGAACACTCTTCCAATATTAGCCCTTGGTTCGACCTAAATTAGAAGAAAATAGAAGAATAAATGAAAAACCTAAAAATAGGGAATATAAAATCACACCAAAATAGCACAAAAGATGATGGAATAAACCAATAAAAGAATATATAAGATCAAATATCTTACCAAGATCGATACAACAAGACCAATAGTGTTCAAATTGGAGGTCATATGGAATAATGGGATCTAATCCTAGCTTTAGGCCATGGGAGGAGCTCCTATAGAGATCTTGCTATGTGAGAAAAATATGGGGGAGAGAGTGAGGAAAAATAAAGGGACTCTACACCTTAAAAATCATGGCTTTTACATGACGAATAAGCTTTACACATCATGTAAAGATTGGGTTTTTTAAATCCTGGGGAAAAACCAACACACGATGTGAACTAGCATGGCCAGACTAATTCACGTCATGTATTTATTACAAATCATGAATTGGATTTGTAGCCAAGCTCCATCCCTCTACTAATTTCTTCCCACCAATGAAGTAACCATCCTAAAGGCCCTGTTACCATATTTTAAGACAAAGAGAAAACCCAAAAAGGTTTTAACTAAAAACTAAAGAATCCATACCTCATAAAAAATATAGGATTTTATAGTCTCCCCCCTTAAAAATATCATCCATGAGTTTCTCTTCCAAGGGTGGTAAAACATCATTAGAGAATGACTCTGGCCATTGAGAATTTACATCGGCCTCTCACTCCTAGGTCTCATCCTACACATGGTCCTACTTCTATAGAACCCATGCTAGAGTAATTGACCTACCTATGAGAGCCTTCATGCTTCGGTCCACGATACGAATAAGGTGATCTTGAAAAGAAGCATTAACATCTAGTTCCACCTCACCTGGATGGAACACATGAGATGAGTCTGAATAGTAACGATGTAACTAAGAAATGTGAAAAACATCATGCAAAGACCGATATCTATCAGGAAGTGTTATCCGATAATAAAATAGTTTAACCCTATCCAAGACATCAAAAGGTCCAACAAACCAGGGCAACAACTTACCTTTCCACCTACAACGTCGATTCGTTAGTATAGTTGATACACACAAGAATACCCGATCCCCGACCTCGAACTCTAGAGGTCATCGATTATGGATGACATATGATTTCTACCTAGACTAAGCTATATCCATTCACTTCTAAATCAAATGAACTTACTCTAACACCTCCTAAATGATATGAGGTTCAAGTGTCACTACCTCACCTATCTCTAACCATCACAATGGTGAATGGAATGGCCTGCTGTATAGTTCCTCATAAGGATCCATCTAAATCATATCTTAAAAGATGTTATTCTAGTAGAATTAATAATAGGATATATATTTCTAACAAGAACCTTTTAAATCAAGGATTAATTCTCATATCATACCCTCTAACACCCATATCTTTCATTCCGACTGGCCATCAGTCTGAGGGTGAAAGGTTGTGTTCAAAAGCACCTGTGAACCCAAAGCCTTCTATAACCCTTGCTAGAACCTTGAAATGAAATGAGAATCCCTATTAGAAAAGATAGTATGAAGGGAACCTATGTAAACATATAATCTCACAAATGTACAATAATCCAAGATTATCTATTGAGAAGGTCTCCTTGATTGGTAATAAGTGAGATAACTTTGTGGTTCTGTCAACGATCACCCATAACGCATCACTGCCTCTAGGAGATCTAGGTAAACTGGTCACACAATTCATAGTGACATCATCCCACTTCCACATGGAAATGGGAAATGGATGTAGAATCCCTTATAATCACCGATGTTATGGCTTCACATTCTGGTAGTTGGAACACTGAGTAACAAAACCATCTATCTCCCTTTTCATGCCAGTCTTCCAATATTGATGATGTAGGTCATGATAAATCTTTGTAATCCCAAGGTGTACTACCCAAGTAGAAGCATGAGACTTTGCATCAGTTTTATCGTATGTCAATAGGAACCCATACACATCCATGGATATGAAATACCTCATCCTCATCAACGATCCATCTTAGTGAAGGCTCCTCACCTGAAAATCTCTCCCTTGGGACTAGACCCTAGGGATATGATAACAACCTCATCTTCACTCTATCTAGAAGTGAAGATGTCACTACTAAAGATGTAAGTAAATGTTCTACATGATTCTCGTAGACCACTAAGTGCATCTTAGAAAATAGATCCATCAACATCCACTTTCTACTGGACTCCTAAACCACCTGTGTCTGAGTCTTCCATCTTAGATCATTTGCTACAACATTTCCTTTCCCTAACATATAGGCGAGCTAAAAATCAAAGGGATATAGGTGGTCAACCCACCTTCTCTGCCTTAGGTTCAATTCACATTTTTTAGAGATATATTTGAGACTTTTTTGGTCCATATACACTAATTTTTTTTCTCTCAACAAGTAAAGCCTCAAAAAACACAAGGAATGAACCATGACTACTAACTTGAGATCATGCGTTGAGTAATTCCACTCATGAGGACTCAGCTACCTAGACTCATACACAATGACTCGATAATACTAAATCACAACCTCTCTAAGATCAATACCCAATGCATCAAAATAGACTGTATAGCTTCTTCCTGGCTCTAGAATAATTAGGATTAACACTGAATTCAGTCTACCTTTTATCCCCTATAAGGCTGTCTCATAGAATTATGAACAAATAAACTTTACACCATTTTTATTCAAACCCATGAGAGGCACTGAAAGGTGTGATAAGTCCTAAATAAAACACCTGTAATATACAACTGGCCTAAATAAACTGCATATTTCAAAAACATTCTTGGTCCATTCTTGGGTAACTATAACTCTTGCCTTATTTAAGTCCACTGATACTCTTGCCTCTAAGATAATGTGACTCGGGAAGTGAAATTTATTAAACAAAAAGTGGAATTTAGTGAGATTAGAATTTATATGGTACTCTCTCAGTGTATTCAGATTGATATCAAGATGTCTGGCATGGTCGTGTCACGTACAATAGCACACCAAGATATCATTTTCAAGGAGTACCACGAATGAATCCAAAAAATGGATGGAAAACCCGATTCATCAAATCCATGAAAATACATGGCACATTAGTAAGAACAAACTACATAATGAGATAATCATAAAGACCATACCTACCATGAAAATATATATGAGGTATGTTTGAATTACTAACTCATATTTGATGATAGCTTGACCTCAAATCAATATTTGAGAAAACCCAGGCTTCCTAGAGCTAATCAAAGAGTTTATCTATACAAGTCAAAGGATACAAGTTCTTCATATTAATATGTTTCAACTTATGGTAATCCACAAAAATATTGAGGGTTCCATCCAATTTTTTGGAGAAAAGGAGAAGTGAAACCCATAAAGAAGTACCGGGGTTTATAAAACCCTTAGAGTTTATGTCCTCTAGCTATCTCTTGAGCTCCTAAAACTTAGTAGTGGCCATACTATAAGGAGGAATAGACATTGGATCTCCTAGAACTAGATCAATAGAGAACTCCACCTCTCATATAGGAGGTAAACCATAAAATTCATCTAGTAATACATCCCTAAAATGATCCACTATAGGAGGGAAATAAGCATGTTGTATTCCTTGATCTTCAATATAAAGGCTAGAAATATAGGCTATCACACCACTCAAACCACAATTCTTTGGTCCATATCTACCTACATAGACATCCCATTCACCCTTGTGAATATAACTATCTCCCTATGTTGATATTAAATACACCATTCAGTGATAAAAATTGATATTGGAATGATAAGGAACTAACCAATCCATATTGAGAATGAAATCAAAGACCATTACCTTGAGGAAAAATAAATTCTATAGACAACAATATCCACTTATCTTAAAGGGACACTCCTTATAATGATGTATAATCTATGATTGAATAACCAAAGGAGTGTCATGGGTCATCACCCCATAGAAGTACTGAATTTCAAGTGTGAGGATTTCCATGATAGAAACAGGAAAAATAATAATAATTCAAAGCCCATGTATTAAACAGAGAAGATACCAAGGTTGATGATACTAAAATCATACCTTGAACTGTAGAAGTTTTGGGACTCTACTCCCTCAGAACATGTAGCACTATATAAACCTTGAATGTTATGTGTCCCTGATATACGACATGACTACCCTGGGTATGCCCGCTCAGCTGATGCTGAGAAACTAATGTCTAACTCCCCTGACCATGAACACCTATTTGGAATAATCATCTAGTAGAACTCCAACTCCATGCCTTACACGAAGATGTCGATCTCACCCCAGGACTTGAAGTTGGTGCTGATCCTCTCTCACTGGCCACTGGAGGGAAGATTCTACAAGATCGCTGTAAATGGACCATCCGACAATAGGATCAATACTAAACTGGGTCCCTCTCACACTGGGGTTTCATATGCCCCTTCTTCTATCACTGATGACATACTACAAAACCTCTAGCATGTGCACTTTTACTATTACTTTCCTTTCAAGAGGCCTCAAAGCGATAATTCTAACTACCATATACCGCACTATTGGGTTGAGAATCTAGTCCTCTCAACTCGAGACCCCTATCTTCCCTCTGTTTATGATCTATAATAAGAGTCTATTTTATTATATCATACATGGTATTCAACCATAAAATATTTACCTAAGATCAAATAGGATGACTAAGTCCTTCCTCAAAATGTATTGCTCTCAATGGATCATTAGAAGTATAGATAAGATCAAAGAGATAAAGCTATGTAAAATGAGATGAGTAATCCATAACAGAAAAAACCCCACTATAGGTTCATGAACTCCCCAGAATGATTAACCCTCAAGGTTTTAAGGAAAAATAATTTATAGAATCTAGATTGGAATTCCCTCCAAATCATTTCCCTATACTGATCTACCAAGTTTTGAACATCCCACCAACATTTGAAGGATCCTTTAAGAATATACATTGAAAGATTGAATCTCCTCTTAAGAGGTGTATTTAGATGTTCAAAAATAGATATGATGGTCTCAAGCCATTATTTTTCATCCTAGGGGACACTATCCCCTAAAAAAGTTGGTAGATGTTACTAATAAAACTCTCGCATAAACTATTCCATAGAAGGGGTAGGACACAAAGCTCCCTGAATAGTCTACATATGCTGTAATAAACCCTCTTGAAAATGGGTGTCATTTCCCACATCAGAAGAAACTGTAGGTACCTTAGGTGGCTCTACAGGAGGTAACATTGATGGACCAAGGCCCACCACCTCTAGAGCATGGTCATCATCACCGTCCAGGTGTATGACTCGGGGATACATGGCGGCATAACTCTAAAAATTCCAAGAACATTCCTTAGATGAGATTTAACATCAATAAATATTTCTGACATAAGAATAGGATAGATACATGAATTTTTATACAAGAATCACATCCCTATGCTTGATCCTAAAGCCAGGACTAGGTGATAAGAATAAGCAAAAATAATCATGAGATACACTACCTACTACCCACTACTAAGTTCAGGTCTAGGTCAAGTTATCTATCTTACTGTAAGGATCCTGGTATATGGAATTTCAATTGCAAGTTATAGAGGAAAACACCCTTTAATTTTTAATTTTCATCCCCATTTAATGATGACCATATTTAAATTAATATTTAATAATTATTGTATTTACATAATAGACAATTTAACTAAAATACCATTCCCAATTTATACAAGTACATGCTCTATAAATTTCAATTGGTAGTTTATATAACTGCATCCAAACATTTACATTTGATAGTATAATATAACATGTAATAAAATATGATTTACCTAGATGAATCAATATTCCTAATTTATAGAGGTACACACACTCTCTAAATTTAAAATGACATTCATACATTCAAAATAAAATAACTTTTCAGTCTATATACCCTCAGTTACATAATTCAAACATGTGATAATTAATTAATTAAGGTCCCCACATCAATCTATATAGGAAAACTCCATTTCGGTTGATGGTGAAACTTTAGTAATCAATTATTGAATCTCTTTTTCCTATAGAAATGTTAATTTCATTACAGATATATCAGTCAAGTCATAAAAAATATATATCATGCAATTAGGAAATTCACCTACATGGCATGGTATAGTGCATGACATATTAATTCTATAAGGTTCCTAAAATGATGCATGGTTAATTCTTCTTTTCTGTACCGGGCCAAGGAATAAAATTTAATCCAATATCATCATAATAAAAATAACATCACATCTCATGTGCATCACCTAATGGTGAAATCAAAACAAATATAACATGCATAATCCATAATATCAAATCCCATCCCAAGTAATTTGTCTTTTCCCCATATGTGGGTTAGCTAATCCCTGGCATAGGCTCATTACCAAATTTCGATATAACCTAGTCTCCTTTATACCATCCCAAAATATCAACGAAAAGAAAATAACATCTGATACCAATTTGTAACATCCTGACCCGGAAGCCACCAAGCGGTTCCCCAAGCCGGTCGATCATAAGGCCTCAGTGTGCCTCCCCATATGCCAGAGGCTATTGAATAGTAGTGAGGGTCCATGGTGGTATAGTTGGGAGACTATATACTCATAATCAGAGTATACTAGTGGTGAAATAAAAGAATAAATAGCATAAGTATAATTATAATAATAGTACAATAGTATTAAATCATCCAAAAAAAATAAATAATAATAATCAAGACAAAATGGCATGATATATAAAATGATGTGTATGTCATGGATCTATACAAAAAGGGAAAAAAGAAAAATATGGTAGCAGGTATCCGGTACAATACTTGTATTAGAAGACCAAAGATACCCAAAAGTCTATCTATAATAGCATCACGATCCAAGGCTCAATCCTGTGCTCCCATGCTATAATCAATAAAGCATCCATGACTGGGAACTTAGCCTTATCCCTACCTGTATCCATGAAATCTGTCTAGGTAGAAATCAGCGGCCTGAACAGGGTGTGAGATATAATCAGTAGGACACCACCAAATGTGTCTATAATAATTTCATCTCATTAAAATAAACTATAACTATGTGTAGGTATAATAGGTAATCTTTGATAAATGATAGATAATAATAGTCCATGGCATCAGTTATAAGAACACGATATAACATATGAGAATTAAAATATAAAGGTCAAACAATAGGTATAAAAAGTCTCAAACCACACCACATATGAATAATTTATTAGAGTATACATGGTCCAAGTCCCAAGGAAATAACCAGGGTGACCTATATATGGATATATGAATATATAAAAAGGCCATAGGTGTTGTACCTTGACCCCCCTTCATCAGTTCCATATCGTAAGTAATCATACCTAGGGGATACAGGTTACATACCTCAATCCCTTAGTTGGTTCCATGCCATGAGTAATCATACATAGGGGTCATAGGTACCATACCTTGATCCCCTATTTAGTTCCATACTATAATACAATAGGTGTCATACTATCATAAGAAGTTGGTGTCATACCAAGATACCCAACATCAAGCAAATATTATAAAGAAACATAGGCTATGTTAGTGTCAACGCCGAATTAAAATTATCAATATAAATTTAATAATCTAAGAGAATATCTATTTCATATCATTATTTACTTAATATAACCACTTAAACATTTTAATAACCTTTATTAACATAGAAAATTAGGCATTCCTATCTCCAATTACCCATTTAATTTAAATTAGGATCCCACTAATATGTAGCAAGATCATACACACAAAGGGGTGGTGATTAGACACTAAATGAGGCTAATATTAATTTTTAATATATATAATATTCATGTGATTTATTATTCATAAACACCATTTTTAGTGCATTTTACACTTTGAACAACATTTCACATTATGATTGTAATTCCTTCTTAAAATGCACTATTATGTGGTACAATTTTTAACATCATTTAAAGTAACCAATGATATTGATTTTATTTTAATATTTAATTTTCAGGTTTATAATTATATTGGGAACAATTCATACTTGTGGAGTGTCGGAATATTCACATTCGAAGACCACCAAAATGGGATTTCATGCAAACAATTCTAGAGAAGGCAGATTGGACACCAACCCACTGATGAGAATGTGGGGCCCAATATACAGTCCCAATGAAGCCCAAATTTCGTGGGATGATACAATAAATATAGAGGAAAAAATAATTCTTCATGAGTCAGTGCTAATTTGGCCTCCATTATGGTTATTAAGGCGGCCCAAGATGAAGATAAAATTATGGACCAGATTCTGCGGCCCAAAAAAACAACCACCATTTTACACATATCTCCTTAACCATAAACTATTTTGGGATGAAAATTTACATAAGGTTAGGGGAAATCAGTATATTAATGTTTTTCTTCTATGGACCACTCCAATTCGGCCATCTAGAAGGTCTTACAGGCGCATCTGTTCGGTGGAAGCAAGCTGGCTACCACCTCAGATCAAGGGTGGAAAAGTCTCCTCTCCCTTACTTTCCACCACTCTATACCTACCATACTCAATTGTAATATTTTTTACTATTGGTAGATCTACCCAATAATCTATAAATTCCTATTTAAGGCAGTTTTTTTGGAGGATTTTAGGATCTTTGGTGCTTGGTTTTATTGTAGTGTTATGCTGCCACTTTGTGTTTGTAATCACATTTCTTTCTCATGTAAGTTGTTTAATTCACCTTAGTTTCTTAATAAAAGTTATTCTTTTACTCTTATTCTGTTCTTCTACATATCAAATTTATACCATTGGTTCACGGTGTGAATTTATTCACACCATACTTTGTGATATTTATCACACAATGGTGGAGTGATTGATTTTTATTGTTGTTTTTACTTCTTCAATTTCACCCTCGTAAGTCTACTTCCCACTTCCGTTGAAGACATGTCATCAATGTAGGGATAAATATTTTATGGGTTGATACAAGGGAGTAGAAAGGGGCTGTATTGGATGTTATTTCTCACTCCATTAATGTCTAATCACTTCTTTTAAATGAGATTTTTATTTGATGATTTTAAAACCTCTTCATCCTTACTGAATTTAAGGTCAGGCATTTCAAGTGCTAATACGAACCTTTACCTTGGAGTTCTCAAAACTTTGATCCTTAAAGTGTATAGGTGATTAGTATTAGGTTTTTTAGGCATTAAAATAGTAAGTGATGATTTTTTTTGATCTTTATAAATGAACCCATCTCAAATATAAGAAACTGAAATCATTAAAAAAGGAATTCATCCAATCCACCCTGAGCGATAACCTAGGATCAACTCATTACCTTAATTTGAATTAACTTAAATATATTAGTGATACTTTAAAACCATCTAAAATAAACCCAAGTTGGCCAATTAATATCCAAAAATAGTCCTTAGAATGTGCATGTCTATAGGTTACTTCTTAGGTCTCTGAGGATTCGACAACTCAAGCTAGACTACAAGGACCGTTCTACCTTCTTCTCTTGGGTAAATTTGAGCATGAATAAAATTTTGGCACCATTTCTAGGGACCCAAGTAAGTCATATAAACACCCATTCTATTCTCCCCCATTTCTTCTTTTCTCATCCAAATTCTCTTATCTTGTCCCTTTCTCATTTTTTTCCTTTTGGCGCATGTCTGCCTACACCTGTGATCAATCAAACCATCTAGTTAGGGTGGATAGTCCTAGGGTTGGGGAGTCAAGTACACCAAGGTAACTCTTTCCATTAGATATTAATATTCCTAATACTCCGGAGTCAAAAATTTAGCCTATTTCAATGGAAGGTCTTCAAAGAAACCAACTCATAAACTCGGGTGGGAACCAAAATGGAATCCCAAATAAGGGAGCCCCAAACTTGGGGAATGCAGTTGATCAAACTATGAATGAATACCTCACACATTCCTGGACCAATTCCCCCTCATGAATTAGACACAATTCCTTAGGAGATGACAAATACATCTTTAAACCCCATGTCCTAAACCACCTTCCCACATTCCATGGAATGGAGTCCGATATTCCCTACCTTCACATTAAGGAATTCAATGACATTGCAGAAACCATGTGTCCCCCACATCAACTAGAATCATCTAAGATGAGGCTATTTCCTTTTTATTTAAAGGATCAAGCTAAAAATTGGCTAAACAATTTGAGACCATCATCCATCAACTCTAGGACCAACTGCAAAGATAATTCTACAAAAAATACTTTCACCACCACAAAATAATTGCACTTAAAAAGAGCATCCAAAACTTTTTTTAAAAAGAGGGAGAATCATTCTAAGAAATTGGGAGAGGTTCAAGGACACTCTAAACATGGTTCTACACTATGGTTTTTCTATTCCTGAACAAGTTAGAATTTTCTATGAAGGTTTGGGTCTGGGGAACAAACAATTCATTGACATGATGTGTAATGGAACCTTTAAAAACAAAGCCCCAAATGATGCTTACGAGTATCTAGAAATCCTTGATGAAAAAAACCAAACATGGGGAACTTCACCTTATTCTGAAAAGACAAAAATAACTACTATAATTCATACACCTAGAGAAGAGGAAAGCCTTAGGGCTAAACTCACAGCACTCTCTAGGAAGGTTGAAGAGATAGAACTTAGGAAAGTCCATGAAATCCAAACTGTTGACCTTGTTTGCACAATTTGTGACAAACATGACCATAAGATAGACAACTACCCAATAATTCTATACATAAAAGATGTTCTTTTAGGAGGAACCCCAGTAGAAGTAAATGCTTCTAACTTTCAAAAGTCTCAATACCAAAACACCTTCAACCCAAGGTATAATGACCACCCAGGATTCCGCTGGAAAGATAACCAACAACCTAGCCAACCACAGGGAAAAAATCCTTACCCCCATCAAGACTACCAAACCCATAACCAGTTACAAACCCAACCTATCCAATACCAACAACCAATGGTCCATTTTCAACAAACCATCCCACCTTTAAAATATTCCCCTGGGATAAACCAATATTCCCAAGCACCAACCCAAACTGTTCAAAAAAGCCTACTAGAACAACTGTGCAAACAAATGGAAATAATGAACTCATAAGTATCTTCCCTAAAAAAAGAAATTCAAACCATCAAAACTAGAAAGGCACCCATGCATACTTAGGTGGTACCATCCTCAACTTCAAGGGGATAGTCAAGTTGTACTCAAACTACTCATGAACAACTAAAGGCTGTGACTATTTTAAGAAGTGGGGAATCAATTGAGAAACCTGAACAACTAATTCAGAACCCATGTGAAGCTTCAAACTCTAATGAAAATTCAAATGAACCACAAGATCAAACTAAGGAAACTGATAACAATGTGAAAGAAAAAACTCTTCAACAAACAACCCCGCAACCTGCACCATTTCCTCAACCCATGAGGGGGAAAACCTGGCCTGAATTGAGTGAAACATTGAGGGAAATCTTCTCACAAGTCAAGTTTAACATTCCCCTTATCGATTCCATCCAAACCATACCTTTCTACTCAAAGTACCTTAAGGACTTGTGAACTTTTAAAATAAAAATTTCACATAAAAACAAGTCCTTTTGGCTGATAATGTGAGTACCACCATTCAAGGGACCATTCCTCCTAAGTTGAAAGACCCAGGTTTCCCTTACATCAATGTTGAACTAGGAGAGAGAAAAGTTTTCAAGGCCTTGTGTGACCTAGGTGATAGCGTCAATCTCATCCAATATGATGTGTACTGCCAGTTAGGCCTAGAAGAGCTCCAACCCACATCTGTCACACTTCAACTTGCTGATCGTAACATTAGGGTTCCAAAGGGGATTTTAAAGGACGTTATGGTAAAGGCTGAAAACTTCATCTACCCTGCTGACTTCATTTTCCTTGAAAACCATCCAAACTTAGGAAATAAGGAACAAACCCCAATCATCCTTGTTCGTCCTTTCCTTGCAACAATCAACTCTGTTATCTGAGTATGAAATGGGAACATGACCATCACCTTTAGAAACATGAGTCTAGACTTGAACATCTATAATGCAAGCTCACAAATAGGGGATGATGAGTACATTCATGAAGTAAACATGATAGGAAGCATTGATAATGAATCCATAGAACATCAGGAATATTTTATGGATATTTAAGTCAGGATGAGATTGATTTCCTTTGTTCACATGAAGGAAGTTTATCTCCTTTGCTTGAATCATTTTCAAATTTCTATTATGATGAATTCTTAGGTCCAACAATTAGTGAAACGTTTTAGGAAACCACTTTCATAGAGACCACTCTAACTTCCTCCCCTAAATCTAATCAAGTGAATATAGTAGCTGAAACTTGTACATGTGGGGAATCAATCCTATATAAAACTCTTGGAAACAAAATTGATCTTGATCCAATGTCCCAATATTCTACTAAAATTCTGAACCAACCTGATCTTGAATTGAAGAAACTTCCCACTACACTCAAGTATGCCTTCCAAGGGGACAATCAAACACATCCTATTGTAATTTCTTCTTCTCTTGAATCCAATCATGAGAGGATGATTCTAGATGTCCTTAGGAAACATAAGAAAGCCATTGGTTGGACCCTGTCTGATATTCCTGGGATTAGCCCACTTATTGGGACTCATAGGATTGTTCTGGAATCTGATTCAAAGCCATGCCATCAACCTCAATAGTGAATCAATCCTAATATCATGGAAGTAGTGAGAAAATAACTTCTGAAATTGTTAAAAGCTGGTATCATATATCCCATAGCTGAGAGTGAGTGGGTTAGCCCAATCTAAGTGGTTCCCAAGAAGGAGGGAATCACAGTGATAACCAATAAGGATGGAGAGATTCTTCCAACAAGGGTGAGTAGTGGTTAGAGAGTCTACATTGACTATAGGAAGCTAAAATCATTTACCAAGGAGGACCATTTATCCTTACCATTCATTGACCAAGTCCTTGAGAGAGTGGAAGGTCATGCCTTCTACTGTTTCTTAGATGGGTACTTGGGGTACAATCAGATTGAGGTATCCCTATAGGATCAAGGGAAGACTACATTCACCTGTCCATTCAGCACCTTTTCCTTTAAACTCATGCCCTTAGGTTTATTCAATTCCCCTGGAACCTTCCAGCGGTGCATGATGGGAATCTTCTCATACATGGTAGGGGATTTTCTAGAGGTCTTCATGGATGACTTCTCTGTGTTTGGGGATAAATTTGAGGGATGTATGAAGAATGTGTAGAGAGTCTTATCAAGATGTGAAGAAAAGAATCTGGTCCTAAACTGGGAAAAATGTCATTTCATTGTTAAAGAGGGACTAGTTCTAGGCCATCTGGCCTCAAGTAGGGGTATTGAAGTTGATAAATCCAAGGTTGACATCATCCATCACCTTCCATCACCTAAAACTATCAAGGAAGTGAGGTCCTTCTTAGGACATGCTAGTTTTTATAGAAGATTCATCAAGGACTTTAGTTTAATCTCTCGTACCCTTTGTGCTCTCCTAGTGAAGCATGATCCATTTGTTTGGATAGAAAGATGTGAGGGTTCATTATCAACCCTCAAATCCTCTCTCACCCCTCCTCCCATCATTAAATCTCGAAATTGGAACCTCCCTTTTGAACTTATGTGTGATGCTAGTGACTTTGCTGTAGGAGCTGTGTTAGGAAAACGTTGTGATAAAACTCCTTATGTCATTGCTTATGCAAGAAAATCCTTAAATGATGTCCAAATCAACTACACCACCACTGAAAAGGAGTTACTTGATATTGTGTTTTCCTTAGAGAAGTTTAGGTCCTACCTATTAGGATCCCCCATCACTGTGTTCACTGGCCATTCTGCACTAAAATACCTCTTCCAAAAACAAGATGCTAAGGCTAGACTGATTAGGTGGGTCCTTCTCTTACAAGAATTTGACCTCACAATCAAGGATGAAAAGGGTATTGAAAATTTTTTAGCTGATCACCTCTCTAGGATGTAATTCAAAGACAACTCAAATCAACTTTCTATGTCTGATTCATTTCCTGATGAACACTTATACTCTGTGAGTGACTGCCCTTGGTATGCCGACATAGCCAACTTCTTAGTTATAGGTGTCATTCCAAAATTAGTAGGGACTCAAGATCGAAGAAAATTCCTTTCTGATGTTAGACACTATGTGTTTGATGATCTATACCTCTATAAGTTCTACCCTGACCAAGTCATTAGGAGGTGTGTCCTAGAATCTGAACAAGAGTCCATCCTTAAATTCTGTCATAGTGAGGCATGTGGAGGTCACTTTTCCTCTAAGAAAACATATGCTAAGATTCTTAAGTGTGGTATCTTCTGGACCACCCTCCCAAGGGACTCCTACACATTTTTTCAAAGCTGTCCTAGGTGTCAACAAGTAGGGTCCATCACAAAAAGGAATCAAATTCCACTCACTCCCATCTTAGTGGTTGAAATCTTTGACTATTGGGGAATTGATTTCATGGGTCCCTTCCCAAACTGTAGGGGATATCTTTACATTCTATTAGCTATTGATTATGTCTCAATATGGGTTGAGGCCATTCCCACAAAATACAATGATCATCAAACTATGGTTAGATTCCTAAAAGAAAACATCTTCTCTAGATTTGGAATTCCTAGGGCTATCATTAGTGATCATGGAACTCATTTTTGCAATCGTCCATTCTCATCACTCATGAAAAGGTATGGAATTTCTCACAAAGTGTCCACTGCTTACCACCCACAGACCAATGGTCAAGCTGAGTTAGCCAATTGAAAAATCAAAAAAATTATTGAGAAAACTGTTAAACCATCTAAGAAAGATTGGTCAAGAAAAATCTTAGATTCTCTTTGGGCCTATCGAACCACATATAAAACCATTTTGGGAATATCCCCATATAGGATGGTTTATGGTAAAGCATGCCATTTTCCAGTGGAGATTGAACATAAGGCTTTTTGGGCAATTAAGAAAATGAATTATGACCTCTCATTGGC
Source organism: Viscum album (assembly GCA_963277665.1). NCBI lineage: Eukaryota > Viridiplantae > Streptophyta > Magnoliopsida > Santalales > Viscaceae > Viscum > Viscum album. Next base: position 402,964,087 of record OY728129.1, on the reverse strand, counting down.
CGAAACAAAAAGGAAATTAGATCTCAATGAACTTGAGGAACTTAGGATGGAGGCTTATGAAAATTCAAGGATCAATAAAGCTAAAGTACAATCCTACCAATCTCAAAATCTTAAAACCAAACACATTGTACCAGGTAAACATATTCTTTTGTATAGTTCTAAACTTCATTTACACCTGGGAAAGTTGAGGTCTAGATGGTCAGGTCCATACATAGTGCATAAGGTGTACCCCCATGGGGCTGTAGAAATTCAAGATCCCACCAATGGTCAAACCTTTAAAGTTAATGGTCATAGAGTCAAAACATTCATTGAACCATTAAAAAAATGAATTTGATGGAAACATGAGTGAACTAAACTTAGATGAGGAAAATACTTAAATAATTAAATATCTAAGTCGAGCTAGAGACATTAAACCAAAGCGCTGCACGAAAGGAAACCCATGATTTTCATATTTGTGAATCATTTTTTAAATAGGATTAATGAATCATTTTGATATTTAAAAAATATATACTGTTGACCTATTCTTCTATTATGAGTATGGATGGGTATGAAAGGGGAGCACCATATTCATCTGTGTCACGTGGTGTGATCCTTGAGTAATACCTTACCCAGAAATTTAAAAAGAAGACAACGTATCATCAGTTTATTTTATTTTATGTGTTTGTAGGTTAAAATAAAAATACAAAAAATAAATAAAAATATAATAATAATAATAAAAAGGGACACGTCATAGGTCATGGGCCAAACCCCATCACAACCAGTGAAGTCGCGGGGATTCGAACCCGGGATCGAAGGGAGAGAGAGGCGCACGCTTACCACTGACCTACGACTTTTTATGCTTCCTTATTCTATAATTTATATATATATACTTTTATTTTACTTTATTTATTATATAAATATATATATATATATATAGTTTTTTTTCTTCTTTTTTTCCACTAGGGAATTCTCAGAGTGACATCGAGATCAAGGGACTAAATTGGAGCAGTAAAAACTTCAACTTCAACCACCAGGTGACTTCATTCCATGATCCTAATATTTCAATTTCCTTTATGAAATTCCCTTATTTTCCTCTACTACTTATAAATTTTAATTTCTTCAAACACTGGGGATAGTGTTATTTTAAGTTGGGGGGGATGAAATAAAATAAAATTGTGAAAAAAAAATGATTTGAAAAAAATGTGTGTAAATGGAAAGAAAAATTCCTTTAACTTTGAACATGATAATACACATTGAAAACTTTAAAACTGAATATCAAATAATTTAGCATGCCCTGATTTTTATTTTAATCCATGTATAATTTTATGAGCATAGATTTTGGAATGTGTGGTTTTCCAATGTGATATTTCATCGTTCATATTTTCATCCAAATAAAAAAAGACCACAATGCACGTCCTTTGGATAGTAGGGTATTAGTTTGAGTTCATGGGGTCCCAAAAATAAATATCATAGGTTTGGTGATCATTTCAGTTTTAATATGAGTATTCAATAAAAATATAAAAAAAACAATAAATTTGCGCGTAGAGCAATGGAATGACCTAATGTGTGGCTTTCGACACTTGGGGATTGTGACTATATAGTTTTCTAGCCCAGAGTTAGTAATTTTATCTCTATTTTTGATAATTTGATTTTTTTTGACTGATTTAACTTGATATGATTCCTAATTATGTGGGATTTACTTGGTGCCCTAAGGTCTTTGAGCTTGGGAGTCATCGACAAAGTCTCGCTACATGGGTTGACTCTTTTGAGTGCAATTTCAATTACCATGGAAAAATTGTAAAAAGAAAAAAAAACAAAAAACAAAATACAATAATAAAAAATTTTAAATACTCATCTTAATATTGAAATTTGATTCCACCTAGCGCTTCCATAATTTCCCTCTTGAATAAATATGAAGCCCATGTCTAATGTGATTCACAACACATCATCACTCTTAATTGATATTGGATGAAATATGGTGATGAATTTGAACAAAGGAATGGGATTGGTATTGGGATGTGATTATGAAAATATCATGTATTAAAATATTTTTATGGGTTCATGATTATTTGGTATAGGAGTTTTTGGTGATCATTGTGTATTAAAATGTTTTTGGAAAAGGGAATTCGAATTTCATATTGTTGAGACATATTTTTCTCGGGACTAGAAAAACTCAAGTTGGGGGGTGTGATTATCCAATAAATGAGGATAATATTCATTGTTAATATATATAATATTCATGTGCTTTATTATTCATAAACACCATTTTTAGTGCATTTTACACTTTGAACATCATTTCACATTATGATTGTAATTCCTTCTTAAAATGCACTATTATGTGGTACATTTTTTAAAATCATTTAAAGTACCCAATAATATTGATTTTATTTTAATATTTAATTTTCATGTTTATAATTATATTGGGAACAATTAATACTTGTGGAGTGTTGGAAGATTCACATTGGAAGACCACCAAAATGGAATTTCATGCAAACAATTCTGGTGAAGGTAGATTGGACACCAGCCCACTGATGAGAATGTGGGGCCCAACATATAGACCCAATGAAGCACAAATTTCATGGGATTATATAAGAAATATATAGGAAAAAAACATTATTCAGGAGTCAGTGCTAATTTTGCCTCCATTATGGTTATTCAGACAGCCCAAGTTGAAGATAAAATTCTAGGCCAGATTCTATGGCCTAGAAAAACAGCCCACCGTTTTACACATATCTCCTTAAAAATAAACTATTTTGGGATGAAACATTACATACGGTTAGGGGACATCCGTAGCTTCATTTTTTTATTCTATTAACCACTCCAATGCGTCCATCTATAAGGTCTTCCAGGCGCATCTGTTCGGTGGAAGCAAGCTGGATGCCACCTCGGGTCAAGGGTGGAAAAGTCTCCTCTCCCTTACTTTCTACCACCCTAGGCCTACCATACTCAAGTGGAATCTTTTGTAATGTTGGTAGATCTACCCAAGCCTCTGGAAATTCCTATTTAAGGCAGTTGTGGTGGAGGAGTTGAGGATATTTGGTGCTTGGTTTCATTGTAGTGTTATGTCGCCACTTTGTGTTTGTAATCACATTTCTTTCTCATGTAAGTTGTTTAATTCACCTTAGTTTCTTAATAAAAGTTCTTACTTTACTATTATTCTATTCTTATACATATGAAATTGATACTTTTGGTTCATGGTTTGAATTTATTCATACCATACTTTGTGATATTTATCACACAACGGTGTAGTGATTGATTTTTGTTGTTGTTTTTACTTCTTCAATTACACCCTCGTAAGTCTACTTCCTGCTTCTGTTGAAGACATGTCATCAATGTAGGGATAAATATTTTATGGGTTGATCTAAGGGAGTAGCAAGGGGATGAATTGGATTTTATTTCTCACTCAATTAATTGCTAATAACTTTTTTTAAATGCGGTTTTTATTTGATGATTTTAAAACCTCTTCATCCTTATTGAATTTAAGGTCACAAATTTCAAGTGCTAATACAAACCTTTACCTTGGAGTGCTCAAAACATTGATCCTTAAAGTGTATAGGTGATTAGTATTAGGTTGTGTAGGCATTAAACTAGTAAATTATTATTTTGTTTGATCTTCTTAAATGAACCCATCTCAAATATAAGAAATTGAAATCATTAAAAAAAGAATTCATCCAATCCAGCCCAAGCGATAACCTAGGATCAACTCATTAACTTAATTTGAATTAACTTAAATCTATTAGTTATCATTTAAACCCATCTAAAATCAACCCAATTTGGCCACTTCATATCCAAAAATAGTACTTAGAATGTGCATGTCTATAGGTTACTTCTTAGGTCTCTGAGGATTCGACAACCCAAGATAGACTACAAGGACCGTTCTACCTTCTTCTCTTGGGTAAATTTGAGCGTGAATTAGGTGGTCTAACTCAGGGTAGAAAAGGAGAACTAACCTCATAGGTGGTTTTAATCGAGGTTAACAAACTCCAACCATGTTTAGGTGACACAACAGAATCACAATTAGGGTATAATAATTTGTTTAAGTCTTTTAATTTAATTTAGAAGCAATGAACGAAAGGTCCAGTGTGCGACACATCAATGAAAATTTAATAAATGACGAAACCTTAGGGAAAATGTATAGACCAACTACCTTATTCCTATGACAGAACACTTGTCTATTATCAACCCTTGGTTAAACCTAAATCAAAATAAAATTGAAGAATAGATGAAAACCATGAAAATAGGGCATATCTTCTCACACAAAAAATATTGAAAAAGATGATGTAATAAACCAATAAAAGAATACCACAAATTGATACTATTACTGAGATGGATCCAATGAGACCAATGATGTTCTGATTAGAGGTCATATGGAAGAATGATATCCAAGCCTAGATTTAGGCCATGGGAGGAGCTCATCCAAAGAGCTTGTTGTGTGAGAGAAAGAGGGGTGTGTGAGGGGAGAGTGAGGAAAAAGAAAGGGGTTCTACCCCTTAAAACACTCACAACATTTAAACGGTGTATAGGATTTACACGTCTTGTAAATCTTAGATTTTTTCCTCCTGAGGAAAACCAACACATGATATGAGCTGTATTGGCCAGACTAATTCACATCATGTATTTATAACACAACATGAATTGGATCTGTAGCCAAGCTCTATCCCTCTACTAATTTCTTCCCATTAACAAAATAACCATCCTAAAGGATATGTTACTATATTCTAATCCAATAATACAAACCAAAAAGGTTTTAACTAAAAACTAATGGATCTATACCTCATAAGAAAAAGATGAAATCTTACAAAAATCATACCTATCTGCTCACAATTCATAGCATCATATGTATCATACCTCTCAGAGTCTGTTATGACATATCTTGACATATCATATATCCACCACCTCATGGTCATGTGTTCTATCTCATAACACAACATATATCCATCCCTTCAATTCCAACTTTTTCATACCATGACATATCACATCTCAAACCACCATAGGCTCCCTGTAAGTGATCATTATAATGGATCAACATATCAAGACAAGGTTAGTGATAAACATCTAATAAATCACTTAAATAAAAACATAAAATATAAGTTCTAGCTCATGATAACTCATTTTTTCATAATATTCCCCCTGTATAGCATATGCATTCAATTTTAATAAACAAATCCACAACTAGAATCAAAGCATGTAATTTTAGTACGAAAACGCATAATAAATGCCTCTAATAAGTTCTCAATATCTCATATTTCAAGACAATGTGTTTTACCAGACCCTTATTTGATTAATTAACCCCTTTAACCATTCGAAGTTCCATTTCCACCTTACTATTACCATTATTCAACTTTCCAAACACACACTCTAACCACCCAAGGCATGGAGTTAAATCCCAAGGAAACCATGTTACCTTATTCCCAAATAAATACCCAATTTTATTACTTGAAATAGGTTATTATAATATAAATACCACACATTAAACACACAAGGTGGTGCCAAAATATCTCAAACACACAACAAAAATCCACAAACTCTTTACATGAATTTATTAAACAAAGTTAGGTATTTATTGAAATAATTAACCCATTCATCCATAATTCTAGCTAGTTTTAACCATCTAATTTCAACATATTATTATCTTTCTAGAATCCACATTTCATATAGGTCTTTACCTTTCCATTTCAACATTTTAAGCATAGTTAACTCCCAATTCATCCCAAAATCAACTCTAAGGAGACACATTAATAATACAATAAACTATAGTAAATTTATTTCCTAATAAGAAGACCAATTTATAAGAAAATCAATATGAAAAAGAAATTTAAACACCAATTATCGCACTGTTAACATATAAACACATACCAAAATTCATGAGGAAGCAATAGGTAACCTACTACAAGGTAGACAAGAAATTAAGCCAAGGCATGAGCCTCTAGTAAGTCCTAGAACTCAAGAATTCTAGATTCTAGAAAACTAGAAACAAGAGAGAGGGAGAGAGATAATTAGAATTTCTGAGTAATCTATAATCCATAAACTTTATATAAAAATGTAATATTCATGAAGAACTTACTAAGTTTAATCCACCACACTAATTGTATCTCAAATTAGAGCTCAAACAAAGTTAGAATTGAATCTTGAAGGTTGAAGGAAGTAGAAAGAGATTAGGTCCCCAAATATCTTCCAAAATACATAAAAACATCTCTAAATAAAATGGATCTTAGGTTAAGGATAGTTCTCATGACAATAAAATTAAAAAACAACCCATATTAAAAAAAAATAGGCTTGGAGCACATTATGGACAAGACCTACTAACCACCTGGTAGATCTATGAACATCTAGTGCTAGTCCGCTGGTCTCTTGGTGGCTAATACATTGTATAAGATCCTTTGGTCTACCGAGTAGATACCCAATACCCCACCATTGGGTACTTGTTGGAATTGATGTTCTAATTTCAGAATGTTCCACCCCCACATCCTCTTACCCTCATCACTCTACCCCTTTAACTACTAAAAAACATCTCCAATCAGAATTAAAAATACAAGGGAAAAAATTAAATATAAGACACACCTCAATGACATAGACCATTACTAAATATTCACTATAATGCTTCTCATCCCCAAGAATCATCATCGAGCATCACCAATGAGTAACTCTATCCACAGGTACCCCATATTATATTCTCAATCATAGAATTATTATTTCAATCATAAATGATACCATATGATCCATAAAAGGGTCACAATATTTCCCCATAATCACCTATCTTCATGATAAAAAACTCTCACTAAATTCTCCTCAAAAGAAGCATTCAAATACAACTCCACATCATCACACTGAAGCACGTGGGAAATATCTAGTTCATACTTCCTTAATAGAGACACATGGAATGCATTATGCATAAAATAATACTTCATAGGTAGTTATAGTGGGTATAAAACTTCATTGATACTCCCTAAAACCTAAAATGGACTAACATACTATGGATATAACTTTCCTTACTCACCAATGATCCAATTACCCAACTGGGATGATACCCATAGAAAAACATAATCTCTAACCACAAAATAAAGTGGGTGGCATCTATGGTCGGCATAATAATCCTGTCTACATTGAGTAGTAAATATAATCTTCTGGGTTATTTTCACTTTATTGGACATCTCATACATCAAGATAGGTCAAACCAAGGAAACTTACCTAGATTCCACCAAAAAAATAGAGCAACAAGGACTTCCAAATAAAAATTAAAATGATTCCATCTAAATCAATTCTTGGTAGGTATTATTATAAAAATACTCTATAAAAGGAACATGATCCTCTTAATCACCATTGAAGTCAAGGAAAAATTCTTATATCAGATCCTCAAGGGTATAAATGGTATATTTAGACCATTCATCCATTTATGGATGATAATTTGTGATAAACTTTACTTAAGAGCCCAAATCTTTTACATGACATTTCAAAACCATGATGTGAACATCATATAATGAACTAACATAATTATATGAGGTTTACCTTAGAGCCTTACCAAATCATCAACATAGAGTTTTCCAATATCCTCAACCATATAGGTCTTCTTGATTTTAAAGAAATGGGAAACCTTTCACAATGGATTAATAACAACCCATGCCACATCTTTTCCCTTCTGTGACCTTGAGAACCCTATCATGAAATACATAGTGAATTTTTGCCACTTCTATTTTAGAATATTAAAATACTAAATTTCACTTAATAACTTATGTTGTTAAACTTTAACCCACCAATAGGTAAGAAAACTCAAAACAAACCAGGCCACATCCCACTTCATTCTTAGATACTAGAAGTGTCGTCAAACACCATGGTAAATGTTATCCAACCCATGATGAACTGCCATTTGTATGAAAGTATCTTATCACCTCATCCTAAAAATACATAGGAACATAAATCCACCCATGGAAAAATTAACAATCACTCTCAAACAAAAATATAAGCATCCTATCCACACTATATAATTTCCCTTTATAAACCTGACATTGGGAATTAGAAATTTGACCCACATTCTCCCAATCCACCAAGAATGTGGTGATAGAAAAGGTATCAAAACCAAAAAATATTCCTTATCAGATATATCAAAATGAATATCTAAGATGATAGTTATAAGTTATCATTCATATTTTGACTCCCAAACAATTTACACATGGGAATTTGTGCTCAAATCATCAGTGACAACATTCAATTTCACATGTGTATATATCATCTCAAATTCAAACGAATGAAGATACTCAAACCATATTCTCTATTAAATATTCAAATACCTATGAAAAAATATATAATTAAAGATATTGTGTTCAATGTATACCATAAAATTTCCCCCGAATGGATAATGCTTCCAACTCAAAAATGCATGAACAACTGAAACCAACTCTAGATCATGAGTGGGGAAATTTTTCTCATGTTGCCTAAATCACTGTGAACCATACTCCACTACATGACCCTATTACGTCAACAAACAACCCAAAACCACACCATAATCATAAAAATATACCTCATAACAATTCGTAGTCTCTGTTAAAGTGAGAATATATGATGATTCCAACACCTTCTTTATACCTTAAAAGTATCCATGTACTTATCACACCACTGTAACTTCACATACTACCTAGTCAATGCCATAATCTATGAAAATAGGTGAGAGAAGTCCTAAATAAAGTGGAATCAATATAACAAAAGGGAAAATAAATTATAAATCTTATAAAAAATTATTTAGAACCTCCCAAGACATCACAACCACAAATTTCTTAGGATCAACCAATATACCTAACTCTGGTACAACATTCATGTGTAACTAAAGTTACCAATTAAGTATTGAATTTAATATTAATGGTTAAATAGGTGTATAGTGAAGGTGATGGTTATTCTTGGATGATTTTTATGTATTAATAAAGTATACATTGGATTTCATTCTTGATAAAGCTTCCATATAATTCTATAATATGTTTTATGTATTTCCATGTTTTGTGGAAAAAGAAATGTGAGGATACTAGATTGATGAACTTATTTGTAAAAGTACAATACTCATTGGAATTAATATCTGAAAATTGATGGTAAACTATTCATAATGCTTAAAGACATGTACTAAAGGTGTTTAAAGAAATCACATTTCCTACTTCATGATTTTATTTATTGAGAAGTCCATATAGTTATTGGATGAAAAATATTTGAATAATAACTCCATTAAATATTATATTATTTCATGAGTATATTATTGGAGAGATTTATTGAAAATACCATGAAAAAATATTTTATTTTTTAATGAATAAATTTAAGAAGAGGATATAGAATTGGCATTATATGAAGAACTTACAAACTCTTTTTATAAGTGTTAGTAAAAAATCATCCAAACACAAGAAAGACTAGGGGATAGCTCAATAGAATGTGTGGGAGAAGATATCACCACATAGGATCTAGCATGCATGTCCAAACTAAGATGAAAATAAGGATATCATGTGTATACAAGAGTCGGGAGCACATGCCCAGGTGCATACACGAGCGATGGGGAACCACCGTAGTGGAGATAAAGGAATCCCATGTAGCCTAGGTTACTCAAATTAAGTGGCTAGTGAAATATAGTTATTAAGAAGTGGAATCGCTTCATTATCTTTTATATGGGATGTAATGAATCTAATTTTCCATGTATTACTTTATAATATTATATAGATTATTTTCATATCTAGGCATTGAAACGACATGAAATTCCAAGGCCTAGTGATCTTGAAATCAATATTTGAAATATATTAAATATCACACATCCATAGTTTTTGTGAAAAAGTGGAATAACTATTAAAATGAGGCTTGAATAAGAAATTGGAGGCCTCTTTTGAGTTCAGAGTGTGGGTTTTACCCTAGGCGCGACATAACCATGGAGTGCATCGGACACTCAGGTTGGGTGCAGTCTTGGGAAAATGTTTAAATAAATGATTTAGTTTAAAATAATCAATTAAATTAGATTTACATGAACTAGAGAAGTATATAATTATGCTTCTAGGAAAAGATACCAGGGTTATCCACATAACCCTAGATATTTGTGAGAGAGTGTTGGAGGATCATTCTTGGGTGAATGACAACTGGATCGTGTATCATCGATCAGTGTGCAACGAGATTCAAGAATATCTACAACAATAGTGATGAAAATTAATTATTCATTAGATATCAATCTATATTAAGGTAGGATGTTTGTTTAATGTGGATTTATCCCCGTTTTATTATTTCTACGATGAATGTGAATCAATAAACTAACGAATTGGTTCACAAATTGAGCATATTATGGGTACAAGTTTGATTATTAGGTTTTGGTGGATTTATATTGTTGATTATATTTTATATCTTCATTCATCATTATAATAGAAAAAAATCAAGTCCAATATAAACATTGACTGAGTCTTGTTCATCATGTTTTTATTTTTTGTATTTCTTCCCCTGTTCTTCATTCATTCATTTTCTATGTTCTCTTTGGCTGGTGATTCAAAAAATACCAAGTAACCAATCATTGTGCATCTGTTTCTTAGATAAATAGATTAATAATGCAGATCCAATTTCATATTTATAATGGGATTGATCTACGATGACATACTAGGAGTCTAAAATCACGGTTTGGGCATACGACATCGATGAGACACGACGGTGGGTAGCTCCCAAGAATTGGATATGGATGAAATTCAGCCAACATCGATGAAATAGGTTCATTAAACCCTATATTTTAGATGAATAGTGAATTCCATGATAGAATTGAATGGATTGAAGGTGTGGAGTAAGACACATAAAGAATCAAATGGGTTCTGTGAAAAAACCAAACTACGCAGCATGTAGTCCTTTGAACACATGCTGCATAGTCCCATATGTGCGGTGCTAGGATTTTGGCTTAGAGATAATTATCATGAACTATGTGACTCATGTCACACGTCATGTGACCCTTTATGACTAGCTCGATGTGTACTAGGTGTACTTTACATGGATTCCAGGTGGAATTACACACCATGTGGGACATCCCACATGCCATGTACACCCTAGAAGGTAGCTTGGCGTATACAGTGGGTACACGCCCAGGAGATCATGTGTCCCCACACACTGTTTTTGGAAGGCTACACACTGTATACTTAGACATGGACATGGGAATGATCCTTGATAGATGGGTAGAATCTGTTGCCGAAGGAACATGTTGTGTACTCATAGTACACACCTTGTACCCTCTCAAAGAAGTCTTTGAGTACTTGTCTTCTTCATCTTGGACAAGTTTCATTAGGATATGTTCCCTTGATCCTTTACCCAAGGGTTTAACATAGATTCATGTCATATACATAGGATGGTGATCCCCTATGAGTAACTTCAGTCTTCAATGTAGTTGTTGGAATCTATTCGTGAGGCCTAGAGTGATATCCTCTATCATCATCATTTTCTCTAGGTGGGGTTCTTAGTATCATCATGACCAACAATATGCGGTCATCGATCCACTACTTAGTGGGTTAATTTGGACTGGGTTGTTGGTATACCCCATGGCCTTGGGTGTGATCCCCATCTGTGTATTGATCTATTTAGACTTCTAGTATATACTTATTTTATCGATACCCGACACGCATAAAATCTCAGATGGATACCATCAGTGCTATTTGGCTCATGGAGTGTGTTCTCCTAAATGAGTGTTATATGGAACCTTTAAGAAAGAATCATAGTCTGGTTTTATTATTTCAATATTACCTTTAGAATGTGTGTCTACTATGATTATATCTGGGTATTCTAGGTAAATATGTTATTGACATATCCTTGTGAGGAACTGACTACTATTCTTAATGCTATATGATTTTTGATTTCAGAGTGTTCTACTGGGTATTGTTATACTCACCCCAGAATGGAATTTTCCCACATGTATCATGTATTATGAGGATGATCGATCTTGTAATGAAGTCCTAGATGGACTAGGACCAGGTAGAGCTTAGTGATCCAGATAGTACGAGGTGTGTTCTGATGGTTTCATTTACAATAGTCCTCTCCTACTTCATAGATTTGATTTGTTTCAGTTTCTTTTGATGGGATTTTATTTGTCCCTTTCTTTCTAATACTTTGTTTTTATACTATGATGGTGGTATTTAAGATTTATTCATGCATGGTTATCAGTTTTTTTTACATTTCAGTATTGTATGGGCTTGGAGATGTATGTGTGTGTACTAGTATATTAGGCTAAGGTCTCCCATGTGTGGGATATTCCTACTTGGTACTGGTCACTATCCCTTGGCCTATTGGAGGTGGCATTGGGGCAATCATGGTTTGGGCCCTGTTAGGATGGTTCATGATAGAGTGGTATCAAAGAAGTCATTTCTACCTTAGGACCAGATTCTGTTAGATTGGTTTGGGTTTAGGGAAAAAGTGTTATGTGTTTCGAGTTTAGATCTCAGGATAGGGACTCTAGAGTTGATGTGGTGGCTGATGTATCCATATACGATGGATTTAATCACATTCCTACTGACTTGGTATATGTAAACATTAGTTTCAAAGAAAACATTGGTACTTGCATCATATAGGAATGATTTATGGTTTCCATGTCCTTCTTGAGTCATATCTCCAGATATACTCATTGACCATGGTGTGTATTATCTATTTTAAGAATCCTCGATGATTCTTTCCATCTAGGATTCAATATCAGGATCATGTGGATGATCCATAAATTGATGAGGATCCAATATAGGGACCTATTCAGGAGGTGTTACCTCTAGGCGATGAACCAGTCTTACCACCACTTATTGAGTAGAATATGGAACCAATAGTAACAGTGGATGATATACATAGGTTGAGCACACTTCATGAGTTTTAGAATCAATGAACCCTTAGGTTCAGAGGTGAACCAGACCCACAGGTGACTAAGGATTGGCTTGAAGTAGTGATGTGAGTCTTTTGTCTTTTCAGGATACCTAAAGACCAGATGGTAGTCTTAAAAGATAGACTTATTCATGGATATGTGGGGGTGATGGTGGGGATTAGTGTCCCAATCATATAATGAGGTGACCCTTTCATGGTTATTTTTCAATATCCTTTTTAGAGAGGAGTTTTCCCTATCTATGTTCAGAGCTGTATGTATCTAGGAGATTCTACAACTTCAGCAGGACAGTACGACTATGTCTGAGTATTCATTGAGGTTAACCAACCTAGATTGGAACTTAATGAATATAGTACATAATCAGTTCTTTCAAGATTAGACCATTTAATGAGGACTACACATAGAAATACAAGACAATTTGATACCTCTATGAATTCCTACCTATGATGGGGTGCTAGAGAATGCTTTGGTAGTCAATGGTATCTTGTATTAGAAGATGCATACAATTGGTGTCGACAGTGGGAACATATGATTAGAGAATTTGGAAGTAGGGATTCGATGATAGAAATAGGGACCTGGATGTGTAATACATTTCAGGAGTCTATCCCAAGATAGAGGTTCTATTGTTCAGGGGATGGATCTAGCTATTGTAGGGTGAGGTAGTGGTACTCTTTTGATGGTTGAGGACATCTTTCATGAGATTGCCCGACCCGACGTATGGATGATAGAGAGATATTGGATGGGATACCTAAGAAGATGAATCATCAGGAGTAGTTAGCTCCATAGGGTTTCATAAGTGGTAGAGGAGCTGAGAGATCAGTTGTAGGTGGTATAAGTTTTGACTTGTTACCACCACCACCCCCAGTTTTCCTGTTCTAGGCTCAAAGAGATGGGGGGAAAGGGTGAATGTAGTTACAGGTGGTTGAGTCTTATGAACCAGAGGCTTCAGGAATGAAATGAGGTATGGTTTGTGTCTCATATACTTTAGCAATAGTATTAAAACACATGGGTGAAAACTGCTCCTTTATTTCCACTTATTTGGTTTGAGACTTAGATATTTTAGTTGAGCCTTTGTCTCAACCCTTGCACTTGGAGACTCCTACCATAGGTGACACAATGATCCCACACCTTTGTCGATGGTGTGACATGACTCTTGGAGGAAAGAGTTATTTTGGGATCTCTTTAAAATAGTGATGAGGTATTATGAAATTATCTTAGGTATGGACTGATTATCTACAATTCATGCCCTGATAGAATATTTCAGGTGGAGGATATGGTGTGTCTACATTTATGGGATGAGGGTTTACTTTGTGGGTGAAATTGAAACTCAAGAAAATTATAATGGACTCATTCATAGTAGGGTGATGTTGATTACACACCATTTAGCTAGCATGATTCTTGGTGTATTTGAAGTAATGAGCTTTCATTTTCCTCCAGTGGTGGAAGAGTACAAGGAAATATTTCCTGAGGACATGCTAAGATTACCTCTCCATTAAGAGATAGAATTATGTATTGATCTATACCCTGAGAAGGCCCCAATATCTATGCCAACATATCAGATATATCTCAAAGATCTTTTCTAGATAAGGGTACAGTTGGAGGAATTTCATAGGAAGGGATTTATCATGTCCATTGTTTCACCCTGGGAAACCCCAATATTGTTCCTCAAGAAGGATAATGAGAGATTGAGGTTGTATGTAGATTATTGTCACCTAAAAAAATGACTGTAAAGAACAAGTATCCAATATTGAGGATTGATGACCTCTTCGATCAGTTGTGTTTCCATCAGAATTTGGGGATGACCTCCTTTGATTGAAGGTTCAAACATTCCAATTGGTTTCAAACGGGTTTATTTGTAGAATTGGAAACATCCAATGATTCCACATCCATTTGGACCTACTTTCCAAAGGTAGGTTCTCATTAGTTTGTGGACTGATGAGGCTTAGGAATTTGCATTGGTCGAGAGGATGGGAGGTCGGACTCATCACACCTTTTTGAGGGGAATTATTGTCTACTCTGGGACTCTCTTTATAGATTTAAGTTATGTTCGTGAATCCTTATTACATTACCAAGTATAAAATGGTCTTTCCTTTAGATCTTACAATCAATGATTAAATATATAAGAAATTTAGAGAATCTTTTATATGTATTCAAGGTTCTTCATCGATAGAGAATCATCTGTATTTATTAAAGATTCTTGGTCAATGGTATCCTTCGACACATTTGTATAGAAGTCTCTCAGTCATTATGATGACCATGATGGTTTTAAAGCCACTCAGTGGGGCACTCGAAGTTTATTGTCATTCAGAAGGACATGGATTATTTCAGAGTTGGGATCGAACCCGCAGATGGGCTACCTACATATCCTTTGTTTAGAAAAGGAATCAGAACCCACGTAGTTTGAGTAAGGGAGTATGATGTTTATGATTGATGGCTCAAAGAAGGATGTCATAATTACTTTTACACTCTAAGATCAAATGAGTCATGATCGGTGTGAGAAACAAGAGGTATTGGTAAAAAAAATACAATTGGGCCATGAAATATGTAATCATAAAAAATAATATGGGACTTATGTATGAATTACTGCCCAGATAAATGAAGATTAGGATTTACTTCAGGGAAGAAATCCAGGAACAGGGTCCATAAAGGTATATGTGCTTCATAGAGATTTGAATACTCTAACTTGGGGCTAACTCCTTAAAAGGAGGCCCAAATTAGGAGAGGACTTATGATTGGGTTTTACTCTTGAGAAGGAAACCTGGATCAAAGGTAAATTAGGACTGGTTAAGAGAAATTAAGACTAGGACTTACTCCTGAAAAGGAGGCCCAGGTTAGGAGACTTGAAAAGTTAGGGGACTTGAGGCTTACTCCGGAAGAGGATGCCCATATTATGACTGAGACTTATTCTTGAAAAGGAGGCCCAGGTTAAGAATTATGACTGTGGATTATTCCTGAAAAGGAGGACCGGGTTAATGATTATGACTGGGACTTATTCCTAAAAAGGAGGCCCAGGTTAAGAATGATGACTGGGTATTATTCCTAAAAAGGAGGCCCATATTAATGATTATGACTGGGACTTATTCTTGAAAAGGAGGCCCAGGTTAAGAATTATGACTGGGGCTTATTCCTGAAAAGGAGGCCCAAGATAATGATTATGACTGGGACTTATTCTTGAAAAGGAGGCCCAGGTTAAGAATTATGACTCGGGATTATTTCTGAAAATGAGGCCCAGGTTAAGGATTATTATTGAGACTTATTCTTGAAAATAAGGCCCAGGTTAAGAATTATGACTGGGGATTATTCCTGAAAAGGAGACCCATATTAATGAGTACTCTCATTTTAAAGGATGAGGTTGAATGAATGAAATCTCAATCTTTAGTGACATAAAGATGTGTAAATCACTAGGTCTTGAGAGATATTCCACAGAATTCCTTTCAGATAAGGAATTAAAATCAAGAAATCATGCCATAAATGGCTTTGAAGAGTGTCTTGAAGACTGAATCTTGAATAGGAGAGGTGGAATGACTTAAGAGGGGTGAAATGGGCAAGAAGGGCACCCAAAAGGTAGGGGCGCGCAAGTCCTGGTCGTGTAGGTACACCTGCGCGACACATGGGTACTTGAGCGATGGTTAACCAGTAGGGTAATACTTGAGCGACTCTTGGTTAAAGCCTTTAGAATCATCTTGAGTTTCTTCCATAAGAGTGGAGTGCAAGTTCTATTGAAGGAGTTAGGTGGCGCGCAAGTGTGGCCATTTACCTTAAGGACTGGCCACTCAGGCACGCAAGTGTTGATGAGTTTCAACACTTAGGCCTTCCTCCCCCTTTTTAGATCTTTCGTTCTAGGTAAGAAATTACCTTAGAAGTGTTTCAGAAGCTTTGAGAAGAGACTAGGGTGCCGGGAGCTCAAATCTGAATTCTGGAAAAAATTCCTCTTTGAATGGGGGCCCCACAAGGTCTATTTATAGGCTGGAGAAGACCCGGGCGGTTATCACTTAGGTCGCGCAAGTCACTTGCGCGGCCATTATGCGGTGCGCAAGTATACTTGCACGACCATGAGGGAACTTGCTCGACCTATGGGAAATGTTCTCCTTGTTCATCCCTTTGTTGATTTTTTGATGTTTCTTCAAAGGATGAATCAATTTGGACTAAGGTATTTCCCTTTTCCAATCTTTAGACTCTGCGATGAAAAGGAGCGTAAAAAAAAGTCCCCCCTTAGATTTGGATCCAAAAGAAATGAGGATTTGACTCTGAAGTAAAGAAGAAAACCAAAGGAAAGGTGGCACACAAGTATTTCAGTGCGCAACACTTGGCCCATAGGTGGGAGTCGCGCAGGGCTGGAGCGCGCTGGATGTAGGCACGCAGGTGGGCCGCCTATCCTATAAATACATGTTCATTTTCCGCGTAGGTCTCCTTCGCAGCACAAGTTGCTCATTTTCCACTGTTTCTTTGTTTTCGCACTGTTGTCAAGGTAATAGGACTTGTACGATGATACTTCTGTGTCAAAAACTTGCGCGACACATTAACACTTGCGCAACATATCCATACTTGCGCGACATATCCATACTTGCGTGCCTTAATTCCTTAGACATTTTTTCTGAAATTCCTTCATAAATTTTATGAAAAATCAACTTACTTAAAAGTTAATTTATTCAACTTTCATGCAGAATCAATGGCTCTTAGACCTAGAATAGTTGATGAACTGGATAGAAAGCGGATTGATGATATGATGAACATCATTGGCCACAATTATTATACCATCAAAGATAGCACTCTTCCGGATTTGGCTAAGTATCTGAAGAAATATAATCGCGACTTTCCCCAAAGCACTTATCTTCCTATGTATGGCTATGGTCATCTTTGAGAAGTCACTATTCAAGAAGCAAAGGACTATCTTCCGTTTTCGTGGTTTCAAAGTTATACCAACTTTGCTTCAGAAAATATCTCATGTGGAGGAGGATTTATAAATGCTGGAATAGTGGAGAAGGCCCACATGATGCATCATAGCCCTTGTACGCCAGATTTAAAACCTCATACGCCTGAACTACGACCACATTGTTATCCTTCAATCTTCCGAAATGATCAGATGGATCAATCCAAAGGCTGGAAGAAAAGTTGGGACTTCTTTCCTGGGGGAGGTGTGAAGCCAACTTGGATGTGGGCATACTGGGTGCGACAAACATGTTCAGAGTTTGTCGAGGATCTAAAAGGAGTGGTGATATACAAAGTTGTTTGGGTTGGAAAAACATATGTTTACAGACATGATAACTTCATGCCGGAGATACTCAGCCACTGGAGCCCAGAAACTAATTCTTTCCATCTGACTCATGGAGAAGTAGGTATCAGTCTATGGGATGTCCACAAGATCTCAGGGGCTCCAATTTTGGGCGATATGTATGATGAATTCATTCCTCTCAAGGTGACTTGGAATGATTCAGAGAAGACTCCTGCTTTAGCTTGGGAACTATTTAAGATCTTCCACAGGCTGAAAAGTTCATAGACCTCATTAACTCATTCTAGAAAGGATATTCATATGGAGGAATGGATGAATATATTTCTTATTTAAAAGAAATATAGGTAGCCAAAGAAGAAGGAAACGAAAGAAAAAGGTTCCAAGAAAAAGAAATCCAAGGATAAGAGGCCCAAACATCCTACCACCTGCCCAAAACCTGAGAAGAGGGGTGCTCCTGGCACATTCTGGACAACTATAGAAGTAGGAGAGTTCGAGAAATGGGGATATGAGGTGAATCAAAGGATCCCAAAGAAGAATCGTCTGGCGGGATTCTTGGCAATGTGGCTCAGCATTTATCTCTTGCCAGTCAAGGATTCGAAGGGAGGCGTCAGGCCAAGGACCTTCTTCATTGCAGCAAAGTTGGCTGAGGGAAAAATGGTTGGGTTGGTTACCTCCATTTTAGAAAATATTCATAGGAGTTTACTTCATGTCTTCATGGGTAAATCTCCTTTAAGAATAGTGGGACCATTCCAAGTTTTATGGGGATGGATCGCCACTCACTTTAGGACTTACAATGTGCAGAATGGATTACAAATTCCTGGAAGTTCTTTCAGGACGTCAGTGCAAGAATTATCTAGAGTTGCTCCATTAGATTTTAATTCCTATGATATGAATTTGAGGCTAAGAATGTTTAAGGAATTTAACTTCTTTCCCTATGGAAATCCGCCAACCGGGCGGTTTGTTGATGATGGATCAACCCATTTGGATTTGAGGGAATACATGCTAGCTTGCAGGGATGGTGTGCTAGTTTCCAGGATTGACAGAGAAATTATATGCGAGGCCTATGCTCCATATAGATTTGCACGTCAATTCAAATTTCTACAACAGATTTCTGTATCTCCTTTAGTACATGTCAGGTTAGAGCAACATCTGATGGTTGCTCGACAACTATGGTTGCTGACATCAAGGGAGAAGACTGGGGCAATATTTGATCTACCAGTCGAAAAAGCGGCATATAATTTGACTACATATTTGCTGAACACTGGATAGCATCATACCCCAAAGGGATATTGAATCACCCAGTTTATCAGGTGGGGAAAAGGAAGAGGACTGTAGAGAAAGAAACCCTTCCTCATGAAGGTGATACTTCCCCACCTGAAGTTGATTCGGTAGACTCCTCCTCTAGAACTAATTCATCGGATTCCAATGATGGGGATGATGAGGCACAACCACCAGCAAAGCGGTTTTGTGCCCGATATAATCCTCCGACCAGAATTAAAATACCCACTCCATCAACTCCCAGTGAGTTACTTCATTGTAGTAATTTAATCACTGCTACTTTATAAAGAAATAAGTCTTATTTTCTTATTCTATATCTATAGTTGCAGAAGATGAGAAGAAATTAAAGTCAAAGATTGTAGGACCTTCCTCGCAGCCTTCATATATAAGACCAGAGGCTATCCAGTTATGGAAAAGTTTGTACTGTGGTACTGAGACTGCCTGGCTGGATTTATGTGAGGGCCTACAACTTCCTGGAATAGGGAATCTTCTGGATTCTACAGATATTCAATATGAGGATAACCCCAATGAAGTGCAGGCTTACATCAGAGAGCTGGAAATGCTCATATATTCCACTGATGATTCCATTCCTGTCACCAGGTAGGTGAAGGAAATGATTGATCGTGGCGCCACTGAGGGGGATGGTGGTTCTAGAGATGAGGAGTGGCATAAGTATGTGGCTCCTGAAGATGTAAGTTTTATTTCCTTATTTTCTTTGAAACTTGATTCCAGTCAAATCTTTGTCACTTAATGAAGTTATTTTCTTCATCTTGTAGCTTTCAAAGAATGGAACTGAGGTTCCTTCACCATAGTATAGCCCTGGTGGTACTGCCATTGGGGCTGCTGCTGATTCTCCTTGAGAACCGGGCGAGATATATCCAGGCCAGCAGGCCATGAATGAGGCATTGGACATAGCCTTCCATTCGCCAATCCAAGTTCCAATAAGGAAGACTACCGATACTCCCAAAAAACCAAAGAAGAAAAGGCAACGAAGGAGGAAGTCCACAGCTAAACGCTTCATTAGCAGCGGTAAGTCCTTCGGGTAATCATGAGTTTATACCCATGACCACATGGTTACTCATATTTCTGGGGATTGCAGGGGCTTCTTCAATTTCCACCCCTGAGGGAAAGGAATGATCCTCCTTCAAAGACCATGGAGGGTGCTGTGGAACAATCACAGATCCAAGCTGACTTGGCTGCTCCTGGAGAAGAGCTAGCATTTATTCCCAGTATCTCTCCTGCTGCTGTTGCAAGAAGAGAAGAACCTGTTTCTGGTAAGTCAACAATGCTTCATAAAAATGTTGAACGAAACACTGACTGACTTCCATTCTGTGATACTTCAGGTTCAACTCCTGCATTAGAGCTTCTGGCGGCTGTTGCAACTAACACCGTGATTTTATCCGAAGATGCTATCCAGGGTTAGGGGCTGCAGGACGTAAGTCGTCAAGAAGACATATCAAACGCTCCCACTGGTGAGACTAACCAAGATTCTGAAATATCATTGGATGAAATGATGAATCATGGCATGTCTTTTGAATAATTTTATGATCATGCTAAGTTGTCATGTGATTTAGAAGACCTTGGGCATGAGTGTTATCCTTCACCCAGTAAATTTTCTTATAATTTACACTTCTAATCATGAATGAAAATAATATGTAGTTCCATCCATAGAAGCTACTGAACTACCAATGCCAGAAGAGGGTGTGGAAATTTATGTCAACCCTACCATTGCAGAAACATTAGCTAAAGTAGAGATAAACCCAGTAAACCCTCCTGAGACCCATCTTGAAGATCCTATTGAGACTGGGAAAGATGGGGAGGAGTCTTCTCAGGTTGCTGATCCACCGTCGGGTAAGGGTAACAATATTTGTGATTGTACTTAATTTTCAAGACAATCGACTATTTTGTTATCCTTTGAAGCTAACCAAAGCTTCCAATTAATCATGCAGGGCCATCAACTGCAGTGTCTAGATCTAGAGGTGAGGCCTCAGCCTCTGTCCCAACAGGAATTGAAAGCAAAGAAGCACAAGTCAGGGGGGAAGGAGCAGAATAGGGCACTTCCTTAAGTGCATTAATCCCAGATTACATGCCCCCTTGTGATGATAATGTTGAATCAGACCCAGAGGTGCTTAAATCATTCAACTTTTCACGAAGCAAGTCATGGAACAACATATGGAAAATCATATCTGAGGTTCCCTTAGAAGATCTATCATAGAAGATCCCTCAATTTTCATCCCAGTTTGTCATGTTAGGACTTGGCGGTTTTGGATATGAAAAGATTCATTCCGCGGTGAAACATGTTGGTTCACGCCCAAATTTACCCAAGAGAAGAAGGGTAGAACGGTCCTTGTAGTGTAGCTTGGGTTGTCGATTCCACAGAGACCTAAGAAGATACCTAAGATACACAACCTAAGAAATGGATTTTTGGCTATGAAGTGGCCAACTTGGATTGATTTTGGATGGGTTTTAAAGATATCTAAAAGATTTAAGTGGATTCAATTTAAAATAATGAGTTGATCCTAGGTTATCGCTCGGGGTGGATTGGACGTATTTTCTTTTTAATGATTTCAATTTCTTAAATTTGAGATGGGTTCATTTAAGGAGATAAAACAACATCATCACTTACTGGTTTAATGCCTACACCCTCTAATACTAATCACCTATACACTTGAAGGATCAAAGTTTTGAGTACTTCAAGGAAAAGGATCGTATTAGTACTTGAAGTGTGTGGCCTTAAATTCAACAAGGACGATGGAGTTTAAAAATCATCAAATAAAAATCCCAATTAAAGAAGTGATTATAAATTAATTAGGTGATAAATAACATCCAATCCAGCCCCTTTCTACTCCCTTGGATCAACCCATAAGTGGGTTAGCCCTCCATTGATCCCATGGTTTCAATGGAAGCGGAAAGTAGACTCATGAGGGAGGAAATGGAGAAGTAAGGAAAACAACAAAAATAAAATGATCACTCCACCGTTGTGTGAATAATTTCACAAGGGTTGGTGTGAATAAATTCACACCTTGATCCAACGGTATCAAAGTTATATTAAGAACAACAGAATAAGAGGAGAAGAAGAACTTTTATTAAGAAACTAAAGTGATTTGAACAACTTACATGTGAAAGACAAAATTGAGGCAACAAAAATGCAGCATAACATTACAATTGAACAAAGTATCCAAGATCCTAAAATCCTTCACCACCACTGCCTTAAATAGGCATTTTGGGAGCCTTGGGTCGAGCCACCAACAGTAAAAAGCATCTTAATTAATTTTGGTAGGCTATAGGTGGTGGAAATCTTGTGGAATTTGGACTTTTCCACGTTTGACCTGAGGTGGCATCCAGTTTTCATCCACCGAACAGACGCGTCTGGAATACCTTCTAGAAAGATGAATCAGAGTGGACCATAGACGAAGAAAATGGATCTCCGGATGTCTTCTAACCGCCTGTAAAATTTGGGCCCATTTGGAGTTGTGTATTCCGAGATATGATCAAATTAGTGGGCTGTTTTTCTGGGCTGCAGAATCTGGCCCAGAATTGTATCTCTAAATTGGGCCGCCTAAATGACCACCATGGAGGCCGAATCAGCATTAACTCCTGAAGAGTGATTTGTTCCTATACATGTCTTATAGAATACCACGAAATTTGGGATTAATTGGGCCTGTATTTTGGGCCCCACAGTCTCATCAGTGGGCTGATGTCCAATCTTCCTTCTCCAGAATTGCTTCCTTTCATTGCCAAATATCTCCATCATCCTCCATAAATTCTCCATTGATCCCTGAATGAAACATGTTCATACTGGAGTGTAGATAAATTATCAAATTAAAATATTTATAATCATATGAATCATTTGGTACTTTAAATGATGTTTAAAAATGTACCACATAATAGTGCATTTTAAGAAGGTATTACAATCATAATGTTAAATGATGTTCAAAGTGTAAAATGCACTAAAATGGTGTTTATGAATAATAAAGAACATGAATATTATATATATTACCAATGAATATTAGCCTCATTTAGTGGCTAATCACACCCCCCAACTTGAGTTTTTCTAGTCCCGAGCAAAATATATCTCATCAAAAATGAAATTCGAATTCCCTTTTCCAAAAACATTTTAATACACAATGATCACCAAAAAACCTTATACCAAACAATCATGAAACCCATCAAAATATTTTAATACGAGATAGTTTCATAAGCAGATCCCAATCCCAAGCCCATTCCTTTGATCAAATCCATCATCATTCTTCATCCAACTCAATTAGGTGTAATGATGTGTTGTGAATCACAATAGATATGGGGGTTCATTTTCATTCAAGGGGAAAATCATGGAAGCGCTAGGTTGAATCACATTTAATCCAAATATGAGTATTCTTCATCCCTCTTTTTTTTTGATTTTTGCAATATTGCTATAGTAATTGAGATTGCAATTAATCAAATTAACCCATGTAGCAAGACATTGCCGATGACTCCCAGACTCAAAGGCCTTAGGGCACCAAGTGAAACCCACATACTTGGGCATCGTCTCGAGTTAACTTAATAAAAAACAAAGTCATATTACCATAAATAGAGATAGATTGAAAAACTCAGGGCTAGACAACTCTGGAGTCACGATCCCCAAGTGCCGAAAGCCTCGTATTTTATCAATCCATTGCTCTACACGCAAATTTTTATTTTTATTTTTTATTTTTTTATTTTTTAATAATTTTTTTTAATTTTTTTTTGAATACTCATATTATTCATAAAAATAAAACCATCCTATGCTATTTATTATGGGACCCCAAAAATTCAAATTAGTACCCCATAGTCTAGAGGACGTGCATTGTGACATTTTTTTTATTTGGATGAAAATATAAACGATGAAATATCACATTGGACAGCCACACTTTCCAAAATCTATGCTCATGAAATTATACAAGGATTAAAATCAGAATCAGGGCATGATAAATTATTTGATATTCAGTTTCAAAGTGTGCAATGTGTATTACCATGTTCAAAGTTAAAGGAATTTTTCCTTCCATTTACTTTTTTTTCAAATCATTCAATTTTTGTTTTTGACACAAAAGCATTTTTTTTATTTTATCTCCCCCCAACTTAAAACAACACTGTCCCCAGTGTTTGAAGAAATGAAAAATTAGAAGGAGTAGAGGCAGGGAATAAAAATTTAAAAAGGAAATTGAAAATGAGGATTATGGAATGAAGTCACCTGGTGGTTGAAGTTTGAAGTTCTTGCTGCTCGAATTTATTCCTTTGATATCCATGTCTCTTGCAAAGTTCCCTAGTGGAAAAAGGAAAAAAACAAACAAACAAAACAAACAAAACAAACAAAAACAAACAATATATATATATATATATATTTATTTATATAATAAAAGAAGTTAAATATAAGAATATATATAAAAATTATAGAATAAGGTAGCACAAGAAGCCACAGGTCAGTGGTAAGCGCGCGCCCCTATCTCCCTTCGGTCCCGGGTTCGAGTCCCCGCGGCTTCGCCGGTTGTGACGGGGTTTGCCCCACGGCCTATGGCGTGGAATTTGTTTTTGTATTATTATATTTTTATTTTTTTTCTTAACCTATTGAATAATAAAAACAAAATAAACGGATGATACATTGTCTTCTTTTTAAATTTCTGGGTAAGGTATTACTCAAGGATCACACCACGTGACACGGATGAATATGGTGCTCCTCTTTCGTACCCATCCATACTCATAATAGAAGAACAGGTCAAAAGTCTATTTTTTTATTTTTAAATATAAAAATTATTAAGTAATATTATTTGAAAAATAAAGATTATTCAGAAAGATTAGAAACATAAAAACCACGGGTTGCCTCTCGTGCAGCGCTTTGTTTAACGTCGTTAGCCCGACATAGATCCCAAATTTATCAATTTTTTCCTGGTTCATAGATTGGATCAATTAACTCAACATCTATTTCCTGTTTATTGAATGATTCAATGAATGTTTTTAACCTTTGACCATTGACCTTGAAAATGTGACCACTTGTGGGATCTTGAATCTCTACTGCCCCATGGGGGAATACATGATGCACTATGAAAGGTCCTGACCATCTAGACCTTAACTTTCCCGGATGTAAATGAAGTTTTGAACTATACAAGAGCACAAGTTTTCCTGGTTCAAAATGTTTGACCTTGATATTCCTAGATTGGTAGGCTTGAACTCTATCTTTATTGATCCTTGAATTTTCATAAGCCTCCATCCTTAGTTCCTCCAGTTCATTGAGATCTAATTTCCTTTTTGTTCCGGCCAATGAGAGATCATAATCCATTTTCTTAATTGCCCAAAAGGCCTTATGTTCAATCTCCACTGGAAAATGGCATGCTTTACCATAAACCAACCTATATGGGGACATTCCTAAAATGGTTTTATATGCAGTTCTATAGGCCCAAAGAGCATCTAAGAGTTTCTCAAACCAATCTTTCCTAGAGGGGTTGACAGTTTTTTCAAGAATTTGCTTAATCTCCCTATTCGCTAACTCAGCTTGACCATTGGTTTGAGGATGGTATGCAGTGGAAACTTTATGAGAAATACCATACTTAGACATGAGTGAAGCGAATGGGCGGTTGCAGAAATGGGTTCCTCGATCACTGATTATAGCCCTAGGAATTCCAAATCTTGAAAATATGTTCTCTTTTAGAAATCGAATCACAACTTGATGATCATTGGACTTGGTGGGAATGGCCTCAACCCATTTTGAGACATAATCAACAGCTAAGAGTATGTAGAGGTATCCCCGAGAGTTTGGGAAGGGACCCATGAAATCAATTCCCCAACAGTCAAATATTTCAACCACTAAGATGGGAGTGAGTGGCATTTGATTCCTTTTTGTGATGGACCCTACTTGTTGACACCTAGGACAGCTTTGACAAAATGCATAGGAGTCCCTTGAGAGGGTGGGCCAGAAAAGACCACATTGAAGAATCTTAGCAGATGTTTTCTTAGAGGAAAAGTGACCTCCACATGCCTCACTATGACAGAATTTAAGGATGAACTCTTGTTTAGATTCTGGAACACACCTCCTAATGACTTGGTCAGGGCAGAACTTATAGAGGTATGGATCATCAAACACATAGTTTCTAACATCAGAAAGGAATTTCCTTCGAGCTTGAGTCCCTAAGAATTTTGGAATGACTCCTGTCACTAAGAAATTTGCTATGTCAGCATACCAAGGGCAGTCACTCATAGAGTATAAGTGTTCATCAGGAAACGAATCAGACACAGAAAGGTGATTTGAGTTGTCTTTGAATTCCATCCTAGAGAGGTGATCAGCTACAACATTTTCAACTCCCTTTTTATCCTTGATTGTGAGGTCAAATTCTTGTAAGAGAAGGACCCACCTAATCAGTCTAGCCTTAGCATCTTGTTTTTGGAAGAGGTATTTTAGTGCAGAATGGTCAGTGAACACAGTGATGGGTGATCCTAAGAGGTAGGACCTAAACTTCTCTAAGGAAAACACAATAGAAAGTAACTCCTTTTCAGTGGTGGTGTAGTTGATTTGGGCATCATTTAAGGATTTGCTTGCATAAGCAATGACATAAGGAGTTTTATCACAACGTTGTCCTAACACAGCTCCAATAGCAAAGTCACTGGCATCACACATAAGTTCAAAAGGAAGGTTCCAATTTGGATATTTCATAATGGGAGGAGAGGTGAGAGAGGATTTGAGGGTTGAGAATGAACCCTCACAGCTTTCTGTCCAAACAAATGGAGCATCCTTTACTAAGAGAGCACAAAGGGGACGGGATATTGAACTAAAGTCCTTGATGAATCTTCTATAGAAACCAGCATGTCCTAAGAAAGACCTCACTTCCTTGACAGTTTTGGGTGATGGAAGGTGGCGAATGATGTCAACCTTTGCTTTATCAACTTCAATCCCCCTACTCGAGACCAGATGGCCTAGAACAAGTCCCTCTTTAACCATGAAATGGCATTTTTCCTAGTTTAGGACCAGATTTTTTTCTTCACATCTTGACAAGACTCTCTCCACATTCTGCAGACATCCCTCAAAAGTATCCCCAAACATAGAGAAGTCATCCATGAAGACCTCAAGAAAATCCCCTACCATGTCTGAGAAGATTCCCATCATGCACCACTGGAAGGTTCCAGGGGCATTGCATAACCTGAAGGGCATGCGTTTGAAGGCAAAGGTACCGAAAGGACATGTGAATGTAGTCTTCCCTTGATCCTCTAGGGAGAACTCAATTTCATTGTACCCCGAGTACCCATCTAAGAAACAGTAGAAGGCATGACCTGCCACTCTCTCAAGGACTTGGTCAATGAATGGTAAGGGGAAATGGTCCTTCTTGGTGAATGAGTTTAGTTTCCTATAGTCAATGCAGACCCTCCATCCACTACTCACCCTTGTTGGAAAAATCTCTCCATCCTCATTGGTTATCACTGTGATTCCAGCCTTTTTTGGAACCACTTGGATTGGGCTCACCCATTCACTCTCAGCTATGGGATATATGATACCATCTTTCAACAATTTCATAAGTTCTTTCTTTACTACCTCCATGATATTAGGATTGAGTCTCCATTGAGGTTGACGACATGACTTTGAATCAGATTCCAGAACAATCCTATGAGTCCCAATAAGTGGGCTAATCCCAGGAATATCAGAAAGGGTCCAACCAATGGCTTTTTTATGCTTCCTAAGGACATCTAGAAGCATCCTCTCATGATTGGCTTCAAGAGAAGAAGAAATGACAATAGGATGTGTTTGATTTTCCCCTAGGAAGGCATACTTTAGTGCAGCAGGAAGTTCCTTCAATTCAAGATCAGGTTGGTTCAGAATTTCAGCAGAAGATTGGGACATTGGATCAAGATCAATTTCTTTTTTTAGAGTTTCAGATAGGATTGATTCCTCACATGTAGAAGTTTCAGCTACTAGATTGGCTTGATCAGATTTAGGGAAGGAATTTAGAGGGGTCTCTATGAAAGTGGTTTCTTGAAAGGTTTCACTGATTGTTGGACCTAAGACTTCATCATAAGAGTAATTTGAAAATGATTCAATCCAAGGAGATAAATTTCCTTCATATGAACAAAGGAAATCAATCTTATCCTGACTTAAACATCCATCAAATATTCCTTGATGTTCCATGGATTCATTATCAATGCTTCCTATCATGTTTACTTCATGAATATCCTCGTCATCCTCTATTTGTGAGCTTGCATTATAGATGTTCAAGTCTAGACTCATGTTCCCAAAGGTGATGGTCATGTTCCCATTTCGGACTCGGATAACAGAGTTGATTGTTGCAAGGAAAGGACGGCCAAGTATGATTGGGGTTTGTTCCTTATTTCCTAAGTTTGGATGGTTATCAAGGACAATGAAGTCAGCAGGGTAGATGAAGTTTTCAACCTTTACTAGAACATCCTTTAAAATCCCCTTTGGAACCCTAATGCTACGATCAGCAAGTTGAAGTGTGACAGATGTGGGTTGGAGTTCTTCTAGGCCTAACTGGCAGTACACAGCATATGGGATGAGATTGACACTAGCACCTAGGTCACACAAGGCCTTGACAACTTTGCTTTCTCCTAGTTCAACATTTATGTAAGGGCAACCTGGGTCTTTCAATTTAGGAGGAATGGTCCCTTGAATGGTGGTACTCACATTAGTAGCCAAAAGGACTTGGTTTTTATGTGAAAATTTTCTTTTAAAAGTGCACAAGTCCTTAAGGTACTTTGAGTAGGAAGGTATGGTTTGGATTGCATCGAGAAGAGGAATGTTCAACTTGACTTGTGAGAAGATTTCCCTCAATGTTTCACTCAGTTCAGGCTTGGGTTTCCCCCTCATGCGTTGAGGAAATGGTGCAGGTTGTGGGGTTGTTTGTTGAAGAGTTGTTTCCTTGAAAATGTTATCAGTTTCCTCAGTTTGATCTTGGGGTTCATTTGAATTTTCATCCAAGTTTGAATCTTCAGGTGGGTTCTGAATTAGTTGTTCAGGTTTCTCAATTGATTTCCCACTTCTTAAAACAGTCACAACCTTTATTTGTTCATGAGTTGTTTGAGCACAACTTGACTCTCCCCTTGAAGTTGAGGATGGCACCGCCTGAGTAGGCATGGGTTCCTTTCCAGTTTTGATGGTTTGAAGTTCTTGTTTTATGGAAGAGACTTCTGAGTTCATCCTCTCCATTTGTTTGCACAGTTGTTCTAGTAGGCTTTGTGGAACAGTTTGGGTTGGTGCTTGAGTAGGTTGGTTTATCCCAGGGGGATATTTTGGAGGTGGGATGGTTTGTTGAAAATGGACCGGTGGCTGTTGGTATTGGATAGGTTGGGTTTGGAACTGGTTATGGGTTTGGTAGTTCTGTTGAGGGTAAGGATTTTGCCCTTGTGGTTGGCTATGTTGTTGGTTATCCTTCCATCGGAAGCCTGGGTGGTCATTGTACCTTGGATTGAAGGTGTTTTGGTATTGGGGCTTTTGAAAGTTTAGGGCATTGACTTCTGCTGGGGGTCCTCCTAGAAGAACATCCTTGATGGATGGAATGGTTGGACAGTTGTCTATTTTATGGTCATGTTTGTCACAAATTGTGCAAACAAGGTCTACATTTTGGATTTCATGGACTTTCCTAAGGTCTATCTCTTCAACCTTCCTAGAGAGTGCTGCGAGTTTAGCCCTAAGGCTTTCCTCTTCTCTAAGTGTATGAATTCCAGTGGTTCTTTGTGGCTTTTCAGAATAAGGTGAAGTTCCCTAAGTTTGGTTTTGTTCAGCCAGACTTTCCAGATACTCTTAAGCATCATTTGGGGCCTTGTTTTTAAAAGTTCCATTACACATCATGTCAATGAATTGTTTATTACCCGGACCCAACCCTTCATAGAAAATTCTCACTTGTTCAGGAATAGAAAAACCATGGTGTGGAACCATGTTTAGGGTGTCTTTGAACCTTTCCCATGTTTCATAAAATGACTCTCCCTCTTTTTCAAAAAAGTTTTGGATGCTCTTTTTAAGTGCAATTGTTTTGTGATGAGGGAAGTATTTTTTGTAGAATTCTCTTTGCAGTTGGTCCCAAGAGTGGATTGATGCAGGTCTTAAGTTGTTTAGCCAATTTTTAGCTCGATCCTTTAATGAAAAAGGAAATAGCCTCATCTTAGTGGATTCTAGTTTATGTGGGGGACACATGGTTTCAACAATGTCGTTAAACTCTTTTACATGAAGGTATGGCATTTCTGACTCCATCCCATGAAAGGTTGGAAGGTGGTTTAGGACATGGGGTTTGAATATGTAGTTGGTTTCTCCTATGGAATTGTGTCTAATGCATGAGGGGGCATTGGTCCAAGCTGGAGTGAGGTAGTCGTTCATGGTTTGATCAACTATATTCCCTAAGTTTGGAGCTTCTTGGTTTTGGTTTCCCATTTGATTCCCCCCAGAGTTTACAATTTGATTTTGTGGATGACCCTCCATTGGACTTGTTTCAAGTTTTGACTTTGGGGTTTCAAGAATAATTGAATCTGATTTAAACAATACCTTAGGTGTACTTGACTCCCCTATCCTAGGACTTTCCACCCTAACTAGTCTGTTTGAGAAATCGCAGGTGTAGGCGGACATGCGCCAATAAAAAGCGAGAAAGGGACAAGATAAGAGATCTTGGGTGAGAGTAGAAGAATGGAGGTGAGGAAAGAAGGTTTTTTTTGGATCTAAGGTACTTACTTGGTCCCCGGAAACGGCGCCAAAATTTGGTTCACACCCAAATTTACCCAAGAGAAGAAGGGTAGAACGGTCCTTGTAGTGTAGCTTGGGTTGTCGATTCCACAGAGACCTAAGAAGATACCTAAGATACACAACCTAAGAAATGGATTTTTGGCTATGAAGTGGCCAACTTGGATTGATTTTGGATGGGTTTTAAAGATATCTAAAAGATTTAAGTGGATTCAATTTAAAAAAATGAGTTGATCCTAGGTTATCGCTTGGGGTGGATTGGACGTATTTTCTTTTTAATGATTTCAATTTCTTAAATTTGATATGGGTTCATTTAAGGAGATAAAACAACATCATCACTTACTGGTTTAATGCCTACACCCTCTAATACTAATCACCTATACACTTTAAGGATCAAAGTTTTGAGCACTTCAAGGCAAAGGATCGTATTAGTACTTGAAGTGTGTGGCCTTAAATTCAACAAGGACGATGGAGTTTAAAAATCATCAAATAAAAATCCCAATTAAAGAAGTGATTATACATTAATTAGGTGATAAATAACATCGAATCCAGCCCATTGCTACTCCCTTGGATCAACCCATAAGTGGGTTAGCCCTCCATTGATCCCATGGTTTCAATGGAAGCGGAAAGTAGACTCATGAGGGAGGAAATGGAGAAGTAAGGAAAACAACAAAAATAAAATGATCACTCCACCGTTGTGTGAATAATTTCACAAGGGTTGGTGTGAATAAATTCACACCTTGATCCAACAGTATCAAAGTGATATTAAGAACAATAGAATAAGAGGATAAGAAGAACTTTTATTAAGAAACTAAAGTGATTTGAACAACTTACATGTGAAAGACAAAATTGAGGCAACAAAAATGCAGCATAACATTACAATTGAACAAAGCATCCAAGATCCTCAAATAATTCACCACCACTGCCTTAAATAGGCATTTTGGGAGCCTTGGGTCGTGCCATCAACAGTACAAAGCATCTTAATTAATTTTGGTAGGCTATATGTGGTGGAAATCTTGTGGAATTTGGACTTTTCCATGTTTGACCCGAGGTGGCAGCCAGTTTTCATCCACCGAACAGACACGTCTGGAATACCTTCTAGAATGCCGAATCAGAGTGTGCCATAGAAGAAGAAAATGGATATCCTGATGGCTTCTAACCGCCTGTAAAAGTTGGGCCCATTTGGAGTTTTTTATTCCGAGATATGATCAAATTAGTGGGATGTTTTTCTGGGCCGCAGAATCTGGCCCAGAATTGTATCTCTAACTTGGGATGCCTAAATGACCACCATTGAGGCCGAATCAGCATTAACTCCTGAAGAGTGATTTGTTCCTATAAATTGCTTCTAGCATCCCACGAAATTTGGGATTAATTGGGCCTGTATGTTGGGCCCCACAGTCTCATCAGTGGGCTGATGTCCAATTTGCCTCCTCCAGAATTGCTTCCTTTCATTGCCAAATATCTCCATCATCCTCCATAAATTCTCCATTGATCCCTGAATGAAACATGTTAATATTGGAGTGTAGATCAATTATAAAATTAAAATATGTATAATCATATGAATCATTTGGTACTTTAAATGATGTTTAAAAATGTACCACATAATAGTGCATTTTAAGAAGGTATTACAATCATAATGTTAAATGATGTTCAAAGTGTAAAATGAACTAAAATGGTGTTTATGAATAATAAAGAACATGAATATTATATATATTACCAATGAATATTAGCCTCATTTAGTGGCTAATCACATGTCATCTTCAGGAGGGAGCAGGAGCAAAAGTGCCGCGAAGATCTGACCAGGGTGAATCTGTTAGCCAACATCAGTGAATTTGAGGCTGTAGTATCCTGAGCTAAGGCTGACTATGCTGCCAAGATGAAGGAGCTGAAGCATAAGATCAAAGATAAAGTTGTCCAGCAGATGCACCTTCAGCAACAGTTAGACGCTGTTACTGGGGAACTTGACCAACTCAATAATTCACTGGAGGGATCTCAAACGAATGGTATGAAAGCCATCATGGATGACAAGAAAGAACTTCATCTGGCTGGAAAGAGTGAAGTTAGTCTGGTTCATGAGCTTCATGTAGCTGCTGATAAAGCTCGGGATGCTGTTCATCAAGTGAAGACTTATGTTGACAACCTCTTGTAATTTCTTGGAAAAGAGAAGAGACTCCAATCTATGGATGTCCTTTTAATTCTTGTGCATCAATGAAGAGTACTTTTATCTTTAATCATTTATGCTTGTATTATTTCACTACCTTCTTTAAATTTTACCTAAGCCAATGGGCCTAGTAAGCATAGTTTTATTTTTACTAGGATTATTATAAATAACCCTATAAAATTTGAATCTTTTAATTTCTCAATATTACCTAAATCATACAAAATGTATGTTTAGTGAGCTGGAACTTGACTTTTATTCAGAGTTCCCTTGTCTTTTGTGGGTAGTTTAAAGTCATGAACTTCGAACATAAGGAGGCTAATGTTTAAGGTCGAAATAGCTTTGATCGGATGAATTAGAATTGACTCAATTCTTTGACAATTTATCTGAAAACATATTACCATACTCAAGTATGAGGGAAAAAAATGTAAATTATGGCTTAAGAATATTTGAATCTAAGGAATGATATAAAAAAGAGCTAAAAGGCATCAGAAGAAGTAGTTTCCAATAATTAAGTTACTATTATTTAACAAACCCGTTAGGGGGTTGAATTATGCAGGGCCACCTAAGGGCATTGGCTGCATAGTCAAATAAATAGAATCTTTTGGCTAACAAGTCTGTTATGTAGACTGTTTATGCAAGGCCGCCTAAGGGAATGTGCTGCATAGTTAGGAAAAAGAACTCTCAGAATTTTACTTTGCTAGTGCTAAAAATCCAGTGAAAGTTTATGGAGATTAAAATTTTCCAAAGTATAGATTTTGCTGTATGGAAAGAGGTACTTGAATATGGAGAAGATATTTCCAAACAAGATTATCAAAGAACTAGATGGATATCACTCCTATGAAAGTCTGACCCAAATGTAGGGAAGGGGAATATAAACCATAGACTTGAATACTTTTAGATCATGAAAAAGGATATGAGATAAATATGTTAAGGATGGCTATTTTTTCGGATCCCTACATACTGTCATTTAAGACCAATAAGGACAAAAGAGTCTTTCTTCCCAAGAATGAAGTTACCATTATTTAACAAACCCGTCAGGGGGTTGAATTATGTAGGGACACCTAAGGGAATTGGCTGCATAGTCAAATAAATAGCATCTTTCGGCTGATAAGTCTGTTCTGTAGACTGTTTATGTAAGGCCGCCTAAGGGCACGTGCTGCATAGTCAAGTAAAAGAACTCTCAGAAATTTGACATTTTTGTGACTAAAAGTCAAGAAAAGGGTTATGAAGATCTAAAAATATTTAAGGTTAGGATTATGACACATAAATATAGGTATTTTCCAATGTATACAAAGATACACAGATCAATGCTAACCATAATCATGTTGTGGTTGGGTCCTGAATTAAAATGTTGGACTTCACTACGTATCCCATAAGGATGGGAATCAAGCCATATGTAGTTCTTAAACTACATTTTAACGTCATGTGGGACAAAAGGATTAGAGATCTTAGTTTAGGGTCATAGATCTTGGACTATTATAAGAAATACATAGTGTGTGTTTTCATGGGGACTTTTCATCCAAGGGACTGAAAGTGGAATTTGGGGTTAGGCCCAAAAGACTTGGGGCTGGATTCGAGGGACACTTGAACATTCCTATGTATCCCATAAGGATGGAAATCAAGCCCACGTAGTTCTAGAAATACCCTCTGTACAAATTTGGTTCGTACATGTGAAGGGTGAAAGGGGACTTTAGTACAATGATGGTTTAACCCAATATAAAAGGTTTAGGCATTGCCATGTATGCACATAGTCTTTGAAATGAAACATGATTGAAAAATCAATGTAAATAATGGTTCCTTCTCAGGTGAGGGTATCAAATAATATTGTAGTTTATTGTCATACAGGACAAAAGTGTTTTATAGTTTAACGTCGTATAACAAGGATGAAAGTAAACCAATGTAAAGATATTGATTATAGGGGCGGTTTCACAAATCAACATCGTATGAGATGGAGGTGAACCGATGTGAAGAGATTGGTTTTGGGCTTGAACCTTGGGAGGTTGCCTACGTACCCAGCCTGGAAGGCAAGGATCAAAGTCCGCGTAGTTCAATTAAAGAATGAATTAATGATCAAGTTGTTCTTGGGGAAAATGACCTAAAAAATGATGTTGTTGGGACTTACACATGGTTAGTAGCCCAGAGAGAGTGTTATGGTTGAGGTTTTCTCTAAGATCACGTGAGTCATACTCGGTGTGAGAAACAAGAGGTAACAACAACCTTAACGATGCACAGTTTAATGTCATGTAGGACATATAAAGGGACTATGCAGTTTAAAGTCTTACAGTTAGGACTATTGGTGCTGCACAGTTTAGTGTCATGTAGTAAGGAAAAAGTACAGTTTAATGTCATGTAGGACGTATCAAGGACTTTCTGTACAGTTTAGCGTCATGTAGTTAAGAATATGGGGACAATATAGTTTAACGTCATGTTGGACGAAAGGGGGACTGTGCAGTTTAATGTCATGCAGTGAGGACAAAAGAGTACACCATTTAACGTCATTTTGGGCATATTGGGGACTTTTTTCACAGTTTAACGTCATGTTGGACGAAAAAGGGACGATACAGTTTAGCATCATGTTGGACGAAAGTGCAAATAGTTTAAGGTCATATGTATGGACTGTGGATGGTGCAGATTAATGTCATGCTGGACGTAAGGGACTTCTGTACAGTTTAGCATCATGTAGTTAGGACGTCACAGTTTAACGTCATGTGAGATGAAAGGAATGAAAATAGTTTAGGGTCATATGCATGGATCGTTGATGATGTAGTTTAACGTCTTTCTGGATGGTGGTGCAGTTTAAGGTCATATCGGACCACTTAGGGAATTTTTTCACAGTTTAACGTTGTGTGGGATGAAAGTAAAAATAGTTTAAGGTCATATGTATGGACCATTGATGATGCAATTTAAAATCTTGCTGGATGGTGGTGTAGTTTAAGGTCATACCGGACCACTTAGGGAACTTTTTCACAGTTTAACGTTGTGTGAGACGAACGTACAAATAGTTTTAGGTCATATGTATGGACCATTGATGATGAAGTTTAACATCTTGCTAGATGGTGGTGCATTTTAAGGTCATACTGGACCACTTAGGGAATTTTTTCACAGTTTAACGTCATGTGGGAAGAAAGTACAAATAGTTTAAGGTCATATGTATGGACCATTGATGATTCAATTTAATGTCTTGCTGGACGGTGGTGCAGTTTAAGGTCATACCATACCACTTAGGGATTTTTTTCACAGTTTAATGTCGTGTGGGATGAAAGTACAAATAGTTTAAGGTCATATGTATAGACTATTGATGATGCAATTTAATGTATTGCTGGACGGTGGTACAGTTTAAGGTCATACCGGACCACTTAGGGAATTTTTTCACAGTTTAACATCGTGTGGGATGAAAGTACAAATAGTTTAAGGTCATATGTATGGACCATTGATGATGTAATTTAACGTCTTGCTGGACGGTGGTGCTGTTTAAGGTCATACCGGACCACTTAGGGAATTTTTTCACAGTTTAATGTCATGTGGGATGAAAGTACAAATAGTTTAAGGTCATATGTATGGACCATTAATGATGATATTTAACATCTTGCTAGATGGTGGTGTAGTTTAAGGTCATACCGAACCACTTAGGGAATTTTTTCACAGTTTAAAGTCATGTGGGATGAAAGTACAAATAGTTTAAGGTCATATGTATGGACTATTGATGATGCAATTTAACGTATTGTTGGACGATGGTGCAGTTTAAGGTCATACCAGACCACTTATGATATATTTTGTGTTTATACAAAATACTTCTTCAAAAATCTGGCATTGGTTGGAGTAGTGATGAGTTCTCCATCCATCGAGATTAATGAATAAGCTCCATTGGAGTAGACCCTATGTATTGAGTAAGGTCCTTCCCATTTTGGATCAAGCTTGGGAGGTTTCTTTCCTGGTATCATTGGAGTTCTGAGAACTAATACCAATTCTCCCTGAGTGAATGAATGAAAACGAACTTTTTTGTTAAAATCTCATGCTATTCGATTCAGATAGACTTCCAAGTGGTGCAAAGTGCACAATATTTTCTCATTTAACCGTTCCTATTCATTCAATCGCTTTTGAGATTTTTCATCTGTAGATGACTGATCACAAATGGATACTCTGAGCGAAGGAAATTGAACTTCAATGGGCAAGACGACTTCCGTTCCATATACCAGTGAATATGGAGTTGACCGAGTTGCAGTGCGGGTGGTAGTCCGATAAGCCCATAAAGCATGAAAGAGTTTATCAGGCCATGACCTCTTATCTTTATCCACCATCTTTTACAGTATATTTTAAAGAGTCTTGTTGAAGGCTTCTATTTGGCCATTGGCCACTGCATGATACCGAGATGAATGGTTGGATTTGATGTTGTATTCTTGATACAAGTTCTTCACCTCGGATGAACAGAAGTTGGTCCCATTGTCCGTCAATATGGTATGAGGGACACCAAATCTTGTAATGATGTTAGATTTGATGAAGCTAACAATGCATTTAGAACTGACTTCCTTGAGAGGTATTTCCTCTACCCATTTGGAAAATAAGTCAGTAGAAGTAAGAATGTACTTAAACTGCTTGGCCGTAGCTGAAGGGTAAGGTCCCACCACATCCATTCCCCATGTGGAAAATGGCCATGAGTATTTAGCTGTATGAAGAAACTCTAGAGGTTGATGAATGAAGTTGGCATGTACTTGGAATGAATGATACTTCTTTGTGAAATCAACACAATATTTTATCATTGAGGGCCAAAAGTATCCAAGCCTTCGAATTTGATCAGACAGTCTATGTCCAGACTGGTGGGCACCACAGACTCCTGCATGCACTTCTTTCATGACAGCCATTGTCTCTTCACCATCAATGCATCTGAAGAGAACTCCATCAAAACCACATTTGTAGAGAATTTTCTCTAGGTGATCTGGGCTATCATAAAGGGTAAAATTGACCACATGTTGCCGGATTTTTTCTTTCTCGGCTCTATCAGGTGGAAGTGTTCCATTTTGAAGGTATTCCCTGATAGGTGACATCCATCATGTAGTATGACCATATGGTTCAGGAATGGGACTAATTTCATTAATTTCCTCTGTTCTGATTCGAACATAAGGTGAAATTGCATGATGGTGGGAAATACTGATGGTTGTCTCATCCCGATTTGGATCTTCCAGAGCTGTGGCTATATTAGCCAGTGCATCAGCTTGAGCATTTTGTGATCTTGGGACATAAGAAAATATCAGTTCCGAAAAGAATTCCACCATTAACTCTCTAACATAATCATACAAAGGGATTAGTTCTTATTTTCTGATGGCATAATCCCCATTGACTTGTTTGATTACCAGGTCTGAATCACCTTTCACCTTTAAGTGATTCACTTGTGCTTGAAGCGCTAATTCTAAGCTTGTGATGAGATCTTGGTATTCTGCTTCATTATTGGTACCACCTTCCCAAAATAAGAAGGAATAAGGTAACACTGCCTTTTCTGGAGAAATGAGCACAATTCTTAAGCCAACTTTTTTGAATTTATGATTTTCCATTTTCATCCCTGTTGGACTTCTAGAAGCACCATCAAAATACATTTCCCATGCTTGAGGACTTTCTTGAATAGAGAAGAATTCCTCATCAGGGAGTTCAATATCTGAAGATGTGTCTTCCATTGAAGGGTGTTCAGCCAGGAAATCAGCCAGATCTTGGACCTTTATCACCTTTTGAGACACATACTGAATGTCGAATTGCTGCAAAATAACTGCCCACCTTGCCAGACGTCCTGTAAGCATTGGACGACTAAGGATAAATTTGAGCAGGTTATTGTGAGATACCAATTGGACCTCGTGATGTTTTAGGTAGTGTCTCAACTTCTGAACTGCAAAGATTAATGCCAGGCAACACTTCTCAATACTTGAATACCGGGTTTCTGCTTCAAGAATAGTTCGACTGAGATAGTAGAGGCTGTTTTCATTCCCAGCATCATTCTTTTGAGCAAGAAAGGCACCCAATGATCGCTCTAGAGCTGTCACGTAGAGGATAAGTGGTCTTCCTTCAACAGGTGGCATGAGTACCGGTGGAATCAAGAGGTATTTATTGAGAATATCGAATGCTTCTTGACATTATTCAGTCCACTGGTAAGTGACTCCCTTCTTCATCAATTTGGTGAAGGCTAAACTTTTGCCTGCCAAATTGGCGATGAAACGCCGAATATAGGCTAAGTGTCCTTGAAGTCCTCTTAATTATTTCAAATTTCGAGGAGGTGACATACCAAGGATTGACTTGGTCTTCTCAGGATCAACTTCAATACCACGATGGCGTACAAAAAAGTCGAGAAATTTTCCTGAGGTTACTCCAAAAGCACATTTTAAGGGGTTCATCTTCAAATTATGTTGTCGAAGCTTGCGGAATATGACTTAAAAATAATCCAAGTGATTAGAACCTTGTTTGGATTTAACCACCAAATCGTCTACATAGCATTCAACAAACTTCCCTAAGAAGGGTTTAAAGATACGATGCATGGCACACTGATATGTTGCACCTGCATTCTTTAAGCCAAAGGGCATTACCCGGTAGCAAAACACACCCTAAGGGGATCTGAAGGCTGTGGATTCCTCGTCTTCTAGGGCCATTCAGATCTGATTATATCCAAAATATCCATCCATGAAGGAAAGTGCTTCATATCCAGCTGTTGCATCAATTAAATGTTCTGTAATCGGAACTGGGAAATCATCCTTAGGACAATGCCGATTAAGATCTCTGAAATCGATGCAAACTCTAATTTGTCCATTCTTATTCTTTACAGGGACAATATTATCCAAACACTTGGGATATTGAACCTCTCTGACGAAGTTATCTTTGATAAGATTATCCACTTCAGCTTCAATTTTGGAAGCATAAGTTGGGTGTGTTCTTCTCGTGGCTTGCTTAAATCCTTGATGTTCTTCTAGTAAACCCAAATGATGAGTAGCAACATCAGGATCAAGCCCGGGAATTTCTGTATATTTCCAAGAAAAAATATCTCTATTTTGATTTAGAAAAGAAATATACATCTCTTGCTCTTCAAGAGTCATGGCCGCACTGATTAAAGTGGGGCGTGGATCTTCTTTTGTACCCAGATTTATTTCTCTGAGTTCATCCACAGTGGTAGAGATACCCTCTTCGAATGCTGGAGGAGCATCTCTGAGATCTTCCTCTTCTTCTTCATCATGTATTATTCCTTTCGTTTCTACTTTCATAGTAGATGATAAAGCAGAATTTTCATGATCAGTATAGATGTCAAAATTTGCACATCTTGAAGAAGAAGCTTCCATTTCCGACCCGATTGATGATGAAGGGTCTTCTTTGGGTAATAAAGAGGAGATGATGGATTGAAAATCGACATCATTGTTCACCTCTGATGTTGCTATAACTTCTTCTAGCCTAATTGACGAAGTATAGACTTGTTGGATTTCAGCAGATGAAATGAAGACGTCACCATTTGTGCTTTTATCACTGCTTGGTGGGTTACCAATTTCTCCCATGTTGTCTGGCTCGATTGCTGTAATTGACATTATGGATATTTCCATAAGAGTATTTTGATTTGGGTATATCTTGTCAATTTGACTGATAGGCAACACATAATTTGTACTCACATGTGTAAATGGATTTACTATAATCTTCTCTAACCCATATGGAGTATTAACTTTGGTAATCTCCTTTGTTGTGTATTTCTCCCTTCCCTTCATGTGATAGAATTACGCCTCAATGTATTGAGACTCACATGTCTTGAACGGGGCCTTATCACCATACAATGTCCCAACTTGACCATCGAAACAATATTTGAGACATTGATGGTATGATGAAGGGATAACTGCATGGTGATGTAGCCAAGGTCTTCTAAGAAAGATGTTGAAAGATTAGTCTTGATCAACAACCATGAAATCCGAATTGGATAAAAGATCTCCAAACTGAGTTCTGAGTGTAACTTCACCCAGTGGTTCTTGTTTTTTTATCATATCCTTGTAACATCATGGTGGAAGGAGATAAATTAGATTCTGTGAGGCCCAATCGACGAAGTGTACGAATGGGCATGAGGTTGACTCCTGAACCATTGTCAATGAAAGCTCTTCGGACGTCTACACCATTGACCTTTCCAGATAAGTACAAAGGTCTAATATGCCCATGCACAACATCATCTTCATCTTCATCAGTAAAAGATATTATTGCATGGTATTCTGCAGGATTATTCTCTATGTGATAGACTTCAGCTGCAGCAATTTCAGTTTCAAACTCCTGAGGACTTGAGAAAGCCTCGATAAGTGCTTCCCGAAGATCTTTTGAAAGATTCAAAGCATCCAGAATTGATAACTTAGCTGGTACTTGGGACAATTGTTTCAATATATCATACTTTTGATCCAGAGGTCTGCGTTTCTCAACAAGAATATGTGGTTTAGCAGGTGCCTTGGAAGCAGATGCTTTGGAAGTTGATGCATTTTGTATCGGGATAGGAGTTGGAAATATCCCTGGTTTTAGAATATTAGACTGATTAGATCCATTTACTTGCTAAGAGGAATAATATGGAACCTTTAATTGGTCTTCCAAAATAAATGTGCCAGGACTGAATTTGATATTGGTAGAAGAACTTGCTTGTTCTTGCTGAGCTCGCTGAAGGGATCTACCACGAGTTTCTGCTGCGTACACAGTTCTAGAAGGGCTAGAATTAGAATAGTGGATTCTAAAAGATCCACATATTGCCCTATATCCTGAGCCTCTGGAACTTCCTCTGATTCCCCTATTTGATACAAGGAATTCAAGCTCATCGAAATCAAAACTACGACTGGCATATGGATCTGTTAATTGAATCATATTAACAGAACTGAAGATTAATTCTTCATCTGATGAAGAATCTGTCTGATTAGCCTATTTAGGCTGTGCCGTTTGGTGGGGCGGTGCCTGTGGCCTTGAAGTAGATGGAATGAAGTCTGTCAGAGTCAAATACAACTTAGGCTTTGACACATACTCATCTTCTTCTGATTCTTTTTCTTTCTTTTAATCATGTTGTTTCTTTGAGGACTTTCCCTCTGATGAAGAGGGTTTTTCCATAACATTCATGGAAGAAGACACAATCAGTTTCTTTAATTGTGTTCTCAAAATAGCACGAGTTTGGTTGATTGTCTTTCTGACCATCCAATCATTATACTTCTGTGCATTTTTTCTTTTGACTTCTTGCCATTCACCTTCCTCCTCTGGAACTGTAGCAGTAACACATGCTACCTGAGCTGAAGAACCTTTCAGTTTGACTTGTCCCGAGTCGACCATCTTTTGTAGGAGGTATTTGAAGAAAAAACACTCTTGGATGGGATGCCCCAACATTTGATGAAAGGGGAAATAATTGGGATAGTCTTCATCTCCTTCCTTGTTTGGCCTTTTGGGCCTTAGCAATTGAACCAGATTATTTTACAGAGACGAAATGAAGTAACCAGGAACTTGTTCATTTAGAAAAGAGTATGTTTTGATCTTCAAATCCTCAAATTGTTTTTGTCTTTGATCTCTTTGATCATCTGGACAAAATGGCCTTTGTTGTTGGCGCTCCGGAGGTGGAGCCCTTCGAGAAGATGAAGGTTTTGAAGTAGAAACGGGTACAAGTGTTTGTTTAATCATAACTGTAGAAGTTTCTACTTTACCCATTCTCCTTCCTGGAGATGATGGAATTACATGAGATTTAGCCTTAACCTATATAAGGGAATCTTCAATCTACTGAGCGATTGAAGTAAGGTCTCGAAACCCTCCTGTGTATTTCACAGGGATCAACGGCATGCGTAACTCGTCACGCAAATTTTCCACACAGATTGGAAACAATTCTTCTTAAAGGAGTGCTAATATTAGGGAATATGTTAATCCCTTCCAGCGAGCAATGAAATTTGAGACCCTTTCATTCTCCCTTTGCTTATAGTTTGTAAGATCAAAAACTATTGTCTTTGGCAAAGTTGAACTGAACTAAAGAAGTAATTGTTGACGGAGATCTTCCCATCTAGTAATTGATCGGGATTGCAAGCTTGTATACCAGACAAAGGCTGGTCCTTGCAAGGTCCGTACGAAGCATATGAGTTTTACTGCTTCTTGTTGCTCCGAAGTTCCCATCATAGGATCACAACAAGACACATAATACGTCAAATGCTGTTCAGGGTCGCCTGATCCATTGAAAATAGGGAATACAGGGTTTCCAAAACTGGATGGAGGAGAGATTGAATCTACCCATTCAGGGTAAAATTTCTT
The DNA here is from genome assembly GCA_963277665.1 of Viscum album. Lineage (NCBI taxonomy): Eukaryota > Viridiplantae > Streptophyta > Magnoliopsida > Santalales > Viscaceae > Viscum > Viscum album. Next base: position 402,920,673 of record OY728129.1, on the reverse strand, counting down.
TTCAGGTTGAACCTACGCACGTTTCTCTTCCATAGTTTCTAACTGAGCTATTAATGACTCAATAATAGTTATTAACTTTTGAGAAATATCCGGTTGAAATTGGACTTGGGTAGGTGCAATGACTGGAGCTTGAACAGATGTGGTGGTTGGTGCTGCAACTGATGGTAGCACTACCAACCGTTGTTGCACTTGACCTGTAGGATTAGACCTGTGAGGGTATACTGATAGAGGAGGATATTATTGATTCATCTCAGTAGCTACAACAAATTCCTTTGGCTGACTGACTCCAGCACGCTTAAGAAGAAGACTAATTTGAAGTAGTTCTGCATTCAACCTCCTTAATTCCTTTATTTCTTCCTCCTATTGTGCAAACCTTTGCTCTAGTGAGAGCGATTGGACTTCTCCAAAGGAAGGATATGTAACCTGATTCTTTCCCCTCCCTTTGTTGGATCCTTTTCAGAGAGGGGGAAGTGGGTTACTCACAGGATTACCTAGGTTCTGAGTAACCCTTTGATTTCGTGTACGCACACCTTCTTCATTTGTGTCAGTGTGTACATCTTCTTGAGCAGGAACCTCTTCATCTGAGTCCCCTGAGTGAGCCTCATCTGGTGGATCAGCAACAACGACATTGATGACATTGATTGATGCATAACGCATCATATCCCTTTTTATCATCATTTCTATGATATTGTCTTCTTTCATGTCTTTGACGAGACATTGCTTTTTGTTGATTCAATCCCTCAAGAACTTCTTGACGAACCGTAATTTGGAGGGAATCTCCTGATAATTTGGCTCTTCGTTCTTCTTGAGGCTTCTTTCCCAATCGAGAAAATACTGACTTTCTCTGAGGAGGGGATTGATAATTTGAAAAAGTCCCCAGTCTAGTGGACTGGGGCTATTCATGCTATTCCCGCTCAACTCCTCGAATCCTATTTGTTGATTATGAGGGTTGGTTTAAAAGAGTCCCTAGTCTGGCAAGCTGGGATGGTTCTTGACATGCTATGTCTGAGACTTTCTTAAAAGCTCTCCTGATCTTGCGAACCTTAGTCCGGAAATTAGCTGGATACATTAACTTGTATCCACTTTTATCACCTGGTTCAAATGGTCGTTGGATGATTTCCGACACTTCCATCACTTGATGATGTGCATGCTCCATATGAGAGGCCTATTCAATATTCTCGTTTGCTTGATGTAGGAGTAATTCAATAACTTGTTCTATGTATGCTTGATTTTTAGAGGAACTAGTTGAAGACTGTTCTTGGGAAAGCTTTTGATTACAAACAAATCCCATTGACTATGGCCGGACATGGGCAATAACATTGCATGAGACCATTTTCGGTGGGCTTTGCTGACTAGAGAGCACCATGAAATGTAGTGCTCCATGAACACCCCATCCTCTGACATGAATACCAGATGGGGAATTGGTAATTAACTGACGTAATCTTCTTAGTGCGCTAAGGCATGAACGTTGAAGGGCTCTCTGATGCTTTTCAACCTTCGGATATCGAGAGACTGATAGAGATTCCAAATCAATCTGACGTTGTAACCCTTCTATTATCTTAAGATGATTTTCATATTCATCATAAGATAATACTTTCTTCTTCAACTGACAAAGAGTTTTCCATATGTTGAGATGAATATCATGAATTCAATCTTCTGTTAACATCTTTGGAATGTCATACTGAGAGTCAGCCAGAGGCCAAAACATGACTGGTACTTCACCTTTTGCGAGTTGTTTTCTTATGTTCAACATTTCATCTTTATCATTAAATGAAGATTCTTCTACCTGATTTGACCAGAGTTGGTGTTTCCTTGTTGCTTCATCGAATTCAACAAGATTGGTAGAGAAATCATTGATCAAACTAGAAGATGCATGACTTAGGGGTGGTTCGGAGAATGACTTACACCCTGGGCTATCTTCTGATTGAGAAAGTATTTCACCTGCTAGAGATGAAGCATCATACATGACTGGTTTCACATTTTCAAGTGCCTCAAGATAAGAGGTCTTTCTCGGCACTACATTGTCCACTGGAGCATTTTCTGGTAAATGTGCATTACTACTGCGGAGAGGACTTTCGTAGCGAAATTTATCATCATAGGGAGGACCACCATGGTGGGTTACAAAAAAAGATGAGATCTCTTGCTCCTTGGTCTTCTGACCACACAGAGGGTTCCTGTGGCTCTCATCTGAAGATGAAACTTTGAGATCGACCGAATTTTCATGAAGCAAGCCTTCATGAGGAAGTGCCTGTTGAATACCTTCAGAATTAATGTTCCCACTATTGGGAAATGTGGGAGTAGAATCTTGAATTCCAACAGATAACTGTCTGAGGGCTTCAAGAACTCCAGTATCGAGCAAGGCCTTGTTACAGATTGGCTCTTGATCTCCTGACTGTGCTGGGCGGGTCTTTTTCTTAGACACCTTCTTACTTTCTTTGGAAACCACTTGTTGATGAAAGTGGCTGCTCTGAGCAGGTGTATGTGCCTGATCAGGAAAGATGGTTAGGTTAGGCTGACGATCTCCACTCAAATCAGGTGTATGTGCCTGACTTGGTTGTCTGTATGATATGGGGGAGTATGCCCCACAACCCTCTTGGACTGGAACAGATGTGTGTGTCTGTTCCGGAGTGAATTGTTGATGTGTCACTCCACTGGAAGGGATAGATTTATGTGTCTTTCCCTGAGATGCTACTGAAGTTGTCATAATATCCTGGCAAGCATCCAAAATATGAGCAGGGATTTGCTTCTGCTCTTTCACAATTGATAGAATATGCTTGGTGACTTTAGCGACAGAACGGGGATATACGTCCATTCTATGCTTGGAGTAGGTGTATATTCCTGCTCCTGTCCTCCTTTTCCTGTCAGTGAATCCTGACAGTACTCAAGTGTGGGGTCAGAGAGTTGAGTCTGCCTTCTGTTTGTCACCGGAGCTTTCTGACTGACTTCTCCGTGTGCTACTAAGCGAGACTGTTGGTAGGATTGATTAATACTAGCAGGTTTATGTACCTGCTGATTTCACTTCGCTGAACGTGGTTGACGAGCTCCATCGTATGTAGTCAGACGAGCCTTCTGACTAGCTGATGATGTATAAACAGGTGTATGTTCTTGTCTATAGTACTCTGCCAGAATTGCCTGGCGGGATTGGTGTGATGCTGCCAGATAAGTCTGCTGGATAGTGGAATTAAAACAGGTAGGTTTATGTGCCCGCTCGTTGCTTGCCACCAAGTTAGGTTGGTGGACTTCTCTAGAGATGGCAGAGATGAGAACCTACTCACTATTGACCGGATTCTGCCTCTGGCGGTTCGTCTTGCCTGCTCGGGTTCGAGGAACCTAAGACGAACGCCTGGAGTTGGTACCCTCATCATGTTGAGGGCATACTTCCGCACGAGTCTGGTAGCGATTGTTGATAGGAGACCTCAGGAAGGACTCTTGCTTCTTTGAATTAAGGACCTGAGGGACCTTCTCATTCACCTCCCCAGAATATGGGAGTGAATGGTGATTGCGTTCTGGGGATAACGACCCGAAACGGTTGGAGACAGTGGTTAGCACCGCCTGCTTCTTGATCACTAGTCATCGTTGTTCAGACGACCGATGTGAATTGTTCACTTGGAGGTCTTGTCGGGTAGCCTCCAGAGTTGGGATGGTACAGTGTTGACGGTACTCCTTAACCAGTGCATTTGATACCCAGCATTGAAGACGATGAGTAGGTGATGTCATCCTTAGAGCAGATGAAGATCCAACAGGAGTAGCAGCAGTGGTATTTGCAGCAGAAGTATTCACAGGTGTGAACTTGAGAGCAGCCATTCTGGAAATGCAGAAGATCTTGGAAAAGAGTGCCTGTTTGATATAACAGAAATAATCAAGATAAAATCAGCCACTACATCTTTTGGATGAGCACATATGTCAATAATTTTTGTTGTTGTCCCTCTTATTGAGTTTTAAATAGGGGCCTAACAAATAGTTAAAACATCATTTTAATTTGGTTAAGGATTCACGTCGGGTTCACCATTTTTTATTTCCCTCGGAATTTGGGGATGACCTCCTTTGATTGAAGGTTCAAACATTCCAATCAGTTTCTAACGGGTTTATTCGTAGAACCGGAAACATCCAATGATTCCACATCCATTTGGACCTACTTTCCAAAGGTAGGCGCTCATTAGTTTGTGGACTGATGAGGCTTAGGAATTTGCATTGGTCGAGAGGATGGGAGGTCGGACTCATCACACCTTTTTGAGGGGAATTATTGTCTACTTCGGGACTCTCTTTATAGATTTAAGTTATGTTCGTGAATCCTTATTACATTACCAAGTATAAAATGAGCTTTCCTTTATATCTGACAATCAATGATTAAATATGTAATAAATTTAGAGAATCTTTTATATGTATTCGAGGTTCTTCATTGATATAGAATCATCTGTATTTATTAGAGATTCTTGGTCAATGGTATCCTTCGACACATTTGTATAGAAGTCTCTCAGTCATTATGATGACCATGCTAGTTTTAAAGCCACTCAATGGGGAACTCGAAGTTTATTGTCATTCAGAAGGACATGGATTATTTCAGAGTTGGGATTGAACCCGCAGATGGGCTACCTACGTATCCTTTGTTTAGAAAAGAAATCAGAACCCACGTAGTTCAAGTAAGGGAGTATGATGTTTATGATTTATGGCTCAAAGAAGGATTTCATAATTACTTTTACACTCTAAGCCCACGTGAGTGATTCTCGGTATGATAAACAAGAGGTATTGGTAAAAAAAGAAGACAATTGGGCCATGAAAGATGCAATCATAAAAAAATAATGTGGGAATTATGTATGAATGACTACCCAGATAAATGAATATTAGGATTTACTTCAGGGAAGAAATACAGGAACATGGTCCATAAAGGTATATGTGCTTCATGGAGATTTGAATACTCTAACTTGGGGCTAACTCCTGAAAAGGAGGCCCAAATTAGGAGAGGACTTATGATTGGGTTTTACTCTTGAGAAGGAAACCCGGATCAAAGTTAAATTAGGACTGGTTAAGAGAAATTAATACTAGGACTTAATCCTGAAAAGGAGGCCCAGGTTAAGAGACTTGAAAAATTAGGGTACTTGGGGCTTACTCCTGAAGAGGATGCCCATATTATGACTGAGACTTATTCTTGAAAAGAAGGCCCAGGTTAAGAATTATGACTGGGGCTTATTCCTGAAAAGGAGGCCCAGGTTAATGATTATTATTGGGACTTATTCTTGAAAAGGAGGCCCAGGTTAAGAATTATGACTGGGGATTATTCTTGAAAAGGAGGCCCATATTAATGATTATGACTGGGACTTATTCTTGAAAAGGAGGCCCAGGTTAAGAATTATGACCGGGGCTTATTCCTGAAAAGGAGGCCCAGGTTAATGATTATGACTGGGACTTATTCTTGAAAAGGAGGCCCAGGTTAAGAATTATGGCTGGGGATTATTCCTGAAAAGGAGGCCCAGGTTAATGATTATGATTGGGACTTATTCTTGAAAAGAAGTCCCAGGTTAAGAATTATGACTGGGGCTTATTCCTGAAAAGGAGACCCATATTAATGAGTACTCTCATTTTAAAGGATAAGGTTTAATGAATTAAATCTCAATCTTTAGTGACATAAAGATGTGTAAATCACTAGGTCTTGAGATATATTCCACGAAATTCCTTTCAGATAAGGAATTCAAATCAAGAAATCATGCCATAAATGGCTTTAAAGAGTGTCTTGAAGACTGAATCTTGAATAGGAGAGGTGGAATGACTTAAGAGGGGTGAAATGGGCAAGAAGGGCACCCAAAAAGGCAGGGGCATGCAAGTCCTGGTAGGCGCATAGGTACTGCGTGGGCACGCAAGTCCTGGTCACGCAGGTACACCTGCGCAACACATGGGTACTTGCGTGACGGTTAACCAGTAGGGTAATACTTGAGCGACTCTTGGTTAAAGCCTTTAGAATCATCTTAAGGTTCTTCCAGAAGAGTGGCACACAAGTTCTATTGAAGGAGTTAGGCGGCACGCAAGTGTGGCCATTTCCCTTAAGGACTGTCCACTCAGGCACACAAGTGTTGATGGGTTTGAACACTTAGGCCTTCCTCCCCCTTTTTAGATCTTTCGTTCTAGGTAAGAAATTACCTTACAAGTGTTTCAGAAGCTTTGAGAAGAGACTAGGGCACCGAGAGCTCAAATCTGAATTCTGGAAAAAATTCCTCTCTGAGTGGGGGGCCCATAGGGTCTATTTATAGGTTGGAGAAGACCCGGGAGGTTATCACTTAGGTCGCATAAGTCACTTGCGCGACCATTATGCGGTGCGCAGGTATACTTGCACGACCATGAGGGAACTTGCGTGACCTACAGGCAATGTTCTCCTTGTTCATCCTTTTGTCAATTTTTTGATGTTTCTTCAAAGGATGAATCAATTTGGACTAAGGTATTTCCCTTTTCCAATCTTTATACTCTGTGACGAAAAGGAGCATCAACAAGTTGATAGGGTCATGATGATTCTCAAAGATTGACCTCAGATCAGGCTATCACCTGCTATGAGTACGAGATTAGGATATAATGAAGATGGTTTTTTGATGTTGTTATAGTCACTATGAGTACTTGGTGATGTAGTTAGACATTATGAACAACCCACAAGTGTTTATGGGACTCATGAAATTAACCTTTCTACCTTCCATAGACCATTTTGTATTATTCTTTATTAACAAATCCCAGTGTACTCAGCGTCTGAGGAGGAGTATACGAGACACTTGAGGATGCTTCTAGATGTACTCTAAGAGAACCAGAATTACGGAAATATCTCTAAGTTCTAGTTTTTGATTTAGAAGTTCCAATTCATGGGAAATGTTATCTTAGTAGACAATGTAGCAGTGGACCCAACAAAGGTTGAGGCAGTGTTAGCATGTGAGCCACCCAAGAGTGTGATAGAGGTGTAGATCTTACTTGGGTTGGTAGGATACTATCAGATATTAAGACCTGATTTCTCTAGGATATCATCTCCCTTTATATATTTGACCCTAATGGGTAAGCCTTTCATGTGGATAGAGATGTTCTTTCATGCTTTCCAGGAGTTGAGGTAGGGATTGATGAGCGCTCCCATATTGAGATTACCAGAGGAGGGTGTCGAGTACATAGTTTTATATGATGCATCATGGATCAATATTGGTTGTGTTATGATGTAGAGGTAGGTGGTTATTTCCCATGGATAACATCAGTTGATACCACATGGGAATAACTACATGACCCTTGATCTTGAGCTTATAGCAATAGTCTTCAAACTGGAGATGTGGTGACACTAACATATGGGTGTGAGATATATCATCTATTCTGAATGTTAGAGTATCAAGTATATCTTATCTTAGAATTATCTTAACATTAAATAGAGGTGATAGATATAATTCCTCTTGAATTATGACTTTTTGATTGTCTATACTCCTAGTAAGGGAAACATGTTAGAATATTCACTCAGTAAGAGATCTTGTTCACAGTTACTGAGCGAGGAATTGGAGAAGTTGGACTCATTATAGTTATCCTTTGTGGATATGGATGGACCATATTACCTCTAGTTTATGGTCATTACCCCACTATTTTTATAATGAGTTAGGAAGGCACATCTTGGGGATACCAACAATGATACCATACATACTCAGATATCCACTAAATATGCTTTTGATATATTTTCTAAATGTGGGGAGTATTTCATCCTTTTTATAGGAAGCATGATGGTAATGAGGATGTTATAGGAGGCGATTTTGAGGGAGTTTCATACATATCCATTGGTGGTACATCCAAGTGTGGAAAATATGTACCAGGACCTCCCATGTCAATTTTGATGGCTACGTATAAATAAGTGAGTTGTAGAGTTAGTCTCTCAATGCCTCAATTATATGTAAGTGAAGTATGAGCACCAAGTTCAGATGAATTTAGCTTGAAACCTTAAGGTTCCAGAATAGAAGTGGGATGAGATATCCATGGACCTCATTATAGGGTTACCACATACGTCTAGAGGATATGATTTCATCTGGGTAATTATAGACTGACTCACTATATCAACCCACTTTCTCACTATTCGAGAGTAGAGTTCAATAGAGAAATTGGGATTCCTCTACATGTTGGAGATAGTTCATCTCCATGGAGGTCTCTCAATGATTGTTTTAGATTGTGATGCTCTCTTCACCTCATGATTACAAATAGGATTGCAAGAGGCCTTTGGACTTAGTTGCGGCTGAGCATAATGTTTCACCCCCAAACTGAAATCCAAACTAAGCAGACCATTTAGGTCTTGGAGGACATGCTATGGGTTTTCATATTAGACTTTTTCTATAGTAGGGAGGATCACACGTCCTTGCTTAAGTTTGTGTACAAGACTATATACCACTCCACCATAACTATTGAACCATTCTAGGCCTTGTATGAGTGACCCTTTAGGACACTTCTATACTAGAATGTCCTAAGAGAGTTATAACTTATGGTCCCATAGTTGGAATGAGTCATGAAAGAGAAGGTGAAAATCATCCAAGAGTGGATGAGGATTTCACAGATCTATCAGAATTCCTATGTAGAATAACGGTAAAGGAATTTAGAGTTCAAGTAGGGATACCATGTGTCCCTAAGGGAATCACCTTGATGTTGGTTATGGACATTTGGTCGGGGTGGAAATCTATCTATGAGATTCATTATCCCTTTCCAAATTCCATGTAGAGTTGGAGAGGTGGTTTACCACTTAACTCTATCACCGCCGTTAGATCAGGTACACAATGTCTTCCTCTTGTCGCAACTGACCAGGTACGTGCATGACCCATCTTATGTTATAGACTGGGGTTATCCAGACATAAATTATGAAGATACTTTGTCATAGTACCTAATAGAGATTGAGGATAGGGTGGAGAGGATCCTACATGGGTGATCTATTCCTTTGGTACATGTATGGTGGAAACTTTAGAATATTTAGGGGAGTACCTAGGAGCAGGATACCCAAATGCGTGATCATTAACCACACCTATTTGTGTAGTCATTTGTTTGGATTTCTAGAAAGTAAATTTCCAAGGTAGGGAAAATGTAATGACTCTTATTTTTTCATGTATTTCTTTATAATATTATGTGGATTATTTTCATATCTAGGCATTGAGACAATTTGTTATTTTGAGGTCCGATGAGCCCAGAGTTAATTTTTAAAATATTTTAAATATATTAAATATCATGTATATGTAGTTTTACTAAAAAAGTTAAATAACTATTAAATTAATCTTGGATTATAAATCTAAGTCTTCCATTGAGTTCAAAGCATGGGTTTTACCCTAGGAGAGACATAACATTGGAGTGCGTCAGACACTCAGGTTGGTCGTGGTCACAGGAAAATGCTTAAATAAATTATTTAGTTTAAAATAATTTATATAATTAAATTTCCATGACCTAGAGTGGTATATAAATACACTACTATGAAAAAATACTAAGGTTATCTGCATAACCTGGGAGATTTGTGAGTGAGCATTGGAGGATCATTCTTGGGTGAATGAAAAACATATCATGGATCGTCGATCATTGTGCAAAAAGATTTGAGGATCTCATCAATGACAATGATGTAGATTCGTTCTTCATCAGTGATCGATCCATCTCAAGGTAGTAAAAAAAATTTATGTGGATTTATCCCCATTTGATTATTTCTATGATGAATGTGAATCAATCAACTAATGAATTGATTCACAGATCGAGCATATTGTAGGTATGGGTTAAATTATCTGAGATTGGGGGATTTCTATTGCTAATTATATTATATCTCTTCATTCTTCATTCTAATCAAAACAAATTGAGTCCAACATGAACATTGGATTAGTTCCATTACTTATGTTTTTATTTTTTACATTTCTTCCCCCATTCTTTGTTCATTCATCGCTGATGTTTTCTTTGGAATATGGTTCAAAAAATACCCAGTAACCAATAATTGTGCATCCATTTCTTGGTGAAACAAATTTATACCACAAATCTAGGTTTATATTGATGAGGGGATTGATCTATGATGATGGATTGAGAATTTACAATCATGGTTTGGGTGTGCGACACCGAAGAGGCATGGAAAAGGGTAGCTACCGTGCACCAAATACAACCAAAATCTAGCCAATGATGGTGAAGTAGGTTTGGTAAACCCCATATCTATGATGAAAAACACATTACATAGTAGAATAAAAGGGATTGGAGGTTCATAGTAAGATCTGTGAAGAATCCCATAGGTTCTCTGAAAAACTAGACTACACGGTGTGTAGTCCTATGAACACAGACCGTGTAGTCATATATGTGTAGTGATAGGGTTTTGGAATATATATAAGTATCACACATAGTTTGACATGTGTCACACACTACATGACTGTTTTGCACGGAATCCGGGGATGACCTCCTGGACGGGAGATTCAAACGTTCCGATCGGTTTCTAGCGGGTTTGTTCGTAGAATCGGAAACATCCAATGATTCCACATCCGTTTGGACCTACTTTCCAAAGGTAGGTGCTCATTAACTTGTGGGCTAATGAGGCTTAGGAATTTGCATTGGTCGAGAGGATGGGAGGTCGGACTCATCACACCTTTTTGAGGGGAATTATTTTCTACTCCGGGACTCTCTTTATAGATTTAAGTTATGTTCGTGAATCCTTATTACATTACCAAGTATAAAATGAGCTTTCCTTTAGTTTTAACAATCAATGATAAAATATGCAAGAAATTTAGAGAATATTTTATATGTATTCGAGGTTCTTCATCAATAGAGAATCATCTATATCTGTTTAGAGATTCTTGGTCAATGGTATCCTTCAAAACATTTATATAAAAGTCTCTTGGTCATTATGATGACCAGGCTGGTTTTAAAGCCACTCAGTGGGGCACTTGAAGTTTATCGTCATTCAGAAGGACAGGGATTATTTCAAAGTTGGGATCGAACCCATAAATGGGTTACCTACGTATCCTTTGTTTTGGAAAAGGAATCAGAACCCATGTAGTTCGAGTAATGGAATATGATGTTTTATGATTGATGGCTCAAAGAAGAATGTCATAATTACTTTTACACTCGAAGCTCATGTGAGTCATGCTCGGTGTGAGAAACAAGAGGTATTGGTAAAAATTAGACAATTGTGCCATGAAAGATGCAATCATAAGAAATTGTTTGGGGCTTATATATGCATGACTGCCCAAAATAGATGAAGGTTTAGGATTTACTTTTAGGGAGAAAATCCAGGAATAGGGTCCATAAAGGTATATGTGCTTTATGGAGATTTGAATACTCTAATCTTGGGGCTTACTCCTAAGGAGGATGCCCAATTTATGTGGGGACTTATGATTGGGTTTTACTCCTGAAAAGGAAACCCAAATCAAAGGTAAATTATGACTGGTTAAGAGAATTTTAAGGGGGCTTGAGGTTTACTCCTAAAAAGGAAACCCAAGATTATGACTAGGAATTACTCCTAAAAAAGGAGGCCCAGGTTAGGACTGAGTCTTATTCCTAAAAAGGAGACCCAGGTTAGGGGACTTGGGGCTTACTCCTGAAAAGGAAGCCCAAGATTATGACTGAGTCTTATTCCTGAAAAGGAGACCCAGGTTAGGGATTAAGGTTCGGGGCTTACTCCTGAGGAGGATGCCCAAGATTATGACTGAGTCTTATTCCTGAAAAGGAGACCTAGGTTAGGGATTAAGGTTTGGGGCTTACTCCTGAGGAGGATGCCCAAGATTATGACTGAGTCTTATTCCTGAAAAGGAGACCCAGGTTAGGGATTAAGGTTTTGGGGCTTACTCCTGAGGAGGATGCCCAAGATTAGAGGACTTGATTGGGGCTTACTCCTGAGGAGGATGCCCAAGTTTGGGAACTTTAAGAATTTGGGGCTTACTCCTGAGGAAGATGCCCAGATTAAAGGATTTATAACTGGGGATTATTCCTGAAAAGGAGACCCAGGTTAGGATTCTCTCATCTTAAATGATGAGGTTGAATGAATGAACTCTCCATATTTAGTGACATAAGGATATTTAAATCACTAGACTTTGAGAGATATTCCACAGAATTCCTTTCAGATAAGGAAGTAAAATCAAGAAATCATGCCATAAATGGATTTGAAGAGTGTCTTGAAGACTGAATCTTGAAAAGGAAAGGTGAAATGGCTTAAGAGGGGTAAAAATGGGCAAGATGGGCACCCAAAAAGATAGGGGCGCGCAAGTCTTGCAAGGCGCACAAGTCTTCCGTGGGCGCGCAAGTATGGTCGCGCAGGTATACCTGCGCGACACATAGTGTACTTGCGCGATTTTCAACCAGCATTGAAATACTTGAGCGACTCTTTTTTAAACCCTTTAGAATTTTCTTGAGGTTCTTCCAGAAAAGGGACGCGCAAGTTATATCGAAGGAAATAAGTCGGCGCGCAAGTGTTTGATGAGTTTCAACACTTAGGCCTTCCTTCTTCTCTTTAAATCTTCCGTTCTAGGTAAGAAATTACCTTAGAAGTGTTCTGGAAGCTTTGAGAAGAGACTTGGGCGTCGGGAGCTTCAATCCGAGTTTCTGGAAAAAGATCCTCTTCGAATGGGGGGCCCACAGGGTCTATTTATAGGCAAAAGAAGACCCCAGGTGGTTACCGGGCGGTTACCACTTAGGTCGTGCAAGTCACTTGCACGACCATAAGGCGTCGCACAAGTTGACTTGCACGACCACTAGGTAGCGCGCAAGTACTTGCACGACCACTAGACGGCGCGCAAGTGTACTTGCGCGACCATGAGGGAACTTGCGCGGCCTATGGGCAATGTTCTCCTTGTTCATCCCTTTGTCGATTTTTGATGTTTTGTTCAAAGGTTGAATCACTTTGAGCTTAGATATTCCCTTTTCTGATCTTTAGATTTCTTTGACGAAAGGAGCGTCAACAAAAGTCCCCCCTCAGAGTTGGATCCGGAGAGAAATGAGGATTTGACTCTGAGGAAATTGAATCCATCCAAAGGAAAAGGGGGCGCGCAAGACTTTAGGGCACAGAGGGAAATGCGCAAGTGTGCTGGAACTTGACTTTTATTCAGAGTTCCTTTTTATTTTGTGGGCAGTTTAAAGTCATGCATGTCGGACATAAAGGGGCTAATGTTTAAGGTCGAAATAGCTTTGACCAAAATGGATTAGAATTGATTCAATTCCTTGACAATTTATCTGAAAACATATTACCATACTCGAGTATGAGGGAAAAAATGTAAACTATGGCTTAAGAATATTTGAATCTGAGGAATGATATGAAAAAGAGCTAAAATGCATTAGAATAAGTAGTTTCCAAGAATGATGTTACTATTATTTAACAAAACCCGTTAGGGGGTTGAAATATGCAGGGCCACCTATGGGCATTGGCTGCATGGTCAAATAAATTGCATCTTTCGGCTGACGAGTCTGTTATGTGGACTGTTTATGCAAGGCCACCTATGGGCACGTGCTGCATAGTTAGGCGAAAGAACTCTTATAAATTTACTTTCCTAGTGCTAAAATCCAGTGAAAGTTTATGGAGATTCAAATTTTCTAAAGTATAGAGTTTGTTGTATGGAAAGAGGTACTTGAATATGGAGAAGATATTTCCGAACAAGAATATCGAAGAACTGGATGAATATCACTCCTACGAAGGTCTGACCCAAACGTAGGGAAGAAGAATAAACCATAGACTTGAATACTTTCAGATCATGAAAAAGGATATGGGACAAATATGTTAAGGATGGCTATTTTTTGCGGATCCCTACATACTGTAGTTTAGGACAAATAAGGACAAAAGAGGCATTCTTCCCAAGAATGAAGTTACTATTATTTAACAAAACCCGTTAGGGGGTTGAAATATGCAGGGCCACCTAAGGGCATTGGCTGCATGGTCAAATAAATAGCATCTTTCGGCTGACAAGTCTGTTATGTGGACTGTTTATGCAAGGCCACCTATGGGCACATGCTGCATAGTCAGGAAAAAGATTTCTCAGAAGTTTGACATTTTTGTGACTAGAAGTCATGAAAAGGGTTATGAAGATCTGAAAATATTTAAGGTTAGGATTATAACACATAAATATGGGTATTGTCCAATGTATATAGAGATACATAGGTCAATGAAAACCATGATCATGTTGTGGCCGGGTCCTGAATTGAAACTTGGACTTCGCTACGTATCTCATAAGAATGAGAATCAAGCCATACGTAGTTCTTGAAATGCAGTTTAACGTCGTACAGGACGAAAGTATGAGTGATCTTAGTTTAGGGTCATAGAATTTGGACCATAATAATGAATACACAGTGTGTGTTTTCATAAGGACTTTTTAGCCAAGGGACTGAAAGTGAAATTTGGGGTTAGGCCCAAAAGACTTGGGACTGGATTCGAGGGATACTCGAATGTTCCTACGTATCCCATAAGGATGGGAATCAAGTCCACGTAGTTCTAGAATTACCCTTTGTACAAATTTGGTTCGTACATGTGAAGGGTGAAAGGGGACTTTAGTGCAATGATGATTTAACCTAAGATAAAAAGTTCAGGCATTACCATGTATGCACGTAGTCTTTTGAAAATGAAACATGATTTAAAAAAATCAATGTTAATAATGGTTCCTGAGGAAATCAAAGAATATTGTAGTTTATTGTCGTACCAGACAAAAGTGTTGTATAGTTTAACGTCATATAACAAGGACGAAAGTGAATCAATGTAAAGATATTGATTCCAGGGGTGGTTTCACGAATCAACATCATATGAGATGGTGGTGAACCGATGTGAAGAGATTGTTTTTGGGCTTGAACCCTGGGTGGTTGCCTACATACCCAGCCTGGAGGGCAAGGATCAAAGTCTGTGTAGTTCAATTAAATAATGAATTAATGATCAAGTTGTTCTTGGGGACAATGATCTAATAAAAAATGTTGTTGGGACTTACACATGGTTAGTGGCCCAAAGGGAGTATTATGGTTGATATTCGCTCTAAGCTCACGTGAGTCATACTCGGTGTGAGAAACAAGAGGTAATAACAACCTTAACGATGCACAGTTTAATGTCATGTAGGACATAAAAAAGGGACTATGCAGTTTTAAAGTCTTACAGTTAGGACTATTGGTGCTGCACAATTTAGTGTCATGTAGCAGGGACAAAATAACAGTTTAATGTCATGTAGGATATATCAAGGACTTTCTGTACAGTTTAGCGTCATGTAGTTAGGACGATGGGGACAATACAGTTTAACGTCATATTGGACGAAAGGGGGATTGTGCAGTTTAATGTCATGCAGTAAGGACAAAAGAGTGTACCATTTTAACGTCATGTCGAACGAAAGTGCGAATAGTTTAAGGTCATATGCATGGACCGTGAATGGTGCAGTTTAATGTCATACTGGACCTTTGATGATTATATAGTTTAATGTCTTTCCAGACGTGAGGGACTTTTATACAGTTTAGCGTCATGTAGTTAGGACGTCATAGTTTAATGTCTGGCTGGACATAAATAGTTTATGGTCATATACATGGACCAGGGATGATGCAGTTTAAGGTCATGCTGGACGGTTTAGGGAAATTTTTCACAGTTTAATGTCGTGTGGGATGAAGTTGCAGTTTAAAGTCATACTGGACCATTGCTGTATAGTTTAATGTCATATAGCAAGGACGAACTGGTACTGTACAGTTTAAAGTCATATAGCTCGGACTAAGGTGAACCAATATGAGGATATCAGTTCTGTGGACTTTTTTACAGTTTAACGTCATGCTGGACGTTGGAAGTGCCACACAGTTTAATGTCATGTTGCTAGGACAAAATATAGTTTAATGTCATCTCGGACATAATAGTAACCAATGTGACAGTGTAACGTCATGTTGGACGATAAGGGAACTGACACAGTTTAATGTCATGCTGGACGATGAAAGTGCCACACAGTTTAATATCATGTTTCTAGGACAAAATATAGTTTAATTTCATCTCGGACATAATATAGTTTAATGTCATCTCGGACAAAATATAGTTTAATGTCATCTCGGACATAATATAGTTTAATGTCATCTCGGACAAAATATAGTTTAATGTCATCTCGGACAAAATATAGGAACTTCTGTACAGTTTAATGTCATGTAGATAGGACATAATACAGTTTATTGTCATGTAGGACAAAATATGAACTTTTGTATAGTTTAACGTCATGTAGATAGGACATAATACAGATTAGTGTCATGTAGGACATAATACAGTTTAGTGTCATGTAGGACATAATACAGTTTAGTGTCATGTAGGACATAATACAGTTTAGTGTCATGTAGGACATACTATCATGAACCAATGTGATTGTTTTGGATCTGGGAACAATATTTTGTGTTTATACAAAATACTTCTTTAGAAATCTGGCATTAGTTGGAGTCGTGATGAGTTCTCCATCCATTGAGATTAAACAGAACCAAAGATTAACTCTTCGTCTAATAAAGACTTTGCCTGATTAGCCTGTTTAGGCTGTGCCGTTTTATGGGGCGGTGCCCGTTGCTTTGAAGTAGATGGCATGAAATCTGCCAGAGTCAAAGACAATTTAGGCTTTGATACATACTCATCTTCTTCTGATTCCTCTTTCTTCTTTGAATTGCGCTGCCCTTTTGAGGATTTGTCTTTTGATGGAGGCTTTACTGCAGCTTTTGTAGGAGACACAATTGTCTTCTTCAATTGTGTTCGCAAAATGGAATGGGTCCGATTGATTGTCTTTCTGACCATCCAATCATCATATTTTTTCGCAGTTTTGCTTTTGATTTCCTGCCACTCGCCTCCTTCCTCTGGATCTGTAGTGGTAATATACGCTACATGAGCTGAAGAACCCTTCAATTTGACTTGTCCCAAGTCGACCATCTTTTTCAGGAGGTCTTTAAAGACAAAACACTTCTGGATGGGATGCCCCAACATTTGATGAAAGAGATAATAATTGGGACGGTCTTCATCTCCTTCCTTGTTTGGCCTCTTGGGCACTGGTAATTGAACCAAATTATTTTCCAGAGCTGAAATGAAGTAACCAGGAACTTGATCATTTCGGAAAGAGTATGTTTTACTCTTCATATCCTCAAAGTGTTTTCATCGTTGATCTCTTTGATCATTTGGAAGAAACAACCTTTGTTGTTGGCGTTCAGGAGGTGGAGTCCTTCGAGAAGATGAAGGTTTTGAAGTAGATGTTGGTACAAGTGCTTGTTTAAGCATAACTGTAGCAGTTTCTGCTTTACCCATTCTTCTTCCTAGAGCTGATGGAATTACATAAGATTTAACCTTAGCCTGTATAAGGGAATCTTCAATCTGCTGAGCGATTGAAGTAAGGTCTCGAAACTCTCCTGTGTATTTCATAGGGATCAATGGCGTGCATAATTCGTCACGCAGATTTGCCACACAGATTGGCAACAATTCCTCCTGAGGGAGTTCTAAACTCATGGAATACGTTAATCCCTTCCAACGAGCAATGAAATCAGAGACTCTTTAATTTTCCCTTTGCTTGCAGTTTGTAAGATCGAAAAATGTCGTTTTTGGCAAAGTTGAGCTAAACTGAAGAAGGAATTTTTGACAAAGATCCTCCCATCCGATGACTGACCGGGATTGCAAGCTTGTATACCAGACAAAAGCTGGTCCTTGCAAGGTTCGCACGAAGCATTTGAGTTTCACTGCTTCTTGCTGCTCTGGAGTTCCCATCATAGGATCACAACAAGACACGTAATGCATCAAATGTTGTTCAGGGTCTCCTGATCCATTGAAAGTAGGGAAAACAGGGTTTCCAAAACTGGATGAAGGAGAAATTGAATCTACCCATTCAGGGTAAACTTTCTTTTCAGGTTGGACTTGCGCCCGTTTCCCTTCCATAGTTTCTAACTGAGCTGTTAATGACTCAATAGTAGTTATTAACTTTTGATAAACGTCAGGTTGAACTTGGTTTTGGGTAGGTGCAATGAATGGAGTTTGGACAGACGTGGTGGTTGGTGATGCAACTGATGGTAGTGCTGCCAACCGTTGTTGTGTTTGACCCGTAGGATTAGACCTCTGTGGGTGTACTGATAAAGGAGGATATTCTTGATCCATCTCAGTAGTTACAACAAATTCCTTCGGCTGTCGGACTTCAGCATTCTTAAGAAGAAGACTACTCTGAAGTAGTTCTGCATTCAACCTTCTTAATTCTTTCATTTCTTCCTCCTGTTGTGCAAACCTTTGCTCTAATGAGAGCGATTGACCTCCTTCAGAGGAAGGGTTAGAAGTAACCTGATTCTTTCCTTTCCCCTTATTGGATCCTTTTCGGAGAGGGGGAAGTGGGTTACTTGAAAGAATACCCAGATTTTGGGTAAGCCTTTGATTACGTGTGTGCACACCTTCTTCATTTAGGTCTGTGTGCACAACTTCTTGAGCAGGAACCTCTTCGTCTGATCCCTCTGATTGAGCCTCATCTGGTGAATCAGCAGCAACGACATTGATGACATTAATGGATTCATATTGCATGGAATCCTTTCTATCAGCATTTCTGTGATATTGTCTTCTTCTATGTCCATGATGAGACATGGCATTCCGTTGATTTGATACCTTAGGAACTTCTTGGAGAACCGTCACTTGGAGAGAATCTCCTGATAGCTTGGCTCTTCGTTCCTCTTGAGGCTTATTCCCTAATCGAGAGAATACTGACCTTCTCTGAGGGAGGGATTGAAGATTTGAAAAAGTCCCCAGTCCGGTGGACTGGGGATGTTCCTGCTGCTTCCGCTCAACTCCTCGAATCCCATTTGTTGACTCTGAGGGTTGGGTTAGAGAAGTCCCCAGTCTAGCAAGCTGGGGTGTCTCTTGACATGCTATGTATGAGATCTTCTTAAAATCTCTCTTGATCTTGCGAATCTTAGTTCGGAAATTAGCTGGATGCATTAACCTGTATCCACTTTTATCACCTGGTTCAACAGACCGTTGGATGATTTCTGAAACTTCTGTCATTTGATGACGTGTTTGCTCCAGACGAGAGGCTTGTGCAATATTCTCACCTGCTTGATGTAGGAGAAATTCAACAACTTCTTCTCTATATACTTGATTCTGAGAGGAACTAGTTGAAGCCTGTTCTTGAGCAAGCTTTTGATTATGAACAAAGCCCATTGACTGTGGCCGTCCATGGTCAATAACATTACATGAGACCATTTTCGGCGGGCTTTGCTGACTGGAAAGCACTGTGAAATGTAGTGCTCCGTGAACACCCCATCCTCTGATATGAACATCAGATGGAGCATTGGCAATTAACTGACGCAATTTTCTTAGTGCGCCAAGGCATGAACGTTGAAGGGTTCTGTGTTGCTTTTCAGCCTTCGGATACCGAGAGAATGATAGAGATGCCAAATCAATCTGGCTTTGTAACCCTTCTATTATCTTAAGATGATTTTCATATTCATCGTAAGATAATACCTTATTCTTTAATTGACAAAGAGTTTTCCATATGTTGAGACGAATATCATGGATTCCATCATTCGTCAACATCTTTGGAATGTCGTACTGGGAGTCAGCCAAAGGCCAAAATATGACTGGTACTTCACCTTTTGCTAGTTTTTTCCTCATGTTCAGCATTTCCTCTTTATCATTAAATGAAGATTCTTCTACCTGTTTGGACTAGAGTTGGTGTTTCCTTGTTGCTTCATCGGATTCAACAAGATTGGTAGAGAGATCACTATTCATGCTGGATGATGAATGACCCAGGGATGGTTCGGAGAATAACCCGAACCCCAGGCTATCTTCTGATGGAGAAAGAGTTTCACCTGCCGATAGTAAAGCATCAGACATGACTGGTTTTACGTTTGCAAGTGCCTCGATATAGGTGGGCTTTCTCGTCACTACATTACCTTCCGAAGAATTTTTGAGACAATGTGAATCACTACTACGGAGAGGAATTTTGCAGCGAAGTTCATCATCATGAGGAGGACCGTCATGATGGGTTACAGCAAAAGATGAAATCTCTTGCTCCTTGGTCTTCTGACCACACAGAGGGTTCCTGTGGCTCTCATCTGAAGAAGAAACTTCAAGATTGACCGAACTTTCATGAAGCAAGCCTTCATGAGGAAGTGTCTGTTGAAGACCTTCAGAATTAATGTTCCCGTTATTGGGAACTGAGGGAGTATAATCTTGAATTCCGATAGATAAATGTCTGAGGGCTTCAAGAACTCCAGCATCGAGCAAGGCTTGGTTACAGATTGGCCTTTGATCTCCTGACTGTGCTGGGCGGATCTTTTTCTTAGATGCCTTCTTACTCACTTTAGAAACCACTTGATGACGAAAGTGATTGCTCTGAGCAGGTGTATGTGACTGATCATGAAATATGGTCAGGTTAGGCTGACGATATCCACTCAAATCAGGTGTATGTTCCTGACTTGGTTGTCCGTATGATATGGGGGAGTATGCCCCATAACCCACTTGGACTGGAACAAATGTGTGTGTCTGTTCCGGAGTGAATCGTTGATGTGTCACTCCATTGCTAGGGATAGATTTATGTGTCTGTCCCTGTGATGATGCTGAAGCTGTTATGATATCCTGGCAAGCATCCAGAATATGAGCAGGAATTTGCTTCTGCTCTTTCACCATTGACAAAATATGTTTGGTGACTTCAGCCGCCGGAATGGGGATATACATCCATTCTGGGCTTGGAGTAGGTGTATGTGCCTGCTCTTGTCCTCCTTTTCCTGTCAGTGATTCCTGACAGTACTCAAGTGTGGAGGCAGAGAGTTGAGTCTGCCTCCTGTTTGTCGTCGGGGCTTTCCGACTGACTTCTCCGTGCGCTACCAAGCGAGACTGTTGGTAGGATTGATTAGTATTAGCAGGTGTATGTGCCTGCTGATTACACTTCGCCAAACGCAGTTGACGAGATCCATCATATGTAGTCAGACGAGCCTGCTGACTAACTGGTGATGTATAAGCAGGTGCATGTTCCTGCCTAAAGTACTCCGCCGGAATTGCCTGGAGGGATCGGCTTGATGCTGCCAGACGAGTCTGCTGGACAGTGGAATTAAAACGGGCAGGTGATTGTGCCTGCTCGTTATTTGCCACCAAGTTAGGTTGGTGGACTTCTCCGGAGATGGTAGGGATGACAACCTGCCTATTGTTAACCGGATTCCGTCTCTGGCGGTTCATCTTGCCTGCTCGGGTTCGAGGAACCTGAGCTGAATGCCTGGAGTCGGTACCCTCATCATGTTGAGGGTGCACTACTGCACGAGTCTGGCAGTGATTGTTGATGGGAGCCCTCGGGAAGGACTCCTGTCTTTTTGAATTAAGGTCCTGCGGGACCTGCTCATTCACTTCCTCAGAGTAAGGGAGTGAATGGAAATTGCGTTCCGGGGATAACGACCCGAAACGGTTGGAGACGGTAGTCAGCACCGCCTTTTTCTTGATTGCTGGCCGCCGTTGTCTGGACGACCAGGTAGAGTTGTTAACTTGGAGGGCTTGACGAGCGGCCTCCAGAGTTGGTATAGTACCGTTGCGACGGTACTCCTTAACCAGTGCATTAGAAACCCAGCGTTGAAGATGATGAGTTGGTGATGTCATCCTCAGAGCGGATGACGTTCCAACAGGAGTAGCAGCATTGGTTTTCACAGCATCAGACCTCACAGTAGAGGTGTTCATAGCAGCAGTATTCACAGGGTTGAATTTAAGGAAAGCCATTTTGCAGAAGATCTTGAGAAAAGAGTGCCTGTTCCATGTAACAGACATAATCAAGACGAATCCGGCCACTGCATCTTTTGGATGAGCATATGTCAATGATTGCTTTGTTGGCCCAAGGGGCCTAAAAAATAAGAAGAACATCACTTTAACTTGGTTAAGGATTCACGTCGGGTTCACCATTTTTGTTTCGCACGGAATCCGGGGATGACCTCCTGGACGGGAGATTCAAACGTTCCGATCGGTTTCTAGCGGGTTTTTTTGTAGAACCGGAAACATCCAATGATTCCACATCCATTTGGACCTACTTTCCAAAGGTATGTGCTCATTAACTTGTGGGCTAATGAGGCTTAGGAATTTGCATTGGTCGAGAGGATGGGAGGTTGGACTCATCACACCTTTTTGAGGGGAATTATTGTCTACTCCGGGACTCTCTTTATAGATTTAAGTTATGTTCGTGAATCCTTATTACATTACCAAGTATAAAATGAAATTTCCTTTAGTTTTAACAATCAATGATAAAATATGCAAGAAATTTAGAGAATCTTTTATATGTATTCGAGGTTCTTCATCAATAGAGAATCATCTATATCTGTTTAGAGATTCTTGGTCAATGGTATCCTTCAAAACATTTATATAAAATTCTCTTGGTCATTATGATGACCAGGCTGGTTTTAAAGCCACTCAGTGGGGCACTTGAAGTTTATCGTCATTCAGAAGGACATGGATTATTTCAAAGTTGGGATCGAACCCATAAATGGGCTACCTACGTATCCTTTGTTTTGGAAAAGGAATCAGAACCCACATAGTTCGAGTAATGGAGTATGATGTTTTATGATTGATGGCTCAAAGAAGAATGTCATAATTACTTTTACACTCTAAGCTCACGTGAGTCATGCTCGGTGTGAGAAACAAGAGGTATTGGTAAAAATTAGACAATTGTTCCATGAAAGATGCAATCATAAGAAATTGTTTGGGGCTTATATATGTATGACTGCCCAAAATAGATGAAGGTTTAGGATTTACTTTTAGGGAGAAAATCCAGGAACAGGGTCCATAAAGGTATATGTGCTTTATGGAGATTTGAATACTCTAATCTTGGGGCTTACTCCTAAGGAGGATGCCCAAGTTAGGAGGGGACTTATAATTGGGTTTTACTCCTGAAAAGGAAACCCAAATCAAAGGTAGATTATGACCGGTTAAGAGAATTTTAAGGGGGCTTGAGGTTTACTCCTAAAAAGGAAACCCAAGATTATGACTGGGACTTACTCCTAAAAAAGGAGGCCTAGGTTAGGACTGAGTCTTATTCCTAAAAAGGAGACCCAGGTTAGGGGACTTGGGGATTACTCCTGAAAAGGAAGCCCAAGATTATGACTGAGTCTTATTCCTGAAAAGGAGACCCAGGTTAGGGATTAAGGTTCGGGGCTTACTCCTGAGGAGGATGCCCAATATTATGACTGAGTCTTATTCCTGAAAAGGAGACCCAGGTTAGGGATTAAGGTTTGGGGCTTACTCCTGAGGAGGATTCCCAAGATTATGACTGAGTCTTATTCCTGAAAAGGAGACCCAGGTTAGGGATTAAGGTTTTGGGGCTTACTCCTGAGGAGGATTCCCAATATTAGAGGACTTGATTGGGTCTTACTCCTGAGGAGGATGCCCAAGTTTGGGAACTTTAAGAATTTGGGGCTTACTTCTGAGGAAGATGCCCAGATTAAAGGATTTATAACTGGGGATTATTCCTGAAAAGGAGACCCAGGTTAGGATTCTATCATCTTAAAGGATGAGGTTGAATGAATGAACTCTCCATATTTAGTGACATAAGGATATTTAAATCACTAGAATTTGAGAGATATTCCACAGAATTCCTTTCAGATAAGGAAGTCAAATCAAGAAATCATGCCATAAATGGATTTTAAGAGTGTCTTGAAGACTGAATCTTGAAAAGGAAAGATGAAATTGCTTAAGAGGGGTAAAAATGGGAAAGATGGGCACCCAAAAAGATAGGGGCGTGCAAGTCTTTCAAGGCGCGCAAGTCTTCCGTGGGCGCGCAAGTATGGTCGCGCAGGTATACCTGCGCGACACATAGTGTACTTGCACGATTTTCAACCAGCATTGAAATACTTGAGCGACTCTTTTTTAAACCCTTTAGAATTTTCTTGAGGTTCTTCCAGAAAAGGGACGCGCAAGTTATATCGAAGGAAATAAGTCGGCGCACAAGTGTTTGATGAGTTTCAACACTTAGGCCTTCCTTCTTCTCTTTAAATCTTCCGTTCTAGGTAAGAAATTACCTTAGAAGTGTTCCGGAAGCTTTGAGAAGAGACTTGGGCGTCGGTAGATTCAATCCGAGTTTCTGGAAAAAGACCCTCTTCGAATGGGGGGCCCACAGGGTCTATTTATAGGCAAAAGAAGACCCCAGGCGGTTACCGGGCGGTTACCACTTAGGTCGCGCAAGCCACTTGCACGACCATAAGGTGTCGCGCAAGTAGACTTGCATGACCACTAGGTAGCGCGCAAGTACTTGCACGACCACTAGACGGCGCACAAGTGTACTTGCGTGACCATGAGGGAACTTGCACGGCCTATGGGCAATGTTATCCTTGTTCATCCCTTTGTCGATTTTTGATGTTTTCTTCAAAGGTTGAATCACTTTGAGCTCAGATATTCCCTTTTCTGATCTTTAGATTCTGTGACGAAAGGAGCGTCAACAATGACCATTACTGATTAGCTATGCATGTATTTGGTGTACACACCTAGGAGGACAGGTGTCGTTTCATGCCATGTACATCCTGGAAGGTGGATCGGTATGTACAATGGGTACATGGCTAGGAGATTATGTGGACCCGCATGACATGTGTGGTGGGCCACACACCATGTACTCAGACATAGATACATGAATGGACCTTGAAACATGGGTAGAACTTGGTGTTGAAGGAACATTCTGTGTACTCATAGTACATGCCGTGTACCCTCTCAAAGAAGGCATGGAGCCCTTGTCCTATTCATCTTAGATAAGTTTGTCTAAGGTACGTTCCCTTCATCATTTCACTAAGGGTTTAGTATAGAGTAACATCTTATAAATAAGAATGTAATCCCCTCCTAGGAACTTAATCCTTGGATGGAGTTGTTGGAATCCCTTCGTGAGGCCCAAGGTGAGATCCTCTATCATCATTATTTACCCTAGGTGGGGTTCTCAGTATCGTCACGACCAAAACTACATAGGCGTCAATCCCATACTTAGAGAATTAATCCAGATTGGGTTGTTTCTATACCCCATACCCTTGGGTGTGATCCCCATCTATGTATTGAACTATTAAAATTTATAGTCACTAATGGAAAAATTGCCTATACCAACGGTTTGGAATCGTTGGTATAGGTCCCCAAACTGTTGGTATAGCCTATACCAACGGTTTGGGGATCCGTTGGGTGATTTGGTGTGGGAAAAGACCTATCCCAATGGTTTTGAAACTGTTAGTATAGGTCTTTCCCAACGATTTTCCAAACCATTGGGATAGGTCTTTCCCAACTTTTTGAGGAAACCATTGGGATAGGTAAATATATTAAAACTAGTTCCATCAGAGGTTTGAACCCACAACCTCCACGTTATATATCAATGACTTTACCACTATCCTAGAGTATCCTTTGTGAATATATTTGGATATATATATATATATATATTTATATGTAATTTATATATTGATTTATTTGAAAATATTAGACAAATGTACTCATAAAAAATAAGGGTACCTATCCCAACGGTTCTCAAAACCGTTGGGAAAAGTGGCCTCAAAGTGGACTTTTCCCAATGGTTTGGCCAAACCGTTGGGAAAGGGGACCTATACCAATGGTTTTTACAAACCGTTGGTATAGAAACGTTGGGAAAGGTCAGATTTCCAGTAGTGAGTGTGTACTTCTTATGGAGAGACCAGATGAGCATGACACCTTGGATGGCCACCATCAGTGTTTTCTGACTTGTGGGGTGTGTTCTCACAGACGAGTGTTATATGAAACCTTCATATAGGAATCCTAGGCTGGTTTTACATTTGTGATTTTAACTTGAGACTATGTGTTTACTATGAGTATATCTGGATATTCTAGTAATGTATACTATTGAAATATCACTGTGAAAAGATCAATAATATTCTTTATGCAATATACTTATTGATTTCAGGGTGTCATATTGGGTATTGTTATACTCACCCCTTCATAGGGTTTTCTCGCATGTGTCATATCTTATGGAGATGACTGACCTTTTGAAATATTCATGGAGGGATCAGTACCAGTAAGAGATTAGTGATCTAGACAGACCAAGGTGTGTTTTGGTGGTTTCATTCACAGTAGTTCTATCCCACTTTACATGTTAGAATTTTTTTTCTATTTATTTTGGTGGGATTTCATTGATCCCTTGATTTCTAGTACTTTTCTATCATACTTTGATGGTGGGATATTAGATATATGCATGCATGGTTAATAATTTTTTTACATTTTATAATTTTATAGGCTTGGAGATGTGTGCATGTGTACAAGTACATTAGGATAAGGCCTCCCATGTGTGTGATTTTCCTCCTTGGTGCCGGTCTCTAACCCCTAGTCTATTGGAGGCAGGATTGGGGTATTTTTGGTTCAATCCCCATTAATTCAGGCCGTGACATGGGACATGGAGTTGTGGTTACCATTACCGTGATTTAGAAACCCATAAAGAATAAGCATAATTATATTAATCTAATATGAACTATTTTATATCTCCCAATTCATTGTATTCCTCACTGAAACCTTCACCACTGGTAATCATTATGCAAGATGAATTTGTGGGCCAACAATCACTATTCGAGACATGTCCAATGGATCAATCCATTTTGAACTCCCATGATCAATCCATGTCCTCCTATTATTATTCTAATATGTGATAAACATGAAAGAGAAAAAACCTTCCATGAATATGAAAATCAGCTGAATGAGGAGAAAAAATATTCTGTGAGGTGCATCAGAAAAATTAACGAAAAATAATTGACTGTATGAGAAGAAAATATTCCATGAGTTACTTATGATTTCATGTGATACTACACAAAAATTATATGCAATCATTTACCATTCATGAATATTCTATGAGGAATGATATTCTGTGATAATGAACACAAATCTTTAGTGTGGATGAGCTTCCATGAGTATTTTTTGATTATATAAATTGAGCACATAACTTCTATGGGAAGAAGGAAATTGACCATGAAGATTTTGACTTACCAAAATAAGGCTATAAGCAACCCAAAATGAAAGAAAGGTAGTGGAGGAGATGATATTTAAGGATTATGGAGAAGTTACATAGTCAAATCAAAATATCAATGCATGCATTCATGTGAATCGATTGCGAAGAAGAAATCCATGTGATATAGTTTCATGAAGAATTCAATGTGCTCATGTGTTCATTTTTCATGTGAATTATAAGAGGGGTTTCCATGTAAACCTTGATATGTGAAGTTATGAGAATAATAGGAATACATATATGATATTTATGCATGTGCCTATCATGTATGATACCGTACATGCATTAATTTTGAGGAGTGTTATCCATGTCCAAGCATATTCATGAAAATCTATACATACTACATGATGGTAATAAAGGATATAGATATTGTGGTTATTTGAAAACCATAAAAGGAATGATTTAAGATGATATTAAATGAGGAATAATTCTAGGATATTAAACATGAATTAATTTATAGAATTAATGTGGACATAATTTTGATTCAGTGACTCAATTAATAATGAGGAAAAATGTTTGCTGCCAAGAATGATAATTAATGTAAATTAATATACATGATATTATTATGTATATATTTGTGTAGGTATAATGATGTTTTTTTGGCGGGTGAATACTTCGATGCTGATACTATTCCAAAAAACTCTAAACAACCAAATAAGTGAGAGTATGATACAATATAGTATTGAATAAAGAGATTGAGTCAAATCTAGGATTACCTAAAGGATATTTACCTGAGTATTCGAAGCGTAGGATAATCCAGATCACACAAGATCTGAAATAAGTTTCAAGCCCAATAGATATGTTTGAGCAGTTGCTGAAGATCTTGAAGGTATACATGAGAAATCATGATCCTACAAGATCATGGAGGAGGATCATCTGATGAAGGAGATATTTATTCTATTGGATCAATAAGATGAGTTAAAGAGTTAGAATGGGGTGTATAACTATTAAAGGATAAGAGAAGGTGGTTAGGGTATCCAAACAACCATGGTAGAATTGTTGGTGTGCTAGGGTGTAGAACTAGAAAAAATTTGAGGATCAACTAATAGGGAGTATAACCAGTTACTACCAAATACATGTGATTTTTGGATATAACCAATTCCTCCCTCATGGACTCAGGAGGCCACTATAATAAATGATAAAATTATATTAGAGAATCCATATTGGGGGTATAACCAACATGACATAGAAAATAATTTCTAGCTAAACCATGTAAATATTGCAAGTTGTACTCTTGTGAATTTTATTGCACAAAAAGGTGTAGTTGAGAGAAATCATTGTGTGAATTGAGAGACTTAACAATTTTAAGAGGTTAAATTAAGAGAATTTATAAAAAAGAGTGTACTACTAATTTACCCCCACTCAGTAGTTATTAACTAATCCTTGGGCTCTAAAATAACTTTACCTACTGAATCCAGAACTAATATTTCAATACTATTCCATGCAGGTGATGAAATGATAATGTATATAAGAAAAGAGTTATATTCTCTCTATAATCCTCATAAGATCAATAATTTATCATAATATAATCAAAAACATAATCACAAAGGAATTTATATAGGGATGACATACATTCTTTATCTCATCCATGAACACCGCTAGTGAATTCATCACTCTAAAATACATTACCAGAACTTTTTAATGTTTATATAATGTTTATAAATCTATCTTAGGAACATCATTTTAATTCACCCTTAGCTGATGATATCCATATCGAAAATCAATCTTAGAAAACCATCGATCTCCTCTTAACTAAAATAAATAAATCATTAATCTAAGGTAAAATATATTGGTTCTTAATGGTTACCTGGTTCAACCTATAGTAATCAATACACAACCACAAAATCCCATCATCTTTCTTAAAAAAAAATAGATCAACCCAATGTGATACACTTTATCAAATGAATCCCCTAGACTTAATATCATCTACTTGAGACTTTAACTCTTGAATCTTAGTTGGTTCTATATGATAGGGTGGAATAGAAATAGGATTGGTACCCATCACCAATACAATCACAAAATGCACCTATCTATCTATAGTAAACCCCATGAAATCCTTAGGAAACACATCCTGATACAGATCAACCATAGGTGCAAAAATATAACCAACAACACTCTTAGCCAACCCAAGATACATCCCCTCCACCTGATATGTGATCTTCCTAAGCTACCCCAAATCAGGACCTTCCCTACTAGAATGATAATCCCACTCCCCTAAGAAGATAAATGACTCATCACTTGAAGTATAAAACATCATGTATCATTGATAATAATCAATCTATTCCAGAAGATATTACAACTAATTCATCATGTTAATCACATAAAAACCTATCATCTCAATAACAAAGAAATCCCAAAGATGATCAAAACCATATAAATAAATAGAATAAGACAAGAAAATCTTGATAAGATCCACCACATATCAAATAGTGTATCCATATATAAAGAACTAAAATCATCTCAATATCTAACTCCAAGTTAAAATTAGAGAAATAGACATAAAATAATGTAATGTATTAGAATCAAATAACACACTATCTAGGGTATAGGTAACCAAAATCATACCTCTCACCATTTAAGAACCCTTATTGAGATCCACCAGTGCTGTATTAACTACAAACAACTTACTAGAACTAGAACCACTATTCTTCCCTTGGGCTGCCTGATTCCCCTTCACTACATCACCCCATTGAGCCTGCCACCAAGAGCCTATACTACCACCTCATCCCAAACTCTAAGACAAAATATATCTCACACTCTACTATGAAGAACTAGACGATTCCCATGATTCCAAATTAACAGATTAATGATGACCTCCACTCCCTTGAGAAACCTATATATAGAACTTCCAAAGTTGTCCCATCTTGTCACATGAGTTTTCACAAACCAACTTGGATACCCTGGTACACTGATACCTGAACTAAATTTGATAAAGTATGAAGGGTGTTATCAATCACCTTGGGTTTGTGAATATCACCTATAATTATCAAAAATAAATATATAATAATTTTTCCATAAAAAAATAGAATAACATAAAAGATACAAGTAGGTATAATCAACACTCCTCAAGGAGAAAGTACTAGATGTTGGGTACCGGGACTGCGCAGCGGAAGCCGGTGGGCCGGAAATTTAAAATTTTCTACTTCAACGGAGTGACATAACCCTGTAAACTCTAGTGATCTTGTCTTGACTTGGTCCGAGGATCTCACAAGGTTTATACAGAGCACAAAAATTAAACTAAACATTTACCTTGTTCAGAATTGACGTGTGCAAGTCTGTCACAGGACTTCGGCGATCGTTACTCAAAGAATACGACGTCGAAGCCCTCAAGATCATCCACACACACCTCAAGAATCTGCTCACATTCCATTCATCCAGATCTGGGTGCTAGCGCGGATCTTCGATTCTCACTTCAACACATCAACGATCACCGCAAAGGAAGGAGCTTCAATCCGAGATGGGTGATCTTGAAGATCCTTCTTTGCTTGAGAGACTCTCTCTCTAGATTCTAGGAGGGGAGAGAAGCTCTCAATCTTGACACATGAATAGTGATCATGAGAGAGCCTCTCTCTCACTTATATAGGGAGTGTTTAAAACACGAGGTATAGGTTCCCAGCCCCCGTGTAATTGATGTCCGCTATATAAGTGATATCAATAATTATTTATAACAAATAAAATTATTCCATAAATAATATTTACAATTTATCACCTACTTGTAATATATAAATATATTATGTGATAAATTTTAGTCTTTAACTCGACTCATTCCTCCTGCTAATATTAAACGAACCTAGGATATTTAAATCCATTCGAATAATATTAATACTTGTATTTACTATATAACTTGTAAATACATGTTATAAATAAATTCAACGAATTATTCTAAACTAGAATAATTAATGAATTTATTTATTCTTTGGTGATCAATAGAACTTGGATAGTGCTTGAACCCTTGGGCGGGGCCCACCAAGTTCTAAATTCTTATTCCCAGAATAGGGAAGATTCTCAAGGTTCTATTGTGTGTGACCCTCTAGGACCTTATCTCAATAGTAGTGAATAATACCACCAACTTAGAGCATGGTCTAGTAACCCATCGATGCCCCTATAGAGATAAGGCAAAGTCAAAGCAACGACTACCTTCCTACGAACACAGTCTGTGTAATATAATCTTTTTGTCATCGATATCTCAATAAAGAAGAATGCATACTAGTGTCATCATTATTTATTTGATTTATTTTGTTTGTTGACTTGTCCGGACGGTCTTACCTTCGACTACCATGGTCATGGATTTATTGAAGGTGCAACCATCCTAATCAACCAGGCCTGAGATATCTCTTCCTTAACTCAGAAGCGACAAATCCTTTCTTGATCATTCAATCAATGACATGCCATTAATGATGTACCCGATACAAACTACCTCACCATGACTTTGTCACCATGGTTTTCGCCTTATATCAAATGTATGTAATTAAATGATATTCATTGATAATGATCTCAAGTCAGGAGACTATTACACATGTCCGTAGATAGGAACGACCAATGACACCAAAAACATGTGGTGTTTCTATTACGTGGGTCTGTCCTCATGATCTCAATAGCTAGAGATCATCAAGTTCGAACTTCATGAGAAGAAGTCTCAATGCTTATGAGCCCCCAGCACCTGATGGTCACACATCATCTGTGTCCTTTCAGAATGATGTAGCTGGACCATAGGACATTACTTTAATATTACTGTCATGGCATCTCAGGGTTCTCATTATATCCTGGGACCTGTTATAACCATTTGAAGCGATAGGCAATCTAAGGACATTGCCATAAACAAAGTGGATGCAGAAGTATCTATACTATCATGGAAAGATAAACACATGTATAAAAATAAACTAAATACATGTAACTGTAATCAAAGTACAATATAAGTTGGGTCTAGGGAACCCACTTTCAACACTCCCACTTGCACTAGAGCCAACTTCTAACAGGTTTCAATCCACTAGCTCTCACATGTGAATCATGCTTCTGCTGAGAAATGGATTTAGTCTGGGGGTCTGCCACGTTGTCCTCTATGGATACTCTGCTAACTGTCACTTCACCTCTTTGAGTAAAATACCTCAAGAGATGAAACTTCCAAAGAATATGCTTTGTCCTCTGGTGAGACATGGGCTCCTTGGAAAGCACCACTGTAGTAGTATTATCACAATATACTGGAACAGGGTCTGAAATTCTAGGTACAACACCAATGTCTGAGATAAAGCTACGTATCCAGAATACTTCCTTTGCTGCATCGGAAGCTACAATATATTCGAACTCTGCTGTAGAATCAGCAACCACAACTTTCTTTGAGATTCTCCAGCTCACTACACCACCATTCAGGCAAAATATGTAGCCTGGATGCAATTTCATATCATCATGATCTGTCTGGAAGCTAGCATCAGTGTATCCCCTCACAACTAGTTCCTCATCTCCTCCATCCACCAAGAACATATCCTTAGTACGCCTTAAGTACTTTAGGATAGTTTTAACAGCTATCCAGTGCAGTTATCCTAGATTGGCTTGATATCTACCCACCATGATTAAAGCAAAGAAAACATCAAACCTAGTACATAGTATGGCATACATGATAGAACCCACTGCCGAAGCATAAGGGACTCTACTCATTCTGTTAATCTCCTCCTATGTTTGTGGACACATTTTCTTAGAGAGATTTACACCATGTGACATAGGTAACAATCCTCTCTTGGATTGTTCCATATTTTACCTTTTGAATACCTTGTCAATATATGTACTTTTAATTAGGCCCAACATCCTTTGAGATCTATCTCGATAGATCCTGATCCCTAGAATGTAGGCTGCTTCACCTAAGTCTTTCATGGAGAAGCATTCATTTAACCAAGTCTTAACTGACTGTAAGACTTACACATTGTTTCCCATGATTAATATGTCGTCAACATATAAAACTAGGAAAACGATAGCATCCCCTTTAACCTTTTTATAGACACAAGGATCACTTTCATTTTTGATAAAACCAAAATCTCTTATGGCCTCATCAAAGCGAACATTCCATGATCTTGATGCCTGCTTTAATCCATAAATGGATATCTGCAACTTGCATACTTTATTGGCATTCTTTGACTTAACAAAACCTTCGGGTTTAGTAATATAGACGTCTTCAACAAACTTCCCATTTAGAAAAGAAGTTTTGACATCCATTTTCCAAATTTCATAATCATGAAAGGCTGCTATTGCAAGCAATATTCTGATGGATTTAAGCATTTACACTGGTGAGAAGGTTTCATCATAGTCAATGCCTTGATGTTTTCTAAAACCCTTTGCCACCAGTCTTACTTTAAAGGTATTAACCTTAACATCCATGTCCATCTTATTCTTGAATACACATTTGCATCCAATGGGATTTACATCAGCTGGAGGGTATACCAAAATCCAAACTTGATTTTGGTACATGGAATCCATCTCAGAATTCATGGCTTCTTGCCATGTAGCAACTTATTTTCCTTCTACTTCTTCCTTGTAGGTTAGAGGTTCATCATCCTCAATGACTATTGTGTCACCTGAATCAGTGATAAGAAAACCATAATGCTCTGGTTCTCTAACCTCTCGCGTAGACCTATGTAGTATTTGTGTCTCAGGAACAATTTCTTCTTCCACTTGCTCTTTTGGAGATTGTTCCTCTACCAACTCTTGTGCATCTGGAGCATTAACTTCATCTAAGTCAATCTTGTTCCCACTATTTCTAGTAGAAATGTGATCCCTTTCTAGAAATGTGGCGTATCTTTCCACAATGACTTTTCTATCTAAAGGGTTATATAGGTATTATCCTTTAGTTTCCTTAGGATAACCTATAAAGATGCACTTAGTACTTCTGGATGCTAATTTGTCACATGGTAAAGTCTTGACAAATGCATTGCATCCCCACACATGCATGTGTGTCATATTGGGTTTATTTCCATACCATAAATGATATGGAATCCCATCTACAACTTTAGTTGGTACTCAGTTAAGGGTATATGCTGCTGTCTGCAAGGCATATCCCCAAAAGGATAATGGAAGAGTTGTATGACTCATCATTGATCTGACCATGTCAAGAAAGGTACTATTCCTCCTTTCACTAACACCATTCCATTGTGGTGTATAAGGAGGAGTGAGTTGGGATACTATCCCACACTCCTTCAAGTGATCAATGAAAGATTGGATAAGATATTCTACGCCTCAGTCTAAGCGAAGTGCTTTTATCTTCTTACCAAGTTGGTTTTCTACTTCATTTTGGTATTCCTTAAATAAACGAAAGGAATCTGACTTATACTGCATTAAGTAGATATATCCATACCTACTATAATCATCGGTAAAAGTAATGAAGTATAGAAAACCACCCCTTGCCTCTACTGGAAATGGACCAATATACATCGGTATGTATTAATTCCAGCACTGCATTGGCTCTTTCTCCCTTTTGTGAGAAATGTGCTTTGGTAATCTTTCCTTGTAAACAAGCTTGACATACATCTAAGGGTTATAACTATACTGAGTCTAGATACCCTTCTTGATGTAATCTTCATTATCACTTCTCATTTACATGACCAAGCCTGAACTGCCATAGGCAGGTGTTGTTTGAGTCATGTTGGCTGTTTTTGTCATTGATTTCCATTACCGAGTTTTCTTGTTCTAGCATATATAAACCATTGTTAAGATGTGCCATACCATAACATATGTTATCCATATAAAAGAGACAAATTTTATTTCCAAACTTGAAATAAAAACCCATAGTGTCTAAACTTGACACATAGATAATGTTCCTGGTAACTGACAGTACATAATAGAAATTGTTTAAAACAAGAACCAAACCATTTGGTAAAGTCAAGTGATAGTCTACCACTACCAAGGTCACCAGACTTGCACCATTTGCAGCTCGGAGATCCACTTGACCTTTTGAAATCTTCTTGAACCTACTTGGTTCCTATATATGAATAAAAATGTGTGAGCCACATGCTGTATCCAATACCCAACTTTTAGATAAAGATAGATTGCATTCAATGACAAAAATACCTGAAGTAGAAGCATCAGCTTTCTTTTTCTTCCCAGCTCTACAATTCTTCTTCCAGTGGCCTTTCTTGCCACATCCAAAGTAGACATCTTCCTGCTCATTACTTTTCCTCTGAATCTTTGGCTTCTTTTCAGGATGATGCATTGGTGTCTTTGGCCTTGACTTGGCCTTATACCCCTTTTCCTTGCCCTTGTTTTTCTTGTTCACCATAAGGACAGTTGAGTTGGTGTTTTTCATGTCCTTATCAGCTTGGAGAACTAAATCCAAAAGATCTGGGAGCGACTTTGTCATATCATTCATATTATAATTGACAATGAAAGTTGAGAAGCTTGACGGTAAAGAGGCAAGAATGAGATCCACTGCTATTTCTTGGTTCAGTTTGAACCCAAGGGCTTCAAGCCTCTGAATATACCCAATCATCTTGAGTACGTGAGGACCGGTTTGGTGCCCTTCTACTAGCCTGCACTTATAAAGCGCACTTGAGATCTCATACCTTTCTTGTCTATCCCTCTCCTCATATAGTTCTTGGAGATGTGAAAGCATCTTGCAGGCGCCCTCTTCCTCATGCATTTTTTTTTCAATTGGCTGGACATGGATGACAACATGATGCATTTTACATCAAGCACGTCATCTACATGCTTTCTCCACTTATCTTTTTCCATATTTATTGCTCCCTGAGGAGGCTCAGCAGGAATTGGGGATTCCAACACATATAACTTCCTTTCTTGGTGTAGTACTATGCGCAAGTGCCTGTACCACTCCTAGAAGTTATTACCGGTCAAGATATTTTATTTATCCAAGATCGATCATAGTGATAAAGTACTTGTGGTGTTGGTGATTTCCATTTTGAATCTACATCAGATAAAAATTTAGCAGTTAGTACTTTGTCTTGATTACTTTTTGACATTTTATGATTAATAAATTATTATACCATTTAATGTCTCCCACTATTTTAATGAACCTTAATATCCCTCACTATTAGATTTAGAATACTCTATCGCTTGAGCATTGTAGTGACAAGGATCCTAGAAACCTCCCTCATAGTCTATAAGCTAGGGCTACGACACTACTTGGAGGGTTTCAAGGTAGGCGCTATGCTGGCCAACCACTTGTTCTTATGGTTCCTTATGTTGTAGAGTAAAGTCCCAGCTTTTGGAATCTGAACTTGACTCCCTCAACCTCTTGCCTCTAAAGTGATATAAAGTTATCTAAGGCTAATCCTTGACTACTCAATTTAGTTAAGTTGACCCATTTCTCTCATGAAAACGCCCCAGTAGTAAGAGGCACTCTCAACTAAGGATGACGAGCAACCAAATAGCCAGTTTTGTTTAAATTTGAGAAATGGAAGGAATTTAGACTTAATATATCTTTGAGTTATTTTAATATTAATTGAAGAATATAATCCTTTTCTATTTATTATGTTCAAACTGGGTTGTCACGCTCACAACTGAACATGAAATAGAATATTATTCATCACATCTTTATGCATTTTATCTTGTTTACTATTCTATGTGATTATGAAATAATCATGCAGACGCATAAAATAATAAACTATTCATAAATTAAATCATGCATTCTGACTGGTCTTGAGCATTCTCTAATGAGCGATCGATAACTGATCAATCATCACCTAGGGGAATCCATACCTGAGTCAATACATGACTCGTGTCACTGCTAGCCCCAGTGCAAAGCGCCCAACTCCTGTCTGGACTACCACCTCAACATGGCGGGGTGTGCCTCTCGGATCTTCATCGTATAATTAAAAATATACTCACATGCAGGCAAGTGGGTTTGGGGTGCAAAATACAAATAGTGCAATGGACGCGCAAACCATTATATATATTTGAATTAAAAGACGATTCACAGACTGTAATTTATCTAATTAAATATTACAATCATCGCACGCATTGAATAAATAATTAAATAAATAAATAAATGCCAGACATACACAGGTCAGTCACTTGATCAAGACCAGTCGGGGTAAATGCACAATAAAATTAAATTGAAATAAATTTAAATAATGTGAGGGTGTTCTAATAAATTAAATGAATTTGATTAAATTCAAATAATTTATTTTTATCGGTTCCATTTGTTTAATTTAATTTCAATTCCAAAAATTAAATTAAACCATTAATTTAATTCTAAAAATAAATTAAATTAATATTTAATATTAAAATAATTTAAACCCCTGAATTAATTCCAATTAATTTAATTTAAAAAACTAAATTAATTAAAATTAATTTAATGCAGGGTTACCTCTAACCAGAGAGGAGTCCAACAGGACTGCGTACCACCATGGGATGTCATCCTGGAACAGGGTACCATGGCTTGACCGCGGCGTGACCGCGGTGTGACCACGGCGTAACCGTGGTGTGACCGCGGCATGACTACGGCGTGACCGCGACGTCCAACAACTCCCGCGGTGGCTGCATCTCCCGACATAGTCCTAGGGGAGCGGAAGGAGGCCGAGAAAGAGGTCGGCCAGCCACATAACCGACAGGCTGCTCCGGTGAGCCGATGAGGCAGCTGTCCGGTCCAGGACGGCCCTGGACGGCGCGGCGTGACCCATCCGGCGAGCTTGGGGTGGCCGGATGGAGGCGGTCCGGTAGAGGGTTCCAGCACAGGCTTGGGTGGGGCCGGCATGAGCCAGTCCAGCATGGAAGGGAGGTCGGCGCGGGCTCAGGCGGCCGGATGGAGGGGGTCCGGTGCAGAGCAGGTGGCCGACGCGAGGTGGGGTCCATCGCAAGGTGGGGTCCATCGCAAGGCAGGGTCCGTCGCGAGGTAGGGTTCATCATGAGGCAGGAGGCCGGCGTGAGGCGGGGTCCGAGGCGGCACAACAAGCTGGTCTGGCGGGAGAGGAGGAGGCCGGCGTGGGCCGCGGCGGCTGGCCGGAGGGGGCTCGGCGCGGATGAGGTCCGACGAAGGGGGTGGGAAACCCGACGGCTAGGGTTTTCACCCCCTGCGCGCCGCGTGAGAGGAGACCCCAAAAGGGGTTTTCCTCCTTTTCTTTTTTTTTGTTTGTGTCTTTAGACACAAAAAGATGCCAACCCATTTTTTTTTAAATAAAGGGAGAAGACCCCATTTTGGGGTCTTTTCTTCCCCCCCTTTTTTTAATTTAAAAGCATGAAGACCCCAATTTGGGGTCTTGGCCTTTCTTATTTTATTATTAAATTTTTTTCCACACACTTGTGGAAGAATATTTTATAATAAATATTTTATTATATTTTATAGTAATAAAATATATATTTGATGTTAATTCTCACTTTGAGATAAACATCAAATAAACGAAAAACACGACGTCGATCCGATTAACAAATTTAAATGACTGTAACATGATCATTTGAAAAAGAAACGACGCGTGGTCGAATCCAAATGAACCGTTTTAACACCCCGCAATTAAATTTAATGCATTTTAATTTCATTGACTCAGAAAAAACTTCTGATCCTTCTGATACCACTTTTGGGTACCGGGACTGCGCAGCAGAAGCCGGTGGGCCGAAATTTAAAATTTTCTGCTTCACCGGAGTGACATAACCCTGTCCACTCTAGTGATCTTGTCCTGACTTGGTCCGAGGATCTCTTAAGGTTTATACAGAGCACAAAAATTAAACTGAACATTTACCTTGTTCAGAATTGACGTGTGCAAGTCTGCCGCAGGACGCCGGCGATCGTTGCTCGAAGACTCTGATGTCGAAGCCCTCTAGATTGTTCACACATGCCTCGTGAATATGCTCGCGCGCCTTTTGTCCAGATCTGGGTGCTAGCGCAGATCTTCGACGCTCACTTTAGCGCAGCAACGATCACCGAAAATGAAGGAGCTTCAATCCGAGATGGATGATCTTGAAGATCCTTCTTTTCTTGAGAGACTCTCTCTCTAGATTCCAGGAGGAGAGAGAAGCTCTTAATATTGACACATGAATAGTGATCATGGGAGAGCCTCTCTCTCACTTATATTGGGAGTGTTTAAAACACGCGGTATAGGTTCCTGGCCCCCGTGTAATAGAAGTCCGCTATATAAGTGATGTAAATAATTATTTATGACAAATAAAATTATTCCATAAATAATATTTACAATTTATCACTTACTTGTAATATATAAATATATTACGTGATAAATTTGAGTCTTTAACTTGACTCATTCCTCGTGATAATATTAAACGAACCTAGGATATTTAAATCAATTCGAATAATATTAATACTTGTATTTACTATATAACTTGTAAATACATGTTATAAATAAATTCAATGAATTATTCTAAACTCGAATAATTAATGAATTTATTTATTCTTTGGTGATCCATAAAACTTGGATAGTGCTCAGTCCCTTTGGTGGGCCCCACCAAGTTCTAAATTCCTATTCCCAGAATAGGGCAGATTCTCAAGGCGATATTGCGTGTGACCCTCTAGGACCTTATCTCAATAGCAGTGAATAATACAACTAACCTAGAGTGGGGTCTAACAACCCATCGAGGCCCCTATAGAGATAAGGTAAAGTCAAAGCAATGACTTCCTTCCTATGAACACGGTCCGTGTAATATAATCTCTTCGTCATTAATATCTCAATAAAGCATAATGCATACTAGTGTTATCATTCTTTATTTTCTTTTTTTGTTTGTTGACTTGTCCAAACGGTGTTACCTTCTACTACCATGGAAATGGATTTATTCAAGGTTCAACCATTATAATCAACCAGGCCCGAGATATCTCTTTCTGGACTCGGAAGCGACAAATCCTTTCTCAATCATTCAATCAATGCCATGCCATTAATGACGTACCCGATACAAACTACCTCACCACGACTTTTTCACCATGGTTTTCACCTTATATCAAATGTACATAATTAAATGATATTCATTGATAATGATCTCATGTCAGGAGACCATTACACATGTCCGTAGATAGGAACGACCAATGACACCAGAAACATATGGTCTTCCTATTAAGTGGGTATGTACTCATGATCTCAATAGCTAGAGATCATCAAGTCCGAACTTCATGAGAATAAGTCTCAATGCTTATGAGCCCCCAACACCTGATGGTCACACATCATCTGTGTCCTTTCAGAATGATGTAACCGGACCATAGGACGTTACTTTAAGATTACTGTCATGGCATCTCAGGGTTCCCGTTATAGCTTGGGACCTGTTATAACCATTTGATGCGACATGTAATCTATGTACATTTCCATAAACAAAGTGGATGCATAAGTATCTATACTATCATGGCAAAATAAATGCATGTATAAAAACAAACTGAATACATGTAACAGTAATCAAATTACAATACAAGTTGGGTCTAGGGAACCCAATTTCAACACCAGAATCAATAGGTAAAACAATAACCAAAGTAAAACATCATCCACAAAGCTATAAACATATAAAAATACCACTTATTAAGAAATTCCCAATAAAACTGGTGTAACACATATCCAAAAGTCACTTCTATCACTTTAAGGTTCCGTTAGTCAAGCACAACCACCACCTCCATGTGGTGCTTTCCTTTTACCTGAGCCTGGAAAATAAAAATCTACAAATACCCAATGGAAAAGGTAGGGTGTGAGATAAACATCCTAGTAGAGTCTCACTAAATTTTCCATACGTAATTTCATAAAATTAAAACATTTTTTTTTGAATTTAAATAAAAAATACATGGAATTTCATTGTTATATTTTAAATCAAAACATACTTTCAATAAAATAGATAGAAGATATATCAAAACATTCTTAAATAAAAATTTTATATAAAATATTAAAATAAAATAGTTGGCATGAATAAAATAGTTCAATAATCAATGGAATGTATAATCAAGTTAAAAAACAATGCACCATTCTCATAATCCCCAAGATACATTAATTTCTGGCTATAGGATCCTCACAATTCTCATTTATCAACATGACTCGAGATATGTATGCACACTCAAAACTCCAATAGGGGTCCCGTTATAGGAAATAAATCTACATCCCAATAGGTTACCCATAATGGGAAAATATGATGAACTCGGTTTAGTTAGTATTATCATCATCAATCCATTTTCTAGGGGTTCAAATCCTAATTTGTTGTCCTAATAACCTAATAACTACTCAGGATTTCATGTGCTTTAATCAATAAATCAATCAATCAATCAATCATGGGAAATTAAATCATTTAAATCAATTCATAAATCAAAGTTCAATTTCCCATTTTTAGTTTCAACATGCATTTCTCATTTCAAAACCAAATCAGAGGTTTTCATCATTTTATGCCATTCAAAAATCATCTTATATTTTAATATATTTTCTCAAGGTTAACATAAAATCCTTTTATCAAATCAATTTCCAAATCAAGCCATAATTGTTTACAAAACAACCCAACAATTTCAATTCCATTAAATTGGGGGGTTTTCTAAACATCCATTACCTTTTCAAATCAAACATCAAATCATCTCAAATCCATGTTTTTAATTCATTTAAAAAATCATTTCAAATCGATCAATAAATATAGGTTTCAATTGTATGGTAAATCCTTATGGATATACCTATCTTCAATAACAAGATAAAAATTAGCACTCGTAATGGGAACCCCAATGAAGATCGAGGTGAAGAAGATCAAGGAAAAAAGCCTAGAATCGAGATCTATAAGAATATAGAATATATCCATCAAGAACATTATGATCTATTTGTGTCTAACAATAAGAGAAGAATATATCAGAAGAAACTAGATGAGAGGAGATTTACTCACAGAAAGAAGATCCAACACGATCACTAGTGCTTCGATCCACAAAGAGAAGTCAAAACCACCTCTTGAGAGCCTTCAAGGACCAAGGAATCATATTAGGGTTGAATGGGGGTGTTTAAATTCTTAAACATGGGTCCTGTGATTTTTAAAATAATTTTCAAGGTAATTAAAAATC
Organism: Viscum album; assembly: GCA_963277665.1. NCBI lineage: Eukaryota > Viridiplantae > Streptophyta > Magnoliopsida > Santalales > Viscaceae > Viscum > Viscum album. The sequence continues at coordinate 402,878,868 of OY728129.1, read as the reverse complement.
ACAAACATGGTTTGTTGGGTAGGGCCACATGGTTAAAAAAACTATGTGCCCTAACCATAACCCCTGCTATTTGGGGTGAACGGTTTTTCCTAAATGGGAACATAGTTTTCACAAAATATTTGAAAATTTTACACTCCCTACTGTTTGGGGTGCATGGTTTTAATTGGGTGGGTGTGCAGTTTAACCAAATTGTGCACTAATCATGCAATGCCCAGAAAGTCCCCAAAACAACCAAAACTTACTCAGAATAACCTAAGATCAAACCCAAACAAAATGATACCAAAACAAGGGTCAAGATGTACCTAAAATGAGGTAACAAAATTTTACAACCTCCCCACCATAAAAACTTTCTATCTTGAAAAATCCTATCAAGAAATATCTACATCAAAGAGATGAGATCACTAATTTCTTATATGTGCCTCATGATATCAAGTCTTATATGAATTAGAACTATGATCCCATAGCACATAGACCAAATGTAACATATTTCCATGAAGAACCATTTTCTTAGAATCAAAAATCCCAAGTGAATTATTAGTCATGGATAAATCAGACTCAACATCAAGATCTTCCCTGCTCAAGACATGTGAAGGGTCATAAAGATACTTACTAAGATGAGATACATGAAACACATTATGGATTTAAGTCAACTGAGGTGAAAGTTCTAAATGAAAATCCACCTTTGGCAGCTTCTAAATAATATCAAAAGGACCCAATAAAATAAGGTGCAAGATTTCCCTATTTCCCAATGCATCTATGACCCAACCAAGGTGAAAATCCCAAAAACACCTAGTCACAAACTGAAAACTCCAATGGTCTATGATTATGGTCATAATATAATTTACACCATATCTGATCCATCAAAATTATCTGATAAATCAATTTATTCTTTGACATAATCTCTTGGAAAAAACTTAGTCCAATCAAGGAATGTTATCCAATATTTGACCAACAAAACAGAGATCTAAAAGGCTTTCCATATAAGCTCTCAAAAGGGTCCATTATGATAGTATATTGGTAAATGTTGTTATAAGAAAACTCAAATAGTATAAGATGAACATCCCAAGAACCACCAAAGTCAATAATTCAAGCATGAAGCATATTCTCAATACTAGAAGAGGATGAAAAAAATCTGAAGGTCTCTAGTCCTTGTCCTTGACCTGTTGAAAGGTATAACAATGAGAAATAAATTCAATGATGTCTTGTCACATACATGGAAGATATAATCATATCCAAATATCATATAACATCTTCATATATCTAGGGTGTACCACCCCCTAGGAATTATAGAAATCCCCCATCATAGATTTTCACACAATTTGAGGCATAATGTGACATTTTCAAAAAAATTTGGATACCCTATAAAAATAATGACCGTTGTCCCATGGTCTCCACACTGTAAAGAGAGTACCTAATGCAACATAATTCATCATCAAGATGTTGATCTCAAAGAACCATCTCAAGAAGAGTGTAGGTCAATTGGGAACTTTCTAGAAAAATTTGGGAATCATCCTCTCAGACTCCCAAATGCATATGAGAAAATAGATCCACAAATTTCAACTCTTATGATGATTCTTTTACAATCTAGGTCAGAGGTTTCCTACTCAAAGAATTATAAACGAAATTCCCTTTAACAGGGGTGCAAATAATATTGAAATTAAAATACTACAGGTACTCCATCCAATTCCACTTCCAAATATTCAAATATTTTTTTAGAGAAGATATAACTCAATATTTTGTGGTTAGAGTAAAAGGTAAACCTTTTTCCAAGAGTTATTTCCTCCAAATCTTAAGAACATGCATCACAAATATGAGTTCAAGTTCATGAGTTAGATAATTCTTCTTGTGTGGCCTAATATTTCTAGAACCATAGGTTACCACATGATTATACTACACAAGAACATAGCCCAAGCCCAAAACTAATGTGTCCCAAAAGACCATATAGCCCTATCTGACCTCTGGAAGATTCAAAACTAACATAGAAGTAGAAATATGTTTCAAATCATCAAAATAACTCCCACATTTTTCATCACATAATACTTTCACTCCCTTCTGAGTAAGAGCGGTCATTGTAAAATCTATATTTGATAAATCTTTGGAGAACCTGTGGTCATATCTTGTTAAACTCAAGAAGCTCAAAATCTAAAAAACATTCCACAGTTTCTCCCATGTCATAACAACTTTCATCTTATCAGGATCCACTAAAATACCATGTTATGAGACAAATTGTCCCAAAAAATTCACTTCTTGAATCTAGAAATCACATTTTGTTATATTTGAATAAAGTCAATGATTTTTTAACATTTCAAAATTGATCTCATATAATTCAAATGATCCTCCTTATACTTATAGTAAACTGGCATTTCATCCATAAAAAACACCACGAAATTCTCAAGATACTCATGTAATATCTTGTTCATCAATTACATGAAAATAGAAGGAGAATTTTTTAGGATGAAAGGTATCACATGGTATTCATAGTGGCCATAACTACTCCTGAAGGTGGCCTTATAAATTTTAGATTCATTAATTCTCAAATATTGATAACTAGACTAATGATTAATCTTTGAAAACAACTTATCCCCTTTAAACATATCAAAAAAATCATCAATATGTGGAAATAGATATTTTTTATTTACCATAACTTGATTGAGTTATTGATAATCAATACAAAGTAGAAGCATCCCATCATCTTTTTTAGTAAAGAGAACAGGTGCTACCCAAGGTGACACACCCGGGCATATAAATCCTTTCTCTAATAGATCATCCAACTAGGAATTTATATATTTCATTTTAGTTGGTTCCATATGGTAAGAAGGAATCAACATTTTCTAAGTAACAAGTACTAAATCAATGGAAAACTCCACATCTATTACTAATGGAAAACTAGATAAATTAGATGGAAACATGTCAGGAAATTAGATAACAACTGCAGGGAGATCACCACTCAAATATTATCTCTCCATGTCAAAAGAAAAAACCAATATTACTCTTCCCATCTCTGGAAAATAAGATCTGGCTCTACTCAACCTCAGGTCCCATTATTTTTAAAAAACAAAGAACACCCCACCGGTCATAGTATAGGAGACCCATAGAAGATAATAGTTAATTTGGGATTTATAGGAAATAATCCAATCCATCCTAAAAACGACATTAAGGGGTTTCATGTTGAGAACCAAAATATTTTAGGAGATATAAATCCATGATAAAGAGAAAGCATAAGAGGGACATCAGATACCCTTCACTCTCTTCGTTATGAGTCGCATAGTAATACCCATCCCATAAGAAAAAATATCCCTAGAATAATTTAGAAAATTTACAATACAAGTCGATATGAACAAGTGAGATGCACTAATATCAAATAAAGAAGTCACTAAAGATTAATATATAGTAACGGTACCTCTCATAGTTTCTAGACTCGTATCGGCATCCTCTAGAAACTATTACACTGTGTAAAGAAGCTTTATTACAGATGCTTATTCCCAGAACCCCATTGTTCTTGAATCATATTATTACACCACATTACTTTTAGGTGACGATGAGCCCATGAAACTATGAAGAGCAGAAAATATATGATATAACTTCTCCAAGTGACCTGATCATCCAAATGAACCATAGATCTTGGGTGCCTTAGTGAAAACCCATTTCAAATGCCTAACATGGACACATTGGAAGCAATTCATAGGGCCTATTCCAGGAATAGTAGGATGTTTGGATGACACCTATTATCTATATCCAACACGATCCACATCATGCTTCTTATTCCATTTAAAAGGAACAATATAACTTCCATTGGGATAAAAGGAAACTCCCATAAACCCTGGAATACCATCCATATCAAGAACATCTATCAACTATTTTTCCAAAACATCCACATAAAAATTCAGTTTTAGTATGAAAAATTTTATCCATTCAGGTTTAATACCCATCTAAAATACTCAAGCCTTTAATTTCTTATTGGTCACAACCTCAGGAGAAAACTGAACAAGTTCAGTAAATAATTTTTCCTAATGAGTCATGGTCTTGTCACCCTGGTGGAGGCTGAAAAACACCATAGAATTTTTTAAGACCATAGACTCTAGATATATTATTTCCATAAAAATAAATCTAAAGTATTTACACTCCAAACAATCATGTTTATTCACCATCACCATCGAATCCCACCATCTCCTTCTAGGTCCCTCAAGCTTTAAGATTACACATTTCACATTAATAGAATCAAGAGTTGCAAAGAACCAAAAAATAAGATCAATATTTTTCAACCAATCCTCTACCTATTGAGGATGATTTAAGCCTTAGAATGATAGTGGTTTTTGATGAAGAAACTGCTGATCATGAATTTTGGTTTCATCCCTTAAAGGTTCCACTATCATAGCTTGAATGGGAATGAGTGTCATCGCCTGTCCAAGATCTTGGACAACACACACTACTATCTCAACAATATTATGGTCCATGTGAGGACTTGATTGATGTGGTTCACTGATAGCTTCCATCTATAGAATATTCAAGAATATTATCGAAGGCATGATGCTATACAACAACAATAGAAAACATGAGAATATAAAAAATGTTACTTAGATCAACACTCCAATGAGAAATACAGGAAAATCAATTCCATCAAACAAAATTTATGTTTTGGTATTTCAATAGTTTACTTAGATAAAATTGAAAAAATAATAGGAATAAATCAATATATTCCTCAAAGAAACTTTCCCAAAACACACATGGTGACATAAGAAGCATTACAAAGATAGTTGGTCAGGTAGTAGCTCATAATTACCAATTAAGTCTAGATAATCCCACCTCCAATCTACCAATCCCAAACTGTATACTGACATCAATAAGAGATACACAACCTCCTCTAATGCCAATTTGTCACAAACCAGACCAAAAAACCGAGTATATTGATACTTGATCTAGATATAACATATCCTAAAGGGAATTCATAATCCCCAAATACTGGTGACAAGTACCTGAGATCATAAAAATTAAATAGGGAATTATTTTTTGATAATAAAATAGTGGAAAATAGAAATATAAGTTTGTATTCTCAACACTCCTTAAGGAGAAAGTACCATAATCAACAGTTAGAACAATAACCAATTTAAAACATCATCATAAAATATTTTAACATCTAAAAATACCAAGTCTCAATAAATACCCAATGAAACTGATAGTTTACATCTCCACAGGTCACCTCTATCAGCAAAAGGCCCCACTAATCAAGCACAACCACCACCTCTAAGTGGCACTTTCCCTTTACATGAACTTGGAAAATAAAAATCTACAAAACAAAAAGTAAAAAAATTAGGATGTGAGATAAACATACTATTAGGGTATCACCAAGTGTTCCATAAACAATTTCATAATAATAAATATTTTATTATTTCAATTTAAATAAAATAAGACATGGAATTTCATTTGGATATTTTAAATTAAAACATGATTTCAATCAAATAGATGAAAGATATATCAAAATAGTCTTAAATGGAAATTTTATATAAAAAAATTTATATAAAATATTTGTTAAGAATAAAATATTCTAATAATAAATGGCATGTACAATCAAGTCAAAAAAAGAGGCACCATGCTCATAAGCCCTGAGATACGTTTGTTTCTGGTTATATGATCCTCACACTTCTCATTCATCAACACGACTCAAGATATTTGTTCACACTCAACACCCCAATAGGGGACCCATTATGGGAAATAAATATAAACCCAAATGGGGGACCCATAATGGGAATACATGCTGGAATTGGTTTAGTTAGTGTTTTCATTGTCAAAAAGTTTTCTAGGGGGTCAAATCCAAGTGTTCTTGTCCCAATAACCTACTAACTGAGTGTTCCTTGACATTTTAACAATCTATTAGACATAAAAATATTTAATTTATAAGTATTTATATTTTATATTTACTATAAAAAAAATTTGAAATAAATTTGGGTTCTAGGAATTCATATGATAATCCCATCAGACCCAAATTTTCTTGGGTACCAAAACTTTCTTAAATATGTTTTTATAGGAAGTGTATCTTGGGAGAATAAAAAATGATATTTGGTAAATGGATAGTGGATGATCATGAAACATGATCGGCAACATATAAATTTTTTTATCATTCAATAAATGTGGTAAATTTAATGTTACTTCTGGTGATAATTCTAAAGGAAAGGTAAAAGGTTTCGGTGAGGTTGGAATTTCAAATTCAATTATTATTTCTAATTTTTTATATGTAATGATTAAAACATAATTTAATAATAATTTCACAAATATGTGATGATGGAATGTTTTTTAAGTTTCAAAATTATAAATTCATTTTATTAAGGATAAATATGTCTTGTTTTATGCAAATAGAAATGACACCATTTATTCAATTAATTTTACTTAATTAAACAATAAAAATGTAAAATGTTTGAATGATATAAAATTTAATAAAATTTTATGGAATTTGAGGTTGGGAAATGATAATTTCATGTTTTTTCGCAAGATTTCACATAACCAAATAGTTTTATAGCCACCAAAACTTAAATAGGACAATACATATGTTTGTGACTATTGCTTGAAATTTAAACAACATAGAAGTGGTTTCAAGTAAATTAAAAAAGTAAAACCTATAATTACTCTTGTTATTATTCATTTGTATTTATTTGGAACTATACAAACTACAAGTTTGGTGTGTAAGAGATATTATTTTTATTATTATTGATGATTTTACTAGATACACATGGGTTTATTTTATTACAATTAAATATGAAATATTATGAAATATTATCACTTTTTTTGTAAATTGGTTCAAAATGATAAAGGATATTTGATTAAATCAATTCAAATTGATCCCAGTGAAGAATTATAGAATCAGTTTTGTATAGAAAATGGGCATTTTCATAATTTATCTTCTCCTATAACACCAAAATAGAATAGTGTAATAGAAAGGAAAAATATAACCTTTTATGAAATGTCTAGGAACAGTTAAATGAGTTTAATTTTACAAAATATTTTTGAGAAGAACCTATCAAAACAAATTTTTATATTACCAATAGAATTATCTTAATAACCTAGTTTAAAAAAACACCTGTTGAGATTTAGAAGGGAAGAAAACCTAAAATTGGTTATTCTAGAGTCTTTGGGTGAAAAGATTTTTAGTATCAATACTAAGGTTATTTTAGATAGATTTGAGGAAAAATATGATGAAGGTATTTTCTCAGGATATTCAAATAATAGTAATGCATATAGAGTATACAATAAAAGAACCATGGTTGTTGAATAATCAATTCTTGTTAAGTTTTCAGAAAAAATATTTGAATAAAATAGATGACGATGCTGATAAAATATAGAAAAAATTTAGATATTTTAATTTTGAAGAGGATGTAACTTAATATAAAGACGAACATATTGAGGGTGAGAATATTTATTCTTAACCTAAACCTATTCATGAATGATCTTGTATGAATCATAGAGATCATCCCATAGATAATGTTGTAGATGCCAAAAAATGCTCAATGGATGAGGAAGGATCAGGCGTGACAAATCGAAGCCATATTTGGAATCGGCGATCCATTCTGGGGAGCCTGGAGGGGCAGCGTGAAAAAAATTCTAAGTTACGTGAAAAAAATATTCCCCATGTGAAAAACTCTGAGATTCGTGAGAGTTTTCCGCATGGGTGGGAAACTTTTTGTGCCACCGCCCCATGCGGTTGATTTATGTGCTTCCGACACTGAGCGTGCAAAATTTCGCGCCGGCTTGTTTTTCGGGTGGACCCATGATCCTGAGCACCTATAAAAAGAAGTCCACCCCTTCGAGTTCCGGGCCGAAGAATCTGAACCGTCTTCCCTACGTGAAATTCCTCTCCCGTGTGTGCAAAAAGATGGCTTTCAGGTACTGATTTTTTCACGCCAGGTCACCCGGGGGTCCTCCTTTGCGCGTGACCACTCGGGCTTTATCCTTGTTCGAATCCCATCGATCCCCTTCCCCTGTGTGCAATTATTTCCAATTGCGTGTGACCAGGTCTTCGTCACGTAATTCCTTTTGCGCGTCGCCTTGACCGTTTCACGCGCAGAATTCCTTTTGCGCGCTACCCCAACCGTTTTGCGTGAGGAATTACTTTTGCGCACCGCCCCAGACTTTTTCTCACGCGCACCCCAATTGCGCACTGGATCAGACCATTTTCATGCATGCCGCTCCATTACGCGCCGGCCCGACCCTTTTTTGCGCAACCATCCCTTTTGTGTGCAAGCCTCCCTCCTTGTGCACCCTTGATGTTCCTCTTCCAGGCATCATTTTTGGGCGCCTCCCATTCCCAAATCACCTTTTTTATATACTCATTTCTCATGCAACCTTATAGGTTCGCACAAAGTAACTTCAAAGTCCCCTGGACAATACCGCCCGTTGTGTTGCTTCACCTAATGCTTCTTCTCATAAGCACGCTAACGACTATTGCTTCTTCACATAGCCACGCTAACATGGACCCCCAATGGTTTGCTCTATAATACCCCCTATACACGGCGTTTTCTATCCCTTGTCTTCACCAAGGAGCAGAGGGTACCAGTTATATAAGTCCTAGCATTGTGGATCAAACCCACCTTGTCCGAGCCGGAGGATGTTAAACTATTAGGAACCATCATCCTCAGCACATGATGTTAAACTATGGTCTCACCTCATGCCTCGCACACGGGGTGCCCCCACCTTGGACATTCTGCACGCCCACTGGTCTCCACGAGAGTGATATCATTCCTCACATGGAATTATATACTCTTTATCAGAGCGGTGTATATCCATGGGGAAAGGTAAACCACCCTGGTGTAAGCCCCTAGTTTTCTTGTTGAAGGTAGCATCCCTACTCTTCCTTTATTCTTTGGTCCCAAGTAACAGGGGGGATTGGAAACCAGACCCCTCATTTCTTCAGTGCCAAAACCCTCTCTCGCTGTGTTTTGTCGCCATCAGGCCGCTAACCATGCGTAAGACCATGTTTCCTCTTTAGGCCGCTAACCATACGTAAGCCCCTGTTTCCTCCCTGGACCGCTAACCATGCGTAAGCCCCTGTTTCCTCTTTGGGCTGATAACTACGTGTAAGCCCCACTCCACTTCCCACGGACGCACCTTTCATGACGTGATCATCAGGTCTCTACCGCCTCTTGTTTCTCACACCGAATATGACTCACATGGGCTTAGAGCAAGCACCAACCATGAAATCCACCTTGGGCAGCCTAGAGTATAAGTCCCACACCTCTTGAACTACATGGTCTTTGATACTTGTTAAGGAAAGGTATGTAAGAAGCCTCCAAGAGGTCCAAGCCCACCACCCATTTAACCCCAGGTCCTCCTTCACATCGGTTCACCGACGCCACCATGAACTACATGGTCTTTGATCCTTTCCAAGGCAAGGTACATAGGAAGCCTCCACGAGGTTCAAGCCCACCACTCACCCAGTCGTTCTGACCCCATTCACGTCGGTTCACCAACACTTTGGGAAGCCTAGAGTGTAAGCCCCAACCCCATCCCGAACTACATGGACTTTGATCCTTGCCAAGACGAGGTACGTAGGAAGCCTCCACGAGGTTGAATCCCAACACCCAATAGTTCTGACCCCCTTTCACATAGGTTCACCCCCATTCTGCATGACGTTAAACTATAGGCCTCAATTAGCAGTAAGTCTTTGTGACCCTATTCAGCGGTAAGCCATTGACATCCCTATTCAGTGGTAAGTCGTTGAAACCCCTTCCAATGGTAAGCCGTTGTGACCTCAATCAGCAGTAAGCCATTGAAACCCCATTCAGCGGTAAGTTGTTGTGACCTCAATCAACAGTAAGCTGTTGAAACCCCATCTAGAGGTAAACCGTTGTGACCTCAATCAGTGGTAATCCGTTGATGCCCCTATCCAGTGGTAAGCCGTTACGACCTCATCCAGTGGTAAGCCGTTGAAAACCCCAATTAGTGGTAAGCCATCATCAGATGAACTATGTGGACTTTCATTCCTTTCCACGGGGATACATAGGAATCCTATTTGAGGCTCAAGCCCAAAACCATCATCATCCTCATGAAGGTTCCACCCCATTCACCATCCACTTCATGGAACCTTCCATCATCCATCTTGATTCTTACCCGGGCTGCCACATCTCGGTGGGATCATGCCACCCCATTCCTCATTCCATTTAACAGAAATTGGAAATCCAACCACACGTTGATCCCAACATCGGTGTTCCCTCTAGGGGGTTTCCCCATATGATCCACTCTAGTCAGTATTCCGATCAGCCTGATCTATCTCCGCTGGATGTTAAACTTGCGACATATCCTGTGTTAAACATGGGAAGCTGAGGAAAACCTCAGGTACATTCCAATGGCATATGGTTCCCCACGTTCGATGTGGGATGCCTCGGGATTCCGCACCCTTGAGAATCCCTATAATAAGGGAAAGAAATCCAGACACACCAATCCCCCAGTTTCCAGACATGCCAGTGATGCCCAACATGACTACTCCCCTGACTGAAGGTTTCCACCCTAACTGGACCCCTTGTAATGTCCCGATAGAATCAGTGTAATTAACTGGTGTCCATGAAGATATGGCACTAGAAAGAGTTTAATGAACAATGTATTAAATCTATGAGGGAGACCTGAACTAGGTGACGAGTTTCGAGGAGGAATCCAAGGAAGGAAGAACCAAAATCCCATGATCCCATTTCGATCAAGGAGAAAACATCCATGAACAAGGAGTGGATGCCACCCGCCTTTGGAAAACGAGAATTCGAGGTAACAAAAACGTGCCTTTCATCCTCAAGCAGACGGACGCACGTGCCCCGGTGAAAGCATCGGAAACTGAAATGGTGAACCCGATGTGAAATTATTTTCCTCAAAATGGAGACTAGTAGCGTTCGGGGCATCAATGGATTGATGTGTCACCGGATCCAGCTACCCGGTGCTGGGCCCAGCTAAGAAAATGGCAGGCCTAGCGTGAAACTAACCAGAATTTGGGGCAGTAGAATGTTGGACATCCCATTCTATGATGTTTTTAGCGTCGATCCCTCTTATCGGCCTTGGAAGACAGGATGGCGCTGGGGCATTAGTCATTGATTCATTTTTCTTTCAGCATTGATGAGTTAATCTCCTTGCTTCTCAGGAATCAAGTTGCTACTCCAGGGATGCAATCACCGCCTGCCCATCGACACAGGGGTAGGGGCAGAGTCAACATTTCTGTTCCACATGGCTTCACCTCTTCCATGATGGCCTCTACATCTACGACCATGGGGCACCCACGCCCCCTCTCCCTATCTGAGGTCATCCAAAGAAGGGTTATCAATGACCTCGTGTGATGTTATGAGGAGGAGGGCATAATCCTGACCCGAGATATGTCACACTTGGATCTGGAGGAATCTGCGCCTCACTGTCAACACCGCCCCTGAGGGCCGTGTAAGGATCCATTTCTCCCCACCCTGACATACAACCATTTTGGGAGCCTATACCTGGAGAACATTGATGACTCCCTACCTTACATAGATGAGGTAAGTGAAATCTGGCCTATCCCGGTCAGAGTCCCATTCCAGGGGCTCCCAGTGAGGACTCCCACCAGGCTGTGTCAGCACCGCTGCCCGGTCTTGCAGGAAGAGGAGCAGGTAAGATATGTACCTACACCACTGGCCCCGGTTCGTCCGACCTGATGCCAGTGTCAGGCGCAAGCTGAGGAGGATGCCCACCAAGGTGCGTCAACGTCGGTAGCTATTGTGGCCCAATCCACCGCTGACACATATCCTCAGTTCCCTGCATACACAGAGCAGGGGCACTTATATGCCCGGCCAGGATCAAGGCCCCAACCACCCCACGGGCAGGCTGGGTTGACTCTCTTGGTCACTGGTATGAGCATTGATTTTCATGAGCTAACCCGCAGCGATGTCACCCAGTACAGAGGTCCTCCCCGTACCACTACCACAGAAAGCATGGGCCTTCCCTACTTCAAGGATTAGCATGGAGGTCCGCCCTGTGCCACCCTCAATCCAAATGAAGGTCTTCCCCATGGTGGTGATACTCGGCACAAAAGCCTCTCTCGTGCCCATTACACTGGGTATGGAGTCATTTCTCCTGCCCCCAACCACCGGTGTAGGGACATTGCCCATCCAGTATCTCTTCAATGTGGGGATCCTCCCCATGTCCTCTCAATAGCTGGTGAAGGTCCTCCTCGCCTCGCTAACCAGAGGGGTGAGGGCCAGCCTTGCTCCACCCGCACCCAGCACAGAGGTCCTACCCGTGTTCAGCTAGACTGGTACAAGGTACCTCCTCGTACTGAGGTCGCCAGAGAAAACAAGCATGGAGGTCCTCCCCATGCTTCTTCCAGTTCCAATGGAGGTCTTTCCCACTCTAGTTCTACCCATGGAGGTCCTCCCCATGCCCCCTTTGACATTTGTCCTGGTGTTCCTTGTACCCCGGCTTTCTCGGGTGGAAACCCTCTCCATCCAAGAACTAGTGTGGCCGAAGGACCCCGTGTCAGAAATCTACCCTATCCCGAGGAGCCACCCAGGGGATGGAAGGTGGGTCGTCACTGCCATAAGAAGAATTATGAGAAGGTCTGGATAGAGATCAGACCGGTCTGCTTCTCAGACTCTGAAGCAGAATATGACTCAGCGTGGGAACCCTCCTCTCTCTCATCCGAGTCAAGGGTTAGGGCAGGGATGAGGCGCATCAGCCTGGTGCTACTGAAATGTGAGGTCTATCAGATTTCCACCTCCCTCCGCAAGTATATCCAGGAAGATGAAAATATGGCAACCCCGTAGGTTACGGTCGTGCAATCACCACTATCGTCACCGGAAGTGATCTCTACCTCAACAAGAGATCACAGAGAGCAATTCTGGGGACCAATGGCGGGCGAGCAGTAGCGCGACCCATCGCCAGTAGCCCTAGCCCCTGATCCAGGAATGAGGACCATCATCCCATCTTATCACGACGTAGTGGCTAGGTCACTACACTCTTCGGAGGACAACCTGAGATTTGGCGGCCATTTAGCTCGTTCTCCATACTCTCCACCGGCCAGCCCGCCGTCCTAGCGGTCTTCCTCAGTACCGATACCGGTTCCTCAACCACTCCCAGTTGAAAAATGGGGAAACCAAGGGTCAGGCCCTGAATCTGAGCTGAGGAGCTTATGGAACATCCTCACAGTGGGCCACTTCCCTGAGAAGTTTTGGCTCGTGGAAGCGCAGAATTTTCACACACCGGAATCCCTCACCCCAGAGGAGGTTGAATGTTTTTACTAAAACCTATGGGCAACACACCTTCACCTTTGTCATCGATGAGTGGTTTATCCTAGAAGCCAAGAGAACCTTGACGAAATTGGCGAAAAATTCCGTTTGGTTGATCTGGCTGCGCTCCCTGTGGCCCAACGCCCTGAGTCACCAGGCCACCGTATGACCCTGCAACAACAATGCGTTCAAATTATCAAGGTACTCTAAAAAATTGTCAAGGAGGCCACCCCCACATGAAAATCCTTGGACAGGGGCAGTATACTTCCCTACTCTTCAGTCCTATCCAGTGGCAGCCTGACTCGCTTGGAAACATCGAGGACATGCCCCCAAGAAGGGTCACAGTCAACATGACTGACATAGTGGATGAGGAGGATGAGCTGGAGCTTCTCGATGGAGACTTACCCCCCGAGGGCATGACACCACTATTGGACCCATCGGGAAGGATTAATTGTCAACAGAGGAACCCACTTGGTCTCCCTATGCCCACCGAGGCACTGGTACTCAGTCGGAATTCTGGTAAGGGAAAAGAGCACATAGGAGCTACCAAACACTCCAACCTGTCCATCTTAGTGCAGAAGACGGCGGAGGACCTTGAGAAGGCCACGTTGCGCCAAAGCCTGCTAAGTAGAAGAAGTTGGTCAACGAACTCTTGGCTGAAAGCATTGTAGAGCGAAGACCCTATTATGGAAATCCTAGGCCAGTACAGCAGGGGTAGGAACAACTTCCCCTCAACGAGCTGCCCCCAGGCAACCCTGATCATGCTGCTCCCATGGACAGGGCTAAAACCGAAGCTCATGGAAAGAGGGCACAATATGTCTCACCAAAACCTCCTGAACAGTGTGGAAATCCAAGGAATTTGGCCTGGGTTCCCCCAGCTACCCCGCAAGTCGCTCCACAAGTTGCTCCACAATCCACTAAGCCTGTTTACCATGTTGAAGACCCGACAACATGTTAGTAGTTAGGGATCCCCGTCAATACAGGTACCCCCACCCAGATGATCCTATGACAGTGCTCATATCCCATCTTGAGGCATTGTAAATGCGATAGGTGGTAATCCCACTTGATGGTAATCCGTATCTAGCATGGGTGGATGATATGTCAGCTCCTCTGAGTTTCAGGAATCCCACCTTCTACCCCTTTAACGGGACGGGGGACCTGCCGCAGCACCTGGACCACTTCAACTCAAGGTGTGGGCCCATGTTAGGGACTCCAGTGCAGCAGGAGGCTACCAAGATCCATTGTTTTGTTTATAAATTGGAGGGGATGGAATTTGTTTGGTACAACCAGCTCCCCGCCAGATCCGTAACCAGCTGGGAGGACCTTCGCAGGAAATTCCTCTATCAGTTTAGTTCCACCACCTGGAAAACCAGCATCGCAGACCTATTCAAGTGCAAACAAAGGCCTGATGAGCGAGTCGCGGACTTAATCACCCAGTGAAAGGGGGTCACATACTCCCTTGACATGCCACTAAATCAGAAGTAATTACTGACAATGTGCATAGGAAATATCAAGACGGAGCTGGTTCCCTCTCTAATAACCTATAAATACCCCGAAGGATTCGAAGACTTCTTTGATAAGGCCTAGAACCTGGAGGAAGCCCTGCAATAGGCCAACAAGGAACGTCTGTTGCCCATGTAATTCTAGAAAAGAGGTATTTCAGAGTTGAGCCCACTATAGTGGGCCAAATATAATCCCCCATGCAACTAGAATTGATACCAGTGGCACCATCCCCATAGCCTCACAGAGGCCCTCCACCTCAAAAGTAGCCTCCGACTCAGCAGCATCTGCCTCAAAATCAGCAAGTGCCTCCGCCCAGGTGGGAAAGTTAGGGTCCGCCTCCTTGACTGGCCCCTTTAGCTCCTCTCCAGGGACAGGATCCAAAGTCCCCCTTTCTAGACAGAAGAAACCGGACCTACTCTTTCAACAAGAATCAGGTCCCTAACTATTTCAAAAGTTCCTTGGAATAAGGGATCATGCGTTTTCCTAAGTACAGAAGTCCAGAAGAGGCGAACCTCACTGATCGCCCCAACTACTGCCCCTATCATCGGATCCTAGGGAACACCCTCAAGCAGTGATATGTGTTTAAGGACTGGCTTCAAGACTAGGTCGATAACAACATAGTCAGGCTGGGCCCGACCCTGACACAAGTGGCATGTGTCTTTGTAAGTCTAGACAGCAGTAGCGACCGCGAAGGTGAGTGGAAACAGGTTTTTAACCACAGGTCACAGAAGTATGATGATTGGATGGCTTGAAAAATGGTTTCTCATGCCCATGGTATCATTTGGGAACACCTGAATCAACCAGAGCCTTCAGAAGCTGCAACCACCACTTCTGCATCATCATCTCAACCGGCCTCTTCCCAGAAGAGAAAGCATCAACAGCGCAAGGGAAAGCAACGTGCCCCACCAATTCCATCGTCATCCCTCACTCTCGACGACTTCATGCCCCGTGAAATGGGGATTCCCCATAGAATCCGTCTAGTGATGGATGATTGTTCAAGTGATAGTCAAGGGTACATTTTGGTTAATACTGTGGAGTTAGTAAACCCCTATATGACTACCGATGATGGGGAGTTCTAGACGAACCTCCCCAACGTCCCCAGCCAATGTCAATGTCGGAAGAGCCACGACCATATGGGTCATCGGGGCACATCAGTTGGAACCTCTAGCCAAGCCGTGCATGCCACTGAGACTAGAAAAACAGGCCCAACACAGATCTCAGAACGCACAACCTTTTTATCTGGTGTCGTCGGGCCCGCCTCCCCCACCGTTTGTTCTACTGGATCAGGCATAGCTACCTCGATCATGCCATGACTTGCCTCACCCTGCTATAGACCAATCTCAATTGTCCGTTCCTCATCTAAAAACTACTCTTCAGGCTTTGACTAGCGAGCAGTGGGATATACCGAGCAACAGTCAGCTGCTGGCCCAGCCAGCAGGGCCCACCATGCCTCCCATCACAGAGCGACCTCCTGCAAGTAGAAGTTTGCACCTGGTATGGAAATATGATGTTCTCAAGCACCTTTCCGGAATCCCAGCAAGGCTTTCCATCCTCAAGGCCCTTCGCCTGTCGTCAAATATGCGTGAGACCCTTGTCGAGGCTTTATGAAGCCCCCTCTAGTTTGAGACAGAGGTAGCAGGTGTAGAGGCCTTTCATGCTGAGGTGGTTGAGGATGCTAAATGTCAGGACAACATTTCAATATCTGGAGAAGATGAAGGCTCTCCCATACAGGGGCACATCCGCCTACTATACATCAGCGGACAATTTAACATCGTGGAGGTCCTCCACTGTCTTGTTGACACCAGCTCCAGGATTAGCCTTATCCCAATGCGAACACTGCGGAAGCTGGGGTTATCCGAGGATGTCCTGACTCCCTCTGATTTAAGAATACAGGGATACAACAAGACAGAGTAGACCCCAGTCAGTAAGATCTGTTTGAAGACCCAATTCGGTGGCCTAGTTTCTAGCACCGAGTTCATGGTTGTCTCCCAGGATACCGCGTACAATGCATTGATGGGAAGACCATGGATCCACCTGCATGTGGCGGTCCCCTCATCGTATCACTAGTGCCTCAAGTAATCCCTTAATGGTCGAGTAGAAATACTCCAAGGTGATGCATCTCCTTTCGCCTCTTGTGAAGCCCGCTACCTAGATGCCTACTATTATAGGAGTAAGGACAAACAGATTCAAGAAAGTGAGGTCAAACCCATCGCGGTTGCAACTGACCCTTGGGCAGGTCTGGATGATGCTTATGTCTTCCTGATCCATCGATTGGAGGCCACAACGCTCGACATGGGGAAATGTTTTGTTGTCTCTGGTATAAGAGGAAAGTATATTCCCAAGTCCATGCGATGACAGGAAATCACCTCATACTCCTACACAAATAAGGATCTGGTGATCCTGGAACCTCCTACCCCTATATGGTATTGGGGTGTCTGCCCCATGGAAACGATAGTACGTCATACATGTCTGTTTTTCTGGGTTGGAATTAACTGGATCAATCCGACATGACACTATTGCTTTGATATCATCAAGCATGGCCCCTTGGGATGAAGACCAAATGGGATCAGATCGACTGCCTTCATTGCTATGGTTTTAGCAGCACGTGAATCTCCCAATATGTTGTCCACTACTATCCAGGATGGTACTGACCTCCCATCAGGATCTTCTGACCCAGAGGAAGCTTCTTCTACTGAGGAACCCTCCTCAAGCAAAAAAGAGGATTTGGAGGATACTCCCCCCGCCTTCGAAGAAGGCGTCCCCTCCACGTTTGATGAACTGGTACATGTGAACCTTGGTAGTAAGGCAGATCCAAGACCCACATTGATCAGTGCTGCCATGTCCCTCAAAGAGAAGCAGTGGTATGTGGACTTCTTTAAACACCATCGTGACGTGTTTTCCTAGAGTTACGATGAGATTCTAGGACTATATACTCAGGTAGCCGTCCACCGCCTCAGTCTCCAGACAAATCATCGCGGGTTCAAGCAGCCTACCAGGAAGATGCACCCTTCTCATGGTGCCATGGTCAAGGTCGAATTTGACAAGCTCATCAGAGATAACTTTGTCAAGGAGGTCCAGTACCCCAAGTGGCTAGACAACATTGTTCCACTCAGAAAGAAGAATGGATAGATCAGGGTCTGCATTGACTTTCATGATCTCAACCATCACTATCTGAAGGATGATTTTCCCCTTCCTGTGACAAAATTACTGATTGATTCTAAGACTAGGTTTTAGGCCCTCTCCTTCATGGACAGGTACTCTAGATATAATCAGATCTGGATGGCCCCCGAGGATGAAGATTCCATATCTTTTAGGGTGCCCCAAGGTACTTTCTGTTACCAGGTTATGCCCTTCGGCCTGAAGAATTCAGGTGCCACCTATTAGCGGGTCATGCACCACATATTCAAGACAATCCTCGAGACATTGGTGGAATTCTATGTGGATGATTTGATGGTCAAATATCGCCAGTGCTAGGACTATCTCAAGGACCTTGATAAAGTGTTCGACTTCCTCCATTCTCGCCACATGAAGATGAACCCGTTGAAGTGTGCCTTCGAGGTCATCTCTGGGAAGTTCCTTGGATTTGTTGTCAGGTACCGGGGCATCGATATCGACCTAAAGAAGATCAAGGACATCAGTCAGATGCCTCCCCCAAGCAATATTCGGGAGCTTCAAGGTTTCCAAGGCCACTTAGCCTACATATGCCGATTCATTATGAATTTGGCTGGAAAGTGTAATCCCTTTTCTCGGCTCATGAAGAAAGGACCCACCTACGAATGGGATGAAGAGTTCCAGACCGCGTTCGAGGAAATCAAGCAGTATCTTCTCCAGCCTTTGGTCTTGATGACACCCACCTCTGGAAAATTGATGATCCTGTACATGACTGCCTTGGAATGATCTCTTGGCACCCTTCTTGCCTAGAAGAACAATGAGGGGACATAAAAAATCCTCTACTATCTCAGTTGTATGCTCATCGATATAGAGACTAGATACTCCCTCATCAAAAGAAGCTGCCTTGCACTCGTATTTTCCGGGCAGAAGTTGCAAAATTACCTACAACACCACAAGGTACAGATGGTGTCTTGGGTAGACCCGCTGAAGTACATTCTAAACCGCCCCATGTTGATCGGCCATCTAGCACGGTGGGAAGTAATCCCCTAGTAGTTCGACATTAGGTTTGTCCCTCAGAAAGCTATCAAGAGACAGACATTGGCAGACTTCATTGCTACCCATCCAACCCCCGTGGACTAGTCCCTGGACCTAGATTTTCCTGACGAGGCAATCCTCTCGGTAGCTCAGGCCATCCCATGTTAGCAGATGCACTTTGATGGTGCTTCCTAGAGCCCCACCGACAGGAGACTTAATGATTCTAGGCTCAATAGAGTAGGCCTAGGTATTGTCTTTATTACCCCGACACAAGCCATTATGCCATATTCATTCCTATTGTCGGAAGGCTACACCAACAACAAGGCAGAGTATCATGCTCTTATCACTGGCCTTAAGCTAGCCCTCGAGATAGATGTTCCTCATCTACAGGTGAAAGGGGATTCTAAACTTGTCATCAAGAAAATCAATGGTGACTATGTCGTTAGAAATCCATAGATCGTACCATTTTTGGAGTGCACCCACCAGCTAATGGCCCATTTTCCATCTTGGATGGAAGTTACTCATGTCCCTTGATCTCATAACGGTCAAGCCGATGCCCTGACCTGTAACAACCCGAAATTTTGAATAAATCTTGTTTCCTAATTTTGTGTGTTATTTTATTTTATTTTTATACTCAATAAATTTTTTTCATTTGATAACATGAGTATAATTAAAATGATACTGTTGGGTTTTGACTGTTATATGACCATTGGTCAATATGACCACCGTAAACTAAACGTTTCGATTTTTGTCTCTAAATACAAGTGATCTTGGTTAATTAATATAGAAAAAAGATTCGATGGCCTCACCCAATAGTTTTGGACCGATCGAATCCCATCTAACAGAACTTGGGAAGGAGGTAGCACCACTGGGATTTTCTCTGGACCAAACCCAAGCCG
Source organism: Viscum album (assembly GCA_963277665.1). NCBI lineage: Eukaryota > Viridiplantae > Streptophyta > Magnoliopsida > Santalales > Viscaceae > Viscum > Viscum album. The sequence goes on along the minus strand of OY728129.1, from coordinate 402,859,106 downwards.
AACTTCATCGTGTGAAGCTAGAACAGAATCGCCTTCGCGAGAAGTTCAAACTGATAGAAATTACTACTCGTGTGATGTTGGCCAAGCCTCCCTCAGATTCTCTCACCTTAGCACACCTTACACTTAGGTCCTATGCTGGTGTGATAAGGGGTTATGTAAGGAGACCGTAACTATCTTGTGTAACCCTTTGTTTTAAATAAAAATTTTTATTTCTTCTTATGATTATGTTTATGAATTTTCAAATGTCCGGATAAATATAGTATGCATATTTTTGATGAATTTTAGAGAAAGAATATTTTAAAAATGTTTATGTAAACCTTAAATAAATAAAAATGTGTAATGATTTTCAAAAAATGGTCTTCTACAATTATGTTCAGTACGAAATTTAGAGTCTAATAAGATGAACTTGATTTTTGATGAATAGTAAATTATGAATAGTAATTTTATGCTTAGGATCAGTAATGTGACCAAATGGATTAGTAATCTCACTTAAAGAAAGTATTAATATAATCTAGGCACCTTGATTAAGTAATGAGATTCAATAAAATGGTTAAATAACGGTTTCATAAATTATTAGTCAAGTATTAGTTTTTTCAAGTGAATAGTGCTTTTTAATTAAAAATTAAATTAAAAATATTTAGAAAAGTATTTTTATAAAATGGACTATATTTTTAAACTCAGAGCACCGATATTATGTTATGGTAATTTTTGGGGTTTTTTTTTCTAAAAAAATGAATTTTCGGTGAATAGTGTTTTTATTTAAAAATTAAATTAAAAATATTTAGAAAATTATTTTTATAAAATGGAGTTCATATTTTTAATCAGAGTGTCGATATTCGGTTAAGGTGAAATTTTGGGATTTTTCTGAGAAAGATAAATTTTCAGTGAATAGTGAAAATACAGTTTCTAAGTTACGGGTGTTTAATGAAATCATTAAATGATGTATTAAGTATGTAATCAATATTTTAGACTTATGAATAGTAATATAAGGTATGCGGTGTCCCAAGTGGCCAATACCAAGGGCAGATACCATGGGAAAGCCCATGGTTTTTCCAAAACCACCAATGAGGTGTCCTTTGGCCATTAATGCTGTGTCCCCTCACTTTCCCTATAAATACCAAGCCATCCTCTCATCCATTCGACTCCCCACTCTCCCCCAACGAAGTTCTGGTCTCATTACCTCCCAAGGAGTCCTCCCAAGGTGCCCCAAGCCCTCAAGGTCCCAAACTTTGAGTTTTAAGAGTTATGTTTTAAGGTAAGGGATCCGACCTCTCTCTTTCTTTTCAAGTAATCTCTTTTATGTCATTTCTTTTATGATCCATGTTCTTATGTTAAAGGATGTTTTTTTATATTCCTATTACTTCCCTTTTCATTTTCATATGATGAGATATCCCCTCTTACTCTCATTATTTTGTTTTATTAATGTTTAAGTGGCGCTGTTAGGCTGTCGAATTTTTAAGTGGTTCTTTCACCCTTCTCGTTTTCAAGTTCTACTTTCAAGTCAAGACTTTCAAGTTCATTTTTATTATGTTGGGGTTATGATCTCTATATCTATCATACTTATCTTTTATGATCATATTATGAGAGACCCCATTTGATCTCTTCAATTCAGTATTTTGAAGTTTTAAGTGGCGCCGTTAGGCTGCCGAATTTTTAAGTGGTTCTTTCACCCTTCTCGTTTTCAAGTTCTACTTTCATGTCAAGACTTTCAAGTTCATTTTTATTATTTTGGGGTATGATATCTATATGTATCATACTGATCTTTTATGTTCATATGATTAGAGACCCTATTTGATCTCATCAATTCATTTTTGGTTGAAGTTTATGTGACGTCGTTAGGCTGCCGAATTTTCATAAGAGAAATCTTATTTTTGTCTTCCTTTCATGTTCTTCATTTCATATGGTATATTTTAAAATTTCATTACCATGTTCTTAAATCCCTTATATTCTGTCCCTCTACTGTTTTATTGGTCATTTATGAATGTTTTACCCATGTCCCCTCTCTTTTCAATGTTTTCTAAAACCCTGTAACATAGTCGTTATGCTGCAGAATTTTCGTCTCAAAACATCTCTCTATTTTTCTAATGTTCTTTGATTTTATTACGTAAATACTCAAATATCTCTATTCTATATGGGTATTCACATATATACCAAAATGTTCTATTTTAAATTCTAGGTTTTACATACATGAAACCCGCTTTCTCTTTCCGTGGGTTTAAAGTGACATAAAGATCATGTCTTTGAAGCAGTTTTTAAAAAGTTATGATTATGAAATGAAACCCATTTCTTTTATGATATATGGGTTGTTTATGAAATGATTGATGATGATATATGTGTCTCACAAGATAATAAAGGCATTTCAATGGTGCACCCAAATAGCGCTCCAATGCATTGGGTAAAGACTTAATCTCTAGAGATGACCTTTTAGACTGATACCTTGGTGAATAACCTTGGTAATTTTTAATGACACCTTGGGGATGGACATTGGTGAAATGAAATGATTATAGATATTAAATGTTGTATCCACATCTTCAAGTTATAAAAAATGTTATTTTCTTTCTCATTCCTTAAAGTTCTTTTTCATAACATTGTTGATGTATCCCAAGTTCACATGTTAAATGTTTCACCTTGTTTCCCTTACTGGGCCTTCTGCTCACCATTTATTTTGATGTATGTCCCTAGGTTATTAGATGCAGTAATGAACCTAGAATGAACATGAGGAGAATCCTTTCAAGTGTTTAAGATTAATGTTTTATGTTTTCATGTTTTAAGTTCCTGGTTTCCAAGACACTAAACCTTAAATATCCTCGGTTTTGTAAAATGTAATGAAAGTTTATGTGATAAAAATGTGGGATGCTATAGTTGGTATCAAAGGATGGTTTAGTTATTTATGGAAATTAGGATATGAAAATTTTAGGAAGAAGCCTATAGAAAAGTTTATATATAGGAAATCTTCCTGGTATTTTGGTGAGTATTGAGTAATGGGTTGCCAAGCAAATACATCCCTGTCTAGATACGAGCAGGTAGAGGTGGATCTGGCACAGATGTACATAGAGGTAAAACTCAAAAACACCGCTTTGAGTTAGACTCAAACGGAAACTGGTACACGACAATGGGCCTTACTGCACTATTGGTTACGACACTCCCGGGGGATATACTTTGGTAAATTCATAAGCTTAGTATGAACCATTGTTAAAGGAACAAAGATAAAATAAAATAAAGATTCACATAAGAATATATGATCATGGATAACCTATATGGGAACCTAGGGGATCACAAGTTAGGGTATACTTTTCTTCTACGAGTTATCCTTATATGCTTTAAGTTCCTTTTCATGATTATTGGATAAGTATTTAAGCCCCTAATTTTACTTTATTTTCTTAGTTAATGGCAGGAAATTGTAGAACATGTCCCAACAACCAATGTGATAGGAAATGTGACGATTTCCGTATTAATATGACATAGATGATTAAAGGATTAAAATATGATTATTATTTTGGAAGATGTTCACTATTTTGGGGACCCTATATGATCGAGGTAAATAGATTACTACGGTATTTTCTTTGAGGAGTAAAGGTCAACTTATATTTTGATGAATCGATGAATTTAAGGTGGACTTATAGTAATTTGGGTTACTTATGAGAATGATTAACCTATCTTGGGTAAAATATGTTTAGGTTAGCTACTTTTGTTATAAGATGTTAGGAGTGGTTGATGTTGTTTGGAGATGAACAATGAAGTTTATTTTGGAAGACTATGTTATCAAATCCTTCTTGTATTTGGGTTTCAATCTTAGTTTGGTTTATTTTGAGGAATTTTAAGAACCTTTATTTATGGAATGGTCTATGATGAACTTTGGGTAGTACCATGGAACTTTGAATATTTAAAAGTAGTTTCCATTCCTATGGGATTCTTTATTTTTGAAGAGTTGTTTTACCTTAACCTTTATGTTTTTGGGATAATGTTTAAAGATAGAAGAAATAGATAGTTAATCTTTTGTGGATTATGTGATTATCTAGAAGATGATTCTTGTGCATTTGATGAGACCAAGTGTTTTTGAATTATCATCGTTTGGAGAAAATATTAGTTTTGGTAGAGACTTATTAAAGGATGAAACTCTACTTGAAGGTAGGTATATTTTCTTTTGTTTTTGTTCTATGTAGTAAATGAATTCCTCAAAATTATGAAAAGGAACATAAAACAAAAATGTTGTTGGTTTACGTTTCCTACTAGGTAATCAAAGACCGTTTACACACATCATAAGTTTGGGATTTTCTTACGGTTAACTTTCTCCTAATCATGTTTTCTATCACTCTCCCTCAGAACTTGACCCTTTGTTTTCTCCTCCATGTCCATGTTTTCCTACATGGAATCCTAGTATGGATTAACTCGGGTGACCTTTGTACTTCCCTTTCTTTCTTTTAAAGTAATAGTTTTACTGACTCCTTTTACGATGTGAGACTTTCAATGAAATTTCAAAACCCAATTTTAAAAATTGCGAGGACATAATTTCTTAAGGGGGGAAGATTGTAACGACCCGAAATTTTGAATAAATCTTGTTTCCTAATTTTGTGTGTTATTTTATTTTATTTTTATACTCAACAAAAATGTTTCATTTGATAACATGAGTATAATTAAAATGAGACTGTTGGGTTTTGACTGTTATATGACCATTGGTCAATATGACCGCTGTAAAATAAACGTTTCGATTTTTGTCTCTAAATACAAGTGATCTTGGTTAATTAATATAGAAAGAAGATTCGATGGCCTCACCCAGTAGTCTTAGGCCGATCGAAGCCCATCTAACAAAACTTGGGAAGGAGGTAGCACCACTGGGCTTTTCTCTGGACCAAACCCAAGCCGAACTTCATCGTGTGAAGCTAGAATGGAATCACCTTCAAGAGAAGTTCAAATTGATAGAAATTACTACTCGTGCGATGTTGGCCGAGCCTCCCTCAGATTCTCTCACCTTAGCACACCTTACACTTAGGTCCTATGCTGGTGTGATAAGGGGATATGTAAGGAGATCGTGACTGCCTTGTGTAACCCTTTGTTTTAAATAAAAAATTTGATTTCTTCTTATGATGATGTTTATGAATTTTCAAATGTCTGGATAAATATAGTATGCATATTTTTGATGAATTTTAGAGAAAGGATATTTTAAAAATGTTTATGTAAACCTTAAATAAATAAAAATGTGTAATGATTTTCAAAAATTGGTCTTCTACAATTATGTTCAGTACAAAATTTAGAGTCTAATAAGATCAACTTGATTTTTTATGAATAGTAAATTATGAATAGTGATTTTATGCTTAGGATTAGTAATGTGACCAAATGGATTAGTAATCTCACTTAAAGAAAGTATTAATATAATCTAGGCACCTTGATTAAGTAATGAGATTCAATAAAATGGTTAAATAACGGTTTCATAAATTATTAGTCAAGTATTAGTTTTTTTGAGTGAATAGTGTTTTTAATTAAAAATTAAATTAAAAATATTTAGAAAAGTATTTTTATAAAATGGACTTTATTTTTGAACTCAGAGCACTGATATTATGTTATGGTAATTTTGGGGGTTTTTTTCTGAAAAAATGAATTTTTGGTGAATAGTGTTTTTATTTAAAAATTAAATTAAAAATATTTAGAAAATTATTTTTATAAAATGGAGTTCATATTTGTAATCATAGAGTCAATATTTGGTTAAGGTGAAATTTTGGGATTTTTCTGAGAAAGATAAATTTTCAGTGAATAGTGAAAATACAGTTTTTAAGTTACGGGTGTTTAATGACATAATTAAATGATGTATTAAGTATGTAATCAATATGGTCGACTTATGAATAGTAATATAAGGTATGAGGTGTCCCAATTGGCCAATAACATGGCAAAATACCATGGGAAAGCCCATGGTTTTTCCAAAACCACCAATGAGGTGTCCCTTGGCCATTAATGCCTTGTCCACTCACATTCCCTATAAATACCAAGTCATACTCTCATCCATTCGACTCCTCACTCTCCCCCAACGAAGTTATGGTATCATTACCTCCCAAGGAGTCCTCCCAAGGTGCCCCCAAGCCCTCAAGGTCCCAACCTTTGAGTTTTAAGAGTTACGTTTTAAGGTAAGGGATCCGACCTCTCTCTTTCTTTTCAAGTAATCTCTTTTATGTCATTTCTTTTATGCTCCATGTTATTATGTTAAAGGATGTTATTTTATATTAATCTTACATACCTTTTCATGTTCATATGATGAGAGATCCCCTCTTACTCTCATTATTTAGTTTTATGAATGTTTAAGTGGCGCCATTGGGCTGTCGAATTTTTAAGTGGCTCTTTCACCCTTCTCGTTTTCAAGTTCTACTTTCATGTCAAGAATTTCAAGTCCCTTTTTATTATGTTGGGGTATGATCTCTATATCTATCATGCTAATATTTTATGATCATATTATTAGAGACCCCATTTTATCTCTTCAATTCAGTATTTTGAAGTTTTAAGTGGCGCCGTTAGGCTGCCGAATTTTTAAGTGGTTCTTTCATCCTTCTCGTTTTCAAGTTCTACTTTCATGTCAAGACATTCAAGTTCCTTTTTATTATGTTGGGGTATGATCTCTATATCTATCATACTGATATTTTATTTTCATATGATGAGATACCCTATTTGATCTCATCAATTAATTTTTGGTTGTAGTTTATGTGACGTCGTTAGGCTGCCAAATTTTCATAAGAGAAATCTTATTTTTGTCTTCCTTTCATGTTCTTCATTTCATATGGTATATTTTCAAATTTCATTACCATGTTCTCAAATCCCTTATATTCTGTCCCTCTACTATTTTATGGGTCATTTATGAATGTTTGAGCCATTTCCCCTCTCTTTTCAATGTTTTCTAAAACCCTGTAACATAGCCGTTATGCTGCAGAATTTTCATCTCAAAATGTATCTCTCTTTTTCTAAAGTTCTTTGATTTTATTAAGTGAATACTCAAAGATATCTCTTATATATGGGTATTCACATATATACAAAAATTTTCTATTTTAAATTCTGGGTTTTACATACATGAAACCTGCTTTCCCTTTCTGTGGGTTTAAAGTGACATAAAGATCATGTCTTTATAGAAGTTTTTAAAACGTTATGATTATGAAATGAAACCCATTTCTTTTATGATATATGGGTTGTTTATGAAATTATTGATGATTATATATGTGGATCACATGATAATAAAGACATGTCAAGGGTGCGCCCAGATAGCGCTCCAATGCATTGGGTAAAGACTTAATCTCTAGAGATGACCTTTTAGACTGATACCTTGGTGAATAACCTTGGTAATTTTTAATGAAACCTTGGGGATGGACCTTGGTGAAACGAAATGATTGTCGATATTAAATGTTATAGCCACATTTTCAAGTTATGAAAAATGTTATTTTCTTTCTCATTCCTTAATGTTATTTTTCATAACATTGTTGATGTGTCCCAAGTTCACATGTTAAATGTTTCCCCTTATTTCCCTTACTGGGCCTTCTGATCACCATTCTTTTGATGTATGTCCCCAGGTTATGAGATGCAGTAATGAACCTAGGATGAACATGAGAAGAAGCCTTTCAATTTTTTAAGAAGAATGTTTTATGTTTTCATGTTTTAAGTTCCTGGTTTTCAAGACACTAAACCTTAAAGATCCTCAGTTTTGTAAAATGTAATGAAAGTTTATGTGATAAAAAGGTGGGATGCTATATGGCCGGTGTAGCTACATCACTTGAAAAACTTGAGTAGGCTGATCTGATTCTACACATGACACATCAAAGAGTCATTGCTCCCGTCACCCTAGATGATGACGACAACCTACGGGTAAGCCATCTTACCACCGGAGCCTCTACGTCAGGACCCCCAGGTTCCTCAGATGTAGTGGTTGAAGAGACTCCCAAATAGAGATCCCCCTTTGCTGAGAATATCCAAAATGGTTTCCTCCTAGCTGATCAGGATGATCACGAGCGAATCCAATGCCTCACGCTGTAGTTTACCCTCCAGAGTTGTCCCAGTCTTGAGCAGATCCTCTATAAGCACGGGTTCGATGGTGTTCTCCTCCATTGCATCCAAGGAGTTGAGATTTCTTAGGTCATGCACAAGGTTCACGCCGGTTCCTATGGGGCTCACCAGACTGGGCTGAAGCTGTCCCATCAGATCTAGAGACTGGGGTATTTCTGGCCCTCCATGATCCATTATTGCATCGAGTTTTCCAAGAGATGTCATGCGTTCCAAATTCATGCTAACTTCATGCATCGTCCGCCAGAACCTCTCCACTCCACCAAGTAATTTTGGACATTTGCGGTGTGGGGAATCGACGTCGTGGGACCATACCCACTGGCGACAGCTCACTAGTGCATGTTCATCCTGACCGCCACAGATTTCTTTTCTAAGTGGGCAGAAGCAGTTCTGCTCTAGGAGGTCAAGGCACGTTCTATCATTGACTTCGTGAGCTCCAACATCATCTACCATTTTGGAGTCCCTCATGTTGTCCTCACTGATAATGACACCAACTTCCGAGCAGCCAAGCTGAAGAAATTGTACGCCAAGTACAACATCCGTTCAAACCATACCTCCCGTTATCACGCGCAGGCAAATGGGCAGATCGAGGCATTCAAAAAACCTCTCTCTAATATTTTGTAGAAAATGGTTGGTCAGAATAAGAAGAGTTGGTCGGACAATCTCCCCACACCCTCTGGGCTTATCGAACGACGACTCATAATTCCACCCAGGTATCCCTATACTCCCTTGTCTATGGAGCCAAGGCCGTCCTGGGCATTGAGATCCAGCTGCCTTCGTTACGCACAGTGGTGTATGACCAGCAAACACCAGATAAAGTAGCCGAAATTCGTCTGGATAAATTGGAAGCACTTGACGAGAATAGGCTTTGTGCCCTGCACAATCTGGAAAGGCATCTGAATAAGATATCTAGAGCCTTCAACAAAAAGGTTCACCTCCACTCTTTCCTGTAAGGTGACTTGGTATTGGCCCTCCGGGCGCCAATGATCCCTGGAAGGAAACCACCCAAGTTGGAGCCCAAATGAGAAGGACCTTACATAATTCACAGGGTTTAACCCAATAGAGCATACTCCCTGGTGACCATGGATGGTGAGATTATACATCTTCCCACCAATGCCAAGTTTCTCAAGCAATACTTTGCCTAAGACAGATGGTCTGACATGACCCTAAACTATTTGGTCCTGCACGACCTTAAATTGTTCGGTCCCAAATGACCCTAAACTACTTCGTATTGCAAGACATTAAACTTTATGTCATCCCACAAGACGTTAAACTGCACCCTTAGAACTACGTATGGCTTGAATCCCATCCTTATGGGATATGTAGGAATTCTCAAGCATTTTGTCTTGAGCTCATCCCCCAAACTCTTCTCTTTGACTATCCCCCCTTGGTATAGTTCTCTCGGAGGATCCTTGCATGATATTGTGTAAGCTTCCTTAGCCCCACTCATGCCAGGATTATAACAGTCGCACCATGTGCCCACTCCCCATTCTTCTATCCTCCCACGTCCTCACCGCATGATATTAAACTGCATGTCCTTCAAGAACTACATATGACTTGATTCCCATGCTTATGGGATATGTAGGAACGCCTGGAAATTTTGTTTGTTGGCCCAGCCCAAATGCCAGAATCTCCCCTCGGGTCAATACATATGGTGGGGTGAAGGTTTTTTCCTCAATACATGTCGATCTCATCTTGATTCCACCGTACATACCACTCCCTAGAGGTGTCTGCCTCTTTCACCGCCCTGCTTGAATTTAAAATGTATGGGTACAGCTATGCTTCACCTACTCCTTTGATTGGGACTCCATCATCCTTCCCATTTATAAGGGCCCCCGGATGGCAAGGATGCTAGGCCCAAGGGCTCTCCTACCACTTCGGTCCAACGCCCTCGAGGGTGTGAGCAGCAAATTGATACAAGTCCCGCATTGAGAATATGGTCAGCGGTCGATGCTCATTTATTGTTCCCATTCCAGGCCACTATAAGGACATTGTGTTTCAAACATGGTCAACAACTATCCTTTGTCGTCATTTTCCACCCCAAGATGTCCCAAACATCGAGTTTAGTGGTTCATTCTGCTCCATTGTATATTCAAGCGACGAACTCCCCTCGGGTGATGCCAGCCACTAGACCCATGTATGGTAGGGAGAGCTGAATCTGACTCCTTGTTTCCCACACCGAGCACTGCTCACGTGGGCTTAGGAGCTGTGATGAGGTGGTAATCGCACAAGAGGTTGTATGGCTACCATTGGTCGAGATGCCCGACCTCAAGCCCCTTGGCCTTTTCTATCCCCTTGGCCCTTTCTGGCCCCTAGTCCAAGTTCTCATTTAGGGTTTTGTGGTGTGGAGCAGACTTATGTACTCATTCACGTCGGGCTATTTCGCCATGCCACACATATACCCTTAAGGAATCCTTCCCTTTATTTATCATCCATGCCATGAGTACAGGCCCTGTCCTGCTTCACATGCCCAGTTTCAGGCCCCCATCCCAGTTTCTCTCTTATGGGATTGTACAGTGTGGTATGGGATTATGTCCTCATTCACGTCAGGTTACTCGCTGTGCCGTACACCTCCCCTGTTTGTGGTATCTTACACCTTTCTTCGTCCTCACTGCAAGATTTCAAACTAAAAACTGTTCGGGCCTTTTCGACCAAGGCCTAGCCTTAGGCCCTCATCCTTTTCCAGCCACTTGGCCTTCTCGATCCCCGACCCAAGTTCTTACCTGGAGTGTACGATGTGGTATGGGATTATGTCCTCATTCACGTCGGGTTACTCGTCGTGCCGTACACATCCCCGGATGAGATACCTTATCCATACTCATCCTCACTACAAGAAATTAAACTGAAAACTATCCGGGCCTTTTCAATCGAGGCCCAGCCTCAGGCCCCCACTCTTTTTTGGCCCCTTGGCCTTCTCGGGCCCCGACCCAAGTTCTTACCCGAAATTGTACGGTGTGGTATGAGATTATGTCCTCATTCACATTGGGTTATTTTCCATTCCATACACCTCCTGTATGTGGGGTATCTTAACCATTTGCGCCCTTACTGTATGATGATAAACTGCACATTACTCCCTTCAAGAACTACGTGCATCTTGACTCCCATCCTCATGGGATACGTAGGACCACCCGAACGTCTAGACTTCAGGTCTAGCCACATATCCTAGAAATATCCCTTTCACATTAGCCCCTTGTCCTACCCTTTACCAGCGAGGGGAGTATATGGTGTGGAGCGGACTTATGTCCTCATTCACGTCGGGTTGTAAAGACCACGCCATGTACCTCTCCCTCCTGAGAGTTCTCTATCCCCTTATTTTATACTCATCCCTTAAAATTGGTTACTCTCAAGTTGAGAACCCTCCTCGACCCTCTTCGGTGATTCACCTACCCATCTAAGAGTACTCTGGTTCAGCGTTTGGAGTATCAGATTTTATGTGGACATGCTTCTGCCCATTTTTTAGGCTTCGTGTTCCCCTTCATTTGGGATTCCATAATCTTCCACATCCTAAGGGACCCCCAAATGGCATGGATTCTAGGCCCAAGGGCTCTCCTACCATCACGGGCCAATGTCCTCAAGGGTTTTAGAAAACAAATTGATACAAGTCCTGTATTGTGAATATGGTAGTGTCCAATGCTCATTTGTTTGTCCTCATTACAAGCTAACGCGATATTGGTGTTGTGTTTCGAACATGGTCAATAGTCATCCTCCATCGTCACGCCAACCCCTTTAAGTCTTGAATGTTGGTTACATGATTCACATAAATGTCCACCCCATCATGTCCAAGTGGAATTTTGACACTCCTGACACTATCCCTCAGTGCACATTTGCATGTTAGGGGGACAAAGCCATGGTAAAGGTGACATTCGGGGCTCAGAGCCGACTTCCCTTCTCCATGGTCCGAGCTCTAAGACCATAAACTAATATCTCTTTTAGAACTACATGTGGCTTGATTCCCATCCTTGTGGGATACTTAGGAACACCCAGACATCTTGTTTTCGGGTCCAATTCAATTGGGTGCTAGTTTCTTCTACCCCTTACCCTCTTACCTCTATTTTGGCCCCTTGGCCTGAGGTTTCTTTAATGGAATCGCATAGAGTGTGACATGGGATTATGTCCTCATTCATGTTGGGTATGTTTTATTGCACCGTTCACATTACCCATTTAGCCTCATCTCTACTACATTTGTGCCGCATGATGTTAAAATGCACACCTGGTCCCATCAAATTAACCTAAACTATGACATTATCGTCCTGGCTGCATGATGAAAAACAGCACTGCATCATGATGTCCTAACTCAAGGGGACACCATGTTTGGTATCAGTTACACACCATACCATTTTTCAATGCCTGCATACGGATTCATTCTTGTGGCGATTTTGGGACTTGCTATATTAGGCCCGTCTCTTCACAAAAAAAACACATTCACCTTAAAGAAAAAACAAGACACATCAAATACCGCTTCTTTTAGTGAAAGGGACACACTCGCATGCCCCTTTTATCTCTGGCACTGGTACCTTACCGTGCCACCTCTTATAACTATGTACGCCATGATTCTCATTCTCATGAGATACATAGGAACGCCTGAGAACTTCCCCCACGAGCCCAGCTTAACTCTCATTTTCGGTCCCTTGACCTAAAACCTTCTCAGGGAACACATGGTAATCTGGACTCCAAGTACTCATTCATGCCGGGTTTCATGATCACATTACCATGTGTCCCCTACACTCCTTACAGATCCATGGTCTGAGCTCTATGACCATAAACTAAGTTCACTCCGCATCCTTACTGCAAGTCGTTAAACTACACGACACCTCTCAGAACTACATATGGATTTATTCCCATCCTTATGGGATATGTAGAGAAACCCATACATTTCGCCTCGGGTCTATCCCTAGGGAGTCTTGCTTCGGCGTTTCCCTCGGACTCTGACCTTTGCTACCCCTCGCCAGTCTGATTCTAAGGGGGGGGGGGAATTTGTAGACACTGAAAAACACTCAAGGGCTGAGGAAGGTTCAGGCGCAACAAAGTGAAGCCATATTTGGAACCGGCGATCCATTCCAGGGGGCCAGGAGGGGTGGCACGAAAAAAATTATAAGTTGAGCTAAAAAAATATGTCCCGCGTGAAAAACTTCAGGATTCACGAGAGTTTTCCACATGGGCGTGGAACTTTCACACCACCACCCCGTGTGGTTGATGTACGCGCTACCGACACCGGGCGCGCAATATTTCATGTCGGCTTCTTTTTCACATGGACCCATGATCCCGAGTGCCTATAAATAGAAGGTGACCCCTTCGACTTCTGAGATGAAGAATCTAAACCGTCTCCCCTGTGCGAAATTCCTCTCCCGTGTGTGAAAAAAGATAGCTCTCAAGTACTGATTTTTTCACACCAGGTCACCCGGGGGTCCGCCTTTGTGTGTGACCACTTGGGATTGATCCTTTTCCAAATCCCATCAAGACCCTTACCCCACACACAATTCTTTCCAATTGCGTGCGACTAGGTCTTCAGCACATAATTCCTTTTGCACGCCACCCTGACCGTTTTGCGCATGAAATTCCTTTTGTGCGCTGACCCAGCCATTTCTCACACGAAATTACTTTTGCACGCCACCCCAGCCTTTTTCGCGTGTGTGCCTCAATTGCGTGTTGGCGCGACCATTTTTCGTGCATGCCGCTCCATTGCATGCCGACCCGGCCCTTTTTCGCGCAATAGTCCCTTTTGCGCGCAAGCCTCCCGCCTTGTGTGCCCGTGATGTCCCTCTTACGGGCATCATTTTCGAGTGCCTCCCGCTCCCAAAGCACATTCGCCATATACTCATTTCTCATGAAACATCTTAGGTTCGCATGAAGTAACTTCAAAGTCCCCTAGACGATATCACCCGTTACGTTGATTCGCCTCATGCTTCTTCGTATAGGCACGCTAACGGCTATTGCTTCTTCATATAGCCACACTAATGTGGACCCCCAAATGGTTTGATCTATAACACCCCTATACATGTAGTTTCCTATCCCTTCTCTTCACCAAGGAGCATAGGGTACCATTTATGTAAGTCCTAGGGGTGAAGAGAAAACCCACCTCGTCCGAGCTGTAGGATGTTAAACGCCAAGCACCATCGTCCTCAGCACATGACGTTAAATTGTGGCCTTGCCCCGTGCCTCGTACACGAGGTGCCCCCACCTTGGATATTCTGCATGCCCACTGGTCTCCACGGGAGTGAGATCATTCCTCACATGGAATGAGATCCTCTTTATCGGAGCGGTGTCTGTCCACGGGGAAAGGACAACTGCCCTTGTGTAAGCCCCTAGCTTTCTTGTAGGAGGCATCATTCCTGATCCTCCTTTCTTCTTCGGTCCCAAGAAATAGGGGTAATGGACACCTGAACCCTCCTTTATTCGGTGCCAAAACCCTCTCCTGCTAGGATTTGTCTCCATCGGGCCACTAACCATGCGTAAGCCCCTGTTTCCTCTTTGGGCCGCTAACCATGCATAAGCCCCTGTTTCCTCCCTGGGCTGCTAACCATGTGTAATCCCCTGTTTCCTCTTTGGGCTTCTAACTATGTGTAATCCCCACTCCACTTCCCATGGACACACCTTTCCCGACATGATTGTCAGGTCTCTACTGCCTCTTGTTTCTCACACCGAGTATGACTCAGGTGGGCTTAGACCAAGCACCGACCATGACATCCACCTTGGGCAGCCTAGATTATAATCCCCACACCTCCTGAACTACATGGTCTTTGATCCTTTTTAAGGCAAGGTATGTAGGAAGCCCCCACGAGGTCCAATCCCACCACCCATTGGACCCCAGGTCCTCCTTCACGTCGGTTCACCGACACCACCATGAACTATGTGGTGTTTGATCCTTTCCAAGGCAAGGTACGTAGGAAGCCTCCTTGAGGTTCAATCCCACCATTCAACCGGTCGTTTCGGCCCCATTCACGTTGGTTCACCAACACTTTGGGTAGCCTAGAGTGTAAGACCCAACCCCATCCCAAACTACGTGGACTTTGATCCTTGCCAAGGTGAGGTATGTAGGAAACCTCCACATGGTTCAAGCCCAACACCCAACAGTTCTGACCCCCTTTCACGTCGATTAACCCTCGTCCTACATGATGTTAAACTGTGGGCCTCAATCAGTGGTAATCCGTTGTGACCCTATTCAGCAGTAAGTCGTTGACATCCCTATTAGGCGGTAATCCATTGAAACCCCATCCCTGTTGGGACCTCAATCAGCGGTAATACATTGAAACCCCATACAACGGTAAGCCGTTGTGACCTCAATCAGTGGTAATACATTGAAACCCCATCCAGCAGTAAGCCATTGTGACCTCAATCAACGGTAATCCATTGAAACCCCATCTAGCGGTAAACCGTTGCAACCTCAATCAGCGGTAATCCGTTGATACCCCTATCCAGTGGTAAGCCTTTGTGACCTCATCTAGTGGTAAGCCATTGAAAACCCTAATCGGCGGTAAGCCGTCATCAGATGAACTACGTGGACTTTGATTCCCTACCGCGAGGATACGTAGGAAGCCTCTTCGAGGCTCAAGCCCAAAACAATCATCATCCTCATGACGGTTCCACCCCATTCACCATCCACTTCATGGAACCTTCCATCATCCATCCTGATTCTTACCCGAGATGCCACATCTTGGTGGGATCATGCCCCCCATTCCTCATTCCATTTAATAGAAATTGGGAAGCCAACCACACATTGACCCCAACATCGGTGTTCCCTCCAGAGGGTTGCCCCATCTGATCCACTCTAGTCGGTGTTCCGATCAGCCCGATCCATCTCCACTAGACGTTAAACTTGCATCATACCCTGTGTTAAACATGGGAAGCTTAGGAAAACCTCATGTACATGACCATGGAATACGATTCTCTGCATTCGTTGTGGGATGCCTCAGGCTTCTGCGCACTTGAGAAGCCCTATAATAAGGGAAAGAAATCCAGACACACCAATCCCCCAGCGTCCAAACATGCCAGTGATGCCCAATGTGGCTAATCCTCTGACTGAAGGTTGCCGCCCTGAATGGACCCCTTGGAATGTCCCAACAGAAGCAGTGTAATTAACTGATGTCCATGAAGATATGACACTAGGAAGAGTTTCACAAACGTCTTAAATCTATGAGGGAGACCTAGACTTGGTGACAAGTTCTGAGGAGGAATCCAAGTAAGGAAGAACCAAAATCCCATCATCCCATTTCAATCAAGGATCAAACGTCCCTAAACAAGGAGAGGATGCCACCTGCCTTTGGAAAGTGTTAATGTGGGGCAACAAAACTGCGCCTTTCGTCCTCAAGTAGACGGACGCGTGCACCCCAACGAAAGCGTCAGAAACAAATGTGATTGTAATTATTTAATCAAATGTTTGAACTAGAAAATATGCTATGAATATTGGTTCTTATCATGATTTCATTTCTAATTTTATGCCTAATAATATTGATAAATATTTAAATGATTCTAACTAGATATTTGATATGAAATATTAGTTAAACCATTTTAATATATATAATGTGTGGACTTTGGTTGTTCCACTAAATTATTCTCATGTTATTGGAACAAAATCAATATTTAGAAAAAAACTTGATGAATATGGAAATATAGATAAAAATAAAGATAGGTTAGTTTCTAAAGGATATTATCAAGAAGTGGGTATTGATTTTTATGATTCTATTTCACCTGTTTCTAGATAATAATCAATTATAATATTATTATCTTATGCTACTTTCCATGGATTTAAATTATTTTAAATTGATATAAAAACTACTTTCCTAAATGGTTATATTTCTGAAGAAGTATATGGTAGAAAACCCCTATTTTTGAATATAAAAAGTATAATGATTATGTTTTTAAATTATATATGTCTTTATATGGTTTAAAATAAGATACCCATGCTTGTTATGAAAGTATAAATAGTTTTATTTTTAAAAAAACTGATAAGGGAAAGATTGATCCTACTTTTTTATTAATAATAATTTTAATGATATCTTGATTATAGAAATTTATGTTGATAACATCATTTTTGGATCTTCACGTGAAACTATTTGTAATGAAATTTCAGATTTAATAACTTTAGAATTTGATATGAGTATGATGGAGTAATTGAAATTATTCCTTGGTTTTCAAATATTTCAAAGAAATGATGGTATTTTTCTAAATCAATCAAAGTATTCTAAATATTTCGTTAATATATTTGGTTTAGATTCTTATAAAAGTGAAAATACTTCTATGAGTACTACTTGTAAATTTGATTTGGATAAATATAAAAAATCTATTGATGTTAAAACTTATGGATTCATGGTTGGAAAAATGTTATATTCAACTACTTCTAGACCTAATTTAATATTTCTAGTTTTCATGTGTGATAGATTTCAAAGTGACCCTAAGGAGGGTCATATTAAATATGTTAAGATGATTATTAACTATGTTAAAGGATATTTGAATCTTGGTTTATTTTACCCTACTAAAATTTATATTAAACTAACAATCTATTATGATTTTGATTTTTGAGGATCTAATATAGATAGAAAAAGTACTTCAGGTAAGTGTAATTTACTTAGTAAATATTTAGTTTCTTGGGATTTAAAGAAACAAAATTATATTTCTCTTTAAACTTCCAAATCTGGATACATAGTTGTTGCATCTTGTTGTACTCAATCATTATGGATTAAGAAAACACTTTTTGATTTTGGTTTTTAATTTATAATATTCCTATATTACATGAAAATAATTCTATTATTTATATTACCAAAACTAACTTACAACACTCTAGGACTACACACATAGATATTAGACATCACATCATTAGAGACTGTGTTCGAAAGGGGGATATTAGTCTAGAATAAGTTTCTTCCAAAAACTGTTAGTGGACAAATTATAAAAACCCCAGAGAGATAATTTTGATATAATAATGTTTGAACTTGGTATGATGTATATTTAAACTTACACTTTTATGGCATGAATTTAGGGGGAGTTTGTGTGTGTTTATATGCTAAAATTTTCAAATCTACATTAAATATATGAAATATGGAATCTGATTTTTTATATTACTATTGATTAGTTTTTAAACATATTTATTTATAATATTACTATTTTAACACTTATCATGTATACTAGATTATGTTAATTTATTGTTTAAAATTTTAGTTTTCCAAAAAATTTTTTGAGGGTTTCTCAATATTTTTCACAAAAAAAATTATTATATATCTTTGTCAGAGTTTTCAAAAATTGAAGGATTTATAGTAGATATTTGACATATATTTTGAAAAATGTGTGTTTAATAACATTTTATACACTATTTACATTCATTTAAAATAAAATATTTCTCTATTTAATCTTTATCTTTTTGATAATTTTAATAAGGGGAAAAGTATTGAAATTATACATGGTTTTGTAATTATCAAAAAACGGGATAATTTTGAGTGGTTTCTTGATTCACTTTATGTTTTTATAATTAAAAAAATTTATTTAATTTATTTCCTTATAAATTCTGGAAGTGACCTTGAGAAGCGACCATGAGTGAAAATTTGACATAGTTTGGAAGCGACTTTGACAAGTGACCATGAGTGAAAATTTGACAAATTCTGTATGTGACTTTGAGAAGTGATCATGAGTGAAAGTTTTTCAATGTTTGGTAGTGGAAATGATTTAAAATTTGGAAAATTTTGAAAGTGACCAATAGTACTGACCATGAGTGAAAATTTCATAAAGTCTGGAAGTGTTTGTGAGTGAAAATTTAGAATATACTGGAAGTGGCCATGAGTATTGACCATCAGTGAAAATTTAGAAAGTTCTAGAAGTGAACATGAGTGAAAAATTGTCAAAGTCTAGAATTAACCTTGAGTACTGAACGTGAGTGAAAATTTTGGAAAATTATGGAATTAAACATGAGGGAAAATTTAGAAAAGTATGAAGTGACCGCATGAAAAAAAATGTACTAACCACATGAAAAAATATACTAGCTATATGTATAGAAATGAAGTGACCAAATGAACAAAATGAAGTGAATTCAAGTTTGAATTTATCAAAGTATTCAACCGATCATGTGATCTACAACCAATTATTTCCTTTTTTAGAGTTTATCTCAAAACATGCGCTATTTTATGTATACTTTTATATTTGGAATTACTACATATTTGCTTCAAATTATTATCTTGATATAATTATTCCTTAAATAATTATTAATTATTTTAATACTAAGGAATTTTATTTGGAATAATTTTATATAGGATCAAATGATCATCTCATGGGTTGAAGTTTCACATTGGTTTCTTTGGAAAACATGAGTTCTAAAATAAATATGGTTAGAATTTGAATAGTTTATCTCACATACTTCATGGAAGTTTTCCAATGGAATTTAATGTAGATTATAATTATTTTTTGATACTGTATTAATTATTAAAGCATGTTATCACTATGTATCATGATATTAATATCCCAAATTATCGAATTAATCCACATGGATATGTTTTTCATGTGCATTCAATCAAGAAATACCATGATGCATTGGGAAATATAAACTATAATGGGTTTCATGGTTTTAATCTCCTATGAATAAAAGAACTCTACATAATGAGTTCAACAGATCTAGATAAACACACAAGGTCTATAATTTTCATGAACTATACAATTGATACATACTTTGATAATCAACTATTTCTCTCATCTGAACTTTAATCATGCGATCCATTACCATTGGAGAGTTCATTGCTGCATCAAAACTTATGACTTGATGTGTTTATATGGTTTTATGGTTTTAATTATTTTTATTCTCTTCTATGAGTATAAGTTTAATGGATTATACTACCCATTAAAATGTAGGATATTAGGTTGTGACTCCCAAAAAAAAGTCAAGCATTGGGTTATGCCTCTAGTAGGAAAAGGAAGAACTCTTCGAGTTGTGCCTCTAGGTAGAAAAAGGAAGGTATGTTTGGGTTTAAGCCTCTAGGGTGGAAAATGATTTGTATTTGGGTTTTGACTCCAGGTGGGCAAGATTCATAGTAAGATTCCATTATAGTGGTTATAGTGGGTGTCATATTTCTCAGTTTGTGAGAGAGGTGAAGAGTGGAGTATGATTATTTAGATCTAAATCATTATGAAAATATCATGTGTTCATTTATTTTTATTTTCAACTGTATTAACATTAAAACTCTTATATAACTTTAAATTCGTTTTAAAAGTCCAATTCACCCCTTCTTGTCTATTTTTTCATCTTAACTTTGCACCAACAATACCAAAATCATGTATAATGCTAATTCCTATGTAATTTATTATATTATTTATAAATAAACGAGGCATATGTTAATTTAATATTAAATTCAAATCATAATGGGAAATTTAAATGAAATTAAAGTTTTATAAAGAAACATTCAAAAAACATTATTTTCACAATTTCATTGAAAAAAATATCCTTTCAAAAAAATCTCAAAATTTCACCCTAAGATATTTTCAATATGATGATTTAAAAAATTAAGTCCCATTTATCTTATAAAATTTCCTGAAATTAATTATAATATTTGTTCACAAAAATCAAGAAAAAACATTTTTGAATAAAATATATTTTTGAAGAATAAAATGGATTTACTAAAAGATGATTGTTAATTTCTTAAGAATTAATCAATAAGTTTTTATTGAGTATGACCTTTGTATATATTTCATAATGTGTTTAATACTATTCATACCCATCTATTTAATGTTTGTTTTTTAACTATAACATTTAAATAATAATATTTCATGGTTCATTTAAGTTAGGTGTTTCTTACTATATACACTATTGAACATAGTGATCTTTGAAAATATTAGGGTGTTATAAAACCCCAAGGTGGAAGGTCAAACCAAAGTTTGATAAAGATTGGTATGTAAATAAAATATAGTGTAATCACTCTAGAATCCATCTAGATACCACCTCTAAACACCATGCTCCATCTCCAAGATCACTTACAACGGGGCCCTGCCCTTTCTTTCATCCCTGGCCATGAAGTCTACACAGGAATTGAGATACTAATGTAGGGTGTGAGTATTAACCTAGAAGGACACCAAAAATTCATCCTTAAAACGAGTTCATATGTATAAGTGTGTATTTTATGATAAAAATAAATGTGAAAGAATATAACGTATAATCACTTATTGAGTGATCCTATGCTAACTAATTTTCCACAAACCCCCTCTCATACCTACTTCAACTCCATATTAGAAGGAAAATCATAATGGAATTCATGAATTGGGGTCAACCTTAAGGTCACCATATATCCATTCGTAGCCTCAAGGATAAAATTCTTGGTTCATGCCACAAAACCATCAAGCCCTGACTCTATCACAGGTCATACCATAAGGTAATCTTACCCCATCTCCACCTCTAGTCTGGAAGCATGGTCATCATATCCAGAAACTATGTATTGGGTAAATAATCAAGGATATAATACCCTTGAATGTGTCTGAGTTCTCCTTTATCATTGTCTCAAGTCATCATGATCACCCCATAAGGGATAACCAAGCCACGATTGTCCACCTATAATCCATTAATAGAAGAGAAACCTCCAAAGGCCATACATCACAAACAATAGGAATTGCATATATAGGCACAAAAATCATAACAATCATGAGTATTAGTATCCAGACACACAAATGTGATCATACTCAAACATGGTCCCATGGGATATGCACACATACACATACAATAAAACTCAATCATTTTCAATCATTTATGTACAAAACATCAAGTCATGCTAACAATCATATATATAGACTCTATATGGTTAAGAAATTTTTACCACACAATTATTGGGAATCATCACCTGAACTACATTCACACACCAACCGTAATAATTTTTCAAGTCAAGAGTTCCCTAGAATCGATTCTAATGACAAATTACATGGGTTATAGAATGAGGGTCAATGAAGAATCAAACTAATGGTAGAAAAATCACATACCCAATGAAAATTACCATCAACAGTAACCTTCATGTATGGTTGAAGAAATGATAACTTTTATCTCTCTTAGAAAACAACAAGATAAGATATACTCCTATTATTCTAAATCAATGAGATCAAACTTCATCTTCCATGTTTCAATTCTTATAGCAAGGTCAAGCATAGTGGTAAATAATAATTTAGGTTCTCCAAGGTGGTAACTCAATGCAAGGAAATTTTCCCTAAGTTTATCCAACAAGTTTATGGAAATTCATCTGATTAAAGTAATCGAAAAAGATAAGGTGGATGAATCAATTAATAGGGGTAAAGAATTGATTAATATTTCATTAAAAACACCAAATTCAAGATTCATGTGTTTCCCATTTTAAAAAAATGAGACCCAATAAGAAATATAACCATTTTGGTCATTCGAGGCCAAACCAACCATCATCACACCCTCTACCATGACTTGGCTTTGACTGTAGTGTTCTTGAACACTCCAACCCAAAATGGCATCCACCAAGTTGTGTTTCCTGCACTCAGGGAATTTTCCTATCACCATGGCCTCCATAATAGCTTTAAAATCCATTTTTCTCCATTCCTATTTTAGATAAAAGGACACAAGAGTCAAAATTTATTATTCCATGAGTGCTTTATTGACCATTTCAAGAAAAAAATCTCTAAAAACCACTTTTAAGCTTCCAAAAGTTTCTAAAAGCCCTAAGCTTCTCCTAATCATGGATAAACCTAGATAATCATAAAGAATGGATGGAGAAAATAGTTTTACAAACACAGAACAAAATGTTGATGATTTATAATCCCTCCATCCGAGGATTCTAATAATCAAGAAGTATCTCTAGTGATCCATCTCAAACAACTCAGGCCACTGAGCTTGAATGTTGACTCCCACTCCCAAGTTTCCTATTAGATATATCTTTATTACCATAAGACATGAATAAGTGGCACCATCTTCCAAAAAAAACATTTTATCTCCAATTAATGATCCACACTGAGCACTCTACAAAATATACGTCTAGTTCTAAGTCAATGTCCTTACAGAAGATCACATGAATAGGATCAGGTATGTACCTTCGAAGATAAGAAACAAGGAACACATCATCAATTACTTGATAATATAGAGGAAGGTCCAATTGGTAAGCCACAACTACGATACATTTTATGATCTCAGACAATCCCAAAAACCTTGGTGTCAACATCCCCAACTTCCACAAATGATAATGTCCCAACCGAGGTGAAAACGATAAGAAAAACCGATATCCAATAGCGAACTACAAAGTTCATATCCTATAGCTATCATAAGATCATTAACTTCTCTTAGTGGTAACCAACCGATTCCTAATTATTGACACTTTATAAGAGGTCTCATATACCATACTCATCTCAAAAAATGCTGTCTCCCCCTCTTTGTGACAAAAAAATGGTGAGTGGCACAACCATCTATAGAAATCCTCAAAAGATTTCATCTAAATTGAATCATAGATATTATTAATGTAAGTGAAATATACCAATGATATTTTCTCATCCCATTCCCCACTGAAGTACACTACTATAAATAGAGATTTTAAAAGCACTAGAAACTGCCTTTAACAATGCTAGAAAAGCGCTATTAATCGCGGAAAAGATAGGGGGTCCCCTTTAACATGGATAAAAAAGCACTGATAAAGGGTGACCTTTATCAGTGTTATTTTGAGCACTGATAAAGGCCCAATTTATCAACGCTATTTTGAGCACTGATAAAGGCCCAATTTATCAGCGTTATTTTGAATTTTGATAAAGGCCCAATTTATCAGCACTATTTTGAGCACTGATAAAGGGCACCTTTATCAGTGCTATTTTGAGTGCTGATAAAGGCCCAATTTATCAATGCTTAATTAGAATTGATAAAGTCTAAGTTTCCTATGATGTGCTATTTATTTAATAGCACACCTAGCACCTGTACAGAACTTTCACACCTGCACACCAGTACACAAACAAAACCTGCACAAAATAGCACAAAACAATACTTGCACACAAAACAACTGCATAAAACAACACCTACACAAATAAATCATAGAAGAAAAAAACAACGCCACATAAGAGTTTCACAAATGCTATATAAATTTATTTGACATCATGAATACAGAAAAACACATTTCTATATACATTTCAAGCAATGCTTTATATGTTTACAATTAAAATTATCTATAAAACAGTTAAAAACATTAATGTTTCATCCTTTTTGCATCTGTGATCCCCTCTAAAAAATTTTCATCCATGGTATTAGTTGGCGAACAAATCATCAGAACTCAAGAAAAAAAATTCCACCTATATATTAAAACAAATATTATGTTAGTAATAGAATAATGAAATAAATTAAACATTAATATGAAATAATACATTAATAAAATGTCAATTTTTAATAAAAAAGACACATTTGGAGTTATACCGGTCACACCATGCATCGTATTGAGGTGGGGATGATTCTTACACGTCAAAAATGAGTCATAGATTGTTGTTTTAAAATATTAAAACAATCCAAATGGGGTTGATTGGTTTTGAGTATTTCACTTGTTCTTTTGAGTATGTCAGGATTCAGTAAAGATCTTATGTTTGTGTGCTTTCATCCCCATGAATAGGGGACATACTAATTTTCCAACAGAAATAGATTGATGTTTTACTTTTCTCTTTTACAGTTAATTTTATTTCCACCTTAGGTGGAACACTTGGGTGTGATATTTAGCTATTATGTGGATTTTGACTCTTGGACCAGTATGGAAAGGGAGGTTTGATTACACATCATGATAGGAACTTAGGCTCATATGATGTATGCTTTATTATGATTTTCATTGGGAACTTGGATTGAGATAAGAGGGGTTGGACTGTTTAAAGTGTCAGCAAAGAAGCTAAATAGTGTTTTCTTAATTAGCATGTTTTGGTGGCATTCTACTCATCCAACCCAAACATGTGGTTCCAATGTGGTTCTAATGAGATCGATTAGGAGAATTCTCTTCTAAAGTAGGCCATAGCATCCTCATTCCCCTATCCCAACACAATCAATGGAAAAATCTTCTATGGATCAAGCACATCCCTTCGAAATTCAACTTTCTTACATGGAGGTTGAGGAATGGTTCCCTTTCCATGGACAAAAATATCAAAATATGTGGTATCCCAACTGTTTCCTGCTGCTCGTGCTGCAAAGATCACAAAGAAGAAATTATGGAGCATATTTTTTATGAGGGGGTCTAGGCCCAAGAGGTCTGTAATACCTTTGGTGTGTTCACTTCTGTGCACAACTGTGATCCAAATGATATGCCTTTCATCACCTACTGGCTTCAGGGTTCAGGTGATAAGGGGATGGAATAGATGGCTAGGGCCGTAATTTTTCATGTAGGTGCATGGTTAATTTGGAAAGTATGGAAAAAAGAGTGCTATGAAGGGATTATCTCCTCAGGGCAGACCATCATTTCCTACATCTGTTTCCTTCTTCTCGATTAGATCAGATACATTAAGGGGTGGAACACTGCACTCTCACTCCAGTTTCTGCAACCGCATGTCCATGGTCTCCCAACTACTATCCCTCAAGATAATTGGGTCTGGTGTCATCCCCCTTCCTATGGTTTGAAGCTCAACACTGATGGATCATGTTCTGAGTGGATCGTGAAGGGAGGAGGGGTGTTATGTGATTCCAGGGGATCCTTTGTGTTCACCTTCTCAGTTTTCCTAGGAAATGGTACATCCATCCAGTAAGAAGACCTCACCCTCATTTTAGGACTTTCCCTCTGCTGGCAGGGGGGCCTTGTCATTTCCAAAGCTGAAATGAACCCCCTCATTCTTCTCAACTCACTACAAGGCACTTTACCTACCCCTTGGTCCATCTCATACTGCATCAGAAAATGTAGGAGTATTTTCTCAAATACCTAGGTGAAGCATACGTGGTGTGAAGGGAATATGGTGGAAGATCATATGGCATCAATTGTGGCCCAATGTGGTCAGGTTTTGAAGGAGTTTCATGCATGCAACCAGATGAGCCATTTTGAGAGGTTCTGTAGGAAGCCTTATCATATAGGTGGGAGCCAGGGAATAGGGAAAACTCAAGGATTTGAGGTTGTACTGAGAGCAGTACCGGTAGTGGGTATTTTGGATTTATCTACAAGTGGAGGTCTTGTAAAAGATAGTGGGTCCCAATAGTGGGATCAGTGGCTAGTGGCTGGTGGATCTCCATAGGGAGGCCAGAACTCAGGTAGTTGGGCATCAGGCCAGAAGCACACTATCATGTTGTTAGGGTCAGAGTAGGACAATGATCTAATGATAGTTAGTGGTACATTGTGGGGGTGACTGCGGTTTTCTTTCATTTTGGATTTTGATGGTTTTGGTGCATGATGTGCACGAGTATTGTTTTTGGACTAACTAGGCACTGGTTACTAGGTTTTCATAAATTATGATGTGAGATGTTTATATATATATTAGGTGTGTTGGCATCGATATTTATGTGGGAATTGAAGCGATGTAGATTTGTATCTGAGGTGTGTATGCATCTGGGCATTGATGTGATGCAGGTTCTATATGAGGTTTGTAGGCACCCAAATTTTGATGGGCATGTATATGTATATATGATGCTGGTTTATTTGAGAAATTGATGAGATGCAGGATTTTATGATGCGGGTTTATTCTAGCTTATCTTTTCTATTTATCTCTCCTTATGGAGCATTAAATCCATGCGAGACCTTTTTTCCTATTTTCAATGCATTCATCTAAAATTCCATTTTCTTCTGATTTGGATCGATTTTTAGGATGATATCAAATGAGTGAGCACATACTAGTATAAGGTAGGTGGTTCCTAGCTTTCTCCTTGATTTTGTGAGTGTTTTGGGGGTGCGTTCATATGCACTGTGTGGGTTGTTAGAGCAAGAACCTAATTAATTAAATACATTCTTATTAAATTGTTCTAATGATTATATGAGATGCATATGGGCATGCTCTTGCTTCACTAAGATTGGTTAAGTTGGGTAAGAGGTTTGGAGTACTTGGAAAGTTTAAGCCGAGTGTAAATTTGAATTAAATTGAATTGTTATATTGGTTACTTGATTCCATGGAAATGTAATGGGCTTGGCCTTAGGATTGAGGTGGGTGCTAATCATCTGGATTGAGGTAATGTGGTTTGTCAGGTGGGTCTTGGCTCAAATACTTGGAGTGAAGATGATCACCAAGTTGAGGTGACTTGGTCATCGGGATTTGAGGTGATGAAGTTGTCAGGATAAGGTCATGGCTCTCAAGACTTGAGATGGTGTTGAAAATCATGATTTTAGGGACATGGTCTTAGGTTCAGTTACTCTGATACCAACTATAATGACCTAAAAATTTCATACATTGATATCACATGTGAATAGATTAATAGTCCTTACATAAAAGAAATAAATTAAGCATAAATATGAAACAATGCATTAATTTTATGGACAATGATTTTATCGTGAAAACATCAAGATTACCTCTGTGATTGAGCGGACACAACATCATTGCTCTTCCTGCAAAGGAATATCACATGGATAAAAATATTCTAAAATAAACAAACACTATAAGGAATAAATAAAATCAAGTCAACATTTCATTATATAATTTTTCATTAAAATAGACATATTATATCATAAAATTACCTTTACATCTTTCCAAAGGGTGTCTTTGGTCCAGATATAAACTAATAAAAAAATAATGATTATTTTTTCACTTGAATACTATTGGTTAACTACTGCTTAGCATAGCATCTGATCTGAACATCCGATCTGGCACCCCTGTGATGCTCTCATCTGACACTATCTCTATGATATCATCATTCATCGTTCACGTTTCCTTCTCTTATTACACCCATTTAACTAGTAAATGGGTTCAGTAATAGAAGGAAAAGTGAAATCTGAATGATGATATCATAGAGATGGTGTCTTATGAGAGCATCAAGGGGACGCTAGATCATAATTTCAGATTAGATGTTATGGTAAGCGGTTGTTAACCAACAGTAGTGAAGAATCCTTAGTTTTGTTATTAAATTTGTGAGTGTTTCACAACCAATATTATTCCAACACACTAAATTAGAAGAAACACTTGTATAAATGATCAAAATACAGAATATAAATGATCCATTCCATAATAATTTAGGTCTAGTGCTTTTGGAAACATGGAAACATAAATAACTAGTTCATAAGAGTCTCTCATTTAGTTATGCTTTACTAGAAAGTCAAATCATGTCTAAAACCATTCTTCATAACCTAAGGATATAAAACATAATAAAGGGTGATCATATATGATCAATAAGTGTAAAAAAGGGAGATATCAATTGATCATATAAGGATAACATAAGTAGTAGGAATTCACCTTCATCCTATTTGTGTACAATCTTCCATCAGGTATGCTGCCCATTCATTTCTAAACACATCTATATCATCTTGTGAATATTAGTTTTTGCAACCATCACGGTAGTACTGAAAAAATATAAATACACAAAGGATTAATAAATATTTTAAATGAACTCGTAATTATTTTCAAAATACCTCTTTAGGGATGCTAGTTTGTTGATGAAATATGATCTCTTTCATAAATTTACAAACATAATAACCACAATCCTTTCCATTTGTTTGTTTTGGATATTGTAAAAACATTGGTAAAAATAAGTAATTTGTTTTGATATGTGTTTGGATAGTGAAATATTATTATATATACTAGGACACTTTTCCAGTTTTATATCTTGTGGGCGTTCTTCTCCTTAGGCCCTGGATTCATTCCATGAAGTAGATGACATTGATTCACCGCCCTATCATAAAAAAATCCTCATTAAAAGATAATATAAATTATATAACTAGATGTTTAGTTCTAAAATGTTGGATCTAGTGTATTAAAAATTGACAAATACCATCATGTGTGGTCAGTTTGTTGCATATCCATGCATTGAATCCAGAAAATAAATCTTTGGAGTATCCAAATTGACCGAAATCAGCATCCAATGCTGCCTAAAAACACAAAAAGGAATAAGTAATGAAAGAAATGAAAATATAGTTGATATGATTAAATTTTAGAGTTTCCCCCCTACATCATTGGTATTAAAAAGAGTCTATCATCCGTAATTTTTTTTCAAACGATTTGAGTAGGGATAAAATTATTTCAACCACTTTATCAGAGTTTATTTCTTCTTTTTAAGAGGTGATGTGAGGAATAACAAGTCCAAATTTTTGTTCATGGGGAAATCCCTTCAATTGTTTTTCATATATATGATTGCAAAAAATATGAAATGTATTTAGTCATAATTATCATAGTATATCATCTTTTGTAAAATCAAATCATGAAAACATACCTCATATATACATTTACAACTGAGGTACCTAGCCATTCATACTTGAGGATTTCATTTACATTTTCAGCACTAATGAAATATTATTTTTCCTCTTTGTACATATTTTTTTTTCAAAATCAACTATGTGAGTATTGTCATCTACATGAGCCTGTAATGATATTAAATTTGGATATAGAACAGGTGGGGTGAAGGTGATCTCATTAGATCTTTTCAATTGGTTGGTTGATCCTTGAGATAGTTTTGAGCCGATCTTTTGTTTCACCCCCTTATCTTTGTCATTATGTAATAAAATTCTTCGGTTCATACCTTTTTCATTAAATGTTAAAGGTTCAACTTGAAAAATAAATTGGAAATGAATACCTCCTTATCGAATTATTTTTTTACAAGAATTTATGGCCATGCAATGAATGTTCCAATAGATTGTTCGACCGTATGAATGTCATCATCATCATTTGGAATAGGTATCTCGACGCTTAGCTCATTAGCTACGTTAATTGACACTCTGACATGATATGTTGGAAGTTTTCTATTTTGTAGCATGTCGTTCTGCATGTTGAACACCGTAGCCCTCGCTACAAGGTGATAGGTGGGAGTTGATAGATATAAATCAGAGTGATTTTCACCCTATAGAATATTAGTACAAGAAATGCATTAGTGTATAAATGATTCACATTTCACTGAAACAATTATTAGAACATTGATTACTCCAGCTAAGTCAGGTTTTTGAGGGGAATGGATCGCCTCAAAGATGGTGGGGGGGGGGGGTTCTTCATGCATAGGTTGTTGTTGAGTTGTTTCTTCTCTTTTCATCCCCCCATAAAACTTTCTATCATCTCTCTCTAGTATTGTAATTCTTCTTGAACCGTAGCTATTGTTTCTCTCATATTTTTTATTTCTTTAGTTTTATCATTCAATTTTTTTTCTTTATGAAAATATGTTTGGGGTGTCACCCCAAAACCTGCACCTCTGATGCAGCCATACTATTCTGGATGCTTCAAGGACATTGAAAGTATTTTTTCATCTGGTGTGGGTGTTGTTGATTCCTGTGACTATGTCATATAGAAAATATACAAAAATAATTAATTATTGTTATGTAATAGCAATTTAAAGAAAATCAAATTTACATTATGTCATACTTACACATGTTTCCCACACTTTTTGTGTGTTTTCATCTATCAGTATCCCCTTTTTATTTACATGATCCTCCTTCCGTAGCACATGGAGTGGGATGGAAGTGGCTTTCTATTTCTATTCACCAATCTGCATATAAACATAGGAACATGGTTATGGTGTTGTTTTATGTCACATAAAATTATTTCGATAGATTTAAAATATATACCAATTTTTTCTCAAGTGAAGTGAACCCCATAATTGCTTTATAGTAGGGGTACACTGGTTTTGTTTCCCATTATTTATTTTCAGAACTCAGTTGTTGTTTCATAAATAAAAAACTGTTAATAAAAGTGATGAATATAAGAAATTTCAAACAACGTATTACCAGACACAATGTACCTGAAAAGTATGCTCTACACGATGTCTACTAAACACATCCCACACTCCTTGGGATATCAAGTGTGCATAAAGAGGAGGTGGGTGCGGCTTTATTTTCCCTTCAGCATCTTTAAGATGATATTTCGTTAAAATAGCGAAGAATCCTCTATGAATCCTTTCTACAACTCTTAATACATATTCCTTGTGTGAGGAATCTACTATAAATTCACTCTATAATGGATGATGACGAGTAAGTCAATGTTTTAGTATTTTATTTTATTTTAATAAATTAAAGAAATGATATCATAATGTTACTGTAATCTCTTCCCACATAAGTGTATTAAGCCCAGTGACAACATGGTACCACGACTGTACATCAATTGACATGCATTTCTGAGTGATGATTCCAATGTACCTACTAAATATGGCTTTGTTGGGGTTAACATGTTGGCCTTTCTTATTCCATCCCACCTCAAATTTGATGCCTTTTTCTTTTTCCTTAAGGATTTTGGCTAACACTTTCAAACTACGATGCTCTTTTTTTTTTGCGCCGCCAGGGTTTCATTTACTACCATTTCCTCATAAGCATCATCATTATGTTCCTCAAAAGCGCTAGCATCAGCACTGAGACCAGCAAAAGAAGGTTGAGAAACCTATTGTACATTAGCACTGGGACCAGCGACAACAGGTTGAGAAACCTATTGTTGCTCTACACTGGGACCAACAACAATAGGTTGAGAGACCTGTTGTGCCTTGTGATTAGGCGCATCAACAGGTGAATAAGTAATTATCTGCAGAAGTGGTTTAACATTTAATTTAGATTACATAAAAGAAACTACAAACAAATAATAAAATAACATAACACAATGTCTATTACAATAAAAAAATAACATGATTATTGAACTATTTTTTTTAAAGGATGAAGAGATTTGACCCCTCTATCAACTATGTAAATCCATTCATTGTGGTATCCTCTGACATAAAAAACGCCATATACATTGAGACCACTGTGAAATTATTATGAAGTCCCAATGAAAGAGTCATCCTCTATTGAACTTTCATCTGACCCTTTAGTAATTTTGGTCAATAATAGAACAATTGACCATTTTCGGTTTGTGGGATCTAGAACATAAAATACTTGTGATACCTATGATTCCATTATAAATGGTTCATATTTCTTACATTCCTTACTGAAATCAACTTTCATGAATCCCAATTCATCTATTTTAACAACACTCCTATTATCAACCCACTTTCATTGAAAAATCAGTATTTGGAATTTTTTATAATCCAACTCCCATATTTTTTTGATGATGCCAACATATGAAAAATTCACATAAATTGGATTTCTGTCCTTAGCATAAGAAACATGCATCGCTTCAGCCATAAGTGTAACCCCACTATTCTGCATGGTACTATCTTCATCATGTTCATTAGTATAGAATTTATAACCCTTAATTACATAAGCATTATAAGATAATACATACACACATGGTACTCCGACTATCCATCAAAGTCGTTTTGAAATTGAGTCCAGATTTTCATCTAATTTATTAAAAATATAGTCTTGAAACCATCCTATAAACTGTTGATTATGTGTATCTGATATCCATTCTTCATCCCTAAATGGATTCAAATTCCTAATAATTTAATTGTGGGTTTGAACATATGGGTCAACGCCGAAACTGTTATGCAAAATGTAAAGGTGTGCCTGCTCCTGATCTATAATATTGATTGTAACAACTTTTCTTCTAGAAATTCCTTCACCCTCAAGCCACTCAATGTGACAAGATTATAGTAAGCTAATGTTTTCCACACCAGACAGGTATTCGGTACAGAATTCAACGACTTCCTCAATAATATATCGTTCCGCAATAAAACCCTTTGGCCAACTTCAATTTTTGACATACCCTTTCAAAATATTCATATACCTTTCAATGGGGTACATCCATATATAATGTACAGTACCACATAGTCGAATCTCTCTCACCAAATGAACCATTAAATGAACCATTATATCAAAGAATTTTGACGGGAAGAAAATTTTCAATTCACATAATATGACGACAATTTCTCTTTCCATAGTTGGAAATTTCGCCAGGCCTATAACATTGTTGCATATAGCTTTGAAGAAGAAATGGAGATTCATTAATGTATGGTAGACGTTCTTAGGCAGAATGCAACATAAATAAATAGGAATTATATCTTTCATCAAAACATGGTAGTCATGTGATTTCAGACCCTATACCTTTAAATTGCTCATTGACACGATGTTCTTGATATTTGATGAATACCCCTATGGAACCTTTACATCATTCAAGAAGTTGAAAAACTGATATCTCTCCTGTCTAGAAAGAGTGTAAGCAAAAAGAGAAAGTAATGTTCAATTTTCACCCTTCATTGGTGCAAACTCTTCTCATATTCCCATCTCAACCATGTCTAATATATCCTTAATTCCAGCCTTTGATGTGTTGGGTGAATTTAGCAACATGTCGATGACACTATCACATACATTTTTTTTAACATGCATAACATCAAGAAAATTTCTGACATACAGACAATTCCAGTATGGTAATTAAAAAAAAAACTCATCACTTTTTCCAACTAGTTTTCATAAGGTTGTTCAAAAACAGTTTACCAAAGTAGTATCCACATATTTTACTTTCTCAAAAAATTGATCACCTGTTAGTGGAGACGATGATGTAAGTTCTCCTGAAATTCCATCGAATGATGTTTTCCAATATCGGTACTTATGTCGTCGGGGTAGAAATCTACGATGTCCTAGAAACACGGTTTTCAATGAATATTTCAACCTAATTTACTGTGTACCTTGTTTACAAACAGGAAACCATTGAGTTCATTTAATGCTATATCCTAACAAATTTCCATAAGCAGGAAAGTCATTTATCATCCCATACAATATGGATCTCAAAGTGAAATCTTCATTTTTTTAAATATCATACAACGTAACACCTGAATCCCATAATAATTTCAAATCCTATATCAATGGAGCCAAATAAACATCAATATCATTACCCAATTTTTTTGTTCCTTATATAAGAATATATAACATGATGTATTTTCGTTTCATGCATAACCATAGTGGTAAGTTATAATTTACCAACATAACCAGGCATTTACTGTGACTACTGCTTTGAAAACCAAAAGGATTCACTCCATCTATAGATAACGCAAGACGAAGGTTTCTAGGCTTGTTTCCAAATTCATGATACTCATGATCAATTCTATTCCACTGAGGAGAGTCTACCAGGTGACATAGTTTCCCATCTTTAATTCTTGTATCTGGATGCCATTTCAATTGTCCTGTAGTCTCCTCACTTCCATATAGATGGATAAACCTTGTAATGATTGGAAAGTACCATACAACTTTTGTAGGACTGGATTCATCTTTTTTGTATCGAGAAGCACCAAACTTTGGGCATTATTTAAGTGATTTTTGGTCCTTGAGAAACAATATACAGTCATTCAGGCAGGTGTGTATTCTTTCAGAGATCATACCCATTGAGCGTAGCATTTTTTTGGCATTGTATGTTCGTCTCGGGAGCTCATTATCTTATAGGAGCATGTCATTTAAGAGATCAAGTAGTTATATAAAACAAGATTCACTCCACTCATTGCCTACTTTCAAATTATACAACTTCAGTATGGAAGAAAATGCTGTATATTTAGTGAAACCAGCATACAATGTCATCTTTTCACAACTCTTTAACTTCTCAAACAATTTTGGGTAATCACGAAGTTTAAATTCAACTGTCCTTGTCATTTCCTCAATACGATCTTCTTCATCATTCACATCTGTAATCACATCCTCCGTATGATCATCATCTTTGTTCACGCTTGTAATCATATTAGATGATCCATAAAATGTAGTGCTATCTCAGCAACTACCAACATTCATTTTTCCCCATGTTTATTCCAACATGTATAACTTAGATCTATTCCGTGATAGATCAGGTGTTCTTCCAACTCCTCTAGACTAATTTGTCTTGAATAACAATATCATAATCATGAAAAAAGGATTTGAGAAGGTTCATATGCATAATCTTTTGCAAACTTGATAAAATCTTTCACGCCATCTTCATACTCTTTTGTCAACCGATTGGAATTCATCCATTCTTTATTCATATTCATCCTATTTGATACAGTAATATTAATATTTAACAAAATAATTACACAAAAGATGTTCAACTAGGTTCATCATCCAACTATAATAAATGGAACTAGCTAGGGTAAAGAATACCCTTACCTCTCCATGCATTACTCAGGACCAAAGTAGATCACACCCATCTTCCCAACCATCTAATCAATGGAACTAGCTATGATAATCCCTTTCACCATAATGTTTTAGTATACCACATGTAATCTATATGCATTATTGTAAACCGGTTTTTTAGTGATTCTCTAGAAACATAATGTGTTTAGTCAAGAACTATGGTACTAAACTAATAGATGGTATGATTTTCAATAGATTTCTTGTACGTGGAAGGATTCATTACATGTGTTGTTCTGGTTATTTGACTAGGGTGTCCATAAAGTGTCTCATAGAGTCCTCTAGTGAAGTGGTTTTCTAAGATTCAGTGGAATTGCACTAGTAACAAAGTGGTGATGCCATTGAAATGGGTAAAATTTGGATTTATATTCAATGGTGGAGGAACTACAAAATGAAAAAAATGGCATACCAATCATGCCAACAACCACAACACCATAGAAACACACAATCATGATCACAATCACAACACCATACAAACTAAACAGACACAATTTCATATTTTAAAAATAATCCCTTATTCAATTCCATTTGTTAACTCATGGGTTATCATAGAAGTTTTATCATCTCAGGGCATTCATTAATTAGTAAAGTATACTTAAATTACCAATTTTTATATTCAAATGTTCAAAAGGAACCAACCAACATGAAATTCATTTAGTGCGCAAACAAGGACCACCAACAACCATAATTTTCAGAGGGGCGTTTAGCCCATACATTTCACAACATAACCATCAATATCAAATAGTAATAACATGCAAAAAAGAGGAAACCAATGAGTAAGAGGAGAAAAATCACTACAAAGGTGTCATTCAACATGCGATAGAGGTGCGTTCACAATGGAGGAGAGGCACATGACAGAGGAGATTTCCAACTAAAAAATCATAAAATGAGAACTCATATGTTATACCTATCCAAAAAAACCCACACAATGGGTAAATAAATCAATGGAATAATTAACATGTTATTTCACAACAAACCATTTAAAAACAATGTTCCAAATTGGTATTTAATTCTAAAACGTGGTTCAAAATCCCAAGTGATTTTACTTTTTATAAAATATGACTTAATTTTTTTTACAAACTGATATAAATCTCACATAAAATTTAAAACATTTCAATGCCACCATAAAAAAACATGAATCTTAATATTTCAAATCATTAACCTTTCCCAATGCATTAATTTTTCATCAAACCAATTTTAAAATGTCAATTAATTAATTATCTCAAGGGGAAAACCACACACTCATTTCAATCAAATGTTTCAAATTTATTAGAAAAAACTTTTTAAAACATGTCAAGTTCAACACCTCACATTAAATAAATTTCATTTTTAAAAAATATTTTTCACTCCATGAATAATGAAATATGATGAAAATCTATCACACACCATTAAATATATTTAAAAAGGTCTCAATGGTATTTAATAATTTCTTACAAACAAAAATATTCAGTTTCAAACATGAAATTCAAAAGAGAAACATTTATATTCTTTCAAATCATTACATATATCCATACATTCAATAAATAATAAATTTACAATGAAATAACAAACAATTAATTCAAGATGAAATAATTTCATTAAAACAAACACCTTAAAGAGGTGTAAATTGACTTAAAACCTTTCAAAAACATTTCACCTTCAAGGATGAGAATCTAAATGAGAGACCAAAATCAAGATTGTAGCGAAACATAATGAAAAAAAACCAAAATAAATGGAGAAAAAAGATATAACTTAGTTACCACTTATCAATTTTTAATGGTTTCACCATTACATATAAGTCCAAAGGAACATTTGGGTTGTCTGGGGGGGGCTACATGAGGGGTTGGGCAGGCTGCAGGGGTGTGTAAGAGGGGGGGGGGCTGTCCAAGGAGGGGGGGGGGGGGGCTGTTGGGGGGGGGGGGGGGCTTCCCAAGTGGGGTGGGGTGGGGGTGACTTTCCCGGTGGGGGCAGTAGGGGTGTAGGGGAGGGGGTGTGGGTTGTCCAAGGAGGGGGTGGGTGGGTTTTCCACTATGAAACGACTATTAGGGATCCTATCAAGTGAATTATGAGAGGGGAAAATTATAGGGAAGAGGGGTTTGGGTGATGGGGTCGAGTGGCTAATAAGGAATAGGGGAACCTCATTAAAAAGACTAAAAAAATCTATTTTCATTTAAAGAATAGGGAATATTATGGTGTATCCTAAGGGTATATTGCATAGTGCACCCTATGATGTCACATTGTTGAATTACCATAAGTTATACACTACAAAACTCCTCCCCTAGGTAGAACCATTAAATCTTGATCATGAATTTTTAGGTGAATATATGCCTCATGGAATAACATCCACCCCCTAAAAAATAGTATAGAGGGAATAACATAGCCATCCTCCCACATGATCCAAACCATTAACATAAGGTGGGTCCCATGGATAAACTCACATACATAAAGGAGGACCTAAATAGTAATAACTAATATAACCTTTAACACAATCTAAATCACTAATACAAGGTATTTTGCATATCTAATAAGATATACTAGAAGTGGATCATGATATGGTCATAAAAGAGCCAACTTACTGCCTGAGAAGGACTACCAATGTAAGATAGATCCCTTGGCTAAATGAACGTACATAAAGCAGATCCTAGGGAGGGTATAATATAACTAACCTCAAAAACAATCCAAAGCACTAAAATAATTTATGTCTTGTGGAAAATCACATATACCCCATGATATATAGCCAAACATAAAGTTTAAATTTTTTTAAAGAATGTTTTCCTTAGTGGAGTATCTCTAAATGGAAATCCCAAGGTATCTAGACCTCATCCTCATCATAGATATATAATAATGATTAAGATATAATGAACAAGAATGGAAGATAAGACTCATCCTATATCTTATCTAGCCAATGATTAATACCTAGCATCGAGCAAGAGGTTATTACATGAGAAGCTCATACATGACCCATCCTAAGCAGCCTCACTAAATGTATCCATCATTATCATATCCTATAGTTAAAAAATATATCATGATGATACCAAGACCTATAGGTAACAATATATCAATAAGAAATCTCTTTATTCATATTTAGTTACCAACCTACACCACCCCATGTGTGGATTTCCCTACCCTTAAGGTCATAAGGAATCCACGTTATCATTTCCACTAACATAATAATCACCCCTTTTCCATGTACTGTACCTATAAGGGTTCTAAGGGAGATGTCAAAATTTCATATAGCCATGATAAATATTTTTTATGGTATAATCTATTCAAACCTTGTACTCAACATGATATAAGATTTAAAATAATCCTTGATATATATCACAAAACAACCTACCCAATGGTTATTCCATAACTAGTACCCACCAAGGCATCCCCCTAATCACACTATGCAGTACTACAGCAAAGGCCCACAACTTAGGATAGCCAAATCTCCAGTAAATGCATGGTATTTACCAAGAAAGTTCACATCACTATCACTCTACCCCAATTAACAATCCATATAAAGACCCTTTCCATGTGATTACCACAATTCTTCCCTCACAAAAACCTCCACCCATGAACCTTATAACACGATCAATCATAATCCCATTCATATAGTTTCAACCTAGGATATTAGTAATTAATA
This sequence comes from Viscum album, assembly GCA_963277665.1. Lineage (NCBI taxonomy): Eukaryota > Viridiplantae > Streptophyta > Magnoliopsida > Santalales > Viscaceae > Viscum > Viscum album. Next base: position 402,820,439 of record OY728129.1, on the reverse strand, counting down.
ACATGAACCAAATACCACTATAGGGTCCATTAGACCTAACTATACACACCAACTTTCTTTCTAATGTAGAAGAGTAAAAATTCATTACATAAGAGACTCACTAAGGGGAATTTGTGTGTTGTAGAGGAGGCTTCTGAGACGGTTGTCGGATGAGGAGGGCGCATCATTTCAGGTCACGTGGACAAGGGGAATACTCAAGGAGGAGGAGGAGAAGGAGTCAGAGGAAGAGGAGGAGGAGGAGGTGGCCGTAGTGGAGGAGGATGAGTCAGCGGCCGGAGGAGGATGAGGAGGCAGTGATGGAAGAGGAGGAGGAGGAGCAGGGTCGCGACAGAGGAGGGGTCGCAGTGGAGGAGGATGAGAAGGAAGCGGTGGTAGAGGAAGTGGAGGATGGTTGTGTTAGAGGAGGAGGAAATTGCAGTGGCAGCGACAGAGGAGGAGGAGGAGGAGGAGGAGGAGGAGGAGGGGTCACGACAGAGGAGGCATCAACGTCATAGGGTTCAACTTCTATGAAGGCTTGAACAGATGCAAGGGAGGAGGTGACTTTATGGTTCATTTATAAAAACCACTGGAACCTTTATCAATGCTAGTTAAAAGTGATAATAAAGGTATGTTTTATCAATGCTAAAATAAAAGTGCTGATAAAACATACCTTTATCAGCACTTTTTTAGCACTAATAAAGATAAGCCTTTATCAGTGCTAAAAAAGTGGTAATAAAGGACTCATTTATCAACAACAAAATTATAGCGCTGATAAATAGGTATTTTATTATCACTTTTTTAGCACTTACAAAGGCCTATCTTTATCAGCGCTCAAAAAGCATTGATAAAATACCTATTTATCAGTGCTAAAATTATAGTGATGATAAATACTTATTTTATCATCACTTTTTTTTAGTTGACCAAATTCATTGGAAAACACCTATATATTTTCAATAATTTTAATTATAAATATATATATATTAAAATTATTATATATTTATAAATAAATAAAATAAAATAAATATATTAAATATAAAAAATATAATAAATACAATGAATTAATCTAATAAATCTAATAAATAAATTTATTATTTAATGTAATTTATTATAATCTTATAATTATTTAATTATATATATATATAATTATAATCTTAGAAATAATTTTTTCAATTAAAATATTATATATATATTTTTGAATTATTAAAAAATATATATTAATTATAAACATTTGTTTTTTATTTAATGTATACAAATAAACATTATTTTTGAATATAAATATAATAATTTTATATAAATTAATAATAAAACCTTTTATCAGCGCTAATAATAGCACTGATAAATGTACCCTTTATCAGTACTAAGAAAAGAACTGATAAAGGGTACACCTTTATCAGTGCTTGTTTTAGCACTGATAAAGGGAACATTTATCAGTGCTTTTAGATAGCGTTGATAAAGGACCACCCCTTTATCAGCGCTTTCTTCTTAGCACTGATAAAGGACAATGATTCCCTTTTCCTATTTTGTGGTAGTGAGTCCATTATGCATGTCTATATACTCAAGGATCTAAATCATCCTATCCAATTATTCATAAGTCTGTGGATGGTGAACTATACTTAGCTTCAACTGAGTTCCAAAATCATTCGGTAAGACTTGAAAAAACCATGATGTGAATTTCAAATCTCTATCCAATATGATTATAGGAGGAACTAAATTTAGTTTTAAAACCTCACATACATACATATTTCCCTACTCATCAATAGAGTGAGTCTCTTGGATTGGTAAGAAATGATATAATTTCATCAGCCGATCTGTTATCACCCAAACTGCATCATGAATCCTTAGGATCATGGGTAACCCTATCATTAATCCCATCATCAAATCATCCTACTCACAAAACAACACCATAAGTGGCTAATGTAAACCACAATGATACTGATGTTTGACCTTTACCCTCTGGAAGGTGAGGCATCATGAAACAAAACCGGTGATATCCCTCTTCATTCTAGGACAACAAAACGGACATCGTATGTCATGATACATATACATTGACCATGGATGCACTACCAACTTCTAAGAATGAGAGTCTCTCATCAGATTCTACCTAAAATAATCTGGTGCTACCAACCTCTCATGAACATATATCACATCATCATTGTCCAAGGACTACCCCAGAATATAATTATCCCTTTCCAAGTATTCACACATCACTAAACACTCAGGATGTAAATGTTGGCTCAAGTTCACCCAATACACTAACAAAGAAATGATAACCAATGTCACATATGTTATCACAACATGATTCTATGATGAATCCACAAGCCACCCAACCATTAAATGATATAACCTTTGTTTGGAGAACAAACTATATCAAAGTTAAATGTTTGTAGATACTCCACCCAATGCCTCTAAATCATGTTTAGATACCATTAAGATAATATATATCATAGGCTCAATGGTCTGTGTAAACAAAAATCCTATCAATGAAGAGATAATGTCACCAACACTTCAAATCATAAATGAGAGCTGTCGAATCCATGTAATGTGTCAAATAGTTATTCTAATGGGGTTTCAGTTTATGTGACTTGTAATCTACTACCTGGTACCATTGTATCAACATATTACCCAAACTAACTCTTGAGGCATTTTAGTAAATTGAATAACTAATCCTAGTCTCCAAAAATATCAGAATCACTATTGTCATCAATCTTCTCTTCAGCTCTGGGAATTCATCCTAAAAAATATCTATCCATTAAAAATTCACTCTCTTATTGTAATACCATTCACAAGTGCTTCCAAATGGGAGAATTCTTGTATGAACTATCTGTAGTATCCAACTAAACTAAGGAAGCTCCTTGTCTTAGAAACATTCTCATGATGAGCCCAAGGCATCATGACCTCAACTTTCTCTAGGTCTACATAAATACCCACCTAATAGATCACTTTCCCAAGGAATCAAACTTCATAAATCCAAAATTTACACTTAGATGGTTTGACATAAAGTCAATGTGATTGAAGTGTACTCAATAAAATCTCAATATTCCTTGCATGATTTTTTGTTGTTCATAAGTATAATAGGATTTCATAAATGAAGACCACAATGAAGGAGTCAAGATATGGATGTAAAATTATTTTTTTGAGATCCATGAACACTGAAAGTGTGTTTTTCAACCAAAAAGGCATAAAAGATACTCATATAGTCTATAAATACTCCCAAATTTTATCTTCTGAACATCATTCTCTTTGAATCACAATTGATGATAGCCTGAGCAAAAGTAAATATTAGAGAACCACTAATCTCTCCGAAACTAAATAAAAAAATCATCAATACATAGAAATGGTTATCGATCCTTCATGGTCACTTGGTTCATCTTCTTATAGTCTACACATAACCAAATTATATTATTCAACTTCATTATAAAAAACATAGGAGAAACCTAGGGATATGTTATCAGTCTAATAAAACCATTTTCCTCTAAATTATTGAGTTGTATCTTGAGTTCCTTAAACTCATTAGGTGCCATATGATATGGGGGAATTGATATAGGTTTCAATCCCAACATAATTTTGATCTCAAAGTTGATTCCTCTTTTATGAGGAAGACCTAAAAAGTATTTAGGGAATAAATTTTGATATAGTTTCACCACTGGAAGAAAAGAAGAGGATAACACTAGTTTCAATGCAAGAACCTTGCAAGACACTTTCACTATAATGGATCCAATATGATTCGAGTCTGGTCCCACTCTACCTTCTCTAACATCCTACTCATCTATTATGAAAAACTTCTCCCCCTTAGGCATAGAAAATGATACACATATCTGGTATTAGTTGATCATCATTTGATAACTTGTCAACCACTATATGCCAAAGATCACATTGAATATAGTCATATTAAGGATCATCAAATCCCACATATGTACATAGAAAAAAATGACTATTGGACACTCTAGACACCTTTGGAGATAATCAAAAAAAATTTCCCAAGGGTGTGTCAAGAGAAAGAAACTCCAAAGATAATGTGGTTGATAAGTCAATACCAACAATAATTTGAGTAGATATAAATGAATGTGAAGCACTATTATCCGAACGGTTGAAAGAGTAAATGTAATCATGAATTTAACTTATAATTTTGACGGTTCCTCACAACTAAGAGATATAACTTGGTCTATTTTATATATCCCACCAACTTCTGGTTCATTATGTTTCCCCTGTGGTGTGTGACTCTCTTGGGTCACCAAATTTTTTGTCATAGTCAGTGTCTTCTCTATACCCATGTGAAGACCTATCCATAGCACACTTTCATAGAACTACTTAATATACCCCATATTACTACATAAATTAAATTTATTTGAGGATTTAGTAATAATTTATGACAAATCCCTCCCTGTTTATAGTTAAAAAAATGAGGACCACATACTCCATTAGAAGGTACTAAAGGACCCCTACTTTTCTTTAGATATCCACCAATGCTATAACATGAATCCTAAACCTTCATATTCCTACCACATGAATAGTTACTAGTAATTACACTAAATTATAGAATAAAACCTATAGATCTATCCTCCAATAGACCCTTCTCAATCATTGGGACCTTGTGAAGCACCTCTATATATACCTTCTGGTTTAAGTTCCTAACCTAGAAAGTTATATTAGGATAAATACTAATCATAAAATTCCTATATTTTTTTGTTTCATTCCTATACAAGATAGGAGTGAATCATAAAAACTCCATAAAACACACCAAGTAAGAAGACACCATCATCATCCCCTAAAAAATCTCCCTGAACTCCTGCACTCATTATAGCTTCATTTTACATAGGAATAACTCCTTGAAGAAAAGGTCCTTGAAAGTCATCCGAGTTAGAAATTCATGTGTCCCTACCTATTTCAAGACACCCACTACTTCCTAAATGTTCCTTGAAGCATGGATGCAACTAAATTCACCCATTGATCTTATAGAGTCTCTATTAGGTTGAATATCCCCTCAATGATGTCAATCCATTCCTCAACATTCTGAGGTCCTTCTATTCCCTAGAAGGATGGAGGATGATGGACTTGAAAGTCCTGATAATAATTGACCATAGTCTTGGAAAATCCTCAACCTTGAACAAGAATTATGCAGAAGACTTTTGGCTAAAGTGGCCCTCCCCCCTAAACCACTAGAGTGGGTGCAGGAGCATACTCAGATGCATTCTCCTACATGACTGGTGGTAGAACAATACTTCCCTACCTTCTAGGAGTGTTTTGTCCTATACCACTGAGTAGTTCAGTCAAGCATCTCTAAGGTGTAATTTTTATGAAACTAAAAATGAATGTTCAGAATACACATGAAAACTTGCTTAAGAAGTTATAAGTCTTGCATAGGGGGATCTATAGAAACCCATCCTAGGAGGCTACCCACAACTAGAAGAAACAACCATCCTAGTAATAATCAAGGCTCTTAATACCTGTATATTATTCAAAATCATATATATACAAAATGAAATATGATACTCAAGTTTAACTAATTAATTCCAACAAATATATCATAACAGTAAGAACATAGATACATTACTCAGTTGAGAATACCAGTCTACCCTAAAGAGATAACACAATCAATTCATTAAATTAAAGAACTACTATACAACACACAACATGCATATATATGGAATGTGATCCTAAGTTCCTACTCATGATGAATGAACATGCCTAAATCCCATAAAATAGTAACACCAAAATATACCTAGGATCAATATGACACCATAAAACCATAACTGTAATAGTATTCCCAACAATAGAAACTTGGATGTTTATTATACATGCGCTAGCTAGACACACATGAAACTCCCCAACCTAAGTCTCACACAGTATAACTCCTTTATACTTTCCCCAAAACGTAGTCAAGAAGACAAAAAGATGGAAAATGACTTTGATACCACCTTGTGATACCCCATACTGAATAATCAAATCCAAGATGAAGTGCCATGTTGTCTCATACACACCTCCTCATATGCAAGAGGTCACTGAATACCAAAGAGATCAAAAATTCTATTATTAGGGATACTATACATTTAGTATCAGTAAATAAAATAATAAATAATAACACAAAAAAACAAATAAAAAACGTTATAATGAATGGCATGTAAAGTATATCAAGTCATATAGAAAATAAACCATGGACCCATAAAGTGGTAGGTCAAACCAAATTATGAGCAAGACTGATAAGTAAATAAAATATAGTGGCATAAACTCGAATTCTACCTCAGTACCACCTATGAACAACATGATCTATCTCTTAGCTCCATATCATTAGGGACTCCCCATTTCCTATATCCCTAACCTTTAAGTTTTCATGCACATCGAGATTCTTATAAAATGTGTGAGTATTAAAATAGTATGAAACCACTAATGTATCCTTAATATGAGAGAACATGTATAATAGTGTATGTCATGATAGAAAATAAATTCACAAGAAAAGAATATCAAATCATGTACCAAGTGGTATTGTGCTATCCAAGCTCCCACAAACCCTTGACCATAGCTATTTTGACTCCATGTTAGAAATAAAATCATAAAAAAGTCATGAATTGGGGTTGACATCAAGGTCACCATAAATCCATCATAAATCTCAAGTATAAGAGTCCTAGGTTAGGATATAATACCATCAAGTCAAAAATCTATTATGTGTCAGATCACAAGGTAATTATACCTCATCTCAACCTAGGGTTGGGCCACATGGATATCATATCTTGACATTGTGTCTCGAGTCAATCCTCATGATTGGAATACCCTTGTATGTGTCTTTATCAAATGTTTCCATCATCGCATGTCATCATGCTCCCCCTCTAAGGGATAAACAAGACATGATAGTACACTATTCATACACTAATATAAGTGAAACCTCTATAGTCCATACATCACAAACAATAGACATTACACATATAGGCACAACGATCATAACAATCGCGGGTATTAGTAGCCACACACACACACATGTGATCACACTCAAATATTTTATCATAGGATACACAAGCACACACATGTGATCAAAACCATGCATGGTCAATCATATAATAATAGAATGTCAATTCATGATAACAATCATATATAAGGCCTCTACGTGGTAAGGAACTTCCTACCTCAAGGTTGTTGACATCAACATCATGGTTCATCTAGGGTTTCATCACATGAACCACATTTTCACACCAATCATAACATGTTTTCAAACAAATATTTCCATAGAATCAATTCCAATCCAACATGACATAGATTCTAGAATGAGGCTCAAGGAACTAAGGGTTGAAAAAACATATACCCAATGACAATTATTATCAACAGTAATCTTCAAGTTCGATTGAAGAAATAATAACTTCCATCACTCTTAGACCGGGATAAGAGAAGATATTTTAGGTTCCCATGAGTTTGAATCAATGAGAAAAAACTATATCTTCCATGGTTTGGTTCTTCCAGTGTTTTCAAGAAAAGTGGTTGAGAAAAATTGATATTCTCTAAGGTAAAAACTCAATGCAAGGAAGGTTTCCCTAGGTTCATCCAACGAGCATCTGGAAATTCATCAGATTGAATAAATCAACAAGGATCGGGGATAGAATAAATTAATAGTGTTAAAAAATGATTAATATCACATTAAAAATACCATATTCAAGATCTATGTGATTTCCCTTTAAAATGAATGAGATTAGATAAGAAAGACAATCTTTTCAAGGCCATCCCAACCATCGCCATGTCGTCCACCATGGCCTAGCCTTCATCTTTGTGTTCTTGAACTTTCCAGCCCAAAACAACATCCACCAAGAAATTTTACCCACACCTAGGGATTTTTTCCTTCACCACAGCCTCTAATAAGGATTTAGAAGCCATTTTCCCCATCCATGTTTCAGACAGGAGGACACCAGGGTTAAAATGACTTGTTCCATAGGTGTTTTGTTGGCTATTTTGAATAGGAAATATCTAAAACCCACTTTTAAGCTTCCAAAAGCTACTAAAATCCCATTAATATTCACCCAATTATGGATAAACCAGGATAATCATAAGGAAATATATAGACAAGGATTTTAAAAACATGGAACAAAATTCAAAGGATTTACAACCCATGGAATTTTGGCATAACCCCCATGTGAATTTTGAGGTTGAATTGTGCAACCACCAATAAGTTTCATGACCCCCGTTTCACTTGATACAACCACATTCCAAAATAAAAAAAACTATTCAAAATTATTGTAGATATATAACAATAAAAATATGTTTTTAAAGGATCAATGATAAACTATCTTACAAATTAATCGTTTACTTAATGTTCTAGTATAATTTTAGAACATTCATTGACTTAGATTTTCCATCCAACCCATCGATCTATGGCCACCACCTACCAATAATTCCACCCACACTAATGAAGAATATATACAGAACTAAAAAAGGTGAATATGAAAAGGTACTCCTCTATTTATAAACAATCTAGTTTACCTAATCATAAATACACCATGTAAAACTTCCACATTAATGAGTCAATTTTTTTTATCTTTCCTCCATTATAATTTCTCTATCTACCATGAATCCTAGTTCAGATATCTATTATTATATCCATTCCCTTATTAATAATTTCTATGGACACAAGGTTCAAAATCTTATAATATACCATAAGTAAATACAATTAAACCTTTCATCTAATTATTTCCCATGTAACCTTCCAAATAAATATCCCTTAATTAAACAAGAAAATAATTATAAGGATAATTACTTTTTCCCAGGAAAATAAAAATTAATAATAAACTCAAGATTTTATAAAAACCAATTAATTAATGTATAAAAACAAATATTTTATAATTATTCCTACCATAATATTTTCTATCAATAAAAATTTGTTTTAAAAACATTCAATCTAAAATAAATAACTATTATTGCCACATGTGAACTTCTTTATCACGTGTTTCCTCTTGAAATTACCTATACAGCTACAATACTTGAACCAATGGAATGAATTTTACTCTTAGTTCCTTCTCTTGTCCATTAAAAATTCATATTTTACTTTCAAAAAAGGTTGTATTTAGTCTAAATCCATAGACCCCCACTGATGAACAAAAGATGAGTCTATTTGGTACTACATTAATTATAAAACATGAAACACATCATGAACTACAACATACTTCAACAAAAACTCTAATCAATAGTCCATATATCCAATTCACTCAATAATTTAAAAATATACCCATATATCGAGGTACCAACATTAATTGCTTCATGATTCATCGATGTCCCAACCAAGGTGAAACCTGTAATAATACTTGAACCCCAACCACAAACTCAAAAAATTGTCATTGATGATCAACATAATATTTCTATTAATTTTGTGAAGTCATCAATATCTTGTTGATTAAATGAATATGATTCATAATCTCTTATGCTAATCTAGGTCCCAAGATAGACATGTATTCTATCTCATACTAATATAACAGTGATCAAAACGTTCTTCCATATAAAACATTAAAATATGCAATCCAAATAGATTCTTGATAAATATTTTTGTAATAAAACTTCACCAAAAGAATATATTCCTCCCATGATCTCTCAAAATCGATCATAAAATCATGAAGCATGACCTTTGAGGTCTATATGTTCAGTTATAATTTTCTATTATCCAAGGATGATATAATGTATTCATATTCAATTGAGTATCCATCACCTTCTATAATACTCTCTGGAATTGGGAAGTAAATGAAGGTTGTATATTTGTCATGATAAAATAATGAAATCCAAGAGACTTAACTAATTCTTTCATATATTACTTTCTCAAGTATTCTAGGAAAATATTCTCCTAAATGTGTAAAATGTGAGATAATTTCATAAGTTAGTCCAAACTTTCCTAAATAGGTTGTGTAACACCCCCAGTGTCATGGTGAATTTATTTTGGATTATTTTATTTTATTATGGTGCGAGTTTGAGTTTCGGTAGATGGTGGGATGAATTTTTTTTGGAGGCTTTTTAGTTATTGCAAGGTTACCTCGCATGATAAGTTATAACTGTGTGGTTCCCATGAAGGTGCTCAGGTGTGTCAGTGGTTTGGCACACGTTTTATTAAACCATGAGGAAAGCATGCGGTTGGGCTTTGTAAATTGACAGTGTCAATTCACCTGGTTTAAAAATAGTTTTATTAACCGTGCATCTTCTTGCAGGTAACCATGCAAGGGTTCCTATCCATGAAAATGGCCAATGTATGGTTAGCACATAGTTTGGTAAACCGTGCGCAAACCGTTCGAGTTTCCTAGAATTTTAAAAATTATGTTTTTATTTTAAATTTATTTATTTATTTATCTTCTTTCACCTATCTTTTCCTCTCCTCCATATGCATCATTTGAGGATCCATCCCCCTTCCTCCTTGGTCACGTGCCTCCCCTCCCTCTCTTCCCTCTCTTCTTCTAGCGAAACTAATAGATTTATTCTGGTTTCTTGGTTGAAACCTCTAGGTAATCTTTTATCCCTATATTCTCCCTTGATTTGGCTATTTGTTCCTTCTCCCAATTGCCTGATATGGTTCGTCCAAACCCTAGGTCAAGGGTTAACCGATTTTTGTTATTTTCCTTTGATGGTAGGTTATTAAAAGGGTATCTTGAGCCGAAATTGTTCATGTTCTGACATCCTCCACCAAAGGAGAAGTGAATTGGTCCATTATGGATTTTTGTCATCACTTGGAGTAATGATTTTCTTCCACTATTTTTTAGAACCTTTATTATGGATTCCTTTGGTGATTTAGGGTTCCTAGAAACTTTTTTAGAGTGTTTGGTGATTCCTTGAAGGGTTTCAATCACATACATAGGTATGTATGTGTATATATATATATATATTCCTTGAATATATTCCCTCTTGGATAGATGAATATGTACATTGGATTAAGGGGTATATATAAAGGAATGTATGTGCATGAAATCATGGGGTGAAATTTATCAAAATCTTCAATTACCAAAGTTTTTTGTCTTGTTCCTCTTCTCTTTGAGGTAGGTGTAACTATGCAATTCATTCCTTTTGTAATTCTAATATTCTTTTACCTTTTAATTCCCCTTTTATGCAATTATAAATATATGTGATAGTCTTGTGATGATTTGGACCTATTTTATTGTTCCTTGGCCTTATCATATTTTTTTTTGTTTTATGTAATCCACATTTTATGATTAAATTGGATTGTTTAATTATTCTAATCCTTTAATGAAATGTATTTTTGGATTTTTGAGTGGTTTCAAAGTTGGGTGATGGTTTTTGATTGGGTTGGTCTTCATTAAGTGAAATTGATGTTTTAAAAATTTAATTTGTTTTGAAATTGAGGTGTTGACCTCAAATGACTTAAAAAGGGGTTTTCAGTTTTATCTCAAGTTGTATTTTAAAACATGTGGGTAGTTTACCTCTTTGTGGAAATGCACATTTTTCTTCTTTAAAGGTGGTTTTATAGAATAAAAAGGTCTTATGTCTTACTTTGGTTTTTCACAGGGTAGCTTGAAATTTTTTATGAAATGAATGATTTTTTTGAACCTCTAAAAATGTTTTAAATGGTATAATATGGAAAGTGATATGGAAGAAAGGCCTTTGGACATGTTTTAGATTTTCAAAGAATAAAACCATTATGTAAGGGTGACATTGATATACTTTAAAGGTTTAGAATTTTCTATTGGAAAGAATGGGTAAATTTCATTATTCAGGGGAACTTGGTTTTAAAATGGGGTGTTACACATTCTTCATGTTTGATAAAAATACCCAATGACATTTTTATTGTGAAATTCACTTGATCTTTGGGCATTAGTCCAAATTGGTTTTTAATTGGGGTCCATTTTTGTGTTTGATGGGTTTCCTTATTTTAAAAAGGGTGTTTAGTTTTATAAAATGAATATGGAGTTCCCTTGACTTATGTGGTTTTGTTTAAAAGTGTTAATACTTCCATTTGGAATTCTGTTCGAAATTTCAGATTGTTTTAGAAAGGGATTTTTAAATGTTTATGATATAAGTGAAGGCCTAGTTGTAACTTTTGATGTGATGTTATTTTCCCATTATTTAACCCTCTTGTCTATAGATGATGATTATGTTTTTCATGTGATTGATGCATATGATGTTATAAATGGTTGTTCTATTGGTCTCTTATTGTTGTGATTTTGGGAACCCCATGATAAACTGAAGCCCTCATGATCCCCATGGGATGCATGGAGGATGTCGGGGTTAGATTGAGGCTACCCCTGGGGTGTGTCATGCTCATGAACTTGGTTTTAGGTTTTTTAATATGCAATTAGTGGAACTTAAGGGGTCAAACCTATTATTATTATATTTAACATATTAACATGGGTTATAAAATAAAATTGTGAGAATTGGGATTAATTGGTTAACATGTATTGTAAATGAAATTTATGTTAATTGTTCCTAATTGATAGCATGGAATGAGGGAGTGTTCGGTATAATGTTAATGGTTCGATGAGAAAATGATTCGAAAATGGTAATTATGTTAATGGGTTAAGGAACAAGGGTGATTCATGTGTTAAATGAAATGTGATTTTCAATTTTATGTGTATTTATTATATATGATATATATATTTTAATGGATTAATAAGCATATTCACATGGATTAGTGGTGGTATAAAGGACTAAGGGTCCTCCCATAGGTCGGGTTGAACTGATGCTCTAACCCCACCCAGGAATTCATGGGTTAGGGAGTCAGACTAATGCTCTATGCTTCTAATAGTTTCATTTTATGAGATTTCCTAGACTGAGGCTCCAAGGTAAGTGTTATGTAAGGAAAGGTTGGGATGTCAGACTGAGGCTCTATGCTTCCCAACTTAAGGTCATGGTGTGGTTTGGGATGCTAGATTGAGGTTCTATGCTTCCCAAACACATGGAAATCACTTGATTACCAAACTGAGGCTCTGAGGTATGTTGATAGTTATGATTCATAAATTCATTGTGATTAGTATCATATGTAACCCATTATGTGGGTTAAATAACCATTTAGGCCATTGTGTAAATGTTTTAAATGAATAACCCATGGAGCATGTGATGAAAATGAATTAAGCGATTAAATGGAAATAATGAAGAAAGAAATTAATGTGATTAATATCAGCTAACAACACCTTGTTTTTTCTTATTTACCCTTTCACTCCCTTAACACATGCTCCATGTTTTCCGAATCATGACCTGGTGGTTAGGACGACCATACATGGAATTCTGGATCCTTCAAGATGTTTTCTCCTTATATGGGCTTATTTGTTTACTTGATGTATATTGTTAGTGACATGTTTGACATGACATGTTGATATATGTTATTCCCATTGTGTTCATTGAGTTTATGTATATTATTTTTCCTCATTTTACATTCCTTGTAGATATTTGAGTATGTTGTGCCTAAGTGGTCTTGGGTGTTTATTTGATCCTTGTTGGAAAATGTTTTAAAGTGATTATTTTCTATAAATAAAGTAAATGGGTTATCTTTGAGAAATGATAATGGAGTTCATGGTTTATGATAAGGATTATTCCCATGGATTTTTTTTTCAAATATGTGTTTTTGTTTTTTGGAAAGAAAAGGGAAATGTTTTGGAGGTTGTCAATGAATTTGATTTTTTTTCCTAGAGATTATTATGTATGTAAATACTAATTTCTAGATTTATATTCAAACTAGAATTTATGTTTATCCATAATGAACCCATTAGATAGTTTTGGTGGGTTGTGGTGACCTACTGGGTTTTTTAGATCATGACTATATCTTTCTAGGTTCTCAATAGGATTCCTTTTATTCTTCATGGCCAGTATAGGGAGATTTGGGTGGAGATGTTTTGGGTATCAACTTGAGTTGGTTAGTTTTTATTATTTATTTATTTTAGATATTTCTTTTAGTTAGTTTTTTTGGATAGCCTTCTACCTACTTATTTATTTATTTTTGTTATTGCATTTATATCTTTTTCTATTTTTTATCAATGTTTTGGGTGACATCGTTACTAAAAGATTTCGGATGATGACCAGGTATCCATTGGGTATTGGGAATGCCCTTCGGGCCTTATGGAGAATTGGTTCAGGTGTTGGGTAGGATGGAATCCCAGCCTGTTTCATTACAAAGTGGAATCAGAGCCTATGTTTCTAATGGGACCTAGGTTTGGTATAGCCCATGTTTTTTGGGGATGTTCAAGTAGAAGAACTAAGGTTATTGGAGATTTATAGGTAAGGGAAGGGGGATTCAATCTATATCTTACTTGTCTCAGGCCTCAAGATACTAGGGAAAGTTGGGTTTTGAATCATGGTTTTGATTTTTTATGTGATTTTTTGATGGTTTCTGATGTGATTTATGTTTTGATCCCCTTTGAGAATTTTATTGATACCGGGGGTCTCTCTTGGTCTCGAGGTGGAAAGGAAGGGGAAATTGAGCTATGTGGTTGGCACACATGGCTTGGGAAACCATGTCATTCCCATTCAGTCAATTCTGCCTTTATATAAAGTGTGTTGCAGGGTTGAATCGTAGTCCCCCAACCATGGGTCCAACACATGCATAACACTATTCCCTTTCTAATTGGCCTGTTTTAGACTCCTCTTGATTCTAGATTTCTCTAAAGGTGGTTTCCACACATTGGAAGTGGATTGAGTAGTGTTTTTTAATATGGTTTTTTATTCTTATATGGATTATTTTATATAATTATGCATTATTTATTTTGAAAACCTTGATTGAGAAATGAAAAGGGGTTTTTAGAAAAAACATTTATATTCAAATTTGGTTTTATGGAAAATGGGGAAGGGTGTTTTTCATTGGTTTTATAAAAAGATTTGTTAAGATGGTTTAATCTTTGTGAAATTCCATTTTCAAAAAGAAAGTGAGTTTTGAATGGGAATCCTTGGGTTTTAGGTTTTCAAAATTAAATGGAAATTTTAATGGGATTTCATGTGGGTTTCCTCATTTGGGAAATAAATGGTTCTACCAAGGTTGTTGGTTTCATTGTGGGATGGATTGTTTTTTGAAAAAAATCTAGGTGGAGGGTGATTTTTAAAAGTTTTTTCATGAAAATGATATTTTTAAAGTAAAAGTTATTTTTGTGGGATTATGTGAACCTTGTTATGGTTTAAAGTTTTTTATTGATTACTTGATTTAGAAGGAATCATTTGTTTTGTGTTAAGAGGAATGGATTATCTAGGTCTATGTATAGTTCCATTGTTTCTATACCCTAGAATGGTAAAAATAGTTTCTTCAGACTCGGTGCTTACCAACCTCCAAGTGGAGTAGTGGATGTGAATATGTCCTTTTGAGAGAGGTTGAGCTCTATCTTGTTGGTTCTAGTTTAGTTTGATGAGGTGAGTTGCTTTGGTAAGGCTTCTTTTAGTGGTTGTGATCATGATTTTGGATATTTGGTTGTGGTTGTTTAGATATTGTGGATCATGTGCCTGTTTTATCATTGTGCCTTTGAGGTGCTCATTGTTGGGAATGAGAGAGAGAGAGAGGCCTTGGGTGCACAAATGGGTAACTAGGGTTTTTGATCTACCAGCTGAGTTTGGTATACTAGTTGTCGTTTAACTATGGTTATTTTGGGATGCATTGTGTGGGGGTGATCTATTCTTTTAACCCGAGGTTATCCGCACATGTTGTGACTCAAGGTGAGATCTCTTGCCATCTTTCGAGGTTCCTTGTGGGTTTTATTTATTTCTTGAGTGCATAAGTTATTTTTATTGAGAATGTGTCTCTCATGTATGTTTAGATATTTTGAGGATATGTCTTATGGTAGTTCATATTAGTCCCACCATTTTAGAAAAACTATAAATGGTGGGGAAACCATGTTAGAGGTTCCCGTGATGAATAAACTTTCTTGTTTGAGGTTTTGTTCTATTAGTACTTGGAGATGTGGATTATTTATAGTTAATTGGAGCTATCATTTTTATGATTTCAATCATTTACTTTGAGGTTAATCCATTTTGAGTGTTTCTTTTGGTTAGTTCCTCTTTGGACCTTTCGTTTTCCTTTTATATTCCTTCGATCAGGAGGATAGAAAGTGACATGGTGGGGATATTGTAATACCTTGGGTGTCACCGTGTATTTATTTTGGATTATTTTATTTTATTATGGTTAGGGTTTGATTTTCAGTAGTTGGAATGCATAAAATTTAAGTTTTTGGATGTTTTTTAATTGTTTCATGGTTATCCCACACAGTTAGTGGTAATCATGCAATGCCTGTATGGGTGCCCAGGTGGGTCAGTGGTGTGGGACACAACTTTCACATAATTTATTAAACTGTGTGGTGAGCATGCAGTTAGGCTCTGTAAATTGATAGTGTTGAGTATTAGGATTTTAGCATAGTTTGCTTAACCATGCATCTACCTATAGGTAACAATTCAAGGGTGCCTAGCCTTGGCAGTGTCCAACACATGGTAAGCGCACGGTTTGGTAAACTGTTCACAAATCCTGTGAGTTTCCCATAATTTTAAAAATTGATTTTTTATTTTTTTATTTTCTTTCCCCTCTCTTTTCCCCTACTCCCCGTGAATTGTGTGATGTTTCCTCCCCCTTCCTCCTTGGCCGCATGCCTCCCATCCCTCTCGAACCTCTCTTCTTCTGATGAAACCACCAGATTTCTTTCAGTTTCTTGGTCAAAACCTCTTTGTAAGACCTTCTACCTCTCTTATCCCTTTATTTGGATGACGTTTCCTTCTCCCCATCGCCCGATATGGTTTAAAAAATACCTAGGTCAAGGGTTAACTAATTTTTGGTATTTTCCTTTGATGTTAGGTTATGCGAAGGGTATCTCTAGTCGACCTTGTTCATGTTTCAACATCCACCACTAAAGACAAAGTAGATTGGTTTGTTCTGGATTTCCATCCCCACTCAAAGTAATGGTTTTATTCCATTGTTTTGTTTATCACATTTATTTTGGGTCCCTTTGGTGATTTAGGGTTCCTATAAATTGTTTGTAAAGCATTTGGTGGTTCCTTGAAGGGTTTCACTCACATACATAGGTACGTATGTATATATATATATATATATATATATCTTCTTTATACATATTCCCTCATGGAGAGGCGAATATGTACATTAGATTAAGGGATATATATATAGGAATGTATGTGCATGAAAGTGTGGGGTGAAATTCATCAAAAGATTCAAGTGCTGAATTCTTCTGGCTTGGTCCTCTTCTCTTTGAGGTAGGTTTCACTATGCAATTCATTCCTCTTAGAATTATAATTTGCTTGTTCCTTTTAATTCCCCTTTTTATGAAAGTATAAATATATGTGATAGTATTATGATGATTTGGACCTATTTTATTGTTCCTTAGCCTTGGCATAAATTTTTGGTTTTATGTAATCCACATTTTATGATTTAAATTGGAATATTTAATTATTTTAAGCTTTTCATGAATTGCCTTTTTGGATTTTTGAGTGGTTTCAAATTTTGGATATGGGTTTTGATTGGGTTTTGTCTTAATTGATTGAAATTGATGTTTAAAAATGGAATTTCGTTAGAAATTGAGTTGTTGACCTCAAAAGACTCTAAAACGGTTTTAAGTTTTATCAAAAGTGGTGTTTTGAAACATGTGGGTGGTTTAACTTTTTGTGTAAATGCCCGGTTGGATTCTTTAAAGGTGGTTTGATGGAATGAAAAGGGATTTTATCTTTCTTGGGTTTTTCATAGGGTATCTTGATATGTTTTATGAAATGAATGATTTTTTTGAACCTCTAAAAATGTTTTATATGGTGTTTTATAAAAAGTGTGATGGAAGAAAGGCCATTGTCCATGTTTTGAATATTTCACATAAGAAAACCATTCTATGAGTGTGACCTTGATATACTTTAAAGGTTTGGGTTTTTCCCTTGAAAGAATGGGGGAATTTCATTATGCATTGGAACTTGGTTTTAAAATGGGGTCTTACACATTCTTCATGTTTTATAAAAATTACCAATGAAGTGTTTCATTGTCAAATGCACTTGATATTTGGACTTTAGGCCAAATGGGTGTTTAAGTGGGATCCATTTTTGTGTTTTATGGGTTTCCTTGTTTTTAAAAGGGATTTTTGTTTTATAAAGTGAAAATGGATTTCCCTTTACTTATGTCGCTGTGTTTGAAAGTGTTCATGCTTCCCTTTGGAATTGTGTTCTAAATTTCAGATTGTTTTAGAAAGGGATTTTTAAATGTTTATGATATAAGTGAAGGCCCGGTTGGCAATTTTGATGTGATGTTTATTTCCCCTTGTTGAAACCTCTTGTATATAGATGATTATTATGTTTTTCATTTGATTCATGCTTGTGATGTGATAAATGGTTGTTCTATTGGTGTATTTTTGTTGTGATTTTGGGCGCCCTTGGTGAGAAATGATAGATTAATTTATTAATTGATAAATTGAAACCCTCAAGATCCCTGTGGGATTCATAGAGGGTGTTCAGGTTGGGATTGAGGCTACCCCTCGAGTGTTTCATGTTTCGTGAACTTGGGTTTGGGATGTTGAATATAGTATTGGTGAAACTTAAGGGGTTAAACCTATTATTTTTATGTTTAACATATTATCATGGGTTATGAAAGGAAATTGTTGGAATTGGGTTTAATTGGTTAACATGGGTTATAAATTAAATTTATGTTAATTGTGCCTAATTTATAGCATGGCATGATAGAGTATTTGGTATAATGTTAATGGGTTAATTAGAAAATGATTTTCAAATGGTAATTATGTTAATGGGTTAAGGCATAAGGGTGATTCATGTGTTAAATGAAATATGAATTGCAATTTTATGTGTATTGATTGTATATAATATATATATTGTAATGGATAAATAAGAATGTTCACATGTCTTGGTTATGGGATAAAGGACCTAGGATCCTCCCACAAGTTGGGTTGGACTGATGCTCTAACCCCACCCAAGAATGCATGGGTTAGGGAGTCAGACTGATGCTCTATGTCCCTAATGGTTTCATTTGATGAGAATAACTAGACTGAGTATCCAAGGTAATTGTTATGTTAGGAAAGGTTGGGATGCCAGACTAAGGCTCTATAATTCACAACATAAAGTCATGGTGTGGGTTGGGATATCTGACTGAGGCTCTATGCTTCTCAAACACATAGACATGACTTGATTACTAGACTGAGGCTCTAAGGTATATTGATAGTTATGATTCGTAAATGCATTGTGAGTAGTTGTGTATGTAACCCCTTATGTGTGTTAAATGACCAGTTTAGGATATTGTGTAAATGATGTAAATTCCTAAACCATGGAACATGTGATGAAAATAAACTAAGTGATGAAATGGAAATAATGTAGAAAATGATTAAAGTAAATATTATTAGCTAATAGAACCTTGTTTATTCTTATTTACCATGTCACTCCCTTAGCACATGCCTCGTGTTTGCTGACTCATGACCTAGTGGTTGGGATGATTAGACATGGCATTCCGAATCCTTTGATATGTTCGCTCCTTGGTTGGTCTTGTTTGTTTTCTTGATGTATTTTTGTAGTTCCATGTTTGAAATTTCATATTGATATATGTTATGCCCATTGTGTTCATTGAGTATATGTTGATGATTATGCCCTCCTTTTTCATGCCTTATTGATATTTGAGTATGTTGTACCTAAGTGGCCTTGGTTGTTTATTTGACCATTGTTGGAAAATGTTTTAAAGTGATTATTTTCTCTAAATAAAGTAAATGGGTTGTCTTTGAGAAATGATAACGGCATGCGTGGTTTATGATAAGGCTCCGACCCATGGATTTTTTTCAAATGTGTTTGTTTGGTTTTTAGAAAGCAAAGGAAAATGTTTTGGAAGTTGTTGATGGATTTGATTTGTTTTTCCTAGAGATGATTATGTATGTAAAGCCTACTTTCAAGATTTATTTTTAAACTAGCATTGATGTTGATCCTTGGGGAACATATTTCATAGTTTCGGCGGGTTTTGGTGACCTACTTGGCTTTTTACCTCATGCCTACATCTTTCTAGGTTCTCAGTTGGATTCCTTTTGTTCTTTATGGTCAGCGTGGGGAGAGTTGGGTGGAGATGTTTTGGTTATTAGCTTGAGTCAGTTAGTTTTTCTTCTTCCTTGCTTGTAGTTGTTTCTTTTAATTAGTTTGTTTCTACCGAGCCTATTGCTTGCTTATTTCTTTATTTTGGTTATTGAATTTATTACTTTTGTTGTTGTTTATCTCTATTTTGGGTGAAATCACTCCCAAAAGATTTATGACGATGCCCAGGCATTAATCTACAACCCATGGGGATCGGGAACACCCTTCAGGCCTTATGGCGAATTGGGTCGGGTGTTGGGTTGGATGGAATCCGAGCCAGTTTGTTACATGTAGTTATTTTACTGTGATCCATGTAAGCCGACTATGAAATCCATCATAATGTTTTGTCATTTCTATGTTATCCTAGAAAAAAGCTATAAAATTTCTATAGGAAGATGATGATCATCTTTCACCTGTTAATGAATTAATCATTGAGATAACAACCCTGTTATTTCTTTCAACATTCCTATATAGTACATATTTCATTTGAAGTTTTGATATATCTTTGTTACTCCAAGTTGAATTTCCCAACTAGAGTTATAAAACACTTTCATAACCCCACTTTTCAAAGAATAGGGAATAACCATTCTATCCTTGAAATAAAGTTTTAAATTAGCTAATAGTGACCACCTATTAATGGTATACGCACCATTTAGTCTATCACTAACCTTATTACATTTAATATATAATATTTATACCATTTTTAATCGATTTAAAAGTTCCATAATCACTACAGGAAAAATTGATATTTGCAACATAGTATTTGTGATGGGGAGATGGTCACCATCGCAATAGGTTTGGCACGAGTTGTGTGCCAAATCATGGGAAGAGTATTTACGGTGGGTATAAAAGCTTGTCGCAAATACCCGACAACGTTTTTTAGTATTTGCGATGGGATTTATTTCCCATCGCAAATACCTTTTTAACGACCACCCCTAATTAATAGGGGGGTTAGCATTTACAATGGGAATCCCATCACAAATAGTATAGTCGCAAATACTCTAACCTATATATACCCTCATCCGTTTTTTCTCATTCCACTCCTTTCTCTACCCTTCTCTTCCTCTCTACTTACATTTTTTCTCTCAAAATTTTTCAAAGTTTAAAATTCTAAATCAGAGCAATATTCGCAGCTTATATCCTCTGAAAGATTCTGTTTTAAGATATTTAACTATTTCTTTTATTTTTTTAATTAATTCATTTTATTTTATATTAGTTATAATTATTGTTAATTAGTTGCAATTAAATTAAATTAGAATTAGATAGTTTTATTTATCATTATTTATTTTTACAAATAATTATGCGTGATTAGTATTAATTAGTATTAATTAATAATTATTATATTAATTATTATTAATCAGTAGTAACTAGCATTAATTAGAAAAATAATTAATAAGTAGTTATAAATAGCAATAATTTGTAATAATTAGCGATAAATAGTAATAAATTGGAATAAATATTTATAAATAGTAATAAATAGTGATAATTAGTGATAATTAGAAATAATTAGCGGTAACCAGTAGAAATTAGTAATAATTAGTAATAATTAGCGGGAATAAGTAATAATTACTAGTAAATAGTAATAAATTGTAATAATTAGCAATAAATTTTAATAATTAGTAATTATTAGCAATAAATTGTAATATATTTTAATAATTAGGAATAAATTGTAATAATTCGTAGCAATTAGTAATAATTAGTAATAAATTGTAATAATTAGTAATAATTAGAAATAAATAGTAATAAATTGTAATACATAGTAATAAACAGTAATAAATTGTAATAATTAGTAATAATTAGTAATAAATACTAATAAATTGTAATAAATAGTAATAAATAGTAATAAATTGTAATAATTATTGAAAAATTGTAATAATTAGTAAGAATTTGTAATAAATTGAAATAACTAGTAAGAATTAGTACTAAATTGTAATAATTAGTAATAAATTGTAATAATTAGCAATAAATTGAAATAAATTTTAATAATTAGTAATAAATGTTAATAATTAGTAATAATTAGTAACAATTAGTAATAAATTGTAATAATTAGTAAAAAAATGTAATAATTAGTAATAAATTATAACAATTGGTAATAAATTGTAATAATTAGTAATAAATTGTAATAAATTTTAATAATTAGCAATGAATGTTAATAATTAGTAATAAATTTTAATAATTAGTAATAAATTGTAATAATTAGTAATAAAATGTAATAAATAGTAATAAATTGTAATAATTAGTAATAAATTATAATAATTAGTAACAAATTGTAATAATTAGTAAAAATTAGCGGGAATAAGTAATAATTAGTGGCAATTAGTAATAAATTGTAATAATTAGTAATAAATTTTAATAATTAGAAATAATTAGTAATAAATTGTAATAAATTTTAATAATTAGTAACAATTAGTAATAATTAGTAATAATTACTAATAATTAGTAATAATTACTAATAATTACTAATAATTATTATTAATTAGTAATAATTAGTAATAAATTGTAATAATTAGTAATAAATTGTAATAATTAGTAATAAATTATAATAATTAGCAATAATTAGTAATAAATTGTTATAATTACGAATAATTAGTAATAAATTGTGATAAATTGAAATAAATTATAATAATTAGTAATAATTAGTCATAAATAGTAATAATTTGTAATAAATTTTAATAATTAGTACTAAATTTTAATAATTAGTAATTAATTGTAATAAATATTAATAAATTGTAATAATTACAAATAAATTGTAATAATTACTAATAATTAGTAAAATATTGTAATAATTAGTAATAAATTGTAATAATTAGTAATAATTAGTTATAGTTAGTAATAGTTTGTAATAGATTGTAATAAATTGTAATAATTAGTAATAATTAGTGGAAATAAGTACTATTTTTTGGTAATTAGTAATAAATTGTAATAATTAGTAATAAATTGTAATAATGAGTAAGAATTAGTAATAAATTGTAATAATTAGTAATAATTAGTGATAATTAGTAATAAATTGTAATTTTAGTAATAATTTGTAATGATTATTAATAAATTGTAATAATGAGTAAGAATTAGTAATAAATTGTAATAATTAGAAATAAATAGTAATAATTATTTATAAATTGTAATAAATTGTAATAATTAGTAATAAATTGTAACAATTAGTAATACGTTGTAATAATTATTAATAAATTGTAATAATTAATAATAAATTTTAATAATTAGTAATAAATTGTAATAATTAGTAATAAATTGTAATAAGTAGTAATAAATTGTAATAATTAGTAATAAATTGTACTAATTAGTAATAAATTGTAAAAAATTAGGATAATTTCCAGTGGATTGGTGGCAACTCTTTTCCCTGACGGCTCATCTCCTTGCAAATTTCTTTCATTGAAATCACTATGAAAAATATACTCCAACATATGGATATCCATTTTTGTATGCACGAGAATGGAGTGAAGCATGGAGAGACCTTCCTGCCCTCCATTCTCGTGCATACGAAAATGAATATTCATACGTTAGATCATCGTTTTCATAGTAAATTTAGTTGGAGAAAGTTGCAAGGAGATGACCCATCATGAAAAAGAGCCACCGCCAATCCACTAGAAATTGTGTTTCTTGTAATTAGTGGTAATTAATATAAATTAGCTTTAATTACTAATAATTATTGGTATTTAGTATAAATTATTATAAATTAGTGCATATTAGTATAAATTTTAAAACAAATACTATAAATAATTATGAAATAATATAAATTATTATAAATTGCTATAAAATTGAATTTAATTTTATTCTATTTTTTGGATAGTGTTTTTATTATTTCAAATTATTCAAAAAATAATAATTATTTTAAATTTTTTAGGGAAATATGGAATAGGAAAGTTGAAAAAAAATCATTATTAGATTATCATTCTTGGATAAATTAGCATAGAAATCCAAACGGTTCTGGTTTTAATCATTTATATATTGAGGGTGTTGAAGCTTTATTATCATTTTCATCATTAAAAATAGAATTTTTTTCCAAAGGGACAATTAAGTGTCCTTGTAAAAAATGCGTTATGAGGATGTTTGGCACATTTGACAACGTTTAGGGTCATCTATTGCATTTTGGTTTTCAACCAGATTATGTTTTCTGGTATAAACATGGTGAACATAGTTCTAGAGAAGATAATAATAAATTGGTTCCAAATCCATCACAGTTTCAAAATTTAGAACATGATGTGGCAGGTCCATATTTTCAAAAAACTAAAACTCAGGATGATATTGATTTAACTCTTGATTTGGAACCATATCAATTTTATGATTTGTTGAGGTCTGTTGAGGATACCTTATATCCTGGTTGCAAGATAAGAAAATTTGAAGTGGTTTCAAAATTTATGGTTATTAAATCAGATAATGAAATATAAAATAGAAGTTTTGATCAAATATTCTCTTTGATTAGAACAATGTTACATGACAGAAATGTGTTGCCAACAAATTTATATGAGAGCAAGAGGCTAGTTCATAATTTGGGTCTTGGTTATCAGAAGATTATTGCATGTTCGAGTGATTGCATCTTATATTATGGTGAAAATGAGTCATTGGATAGTTGTCCCACAAGTGGAAAATCGTGGTATAAAGAGTCTGAACTATGGAAGTTTGGATTAATTCCTATAAAATAGTTGAGATATTTCCTACTTACACCAAGATTGCAGTATTTATTTATGTCTCAGAGCACAACGACACTGATGTCATGGTACAAAACCAATATTTCAAGTGGTAAAAGATTAAATCATCCCACTAATGATGATTCATGGGAACATTTTGACAAAGTACATCCATATTTTTCATTAGAAGCCTAAAACATGCGATTAGGTCTTTCAAATGATGATTTCTGTCAATTTGGTTCTTACGGTAGTCAGTATTCATGTTGGCCTATCTTTATAACTCCGTACAATTTACCTCCTTGGATATTTATAAAGGATACATATATCTTTTTGACCTTATTAATTCTAGGAAATCCGAAAAAGAATATTGATGTTTATTTGAAACCATTGATTGATGTGTTAAATTCATTATGGAGTAATGGTGTCTGTACATATGATGTTGCTGCGAAACAAAATTTCCTACTAAAAGATGCATTGATGTGGATAATTAGTGACTTCCTAGAATATGAAATATTATCTATCTAGAGTAAACATAGTCCAAAATTATTTCCATATTGTATGAGAGACTACATAGTTTTTATTCTTGTCAATGGAAAAAACCCATGTTTTTCTGACTGTCATCACATATTCCTTCCAACCGATCATCCTTTTCAGAGGAACAAATATCATTTCAGGAAGGGAACAATTGAAATATATGGACCTCCAACAATGATCTCAGGTACATTGTTAAAATAAATTGTCTCTTAATTACCTCCCATCACATTTGGACCAACAATAAAACAACAAAAATTTTACGGATTTGGAAAGAACACAATTGGATAAAACGGATCATTTTTTGGGATCTTCCATATTGGTCTGATTTTTTGGTTCATAACATGTTGGATGTCAAGTATATTGAAAATAAATTTTTTGATAATTTATTTCATACAGTTTTAGATACACCAGGTAACACCAAAGATAATGTAAAGACATGATTAGATATTGCCCAAATTTGCAGGCGGCCAGAACTTGAACTGTTTGAAAATATCATGTCACAGAATTTAATAAAGCCAAATGAAACTTATATATTTTACAAATAAAATAGATTATTATTTTTTCACTGGATTTCAGATTTGATAATTCTAAATGGTTATACTTCCAATTTGGGCAGATGTGTCAGAAATTGTTGTATTACTAGATTAAAAAGTCATGATTGTCATGATATAATGGAAAGACTTATGTCGATAGGATTAATAGTTTTGTTGAATTATATGACTTGGGATGTGATAACAGACATATCATATTTTTCCAAGATATTTGTGCGACAACAACAAACTATGATGCACTAAGAAGAATACAAGAAGTTATTGTTTTAATTTTATGTAAAGTGGAAAAAATATTCCCGCCATATTTCTTTGACTCAATGAAACATTTGATATTAAATTTACCACATGAAGAAAAATGTGAAGGTTTGGTATAGTTCTGATAGATTCACCCATTTCTGGTATGCATGCAGAAATTGAAGAAAAAAGTACATAACAAAGCATCGGTTGTAGACTTAATTGTATAAGCTTATTTGCAAGAGGAAATTTCTTTTTTCTACTCTCATTATTTTCAATATGAATATCCCTCAAAACAAAACTACATGGGCCATAACGAGGGAATTGTTGATGATGAAATGAAAAATCAATTATCAATTTTTAATCAGCCCAAACTTGGCTTTGGTGGAGTTCATGAATGATGGATTTCAGATGATGAACATCATAGAGCTCTTACATATATTCTTCTCAACTATGAAGAAATGACACCATTTGTACTATGAGTACTACTATCACTTATTCTATAATACTTGTTACAGTAAATTAATCTTATTTTATTTTTAGGTTATATGATAATCATATCAAAAAACTACTTCCACAAATTATAGTAGCTGCTCTTGAAGAATGTTGGAAAAATAGTTTTTCCTACTCATTTAGAAAACTAGTAACATAAATTATTTATGGCTTAACATATAAAATCAATTTATTACTTATTATATTGCTAATTATTTTACAATTTTTCAGGTATCTCAATATGCTGATAAAATTGATAATCGATTGTGCATATTTAGTAACCCACCATCCAAAGTGGTTAAATCTTATAATGTATATGTGGTGAATGGTTTTATATTTAATATATATACATATGGGGAATAAAAAAACAATGAATAGTGGTGTTTTATTGAGATGATCTCATCATATAGAGACTGAAGTTTACTTTTACAGCATGTTGGAAGAAATTATTGAACTGTGTTATATGAGGCATAATTACATAACAATGTTTAAATTCTAGTGGTTGGATACTAAGAGAGGTTTGTGTGTTCATCTGACCCATGGAATTGTTGATATTAAATATAAAATTTGTCTTGTAGTAAATGAACCATTTTTATTGGTCCATCTTACACATCAAATTTATTATGAAAATTACTATTCTACTTTAAGAGAGTTGGGTGATTAGTGGAGCATAATAAAACTTAAATATTAGGAAAATTAGTTTACTCAAATTGAATGTGTTTCCAATGAAGTGACAGGAATTTAAATTTTTCAAGAGACTGTTCTAAATCCATATTTTTTATAAAGAGACATGAATATCTATGATGACATCCCAAAATTAAGGTTCGGTGGTGAAAATGATGTTAATGATGTTACAAATGAATTTTAAATGATAAGAGATGATGAAACTGAAACTCATATAGAAATTGATGATGTTGAGGAGGAATATAAATACATTGACATCATTAGATATGAATATTGGGATAAAGATGAACATTGACATAGTTAAATACTAATTATAATCATATATAATATATATCTATATATAATAGTTGTTTTCAACTATTTTCTAACAATAGTAATTTCGTGTTTCAGATGGATGAGGATCTATTTCATCAGTTGCAGGAGGCTGATCTACCTTTGGATGAGTAGGATGTTGGATCATCTGGCCATTAGACTGATGGTGGTTCATGGAGTACTCAAAGGGGGGCAAGATCTTACACGATTAATGATCCCTGACTCTATCCCCAAGCGATTTCCACATCTTGGCTTCGATCCATTCATGTGAAGGTATGTTTACTTATGTATTTTAGTTAACTTTCATTAAATTATGTATATACTAATTATTTTATTATCTACTCTTTTTTTTCACATATTTTTGCATCTAGCTATTAGATAGGGGAGCACTATATTGTGCAGTTATTTTTCAGAAGTATGGGTCACATGGGATCAGATTCCCATTGATGTTCATAACCACATGTTCGATCATTGGCCGGTACATAACTAAATAATATTTATTTTGAAATTTATTTAATTAGTAACTAGATAATATAAATTATTTGTAGGTTTTATGGTATTCCATCGATGAGAGAATGTGTGACACTATCTGGAAGTCATGAGAGGGGTTTATGCGTGAGCATTTCAGTCAATTTTTTCACAATTTGAGAAGGAAAGCAATGATGACATCAGGAGTGAAAAAATTTGACGAGTCTTGTCACACCCACTAACCTAATTACATTTCATCTTAGGTTTGGGATGGATTATGTTCACACTGGTTGGATGGTCATTTACAGAAGAGATCATTAGTGGGTTGATAAAACCGGGGGAGATAGGAGGTGGCACATTGATCCGATAGTCGCACATTCAAAACACATATGGAACATATGGTAAGTAATTTTTTTAAATAATTTATATATCTTTAAATGTAAATGGTTTATTTTATATTCATATAGGCAGTCGAACAGCCCAATATTACAGAGTTTGACATTTATAGGGGGATGTGCAATGATCCTGTCATTGGAGAGATTAAAGGTGAACTCCAGCGTCAAATTTTGATCAATATAATTTCTTTTTGAGTTTTAAAATTAATTGCAAATAATATTTTAACTATTTTAATTTTAAATTGCAATTGAAGGAGTCATATGAGGTCATGAGGTCTCAGACACAAAGTGAGAGTCAGGCCGAGACCGATAATCAGACTAGTGCCCACCAATTTAATGAGGTAGCATGGATGCAAGTGGCCCAGTATGCCTTTGAGAAAGGCTGAGTTGTTGATATCAACTCCAGATTGATGCTTGAGAGTTATTAGGGTACTACTATGATGTCGGTGTCCACCTCGAGATGAGATCATAGAGAGTCATCATCATCTGCTGCACAGTACCTAGAGCAGCTACGAGATCAGGGTGAACTTATAGAGAGTATGCGTAGGGAGCAGGAGGAGATGCGTCAATGGCAGCAGTAATAGTAGGAAGAGCTCTAATGATAGTAGCAACAACAACAGGAGGAGATGTGTCGATGGCACCAACAACACCATGAGTAGATGAAGTACATGCGACGTTTGACTCATGGTTTAGAGATAGAGTTCCCTTCACCATCTCCTTCAGCTTCTCTAGAAGACCCTCCCCCTCAGTTATGTATTTATTTTTTATGATAAAACATTTGAATGTATTTTTTTGTAATATTAACTATTTATGTTTCTATATAGTATGTTTCTAATATTGTTTCAAATATTGAATTTTATTATTTATTTATTTATTTATTTATTATTTTATTACTTTATTTGATTATTTGATTATTTTTATTATTTTATTATTTTACCATTTTTTATTATTTTGTTTTTTATTATTTTTATATTTTTGCGAATATTGATGTTTTTATTATTTTATAATTTTTTATTATTTTACTAATATTAATATTAATATTTAATTAATATTAATAATAACAATATTATTATTATATTATTATTATTATTATATTAATAATAATAATAATATTATTATTATTATTTTATAATTTTATATTTTTTTATTTTACTAATATAAATATTATTATTTCATTAATATTAATATTTATTATTATTATTATTATATTATTATTTATATTATTAATATTAGTATAATTATCATTATTTTCTAATATTATTTTATTTTTATTATTATTAATATTATTTTATTTATTTTTTTAAGTTATTTGGAACATGCCGTCTCCCCATCGCAAAAGAGTATTTTTTAAAAACATGAAGAAAACTATTTGCGATTGGACATGGACTCCTCACAAATAGTTTTTTTTGCGATGAGTCCCCATCCTGTCAGAAATTGTTTTTGAGACGGGCCATCGCAGTGGGATTTTTTAAAAAACTCAGGAAAACTAATTGTGAAAGGATGTGAAACCATCACAAATAGTTTTTTTGCGACGGTCCGTTTCAAAAAAATCTATTTACGAAGCCCTTTTCTGCAACGGGGCATTTGTGACGTGGTCCCGTCGCAAATGCCTCATTGCAAATATACCAATTTCTAGTAGTGAATGATTTCAATCCTATATAATACCACATGTTCTCCCTTCTCATGAGTCATTAGATACATATCCACCATTAAGCTCATTAGATACCAGTTACCTTATGATTCCTTCACCGATTAAGTATTCCTACTCAAGGCACCTACTATAACATTATCCTTACATGTCGTATAAGATAAATAAAAAACAAAATTATGAAGATACTCAACCCACATTCATTTATTGATTTTTAGATATTACTGAGAGAAAATGTATTTAAGTATGTTATGATTTGAATACACTATAAAACTTTCACTAAATAAATAATGCCATCATCTCTTTAAAGCATGAAAAGAATTCTAGCTCAAAATCCAGCATTGGATAGACCTTCTCATGTGGAAATAATTTTCTCAATTCATATACCACCATATTGTCCTCTTGCGTGATCACACATACCAAACCGTATAATGTTTTATCACAATATAATAAATACTGTTTACCCATTGGAAATCAATATTATAATAGAATTCAATCTTCTCTTCGGATCATAAAATTATTTCTAGCATTTCGCAACCCACTAAAACTTTACATCCTTATGAGCCAAAATTTTCATCTTTGTTGATAAATTTTAAAATTCTTGAATGATACATCTATAATATCCATGAAATCTGAGAAAACTATGGATCCCAAAAACATTCCTAGACTACTACTAAAACATCATTATAACTCCCTAGTTTACTCACAATCAAAATATTTCCCACTTGGGCTTTATCGTACCTTACTTATTTTTTTTAATTGGGTACCCTTGTAAAAGGCCTTTTAATGGGAGAGGCTTCTAAACCCTAATATAAGTAGAGATTCATTCTACACCACCTCCAATGTGGGACACTTATTGTTCTACCATCCAAAAGGACCATCATATTCATTATCACATTGACTATGTACCTACTCTAATACCATTTATAATAGCCTATACCACCCACAATCATAATATTATAACCTTTAGGCCTTACAATCCCTCACTAATTTTTTTCTTACGGAACCCCTTGAAAGACCTTATGATTAGAGAGGTCTCCATTCCCTCTTATAAAGAGTTATTAATTATCCACCTCTATCAATTTGGGACTATCTTTATAGGTATTATAATTGAAATTTATATTTGATACCATTTTGTAACATATTTTTTCAAGTAACCATCTTTATGGACCATTTTATGATTCCATGTACCTCAATAATGCCCCTATTATACCAGATGATATCAATTAGAGATAAGGGTCTATAAAAAATATAAACTCATGTAGATATCATACAAGTTATACATGGGATTCGTAATTTTATTTTTAGATTATTATAAAAAATGTATAATGAAAAAATAAAAAATAATGGAGACATAAAAAATGTGGATCTAAGGCCTCACCGAGTCCCATTTCCCAATTCTTATCCCCCATATTTATCTCTATATTTGATCAGTAGACCATTTCCCTTACATTCATTATTTTATATGATATCTATAAGCCTATTAAGGTGCACATGTAGGTAAGTATGGAAATTTAGGTTCATAGGTTAGGTTCATGTTGATCTAACCTTATCCCAAACCCATTCAACCTAAATCAAATATTAACTCATTTAAGTAAGTGGGTTGGCCTGATACAACCCATTTATATAATATCTAACTCAAACACAACCCATATAACCCATTTAATTAAAATAAATAAAAACCCAACCTATTTAATTCAATTAACCTAAATAACCTTCACAAACCAATCCATATAACAAAAATAACCCATATAACAATTTTGACACTCTATTTTGTCACATATGATTAAAATATTTAATAAAAAATACCTCAAGTTTTAGAGAGGTGAAGAGCCCCAAGAAGGATAAAGGAAACTCACCTAAATCAGCCTACACGCACCCAACGTACATGCTAGTAGGCTTGCGAAGGCCCCCCTATGTGACACTGAAGGATGATCCACCCTTGTGTGGGGGTACTCACATGGGGTACCTACATTGAGTACCTGTATGGGCAACCTCCTTTGACCAGGGTCCCATGTTTTCCTATAAATAGGACAATGGGGCTCCTCATTTGAGAGACCAGAAAAATGGAAGAATCCTCAGAGTTTTGGTCATGCATCCCCTTCACTTAGGACCACCAAAATCCTTTAGGTATCCCTCCAAAACCCGAGAGAATATGGAATTTATAGGGTTAGTGGGATTGAATTCCCTATAGTGTCTAAAACAAAAGACACCTACGTAAGGACCCCCCTCCACCTAGTTGACAACCACTAGTATGAAGGTCTCTCCCCAAACTCGGTTCCTACATGAGACCCTTCTAGGGACACCTAAGGAAAACCTTGGTGCCTAGAGAAAGGCCTTTTCCAAGTTTGTTTCCTTGTATTTCCATCACCTAAGGCATATCCATCTCATGCATGTCTACCCCAGCGTGAATCACCTCCAGTTCCTCCCAGGTCACCCTACGTGAAGCACCTTCTACTCTCTAAGACATAACCTGTGTGAGACACCTTCAAAGACCTATTTAAAGCCATAAATATTATGGATATTCTTCCATCGAATCCCTAATATGAGTGGGCCAAGTTTAATCCTCCACTAAAGCCTTCTTACTTTCACAACCACAATGATAGACACCCTATCATGTCTCCCATTTGGTTATGTATTCCATCAATTAGAGGTGTCCGACACTTGTTCTACTTTATGGGAAGGTTCCTCGGGATGCATACCGTTATTTATCCCATTAGTCAAAACCACCTCAATCCTGAGGGTAGTGACAGGGACCTCCCGGTCTCAGATACAAAGGTTAGGACCATTTCCTTCCCTCATCATCTATAAGACCAGGGACCCCCAATTCTAGGTGGGGAGGGAGAGGATCACACTTGCCTTTCACTTTGAGGGTTATTGGCTTATCCTCCTCTCTTCTCCAAAACTATGATTAGGGAATACCTCATAGAGAAACCCCTATTATTTCTTGGAGGGTGGTATCTAGTTAGGTAGTCATATGTGATTATCCTGGTGACCAAAATCAGAGAGGATATGGGCACATCAAAGCCCTTTCTTCTTCTCTCATCGCCCCAAACTCATCCACTAGCGAACGAGGGACTGTGTGGTTTGATAGATATTTAACGTCCTCTTATTTCTCACATATTATCATGACTAAATTGGTATTATAGGTTAGTTATGATCATGAAATACACACAGTTAGATGCATGTCTCATAAGAGAATCTTTTTCCAGATATTCTTCTTGCCTTCCTTCAGAGGGCCTCTATAGGTGTGGGTCCTCAAAGCCATGTATCCAACCACCAGGTAATCCTTTTATATTTTTTAAGTACCAAAAACACTCCTTGATCTTTAAAGGGAACATATTCTTGATGAATGAAGTCAAAGGGCATCCTCCTGGGTGTAAGCCCCAACCAAACCTCCAAATCACAATGAGTCGAGACATTCCTCATAGCTCCACTACAAAGGGAATCCTCCGATATATTGTAATATCAAAAATCATTCCTCAATCCTATCAAAGGGATACATTACATATGATACAAAAATTTATAGGGCCTCTATAGGTCTGGGTTCTCTCAACCAAACCATGCGGTATTTGATTCTCATCCAAATGGGGTACATAGGGAGCCTCCATGAGGTCCAAACCCAACACCCCAAAATAACCCTTAATTATATCTGGGCCATATTACCTATATGTTCCTGTATAACCTGGGATCCTACATCCATTCTAGGTTCCTTGGTTTTCCTTGTTATAATTACCACACCAAAATTTGGCTAGGAACCTTCAACCTAGATGTCATTATCACATAACATCAAATTGCACGGTTTGGTCCTCATCACATGAACTTAAAAGGTATGATGTGTCCCACTAAGTGGTACCAAACTATGTAGGTTCTTATTTATTTAATAAATATATGTAGGAAGACCATATTATGGGTCCTTTATAGATATAAAAACTACTCCCATCTCCCTGGATGATGATAAACTCCATAGTTCCCCCACTGTGTGGCTTAAAACCACCATCATAGTAATAAACAAAAAAGAATATCTAATACTCTCATAAAATGGTACCATTAATGGATAACCTTGGATACATAAATATAACTCCATTGATGAATAATATTTTGTACATATATATGATTCTAAATTCCAAACTTGCTAATAATTGATTGTTAGCTTGAGGGTGACCCATGTTATAATTGGGAATGAATAAAAGATTCACGGATATGACTTAAATATTTAAGAGAGTTTTGAAGTAGAAAATATTTCCCCTAAAAAGGGTGTGATGAGACCAACCTATCATCCTCTCAACCAATGTGAGTCCCTAATCATCATTAGAACCATTTTCCAATGACCTCCTACCTTTAGAAAGTAGGTTTGTGAAACATCTCGAACAAGGGAATTGTTGGGTGTTTTCAGATCCATGAAAAAACCCCATTAGAGGTTGTTCGAAAATAATGAGCTCAACATGAATGATTATATGACCACTAAACCCTCACATTTATACCATCAAACAAATCATGAAAAATGTTTTTCATCAGAAAAATAATTGTGAACCTAGCGTGAATCCTTAAACCAAGATGATTGTGTCACCCACATGTCAGTCCCCTTTGGCTCTAAAATTTAAATAAGTCCAAATAAAAAAATCAATTATGAATGTGTTCATTTATTGAGATGATCTGTTAAGGGGTTTTCTTATTTGTGTTTTCACCTATATTTTTGGCACCTTTAATAAAAAATCCCTTTGATCCAAATGGAGTCATACCAGTTCTCACAGATGCGTGCATCAGCCACTACACAAGCTGGCTCCTCAACCAAACAGAGGACACCATCACCCACCTAGTGTCTTCAATGTTGGGTATAAAATGAACTAGTCTGAGAGTTCTGCTAAAATAGTACCATACCAACACTATAGGCTTCCCAAAAGTCCCTCCAACTCATGAAACCACACCAGTGGTCCACTTAGTGACGACTGGTAGTCTAGAAGAAGATGACACCAATCATCATCTCCAAATATTTAGAGAGCTTATCCCCAGAAAATAGAAACAATCTTATCCCTTATCTTATAGAGGCATATCAAGAGAACATAAATGGACTCACCTAGAAGACACTGGGGTCCTATAAAAGGGCTCCGACTAGTATTCATTACCGCTAACACTGCACAAGATTGAAGCCTCAACATGATAAGTGTGCCATCCTCAAAAGTCCAACCTAGTCATCCAAACCCAAGCACAAAAGATGGATCTCCAAGGGTAGTGACCGATCAATAGGGAATATAGCTACACCTTTTCTCCTTTGGAGAATCCTGAAAAAAAAATACAATGGAAAATAGAGAGTAGGCACAAACACCTTTCTACACACAGAAAGCCCGATAGTCAAATTCGGTGGAAAAATATGAGTAGGAAAAAATACCTAACCACACTAGAAAAGCTTTCCAATAGCCTCGTCTAGTAAAATTTGAAGAATCACTCCAGTCAAATTCGATGATGAACCGTGAACAGGAACAAACACCTTCCTAAATCAATAAATTCCTCCAGTCAAATTTAGTGGAACATTGAAAGGAGGAACACACACCTATCCACATCCTTTAAGCCTACTTGTAGCCTCATTTGGAAGCATCTAGAGAAATAATCTGGAATGTCCCAACAAAAACCTAAGGGAATATCTAAATCTATTCCCCTGCACCTGAGTATTGTTTCTATCCACCAGTAGGAAATGGAGGATAGGAGCAGGAACACACCCATACTCTAACCATGTAATGGTCATACATCCCCATTCCAACCACTGAAGTTACTAAGCACGCCATGGAAATGGTGAAAGGGTAGGTGAAAATTACTTCCCACATCTTACAAACTAGAAAGGACATAATAATAGTAGCGGTGGTGGTAGGGGTTAGACACACAACTTTGTCCTTATAATTGGGGTGGCTCATCAACATGTCACTCTATAGAAGACACAGAACCCTATCCCCATGAATGTGGTGACTCATCAACATGTCATCCCATATAAGACATGAAACTCTGCTCCTATCTAGGTGGGGCATGGGTCAAATTTCCCTATGATATACGAACTGTAGTATCAGGTCCATACCCCCATTCCAACTAGAGGCAATTGGCCTATTCCAATGGCCTCTCTGAGGCAGGCACAAACCCCTACCAAAATTCCAAAAACCCACTAAAAATTTAAGAAAATGAAATGGGAGCCAACCAAACAACCTTCTATATATGAAAACCTCTTTCCCCTGTAAGCAGTCCTAGTGGCTCATAAGAAGGAATCCAAAAATAAGCCTCTCCAAATATAATTAGAAAATAAAGATCTGATCTACGATCCCGCTATGATTAATGTTGAATATATTGAATCCCTAAAATTTTTATCTACAGCATCTTAGGATCCTACCCCCCTTTACCAAATTATGGAAATAGTAGTAGCAGTTCCATATTTACTCCCCTAACATCTCACCATGAAGGCTTAATTCATGTCCAGAATTTGATCAATCTCAAGATCCCATCTCATTATGAGAGCCATGGAAGCCCTACACATAGCCCGAAGATCAGACAATAAGAAGGTCCTCCCATTTCTATCATCCACCCTAAAGGTCCTCCCTAGGGTATACATTATTGGATCTCTCCTAACAATTAGACGTCAAGCTATGATGGTAGTCCTCCCCATAATGGAATTTCACTTCATTAAAAAGGTCCCCCCTTAGAAATTTAATGATGATAAATACCTGTTACTGAGAGGCACTTAGAAAAATTAGGTCATCCATATTTGATTCCTTTTCATTGAAAAATTAAATCCTTTATCATCTGGAAGACATCCCAAGGTGATGACCACTATCTGAACCACCCTTGGACCACCTTCCTTCCAAAATGAAAAAGTCCCTGACAATCTTAATGTTTATAATCAACCAGTAGGGAAGCGCCCATATCGGTCAGACAATGTTGAGGAACCTCTAGAAAAATACAAATAATACATGATAAACATGATAAATCAACTGGCTAAAGATGATATACTAGTCATGTTCTTAACTTTAACCACTCGACAATACAAAATTCCAGAGGTGTTTTAGGAATATTGTGTGAATGACATCTGCCTCAATATATGGATCAATATTCATCACAAAAGATCAAAATTATTAACTTACAAAAAATATCTAAGCCAGATCAAGTTAATGGAAGTGATATACTTCCAAATTGACTTGGTGACACTCCTAGATGCAAAACACTCAAAAGTAAGAAAATAGTAAATATCCTTTCAGAATGAATTTCTAGACATGTTAAAAGAATTGCGTCAGCTAATCGAAGATTTCCTATCCAGTGTTCATATTAGAGGATGGGGTGAACATGGAGCATTGAATTTGACCTGTCTTACTAATCAAAAAATACCACTGAAAGTGGAATCATGTAATGTTATAACCTTAGGATGGTTATAAAAGATGGACTATCTTTACGACAGATAATACATTCAGCAAAAACCTTCCCTGAGTAATTATTGCAGATGTCAAGCCCAAAGAGAGAAATTCATCGAAAGAATATTTTATCAAGTGTATGAGAATATCAATCATGACTCATTCTTAAGGGAAGTAAATAAACAGATGGAAAAAATGTCACAAATGGTGCAAATTTCTTAGGAAGTAGGTGGTTTAGATGAAAACCATGTAATGCACTCACAACCCATTTTTGAACACTACTCCATAAAATCAAGAAGGAAGTTGATATGGTATTAGCCACAAAAATCTAGGAGAAACCCTAGCCCATAGCTATGGGGTATTTTTTAATACAAACTTTGAGGTTAGAGAAGAAAACTAGAATGATTGTGGAAATAGAATGGGAACAGACATAATCTGCAAGGGATAATGGATTTTTTACCTCAATATCCTCCTCCTCATTGGAAGTAGATCTTATACCAACTAGGGGGAACACTATAGAATTAATCCTCCTAGTTCATCAAATCCCATGACTTGGTTTTCTCACTAGGAACACACAATTTTTT
Organism: Viscum album; assembly: GCA_963277665.1. Classification (NCBI taxonomy): domain Eukaryota; kingdom Viridiplantae; phylum Streptophyta; class Magnoliopsida; order Santalales; family Viscaceae; genus Viscum; species Viscum album. The sequence goes on along the minus strand of OY728129.1, from coordinate 402,782,559 downwards.
TTTGGTGAATCCCTTTATATTACCGTCTACCAAATGGTCCCAAAATGGACAACAATGGATAGAAAGAGGCCTCATAGAGGGCGTAAACAAAGGAAGTCCCACAAAGTGACTAATGAAATTCCTAAAATTCATTACACATCAATGAATGTTATTAACGCCACCCCAGCAGACCCTATAGAACATGAGGCCAATTTAGAGGGTCATGAAGGGGAAGTTTTGGTTCATAATGTTCCCCACACCAAAATAATTGAAGGAGGAATGCATACCTAGAACTAGAGACTTGATCTAAATTTTTTAATTCACCACAATCAGTCAATTATTATCTCCTTAGAGACAATACACCAAAGAAAAGGGTAAATATATGGTTTCACCTCACCCACCTCCCAAATAGGTTGAACCCATCACACACAAGGAAAGATTTTATCAGTAAGAGGAAGTGATAAAAGAGTTGAAAAGTCTCAATATAGAACTACTCCAAGGAAACATTCCTACGAGATATAGTCTATAAATAGAGACTCAAATCACATTTCAAACTAGTGTACCTCAATAAAGAGGGTTCACCCCAATAGGTGAAATAGAACCAGAACATTCACTCAACGTGTGGGACTGATGAATAGTTTATGTGGACCCCTTGGTAGCAAGATATAAATAATTACCTCCATTTGGCACCCAACTAAGGTTGGTTCAAACACATCCTCATGGAACTACCTCTTCATGTTACCCATGACGGGTGTGAGTAGATCCTCCACATATGGATTTACCTATTGCTTCCCTTAATCAATCCCTTGTTTAACTAGGCATCCCTCAAGTGATCCTAAATACTATTGAGTCATTGAATGCTCAATTGAAATATATGGAAGAATAGTGTGCACCAGTGTATCTAGAAAATAGATGTTACCCTAAATGGGTGGAATCGACCCCTCCCCCACTAAATTTTTGGAACCCCACATTTCCAATTTTTAATGGTTCGAGGGATCCTAAGTAGCATTTTATGGATTTTGGGTCCCGCTATGATCCCATGATAGGGATCCCTATACAATAAGAAGTAGTGAAACTCAGATGCTTCGTACAAACACTATAAGGTCTAGCCTTCTTATAGTACACCTGTTTTCTAGCTCAGTCAATCGTGGGATGGGCAGATCTTAGTTGACAGTTTCACTATCAATTCATCTCAATGCAAAAGAATACAACAATCCTCAACCTCTCAAACTAAAAACAATATAATAATGATAGGGTCTCTAATTTCATTTCTCAATGTAAAGGTTTGACCTACTCCCTGAACCTATAGCTACCATAGAAATATTTGTTGCCTATATGTATAGAGAACCTCCATGAGGAGTTACGTACACCACTCATCCTTGTAAAATACATATGATGGTTTTGGGATATCACCGAAGTAGCTAAAAAAATTTAATATTAAATCTTTTACACCAAGTCCAAGTCCCGAGTAATTTTAGTTGCTTAAGGGAAGATAACAGGGAAAGTAGGTGCTACTGTTGTTATGATTAAGCCAACCCCTTCCCCAGATCCAGCTCCAAAACATGCACCTTATTGCACGACGTATCCTCCTGATCATCAAAAAAAATTCATTCCTCATAATGATGAGGGGAGGGATCATCATAGAAACTAATTTTAAGTGATAAAGAACAAGTTTTATTTGTTCCAAGATGAACAAGTCCCAAAATACTTCATTGTCGATTTGGAAAATAACTTCCTCAAGTTTCTAAATACCAAGAGGCCTAATCAGGTTGGTCTCGAAGATCTCCCAAACTATTTCCCCTCCTACCAAACATTGGGGTACACTATTCAGGAATTCTTTGTTTTCAATGGAATCTTGAAAAAAAATGGTGGGATCTAGACAAGTTATGTTAGGAAATCCACCAGTGTAGGTAGCTTGTGTTTCTACCACTAATCCAAAAGGAGAGGGTGAATGGGATGAAGTTACTAAACAAGGTATGCATAATTTAAGTGATTGGATGGTTAGAAATATGATCAAACAGACCCATGTTATCCTATGATCATAGTTAAAATAACTAACTATTCCTATGACTACTTTTGCTTCAACACAACCGAACCTGTCAGCGCCACATCCATCCAGAAGCTAGTCTTCCAAGAAACAACATGGCTGGAAGATCAGGAAGTAAACATAAACATATTAAACTATAATAGGGAAAAGGTTGTATTTGACTCTATCAAACTTCATGCATTCATTCCCAAAAGTACATTCATCGCCCCTCCAAATGGTACACCAAGAGTCCACCCACCAGACAGAGTCCTCATCAGATGAGGAGTTGATCTTAAGTTCCATTAATGTTATTAACTTAATGGATCCCTTCTCATATGATTACTATGGATATTAATCCAAATTATCTACATTCTATTGTTGAATTAGGGGAAGAGTCTAAAGGGGTAAAGGATACAGGGGAAGACACGATCGCAATAGAAATCAATACTCCAGCCATATCCTCACTCGTACTTTCTATGCGGTCAAAACACATGAGAGAGCCCTCCAGTGAGCTTTGTAGGATCAATAAAGTTCCCCCATGCATTCTAGGTTTTTCCCTAACCCATTTTTTTGGAATATTGACAAGATAAATCATTGTTTCCAAATCATCCTCGGTGTCCTGGAAGACCTGGTCAATCTAACATACAGAGAATAAAAGTGCCACCAACCCTCATTCTGAGGGATGATCTACCAACATCAAGTACTTAAATTCCTTAGGTTCCTACAAAAGAGCATCCCCATGCTGGGAAGCACAGACATTTAGCGCATAAGTATAATGTTTTAAATTAATTATCCTTGAAATTAACCAAATTTTCAATCCTAGATTCTCTAAGTTTATTAAAAGACCACTGGGAAGTGCTAATAGAGGCTTTGTTAATCCCTCAAGAGTTGGAAGTAGAATTTTCTATTACTGAAGTATATCGTGAAAATATAGATCCTAAAAAATTCCATATGAACATATATTTCATGAATTAGGACAAATATTACATTATACATGTTCATATCAGACTATTGTATATATCTATAAGGACAATTGATGTTGATATTTGACAATCCTTCATTGACAATGACTCAGAAGTCAACCTCATTTTGGATTGAACACTTCATCAACTAGGTTTCATCAAGGAAAACTTGTCCCCTTCCACTCTAAAACTATAGGGTTATGATAAGAGTGAGAAAATTCCTTTAAGTTGAATAAAAATCAAGTCCTAGTTTGGGGACCTTATATCCGACTCAAAATTTATGGTTGTTCGACAAGACACAAATTTCAACATTCTGATGGGAAGACTATGGTTTCATCAACATGAAGTAATCCCCTCATCATATTACCAATGCCTCAAATATTTCATTAATAGAAAAATTGGGAACTTTTATGGTGATAAATCCCCATTCGAATCCTCTGGAACTCAGTATATTGATGCAGGGTTCTACCAGAGTGAAGGGAAGTAACCCATGACCAATGGTGTTTCTCATGTCACAACCCCGAATGGTCTATAAATGACCTCTATAAATCCATTATAATGGATTGGTGAATAATGTGTACTATGTATCCATAAAATCAAAGTCATGGTCCCAAAATCATGTGAATATTAAACAAAATTCATGATATTAGTCATGAAAAATGAGCTTAGCGGTGCTGAAAAAGTCATGGGACCTCCAGAAAGTGATAAAATTTTGGATGAAAATTCCCTTGATCTATCCATAGATCTATAATATATCCTTTCCTTGTTATCTAAGATAGTAGAGAATAAAGATACTCCTTCTCTATCCCTCATTCCACCCTCTTAATAGATTTTAAGAGACCCCACATTTCCAGTAGGATCAGAGGGAGTTGCTTCATCTTCCAGATGTCAGAATGTTGACCCCACTACTAACTCTAGAGGGATTTCTCCATTACCTTATTCTCCTTGTATTAAGGAAGAATAGGAAGTAAAAGAGTAAGAGGAATTCAGGTAGGACCTCAGGGATTCCCCTATAGCATTAGAGGAAGGTGTCTCTAATACAATTGATGAACTCAAAGAAATAAATTTAGGTACAGAAGAAGATTTGTGGCCCACTTTGATTAGTGTGGACTTATCTTCTGAAGTACAAGAGGTATATACCATATTTATAAAGAAACATTAGGATGTGTTCACATATAATTATATATAAATGCTAGGACTCAATCCTGAGGTAGCCACTCACCACTTGAACTTTCCATAGAACTACTAGGGAAACAAACAAGTAGCCAGAAGGATACACCTGACTCACGCATCCAACATTGAGGCTGAAGTTGATAATCTTACCAATACTGACTTCATTTAAGAAGTTAAATATCTAAAATTGATAGATAATATAGTATTAGTAATGAATAGGAATGGTAAAATTAGTCTCTACCTTAACTTCAGGGATATCAACCAGTACTATTTAATAAATTATTTCCCAATCCAAGTCACAAAGACAATAATTGATGCAATAGTCAGATATCAAGACCTCTCCTTTATGGATGTCTATTTAGGGTATAACCAAATTATAATAGTATAAGAAGATGAAGATCCCACCATTTTTACAGTTTGTCAAGGAGTATGTCTCTATCAGGTAATTCCCTTTGGCTTGAATAATTTTGGCACTACATACCAATGTTCCATGCATTGAATTTTCAAACCCTTCTTAGTGAATTTTTTTGAATGCTTTGTCTATGAACTGGTGGTTAATTATTGATATTTTTCTTTCCATTTAGATGATATTGGGGCCATATTTAACAAAATTTGACAACATAACCTAAGGATCAACCCCCTAAAATGTTATTTCAATGTCACCTCAAGTAAATTTTTTGGTTTTTTCATATACCATTGTGTCATCGAAGTCGAACATGAAAATAAAAAGGATATCCTTATCATATCACCACCTTAGAACCTCAAATAGCTGAGGGGTTTATATGGACACCTTTATTACATTCGGTGCTTTATATAAAAACTCATAGGAAACTTTTTTCCCTTCACCAATTTGATTAAGAAGGGTGTCATGTATTAGTGGACCAATGATCATCAGGAAGCATTTGGAAGCCTTGAGAAATAACTCTTGATTACACTAGTGCTAATGTCACCGATAGAATGGAAGATACTCATTCAATATGTGAATACCATGGAACAGTCACTAGATTATTTCCTTGTACAAAATAATGACATTGGGAATGATAATAGTCTTTATTAACTTAGTCGAACCATGATTGAAACTAAGACTCATTATTTGGATTTTGAGAAGAGTTGCCTAGCATTAATCTTTGTGGTCCATAAAATGAGGCACTACCTGAATCACCATAAGTTCCATATGGTCTCTCATAATAACCCTCTCAAATATATCCTCAATAATCCTATGTTTAGAGAACATTTATCATGGTGGGTGGTTATCCTGTAGCAGTTTGACATATAGTATGTGCCTCATAAAGTGATGAAAGGATAGGATTTTCCAAATTTTCTTATAGAAACCCCATCTATAGAAGAAATGTAGTTAAATACTGAGTTTCTAGATAGAGATATCTTTTATATTTAGAACGACCCCCATACATGGGAAATATATTTTGATGGAAAATCCATAATCCTAACAGGAAAGAAAATGGAAGACCCTAAGCTTAATAAAGTCAGTTTGGGATCCATGGTCATCTATCCAGTAAAGGAATTATTACATTAATCCTTCCTATTTTTAGAAGGTTGTATAAACAACGAGGAAGAATATTAGGCCCCCAATTTAGACTTAGAACTGGCATTTTAAATATAAGTTTTCCACCTAAAGGTAAATGGAAACTCATAGTTAGTAATAAAATAGATCAACATGGACTATTCTATCAAAAAAAGAAGAAGAGTTGACCCCCCTGGTCGACTATGTTCAAGGACTAATGGTGGAGTTTCCCTCATATCCAACATTGAATCACATACCACGATCAAAAAATACCTAAGACAATGCATTGAAGAATGAAACTAATACTCTAGTAGATCCAGATCGAGATGAAACAGTCATCAACATTTTACATCACTGAATGGTCACACCTTTTTCTCATGTTAGAATGAAATAAATTAATGAGGCTAGTCTCATTCCCAAAAAAATGGTCCCATGACAATTTGTATGAAACCCATTGTGGACTACCTCTAAAATGGAGTGATCTCATTAGATAGATATAGAAAAGAGAAATTTTATCGAAGGGAAACCAACATTACTCTTTATGATGGCCCAAATCACCAAAAAGTCCTCTATAAATGAGGATTTAATAGATTCCTTACCATATGAATCGATGGAGAAGATACCACCGCTGTCATTAAATAAGTACATGTAGGATCCTTTGGTTCCCACCAACCAGGGTTCTGACTTTATAATCAAATATGAAGGCTCTGATACTTTTGGCTTTCAATGACACAGGACTGCACAAAATTCACCCAAAAGTTTCATTCTTTCCATGTTCATACCAACCTCATCCATCATCCCCTGGATTTGTATATATATCCAAATACTTCTATCCATTTTTCATATGGGGAATGGATATTGTAGGACTATATCCTACAACTATGGCCAAGTAGTTAAAATACATCCCAATTTCTACTAAATTCTTCTCCAAATTGGATGAGAGAATACCCCCAAATAATTTAGGCCCAAAGGAATCACTAGCTTCATGAAAACCAACATAATTACTAGATTTTGTGTCCCTCATATAATACTGATGGATAATGACACCAATTTCTATTTTGTGGCGTTATATAAACTATATCATGAGTATAATATAAAATCCAACCACTCATTCCGATATCACAAAGTGGTTAATGGATATATAGAGGACTTCAACAAGTCCCTATTGAATATACTATAAAATATAGTGGATAAGGATAACAATTCTTGGCCTAAAATTTTTTTTCCATTCCTTGTTGGCCTATTAGACCACAACTCGTACCAACACATAGGTAACACTATATTCACTCGTATATGGAATAGAATAAGTCCTGCCCATAGAGGTCCAATTTCCCTTGATCCACATTGACATATGTGATTGGTTATCCATATATGACCTATCCCAAAAATGGTTGGGTGAATTGGAGTGTCTTGATGAGAAAATATTTCATACCTTGCATCACTTGGAGCTCTATCAAAACTGGATAGCATGGGATTTTAAAGAAAATTACTCCTCTGTTTGTTACTCTAAGGAGAAATGGTACTGGTCCTTAGGACTCCAATGATACTAGGGAAGAATCCTACAAATCTTGAGCTAGAGTGGGAGGGAATTTATTCCATACATAAGGTCCACTCAAACAAAGATTATTCCCTGATCTCGATGGATAGAGATCTCATTGTGTCTCCTACCAATGCAAGATTTACCAAGAAATACTTTGTGTGATAAAATATAATGGATCATCTCATCCTCACAACATTAAAATTCATAGTCATTCTTCGCCACATGACCTTAAAAAGTATGAAATTTCATCCACATCTGAAGATGATAAACTGAGTGACACTAATTTCCTTGTTGTATGACATTAAATTTCATAACATCATGTTCCTATATTCATGACCTTAAAATTCACACCATGTGGTCCTATTAATACAAAACAAAACTATAAGACATCATAGACAAAGCTATAATACTTTAAACTACATATCCTAATGTACTATTCATAAGGCGTACAACAACATCCTTACCGCATGACGTAAAATTTCATAGTTCACATCCTTGTTTCATGATGTAAAACTTTATTACATTTCAATCCGTGTTTAAGTAGATCATAATATTTGATGTTGGTATACCACCACAACTTTATTCATTAACTAAGTGTTTCTTGATTCCTATCATAATAGGATATGTAGTGACACATAGATCCTCAATCATGGGTCAAGCTGCAACATAAGAAAAAACATATACCCTCTTTCTGTGTATGGGTCAGACCTGCATAGGGATCCTTTCTAGAACTACATGTGGATTGATTCTCATTCAAATGAGATATGTAGTTATTACTAGACCTCATATCCTAGCCTTGAATATAGGGAAAAAAATTCCTCCTCTCCTACAAAAATAAATATCTATGTAGTAGACCCTAATTCAGGTTCCCTCATTCGGGATCCCATCATGGAAATGGGAAGACTCATCTCCTATATATAGACAGAAAAGATATATGTAATGAACTCTACACATCATGGAAAATGTCAGTCCAAACACTTAATTTCTATTTAGACATATTCCTTCCACATATCACAATCTTTTTCTTGGGCAATTTTAGATCTTCATAAAATTCCCTCGAAAATTTGTGATTAAATGTCATATTTCCAAGGATTCCTTTGTCTGACTATATAGTAATATGGCCTAGTTGTCTTTGCATAATTTTCCACTAAAGGGGCCACGAGCCAAAGGATTCTACTTCTTGACTATATAGTAATATGCCCTAGTTGGATTTTCATAAGTCACCCACCAAAAGGGCCTATCAACCAGAGGTACATTCATCCCTAGGAGAGACTACTTCTATCTCTATGAGCCCTAAATGATATTTTCATCCCATATCACTCTTTGGATCCAAAAACCCCCAAGATCATGGTTTAAATTTTCCTCCTTCATGTCCAAATAATGTTGGAGAATCCTTGGCCCACTAATCCTTACATCACTCCTTGTTTCTATGAAAAATGCTTCTAACTGTATGACCTAAAACTGTAGGAAAAAATGCCATCTTAGCCACATGATGATAAACTGTATGACAATATCTTGAACAAATGAAATTAAAATGCAGTTTAACCTATATACCAAGCATAGGATTCCCTGGGAAACCATCTTAGGAAGTCGAATGTCACAAACATGAGATTCCTCTTGTAAGGTGATTACCCGAATGCCTAGATAACATTTATGGGGATTCATTCCATCTTTTTTCACATCAATTAACCTTTTTCCTCACCGTACGATGCTAAACCACATGGTTAACATCCCCCTTACTCAGTGTAAAAAATCCAATAATTATATAAGGCTTTATTCTTATTTCCATGAGATATATAGTGACACCTGGACCCTACATCTTGGTCTAGCTGGAATGTAAGAAATGACCCTATTCTCCTATGAATGAGTCAGATCTACATAATAGGATCCAATATGAGTTCTCACCACATTAGTGATACCATATTATTAAAAAAACCCCTTCCCCACAAAAAGAATTTGATCAGTATGGGGAATATTTTATAGAACTATGTGTGGCTTAATTCTTACCCCGATGAGATACGTAGTGACACATAGATCCCATCCCATGGTCTATCCACAACATAAAAAAATAAAATACTATTTTCCCATATATATATTTGACCTACATAGGGAAAGTATTTTTGCCCATTATTGATAATTTTGATATGAAATGATCCTCCCATATTCAGGTACTGTCTTCCCATGATCCAAACTCTGTATTTGGGACAATTCGAATCTCCATAAGATTTCCTCGGTCATCGATAGTGGAATTTTAGCTTCTTGAGTGTGCCTTTGTCTGACTATGTAGTAATATGCCCCAATTATATTTTCATAAGTTGAACACCAAAAGGGCTTGTCATCCATAGGATTCCACTATTTTACTATGCAGTAATACACCCTAGTTGGCTTTGTGTAAGTCACCCACCAAAAGTTCCTTTCAACCAGAGGTACATTCATCATTGAGAGAGACAACTTTGATCATTGTAATCCCTAATGAAATTTTTATCCCATATCACTCTTCAGATCAAGAAACCCCTAGATTACAACTTAACCCCCTCCCCTTAATTCTTAAAAATGATGGTGCATTCTTGGAAAGATTAGCACGAAAGTGTGAAATCACTAATCATATGGTCAAAGATAAACAAAATTAAACTATAACCCTACCATCCTCAGTGTAAGATGTTAAATTGTATGGTCCATGTCTTAGTTACATGACATTACATTGCACGATGATTCAACCCTTGTTAGAGAGGGGCCTCCCCCTTGAGGTTGGCAATTTAATATAATGTACCCTTATTTACATAATCCAAATTCATGTAGGATATTTTTCCATTCATGGAAAATTCCAATACATATGATATCTTCATTGTCAACCACCTTCCCTTGAAAAACAACCCTTCGTGGTCTTCAGAAACCCATATCTTCATAAAACCCCCAACCATTGACAATGGAATGTCAGTATCTTGAGGACGAATTTTTCTAACCATACAGTAATACGCTTTAGTTGGATTTGTATAAGTCACACACCAAAATGGAATTCCATCTATAGGATTCAAAGATTTAACAATGTAGTAATATGTCATAGTTTTCTTTTCATAAGTTTACCACCAAAAGATTCTATCAACTAGAGGTACATTCATCCATAGGGGAGACCTCTTCTATCTCTGTAATCCCCAAATGATAATATCACACTGGAAAAATCTTTTCAAATATGGTCAGTGTTATTTCCTTATATGTTTTCCTTGCATCATATTTTAGATTTAGAAATAAAAAAATTGTGACTCGAAATTACCCTTTGGGAATCTGATGAATGTAATAACATTCTTGGACAACAATATTTTTTGGGTCATCATTGAAAAACTCATGGTTAATGTTGTTCTACCTAAAACACTAGTTTCATTAGTCTGACATGAAATAATTTAAACTACCCACAAAAAGAGACATAGTACTCATTGGGTTGTAAACCCATAAAGGGAACCATATATAAAATTCGAGTCTCATCTTTATAGAACATTGATCTGCATGGTTTAGGAAATAATCAAGAAAAGAAAAGAAAAGAGGCAAAAAACTTATTAGGATGAAAACTCATAAAGGGTGGATTGAAAAAAATCCAAGTGTTTCCTAATAAGTCTTCTTAATATCATACTTAGAAAAAATTAGGGTACAAAAGACACAAAGTTTGTAGGGTTATCTGTATGACCCTAACAACAATCAAACTATGCTAGCTAGGTCTAAAGACCTATACTAAAATTATAGTTCTCCCTCACCCTTATAGTTGTAATTATTTTATAATGACATTAAATAAAATGGTTAATTTTCAGTATTATATTATGAATATTGTAAAGATGGGAATTCAAGAATATTTGATTATAAACAAAATCATTTTTCATTCATGTTCTAAAATGTGAAATAACATCCACATGTCGGAGCCTTTCTACCAAATCTTACAAGTGATCCTCAAAATAGGATTTGAGTTGTTGGATTGTGGCTTAGGTGTTATATGTGGTTTACCAAAACCCAAAAAATAGTGTCTAAATAACATCCTTAGAATTATGAAGTTTCTCTTTATCCATGGAAATAGAGTCTCTTCCTCATGACATATTCCCCTTCAAGGATTGGAGCTGTTGGACCATCTATTCCTTCACAACCTCCAATTCTTATTGAAGGTGTATCATTTGGAGATATTTTTCATCAATACAATTTTTATATATCTCCAACTCCTTGGAATAATTGAGCTCAGCTTGGAACACATCATCTCTAAGATCTTAAAATCGGCCTGCTAGCTACTCCTAAACCTTTTTTGACATTCTCCCCTCCTCTTATCACCAGATGATTAACTTCACAGCATGAAGGATTGTACAATAATGAAACCCACTGTACCCTAATATAGAAAACATGGTTGTAAGTAGGTGGAGTCATGATGGTAGATTTTCATGAGGTGTCTTCAATACTATATTCTAGATGTATCCTCAGACTATATACAATGTGGGGTGAAAGGCATCTTGTGTCTCCAAGTATGAATCAGATCCACTCTCAAAGGGAGAGATGTAGTCTAGGATTAGTGCACTCAATGAGTCACCTTTCTCCACTACCCCGGCAATAGTATCATAGTTTCCTACTAGTGTTGACTAAACTAGTAAAGAAGCACCCACCTCATGCTTAGCCACTAAAGTTGATGTAAGTAAATAGAAGGTGAAACCCCTCTTCAATATCAGGGTTTAACAAAAAGTAAAGTAAGTGAAGCAACCAAAGTAGTTAATTTCACTCACCCATTTTTTGATCAATATTTGGGATTAATGTCTCCCTAGTACTCCCATTCATGAAACTATAAATATAAACCTATTGACAGGGATCATCCTCATAGGTTTTCTCAGAAACTGGGATGGAGGGCCCTTGAGGATTTCCACTTTGGGATTCTCAGTTATTACTCCCTCATCTATGGAAGTAGAATGAACCTAGAGGCCTTGTTCATGAATTACCATGGAAATTTTCTCTATATAAAAAGTTATACAATTTTAGCTCTAGTGTAAGACATAAAATTAAAAGAGGCCAACTATATTTGAAAATGAAAGAAAGATAAAACTCACATCTATCCAATAACCTACTAAAATCCTAGAACTCCTATAAATAGGTGGGAATATGAATGGTTTTTAACCTATAATAAAGTTACATCATTTCTTTATATATTGCTTCAAGTCTCACAGAATCCTTACCAGTTGAGGCATCTGAGACTCATGGAATAATATGTAAATTGGGTTGGACATCAATTATATATGTTGACCCCTCTACTGGAAAAACATCTTCAAAACTTGTAGGGTCAGGATCAGAACTGACACTTTCATCATATCATATAGGATCCCTGTCAACCCCTTCTATAGTGGATACGGGGCCAATGGTAGTTGTTGTAGGGTCCTCCAGTTATGTGGAAGATCTAAAATATCATGAGGAATAAATTCAGTGACCAACACATGCCATATTATGATATACATATTACATTACCACGAACCTATCCCATATCTATAATAATGGGTAGGACATGGATGCATCTCTTATCACATCATCTGTTAAAGGGATGTATTCATTAGAATGAGTTTGTGCGTCCTCTAGGATGCCCCCCTCAATCGTCAAAGGATCAGTGACAGAACCTTTAAATGAGGAAAGGGAATAATATCATGTAGAAAAGGAATGCATGGTCAAACAAGTATGTTGAGTGATTCAAAAGATTAAAATGATAGTGAAAAGAATTACTGCGGTGTATATGTGGGGCCAACTTCCCCACCCTCTTTTATTTGTTCCCTCAAGACAAAGAGGGTTCCATATAAGTCCTCTCAGTCATAGAAACTTGAGGTTTCTGTTAATAATACCCTCTCAACATTTCCTCCACAATCATCCTTTGACCCAAGGATACCTCTGGGAATTTAAGAGACTTAGGCACTAATCTGATGGGGGTTCTTGTTGGCCCATATTTCAAAGTCTCAAGCACATTTCCTATTACTTATTCTTATAATACTCAAAACTACAAGATAGATCCCCTAAAAATTAATGATGGTGTATGATAGAGAAAAAAAATAAGGTAGAAGAGATAGATACCTCACTAGGGTCAACATAGTCATATCATTACTCTTCAGATCAAATAACTATCCCATCAATAGCATCTCGATCCAGCATGTCAGATACTCACTTTATGGCTAGAATCCAATTATTAGTAGAATATATTAACATTTCCAAAATCCTGAATATATTTCCCCTCCTCAATAAAATAAATATCAGGTAAAATATCATATGGTTCTTGGATATCCCCTAGCTTCAAGATGCATATGCTATCCTAGAGGAATACCCGCATGTCTCTGATATCATGGGTTACACCCTTCCAAGCTTGGATTTCCATGGGTCGCACATAATGGGATTATAATGTGGATGGACACATGAAAGGCATAGAATATTTTGACATATAATCATTTTCAATTATCACTTATCTCACAGAATACTAGGTGACCAATGATCAAGTCTCCCTTGGTGGTGATAACTAGACCACCTTGGATCAGAAGATGTGGTTTTCTTATCACTGGCCTACTTTGCGACCCATGCTTGAGATCATCATGAAGTATTTGGAGCTTTAACATTATCACCTTTAGGTTGTACCTTCCTTTCATGCTTTCCATGACCAATAGTTTTCATAGTTATGACTTGAGGAATGCTTTTTGTTAACTCCCTTTGAGGGTATGAAGAAATTCAAGCACTAGAATACCCATATTCTAGCTCGATTGATGCACCCCATGGAGGCATCTTGATTGAAATTTCGGATACCTCCAAATCCATAAATAGTCAAAAAAAATTACGCTACTATCAGGTGTTTCTCAAACCAAACATGAATGGGGATAGGGACACTTGTTTGATGTAGAAACATGAATTGATGTGTAAATTGATATAGACTATATTCCTCACATATGATCTCACTGTCAATACAGGCTGATAGTACACTGTCTCTAAATGAAATCATGTATGACATCAGATCATCATCATATTTTCCATTGTCAGTAAACATCCTAGTAGGTGGATCACCATACATGAATAATTTTAACTCCCCTGATACATTCAAAAACCTCAATACTTCTTCGTGCTTTAGGGATAAAGGATGGATTCCAGAAACAACCTAAATGAATGGAAAAAACTAGCCTTTAGGGACTTAAAATCCACTTATAATAGTGTAATAGCTAAATTGTGTTGCAATGAACCCCCATAACACTTGAAATGGACCTGAAATTCTGAATGGGGCCTTCCTAATGTATAAATACTATAAACATCAGTAGATCTTTTCTGAGTTAGGGGAATCTAAACCTATATAGATCCCTTATTCTATTCTAACTGCTATAAAAAAATCCATAGTCTCACACCACTATTGGATTCACAGACCATAATTGGTAGATACTTAGCCACATCACAAGGAATTCATCTAGATGGGTCCTCATAGAAACCATAAACTTGACCTTATAACCCCAATAGGTATACTTTCCTTGTTCTAATGTATGCTATAATTTTCTAGAAGTGTTTCAATTTTATAAGGTGGGGCATCCCATGGGGTGCTAACAAGTAGGACCTTCTCTTTCGGGATCAAGGAAGGCCTTCATCCATGCTTTAGGATGGATATAACCCCTTGGGAGAGGGTCCTTCTTTTTCACCTTCTGATCCACCTTAAACAAATCATGAGGTAAATTCGGTGTCCTTTCAGTATCATCCCACGTTGCCTTTGGTGGGATAAAATTTTCATACATATCCCCAAGGATAGGGGATTTAGAGATCTTGTATACATCCCACAGGTTAATGGAGACTTATCCATGCATTAGATGAAAATAATATTTTTGAGGGATCTATCGGCTAAACAATTTAGGGATTATGTATGGGTTATTTTTAACATGCGTTTCCCCACAAAATATACTCATAAATGTTGATGTCTTAAAACTCAGTCTTGAATTATGCAGAAGTTTGGAAGAACCAATATGCTTACATCCATCCAGGCCTAACTCCCCCTCCAGATCATAATTACCAATCCCCTTTCCAACCTTGTTATTACTTGATTTGGGAAGCACGAAAGGTTGACTCATAGTAGTGAGGTTTTAAATCGTGGGTGTGAGGATTAAGAAATGGGGTACAATGGATGTGGTGCATGACACAGGTAGTAGGAACTATTCCTACCTTGATGAATACATCCTTGGTGGAGATTTTATTAGTGGGACAATTGGTATGTTCCATGAACCTTGACTTTGGGAAGTAACTCTGAGCCTTTGGGATGAGAGTATCTCCCAGAATTTTGTGATCGTATAGGGGTAGATAGTCTCTTTATGGATACTCATGTTGGTACTGTGTCAAGTGCTTCTCTAAGTCAGGGAGAGTGGAGTCACACATGTCACAATAATTCGGACCAACATCTTTGAGAATCTCTGAGACGCACAAAGTAGTTTGTTCATCGAAATCCATTGAATCAACCATTGAAGATCTGTAAGGACACATTAAGATTTTCATTAAATTGGAAACCTTGAATTCAAAAAATTATGAAATTTTGGAAAATAAGAGTACCTCGTGTAGGTCTCCCACACAAGAGACTCTTGTAGGTGACCTCATGTAGGTCCCTCACCGAGGTGACCTTTTGTATGTCACTTTCCCATGTGACCTCACATAGGTCCCTTGGATAGGGATCTATGACATGTTTAAAAGGTCATACCAAGCACTTGTGTGAATGAGATTCTTTGGAAGACCTATGAAAATGATAAGCATGGAAAGACTACACAGAATACCTATACTATGAGAGTAGAAAAAAAACATAAGGATTCACTGACTGGTCAATAGTATTTATATACATGTATGACCTACACTCTAGACCTATGCTCTAGACCTATGCTCCATACATGTGAGGACTACCAATACAACCTTAAGAATCTTTTCCTCACTCTACCTCAGGACTAGACCATATTATTCTAATCAGATCCAATCCTAATGGGGGGGGGGGGGGGGTTTAACACTCCATTTTTTCACATAGGATTAAAATATTTAATTAAAAATACCTCAAGTTTTAGAGAGGTGAATCACCCCAAAAAGGATCAACTGATCTTGCCTAAATCAACTTGCGCACACCCAGCCTGCATGCTGGAAGGCTTGCACATGCCCCCTATGTAGAACTGAAGGATCGTCCACCCTTTAATGGGGTACATACATGGGTTACCTACATTGGTTAACTGTGTAGGAAACCAACTTCAACTATGGTCTCATTTTTTCTCTATAAATAGGACCTCAGGGATCCTCATTTGAGAGGTTAGAAAAATGGAAGAAGACTCAGAGATCTGATTGTGAAACCCCTTCACTCAGGACCTCTAAAATACTTTAGGTAGCCTTAAAAAACTTGATAGAAGAGGTAATTAAGGGGGTTAGTGGTAAATAATTCCCTATGGGGTCTAAAACAGAAGACACCCGTATGAGGACCCCTCACCCCTAGTTGATAACCATTAGTGCGAGGGTCCCCCCACCCAAAACCGAGACCTATGCGATACCCTTCCAGGGATACCTAAGGAAACCCTTTATGGATAGAACAAGACCTCTCCCAAGTTTATTTTCCTAGTTTTTTCATTTCCCAAGGCATATTTATCTCGCGCAGGCCTATCCCTACATGAATCACTTCTAGTTCCTCTCAGGTCAACCTGTACGAAGCACCTTTTTATCTCCAAGCCTTGACCTGTGAAACATACCTTGTAATCCCTCTTTAAAGACACTAATGGAAAGTCTCGTATTCCTTTATATACATCATCTAAGGGCGGATAAGTTAAATCCTCTACCAAATCCTCCTGACATCCATGACCATGATGATAGACACACCACCATGTCTCCCATTTGGTTATTCATTCCATCGGTCATAGGTTTCATGAACTTGTATTGCCTAATGGGAAGGGTCATAAAGGTGAATGTAATTATGAATCCCATCAATCAGTAGGACCCTAACCCTGGGGGAAGTGTCAGGGAACTCTTGGTCTCATATATGAGGGCTAGGACCATGTTCTTGCATCATCATCTCTAAGACCAGGGACCCCTAGTTCCAGGCGGGGAGGGAGAGGATCACGCTTGCCTTTCCTTTTGAGGGTTAGTGTATTATCCTCATCTTTTCTCTAAAACTAGGAGTAGGGTAATCCCTTATCCTTCATTGTAGGATAGTATCCAGGAAGGTAGTCAAATGTGACTAGCCTGATTACTAAAATAGGAGAGGAGACAGGCACATCAAAGACATGTCTTCTTCTCCCATCACCACACCCTCATCCACTAGCGCATGAGGGAATTTTTTTCAGATCTTACTCTTCCATTTATTTCTCACATTATATCATGAATCATGTGGGATTAGATGGTAGTTATGATCATGAAATATTCATGGTCAGATGCATGTCTCAATAGAGAATCTTTTTCATGATCTTCCTATCGCTTTCCTTCATAGGGCCTCCATACATTTGGGTATTAAAATCCATGTGTCCAACTACCAGGGAATCCTAAAATACGGTGTAATCCCACAACACACTCCTTTATATTCAAAGGGACTATATTCCCAATGATGCAATTCAAAGGAAATTTTCCTAGGTATAAGCCCCAACTAAACCTCCAAATCACTATGAGTGGAGACATTCCTCAAAGACCCACTCCAAAGGAAGTCCTCTTATATGATGCAAGACCTAAAATAATTACTCAATCATCTCAAAGGGTCACACTACCTATGGAAAAAACCTTTATAGGGCCTCCATAGTCATGGGTCTTCTCAACCGAACTATGTGGGCTTTGACTTCCATCCAAATGGGATACGTATAAAGACTTAACATGGTCCAAACCCAACACCCAAAAATAAACCCTAATTCTCTCTGGGACACATTGATAGTAGGTTCATTTCAAACATAGTATCCCACATCCCCTACAAGTTCCTTAATCCACCTCTGTATAAGTCATGTACCAAACTTTGTCTAGGCACCTTCCTCATATACATCCTTTCCATATTATGTTAAACTACATGGTTTTGTCCTCGTCACATGATCTTAAAAGGTATGATGTGTCCTGTTAAGTGGCATTAAACTATGTGGGTTCTGATTCCTTTCATAATGATGCATAAGAAACCCATATTATGGGTCATATCCTAACATCAAAACAACTCCCATCTCCCTAGATGATTATAAACTTTAGAGTGCCCCACTATATGACTTAAAACTAGCATCGTAGTAGTAAACAAAAAAATAAACTCTAATCCTATCATAAAAGGGTACCATTAATAGAGAACCTTGTATACATAGAGATATCTCCATCAATTAAGTACCTCATATACATAAAGATGATTCTAAATTCCATGCATGATAATAATTGATTGTTAGCTTGAGGGAGACCCATGTTATACTTGTGAATGAAAGAAGGATTCATAAATATGTATTAAATCATTAAGAGAGTCATAGAGTAGGAAATATTTTCCCCAAAAAGGGTGTGATGATCCCAACCTCCCATTCTATCGACCAATGTGAGTCCCTGACTATTATTGGAACCATTTCCCAATGACCGCCTACCTTTAGAAAGTAGGGTTGTGAAACATCTCGAATAAGGGAATTGTTGGGTGTTTTTGTCTCTATGAACAAAACCCATTAGAGACTATTAAAAAATAGTGAACTAGGCATGAAATGACCATGGGACCTCTAAACCCTCATGATCATACTATTGAAAAAATCACGCAAATTGTTTTTTTTTCAAAAACAAACATGGAATATCTAACCCAAATTACCCAGATGAAGAAATGTTATTTTATATGGTAAATGGGATACATGAGTGATGATATTTTAACCCAAACCTAAACACTAATATTTTTTAAGTCAAATAAGTTGACCTGGTTATAACTTTAACCCATTTATACTCATACCAAACATATTTAGAGTTTAGATTGATGGGTCAAGCTATTATACTAGGTCTATAATTTTGAATTCTATTTACAAGATGTGAGTAGTGTACTCAGTAAACCACCACCAATAGTATTCCAAATATATTACAGTATATATGATGGAAAACACAATATAATTTTCTATTAATAAAATCAGTAATATAAATGATTGTCTATCATTGAGAGCTAAATAATCAACCTAGATGTGAGTATACCTGCTTCAACTAGTGCTGTTGTATGGGATGGGTACTCCCATGGTATGATCAAAAATAAATCATAGAAATACACACTATAAATTTTATAAAGTCTAATTGATAATGATATGGCATAAAATTATCCAACTCCAAGGAATATCATATGAATACGGTGAATATAGAATCACCACATTAACACATAAGGTAGAAGATCAAATTTTCCCAAGGTGAACAAAGTATCAATAGTTATTGATAAAGATTGAGGTGAATGGGTTATCACTTAAGGAAATAGTAAATGGTTTATTTCCAATTATAAATCAAATAAATGGTGAATGGGTTATGACTAATCAATAAGCATGGTAATGGTGAATGAGTTATCACTAACTATAAATCAAATAAATGGTGAGTGGGCTATAAAAAATAATAAAACATATAGGTTTACATGTAGGGAGTGAGCATAAATACTTAGTCTAGAACCACCAATTGTGTCTCAACTCATATGATGAATAAAAAACTATATGCATGAATATTTATAAACATTTACATATGTATATAGAAAAGTATATTTTAAATTTAATAACAAAAATGTGGTAGAAAATCAACTATGGATCAAGTCATAGTCTTATACCATCTATAAAAAATAACTCCTTATGATGGGAGGGTTCATACCTTCTTTACATACCTTAATCTTATCTCTAAATCCAAGGCATAAGATGAGTTCCATCCTCTATAATAAGTACGGTGAACATGTAATGTCTCGGATTTTCCATGTATTATTTATAAATATTATATGGAATTATTTCAGGACCGGTCACGAAGACAACACATCATTCTGAGGTCCAATGATCCCGAAATGATGGTTTGAACTTTTTTTTAAGTTAAGTGAGTCGACACTTGTGCACGGTTGTGGCAGTTTCCAAATGGGTTCCCGGATTAAAAATATGAGGGAACTGTTGCGTCTGGGACGATGACTTTACTTAAAAATGAGTCTAACCTAGACCAATGCAGGTCAAGGGAAAAAAGTTTATTTTAGGACATTTTTAGTAAAATAAAAAAAATAAATTGCTAAATGTTTATTTTATTTTATGGAAACATCTGCTGCAGCACAGCATCGTGACATCTGTTTCCTTTTTAATGACGCATCATAATGATTCAAGAATTTCAAGATGGATTCATTAATACCACAGCATATCTTAAATGCCAATCATGTTTCCCTTTTTAATGGGTTAAGCGATTGGTGGTCGTTGACTAACTTTTGGAGAAATCGCTAGAGGATCCATGGAGCGCTAGAGCGAACCCTCAACAATGAACGGCGATGGATCGGAGTTGAGAATCGTTGCACCAACGACGTTAAAATATCTCGCCGACGACGGTAGCACGACACCTTTGTCAGCGATCGATCCCAGTTGAGGTAGGGGTTTGTTATTTAAATTCTTTTCCCCGTTTTTGATTTCAAATGACGAACGCGGATCAACCACGAACAAGTTGATCCAGACATTCTTTCATTCTTGTGGGAGGTTTTATTAGGTTGATTTGGGGAATTGATCCAGGTTGTTTTGTTATTGTTGATTCTTACTCCATTTAAGCCTGCTAACGGGAGCAGATCAACGCCGTGACGAACGACGGTGGGGGTTCGTTCCTCACTTTGTTCATTGGATTTCTACCTCTTTTATTTTCTCACGCGTTCTTCGTGTTCTTTGTGGGGAAACAAACAATGGATCGTTGCACATCCATTCCATGACACAATGATCCCAAATCGAAGGTTCGACACCGCAATGACCTTGCAGAGGTGCGGCGATGATGGCAGACGATGAATCGGATCGGATCAGAAAATGGCGTTCTTCGAGCGTTCTTTGTGAGGGAAAATTAAATCATGTTTTCAGAGCTGATCGTAGGCCCAAAAATATCAGGAGCATATTCGTGGTGTCGGGGCGATCGGACGGCCGGATCGACGAACGGATCATCACTAGAGGCGTGACGATGGAAGTCCGCGTTTCTGGAAATTTCCAGAATACACAGTGTGTACTTCCGAAGAACATTCCATGTAGTACTAGCGGTGGATAGGGTTTCGGGGGTCATAGAGGAATCACATGGTGTATGACCCTGGTCACACAGCGTGTTGGACTTTCCCTGAATCTCGGCATGTATTTGGGAAGTACACGGACACGGGATGAACTATACGGCTTCAGGCGACACGGCTTGTACAGCATGGTAGAGGCAGCTATGCGGGATTTGGTGTGTACCCAGGGGGTACACGGACATGGGATGGAGTACACAACTGTGTACTCCATCACACGGCCAGGCGAGGCCAGCATCGCGGGTCACCCCGTGTGCCGATTACACGGGTTGGAGTACACGGTTTGATAACCATGTACGAGCACATATCCAGCGTACACGGGGCCAACCCTAGTCACCCAGACACGACATGTACATAATACTACACACCATGTACTTGGATTTTCTACACAACCAGCCATACGACAAGGGCCGTTTGCACGGGTAGTAATCAGGGTCATAGAACACGGCGTGTAACTTTTCTACACACCATGTACTTTTTGGAAAATGGAATGGTCCTCTTGTTCACTGTATCTTGGACATCTTTCATTTGGGTTATTGCCCTTATTCTTGTTCCCCTGAAGGTCAGACATAATTTCCTTACACAGGAGTATGATCCCTTCAGCAGGACTTTCTTTGATAGAGTCGGGCATCCATCTGAGAGGCCCGGATCGAGATCCTCTATCAATTCCTAACCCTAGGTAGAGTCAAGCATTGACGTGACCAACTATACTGGGCGTTGATCCTCTTCCTAGATGCTGTATCACCTAACTAGTGAATCCGAATGAGTCGCAGTATCCTCCATGGCCCTGGCAGTGATCCTCATCTGTGTATCGTGATCTTTCCCACTCAGGAGTGTGTCTCCCATAATGATTGCTTCTATCTATCGTAAATCTTCCCACTCAAGAGTGTGTATCCTGTAATGAGTATGAATACCTCTCATGACAGTTCTCGAAGGACGATACTTCTCGGACGGACGTCATCAGAGCTGTAAGACTCGTGGAGTGTGTTCTCCTGGGATGAGTGCTTCGCGGAATATTCAAACTGAATCCCTAACATGGGTATGCGGTTGTGCGACTTGTCTCTAGACTATAGTTATGGGTTTTTAGTATATCTAGCTTGTTCTATATGTTCTGTAGAAATATACTGTTCCTAGCTGATTGTACCTTTACTTTGCTTTACTACTTTGTGGTTTTAGGGTCCTCTAATGAGTATTGTTATACTCACCCCTGCACGGGCTTTGCCCACACCTCTGGTGTCTTGTGCAGACGAGCAACCTTTTGACAGAGTCCAGGGTGGACCAGGACAGGACTGAGCTTTCTGAGTTCCCTACAAGCCGAGGCGTTCCTACGGCTACGAGCAGTAGTCTCAGTACCTTTTGTGTTTACAGGTTGTACTTTGCAGTTTTCAGACTCTTGTTTTTGGTGGGCTTGTATTCTGGCCCAGTTTACTTTTTAGTACTCTACCTTTCGTTGTACTCTGTTAGTTGGGTTTAGTTGTATGCATGCATTTTTTTCTCATTAATGGTTCTTAAATTTTAGCATTGTGGGCTTGGAGATGTGTGTGTGTGTACAGGTACATAGGCAATGCCTCCCATGTTAGTAATATGCCTACTCGGTGCTAGTCACCAGCCCTTGGCCTATTGGAGGTAGGCTTGGGGAGTCACGGCAATGGCCCCACTGGGATGGGTCGTGACAGAGTGGTATCAAAGGCATGTCAGTTCTACCTTAGGACCAAGAGTCTGTGAGTTTGGTTTGGGGCAACAGTGTTGAGTGTTTCAGGTTCGGCATTCAGGACAAAGACTCCAGTGTTGGTGCGGAGGCCGACGTATCCATACACTAGGGCTCTGATAACCTACTTTTCGACTCGGTACACGAAAACACGGGTTGCGGGGGAATAAAAGGTACATGCATCATATAGGAATGGTTTTTTGTTTTCCATGTCCTTTGTGTCAGCTATCCAGATATACTCTTTGACCATGGTACATCTTGTTTTCTTACAGGATGCCTCTGCGACGCATACCCGCTAGGATTCAGCAGCACGATCATGAGGGTGACCCCCTCAGTGACGAGGCTTTGATACAGGGATCAGTTCCCCAGGCGTTGCCACCAGGTGGTGCACCATTTATGCCACCACCAGTGGAGCAACCAGTGGTACCTGCAGTACCGACTGGCGAGGAGCATAGGCTTAGCACGCTCCATGAGTTCCAGAGACAAAGACCCCTCAGGTTCCGAGGCGAGCCCGACCCTCAGGCGGCTGAGGACTGGCTTGAGGTGGTGTCTAGAGGTTTCCATCTAGTGAGGACACCAGCAGACCAGATGGTGATCCTATGAGCGAGCCTTCTTCAGGGTTTGGCAGGATGATAGTGGAGTCTGACCACACAGACTCACGACAAGGAATCTCTTTCATGGACGGAGTTTGAGTGACTCTTCAGGGAGGAGTTCTCTATGGTTATGCTGAGAGATGTACGCATCCAGGAGCTTCTTCAGCTCCAACAGGGTAGTATGACAGTAGCTGACTATTCATCGAGGTTCACCAACCTCGCCAGGTACTCGATGGATATGGTCAGGGATCAGTACTTCAGAGCTCGGATCTTTGAGCGAGGTCTAAGACAAGACATCAGAGCTAGTGTCATGCCTCTATGCATATCAATTATGATGGAGTGCTCAAGCTGGCCTTGGTGATCGAGAGCTTCTTGGCGGATCAGAGATAGCCGCCGACAGTCAGCAGTAGGCAGATAGGTGCAGAGACCCCGGCAGTAGGGAGCCGACGTCAGGCATAGGGACCTGGACGTGGGAAACATCATAGGAGGACCCAGGACAGGGGATCGTAAATCCAGGGCTCTCAGGCTGGATCCATTCAGCCTAGGGAGTTGTGATGCTAGACATACGATGGTAGGGGATATCTCGCTAGATATTGTCCGACCCGTCGAGCTGCTGACAGGGAAGTGGTGGACGGACCACTAAGGCAGAGGCAGAGAATAGAACAGGAAGACCTTCCAGAAGGTGGATGTGGAAGAGAAGTAGGGAGAGCTGCAGGTGGTGGAAGATGCTTCGACTTACTTTCACCACCACCCCCAAGAGGTCCGAACCAGGCTTAGGGAGCTGGGGGATAGGGTCAGGGACAACTGCATGCGGTCGAGGCATACGACCCAGGGACTCCATGGATGATTCAAGGTATGATCTGTGTCTTCTCTACCTTAGCTGTCGTGCTTATAGACACACGTGTCAGTCATTCCTTCATAGGCACATGTCTTGCATGAAACCTCAAGATTCTGGTAGAACTGTTGACTCGATCCTTACATTTGGAGACACCTACGGGAGGAGACTCGATGATCACGCACCTTTC
Organism: Viscum album; assembly: GCA_963277665.1. Classification (NCBI taxonomy): domain Eukaryota; kingdom Viridiplantae; phylum Streptophyta; class Magnoliopsida; order Santalales; family Viscaceae; genus Viscum; species Viscum album. The sequence continues at coordinate 402,757,843 of OY728129.1, read as the reverse complement.
CATACAGTGTGATCTTACCCTTGGAGGCGAGAGTTTCGGTTGGAACCTCTTGGTGGTAGCGTCGAGGCCTTACAACGTTATTCTCGGTATGGATTGGTTATCTTCGATCCATACCCAGATTGACTATTTTAGGCGAAGAGTGCGGTGTGTCCGCCGTGATAGAATGATGTTTTCCTTTGTCAGAGAAAAGGAAACCCAGGCAGTACATAATGGACTTATGCACAGGAGGGTGCATCCAATCGCTCATGAGTTGGATAGACTTTCCCTAAGAGTAGTAGATGTCGTGAGCTCCCATTTCCCAGCAGTAGTGGCAGAGTATGAGGATGTATTTCCCAAAAATGTTCCAGGATTACCTCCCCACTGGGAGATTGACATTTGCATCGACTTACACCCCGGGATGACACCGATTTTTTCATCCGAATATCGGATGACTCCCACAGAGCTTCACGAGCTGAGGGTGCAGTTGGAGGATTTGCAGAGCAAGGGTTTTGTGAGACCCAGCGTCTCACCCTAGGCGGCCCCAGTCTTGTTTTCCAAGAAGGCAGACGGGAGTCTGAGGTTGTGCATGGATTACCGGAGCCTGAACTAGGTGATGGTGAAGAACAAGTATCCAATGCCGAGAATCGATGACCTCTTCGATCATCTAAGATGGGAACAATGGTTCTCAAAGGTTGACCTTCGATCAGGCTATCACCAGCTACAAGTATGGGACAAGGATATATTGAAGATGAATTTCAGATGCTGCTACGGTCACTATGAGTACTTGGTGATGCCTTCTGGCACGACGAATGCCACTACAGTGTTCATAGGACTAATGAACCAGATCTTCCAGCCATACTTGGACCGGTTCATAGTGTTCTTCATCAATGACATCCCTGTGTACCCGGTGTCATAGGAGGAGCACGCGAGACACTTGAGGATGGTTCTGAATGTACTTCGGGAGCACCATCTTTATGGGAAGCTCTCGAAGTGGTAGTTCTAGATTTAGGAGGTCCACTTTCTGGGACATTTCATCTCAGCAGATGGAGTAGTTGTAGACCCAGCCAAGGAGGAGGCTATGTTAGCATGGGATCCACCAAGGAGCGTGACAGAAGTGCGGAGCTTCCTTGGGTTGGTGGGATATTACCGAAGATTCATTCCTGATTTCTCCCGGAGATCAGTACCAATGATGGCCTTGACCAGGAAGGGGAAACCCTTTATATGGACAGAGAAGTTCTAGAAAGATTTTGAGTAGCTGAGACAGAGTTTGACGAGTGCCCCAGTCTTGAGGTTGCCGAAAGAGGGTTTCAAGTACGTAGTTTTCTGCGACACATCAGGAACTGGGCTCAGCTGTGTCCTGATGCAATGACATGTAGTGATTTCTTATGGTTCGTTACAGCTTAGGCCACATGAACAGAACTATGCGACCCATGATCTAGAGTTGTCATTGGTGGTCTTCGCATTGAAGATGTGGCGACACTACCTGATGGGAGAGCTGTTTATTGTCTACTCTGACCACAAGAGCCTCAGTTATTTCTTTTCATAGAAAGATATGAATCTGCAGCAGAGACGATGGCTAGATTTCCTCCAGGACTATGATTTCGAGATCATCTATACTCCTAGAAAGGGTAAAAAGGCGGAAGATTCTCTTAGCAGAAGGTCGAGCTCACAGTTTTTGAGTGAGGTGACACAACAGTTAACCGCGTTGCAGTTATCCTTCGTGGATGGAGAGGATACAACTTACCTGCAGTCGATGGTTGTCACCCCTCCACTCTTATAGAGAGCTAGGGAGGCACATCTTGGGGATGTCAAATGTGTGGCTTTACGTGCTCAGTTATCCATAGGACATGCTCCTGATGGATATTCACAAGGTGGGGAGCACGTACTTCTTTTCAGAGGATGCACTGTTATACCAGTGGCATTGCAGGAGGAGGTCCTGAGGGAGTTTCATACATCCCCTTTGGCGGTACATCATGGGGTGGCAAAGATGTACCAGGATCTTCAACGATAGTTCTGGTGGTTAGGTATGAAGAAAGCAGTAGCAGAGTTTACTTCTCGATGCCTCACACGCCAGCAGGTGAAGGCTGAGCACCAGGTTCCAGCAGGATTAGCTCACCCCCTGGAAGTTCCAGAGTGGAAGTGGGATGGAATATCGATGGACTTTGTGACAGTCTTACCAAGGACATCCAAGGGGAATGATTCCATTTGGGTGATCGTTGACCGACTCACCAAGTCGGCCCACTTCCTAGCTATTAGGGAGCAGAGTTCCGTAGAGAGCTTGGGACGCCTCTACGTGCATGAGATAGTTTAGCTTCATGGAGTCCCCTTGACTATAGTCTCAGATCATGACGCCCGCTTCACATCCCAGTTGTGGAAGGGATTGCAGGAGGCTTTTGGGACTTAGATACGCTTGATCACAATGTTTCATCCCCAAACTGATGGTCAGATAGAGAGGACCATTTAGGTTTTGGAGGATATGTTGCGAGATTGTATCTTGGAATTTGGTCGTAGCTGGGAGGACCACCTACCACTAGTGGAGTTTGTGTACAAAAACAGCTACCACTCCATTGGTATGGCACCATTCGAGGCCTTGTACGGGAGACCCTGTCGGTCACCGTTTTGCTGGACCGACCCCAGATAATTAGCACTCATGGGTCCAGAGTTGGTGTGAGCTACCACAAAGAAGGTGCAGATTATCCGAGAGAAAATGAAGACTACACAGAGCTGGCATAAGTCCTATGCTGACCGACAACAGAGGCCTCTAGAGTTCGAAGAGGGATACCACGTCTTTATTCACGTCTCACCTCGACGAGGGTTACAGAGATTTGGCCGAGGCGACAAGCTATCTCCTAGGTTCATCGGACCCTTCCAGATATTGTGCAGAGTTGGCGAGGTGGCGTACCGCCTAGCTCTACCGCCACAGTTGCCTCGGGTACATGATGTCTTCCACGTGTCACAGCTGAGGAGGTACATGCATGACCCATCGCACGCCATCGACTGGGGAAAGCTGGACATCGAGGATGGAGTGACCTTTGATGAGTACCCGGTGGAGATCGAGGATCGGAAGGAGAGGATCCTTCATGGTCAATCGATTCCCTTGGTGTGTGTCCAGTGGCAGCATGGGAATCTTCAGGAGAGCACATGGGAGCGAGGGGCCCAGATCCGCGCCCAGTACCCCCATCTTTTTGGGTAGCCTTTGTTTTGGCTTTTTGGGGACGTAAATCCCCAAGGTGGGGAGAATGTAATGTCTTGGATTTTTAGTGTATTATTTTTAAATTTTATATAGAATTATTTCGAGACCGGGCACGAAGAAGAAACATCATTCCGAGGTCTAGTGAGCCCAGAATGGTGGTTTGAACTTTTTTTAAGTTAAGTGAGTCAGCACTTGTGCACGGTTGTGATAGTTTCCAAACGGGTGCCCGAATTAAAAATCTGAGGGCACCGTTGCGTCCGGGATGATGACTTTACTTAAAAATGATTCTAACCTCGACCAACTCAGGTCGAGGGAAAAAAGTTTATTTTCAGACATTTTTAGTAAAATAAAAATAAAATAAATTGCTAAATTTTTATTTTATTTTATGGAAACATCTGCTGCAGCGCAGCAATGAGACATCTGTTTCCATTTTAATGAAGCTTCATAATGACTCAAGAATGGCAAGATGGATTCATTAATACCGCAGCATATCTTAAATGCCAATCATGTTTCCCTTTTTAATGGGTTAAGCGATTGGTGGTTGTTGATGAACTTTTGGAGAAATTACTGGAGGATCCGCAGAGTGCTGTAGCGAACCCTCAACGAAGAACGATGATAGATCAGAGTTGAGAATCGTTGCGCCAATGACATTGAAGGATCTCGACGACGATGGAAACGTGACACCTTCATCAACGATCGATCCTAGCTGAGGTAGGGGTTTGTTATTTGAATTCTTTTCCCTATTTTTTATTTTAAACTATGAATGCGGATCAAACACGAACAAGTTGATCCGAATATTCGTTCTTTCTTGTGGGAGGGTTTGTCGGGATGATTCGGGGAATTGATCCATGTTGTTTTGTTATTGTTGATTCTTGCTCCGTTTAAGCCTGCTAACAGGAGCGGATCAACGTCATGACGAACGATGGTGGGGGTTCGTTCCTCACTTTGTTCATTGGATTTCTCCCCCTTTTCTTTTCTCGGGAATTCTTCGTGTTCTTCATGGGGAGAAAAAAATGGATAATTGTGCATCCGTTTCATGATGCAATGATCCCAAATCGAAGGTTTGACACCGAAACAACCTTGCAGAGGTGCGGAGATGATGGCAGACGACGAATCAGACCGGATCGGAAAAGGGAGTTCTTCGAGCGTTCTTCACACGGGAAGATTAAATCATATTTTCGGAGCTGATTGGAGGTCCGAAAACATCGGGAGCAGCTTTGTGGTGTCGGGGCGACCAAAACCTGGAAGTTTCACGACGATCGGATGGCCGGATCGACGAAGGGATCATCACCGGAGGTGCGATGGTAGAAGTACGCGTTTCTGGAAATTTTCTAGAATACCCGACATGTACTTCCTAAGAACATGCTGTGTAGTACTGGCGGTGGCTAGGGTTTTGGGGTCAGAGGGGAATCACATGGTATGTGACCCTAGTCACATGGCGTGTTGGACTTTCCCTGAAGCTCGGTGTGTATTTGGGAAGTACACAGACACAGGATGATCTACACGGCTTCAGGCGACATGGCATGTACAACATGGAAAAGGCAGCTATGTGGGACTCAGCATGTACCCAGGGGGTACACGGACACAAGATGGAGTACACGACTATGTAATCCATCACACGGACAGGCGAGGCCAGCAGTGTGGGTCACCCCGTGTGCCGATTACACAGGTTGGAGTACACGGGTTGTTGACCGTGTACGAGCACATGGCCAGCGTACACGGGGCCAACCCCAGTCACTTGGACATGGCGTGTACATCGTACTACACTCTGTGTAATCAATTTTTCTACACGACCAACCTTACGACATGGGCCGTTGTGCACGGACAGTACCCGGGGTCAGAGAACACGGCATGTAACTTTTCTACAAGCCATGTAATTTTTGGAAAATGGCATGGTCATCTTGTTCACCGTATCTTGGACATCTTTAGTTTCGGTTAGTGCCCCTTCTTCTCATTCCCGTGAAGGTCATCCATCATTTCCTCACAAAGGAGTATGATCCCTTCAGCAGTACTTTATGTGACAAAGTCAGGCATCCATCTGAGAGGCCCGAATCGAGATCCTCTATCCATTCCTGACCCTAGGTAGAGTCAGGCATCGACGTGACCAACTCTACCAGGAGTTGATCCTCTACCTAGATGGTGTATCACCTAACTAGTGAATCTAGATGAGTTGTGGTATCCTCCATGGCCCTGGCAGTGATCCTCATCTATGTATCATGATCTTTCCCACTCAAGAGTGTGTCTCCCATAATGAGTGCTTCTATCTATCAGAAATCTTCCCACTCAGGAGTGTGTCTCCCATAATGAGTGTGACTACCTCTCGTGATGGTTCCTAACAGACGGTACTTCTCGGACGGACATCACCAGATCTGTAAGACTCGTGGAGTGTGTTCTCTCGGGACGAGTGCTTCACGAAATCTTTGAACTGAATCCATAACGGGTGTATGCGGTTGTGCGACTTGTCTCTATACTACGGTTCTGGGTTTTTAGTATATCTAGTTTATTATATATGTTCTGTAGACATATACTATGCCTAGCTGACTGTACCCTTACTTTGCTTTACTGCTTTGTGGTTTTTGGGGTCCTTTATTGAGTATTGTTATACTCACCCCTGCACGGGCTTTTCCCGCACGTCTGGTGTCTTGTGCAGATGAGCAGCCTTTTGACAGAGTCTAAGGCGGACCAGGATAGGACCGAGCTTTCTGAGTTCCCCACAGGCTGAGGCGTTCCTAAGGCTACGAGCAGCAGTCCCAGTACCTTTTGTGTTTACAGGTTGGACTTTGCAGTTTTCAGACTCTTGTTTTTGGTGGGCTTGTATTCTGGCCCAGTTTACTTTTTATTACTCTACCTTTCTTCGTACTATGTTGGTTGGGTTTAGTTGTATGCATGCATTTTTTGATCCTTAGTGGTTCTTAAATTTCAGCATTGTGGGCTTGGAGATGTGTGTGTGTGTACAGGTACATAGCAATGCCTCCCATGTTAGTAATATGCCTACTCGGTGCTAGTCACCAGCCCCTGGCCTATTGGAGACGGGCTTGGGGAGTCACAGCGTGGGCCCCACTGGGATGGGTCGTGACAGAAAATATTTCCATGTGTGTTTGTATTGATGTGTGAACCTATAATAATATTCCTTAGGAGGCCACTAATATCCTTAAAGGGAGGAACTATATGTGTACAAATAATACTCACCAAGGACGTCAATCATCTCCTTATAGAGAGGAATTATATTTATATCATCCTCACCTATGAGGCCACTCATCTAATCATAGTTATGAATAATGTGTTTGTGTGTGTGTGTGTAACAACCCTTATTGAGAGTCTCTTTACTCTTAATTTTTTATTGGTTTAAAGAAAACCCTTACATACCTAGTTTAAAGTTAAGTAAAATTATTGAACTGATATCCAATACTTTATTAAAATGATACAGTAAAAGAGTTATCCATTTCAAGGGTAGTATAGGTACTTGATCCCACCCATGGTATATTAATCAAAACATGAAAACAAAGTTCTTTGAAATTATATTTTTTAAGAAATAGGTTGTGATTTTTTAAAATAAAAGGTATTTTCCAAAGGAAATGACTAAAAAGAAATAATTTTATAAAAATAATTATGTGAATCAAATAAATTATATATTCCATTGTTTATAAAAAAACAAACTTGTGTATTTCAACCTCAGGTTATATTTTAAATCCCAATAATATTAAGAATTAAATAATTTCTCCAACCTTTATCAACCCAGTTACTATCACATGTCCAATAAAATATATTAACTAAATGTTAAGAATATATCATAAAATTATAATTCACTTAGGGTTAAGTGAAAAGAAGTAATTCCATTTATAAAATTTGGTAATGAATCAAGAGATAATGTTTGACTAATCAATAGGGTTTGTTCCAAAATAACATGAGTCGTTCTATATTTTTTTTTAAAGATATGTGTTAGGATTTTTGAAGATTGTTTTCATGTTCTATTGAATCAAAAAAAGGAGATGCACCAGAATATCAGATGACCTTTAAGATTCATTCACCAAACTCCTTGTAGTGGTAGGTTGATCGGAAGTTGGTTACTTTTGATAGACATGAGTAGACTGGAAAGTTCAATTTAATGTTTCTATGAGAGTGGATTATTTGTACATAATTTTTAGTTATTTCTTCTATTAGAATTAATTAGTAAATAGGATTAATTCTATAGGATATTGGCAATTACCTCGTATCAACAGTAGGATCCCCTCAAAAGTCATAGGTTGGTGCTATCAGAATATTGGTTGGACCTCTCTATAAAAGTGAGGTGGGGATAACTATACATATGGATTGTGAATAAATTATGTTTATTGATTTAAATTAAAGTAAATTTATATATATTTCAAGATATTCTATTTTTTAAATAATAGTAACATACATTCAATAATGTTCTCCTATGGATGTAGGACTTATTGTCTAAACCATGTAAAATTGAGTGTTCTTTACTTTTCTATTTTTTATTTCTTGTATACTTGTGTTTGTGTGGAATGTTGGTAGAAATATTGTGATGATTTAGGGTGATATTATCTTCCTAAGTATTCTTACACTAGGATTTGTGGAGGAGGTTCATGTTTCACTGCACATGACATATAGTGATTGATGTTATTGTGGATCAAAGTATCCTGGTTTTGGTGAAGGTAATTTTTGGTGATCTCATATTTTTATTTTATCTTCTCTCTAAAAAATGGTATTAAATCTTTGGTTTAAGACTCAGGTACACTCATAGAATACCTAGGTATCTTCCTTCTTTCCTTGAAATATTTTCATTTTAATTGGGAGATTATTGTTATAAAGAATGTATAATGTCAAATTATGGTAAGGTCTAGGTTGAAAGATTAAAAAATAAACTGGTTTTTGGAGGAATAAAATGGTATATTATCTTATAAAGAAAATCTAGAAGTTACAGTGATTGGAATCAAACTATATAATATGGATAAAGTGGAATGGGAAAGGCTGGATTGGAAGGAACTTGGTCTGATCAGGATTTATTTAGAAAGTTATATTCACTTCAATATCAATAAAAAGAGAACTACACCTAATATGATGATGTACATGATATAAAAGTATGAAAAAACTATAGGTTTGAATAAATATTTCATGATGCATAGGTTTTTAAACATGGGGTTTTTATAAGGGATAATAGTAGTAGACCATGTTAATGATTTCAACATGATCTTCAGCTAGCTTGAATCAGATAATGTAATATTTAGGGAAGATGTATGGGTGTTTATTTTTTTTATCATATCTATTGGAGATATGGGAGGTGATGGTAACCACTATCAGTAAATCTTGAGAAAAAATTATATCAGTGTTTAAGGATGTCAAGAACATAATAGTGAATAGGGATCTTAGATGAAGGGAAATTCAAGAACCTATCATAAATTCATTGAATGAGGATTGTAAAGGATGATCACCCAATCATAATACAAGTTGAAATAAAGTAGAAGATAGGTCTAGATATAGGAGTAGAGTAAAATCTACTAGACCTGGCCCCATATGATAGCACTATGATAAAAAGGATCATCTATATAAGTGTTGTAAGGATCATAAAAAAAATACATAAGGATATCTTCTAGACGATTATGTTCCTTCAATTTAGTGTAAGGAAATATTGTCTTTCTTTTGAGTGTTATTGTTCTACTAGAGTATTGGGCAGTTGATTTAATAAAATCATGTTGAAAAAGGGTTTATGATAAATTATGTATCTAGAAGATTCAAAAAGGTGTAGTTGGTGGATTATGAGGCTCTTTAAGTTTATATAAATGGAGATGTTAACATTTGGATGCTTAATGGATGTTTTATAAGTCTAAATGAAGTTAAACACATCCCGGGTTTATGGAAAAATATTATTTTTGTGGAAAAAATGGATGATGAAGGTTATAGAAAATGTTTTTTTGAATGGAGTATGGTAATTTAATCAAGGATATATGGTGGTGGAAGTATGGGTAAAGGGTATTATTTTATATTTATTGAGAAGGTCAGATGTTTTGATGATGGTCAAAATGAATAATTCTAGAATTATGGAATTGTGTAACTATCTAATTGGTCATCTCAGTGAGATGAATATAAAGGTTCTAGTTAATAAGGGTGTATTTAATCTTTATCGTACTAATTTTGGAAATTATTAAAGTTTTATACTCAGTAAGTAGAGGAATTTTTTGTTTAATTTGAATAGAAGAAAGCCTCAAAGATGAAAATTATAAATTTTTCATTATGATGTTTGGTGAATAGCCCCAATTATATCTCATGGAGGATCTTCATACATTTTCAAATTTATTGATGATGTAATAAATAAGGTTTGGGTTTACTTATTAAAATAGAAATAAAATGTTTTTGGTTTATTAATTTTGTAGAAATTAATGGTGGAAAGAGAATTAGAATAGAATATAAAATGTTAAAGTTTTGATAATGGAGGTGAATAAATAATAATAGGATTAAATAACAACTAACATAAAATGAGAATTAAAATAGAAAATACTATATCCATAATATATGAATAGAATGGTTTGGATTAGTAAATAAATATAATGTTAACTAAAAATACTCATGGAATGAGGTTTCACTCTAAACTTTATAAAGAAATTTGGGTGAAATCTTTGAATTGTGATTCATATATTATTAACCAATGTCCATTGACACTAGTGGGGTGTAATATTATTTAATAGTTGTGGTCTGGTAAACCAATGTATATTAGTCATCTAAAAGTTTTTAGAAGTTTGGAATATATCAATTTGGATTTTAATGAGAGGGAAACACTTGAGGATAAGTCCTATGAATGTATCTTTATGGGAAATGGATACAAAAATTTGTCTTCCAACTCTTTGATATTGATAAATGAAATATTTTCATAACATATAACATTCTATTCAATTATAGGGTCTTGAAAAAATATTGAAACTTTTTAGAGGTGGAAGTTGAGAATAGGGAGTCATCATGACATGTATAAGTTGATCTAGATGGAAGCACTGTAGAAAGAGTTCTTGAAGGTTAATATGTTAACACATATCTTTTAGAAATTAGGTTATCATAGGATTCACCTGAATAATCATGGGTTGAAGATGCATGGGGAAGAGTTCCATAAGATAAAACTCTATAATAAATAGGATTGGATGCTTAAGTACCACAAATAGAAGAATCACATTTTGGGTTATGGAGATATTATAGAGTCAATAAATTGGTACAAATGGTTAGATATGACTCACACTACTTTCCTTTAATGGATGGTTTACAAATTAAAATCCCTAAATAATATTATACACTCAATGATTCTAAAAAGTGAGAGTTGATAATGAAATTGTAATTAGATTCACTATATTCCAATGAAAACTAGGAGATTAGGAGATAATGAATTTACCACAAGGGAAGAAAGTGTTGGTGAATAATTGGGTATTTCAATTAAAAAATTTTATATAAGTAAATAATACAAGGTGAGGTTTTATATAAAAGTTTTTTAATAGAAGAAGGGAGTCAATTTATTGGAAATTTTCTCTATGGTAGTTAAACACACTACCATCCAGACTATGCCTAATATAGTTTCTACTGATAATTTTTACTTCGGATAAATGGATGTAATGACTACATTCCTTTAGTTAAATTTATAGGAATACATTATCATGAAGTAATTGACTGGTTTTGAGGGTGATCAAAATAAGGACTTATAGTGTAATCTAAAATATAGTTTCTATGACTAAAAACAAGAACCAAGATAATGGAATGAATATTTGATAAATTTATGGATTAGAAGGGTTTTATGTAAAAAAATGATTTGAGGATGAATTTTTTATCATCATACTCAATTATATCGATTAAATTATTTTAATATGACCATACATTAAGTGGATCCAAGGGTTAAAATGTGACTTTTTCCAAAAGAATTTAAATGAAAGATCTTGGATTTACCAAGAAATTTCTTTTAATGGGTATTGAAAGGTACCAGGGAACTGGAAGATTAGTTTTTCTAAAATTGATTGCATATGTAAGTTCATTAATAATTTTTCAATAACTAGAAATAATGATGTTTTAAGTCCTTTTTCATGACACTTTTAACCATCAAATGGGAAATCACTATGATCGAAAGATGAGGTGGGACATATGGATATTTTTTTTCTTCAAAAGTAAAAAGTTTAATGTATGCCATGGTTTTTACTTTCCTAGAAATTTCTTATACAATGGGAGTAATCGATTGGTACATGGAAAATCGTATAAAAGTATACTAAGAGGAAATTAAATGGATATTTTGTTATCTCAAAAGAATAAAAGATACAAACTTATATTTATGGTCAGTAAAACCATTGTAAGGGTTTTTAGATAATGACTTTGGGGGTAATTGGAATACTCATAAGAGTAAAATTGACTATTTTTTTATATTCAAATGGATTGAAATAAGTTATATGTCAAGGATATAGATGCTAGTTTAATTCTCTACCATGGAATCTGAATATGCCTCTTAAAAGAAGTGGTGAAGGAGTTTGTTTGGTTGAGGCATTTTTGGAGGAACTTAGAAAGGGTTATGAAAGTGGGATACTCTACTATGATTGTAAAAGTGTTATACACTTGGTAAAAAATATAGTGTTTTATTTGAGGATTAAACATATCAACCTAAAGTACCATTATATTCATAAGTTTCTTGAGGATGGAGAGTTATAAATATGGATGATAGCTAGAAAGTATAATTCAGCTTATATGTGCACCAATATATGGTTCCAAGAAAGTATGAGGTTATACTATAACTTATTAGGGTTGGGGTAACCAGAAGGCGATGGAGATCACTTGATGTTGTGAAAGGAGAGTGTATGTTCAAACTTGTATAAGTGTTCGAGGTTTCCAAAACTCCTTGAAAACAATATTTAATTAAAATATTATTAGGAGTTTTGAAGACTATTTTCATGATTTATTTAATCCATCAGAATGAAAGGATCTAGACGATCAAATGTGCTTGAGGTTTCAATCAGTGGTAGTAGAAATCCTTGAAATGGTAGGTTAATTTAAAATTGGTTACTTATAATGGTGATGTGTTGAATAGTTAGTTCAAAATAATATTTCTATGTGAGAAAATCAGTTAGATAGTTGGGGTATTTCTTTCTTCTACCAAAATTTTGTAAAAAAGATAAATAACGCTAGAAGAGATTGACATTCATCTTATCTCAGTAGAAGTAACCCTATAAAATTCATAGGTTGGTGCTACCAAGAGACTGATTGGACCCCTCTATAAAAGTAAACTGATACCACATGTACATGTAGATTCATAAGATTTGGTGTTTATTGATCCGTGTGGTTTTTAAAGTCAAAGATATTGTAAACTCTTATATCTTCCAGATAATAGTAATATATATGAAATAATGTTTTCCCAAGGATATAGGACTTATTTTCTAAACAATATAAAATAAAGTGTTCTTTTTTTTTATATTTTTCACTATCATGTATTCTTGTGTGTGAATGGAATGTTAGTAGAATTAGTGTAGTTATTTGGGGTTCCATTATCTACCCAAGTTCTAGAAAACAATTCTTGGAGGAGGAGGTTCATATTTCTCTACACATTACATCTAGTAATTGAAGTTCTTATGGATTGAAGTATTCTAGTTCCAAAGAAGTTAATTTTTGGTGATCCCATGGTTTTGTTTTCCCTTCTCCCCAATAATGTTACCTAAATACTATACACATATTATGTGTTATATCTATTTACATTTTATGATTAGGTATATATCATAAGGCATAAAATAAGGATTTCATGCCACTACCTTAAGCTTATCATACTATATGGTAGGGCTATATCGTATTGTATTGTTGTATTTATTTGGAAACCAGTTCTTAAATGTTAAGATAATTAAATATTCTTTGAAAAATATATAATTGACTCTATCTTTTTCATTAGATAAAATTATTGGGAGGTTTTCATGGTTGTGGGTTACAGCTGATGTAACCAAATGAATTAACTCGTAACATGTGAGTTAATGCATGCTCACTCAAGGAGAATCCATTAGAAATTTATATAGGCGAATTATCTATATGACATGAGTGTTATTTTGTTTGAAGAATTAGACAAACCTATCTCCCTTTCATAGATCTCATCTAACTACACCTTTTCATTATGAGGAACTAGCAAGTAGTGGTGAGAAAAATAATTCTTCCTAAACATTGGGTGATTATTTCAGCATGTGGATACACCATGGAAGAGGAATACCTTTAGGTTTCTTCTTTGTGATATTTATCATTCATCAAATGAATATATAAGTAATGGACATCTATGGTGTAAGGTAAACATATTATTATTTTATTTATATAGTTTTCTAATTTTGGGTATCTCACATGGGTGATCTTGGGTTTATGGGTTTCTTATTGCTTCTGATATGTTTAAAAAGTTTCATTTGATCCTAAGAAAGATAGCAGTGGTATCTGATCATTACTATAGCTTTAGATTCTAGGAATCATGTTGGAAATGAAGAGTTATGATGTTTCTGCAAAAATTGAGTATTGAAACATCTTTATGATATATGTGATATCATAAAGTCTATTGAATTTTATTAATAATACACAGACTAGAATTGCACATGTTTAATTTTATATAGCCACCTATTGTAGCATAAGTTCATTGCACCATAATGTTCATCCTATGCGGTCACTGAGATTCATCTTATAAAGGTATCTATATTATAGTTTGTGATAATTGTTGTGTCAAATACCACAGGTTTAATCTCGCAAAATCCATCAATACAGGATCTAATATAATGTGGTCCAACGTAAATTAATCCTATGCAGATATTAACCTATGTGGATTAATCATATGAAACCCTACAGGTGCTTTATTAATCTCACATAAGAATATGTTGTAGTATGAATTTAATCTCATAAAATGTATTCTAACTCCTAATTATTATTATATAGTCCATTATATCATAATACCTGACATCCATGTATATGAGATGTGCTGACTTAATGGTATGCAAGCCCCCCCCCAATGCAAATTTCACATTCTGCAGGTCATTGCACACTGTTTTATTATTACATGAGATAATCCAATGCCCAAAGATTTATTCTTATTCTAGGAGATAGGGATTATTTCTTATTATAGTCACTAGGTAATGTTTCTATGCAGGCCCCAATTTTTTTTAAATGACTTAGAGGAAAAATTTTTATTTTTCTAAAATTCAATTACGAATTGAATTATATAATTTATATATTGTTAATAAATTATTGAAAAAGGTAAAATAAGGTATTTATTTATTTAAAAAGGAATTTATAAATTTATTAATTATAACTTGTATATAATTAATTATTTAAAGGTTTATAAAACATTTAATAAATAATTATCCATAAATATTAATTGTTAATATTAAAATACCTTTTTTAAATGATATAACATGACTTAAAATTTATATATGAGTGGTTTAAATGGAAATTATAAGGTAATTTATAATTTTTTTATAAATTATAATGTAAGGCAAACATATAAAATATTTTAAATTTATATTATGAATTATTCATAATGTATAATTTGTATTATTAAAATTAAAGGCCTTATTGGAAGAACTTATTTAAACAACATTAAATGATTTTTTGATGATTGATTTTATCCAGTTTTAAATAATCATTAATATATTATATTTGGATTATGTAAATAGTAGACATGGTAGAAATAAGAATATAAAATCTTTATATTTCATTTAATATCATATATTTAATGTAAATTACATATAATAAAAAAATAGTTCATATTAAATAATAAATATAAAGGGTTTATATTCATTTAATTATGGATTATCCATTATGAATAACTAAATTATAAAATATTTATGATAGCTCTATTTATGAATTTTCCATAAATGTTTATCTCATATTTAAATTTATTAATTTTTTTTATTCCTTTGTTTATTATTCATGAATATAATTGTTGTATTATAAAATTTGATATATTATTTAGTTTAAAGGTGTTTAAAATGATTCTAGATATTTCCAAACATGCTTATAAGAAGTTATACACTGAGTATGACAATTGATTTAGTTTTCTTTTTCCTTGAATTTGGCTTGTGCTAGGTTATGAGATTGGATTAAGTAGTTAATTATGATTTATACATATTAGGTGTTAGGATTATGATGAAATTGAGATATCTCTTGGGTAAAGTTTCCCCGAGTAGGGGGACTGTAGGTTGGATTCCTCATTATTCCAGAGGCTTTTGTATTATCTAGAGAAGTTAGGTTTGACTATTTATTACGCTAGGTTTACTCATATGGAGATTATTAATTTCATATAATTATAATCATTTACATGAAAGGGTTTCATGTACCTTATTCATATGATTCAGTTAGATATATATATATATATATATATTTATTTATTTTTATTTCAGTTAGTAACACATGTTGTGATTTGTATAGAGAGTTACACATCAATATTGTTTAAAAATACTAATTTGGTGGAAGGAATGTCATTAAGAACAAAATCATTAGAAACTTTCATACAAGTAAAAGTGAGTAAATGAGATAAGATGGTGTGATTGTAGAGACCCGAAGCTTGACGTACATGGACATTACATTACTTTTGCGGAATACTTAATACATAACAAAAACAGACACACAAGGACCGTAATAGTTTAGTGTCTTTGGAAACTCAGAATAAAATATTCTAATCGTGGTGAAAGATCTTCAACATATCCCAATAAAGATCATCCCCTTTTTTTCTTACCTAAAACCTTTATTTATATCTTGGGGAAAAGAAAACATAAAAGGGGTGAGCTCAAATTCCCAGTAAGGGTAAACATAGAGAACATAAAACAATCCATAAACATTTGAATGCAAAAACTTGAACATAAAATCTAAACATCAAAATCTTGAGTAAAGACATGAATCTTGGAAGTACGTAAGGCATATATCATAAGGGAACATAAATCATGATAAAATATCATGGGAATAAAAAATGTAATTTTGGAAACCATTAAGCACATGATATGATTTACATAGTAGCCAAGGCATTGCTTCCAAGACCATCTTAGTGGACAAAGTCCCTTTCTGAATCGAGTTCACTCCTCGTTCCAGTCCTGTATTACTGAACCAGTTTAACTTGCCGTTCTAGCCATGTCTATCTCAAGAGATATAAATCTTTACCCAATGCATTGGAGGGAGATATAGGTCCCACCCATCTCATAATGAAATCATTCTTACTTGTGCCATAAAATAAACATACATCATTCATAATAACCCAACGAATAAAATGGGTTTCATAAACATAATCCCATCATCACATAATCCATATAAAATAAATGAATATAATTTCATAATAAGGAAAGTGAAACCATGTAAATCATAGAGACATGATATTTGAAACATACACATATGAAATAATGTCATCTTAGATGAAAAATGGTTTTGAAAAAACACTTGAAATGAATTCTTGAGGAAAATATCCTTTCTTCTTCAAAATCATTTTCTTTTCACAAAATGTCATGAAATTTTAAAAGAAAAAGATTTTGTTGAAAATATTCATGAAATATTTTGGAGGAATCATCATGAAAATAAGGCTTTATAAAACCGTAAAAATCTGTTCGTGCCGAATAAGTTAAAAAAACATTCTTCTCGTACTTTTGCCGGAAAAGTCAAAAAAGTACCTCGTAACGTAAACAAAAGAAAGATTCCTTACATACCATATATTAAAAGTCAAAAATGGGTAAAAAGGACTTTAAAAATACATGAAAACACTTTTATAAAACATGGAAATGATAGAAATAGCCCCAGTAAATACTTACGAATAAGCAATCTCAGATAAAAATGAGATTTGCAAAATTATCCCTTACCTTAGGTCCGATATGCTTCGTATGGATCTGAACCTCCTGTATAATGATTTAAATAATGTCATTGACTTATTACATAATCATATTCATTGTTATTATGTCATATATGTTTCACTTATGACTTTATATTACCCGTTCTTTTGTAAATTCCATGTTAAAGTAGCGTTTTGGGTAAAATCATTTCATTTATCGTATGTGTTTCGACTTGTCGTTTCTTGATATTATTACTTATATCCTGATTTACATAATTCCATAATGTAAAACATGATTTATATATAATATATATTCATCATATACATATATATATTATAGATCGATAAAAGGAATGAAATACATCGTTCATGGAGACGGTAGGTCGTACGTACTCATGAACGTTGTTTTCGTTTCCTTATTGAATTGAATGAAATTAAGTAGATGACATACATATATATACACATAAATAAAGTATCATTATTATTTCATATATTTAATGATTACTTATTATATATACTTTATAATCATTCATCAATGGTTAACATGGAGAATGAATCTCATCACGTCGTGGAGACGGTAGTCCGTACATACACACGAGTGATGATATCATTCCCATGATTGTGGAATTGCATTGAAGTGTATGTATAAAATTTCAGAATCAATATCAATTTGCAATAATCATATATAGTTATTTATTTACACCATTATACCCATCCAAGTAAGGTGGTGGTCGAAAACAGATTACACCACAACGTAGAGACGGTATTTCGTACGTACGCACGCGTGGTGATTTCATTTTCCGTAGGATGGATAGAAGGTGAAATGGGGTTGTTTCATATTTATAATGACATATCATTATATGAGGGATACTGATGTTATTACTTCATAATGAAACAACTAAATAAGAAGATGTTGAAGAAGAAAGAAAATTGAAATAATCGGTAACGGATATTACCTCTTCTTTGACACGTCTCTTTGAATCCTCCTCTTAGGTTACTAAAATTGGTCTTTGAAGAAGAATAGGACCTATAGGATGTTTTTAGGGAAGTTTATAAGGTAAATGGGCAGGTTTTGGCCGAGATTAAAGGCTCAAATTGGTGTGAGGAAGGGAGTGAGGAGGTGCCCTTTTATAAGGGAGGAGAGGGTCACCTTTGGAAATCTTAAAAATATTAATTTATAATAAATCTAACCCCACTTAAAAACCTCTAAAAATGACTCATATTAAAATATTAGATGATATAGGGTTGTAATATCATCAACTAATAAAATTTATACATGTTAGGAATTTATTTTAAACATTATCAACTTGATTTATCCTTATTTAATCAATTTAATTTTATTTGTGGTAATAAAATTCTAAATTTTAAATTATAACAAATAATTACTTATTTGTTGTGAATTTTCCATAATTGGATACTTTATAACATTTTATACCATATAAATTTAAATTTATAATTTTTAAATATTTTTGTGATTTTTAAACAATTTTATAATATGTTATAATAATAGTGTCAATTTTGACTCTATTCATTTATTTGAATTTAAATAAAATAAATACAGAATATATGTTCGAACTAGAAGCTTTAATAGATTCATAAAAGTTCATATTTATCAAGAAAATTAGTTTATCACAATAAATAGTTCATAAAATATTTATTTTATTATTTTTAAAACCATTTATTTGGTTTATCTCTTAATAAAATAATTACTACATCATTTTTGTATAATTAATTAATATACTTATTTGTTGCATAAAAATTAAAAATAAAATTCTATGATGAATATAAATATATTACCTTTCACAATAATACTTTTAATAGAATTTATAATCTTAAAATCACAATATTTAAATTGTTATATTTATTAAATTATGAAGGTGACAACTTTGGCATCATTTAAAATAAAATAATATAAGTGTCATAATCTCTTTTATAAGGATCAAAATGGTCAAATATTCTACCATTGGATTATTATGGTTTATATTTACATGAAAAATAAGTTTTTTTCAGGGTTTTGGCCCTTTTATGGTTACTATTAGTTTAATAAAAACTATATTCTTGATTTTTCACTAGATAAACAATTTCTGTATCACTATTGTGTCACAATTAATGATAATTATTTAATCCCTAAAAATTATAAATAAATTCATATTATGTAGATAATTTCATTAGATTTATGGAGACTATTCATGTTTGAAGTTTCATGAAGTTTATCACTAAATTAAAATTAATATACTTATAGGATTTAAGAGAGTGACATGTTGTCACTTTCTTTGGTTTTAATAATAATTAAGTTATTTTCATGGAACAAAGTCCATTAAATGATTCTAATCCAACCCTTAGGTGATATGGGTCGACTTTTAGTCATCCAATAGTATTTTTTCAGGTGTTAGGGTAATTTTATAATCTTATATTTACCCTTAATTACCCGATTTACCTTTAAGTATGGTAAATAAAATTTATCGTAGTTACTATTCATAATGCCCAAAAATAAAAATTAGTCTATTAATATAATTTGGACCCACTGATTCCAAATATGGAATCCATTTTTCCAAATTCAATACACAGAAGTTGCATAAATTAAATTAAAATTAATCTTGTTGTCGAAAGAAAACGGGTTTTTGTTTAAAACATTACAAAATATTGAATTGATTTAACCTACGAATTCAAAGTAAAATCAATACTAATGACATAAATTATATTAAATGGTAAAAATATATTATATTTATACTTTAAGAACATTCAATATTATAATTTAACCACATAAATTATTACGATGAAAAAAGTTGTTTTTAATTAAAATATAGCGTGTTTTTACTATTCATTAAAATATAAAAGTTATCAGAATAACATGAAAATTTTATCCAAGGTAAAATTTTATATCCTTATTCCAAATAATAATTTTATTTTGTAAAATTGAACTTATAAACATGTCAAAAACTAGATTTAAAGTGGGTGCGCCATCAAAAGGAGGCAAAACTGCATTTTTTGAAAAATACTTATTTTACCCGAAAAAATTATTTTGTTCACATAAAATGTTTTAGAAAATTTATAAGATGAATAATAATGTTATAAAATTCAAAATTTGGTTAATTATATTCATAACAGCTAGTTCGTGATAATATTATAACCATATATCGTTGTTTAGTGAAACCCAATATTGCGTACAACACACGCTATCGAGGAAGGTTGTGATTGCGTGTAATGAAAGTCAAGTCAAGGTTGCGTGTAGTTCAAGACTCCTTTGTTGTTGCGTATAACAACATCCAACCATATTTCATTTATACATTGAATATATATATATATACTCAATGTTTCATAGAATAACTTCTATCAAATGAACTTGAAATTGTGTGTAACATGATCCAAGAATTGTGTTGCGTATACTGCAAGAAAATATGGTGTTGCGTATAGCACAAGATAATCTTGGTGTAGCATAAAACACATGACATCAAATAAATTAAAATGAATACTTATCATAAAATCTCAGGGTGTTACAGTGATTAACTCCCATTTTAAAATACTAAGTGTAAGATTCCTTCTAAAGAAAACACATGTTACAACCTTAATCATTCATCTAGTTAGGTTCTATTAAAATATGGTAACCATTGATTATCTTGTATCAGGAATGGTGAAATGGCTAACCCTAAGATTTAGATAACCAAATATTATTGTGAGATTTTGGTTACACTTAGCTAGGAAATACTGATAGTTAGGATACCAGGGGAATGGTGTTGAGTATATCCATATAATGGATTATATAAAGAGTTATCATCTCAACCATCCAATATCTAACCTAAATAGCTAAGTGGGGAGAGTAATTCCAAAGTAGACTCGTTTATTAGTGAAATATAGATCTTGGACCACTAATGGATATTAAAATTTTAAGAATGGAAATCATTTTAGGGGAAACACATTTAATAGAAGCCATTATTAAATGTTTATAAAACATGATACTCGTGTGATAAAAGATTTTGATGTAGATGAATAATATCATCATCCTCAAACTTAACTCTAAGATTAATCATTGAAATATAAAATCTTAATGTATTAAACTTTTATGGTGGTAACATAAGAATGGTTCTTAAGTAAAAAAATTCTATGTGTGGAAGGAACCCCCCCCCCCCTGAGTAACCAATCATTGAAGGTATTCAACACTTGGAATTTATATTTTTATGAGAATCATATATAGATTCATCTAAGGTTTCAAAGGAATTAGAATAAAAATGACCTAAGTGACTTTAGTATCCACTCACACACTCAATTTTATTGAGTGTGCTAATGACTTGGTGAGACTGAAGGTTTCATATATGGCTTATTCAAGTTAAATAATTCATTTTATTTCTATAATTGTAAATGTTTCGACAATATGAGTGTATTAAAGAAATTTTTACCCTATTTTTTCAAAGTTTTGAGGATAGATGAACTAGATCATGTGATTTACATATTATAGTACAATAGTGATAGTACAAGTGGGTAAAAGTTCAAATCATAAGAATAAAAGTTAGTTAGAAAGTCTAAAAATGTTTCTTTTATTATCCAGTCAAGTTCATTGAGAACTAAAGTTACCAGGAAAGAGGATTAATATTTACATATGATGGAATTTTCTAAGAATCCTAAAGGGTATTGTGAAGCTTCATGGAATTTTCATTCCATGTATAAGTTTTATAGAAGTTAATTAATTATTTTTTAAGGGCATGTAGTACCAAATGTATACTTTACAAATGTTGTAAATATAAGAGTTTAGAATCAAGGAAAGAATTTATAAATATTTTAGTTTACATTAAAGTGATGAATCAAAGGTTTGAATCATCAATGATTTGAATGTAAAATAATATATCAATATTAGATGGATCTAATTAAATTATATATATCTTTATCTTATTTCTCTTATATTATAAGAGAATTTTTTTACTAAAAAATATTTTTTATGACCAATATGAGATGATGGATTGAATATACATGTTTTATGATTCATCAGATTATATAATTTTTTTTGAGAATAATATAAGGATAAAAAAATTATCTAGGATAAAATTATTTATATAGATTTTTGTTAAATATGATGGATTTGATCCCACCACTATCAGTGGCATATTTTATGGAATTGTCTTCATTCCAAGAAAATTATCTAAATGCATAGATTATCATATTTAATATGATTACAATAGTTTCATTGTTAAATATTATAACTTAAGTAAATAGGTGTTATTTCTTAACACAAATGTGTATGTATATATATTATCAAGATATAATAAAGAGAATTTATTGTCCCTACGGCTAGTGGAATAATTTTTTTGGATTAGAGAAGTTCAAAGACAATAAATAAAGTATTATACAAGTCAAAATTTAAAGTAAAATATCACTTTCAAGGAAAAAATCATGGAAATGGTTCCAAGAATGATAATAATATACTTATAAAGAGTTTTACGTAGACAACATGAGTTATTAACATCACAACATTTAATTTTTGTAGTTGGTTCCCTAGAACCAACTACATTGTAGTTTAAATTACCTGTATATTCATAAACATTAATATTAATAAATTCCTTATCACATAATTATTTTTCTTCTAAATAAATTTAATGTGATAATTTATTACAGTATCTATTACATTGAAAAGTTCATTATAGTTCCCCGTTATAATGATAACCTTGATATTCTATTATGTTATTCTTAAATAATATTTCATATGTTCATATGACATCATATGATAGGGAATAGATGATGTAGACTATCAGGTGTGAGTAATTATAAGTGGATGAGACTTCTTCTCATGAATTTAACACTTGGTAATCTCCAAGATGAGAGATTATGAGGAAAAACCTGTCTGTAGGAAATCTATATGTATGCATGTCATTAGATACTCCTATTACTGAGTGTGTGTAATGATCCTTAGACTTTAAAATTATTATTAATACTTATCCTAACTCTCATTCTTGATATACTAACCAAAACCATGATGCATCATGTTCATAGAAAATATAGTACGTTGGGTGTATCACAAATTGTATGTTATTAATGAATAAGAAGAGGAAGGATTTTTACCTTGCATCTTTATGGAATTTTATGTCTTGGCCCTTTAATTAGAATGAAATTGTCAAAATAAATTCCATGACCATGGTGTATTGATGAGTTCATTTCATATAGTTAAAGAATGATATGACAAGAATATAGTTTTATGACATGATTATGCAACTTGTTTGATGAGATATTGAGACAAAGGGATTATACTATATAGTGAACATTCATATAAGATTATTGATTTTTTGACATTAACTTATTTCTCTTGGGTGACTTTATGTGTTGTTAGTCACTGATGTTGAACTTTATCCAAACTTGAATAATTCTACTAAGGAAGGATCCTATAGTGTCACACACATAGTGTTTCTATTGATCTCAATTAAATTCTATCTAAATTTATTCATTGGAATAAATATTATTCTACAGTCTAAGGAATAATATTTATTCATTATTTATTGATCACAAATATCCAGTCACCATATTTATGTGTGAGTTGAATACTAAATAAATAAATATTTATTCTCAAAACTATCGATTAATATATATTTATTTATATATTTATTTATTAATAATATAATAAATAATATTTATTCTTAGATAAATATTTATTAAGTTGCATAAATATTGAATAAATATTTATTCTAAAGACATTGAATATTATAAATATTTATTTATTTATCAAATAAATAATATTTACTATTCAAGGTTTGGTATATATCAAGGAGGAAACATAGATTGAGTTATTGATTCTAGTGGGAATGATATATTAAATATCATTTAAAATAAATATTAATTTATTTATTTAAATAAATAATATTTATTTTTTCTATGATTTTAATGCATGTAAATTAAATCATAACATTATTATTTTTATTTAGACATGTGGTTCACTATAAATTATGAGAATAATTAATGTCTTATGTGAAATTATTTATTCTCTAACATAGCTCTATAAATACCCAGTTATATCATTTCCTAGGGTTAGATACTATTGTGCACAACATGCCCCTCTGGAGATTCTATCAACACTAAATAGAAAATTCTTTAGAATTTTCTCAAGAACTAAGAGAAATCTTCCACCATCCTCCTCCTCTCAAGATCAAGAGATGAATAATCAATCCTTCCATATTCAATGGATTGTTTGGTGATCAAATAAAGTAACATAAGACAATTTGTACCACTATGATAGCACCCCGCATACTATCAGTGATGCTTTGAGAACATAAGAGCACATACATATCAATTATAGATGGATTTTACATTGGATCCATTGATTAAATAATAGTACCATCAATCATATTATCTAATGATAAAAAAATTCTTCAAAGAAAGTATTATTAAGACTGAGGTAATTATTTTAATTAAATTAATTATAAAATTCACATGAAAATATCATATCATCTTGGTTTCATTATTCTTTTTCAATATTCATTAGATTTAATTCATTTATTATGAAATATATCTTTATGTACATTGAATATTATTCATTGAAATTGAAAAAAGATGTGTTTTTTCAACCCAAATAGGTGCTTCTACTGCATCTAGAACCACCAATTGGTATCAAAGTGGTCATGTTCAAATTTACAACTATTTAATTTCTTTATTATTATACACATTTACCATTATTTTTTCATTTTGGAAAATCAATTATTTAATATTAAAGTTGAGATGTATTCTTTGTTCTCATTTTTATAACTAAGAACAAATGATGAATGCATGAATATTCCTTCTGAAGGTGGAACATGGTTTACATGTATACATGTCATGTAACCCCATGCGATGTAGTGTTTGTGTGGTCAATATATGTGAAAGAGGAAATTAATTAATACACACATAGTGTGTAATTAATTAATACAAACATGTTGTGTAGTTAATATACATGTGGCCTTATTTTGGTTTACATGGATCATACCACATCTTAGCTACACACTATGTAAATTGATTTACACAGAAAGAAAATGAATTATTCCATTAAACCTCATTAATATGTTTCCATGTTTCACTAATTGATAGTATACATCATATGATAGGTTTTTATGAATTTTAAATGCTTAATTTATTTTTGTGTTAAATTTGGAGCTACACACCTTGTATGGTTATCATTACATACTCTACATGCATTAAAATCAGTACACACTTCATAAATTAATACATGCCAATGTCTCATTTATTGATAGTAAACAACATGTAATTACATGAAATGTCATGTATTCTACATGGAATGTGAATTCACAATACATGATGATAACCATGTCAGGTAGTTTGGATAGGTACACACTATATTGACTCCATGTACACGCCATGTGCATAATTAATTTTAAATAAAATTAATTAATTTAATTTGTTTAAAATTATAGTGGATGATAATATTTATGACTATCTGAATGATTATAAAGATAAATTAATAGATTAATTTTTAAAGATAATTAATTAATTATAGAATTATTTTTCATAATTAATAATGATTAAAAAGAATTCTAGATTATTAAATTTGTATTTTTTGCATGTGTGAATGATTAGAAGCATTACTGGCCTATGTTTGGATTAGATTTATTATAATTTATTTATTTCTTTGGTTTTTTAAATAATTATTATTAAATTAAAATGATGTTCAATGTGTCATCCCCTACTTTTATTATATAGGGATTTATGTTTTCGTGGTTTCTTTTATGTAAGCACCCTTAATTATTCCATTGGTTCCCCTCACCTGCATGTGAGTAGAAAATATATAAAGATGGAGGTCCTAGGTGGTTTTAGGTGGTTAAATATAGAGTTGATGTAAAATCAACCCAACTAATACATAAGAAAGAGGTGGAATTCTACAACTCAATCTAAGACTAGATCATAGAGTTTTTTTTACCTAAAGTCAATGATTTTTTTATTATCCACTCAATAAAAAAACTAGTAGATAAATATCTTGATCATTCTACTAATTTATTCTATATTTTACATGTTTATTTATTTTATTTTATTTTATAGATGCTCTGTCACAATAACATAAATAAATGAATTTAATAATAAATTATGCTCAAATGGAATAAATAATAAGAGTATTATGCATAAAGATTTTATTGACACATGGTTAATCATTTATGTAAAATACACTTAACACTAATAATACATGTAAAAGGATAAAATAAGAAAATTTATTCATAGTAAAAAAATATCTAAATCAAATATTAAGTCATAATATACCCTCCTTCACTTAATTAAGGATGTAATAGTTGAAATAAGTGTTGGTATGACCCTCTTTAGGAGAATTAATTTTATAAAGGAGTTATTAGGAAGGTTTTGGGTTGACTTAACCAAGTTGAAATCAATATAAGTATCCCTCACTATACTTGATGTATCTTGGAGGTAATTATTGAGGAAATACAGGTGTGGATCTCAGTATTGGGGAGTCTACTCAATGAATCTAGAAGATGAAATCCAACTATTGGAAATACCACCTACTAAATACCATTGATTAATTAACCAAGCCCGTGTTTGGGTTATGTGGAGGAAAATATGGATCCAATCCATTATAACACCCACCCGATATGAAATTCCAAGTTCAATGAAGTGGGTTATTGAGACTTAATAAAATAGAGTGAGACTTAATAAGATAATTTAATTATTTCATCTCACAAATATGGAAATCAAGTAAATTACTAATAATATTATTTTATATTATTCTAGTAAATATAAAAGTTCATCAACCATGTTATCCCTACAATCAATACTCTATAAATATAATCACCTTACTACCAATAACTTCCGAAATTGGTAAAATCACTTGCACATTTTATTATGCTTTGAATGAAAGTTTTACATTCTAGAATCCCAAATTCTATAACCACCTACTAAGGAGGTAAGTGATGAACAATTTGATGTCTATGAAAAGAACTTGAATGATACACAAGATGTTTAACATTTTATGCTTTCATTTATATATATTAATAACTCATGAAATCTCATGAGAATCATGGATTCTTATATCATGATCAAGAATCTCCATGATATTTATCATGAGAGATTTGGACATGAGCACTTTGAGATCTCTAAGTCACCCTTTATGAGTAAACTTGGAGAAGGTACACTATATGGGCCTCATGTAGTCAAAATGATAGGCTACATTTAACATCTAGGCATTTTAGGGTTTAAACTACCTGATGAATTTCTCATTTATTTTATCCTTTAACCACTCTATCAGAGCTTCCCTATCTTTGTTCTAAAATTTAAAATGAAAAATATTGAGAAGTATCTCCCAGATATCCTCACTCTACTTCTCCAAGTTGACAAGGACATAAATCATTGAAATCCTTAAATAATTATGGTGGAAAAGAGGAAGGGAAAATAAAAAATGCCTAAGATTAACTCTAAGTCTAAGTATTCTCATAAATGTCTAACCAATAAAAGGAGGATCATGAGGAAATTAAAGGAACAAGATGCTAATTTCTTCCCATGTGGTAAGAAAGAATATTGGATGATGAATTGCAATGAATCTAAGTAGAATATGCTACTTCAGGCATATTAACTAAAATAAATCTTTTATATTTTTTCTTGTATATTTAATAAAACATGTTTACATATGTGTATTCAAACATAGTAATCAAGAAAGTATGAAAATATTACTAAAAGTTTGGTGAATTCTTAAAGAAGCCAAATTTGGACAATTCCTAGATCTATATAAATAAGTGAACAACTCCATAATTTTCTGATTGATTCAATTTGAACTATTGTTTTGTATTATTACCAAAACATTTATCTCAGTGACCATTTTGGACACAATGAGACATTATTTAATTTTCAAATTAATGATGTTATGTTTTTCCATGCCAATCTAATAGTTTTTCAATTCATGAATCATATATATTTTAAATATTTAATCAATGAATCATATAAATATAAGACAAAGAATGCCTCATTATGGTTAGATAATTATTTTTTAATTAAAATTGATAGTAGTGGACATTTTTATATCCATAAAATTGGTCTAGTCTCTTTTGAGATATAAATATAGGTATACTAACGAACTTACTTATCATGTTTTTGAAAAGGAAACCTTAATAAATAAATGTATTCCAAAAATGTACTAGATTTAGTTCGGTAAAACTATGTGAACTATTATAAAGTCATGGATAGGAAGAAAGTTCATATACATCTTGTGGTTCCTTTAAGAGATTTTAGGAATGCTCAGTGAAGAAATGAAAGCACTTGGTAACTGATATAGGTTTCTTCGGGTTATATTGTTAGAGTTTATCATAACTAAGTATTCATAGATAATTAATATGTGGAGTGAAGGTAATCCCAAACCCACATTACCTTATACATCAAAGTTTTTATTGTATTAAAAGGGGATCAATGAAATGTATTATATGTATTAATAAACTACTATAATTTCTTATGAGATATGTTTTCCAAACGATAATAAAATATATAATCATTTGACAACTTTATTAACCAATGAATATCATATTAAATAAAATCCATTAGTTACTTCTTCTAGTGTTTAATGGGAATAATTTCTTAAAATGTGGATTTAGATACAAATAAACATCAATAAAACACTAATACCATCTATGTTAATTATCCTATAACCATTGTGGATATTAATAACCTTAATTAGTCTAAAATGAATCTATTTATATAATAGCAGATAAAATATCTTTTGATATAGTGGTATTTGGCTATAATTCAATTCTAGGATCCAAATGTATATGAATCGGTGTAGGAATAAAGGTTTTACTAAGCTTACTGAGAGGAGTTGTTTTAAGAGACATGTACTATATAGGAAGTTAAAACCAAAAGTGGTTTCATATTCATCAATTCCAGTGAAATATTATTACTACAATTATTTAGTAAATAGAAATATGAAAAGTGTGAATAAATTTTTTAATGGTATCTATATAAAAAAAATTCATTGGCACTATATTTTGGATGTTTATACACTTGATACTTCTGGTGGGAATTCAAAAAAAACTATATATGGATGATATAATTCATTACCAATAAATCAAAATTGATTATTTAATGTTTAAATTGTGTCTAAGATGTAGTATATGAAAAAAACTTTACTTCATTCATTATAATAAAATACATTTTAATTATACTTTTCATAGAAAAATTTTGTGATAATTTTATTAAGTGGTTGGATATGAAATCTGATTTCCTTAATAGATACCCTATGGAATATTACTTTAATAAATAACCAAAAGGGTTGGTGACACAAATGAATTACAAAAATATATGAAAATTGTGGGCATCCATTTTTTGGATAGAATCAACCATAGTGATCATAAAACAATCATTTTGAATGAATAACTTCCATGTGTCTACAAGAGGTTAGTCAAAGTGCTAATTTTTTATAGATAGATATGTTAATAACATATAGAAAACAAATAATTAGTCTTACTAGCTTACTAAGACTAAAGAATTAATTTCTCCAATTATAACATAAAATAGAATCATAGTTCTAGGGAATGAGATCCATAAAGGTAGATCTATGGGGTTTCTTACTCTAGTTGTGGAATATACCTTGGAAAGATCAAACAATTCAAGACTAGATTTTTTTCCATGTTGCGTGGTATAAAATCTCTCCATGAAAATATATGTGGGAACCATAGGATATTATGAATAAAGTTTCACAATCTTAAGTGCTTTGAATTTATCTAATGTGACATGTTACGTACTGATGTTTTCTATTCATGTTTCATAGTGTGGAAATATCAAACAAAACCGATTGAACTACAAAAAATTTTAGTTAAGATATTTTTTTTATGATTGGGGGAGGAAGTGGATACATGAGGATATTATTACTTGAGAAATTTTCTCAAGTTAGTGAGCTCACTGTTAGATGTTGTTATGAACAACACACCCCTCTAAATATTCTCTCAACCCTAAAGAGAATATTCTCTAGAACCCTCTCCAGAACAAATATTAATCTTCCACCCTCCTCATCTTATCAAGATATATGTAGGGTCCTGAAAATTCCACTAATGAGAAGAAATACCCCTGAAATCACTTTGTAGAAGGAATCAAGTGCTTATATAAGTTTATCAAGGTGAAGGGACTCAAATTGAGTTAAATTTATTTGAAGTAACTTAAAGGAATTCAAGTTTTCAAATGGACCACATACCATCACTAGTAAAGGTATGTGAAGAAGATGGATCGTAAACAGCCAGGTATATGGGATGGTCTGCAAACCACTAGCCCGCGAAATGATGGCCATCGAGTAGCGAAAATCACGAACCACATCAACCGAAGGAGTTCTGCATGGAAGATCATCCGTGTACCATACTAAGAACCCCTCTATTCACGGATTAAGTAGACGGGAAGGGTTCTTCAAACCATTATCGTGAACCAAAGTCTCCACAAACCCTGGTTTACTGAGTCTTCCGCGAGTTATAAAGTTGCTTCAATGGGCCTCTGAAAATGGTGTCACATGCCCAGAAGATATGATTTCTCTGATTCGCTATAAAAGGAGCACAGTAGAAAAAAAAGGAAAGGAGACAGATAGAGGGAAGGATGGGTGACAAAAGATTGAGGAAAACTGAGAGGTTGCACTCCAGCTTCCATTTTGTTTCATCAGCAAAGCACGAACTGCGAACCACCTCCTCCATGGGTACAGTGACTATGAACCATAAAAATGGGGGAATTGAATAATAATAATAGAACCGCGAACCCAACTGGTAAAACATGAACCAAAGACTTCTCGCGGATGAATTTATCACGAATGATAATTCCCCTGACCCTCCTTCAATATGGTGATCCACATAGCTTACCACTATGTGGACTAAACCTAGCACCACGTACCCAATCAGTACGCAATATATAACCCAAAGAAGCATGATAATCCACATACCAATTTGGTACACAGTTGGAAATACCCATGCCCGCATACCACACCAGTACGTGGATGTCCCTCTTTTTCACATACCACTATGGTATGTGGAGCCTTCCCCATCCCACATGAGAAACCAGTATGCATAATTTGGTGTTTTTGGGTATTGTTCCTTATGGTTCCAACCTCACCCCTCTATTACCATCCAGTCCTCCATAATCCCCCTGCTAACCAGTCCTTCGGACCTGGGCTAAAGCCTCCTCCAAAGCCACCGGACCTGTATGATCAGACCATTGGGTATATCAGTGTGCCCTATTGAGTCTATATACCCACAGTAAGTGGAGTCACGAAGGCCCTACCAACAAAGGTGTGGGCTTCAGGAATGCCTGTAAGGCTAAATTCTGACGGTAACCTGGAGTCCAACCTTGGGATACTGACATGAACCTCCCTGTTCTCAGGATTAGGGGTGATCACTTGCTTTTCCATTCAATGAGTAATAATGATTATTCAAAGGGGTTATGTTTGCTCCCCCATTTGATGAAGAAGAAACTCCTCCCCCTCCCAGAACATGCTCTAGAGACCTCATAATGAGGTAATTCCCCAATCTTATGAGGCAAGGCCGTCTGACCTTTAGTGCCATTTCACATGGAAAGGTTCATCGCTCTGCACCCTTGCCTATGGTCGCCCTGACCTCTTCAACTGTGGGATCTCCATTCCCCACCAATAGGAGAGGAGGCATGTGCATTATAGAATCTTTCACATTGTTTCTCACACCGAGCATGACTCACATGGGCTTAGAGGTTTGTGAGGATTATAACACCATCACATATTCCAAACTACGAGACCTCTGATTCCTTACCAAATCAGGATATATAGGATGCCTTCCAGAAGGCTCGAGCTCAGAAGGGTGCCCATTCAAAAAGGATTTACCCAATTATTCCCCCTTAAATGGGTAGCTTCCATGCATAAGCCCCACACATTCCGAACTATGTGGGTTATGATTCATCTCCCGAGGATACATAGGAAGCCCTCCTTGTGGGCCCAATACAAACATCAAGTTACCATTCATCTCCCCTAGATGATGATAAACTCCAGAGTGCCTTATAATATGGCTAAGTTATCATCACCTTCGTAGCATCAAATGTATGCATGATTACAATGATTTTGAAAACCATGGGTAGCTTGTGGACACTCTCTTTGGGAATGAACCAAGTATTCATGAACATATGAACTCGACTTAAATATATAAGAGAGTCCCGAAACAGGAAACAATCCTCCCCTGGAAGGGTGCGGTGAGCCCAACCTTCCATCCTCTCGACCAATGGAGTCCTCAAGTTTCGTTGGCCAAATCGTCAGCTGATGAGCGCCTGTCTTTGGAAAGCAAGTCCATGAATCCTGGATACCAGGGCTATTGGGAGTTATTGAATCCACAAATAAACCTGTTGGAGACCATCCAAGGAATTTATATCTGAGGACTGCTTGCATTAGTACTTGACCCCCACACAATCACCTGATGGGACCAATAGTTCCCCAAAGTGTTAATTCAACCTTCTTTAAAGGATAATTATGTTGAACAATTCAAAACAAAGTAATGGTAAATTCAATAAGAGCCCATCTATGTGGAAAATGGGATAGGTGATGATCCTCATCGTTCCATCTCCACACCGCCCGTAAACACGCCACCTCGGAGGCAGAATAAAAATGGTGAACCTGACATGAATCATTAACTAAGGTGGTGATTCTATCTAAATGATAAAAGACAAAATAAAACTGCATGTCAGACCATTTTGTTCACCCCGAGATGCGCTAAACGTGCCACCTTGGACGCGAAACAAAAATAGTGAACCTGACATGAATCCTTAACTAAGGTGGCGGTCTCACCCCACTTAGGCCCCTTCGCCCCATATTAACAGAAAAGGGGAAGGGGGGCCAATATGAATTGCCAAATAGGAATGTGTTTAAAGGAATTATACTTTGATGATGTTTACTAGTCTTTATGTCATACATATATTTTAGGTTCCCATAGAGTGACCTTAGATCCAAATGGCATCCCCACGATCCATGAAGGCGCACGTATCAGTGATCCCATAGGCAGCTAGGGCCTCAATGAAGAGCAGGACCCCTTCACCTACCCAGCGTCTTCAACATCGGGTTTCCAATACGCTAATCAAATAGTATCACCTAAATGGTACTCTCCACACACTGGATGTTTCAAGACAAGCCCTCCAGTCTACGAAGGTCCGCCAGCTGCCTCTTCAGCTGCTTCTGGTACCTCAGTACATGGAGGCCCCAGTGATCGTCTCAAACCGTTTCGGGAGCCTATCCCCATAACGTGACAATGACTACCTCCCTTACCTTAGAGATGCAGATGAAATCAATCCTGACGACCTCATCCTAACTACATAGGGACCCTACTCATGGGCCCACACTAGAGAGTATTGTCGCTGACACCAGATGACTAGACCTTCTTCTACCTAGTAGGATCTTATTCCAAGGGAACCCACCAAAGTCTAGAAGACCCAGGCCCCTCGGATTTCCCACCAATGGTAGTGAATATATAACCAAGGACACACTATCACCCTGGTTCCTGAAGAGAAGCTCCGCCGTACTAATGCGACGAAGTTCAACAGGCAGACACACAACTCTGCCCACTCCACTCAAGCCCACCACATAAATATGGTGGCACAATACGAGCACATGCATGTTTCTTCTAGTGCCCGTCGGTCCCATCGTGCAGAAAGAGTGGAAAAATAAAAGCAGACACAATTATCTACCAACACACAACCAACCCGCCATCTGAATAGGGTAGCACTTAGCTATACACAGGCACAAACACCTCCTGATGCACTTCAAGTCTGCCATCAAAATAGGGCAGCAACATGCTATATGCAGGCACAAATACCTACTGATTTATATCAATCCCATCATCTAAATGGGGCAGAAAGAAAATATGAGCAGAGTCAAATTACTGAGGATGTATAAAAAGTTTGTGAGACAAATACAGCGGTAAGATAGAAGATAAAAATACCCGTCTATGAATATGAAGACCACCAGTCAAATACAGTGGCAACCAGATAATACAACCGGTGACAAAATTGTTCCTATATCTCGACACATGAGAACTGCCATTATCTACTAAAAACTCATAGGGGACCGGAGCAGGCACAAACTCCTGCTCCGATATCAGAATGGGCCTTCATACACATTCCAACAAAAGATGTATCTCAGTACATCCTGGCCATGATGGAAGATCAGACGTTGATCCCAGACCATATCTTCCAAGCATGCCATTATATCATTGCAATGGAGGCAAAGGCAATAAATCAGGACCACAACCTGATTTACTCGAACGGAATGACTCACTCACAAAATGAGTTAGTCACTCCAGAGTAGTTATGAATCCCTGATTCAGTCCAGGAGAGTCGACAGAAATATCCCGTGACATATGGACAACCAGATCGGAAACAAATACCTGTTCCAACTGGGGGATGCCAGTCCAATGTGGTGGCTGCTCCAGGGCAGGCATATATCCTTTTCAAAAACCCAAAATTCTCTTTGGCGTATCTCGACGACATCACAGGAACCAACGAGACAGGAACCCGTATATGAAGACCATTACCAACAGCAGATGGCCCCGATTACCCATAAGAGAGCACCCAAAAATGAAAAGTACCAAAGACAACCGAAAAATTAAGAGCACATCCATGATCCTACTTTGCTAAAATCTGGGGTTCTTGATGCCATCAGACAAATATCAATAAAGGCTCAAGACCCTGTCATTCCATTATCGAATTATGAAAGTGGCAGTAGCAGTTGCGAAGGTCCTCCCCACAATGTCGCTACCAACAACTCTGAAGGTCCTCCACAAAGCACCTATGGGGGCTTACTATATGGGTCAAGAATGATCGCTCATGAGATCATGTCTCCCGATGTACGTCAGAGTAACCCTCTCCTTGACCTGAAGATCAGATAGAAATAATTTCCTCCCCTTGTTTTCATCCGCCCAGATAGTTCTCTCCAGGGTATACACTATAGACATGATTCTCCCTATAGTCGGACATCAAGTCATGATGGTAGTCCTCGCCATGATGATGGTCACTATGAAGGCCCTCTACACAATGAAAGTTACTGTGAAGGTCCTCCCAATAGTGACGCCAAGAAATGAGAAGGTCCTCCCCTCATTGTCGTATATCCCGAAGGCCCTCCCCAAGATGTACATTGTGGAAATTCTCCCTGCAGCCAGATATTAAGTCATGATGGTAGTCCTCGCCATGATGATAATCATTTCAAAGGCCCTCCCTTCTATGATAGATGTTGTAAATTTCCTCCCCATAGTGACGTCAAGCAGCAAGAAGGTCCTCCCCTTTCTACAGCCCGCCCTGAAGGTCCTCCCTGGGGTATATGCTGTCAGGAAAATTCCCATGGTTGGGAACCAAGTTTCTATGGTAGTCCTTGCCATCACATCACCACTTGTGAAGGTCCTCCTCACAACCCAAATTTATACTGGAAAGAAGTTACTCCCCTCACCGGAACAAATATGAGAAATCCCTCCTATGTGGAGGCACTCAGAAAGGATCCAGACACAATAGGCACTTCATCTATAACTAGTGATATTCTTCCCCAACCAGAGGATGCCTCAAGGAAATTCTCATCTTATGATCAACCCTCATAGCATCCGAAAACTGATAAGGCTCTTATCAACCCTATTTCTTGGAATGAAATCATCAAGAAGAAATCGAGCTGGGAATATCAAGTAGAGGAGCCTCTAGAACAACAAAAACATGATATGTTGCTTGTGAGAAGACAACTAGCTAGGGATAATATACCAGTGATGTATTGGCCTACAAGCACTTCTCACTTCGACATGCTAGGGAAATTGTCTAGGGAATTCATGCATTCTATTCGCCTTAATATATGGACAACTCTATGAAATCTGAAATAAAAATTCCTACCCTAAAAAGGGTACACATACCATGTTAGCACAATAGGGGAGCTTCACCATCTAATCAACTTGGAAGCCCTCTCATCCTCAAGGAAACCACAATCCTAAAGGAAAAAAGAACAACCTTGAAATGGATTGCCTCCATGCACTTCATAAATTGTGTTGCCTCATTAGCAACACCCCAACCAGAGTTCACATTTGGGGGTGGGGAGAACATGGAGCTTTACACTTCACCCCACATCCCATCCAGCAGGCCCTAATAGAAATGACATCCTGCAAGGTCATCACCAAGAAGCGACAATCAAACAAAACCTTTACTCAGTAAAGATGGGATACTCAACAAAAATCGGCCCACAGTAAGTCTCAAAAGCATCAGGTCCAACGAGATCAAGCCATCGAAAAACTTCTGAGTCAGGTGACCAGAAAAATTTGACAGGCTTCCTGCCTAAGGGAATCCAACCATTAAGTAGTGCTCATGTCTTTAAAAGACCATAGACCCCATGCAGTCCCAATACCACACTCGGTTTACACCCATGTGAGAATACGTGAAATTGAAAGGGTGAAAATAGTGGCGGCTACCACCACGATACAGGAACAACCCCAGTCCATAGGGCTGGGGAAATTTTTAAATCAAAATTCCCTCATAAGACCAACAAATCTGGTCCATAGTGCATCGACCAGAGATCATGAACCACCCCATCCCATATGGCTCAGGGCATTTTTACCTCAAATCCCAACATGACAAACGTCTGTCTTTCGCCGTCTAGGAAGAACGATGGAAAGAGGAGTTACCCATTCCACCCCCTCTCGTGGTCCGCACCCTCCGAGACAAAGGCATGTTATGAGGTCAAAACAGGGATCCCTTCAGGTCAATATTCTTCCAGAATCCCGAAGAATACCACATAATGGAAGGAGAAAGTAAACTAAAGGGTGAAAGAAGCCTTCCTACCATTCGGCACCGGGTACACCACCCCCAATGCGGTATCCCTTATTGAACAGGGTGAGCATCAACCCCACAGATCTCATAGTAAATAATGTATGGGGAGAAGATGCAAAAAAATATGGTTCCCTCCTAGAGGCATTCCACACTGAGACTGATGGTGTGCATACCCGGAACCAGAGGGTGGTTCTAAATCTCGGTGCCCCCTCAGTCAATCTGACATTACCTCCCCTGCAAAACTCCAAAAAAGAGAAAAATAAATCCAAGGTCATTTATAACCTGGCTACTCCTCTCCATGAGAGTGCATCCCTCACCATTGAAAAATGGTTCACTAAGAAAGAGAAAGAAATGAAATATCTCAAACAAATTAATGTCGAACTACATCAAGGAAGTTATCTCGTCAGATGTGTTCCCTATGTGGAATGTCAACATGTGTTCCTAGAAGAGGTTCCTATACCACAAGAACTCATTCTAGTTGCATCAGAATGCCCAATCTTAGCCCCTGCCACACTAGCTCAAGCTCAAGCCCGACAGGATACGCATTAAGGGCTCTTAAACACTATCGAGTAGCTGACAACCTGACTAGAAGCCATGGAGGGGAAGTGCACTCTGAAACAACCAGAATACAAACCCTACCCCAAGTGGGTGAGCAATATTATGCCACCACCAAACTTCGGGAACCCCGTATTCCCAGTATTCAATGGATCAGGGGACCCAGAACAGCATCTGATGAACTATGCCTGATACTGTGACCCAATAATGGGCACTCCAGAGCAGCAAGAAGATGTAAAACTCAAGTGTTTCATATGAACCCTACTGGGCTCATCTTTTGTATGGTATATTAGCCTGAAAACTAATTCAATCACAGGATGGGAGGACCTCTGGTGATATTTTCTCTTCCAGTTCAGTTAGATGATGCCCAAGACGATGGTCAATGATATCATGAACTGCAAGCAGTGAGAGAACAAGTGGGTCTCATACTTCATTTCCTAATAGAAAGACCTAACATATTCCCTAAACCATCCACTCCCCCAGGATGAGATTCTCTTCATGTGTATCGATAACCTTCGGGTTGAATTGTGAATTCCGCTCATTCCAATGAAGTACACCAATGGGTTTAGAGACTTCTTTTCCATTGCCCAAAGGATAGAATAATCATTGAAAAGGATCAAACTTAAGTCTCGAGTAGCCCCACCGTCCCCTGGGAAAATAATGGGAATATATTAAGTGGATTTTTTCATGATTAAGCCACCCCCAACACTAGCCCCGGTTGCAAGGCCCCCACAGAACCGTGCAGGACCCCCTGGACACCAACAGCCACCCCTACCTTAGCAAGATGAGCGACATGGTGCTAAAAGAAATCAGTTCAAAGAACGAAGAAATAAATTTTATTCATTTTGAGACAACTAGGTCCACGACTACGTCATAGCCGCCATGAATTGAAATATGCTATGGCTTCCAAATCCAAAGAGATCCGATGAAGTGAGTCTCGATGACCATCAAAATTATTATCTGTATCACCAAATACTAGGACACACCATCCAAGAATGATTTGTTTTCAAGGATCTTCTGAAAAAGATGGTGGATTCTAGGCAAGTCAAGTTGGGTATGCCGCTAGCACAAGTGGTGTATGATTCCACCTCTGAATCAAGAGAGGAAGAAGAGTGGAAAAAATTCATCGACAAGAAGGAGAAAATTTTTGATAACTGGATGACCTGGAAGACCATCAACCAAGTCCAAGACATCCTCCAGGAACATTTGAAACAACCTACTGTGCCCCCCCTAGAAGCTCTTAATACATCACAACCATCCTCCTTAGCCCCGCGGTCCTCTAAAGGCTAGAAGGGAAGAATGCAAGAGCAAGAAGATGAGATGGTACCAAAGCCCAAGTCAGTATTGACACTTTCATACTTCATTCCAATTGAATTGTTTTAATAGGAACTTCCCTGCCAAACGGTACAACGGGAACCGCCCCACCAAATGGTATAACGGGCACCGCCCCGCCAAACTGTACAATAGGCACCGCCCTGCCAAATGGTACTGTGAGAAGGAGGTAGCTAGATAGGAAATGTATCAGATCAAGAACTGATCTTCATCTCCATTATTGTCATTCACTTTATAGACCCATTCTCTAATAAAGATTATAGCCACAAACCCGGTTCCCTATGCCCAATTAGATAGTCGGAGGAGAAGGCCGTAGAGGCCAAAGGTTTCCCCGAAGGCATGATCGTGGCAGGAGTCAAATTCCTAGCCACACTACAAGTCAAACCTTTAACATTGTGGAAACTCACAGAAGGACCCTCTAGAAGACGCAACAAGAATTGAAATGCTCCTTCACCCCCGTTAGATGAAAACCAAGCCCAGTTATCTTGAAGTATCAATCAAGTGAAGAATAAGTATCGAACTACCCAAGGTATACAGGCAGACTAGTCCAACCAAATGTGGAAAGGACTGTAGCACTTCCAGCTTCTGCTATAGAGGCCGAACCATCTACTTCCAAATCCCAAGCCCCTAAAGTGTCTACTAAAGAGAAACCCCGAGCCGGGAAGCGCCAACCTTTAGAGAAAAAATATGAAATTTTAAAGTAGATGGCTTCATTAATAGAAAATATTTCAATCCTAGATACATTGAGTTTGTCCACAGATCTTAGGGAGGCACTCATCGAAGCCTTGCTAAGTCCCCAAGAGTTAGAGTCTGAAGCAACAGTGGATGAAGTCTACCGAATAGAGACCGGTCTCGAAGAATGTCACACCATCATCTCCTTCATAGACAGGGATGAAGATGCTATCATGAAAGTGCACATCAAACCCTTATATGTGTCCGGAAATATAAATGGAATTGATGTTTGAAGGATCTTTATCAACAAT
This sequence comes from Viscum album, assembly GCA_963277665.1. NCBI lineage: Eukaryota > Viridiplantae > Streptophyta > Magnoliopsida > Santalales > Viscaceae > Viscum > Viscum album. The sequence continues at coordinate 402,718,302 of OY728129.1, read as the reverse complement.
GCCTCTGGAGTTAACCTCCTCCTATTGAGAACGCCTCGTCGACTTGGATATGATGAAGAAAACTTGACACCCTGCACTACAACTCTATTGGGATACAACAAAAGCGATCAGAATCCATTGGGAATAATCAAGATTAAAAATTAGCTCAGATATCTCACATCAGATTCCGAGTTCATAGTGGTCAGGCAGAGTATGGCCTTCAATGTTCTATTAGGGAGACCTTGGCTGCATCAGTATGCTACAATTCTATCCTCATACCATCAGTGAATTAAATATTGCACTAATGGAAAAAATTGGATGTTGCACACCGATAAATCCCCGTTTGAGTTCTGTGAGTCACATTACATTGATGTAGGGTTCTATGATTCAGAATCAAAACACATTTAGGCCAATGATGTTGATTGGATCAATGCCCTGAATGGATTAGACATGGATTCCACCGACCCCTTCCAGCAGCTTGGGGAGGAGTATGTACTACCCATAAACCAATTTTAATGCGTAGTTACAAGCCCGGATACAGAATCAGTTGTTTTCATGGTCTATGATACAACCACTAAGTCCAAAGACGCAGAAGAATAGGCTGACTCCCATGTTGTCAAGAAAATCCCTTTTAAAGATACTCCCGACCCATCCTTGGGGCATTAAACTTCCCTTTCCTCACACACTAAGTCAAAAGAAGATTTCTTTCCCAATATTAGAGAAGTTACCTCAAAAATAATTTCTCCATCATAAGGGGAAGATGATCAAGATGAAGAAGAATAAGAGGAAGAATGCCTCAAATATTCCCCTCCTACATTTGAATAAGGTGTTTCCACCACCATCGATGAACTTAAGGAGATAAATCTGGGCACTAAAAATGACCCACGACCCACTTTAATCAGTGTGACCATTCCTATTTAGGAACTGGAGGATTATGCCTCCTTCCTAAAGAATAAGCGAGATGTGTTTTCCTAGAATTACATAGAGATTCCAGGTCTCAATCCTGAAGTCACCACCCATTATCTGGGATTACCAGAAGATCATTAGGGCTATAAACAGGCAGCTAGAAGGACTCGCCCAACACATTCTGCCAAAATAGAGGCTGAAGTTGACAAACTGATCAAAGACAACTTCATACGGGAGGTCCAATATTTGATCTGTCTAGACAACATAGTCCCTATCAAAAATAATATTGGATAGATTAGAATCTTCATTGACTTTATAGACCTTAATCGGCATTTCCCAAAAGATGAATTCCCAGTCCTGATCACAAAATTGTTGATCGATGCAATAGCAGGATACAAATCCCTCTTCTTCAAGGATGGCTATTCTGGATACAATCCAATCTGGATGGCCTAAGGAGATGAAAAATATACCTCTTTTAGGGCCCCTCAAGGGGTGTTATATTATAAAGTGATTCCCTTAAGTCTAAATAATGTCAGTGCCACATATCAGCGTGTCATGCATCGCATCTTCAAGCACATTTTGGGAAAATTCATTGAGAGTTATTTTGATGACCTGGTGGTTAAGTCACGATAGCATTTGAACCACCTGACAAACCTTGAAACTATCTTCAACAAATTGAGACATCACAGTTTAAAGATGAATCCCCTGAAATGTGCCTTTGGCGTTACCTCAAGAAAATTTCTCGGCTTCATCTTACACCATCGTGGCATCAAAGTCGACCCCAGGAAGATGAAATCCATTATTGGCATGCCCCCACCTCGCACCCTCATTGAGCTGAGAGGTCTCTAGGGGCACTACGCCTACATTTGGAACTTCATATCCAACCTAGAAGGTAAATTTTTACCTTTAACCAATCTCATGAAGAAAGGAGTTATGTATGAATGGGATAATGATTGTTAAGAAGAATTTGACAACCTCAAAAGATATCTCCTAAGCCCGCTGGTTCTCATGCCGCCAGTTGAGGGGAGACCACTCATTTTATATGTAACTGCCCTGGAATGGTCATTAGGTGCCTTCCTCACATAGAAAAATGACACCGATAGTGATAAAAACCTCTACTACCTCAGTTGGGAAATGATTGATACCGAAACTCGGAATTTGAAGATTGAAAAAAACTATCTAGCCCTAATATTCGCAGTTCAGAAGCTCTGGCATTACCTGCAGCACCATGAGATCCAACTGGTCACCCGCTGCAACCCGCTCAAGTATATCCTCAACTGTCCCATGCTAAATGGGAACCTATCACGATGGGCAGTCATCCTGAAATAGTTTGACATACGGTATGTGCCCCAAAAGGCCAACAAATTCCAGGCGTTAGTAGACTTCCTGGCCGAGCACCCCTCAGAAAAAATAGCGTCATTGGATGCCGAACTTCCGGATGAAGAAGTGTTTTTTATCTAGGAGAACCCCCAAATGTGAGAAATGTACTTCGATGGTGCTTCCTAAATCCAGACAAGTAAAATGATGGAGGATCCTAAGCTCAACAAAGTGGGGATGGGATTTGTACTTGTATCTACCGAAAAGGCCATCTTTCCTTACTCTTTCCTACATTCTAAAGGGTGTATGGACAATGAATTAGAGTATCAGGCCCTCATTGTAGGCCTAGAATCAGCACTCCAGGTGAAATCCAAACACCTAAAAATAAAGGGTGATTCAGAGCTAGTCATCAAATAGGTCAACGATGACTATGCTATCAAGAAAGAAGTATTGGTTCCCTTGATGAACCATGTTCGAGCATTAATGATAGAATTCCCATTAGAACCAACATTGAATCATTTCCCCTGGCCAGAGAATGATCAAGCCAACTCTTTGGAAAATGCATCCAGAACCTTGGTCGATCCTGACCGGGATGAAACAACCATTAGCATTGTTCACCATCAGATGGTCCTGCCATTCATCCAGAGCAATACTGAGTAAATTGATAATATTATCCCTGCTCCTGAGCATTATGGTCATACCACCGGTTGGATGATACCCATCACAAATTACCTTCAGAATATGGAACTCCCACCAGAATAGGGCTGAAAGGGAGTAGGTCCAAAGATAGGTAGTCAATTTCACCCTGTATAATGGGTTGAACCAAGAAGGTCCTCTACAAACAAGGCCTTAATGGATTCCTTCTCAGGTGCATTGATGGAGAAGATACTACTTCTGCCATGAAATAAGTGCACGTCAGAGCTTGTGGAGCACACTAGCCAGCAACCAAGCTCTCTTACCAAATCCAGAGGCTTAGGTATTACTGGCCCACCATGATATAGGATTGCGCCATATTCACTAAGAAGTTCCATTACCACCAAGTTCATGCTAATTTCATACACCACCACCCAGAGTTGCTTCATGCGGCTAAATACTCCTGGCCATTTGTTTCCTAGGGGATTGATGTTATGGGACCATATCCTCCCACTATAGCCTGACAATTCAAGTTCATACTCACAGAAACCGACTTATTTTCTAAATGGGATGAATCCATAACCCTTAAGGAATTCAGGGAGAAAAAACATTGTTAGCTTTGTGAAGGCCAACATCGTCACCATATTTGGTGTCCCTCAAACAATACTGACGAACAAGGACACCAAATTATGCTCTGCTGAGCTGGATAAGCTATACTAGGAATATAGAATCAAGTCCAACTGGTCATACCGCTACCACGCAGAGACCAATGGAAAGATATAGGCTTTCAACAAGACCCTATCCAACATACTTCAAAATATGGTTGGAAAGGATAAGAAATCGTGGACCAATAATCTCCTTCATGATTTCTGGGATTACTAGACCATGACCTGCACCACCACTCAAGAAACCCCGTACTCAATAGTATACGAGGTAAAGGCAGTTTTACCTATCGAAATCCAAGTGTATTCACTTTGTGAGTCCATTTGTGATCAACTTTCTATGGACAAGCAATCCCAAAGACAGTTTTATGAATTGGAGTAGTTAGACAAAAAAAGGATGCACACTTTGCACCATTTGGAAATCTACCAAAATCGGATTGCACGAGCCTTTAACAAAAAGGTTTGCCTTTGATATTTCCTCAAAGTAGAAATTTTGTTAGTCCTTAGAACCCTGATGATACTAGGAAAGAATCCCCTTAATATTGAACCAAAGTGGGAAGGACCATATGTCATACATCGGGTCTATTCCAATGAAGCATAAGCCCTGATATCAATGGATGGAAAGCTCATCACGGCTCCCACAAATGCAATGTTCTTGAATAAATACTTTGCATAAACAAATCCCCATGTCATGGTCCAAACTCTAAGACCTTAAACTATGAGTAATGACAAATCCCCAATGTCATGGTCCAAACTCTAAGACCTTAAACTATGAGTAACGACAAATCCCAATGTCAATGTCCAAAATCTTAGTCCTTAAACTATGAGTAACAACAAATCCCCATGTCATGGTCCAAAATCTAAGACCTTAAACTAAGAGTAATGACAAATCCCCATATCATGGTCCAAACTCTAAGACCTTAAACTATGAGTAACGAAAAATCCCCATGTCATGGTCCAAACTCTAAGACCTTAAACTATGAGTAACGACAAATCCCCATGTCATGGTCCAAACTCTAAGACCTTAAACTATGAGTAATGACAAATCCCCAATGTCATGGTCCAAACTCAATGACCCTAAACTATGAGTTATATCACCCCTACGTATAATTCCAAGCTCTACGACGTTAAACTATGAATCATGAAAAAAAATTCCCAATGTGTTGGTCCAAACTCTATTCCCTAAACTATGATTCATAAAAAATCCCTCCCAATGTCATAGTTCAAACTCTATGACCCTAAGATATGATTCATAAAAATTCTCCCATGTTAAGGTCCAAAATCTAAGACCTTAAACTATAAGTTAAAAAATAATACCCCATCACGCCCCCTATCTACCCATATTCGTAAAGAAGACCCTTATCACTCCTTGTTTCTCACACTGAGTACAACTCCTGTAAGCTTAGGAATGGTGATATAGATTCTCTTACAATGGTCAACTATGGGGTAACATGGCGGACCTAACAACCGTGATGGGTTGAATAAAAATTCTCCTACCCTTTGGACCAAGCCAAACTGGTACGGGGCACGTACAGAACTATGTACGGCTTGATTCCTTCCCTCACAGGATACGTAAAGATGCCTCGACCTTCGATCCTATCCTAGCCCCACCAAGAAATAAAATTAAAATTCCCCCATCATATTTTATGCTGCCTTACACTTGCAAATGAGACTCTGTAATCACTCCTTGTTTCTCATATCAAGTATAACTCACGTGAGCTTAGGATTAGTGGTAGTGATTCTCTTCCACAAATAAACCATAGGGGAGTATGGTAGGACCAACACCCGTATCAAGTAAAACCAAAATTCCCTCAAGTATCCCTAACACATTGAACAAATGTTTGTAGGGAACATCCATAACTACGTGTGGCTTGATTCCTGCTCTTGTAGGATATATAGTGATGCTCAGATTCAACATCCTGGCCCAACCACCAGTAAAAAAATTCCCATTTTCCCTCATACATGGGTTGGACCTATGAGGAAGTTCCAATAAGGTCATAGTTAATCATGGTCTGGGTATTCTCACATTCTCAGGAACACCTTTCCTATTTGTCACACTCCATACCTTGGGAAAACATGGATCCCCATAATCATCCAAGTCCATCTAGGATGGAAGGCCAGTGTCCTACGGACACCTTTACTTGACTATGTATATCATGCCCCGGTGGCTCTATATACATCGCCCAAAAAAATGGCCATCAATCAAAGGAAAATTCATCCCCAGGAGAGTCCTCTCCTACCTTAGTAAGCCCATTGTATTTCAAGCCCCATGTCATCCCTCCTGATTCAAGTCGCCCCCAGGACTATGGTTTACACCTTATATCATCACTCATGTCTAAGGAATGTAGGAACACCCTGACTATGATTAAACTGAAACTTTTGAAGACCTCTGCAAGGACAAAATCATCCTTACCACAAGACACTAAACTGCAAGGCCAAAATATTCCTCACCGCACAATGCTAAACTGCAAGGCTAAAATCATCCTCACCGCACGATGCTAAACTACAAGGCCAAAATCGTTCTCACCACACGACACTAAATTTCAAGGCCAAAATCTTCCTCACCGCATGACGCTAAACTGCAAGTCCAAAATCATCCTCACCACACGACGTTAAACTTTAAGGCCAAAATTGTCATCATCGCACGACGCTAAACTACAAGACCAAAATCATCCTCACCGCATGATGATAAACTATAAGGCAATATATTTAGCCTAAAAATTCCCCCTAATATTGAATTCACTATTCTTAGATGGTGACACAGAACCCTTTTAATCCCTTGTTTCTCACATCGAGCATAGCTCATGTGAGATTAGTGATCTTATAAAGAGATACACCGTGATAATATGGAAAAATGGACCAGGAATTTGGTCCTAGACGCACAACCCTAAAAGGCATGTCATGGTTCCCTCCCCTGAGAGGAACCGTATGTCTTGGCCATGTGATGTTGAATGATCAGGTATCCCAAATATAGAATGAATAGCTCACCCTACGTACAGGTCAGATCTACATAAGGGACACTATTCCATAAGTAAATCACAACCCAAATGTCCTGAATATGTAGTAGTATACCCATTCCATATTCCAAACTCCGTGCATTAATAGATATTGAATCCCTATAACCCTCCAAGTCCATCTGGGATGGGACGCCAGTGTCCTATGGACACCTTTGATTAACTATGCATATCATGCCCCGGTGGTTCAGCATACGTCGCCCACAAAAATGGTTGTCAATCAAAGGAAAATTCATCCCCAGGAGAGTCCTATCCTATCTCAGTATACCCAATGTCTTCCAAGCCTCATTCCAACCCTCTTGATTTAAGGGCCCTCAAAGTCATGGTTTACATTTTCCTCCTTTCACACATCCTCGATATATCAGAACATATGGGACCAGTTCATCTCTAGTCTCCTTTGAGGTTTCTAAAAGATATCGAATCCACATGTTTGAAGTTTATTCGCATGAAAATTAAGAGTGCCTCCAATCATTTCTAGGTTTCCCTAAAGAAGTTCAGCTAAAAATCCTCCCTTTATGATTAGGGGCACCCCTGGTCGAAGGTCACACACCGCATTCAGAAAGTTCCTAATCTTCATAATCCTCAAAGGCCATCGGAGGTGGAAGGTCAGTGTCTTGTGGACACCTTTTCTTGACTATGCATATCATGCCCCAGTGCATCTGCATACATTTCCCACAAAAATGACCATCAATCGAAGGAAAATCCATCCCTAGGAGATTCCTTTCTAGCCACTGTATGCTCAAATGACATACACGTCTTTTCATACCCCCAAATTTAGAAAATTCTTGGATGACGACTTATGTACCTCATTCTTCCCAAGTTCCCCTGACATAGAAAAGACCCTTAACTAAATTGAACACTTACCAGATCTCCCTCATGCAAGTAAGAAATGGTCAGGAACAATTTCCCACTCAAGGCCGATGTGAATGTTCCTAATGTTCCCAGAAAACACTACTCAATCCAGCCACCTATTGTGGCTCCCAACATCAAGATAAATCTAAAATGTGGAAAATCCCACTAGGCCATCAGAGTTGGAATGCCAGTGTCCTGTGGACACCTTTTCTTGACTATGCATATTACGCCCTGGTGGCTCTACATACGTCTCCCACAAAATGGTCATTAATCAAAGGCAAATTCATATATAGGAGAGTCATTTCCTACCTCTGTACGCCTAAAGCAGCTCTTGAGCCTCATTCATGTCCAAAATCCAAAAATCCAGGGTCAAGAAAAATCCTTAACCCATGTCTAAAGGATACTAGGACATTCCCAACTAACGGTCCCGAGTCGAGGCCTTACCCCATTAAATTTGGTCAAAGTTGTTTAACCTAAAACATTAGTATAAAGTTTGATTGGTAGGGCTGTGAACTGCTTCAAAAAAAGGAGACATTATACTCTCCAGAGGGAAAATCTGCTGAAGGAAGCTCTGGGAAAAAGTCGAGTATCAGTTCACTAAAAAAATGCATTGATCCATAAGAAAAGGTGAAAATCCTTTTAGTTCAGAAACCCACAAAGGGATGCCTAAGAAAAATCCAAGTTATGCCTGTTAAGACCATGTCATGTAGGCTTAAGCCAAAAATAGGTTTATAATAAAAAATACATAAAATTTCATGAGGTATTCCATTAAACCTCAGTAATAGTCGAACTACGCTCACTAAGGCGCTTGGATCAGGCAAAAATTAGAGCTCAATTCGGTTATCTCAGTTTACCTATTTCAAGTCATGGTTTAAAATTAACACTTAATTGAAATGATGCTGACAGGAAGAGGCAAAGAAGAGATATTTAAAATCCAATTATGTTTCATCGGGTTCAAAAAAATTGAGGAAAATCACCAATTCAGAGTCTCTCTAGAGTAAAAAAGAAGGGGAAAGGATACATGTCGTAATTTGGGACAGAAATACAATAGGGATCGATTCACCCTTTCCAAAAGGATGAAGAGTGATTATGGTGGGACATCAATGGTTTGTTCAAAATAAGTTCATTCCTCCATTTAGACTTTGACTTACGAACGAACCTGATCTAGGACAGCTTTAAGGCCCCACCCTTTCTTTTGGACAGCTTTATAATTGGCACACGAAGAGGCCAGTTTTTTCCTCAACCTAGATGTGTGGGATTCAAACTCTTGCAGCTCCTCTTGAGCCGCCACCAAATCATGGGCCTTCACCTCCTTGGCCGTCAGATGATCAAATTCTTCCGAAATATTGCAGAAGGTTTCCACTTGGTGATAAGAAGAATTAAACCTGGCTATCTTGTCCTCAGAGGAGGCAAGTTATTCTCAAGAAATGAAGATTTGGTAAATAAGGAAGTGAAGGTGCTGATAATCAAAGATGCTGGAACCCAGCTCAGAAAATAACTACTAAAAACTGTCACCCTCATCGGTGAAATTGGCTAGGGGTGTCTCCGTGGCAAGAGAACACAACTGGCACCATGCCTCTTTACATACTTCCTAGTGTCTCATCACGACACCAGAAATTTGATCCCTATTTATTGCCACATGTTTTTAAGTGGGAAGCATCACTTTAGGAGTGGTGAGGGACCTAAATCTAGTCAGCCAAGGTGAGATACTCTCTTTTCCCTTAGATGGACCATCCACTAGATCCGGATGTGGAGGACTAACTACGGTCTTCGGGAGGATTGGCGATGCTCGGCTGGTGACCATATCATCAAGATCTTGGAAAATATCCACAAAAGGGGGTATTCTGAATCGCTCCCCACTGAAATGGGTTGTACTAATGAAACCCCTCCCAGATAATTTCGATAATGGATTGAATGCCATCTCACCACGAGAGTAGGAGCAGGAGGTGTATCCATCTTGGTTGCTGAAGGGACAGAAGTAGAAGGCATGTATGTTGCACCTATCATGATTAAGGGAAAGTGTGGTGTTGTTGTTGGGGCAGGAACATGACAGGAAATGGTCTAGGGTTTCTGTACCCTCCAAACTTATTCTTTCAGTATCCCTACAGGGTAATAATCGACCCATAGTTTGGCATACTCTAGCGATAGAAAGGTGGGTCCCATTGTGTTAGGAATGATAATCTCTCTAAAAGCACCTTTATAAATCATCATAATCCACAATTGACAGAGAAATACAAGATGATATTCTCCCCTTAGTCGAACAAAAAGATGTAGCACAGTCTGTTTAAGGCATCCAAACTTCCTAGAAAACCTGTAGGGGAGGTATGGTTCACAAATAACTACTCGGTCTATATGGGTGGTAAGCATCTGTCCTGAAGATTGATGAGGTATGAACATTCCTCCAAGGGACCACCCCTATCACCTCTCAATGATCCATGAGGGGTAAAATGTAGTGCAAACAAGAAATGAGAGGTGTCATTCAACAGCCCGACTGCATCAGTAACAGTCAGAGTCCCGAGACGAACAATAAAAATGTTGAGAAGAGCCGGATGAAAGTCAGAATGGGGAACTCATATGGTATTCTAATATTCATAACAAGGGAAGTGTTGCACCATCCACCTGTACAAGAATTGGAACGGTCCATTGAGAAAATACGGAGACCTGCCTTCCTAAATCTGTCCTAACAATTCATAAAGCCAGGCAAGGGTAGTAAGGGCCAAATTAATGGGTTGAACCTCCGCCATCATGGCCGCAATCATCAAGGTGCAGGCTCGAACACCAGTGTATACATCATAGGATGGTAAGAATCGTCTAATTAAGAACATGAAAAAGAAACTTGCTATCCAAATCATAGGTGAAATGTCAGGCCAAAGCTCATATCCCCATGTGGAATACCGCCCTGCTTCAAGGGTAGCACAGTATGGACCTGGAGTTTGGCGGGACTGACAGGTTGGGTGAGTTCGAATGTGGTGCACCTTTGTCTTAGGCCCATTCGTCTACAAGAATAACCTTATCCACACTTCAAATGGGATGAGGGAACTAACTTCGATGGGATGATCCAGTGATCCTGCTTCCCTGAACAGAAAACTCTTTTTCAAAGGAGACATGTGATCAGTGTCATTCCATGTAGCGGTTGTGGGGAGAAACTCGTTGTACATCTCTCCAAGGATAGGGATACCTCTAAGCTGGTAGATGTCCCATAGACTGATCCCCACCTCTCCATATAGTGGATGAAAGGTGTTGGTGCTCAAAAACCAGTGACTCAGCAATTTTGGAAGGATTTCGCCCAGAGAGAAGGTTTGAAACTAAGACACCCAAGCTTCCTAGTGCAATCCCACCACTTCCAACTGATTGGGGGACTCCAGAAAGGTCTGATGCACCCAGAACACCCAGGCCCACTCATTAGAGAAAAATCCTCTGGCCCAAAAATCCCACTTGGTGCTCCACCCACCATTAGTATTTTCTCGAGAAATGCTAATAATGGATGGGTATTCTAGGATGTCTAGTCTCGAGACACCATTGTGGCACCCACGGTTACCTTGATTCCATGATGAACCTTGCAATATGAAAATGTTTTTCTGAATAGAAGTGGTGATGAAATTTCTAGTTGGGGAAATGTTGGAACGATCATGATCTTGTGGTGCCTCTAAAAGGATGAAAGGGATGTCAGGGTCAAGTAATGACAGAGGCACATCAACGGGAAAACCAAAGCCATAAAGTGGAAACTGTATGAATGATGGATAATCTAGAAGCTCTGGCATTAAGAAGACTGTCAGAAATCTGTCATGGGGAATGATGTGGGTTAGAAGATTATCATCACTATTCCTCTCCATGGTGGCCCTTGTCTTTGTCGATTTATTAGTAGCCTGTGAATCAGCCATTGTAACCTACATAGGAAGATCTAGAATCTAATGAGAAGTCAGTCTGATAAAAAATTGTTTAGAAAAGTCTATAAAGAAAAAAATGGATAAAGACTTAAAACATGTCCGCAAAAGGGTCTATGTACTATCCCTAAAAGTGGTATGCGAAAAGAGAATTCCACATACAATATAACATGCGGAAGCTACTCCACCTATAGCTATGGTACACAGATACTATTCCTCATGTACATCCATGGTACACGGAATGACAGCAAGTCAAAGGCCCGCGAACTGTTGGCGGGTGAACAGAATGGTCCATGGAATGTAGAAACCGAAAACCTTAGCCTTGATTAAGTTTTCATTCAGAAGTTGCGGATTAAAATTTAAGTCCGTACTAATAGTTTTTGAGGTTCTGTTCACCGATTCAATTTCGGCAGGTGAACAAGTCAACTGCGTAGCATTCTTCCATGTGGAATCGGGATTTTAAGTTTTAAAATTTCCACAGTCCCATTAGCAGAAACCAAAATGCAGTATGCAGATGGGGAAATGGCAAGGAAATTAGTTTCCAGAATATACAGAGCAGATCATGAATGCAGTTTTCACATGGATCACAGTACGCAAAAGTGAAGGAGGACAGAAAACTAGGAGTTCTTTTCACCACGTGAAACGGTAAAAGAAAAATGACATGGGCCCATATATATAGGTGTGGTCCCCACCTACTGGGTCTACTTGTTCTACCGTGAACCATTTCAGTTCAAGACTGCTTCTACATTGAAATAGTCCCCTTTTCATTCTAAATGGACACCGTTCCTATGGGGAGCATTTGTAGGGTCCTAAAAATTCTTTTAAGGAGAATAAATACCCCCCAAAATCACTTTGTAGTAGGAATCAAAAATTTCTGTAAGTTTATCAAGACCAAGGGACTCAAATTGAGTTGCATTTATTTAAGGGAACTTGATGGAATTAAAGTTTTCAAATGTCCCATGTACCATCACCAGGAAAGGTACGTGAAGAAGATGGATCACAAACCGCCAGGTATGCGGGACGGTCCGCGAACCACTGGCCCATGAAACGATAGCTAGCGACCAGGTAAAACCATGAACCATGTCAACCGAAGGAGTTTTGTGTGAAAGACCATCTATATATCATGCCACAAAACTCTTAGTTTATGAATTAAGTAGACGGGCAGTGTTCTGTGAACCATTATTGCGAACCAAAGTCTCCGCGAACCCCGGTTGACTGTGTCTTCTATGGGTTAGAAAACTGATTCAATGGGACTCCACAAATGGTTTCATGTGCCAATTAAATACGATCACTCCAATGATCTATAAAAGGATAATAGTAGAAGAAAATATGAGAGTTGAAAGATAGATGGAAGGACGGGAAATGAAATCTTGAGGAAAAATTAAAGGTTACACTTTGGCTTCCGTCTTGTTTCATCAACAAAGCACGAACCACGAACCACTTCCTCCACAGGTACAGCTGGATGTGAACCATAAAAATGGGGGAATTTAATAATAATAATATAATTGCAGACCCAACTAGTAAACCACAAAACAAATACTTCTTGTGGATGAATTTCCTGTGAATGATAATTCCCCCGACCCTCCTTCAATATGGTGCTCCGCATAGCATACCGCTACATGGACTGAACCCGTCGTCATATACTCAATCGGTACACAGATATAACCCAAAGAGACATGGTAAGACACACACCACTTTGGTACATTGTTGGTGATACCCATGCCTGCGTACTATATCGGTACACAGATGGCCCTCCTGCCCGCATACCACTATGGTATGCGGAGCCTTCCCCATCCCGTATGAGAAACCAGTACGCGAAATGGGGTGTTTTTGGGTATTTTTCCTTCCAGTTCCAACCTCATACCTCCATTACCATCTAGTCCTCCATAATCCCTCCACTAGCCAATCCTCCAGTACTAGGCTAAAGCCTCGTCCAAAGCTAGTAGACCCATATGATCAGACAATTAGGTGCATCAGCATTCCCTATTGAGTCTACATACCCACAGTAAGTGGAGTCACAAAGGCCCTCCCAAAAAAGGTGCAGGATTCAGGAATGCTTATAAGGCTACATTCCCACAGTAACCCAGAGTCCAACCTTGGGATGCCGATGTGAACCTCCCTATTCTCGGGATTAGGGGAGATCACTTGATTTTCCATTCAATGAGGAACAGTGATCAGTTGAAGGGGTTATGTTCGCTCCCCCCTTTGATGAGGATGAAACTCCTCCCCTTCCCAGAACATGCTCTAGGTCCCTTCCACTGAGGTAAGTCCCAAATATTCTGAGTTAGGGCTACATGACCTTTAGTTCCATTTCACATGGAAAGGTTCATCGCTCTGCACCCTCACCCACGGTCACCCTGACCTCATCCACCACGAGCTATCCCTCCCCCACAAATAGGGGAGGAGGCATGTGCATTATAGAATCTTTCACATCCTCTTGTTTCTCACACCATGCATGACTCAGCTGGGCTTAGAGGTTTGTGAGGATTAAAACATTATCACATCTTCCGAACTATGAGAACTCTGATTCCTGGCCGAATCAGGATACGTAGGATGCCTTCCATAAGGCCCGTGCTCAGAAGGGTGCCCATTCTAAAAGGTTACATCCATTCATGCCCCCTCAAATGAGAATCTCCTAAACGTAAGCCCCACACATTCTGAACTGTGTGGGTTCTGATTCCTCTCCCTAGGATACGTAGGAAGCTCTACTTGTGAGCCCGATCCCAACATCAAGTCACCCTCCACCCCATGGATGACGATAAAATATAGAGTGCCTTGTAATATGGATATGTCAGAAGCACCTCCATAGCATCAAATGTATGCATGCTTATGACGATTTCTCAAATCAAGGGTAGCCCGTGGACACACTCTTCGAGAATGAACCAAGGATTCACGGACATATGAACATGACTTAAATCTATAAGAGAGTCCCATAACAGGAAACAATCCTCCCTCAGATGGTTGCGGTGAGCATGACCTCCCATCCTCTCGACCAATGGAGTCCTCAAGTGTCATTGGAAAAATCGTCATCCAACGATCACCTGCCTTTGGAAATCATGTCCATGAAACATGGATACCAGGGTCGTTGGGTGTTCTTGGCTCCACAAATAAACCCATTGGAGACCATTCGAGGAATTTATATCCCATAAGGACTAGTTTCATGAGTGCTTGACCCCCACGCAATCTCCCACTAGGACAAACAGTTCCCCATAGGGTTAATTCAACCTTCTTTAAAGGATAATGACGTTGAATAGGTCGAAACAATGGAATGGTAAATTTGACGAGAGACCGTCTCTGTGGAAAATGGGATGGGTGATGATCCTCATAGTTCCATCTCTGCACTGCCGATAAATGCACCACCTCGGAAATGAAACAATAGAGAGATCAAGAATCAATCCTTTTATCTTTTAAGGATTGTGTGTCAGTCAAAGGAAGCCGCACAAGAAAATTTATACCACCACACTAGCATGTATAGTACCATCAACAATGCTTCGAGATCATAGGATCATGCATGGATCACCACTAGAGAGATTTTGATTTGGATACTCTAATTAAATGATGGTACCATAAATCAGAGGTTTGAATGATCAATAACTAATTTCAAAAAATAATTCTCAAGAATATATTAATTATTTTAATTAAATTAATTATAAATTAAATGTGAAAAGATACTCTCTTCCTAGTCCCAACATTATATTTCAATATTTATCGAATTTAATTCATTGGTCATGAAATTTATCATCATATACATTGTGTATTATTCATTGAAACCAAAAACCCCATGTTTAGACCAACCCAAGTAGGTGCTTTTGTTGCATCTGAAACATCCATTAATGTTATGGAGTAAAATATTTTGAATATTTTCATGTGTTTAAGCATTAAAAATATTATTCCTAAGTCTCACCATTATTCAAATGTTCTTACTTCATAGATTTTACTCACTGTAGAGTCTATTGGGGGGGGTTTATTAGGCGTTCACATAATGATGTAGTAAAAATTATATAAAGACGTAATGAGTTTAACAAAACCCATGAAAGTGTAGAAAACATAAGATTAATCTGTAGATACATCATATGTGAGATATTATAAAAGTAATTATTTATGGTTTTATTAAGTATTCTTAAATAAGTTTAAGGATATAAAATATTTCTTGTTATACAAAATTTTATGACTACTTTATAATTCTTTCATGTTGGTTACATATATATATATTGATATTTGTATCTTGATGTAGAATAATAATTTACCTCTCAAAGTATGACTTTTATTTATCCATAACTGATGTTCGTAATGGATAATTATAGGTTGTGATACATCTTGTGGATATATGTATAGAGATACATGTTTTTGATAGAGATAGTGGAAGATCCCTTTGTAGCTTGAGTAGCTCCGATCCTTTTCTAAATGCCTCCTTTTTTCTTACATTTATAGATTTAGTGATTAATATTTATTTATAATTCTATAAAGATCCATGAGGAAACACATTATAGTTTACTGAATAAGGATTGATTTTAACTTAGAGAGATGATATAAAAGTTTTTTTATATTTTATTCAAAATGAGTTTTGTATGGATATTCACAAGGTATTGTATATGATGTGACACAAGGTGGAGATAATGATAGATTTCCAAAATTGATTTTTGAGTATCCAAAAGGAGTTTTGGATATGGTTTCACAAGTTATTATATATGATATAATATAAGGTGAAATAACACAAAGTCTATGATTCCTTAGTGAAAGTGGGAGATTAAAGGAAATATGCCTTGAATATCATACACATATGATGTGTTATGTAAATATCATAGGTGAAATTGGGTATATATCAT
The DNA here is from genome assembly GCA_963277665.1 of Viscum album. Taxonomy (NCBI): domain Eukaryota; kingdom Viridiplantae; phylum Streptophyta; class Magnoliopsida; order Santalales; family Viscaceae; genus Viscum; species Viscum album. Next base: position 402,702,229 of record OY728129.1, on the reverse strand, counting down.
AAGTCATGAAATTGGTATTTCATTCCATTTCCTTAAGGTCTTCATACTACATGATAGGCCTATATCATATAATAATGTTTTACTTGTTTGGAAACTAGTTGTTAAATATTAACAAACTTAAATCTTTCATGCATAAACTAACATTGATTATAGTTGATTCATTAAATAAAAAACTTGTGAGATTGTCATGGTTGAGTGTTCCATTGATGCAACTTCATGAATTAACTTGTAATTTATAAGTTAATGCATGTTCACATGAGGAGCATCCTCTAGAGATTTATATAGAGGCAATATACATATGATGAGAGTGTTAGTTCATGTGAATCATTGTCCAGAACTCAATCCCTCCCATATGTCTCATCTTCCTCATCCTTTGCACTATGAGGCACTATAATTCCATGAAAATAAAAAATAATTTAACTTGGACATCAAGTGATTATTTTTACCCAAGGATACACCATGGGGGAGGGATGACTTTAGGATGTCTCTTGGTAAGATTAATAAAGTATTGAATTAAGATAGAAGAAGCAACCATCTATAGTGTAAGGCCCACATATTACTACTTAATTTATTTAGTTTCATGATTTTAGGCATCTCACATGTGTGATCTTGGGTTTATGGGTTTCTTATTGTTTTTTTTGTGTTTAACAATAGTAATTTGATCTTAAGAAATCTATAAAGATTCACAAGTTTGTTTCCAATTATAAATGTGGTGTCATAATACTCTTTAAATGACGAGTCTTGTATATTTGGTTTAAGATCTATTGTTTATAGAGGAATATTCATGATAGAACTTATTTTATCATTACATTAATTTTATCGTCTTACTAACTTATACAATTTTTTTAGAATGCATCTCTGATAGGTGGATTATATTCCGTCATTGATTGTTTATATAACCATGACTTGGGATTGATGTTCTTTTCAACTACATGATTTCAAATGGGTTTTTATCAAATAACTATGTTGAATTAATTTTATAAAATGGTGGTTTATTAGGATTATGATGAATGGGAAATGGGAAATTTCAATGAAAATAATGAATATCATTTTTTCAAAAATCATGAGATTTGATTTGTTAAAAATTATATTTTTATCATAAATTGGACTTGAATTTAATATATTTTTTCAATTAATTTGAAATATAAATCCATCTTGAAAGAAAATATTTTAAGGACATGATCATTAAAGTTCCTTGGACTGGTAGGAACTATATAGGCATGGTTCAACACACTATGGTCAAGGAGATAGGACCCATACAGCTTCATCTGGGTGGATGATGATTCCCTATAGGTGTACTATAATCATAAGTGGTTTGGTTTATGCTTGGTTTCATGGTTTTTTAATTTTGATACTGCTAATGGTGTCTAAAATTTCATAGGCGTGGATTTATTTGATAAGGAATGTTGGAATTTAGTATATTTGGTTCTAAAGGGTTTTTATGGACAATTAATCTATAATCTTTTTATTTATTTTATAAATTTCATTGGTTAGATGATTTAAAATAAATCACAAATAGGAATAAAAGTGATTAATTTAAGGAAATATTACTAAGTAAAGTTTTACTCACCCCAACCCACACATCTCGGTGTGTGTGTAGATGTTGTTTATCGTGTTTTAGAAAAAAAGGAAAGACCAACTTGTTCAACAATGATGGGTGATAGGAGCAATGTTCATGGAGGTATTTGGAGGTATTCAGATATAAATCATTTGAGGAGTGTTGGATATCTATGATGGATTAGTGTCGGTCATCTATCTTCATTATTTCATGTATTGATTGGTTATCATGTTTTCACTATATTATCAATACATTGTTTTTTAAATTTGTTTTAAGTAAAATTTATTTTGGTTTTAAATAAAAATGATATTTTCTATTACATGTAATTGATTAGGTTTATGAGGAATAATTTTTTCTCATAGATTATGTGGAAACACCTGCTACAAGTTATCAGCCTCTAACTATCATTAAAAGTGGTTGAGAATGTATGGTAGTCCAACTCGGGCCTCAAGTTTTGGGTATTTGGTCCAGTTCATTACAACATTATAAGGGAGAAAAATCTTAAATTGTGATCATCTGTATGATTTTTTGAGTTCAATTAAAATGAATCTAATAAAATTCAATCCTAATAATTAATAAGTCTTTAAATGACCTTGAAAATATAAATAAATCATTGAATCAATTACACACACATATTTCCAAAATAATCCTTAACATGTATGGAATGATTTTAATCAAAATTTTATGAAATATATAATCCATTATAATATTTAATAAATTTTAAATAGTGATCATTTTTATTTTTTTTATAATAACTAAAAAATGGTTATCAAAATAATATTTCGATGAAAATTTAGCACAAAAAAACACACAAATATTTTTTTATTAACAAGAAATAGAGAGGGGAAGAAAAGAGAAAAGAGATAAAAATTCATATGAAATAAAACAAAAAAAATAAAATAATAAAAACATAATTATTTACTAAAAACAAATCTAATATAAAAATAAATGATATTTCTCACCCCTACACTTAAAATTTATATTTTATTCAATGTAAAAATAAAATATAAAACAAAAAATTAATAGTAAGAGATAAAGAAATGACCAGGATGGAGGATATTTTTAATTACATATTGGGTGAGACTTAACTTTTAGAAACAATCACAATCATTTTTTCTCATGTCTTGTGATAGTGATGGACTCTTCTATGATAGATGTAGACATATCAAAGAAACATTGTTCCATTTCTTTAAGAACATTTTTGACTTTCCATTTTTAAAATGATGAAAAATAATCATACTTGAAGATGGATGACATAAGTATCTAGCTCTCTAACTTGATTGATATATTTTTAATTGCATTATTATCATGAAAATCACTAAATTATTTAAGTTAAATGATAATCCAATTATAAAATTTTAAATATTCATCAATAATACCATATACATGAAATTTATTAGACATTTTTTTGTATTCAACACAAATAAATGAACCAAGGAGGATTTTTAATCACATGACATTTATTAACCAAGTCATGATATAAAAACTCAATTGATGAAATATGTTGATTTTTACCTTCAAGAACGGACTTATTGACACTATAAATCTACATAATATCATATTCATAATGGAATGTGGGGTTGGTTAGTTCATTTCCACTCCCCACCTTTAATGGAGCATTAAGTAAAAATAATTTCCTTCACATCTCATCTTTCAAACCTAATAGTTGATCAAAATATATATGTTTTTTCTCATAATATAATGAACCGCATTATTAAGGTATGTTTTATATTTAATTTTGATCCCTTCCTTATGTTTTTTAATTTGGTTGGATATGGTTTTGAGGAGTTGGATGGGTAGAGTGATGAAGGAAGGAGTATGTGGGGGTGGAATATATAGGAATTAGACCTGTAATTCCACCCAGTATCTGGTGGTGGGGTATAGGATACTCACTGGATAAATTAGAGGTTTAGGTCTTTTGGACCAGCCACCGAGTAACCTATAGTTCCTAAATGTGTACCTAGTGTGCACCAAGTTTTTTTTACAGGGGTACTTTAGTCATTTTGGATTAAAAAATTTGCTTCTTAACTTGGGATCTCTTCAATTTAGGGTTTTTTAATGCGTTTTAGTGGATATTTGGATACCTAATCTCTCTCTACTACCTTCCACCTTCATGCTTCACTTCTAGATTTATTTGATCTCAAATTTGAGTTCTGATTGGTTTTTTGTATTCTTCTTGATAAGTTCTTCATGAATCTTACCTTGTTTTTATGAAGCTGAGGAATTATAGATCACTCTATGATTCTAATTATATCTATCTCTCTTGATTCAAGTTTTCCGAAATATAGAATTATTGAGTTCAACGAGTTTTTAGAGGCCCTTATTATGGGAGAATTTATTTTGTATCTTGTGGTAGGTTACATATTTCTTCCTCATGGATTTTGGCATGTGTTTATATATTAATAGTGGTATTATTGGTGTTTAAATTTCTTTCTTGCGTTTCTTGGATTGAAAATAGGTATTATTTTTAGGAAATGAATTTATAATGATTTATTGAATGATTAATGTGTCACTTAAGTGTTATTTTGGGGATGGAATTGTGAGTTAACTATGATTAAAAGGTTTGGTGTTGGAATTGGTTTGAAAGAAGTGAATCCCATATGAAATGTAAGAGACATAATGTTCATCCTAATTTTAAGGGTATTATAGTGTATGTGAAAACTTGTCTTTTAGTTATCTCACACACAAATTTTTATAAGTGTATATATATTATTAAATATTTTGTACCTCTGATGTGGTGTGTATGTGTTTTAAACAAAGTATATAACACAAGGGTCACATTTATTTTTTCTAAACAAATTTATATCTCTATAGAATATTCGTTGAACATATTTACTAAGATGAGTTTCATAAATTCTATGATGGATGATCAATTCCACATTCAAACATTCACCTTATTTAAAATCATAAATTTTTTGTTTTAACATGTAAAAGGGATCAAAGGTAATTATGGTAGCACTAGTCTCATAAATTTCTAAAAATATATATTTACAAAAATATAATCATTCATTAAAAATTGATTTTATACATTTTTCATCTCAATAAATTCTAACATGTATGGGTAGTTATGATCATTCTTTGTTTATATACTCGCATTTGTATATTATATGATTTTTTCATAAACATATTCAATTTTCCCAAATTAATCCCACTAAATCTTATCATATCCTTTGTAATTGAATTTTCAAAACTCACCCACATGATCATTTTTTAAATTCAAACCTTAAGATCTTGTCATAAATGTTTTTTGTGATCCTTTCACCCCTTAATTTTATAGGGGTTTTATTGAATTATTTCATAGAATCAATCATTATGTACTTATCCGTAGGTAAATATGGTATCATTTTAAAGTCAATATATATAATAAATGAATGACATGGAACCTTTTTGAGAGATCAAAAATTATTTATAATAATTTTTATATACAATATTTTTGGTTAAAGACACTCCCAAATTGTGATCATGTGTATTATTTGGAGAGTTTAATTAAAATGAATCATTTAAAATTTAATCCTAATACTTAATAAGATTCTTTAAATGGCCATTAAAAATAGAAATAAAACATAACATCAATCACACACCTATGTTTCCAAAATAATCCTTAACATAGAAGGAGTGGTTTTAATAAAAATTTTATGAAATATGAAATCCTTAATAATATATAATAAATTTTAAATAGTGATAAAATTTTAATGTTTTTAATAATAACTAAAAAAATTATGACCAAAAAAATAATTCCTTGAAAATTCAACACAAAAAAATCATAAAATATTTTTATAATAAGAAGAAAATGGAAGGGAAAGAAAAGTGAAAAAATAAAAAAAATGAAAATGAAGAATATGAAATAAAACTAAAAGAAAACATGAAAAATGATATATTAAAAAAACTAATCCCAAACTAAATGATATTTATCATACCCACACTTTAATGTTACATTGTCTTCAATACCAAAATAACATGTAAGAAAAGTAACTTAAAGGTGTGAGAAAAATCAATGACCTAGATGGAGGTAATTTATAATTAGACAGTAGATGAGACTTCTTTTTGAGAAACCAACACAATTGTTGTTTCACATGTACTTAGGTAGTGAATGAATTTGATATTTTTAAGGGATGTTGTGATGGTTTATAGTGACCCTTCCCTTGATCATGTAGATATTTCAAAGAAGAAATTTATCCATTTATTTAAGCACGTTTTCACCACCCATTTCTAAAATGGTAAAAAATACTAATGTTCAAGGATCGGTAGCATAAGTATGTAGGTCTCATACTTGATTTACATATGTTTAATTACATTATTATCATAAAAAACATAAATGATTCAAGTAAAATGTTAACCTGGTTATTGGAGTTTAAAAATACATCTATAATAACATATGTATGAAATTTATTAAATACATTTTCAAATTTTACACAAACAAACTAATCATGTGTGTTTTTAATCATAATAACTTCAGAAACCATTTAATGATATGAAAACAAAATTGATAAAATATGAGGATGCTTAATTTTGAGACATGACTTGTAAACGCTCCCAATTACCATAATTTCATTTTCATAAAGTATTTTATAGGTGTATAGTCCATTGTAACTATCCTACTTATATAGATCATCTAGTGAATGATTATGTTACTCACTTATCTTATCCTTCACACATCACCGTTGATTAAAATATCAATTTTTTTCTCATAAAAATTGATTTCATCATTTTATTATTAGCATAACTTTCTTGATAGATTTTTTGATTATATAATTTATTTTCTCTAGTGACTCAATAAAAGGTGAATTTGGGTTATACATGGTAGGTAGTTCATTAGGTTGAAATGAGTCCATCTCATGTGAAATGTTAGGATAAAAATGTTCATACTCATTTGGAAGGTATTGTGATGTATCACATTATTTGGGTCTTTGGTTATCTCACACAAGACTTAAATCAGATGTATATAGATCATTAAAAATTATTACCCCTAGTGTGATGAGTATGTATTTGAAACAAAATAGATATCAAAGGGGTCAAATTTATTTTTCTCTAAACAATGGTTCATCCCTCTAACATATTCATTGAAAATATTCACTAAGATGATTTTTTGGATTGGACAATAGATTATAAGAAATAATACTCAATATATATATACTTTGGGTTACCCTTTCAGATCAAAATCCCTTATAGAATAGCTGATGGTGGAATTTACTTTTCAATTTCCATCTCCTCCCTCTTTCCAGCCATCAACAACACATGATTTAAGTAATTCTGGAAACCAGAGATGGTCTTCATCCTTCCTTCTAGGCCCACAACATCAATCTCCTTCCCAACATAAACCAAAATAGGTAGAGGCCTAAATTTCTCACCCACCATCAATATCATTCTTGGATTCATTTCCTAGGTGAGGAAATAAATAATTAAATGATAATTCTCCCAACAAAATTCTCTTTATATCAACGCATGCATCCAGCACCACAATTATCCCCATGAGTACTATTTGTGATAATAAGAACTTATCACAATGATAGGGTTAAAGTGTTAGTAATCCCTTCCCCATGTGCACAAAGCCTTGGTGAATTCTCATGAAGAACAATTGGTTAGCTTCTTTATAGTAAAATCTTGACATATTACACAACATTGAAGTTATTCAGGAATTTTTAGTTACAACCCCAATCATGACCTAAGTGATTACACCAGAAAATTTCTACATCGGTGTTTTAATTTTGGATTAATTTGTTCAAGGTTTACATGACATTAACCTTTGAAATTAAAATGAAAATCATGAAAAGAGATGACATAGTGACCCTGAAAAGTTTAATGTCATGGAAACCAGAAAAGAGTCCCTTTGTAGTTTTAGTCAAGTTTTAGTCAAGTTAAGAAATAGGGAAAAATGAAGAGGGAGAAATGGAGGGACCTGAACCTATCCACTTCCCCATAGAAGAGGGATTACTAACTCCTAAACATCTCAAAAAACCTCCAAATAACTTGTATGGATATGGTCATAAATCAATGTGTTGATGGAGCACTAACTTCTAACCAGGTATCATGCATAACAAGTAGAGGCCCCTGCTCCTCTCAACTACACTCCACAACCAAGGAGGATCCAACTGCCATAGAGGAACTGCTCCTCATCAGATTTCAAAGAAGGGGCATACTACTCTGTAGATAGAGGATTAAAATTTTTGTTTAGGGGAGTTTTATTTCCATCTGTATGAATGATATGGGGGACCCGATCCCTGGCACGATATGGGATTACCAAACCTAATAGAACTAATCTCTATGTATTGGACCCATTCCCTCTATGGGAAAGTTTTTTCTCTATCGATCTGGGAGGTAAGGGAAACCCACACCATGTGATAGAGGAGTACTAGTCACAATGTCTTAGTGACAATATTACCTGATATCCAACATTGATCAAGCATCATTGAAAGGAGAATCACACTTTTCATGCCCCGCATCATATCACTACCATGGAAAGATGACTTGCACCCTGGTAATAGGGGAGCACTGCTCTACCAGCCTAAAGATTCTAGTGGGACCTGCATCATGGTGCGACAAGGAAGGTTTTCAACCCTAAAATATACCTAATGATCCATCATGATCACTACTCATGATCAAGCACTGTAAGAGAAATGTATTTCTTGAATCACACCATGTATTATCTCACAAGCCATCGTGAAGGCTGCCATCGTGTTCTAAAATGAAAACTAATCAGGATAGGCTACCCATGAGCCTAAATCTGAGTCCCAAGGAAGGATATATACAAGGTGGAAATATATAATAAAAGTACACAACATGTATCAGGTCCAAAAAGAGTGTGACCCCAGCTAAACATCTACTTATGTCCTCTACCATATGGATTGACTAGCCATATGAGCTTACGTAATGTGTAAATTAAGTACACAATTTGTCTCACATCACTCGAGCCCTGGTCATCTTCTCTCCCACATGGATTGGTATGCCATGTGATCTTACATTGTGTATACCCCTGGTACAAGGAATTTCCTGGAACTTGAGGAATATAATGGTTTCCTCTATCCCTTATCCATGTAATAATCCCATTTATGTGTACTCTGGCCATGTACTACCACACATCCATGTCCCTTGACAAAACATGTCTTCCACCAAGTCCTCAACCACATGGATAAGGATCACTAAATGATTTTTAATCCTAGTACATGGTGTGTTGTCCTAAAAATATCTTCTTCCTCTAATGGGAAGAACGCACAATGTTTTCTCCTTCACTACATGCCCTGTGATTGGGTTTTCCAAATGAAAAATACCTAAAATTCTTCTGAACCACTTATTTTCTCTAAATTTACCACTGATTGACCCCTAGGGGATTCAAAGTAGTTATATTAGGGATTAATAACCTTAAAAATTGCACATAAAGGGGATCATGACTTAAAACTCAAACTGACTACCTCAAGGAGAAATTTTGAAGATTTGAGTGAGAATCCATGCTCTGAAGCTAATGCAACATGATCTGGGAGAGATCCTCATCAAGATCAGAGCCTGAAAAAACCTCCTCTATACCTTGGTTTCTCCTCGGGTGGTCTATTTTCATGGGAGAAGGCCTCCCATCCTCTTTATAACATGGGTTCCAAAGGGGAGGGGTAGGTTTATTAATTAAATTTTATTTAATTAATAAAACTCTATCTAACACTCTACCATGTTGCCTCCAACTAGGCACCCAACATCAATAAATTTTATGTCATAAATAGGGTAAAAACCATGTTATAAACTCAACCTTGTTCTCAGATTTCTGATTTGAGACTCCACTTGGGATTTATTCTAAGTTAACTGAAAAAATGTGCACATGATAAAATAAATTTATTATTTTTAATATCACCTCACCAAGGATCTTCGGGCCCTGGAATTATAAAGTGACTCAGCGCCCATCTTTGAAATATTTCTATAAATATTAAAAAATCTTAGATGAAAAAATATAAGTCTCTACATTCTCCCCTCCTTCAAGGATTTTCATCTTAAAAATCCCAAACTACATAGGAAGGGGAAAACTAAGCTCACATATATCACTCCTATACTACCACAACACATGAACCAACTATAGGGTAAATCCACATTTTCCTATCACCTATAGATGAAGTTCAACACTCTTATACTCTTATCATATCTTCTAAAACCTTAATAACCTACTCGGCCTTCCTATCATAGAATAACCTTGTACATCTTCACTACACCAGATGTATTTCCAAGGGGACATGTGAAAAACCATCACCACATCCTCACACAGTATGACTAAATGCACCATTTTTTCAACAAAAGGGAAACGTGATCCCCTCTTTCTAGTATCCACTTAGGGAATCTTATAAGGTTAACTGGTTATGTATCACCTCATGGTCTATGTATCACTATTGTTCCTCACTCATAGATTAAATAATTGGAGGATTCATCACTATTTATAGGATAAAAACTACACCCCTATCCTCTAGGGTTAGACACAATAAAGATAGAAGCTTAAACATCACTTCTATAAACTTAATGAAAAAAACCACACTAATGAATCTTGGTAATGAGTAACATAGTTCTGCTCATGAACCCTCAACTAACTCAACCCATAATTGAACATTGCTTGCCTTTGCATCAACACGCACCCGAGCCCAGCTCTAGAGGAATTTATAAATAGTACACACTTAACACACACCCCTAACAAGTTCAACATAGAAGTAATAGTCAATTACATCCACAACTCCTCAAAGTAAAAGATACTCATAACACCACATGGAGATACCCAAGTCCCATGTGATGACCATCTACCCGAGCATGTACCATAGACAACCAATCCATGATCCAAGAAATGTCACAAGGTTTCATCATAGATACCCATAGGTACCTTGAGAAAATATCCCCAACCAAATGATATCAAACATAAAATTAAAAGGAACTCATCCACCACACCTTGACACTATCTACTTTGAGAGGCACTGACTTTTCTGTATGGTTTTGAACTTGTCATAGAGAACACATATTGGTGTGGGGGTAATCATACCTCCTCCATATATGATTTATGTCTCATAAAAATACACTGACACTAGTATCCATTAACGCCTTGTGTCACCCTGAAGAAGCCCATATTCTATGAATCTCTACCTCAAACATCAACTAGTACTATTGGAAGATGTATGAAATAGGTGAATCACCCCCAGCAGAAACCTCTATCCATAGATTCTAGGATACTTTTCTAATAGGAAACTCTATCTCTCACACAAGGGATAGGGATATTAAATAAATGACTCACACATGTGTCAAAAATTACTAAATCAATATTATAGAAGAAACTGTGTATCTTGAATCATCTCATTTATAGCTTGGTTATATCCCTCCTTGGCTTGCAGATGCCTGTGACATTGATCACCAGCTCCCTAATCCTGATATGGGCCACCAAGTGTTGGTGGTGGAAGTATCTTATAGAGTCTCCATACACCAGTATATCCTCCCTCCAAATATCCACCTATTCCTAGTATTCTATGAGTTGTTCCTCCTTGGAGTTCACCCAGATCACGCTTGGGAGATACCTAGTCATAGTGCTTCCTATACCTTAGAGTTCCATCCACTACCTGAATACCTTATAAAGCATTAAAAGTCATGAAATCACATGACATGTGACCTCTCTCATCACAAGAATATAATTTCCTCTCACCCAGCTGACTGGATCCTTAATGTGACTCCTATACTTCATACCCTCATGTCTGATTCTAGGCATGGGTGTGCCTCCTACACTGCGATCCCATCGACTGACATCTGTTAGCTGATGTGGATGAATCAACCATGTGATAACCACTACCGAATTTAGCCACCCAACCCTCCTCCAAGAAATCTCTATCATCGGGGCTAGCTCTAGCACTCTCGCATAATAGGGAAGGTGCAAGGAGACCACACCTACATGGATTTCTATACGGAGGAACTTCTCAAACTTCCACACCCTGAAGTATCCATCTCGCACCATGTCAAGTGAGTAATGAATAAGTTCATTGAACCACACAGCATACTCAAAAACTGACATGTCTCCCTAGTGCAGCTTGAGGATCTCTTGAATCTTCATAGAGCATAATATCTAAGGGTAGTACTCGTCATGAAATAGATGTTGGAAGTATAACCATGAAATAATCATCCATTCATGGGCCTGAATCATCAGACTTCATCGGTGTCCTACTTATCCTAAAAGAAGACTAGTCACATGCACAACCATCTGATCAGTCTGGGTCTGTACGATCCTAAAAAAGAGGACCACCACTTAGAGCCAATCCTCAACTATGTGAGGGTTTGGATCACCATAGAACTTCCATGGTATCTGTCACTAGAATTCATGCAATGTTCTAATCCTACATGCATCATCATCACCCTAAACCATGGGAACTATCGACTACTCTAAAGGCAGTTGATCATCCAACTAATCCACTGGAGGTGGAACTATGCATTACTTGATGGGGGGAAATGCTACTTTTTTCCCACTTCAAGGAAACACATCATTTGGGGGTCCTTGAACTAAGGCCTCATTTCTCGAAGGACCATCACCATGATCTTATAGAGGTACTTAGATGTCTGTCTTCATGGAGCTATCTTGAAAGTGATCAAGACATACCATGATAAGATAAGAATATACCTATGGGTATTTGAATAAAAAATGCCAATCAAGGACTCAATCTTATATGAAGCATATACTATAGATCCATACAACTAATGTGTCGATATATCGAGTCGAAAAGAAGGTATTCAAAGTCTTGGTGATTGGATATGTTGGTCATCACACCAAAACTGGGTTCCCTGGAACGAAATCCACACTCAAAGTACTCCAACATCATTTCCCAAAGTCCCAAACAATCCTTGTAAGATAAAAACTCTAAACACCATCCCATGGAATGAACTCATATGATACCACCTTTTCATGACCCAACCCACTGAGGCCCTCCTAGCCAAAAGATGGTTGAGCCTCGATTACCTCAAGCTCACCTCTAATAGGCCAGGGGCTGATATCTAGCATCGAGTAGGCATATCACATACATGAGAGGTCTTAGCCTCTAAATATATACACATGAACACTATGTCTCTATAAAAAAGTGCATAGTAATATAAATGTTGAAACTTCTAGAGTGTAAAAATTTCATTCCACAACCTATAGAAAAAAATCATAATAAAACAGCATGGAATAAAAGTAAAAAAGAATAAATACATGCCCAAATATAAAAGCGTCATAACCTAAATAAAATTGGAAAATAGATAAAACTGAAGAGATCCCGGCTCCAATCCCCAAACCAAACACTGTACATGATCAGTTCTAAGAGAATCTATGCTCCACAGGATCCAGGACCACTGATATCACCATCATTGTGCCATTCATCTACATAAGACACAACATATGCTCGAAAATCCCATATAGGGGTGAGTATATACATACCCAATAGGCACCCTAAAACACAAAATAAAAATGGAATACTACCACAAAACCAGAAAACATCTCAACCTGAACCCATAAACATTGATCAACTCAACCCATACCAAATATTCTCAAAGAAACATAAGAATAAAAGAAAGGGGAACTACATCTCCATATCCCAACTAAGAAAGTTTATTCAGCCTACAAATATCTAGGTCCAACTCTTGTTCCCAACAATAGAGGTCATATATCCACTGTCTTTCACCCTAATAAAGATCATAATAACCTCAGTGGAGTGGCCCACCCCTCACCACTGTACTCATAGATAAATGTTAACTCACTCCAAACCAAGAACCACATGAAATCACTTAGAGGAGAGAAAAGTGGGGAATTAAAAGTCACTAATTCCCTGTAGCTGATGGAGTACTAACTCCTAAAAAAATCGTGAAACCTATGAATAACCCATATGGAGATTCTTACACCTTATCACGTTGAGGGATCACTAACTCTTAATCAAGTATCGTGTGTAATAAGTAGAGTGGACCACTCCTTACAACTATTCTCCATAGTTGAGGGAGCTCAAACCCCCTTGGAGGACCCACTCCCCACCGAAGATTAAAGACAAGGAGTACCACTCTATAGATAGAGGACTCACATCTGTGTGTTGAAGAGTTTCATCTTTATCTATATGAATGATATGGGGGACCTAAAACCTGATGATACAGGGGAGTACTAACCTTGGGAGAACTTTTCCATGTGTATAGGACCCGTACCCTCTGTGGGGGAGTTCTATCTCTACCAGTCTAAGAGGTAAGGGAAACCCACACCTTGTGAAGAGAGGGGAGTACTAGTTACATCATATCACTAACAATTCATCCATATTTACAACATTGGTCGAGCGTTTCTGAATGGATCATCGTGCTCATTACACCTCATGTCATATCATTCCCATGGTAAGAGGACCTACACCCTGGTAACAAGGGAGAAAAACTCTATCATCCCAAAGAGTCTAGGGGGACCCACACCCTGGTGCATCAGCTAAGGTTACTAATCATGACATATTCCCAATGATCCATCCTAATCACAAGGTAATATCAAGAATCATTGGAGTAGCATCTTAATTTAATCACACCATGTCATATCTCAAAATCCATCATGAAGGATACCATCGCATTACACACTAAAAATGACCAGGATAGGATACTCACAGGCCTAAATATGAGTCTTGAGGAAGTAGATACGTATGGAGGAAATCTCCATGAGAAGTATACGACATGTAATGGGGTCCATATAGTGTGTGACCCACTTGAACATCTGTTAATTTCCTCTACCACATGGATTGACTGGACATGTGAGCTTACACAACTTGTACATTAAGTACACATTATGTCTCACCTCACTTGGGCCCTAGCCATGTTCTCTCCCACATGGTTTGGCTGTCCATGTGATCTTATATGGTGTGTACCCCTGATACATGGTGTGCCATGGAACCCAGGGAACATGACTATGTCCTCCCTCGCATTCCCATGTAAGCATCATGTTTCCATGTACTCTGGACATGTACTACCATAAGTCCATGTCCCTTGACATGACATGTATACCCAAGTCCTCAGCCACATGGCCAAGGACCACTACGCAACATGTACTCTCAGTACACAGTGTGTAGTCCTATAAAGATATTATTCATGAATGAAAATAACAAAACATGTGATTCTTAACTACAGGTCATGTGATCGGGTTTTTAAAATTTAAAATCCCTATAATTCTCTTGAAACCTCATTTTTTCCCCAAATTTCCCTTGGATCAACCCCCAGGGAATCCACAATAGTCGTATTAGGGCTCTACAAACATAAAGGAATGAAAATAAAGGGGATCAAGACTTAAAACTAAAAAATAATACCTCATGGTAAAACACTAAATCATATGGTGTAGATCCACACTTTGAAGTTGTTACAGCATGATCCAAGAGCGATTATAGTCAAGATCAAAGTCCGATGACACCTCTTCCCTCACTCATTTTCTCCTCAAGTGGTTTGTCACCATGGGATAAGGCCTCCCCTTATTTTTTGAACATGGGTTACAAAGGGGGTTTTTTAGGTTTATTAATTAAATTTTATTTAATTAATAAACCTTCGTTTAACACTCTTTTAATATGAGCCTCCAACTAGGTGCCTAGAACTGACATGTTTTATGTCACACATAGGGTAAAACCCACAGTCTAAACTCAAATGTGGTCTTAGATTTCTAATTCAATACTCCACTTAGGTTTTATACCATTTTAACTAAAAAACTATGTACGTGATAAAATATTTTTAATATCCCTGCATTAAGGTTCTCCAAGCCCCAGAATTCTGTGCCAACTCAGCATCCGGTTTTGTAAATATTCCTATATATATTCCAAATTCTTAAAGGGAAAAACCCAAGTCACTAAAAAGAACCGATAAATGCCAAACATAGTGTGATCAAGGTAAAGGAAATTACTTAGAATATGTATTTTGAGCCTCTTAATACTAGAAATAAAGTTCTAAATATCTGTTCATTATGAGAACTTTTATATTCAAGTTCTAGGGGCATTATCACACCAATGCCAATTGTTGTGTATTTATTGCTAAAATAATCACTTGAAAGTGATAATACAGGACCACAATTTTACATAAAATTAAAGTTGGCTATCCCTACTTTGATAAATGATCCATAAACGACTTTTTTTGAAGTATGTATAAACATTTATTAATCTAGGTAGGTCTGACATCAAAATTCTATAAGAGGATCAGTCCTAGTCTAGTAGTTTTTCTAGTTTTCCCATGCTCCTTGTTCTTATAAATCCATCTCCAAGAAGATTGATTTTATGTAATTTACATAAACAAATCTTACCCAACCCCAATATTTACAAAAGTATTTTAAAATATGGCCACCAATTTTTATTTTTCAGAATTAGTATTTGGAATAACACCAATTTACTGATCCATGAATCGTGGCTTATAGATATTCTCAGATGATTTGGGCTCTATGAACATTATATATTGATCAAAAGTGATATATCCCTTGTTTATTGTACTGTTATTGAGATTATCTTATAATTATTCCCCATCTCCATCATCTATAATTTTTTCATCCCTAAGATCAAATAAAAGACCATGTCAAGAAAGGATGTTACCAAATTGGTGTTGTGATGTATTGGGAGGTTCCAAATATTTTTTATAAGATTCATAGTTTATTTGACCTTTTGAGATATTATGACCACTTTCTTTTGGAATTATATCACATAGTTTCATATATGATGGTGATGACTATATAGGAAGTGAAGTTATTATGGTGTGATAGGTACAAGGATATTGTTAAAGAGATAAATAAGTGGTTGATATCAGCACATATTCTCACTTTACCTAATCCCAAGAAATGATATGAGGTATATTTTTATGTTTCTAGTGTTGGTTTGGTTTTTGTATTGATGTAATAGGTTCGTGTAGTGCAGTATGGTTCCTAGTAGTTTGGGCTTCATGAAAAAAATTAGCCCACTCATGATATGGAGTTGGTTATAATTTTTCATCCACTTAAAATTTAGCATAATAATCTATTTAGGGAAATGATTTTGGTATATAATGAAAAAAATATATTGAAGTATATATATATATTCTCAGAGGTATTTGAATATTTTTTATAGAATATGGGTTGATTGTTTCTGATTCTTTCATCGGGGCACGTGTGTCTGTCTATTCAAGGACGGCGATGCTGTTTGTTTCCCCACATTCCTACTTTCCAAAGGCAAGCAACATCCATTCCTTGTTCAGGGACATTTTCTCCTTGATCAAAATAGGGTGATAGGATTTTGGTTTTTCCTTCCACGGATTCCTCCTCGGAACTCGTCACCTAATCCAGGTCTCCCTTATAGACTTAATATGTTGTTTATGAAACTCTTACCAGTGTCATATATTCATGGACACCAGTTAATTACACTACTTCTATCAGGACATTCCAAGGGGTCCGGTCAGGGAAGAAACCTTCGTTTGGGGAAGTATTCACGTTGGACATCACTGGCATGACTGGATGCTAGGACACTAGTGCATTTGGGTTTCTTCCCCTTATTATAGGGCTTCTCGAGGGCATAGATGCCTGAGGCATCCCACATCAAATGTGGGGAATTATATGTCATAGGAATGTATCTAAGGTTTTTCTCAGCTTCCTATGTTTAACACAGGGTATGCTTCAGGTTTAATGTCTAGCAGAGATGGATCAGACTGATTGGAACATTGACTAGAGCAGATCATGTAAGTGTAACCCCTGGAGGGAACACCGATGTTGGGGCTAACACGTGGCTAGCTACCCAATTTTTGTTAAAGGGAATAGGGAATGAGGTGGAATGATCCCACCGAGATGTGGCGGCCCGGGAAAGAACCAAAATGGATGATGGATGGTTAAGTGAAGTGGGTGGAGAATGAGATGGAGTCGACTCGAGGATGATGGTGATGTTGGGATTGAGTCTCAAATAGACCTCCTACGTATCCCTTTGGTAGGGAATCAAAGTCCTCATAGGTCACCTGAAAATAGCTTACTATGGATTGGGGACTTCAACGGCTTACCATTGAAATAAGGGTCACAACGGCTTACCGTTGGATGGGGTCACAACGGCTTAACACTGGATGGGGTCACAACAGCTTATCGCTAAATAGGGTCACAATGGATTACCATTGGATGGGGTCACAATATCTTACTGCTGAATAGGGTCACAACTGCTTACCGATGGATGAGTTCGTAGCATCTTACCACTAGATGGGGTCACAACAGCTTTTCGTTGGATGGGGTCACAATGGCTTACCACTGGATGGGGTCACAACGGCTTACCGCCGGATGGGGTTGAACCTCAGGAAGGCTTCCAACGTACCTTATCCAGGAGACAAGGATAAAATCCCATGTAGTTTGGGATGGTGGATTCAATTTAACATCATTCAGGACGAAGGGGGGGCATGCATTTTAACGTCATGCGGGACGAAGGTGGTCCGACGTGAAGGGGGGGCAGAACCAATGGTTGTTGGGCTTGAACCTCAGGGAGGCTTCCTGCGTACCTTTCCTTGGAAATGATCAAAGTCCACATAGTTCAGAAGGAGTGGGAATGGATGTGAAGATGGCTGGGACTGATGGGTGTTGGGATTGAACCTCAGGGAGGCTTCCTACATACCTTGCCTTGACAAGGATCAAAGTCCACACAGTTCGGAAGGGTGTGTGGGGCTTACACTCTAGGCTTCCCAGATAGGATTTCATGGTCGATTCTTACTCTAAGCCTGTGTGAGTCATGCTTGGTCTGAGAAACAAGAGGCATCAAAGGCCTGATGATCACGTCGCGAAAGGTGCGTCTGTGAGAAGTGGAGTGGGGCTTACATGTGGTTAGTAGCCCAAATAGGAAACAGGGGCTTACGCGTGGTTAGCAGGCCATGAGTGATAGAGATTGGGACTTACTCCAGGATGGAGGCCCAAGTGGTGAAAAAACCCAGTGGGATAAGGATTTGGCACCAAGGAATAGAGGAGGATCAGAGGCTACCTCCTACAAGAAAAGCTCGGGGCTTATACCAGGGTGGTTTCCCTTTCCCCGCGAACATAAGCCACTCCAATAAAGAGGATTACATTCCTTGTGAGGAATGATCTCACTCCCGTGGAGACCAGTGGGCATAGAGAATGTCCGAGACGACCCCACGTGCAAGGCACGAGGTGAGGTCACATTTTAACGTCATGTGCTGAGGACAAAGGTGCTTGGCAGTTTAACATCCTACATCTCGGAAGAGGTGGGTTTTCTCCGTACCCCTAGGACTTACATAACCAATACTCTCCTGCCCTTGAGGGAAGGAAGGCATTGGCAATGCCGTGAAATGGGGTGTTATGGAGCGATCTATTGGGGGGTCCACATCAGTGTGGCTATGCAAAAAAGCAATAGTCGTTAGCATGCCTATGCGAAGAAGCATGAGGCGAAGCAACGCAATAGCTAGCACCACCCAAGGGACATTGAAATTTCTTCATGAAAACCTGAAGGGCCACACAGGAAAATGAGTTGCAGAGAAAAGGGGTTCAAAGGTAGAAGCCTTGTGAAACTCTGGTGCTCCATGAAGTGGATGGAATTTGTGAAGGGATGTGCTTCGTGAAGTGAAATCTCCTAGCCTAGGTATAGGGAATAGGTGCATATGGAAGGTGCCTCACGAAGTGGAAAGGCATTCGCAGGGCAATTCCTCTTGAAGCAAGGGTGCCTTGCAAAGCATAACATTGGGAAGCAATGTGCTTCATGAAGCATAGTTACCACACCTTAGTATTCGGGTCACATGTGTATGAAGGGTGTTTCACGAAGCATAAATGCTCCGCGACGACCTGAGTCCCCTTGGGGATCTCCTTCCATCATGGAGGCCCATGGGCTCTATGAAGTGAATCCCTCTTTGAAGAGGGGTGGAATTCATGCAAAGGGGAAGACACTTCATGATGAAAAAGTACTTTTAAAATCTCATGGTTCGCATAGAAAAAATTGCTTCGCGATGTGGGAGATTAGAAGGTGAATGGTCGGAGGATCCGTCCTTTGGGCTCGAAGGGAGCCTAGTATTTATAGGCAAGAGGTGCTATGAAGAAGAGCTTGCTTGGCACGAAGACAGAGCTTGCTCCATGGCGGGTTCGCGAATGTCAAAGGGGTTCGCAGAGCATCCCGCCTCCTTGCTCCGCGACGGGTTCGCGAACATCAAATCCATTTGTGGAGCATCCCACCTCCTTGCTCCATGGAGAGTTCACGAACATCAAATTGGTTTACAGAGCATCCCACCTCCTTGCTCTATAGTTGGTTCATGAATTTCAAATCGGTTTGCGGAGCATCCCACCTCATTACTCTACAGCTGGTTTGCAAAGGGAAATATTTGTGCCAATCACAAGGCTATGAGGCTCCATGAATGGTCTTCATGAGGCAGCCCCTTATGCTCTCATTTTGTTCCTTCTTTTCTGGGATTTTGGCATCAACAAATTCCCCCCCTCAGACTTGGATCCATGGAGAAAATGAGGGTCATAGTCGGAGGTTCAATCGCCAAAATTCCTCAGTCAATCATGAAGGTGACTCGCGAAGGGGGCTCGCGAGGTGAAGCGGCATGCGCGGGCTGGCACGCCTTGAATCTCACCATGGATCGAACATGCCGCAAAGCACCTAGGGTCCTCACCTATAAGTAGGGGAGCTGAACACTCTTTTTTTCCTTTATCTTCTCTGTGTTTTTGGCTAGTAGCGCTATCGATTCATGAAGCTCCACATACTCTATGATTTCTCTCCGAGAATCGGGTCTTCTGCTTCGGTACGCACAATGAGTCTTTGAATTCGCATCGGTGCACTCTACGAACTTGCTTCTGAAGGCCGGGGCAGGCCTCTACGAACATCCTTTACACACGATCTCTGAAAACTTGCTTCATGAAAGTGCTTCACGAGCCAAACCCAAAGAACGCCCAAACTTCATGACCGAATGACTCACCAAGAGGCTGCTAGGGGGTTCTTTGAAGACACTACACAAAGGGAGAATATTGAAAATAGATTGGGCTTCGGGGAGTTGATACGGAGCCACTCTGACCATGGGTCATTGGTGGAGCTACTGTCGGCAAGCTAAAGGAACTATCCATTGTGCAATAGACTGCATTTGTATGGATTTGGGCTGAGGGATGTCATCTTCATCCCTAAATATAGTAGGGATGAGCCAGATTATTGGTTCTGAAGCACGCCATGTCAGCGCCAGTGGTTAAGGGAGGCTGACGGCCATGCCTAGGAGGACTTCACACCCATCATTGCTGATTCTTTGTACAATCATCTGAACAATGTTGATGGGAAGGGATTGAAGCTTGAGACATCCCCCCCTCTATACCAGACAATCTTGAAGGCAGCTCTGAGGAACCCGGAGAAGGGGTTGTCTGATGAGTGGGACCTGCGCCAGGGTGGCAACTTCATAGATGATTGGGCATGGGCCTAATAAGTAGGTGCCTCATGTGAAGAGTTTGGGGTTGAGCTAAGGAGAGTGGGCCTATATGATGTGGAATGGGCCTCCCAATTTCACATCTACCAACCAAAGTAGCTGATGCTGGAGTTGTTGAGAAGGTGGTAATCAAGGACCAATACCTTCCACTTGCACCATGGGGAGGTCGGAATTAGTTTATGGGATGTGCACCAGATCTCAGGGGTCCCGATATTGGGGGTGGTGTATGATGAATTCCTCCCGGTTATGGGTGCATGAGAGGATCAAGAAAAAATTCCACCGTTGGTGATGGCACTGATGGAGCTAGTGTCGGGAGAGGACAAGGAAGCAATGAGAGACATCCACTTCGGGCGGTGGTTCAAACAGTTTCTGAACTTCCCAGAAAATAGATAGTTTCTGGTGAGACCTCGTACTTTCCCGAAGGGGATCAATGGGGAAAGGTGCACTCGTACTAGCGGCTCTTGGATAATATCCAATGGAAAACATGGGGGTTCTGTGTCATCACTGAGCAAAAACTGGTAGTCAGGCTGGCAGCATTCATTGTTGCTCTCATATGCGGTTGGATCCTTCCAGTGAAAGATACAAACATGGGTGTGTGACCAAGCACATTTATCATGGCGTCCATTTTGGCGATAGGAGGCCAGGTGAACCTCTAAATCCTGATGATCTCCTTGTTGTACAAGATACTATGGAATATTAGTGAGGGGAAGAGGCCCCAGAGGATATGCGGGTCATTCCACCTTCTGTACGGGTGGATAGAGGCGCACATCAGGGGAGTCTATGAATATCTGAACCCCATATCCCCTCCAGGATCGAACTTCCGTCCATCCATTATGAATTTCATGGGGAGATTTCCAACCAAAATAACTATGCAAGAGGTCCTTAACTGCGTCTGGAAGATAGAGGAATTCAACATTCATCTATTTCTGCTGCCAATGGGTTCTTTTACTAATGATGGCCAAGGAACGGAAGAACACTAGTCCTATCTCCTAGCCTTTAGAGGTGGAGTTCTAGTAGCAAGAATAGACCATGAGCCTCTATGTGATCTGTACACCCCGCACCGATTTTCCAGGGAATTTCGATGTATGCAACGACTGAACCCATAGGTCTATTTAGGGGTGCGCTATGAGGAACATCTATGCATGATGAGGAAGATGTGGATCATGTTCACATGGGAGGATGAAAAGATGCGGAACGAATTGCCTCTGCCCACGACCGTCTTTGAGTTGGTGAAATAGTATGCCAAAAGCTAGGAGGCGGCCTACCTAGGGGAGATGCTGAAGCAGCCAACTGTTCAGGCTGGTGATGGTGTGGCTCCCCAACCTCAAGGTCGGCGCTGGAAGATGGCAAGGACATCCCACGGTGGTGGGGATACCGTGAAAACGTGGCCCGTATCGGCTGAGGGAGAGGTAGTGGAAGTAGATCCAGCAACGACAGTAGACTTGGTGGTCCTAGAAGAACTGATTTATCTAGAGGGGAGGCCACCAAGAGGATTCTATAGAATATCCACCCAGGCTCTGGGGAAGTGGTTGCGCCATATAGACATGCTAGAGAATTCTGCCTTCCTCAAGGTCTGGGACATCTGGGATGTCAACATGCAATTCCTTAGCCCGTCCGAGATATGGAAACACTTGAACCACCTCAGGATGAACTTTCTGGGAATTTTCCCTATCAGGGATAGCTTTGCAGTATCCCAAGAGGAGGTAGAGAAATACCTGGCAAAGATGAAGGAATTTGTGCACTCTCGAGGTTCCCCACGTCCAATGACAGACCGTGTGAAAGTGTTATTGAATCAGATATCCCCCACCCCCACCCCCGTAGTTGTCAGCTGCCGAACTGAGGGACCACTTTCCTTTACTGGAGGAATCAGATGAGTCCTCCTGGGGGGAGGAGTCCAGTAGAGGGAGCCCATTGGAGGAGGGTGAATTTGGTGATCAAGACTCGGAACTTAAAGAATTTGAAGAGGCCCTTGAGGTAAAATACCAAGCCCCTTACTCAGGGTCTTCTTCCAGGTCATTATGGAATCCTTACTAATACTTGAATTGTACAAGAGGGTCTTATACATAGAACCCATTCTCGCCCCTCAACAGATGTCGATGGGGGACCTTCAGGATCTACACCTGCGGCTACATTGATTACCGCATATGGAAGGGCCATGATATCAGAGGTGGATTCTTCAGAGCATTCAGACCTTCCGAAAATATACAGGGGGCCACGCCTTGGGGTCCTGATGGAATCAACCCAAGAATGAGACCATAAATTTGTTCTTTGTAAGTCTCCTCTACCAAGCTCATGATTGTCACCCATTGACTATGTCAACTGACGTCCATGTCCCTTTTTGGTGTGCACAATTCTTCAAATGGCGTGGGACACCTTGGTGAGGTTGGTCAGGGCTTTTGGTGGTGCCTTTCCCAGGGGAATATTGGTGATCGTGGAGGTGGATATTAAGACCGACCAAGCTACGGTGCTCCCAATCACTGGTGGGACTGTCAGCAGTGCTGAGCCCGAGATTATTGAGGTGGGTTCTGACGATGAGGATCGATCAGATAGCCTGGGTCCCACTATACCTGATCAAACACCAGATGTAGACCCTACTAACGAGTTCCTAGGGGCGTTCCCCATATATGAGCCTGCCAACCGTGCCGACTGGGACGAGACGACCTCTGATGAGGAGGATATCAAAATATTCTGTCTCTGATCATGGAAGTTGATCAAGCGCTTCATCGATGACACCCCCCAAATGAAATGGATGGATGGGATGAATAGACTTCACTCACAGCTACGTGAACTGTGTTCTCAGGGATTGGATTCCCAACGTCCCCACATGCTTATTCAACATCTTATGGCGGAGAAGATTCGGGAGTATGACCGTGGCCTCGGTGTGGGATGGAAACGGAGGAAAGCAATGAACATCAAGAGGCTTTGGGAGGCTGAATATGAGATTCAACAACTACAGGTCCAGGTGGATGAGCACTCAGTCTCCTTCAATGTGAAATCAGAGCTAATATTGCGATTAAAGGCCCAACTGGCAGATGTCAAGGAGTGCATGAAGCAAGCTTCTGAAGAGATGACCATCATCTGAATTGACGTAGTGTAGGCCTAGATTGCAGCTGATGAATTGTTCCCCATCAATGTCGAGGAGGATCGGGAGTTGAACAGGTGGTAGCAAATCCTAGACGCCACAAGCCAAAGGGTGGTAAAGTTGCAATTGTCTTTTGACGGGGTTAATCCGTCCATGGGAGGGATCGACCCTCATGTGTGGTAAGGATTACAAACCCTCGAACATACTTTCATGATTTGATTGTTTTATACCAGATTCATGCATGAGTTCCATTATTTGTATTGGTTTTACATGAATCTATTATATTCATGAAATGCCCAGTGATCAATCCCTAAGTTCACGCGGGTCGAGCCCAATGTGAGAAACAAGGGATGATTTCCATGCCATTTCGTCTGAACATAAGGGTGTCGACCAAGCTTCAAGAACCTGAGGTTTGAACAACCAATCTGGATTTCTGGGAAGAAATGGGAGAGTCCCGATTGGAGGACGAGAACATCAGTAAAATTGACATTTCGTCCTTCCAAATGTGCTCTAGTGCACGAGCGGGGTAATGCCAGGGGAATTTGACTTAATCCAAACATAGGGGAATTGAAAGTGTGAATCCCGATACCCAAAGTTCGAAACATTTTAAGTGCGGTGTGACAATAAAGGATTATTTTTTATCATTTTTGAAACACAATATCCTTACTATGTTAGCCTAGAATGGGAATAAAAAATGAGGGCTGACCGCTAACCATGTTCGAAACACAGGGCCTGACTTGAAATGTCATCCATTAGCCTTCCGGAACATTAGCCCAGGGTAGTAGGCGAGCCATAGTCCGAACATAAAAACTATTAAGGGGTTCTTTTAGACGTGAAAGAGGATGAGGGTCCAAATAAAGGGCACACAAAGCATGGAGTGTGGGTTGTTTGAATGGAGTCCAACACTCTTGAAATTACGCCACCGTGGTGAAGACACATTAAGTGAGCGCATCGATCTGATCAGGGATCAAACATACTTACGAACATGAACTCTCTAGTAAGGACCTAGAATGACATGAAATTTTATGTCATACCAATGAGGATGATAGACATGTAGTTTAACATCATACGGCGAGGACGGTGCACATATTTTAAAGGTCATATTGTATGGACCAAGATTGGGGTCGAGGGGACAGAAGGGTTAATGACCTTGGGGCTGGGCCCGAGGTGAAATTCCTGGGCGTCTCTACATATCCCATAAGGATGAGAAAAATCCAAACGTAGTTATTGTAGCAAAACATGGTCATAGACTAACGCTGGTAGGAGAAATCCTCTCTAGTAAGGGATCTGGTGCATCCCATGATTAACATGGGGCATCCTGAACTTTTTCAGGGTAGAACCACAGTTTAGTGTCATGCATCAAGAAACATGTGGGATCATGCAGTTTAACATCATACGATAGGATAGAGAGTGAAAGAGAAGATCCCAGGAAGGGATTATGTGGTGCGGTAGCTATAGACCCGATGCAAATGAGGACATAAGAAGTCCACAATACACCACATATCCCTGGAGGAAGTTCTTTAGGTTAAGGGACCAAAAAGTGAAAGTTAGGTTGGGCCTGAGGGAAAGTGGTTGGGAATTCCTACGTACCCCATGAGGATAAAAATCAAGCCATACATAGTTCCAAGAGCACATTTTAACGTCATTCAGGATGATGAAATTCATGTGTGGCATGGCTGTGCTAGTACACGTCCTACCAGAACTACTAAGCCCACGTGAGTCGTGATCGATGTGGGAAACAAGAAGTAGTGATGGGGATTTTCTTGCATAGGAAGGCACATGTTAGGGGCAGTGGGACACTAGGTGAATGACGTCCAAATGATTTTGATCTTCCTATATAACACACCTAGATGCACGAAGGAGTAAAGCCGAGTATGTTGTAATTCCACTTGAACATAAGAAAGTGGAAATATATGAACCATGATGCTCGAGATCTGGATCACAATGATGGTGGCGTGACAATAGGGGATAACTGTTGACCATGTTTGAAACATAGTATCCATATCGTGTTATCTTGGAATGGGGATAAAAAATGAAGGTCAACCGCTGACCATGTTCAAAACATAGGACCTGCCGCATATGTCATTTGAGGTCCTCAGGGACGTTGGCCCAAGACGGTAGGTAAGCCAGTGTGGCATGAGACCAGGCCGCAAAGGGGGTCCCTTCAGACTTGGAAGGGAATGAGGATCCAAATGACGGGCTCACAAAGCTTGGACATGGAATAAGGGAATGTCCCTATGAAAATTCTACACTTTAGGCGCTGCTATAGTGCATCTGAGTATGACAAGGAAGTATTAGATAGAGGGAGTCAAGTCCCCCTCCAAGGAAAAGGGTCTTGAGGTTGCACGCTTCCCAAATTAATGGTCATAGGGTGGGACATTAGAGGGAGATTGATTTAATGGACTGTGTGCAGGGTGGGAAAGTGGCCAAACATGACGTTCCATTCTCATAGGGAGATTTTAGTTTAGGGTCATAGAGCTCGGACCAGGTGGGGAGAAGATGTAGGAGGCACATGGTGAGGTCTTTTCAAAACACGACATGAATGATGACCCATGAGGTACTCGCTACACCATATGTTCCTCAGAGAGTTTGGGCCAAGGGGCTGAAAGAGAGGGGATGGGATTTTGGATTCCTGGGGTTGGACTCGAAGTATATGTGTTTGGGAGTTCCTATATATCCCATAAGAATGAGAATCAAGACATACATAGTTCTAGAAGTTATCTTAGTTTAATGTATTAGAGCTCAGGTTATAGATGGTAGGGAATGTGGGAGACACATGGTGAGGTAATTATAAAACCTGACATGAACGAGGACTTGGATTCCAGATCACCATGTATTCCTTGGAGAGTTTTTAGGTTGAGGGACCGAAAAAGAAAGTTAGGATGGGGCTAAGGAAAAGTGTACGGATGTTTCTATGTAACCCATGAGAATGAGAATCAATCCACATGTAGTTCTAGGAGGTTGTGCGGGTCTAGCCCTTGTACCAAAAGAAGTGGCATTTGATATATCTTGTTTGTCCTTTAGGATGAATGAGTGATGTTTTTTTTTGTGAAGCAATGGACCTAGGATAGAAATTCCAGGAATCACCCCAAGAATCAAGTCATGTGTAGGCATTGACAAATGGTATGGTGTGTGACCGATACCAAACATGATGTTCCCTCGAATGAGGACACCATGATGCAGTTCTGTTTTTCGTTGTGCGGTCAGGATGATAATTTCACAGTTTAGGGTCATGTGATGGGACCAACCATGCATTTTAACATCATACAGTATAGACACAATATGTTAAAGTCATGTGGGACTAGGCAGCATAGTTTAAAGTCATATGGCTCAGACATATATACAAAAGATGAGGTTTAGCAAAGAATGTGCATGGCGTGATAAAGCATACCCGACGTGAATGAGGACATAATACCATATCACACCACGCACAATTACAATAAAGAAACCACAGGTGAGGGGTCATAAAGGTTATAGGATATGGGATAGGAGAGGCTAGCCTCTAGTTGTGATGGACCCGAAGATGAGATGCCTGGGTGTTTCTACGTATCCCATGGGAATGGAAATCAAGCCATACGTAGTTCTTGGAGGTTTCTTTTAACGTCGTGTGGGATAACATACAGTTTAATGTCATGTGGGATAGGAATTATGGGGGGATAACTCCTAGAAAGGGGCATACATGGTGTGGCTATTGCGAACTAGACAAGAATGGGGGCATAAGCCCACATGTGCCACACCATGCGGTCCTACAAGATTCAAAGCCCAGAAGGCAGAACAGAAGAGATAAATTAGTGTAAATCGATCTGGACCCAAATACGAGATGTCTAGGTATTTATACGTATCCCATGAGAATGAGAATCAAGTTGTACGTAGTTTTAAAAGAGATCTTAGTTTATGGTCTTAGAGCTCAGACCATAGAGAAGCGGAATCCTTCCAAGTAAGTGCAGACCTCAACCCAATCCCTAAGCCCACGTGCGTCAAACTTGGTGTGGGAAAAAAGGATGAAAGAGGTTTTTTCAATACTTGGAACGCACGCCAAAGGGAAATCGGTACAGAGCCCTGAATGATGCATTTATTGCATATTTTTTTCTCTTAACGTGTAAATGCGCACTGAGGGATAGTGATAGGAGTGTTGAAATTCCATTTGGACATGATGGGGTGGAAAATAATGTGAATCATGTAACCAACATTCAAGGCTTGAAGGGGCTAGAGTGATGATGGAGGATAACTATTGACTGTGTTTAAAACATAGTATCCATATCGTGTGGCCTGAAATGGGAACAACAAATGAGCGTCGACCACTGACCATATTCGCAACACGGGACTTGTAACAATTTGTTGTCTGAAACCCTCTAGGGCATTGTCCCATAATGGTAGGAGAGCCCTTAGGCCAAGAATCCATGCCATTTGGGGGTCCCTTCGAGTTTGAAAGGTAATGGAAGCCCAAATGAAGAGGAACATGAAGCCTGAAAAGTGGGCGAAAGCGTGTCCACAAAGAATCTGACACTCCGGGTTCTAGACCAAAGTACTCATGGGCCAATTGGTGAATCACCGAAGAGGGCAGAGGGACCTGACTTAAGGGTAGTCGACTCAAAGAGATGAAATCAGGGAAAGGGAGCAGCAGTCGCTCAGGAGAGAGAGGTATGCGGTGTGGTTTTTAGAAACCTGATGTGAATGGGGACACATGCCCATACCAGACTATATATCCCTCTTATGAAAAAATGTGGGACAATGGGTCAAAATGATAGGGAGGTTTCTAAGAGATGGGGCTGGACCTGAAGTCTAGACATTTGGGCAGTCCTACGTATCCCATGAGGATGGGAATCAAGCCACACGTAGTTCTAAAAAAGGGATGATGCAAATAAGGTCCATATACCCCAACGAGGGGCATGTATGGCATGGCGAGTAACCCAATGTGAATGAGGACCCAATCTTGCACCACACCGTACAACCCTAAGTGATAACTTGGGTCAGGGTCCCGAAAAGGCCAAGGGGCCTGAGGCTAGGCCATGGACAGAATGTCATGGCCAGCTTGTATTTTAATGTCTTGTAGTGAGGACAAAGGTAGGGGTAAGGTATCTCATCCAGGGAAGTGTACGACATGGTGAGTAACCGGATGTGAATGAGGACATGATCCCGCACCACATCGTACAATCCTAAGTGGTAACTTGGGGCTGGGTCCCAAAACGGTCGAGGGGCTTGAGGCTAGGCCATGGATGGAGTGTCATGGCCAGCTTACAGTTTAACATCTTGTAGTGTGGACGAAGGTGATCTTAGTTTAGGGTCATAGAGATCGGAGCATATATTTATAGATTATTTTCATATGCGAGAACTGATAGGGAGAATAATCGTGCTTATGGAATACCATAAAGCAGAAACGATGATAGAGGACAACTATTGACCAGGTTCGCAATATAGTATACACCCTTGTGTGACCAGAATTTGGGGCAAGCAATTGAGAATCAACCATTGACCATATTCACAATAGGGGAATTGTATCAATTTGTTGCTCAAAATTCTCTAGGGCATTAGTCTATAATGGAAGGAGAGCCCTTGGGCTGAGCATCCACACCATTGGGGGCCCTTTTGGATCTAGATGGTGATGGAAGCCCAAATTATGGGACTTGCGAAGCATAGAAATGTGTGTTCTAGCGAGACAGATGATAAATGAAGGGAGGGATATCTCAAGGGGATATGTGTGGTGTGGCGAAATATCCTGAAATGAATGAGGGTGTGAGTCCATACCGCACCACACAATCCTAAATGATAACTTGTGCTAGGGGCCCAAAGGGGTCGAAGGACCTAAGGCTAAGCATCTCAGCCAATTGTAGCCAGACGACCTCTCATGCGGGCATGGCCTTCATAACTCCTAAGCCCACGTAAACAATGCTCGGTGTGGGAAACAAAGAGTAGGATTAGGTTGTCCCCATCACATAAGGGTCTGACAGCTGGAATCACCCTCCTGCTTGAAGTAGACCGAGATTTGGAGAGACGGAAAGTCAGAATGAACCACTACACTCCATGTTTGGGACATATGGGGGTGGTGAAAATGAAAAAATATAGTTTTTGACTAGATTTGAAACACATTATCTATATCGTGTGACCTGAAATGGGAAAAAAATGAGCATCGACCACTGACCATATTCACAATGCGGGACTCATATCTATTTGTTGTCTAAAACCCTTGAGGGCATTGGACCGAAATGATAGTAGAGCCCTTAGGATAAGTATCCTTATCGTTCGGGGGACCCTTTGGATGTGAAAGATAATGGAAACCCAAATTATGGGGTGTGTGGAGCATGAATACGCCCATGTAATCTCAAATAAAGTTAGACAACAGAAGAAATATAGATCTTTAAGAGAGAGGGATACATGGTACAGTCATGATGAGCTCGACGTGAATGAGGGAAAAAGCCTACACTACACCATGTTTTCACCCCAATGGGAGGTCCCGATGTTTGTGGCTAGACCTACGGATGAAAAATCTGAGCGGTCCTACGTATCCCATGAGGATGGGAATCAATCCACACATAGTTTTGAAAAGGGCCATGCCATTTAGCGTCATGCGATAAGAACATGGGAGGATTGGAAGAATGAAAGAGGGCACATGGTGTGATCATCATAACCCTAACATGGGTGGGGCCAAAGAAGCCTACACGAAGCCATGTGAGATCCCCCAAAGGAACTTTTCCCAGAAGGGGATAGTCAAAGATGAAACTGGGGATGGACTCAAGATGAGGCGTCTGAGATTTCCTACATATCCCATGAGGATGGGAATCAAGCCATACATTGTTCTTAAGATGAAATTTAATGTCATACAGGATGATGCACAGTTTAAGGTCATGTAGGACCATACAGTTTAAGGTCATGCAGGACTGTCATGTAGTTTAGGGTCGTGCGGGATCGACCAGTTTAAGGTTGTGTAGGACCATACAGTTTATAGTCTTGTGGGACCCAATGGCTCAAGCAAAGTATTGCTTGAGTAACTTGGAATTGGTGGTAGGATTTATATGCTCACCATCCATTGTAACTAGCAAGTATGCTCCATTGGAGTAAACCTTGTGAATGATGTAAGGTCCTTCCCATTTGGGTTCCAACTTGGGTGGTTTCCTGCCAGGTATCATTGGTACCCTCAGGGCCAATACCAAGTCACCTTGCAAGAAGGAGTGGAGGTGAAATTTCTTGTTGAAAGCTATGACTATCTTGTTCTGATGCCCTTACAGATTGTGCAGGGCATGAATCTTGTTCTTGTCAAGCGCTTCTAACTTGTCCTGATGGATTTTAGCTACTTTATCTGGTGCTTTCTGATCATATACAGTTGTAAATAGTGAGGGAAATTGAATCTCGATGGGTAGGATGACCTTCGTTCTATACACCAGGGAATATGGGGTCACCTGGGTGGAATTACGACTCATCGTCCGATAATCCCAGAGGGCATTGGGAATCTTGTCCGACCAACACTTCTTATCCTGACCAAACATTTTCTGCAGAATGTTAGAGAGGGTTTTGTTGAACACCTCGATCTGTCCATTTTCATGCACATGATAGCGGGAGGTATGGTTTGAACGGATGTTGTACTTAGCATGAAATTTCTTCAGCTTAACTGCTCAGAAGTTTGTGTCGTTATTAGAGAGGATGGTGTGAGGGACTCTGAATCGATAGATGATGTTGGAGCTCACAAAGTCAATGATGGAATGGGCCTTGACCTCTTTGAGTGGAACTGCCTCTGCCCACTTGGAGAAGAAATTTGTGGCAGTCAGGATGAACCTGCACTGGTGAGCTATTACCAATGGATATGGTCCCACAACATTGAGTCCCCACGCTGCAAATGGCCAAGAGTACTTGGTGGAGTGGATAGGCTATGGCGGCCAATGCATGAAGTTAGCATGGCATCTTTTGGCAAACTCGATGCATTCATGGATCATAGAGGGCCAAAAGTACCCCAGTCTCTAGATTTGGTGGGATAGTTTCAGCCCAGTCTGATGAGCCCTGCAGGAACCAGCATGAACCTCTTTCATGATCTGAGAAATCTTGACTCCTTGAATGCAACGGAGGAGAACCCCATCAAAATCATGCTTGTTGAGGATCTTCTCATGGCTAGGGTTGTCCTGGAGGGTGAACTACAATGTGAGGCATCAGATTTGATCATTCTTGACCCAATCTGTTGGGAGACTACCATTTTGGAGATACTCAATAAAGGGGGCTCTCTAGTCTGGAGTCACTTCGATCGCCACATCCAGGGGACCCGGGGGTCTAGATGTGGAGGCTCCGGTGATAATGTGGATTACCTGCGGGTCATTATATTCATCTGGGATGATAGTAGAAATGACTCTCCGATGTGCCATGTGGATCATCATATCATCTTGCTCGGTCTCTGTGAGTGATGCAGCCAGGCTATCCAGGGCATCAGCTCGACCATTCTGAGATTGAGGAACATGAGTAACTTCTATCCAAGATGGGAACTAGTCCATTAGCTGGAGAGTGTGTTCCAACAATCGTATGAGCTCTAGATTTCTAAAAACGTAGTCACCGTTGATCTGTTTGATGACTAATTCAGAGTCCCCTTTCACATGCAAATGGGGCACATTAATCTCAAGAGCCAGCTCAAATCTAGTGATGAGAGCTTGATACTCTGCCTCATTGTTGGTGTAGCCTTCTGACAATAGGAATGAGTATGGCAGGATTGCTTGTGCTGGGGTAATGAAGACGATACTAGGCCTACTCTATTGAGCCTAGGGTCATTGAGCCTTATGTCAGTGGGGATCCGGGAAGCACCATCAAAGTGAATCTGCTAGCATGGCATGACTTGGTCTACTGAGAGGATCACCTCATCGGGGAAATCAATATCCAAGGACTGGTCAGTAAGAGATGGATGGTAATAAAGGAAGTCTTCCAATTCTTTCCCCTTAATAGATTTCTGAGGGACAAACTTGATATCAAACTTCTGAAGAATGACTACCCACCGAGCTAGACAACCTATCAACATGGGGTGGTTTAGGATGTACTCTAGTGGGTCTACTCGAGACAATAGTTGTACCTCATGGTGCTGCAAGTAATGTCACAACTTTTGTACTACAAATACCAGTGCAAGGCAGCTCATTTCAACGGGGGAGTATCTGGTCTCTATATCAAGGAGTATGTGACTGAGGTAGTAAAGGTTGTTCTTTTTCCCCTCTTTGTTCTTATGGGAGAGAAGGGTGCCAAGAGATCATTCCTGTAGGGTCACATAAAGGACCAATGGCTTTTTGAAGATGGGTGGCATTAAGACCGGAGGCTGGAGTAGATAATGCTTGATCTCCTCAAAAGTAGTTTGACACTCTTTGTCCCACACATAGATGGTGACTTTCTTCATGAGATGAGAAAAGGGCTTACACTTTCCGGCCATATTCGCAATGAATCAGCGTATGTTGGCTATGTGGCATTGGAAGCCTTGAAGCTCCCAAATGTTGCTTAGAGGAGACATTGGGATAATGGCCTTGATCTTTTCTAGGTCGATCTCAATGCCCTTGTATCTGAAAACAAATCTGAGAAACTTTCCAAAGGTGACCCTGAAGGCACACTTCAATATATTAATCTCCAGGTAACGGGAATGGAGGAAGCCGAACACTTTCTCAAGGTATTTGAGATGGTCCTAACTCTGGCGAGATTTGACCACCAGATTGTCCACATAGCATTCCACCAACGTTCCAAGGATCGGCTTAAATATGCAATGAATAGCCTGCTGGTAGGTGGCACTTGCATTCTTTAAACCGAAGGGCATGACTTGGTAACAGAAAGTAACTTGTGGTGACCTGAAGGCTATTAACTCCTTTTCTTCAAGGTCCATTCGGATCTGGTTTTACCCGGAGTACCCATCCATGAAAAAGAGGGCTTGGAATCCAGTTTTAGCGTCAATCAACAACTCCGTCACAGGAAGGGGAAAATCATCCTTTAGACAGTGATGATTGAGATATCGGAAGTCGAAGAAGACCCTGATCTGTCCATTATTCTTCTTTATTGGCACAATATTGGCCATCCATTTGGGGTACTGGACCTCCTTAACAAAATTGGCTCTGATGAGCTTATCAACTTCTACCTCAAACACGACACCACGAGAAGGGTGCATCTTTCTAAGAGGCTATTTGAACCCACAATGATGTGTCGGGAGACTGAGGCGGTGGATAGCTACCTGAGGATATAGTCCTGGAATCTCTTCATAACTCCAGGTGAATACATCACTGTGTTGTTTCAGGAAGTTTATGTACTATATTTTCTCCCCAAGGGGCATGGCGGCACTGATCAATGTGGGTTTTGGGTCTACCTCGCTACCGATGTTCAACTGTACAAACTCATCGACTATGGCAGAGATGCCCTCTTCAAAGGCATTAGGAGAATCCTACAAATCATCTTCTCCACTTATGAAGGATGGATCCTCGGTGGCATGAATTTCTTCTGATTTGGGACGAGAGGCTGGTACCAGCTTGAGCGGCAATGGTCACTGCATCGGAGGACTCTTGTGTTGCCGCAACCATAGTGATGAAATATTTTTATCTAATCCCATCTGGCCTTTGGCCCAAGGGGCCACACTTGATGATATCAAAGAAATAGTGTCACTTTGTCTTAATCTGGTTAATTCCAGCCTAGTAGAACAAGCACATATGACGTATTTTCGTTTCCATGGGGCAGGCATCCCGATACCTTATGGGGGTAAGAGGCTCCGTGATCACCTAAGCCTGATTTGTATAGGAGTATGAGGTGATATTCTAGTGTCACTTGGGCTTGGGAATGTGTTCCCCCCCCCCTAATCCTAGAAACAACAAATCATTGTCCCATGTCTGAGGTCATATCCTCCAATCAGTGGATTGGAAAGACGTAGGCGTCATCTAGATCTGTACACGGGTCGGTCACAGTCACGGTATGCTTGACCTAATTAGTCTGAATCTACTTTTCCTTACTCTTGTTGTAGTTGGCATCCAGGTTGCGGGCTTCACAAGAGGCAAAGGGAGACGCATCACCTTGAAGCACACCCACTCGACCATTAAGGGAGTACTTGAGGCACTGGTGATATGATGAGGGAATCACTACATGCAGGTGGAGCCATGGCCTTCCCATCAATGCATTGTAGGCAGTGTCCTGGGAGACTACCATAAATTCGATGCTGGCAACTAGACCACCAAACTGTGTCTTTAAGTGGATCTTACTAACTGGTGTTTGTTCCATCCTATAATAACCTTGGATTCTTAGGTCAGAGGGACTCAGATCATCTTCGGACAATCCCAGCTTTTGTAATGTCCGAGTCGGGATTAGGTTAATTCCAAAGCCCATGTTGACAAGACAGTGACAAACCTCCATGCCATTGAACTGGCCAATGATGTACAGTGGGTGAATGTTCCCCTGTATGGGAGATCCTTCATCTTCTCTAGAGAAAGAGATAATGGCCTGGAATTCAACATTCTCGACTGCTTTAGCATGAAAGGCTTTTGCGGCTGCTACTTCCGTCTGAAACTGGAGGGGGCATCTTAAGACCTCAGTGAGGGCCTCACTCATATCTAATGATAGGTGAAGGGCCTCAAGAATGGAGAACCTTTCTAGAATACTATCAATATGATTAAGAACATATTACTTCCGCACTAGGCGTGAACTTCTGCTTGTAGGAGGTTGCTCTATGATAAGAGGTATAGTGGGCCCTACCGACTAGACTGATGGCTGACTAGTACTAGGAAGATCATGTTTCCCACTGGTCGAGGCCTACGGAGTGGCTACTGAATGAGGGCCAAATGACTAAGACTAGCATGTAGTAGGGTGTGGTTGGTAACGGCATGGTCGGGGTGGCTCTGCCTGATCCAGCAACATGAATGGCAGCGAAGACAGACCTAATGCCACTATATGATAAGGTTGTGTGTGCTGAGATTTGCACTGAGCATGTTTCTTGGTTTCGGTATCATGCACAGCCTGGCTGAAAGTGTTGACTGAGGCACTCCGACGGCCCATATAACCACAGCTCCATCGACGCTAGTGACATCTGGGGATGTTGGGAGGATCCTCCTGACGCTCCTCATTGTCAGGAATCATATAGGGATTTACCAGATCTACGGTGTTAACCGAGGAATACCCTTGACCGTAACTCAAAGATTCGTCCACTACTGGATGGATTCGGGGAGGGATTTCTATCTCCTGGGGAATTAATTCCCCGAGAGTACGGGATTACAATAGCATCGATGGGGGACTTTGTTTTCCCTTACGCCATTGGTGTTTTCTCTTCTGGGAAGAGGCCGACTGAGACGACGATGTAGAAGTAGTGGTTGTAGCTTCTAAAGGCTCTGGCCAATTCAGGCACACCTAGATGACACCATGGGCACGAGCGACTGTTTTGCGAGCCATCCAGTCGTCATACTTCTGGGATCCGAGACTGGAAACCTGGTGCCACTCACCCTCGCTGTCACTGCTATTGTTTAAACTCATGAAGACGCATGCCACCTGTGCCAGAGCTGGGCCTAAATAGACTATGTTGTTATCTACCTAGTCTTGAAGCTAGTCTTTGAACACATAGCCTTCTTGAGAGCATGCCCTAGGATCTGGTGGTAGGGGAAATAACTAGGGTGATCAGTGAGGTTTTCCTCTTCCAGCCTTCTACACTCAGGCAAATGTAAAATCCCCTGCTCCAAGGCACTGCAGAAGTAACCAGGGAACTATGCCTCGTTGAATGAGTAGGCCCAATTTCTTCTATCCATAAAGGGGGACCTTGGAGATTGACCCTGATGAGGGGCATGAAGATCCTTCTGAGGAGGTGGAGCTTGGTTATATCACCTGGGCGGTGGCGGAACATTGCGCGGGGGCACCTGCCGATTCTGAGGTGGGCACTACTGGGCTGGTGGATGTGCCTGAGGTAGAGGGCCTCTGCGAGGCTATGGAGGCAGCTCTACTGGAAACAACTCTATTCACCTGGGGGCCTCTATTTTGGCCATAGCGGTAGGCTTTTCCCTGATGGAAATTCTCGTGGGGATCACAGGAGGCAACAGACATGCCTGATTAGCCTACTGTAAGGCATCCTCTAGGCATTGGGCCTTATAAGAGAAGTCTCGAAATCCACCAGGATAGCACTGGGTGACTAGAGAGGGTACCGACTCTATCTTGACATTCTTTATGCACATCATCACTAATTTCTCCTGAGTCAGTGGCATGTAGAGGGAATACATGAGTCCTTTCCACCAGGCGACAAATTCGGCGACGCGCTCATCAGGCCTCTGCTTGCACTTGAAGAGGTCCGCGATACTCATTTTCTACGTGGTGGAACTGAACTGGTATAGGAATTGCCTAAGAAGGTCCTCCCAGCTGGCTACTGATCTGATGGGGAGTTGGTTGTACTAGAAAAACGCAGACCCTTCCAATGTCTGCACAAAACATCAGAGCATGGCGGCCTCCTGCTACACTAGAGTTCCCAACATGGGGCCACACCTCAAGGTAAAGTGGGCCAGGAGCTATGGAAGGTCTCCTGTCCTATTTAATGGTGAAAATGTGGGATTCCCAAAACCCAGGGGTGTTGGCATATCATCCACCCATGTTGGATAAGGGTTGCCATCGAGTGGTAGCTCCACCTGTTGCATCTCTAATTCCTCAAGACAAGCAATGAGTGCTGTTATTGGATCATTTGGGTGGGGGTTCCTATCTTGATGGGGATCCTTGACTACCAGTGAATTAGAGGGTTCTTTAACATGATAAGACGGCCTAGCAGCATGTGCAGTGGCTCATGGAACAACCTACGGGTTAACTGGGGGAATCCGAGCTAGGTCTCGAGGATTGTCATTCCATTCAGGAGGATTGGGCAAGACATATCATGCCCTCTTGCCATAGGTTCCAGCCTCAACCCTGTCTGTGTGGGAAAGATGGTCAGGGTCAACTGGAGGCAATTCACCGAGGGGAAGCTGTGTCTGCCCCTGCTACCCCAGCTTAGGATCACCATAGTCTGGTCGCCACTCTACAGCGCGTTCATCAAGGAGGTCTTCAACCACCTTCTTCTGTTCGGTGAGTTGCTGATGCAACACGGCTTTCTCGGGGTAGCCCTCCGCCTTCTGTACTAAGCCAGACGGGTCAGAGGTCTTGAGGGCTCCAAGGAGTTCCTTTCCCTTGTTGGGATTTCGGCTGAGGACTAGTGATTCGGTGGGCACGGGAAGACCCAGTAGATTCCTATTTTGATGAGTAATTATTCCTAACAGATCTAAGAAGTTTGAATCTCCCTCGGGGGAAGGTCCTCTCCAAGAATCTCTAGCTCATTCTCACCCTCTAGCAGGTCTGTCATGTTAACTGCGACTCTTCCTGGAGGCATATCCTCTATGTCGCCTAGAAAATTGGGTTGCTTCTAGATAGGATTAAAGATGAGGGCATTATACTATCCTAAACCACATATCTATATGTGGGGAGAAGCCTCTTTGATAATCCTGCGGAGTACCCTGAAGCTCTGAACACACCGTTGCTGGAGGGCCCTACGGTGACTTGGCGACTCAGGGCACTGGGCCACAGGGAGTGCGGCCAAATCAACCAGACAAAATTGTTTTCCAATGTCTTTGAAAGGTGATTGGATCTTAGGATAAGTCAATCGATGATGGAGAAGATGGAAATGAGTTGCCCAGAGGGTCTGGTAGAAGCACTCAACTTCCTCTTGGGTGATAGATTCCGGTGCACAAAAATTTGTCACTGCAACCGGACAAAACATATCAGGGAAGTGGTCTTCCACGAGGATATCCCATAATCTCCTAGGCTCGAATTAAGTTTCTGGACCTTCATTGCCCCACTCATCAACCGGAGGTGGCTGGGGAATGAGTAGCAATATCGAAGAAAATCGCTGGAATGGCATGTCGGCTAGTGGATAATATGACGAGTGAGCTGATAAACCGCTGCATCTCGAGCTACCCTCTGAAGAGTAAATTGACTTAGCCATGACGTCATGGTAAGATGGGCTAACTAACATGGTTTTCGACATGGGGACTATGGCTGCTGGTGGTGGACCACGCTACTACTCATCTACCATTGGTCCCTAGAATAGCTCTTCGTGATCTCTAGTCAAGGTAGAGAGTGCTTCTGGTGATGATGGTGGTGATCACACAACCGTAACCTGTGGAGTTTCCAAATTTTCTTCCTCCTGGATATATCTATGGAGGGAGGTGGGAATCCGATGGACCTCGCATTATGGGAGTACTAGGCTGATGCCCCTTGTTCCTGCCCCGATCCTTGACACGGGGGATCTAGGCGAGGGTTCCATTGCTGAGTCGTATTCGGATTCAGAATCCAAGAAGCAAATCAGTTTGATCTCAGTCTGAATATTCTCAGTGTTCCCTTTATGGTGGTGATGAGCCGCCCTCCTTCCCCAAGATGTTTCTTCAGGACAGGGCAGATTTTTGGCACGAGGAGGACCTTCAGCCGCACTAGTGCTAGGGCGGAGAGGACTTCCGCCTGAGTAAGCTGGGGTATGAGGAGAACTGGGAAAGATGTCAAAGAGGATATGGGGAGGACCTACATGGGAAGTTATGGAGCAGGTAGGACCTTCGCTCGATCCCATAGCAGCACGGGTAGGACCCCCATGCTTGTTTCTCCGGGTGACCTCAGTGCGAGGAAGGTCCTTGTACTGGTCGAGCTGAACACGGGTAGGGCCTCTGGGCTAGGTGCTGGTGAAGCAAGGCTAGCCTTCACCCCTCTGGTTTCTGAGGCAAAGAGGACCTTCTCTGGCAGCTGTAAGAACATGGGGTGGGCCCCCACACTGGAGATTGATCGGATATGCAACGTCCCAACACCAACGGTCTGTGGCAGGAGGGATGACTCCATACTCGATGTAATGAGCATGGGAGAGGCTTCTGTGCTGAGTGTCACCATCACGGGGAGGTCCCTCATTCATATTGATGGTATCATGAGGCGGAACTCCATGCCGATCTTGGAAGTAGGGAAGACCCACGTTTTCCATGATGGAAGTACGAGGAGGGCCTCCATACTAGCGGCAGCTAGTATCTGCACCGGCGGCCGAGAGAGTCAACCCATCCTGCCTAGTAATTCGAAACGGGCGGGCCGGGGCGGGGCGGGCTAAGCCAGCATGGGTTTGAGGCTGCGCGGGTTTGTCCACAAAAGCCCGCATATAATGCGAACAAAAATTTTCAAGCCCGCCCCGCCCCGCATAAACCTGCGGGTTGCCTGCGGGTTACCCGCAGGCTTACCTACATTTACAAAAAAACACTATTTATAATCATTTAAATACTATATTTTTTTATCATTCTTAAAGGTATTTTTGGGGAGAAGTATGAATTAACAATAACTATAGTTTTAAAGGATGTGATGAAACATTTTTTTGTGGTTTAATGGTGGCATGTGCTAATGCTGATGTGGTGGTGAATTGTTGCGATAGAAAGTAGGTGAGCGATCGGTGATGGGCGATGAATGATAATGTTGGTTGTGTGGTGATGTGAACAACAAAACCTATGAACGAATGAAGTCTCTCCAAGTAATGACTAGTTTCAGAGGAAGTTATTAGTGTTTTCATGAGGTTCTATCCAACTCTCTTAATAACAAAATTAAATTAAATAATAACAAAATTAAATCGACCTAAGAAATATTATGATTATAATAACTCTTATAGAATTGAAACCATACGCAGGGGTAATGAGTTCCATTTTTCAAGAGATGGGTTGACACACCATGTGAATATGGTTAATAATTACTATATAAATAATATAATATCATATTAAAACAATAAATATAGACCTATTTAAAATTCACATATGAATAAATGGTGAATTAATATGACCATTACGGTGAGAAATCATATGTCACCATTTAACCATGATTTTTTTTATTAAAAAAATTAAATTTTAAAGAAACATATATTGTAAAAATAATATATATTTTTTTTAAATCGAGCCCGCGGGCAAGCCCGCACCCGCGTGGGCTCAACCCGCATTAACCCACACCCGCACGGGCTCAACCCGCATTGGCCCACACTCTAAACGGTCAAAATTTTTAGGCCCGCCCCGCCCCACATCCGCCCCATACCCGCAAAGCCCGCGGGCCGCGAGCCCACTTTGCATCGCTAATCTTGCCTAGTAATGCGAAACGGGCGGGCCGGGGC
Source organism: Viscum album (assembly GCA_963277665.1). Classification (NCBI taxonomy): domain Eukaryota; kingdom Viridiplantae; phylum Streptophyta; class Magnoliopsida; order Santalales; family Viscaceae; genus Viscum; species Viscum album. Next base: position 402,661,153 of record OY728129.1, on the reverse strand, counting down.
GGGGCGGGCTAAGCCCGCATGGGTTTGAGCCCACGCGGGTTTGTCCACAAAAGCCCGCATATAATGCGAACAAAAATTTTCAAGCCCGCCCCACCCCGCATAAACCCGCGGGTTGCCCGCGGGTTACCCGCGGGCTTACCTATATTTACAAATAAATACTATTTATAATCATTTAAATACTATATTTTTTTATCATTCTTAAAGGTATTTGTGGGGAGAAGTATGAATTAACAATAACTAGAGTTTTAAAGGATGTGATGAAACATTTTTTTGTGGTTTAATGGTGGCATGTGCTAATGCTGATGTGGTGGTGAATTGTTGCGATAGAAAGTAGGTGAGTGATCAGTGATGGGCGATGAATGATAATTTTGGTTGTGTGGTGATGTGAACAACAAAACCTGTGAACGAATGAAGTCTCTCCAAGTAACGACCAGTTTCAGAGGAAGTTATTAGTGTTTTCATGAGGTTTTATCCAATTCTCTTAATAAAAAAATTAAATTAAATAATAACAAAATTAAATCGACCTAAGAAATATTATGATTATAATAACTCTTATAGAATTGAAACCATACGCAGGGGCGATGAGTTCCATTTTTCAAGAGATGGGTTGACACACCATGTGAATATGGTTAATAATTACTATATAAATAATATAATATCATATTAAAACAATAAATATAGACCTATTTAAAATTCACATATGAATAAATGGTGAATTAATATGACCATTACGGTGAGAAATCATATGTCACCATTTAACCATGATTTTTTTTATTAAAAAAATTAAATGTTAAAGAAACATATATTGTTTAAATAATATTTTTTTTAAATCGAGCCCACGAGCAAGCCCGCACCCACGCGGGCTCAACCCGCATTAACCCACACCCGCACGGGCTTAACCTGCATTGGCCCACACTCTAAACGGTCAAACATTTTAGGCCCGCCCCGCCCCACATCCGCCCCATACCCGCAAAGCCCGCGGGCCGCGAGCCCGCTTTACATCGCTAATCCTGCCTGTGGGGCAGTTGGGGCCTCGATGAAGGCTGGGTATAAAAGTTCCCCTTCTTAGCATACACAAGGGGTTGATGATATACATCAGCGGTGGCCCGATCTATACTAGTTTCTGACGTTGACACCCCTTGGCAGGCATCCTCCTCAGCCTGTGCTCAACGCTGGCATCGGGTTAACTGGACTGAGGCCAATGGTGCAGGCACATGGCTTACCTGATCCTCAACTCATGAGACCAGGTGGAGGCAGTGGCATGGCCTAGTGGGAGACCTCCTTGGTGGCCTCTGAAATGGGATCCCGACCAGGCTAGCCCAAACATCCCCTACCTCGTTGGCGTAGGGGAGAGAGTCCTCGAGGCATTCTGGGGAGAGGCTCTCGAAACGATTGTAAGTTGGAGTGGGGAGAAGTGGCTTCTTACATGGCCCTTGGGGGTGGTGTTGGTGATGAGGCACAAATGCCACTAGATCCTGGCGAGCCATATCCTGAGTCGAGATAATCCCCTCCTCATACCGGTGTACGAGGTCGTTGATCACTCTCCGCTGAATGACTTCATATGGGGAGATGGGGCGTGGGCACTCAGCGTTTGTAGGTGTGGAGATTATCACCAAAGTGGTGGAGCCGTGTGGGACTACTGCATTGGAATTTCCCATGCCCCTGCACTGGTGGGCGGGCGGTGATCGAATTCCTACAGTAGCTTGGTTCTTAAAAAGTAGGGAGATTAACCCATTAGTGTTGAAAGGAAAGGAATCGATGAACAGTGCCCCAACGCCATTCTGTCTTCCATGGCTGGTAAGATGGATCCACCATAACAAAATCACAGACTGGGATGTCCAACATTTTGACTGCCCTAACTTCTGGTGAGTTTCACACCAGGCCCGCTATTTGCTTGGCGGGACCCGGCACCGGATAGCTAGATCTGGTGACACGCTAGTCCACCAATGTCTCAAATGCTACTATATCCATAGTGAGGAGAATAACTTCATGTCAGGTTCACCATTTCTGTTTCTAATGCTTTCACCGGGGTGCACGTGTCCATCTGTTCGAGGATGGTGACGTTGTTTGTTGCCCCGCATTCCCGCTTTCCAAAGGCGGGCATCATCTGTTCCTTGTTCAGAGATGTTTTCTCCTTGATCGAAATAGGATGATGGGATGTTGGTTCTTCCTTCTGTGGATTCCTCCTCGGAACTCGTCACCTAATCCAGTTTTCCCTTATAGGCATAAGATGTTGTTTGTGAAACTCTTCCCAGTGACATATCTTCATGGACACCAGTTAATTACACTGCTTTTGTCGGGACATTCCAAGGGGTTTGGTTAGGGAAGTAACCTTCGGTCGGGGAAGTAGTCATGTTGGACATCACTGCCATGTTTGGACACTAGGACATTGGCACGTCTGGGTTTCTTCCCCTTATTATAGGGCTTCTCGGGGGCGCGGAAGCCCAAGGAATCCTATGTCGAATGCGGGGAATTATATGCCATAGGCATGTATATGAGGTTTTCCTCAGCTTCCTATGTTTAACATAGGGTATGCCGCAGGTTTAATGCCTAGAGGAGATGGATTATACTGATCGGAACACTGACTAGAGCGGATTAGGTGAGTGCAAACCCTGGAGGGAACACCGATGCTGGGGCTAACACATGGTTAGCTACCTGATTTTTGTTAAAGAGAATGGGGAATGAGGTGGAATGATCCCACTGGGATGTGGCATCCCAGGTAATAACCAAAATGGATGATGTATGGTTAAGTGAAGTGGGTGGAGAATGAGATGGATTCGACTCAAGAACGATGGTGATATTGGGCTAGAGTCTCGAAGATACCTCCTACGTATCCCTATGGTAAGGAATCAAAGTCCTCATAGTTCACCTGACAACAACTTACCATCGATTGGGGACTTCAATGGCTTACCATTGAATGGGGGTCACAACGGATTACCGTTGGATGGGGTCATAATGACTTACCGCTGGATGGGGTCATAGCGGCTTACCACTGGATGGGGTCACACCGGCTTACCGTTGGATGGGGTCACAACAGCTTATCATTGGATGGGGTCACAACGGCTTACCGCTGGATGGGGTCAGAGCGGCTTACTGCTGTATGGGGTCATAATGACTTTCTTCTGGATGGGGTCACAATGTCTTACCACTGGATGGGGCCACAACAGCTTACCGCTGGATGGGGTTGAACCTCAGGGAGGCTTCCTGCGTAGCTTATCCATGATACAAGGATCAAAGTCCACATATTTCAGGATGGTGTGTGTAGTTTAACATCATGTAGGATGAAAAGGGGGGCATGCAGTTTAACATCATGCGGGACGAAGGTGGTCCGACGTGAAGGGGGGTCAGAACCAATGGTTGTTGGGATTGAACCTCATGGATTCTTCCTACGTACCTTGCCTTGACAAGGATCAAATTCCATGTAGTTCGAAAGGAGTGAGAACTGACGTGAAGATGGCTGGGACCGATGGGTGTTGGGATTGAACCTCAGCGAGGCTTTCTACGTACCTTACCTTGGCAAGGATCAAAGTCCACATAGTTCAGAAGGGTGTGTGGGGATTACACTCTAGGCTTCCCATATAGGATGTCATGGCTGATGCTTACTCTAATCCCACATGAGTTATGATCGGTGTGAGAAACAAGAGGCAGTAAAGGCTTGAAGATCACATCTTGGAAGGTGCGTTTGTGGGAAGTGGAGTGGAGCTTACACGTGGTTAGTAGCCCAAAGAGGAAATAGGGGCTTACGCCTGGTTATTAGCCCAGGGGTGATTGATATTGGGACTTACTCTAGGATGGAGGCCCGAGTGGTGACAAATCCCAACAAGATAGGGATTTGGCACCCAGGAAGAGAAGAGAAGCATAGGGGCTACCTCCTACAAGAAAAGTCATGGGCTTACACCAGGGTGGTTTCCCTTTCCCCACAGACAGACGCCACTTCGATAAAGAGGATGTCATTCCTTGTGAGGAATTATCTCACTCCTGTGGAGACCAGTGTGCATAGAGAATGTTTGAGATGAGGCACCCCACATGCAAGGGATGGGGCGAGGTCACAGTTTAATGTCATGTACTGAGAACGAAGGTGCTTGTCAGTTTAACGTTCTACAACTTATACAAGGTGGGTTTGCTCCGCACCCCTAAGACTTACATAATCGATACTCGCCCACCCTTGAGGGAAGGAATACATCAGCAATGCCATGAAAAGGGGGTGTTATGGAGTGATCCATTGGGGGTCCACGTTAGCGTGGATATGTGAAAAAGAAATATCTGTTATTGTGCCTATGTGAAGAAGCATGAGGTGAAGCAACGCAACATGTATCACTACCCAAGGGACCTTGAAATTGATTTGTACAAACCTGAAGAGCTGCACGGGAAACAAAGTTGCAAAGAAAAGGGATTCATAGGTAGAAGCCTTGTGAAGCTCTGGTGCTCCATGAAGTGGAGGGGCTTCGTGAAGGGATGTGCTTCGTGAAGTGAAATCGAATATCCTAGTTACAGGGCATAAGTGCATATGGAAGGTGCTTCTCTAAGTGGAAAGGCATTCATGGAGAAATGCCTCGCGAAGCAAGGGTGCCTTGAAAAGCGTTACATTGTGAAGTAATGTGCTTCTCAAAGCATAGTGACCACGCCTTAGCATATGGGTCACATGTGCATGAAGGGTGTTTCATGAAGCATAAACGCTCTGTGATGACCCAAGTCTCCTTGGGGATCCTCTTCCTTTTCGGAGGTTTGTGGGATCCAAAAAGGACATCCCTCTTTGAAGAGGGGTGGAATTCATGCAAAGGGGAAGGCAATTTGCGATGCAAAAGTACATTAAAAAGATCATGGTTTGCAGAGAGAAAATTGTTTTTCGATGTAGGAGAACAGAAGATGAAAGGTTTGAGGATCCATTCTTTGGGCTTGAGGGGAGGCTAGTATTTATAGGCAAGAGGCACCGTGAAGCAGATCTCGCTCGGTGCGAAGATGGATCTTTCTCTGTGGAGGGTTCACAAATGTCAAAGGGGTTCACGGAGCATCTCGTCTCCTTGCTCCACAGCGGGTTCGCAAACGTCAAATCTATTCGTGGAGCATCCTACATCCTTGCTCCGCGGTGGGTTTTCAAATGTCAAATCGGTTCATGGAGCATCCTGCCTCCTTGCTCTGTGGCCAGTTTGCGAACTTCAAATCAGTTTGTAGAGAATCTCTCCTCCTTGATCCATGGCTGGTTCTCGAAGGGAGAGATCTACGCCAGTTACAGGGCTACGGGGATCCGCGACTGGTCTTCGCGAGGCAGCCCCTTATGATCACATTTTTTTATTTCTTTTCTTGGATTTTGGCATCAGCATTGATTATCTTCAATCATTTTAATTTGATATGATATATACACATGTGGAAGTGAATGTTTTTTTGAATGCTTTGAGCACAAATTCCCATGTGGAAATTGTTTGGGAGTCAAAAGATGAGTGAAAAATTATAAATATCATCTCAGATATACATTTTTATATACATGATAAGGAAGATAATGAATTTATTACACCTTTTTTGATCACCACATTCTTGGTGGAGTGAGTGAATGTGGGTCAAATTTCAGATTCTCAAGGCCAGGTTTATAAGGGGAAATTATATAGTGGGGAGAGGATGCTTGGATTTTTTCTTGAGTGTGATTATTACTTTTTTCCATGGGTTAATTTTTGTTCATATGTATTTTCAATAGGATTTTATGAGATAATTTCATACATATGGAAGTTCATCCTGGGTTGGATAAGATGTACCATGATGTTCAATGACACTTCTAGTGTCTAGGAATGAAGTGGGATATGGCCGAGTTTGTTTTGAGGTGTTTTACATGTTATTGGGTTAAAGATGAAAATAATAGGTCGGTAGGTGAACTTCAATATCTACTTATTCCAAAATATAAGTGGGATGAATTCATTATGTATTTCATAACATGATTCTCGAGGTCACAAAAGGGAAAATATGTGGTAGGGTTTTTATTGATTGGTTGAAGAATTATTACCATTTATTACAGATCTAGAAGGCCTATATGATTGAGGATATTGGAAAAATATATGTTAATGAGTTGATAAGGCTCCATGGGACACCTATTAGCATTGTGTTGGGTCATGATGTGATGTTTACATCACGGTTTTGGAAAGTCTTACAAAAATATATATGCTCTCAAGTGAAGTTTATAACAACTTATCATCTGAAAATGGATGACCAGTCTCAATAAACCATCCATACCCTTGAGAATATTCTCTAATAATGTTTCCTTCACTCCATTGTTTCATATGAGGATCATGTTCCTCTGGTAGAGTTTGTTTATAATAATAGCTGTCATGAATTGATTTATATGGCATCATTTTAATATTTATATGGTATTATTTGTTTCTCTCTTTTGTGTAGGGTAGAATCTTGGGAAGTGTAATTGGTCTGACCTAGCTTGGTTTAAGAGACTTCCAATCATGTGAAAATAACTAGGAATAGGTTATTTACAACTAAAAGTAGACACAATTTTTATGTTGACCATAGATGTTGACCTCTTGATTTTTTGGTTGGAGATTATGTTTTTTAATGAGTCTTATCCTGGTTGGGTAATTGGATCATTGGTAGGTATGGAAAGTTGGATCTATGATATATTGGGTTGTTTGAGGTTTTAGAGAGTATAAATGAAGTTTATTACCCATTTAAACTACCTCCAAGTATGGTGTTATGCATAATTACTTCCATGTGTATCTGTTAAGGAATTATGAACTAGATGATTCCCATGTGCTTCGATTTGATGATGTGGAGTTATATTTGAATGCTTATTTTGAGGAGAAAAAAGTGAGAGTTTTTTTATCAAGGTGATAATTGATTGTGGGGAAATATTTCCCCCTTGTACAGATCCTATAGTAGCATGTATGAGTGAAATAATAATTCTAGGAATGAGAAGCTAAGATGGGGTCCCAATGGATAGAGTTGTTCATTAGTGATTCTTAATGATAGTTCCTGGGGACAAGAAGCCTTATAGTGGATATTTTATAATGGTAAATTTCATTGAGGTATGTATTTTATTTAATCTGTTTTCTTCCTTATATTTTTGAATCTGGTTGGAGATGGTTTTGAGAAGTTAAAGGGGTGGAGTGGTGAAGGGAGGAGGATGTGGGGGTAGAACATGTAGGAACTAGACCTTCGGTTCCAACGATTACCTAATAGTGGGGTACTAAGTATCCATTGGGTAGACTAAAGGTTCATATACAGTGGATTAGACACTAGGTATTCGATGGACTTGAACCATGTGGTCAGAGAGCCACCAGGTGGCAGGTGGATCTTATTGTAACATCCCGGGTAAATAAAGAATATGACATTTTCATATTTATTAATATTTGTGAATTAAATACTAATATTACTTTAAAGGTGATGCTATGTTCGATGGCGTACCCAATACGCAACAACGAGTTTCTTTGAAATCTTACATCGCACACAAATAATATAATAATATTATTTTAAATGGTAGTTAACACCTAGTCGTTGTAATAGAGGGAATGAACATAACTAACTAAAAAATGATTATATATGTTTTTTTAAATGTTTTTACATTTATCCAATAAATTTTAGAGGCTTAAAATGTGGATTAATCCAATTTTAAGCATAAATACTCTAATATTCACTAAAAGGTCGATTAACCGCCTTTTGATGACGAACCCTTGTTAAATCTACTTTTTGTCAATTTTATATGTTATATTTGACAAAATAAAATCTTTTTTTAGAATCGGGACATCAAAATATACTTTGTGTAAATTTTATGGTATTTTTCTGATAAAGTTCATTTTTTTATGAATAGTGAAAATGTTGTATTTTAATTCAAAACCTCCATTTAGTCCAATTTATTTATATGGTAAGATTATCTTTTTAATTGGGTTTAAAGTGTAATTAAAATATATTTTTTCTATTTAATCCAATTTTGGTCTTTGTAATTAATTTCACTTTGAAATTGGACATAAACAAGTGTCAATCTTTTGATAGATATTGTTTCTTAAAAACACGCTATTTGTTTTGACAGTGGGAATTAATTATAAAATTAATTAATGCAACTTCTATGTTATGAATTTGGTAAAATGGACATCATTTTTGAATTCGGAATATCAAATATATATTAGGGTGGTTTTTTGGTATTTTTATGAAAAACTTCATTTTTTGATGAATAGTGAAACCACTAGGTGGTAGTTAAAAAAACTGAATTTTTCGTTAAAAAAAATTTTACTACTTATGTGAATTGAATTTCAAAAATCTGACATACATGGTTGTAATTATTAAGTAAAATGTGGTTCAATGGGTTAAAAATAATTTTTTGGTGAATAGTAACTTTTGAGTTTTGTTAACCGCGATTAAAGGTAATTAGGGTAATTTAATATAAAAATGATATTATTAAAATATAAAAATATCTTGACACATGTCATACCCTTATTTTATGAGTCATGGCAGACCAATACAATCTATGGGTCAATTTGTGGGACCCCATGGAGTCACTTGGGTAAGATAATGACATTAATACCTTTTATTTAAAGTAAAAATAAAAATGTCACAAACATGTATTGTTTTACTAAAACAATTTTTTCAAGGGGTTATACAAGTTATCTTTTCGACTGTAAATATTCATTAGAAATCTAAAAATATTTCCTACAACATGGTAATTTTTTTTATAATTTTTAGACATTAAATAAATAAAATTATTTATGACACAATGATGATGCAGTGTTTACGTCATTAATGAATAAATTAAATAAATAAGAAGATAAAGTTTAAAACAATATCCAACACTTGTCCAATACCTATTGGATGATTTTATTTCAAACATGGGCCACCTTATCATCTACTTTAATTATTTTTGGAGCTTTAGAAACCGAATGTCATTTTATAATAAAATAATAGTTTCAAGATTTCCAAAAGAGCCCCTCCTCTCCCTTATAAAAAGACCCCACTTCCTACCAATCTATAACACTTATAAAGCCCTTTGGATCATCCAAACTCTACTCAAATAAGCTCCCAATATCCCTCCCTTCATCCTAGAAGCCTTACATTAGGCAGAAATCTCTTCAAGAAACCCTTTTGGTTCAAACCAAGAAGAGTTACCCGATTTAAAGGTAATGTCTTCTCTTATGTTCTTTTGTTTTATTTTGCTTCTCCAACCCCATAAAATCTTTTCATTCCTTTATTTTGTAAAAAAACCAGTATATTAAATATACTAGTATGTTTTTATGATAAGGTTTCTAGCTACACTTACTCACACCTCCGTCTAATGGTTAAAGAACATACTGTTTCCGTGGATGGTGAATTACTGCCTCACGAAACGATGATTTTTCTATCTTCTCCTACCACCTCTCATGGTGGAAATTATTATGGAAATATATTTATATATGATATATATTATATTTATGTCCTCTCTATGCTTCTGTATTTTATATTTAAAACACACCTTTATGCTTTGCATGTTGTGCAAATGCGATAATTTCATTTGAGAAAGTGTGGACTACCACCCCCTCAAATGATGTGACTCGTTCATGCAATACATGGAATGTATAAAGAATGAAATTAATGAAATTATGTGACCTATATAAAATATATATTATACATTAATTATAATATATATATATCTCATTTAGTTTTAATTCCATTAATATGACAAAGAAATGAAAGTAGTGTTCATGCGTATGTACGACCTACAGTCTCCATGAATGGTGCATTTCATTTTTTTTATCTCAAAATGTTATGGAATAGGATAAAATGAATATATACTAGATATATATGATATTTAAATCATTAATAATATTATGTATATGATTTACTTATAACTACATGTACAATTCTTTTAAAACAAGTTCATTTTTGACTCATGTACCGAACATCGACAAAAACGTATGATATGAACTCACTTAATTAACTAATTATTATAACATTATAATATGTGATATTAATTGAATAATAAACTTTAAATTAGGTCCTTAATCAATTATAAATTGAACAAATTTTATTATTTAGTAATATAAATAAATGAACAAGACAAGTCGGACTTGAGGAAAGGGATCCTACCTCTCTCTTTCTTTTTAAGTACTCTCTTTTATGTAACTTCTTCTAAGATCCGCTTTATTATGTTGGGGGATGTTATTTTATATTCCTCATACTTTAATTTTTATTTTAATATTATGAGAGACCCCATTTTATCTCATCAATCCATTTTTATAAGTTTTAAGTGGCGTCGTTAGGCTGCTGAATTTTCATATGGGGATTTCTTGTCTTGCTTTTAATTATGTGAGATTTCCATTGTTCACCACTTATTTATTGAATGTGGTGTATTGTGTACTGAAATTTCATATATATTATCATTATTCTATTTATATTCATGGTATTATGTTATTCAATTGGTGTATATTATCTTTTGGTCATACGACTCGATTGATCACAACGAGGTAAGGGGTTTTTATCTCACCTTTTGTTCCCATGAGATTCATGCTACATTTGCCACTATTTCCTTTTGTGTGGTGTATGTACTGCCAATGATTGTATTCTTTATGTAATATACTTTAATTTATGGGTAATTAAATCTTCATTGTATGACCCTTCTTTCATGGGGTGTACGTTTCGAAAGTTACCCAAATCGGTAAGGGAATCTTTCACCCTTCTCTTTTTAAAAGACTTCTTTTATTATATCTTTTAATTTACATATTATTATGTTGGGATATGTTCTTATATATCATTATTGATGTAAATTTTATGTCCAAGTGATGAGATACCATTTTCTCTCTCATCAACTCATTTTCTGAATTTTAAAGTGACGTCGTTAGGATGTCGAATTCTTGCAAGGGAACTTCTTAACTCAATTTCAATCCTTTGGGTTAAACTTTTACTCCTTGAATATGTCATTATATGAATATTTTTGAATGAATCTGATTGTTTTAAACTTAATATCCACTTATATTGGGTATATTTATTTTTTTCACACATAAATTATGTAGTTGGTTTATCCTTAATATAAGGATAACGTCTTTGTATGGGACTTCATCTCAATCTCCTTTCATTGAGGTATATTTTGTTTTATACACAACTTTATTTTATACGATGTATAAACCCCTTTGAATTTTGATTTTATTCAAAAGGAACCTTTTCCCTATGAAGCATTTTACTAAATGACAAAAAGTTTGTTTATTTTTAACATACGTGGTGGCAACGACCTTTCCACCATCACGAGTTTTATTTGATCTTTGGCTTCCTTAACAAGTAGTAATGTTTTTAAAAGAAAAATAAATACCATATACTCTTTTATGTATTTTGGTATTGAAAATGGTTTTTATAAATGTTTTGATTATATCAATGTGTTGTATTGATATCTTGTGATTAAAATGTGGAAATGTTATGTTTCCTTTATGCATGTATTATGTGATATGATTATGTTATGTTCTTTGGAAATGTTTATGAAATTGGATGGTTCCATGATAAACTAAGGGAGGGTGAGCCCGAGATAGATCTCCAATGCATTGGGTAATGTGAATGAGTTAAACACTAAGGTTTCTCTGAATAGATTTAGGGAATATACTGTGATGGGTATTCCAAACGTAACCATGAGGGTTACTCCCTACGTAAGAATGTTATGAATTCCTCAAGTTAACTTTATGTCTTATGATTTCTATGAGTTATTAATAAATCTTATGATTTCATGAGGTATGTTAAAGTGATTATGTTTTATGAGTAAATAATGATTTCATTTATTTTTATGTATACATGGACTAATGTTTTCTTCCCGTATTTTTATATCTCTTACTGAGGTTTTTATGATCATCCCAAGTTTTTGAAATGTTTTTCACTGGTCAAGGGAAAAGTATATGATGTGATGATAATGTCGATGAAGTGTCAATAAAGAATCCATGTTTTATTTTAAATATGTTTCCTTGATGGGAGAAAATGAATACTTTCTTTTATGTAACCACCTTGTTTAAATGTAGAATGTAATGCATGATTTATGATCTAATTCTCTAAAACTCTAAAACTGAAAAGATCCTCAATGTGTATTCTTGTAATAACTCAATATTAAGTAATGTTTAGGGCTGGGGCCTTATATTTGGTATCAGAGGAAGGTTTGGACAACTTTAGTGATTAGGGGTTTTCATTAAACACATGATTAGTCCCTATTTTTATTATTTTTAGTTAAATACTTGTTTTATAAATTTTTTAGATCAAGGAAAGTTTGTTACAAATGGAAGGAGTAGAATATAAAATGACATTTCTATGTCTTCCTGATGAAATGCTTGAAATAATTATTTCAAAGTCATGTTCAGATGATTGTGAAACTTTTTCTAGCATACAAATCACTTGCAAGCAGTTATTTGAGATATCAAACACCTCCACTATACCTCGATATCATCATGGATCATGGGTTGTATTTAATAAAATCCTATATTCACAATATTCTCATATTTTCAAGAAAGGTAAATATTATCAAGGAATTTTCAAATATTTTACCTTATCACATGATTTTGAAGCATATTATGATTTTGAAAAAGGTGCTGAAGAAGGATACCCTTGTGCAACCTATTTATATTTTATATTAAAATATAGTTTCTCAGAACATGATTATGGTATTTTAAAAGGACCATTGATTGAAAGTTTCAACTCAAATTCGGTCCGACTATTTTATAAAAACCATGTTTTATTAGATGTTTTGAAATTATATGTCTTACATGATTATTTTCCAAAACTATTTTTCTGTGAACACCCATATGACCCAAGTTGTACAAGGTGTATTTGGATGAAGGAAGCAAATAATTTTAAAGGATCCCTAAATCATTGTTGCAATGCATGGACCTTCTACCTATGTGAACAAGATGACGAAGAAACCAAATGGACACCATGATCAAGGTATGATTTTCTTCCTTATGGGGATAGTCTTATTTTATCATATAGAGGTGAAAAAAAGGAAAATATATATAAGACTTCAAGAATTAAGATGTTGAGATCATAATGAATTGGGATGAAAATGAGAGGTATAAGGAAAATATTGAGGTTAAAACATGTTAGGGTTATTTTTGAGTTTTATAAAAAGGAAAACCCGTAAGATGGGTGACAACCCGTCACGTCCGTCAAGGCCATAGGAATCGAACCCACAACCGAAGGGTGACAAGGGCGCATCGCCTACCACTAGCCTACATGAATTCCCTAGTTAGTATGACTTATTCTTTTTAGTTAAATGATTTTATGGATCAAGAAGAAGTTGATTTTGGGAACTTATGTTTTATCAAATGGATATCCTTAGTGTAGGAAAATGATTCTGTGATTAAGTAATAAAGGTTATTTTGGAAGATTTTCTCTATTTCATGGAAACAATATATGCCTATAGAAAATAGAATACTTTGAGATTTCAATTGAGGAGAAACGGTGGAATTTTATTTTTGAAGAATCTATGTTTTTATTATGGACTTATATGATTTTGGGTTATCTATGAAAATGATTAACCTATCATGGAGGATATGTGATTAGGTTAATTACTTTTCAATATGATACATTAAGAGTAACTAATGTTATTTGGAGATAAATGTTAAGATTTACCTTGGAAGAATATGTGATTAAATCCTTCAGAGATTTGGGTTTGAATCTTAGTTTGGATTACATTGAATAATTTCATGGGTAGCTATTTATTGAATGGTCTTTGTTGAACTTTGGGTATTATTTGAAAAATTTTGGAGATTAAGAGTAGTTTTTCTTTTTTGTAAAAGATTATCCTTTAGGGGGATTATCTGATCTTGTACTAACCTGTTTGCTTTTGATTAAGGTCTAAAGACGTGGAAAATATATAGTTATCTTTTTTGGATTAGTTTATTCTCTAGAATTTGATTATAACACTCTTAATGTGAATAATTCTTCCTAAATACTCATCTTTTGGAGAAAATATGAGTTTTTATTAGAAATCTAGTAAGAGATGAAAGTCTACATGACAGGTAAATAGGTTTAATTATGTTTTAGTTAAGCTCATAAATAAATTCCTCAATGAAAAGTAACAAAAAATATTTTCTATTAACTTTTCCTATTGGGGAATCAAATACTGTTTAAACAATCACAAGTTTGTGATTTTTCTAGTGGTTAACATTCTCCTAAACATGTTTTCTATCACTCTCTATCAGAACTTGATGATTTTTTTCTCCTCTATATCCATGTTTTCATGGAATCCTAGTATAGGTTATCACAGGTGACCATTGTACTTCTCTTACTTTATTTTAAAGTGATAGTTTTATTGACTCCTTTTCTGATGTGGGGCTTTCAATGAAGTTTCCGAGCCCAATTTTAAAATTGCGAGGAAGCAATTTCTAAAAGGGGGGAAGGATGTAACATCCCAGGTAAATAAAGAATATGACATTTTCATATTTATTAATATTTGTGAATTAATTATTAATATTACTTTAAAGGGGATTTGATGTTCGATGGCGTACCCAATACGCAACAACGAGTTTCTTTGAAGTCTTACATCGCACACTAATAATATAATAATATTATTTTAAATGGTAGTTAACACCTAGCCGTTGTAATAGCGGGAATGAACATAACTAACTAAAAAATTATTATATATGCTTGTTAAATGTTTTTACATTTATCCAATAAATTTTAGAGGCTTAAAATGCGGATTAATCCAATTTTAAGCATAAGTAATCTAATATTCACTAAAAGGTCGATTAACTGCCTTTTGATGAAGAAACCTTTTTAAATATACTTTTTGTCAATTTTATATGTTATATTTGACAAAATAAAATCCTTTTTTAGAATCGGGACATCAAAATCTACTTTGTGTAAATTTTTGGTATTTTTTAGATAAAGTTCATTTTTTATGAATAGTGAAAAATGTTGTATTTTAATTCAAAACCTCCTTTTAGTATAATTTATTTATATGGTTAGATTATATTTTTAATTGTGTTTAAAGTGTAATTAAAATATATTTTTTCCATTTAATCCAATGGTGGTAATTTTAATTAATTTCACTTTGAAATTGAACATAAACAAGTGTCAATCTTTTGATAGATATTGTTTCTTAAAAACGCGCTATTTGTTTTGACAGCGGGAATTAATTATAAAATTAATTAATGAAACTTCTATGTTATGAATTTGGTAAAATTGACATATTTTTTGAATCTGTAATATCAAATATATCTTAGGGTGATTTTTTGGTATTTTTCTGAAAAACTTCATTTTTTGATGAATAGTGAAACCACTAAGTGGTAGTTAAAAAAACTGAATTTTTTGTTAAACGAAACTTTACCACTTCTGTGAATTTAATTTAAAAAATCTAACATACATGGTTGTCATTAGTAAGTAAAATGTGGTTCAATGGGATGAAAATAATTTTTTGGTGAATAGTAACTTTTGAGTTTTGTTAACCGCGATTAAAGGTAATTAGGGTAATTTAAGGTAAAAATGATATTATTAAAATATAAAAAATATCTTGAATCATGTCCTGCCATTATTGGATGAGTAATGGTGGACCAATACAATCCATGGTTCAATTTCTGGGACCCCATGGAGCCACTTGGGTAAGGTAATGACATTAATACCTTTTATTTAAAGTGAAAATAAAAATGTCACAAACATGTATTGTTTTACTAAAAAAAGTTTTCAAGGGGTTATACAAGTTATCTTTTCGACTATAAATATTAATTATAAAGCTAAAAATATTTCCTACAACATGGTAATTTTTTTTATAATTTTTAGACATCAAATAAATAAAATTATTTATGACACAATGATGATGCAGTGTTTACGTAATTAATGAATAAATTAAATAAATAAGAAGATAAAGTTTAAAAAATATCCAACACTTGTAAAATACCTATTGGATGATTTTATTTCGAACATGGGCCACCTTATCATTGACTTTAATGATTTTTGGAGCTTTAGAAACCGAATTTCATTTTATAATAAAATAATAGTTTCAAGATTTCCAAAAGAGCCCCTCCTCTCCCTTATAAAAAGACCCTACTTCCTACCAATATCTCACACTTCTCAAACCATTTGGCTCATCCAACCTCTACTAAAATAATCTCCCAATATCCCCCCTTTATCCTATAAGCCTTACCTTTGGCAGAAAGCTCTTCAAGAAACCCTTTTGGTTCAAACCAAGAGGAATTACCCGATTTAAAGGTAATAACTTCTCTTATGTTCTTTTGTTTTATTTTTCTTCTCCAACCCCCTAAACTATTTTTATTCATTTATTTTGTAACAACACCAGTATCTTAAATATACTAGGATTTTTTTATGATAAGTTTTCTAGCTACACTTACACACACCTCTGTCTAATGGTTAAAGAACATATTGTTTCCATGGATGGTGAATTACTGACTCACAAAACGATGATTGTTATATCTTCTCCTAACACCTCTCATGTTGGCCATTATGATGGAACTATATTTATATATGATATATATTATATTTATTTCTTCTTTATGCTTCTGTATTTTATATTTAAAACATACCTTTATGCTTTGCATGTTGTGCAAATGCGATAATTTCATTTGAGGAAGTGTGGACTACCGCCCCCTCAAATGATGTGACTCATTCATGAAATACATGGAATGTATAAATAATGAAATTAATGAACTTATGTGACCTATATAACATATATATTATACTTTAATTATAATATATATATCTCTGATTTAGTTTTAATTCCATTAATATGACACAGAAATGAAAGTAGCGTTCATGCGTACGTACGGCCTACCATCTCCATGAACGGTGCATTTCATTTATGTTATCTCCAAATGTTATGGAATAGTATAAAATGAATATATAATTTATATATATGATATTTAAATCATTAATACTATTATTGAGATGATTTACTTATAACTACATGGACAATTCTTTTAAAACAAGTTCATTTTTGACTCATGTACCGAACATCGACAAAAACGTCTGATATGAACTCACTTAATTAACTAATTATTATAAAATTATAATATGTGATATGAATTGAATAATAAAATTTAAAGGAGGTTCTTAAGCAATTATAAATTTAACAAAGTTTATTATTCAGTAATATAAAGAAACGAACAAGACAAGTCAGACTTGAGGTAAGGGATCCTACCTCTCTCTTTCTTTTTAAGTACTCTCTTTTATGTCACTTATTCTATGCTCCTATTTCTTATGTTGGGGGATGTTATTTTATATTAATAATACTGTAATTTTTATTTTCATATTATTAGAGACCCTATTTTATCTCATCAATCCATTTTTATAAGTTTTAAGTGGCGTCATTAGGCTGCCGAATTTTCGTAAGGGGATTTCTTATCTCGCTTTTAATTATGTGAGATTTCCATTATTCGCCACTTATTTATTGCATGTGGTGTATTGTGTACTGAAATTTCATATATATTATCATGTTTATATTTATATTCATGGTATTATGTGATTCAATTGGTTTATATTATCTTTCGGTCATACGACTCGATTGATCACAACGAGGTAAGGGGTTTTTATCTCACTTTTTGTTCCCGTGAGATTCATGCTACATTTGCCACTATTTCCTTTTGTGTGGTGTATGTAACGCCTATGATTGTATTATTTGTGTAATATACTTTAGTTTATGAGTAATTAAATCTTCATTGTATGACCCTTCTTTCATGGGGTGTATGTTTTGAAAGTTACCCAAATCGGTAAGGGAATCTTTCACCCTCCTCTTTTTAAAAGACTTCTTTTGTTATGTCTTTTAATTTACATCTTATTATGTTGGGATATGTTCTTATATATCCTTATTGATGAAAATTTTATATCCAAGTGATGAGATACCATTTTCTCTCTCATCAACTCATTTTCTGAATTTTAAAGTGACGTCGTTAGGCTGTCGAATTCTTGCAAGTGAACTTCTTAACTCAATTTCAATCCTTTGGGTTAAACTTGAAATCCTTGAATATGTCATTCTATGAATATGTGTGAATGAATATGATTGTTTTACACTTAATATCCACTTATATTGGGTATATTTATATTTTTCAAACATAAATTATGTAGTTGATTTATCCTTAATCTAAGGATACTGTCTTTGTAAGGGACTTCATCTCAATCTCCTTTCATTGAGGTATATATTGTTTTATACACAACTTTATTTTATACGGTGTATAAACCCATTTGACTTTTGATTTTATTCAAAAGGAATATTTTCTCTACGAAGCATTTTACAAAACGACAAAAAGTATGTTTCTTTTTAACGTACGCGATGACAACAGCCTTTCTACCGCCGCGAGCATTATTTGATCTTTGGCTTCCTTAACAAGCCATAATGTTTTTAAAAGGAAAATAAATACCATATACTATTTTATGTATTTTGGTATTGAAAATGGTTTTTATAAATGTTTTGATTATATCAATGTGTTGTATTGATATCTTGTGATTAAAATGTGGAAATGTTATGTTTCCTTTATACATGTTTTATGTGATACGATTATGTTATGGTTATTGGGAAATGTTTATGAAATCGGGTGGTTCCATGATAAACTAAGGGCGGGTGGTCCCAAGATAGCTCTCTAATTCATTGGGTAATGCGAAGGAGTTAAACACTAAGGTTTCTCCGAAGAGATTTAGGGAATATACTATGATGTGTATTCCAAACATAACCATGAGGGTTACTCCCTATGTAAGAATGTTATGAATGCCTCAAGTTACCTTTATGTCTTATGATTTATATGAGTTATTCATAAATATTATGATTTCATGAGGTATGTTAAAGTGCTTATTTTTTATAAGTAAAGAATGATTTCATTGATTTTTATGTATACATGGACTAATGTTTTCTTCCCATATTTTTATATCTCTTACTGAGCTTTTTATGATCATCCCACGTTTTTGAAATGTTTTTCACAGGTCAAGGGAAAAGTAAATGATGTGATGATAATGTTAAGGAAGTGTCAATAAATAATCCATTTTTTATTTTAAATATGTTTCCTTGATGGGAGAAAATGAATACTTATCTTTTATGTAACCACCTTGTTTAAATGTGGAATGTAATGCATGATTTATGATCTAATTATCTAAAAATCTAAACCTAAAAATATCCTCAATGTGTATTCTTATAATAAATCAAGCTTAAGTAATGTTTAAGGCTGGGGCCTTATACTTATCCAGGTACCCAGTGTGCTCCAGGTTTAATTTTTTACATGGGTTTTTTTTTTCTTTTTTTAGCCATGAGAATTGGTCCTTAAATTGAGATCACTTGATTTAAGGATGTTTTATATGGATTTTGGAATATCTTTGGAGAGATAATATCTCTCAAATACCTATCAACTTCAAGATTAAATTCTAACTTTGTTTGAGCAGGAATTTGAGATCAAATTGGTGTGTTTGATTCATCTTGGTAATTGCTTCATGAATATTAGCTTTTTGTATGAAGTTGATAGAGTCTAGATCAATATATTATTCTAATTCCCTATTTCACTTGATTATATTTTCCTGGAATCTAGAATTCTTGAGTTCTTTGAGTTAATAGAGGCTAATGCCTTGAGTGAATTTCTTTTCTACCTTATGGTAGGTGACCTATTACTTCCTCATGGATTTTCACATGTGTTTATATGTGAATAATGGGATACTTGGTGTTTAAATTTATTTTTGGTATTTCTTGTCTTGGAAATTTGTCTTATTGTTAGGAAATTAATTTACTATGATTTAATGAATGATTAACTTGTCTCCTAAGTGTTAGTTTATGAATGAAATTGGTATTTAAATACGCTTAAAAGGATGAAATATAAAGTTAAATACATATATGAAATGTCGAATCTAAAAAGATAATAATATGGTAAATTAGATGGTTAAAATAAGTTTTAATTATGAATTATTGTGTTAATTATTTTTATAAATTCCTAAACTTTCTTAATAAATTCATGTAAAGGGCACTACTACAAAAACGGGCAATATCAGCGCTAAAATAGGGCTTTAACAGTGCTAGAAAAGCATTGTAAAGCTCAGCGCTGATAAAGGGGGGGCCTTTAACAGTGCTAAAAAAGCGCTGTTAAATCCCTGCCTGCTGCAAATAAAAAATCTGCATCAGTACAGCCAGCCAAACAAACCTGCAGAAAAACCAGTATATCAACCACAAACATGTCATCAACCGATCACAACCCAACCATTAAATAATTACATTGCCCCAAACACCCATAACACAACCCAACCACAACCACAACCTTCATCTCAATGTTCTCAACCGATCTAAACACTTAAGATGGATTTTACCCAAGACTGCCTAATTCAAAACGCCGATCATGTCATCAACCGACCACTTAATTTCTATGGTGCTCCCCACTATACGCTTTAGCTCACAAACACCACCATCTGATGTTTAACACCTCCATCATCGGGAAAGAACCACTAAAACCCCACATGATATAAGGCTATTGCATGATGTTCAAACATAGCGAGAGGAGAAGAGAAGGTGAAAGTCTCATAGACGAACAACATCAACAATGAACATCCACCACCCTTTCTCTATATACATCAAAATCATATCTTTAATAACATCCATGTTAATTTCTATCTTACTTCCATCGAGGATGATGCATGTTGGTCAACATGTTTTGGAAATTGTTTATCTTCATTTGTGCCTTGTACTTGCACCCACGAATTTGAAGCTGAGTATGAGTACATGATATTTGAGGTGTGGTTGACTCGTACACGTCACATATGACCCATGAATCATTTTCCAAAAGTGTCAACATAATCTGAAGGCGTTTGTTCAGTTTCTTGTATGTCAGTTGTTGATTTCACTTAAAAATAAGTCCATTTTGAACAAAATAGAGGCACTTTGAGTGGTGTAGGCCACACCGGGCCTCGGATTGAGTCGGGGTTGACTCGTGCACATAAAATTTGACCCATGGATCATTTTCCTTAAGTTTCAATAGAATCAGAATGAGTTTTCTCAGTTTCCCGTATGTTAGTTATTGATTTCTCACTTAAAAATAAGTCCATTTTGAAAAAAATAGAGGCACTTTGAGTGGTTTCGGCCACACTGGGCCTCGGATTGAGGTGGGTTTGACTCGTACACATCACATTTGACTCATGGATCATTTTCCTTAAGTTTCAATAGAACCCGAATGTGTTTGGTTGGTTTGGCGTATGTATGTAAAATATTGTCCATTTTAAACAAAATGCATACACTTGGAGTGATATCGGCCACACCGCACCTCAAATTGAGGTAGGGTTGACTCGTACACATCACATATGACCAATGGATCATTTTCCTAAAGTTTCAACACAATATGAAGGCGTTTGGTCGGTTTCCCATATGTCAATTGTTGATTTCTCACTTAAAAATAAATCCATTTTGAACAAAAGAGAGGCACTTGGAGTGGTGTCAGACACACCAGGCCTCATATTGAGGCGGGGTTGACTCGTACATGTCACATTTGACTAATTGATCGTTTTCCTTAAGTTTCAACATAATCCAAATGCGTTTAGTCGGTTTCTGGTATGTCAGTTGTTGATTTCACTTAAAAATAAGTCCATTTTGAACAAAATAGAGGCACTTTGAGTGGTGTCGGCCACATCGGGCCTTGGATTGAGGCATAGTTGACTCTTACACATCACATTTGACCCATGGATCATTTTTCTAAAGTTTAAACAGAATCCGAATTCATTTGTTCGGTTTTCCGTATGTCAGTTGTTGATTTCACTTAAAATTAAGTCCATTTTTAACAAAAACAGAGGCACTTTGAGTGGTGTCGTCCACACCGGGCCTCGGATTGAGGCGGGTTTGACTTGTACACATCAAATTTGACTCATGGATAATTTTCCTTAAGTTTCAACAGAAACCGAATGTTTTTGGTCGGTTTGGCGTATGTATGTAAAATATTGTCCATTTTAAACAAAATACATAAACTTGGAGTGATACCAGCCACACCGCACCTCGGATTGAGGCAGGGTTGACTTTTACACGTCACATATGACCCATGGATCATTTTCCTAAAGTTTCAACACAATCTGAAGGCATTTGGTTGGTTTCCCGTATGTCAGTTGTTGATTTCTCACTTAAACATAAATCCATTTTGAACAAAAGAGAGGCACTTGGAGTGGTGTCGGCCACACCAGACCTCATATTGAGGTGTGGTTGACTCTTACATGTCACATTTGACTAATGGATCATTTTAGTTAAGTTTCAACAGAATCCAAATGCGTTTGGTCGGTTTCCGGTATGTCAGTTGTTGATTTCACTTAAAAATAAGTCCATTTTGAACAAAATAGAGGCACTTTGAGTAGTGTCGGCCACACCGAGCCTCGGATTGAGGTGGGGTTGACTCATACACATCACATTTGAACCATGGATCGTTATTCTAAAGTTTAAACAGAATAAGAATGTGTTTGGTCAGTTTGTCGTATGTTAGTTGTTGATTTCACTTAAAATTAAGTCTATTTTTAACAAAAATAGAGGCACTTTGAGTGGTGTCGACCACACCGGGCCTCAGATTGAGGCGGGGTTGACTCATATACGTCACATTTGACTCATGGATCGTTTTTCTTAAGTTTCAATAGAAACCGAATGTGTTTGGTCGGTTTGGCGTATGTATGTAAAATATTGTCCACTTTAAAAAAAATACATACACTTGGAGTGATACCAGCCACACCGCGCCTCAAATTGAGGCAGGGTTGACTCGTACACGTCACATATGACCCATGGATAATTTTCCTAATGTTTCAACACAATAAAAAGGCATTTGGTCAGTTTACCGTATGTCAGTTGTTGATCTCTCACTTAAAAATAAATCCATTTTGAACAAAAGAGAGACACTTGGAGTGGTTTCAGCAACACCAGGCCTCATATTGAGGCGGGGTTGACTCTTACATGTCACATTTGACTAATGTATCGTTTTACTTATGTTTCAACAGAATCCAAATGCGTTTGGTCGGTTTCCGGTATGTCAGTTGTTGATTTCACTTAAAAATAAGTCCAATTTGAACACAATAGAGGCACTTTGAGTGGTGTCGGCCACAAAGAGCCTCATATTGAGGCAGGGTTGACTCGTACACGTCACATTTGACCCATGTATCATTTATCTAAAGTTTCAACAGAATTCGAATGCGTTTGGTTGGTTTGTCGTATGTCAGTTGTTGATTCCACTTAAAATTAAGTCCATTTTTAACAAAAACAGAGGCACTTTGAGTGGTGTCGGCCACACCGGGCCTCGGATTGAGGCGGGGTTGACTCATACATGTCACATTTGACTCATGGATAGTTTTCCTTATGTTTCAGCAGAAAAAGAATGTGTTTGGTCGGTTTGGCGTATGTATGTAAAATATTGTCCATTTTAAATAAAATACATACACTTGGAGTGATACCGGCCACACCGCACCTCATATTGAGGTAGGGATGACTCATACATGTCACATATGACCCATGGATCATTTTCCTAAAGTTTCAATACAATCTGAAGGTTTTTTGTTGGTTTCCCATATGTCAGTTGTTGATTTCTCACTTAAAAATAAATCAATTTTGAACAAAAGAGAGGCACTTGGAGTGGTGTCAGCCACACCAGGCCTCAGATTGAGGCAGGGTTGACTCGTACACATCACATTTGACTAATGGATCATTTTCCTTAAGTTTCAACAGAATCCAAATGCGTTTGGTCAGTTTCTGGTATGTCAGTTGTTGATTTCACTTAAAAATAAGTCCATTTTGAACAAAATAGAGGCACTTTGAGTGGTGTCGGCCACACCGGGCCTCGGATTGAGGCAGGGTTGACTTGTACACGTCACATTTGACCCATGGATCGTTGTGGTCTCCTCTAACATACAAAATGTTGTCTTCATTGGGACCACTGTGAAATGATTGTGACGTCCCACAGAAAGGATCATCCTCAATTGAATTTTCATCGGAACCTTCAGTAGTTTTGGACGATAATAGAACAATAGACCACTTTCAGTTTGCGGGGTCTGGCACATAAAATACTTGTACCACTTGTGATTCCATTATAAATTGTTCGTCTTTGTACCCTTCTTTACTGAAATCAACTTTCACAAATCCCAATTCATCTATTTTAACACCACTGTTGTTATCAACCCAGTTGCATTGAAAAATCGGCAATTGGAGTGTCTTATAATCCAAATCCCATATTATTTTGATAATGCCAAAGTATGACATATTCGCATAAATTGTATTTCTATCCTTACTACCAGAAACATGCATCGCTTCAGCCACAAGTGTTACTCCACTATTTTTCATGGTACTGTCTTCATCATGTTTATCTGTATAGAATGTATAACCATTAATTACATAACCATTGTAAGATAATACATACACGCTTGGTCCAGAATCTAGACATCTAAGTCATTCTGAAATTGAATTCAGATTTTCATCGAACTCCTTAAAAATATGGTCTCGAAACCATCCTATAAACTGGTGATTATGTGTATTTGATATCCATTTTTCATCCCTTGATGGATTCAACTATCTGAAAATTTCTTTGTGGATTTAAATATATGGAGAAACCTCCCAACTGTTATGCAAAACATAAAGGTGGGCCTGCTCCCAATCTGTAATATTGATTGTCACAACATCTCTTCCAGAAGTCCCCTCACCCTCAATGCGTCCAGTGTGATGAGATTTTGGCAGACCAATGCTTTCCACATCAGATAGGTATTTGGTACATAATTCAATGGCTTCCTCAACAATATATCGCTCCACAATACAACCCTCTGGTTGACTTCAATTTTTGACACACCCTTTCAAAATCTTCATATACCTTTCAACGGGGTATATCCATCTATAGTGCACAAGACCACAAAGTCGAACCTCTCTCACCAAATGAACCATCAAATGAACCTTCATATCAAAGAATGTTGGCGGGAAGAACATTTCTGATTCACATAATATGATGACAATTTCTCTTTCCATAGCTGGCAATTTCACCGGGTCTAAAACTTTGCAGCATATATCTTTGAAGAAGAAACAAAGTTTGGTTAACGTATGACGAACATTCTTGGGCAAAATTCAACGTAAAGCTATAAGAATTAAATCTTTCATCAAAACATGGAAGTCATATGATTTCAAACCTTTTAACTTCAAATCATTCATTGACACAATTTTTTTGATATTTGATGAATACCCCTATAGAACCTTTACATCATTGAAGAAGTTTCAAAACTGATATCTCTCATCCCTGGAAAGAGTGTACACAGCTGGAGGAAGAAACGTTCGATTTTCACCCTTCACGGGAGCCAACTGTTCTCTTATTCCCATGTCAATCATGTCCAACCTTGCCTTAATTCCATCCTTTGTTTTTTCAGGAGCATTTAGCAACGTTCCGATAACACTGTCACATATATTTTTTTCCACATGCATCACATCAAGAAAATTTCTGACGTACAGACATTTCCAGTATGGTAATTCAAAAAAAATTGATCTCTTTTTTCAACCGATTTTCGTAAGGTTTTTCAAAAATGGTTTACCAAAAACAGTGTTCACATCTTTTACTTTCTCAAATAGCTGATCACCTGTTAGTGGAGATGGTGTTTTGCGTTGTTCTGAACTTCCATTGAATGATGTCGTCCAAGATCGGTACTTATGTCGACGGGGTAGAAATCTACGATGTCCTAGAAACACAGATTTCGATGAATGTTTCAACCTAACTGATTCTGTATCTTCTTCGCACACAGGACACCCTTGAGTTCCTTTAATGCTATAGCCTGACACATTTCTATAAGTAGGGAAATCATTTATCATCCCATACAACATCGCTCTCAACATGAAGTATTCTTTTTCATAAGCATCATGCAACATAACACCTGAATCCCATAGTAACTTCAAATCCTCGATCAAGGGATCCAAATATACATCAATATTGTTACTTGGTTGTTTTAGTCCTGATATAAGCAAAGATAACATAATGAATTTCCGTTTCATGCATAACCAGGGTGGCAAGTTATAATTTACCAACATAACAGGCCAAGTACTGTGAGTGCTGGTTTGAAAACCAAAAGGATTCACTCCATCGGTAGATAACGCAAGACGCAGGTTTCTCGGCTCATTTCCAAATTCAAGATACTCAAGATCAATTCTCTTCCATTGAGAAGATTCGGCTAAGTGACGTAATTTTCCATCTTTATTTCTTTTATCTGCATTCCACGACAACTGTCTTGCAGTTTCTTTACTTCCATATAGACGCCTAAACCTTGGAATGATTGGAAAGTACCATAAAACATTCATAGGACTACGTTCACCTTTCTTGTATCGAGAATAACCACAATTTGGGCATTCTGTAAGTGATTTTTTCTCCTTTAGAAACAATATATAGTCTTTCAGGCAGGCATGTATTCTTTCAGAAATCATACCCATCGAGCGTAGCATTTGTTTAGCTTCATATGTCCGGCTTGGGAGCTCATTATCTTCTGGAAGCATGTCATTCAAAAGAGCAATTAGTTCTGTGAAACTGAAACCACTCCATCCGTTGAATGCTTTCAATTTATACAACTTCAGTATAGCTGACAATGCAGTATATTTAGTGCAACCAGCATACAATGGCGTCTTTGCACAACTCTTTGACTTCTCAAACAATTTTGGGCAATCACGGAGTTCATGTTAAACTGTCCTTGTCATTTCCTCAATACGATCTTCATCATCATTGACATCTGTAATCACATCCTCTATATGGTCTTCTTCATTATCCATAGTTTTAATCATATCTGATGATCCATGAAATACAGTTTTATTCCATCTAGTAGCTACATTCGCTTTTTCCCCGTGTTTATTCCAACATTTATAACTCTGATCTATTCTGTGACATATCAAATGTTCTTCCAACTCCTCTGGAGTAATTATTCTAGAATAACAACAATGTAAACACGAACAAAGTATTTGAGAAGGATCCTTTGCATGATACTTTGCAAACTTGATGAACTCTTTCACTCCGTTCTCATAATCTATTGTCAAACGATTAGCATCCATCCAATCTTTATTCATCTCCATCCTATTTGAATCTTAAATATTATTATTTATGATTCAAATACACAAAACAAGACTTCCAAATACAAAGTAGCAGAGAACCACTTCCTTATAAAAATAGATACTAATATATCCTAACCATTTTCAATAGAGATTTGGAAATCAACAGAACCAGGATAAACCCCCATCAAAATGAACACACTTTCCAGCCCCCTTACCAATAGTTTTAGCACCCACCACCCTACAACAAAACATTACACATCCTTTTAACCACTCCTACTAGTCACCTCATTCATAATAAACATTAAACATCTTGGATGAGTCTTGGTGGATCTTGGAAAGGGGTTAAATCCATGTTTAATATATATGTTCCCTATAATATAAAGTCATATTCTTGATTATGGATGAGTCTTGGTGGATCTTGGAAAGGGGTTAAATCCACAAGACACATTTATAATTTCCAACCAATCCCATTATCCAAACCAAAATCCAACCATTTATATAATTATTAAATAATTATTACTTCACTACCTAGGCTTCTAGCATAAAGAAACCATATATAAAACATAGCTCATCATTCCCATCGAATCATAGCCTCACCACCCCAAAAGAATGACCAAACAAATCATTACCTCACCACCCCAAAAGCATGGCCAAACAATCCATCACCTTGTCACCCAAAAAGAAAAACCAAATGAATCATCCCCTCACTACCCAAAAAGCATGGAAAAACAAACCATCACCTCTCCAAACCAAAAGCATGGAAAAACAAACCATACATCATCCCACACCACATCAAAACCAATTATCGTGACCCCCACTAGCATGACCACACATAACAACACATCAAAGACCATTTTATATATTTAACAAAGGGACTTTTAGAACATTTCACTTTACTTTAAGAGTGTTATCACACATTCCATAAATCCAGGGGAAAGCATTTCATTAGCCAAATATAAGTGGTTATCCAATTTCCATTTTGGGGTGATATCACAACAACATGAAAAAAGGCTTCCATATGAAAACAAATACAGTGAAAGAAAGGGTGCCCAATATCCATGATTTTTAGCGGGGTATTCAGTTCGTACAAACACAACATCACAATAATATCAAAGCTGTAAAAGTACAAGAATCATTAACCCTTCCCCTTGAATTTAAATTAACGCATTAATTTATCTTAATTAGGCTAGTGAAAACCATCCCCAATGATAGACAAGAGTAAACCCCTCCTGCATGAAACAAAAAAGTGAGAAATGAAGGAATTACAAACCTCAAAGAAGGTTTTCCAACTCACTATGAACAAGAAATGCCAATAAATGACAACCGCATGAAAAAGCTAAAGATCAACCTACACTACAAAAAAATATTTAGGGCATCCACTGACCTTGGGTGAAGAAATCGGATGTCCAAGGAAAACTCAAGGTGAGGGAGCCTTTTGTGCTACCTAGAAGATGCGACCACCGGAGTGGGGGTGCACGGGAGAAGCTGCCAACCGTTGAAGAGGAGGATTAGGGTTCAGAAGGGAGGAATATCCGCAGAAGAGGGTCGAGGATAAGGAGAAAGAGTACAGAGGAGGTCTGGAAAAGGGAAGATCGGGGGGAGGGAAGCAGTTGCAAGGGTACAGTACCGCGAGAGCTTAGGGCACGATAAGAAAGAGGAAACTGTCTGCCTCCTTTTAATAAAATCAGAGACAGTTTTTAACAGTGCTATAAAAGCGCTGATAAAGGGTTGCTTTATCAGCGCTTTTCTAGTGCTGTTAAAAACTATCCTTTATCAGCGCTAGAAAAGTGCTGATAAATCTGCACTTTATTAGCGCTTTTAAATAGCTCTGATAAAGATAATCCTTTATCAGCACTTTTTGATTAGTGCTGATAAATGTGGCACTTTGCTTGCCCGTTTTTGTAGTAGTGGAGTTTGTGGATTTTTGTTGTGTGTTTGAGATATTTTGGCACCAGCTTGTAAATTTAAGGTGTGGTGTTTATGTTTTAATAACCTATTTCAAGTATGAAAATGGGAAATTTATTTGGGAATAAGGTATCATGGTTTCCTTGGGAATTAACTCCATTCCTTGGGTGATTATAGTGTGTGTTTTTAAAGTTTAATAATGGTAAGAGTAAGTTGGAAATGGAACTTTGAATGGTTAAAGGGGTTAAGTAATTGAATAATGGTTTGGTAAAAAATCTTGGCTTGAAATATGAGATATTGATACCATATTATGAGGATTTTAATATGCATTTTATAATTGAAATTATGATCTTTGATTCTAGTTATGGATTTTTTTATTCACATTGAATGTATATTCTATGAAGGGGGGATAAAATGACAAACATGAGTTATCATGAGCTATAACTACTATGTCATGTTTTGATTTAAGTGATTTGTGATATGTTTATCACTAAAATTGTTATCTTATGTTTATCCATGATAATTATAACTTTTAGGAAGCATATGGTGGGTCAAGATGTGATATATCATGGTATGAAATAGTTGGAATTGAGGTGACAGATATATGTTATACTATGAGTTGGAATACTAAACCATGAGGGATTAGATATATGATATGTCAAGATATGTAATAACAAACTCCAAGTGGTAGGATACATATGATGTTATGGGTCGTGAGAAGCTGAGTGTGATTATGACATGTGCATAGTTGGCCTTGGCCAAGGTTGGGATTTCATGATGAGTTGTGAACATGCTTCTTGATCTTAAGGTACCAACATTGGCTAAAGTAAGTATGAAATTTTTGGGTGACTTGGTTTCACCTACTCTTATATTTAAATTATGAATGAACTAGTGTAAATTCATAGTTTAACATCAGTTTCTTTAATTTTTATCATTATTTTTAACTAAAATTGGTGCATTTGATGTTAAAAATAATAGTTTCGACATTTTTTTTATTAAATAAATGTTGAAAATTCAAATAAAATTAAATTTAAGTGATATATCAACGTCTAGTATTTCAAAATCTCAAAATTGAAAAGAAGATTTCAATTCAGTTTTATTATCTAATGAACATTGAAATATTTTAAAAAAATACCTTTCTACATATTTTTTTATAAAACTGGTGTGGGAAATCAAAAAAACATAAACATTTTTCAACGATGTTTTTTTATAAAAACTAAAAATGAAACGTTTTCACATTGTTTTCTATGTCATTTTTTACCCTAAAATGATGTGGAAAAATTATGAAAAAATTACACAACATTTCACATTGGTTTTATAATAAAAATGATGTGGAATGTGTCTTTCAATGTCAGTTTTGGGTACAAAAACAACATTGAAAGTCCTGTCATTAAGATTCCATGATGGTTTATGAAAAAATGAACAAGGAATGTTCTAATTTAAATAAAATAGAGTAAAATACAGGCACCAAGAACATCTAAAAATTTTATCAGTACAAAAAATAGAAAAATCCAACATAAACTAAAAAAAATTCCTAAATACTCAATTTGTAAACTTTAATTAAAAATATATACATGATACTCAATTTAAAATTTGGCCATAACTAAAAAATATTTTGCAAAAAAATTGAATGTGAGTAAGGGCTTCATCCATATATGGCACGACATCATTGAAAATATATAATAAAAATTCATGTTATAATATTAAAAAATATAATATTTTTATATAACACCTAAAATATTTATATAACCAACCTTATTAAATTCATTTGCCTGCCCAGTTGTGATGATCTCAAACATGAATCTTAAAACATAATAACTGCATTCTACTTTTCCTTTTTTGTGACAGAACTATCATAATAAAACATTAACATGAAAATAAAAACCAATATATATATATAAGAAAATAAATATTATCTAATATAAAATTTATTTACCTTTCCTTTCATGTGTTTAATTTTATTTGGATCCTCTATCAACAAATTATCATTCCTCAACTTTCTCTGTGACCTTTATTTTCATATATCAACTAAAATAATGTGTATAATAATAATAATTAAGATTAAAAATCTTATAAATAAGAATAAAACTAACTTTATTTACAATTTTCTAAAAATTTTATGGATTAAACCTAATAAATAGAAAAACTAATATAATGTGAATTCATTTGGGTAGAATATGCTTAACATCCAATGAACACTATAATATAAAAAGTCCACAATTAATGTAATTATAATGAATATTACTTCACATTTATATTAGTCTTCTTAACCATCAAGGAATGAAAAAAAACTAACACTCATTCTCTATATTTTCTAATCTATCACACACACACACACATACACACACACATATATATATATATATATGAAACTTTAACATCATCATTCAGATATTTCAGAACCATTGAAATGTATTATAGATCCACAAAACCATAAACAATAGTGGTCTTATTTTGAATGAAAATAATGTGTAGATACTTAATTAAATAAGTATTAAATTTAGTCACTAAAAGTCATATTTATTTAATGAAATAACAACTAAAATATAAATTTAATTTTATAGAAAATAACTAAAACACAGGTATGGTGAGATCATAAAAAAATAACAAGATCCATGATATTTTTTTGAAACTTCTAAATGCATAGTATCCTATGCATATATCAATAATCATGAAAAACTCATAAATATTATCCAAGAAATAAGAAATATAGTATAATCTTTTTATCCTGTTATAAATATCAGATGTATCTGAAGTTGTTGGTTCTTGAACCTTTTGTTTCTTTTTTACTAATTATTTTGATTTTAGAAACTCCTATATAAATTAAATATAAGAAAATATTATAAGAAATTTTTAATAATATATAAACTATATTTTATAAACACTGTATACCTTCGGTGTCATGTCATGAAGAAGGATAGTCGGCCCAAGAAAAAATGACCCACATAATCTTCAACTCTAATAACCTCCTTTGTAGGAAATGAAATAAGAGCATTTGGTTTAATAATATCATATATTGATACACTTTTCTAACCCAACTACATATGCTGATGATGTATAGAATCTCCCAAAACATGTATGATTTCGTACCCTACAATATACACATGGGGATCTCTATTATACAACTCATACTATAAGGATGGTTCCGAAGGAGGAGGTTGAGGATCTAAGTAGGTAGGCTATACAGGCTATGATTGTCTCATAATTTATTCAAATATAGTCTCCATAGATGATTTAATTTGATCTCCCATTGAATTTTTTAGGTCTTACATCTCATGTTTTAAGGAATATCTTTATACATCCATTGATTTCTTACTTTGTTGAGCAAAAAGTTTCCCAATACTGAAAGTCGACTCTTACCTATTATGTAATCGAGGTGCTTTGGATTTCCTAAATAAGTAGCTAGAATGTCCATCCTACCATCAGAGATAAAAGTTCCCTACATATATTTCTCTATAATTTCATCTTGAAATGATATATTAAAATGGTATATTAGTGATATTAATTTAAAAAATACAATCATACAAGGAAAATACAAAAAAATTCTTACAATTATATCAACTACTTATTTAGATTGATCTGTAATAAAAAAAATTCATTCTCACTATTTTCTATTTTTAATGGTGAGTTAGAGGAGATAGAGGACTGAATTGGACCTCTTATAAACCACTACTAGATTTATCTATTAGTCCATCAAAATTTTATGTAATCATATGCTCCTTCAGTACACGATACCCCCATGTGATAAAGTATGAGGGTATACATTATACAACTAGATATCTTAGTGAAATATTCTAGATGCCTATTAAATAAACAAATAAGTAATTAGGTAATATAAAATAAATTTTACAATATACAATAATTACCAAATCATAAATGCTTCATCATGACAGTTGGTGGAAAATTTAGTCTATGTCTCTGTATCTAAATACTCATACTTGAGGTGTGGGTTTTTATTCTATAACTTTCTAGAAACATATTTTTATTTAATTTTCGTTTTAATAATTTTCCAGCATACCTTCTCTAAAGATATAAACTTTTTATTAATTTCTTTCATTTCTTGAAATTTGAAGGTCATATTTAATTAAAATCATTAAATATTATCCATATAAAATATATGACATTAAAATAATGAGAAAAAAATAAATTAATTGATATATTTTATTGTTACGGACTCCCATAACTGGTCTTTCATTGCCTTGTCAATGGACTTGCAATCAGGATATAAAATGTTAGTTCTGCAATGGCTATGCATGGTGATATAACTCCTAAACTACATTGAATGTGGGCCAATTTGATTATGAATCATCAAAATTAATATTATCCTCTATTATTCATGATCATGTGAAAGTTTTGATAAAAATGTATTCCCACTTCTACTCACTCTAGGAATCATGTTCTCTAGAGAAGAAGAAAACGACTCCACCGTGGAGGCTCATCAGTAGTCCTGCAAATAATTTTTGAAAAATTAAAATTTTACATTCATTAAAAAAATTAATTATTGAATATTTAATAATATTAATAAAACATACATATACCTCAATAAATGTTCCTATGCCTCCATGTTTTTCATTTAATTATAAAAATTTAATGATATTCAATATAATTGCATATTATTAGAAAAGTGAATATATAAAACAACAAATGAAATAATATGTAAGTAATTAATAGTGTAACACATGTTTGATTTTTAAAAAAAATTAATGACGTCATTATTATTGACCAAAAAATATGTAACTTAAATGAATAAATATAAGAATTAATTCAACTATGATAAAAACGTTCAAAATTTATAAATTTAAACATCACAGTTACAAAAAAAGTATTTTTATTTGTGATAATTTTACCAAAACATAATGATGTATGCTAGGTTTTTCAATCAAAAAATGTTTAACCAGAACTGTTAAATATTGAATTCATCAAAAAATTAATAGAAATAATCAATATATATATATATATATATTTAAATATCCAAATTTAAAAAATAGAGTTTTTACATGTGTAAATTTAAAAAAATAAATAAAATATAAATATTTACCTGAATTATTAGAAAAATAAATTAATATATTCACATATCACTTAAATATTCTCATTTTATATATCATGGACTATGTATACATTATATTCATTGTTATCATCCAAAAATCACGTAATAGATAAAGAAACCTTGCATAAATCTATAACATCATCATCATCATCATCACCCAAATGAATTATTTTCCCTTAGAAAATTATGAACTACTAATCATTTGATGGGTCAGTAACATAAAATATTTTCTTTTCATATATCATTGTGATAAATGATTCTTTTTTACAACTAAATCATTTCAAATCAATGACTGTAAATTAATAATCATCATGTTTCACACCACTATTACAAGCTACTCAGTTACACTTAAAAAAAATTCGAAGAAATTTAGTATAAAAAATTTTCCATATACCCTCAACAACTCCAAAATATTTCATGGATGTAGAAATTTGGATCTTATCTTTTTCACTTGAAAAATGAAATGCTTCAGTGATGACCATCACCCCACTATTTTGAATGGTACTCTTATCATCCTAATATTTTGTGTAAAATATGTAACCATTAATATCAAATCTAAGCCTTGTGATCACATTATAATATTGTCCCCAACCAACTATTTCAATGTTTCTAATGTAGATAAATATATGTTAAATCCCTCTTTAAACCATTAAAAAATGTATTTTTATGAAAATAATCTACCATTTTCATTTATTTTCAGATATAATACCTTCAATCCAGAAATATGTGATTATATATATGGTCAAATATCATCTGTGTTGTTCAAAATGTGTAAATGTTTTTGTATCACTTCATCATATGTAATGAACTTTACCTTTAATCCACGAATCCCTCTACCTTCACTATCAACTATCAAATTTTGAGATATAGGAAGACCAATGTACTCCATGTCATATAAATAATCAGTACAAAAATCAATTACCTCTTCTAATATATATTTTTGAACAATATATGCCTCTGGTTTAGGAGGATTTTTAATAAATCACTTCAATATTTTCATATATCTTTCAAAAAGATACATCTAACGTAAATAATTAGGCCAATATATTCTTATTTATCACACCAAATGAATCACTAGATGAACTATTATATCCAAAATCATTGGTGGGAAAAATATTTCTAGTTGATGAAGTATGAGGGAAGCTTCATTCTCCAACACATCTAACTAATTTAGATCAACAAATTTTCTACAAATGGATTTGAAAAATATAACATAATTTGATTATAGTATTTCTTCTAGGTATCAAAAATATACCATGTAGTGCGACTAGTGGTAGTTTTTGTATCAATATATGAAAATCATTGGATTTCATACATATTAATTTAAAATCCTTCAATAACATCAAATTATTCACATTTTAATAATATCCACTGGGTTCTTTAATACCATGAAGAAATTTTCAAAAATTCATCTTCTCACTCTTTATTAATGTGTCACAAGCTAAAGGTAAATTTGTTTTGTTTCCTTTTATAGTTGTAGATAACTTAGAACATATTCCCATGGATATCAAGTCTAATCCAACATGAAATCCATATTTTATCTTTCCATTTATGTCTAAAAAATTCCTAATCAAACTATCACATATGTTTTTCTTAACATTAATAACGTCAATGTTATGTTCGATCTCTAAAAAACACCAATAAGGTGGCTTGAATAATATAGACCATTTCTTCTATATATTTTTTTGATTACCATAACTTCATTTATTTCTAAAATTGAAATTAATATTTTTCACTTTATCATAATATTCTTCAGCTAACAATGGTTGTGGGGGAGATTAAATTTCTATAAATTATTAAATTCTATTTTTAATCTATGATAAGGATTCTCCATTAAAAAAATATCTGATGTCCCATATACATTGTCTTTCATAAATTTTACAATTGATAATATGAAGTGTCTTCTTCACAAATTGGACATGTTTTATGTTCCTTAACACTATGTCCTTATAAGTTTCAACATACAGGAAGGTTATTTACATTGAACATTATCATAGCACATAAAACAAAATACTATTTCTTATATGCATCAAAAATTGTAACACCTATATCCCATAAAAATTTCAAATCACAAATCAATGGTGAAATATACACATAAATATTTGTTCATGGTTGTTTTGGTCC
This sequence comes from Viscum album, assembly GCA_963277665.1. NCBI lineage: Eukaryota > Viridiplantae > Streptophyta > Magnoliopsida > Santalales > Viscaceae > Viscum > Viscum album. The sequence continues at coordinate 402,625,166 of OY728129.1, read as the reverse complement.
ATAAATCATCAATCCTAGCATAACATTTTTTTCAAACATATATGTGGGGACAAGTTGTAAAATACCAAAAAAACAATCCATCAACCATGTTGGCTACTAAGACTTTGATATGGATTAATTCCATTTGTGCATAGTCTCATTTTTAGATTTCTAGCTTCACTTATAAAATCAAGAAATTTATTTTCAAATCTCTTCCACTTTGGTGAATCATCAGGGTGACATAAATTTTTATCAGAGTTGTACTCATTTGTATGTCACCTCATAATTTTTTAATCATTTTAATTTGAAAATATATGCTTCAAAATAATAATTATTGGAATATACCAAATTTTTTTAGTATGAGGTTTGGTTCCAGTACCTGATAATGAATCAAAGTCGACTTTTCCATCCATCATATACTGTGATGTACCACATTTAGGACATTTTGATAAAGATTCACATCCCTTCCTATACAACACACAATCATTGGGGAAATAATGTATCTTTTTATACCCCAAACTCATTGGGAATAATATTTTATTTGTGTCATAATTGGAATTTGGAAGCCCATTTCCTTCTGTAATAAGCTCTTTTAAAATTTCAACAAATTCATATAAACTTTTGTCACTCTACCCATTTCTTTCTATGAAGTTAACTAATATCATAACTATTGATAACAACATGAATTTAGTGTAACCTTAGAATAGTGTTTTCTTAGAATCTCTATATAACCATTCAACTTTTTCAACTTTTTCATTGGGTTTCAATGCCTACATAATAAATTAATTCTTCAATATTCTTCTCTGTCTCATGAAGAATATTTTCATCAACATTTGATACTACATTTCTTGTTATTTCACCATACTCGATCCAAAATGTTTTGTAAAAACTATTATTTTTTATGTATTACTTTAGAATATTAGATGGATTATTTTTGGGGCCAGGTGCTGATACTACATGAGATTCCGAGGCACGGTGAGCCCAAAATTAATATTTAAAAAATATTGAAAATATTAATATCACGCACACGTAGTTTTCCTAATAAAGTATAATATCTATTAAATAGAGAATTCGATCAAAAATATGAGGTCTCTGTTGAGTCCAGAGTATGGGTTTTACCCTAGGCATGATATAACCTTGGAGTACGATGGACACTCAGCTTGGGCTCGGTCGTGGGTGAATTTTTAAATTAATTAATTAGATGAAATTAATTTATTTTTATTATTTTTTCATGACCTAAAATTGATTATAAATACACAATTATGATTATATCTCATGTGTATCCTCTTAACCCTAGAGTTCAAGAGGACCATTGGAGGAGATCATTCTTAGAAAACAACATTGGATCGAATCAAGATCGAGGATCGTTACGCCATCAGAGTTCATAGATGTCACCAATGATGGAAACAAAGGACCATTATTCATAGTGATCGATCCAAACTCTAGATAGGATGTTTGATTTTTTTTATATCCAACATGTTCTTTATCCTGGTCGAACACATATCAATTCCATGAACAAGATTTGATTCGCACATCAATGGTTTATTTTATTTATGTTGATTGATTATTCATTATTTATTTCCCTCTTCGCTTGTAGCACTCCAACCTAATTTTCCACTCCAACAATTCTCTGGACTGGTTATCCATTGGCCCTTAGGCATTCCTTCCCACATGCCAAAGGCTATTGACTAGTAGTCCGGTTTTAAAGATGTGATAATGGGGAGACGTTACCCTCTAGTTGTGATTTTTGTAATGGTATACATAAATATAGAAGCAAAAAATAAAGACCATACAATGATGGAACCCATAACCTATTGTAGAAGAATCCATAATATACAGTAGAGGAAGAATAAATAGATAGTAGTAGAAATCAATGAATAAAATCAAGCCTACCATTTTTAGAAATAAACACCACAAGATACCATATATAGAAACATACATCCAAGTCAGGTCATACAAGGCAATAAGAAAAAAGGGTCACATGTGGTTAACCTCAGTACAAATATTCATAAGCATGATGACATAAAAGAAACTCAAAAATTAACTCTATTTGATGAAATAACCTCAAGTTACCTTTCCATCCATCTCATGCTAAATAGCCTAACTTGATCACTAAGGTCCAGCTCCTAAGCTTGAAACTTTACTTGGTCGCAAAATAATAAAGTATACATGCATCTCGAAGGGCCCATGTAGGGTGTGTGAATAATCTCAGTAGGCCACCACCAAAAAGTTCCTAACTTACATCAATAATATGTAGGTGTATCTAAAATAAATAAAACAGGCACTACACACATGAATAAATAAATACCCACTTCCCTTATTCTCAGTAGCCATAAGGAAGCGATCACCTGCTTCGGCCAATGATGGAATAATTGTAGCAGATAGGATCCTTAGAATAAATCCCAAGGAATCCCCTAATGAAAATCATCCTAGGTGAACCCTCAGGTTCCACCTCCAAATCATAACTAGGAACCTCATTCCATCAATCAAATAACTGACATCCTAAAGCTTTCCCAATCTAGTATCTAGTCCCATGGACCTCAACTCAGAAGAAACCTCGTCGAATCGAAGCATGATGTCTGAGGCATAGTGGTATCTTCCCAAAAAATAATAACACCATCGTCTCAATAGATGACATCTTGAGGAATAATGATAATAAACCTCATAAATAATCTCAGCCCAATGGCCTCAATATATAGTGAGCCTCAGCCCCCAACCAAGGTTCTCAAAACCGTCAACCGATGGCTCCTCACCATCCCTGTGACTTTTTATGGGAAGCACCTCCAAGCTCACTAGTGATAAACACCACACCACTTTAATCTACATATAATGGAGTCTTATACCCACATAATTTTTCAACACCACCTCATCATCTAAGTCCTATATATGTGTACAGTACTCCAATGGTGCATCGGCCAATCACGGTGAGCAATAATCACCAACATTGTACCTAAGACACATAATTCCAACACCTTGTTCCCATGACATCATGTCTTCTAATCTGATGTTCAACACCATCCAATAACACACATGTATTTCACATAACCCGATGGACTTGTCGCCTCAATCCAATCACTGTGTCACCCAACCTATGATCAACATCACTTAGAGAATCTAGGTCAAGATCAACCTAATGACCAACATCACCACATCCAGATGGTCAAGACCAACTCAAAACTCATGTCATTCTCTTCTCATTCCTAAGGAATCATCACATGAATCACAATTAATATAAACTATTTAATTTAAATTAATAATCACCACAACCTAATATGGACAAATTCGGAAGCCTATCACCAAGATCATACCATTCGTAGTCATATAGATGCATTCCCATAAGCATATACAATGATCAATTAATTAATTTAAAAGGAAGGTGTTAATTAAATAAGGTCTTTCTCGGACTACCCAATGGAGCAGTCAAGAATTCATGCCCAAAACATGATAGAAATCAAAGATAAATCTAGGAGAATCTACCACCTACCTCATGTTGGTATATTCCTACTCGACTGGTATCAGCCTCTGAATCGATCTGGTTTGGAAAAAAATGGTGTTTTATATGAACACCCATAAAATAAGGTAAAATATATCACACGGATTTAGCACATCTTATTTAGAGAGAAAAGAAAAAGATAAGTAATAGGATCAAAGCCCTTGACATTGTGGTTCCAATGCACTCAATGATAAGAAGGTCAGAGCTCAGATGAAAAAATGAGCTCAACTCCTAGGAGGGGGAGAGGTGAGCTCCACAACTAGCTACAGGGAGAGCCACACATGAAGGAAGAAAGGAGGGGAAGACCTATTAAGATAAAAATGGTCATTTTTTTAATGAGGTCGCATGGTTACCGTATGGTTTGGAAAACCATGCACGAACCATGTGGTGCCCACTATCTCAGTACCACACCTCATATAATTTTACAAACTGTGCTTGCGCCTCTATTAAAAAATTTATAATTGGTCACATGATCATGAACCTCCTCTAGTACGGTTTGAAAAACCATGCACATAGCCAAGGGAGGGCTGAACATTTTCTCCTAGGAGGCCACATGGTTTGTCCAAACCATGCGCCCAAGTTTATACCATCCCGAAATTGTGTTTTTAGGGCCTAATGCTCCCGAAACCCATCTAAAATCCCAATTCACTTGTATATAGTTTAAAATAATCTAAAAATAAGGTCGTGAGTCAAAGGAACTCTCAGAATTAGGTTTAGATAAATAGTAAAAGAGTTGGTCTGACCACTAAACTCTAGAAATTCAAAAAATGTAAGGAATTCGACCTGCTCAAAAAAACCCAGGATGTTACAATATCCCTGTATTAACATATCTCACCCCTGATCTATCAATAATTACCTAGAGATGGTACCAAACATACCCAAATATTTAAAAACAACCCGGTTTACCCTGGTTACAAAGGGGCACTGGTCAAATCTCCCAAGGCGCTCCTTATCTTAGGAGTTACCTACCTCGGTCACCTCCCAAACCAAAACTAAAAAATATGACGGTCCAATGACCATCCCTAGACTAAGAAGTCTTCCCATGATGCATTTACACTCATGAACCTCATCAAGTGCTCAATTAAAACCCATGTCACATACATCACCCATCTAGTACCACATCTCCTCATATGACTAACTCATTCCCATGTCACAAATGGAACCTATGAGGTGCTGATAGAGAAAGATGATGTGGTTAGAGGTTTGACCTATTACCAACACCACCACCAAGAGGTCCAGCCAGACTCAGGGAGTTGGTGGTCATGGATGAGGCCAGTTGTAGGCTATGGATGCCTATGGCCTTGATGATCAAGGGATGATATGAGGTACGATCTATGTATTTTCTACCTTAAATATTTTACTGATAGACATGAATTCAATTCATTCCTTTCTTTCTATATCTCTGGTTCCAGACTTAGAGATTTTGATTGAGCTTTTGGATCAACCCTTATTCCTGGAGACTCCGACAGGAGGTGACTCAGCGATTGAACACTTCTTTCAATAGTGAAATCTGATGCCTGGAGGTGATATATTCATATGGGATCTCTTTATAGCATTTATGAGGCCTTATGACATCATCTTATGTATTTAATGGTTATCCACAACTCATGCCTAGATATACTATTTTAGGTGGAGGATGCGATATGTCTACAGTGATGGGATGAGGCTCTCCTTTATGGGTGAAAAGGAAAACTTAACGAATCCGGATGGGCTCAGGAATATGAGAGTGTTGATGATTACTGAATAATTGGATAACATGACTCTTGTAATGGTGGATATAGTGGGATACCAATTCCTAATGGTGGTGGTGGAGTATGAGAATGTGTCGGGCTTACCCCCCCCCCCCCCCACCACCACCACCAAGATCTATACTTCTTTATTGACTTACACCCTAGGATCTAGGAGGAACCCAATATCTACACCAATATATTGGATAGATCATGTATAGCATATTGGGCTAGGGTGTAGTTAGAGGACTTATAAGAGAAGGGCTTCGTGAGACCCATTATTTCTCCTTGGGTAGCCCTAATGTTTTCTGCTATGAAGGAATACGGGAGCCTGAGATTATGTGCATATTAATAATGCTTGAATAAGGTGATCATGAGGAATAAGTATCATCTACCGAGGGTAGATGACATATTCAATCAGTTTAGAGGGGTGCGATGGTTCTCAAAGATTGACCTCATACCAGGTTATCACCATTTGTGAGTTAGGGATGACCAAATATGAAATTCATATGTCATTATGGTCACTATGAGTACTTGGTAATACTTTTTAGTGTGAAGAACGTACCAACAGTGTTCATGGGATTCATAAGCTGAATCTTTTAGACATTATTAGATTGGTTTCTGGTGGTCTTAATTGAAAATATCCTAGTATAGTTGGCTTCTGATGAGGATCATGCGAGACACCTGAGGATGGTCCTAGATACTCTCTAAGAGCACCAACTTTATGGGAATCTCTCGAAGTGTCAGCATTAGATTTGAGAGGACCACTTCCTGGGGCACATCATCTCAGAGGCAGAAGTGGTAGTGGACCCAGTGAAGGTTGAGGTAGTGCTAGCTTGGGATCCACCCAAGAATGTTATCAAGGCACAAAGTTTCCTTATGTTTGTAGGGTACTATCATAGTTTTGTTGTAACACCCCGAGATTTTATGAAAAATATTATTTTAATTTCATTAATGTCTTGTGTTGTATTCTACACCAAGATTACCTTGTGCTATACACAACACCGTATTAGCCTGCAGTATACGCAACACTATTCTTGGACCGTGTTACACACAATTTTGATAATAGGTATTCTACGCAACATTGAGTATATATATATATATTCAATGTATAAATGAAATATGGTTGGATTCTGTTATATGAAACAATGAAGGATTCTTTCACAACACGCAACCCTGACTTGTCTTGCATTACACGCAATCACGACCTTCCTCGATAGCGTGTGTTGTACGCAATACTGGGTTTTAATAAACAACGATATATTATTATAATATTGTCATGAACTAGCCGTTATGAATAGTGTTAACTAAATTTTTAATTTTATAACATTATTATTCATCTTACACATTTCTAGAACATGGTATAAGAACAAAATAAATTTTTCGGGTAAAATAAGTATTTTTCAAAAAATGCAGTTTTGCCACCTTTTGATGGCGCACCCACTTTAAATCTAGTTTTTGACATGTTTATAAGTTAAATTTGACAAAATAAAATTATTCTTTTGAATCAGGATATAAAAATTTACATTAGATAAAGTTTTGATATTTTTCTGATAACTTTCATCTTTTAATGAATAGTAAAAACACGCTATATATTAATTAAAAACAACTTTTTTCATCGTAATATATTATGTAATTAAATTATAATATTGAATGGTTTTAAAGTATAAATAGAATATATTTTTACCATTTAATAGAATGTATGACATTAGCATTGATTTTACCTTAAATTCGTAGGTTAAATCAATTCAATCTTTTGCAATGTTTTAAAGAAAACCCGTTTTCTTTCGACAATGGGATTAATTTTAATTTAATTTCTGCAACTTTTGTGTATTGAATTTGGAAAAATGGATTCCATATTTGGAATCAGTGGATCCAAATTATGTTAATAAGCTACTTTTTATTTTTGGGAATTATGAATAGTAACTACGGTAAATTTTATTTACCATAGTTAAAGGTAAATCGGGTAATTAAGGGTAAATATAATATTTTAAAATTACCCTAACAAATTTCAAAATCCTATTGGATGACTAAAAGTCGACCCATATCACCTAAGGGGCTGATTAGATTCATTTAATTAAATTTTTTCAATGAAAATAATTTAATTATTATTAAAACCAAAGAATGTGACAACATGTCACTTTCTTAAATCTTATAAGTATAATAATTTTAATCTAGTGATAAACTTCATGAAACTTCGAACATGAATAGTATCCAGAAATCTAATACAATTATCTACATCATAAAAATTTATTTAGAATTTTTAGGGATTAAATAATTATCATTTATTATGACACAAAGATGATGCAGTAATTGTCTTATTAATGAAATATTGACATAATTGATGTTATAAATGCCCAAATAAATGTAATTTGAGACTTTTTATGACTTACACAAATTTTATATGTTAATATGACATGTTATTGTTGATTTAAGTAACTTGGTTCGAACTTATCATTCTGTTATGAATTTCATAAAAATCATGTACCAAATAGTGTCAAAATTGACATAAAATAGTTTTTAAAACAAATATTGTATTATTAATTGTTATTTTATTCCTAAAAATCTAAGGTTTGGCCAAATGACTTAGATAAGATTATATATATTAATAATAAACAACTTGGGGTTCTTTTGTCTTGATATAGTAAATTTATTAACCATATAGTGTAAGAAAACAAAAAGACACGGTAAAAGTTAAATTATTTAACTTAGAGTTAAATCTAATTGATAAGGTTAAAATAATAACCTAAACTTGTCTAAATCCTATTGGATGAGAGGATTTTGACCCATCCCCACCTTAGCCTAGAAATAAATCAATTTGGAGCTATTTAAAACTGAACTTGACTTTATAATAAAATAATATTTTTAGTTATTCCAAAGGTGCCCCTCTCCTCCCTTATAAAAGGGCACCTCCTCCCTCTCTTCCTCACACAACTTTGAGCCTTAAATATCGTCCAACCCCTGAAAAATTCTCTTCTCCACTTCCCTAGCAACATCCTAGAGGTTCTGGTCTTCCTCAAAGACCAATTTTAGTGCCCTAAGAGGAGGTCTCAAAGAGGCGCTTCAAAGAAGAGGTAATTTCCGTTACGGATTCTTTCACCTCTTCTTCTTAGGTTGTTTCATTATGAAGTAATAACATCAGTATCACTAATATAATGATATGTTATTATAAGTATGAAAAAATCCTATTTCACCATCTATCCATCCTATGGAAAACAAAATCACCGCGCGTGCGTACGTACGGAATACCGTCTCCACGCCGTGGTGAAATCTATTTTCCACCACCACCTTACATGGATGGGTATAATGGTGTAAATAATAACTATATATTATTATTTTAAATTGATATTGATTCTGAAATAGTATACATACACTCCAATTCAGTCCCACGATCATGAGAACAATATCATCGCTCGTGCATACGTACGGACTACCGTCTCCACGACGCGATGAGATTCATTCTCCACTTTAACCATTAATGAATGATTGTAAGGTATATATAATAAGTAATCATGAAATATATGACATAATAATGATACTGGATTTATGTGTATATATATGTATGTCATCTACTTAATTCCGTTCAACTCAATAAGGAAACGAAAACAGCGTTCATGCGTACGTACAGCCTACCGTCTCCATGAACGGTGTATTTCTTTCCATTTACTGATTTATTATATATATGTATATTCTGAATATATATATATATATATAAATCATGTTTTATATTCTGGAATTAAGTAATCATGATCTAAGTAATCATATGAATAATTATAAGTCAAAACACAGACGATAAATGAAACAATTTTACCCAAAACGCTCTTTAACATGGAATTTACAAAAGAACGGGTAGTATAAAGTCATAAGTGAACCATATATGATATCATAACAATGAATATGATTCTGTAATAAGTCAATGACATTATTTAAATCAATATACAGGAGGTTCGGACACTTACGAAGCAAATCAGACCTAAGGTAAGGGAAATATCACAATCTCATTTTTATCTGAGGTTGTTTATACTTTGAAATTTACTGGGGTGTATTTTATCATCCACATCCATGTTTCCTCAATATGTAATATTATTTCCATCCATCTACAATTGTTTAAATCCAATTTTACCCTTCGGTGAGTTTTTATTAAAAGATATGAAAGGAATATTTTGTCGTTTTTCGTACGAGGTACTTTTTGACTTTTCCGATAAAAGTACGAAGAATGTTTTTTTTAACTTATACGGCATGAATGGATTTTTAAAACATTATTTCCAAGAAGCTTCCTTTACAAGTTTTCAAGTTTATTTTTAATCAACTTCTTTTAGTTTAAAATTGTATGACATGTTAAGAAAGGAAAATTGTTTTTGAAGTAGAAAGGATATTTCCTCAAGAATGGAGTTCAAGTGTTTTATCAAAATTATTCTCCATCTAAGATAATAAAGGGTTCTATTTTTATCCCTATTATTACATTGATTTGATTATGTTGTGATAGAATTATTTTTATGAATTCCTTTATTGTATATGAATTGTTTTATGATGTCATGATGTTTAAGATTCCCATTTTTATTACATGGGTTATGCAATGATGTATGGTTTATGATTTTGTGGAACACATAAGAATGGTATCATTATGAGATGGGTGGGACCTATATCTCCCTCCAATTCATTGGGTAAAGATTTTATATCTCATGAGATAGACATGGCTGGAATGGTAGGTTATACCGGTTCAGTGAAACAGGACTGAAACGAGGGTGACTCGGTTCAGAATGGGACTTTGTCCACTAAGATAGTCTTGGAAATGAGTATTGACTAACAAGATATGATTCTCTATGATTATGTGTGTATTCCAAAAAGTTTCATGTTTTAAGTTATGATTATTGGGATTACATTTCACTGCTATGATTTATCCCATGTTATGAAATTATGATCTCTTTTGCAGGTTCAAGTTTCCAAAAGATATGTTCTTATGAATATGATGTGATTGATATTTCTTTTGTTTACCCTTACTGAGCATTTGAGCTCACCCTTTTTATGTTTTATTTTCCCCAGGATATAAAGAAAGGTTTTATGTAACGGCCCGAAATTTTGAATAAATCTTGTTTCCTAATTTCATGTGTTATTTTATTTTATTTTTATACTCAACAAAAATGTTTTATTTGATAAACATGATTATAATTAAAATGAGACCATTGGGTTTTGATTGTTATATGACCATCGGTCAATATGACCACTATGAACAAAATGTTTTGATTATTGTCACTAAATACAAGTAATCTTGGTTAATTATTATAGAAAGAAGATTCGATGGCCTCACCTAGTAGTCTTGGACCGATCGAAGCCCAGCTAACAGAGCTTGGGAAGGAGGTAGCACCATTGGGCTTTGCTCTGGATCAAATCCAAGCCGAACTTCATCATGTGAAGCTAGAACGGAATCGTCTTCGCGAGAAGTTCAAACTGATAGAAATTACTACTCGGGCAATGTTGACCGAGCCGCCCCAAGATTCTATCACCCTAGCACACCTTACTCTTAGGTCATATGCTGGTATTATAAGGGGCTATGTAACGAGACCGTAACTGCCTTGTGTAATCCTTGTTTTAAATAAAAATTGGGATTTCTTCTTATGATGAAGTTTATGAATTTTGAAATGACCGGATAAATATAGTATGCATATTTTTGATGAATTTTAGAAAAAGGATATTTTAAAAATGGTTGTGTAAACCTTAAATAATTAAAAATGTGTAATTATTTTCAAAAAATGGTCTTCTACAATTATGTTCAGTACGAAATTTGGAGTCTAATAAGATCAACTTGATTTTTGATGAATAGTAAATTATGAATAGTGATTTTATGATTAGGATTAGTAATATGACCAAATGGATTAGTAATCTAACTTGAAGAAAGTTTTAAAATAATCTAGGCACCTTGATTAAGTAATGTGATTCAATAAAATGGTTAAATAATGGTTTCATAAATTATTATTCAAGTATTAGTTTTTTCGGGTGAATAGTGTTTTTTAATTAAAAATTTAATTAAAATTATTTAGAAAATTATTTTTATAAAACAGATTTCATTTTTGAACTCAGAGCACCGATATTATGCTATGGTAATTTTTGGGGGTTTTTCTGAAAAAACGAATTTTCAGTGAATAGTGTTTTTATTTAAAAATAAAATTAAAAATATTTAGAAAATTATTTTTATAAAATGGAGTTCATATTTTTAATCAGAGCGTTGATATTTGATTATGGTGAAATTTTGGGATCTTTCTGAGAAAGTTGAATTTTCAGTGAATAGTAAAAATGCAGTTTTAGGGTTTCGGTATGTTTAATGACATCATAGCTATGTCATGATGATGTCATGAGTTATTTTAAGGGTTGGCCGGCCAAGGGTGATGAATTATTGTTTTGGGGGCCCCATGTGGCCTAACTCCATGATAAATTCCAAAGGAGAGCACATGGGTTTGAGAAAAGCATATGTGAGGTGTCCTTTGGCCATTAATGCCTTGTCCCCTCACTTTCCCTATAAATACCAAGCCCTCCTCTCATCCATTCGACTCCCCACTCATTCCCAACGAATTTATGGTCTCATTACCTCCCAAGGAGCCCTCCCAAGGTGCCCCCAAGCCCTCAAGGTCCCAACCTTTGAGGTTTAAGAGTTACATTTTAAGGTAAGGGATCCGATCTTTCTCTTTCTTTTCAAGTGATCTCTTTTATGTCATTTCTTTTATGCTCCATGTTCTTATGTTATAGGATGTTCTTTTATACTCCTCTTACTGCCCTTTTCATGTTCGTATAATGAGATTCCCCTTTTTACTCTCATTATTTCGTTTTATGATGTTTTAAGTGGCGCCGTTAGGCTGCCGAAATTTTTGTAACAGATTCTTTCTCCCTTCTCATTTTTCAAGATCTATTTTCATGTAAAGAATTTCAAGTTCCTTTGTATTATGTTGGGGTATGATCTCTAAATTTATCATACTGATCTTTTATGATCATATGATGAGATACCCCATTTGATCGCTTCAATTCAGTATTTTGAAGTTTTAAGTGGCGCCGTTAGGCTGCCGAATTTTTAAGTGGTTCTTCACCCTTCTCGTTTTGAAGTTCTACTTTCATGTCAATTCTTTCAAGTTCCTTTTTGTTATGTTGGGGTATGATCTCTATATCTATCATACTGGAATCTTATGTTCATATGATGAGAGACCCCACTTGATCCCTTCAAATCAGTATTTTGATGTTTTAAGTGGCGTCGTTAGGCTGCCGGATTTTTAGGGGATTCTTTCACCCTTCTCCTTTCAAAGTTCTAATTCTATGTCAAGTCTTGAAAGTTCCTTTTTATTATGTTGGGGTATGATCTCTATATCTATCATACTGATCTCTTATGATCATATGATGAGAGACCCTATTTGATCTATTCAATTCATTTTTGTTGAAGTTTAAGTGACGCCGTTAGGCTGCCGAATTTTCATAAGAGAAATCAAATTTTTGTCTTCCTTCCATGTTTTTCATTTCAAATGGTATTTCCTTGAAATTGAATCAACATGTCCATATATCCTTCTTATTATGCCCCTCTACTGTTTTATGGGTCAATTATGATTGTTTGACCCATGTTCCCTCTCTTTTCAAAGTTTTCTAAAACCTTGTAACATAGCCGTTATGCTGCAGAATTTCCGTCTCAAAATGCCTCTCTTTTCTCAAAATTATTTTATGTTATAAAGTGAATACTCAAAGCTCTTATTTCTACAGGGGTATTCACATATATACAAAAATGTTCTATTTTAAATTCTGGGATTTACATACATGAGACCCGCTTTCCCTTTCCGTGGGTTTAAAGTGACGTAAAGATCATGTCTTTAAAGCAGTTTTTAAAACGTTATGATTATGAAATGTAACCCATTTATTTTATGCTATATGGGTTATTTATGAAATGTTTGATGATGATATATGTGTCTCACATGATAATAAAGGCAAATTTAAGGGTGCGCCCTGATAGCGCTCTAATGCATTGGGTAAAGACTTAATCTCTAGAGATGACCATTTTAACGACGCCTTGGTGAATAACCTTGGTAATTTTAACGACACCTTGGGGATGGACCTTGGTGAAACGAAACGATTGTCAATATTAAATGATGCATCCACATCTTCAAGTTATGAAAAAGTTTTATTTTTATTATGATATGCCTCATGATTTCATTTTCATGCCTCAAAGTTCTTTTCATGACTTTATTGATGTATCTCAAGTTCATATGTAAAATGTTTCACTTGTTTCCCTTGCTGGGCCTTCTGCTCATCCTTTCTTTTGATGTATGTCCCCAGGTTATGAGTGCAGTAATGAACATAGGATGAACTTAAGGAGAAGCCTTTCAAGTGTTTAAGAAGAATGTTTTATGTTTTTTTTTATGTATTATGATCCTTGTTTCCAAGACACTAAACCTTAACGATCCTCAGTTTTGTGTAATGTAATGAATGTTTATGTGATAAAAAGGCGGGATGTTATAGTTGGTATCAAAGGATGGTTTAGTTATTTGTGGAAATTAGGATATGAAAACTTTAGGAAGAAGCCTATAGAAAAGTTAAAATATAGGAAATATTCCTGGTATTTTGGTGAGTATTGAGTAAGGGGTTGCCAAGAAAATACATCCCTGTCTGGATACGAGCAGGTAGAGGTGGCTCTGGATGTACATAGGGGTAAAACCCGAAAACACCGCTTTGAGCTAGACTCGAACGGGAACTGGTACACGACAACGGGCCTTGCTGCACTCTTGGTTACGACACTCCCGGGGGATATGCTTTGGTAAATTCATAAGCTTAGTATGAACCATTGTTAAAGGAACAAAGATAAAATAAAATGAAGATTCACATAAGAATATATGATCATGAATAACCTAGATGGGAACCTAGGGGATCACAAGTTAGGGTATACTTTTAAACTACAAGTTATCCTTATATGCTTTAAGTTTCTTTTCATGATTATTGGCTAAGTATTTAAGCCCCTAATTATAGTTTCCTTTCTTAGTTAATGGCGGGAAATGGAAGAACATGTCTCAACAACCAATGTGATAGGAAATGCTACGATTTCCGTATTAATATGACAGAGATGATTAGGGGATTAAAATATGATTTTTATTTTGGAATACATTCACTATTTTGGGGACCCTATATGATCGAGGTAAATAGATTACAACGGTATTTTCATTGAGGAGTAAGGTTGATTTATATTTGAAGAATCGATTAATTTAAGGTGGATTTATAGTAATTTAGGTTACTTTTGGGAATGATTAACCTATCTTGGGTTAAATATGTTTAGATTAGATACTTTTGTTATAAGATGTTAGGAGTGGTTGATGTTGTTTGGATATGAACAATAATGTTTATTTTGGAAGACTATGTTATCAAATCCTCATTGTATTTGGGTATCAATCTTAGTTTGGTTTATTTTGAGGAATTTTAAGGACCGTTATTTATGGAATGGACTATGATGAACTTTGGGTAGTACCATGGAACCTTGATGATTTAAAAGTAGTTTCCATTCCAATGGGATTCTTTCTTTTTGAAGAGTTGTTTTACCTTACCCTTTCGGTTTTTGGGATAATGTTTAAAGATATAAGAAATAGATAGTTGATATTTTGTGGATTATGAGATTCTCTAGAAGATGATTATTGTGTTTTGATGAGACCAAGTAGTTTTGAATGCTCATCATTTGGAGAAAAGATTAGTTTTGGTAGAAACTTATTAAAGTATGAAACTCTACATGAAGGTAGATATATTTCCTTATGTTTTTGTTCTATGTTGTAAATGAATTCCTCAAAGTTATTAAAAGGAACGTAAAACAAAAACGTTGTTGGTTTACGTTTCCTACAAGTTAATCAAAGACCGCTTACACACATCATAAGTTTGGGATTTTCTTATGGTTAACTTTCTCCTAATCACGTTCTCTATCACTCTCCCTCAGAACGTGACCCTTTGTTTTCTCCTCCATGTCCATGTTTCCTACATGGAATCCTAGTATGAGTAAACTCGGGTGGCCTTTGTACTCCCTTTTATTTCTTTTAAAGTAATAGTGTTACTGACTCTTTTTCTGATGTGGGACTTTCAATGAAATTTCAAAACCTAATTTTAAAAAATTGCGAGGACGCAATTTCTTAAGGGGGGAAGATTGTAACGGCCCGAAATTTTGAATAAATCTTGTTTCCTAATTTCATGTGTTATTTTATTTTATTTTTATACTCAACAAAAATTTTTTATTTGATAAACATGATTATAATTAAAATGAGACCATTGGGTTTTGATTGTTATATGACCATCGGTCAATATGACCACTATGAACAAAATGTTTTGATTATTGTCACTAAATACAAGTAATCTTGGTTAATTATTATAGAAATAAGATTCGATGGCCTCACCTAGTAGTCTTGGACCGATCGAAGCCCAGCTAACAGAGCTTGGGAAGGAGGTAGCACCATTGGGCCTTGCTCTGGATCAAATCCAAGACGAACTTCATCATGTGAAGCTAGAACGGAATCGCCTTCGCGAGAAGTTCAAACTGATAGAAATTACTACTCGGGCAATGTTGACCGAGTCGCCCCAAGATTCTATCACCCTAGCACACCTTACTCTTAGGTCTTATGCTGGTATTATAAGGGGCTATGTAACGAGACCGTAACTGCCTTGTGTAATCCTTGTTTTAAATAAAAATTGGGATTTCTTCTTATGATGAAGTTTATGAATTTTGAAATGACCGGATAAATATAGTATGCATATTTTTGATGAATTTTAGAAAAAGGATATTTTAAAAATGGTTGTGTAAACCTTAAATAATTAAAAATGTGTAATGATTTTCAAAAAATGGTCTTCTACAATTATGTTCAGTACGAAATTTGGAGTCTAATAAGATCAACTTGATTTTTGATGAATAGTAAATTATGAATAGTGATTTTATGATTAGGATTAGTAATATGACCAAATGGATTAGTAATCTAACTTGAAGAAAGTTTTAAAATAATCTAGGCACCTTGATTAAGTAATGTGATTCAATAAAATGGTTAAATAATGGTTTCATAAATTATTATTCAAGTATTAGTTTTTTCGGGTGAATAGTGTTTTTTAATTAAAAATTTAATTAAAATTATTTAGAAAATTATTTTTATAAAACAGATTTCATTTTTGAACTCAGAGCACCGATATTATGCTATGGTAATTTTTGGGGGTTTTTCTGAAAAAACGAATTTTCGGTGAATAGTGTTTTTATTTAAAAATAAAATTAAAAATATTTAGAAAATTAGTTTTATAAAATGGAGTTCATATTTTTAATCAGAGCGTTGATATTTGATTATGGTGAAATTTTGGGATCTTTCTGAAAAAGTTGAATTTTCAGTGAATAGTAAAAATGCAGTTTTAGGGTTTCGGTATGTTTAATGACATCATAGCTATGTCATGATGATGTCATGAGTTATTTTAAGGGTTGGCCGGCCAAGGGTGATGAATTATTGTTTTGGGGGCCCCATGTGGCCTAACTCCATGATAAATGCCAAGGGAGAGCACATGGGTTTGAGAAAAGCACGTGTGAGGTGTCCTTTGGCCATTAATGCCTTGTCCCCTCACTTTCCCTATAAATACCAAGCCCTCCTCTCATCCATTTGACTCCCCACTCATTCCCAACGAATTTATGGTCTCATTACCTCCCAAGGAGCCCTCCCAAGGTGCCCCCAAGCCCTCAAGGTCCCAACCTTTGAGGTTTAAGAGTTACATTTTAAGGTAAGGGATCCGATCTTTCTCTTTCTTTTCAAGTGATCTCTTTTATGTCATTTCTTTTATGCTCCATGTTCTTATGTTAGAGGATGTTCTTTTATACTCCTCTTACTGCCCTTTTCATGTTCATATAATGAGAGTCCCCTTTTTACTCTCATTATTTCGTTTTATGATGTTTTAAGTGGCGCCGTTAGGCTGCCGAAATTTTTGTAACAGATTCTTTCTCCCTTCTCATTTTTCAAGATCTATTTTCATGTAAAGAATTTCAAGTTTCTTTGTATTATGTTGGGGTATGATCTCTAAATTTATCATACTGATCTTTTATGATCATATGATGAGAGACCCCATTTGATCGCTTCAATTCAGTATTTTGAAGTTTTAAGTGGCGCCGTTAGGCTGCCGAATTTTTAAGTGGTTCTTCACCCTTCTCGTTTTGAAGTTCTACTTTCATGTCAATTCTTTCAAGTTCCTTTTTGTTATGTTGGGGTATGATCTCTATATCTATCATACTGGACTCTTATGTTCATATGATGAGAGACCCCACTTGATCCCTTCAAATCAGTATTTTGATGTTTTAAGTGGCGTCGTTAGGCTGCAGGATTTTTAGGGGATTCTTTCACCCTTCTCCTTTCAAAGTTCTAATTCTATGTCAAGTCTTGAAAGTTCCTTTTTATTATGTTGGGGTATGATATCTATATCTATCATACTGATCTCTTATGATCATATGATGAGAGACCCTATTTGATCTATTCAATTCATTTTTGTTGAAGTTTAAGTGACGCCGTTAGGCTGCCGAATTTTCATAAGAGAAATCAAATTTTTGTCTTCCTTCCATGTTTTTCATTTCAAATGGTATGTCCTTGAAATTGAATCACCATGTCCATATATCCTTCTTATTATGCCCCTCTACTGTTTTATGGGTCAATTATGATTGTTTGACCCATGTTCCCTCTCTTTTCAAAGTTTTCTAAAACCTTGTAACATAGCCGTTATGCTGCAGAATTTCCGTCTCAAAATGCCTCTCTTTTCTCAAAATTATTTTATGTTATAAAGTGAATACTCAAAGCTCTTATTTCTACAGGGGTATTCACATATATACAAAAATGTTCTATTTTAAATTCTGGGATTTACATACATGAGACCCGCTTTCCCTTTCCGTGGGTTTAAAGTGACGTAAAGATCATGTCTTTAAAGCAGTTTTTAAAACGTTATGATTATGAAATGTAACCCATTTATTTTATGCTATATGGGTTATTTATTAAATGTTTGATGATGATATATGTGGCTCACATGATAATAAAGGAAAATTTAAGGGTGCGCCCTGATAGCGCTCCAATGCATTGGGTAAATACTTAATCTCTAGAGATGACCATTTTAACGACGCCTTGGTGAATAACCTTGGTAATTTTAACGACACCTTGGGGATGGACCTTGGTGAAACGAAATGATTTTCAATATTAAATGATGCAGCCACATCTTCAAGTTATGAAAAAGTTTTATTTTTATTATGATATGCCTCATGATTTCATTTTCATGCCTTAAAGTTCTTTTCATGACTTTATTGATGTATCTCAAGTTCATATGTAAAATGTTTCACTTGTTTCCCTTGCTGGGCCTTCTGCTCATCCTTTCTTTTGATGTATGTCCCCAGGTTATGAGATGCAGTAATGAACATAGGATGAACTTAAGGAGAAGCCTTTCAAGTGTTTAAGAAGAATGTTTTATGTTTTTTTTTATGTATTATGATCCTTGTTTCCAAGACACTAAACCTTAACGATCCTCAGTTTTGTGTAATGTAATGAATGTTTATGTGATAAAAAGGCGGGATGTTGTATTTTAGGTATAAAAAAAGGAAGATCTTTATGGGAGATGTTGAAGATCTTTCACCACGATTAGAAGATTATATTCCGAGTTTCCAAAGACACTAAACTATTACGATCCTTGTGCGTGTGTTTTTGTTATGTACTAAGTATTCCGCAAATGTAATGTAATGTCAATGTACATCAGGCTTCGGGTCTCTACAGTTGGTATCAGAGGAAAAGTTTAGTCAACCTTTGGAAACTAGGATGCGAAAACGTTAGTAAGATCCCTAGAGATATTTCTAAGGTATGTCTAGGGATGTCCCTAAGGATAAGTATACGTATAGGATATAGTCCTAGAACTATGGTAACGATATTAGATTAAACCAAAGATGTTAGATATTGAAGTTACTCCCCCGTTATTATGATTTTTTCCTCTCACACTATTCTTTTTGGGTTTTAGAAAATGGCTGGAAACAAGATGATTCACGATAATGGAGGATATGATGGACAATGGAATGATATTCTTCATGAGCAACCAAATGAAATGGGATTTGGAAGTCCAAACATCATTATTATGCTGAATCAGTAATCTCATAATATGATCAATAAAGTAAAATTTGGTAAGTTTCCTGACTCGGCTAATAAGAGAAAGATGGAGTTTCATGATGATCATAGAGGAAAGAAAGTTCAATTTCCCCTATGTAAATCATGTGGGAAGAGGCATCAAGGAGAATGTTTCAAAGGAACTGGAAGATGCTTTGGGTGTGGAAAAGAAAAACACAAAGCCAGTAAGTGCAAAGGAAAAGGTTCAGTTAACACCAGGGATGAGGATAATGGTATTTCTACGACATCAACAATCGTTAAATGTTTTAAATGTGGAATGTACGGGCATTATGAAAACCAATGCCCTAAGGGAAAGTCTCATGAAGAGAATCAGTATGGTCGTATGAGTAGTATTTATGTGGATGATGGTGAAGAGACTACAAATGATATGTGAGATGAAAGAATTGTTGAAGCTTGGTCAATGGTTTAAGAATGTAGTGGAATTATTACATGTTTATCATGTGTAATGTTGTATAAGTAATCTCATGCTACTATGGAATAAAGAGACATCTATGGATTGTTACACTGTTTTCTTTCCTTGAGTTTTGAAAGTGTATGATTAATGTTACCAGTATCCATGAAAGGTTATTCAGATATTTTTGGAATGTAGATGATATGCGCATAATGAAGGGATAAGGAGAAAATTAAATGTTTGATAGTATTCATGAGCTCATGACTGATATAAGGAGAAGGTTATATCATGGTTTGAGTATATAGAATTTTTGGATTTTGGTATGTGTAAAGAGTTACCTTTTGACAGCATTCATGTTTTCACTAAGGTTCAATGGGTATTCATTATTTAAGATAATACATGATTAAGGTATTCACATGTTTGTAATTTGACCAACAAGATATATCTTATGATATATGGGGGATAAATGATGGCATTCACATGATTGTTCTGTGACATTTCAAGTAATCATTTTCTTTATACTATGATCTTGGACCGAAGTATTTTAGATAAGCCTAAAGATTAGAATGGATTATGTTGGACATAAGTTAGGATAAAACGTTTTTCGATATTATTGATGGGATGTTATAGTAATATAGCTTTAGAAAAAGGACAACCTGCAGGACGGGCGACAGCCCATCACATCGGACAAGGCTGTGGGAATCTAACCCACAACCGAAGTGCGACTGGCCTTTATCACCTACCACTGGCCTAAAAGAAGTCCCTATTTAGTATAAACTAGTTTTATTATATTAAGCAGTATGATATATGAAGTATAAGTCCATTTTAGGAACCATATATGATTAATCTCACTATAGAATGACTTATGTATATTTAATAACTTTTGCTAACCTTTTGTTTGAGACAGATGGAATGACTTGTCATTCTATCACATGATCTACTAACACTTCACGAATAACAAATTCAACTTCATTTATTTAAGATATGAAGTAGAAATTGTTCAAGGCACGAACAACAGTGAGATTGTACCAAAATAAAGTAAGTATTTATTCTAATTCAAATTCTTCAACTTTAGGGAAACGATCTTGAAAACCAAAAATGTTATCCTAGTGCTCTTATATCTGATTAATCAGATGGTACCTTAGATCGTCACAAATTTATGGATTTGTGATTGTTGGCTTTTCCATAGCCATGTTCTCTACCACTCTCCATCAGAACATGATGGTTAGATTTTTCTTCCATATCCATATTTTCACCAATGTGGAAACCCAGTGATTAGTTTATTTGGGTAACCATTACGTTTCATACTTTTGTTTTTAAAGATTGGTTTTGGTATTCTGTTTTACGATGTGGGTTTCTATTAAAGAAACTTTCAAGTAGTAAACCATTTATAACCCCGACGAATTTCGAGGGAGAAATTCATTTTAAGGGGGGTAGAATGTAACACCCTGAGATTTTATGAAAAATATTATTTTAATTTTATTAATGTCTTCTGTTGTATTCTACACCAAGATTACATTGCGCTATATGCAACACCGTATTAGCCTGCAGTATAGCAACACTATTCTTGGACCGTGTTACACACAATTTTGATAATAGTTATTCTACGCAACATTGAGTATATATATATATATTCAATGTATAAATGAAATATGGTTGGATTCTGTTATATTAAAACAATGAAGGATTCTTTCACAACACGCAACCCTGACTTGGCTTGCATTACACGCAATCGCGACCTTCCTCGATAGTGTGTTTTGTACGCAATACTGGGTTTTAATAAACAACGATATATTATTATAATATTGTCATTAAATAGACGTTATGAATAGTGTTAACTAAATTTTGAATTTTATAACATTATTATTCATCTTACACATTTCTAGAACATGGAATAAGAACAAAATAAATTTTTCGGGTAAAATAAGTATTTTTCAAAAAATGCAGTTTTGCCGCCTTTTGATGGCGCACCCACTTTAAATCTAGTTTTTGACATGTTTATAAGTTCAATTTGACAAAATAAAATTCTTATTTTGAATCAGGATATAAAAATTTACATTAGATAAAGTTTTGATATTTTTCCGATAACTTTCATATTTTAATGAATAGTAAAAACACGCTATATTTTAATTAAAAACAACCTTTTTCATCGTAATATCTTATGTGGTTAAATTATAATATTGAATGGTTTTAAAGTATAAATATAATATATTTTTACCATTTAATATAATTTATGACATTAGCATTGATTTTACCTTGAATTCGTAGGTTAAATCAATTCAATCTTTTACAATGTTTTAAAGAAAACCCATTTTCTTTCGACAACGGGATTAATTTTAATTTAATTTCTGAAACTTTTGTGTATTGAATTTGAAAAAATAGATTCCATATTTGGAATCAGTGAATCCAAATTATATTAATAAGCTACTTTTTATTTTTGGTAATTATGAATAGTAACTACGGTAAATTTTATTTACCATAGTTAAAGGTAAATCGGGTAATTAAGGGTAAATATAATATTTTAAAATTACCCTAACAAATGTCAAAATCCTATTGGATGACTAAAAGTAGACCCATATCACCTAAGGGTCGGACTAGATTCATTTAATTAAATTTTTTCAATGAAAATAATTTAATTATTACTAAAACCAAAGAATGTGACAACATGTCACTTTCTTAAATCTTATAAGTATAATAATTTTAATCTAGTGATAAACTTCATGAAACTTCTAACATGAATAGTCTACAGAAAGATAATACAATTATCTACATCATAAGAATTTATTTAGAATTTTTAGGGATTAAATAATTATCATTTATTATGACACAAAGATGATGCAATAATTGTCTTATTAATGAAATATTGACATAATTGATGTTATAAATGCCCAAATAAATGTAATTTGAGACTTTTTATGACTTACACTAATTTTATAGGTTAATATGACATGTTATTGTTGATTTAAGTAACTTGGTTCGAACTTATCATTCTTTTATGAATTTCATAAAAATCATGTACCAAATAGTGTCAAAATTGACATAAAATAGGTTTTAAAACAAATATTATATTATTAATTGTTATTTTGTTCCTAAAAATCTAAGGTTCGGAAAAATGACTTAGATAGGATTATATATATTAATAATAAACAACTTGGGGTTCTTTTGGCTTGATATAGTAAATTTATTAACCATATAGTGTAAGAAAACAAAAAGACACGGTAAAAGTTAAATTATTTAACTTAGAGTTAAATCTAATTGATAAGGTTAAAATAATAACCTAAACTTGTATAAATCCTATTGGATGAGAGTATTTTGACCCATCCCCACCTTAGCCTCGAAATAAATCAATTTGGAGCTATTTAAAACCGAACTTGACTTTATAATAAAATAATATTTTTAGTTATTCCAAAGGTGCCCCTCTCCTCCCTTATAAAAGGGCACCTCCTCCCTCTCTTCCTCACACAAATTTGAGCCTTCAAGCTCGGCCAACCCCTGACAAATTCTCTTCTCCACTTCCCTAGCAACATCCTAGAGGTTCTGGTCTTCCTCAAAGACCAATTTTAGTTCCCTAAGAGGAGGTCTCAAAGAGGCGCTTCAAAGAAGAGGTAATTTCCGTTACCGATTCTTTCACCTCTTCTTATTAGGTTGTTTCATTATGAAGTAATAACATAAGTATCACTAATATACTGATATGTTATTATAAGTATGAAACAATCCTATTTCACCATCTATCCATCCTACGGAAAACAAAATCACCGCGCGTGCGTACGTACGGAATACCGTCTCCACGCCGTGGTGAAATCTATTTTCCACCACCACCTTACATGGATGGGTATAATGGTGTAAATAATAACTATATATTATTATTTTAAAGTGATATTTATTCTGAAATAGTATACATACACTCCAATTCAGTCCCACAATCATGAGAACGATATCATCGCTCGTGCGTACGTACGGACTACCGTCTCCACGACGCGATGAGATTCATTCTCCACTTTAACCATTAATGAATGATTGTAAGGTATATATAATAAGTAATCATGAAATATATGACATAATAATGATACTGGATTTATGTGTATATATATGTATGTCATCTACTTAATTCCGTTCAACTCAATAAGGAAACGAAAACAGCGTTCATGCGTACGTACAGCCTACCGTCTCCATGAACGGTGTATTTCTTTCCATTTACTGATTTATTATATATATGTATATTCTCAATATATATATATATATAAATCATTTTTTATATTCTGGAATTAAGTAATCATGATCTAAGTAATCATATGAATAATTACAAGTCAAAACACGGACGACAAATGAAACAATTTTACCCAAAACGCTCTTTAACATGGAATTTACAAAAGAACGGGTAGTATAAAGTCATAAGTGAACCATATATGATATCATAACAATGAATATGATTCTGTAATAAGTCAATGACCTTATTTAAATCATTATACAGGAGGTTCGGACACTTACGAAGCAAATCGGACCTAAGGTAAGGGAAATATCACAATCTCATTTTTATCCGAGATTGTTTATACTTTGAAATTTACTGGGGTGTATTTTATCATCCACATCCATGTTTCCTCAATATGTAATATTATTTCCATCCATATACAATTGTTTAAATCCAATTTTACCCTTCGGTGAGTTTTTATTAAAAGATATGAAAGGAATATTTTTTCATTTTTCGTATGAGGTACTTTTTGACTTTTCTGACAAAAGTACGAAGAATGTTTTTTTAACTTATACGGCATGGATGGATTTTTAAAACATTATTTCCAAGAAGCTTACTTTACAAGTTTTCAAGTTTATTTTTAATCAACTTCTTTTAGTTTAAAATTTTATGACATGTTAAGAAAGGAAAATTGTTTTTGAAGTAGAAAGGATATTTCCTCAAGAATAGAGTTCAAGTGTTTTATCAAAATTATTTTCCATATAAGATAATAAAGGGTTCTATTTTTATCCCTATTATTACATTGATTTGATTATGTTGTGATGGAATTATTTTTATGAATTCCTTTATTGTATATGAATTGTTTTATGATGTCATGATGTTTAAGATTCCCATTTTTATTACATGGGTTATGCAATGATGTATGGTTTATGATTTTGTGACACACATAAGAATGGTATCATTATGAGATGGGTGGTACCTATATCTCCCTCCAATGCATTGGGTAAAGATTTTATATCTCATGAGATAGACATGGCTGGAATGGTAGTTTATACCTGTTCAGTGAAACAGGACTGAAACGAGGGTGACTCGGTTCAGAAAGGGAATTTGTACACTAAGATAGTCTTGGAAATGAGTATTGACTAACAAGATATGATTCTCTATGATTATATGTGTATGCCACAAAGTTTCATGTTTTAAGTTATGATTATTGGGATTACATTTCACTGCTATGATTTATCCCATGTTATGAAATTATGATCTCTTTTGCAGGTTAAGATTTCCAAAAGATATGTTCTTATGAATATGATGTGATTGATATTTCTTTTGTTTACCCTTACTGAGCATTTTATCTCACCCTTTTTATGTTTTATTTTCCCCAGGATATAAATAAAGGTTTTAGGTAAAAAAAAGGGAAGATATTTATGGGAGATGTTGAAGATCTTTCACCACGATTAGAAGATTATATTCTGAGTTTCCAAAGACACTAAACTATTATGATCCTTGTGTGTGTGTTTTTGTTATGTACTAAGTATTCTGCAAATTTAATGTGATGTCAATGTACGTCAGGCTTCGGGTCTCTACATTTGTACCCGATTTCCCTATAGTGGAAGAACCCTTGAAATATTTGACCTGAAAGGGGTATCCTTTCATGTAGATAGAAAGGTGAAATTAGTGTTTTTAGGAGTTGATGAAAATATTGATGAGCGCTCCCATATTGAGATAGCTATAGGAGGGTGTCGATAGCATAGTGTTCTGTGATTCCTATGGGGACATACTTGGATGTGTGATAATCCATAGGTGGGTAGTGATTGCCAATGGGTCTAGGAAGTTGAGACTACATGAGTATAACTATGCAACCCATGATCTTGAGATAGTGGCAATAGTATTCACCCTAAAAATGTGATGACACTAACTTATGGGAGAGTGGTTTATCATATACTATGGCCACAAGATTATCAAGTATATATTATCTTAGAATGATGAGATAAGTTTAAGGATAGATTTATGCTAGAACTATAATTTTGATATTTTCTATACTCCTATGAAGGGGAACTTGGTGGAAGATTCTCTCAGCAGGAGATCTTGTTCTCAGTTATTAGTTGTTAATTTAGTGAAGTTAGCCTCATTGTAGTTTTCCTTAGTAGAAAATGATGGTGCTTTATATATTTAGTCGATGGTTGTTACCAAACCACTTTTAAATCTTTTTATGGAATCTCATCATGGATATATCTACTATGAGATGTTACATAATCAAATATCCACTGAACGTGCTTCTGATGGGTTTTATGAAGGTGGGGAGCATGCTATCCTTTTTAGATGATAGGTTATGGTACCAGTGACATTGTGGGATGAGTTGATGATAAATTTTCATACATCCCCTTTGAAGTTACATCCTAGTGTGTAAAATATGTATCGGGACCTTCAATGTTAGTTTTAGTGTCTAGGCATGAAGGGATGTGTTATATAGTTTGTCTCTCAATACATCACTTTTCTATAAGTGAGTGTTGAGTACCATGTTTCAGTGAGTTTATCTCAACACCTTGAGATTCTATAGAGGATGTGGTAAATGATATACATGGAATTCATGATAGAGTTACCACGTATGTCCAGGGGACATGATTCCATTTTGGAGATTGTAGACCGACTCAATATGTAGGGCCACTTCCTAGCTATTTTAGAGTAGAGTTTAGTAGAGATATTGGGATACTTGTATGTACAGGAGATAATCCAGCTCCATGGAGTTCATTTGATGATCATTTTAGACTATGATTCTTACTTCACATCATGATTATGGATAGGATTTTAGGAGTATTTTGGGACTCAGTTGCATTTTATCATGGCGTTTCACCCCCATACTGATGGCCAGATTGAGCAAACCATTAAATTCTTGGAGGACATGTTACGAGATTCCATGTTGGATTTTGGCCACATTTTTGGAGGATCACCTACCCTTTATGTAATTTTCGTACAATAAAAAAATATCATTCCACTATAGGTATGGAACCATTCGAAGCCTTGTATGTGTGACGCTGCAGGTCACCACTTTGTTGGAACGATTCATGTAATTCTTCACTCACTGGCCCAAAGTTTATGTGATCAAAGACAGAGAAGGTTCATATCATATAGAAGAGAATGAGGACTGCATATAGCTTTTAGAAGTCCTAGGTGGACTGATGATGAAGGCCTGTGTAGTTTGAAGAGGGAGAGAAAGTGTTCCTGGGGGTCTCACTTCAATGTGGATTACAGAGATTTGTTTGGGGAATCAAGCTATCTTTGAGATTCATTTTCCCTTTCCAAATACTGCATAGAGTTAGAAAGTTGGAATTCCTCTTAGCTCTACCAACATAGTTTGATTAGGTAAATTAAATCTTCCACGTGTTGTAGTTGAGGAGGTACATGTATGACCCATCATATGTTATCAACTAGGGAAATATGGACATTGAGGATGAATCTATCTTTGATGAGTACTCAATGGAGATTAAGGATTAGTAGGATAAGATCCTTCATGGGTGATTAATTCCACTAGTGAATTTCTAGTGGCAGTATAGGAGTCTTCAGGAGAACACCTGAGAGCAAGATACCTAGATGCAAGCTTAGTACCCTTATATTTTTTAGTAGGTTTTTCACTTTTCGAGATAAAAATCCCTAAGGTGGTGAGAATGTAATGACTCGTATTTTTCTATAAATTAATTTAAAATATTATATGGATTATTTTTAGATCCAAGTACTAATACAACATGAGATTTCGAGGCTCGGTGATCTTGGAATTGATATTTCAAAAATATTAAAATATTAATATCAAACATGCATAGTTTTCCTAAAAAGGTGTAATATCTCTTAAATAGAGGCTTGTATCAAAAATATTTTCCTATAATTAATTCAAAAGTGTTTGTTTTACCCTAGGTACTATATAACCTTGGAGAGCATTGGATGCTCAGGTCGAGCTCGATCATGGGTGAATTTTTAAATAAATTAATTGAATGAAATTAATTTATTTTGTAAATTTTCCATGACCATAAATTTCTTATAAATACATGATTATGATGAGATATTAGGGTTATCCCCTTAACCCTAGAGATCTAAAAGACCATTGTACGAGAGCGTTATTAGCGAACGACATCATATCAGATCGAGATCGAGGATCGTTGCACCATAGGAGTTCATGGATCTCACCAATGATGGAAACAAAAGACCATTATTCATTAGTGATCGATCCAAAATTCAGGTAGGATGTTTGATTTTTTTGATTTAAATCATTTTATTTATCCTAATAAAACAGAGATCAATTCCATGAACAAAAATTGATTCATGCATCAATGGTTGACTTTATTTATGGTTGATTTTATTTATGGTTGATCGATTGTTCTTTGATTATTTCCATCTTCATTCATCTAATCCTTTGACAATGAATAGAGGCCAAAAATGAAAAAAGGATAAGGCTAATTCCTTACATTTTTTGGTACATGGATTTCTCCCCCCGTTTCTTTGCACATTCATTGTAGGTAATTCCTTTGGCCCGCGGTTCGACAAAATACCCAATATTCAATCATTGTGTGATTTTTCTTTAGGTATAATGGATTGATACCATGGGTGTGGTGTGTTATTGAGGGTGAGGTTGATGTGCGGTGATGAAGGATGATTAGAGGTGGAACAGATCAGACCAAGGTTTCCCATTCTTCCTAGTTTTAATGCATGATGATGATGGATGGCTCATCGAAGGTGATTTCCTAGAAGATCAGAAACCTGATCCTATTGATCAGTGATGACAAGGGATGATTATACTCATATATAAAATTCCTACTTGGAATAATTATGGTGATAGAAAAAATAGCTATGCAGATAAGAACCTATAGGTTCTTGAAAATTTCAGGTTACACGACATGTAATCCGAAGATACACGTTGTGTGGGACCCTCTATACAGTTTTAGGATTTTTTCAGAGAGAAAAATACCATACTTCATGTGACACCTATCACATGTTGTGTAACCTTTAATGGAATATCAATGTGTACCTCAAAGGGTACACGGGCATGGGAAGGTCGGGGTACATGGACACAGCCATGTGTACACGGTAATGATTAGGTGTACACAGGTTGGTATACGGGCATGGATAGTAGTACAAGGGCATGGATAGATGTCATGGAATGAGATTTGATCGAATTCTATACATTATGTACACTTAATTAAACACTTTTTATGTGGAGGTTTACATGTCTTGTGAGGAATCACCACACGGGCAGACCAGGGGTTGGCTAGACACATCGTGTGCTCCCTAGTACACACCATGTACCCCATTTGAGGATGTTTAGAGCCCTTTGTTTCTTTAGTTTGGACTAGTATTGGTTGAGTTTGTTCCATTGGTATATCCCCTCAAGGGTAAAATGTGGAATTACATCCACATCTCTAGATTTTTATCCCCTCTGGATGATGAGTCTCAGATAGACTTTATGATGTCCCTTTGTGGGACCAGATTGTAATACTTTATCATTCTTTCTTATACCCTAGGTGGGGCTCATGGAATCAATGCAACCTCCTTAAGTAGGGTGTTGATTCTCTATCATGTAGGTCATTTCATTCGGGTTCATAGTATCATTGTTATATAATCCCCTACACAGCGGGTTGATCTATATTGGGTTTGTGGTGTCCCCCAGTGGTCCTGGGTGTGATCCCCTATCAAAGTATCGAGGTCTTCATATACCAGTTAGTTTTCTTGGGTGGGTCCCAATGATCATGACCTATTTTATTAATTTCTTTGGTGATAGTATGTCTCATGGAGTGGGTTCTCCCAAAACAAGAAGTGCTTCGACTATAATCATGTGGCCGGTAGCTTTATTAAGACTGCCTAGAGGTATGGTGTCCTTCCTAAGTATATATGGGTGTTTATGCATTGATTTTTATATTATTGTTTTAATATTTCTATTATTGATGCTATTTGTTTAGTGATTTCGGGGTGTCCTACTGGGTACTGTTATACTCACCCCTATATGGGATCTAGCCACACATGTGGTGTCTTATGAAAACGATGACCCATTTTATGATGTCCTGGGAGGAAAAGGAGTGGGTGGAGTATATATTAAGCTATAAAGACTGAGGTGTTTTCCAGGTAGTTTCATTTGATATTAGTCCTCTCCTTCTGAGTAGGTAGGACTCTCTGTAGTTTTTGTTCGGGCTTTAATTTGTCCCCTTTATTGCATTCAATACTTTAATATCATAATCTGGTTGTGGGATTATAGTTGTATGCATACATTGGTTTCAGTTATTTTAAATTTCCACATTATATGGTCTTGGAGATGTGTGCATGTGTATAGGTACATTAGACCAACGTCTCCCATGTGTGTGATATGCCTACTCAGTGCTGGTCTCTGTCCCCTAGCCTATTAGAGGCAGGCTTGGAGTAGTCACAGTTTGGGCCCCATTAGGCTAGGTTATGACATGTATAGTTATGGTTAAAACCATATAAAATCAGATGACATTTGTTTTCTCAGGAATTTATATTTCTCATATTCAAACGCTTGATGCATGGATAGAAAATCAAATCTTTTTTTGAAGATTTCGTTTAAAAATTCCCAATAAATCATCAAATCCTTTTTCATATTCAGTAGTGGTTCTTCATAAATTTCTCCAATTATGATCCATCAATTACCTAAGATCAAAATATAAAAGGTGAATATATTAAAACATATAAACATATAAAAATATATATAAACAGATAAATTTAAAATATAAAAACATATAATAAAAAAATTAACCATTTATTGAAAACTCTTTATTCCAAACAAAAAATCATACAAAATTATTAAAAAATATCATTGAAAATTTTAAATACAATTGATTAAAATTATAATGACTAAAAAATAACAAAAACTATATTAAATGACATAACACGGTGATACAATAACCATAATGTAATCATAATTATTTTAATTTATTTATTCTGAATATTTGTCTGCATATATAATATAATATAATATAATATAATTATTAATATTATTAAATAAAAAAATTATTGTATTTTTTGATTTTATGGAAAAATAATTAATTTTAATTTAATATGTTAAATAAAAATTAAAAAAATATATAAAGGTGTATATTCGAAATTGTGTATTACATTGGAGATTCTCTAATACCAAAACATTCTACTCAATTTTAAGATATCAATAAGTCATCATCAAATTATTAATAAGGTGACCTAGAAAAAAATTAACAATAAAAATATTATAAATAAAAAAAATTATAAAAACAAACAATTTCAATTACAAAGAAATTAATACACAATAACAAAAAAATTATAATGAAAAAGATATTTATACTCTAAAACTAATTATAACCACATTAATTTATAATTGAAATATATATATATATAAGAATAAAATTTAAAACTAACGAATACTAAATAAATATTCAAAAAATAAAAAATAAATATTCCACTTACAAAATATAGTGATTAAGACTACAATTATGTGATTGAGAGATCCAAAATGGTGATTTATGAACATCAGGTTTTAAACAATAAAATAGGGCTGAGAGTCATGTGTTGAACGTATTAGGGTTTCATAGAATAGAGATTTTTGGGCCAAATTAATCTAATGATGAGCTATGATGATGAAATGGAAAAGAACATTTATGAAAAGTAAGAAAAAAATTAGATTAAACAAGGAAGAATGATCGAGATGAAATGGGGTCGACTATCGAGTGTAGTGGGTTTTAGGGTTTCTAGAAAAAGAATGATGGAATAATGAGGGGAATCATGTGTCGTGATTTTTTTTAATTCACTTTTGAAGTTGATTTTGATTAAAACTAACACTAAATTTAAAATAAACTTTCAAGGTTGGTTTTTAACCAAAACTGACATTGAAAGTTTAAAAAAACATCAACATTTAATTTTTTTAAAGAAACTTGTGTCCATTTTTTATAAAAATAGATTCTTAAAGTTGAAATAAATAAATTTTTAAGTTTAAAAAAGAAAATTTCAACTTTGTTTTTATAAAACTAGCATAAAAATCATAAAAAACAATGGTGTCGGTTCTTTAAAAGAGCTGACATGGAAATTTATTTTTAAAAACCTTTTGGTGTTGATTTTTAATAAAAAACTAATTCCAAAAGTAAATCCAAATGACCTTTAATATTGGTTTTAAATAAACATATGTTAAAATTTTCTCTACATCCATTGTAATGTTGATTTTAAAAAAAATCATTAAAATTTCATTGTGAAATCATATTTTTATACTAGTGAAATTCTAATAATTGAATCATTTTGGATTTACATTGTTTATATATTTACACATATTGATCATTGAGTTGGTAGGGGAAGAAGTGGTTTATACTGAGGATTTTATTCTAACTTATTGTTTATACACACCTTTAGTGCATACAAATTACATGCATGATGTTTCTGGTAAAGGTGAGAGGCCTCTATAGCTGGGATTTTGTGTCTAGAGACACTTTGGAGCTTAGTTCGTGAGATTCTAGAGTCTTGATGAGTAGGTTGTCCACACATTCACTATCTATTTCAATTGTGTTGCTTATGTTTTGTCATATATTACTTATCTTTGATTCTTGTATAACTGTATGAAATTTATGGGTGTGATGGGATATATTTGATCTTATTGAGTTTATATTTTTGTTTACCATTGTTTATTTATATTCTAGTGTTTATTATATGTTTATTTGATGTGATGGACAATATAGGGAAAATCACTCCCCAAGTGGTATCTTATACCCTTGACACTAGTCACCAGTATCTTGTGATCGTGGAGTTCATTTGAGGCAGTGTGTCATTTTACCTCAGTGGTGTGGTCATACCAAGATGGGACATTATGAATATAAAATTGATATCACCATTTCAATAAGATCTTCATTTTATTTGGATAATTTCATATTATTGTATTTCATTTACTCTATAAATTCTCTAAAATTGGGAGAGTGATTATCCATAATGAATGATGGATTGGGTTGAAATAAGTGCATCCCATGTGAAATGTTAGAGACATAATGTTTATACTCATTTGAGGGTACTGTGGTGTATCTAATATTTTGGTTTGTATTTCTTCTCCATAATACTTATGATAAATGAATATATATCATTAAAAATTGCTTACATCTGATGTGGTGAGTGTGTATTTGAAACAAAGTATGCATCATAGGGTTTATATGTATTTTTTTATAGACAATGGTCTATCCTTAGAGCATATTCATTGAACATATTCATTGAACATATTCATGAATCTGAGTTTCATGGATTAAACTATGTATGATCAGCAACACATTCAAACATACACCATCTCAAAACTATAAACTGGTCATTTTAACATGTAAAAGTGAACAAAGGTAATTATGTTAACAATGATCTCATAAATTTATAAAAAATGTATATTTATAAAAATTTAATCATTTATTAAAATTGATTTTGTAAAATCTCACATGTATGAGTGGTGATGATTAGTCTTTGTTAATTTACTCACATTTTTATGTTATATGATGTTTTCTTAAAAATATTCAATTTTCCCTAATTCAACCCACTTGATCTTATCCTTTGTAATTAAATTTTTAAAACTCACTTACTTAAGAAATAATAAAACAAAATAAATAATAATAAAAAAAAATAACAAGGACAGAGAAAACAACTATACAATCTAGACAATGTATATAATTCCACGATAGTCATAAAAAATCATGCAAAATCACCCATGGATGATCTTTTAAGTGCATACGCAAAAGCCCCAAAAAGAAACTCCATCTCCTGATAGAGGAACCATCTGGTCTAATTTCCATCCATCCCATGCACCTCAACACATACCATATTACTAAGTTCCATACCATGAACCTATTTCCTTGCATGATCGTTGATTGCGTTGTTGTGACATGTCAAATTGATTGTGATTTAAAGATGATTTTATAGTCTAGGGAAGACCCTAGGTCATATCTCAAAGAGAATTGGTGTTTTATAGTGTGTATTTTTAATAATAATGACTAATATAAGGGGTGGTTGTGAAAATAGATTTAAAAATAAAATGACTTAATTAAAGATTATAATAGTTGATAAACAAGTGGATTTTGAAAAATATTTGACAAGTATGTGATCATTGATAAGTTACTACACCACTTGAAAAGTTCCTTGTTCTTAATTGGTTATTAGTTTTTAGTGTGATCTTTTGGTTAAGGGTTAACCAAGATCTTGGATACCCAAAATCCTCTAAAATGATACAAATAGGACTAAACCTTGACATAAAAATCATGTAGTCAAATTCCAACCAATTAGCATGATTTAAGATTTTTCAAGGAACATTGAAATCTCAAATGTTTTAGAAAGAAGAGGATTCTTATGGTGTCTGATTAGAACAACTATAATGACCCTCCAATTATCATTGGATTGAGATCTCAACGAGTCATTAATTGGCCTTAAACAACATCCCCAAGGCGCCAAAGGATGGAAATAAATGTCTAAGGGTTTAAAAACACATGGGGGAGGATTTACCCTTTTAAATGGAAACAACTAACAACAACAAAAACTAGATCAACATCTCCAAGAAACCACTATATGATGCATGAGTTAAAAACAAGATAGTTCATCCATTTATTTCATTTTAAAACCAACCCAAGTGCAACAGTGGAAACCAAACAAAATCAGAGTAAATAGCGGAAAGACAACCGACAAGACTCAAAGACAATGAAGACACCAAGGCTCCATAAGCTCCATGCTCCAACAACACGAACCAGCCCAAGAATCATGAAGTAGTGCTATAAACATGTGATACTTTACCTTTTCCAACATCCTAGTATATGACATCTGCAAAAGCAACATCGTGCTAAAGCAGGGGGTGAGTAATGAAACTCAGTAGGTTTCCCCTGATGACTTCCCAACCCATGCCTCTAGGATAAAACATGTTAGCAAATTTATATAAAACAATTTATATAAAACAATTCCAAAATGGTTCACAATATAGCAAGTTCCAAATCAAAACCATTTTTCAACCAACCCAATCTTCCAACCAAAAACATCTTTTCCAAGAAAAACAACCAAACAAAGTTTCCAAATCAAAACCACATTTCCACTTTGGCATAACCATTCCATTCCACATAACCACATCATTACCCATGCATGCATCATTATGACAGTTCCATACTCATGAGCGGTCTCTTGTCGATCTACCAAGTCATCACAAAGTAATTATTCCCTATGTTCCATTACACTTTTGTCACCGATCACAAGGTCATATTTCAACCAAACCTCGTAAATGCAATATGAACACACACACCAAGTATGCCCAAAAACCACACCATTTCAACCATGCCAAAACCATTTCAATAAAACAAAACTTTTATTGAAAACATTTTTCCCCAAAACATTTTCCAAATCCATCAAATCCATATTTTAGAATCACCATTTTAAAATCAAGGAACCAAAATACTTTGCACAAACCATTCATTCAATTTCTGCAATTTCATCAAAACCCATAAATTAACACTAAAGAAGATTTATAACATGATTTGCACCAAAATTTTACAATAAAAACCAATCAATTAAATAAATTTGAACTAAGCCTTCAAGTTATAAGAAAGAGTAATCAAGAGTGAATCCACCTACCTCAACAAGTTGGGCGAAACCAACCAACGGACGAAGAACACCAACAAAACCGAGCCAATTCTCCAAAAACCCTCCTTAGATCTCTTCTCCTAACACAACCAAGACCAAATATTATCATATTTGGAATCTATACCCTTAGATATACCCATAACCGGCATATATCTAAGAAAAATAGAGAATAGGAGAAGTATATCTAAGTAGATCTAAGAAACCGATCAAAAATGATCACATACCTTAAGAATCCGGCTTCGATTCGCCATGAGAACCCTTTGAATCGCCTCCAGAATGCCTGGGAGAAGTCCTCCAACCTTTAAGGGAGAGTAATCCAAAGTTAGGGCTGCTTAGGATCTTTGATGAGGCAATTAGAGGCAAAACAGATTAGATCCACAATTTCAGGATCTAATTTTAAGTGACCGCACGGTTTGACAAACCGTGCACTAACACTGCATTAGCTTCTGCCTCGTCCATCCTTCACGCACGGTTTGGCCGCACGGTTCGACAAATCGTGCACTGACCATGCAGAAGCCACTGCCTCCCAAACCAACTCCACACGGTTTGGCCAGACGGTTTATACAAACCGTGCGCCTCCCGTGCGACTTCCCTTTTTGCCCCAAAACTCATTCCAGGATATCCCAACTCTCCAAAACATCACCCTTAACTTTTACAACAAGAAAAGAATCAAGTAAGGGTTACATACCAGAAGCTGGGGGTACTACATTCTCCCCACCATTGGCCTTTCCGTCCCTGAAAATTAGAAAACCTTGGGTTGCCTGAAAGAGTTCTGGCCACTGCTCTTTCATTTCTTTCTCGCGTTCCCAAGTCTCTTTATGAATCTGACCATGTTGCCACAAAACCCGCACTAGGCCGATGCTTTTTCCATGCAAGAATTTATCCTGTCTATCTACAATCAGCACCGGGATGTGTAACAATGAAGCATCCAGCTCTAGGTCAACGTGATCCCATCTGATCACATGCTCAGGATCGGGCTGATACTTCTTCAACTGAGATACATGGAACACATTATGCACTACACTGAACCATGGTGGTAATGTCAACCGATATGCCACCTTTCCAACTCGTTCCAGTATCTCAAAAGGGCCTATATATCTAGGAGATAATTTTCCCTACTTCCCAAAATGACGATGTCCAAGTCTTGGAGAGATCCTCAAAATGACATGATCACCCACAACGAACACCAACGGTCTGCGACGGTGATCTGCATAAGATTTCTGACGACTTTGAGCCATCTCCATCCTCTTTCTAATCAATTGAATCTTCTCCATTGTTTCTTGGACAAGGCTCGGCCCAACTAGTTATGTTTCACCCGTTTCCACCCAGCATAGTGGAGAACAACACAGACACCCATACAATGCTTCAAACAGATCCATGCATATCGAAGCTTGATAGTTTTTATTGTATGAGAACTCCACTAAGGGTATATTCTCCTCCCATGAGCCACCAAAATCCATTACATAAGCCTGCAACATGTCTTCCAACGTCTGTATCGTCCTTTCAGATTGTCCATCTGTTTGAGGATGATACGTCGTACTCATATTCAACTGAGTTCTCAGGGCTTGTTGTAAGGATTTCCAGAAATGAGATATGAACCTCAGATCTCTATTTGAGATGATAGACACTGGTACACCATGTCTCTTTAACACTTCCTGAATATAGATTTTTGAAAGATATTTCACCGTATGAGTTTCACGAATAGGGATGAAATGGGCCGACTTGGTCAGACGATCCACTATCACCCAAATGGCATCATGTTTTCGGGCCGTTTTTGGAAGACCTGTAACAAAATCCATTACTATCTACTCCTATTTCCACACTGGGATAGGTAAAGACTATAACATACCAGCTGGTCTTTGATGCTCTGCTTTAACCTACTGACAAGTTAAGCACCGTGAGACGTACTCGGACACCTTTCTTTTCATGTCGCTCCACCAAAATTGCGTCTTCAACGCCTTATACATCTTTTGTGTACTCGAATGTACAGCCCATCTGGAATGGTGGTAAGCATGAAGGAGTTGTTCTTGAGTAGTTAAAGGTACAACTATCTGATCTCGAAACTGCAAAACTGAACTCCCATCTTGCTTCCATCCCTCAATGGTCTCCCCACCATTGAGTTTTGAACTCATTGCAACACAGTATAGATCGGATTATTGTTCCTCCTTTACTATCTCCACCAAATCAGGAACAAGCGCAACTGGAAAGAAAAGCGCAAAATCAGATCGGTCTTCACATTCCATATGCATGTCGGCTAGGACTGACATCAACTGCCACTCGTCTGAAGCTTCTTTCGCCAACTGAGCATACGACTTCCTGCTTAATGCATCAGCCACCGAATTGCCCTTACCCAGTGTATACATCAAGTCGAAGTCGAACATTTGAAGATACTCCATCCATCTCCTCTGCCTCAGATTCAAATCTCGTTGTGAGAAAATGTGTTTCAATCTTTTATGATCCATAAACACAGTAAATTTCTCACCAAAGAGATAATGTCTCCATGTTTTCAAAGCATGGATGACAACAGCCAATTCCAAGTCATGTGTTGGGTAATTATTCTCATGCACCCTCAACTGCCTTGACCCATAAGCAACAACATGGTCTCCTTGCATGAGAACACAGCCCAACCCTGATCCTGAAGCATCACAATACACCACATACCCCTTTCCTGATTCTGGAAAGATCAAGATGGGTGATGATGTAAGGAGGACTTTCAACTCTTAAAAATATCTTTGACATTCCTCAGTCCATTGAAATGTGTTGTTTTTCTTTTTCAATGTTGTCATATGCGAAGCTAGTCATGAGAAGTCACGCAAAAAGCGTCGATAATAACCAGCTAGACCAAGAAAACTTTGTATTTCAAATACATTATTCAGCGGTTGCCAAGAAAGAACATCTTCTATCTTTTCTAGATCCACTGAAACACCTTTCTTAGAAACAACATGGCATAGAAAACATACCTCTTGTATCAAAAAATTACACTTTGATAATTTGGCATACAACTGATGGTCCCTCAATATCTCCAACATTGTCGCCAAGTGTTTCTCATGATCAGACCTTATTCTTGAATACACCAATATGTCATCCATAAACACAACAAAAAAAAATATTCTAGATATGGCTGAAATATCTGATTCATCAAAGCCATGAAGACCGATGGTGCATTTGTAAGACCAAAAGGCATGACTACATATTCGTAGTGGCAATATCTGCTTCTGAAGGCTGTCTTCAAAATATCCTCCTTCCGAACTCACAACTGGTGATATCCTGACCGCAAGTCAATCTTGGAGAACCACTGATCTCCCCTAAATTGATCAAATAGGTCATCAATACGTGGAAGTGGATATCTATTCTTTATCGTAACTTGGTTAAGTTTACAATAATCCACACATATCCTCAAAGTTCCATCTGCTTTCTTTACAAACAAAACTGGTGCTGCCCACAGAGACATGCTTGGCCAAATAAAGCCTTTTCTTTCTGGCTCCTCTAACTACACTTTCAATTACTTTAACTCCTTTGGTACCATCCTATAATATGGAAGTGAAATAGGACTGATCCCCAGTAAGAGATCAATTGTAAACTCCACTTCTCTTACAGGTGGTAACCCCGAGAAGTTTTCAGGAAAAACATCTAGAAATTGATCCAAAACTACTGGAAAACTGTTACTCACGATCTCGTCCATCGATTCCAAGTTTAACACAACCAACTGGTAAGAGATTGTTTCCATTACTGGTGCCAACAAGCTCGTTGCACCGGCCTTCACCACTCTTTCTTCTCTAAAGAGATGCTCGACGCCATCCTCAGTTACGAAACTGACTGTTCTTCTATAACAGTCAATGTGAGACCTAAATACTGTCAACCAATCCATACCCAGGATTATATCATAGACATTCATCTACAGTTTAGAGAAATCCCATTTCAGCTCAACTCTATCAATGGTTATAGAACATGCTCTACACA
The DNA here is from genome assembly GCA_963277665.1 of Viscum album. Taxonomy (NCBI): domain Eukaryota; kingdom Viridiplantae; phylum Streptophyta; class Magnoliopsida; order Santalales; family Viscaceae; genus Viscum; species Viscum album. The sequence goes on along the minus strand of OY728129.1, from coordinate 402,585,670 downwards.
CACGAAGGCTCTACATTCTCTTTCCCCAAGAGGTGTTTGAAGTTTTATCACAGAGGGCATCATTTCAACTCTTAAGTTTAGCAAATCAGCAATACGAGAAGCAAGAAAAGAATGTGATGCACCAGTATAAAACAACACTTTCATGAGGATAGAATTCAAAATAATCGTACCTCTCACCGTAGACGGTTCAGACTGGTCATCCAGAATCACCTGTTCCGCTCCATACAATTGCTTTGTTGCTGCAATTTGATCCTTATTGCACTGTTGATATTGTCCTGCCTGAGGAGTCATGGTATTCCTAGAATCACCATAACTAGATCTGTTCTGTTGGCAAGACTGATTTTTCTATCCTTGCCCTGTCGAATCATAGGATTCTTACGACACCTGGGAAGTGTCACGCGCACCCGACCTTGGAGCACTGCGATAATATCACTGAAGAAGCCCCATCTTGTTGCAATTGTGACATGATTTCAGTGGTGCTATACATTCCCGTTTCATATGATCAATTGCACCACATTGAAAGCACCCGCCCTTCATCATGGGTCGTGGAGGAATATTTATCGATCCAGTCGTATGATTCTGATTTGCACTCCCACCTTGGAAATAGGTGTCCCTCTTCCATTTGTTCCCAGCATTAGAGTTCCCCCCTGTTCCCATGGGTATCATCATACTTCCTCCTCCCATAATTCTTGAGATGTCTCTTTCAGCTACTGTTGCTCTTTTTACCATCTCCGTATAATCTGTAATACAGAGAACAACTATCTTTGAGCAAATCTCCTGTCACAACCCTGATTCAAAGATGCGTGCCTTCAGCGACGCACTTGCAGCAACCTCTGATGCAAAGTGTACGAAATTCATGAATTTAGCCGCATACTCCATGACAGAGAGATTTTCCTGCTTCAAGCTGAAAAATTCAGTTGTCCTCTGGATCTTGAACGTGTGGGGATAGAATTGTTTATTGAACAACTCCTCAAATTCCTCCCAACTCAGGCCTTGATCCACCTTAGCCTACACCACCTGCTCCCACCACTGTCGTGCAAGATCCTCTAGCATATACGTCGCCAACTTTACTTTCAACTCTACTGGTGTGCCAATGAAATCCAAGATATGATTCATCCTGCTTAGCCACACCTCCGCCTTTTCTGGTTCAGAATCACCCCAAAATATGGGTGGATTCATCTTCTAGAATTGGACAGAATGGTCTACATGCCTTGACTCATCCCTCTGATTCCCCGTGTCCACCGCTTGGAATTCTTGAACTATACTTTGGACTAGCTGCTGGTTCACCTGTGGCTCAGGTGCGACCATATTCTCCGCAGCCTCTTCCGTTTGGTTTCTACGACGTTTAACAGGTGCCATTTTCTATATAAACAACGTACGCCGTTAGTCAAACTTCCTAGCAACTGAAGGCTTAGCATTTAAATTTCTATCACATCACTATCACAAATTTGATTTCCAATCATTTCTAAAACAGATCTTTTCTTTCTTTTTAAAATTAATCTATTTTCAAAATACAGCAACCATTATCTTTTCAAAGTCTTTCATTTGAAAACATGTTTAAAATTTTCTGAAAACATGCTTTTTCATCAAACCATAATCCATTTCTAAAAATGATTTATGCATTCCTAGTGGGAAATTATTCCTCTATAATACATGCCATGCTCATCTCATTGGCTAAACCCATGACAGTGAGATGCTCAACATTCTATAAGTGTCTCCAAACACTTATGTACCCAACACCCAGGTAACTTGAAGTTCAGCATAAACAGGTTAGCTACGTCCTTTTATTCTATACATTTCAAGTTCCGAAAATCCTACTCCTGTCTAATATAACCACCCAAGGAATTGACAAGAAGGAATTTCAACTCCAAGACCAAGAACATTGATGACTACTTGTTTGGAAAGGACCAAACAAGATGATACCATTTGTACCTCAAAGGAAGGACCAGACTAATACCATTTGTAATTACTCGCCAATTCTCATTGGCTTGACATCTCAACGAGTCATTACTTGGCCTTAAGCGACATCCCCAAGGTTCCAAAGGCTGGAAATAAATGCCAAAGAGTTTCAAAACACATGGGGGACGATTTACCCTTTTAAATGAAAACAACTAACAACAACGAAAACTAGATTACATCTCCAAGCAACCACTATATGATGCACGAGTTAAAAACAAGATAGTTCATCCATTTATTTCATTTTAAACCAACCCAAGTGCAATAGTGGAAACCAAACAAAATCAGAGTAAACAACGGAAAGACAACCATCTAGACTCAAAGACAATGAAGACTCCAAGGCTCCACAAGCTCCATGCTCCAACATCACGAACCAGCCCAAGCATCACAAAGTAGTTCTATAAACATGTGACACTTTACCTTTGCCAACATCTCGGTATATGACATCTACAAAAGCACCATCATGCCAAAGCAGGGGGGTGAGTAATAAAACTCAGTAGGTTTTCCCCGATGACTTCCCAACCCATGCCTCTAGGATAAAACATGTTAGCACATTTATATAAAACAATTTATATAAAAAAATTCCAAAATGGTTCACAATATAAAAAGTTCCAAATCAAAACCATTTTTCAACCAACCCAATCTTCCAACCAAAACCATCTTTTCCAAGAAAAACAACCAAACCAAGTTTCCAAATCAAAACCACATTTCCACTTTGGCATAACCATTCCATTCCACATAACCACATCATTACCCATGCATGCATCATTATGATAGTTCCATACTCATTAGTGGTCTCTCGTCGATCTACCAAGTCGTCACAAGGTAATTATTCCCCATGTTCCATTACAATTTTGGCACTAAGCACAAGGTCATATTTCAACCAAACCTCGTAAATGCAATATGAACACACACACCAAGTATTCCCAAAAACCACACCATTTCAACCATGCCAAAACCATTTCAATAAAACAACACTTTTATTGAAAACATTTTTCCCCAAACCATTTTCCAAAGACAACAAATCCATATTTTAAAATCACCATTTTAAAATCAAAGAACCAAAATAATTTTCACAAACCATTCATTCAATTTTTGCAATTTCATCAAAACCCATAAATCAACACTAAATAAGATTTATAACATGATTTGCACCAAAATTTCACAACCAAAACCAAGCAATTAAATCAATTTGAACTAAGACTTAAAGTTATAAGAAAGAGGAATCAAGAGTGAATCCACCTACCTCAACAAGTTGGGAGAAACCAACAAACGGATGAAGAACGCCAACAAAACTGAGCCGATTTTCCAAAAACCCTCCTTATATCTCTTCTCCTAACACAAATAAGACCAAATATTGTCATATTTGGAATACACACCCTTAGATCTACCCATAACGGGCATAGATCTAAGACAAAAAGAGAATATTAGAAGTAGATCTAAGTAGATCTAGGAAACCGATCAAGAATGATCACATACCTTAAGAATCTGGCTTCGATTTTACAAGAGAAGCCTTCGAATCGCCTCTGTAACACCTAAGAGAAGTCCTCCAACCTTCAAGGGAGAGTAACCCTAAGTTAGGTCCGCTTAGGAGCTTTAATGAGGAAATTAGAGGCAAAACGAATTAGATCCACAATTTTAGGATCTAATTTTAAGTGACAGCATGGTTAGTCCGCACAGTTTGACAAACTGTGCTCTAACTGTGCGTTAGCTTCTGTCTCGACCATCCTTCACGCACGGTTTGGCCACATGGTTTGACAAACCATGTGCCGACCGTGCAGAAGCCACTGCCTCCCAAACCAACTTCGCACGGTTTAGACAAACCATCACCCTTAACTTTTACAACAAGAAAAGCATCAAGTAAGGGTTACATACTAGAAACTCGGGGTACTACAACAACACAAGTCGCACACTTAAAATTACACACCAATTAGTTATGAAATAAAAATTAATTCAATTAAATGCATCAAAACAAGTTAAGATACATCTAAAATAACAATTCCAAACCACAATATAAACCAAACCAGTAGATAATTATGTGTTGTAACTCCTTCTTCAAGTGTGTAGCTCCATCTCAATGATCACCCACATTTTAACTCGACATCGGGAGGATGAGGAAGCTCGGGTGGATCTCCTTCTTCATCTTTGACCCCCCTATGAGGATAGGGGACTCTAGAACTTATAGGATGAGAAGAACAATTCGATGTAACTCCAAAATGGTAGTGCTTCACTCCTTGGTCGAACTTGAAAATGAGGCTATCAAGGTTCCCTTTTATAGCCAAAATGTGAGGTGGTTTTGGGAACCCAGATTTGGACATACCACTTTTATCTTAGTTTTGGACTAGTAAATAGCCATATCTCGAATTAAAAAAAGAGGAGAGTTGTTTAAAGACCTCTTGAATATTTCCATGTCAAATGTGGAGGCCATTATACATCATGAATGGGAGATATTGTCCTAATATCTAACCCAACTTTTTAATTCATGCAGTTTTAGTACCTTGGAAAGATAAGTTTGGATGGGCTACCAAATGGATGAATTGGGACTTTGTGACTTTAGATTATTTTTATCCCACTTAATTTTGGGTCTGTCCACAAAATTTCAGCTCATTTGTAATCATTTATTTCTTTAAATGTGAAAAGTAGTGGACATGTGTCCTTGGGATTCCATATAATTTGGCCCATTTTCCTTCCACATCATCCCTGGCCCTCCAAATCACCTCCTCCTACAAAAAATCACCAAAAAAGGTAGAATATACCTTTTTGATAGTGATAAAAATTAAATAATTGAATCAAATGGAAAGTGAAATTTGTTATTAAATTTTTAATTTTTAATACAAAGTCATTTTAAAATAGTGGTGTAAGGGTGAAATAAAGTAGTGAATCACTGTGTGATCACACCCCCACACCTAAACATTTTCACTCATAGGAAAATTAAAATTTTAAAAAATTATTCATGGAAATATTCTCAACTTCATGAAGAGTTAACATTAAATGAAAATTTAATCTATGATAGGAATGTGATCAAAAGAAAAAAAAATCACACCAATGAGTTATTCTCAATGATCATGAAAAAATATGTCTGATAAATTGTATCAGAATGAAATTATAAGAGAAGCATGATACCAATATGAGAAAATAATTCAAAAGTTATCCATATTAATAATTCTACATGTTTGTGTGTGACAACCATTTCATGATATTATTTCCACTTTTTATCCAATAAATATAGGTTATTTTAAAAAATCTACTTAAATGATTCTATCCATTGAACCTTCCCTATATCCTTTGCAATCAAATTTCAAGACCCACTAACTTAAGTATTCTTGAAAATAAAACCTTAAGATCCTAGCCAAGATACCCCCCATATTTTGTACATTTCATCACTCCCCTCATTTATTATTATTTTTGTTGTTTTTTTTCAAAATTTGCACTTGGAAAAAATCTCACACTCATCTTTCAACCCTTTTTTGATATCCTCACGACACTAATTGTAATAGTTATAGCAAGATAAATGGTTGAGGAATAGTGTTTTTTGACTTACCCAAGACACAACTCATGTTTTTATGTATTTTATTTTTTTTTATTTTTTTTATAGTTTTTTTAGGGCATACAACAGTTGGATAACAGGTACACACACATAGGTCAATCTGGTATAATAATGAAACAGATCGAATAAGGAATAAACATATGTAAAAATAATTTTATAAAGATTATAAATATTAACCTAACTTATATTTACCTTCTAATAAGTAATAAATATTCATACTTTATGGTTTGGTGCAAAAATGTGTGGAGAAATCAGGGGCCACAATTTTCCCACAAACTACTCACTCAAAGGGTACCATTCTTCTAAAATGTTTCAAAGTGATACAACCATTTATTTCATAAAAAAACAATCGATTTACTTGAAAAAAATCACACCTCAATTTTAAATTCATTCTAACACACACATTTCATCAGTGATTTTTTTAAAAATGTTAAAACAACATGAAATATAGAAACTCATCATGAATTTTCAATAACATCCATGACTAAGGGAGAATCATTTTCTATGATTAAGTGGGCATCATTTTCCATGATTAAGTGGGCATAAAAATGAACATTCTAGCATAAAATTGATTGGGGAAGGGGGGAAGGTAACAATACTATTTAGTAAAATAAAAATAGAAAAATAATAAAGATGATGAAAATTTATAACCAACCCAGGAATATACCCACCCCCACACTTAGAGTATGTAGTGTCCTTACTATAATAAAAGAGAATATTGGTGATGGGTTTCATTCATATATTTATTCTTGAACTTAGAGTTCTTCCATTGGGAACTCTGGAAGGGATTTGTGAAAGTTCTTCATCCACTACCCATTGACAGTGAAAGTTTGTTTTGTTTCTTCATTTGTAACATGAACAACACCAAATAGATAAACTTTAGTAATAGTGTATGAACAAAACTAGTGAGAATAAAGCATACTTAGATGTAACTTCAGCATTTCATTGTAAACCAGGACCTTCTGCCCATTGTGGAATTGATGATGAAGGATGAGATGATCGTGGTCAGCCTTGTTTTTCTCCTTATAAATCTAGGAGTTATCATATAAATATATATGAATTTCCTCTGACTTATGAATCCAAAAATTCCTTTGATAACCTACACTAGAAAGATTAAAATTGCATTATTTAATGTCCTAGTAGGCCCGGTGCTCGGTCTCAATAGAGAGGTGACAACTATTTCCAAAAACCAGACAATACGGTGACATGCCAATGGGAGTTTTGAAGGCAGTATGGTAATAACATAATTAATCATTGAATCTAAGACTCCAATCTTTTATATTGGTTTGAACCATTTTTCTAAGAATTTTTTTTACCTCTCTATTTGACACCTCATCTTGACCATTGTTTTGTGAGTGATATGTAGTAGACACTCGATTCCTGACCCCATACTGATGCAAAAGTGATTGCATTGTTTGGTTGTAGAAATGAGAACTCGAACCACTGATGATGAACCTAGGTAATCCAAACCTATAGAAAATTTAGATTCTCAAAATTTTCAAAACTGTCTTGGAATCATCCTTCCTTGTGTCTTGTGCCTATACCCATTTTAAAACATAATCCACTACCAAAATAATATATAGGTTCCCAAATGAATTGGGGAATGGTCTCATAAATTCAATTCCCCAAACATTGAAAATTTCATGAAAGAGCAAGGGTTGTTGTGTCATTTCATTTCTTTTAGAGACATTTCCCATTCTTTGATAGTGAAGACAATATTTACATAAATCATGGGCATCCTGAAATAGTTTTGGAAGAAAGAGACTAGAATTGAGGACCTTGCGAGCAGTCTATTGTAGACCAAAATGTTCCCCACAGGCAAGAGTGTGGCATAACCTAAGGACAGATTGAAACTCGCTATAGAGAACACACACCTAAGTTCATGATCACTACATGTTCTCCAAAGTTAGGTTTCATCCCAAATGTACCAATGGGAATCATGTTTTAGATAGCTGGCTTAGATTTTTTTGAAATCAAAAGGAATGCGAGATACTATCAAATAATTTACAATTTTGGAATACTAAGGAATAATATCTTTCACTTGGTACAATTTTTGATCAGGAAATATGTCATTTATGGGAATAAAAGGGGACGATTCAATGTCGATGTATGGTAGGATCCTATTGATATATCCAGCCACTACGTTTTATGCTTCTTTTTTATCCCTATTTTATAGATTAAATTCTTGAAGTAGGAGAGTCTATTGAATGAGACATGGTTTGGCCTCTAGTTACTTAAGGAGACATAGTAGGGATGCATGGTCTGAGAACACAATGAATTTGGAACCTAATAGGTAATACCTGAATTTATCCAAGGAACAAACAATGGAAAGGAATTATTTTTCAGTTGTGGTGTAGTTTTCTTGGGCAGTGTCCAGTGTGTATAAGGCATAGGCAATGACATGTGGAGCTCAATCAACCCATTATGATAAGACTTCCCCAACTACATAGTTAGAGGCGTCACACATGATCTCAAATGGTAAATCCCACTAAGGTGGTTGGATTACTAGGGGTTATGTGAGACTCCATATAAATTTTTTAAAATCTTCCTTGCATTCTTTATCAAAAATAAATTCTTTTTATTTTTTGAGTAAGTGGGAGAGGGGGAGTGCAATCTTACTAAAGTCACAAACCAAACAATGTTAAAATCTCTCATGACCTTAGAAACACCGCACATCTTTCACATTTTTAGGGAATGGTAGGGAAGTAATGACATCCACTTTTTATTTATCTACTTGGATACCATCCCAAAAAATGACATGCCCAATTACTATACCTTATCTCACCATAAAATGGAATTTCTCCTAATTTAATATGAGATTATTTTCAATACAGTGATGTATGATAGAACTGAGACTACTCAAATATTGATCAAAAGAGGAAACATAAATAGTGAAATAATCCATGAAAACTTCCATGAAATTATCTTGGTAATCCAAAAAATACTAACCATGTGGTCTCACCAAAATTTACCCAAGTTTTTAGGGTTAAGCAGTCGCTTGTAGTTTATCTTGGATTGTTGAATCCTCAGAGACCTAAGAAGTAACCTACAGACATGTACATTCTATAGATTTTTTTTGGCTATGAATTGGACAACTTGGGTTGATATTATATGGGTTTAAGTGAATGATAATATACTTAAGTGAATTAAATTTAAAATAATAATTTGATCATAGGTTATCACTTGGGGTGGATTAGATGCATTCCTTTTTCAACAATTTCAATTTATTTTATTTGAGATGGGTTCATTTAAGAAGATCAAAAAGCATAATCACTTACTAGTTTAATACCTACACACTTTAATACTAATCACCTATACACTTTAAGAATCAATGTTTTGATCACTTCAAGGTAAAGGTTCGTATTAGCACTTGAATTAAGTTGCCTTAAAATTCAACAAGGATGAAGAAGTTTTAAAATCATCAAATAAAAATATCAATTAAAAGAAGTGATTAGAAATTAATGGAGTGATAAATAACATCCAATCCATACCCTTGATACTCCCTTGGATTAACCCATAAGTGGTTTATCCCTCCACTGATTTAATAGTTTCAATGGAAGTGGAAAGTAGACTCATGAGGGAGGAATTAGAGAAGTAAAAAAAAGACAATGAAATAACGATCACTCCACCGTTGTGTGATAATTTCACAAGGTTTGGTGTGAATAAATTCACACCTTGAACCAAAAATATCAATGTGATATGAAGAAGAACAAAATAAGAGTAGAATAAGAAATTTTATTGAGAAACTAAGGTGAATTGAACAGGTTACATGATAAAGACAAACTCAAGACAACAAAATCGCAGCATAAGATTACAATTAAACAAATCTCCAAAGATGATTAAATCCTCCAACACCACTACCTTAAATAAGAATTTTAGGAGCCTTGTGTTTATCCTACAATATTTATAGTCATCACACTTGAGTATGGTAGGCTTATGGTGGTAGAAAGATTGTGGAAATTAGACTTTTCCACCCTTGACCCAAAGTGGAAGGCAGCTTGAATCCACTGAATAGACATGTCGAAATGACCTTATATATAGCCGAATTAGAGTGGGCCATATAATAATAAAATGGAGATCCGGATGTATAATAATATCCTGTAAAATTTAAAACAAAATGAAATTTTGGTTTTAGAGATATTATCGAAATGGTGGGATTTTTTGCTGGGACATAGAATTTGGCCCAGAATTTCATCTCCAAATTGGGCTCCCTGGAACTCCATTAAAACATCCAAATTAGATCTTTTAAATGTTGGATGAAATTTTATCCATGATTTCCTATATCTTTAATTAAATTTTTAGAATCATTGGGATATAATCTTTTCCTCTATAGTCTCTTTATTGGGCTGCTATCCAGTTTACTTTTCCCATAATGTTGTTGGTTCAAGGCCAACTTTGGTGGTCTTATAATGTGAATCTTCTAGTGCTCAAAAAACATGAATTGTTCATTATAGCATGGGATACCTGAAAATAAAATATGAAAATAAAATAAATACCATTTTTTATTTTAGGATTTGTTTAAATATGTACCAAGTAATAGTGCACTTTAACAAAGAATTACAAGCATAATGTAAAATAATGTTCAAAGTGTAAAATGTACTAAAATGGTGTTTATGAATAGTTAATCTCATGAATATTATAAATATTAACAATAAATATTAGCCTATTTCAGTGGCTAATCACACCCCCCAACTTGAGTTTTTCTAGTTCTGAGCAAAATGTATCTCAAAAATATGAAATTCGAATTCCCTTTTCCAAAAACATTTTAATACACAATGATCACAAAAAACCCTTATACGAAATAACTATGAAACCCATAAAAATATTTTAATAAAAGATAGTTTCATAAGCAGATCTCAATCCCAAGCCCATTCCTTTGTTCAAATTCATCGCCATATTTCATCCAATATCAATTAAGCATGAGGATGTGTTGTGTATCACAATAGACATGGGGTTTCATCTTAATTAAAGGGGGAAATGAAAGAAGTGCTAGGTAGAATCACATTTCAATATTAAGACGAGTGTTCAATTTTTTTTTGAAACTTTTCCATGGTAATTGAAATTTCACTCAATAGAGTCAACCCATGTAGCGAGACTTTGTTGATGAATCCCAGACTCAAAGACCTTAGGCTACCAAGTGAATCCCACATACTCAGGCATCATCTCAAGTTAACTTATTCAAAAATAAAGTCAAATTACCATAAATAGATATGAAACTACTAACTTCGGGCCAGACAACTATGGAGTCACAATCCCCAAGTTCCAAAAGCCACGCATTAGGTCATTTCATTGCTCTACATGAAATTTTATTGTTTTTATTATTACTATTTAATTGAATACTCATATTAAAACTAAAATGATCACCAAACCTATTCTATTTATTTTTGGGACCTCATGAACTCAAACTAATAATCCACTATCCAAAGGATGTGCATTGTGATCTTTTTTTTATTTGGATGAAAATATAAACAATGAAATTTTACATTAGATAGCCACACTTTCCAAAATCTATGTTCATTAAATTATACATGGATTAAAATTAGAATTAAGGCATGCTAAATTATTTTATATTCAGTTTCAAAGTGTGAAATGTGTATTATCATGTTTAAGGTTAAATAATGTTTTATTTCCACACATTTTTTATGCACATAAAATTAATTTTTTTTTCTTTCTTTTCACCCCCCCTAAATTATAATAACATTGTCCCCAGTGTTTAAAGAAAATAAAATTTAGAAGGGGGTAGTGGTAGAGGAGAGGAGTTCTAAAAGGAATTTGAAATAATAAACATGGAACAAAGTCACCTAGTGGTTGAAGTTGAAGTTTGTGCTACTCCAATTTAGTCCTTTGATATCCATGTCACTTACAGAGTTCCCTAGTGGAAAAAGGAAAAAAATAAACAAAACAAAACAAAACAATATATATATATATATTCATATAATAAAAAAAGTAAAATATAAGTATATATACAAAAATTATAGAATAAGAGAGCACTATAAGTTGTAGGTCAGTGGTAAGTGCACTCCCCTGTCTCCCTTCGGTCCCGGGTTTGAGTCCACGTAACTTCGCTGGTTGTGACAGGGTTTTCCCCATGACCTACAATGTTTCCTTTTATTTTTTTTTTATTTTTGTATTTTTATTTTAACCTAAAAACACATAAAAATAAAATGAACTGATGATACATTATATTCTTTTTAAATTTCTGGGTAAGGTATTAGTCAAGGATCACACCACATGACACGGATGAATATGGCGCTCCCCTTTCATACCCATCCATAATCATAATATAATAATAGGTCAACAGTCTATTTTTTTATATTTTTTTTAAATATCAAAATGGTTCATTAATCCTATTTGAAAAATAAAGATGATTCAAAAAGATTGGAAACATGAAAACCATAGGTTTCCTCCCATACAGTGCTTTTTTTAACATTATTATCCTGACATGGATCCTAAATCTATCAATTTTTTCCTAGTTCATAGGTTGGCTCAGTTAACTCAACCTCTGTTTCCTATTTATTGAATGATTCAATGAATGGTTTTAACCTATGACCATTGACCTTGAAAATGTGACCACTTGTGGGATCCTAAATCTCTATTTCCCCATGGGGGTACACATGATGCACTATGAAAGGACTTGACCATATAGACCTTAACTTTCTTGAGTTTAAATGATGTTTTTAACTATACAAGAGCATGAATTTTCCCGATTCAAAATGTTTGAATTTGATATTCCTGGATTGGTAGGATTGAACTCTAGATTTATTTATCCTTTAATTTTCATAATCCTCCATCCTAAGTTCCTCAAGCTCATTAAGATCTAATTTACTATTTAATTCGGCCAAATAAATGTCAAAATTCATTTTTTTGATTGCCCAAAATGCCTTATTCTCAATTTCAACAGGTAAATGGAATGCTTTTCTATAAACCAACCTATATGGTGACATGCCTAGGATGGTTTTTAATGTTGTATGATATGCCCAAAGAGCATCCTAGAGTTTCTCGGACCAATCTTTCCTAGATGGATTGATAGTTTTTTCAAGAATTTTCTTAATCTCCCTATTCATTAACTCAGCTTGACCATTTGTTTGAGGATGGTACACAGTGGAAACTTTACGATAAATACTATACTTAGATATGAGTGAAGATAATGGGCAGTTGTAGAAATGGGTTCCTCGATCATTGATTATAGCCTTAGGAATTCCAAATCAAGAAAATATGCGCTCTTTCAGAAATTGGATCACAAAATGATGGTCATTGGACTTGGTGGGAATGGCCTCAACCCATTTCGAGACATAATCAACAACTAAGAGGATGTAGAGGTATCCCCTATAGTTTGGGAAGGGTCCCATGAAATCAATTCCCCAACAATCAAATATTTCAACGATAAGAATGGGAGTGAGGGTAATTTGATTCTTTTTGGTAAGGGATACTAATTGTTGACTTTGAGGACAACTTTGGCAGAATTGGTAGGAATCCTTAGTGAGGTTAGGCTAGTATAAACCACTTTGGAGGACCTTTGCAGTGGTTTTATTTGTGGAAAAGTAGCCTCCACATGCCTCTGCATGACAAAATATTAGAATGGACTCTTTCTCAGACTCAGAAATACATCTCCTGATGATTTCATCAGGAAAGAAATTTAAGAGGTAAGGACCATCAAACACATAGTGTTTGAGATATGAAAGGAATTTCCTCTTATCTTGGGTCTTGAGAAATTTTGGATTGTCACCCGTAACCAAGTGGTTTTCTATGTCAGCATACCATGGGAAATCACTCAAAGAATAGAGGTTCTCATTAGGAAATGAATCAAACACAGAAAGGTGATGTGAGTTGTCTTTGAATTTCATCCTAAATAGGTGATCAGCTACAACATTTTCAACACCCTTTTTTATCCTTAATGGTTAAATCGAACTCTTGAAGAAGAAGGACCCATCTGATCAATATAGCCTTGGCATATTGTTTTTTGAAAAGGTATTTCAGGGATAAATGGTCAGTGAAGACAATGATGGGTAATCCTAAGAGATAGGATCTGAATTTCTCTAAATCAAAGAAAACAACAAGAAAATATTTCTCAGTGGTGGTGTATTTGATTTGTGCATCATTTAGGGATTTTCTTGCATAAACAATTACACATGGACTTTTCTCACACCGTTGACCTAATACTGCTCCAAAAAATAATTCACTCTCAACACACATGAGTTCGAATGGAAGTTTCCAATTTGGAGATTTCATGATTGGTGGAGAGATAAGAGCTGACTTGAGTGTAGAGAATGATTCCTCGTAGCTTTTTTTCCATAAAAATGGAGCATATTTCACCAAAAGAGCACAAAGTGGTCGAGAAATAGAGCTAAAATTCCTAATGAACCTTATATAGAATCTTGCATGTCCTAAGAAGGACCTAACTTCCTTAACCATTTTAGGAGAGGGAAGGTGACGAATGATGTCGACCTTATCTTTGTCAACTTCAATCCATCTACTAGATACTAGATGGACTAGAACAAGTCCTTCCTTTACCATCAAAAGGGATTTTCCCATAGGATGAGATTATTATCCTCGCATCTTGAAAAAACCCTTTCAACATTCAGAAGGAATCCCTAAAAAGTATCCCCAAAGATAGAGAATTCATCCATGAATATCTCTAAACAATCCCCTACCATGTCCGAGAATATTCCCATCATGCACCACTAGAAGGTACCAAGATCATTACATAACCCAAAGGGCATGAACTTGAAGGAAAAAGTTTCAAATGGACAAGTGAAGGTTTTTTTTTTGATCCTCTAAGGATACCTCGATTTGATTATACCATGAGAATCCATCTAGGAAGTAATAGAATTGATGACACGCCACTCACTCAAGGACTTGATCAATAAAGGGAAAGGGGAAATGGTCTTTCTTGGTACAAGAGTTGAGCTTCTTATAGTCAATACAGACTCTCCATCCACTATTGACCCTTGTGGGGAGAAGGTCACCATCCTTATTAGTGATCAAAGTAATTCCATCTTTATTTGGGACAACTTGAATTGGGCTTACCCACTCACTCTCAGCTATGGGGTAGATGATACCCACTTTCAATAACTTAAGAAGTTATTTCCTTACCACATCTATAATATTTGGATTGATTCTCTACTAAGGTTGAAAACATGGTTTGGATTTAGATTCAAGAACAATCCTATGAGTTCCAATGACTGGGTTAATCCCAGGAATATCAGAAAGGGTCCATCCAATTGCTTTCGTATGATTTCTTAGGACATCCAAAAGCATCATCTCTTGATTAGATTCAGGAGATGAAGAAATGAAAACAGGAAAGGATCAATTGTCCCCTAAGAATGCATACTTGAGTGATGAAGGTAAGACCTTAAATTCAAGATTAGATTGGTTATCACTTTCCAAGAAAGGATGAGACTTTGTATTGAACTTGGTTTCTTTGTTCATATTTCTTGATAGAATTGGTTCCTTGTGAACAGAATTTGCATCCACTAAATTATCCAGAGCAGTTTCTTGAATGGGTATGGACTCAATGTTATTGATTTCACCCATGGTATCATTGATTAGTTATTCTATAAAATCATCAATAGAGCTATCCGAAAGAGATTCAAGTAAAGGAGACAAATTTACCTCATGTGAACAAAGAAAATCAGTCTCTTCTTGACTTAAACATCCTTCAGTAATTCCTTGATTCTCCTCGAGATCACTATCAACACTACCAATACAATTAACCTCATGAATCTCTTCATCATACCCAATTTGAGAGTTTTCATTGTAGATGTTAAATTATAGACTCATGTTCCCAAAGGTTATTATCATGTTCCCATTTCGGACTCGAATGACTGAGTTGATTGTTGCTAAGAAGGGACGAAAAAAATGATGAGGGTTTTCTCCCTAGGACCTAAGCTTGGGTGATTGTCAAGGACAATGAAGTCGGCTGGGTAAATAAAATTGTTTACTTTAACCAAAACATCCTTTAATATCCCCTTAGGAACTCGAACACTACGATCAACAAGTTAAAGAGTGAAAGATGTGGTTTGGAGTTCTTTGAGCCCTAACTAACAATACATTGAATAAGGAATGAGTTTCACATTGGCTCCTAGATCAAAAAGGGATTTTACAACTTTGTTCTCTCTTATCTCAACATTGATGTATAGACATCCTGGATCTTTCAAATTTGGAGGAATTGTCCCTTGAATGGTGCTACTCACATTAGCAACCAAAAGGACTCGGTTTTTATATTAAAATTTCCTTTTAAAAGTGCACAATTCCTTAAGGTAATTTGAGTAGGATGGAATGGTATGGATTGCATCGAGATGTGGAATGATCAACTTAACCTAAGAGAATATTTCCCTCAAAGTTTCATTCAATTCTTGTTTATATTTTCCTCTCATATGTTGAGGGAAGGGAGCATGTTGTTTGATTGTTTGGTGTGGTTGTAGTTCCTTCACATTCTCATTGGATTTTTTAAAATCTATGGGTGGTTCTTCATCATTTTCATGCATTGTTGAAGCTTTTAATGGTTCTATAATGGATTGTACAGGTTTCTCAATGGATTTTCCACTTCTTAAAATAGTCACTGCTTTGAGTTTTTCATGAGAGGTTTGTGTGTAACTAGATTCTCCCCTTAAATTTGAGGATGGTACCGCCTAAGTAGGCATGGGTGCCTTATTGGTTTTAATGGTTTGTAGTTCATGTTTAATGGATGAGACTTATAAGGTCATTTTCTCCATTTGTTTACACAACTACTTAAGGATTGGAAGAGGGACATATTGTGTAGGGGCTTGTGCTGGTTGGTTTATCCCAGGAGGATACTTTGGTTATTGGATTAGTTGTTTCATGGGTTGCTGGATGGGTTGTTGGTATTGGATGGGAGGATGTTGGTATTGGACTGGTTGTGGTTGGAACTGGTTATGGTTTTGAAAATTTTGTGGAGGGTAGGGGTTTGGTCCTTGTGGCTGGCTAGGTTGTTGGTTGGGTTATTGGTTATCTTTCGAATGGAATCTTGTATGGTCATTTTACCTTGGATTGAAAGTGTTTTGGTACTGTGGCTTCTGAAAGTTTAAAGAATTGACCTCCTCTGGTGGTCCTCCTAGAAGAACATCTTAAATAGAAGGGATGGTTGGACATTTTTCAGTCTTGTGGTCATGTTTGTCACAAATTGTGCAAACAGGTCAATAGTTTGAATTTCATGGACCTTCCTAAGATTGATCTCCTCGACCTTCCTAGTGAGTGCAGAAAGTTTCACCCTAAGGCTTTCCTCCTCCCTAAGTGTGTGAATTCCACCATATTTGGGTGGCTTCTCATTGTAAGGTGATGTTCCCCATGTTTGATTTTGTCCGGCCAATCCTTCTAGATACTCGTAAGCATCATTTGGGGCTTTGTTTTTGAAGGTCCCATTACACATCATGTCGATGAATTGTTTGTTTCCTAGGACCAACCCTTCATAGAAAATTTTAACTTATTCTGGGATTGAAAATCCATGGTGAGGTACCATGTTGAGTGTGTCTTTGAAACTTTTCCATGTTTCATAAAATGACTCCCCTTATTTTTCATAAACATTTTGGATGGTATTTTTAAGTGCAATTGTTTTGTGATGGGGGAATTATTTTTTGTAAAATTCTCTTTTCAATTGGTACCAGGATTGGATTGATGCAGGTCTAAGATTTTTTAACCAATTATTTTCTCGATAATTTAGTGAGAAAAAAAAGAGCCACATCTTTACTAACTTGAGTTGATGTGGTGGGAACATGGTTTCAAAAATTTCATTAAACTCTTTGACATGAAGGTATGACATTTCTGACTCCATCCCATGGAAGGTTGGAAGTTGATTTAGGACATGAGGTTTGAAAACATAGTGGGGTTCTCCTAGGTCATCATTCCTAATGCAATAGGTTTCATTGGTCCGGGAAGGTGTGAGGTAGTCATTCATGGTTTGATCGGCTGCTTTCTCAAAGTATGGGACTGCCTCATTTGGATTTCCATTTTGGTTCCCACCCGGGTTTATGATTTGGTTTCTTTAAAGACCTACCATTTAAATGAGCTCAATTTTTGACTCTAGAGTATTAGGAAGGTTAGGATATGATGGAAAGAGGTCCCTTGGTGTACTTGAATCCCCAACCCCGGGACTATCCACCCTAACTAGATGGTTTAATTGGTCACAGGTGTAGGCGGACATGCGTCAAAAGAAAAAAAACGAGAAAGGGAAAAGATGAGAGAATTTGGATGAGAATAGAAGAAATGGGGTAGAATAGAATGGGTTTTTAGATGAATTACTTGGGTCTCTATCAATGGCACCAAAATTTGTTCTCACCCAACCCATGTTTTTTAGGGTTAAGCAGTTGCTTGTAGTTTAGCTTGGGTTATCGAATCCTTAGAGACCTAAGAAGTAACCTATAGACACATACATTCTATGGATTGTTTTTTTCTATAAAGTGGCCAAATTGGGATGATATTAGATGGTTTTAATTTAATTCTAATATACTTAAGTGAATTCAATTTAAAATAATGAGTTGATCCTAGGTTATCACTTGGGGTGGATTGGATGCATTCCTTTTTCAACTATTTTAATTTCTTATATTTGAGATGGGTTCATTTAATAAGATAAAAAACATCATAACTTACTGGTTTAATACCTACACACTTTATACTAATCACCTATACACTTGAAGGATCAATGTTTTTAGCACTTCAAGGTAAAGTTTCATATTAGCATTTGAATTATGTGGCCATAAAATTCAACAAGGACAAATAAGTTTTAAAATAATCAAATAAAAATCTCAATTAAAAGAAGTGATTAGAAATAAATAGAGTGAGAAATAACATCCAATATATCCCCTTTATACTCCCTTGTATAAACCCATAAGTGGGTTATCCCTCCATTGATTCTATGGTTTCAATGGAAGCAGAAAGTAGACTCATGAGGGAGGAATTGGAGAAGTAAAAAAAAAACAATGAAATAACAATCACTCCACCGTTGTGTGATAATTTCACAAGGTTTGGTGTGAATAAATTCACACCTTGAACCAAAAGTATCAACATGATATGAAGAAGAACAAAATAAGAGTATAATAATATATTTTATTAAGAAAATAAGGTGAATTTAACAACTTACATGAGAAAGACAAACCCAAGGCAACAAAATCGTAGCATAACATTACAATTAAACAAAGATCAAAAGATGATTAAATACTTCAACACAACTTCCTTAAATATAAATTTTAGGAGACTTGGGTAGATACTAAAATAGTTAAAGTCATCCCACTTGAGTATGGTAGTATTAGGGTGGTGGAAATCTTGTGGAACTTAGACTTTTCCACCCTTAACCCGAAGTGGAAGGCAGCTTGCATCTACTGAATAGATGCATCTAAATGACCTTATAGATTGCCTAATTAGAGTGTTACATAGAATAATAAAATGGATATTCAGATTTCTCCTAACCTACTGTAAAATTTTATCCCAAATGGAATTTTTTTTGTGAGATATTATCAAAATGGTGGGATGTTTTTCTAGGCCGCAGAATCTGGACCTGGATTTCATCTCCAAATTGGGCTACCTGTAACTCCATTAAAAAGTCAGAATTATCTATTTTCACTATTGTATGAGATGTTATACATGATTTCCTCTATCTTAAGGTAAATTTTTGGAATCATTGGGATTGTATATTGGCCTTTAAAGTCTATTTATTGGGATGTTGTCCAGTTTACTTTGCCAAGAATGTTGTTGGTTCAAGGCCAACTTTGGTGGTCTTCTAATATGAATATTCTAGTTATCCAAAAATATGAATTGTTCCTTATAGCATGTGAGACCTAAAAATAAAATATGAAAATAAAATCAAGACCAATTTTTATTTTAGGATGTGTTTAAATATGTAACAAGAAATAGTGAACTTTAACAAAGAATTACAATCATAATATGAAATAATGTTCAAAGTTTAAAATGCACTAAAATGGTGCTTATGAATAATTAGTCTCATGAATATTATAAATATTAACAATTAATATTAGCCTATTTCAGTTTCTAATCACCATGGATCATTGAAAAGTACCTGGAGTATTGTATAAGCCTAATGGAATCCTCCTATATAAAAATGTGCCAAAGGGGAAAGTTAAGGTTTCCTTTTCCTAATCCTTGGGGGAAATATGGATATGAAATTATCCAGAATACCCATAGAGGAAATATTAATGGGACTTCCCCGCTAGCCTCTCAATCATCTGTTCAATGAACAACAATGGGAAATGGTCCTTCCTAGTGTGTTTTTATTCGGTGATAGTCTATACAGACACGCTAACTATTCTACACATGGGTTGGAACCAATTCATTGTTTTTTTCTTAATTACTATTAGATCAAGTTTTTTTTTGGAAATACGTACACTAGACTGAACCATTGGATGCTAGATATGGGGTAAATGATTTTAGCATCCAATAATTTTGTTATCTCCTTTTTAACAACATCTATGAGTTTTGGGTTCATTCAATTTTGTACCTTCCTCATTGGTTTATCCTCATTATTTAACAATATTTGATGCATAAAAATTGATGGGTTAATACCAAGAATGTTATAAAGTGTCCATCCCAATTCTTTTTTATACTCCCTCAAAATTTTAGGCAGTTTCAATTCATTCTCTAGAGGGAGTGAACTATCAATGATTCCAATAAGTTTGTTTCCATTCTCAAGATATGAATATTTCAAATTTTTAGGTAGTGGTTTATGTTCCAATTAAGGGGGATTTTGGATTGATGGGAGTGATTGTGGAAGTGATAGGACACTGATATCATCTAACTCCTCAATGGTAACATCCTCAAATGATGAATGAGATTTTACAAGCTTAGTAGTATCATCGATGGTCATGGATCCTCAGTGCTCAAGAAATCATCAATTAACAAACATGCATGACATTTTTATAGATATGTATAACATTATATACATGATTAATTACGTATAATGTCTATCAATGATGAAAACTCAGAAAGGGGGTCAGGGGAAATAAATTTTTGTTTAGGGGATAGGATAACAACAATAGAATTAACTGAAAGTGGGGAATATTCTTATGATGGGTTCCTCATGGAATCAAGGATGTTGAAATGAAAAATATTACCACCAAATTCCATAGATGATGTACCATCATGGACATTAATTATGGTTTTTTCAGTTTTCAATAAATTTCTCCCCAATATAATTGGGGCATGTCCATTCATCCTATAATCTTACATTTTATGCACATAAAAGTCGATAGGAAAAATTAAAATTTTCACCCTCATAAGAACATTCTCTAACACACCAACAGGGTGTACTATACTCAATTTTTCCAATTAAACAAAAATTTCAATGGGTTTTAATTCCTTAACCTGCATTGAAGATAAAATTGATCAAGGAATTGTATTTATAGTTTCACCCAAATAAATAATACCATTGGAAAATAAATACCCTCATATGGTGCATGGAATCAAGAATCTTCTTGGATATTTTCAATTTTTAGGATGTGATGGATTCATAAATACTGAGATGTTTCTCCCCAAGATCACCTTTTCATCACCATTAAGTCACCTTCGGTGTGTGAACATATCCTTCATAAATTTTGCGTATCGGGGAATTTTCTTCACAGTATCGATCAAGGGAATATTAACCTATAATTTTTTGAAATTTTCCAATATTTCTTTATCAAGTTCAGTTTATTTTTGTTTTCTGGGTTGGGTGTCCCTTTGGGGAAATGGAAGAGGAATGGTTTGGATAGGTGTCTCATCGACAGATGCACTCTTTCCTTTAGTGATATTTTTCTTAGGACAAGGATTTTTCTTATTTGGGTCATTTGAGATGGTTGGAATGGAAGTTTCTTCAGTAGGGGATGACACTCTTTGAGGTTTAATTTGGATTTTAAGTTGATTTCTACTCTAAAGGGTGATGTAACTAACATTTCTCTTATTCCTAGGGTTGACTAGTGGTTGATAGGGTATTTTACTCGACCCATGACTTCAAATTTTCCCCACCGAGTTGGAGAGTTGGACTAATTGGGTTTTTAGGTCTTATATGGATACTTGGGTGGTTTGTTGGAATTTGATATTGTTTTCATCCATTTATTTCATCATTTCCTCTAGGATAAGATCGGGTTTTGGAGGGTTTTTCTAGAATGGACTTTGTAGTGATGGATGAATACTATACCACGATTGGTTCCATGGTTGTTGAGATTGGTTTGAATACCCCCTTACCTATAGGGTTGGTTGTCTTTCCACCTAGGGTTATATGGAAAGTACTGTTCTTTTCTAAAGGGTTGGTTATAGGGGTATCCTGGGAAGATTTCCTCACAACTCTCAGAAGTTTCTCTTAGTTGAGGGAAATGGTCAGAATAGTGGGTGTCATTGGAATAGATACCACAATGGATGGGAGGAGGATATTGGGATTTCCCTTGGGAAAGAGCAAGTTTTTGGATAAGTTTAAGTACCTCTTTAAACTTCATGTCCACATTGTTCTCAAACTCAAAACTCTACACCTCATAGACACCTCAAATAGGTATATTGGACCTTGAACCAAATTTTTTAGTGTTCTACACAATATTCTCAATGAGGGTCCTTGTAGCGATTGGTTTTTTATCAAATAGTGCACCACCTACAACAACATCAATCATGTTTTGATCAATAGGAATTAAACCTTCATAAAAATACTATATTAAAAGTTGATCACTTATTTGTTGGTGTGGATAGCTTGAACATAACCTTTTAAATCTTTCCCAGTATTCGTGAAGTGTTTCCCATTGTGATTGTATTATTCCAAAAATTTCTTTCCTTGCTATTTTTGTTCGAGAGGCTGGGAAGTATTTTAAAAAAAACATTTACGTCCTCCTAATCTCTAATTGGGGAATTAATATAATATAACCAATATTTTCCGGTGCCTTCTAATGAAAAAGGGAATGACCTAAGATTTACTTGTTCTTCATATACATTATAAGGTTTTAATGTAGAACACATTTTATGAAATTATTTTAAATTATTATGTGGATCTTCTCCAGTTAGTCCATGGAATCTTGGTAATAAGTGAATTAAACCGGATTTTAGTTCAAAATTAGGTACTTCACCTTGTATTTGAATGTATGCGGGGTGGATATCTACATCAAGAGAGGTTATCTATTTTAATTTTTGTTTATTTTCATCCATATTATGAATGTTTATTTAATTTTTAATGTGGGTTATAGAATAATAATAAGAAGGTTTGAGAAGAGTTTCAATGTTTTGGGTGTCCTCCATTAAAGGGTTATCTATTGTGTCTTGGTGTCGCTAACGTAGGATCCTCTCTGGTTTGGGTTCGAAAGGTGGAAAATCTCCTAGAGTAGAACACATCATGAATAGAACCTAAAAATGAAATATTTTAGAAATCAAAAAAATAAATGAAGAAAATAAGTAAACAAATAATTACAAAATACACAATGTTTTTATAAAAAACACACTAAAAACTAACACGCTCTCTGGAAATGGAACCGAAATTTGATCATGTTGTCATGAAACATCAAATTTATTATGATTTAAATATTATTTTATAGTCTAGGGAAGACCCTAGGTCATCTCTCAAGGAGCGTTGGTGGTTTACAGTTTTATATTTAATAAAAAGGACTAAAAGTGGGGGGTGGTTTTGAAAACAGCTTTAAAAATAAAATGACTTAATTAAAGTGTTTAATAGTTGATAAAAAAGTGTATTTTTTAAAATATATTAGAATTATGTGATCATTTATAAGTTACTACACCACTTTAAAAGTTCCTTGTTCTTAATTGGTTATTAGGTTTTGGTGTAATCCTTTGGTTGAGGGTTAACCAAGATCTTGGGTACCCATAATCCTCTAAAATGATAAAAATTGTACTAAAACTTGACATAAAACTCATATAGTCAAGTTCCAAACCATTAGAATGATTTAAGGTTCTTCAGGGAATACTCAAATCTCAAATTTTAGGGAAATAAGAGTGTTATTATGTTGTCCAATCGGAACAACACAAGTCGCACACTTAAAATTACACACTGATCGGTTGTGAAATAAAAAGTTTTTCAATTAAATGAATAAAAACTAGATAAGATATATCTAAAAGAAAAATTAAAAACCAAAATATACACCAAACTAGTAGATAATTATTTTCCCTAACTCTCTCTTCAAGTGTGTAGCTCCCTCGCAATGATCACCCATCGTTTATCCCAACATCAAGAGGAGGAAGAATCTCATATGGTTATCTTTCTTCATTATTGATCCCCCTATGAGGATATGGGCCTCCATAACTTCTAGTATTAGGAGAGTAATCCTATAGAACTCCAAAATTTTATCACTTCACTCCTTGCTCAAACTTTCAAATGAGGTTCTCAAGGATCCCTTTTATAGACAAAATGGGAGGTGGTTTTGGGCACCCATATTTGAACAAACTACTTGTATCTTAGTTTTGGATTAGTAAACAACGATATATCGACTTGGAAAAAAGAGGATAGTTGTTTTAAGGACTCTTGACTATGTACATACCATATTTTTTCACCGTTGGACATATGGAATTATAAATATTGTCAAAATATCAAACCTAACTTTTGAATTCATGCAATTTCTATTTCCTGGACATATCAGTTCAAATGGACCACCAAATAGACAAATTGGGATTGTGTTTCTTGATATGATTTGTATAAAACTAAATTTTGGGTCTGAACAAAAAAAAATAGCCCATTTGAATTCATTTATTTCTCATAATGTGCAAAATAGTGGATAGTTGTCATTGGGATTCCATGTATTTTGGCCCATTTTCCTTCTACATCATCTCTGACCCTCCAAATAACCTCCTCCTATAATAAAATCACCAAAACAAGTAGAATTTACCTTTTTTAAAATTATAAAAATTAAATAATTGAATTAAATGGTAATTTCAATTTGTTATTAATTTTTTAATTTTTAATACAAATCCAATTTCAAATAGTGGTGTAAGGGTGAAATAAAGTAATGAATTGTGGTCTGATCACTCGTAAAGCTATAAAGTATGAACACATCCTAAGGAGGTTGTGTAGGGTGTGAGTATGAGATTAGTATTACAACACTAACATGTTCCTATCATACATCCATAATTTTTAACATTTTGTGAATATGTAAATAAATAGAATCATCTCACAAAAAAATGCATAGCCTACTCCTCCTATGCTCAATAGCCACAAGGGAGTGTTTACCTACTTCTAACAACATTGAAAAGAAACAATGAATCCATAGTCTACCTTATCTGGAGGAACCTCAGTCTCCTATCCATATAAATACCGCCTGACATGATATGCCAATAAATACCTTGAGTACCACAAAGAGACTAAAATTGGCATCCCATCAGCATTCCCAGTTATCAAATTAGAAGCCCCTCAGAATTCTACTTGAAAACCCATCATCAGATCAATAGCCTGATGTCCCATGGCACGTTGAAGTCTATCCTTCCAAAATCTCAGACCATCATCCCAAAAATACAAGGCATGCCTCATCCCCAAACCGATGGTCTCTCACACCATCAACCATGACTTTTTGTAGTGAGAACCTCCTCCATAACCGATGGTCATCACCACCCTATATGCTGCAAATTCTACAGAGGGATCCACCCACAACGAGTGGTCAACACTCCTTTATTGTGTTTACATGACTCCAATGGTTCCATTGGCCAACAATAATGATCAAAAATCACCAAAATTTCCTAATCCACACCATCCAATAGAACTTCATAACCTCATTCAAACCTCGTCACCCAAACATGGCATGGTTCATCACCATATGCCTCATCCTGGCAAACCTCATCCCCTCAATTCTCAATAATCCACATCACCCCAATTATCTCAAGCCATTCCCAACCCTTCCCTAGGGAACACACATAACCATTATAATAATTTAATTAAATTAAATAACCTACAAAACATGCCCAATAAATTTGGATCCCCATTTCACACATAACATTCTATACCTGGCTTGATCACACCATAATACCCATGAGACAACCCAACAGAATCTCATGATAATAAAATAATAATAAAAACATTTATAAAATGGTTATACCCATACCACCCCATTCATTATTGTTTATCACATCACATACCACCCATATAAAATTGGATATATCTAGGAACCACCTACCTTATACCCATAGATGTTTACTCTTCAAAGATCGGCTCGTAATTTGAGCTAAATCAGGAGAAACCAATGAATATAAAAAAAAACCTAAAAATAGGGTAAATGATCTCAAATAGAAATGACATCCAATATGGAAATATAAATAGATAATAGAATCAAGAGTAATAGTATACATACCACTAGCTATCCAATGCTGCTGATGGAACTCGAATCGGATCTCAAATGAATAAGGTAGGACAAAGCCTATATTGGGAGGAAATATAAAATAACCCCTGCTATGTATGCAAATGAAGAGTAAAAAGGGGAAGATGAAATTTTAAAATAGGGAGGGATAATTTGGTAATTTCAAACCTCTTTCAGAGCTTCACAGTTTGGCTGCATGGTTTAACTAACCATGTTCCAACTGTGTGGTGTTTTTTTTTTCAAAGAGGTCACCCCTTTTTAAGAGTTTCATGAT
Source organism: Viscum album (assembly GCA_963277665.1). Classification (NCBI taxonomy): domain Eukaryota; kingdom Viridiplantae; phylum Streptophyta; class Magnoliopsida; order Santalales; family Viscaceae; genus Viscum; species Viscum album. The sequence goes on along the minus strand of OY728129.1, from coordinate 402,559,620 downwards.
TTGGTTGCAGGGTCTGACAAACTGTGCGCCTAACATTGTGGGTTCACTACCAAAGTGGAACTAACCATGTGGGATAGCCACATCGTTTTGACAAACCGTACGCAACCTGTGCAGTTTGGATCAGAAATAATATGCACTATTTTTCATAGTTTTCTAGGCACACCACACGGTTAAAAATAACAATGTATGAGTACAAATGGGTCGTATAGTTTGGGATGCATGGTTAGCACTAACTGTGTTCTAGTTGTGCACCCAGTTATGTGTCTCCTGAATTCTAGTTTTCAAAGCGTGATTCTCCTGAAATCAAACCAAACCTCTGAGACACTCACTGGGGATTAACCCATATCCAAAACCAACATAAAAACATGTCCCAACACTCAAAATAAAACTCCAAAACCCAATTTAAAAGTTGTCCTATCAACTAAACTTTAATGTTCAAATTTTCTTGGACTTTTTTAACCCTATCAAACAAAACTGGGACACTATAATTTACCCACATTAAAATATCTAATGATCGAGCTATTTGGTCTCATGCTGGGATGGTATTGAAAAAATCCATCTCATAAACATCACCCTGGTCTACCTAGATTACTTAGTCTCGATTAATTCCTTTCATGGTTCTCCCCACCTTAGGAATTACCTACCCGATCACTTTCCGACCCAATACCAACATTCTGATGGTCCTACACTAACCATCCCCAGACACACATGTCCCAACATCAAATACCTTCTCATTGGATGATCTATTCATACCCATGTCAAACCTGACACCCATCATGGTCCTGTATCAGAACTGATGCCCAAGGTTTCAATATCAAACTTGATTCACAAAAGAGATCCCACATAATATACACATATATAATTCCCAAAAAATATCCCGATGTCTTCACATCTCATAAAAACCATGAATCTCACTTGATTCCAACATATTAACCAGTATTTAGTTAATTTAGCTATCACATGTGCACCTCACACACTAAGGTAACTCATTCTAAAACAAAAGAAACATGCCTGTAATCATGGCATACCTCTAATCATCATCAGCTCCCCAAACTTCTCGGAACTTTTCATATAAACTACATACACCTAGGTTGAAGCTCGACTTCCTGGTGTATGTCCTCTCTATAGAGTCACACTTGCTACCGATCACTTCCCCCATTGTTGGGTATATCTATCCCTACCATGACTTGTGCATAAAACACAATATCATATACCAGCTCCTGGTGTCACTCTCGGTCCTACCTCAAATCCCTGAGTTTGACTTGGTCCATGACTCACAGCTACCCAAGAAGTCCTCTGGTAGAAGCTCTCTAGATGTCCCATCTATCCAAATACCTAACACTCCTTTGGAGGATACTCACACTGGGTCCAAACATGACCTGATTTCCCACACTGGAAGCACACTTTCGATGATTGACTCCTCGATGACATACCTAAATCTCTAGCTTGACTTCCTTACTAAGACTTCTCTCGGCCTTGTTTCTAGTTACCTAAATAACCACTACCTGTCTCACCTAACATCAGTTCCTGGCTCAAATAATCCATGTATATAAATTTCTCCTCATCTATCAATGCCTGATTTTCTGCCTCCGAGAATGACGCCAACATGAATATATTTACCTGCACCCTAATGCAATGCCTTAATCTATCCTTGAACCACCTCACCCTGGCTATATCATCCCCTGCCATAAAGGGTACAAAATGGGATAGGTCAGTGAACTTCCTAGCATAATCCACAACTAACATGTCTCTCTATTATAAGTTCATGAACTCACGATCCAGATCCTCCCTCACCACCTTAGGAAAGAAATGATTGAATAATATAGTATTGAAGTAACTTCATGATATCCCCTTATTCCTTCTTGCATGTACTTGTACATCCCACCAGTGATTTTACATTCTCTTGAGAATATATGTAATCAACTTCACCCTCCCCCCTAGGCATGTCTTGATCTGATCAAAAATAGTATGCACATACTTGATCTAGTTATCGGCTGCCTATGGTCCACCCTCACCCTGAAACAAATGTGGGTGCTACAATTTTAACTCACATGTTAGAAAATCCATAGATGGATCATCTCCCTAATGTCCACAATCAATACTTTGTATGATGTGTACCAAGCTTTACTTGAGCTACTCATCTAGCCATGGACCAAACTATGCTACCTACTGTAGCAACCCTTCCTACATCAGAGCCTCTGTCTGTGGATCATGGTCATCCCAACCCTTAGGGGCCTCATCCTATGCACACCCTAGAGGAACCATATATCCACCCTCATGATTCTCCACTGAATCTCATCTACGTGGTATCACATTGAGAACCAAAATCCATGATCAATAATAACAATAACAGTCTAGATATCACAAATAGCGAAAGTTGTAATAGGAAACGCATCTCACCACCCATACACTTCCCTACTACACCCATATCACATATATTCAACCCTCATGGACTATTTCCAACCCATATCAGAGTTAGGAATCACATATCAAGAATATAAAAGTCACCAACCTATAATGGATGAGTAGAATTCCCCTAAGAATCTATGTAGGAAAATTATGCTTTGCTTGTTGTTGGAACTTTAAATAGCTAACCCCTTTTCTTTATTCTTGCCTACCCATATCAGAGTTAGGATACACATACCACACACATAGGATCACATACCAATCTCATAGGTAACCTCATACCTGGGTTGACTGAGTAGAATGTCACCAAGAGACTATGCAGGAAAACACCACTTAGCCTATTATTGACACTTTAAATAAACCAACCCCTTTTCACATATTCAGGTTCCAGGTAGTAGTCAAAAGCACATACATATTTCATGTGATCCTAAGTTCCTATTATGATTCATGAATGATCTTTTCTTTCTATATCTTGGAAATGGACAATCTATCACAACCAATAACATCACATACAAGTGCACCACTTGAGGTGGAAATCTATTAATGGTAAAAGAAAAAAACATAACATTAATTTCCCACCCTTGGGAACTTGGTTTATCCTCTCATGCATGGGGTTACAGGAACCTAACAAAAAGCTATTTACCAAGTTCTAACTAGATCCTATTTTTTGGTCTACCATATCCCAAATAAAAAACCATTTAAAAACCTTCCTTTAGTACCACATGGAAACCAGCCAAACATTGTTTCCACTTTTAACCAACCAATATCACTATGAAACCATTTTGTAACATCCCGACCCAGGAGTAACTGAACTAATGCTTCGGGACTATGTGACACATGGCCTTAGGCACACCTCCCCATATGCCAAAGGTTGATGACTATCAACGAGGTTCTATTAGGTGATATTGGGGAGACTATACCCTCTGGTGATATTAATAAAAATGGAATATTAGAATCAATAAACCAAATCAGCAGAAGAAAAATATAAATATAGTATAATAAATAAAATGAAACGAATAATAATAAACAGTGGTAATGAAATTCCCAATACAAACAACTATAAAATCTAGACAATATATATAATTCCATGAAAATCATACAAAATCATTCAAGATCATCCATAGTTAATCATATGAGTATGTATGAAAAATTCCCAAAAAGAAAATACAGCTACACAAAAAGGAACCCCCTAGTCCAACAACCATTCATCTTGTGCACCTTGGTACACCCCAAAACTCACTAAGGTCCAAACCATGTGTAACATCCCGACCCGGATACCACTATCCATTACTTTGAGTCGGTGGGTCATATGGCCTCAATCACATCTCCTCGAATTCCAAAGGCTTCCGATTATCATAGAGGGTCTAGGGTTTATCTTTGGGGAGACTATGCCCTCATATTAGGGTGAAACACAGTGGAATAATAATAACATTCAATAGTAGAAGCAACAAATCATCCAAACTGAAGGTAAACATCCAAGATACTAATAAACAACAATACTAGAAGTAATCTTATATAAAAATGATATGTCATGCCATGTATCAATAATGCAGCCAAAATAGGTATACAAGCAGTAGTACAATACATGTATCAAAATATGAAAAAGAACAAAATAATTATCCCAAATAGCATCATGAGACTCAACTCGGTCCAATGATACCCTTCTCTTAAGCATAGCACAAAGTCAAGCATCAAAGTGTGGGCACTTTCCCCGGTCCCTACCTATATTCATATAGTCTTTCTGGGTACATAATGGTGTCCTGAGATAGGGCGTGACATGAAATCTCAATAGGCCACCACCAACAGTGTTTATAACAATCCAGATTGTGCAATACAATCTAAGTAGTGTGTGAAGTATATCACAGGTATAATAGTGCCCATGGAATATGTAAAACAAGTAAAGTGAAACAACCTATCCAAACAAGGCTCCCTACAAAAATAATGGTCAAGATCCTATAATAAGGCAGTTATAAAGCATACTAAAATGAACACTGTGACCATTCCATATACACTAAATATCATATCACCCATGGCCGTGTCATATAACATGTATATCATGTCATCCACAGCCACATCGTATAATCAGGCATGTCACATTTACCACAGTTGAGCCGTATAATCAAAAATTTCATATTAACCATGACCATGTCATATAACTATAAGTGTCAAACCCCACAAGGTCGGATCCAAGTTATAGAATACCAAGGCAGCCTCATCGAGTCCTAGAAGTATCTTGATGGAAACTTGGTTATACTTGGTTTTGGGGTCCAAGGAGCATATCAACCGACCATGTCCACTGTGAGCCTAAGGATTTCCACCACAGGTATATATACAAAACTATGAGATTCATATGTATCAAAAATAGTAGATACTAGCAAAGAGGATACTAAGATCATACCTCTCACTATAGAAGGCTTGACATTGTGCTCCTCAGGTGTAGTCTATATAGAATATATATATAGAATGAACCATGAACCAATGACACAAACTCACTACCTAGAGCAAGCCCACTCTTCTATCTTGGTACAAATGGCGCCTAAATGCCTTTTCCATGACCATCACCTCAGCCTGACTGATAGGTACTGCTCTAGCTCCTAGACTAATGATGTGTTGTGAGTCCCGCTCTTGAACCTAGTTTTGGATATGATATTCTTCCACTAACTACTGGAGGGAAGGTTCTGAAAAAACATTGTATGTGGACCATACGGTTGCAAGATTTTCACTTGAATGGGTCCCAATCACATTGATTCCTCACGTGTCCTCATCTACCACACTGATGAAAAAAAATTGTTATGTCCTCAACCCGAGGGCCACTAAACTGATGCCCTAAACCAAGTCATCACATGAACTCAAGCACACCTCCCTATTCACCAGAGGTTTCCGACTAGCAATGAGGGTATAATAAGTCATGTGGGTATACTATACCCTCTTTACCAGAGTGATCCATAGCGGATAAAAAATTAAATAGAGGAAAAATTATTAAATAACCAATGAACATGTATAATCAAACATCTCTAAAAATTGGGGACAAACCAAAAAATAATAATAAATATGTCATGTCATTCTAACAATGAAAAAAGTTTAGGAAAATACAAAATAAAGTCAAATAGATAAATTCCTAAAACAGTCCTGACTCCAAGTATGGAACCTCATCCATACACATCCCAATCCCGACTCAAATCAATAGAATAGGGCCTTTTACCTTGTCCTGACTTACAAGTATGAAATTTGGTCGAGTACCCAACAACACCCAAATAAGGTGTGAGTAAAACTTAGTATGCCACCACCAATGGTGTCTACAAAAAATCCATTTTAAGCAGATAGTGCATGAAAATACTAAATAAATAATAAGTATACAAAAGACAACATGGGTGCCAATAATTACCAATCTATAACATAACTATTTTTATCATTATTACCATTTTCATAATTTATACCCTCTTCATTAATTAATACATTTCCATCATGTGTTATATGGGTTAGACATATACATCATTTACACAATATTTTGAACCAAACAATTACTACACATAATGGAATAATTCAAGTCCCTATCTCACTAGGGAAAAACACATCATAAAAAAATACATCACACTCACCTTGAAGCCTCAGTCCAGGTGGTCTCATCGAATGCAACCATTAGGGTAATAGAGACTTCATCCCCTTCCCTAATCCATGCATTATGGGGTGGAGTTTAGAGCTTCATTCTAACTCAACCTGTGGGTGTAGAACCTCAATTAAATACCCCATGGCACCAAGCCTTGTGCACATTATTATATATCCATTCACCACCCATACGATACCACAAACCATATATAAACAATACACATAACAATCAAAATCCATAAAAATCAACATGGAAATTAATATAATTCCATAACCCATTAACACACATTTACCATTTATATTGCATAACCCATTTAGCCTAATTCTCATTCTCATGACCCAACCCATTAGGAATATTCAATAATTCCCTTATTTAACCCATTAAATATATTCATCAATTACCTTATGAAAACCCATTTAACATATTACTCAATTGACAAGCCATTACCAATTTAACATGTTCATCATTTCATATGCACTCAACCTCTTAGTCATTTTGACATTTTTCATAATCCATTTGACACATCCTCACTTTAACCCAATTAACCCATTTTCATTCCATGCCAAATAACCCCTTATGTAATTATAAAAAACTAGGAACAACTATCAATATTCCATTTTCAACTCAACTAAACATACTGACCTGTTCAACATGGGCTCTACATTATCACACGTCAACTTTACACTTCAATTTACCAATTTCTAGGTGTGAGAATGTCGACGCATCCCATGGGTGGACCTAAATAATTTTAATTATACTCCATGAATCCCACAGAAATCATGAGGGGTTTCAATCATCATTTAGACACCCATTTTCACAGATCTTGCTAAAAGCACCAAATGCACAACAAGATGGAACCAATAACACAATGCACATACACAGATCCACATCAAAACTATGGGATATAACTTTTAGAACACCTAACTTGAATATGAAAATTAACACACTCTTAATCATAGCCTTATATCTAGATTCAAACACCCTTAATGGGGCACATGATTTGTCCACATGGTTTTCCAAATTATGCAAAAACCGTGTGCCATACACTATCCAAGAGGGGTTGATTTTTCATGGTTACTTAGGGAGATCTACATGGTTTGAAAAACTATGCACCATCCATGAAGAATGCCTCTATCTAAGCCCACATGGTTTGGATATACCCCTTTCACTATTTACCTAACCGTGCACCCCTCCTTCTGAATAGCATGGTTTTGGTGCACGGTTTACACTAACATTTTTCCAACCATACAACATGAAATGGATGGCCATTTTCTAATTCTTTCATGTTCTGAACCCCTGGAACACTCTGAGACTCCTCATACACCCAATAAACATTACATTAACCAAATTTAAGGGATTTAAACCAAAATTTTAACAAGTAAATTACTCCATGAAGTTCGGGATCTTACAGCTTCTACACCTTATAATGGCTCATCCTCAAGATTTACTTCCAACCATTACTTAGCTTCTGAAGAAAAGAGGTTGGGCCACTAGGTCCGTATATCCATCTCTTTCTCCCAAGTCTCTTCCTGAGAATTACTTAAAATTTGAACCAAAGGCATAGTCTTTCTCCAAAATACTTTCTCACTACGATCCAAAAAGTGAAACAAATTTTCCTCAAAGAATGCATCAAATCTAAGCACACATCAGCAACCAAAACTTCAAAGGGAAGCCTAGGAAACACTACCTAAATTATAACATATTGAAACTTCACAAAAATCATCATACCATCATGGAAGATCCAATCAACACCCCTTCGATTTGATACTCTTCGTAACTAATGGCCCAAATTACATGGCATCCTTTTTCCTATTTTCAAAACTCTAACAGTGACCCAAACTCGACACCAATTGAAGAAAACACCCTTTCTTTCCAACCACATTTCCCTACTTACATTGATCCACAACTCAAGTATCAACGTTCCCATTCCATAATCAAACATCCAAGACACAACCAAAACACTCAAGGAATCCTACCAGTCAAACTCGATTCAATACTTATTATCAAGTTCAAATTACCAAAATGGTGCTTACTCAGGTCCCTTCAAACAGAAACACTGATCACATCATCAACCAACCACCTTCACATTATGGTTATCCACAACATAAAATTTAGCTTACCCCCCCCCCCACACACCTTCTAGTGTATGGAACCTACACTATCAAAAAAGACCACCAGAACATCAACTCAACTTCCAAAACATACCTAACACGTTCCCAACTCATTGTGCCTGAACATTCATAAGGACTTCACCCATATTGGAATCCAACCTTGCCATCAAAACCACCTGGGAGGGAATCCCTACACCATCCATTCATGTACTAAGAACTTTACCTCACTCAATTTCACCTTCATTTTCAAAAAGTGTTTTCCACTACATACATCAAACCGAAGGTGAGTCACAACTTAGAACATCCATTCCTCTTTCCATATCATGTCATACCTTCCTCGATTATCTTTTCCCATACATTCATCTTCTATTGTTGCCATGCCATTCCATTTTACCCACCCAAGGCACTTACATACTTTAGACCTATCACTATTGTCCAACGCACGTGACAGGGTCATTACTTGACTTTGGGTAGAACCCCACCGTCACGAGATCCATTACCCCCAAACCATAATCATTCTATACTACACCCATCAACATTCGCAACACAAACACTTCCACTGTCCATACATTGAATAAAGATGATTAAGTTTTTACACACAACTATTACAAAATTTGAAACATACCCTTCACTCCAAAACATCCATTGAAGGTGGTTTACAACTCACCACATTCGTCCCTTGATCCTAGCCTAGTTGATCAGTCCCCAGATGTCTCATATTGGAAATGCTTAACTTCACTATTTCCATGATACTACATCACATATCCAATGTGCCTTCACGCTTCAATACATTCTAACATCACCTAAGGAAACCTACCCAAGTCCATGCCTAATTTTTTTATGGATTTCTAGAACCCAACCTCCCTAGCCCCAAATTGTTGTCATGTCCCGCCATGCCCTTTGACAACCTTTATCCAGGAATCTCAAATTTCATTTGGAACCACCCTGAGCCCAAGTACAATGCATGGCGTAATCAACCATGAAAATAAATTCCCACATAGCCTCTCTAAGAGACCCAATGTGCACCTCATAGTTTCTCATTGGTAACCTGTTTCCACTACATTAAATATACACTCTACTCCACACCTCCAGGTCTTACTTATCACTCCCCACCTTAGGAGTTTCATTACCATCACTTTCCTAAAGGAATTCCAACCAATATGGTTCACTCTTAGATCATAAGATGAACCCCAAATCTTATATGCAGTCATATATATTTTCCCATAAATACAAAACAAACACCACCATGTACTCGTACCCAACTTCCAAGAATAGCACTTACGAAATTCATTGACACCCGATCCATCCTGAGGACCTCACCCATAAACTTTCGATGGTGTACATCCCACCATCCATCTCCACATATACCACCCCATGAGTGTAAACTTCATGACTTCCCATCTCTAACCAAAACACATTCAAGTCACTTGGCATAAAGCCTAAGCTTTCTCGGCATACCCGGAATGATGTCATGATGTTGGGCATGATCATCACTAGCTAAAAGTACACCAAGAAGTTTTCAAAGAATACCACCACAAATTATCCATAACTGATGTAACCTCCCACTATGGGACACCAAGACATTCTAGTAAGTTTAGGTTTCACTACCCGCACACATCTCATCAGCACTTAACCACCACCGCTCAAGTGTGAATTCTAACCAATACTCGCCACCACTCCATGACCATCCACTAAGTAGCCATGAACCAATGTTTCATTTGGAACTAATACCACCACACCACTCAATTTATTCCAGCACGACCCTGGCATTTAACAATAAAAACACACCATTCCACCACACCAATAAAAAACCAACACTCTCTATCATAGCCATGATTACCGCTTTGGTTTCATATAGAATGACATATGCTTGTATCGAGTCACTTGTTCACCCATTCTGATCAGAATCGTGCCTTACCAGCATGTACCCACATATAGACCTCATCTTAGCCCTCATGGTCTCTCATTTTCCTACAAATACACACTTAATATGACTTTAGTTCTCACAATCCAACTAACACCAGATCCTAGAACAATGCCTGCTTACTCACCTGACCATGCCGCTTGGTCTGTTGGCCCTATCAGCCTCAAGGCATCCTAAACATATCACCCAAAAATCAAACCATTCTTACAAACAAGCTCAACCACATGACCACCCTCACCCCGGGTGTCAACTTCATGACATAATCATCTACATACACTTCAGTCGCCCTTGTCTCTTTTGCCTAAAATCAACACGGAGGCCTCCATTAATTTTCATCTAAACAGATGATCTAGACACCCAAATGATCTATCCCTTCAAAATCAACCTTAAAACCTATACCATCACTCATGTGATTCCCTGATAATGAAACCAAGGCATAACCATGCATTTTTACCAAAAACTTGATGAGACCCGTCATGATTTGATTCCACCTCTGGAGAAATAACCTATGCTTTACATCTGAATAAACCTTCAACACTAGGCCAACCTCCCTTGAGGCTACCCTCAATTTTCCTAAATTATCAATGAATAACCATAGATAAAATCTCGTCACTAAAACCATCAACCTTCTAATTTAGACCTCTAGGACAAACCCACACTAGGAAACACTTTTTGTGTTGCACTTCCAAACATCCGCCTATGTGATACACACCCAAAAGAACTAGAAACCTTGCCTGACTTCTCTCATAGGTTACCTCTAAGGTCGAACAGTACCAACTCCCTAAATAAGAGTCTTGACAATAAAAATCCACTGGAAATATCTCTAAGACATACACATCAATCCAAAAACAAATTATTGCTCACAGGTGTCACTTTTAGCCTTGTTCTGATACACGCTGCACCTGGCGCACCAAGCAGCCATTTACTCTAGGTTTCACACTAGTGTACTCACACACATACATCGGTACCACAAGACAAAACTCCACTCTGGGGTCCAAAACATGACCTGAAAGGTCTAAACCCACATGGGTTACCACGCCCACAAAAAAACACCCATCATTAATGAATCCAAAAACAAGACACTCGTTATTAAGTCCAACATAAAACCCACACACTTACGACCCACAAGAGTTACCACTTTCACATTATTAGGAAACATATCAAAACCTCAAGGTCACATCCCTATTGAAATCATAACAAGGAACACCCCTTCATCCACACATCGAGACTCATCAAGGTCTCCCAGCATATAATCATGGTCTTATCCTAGGGCACTCCCACTACCCAAACAACCCATACAAAAATCTAGATAAGCAACACTATGAATATTCAATATTGTTCTTCACCAAAAGTTCCATCATTACATGTTACCTTATAATATACTTCACCATTTGAAAACCCAAAGGTTTTCAATTTAAAACATTCTATTTACCCAAAATTTCAAAAATCCTTACTTTTCCTGATTCATATTTCAAAATGTTTTCATCAACAAAATTTTCAAGGAAAGTCCAATCGTCGTAGAACACAACGGGAAATACACTACCTTCCATAATCAATCAACTCCACATACACTATCCCAATAGATTTTCTTGCATTTCTAATACTACCCTCAACCATTACTACTGAAGGTTATGGTAAACATTGGGTAATCCAACCAATGTGGATACAAGTATTTCATTAGACACCCTCATTTTAACCCATTTCCACTTTAACAATGCAATTTTTTTCCCTTTTTGTCATCCTTACCATTTTGAAACGTGTTACAACCAATATTTTAACTCATTAAAAACCTTATTAAGCACAATTATTTCACCATTTTACCATCACAACATAAATATTTCTCTTTTAGTCGCCATTCCGTCTTTATAATTTATCAAAACCAAAAAAAAATTAACTTGTTTATTGCATTTCTTTAAGCACGCTATTCTTTAACCATTCATTTACATTCTTTCCATTTACCCATTTGCATCATATTTATTAGACAACAACTTATTCAAGTTTTAAATAAGGTAAAATGAATCATACCCTTCAAGTCCCACACACTCATCTCGTGTGTGCCTATCATGATGCATGCCACCCATATACCTAGGTGCCTATAACAATGCATGAATACACAATCTCATGCCATTTAAACTATGAGAAAAGTATCATAAAATGGTCACTTGACAAAATAAGTGCATCACCCAATGGTGAAATATCATTCAACTATGACAACACATATCAAGAAAAACAATTCACACCCTGGGTACTTAGGTTTTCCCCCACACATGGGTTAGCTACTCCCAAGAACGAGCAAATTTTCATGGCCAAACACATCCTAATCTCCCATATACCATCCCAAATAATAAGACTACAGAAAAGAACTACTTTGATTCCACTTTTTAATATCCCATTCTTGAGGTCCACTAAACCAGTACCCCGAGCTGAGTTTCCATATGACCTCAATCACGCCTCCCTATATTCCAGAGGTTACCAACCAGCAGTGATGGTCTAATAAGTCAAATAGGGAGACTATACACTCTTTACCATAGTTATCCACAATAGATAAAAAATTAAATAGTAAAAACATTATGCAATAACTAGTGAACATGCATAATCAAACATCTCCCAAATTTGGGTACAAATCACAAACCAACAATAAATATTCCATGTCATGAAAAAAATGAAAAAGTTAAGGAAAAACCAAAATAAATACAAATAGATAAATTCCCAAAATGGTCCTAAATCCAAGTCTGAAACCTAATACATGCACATCCCAAGACCGACTCAACTCCCTAGCATAGGGCCTTTTCCCTTGTCCTGGCCTGCAAGCATGAAATCTACTCAGCTATCCAACGATGTACAAGTAAGGTGTGACTACAACTCAATAGGCCACCACCAATGATGTCTAAAAAATATCAAGTCTAAGTAGATAGTTCATGAAAATACTAAATAAATAACAAGTAAAAAAAAGAAAACACTGGTTCCAATAGTTAATAATCTCCACCTTAACCATTTCTATCATTATTACCATTTTCATTCATTATACCCTCTTCATTACTTAATCCATTTCCATCATGTGTTCCATGGGTTAGGCATATATATCATTTACACAATAGTTTGAACCAAAAAATGACTATGAATAAGGGAATAAGTCAAGTACTTATCTCACTAGGGACAAACACATCATAACAAATACATCACACTCACCTTGAAGCCTCAATCTAGGTGGTCTCATCAAATTCAACCATTAGGGGAATATAGCCTTCATCCCCTTCCCTAATCTGTGCATTTTTGGGTGGATCTTAGAGCCTCATTCTTATTCGACCTGTGGGCGCAGAACCTCAAGTCAATACCCCATACTACTAATCCATGTGCACATGCTTATATATCCATTCACCACACATACCATACCACAAACCATATACAAACAATACACATAAAAATCAAAATCCATAACAATCAAAATAGAAATTGATATTATGTCATAACCCACTAACACGTTTACCACTTACATTACATAGCTCATTTATCCCAATTCCCATTCTCATGCCCCAACCCATTAGGAATATTCAATAATTACCTTATTTAACCCATTTAACATATTCAAAAATTCTCTTATGAAAACCCATTAACATATTCCTAAATTCAAAATCCATTACCAATTTAACATGTTCATCATTTCATATGCACTGAGCCTCTTAGGCATTTTGATATTTTTCATAATCCATTTGACACATCCTCACTTAAACCCAATTAACCCATTTTCATTCCATACCAAAAAAACCATTATTCCATTATAAAAAACTAGGCACAAATATCAATATTCTATTTTTAACTCAACTAAACATATTAACATGTTCAACAAGGGATCTATGTTATCACATGTTAACTCTACACTTCACTTTACCAATTTCTAGATGTGGGAATGTCAGTGCACCCCATGGGTGTCCCTAAATTGTTTTAATTATCCTCCATGCATCTCATAGGGATCATGATGGGTTCCATTCATCATTTAGACACCCATTTTTCAAAATCTCGCTAAAACAACCAAATGTAGAACAAGATAAAACTAAGAACACAACGGACATGCACAAATCCACATAAAAACTATGGGATATAACTTGTATACCACCTACATCGATTCTGATGATAAACACAGTATTAATAATATCCTTAGATTTGGATTCAAACACATTTTAAAGCCTAAACATAGATTACACAAGAAAAGGAGGGTTTAGGGCTTTAGAAGAAGATGGACGAAGCTACGAGCCCTAATTCAGAAAAGATAAGAAATAGGAGGATTAAACTTCCCAGAGCTTTGATCCACAAACAATAGCACTCCAAAAGTCCTAGAATTGAAAATGATCCACCCTTGGGAAGCTTGGGTCAAAACGGTTCATCACTAGTGCTGGAGGAGAAAGAAATGTGGAGAAAATCGGGTGGGATACTTAAAATCCTGAAGAGGGAAAAATTAAATTTTCACTTTTTAATGGGGTGCACATTTTTCCAAACCATGTGAAAACTATGATCCATCCACTATCCAAGAGGGGTTGAAGTTTCACGGTTACCTGGGGAGATCCACACGGTTTGAAAAAACTGTTTTCCAACCGTGCGGAATGCTTCTATCCAAGACCACATGGTTTATCTCTACCCCTTTTATGGTTTACCGAATTGTTCACCCCTCCTCCTGTATAGCATGGTTTGGGCACATGGTTTATGCTAATAGTGTTCCAACCATGCAACATGCACCAGGTGACCATTTTCTCCTTCTTTCATGTCCCGAATACCCAAAACACCCTCGAGCCTCCTCATACACCTGGTAAACATTCCATTAACAATATTTAATAGATTTAAACCAAAATTTAAACAATTAAATTCCTCTATGAAGTTTGGGATCTTACAACTGCACTACTAGTACTAACAGTCTCATAGGTACTTAACTCATAGGAAGCCTCAAAATGTTGCTTCCTTCCACTGAAAGCTAAACCATTGGGATGAGAGACTACACTACTCTTATCTGCACCCTCAGCTTCCCTCAGGTTCTTCTATGTAATCAGTGCTTGGTTCATTATATCAGAAATAGTCACCAACTTGAACATGTTTACCTGAGATCAAATGGTATGTGTGAGACCTTCCTTGAAGCGCATGACCCTCGTTTCCTCATCAGCAATATATACCGGTGAAAAATGCTATAGCTCGGTAAAGAATGTTGAATATTCCACAACATTCATCACGCCCTACTTCATATGCATTAACTCACTGGCCCTCTCTGCTCTCAAAGTCTTGGGAAAAAAGAAATCGTAAAACCGGGTTTATAAATCACCTCAAACCATATCTTTCATCCTATTATCCTAGTTCAAAACATCCCACCAGCACTTTGCTACTCTCTGAAGTATGTAAGTTTTGAGCTTTATTCTCATCTCAGGAAGTGTCTCCAGATGCTTAAAGATCGATAATTTAGTCTCAAACCAAATCTCAGCAACCTGTGGACAACTATCCCTCGAAAACATGGGAGGATATTACTGTTGGAACACACACATCATCTCTTCCATAGATGAGTCAGGTTGTGGTTCTCCCTTAAAATTCTTTATAATACTTGTAAAAATATCATGGAACTATGCCTTGGCACCTATTTCTGGAGCAACTACTAGTGCCTCAGCTAGTATTATAAGAGGATCCACCAGTAGCCCATGGCCCACTACCTATAAATAATGGTCATCGCCACCCTCCTGATGTATGAATGAAGGTCTTCTTGGGGGCATGTCTCTACAATTCCAAACACACACCTTTGAAAATATCAATAACAAAAAAAATCATAGTTCAAAACATAGGACATGTCAAAACCTTCATATAAATATGTTATACCCCTCTGTCTGCTCCTAAATCTAGGACTGGGTAAAAAAGAATAGTCGTAAATAGTCCTAGAGATACTACCTATTTCACACTCTGAAGTAGGGGATAAGTCTTTTTCTTTGTTTCAACAATATAAAATTTTATTTGATTTCGTAATCATTTCACATTTCTATTTAAATGGTTGAACCAAATGGTTCACCCATTACAATCCATAAGGTCCCATACTCCTCATGAACCAAAATATTTCATCCACTTAATCTACATCATAACATGTTCCAGTCTATGCGACCAATGGTCCATGACTCAACGTTCCATAGTTGACTGCTTGGGGTGTCTGATGTATCCTAATTAGAAAAAAAAACTATTTAGTTTACAATAGGAACTCTAAGTACCAACAATGTTTTCCAATTCACTACACAATCATCTATCAAATCACAGATATATCTCACAAGGCACATATCACACCATCAGGCAATCAAGCAATGCACCCTATATGGCATGGCATGTGAATCCGGTAAAGGTGACAAAAAATGATGCATGAAATGCATACCCTCATCTCATCAGGTAATAGTAAATAGAAATCTCAACCATATCAATAATAACATCACAATACAAGTGCATAACCTGACGGTGGAATCAAATCAACAGTAATAGGAAAAATCCAGAAAACCATAATTTTCATTTTAGGCAATTTGGATTTTTCTTTTATGTGGGTTAGCTACTCATAGGCACAACTTATTACCAAATACCAATTTCTTCCTATCTCTATCTATTTTCTCAAAATACTAAGACAGCTGAAAAATAAAAACCCTATGATACCACTTTATAAAATCCTAACCTGGATGCCACTATCTAATGATTTGAGTCGGTGGGTCACATGGCCTCAACTGCATCTCCTCGAATGATAGAGGCTACCAGATATAAGCAAGGGCCTATGGTCTGTCTGTGGGGATATTATTTCCTCATGTCAGAGTGTAACATAATGGAATAATAATAATAGTCAATATAAGAAATAATAAAACATCCAAACTGAAGGTAAACATCCAAGACAGGAATATACAACAATACTAGAAGTATCTCATATACAGATGATATGTCATGCCATGTGTTTACAAAGTGACCCAAAATGGTATGCATGCATCAGTACAATACATTTATCAAAATACCAAAAAAACTAAACTAACTATCTAAGCTAGAATCATGATCCTTGGCTTGGTCCCATGCTCCCCTATTCCTAAGAATAGCACAAATTAAAGCATCGAAATATGGGCGCTTGCCCTGGTCCCTACCTGTATCCATATAGTATGTCTGAGTACCCAAAATGGCTCAAGACAGGTTGTGAGATAAAATCCCAGTAGATCACCACCAATGGTGTCTATAACAATCCAGGCTATGCAATACAATCTAAGTAGTGTGCAATGTATATCATAGCTATAAAAAAATGAAACAAGTTCCCATGACATATATAAAGCAAGTAAAGTGAAATTGACTAGCCAAACAAGGATCTCTACAAAAAAATGGACAAGCTCCTATAACATGGCAGCTATAAAGAAAACTGAAATGAACACCATGAACATTCCATATACACAGAATATCATATCACCAATGGCCACGTCGTATAACCTATATATCATTTAACCCATGACCATGCCATATAATCAACCATTTCACATCTACCATGGTTGAGCTATATAATCAAAAGTGTCATATCAACCATGGCCATGTCGTATAACCATACTTGTCAGACCCTGCAAGGCTGGATCCAAGGTATAGAATACCAAGGCATCATCATCGAGTTTTAGGAACATCTCGATGGAAACTCAGTTATACATGGTTTAGGTCCAAGGAGCATGTCAAAAGACCATGTCCACTATGAGCCCAAGCAATATGGATCCAAGGGGTAGCAAGGCCCAAGGCATCCCACAGAATCAAGACCCAGGGAGCATTATCATCCAAGCATCCACTACTACTATCAAGATCCATGGGAGAACTTTTAACAACCAAGGCATTCACTACCATTTCAAACCATCTCATTCATTCATCAATTCATAAGAATTCACAATCCATGAGTTTACCCACTCATATAACAATTCACATTTAAACAATTAAACGATTCACATCATGCTATCACATAGAAAAAGAGTAAAATCATATCCTAATCAATCAATTCACTTCAATTCATTTAAAACTAGGAATCCACTAAATAGGAAATATTGAACACACCCCATGGGTGGTTTAATAATATTTAAAGTTAAGGGTACACCCCATGGGTGGCCTAGGTTGGGGTAACAACCTCCAACAGTGTCAAGGAACTAAAGGGCATCCCTAACATGTTCCAATACGTTCAATGCAATTATTCAATTAATTATCATGGTGATGCAAGAAATTCTAGTGCATGAAACAATGATAACTAGGAATATAAAACACTAAAACCCGAGGGTAATGTATAGACCACCTACTATAGGTCCATAGTGGAGTGATCGTCTAGTATCAACTTTTGATTTGATCCAGATCAGAAGAAAAATGAAGAACAGAATAAAAGACTGAAAATAGGGCATATTATATTAAACCTAAATAACTCCATCGATACCATGAAGAAAAAATAATGGCACAAAAGGAATGGAGTACTCATCGGTGTGAATATAAAGAGACTGATGGTGTTCAATTTCGAGTTCAGATGACATAATGGGAGCAAATCCTGCCTCAAGGATTCAAAATGGAGCTCCCAACGATGGTGTTGTCTGCTGAAATGAAAGTGGAAGAAGGGTTTCAAAATTATAATGTCATTGAGGGAATTTTGGTAATTTTTCCTCAAAATATTGGGCTGAACGGTTGGACAAACTGTGTGAAAACTGTGCGCCCTTCACTACTCTAAGGGGCACCTTGCACGATTAGTGTGCACGGTTTGTCAAACCATGTGCAAACTGTGTCCCGACCCACTGTCCATGATTAGTAGCGAGATGCATGGGAATGAGCCTAAAGTTTCATGGTTTCCCTGAAACTGTGTGGCCTTCAACACCCCATTGTCAAGCCCTACACAGTTATGGCTAACCGTGCGGCTTGCCTTGTTTTTCCAAAAAGTCAGGCTCTGGGCTCCAGAAAAGCCTCAGACACCCCCTGATACACCCATGATCACATTAGGTACTCTCATTAGTCCATAAAAAACCATTTAAATTGAAAAATAAAAGATTCATACCACATAGGAAAAAACAAGATCTTACACCACGAACCTGTTTCCTTATCTGCTCGTAAAGCCAAAAAATCTGCACGCGTCCTGAGGAGCCCCTATAGGGTGTTAGTATGAACTCAATAGGCCATCACCAACATGTGTCTTTTATATCCATAATTTATATTAGTGTATTCATATATAAATAAATAGCATCAACTCACATATAAAATACATAACCTGCTCCCCCCATGTTCTCAACAGGCACAAGGGAGCGTTTACCAGCTTCGGTCAATGCCAGAATGGAACGATGCATCCACAATCTGCCTTATCAGGATTACCTTAGATCTCCCATCCATAGACATACTTCCCAACACCACATTCCAACTAATACCACGAGTACCACAAAGAAACTAAAACTGACATCCCATCAGCATGCCCAATTATCAAATCACAAGTCCCTCAGACATCCGCTTGAACAACTATCGTTGGCTTAATAGCCCAAAGCCCCATGGCACAATGATGTCCGTCCTTCCATAATACAAGACCATTGGCCCAAACATACATAGAGAGTCTCAACCCCCAACCTATGGTCTCTCACACCATCAACCGTAGCTTTCTACAGTGAGCACCTCCTCCATAATTGATGGTTATCACCATTCCCTAAGCTGTAAATTCTACAGAGGCCTCCACCCACAACGAGTGATCAACACCACCTTACTAATTCCTTTCATATGTGCACACGACTCCAATGGTGCCATTGTCCAACAATGGTGAGAATCAATTACGAACATTTCTTAAGCCACACCATCTGACGGAACTCCATTGCCTCATGTGAACCTCACCACCCAACTATGGCATGGTTCATCACCATCTGTCTTAGGTTGACGAACCTCGTCGCCTTAATTCCCAGTGATCAACATCACCCCAATTATCTTGGGCCATTGCCAACTCATTCTCATGGAACACACATAACCATTAGCATGATTTAATTAAATTAAATAACTGAACAACATTCCCAAACAATTTGGAACCCCATTCCACACATAACATGCCGTACCTAGCTTAAGCACACCATAATACCCATGAGACAACCCAACAACATCTCACGATAATAAAAGAATATTAAAAACATTTATAAAAAGTTCTTACCTGGATCACCCCACTCACGTTTATTTATCACACCACATAACCCACATATAAAATAGAAGAAAGTTAGACACCATCTACCTTATATCCATAGATGTTCACTCGTCGAAGGTTGGCTCTTAATCCGAGCCGAATTGGGAGAAAATGAGGAATCCCAAAAAATTCCCTAAAAATAGGGAAAATCAGCTTGCACAGAAATAACATTCAATATGGAAAAAGAAACAAAGTGTCACGAACCAGCCCGAGTCGACCCTGAACTGGTCACCCAGGCTAGCCCACGACAAGTCCCGAGAGGCGTTCCCAATCCTCCCAGGATGGCAAAAATAACCAAGGGAATCAATAGAGTACACAAGGGAATGATTTCTCCCAAATATAAACAATCAAACAAACAGTGGAAAGAAATGGATAGCCCAAAATACATTTATATAAAAATTGAACTGAACATTAGTTTTATAAGAAATTGAAAGCACAACTAAAACAACAACTCAACTAACCAAACCTAATAACCAACTAACTCCATGTGACCCTTCTGGTCACTCCCCAACACAATGATCACACTTTTCCCAAGTCAATAAAACTCAAGTTGAAACCTGCACAATGGCTAAAAATAGAAGAAGACTATAGGCGTGAGTATTAAAACTCAGTAGGTTAGCCTGATATTCTATTCCCAATGCACTTTCTTTAAAATAAAAGAAACATCAATTTTAAGTTTTAAATACAAGATATAAAGGTATGATTTCCAAATGAGGTCCCATGATATAAAAAAAATTACCAGACAAAAACTTGCATGTTTTATAAACAAGAATGCTAGTAACAATTTTCAAAGAGGTGCAACTTCAAAATGAAACTAGATTTCAAGAGGGATTCTTTAAAGAATGTACACTTTTAAATAAATCACACACAATTATTAATTTACCAACCAAACACATCGTATGATGATGGTGAGTAAAAAATATCCAATGAGCACAAGTTACGGGAACACCCCTAGCCACTAGTTAGTTGTGAGCCCCAGGTACCTCGTTTCTCGGTGAAAGTAACCATAATAAATATCCGTTCTCATGAACACGAGCCACTAGTAGGGAGAATACCCATAACCTAGTGGTCCCCCAACATCATCACTATAATAGTTTAGTTAGTGTTGTCATCTTCAAACTTGCTACGTGAAACAGGGGCCAAACCCCACGGGATCACTAGCATACTAGTACACGTCTGCCCACCTAGATACCCAAGATTCCCTTTAGTGCTCAATCAAGTTACACATATTATCAAATAAAAATTTCACATAAAAATTAAATTCCTAAACCATAAATACACAAACATACCACAAACTTTATTCACATTTCTTTCACGAATCAATAAAACACTAAAAAAATTTGTAAAACAATTTCAAGGAGTGTATTGAGGCTTTGCACATAAAACTCATTCAAAAACACTCTTTTAAGTATAAACACACAAATAAACCATACCCAACCATATTTGGAAGCCCTAAAAAAATTTAATAAAATCATTTCATGGACCATAAAATAATCCCAATTGACACAAATTGGTATATACATGTAAAACACTCATTCTTCATTTTTAGGAAAGGTCAAACGAGCCTTTAAACATTTTCTCAAAACTAACATTTGAAAAAGTTATGCATTTAAATTTTATTAAGTAGGTGTATAAACACCATTTATATCAGCAATACACATTCATAAATCCCTTAAAACACTCAGGTTACATATTCAAAACACTACCATTTTCATAAGGATGTGAAACGGGCCATTTTCCAACAACTCGGGCCAAAACATGTTGTAAACCAAAACCCAATTGTTTGTAAAACAAAATACAAATTGGAAAGCCATAAAAGGATAACAAAATAATTTTTTTATGCTGTAAATGTATTTATAAATCCAATCAAATCATTTTAAATTTCACTAGACGCATAAAAGCCAATCGGGCAATTTACCGAACACATGGCATGCACTCTTTAACAAAACAACTTATTTTAAGCACATAAAAATAGATAAAATTCCATTTTCATGCCAAAAATTTATTCAAGATACTGAAAAATATTCAAAATACCATAAACCAAGTGTGTAAGCTCATGGAATAATTTATCAAACAAGAGGAGTGCACATTTATACCAAAACAACTATATTTTTAACAAAATAAGGAATAAAACATCATTTGCACACACAAAAATTAAAACCGAGGTTTGAAAGTAGCACATATCATATAAATAAGGTTATAAAAGCATTATAATGATGAAACTTAAATGATAAAGTCTTGTTAAAAGGATATTCTACCTCAAATCCTTAGTGTAATGGAAACGCACACCCAATATCATCATCCAAGGGTTTACAAACCCTAAACCTATGAAGACCAGCCCCAAACGAACAAAACCCCCATAAAAATCATAGGATAATAGAACCCTAGTTCGATCATGACTAGTGGAGATTATAAAACCAAGAAATAATGAAAGGTGGAAGAAGAGGGAGGAGAAAGGAGAAGGAATCTCACCTTTTCAACTAGAAAACGCGCCGTCTTCCATTAGATATACACCCATATAGAAAAGGTAGTGTCTTGAAACTTCTTAGAGAGTCTCCTAAGGTCTGGAAGAATCATGAAAAGAAGATTTGTGGGAAAAAGAGTATGAATGGAATGATTTATGGATGAAAGAATTTACCTTTTCAATTCTGAACAATTTGAGGAAAGCTAAGAACTTTCACCCAAATATGCAATTCAAATGAGCTCCAAAGAGGTAAAATAGATAATGGGGGTGAGTATAGATATTTTTAATTTGAGTGGGAGGTGTAATCACTCAAAAACATTAAAAAATGAAAAATATATAAAATAAACAATTTTGTTTTTTTTAACTGGAAATGGGCCCATGGGCTGGCCCATTACCTAAATAAGTAACCCAAATTCACCATGATTATGAATTCTTAATGGGTCCAAAAGGATATGGTGGTTTGAATATGTCAGTGGAGTAAATTTATAAAGTTTAATGGGTGAAAAATGTTGAAAAACAAAGGAGTTATAAAAGAAACAAATTTGGTTTTTAAAACTAGAAATGGGCTCACGGTTGGCCCAAATCATGAAGTAACCACCCTTTCGCCAAAAACTCCTAAACAGGCAATGGGGAAACCAAATTAGGGTGATTAGACATATATGTTAGTTCAAAAATCAAAATTAATCGCACCCAAAACCCAATAAAAGGATCTGGATTTTCAATGAACTGGATCAAAACCATGACATAAAAAGAAAAAAAATTGGGTGTGACAATTCTCCCCACCATTAAAGCTTTCTGCCCCCAGAAATCCATAACACTTTTCAACTGACAGAACAACACCTAAGTATTCCTTATCAACATAATCTAGACTCTAAAGCTAATTAAATATCATTCACCAATAATTTAACTTAATACACTTTCCCAAACAAAACACCAACTCACAACCACTTCCGGAGAATCAACGGAAAGGTCAAGCCACCACCTCCGCAACCAAGCCAAGAACTAGATTTTTGGCCTTCTCCTAATGAACCCAACGATCACCAAAACCATAGTTCACTCACAAAATCCAATGACTTGGGGAAGAGGCCGGAATGGGATCCCCACCATTAAATCAAAACTACCATCCAATAAATCCTAAAGGAAAGATCTTCGAGACCTGCAGTGGGTCTCGCTACCATTAAAGACCAACTAGAAATGAACTAAGAAAGAATTAAAAATGAACTAGAATTATGCCTCACCTACACAAGAAAACCAAAAATATCCCACAACAACCTACAAACCCAAGTTAATAGGTTTACAACATGAACATCTAAACCACCCACTCCCGAACGGAGGGGACAAGAACTAGGCCAACACTTTCGGCATGGATCTGGACCCCCACCACTCAGGGAGGGGAGGGAAGGAGACCCAATAATTAGGAGACTGAAACCACAAAATGAAACAAAGAAACTACCCAACACTCTCCACCTACGAATAGGTAACACCAAGACCCCACCCGATTTTCACAGGCGGTCCACACAGAGACATTGATCGAAAACCCACATCCATGAAGGCATAACCATAGACACTATGTGAGTGGTAAGTCCACCATGATTTTTGTGACAAAGGGAAATTCACATAAATGAGGAACCATAGTAGAGACATAGAAAATACCATACCGCAATAGTGGAGGCAGGAGCCTGGTCAAGCTCCCCACACCTCTAAAGATTTCCTGACTGCGTGAAAAAACTTCACTCTGAGGCCTATGGATGGAGCCCTAATTCTTGAAGTATCTGTTGCACCATAGTTAGGGTGCTAAGGATCACACCACCCAAATCACATGCTCAATAAAAAACCTTCATATAAATAGGAACTCATAGATACATATCAAAATTTTGTCTCACTCCGAATGAGGGGTAGAATGGACAAGGAATACAGCGAAACACATCAACATCACCGAACAAAACTGTTATGTCCAAAAGAATTATCATGACTTGGAAGCACTTTAAATCGATCCCAAATAGATCTCTATTCCAATAAATGGGCTGATGCATCATCTGAAGAGGTGGATTTAACCTTTTAAATGAATCCTTAGGTTGGTCAATATGAATGATTTCCAACGAATAACTATTCATGGCCACATCACAACATCAAACACATCTTTAGAAACTAAATGAACATTACTCCAAAACTAAGCCACCAACAAGATATCATCTCAAGATACAACAAGAGTATGACTTATAGATCACAATAAAGCTTACTGAATAAACAAATCTTCTAATACATATAAAAAACTAGCCACATAACCATTGGTTTATAAACAAATGCCACAATTTTTCAGCTCAAAACACTTTTGAAAAACAAACTAACTTTCTTGGTTTCCACATTCACCAATGGTGTTTCATCAAGTCTCACCCACACGCACATTTCCATGCCACCCTAGGCACCCAAACACCAATCCATATAGGCCATCCTTCTAGATATCAATAAAACCATGCATGTGAGCACCCATAAAAACACCAAAGGCTAAAAAAACATCATTCCAAAAATCATATACCTTCAAAAGGAACACCAACCACCATTTCAAAAACCCTTTTCATATTTCACAAAACAAACCACACTTCATCAATAACCATTTTCTTAAAAACCTACCCCTTTTCATTTTTAACAACTTTTAAAACAACTAAGCTACTCCAAACAACCCCTTCCCATTTTCTAAATTTTAGCAAGGTATATTTTCATAATCTGATGGTCATTAAGACCAATACCCTTTCTAGGAAAACACCAACCGCTCAAATCCAATTTCCAAAACCAATTCATCAAATTCAAACACTTTTCAACATCCCAAAACACCCCATTTAAAACAAAGATTCAGAATCACCTTAAAATGATTCACACTTTCAAAACATTTTATTTCAACAGACCACAAGTTTAGATTAGGGAAAATCCAATCCCGTTAAATTATTTCCACTTCCTCCCCAAAATTTGTTTAAAAAAAACAACCTTACCAAAACCATTCTTATATTTAATTTTTGAAAACCCATTTTCCACTTTTCAAAATCCAATCCTTACTTTAAAACCCATTTCCATAATTCTCACATAAGTATTTTCAAAACAAAAATTTAGAAATTAAGAAAGTTCCAAGAAACCCACAAAAGGGAACTAGTGTCGGTGGGTGACTTGACCATATGGTTGGTGACCATATGTCAAACACAACACCAACAGAGAGAGACTTATTAGGACCATGCCCCAGCTCCACATGGCTTTCCAGGCCCTGTGAGCTCACAAAGGCCATTAGTCAGACTTCCCTTGTCATATCCCAACACTAAACAATCAACAAGAATAAAGGACACTAATAAAACCGGACTTCCCATGAAAACCCAAGGATTAGAACGAGAAAGAGTTTTTGACGCTCTTACCACACTCACCCCTCAAGTCCCAACAATCATACTTCATCTACCTTGACATCACCCAAATAAAAAGGGCACTCTAAAAAATGTCTACTAAGAGTCGACTTGCTCTGATACCATTTTGTCACAAACCATCCCGAGTCGACCCTGAACCAGTCACCGAGGTCAGCCCGCGATAAGTCCCGAGAGGCGTTCCCGATCCTCCCTGGATGGAGACAAGCACCAAGGGAATCAATAGAGTACACAAGGGAACGATTTCACCCAAATATAAACAATCAAACAAATAGTGGAAAGAAATGGATAACCCAAAATATATTTATATAGAAATTGAACTGAACATTATTTTTACAAGAAATTGAAAGTACAACTAAACCAACATCTCAACTGAACAAACTTGATAACCAACTAACTCCATGTGACCCCGCTGGTCACTCTCCAACACAATGATCACATGTCTCACAAGGTGATTGAACTCAAGCTGAAACCTGCACATGGGCTAAAAATAGAAGAAGACTATAAGTGTGACTATTAAAACTCAGTATGTTAGCTCGATATTCTATTCCCAATGCACTTTCTTTAAAATAAAATAAAATTCAATTTTAAGTTTTAAATACAAGATATAAAGGTATGTTTTCCAAATGAGGACCCATGCTTTAAAAAAATTACCAGACAAAAACTTGCATGTTTTATAAACAAGAATGATAGTAACAATTTTTAAAGAGGTGCAACTTCAAAATGAAACTATTTTTCAAGAGGGATTCTTTAAAGAATGTAAACTTTTAAATAAATCACACACACTTTTGAATTTACCAACCAAATACACCGTATACCGATAGTGAGAACAAAATATCCAATGAGCACAAGTCACGGGAACATCCCTAGGCACTAGTTAGTTGTGAGCCTCAGGTACCTCGTATCTCGGTGAAAGTAACCATAATAAATATCTATTCTCGTGCACATGAGCCACTAGTAGGGAGCATACCCATAACCTAGTGTTCCCCCAACAACATCATCATCATAGTTTAGTTAGTGTTGTTATCGTCAAACTTGTTACGTGAAACAGGGGTCAAACCCCATGGGATCACTAGCATACTAGTACACGTCCGCCCACCTAGATACTCGGGATTCCCTTTAGTGCTCAATCAAGTTAAAAATTTTATCAAATACACATTTCACATCAAAATTCCATTCCCAAACCATAAACACACAAATATCCCACAAACTTGCTTCACATTTCATTCACGAATCAATAAACCACTAAAAATTTTCATAAAACAATTTCAAGCAATGTATTGAGACTCTGCACATAAAACTCATTCAAAAACACTCTTTTAAGTATAAACACACAACTAAACCATACCCAACCATATTTGGAAGCCCTAAAAAAATTTAATAAAATCATTTCATGAACCATAAAATAATCCCAATTGACACAAATTGGTATATACATGTAAAACACTCATTCTTCATTTTTAAGAAAGGCCAAACGAGCCTTTAAACATTTTCTCAAAACTAACATTTGACAAAGTTATGCATTTAAATTTTATTAAGGAGGTGTATAAACACCATTTATATCAGAAATCCACATTCATAAATCCCTTAAAACACTCAGGTTACATATTCAAAACACTACCATTTTCATAAGGATGTGAAACATGCCATTTTCCAGCAACTCGAGCCAAAACATGTTGTAAACCAAAACCCAATTGTTTGTAAAACAAAATCCAAATTGGAAAGCCATAAAAGGATCCCAAAATAATTTTTTATGCTGTAAATGTATTTATAAATCCAATCAAATCATTTTAAATTGCACTAGACACATAAAATCCAATCGGGCAATTTACCGAACACATGGCGTGCACTCTTTAACAAAACAACTTATTTTAAGCACATAAAAATAGATAAAATACCATTTTCATGCCAAAAATTTATTCAAGAAACTGAAACATATTCAAAATACCATAAACCAAGTGTGTAAGCTCATGGAATAATTTATCAAACAAGAGGAGTGCACATTTATACCAAAACAACTATATTTTTAACAAAATAACGCATAAAACATCGTTTACACACAAAAAAATTAAAACCGAGGTTTTACAGCAGCACATATCAAATAAATAAGGTTAGAACAACATGATAATGATGAAACTTAAATGATAAAGGCTTGTGCAAGGGATATCCTACCTCAAATCCTTGGTGTAATGGAAACGCACACCCAATATCACCATTTGAGGGTTTACAAACCCTAAACTTATGACGACCAGCCCCAAACGAACAAAAACCCCATAAAATCATAGGATAACAGAACTCTAGGTCGATCATGACTAGTGGAGATTATAAAACCAAGAAATAATGAAAGGAGGAAAAAGATGGAGGAGAAAGGAGAAGGAATCTCACCTTTTCAACTAGAAAACTCTTCATCTTCTATTAGATCTGCACCCATAGAGAAAAGGGAATGACTTGAAACATCTTGGAGAGTCTCCTAAGGTCTGGACGAACCAGGGAAAGAAGATTTGTAGGAAAAAGAGTATGAATGGAATGATTTATGGATGAAAGAATTTATCTTCTCAAATCTGGACAATTTGAGGAAACCTAAGAACTTTCGCCCAAATATGTGATTCAAATGAACTCTAAAGAGGTAAAATCGAAAATGGGGGTGAGGATAGGTATTTTTGCTTCGAGTGGGTGGTGGAATCACCAAAAATATTAAAAAATGAAAAAGATATAAAATAAACAAATTATTTTTTTAAAACTAAAAATGGACCCATGGACTGGCCCATTACCTAAATAAGTAAACCAAATTCACCATGATTATGAATTTTTAAGGGGTCCAAAAGGATATGGTGATTTGAATATGTCAGTGGATGCAATGTATGAAGTTGAATGGGTGCAAAATGTTGAAAAAAAAGGAATTATAAAAGAAACAAATTTGGTTTTTAAAACCGGAAATGGGGTCACGGTTGGCCCAAATCATGAAGTAACCACCATTTCTCCAAAAACTCCTAAACAAGCAATGAGGAACCCAAATTAGGGTGATTAGACATATATGGTAGTTCAAAACTCAAAATTAATCTCACCTAACACCCAATAAAAGGATTAGGATTTTCAATGAACCGGATCAAAACCATGACATGAAAAGAAAAAAAAACCCCGGATGTGACATAAAGAAAAGAACCAAGAGGACTAGTAGTCTTACCGCTAGATATCCAACGATACCGATGGAGCTCGAATTAGAGCTCAAATGAAGAAGGTAGGCTAAAGCTTGGGTTGGGAGGAAATAGAGAAGAACCCCTACTGTGCGTGCGAATGAGGAAAAGGGGGAATAGGAAAGTTTAAAGGAGGGTGGCGTAATTTGGTAATTTTAATCCTCTTTAAGAGCCGCACAGTTTGGGTAAACGTGCGTCAACCGAGTGGTGCCTCTGTCTAAAGAGGTCACCCCTTTTTAAGAGTCGCACAGTTTGGCCACACGGTATGACAAACCGTGCGTCAAACCATGCGGACCCACTTCCTAATTGGCAATAACCATGTGGGCTAGGAGCATGGTTTTGACAAACTGTGCACAATCCATGCGATTCGTCTTTGAAATGGTCTGCACCATTTTGCACAGTTTTCCAAGCACATCCCACAATTAAAACTAACTGTGTCCCAGTATAAATGGACCACACGATTTGGACCGCACAGTTAGCACTAACTATGCACCCAATGCTGTGTCTCCCAAATTATGGTTTTTGAAGCCCGACGTTCCTGAAACCGGACCAGACCTCTGAGACACTCACCATCCCAAAACCCCCATCCCAAAACAACATAAGAGTGCATTCCAACTCTCGAAATCAAACTCCAAAACCTATTTAAAAGTTGGCCCATCAAACAAAATTGAAATGTTTAAATTTTCTCGAAAAGTTCTGACCCGCTCAGAATCCCGAGGCGCGCGCTACATCAACCCTGACACATCACTATTGATCAAAATCTCAATGTTTTTCTCATAAAAACTGATTTCAGCATTTCATTATTAGCATCATTTTCATGATTTAATATGTGATTTTTTTAATTTATTCAGCAAAAGTGGAATTGGGATTATCCATGGTGGGTAGTGGGTTAGGTTGAAATGAGCATGTGAAACGTTTGTTTCATAAAGTTCATACTCATTTTGAATGTATTGTGATGTATCCCAATATTTGGGTATGCGATTATCCCACACAGAGCATATTCATTGAACATATTCACTAAGCTGAGTTTCGTGGATTTGACCATGGATGGTCAGCAATACTACTCATCATCTCTGTAATTTGGGTTCTCCTTCAAGACCACAAACCCCTCAAGAACAGGCGACAGTGGAATGTACTTTTTATTTGTCAGCTCCGCCCTCTCGCCAGCAGCCAACAGCACGGGAGTCAAGTGATTCTGGAAACCAGTGATGGTCTCGGGCCTGCCCGGCAGGCCCACCACATCAACCGCCTTCCCGACGCGAACCGGCACAGGCACAGGCCTCCGAGTCTCATCCACCGTCAACAACATTCTTGGTTGCATCGCTAGGGCGAGGAAATAAAGAACGTAATGATACTTCCCCAATACAATGCCCTTCATATCAAGGCATGCATGCAGCACCACAACTATCCCCGCAAGTGCCGTCGGTGATAATAAGCACCGATCACAATGATAGGGCGCAAGTGTTAGTAATCCCTTCCCCATGTGCACAAAGCCTTGGGCAATTCGCACGCAGAACAAGAGGTTAGCTTCTTTGTAGTAAAAGCTTGACAGCTTACGCAGCATCGAAGCTATCCGGGCATTGTTGGTGCCAGCCCCCATCAAGCCCAAAGAGATTACACCAGCCATTGCTACTTCAGTGTTTGCATCATGGCATAATCTTCTCAAGGTGTTCATGACATTAACCTGCGGATTTGAAATGCAAAGCATACCAAGAGCCAACGGAACGGCCCTGCGAATGTTCAGTTCACCATACTGCAAAAGATGCTCCAGTGAGCGAATCGCCATCTCAAGGCCAAGTTCTTCAGCCATTGCTACCATGGCGATTCCCAGAACAGCCGGACCATGGTGAGTTTCACCCCTCTTGAGAGGCTGTCCACATTCACCCAAAAGGGTTTGGACCGTGAGAACATTTCCTGTACCAGCATAAGCACAGGAAAGCAGGGTCATGCCACAATACTTTGCAATTTTATTATTGAATGTTTTAGAAACCTCAGCAGTGGCCTCCACACATTCCTGTTTGCCGAGATATAGAAGACCAAGCCCAACGGTCACGAGCCGGGCGAGTGGGTCACTGAATTCAAAATCATTTCGCACCATCAGTGCATATGTAATTGCTTCCACAGCCGGTTCATAGCAGGAACCCACGAACACCAAGCCAAGTGCGATCGAGGCGAAGGCAATTACATCAAGTGGGGCCATTGGGTCTAGTAGTATTTGTTCTAAATCCCAGCATATCCGTAGATTCTGAGAACCTGCATATGCAAGTCCCAGGCCCATTATCGCACCAATGCGAATTGCTGTGTCTTTATCGCTCAAATACTCACGCGAAAGTGCTGATGCAAGACCATAATTGTCCTTAATATTGCAACTGGTAATCCCTGCTCCGATCAATGCTCCTGCAACGACATGGTTTTCAAGGCTGTATAAAAATTGATTGATCTGGGAAAGTCCGGCATCAGCATCCCATAAGAGGATCATTCCCAGACTAGCTGCTGTGCTGGTTTTCCCATGGTCCTTGTTCTTGTAGAGCCAGCTCCAGGAAGATTGCTCTGATGGCGGTGTCATCAACATATCCTGCCCAAACCCAGCGTTCACAAAAGCATTCACAAATGTAGCTGCCAAGTTTTGTTTTGCAGAATCAACATTTGGAACATCACTGGTTCGTCGATCCAAGAACTGTGCCTTGTAGATATCCTCAGGTGATTTGGGCTCCATGACCTCTATATCTTGAGCAAGAGTAAGATAGCCCTCATTTAGTTTGCAGTTATTGATAATCTCCTGCAAGGCTTCCCTGTCTCCAACATCCGGAATTATCCCATCATCAAGCTCAAATGAAATACCATGTCGAGCAAGGATATAACTGAATTGCTTCTTCTGCAGAAGATCTTCACAGGAAGTATACAGTTGCCCTACATACTCCAAGTTATCAAGAGACAATGCAATCAGAAGTGCACTAGGATAGTCTTTGAACTTGACATTAATCATGTACGCAATGTACAGAGCATACCAATCGTCTGGTCCAGCAAGGTATCTTGCTGAACTAGTGAGGTAAGCACAAGCCCTTTTATAATTTGCATCATTCGTGGTCTCCACTAAAAGTTCCAGGTATTCAACCTCCATTAAAAGATCAGCAGCTTCATGTTCCGCATTATGCTTCAGTTGAAACGGAACGATTTGTAGCACAAGCTCCAAAAGATCATCAACCGGAGCCGCTTCACTCTTCAGCTTTGCATACTCCTGGCCAATTTCGTCCGCCAGGTTCCTCACATACTCATGGCCCCACGAGCCAACATCATCAAATGAACCCAGCAGCTTGAACTTTAGGCTTTCCAGCTCCCCTTCTAGGGACATTGTCCAAGCCAAGACAGAGAGTACGTCGGCCATGGATTTCTTCGTATCTGAATCGCCAATTTTACCATAATAAGCTTTCAACGTTCCACAATGAGGACGGAGAAATTTCAATGGCATAGGGACTGAAGTCATGGAACTCGTCGAGGTGCGAATTGCCTGCCTCATACATTCAAGCGCCATTTTCTGAAAACCTCGATCCGGATCCTGAATTCGTTCGACATACAACTCTAGTTGTTGCTTCAACGCCAAGTCCTCATCCGAGAGATCTTCGTTCTTGTTCTCATCGTTTATCTGAAGTTCCATCGCAGGGACGTTCAATGGCGCCTCCTTCCGGGCAACGCCGCCGCTACCAGCACCAGAAGGTGCCATCGGAACGCATAAGCCAAATGAACGGAATCCGTCGATGGGTATAAATCGGAGCCAAACCCTGGACCAGTCCGCACACTCTGTGATTAGTTATTTGAATCCCTGGAATTATTTCCTTATTGTTTTTTTAAATAAATTGAATTTGTTGGGCAACAAAAGTACACAGCCCCGCGAACCGTAAAAAAAAAAAAAAAAAAAAAAAAAAAAAAAAAAAAAAAAAATCAAAACACCATTTTCTTACCCCTTGTCTCGCGCATAAATCATCAAGGGGGCCTCATAAACAAGTGTGATGAGTGTGCAATCACACCCCCAAAACTAAATCAAAAAAGACAAAAAATAAATAATTAATAGAAGATACAATGCAAAATCAAACAAAGAAAACACCATAAGCATCACCTTACTCTTTGCATGAGTAGTCCACCAAAGGAGGGAACTTTTTTTGCACAAATTACAATAGTTTCGAAATGACCCAACCTCTAGAACATCAAATGTGCAACAAAGCTATCAAAAGGTCCGAAGGAACATGAAGCCACACATAAGTGTATTTGGAATTGAGTACCCACTCACCTCAACCACACATCGTCTGAAACACACTCACAACATACATACCAAATAGGGTAAAAAACCAATGGAAGTATAACACACAATGACAGAACACAAGGATTTAACGTGGTTCAGAACAAGTCCTAACCTATCAAAAACAACAACTTCACTAGAAAAGGAAACAAGATATTACAAATGGAACAACTCCAAAACATAAGCTAATAAAAGTTTAAGTGCAATAAAAAATACCATTACATTGTCCCCAATACAAATGACCCCACCACCAATTTATAGTCAACCATAACATCAAACTTCTAATAATCCTAATTCCACCACCATCTGAACTTCATGGACAACCGACCACACGCTCTTGACCACCAGTTGAATGCCACTGCCTCAATTAAACTACACAGTGAACAATGTAAGCTTCTAGACATAACCCCTATCCTTTCCAACATTGGTTCCAGCTTCCAGAATGCATCCTCTAGCTTTTGCACATGTGCTGGCATTCAGACTCATCTACCTTGATGATTAATCTTTTTTTGCCTCTTTGATACATTGAATTATTCTTATGTAGCAACAGAGTTATTCTCATGTGAGTCGCTCTTATGCTAAGCATCCGCCGCCACCATCCAAATTCAACCATCTATTTCTGCTGGTTTTGGACCTCTAGTTCAGCCGCCGCCTTGCATTTGGTACTAGAATGAAGTTCTGAAAGTTAATCCTTTCCAAAAGCTTCCGTACTTATCCGAAAAATGGATTCTCACACCAAGCCTAAAAATCTACCATTTGAGAATTGTTTTTAGGCCTTATCACCATGTTCTTCATGTCACAATTACTTTGATCCATAACTCTCCTCTCGAGTTCCCAACTTCCAGTGCATTAGACCTTTCGAGATCATATGAAATCCAAGTTATCCAAGCCCCACTGAAGTGCAAAAGTGCTCTAGATTTTCCCGAGCTATAACTCTAGTCAACGTATCAACCAAATTCCAATTCCATTTAATTTTCAGCAGTCCAAGTAGTTTATCTTCTATAAGCTTCTGAATGATTTGGCACTTTAGTTGAATGTG
Source organism: Viscum album (assembly GCA_963277665.1). Lineage (NCBI taxonomy): Eukaryota > Viridiplantae > Streptophyta > Magnoliopsida > Santalales > Viscaceae > Viscum > Viscum album. The sequence continues at coordinate 402,524,997 of OY728129.1, read as the reverse complement.
CTTCTTTTGGGAGTGAAATGACAAATTCTTGTTGTCCTAGATGGTGATGGAAGAAGAGACACGGGGTTGAATTATCTTTCTCAATATAAAAAGAGTAATTAAAAATAATAATGCAGAATATGATGGAATAAGAGAATAAACAATTCAAGCATAAAACATGTGTAGTTGATGTGTGGAGAGTGTAAGGAGAGTAAATTAAACAAGACAACACAAGGACTTGTATAACAGTTCAAATCTAAATGATCTTACGCATACCCTTCGCACCTCTCTATCCCCAAGAGATTTGACACCCACTTTAAATCCTCAATTCTCAAGGAAAGTGGCAACTCTTTACAATATTCATTTTTCACACTTAGAGGCACAACCCTAACCCCTTGTATTTTGTACACATAGAGGCACAACCTATAACCCTCCTTTTGAAGTGGAGGAAGAACCAATCATGCCTTTATCAGAACCGAAGGCACAACTAAAACCCCTAACTTTTCCGTGTAAAACCCCATGTCATTTCAAGTTATGAATTTCAGGGGAAATTTGATTTTTTGAATTCTGGAGTAGGGGTTGTTTTGTGAATCAGAATTTGGATCGATGTTTAGAGAGTTGGATCCCCTTTAGGAGATGTTTTTGGATATGGATTGAAGACTTGAAGGTGTCTTGGGTGCTTAGGTGAGTATTGGGAGCTTCGGGCCGAAGTTGGAAATTCAAAAAAGGGTTTTACCCTATCTCACAATTGGCGCACAGTTAGGGGAAACCGTGCAGCTAAACTGCGCGATTTGGATTTGACTAGGGTTGTGGTGCACGAATAACACACAATTGAATATGAACCGTGAAAAACCTACAATTTGAGTTGCAGATAAATTTGCATGTTTGGCATATGGTTTGGTAAAATGTGTGGCCAAACCGTGTGAGAGGGTGCAACCTTGGATAATGCCAATTGCATGGTTGACACATGATTGGTGACCCGTGTGGCCAAACTGTGCGAGGTGGTGTGTCTTAAAGCAGTTCAAGCTACATGGTTTAGAAAACCATGTGGTAACTGTGCAACTGCTCTATTTTCTTTAAAAGTAGGAAATTACTCTTTTACCCCTCTCAAATTTTAAGCCTCAATCCTCTCCTTTTCCTCCCTCTCACAGATACAAACTAGGGGTCTCCCCTCCCCCACTTTTTTTATCTAATTCTCCTTGTAATAGGGGATATTCATGGTGTTTTTAGTGGTTATTCAAGGCGAGTCCTCCTCCCTTTCTCTCTGTCAATCTTCTCCTTTGTAGCCCCTTGGTTTTAGGAGATTTGGATTAGGGTTTGGTGAAGATTTCCATTAGAAAATGATAAAAAAAAACATCCAATATGATGGGGATTTTGCTCAATGTGACTAGTTGACATCCTGAGAGGATGAACCCACACTATTGCTTATCACTTCAAAGAAGGCACCATATATGTTTTTTAGTATTCTTGAATTAAATTGATGAAATTGGTCATCATATCGATGTTGTATGTTTGGGATTTTGTGTGGATTAGGTTTGAGTGCATGTCGGGAGTGGACCACCCTATTACTCGAGGTTTTTGAAATCAAGTATGGGCCTATTAGATTTTAGGAAATTATTATTATTTGTATTAAATTGGAAAATTAATTGTAAATTGTGTAATTACTTATAAATTGTTATAATTAATTTATTTAAATGTTATAGCTTAAGGTAGGGCCTCGGGTTGATGGATGACAATCAGTTAGACTTGGATAAGCCTAAGCGAGATTCAATATGCTACAAATTAAAGGGAATAAGTCTATGAATGAGGTAGGTGGTCCCTATGCATTGTCCTATGATTTATGCATCTTGTTTATGTAGCATGTGATATGCATTTTATCCATGATGGGAGATTTAACTTTTTAAATTAAATAATTTTTTTAATTAAAACAAAATTCTTATCTATTAATACAAGTGTCAAGGGCCACGATAGACCCTTGGACACTAGATGATTCCTCAACCGCCAATGACCGGGGATGTAAATACAAAACATGAGCTTTGAAACACTTAAACCCATGAGGGGTATAAATTTAATGAAATGGATGATTTTAAAAGGACCTTGGTATAGGTGGCTTTAGACACTTAATTGTAGAGTAAAGTGAAGAATTGAGAGAAATTTTCCCATGTAGGCCATGATGCAACTTGATATACCTCAGAGCCTTGGGCTAGATGTGTTGAGAGTGGGGAAAAAGTTTTCTTCTGATTGGTATGTGAGTGCCTAGGTAGGTATACCTTGGGCAGGATTGTGGATAAGTTGGGTGTGTGAGGAAAGACCAAGGATGACCTTGGTAAGTGAGATGAACATTATGCCATCTCTCTAGAGTGACATATGTGTGGATTTTTATTTAAGGCTGATGATGTTGTGATATTATTATGATAACACTGAGGGGCTCTATGCCTTATGAGTATCAGACTCAGCCTGAGGGAAGAGAAAGAGTTAGAGGAGCGCGTATATGGGGTCCAGATTAAGATGACAACTAGGGGACATTGGTGGGTGCACCAGTGATATTGTTGGACTCCTCATGTTTTAATTATCACAAATCATGTTTAACATCTTAAAAATCTTGTATGGACCTTGTAAACTCTGCTTTATCCTATTCTATTATGTTTTATTATACTAATGCTTAAGTTTAATCCATTCTGTGAGTATTACTTCTTGAAACAATTTACAGATATTTTCCTAAGTACGAGACACCTCTTCTATGATCACTGTCTCACCATTGGTGTGAAAAATTGGCTATGTTCCTAACATTGTAACCCTGACACCGTAACCCAAACACCGTAACCCTGACACCGTAACCCAGACACCCTAACCCTGACACCGTAACCCAGACACTATAACCCTGACACCGTAACCCAGACACCGTAACCCTGATACCATAACCCAGATACCATAACTCTGACACCGTTCCACCAGTTCCTGATTTAGCAAAGGACTTTCAACCATAACTTTTGCTACCGTAACCCTTACTACCATGACCATGCTATTGGTTTCAAACTTTACAAAGGATCTGCTACCGTGAACCTGTTACTGTCACACCATGCTACCAGTTCCAAAATTGACAAAGGAGATGCACTACGAGAAAACCGCCGTTTAGCGGCGGTTTTTAAAACCGCCGCGAAATGAGTTTCGGGCTGGCATTTCGCGACGGTTTTTAAAACCGCCGCGAAAAAACCGCCGCTAAACGGCAAAAAAAAATTATTTTTTTTAAATTATTTTTTTTAAATTTTATTCAAGGATTAGCGGCGGTTTTTTAACAAACCGCCGCGAAATAGCGGCGGTTTCGGTAAAACCGCCGTGAAATAAAATGAAAAAAATAAAAAAACGTGAGAAACCCCGAAAACAGTAAAATGATCATAACTTTTGATCCGGGCGTCCGTTGAAGCGCCACGACCAGTCAAATCGAAGCTTATGAAGAGATATAGATGCACATATAATCAAAACCGTGAGACGTTCTAAGGTTTGGACGATATTAGAGTTATAAAAAAGTTGAAAAAAGTTCTCCAACTTCAAATGGCCATAACTTTCGCTCCGGGTGTCCGTTTGGGCTCTACCACATATCAAATCGAAGCCAGCGAAGAGAGCTACGCACCGGTGCAACACAAGCAAGCTTCTGTCGGGTTTTTCGACCCCAAAACCCCTCCGAAGGCCTCCAAAACCCCGTTTCCGTAACCGGTGTCCCGTCGAACTTGTCTTCAAATGGACCTAACTTTCGATCCGCGTGTCAATTCGGCCTCCTCCACCTGCCAGATCATAGCTCGTTCCATGAGCTTCAGTTTGACTGGTTGCGGCGCCCACATGCACTCATAGCTCATATGTTATGGCCTTTTTAGTGGGTATCGGGTTTGTTATGTTTTTCAATGCCTCGTTTCTAGCACCCGTTCCCCATCAGCTTTTTTTTAAATGGTCGTAACTTCTGATCTGCCTATCCATTCGGACTCTTTCACCTTTCAGGTTGAAGATCGTTTCGGGATCTTTGATTTGACAGGTCGCGGATCTAAAACGGACTCTCGGATCTTAAGTTATCTCCGTTAATGTGAGTCCAATGTTTTTGTCTCTTTATGACCGTTTTGACGAGTTTTAACGGTAGCTCCATTTATTACTGTTTATTTGGGTTTCCATGACTTGTTATCTTTATCAATGGTTTTTTGTGGGTTATTATGATGATTATGTTGAATTATTAAGGAGTTTTTCAGAGTTGTCACGAGTTTTCATGCGTTCTCATTCTTTCTAATACTTCATTCTTCATATGCTTCTCCATCATTTTTCATGCATTTTCATGATTTTTCATCCCTTATCACGTCTTTTCATACTTTTTCATGTGTTTCCTTTATTATTTATTATTTATTATTTATAATATACTTTAATTTATTTATTATATATTATTTGTAACTGGTTATTTATTATTTATTTTTTATTATTTATTATTTATATTTATATTAATTTATTATTTATTATTTATTATTTATGATTTATGATTTATATTTATTTATCATTTATATTTATTTATCATTTATATTTATTTATTATTTATATTTATTTATCAATTATATTTATTTATTATTTATTATTTATTATTTATTATTTATTATTTATATTTATTTATTATTTATTATTTATATTTATTTATTATTTATTATTTATATTTATTTATTATTTGTTATTTATATTTATTTATTATTTATTATTTATTATTTCTTATTTCTCATTTATTATTTATTATTTATTATTTATTATTTATATTTATTTATCATTTATATTTATTTATTATTTATTATTTATATTTATTTATTATTTATATTTATTTATTATTTATTATTTATATTTATCTATTATTTGTTATTTATATTTATTTATTATTTATTATTTATATTTATCTATTATTTGTTATTTATATTTATTTTTTTATTTATTATTTATTATTTATTATTTATTATTTATTATTTATTATTTATATTTATATTTATTTATTATTTATATTTATTTATTATTTCTTATTTCTTATTTCTATTTATTTATTATTTATAATTATTTATTATTTATTATTTATTATTTATATTTATTTATTATTTATTATTTATTATTTATTATTTATTATTTATTATTTATTATTTATTATTTATTATTTATTATTTATTATTTATTATTTATTATTTATTATTTATTATTTATTATTTATTATTTATTATTTATTATTTATTATTTATTATTTATTATTTATTATTTATTTATTATTTGTTATTTACAATTTATTATTTATTATTTATTATTTATTATTTATTATTTATTATTTATTATTTATCTTTATTTATTATTTATTATTTATTATTTATTATTTATTATTTATTATTTAATATTTATTATTTACTATTTATTATTTCTTATTTCTTATTTATTATTTCTTATTTATTATTTCTTATTTATCTTTATTTATTATTTATTATTTATTATTTATTAATTTTTATTTATTATTTATATTTATTTATTATTTATTATTTATTATTTATTATTTATTATTTATTATTTATTATTTATTATTTATTATTTATTATTTATTATTTATTATTTATTATTTATTATTTATTATTTATTATTTCTTATTTCTTATTTATTATTTATTATTTATCTTTATTTATTATTTATTATTTATTATTTATTATTTACTATTTACTATTTATTATTTATTATTTATTATTTATTATTTATTATTTATTATTTATTATTTGTTATTTATTGTTTATTATTTATTATTTATTATTTATTATTTACAATTTATTGTTTATTATTTATTATTTATTATTTATTATTTATTATTTATTATTTATTATTTATCTTTATTTATTATTTATTATTTATTATTTATTATTTATTATTTATTATTTATTATTTACTATTTACTATTTATTATTTATTATTTATTATTTATATTTATTTATTATTTATTATTTATTATTTATTATTTATTATTTATTATTTATTATTTATTATTTATATTTATTTATTATTTCTTATTTATTATTTCTATTTATTTATTATTTATAATTATTTATTATTTATTATTTATTATTTATTATTTATTATTTATCTTTATTTATTATTTATTATTTATTATTTATTATTTATTATTTATTATTTACTATTTATTATTTATTATTTATTATTTATTATTTATTATTTTTTATTTATCTTTATTTATTATTTATTATTTATTATTTATTAATTTTTATTTATTATTTATATTTATTTATTATTTATTATTTATATTTATTTATTCTTTATTCTTTATTCTTTATTATTTATTATTTATTGTTTAAATTTATTTATTATTTATTATTTATTATTTATTATTTATTATTTATTATTTATTATTTATTATTTATTATTTATTATTTATTATTTATTATTTATTATTTATTATTTATTGTTTATTATTTATTGTTTATTATTTATTATTTATTCTTTATTCTTTATTATTTATTATTTATTATTTATTATTTATCTTTATTTATTTTTTATTATTTATATTTATTTATTATTTATTATTTATATTTATTTATTATTTATTCTTTATTATTTATTATTTATTATTTATTGTTTAAATTTATTTATTATTTATTATTTATTATTTATTATTTATTGTTTATTATTTATTGTTTATTATTTATTATTTATTCTTTATTCTTTATTATTTATTCTTTATTGTTTATTATTTATCTTTATTTATTTTTTATTATTTATATTTATTTATTATTTATTATTTATTATTTATTATTTATTATTTGTTGATAAATTTATTTATTATTTATTATTTATTATTTATTATTTATTATTTATTATTTATTATTTATTATTTATTATTTATTATTTATTATTTATTATTTATTGTTTATTATTTATTGTTTATTATTTATTATTTATTATTTATTATTTATTATTTATTATTATCGAGTTTATATCTATTACTTATGTATTATTTGTTTTTTCAATTAATATATATAAGTATATGAATTTCTGTTTATTAACCGCATGACGAGCTTGCTGGAGTGGTAAAGTCTTTGGAAAATATGCAAGAGGTTAGGGGTTCAAATCTCACCAGACTCAGGATTTATTTATATTGCATGGGCATGCATGTGCATGTACATGCATGTGCATGGTCATGGGAGATGCATGCATGGATAAATAAATAAATAAAATAAAATAAAATAAAATAAATAAATAAAATAAATAAATAAATAAATAAATAAATAAAATAAAATAAAAAAAATAAAAAAAATAAATAAAAAAAATAAATAAATAAAATAAATTAATAAAACCGCTGCCAATAGTTTCCCGACGCACGACTTAGCGGCGATTTTTGAAAACCGTCGCCAATCGATTTAGCGGCGGTTTAAACCGCCGCGAAACGAAAAAAAAACCGCCGCTAAATGCCTTGTTTGCCGTAGTGATGGCACCATTTCTAGTGACACCATTTCAAGATAAACTGCGACACTGTTCCTTACTTAACCATTTTTTCTCTTCTATATTTTTTCAATTAAATTTAAAAGTTGATTCTAATGGTCATATTTGAGTCATTAAATGAAACTGATATAATAAATGTTTTTTTCTGTCTTGATAACAGACAACATAAGGTACGAGGTGTGGAGATCATGCTCCCTGTTAGCTCCAACACATGCACCCAAAATAAAAAATAAAAGCGTGGAAAAAATACCCAGTAGCGAATGGCATGAAAAAAGAGAGAAAACAAGAATAAATGTATTCAAGAACACTCAAAATAACACACGAGGAACTCTGGTATGATAAAAAAGCTCAATGTTTTAAAATCTTCATGGCATATAACCAAACCTAAGGAGAAGAGTATTCTTCTTACTAGAAGACAGAATACATCACTCTATGACACTCTGTTCTAGTGTTTGTTTCCAAAAGAGGACTTGAGATTCAATCCTGATACATCAATGAGTCTAGAGCTAAAATTCATAACACATAGAGCTTTCTAAACCCTTCTTCATTATCTTACACTCTATTGTGTACATTTCCATTAATTTTCGAGCAGTGTGTGTATCTGTATTAAAACACACACTATCTTCTTCATTAAACTAGAGGATACAGGATATCCTCACTCAAATATCTTTTACTTTATTTACCCATGTATAACTGTGGAAGAGGTCATGTGTGACCTGGCTGGTTGTATTCCCACATAGAATAGTGGAAGAGGTCTTGTGACTTGGACAATCTTGCGTACTGTTGTTAACCCCGATCCAGGGTGTGAATCAAGTCTTTATATATATTTCTTGGTGGAAGGTGATCACTAAGTGAAGTGGATTAAGTCTAGTCTTGATATTTAACCACTTGTTTTATCTGTTATGTCTTTCAATTTAGTTTTTCTCTGTTTTAACTTATATTTCAGAAAACTAAACTTTACTTTGATAGTTAGTCTTGGATAATAGTTATAACTATTTTTCATTTTTAGAGTAGTTTCAAAATTTGTATTAGTATTTCATATTGTTATAACTGATAATTAATCAATCTTCTGAGAAAATATTTGAACAGTCAAACTATTATAATTTTATTACCTTGATTAACTAGCTTATTTTATTGTAAATTGGTGGAATCTTTTAAATAAAATTTTTAACAAATTTTTTTATAGGAACTCAATTCACCCCCTCTTGAGTGTCCTACTCCGACCAAAATTTAGTATTAGAGGAGTCTTAATATCCATATTTTAAAAATTTTAAATTATAAATTTGTTTAAAATATTTTTCAACCAGGATTGTAGTTGTGTTTTAAAGATATTTAAATTTCTGTTAGTTATAAATTTATAGTTCTTAACAATCCTATTTATTTATCATGGATAATATATTGGAAGGTGTTTCTACCAACATACCTATATTCTTTAATGGAACAAATTATGCACAATGGAAAACTAAAATGAAAATGCACTTAGAAAGTATGGGTTTTGAGATTTGGTCTTCAATTATAGATGAATATAAGATTCTTTCTACTAATAGGCACACTTGGGATGACCCAACCAAGTCTTCTTATAATAATAATTGAAAATCCATGAATGCCTTATATTGTTCTTTAGGATATGAAGAGTTTAACAGAATTTATGCATGTAAAACAACCCATGAAATTTGGGACACTTTATCTGTTTCACATGAAGGAACCTCTAGTGTTAATGAAATGAGACTTAACATACACACTATTACATATTAGAACTTTAAAATGAAGCCTGATGGGCCTATTTCTGACATGTATCTCAGGTTTAATGAAATTGTGAATACAATAATCTCTCTGGGAAAAGATGTTATAAGCAGGAGAAAATTATGAGAATACTCACATGCTTACCAGATATATGGATAGATACCTCTGTCTCAATTAGAGAATCTTGTGATATTAGCAAGCTTCCGGTCAAGGAGCTAATAGGAAAGTTAATGATGTATAATTAATAATTAAAAGTCAACAAAGAAGAGGAGGATGAACCCAAAAGTAAATCTGTGGCATTCAAGACTACTAACTCTAAACGCTAGGAAATGGAGAAATTATAAGACCATGTATAAATTTCTAGTAGTGAACAATCATCATCAGAAAATGATGTGGAAATGGATCAATTAGCTAGACGATTTATGAAGTTTTATAGAAGAAATAATATTTTCATAAATCCTAACTTCAAAGGAAGATATAATCACAAGGGAAACTAGAAGAAGGATTAGAAAATAAGTGAGAAATCTGATGAAATAGTTTGTTATGAATGTAAGATAACGGGACATGTAAATGATGATTCTCATAAGCTAAAATATAAGAAGAGGTATGAGGACAAAGATAGAAAGTATAAAAAGGCCATGAAGGCAACTTGAAGTGCTTCTAAGGAAAGTTCAAGTGACTCAGAGTCCTCATATGATGAAAATTCTGATAAGGCCGATATGTGTTTTATGAAAAACACATCTGAGGTAACCTTTGAGTCTTTTGTACAAAATTTATATTATTCTAGAGATGAATGTGATTATGAAAATATGAAAAATTAGGAAATGTTTGAATACTACCAAATTCTAGAAGACACTTGTAATAAGATAAAAGATAAATAAAGTTTTTTAAAGAGACAACATGCCTTGACTACTACTGTCAAATCTAAGCTTACTGTAGAGAAAGAGAAAAATGTTCAATTACTCAAAGAGAATAATGAAATTAATTTATCTAATGAGAAATTGAAAAAGGACCTAGAGGAATTTACCAATGTTAAAAAATACTCTTACACAGATTCTTGGTAAACAAATTTCCCCTATATACTCTACTGGTATAGGATACCAACCTGGGCAAAGAAATATCACCAAAAACAGGTTTGTAACTAAATCTGGAAAATCAATTTTTCTACCAATAAGTGAAAATTATGCAGCTAGTTATAGTTCTAGAAAATCTTTTATTACCTATAGTTTTTCTAGACCAAGTAAAGTATATTTTTCAAATATGTTACATAATTATTATAGGAAACCCATGAAGTAGATGTGGGATCCTAAAGCACTGATTACTAATGTTACTGGACCCAAATAAACCAGGGTACCAAAATATGTTTTTGTTTGATTATTTTGTAGGAAAGATGTTTGAAGAGATCTTGTAAAATCTTATGGTACTTGGACAGTATATGTTCAAGACACATGATAGGAGATTAATCACGCTTTAAGAATTTAATAAATATTTATGGTGTGCCTGTCACTTTTGGGGAAAATGCTGAAGGAAAAATAATTGGCTTAGGCTAAATCAGTAACTCTAACTCAGTTTTAATTTCTAAAGTATTTGTTGTTGATGGATTGAAATATAATCTACTTAGTATATCAAAAATATGTGATGATGAATTTCATTTTAAATTTTAAAATAATGCTTGCAATGTTTTTAACTCTAAAAATGAACTAATATTTTCTGTTTTTAGAAATGATAATGTTTATGTTGTTAACTTAGATTCCTTACTTTCTCAAAATGTTTCATGCTTAATTATATTTCACAAAGATCCTTGGTTTTGGAATAGAATAATAGGACACTACAATATACACTCCCTTATAAATATTACTAGAAAAGGTTTATTCAAGGACCTACCCAAACTTGAGTTTCTAAATAACAAAGTCTGTAATCCTTTTCAAAAGGGCAAACAATACAAAAGATCTTTCAAACTAAAGAATGAAGTTTCAACTTCTCAACCTCTTGAGTTAGTTCACATGGATTTGTTTGGACCATATAGAGTTTCTAGTTTAAATGGGAAGCACTATGTTTATGTTCTTGTAGATGACTACTCTAGGTATACTTGGACCTTTTTCTTGGCTCACAAAAGTGAAGCATGCTCTCATTTTACCAAGCATTCTAGGACTGTAGAAAATATTAGTGGACTTAGAATAAAATATCTAAGAAGTGACCATGGATGTGAGTTTGAAAACCAAGAGTTTGAATCCTTTTTCTCACAAAATGGATATAGTAATAACTTCTCTACCCCTGAGATACCTCAATAAAATGGTGTTGTAGAAAGAATAAATAGAACTTTACAAGAAATTTCTCAAACCATGCTTAGTGAGTATGACTTACCTATTTAATTTTGGTATGAAGCTGTCAATACAACATTATATATTATTAATAGAGTGTTAATCATACCTATTCTTAAAATAAATCCTTATGAGTTGTGGAACAATAGAAAACTCAAAGTTAATTACTTCAAAGTTTTTGGTTGCAAAGTCTATATTCTTAATACTAAGGATAATCTTGATAAGTTTTCATCCAAGAGTGATGAAGGAATTTTTCTAGGATATTCAATATCTAGTAAAGGCTACAGTCTTTAAAAAAAGAAACAAATTTGTGGAAGAATCAATACATGTCAAATTTGATGAAATATATCCACATAAACCTAAGACCTCCCATGAGAATCTTGAGGATGATGTGTCAAATCTGGACATTAATGAAAAATATTTGGACCATCTTATGAAGGAATCTATTAAAAATTCTAGTTCTGGAAATTCTCCAGATTCAAGCCATAATGAACCCAAATCTGTTGAAGAACATGAAATTACTAGTCCTTATTTTTCTAGAGATGTTAAAACCCTTAAGAACCATATTTTAGATGCTGTTGTTAGAGATTTAGATAAAGGAACACAGACTAGATATTCTCTTAGAAATTAGGTTGAACATCAAGTCTTCTTATCATAGCTTGAACCTAAAAACATCAATGATGCTATTAGTGATGAATTTTGGGTGATGGCCATGCAAGAGGAGATAAATCAGTTTATAGGAATAATGTTTGTAAACTTGTGGATAGAACCAAATACACCTTGACTATAGGAACTAAATGGGTGTTCAGGAACAAAGTAGATGAAACTGGTAACATAGTTAGAAACAAAGCTAGATTGGGTGCACAAGGTTATAGTCAAGAAGAAGGAATTGACTATGAAGAAACATTTTCACCAGTATCTAGACTTGAATCCATTATAATCTTTCTTGCATATGCAACATATCTAAATTTCAAACTATATCAAATGGATTTCAAGAGTGCATTCCTAAATATTTATATAGTTGAGGATATTTTTGTTGAACAACCCCCCTGGTTTTACAAACCCTCACTTTACAAATCATGTTTTTAAATTAACAAAAGCTTTATATGGTTTAAATCAAGATCCAAGATCTTGGTATGATAGATTAATTAGTTTTCTTATTTACAAAGGTTTTAAAAAAGGTATAGATGATCCTACTATTTTTATAAAATGAATTTCTAAATATTTCTTAGTTGTTCAAATCTATGTTGATAATATTATTTTTGGATCTTCAAAAAATTCTTTATGTATTAATTTTTCAAATATGATGAAAAATGAATTTGAAATGAGTTTAATGGGTGAACTAAAATTATTTCTTGGATTTCAAATCTTTCAAAATATGGAAGGTATTATTTTAAATCAATGTAAATATACTAAAGATGTTCTAAAACATTTTGTCTTGGATAGGACTAAAAGTAGTGATACTCCAATGGGCACTACCTGTAAGTTGGACCTTGATGAAAATGGTAAATATGTTGATCAAACCACTTATAGGAATGATTGAAAGTTTACTCTACATAACTACTAATCAGACTGATATTATGTTTAGTGTTTTCATGTGTGCATTTTTTCAAGCAAACCCCAAAGAGTCTCATTTAAATGTTGTTAAAAGGATTTTCAAATACCTTAAACATACAACCAATTTAGGACTGTATTATCCCAGAGGAAAATCATTTGACTTAGTTAGCTATTTAGATACTGATTTTTGTGGTTGTAAGTTAGATAGAAAAATCACCTCTAGAACATGTCACCTTTTAGGAAAGTCTCTAGTATCATGGTGTAGTAAGAAAAAAAATTCTGTTGCATTATCTATTTCCAAAGTCGAATACATAGCTACTCAAATTTGTTGTGCACAAATTTTGTGGATAAAACACACATTACTAGACTACAGATATCAATTTAGAAACGTACCTATAAATTGTGATAATTCAAGTGTTATTAACATTTCAAAGAATCCTGTTTCACATTCCAGGACAAAACATATTGATGTAAGACATCACTTTTTGAGAGATCATTATAAAAAGGGTGATATCAATTTGGAATTCATTAGCACTGAACATCATCTTGATAATATATTCACTAAACCATTAAATTATGAAAGGATAAATTATATCATACATGAATTAGGGATGATAAGTCTTAAGTGAAAGGTTTACTATCTCACACTAACTGTCTCAATTTTATGGTCACACAGTTACGATATCACTTTTATATTCTCACTTTTACAGTATCACTCTTATGGTCTCATAGTTACTGTCTTACATCTATTGTCTCAATGATACAATCACACCATCACACCGTTTTAATGAAATTATGACTACCTATTCCAGTCTCACTGTAATGAATCAGATTTCTATTTTTAATTTTTTTAATCACTGTGTTGATTATTTTATTAATTTTATACCGCGTTTTTGTTTACGATGATTGAAATCCCTGAATGATAAAAAAAACCCATCACTTCACTTCTTACTTCACTCGATCCATCTACCCTTGAAATCAAAATCTCTTTCTCTCAGACCTCCTACTCTCCTTCAACTCATTTTCCATCTCAAACCTACATTGGATGCCTAGAATGAAGCGTATATATTCATCGACTCTTGAGAAGCGTAGGTCTTAGAAGAAAGTGAAAAAGTATCAAAAAATAATGCCTGAGGGTGCGCTGAATCCAGGCCTTACTGATCGAACAGTAGTGCCAGAGAAAGAAGTTTGTCTGAAGTGGCTGCTGAAAAGTAGAGTCTGATTTTGAAATTTTTGGATGGATAAGACTGGATGAAATGGTTCACTAAAGAGAAGAGACCGATCTATCTGAAACTTATATACCATTTTTATCAGTATATTCAGTTCTCCTGCGACTCGAAAGATGATTTCATTGTATAAGTTGGTTAAATGGACAAAGGTGTACCTTTTCATCATGGATATGGGATTCCTATCTTGAAATACTGCATTAAGGAATTTATAAGGATCATCAAAAAGGACCTCATCCTCCTAGTTATGTTTTTAACCTAGAAGAGGCGTTGGGAAGGCTAAATGAAAATAAGAATAGAAGAAGGCCGATTGAAGTAGAATTAGATGGAGAAACAAGGCTGTTGTTTATGTTCATTAAACATTTAATTTTACCAAGGAAGGGAGATTTTACAACCCTGAAGTATCAAGATTTATTTCTGATACATATTATGAAAAATTTCCACAAGATCAACTTATGTAAGTACATCATTATGCACATCAATGATATGATCAAGACCACTTCAAAATCAACCTCCTTGTTTTATTTAAGATTTATTTCTACAATGTTGTCTACTAAGGGAGTAGTTGGTTAGAATGAAGAAGTTATTGAGGATTGTGAGTTTTGTATATCTAAGGATACAATCAAAAGGATTAAAATTAGCTAGAATCCTTGGAAAAAGTTTTGGGTGGAAGACAATGAAAGATTGTATGATAATTTCAATCCAATTGAGAATCCTTAAAAACCTAAGAATATATCTGAACCTAGTTTAGAACCAGATTAATTAGTTTAATACTCATATAAGGAGACTGAGGATGCAATTGTTTCACCTAAGGAAGGAACTTTACTATAAGAAGAAGACAATAGCCTACCTGACCCACAAGTTGCTGATGTTGTTGATATTACTGAAGTTGTTGAAGAAGTTGTTGCTAAAGATGTACAAGATACTATATTGGAGGAACATGATGTTTCTGAGGAACAATTAGAATAATTAGTGGAGCCATCAGTTATTCTTTCTACCTAGGAAAGGATGGAGTAATCTGTTCAGTTATCTAAAGAAGTGGCTGAACCTGCAAGAATGGAAGAGATGGAATTATTCCAAGAGACTGATTATCTTAGTCCCATTAGAGAAGCACCTATTGAGGGGAGAAACATCCCATTTTGGAAAGTATTCAAGTTAAATTTCCTATTGAGACAATCCATGCAGACCCCTTGTAAAAATTATCTAGCTACTTTGATGTCTCTAATTCTCAGTTGGATTTAGTGAGATTAATTGATCTCACAACAACTTTTCAATTGAAACCCATTTTTTGTAACATAAGTCATAACAGCTAAGAAACCATAGGTTGTTTCAATTTCTACACTCAAGGTTGCACAAGAAGCTCATAGATTTGTAAGAAATGATGATTTAAAAGTATTTTGTGAAAGTATGATGGTTGTAATTGAAAATATTTTGAAATATCAACCCACTCCTGAAACTCATCTAAGTAAACAGGATGTTGGCACACTGTTGGGAAAAAATCCCTCAAGGTAACATTGTAGTATTTTTGGGTTGATTGTGTTTGTTGACAAAGCAGGTTTCTATGGCGAATTGTCAAGTTCCCGAGAAGTTTTTGACAATCCATGTTGACAAAGAACGATGACAAAGGAATAGATGATCTGGAGGCGGTACAAAAGAGCAGTACAAGGTGGCGCCATTTCCCAGTATTTTCCAAATTTTTGGGGTCCAAAATTTGGAGTTTGGTGAGCATCGCAAAAATAGGATTTCCATGAAGATCATATTTTAATATGGCAGAGGCATGAATTTCACGAAGAGAGGATTCATGGTTTGGATTTTGTGAAGACCAAAATAATGGTGGCAGTGATTCTTCATGATTACATCAAAGCTTCGCAAACAACAGAGGTTGAAGTGCATCGCGACAATGATGGGATTTGCGAGGGAGCTTCACGATGAAGGTGTGAAATAATGTTGACGGTGATGCTCTGTGATTACGACGAGCTCCACGATCAAAAAATTTCCATGGCGCTTCACGATATTGACAGAATTCCGGCGGAAACTTCAGAGCTTCGCGATTTGAGATGATGTGGTGCAGACTTTGCGTGGAAGGGTCAAGGTTTGGTGGAAGTTCCTATAAATAGAGGTCGACCCCCTCGAGAGAAGCAGAGAATTTTTGAAGAAGATATTTCTCTCTCGTTTTGCGAAGGTAGTTCGCGTAGCCCATGTGATTTGCGGCGGCTATTGTAGCTCCGCGAAAGTTGCGCACTCCGCGTTGGCTCAGTGAGCTTCGCGAGGGAAGTTTCTCTACAACGATTTGAGCTTCGCGATAGTGCTTTGCAAGAGTGATTTGCAAAAAGTTAGGAGCTTCGCGAAGGCTTGTTTGAGCTTTGCGAAGTTGGGAGCCTTGCGAAGTAGGGTGCTTTGTGAAGGTTTTTCCAAAGGAATTGCCCAGTGTTCAGGGGCAAAGGGTTATTCATCAGTGGATGAAATTTGGACTTCAACATAGCATCTATCAATAGTTGAGGATGCATTCTTTCATGCAAATGAAGAGACCTACATGTCTATAAACTGTGAGTGGATCTTCTGAAGAAGCAGTGAGCTCACTTCAGTTGAGAGAGCAGTGAGTTCTCAAATTGTGTGTGGTTGTAAACCAGGAGGGACAGTGAGTCCGCTTTGAACTTTTAAACAACAGTGCACTTATAGTGGAATTGGTACATCGACACACTGCCGATGTATTCTCCTTGGACATAGCCCGTGAGGGTGAACCAAGTAAAAATCATTATGTCATGTGCATGCTTTAATGTTTTCTCATACTCTTCATCGGGAAGGAGAGAGAAGGGGGTTTTGTCTAACAGCAAAGCAAGATCAAAAGGGGTAGTTGTTTTAATCTGTCATACCCTAATTCACCCCCCTCTCAGGGTATCTAGCCTAATGGACCTAGGACACAATTTTGGAGAAACTTATCTAATAGACCCAACCAAGGATTTTGTATGAAATTCAAGAAGTCAGGATTGAAAATCAGCAATTAAGTGAAGAAGTGAAATCTTTAAAGTCTGTGATTGAGGAAATGAAGAAGGAATTTCAAACTGTTGACCCCCTGTTGCTCGTTTCATCACAGAAGATGCTAACAAAATTGTTAAAAAGGTGTTTACTCTGATCTAACCTAATTTGGTTACTATTATTGAGAAGATATTTGAAAAAAAATACTAATTTGGAAAATAAAGTTCAAGGATTGGTATCCTAAATTAATGAGTTGACTGATGATTTTAAGAAATATTTAGAGACTTTTCTCAAGAGCCTTCATGAAATCTCCACATTCATCTCAAATCATTCTTCCTCTGCTAAACGTGGTCAACCATCTCAACCATCAGACAGTTTGGTACTTAGAAAAGTGATTCAAGAAGAGATTTAGTTTTTAAAAGGTCAGTATGTTCAAGAGATACTCTCCAAGATTATACAAAACAGTGAGCATGTCCATGACATGGTTTGACTGTATTCGAAGGAAGCCTCTACAACCTATGATGAAATTACTAAAAAGGTTGATTTCTACTTCAAGAGGATCTATACAAAACATCAACTAACTATCCATTTCAAGTACCTTGCAGAAAATATCAGAATTCCCCCTGCGACTCAAGATTTTAAGGACCAAGAGAAAATGAAAGAGTTCACACCTACTTTGGAAAAGTTTATTGAGAATAAAGATGATTTTGAAAAGGCTATGAAATATGGAGGTGAAGTCCTCACTGATTTTATCAAATTGTTGAAACCTTATCTCCATGTGAAAGGAACTGCAATAGTGGCTCCTTCAGCTTCCCCTTTTTGTCCTGGTCTCATTCCTTCTACTACTCCTTCCCCATTCATTGCCTTTTCTCCCACTTCCATGTCTGTATCTCAGGCTCTGAGCCATATCAAACTTGTCATTCTTGAGAAATCCTTACCAAGATCATCCAACATACCATCTCTTTCCCCTTCTGTTTTTGAATGAGTGCCTATTACTTCTCTCACAGCTGAACCTATCCCATCTCCAACTTCTACACCTTCTCCTGTTTATATCTCTACCAAGGGTAAATAGAAGACTGATGGTGCTGAAGAGATGTTAAGGATATATTTTGATAGGGATATATTTTATTTTTCCTCATGCTTGTAATGAACTATATCTTTCTATCAAATACACTATGCATTATTGTTGTTTATTTTCTTAATTACCTTCATTCAATATTTATTTTATTTTTCTTATTCTCTTTTTGATAATCCCAAAATGGGGAGAAATAACAAAAAAGGAATTTATGGAAAAAGACTCTTCATGGGAGAAGAACAATTTTTATACAGTTTATCACATATATGATCAATATATTTTCATTATTAAAATATATGGCTTATAAATAACATGATTTGTGATCATCAAAAAGGGGGAGATTGTTGGTGTAAGATCCCGGTTCTTACTTGAGGTGCAATTTTCTTTTATTCTTTTTCCTTTGAGTTGTTTTTGAGAAAACAAGGGGAAAACTAGACAAGTACTAGAATCATATTGTCACACGAGCTGACTTAGGGTTACATTCCATGTAATTCTAAGTAAATTCCATTTAGTTTGGACGTGTATGATGGGAATACATGGTGTGTGGGCATGTTGGCCAGAAAAAAAAAAGGAAAAACCAACTACATGTCGTGTACTTCTTAGTACACGCCGTGTAGTCATGTCGGCAGGTACTGGGAACTAAGTCGGTGGAAAAAGGCCACCAAATGAACAGTAAAATGATGTAAACACCATTTATATAGTATTACATGCCGTTTATATGTGTTTTCTCACTTAAAATGGGAATAAGCCCCTCTTTTTGGCATAATGGACAGAGGGATCGCCGGGTTGAAGAACAAGCACCACCAGAACTTCAACCTTCTCCCAAATCTTAATCCGGACTCCAATTCAATCACTGTCAGTTGAGTTTGAACTATATTGGTAAGATCTCAATTAATCTTGAGCCTTTATTCCTAATTATTGTCCTAGAAGAATTTATTTAAGGTTGAATGGTCATCCTTTTTTCATAGATCTATATTGTTCTAGATTGAATTGGAAGTCGAGGGTGGATGAGGAGAGTTATACTACGATGAGGTAGGTGGTCTCATGATAATTGTTAAATTTCAATTTTTTTATATGTTCTGTTGTGCCATGTGCCCATGTTTGGGGTGTATCTAGGTTGAGACTTTGACTTATGTTAATGCCCAAGGATGTTTAGGTGATTAAGTATACGAATTGAAGCATGCGGGGATGGTTATGCCTCTGTTTTCCCTGTTATGGGTTATTTGAAATGAGTTGGTTAATTAAACATTTACCAATGTGAGTTTCTTCTTGATAACCATGTAATAATGTAAATATTTCATGTTTTGTTTAATATGATGGAATACTGAGATAAGGGCTTTTCCCTATTTGATTTGTTATGCATGCAAGCGAGATTTTTTATGCCTGTGGGTGAGATTATTGTTCCTGCGGGCAGGATTGGTTATGCCTGAAGACAAGGATGTGTGTTATGACCATGGGTGAGGATTGTTTGTGCCAATGGGTGAGGTATTTCTCGTAGGAAATATGTTGAATTGATTATTAAATGAAATAGAAAACAAGACTTTTAATATTGTTTACTTCTGATTACCTTCTAGTTACTACGTTTCCTTGTACACTACTGCTTCATATACTCACTTATAGATTGGAAAAAACCTTTAGTGGTTGCCTACTAGGATTTATTTCTCACACCCTGTTTGGGCCATGTTTTTTGGCCCAAACAGACTGTATTGCTGCATGTGTCGATAGGGGCAAGGACCCTTTTTCAGGTACTTGATTGCTGCTTAGGAACATGGGAGCATGGGACCAATCCAAGGCTTGCGATGTTACTGAGTTTCATTTTTTACTGTACTTTGGTATTGTATTATACTTGATTGTAGTGTAACCTGTTTTCTCTATTTCCTTAGAACATGTGACATGCTACATTATTTTGATATTATATGCCTTTTGGTTAACTTATTCTTTCAGTATTCAGTTGTTTACTCCAGTTTCATGTTGTTTACTGCTTCCGCTATTTTGTTATTATTTATTCAGATGTGTTACACTCTGCCAATGAGGGAATAGTTTCCCCACTATCACACCATAGGCCCTCGCTGCTAGTCAGAAGCCTCTAGTGTTTGGGGAAATGCGCTTGAGACCATGTGACCAACCGGGTATGGGGAACCTATTAGTGGCATCCAGATCTGAGATGTTACAAAGTGGCATCATAGGTTCTTTTATAGTTTTCTTTAATATTTGGCGATGATATAAAGGATAGGGAATTTGGTAATTAGCTATGCCTAGGAGTATCTACCCTATGTATAGGGAAAATCCAAATGGCCTCAAATTAGATTGTGCTTTTGGATTTTGAGCTATTACAATGGATTCAATATCACTATTGGGTGACACTGTAAAGACCTGTAAATTTCAAGGAATTTTTTTTTCTTAATTTTCTTTGGAATTTTACAAGAACTCAGTTTCGGACGGCACCTGATTCCGAGGCCCGGTGTGCCTGGAATCATTTTCCGAAGTTTGGCTCAGGTACGTTCAGTGAACGGATGAGCGAGTTTTTCTAACTTTTTAACCGGTGTTCGGAATCAAATTCCGAGGGCACCGATGAAATCGCATCACCGGTATTTGCGTAGAAATGCCTCTTCCGGAGTTGCGTTTGCTCGGTTGTGGTTTTTAATTTTCGGGCTTAAAGTTAAGAAATAAAATAATTGTACGACAAACCTTATTTTATTTCACTTAATCCACTTGGAAGCCACTTGAAGCCACTTAAAAGCGGCTTAAGCTGAGTTGATCCGGATAGGATGCTATCCAAAAATATCCTACCCTCTTGGTAGGATATTTGTGAGGTGGGGCCCGCACGAGCCCCACCGTTTCTTTTCCACTAAGTAACGCACCAGCGAAAACTCATCATTATGAAAGT
This sequence comes from Viscum album, assembly GCA_963277665.1. Taxonomy (NCBI): domain Eukaryota; kingdom Viridiplantae; phylum Streptophyta; class Magnoliopsida; order Santalales; family Viscaceae; genus Viscum; species Viscum album. The sequence continues at coordinate 402,503,736 of OY728129.1, read as the reverse complement.
CAACTGACGTGTTTTCTTAATTTCTTAACGCACCATTTAATTGGGCGGTTTATTTCGTCGAATTAAATGGGCGGTTTATTCGTTGAACTTAATTCTATGAATTAATTTCATTCGTTTCTTAACAGGTTTTCGTTTTGTTGGCATGTGAATAAATTAAGGCCAACACACCCTCCTTTTGAAATGATGTATTGAACCTTTGAAGAACCTCTAAGAATTCTTCATCCTCCTTCGCGAAGAACGCGAAGAACGCGAAGAACGCGAAGAACGCGAAGAACACGAAGAACGCCGATCTCCGACGAAGAACACCGAACCCACATAAATCGACGATGCGACGCCATGTGCCGCGACGCCGACGTTTCCTCTCCCGCGACGTACTTCAACGACGTTCCTTAATCCACAACAAAAATCTTCGATCATCCGTTGAGGTGAGAGATTGCGGTTCTTTAATTTTCTTTATGGTTAAAACAACAACATGGATTTAATTATTATTAATTAAATCTATATGTTCTGGAACCTCAGAGTTCGTCGACGCACACCGTATTCCGCGACGACGGGACGCCTTCCGCGACGCGACGATCGCCTCCTTCCGCGACGATCAATTCCGCGAAGAACGCGCGTGCGACACTTGACGAGGTAGGGATTTTATTTGGATGTTTTACAATCCCGTGTTTGTTTCCATTCAAAAATGAAGAACCAGGCTCATAAAAACAATTTTGATTCATTAAAAATTGTTTTGGGTTATGTATTCATGTGTTGAATAATTCTCCCGTTGTTTTTATCTAACGCGGAGGGTGCGGGCCAAACGAACACGGCCCGACAACACTCTGCCGTTCTTTGTGGTTGTGCGGATTTGGCGGGCGACGACAAAACATGACGCAAGGGCATTTTGATGATCCCGCAGTGAAGAACGGAACCCGGGAGGAACAACGGCGCAGACGGGAAGGAAAACGGACCACCGGAGCAACTCCGGTGGCCCGCGGAAGCAGCCGGTGGCGCGGGTCGCCACAGCTGAAGCCGCGGCAGCAGCGGCCAGCGGACCCGCGGCCGCGCGAGTTCGGCTCGCCAGCACGGGATGCAGCAGAAGCCACGTCCGTTGATCCATCGCGGCCCTACACGGGGCCGCGACACCTCCAACCCGCGGGGACAGCGCCCCGCGGCTTCTGCCGCGCTCGGCCGCTCGGCCGAGCCGAGCCAGGCCGGTCCGACCGGTCGGGCCGCGCCCTGGACGGACCGGGTTGGGTCGACCCGGTTCGGCCGACCCAGGGGGGGGGGGTCGGGCCGGGTTGGCCCGGGCCCGGACCCCCCGTCTTCGGACCATTTAGGTCTTTTTCCCGTAACTTGAGCTACGGGCCTCCGAACAACGCGACGTCAGCGGCAACACGATCCTTGGATCGAGACGGTCGTTTCGGTATATCGCACTCAAGGTTTCGGAATACTTTGGGTTCGGCCGGGTTGGTTCGTACACGAAACCAACCGGGCCCTCGGAGCGGAAACGCTCATATCTTGAGCTACGAACGTCCGATTGACGTGCCGTCGGCTTTGGTGAATTCCTCTAAGTGAGACGGATCTTTTGGCATACTCCGCCTGAGGTTTGGACGCAGGTGGAGTACGGTCAGGTTGGTTTTGCCTTAAAAACCAACTGGGCCCCTAGGACGAAAAAACCAATAACTCTCAGACCGGGCGTCTGATTGACGCGCCGTCTGCGACGTTGAGTTCCTGTTGACGATACAGAACTTTTGGATACATCAACCTCGGACTTGGAGTCAGTTGATATATCAGCCTCTTAGCTCGTGGAGCGGACCCTCCCGAACGAGCTTGCTGTGTGCGTGAACCCTAGTGCTGGCTGCGACTTCCACGACGACGGAGGTGCGCTTGGTTGTAGCGGCATAGGGGAGCGCTTGGTTGTAGCGGAAGACCCACGACAGAGGTGCGCTTGGTTGGAGCGTCACAGGGGAGCGCTTGGTTGTAGCGGCAGACCCACGACAGAGGTGCGCTTGGTTGTAGCGGCACAGGGGAGCGCTTGGTTGTAGCGGCAGACCCACGACAGAGGTGCGTTTGGTTGTAGCGGCACAGGGGAGCGCTTGGTTGTAACGGCAGACCCACGACAGAGGAACGCTTGGTTGTAGCGGCACGGGGGAGCGCTTGGTTGTAGCAGCAGGCCCACAGTACCCGATAGGTGGAGAACTACAGCAGTCCAAGGTAAGAGGGAAGCGCTTGGTTGTAGCGACATAACCACTATACCTGATAGAGAAGGAGTTTCCCAATAGCTTTGGGTTCAACTTCATGATCGATCCTGTGTGGGTATTTGCGGGGGTTAGTACCTTTCGATCCTTTGTGGGTCCGACGACTTAGATGGATCAGTGATCATCTTTATCGTCATACGAAGAAGTATACATGTGTGAGCTGAATCTTGTGTTGAACTATCCTGTGTGGATTTTACTGTTTACTCTCCTTGTGGATTGCGTTGTGCTATCCTGTGTGGGTATACGTTTTGCTTTCCTGTGTGGGCTGGGTTGTTCTTGGGCTCGGATGTTGGAGACGATCGGGAATTGATGACTTAGGTATATGTATGGGCATATACCTAAGCGATGTCGGTTGTTGCTTCGTGATTGCGTCTTTCCTTTGTGGTTTATCCTTTGTGGATTTCGGGAGACCTTCGGGGGTCTCGGGGTCCCTATTGAGTAGCTTATACTCACCCCTGCACGGGATATGCCCGCACTACGTTGTGTTGGTTGCAGACGACGGACAACGCTGATTGTGGTGGAGGCTTGCGGAGCAGGACAGTACCTGGAGGTGGAGCACTGGGCGGGACGTACTCGGAGCGGTCAGGTGGACCCGAGGAGCAGTGGAGGCTATCTGTACCCACCCTTCAGGTGGGACTTCCAGAGGACGACTCGACACTGCGGCTTTTCTTTTCAGTTCCTGTTTTCCCCTTTCAGTTGTACTTTACAGTTGGGCTTGTATTTCCGGCCCCTTTTACTTTCAGCACAGCTTGTTATAGTTTTTACTTAGCGTTTACTTTTCCACTTGCTTACTCTGTGGTGCTTGTTTACTTTTCAAAGGCAATGGCTTCCCCTTTTTTTTTTCCGGGATTTGCGCCTTGGTTCTAGTCGCTAGCCCCTGGACTATGGAAGGCGGGCTTGGGGTAGTCACGGCACGGGCCCCGAGGGCGGGTCATGACAAATTGGTATCAGAGGTGGTCGGTTCTACCGTAGACTCTGATCTTTCTTCTATGTGAAGCAATAGTTTTTAGCATATTGGGTGTGGTTATCAGTCCAGGGAGTCCAGTGTTGGTGCAGCGGCCGACGTATCCGTACACCAGGACCCTGACTTCTGATTTCCGACTTAATGCACGAAAACATTGATTGCATGTGTGTTTCAAGTTTTTTGTGTGATTACTTGTGTCAGCTAACCAGGTATACTGTTCTAACCATGGCACACCTGTTTCTTTTCAGGATGGCCCCACGATGGCAGCCAGCTAGGTTTTCGAGAGTGGAGCGTGATGACAGCCCACCGAGCGACGGGGCCTCGGTGCAGGGCTCCTTGTCAGCAGAGGCACCAGCGGTACCTCTACCCGCCGAGCCACCAATGCTTCCCGCCACGACCGCTGACGATGCACGTCGCCTTGGAGCTCTGCATGAGTTCCAGTGCCAGCGACCACCCAGGTTTCGTGGGGAGACGGACCCCCAGGTAGCTGAGGACTGGCTGGAGGCAGTCGTACGGGTTTTTAGATTAGTGAGGACACCAGTAGACCTCATGGTGATCCTCACAGCGAGCCTCCTGCACGCGGAAGCAGGCAGATGGTGGAGCTTGATGCTCCAGGTGCACGACGAGACATCTCTTCTCTGGACGGACTTCTAGATCCTCTTCCGCTCAGAGTTCGTCCCGGCCACCCTCCGTGCGGTGCGCATTCAGGAGCTACTACAGCTGCGGCAGGGCAGCATGACAGTGGCCTAGTACTCGACGAGATTTACTGATCTCTCGCACTACTCCACAGATATGGTACGGGACCCGTTCTTCCGGGCCCAGACCTTTGAGCAGGGACTGAGGCACGATATCAGGGCTTCGATGATCTCCCTCAACATTCCGACACAGGCGGAGGTGTTGGAGAGAGCCCTCTTAGTGGAGAGTTTCCTTGCTAAGCAGTCTCCAGCAGTAGGACCCACCACTTGCTGGCATGTAGCAGAGTCTTCTGCAGCGGGCAGTAGACAGATGACGCAGGGGTCCAAAAGGACTAGACCTACAGGTGGTCGACAGCATGACTCTGGATCGTTTGTGCGAGGCACTCGGGGTGGACAATGACTTTCCATGAGAGGGAAGTGTTACTCCTGCGGCGGGATTGGTCACATGGCTCGTGACTGTCCGACCCGCCATACGGATGACCAACAAATTAACGGAGAACCCCCCAGGCAGAGGCAGAGGTTCGATCAGGGAGGGCCGCAAAGAGCAGGCGACCATGGCAGGGGAGCTGGCCGTGCAGCTGGAGGTGGACGACGCTTCGGGGTGTTGCCACCACCACCACCAGGAGGTCCACCCCGACCGCAGGAGACAGGAGGACATGGGGGAGCTCAGCTTCAGGCAGCTGAGGCCTACGATCATGGAGCTCTGGGAGCATATGGACAGGAGCGGAACTAGTGGATATGTCCTTTGTACTTCTAGTTCCTTGTTGTTGTTGTATAGTGTCTTTGTATTATGAGCTGCAATAGAAAAAGACGCTTACCTTTGTGATGTTTTCATTCCTGTCCTCTTTTGTGTTGTTACTAAGAGGTTCCAGTTTAGACTGTTGACTTGACCCTCACTTGTGAGACATCTACTGGAGGAGACCCAGTTACCACACACTAATGCCGACAGTGTGACTCAACCCTTGGAGGCGAGAGTAATGGTTGGATCTCTTGGTAGTAGCGTCGAGGCCTTACGATGTCATCCTTGGTATGGATTAGTACCATCCATTTCGGGATTGACTGTATTAGGCAAAGGAAGTGGTTCATCCAGGGGATGAGACCAGGTTTCTCTTATCGGAAAAGAAGAAATCTTAGCAGCTCTCGTGGGACCGGAGATGGTCCAGCCCATGACAGAGAAGGTCCAGGTCATCCAGGAGCGGATGAGGACAGCTCAGAGCCGGCAGAAGTCTTATGCTGACAGGAGGTGGAGGCCACTAGAGTTCGAGGATGGTGACCACGTCTTCTTGCGTGTCTCACCTCGACGTGGTTTGCGGAGATTTGGCCGAGGCGGAAAATTGTCTCCATGCTTCATTGGACCATTCCAGGTCCTCAGCAGGATTGGCGAGGTGGCTTATCGCCTGGCTCTACCACCTCAGTTGCACCGGGTGCACGATGTCTTCCACGTATCTCAGCTGAGGAGATACGTGCGCGACCCGACACACATCATTGACCATGGGGAGCTAGACGTGGATGATGGGGCGACTTTTGCGGAGGTCCTAGTGGAGATCGAGGATCAACAGGAGCGGGTCCTATGTGGACGATCGATTCCTCTTGTGCGCATCAGATGGCAGCACGAGAACCTCCAGAAGAGCACTTGGGAGCGGGAGGCTCAGATGCGTGCTCAGTACCCACATTTGTTTCCCTAATTTATGATGTATCTTTACAGGGACATAAAGCCCTAAGGTGGGAGTAATGTAAAGAACCGTAAATTTCAAGGATTTTTTTTTTCTTAATTTTCTTTGGAATTTTACAAGAACGCAGTTTCTGACGGCACCTGATTCCGAGGCCCGGTGTGCCCGGAATCATTTTCCGAAGTTTGGCTCGGGTACGTTCAGTGAACGGACGAGCGAGTTTTTCTAACTTTTGAACCGGTGCTCGGAATCAAATTCCGAGGGCACCGATGAAATCGCAGCGCCGGTATTTTCTTAGAAACGCCTCTTCCGGAGTTGCGTTTGCTCGGTTGTGGTTTTTAATTTTCGGTCTTAAAGTTAAGAAATAAAATAATTGTACGAAAAACCTTATTTTATTTCACTTAAACCACTTGGAAGCCACTTGAAGCCACTTAAAAGCCGCTTAAGCTGAGTTGATCAGGATAGGATGCTATCCAAAAACATCCTACCCTCTTGGTAGGATATTTGTGAGGTGGGGCCCGCACGAGCCCCACCGTTTCTTTTCCACTAAGTAATGCACCCGCGAAAACCCGTCATTATGAAAGTCAACTGACGCATTTTCTTAATTTCTTAACGCACCATTTAATTGGGGGGTTTATTTCGTTGAATTAAATGGGCGGTTTATTCGTTGAAATTAATTCTATGAATTAATTTCATTCGTTTCTTAACACGTTTTTGTTTTGTTGGCATGTGAATAAATTAAGGCCAACACACCCTCCTTTTGAAATGATGTATTAAACCTTTGAAGAACCTCTAAGAATTCTTCATCCTCCTTCGCGAAGAACGTGAAGAACGCAAAGAACGTGAAGAACGCGAAGAACGCCGGTCTCCGACGAAGAATGCCGAACCCGTAGAAATCGACGACGCGATGCCGTGTGCCGCGACGCCGACGTTTCCTCTCCCGCGACATACTTCAGCGACGTTCCTTAATCCACAAACAAAAATCTTCGATCATCCGTTGAGGTGAGAGATTGCGGTTCTTTAATTTTCTTTGCGGTTAAAACAACAACATGGATTTAATAATTATTAATTAAATCTATATGTTCTGGAACCTCGGAGTTCGTCGACGCGCACCGTATTCCACGACGACGCGATGCCTTCCGTGACGCGACGGTCGCCTCCTTCCGTGACGATTAATTTCGCGAAGAACACGCGTGCAACACTTGACGAGGTAGGGATTTTATTTGGATGTTTTACAATCCCATGTTTGTTTCCATTCAAAATGAAGAACCCGGCTCATAAAAACAATTTTGATTCATTAAAAATTGTTTTGGGTTATGTATTCATGTGTTGAATAATTCTCCCGTTGTTTTTATCTAATGCGGAGGGTGCGGGCCAAACGAACACGGCCCGACAACCCTCCGCTGTTCTTCGTGGTTGTGCGGATTTGGAGGGCGATGGAAAAACGTGACGCAAGAGCGTTTTGATGATCCCACAGTGAAGAATGGAACCCGGGAGGAACAACGGCGCAGACGACAAGGAAAACGGACCACCGGAGCAACTCCGGTGGCCCGCGGAAGCTGCCAGCGGCGCGGGTCGCCGGTGCGGCGGCGCCCCGGCGCGCCGCCAGACAGGGCCGCCGCGGCTGAAGCCGCGGTGACGGCAGTTAGCGGACCCGCGGCCGCGCGGGTCCGGCTTGCCAGCACGGGACGCGGCAGAAGCCACGTCCGTTAATCCATCGCGGGGCCGCTGCACCTCCAACCCACGGGGACAGCGCCCCGCGGCTTCTGCTGTGCTCGGACGCTTGACCGAGCCGAGCCAGGCTGGTCCGACCGACCCAAGGGGGGGGGGGGGGGTCGGGCCGGGTCGGCCCGGGCCCGGACCCCCCGTCTTCGGACCATTTTCGGTCTTTTACCCGTAACTTGAGCTACGGGACTCCGAACGACGCACCGTTAGCGGAAACACGATCCTTGGATCAAGACGGTCGTTTCGGTATATCGCACTCAAGGTTTCAGAATACTTTGGGTTCGGCCGGGTTGGTTCGTACACGAAACCAACTGGGCCCTCGGAGCGGAAACGCTCATATCTTGAGCTACGGACGTCCGATTGACGTGCCGTCGACTTTGGTGAATTCCTCTAAGTGAGACGGATCTTTTGGCATACTCCGCCCGAGGTTTGGACGCAGGTGGAGTACGGTCGGGTTGGTTTTTCCTTAAAAACCAATCGGGCCCCTGAGACGAAAAATCCAATAACTCTCAGACTGGGCGTCTGATTGACGCGCCGTCTGCGACGTTGAGTTCCTGTTGACGATACGGAACTTTTGGATACATCAACCTCGGACTTTGTGTCAGTTGATGTATCAGCCTCTTAGCTCGTGGAGCGGACCCTCCCGAACGATCTTGCTGTGTGCGGGAACCCTAGTGCTGGCTGCGACTTCAACGACAATAGAGGTGCGCTTGGTTGTAGCGGCACAGGGGAGCGCTTGGTTGTAGCGGCAGACCCACGACAGAGGTGCGCTTAGTTGTAGGGGCACAGGGGAGCGCTTGGTTGTAGCGGCAGACCCACGACAGAGGTGCGCTTGGTTGTAGCGGCACAGGGGAGCGCTTGGTTGTAGCGGCAGACCCACGACAGATGTGCGTTTGGTTGTAGCGGCACAGGGGAGCGCTTGGTTGTAGCGGCATACCCACGATGGAGGAACGCTTGGTTGTAGCGGCATGGGGGAGCGCTTGGTTGTAGCAGCAGGCCCACAGTACCCAATAGGTGGAGAACTACAGTAGTCCAAGGTAAGAGGGAAGCGCTTGGTTGTAGCGGCATAACCACTATACCTGATAGAGAAGGAGTTTCCCAATAGCTTTGGGTTCAACTTCATGATCGATCCTATGTGGGTCTTTGCGGGGGTTAGTACCTTTCGATCCTTTGTGGGTCCGACGACTTAGATGGATCAGTGATCATCTTTATCATCATACGAAGAAGTATACCTGTGTGAGCTGAATCTTGTGTTGAACTATCCTGTGTGGATTTTACTGTTTACTCTCCTTGTGGATTGCGTTGTGTTATCCTGTGTGGGTATACGTTTTGCTTTCCTATGTGGACTGGGTTGTGCTTGGGCTCGGATATTGGAGCCGATCGGGAATTGATGACTTAGGTATATGTATGGGCATATACCTAAGCAGTGTCGGTTGTTGCTTCGTGATTGCATCTTTCCTTTGTGGTTTATCCTTTGTGGATTTCGGGAGACCTTCGGGGGTCTCGGGGTCCCTACTGAGTAGCTTATACTCACCCCTTCATGGGCTATGCCCGCACTACGTTGTATTGGTTGCAGACGACGGACAACGCTGATTGTGGTGGAGGCTTGCGGAGCAGGACGGTACCTGGAGGTGGACCGCTGGGCGGGACGTACTCGGAGCGGTCAGGTGGACCCGAGGAGCAGTGGAGGCTATCTGTACCCACCCTTCCGGTGGGACTTCCAGAGGACGGCTTGACGCTGCAGCTTTTCTTTTCAATTGCTGTTTTCCCCTTTCAGTTGTACTTTACAATTGGGCTTGTATTTCCGGCAGCTTTTACTTTCAGCACAACTTGTTACAGTTTTTACTTAGTGTTTACTTTTCCGCTTGCTTACTCTGTGGTGCTTGTTTACTTTTCAAAGACAATGCCTTCCCCTTTTTTTTCCGGGATTTGCGCCTTGGTGCTAGTCGCCAGCCCCTGGCCTATGGAAGGCGGGCTTGGGGTAGTCACGGCACGGGCCCCGAGGGCGGGTCGTTACAGACACAATTGTTTTGTGCTATTATTATTGGGATTATTGTGGTTCTATTTTGTAGTAGCCCAATGAGATGAGGGTATGCCATCTCATGAATTATATATACACCTGTTAGGATCACATTCCATGCATCATGCCATGCCATCTAGGATGCATTATATATTGCATGATATTGTGATAGATACCGTGCTAGAGATTCCTGTTGTTGTGATAGTACCTCAATAGATATGCCTTCTTTTGTGATAGGTGTATTGGTATGTGATATGGTTCGAATTGAATGGATGATAAAATTTGATCTCTAAGGTGTATGGGCCCTCTTGGATTTGAATTTGGTGGATCATGATTTAGATTTTTATATAGAATTGTGCTATGATATGCTCTTCTTGGGTGCCAAAATTTGATTCGCAGGGAGTATGGGCCCTCACAGATCGGAATTTGGCATCCCACTGGTTAGATCTTCTATAGAACAAGGGTTTTCAGGGAAATCTGGAGTTTCTGTCTTGAAAAACCCAGTATACACGACGTGTAGTTTAGCCTAACATGCCATGTGTTCTTCATGTTCGTGGAATAAGGTGTTCCATGTCTTTAAGAAGAACATGTTGTGTACTAGTAGTACACGCTGTGTAGTATATGACCATGTAACGGGCCATGTGGGAGAAAACATGAGCCGTGGAGTTTGGATTAGAACACTCCATGTATAGCTTATACATGCTGTGTAGTCTACCCAGGTAGAATCCGTGTGGACCTGGCTGTGTGGGAGTACATGGCCAGGAGGATAGACCTGTGTACATGTTGTGTACGTGAGGAAAACGCCGTGTACTTGGTGTTGATACACACCAGACCGGTGGTAGAACATGACCATGTGAGAGCCTAAGGGTACACACCGTGTATTCTTTATACACACTGTGTAGTTCCATTTTTCTAAACTTTGAGGGTTTTATCCTATTTTGTTTTGACACTTTTTGAATGGGAAACCTTGACAATCAATTTGAACCAAGGCTTATTAAACCTTGTAGAGTCATGCCGCCACAACGACTACGAGTTATACTCCAGGAGAGTGGCGATGATCATACTCTAGAAATTGTAGTCCATGGGATACCAATGGATCCTATAGTTGTGCCAGCTCTGGCACCAGCTGTTATACTGGACATAGGTGTAGATGCATAGTTCTGTGAAGGATTTGTGAGGTTCATGCAGACCTTTCAAGAAGCACCACATGCTACCACATCTATAGTAGAGTTGGTGCGTATATTCCAGCAGCAACATCTGCCTACTTTTTTAGGGGATGACGGACCACAGGCTGTGGAATCATGGATGGAATCAGTGCTGACTATCTTCAAGCATTTGGAGACGCCTATCGAGAGGAGGTTCAAGCTCACGACATATATGTTGTGTGATTTTTCCAAGAGATGGTGCGATGCTATCACTCAGGTAGGGTGTTATCGAGATATGAAATGGGAGACTTTCAGGCAGCCTTCTATGATTATTATTTTCCCAAGATGCTGAGGGTCAACCGAGCCTAGGAGTTCATGCACCTGGAGTAGGGAACATTGTCAGTTATGGACTATTCTTCCCAGTTTACTAATCTTCATCGATTCACACCTATTATGATGGGTGATGATGTGTCGAAATCTAGATGATTTGAGGATGGTATTAGGTTTGACATCTGATCACAGGTGAATATCTTCAGGTTTCCTTATGTCTCCGCTATTTTGAATCAGGCGCTGATTACCAAGCGCAACCTACGGGAATCTGGGGGTGAGAGCCAAGGAAGTTCGGCACCGAGATATGGTACTAACTTGACCGGAAGCAAGAATCATTTTATAGAGATTTCTTGTGGGGATATGAGCAGTCAGAACCTTTCTTCTAGTATCCAGGTGAGGTGCTACTAGTGTGGCAGAGCTAGAAACATGATACCACAGTGTCCGATGGACCCAGTCGAGTGCTGCGCTTGTGGTAGGATGGGCCACCTACAATGTTATTGTAGGAATTTTCCACTAGTAACTAGTGAGAGAGGGTATGTATTAGCTCCACATTCAAGAGTGGGGTCAACAACTTCTCACCAGTCAGGGAATTGGAATACGTCAGGCCACTCAGGCTAAGGAGGTGGTTATGGACATGGTAGCCAGAACCCAGGATCTCAGCGACAACAGGGAGGATCAGCTCAGGGTAGCCAAGAAGTGTCTTAGGGCCACAGTACAGGTCAGACTTATGCAGTGAAACAGACCCAAAAAGAGAAGGATCCTAGACCTTCTACTGTTAGAGGTACTATTCTAGTTGCCTATATTTTATCTTTTTCAATTTTTGATATTGGTGTTACACATATTTTTATATCTTTAGCCATTATGGAAAGCCTTGGGATCTGTGTTTATACTACTTCTGATGTTATGATACCAGAAACTCTATTAGGGATTAGAACGGTAGGTGTGCGTCAGTGTAAGGAGTTCCCCCTTAAGATTTCTGGGTGTCACTTTCTATGGAACCTCTATATCTTAGAGATGATGGGCTTTGATGTCATTCTCGGAATGGACTGGTTGATTTCTTTTTTAGACTTTTTTGATTGCTATCTCTGTAGGGTGAGTTTCACTTCACCAGAGGGAAGAGAGTTTCTATATAAGGGTGAATGGGATGTCTAAGAGAGTAGAGATGGACCTGAGCATTGTGGGTTGGGCAGAATGACAGCCCAGATTTCAAGTTTATATCTGGATGATTAGGAAACATGTCTAGCCATTTCCTCTCTAGCGGTGGATCATTTCAGGGATGTTTTCCCAGACTACTTCTTAGGATTACCTTAGGTTAGAGAGGTTGAGTTCACTATTGAGCTAGTTCCAGGAGTTTCACCGGTATCCATTCCTCTTTACAGGATAGCTACAATGGAGTTGCAAGAGATCAAGAGGTCGTTGGAAGATATGGAAGCTAAGGGTTTTATCTGACCCAATACTTATCCTTGGGGTTCACCAGTCCTTTTCGCGAAAAAGGTGGATGATAATCTTAGGCTATGCATGGACTATCGGCAACTGAACTAGTTGATGGTTAAAAACCGATATCCTTTTCCACGGATAGATAATATGTTTGATCAACTCCGAGGAGCTTGAGTGTTCTAAAAGATTGACCTAAGGTTAGGATATCACCAGGTACGTGTTTTATCGACAGACATACCTCATAAAACCTTTCATAGTAGGTATGGTCTCTATGATTACTTGGTTATGCCATTTGGTCTAACGAATGCGCCAACAGTTTTCATGGCACTGATGAACCGAGTGTTCCATCCTTACCTATATTCTTTTGTGGTGGTTTTCATGGATGATATTTTGGTGTATTCTCACAATCGACACGACTATGCCAAACATTTTGAGATCATTTTGAATACACTGAGAGAGAATCAATTATATGCTAAACTTGAAAAATGACACTTCTGGATGAATTAGATTCACTTCCCAGGTCACGTCATCTTGGAGACTGGAGTATTAGTGGACCCAGGAAGGTAAGAGCAGTAGTTACCCGAGAGCATCCTAAGAACATTTTTGAGGTGTGAAGTTTCTTGGGGTTAGCTGGTTACTACAAGCATTTTATATAGGACTTCTCATGCTTAGCAGTGTCGATGAAGGGCTTGACAAAGAAATGTTTGAAGTTTGAATGGTCAAATTCTTGTGACACAACCTTTTAGGAGTTAAAGGGACGTTTGAATTCAGTTCCAATACTGATATTTCTAGAGCTGGGTAAGAGTTACATTGTATCTTGTGATGAATCAGGTATTGGGTTGGGATCAGTTCTTATGAAAGGAGATCAAGTTGTTGCGTACGAGTCTTGATAGTTAAGACCACATAAGAGGAATTACCTGACACATTATCTCGAGTTAGCTGCGGTTGTTCATGCCTTGTGTTGTTGGAGAAATTATTTATTGGAAGAACATTTTGTGGTGTACATGGACCAAAAAAGTCTCAAATAGATCTTTACTTAGTGTGATTTGAATTTGAGATAGTGAAGGTGGGTGGAATACCTTTAGTATTTTGATTTTGAGCTTTCCTATACACCTGGAAAAGGCAATGTAGTGGCTGCAGCACTGAGTAGGAGAACTCAGATACAGGAAGTGCAAGAGGCTAGTGGTGAGTGGAAGCTTATGGCCTTGTTTTCTGAGATGCGTTTAGAGGTGCATGAAAGTCGGGGGAAAACTTATCTTTCATCTTTGGCTGTTACCTCTACCATACTAGATAGAGTGAGGATGAGGCGGCTATCAGATTCAGAATTCCTAGTCCTCTGGGAGAGTGTGGTAGGTGAGGACCCTCTTCCTGGATGGATGATAGGTGATGATGAATTTATACGTATCCATGTATGTGTGTGGGTTCTAGTGGATATATGCAAGGAACTGATGTAGGAGTTTCATTCTTTAGCTTGGAAAGTCCATCCCAGGGTCACCAAGATGTACCGTGACTTGCGTTGTTAGTACTGGTGTCTGGGTATGAATCAAGAAGTAACTAATTTTGTTACGAGGTGTTTCACCTATCAGCAGGTGAAGTTGGAACATCAGTTCCCAACTGGACTTTTATAGCAGCTAACCATTCCTGAGTGGAAGTGGGATGATGTCGTGATGGATTTCTTGATGGGGTTACCGAGGTTGGCTAGAGGCAACGATGCTGTGTGGGTCATAGTTGACAGGCTTACAAAGGTTGCTCACTTCTTTCCGATCAAGGAGAACTTTGGTGTTGATGAGCTCAAAAAGTTGTATATTTGAGAGGTGGTGTGAATTCATGGGGTTCCTCATTCTATCATTTTAGATAGGGATGCCAAATTTATGTCTCGTTTCTAGAAGAGTTTTCAGAGGGTGCTGGGTACATAGGTGCTTCTGAGCACAACATACCACCCTCAGACCGATGGCTAGTCCGAGCGTACGATACATGTTCTAGAGGACATGTTACATGTAGGTGTCCTAGACTTTGAAGGATTTTGGGAGAAGAATATACCCATGTTTGAGTTCGCCTATAATAATAACTTCCATGATAATATTCATATGGCACCATATGAGGCTTTATATGGGAGGCCATGCCGATCAACCCTATGTTGGATGGAGGTTGGAGAGGCAGCTATTCTAGGACCTCATCATGTCCAGTAGACTACTGAGAAGGTACACTTGATCCATAAGCGTATGAATACTACTCAGTCTTTTCAAAAATCTTATGCTAATCATCGTAAATAACCTTTGGAGTTTGAGGTCAGGGATCAAGTTTTCATACACGTCGCACCGGGGTTGGGACACAAGAGGATCATGAGATAGGGTAAAATTTAACTGAGATATGTCGGACCGTTTGAGATTCTGGAATGAGTCAGGTCAGTTGCCTATCGGTTACAGTTTCCTCAGAGGTATCGAGCCATGCACAACTTCTTCCACATATCTCAGCTATGCCACTATCACTCAGACCCGTCTCATGTTTTTCAGCCCGAGGAGGTTGAGCTCTAGGTTGATGCATCCTTTGAGGAGTATCCGATTCATATAGTTGACAGGAGCATTAAGGTTCTCTATGGCTGGTTAGTTCCTCTCATACGGGTGCTATGGCAACATGGCCAAGTATAGGATGAGACTTGGGAAAGGGAGGTAGACGTACATGCTCAGTGGTCAGAGTTATTCTCAGATTTTTATTCACCACCCTTAGAAGGGAAATTCAGGGACGAATTTATTTAAGGGAGGAAATTTGTAAGAACTTGGTTCTTACTTGAGGTACAATTTTCTTTTATTCTTTTTTCCTTTGAGTTGTTTTTGAGAAAACAATGGGAAAACTAGACAAGTACTCGAATCATACTATCACACAGGCTGATTCGGGGTTATATGTCTTGTAATTCTAATTAAACGCTATGTAGTTTGGTTGTGTATGATGGGAATACATGGTGTGTGGGAATGTCATCCAGAAAAAGAGGAAAAACTAACTACACACTGTGTACTTCATAGTACACGCCATGTAGTCATGTTGGCAGGTCCTGGAAACTAAGTCAGTGAAAAACGACCACCAAATGAATAGTAAAATGATGTACATGTCGTGTATATGGTATCACATGTCTTGTATATGTGTTTTATCGCTTAAAATGGGTAGAATCCCCTCTTTTTGGCAGAATGGACAGAGGGCTTGTCGGGTTGAAGAACAAGCACCACTGGAACTTCAAACTTTTCCCAAATATTCATCTAGACTCCGATTTGATCGTCGTCAGTCGTGTTTAAACCGTATCAGTAAGATCTAAATTAATCTTGAGCCATTATTACTAATTATTATCCTATAATAAGTTATTTAAGGTTGAATTTTCATCCTTGTTTTGTAGATCTATACCATTTTAGCTTGAATTGGAAGTCGAGGTTGGACGAGGAGAGTTATACTATGACGAGGTAGGTGGTATCGTGTTAAATGTTAAATTTCATTTTTTTATATGTGCTATTGTGCCACGCGCCCACGTTTGGTGTGTATCTAGGTTGAGACTTTGACTTATGTTAATTCCTAAGGATGTTTAGGTGATTAAGTATATGAATTGAAGCTTGCGGGGATGGTTATGCCCCTGTTTTCCCTGTTATGGGTTATTTTAAATGATTTGGTTAATTAAATGTTTACCAATGTGATTTTATTCTTTATAACCATGTAATAATGTAAATATTTCAACTGTTGTTTAATATTCTAGAATAATGATATAAGATCTTGTCCCTGTTTGATTTGTTATGCCTGCGGGTGAGATTTGTTATGCCTGCGGGCGAGATTGTTGTGCCTGCGGGTGAGATTGTTGTGCCTGTGGGTAGCATTGGTTGTGCCTGCAAGTGAGGATGTGTGTTATGCTTGAGAGAGAGGATTGGTTGTGCTTGTGGGTGAGGTCATGCCTATTGGAAATATGTTTAATTTATTATTAAATGAAAATAGAAAACAATACTTGTAATATTGTTTACTTTTGATTACCTTCTAGTTACTGCATTTCCTTGTACACTACTGGTTCATATACTCACTAACAGATTGGAACAGAACTTTGGTAGTTTCCTATTGGGATTTATTTTTCACACCATTTTTTGTCCCAAACAGACTATATTTCTGTAGGTGTAGATAGGGGAAGTCCCCTTTTTTTAGGTACTTGATTGCTGATTAGAAGTAGGGGAGCATGGGACCAAGCCAAGGCTTGCGATGCTGCTGAGTTTTATTTTTTTACCGTACTTTGGTATTGTATTGAACTTGATTTTAGTGTATCCTATTTTCAATATTTTCTTAAAACATGTGACATATTGCATCATTTTGATATTATATGCCTTCTAGTTAACTTATTCTTTCAGTCTTCAGTTGTTTAATCCAGTTGCATATTGTTTACTGCTTCTACTATTTTGTTATTATTTATTCTGCTATGTTACACTCTGCCAATAAGGGCATAGTTTCCCCACTATCACACCCTAGGCTCTCACTTCTAGTAAGCAGCCTCGGGAATTTTTGGAAATGCACTTGAGGCCATGTGGACAATCGGGTACGAAGAACCTATTAGTGGCATCCGGATCCAGGATGTTACAGCTAGACTCCTCATGTTTTAATACTCACAAATCATGTTTAACATCTTAAAAATCATGTATGGACCTTGTAAACTAAACTTTATCTTATTCTATTATGTTTTATTATACTAATCCTTAAGTCTAATCCATTCTGTGAGTATTACTTCTTGAAACAATTTACAAATATTTTCCTAAGTATGGGACACCGCTTCTATGATCACCGTCTCACTATTGGTGTGAAAAATTGGCTAAGTCCCTACCACTGTAACCCTGACACTATAACCTAGACACCGTAACCCTGACACCACAACCCAAACACTGTAACCCTAAAACCGTAACCCAGACATTGTAACCCTAACACCGTAACCCAGATACCGCAACCCTGACATTGTTCCATCGCTTCTTGATTTACCAAAGGACTTGCTACCACAATGCTTGCTACTATAACCCTTGCTACCGTGACCATGCTACCAATTTTAAACTTCATAAAGGATCTGCTACTGTGAACCTGCTACTATCACACCGTGCTACCAGTTCCAAAATTGATAAAGGAGATGACACTATTTCTAGTGACACCGTTTCAAGACAAAATGTGACACCGTTCCTTGCTTAACCATTTTTTTCTCTTTTTTCTTTTTTCAATTAAATTTAAATGTTTATTCTAACAGTCATATTTGAATCATTAAATGACACTGATATAATATAAGTTATTTTACAGTCTTGACAACAGACAATACGAGGTACAAGGTATGGAGATCATGCCCCCTATCGGCTCCAACACATTCACCTAAAATAAAAAAGAAAATTGTGGAAAAAATACTTAGTAGTAGATGACATGCAAAAAGAGAGAACAAAGGAATACATGTATGCAAGAACACTCAGAAGAACGCACAATGAAATATACTGTGATAAACAGATATCAAAATTTTAAAATATCTACGACATCTAATGAAACCTAAGTAAAAGAGCATTCTTCTTCCTGGAAGATAGAATATAGTACTCCACGACACTCTGTTCTGGTGTCAATCCTGATACATCAATGAGTCCAGAGCTGAACTTCATAACACATAAAGATTTCTAAACCCTTCCTCATTACCTTACACTCTGTTTTGTACATTTCCATTACTTTTCTAGCAGTGTGTGTATTTTTATTAAAACACACATTTTATCCTACATTAAACTGGAGGATACAAGATATCCTCACTCAAATAGATTTTACACTTTGTTTACCCATGTATAAATTTGGAAGAGGTCCTATGGGGCCTGGCTAGTTGTATTCCTGCATAGAACAGTAGAAGAGGTCTTGTGACCTATACAATATTTTGTACTATTATTAACCCTGATCTAGGGAGTGGATCAAGTATTTATATATATTTCTTAGTGGTAGGTGTTCACCAAGTAGAGTGGATTAGGTCTCATCTTGGGACTGAACCACTTGTTTTATCTTCTGTGTATTTCAATTTAGTTTTTCTCTATTATAACTTATATTTCAGAAAAATAAAATTTACTTTGATAGTTAGTCTTGGATAGTAGTTATAAATATTTTTCCTTATTAGATTAGTTTCAAAAGTTGTATCAATATTTCATATTTTTATAACTAAGAATTAATCAATATTCTGAGAAACTATTTTAACAGTAAAACTATTATAATTTTATTACCATGATTAACTGGCATGTTTTATTGTAAATTGGGGGAATCTTTTAAATAAACTTTTTAACAATTTTTTTATAGGAACTCATTTCACCCCCCACTTGAGTTTCCTACTCTGACCAATAAATATGTTGAACCTAGATAGGGTTGGTATAAGGTTGTGATGATTTTAGGTGTCACCTTTGAACCCGAATCAATTATGTGAGCCTATTAGGTTGTGGCGATAGTTTTAGGCTTGGAACTTGAGAGCTTGAACCATGTTGTGCATGATGGTTTTGTGTAGATGAACAACACTTATTATTATCATTGTTATGTGAGATGTTATAAAGTAGGTGTTGGATTTGAATAAGATATTTAGAATACTCAGGATATTATCTAGGATTTGGCATTCATGACCACATTGAATGCTTAGGATGTGATCTGGGATTCAATGTTCTCAATTATATGAAATTCCTAGGATATTACCCATGATTTAGTTTATGCTTATATGGAATGATTAGGTTATAACCTAGGATTAGACTTATTCCTAAATGGAATGCTCGAGAGATTTCCTTGGATTTAAATATTTTTTCTTAATACTACATAAAATTCCTAGGTTATAACTTGGGATTCAATTTATTCATTTATGGAACATCTACGAGATTACCTAGGATTAAACTCTTTATGTATGATACTATATATAATTCCTAGGAGATTACATGGGATTTGATGATATGCCTATATCAAATTCCTATAATTCTACCTAAGATTTGACATTTTTGACTATATGGAATTCCTTGGGTATTTCTTGAGGTTCAACTTATTCCTACATAAAATTCCAAGGATATTTGTTAAGATTTAGTGTTCCTGCCTATATTTAATCCCTAGGATATGAACTAGTATTTGACTTATGCCTACGTGGGATGACTAAGGTGTCTCAGATCTAGTTTTTATGCCTAATACTATTTTTAGATTCCTAGGATCGGGTTCCAACATCTAATATGTTCCCATTCACATGAACTCAGGGTAGGTCTTGTATCCCCCTAGGGTTTTGCATCATGTTCAAGGAAATATGAAACTAACTAAAGTTGGTATGGTTGATCCTAAGTGTCACATTATAACTTGAGGATCAATGATGATTATTTTATTATTTGTGTGATATGTATTTATTTTTCCTGAGCATATAACATGTGCATGCATTGTATTTACTGGTTAAGTTTGGGACCCCATTAGAGGTTCCCTATTGAGTTTTACTCACACCCTGCTTGGGAGGCTATGAAAATTGGGTACCTAAGAAGATTTTATTATTTATAGGTTCAGTTTGGGTATAGGACCAATGTTGCTTGATTGAGATGATATATTGGATGGAATATATAAATAGAGATTAGGTGAGGGTTAGGTATAATAATAAAGCCTCTCTGTATTTTATTTCTTTTGTTTGTTTTATGTATATGTGATCGACCCTATGGGAGATCATTATTGGATATATGAATGTGTGCTTTCGTATTCATTTTGTTATAGCATGATTATTATTTATTTATTATGCACACTCTGGTTATCATGTATGGATATTGTTTGGGTATTTATGCTATGTTTACTCTGATATTAGTGTATAGCTTCCCTATAATGACACCATGAAATCCTTCTTCTATTTGGAAGGCTCTAGCATATGGGGAGACGTGTCTAAGGTTATGTGGAATTAACCAGTTTGGACATCGATTGGTGGTCCTAAGTCAGTGGGTGCATCACATACTAGGCCAAGGAACAATTAGTGAATGCTCTTTTTGTTCAGAAAAACATAACCAACACGTACATTTTAAGGAATCTATAACATGTTAAAAATACCCAAAAAATAGATATTACAATACATTAAATTAATTATAATGAAATAATAAAATAGTTAAACCACTGAAAGATGATGAAGGTGGTGATGACGTTGAAATAAAAGGTTATAACCCTTAAAGTATATATAGAACAATTTGGCATAGGTAATCCTATAAAGGCAACACATTAAAAAATGAAGCTCACAAAATTTACATAATTTCACACAGTGTATCCTATTTACATTATTTATGTATTCTCTACTACCAATAGCCTTGGATTATTTAAATATATGATATATCAATGATTATAATATTCAAACAACCTCAAAAAAATAATTCTTAATTTTCAATAATAATATCAAATGGATATTTTACCTTAATAATATCAAAAACTAGTAAAATATCATTATAATGATAGAAAGTAAAACATTTAAATCAACATTAAATACTCCCTTAGTCAGTGATAATTAAACACTTGAATAATACCCATAATCAGGTAAGAATAACAAACTTTGATATTCCAAAATATTTGAATTTGAATTTTGATTTTGATAATATCAGCTGTAAACAAAAATCAATAATATCCCATGCATCGGATGATAATACATAATAATTTTTAAAAATCACAACTGTTGAAATCCTATATTCTAATTAGTATATAAAGGTCTTTATCTCAATATGGAAAGGTCTTCTGATTAGTACATAAATGTCATTATTTCAATGCATAAAGGTCTATTACTTATAGAAATAACCAACTTCTCTATAACTTCTTATTGATATATAAAATTAATATCCACTTCATACTGAATATGTAATGGTAATATCCATTTCTAAAAACCAATAGGTAAAATTAAACATTAAATTTTACTTGTATATGTAGGGGTTAATAAATTTATCAAATATCAAACTCTTAGTAGTGCATAAAGCTAATACGTGAATACGTAAGAGTCACGAATTAACAAATTTATAGAATATAATAATACATAAGGTAATATGTCATTGCATAAAAGTAATTCCCTTCATATTTAAAGGTTATGAATTATTTAAAAATACAAACATAAGAGTAAATATCCATTACATAAAATCTAGTTCTTAAAAAAAATTCCTGAACTCCCAATATCTAAAGGTAACTTCTATAAGCATAAGATTCTAGTCCTTCACATAAATATTTAACAAAAAAAATAGAGAGAAGAGAATAATAAATTCTATAATAATGAATAATAACAAATAAATAATAAATAAATTAAATTTCATTCTTTTCTTCTATAAGCACTGCAATCTTCAACAAAATCATAATAAATAATAAATAAACAAATTAAGAATAAACATGGAAAGGGATTAGTAATTATCAAAACATAAATAAAATGGAAATGAAGCACTCAAAATTGTCCCTCCTTTTGATTATTACAAAACCCAAACATAGTCTCTCTCTTTCTATAAGACTAAAAAAGATCAAATAGTGAAGATAAGTTCATGTAAAACAAATACAAACAAATAGATATTCAAAAAATTAACATATAAATATTTCTCATTAATAAAAATATTACTCCACAATATTAAAAAATAAATAAAAAGAATAATTTCATGAATAAATAGAACTAAAATTCTCCCCCTAAGTGAAACAATAATAATTGTGAGAACTCTAGTATGCTTCAGCAAAATATAAATCGCTAAATAAATATAATGATCAATCAAAAATATATTTAAAAGAATAACTCCCCCTAAATTCATCCATATTTAAAAATGATGAAGCACTTAATTAAGAGATAACTAATAAAAATAATAAATTATCCCCTTTAATCCAAGATTCCTTCTCTTTGAAAACATAATACAATTAATACGCTACTAACTACTGTACAAAATTAAAATAATAATAAAGAGACACATAAAATGTTAATGATATTTAATGAATTTTAAAAGATGTGAAATTAATTAAAAAAATAGATAGTCACAAATGACAAAAAATGAGATATTAAAATGGTAAAATACATGATCATTGGTTGTAAATAAAAACAAACAAATTAAATCTCATTCTAATATACCACATAATAAAAATATAAAGGTTATGCATATTGGATATACGAAATAATTTTACCCAGCATATAAACCATTTTAGGTATATCCAAGTTAGAATAAAAACCTTTAGGAATCCATGTTGCAGAAGGGTTAGATAAGTTAACTTTTAAAGTAGATTTAGATAAAAAATATTTCTTTTGAACAAAATATTGATAAAAAATTGAAAAATTAGATTCACAGTGACCAAAATAACCACATTTAAAATAGTTAACATATAAAATACCTATATTTTTACCTTTAAAAATTTTTTTATGGACAATGTGGGAAACAATCCATCAAAACAAGTCCATTTTTATTTTTGATGAACTTTTTCAAAGAAATAATCTTGTCATACAACTCTATTTAGTGAAAAAATTTGATAGGTTCCACTCCAAACTTTCAATATCAGATTTTATCATGTCATTTTACTTTTTAGTAACATCTAAATAATTATAGACTTTATTATTTGAGATGGAAGAAGTGTTCTTTAAATTATCATTTTATATCCGAAGCTTTTCATTTTGTTCTCTAATATTAAAAACTTTAGAATCATTTTTTTCGATTTTACCAAACTTTTATGATCCCTTATTAGATTCATGTAATCATCTCCAATAACAACCACACTATATTGTAACTCATTAAATTTATTTTCAAGATTGTTATCACAAGGATTATTATTACCAAAATCAAGGTTAAAATCATAAGTAGAATCATTATCAACTTCATCCATGCTACCCATCAAACAAATATTTCTAGATTTCCTTCAAGATTCAAACAATTCACTTGAAGAACATGAGTGAGAAGGTGTAAAAAATACCTTAAAATATTTATCCATAAAAAAATATTAAAAGTTTCTTTCACACTTCGAGATTCATCACTTGAATCTGATTCCTTACTACTATTCCATGCACACAAAGATATGTTTTCTTTCTCCTTGAACTTATTGTCCTTTATTTGATTTTTATCCTTTGAAATTCAAGTTTGAGGTTGTCCTTTCATCATTATCTCATAAAAAGTAAGAACTAAATTATTTAAATTCATACTAACTTTATTGTCATCATTCTTGAACTTATTCCTTTCTCTTCTAGACTGATTCTTCTTGATTTATGCATAATTTTTTTACAACCTTAGTTATCCGCTCTTTTACATCAATCAAAGAACCTGAATCATTTGATGAACTAGACAAAGTAACAATAGTTTTAAAATAAATATATTTCTTCCCCTTATATACATTATTCTCAATGTTTTTCAAATCAATATCATGCTAAGGAAGTGAACAAATTATCTCATCCAAAGTGTATTTCTTAAAGTTATTGATTTCATTAATGGAAACTTTATAACATTCCTCTTTTTAGGTATTGATATGATAACTCCTTCAACCTTATATTTTCTTTCCAAGACTTCTCCAAGAGTAGTAATTCCATTTATAATTATTATCAATATATGAAACATTTGGTTGAGAGTTTCATTTTCTCCCATCATGGAATATTGATGCTCAATAAAAAAATTTCTAGCTTCATTTTTATCAACTTATCTTATCCATAACGAGTCAATTAAATTTTTTTACAAATATCATGAGCATTTTAATATATAATAAAACAACTAAAAACATTTATACTAATATCACAATAAATAATATTCATGAATTTATAGCTTAGAACATGCTTAGATACATTATTACCAGTGAGATAATAAGGATCAGACTTAGGTAATTTATAAGGTTTTACTAATTTAGTCCAATGTTCAATGCTAATATTCATGAGGTAAGATTATATCCTAGATTTCCAATATCCATAATCATTCCCATAAAAATGGGTGGCATTTAAGGAATCTATCCATCATTTTTTCCTTTACCTTCCATGTCAAGAAATATCCCCCTTAGACTAATAAGTCTATGACATGGTTTGTAATAGAAATATATCCAAATAAATATTAAATTCTTGAAAACACTTATAGGTTATTAAGTGTAATGATAGAGCGCAACTCTTCAAAAGGATAGGATCTGATACCAATTGTTGTCTCATATGGTGAGGAAAATAGACAAGAGTGGGGATTTTCTTTCTCAAAATAACCAAAGTAATTAAAAATAATAATGTGAAATAATAGAATAAAAAATTAAAGTATAAAATATAAGTATAGTTGATGTGTGAAGAGTATAATAAGAATACAATAAAAAAATATCATAAGGATTTTTATATTAGTTCAATTATAAATGATCCCATGCTTACTCTTCACACCTCTATATCCTCGAGTGATATGAAACCCTCTATAAGACCTCACTTTTGAAGGAGACTGAAAACTATTTAAAAAATCGTTTTTTCACACCTACCGACACAACCCTAACCCCTTGTATTTTTCACACCTTAGGAACAACCCAAAACCATCCTTTCAAAGTATAGGATGAAATGAATTTTCATTTATCCAAACCCAAGGCACAACTAAAACCCATTTCATTTCTCTAATGGGGCTTTGTAAATGCTTTAATGGTGAAAATATCAACCATCATATCTGGGTTTTCTAGAGGAAAAATGTTTCAATGGATATTTTAAATAATTCCGATCAGAACATCATGGTGAAAGTGGTTCTTTGGAATTCTATTTGTTTTATATATTTTGTGAATGCCAAGTGTAACTCGAGGCTGTGATCTCAACTCTGGATTGACCTTGACGATTTTGATCCATGTCTTGGTTTATCAGTGGAGATTTGAATTTAATATCAGAACCTTTAGAGAAAAAGGGTAGAGGAATATGTCATTGGAATGAAATGCATGAGTTCTGGGAGTTCATGGCATGGAAGGGCCTATAAGATCTAGGTTTATCTGGGGACAAGTTCACCTGGTGTAATAATCAAAATGGTGATAGATGGATATGGTGTTGGATTGATCATTTCTTAGCTATCCTATAGGAAATATCTTCTTATACTAATGCGAGTGTGAATCACTTGGTGCGTGCATTGTTCGACCACTCTCCACTTCTGGTTTTCCTGGCTAGTTGTGTAGACCACAGAAGAAAATTCTTATTCTCCAAAAGATGGATAATGGATCTGAGTTATCCTTCCTTGGTTCAAACATACTGGAACAAACCAATGCTTGATCTCTCATGGATTGGATTTCACAAAAAACTTAAAATAATGAAAGATGATCTTCAGGTGTGTTATAAAGATCTCCCTTTGAGGCTACATGATCTGGAGTCTATACAACATGATATTGAACATGTAGAGTTTATATTGTAAGATAGTTGGAATGAGGGTATTTTTATGGAACCCACTGATAAGAAAAATATGCTATCGAATATGCTTCTGAAACAAGAATAGTTGTCTCAAGAAAAATCTAAGGATACCTAGTTGTAGGTCGGTGATAGAAACACAACCTTTTTTCATGATCATATCAAAGAAAAAAAAGAGATGTGATGCCTAATATCCTCCTAGAGGATGGATATTTTACTAACGATCTAGCGATTGATTTGAGTATGGTGGATGATCATTTAAAATATTTACTAGCCAGTATAAATCTGACTACATAGGAGGGTTATCTAAGTGATCATTCTACTCTTTATGAGGCTATTCCATTGGTTGTGATGGAGGCTATTAATGAGGGTATCATGATAATTCCAAAGGAGGAGGAGGTGTGGGATGTAGTGAAATCCATCAACTAGGAAAGTTCTCTAAGAGTTGACGGTTTTCTAGGATCCTTCTATGTGGCCTCATGGTACCTAATTAAAAATGAAATTTTGGGAATCATTCAATTTTTTTTTCATAGGGGAAATCTACCTTAGGTGTCATGTGATAAAAATATTTCCCTTATTCTAAAGGTGAGGGATCCTACTTACATTAATCATTATAGACCCATTATCATGTGCAATTTTCCATATAAGGTGCTTGAAAGTGTGCTTAATAGGAGGTTTTCTATCCATCTACCCGAGTGGATTTAGGAGGAACAACACAGTTTTGTTAAAGGGAGATTAATCCAATCTGTCATCACCCTCACCCAAGAGATGATTCATGACATAAATAGAAAGACATCAGGATATAATATTGAAATAAAAATTTATATGGACAAGGATTTTGAATGGCTCAAATGAGGATTTATTTTGAAGGTGATGACATGTATGGTTTTTTCTTCATGGGTTTCTGATATCTTATTTAGGATTTTCATTTATTACTGGATCTCATTAAATTCCATGGGTACAAGATGCAATTTTTTCAAATCAATGTAGGGCCTAAGACAGGGTGAACCGATCTCCCCAAGCCTCTTTATTCTGGCTCAAAATTATTTTATAATATTCATTTCCTCATGCATCAATGATAGATGTATCTTCCCTTATAGTTCTATAATTCATTGTAATGGTTTGTATCACCTCCGATTTGTTGATGACATCTTTATTTTTTATAAATGGTAATAAGAGATATATCCAAGGCATGATCAATTCTTTGAAGGAATATTGCAAGTGGAGTGGTCAATGCATTAATTATGGAAAGAACATCATTTATTTTTCAAAATCATGTTTCAAGAATTGTGTTAAAAAGATTGAGGAAATATTGGGTATCAATAGAAAATAATTTCCTCTAGATTACCTTGGTCCCCTGATATCTATAGGGGGATTTCACATTCAGCACTATGAGAGCCTGATATCCAATATTACAACTCAGATGGTTAACTGGAAAATCCATTTTTTGTCCTTTGGGAGTCATATCACATTGGTTAATTACATTCTTACCTCCATTTCGATGCATGTACTATATGTTCTTAAAGTTCAAAAATTGGTGATCTACAAAATTGAGATAATCTTGAATTCTTTTATTTGGGACTCTCATATGGAAGGGCATTTCCACTGGACATCCTAGGCCCGAATGTCCAAGCCGGTAGAATCTGGAGGTATTGGCCATTGTAATGTGAAGGAAACCATGCATAGCCTTCAATACAAATTAGCATGTGAGGTAATAGAAGGTTAGCTTATGTGGGATAATTTTATTAGAGGTAAATATGGGGAGGATTTTATCAATCCTAAATGGACAATCTTCTCATTGTGAAAAATGTTGTGAGGAAACTTACCCAAACTTATTCAATGGTCAAAGTGGATTATGGGATGTGGTGATTTAAGCTACTAAAATCATAATCGGGTGGGTGTTCTCCTGGGTTTTCTATCTTTCACTATGATTGATATCTATTTTTCTCGATCTAGCACTCACCCAGAGTTCATTCAGGATATGATCAACCTAGATCAACATGATATCTTTAACATCATACAGCTCTCATAGGAACTAGATAAATTGGTTTTCACTAACTCTTTATCAGGGGAGTTCTTGATTAAGGAATATCTTAAGGCTCTCCAAGCACACCCGGAGGTTAGAACGGATAAGATCCTTTGGTGTAAATACATATTGATTAAGTATTTATTCCAAATTTGGGGCATTTGGCATCAAGATCTTCCTACTATAAATTCAATAAAATGGAAAGGGGTCTAGGATTACTCAAAATGATTCTATTATTGTGATTCCAGGGAAGAAATATTATAATATCTATTTTTTAGTACCGATTGGGTTAGAGCTATATGGCGCAGCCTTGGGAGCCTTATTGGTGTTCAATTTTCTGAAGGGAATAACGATTTTTTTCTAATTGTGGTTTCAAGTGTTGGTTGATAACAACATGGATATAAGGTGAGATAATCCCTAGTTTTGGTCGAATTCTGGTGTATTTGGAATACCATAAATAGGTATAGGGTGGAAGGATTTGTGAGTTTAAGATTATCCTTGCTAGCTCGGTCCAGGTGTTTGGCCACTGAGCTTGGTCTGCTCTTGAAATGTTGAAAAAATCATTGATCTTTGAGGTTGGTCATGGATTTTAGGGGCTTTATTTCTTTGAAATGACATGAGATACCTTACGGAAGTTGGGTTCGGTGGAATCCTCCTACCAATGGGTACAATCTCAACTATGGTAGTTCTTACAACCATGAGATTATGAGAGGAGGAGGAGTTGTCTATGGATGAAATGGCTCTATAATTATTAATTTTATTGGGTTATATGGGAAGGGAGACTCTCTTCAGGCGGAGGAAAAAGCTTTACTAAATGGGATGGAGGTTTGTCGTTCCCACAACATCACCCCTTAGGAGGTTGAAACTGACTCCTTAGTCCTCCTCAACTCTCTCCATGGGAGATAATTCACTCCAGGAGTAATTATCTATCTTATTAATAGATAAAATTCCTATATTGTACGTGAAAAAATACCACATAATTTTCATGAAGGTAACCATGTTGCATATTATCCGACTTCTAGGGGTATCTGGGATATCTTTTTCCTTATTTATTCGGACCATGGTTCCTTACCCACAAAGTTTTCTACTTTTTTTTAGGCTGATGCCTTGGGGATCCACTATTTTAGGCTACCCTAACATCTTTCCTTGATGTATTTTTTCTTTTCTTAATAAAATGTTCCACTTTGAATGAATTCTAGAATAATTAATAATAATAAAAAAGATTAAATAAATTCAACATCATTTTTTTCTTTTACAATTAGTGTAAGATTAAACATAATCATAATAAATAATAAATTAAGAAATAAATCATAAACAAGGTGAGATAAAAGTAATTATCAAAACATAAATAAAGTAGAAAGGATCCACTTAGTAATTATTATCCAAGTAAATTGTGATTTTTAGTGGACACACTGATGTTGCTCAAATATATCCCATGTTAATCTTAGTTTTAATTATAAAAAACCAATAATTTTGTTTCTAATTATTTTTCTTGAAGTGTGTAGAAGAATATTTTTAAAGTTATAAATATTTTTTATAAGCTATTTAAATTTAGGTTGAATAATTTTTCTATGAGTTGAAGTCATATGTCCAAGTAATATAAAGTTCTAAATCCTTATGCTAAAGCTTTTTGATGGATATAAAGTCTGAAAGAAATTCCAGTTTTTTTGGATTTTTTTCTATGTATAGAATTATTACATTTTTTAAAGTCTTATGTTCAATAATTATGATCATAAAAAGACTTGAGATGAGGTATTACATTAACTAAAGTCTTATGATAAAGACTTACAACCAGAAAAAATTCTTATAGTGAATTCCTATGGAAAACCCTTATGTTCACAATAATGTTTTATGGTCAAAAGAAAGTTTTATGATTAGAAAGGTATAGGAAAATTATTATGTTTAAGATGAAGACATACAATTAGAATTATTTTGATGATAAAGACTTATGAATCTAAGTATTCTTAAGTAAGTATAAGATATTTTATTATAGTTTCAAGGAGATTATTACCATTTAAATATTTCGAGGAAAGTTTAATTTTACTTTTTTATCAAAATTATAAATTTCTAAATAAGAAAAGTCCTCAGAAATTAAATATGTTTTTTCCGAGAATTTAAAAGTTTTAAGGAATATAAAAGATATAATATCACATTACTCGATGTTTTCTATTTATAGAGAAAGTCACTTGCAAAGGAATATGCATTAATTTTCTGAGTACTATATTATTTACTCTTGACCATTGGAATTAATGAAGAGAGATGTTTAAATTCAAAAATATTAATGTATATTAGTAAAAAAAGGAACCAAGAATATATATGCTACTGTATTTTTCTTCTCATTCTTGTTGTGAATAAGATAATAATAAATTTTATACCATTTTGTGATTACATATACAACAAAACAAAGTTCTTTAAATATGCTTCAAATTTTATTTATTTCTCTGAAGAAGTTCGACTAACTGTCAATTTTTTCTTGAAATTATGAGTTGAACCCAATTATCCTTTCTATATATAATTATTTGTAAAATTTACACTCATTATATTGAGTGTACGATGTATAATGATAGGTATTATAAAAAATTATTTCTAAATAAAATCTCTTGGAAGATTTTTTAAAAATTTGTAGTTGATTGAACTCAACTGTCGAGGTCCCTGGTGAAGGGAATTTCAAAGTGAAAATCACCAAGCTCAAAGAGAGAGTGTTAGTGGAGTGGACTAGGTGACCTTTATTCCTCAAACCACCATAAATATCTTGTTTCATATTCCTTATCTTTTCTTTTATTTCTACAACATATTTAGTTGAGGAAAACATGATAAATTTGAATCAATATTTAAGAGGTTAATTTTAGTTTGGAAAAAACTTCAAGAAATCAATTCACTCCCTATTGAGTCTTTTAGAAACTCTCTAGGAAAAAAAATTGTATCAAATATTTTTAATTTTGAGTTCTTAATTTCTACCAGTTGAATTATAAAGATATTTTCCTCAATTGTAATAATTGAGGATTCCAATGAAGGAATGTATATGATTCTTGGATTGTACTTAAAATTAGAAAAATATGGGTTCTAAAAAGATTAAATGATTATCTATATGAATAATATTGTTATGAAGGTTTATATGAAGGATATCAAGGTTTATAAAATTACTAAGAGTGAACAAGATATATGGTATATTACAAATGAATCTGATTATAACCCAAAGTTAGATGCCATGAATGATATCATTTTTGGATTAGGTCTTAATGTGTTTAATCACATTTCACAGTACATTACAACTCATAAAATGTAGACTACCATTTCAGTTTCTAGTAAAGGAACTGATAATGTTAGAAAACTAGGGTATAATACTAAAAAATTCAAGTTTGACACCTTTAGAATAGTGGAAGGGGAAACCATCACATAGTTAAATGTAATATTAATTGAAATTTTGAATGATGTAGCTACCTTGGGTACTCTAGTTCCAAATCTAGATAAGAAATTGAATGTTATTATAATATTACCTTCTAAATGGAGTATAATTTCAACTTCCATAAGATAATAAAATCCTATTAAAGATATGAAAATAAAGGATCTTATAGAAACTTTGATGATGTATGAAGCAAAAATAGAGGCTGAAGTATCTGATCATAAGATAATAAAAAAGGAAAATGATACCTTGAAAGTATCTACTTTAAAGGATGAGAGGATACTTAAATACAAAATATTTCCTAACTCATCCAATGAATAGGGAATACGATTCGCATATTCTAATGGATAACTTTCCTAATTTATAAGAAAATTCAATAAGTTTTACAATAAGAGATAAGGATTCAAAAAGTCCTTAAATAAGTATAATTTTTTATGAAAATTTGAAATAAGTGAGATGTTATTAATGAAAGAAGTTGAGAAATCAAACCTGAGTGACCTTGGTTTAATGAGAAGAATAAATCAGAAAATAACTTTCATAAGAAATATGATTATAAAAAAATGAGAAGGAAATAATGGCCACATGTAGTGATTCTAAATACTGAAGTGGCAATTCAAGTTTTGATTGAGATGATGGAAAATCAAATTAGAAATAAAACATGTTATATATAGCTCAGACAGAATATGTGCATCCTGTTTATTATTATTCATCTGAATATGAATCTAAAACTAGATACTATACTTATGAAAAATTAAATGAGTATTGTTAAATATTATAAGAGCACCATGAGGCCTTGAAAAAAAGAACAAGAATATTAAAAAAGTCATATGATGCTATTGTTAATGAAAAATAAGTTTTATATAAATAGATTTATAAACTAAAATCCAAATTATATGAGTCCACTTTTAGTTATTCTTTCCATGATAGGAAAGTAAAATAATTAATAACTAAAGCTAAATATTTAAAGGATGATGCAAGTGTATTTACTGAGGTTGAGAATTATCTTAATAAAATCTTTGGTAATAACAAAGAAAATAAATCTAAACAAGGAATAAACAATAATAGAAAGAAACCTAAGTTGTATAAGAATTATTTTGTTCCTAGTTAAACCAATATAAAAATGTTTAAATTACCTGTTTCCATTGTGGAATAAATGGTCACTATGATTTTTTTGTCTATTATATCCTCAATTTTGTAGTGTAAAGAAGGAATTTATCTCTAAAAATGGATCAAAAATTAATTCTAGAAATTATGGAAACTATAAATAGATTTGGGTTCCCAAATCCTTTTTAGCTGACATTGTTAGGACCAAGAGTATTTGGGGACCAAAAAATATTCTTGTATAATTTTTCTTTATAGGGAACAATCCATAGAAACAAAAACTCAAAATAGTTCATAGATAGTGGCTATTTAAGGCATGTGAGTGGATATTTTTACAACTTTAAATCACTATAGAAGAATGATAGTGGTTATGTTAATTTGATGAAAATTCTAAAGGAAAAATTACTTGGTTTGGATCTGTTGTAGATCCAAATTATTTCCTCATCAAAAAATTACTTTATTTTGAAGTCTTAAAGAAAAATTTGTGAAATATTTCTCAATTTTGGGATATTGTATTTTCTATTAATTTTTCTAATAATTATTGTTATTATTTTAAAGATAAATTTCTTAAATTTAGAGCACCATGAATTGAGAATGTTCACACTTCATATCTTTATTCTTTGTGTAAAAAAATGTGAACTACCTGAATAATAAAATAAATGTATCTTGAATTTGGTATAGAAGGCTTGGAAATTATAATGTTTGTTCTTTGAGAAAATTATCTATGAAAAATTCGATCTTAAAATTTCCTTAACATAAATCAGAAAAAATAAAACTATGTGATGCATACCAAATGGGAAATAAACACAAGTATTATTTTAAACAAATTAACGAGGTTGTAACTTATTGATCACTTTAACTTATTCATATAGATTTGTGTAGACCATCTAGAACTATAATACTAGGTGAAAAATCATTTGATTATGTTTGGTTAATGGGTTTTCTAGATTTACATGGTTTTATTTCTTAGTAGTTAAGAGTGAAACATGTACCATTTTTATAAATTTCTATACAATTATACAAAATTAAAAAGATTCTAAAATTGTTTCCTTGAGAAGTGACTATAGAGGAGAGTTTGAGAATCATGAATTTAATTCATTTTGGGATGAAGCTATTAACACAACATTCTATGTCATCCATAGAATTATAATAAGTCATATCTTTAAGAAAACACCCTAAAATGTATGTAATAATAAAAAATAAATGTTTGGATACTTTAAGGTTTTTATATGGAAATTTTATATCTAAAACACTAAGGAAAATATTAGTATTTTCTATACAAAGGCTGATGAAGGAATATTTATAGATTATTCTACAAATTCTAAATCCTATAGAGTTTTAAATAGAAAGTCAAGGACTTTTAAATAATCTAATCATGTGAAATTTAATAAAAGTGATCCCTTTGATAAAAAAAAATCAAATTGATTACCTAATTGAATATTTAGATAACATGAAACTTAAACCTCTCTTTGATGACAAAAATGATGATCTAGAACATGATCATGAACAATCCAGTCCTTGAAGGGTTGAATATGAATAACTTGAAAGTTTTCTTCCTAGAAAACCTATAATCATTTAAAACCATAATTTAGAGACCGTTATAATAATATTAGATGTGGGATTCAAAACAAGAAGAAGTGTTGGAAACATAGCGATTTTTGTTCTATTTTATCCCAAATTGAACCTAAAACCATAGAGAATCCTTAAGTAACGAGAGATATCAAGTTACCATGAAAGAGGAATTAAAATAGTTCTAGAGGAACAAGGTTTGAGAATTAGTCGATAGACCCTTTGATTATCCTTTCATAGGAAGTAAATGGGTATTTTAAAATAAGCTGGATTATCACGATGTAATAACTAAGAATAAGGATGGATTAGTTTCAAAATCTTACAACTAAGAGAAATGAATAAACTATAAAGAAACCTCTACCCCAATTTATAGGTTAGAATCTATTAGTATACTTATGACATATGAATCTTATATGAACTTTAAATTATATTATATTAATGTAAAATTTTTATTTTCAAATGGATTTTCAATAGAGGTAGTCAATGTTGAACAACCTCTATGTTTTGAAGACACTCATTTTCAAAAATATATTTTAAAACTTACTAAAGCTTTGTATGGTCTTAAACAAACACCAAGAGCTTGGTTTTCAAGATTAAGTTTATTTATTTTATCAAATGGTTTTACTTTGGGTTTTATAGACCCCACTCTTTTCAATAAAACCACATCAATGGACATTTTTATAGTTCAATTTTTTTTTCTGATGTAGTTATTTTTGGCTTAATAAATAAAAAATTGTGTAATGATTATTCAAAACTCTTGGAAAAATAATTTTAAACAAGTATGATGTGTGTGTTAAATTCTTTTCATATATTTCATATTTACCAAAGTTATTTTGGGATTATTTTAAATCAAAGTAAATACATACATGGCATAATTAAAAGATTTAGACTTGAAAGCATTAAGTCTTATTAAAATACTATGAGTTCTAATATTAATATTAATTTGGAAGAAGCTAAAAAAACCTATTGAAAATAAGATATATAGATTAATAATTAGGATCATGATTTATCTAACTAAAAATAAACCAGATATTATATTTTTCATGTGTTTATGTTCTATATTTCAACAAAATCCAAAAGAGTCAGATTTTATAGCTGCTATAATGATTTTAAAATATTTAAAAGGAAAAATTTATTTATCCTTAGTTTTTACAAAAACATATGATTTTCAATTAATTTCATAATCAAATGTCTACTTTGGAGGTTGTAGGTTATATAGGAAAAGTATATTATCAATCTATCACTTTTTAATAAAATCATTGGTTTCATAGTCTAATAATAAGAAACACTCTGTTGCATTATCAACTATGGAATATGATTATATTATAAATGATGGTTATTATGATCAAGTGTTATGGATAAAACACACCTTAATGTATTTTGTATTCAATTTTGATCATGTGTCAATTAAATGTTATAATAATTCTTCTATCGACATTTCTAAAAATCCAATAAGACATTCTAGAATAATACAAATTGACCTAATCCATCATTTCTTATGGGATCAATCAAAAAAGGGTGATATTTATTTAGAGTTGATTAATACTAAATATTAGCTATCAGACATATTCACAAAGCCCTTACTATAGGACAGATTTGATTTCATCAAAAAATGAATTAGTATTGTTTTAATTTAAATTATTTTATTATGGTTTGAATACGATTTAGAATTAAGTATTCAAAATTATTTATTTACTATCTTATGTTTTTAGATGAGATTATCCATATTCACTATTATAAAATTTATTTATTATATTTTCCTTTGGATGGTTTTTAATTTTACTTTTATTTTATGAAATTGTGTTCATAGTCACTCAAAATGAAAAAAATAATATTTTCTTATTATTATTAATACTTTACAAGTCGAATAATATTTATCTCAGATATGCTTGATTTTTAACCTCAAAGATCTCTCTATATCTCTCTCTATCCATCACCCAAATCCTAACCCTAAGACCTTAACTTATAAATCCATTAAGCCTTTCACAAGTGTGGTGAAATTCAAAAGAAATGATAATGGGGATTAAAAAAGTTCAAATAATGTATATTCAAGTAGTAAGGACCTATCAGTACTACCAAGAAGAGTTTTGGATCTTGGTTGGATGAATAAAATGATTCTTGTGATGAAGACAGTTTTACGTTTTCAAAATTTTGAATGGATATTTGATGAGAATAATAAAATATCCATGTTGGAAAAAGTAAGAAATATATTTTTATTCAAATGATTAGTTTCTCTTTGCTTAGGCTAGAGAATACATACAATAAAAAGTGAATGGGAAATAATTCACCATTAATTTTAAGGAGATAACTGGAGTTTCTATTGTCCTCATGAGGTAATGTATATCTACTATCGCTATTTGATTTGTAATGATGAATTTAGGATTCCAATCATCATGGAATAATTATTTGTTAATACTATTATTTATTTTTTTTCAAAAATACCTATAACCTGACCAAAGGATCCTCTCTAAGTTCATTAAGATCAATATAGCTCAGAGAGATAGATAATTTGAGAAAGTGATTTTCTAGTACATCAATTTGATGTAGTTATTTTTGAATGGTGTGAAAGTGAAATTTTTTAGATATTTAATTAATTATATGAATTATTACTATCAATAAAAGTATAGACTTATATTTTACCCCTATGGAAGAATGTTAACCTTGATCTTCAAATAGAAGGATATAGACCTAACTGATTCTGAAGTGACCAAGTGTCAAAGATGTCACACTCTATTTAAAGTTCCATTGAAGGAAATTCAGTTGTTTTAGAATGCTTCTATAAATAAGTTGTAATTGATAAAGAAAGGGGAGAAGGAAGTGTAATAGGATATTGATGTTGTGGTTAGTGATTATACTGAAGGGGAGGATGCTAGAGTTATATATCCTCCCACTACCACATTTTTTTCTCATGAATCAATACCTACCATAACTAAGGGGGATCCTGATAAATCATATAACATGAATGTGGTTTCTTCTATAGAGAAAATAGCTAATAATGTAGAGAATCAGGCACCAATATTTGGAACTAGTGGTGATATTAGACCTAAATCAAATGTTGGAAGAAGTGTTTTGGTGAACACTTTTCTTATTGTTAGAGCTGAATTTGAGTAAGTTGGGTGTGATAGAGAAAATATAGATGATTTAGAAAGTGGGAATAATGAAGTATATCTTGTAACAAGACATCATAAAGTTCTATACAAGAACATTACTTCACTAATTAATAATGAGGACATATAAAATATACCTTCAGTTGGAGACACTAAAAGGCCACTTTTAGTTGGTGACACTGAGAAGTTACCATCTTTTGATACTGAAAAGGAAGATGTTTCAAAATAAGTAAATCAAGATGAAACTTATTATTATTTTGAGTACTGAGTTAAATACTTTGAAACAATAGTATTTAATGAGTTTAAAAATGCTAAAGTAGAGTTAAATGAGCTCAAGGTTGAGCTTTAAGATTTAATGGATGAGCTGAAAAACATAAATTAGAATTCCATCTCCAAGGATGATTTTTATATTATGATGGCAATGATGGCTTGTCAAACTAAAATGATAGGGAATATTTCACCTATTTAGAGAGTTGTTTCTATATAAGTGTTATAGAAATTAAAATATTAAGAAGATTTGTTGAAATAATTGAAATAGATTTTATTTCAAAGACCAAATTTGATTTTTTGAGGAAACAAGCTCTCAATTTGATTTTATCAAAAGGATTCCACCTCAACCAAATCACATCTATAAGTCAGATATTGATGAGTTAAAAGGGATAGAGAGAGACCAATCAACACTACCTAGATCTATAAAACCCTTTTATTTAGGTATTTCAAATATAGTCTGATAAAAAACTACTTTATGAGAGTTGAATTGAAAATAGTCTCATATGATGTAAGTATGCTATGTAAAAGGGTCTAATCTCTATAGTCTAATGAAATATCTATAGATACTCTTAAAAAAATTTAGGGAAGTTTATTTATGGGCATTAAGGATCCCAATTATGAAATTAAAAAGATTTTTAAGCTGCTAAAGGGGTGGGAAGCCACCTTCAATGGAAAATTCAAGTTTTTGATGATAATCAATGGGAGATTAAGAGGATTATTGAACTTTTAGAAGTTTATCAATTAGGATAGATACTTGGTGAATCTATTCCTAAATATTCCAAGTTTTAGAGTGATTACTATAAGAGAAATAAGTTGGTTGTTTCTAAGGAGAAACCATCCATTTCTCAACCAGTGTTATCAGAATCTTAGACAGTGTTATCAGAATATCATATAGAAGCCTTGAACATGAAGTTGGTAGATTGTGTCTCAAGATGATCTGAACAAGATGATTGACTGGGCAACTCAAGATGACATGAGACAAGGTTCATGATTTGCCTCAACTACTATGATTATGAGACATTGAAAAGGATATAAGATCATGCTAGAGAATTGTTTGATCTTAGAGACTAAATATTTCTTGGACCAAATATTCCTAATAAATACACTTTATCCAAATAATTTTTATAGGCTCAGTTTGATCCCAGATATTTACATGAAGAATCCTAGAAGGTTTTTGCTAGTATGGAGATAAACACTCCTTCAGGTACCTTTTTAGTGGTTATTCCTTTTCCTTTGGAACCTACCACCATCTATCTCACTCTTATCATTTATCTTCTATCATCAGAACACCCAAACCTTGTAGCTTCTCCTGATCAATAAAATCTTTTAAAATCATTTTTTAATTTATTTAAGATTTTATTAGACCTTATTGTTTATATCAATCATAGGATCAATTAATTATATAAAACTATAAAAAAACTAATCCAACCATCACAGGTAAAATATTTTAGAGATTAAAAAGAGCTATAAATAATCTCTAAAGAAGGGGTATACTATTTTACTAGACCATTCAAAGGGTAATCATATTAGAATAGTATATATAGTTAGAAAAGATCTGTTTGAAATGAGAAGTGGCAAATCTATGGATGAGGTACCACCAAATAGATATTTATCTTATAAGAAAAGTTTGGAAAAATGTTTTGGTCCTCTCAACTTTTATCCTGATACTGAATCACAAGCCATTGATCTTACCTGGAGCTAGTTTACTACTACCTCTATATTTACACCTCCCTTAACTAAGCTTGTTTATTCTAATTTTTCCATGGTTAATTAAGATAAGCTCAATTATATTTTTTATGATATTTTATTGGTTATTACTTGAAGGGAATTGATAAAACAAGGCTTGGGGATATAGGATCTTAAAGGAGACCAAACATACCCAATCCTGGTGTCTTTAAGAAAATAAATCTTGATCCTAGTGCCAAACCAACTCATACTTCCTCACATGGTCCTATATACCAGTCCAATCCAGAACCTAAAGACTAATTTGTCTTTTTTGATGTTGTTTTATATCTTATTTTTCCTTATAATTATAATTATTTATTCAATGAAATACCAATGAATTACTATCCATTATTTATTAACTAATTACTATTAATTACTAATATATTATTCCATTTATTTCTTTGAATGCTTAATATTTATTCCTATTTAGATATTTAAATTCTTTTTTTAATTAGTTATTCATAGTATGAGCAAAATTCTACTTAATTTTAGTCATATATTCTTACAATTATGAAATACAATGTGTAATATTAATTATGTTACATCAATTCTTTCACTTTCTTCTTGATATCATAAAAATAGGGAGAATAAAATGAAATAAGCACAAAATTTTATTCAATTTTAATATTCTAAATAATTCTGGCTAGTAACTTTTTTAAACACATTGATTTGATAAATTTTGTTATTAAAATCTATAAAATTTCATGTTTAAAGTTGTATGGGTTTATCTATAATAAAAAGGGAGATATTGTTAGACACACTAATTTAGTACCAACATATCCCATGTTATCCCATGTTTTTATGACAAAAAAACACCTTAATTTCATTTTTAATGATTTTTATTAAAGTGTGAAGAACAATATTTTTAAAGTTCTAAATATTTTTATAAGTTTTTTACATTTGGTTTGAAGAATTTTTCTATTATTTTAAGTTATATTTCCAAGTTATATAAAGTTCTAAATCCCTACAATTAGTAGAAATTTTGAAAGAAATTATAGTTTTCAAAATTATTTTTTTCTAAGTTTAGAAGTCTTATATCCATAAAAGTATTTCATTCAAGGATTATGATCAGAGAAATACTTGTAATGAAGACTTTAATTCACTAAAGTCTTACAATGAATACTTATGATTAAAAAAGTCTTATGGTGAAGTCCTATAGTAAATCCTTATGTTTGTAGTAAATTATTTCAATAAAATTCATGTATTATGATCAAGGAAGTCTTATGATTAGAAAGGAATATAAAAAATACTTATGTTTAAGATGAATAATTATGATTATAAGTCTTATAATGCTGAAGTATTATGAATTTGACTATTCTTAAATAAGATTAAGATATTTTATTACAGTTTTGAGGTGATTATTATTGTTGTAATATTTCAAGGAAATTATACTTATACTTTTGTTTTAACAAAAGTATAAATGTCTAAATAATTAGTGTCTAGAGTAATTAAATATTCTATTTCCAAGAAGTAAAAATATTCAATGAATACATAATTTTCAACAAAACATTACTCATTTTTTATATTTTTGGAGAAATTCACTTACAAAGGAAAAGAACATTAATTTCCCAAGTATTATATTAGTTAATATTTACCATTGTAATTAATGAAGAGAGACATTAAAATTCAAAAATAAGAATATATATTAATATGAAGAAGAATAGAGAATATTTGTGACTCTTTTTTCTGATCATTCTTGTTGTGTGTCTAAGAATAAGAAATCTGATCCAGCTATGTGCTTTCAAGTTACATTTATAAAAAAATTAATTTCCTTATAAATAATTCATATATTATTTCTTTCTATGAGGAAGTTTGACCAACTATCATTTTATTCTTGAAACTATGAGATGAACCCAATTATCTTTTCTAAATCTAATTCATTTTAAAACTTACACTCATTATACTATGTGTAAGAAGATTAGGGATAAGTCTTGTAAAAAAGGTATTTCATAGTAAAATATATTTTCACCTTTTTTAATAGGTTTTAGTTTCTTAAACTCAATTGTCGAGGTCCCTAGTGAAAGGAATAACATAGTGAAAATAACCAATCTTAAATAGAGAGTGTTGGTGGAGTGGTCTAACAGATCTTTGTTCCCTTAACCACTATAAATCACTTATGTACTAAAAAGGATATTTTATTTTATTTATACTATATATCTTGTTTATGATACTAGGATATATTTGAATCAATATTTAAGGGGGTGGTTTTAGTTTGGAAAAAAGTTCAAGAACTCAATTCACTCCCCTCTTAAGTCTTTGTGCAACTCTCTGGGATAACACTTTGGATATCATAGTATAACATGCTAATATATTACCCTATTATAATATCCTCTATAAGTCCATTCAACCATATAAAATAATACTATACTTTTTTTAATTTTAATGTATCCAAATTTTGTGGTTGATAATGTAACTACCAGTTGTAACTTCGATATCCAGCTCACATTAGTCCACTAAAAGTAACCAGAAATTCAACAGTTCTCTTTCACGAATCTATATCTCCACCAAAGTCAATATACACAAAACCTTGTAAAGTATTTTTTGTTTCGAAATAGATTTCAAGATCCATTGAATACATGCGATACTACAAGATCAACTTAAAATCCTCTCAATGCTCCTTTCTCATTTTCACCATAAACCTTCTAACCAAACCAATATTTTGAGTGATATCATGCCTTGTACAAACTATGGTGAATATCAAGATTCATATAGTTAATTAATATAAATTTTACACCATACAATTAGTCTCATCATATAATTTAGGTATATTATCCTTTGAAATTTTGAAGTGTTAGAAAAGGGGAGTGGTTATAGGCCTTAACTCACCCATTTTGAATCTCATAAACACATTCCAAATGCACTATAACTATGATAGGAATGAATTTATAGATATCATGTCTCTTATGGTACTGATCCCCAAAATCTAATTAGTGGAACCAAGATCCATCATTTGAAAATTTTTATAAAATTCAAACTTAAACTCTTCTAGACTTTCCATCAGAGGTACTACTAAGAGTAAGTCATCAACATAAAGAAGAATAAAGATAAAAATTCTATCACCATAAACCTTATGGTAATAAAAATAACCAACATTGATCTCGATAAAATTACACTATGTGATGAATTTATCAAAATTTATATTCCATTACCCGAGTGTTTGATTAAGATACAATGACATGCTTCCACCTTTGGGTTGTATTGTTTGATTTTTTGTTAATTAAGAGTTGATTAGAAGTCACGTGTAGGAGCTTAAGGCCTATTTAATTGATCTAGAGTTATGTTGTTTGGTTGAATTCAAGAAGAAAAAATATCATAATTAAGACACAAGGGAGTGTACTATGTCATCAATGAAATTTTTTAAGGTTATTTACATATTTTCATAAGGTAGAATCCACTGTCTAAATTTGAAGTTGTTAGGTTCCACACCACAACCCAAGTGATCACACTTAAAAGAGATTCCATAAAAATCTAGTGGATATACCATGAAATTTGGAGACTTTGTTAATATGTATAGGGCCATGTTGAAATAGTATAACCATTTCACAAAGTAGGTTAGATCAATTTAATTCACATTGGATAATTAAAGGTACATGTACTATGAAGGAAAATCCATGCTACAATAAACCAATAATAAAAAATTATAGAGAAGACTAAAACACAAGAGGATGTCCATTCCGTAAAGGAACACATGTGATTTTTAGTGGTTCTAGAAGATTTAGGATGGACATTCCATGGTAGGTAGGAAATTCCACAACAAGATAAGAGTTTTTCAAAATCTAGATATGATTGCACTGCAACTCATTAGGAGTTAAATGAGAGAGTTAGCCAAAAAAACGTGGATATAATTGAGTGTAGGAGGACAAATTGCATTGAATAATACCACATCACAAGGAGACCATGCTACAAGGGTGAATAATACATTGTAAAGAAGTTTTATCTAGGAACAACTATCCAAATATATTTTAAATATTATGAGAACTGTGAATTATTAATGTGCAATTAATGGGAAGTCAATGGATGGTTTTGAATAACTATTAAGGAGTTTTCAGGTGGATATTTATTCTATACAATTTTAAAATAGGGATTCTCTAATTTAAAGTGTAATTAATCAAAAGATAAGAAATAAATATAAAAATATAGATAGAATAGAGTGTGAGACATATTGAAAATATGTAGAAGTCAAATAATAATATTGAGTAATCCCATTGAATATCTATATTTGAAGAAGGAATAGGAGCTTGATGATGACACCCATGTCAGTTTAGAATTTCATTTATATTGAGAAATCATTATAAGAAATTTCTATATATCTCATTTACATTGTATCCCTTATCTTAAATCAATGGTAAATGAGATAAAAAATGGGTGTGACCATGGATAAATAGTGAACCTTTTCAAAAAAATCATAAAAACTACATTTCATAGTATTAACCCCTGGTATATTGAAACATTATCAGCGTATGATCCTTATAATAGCCCTTTTTATGAACCAAGTAAAATCTATGTGTCCTCCCTTTAATTTCTACATTTATATTTTTTATGTGTGCTTAGATATTGAAAATTTCTAGATGTTCTTTCTAACCCAAGAACAATATCCAGTGTGATATTAGATGAATTTAAAACCCTAATTCACCCCTACCCCTCTTAGGGTGTATTAATACTGTGTTTATAACAAGTGCTATTATATCCAAAAGGTTTTTTTTATGATGATTATATTTCCATTATAGAGAACACTATCAATTCCAAATGGGTTCCATTATTTGATGGTTATAACTTTAAAATATGGAATAATCACATGAGATCTTACATATGATATCTCATATTTGACGTTTTTATTATTTCATTACATGGAATATATGTTAGTGGTACCATTGAAATTTATATGACTGATGTGGGAAAGAAAATGTTTGATGCTGATTAGAAGAAAAACAATGATATATGTGAAGTGTTATCCAAATTGATCTATATGAAAGTAATGGATTTCACATCAGTAAAATACATTTGGGAAAATATTTCCAATATCTATAAAGGGGGTATCAAGTTAGAAGATCCTAAGTTACAAGTGATTCATAATAAATTTCACATAATGAATATGATCCCAAATAAGAACATTGATGCTTCCTTTAATAGATTCATAGAAGTTATGAAATACATTCATGGTGTTGGAGATCAAATAAAGGATGTTTATATTATGAAGATGATAATTCAAAGACCACATCCCTTTTACAATTCCAAGGTGTTATCCCTTGAAGAACAAAATCTTTAAAATATGACTCATGAATACCTTTATAGTAAGCCATTTTCTTATGAGATGTGAGTGAAATTTAAAAATACTTATAGCCAAACATCTAAAGATATTTATTTTTTCATGAACCAACCTAGGACATCCCTCTATTGGAAACCTAATACAACTCATGAAATAATCAAGGGATTCCCCTCATTCCCTTTGGTTAATGATAAGAGTTATTGGCATCAAATGAAATCATTGGGTATGATTTTTCCTATAAAATAAATTAA
This sequence comes from Viscum album, assembly GCA_963277665.1. Lineage (NCBI taxonomy): Eukaryota > Viridiplantae > Streptophyta > Magnoliopsida > Santalales > Viscaceae > Viscum > Viscum album. Next base: position 402,459,480 of record OY728129.1, on the reverse strand, counting down.
GATAATAGTAAGAAAAATGTAATGAGCCATTTTTAAGTTAGAAATCCAAGCCAAATCAAAAGAGAATATATAAAATAAAACAATTAACAACAAAAATCTACCTCACCTATAATTCCATCCATATAAACAACCAATTTATTCAACATCCAAAATCCACATATATAATGCACTGCTAATTAAAGTAAAAGATAAGTGGATGATTTGTATCATGTGACAAGGCAAACTAAATAAAACAATATAACAACATACCACCATGGGACTGCACAATTCACCATCTAACCTCAAACTAAACATGATCTAAGAGCACTGAAGAGGTGAAACAAATAATGAAATGTTAGTAGGTGTGAGCACGATGGCTCAATAGGCATGTCAAGAGGAACCAAACCACATGAAAAATATTTAAATAGAAGATACATTTAATTATAGTTTGAAATACATGATTAAAAACAGGATTTTCATATATAAGAACATAAAAGATAAAATCATTTAAAAACTAATTTATTGAAAATTTCCTTTTTTATTTTCAATAAATGAAAAAAATCATTTTTAAAGCATTTATAGGCCAAAGCCCCCTTTATTAAAAATAATCATTCGAAAAATGGTTTTAAACCACTTTTAAAGCATGATTTTCAGTACACTTTGGAAAAACATTTTTTCTAAAGAAAACTAATGCTAAAGAAGGAATAAAAATAAAATATTAAATTTGTGGTGGAATCAAGATAAATAGTAAATAGTAATATGAAACAGAAATGAAAGAGGATGGTAGTACCAAGGAAAATCAGGTGCAGAATAAATCATATAAGTAATACATTAAAACAATAAACATGAAAAAATCCCCCTAAGGTAACTAAGTATAGGGGAATAAAAATATTCTACACCACAAATTATGGGAACACTCAATTAGTATAATGTGTATAGTATCATGTCATGAGCTAGTGGGGACATCACTTCTACTTCATTATTACAACTAGTTGTAGGAGAATATTTCCTCAATATAGGATTTCCTACCCAAGTACCTAATATTACCATGAGGTTTGAATAATAATATAAATACTAAATCAATAATGTACAAAATCACTAAAAAATTATACAAACACTAAGAACATATAAAATCAATAAATAACCAAGAGAATATTCAAACTACACATCCAAATCCCTCAAGAATGACTTTTCAAGAAAAACCCATAGAACTTCAATTGAATGCCAATTAAAGTCTTGAAAATTTATTTATAAAGGTTCCAAATAGGTCTTATAATTTATTTTTTGAAATCTAATTATGTTTTTAAAAAATAAGTTTAATTATAAAATTTGAATTCTGAATTTTTCCCTCTTTATTATGTTTATATACAATTACACACACATATATATGCCTCATATTGCTCAAATTCACATATTCACATGTAAATTGATACATATAAATATATATATGTATGACCATGTATATTTTCATAACCAAAAAATACATTAGGAGACCTTTTAAAATCACATAATTCATTTATAAGGGCCGTTTGAGAAATTTAACAACACTCAATGTGTGTAAATGAGAAAAATCTTATTTAAACCACAATTCTAAATCAATAAATCTTTTTTATTGAAATAAAAATAAATTGAAACTTTATTTTACATCCAAATAATACTTCTACATATTTAGTACAAGTATTATGTATCCAAACAATTTATTTAAAATAAAAGAAATTATGGTTCTTGAATTTAAAAACAAATGCGAGGGGAAGCCTACCATTAATTGAGCACAGATGGTGAGAAGCTTTGAATATGGAAGTATGAGGACTTAAAAACCCATACTCACACCCTAATGATAATAAATAAAATACATAAGAACCAAAATATAACCTAGGGTTCAACCTATGATGCACACAATAAAGGAGAGAAGAAATAACAAGATGAATAGAGTAGGAGGAGGAGGAGGAGAAGGAGAGGAACCATAATCTTGAAAATTCAATTCAAAATATCAACAAAAAAGGGGTTGGGATGGAGGAAGAGAGGAACATGCATGGGGGTCCTCTTAGTTGTGTTACATGAAGAGGGAGAGGAGTGAGAGGAGGGATCAATTAGGGTAAAAATGGATAGAGTGGTATTTTTTATTTTTCAAAAATTTTAAATAATTGAACACATCACACAATTTTACAAACTATTTTCCAACCATGAAAGACTATTAGATAAAAATAGAGAAAAATATACACATTTATCACATGGTTTCTTCTAACCATGTTCAATCCATGCATTAGGAATCCCTTATGTGAGGGTTAACTACATGATTCTTGTTAAGGCTTGCATGATTTATGTCAAAATGTTCACCACCCATCATCTCAAACTGTGCATGATTAAAATGGAATGAAATATCTCTTATCTAAGGATAATTGTATGGTTTTCACTTGGAAAACTGTTCACCTTGGAAATCCATGTATGGGTCATCAACACAATTTGAAAAACCTTGTGTTGGTCGTGCAAGAAAACCATGCATAGAGAAAAAACTCCAAAAAGTTTAAAATTCCAAATAGTTTTGACCCAAAATTCAAGGAAAAAATTAAAAATAATTAATAATTAATAAATAAACAATTTAATAATATAAAGTAAGTCCAGGGTGTGAAAATTCACCCCACCATAATTCTTTATACCCTAGAAAACCTTGGATTAAACCATTGATTCAAAAGAAATGGGGTTTAACCCTCATACTAAGGACATAATATAATAAACATGAAGACAAACTAAAATTAATAGCAATGATTAATGACACTATCCTTAGTGTAGAAGCAGGACACACTATAATTTACTAATCCCCTCATCACTAACCATCATAAAGGACCCTAAGAGAATTCACTAAATACTTGAAATAAACAAAAGGAACCCCAAAGAAGAAAAAAGGGTTATTCTATAATTCAAAACCACAAAACTCAAGGAACACCCCAACTAAAAAGGGGAATGATAGAAATAACCAAGTGAAACTTGATCACTGGTCCTAAGGAAACATCCCATGGCACAAAAAAAGACCAATAGTCAACACCCTTTGGGTGGGAATGGTTGGGAAAGAATCCTAAAACAATTCCCCAACCAAACACCAAATATTCTTCACAAAATGAAAGAAACATGTCTGATCAAAGGAAACTAAAACCACACAAATGAACCACCATTGATTTTATACCCACCATATTAAAATTATAATGATACACTAACCTTATAAAATAGTCAAAACACACAAAAATAATATCATCATAAAATAAGAAAAACGCTCACTAGGAAAGGAAAATCCATGCAAGGGGCATCATAAGAAAAATAAAAAAAATAAGAAGTACCATAATATATGGACATATACAAAAGATTTCAAACATTAATCTAAGACTAAGAGGTTAAGATAAACATCACATAAAATAGGGACAACTAAGGAAAACTATATGGGAGGAGATAATACACAACTATAGTTACCTAAAATAAGATATGATCAAATGAGAACAAATAACTCTAGCCTTATAAGGGATGTACAGAGGAAGAAACTTAGGTAATCACACCTAGAACACCAAAACCCCAATGAAACCATCTGAATAACTGAGGTACCAACTATGGTGTAACCTACACTAGGGGTAACACTCATCTCTTCTACCCTAGAATATACCCAAGTATTCAAATTCACATCCCTCATAGATAAGACCAAACCACAAGGCTAGAATCCCCATGGGGAAAAAGGTAACCACTAATCGTGAAAGAAATAAAATATCCAAGATGGTCCACATTCCATAGAAAATCATAAGAATAATCCAAAGAACCACAACGATCTTGAAATACTTCCTAGATACCCTATACTCTAGGCTCGATAAGAACAAGTCCCCAAAAAATATACCATCACCAATACAAAATGTAAATACTGCTAGACATTGGCATAAGACATCAAATAAATCAATATAACGGAGGATGACACCTCATTTTCATTCAAACTTTATTGGTATGAAAATAGAAATAACATAAGGTATAAGACTAAATAATCCATACCTCACAACTTAATACAAACAAATTTAAATTAAATGGATTCAAATTAAACTAAGGTACATGCCCAAAAATACACTTACCAGGTTTCAAAACATCTTTTTTCAAAAACTTTATCCTCCTATCAAAAGGCCTATAATTCCAATTAAAAAAATTTAGGACTTTTCACTTAAAATAAAGTAAAATATAAAAACACTTTACCATTTTTGAATGAAAAAACCATCTCTCAATACTTTGTTTAAATTAGAAAACCATACAAAACAGATTTAGAAAATCCAGAATGAATTAATATCCCACCTCCCCACTCAAAACCAGCATAAAATTTCATAAATACTTTATTAATATTTTCACTAGAACATGAAATGAAAATATTTATTTCAAAACTATTTAGAAAATTCAAATTTAACTTTATAATAATACTTAAAATGACACACACCAACTTTTAAAACTAAGGGATACCACTTAAAACTATTTTAGTAAAATCATTTTTCCAAAAATATTTTATTGGAAATCCGAATGTTAAATTTATAATTTAATTAATTTTGGAAAACCCATTTATTAATTTTAAAACTATCAACATCACTATTTTAAAACATAATTTTAAAAATTAAAACTTGAATTTAAATAAAAAAACCCAACATATCATAATGAAAATGAATTAAAATAAAGTTAATTACAACATAAAATTCAATGGGGGATTAGAGTCTATGTGAATCTTGGATTCCTGGCTTGAAAGACCATGTTCCAACTACACAACAACCTCTAAGAGTCAAAATGAACGATACACTAGAGATACACATGGATTTACAGGCCCTGTGAGCTCACTTGGTACCACCAGTTCACTCCAATTTTCATAACCAAAACACAAAAAAACCAAATAGATTACATACAAGTAAAAAAATATAGAAACACATAATCTAAGAATCAAACCCCACTTCCCATGAAAACTCAATGCTCTAAATGTGAAATAGTGAACTAGAATCTTTTCTCATGTTCCCCCTGAGTCTTGATAGTCCTAACTCGAATCTAACAATTATCTTGAAATAGAAAAGGGAACAATGAAATCTAGTCCCTCTTAAAAACCTATGCTATAATGCCATTTTTTAATGAACCAACCTGTGTCATCCCTCCGTCGGAAACCAAATCCAACCTATGAAATACCTGAGGGGAATCCCTTATCCCCCTCGGATGATGAAAAGTGTCATTAGAATCAAATAAAATTTATGGGAATGATTTTAATCATAAAATAAATTAAACTAAAAATATAAAAATCATCATTATCCATCCATAATTCAAATTTATATGGACAAACAAAATATTAGATATAAAAGAAAATAAATCACAACAAAACTTTCCCTCACCTCTAATTACCACTATTAGAAAACCCCTTTAATTCCACATCCAAACTTCACATATATAATGAACCACAGATCAAATTAAAGTAAATGATAAGTGGGTGATTTATTCAATGAGAAAAGGTAAACTAAATAAAAAAATAACCAACATACCTCTATGTGACTTCACAAGTCAACATCCAACCTCATACCAAACATTATCCAAGAGAACTTAAGAGCTAAAGTAGAACCTGAAATGTTAGTAAGCATGAAAAAAAGGCTCAGTTAGTATTCCTAGAAGAATAAAACCCTATGAACAACCTTTAAATAGAATATCCATTTAATGTTAGTTTGAAATAAATTATTAAAAATATATTTTTAATACAAAATCCCATAAAAGGCAACATCATTTCAAAAACCATTCACCTAAACTTTCTTTTTTATTATTTTCCTTAAATAAAAACTATAAATTTGAAATAATTTCCAAGATAAAGCCTCATTTATTAAAAAAACTAATTTGAAAACTAGTTTTAAACAACTTTTAAAGCATTTTTTAGTACACTTTGGAAAAAATCCATTTTTTTATAAAGAGAATAAAAACTCAAGAAGTAATAAAAATAAAACATTAAATAAGTAGAGGAATAAAGATAAATAGAATAAAGTACACTATAGGAAGATGGCCATTTTGAGGCAGTTTTTTTGGAAATGGAAATTGTTTGAACCGCCACCATATGATTCTGTGGCGGTCTCCAAAAACCGCTGCCATATAATTCTGTAGTGGTTTCAAAAAACCTCCACTAAGGTGTGTGTTGGGATACAACAAGCGGCAGTTTTTCCCAGTGAAACTGATATTTTTTAGCGGTGGTTATAACCACTGCTAAAAAAAATATCAGTTCACACGGGAAAAACCGCCGGTGAATCCATAAAAACCACTGTAGAATAATAAAAAAAATATGAAACTATGTAGCAGCGGTTAAAACCGCCACTAAATTATTTTCCATAGTGGCGGTTTTGACCGTCGCGGATAGCAAAGTACCTTAATTATAGTAGTAGTTAAAACCACTACTAAATATATTATATTTATTTTTTGGTGGTTAAGACCATCACTAAAGCTAGATTTACAAAAAAAAATACAGTTGATACTGTAGGCCCATTACCAATGCCCTGAAAAGAAACCATTCCAATTGATATAACATATAACACATCATAACCACAACACATCGCAACCACCCCACATCATAACCACCCCACATCACCACCACCACACCTCATAACCACTACACATCACAACCACCACACATAATTTAGTTTCAATAAGGGTATTTATCATAATTACTAAATTATTATGAAGGGTATTCACATAGAAATACAATATTGCATGGGAAACCAATTTAATAGTTAGATATACATTCTTAGTTGTTTTCATATGTGGTGAGGTTATAAAAACATACATAGAAAGTTTTATAAAAACCAAAATAACACACTATCTCAAAATAAGTCATAATCGGAAAACCAAGTGTGGCCATATAAGAATAAATAACAAGAATAAGTAAAAATCATGTGATTTCTCCATTCCCCTTAAAATTCAATTATGCTTGTTCATTATCTTTATTAAGATGATATGTACCATTTAATCAAATAAATAAAAAGAATTATATTTACAAATCATTGAACATGGAGTGGTCTAATCCATAATAGTTCTTCTATATTCTTCCATGTACAGAATCCATGACCTAGTTCCTATTTCCTAACCATTTTACCCTCACCATGACCAAGGATACAATGTTGTGAGATTGGGTTTCCTATTTTGGATAGGTGGTCCTCCGATATTCCATGCCCACCCAAGGGAATTTCAAGATTCTCATGGTGCATAGGAAAACCACTAGGAAAATACACATAACACCATGTCATCCCCAAGTCATGGTTATATATCTCATTTTACATAATAGCACACCCAATATAAAACTACCACATTCATATCTATACAAGTCATTTCACAAGTCGTGGTGGCCTTCAAAAGGCTAAAACACCACCTCAAACCTCAAAATCAACACAGAACTCTCCCTAAACATCTCCAACACTTGATAATTCACAAAGGGATGTTCATAAAGGGTATGTACCATTACACTCATTCTATTTATTTTGGTTTCCCTATTATTTCTCAATTCTAAGTCAAGGTGATCATATTTTCCCCAAAATTATAAGAACTATGTGTGGATTGATTCCTATTTTCATGGAATACATAGTTATTCGTAGATATCCTATCTCAAACCCAACAAAAAATTGATATCAAATCACCCACTTTATCTTAGTGAATGGGTTTCTTCATTCACATTGGTTTTCTATCCATAGGGTTGGCATCAAGACAAGTTCATTTCATTTTAAATATCAGTTTAAACTAAATTAAACCTCATATAATAAGGTATTTTTCATATGATATTAAACTATATATTATTTTAGTCATTTTCACATGATGTTAAACTATGTGATGCATGGTCTATCTTGTAAGACTTGAAACTTCTCAGAGTAGTATACTTAGTAAGACCTGTCTTCCTCTATATATTATCCAAATCTACATAAGGATCCTTAGAATGTGGTTCTTTATCTATAAACCTATGTTATAAAAAAATGAATCTTACCCTAGGAAAGATCCTAGTATTCATAGGGATATTATATAAAAACTATATGTGGATTGATTCATGATGTTTCAATATATGTAATGATGTTGGGATCTCCTATAATAGGCCTTGGTGAAAATTATAATCACATTGGTTATAACCTAAAGGCAAGACCCTTCCTCATTCACATCAATTTTTTTATTTCTTTCTTATATAATGGTTCCCATACATCTAATCCTTCTCCTCCTATACTTGAGACAAATTTTTATAGAGGACCTTTTACAAGAACTATGAATGGATTGATTCCTATTACTATAGTATATGTTTTTGATCCTTCATCCTTGGGTAAAAAAACTAATAAATTTAGGAAAAATGAATCATAAAAATGATTCATGACAAAAAATAATCGACATATATGGTTCATACCACACTTGAGAAATCAATACATAAAAGGAAACATCAGAAATCAATAAAATACATAAAAGAAAACATGATAAATCAAGAAAATGTTAGGTCATGAAAATGTTTGGTTGAAACTATGTGCCACACATGATAAATATACAAATCGACTGTTACCATATTTTTCCAACATATTAACAAAACAACTAATCACGGTCTGATGATAAACAAATCTCATCACCCTCTCCACCTCCATCTCCACTTCCTGCTACCACCTGAAAGAACATTATATTTAAAATTAAATACTGTTGTATATTTATATTTAAACTTAAAACCAATAAAAGTTTGAAGACTAAATGATTTTGAATTTTTGTGATTTACCTGCTCACCACCAGTTGATGAAATACCACCATGGGAAGATCCGGTCGTATTCTGATATAAATCAATCAACACTTTTTGCAAAGCGGATATCTAAGCCCCCAGGTTGTGAACTGTGTTTCATAGAGAAGAAATATCTCTCTAAGTATCTTGGGGTATAGACAGACTAAAACCAGGATTAGATGTAGCTGCGATCCTCGGTGGACTTACAAATACCTCAGATGGTATGATTCCCTAACCCATCCCGTACACTCTACCAGGATACTCCTTCCCAAGGACTTTAGCAACTAGGTTATCCTGGGAGACTGAGTAGGACTGCGCAGGATTGACATCTCACAGTTCTTTAATTTTTACTTATAAATCAAATAGAATCCATATTAGAAGAAATATATATTAACATGGTAACAAATGATAATAAGTTATTTTAATGAAAAATGAGTTCATACCCCAACTTCTTTGGTAGGCTCATTAACAAAACTTCCATCAGATTTTTGGTGAACATTCAACCACACTTCTGTTTGGGATGCTTCGTTCCCTAAACTCTGTGACTGCATTAAACAAACATAAATAAAAAAGTTAATATATTAAACAAATAATATTGTTTTATAAATATTTAAACTAATGAAAATATTACAAGAGCAGATCAGCTTCTAGAAAAACTCTTTGACCCCGCAATGTGAGGGATGAACTGCTTAGCCCAGCTTGATACATTCTTCTTGAAAGATCCTGAAATAAATAAAATAAAATTTAATTTTAATGTATTAAATTTCATCTCCTCTTCATATACATGTATAAATGTAAAATGAGATTATTATAGTAATATATATTTAAATACCATCCGCTTCTCATCACGATGTCTGTAAACAAAAACTTTCCATTGCTCTTTGGGTACCCCATCAGGTAGCTTGTCATACATCTGGTGGGTGGTCAACAAAGTATCATTGACATCACCCCACAATCTCAATTTAAATTCTTTCCATTTTTTCCAAGATTTTTCAATGTCCACTTTCATACTATCACATCAGCAGCCGTAAAGTGGAAAAACATTTGTACCCAGAAATTCATTTTTAAAATATTAATAAAATGACATTCAATTACACCATAATGTATTAAAATTACCTTTATTTGGGAACCAAAAACTTTATTTTTCCAACTTTTAGGCATATGTATCCAATCATCATATGAAATAGGATGGGAAACGGGCTCCACGGCCAGCTGGCCTAAAATATATCCAAGTAATCTTGTGGCGTCATCTATAGGGACCCTATATGAATCAAATGGGACAACTATCTTCTCTCCAATCAGATTCTATAAATCTAAACTTTTTATATTTTTCTCCACATTTGCATTGTTTTCATCTTTAATGAACAAACAGTTAGTATAAAAAACTGCAATAAATTTATTCATATTAAAATTTGTACCTATAACAGTCACCCTCTAGTATCCCCACGAAGAAATAAAAGTGGCGCGCCGCTCCCCCACTGTTGAGGCTCTTGAAGTGGGAGGTTATGACTGAGCTGCTAAAGGGACTCTCACAGAGGGTGTGAGAGATAGTGCATAGGGGTAGGTGGATGGTGGCTCAGATTTCATAGGGAGGGAGATAGATGGATTTTCATCTGTCATAGTGGTTGATGAAACAGTATATTGCTTCCTCCTTGGAATTCATGTCATTTAATCAAATAAAATTAAGTTCAGAATGTATATTTCAAAAAAATTATGTAGAAAAATAAAAATAAAAAAGATAACAGATGCATAGTACTAACAAACAAAATATACATAACAATGATAATGAATGATTACATACATGAATTAAGTGGTTACCAAATGAATTCATAACTGTACATACAATCATTTTATCCTTCAATCATGTCGGTTTACTACTCCATTACTTCTGTCACGACCCGTCCTCGGGACCCGTGCTGTGACTACCCTAAGCCCGCCTTCCATAGGCCAGGGGCTAGCGACTAGCACCAAGGCGTAATTCCAGGTAAAAAGGGAAGGCATTGACTTTGTAAAGTAAACAACACCACAGAGAAAGAAATCAGAAGAAGTAAACACTAAGTAAAAATTGGGTACAATAGTAAGTGCGGAAAAGTAAGTGGGGCAGAATACAAACCCAAACTGAAAGTAAAGTACAACTGGAAATGGAAAACAGAAACTGAAAGTAAAGACACATCCTTAAGCCGTCCACTGGAAGTCCCACCTGAAGGGTGGGTACAGATAGCCTCCACTGCTCCTCGGGTCCAGTCGTCCGCTCCGTGTACGTCCCGCCCAATGGTCCACCTCCAGGTACCGACCTACTCCTCATGCCTCAACCACGATCAGTGATGTCCGTCGTCTGCAACCAACAAAACGTAGTGCGGGCATAGCCCGTGCAGGGGTGAGTATAAGCTACTCAGTAGGGACCCGAGAACCCCGAAGGTCTCCCAAAATCCACAAAGTATAATCCACAAAGGAAAGATACAATCAAAAAGTAACATCTGAATCTACTTAGGTATATGCCCATACATATACCTAAGTCATCAATTCCAGTTCGCTTCAACCTCCGATCCCATGTTCGATCATATCCACACAGGAAATCACAACCCGATCCACACATGAAAGCATAACGTAATCCACATAGGAAAGCAAGTCAAGATTCAGCTCACACAAGTATACTTCTTCGTATGACGATAGGGATGATCAGATATAGCCACTGATTCATCTAAGTCATCGGACCCACAAAGGATTGATAGGTACTAACCCCCACAATGACCCACAAAGGATCTGACCCACATAGGATCGATAGGTAACTAACCCCCGCAATGACCCACAAAGGATCTGACCCACACGGGATCGATAGGTAACTAACCCCCGCAATGACCCACATAGGATCGGACCCACACATGATCTGTAGGCGCTGGCCCACACAGGACCGCTGAGCGCTGACCCACACAGGATCTGAACCACATAGGATTGGTAGCACTGATCCACGTAGGATCGCTGAGTGCTGTAGTCATCGCCGTCGAATCCACGAAGGATTTCTGCACAGTCGTCATCATCGTCGCAGTCGCAGCCAGCTCTAGGGTTCCCGCACACAGCAAGCTCGTTTCGGAGGGTCCGCTCCACGAGCCGAGGGGCTGATACATCAACTGACACAAATTCCAGAGTTGATGTATCCAAAAGTTCCGTATCGTCAATAGGAACTCAACGTCATAGAAGGTGCGTCAATCGGACGCTCGGTTTGAGAGTTATTGGCTTTTTCGTCCCAGGGGCCCGGTTTGTTTTTAAGTCAAAACCAACCCGAACGTACTCCACCTACGTCCAAACCTCGAGCGGAGCAAGCCAAAAGGTCCGTCTCACTAAGAGGAATCCATCGAAGTCAACGACACGTCAATCAGACATCCTGAGCTCAAGTTATAAGCCTTTCCGCTCTGAGGGCCCAGTTGGTTTCGTGTACGAACCAACCCGGCCAAACCCAAAGTTCTCCAAAACCCTGAGTGTAATATACCGAAAATACCGTCTTGATCCAAGGATCGCATCGCAGCTAACGGTGCGTCGATCAGAGGTCCACATCCCAAGTTATGGGTAGAAGACCGAAAGAGGTTCGGTATTAGGGGGTTCGGGCCCGGTCCAACCCGGCCCGATACCCCCAGGGTCAGCCCGAACCGGGCCGCTTGGGCGCGGCGCGGCCCGGCCCCGCAAGCTGGCACACTGGCACTGGCCGGATGGCCAGGAGGCTGGCTCAGCCGTTACGGCCGAGCGAAGGGTGGGGGGGGGGAGCTGCCCCCCCCCCCCCCCCCCCCCCCCCCGAGTTGAGAACCCGCGGCCCCCATGTGGGGGCCGCACCTGCTGGACGACTGGGGGTTACGAACCCCCGGTTTTTACCTGACCGGCCAGCCCGCTCTGGCCAGCCGGCTGCTGCCGCCACCGGACCAGCATGGGCCGGTCCCTCTGTTTCGACGCTGGCGGCCCGGAACCAGCCGCCAGTCCCCCTGCTCTGCCGCGACCCCACTCCGGCCGGGGTGCTTTTGTGGTTCTCCGGCGCGGCGCGACGGCACCGCGTCTTTGGTTCATCTTCAACGGCGCTGTGCTTCGGCACCGCGTTTCCTTGCTCGTGCTGCAACAATATCAAACAACCAAAAGGGAGAGGAGGGTCGGCCGTGTTTGTGCGGTCCGACCCCCTCCCGTTATTGCGGTAACAGGTGGCTCTAATGGAAAAGAAGAAAGACAACAAAAGAATTCACGAACAAAAACTATAATAAATCCCTACCTCGTCTAATTCAATGAGAGAGGATTCATTGAGGAAATAACCATCGCGGAAGAAGGAGTCGCGGAGGGAGGATCGTCGCGTCACGGAGAAGCGTCGCGGAAGAAGGAACATTACGGAAGAAGCGTCGCATCGTTGATCTCCAAGGATCCGACGTTCTTCGCGTTCTTCGCATTCTTCGTCGAAGAAGAAGTATTTTCTCCAAATCCTCTCCACGCAACAAGTTCCAACACAAATAAAATAAGAGTTGTCTTATTTTATTAACGCACAAGCCAACGTTTGAATTTCAAAAGAAACAAAACGAACAATTAATTGAGGATTTTAAAACCCCCCAATTAATGAGATGTTTAATATCCAAATTAAATGCAAGAGTTGACTTCATTAAAAGGGGGAGGGGGGTGCAGGTGCGTTACTTAGAAGAAAAGAAACGGTGGGGTTCGTGTGGGCCCCACCTCACAAATATCCTACCAAGTGGGTAGGATATTGTGGGTCCCACATCATCCACTTAACTTAAGTTAAGAAAAATAAAATAAAAATCAGTTGTGCCACTTTTATTTTATTTCTTAACTTAACCCCAAAAATTAAAAACCACACCCGAGAAAACACAACTCCGAAAAAGATGTTTCTAAGAAAATACCGGTGCTGCGATTCCATTGGTGCCCTCAGAATTTGATTCCGAGCACCGGTTCAAAAGTTAGAAAAACCCACTCGTTCGTTCACTAAACGTACCCGAGCTAAACTTCAGAAAAACATTCAGGGCACACCGGGCCTCGGAATCAGGTGCCGTCAGAAACTGCGTTCTTGTAAAATTACCAAGAAAATTAAGAAAAAAATTTCCTTGAATTTTTCGGGTCTTTACATCACTCCCACATCAGGGCTTTACATCCCCGTAAAGATACATCATAAACTAGGGAAACAAATGTGGGTACTGAGCACGCATCTGAGCCTCTCGCTCCCAAGTGCTCTCCTGGAGGTTCCCGTGCTGCCATCTGATGCGCACTAGAGGAATCGACCATCCACATAGGACCTGCTCCTGTCAATCCTCAATCTCCATCGGGACCTCCACAAAAGTCACCCCATCATCAACGTCCAGCTCCCCATGGTCAATGATATGCGTCGGGTCATGCACGTATCTGCTCAGCTGGGATACGTAGAAGACGTCGTGCACCTGGTGCAACTGAGGTGGTAGAGCCAGGCGATAAGCCACCTTGCCAATCCTGCTGAGGACCTGAAGAGGTCCGATGAAGCACGGAGATAACTTGCCGCCTCGGCCAAATCCTCGTAATCCACATCGAAGTGAGACCTTCAAGAAGTCGTGGTCGCCATCCTCGAACCCTAGTGACCTCCGCCTCCTGTCAGCATAAGACTTCTGCCGGATCTGAGCTGTCCTCATCCACTCTTGGATGACCTGAACCTTCTCTGTCGTGGCCAGAACCATCTCCGGTCCCACAAGTGCTGACTCCCCAGGGTCTGTCCAGTATAGAGGAGATCTGTAAGGTCGGTCGTACAACGCCTCGTATGGTGCCATCCTGATGGTGGAGTGGTAGCTGTTGTTGTACACAAACTCCACCAAGGGTAGGTGGTCCTCCCAACTGTGACCAAAGTCGAGGACACATGCACGGAGCATGTCCTCGAGAGTCTGAATGGTCCTCTCCGTCTGACCATCTGTCTGAGGGTGAAAGGCGGTGTTAAGACGTAGCTGCGTCCCAAACGCCTCCTGCAACCCCTTCCAAAGTCGGGAAGTAAAGCGAGCATCTCGATCAGAGACGATAGATGATGGCACACCGTGAATCTGTACAATCTCCCGAACGTAGAGGCGTCCCAAGCTCTCCACTGAGCCCTTCTCTCTGATGGGTAAGAAGTGAGCCAACATGGTGAGTCGGTCGACAATCACCCAAATGGAGTCGCGACCTCTGGAAGTTCATGGAAGTCTAGTCACGAAGTCCATAGATATCCCATCCCACTTCCAATCCAGGACCTCCAAGGGCTTTACCAAGCCTGCTGGTACCTGGTGCTCTACCTTCACCTACTGGCAGGTGAGGCATCGAGAAACGAACTCTGCCACAACCTTCTTCATGCTCGGCCACCAGTGCTGTCGTCTGAGATCCTGGTACATCTTCTCCATGCTAGGATGTATCTCCAAAGGAGAAGTGTGAAACTCTCTCAAAAACTCCTCCCGTAAAGCAACTGGTACCAAGGTATATCCTCTAAAAAGGACGTCGTTCTCTCCTTCTACAGAGAAACCATCTGGTGCCTATCCTGAGGATATCGGCGCACATCGCGTCTCACAGTCAGCGTCCCCACGCTGTGCCTCTCTAACCCGCTGCAGTAGTGGAGGAGTGACTATGAGTGACTGAAGGAAGGCTGCTCCATATCTATCCATGAAGGATATCTGCAAAGCGGCTAGCTGCTCTGTCGCCTCCCCAAGTAGCTGAATGCCCGTCCTCCTGCTATGCGCATCGGCCACTATGTTCCCCTTTCCAGGAGTATAAACTATCTCAAAGTCATAGTCCTGGAAAAACTTGAGCCATCGCCGCTGTCTCAGGTTCAAGTCCTTCTGCAATAAGATGTACCTGAGACTCTGGTGGTCAGAATTGACTGTAAAGCGCTCACCCATCAGATAGTGTCGCCACATCTTCAGAGCGAAGACCACTACTGCTAACTCCAGGTCATGGGTAGCATAGTTCTGCTCATTCTGCCTCAAATGATGTGATCCATAGGCAATCACTTCCCGATCCTGCATCAGGACACAATCGAGTCTAGTCCCTGATGCATCGCAGTAGACTACGTACCCTACTCCTTCCTCCGGTAGCCTCAAGATAGGTGCGCTGGTCAATATCTGTCTCAGCTCCTGGAAGCTCTGCTGACATCTGTCTGACCACACAAATGGTTTCCCCTTCTTCATCAAAGCTAAGAGTGGTGCCGAAACTCTGGAGAAGTCTGGCACAAATCTCTGGTAGTATCCAGCTAGTCCCAAGAAACTCCGCACCTCCGTCACGCTCCTGGGTGGCTCCCAAGCTAGCACTACATCGATATTCGCAGGATCCACCGCAACTCCCACCTCAGAGATTATGTGTCCCAAGAAGTGGACCTCGCGTATTCAGAACTGACACTTCTAGAGATTACCATAAATATGGTGCTCTCGGAGTGTGTCCAGTACAACCTGCAAGTGGTAGGCGTGCTCCTCCTCAGTCGTCGAGTATATCAAAATGTCGTAGATGAAGACCACGACAAATTGATCGAGGTATGGCTGAAAGATCCTGTTCATGAGGCCCATGAACATTGCTGGAGCATTGGTTATACCGAATGGCATAACCAAGAACTCATAGCGGCCATACCGATATCTGAAGGCCGTTTTCTGCACGTCCTCATCCCGAACTCTGAGTTGATGATAGCCTGACCTGAGGTCTATCTTTGAGAACCATCGTTCTCCCTTGAGCTGATCGAAGAGGTCATCAATCCTCAGTAGTGGATACTTGTTCCTCACTGTCACTTGGTTTAGGCGATGATAGTCGACAAAAAGTCGCAAGCTCCCGTCCACCTTCTTGGCGAACAATATCGGGGAAGCCCAGGGTGAAACACTGGGTCAGATGAATCCCTTTCCCTGTAAGTCCTCCAACTGTACCCGTAGCTCTCGAAGCTCAGCAGGGGCCATCCGATACACTAGAGTGGATATCGGGGCTATCCCAGGGTACAGGTCAACACAAAAGTCTACCTCTCTACGAGGAGGTAGTCCTGGAACGTCGTCGGGGAAAACGTCCGCATACTGATCCACCACTGCAGGAAAACCAGGACTCCGCACGTCAACTACTCCTAGGATGAGGCTA
Source organism: Viscum album (assembly GCA_963277665.1). NCBI lineage: Eukaryota > Viridiplantae > Streptophyta > Magnoliopsida > Santalales > Viscaceae > Viscum > Viscum album. The sequence goes on along the minus strand of OY728129.1, from coordinate 402,442,679 downwards.
GCCAACTGATGCATGATGGGTTGTCCTATCCTCTGCGGGAGTCCATCCTGTGCTGCGAAGGCTCCCTTCTCGCCAGTGAAGGTGAACCTTCTCCCGTCGGTGTGTACACATCACACCTTGCGCCTAATACAGTCAATCTGATCATGGATTGTAGATAACCAATCCATGCCCAAGATGACATCGTAAGGCCTCAACGCCACTATAAGAAGATCCCAGCCGAAGCTCTCACCTCCTAGAGTAAGCTCACACTGTCGGCACCAGTGCGTGATCATCGAGTCTTCTCCCTTAGGAGTCTCTAGCGGTAAGGATCGAGCCAACGGATCTGTCGGAATCTCCGAGCTCCAAACAAGGGCAACGACTATGAAATAATGACTCGCTCCTGTGTCTATAAGAACTATAGCAAGGGTGGAATAGATATAGATAGTACCTAGAATCATCTCGGGCGCGCCGTGGTCGTAGGCCTTCGCTACCTGGAGCTGTGCCTGTCTCTGCTTGCCAGCTCCCTGTGGTCGGGGTGGACCTCCTGGTGGTGGTGGTGGTAGAGCCTCAAAGCGTCGCCCACCACCTGCTGCTCGGCCAGCTCCTCTGCCTCGTCCACCTGCTCCCTGCTGACCGCCAAAGTCGAACCTATGCCTCTGCCTGGGTGGCCCCTCAACCGTCTGCTGCTCCTCGGCACGACGGGTCGGGCAGTCACGAGCCATGTGGCCCTGCCCGTCACATGCATAGCACTGTCTGCCTCTCGAAAGACTGGCTCCACGCTATGTGCCCCACACTGATGAGCCAGTGTCCTGAGGTCGTCTGCCTGAGGGTCAGGTCTGCCTGGACCCATGAGTCATCCATCGACTGCCTACTTCAGAAGACTCTGCTACGTGCCGCCCTACGGTAGGTCGCACTGCTGATGCAGGCTCAGCAAGGAAGCTCTCGATCAGAAGGGCTCACTCCAGTACCCCTGACTGTGTCAGAATGCTGAGGGAGATCAGTGATGCCTTGATCTCCTGCCTAAATCCCTCCTTGAAGGTCCGGGCCTGGAAGAATGGGTCCCGTACCATGTCTATCGAGTAGCGCAAGAGATCGGTAAATCTCCCTGAGTACTGGGAGACCGTCAAGCTGCCCTGCCGCAGCTGTAGAAGCTCCATGATGTGCACCACACGAAGGGTGGATGGGACGAACTCCGAGCGGAAGAGGATATCAAAGTATGTCCAGAGGAGAGATGCCTCATCGTGCACCTGAAGCATCAAGCTCCACAATCTGCCTGCTGCCGCGTGCAGGAGGCTCGCTGCGAGGATCACCATGAGGTCTGCTGGTGTCCTCACTAACCTGAAAACCCTTACAACTGCCTCCAGCCAATCCTCGGCTGCCTGAGGGTCCGTCTCCCCGCGGAACTTGGGCGGTCGTTGGCGCTGAAACTTGTGCAGTGCACTAAGGCGATGTGCATCGTCAGTGGCTGGGGCTGGTAGCATCAGTGGTTCGGCGGGTAGAGGTACTGCCGGTGCCTCTGCTGTCAAAGGGCCTTGTACCGAGGCCTCATCGCTCGGTGGGCTGTCGTTACACACAACTCTTGAAACCCTAGATGGCTGCCATCATGGGGCCATACTGAAAAGAAACAGGTGCGCCACGGTCAAACAGTATACCTGGTGAGCTGACACAAAGTAATCACAAAGAAAACTTGAAACACACATGCAATCAATGTTTTCGTGCATTAAGTCAGAAATCAGAAGTCAAGGTCCTGGTGTACGGATACGTCGGCCTCCGCACTAACACTGGACTCCCTGGACTGATAACCACACTCAATAATCTTAACACTATTGCTTCACATATAAAAAGATCATAGTCCTGAGTTCTGCGGTAGAACCAAACCCCTCTGATACCAATTTGTCACTACCCATCCTCGGGGCCCGTGCCGTGACTACCCCAAGCCCGACTTCCATAGGCCAGGGGCTGGTGACTAGCACCAAGGAATAATTCCCAGTAAAAAGGGAAGGCATTGCCTTTGTAAAGTAAACAACACCATAGAGCAAGCAAGCAGAAGAAGTAAACACTAAGTAAAAACTGGGTACAATAGTAAGTGCGGAAAATTAAGTGGGCCAGAATACAAACCCAAACTGAAAGTAAAGTACAACTGGAAAGGGAAAATAGCATCTGAAAGTAAAGCCGTAGCCTCGAGCCGTCTACTGGAAGTCCCACCTGAAGGGTGGGTACAGATAGCCTCCACAGCTCCTCGGGTCCAGCCATCCACTCCGTGTACATCCCACCCAATGGTCCACCTCCAGGTACCAACCTGCTCCTCGTGCCTCAACCACGATCAACGTTGTACGTCGTCTGCAACCAACACAACGTAGTACGAGCATGGCCCGTGCAAGGGTGAGTATAAGCTACTCAGTAGGGACCCCGAGACCCCCGAAGGTCTCCCAGAATCCACAAAGGATAATCAAAAAAGGAAAGATACAATCACAAAGTAACATCTGAATCTACTTAGGTATATGCCCATATATATACCTAAGTCATCAATTCCAGTTCGCTCTAACCTCCGAGCCCAAGTACGATCACATCCACACAGGAAATCACAACCCGATCCACACAGGAAAGCATAACGTAATCCATATAGGAAAGCAAGTCAAGATTCATCTCACATAGGTATACTTCTTCGTATGACGATAGAGATGATCAGATATAGCCACTGATTCATCTAAGCTGTCGGACCCACAAAGGATCGATAGGTACTAACCCCCGCAATGACCCACAAAGAATCTGACCCACACAAGATCGATAGGCAACTAACCCCTGCAATGACCCACAAAGGATCCGACCCACACATGATCGATAGGTAACTAACCCCCACAATGACCCATACATGATCTATAGGCGCTGGCCCACACAAGACTGCTGAGCACTGACCCACACAGGATTGGTAGCACTGATCCACGTAGGATTGCTGAGTGCTGTAGTCGTCGCCGCTGAATCCACAGAGGATTTCTGCATAGTTGTCATCGTCGTCTCAGTCGCAGCCAGCTCTAGGGTTCCCGCACACAGCAAGCTCATTTCGGAGGGTCTGCTCCATGATCCGAGGGGCTGATACATCAACTGACACAAATTCCGGAGTTGATGTATCCAAAAGTTCCGTATCGTCAACAGGAACTCAACGTCACAGACGGCGCGTCAATCGGACGCCCGGTCTGAGAGTTATTGGCTTTTTCGTCCCAGGGTCCCGGTTGGTTTTTAAGTCAAAACCAACCCGAACATACTCCACCTGCGTCCAAACCTCGAGAGGAGTAAGCCAAAAGGCCCATCTCACTAAGAGGAATCCATCAAAGTCGACATCACGCCAATCGGACGTCCGGAGCTCAAGTTATAAGCGTTTCCGCTCCGAGGGCCCGGTTGGTTTCGTGTATGAACCAACCCGGCCAAACCCAAAGTTCTTGGAAACCCTAAGTGTAATATACCAAAAAGACCGTCTCGATCCAAGGATCGCATCGCAGCTGACAGTGCGTCGATCGGAGGTCCGCAGCCCAAGTTATGGGCAGAAGACCGAAAGAGGTTCGATATTAGGGGGTTCGGGCCCAGTCCGACCCGGCCCGATACCCCCAGGGTCAGCCTGAACTGGGTCGACCCGAACCGAGTCTGGGTCCGGGCTGCTTGGGCGCGGCCCGGCCCTGCGGCTCGGCCCGGCGCGCTGGCACTGGCCGGGTGGCCAGGCGGCCGGCGCGACCGTTACGGCCGAGCGAAGAGGGGGGGGGGGGGGGGGGGCGCTGCCCCCCCACGTTGAGAACTCACAGCCCCCATGTGGGGGGCCGCCTCTGCTGGCCGACCGGGGGTTACGAACCCCCGGTTTTTCCCTGACCGGCCAGCCCGCTCTGGCCGGCCGGCTGCTGCCGCCACGGGACCGGCAAGGGCCGGTCCCTCTGTTTCGACGCCGGCGGCCCGGAACCAGCCGCCGGTCCCCCTGCTCCGCCGTGGCCCGGAACCGGCCACGGCCTTGGTCCATCCGGTGCGGCGCGACGGCGCCGCGCCCCTCCGCCGTGGCCCCGCTCTGGCTGGGGTGCTTTTGTGGTTCTCCGGCGCGGCGCGACGGCGCTGCGCTTCTCCCCCTTTTCTTAATAATTCTCGTACGGAGCTTCGGCACCGCGTTGCTTTGCTCGTGCCACAAGAATATCAAACAACCAAAAGGGAGAGGAGGGTCGGCCGTGTTCGTGCGGTCCGATCCCCTCCCGTTATTGCGGTAACAGGCGACTCCAATGGAAAAGAAGAAAGGCAACAGAAGAATTCACGAACAACAACTATAATAAATCCCTACCTCGTCGAATTCGATGAGCGAGGATTCGTTGCGGAAATAACCGTCACGGAAGAAGGCGTCGCGGAGGGAGGATCATCGCATCACGGAGAAGCGTCACGGAAGAAGGAACGTTACGGAAGAAGCGTCGCGTCGTCGATCTCCAAGGATCCGGCGTTCTTCACGTTCTTCATCGAAGAAGAAGGCTTTTCTCCAAATCCTCTCCACGCAACAAGTTCCAACAAAAATAAAATAAGAGTTGTCATATTTTATTAACGCACAAGCCAACATTTGAATTTCAAAAGAAACGAAATGAAAATTTAATTGAGGAGTTTAAAACCGCCCAATTAATGAGGCGTTTAATATCCAGATTAAACCCAAGAGTTGAATTCATTAAAAAGGGGGGTGCGGGTGCGTTACTTAGAAGAAAAGAAATGGTGGGGTTCGTGTGGGACCCACCTCACAAATATCCTACCAAGTGGGTAGGATATTGTGGGTCCCACATAATCCACTTAACTTAAGTTAAGCAAAATAAAATAAAAATCGGTTGTGCCACTTTTATTTTATTTCTTAACTTAACCCCAAATATTAAAAACCACACCCGAGCAAACGCAACTCCGGAAAAGATGTTTCTAAGAAAATACCAGCGCTGTGATTCCATCGGTGCCCTCAGAATTTGATATCAAGCACCGGTTCAAAAGTTAGAAAAACCCGCTTGTTCGTTCACTGAACGTACCCGAGATAAACTTCGGAAAAAGATTCCGGGCACACCGGGCCTCAGAATTGGGTGCCGTTAGAAACTGCGTTCTTGTAAAATTCCCAAGAAAATTAAGAAAAAAATTTCCTTGAATTTTCAGGTATTTAAAACTTCATCCACTTCATTCATCCTTGCTAGGCTAATATTTTCAATATCATGGTTGACAAATAATTATGATTCTTTTTGTTGATGAGATTCAATGTCAGAGGTCAAATCTTCCACTTTATCACCCTTATCATACAAATATTTTTGTTTTACGTGAGAAAATACACTCCACCCTTCATCCACAACATCATTCACATAATATACCATTTTTTCTTGCGATGATAAGATATATGGATCATGCAGTTCATGATCACCAACATCCATCAAGCGAGAGAAGTTCACAGAAGTAAATTGCAAGGAATCTATTTTAACACCTTTGATAATATCGACCCATTTTCATTTGAATAAAACAACTAAAAAATTACTGTGGTAGTTTAATTCAATAATATCAGTCAACTTTCCATATTATCCTACTTCAGCAAATGTAAATATACCACTATTTTATGTCTTCAAACCCTCTTCTTAATCAACTATACGAAATCTAAATCCATTCACGTTGTAAGCGTCGAAATTTCTAACTTGTTTTAGAGGACCTCGATCAAGAAAATTCAAATCTTTTGACAACTCTGCTCGAGTATCAGTATTCATGATATGAAAAAGAAATATACTTTATTAGAATTAAAAAATATATGTTTCAACCTAATATTCATATTTATTGCAATATTTATGAATTTACATGTCGTGCAAATCATTCTACAAGATCTTTATTAATATCTTTCATTATATATTTCTCATTTCATGTTCGGACTCTCATTCATCTCTTTGTTTGTATCCTCAACTCTTCAATAAATAGATCTACAATTTTACTATTTAGAAACAAATATCTATGTTCCTGTAATAATTCCATTTCTGTTAGTGTAACATTTGAGGTCCTCCTAACCGATCGGCCAATAGCAGGAAATATTTTTGATTTCCCATGTATTTGAGATTGATTCAATGTGTCTTCAACATGTACAAATTGATTAAATCTTGTCTCAATATCATACAAGTATCTATAATAAAAGGTAAGACACTCTTATGCTAAATAGCCTTCAGCAATAGAGCCATCTAGTTGAGCTTCTATTTCTCACTTATGATTTCAAATGCCCAAGATAACTGTGAAATAAAAATAAAAACATAATTATGAATTTAATTAAGTTCCATTTTTTTTACTTAACTGAAAAACATATAAATAAAGTACCTCTCAATTGAATACATCCATCTATAATGAACAAGGCCTCCTAATTTAGCTTTCTCAACCAAATGCACAGTTAAATGTATCGTGACAGTAAAAAATGACGGAGGAAAGATCATCTCCATTGCACAAAGTGTCATTAAAAACCTCTCTTGAAGGTTGTCAAGCTCAAATGGATGTAGAGATTTCTCACATAGTTTCCTAAAAAATGTGCAGAATTGGAGTACAATAGTAGTAACTTTTTCAGGTAATAATGTATGTGATGCTAATGGTAGTAACTATTGTAACAAAATATGTGAATCGTGAATTTTTAATCCATGCAACTTACGATTATTTAAGTCAACACACCTCAACATGTTACTTGAATACCCATCAGATACTTTCATATGCTTTACAATTCAAAGGAATGTATCTTTATCCCTATTTTTCATTGAAAAAATTTTCGTAGCATACTTTTCATTCTCATCTGGACAGAGATCACATTTTATGTTTATTACTTGTAAGTATTTCTGAGAATTGAGATGATCCTTCGACTTTCCATGCTCATTAAGCAATGTGAAGATCAAATTGTCTTAGACATTCTTCTCAATATGCATCAAATCAAGATTATTCCACAACAAATTAAATCCCCGATACAGAAGTTTTAAGAATATACTTTTTTTCTTCCATTGTTGTGTTCCAATTTCACTTGATGATGCACTTCAAAACCATTTCCCGCTATCATTCAAATGATAAAACTTCCAAAATTCTATTAAAACTTTTACAAGTTGTGTTAATATTTCATAACCAGTTAACAACTTTGGAGGTGGTCTACGATCAATGAAACCATTAAATTTTGATCTATTCAACTGAAATCTATGAGATGCATCAAGAAATATTTGACGGCACAAGAAGCACAATTTTCTACTATGAGGTATCCATTTGGGATCAAAATCAAAGTTACAAATAGGACAAGCCAAACTTGTGTAAGTGTTCCAACCAGATAAATTTCCAAGCCCAGGTAAGTTACTAATGGTCTACATTAAAGTAACATTCATTTTGAACATTGTTTTATAATAAGCATCAAATGTATCAACACTGTTTCTCCATAACTCCTATAATTCTTCAATTAAAGGCTAAAAGTATACATCAATATCATTTCTAGACATTTTGTTTCTAGGAATAATCATCGAAATGATAAAATACGTTTGTTTTATACACATCCACAGAGGAAGATTGTAAGGGATCAAAACAACTGACCAAGTGCTATAACTGGTACTCAAAGTCCCAAATGTGTTGAATCTATTGGAATCTAATCCAAATCAAACATTCCTAGGATTAGATGAGAAATATGGATATAATGAATTAAATTTCTTCCACGATTTTGAATCTTGTGGATGTTGCATTAACCCATCATTGTTATTATCTATAGAATGCCACTTCATGCGTTCGGTGGTTTTCGATGACATGAATAATCTTTGTAATCGAGTATTTAAAGGAAAGTAATGAAAAACATTTGTAGGTGTGTTCCTTTTCTTCTTCTTCATGGTAGTATGTTGATTCAGACTTCCAAAATCACCCATTGACTGCCATCTAGAAGATTTTTTTGAAATCCTGTCTACTTGAATCCTCTCACGAATAAAGTATAAAATTATTGGGACATGCATGTATTTTTGTATAATTCAAACCAAGCCTATTAACAACTTTTTTCATATTATAAAAATACTCGAGGACATTTTCTTTAGGAAATGCATCACACAACAATTCCAATATCATGGACATTGCCTTATTTGTAATTCCACATAGACATTTGATATGGTATAACTTCAGCAAAAAAGAATGTTTTGAATATTTCAAACATCCACTATACAACTCTTGATTTCCATCGTCAAATAAATCATGAAATGTATTTTCCTTCAAGAAGTTTTCTCTTACATTGGTCTCCATATAATCAAGAGGAGGATCCACTGATATGTTACAATCTTCATCTGGTTGTCCTAAAGTCTCAAAAACTTAACTTGCCACATTTCTATTTATATCACCCTCATCTGGTTGTTCTGATATGTTTTGATTTTGATGGGGGTGTCTTGCAGTTCCAAATGAATCATTTATAAGTCTTTTCATTTCATTTTCCATTATTGATGAAGTTGGGAGCTCATTCTGTAGATTGACATTAGTGCTCAACCTTTCTGTAATGTTCGATTCTCCATGCCAAATCGAACACAAATATTGACCAGGTAATTGATTCAATATTAAATGTTCAGAAACTTCATCTCTCTTCAAAAATCTTCTAAATTTACATTTAGGAGATGGAAATCTTATTCTCCCTTCAATGGATCGATTGGAAATTGAAAAATCTAAAAACTCCTCCAAACCCTTAACATACTAAGGTGTGTTCCTCGATAATTTGATCCAGCTTTTATCCATGTATATCACAATGTGCCCAATATTAAAAAAAATTAAAACACATAACTATTATTAAATAGGGAAATAGATTCATATATACTATTTGAAAAAATATATAAATATGTTAAAGATTTGTAAAAATTCTAGGATTAGATCAAAAAAATCCTCAGAGAAACTTTTTCCCAATAGCCCATGGTAACTTAAGGCACATTAAGATGATATCTAGATAAGAAATTTCTCATAATATACCTATTAAGTCTCAAAAATACTATCTCATGTCTACCAAGACATCCCAAACTATATAGAAATTTCAAAGAAGAGGCATGAATTCCTTTGATACCAATTTTTCACAAACCAACCTAGAAAACCTGCCTAAGCGGCATATTATAGGGTTTCTATATAGATCACAAATTTCATGGATGAATAGATACATAAAAAGAAATAAGAATGAGGTGGAGAAAATAGAGGAATATTATAGTTTTGAAGATATGCATGTGTGATAAAGGATACAGATGGAGGAATCATGGAGGAAGGGAAATAGATGCTGGGATGACGAGAAAGTGTCAAAGGTGGAGTTAGAGGAATGGACACAAGGAGAAAGATATAGAATATTTTTTCATACGTTAGAAAAATCAGCCAATTAAAATTATACATCTGTAAATGCACCTTATATTAGTTATGCAAGAATGAAACCAGAACCAAATGTATTGATCCATCACTATTAAGGATAATTTATATTATCATGGGGTTCTAAAGAAAATTTTAGGTTAACATAACCATTTTATTAACTCGAATAATATCCATCAAAATAAATGGTTCAATATAGACGTGCACATTGTGTATTTATAAGTATAAGACATCCATTTTGGGTAGTATACCCAGTAGGCCAATTTTTGGTGATTTAATGCAGTTTGTATAAAATGCCTACCAAAATACCATCAAATGATTTGATGATTATATTGTCTATGTTATTTGAGTGAAAAAATATATCCATTCAATAAAAATCCTTAAGGTAATCGAATATGTTTTATAAGAGGTCACAGAAATGTAATTATACAGATAAAAATACTGTATAATAAAGATAAAACTAACGTGATATAGTTTTATATTCAGAACAGATATTAAATTTTATTGATTTAGAATATAAAATTAATATCCTATACAGAGTACTATGTTTCAACTAGTCATGATTAACCACTCAATATGAATTCAATAAAGGATTCCAAATTGAGAAATTTACTTCTTTGTTTTGTTTTCTTCTCAAATTGATGTATTATTATTGGTGGGTATTCAAGATAATCTATTAATGGGTGAATAGAAGTGGAAATAATAAAGAATTTTTTTATACCATTTCCCCATGCTTTAATTTCTTGATAGATCAAAATTTAATTTCTCACTTCTGAGTAGAGGAAGAAAAATATTGGGCATAATTGACCATAATATAAATACCATCAGAAAATCCATGGCCATGTTAGAGGTTATGGTAATCTAGAACAGTTATTAAAAGAATAAATAAATAATTAACACTTGATATCAGAATGTATGGATCCTAATTTTTTCTAATTTCATGATATAAATTAATAATATTAGACACAAAATTATTATAGGATTTATCCTGTATTGTCCCTTGATCTGGAACTCTCTCATGTAGTGAAATCAGGTCACTTATGGGATGTCAAGCGTTCCTCCTCATATTACATAGGCTTATAACTAGATGAAAGGGTGTGATGATATATCATAGATACTATACCCCTTTATGTATAGTCACAATATAGTGGAAATAAAAAATATAAATAATTATCATTTTAATGGAAATGGATGAAAGAGTATGACATACTACTTGGAAGAAAAAGGATGAACCAATAAGCAATTAATAATAAATCATCTAATCACATGATAAAATTTATCAAAATAGAAAACTAAATGTAATACAAATAAAATAACCATCTAACAAAAATAAACTCAAAATACCCCGGCCACACGCCCCATGTCAGTCTCATCTCCAAACTCCATCCCACCCAATAAGAAAGAATCAACAAAAAGTTCCATTTACCCTATCTAATCCTATGTCTATATCATATTCTCTACCACCAATTGGTGGCCCAAATATAGTGTTAGTACAACTCATTAGGTCGACACCACCGTTTCTAATCAAAACTATTCTGATAATAAGTTCATGTAATAAACTGATAAATAGGTCTATTAATTAAGAAATAAATACAATATTACTAGAAACCTACTTCATAACCATTTCAAAATATACTTGAGAAAGTATTAAATCCCTTACAACCATCACTATAGAACCATGTAATGATAAAATGACTGGGAAAATACCATTGTATATGCATTTCAACATCATGTCTAATCCCTCTAGATAATCATTTCACCATCCCGAACATATCTGTCTCTATAAGAAGTATGGTATCTAGTCATATCCCTTTATATAATCATTACAATAGAAAATGCATACAATCCCCCTATATAAGAATTACAACATTAAACTGGGCCAATCTCTCTATACAGGCATTAAAGAGTGAATTTGTGCCTATCCTTGTATATAATAATTACAACATGAAACTTAAAATAGGTCATAACAGTAATCATATCACAATATTATATCATAATACTCAATTATTAATTCTAAAAATTAACATATGTATTTCAATTTAATATTCATTTTCATAACAAATTATTTCCAGTAATTTCTATTAGCTATAATCTATTACCAAATTCTTGTTATATCATGAAACCACCTAGGTTTTTATATCATGATAAACACACTTTAATCCATTTTTCAATTCATTATTAATCAATGATATCCACACCCACAAGTAGCCACAAGTTCGTCCACGATAGAATTTAATCTAAAGGGATCCAAGGAATAATCCCAACCATGATTTATAATCATTAATCATTCAATTAATTAATGTCAACATTGTGCTGGAAAAATTGTTATACTACACATTCTTAATAATTAAACATACCATTAGGATCAGTCTTATACTTCCTGTATTTTTTGGGAGATCAAACCAACTATATTAAAGATAATGTTATGGAATTTTATTTACTTGAAGTAAACTTAGATAAATATAGTTTATGAAACATAACTGGTGGATCTGTTTCAAATAAATTTGAAGGAGAAAAGACTACCTAAGATGAGAATTGATGAGGCACAGCGAGGTGACGAGGTGGCGAGGGGCTAGGGATTCGGGGGTCACCGGGGGGGGGGGGGTGGTCTTATGGGGGTCGGGGGGAGAAGGGGGGTCATAGGGGGTGGGGGGGGGGGAGTTTCAGGATTGAAAAAAAAGTTTTAGCGGCGGTTTATAAAAAACTGCCGCTAAATCATTAATAAAAAATTTAGTGACAATTTAGTAAACCACCGCTAAAAAACCGCTTCAAAAAGCTATTAATGTTGTTGTGGTAATATAAAATATAAATGAAAGTGGATGGTGGTAAAAAAGTAAATCAAGTGTAGAATGAACCATATAAAAAATAATTAAAGACAAGAAACATGGGAAAAACACCCTAAGGCCACCAAGAGTAGGGGTACCTAGAACTTTTATGTCACTAATTAGGGGAACCCTCAATTAGTGGAATGTGTCTTGTATCATGTAACTAGATAGTGGTGGAATCACTTCTACTTCACAAGAATAACTAGTGGTGGGGGAACCTCTTCCTAATCTAGGATTTCCTACCCAAGTATCACTTTTCCCATAAGGCTTGAATAATAACAACAAAGAAAAAACCATTAACTTAAAATATCACTAATTGACTCCAAAAATACAATGCACATATAAAATAAATAAAAAATCAATAGAAGATTAAAAACACACTTCCAAATCCCTCAAGAATTAATTTCCAAGAAAACCCATAGAACATTAATTGAATGTCAATTAAAGGCTTGAAAATTTATTTCTAAAGGAGATGACTGAACATTATAATTTACTTTTATAAATCCAAAAAACTATCTTTGATTATGAAATTTAAATCCCCAAAGTTTTCTTATATTGTTATGTGAATATACATTTACACACACACACACACATATTACATAAATTCACATATTCACATGTGATTATATATATATATATATGTATACACATGTATATGATCATAACCACTAAATACATTAGGATACCTTTTAAAACCACATAATTAATTTATAAGGGTCATTAAACCAATTTAATAACTCTTTGTGTTCATAAATGAGTAAAAGATAATTTAAACTATAGTTCAAAGTCATTAAATATTTTTTATTAAAATTCAAATCAACTAAAACTTTATTCTTCTTTAAAATAATACTTAGAAATATTTAATACGAGTATCAGGTATTTAAAACACTAATTTAAAACACAAGAAATTATGGTTATTGAATTTAAAGACAAATTCAAGGGGAAATCTACCTTAAATCGAGCATGGATGGTGCGAAGCTTAAAATAATGAAGAAGAAATATGAACCCATCCACACACCCTAATTAAAATAAATTAGAGAAATAATAATTGAAACCACACCTAGGGTTTTTTTCTATATATATGTAATGAAGATAATGAAAAATAATAAAAAGAAAAGAGATAAAGGAAGAGGATAATAGGGTGGGGAACCCTAACCTGTATGATTTAGTTATTAATCCAAAGAAGACAGAGGGTGAGATGGAGGAGGATGAGGAGAGGCATATACATAGGGGTTATCTTCACTATTTCCTATGAAGAGGGAGAGGGGTGGGGGAGGGTTTTATTAGGGTAAAATGGAGAGAGGAGTATTTTGTAATTTTTTTAAAATAACTGGACACATCGTAGGGCTTGGCCTCACAATTAGAAAAATCATGAACCAAATGTGTGGCCATATCTGATAAAACTAAAAAACATTATATATGGTTTTTACATGGTTTATCCTAACCATGCATAACTTGTGCACCAAGAAGCCCATGTGTAAGGGTCAACTACATGGTTCCCACTGGGAATTTCATGGTTTATTTCAAACCATGTACTATTGTGCTCTCAAATCATACACTTTTAAAATGAATTGAAATATCCCTTTTATAAGTTTACTTAGAAAATTTTAACTAGATAAAACATTCACCTGAGAAACCCCAGATTAGGGTTATCTGTATGGTATGAAAAACCATTTGGTGACCTTGCAATCAAACCGTGCACAAGTAAAAAACTCTAAAAATTTCAAAATTTTAACTAGGATCAACCCAAAATTCAAGGAAATGATTAAAAAAAATTAATAATTAATAAAAAATAATTTAATAATGGAATGTGATGTTGATTATATCAAAGTAATAGAGAATATTGAGATTCAAGAAGTTATAGGTAATGATAAAGATACTAGTGATGAATTTCTATCACTTTTAACAAGAAAAATTAAGATAGGAAAAAGTAGATATGAAGTTAAATTACCATTTTTTTATTTTAATTATTGGAAGTATGGGAATATTGTAGCAATATTCCTAAGGAATACAAAAAATTAAGCTGAAGATGATGCGGCATCAACACCACAAAGGAGGTTTCCTACAAGATGAAACATTAAATTTTGAAGATCAAATGGGAAGAAGTTATAGAAGCGGAATATATTATGTAAATAAGAAGAAGTTTAAAGGTTCCTTGAATTTGATAAATTTTATTTTATCTTATATGAGGAATATTTTATAAAGGAAACCATTGAAGGAAACTAGTTTGATGATGAAAAAGAAGATCAACTTGAAAGAGTTGTCAACCTAAAAGTAAAAATGAAATGTGATCTTAAGGAATTATATATCCAATGAAATAAAATTAAATATTGGTTGATTTATGAAAGAATCATCAATATATGTTAATTAACATGAATAAAAAATCATACAGTTGGAGAAAGTATTGGAAGAGTTTGAGGCCTCTCAAACTATATATGAAAACGTGATTGATTTCAAGGTAGATATTGAAGAACATTCCAAAATAATTGATAACCTCAATATTATTTTGTAAGAAATAAGGAAGATATTTTAATATCTATTTAATAAGTTGTATCTTTGTAAAATAATATCAAGGTTTAAACATAGGTGGATGGTGAAAAAAAGAAGCCACAATTCGAGAAATTTTCTAACAAAGATATGATAAAAAGGGTAGTAAGAATAATGAGGACTATTGTAAAGACCATGAATGAACATAGTCCTAGGATTATGGGAATGGTTAGGATCATATGTGAATATGAGGCATTCAAATCCCATGAATTTACAATATAGAATAAGGGAAAACAAAAATTGGTGAAAACACTCAGATAGGCCAACCCAACATCTAAGAAACTAATTTAAAGTTAGAAACATGTAAAGAAAAAATACTGGAAAGTTATTTATATTGATGAAATTACAATTATATGGATTTATTGTAAATACCATGACATGGTGCATAAAATAATAGAGAGATATATGAGAGGTGAACCCCCTTAAGGTTGACAATGAAGGATGAGACCATAACCTAAATATCAAAAAAAAATTATGTTTATGGTTATTGCTATAAATAACCTAATTTTGGTTACAAGGTGATAAATTTTAGGAAAATTAGGAGTTAAAATCTCTCCAATAAGAGTTAAAATATTATTAGTATAATCTTGTAGCTTATAATGAAGAAAATGAGGAGATCCCACCCTATTTATCAACACAACTGGGCATCTATTTGAAAGAGAAAAAAATACTAGGAAGTATATATTTATGGATATTTCTCTCAAAATGACTAAGAGTATCAGCACCTAGATCCTTAATAGTGCATGTTTAACTCACATGGTAGAAAATATAAATATCTTGAAGAATGTGAAGATTCAAATTGATGGAATGATTATATTTATAAATGATAGAGATTTGAAAATCAAGGGAAGTAGAAATATGAGGTTGATGGGAGATGAAATAAAAAATATAAATGTACTTTATATGGAAAACCTTAATCATAATATTCTAGTGTCCTAAAGGGCCTCATTTATTCCTTTATATTTAATCAAATTTATTAATTTATAAAAAATTAAAAAATTATAACTTAACTTTTTTGGTGAAGTAAGTTGTGAAATTGAGGTTGAACCCATGAGACGATGAAATTATATTTCAATAATTTTTATATAATTAATTTAAAATTGATTTGGATGAGATTTATTAAGAAATAAACTAGTTTTAATTCAATTGTATAAATCATTCCAAGTTTTTTAAAATTCAAGTTTATGTGAAAGTGAATTTTGAAATTAAATTTATTTTCTGTGTTTTTTATCAAAGTCAAATCATAGAAAGATCCATGGTCTTGATATCCTATCCTTAATGATAAAATTCCCCTTTTAATATGATCAATTAATTTAGGTTATTAATGAATTAATTGTCCTGATAAAATTTTTAAATATGATCATCATAAATTTCACAATGGTCTTGCATAATTCATGTTGATTAGTTGTTTCCTTAGATTTATTTCTTATTATTCACATTATTAATGGTTATGAAATGAAAAATAGAAGAAATATTAGAATAATTATTAGTGGATGAAGCAACCCAAACATGAACAAAGAAAATAAAAGGAAATCACATGCATACTCTCTTTTCATTTACATCACCCAACACAAAATGGGAATTACCCACTCCTGCTAAGGTAGGAAAATAAAAGAGAAAGAAAGAAATTATAAGTAATAGAAGAGGATTCTGTGGTGAAACAACTGGTTCAAGGAAAACCTATACTCCGTGAATGTATGAATTTAGAGCTTGACCACCTATATTTATAAGAAAAATTAGACACTGGGAGGTTTAAATTCTATAAATATATCCAATGAATATATTCAGGTCAACTCTGGGAGTTACAGAGTAATTAAGTGTGGGGCCTAGTGGATAGTTCAAAAAATTTGAAGGTTCTGGAATTTCATCTCTAGCTTTCATGGCATGACATATGTTGTTAAATAGTGAATATTTGGGGATAACCTCCCTTTAAACTTCTCACATCTTGTCTTCATAGGGTCTCTTAGGATGTGATTTTTTATAAATCCTCTCCATGAATTGGTTTCATGCCATTAATGTTAATGTTCTGCTCCCATTTTATATGTTTTTACCACCAGCCTCCTCTTTAAGCCTTTGAATCATTCTCCAAACATCTCATAATGTGAATTTACATTTCACGACACCATTTTCTCAAATTCAAACTTAAAATATATTTTCACATTTAACCTACAAAAAATTAATAAAATAATAAATATCTAGAAAATTTTAATTAATTAAATTAAAAAAATCAATAAATTTTATATTTAAAATATGTATTCATGAAATACAGCCATCAAATCTCCCCATACATAAACTAATTCTTGTCCATAATAAATAAATATCAATAAATTAAAAATTATTCCCACTATATCATGATATAAATATATTTTCAATAATGAGGTCTTCATTGTTAGGATCAAATGACTTTGAGGCTTAAGGGTTGGTAGGTAATAATGTAAAAATAAGTAAATATAAATAGGAGGTTAATATTTGAAGTATTTTTCATGATAATCAATAAAATATCAATGAAAAAATCTCCCTTTAAAAATATCATCTTCCCTTTTCCCTAAACTCAATGTATGATCATGAATCAATTGATCATAAAGAATGTACTCCCTCTTGTAATTTTTTTATTTCTTTTTTATTTTTTTCAAAAGTTGAGTTTGGATAATTCTCACTTCCACTACCCATACCCAAATTATAAAAATAATTGGTCAAGTAAATAGTGATTTTTTACACTCCAAAACATAACCCATTTATTTTTTTATCAAGTGGCATACACATAAGAATACAATTAATGATTAATCATGAACCTTTTTTTACAATATCCCATGAAAACACTCCCACACTAATCCATTTTAGTATGAACATTCCTTTAACCATGGAACCAGCTCCCCCACAATCATTTTCTTGATAATCATGAAAAATACATAGAGTAGTGTAGAAAATGATAAGACAGGCTTATAATATGGATATTCCATAATAAGTATATTAATGGATTATATGGGATTAAGAAGGATTAATGTAAAGGTTGGTCTTAGGATAAGGGATAATAAAAAATATGCCTCAATCATATTAAAAATGAATTTTTACAATCATATATTTGACAATATGCAAAGAAATTTTTTGAAGAAAGCATGCTCGAGTTTCACTTAAGAAATATATTCAATAAATAATGGGAAATTTTCATATTAGAAAATTTCTCAGGAATGGGATATGTGACCAGGACAATAAATCATAGAAATTCACACCAATAATAAAATCAATTAACCCAAGTATCAAATTTTAAGACATTTCAAATTTCAAAAAAAAAATATATTTAGAAAAATTAATAAGTTTCCTTTATCATGACTTTTCAAATAAAAATTCCCATGTTAATATTTAATAAGTTATTCTCCCATTTCCATATTCAATTTATTGATAAAGATGTTTAAAACATGGCATAATAGTTATCCTTAAGCATTTTTCTTCTTCTAAATGGATGATTAAAGAAAAAATTCAAGTGTGGGGAAGGAATTTTAAATTAAATTTATGTTTTTAAATAAAATTTTAGGGGTTTTTAAGAAACAATTTAAATTAAAACTCTTAACCCATATAGAATGATGTTATTCAAACTGTGGCCTCATATTTTCCCCACATTCTTGCACCCTCATTTAGACTTGAAAAAAATATACACATGGGAATGTGTTAACCCCCTTCTGAATAAAATTAAAAAAGAATTTGGTAAGAGTTCCTAAACCTAAAAAAAATAACAAAAAATACAACTTGAATACTGTACACTCTTTTTTTAATGTCATTGGCTCAAACTTACCTCTTCCCAACTTAGGTGATGGGGGTTTGGAAATAATTTACTCGATCTGGATTGATGAATGGTCATAGCAGGTTATCTCTATGTACATGGGCCCCTTCCTTTCTCTGATAATAGCTTAAATATTCCCATGGAGAACACATACTCTACCTCCATCGGTTCAATACACTAGTATTTTGTTAGACCTAAAAAACTAGTATCAAGATTTTGAACCATCCATACCTTTTGTCATTATTTAAATGTGTATTTTTTTGTTGTTCTTCCATCATTGAAAGTCTTGTCTCATATCTCCCTTCCTTTATTCTCAAAATTTTCACCTTCCTTCTTAGTAATAGTGATATCAACTTCTTCAATCTTGGGCATGAATTCCTCTTCTAAGTCCTCTTCTTACAAATCAAAATTCTTTATTTCTTTATTTATGGTAAAACTAGCCTACACATTTCCAACCCCCAAGCACAACTAGATAATATTAACATCAATTAATTATCTTTCAGTCACCAAGAATGGTCTCCCTAAAATAATGGGTGTCATTTCCTCATCCATGTTCAATATGAGAATGTCCATTGGAAAATAAAACTTTTCTACCTTTATTGTAATGTATTCAATGATACCTTATGGGCAATTTACTATAGAGTCTTCTAGTTTTAGTGAAACCATAATGGTATTCATGCCATCAAGTCATACGATCTTAAATTTGTTGTAGGGCATTATGTTCACACTAGCACCTATATCACATATATCCCTCCCAAACCCATTATAAACAAAATTAATTGGAACTGAAAAGACACCTGGTTCTGGTCATTTCTTCATGAGATCCTTTTATATCATCGTTGAAAACTCCCATGTGAGTGGGATCATGATGATTTAATTTAGATTATTAGTTTTGGATACTAGATACTTCAAGAACTTTTCGTATGATGGAATGTTATCCAAGATTCTTCAAAAGGAATGTTAATGTGATTTTTTTAATATTTTAAATAAAATCACTTTGTTGTGCATCAAATATTTCTTTCTTCAGCCTCTCTAGAAATGGTAGTCTCATATTGAATAGAGGGGGTTCTTCTCTTACTTCTTCTACAAATTTTTTTCCTTCAGTTTTTCTACTTGATCATTACTTGTTTTAGGGTTTTATTCTATAATATTTATACTAATAAGGCTGATGGATTTCGATTCTCCTCATGGGATGACTTTTGGGAGGATAGGAAGCTCTCCTCATTGTCTATATCAAAGTTGTTTTGAGATATTTATGAATTGAAATTCAAGGTTTTAGAGTGAAACATTTTGGTCTCTTGAGTCATCCTTCAACTCCTTAGTTTTTACTCCTTGATCTTCTGAGTAGGTAGCAAGTTCCTTGATGACAAATCTTGTAGTCATCATGAATGAGACCAAAGTCCCTTATAGTGTGTGAATTTTTATTTGAATAGATGGTCCTTATTGTTATTTAAATATAGGTGAGAACTTCTAATATACATCCCCTTGTTGTTGTGGTTTCTAACACTAAAATTGATTACCATGATTTTAATTAGCATAATTAGATTCTTCAATGTGTATACCTTGGGGTTGTTGTTGTTGTCCCATCATGGTGTCCATTTTTTTATGCTTACATATGCCCCACCATACATTCATTTTTTGTTTACCATGTGGATTCCCATTCTTTGGGTTCCTTCAACTTTCTAATAAAATATGTTGCTTTCCATATCATTTAATAAATTATATATTTCTTCTGGTGATTTCTTCATTAATGTTTCTCTAGCTGCAGCATCGATAATAGACCTATTTCCCTATGTTAATCCTTTATTAAATGTTTTAATTAACAACCAAATTTTTATACCACGATGTGGTAATTTTCTAATTTGGTCTTTAAAATTTTCCCATTCTCAATAAATTTTACCATCTTAAAATTGATTAAAATTTAAAATATTTACCCGAATGTCCAAGAATTTGAAGGAGGAAAGAAATATGTGAGAAATTTTATTTCTAAATCATACCACATGGTGATAGAAATTTTTGGTAAACTATGAATCCATTCTCATTCTTAATATCTTAATGAAAATATAAAAATATTAAGTCTTACCACACCAATTAAAATGTTTTGAAATTGAAACATGTCACAAAGTTCTAGAAAACTTCCCAAGTACGAGTTCAGATCTTCATTTGGTTGTCTAGAAAATTGAACAATCTTGGATATAATTTGGATGATGGTAAGATTTATTTTAAAGTGATGGGTGAGACCAGGATGCTTGGTTATAGTCCTACGTTGGATGGCCTCCTATAACCAGTTAGCATTCATAGACCTGGATCTCTAGGTGCTCCCGTGACAACTTATTGGGTTTGTTCTGTACCATCCATGGTTGAAAATAATTTATTCTAACTCCTTTGGAATTTTTATTGTTTAGGGTCATATTTTAAAATTTATTTTCCTTTTAATTGGGTGAAATAGTCATGCATAAAAGCTGAACTATGAAATTAAAATACGAGAACACGAAGTGTAAAATGGGAAAATAGAATAGTAAATAAATTGAAATAAAAATCTAAAAATTTAAAATAAAATTTTAAACCATCCTCGAAAATGACACTAAAAAATTTGGTGGCCCAAAGGGAATCATTAATTCCTATAGGTTTAATAAAATTTATTAATGTATAAATACTCAAACAATTACAAATTAACTAGTTTAGTGAAGTAAGTGGTGATTTTGAGGTTGAACACAAGAGACGATGATAATAGATTTTAGGAATTTTTAGATGATTAATTGAAAATTGATTTGGATGAGATTTATTAAGAAAGAAATTTTATAATTCAATTAGAGAAATCATGCTAGGTTTTTTAAATTTCAGGTTCACATGTGAGTGAATTTTAGAAATTAAATTGATTTGTGATGTTTGATGTTAGATTCAAGATAGAGAAAGATCCTTGGTCTTGGTATCTCATTCTTAATGAAAAAATCTACTTTTTTGTATGATTAATTACTTCTAGTTATTAATGAATTAATTATATTGATACCATTTTTAAACATGGTCATCCTAAATTTCATAATGGTTATGTGGACTTAATGATGATCATTTTTTTCATTAGATCCATTCTTTATTATTCACATTATAAATGGTTATAAAATACAAATAGAAGAAAATTGGAAGAATTATAAGTGGATGTAGAAACCTAAAAATGAAAAAATAAAATAAAATAAAATCACATGAATACTCCCCCTTTGTTTAAATCACCCCCAAACATGAGAATTACCCTCTCATGAAAATCATGATTGGGTTGGAAAATAAAAGAGAACTAAATAAATTCTAAGGAATAGTGAAGGATTCTACAGTGTAGCACTTTGTTCATGGGAAACCTCTACTCTATGAATGAATGAATTTGGAGCTCCACCCCTTGTATTTATAGGAAAAATTAGACCTTGGGTGTCTTAAATGCTATAAATTTGTCCAATTAATCCATTTGAATCAACTATGGGAGTTATAAGTCAATTAGGTGAAGGTCCCAGTGGAAAGTTGACAAAATTTTAAGGTTATGGATCTTTGTTACTCAGTTTCATGGAATTACATATGTTATCAGAAAATAAATATCCAAGGTTGAACTAGCTTCAAAATTCTCATATCTTTACTTCATGGGGTTTCTCAAGAAGTTTTTTTTCGAAATTCATTCCATAGAATAGTCTCACGATATGAAAGTTTTTGATCTACTCTTGTTTCATCCATTTTTACCTCCAGACCCCTCTTTAAGCCTTATAATCATACCCTAAACATGTCATTATGTGAGTTTAAATTTCACAATTCATTTTTCTCAGCTTCAAAATATGAATATTTTTTCACATGTAATCTTCCAGAAAAGAATAAAATAATAAATATCTAGGAAAGTTTAATCAATTAAATTACAAAACCAATAAATTTTATATTCAAAATATGTATACATGAAATATAGTCATCATCTTCTTAGTTTAAGGTAACTTTGTGACTCCATATTGGACGTCACATTTCATTAGAATGGATACTCTATTAATGGAAAAACTGGATATTATTTGTTAAAAGGATGGGGAACCAATGGAAATCATTATCAAGTATATTTCAAAAAGAAAACCACTTGTTTTCTCATAATGGTGGAAGAGAATAGACTTTATTATTGATTTATTGGGTACACCAATAAAAAAATCATAGAGAATCTATCCAAATTGAAGGCTGTAACCGATATACCAAATCTGAAATGATATTTGGAGAAGACATGTGATGATTGTATAGGAGGAAAACATGTGAGAAACCTATATCAACCAAAGGAGTAAAGGACCTTAAGAATAATTGATCTAATCCACATTAATGTGCATGGTCCCATCAATCTTCTTGGAAAATAATGTGAGAAGTACTATATTTTTTTCATCGGAGATTATAATTGAATGGGTTGTATCATGTTTATGCTGGAAAAAAATGGAGGTGATTTAATTCATAAATTCCTTGATCTTACAATGGAATGGAGTAAACCTCAAAGAGGTGGAAAAATATATGGATAATAATGGGATAAATCATGAAGTTTCATCACTTAGAACACCAAAACAAAACAATATGCCATAAAGGTGAAATAGGTGGGTGAACACCATAGAGAAAACTTTACTCATTTAAAGTTACATTTCTCACCACTCTTGGAATCGAGCTATGAAATTGGGATTTTATAAAAATAATCAGGCATTTTTAATCCATAGAGATAAGATAACCCTATATGATATGTTTTATGGAAGGAAACTGACATTGAAATGCTTTATAATATTCAAGATAAAATTTTATCTTCAAAACAAATAAGGAAACCAAGGGAAATATGAAGATATAGCATATAAAGGGATATTTATAGGATATTATTTCAATAGTAAGGCCTATAAATGTTTTAAAAAATGGTCAAAAAATATTATTTAAAGGATCTATGTCAATATTGTTGAAGAAAAATATGAAAAAATCTATAAATCCACATTTGAGTGTGGTTAGTGATAAAGAAAAAAAACTAAAAACATATTTGATCAACACACATGGTTCTACATGTGATTATGATTCATAGGATGAATCAGGGGATTAAGAAGCAACAAAAAGGATCCAAATCATGACTTCATAAAGAAAAAAATGAGTTGGGGTTGATGATTCAAATATCATCAGTGATAAAACTACACCTATGAAAACTCAGAGGCTGAAAAATTTAGATCACACTACTCTATTGTCTCAAGTGGATCCAACCACATTTAAAAAATTAGTAAAGGAAAAGTTATTGGTTAAATCCATGAATGTAGAGTTAGATCAAACTGAGAGAAATCATAATTAATAGCTTGATAATTTCCTAACTGTTCACAATTTCATAGTAAAAAAGGTCATTTGAAATTATGAACAAGTAAAGGTGATCTGAAATAAGGCAATATTATTTTTTAAGGGGTATACACAAGTGGAATGAGTTAATTTGGAATAATAATTCTATCAAATATCAATACTAGGGTCAATAACACTCTTCCTTGCTATGTATTTCTATATAAAATATAAAATATACTAAATGGATGTCAATATATGATTCTTAAATTTAATTCCCAAAGAATAAGTATAAATTTAACAACTAGTGGGTTTTTAAATTGAAAATGATGAGATGAAGGTATGCTGGTAAAAAAAATATTGTATAGTTTGAAAAAAGTAATCCAGGGCTGGTATGCTCAGTTGGATACTTTCTTAAAGAAGTTTTAATTTAAAAGAGAAGGAGTCAATCAAAATCCTTATATGTAGTTTTACAAGTAAGAATAATTTATAGTGCTCATCTATGTTGAAAACATAATATTCAGAGGAAAGATGTATAGTTCAGTGGAATATTTTTCCAAAATAATGAACTTAGAGTTTGAATTTTTAATGATGTAATACCCCGTGTGTATGGATGGGTTTTGTAAGTTCAAGAGAAATTTTAATTTTGAATTGGTGGATAGGTAAAGTCTTGAACATAGACTTAGAATTGAATTCTATGAGTTTATACACCTTTGACGTGTATAATTGGATGTAGAATGGGGATCAGGAGGTATCTTGTAGGGTTTGAGAAGTATCAGAGGTAACCCTATGTGGATAGGCTATAGGGTGGTTATAGTCTACTACCACCAGCTAGCCACTGGCTAGCCTGATGGGCGCACCAGATAACCAATGGGGTTTTTAGGGGGTATAATTATAATTCTTCCCCCACAAATTTTTAGAAGTTGGATGCCACCTTCTCCTAATAATTTGGATGTGTGAACCAGGGGATAAACCCCCTCTATCTTTCTATCCCCCTTGATTAAGGGGGTGTTTTAAATAGAGATTCAATAGATTTTGAGGTACATTTCCTCTATTTTTGAAATACTAAGATCTCCTCTCTTGCTTTCTTTTATTTTTCATTTTCCCCAGATAGGGTTAATGGATTATTCCACCGAATTATGCGGGAATTATTCCAAGAAAATGGGGATTTGATTCTACTTAGAAAGAGGGTATCTTAGAACGACATCTACACATTTTTTCTCAATGATTTATTGAATGTATATCACACTACATGGTTTATTAAGGGTTTTTATTTAAACTAAATTTATTTAATGATGTAATTGGTAGTGTAGGTTGGGAATTTGGATTAGTTTGGGTTGGGGGTGTTCTGGGGGTGGATGAAACCTCATTTACTAGATATTTAATGATTGTTGGATACCTAGTAATATTTTTGGGCTTTATGCCATGGTTAATAATATAGAAATGTTATAAATTATTGTTTTAGATCGTTTGGATTGATTTAGGAGCTCAGGTCATTGAAAAAACCTTAATTGATCATGGAAAAGACTGGATGATATTGGGTAGTAGATGTAATATTTTGGAAAATAAATGGAAAAAATTCAAGATGAGATAGGTGGTCCTCATACTAATGCTATGGATTTATACATTTTTTATATGCATATGGGTATGCAGTCATACCACCATGGATGATGACCTATTCATTTTGGTTTTTTTGATAATTAAATAATTTGTATAACTTAAAATGAATTTTCTTAATATATGAAAACTAATGTGAGTGGTGTGATTTATTAAATTAAAATGAATTAAGTTAGTGTCTCTAGTCTAGGATCCATTGAGAGATCTTTTGCTAAAGGTGGGTGACTCATGTGATGTGTGGACTAAGGGAATAGACACTTGAGAGGCTTGAGATACCTATAGCCTTCAACATAGTTGATATGAACTAGGGGTGAATATCACTACCCTATGGAGACATGTTATCTGTGTAGATGGTACCAAGAGAGAATAGGGATAAAATGGATGTGAGGACCAAACTACGATGATTGGGAAGTGAAATTGGAAACATGAAATATCTTGAGATTGAATCCCATTGGTATTGACATTTGCGTCCCTTGGAGCCTATAGTATGATTATGATGATTCAATGGGGAATGATGCCCTCTGGGTGATGTGAGTTGACCTAAGAGAAGGGAGTGGGACAATGAAACCCACATTGGGTTTTTGTGCTTGATGTGACCGAGGGGACCCAATGAGTGTCCTCATATTGTGTTGACCCTAAGTGGGTGTGTATGGATATGGGTGAATATGGACATGAGTTTCACCTTTGAACATGAACAAATGTGTAAGCCTAAAGTGGTTATGATGATAATTTTTGGTGTTGAGGTTTGGCCAACATTTGTTATGTTTTATTTTATTTTATTTATAAACATGATATGTAATGGATATGGATACCTAGGAATTATCCATTTGACCTTTCTCTATTGTTTTTTCCTAGGATTCTTGGGAATTTCCTATTGATATGGATGAGAACCTAGGATTCATAACATTTATGGGATCCGATCTCACTACATTTTGGGGGTGGATTCCTAGTTTGACTAGTATCTAGGGTGTGTGTGATTATGTAACTTTGGATTCCTAGAGGTGGTTCTTAGGATCCAACATTAGATTTGGTGATGGAGTGTATACTAGAATGCCTAGGATTCATGAGATTCCTTAGATACAATGATACCATTTCAAAAGATTAAGGTTCCCAATATTATAACAATGATACCATTTGACCATTATGAATTCCTGGAACCTCCAGGATTTTAATAGTAGTATGTGGTGCTAGATGGGGATATATCCTTGGGCATAGATGATGGTTATCCCAAGGGATTATATTGGATCCCCTCGATTGATGCCTAGGATACCCCCTACGATCATATGGATGCACCAGTTATGGATTGACTAAGGATCCATTAGTTATTGGATGCCAAATTATTGACCATGGGATCTAGGAAGGTATTCCATTCAATTGTATGGGTTTCCTAAGAATCAATCATGCTTATATGTATATGATTTCCTAGGGCCTCTCCCTCTTAGAAATATAACACTGAATTGACATAGATAACACCCAGGTATTACTATGGGGTTCATACTAAGGGACCAAGGATGAGATATTCATAGTGATTCCCCATGGCCTATTACTCATCATGGATACGGTGTGAGAATGAGATCCATAGAGTATGAATATTTCCCCTGAGGCGATTCTCATGCTTAGAGACACCCCATCATTGGTTGAAAAAATTATGGTTGATCAAGGTCTCAGACTTAAGGATTGAAAATGGTTAATGGGATTGGACCAAGTTATATTTATACTCCCTTGGGATGATTGAGATATTATGGTTGGTATGATACTTATGACGTGCTTAGAGACATTCTGACACTGAATGAAGTAGGTATTGTTGTTGATTTTATTTATTTTCTTTAACATTTTATTTATTTATTCTTAGAACGCCACATGCACATATCACTATATTACTGTTATTGTACAAGATTGAATTGGTTATGATTTATTGAGTTATGTAATCACACCCTTCTCGGGTGACCATGTCACTTGGGAACATCAACTACTCTCACTTGGTTATAGGCACAGGTTGGGAAGAGGCCTTACTATGTTGACTGTTAAGCTAGAAAAACTCAGTTGGTTTATAGATTAGGATGAAGGGTAACTTAGAATTACAATAGATAATCAATGTATTTTTATTTACTTATTTGTATATCTGGTTGGCCAAGTGATTGATCGGTCTTTCACACCTGTGTGACAATATTCCATTTTTCTATAGCATTTTTTGTTTTTCTATTCTTATATGCGTACTCTAATATGCATAATTCTTGTTTATTTATTTATGATTTCATAATTTGATACATGGATATAATATCCTCACAGTACTATATTAGACCTCCACTGCTAGTTGGTATTCTTTAGTGTATGGGGAGGTGTGACTGAGGTCATGTGGTGGTCCAGATTAGTTAATATTCATAGTGAGGTGGACTAGGGTGTTAAAAAGTGGTATTGAAGGTTGTTTTTGTTTTTTATACTATTTGGGATATAATATCCAGGGGATATAGGAATGTGTTAGAGCCAATGATTGTTGACGCTCCTTTCCGTCACAGAGCCTAACGAATTGAAAAGGGGAATACCTTGAACCCAAAGTGATTCATCCTTTGAAGAAACATCAAAAATTGACAAAGGAATGAACAAAGGTTCAAATGCACTTGAGTTGTGCAAGTTCCACCAAGGTTGCACAGGTGATGTGCGAACCCTCTTTGAATTTCGCCCAGGGTCTTCTCCAGCCAATAAATACCCCCAGTGGGCCCCCCATTTAAAGGACGAAAAATTCCAGAAACTCAGATTTGAGCTCCTGACACCCTAGTCTCTTCTTAAAGCTTCCGAACACTTATAAGGTAATTTATTACCTAGAAACGAAAGATCTAAAGAGGGGGATTAAGGCCTAAGTGTTGAAACTCATCAACAATTGCGCGCCTAGGTGGCCATCCCTTAAGGGAAATGGCCCCACTTGTGCGCCGCCTTACCCCTTCCACACAACTTGCACACCTCTCTTCTGGAAGTATCTAGGGGTAATATTAAAGGCTTGAGCCAAGCCTCGCCCAAGTTCTACCCTACGGATTGACTGTCGTGCAAGTACCCATGTGTCGTGCAGGTACACCTGCGCGACCTGGACTTGCGCGCCCATGCAGGCTTGCGCGCCACCTTCTTTTTGGGTCCCCCTCCTACCTATTTCACCTCTTCTATGTTTATCCACCTATCCTTTTCAAGATTAAGCTTTCAGAATTCTCTCCAAAGTCATTTATGACATGATTTATTTGTTGGATTCCTTATCTAAAATGAATTATGTGGAACATCTCTTAAAACCTAGTGATTTACATATCCTCATGTCACTAAGGTCAGAGATTTCATTCATTTCAGCCCCATCCTTTAAAGATGAGAGAATCCTTAACCTGGGCCTCCTTTTAAGGAGTAAGCCCCAGTCTAAGTCCTCATTAATCTGGGCATCCTCCTTAGGAGTAATCCCTAAGTCCTCATTAATATTGGGCATCCTCTTTAGGAGTAAGCCCCATGTTCCTTAACCTAGGCTTCCTTTTCAGAAGTAATCCCCAAGTCCCCTAATCTGGGCATCCTCCTCAGGAGTAAGCCCCAGTCATAATTTTCTAAATCTGGGCTTCCTTTTCAGGAGTAATCCCCAGTCTCAAAGTTCCCAAAATATGGGCATCATCCTCAAGAGTAATCCCCAACCATAATTCCCTTAACCTGGGCTTCCTTTTCAGGAGTAATCCCCAGTCTCAAATATGGGAATCCTCCTTATGAGTAAGCCCCAAGTCCCTTAATTTTTTAAATCCCTTTCACCTGGGCCTCCTTCTTAGGAGTAAGCCCCAGTCTTAATTTCTCATAACCAGTCTTAATTTACTTTTGATCTGGGTTTCCTTCTCAGGAGTAAAACCCAATCATAAAGTCCCCTCATAATTTGGGCATCTTCCTCAGGAGTAAGCCCCAAGTTAGAGTATCCAAATCTCCATGAAGTACATATACCTTTATGGACCTTGTTCCTGGGTTTCTTCCCTGAAGTAAATCTGAATCTTCATCTATTTGGGCAGTCATACATACATAAGCCCCACATCATTGCATCTTTTCTGGCACAATTTTCTGGTTTCTCCAATACCTCTTGTTTCTCAAACCGAGCATGAATCACGTGAGCTTAGAGTGTAAAATTAATCATGACATCTTTCTTAGAGCCATCAATCATGCATAAACATCATACTCCCTCACTCGAACTACATGGGTTATGATTCCT
Source organism: Viscum album (assembly GCA_963277665.1). Classification (NCBI taxonomy): domain Eukaryota; kingdom Viridiplantae; phylum Streptophyta; class Magnoliopsida; order Santalales; family Viscaceae; genus Viscum; species Viscum album. The sequence goes on along the minus strand of OY728129.1, from coordinate 402,413,095 downwards.
TTTATAAATAAAGGATACGTAGGTAGCCCATCTGTGGGTATGATCCCAACTATAAAATAATCCATGCCCTTCTGAATGACAATAAACTTCAAGTTCCCCACTGAGTGGCTTTAAAACCAGTATGGTCATCATAATGACCAAGAGACTTTTATGTATTAAAGGATACCATTGACTAAGAATTTCTAACAAATACATATGATTATCTATCAATGAATAACCTCAAATACATATAAAAGATTCTCTAAATCTCCTACATATCGATCATTGATTGTCAGATCTAAAGGAAAGCTCATTTTATAATTGGTAATGTAATAAGGATTCACGAACATAACTTAAATCTATAAAGGGAGTCCTGGAGTAGACAATAATTCCCCTCAAAAAAGTTTGATGAGTCTGACCTGCCATCCTCTCGACCAATTCAAATTCCTAAGCCTCATCAGTCCACAACTAATGAGAGCCTACCTTTGTAAAGTAGGTCCAAATAGATATGGAATCATTGGATGTTTCCGGTTCTACAAATAAACCAGTTAGAAACCGATTGAAATGTTTGAACCTTTAATCAACGAGGTCATCCCCAATTCCAGAGGGAACAAAAAATGGTGAACCCGATGTGAATCCTTAACCAAGTTAAAGTGATGTTTTACTTATTTGTTAGGACCCTATTTAAATTCAATGAGAGGGCCAACAAGATAGTCAATAACATATGTGCTCATCCAAAATATGTAGCAGCCGAATTTATCTTGATTATGTGTGTTATATCAAACAGGAACTCTTTTCCAAGATCTTCTGCATTAAAAGAATGACTTTTCTTAAGTTCACTACTGTGAATACTTCTGCTGTGAAAACCACTAATGTGAATGCATTTGCTGCTACTCCTGCTGAATCGTCGTCCGCTCTGAGGGCGACATCACCTACTCAGTATCTTCAATGATGGGTATCAAATGTGCTGGTTAAAGAGTATTGTCAACATGATACCATTCCAACTCTGTAGGCTGCTCGACAAGCCCTCCAAGTGAACAACTCACCCTGGTCGTCCGGACAGTGACGACCAGCGATCAAGAAGCAGGCGGTGCTAACTACCGTCTCCAACCATTTCGGGTCGTTATCCCCAGAACGCAATCACCATTCTCTCCCATATTCTGGGGAGGTGAATGAGTTGGTCCCTCAGGGCCTTAATTCAAAGAGACATGAGTCCTTCCTGAGGGCTCCCATCAACAATAACCACCAGACTCGTGCGGCTGTGCACCCTCAACATGATGAGGGTGTCGTCTCCAGGTGTTCGGCTCAGGTTCCTTGAACCCGAGCAGGCAAGGCGAACCACCAGAGGCGACGACAGGTTAAAAGTGAACAGGTTCTCATCTCTTTCATTTCCGGAGAAGTCCACCAACCTAACTTGGTGGCAAGAAACGAGCGGGCACACACACCCATCCGTTTTAATTCCACTGTCCAGCAGACTCGTCTGGAAGCATCACACCAATCCCGCCAGGAAATTCCAACGAAGTACTATAGACACGAACATACACCTGTTTATAAATTATCAGCTGGTCAGTAGGATCGTCTGACTACATACGATGAAGCCCACCAACCCAATGTGTTGACAACTAGTAAACATGCACATACACCTACTTACACTCATCAATCCTACCAGCAGCCTCGTCTATCAGTATTGAAGGAAGTTCATAAACCACGTTCAGCGGAGTGTAATCAACAGGCACATACACCTGCTAGTATTGATCAAGCCTACCAATAGTCTCGTTTGGTATTATTCGAAGAAGTCAGTCGGAAAGCTCCAACGACAAACAGGAGGCAGACTCAACTCTCTGCCCCCACATTTAAGTACTGACAGAATTCACTGATAGGAAAAAGGAGGACAGGAGAAGGCACATACACCTACTCCAAGCATAGAATGGACGTATATCCCCATTCCAGACACTAAAGTTACCAAGCACATTCTGTCAATGGTGAAAGAGTAGAAGCAAATTCCTTCTCATATTCTGGATGCTTGCCAAGATATTATAACAGCTTCAACAACATCTCAGGGAAAAACACATAAATCTATCCCTGCCAATGGAGTGACACATCAATAGTTCATTCCGGAACAGACACACACATATGTTCCAGTCCAAGAGGGTTGTGGGGCACACTCCCCCATATCATACAGACAGCCAAGTTAGGCACATACACCTGATTTGAGTGGAGATAATCAGCCTAACCTAATAATTTCTTTTGAGAAAGCACATACACCTTACCATAATGACCACTTTTGTCAACAAGTGGTTCTTAAAGTGAGTAAGAAGGTTTCTAAGAAGAAGACCCATCCAACATAGTCAAGAAATCAAGGGACAATCTGTAATAAGGCCTTACTTGATGCTGGAGTTCTTGATGCACTCAGACAATTATCTGTTACAACTCAAGATTCTACTCTCTCAGTTCCCAATAGTGGGAACATTAATTCTGAAGGTCTGCATCAGATACTTCCTCATAAAGGCTTGCTTCATGACAATTCGCTCGATCTCAAAGTTTCATATTCAGATGAGAGCCACAAGAATCCTCTGTGTGTCCAGAAGATCAAGGAGAAAAATGTTTCATCTTTTGCTGTAACCCACCATGGTGGTCCTCCCCATGATGATGAATTTAGCTGTGAAAGTCCTCTCCGCAGTAGTGATTCACATTGCTTGGAAAATTCTCCAATAGACAATGTAATGATGAGAAAGCCCTCTTATCTTGAGGCACTTGAAAATGTGAAGCCAGTCATGTTTGATGCTTTACCATTAGCAGGTGAAATACTTTCTCAACCAGAAGATAGCCCAGAGTGTAGGTCATTCTCCGAACCACCCCTAAGTCATGAATCTTCTAGTTTGATCAGTGATTTCTCTACCAATATTGTTGAATCCGATGAAGCAACAAGGAAGCACCAGCTCTAGTCTAATCAGGTAGAAGAATCTTCATTGAATGATAAATAGGAAGTACTGAATATGAGAAAACAACTAAAAAAAGGTGAAGTACCAGTTATGTTTTGGCCTTTGGCTGATTCTCAGTATGACATTCCAGAGATGTTAACGGAATATGGAATTCATGATATTCGTCTCAACATATGGAAAAATATTTATCAGTTGAAAAAGAAAATATTATCTTATGATGAATATGAAAATCATGTTAAGATAATATAAGGGTTACAATGCCAAATTGATTTGTCATCTATCTCAGTTTCTCGATATCTGAAGGTTGAAAAGTAGCAGATATCCCTTCAGCATTCATGCCTTGGCGCACTAAGAAGATTGCACCAGTTAATTGCCAATGCCCCATCTGGTATTCATATCAGGGGATGGGCTGTTCATGGAGGGCTACATTTCATTGTACTCTCCAGTCAGCAATGCCCACCAAAAATGGTCTCATGCAATGTTATTTCCCATAGCCGGACACAGTCAATGAGTTTTGTTTGTAATCAAAAGATTTACCAAGAACAAGCCTCAAATAGTTCCTCTCAAAATCAAGAAACCAGCGAAGAAGTTGTTGAATTACTCCTGCATCAAGAAAAAGAGAATATTGAACATTCCTCTCATTTGGAGCAAGCACATCATCAAGTGAAAGAAGTTTCAGAAATCATCCAACGGTCTTTTGAGCCAGGTGATAAAAGTGGATGCAGGTTGATGCATCCAGCCAATTTCTGGACTAAAGTCTGTAAGATCAGGAGAGATTTCAAGAAGGTTTCAGATATAGCATGTTAAGAACCACCCCAGCTTGCCAGACTGGGGACTCTTTTAACCCAACCCTCAGAATCAACAAATAGGATTCGAGGAGTTGAGAAAAGACAGCAGAAACATCCCCAGTCCACCGGATTGGGGAATTTTTTAAATCCTAAATCCCTCCCTCAGAGAAATTCATTTTTCTCTCGATTGGGGAAGAATCCTAAAGAGGAACGAAGAGACAAACTATCAAGATATTCCCTCTAAATTATGGTTTGTCAAGAAGTTCCTGAGGAATCAAATCAGCAAAAGGCAGTGTCTCAACAAGAACACAAAAGAAGACAATATCGTAGAAATGATGATAAAAGAGATGCAATGCGTTATTCCTCAATTAATGTCATTAATGTCGTTGTTTCTAATCCACCAGATGAGGTTCGCTCAGAGGGATCATATGAAGAGTTTCCTGCTCAAGAAGTTGTACGCACAGACAAAAATGAAGAAGGTGCGCATACAAAAAATCAAAGGATTACTCAGAACCTAGGTAATCCTTTAAGTAACCCACTTCCCCCTCTCCGAATGGTGTCCAATAAGGGGAAAGGAAAGAATCAGGTTACATACCCTTCCTCTGGAGAAGTCCAATCACTCTCGTTAGAGAAAAGATTCGCACAACAAGAGGAAGAGATGAAGGAATTGGGGAGGTTGAATGCAGAACTACTTCAAAGTAGTATTCCTCCTAAACGTGCTGGAGTCAGTCAACCAAGAGAATTTGTTGCGGCTATAGAGATGGATCAAGAATATACTCCTCTACTAGTACACCCTCATAGGTCTAATCCTACGGGTCAAGTGCAACAACAATTGGCGGTGCTACCATCAGTTGCAGCACCAACCACCACATCTGTCCAAGATCCAGTCATTGCACCTGTTCAGGTCCAAGCCCAACCGGATGTTTCTCAAAAGTTAATAACTACTATTGAGTCATTAACAACTCAGTTGGATGCTATAGAGGGAAAGCGGGCTCAAATCCAACCAGAAAAGAGAGCTTACCCTGAATGGGTTGATGCAATTCCTCCCCCATCAAATTTTTCAAGTACCACTTTCCCAATCTTTAATGGTTTGGGAGACCCAGAGCAACACTTAACACATTTTGTTTCTCATTGCGATCCTATGATGGTAATCCCTCAGCAAAAGGAAGCAGTTAAGCTCAGGTGTTTTGTATAGTCATTGCAAGGGCCTGCTTTTGTCTGATATACAAGTTTGAAATCCCGATCAATTACCGGATGGGAGGATCTCCGTCAATGATTCCTTCTTCAATTCAGCTCAACTTTTCCAAATACAACAGTTTTTGATCTTAAAAACTGTAAGCAAAGGGAGAATGAAAGGGTTTCAGATTTCATTGCTCGCTTAAAGGGATTAACATATTCCTTAATCTTAGCACTCCCTCAAGAGGAATTGTTTCCAATCCGTGTGGCGAATTTACGTGATGAGTTGCACACACCGCTGATCCCTATGAAATGTATAGGAGGGTTTCGAGACCTTACTTCAATCGCTCAACAAATTGAAGACTCTCTTATAAATACTAAGGATAAATCTTGTGTAATTCAATCAGCTCCATAAAGGAGAATGGGTAAAGTAGAGACTGCTACAGTTATGCTTAAACAAGCACCTGTGCCTACTTCTACTTCAAGGCCTTCATCTTCTCAAAGGGCTCTGCTTCCTAAATGTCAACAAAAAAGGCCGTTTCTTCAAGATGATCAAAGAGATCAAAGACGAAAACAATTTGAGAATTTGAAGAGAAAAGTTTACTCTTTCTGAAATGAACAAGTTCTTGGTTACTTTATTTCAGCTCTCGAAAATAATTTGGTTCAATTGCCAAGGCCCAAGAGGCCGAATAAGGAAAGAGATGAAGAACGTCCCAATTATTGCCCATTTCATCAGATGTTGGGGCATCCCATTCAGGAGTGTTTTGTTTTCAAGGACCTCCTGCAAAAAATGGTCAACTTGGGACAAGTTAAACTGAAAGGTTCTTCAACTCAAGTAGCATGTGTTACTGCTATAGATCCAGAGGAGGAGGGCGAGTGGCAAGAAGTAAAGAAAAAAATGCGCAAAAATATGATGATTGGATGGTTAGAAAAATGATCAAACAAACTCATTCCATTTTGTGAACGCAATTGAAGAAACCAATTGTGTTTTCTTCCATGAATTCCGCAACAAAACCCTCTTCATCAGAGAAAAAATCCTCAAAGAAACGACATGATTCAAAGAAAGAAGAAGAATCAGAAGAATATGAGTATGTGTCAAAGCCCAAGTTGTCTTTGACTATGGAAGATTTTATGCCATCTACTTCTAAGACACGAGCACCGCCCCACAAAACAGAACAGCTTAAACAGGCTAATCAGGCAGAGTCTTCATCAGATGAAGAGTTAATCTTTGGTTATGTTAATATGATTCAATTAACAGATCCATATTCCAGTCACAGTTTCGATTTTGATGAGACCGAATTCCCTGTATCAAGAAGAGGAATCAGAGGAAGTTCCAGAGGGTCAAGATAAAGGGGAAGGTGTGGATCTTTCAGAGGCCACTATTCCAATTCTACCCTTTCTAGAACTGTGTAAGTGGAAGAAACTCATGGAAGATCCATTCAACGAGCTCAACAAGAACAAGCAAGTTCTTACACAAAAGGCAGACTCAGCCCTAACACAATTATTCTGAAAGATCGGTTGAAGGTTCTATCTTATTCCTCTCATCAAGTAAATAGACCTAATCGCTCCAATCTTCCAAAGCTAGGAGTGTTACCAACTCCTATCCCGGTACAAGATGCATCAACTTTCAAAGCATCAACTTCCAAGGCACCTGCTAAACCACATGTTCCTGTTGGGAAACACAGACCTTTGGATCAAAAGTATGATGTATTGAAACACTTGGCCCAAGTACCGTCCAGGTTATAAATTATGGATGCCTTGAATTTATCAAAGTATCTTCGGGATGCACTCATCGAGGCTTTGTCAAGTCCTTAGGAGTTTGAAACTGAAATTGATGCGGCTGAAGCCTACCATGTTGAGAATAATCCTGCAGAATGCCATACAGTGATATCTTTCACAGATGAAGAGGAAGATGATGTAGTTCATGGACATATCATACCTTTATACTTATCTGGAAAGGTCAATGGTGTAGACATCCGAAGAGTCTTCATTGATAATGGTTCAGGAGTCAACCTCATCGCATTCGTACACTTCATCGATTGGGCCTCACAGAATCTAATTTATCTCCTTCTACTTTGATATTACAAGGATATGATAAAAATTAACAAGAACCATTGGGAAAGATTACACTCAGAACTCAGTTTGGAGATCTTATATCCAATTCAGATTTCATGGTTTTTGATCAAGACTCAGCCTTCAACATCTTGGTTGGAAGACCCTGGCTACATCGGCATGCGGCTATCCCTTTATCATACCATCAATGTCTCAAATATTGTTTCAATGGTCAAATTGGGACATTATATAGTGATAAGTCCCCATTCAAGACATGTGAATCTCAATACATTGATGCGGAATTCTATCACATGAAGGGAAAAGAGAAATAAACAACAAGGGAGATTACCAAAGTTAATGCTCCATATGGTTTGGAAAAGATTCCAGTAAACCCATTTACACATGTGAGTACAGATTATGTATTGCCTATCAGTCAGATTGACAGTATAGACTCAAATCAAAATACTCTTATGGAAACTTCTATAATGTCAATTACGGTAATCAAGCCATACAACATGGGAGAAATTGGTGATTCACTAAGCAATGATGAAAGCTCAAATGGGGATGTCTTCAGTTCATCTGCTGAAATTCAGCAAGTCTATAATTTTTCAATCAGGTCAGAGAAAGTTATAGAAATGTCAGAGGTTACCTATGATGTCGATTCTCAATCCATCATATCCTCTTTATTACCCAAAGAAGACCCTTCATCATCAATCAGGTCGGAAATGGAAGCTTCTTCTTCAAGATGTTCAAATTTTAACATCTCTTCTGATCATGAAAATTATACTTCATCATCTACTATGCAAGTAGAAACAGAAGAAATAACACATGTTGAAGAAGAAGAAGAAGATCTCAGGGATGGTCCTCCAGTATTTGAAGAGGATATCTCTACCACTGTGGATGAACTCAGAGAAATAAATCTGGGTACAAAAGAAGATCCACGCTCCACTTTAATTAGTGCGGTCATGAATCTTGAAGATCAAGAGATGTATATTTCCATTCTAAAGCAAAATCGAGATATATTTTCTTAGAAATATACAGAGATTCTAGGGCTTGATCCTGATGTTTCCACTCATCGTTTGAGTTTTCTAGAAGAACATCGAGGATTCAAACAAGACACTAGAAGAACACACCCAACCTATGATTCCAAAATTGAAGCTGAAGTGGATAATCTCATCAAAGATAACTTCTTCAGAGAAGTTCAATATCCCAAGTGGTTGGCTAATATTGTCCCAGTGAAAAAGAAGAATGGGAAAATTAGATTTTGCATTGATTTCAGAGATCTTAATCGGCATTTTCCTAAGGATGATTTTCCAGTACCAATTACAGAACTCTTAATTGATGCAACAACTGGCTATGAATCACTTTCCTTCACGGATGGATATTCTGGATATAATCAAATCTGAATGGCTCCAAAAGATGAGGAATCTAGAGCTTTTAGAGCCCCTCAGAGTGTGTTTTGCTATCGGGTAATGCCCTTTGGCCTAAAGAATGAAGGCACAATATATCAGCGTACCATGCATCGTATCTTCAAACCCTTTTTAGGGAAGTTTGTTGAATGTTATGTGGACGTTTTGGTGGTTAAATCCAAACAATGTTCTAATCACTTGGATAATTTGGAAATTATATTACACAAACTTCGGCAACATAATTTGTAGATGAACCCCTTAAAATGTGCTTTTGGGGTAACCTCTGGAAAATTTCTCAGCTTTGTTGTATGCCATTGTGGTATCGAAGTCGATCCTGAGAAGAAAAATTCAATCCTTGGTATGTCACCTCCTCAAAATTTAAAGGAATTGAGAGGACTTCAAGGACACTTATCCTATATTCGGCGTTTCATCGTCAATTTGGCATTCAAAAGTTTACCCTTCACCAAATTGATGAATAAGGGAGTCACATACAAGTGGACTAAAGAATGTCAAGAAGCATTCGATATTCTCAAGAAGTATCTCTTGAGTCCACTGTTGTACCTCTCGAACCCCTCGTGGTTTAATTTTCATGATCACAATCACTCTCTTTTTTATCTAATATTGTTTTAAGTGTTTTTGGATGATAGGCATGATTTTAGGTGGCCAAGGAATTGGGCCAAGAAGGCCAAGAAGGCAAAAAGCCAAAATGGACTGAAATTCAGTCCACCGGCCAACCGGTGGCTTCATCACGATGGACCCTGGGCAGAAGGCTGAGCTACTGCCTCAGCACCGGCCAACCGGTGGCCTCAGCACCGGCCAGCCGGTGGATCCCAGACAGAATGGCAAGCTACTGTCTTGCCACCGGCCAACCGGTGGCCTCCTCACCGGTCAGCCGGTAGAGCCTGCACAGAAGCCCTCCTCTTTTTGCACACACCGGCCAACCGGTGGCTCTGTACCGGTCAGCCGGTGGATCCAGTCAAACTAGCCATTGGGCTTTTGACCAGCCTGTCCACTTGGCCTCCAACGGCTCCGAAGGCCTTTCCAACGGCTCCGAAGCTCCCCAAAGGCCATATGAGGGTTCCCCCTCTATAAATAAAGGACTAGGAACCCCCATAAGACTAAGGAAAAATAGTGGAACCATAATCAAGCCACGGAAGCCCACGGGACACATTTTCAATCATTTGGCGAACCTCCGGCGGACTTCCTCCAAGGAACCCCAACTGCTCCAATCCAATTCCACATCCAAGGAGCACCACCATAGAATCTTGGGAGTGCACGTCTTCAACTCCAATCATCCATTGGCGCCCAAGGCTTCTCCCCAATTACGGTTTTTCTTGTTTTATTCTTTTTGAGCATCAAATTGGGTTTGTGCCTACAAACCCCCATCTCTTTCATTCCTCTCTTCATTTGGGTTTTCACACCACCTTTAAGGTGTGAAGAGGTTAGTCAAGCCTTACCTTTCAAAAGGCTTGAATCAAAGGTGAGCTAGCCTTCACCTGTAAGAAGGCTAGTGGGTTCTTGCTCAACCATTGAAAGCAAGTGGGTTCTTGAATAACCAACAAAAGCAAGCTGTAATAGGTTCTAGAATAACCTTAAAGTCTAGTGGGTTTCTTGCTAAAACCATTAAAAAGCAAGCGGTAGTAAATCTCTCAACGGTTGAGTTGGGAGCGGAGACGTAGGCTTGGGTTTAAGCCGAAATCCGTTATCAAGTTGTGTGTTTTTCCTCTTTTATTTCCGCTGCACTTTCACTTTGTTTTTAATTTGTTAATTAATTTTTAAAAGGCAATTCACCCCCCCTCTTGCCATCACTCCTTTCTTTCTCCGCCCAACAATTGGTATCAGAGGAAAATTTGAGTAATACCCTAATCAGTTTCAAATTAAAGATCCATTTGTGATGGCTTCAACCTCTTTCGCCCCCGAAGGCTATTCTTTGGGTCGTGCTCCATTCTTTGATGGAACCGACTATAATTATTGGAAAACCCGCATGACTACTTTTCTTAGAAGTATAGGTTATCCTATTTATAAAATTGTCATGCAAGGTTACACTCTCTCTTCTCCCGATGAATCCAAATGGACTCAAGCTGACTTTAAAAATTTCAAGCTTGATGGAAAAGCCATGAATGCTCTACATTGCGGCCTTGATCGTAATGAGTTCAATCGAGTTTCCATATGCACTACATCACATGAAATCTGTAAACTATTGGAGGTTACCCATGAGGGGACCAACAAAGTCAAGGATACTCGATTGGACATGTACCGTCAAGATTTTGAGTCTTTTACCATGCATTCATCCGAATCTATTACTGAAATGTTTACACATTTTACTAATGTTTGCAATGGGAGAAAGTCCCTTGGTGATGATGTTTCTGCAGAAACGATGGTCAAGAAGATCCTTTGGATCTTACCAAGCTCATGGGCACCGAAGGTGACGGCAATCCAAGAAGCCAAGGACATCAAAAACATGCCGGTCGAAGAGCTCATCGGATCCCTAATGACCTACGAGATCACCATGAGGAGGCAAGCTGAAAAGGAAGGCAAACCGATCAAAACTCCAAAGAACATCGCCTTCAAAGTACAACAAGAAGAAAGCTCCTCCTCCTCCTCATCATCTTCATCTTCAAGCGGCGATTCCGAAATGGAGAATCTTGCCCGCAAAATGCACAAGTTCATGAAGAAGCACAAGAAGAAGAAATCCCGCAAAGCTCGAAAGAAAAAACACGACGAAAAATTCAAGCCCGAGGTAACATGCTATGGGTGTGGTAAGAAAGGCCACTACAAGCCCGATTGTCCACTCAACAAGAAAAAGGCGAAGCAAAAGGAAAAGAAGAAGGCTTTCAAGGCCACATGGAGTGATAGCTCCTCATCCTCCTCCTCCTCCTCAAGCAACAACGGTAACAAATGCCTAATGGCATTCCATGAGGTATCATCTTCCGACTCCTCTTCCTCTAGTTCTTCAAACTCTTTTAATCACATGTCTTATGAGGATCTCCAACATGCGCGAGATCAATTGGAGGAAGGTTTTCATGAACTTTCTTCCAAATTTGTTGCTTTAAAAAAGAATTTCAAAATACTCTCTTCCGAAAAAGAACAACTTCTCAAAGAGAAGGAAGAGTTGACCCTCAAAATCCAAAACCTTCCCGATGTTGAATCATTGGAATCAACAATCAAAGACCTAAGGGAATCCCTTGCCAAGTTCACCCAAGGTGAACAAAATTTGACCAAACTCCTCGGTTCCCAACGCGTAGCTAGAACCACCCAAGGGCTTGGCTATTCCAAGCAAACTTCCTCTTCCCATACACCCACTATTTTTGTAAGGGGGAGCTCCCAATTTAAATTTTGTAATTATTGCAAAAAACCCGGGCACTTAATTTATGAGTGCAATTGTAAAAATGCCCGGTATGGTAGGCCCAAAAGTATTTTCTTTAATGATGAATTTTTTAGGAGAAGACCCGCCACTAGACAAGTGTGGATTGAAAAATCCCTTCTAGCGAGTCTCACCGGACCAAAATTTGTCTCGGTTTCAAAAACCTCTCCCCGGTGATTTGTTGTTTTTGTTTAGGGGGAGTTAGGATCGTTTAATCCCTTTTGATTTCAATTTCAAAATTTTCGATTCAAACTTTCAATTTCAACACTTGGTATCAAATTTTTTAATTCTAAACTGTTATTCAATTTTTCATTCAAAAACTTTCAATTCAAACTGTTATTCAATTTTTCATTCAAAACTTTCATTTCAAATTTTTTATTCAAAACTTTCAATTCAAATTTCAAAAATTTCAATTGGTTTAAGATATCTATCTTGTTTTTCAAACGATTCCCTCAATCAAGTTTTATGCCCCGTGCTATTTTGATAATCACAAAGGGGGAGAAATTCTTGGTTGATTGGGGGAAAAATCTTTTAAAGCATGCCTTTCATTTCATTTTTACATTGTTTGTTTTGGTGATTGTGATCATCAAAATAGGGGGATATTGTTGTACCTCTCGAACCCATCGTGGTTTAATTTTCATGATCACAATCACTCTCTTTTTTATCTAATATTGTTTTAAGTGTTTTTGGATGATAGGCATGATTTCAGGTGGCCAAGGAATTGGGCCAAGAAGGCCAAGAAGGCAAAAATCCAAAATGGACTGAAATTCAGTCCACCGGACAACCGGTGGCTTCACCACCGGCCAGCCGATGGACCCTGGGCAGAAGGCTGAGCTACTGCCTCAGCACCGGCCAACCGGTGGCCTCAGCACCGGCCAGCCGGTGGATCCCAGACAGAATGGCAAGCTACTGTCTTGCCACCGGCCAACCGGTGGCCTCCTCACCGGTTAGCCGATAGAGCCTGCATAGAAGCCCTCCTCTTTTTGCACACACCGGCCAACCGGTGGCTCTGTACCGGTCAGCCGGTGGAGCCAGTCAAACTAGTCGTTGGGCTTTTGACCAGCCTGTCCACTTGGCCTCCAACGGCTCCGAAGACCTTTCCAACGGCTCCGAAGCTCTCCAAAGGCCATATGAGGGTTCCCCCTCTATAAATAAAGGACTAGGAACCCCCGGAAGACTAAGGAAAAATAGTGGAACCATAATCAAGCCACGGAAGCCCACGGGACACATTTTCAATCATTTGGCGAACCTCCGGCGGACTTCCTCCAAGGAACCCCAACTGCTCCAATCCAATTCCACATCCAAGGAGCACCACCATAGAAGCTTGGGAGTGTACGTCTTCAACTCCAATCATCCATTGGCGCCCAAGGATTCTCCCCAATTACGGTTTTTCTTGTTTTATTCTTTTTGAGCATCAAATTGGGTTTGTGCCTACAAACCCCCATCTCTTTCATTCCTCTCTTCATTTGGGTTTTCACACCACCTTTAAGGTGTGAAGAGGTTAGTCAAGCCTTACCTTTCAAAAGTCTTGAATCAAAGGTGAGCTAGCCTTCACCTGTAAGAAGGCTAGTGGGTTCTTGCTCAACCATTGAAAGCAAGTGGGTTCTTGCATAACCAACAAAAGCAAGCTGTAATAGGTTCTAGACTAACCTTAAAGTCTAGTGGGTTTCTTGCTAAAACCATTAAAAAGCAAGCGGTAGTAAATCTCTCAACGGTTGAGTTGGGAGCGGAGACGTAGGCTTGGGTTTAAGCCGAACTCCGTTATCAAGTTGTGTGTTTTGCCTCTTTTATTTCCGCTGCACTTTCACTTTGTTTTTAATTTGTTAATTAATTTTTAAAAGGCAATTCACCCCCCCTCTTGCCATCACTCCTTTCTTTCTCCTCCCAACATCCACCAGTGTTAATTCCACCTATTTAAGGAATACCACTTATCCTCTATGTTATAGCTCTAGAGTGATCATTGGGTGCCTTTCTTGCCCAGAAGAATGATGCTAGAAATGAAAAAAACCTCTATTATCTCAGTCAGACTATGCTTGAAGCAGAAAACCGATACTCAAATATTGAGAAGTGTTGCCTAGCATTAATATTTGCAGTTCAGACGTTGAGACACTACCTGTGACATCACGAGGTCCAATTGGTAGCTCGCAATAACCTGCTCAAATTCATCCTTATTCGTCCAATGATTACAGGACATCGGGAAAGGTGGGCAGTTATTTTGCAGCAATTTGATATTCAATATGTATCTCAAAAGGCAATAAAGGGCCAAGCCCTGGCTGATTTCCTTTCTGAACACCCTTCAGTGGAAGAAACATCTTCATATATTGAACTCCCTAATGAGGAAGTCTTCTCTATTCAAGAAAGTCTTCAAACATGGGAAATTTACTTTGATGGTGCTTCTAGAAGTCCAACAGGGAGGAAAATGGAAAATCCTAAATTCAACAAAGTTGGGTTAGGAGTTGTGCTCTTTTCTCTAGAAAAGGCAGTGTTACCCTATTCCTTTTCATTGTTGGGAGGCGGTACAAATAATGAAGCAGAATACCAAGCTCTTATCGTAGGCTTGGAGTTGTCACTTCAAGCACAAGTGAATCACTTAAAGGTGAAAGGTGATTCAGACCTGGTAATCAAACAAGTCAATGGGGATTACACAATCAGAAAAGAATAATTAATCCCATTGTATGATTATGTCATAGATTTAATGACGGAGTTTCTTTCAGAACTAACATTTTCTTATGTCCCAAGATCACAAAATGCCCAAGCTAATGCACTGGCTAATATAGCCACAGCTCTGGGAGATCCAAATCGGGATGAGACAACCATCAGTATTGCCCACCATCATACAATTTAACATTACCTTCAAGCCAGAATAGAGGAAATCAATGAAATTAGTCCCATATTTGAACCATATGGTCATACTACAGGATGGATGACACCTATCAGGGAATACCTTCAAAATGGAACACTTCCACCTGATAGAGCTGGGAAAGAACAAGTCCGGAGACGTGTGGTCAATTTCACTCTTTATGATAGCCCAAATAACTTAGAGAAAGTTCTCTACAAAAGGGGTTTTGATGGAGTTCTCTTCAAATGCATTGATGGTGAAGAGACAATGGCTGTCATGAAAGAAGTGCATGTAGGAGTTTGTGGTGCCCATCGGTTTGGACACAGACTATCTGATCAAATTCGAAGGCTTGGATACTTTTGGCCTTCAATGATACAAGATTGTGTTGATTTCACAAAGAAGTGTCATTCATTCCAAGTACATGCCAACTTCATTCATCACCCCCAAAGTTTCTTCATACAGTTAAATACTCGTGGCCATTTGCCACATGGGGAATGGATGTAGTAGGACCTTATCCTTCAGCTACATCCAAGCAGTTTAAGTACATTCTTACTGCTACTGACTTCTTTTCCAAATGGGTAGAGGCAATATCCCTCAAAGAAGTCAGTTATAAATGCATTGTTAGCTTCATCAAGTCTAACATCATTACCAGATTTGGTGTCCCTCATACCATATTGATGGACAATGGCACGAACTTATGTTCATCTGAGGTGAGGAGGTTGTATCAAGAATACAACATCAAATCCAACAATTCATCTCGGTATCATGAAATGGCCAATGGACAGATACAAGATTTCAACAAGACTCTGTCAAATATACTACAAAAGACAGTGGATAAAGATAAGAAATCATGGCCTGATAAACTCTTTCATGATTTATGGGCTTATCAGACCACCACCCGCACTACAATGCAGTCAACTCCATATTCATTGGTATATGGAATAGAAGAAGTCTTTCCAATCGAGGTTCAACTAACCTCTCTCAGAGTATCCATTTGTGATCAGTCATATACAGATGAAAAATATCAAAAGCGATTGGATGAATTGGAACGGTTAGATGAGAAAATATTGTGCACCTTGCACCACTTGGAAGTCTATCAAAATCGAATAGCATGAGCTTTCAATAAAAAAGTTTGTCTTCGTTCATTCGTTCAGGGAGAATTGGTATTAGTTCTCAGAACTCCAATGATACCAGGAAAGAAACCTCCCAAACTTGAGCCAAAATGGGAAGGACCTTATTCAATACATAAAGTCTACTCCAATAGAGCTTATTATTTAATCTCAATGGATGGAGAACTCATCACTACTCCAACCAATGCCAGATTTCTGAAGAAATATTTTGTATGAACACAAAATACACCAAGGTTCCATGCATAAGACTTTAAACTATTGTCACTTACATCCAACATGACGTTAAACTATGACGTCCTAACTACATGATGTTAAACTGTACATAAGTCCCTTACGTCCAGCAAGACGTTAAATTGCATAACCAATGGTCCATGCATACAACCTTAAACTATTGTCATTTTTATCATCCAACAAGACGTTAAACTACATCATCATCTTTGGTCCATGAAAATGACCTTAAACTATTCACATTTTCATCCAAAACAACGTTAAACTGTGTCCCTTTCATCGTCCTATACGATATTAAACTATACAGTTATGGTCCATGCATATGACCTTAAACTATTCGCACCATCGTCCAACATGACACTAAATTTTATCGCCCCTTTTTTGTCCAAAATGACGTTAAACTATGAAAAAGTCCCTAATACGTCCAACATGATGTTAAACCGTGTCCTCTTTTGTCTTTACTGCATGACATTAAACTGCATAGTCCCCCTTTCATCCAACATGACGTTAAACTGTATTGTCCCCATTGTCTTAGCTACAAGACGCTAAACTGTGCAGCACCAATAGTCCTAACTACAAGAATTTAAAATGCAGAGTCCCTTCATATGTCCTACATGACATTAAACTGTGCATTGTTAAAGTTGTTGCTACCTCATGTTTCTCACACCGAGTATGACTCACATGAGATTAGATCAAACTTCAACCATAACACCCTCTCTGGGCCGCTAACCATGCGTAAGTCCCAACACCATTTTTTAGGTCATTGTCCCCAAGAACAACTTGATCACTAATTCATTATTTAATTGAACAACACGTACTTTGATCCTTTCCTTCCAGGTTGGGTACGTAGGCAACCTCCCAAGGTTCAAGCCCAAAACCAATCTTTTCACATTGGTTTAACTTTGTCCTTGCTACATGACGTTAAACTATACAACACCTTTTGTCCTGTATGACAGTAAACTACAACATTATTTGATGTCCTCACCTGAGAGGAAATCATTATTTACATTTATATCCAATCATGTTATATTTCAAAGACTATGTGCATACAAGGTAATGCCTGAACATTTTATCTTAGGTCAAACCATCATTTCACTAAAGTACCCTTTTTCACCCTTCACTTGTACGAACCAAATTTGTATAGAGGGTATTTCAAGAACTACGTGCGACTTGATTCCCATCCTTATGGGATACATAGGAACTTTTGAGCATCCCTCAAATCCATCCCCAAGTCTTTGGTCCTAACCCCAAATTCCACTTTCAGTCCCCTGGCTGAAAAGTCCTTGTGAAAACCCACACTGTGTATTCATTATAATGGTCCGAGTTCTATGACCCTAAGCTAGGATCTCTTACAATTTCATCCAACACGACATTAAACTGTATTTCAAGAACTATGTATGGTTTGATTCCCATCCTTATGGGATAGGTAGTAAATTCCAACATTTCAATTCAAAACCCAACCACTACATGATTATGGTTATCATTGATCTGTGTATCTCTACATACATTGGAAAACACCCATTTTTATGTGTCATAATCCTGACCTTAAATACTTCCAGATCTTCATAACCCTTTTCTTGAATTCTGGTTGCAAAATGTCCAATTTCTGAGAGTTCTTTTTCCTGACTATGCAGCACGTGCCCTTAGGCGGCCTTGCATAAACAATCTACATAACAGAATTTTCAGCCAAAAGATACTATTATTTGACTATACAACCAATTCCCTTAGGCAGCCCTGCATAATTCAACCCCCTAACGGGTTTGTCAAATAATGGTAACTTCATTCTTAGAAAGAAAACCTCTTTTTTCCTTAGTTGTCTTAACGACAATATGTAAGGATCCGCAGAAAATAGCCATCCTTAACATATTCACCCCATGTTATTTTTCATGATTTGAAAGTATTCAAGTCTATGGTTTATATTTCTCTTCCCTACGTTTGGGTCAGACCTTAGTAGGAGTGACATTCATCCAGTTCTTAGATGATCTTTCTTGGAAATATCTTCTCCACATTCAAGTACCTCTCTCCATACAACAAACTCTATGCTTTGGAAAATTTGAATCTCCATAAACTTCCACTATCTTTTAGCAGTAGAAAAGTAAATTTTTGAGAGTTCTTTTTGCCTGACTATACAGCACGTTCCCTTAGGCAGCCTTGCATAAATAGTCTACATAACAGACTTTTCATCCAAAAGATATTATTATTTGACTATGCAGTCAATGCCCTTAGGCGGCCCTATATAATTCAACCCCCTAAAGGGTTTGTTAAATAATGGTAACTTCATTCTTGGTAACTACTTCTTCTAATGCCTTTTAGCCCTTTTCCGTATCATTCCTCATATTCAAAATTTCATAAGCCATAGTTTACATGTTTTCCTTCATACTTGAGTATGGTAAAAAAATTTCAGATAAGTTTTCAAGGAATTGAGTCAATTTTAACCCATTAGGTCAAAGCTATTTAGACCTTAAACATTAGACTTTTTATGTCCAACGTGCATGAATTTAAACTACCCACAAAAGACATGGGAAATCTAAATAAAAGTCAAGTCTCAGCTCACTAAAACATAGATTTTTGTATGATTGAGGTAATATTGAGTAATTAAGAGATTCAAAATTTGTAGGGTTATTTATAATAATCCTAGTAAAAATAAAACTATGCTTACTAATCCCATTGGCTTAGATAAAAATCTAAAGCAGGTAGCGGGAAAATGCGTGTAGAGAAGATTGAAAATGAAAGTTTTTTTCCATTTTATGCACAAGAATTAGAAGGAAATCCACAAAATAGATTCTCTTCTATTTTCCAGGAATTACAAGAGGCTTTCAACATAAGTTTTCACTTGATGTACAACATCCCGAGCTTCATCAGTAGCCACTTGAAGCTCATGCACTCAACCAACTTCGCTCTTTTCAGCCTGATGGATTTATTTCTTAGTATCCGTGATGGATTTCATTACATTTTCTTGAGCTCCCTCCAGTGAATTGTTGAGTTGGTCAAGTTCCCCAGTAACAACATCTAACTGTTGCTGAAGATGAATCTGCTGGATGACTTTATCTTTGATTTTATGCTTCATCTCCTTCATCTTGGCAGCATAGTCAGCCTCAGCTCGGGATACCACAACCTCAAATTCACTGATATTGGATGAAAACTTCACCCTGGTCAACTCTTCATGGCACTTTTTCTCCTGCTCCCTTCTTAAGATTACTTACTTCACTGCGGAATGGATCTTTTGATATCCAAAACCGCCAAGTCCCAGCATAACAAAAAGGGATGACAGTCACGAGATCTTTGATGACAGCTCTTTAAGAGGCACTTCAGATATGATTTTCCATATGTTTTTCCATGCCTTTCATCGTGAAAATTGAAGCGCCTTTTGTAATTTTGGATCCGACTCACCATCACTATCGTAGGGGGGAATATAATCTGGGATTAATGCACTTAGGGAAGTTCCTTATTCTTCTCCTTCCCCCCTGACCTATGATTCTTCACTTTCAATTCCTATTGAGGTAGAGGCTGAGGCTTCACCTCCAAATCTAGCCACTGAAATTGATGGCCCTGAATAATCAATTGAAAGCTTTGGTTAGTTTCAAAGGATAACAAAAGTTAATTGGCTATCTTGAAAATTAAGTACAGTCGCAAATATTGTTATCCCTTACCCAATGGTAGATCAGTAACTTGATAAGGCTCCTCCCCATCTTTCTTAGCCTCAACAGGATTTTCAGGGTGAGTTTGAGGAAGCTCTACGAGGTTCAGCTCCACTTGTGTTAATGTCTCTATAATAGTAGGGTTTTTTGTACCACCTTCAGGCATTGGTAGTTCAGCATCTTTCTCAGATAGAGCTGCATATTTAAACCAATCATGATTAGACATGTAATAAGAAGTTATTTTTAATAGGACGAAGGATAACACTCACATCCATAATCTTCTAAATTACATGGTAATTTAAAATGATTTATAAAATCTTCGAAAGATGCACCAAGTTCCATCATTTCATCTAATGTCATCTCAGAATCCTGGTTAATCTCACCAGTTGGAGCATTTGATGTGTCTTCTTGGCGACCATCATCCTGCGGTCCCTGACCCTGGACAGAATCTTCAGATAAAATCGCGACATCAGTTGCAATAGCCGCCAAAAGCTCAAGTACAGGGGTTGGACCTAAAGTATTACAGAATGGAAGTCAGTCGATGTTTCATTTAACATTTTATGAATCATTGTTAACTTACCAGAAACTGGTTCTTCTCTTCTTGCAACAACAATAGTAGGTATACTGGGAACAGGCGCTGGCTCTTCTCCAGGAGAAGCCAAGTTAGCATGAACTTGTGATTGTTCATTAGTACCCTCCGTGGTCCTCAAAGGAGGGCCAATCCTCTCTCTTAGAGGAGAAATTAAAGAAGCCCCTGCAATCCCCAGAAATATGAGCAACCTTTTCATGGGTATAGACTCGTGATTATCCGAAGGACTTACCACTAATAATGAAGCGTTTAGCTGTGGACTTCCTTCTTTTTTTCCTTTGCTTCTTTGTTTTTTTAGGAGTATCAGTAGTCTCCCTTACAGGCACGTGAATTGGAGAATGGAAGTCCATGTCCAACTCCTCATTCATGGCCTATTGGCCTGGAGATATCTCGCCTGATTCATGAGCAGATTCAGCAGAATCCCCAATGGAAGTACCACCAGGGCTATATTGTGGAGAATGAACCTCATTAGTTCCTTTCTTTGCAAGCTGCAGGATGAAGAAAATAATTTCCTTGAGTAACAAAGCTTTTCAAAATCAAGCTACAAAGAAAATAAGGAAATAAAACTTACATCTTCAGGAGCCACATAATTGTGCCACTACTCATCTCCAGAACCACTAGTCCCCTCAGTGGCACCACAATCAATCATTTCCTTCACTCTCTTGGTGACATGAATGGAATCGTCAGTGACATATATGAGCATTTCCAGCTCTCTGATATAAGTCCGCACTTCATCGGGGTTATCCTTGTAATGGATATCTGTAGAAGCCACAAGATTCCCTATTCTAGGTAGGTGCATCCCCTCACATAAATCCAGCCAGTCAGTTTCAGTACCACAGTATAAACTCTACCATGTCTAGACAACCTTTGGTCATAGATATTCAGTATGTATACCAGAAGGCTGCGAGGAAGGTCCTACAATCTTCGACTTCAGCTTATTCCCATCTCCTGCGATTACAGATAGAGAATAATAAAATAAAACTTGTTTCTCTATAATGTAATGGTGATTAAATTTCCATAATGAAGTAACTTACCAGGAGTTGATGGAGTGGGTATTTTGATTCTGACTGGAGGATTATATTCGACACGAGGACGCTTCACTGCTTGTTGTGCCTCATAATCCCCATCTTGGGAATCCGGTGAGTCAGTCCTAGATGAGGAATCTGGAAAATCAGCTTCAGGTGGGGAAGTATCACCTTCATGAGGAAGTGTTTCTTTATTTACAGTCCTCTTCCTTTTCCCCACCTGATAAACCAGGTGATTCAGCACCCCTCTAGGGTATGATGTTATCCAGTGCTCGACATACCATGTTGTCAAGTTATATGCTACTTTTTCAACTAGTATCTCAAACACTGCCCCAGTATTCTACCTAGATGTTAGCAACCATAGTTTCTGGGCAACCATCAGATGTTGCTCTAACCTGACATACACGGGGGGAGATACAACGGTTTGCTGTAAACACTTTAATTGATGTGAAAATCTATATGGAGTATAGGCCTTGCATATAATCTCTCCGTCAATTCTGGTGATCAACACACCATCTCTGCAGGCCAGCATGTATGCCCTCAAATCCAGGCTGGTTTTTCCATCATCAAAAAACCACCCGGTTGGTGGATTTCTATAAGGAAAGAAATTAAATTCCTTATACATGCTCAGCCTCACCTTCATGTCATAAGAATTGAGATATAGTGGAGAAATTCCAGAGAATGCTGGCACTGATGGCCTAAAAGAAATTCTGGGGATTCGCACTCCATTCTGTACATTATACGTCCTAAAGTGAGTGGCAATCCATCCCCATAAAACTTGGAATGGTCCCACTATTCTTAAAGGAGGCTTACCCATTAAGACATGGAGTAAGCTCCTGTGAATCTTTTCTAAAATGGGGGTAGCAAAACAAACCATTTTTCCCTCATCCAACTTAGCTGCGATAACGAAGGTCCCTAGCCTAACGCCTCCCTTTGAGTCCCTGACTGGTAGAAGATAAACACTGATCCACAAGTCCAAAAATCCTTCCAGGGGAGTCTTCTTTGGGATTCTATGATTCACCTCATATCCCCACTTCTCAAATTCCCCTGCCTCTAGGGTCGGCCATAATGTTCCAGGAGCACCCCTTTTCTATGTTTTGGGGCAAGTAGTAGGACGAGTGGGACTCTTCTCCTTGGGCCCCTTCTTCTTGGATCCCTTATCCTTCGATCCCTTTTCCTTCGGCTCCTTCTCCTGCTTATAGATAAGAAATATATTCATCCATTCTTTTGGATGAATATCCTTTCTAGAATGAGTCTAGGAGGTCTCTTAACTCTTGAGCTTGTGGAAGATTTTCAATAATTCCCGAGTCAAAGCTGGGGTCTTCTCTGAATCATTCCAAGTCACCTTGGGAGGGATGAATTCATCATACATATCACCTAAAATTAGAGCCCCTAAGATCTTGTGGACATCCCACAGACTGATTCCTACTTCTCCATGAGTTAGATGGAAAGAATTGGTTTCTAGGATCCAATGGCTGAGTATCTCCGGCACGAAGTTATCATGCCTGTAAACATATGTTTTCCCAGCCCAGACGGCTTCACATATCGCAACCCTTTTCAAATCCTCGACAAACTCTGCACAAGTTTGTCGCATCCAGTATTCCCACATCCAGGTTAGATTCACACCTCCTCCAGGACGGAAGTCCCAACTCTTCTTCCAGCCTTTGGATTGATCCATCTGAGAATTTAGGAAGATTGAGGGATAAAAATGTGGTTTTAGATCAGGCTTATGAGGTTTCAGATCTGGCATACAAGGGATATTATGCATCATATGGGCCTTCTCCACTGTTCTATTATTTAAAAAAACTCTTCCACATGAGATATTTTCTGCAGCAAAGTTGGTGTAGTTCTGAAACCAAGAAATTGGAAGATAGTTCTTTGCTTCTGGAATAGTAACTTCTCGTAGATGACTGTAGCCATAAAAAGGCAGATAGATGCTTTGTGGGAAATCAAGACGATACTTCTTCAGGCACTTGGCCAAATCCGGGAGAGTGCTGTCGCAGACGGTATAATAATCATGGCCAATGATGCTCATAAAATCATCAACTCGCTTGCTAGTTAGTTCATCAGCCGTTCCGATTCTCTTGGGAGCCATTGAATCTGCACAAAAGTTGAATAAATTAACTCTTAAATAGGGTAATTTTTTATAAAATTTGTGAAGAAATTTGAAAAAAATGGAAAAGGCATTAAGGTGCACAATTCTATTTTTGTCGTGCAAGTATGGATGTGCCGTGCAAGTTTTTGGTGCACAAGTATCACCGCTCAAGTACAAATACCTTGACAACAGTGTGATAGTGAAGAAATAGCGGAAAACAGGGCAACTTGCGTGGTGAAGGGAACTTGCACGGTGAGAGCTCGAAATTCTGAAATTCGGTGCTTTGCACGAGAAATGGCCACATATATATAGACCATGCCTTAACCATGCGCGCCTAAAAGCCAGCGTGCGCAACCAGCTGCTCGTAGGCCTGCACGACTTGTACTTGCGCGATGCCATCTGCACGCTCAACACTTGCGTGCCGAAGTTTCCTTGGGTTTCTTCTTTCCTCAGAGTTACATCCTCATTTCTTTCGAATCCAACTCTGAGGGGGGGGGGGACTTTTCTTGACACTCCTTTCCGTCACAGAGCCTAATGAATTGAAAAGGGAAAATACCTTGAAACCAAAGTGATTCATCCTTTGAAGAAACATCAGAAATTGACAAAGGCATGAACAAAGGTTCAAATGCACTTGAGTTGCACAAGTTCCACCAAGGTCACGCAGGTGACTTGCGCGCCGCGCAGGTGACTTGCGTGCCCTCTTTGAATTTCGCCCAGGGTCTTCTCCAGCCTATAAATACCCCCGGTGGGCCCCCCATTTAAAGGACAAAAAAATCCAGAAACTCATATTTGAGCTCCCGGTGCCCTAGTCTCTTCTAAAATCTTCCAAACACTTCTAAGGTAATTTCTTACCTAGAAATGGAAGATCTAAAGAGGGGGAGTAAGGACTAAGTGTTGAAACTCATCAACACTTGCGCACCTAGGTGGCCAGCCCTTAAGGTAAATGGCCCCACTTGCGCGTTGCCTTACCCCTTCCACACAACTTGCGCGCCTCTCTTCTGGAAGTCTCTAGGGGTAATATTAAATTCTTGAGCCAAGACTCACCCAAGTTCTACCCTAAGGATTGACCGTCGCACAAGTACCCATGTGTCGGGCAGGTACACCTGCGCGACCTGGACTTGCACACCCACACAGTACTTGCACGCCCACGTAGGACTTGCGCACCACCTTCTTTTTGGGTGCCCCTTCTGCCTATTTCACCTCTCCTATGTTTATCCACCTATAGTTTTCAAGATTAATCCTTCAAAATTCTATCCAAAGTCATTTATGACATGATTTATTTGTTGGCTTCCTTATCTAAAAGGAATTCTGTTGAAAATCTCTTAAAACCTAGTGATTTACATATCCTCATGTCACTAAGCTTAGAGATTTCATTCATTTCAACCTTATCCTTTAAAGATGAGAGAATCCTTAACCTGGGCCTCCTTTTCAGGAGTAAGCCCAAATCCAAGTCCTCATTAATCTGGGCATCCTCTTTAGGAGTAAGCCCCACGTCAACATTAATATTGGCCATCCTCTTTAGGAGTAATCCCCAAGTTCCTTAACCTGGGATTCATTTTTCAAGAGTAAGCCCCAAGTCCCCTAATCTGGGCATCCTCCTCAAGAGTTAGCCCCAGTCATAATTTTCCAAATCTGGGCTTCCTTTTCAAAAGTAATCCCCAGTCTCAAAGTTCCCAAAATATGGGCATCCTCCTCAGGAGTAAGCCCCAACCATAATTCCTTTAACCTGGTCTTTCTTTTCAGGAGTAAGCCCCAGTCTCAAATATGGGCATCCTCCTTAGGAGTAAGCCCCAAGTCCCTTAATTTTTTAATTCCCTTTCACCTGGGCCTCCTTTTCAGGAGTAAGTCCTAGTCTTAATTTATCTTAACTAGTATTAATTTACTTTTGATCTGGGTTTCCTTCTCAGGAGTAAAACCCAATCATAAAGTCCCCTCCTAATTTGGGCATCTTCATCAGGAGTAAGCCCCAAGTTAGAGTATCCAAATCTCCATGAAGTACATTTACCTTTATGGACCTTGTTCCTGGGTTTCTTCCCTGAAGTAAATCCTAATATTCATCTATTTGGGTAGTCATACATACATAAGCCCCACATCATTGCATCTTTCGTGGCACAATTGTCTGGTTTCACCAATACCTCTTGTTTCTCACACCAAGCATGACTCACGTGATATTAGAGTGTAAAAGTAATCATGAAATATTTCTTAGATCCATCAATCATGCATAAACATCATACTCCCTCACTCGAACTACGTGGGTTCTGATTCCTTTTCTAAATAAAGGATACGTAAGTAGCCCATCTGCTGGTACGATCCCAAATCTGAAATAATCCATGTCATTCTGAATGAAAATAAACTTCAAGTGCCCCACTGAGTGGATTTAAAACTAGTATGGTCATCATAATGACCAAGAGACTTTTATGTATTAAAGGATACCATTGACTAAGAATTTCTAACAAATACAGATGATTCTCTATCAATGAAGAACCTCTAATACATATAAAAGATTCTCTAAATCTCCTACATATCAATCATTGATTTTCATATCTAAAGGAAATCTCATTTTATAATTGGTAATGTAATAAGGATTCATGAACATGACTTAAATATATAAAGAGAGTCCCGGAGTAGACAATAATTCCCCTAAAAAAGGTGTGATGAGTCCGACCTCCCATCCTCTCGACTAATGCAAATTCCTAAGCCTCATCAGTCCACAACTAATGAGCACTTACCTTTGGAAAGTAGGTCCAAATGGACATGGAATCATTGGATATTTCCAGTTCTACGAATAAACCCGTTAGAAACCGATTGGAATGTTTGAACCTTTAATCAACGAGGTCATCCCCAATTCCAGAGGGAATAATGATATATATCATCCTTGTGAGTTATGAACACTTATTCCAGTAGAAATTACACATTACCAAGGATGGAGTTTATGTTCTAGATTTATGATGTTAAATTTGTACAATCTTAACCTTGTGTGACACACATGATGTTTGAATTTACGATTTATTATAGATTTTTAGCTCTTGGATCATTATAAAGAGGTTAGTTCTGGATTTGACTCTTGGACTGTAGTGGGAAAAGGTGTCACATCCATTATGACAGGCATGTAGTATTAATAAGACATATAGGCCTACTAGTGTGATTATTATCACTGACCAGAGGCCAAGCTATTTGAAGTGTCAAAAGTATCTCATATGAAATTTTCCCATATAGTTTCTTGGTGGAATTCTACTCAGATGAACCACCATGTATACATATTTTATTTTAATGGAAGTTCATGTACATCTATAGTGAGATTCTTGTTAATGATGATGCCGATATGGACTTATGTGCACTAGATATGCAGTGACCCTAGTGGGTTAGTACTGGCACACGATTATTCGAGATGGAAACTTTATGGGTTCTGTTATTTGGGTTTGGTTATTTAAAGTGTTAGTGACAACCTATATGAAAATGTCCCATATATATTGAAATGAAATTATAACCCAATCATTAGTCACTGGTTTTAAAATATTGATCATTTAGGATGATGTCGATATGTATGTGACCTTCACCGATGAGATGATGATTCTCATTGGGGCATTTCGTAGGTATATTCTTGGTGAGAAATAGTTCCTAGGTAGGATTTTGAGTTTTCATGAGATTTTTGTGTGGATATGGGTCCATTGAGAGGGAATTTGGCATGATGGATTCCTTGGGCTGAGTAATATTAGAATGAGAAAGTTTCCCATGAGTCTTTTCTCTTGTGAGATAGAGTATTTGGGCTAGCTGGGAAGAACTAGAAACACTGGATATAAAACATGATGCTTTAGTGAATTAGTCCCTAGTGACATGTGTGAGGGTGACCCCTTGTGTTTTTTAGAAAATAATCTTGAGTTCTAGTTCCTTGAGATGTGAGACACTTAGAATTCCATGTATCAATAATGTATTTGATGGGTGGTATTGTACAGGTTCCTTTTCCTATCGTTAATTATTGCATTTTCATATATGTGAGAGCATGGTTAGATTCGCATGGCTTGGAATGATTTTAGGTGGTGTATAAACATGTGGTTGGATTTACGAACAGACATACCATGGAGCATGGTTTGTGGTTTTGGAACATTGGATTAGTTTTTATGGCATGTGACTCATGGGAGCATGAGTCAGTTTTCTATGGTTGAGCGGTATTAGAGAACAAGTCCGTTAATTTTTCTATGAGATTTAGTTAATGTATGTTGTTATGTGTTATTCTTTTTTAGTTGAAAATTAGTGGGAATACATGTATGATATGAGGACCAATGAGCATATTTCAAGAGGACTGACACATATCTAATTTTGTTCAAACTTTTGAGGTTATGATTGAAGTGTGGTATAATTTAATCCATATGGTGGGAAGTTCACCATTGGCCTATTAAGGGAAATGGCCCCCATTATAATTGAATTTAGTGGATACTGTGGGTGGAGTTTTCATGAACTAAGAATGTGTGAAAAGTTATATTTTAAAGTGGTACTCTGGTATGAGAGGTTTCTTCCATGTACAATAATTATGTTTGGTAATGTATGGTATGTGGATCGTGGAGATCAAGTTTTGACCCAGTGATGCGATGAAAATAATACTCCTATAGTGAGGAGTGTGCTAGAATTTGTGGGTGTTGACTTCCATGCTAAAAGAGTCATGGATGTGTGAAATTAGTTGTTAGATGATTTTTTTGGTAATTATATTCAGGTGATATGATGGATTAAAATCCATTTGGATTCAATGGTAAATTCTAGATGTAAATTTGGATATGGTATCATATGGAGTCTGATAATTGGCTTTAGGCTCATTATAAGTTGTGATGATCTGGATGTGTGGAATCATAGGTGCGTCGATGCTCATGGTATGGAAGGGAACAATGACTTGTTTTCATAGTTGGTGTTTCAACAGTGTAGTTTCATTAAAATTTAGGTATGTAATTCAGTGGGAATATTCAAATGATCATGGGATTCCTCTAAGGATAAAGGCACTATGAAAAAGTGTTTTGGGAAATGATTTGGTAGCTAAAGTCAAATGTCTTTGAGATAGGTTGACCAAATGATGTCCAACTAGTGGATTTGTGTGTAATTAGATGAATCATGCTAAAAACCACCTATGGTGCATCATTTTGGATATTATGGGCATGTTTTTCAAATTCGATGAGTCTTTTCAATGAAAATACAACATTATTGGGCCCTATTCATGGGAAATTAAAACTTGTTTAGTTTAACTTGAATTAGAGGAAAAGGGTGGTATCAATATTGTACCAATGGTTTCATGTGTTTGTGTTTAGGTGTTGTTATTGGAAACCACATAAGGAGTGTGATTCCCTAAAAAACTAAAGTAATAACCTTGTATTTGGTAGTGTGTATGACACGAGACAACAAGTATGCAATGTAATATAATATCCATATACTTTATAATATATTTACTATTTAAAATATATTTTATATATTTCAATGCATGAAACAATGAGTTAGCTTGAAATTCACATGGTACTGGGTTAGTGTACATCATACACAACAACAATCTTCCTCTATAGATTGTGTTACATGAAAAAGTGACCTTCTTAGATGGCTTGCACTATATGCAATACCGAGTCTTACTGAGAAACAATCTATAATTAAAACATTATTATTTAATATAATAAGATATAAACTAGCCGTTATGAATATTATTAACTAACTTATGAAAATATATGGTTTATAAAACTAATTCATTGGTTACAAATAAATTATAAATGAATATAAGAAACAATTTAATATTAAAGGGATATTTTTATAGAGAACTATTTTATGCTCACAAAGCTATTTTACCATAATATATTAAATTAATTATAGTTAGTGAGTGATATTAATGTAATAAATATGTTAAATATTCAATAAATTATTTTTTATATTAATCCAATAGATTCGGTTTTCATAAGATAAGAGCAAACCCAATATTTCACATAAAAACCTATATTTTTATTAAGGTATTTTTACCACCTTTTAATGGAGAACATATCTTAAATATTAATTTTGACACTTTAATCAATTTAATTTGATAAAATAAACTTTATTTTTAATTAATAATTTTAAAATTATCTTAGGATGATGTTTTGGTATTTTTTTCCGAGAAACGTCATTTTTTAATGAATAGTAAAAAATACTGCATTTTAGTTAAAAAATGCCTTTCCATTTAAATAATTAATAATGTTAAATTATATTATAAATTTATTTTAAATTCACATTTGATAAATTATAAATCTATTAATATAACTTAGTTCATTACAATAAATATAAATTTTAAATTGAATATAAAAACATAACAATCTTTTGAACGTTTTTCTACTAAAACCAGTTAATCCATCTGTTTGTGAGATTAACATTAATATTAATTTTTTTGCTTCTATTATTTGAGTTTTGAAAATACAAAATACACTATTGTAATAAATATAATATTTTTGGTCTAATAATATAATCTTAATTTTTGACAAAAATGATTAGTTACAGTGATTAAAATTAATTATAGTGAATAAGGTATAATTAGGCTTAAAATTGACTAAAGCCCTAAGTTTAAGAGCCCAAATGACCCATACACTTGTCAAACACCAATTTTATAGAGATATTTAGTCCATTAAACTTAAATTAATGAGTTTGGATGATTTTTTATGACTTTGTTTAGGTAAGAACATGTGTACACCTAACTTCTTTTCAAGAATACCATGTGAGTCTTTTTCCTTCCCTATAAATGGCCACCACTTCTACCCATTCCTCACACCTATCCAACCTCTTAAGTTTGGACAAGATCTTCCCAAATAGTCTCCCAACATCCTTACCCTTGACCTATAATCCTCCCTTTTGGAATAATACCTTACATGGATTCCTTTTGGTTTCACCAAAAGAAGTTACTCGATTAAAAGGTAATGTATTTTCTCAATCTATCTTGTTTCATTTCCATTCTACAACCCCTAAAATTTTCTTATTCTATTATTGTGTAAAAAAATAGTATCTTAAATATACCAGGATGTTGTTATTATGATATTTAGACCTATAATTACACACACCATCATCTAATGGGTAACAAACATGTTGTTTCTATATACGGCGGACTACTGCATCACAAAACGATGATTGTTCAATTTTTCTCTACCACCTCTCATGGTGGATATTATGATGGAGAATATATTTATATATATTATATATTATATTTATTGTGTCTTAATACTTCTTTAATACTTTTATTTCACCTAAATTTAATACT
Source organism: Viscum album (assembly GCA_963277665.1). Taxonomy (NCBI): domain Eukaryota; kingdom Viridiplantae; phylum Streptophyta; class Magnoliopsida; order Santalales; family Viscaceae; genus Viscum; species Viscum album. The sequence continues at coordinate 402,382,598 of OY728129.1, read as the reverse complement.
TTCCATTTTACATTAATAAGATAACATCGTTTGAGGAAATATGGACTACCGCCCCCTCAAAGCGTTGCAATTCATTCACACTAAACAAGAAATGTATACAATATGGGTTTAATTAATAATATGAGACATATAAAACTTATATATGATATTAATTAAATAATCATATTTCTATAAATATAATACATATATATATATATATATCATCTCCTTTATTACCCTTTCACAATCTTTAAAAGAGATAACGTCGTTCGTGGATGTGTGGACTACCGCCTCCTCAACATGATGTGATTACTTTTACATCGCATAATTCTTTATATAAGTATGTATGATTAAATAATATTTTATTTATTATACAATGATCATTATGTAATGATATTGTGTTACTTACCTTCTTTCCATAATGACCATTGAAAAATGGCAACATTACTCATGCGTACGTACGACCTACCATCTCCATGATTGCAACATTAATTCATTTTTCATAACCATATTTAATGATTGATTTTAAAATTATAATTGATGTATAAATATGATAATTATTTCATATTTATTATTCTATAGATGTTATATAAATAACCCTATGACCATAGTTTACCAACAGTAGTTTTTTTGACACATAAACCGAATTTGGTCAAAAACCCCCGATGTAAACTTAATTATTTGAGTAGTTGTACACAATATAGTAATAAGTGAAATAAAATTAATTATAAAAATGAAAATTTTTCTGAATCAAATATAAAATTAACATAAGTTTATTATATCGGAACTTAAAGTACGTTCACCCAAAAGGAAACACAAGGTAATTGGTTTTCTTCGGAATTTACATTCCATTGAGGCTTAATTATTGTTATGAACCTAGTTTTTTTAAATGGTGTATATACTGCCATTTACATGATATATAATGAATCTAATTACTATAATGATATCTTAAACATTCATATAATTTTATTCCTTCATGAGGATAATGTTTTAAAATATTTCAAAGTGGTATGTGACACTTTGGAATGCTTAAAGATTATTTTCCTCACGACTAATCCTAATGATCTTTCAATGGAATTTCCATTTGATGAAATTACATAACCATTGTTCAATAAATATTTTCATTATACTCTAGTTATTAATGACCATTTTCAATTATTAGTACCATTTTCCACTCTTTAGTACTCAAAATGTTTTAGAAAATGTTTTTAAGAAAACCCAACTTTATTTCTCTATTTAGTCAGAGAACCTATTTTCTTATAAAAACCATGTTTTATTAAAAGGTTTTAAAAAATTATTTTAAAATGATTTAGTAAAGATGATTTTACCCATTTTTAGTTTACCAATGTTTCAAAGGAATTATTTTATCGCTTTCCTAATGAGTCATTTTCTAACCTTTTTCCGTACAAAAGGAATATTATTTTTACCTCGTATAACATGTACGGATTCATCCGCCTTAATTTCTTTGAAGCCTTCTTTTCAAGTTTAAAAGGTTTTTTAAAGAAAAATATTTTCAAAAGGGTTTTCAAAAGAAAAGGATATTTTTCTCAAGAATATTTTTAAAATCTATTCTTTTATTTCATCAATGAAAACAACCCTCTATTTTTACTCCACATGGGATTTGTTTTATTGATACTAGACTTAATCTTGCTATGTATGGTTTATGATTTATTTGGACAAGGATAGTATTCAAATTAACTTTATTTATTTATTAGTCCCCTTGAAATATTTAATCTCTTATGATCATTAAAGATTTAATTTACCCAAAATTATCCATTTTGTTTATCATGGATATTAATATTGCCTAAATCATATACCATTTTACATATGGTGTCTACTTTGATAGTTATTTGACTATCTGGGTTAATATTGATAAATCTGCATCTCTTACTCCATACAGATATTTGATAAGGCACATTGTTAAATCAATTTTTTGATAGATGAGAAACGTTTTGGATTAGTAGGACATGGGCGGGGCCCGGATATAGATATCCCCTCAATGAATCAGTAGTCTCATGGTACAAGTCATTTGGCTAGCCAACTTATATGGGTTTTTACCCTACATTTTGTAAACCATCCTATGAAAGGTCTTGAGGGTGAAGGTACCATGTACCTAGGAAACATGGCGTACAATAATTAAGCATTTCCCTCATTTATATTTTTATATTATTCATCCATGAGATTTTTCATCGACATATCTATGGATGTGTTTCATTTTTAGGATTTTGTTATTGTTCATCCATTATATAATGTGTCAACATATATATGGATACATTTCATTTTTAGTTCATTGAATAAATGGTATGTGTTTTAGTTTCCTATCATTCCATATTGATATTACCTTATCTAGTTATTTTAATGGCATGTGATTCCAATTATTACCTTTCCATATTTCTTACATACACCCATTCAGTTTATTGATTACATGGCATGTGAGTTCTATTATTCACATTCCCATTTTGACTTTTCTCATTGATTCATTATTGCTTCCACTATATTTTTCCCTTACTGAGCATTTGAGATCACCATTATTATGTTTATTTCCCCAGGAATCCAAGAAGCATACTATGAAAGATATGAATGGATTTTACTAGATGAATTAGAGTTATTTTAGAGTTATTTATTTATAAAGAGGAAAAAAATATTTTTAATCAATGTATTCATTTGTAATGCAATACTCATTTATGTATCTGGTTTACCAAGACAACTAAACTGATTGATTTTTTAGGGTTTGATTCCTTGTAATCATGCCAATGTATTTAGTAGCAGACACTGTTCTGGGCTCTCTAGGTATGGGTCGCTATAAGGAGAATCATTAGGATTATAAAAGGATGTTTTGATTGTAAATCCTCATGGTGGAGTCATCAAGAATAAAAATTAGAAATTATAAGATAATCTTTATGGTGAGGAAAACTATAGCTTATATGATTTATTAAATGAGGAAACCTTAATTATTTTGAAATAGGGAGTCTCTAAGAGGCCCCATCACAGTGTTTCTATAATGAATTTGATAAATTGATCTTGTTTTGGGGGTTTGGGAACCTTATACAGATACTATGGAGGTACACTTTGAATTAAAGGATGGAACATGACCTTTGAGAAGTTAATTTGTGACCCAAGTAGGTTGGAACCAATGATGCAATGCTCAATGAGACTTCTCAGGGATGATAAGTTCTATGGTGGGGAGATTGTAATACCATATGTGTACAAATGGGTTTTGGAAGTTCAAGAGGAATTTGAATTTTTAATTGATGTATGTGTCGTATTTTTAACTAGGAGTTAAAATATAATTTAGGGCGTTTGGTCACCTCCAACATGTGTAATTGGATGTAGAATGGGGATCAGGAGGTAGGACAGAGGGACCGGGAAGCATTGAAGGAAACCTAGGGTGACTGGTCTATAGGGTGGCTATAGTCTATAGCCATCTACTAGACTTACGGGTGCACCCTCTAGACGATGGAGTTTTTTGAGGGTTGAATTATAATTCTTAAACCATGGAGTTTTATAGGGGGAATTATCCTCTTTCTTTAGATGCATGAACCAGGGGCTAAACCCCCACCCTCTTGATCTCTCCCCTTAACCAAGGTTTTTTTATGGATATTCGATAATTTTTTAGGTATGTTTCCTCCATTTTGGACTCCTTAGATCTCATCCCCTACTTCGTTTTAATTTTAATTTCTCTCAAGATAGCTTTTTTGGAAGATTCTTCTAGAGCATGGTGTAATCATCCATAGGTGATGGGGCTTTAGACCTTCTTAGTAAGGGGGTGTCCTGGGATGATGTCTATACACCATTTCTTAGTGATTCATTGAAGGTATGTCAAACATCATAGTTTATTAAGGTTTTATCTTTAAAATAAATTTATTTAATTATTTCTTTGGAGACATAGGTTGGGGATTTGTCTCCGTTTGGGTCGGGGGTGTTTCAGGGGTTTTTGACACCCCATTTCTTAGAGATTTGGAGATTGTTGGATACATTGTGATATTTTGAGGGTTTATTCCCTTTCAAAATTAATTTGGATAATTATGTATAATTATTATTAATTGTTTTTTGGGTCATTTTAATTGAGTTAGGATATATTTTCATTGAGACGAGATTGATTGATCATGGAAGAGACTAGATAGGATTAGGAAACAGTTTTATACCTTCAGAAAATAAATGGAAAATCATATTGATGAGGTAGGTGATCCTCATACCAGCCCTGTGGATTTAAGTATTTTTTATATCCATCTGGGTGTGCACTCAAACGAACAAGGATTATGAACGGTTCATTTTGGTTTATCTAATATTAAATAATTTTCTTAACATAAAATGAATTTCTTTTATATAGAAAAACCCATGTGAGGGGTGTGATTTATTAAATTAAAATTAATTAAGGTAGTGGCCCTAGTGTAGGAGCCTTTGAGAGACCTTATACTAGAGGTGGGTGACTAATGGGATGTGTGGACTAAGGGATTGGCTATGTGAGATCCTTGAGGTGTTGTATAGACTTAAATCTAATTGATATGAAATAGGGGTAAATGTACCTCCCATATGAAGACATGTTTTATGGGTATATGGACTCGTGAGCGAAGAGGGATAGGTTTGGTGTGAGGACTAATCTGAGATGACTAGAAAGTGATATTGGAAATGTTCCATATCTTGAGATTGAATCCCATGGGGCTTGACCATTGTGTCCCTTGGAAATTTTAGTATGATTAAAATGATTCTAAGTGGCTTGATGCCATTTGTATGATGGGAGTTATCCCAAGAAAAGGTAATGGAACAATGAAACCCATGTCGATTTTCTGTTCTTGATGTGAACAAGGGAACCTATTGAGTGTCCCAGTGTTGTGTTGACTCTGAGTGGGTGCATATGTATATGGGTGGAGATGGTTATAGGTGTCACCTTGTAACCCATTCTAACATGTAAGACCTAAGGGGTTATGATGATAATTTTGTGTTTGGGAGTTTGAACAAACTTTGTTATGATTTATTTTATTTTTATGGACATGATTTTTTATTTTCCAGGATTCCTAGGAATCAGTAGTTGGGATTTTCTCCATTATTATTTCCTAGGATACTCAAGAATAATCTATTGAGATAGATGGTTCCCTACGATGCCTGGTATGTATAAGATATAGTCTCACTATATATTGAGGGATATATTACTAGTTTGAATAACATCTAGAGTGTATATAATGATGTAACCATAGATTACTAGAGGTGGTTCCTAGGATAAAGCATCAGATCTAGTGATGGAACACATACAAAAAATCCCGAGACGGTAGGGAAAACTTTGATATAGTGAGACCATTGCGAATGCCTAGGGTTCTCTTGATTCGAATGATAGTACCATTAGTCCATTAAAAATTCTTGAAAAAAAAGGATTTAAATGGTGGTATAAACTTCCAAGTGGGATTATATATCTAATAATGGATATTTTAAACTCTAAGGGAGACCATTTGATCTCCTTGATTAATTCCTAAGATACCCTATAGGATTGAGTGAACGCACCAATTATGGTTCAGCTGAGGATCCATGAGTTATTAGATTCCTAGTTTATTGACTATGGGATCCATGAGGGTATTTCATTCTATTTCCTAGGTTTCATAGGAATAGATCATGTATGGTCATATAGTATTTCCTAGGGTATCCCCCTCTTAGGTATTATACGTCAACCTAACATCAATAACATCGAGGTACTACCATAGGGTTTAGTCAGAGGTCTTGAGGATGAGAGATGTTTGGTGACACCCCGAGGCTCATTACTCATCATGTTGGAGGTGTGAGAATGATATCCCAAGAGTGTGGATAGAGCCCCCCTAGGTGATGCTCATGATCAGACACACCTCAATAATGGACAAAACAAGTATGGTCAACCGGGGTCACATACCTAAGGATCAAAAATGGTTAATGGGATTGGACCATGTTATATGCATATGAATCTGGGTTAGTTGATATATTGTGGTTATCATTTTACCCACGATGTTCTTAGAAAAATTCCTATACATTGGATAAAGTAGGAATTGTGGATGATTTTATTTATTTTATTTAATGGTTTATTTATTTATTTTGAGCATATCATATGCACATATCACTACATTGCAGATATAGTATGGGACCAAATTATTGGTGAGCTTCTAAGTTATAGACTCACAACATTCTTGAGAAGCCATGAAACTTGGCTACCCAAGGATCTCCCACTTAGTTATAGGCATAAGTTTACCATAGTCCCAATGATGGTTATTGTTGAGCTAGGTCAGCTTGGTTTAGGGTGGAGATCAAGACAAGGGGTGGCTCAAAGTTACGATGGAACCTCAATGTATTTTATTTATTTTTATATTTTATTGGACTAGTGGGTGATCTATATTGAATACCTATATGACCATATCCCATTTTACCAGTATATCTATTCATTTTTTATACTATGATAATCACGATACTTAATTATTTATTTATGATTGTGCACTATGATATGAGGGTATAGTCTTCTCATGATAATATATTTGACCCCCACTATTATTTAGAAGCCTTTAAAATATGGGGAGTTATATTTGAGGTCAAATGGAGGTCCGGTCTTATTATTGTTCATAGAGAGTTGGGTCGGGGAATTACAAATGATCAGGGATCTCATTTTATCCTTGGGCTATAGATTTTAAATAATGGAAGTTATACTTTTATTTCTCAGTCTAAATATGAAAATGAGTTGTTGAAGAATTCCAAGATTCAAGATAGTAATCTAATTTCAACACCAATAATGATTGGAACCATGTTGGGAAATTATGATAAAAATAAATCTATTGATTAAACTTTTTTACTAGAAGATAATTGGAAGCTTTCTACATCTTATAAAAATGAGAATATATATATATTCTTTAAGCTATTCATAAATTCCTACTATAAAATTTTCCCCAAGGAGTAGCATATTTATTTTTAAAGAGAATCATGAGATACATTTGTGTAACACTTGATTATGGTTTAATGTATTGTGTAGGGAATGAAAAGGAATTATATTCCTACTTAGATGAAGATTAGACTATAAATACTGTGGATTGTAAATCCACAAGTAGATGATCTTTTTTTATCAAAATAAAGTGTTTTGGATTGATCAAAAAGAAGCAAGATATCACCTCTATTAGTATAGCTGAATTGGAATATATTTTAGCTAAAAAAATTACACACAACTGACATGGATGAAACAAAAATTATAATATCTTATATAGGAATTAAATCTTCCCATGGTAGTCTATTGTGAAACATGAAGTAAAATAGAGTAGACTAAGAATCCGGTGCAATATTCTAAAAAAACACATATAAATACTTTATCATTTCATTAAAGATAAGTTTGAATAAGGCATGATTAAGATATCACATATTACTTAAAATTAAAAGATGGACGATATCTTCATAATACTATTTTCCACATAGATATTTGAAGGAAACCAGTTAAGCCTTTGAGTTCAACTACCTCCATTAGTTTGAAGAGGTTCAAAATTTTCCCTCTCCCTATTATTTCTAATTCAATATCTAAAAACTTTGTATTTTTGGAGGTTTTTATTTTCTATTTGTTGTAGAAGATATGGTGAGATACTATTTAGGGGAAGTTAGTTCCTACTAGATGGGTGATATGGAATTTAATTAAAATAGTGTAGAAATTACCATATCCACTTATTTCCTATAATGAGATTTGACTTAGGTAGACTGAGAGGAATTTTTTTATGAATATTTTCTCAGTAAGATCATTTAGATATTTCATGAACAGATCTAGATTTGGAGGACCCTTAGAATTTAAGTATCAAATGGGGAGAAAACACTTATGGAAATCTGTAGGGGGAGTCAGATGTAGGGAGTGAAGTTTAATGAAAGTATAGAGTAGTGAGGATTGATATAAGAATTGAAAAAAAGAATCAAAATGAGGGAAATGTTGAAACTATTGGGTTGTAATTTTTGTATTTTTTTATTAATTAAGAGTTGACTATAATTCATGTAAAGGATATTAATGTTTTTGGATTTGATCAAGAGTTAATATGGATGAGGGATTTTAATAAGTATCCAAATCATAATAAGATTCAAGGGATTTTATCGCTCCATGAATAAAGTTTGTGTATGGTTCTTCACTTAGGTTCATAAGAATTTATCCTTTGTCAAAATTTGGTGTTGTTGGGTTCCACACCGTAACCTAGGTGGTCACGCTACCAAGAGAATATTGAAAAATTTAGTGTCACAATTATGAAATTTAGTAGATTTTCCATTTTGTAGAGGTCCACATCACAATAATACAACCACACTACAAAGGTGGTCAGTCTAATTTAAACAAATCTGGGGATTTGAAAGTACTTGTTACATAAAGGAAAATCCACACCAAAATAGACCAATAATATAAAAATATTGAGATAAACACACCAAAAGATCATTATGTTCCACAATGGAAGGTAAGTTATATTTAGTGGTTCTGGAAGATTTGGGATGTCTATGTCGTGGTAGGTAGACCATGTCATAATAATATAGGAGTTTGTAAAAATATAGAGATGATTACATTCAACTTATTGGGAGTTAAATAATGGAATTATTTTAAAATTATATATCTAATTGAATACAGGTGACCACACCACAGTGAAGAATACCATGTATGAATTTTTTAGTTTTCAATGGATACCACACCGCAATGGTGGATGCTACACTATGAAGAATGTTTACCCAGGTAGATTCAACTATTCAATTTCATTTATAATATTATGGAAATTAATAATTTTTAAGAGGAAATTAATGGGAAGTTAATTGATAGTTAAATAACCAATAAGGACGTTTCAGGTGGATACTGATGATACAAATTTCTAAAAGAATGATTTTATAATTTAAATAGGGATTAAATAAAAGATAATAAATAGATATCAAAATCTAGAGAGAACTGAATGTGAGGTATATTGAAAATCTAGAGAATTAAAATACTAATATTTAAGAATCTCATTGAATATCTAGATTTGATGATGAAAAAAAAAACTTGATGATGTCAACCATGCTATTTTGGTGTTTTTTTCTATTGAGAAATTATTTTAAACAATTTCAATATTGCATTTCCATCATATAACTTATCTCAAAGAAGTGAGAAATTATATTAGAAGAGGAAGTGACCTTGATAAACATTTCGACTTTATAAAATAATTATATAAACTATAGTGTGTAGTTTTAACCCTTGGTAAATCAACACATCATCAATATATACTCCTTGGAATATCCCTTATAGAAAACCAAGTAAAATATGTGTATCCTTGATTTAATTTCTGCATTCATATTTTTTTATGTGCACTTGGATATTAACAAGTTAAAAATATTCTTGCTAACCTAAAAACAAGATTCAATGAGAGATTAGAATAATTAAATACCCTAATTCACCACTTAACCCTATTAGGGTGTATTGGGATTGTGATTGAAATAATACTTCCCCCTTGAGCTTACACACTAGGCCCTTGTTCTATTCTAGTATGAACTATTCTAGTTACTACATGTATATTTCATCCTTTAGATCTCTATGAAGGAATGATATCATGAAATCAAGTTATTTGAAATTTCTTCCCCTTAAAACCAAATTGTGAATATTCTAAATAGTTGTGTTTTTAACAATAGTAAAAAAATACCACTGTAATCAATTGCTTCAAGTTATTAGAACCCCTTAAAAACTGGTTATGTCATGTACTAGAATCTTACATCTACTTCCTCCTTCAGACAATAAACCCATTTGTTCAGAAGTTTCCAATTTCTTTTTATAAGTCTCATTAGCTCACATGTATTAGAAACTCACATGAATTCAAATTTATCCTTCATTTCCAACTCCCAAAAAAACGATTCACATAAACTTCTCACCTTAATAAGGATTTTAGGTTCCCCACCTTCCATCTGAAGTAGAAAGTGCATTTTGGAATCAAACATATGCACTATCCATCTAACCCTAGTTTACCACCTCAATTCCATATGTTCAAATACTTTTAGATATCATGATTCCTAAACTCTTCTCCAAGTTTCCAGTATCCATGATTATTTTGGTACATTAATCCCTTGTACTATTGGAAATTTATTAGTGATTTCCATTATGAAAATTGGCCATACCTCTCAAACTACTTATTTTAAAAGATTTACTAATATCATCCTTGTATTTATCCATCAGTTCATAAATCCAAAGAGAATATTCCATCAAGTTCTTATCCTTCTATAAGATCTAATCATTAAAGAGAACATTCTAGAATCTTATAACCTTTCACTGACCATTATAATTGTGTTTTAAACCAAATATGGTATCACTATAGCTAGTAAATAAACATGTCTGAGACATAACTTACAACTTATCCCAACCCATAGCATTGATATGGGAATATGTTATAAAATAGAAAACTTTTAGATAAGTAAATAAAACCTTTATTTTAGACCATAGTTTTTATAAAAGTTTAAATGTCATCATTTTATAGTGACTTTTATTCAAAATATAATCACACAATTAACCGATTTTCCCCAAAAATATTTTAGGAATCCCGGCCTTAACCACATGCATATGGATCACTCACTCAATGTCTAATTGATCCATTCCATAATACTATTATAATTTGGTATTATGGGAACATTATTATATATATGTCTTCTTCTCATCCAATAGAACATTTAGAACCATCTTCCTCCATACTCACCTCTATTATCTGACTAAAGGTATTTTAGCTTCATTCTGTTCTTGAATTCCACCATGGATCTCCATATAAAGAAATTTAAAAAAAACAATGAACTTTTGTTTGAATAAAATAACACAGACATTCTATATAAAATCTTCAGTGAAGGAAATGTAGTACAATGTTCCCAATGATATTGAACCACTGTTGGTATCCATGTATCCATATAAATCAACTTGAGACTTTTATTTTTTACTGTATTTCTATCTGTATTTAATGAAACATTTCACTTTTAACCATGGATGCAATCATCATATGTTATATAATCCACATAATCAAGATTCAAAAATACTTTTGAATACAAGGTCCATAAACCTTTCTCACTAATGTGAATAAGATGATCATATCACAACTTTAATACCCTAGAAGATATTTCTTCAACATGAATGATAACTTTTGAAACCCTAGTGAGGTACAATGTTATGTATTTCATATATCAGGACACAATCACGAAAACTTGTGTTATTTTCTACACACTACACACAAAGATAGTATGAAATCCCATATCATCAAGCTGATAAATGAAAATGAAGTTCTTCCATTAACATGTGATATTTTTGACACCTTTCAAGTGTAGCAGACATTCATTATTTAATTGAATACACATATATTATTTTACAACTACCTAAAGCAACTATTCATCTATAAGGTGAACCTTTCCAAGGATTCTTGGCTCATAATTATTCATGAATCCTCTTTGGGAAGTTTAATTAAATGAATCTATGGAATAAAGAATCCATGAATCTATTAAACTCATGACACTTAGATCCAAAGTTATGATTTCCCCTTCATATGTGAAGTTTTTATATGAAATAAAAAATTATTTATGGATCTAAAATAGAACTCTTTAATCCTTCTATAAATATACCATATTTTTATAGTGATAACATGTAGAGTCAAAAAGGACAAAAAAGTTCATACAACTCTTATTTATTATGTTTTTCACTCTTATTATGACTTATTCGGGTAGATAATCCCCTAATTTCCATACTAAATATACTTTTGGTAGCACCTGAAACATTATTCATTTGGATCTCTTCATTCAAGATCAGATCATGGATCTTCCTCTAAGACAATTTCATTCTTTACACTAGAATTACTTATAATGATAACCATTGTATCCCATGATTCTAGAAGTTATGAAATAATAATTAAGGACCACATGCCTTCAGAAAACTCAACACAAATAGACTATAGCCGACTCTGGATCTTGTTGTACTCATTTAAATGATCATATTCTAACCTTAATTCTAGAATTCTCATGCCAAAAAATCACTAAAACTTGAAAAAAAATATCCATTTTAGAAGGCTTCTTAGACATGTCTAAAATATTTTCAATTAATCATATAGTTTTATTCATGTCATGGAAGTTGAAGGCCACGTTTTGAGACAACATAATCCATAAAACACCCAATACATTTCTTTCAAGTCTCTCCCACTCTATGATGTCCATCGATTCCAACTTCTTCATGATCAATAGAATATCAGTATCCATATAAAATAGGTATTCCAATGCCTATATTTTCTAAAAAAATAAAGTACAGTCTATACAAATTATCTATTCTCACCTTTCCTTCATATAAAACCATCTTAAAAAATAGATTTCTCCTAATGAATTAGAAAAGGATAAAGTAAAAGTAACTCATGATTTCTATAAGTCACTATCTGATCTTCCCACTCAAAAATCTAAAAAAATGTTTGATAATACTTTTTATTCTAGATGCATTTTTTTAGAATGAACCAACCCCTAGAACCTTAACTTTAGAATATGGTTATTAGGTGTAGAAGAAATAAACTCCATATATATGTTTATTTGGAATTGAGAACCCATGAACCTCAACCACTTACCACCTAAAACACTTAAACACTCACAATATAAATATAAATGTAAAAAGAAACCAATATAAGTAAATCAAAAAATGAAGGAACACAAGTATTTAATATGGTTTGGAACAAGTCACAATCCATAAGAAGCAAAAACTTCAATTCAAAAGGATATAAGTGATTAAAATAGAAAATATCACAAGAACATTCTAAAATAATATTATGTTAGATAAAAACTATTATTACATTATCCCAAGTAAAAATGTAACCACCGATTACTTATAGGCTAACATAGAATAAAAATTATATAAATCCTAGTTACATGGCCATCTAAACTTTATAGATAACTAAACACAAAATCCCAATTTCTGGATAAATGCCACCACATCAACCAAACTACCTGGTGAACAGTGAAATCTTCCAGACTTATCCCCCACATTTCCCGTAACAATGATAGATTCTAGAACACATCATCTAACTTATGTATATGTACTAGCATCCATAATATTCCTCCTTGATAGATTAATCTTACATAGCCTCTTGGACACATCATACTATTTTTACATAGTATCAATGTTATTCTCATGTGAGTTACTCTTATGCCAAGACATCAACACCACCATTTGTATTCAACTATCCTCTACCTCTAGTTACAGTCCTCTAGTTCAAATACCATTTTTCATCTAGTACCAGTACAAATTTCTAGAATTTAAACCATTCTAGATGCTTTAACACTTAGTTTGAAAATGGATTCTAACACCAATCTTAATAAACTTTTCATCAACTATTAGGAAAGATGTGTTATTTATATGAGGCAATTATTTTAAGAAGAATTCATATACTTTAACTCATTAAAATAACCTCTCCAAACATCATTAATGGAATCTACCATGTTATTTGGAAAAAAAATTTCTAGAGTAACAAGTTTTTTATCTCTAATAATAGCATCATATTTATCCTTAATATCTTTTGTCTTTTTTTGATGGAATAAATGGGGTGAGAATGATATAAATATAACCTAAAGATTAATTATAATATTAATCCATATCCCCTCATTCCTAATTATCCTTATTCAATACTGAAGTGTCACTCAAGTTATTAACAACCCCAAATTTAGATTTATCATAAAGATAAAGGTATTGGGGTGAAATTGAAATAGTCCAGGTGATAACCAATAGTTTTTTTCCATCAGTTTCAATAGATTATATGAAAATAAAATAATAAGGAAACCTAAAAATATTCATAGAGAGCATCTTTTAGATTCAATTTATAATTAATTTTAAAAAATAATTACCATAGACTTGATAATTCTTTTTCTTGTTGTTGATCAACATGGTTTCCTATCTTATCATACTATCATTATGATAGAGAATCCAAACTAGGATCCCTATTGTTGTATCCAAACTTTCTCATAGAATATATAAATTATACTCTTGGTATTCTAGGTTCTAGCACAGTGGAACCAAGTACCTTGCATCATTCACTATTGATCACAATAAATATTATATCCTGTTATCTTTTTTTCTTAAGAGGGAGGGGATGATTATCTATCTATTCTCTTGAGATATTTATTGAGATTTTTTCTCTAGATATTGATATAATTCATTGTACAAAACAACTCTGACTCACTATGAAATTATTTATTTGGAAATATATACTAAGGGTTAACTAAATTAATAATTTCACAAAATACCCTTTATCTAATTGTTTATTCTAAGTAACTATAACACCCCAGGTAAATAAAGAATATGACATTTTCATATTTATCCATATTTGTGAATAAAATATTAATATTAATTTAAAGGGGACGCTATGTACGATGGCGTACCCAATACGCAACAATGAGTTTCTTAGGAATCTTGCATTGCACTCTAATAATAAAATAATATTATTTTTAATGGTAGTTAACGCCTAGCCGTTGTAATGGCGGGAATGAACAGAACTAACTAAAAAATGATTATATATGTTTGTCAAATATTTTTACTCTTTACAATAAATGTTAGAGGATTAAAAATGCAAATGAATCTAGTTTTTAAGTGTAAACATTCTAATATTCTTTAAAAGGTCGATTAACCGCCTTTTGATGGCGAACCCCTTTTAAATCCACTTTTTGACAATTTTATAAGCTCTATTTTTTCAAAATAAACATATTATTTATGATTGGGACATTGAAATTTACCTTGTGTTAATTTTTGGTATTTTTCTGACAATGTTCATTTTTCAATGAATAGTGAAAAATACTGCATTTTACATCAAAACTGCTTTTTCATATAATTTAATTATATGGTTATATTATCTTTTTAATTTGTTTTAAAGTTTAATTAGAATATATTTTTACCATGTAATTAAATTATGGTCATTGGGATTAATTTCACTTTGGAATTAGGCATAAACAAGTGCCAAACTTTTCATAAATATTGTTTCTAAAAAACCCGCTATTTGTTTTGACAACGGGAAGTTTTTTTTAAATTAATTATTTCAATTTATGTGTTTGGAATTAGGTAAAATGAATTAAATATTTGGAATCCTAAGGTCCAAATTATGTAATTAAGACTCTTTTGTTTTTGGACATTATGAATAGTATTGACGGTGATTATCTTTAATTATCTTGATTAATGAGTAATCGAGTAGTTAAAGATAATAAGATAATATCATAATAATAAAAAATGACCACAAAATGTGTCCTAAGGCTACTGATTGTCTCATGGCCGACCATGAGATGCCTTGTTCCAAACTTGGGGGCCCCATGGAATCACTTTTGTGAGAAAGTGACTTTTTATCTTTTTATTTTTAAAGAATGTTAAATGTAACAAAGAATGTATCACCTAAGTAAAATATTTTTAATTTTATCTACATAAATTATCTTTTGGACTATAAATATTAATTGGAAAGATAAAAATATTTCCCACATCATAGTATTTTTTTTATAATTTTTAGATATAAAATAAATTAAATTATTTATGACATCATGATGATGCAGCGATGACCTCATTATTTAACGATTTAAATAAAATGGAAAGATAATGTAAAATCTAAGACATAAACATGTCCAAAACCTATTGGATGGGTGTATTTTGAACCCTTATCACCTTATACTCGAAAAAAATCAATGTGGGACCATTAAAATCCGAAACTCATTTGAAAATAAAGTTACATTTTATACCTTTCCAAGAGTTCCCCTCCTCTCCTCTTATAAAAGGCCCCCACCTCTACCCCATTACCCACACTTCCAAAGCCTTTGGCTCGGCAAAACCCTGCCCATTTTGTCTCTCCACATCCCTCTATAACTTCTTGAAGCCTCACTTTGGGCAGAAGTCTTCCCAAGGAAGCCTTTGAGCTCAAACCAAAGGGAGTTACCCGATTTTAAGGTAATGTCTTCACTTGAGTCCTTTTGTTTTATTTTGCTTCTCCAACCACCTAAACTCTTTTTATTCATTTATTTTGTAACAAATCCAGTATCTTCATTATACTAAGACATTTTTATAAGAAGTATTCGAGCTACACTTACACACACCTTCGTCTAATGGTTAAAGAACATACTGTTTCTGTGGTTGGCGATTTTCTGCCTCACGAAACGATGATTGTTCAATATTCTTTTAACACCTTTAAAGGTGGAAATTATGATGTCACTGTATTTTATATATGATATATATGGTATTTATGTTTACTATATGCTTCTGTATTTTATATTTAAACCATACCTTTATTCTTTTGATGTTGTGTAAATGCGATAATTTCATGTGAGGAAGTGTGGACTACCGCCCCCTCAAGTGATGTGACTCGTACATGCAATACATGGAATGTATAAATAATTAAATTAATAAACATATGTGACCTATATAACATATATATTATAATGGAATTATAATATATATTTATATATCATTTATTTTTAATTCCATTAATATGACAAAAAAAATGAAAGTAGCGTTCATGCGTACGTACGGCCTACCGTCTCCATGAACGGTGCTTTTTGTTTTTTATCTCCAAATGATATGGAATAGTATAAAATGAATATGTACTGGATATATATGATATTTTAATCATTAATACTATTCGGGAAATTATTTACTTATAACTACATGGACAATCATTTTTCAAACAAGTTCATTTTTGACTCATGTACCAAACATCGGCAAAAACGTTTGATATGAACTAACATTATTAAACAATTATTATAACATTATAATATGTGATATGAACTAAAGAATAATCTCTAAAGGAGGTCCTTAGGAAATTATAAATTAACCAAAGTTTATTATTCAGGAATATAAAGAAACGAACAAGACAAGTCAGACTTGAGGTAAGGGATCCTACTCCTCTCTTTCTTCTTAAGTACACTCTTTTATGTCATTCCTTTTAAAGATCATCTTTCTTGTTATTGGGATGTTATTTTATATTAATCTTACTGTAAAATTTGTGTTAATATGATGAGATACCCTATTCTCTCTCATCAATCCATTTTGGAAGTTTTAAGTGGCGCCGTTAGGCTGCCGAGTTTTCGTAAGGGATTTTTCATATCACTTTTATTCCCGTGATATTTATGCTAAATTTGCCACAATTTCCTTTGAGTGGTGTATTTACTGCCCATTATTTTACTCATTGTGTAATATAATTTCATTTATGAGTATTTAAATCAATGTTTTATTTTCCTTCTTTCACGAGGTGCATGTCTCGAAAGATACCCATGTCGGTAAGGGAACCTTTCACCCTCCTCTTTTTAAAAGACTTCTTTTGTTATGTCTTTTAATTCACATAATATTATGTTGGGATATGTTATTATTTATACTTATTGATGTAAATTTTATGTCCAAGTGATGAGATACCCTTTTTATCTCTCATCAACTCTTTTTCTGAATTTTGAAGTGACGCCGTTAGGCTGTCGAATTTTACCAAGGGAACTTTTTAACCCAATTTCGATTTCTTTGGGTTCAACATGTAGTTATTGAATATGTCATCTTTTGAATATGTGTGAATTAACTTTTATTGTTTTTCACTTAATATCCACTTATATTGGGTGTATTTATATTTGTCACACATAATTTTGAGATTTATTTATCCTTAATTTAAGGATACCTTCTTTATAAGGGATTTCATCACATTTGACATTTCTATTGAGACTTCATTGTTGTTATGCACCAATTCACTCTTATATGGTGTATATACTGTCCTTTGTAATATTCTATCATGAATCCATTTATTCTAATGATATTATAAAGTTCTGACTAAATGTTATTCCTCAATTATTGTATTCAAGTGTCTCTAATTTTGGTAAAACCCCTTTAACCAAAAGATCGCTTTAAATGTTTTAATTATTTGTTCTTATTAATATCCATGTTTTCAAAATGGTTTTAAGGATTTATTTATATGGATATTAATGGTTTAAAATTTTAAAATCTTCAAGGTGGTATGGGACACTTTGATTCAAAAATCTCTTTATTAAATGTTTTAAATAGTTTTGGAAATGGTTTCTTTTTTAATGGATTCATTATTTCGATATACTAAAATTTTATATTGTGATTGAAATGTGGAAATGTTATGTTTTCTTTATGCATGTTTTATGTGATACATTTATGTTATGGTTCTTGGGAATTGTTATGAAAACGGGTGGTTCCGTGATAAACTAAGGGCGGGTGAGCCCGATATAGCTCTCCAATGCATTGGGTAACGCGAAGGAGTGAAACGTTAAGGTTTCTCCGAAGAGATTTAGGGAATATACTATGGTGGGTATTCCAAACATAACCAAGAGGGTTACTCCCTATGTAAGAATGTTATTAATGCCTCAAGTTACCTTTTTGTCTTATGATTTCTATGATTTTTTCATGATTTGATATGCCTATGTTTTAGGGGTAAAGTATGATTTCATTCTTATGTATATATGAACTCATGTTTCCTTTCCATATTTTTATAACCCTTACTGAGCGTTTTATGCTCATCCCAAGTTTTTGAAATGTTTTTCACAGGTCAAGGGAAGGGTATATGATATGATGATAGTGTCAAGGAAGTGTCAAGAAAGGATCCATTTTTTATTTTAAATATGTTTCTGTTGATGGGAAAAATGAATACTATCTTTTATGTAATCACTTTGTTTAAATGTGTAATGTAATGCAAGTTTTATGATCTAATTATCTAAAACTCTAAACCTGAAAAGATCCTCAATGTGTAATCTTGTAATAACTCAAGATTAAGTAAGGTTTAAGGCTGGGGCCTTATAGTTGGTATCAGAGGTTGGTTTAGACAACTTTAGGGATTAGGAGTTTTTGTTAGACACATGATTAGTCCCTATATCTATTATTTCAGTTAAATCCTTGTTTTATAACTTTTTTTCAGGTCAAGTAAAGTCGGTTACGAATGGAAGGAGAAGGATCTCAAACGACATTCCTATCTCTTCCTGATGACATGATTGCAATAATTATTGCAAAGTCATGTTCGGATGATTGTGAAACTTTTTCTAGCATACAACTCACTTTCAAGCAGTTGTTTGAGATATCAAACACCTCCACTATACCTCGTTATCATCGTGGATCATGGGTTGTTTTTAGACAAATACTATTTTCACAATATTCTCATATTTTCAAGAAAGTTAAATATTATCAAGGTATTTTCAAATATTTTACCTTATCAAAAGAATTTGAAGTATATTATGATTTTAAAAATGGTGCTGAGGAAGGATACCCTTGCGAAACCTATTTATATTTGCTTTTAAAATATGGTCTCTCAGCACATACTTATGGTATTTTAAAAAGACCAATAATAGAAAGTTTCAACTCCAATTTTGTCCGACTATTTTATAGAAATCATGTTTTATCTGATGTTTTGGAATTATATGTCATACATGATTATTTTCCAAAACTGTTTTTCTGTGAACACCCATATGACCCATGTTGTACAAGGTGTATTTGGATGGAGGAAGCAAATGATTTTGAAGGATCTCTAAATCATTGTTGTAATGAATGAGACTTCTACCTACGTGAAAAAGATGATGATGAAACCGAGTGGACGTCATGATCAAGGTATGATGTTATTCATTTTGGGAATCATTTTATTTTATCTTATGGTGGTGAAATAAGACTTCAAGAATTAAGATGTTGAGATCATAACGAATTTGGATGAAAATAAGAGTTATAAGGAAACTATTGAGGTTAAAACATGTTAGGGTTATTTTTGGAGTTTTATAAAAAGGACAACACGCAGACTGTCTGACAACCCGTCACGTCGGACAAAGCTGTGGGAATTGAACCCACAACCAAAGTGCGACTGGTATTTATTGCCTACCACTGGACTACGTGAAGTCCCTGATTAGTTTAACTGATTCTTTTTAGTTAGATGATTTTATGAATTAAGAGTAAGTTTATTTTGGGTTATCTATAGAAATTTATTGACCTATCATGGAGGATATGTGATTAGGTTAATTACTTTTGAATACGAGACATTAAGAGCAACTGATGTTGTTTGGAGATAAATGTTACGATTTAACTTGGAAGACTATGTGACTAAATTCTTTCAAATATTTGGGTTTCAATCTTACTTTGGTTTACTTTGAATAATTTTATAGACAAATTGTTTATCGAATGGTCCTCGTTGAACTTTGGGTTTTGTTGGACAAATTTTGGAGATTAAGAATAGATTTTCTTTTTATAAAGGGTTTTCCTTTTCTGGATTATCTGATCTTGTACTAAAAATTTTGGTTTTGGTTTTGGTTAAAGTTTAAAGACATGGGAAGTATATAGTTCTCTTTTGTGGATTAGGTGATTCTATAGAAGTTGATTATAGTACTCTTAATATGAACAAGTCTTCCTAAATACTTGTCTTTTGGAGAAAATATGAGTTTGTGTAAGGAATCTAATAAAAGTTGAAAGTCAACATGATAAGTGATTATGTTTACTTATGAATAAATTCCTCAATAAAGAGTAACTTAAAACAAAAATGTTGTCTATTAACTTTTCCTACCGGGGAATCGAATACCGTTTAACCCGTCACAAGTTTGTGATTTTCTTGTGGTTAACTTTCTCCTAAACATGTTTTCTATCACTCTCCATCAGAACATGACCCTTTGTTTTCTCCTCCATATCTATATTTTCCTACTTGGAATCCTAGTATGGGTTAACTCGGGTGACCTTTGTACTTATCTTTATTTATTTTAAAGTGATTGTTTTACTGACTCTTGTTCCGATGTGGGATTTTCAATGAAGTTTCCAAGCCTAATTTTAAAAATTGTGAGGATGAAATTTCCAAAAGGGGGGAAGGATGTAACACCCCAGGTAAATAAAGAATATTAAATTTTCATATTTATCCATATTTGTGAATAAAATATTAATATTACTTTAAAGGGGATGCTATGCACGATGGCGTACCCAATACGCAACAATGAGTTTCTTGGGAATCTTGCATTGCACTCTAATAATAAAATAATATTATTTTAAATGGTAGTTAACGCCTAGCCGTTGTAATGGCGGGAAAGAACAGAACTAACTAAAAAATGATTATATATGTTTATCAAATATTTTTACTCTTTACAATAAATGTTAGAGGATTAAAAATGCAAATGAATCCAGTTTTTAAGTGTAAACATTCTAATATTCTTTAAAAGGTCGATTAACCGCCTTTTGATGGAGAACCCCTTTTAAATACACTTTTTGAAAATTTTATAAGATATATTTTTCAAAATAAACATATTATTTATTATTGGGACATTGAAATTTACCGTGGGTTAATTTTTGGTATTTTTCTGAAAATGTTCATTTTTCAATGAATAGTGAAAAATACTGCATTTTACATCAAAATTGCTTTTTCATATAATTTAATTATATGGTCATATTATCTTTTTAATTTGTTTTAAAGTGTAATTAGAATATATTTTTACCATTTAATTCAATGATGGTCATTTGGATTAATTTCACTTTAGAATTAGGCATAAACAAGTGGAAAACTTTTCATAAATATTGTTTCTAAAAAACCCGTTATTTGTTTTGACAACGGGAAGTTTTTTTAAAATTAATTATTGAAATTTATGTGTTTGGAATTTGGTAAAATGAATTACATATTTGGAATCAGAAGGTCAAAATTATGTAATTAAGACTCTTGTATTTGGACATTATGAATAGTAACGACGGTGATTATCAATAATTATCTTGATTAATGAGTAATCGAGTAGTTAAAGATAATAAGATAATATCATAATAATAAAAAATGACCACAAAATGTGTCCTAAGTCTACTGGTTGTATCATGGCCGACCATGGGATGCCTTGTGCCAAACTTGGGGGCCCCATGGAATCACTTTTGTGAGAAAGTGACTTTTTTATCTTTTTATTTTTAAAGAATGTTAAATATAACAAAGAATGTATCACCTAAGTAAAATATTTTTAATTTTGTATAAATAAATTATATTTTGGACTATAAATATTAATTGGAAAGATAAAAATATTTCCTACATCATAGTATTTTTTTTATAATTTTTAGACATTGAATAAATTAAATTATTTATGACATCATGATGATGCAGCGATGACCTCATTATTTAACGATTTAAATAAAATGGAAAGATAATGTAAAATCTAAGACCTAAACATGTAAAAAACCTATTTTATGGGTGGATTTAGAACCCTTATCACCTTATCCTCGAAACACATCAATGTGGGACCATTAAAATCCGAAACTCATTTGAAAATAAAGTTACATTTTATACCTTTCCAAGAGTGCCCCTCCTCTCCTCTTATAAAAGGTCCCCACCTCTACCCCATTACCCACACTTCCAAAGACTTTGGCTCGGCCAAATCCTGCCCATTTTGTCTCTCAAAATCCCTCTCTAACTCCTTGAAGCCTCACTTTGGGCAGAAGTCTTCCCAAGGAAGCCTTTGAGCTCAAACCAAAGGGAGTTACCCAATTTTAAGGTAATGTCTTCACTTGAGTCCTTTTGTTTTATTTTGCTTCTCCAACCACCTAAACTCTTTTTATTCATTTATTTTGTAAAAACTCCAGTATCTTAAATATACTAGGATTTTTTTATAAGAAGTATTCGAGCTACACTTACACACACCTTCATCTAATGGTTAAAGAACATACTGTTTCTGTGGTTGGCGATTTTTTGCCTCACGAAACGATGATTGTTCAATATTCTTTTAACACCTTTACAGGTGGCCATTATGATTTCAATGTATTTTATATATGATATATATGATATTTATGTTTACTATATGCTTTTGTATTTTATATTTAAACCATACCTTTATTCTTTTCATGTTGTGTAAATGCGATAATTTCATATGAGGAAGTGTGGACTACCGCCCCCTCAAGTGATGTGACTCGTACATGCAATACATGGAATGTATAAAGAATGAAATTAATAAAAATATGTTACCTATATAACATATATATTATACTGTAATTATAATATATATATCATTTATTTTTAATTCCATTAATATGACAAAAAAAATGAAAGTAGCGTTCATACGTACGTACGGCCTACCGTCTCCATGAACGGTGATTTTCGTTTTTTATCTCCAAATGATATGGAATAGTATAAAATGAATATTTACTGGATATATATGATATTTTAATCATTAATACTATTCTGGAAATTATTTACTTATAACTACATGGACAATCATTTTTCAAACAAGTTCATTTTTGACTCATGTACCAAACATCGACAAAAACGTCTGATATGAACTAACATTATTAAACAATTATTATAACATTATAATATGTGATATGAACTGAATAACAATCTCTAAAGGAGGTACTTAGGCAATTATAAATTGACCAAAGTTTATTATTCAGGAATATAAAGAAACGAACAAGACAAGTCGGACTTGAGGTAAGGGATCCTACTCCTCTCTTTCTTCTTAAGTACACTATTTTATGTCATTCCTTTTAAAGATCATCTTTATTATTATTGGGATGTTCTTTTATATTACTATTACTGTAAAATTTGTGTTAATATTATGAGAGACCATATTCTCTCTCATAAATCCATTTTGGAAGTTTTAAGTGGTGCCGTTAGGCTTCCAAGTTTTCGTAAGGGATTTTTCATATCACTTTTATTCCCGTGAGATTTATGCTACATTTGCCACAATTTCCTTTTAGTGGTGTATGTACTGCCCATTATTTTACTCATTGTGTAATATAATTTCATTTTTGAGTATTTAAATCAATGTTGTATTGTCCTTATTTCACGAGGTGCATGTCTCGAAAGATACCCATGTCGGTAAGGGAACCTTTCACCCTCCTCTTTTTAAAAGACTTCTTTTGTTATGTCTTTTAATTCACATAATATTATGTTGGGATATGTTCTTATATATCCTTATTGATGTAAATTTTATGTCCAAGTGATGAGATACCCTTTTTATCTCTCATCAACTCTTTTTCTGAATTTTGAAGTGACGCCGTTAGGCTGTCGAATTTTACCAAGGGAACTTTTTAACCCAATTTCGATTTCTTTGGGTTCAACATGTAGTTATTGAATATGTCATCTTTTGAATATGTGTTAATGACCTTTTATTGTTTTACACTTAATATCCACTTATATTGGGTGTATTTATATTTGTCACACATAATTTTGAGATTGATTTATCCTTAATTTAAGGATACATTCTTTATAAGGGATTTCATCATATTTGACATTTCTATTGAGACTTCATTATTGTTATGCACCAATTCACTCTTATATGTTGTATATACTGTCCTTTGGAATATTGTATCATGAATCCATTTATTCTCATGATATTATAAAGTTCTGACTAAATGTTATTCCTCAATTATTGTATTCAAGTGTCTCTAATTTTGGTAAAACCCCTTTAACCAAAATATCGCTTTAAATGTTTTAATTATTTGTTCTTATTAATATCCATGTTTTCAAAATGGTTTTAAGGATTTATTTATATGGATATTAATGGTTTAAAATTTTAAAATATTCAAGGTGGTATGGGACACTTTGATTCAAAAATCTCTTTATTAAATGTTTTAAATAGTTTTGGAAATGGTTTCTTTTTGAATGGATTCATTATTTCAATATACTAAAATGTTATATTGTTATTGAAATGTGGAAATGTTATGTTTCCTTTATGCATGTTTTATGTGATACGTTTATGTTATGGTTCTTGGGAATTGTTATGAAAACTGGTGGTTCCGTGATAAACTAAGGGCGGGTGAGCCCGATATAGCTCTCCAATGCATTGGGTAACGCGAAGGAGTGAAACATTAAAGTTTCTCCGAAGAGATTTGGGGAATATACTATGGTGGGTATTACAAACGTAACCAAGAGGGTTACTCCCTACGTAAGAATGTTATGAATGCCTCAAGTTACCTTTATGTCTTATGATTTCTATGATTTATTCATGATTTGATATGCCTATGTTTTAGGGGTAAAGTATGATTTCATTCTTCTGTATATATGAACTCATGTTTCCTTTCCATATTTTTATAACCCTTACTGAGCTTTTTATGCTCATCCAAAGTTTTTGAAATGTTTTTCACAGGTCAAGGGAAGGGTATATGATATGATGATAGTGTCAAGTAAGTGTCAAGAAAGGATCCATGTTTTATTTTAAATATGTTTCCGTTGATGGGAAAAATAAATACTATCTTTTATGTAACCACTTTGTTTAAATGTGGAATGTAATGAAAGTTTTATGATCTAATTCTCTAAAACTCTAAACCTGAAAAGATCCTCAATGTGTAATCTTGTAATAACTCAAGATTAAGTAAGGTTTAAGGCTGGGGCCTTATAGTAACCCCATGTAAAATAATAATAATAATGATAATAATTATTTGAAATAGTCTAGGGGAAATATCCTTTTATTAAATAGAGTAAAAAAACCTTTTAAATTGGGTTGAGGGGGGCCCAATACATGACCCTAAGTCCTAGTGTATTGAAATAAAAAATATATAGCCCTAAATCCCACCATTTTTCTGACTTTGAGGCCCTATGATGTACCAATATCACTACCCATGTCACCACCTTCCCACATCACTGCTTTCATAATGATCTACTTGTGTTAGTGCCTACATCACTAATTACATCATAAATCCCCCCAAAGGGATGACATGATTCAAACTATGGTCACTTGTATGTAGAGGCCAACAGTGAGTATAACTCAACCACAACTTAGGATATATATTCCATGATATTCTATAAACTCATGAATATTTAAATATCATTTATTAAATTTATAAATTAATATTTCTTTAAATGATATATATATATGTCATTTTTATTTGGCCCTTAACTCAGCATGTTAATTCTCCTCAGAATTCATCAAACCTTAAATAATAAAATATTTATTCATATAAAGATGATTCATTTAATAAAAAAATAAATATTATATTCACTACACTTAGAGATAAATATTTATTTAAATATTAATGTATACTAAATAAATATTTATATTAATTTATTTTTTAAACTAGTGAATAATAAAAAAAAGATAAATATATATTATATTCATTAAAATAATTAATAATTATTTATTTTAATATTCAAATCACATATTCTAAACACGAATATCAAGTGATTGAATTTATATGATCAAATTAAATTGAATAATTAATTTTCCAAAAGAAGAGAATAATATTTATTCATCATATTAAGTTCAAATAAAATTTAACTGTGATTTTAGATATACTTAGCATGTGACCCTCTATGACTCTTTCTCAGTGGAATTAGGTGAACATATATAAAGTCTGAGATTTGCATCTAGAAACATGTTAAGGAACCTATTGAGAAATAAGTTAATGTTGTAATGATATTTAATTCTTATGAATGTTTAATATATAATATAATCCCTTTGTCTTGATATTTCATGAAGAAGGTTTCATACTTTGGTCATCAACTTATATACTTGATTTAACTTTCTTTGATTACCTGAAATAAACTCATTGATGAACTACCATGGCCATGGATTTAATCAGATAGTTCTATTCCATTCAAAGAGTCAGATATATCTTATTCTATTAACTAGGAAGGGACAAATACTTTATTAACTTATTCAATTAATGTCATATCACATATGATTCACCCAACTTTTGATGCCTCACCATGAACATATGTCATCACGGTTTTCATCCATAAATCAAAGTACATGATTCATGATATGCATTAATAATAATATCAAGTCCAAGTAACAATACATAAATCTCTAGATAAGAATATTTAATGACACATATAACATAAGGAATTTTTAATGTAGGGTTTTCCCTCATAACCTCATTTCTTTAAGATTACGATGTTTGAACCTCATAAGATGAAGTATCAATATATTATGAGCCTAGAACACCTGATAGTAAAAACATCATTTTTATCCCTTATAAATGATGTTATATAGACCATAAGACATATTTTTAAGAATATTGTTAGAGAATTTCAAAGTTATAATCATAGAAGATAAGTGTTATAACCTTTAAATGTAATAAATACTCTAAGGGAATTATCAAATTATTGTTACACAGAAGAATAATCATCATGTGATATGATATTTATTAATATTCTAGTAATTAAAAGTATAAAGTTAGTTAGTTTTAGAGAACCAACTTCAATTTCCCTCCACTTTCACTAGATTCAACTACTAAAAACTTTTAGTTTTCTATCTCTCACGTGATATTATTTCTTCTACTGAGATTAAGTTTTATTAAATGGGTCCTCCATGTTTTCTTCTATGGATGCTCAATATACTATGACATCACCCCTTTCCAAAAAATCCATAAAAAGGTGAATTTTTTTAAGTATATGATTCATCCATTAATATGACCTTGGTTCCTTGTATCAAAGCACTAATGTAATATTATAAAAAACATAGTGATAACATCTTAACTGCTATGTACAACATCAAGAACCATGATGAATTTTCAAATCCAAACTACTTTATTAGCTGCATTAAAATCCACTATATACTTGGTCTATTTTTTATAGAATCAGTGGACGTTGGCTTCTCATGTCTCTTTCAGATTAAAATTCCCCCACATATATCCTAACTATGATTTTAGATCATCCTAATCCAGTTGTAACATAGAATTCATGTATCCCTTTTTAACTAGTTCCTTGTCTCCTCTATAAACCATAAATATATCCTTTGTACACCACAAATACTTTTAGATATCCTATAAAACCACCTAACATGGATCTCCTAGGCTTGATTTATATTTTCCTACCAGGCTCATAAAATAGGTAACATCAAGCTTGGTATATAGAATTACATATACGATAGATTCTATCATTGAAGTGTAATGGATTCTACACATTCTCTCCCTCTCCCCCCCTCTCCACTTCTATCCAAGGACACATTTTCTTAGAGAGGTGTAAACCATATAACATTGGAAACAATACCCTCTTGGATTGTTAGATATTAAATCTCCTCAATGCTTTATCAATGTATATTCCTTGACTTAGTCTAAGTATCCACTTAGATATATCACAATGGATAATAATCCATATAATATTGCATGATTAACCTAAGTATTTTATAGAGAAGTATTTTTAACCAAAAATTAACTCACTTTAAGATTGTTATCTCATTTTAAATCAGTAATATATAATTATCATATAATACTAGGAAAATTACTGAACTCTTATTAAACCACTTATAGATAGAGGTCTCACATTCATTATTCAAAAAACAAAATTCATTTGTGGAATAATAAAAAAATGTTTCATGATATTGATTCTTACTTAAATCTATAAATAGATCTATATAAATTGAATATCTTATTGGCATCAATTGGTGTCAAAAACCCTTTTTGTTGTATCATATAAACATCTTCCACAAGGTTCTAATTTATAAAATTGGATTGAATAACCCTTTTACAAATCTAATAATTAGATTAGGATACCATTTCAAGAATAATTCTATGTATTAATGTTTCTCAAACCCTCTAGTAACCAATTGTGATTTATAGGTATAGAATTTACCATTCATGTTCAACATATTCTTGAATAACCATTTTCACCCAAAAGGTTTTATATTAACTAGAGGATCTACAAAAAACCATATTTGGTTTTGTTTATGGAATCCATTTTAGAATTCATGGATTCTTTCCACTTTTCAACTTCTAATTTTGTTATTAATTACTTGTAGGAGAGATATTCATTATCTTCAAATAATAATATTTCACCTTCCATGGTGACTAGAAAATAATAAAACTTTGTTTCTATAACCAATCTAGTGATTACATGAAGTAATATTTTCTATAAAATAAATTCTTCCATTGGGCATTGAGGAATTTTTTCTCATACCAACTCTTGTGTATCCTAAGTTTCAACTTCATCAAAGTATACCTTTCTCCAATTATCTATTTTGGTTATATGTTCCATTTCAATTAAGGTTAGATATTTATTAACAATTACCTTTTTAACTAAGGGATTTTTTAGATAATATCCTTTAGTCTCTTTATGAAATTATATAAAGATAAAATTTATGCCTTATAATTCCATTTTATTACTAGTATTGGCCTTAATAAATATTCCACATCCCCATACAGAAATATTTGACAAAATAGATTTTTTCCTACACCACAACTCATATATAATCCTTCTTTCCATATTAGTTGGAACTCAATTCAGTATGTGTGATGTAATATATAATGCATATCCCCAAAAGGATAATGGAATATCTATATAAATCATCATCAATCTCACCATGTCCAACAAGGCCTGGTTCCTCCTTTCACTAACACCATTACACTATTGTGTATATAGATGAGAGATTTAGGTTTATATTTTAAAATCATTTAAATGATCTATGAATTATTAGTTAAGATACTCATCACCTTGATCTAAATGGATTTTTATTATCTTCCTACCAAGAAGATTCTCCACTTCCTTATTTTATTCCTTAAATTTCTCGAAGGAATCATACCTATACGTCATTAAGTAGACATACCCATATTTACTAACTTCATTAGTAAAAGTTATGAAGTAAGAGTATACACCGATATCTTATACTAGAAAAGGCCCAAAAAACGTCTATATAAACCAATTCTTGAAGATTTGTATCCCTTTAACCTTTACCGCTGAATTTTGATTTGGTTTTTTTTCCTGATAAAAAGTATGAAATATATCAAATGATCTTAATTAAAAAGAATCTAAATACCTAAGATTGATATAATTTTGTTAAAGTATTCTCATTTACATGACCTAGATGGTGATTCTATAACTAGGTGTCATATGAGTCATGTGAAAATGATTATTTATCAATATCTAAGACTTAATTTTCATATTATAGTATATAAATGCCATTATATAAGTTTTACATCCCATGACATATGCTATCTTTTTAAAAGTATAAACTCTTATTTTTGAACATGAAAATAAATCCACCCATATCCAAACTGGACAAGGATATTATGTTCTTAGTTACACTAGGAACATAATAAACATTATTTAAAATTATATTCAATCAAGTTGGTAATCTGAGATGTAATATCCAATAGAAAGAATGATTATTCTTACTCCACTGGCAACTCAAAGATCCACCTCACCTTTGGTAATCTTAAAAAATCTACTTGGATATGATATTTGGATATAAATATTAGAACCTCAAGCTATATATAATACCTAATTTATATAAATGGAGATATTACACCTGATAATGAACATACCTAAAGCTTCTAATTACTTCTTCACTGAGGCATAGTTCTTCTTCCAGAGGCCTTTATTATTATAAAAAAACACTGAATCCTATATCTTAACATGTACCTTGATATTTCTCCTATTTTATGGGAAATTTTAAGGTTGTTTAGACTTGGATTTAACCTTATACACTCTCACCTTACCTTTACCTTTTTTCACCATAAGTAAATAAGATTTTTCATACTTCATGTATTTATTCACTTAGAGCATCAAAGTCAAGATATCTGGGAGAGGCTTATATATATTTTTCATTTTTAAATTCATAATAAAACTTTATAATCTCTATGGTAGTAAGGAGAGTATGAGTTCTATAGAAAATTACTTGGGCATCTTGAATCCTAGTATATCCAAACACTTAATGTGGAAAATCATCTTAGCTATATGTGGTCCAACTGGGAGTCCTCCAAGATTGAATATAAATATTAGTTTTAAGATCTCTTACATCTATTATATTTCTTTCTACTAATAAATTTCATATATATGAGACAAAATGGTGTATAAATCCATGTTGTTATGAATCTTATAGAGCTCACTAGTCATGAATGATAAAATGAGGCATTGGACAACCACTGAATCATCTATGTGTTTCCAAAATAATTTTTTATCCTCCCCACTTACCTCCTTAATGGTCCCAGTAAGAACTAGGTAATATAACACATTAAACTTACACTCCTGTCATAGTATGATGTTCAAGTGCCTGTACCACTTTTGGAAGTTAGCGCTATTCAGGATATTTTCTTTCTCCAAGATGAATCATAGGGATAGGGAATTTTCCGAATGACTTTTTATTTTCAGTAACAAATAAAATTATATTTTAGTAGATTGTCTTGATTAAATTTTCTGATATAATATATTAATTTTTTAAGTCTCGCACTATTTTATTGATAACTACATTAATTTATAGTTTCTTGATCCGTTGAGTGGACTCCCCAATCCTAAAACCCTAAACTCATATTTCTTCAACTCTTTCCAATAAATTGTATAGGGTAGACTTTGTATGTTACCCATAACATAAATTTGGTTAAGTAAAACCATTAAATTTTTTAATACTTCCTGATAATTTAAAATTTTCCCCAACTTTGTCTTGACTAACAGTTTAAATATTGTTACATTTTAACACAAAAAATGATGGGTATTGCTTTAATTAATATTTTATTGGTGGGATTTTTTTAGCTAATACATAAATATTATTTATTTTATTTTTTACAAGATTTTTAATATTATGTAGATTTATCAAAATTAATTATCCATATCAAATAAAATAATTTAGGCATAATAATTTTAATTTATTTCATCTTAGAATGATTATTAATTTATTTACTTTATGTGATCATGTTTAATCATCAAATAAATAAATTAAAGGAAATAAAAAAATAACAATGTGTTGATAAATAAAATAAATAATTTATTTGATCATGATATTTTATCTATTGGTTTATTTCTAAGGAAAAAATAAACCAATATTTACCCTAGGGGAAATAACTCCTTGAGTTGACACTTGGGTCGAGTTGCAACATTCCATCATTAACCTATACATCTCATTGGTTGGTTTCACCTTGGATTGGGTCCTAAAATATCTCTTCTCTCTGGGAGATCTATCATTTAAAAATTATTACTCACTCCTAGGTGAGGGGTACTAGGGGTTTAAGGTTATATAAAATAAATATTGGACATTCAAGCCCATACATGATAAAGGAGGAAGGGATGATATGTAGACCATCATATTTAATTTAATAATAAATTATATCATAAAACCCATGAGAAAAATTAATTAAAATAAAATCCATCACATACACATGCCATTCAAGATCATGATCAATAACAACATGTAAATACTATGCATTAAACTTTCCATAATTTATTTTAATTCATTATTTATTAAAACAAATTTACATGAAATAATAAGCAGTCTTAATTAATCATTTAATTCATCATCTTAATAATCTATCCAAATAGTCCTTAATATGATCATATTCTAAAATTTTAAATAAATAAATTAAAATTAATTTTTTAATTCAAAATTATTAAGTACATGGTGTGTACCCTCCCGATTAAATTATATTTAGTATTGGAATTTACTATATACACGTCATATATTGGAGGCTATATAGCATGTACCATTTTGCATCTAATTAAATCTATTTTTGGAATTTAATTATTACATGAAATGTCCTATCACTCAACATGACATGTGACTTACACTATTTATAATCCTTTTCATGTATTGTGTACTTGCACAACATATATTCCTACATGGAATTTCAAGATATACATGATGTTTTTTTCTGAGGGTCAATCCACATAGTCTGTGTAACATATATGACCACACAACTTGCCATAAATATACACGATGTGTAACACTAGAAATGCACATGAAGTATATAGTGTGTATGTTGACCATACACATAATGTATTTAAAGAATAATGAAGATAATAATTATAAAGAATTTATTTCTACATAACCCACTGGAAATTACTTGGTGTGTACTTGGTGTAAAATCAATTGTTGTAGAGTGCGTATGATAGCTACACATCATGCAGTTAGGTCTTAATTTTATTTATCCATGTATTGATTCAAATAAAATTCCTATCTCTATGTGTAACATGTGTGAGTTGTCACATGTTACATGTCTTATACAACCATCTATATGCCATAAAAACCATTTATGGACACCCACACAACATGCCTTAAGGACTCTACATGTAATCTACATAAATTATCACATGTTTCACATCATATAGAACCAAATACCGAATTTTTTATTTCACATCTATCCATGTTTCTTATATGAAAGTAAATACTCAATGTTTAATAATGCCAAATACTTTTACCACATGGATTACTATGATTTACAAAGAGTCAATGTCATGTGGGGTTACACGAGATGTACATCAGCTATACTCCAAGCACTCCCTATCAAGTTGTGTGCCATCTAGAAGTCAATACATTATGTGTAATGATGTCATATACTGACCCCCACATAGTGTACTATGATTGTCACGACCTTCCCTTATGTGGTTGATCGAGGATTATATCCTGTAATTTTCTGTTACAGATTGTGTATCTATGTCAAGTGGCCAACATCCTTGGGACCTCTGGATGAGATCTTCAATCATTATTCATCTGATCATGGAATTTTCTTGGTTATATAAAATGAATGATCATATTGTATCAACTTTTATATTAATGAATGAACAATCGGAAATGGAAAACTAATAAAGAAACTTGAAATTCATCAATAAAAAATAAATAATTATAAATTATAATGTGGTCTCTTTAATATCACTTGAATGTCCTGTGGTGTTTATGAAGAATCTAGGGTGATACCCAACAATATTTTTTATCAATTTTAATGGATTATATTTGACAAATTTGATGAGGTGACCCTGAAATATTCATAGAGAGGATATTTTACATTTAAAATTTAATTAATTTAAATAAATAATTACCATAAACCTTATAATGTTTTGTTGTTTTTGATGATTAATATAGTTTTTGTTGTTACTATATTGTTGTTTCAGTATTGAATCCAAACTGTGATCCCTATAGTTGTATCCAAATATGATTCAAAATTATATGAACAACACTTTTAGTTTTTTGAGTTCCATTATGGAGGAACCAAGTTCTATGTATTAATTTACATTGATCGCAACAAATTTTTTTTTTCATATTCTCTATTATTCTTGAGATGGGGGGGGGGGGTATTATCTCTCTATTTTATTGAGAAATTTCTTGAGAAGTTATCACAAGGTATTGAGAGAATTATCTTAATAGATTTCATTATGTGAAAAAAAAACTATCTCATTCTGAAGAGATATATTTGATAATATATACTTAGGGTTAAATAATTAATAATTTCACAAAGTTCCTTTATCTAATTTTTTATTCTATGTAACACCATGTTTTTAATAATAATAATAATCATAATAATATTATATTCTATGAATTGTGCTAAAATTACAAATATTTGAATATCATTTGTTAAATGAATAAATAAATATTTAATTTAATGATATATATATATATATCATTTTCATTTGGTCCTTTACTCAGCTCATCAATCCTCAAAATTCATCAAAACTTGAATAATAAAATATTTGTTTAAATAAATATTTTTCATTCAATAAAAAATAAATATCATATTCACTAAATTGTAAAGTGAATATTTATTTAAATATTCATGTAATTAAAAAAATATTTATGTTAATTTATTCACTAAACTAGTGTATAAATAAATATTTATTTATTACATGTTGAATAATAAACAAGAGATAAAAATTATTATATTCACAAAATTTACGAATACATATGTTTTTTAATATTCAACTCATAAATTCTAAACTCAAATATTTGGTGATTGAATTTATGCAATCAACTTAACTTGAATAATTATTATTCCACAAGGTGAGAATAATATTTGTTATTAATATAAAATTGAAATAAAATTTGACTAATATTCAGGATTTACTTAGTGTATGACCCTCTAGGCCACTTTCTTAGTGGGATTAGGTGAACTTACCTAAATTCCAAGATCAATGTCTAGAAATATGTCAAGGAACCCATGGAGAAAAAAGGTAATGTTGTAACAACTACAACCTTCCTATGAACACTTAACATGTAATATAATCGATTTGTCCCAATATCATATCAAGAAAGTTGAATAATTGTGTCATAAACTTATATAATTGATTTATCTTTATTTGAATACCTAGAATGAACTTGTTAATGGACTACCATGACCATGTATTTAATCAATCAGTTATATTCCAATAAAAGGGTCAAAAATATTTTTTTTATTAAATTAAAATGGAAAAAATCCTTTTTCAACTTATTCAATTAATGACATATCACATATGATGCACCCAATTTATGATACCTTTCCATGATCATATGTTTTCATGGTTTTCAACCATAAATAAAAGTAGATGATTCATGTTATATAGTAATAATAATCTCAATTTTAAGGACCAGTACGTAAATCTATAGATAAGAATATCTAATGACACAAATATCATGAGAACTTTATGAGAATAAGTACCAACGTATCATGAGCCTATAATTTATAATATTGAAAAAAACATATATGTCTCTTTATAAAAATGTAATCTTGACCATAGGATATATGTTTAAGAATACCATCATTTCATTTAAAGTTTCTCATTAGAGTGGGTAATTTATATAACCTTTTGATGCAATAAGTACTCTAAGGACATTATAAAATTAATGTTACATAGAAAAATAATCACCATGTGATATGAAATTTGTTAATATTTTGGTTATTGAAAGTACAAAGTCAGTTAGTTCTAGGGAAACAACTCCAATGAAAGCTTCATCTTAGAAGTAAAATGAGTGACCATTATTATTTTCACACCAGAGTAATTATTTCTTGGTCTTAAACTATTTTTCACTCTATAAGCAACAATACCATAAATATTACCCGCTTAAGTAGTAGAAATATCTTCCACTATTTAGTGTATAGTTTGAATATTCCAAGGTAGATAAGCCTTGTCCTCATTTTTTCTTTCATCCTTCATTATTAAAGAATCCTTCATAGTAGAAGTTATATTAACTCTATTTGTAGAAGGATCCTCATGATGAGAATAATTGTAATGAACTAGCCCAAATTACCCAAATACCCATAACTTGATCGTGTCCTGACATGACCTGAAGGGAATTCTGGATCCCCACGGGCTGGAAATAAGCTCCTGGGAATAAAAAACGACCTTTGGGAATAATTTTTATACAAGGAACATAAAAAAAGGCAATATAAATAAATAAGATATAGGTATGACAAAATAAGTAAATAGTTGAAAATATATCGTTATTAGGAAAAACAGGTTCCAAAATCCATAAAGAGATAAAGTGTATATGTTCCACAAAAAACCCAACTCCATGTGACACAACGTCACCTCTATACCCCCACACCCTACCAATGAATAAAGCTTCCACCACCCACTGATGCCTTTCACTTACCGACATCAGATAACACCAAATATACATATACCTAAGGTATATGAATTTTGTGAGAAAAAGAGACTAGAAGGATACTATAAAATGTTTCATAATAATAATTTATAAAATAAACCAATTATGATGAATTGAAAAAATACACATCATGATATATAGTTCTAAACAATTTTTATACAAAACATGGATCAATTACCCTTTTCACAGATCATGTAAAGAATCCCAATTTTTTAGTTTTCAAATAATTTACATAAACATCCCAAAAATGAATTTTAAGGATAAACACTAGAGAAAAAAACACATGGGTATCAATATTTATAGTTCAATGAGGATCCTTATAGAATTATCATGATCAATATTCCACCTAATATTGATATTACCCTAGTAGAATATGTCTAGGGGGGTAAGATCACACTCCCAATGTGTCTTCTTACTACAACTTAGGAAACTTGGGGCACACATTACCCTAGTTTAATAGTTCTATGGGGAAAAGGTTCAACTACGAGGATGGATCCCTACCTCATTATCAATCACATTTGGGTTTACCATGTTATAATAATTCAATGTGAATTATATATTTGGAACCATAGAAATCATGCTATAAAACCTTTTTTGTTAACAATACCAAGGGGGAAATCCATTTCACAATTGTTACCAAAAACCACCAAATTTTATCAAAAAATTTATCATGCAATTTAAAACCATATGAAAACCATTTACAATATAAAACTATAAATCATTCTTTCTAATAATTTTATAAACCAAATTCAAATGTAAAGAAATAATGTTTTTTTAGAATAAACCTAAATCCTTAAAATATCTACCTCGAAACACTAGTAATTCCAAAACTCACATGGGATCCACAATCCAAGATAAACTTAGAGTTCAAGAAGATAAGGAATAACCCTAAGCCATTAATTCTCAAATAATAATATTCAATTTATCATTTCTAGAACAATGAGATAGAGAGAAATCACTTTCTGTAATAAGCCCTGAATAATAAACAACGATCAGTGAAGATTTAGACAATAAAACTGAATTGAATGATGGATCTATAAGAAACCCAATTAGATCTAATCATAAACCTTAGATCTAGCATTAACAACCACAATATATAGATTTATTCAAGTAGAAAAGATAGGATCTAAAAGAACAATGAATACCAACCAAGAATGGGCACATACCTTTGAAAAAATAGATCAAACACATAATGATCCATTGAAAATGACCACTAAGAGGAAAGGAATATCGAAAATCTCCAAGGGGATTCACCTTGGTCAAGTTCCTATTCCATTGGAAGAGGAATTAGGCAAGAAAAAAAGTTTTAGGTGTTAAAATAAAAATTCAGATCAATTAAATCACATCGCACGGTTTGGCTACAAAGTTTAGAGAATTGTGTACCCCTTTTATATGATACTAGAGAAGGTGCATAATTTGGGTAAAATTTGGAAAACAATGTGCCAACCCTAAAAATCCCTCCACCCCATGTTTCTTGGTTTGAGGAGGAACCCACATAATTTAGTCTAACCTTTCACGTAACTGTATTCTATCCTCTAGAACCCTAAAAAAGGTTAACAGTTTCCTAGGAAGGCTCTAATGATTTTATCTAACCATGCACCCATCGTTCATAAGTACAAGAAAATCTAAAAACCTCAAAAATTCACCAAAAATGACCAATGAGAATACCCAAATTAAATATAGTTAAATCAAAGAAAAGTAATCACCTAAAAGAAACCATGAAATGTGAAAATTCTCCCACCATATCAATTTTTTCCCAGAAAGCTAAGTTGAAGAAGGTTTCCACCCAAAGATATGAGGCCATAATCCCTCATCAAAGACCTATACTACCAAGTCTCTTGAGAATCAAAACCAAAATTCTATAGAAATTGAACCAATGGTATAGAATTCCCATGTAGAAACTTCACTTGAGAATAAACAGCTCGAAGTGGTTGATCTGTCATAAACATATCAGGTTTCATATCGAGGTATTCCGATTTCAAAACATGTGACTGGTCAAGTTGATACTTCTTGAGATAGGATGCATAGAAGAAATTATAGATCAAAGACAAATGATGTAGTATATTCAAGTAATACACCTCCTTTCAATCCATTCAACGATATCAAATGGTCCCATATACTTAGGAGTGAGTTTCCCTTTCTTTCTGGATCATTGACGAGTCAACCAAGGAGGGACTATAAAGAACACCTGGTCACCAACCAAAAACTATCAAGGATGATGATGATGATTAGTAGAATAATAGTATTAGATTTTCTCTGAATGGCCTGAAGGCCTTATTTTTATTTATTTTTGGATAATCCCCCTTTTAAGGGTTTAAGGGGAACCCTTGCATGACCCGTAGGCCCAAGGCATAATGTCCACACACAACCCAATGCATGACCTTAAAGGCCCAATACCTAACACACTTGAAATAGCTCCTCCCCAGCATCTGCATCTTGAAATAACCTAGCTCCCCACCTTTCATGGATGATCATCTAGCATTGCCCCATTCATAGCTACATGGTACCTGGTCTCGATTGAAGTTATCATACCCTCTCATTATTCTAATCTAGTTAGCTCTACTCCGATGGTTGCTATTTTTTCTCTAAATCCTCATACGGGTCTACTCCTGTTTGGTCTTCCTGAGTTGCTTCTTGGTCATTTTTGTGGCCTGAAATCCCTGTGGTCTGAAGGACATTGGTGGCCCGAAGACCCTACAACCTGAAGACCTAGTGGATCAAAGGGATTTTGTGGCATGAAGGCCCTAATACCTGTAGGCCCAAACCGATGGCCTGAAATCCCAAATTGGATGAATAGTTCTAGTTGATATAATACCAAACAGTACCTACTACAATAAATACTAACATATGTCATGACCCCCTCCCACCAAAGATGCCCCTCCTGAGCTGGAAATGGTGAAAGGGAGATAATGACCCCCCGAGTCCCGCCTCCAGTAGGCCCCAGAGTGGCGACTAGCACCAAGGGTATGAGTTTTCACAAATATGGGAGGCATTACCCTTTTTATTATTTAGGATCGGGAAATAGGATGAGTCAAACACCAAAAGAAAAAGGAACAAGTAAATGAAAATAAACCCAAACCAATCCCACATGCATGTTTAAATAAATTCTGAAACAAGTAAAAGTACAAGAAAACTCAAAGTACAAGAAAACTCAAAGTACAATACCAAAAGAAACAAGAGTACAACAAACTGCAACAACTCCAACTATCCTGACTAGTAGGGTCCCGCACAGCCTTGGTAGTCCTCCTAGAAACCTGAAAAAAAACATAGGGTGAGCATACAATTATACTCAGTAAGGAAACCTAAAGCTCCCATGCATAGGTGGGGAGACATCCTAATGTCTCGTGAGAACAACAGAAGAACCATAATCTAGAAAGGAATTATATCCACCCAACCTCACCAGCCACGCTCACCAAAACACAAAAAAATAGGTAGTAGTATATAAGAACAAGAGTATTGGTTACCCCACACCATTTTCCCCCACTAGTTAGCTGCTCTTCCTAACGGAAAACATCCTGACGCTACCACACTCTTTCTGCCCACACACACCTGGGCCTCACAAACCACATATCTTGCCCGCACACACCTGGGCCTCACAAACCACATATCCTGCCCGCACACACCTGGGCCTCATAAACCACATATCCCACCCACACACACCGGGGCCTCATCCCGAAGATTCTTGGGAAAAAAAACCTGCCCGAAGAGTCTTGGGCTAAGAATCACACCAATCAAAACCTACCCGAAGAGTCTTGGGTGTAAGGATGCCTCAAGCCATCACATCCTATCAAAACCTACCTGAAGAGTCTTGGGTGTAAGGTCGCCTCAAGCCATCACAACCTATGGAAGAAGGAGCAGGAAGGAGCTAGTAACTAAGGGGAAAAACACCCTCTCCCATAAAATGGGAGTGTTCAGCACTAGGTGCTCAACATGGGTGGGGTGAAACCAAACACAAAGATACAAATACATATATGCATACCAAACACACAGCCCAACCTATGGATTCTAAACAGAGAAACTGAGCATGTGCCCCGACACTGCTACTACGAAGCATGCATACAACAAACAAACCCAACCCCATTTAGGTTTTCATGTTTCAGAAATATTATTTTATTACTTCCTTAACTAATGAGAAATTATCAAACCAAATCAAGTGTTTCATAGAACAAAACTCTTCCAACCACAAATCAAGTTAGATAGAACACCAGCAACACAAAACCAACCTTTTTATCATCAATCAACCCCTGTTGATTGTTCTCGTGTTTAATTAATCATCATTCCCCACAATACATTTACCAACTTTCCACTTTATTTTAACATCACAACTCATTACTACAGCCCTGCTGCCACTATGACCACATCTCCACATCCGTATCACAAAACAAGGCTCGCACCACATCATTTCCCCTTTAATATCATTTACCGCAGCCACGCTGCCCATCCTATTCATAATAACCCAGGATTCACCCCCTTTTTCCACACACCACGTAACCAAACCAACACCCACATTTTCTTTATTCCATTCGGTTCAACCGGGGTGATCACACAAGGGTTCCAGATATTCATTTAATCAGCCAACTTTACGTGATTAACCAATTCCTGTATTCCACAAAGTTTAGATCCACAAAACAGTCTAGAAAGATAGGGAAACATTTAATTGTGAAAGAAAAGACCCCCAATGACCATGATTTTCAGTAGGCATAAGCCTATTCAATTCACAACATAATAAGAGGATAACAATGATAAACATAACAACTTTCCCCATCCCCCTTCTTTAAGCCAGTCATTTTCTTCATTAAAATGGTTCAACTATGTCTCGTGAAAGCAAGAGGACACTCATCTAGCATGATTCACAAATTAGAGAGATGAAGGTAAAATCCCTAACTCAAAGGTTTTTGACGGAAACCACAATGGACGAAGAACGCTCAAGAAACTCAGGTCGATTCTCCGAAACCCTGCCTTAGATCTCTCCTCCTAGCAAGATAAAGACCAAGACTCATCATAAACGACATCCACACACTTAGATCTACCCATAACGGGCGTAGATCTAAGATACCGAGAGAAGATAAGGAGTATATCTGAGAAGATCTAAGAACTCAACAAGAACAATCACATACCTTGAGGAACCGACTTTGATTTGCGAAGAGAAGCCTCCATATCACCTCTAAAATGATTGCGAGAGGTTCTTCTACCTACAAGGAAGGGTAATCCTGAGTTATGGCCGATTAGGGGCTTAAATGAGAAAGATAAAGGCTAAACGGTCAAGATCCTAAAATTTAGGATCTAACTTTAAGTGCCCGCATGGCCTAGTCGCACGGTTAGACAAACCCTACGCTAACTGTGCCGTCACCAATTCCTTATCCACTCAGCTCGCATGGTTTGTCAGCATGGTTTAGACAAACCTTATGCCTCCTATGTGGTCTCTACTGCCATCAAGGCCAGCTACGCACGACTTGGCTGCACGGTTTAACAAACCGTGCGCCAACCGTGCGAAAGCTATAAGACTTCCAGTTTTCTTAAAAAAAAACCACCCAAACGCGCCTCCAAGTCACCTTGATTTCCCAAAACACCTTTATCCCCACATTTTCACAAAGGAATGGACCGGAGAGGTCTGGGACATTACATCAGATACCTCTTAAGATATTCTCGTCCCTGAGAATTCAAAACCGAACCCAGAGGAACCCAACAAGATACCACTTAGGGCTCTCATTATAATAGGAATCCAACTAACAACACTAATCATATGTGTTAGGAATTCCTTCTCCTATGTTGAGATATTATCCGCTTTAGGAGGCACTGACTCGCCTGAATGGGTTTAATCGCATCTGCATTAATGCGTCTCGATTAAGAATTGGGTCTTCCTACTTCCATATATTAGGATTTTTCCAGCTTACACTACCCCCAACACCGTACAACCAACACACTGCCCGAACACATGGCTTGGGGAATTCCCTCTCCCATGTCGAGATATTATCCGCTTTAGGCGGCACTGTCTCACCCGCATGGGTTCAATCGCATCCACATTAATGCGTCTCGATTAAAGATCAGGTTTCCCCCCCTCCCCACACATCCGGACATGTTACACACTTCTAGAGAACAAGGAAACAAAACACATTCCAACCGACAAGA
The DNA here is from genome assembly GCA_963277665.1 of Viscum album. Classification (NCBI taxonomy): domain Eukaryota; kingdom Viridiplantae; phylum Streptophyta; class Magnoliopsida; order Santalales; family Viscaceae; genus Viscum; species Viscum album. Next base: position 402,340,361 of record OY728129.1, on the reverse strand, counting down.
CATGTATTCCATAAATCAAAGGTACAAATTATAACATCAAAACAAAGCTCAGAAGAAGAAAAAAAACACAAGTCAAAACAAATATAGGTACTGAGCATGCATCTGAGCCTCCCACTCCCAAGTGCTCTCCTAGAGGCCACCATGCCTCCACAACACACGAACCAAGGAGATGGTTCGTCCACAGAGCACCTTCTCTTCATGATCCTCAATTACGACTGGTCATTCCTCGAAGGTCGCGTCGTATCCCATATCTATCTCTCCCTAGTCGATAACGTGAGAGTCATCGTTTAAGTACCGACGAAGCTGGGAGATGTGGAAGACATCATGAACCTTCTCTAACTCAGGTGGTAGGGCCATATGATATGCCACCTTTCCGACTCACCTCAGCACCTCGAAAGGTCCAATGAACCTAGGGGAGAGCTTACTCCCCTTCCAAAACCTCCACTGCCCCCATCGAGGGGAAACCTTCAATAACACATGATCTCCCACCTCGAACTCCAAGGGCCTCCTCCGAAGATCATCATAAGACTTTTGTCGGTCCTGATCCGCTTTCATCCTTTCACGCACAAGCTGAACATTCTCTGTGGTGCTCTGTACTACCTCTGGCCCAAGAGCACCTGTCTCACCAACCTCTGCCCAACAAATGGGTGAACGACATGGTCTTATATACAAATCCTCAAATGGTGCCATGACAATAGTAGAGTGGAAGCTGTTGTTGTAGGAAAACTCTACTAAAGGCAAGTTTCGCACCCATGATCCTCAAAAATCCAGAACGCATACTCGTAGCATGTCCTCCAATGACTGGATAGTCCGCTCTGTCTGCCCATCGGTCTGGGGGTGGAAAGCAGTGCTAAGGCGTAGCTGGGTGCCAAAAGCATGCTGTAACCCCCTCCAGACTCGTGAGGTAAACCAAGTATCCCGATCTGAGATGATAGTCTTTGGAACTCCATGCAAACTCAGCACCTCGTCTATGTACCTTTGTGATAAGGTACTCACCGGGCCCTACTCCTTAATTACTAAGAAGTGAGCTGATTTCGTCAGCCAATCCACCAATACCCAAATAGCATCATAACCACCCTGGGCTCTGGGTAGTCCTATGACAAAGTCCATTGAGATGTCATCCTATTTCCACTTGGGGACATCTAAAGGATGCAACAAACCACTGGGAAGACGGTGTTCAGCCTTTAATTGCTGACACACTAGGCACTTAGCCACAAACTTCGCCACTACCCGTTTCACTCCGGGCCTCCAAAACTGTTCCCTCAAGCCTTGGTACATTTTTGAAACTCCCGGATGCACCGCCAAGGCTGAGCTATGGAACTCACAGAGAACTCCCTCACGCATCGCCTCTGGAACAAACAACCTTCCATGGAAAAGCATTTGATGTCAGCTATCCTTTGACCATCCTTCTAGAGCATTCCCCTGATCGACACGATCCCACATTACTTCCACCTCAGAGTCTCCCCACTAAGACTCTTCCACCTGCTGCAACAAGGTGGACTGAACCGTCATCTGAAACAAACAGCCTATAACACCCTCTACTCTTGCATCCAAGTGCAAAGAAGCCAACTCTCCCATCGCCTTCCAAGCATCAGAGGATTCCCAAACCACTTCCTTATGTGACTTCCTGCTCAGGGCATCAGCCACAATGTTTCCCTTACCTTCAATGTAAGAGATATCGAAGTCATAGTCTTGGAGAAACTCGACCCATCTTTGCTGCCATAAGTTTAGGTCATGCTGGGAGAAGATATAACGCAAGCTCTTGTGATATGAGAAGACCACAAAGCGCTCCCCAAAGAGGTAATGTCTCCACAACTTCAGTGCGAACACTACTGCTATAAGATCTAGGCCATGGGTGGCATAGTTATGCTCGGGAGGGCGCAACTGCATAGACTCATAACAGATCACACCCTTCTCTATCGGATCTTCAATATGAATCCGCAACTCCCGCAACTCCGAAGGTTCCATCTGATAAGGGGCCATCAAAATCGGACGGGCACCAGGCTATAAGTCTATACCGAACTCAACATCACGTCAGGGGGGGGGGGGGGGGTAGAGTCACAAACTCCTCAGGAAAAACATCAAGGAACTCCCCAACAACCTCTGGGACATACATCATCTATTTATCTGCTGAAACCACTAATAACCTACCGAACAAGGAAAGGAGAGGCTTCACATGCCGGTTCCCCACCTGATAGCTCCTCTCGCCAACAAAAACTACACGCTTCCCATCCACGTCAGAGAACACGACTATTCTTTAGAAGCAGTCGATTATGGCACTAACAGAAAACAACCAGTCGATGCCTAGGATGACATCGTATGGATTCATCTGTAGCAAAAGAAGATTCCCACTAGATCGATGCGGTCCCAATATCATCCAACATCCCCAGAAAACACAAGATACACTGGTCTGACCTCCAACTAGTGTACTCAGCACCAGGGGTACGGAAAGTCTCTCTACGTCTAGACCCAAATCATGGGCTAGACCAGGTGTAAAAAAGGAGTGCGAAGCTCCCAAATCGAACAAAGAAGAAATGAGAGTGATGAACAAACAAATCGTACCTCGCACCACCTCTGGTCCTGCCGGAGTTTCCAACTCTGCTGCGTGTAACTGTCCACGCCCAACTCCTCTACCTCTTTGATATCAACCACTTCCCTGACCATGCCCTGGTCGAGGTCCCTGAGAAGCGCCCTGAGGTCGGCCTCCTCCTACAAAGTATGCCCTCGGAGGAGCAGGGTCCTGCTGCTGCTGGAAGGGCCTCACCGGAAACTGGTGTTGCTGAGGTGGGCGCTAAACCTGCCCACCTCCACCGTACTGATCTCGAGTTGGGCACCAACTCTTAATGTGCCCGAAACCTCCACAAGAGAAACACTTCGGTACTAGGCTCATGAAAAAGGGACAAGGACCTGAAGATCTAAACTGGAACTGCTGAGGCCTACTCCATACTGGACTGAATCTAGAAGATCCTGTCGCAGGAGACCTGCTACGGACTACCTTCCCCTTCGACGAACCCAGATGGATCCCCTCCCATGGTGCACCTCCCTACGAGTGCATCCTCTCTACAAACTTTTCCTTCTTCTTTACTGCCAAGTATGTCATAAGGGTGAAGGGGGTAACAATATACTGGAGCGAAGGATGAAGTGCCTCCTCCAATTGTATCTCTCGAGACTCCTCATCTAGAAATAGATCCAGAGAAAAGCATAGGAGATACTTGAACTTGATCCCCAATTCTCGTAATGACATACTCCCTTGCTAGAGGGAGAGTAACACCTACCGCTTCTCTGCATTGATCATGGAAGAAAGGAATTCCTCTTGGAACTCCTTCTCAAAGTCAGCCCACAGAACCTCTGCCTCTGACCTCTCCCCGAGGTAGAGCATCCACCACTGACACACCGCACCTCTCAGTTGACTGACTGCTAGGGGAACCCAGTACACCCTCGGAGCACAGATCAAAGTAAAAGTGATCCCTATCTCCTCAAGCCACCCCTCCATCTCCATATCTGAAGTACTGCCCTCATACTTCTTAAGGGTTTGTCGCTGGAAAGAACAGAGAGTCTTCTACCACTGATCATCTTCCTCCTCTCGGTCAATCCTCAACTGATCGACCACCTAAATCTGCTGGGCCTCGACTGTCTGAGCCATCCATGGAAAACCTCCAGGTTCCATAGATGTATGGTAAACAAAGATCGCCTAAGCCCAAGTAGTAAGGAAGTTTCTCAAGGTTTCATTTTATCACTTTATTTCAATTTCTTTCCCAGAACACTCCAAATCAAGTAAAACACAAACATGATGATGCATGTACCTTCCCTAGGGTCTCTACCCTAAAATAAATATATTCTAACTTGGTCATTTAGTAGGCTTAGAGTCCCTGCATCAGAGCACGGGGGGCCCTAAAATCCCATGTCCTAGCTGGTCTTCCCTGGCCTATGTCATGCACCAAGATCACCTAACACTGTTGCCCTACCATCCCATGGAATCCTCACTGTTCCTAACTCCAGACTCCACCCTATCTCTCAAACATCACCTTTGATACCATTCTGTCCTGACCCCCTCCCACCAGAGATGCCCCTCCTAAGCTGGCAATGGTGAAAGGGAGATAATGACCCCCGAGTCCCGCCTCCAGTAGGCCCCAGAGTGGTGACTAGCACCAAGGGTATGAGTTTTCACAAATATGGGAGGCATTACGCTTTTTATTATTTAGGATCGGGAAATAGGATGAGTCAAACACCAAAAGAAAAAAGAACAAGTAAATGAAAAAAAACCCAAACCAATCCCAGATGCATGTTTAAATAAATTCGGAAACAAGTACAAGTACAAGAAAACTCAAAGTACAATACTAAAAGAAACAAGAGTACAACAAACTGCAACAACTCCAACTGTCTTGAATAGTATGGTCCCACATGGCCCTGATAGTCCTCCTGGAAACCTGAAAGAAAACGTAGGGTGAGCATACAAGTATACTCAGTAAGGAAACCTAAAGCTCCCATGCACAGGTGGGGAGACATCCTAATGTCCTGTGAGAACAACAAAAGAACCATAATCTAGCAAGGAATTCTATCCACCCAACCTCACCATCCACGCTCACCAAAACAAAAAACAATAGGTAGTAGTATATAAGAACAAGAGTATTGGGTACCCCACACCATTTCCCCCCACTAGTTAGCTACTCTTCCTAACGGAAAACGTCCTGACGCTACCACACTCTTCCTGACCGCACACACCTGGGCCTCATAAACCACATATCCCGTCTGCACACACATGGGCCTCACAAACCACATATCCCTCCCCCATACTCCTGGGCCTCACAAACCACATATCCCACCCGCACACACCTGGGCCTCACAAACCACATATCCCTCCCACACACACCTGGGCCTCATCCCAATGATTATTTGGAAAATAAACCTGCCTGAAGAGTCTTGGTCTAAGAATCACACCAATCGAAACCTACCTGAAGAGTCTTGGGTGTAAGGTTGCCTCAAGACATCACATCGTATCGAAACCTACCCGAAGAGTCTTGGGTGTAAGGTCGCCTCAAGCCATCACAACCTCTGGAAGAAGGAGTAGGAAGGAGCTAGTAACTAAGGGGAAAAACACCCTCTCCCAAAAAATGGTAGTGTTCGGAACTAGGTGCTCAACATGGGTGGGGTGCGACCAAACACAAAGATACAAATACATATATGTATTCCAAACACATAGCCCAACCTATGGCTTCTAAATAGAGAAACTGAGCACGTACCCTGACACTGCTACTACGAACCATGCATACAACAAACAAACCCAACCCCATTTAGGTTTTCATGTTTCAACAGTATTATTTTATTAGTTCCTTAACTACTGAGAAATTATCAAACCAAATCAAGAATTTCGTAGAACAAAACCTTTCCAACCACAAATCAAGTTAGATAGAACACTAGAAACACAAAACCAACCTTTTTATCATCAATCAATCCCCATTTATTGTTCCCGTTTTTAATTTATCATCGTTCCCCATAGTACACTTATCAACTTTCCACTTTCTTTTAACATCACAACTCATTACTGCAGCCCTGCTGCCACTATAACCACATCTCCACATCCGTATCACAAAACAAGGCTCGCGCCACATCATTTCCCCTTTAATATCATTTACCGCATCCCTGCTTCCCATCCTATTCATAATAACCCAGGATTCACCCCATTTTTCCTCACACCATGTAACCAAACCAACACCCACATTTTCATTATTCAATTCGGTTCAACTGGGGAGATCACACAAGGCTTCCAGATATTCATTTAATCAGCCAACTTTACGTGATTAACCAATTCCTATATTCCACAAAGTTTCCATCCACAAAACGGTCTAGAAAGATAGGGAAACATTTAATTTTGAAAGAAAAGGCCCCCAAAGACCATGATTTTCAGTAGGCATAAGCCTATTCAATTCACAACATAACAAGAGGATAACAATGAAAAACACAACAACTTTCCCCATCCCCATTCTTTAAGCCAGTTATTATCTTCATTAAACTGGTTCGACTATGTCTCGTAAAAGCAAGAGGACACCCATCCTGCATGATGCACAAATTAGAGAGATGAAGGTAAAATCCCTACCTCAAAGGTTTTTGACGGAAACCACAACGGTCGAAGAACGCTCAAGAAACTCAGGTCGATTTTCCGAAACCCCGCCTTAGATCTCTCCTCCTAGAAAGATCAAGACCAAGACTCATCATAAACGACATCCAAACACTTATATCAACCCATAACGGGCGTAGATCTAAGATACCAAGTGAATAGATAGAGTAGATCTAAGAAGATCTAAGAACCCAACAAGAACGATCACATACCTTGAGGAACCAGCTTTGATTTGCGAAGAGAAGCCTCTAGATCGCCTCCAAAATGCTTGGGAGAGGTTATTCTACCTCCAAGGAAGGGTAATACCAAGTTATGGATGATTAGGGGATTAAATGAGCAAGATAAAGGATAAATGGTCAAGATCCTAAAATTTAGGATCTAACTTTAAGTGCCTGCATGGCCTAGTCGCATAGTTAGACAAACCGTGCGCTAACCGTGCGATCACCACTTCCTTAGCCACTCAGATCGCACGGTTTGTCGGCACAGTTTAGACAAATTGTGCACCTCTCATGCAGTCTTTACTAAAATCAAGTCCAGCTACGTACGGCTTGGCCGCACAGTTTAACAAACCGTGCGCCAACCGTGCGAAAGCTACAGGACTTCCAGTTTTCTTAAAAAAAACCACCCAAACACACCTCCAAGTCACCTTGATTTCCTAAAACACCTCTAGCCCCAAATTTTCACAAAGTAATGGACCGGAGAGGTCCGGGCCGTTAAACTGTACTACTACAGTACCTGAAAATTCAACCCCACCCGGATTTGATCCTGGGTCTCTTAGATGCCAAGAAGAAGCCTCTGCCACTCTGGTACATGCTCATTGGAAAATTTTACTATATTTGATATATCATTAAACACTGATTAATTAATAAGATCTTTACCATTTTTTCCTAAACCAAAATCGATACAACCAAGAAAAATTCTCTAACCTTAGACCAATAGAGAAGAGAGCCATAGGGATGACCATACAAATATTTAAAAGTTTCCATTCTAATAGATGTTTGGTAACTGTCATTAAAAGAAAATATAACCAACCTAAAATTGTTATCCCAAGAACCTATGAAGTATAAAACAAAGTCATTAAGTACATATTCCCAAATCTAATTAGATATTTATTTCTACTAATCTATTTGGAGATGATATTATATGCTCAACCTGATCTGAGTTCTCATTTCCTTTTGGAGGCCCTTCCAATGCCATGAGGTAAAGAGAGGGTCCATTTATAAGATAATGGTCATTGGAATCCTCTGAAACATTACGATCTCTTTCATATAAATCTTTCTTAACTATTCCACTTTAGTGGTGTCACAAATTAATATAAAAAGTATTGACTTGGTCAAATGATTGATCACTGCCAAGATGTAATTATTTCCATGGAGAGTTCTAGGTAAACCAAAAATGAAATACATTGAAATTTTATTCCACTTCCATGTTGGAAGAAGGAGAGGATGAAGTAAACTAGAATGATTTTGGTGATCAGCCTTTATTTTTTGCCATGTGTAACACAAAGACACAAAGTGGGCTATGAATCATTTCATACTAGGCCATCTGAACTAAAAATTAATGTCATAAAACATATTTGTAGTGATAGGATGTAAAATCCACAAATAATGATGAAAATATCCCAATTCATCCTTTGTGGTCGATGAAAAACATACCATTTATGAAGCAAGGGATACCTTCCTTAGAGATATAGCACTCACACATAGTATCCCCACCAAACAAAGACTCCATGACATTTAAGAACCCAATATATTACTACTATTCCTAGAGAATAATCTTAAGGAGAGAGGTTTTGACATGATCACTCATCAAAACATTACCAGTTCCTTCATCCCTGAATCCTAGGTTAATCTGATCAAAGAGCCCCATCAATTTATATTCCTCCTTTATCATTTCCATATCATGAGAAGGAAAATTCCTTCTAATATCATCAATAAATACATTATCCTTTCCCAAAATATAGGTAATGTCAAAGTAGAATGACTGTAGGTATTCTTTCCATCTTCTATACAAGTGGTTTAAATATTTTTTGAGAAAATATGTAACTCAGACTTTTGTGGTCAGAGTAAATGATAACCTTTTCCCTGAAAAAATAGTGATGATAAATTTTCTAGGCATGCACAACCACTGCCAGTTCTAAATCATAAGTGAGATAATTCCTATTGTGGGGTCAAATTTGACATGACCTGTAAGCCACCACATGACACCATTTCATAAAGAAACAACCCAAAACCACACCTAAAGTATCACAATAAACCACGTATCCTTATATAGCCTCTAGTAGAGACAAAATAAGAGCTGAGGTCAAGCACCAATTTAGTTCATAAAAGGATTATTAACACTTGGAATCCCATAAGAACTTCACCCCCTTCTAAGTGACATTCATCAAAAGTTTTTCAAGTTTTGAGAAATATTTCATGAACCACCAATAATATCCTACCAAACCCAAGAAGCTTCAAATAAAAAATATATTTTTTAGTCATTCCCATGAAATAGCATATGAAATCTTTTTAGGATCAACTGGGATACCATGTTCTAAGATCATGTGTCCTAATAACTAAACTTCGTGGTTCGAAAATTGGAATTTTGATAGTTTTTCATGTAGGAAGTGAAACATTTGTATTCTCAAAACATTTATTAGGTGAAACACATGATCTTATTCAATCTTATAATATACTATAATTTAATCCATAAATACCATGACAAATGTTTCAAGGTATGGGTGGATAATTCGGTTAATTAATTCCATGAAGAGAGTAGGTGGGTTCATTATACTGAACGACATCATAAGGTAGTAAAAGTGTACATACCTACACTTGGAAGTGGTTTTGGAATATATAATTCCTTAATATTGAGATGGTGATGATGAGACTGAAAATAAATTTTAGAAAACCACATTAACCCTTTTAATTTATCAAAAAATCCTCAATATGGGGCGATATATATTTTTTCTTTATCGTTATCATATTTATATTTTGATAATAATTTCACAAGAAAAGAGTTCTAATAGACTTATTGGAAAAGAGCTTTGGGGATATGTAAGGTGACACACTTGGATGTATACATCCCTTGGCTATAAAATCACCCAACTAAATTTTCATCACTTTAATCTCAACTAGATTCATATGATATGATAACATCAATATTAATCAGGTTCTTAGAACCAAGTAAATCGAGAACTCTACCTCCATATATAGAGTAAAACCAAAAAAGTCATCTAAAAACACTTCAGGTAACGCATTGAATATCAAAGGAATCTCACCATTGAAATATTTTTCTACCAAGATCAGCTATAGAAAATTTCAAAAGACTACTAAGTTCTTGAAGGGGAGGTCCCACTCGACTAGACCTTGGGTCCCAGTCTCCTTGAAACAAAATGGAGTTCCCATCGGGGAAAAAAAGACACCCACCGATGATAACAGTTTACCCAATTCTTGTGATAAATTATCCATTCCATCTCGATAATAACATTGAATAGACCCAATTTGAAAACTAAGAAATATCAAACCATCTATAGATCACACATAAATAAATAACATATAGTACATTGGAAACCCTACTCCTTATTATTTTATAGAGGTGATTATAGTTCCATAACGAATGGAATGAGTTCCATTGGATGTTTTAAATGATACACCATATGATTCTAAATGAATGAGTGAGAGGAACCTATATTAAATAAAGGATTAACTAAGGTAGAATCAATAGAAATCATACCCCTTACAGTTATAGAACCCACATTAACATCTATAGGAGACTCTTAGACTACATGTAATTTCTTTATTCCAAAGATCTATAGCCAGAACCCTATAGTCCATGAAGAATATGAATTTACCATATATACTCTAGGTACTGATGAGGATATTTCATAGTGAAAATTTATAGATCCCAAGAAAACTTCTACAAGTGACCATGATGCCCACATGAATTGAAAACCTTTGGAGGCATGGGACAAAATGCTTCATGTGTCCTATCTAGCCATACTGATAAAAAGTAAATCCACTATTTTATAATAATGGTGTAGGAAAATACTTGTAATAATAAACACCACTATTTACTATAAAAAACTCACCCCACTTCCTCTTTCCCTTCTAAGAACCATTGGATCTACCACCAGAACTATAAGGAACTCTGGTCAGCCCTGACTTTCCTGCCACGTTGATCTCTACCATCAGAACCCTATCCCCTACCTCATCATAGGTGGTCAACTTTAACATAAAGACCTATGACCTAAAATTATCTTGAAGACCCATCTGATACCTTTATGCCTTCATCTTCTCATTTGACGTGACCTTAGGATAAAACAGAGAGATCTTGAAAAATGATTAACATACTTCATCTCCAACTAATTACCTTTCTCAAGGGTGAGGAACTCCATAAATTTCTCATAGTCATGGAATCTAGGTAGAAATTTTCAGTGAAAATAGCCTTGAAGTCTTTCCACTCTATTCCCTCACACTTCTTATCCAATAAAATTGATTCCCACTACCTTCTACTTAGCCCTTCATGATTGAATATTACTTACCTCACTTTGATTCAATCAAGATTCTTTAGGAATGAAAAAAAACCTTTCAATATTTCGAAAATAATCTTGAAAATCCTATAAATAATTTATCCCTTGGAAATATGTTGATATTTGGAGAAGAAACTTCTAATCCTGATTTATATCCTCATACTTTTGATGTTCTGCTTCTTTATCATGAATATGGGTAAGTGACACACCCTGGTATATTTCTCATACCATGTGAACAAATTATTTGATCATATTATAATCAACAAGAGGGTTTCCCTACCATGGTTCATCGACATCACCCTCTCAAGAGATTACAAGAAGTATTCTAGGGGCATGGTACTCCACAGCAAGAGACAAAGAGACAAAATAACATGAGATCCATGAATCAATTCGATTTTATAATAACTGATATGAACCATAGTTATAAAGATACATAGAAAAGAAAAAGGATAGGATTTAAAATTTTTGAATCCCACGATACACATTTCCCGACCACCCATGGTAACTCAAGGATCATCATAATAAGAGATGGCTAGACACTTGCTCACAACCTGCACCTTAAATTCCCAAATTCCCATCTTTTATCTACCAAGACATGCCAAATGCTATACTAATAATAGAGGAAGGAAAACCTCATGATGATACCAATTTCTCAGGAACCAAAACTGGTTACCCAACTGCACATAACCCAATATGGTCCTGACACAACTCGAAGGGCTTTCCTAATCCCCAAGGGCTAGAAAAAAGTACTTGGGCATCAAAAAAATAACTTTGAGAATTATTTTTACCCAAGGAAAATAAAATGAGTCAATATAGATAAAGAAAATATCAGTATGTGAAAACAAGGTAATAAGTGAAAAGATAAAATCATTAGGAAAAATATTTTCTATAGCATCCAGCCTTTTTATCACATAAACTTTCATTACATTTTACAAAATCGAGGATCTTTAAGGTTTAGTGTCTTGGAAACCAGGAACATAATAAATGAAACAAAAAAAACATTCTTCTTAAACACTTGAAAGTCTTCTCCTCAAGTTCATCCTAGGTTCATTACTGCATCTCATAACCTGGGAACACACATCAAAAGAAGGGGTGAGCAGAAGGCCCAGTAAGGGAAACAAGAGGAACATTTTACATGTGAAATTGATATACTTCAATAAGGACATGAAAATAACTTTAAGGCATGAGAAAGAAATCATGAGATACATCATAATAAAAATAACATTTTTCATAAGTTGAAGATGTGGCTGAAACATTTAATATTGACAATCGTTTCGTTTCACCAAGGTCCATCCCCAAGGTGTCGTTAAAAATTACCAAGGTTATTCACCAATGCGTCGTTAAAATGGTCATCTCTAGAGATTAAGTCTTTACCCAATGCATTGGAGCGCTATCAGGGCGCACCCTTAAATTTGCCTTTATTATAATGTGAGACACATATATCATCATCAAACATTTCATAAATAACCCATATAGCATAAAATAAATGGGTTTCATTTCATAATCATAACTTTTTAAAAACTGCTTTAAAGACATGATCTTTATATCACTTTAAAACCCACAGAAAAGGAAGGTGGGTCTCCTGTATGTAAATCCCAGAATTTAAAATAGAAAATTTTGGTATATATGTGAATACCCCTTTATAAGAAAGAGCTTTGAGTATTCACTTAATAAAATAAAAGGACTTTAGAAAAAGAGATAGACATTTTGAGACAGAAATTCTGCAGCATAACGGCAATGTTCCGAGGTTTTAGAAGACATTAAAAGAGAGGTAAATGGGTCAAACATTCATAAATGACCCATAAAATAGTACATGGAAAGAATAAGAAGGATACATGATCATGGTAATGAAATTTCAAGGACATACCATTTGAAATGAAAAACATGGAAGGAATAAAAAAAATTAGATTTCTCTTATGAAAGTTCGGCAGCCTAACGGCGTTACTTAAACATCAACAAAAATGATTTGAAAAGATCAAATAGGATCTATCATCATGTGAAAATAAGAGTTCAGTATGATAGATATAGAGATAATTCCCCAACATAACAAAAAGGAACTTGAAATAATTGACATGAAAGTAGAACTTCAAAATGAGAAGGGTGAAGAACCACTTAAAAATTCGGCAGCCTAACGACGCCACTTAAAACTTCAAAATACTGAATTGAAGCGATCAAATGGGGTCTCTCATCATATGATCATAAAATATCAGTATGATAATTTAGAGATCATACCCCAACATAATAAAAAGGAACATGAAAGACGTGAATGAAAATAGAACTTGAAAACGAGGAAGGTGAAAGAATCCCTTAAAAATTCGGCAGCCTAACGACGCCACTTAAACATTCTTAAAACGAATTGATGAGAGCAGGGGGGGGTCTCTCATCATATGAACATGAAATATGCAGTAGGATGAATATAAAAGAATATCCTCCAACATAAGAACATGGAGTATAAAAGAAATGACATAAAAGAGATTACTTGAAAAGAAAGAGAGGGGTCAGATCCCTTACCTTAAAATGTAACTCTTAAACCTCAAAGGTTGGGACCTTGAGGGCTTGGGGGCACCTCGGGAGGACTCCTTGGGAGGTAATGAGACCAGAACTTCATTGGTGAAGAGTGGGTAGTCGAATTTATGAGAGGAGGGCTTGGTATTTATAGGGAAAGTGAGGGGACAAGGCATTAATGGCCAAGGGACACCTCACATGTGCTTTTCTCAAACCCATGTGCTCTCCCTTGGCATTTATCATGGAGTTAGGCCACATGGGGCCCCCAAAACAATAATTCATCACCCTTGGCCGGCCAACCATTAAAATATCTCATGACATCATCATGACACAGCTATGATGTCATTAAACATACCGAAACCCTAAAACTGCATTTTTACTATTCACTGAAAAATTCATCTTTCTCAAAAAAATCCCAAAATTTCACCTTAACTAAATATAGATGCTCTAATTACATTTATGAACTCCATTTTATAAAAATAATTTTCTAAATATTTTTAATTTAATTTTTAAATAAAACACTATTCATCGAGAATTCATTTTTTTCAGAAAAATCCCCAAAAATTACCATAACATAATATCGATGCTCTGAGTTCAAAAATAAATTCCATTTTATAAAAATAATTTTCTAATTATTTTTAATTAAATTTTTAATTAAAAAACACTATTCACCCAAAAAAACTAATACTTGAATAATAATTTATGAAACCGTTATTTAACCATTTTATTGAATCACATTACTTAATCAAGGTGCCTAGATTATTTTAAAACTTTCTTTAAGTGAGATTACTAATCCATTTGGTCATATTACTAATCCTAATCATAAAATCACTATTCATAATTTACTATTCATCAAAAATCATGTTGATCTTATTAGACTCTAAATTTCGTACTGAACATAATTGTAGAAGACCATTTTTTGAGAATCATTACACATTTTAAATTATTTAATGTTTACACAAACATTTTTTTTAAAATATCCTTTTGAAAATTCATCAAAAATATGCATACTATTTTTACCCAGTCATTTGAAAATTCATAAACTTCATCATAAGAAGAAATCCCAATTTTTATTTAAAACAAGGATTACACAAGGCAATTACGGTCTCGTTACATAGCCCCTTATAATACCAGCATAGGACCTAAGAGTAAGGTGTGCTAGGGTGATAGAATTTTGGGGCGGCTCAGTCAACATTGCCCGAGTAGTAATTTCTATCAGTTTGAACTTCTCGTGAAGGCGATTCCGTTCTAGCTTCACATGATGAAGTTCGGCTTGGATTTGGTCCAGAGCAAAGCCCAATGGTGCTACCTCCTTCCCAAGCTCTCTTAGATGGGCTTCGATCGGTCCAAGACTACTAGGTGAGGTTGTCAAATCTTCTTTCTATAATAATTAACCAAGATTACTTAAATTTAGAGACAATAATCAAAACATTTTGTTCACGGCGGTCATATTGACCGATGGTCATATAACACTCAAAAACCAATGGTCTCATTTTAATTATAATCATGTTTATCAAATAAAACATTTTTGTTGAGTATAAAAATAAAATAAAATAACACATGAAATCAGGAAACAAGATTTATTCAAAATTTCGGGCCGTTACAATCTTCCCCCCTTAAGAAATTGCGTCCTCGCAATTTTTTTTTATAATTGGGTTTTGAAATTTCATTTAAAGTCCCACATCGAAAAAAGAGTGAGTAACACCATTACATTAAAAGAAAGAATAGGAAGTACAAAGGCCACCCGAGTTTACTCATACTAGGATTCCATGTAGGAAACATGGACATGGAGGAGAAAACAAAGGGTAACGTTCTTAAAGGAGAGTGATAGAAAACATGATTAGGAGGAAGTTAACCACAAGAAAATCCCAAAATTATGATGTGTATAAGCGGTGTTTGATTACCCAGTAGGAAACGTAAACCAACAACGTTTTTGTTTTATGTTCCTTTTCATAACTTTGAGGAATTCATTTACAACATAGATCAAAAACATAAGGAAATATATCTTCCTTCATGTAGAGTTTCATACTTTAATAAGTTTCTACCAAAACTAATATTTTCTCCAAACGATGAGCATTCAAAACTACTTGGTCTCATCAAAACACAAGAATCATCTTCTAGAGAATCACATAATCCAAAAAAGATCAACTATCTATTTCTTCTATCTTTAAACATTATCCCAAAATTAGAAAGGGTAAGGTAAAACAACTCTTCAAAAAGAATCCCATAGGAATGGAAACTACTTTTAAATCTTCAAAGTTCCATGGTAATACCCAAAGTTCATCATAGACCATTCCATAAATAACAGTCCTTAAAATTCCTCAAAGTAAACCAAACTAAGATTGAAACCCAAATACAAGAAGGACTTGATAACATAGTCTTCCAAAATAAACTTCATTGTTCATCTCCAAACAACATCAACCACTCCTAACATCTTATAACAAAAGTAGCTAACCTAAACATATTTTACCCAAGATAGGTTAATCATTCCCGTAAGTAAACTAAATTACTATAAGTCCACCTTAAATTCATTGATTCTTCAAAATATAAGTCAACCTTACTCCTCAATGAATATACCGTTGTAATCAATTTACCTTGATCATATATGGTCTTCAAAATAGTGAACGTCTTCCAAAATAATAATCAACTTTTAATCCCCTAATCATCTCTGTCGTATTAATACGGAAATCGTAGCATTTCCTATCACATTGATTGTTGGGACATGTTCTTCCATTTCCCGCCATTAACTAAGAAAAGAAGCTATTGTTAGGGGCTTAAATACTTAGCCAATAATCATGAAAAGAAACTTAAAGCATCTAAGGATAACATGTAGAAGTAAAGTATACCCTAACTTGTGATCCCCTAGGTTCCCTTCTAGGTTATCCATGATCATATATTCTTATGTGAACCTTTATTTTATTTTATCTTTGTTCCTTTAACAATGGTTCATACTAAGCTTATGAATTTACCAAAGCATATCCCCCGGGAGTGTCGTAACCAAGAGTGCAGCAAGGCCCGTTGTCGTGTACCAGTTCCCATTCGAGTCTAGCTCAAAGCGGTGTTTTCGGGTTTTACCCCTATGTACATCTGTGCCAGAGCCACCTCTACCTGCTCGTATCTTGACAGTGATGTATTTGCTTGGAAACCCCTTACTTAATACTCACCAAAATACCAGGAAGATTTCCTATATTTAAACTCTTCTATAGGGTTTTTCCTAAAGTTTTTATATCCTAATTTCCACAAATAACTAAACCATCCTTTGATACCAACTATAGCATCCCTCCTTTTTATCACATAAACTTTCATTACATTTTACAAAACCGAGGATCTTTAAGGTTTAGTGTCTTGGAAACCAGGAACATAATAAATGAAACAAAAAAAAAACATTCTTCTTAAACACTTGAAAGGCTTCTTCTCAAGTTAATCCTAGGTTCATTACTGCATCTCATAACCTGGGAACACACATCAAAAGAAGGGGTGAGCAGAAGGCCCAGTAAGGGAAACAAGAGGAACATTTTACATGTGAAATTGATATACTTCAATAAGGACATGAAAATAACTTTAAGGCATGAGAAAGAAATCATGAGATACATCATAATAAAAATAACATTTTTCATAACTTGAAGATGTGGCTGCAACATTTAATATTTACAATCGTTTCATTTCACCATGGTCCATCCCCAAGGTGTCGTTAAAAATTACCAAGGTTATTCACCAATGCGTCGTTAAAATGGTCATCTCTAGAGATTAAGTCTTTACCCAATGCATTGGAGCGCTATCTGGGCGCACCCTTAAATTTGACTTTATTATCATGTGAGCCACATATATCATCATCAAACATTTCATAAATAACCCATATAGCATAAAATAAATGGGTTTCATTTCATAATCATAACTTTTTAAAAACTGCTTTAAAGACATGATCTTTATATCACTTTAAAACCCACAGAAAAGGAAGGTGGGTCTCATGTATGTAAATCCCAGAATTTAAAATAGAACATTTTGGTGTATATGTGAATACCCCTTTAGAAGAAAGAGCTTTGAGTATTCACTTAATAAAATAAAAGGACTTTAGAAAAAGAGATAGACATTTTGAGACAGAAATTCTGCAGCATAACGGCAATGTTCCGAGGTTTTAGAAGACATTAAAAGAGAGGTAAATGGGTCAAACATTCATAAATGACCCATAAAATAGTACATGGACAGAATAAGAAGAATACATGATCATGGTAATGAAATTTCAAGGACATACCATTTGAAATTAAAAACATGGAAGGAAGAAAAAAAATTTGATTTCTCTTATGAAAGTTCGGCAGCCTAATGGCGTTACTTAAACATCAACAAAAATGATTTGAAAAGATCAAATATGATCTCTCATCATGTGAACATAAGAGTTCAGTATGATAGATATAGATATAATTCCCCAACATAAAAAAAAGGAACTTGAAATAATTGACATGAAAGTAGAACTTCAAAACGAGAAGTGTAAAGAACCACTTAAAAATTCGGCAGCCTAACAGCGCCACTTAAAACTTCAAAATACTGAATTGAAGCGATCAAATGGGGTCTCTTATAATATGATCATAAAATATCAGTATGATAATTTAGAGATCATACCCCAACATAATAAAAAGGAACATGAAAGACTTGAATGAAAATAGAACTTGAAAACGAGGAAGGTGAAAGAATCCCTTAAAAATTCGGCAGCCTAACGACGCCACTTAAACATTCTTAAAACGAATTGATGAGAGCAAGGGGGGGGGGGGGGGGTCTCTCATCATATGAACATGAAATAGGCAGTAGGATGAATATAAAAGAATATCCTCCAACATAAGAACATGGAGTATAAAATAAATGACATAAAAGAGATTACTTGAAAAGAAAGAGAGGGGTCAGATCCCTTACCTTAAAATGTAACTCTTAAACCTCAAAGGTTGGGACCTTGAGGGCATGGGGGCACCTTGGGAGGACTCCTTGGGAGGTAATGAGACCAGAACTTCGTTGGGGAAGAGTGGGGAGTCGAATTGATGAGAGGAGGGCTTGGTATTTATAGGGAAAGTGAGGGGACAAGGCATTAATGGCCAAGGGACATCTCACATGTGCTTTTCTCAAACCCATGTGCTCTCCCTTGGCATTTATCATGGAGTTAGGCCACATGGGGCCCCCAAAACAATAATTCATCACCCTTGGCCGGCCAACCATTAAAATATCTCATGACATCATCATGACACAGCTATGATGTCATTAAACATACCGAAACCCTAAAACTGCATTTTTACTATTCACTGAAAAATTCATCTTTCTCAGAAAAATCCCAAAATTTCACCTTAACTAAATATAGATGCTCTAATTACATTTATGAACTCCATTTTATAAAAATAATTTTCTAAATATTTTTAATTTAATTTTTAAATAAAACACTATTCATCGAGAATTCATTTTTTTCAGAAAAATCCCCAAAAATTACCATAACATAATATCGATGCTATGAGTTCAAAAATAAAGTCCATTGTATAAAAATAATTTTCTAATTATTTTTAATTAAATTTTTAATTAAAAAACACTATTCACCCAAAAAAACTAATACTTGAATAATAATTTATGAAATCGTTATTTAACCATTTTATTGAATCACATTACTTAATCAAGGTGCCTAGATTATTTTAAAACTTTCTTTAAGTGAGATTACTAATCCATTTGGTCATATTACTAATCCTAATTATAAAATCACTATTCATAATTTACTATTCATCAAAAATCATGTTGATCTTATTAGACTCTAAATTTCGTACTGAACATAATTGTAGAAGACCATTTTTTGAGAATCATTACACATTTTAAATTATTTAATGTTTACACAAACATTTTTTTTAAAATATCCTTTTGAAAATTCATCAAAAATATTCATACTATTTTTACCCAGTCATTTGAAAATTCATAAACTTCATCATAAGAAGAAATCCCAATTTTTATTTAAAACAAGGATTACACAAGGCAATTACAGTCTCGTTACATAGCCCCTTATAATACCAGCATAGGACCTAAGAGTAAGGTGTGCTAGGGTGATAGAATTTTGGGGCGGCTCAGTCAACATTGCCCGAGTAGTAATTTCTATCAGTTTGAACTTCTCGCGAAGGCGATTCCGTTCTAGCTTCACATGATGAAGTTCGGCTTGGATTTGGTCCAGAGCAAAGCCCAATGGTGCTACCTCCTTCCCAAGCTCTGTTAGATGGGCTTCGATCGGTCCAAGACTACTAGGTGAGGCCATCAAATCTTCTTTCTATAATAATTAACCAAGATTACTTAAATTTAGAGACAATAATCAAAACATTTTGTTCACGGCGGTCATATTGACCGATGGTCATATAACACTCAAAAACCAATGGTCTCATTTTAATTATAATCATGTTTATCAAATAAAACATTTTTGTTGAGTATAAAAATAAAGTAAAATAACACATGAAATCAGGAAACAAGATTTATTCAAAATTTCGGGCCGTTACATTTTCAGAAATCCATAAAAAACAAAGTAAAAAAAGTGACATAAAAAACCCAATTCCATGTGATATAATGTAACCTACAGACTCCCACACCCTACTAATGAACAAAACTTCTACCACCCTATGGTTCCTTTTCCTTACCTACATTAGATAAAACAAAATCTTCATACACCAAAAGGTGTATTTACGGTGTGTGAAAAAAAAAACTAGTAAGATCCCGCCAAGTGTTTCATAAGAATAATTTATAAAATAAATAAATTATTCTCAAGTAAACAAATAAAATGAATTTGATACAGTTATACATAGTTTGATAAAAAAACATAGATAAATCACCCTATTCACAAATCATTTAAAGGATCCTAATATCTCAGTTTTCAATTTTTTTCCATAAATATCCCAAATATACATTTGAAGGATAATTACTAGATAAAACAAGTCCATGGGTATTAATAGTTATAGGTAAATAAAGATCATTATAGAATTACTATGATTATTAGGCCACCTAGTGTGAATAATATCCTAAAATAATAGGTCTAGGGGTAATATTTCACTTCTAAGAGTGGATCCTTTCCACAACATAGGCAACCTGGTGTACACATCACCCTATCAGAATAGCTCTAGGGGGAAAGAGTTCATACTTGAGGATGGATCCATTCCACATCATCAATCACATTCTAGTTTACTATTTTAGAATCATTCAATGCGAATTTAATCTTTGAAACCATACAAATCATGTTTTAAAACCATTTCAATTAACAAAACTATAGGAGGAATAATTTTTTGGAATGTTACCCTAAACCAATAAATTTTATCAAAACATTACTCATGACCTTTTTGAAAAATTTAAAAACAATTTCCATAATTAAACCATAAATCCTGATTTCTAACCATTTTAGTTTCCAACTTCAAAGAGCAAGAAAGTAAGGTTTGTAGAATAAATTTGAATCCTGAAACCAAATACCTCAAAACACTTGGAATATAAACACTCACATGGGATCCACAAGATAAGATAAACCAAGGGTAAAAGAAGAAAAGAAAGAACCATAATCCATGAATTCTCAAATAAGAATCTCCAATTCATCATTACTAGAACAATAAGAGATAGATATAGAGAAATAACTTACCATAATGATTCCCAAATAATGCACAATGATCAATAAAGATCCAGATAATAAAAGCCAATTCCATGAAATATATAGAATAAATCCAAATAGATCATGTCAAAAAATTTAGATATTAAATCCAAAATACTGATGTAAGGTACCATTCAAGGACAGAAGAGTAGATCTAGAAGAATAATAAAGAATGACCATGAATGGACACATACCTTTGAAAACCTAGACCTAACACCCAAATATCCATACAAAATGATCACTGAGAGGTAGTGAATCTCAAAAAACTTCAAGAGGAGTCTCCTTGGTCTAGATAATATTCTACCAGAAGAGGAATGGGTCTAAACAGATGATTTTTGGGTCTTAAAATAAAACATTAGATTAATTAAATTGCATCACATGGTTTGGTCACACCGTTTAGAAAACTATGTGAAAACCATGGACCCTTCTTTTTTACTATAGAAGTTGCATAGTTTGGATGAAAAATTTGTAAAACTATGAACCAAACATGAAAAATTACTCTACACCATGTTTCATAGTATAATGGGGAAGCTTTATGGTTTTGGTCCAACCACATGCTTAACTGTGTTCCATCCTCTAGAAAACCAAAACAAGGTGTACAGTTTCTTGGGAAGGAATGCATGGTTTTCTCTAGTCGTTCTCCAATCATGAATAGTCCCATAAAACTTTAAAAACCACCAAAATTTACATAATATGACCTAATATAATTCCAAAATGAAATATAGTCACAAAATGAAATTAACTTCCTAAAATAAACAATGAGAAGTAATAATAATCATCCTTGTTAGATGAATCTCCCATAAAAAACGTCACCATTTTATTGGGATAAGAAATCTTCTCATCAACCATAATAGAAATAGGTGCCTCTAATATAATAACACCCTAATTGGATTGTAATTTGTAAAGTTACAATAGATATACCACTGCTTGATTCACATCCCCATTACTAGTTTCATCTCCTCAGCTAGACATCATTGCTCGGTCGACAATATCTTCTGTATCTATAGTCCTTATATCATCCTGCCCATAACCTAAATTACATATTGAATAATTCTTCATTTTCTAGATATTTACAAGGTAATTCCATTGTAATTTTCTTAAAATTTTGTAACCAATAATTTATTAAAATTAAATATCTTTGTTTCAAATGAAAATAAACTTCTGCCTCAAGTCATATGGAGGTAGGATGGGGGTGAGATAAATAAAACACCACATAGAGACAAACATATTTATTTTTTTAATAACCTTCCAAATAATTATTTCAATTGAAATATTATATTAATAATAAAAAATGTAACTTATGAAAAATATAAGTGATTGAATAAAATGGAGTCCCTTATATTACATAACAAAGCATACAGAATAGATTAAATAGATAAAACTTAATTTGAAAGATTGAATGTGAGGGATTAAATTGATGTCCATTCTACAATATTTCAACGAAGGTCCTTTTTTATTTTAATTTTTGATTTATAATATATAAATAAACAATGTTTCTATGCTCCAGTTAGGATAACCTTTTTTATTCAAATTTAAACACAAGAAAATTATTTGATTTTTGACCAATTTCAAAAATGAAACTCATGAGGGTAAAAGATAAGTGTGTTGTTAATATTTTATTTATTATATAGAATTAAATATCAAATTTTATATTAAATTTCAGGAGTATGTTCATGAATAATTCATAAAATAATACAATCCACATGAAAAAATATATTGGATTGAAAATTAGATATGAAAAATTGAATTATAAATTCATTACATGGATGGGTACCACTGGCCATTCATGAGGAGTGATTAATTATCACAATGAATAAAAGTTTAAAAATTATAAACAATATTCCCAATAAAAACTATGCAGAAATAATAGAGTGTAATTTTTAGATTAAACCCATGAGGAACTCTAAATCTCATAATTAAACAACTTACTATTTATCAAATTATTTAAAATGAAGATTGGAATTGTGAAAACAAAATTGAAATTTTAATTAACTTAAATTGAAAAAATATATATAGTTGACTGATCTAAAAGGATAGTTTGTATAAAGAATAAAAAATTTATTCACTAATAAATTAGAATGATCTTTTTAGTTAAGGGAGTATAAATTTAATTGATATCTATTTGATAAATTTATTTCAATACTCACTTAAGCATTTTAACTCTTTATGACCAAAAAATTCACTTTAACTAGGATCCATTAATGTTTAATATTATATATAAAATATGAATAACAAATTATTTTATAGTCAAATCCTTCTTTATCAGATAGGTTTTCCATATTTACAAACCCTTTTATAGAATAATTAATAATAAAAAAATAATAAAAAATTATTACTATGATAATAACTCAAATCAATCATTCATAAGTGAACTTAATCATGAAATTATATACTCATACTTCTACACTAAATTTTGTATCTATTAAGATAATAAACCTCACATAAATAAAGTAGAATCAATCACTAGTGTGATGATGGATACATCACTGCCTATCTCACCTTATCCACCTCCTGATTGATTAAGGCTCCCACATGATAATACTTTAAAGGTTCTTATTGTCCATGGAACATTGAGGAACTCATTTCTTGGCATCATATAAAAGTCTTTAACTAATGTACTCTTCCTTTATCTTCTACCCTTTCTTTTCATTTCAATGGATCTTGGATAGTTGCCTTCATAAATATTGAAGTATGATCGTTACTTTTGGTAACCATGGAAAACAAGTGGGATGGCCCTGAATGAGCTAAACCTATGTAGGTTTGGGCCCATTTTGTCCAACTTATTTTATAATTTTTTCACATAGGTTAAATTTTATAAGACTGAACCATCTTTATATGTGCAGGCAAGACCATGGTCCTAACAGTTTCTTTTTTTAATATAACAATAAATATTAGACAATAATATATTTTTTATTATATTTCATATAAAAAACAAAGATCATTATTTTTTAAAACTTGTGAAACATTTTTGAGGAAGAACCGACTTTTCTCAGGGAAGAAGATCCATAATAAAGAAACACATGGGGAAGATGACCCCTAACAGAGCAATGGTTAAGGAAGAATAAAACTTATTCTTTGGGAAGATGAGCCACAACATTCAATGCTTTTAATGTCATAACACAAAATAAAAAATTAAACACATGGAAAGATAGATTTCCACCATATGGTCATGACTCATGTGAAGAATCCTTGAAGGAATATGGGCCTTAAGACCCATGCCTTGAAGAAACTAACTCATTTTTGAGTTTCCTATGACATTAAGGGGGACAATAGAGAGGGGAGGGAGGCTAGGATATAGAGTGAAGGTAGGGAGAGGATATGTATAAGAAAGGGGTATGATGGGGATATGAGGATATAATGGGACATGGTAGGGGAGGGTGTAATGAGGATTAGGATTTAAGAATAAGGTTAACAGTGATTTTTTAAATAATGGATCTTAAGGGTCAGTGGGCCAACCTGTGACCATGTGTGAAAAACTATACATACACAAGCCCCTTTTAATTTACTGTTTTATACCTATTTTAAAAATATATAGAAAATATTGTGCCTATTATACTCTATATCCATGGGTTTTCCCATAAATTACATAGTCCAAGACACATGTTGTCATGCCTAACTTTTATATTTGCATTTCACTTTAGCATATCAATTTGAGGAGATTTTTTCATCAATAAATTATTTACCTATATAACTTAAAGCATATTTTACATGATATGTATTAAAATTATCATTAAATCAAATGTTATCCTTTTATTCAGTGATAAACAATAATTCATTTGGTTTTCAGAGAAGAAAGATTGGAATATTCCAAAAAACAAGATGAAGCTTCAATGTTTGTCAACAAATTTGGAAATGAGGGTCAATTAATCAGCAAGACCCATTTAATTATCTTTATCAGGGTTTCCAATTCACTTATTCAAAGATATATTGATTGGTTTAATCACTATTTTCTTTAATATTTTACTCAAGATCGATATAATAATGAAATCATTTTGATGTACTTATATAGGTCACTTCTATTTTGATTTGGATATTTTAACTGAGTTACCTTAGAAAATATATATTAAAAATAGTAAAACTAGATTCTTCCAAAAAAAATTATAAAGAAATTCCTTATTCATCTTATTATGAGTTAACTCAAGCATGATATGAGTTTGTTCAAGAAAATATGTTTGATCATGAATATATTTCAATTAACCTAGACAATTATCCAACATAGGATGTGGTTTTGTTTATAAATAAATCTCATCCATCAATTTCAACATAGAAACCTTTATCTTGGTATATAATCTTAAAAAATATTTAATAATAGTTCATAGTCATTTTTAGGGATAAATATTAAATTCCAGGCTACCATTGATCAAATTTTAAGATTATTTTTCAATATTTTAAGGTATAAGTTTTTGTGGAAAAATTATTTGGGTAACACTAGTGAGGAAGTAAACCTAGTTTCAAGGGTTTTTATAGATGTAAAAAAAATTGACTTCAGGATGAATGATGTTTACTTGGATTCAGATAACCCACTTATAGGGTTAAATAAATCTTCAAAAAATTCCACTGTTAGTGGTAAAAGGATATTTTTGGATAAGGAAGGATTTATAATTAAATAGAATAAATACCATTTCTGTAAAGAGTTTTTTTCTCTTCCTAACACTGTCTTCATATAATAAAAAAGTTAATATTTAGAAGCATTGACCGTAGTTCTTCATAGTTATAAATAAAAATAATTACTGCCTTTTAGATTAGAATAAATTATAATGAATAATCCCTTAAATTAATTTTAGGAAATAGGGACCATCTATACTCAAAATTTCTCTTCATCAATTAAATATGTATTTGATTTCATTGAAATTTCTTTTCCCAAAGGTTTTAATGAAGTATTGAATGTTGAAATTTTTCTAATAAAGGAAAATCAACATAAATTGGGATAAGAGAGAATGATGATTTTTCTTATTGAAGATAAATTGAATCAGTTCAAATCACAAGTGGAAGTGATTTTTTTCTATGATTGGGTCTATTATTTTCATTATTAAAACCCATTTTTAGTCATGTATCACATAATATAACCCATTTAGAATAATAATTTTCTTAACCTAGGCCTCGATATCCGAGGTTTGTTAAGGAAATATCTTATAATGTTTGAATGTGTTGATGATATTGAATAGATTGGTATTGGTATTTATTTATTGGGTCTTTATTTTTTTATATTCCCTTTTGATTCATGTCACTTATGTATCAAGTTTTTTCCTCCACCAAAAGTCACAATTCTTAATTAATTTTTCCTTTTAAAAATAAAGAATAAATCAAGGGTGTATAATTTATCTCAATGATAATAGAAAGTGTAATGAAATAGATGAATTAGATAATATCAAACAAAAGATTAGTGGACTAAACTTAATTAAAAAACTAATATAAAGCATCCAAGAAATTCTTATAGAGATTAAAAATCTCCCAAAAATGTAAAATTCATTAAAAAAATATGCATATTGTTATAAAAATTCTTTAAAAACCATGAGGTATAAGATATGACCACACTGTGCTTCATGTATCTTCTCATTTCTAAAAATCACCATTTCATGGATCACTCTACTCACCACAATTCTTTATTTTTTTTCAACTGTTATATTCAACATTTCATGTTTTATCTTTACATGCCTGTGTTTTATAGATATATATGCTTTAAACTTTCTAAAAATCATGAGGTTTTTTAACATGTAACCAAAACCCTCAACCAGTTTGAATTAGAAATATTATTATCTTGATTCTAAGAGTGACATATTTTTAAGTAGAAAAACTTGTTTTTAATTTCTAGTCACTTTTGACTAGTAAAATATCAACCACTATAACTCCTCATCATGGTTTCTTTTTAGAATATAGAGTTCTAAATATTTTAGAACACCACAAATTTTTTCCAAGGAAACACATTTTGTTTTTCAACTAACCATCTAAATTCCTTAAAAAATTCTCAAATTAAATAGTTAAGATCCTTTCTCCGAAAAATTATTAAAAAAACATACAATTAGGAAATAAAAAGTTCATTTTATATTAAAAATGTTAATAAAATATATTCATAGATTTTTTTATCAAATTCACCCACTGATGAACTTTTATTTAATACTTGTTAAACATATTAACATTCATCCAAATGAAATATATTTTTTAAATGGAAATTTTAACTCAAACATGTCAATAAAAAACGTTTTATAACTAATAATTTTTATATGTACACGTACTTATCCATTCTACTCCATAACTGTCTAATAACTAAGAAAAATTTGAAATGTATTTTACTTATATTTCATATTAAATTTGATTTTTGATAATATAAACTTCAATTATTTATTTGAGCCTATATATTTATAAATTTCCATTCCAAGTTATACGTATCACATTAATCACACTATTTTTTATATTTTTCTCATTATTTTATTTTAATAATTTATTTTCAATGGAATTTAACATATAGAACAAATCACACATTAAATAATCTTTAAATGTTCATTCATCTCATGGAACTATTTGTGATAATTAGAACAATATTATTAAAAGAGTCTACATTATAATTAATGAGTCATAGGGATCAATATAATTCAAAAAAATACTTTAACCTATATCCCCATAAACATTCACTTTCAGTAAATATTGATGATGGTTATAAAAATAAGATGAAAGGTTTTATTCTTATATAAAAATCTAATATAATTCCATTTTTTTCTATGATGATTTTCATTTTTATTTAGAATACTAATTTCAACTAAGTGATCAAACATAAATTTTAATTTTTAGCATTTAATTCACACTCAAATTACTCTAATAAAATAATATTTATTGAGTTTTAAATTTAAAAATTAAATTTCATTATTTTTATAGAAAATAACTCATTCACTCAAGTATCAATTCATTAATCAAATAAATGTATGTTTCTCCAGAACATAATTTGATCCTAATGGACTTTAAATTTTACAGTAATATAAAACACCAGTCCAAAGAAAACCTGTCTTAAAGACCATTATGTACAAGATAAAATTCATGCATAGATACAAAAACTCCCAAAATTGAATAAAAAATTCTCCCTAATGTTTTAAAATTTTAAAGGAGTTATAAATGTTTTCATTTTTAGTATTATAGGAATAAAAATATTAACAATAATATTCCCTAATTTACATGTGCTATTGTTACTTGGGCCTTATAGTTAATAAATATATTTGATGAATAATAAAAAACACATGTTTATGAAAATAGATAATTTTTTAAAAATCATCCCAAACAATTATCCATAAATTTAATCCCATTACTAGGGAAATATATGAAGATTAGACTTTCAAGAAAATTTCTCAATTGATACTATCAAAAATATTCTATTATATTTTTTTTCTTTTATTCAATACAATAGGGTAATTTGTATAATATAAATATAATATTAAAAGATCTAAATAAATGATGTTAATTTTTCTATAAAAAAAAACAAAAACAAAATACTAATACTCCTTGATCCCCACATCACCACATTCCTTTATCAGTTCCTCCTTTTTGGGAGGCTTTTCACTCAAAATCTTATAATAATATTCATGGGAAATAATATATAATTTATCATGGAAATATTTATCTAGATGAGATGATGTGGGAGGGTTAGTTCTACTTTATTCGTGTTTTTAGTTGAGATGGAAGTAGAATGGGATATAGTGGGATCAAATAAAAGGACCTCCTTTGGCTACCCAACCAATACTTCCATACCCTTACACTGACTATATTATTCCTCCTCCTTAAAAGATTCTCAAAGTGATTAAAATTACACCTATAAGTATACAACCTCTTGATTTGGATTTAGGAATACATCTGAGGATTATTGTAGAGATTTTATGAAAACATCGATTGTATGTGAAACTCAAAAAATTCTAGAGTTTGAATCAATAAGTTATTTTCTTAGGGTATTCCATTACTGAGAGAAGTATTTCTATTCACCTAGAAAATGTTTCATTGGTGATTATAACACCATAATATTTTGTGTTATGTTTTTAATTTAGTTTTAAAAATTTCACACGGGGAGTTGGCAGAATATATTTAAAATTTTAAAAATCTAGTGGAGGATTAAATTTTAAGGAGAAAAGTATTTAATGGTATAAAGTTATAATTTAAAAAATATACCACTGGGTAAATTGTTACCTTATAACATGTACCCATTATAGGGAAATAAGTGGAATAATGGGTCTAGGTGGACTTGTATGATCAGTGGCCCCTAGTCAGGCATCTAGTGGCCACTGTGTACCCAACATGGTGCATCAAGTACCAAATGATATCCTCATTTTTTTATTTTTTTATTAAGTTAATTTTATGAATAAAAATGTTTTAAACCCCCCAACCTCTTTTAGTATCCCTCGTGATCCCACATACCCTCCCCTATATTTTTCTTCTTTGTAAGTATATTTCTCTCTATTTTGAGATGAAAAACATGTACCATCTATTTCATTGGATCCTTCTTAATAATTTCATCATTATCCTTCATTTTATTTGAATTTTTTCTTATTTAGATCACTGTTATTCTTCCAATATATTTAATTTGGGTCTTTATATTTGTTTTTTTCATTTTTATTGATTTAATTCAATTAATAAAATGATTTACAATTAGATATATCCTACAATATTAAGGTATGTGGTCCTAAGAATTTCCCTGGTTTTATATTTGTTGCTTTATTCACATGATATGTTCATGTTAGAGGTAAGGTGTGAAAAACTTAAAATGGATCCAAATTTTACTTCCACATCTATTAAGAGGTGAGTGAGTATCATTATAATTGTAATAGAGCCCCTAATATTGATTATTTGATTTCATGTCCATCGATGGATATGTCACTTCTAAGTTTTGAGAAACCTTAGAATTAGAACTTACATAGATTTAATTTCATATGACTGAATTTATTCAACCTTGAAAGGTATTAATGAATGTTTATTTATTAAGGGGAGTCCTATGCACATGATTGGATAGTGTAAATAATATCCTCATAGTGTGATTTTATAGATAATATCCAATATGGATTGTTTAATATGATATGGGTGGTTATGTGATATTTGGATCTCTGTTAAGGGTTATTGATCTTGAGATGATTGTGTCTAGGAGAAACACATGAGGGGAATGGGTATCCAAGTAAGTGAATTGGGTATAGTGAGGCCACACATGGGGTGTGAGCGTCTTAAATGATTTTTGATTGGTGATATCCCATTCACTGTTGATTTGATTAATGGTTAGTGATAAACTATTCACCATTAAAATTCCTATTAATCAGTGATAACTCATTCACCATTACTTTTATTTATGTATAGTGATCACCCATTCACTATTTTTATTGGTGATAACCTATTAAACTCAAGATTTAAAGATAACTTGTGATACATCATTCACCTTAGGAAGGTATGAACTTCTACCTTATGTATTGATGTGGTGATATTATGTTCACTACCTTTATATGATATTCCATGAAGTTAGATAAGTATATGTATAGATACGTATAGATATATTTGTATTTTTATTTGGTTTAGTAACACAAGTTGTGATTTTTATAAATAGTCAAACATAAATATGGTTTAAACATATTGATTTGGTGGAAGTAATATCATTATGAACTAAATCATTAGAAACTTACATACCTGTAAAATCGAATAAATGAGATAATATGGTGAAATTAACTCCCCTTATAAAAATACTAAGTGTTATATTCCTTCTAAATAAAATTCATGTTAAGACCTTGATCATTAAACCATTTAGGTTTTACTAAATAAAGGTAACCATGGATTATCTTGTGTAAGTCATGGTGGAAATGACTAACCCTAAGTGTTAGATCACTAAATATAGTTGTGATATTTGGGTTACACATAGATAGAAAATCCCAATAATTAGTATTCTAGAGGAATAGTTTTGATTATATCCATATAATGGATTAGTTAAAGAGTTCTCATCTCAACCATCCAATAACAAACCTAAATAAAAAAGTGGTGAGATTAATTCCAAAGTGGACTCAATTCTTAGTGAAATATATATTTTGGACAAATAATGGAGATGATGAATTTAAAATGGGTCATCATTTTAGGTGGAATACATTTAATAGAATCTGTTATTAAATGTTTATAAAACATGATACTCATTCGATAAAAGATTTTGTTTTAGACGAATAAAATCATCATCATAAAGCTTAACTTTGAGATTAATTCTTGAAATTGAAAAGATTAATGTATGAAACTAATAAGGTGGTAAATTTATAAAAGGCTCATAAGTAAAAGAAAATTCTGTGTGTGTAAGTAACCCCCCCCCCCCAAGTAACCGACTTTTGAAGTTGTTCAACACTTGGAATCTATATGATTATGAGCATCATAGATGGATTAACTTAAGGTTTCAAAGGAATTATATGAAAAATAACCAAAGTAACTTTAGTATCCACTCACATACTCAATGTTATTGAGTTTTCTAATGACTTGGAGAGACTGATGGTTTCCTATATGTATTATTCTGGTTAAATAATTCATTTTTTTATTCACTATAAATATATTGACATTATGAGTGGATTCAAGAAATTTTTATCCTAATTTTTTAAAGTATTAAGGATAAATGAACTAGAGCATGTGATTTTAAGATTCTAGTACTATATTGATAGTAAAATTGGGTAAAAGTTCAAACTAAATGAATAAAAGTTAGTTGGAAAGTCTAACAATGTTTCTTTTATTATCCAATCAAGGTTATTGCAAACTAGATTTATGACGAAGGAGTAGTAATATTTCCATATGATGGAATTTTCTGAGAAACCAAACAAGGTTTGTGAAAATTAGTGGAATGTAAATTCCATGTATCAGTGTTATAGAAATTCATTATTCATTTTTAAGGTTATTTAATAACAAATTTATACTTTACAAATATTATAAATATAAAGGATTTTAAAATCATTGAAAGAATTGATAGAGATAATATTTTACTTTTAATTTATGAAGCAATGGGTTAGCACATAAAATATTTGAATGTAAAGGAATATATTATTCTTAAATGGATTTAAGTAAATGATATATATCTTTATCTAATTTCTCTTATAGGATAAGTGAATTTGTTTACTAAAAAATAGTTTTTATGACTAATATGTGATGAAGGATTAAATACACATATTTTATGATTCATCAGATTTAATAATATTTCTTGAGAACAAGATTAGGATAAAAATATTTTATCTAGGATAAAGTATTTATCTATATGTTTGTTAAAATATGAGGGATTTTATTCTACCACCATTAGTGGCATATTTTAGGGAATGTTTTTATTTTCAAGAAAATAATCTAAACGCATAGATTATCATATTTAATATGATTAAAATAGTCTACTTGTTAAATATTATCACTTAAAAAAATAATTGTTATTTCCTAACATAAATGTGTTTTTATATATTAGCATGATACACTAAATAGAATATAGTGTCCCAAAGGCTAGCATAAGAATTTTTTAATATAGTGAAGTTCAAAACTAACATATAAAGGACTATACTAGTAAAAATTTAAAATAAAATATCACTTTAAAGGGAAAAAAGTTTCATGTAAAGGGTTCCAAGAGTGATAATAATATACTTATAAAGAGTTCTAAGAATACAACATAAGTTATTAACATCATAAATGTAACGGCTCATAATTTTATTAATTTAGTTTCCCTTCTAATAATTATGTCATAAAACACATATATTATATGAAGAACCCAATAAAAACATTATTATCATAAATGAATAATGATACATTACTTATCAAATAAACCAATAATCATTCTGAATATTATATCCAAAAAATAAATAGAAAATAAGATAATAATAATGGGGAAATTTGGATCTGATCGATCCACTATAATAACCGCACTCATGAAAAAAGTTGTAGAAATAAAACATACTGTTAATAATATAATATTAAATTTGAAGATAAAAATATATAGCTTTGAGAAATTATTAGTGGATGAAAAATTGATTAAATAAAAGGTATTTATAGAAATTAAGGGACCCATATCATTGTAATAGTAACTTGACTATTGGAATAGTAATCTAACCGTTAGGAATAATAATCTAGATATTACAATAGTAACCTTACTTATAAAAGTATAAATGAAATTTAAATATCTTAAAAATGAAAATATGATATAATTATATCATGGTATAAGTAAATAAATGTTTTAAAAATGATAAATTAAGTATTGGTATTTTTGTAAAATGTTAATGTTTATTTATAATTTTATAATTAATATAATGATTTAAAAGAAAATTTATTTTCATAAAATAGATTCATAAATTAATATTATGTTGTATTATAATTATAAGATAATTTTATGAGACCTAAATTAATTTTTCAAAGGGGTCATAAAATTGATTATAATATTAAAATTGGTATTTTTCAAATAAATGATGATTTTATTTAAAAATTAAAATTCTCATATTTAGAAAATTATTTTCATAAAATAGATTATGTTTTTTAAATCTTCACATTGAAAAAAATTTGTGGTGAATTTTTGATATTTTTCCAAAATAGTTTAATTTTTGGTGAATAATGAAATACAAAAATTTATGGTATTTAACATTATAATCCAAATATATGAATTTTTGAGTCACGGATAATGTAAGAACCCATTTTTTCAAACTCTGATGAAACATTTACTATATTAATTTATGTTAATCAACATTATTGATAGTCTTAAGCCAAAATAATAATCTAATGAATATTACAATAAAAAATATTCATCTCCCCATATAAGTACCACCCCTCACCACCCCTTCTCCTCATACCTTATACTTATTTTATTTTGTCAATATTCCACCCAATTACCTTACCAATCCTATTATGCATGTCCAAGTGATTCTAGTATCAATAAAATACCAATTCCAAGTTCCTTAAGGAGTCCATCAAGGAGGTGATATTCAAGAGGTAACTTTCTCAAACCATCTCTTTTAATTTCATTTATTTTTTCTACCCACTCCTCATATCCTTCATCAATAAAATAATAATAACACCAGTATCATTTATATACCATAATTATATATTGATAATATAATATATTCTATCCACCTCTTTTCTCGTCATCTCTTATTTAAAGAAAAGAATCCATTTTCCAAATTATAGCGGTTTACCATCTTTGTCGATAATGAGTTTTTGTTTTCCATTACCACCTTCAAGGATGGTCATAAAACCATTATTATAGATAAAAAAGATTTTAATATGTATTTTATAACATTTTTTATGTTATGTAACTAATATATATACATAATATTAAATAAAACAAAACTAGTTTATAATGATCGAAAAATATCCAAAATAAACTAAACATTTAACATTGAAATTCTATCAAATGAATCATCCTCATACCACAAAAAAATTATATATGGGACCATTTAAAATTATATAAGTGCATTAATACCATATAATTTCACTTCTATAGAGTAATGTAGCAGTGGCGGATATTGTGCAGGACTGTAGCAGTGCGGGTACTGTAGCAGTACTATTCACAGAATGAGATTTGTGCTAAAAAATTGGGCCTATGGGTCATGTAATGGGATAAATGCCCACTGGGCCTTCGGGCTATGTAATGGGTCTCCCTCTACCCAGTTAAAGAGGTCTTTTCTTTGATTTAATAATAAATGAGGCTTTGGCCCCAACCTTTAAAAAAAATATAATTTCACTTCTATAGAATTATTCCCATTGTAAAAGAACTTACATAATTATATACATGTAAAATGACCAAGAAACCATGAAAAAAAATGCTCCTAGAAAAATGAAATGAATTTTATAACTTATCAAAATGACCATAAATGAAATTATTAAAATTATAATAAATAAAATACATGTATAAGATATTATTAATTAATTAAATAATTAATCTAATTTTATTATCTATTATATTAAGTTCATGTGACGAATGCATTTGGACATAAGGTAAGGGGTCTCTATGAATCTCCATATTTCCTTTGGTCTACACACTCTCTATATATACATAGATTTATCCCTTAATTATTATTATATACTTCCCCTATTTTTTATATGTACCAAACATATGTATGTATCTAAATTCATATTTCTTTGATGGGGAATTACATGTTTTATAAGGCCCCCTTCTCAATTCCTCTTGATTAGAAAACTCGATTAAAGAGAACTTCTCGTTTTCTTACCCATTTTCAAGTATACTCCATAAAATAATTTAAGCCTATAATATTTTTATAAAATAACTCAATTTATCAAGAAAAAATATTTTCATTCATTTCTAGTTTTTTCCAAATAATTATGCCTTTATCCTCTTTAAACACTGTTATTCTTTTCCTTAAAACCACACCTAAGTTGCACATTTATAATGTTACCTAACCACTCTTTTTCATGTTTTAAATTCATTTGGACATAATTATTCATGATCCATTCTTATTTTTTACTTTATTAATTTCAAATAATTATTTAAATCCCCTCTTTTTGGGACAACATTATGATACACCCTTTGGTTATGCATTATGACTTGATTACAATACCCATTTCATACCATGGGTAACCCTTAGTTTATTACTTATGTGGCACACATATGCATGAACATGTTATGATGGGTGCACTTAGATAATTATACAGTGCAATGGGTAATGTTTTTTCTCATGAGATATTATTTATGGGGTTATAGACTAAACCTAATCCATTATGGTACTTTGTCCACCATGTGATGCCATCTTGATAATTAGCCTTAACTCATGCTTATGTCATGTTGTATATTTCCACCAAATTCAAATATTTCCATGACCATATTATTCCAAGTTATATATTTTATGATTATATATGTTTATTCATGATTCATTCCATTTATGTTATCATTTTATGCCTTCTAACTCATTTTCTATGCTTTATCCCATGTTTATTCCCTTACTGAGATTTTTAGCTCATCGGTTTTGTCTATGTATTCCCCAAGTTATCTTATGAAGTTATAGGATCTTAAAGGGAGTTATGAGGTCATTATGGAGATAAATAAAATGATGTTTTATTCTAGTTTCATGTTTTCTAATTATGTACCTAGTCTTCCAAAGACACCAGATTTTCAATACTTGGTTTATATTTATTGGAAAATTATGCTTAAAATCACGTGACAATATGTGTAAAAGGATTGGGTCTCTATAGTTGGTATTTGAGCATGGTATATTTATTTTTAAGGATTAGGACTAGAAAAATTTAGTAATAACCATAGGTATAATTATATCACCTTGAATAAACGATGCTGAAACTTAGGGAATCATAAGTTAGGATATACTTTTAATTTATAAGTTATCCCCTACAAGTTTATGTTTTCATTTTTATATTCTCATTATATAAGTAATAAGGCACCCTAATTGTGTTTTCTATTTGATTAGTTAATAACGAGAAATAGGAGAACTCATACAAACAAAAAATGTGATAGGAAATGTGATGATTTCCGTAATGAAATTACAAATATGATGGGAATGGTAGATTAGAACTTCATGACTATACTATCTCAACTGACTCAAGTCATTAATAATAAATTGAATCATGTGGAACATCATCCTTATCCTAATAAATAGAATTTTTTGGTTGAATAATTTATGTTAAAAAGGCCTTATATATTTAGTGGATCTTTTGATCCCCTTATCACGGAACAATGGATTAACTGTATTGAGAAGATATTCTCTATACTTCAATTCTTAGAAGAAGATAAAGTCATAATGGATGTCTATAATTTTAATGGGGAAGCTAATTAGTGGTAAGAACCAATCAAAAACTCAAAGTCTAAGAAGGCAATTGATTCCACGGATTATAAAGGAATCAAGAAAATATCTTTCAATTAGCATTTTCCACAAAATTTTTGTCTTGAGATGGAGTGGGAGTTTTTTGGAATGAAACAAATGGAAGATGAATCTATTAGGATGTACGAGGAAAAATTTATAAGTACTTCATGATACACCTCTATATTTTTCATGAATACTGTAAGTAAGGTGGATTTCTTCTTTAGTGGATTAAAGACAAGTTTATGAAAATCCTTGGAAATTCAAGACTTTGATAGCTATGAAGATATTTTCTATTATGCCCTTAATGTTGAGAAAGAGATAAAAGACTCTCAATAGTCTCATGGGATTATATATAAAAATAGTAAAATAGAGTTTAATATAGGAGGATAAATTGATAAATCCCATGAAGGAAATAAAACTTAGCATACAACATGTCAAAAGTTTAAGAAGAATAATCCTAGTAACTGTATAAAAGTAACCAAGAGATGATTTAAATGTGGAAGAGAGGGGAATTAGGATAATTTTTTCAATGGGATTTGAAGAATTGAACTAAAGAAGAAGAAGAAAGGAAGGTTCATATTAACACTCATCCTACAGTATAATGTTTCAACTACAAGGAACATGGGAATTATGTGACCCAATTCCCTAAGACAAGGGATGTTGGAGACAATAAAAAAACCTACAAGGCAGCAAGTAAAGGAATATGATATCACTACTACTAAAGTGGATCCCAAAAATGATGTGGTGATAGGTATGTTGGTTATTTAATCAAGAATAGTGAATGCACTATTTTATTCTATTTATATGTTTTCTTTCATATCTTGCAAGTTTTGTAGAACTATTCAAACATTACCAAAAAATATGGATGTTGAGTTATCTATGAGAATATATAATAGAGAAATTATTTAATCCAAACTATATAACTCCCCCTATTATTTTATTTCATATTGAAACTCCTATAAAATCTCATATTACTTCCTTTGGTGGAGTTTTATGCTATATTGGTCATGGGTTATCTATCTTTATACAAAAAAACATCAATTATTGAGAAAGGGAGATTACTCTTCACATCCCAAGGCATCCCCTAATTTTGTACAAGTGTAAGGAGAGGGATAAATACCCTTCAGAATCATCATCTCAATTGTGGATATTGTTGCCTTATGAGCAAACATATCTAGATCAAATGATTGAGACAAAGTAGAGGATTATCCTTGAAGGCAATCCCACTATGAGGGACTACATTGATGTTTTCCATAAATAATTTTATGGTCTTACTCCTCACTGAGAGGTTGATTTATCAATGGTTATTATACCTATAACTTTTCCTATATCAAAGAATCCTTACAGGATAACCAACATTGAGTTGGAGGAACTAAAGAAGTAGCTATAAAAGAATCTGGACATGGGTTTTTATATGCCAGAGTACTTCAACATGTGGTGCACTGGTCCTATTTTCCAAGAATAAGGATGGATCAATGAAAATCTATATTTATTATCATAAACTTAACAAAATCATGATAAATAATGAGTATACCCTACCATGGATAGATGGATTGTTTGATCAAATATAGAGGGAAAAGTATTTCTCTAAGGTGGAACATCAGTCGTGATATCACTAATTAAAGGTGAGTAAGGAATATATTCACAAGACCTCCTTTTTAATGAGTTATGGAACTATGAGTTCATAGTTATTCCCTTAGAACTCACTAGTTATCCATTAATTTTTATGAACTTAATGAATAAAGTCTTTAGATACTACTTCAACAAATTTTTGTTAGTCTTTATAGATGATATTATGATATACTCCAAGAGAAAGGAGGAACATAAGGAGAATTTGAATATTGTGGTAAATAATTTATAGAGGGATATGAAAGTATAGTAAATGTGAGTTCTGGATGGAAGAAGTATCATTATTGGATCATGTTATCACCAGCAAAGGAATATTTGTGAACCCTTCTAAAACAAAGGCAACTAAGGAGTGGCCCAGACCAAAATCTGTAATGGAGATTCATATTTTACTTGGTCGATCGCTATTATCGATTATTTGTGAGGAATTTTTTGTGATTTTCAAACCCACTAACCAAGATGACTTAGAAGGGGGAAATTTTTTTTAGACCAGTGAATACAAATAATGCTTCAACGAGTTGAAAAATAGGCTTATCACTACACCAATACCTACACTACTGACAAGTGGGGAACTCTTTGTGGTATATAGTGATTCATTAAAGAAGGTATTAGGTTGTGTAATTATGAAAAATGATAAAGTGATAGCCTAGAACTCAATGTATCTGAAATTACATGATAAAAACTATCCCACAAATGATTTGGAGTTAGTGGTTGTAATCTTCATGTTGAACATTTTGAGACATTATCTCTATGGGGATAAGTGTGAGATATATACTGATCATAAGAGCCTCAAATATATATTCAAATAGAATGAGATTAATATGAACCAATGATGATATTTAAATATCATCAAGGAATTTGATAGCTAAATCCACTATCATCCTGGTAAAGAAAATAACATGGAAAATGATCTAAGTAGAAATGATCCTAAAATTTTATCAATGATGAGAATTGAGAAGGATCCAATCTTATTAGAATTATAAAGGATGAACATGGGAATAATAAAGGAAGATAAATAATAATTCCTTTCACAAATTATTTCTCAGCCATCCCTTTTAGATAAGATAAAGGATTCTCAAAGTGATCATGTCAAAATTCAAAAACACATGGAAGCTATAAGAAAGGAAAAATCCTTATAGTTAAAAATTGTCGAGGAAAGATTTGTAAGATTTGGGTCACGAATATGTGTACCATCCAATATGGAGATAAATAAATATATTCTAAATGATGCACATAGGTCAACCTTATCTATCCAATTAGGGAGCAAAAAGATTTATTGAGATCTCTGAGATAACTATTGGTGGGACAATATAAATAAATAGAAAATTGAATATACATAAAAGTGATTGTGTCAAGAATTATCCTTCCTTATCCTTCCAGGTACCGTTCTTGTGGTTTACCCAACTTATTTTTAGAGTTTAAATAATTATTTTTGTGAATGGTTGTAGTATATCCATCTAGGGGATTAATTAAATGTTGGATGACTACTGTAAATAGAGTGTCCAACTAGAGAACTGAGATAAGATTTGTATCAACATTTCAAGAATGTGTTCATAAAGGTGAGTTAGTATGAAAATGCATATAGAAACCTTACACATGGATTGTTTGGGTGTCCTACTCTCCCTGAGAAATATTTACATCCATCAATTTAAAAAAGTGGTAGAAAAAATAATAAGATGAATAATGAATTGAAAAAATCCGTTATTTTATTTTGGATAAATAATTAACCTATTTAATAGTGTGATATCATCTTTTCCTATGCACATCCTTTCTACACTCAAGGTTCCAAAAGGGGTCATCTCCAGAATGGAGAACATTATGGTGTATTACTTAGGAGATGCATAGTCGGAAGGTAAGCATCACTGGGTGGCTTGGGCTAGTATGTAAATACCTTTGTCTTAGGGTGGTATCAATGTTAGAAGCATATCTTCCACAATACATGTCTTTCATGAAAAGTTTGAATGAAATATCCTCGAGGGGAAGATGCTCTAGGGAAGGTTCATGTAGGATAGGTATGGGGTTGAAATGGTCATGCAGAGAGGTAGGAATTCTGCAATCTAGCTCATGATCCATCCTCACTTATTGAAGCTTCAACATCACACTCGTTGGATCATGGGTAGAGGTGACATCAATTTTGAGAAGCACAACTAGTCAGAAACAAGGATTGATTTTCCTATATGTCCTACCTTGGACATCACTTTCAAGAAATAAATTTCTCATCCAAAATTTATCTAATTTATCCAGAACATGGACTGGAGGACTATCTTTGACAACATAGTGTTAAATTTTGAGCCGGATAGATGTGTATTCCCAATTTCCCCCTCAGGAGTTTTTTCAACTAAATATTTTCATATAATGAAAATGATGGCCAATGATCATGAAAAATGGGGTGAATTGGTTTGGAGTAAATATGTCCTGACAAAAATCAATTTTTTTGGTATAGCGGCTCAGGAACCATGCACATACAACTGAGGAAAACATCAAACATCTAGGTATGATTATTTATTTAAAGTGAAACTACTGTAGAAAACCATGGGTGGAAACCTACAAGAATATCTTTTTCAAAGGATATTGGGTGAGTACGATGTGGAACTCACTTGAGGGTTGCATTGGTTGGTCTTCCTAGGAGGCCTCAAGTGTGACCTTCCTCAATTGGTGGTTCAAGGGGGTAGAGATCCTAGACCCTAAGAAAAAGTTGAGAGCTCTCATAATCATGGTGGGTTACTGGTGTATCTAAAAATAGAGGAATAAAGCTTAGAACAAGGGAATACCTGGTAAAATAACATTCCTTATCTTCAAATATGAGAACATTTTGACTGATTTTATTTGCCTCAGTAAAGATTATGAAGCGGTCCCATCTCTAATATCTCTCCTTGTAGGCACTTCTTAATCCAAATATTCTCCTAGTGATATGTAGGGGATATAGGTTCATTGGTACCCTTATCATTTGGGTCTTATGATTAAATCAGATAGTTCATGCAACATGGGACTTATATGTGGTGGTGGAGTTTTTCAGGACACCAAGGGATCTATTTTTATAGCCTTTTATACTTTCTTTGGAAGATGAAATTACCTTCAAGAAGAAGATAAACAAAGCCTCAATGACCTATTGTGTAGTCAATGTAATATTCATCTCAAAGCTATTGAAACTAATTCAATTTCTATTCATAGTTCTCTATGTCATCTTGGACCTATCCCTATTCTATTGAATATACTATTCAGAGGTTCAAGGGGATCGGGAACATGCACATGGATTTTTTTTTCATATGTGGCATTAAGGGAATTTTTTCACTGATTTTCTTACCTCCAAGGTGACCCAATCCGAGTATATTTATTATTTTCCTAGTCTTGGGTCCTTCCCTCCTAAGGAAGTGAACATTGTTCAAGTGGACACCCTTGGCCTTAATTACTTTAGACCCCAATGACCTATTGGTTTTTTATCTATTTCATTATGTTTTACTTGTACTATTTTATAATAAAAATTAATAGATAATGATTGATTGAATATATAACAAAGTGTCTGGTATTTTAGAAAGTGAAGGCGGGAATTCAAAAGTCTAAGGGGATGATGAAACTATTTACCATACCTATATAGAAATAGGAAAACATCACTATGGACTTTATCAATATAATTATGAATACATAAAGAGTAAATAATGCAATATGGGTCATTGTGGATCATCTAATAAAGACTTATCACTTTATTGAGACATGAGAGGACTTATCACTTGACCAACTTACACGAATATACATCAGAGAAGTGGTGAGGCTACATGGAGTTCCATTATCGATTAATATGATCATGATCTGAGATTTACCTCCAAGTTCTAGAAAATTCTCCAACATTCTCTAAATACTAAGTTGGAATATAGTACAACTTATCACCCACAATCTGATGGTCAATCGGAGTAGACTATTCAAA
Organism: Viscum album; assembly: GCA_963277665.1. Lineage (NCBI taxonomy): Eukaryota > Viridiplantae > Streptophyta > Magnoliopsida > Santalales > Viscaceae > Viscum > Viscum album. The sequence goes on along the minus strand of OY728129.1, from coordinate 402,298,280 downwards.
CACTAGAAGACATGTTGAGAGGATGCACAATAGACTTCAAAGTAGGATAGGATCAACATCTTTTATTGGTCAAGTTCTCTTACATCAATAGTTTCCACTAAAGCATCCAACTGGTTCCATATGAATCCTTTTATGGGAAAATACATAGAGCACCTGCATGTTGGGATGATAATGGTGAATGTAAGCCGTTGGGACCTAAAATGGTCGAGGAAATGGTAGAAAAGGTGAAGAAAATCCAACATCATATCCAGGATACCCAAAGTTGATGGAATATCTATGTAGATAATCATCGATGAGACTTAGAGTTTGAGGTTAGTAAAGAAGTATTCCTCTGAAAATATCAATGTAATATGGTCATGAGATTTGGGAAGAAAGAAAGACTAAGTCCTAGGTATATAGACCCCTTCAAGATTCTTGATCATGTCAGAGCTGTGCCCTATTGACTAGAACTCCCATGAACCATGTATCAAGTACATGATTCATTCTAAATATCTCTCTTAAGGAAGTATATACTATATCCCTCACATGTACTAAACTCAGAGGTGGTATAACAGAAAAACAATATCTCATATGAGGAGCATCCGATGAAGATTTTGGACTGTAAATACAAGGTTCTACATAACAAGACCACTCACATGGTCAAGGTAATATAGAGAAACCATAAGTATGAAGAGGTAACATGGGAACCAGAGGAATCGATGAAAGAAAAATACCCTCAACTGTTTTCACCTTAGTATGTAAAATGAAATTTCAAGGATGAAATTTCACAAGGGGGAAGAATGTGACGACCCAAAATTTTATCAATGGAATTTACCTTCTTATAATTATGTAATAAAACATATATATCACATATAAAACTCATTAAAAAATTATTCTCATAAATTAATTATGATAAATTAGTCAGAACATAAACCAATAATAATGCTAAATATTACAACCAGATAATAAATAGAAAATAAGATAATAATAATGGGAAAATTTGGATATGCTCAATCCACTAGAATGAATGCACTAATAAAAAAATCTACAGAAATAAAAAATAATGTTAATAATATAATATTCAATTTTAAGATGAAAACATATAACTTTGAGAAAGTATAAGTGAATTTAGAATGAATGAAATAATTATTATTTATATAAATTAACGAACCTATACAGTTGGAATAATAACCTGACTGTTGGAATAATAATATGACCATTAGGAGTAGTAATCTAGCCATTAGAATAGAACCTACATTATGAAAGTATAAATAAAAATTTAGGTATCTTATAAATTAAAATTTGATATAATTATATCATAGTATAAGTAAATAAATTTTTTAAAAATGATAAATTAAGTGTTGGTATTTTTGTAAAATGTAAATGCTTATTTACAATTTAACAATTAATATAATAATTTAAAAGAAAATTTATTTTCATAAAATAAATTCATGAATTGATATTATGTTGTATTATAATTATAATATAATTTTATGAGACCTTAATTAATTTTTCAAAGGGGTCATAAAATCGATTATAATATTAAAAACACTATTTTTCAAATAAATGATGTGTTTATTTAAAAATTAAAATTATCAAATTTAGAAAATTATTTTCATAAAATTAATTCCATTTTTGAAATATACACATTGAAAAACTATTAGGGTGAATTTTTGGTATTTTTCTAAAATAGTTTACTTTTTTGGTGAATAGTGAAATATGATAATTTATGGTATTTAACATTATAAACCAAATGCATGAATTTTTGAGTCATGGATGATTTAAGTACACATTGGTTCGAAATATCCTAAACCATTTACTATATTTAGTCAGGCTAAACAACACTATTGATATTCTTGAGCCAAAATAATAAACTAATGAATATTATATTAAAAACACCCCTCTCCTCCCCATATAAATACCACCCATCAACAACCATTCTCCTCACACATTATAATCCTTTTAGAATGTTAATATTCTACCCAATTCCCTTTCCAAGCCTCTTCCCCATGTCCAAGTTCTTATAGTCTCAAAAAAATACTAATTCCAAGTTCCTTAAGGGGTCATTCAAGGAGGTGATATTTAAGAGGTAATTTTCTCAAACCATCTCTTTTAATTTCATTTATGTTTTCTACCTTCTCCTCAAATCCTTCATCCATAATGTTGGGTATGTATTGTCTAAAAAATAATCTATAAATATTATTGATTTTTATGCTCACAAATACCCTTTTTTGTTTTACTAATATGGTTACTTTAAGTGTTTTTTGGGAATATATTTCTTAAGAAGATTATCTTATTTACGAGTTATAATATTTATATTTTGATTGTGTTTTGAAATTAATCTCGAAACACTATTCATACCCTATATTTGTAAGTATAATCATAGTGTATGGTTTAGGAACCCTGTATTTGAGATAACGTGTATGGATCATGTACCCAACACTGTTGGAAAAATTATTGTTTATCAACCTTATGTTTGAATGGAATCCAACATTTGAGAAAAAGTAAAGTATGGATAAACAACCCTATAGTTGTAATGAAACCTATGTTTTAGGAAAGAAACTTATGTTACATCAGCTCTAATTTTTTAATCAAGCACATGTTTTCAACCCTACATTTGAAGTTTTGTCTTCACATGAAGGAACCCTACATTTAACTATTCAATGATAGAGTTTTATTTAAATATATTTTCTATGATTTCTACAATAGTATCGATAGAAGTAAATATCATTTTAAAGATGTTTTAGGAATGATTCAACGCCATGTATTCAATGGAGTAAATCATTCCTATTTATAAGGGAAGTTATGACTTCCTTGAATGATTGTAATTTTTCATGTGATGTTTTTGGGTCTACTCAACTAAAAAAATCATATATATATATATATATATATACAGAATTATTTTTGTTTTAAGTATGGATGTATATATTTTGAAATACCTTTTTGAATATAGTTCTACTAAAAATAAACAAAAAGATCAAGTGACTCTATTATTTCTAAAGAAGTGACTTTTTGGAGATATACAAAACCTCATGTTACTGTTTGTTATTTACTATATTATTAAATATAATTCACAATACTGATCTCTTTAAATATATTATTTCTTAAAGACATTCATCTATGAAGAATAATATTTGTATTCTATCAGTTTTTTCCATAACTATGTTCAAGAACCTATTAGTTTAATCGAATCAAACTCTTTTTATTTATTAGAGTTTCGACTGCTCAAACTCAGTTGTAGAAGTGAATCATCTTCTCAGACTAATTTGTGGAGAAACTAGTTCCCTATAAAATATCCATAAGGATCTATAAGTCCTTATCATAAAAGGGGTCATCTGTGTACTCTTAGCTATAAAGGTCTTGTGATAAGAGGACCTTTCTAATAAAAATCACCAAACTCATAGAGAGAGAGTTAGTGGGGTGTACTAGGATATCTTTGTGTCCTGAACCACTATAAAAATTGTTGTGTTATTATTTAATGTTTATTTATTACTCAAATTACTTACATAATAGAACAATTCATGTCTACGTAAATTGAAAAGAAAGTTAAAATCTAGAATTTTTCAAGATTATCAAAAAGACGCAATTCACCCCCTCTTTTGTTTCTTTTTATTATTCAGACCTAAAAATTTTTATCAAAGGATATCTTTTTTTATAATTTAGGTAAAGCTCTAGAAATCTCAAAATTATAAAGTATATATAAAGATAGACGTCAATAGATGATCCTAGAGAAGATATGTCAATGATATGTGTTCCAAACATCAATGGTGAAAACTATGGGTGTTGGAAATATTTTATGATAATCTATCTGAGAACTCTTGTATTTAAAGTATATATAAATATTATCACTCTATATTCAATTCCTAAAAAACCATAAATTTGATATGCTACCAAATAAGCTGAGCATGACATCAATTTGAAAGAAAAAAATTCTGTCATTTTGGGACTAGGTCCTAACAAATTTAACAGAGTATCAAAATGTTCTACTACTTATGAAATGTCTAATACAATCTATATTCCATATGAAGGAAGTGACAATGTCAAAAATCTAATGTATGCCATTGTAAAACTAAAATTTGACACCTTCAAAATGTATGATGGTGAAAGCATCACCCAAATGAATGGGAATTTGATAGAGGTATTCAATAATGTTTTTATTTTAGGAACCAAAATTACTCAATCATATAAAGCACTAAAATTACTCATAGTACTATCCTCAAAATAGAATGAAATATTTGCTTCTATAAGATAATCATCGGTCAAATATTTGATAGTGAAATAATTGATTGGAACACTGATGATGTATGAATTAGAGATGCATGATGAAACTGAAGATCATAAGATAATAAAAAAGGAAAAACACTTACATTAAGGTTACATCTCAGAAGCATGAAAGAAAATCGAAAGAAGATATTAAAATCTCAGAAGTTTCATATTTCTTAGATTTTGACATGGAACTAGCTCAAATAGCTAGAAGATTTACCAAATTCTATAAGAAAAAGAGAGTATTTAAAAAAAACCTTCAAGAAATATGAGAAAGTATCTAAATGAGTAATATTTTATGAATGAAAACATATGGGTCATATAAGACATAATTTCCCCTAGTTAAAATAATAAATAGGAAATATATAAAAGAAAAATTAGAATAAAAATGATTACGAGAATAAATGGAAAATAGATATGAAGGCTACTTGGAGTGTGTCTGAATACTCTAGAAACTCTTCCAAATTTGATTTATAAAAAGATCAGAAAAATGTAAAATCAAACATGTCATTTATGGATAAGGATAAAGATGAGGCATAAACCTATTAATATTATTCTTTTAGATCTAATAGCATCTCAGGTAGAAAATTAGTTTCTTATTGCTTAATGCTTGAAAAAGAATATGAATCATTAGTAAAAAAGAACAAGTCACTAAAAAATATAAATAATATTTTTTAATTTAAAAATATGAAATTATAAAATAACATCAAGAATTAGAATAAAAATTTAATACATCTACATCAAATTATACTGGTTATAAAAATAGAATAAAATAATTACAAGATGAAGTAGAATCATTTAAAAATGTTTCTTGTATTTTAACTAAATGTGAAAAATATCTAAATGAGATTCTTGTAAAAATGATTATTAAAAAAGAAAAATGTGGAATATTAACCAAAGGATAAAAATCATAATTATATAAAAATTATTTTGTTCCAAGTTCTAAAAATGCCACCCATTTCTATTGTGTAATGAAAGGACATCACTCTAACAACTACTGGTAAAGAAGTCCCTAGATAAGTGGAATTAAAAAGGATTTTATTTTCAAGAATATATCTAAATAAATTAATGTAAATTTTGGTAAAATAAGAAAAATATATATTCCCAGATCTTTTATTGCTAACACAACTGGACCCAAGAAAATATGGGTATCGAAACGAATTCTTGTTTAAATACTTTTGCTGGAAAAAGATCACTGGAACAAAAATGTTATATGGTATACGAACAATGGATGATCAAGAAACATGAGTGGAGTCTCTTCCAACATTCATACACTTGAAAAAATAGATGTAGGAATAGTTGAATTTGGAGACAATTCTAAAGGGAAGACAGTCGGAGTTGGGTCAGTTGAAGATCCAAAGACAATTTCAATCCAAAAAGTGATATATGTTCAAGGAATAAAGAAAACCCTGATAAGTATTTCTCAACTCTGTGATAATGGTTTTTATGTTGATTTCTCTAAAAATTCTTTCTTAGATTTCAATGATAAATTGTTTAAATTTAGAGCTCCTAGAACTTAAAATGTTTATACCTTGGATCTTAATTCCTAGTGTAAACAAAAATTGAATTGTTTAATTATTGAGACAAATGAGTATTGGATCTGGCATAGAAGACTTAGACATTAGAATATATTTTATTTATATAAATTTTCTAAGAAAAACTTAGTTTATGATTTTTTTAGTGTTAAATTTTATAATGATAGATTATATGATGCATGTAAAATTGGAAAGCAACACAAATTATCTTTCAAATAAATTAACATAGTCACAACATCTAAACCACTAGAACTTATCTTCATGGATTTTTTAGACCATTAATGGTAGAAATCTTGGCTTGAAAATTTTATGTTTATGTATTAGTTGATGATTTTTAAAGATTTACTTGGGTTTATTTTCTAAAACATAAAAGTAAATTATTCATTTTCTTTGATTTTTTTTGTAAAATTGTTTAAAACAAAAAATATTTTGAAATAACTTCATTAAGAAGTGATCATAGTGGAGAATTTTAGAATAAAAAGTTTAATTATTTTTTATCAAACTTAGGTATTAAATACACTTTCTATTCACCAATAAAAACTCAAAAAAATGGAATTGTTTAAAGGAGAAACAAAACTATTCAAGAGGTGGAAAGGACTATATTGAATGAATATATCCTTCCTACCTATTTTTGGGAAGAAGTTGTAAACACATCTTGTTATATCATGAGTACAGTCACAAAAAAACCCATTATTAAAAAGATACCCTATGAACTTTGTAATAATAGAAAAACTAATGTATAATAATTTAAATTATTTGGATGTAAGGTGTGTATAATTAATATCAAGTAAAACCATGGTAAATTTGATCCAAATATTGATGAAGGAATATTTATAGGATATTCTGCTACTTCAAAAGCCTATAGAGTGTATAATAAAAATTCAAGGATTATTGAAGAATCATTTCATGTGAAGTTTTATTAAAGTGAATCTTTTTGAAAAAATAAAAGATTAAACATATGAAATTGTTGACTGTTTTGACAATATGAGGCTTGAATTAACAAAGAATAATTTTGAAAATAAAATAAATGAAATTTAGTCCAGTCGAGAATAACATGAAACAGAAGAACCTGAAAGTATCTTACCTAGAAAATCTAGAACCATAAAGGATCATCCTTTATAAACTATTATAGAAAATCTATATACTTGAGTAAGAACTTAAATAAATATTGTAAACTTAGTTTAATTTTCTACCTTTATATCAAAATTATAATCTAAGACTATAGAAGAATCTCTAAAAGATAAAAATTGGTTATTGGATATCCAAGAAGAAATTAATCAATTTAGTAGGAATAAGTTTTGGGAATTATTGGACCGACCAACCAATTATCCAGTAATAGTAACAAAATGGTTTTTTAAAAATAAATAAGACAATCAAGGGATCATTACTAGAAATAAAGATATATTATTAGCAAAAAGATACAATTAAGAAGAAGGGATAACCTATGATTAAAACATTTCACATGTTGCTAGATTACAGGCTATTAGAATCCTTCTAGATTATATATCTCATATGAATTTTAAATTATATCATATGGATGTAAAATATATATTTTTAAATGGATATTTAATGGAGGAAGTTTACATTGAAAAACCACTTGGTTTTGAAAACCCTCATCTACCAGATTCAGTTTTTCAACTTACCAAAGATTTTATGGCCTTAAATAAGCACCCAGAGGTATGTATAAAATATTAAGTTCATTTTTATTAGAAAATAGATTTTCCATAGGATTATAATATCCAACTCTCCTTAAGAAAACTATTTGTTCTAATAAATTATTAGTAATTTTTTTTAGATGATGTTATTTTCATATCAACAAATAAAAAATTTTGTAATGATTTTTCAAATCTTATGTAAAAAAAATTTGAAATTAATATGATGGGAGAATGAAATTTCTTTCTTGGATTTCAAATTTATCAAAAAGATTATGGAAATGTTTTAAATCAAAGAAAATAAATTATTTATTTATTTAAAAATATTGGACTAGAAAATAGTAATACTTACAAAACTCTCATGTATACTAATGTAAAACTTGATTTGGATGAAGCTGGAATGTAGTACCCCCAGTTTGAGGTATGTAGCCTTTTTAGGCATTTTTTATATGTTTAAATTGCATGGGATCAGTTGGTAAGAGGTTGGGAGAGTGTGTAATGGTTTTGAATGAGTTTAGAGGCTTTGCATAGGGAGAACGGTTTGCGCACGGTTAGTGGAAACTGTGCGGATTCTCTAGGAAACCGTGCAAGGGGAGACAGTAGGATTCACACGGCCTACGCAGAGTTTTCCAAACCGTGCGAGGCAACCGTGTGGACCCTTGGTCTCGAGGCAGTATCATGCGCATGGTTAGCGCATGGTTTTCCAAACCGTGTGGACTAACCATGCAGCCACTTAAAAATAAGGTTTTAAAACCCGGGTTCACTCGGGCTTGACTCATTCCTCTACAAACTTTCTTCCACTCGAGCCTCACTCAGGATTTCGGGTTCTCAGGGGTTGAGGGTGATCTCTCACACGTTTTGTAAGTAAATATAAGAGGTTTTAGGGTGATTTGAAGGTGGTTTCTCCTGGGTAAGTCTCTCCTCTTGGTTTCCTTGTGTTTTCCTCTAGATCTACATCCCTCGCTTTTTTGGTTTTCTAGATCTACACTTTTTGTTTGTAGATGTAGGGTTTTGGTTTCCTTTAATGATGATGTTAAGGCTGATGAATGTCAGGGGAAGGGATCTAGAGAGGTTTCAGTGGTGCGTTCTCCGGATTTTAGGTGTGGTTGCTTGTGGTTCAATTTCTCAGGAACCCTAAAGGTAGGTGGATTCTCTCTCGACTCCACTTAGTTAGAACTAGTGGTTCTTTTTTATAATTAATTTTTTGTGCTGAAAAATTAATTATGATTTGTTGTGCGAAATTGGTGGGAAATCCCTTGGGCGATGTTTTGGAGATTTTTGGGAAAAAGGGGTTTTATGGTGAAAGGCTCTTGATGTGGATTTTAAAATAGAGATTTCAAAATGGGTTGTTGAGATTGATTTGGGAAAATGGTTGATGAAAAATGGTTTTCAATAAAGATGTTTTTATTGAAATGTGGTTTGTCATGGAAAATGGTTTTCAATAAATGGATAATTTATTAAAGTGGATTGGTATGTGATGGAATTGGTTGATTGCATGTTGTTGTGACATTGGTGGGTTATGTGTTTGGTTGTGATTGGTTGAAATGTTGTGTGGAAGTGGGTGGTAAGTCTCACTATAAAATGTGATGGATAGTGGTTGGAATAACCACCATATGGGTAGTGGTCGGGAAGTACCGCTATTTGTGAATGGGTGAATGGGTTTGGTGGAATTCCCACCATTTTGGTTATTTTGGTGTGAATGGGTGAACGGGTTGGACGGAAGCTCCACCATTTTGGTTGTTTGTTGTGCATTGCTTTGAAAGTTGGAAATTGTTGGGCTAGTATGTATATGATGAAATGGCTTGTGGCATGTTTATTTGGATTTCCCTTGGTTACTTGGTTTGGGTGTGATGGCTTTGTAAGGGCATGTTTGGATTATAGAAATGGTTGTACTTTTTATTATTTTATATAAATTGTTTTATATAAATATGACAACAGTTTTATCCTAGTGGTGTGTGTAGGGAAGGAAAACCTACTGAGTTTTATTACTCACCCCTGCTTTGGCACTGTGGTGTCTTTGCAGATGTCGTGTACCATGACGTGGGAAATGGTAAGTCATCACCCTCCTTTAGTGGAGCATTGTGATCTCTTGGTAGAGCTTGGAGCTTTGAGATTGGTGTGGAGCTGTGGTGGTGTCATGTCTTGTGGTGTTTGGTTGTTTAGTTTCCACTTTGTACTCTGATGTGGTGTGGACATGTCTGGTTGTATTGGTTTTGGGTTGTATTGTGGAACAACTTGGTTGTTAGTGGATGGTTTGGTTGGGATGGAAGTGCATTAATCTTCAGTTGTTGGATTGATTATGTTGGGTTATCTTCTTAAGGGAAAATCGTTCCCCACTGTTTCTTGAAGACCTCGAAATTTATTTCCAGCCTTTGGCACCTTGGGAATGTCGCTTAAAGCCAAGTAAACCTCATCACCTCCTAAATCCAATGAGGTAGGGGTGGGGTGTTACAAGTGGTATTAGTTTGTTTGGTCCTTAGCTTTCAAGTGAAAGCAGTTGTTCGATCATTGGTGTTGATCATTGGTTTTGGTGTTGAAATTCATTGTGGTATATTCCCTGAGTCAAGATTGTAGCAAGGCGTAGGAATGTCGGAACTTGTAATGTATATCATAAAAGGATATAGCTAATCGTATTATTCTGAACTTCAAGTTACCAGGGATTTGGGTACATAAGTGTTTTGGAGACACTTATACGCATTGGATATCTCATTGTCGTGGGTGTAGCCAATGAGATGAGCATGACATGCATGGTAGAAATGACTTCCCACTAGGATGCATATTTCATTGGGTATAATGATTTATGGTGTGATATGAATGTTTGAAATTGTAATGTGAATAAATTGTTATTTTGAAAATGGTTTGATTTTCAAAATGGTGAAACATGGAAAATGTGAACTTGTGGAAAGCCTTGTGCAATAGTGTTGTGTAATTGATTAGAAATGGGAATTCTTGATGTCTAAAGAAGTGAGACTCTTGGTTGTTTGTTTTCTGTTGATAGAAATGGCACCGGGTAGGCGTCATAGAGACCAACTGGAGGAGGCTGCTGAGAATGTGGTAGCACCTGAGCCTCAGGTGAACCAGCAGCTAGTGCAGGCTTTCCAAGCTATGGAATGTGGAGATAAAATGGATGAACCAAGGCATGTGGATCATGCGGTTCAGTTTCAAAAGAAGAATCCACCAATATTCAAGGGTTATTCAGAGCTGGAGAGGGCAGAAGCATGGTTGAATAGAATGAACAAGATTTTCGAGTTCTTGGGAACACTGGTAGAAAGTGAATTTTTCCATGTATATGTTGGCAGATCTTGCCCTTCAGTGGTGGGAGTTGGTAGTACAAGCGTGGGAGGACCAGGGTGTGACATGGGAAGGCTTTGAGGAATTGTTTAATGAACAATTCTACCCACATATGTTCAGAATTCAGCACATGACTGATTTCTTTAGTCTGAAGAAATAACATATGACTGTGATGGAGTATATAGCTAAGTTTATGAACTTAGTACAGTTTGCACCCAAGGTGGTGGGTAGCACATTGTTGAAGGAAAGGATCTTTGAAGCGTGGTTAAGGAGAGAAATCCATTCAAAGATAGTAGTGGTGTGTATTAGTGATTACACAGCGATGGTGAATCGAGCATCGGTGGCTCAGCGGGATCTTTTGGGAGCCCCGGGCAGAGGAAGCATGGTGGTACCCATGGGAAATAGTGGGAACTCTAATGATGGGTTCAAGAAAAGGAGGGACACTTATTCCTAGGGTGGGAACTTTATTGCTGCACATATGGTTGATTTAATAGGTTTAAGGATAGAAATGATGCCTTCGGTTTTGAAACTTCAAAATCTTCTGGGTCGAAGAGAGTGTCGAGCCTTCTTGTGTATAACATGTAGTATTTTTGTGGGTGAGGTTGAGATAACCTAGAATTTCTCAATGCTTTAGATGGATGGGTATGATGTAATCCTAGGAATGGATTGGATGGTGGCGTTTAAGGCCCACATCGGCTGTAATGCACGGACAATGGATTTTACGACACATGATGGAATTAGACATCTCTTTAGAAGAGAGAGGCATGAAAAGCTAGGTGCAATGAGTTTGTTGGCACCAGTAGTGGGCATGTTATCATATCAGTTAGTGGTGTTGTTGTTAGAATCGGTAATGGGTGTTGAGAAGAGTGTTCTTCTGGTAGTGATGGATCAATTCATGGATGTTTTTCCTAAATAATTCTCTGGGTTACCTCCCATAAGATATGTGGAGTTTACAATTGAACTCCTTCTGGGGACTAGTCCTATATCACTTCCATCTTACTGGATGGCACCTACTAAATTGAGGGAATTGAAATTCTAGTTTGAAGATTTAGAAAACAAAGGGTTTATCCGGCCTAGCACATCTCTCTGGGTCGTGCCGATTTTGTTTGTGAAAAAGGTGGATGGAACTTTGAGGATCTGTGTTAATTATCGTCGACTTAACAAAGGTATGATAAAGAACAGATATCCACTTCCATGAATTGATGATTTTTTCAACCAGTTAAGGGGAGCCCAGTGGTTCTCCAAGATCGACCTGAGGTTAGGATATCATCAATTGCGGGTGAGGAAGGATGATATTCCTAAAACAACATTCAGAAGTAGATATGGTCATTATGAATATGTGGTTATGCCCTTTGGTCTAATGAATGCGCCAACGGTATTCAACGCATTGATGAATCAGATATTTCAGAGATATCTAGATTTATTTGTGGTGGTGTTTGTAGATGATATTCTAGTGTATTCAAAGACAAGGGTGGAGCATGAACAACACTTGATGATAATTCTAGGGATCTTGAGGGATCATCGGTTGCATGCCAAATTGTCAAAGTGTGACTTTTGGATACATAAAGTCCGTTTTCTTGGTCATGTGATTTCTGAAAGAGGTGTTTTAGTAGATCTAGAAAAGATAGAGGTTGTTATCTCATGGAAACCGCCAAAGAATGTGTTTTAGGTATAGATTTTCCTCAGTCTAGCTGGGTATTATCGGCATTTTGTTCATTATTTTTCATGTTTGGATTCACCGATGACAGCTTTGACAAGAAAGAATGTTCCATTCTAGTGGAATTAATAGTGTCAGTAGTGTTTCGAAGAGCTAAAGGGTCACCTTACATCAGCCCCAATATTGGTTTTTCTAGAACCAGGAAAAGGGTACGTGGTGTATTATGATACATCAGGATCAGGGTTGGGGTGTGTTCTCATGCAAGGGAATCATGTGGTTGCGTATGTCTCATGGTAGTTGAGGGTGCATGAGAAGAACTACCCAACTCATGATTTGGAATTGGCAGTAGTGTTCCATGCTTTGAAAGTGTGGTGTCATTATCACTTCAGTGAGAAATTCATGGTATATACAGATCATAAGATCTTGAAGCACATTTTCTCACAAAGGGATTTGAACTTGAGGCAAAGGAGATGGATGGAATATCTCCAGATATTTGATTTTGACTTGATGTACACACTGGGTAAGGGAAATTCGGTGGTAGATGCATTAAGTGGAAAATAATATGTTCAGGCAGCGAAACATGCATCAGACCAGTGGCAGTTGATGTCATTTATAGCTGACATGTGGTTGGAATGTGAAGACTAGGGTGATAGAGTGGTCTTCTTTTCAGTTTTGTTGATTCTTGACTTGGTTGGTCTAGTTAAAGAGGCACAAATATTAATTCTGAGTGTGTGAACATGAGGTCGAGACTTAATGGTGGGGAGACCATTGAGGGTTTGCAACTGAATGGAGATTCAGTTTTGTATTTTTGGAATCGGATGGTTGTACTAGTTTCTTTTCAGGAGGATCTTCTCAGGGAGTATCATCATTCTAGGTGGGTTGTTCATCCTGGAATTCAGAAAATGTATAAAGTGTTGAAAGCACAGTTCTGGTGGGATGATATGAAAAGAGGTGTGGTTGAGTTTTTTTCAAGATGCTTGAATTGTCAGCAGGTCAAGGCAGAGCATCAGAGGCCAGCAGGAATGTTGTAGTCTTTACCAATCCATGTTTGGAAGTGGGAGCAAATAGAGATGGATTTTGTCACAGGTCTCCCAAGAATGGTCAGAAAGAACGATTCTGTTTGGGTGATAGTGGATCGGCTAACGAATTCGGTCCATTTCATCCCGATTTGTGAATCTCATACGGTGGAGAATCTATCCAAAATCTATATCAGGGAGGTGGTAAAGAGGCATGGTGTTCTGGTTTCAATTGTATTCGATAGAGATCTGAGGTTTACATCTCGTTTTTGGAAATCCGTTCAGCAATCCCTTGGGACACAGTTGACTATGAGCACGACATATCACCCTCATACGGATGGTCAATCCGAGAGGATGATACAAACATTAGAGGATATGTTGCAGGCCTATGTCATGGATTTTGGTGGCTCGTGGGAGAAGAACTTGTCGTTGGTTGAGTTTTCGTACAATAATAGTTATCAGGCATGCATACATATGGCTCCGTTTGAAGCGTTGTATGGGTGGCCATGTCATTCTCCACTATGTTGGGTGGAAATGGGTGAGTCCTTGATGGTCGGACTGAGCCTTTTCCAGGAAACTACAGAGAATATCAAGTTGATCAGGAAGAGAATGGATACGGCTCAGAGTCGTTAGAAATCGTATGAGGATCATCGTCGACGGCCGTTGTCGTTCGAGGTGAGTGATAATGTTTTCTTGAGGATCTCTCCTAGGTTTGGACATTGTCGGTTTGGGAATCAGGGAAAGTTATCTCCGAGTTATATTGGACCTTTTGAGATTCTTGAGTGGGTTGGTGAGGTGGCTTATCATCTGGTTTTTCCACCTAGGTTCAGTGCGGTGCACAATGTGTTTCATGTGTCTTAATTGAAAAAGTATCAGCCGGATTGTGACCATGTGATTCGATGGGATCATGTTGAACAAGAACCGGATGCTTCGTTGGTGCACGTGCCAGTGAAGGTTGTGGATAGGAAAGAGAAAGTCTTGCATGTTAAAAGCATCAGTTTAGTTTGTGTCTTGTGGCTGTATGGCCAGATTCAATAGAAGACTTGGGAGCAGGAGAAAGATATGGTTGAGCAATGGCCCAAACTCTTTCGGCAAAGGGTGGGTTCATTACTTTCTGAGGATGTAAAGACCAATGGTGAGGAGAATTTAGTAACCCTTGTTTGAGGTATGTAGCCTTTTTTATGCATTTTTAAGTGTTTAAATTGCATGGGATGAGTTGGGAAGAGGTTGGGAGAGTTTGGAATGGTTTTGAATGAGTTTGAGGTATTTTCATAGGGAGCACGTTTTGAGAACGGTTAGTGGAAACCGTGCGGATTCTCTACGAAACCATGTAGGGGGAGATAGTAGGCTTCGCACGGCCTACGCATGGTTTTCCAAACCATGCGAGGCAACCGTGCAGACCCTTTCTCTCGAGAACCGTGCAGACTAACCATGCAACCACTTAAAAATAGGGTTTTAAAACCCGAGTTCACTCGGGCTTGCCTCATTCCTCTCCAAACTTTCTTCCACTTGAGCCTCACTCAGGATTTCGGGTTCTCAGGGGTTGAGGGTGATCTCCCACAGGTTTTGGAAGCAAATCCAAGAGGTTTCAGGGTGATTTGAAGGTGGTTTCTCTCGGGTAAGTCTCTCCTCTTGGTTTCCTTGTGTTTTCATCTAGATATATATCCCTCTCTTTAAGTTTAGATCTAGGGTTGTGTTTGCCTTGGATTATGATTTTAAGACTGATTAATGTTAGGGTAAGGGATCTAGAGAGGTTTCGGTGGTGCGTTCGCTAGATTTGAGGTGCGTTTTCTTGTGGGTCGATTTCTCAGGAACTCTAAAGGTAGGTGGATTCTCTCTTGAATCCACTTGGTTAGAACTAGTGGTTCTTTGTTACAATTAATTTTTTGTGCTGAAAAATTAATTGTGATTTTTTGTGCAAAATTGGTTGGAAATCCCTTGGGCGATGTTTTGGGGATTTTTGGGAAAAAGGGGTTTTATGGTGAATGGATCTTGATGTGGATTTTAAAATAGAGATTTTAAAATGGGTTATTGAGATTGATTTGGGAAAATGGTTGATGAAAAATGGTTTTCAATAAATATGTTTTTATTGAAACGTGGTTTGGCATAGAAAATGGTTTTCAATAAATGGATGATTTATTGAAGTGGATTGGTATGCGATGGAATTGGTTGATTGCATGTTGTTGTGACATTGGTGGGTTATGTGTTTGATTGTGATTGGTTAAAATGTTGTGTGGAAGTGGGCAGGAAGTCTCACTATAAAAGGTGATGGATAGTGTTTAGAAGAACCACCATGTGGGTAGTGTTTGGGAATTACTGCTAGTTGTGAATGGGTGAATGGGTTGGGCGGAATTCCCACCATTTTGGTTGTTTTGGTGTGAATGGGTGAACGGGTTGGATGGAATCTCCACCTTTTTGGTTGTTTTTTGTGCATTGATTTGCAAGTTGGAAATTGTTGTGCTAGTATGTAAATGATAAAATGGCTTGTGGCATGTTTATTTGGATTTCCCTTGGTTGCTTTTTTTGGGTGTGATGGCTTGGTAAGGGCATGTTTGGCTTGTGGAAATGGTTGTATTTGTGATTATTTTATATAAATTGTTTTATATAAATGTACTAATGGTTTTATCCTAGTGGCCTATGTAGGGAAGTCATTTGAGGAAAACCTAATGAGTTTTAGTACTCACCCCTGCTTTGGCACTGTTGTGTCTTTGCAGATTTCGTGTACCATGACATGGGAAAAGGTAAGGCATCAACCTCCTTTAGTGAAGCATTGTGATCTCTTGGTGGAGCTTGGAGCTTAGAGCTTGGTGTGGAGCTGTGGTGGTGTCATGTCTTGTGGTGTTTGGTTGTTTAGCTTTTGCTTTGTACTCTGATGTGGTGTAGACATGTCTGGTTGTATTGGTTCTGGGTTGTATTGTGGAACAAATTGGTTGTTAGTGGATGGTTTGGTTGGGCTGGAAGTACATGCATCTTCAGTTTTTGGATTGATTGTGCTGGGTTATATTCTTAAGGGAAAATCATTCCCACTATTCCTTGAAGCCCTCTGCATTTATTTCTAGCCTTTTGAGCCTTGGGAACGTCGTTTAAGTCCAAGTAACCATCATCGTCTCTTCAAGACAATGAGTTAGTGGCGTGGTGTTACATGGAAAACCAGTAGATAATAAGTTATAAAGAGGTATGATTGATAGTTTATTATATCTTACTGCTAGCAGAAAAGACATAATATTTTCAGTATGTTTATGTTCTAGATTTTATTAAAACTCAAAATAATCTCATCTTATTGTTATTAAAATATTTTTTAGATATTTAAAAGAAACTATTTTTCAATATCTACTTTACCCAAAAATTTCTAATTTTAATTTAATTCTATATTCAGATGCTAATTTTAGAGGATATAGATTAGATAGAAAAAGTACATTAATAACCTTTCACTTTTTTGGAAAATATTTAGTTTCATGGTTGAGTAAGAAACAATATTCAATTGCTCTATCAAAAGTCAAGGTAGAATATATATCTTTTGACAGTTTCTGTGTACAAGTGTTGTGGATGAAACACACCTTACTAGACATTAGACTTAATTTTAATAATACATTTATTTTATGTGATAATACCAGTGCAATTAATATTTCTAAAAATCCTATTAGTCATTGAAAAACCAAGAATATTGATATAAGGCATCATTTTCTATGAGATAATGTTCTTAAGATGGGACATATCTTTAGAATTTTTAAATACAAAATATCAAATTGTTGATATCTTTACTAAACTACTTCCCACTATAAGTCTTGATTTTATTAGGGGGGTTATGAATATTTAATTTAAAATAATTTTTTGTTAATTTATTTCATTAATTTCTATATTTATAGTCTTTGTTTTATTATTTTATTCATTTTTTTAATCATTTAAATGAAAACAAAAATCTGTTTCCTTTTTGAAAAAATGTATCGTTCAAAAATAAAAACTAATGATGATTACGATAAGTAAATTGGCTTGAGAAAATATAACCACATTACCTAAAATCACCAGAAAACCCTTCCTATATCTCTTTCTCTTACCTTGATATTTCAAAACATTTCACCCTCTAGAGCTCTCATCTTACTTTAAAACCCTAGAATCTAAACCTTCGACCTTTAGATTCTCAAAAATTTCAAAGAACAAGAGGACATATGAAGGTGAACCAAGTGACTCAAAATATCCTCATATCTCCTTCAGAAATATTCTTCAAGGGAAAGTTGTGAACTTTGATTGGATATATCAGAAAAGTATTATACTAAATCAAGCCCTCTCCTTTCAAGGTTTGGAATTACTTTTTAATGAATAAAATTCCGAATTTATTTTTGAGCTAGAACTGAAGAAATTCTATAATAATGTTCAATTTAGTTTTATGAAAATAGAGGATATCACCCCTTCATGAGTATATGATAAGGAATTTTCAATTTCCTCAATAAAAATTTCCAAGATATTTAAATTTTATCATAAAGGAGTGTTTTATTTTGATCTTAGATTGATTGGAAATCAGGAAAACAAGTCATAAGATATTATTTCTTTTCTCACTAGTTTTAAAAAAATTAAAAAAATATCCGTTAAGGATATTTAGGTTGACCAGAAGGTACTAGTCAAGTTTATCCAATCTGCAATCCTCCCAAGAATTGTATAATTAGAAATGATTTTTTATCCTGACATGTATGTCATATTCATGTTCATCAGTGATATCAATCTACACTTCCCCACGTATATGCTTCGATATCTGAATCAATTCTTTCAGTCAAAGGCATGAATTTATTTCTATCCGTATAGTCAAATTATTTCTCTTCTTCTATATAGAAAGAAAAAGATTATCCATACATATGTTTGAACTAAGTGTCATCTCAACAATATTATTAATTATAGTATCTTAATAATGTTTGGTTTCTTATGGAGTACAATTAAAGGAAAAATGTTTCTTATTGGTGTTTATGACCAACAATAATTTGAACCTATTGTACAGGGGGAGAAATGGAATTTGAAATTAGATAGATCAGTTCATCTGCAAAATGAAGAAGTTAGATAATCTAGGATATAAGTTGTTATTCAACCAATAAAAAGGAGACTTTGATATAA
Source organism: Viscum album (assembly GCA_963277665.1). Classification (NCBI taxonomy): domain Eukaryota; kingdom Viridiplantae; phylum Streptophyta; class Magnoliopsida; order Santalales; family Viscaceae; genus Viscum; species Viscum album. The sequence goes on along the minus strand of OY728129.1, from coordinate 402,279,787 downwards.
TACTTTTAATAAAGATGATATAGAACCTAAATAAGTAGATAATGAATTTATTGTCAACCATTATATAAATAGAGAAGATCCTACTAATGAAAACCCCAATGTTGACACTACTACACTTGGAGAGGCAACTCCATCAGTTTTTTTATGAGTAACAATCACTCCTAAGGAACAATAAGCAAATAGTCATTCCTTAGGATGAATATGTAGCTCCTAAAAAAGAAAAATTTTAGGAAAATTCTCAAGGAGATGAGAAAATTCAAATTTTTGTATCTGAAACCAATGAAATAATTGATAATCAAACAGTATATGCTAATACATCATCCATGGACAAAATATATTCTATGACTGGAGAGAAGAAAAAAGTTCTTGATAATATTTATTTCTCTTATAGTGAAAAGAATAAAAGAAAGTAATTAGGTGTAATATAAGAACCCAGAAATTATGGAACCAAGGGGAAGATTCTTTTGATTACCTAAATCATCATATAGAGGATCTAGTCATAAAGTTTAAAAAAATAAAGGACGAGAACTTAAGTTTTCATAATGAGATGGAATATGTAAGAAACAATTTGAACAATTTGAGGAATTCAACTGTTTCTATAGAATTATTCAAATATTATCAGGCTCAACTTCTCAATACAAGAGAAAATTTAGTCACTAAGAGAGATTTTGATGTTTTTCAACAAGGAATGTTAGATCAGTTTGGAAAACTAAAAGCAAAATATGTCTTAACGATATATTTTGGGGATTTATAGAAATATTTTAGAAATTAGTTTGAATCATTGAGGAACATATCTAGTCAATTTAGAGCCTCTCCATCAACCTCTCAAATATCACCAGATTCAATCATAAGGGTTCAATAAATCACTACCATGATGTATGATGTGAATGATAGGATTCATTCTCTTCAGTGTAACAGTGCACCTCTGAATGTGTTGTTAGATAATCAAAGATTCATTGTAAACAAGTTAACCACAATTGAACCTAGAATCAGAATAATTATCAATCAATTAAATGAAAATATAAAAAAAAAGTTTCTTCAAACCAAGGAAAATATGCATGAATTTCTGAAAGTTATCTTGATTTAATGTTTCAATGTGGTACAAGACTCATGATTTTGGATAAGACAGTTAGCCGAAAACCTTTCTGAAATTTTATAAAGATAGATAGAAGAATTGAAGAATGCTCTTCAGGCTATTCGATCTTTACTAGAGCACAACACCTCTTTTGAAACAAACCCTTCACGATCATCCAACCCTTCTATTTTAACATTTCTTAACCAACTTTCATATTTTAATCAAAAACATATTTTTAATGAAAATTATTTTGTTTATTAATATTTCTTTTTATCATTATTTCTATTCATTTTTACTTTTAGATCACATGTATTATTTTTATCTTGAGAAAAATATAACATTCATTCAATATTATATGCTACATTAAATGTGTTTTAATCTATTTTTATATAATTCATTTTTTATATCACCAAAGGGGGAGAAAATTTTGTAAAAAAAAATCTGTGTAAAATTAATTTTCATAAACTATAATCTATATCTTTTTAAAGATATTATTTGTGTTTACAATTCCTATATTTTATAAGTTATGTTATGGGATTTTTGGTCATAAAAAAGGGGGATATTATTGTGCATGCATTGTCTCAAAAATACTCTATAAATCTTATTGATTTTGATGCTAAAAAATACCCTTGTTTGTTTTACTAATAAATTTACTTTAAGTATTTTTTAGGAATATATTTCCTGAGAATATTATCTTATTTACAGGTTATAATATTTATATTCTAAACATATTTTAAAAGTATTCTAGAAACACTATTCATTCCCCACGTTTGTAATTATAAGAATAGTATATGGTTTAGGAACCCCACGTTTGAGATAACATGTATGGATCATGTACCCGACCCTGTTGTAAAAGTATTTTTTATCAACCCAATGTTTGGATGGAATCCTATGTTTGAGAAAAGGGAAATTATGGATAAATAACCCTATGATTGTAAGGAACCCTACATTTTAGAAAAAAAATGTATGACACATTAACCCTAATTTTGTAATCAACCATACATTTTCAACCCTATGTTTGAAATTTTTTCATCACATGAAGGAACCCTATGTTTGACTATTCAATGATAGAGTTTTTTTAAAGAAATTTTCCATGATTTATGAAATTGTATTAATGTAAGTAAATATCATTATAAATCTATTTTATGACCAATTCAAAGGCTCTTATTCAATGGGGGTAAACCATTCCTATTTCTAAGAGAAGTTACGAATCCCTTGAATGATTTAGATTTGAATGATTGTGATTTTTAAGGCAATATTTTTTATCTAATCAACTGAAAGAAAGCATATATATGTACATAATTATTTTCTATTTATTTAAAAATATATATGTATATTTAAATATATTTTTGAATACAAAGTTTTTGAAAATAAACAAAAAGATCGAGCAACTTTGTTATTTTTGAAGAAGCTACTTTTTAGAGATATACAAAATTGTATGCTACTATTTGTTCTTTACTATTATTATTAAAGATAATTCGTAACTAAGATCTCTTCAAAGATATTATTTCTTGAAGTCATTCATAATTGAAGAATAATATATGTATTCTGTCATTTACTATGGAAACTGTATTAAAAAACCTATTAATTTGATCAAATAAAACTCTTTTCAATTATTAGAGTTTTGACTGATCAAACCCAATCATGGAAGATTGTCAGCTTCTCAGACTAAGATATGAAGAAACCAGTTCCCTATAAAAGAACAAAAAGGCTCTGTAAAGACTTATTGTAAAAGGTTTCAACTGCATGTACTCTGTTGTGATGGTTTTGTGATAAAAGGACCCTACTAGTAAAAATCATCAAGCTCACAGAGAGTGTTGGTGGAGTGGACTAGGGGATATTTGTTCCCTAAAACACTATAAAAATTATTTTGTTATTATTTATTTTTTATCGTCTTCTAAAATTAATTACATAAGATGACATTGTATATCTTCATAAATCTCAAACAAAGTTAAAAACCATAATTTGTCAAGATTATCGAAAAGACATAATTCACCCCCTTCTTTTGTATCTTTATATTATTCCAACCTAACATAATACAATCATAATAATTCCAGTATCAATTATATATTGTAATGTTATATTGTTAATGTAATATCTTATGTCCACCTTTTTCTCATCTCCTCTTATTCAAATAAATGAAACCATTTTCCAAATTATGGCGATGTATCATATCTGTGGATAATGAGTTTTCGTTTTCTATTAACGCATTTAAGGCTGGTAATAAAACCATTATTATGGTTAAATAGATTTTAATATGTATATTATAACTTTTTTCATATTTTATAACTAATATATATATATATAATATTAAATAAAAGGAAACTAGTTTGTGGTGATCGAAAAACTGCCAAAATAAACTAAACATTTATCATTAACATTTTTTCAAATGAAACATCCTCATAATAGAAAAAAATAATATATAGGACCATTTAAAATTATAGAATTTAATTAATACCATATAATTTCAGTTTTTTAGAATTATTCCCATTTGAAAAGAACTTTCATAATTATGTAGAATTAAGCTTACCATAAAACCATGAAAACAAACGCTCACATAATGAAGAAATTAAACTGTATAACTAATCAAAATGATCATAAATGAAGTTAATAAAATTAAAATAAATCAAATAAATGAATAATATATTCTTAATTAAGTAATTAATGAATCTAATTTTATTATCCCAAACATTAAGTTCAATTTTAGAATGCATTCGTACATAATGAAAGGGATCTCTATGAATCTCCATATTTTCTTTGGGTTACACACACTCTCTCTCTCTACCATGATTTATCCCTTAATTATTATTATATACTTCTCCTGTGTTTTTTATATGTACCAAACATATGTATGTATTTAAATTCATCTTTTTTGAGGTGGAATTACATGTTTTATAAAGCGCCCTTCTTAATTCCTCTTGACAAGAAAACTCGATTAAAGTGAACTTTTCTTTTTCTTACCCATTTTAAAGTATACTCCATAAAATATTTTAAGCCTATAATATTTTTATAAAATAACTCAATTTATCATGAAAAAATATTTTAATTCATTTCTAGTTTTTAAAAATAATTATGACTTTGTCCTCTTTAAATACGCTTATTCTTTTCCTTAAAACCGCACTTAAGTTGCACATTTATAAGGTTACCTAACCACTCTTTTTCATGTTTTAAATTAATTTGGACATAATTATTCATGATACATTCTTATTTTTTTACTTTATTAATGTCAAATAATTATTTAAATCCCTTCTTTCATGGACAACATTATGATACACCCTCTGGTTATGCCTTATGACATGATTACAATATCCATTTATTCTCATGGGTAACCCTTATATTTATTCCTTATGTTTGATTATTTTTGTGGAACACATATGCATGAAAATGTTATGATGGGTTTGATGAGATAACTCTAAAATGAATTGGGTAATTTTTTTTCTCATGATACGTTATGTATGGTATTAGAGAGTATACCTAATCCATTATGGGACTTTTTCCACCATGTGATACAGTCTTGGAAGTTAGCCTTGACACATGTTTATGTCATGTTGTATATTTCTAACACATTCCAATACTTCCATGACCATGTGATTCCATGTTCTATATGTTATTATTTCATATTTTTATTCATGATCCACTTATTTTATGTTATCATGTTATGTATTCTAACTCATGTTCTATGATTTATTCTCATGTTTGTTCCCTTAACCGGCTTTTTAGCTCATGACTTTTTTCTATGTGTTCCCCATGTGATCCTATATAGTTATAAGAGATTAAAGGGAGTTAGAAGATCATTATGGAGATAAATAAAATGATGTTTTATTCTAGTTTTATGTTTTCTAATTATATTACTAGTCTTTTAAATACACTAGAATTTTTGATCCTTGGTTTTTATTTAATAGATAATTGTTCTTAAAATCATAAAATAATATGTGTAAAAGTATTGGGTCACTATAATAACATTTAATTGTTGAATTTGGTTCCCTAAAACCAACTAATTTGTAGTCTATATTACATGTATATTCATAGACTTTAATATTAATAAATTTCTTATCACATAATGATTGTTCTTCTATATAAATTTAATATGATAATGTCTTAGAATATCTATCACTTTGAAATGTTCATTATAGTTACTCGCTATGATGATAACATTGATATGATAAGATTATATTCTTAAAAAATATTTTATATGTTCATATGAAATCATCTAATAGGGAATAGATGATGCATATTATCATATATGAGTACTCATAAGGGGAAGATAATTCTTCTCATTAAGTACACACTTGGTAATCTCCAAGATGGGAGATTATGAGGAAAGACCTACCTATAGGAAATCCAAATGTATGCATGTCATTGGATAGTCCTATCATGAGTGTGTGTAATGATCCTTACACTTTAATATTATTATTAATACATATCATGAATCAAATTCCAAATGTACTGACCAAAACCATGATTTCTTATGTTCATGGGAAGTAAGGTATGTTGGGTGCATAACAAATGGTATGTTATTAATAAATAAGCATAGGAAGGATTTTTCCCTTGCATCTTTATGGAATTTGATATCCTAACCATTTAATTGGATCTAAATTGTATAAATAAATACCATGACCATGGTGTATTCATGGGTTTATTTCATATAGTCAAAGAATGACATGTTGAGCATATAGTTTGATGACATGAGTATGAAACATATTTGATAAGATATCAAGGAAAATGGATTATATTATACAGTGAGCATTCTTATATTATTGTTGATGGCACGACATTAACTTATTTCTATTGGGTTCCTTTATGTGTTGTTAGACACTGATGTTGGACTTTATCCAAACTTTCCTAATGCCACTAAGGAGGAATCCAAGAGTGTCACACACATAGTGTTTCTATTAATATAATTTAAATTACATATGAATTTAATAATTGGAATAAATATTATTCTCTAGTCTAAGGAATAATATTTATTCTTGATTTATTGATCAAAAATATCCAATCACCATATTTATGTGTGAGTTGAATACTAAATAAATAAATAATAATTCACAAAACTATCCAATAAGATTTATTTATTTATATATTAATTTATTAAGAAGGTAATAAGTAATATTTATTATTAAATAAATATTTTTTAAGTTACATGAATATTAATTAAATATTTATTCACAAGACAATGAATATTATAAATATTTATTTATTTATCAAATGAATAATATTAATTATTCAAGGTTTGGTATATACAGAGGATGAAACACGGATCGAGTTATTGGGTATGTTGGGAATGAAATTTTAAATATCATTTAAATAAATATTCATTAATTTATTTAAATAAATAATATTTATTTTATCTATGAGTGTAACACATGTCCAGTAAATAGTAATAATAATATTAATATTTAAACATGTGGTTCACTATGAATTATGGGAATTGTTAAGGTCTTATGTGAAATTATTTATTCTCTAACCTAGATCTATAAATACCTGGCTATATCATTTCCTAGGTTTAGATATTGTTGTGCACAACACACCACTCTAGAGTTTCTCTCAACCATAAAGAGAAAATTCTCTAAAACACTCTCAATAACTAAGACAAATATTATACACTCCTCATATCAAGATCAAGATATCAAGAATCAATCCTTCCATATTTTAAGGACTGTATAGTGATCAAAGGAAGTGAAACAAGATGATCTGTACTACCATGCTAGCACCTGAAGTACAATCACTGATGCTTCAAGATAATAAGGGCACATATAGATCACCACTAGAGGGATTTTGTATTAGATCCTTTTACATGGGGTCAGTACCATAAATCATAGGTTTGAATGATAAATATATTCTTTAAAGAAAGAATTAATAAGAATGAGGTAATTTTTTTAATTAAATAAATTATAAATTTAATGTGAAAAGATCATATCTTACCGGTTCCATTGTTCTTTTTAAATATTCAGAAAATTTAATTCATTTATCATTAAATTTATCATCTTATAAATTGCATATTATTTTTTGAAACTGACAAAATATGAGTTTTTCTCGACCCAAATAGGTGCTTCAATAGATTTTGGAACCGTTAATTAGTATTAAAGCAGTCATTTTCAAATTTATAATTATTTAATTTTTTTTATTGTTATACACATTTATCATTAGTTTTTAATTTCATAAAATGCATTATTTAATCTTACAATTGAGATATATTATTCGTTCCCCTTCTTATAACTAAGAACAAATGAACAATGCATGGATATTCTCTCTATAAGCAACCCATGGTTTAAAAGGATACATGTTTTGTAAGCTCACACGATGTAGTGGTTGTGTGGTCAATAGATACACTATTTAATTAATACACCATTTATTTAAGTAATCAGTACACACACAATGCGTAATTAATACTCACACGGTGCACAATTAATAATCATGAGGTGTGTAATTAATATTAACATGGTGTGTAATTAGTTAATACTCACATGGTGTAAAATTAATTAATACACACATAGTGTGTAATTAATTAATACATATGAGTTGTGTTGTTAATATATATGTTATCTTGTTCTCATTTACATGGAGTGAACCCAATCCAGGCTAAACACTGTGTAAATTTATTTACACAGATAGAAAATCAATTATTCCATTAAACCTTTTAAAAATATTTCCATGTTTCATTAATTTATAGTACACTCTGCATGATAGGTTTTTGAGAATTTTAAATGATTAATTAATTTTCATGTTAAATTTAGAGGTACACACCATGTATAATTATCTTTACACTCTATGTGCATTAAAATCAGTACACATTTCATAAATTAACACATGCCAATGTTTCATTTATTGATAGTACACAATATGTAATTATGTGAAATGTAATGTATGTTACATGCCGTGTGAGTTCATAGTACATGATGACGACCATATCAGGTAGTTCGGACAGGCACACACCATATTGACTCTATTTACACACTATGTACACAATTAGTTTTAAATAAAATTAATTAATTTAATTTGTTTAAAATCATAGTGGATGAGAATCTTTATGACTATTTGTATGATTATTAATATAATTTCATAGATTAATTTTTAAGTATAATAAATTAATTAAATCATGTTTTATCTTAATTAAGAATGATGGAAATTAATTATAGTTTATTAAATGCATATTTTTTGCACGTGTTAATGATCATGAGCTTTACTAGCCTTTTTATGGATAGGTTTTCATTTAATTTATTTATTGAATTGGTTTTTTCAATTATTATTGTTAAATTTAAATGATTTCATGTGTGTCATCCCCTCCTCTTATTATGTAGGGACTTGTGTGTTCATGGTTTATTTATTTAATCCCCTTTAAACCATTCCATTGGTTTCCATATCCTACATGTGAGTAAAAAATATTTAAATATGGAACTCCTATGTGATTTAAGGTGGTTCAAGATAGTGATGATGTAAAATCAACCTAATTGATACACATGAAATTGGTGTAATGCTACAACTCAATCCAATATCGACTCATGGAGTTTTCCCCAAGAGTCAATGGTTTGTTTATTATCCACTCAATAAACAAACAAGTAGATAAAGCTCATGATCATGAAACTTATTTATTCTATATTTTTCATTGTTATTTATTTTATAGATGCTCTTTTAGAGTCACACAAATAAATGAATTAAACAAAATATTATTCTCAGATGGAATAAATAATAAAAGGATTATGCATAAATATTTTTTTCAATATAGGCTTAATCAATTATGTAAAATACACTTAATATTAATAATACAATTAAAAGTTAAAATAATAATATTTATTCACAATAAAAAACATCTCAATCAAATATTAAGTCAAAATATGCCTTCTGCAACTTTATTAACTATGTAACCATAGAACTAAGTGTTAGTATGACCCTATTTAGGACACTTACTTTTATTATGGATTTCTTAGAATGATTTTAGGTTGACTTAACCAATTTTAAATTAATATAAGTATCCCTTTCTATACTTCATGTATCTTGGAGTTATGTATTGAGGAAATATAAGTCTAGATTTCAAGATTGGGGAGTCTACTCATTGAATCTAGAAGCTAAAATCCTATTGTTGGAAATACCATCTACCTAAACACCTTTGAGTAATTAACCAATCCCTTATTTAGGTTATGAGGAGGGAAGTATGGATACTAGAAATTATAATATCCACACAACATGAAATTCTAAGTTCAATGGTTAGGGTCGTTGAGACTTGATAAAATTATGGCAGACTTAATAAGATAATTTAATTATTTCATCTCACATATTTTCTAATCAAGTAAAGTACTAAAAATATTATTTTGTATTATTATAGTAAAATTAAAAGTTCATCAACCATGTTATCCCTACAATCAATACTCAAGAAATATAATCTCATTACTATTAATAACTTCCAAGAAATGGTATAATAACTTTCACATTGTATTATGCCTTGAATGGAAGTTTTACATTCTAGAATCCCAAATTCTTAAACCACCTACTAAGGAGGTGAGTGATGAATAGTTTGATGTCTATTAAAATAAATTGAATGATGTACAATATTTTTAATATTTAATGCTTTCATACATATATTAATAACTCATGAAATCTCCTGATAAGTATGGATGTTTATAGCATACTCAAGCATGTCCATGATCATTATCACGAGAGAGATATACATGAGAACTTTGAGATCTCTAAGTAACTCTTCAGAAGAAAACTTGGAGAAGTTTCTCCAACTGGGCCTCACATAGTCAAAATTATAGGCTACATTTTTCATCTAAGCATTCTAGGGTTTAAACTGCATAATGAATTTCACATTGATCTTATCCTTGCATGAATCTCTCATAGATTACATAAATTTGTTGTTAATTTTAATATGAAAAACATTAATAAGTATCTCCTGGATATCCTCACTCTGTTTCTCCAAGTTGACAAGGACATAAAGCATTGAAAGCCTTCTGTTCTTATGCTGGAAAAGAAGAAGGGAAAAGAGAAAATCCCTACTATTAACTCTATGTGTAGGGCTTCTCTAAAATGTCTGACCAATAGAAGTAAGATCATGGGAAAAGTAAAGGATAAAGATGGAATTTTCTTCTCATGAGAGAAGAAAGGAAATTAAAAGAATAATTTCAACGAATCGAAGTATAATATGTTACTTTAGTTATATTCATCAAAATAAATATTTTATCTTGTTTCTTGGATTTTAAATTCCAGACTTTTACATTTGTGTATTCAAACATAGGAATAAAGAAAGTATAGAGATATTACTAAAATTTTGGTGCATTCATAAATAATCCAAAGAAGGATGATTCCTAGATCAATATAATGAAGTCCATAACTCCTTAATTATCTGTTTGATTCATATTGAACTATTGTTTTGTATTATTAATAAAATACTAATCTCAGGGCCTATTTTAGAAACAATTGTAATTACCTAGCCCCAATTACCCAGATTTGGTGCATTATTACATAACATTGTCATGATACAAGGAATCATGTCCCGAAAGACCGATCAATTTAGTAGCCTTGGAAGTACTAGATACATACATAAGTTTTACATTACATCATGAAATAAAAAAACAGAATTGTGTATCCTTTTAACACAATCATATCCCTTAGACTATCCTTATAGGTCAATTATAATATACTTCTGTGAATTCTGGGAAAAATAAAATAAAGAAAGGGGTGAGCTCAGGTGATCAGTAAGGATAAAAATATAACATAATCTTTCATAAATAAGCATAAACAATTAAGGCAATGTATAAGAATAAAACACAAACCTTTTAAAGTTAAAGATGAGCATAATATGGAAAAGATAAATCAAATAATTCTATTTACTTGTTCACATGGATATTATACTAGTAAAGTAATCACATGTAATATCAATAAACAATTTCATAATGAGGGAATGCATAATGTCATACATCATAACCACCTAGTCAAGGCCTCATTCCAAGACTACAAATAATATTTCTTCAAGGCCTTATGCCAAGAAACTAGTTTGTCTCATGATACCTATCGATGCATCGAGGAGATATATCAGGCTCCACCCATCACTTACTAAGTCCAATGCATTCCTCATATGAAAAGGTTGAAACATAACATAAACATTCGTATTAAAAATGGATTATGAAATGTGAATACATTAACCATAAACCATGAATGGTATAAAAATATCACATCCACAGTCAAACATATCAAAAAACCTTCAATATAATTTGGAAGATTTTATCATAATAAATCAACTTCAAACAAGTGTAAAATCCAACAAAGGATGTTGACATTGATGAAATCAAAACTATTTGAGAGAAATATCTCTTTCTATTTTGAAATCATTTAAAAGTCCTGTAATTTTAAAAGAAAACCTTTATTTTGAAAATATTCTTATAATATTGTAAGAGAAGATTCTAAGGTGTTACAACGACGTAAAATAGTCACACCCACCTTATAAGTTAATAAAAACATGCTTTCCTTAATTTTGTCGAAAAGGTCCTAAAGGAATTTGTTTGGAAAACGATGGAAAGATTTCTTTAAAAACATATCATAAAAAGTAAAAAAAGGGTATAAATGACTTTAACCCATAGTCGATGAAATAGTAGAAATGTTTTGAAATAAATTTTAAGAAACATAGATGTGGATGATAAAGAGGTCTCAGTAGATACTCACGTATAAACAACCTCGGATGATGAAGAGATTTTAGAATTAACCTTAACTTGTACTTTTCCTTAATTGAGGGTATGTTAACTTCAAGTATAATATTTAAATTATTGTTATTAAATTATACAATAAGAAAATACATAAATATGATATCATATATGATCTTCTAAAATTTCTTTGTTAATAATATTTCGATAGTATCATTGTTTCAGGTGTTAACTTATTTGTTCTATTTTATATGCTTGGTTACATAAGCCATGTTTTTTATGGATAGGATGTATTTGATTCATATCCATAATGATATTAATTTCTTAAACATTATTTTTAATCATAAAATGAAAATTATTCTTGAATGGTTATGATGGGGAATGAATTTGATCGCATTTGTGGAGACGGTAATCCGTACGTACGCACAAGCGACAATATCATTCTATTGATGGTGAAATCGTATGTAATTGGATGTTATATCATATATATAGAATAATTAAAATGTTATATTTATTATTTACATCAGTTATACTCATTATTATACCCATCCAAATAATGAAGTATTTGAATAACAAACTATACCACGACGTGGAGACGGTAAGCCGTACGTATGCACGTATGGTGAATTTTCATTAATAGGATGGATAGAATAATTAATATGGTTGTACCATATTTATAATAACATAACAGTATGTATAAGTTACTTGAGTTATTATTTTGGTATGGAAACAACAAAGAAAGAGGAAGTGTAAGAAGAAAAGAACTTTGAAAGAGGTGGTGAAATTATTACCTCTTCTCCAGGTGTTTCCTTTTTAGTTGATCAAAATGGATCATTAGGTTGGATTTCTGATCAAAGTAAGGCCTCTATGTAGAAGTGAGGGTAGTTGGGAGGATATTTGAGTAGGGTTTGGCCGATCCAAATGGCTTTGGAGGTGTGATTTTGAGAGAAGGGGAAATACCTTTTTATAAGATAGGTGAGGGTCACTTTAGGAAAAGCTTGAAATATTATTTTATTATACAATAATATTTGATTAATAATGGATCCAAAATGATTTATTTAGAGGATAAGGTGGATATGGGTCGAAAATATCTCAAACAATAGGTTTTATACATGTTTAGGTCACAATATTAACCTTATCTTTTAGATTTAACTCTTAGTTAAATAGTTTATCTTTTACAATGTATTCTTGTATTATTATAATTAATGGTTAATAAACTTACTATAAAAATACAAGGGAACCCCAAGTGATTCATTATTAATATATCTAAACTTATCTAAGTCCTTTGGATGAACCTTATATTTTTATGAATATTATATCAATTAATAATATAGTATTTGTTTTAAAAACTCATTTATGTCAATTTTGACACTATTTGGTATTTTGTTTTTTGTGAAAGTCATAAAAACTTTATCACTTCGAAAAAATTTATTTAATCAACCCTAACATGTCATATTAACCTATAAAATTAGTGTAATTTATTAGAAGTCTCAATTTACATTTATTTAGATATTTATAATATCAATTATTTTAATATTTCATTAATAAGGTAATTACTGTATTATCATTGTATCATAAATAAATTTAATTATTTAATGTCTAAAAATTATAAATAAAATACCATTATATAGGAAATATTTTTATCTTTCTAATTAATATTTATAGTCAAATTTAACACTTTTAACTCTTCTTTAAATAAAATAATAATAAATGTCCTAATCTAAACCAAGTGGAACAAAAGGATCATATTTTTATTACTAAGGTTGATTTTAGTTGAAATAAACTTATCCAATAGAATTTTGATATGTGTTAGGGTAATTATAATATCACTTTTTACCTTTAATTACCTTATTTACTTTTAACCGTGGTAAATAAAAGTCAAAAGTTACTATTCACCAAAAATTATTTTCATCTTATTAAACCACATTTTACTTACTAAAGTAAACCATGTCTCTTGAATTTTTGAAATTTAAATCATAGAAGCAGTAAAATTATGTTTTATGCAAATTTGAAAATACGCCTAGAAGGTGGGTAAAAGATGGTAAAAATTTCAATAAAATATTATATATCTAATATTATTATAAAATGACTCCAATGAATTACATTGAACATTTATAGGTATTATGTATCTATTTTTACCTAATATAAATTTAAATAAAATAACTAATTATTTAAATAAAAGGTCATTTTTAACCAATAACGTAGTGTTTTTCACTATTCATCAAAAATTGAAAGTTTTTAGAAAAATACCAAAAATTCACCCAAAGCTAATTTTAATATTTAAAATTCAAAAATGAAGACCATTTTGAAAAATAAAATTTCAAAAAGTGAGTATTACTTTTCATAACGGTTAGTTTGATCAGTCGTGGTGTGCTAAAACTCCATGTTGCGTACAACGCAAGCTATTGCATTATTCAAAGGGAAACGTACCATGGAAGCTTGGGGTGTTACATTCTTCCCTACTTCAAATAATTTCTCCCTCTAAATTTCTAGAATATTACTGCAAAAAAAGACTCAGGCGGTTCTTCATCATAAGTTTTTTGGGATCCCACGTTGCCTCTTTCATCTTATGATTTCTCAATAGAACTTTCACTAGATGAGTCGTCTGGTTTCATAACACTTGTTATCTAGTATCAAGAATTCTAATAGGCTCTTCACAATAAGACAGTTCAGGTTCTAGTTCTATTTATTCATAGGTCAGTACATGCGTTGGGTCAGGCATGTATTTTCTCAACAATGATACGTGGAACACATCATGAACTTTGGAGAGACTTGGCGGAATTTCCAAATGATAAGCTACAACTCTAATTCGTTCAAGAATTTTTAAAGGTCTGATATACCTGAGACTTAATTTTCCCTTCTTACCGAATCATATAACACCCTTCCATGGAGATACCTTCAATAAAACATGATATCCTACTTGAAATTCCAAATCTTTCCTTCGGTTATCGGCATAGCTCTTTTTACTAATTTGAGCTACTTTGATGTGGGTTTGGATAACCTTATCCTTTTATATTGTTTCCTCAACAAGTTCTGGGCCTACGAGTTTTCCTTCACCAACATCATCCCAACAAGTTGGTGTGCGATATCTCTTTCCATATAATGCTTCATATGGTGCCATCTGAATACTTGAATGGAAGCTATTGTTATAGGAAAATTCTACCAGAGTTAAATATTGATCCCACATATCTTGAAAGTCAAGTGATAAAGATCTCAACATGTATTCTAAGGTTTGAATAGTCCATTCTGATTGTCCATCAGTTTGAGGGTGGTAGGCAGTGCTTAAACGACGTTCATTATCCAAGGTATTTTGAAGACTTTTTTAGAATCTTGATGTAAAATGGGGATCATGATCAGAAAAAATCAATAGGGGTACTCCATGAAGTCTTACAACTTCATTAATATATATTATTGCTAAACGTTCAAGTGGTAAATCTTCTCTTATAACAAGAAAATGTGCTGACTTGGTAAGATGATCAACAATGACCCATATTGCATCATTCCTTCTAGGAATCTTTGGTAGTCCCATGACAAAGTCCATCATAATATCATCCCATTTCCACTCAGGTATGGGAATAGGTTGCATGACTCCTCTAGGATGTTGTCTTACAACTTTCACTTGTTGAAAAACCATACATCTTGACACATAATCGACAATCTATCTCTTCATGTTTTCCCATAAAAAACATTCCTTCAAATATCTATACATCTTAGTGCTACCGGGGTGTATAGAGAAATTGGAGCTATGAGCATCATCCAACAATTCCCTTTTTAGATTAGGTATGTCAGTAACACAAAGTCTCTTCCCAAATTTCAAAATCTCATCTTCATATATGAAGTCAGTCAATCTCCCATCGTTCACAACTTTAATTTTCTTTTGAAACTCCTCATCATCAATCTGAGAACTTTTTATCCTTTCTAGTAAAGATGGTTTAGCAACCATTTGAAAAATTATTGATGTTTCACCTTCCATGATTATTCCCATATCCATCTTTAATAGATCTATGAACATAAGATCCCTTTAAACTCTCATCTTGTTCAAAACTCCATGATCCTTTCTGCTCAAAGCATCTTACACCTTATTTTCCTTCCATGGGTGGTAGTGTATAGTGAAATCATAATCCTTGAGTAGTTCAAGCCATCATCTTTGCCTCATGTTGAGTTCTTTCTATGAGAAAATATAATTCAAACTCTAATGATCAGTATATATCTCACATTTTTTACCATAGAGATAATGTCTCCATATCTACAAATCAAAGATTACAGCTGCTAACTCAAGATCATAAGTGGGATAGTTTTGTTCATGAATATTTAGCTATCATGATTCATATGCAATAACTCTACCATTCTGCATAAGGACACAACCAAATCCATTATTTGAAGCATCACTATAAAGAACAAACTCATCATTCCCCAATGGTAGAGTCAAGATAGGATCATTGAATAATATTCTCTTCAATTTTTCAAAACATTCTTTACACTCTTTTGTCCAAACAAATTTAACCCCTTTATGTGTGAGTTTGGTTAATGGGTTAGCCAATCGGGTAAAATTATGGACGAAATGATGTTAATAACCTACTAATCCAATAAAACGATATACCTCAGTTATACTCGCCAGTTCTGGCCATTATTATATTGATCTTGTCTTATAAGGATCAATAGAGATTCCATACACAGATATAATATGTCCAAGAAAAGAAATTTCTTGAAGCCTGAATTTACTCTTGCTAAACTTCCCATATAATTTATTTCTTATGAAGGTTTTTAGAATAGTACGAAAGTGATTTTCATGATATTCATAGATTTTGTAGTAAACCAAATATCATTAATAAATACCACTACAAAGTTATCAAGATATTCCTTGAAAACTCTATTCATTAGATCCATGAAAACAGAGGGTGCATTAGTCATTCCAAAAGGAATTACTGTAAACTCATAATGCCTGTACCTGGTTTGAAATGCTATTTTCATAATGTATTCCTTCTTCACACACAACTGATGATATCTAGATTGAAGTACAATCTTTGAAGAATATTGAGCTCCATGAAGTTGATCGAATAAATCATCAATGTGATGTAGGGGATACTTTTTCTTTATTGTTATAGCATCAATCTCCATGTATTCAATGTAAAACCTCATAGATTCATCATTCTTCTTAACAAAAAAATAGGGGCTCCCCATAGAGAAACACTAGGGAGAATAAATCCTTTATCACTCAATTCCTCTAGTTATTTATTTAATTCCACTAATTCCACAGTGTCCATTCTATAAGGGGTCTTCGATATAGGCCTTAAACCAGGAATTAAATCAATGGAAAACTCAATTTTTCATTCTGGAGGATGTCCAGGTAAATCCTCTGGAAACACATCAACATATTTTTGAACAATAGGTACATCCTCTATTTGAACAATCCTTTCCTCATACATATTTATTTCATTCTCTTCCTCTCCAATAACTGAATATAGTTGAGCTACCGGGGGTGGATCTGGATAAGAATCAGGTGGTGATGTTTATGCTCTAAAGATAAGGTACTCCTTATCATCATCGAAAATTGTAACCTCCTTATTACAATAAATTTTCACATCATGGTCTGAAATCCAATCCATACTGAGGATAATATCAAATTCAATAATGGGTATGATGATGAGATCAGAAGATAAATCACATTTATATTCCCTAATGGGAATTGATTAACAAAAATTTGTTGCAATGATACTTACCTTAGGAGTTTTGACTAATAACTTTTTTATTAAATCAAATTGGAAATATCTAATTTTCTTAGAAAACTTGGAAGATATGAAACAATGCGATGATCCAGAATCAAATAAAGCATTGGCTAAATTTGAGGAAACCATTAAATTACCTACCACCACATCATTTGGAGCTTCAACCTCAGTAGTAGTGATCACATAATCTTGGCCTTTCTCCCTTGGGATTTTCTAAGGTAAGTATCCATGGTGCTTAGGACATTCATTTTCATAATTCCCCATTTCTCTACAATTGTAGAATTCAACATTGATAGCCTCTTTCTTTCCCTTGAAATCACAAGCTTGGTGGCATTTTTCACCACACTTGTAACGGATTCCCATTTCTTTCAGGCAAGTACCAGAGAGTTTCTTCCCACATTTATTAAAGGATAGAAATTCAACTTTTCCCTTCTTACCCTTATTTCCATTTCCAGAGTGTTCAACAGATCTCTTCTTCTCTTACTTTTCTTTAAAGTCATAAGATTTAGAGAATTTCTTTTCTGTCTTGATAGAACA
Organism: Viscum album; assembly: GCA_963277665.1. Lineage (NCBI taxonomy): Eukaryota > Viridiplantae > Streptophyta > Magnoliopsida > Santalales > Viscaceae > Viscum > Viscum album. The sequence goes on along the minus strand of OY728129.1, from coordinate 402,261,818 downwards.
TGAGACAATATCTCCATACGATGAGAAGTATTTTGAGACTAATTCTCAACAAAGAAATGGGTTTAACCCATCAAATAATCAATCAATCTTACTCCTTGGGTTATGTATATAATATGTTGCATGCCTTTCTAACCTTGTAAATTCAGCCTCATACTTTGCGACATTCCCATCCTCCTTTTACCTCAGACTTAGAAATTGTCTTTCCATATCCACTCGATGGTCATGAGGAAAGTATTTTTCTAAGAAAATCTCTTTAAACTACCTCCATTATATATTTGATACTTCTTCATCCTTCTTTTTGTTTTGAATTAATGACCACCATTGATATGCATCTCCCGTGAGGTGATAAACTACCATGAAAACTTTTTCCCTTTCACTACTCCCCAAATCATGACATATTTTCTCTAAGAAATATATCCATTGCTCAACTAAAAATGGATTTTTAGTCCAATTGAATGTTGGTGGTTGTTTCCTCATGAATTGGTCTAACATTGATCCTATGCATTGTGGATTAGGGTGATCCATATGGGTAAGGTTATTATTCATAACCTGGGTGAGTTTTCCCAGTATGGTGATAAGCTAATCAGCACCAGTTGCCTCATGAGCTCCACTATAATTATCTTGAGTAGGAGGAAAATACCAACATGGATTACATGCATTGATACAATTTCTATTTCTTCCACTAGGTTCCATTTCTAAACAATGGCATACAGTATATTAGTTTATGAATCACAATACATAATTCCAAACTTTTAAAATACTTAACATAAATTGAACAGTTTATAGATATAATCCATAATCATAAAAATGTTTTTTAGGAGTTATATACTCATAAATAATTCATAATGGTTTGTAAATAAAATATGAATTATCCTAATCATATCCCCCGAGAGTGTCCAAACTAAGAGTGCAGCAAGGACCGTTGTCATGTACCAGGATACCCTAGGTCAAGCCCAAAACTCCTTGTCGGAGTTTTCACTCCTAGGTAAATCTGTGCTAGAGTCACCTATACCTTCTCATATCTAGTCAGAGATGTATTTCTTGGAAAATTCACAAAATCTATACATTACCAAAATTCTAGGAAGTTATTCTATACTAATACTCAAAGTCTATCTTAGGGTAATGTTCTCTAATTAGAGTTTTTCTACATCTAGTTTCCAAGGTTTGTACTAAACTTCCTCTTATACCAATTGTAATTCCCTGACCCCAGTTACCAAGAGTCAATGCATTATTACATAACATTGGAATGATACAAGGAATAATGTCCCGAAATACCGATCAATTTAGTAGACTTGGAAGTAATATATACATACCTAAGTTTTACATTACATCATTAAATAAAAAAACAACATTGTGTCTCCTTTTAACACAATAATCTCCCTTAGACTATCCCTACAGTTTAGTCATAATATACTTCTTCGCATCATGGGAAAAATAAAACATAGAAAGGGATGAGATCAGGTACTCATTAAGGATAACAATATAGCGGAAACTTGGATAAATAAGAATAAACAATTAAGGAAATGTATAAGAATAAAACACAGGCCTTTTAAACTTAAACATGATAATAATATGGAAAAGATAAATCAAATAATTCCATTTACTTATTCACATAGATATTCTACAAGTCGAATAATCACATGTAATATCAATAGTTTATTTCATAATGATGGAATGCATAATGTCGAACATCATAACCACATAGTCAAGGCCTCGTGCCAAGACTACAAATAATATTTTATCAAGGACTTTTTCCAAGACACTAGTTTGTCTCACGAGACCTACCTATGCATCAATGAGCTATATTGGGCTCCAACCATCACTTACTAAGTCCAATGTATTCCTTAAATGAAAAGGTTGAAACATAACATAAAGATTCATATTAAAACTAGAATACAAAATGTCAATAATTTAACCATAAACCATGAATGGTATAAAAATATCACATCCATATTCAAACATATCACAAAAACATCAATACTATATAGAAGATTGTATCATAATAAATCAACTTCAAACAAGCATAAAATCCAACAAAGGATGTTGACATAGATGAAATCAATACTATTTGAGAGAAATATCTCTTTCTATTTGGAAATCATTTAAAAGTCCTATAATTTTAAAATAAAACCCTTATTTTTAAAATATTCTTATAATCTTGTAAGGGAATCTTCAAAGGTGTTACAATGATGTAAAATATCTGAATCCTCCGTATAAGTTAATAAAAACATTTTTTCCTTAATTTTGTCGAAAAGGTCGTAAATGACTTTGTTTGGAAAATTATGGAAAGATTAATTTAAAAAAATATCATAAAAAGTCAAAAAAGGGTATAAATGACTTTAACCCATCGTCTATGAAATAGTAAAAATGTTTTGAAATACATTTTAAGAAACACGGATGTGGATGATAAAGAGGTCCCAATAGATACTCACGTATAAACAACCTCGGATAATAAAAAGATTGTAGAATTAACCCTTAAATTGTACTTTTCCTTGATTTAGGGTATGTTAACCTCATGTATAATAGTTAAATTATTGTTATTAAAATATACAAGAACCAAATACTTAAATATGATATCATATATGATCTTTTAATATTTCTTTGTTAATAACATTTCAGTAGTATCATTGTTTCAGGTGTTAACTAATTCATTTTACTTTATATGCTTGGTTATGTAAGCCATGTTTGTTATGGATAGGATGTATTTGATTCATATCCAAAATTATATTAAGTTCTTAAACATTATTTTAATCACAAAATGAAAATTATTCTTGAACGGTTATGATGGGGAATGAATTTCATCGCGTTCGTGGAGATGGTAATCCGTACGTACGCACGAGCAGAAATATCATTCTATTGATAGTGAAATCATATATAATTGGATGTTATATCATATATACAATATTATTAACATGTTATATTTATTATTTACATCAGTTATACTCATTATTAAACACATCCAAATAATGAAGTGTTTGAATAACAAACTACACCACGACGTGGAGACGGTAAGTCGTACATACGCATGTATGATGACTTGTCATTCATAGGATGGATAGAATAATGAATATGGTTGTACCATATTTATAATAAAATCACAGTATTTATATGGTACTGGAGTTATTATTTTTGTATGGAAACAACAAAGAAAGAGGAAGTGGAAGAAGAAAAGAACTTTGAAAGAGGTGGTGAAATTATTACCTCTTCTTCAGGTGTTTCCTTTTGAGTTGATCAAAAGGGATCCTTAGGTTGTCTTTCTGATCAAAGTAAGGCCTCTAGGTAGAATTGAGGGTATTTGGAAGGATATTTTAGTAGGGGTTGGCCGATCCAAATGGCTTTGGAGGTGTGATTTTGAGAGAAGGGGAAGTACCCTTTTATAAGAGAGGTGAGGATCACTTTAGGAAAAGCTTGAAATATTATTTTATTATACAATCATATTCGGTTTATAATGTCTCAAAATGATTTATTTAAAGGATAAGGTGGGTATGGGTCGAAAATATCTCAAACAATAGTTTTTATACATGTTTAGGTCACCATATTAACCTTATCTTTTAGATTTAACTCTTAGTTAAATAGTTTAACTTTTACCATGTATTATTGTATTATTATAATAAATGGTTAATAAACTTACTATAAAAATCCAAGAGTACCCCAAGTGGTTCATTATTAATATATATAACCTTATATAAGTCCTTTTGATGATCCTTATATTTTTAGGAATATTATATCAATTAATAATATTGTATTTATTTTAAAAACTCATTTATGTCAATTTTGACACTATTTGGTATTTTGTTTTTGTGAAAGTCATAAAAACTTTATCACATAAATTTTTTTAATCAACACTAACATGTAATATTAACCTATAAAATTAGTTTAATTCATCATACATCTCAATTTACATTTACTTATATATTTATAATATCAATTATTTAAATATTTCATTAATATGGTAATTACTGCATCGTCATTGTATCATAAATAAATTTAATTATTTAATGTCTAAAAATTATAAATAAAATACCATTATGTAGGAAATATTTTTATATTTATAATGAATATTTATAGTCAAATTTATCTTGTGTATAACCCTATATTAAAAATGGTTCAGTTATTAAACATTGAATTTAATACTTTTAACTCTTCTTTAAATAAAATAATAATAAATATCCTAATCTAATCTAAGTGGACCAAAAGGATATTATTTTATTCATAAGGTTTATTTTTGTCTAAATAAACTTATCCAATAGAATTAGGACATGTGTTAGAGTAATTATAATATCATTTTTTACCTTTAATTACCCTATTTACTTTTAACCGTAGTAAATAAAAATCAAAAGTTACTATTCACCAAAAATTAATTTCATCTTATTGAATCACATTTTACTTACTGATTTCAACCGTGTCTCTCGGATTTTTGAAATTCAATTCAAATAAGTGGTAAAATTATGTTTTAGGAAAATTTGAAAATGCTCCTAGAAGGTGGGTAAAAGACGATAACATGTTTAATAAAATTTTATATATCTAATATTATTATAAAATGACTCTAGTTAATTACATTTAACATTTATAGGTATTATGTATCTATTTTTACCTAATATAAATTTAAATAAAATAACTAATTATTTAGATAAAGAGTCAGTTTTAACCAATAATGCAGAGTTTTTCATTATTCATCAAAAATTGAAAGTTTTCAGAAATATACCAAAAATTCACCCAAAGCTAATTTTGATATTCTGAATCCAAAAATGAAGTCCATTTTGAAAAATAAAATTTCAAAAAATGGGTATTACTATTTATAATGAATAGTTTGATTGGTCGTGGTGTGTTAAAACTCCAAGTTGTGTACAACGCAAGCTATTGAATTATTTAAAGGGAAACGTACTGTGGAAGCTTGGGGTGTTACAACAATGATACATTATTTCATTTTAAAATTAACGTTGTTATGTTTTTCCATATTAATCAAATATGTTTTTAAATCTTGAATCATATATATTTTAAAATTTTAATCAATGATGAATATAAATATAAGACCAAGAATACCTCATTTTGGAAATATAATTCTTTGTTTGGGAAAATTGATAGTAGTTATTGATTTTATATCTAGAAAAGTGTTATCATCACTTTTGAGATATAACTATATGTACAATAACAAACTTACATATCAAGTTTTTTAAAGAGAAACCCTTATAAATAAAGTTATTCCACAAAGTTACTAGAGTTAGTTTGGTAAAAATGTGTGAATTATTCTAAATGTAAGAACCCAGATCTTCTTTTTGGGTATGTTTTTCCTTTTTATGGAGTTTTAAGAAAAATGAACTTTCTGGAAATTTTCAAAGTACACACCGTGCACTTTCTGAGTATATGCCGTGTACTCTTCTTCGGCTCGAAGCCGTGTGTTGGCCATGCCTGGGCCACACACACGGTGTGTAGGGGTGACGTGGAGGCCGATTTTGGCAGAGTACGGAAAAGACCCAGTACACTTCGTGTACTCTAAAAGTACACGCCGTGTACTTTCTTTTTTTCAATAAATGAACTGGGGTCACACCTGACGCACAGAAACACCTCCTTCTAGGTCCTGATCTTCTGGGAACGACCCGTACGGACGAATCTTTGACGAGCTCCGGCCCCTTCGTACGTTATCCGATTCGAGCACAGTCAATTGTGTTGGAATCGCAGCGGTAAGATCTTCCTTCTGGTTGAGCTTCGTTTTTGGATTCCTTTCCATTTCCGAGTTATCATGGGTTGAGTGTTTTGTGCATTTTCTCAAATCTACGACGTTCTAAGGGGAATCAACCATTGTGATTCACTTATATCGATCTCCTAGGATCGAGGTAGGTGGTTTGTGCCTTTCTGTTGAATGTCGATGGGTATTTTGTGAAAATTCCACAAATTCCCTTGGGCGGGTAATTGTGGGTTTCCTGTTTTGCCCCTGTTGTTTGTCTGTTTTTCTTGATTGTTGTAGTAGAGGTTTATGCTTGTAAGTAGAGTAATTTATTTTGTGCTCAGGATGATTTTCCTTGTTTGTTCTGCCTGTTTGGAATTTTTCCAGTTTCCATGCCTAGCCATAGAATAGTGGGACTGCTACTTTATTGTTGTTGAGCCTTAGAATGATATCCAAGTATTTCTTGAGGTTTACTTGGTCGATACACGCGCGCTGAGCATGTTTATTTTTTACTCAGGACTGTGAGAACCTAGAGTAGTAGGCCAAAGGGAGAATTGACGTAAGGGATTCTCCATAGTGTCTTTAAATACGATTTGAGACCACAAGGGGAATTGACGATGAGTGCTTCCTCAGAGAGTCTGTAGTTCCTCGACACAGGCCATAGGGGGAATTGATGTTGAGTGCTTCCCCAGAGAGCCTTTAGTAAAATACAAGACTATAAGGGGAATTGACGGTGAGTGCTTCCCCAAAGAGTCTATTAAATTTCATAACTGAACCAGAGGGGTGAGACTGTGTGTGCCACCTAGAGGGTTTCTAGTACTTATAGGTTTAACCATAGGGGTGAGGCTATGAGAGCTACCCAGAGGGTTACCTTTTTCCTTTGTTGCTGGTTGTTTACTTGTGCACCCCTTTTGTTCGAACTGTGGATTGTAGCTGCTTGTGTTTCTGCTTACTGCTTCTTGTTTTATTACTGCCATGTATTCATTGACTGTTAGGCACAGATCTTTGGGTGATTGCCTACTGGGATTGTATCTCACACCCTGTTTGGGCCATTCTTTGGTGCCCAAACAGACTTTGTTGCTGCAGGTATAGATAAGGGCAAACACCCTTCTACTTCGCGTTCTTGATTCACTGGAGCTGGAGAGCATGGGACTGAGCCGAGGCTTGCGATGCTGAGGAGTTTAATTTGTTTCCTTTGCACTTTTTTTTCAGTTATACTTTAGTATGTTGGGTTTTTTAATGCTTTCCATTGACATATGTACCATGTTGCATCATTATTATTATGTATCCATTGATTCCACTGTTTACTTCAATTGTTGTATGCTGTTGATTGTTTCTGCTATCGTGTCTGGTTGTTTTTCTACTGTATACTTTACCGAATGAAGGCACAATTTCCCCACCGACTCACCAACGCCCTCGCTGCTATTCAACAGCCTCTGGAATTTGGGGAAACATGCTTGAGGTCATGTGGCGAACCGGGTACGGGGCACCAGTGGAGGGGTTCCAGATTCTGGTCGTTACAAAGTGGTATCAGAGGAGTTCTTTTCTCTTGATTTACTGTTTGGATACTTTAGCCAGGGATAGGACAAACTCAGTACTTGGTATTAATCTGTGCTCGGGAGTAGCTAACCCGTGTACAGGGAAAAGCTATACTACCTTGTTAATTGCAGTTTGCTGGTTTTGAGTTTTTATGGTTGATATGTTTTCACCTAGAGTGATTCGCATGACTTGTGCAGTTATTATTTTGATATTTCAGTTCTATTTCTGTCACAACCCGATGAGATGAGGGTATGCCATCTCATGCATCATATAGGAACTTCTAGAAATCACATGCCATGCATTCTTTCCATGCCATCTAGGGTGCATTAGTGATTGCATGTTGTTGTGATAGGCTTTGTGTAGATTATGCATGCTGTTGTGATAGATGCTTGATAGAATCCCTACTGTTATGTTAGAGAGCTGTTTTTTTTCTTGTATGTGACTATAGGAGATTCCAAGCTTTGATTCACGGAGAGTATGGACCCTCACGAATCGGAATTTGGCACCTCTTTGCCTTGTTTTTAGTGTTTCTGGGGTTCTATGCAGTTTCTGAGCTACTGCCTAGAAAAACCCAGAATACATGGCATGCACTTTTTGGATACACGCCGTGTAGTTTCCAGGCCATGTTACTGACCGTGTGAGAAGAACACGGTGTCGTGAAAGTAACTTTAGGAACACGCCGTGTATGGTAGGTACACGTCGTGTAGTAATGAGCCGTGTACCCGGCCGTGTCACTAACAACACGGGTCAGGGAAGCTCGAGTAGTACACGCCATGTTGTAACGGAACACGCCATTTAGTCCCTTCCAGGCACCCGACTGTGTCACAAACAACACGGGTCGGTGTGACCTTTTTTCAGACACGCCGTGTTTCTCTTGGAGCACGCCATGTAGTCTTTCCAGGTACTCGGTCGTGTCACGAACAACACGGGACGGTGTCACCTTGCCTATACACGTCATGTTTGTTCGGAACACGCCGTGTAAGGTTAAACCGTGTAGACGGCCATGTGTTTAACAACACGGGCCGCCGAAGCCTTGTCCACTACACGCCGTGTCCGTAGGGAACACACCGTGTAGTCTCAGTTTAAGAAAACCGTGTGGGTTAGCCATGTAAATAGACTCGGGTAGGGGAATAGTTTTCAAGTACATGCCGTGTGTGGGTGCAACACGCTATGTAGTTTGAGGTGTACACGACTTGTAGTGCAGGAGTGCACACCCATGTCAATGGTTTGAGAAAACACGCCATGTAGTTTTTATACACACCGTGTAGTCGAGTTTTGTAAACTTGTGTGTTTTCCGTCCCCTGTTTCCATTTTGTACTCTTGTGTTCTCTGTCTTGTTTTCCAGATCTAAGGTGTACTTTTGATCTTTCAGAGCTATGCCTCCAAGACATCCTCTGGTCATACATATGTCGTCAGGCAGTGATCAGATGCTAGATAGGGCTGATCAGGGGCTTCATGTCGATCCTCCAGTCGGGCCAGCCTTGGCACCGGCTGTCATACCAGTCGCAGGCGCTGATGCGCAGTTTAGGGAAGGCTTTCTGAGGATGATGCCGACCTTCCAGGGAGCGCCGCCTCCTGCCACGAATATGGAAGACCTGATGCTAGTTTTTCAGCAGCCGCATCCTCCCACGTTCTCGGGGGAAGGAGGAACTCAGGCTGTAGAGTCATGGCCAGAATCCATGCTAACTATTTTCAACCATCTGGAGACACCTCTAGAGAGCCAGGTCAAGCTCGCCACCTACATGCTCTGAGACTCCGCCAAGAGGTGGTGGGATGTGATCTTGCAGGCGGGTCAATAGCAGGCTATGGCTTGGGAGGAGTTCCAACACGTGTTCTATGACTACTTCTACCCAGAGACCCTGAGGGCCGATTGAGCCCGGGAGTTCATGATCTTAGATCAGGGTACTCTTTCTGTCATGGAGTATTCCTCTCGCTTCACCGAGCTGCAGTGTTTCACACCCCTCCAGGGTGGAAGTGGGGTGTTCTTAGCAAGGAAGTTTGAGGATAGCCTTAGGAGGGAGATCCGCTAACAAGTGAACATATTCCAGCTAACTTCCATCACTTCCATCGTCGACCAGGCACTAATTGCGGAGCGCAATCTGAGAGACTCTGGAGCTGCGAACCAGGGTGGTTCTGCTTCCAGTGCTAGTATTCCTCCAGATGATAGCAAGAAGCGCCGTAGAGAGCCTATGCGCGGTGAACTGAGGAAGCATGATGCATTGTCAGGCAGCTAGGTGACATGCTACCAGTGTGGCCGGTCAGGGAACACGAGGACGCAGTGCTAGAGGGACCCCGTGGAGTGCCGATATTGCAGAAAGATGGGTCACCTTCAGCATTTCTGCCAGGTTTTCTCACCAGAAGCTGGTGACCGGGGTTCTTCCATTACTCCTTGTTCAGGAGTAACCCCACCAGTCTCTCACCAGTCGGGGAACTGGAGTTCTTCCAGTCGTTCAGGCTGAGGTGGAGGTTGAGACCGTGGCGGTCAGCCACCAGTCCCTCAGCACCAGCAGGGAGGATCAGCTCAGAGTGGTCAGCCAGGGGCGTAGGGCCACGGTGCAGGCCGGTCTTTCACCGTGGAGCAGATCTATCAGGAGTAGGATCCCAAACCTTATACAGTTCAAGGTACGATTTTAGTAGCCTCAGTTTTATCTTCATCTCTTTTCGATACTGGTGCTACTCATAGTTTTATCTCTATTGCTATTGTGGAGAGCGTTGGGCTCTGCATCTTTTCTTCTGCTGACTCGTTGACACTAGACACACCTTTGGGGATGAGGACATCTAGTGTACGCCAGTGTAGAGAGTTCCCTCTCGAGGTTGTAGGGTATCGTTTATTATGGGATCTCTATGTCCTAGAGATGATAGGCTATGATGTCATCCTTGGGATGGACTGGTTGATTCCCTCCCAGGCAGCCGTTGACTGCTATCGCCATAGAGTGAGTTTTATTTCACCAGAGGGTGAATCTTTTCTTCACAGAGGCGAATGGGATGTTCAGGTGAGTTGAGCTGGACTCAAGCATCATGGGCTAGGAAGGGTGACAGACCAGATTGCTAGTCTTTATCTTAATGATCAGGGGACTTCGTAGTTGGACTTTCCCCCAGTGGTGGATCACTTCAGAGACGTCTTTCCAGAGGACTTTTTAGGTTTTCCTCCGGAGTGTGAGGTAGACTTCTCGATTGAGCTCATTCCAGGAGTGGCACCAGTGTCCATTCCTCCTTATAGGATGGATACACCTGAGTTGCAAGAGCTCAAGAAGCAGTTGGAGGAGTTGTAGGCTAAGGGTTTCATCCGACCAAATACTTCTCCTTGGGGTTCGCCTATCCTGTTTAAAAAGAAGGTAGATGGTACCCTTCAGCTTTGTGTGGATTATCGAAATCTAAACCAGTTGACGGTCAAGAACCGATATCCTTTGCCAAGGATCGATGACCTTTTCGATCAGCTTTGAGGAGCCTGAGTGTTATTGAAGATCTATTTGAGGTCTGGCTATCATCAGTTGCGCGTTATACCATCAAATATACCTCTGATAGCTTTCAGGAGCAGGTATGGTCTATACGAGTATACAATTATGCCATTCGGTCTCACGAATGCGCCTACAGTTTTCATGGCACTGATGAACCGAGTGTTCCATACTTACTTGGACTCTTTCATTGTGGTCTTTGTGGACAATATCTTGGTGTACTCTCACACTCGACATGACCATGCCACACATCTTGAGATTGTTCTGAGTACATTGGGAGAGCATTGGCTTTATGCTAAACTATCAAAGTGCCACTTCTGGATGGATCAGATTCACTTCTCGGGTCATGTCATCTTAGAGGCAGGAGTATCTGTGGACCCAGAGAAAGTGAGAGCTGTAGTTTCATGGGAGCAGCCGAAGAACGTCTTTGAGGTACGGAGTTTTCTAGGGCTGGCTGGATACTATAGGCGCTTAATTCATGACTTTTCTCGTCTAGCAGCACCTTTTATAGGTCTGACCAAGAAGGGGTTGAAGTTCTTATGGTCAGATTTTTGCAATTCGGCCTTTCAGGAGCTGAAAGGAAGGTTGCCGTCAGTGCCGATACTAGTCTTTCCAAAGCCAGGAAAGAGATACTCTGTTTACTGTGATGCTTCAGGTATCGAGCTAGGAGTCGTGCTTATGCAGGGAGATGGAGTCGTTGCGTACAGATCTCGGCAGTTGAGGCCACATGAGAGGAACTACCCTACGCACGATTTGGAGTTGGCAGCTGTTGTTCATGCCTTACGCTGTTGGAGACACTATCTTCTTGGAGAGAACTTTGTGGTCTTCAGCGAACACAAGAGTCTCAAGTACATCTTCACTCAGAGTGATCTGAATCTGAGACAGCGCAGGTGGGTCGAGTATCTTCAGTCTTTTGATTTCGAGCTTTCCTATACGGTGGGGAAAGACACCGCAGTGGCAGACGTGTTGAGCAGGAGAACTCAGATTTAGGAAGTTCAGGAAGCCAGCAGTGAGTGGAAGCTCATGGATCTGTTCTCTGAGATGCATCTGGAGGTGCATGATAGACAGGGACATACTTTCCTATCTTCTATAGTTGTTACCTCTACACTTCTCAATCGAGTACGAATGAGGCAGCAATCAGACTCAGAAGGCTTAGTCCTGCGGGAGGGTGTGTCAGGTGATGACCCTCTTCCTGGATAGACAGTAGATGAGGATGAGATCTTGCATTTCCAAGGACGCGTATGGGTGCCAGTAGACATATGCGAGGAGATAATGTGGTATTTTCATTCCTCTATTTGGGCAGTTCATCCTGGCATCACCAAGATGTATCGAGATCTTCATCGCCAGTACTAGTGGCCACGTATGAAGAAAGATGTTGTTGGTTTTATCTTGATATTTTCTAATTGTCAGTAGGTGAAAGCAGAGCATCAGCGACCAGAAGGCCTTTTACAGTAGTTACCCATTCCGGAGTGGAAGTGGAACAATGTTGCAATTGACTTCGTGACCGGATTTCCGAGGACGCCTCAGGGAAACGATGCTGTTTGGGTTGTCTTCAACAGGATCACGAAGGTTTCTCACTTCTTACCGATCAAGGAGACCTTCATCGTTGATGATCTGGGACGACTTTACATCCGAGAGATCGTTCGTCTCATGGAGTTCCACACTCCATTGTTTTAGATAGGGATGCGCGCTTTACCTCTCGGTTCTGGCAGGGACTTCAGAAGGCCTTGGGCATGCAGGTATTTTTGAGTACAACATAATATCCCCAGACTGATGGCCAGTCCGATCGCACGATCCGGGTGCTTGAGGATATGCTTCAAGCCTGCATTCTAGACTTTGGCGGTTCTTGGGAGAAGCATATTCCTCTGGTGGAGTTCACCTACAACAACAGTTTCTAGGCGACCATTCATATGGAACTATACGAGGCTTTGTATGGTAGGCAATGCCGATCACCCTTATGCTGGATGGAGGCAGGAGAGGTAGCTTTGCTGGGACCTCGTCTCATTCAAGAGACCTCAGAGAAGATAGAGATAATTCAGAAGAGGATGGATACAACACAGTCTCGACAGAAGTCTTATGCTGATCAGTGGAGACGACCTTTGGAGTTCGAGGTCGGGGATCAGGTTTTCCTACATGTCGCACCAAGGTTGAGACACAAGAGGATTCAGAGACAGGGTAAGATTTCACCACGGTACATCGGGCCGTTTGAGGTTTTGGAGAGAGTTGGGCCAGTCGCCTATCGGTTGCAGCTACCTCAGAGGTACTAGGCCATGCACGACGTCTTCCACGTCTCTCAGCTCCGATGTTACTTTTCAGACCTGTCTCATGTCTTACATCCTGAGGAGGTTTAACCTGAAGCAGATGCGTCGTTCGAGGAGCATCCTATCCGTATTGTTGATCATAGTACAAAGGTTCTCCACGGGTGATCTGTTCCTCTGGTACGAGTGCTATGGAAGCACCAGCAAGTACAAGACGAGACTAGGGAAAGGGAGACTGATGTACGATCTCAGTGGCCGGAGCTGTTTGGGGATCCTTCTTCTACGCCACGTTAAGGAAATTCAGGGATGGATTTCTTTAAGGGGGGAAGTTTTTAAGAACCCAGATCTTCTTTTAAGGTATGTTTTTCCTTTTTCTGGAGTTTTTAAGAAAAATTAACTTTCTGGAAATTTTCAAAGTACACACCGTGTACTCTTCTACGGCTCAAAGTCGTGTGCTGGTCGTGCCCGGGCCACACACACAGTGTGTAGGGGTGACGTGGAGGCCGATTTTGGCGGCGTATGGAAAATACCCAGTACACGCCGTGTAATCTAAAAGTACACACCGTGTACTTTCTTTTTTTCACTAAATGAACCGGGGTCATGCTTGACGCACAAAAACACCTCCTTCTAGGTCTCGTTTTTCCGAGAGCGGCCCGTACGACCGAATCTTCGACGAGCTCCTGCCCCTTTGTCCGTTCTCCGATTCAAGCATGGTCGATAGTGTTGGAGTCACAGCGGTAAGATATTCCTTCTACTTGATCTTCATTTTCAGATTCCTCTTCATTTTCGAGTTATCGTGGGTTGAGCGTTTTGTTCATTTTCTCAGATCTACGACGTTCTAAGGGAAATCAACCATCGTGATTCACATATATCGATCTCCTAGGATTGAGGTAGGTGGTTTGTTCCTTTCTATTGAAATTCGATGAGTATTTTGTGAAAATTCCACAAATTCCCTTGGGCGGGGAATTATGGGTTTCCTGTTTTTCCCCTATTGTTTTCCTGCTTTGCTTGATTGCTATAGTAGAGGTTTATGCTTGTAGGTAGAGTAATTTATTTTGTGCTCAGGATGATTTTCCATGTTTTTTCTGCCTGTTTGTCATTTTTTAGTTGCCATGCCTAGACGTAGGATAGTGGGACCGCTACTTTATTGCTATTGATCCTTAGAATGATAGCCAAGTAGTTCTTGAGGTTTACTTGGTCGATACACACGCGTTGAGCATGTTTATTTTTCACTCAGGACTGTGAGAACCTAGAGTAGTAGACCAAAGGTAGAATTGATGTAAGGGCTTCTCTAGAGTGTCTTTAAATATGATGTGAGACCACAGGGGGAATTGACGATGAGTGCTTCCTCAGAGAGTCTGTAGTTCCTCGATGCAGGCCACAGGGTGAATTGACATTGAGTGATTCCCCAGAGAGCCTTTAGTACGGTACGAGACTATAGGGGGAATTGATGGTGAGTGCTTTCCTAGAGAGTCTATTAAATTTCATAACTGAACCAGAGGGGTGAGACTGTGTGTGCCACCTAGAGGGTTTCTAGTACATATAGGTTGAACCATAGGGGTGAGGCTGTGAGAGCTACCCAGAGGGTTACCTTTTTCCTTTGTTGCTGGTCGTTTACTTGTTCACCCCTTTTGTAAGAACTGTAGATTTTAGCTGCTTGTGTTTCCATTTACTACTTCTTGTTTTATTACTGCCATGTATTCATTGACTGTTAGGCACAGATCTTTGGGTGATTGCCTATTGGGATTGTATCTCACACCCTGTTTGGGCCATGCTTTTGGGCCTAAGAAGACTATGTTTTTGCAGGTATAGATAAGGGCAAGCGCCCTTCTACTTTAGTTTCTTGATTCACTAGAGCTGGAGAGCATGGGACCGAGCCGAGGCTTGCGATGCTAATGAGTTTACTTTGTTTCCTTTTTAATTTGTTTTTAGTTGTACTTCAAAACGTTGGGTTGTTTACTACTTTCCATTGACATATGTACCATGTTGCATCATTATTATTATGTATCCATTGCTTCCGCTGTTTACTTCAATTGTTGTATGTTGTTGATTCTTTCTACTATCATTTCTGGTTGGTTTTCCGCTGTATACTTTACCGAATGAGGGCATAGTTTCCCCACCAACTCACCAAGGCCCTCACTACTAGTCGGAAACCTCTGGAATTTGGGGAAACGCGCTTGAATTCATGTGGCGAACCGGGTACGGGGCACCAGTGGAGGGGCTCCGGATTCGGGTCGTTACAATAAAGGCATGGCTATGAAGAAATTTTATATACATCATGTGATTCCTTTTAGAGATTTTAGGAATTGTCAATGAATAAATGAATAAACTTGGTAATTAGTAAAGGTTAATTTGGGTTGTCTTGTTGGATTGTATTATAACTAAGTATTCATCTATCATTAATATATGGAGTGAAAGGAATCCCAAACCCAAATTACCTTATACATTAAATTTTTTATTATAGCAAAAGGGGATATATAAAATGTATTTTATTTATTACTATACTTCCATAATTTCTTCTAAGACATGTTTTGAAAATAAAAATACAATCATTAATTGTATGCCAACTTTATTAACTAATGACTATCATATTGAATACAATCCATTAGTTACTGCTTCTAGTGTTTAATGGGAATCATTTGTTAAAATATGGCTTTGACTACAAATAAACATCAATAAAACACTAAGTGCATATATTTTATTTATCGTACAACCATTGATAATATTAATACCCTTTATCATCCCAAAATGAATATAATTCTATAAGAGGGTAGAATATATCTTTTGATATAGTGGTATTAGGATATACTTCAATTCTTGGCCCTGGATTCATATGAGTTAGCATAGTTACACAGACTTTAGTATACTTACTGAGAGAATTTTTTCCAAGAGAAATATATTGTATAGGAAGTTAAAACTAAAAGTGGGTTCATATTCATCAAGACCAGTGACATATTATTCCTACAGTGAAACAATACATGAAAATATGAAAATTATGAATTAATTTAGTAATGGAATCTATATAAAAACAATTTAGAGGCACTATATTTTTAATGTTTCTAGAATCAATACTTCTGGTGAGTATTAAATAAAATATATATAATGATGGCACATATAATTACCAATAAATCAAAATTGATTATTAAAGGTTTAAATGATGTCTAATATATAGTCTCTAACAAAACCTTTACTTTAACCATAATACAAAAATCCATTTGAATTCGACTTTTCAAAGAAATATTCTATTATAATTTTATTAGGAGGTTAGATGTCAAGACCAATTTATTTAATAGATACCCCAAGGAATATTCCTTTATGAAATCACAAAAATAGTTTGTTACACCAATTAATTCCAATAAGATATTAAAATTGTCAATACCAATTTTTTATAGAAGCACACATAGTGATAATTAAATAATCATTTGGAATTAATAAGTGCCATGTGTCTACAAGAGGTTAGTGGGAGTGATGTAATTTTCAATATATATATGTTAATAACATATAGAAAAAAAATAATTAGTATTACCATATTTCTAAGACTAAATAATGAATTTAATTAATTATGAATTAAAATAGAATCCTTGTTCTAGGGAATGGGATCCACAAAGGTATATCTATGGGGTTTCTTACTCTAGTCCTGGAACATACCTTGAAAATATGGAATAACTCAATACTGAATTGTTTTCCAAGTAACATGACATAAAATCTCTCCATGACAATATAATTGGGAACTGGAGGAGGTTATGAATAAAATTTCACAGGATTAAGTGCTAGGAATTTATCTGATGTGACATGTTATGCACTGATGTTTGATATGCATGTTTCATGGAGTGGAAATATCAAACAAAACCAGTTGAAATACACAAACTTATTATAAAGATGTTAGTTTTATGATAAGGTAATAATAAGTGGATACATGGGGATATTATTACTTGAGGTACTTTCTCAAGGTAGTGATGTCACTATAAATAGATTCACTACAAAAACATATAGCTATACCAACCCTATCCACTGAAATGTGATAGGACTAATAGCTATAATCATACTCAATAGAAGCATGTTTTACATGTGAGAACTAACCAGTATGTTAATAGTTCCCTATAATTAAAGTGGGATTCTATTAGAATTAGTACCCTATAACCAACTACTTTTTTACTTTATATCACTTTAATATTAATAGTTTTGAATATTAATAAATTTATTACCATATAATGATTGGTTATTTATGTAACTTTAATGTGATAATGTCCTATGATATATTTTTCAATTAAGAGATCATAGAAATTCCCTTTTATGATGAGAAACATGATATGTTATGATGATATTCTTAAAATATATGTTATATGGTCGTATTTCGTCATCTAGCAAGACACAGATGATGTAGACAATCAGTTACGAGTACTCATAATTGGATGATACTTATTCTTATAAAGTTTTGAATGTGTAATATCCAAAATGAAATATTACAAGAATAAAACTACCTATAATAAATCCACATGTGTGTGTGAAATTGGATATTCTTATCTGTGAGTATGTATCATGATCCTTATACTTTAATATCGTTATTAATATACATCACGATTCACATACTTTTTTGTATTGACCAAAATCATGACACCATATGTTTTTATAAATTAGGGTATGTTGGGTGCGTCACAAATAGTAAATTATTAATTAATTAGTTCAAGGACTTATCCTTTACTTATTTATTGAAGTTGATATCTTAGCCCTTTGGTTGGAATGAAATTGTAAAAATAAATTCCATAACAATGTTGTACTGAGAGGTTCATTTCAGATAGTCAAAGAATGAAATTTCATGCATATAGGTATATGTCATGAGTATGAAACCTACTAGATAAGATATTGAGACAAAGAGATTATATTATATGGTGAGAATTCATATATGGTTGTCAATGTTGTGGAATTAACTTCTTTCTATTGGGATCCTTTATGTGTTTCTAGACAATGATATTTGACTTTAGAAAAATATGCCTAAATCCACTAAGGAATAATCCTATAGGATCTAAAGTTTCCATTGGATGAGTTGTATTTATTTTAAATGAGTTAATATGTATTTGGTATAAGAAGTGAGGATGCTTAGAGGATTGGTGTAGATTCATGAGTTAAAATTATATGTCATTCCTGATAATGCATACAAGTTTCCAAATTGATTGAACTGCTATCATTCTCAAATGGAAAAGAATTTTTGATACTATAACTTGAAGAACTCAAGTGGAAAATCTCAAGACAAAGAGGAAAATGAAAATGTGTTGATTATTTCATTGATCTTTAAGAAAAATTAAATTGTTGTTGGATGTAGGAACTTTGTCTATAATAATTGATGGAATATGGAAGGTTTGAAATTCATCTAGAGAATATGATAAGAAATGTAAGCATTAAGTGACATGGTGTAACCATTGTATAAGTGTCGTGTAAGCATTGAGTGTTTTTGTGTGTACACATTATATAAGTACTACATAAGAATGAAGTGATGTTTGAAATAAAATTTATATAGGTGTGGTGTAAACTTGATGTTCTATTGCATAAATAAGAGTTGAGATGAATAAAGGTTTTACATGTGGTTGCTTATCATCTACATATGGTCAATCCATTTTATGCGGTCGATCCACTTAATATGGTCAATGTACTCCACATGGTCAATTTTTTAATCATGCATTCAATCTAGAATGAGTCGTGAAGCTAATCTAGACTAAAACATATATTCAATCCACACTATGGTTGATCCTAACTGATACATGTGGTTCATTCCCAAAGTTGATCCTCATGGTTGATTGGAAATTATTCTTGTATGGATCATGATAGGTCACATACTTTGAGAATTTTCAAATGATTTTTCTAGATGAAAATATGAGTTTCCATATTTTTTATATTCGGAAGAAATAAATATTGATGATTCTCAGAATCTGATCTTAATATAATTAAAATATAATGATAAAATAAAAGATCATGATTCTAGGTGAAAACAAAGGAGAGCCATCCATGGGAGGACCTGGACACTAAGATAATCTATACACCATAGTATAAGGCCCCACATGGAAATGATGCATGCTTCCATGCATGTGGATATTTCAAATAAGTTTAAGAAAGTGGATTTTATGGATAATTAAAAGAAGGAATTAACCCGAGACTTCAAGAGATTTATATGAAATATTTAACCATGAATTTTTAATGTGAATTTGAGGGTGAATTCAAACAAAAAATATCTTATAAATTTAATTAAGGAGATAACCTACTACTAAAGATTGTGGAGTGTCCATAATTGAAATATGTGAATAATAACTATTATATTTTTTTAGAATAATATTCATGATATTCATGTGAATATAAATATATGAAAGTATTAAAGAAGAAGTCATGAGTGATAATATTATGAGAACTCATGAAGTAATATGGAATTATTATGAGAACTAATAAAACATCTATATCAAAATATATATGTCTTGTTTTTTAAAATGGTCTAAATAATATGAGAGAAGACTAATCCAAGTTTTCTGGTATCATGGGAGAGTCTTTTCATGTTAAGGAGATGAAGGGTTTTAATAGGGAAGTAAAATCTACACCTAATATTTCCTATGTTAAATATGTTATCTCAAATAAATTAAAATGAAAAACACAATACATAACCTTTTTAGACTAAGAAATATCATGAGATATTACCTTCACCATTAAAGGAATAAAGGAGGCCAATATGGACACATCCCCTAGGTAAAAGAAGACTTACATTACAACAGGACAACAATAATGTGATACTAGACGAATCTAGAATAAATCTGTAAGTTAAAAGTTTCAAGGGTTATACTAGTATTATGGAAGTTATGTTCACATATCTTTAAATTATCAGTATAATATATATTTATTAGAGAATATGAAAGAACCAAGGGGACCTTTTAGTGAGAAACTAAAGACAAAAACCAAGAGGAATCAAGTTGTCTCCACCCAAAATAAATCTGAAACTTTAGAAGAGTTGTGTGATAGATGTGGATAGGAGGGTTATAAAGATGAGTTATGAATGAAAATACTTCCATGATAATGTTTCTACAGTAATAAAATTCTGAAATCTGAAGAGAAATATTCATGCAATATAAATTCTTTGAAGAAGACATGTGATAATCCAAAAGAAGATTAGTAGGTCAATAAATAATGATTATTGATCTATCTAGACTATTTAGTTGTGGCTAATATAATGGAGAAATAAAATATGGATGCTGAAGTTAAAGTAAAACAATAAATTTCACTTAAAGAATTTGGAATTCATGAAAATTTATCCATAAATAAATATTTTAATGTTCAACAAAAATCATGTGAAATGTGTGATCAGCCTAGTAAATGCATAAAATATTCCATGAAAATATTACCATCCCAATAATATGTAGTGAGAAAAATAAACAATCCCAAGGGAATGAAGTTACATTGACATTTGAGGTGAAAAAAAATATACAAAAGAAAATATCTCAAAAGATAGAGATGAGAAAAAAATTCATTGAGGATGATGACATGAAGAAAAGTGATGAGAATGAATTGAATAAGAATCCCAAGTTGAGGGGAGACCCACAACCTTAGTTTTACTTCATAGGAAAAAAAGGACCCTCCTTATTTACTAATTTTTTTCTTATTTATAAAAACTTATAGGGAATTTAAGGAGATTTTTTTTAGATGTAACTTTCATAAAATATGAAGTAGTTTCTCTTCATGGAGTATTTAAAAACCATGATGAAACAGTGAGTACATCCCTTCAGGGGGGAGAAAAAATTATGATGGATCTGTCAATATATCGCAAGTTGTATGAATATAGAAATTCTATAAAATCTAGACAACACCATGAAATATAGATAGAATTTACTTCCAATCAGACTCACAATTCTTATTATTGACTGAATAAAACATATTTTAAATGGGAATTTTGGTTGATAAGAGGATGAGATAAAAAGGGAGTTATTTGAATTTCACATGAACTGCTGTGATGATTTATTGATCTGGGTGCATATTATTTACTTTAGTTACTAAATCTTTGTGAAACAACTCTTAAAATGAGTTTTGAGAATGGTATCAAATATATGGTTGTTTATGGATATCATTTACAACCTTGGTTTATACACTATTGTTTTATAGAATGGGCTATCTCATGTAGACTTAGGGTTTCTCAACTAAATTATCTTTTCTAATATTGTAATGTGGTATCATAATTCTCTCAAGTGGATCAAGGTGTAATTTGTATATGAAAAATGGAGAATAAGTTTATCTTTGGAATCAGGTAAATAAGGTGAGAATAACCCAAAATTTTATTTTTATTTTTTATCAATAAGGGGTATAAAGATAACCAAACATATTGACATGATAAGTGTGTTGTAGTGTTGATAATAAAACCCAAATAGGTAGATTGAAATGTCTATTGGATGAGTTTTATTTAATTCTAATGATTCAATATGTTTTTAGTGCAAGAAGCGGTGATGATTATAGGATTGTTATAGATTCATGAGTTAGTATTGTATGTCATGCTTTATAATGAATCATATTCTAGAAGTTGAGTGAGTTTCTATCATTCAAAAATTACAATGGATTTTTGAGGCTGTATCTTATATAACTTAAGTAGAGAAGTTTAATAAAAAGTGGAAAACATAAATGTGATGATTGTTACACTGATCTTCAAACAAAAGGAAGTTATTGGTGGATGAAGGAACATTTTCCACAATACTTTATGGAATATCAAATGTCTATAATTGATATGGAGAATATAAGAAACTATATAAGCATGAATTGATGTTTTATAACCATCATATAAGTGTTGTTTAAGAATGAAGTGTTGTTGAGTGTAAACATATTATATTTTTTGTGTAATAATAAATTAATTTTTTACATAAACATCATACATGTGCTATATAAATATAAAGTGTTTCTGAATAAATATGATTTAGGCTTTATAAAAGGTTATACATGTGATTTCTCATCAACTACATATGGTCAATCCACTTTATACAGTCGATCCACTTCATACGGTTGATCCACTACACACATTCAATTTTTTGTTAATGTGGTCAATCTAGACTCGGACATGAGATCAATTTTAACTGACACATGTGGTTGATCCACACTATAGTTCATCCTGACTGGGTCATGTGGTTAATTATTATGGTCAATCCTCATGGTCGATTGTTAAGGATTGTTGTTTAGATCATGGTAGGTCATGTACTTATAGAATTTTCAATTGAGTCTTCTTGATGAAAATATGAGATTTTAGATTTGAGATATTATGAAGAAATAAATATTTATGATTTTAAGAAACAAATCTTAATGGAATTCAAAAATCATGATCAACTGAATGATCATGCTTCTAACCAATAAATATGGAGGGATAACATATGGTGGATCTATACACTGAGATAAGCTCCATGCCATAGAATAAGGTCCCACATAGCAATGATGTATGTTTTTATTCATGTGATTTTTTTAAATAAGTTCAAATAAGTGGATTTAATATTGTATTAAAAGAAATAAGTAGACTAATTATTTAGGATATTTAAAAGAAAGATTTGACTAGGAATTTTAATATGATTTTAAGGGAGAATTCAAACAGTAAATATCTTCTAAATTTAATTAAGGAGATCTCCTACTGCTAAATATAGTTGAGTTTCCATAATTCAAATATGGGAATAATAACTAAGATATTTTTAGAATAAAATTCATGAAAAATATTTAAATATAAATATGTGTAGGTATTAAATAAAATTTCATGATTACGAATATTATGATAACTCAAGAGGTATTGTTAGATAATTCTGAGAACTAATAGAACATATTTATCAAAGAGATATAAGGAGTTTGAAGTTGGGAAATCTATTTTTATAATGATCAAATATTTATAACAAATAGAAGGTCTTAGATTATTCAAGATATATATTGAGTTTCAATACCAATAGTATTGATCATCATTAACTCCTGCTGGAGCTCTTGAAGTTGTTGTACATAAGTGAATCAGATCCTATTCACTTATGGAAGAAGATAAACTCAAGGTTATGTTAAAACATCCCTAAAGAAGAATAAGAAAAAGATATTTCTATTAAAAGATTGTAACTTAAGAGTAAATTATGATTTGGGTGTCTAACCAATTATTGTTTGTAACTAGGGAATCTAACCAGTTACTAGGAGAATTATAGTTAGGGTGTCTAACCAACTGTTATTATAGCCACTTAGAGATTTAGTGGACAATCTTTTTTGGGGTGACAAACTAACATAAAATGAAGTAGGACTTTCTTTTAAACCTTTTAAATATAATTTGATTGTCTCTCTTCAATTACCACTACACATGAGGTCAATTTATGAGATATTATTGAGTGGATTGAGAACCTTAACAAGTTTGAGAGGTCCAATTGAAAAGAAAATAATTCATAAAATAGAGCCACTAATTCACCCTCACCTATCTGTGGTCCAATCGATCTGGAGAACTACACGGTCACACACTTGCTGTTCTATTGGTCTCAATAAAATTTTACCTGAATTTAATTATTGTAATAAATACCATTCTTCAGTCTATGGAACAATATTTATTTAGGATTTATTGATCATAAATATTTAGTCACCATATTTATGTGTGATTTTAATATTAAATAAATAAATATTTATTCCCATGAAAACCAAATAATATATATATATATATATCTTAATTTATTCACAAGGTAATAAATTATTTTTATTATTAAATAAATAATTATTCGTAAGGCCATGAATATTATAAAGATTTATTTATTTATAAAATGAATAATATTTATTATTTTAGGTTAGGTAAATATTGAGGTGGAAACATGGACTGAGTTATTGGGTATGGTGAGAATGATATATTAAATATCATTTAAATAATTATTAATTTATTTATTTAAAGAAATTTTATTTATTTTATCCATGAGTATAACAAGTTTCAAGTAAATAATAATGATATTATAACTATTTGGACATGGGGGGTTTACTAGGGATTATGAGAATAATTAATGGCTTATGTGAAATCATTAATTCTATAACATAACTCTACAAATACCTGGTTATATCATTTCCTAAGTTTAGATGTTATCGTGTACAACACACCCCTCTAGAGATTCTCTCAACCCTAACGTGAAAATTCCATAGAACACTCTCAATAATTGAGAGTAATCTTCCACCCTCCTCCTCCTATCAAGACTGGAAGATAAATAATCAATCCTCTTATCTTTGAAGGATTGTGTGGTGGTCAAAGGAAGCTACACAAGATGATATGTACCACCACAGTAGAACTCAGAGTACTATAAACAATGCTTCAATATCATAGGAGCACATGTGGATTACCACTGGAGGAATTTTGATTTTCATCTTATAATGTAACGATGGTGCCATCCATATGAGTCTCGAAAAATCAATAGTTTCTTCAAATAAATAATTATCAAGACCGTGGTAATTATTTTAATTAAATTAATTTTAAATATAACATGAAATTATCCTATTTTCTTTGTACCAACATTGCTTTCAATCCTCATCAAATTTAATTCATTGTTTATGAAATTTATCATCATATATATTGTGGGTTATTCATTGAAAATGAAAAATCCGAGTTTGACCCAACCCAAATAGGTTTTTCCACTGTGTCTGAAACATTTATTAATTCCATGGAGTTAAGAAGTTTGAATATGTTCAAGGTGTTAAAAATTAGAAATATTATTCCTAAGTATCATTATTATTCAAATTGGATTACTTCATAGATGTTACTCACAATATATTTTATTTGGATAATTTTATCAGGTGGTCACATAGTGATGTGGTAGGAATTATAGAGAGATGTAAGGAGTTTAACGAAACCCATGAGAGTTCAAAAAAAATAAGGTTGATATGTAAGAATATAATATGTGATATATTATAAAAATTCTTAAGTATTGTTTTATTAATTATTATTAAATAATTTTAAGGATATAAAATAGTTCATGTTATATAAAAGGTTTTCTCTACTTTATAATTCTATCGCATTGGTTGCATAAATATTTTTATATAT
This sequence comes from Viscum album, assembly GCA_963277665.1. NCBI lineage: Eukaryota > Viridiplantae > Streptophyta > Magnoliopsida > Santalales > Viscaceae > Viscum > Viscum album. Next base: position 402,236,873 of record OY728129.1, on the reverse strand, counting down.
ACTAATATATGTATCATGAAGTGAAATAACAATTGACCTCTCAACGTTTGAATTTTAGTTATCCCTAACTAATGTTCATTATAGAGTATTATAGGTTATGATACAGCTGGTGGACATATGTATAGAGATGATGTGTTTGATGGAGATCATGTTAGATCCCTTTGTAGCTTGAGTAGCACTGATAATTTTCTAGAGGAATATTTTTTATTAAATTTATTTATTTGATGATTTATAATTATTTTCAATGCTACAAATATTCATGAGGTCACAAATTTTGGTTTACTAAATGGGGATTGAGTTTAACTTAGAGATCTGATATAAAAGTTTTTTAGAGTTTATCCAAAAGGAATTTTGGATGGATATTCACAAGGTATTGTATATGATGTGACACAAGGTGGAGATGATGATAAATTTACAAAATTGATTTTATCGTATCCAAAATAATTTTTGTATATGGTTTCACAATTTATTATATATGTTATAATATAAGGTAAAATATCACAAAGTCTATGAGGCTTTAGTGAAAGTGGTATATTAAAGGAGATATTCCCTGAATTTCATACTCATATGATCTATTATGGAAATATAATATTAGAAATTGTGTATAAATAATAATGCATGAATTTTGGAATTCATGTCATTACCTTAAGCTCATCATACTTCATGATAGATCTATATCATATAATAATGTTGTGTTTTTTTTAGAAAATAGTTTTTAATTATTAAGAAACATAAATATTCCATACATGTGATACCATTGATTATATTTTTTTCATTTTATGAAATGCTTGATATATTGGAATGGTTGAGGGTTCAATCTGATGTAACTACATGCATTAACTCGTAACGTAAAAGTAAATGCATGTTCACATAAAGAGTATCCTCTAGGGATTTATATTGAGGAAATATCCATATGATGGGAGTGTTAGTTCATGTGAATCACCAGTTAGACCTCTCTCCCTCTTGTAGGTCTCATCTTCTCCCTAATTTTCACTATGAGGCACTACAATTTTGTGACACGAAAAATAATTCAACTTGGACATCGATTGGTTATTTTTTTCCCATGGATACACCATGGGTTCACGCTGGGCTTGTTCTTAAGGTTTTTTGTGAGGCTATTTTGACTAGTAATGTTCATGTTTTAGATGTCCCATGAGATCTGATTATGGAGTCTCTATGGTGACGATGATTATAAGGCCCCGACCTTAAACATTACTTAATCATGAATTAAATGAATAATTCACATAGAGTATCTTTTCAGGTTTAGAGTTTTAGAGAATTAGGTCATAACTATTACATCTCAAAATATTACATAGTAGACACTTCTACTAAGTTTCCATAAAATAAAATAAAAACACTTGAAAGGAAACATGTCTAGTTCCATGTTTTAAATAGAATGTCTTTCCTTGATCCCATCCTTGACCCTTTCATCTTTAAGTCCTATGGAAAACATTTCAAAAACTTGGGATGAGCATAAAAATCCCAGTAAGGGATACCCAAAGAATGAAAACGGTTAGTTTTTCAAAACAACAAGTAAACCATGAGTACTTTACCAAAGTAATACTTTTCACCTTTATGAAGTAGTAAAAAAATCCTCACTGAATAAAAGACCATTACTTACCCTTTTTTAACCAAAATATTACCATAAAATCCATATAAAGAATACATAACATATAAAGGTAACTTGGGACATAAACATACTTAAATGTAATAACCATACAGTTGACTTCCACACATACTTAATGGAATATCCATACGGTCGACTTCCATACCCAATGCATTAGAGGTTATAACGTAACCACCCATCCTGGTATTCACAACACCACCCTTCATATGGTTTATCACGTAACCACCCATCAAATTTCCAAGTACCATTATAAAATCATAACACATAAAACAATTATAAAGGAAAGAAAACATTTCCACATTTCAAGCACAATATATCACTTAAATATATTGACATAAAAAATCCATTATCAAAACCATTTTCAATACCAAAAAAGAGTATATGGTATTTATTTACTTTTAAAAATATAACGGCTTGTTGAGGAAGCCAAAGATCAAATAATACTCGCGGCGGCAGAAAGGTCATTATCACCACGTATGTTAAAAAGAAACATACTTTTTGTCGTTTAGTAAAACGCTTCGTATAGAAAAGATTCCTTTCAAATAAAAGTATAATTCAAAGGGGTTTATACACCGTATAAAATAAAGCCTTGTATTAGAACAAAAATATGCCTTAATGAAAGGAGATCGAGACGAAGTCCCTTACAAAGACGGTATCCTTGGATTAAGGATAAATCAATTACAAAATTATGTGTGACAAATGAATACACAAAATATAAGTGGATATTAAGTGTAAAACAATCATAGTTTATTCACACATATTCATATAATGACATATTCAAGGAGTACAAGTTTATCCCAAAGAATCAAAATTGGGTTAAGAAGTTCCCTTGCAAAAATTTGACAGCCTAACGGCGTCACTTCAAAATTCAGAAAATGAGTTGATGAGAGATAAAAAGGGGTATCTCATCACTTGGACATAACATTTATAGCAATAATGATATATAAGAACATATCCCATCATAATAAGATTAAAAGACCTAAAAAAAGTCTTTTAAAATGAGGAGGGTGAAAGGTTCCCTTACCAAATTGGGTAACTTCCAAAACGTACACCCCATGAAAGAAGGACTATACAAAATTTATGTAAATATCCATAAACGAAATTATATTACACCAAGAGTATAATAATGGGCATTACATACACCACTGAAAGGAAAATGATAGAAAATGTAGCATAAATCTCACAGGAAAAAAAGTGAGATGAAAAATCCCTTACGAAAACTCGGCAGCCTAACGATGCCATTAAAACATCAAAAAATAGATTGATGAGATCAAATAGGGTCTCTAATCATATTAACATAATGTTTAAAGAAAGAGAAATATAAAATAACATCCCCCAACATAACAAATAGGAGCTTAAAATAAATGAGATAAAGGAGAATACATGAAAAGAAAGAGAGAGGTAGGATCCCTTACGAAATTTCGGTAGCCTAACGACGCCACTTAAAAATTCTTAAAATGAATTGATGAGAGTAAGAGGGGGTATATCATCATATGAAAATACAAATTAAAGTATTTTTAATATAAAAGAAAATACTCCAACATAATAACATGGGGCATAAATGAAATGACATAAAAGAGGGTACTTGAAAAGAAAGAGAGAGGTCAGATCCCTTACCTCGTGTCCGACTTGACTCGATCGTTCTTTAATCACATGAATAATAAACTTGAGTTAATTTATACTTGATTAATAACCTTTTTAAAGTTCATTATTCCTTTTATATCACTTATTACCATGTTATACACATTATGTAATCATTTAAGTTAATAACGGTTGTTTTGTCGATACTTGGTACTTGAGTCAAAAGTGAACTTCTTATATTTACTTGTTGTTCATGTAGTCAAATATAAATTATCTCAAGAATGATATTCATGATGTAGATATCATATATACCATATATATATCCAGTATATATATTCATTTATAATATTACATAATCATTTAGAGGTAAGAAATGAAATGCATCGTTCATGGAGACGGTAAGTCGTACGTACGCATGAACGCTACTTTCATTTCTATTTCATACTTTAATGGAATGAAATAATAATTATATAAAGGTATATTATAATTCCAGTATATTATCATATATAATATCATTAACTTTATACATTATACGTCCCACATATGGCATTAACGAATCAAATCACTTTGAGGGGGCGGTAGTCCGCACTTCCTAAAATGAAGATATCGTGTTTACCCATAATGGAAACCATAAAGGTATGACATAAATGAAAAATACATAATCTTAATGGAAACATAAACATATTATATATCATATATAAATATAGTGACATAATAATATCCACCTTTTAAGGTGTTAAAACAATATTGAACAATCATCGTTTCGTGAGGCAGAAATTCTCGATCCACATAAACAGTATGTTCATTAACCATTAGACGGAGGTGTGTGGAAGTAGAGCTCGAATAATTATTATAAAAACATCCAAGTATATTTAAGATACTGTTTTTGTTACAAAAGAAATTAATAAAAAGATTTTAGGGGGTTGGAGAAGCAAAATAAAACAAAAGAACATTAGAGAAGACTTTACCTTTAAATCGGGTAACTCTCCTTGGTTTGAGCCTAAAGGGTTTCTTAAAGAGCTTTCTGCCTAAGGTAATGATTCTAGGATTAATAGAGGGATGTGGAGAGACAAAATGATCAGATATTGGACGATCCAAAGGCTTGAGAGGTGTGGGTAAGGAGGTAGAGGTGGGGGCCTTTTATAAGAGGAGAGGAGGGGCACTCTTGGAAAGGTATAAAATGTTTCTTTATTTTCAAATGAGTTTCAGATTTTAAAGGTCCCACATTGATTTATTTCGCGTATAAGGTGATAAGAGTTCTAAATCCACCCATACAATAGGTTTTTGACATGTGTAGGTCTTATATTTTATATTATCTTTTCATTTTATTTAAATCGTTAAATAATGAGGTAATCGATGCATCATCATGATGTCATAAATAATTTAATTTATTTAATGTCTAAAAATTATAAAAAAATACTATGATGTAGTTAATATTTTTATCTTTCCAATGAATATTTATAGTCAAAAATATGACTTGTATAACCTCTTTTAAAAATTGTTTTAGTAAAACAATACATGTTTGTGTCATTTTTACTTTTACTTTAAATAAAAGGCATTAATGTCATTATCTTACCCAAGTGGCTCCATGGGGTCCCAAAAATAGACCCATGGGTTTTCGTGGTCGGCCATGACTCATCCAATAGGGTTAGGACAAGTGTCAAGATATTTTCATTTTATTATAATATCATTTTTACCTTAAATCACACTAATTACCTTTAATCGCGATTAATAAAACTTAAAAGTTACTTTTCATAAAAAACAAATTTCACCCATTGATCCAAATTTTACTTAATAATTAAAATAATTTATATTGGATTTTTTAAATTCAAATCACAGAATTGGTAAAGTCCCATTTAAACGAAAAATCAGTTTTTGTAACTACTACTTTGTGGTTTCACTATTCATCAAAAATTAAGGTTTTTCCGAAAAATACCAAAATTTCACCCTAAGATATATTTGATATTCCAAATTAAAAAATGATGTATATTTTACCAAATTCATAACATATAAGTTTCATTAATTAATTTTATAATTTAATCCCGCTGTTAAATCAAATAACGTGTTTTTAAGAAACAATATCTATCAAAATATTGACACTCGTTTATGTCCAATCTCAAAGTGATATTAATTCCAATGACCACCATTTGATTAAATGGTAAAAATATATTCTAATTTCACTTTAAAACCAATTAAAAAGATAATCTAACTATATAAATAAATTATATTAAAAGGAGGTTTTGAATTAAAATACAACACTTTTCACTATTCATTAAAAAAATGAACATTATCTGAAAAATACCAGAAATTTATCCAAAGTAAATTTCAATGTCCCAATCATAAAGAATAAGTTTATTTTGACAAATATAGATTATAAAATTGTCACAAGATAGATTTAAAAATGGTTTGCCATCAAAAAGCGGTAAAACAATCTTTTAAAAATATTAGAGTATTTATTCTTAAAATTGGATTAATTTGGATTTTAAGCCTCTAAAATTTATTGGATAAATGTAAAATTATTTAACAAACATATGTAATAATTTTTTAGTTATTTCTATTCATTCCCTCCATTACAACGACTAGGCGTTAACTATTATAATATTATTATATTATTATTGTGCAACGTAAGATTTCAAAGAAACTCGTTGTTGCGTATTGGGTACTCCATCGAGCATAACATTACCTTTAAAGTAGTATTATCATTTTATTGACAAATATTGATAAAAATTAGAATTTAATATTATTTATTTACCTGGGATGTTACATCCTTTCCCCCTTTTGGGAATTGCCTCCTTGCAATTTCAAAATTGGGCTTGGAAACTCTATTGAATGCCCCACATCGGAACAAGAGTCAGTAAAACTATCACTTAAAAGGAATGAGAGATAAGTACAAAGGTCAACCTAGTTAACCCATACTAGGATTCAAAGTATGAAAATATGGATATGGAGGAAAAAACAAAGGGTCATGTTCTGATGGAGAGTGATAGTAAACATGTCTAGGAGAAATTTAACCATAAGAAAATCAGAAGCTTGTGATGGGTTAAACGGTATTCGATTCCCCAGTAGGAAAAGTTAACAGACAACATTTTTGTTTTAAGTTACTCTTAATTGAGGAATTTATTTTTGAGCTTAACTAAATCATAATTAAACATACTTACTTTTCACGTAGACTTTCAACTTTTACTATATTCCTTAATCAAACTCATATTTTCTCCAAAAGACGAGTATTTAGGAAGGCTTGTTCGCATTAAGAGTACTATAATCAACTTCTTGAGAATCACCTAATCCATAAAATAGAACTATATATTTCCCATGTCTTTAGATATCAACCAAAACTAAACCAAAAAGTTTAGTATGAGATCAGATAATACCCAAAAAGGATATTTTTTTTACAAAAAGAAAAACTACTCCTAATCTCCAAAATTTTTCCAACAATACCCAAAGTTCAACAAATACCATTCAATAAACAACTATCCATAAAATTCTTCAAAGTAATCCAAACTAAGATTGAAACCCAAATCTCTGAAGGATTTAATCACATTGTCTTCCAAAGTAAATCTTAACATTTATCTCCAAATAACACCAGTTACTCTTAAAGTCTCACATTGAAAAGTAATTAACCTAATCACATATTCTCCATGATAGGATAATCATTTCCATAGATAACCAAAAATAAACTTATTCTTGATTCATAAAATAATCTAACTATAAATAATTAGTCAAACTAACCAGGGACTTCACGTAGTCCAGTGGAAGGCGATAAATACCAGTTTCACTTTAGTTGTGGGTTCAATTCCCGCAGCTTCGTCCGACGTGATGGGTTGTCACACGGTCTATGTGCTGTCCTTTTTCCAAAACTATATAATTTTATAACATTCCTCAAAAAGAGATAAATTCATCAAAAATAACCATAACATATTTTAACCTCAATTTTATCTCATGCCTTTCGTATTCCATCATATCATGTAGTAACCCATAATTACCTCAAAGTAAGGATCATATAAACCCTAATGGTTACCTTTATAATTATTACCTGAACTTCCACATTGAGTTGGTTCTCTCGTATACGATGTATTAGAGAACTCACCAAAGTTCAAGTGGTTAATCATGAATCTTTGATAGTTGGTTTGGAATAACCACGGGATTCCCCATTGAATCCCCTATTTCATCCAGTCTCTTAATCAGAGAACCACCATAGTTTCCTTAATACCCATTGTCACTTGGGTTCCTGCTAGATCCATCCATTTACTAAAAAAAATCAGTGTGAGTATATCAACAAAATCATCATGTACTAAAGAGGAAGATAAACACTAAGATATACTTATCCAAGTTATCTCAAACTCATTCCAACCTTCAAAAAAAACAACAATTACTCCATCTAATATACTAACCATTGTGGTTAAACACAACTTGTCACTTATGCTTAAAGAATACCCTAACCTCTAAAGTTATCTAAACCAACCTTTGATACCAACTATAAGGCCCCAGCCTTAAACATTACTTAATCATGAATTAAATGAATAATTCACATAGATGATCTTTTCAGGTTTATAGTTTTATAGAATTAGGTCATAACTATTACATCTCAAAAGATTAGATCGTATAAACTTCTATGAAGTTTCCATAAAATAAAAAAACACTTAAAAGGAAACATGTTTAGTTCCACGTTTTAGATAGAATATCTTTCCTTGATCCCATCCTTGACCCTTTCATATTTAAGTCCTATGGAAAACATTTAAAAAACTTGGGATGAGCATAAAAAACCCAGTAAGGGATACACAAAGAAGGAAAACTGTTAGTTTTTCAAAACAACAAGTAAACCATGAGTACTTTACCAAAGTAATACTTTTCACCTTTATGAAGTAGTAAAAAAATCCCCACTGAATAAAATACCATTACTTACCATTTTGTAACCAAAATATTACCATAAAACCCATATAAAGAACACATAACATATAAAGGTAACTTGGGACATAAACATACTTAAATTGAATAACCATACAGTTGACTTCCACACAAACTTAATGGAATAGCCATACAGCCGACTTCCATACCCAATGCATTTGACGTTATAACATAACCACCCATCCTGGTATTCATGGCACCACCCGTCATATGGTTTATCATGTAACCACCTGTCAAATGTCCAAGTACCATTATAAAATCATAACACATAAAACAATTATAAAGGAAAGAAAACATTTCCACATTTCAAGCACAATATATCACTTAAATATATTGACATAAAAAATCCATTATCAAAATAATTTTCAATACCAAAAAAGAGTATATGGTATTTATTTACTTTTAAAAATATAACGGCTTGTTGAGGAATCCAAAGATCAAATAATACTCGCAGCAGCGGAATGGTCATTGTCACCGCGTATGTTAAAAAGAAATATACTTTTTGTCATTTAGTAAAACGCTTTGTATAGAAAATATTCCTTTTGAATAAAAGTATATGTCAAAGGGGTTTATACACCGTATAAAATAAAGCCTTGTATTAGAACAAAAATATTCCTTAATGAAAGGATATCGAGACGAAGTCCCTTACAAAGACGGTATCCTTGGATTAAGGATAAATCAATTACATAATTATGTGTTACAAACAAATACACCAAATATAAGTGGATATTAAGTGTAAAACAATCAGAGGTTATTCACACATATTCATAGAACGACATATTCAAGGAGTAAAAGTTTATCCCAAAGAATCAAAATTGGGTTAAGAAGTTCCCTTGCAAAAATTTGACAGCCTAACAACGTCACTTCAAAATTCAGAAAATGAGTTGATGAGAGATAAAAAGGGGTATCTCATCACTTGGACATAAAATTTATAGCAATAAGGATATATAAGAACATATCCCATCATAATAAGATTAAAATACCAAAAAAAGTCTTTTAAAATGAGGAGGGTGAAAGGTTCCCTTACCGAATTGGGTAACTTCCGAAACGTACACCCCATGAAAGAAGGACGATACAAAATTGATGTAAATACCCATAATCAAAAGTATATTACACCAAGAGTAGAATAATGGGCAGTACATACACCACTAAAAGGAAAATGGTGGAAAATGTATCATAAATCTCACAGGAATAAAAGTGAGATGAAAAATCCCTTACGAAAACTCGGCATCCTAACGACGCCACTTAAAACTTCAAAAAATAGATTGATGAGATAAAATAGGGTCTCTCATAATATTAACATAAAGTTTAAAAAAAGAGAAATATAAAATAACATCCCCAACATAAAAAAGAGGAGCTTAAAATAAATGAGATAAAGGAGAATACATGAAAAGAAAGAGAGAGGTATGATCCCTTACGAAATTCCAGCAGCCTAATGGCGCCACTTAAAAATTCTTAAAATGAATTGATGAGAGTAAGAGGGGGTATCTCATCATATGAAAATAAAAATTAAAATATGGTGAATATAAAATAACATCCTCCAACATAAGAACATGGGGCATAAATGAAATGACATAAAAGAGGGTACTTCAAAAGAAAGAGAGAGGTCGGATCCCTTACCTCGTGTCCGACTTGACTCGATCGTTCTTTAATATCCTGAATAATAAACTTGAGTTAATTTATAATTTCTTAAGAACCTTTTTAAAGTTCATTATTACTTTTATATCACTTATTATCATGTTATGCACATTATGTAATCATTTAAGTTAATAACGGTCGTTTTGTCGATACTTGGTACTTGAGTCAAAAGTGAACTTCTTATATTTACTAGTTGTTCATGTAGTCAAACATAAATTATCTCAAGAATGATATTCATGATGTAGATATCATATATACCATATATATATCCAGTATATACATTCATTTATAATATTACATAATCATTTAGAGGTAATAAATGAAATGCACCGTTCATGGAGATGGTAAGCCGCACGTACGCATGAATGCTACTTTCATTTCTATTTCATACTTTAATGGAATGAAATAATAATGATATAAATGTATATTATAATTCAAGTATAGTATCATATATAATATCATTAATTTTATCCTTTATACGTCCCACATATGGCATTAACGAATCAAATCACTTTGAGGGGGCGGTAGTCCGCACTTCCTAAAATGAAGATATCACGTTTACCCATAATGGAAACCATAAAGTTATGCCATAAATTAAAAATACAGAAGCTTAAAAAAATAAAAATATTATATATCATATATAAATATAGTGACATCATAATTTCCACCTTTTAAGGTGTTAAAAGAATATTGAACAATCATCGTTTCATGAGGCAGAAATTTTCCATCCACAGAAACAGTATATTCATTAACCATTAGATGGAGTTGTGTGGAAGTGGAGCTCAAATCCTTCTTATAACAAAATAATAGTATATTTAAGATACTGTTTTTGTTAAAAAATAAATGAATAAAAAGATTTTAGGGGATTGGAGAAGCAAAATAAAACAAAATAACATTAGAGAATACTTTACCTTTAAATCGGGTAACTCCCCTTGGTTTGAGCCTAAAGGGTTTCTTAAAGAGCTTTCTGCATAAGGTAATGCTTCTAGGATAAATAGAGGAATTTGGAGGGAAAAAATTAATAGAGATTGGCCGATCCAAAGGCTTGAGAGGTGTGGGTAAGGAGGTAGAGGTGGGGGCCTTTTATAAGAGGAGAGGAGGGGCACTCTTGGAAAGGTATAAAATGTTACTTTGTTTTCAAATGAGTTTCGGATTTTAAAGGTCCCACATTGATGTATTTAGAGGATAAGGTGATAATAGTTCGAAATCCACCCATAAAATAAGTTTTTGACTTGTTTAGGTCTTAGATTTTACATTATCTTTTAATTTTATTTAAATCGTTAAATAATGAGGTAATCGATGCATCATAATGATGTCATAAATAATTTAATTTATTTAATCTCTAAAAATTATAAAAAAATACTATGATGTATGAAATATTTTTATCTTTCCAATTAATATTTATAGTCAAAAATATGACTTGTATAACCCCTTGTAAAAATTGTTTTAGTAAAACAATACACGTTTGTGTCATTTTTACTTTTACTTTAAATAAAAGGCATTAATGTCATTATCTTACCCAAGTGGCTCCATGGGGTCCCAAAAATCGACCCATGGGTTTTCTTGGTCAGACATGACTCATCCAATAGGGTTAGGACAAGTTTCAAGATATTTTAATTTTATTATAAGATCATTTTTACCTTAAATCACACTAATTACCTTTAATCGCGATTAATAAAACTTAAAAGTTACTTTTCATCAAAAATTATTTTCATCCCATTGAACCACATTTTACTTAATAATGAAAATCATTTATATTGGATTTTTGAAATTCAAATCACAGAAGTGGTAAAGTCCCATTTAAATGAAAAATTTGTTTTTGTAACTACCACTTTGTGGTTTCACTATTCATCAAAAATTAAGGTTTTTCCGAAAAATACCAAAAAATCACCCTAAGCTATATTTGATATTCCAAATTCAAAAATGATTTTTATTTTACCAAATTCATAACATAGAAGTTTCATTAATTAATTTTATAATTAAATCCCGTTGTTAAATCAAATAGCGTGTTTTTAAGAAACAATATCTATCAAAAGATTAACACTTGTTTATGTCCAATATCAAAGTGATATTAATTCCAATGACCGCCATTTGATTAAATGCTAAAAATATATTCTAATTTCACTTTAAAACCAATTAAAAATATAATCTAACTATATAAATAAATTAGATTAAAAATAGGTTTTGAATTAAAATACAACAGTTTTCACTATTCATTAAAAATGAACATTATCAGAAAAATACCAGAAATTTATCCAAAGTAAATTTAAATGTCCCAATAATAAAGAATAAGTTTATTTTGACAAATACAGCTTATAAAATTGTCACAAGATATATTTAAAAATGGTTCACCATCAAAAAGCGGTAAAACAATCTTTTAAAAATATTAGAGTATTTATTCTTAAAATTGGATTCATTTGGATTTTAAGCCTCTAACATTTATTAGATAAATGTAAAATTATTTAACAAACATATTTAATCATTTTTAGTTATTTATTTTCATTCCCTCCATTAAAATGTCTAGGCGTTAACTATTATAATATTATTATACTATTAGTGTGCAACATAAGATTTAAAAGAAACTCATTGTTGCATATTGGGTATGCCATCAAGCATAGCATTCCCTTTAAAGTAGTATTAACACTTTATTCAAAAATATTTATAAACATTAGAATGTAATATTATTTATTTACCTGGGATGTTACAATGATGATGTGGATGATAGTGTTGAGATGAAGGTACTAGTGACAATATCAATGGTTATAGTGAGGGAGACATGTATGGATGTTAGGGTGTGTGGAATGAGGTGCGTCGTCGACTGAGGTGATAATGATGGTGGTTGTTTGAATTTGAAATTTAAAAAATAGAATTTTAAAAGTTGTTCTCAATGGATGGATGGTTTTTGGTTGGGGTTAATGTTGACGAGGTGACGGTGAAGGGTTGGTCTTTTTCTACTATATTCTAAATCTGGTTATTATGCTTTATGTCTACTAATGTTTTTATATTTGAAGTGTGGAATGATGTTGTAGTTGAATTTTGAAATGTTCGGTTACCACTAAACCACAATGTGGATTTATGAAAATTAAAAAAAAAATTGGAGGTAAAAGGTAAGGTGAACATAAAGTTACTTCATTTATGTAGTTTCATGATTTTGGGCATCTCACATCTGTGATCTTGGGTTTATGGGTTTATTATTCCTTTCAACATGTTTAAAAAATATCATTTCATCCTAAGAAACAAAACAATTTTCACAAGTGTGATTCAAATTATGCTTATGGTGTTCTAATCCCCTTTAAATGACGACTCTTGTACATTTGGTTTAAGATCTATGGTTTATAGAGGAATATTGAAGATAAAACTTATTTTATCATTACATTAAGTTTATCATCTTAGGAAATTATAGAATTTTTTAAGAATGTGTCTATGATAGATGGATTCTATAACTTTATTGCTGGTTTATATAACCATGACTTGGGATTTATGTGGTTTTTAACTACATGAATTCAAATGGTTTTTTATGAAATAATTGTGTTAAATTGATTTCATAAAATGGTGGTTTATCTGTATTATGATGAAGGAGAAATGGTTATTTTCAATAAAATAATGAATACCATGTTTTCAATATCATGGGATTTAATTTAAGAAAAATTATATTCTTATCATAAATTGGACTTGAATTTAGGTTTTTTTGATTCTTTGAATTTTAAATGGAAATATATCTAAAAAGAAACCAGTTTAAGGACATGATCACTAAGGTTCCTTGGGCTAGTGACAAACTACAAAGGCATGGTTGAACACACCTTGGTAAGGGAGATAAGACCCATATATATTCATCCAGGTGGATGATGATTCACTTTGGTGTAATATAATCATAATTGGTTTGGTTTATTCTTGGTTTCATGGTTTTCTAATTATGATACTACTAATGGTGTCTAAAATTACATATATATATAATTATTTGATAAATAATGTTAAAATTTAGTATCTTTGGTTCTAAAGGGTTTTTATGGACCGTTAATCTATAAGTTATTTTCTTATATTAAAATTTTCATTAGTTTGATGTTTTGAAATAAATCATACATAAGAATAAATGGGATAAAATCAGGTAAATCTTATAGAGTAAAGAGTTACTCACCCCTACCCACACATCTCGGTGTGCATGTAGATGTTGTTTATCGTGTTGTAGAGAAAAGACAAGAATAACTTGTTCATCAATGATGGATTATAGGAGAAATGTTCTTGGAGGGGAGTGGTGGTATTTAGTTATACATCATTAGAGGAGTGTTGGAAATATAGTATGGATAAGTTCCAATCATCTATCTTATTTATGTCATTTCTTTACTTGGTTATCATTTTTTCACTATATTATCGATACATTGCTTTTTTAATGTTGTTTGAAGAAAAATTGGTTTTGGCATTAAATGAAAATTATATTTTCTTTTCCATATAATTTCTTAGGTTTTTGATGTATAATTGTTCCCCAAAGAATATAATGCAACAGTCACCACTAGTTTTTAGCCACTAATTATCATGGAATGTGGTTGAGTATGTGTTACAGTCTGGCTTTGGCCTCACATTTTGGGTATTCGGGTCATGTCATTACAACATTATTAGTAAAAAAATCCAAAATTATTATCATCTGTATAATTTAAAGAGTTTAATTAAAATGAATCAAATAAAATTATATCCTAATAACAAATAAGTATCTAAATAACCTTGAAAATATAAATAAATCATATCATTGATCATACACCCACATTTCCAAAAATAACACTTAACATGTATGAAATGATTTTAATCAAAATTTTATGAAATTTGTAATCTATAATAATATTTAATAAAATTTAAATAGTGACTAATTTTTTTATAATTACTAAAAAATGGTGATCAAAATAATATTTCCATGAAAATTTAGGGAAAAAACACACAATGATTTTTTTATTAATAAGAAATAGAGAGGGGAAGAAAAGAGAAAAAATTAAAAACAATTAACATGAAATAAAACTAAAAGAAGAAACAAATAAAAAGAATAATTTTTATTAAAAAAAAACTAATCACAATTTAAATTATATTTCTCACTCTCTCACTTTAAATTTTCATTTTCCTTAATGTAAAAATAACATATAATATAAGAAAATTAAAAGTAATAGATAAATAAATAATCAAGATGGAGGAAAATATTAATTAGATTGCGGGTGAGACTTCAATTTTAGAAACAACCACAATCATTTTTTCTCATGTCCTATGATAGTGGTGGTATCTTATATGATAGATTTAGATATCTCAAAGAAAAATTTCTTCATTTCTTTAAGCACATTTTTCAATACCCATTTTCAAAATAGTGAAAAATAATGATACTTGAAGATGGGTGAAATAAGTATTTATCTCTTTAACTTGATTGAAATGTATTTAATTTTATGTTTGTCATAGAAATAACTAAAATATTCAAGTGAAATGGTAACCCAATTATTTAATTTTAAATATTCATCAATAATACCATATACATGACATTTATTAGAATTTTCTTTTTCATTCAACACAAACAGATAAACCATGGAGGCTTTTTAGTAACATGAACTTTATTAACCAAGTCATGATATAAAAAATTTAATGATGAAATATGTAGATTATTATGTTCAATAAGTGACCTGTCTACACTCTATATTTATATAATATCACAATCATAATTGAATGTGGGTGTGGGTAGCACATTTTTACTCCCCACCTTTGATGGAGAATCAAGTGAATAATTATTTCCTTTAAATATCATATTTTAAACCTAATATTTGATCAAAATATCTATTTTTTCTCAAAATATAACAACCCTTATTTTTAAGTTACATTTTTTATTTAATTTTTAGCCCATCCTTTCTTTTGGAATCTATTTGGAGATGGTTTTGAGTAGTTGGAGGGGTGGAGTGATGAAGGAAGGAGGATGTGGGGTTGGAATATATAGGAATTGAACCAGTAATTCCACTATGTACCTGGTGGCAGGGTACCAAGTACCCACTGGATAGAGAAAAGGTTTAGATCTACTAGACCAACCACTGGGTAATTGCTGGCTCTCGAAAAGGTACCAGGTGTGCACCAGTTTTTTTAATAGGTGAAATTTTTTCTTTTCAAAGTCATAAAAATTACTTCCTAACTTGAGATATCTTAAATTTAGATCCATTTTTATGGTTTTTAGGGGATATTTAAAGACCTAATATCTCTCTACTACCTCCCACCTTAAAGATTCACTTATAGATTTTATTGATCTCAAATTTGAGATATGATTGGTGTGTTGGATTCATCTCAGTAAGGGATTCAGGAATCTTACCTTTTTTGTGAAGCTGATGGAGTCTAGATCACTCTATGATTCCAATTCTCTCTCTATCTCTCTTTCTCAATTCTAGTTTTATATAATATATAATTATCTAGTTTTTTAAGTTGTTAGAGGCCCTTGTCATGGGAGGATTTCTTGTACACCTTGTGGTAGGTTACATATTTCTTCCTCATGGATTTTGACACGTGTTTATATTTTAATAGTGGTATGATTTGTTTTTGAATTTCTTTCTTATGTTTCTTGGCATGAAAATTCGTTTTATTGTTAAGAAATAAATTTACAATGATTTATTTAATGATTGATGCATTAATTAAGTGTTATTTTAGGGATGGAATTGGGATTTAACCATGCTTAAAAGGTTGGGTGCTGGAATTGGGTTGAAATAAGTTAATCCCATTTGAAATTTAAGAAACATAATGTTCATCTTAGTTTTAAGGGTACTATAGTGTAAGCGATATTTTTATTTTTAGTTATCCGACATATAACTTTTGATAAATTTTTAGAGATCATTAAAATTTTATTAACTCTGATGTGGTGAGTATGTGCTTGAAACAAAGTATGTATCATAGGGTCACATATATTTTCCTCTAAACAAAGGTCTCTCCCTATATCATATTTATTGAACATATTCATTAAGAAAGGTTTCACAGATTTAATAATGGATGATCAACAACACATTCAACCTACTTCAAAATTATAACCTTGTTGTTTTAACGTGTATAAGTGAACAAAGATAATTATGGTAGAAATGGTCTCAAAAATTTCTAATATATATATATATTTAGAAAAATATAATCATTTATTAAAATTTGATTTTTTACATCTTCCCTATCAATAAATTCTCACATGTATGGGTGGTTATGATCATTCTCTATTCATATATGATGTTTTCATAAACATATTCAATTTTCCTTAATTCATCCTACTAAATCTAATCATATCCTTTGTAATTGAATTTTTAAAACTCACTCACCTGAGAATTCTTGAAAGTCAAACCTTAAGATCTTTTCATATATTTTTTGTTGTGATCCTTTCCCCCCTTAATTTTCTTAGTTTTTTATTAAATGTTTTCCATAGAATAATTAATTATATAATTTTCCATAGGGAAATATGGTATCATTTTAAAATAATTTTCTCTAAGAAATTAATGACATAAAACCTTTTTGAGAGATCAAAAATTAATTATAATAATTTTTATATACCATATTATTGGTTAATGAAACTCCCAAATTTTTATCATGTGTATGATTTAGAGATTTTAATTAAAATGAATCCATTAAAATTAAATATTAATACTTAATAAGATTCTACAAATAGATATTCAAAAAATAAATAAGTCATAAAATCTATCACACACCCATGTTTCTAAAATAATCCTTCACATGGAAGGAATTATTTTAATCATAATTTTATGAAATATGTAATCCTTAATAATATTTAACAAATTTTAAATAGAGATAATTTTTCATTTTTTTATAATAACTAGAAAATTATGATCAAAACAAAAATTCCTTGAAAATTCGACACAAAAAAGGCACAAGATATTCTTTTTAATAAGAATAAAAGGAAAGGGAAAAAGTAAAAAAATGAAAACAATTGAATATGATGAATATGAAAGAAAACTAAAATAAAACATAAAAACATTATTTTTTATTTAAAAAAATAATCCCAAACTAAATGATATTTCTTATCCCCACACTTATAAGTTACATTGTCCTCAGAACCAAAATAACATGTAATAAAAGTAACTTAAAGTTTTAAGATAGATAAATGACCTAGATGGATGGAATTTATAATTAGATAGGAGGAAATAATTAATTTTGATAAACCAACACAGTTTTTGTTTCCCATGTCCCAAGGTAGTGAATGAATTGGCTATTTTAAGGGGTTTCATGATTGTTTATAGTGACCATTCCCTGATGCATATAGATATTTTAAATAATCACTATATTTCAATTTTTAAGCACATTTTTCACTAACCATTTCTAAAATGGTGAAAAATACTAATTTTTTAGGAGTGGGGGCATAAGTATGTAGGTCTCATACTTTATTGACATATATTTAATTACATGTTTATCATTAAAAACACTAAATGGTTCCAGTGAAATGTTAACATAGTTATTAGAGTTTAAAAATAAATCTATAATAACACATGTATTACATTGATTAAATACATTTTCACATTCAACAAAAACAAATTAATCATGTATGTTTTTAATCATAGGAACTTCATAAACAAAGTGATGATTTGAAAACACAACTGATGAAATATGAGGATGGATACCTTTGATGCATGAATTTCACATGTTACTAATTACCATAATATCATATTCATAACAGATTGTGGAGGTGGGTAGTTCGTGGATACTCTCCTCCTCATATAGAGCATCAAGTGAATGATTATTCTCCTCACTTATCTCATTATTCAAACCTCTCTATTTATCAAAATATAATTTTTTTTCTCATAAAAATTTACTTCAACATGTTATTATTAGTATAGATTTCTTGGTTGAATTTTTTATTATTTAATTTCTTTTCTATGATAACTCAGTAAAAGGGGAATTTGGGGTATCCATAGTGGATAATGCATTAGGTTGAAATGAGTCTATAACATGTGAAATGTTAGGTTCAAAATGTTCATACTCATTTTGAATGTATTGTGATGTATCACATTATCTGGTTGTGTGGTTATCGCACACAAGACTTCATTTATATGCATAGATACCATTAAATAAATTTTCCCCCTAGTGTGGTGAGAATGTATTTGAAATAAAATTGATATCAAAGGGGTCACATATATTTTTCTCTAAACAATAGTACATTCCTCTCTCACATTCATTGAACATATTCACTAATTTTAGTTTCACAGGTTTGAACATGGATGATCAGCAATACAAATTATCATATCTATACTCCAGGTTCCCCTTTAAGATCACAAAACCCTCCAGAATAGGTGATAGTGGAATATACTTTTCAATTTCCAACTCTTCCCTCTCACCAGTAGCCAACATCATGGGATTCAAGTGATTATGGAAACCAGTGATGATATTGGGCCTTCCTACCAAGCCCAAAACATCAACCTCCTTCCCAACATGAATTGACATAGGTAGAGTCCTCAAAGTCTCATCCACCATCAATAACATTCTTGGATGAATCACTAGTGTGAGAAAAAAAGGACGTAATGATATTTCCCCAACATAATTCTCTTCATATGAAGTCATGTATGCATCACCACAACTATCCCTAGGAGTTATATTCATGATAATAAGAACTGATCATAATTATAGGGCACAATTGTCAGTAATCCCTTCCCGATGTGCACAAATCCTTGGTAAATTTTCATGCAAAACAAGAGGTTAGATTCTTTATATTAAAATATTGACATATTACATATCATCGAAGCTATTCAGGAATTTTTGGTTCTAGACCCGATCAAGACCAAACAGATTACACAACCCATTTCTAATTTGGTGTTTGAATTATAAAGAAGGTAATGTAGTTATTATGACTTTTTTTATCACCAAATATTTGGTGGAGTGTATGAATGTGGGTCAAATTTCTGATTCCTAGTGCCATGTCTATAAGGGGAAGATTTATAGTGGGGAGATGACTTTTGGTTTTTTTCTTAGGAGTGAATCTTACTTTTTTTTCCATGGGTGGATTTATGTTCCATTGAATTCTTAAGAGGATATAATGAGATAATTTAATATGTATGTTAGTTTATCATAAGTTTGATAATATGTACCATGGTGTTCGATGACGGTTGTAGTGACTGGGAATGAAGTAGGATATTGCTAAAAAAAATTAAGGTATTTTACCTATCAGTGGATTAAAACTAAACATCAGAGGTCAGTATGAAATTCAGTCTTTTCATAATCCAAAATAGAAGTGGGAATAATTCAATATGGATTTCATGATAGGATTTTTGAGGTCATGGAAAGGAAAAGATGTGGTAAGGGTTGTTATTGATCAGTTGAATAATGTTTCACATTTCTTGTAGATTAAGAAGACCTATATGGTTGCGGATATTGGGAAACTCTATGTTGATGAGCTGGAAAGACTCCATGGGACATATCTTAGCATTGTGCCAGGTCATGATGTGATGTCCACCTCATAGTTTTGACAAGTCTTGCAAAAATATTTTTTCTCTCAAGTTAAGTTTATCAAAACTTATCATCTTCAAATAGATGAATGGTTTGAATATAACATCTATACCCTTGAGTATGTACTATGATAATATGTACTTGACTTTAAGGATGTGTAGGAGGATCATGTTCCTTTGGTTTAAATTTTTTATAATAATATCTACCATTAATTTATTTAGGTGGAAACAATTAAATCTTTTTATGGTAGTGCTTGTTGCTCTATTTTGTGTTTGGTGGAATCTTGGGAATTGTCCTTGGTTTGACCTAGCTTAGTGAAGGAGATTTCTAATCATGTGAAAATAACCAAGAAGAGTACATTTACAACTAAAAGTAGAATGAAGTATTATTATGACTATAGATATCAATCTATTTATTTTTTGGTTAGAGATTATGTTTTTTATGGGTCTCATCTTAGTTGTGGAATTGGATTATTGACAAGTAAGGAAAGTTAGATCCATGATATGTTGGGATGACTAAGGTTTTAGAGAGTATCAATAAAGTTTCTAAACCATTATAATTACCTCGAAATTATGGTGTTATGAATAATTCCTTCCATGTGTCTCTTTTCATGAAGTATGAACTAGATTATTCTCATGTTCTTTAGTGTGATGATGTGGATTTAGAGTCGAATACTTATTTTGAGGATAAGACTTTGAGAATTGTTTATTAATATGATAAGTGATTGTGGGGAAATATTTTTCCACTTGTATGGATCCTATGGTAGAATGTTTAATTGAAAGAATAATTCTAGGAATAAGAACCTAAGATGGGGTCCCAATGGATAGAGTGGTTTTTTGATGACGCTCGATGATGTTTTATGGGGACGAGAAGCCTCATAGGAGATATTTAGTAATGGTATATATCTTTGTGGTGTGACATAAATTTAATTTGTTCCCTCACTTATATTTTTTAATCTATTTAGAGATGTTTTTGAGAAGTTAACGGGGTAGAGTGATGAAGGGAAGAGGATGTGGGGGTGGAACATTTAGGAATTATACCTTCGGTTCCAATGAGTACCTGATGGTGTGGTACTAAGTATCTGTTGGGTAAACCAAAGGTGTATATCCAATGGATCAATCATCATGTGGTTGGTGGATTAGAACTAGGTGACTAGAGATCCACCAGGTCGATAGCGGGTCTTATTTAGGTACCCTGTGTGATCTAGATCTATTTTTTTAACAGGGGAATTTTTTTATTTTTATAGTTAAGAGAACTAGACCTTAACATGAGATCCCCTTTATTTAGGGAATGTTTTTATGGATTTTGGAATATATTAGGAGAGATAATATCTCTCAACTACCTCCCACCTTCAAGATTCAATTTTAAGTTTTTTGAGATTGAATTTGATATCAAATTGGTGTGTTGGATTCATCTTAGTAAGTGCTTAATGAATCTTACCTTTTTGTATGAAGATGATGAAGTCTATATCACTCTATTATTCTAATTCTCTCACTATATATTGAGTTTAGTTTTCAGGAATCGTAATTCTTGAGTTTTAGGAGTTACTAAAGGCTTTTTCCTTGGGTTAATTTCTTTTCTATCTTCTGGTAGGTGACTTATTTCTTTCTCATGGATTTTGGCATGTGTTCATATGTGAATGGTGGGATACTTGGTGTTTAAATTTTTTTTTCTCATGTTGATTTTCTTGGAAATTGGTCTTATTTTTAGGAAATGAATTTACTATGATTTAATACATGATTAATGTGTCTCCTAAGTGTTGGTTTAGGGATGAAACTGGGAGTTAACCATGCTTAAAGTGTTGAAATGGTGAGGTAAATACCTATATGGAATGTGGGATCTAAAAATATAATAATATGGTGAAATTATACAGTCAAACCTGGTTGGAATTATGAACAAATGGGATAATTATTTTTATAAATTCCTAACTTTTCTTAATAAATCCTTGGAAAGAGTTTTGGATTTTTGTTGTATGTTTGAGATATTTTGGCACCACCTTGTGTGTTTAATGTGTGGTGTTTATATTGTAATATCCTATTTCAAGTTTAAAAATGGGGTATTTACTTAGGAATAAGGTATAATGGTTTCCTTGGTAATTAACATCATGAATTGGTTGGTTAGAGTGTGTGTTTGTAAAGTTGAATAATAGTAAGAGTAAGTTGGAAATGAAACGTTGAATGGTTAAAGGGGTTAATTAATCGAATAAAGGTTTGGTAAAACACATTTTCTTGAAATATGAGATATCTACAACTTTTTAAGGGATTTTAATTTGTTTTTTCTTTTATAAATTATGATATTTGATTCTAGTTATAGATTTTTTATTCACATTGAATAAATATTCTTTGCAGGGGGAACAGAATGAAAACATGAGCTTTCATGAGTTGGAACTAATATGTTCAATTTTTATTTAATTGATTTGTGATATGTGTTTCACTAAACTTATTGTTCCATGTTTATTCATGATAATTATCACTTTCAAGGAGCCTATATTGGGCCGTAATGTGATATGTCGTGGTATGAAATAGTTGGCATTGAGGGGGTGGATATATGTTACGATATGATACTGAACACTCAACCATGTGGTAGTAGATATATGATATGTCAAGATATGTAATAACAAACTATAAGTGGTAAGATAAATATGATTTTATGGTCATTACTAGCCGAGTATGATTATGACATGTCCACAGTTGTCCTTGGGAAATGTTAGGATTTCATGGTGAGTTGTGAGCATGCTTCTTGATTCTAAAGTACTAGAATTGGACAATGTAGGTATGACTTTTTGGGTGACTTGGTTTCAAACACTCTTAAATTTAAATTCTTAAAATTCCCATTGAGACTCATATTTTAAAGTTTTATTTTTTTAATTTTCAACATCATTTTTTAACTAAAATTGATATAAGCGGCATTAAAAATAAAAGTTTTTTCATCTGGTTTCTTAAAACCGATGTCAAATCTTCAAATAAAAGTAAATTTAAGTGGTACTTTAACGTCTATTTTTTCAAAAACCTGACATTCAAAAGAATTTTACACATTAGTTTTATGATCCAAACAACATTGAAATCATTAAAAAACTACCTTTCCTCATCATTTTCTATAAAACCGATGTGAAAAAATTGGGAAACACTAAACATTTTTTGACGTAGGTTTTTCATAAAAACTAGCATCGAAACATTTCCACATCGGTTTCTATATTAGTTTTCACCCTAAAATGATGTGGAAAATTACAAAAAAAAATTAAACTTTCCACATCGTTTTTACAATAAAATCGATGTGGAATGTGTCTTTCAATATCGGTTTTGGGTAAAAACTAACATCAAAAGATCTATCTTTAAGATTCCATGCCAGTTTATCAAAAAACAGATATGGAAATTTATAATTAAAAAAATAGAATAAAATAAAAGTGCCAAAAACATCTAAAAATTTTCTCAGTACCAAAAACAGAAAAAAACAATATAAACTAGAAAAAAATTGTCTAAAAACTCATGTTTAAATATTTAATTAAAAGAGAGATACATGATACCCAATTTAAAAATTAATCATACCTAAAAAATAGTTTATAAACAAACTTCAAATATGAGTAAGGACTTTATCCATCTATGACATGAAATAATTGGAAATATACAATAAACACAAATATTGTAAGATTAAAAAATAGAATATTTTGATATAAAACCTAATATATTTAATATAAATAACCTTATTAAATTAAGTTTTCTTCCTAGTTGTAATGATATCAAACATGAATCTAAAAATAGAATAATTACATTCCATGTTTCTTTTTTGGTGATGGTACTGTGGTAATAAAACATTAATATGAAAATAAAAACCATTATATATATATACACACAAAAATAAATATTATCTAATATAAAATTTATTTACCTTTTCATTTACGTGTTTAAGTTCTTTTGTCTCTTCTATAGACAAGTTCTTATTGTTAAAAATTATCCATGATCTTTATTTTAATATATCAACTAAAAACATGTATAATAAGAAGAATTAAGATTATAAAACTTATAAAAAAGGAATAAAACTTAATTTTTTTTAATAATTTTCTTAAACTTTTATAAAATCCACCAATATAATGTTCATTCATATGGGGAAAATATACCTAACATCCAATTACCACTATAATATAGAAAGGCCAAAATTAATGAAATTATATTAAATATTAGTTAATAATTATCTAAGTGTTCTTACCCATTATGGAAAGGAAAAAAACTAACATCCAATATTTATATTTGTTAATCTATCACATATATATGAAACTCTAACATCATCATTTAGATATTTCACTACCATTGAAATTTATTTTGGATCCATAAAAACATAAATGATAGTGGTCTCATTTTGAATAAAAAACATGTGTAGATACTTAATTAAATAAGTAGTAAATTAAGTTGCATCAAGTCATATTTATTTAAGGAAAGAAAAACTGAAATATAAATTTATTTTCATGTAAAACAACTACAACACAAGTATAGTGAGCTCACCAAAAATAATAAGATCCATGATATTTTTTTGAATATTCTTAATGTATAGTCTCTTACACATATATTAGATGTCATTGAAAACTCATAAATATATCCAATAAAGAATAATTCTAGGATATTATTTTTAGGGAATTGGAAATCTCAGATGTATCCTAATTTTTCAGTTCCTAAACCTTTTGTTTCTTTTTTACTAATTCTTTTGATTTTAGATACTCCTATATAAATTTAATATTATAAAATATTATAAGTAATTTTCAATCATATATAAATTATATTTTAATAACACTATATACCTTGATCATCGGGTAATGAAGAAGGAAATCTATCGAGAGTTAAAATGACCCACATAATATCCAACTCTAGTAACCTCCTCTGTAGGCAATGGAATGAGGGAATTTGGATCAATAATATCATGTAATGATACTATTACTTGACCCAACTGTATATTATGATGATTTAAATAATCCCCCAAAAAATGTATGACTTCATATGATACAATATGAACATGTGGATATCCATCATACAACTTATAGTATAAGGATAGGACTGAATGAGAAGGTTGAGAATCTAAGTAGGAAGGTTATTCATGTTGTGATTGTCTCACCATTTATTCAAATATAGTTGGAATAAGTAATTTAATTTGATAACCCATTTACTATTTTAGGTCTCCTATATCAGATTTTAATGAATCTATTTCTATATCCCTTGATTTATTTCTTTAATGACCAAAAATTTTCCTAATACTAACAATCACCTCATATCCTCAAACATGATCGGGGTGTTTTTGATTTCTTAAAGCAGTAGCTGAATTTCCATCCTACCCTCAGAGATAAAAGTGACCTATGTCACTTTCTATAGAATTTCATTTTGAAATGATATATTAAAATGTTATATTATTGATATTAATTTAAAAAATAAAAACATTCAAGGAAAATACAAATTAATTTCTTACAACTCTATCAACTAATTCATTAGATTAATATGTAAGAAACATTTTTTTTTCATTCTCACTCTTTCCATTTTTCATGGAGAGTAGGGGTACAAAGGACCAAACCAGACCTCTTTCAAACCACTACTAGATTTATTTATTAATGAATCAAAATTTTATTCAACCATATGCTCCTTTAGTAAACAATACCCTCCATCTGATAAATTTTGAGAGTATACATTCTGCAATTGGATCTCTTAGTGAGATCTCATGGATGCCTATTATATAAAAATAAAAGAATATTTAATCAGGTAATATATAATAAATTTTACAATATAAAATATTTATTATACCATAAATATTTTATCATGTCGGTTGGTGAAAAATTTAGTCCATTCTTTGCATCTAAATACTCATACTTGAGGCATGGTATTTCATTCTATAACTTCAAAAAAACATTTGTTTTGTTAATTTTGTTTTAAAATATTTCTATTTCACTTACACTAAAGATAGAAACTTTTTATTAATATCTTTCATTTCTTGAAATTTGAATGTCATTTGTAATTGAAATCATTAAATATTATTCATCTAAAATATATAATATTTGAAAAATGATACAAAAATAAATAAATTGAGATATTTTACTATTTTGGACTCCCATAACTACTCTTTCGCCATCTTGTCAATGGAATTTTAATCAGAATATAAAATGTTAATCTAGTAACAGATCTACATAGCTATATAACTCTTAAAATGTGATGCATTTGGGCCAATTGGATTATTATTATCATCAAAATTAATATTTATCCTCTAGTCTTCATGAGTAAGTGACATTTTTAGTAAACATGTAATTCCATGTCTACAAAATCTAGAAATCATGTTCTCTAGAGAAGAAGAAGAAGACTATACAATAGGAGGCTCACCAACTATATTGAAAATATTTTCTGACAAATTAAAAAGTTTACTTTCACTAAAAATTTAAATATTGAATATTTAATAATATGAAAATAAACATACAATGACCTTGATAAATATTACACGACCTCTATGTCCATCATTTAAATAGATGAATGTAATGATATTCTATATACCTACATATTAATAGAAAATTCAATATTTAAAAACAATGAATACAAAAATATGTAAGTAAAAAAATAGTTTCACACATGTGTAAGTTTCAAAATAATAATAATGATATCATGATTATTAAACAAAAAAATTTGTAACTTAAACTAATAAATATAAAAATTAATTCAAATTTGATAGAAATGATCAAAATTTATAAATTTAATAATCACAACTACAAAGAAGTGTTTTTATATGTTTAAATTTAGAAAAAAACATAATGATGTACACTTGGTTTTTCAATAAAAAAATGTTTAACTGGAACTTTTAAATATAAAATTCAAAAAAATCATAGAAATAATCAATATATATATATATATATATTTAAACATAAAAATTTTAAAAATATAGTTCTTACATGTGTAAATCTCAAAAAAGAAATAAAATATAAATATTTACCTAAATTATTAGCAGAGTAAATTAGTGTATTCCCATATCCCTTCAACATGATCATTTTATAAAACGTGAACTATGTCTATATTATAGTAATTTTTATCATCTAGAAATCATTTAATTTTTGAATAAACCTCACATAAATCCCTAACATCATCATCATCACCCAAATGAATTATTTTCCCTTGTAAAATGAAGAACCATTGATCTTTTGAAGGGTCAGTAACATAAAATATTTAGTTTTCATGTGTCACCATGATAAATGATTCCTCTTTACAACTAAATTGTTTCAAATTAATGAGTGTAAATCAATATTCATCTTGTTTCACACCACTATTACTATCAACCCAGTTACACTTACACTCGAAAATGCAATCCTTCAGTGACGACCATTACCCTACTATTTTTAACGACACTCTTATTATCCTAATTTTTTGTGTAAAATATGTAACCATTAATATCAAGACCATACCATTTTATCACATTAAGAGATGGTCCCCATGCTAACCATTTCAGTGTTTCTAATGTAAATAAATTTGTATTGACTCTCTCTTCAAACCAAGAAACAAATGTATTTTTATGATCAATCATTAACCGTTTTTATTTATTTTTGGATATCATACCTTTAATCCAGCAATATGTGATGATATATATGGTTGAACCTCATTTGTGTCTTTCAAAATGTATAAATGTGTATGTATTACTTAATTACATAGAATTTACTTTACCATTAAGCCATGAATCTCACTACCTTTACTATCAACTGTCAAATTTCAAGATATAGGAAGACTAATGTGCTCTACTTCATATAAATAATCAGTATAAAACTCAATCACCTATTCAAATATATATTTTTGAACAATAGAGGCTTCAAAAAAAATAAGGATTTCTAACAAATCCCTTCAAAATTTGCATATATCTTTCAAAAGTATAAATATAACATAAATAAATCAGCCCATATATTATTATATATCACACCAAATGAATCACCAGATGAACCATTATATCAAAAACAATTGGTGGGAAAAACATATCTTGTTGACAAAGTATGAGGAAATATTCATTCTTTAACACATCTAACTAATTTGGATCAATGAATTTTCTATAAATTTATTTTAAAATAAATAACATAAATTTATGATAGTCTTTATGATAAGTATCATAAATATACCACACAGTGTGATCGGTAGTAGTTGTTGCACCGATACATGAAAATTGTGAATATTTCATATGTATTAATTTAAAATCATTAAATGACACAAAATTATTCAAATTTTAAGAATATTTACTAGGTACTTTAATACCATGATAACATTTTCAAAAAAATTTCTTCTCACTCTTGATTAATTTGTCACAAGTCAAAGGTAAATATATTTTGTTTCCCTTCATAGTGGTAGCTAACTCGGAACATATTCCCAAGGATAATAAGTCCAATATAGCATGAAATCAATATTTTGTATTTATATTTATGTCTAAAAAAGTTCCATCAAACTATCACATATATTTTTCACAACATGCATAACATTAATGTTATGTTTTATCTCTAAAAAACACCAATATTTTAGCTCAAATAAGATAAAATGTTTATTCCAGATATTTTTTTGATGACTATAACCTCCTTTATTTCCAAATTTGAAATCAATATTTTTCACCTTATCATAATATTCTTCAGCTAACAATGGTTTTGGGGGAGATTATATTCATATAAACCATTAAATGGCCTTTTCAATCTACGATAAGGACGATCCATTCATAAAAATATATGATGTCCCATATATATAGTATTTCTTCTATTTTAAAATTGATAATATCAAGTCTATCCTTCACAAATTGGACAGCTTTATATCCATTAACACTATATCCAGATAAGTTTATATATGAAAGAAATTCATTTATAGTGAACATTATCATATCACACAAAATAAAATACTCTTTCTTGTATGCATCAAAAATTTTAACACTTGACTCCCATAGAAATTTCAAATCATCAATCAATGGTGAAAGATATGTGTCAATATTTTTTCATGGTTTTTTTTGTCCAGAAATTATCAATCTCATCATAACATATCTTTTATTCATACATATATATGGGTAAAAGTTGTAAAATACCAAAAAAAAGTAGTCCATGAACTATATTGGCTACTCAGACTCTGATATGGATTCATCCCATCTGTGCACAATCCCATTCTGAGACTTTTATCTTCACTTCCAAAATCAAGAATTTCTTTGTCAAATATCTTCCACTATATTGAATCAGCAGGGTGACATAAATTTTCATCAGATATACACTCATATATATGTCATGAAATCCTTTTTTCATCATTTTAATTTTCAAATAGAAGGTTCAAAATAGGATTTATTGGAAGATACCAAATTTATTTAGTGGGAGGTTTGGTGTCAGTACCTAATAATGAATTAAAATTGAATTTTCCATCCATCTAATACTGTGATGTCCAACATTTAGGACATTTTGATAAAGATTCATATTTCTTACTATATGATAAAAAATCATTGGGGGAAATATTGTATCTTTTTATACCCTTATCCCATTGAACGTAATATTTTTTCCGCATTATAATCCGAATATAGAAGTTTCTTTCCTTCTAGAAGTAGATATTTTAAAAGTCAAGAAATTCAGAGAAACTTTTATCACTCAACCAATTTATTACTTTCAAGTTAAATAATATTCGAACTGATGATAATTAAATAAATTTAGTGCAACCTTAGAATAGTGGTTTCTCATAATCTCTATATAATCCTTCAATAGTTTTTGTTTTTTCAATGGTTTCAATGCATACGTCATGAATTAATTATTCAATATGATTCTATGTATCATGTTGAATATTTTCATCAACATCATATGTTTCATTTCTTGTTATTTTACCATGATAGATCCAACATGTATAATTATGGTTAAAATCATAAAAAATCAGATGATCTTTGATTTCTATGGAATTTAACTTTCTCATATTCAAACACTTCATGCATGGACAAAAAATCAGATCTTTTTTTGAAGATTTCATTTAGAAAATACCAAGAAATCATCAACCCCTTTTTCATATTCAGAAGTGGTTCTTTATAAATGTATCTAATTACGATCCATTAATTACCTAAGATCATAATATAAATGGTGAACATATTAAAGCATATAAACATTTAAAAATATACATAAACAGATAAATTTAAAACATAAAAATATATATCCAAAATAATCAATTAAGAATTTATTAATAACTATTTTATCCAAATAAACAATTATACAAAATGATCAAAATATACTATTGAAAAATTTAAATACATGTGATTAAAAGGAGACGAACAAACAAAGCGTAAATATTGGATTAAATGACATAACATGATAAAATATAATAACCATAATGTAATCATATTTATTTTAATTTATTCAATATGAATATATGTATGTGTATATAATTTAATTTAATTAGTAATATTATTAAATAACAAAATATATTTTATTTTTAAATTTTATGGGAAAAAATTAATTTTAATATAATATGTTAAATAAAAATAAAAATAATTATAAAGAAGTATATTTAAAATTTTGTATTATACTAGAGATTATATAATACCAAAACAATCTACTCAATTTTATGATATTAATTAGTCACCGTCAAATTATCAATAAGGTACCCTCTAAAAAATTAACAATTTTTTTTATAAATATAAATAATTATAAAAATAAATAGTTTCAATTACAAATAAATTACACCAAAATAACAAAAAATCCACAATGAAAAAGATATTTATAATTTGAAACTAATTATAACCACAATAATTTATAATTGACAAATATATATATATATAAACAAAAAATTTATTAAAATTTAAAACTAACAAATACTAAATAAATATTCTAAAAATAAAAATAAAAATATTCTACTTAAAAAATATAGAGATTCATAATGAAAATCAAGGATTGATAGATACAAAATGGCAAGTAATGAATATCAGATTGCAAACAATGAAGAAGAGTTGAGAGTCACATTATGCACATATTAGGGTTTCATATAAAGGAGATTTCTAGGCCAAATAAAGCTAATGATACGCTATGAGGATGAAATGGAGAATAAAACAAAGGAAAATAAAGAAAAAAAAGATTAAATGAGGAAAATCGATCGTGATGAAATAGGATTAAAACCAGCGTTAAAGAAACGTTAAAACCAACGTTAAAACTAAGGGTAAAGCAGAGTTCCACCAACGTTAAAGTAGAGTTGAGAGTCATGATTGTTAAACCAATGTTAAAGCAATGTTAAAGCAGAGTTGAGAGTCATGATTGTTTTTTAAAGCAATTTTGAGAGTCATTATTGTAAAAACATGAGAGTCATGATTGTTTTTAAAGCAGATTTCAACCAACGTTAAACCAACGTTAAAGCAGAGTTGAGAGTCATGATTGTTTTTTAAAGAAATTTTGATTTCAGTTTTAATTAAAACCAACGTTAAATTTTAAAAAAACTTTAGGTGTTGGTTTTTGACAAAAACTGACTGCAAAATTTTTTTAAAAAAATATCTACATTTAATTATTATTTTTTTTTAAAAAATTACATTGGTTTTTTATAAATAAAGATGCTGAAAGCTAAAAAATTATGTTTAAAAAATAAAAAAATTTCATGTTTTTTATAAAAACATGTGCCAAAAGCTTAAAAAACAATGAATTTCGGTTTTTTAAAGAGTTGGCATAGAATTGTCTGTTTAGAAACTTTTTGGTGCCATTTTTTAATAAAAACTGATGCCAAAAGTAAATATGGAAGACATTTAACATTAGTTTTAAATAAATCGATGTTAAAAATATCTCTCCATCCATTGTAACATTGATTTAAAAAAACAATGTTAAAATTATGAGTAAAAATCATATTTTTATACTATTTAAATGATAATAATTGAATCATTTTGGATTTACATTTTTCATATGTTTACACATATGGACTCCTTGAGTTGGTAGGGCTTGCAGTGGTTTCTACTGAAGATATTATTCTTAATTATTGTTTATACAAACCTTGTGTGCATATAAATTCCATTAATAGTGTTTTAAGTAAAGTAAAGAGGCCTCTATAGCTGGGAGTTGGTGTCTAGAGATACTTTGGATCTTAGTTATTAAGCTTTTAGAGTATTGAGGAGTGGGTTATTCAGACTTCCTCCCATCATCTATTTTAGTTGTGTTGCTTACGTTTTGGCATGTATGACTTATCTTTGAGTCTTGTATAACTTCATGAAATTTATGGGAATGTTGGGATATTATTTGATCTTATTGAGTTGATGTTGTTGTATACCACTGTTTATTTATGTTCTGGTGTTTATTATATATTTATTTGATGTGATGGAAGATATAGGTAAAATCATTCCCCAAGTGGTATCATAGACTCTTGACGCTAGTTGATAGCCTCTGGTGATCAAGGAGTTCACTTGAGGAAATGTGTTATTTCACCTCATTGGTGTGTTCGTACCAATACGGGACAGTAAACATAAAAAAATGATCTCATCATTTCATTAAGATCTTTATTTTTTGGGGTGAGTTTGGTATTATTGTATTTAATTTACTCTAAAAGTTATATAATAGTGGGAAAGATATTATCCTTAGTGGATGATGTATTGGGTTGAAATAAGTGCATCCCATGTGAAATGTTAGATACATAATGTTCATGATCATTTTTTGGGTATTATGGTGTGTATGATATTTTAGTTTGTAGTTATCCCCCATAAGACTTCTGATAAATATATAGAGATCATTAAAAATATCTTAACTCTGATGTGGTGAGTATGTTTTTGAAACAAATTATGTATCACATGGGTCACATGTAGTTTTCTCTATAAAATGGTTTATCCTTAGATAATATTCATTGAACATATTAATGAATCTGAGCTTCATAGATTAAACTATGGATAATCAACAACACATTCAAACATACACCTTCTCAAAATTATAACCTGATCTTTTTAACATGTAAAAGTGAAAAAAAAATTATGGTAGCAATGATCTCATAAATTTATAAAAAAGGTATGTTTATAAAACTTTAATCATTTATTAAAAATTTACTTTTTATACACTCACATGTATGAGTGGCGATAATTAATATTTGTTAATTTAATCATCTTTGTATGGTATATGATGTTTTTAGATACATGTTAAATTTTCCCTAATTTAACCCACTTGATCTAATCCTTTGTAATTGAAATTTCAAAACTCTCTCACTTAAGAATTATTGAAATTCAAACCTTAAGATCTTGTTATATATGTTGTATTGTGATCCTTTCCCCCATTATTTTTTTTGTTTTTTATTAAAATTTTTCATAGAATCATCCCTTATGTATTTTTTCATAAGGAAATATTTTATAGTTATAAATCCAATATATATAAGAAATGAATGACATGGAAACTTTTTGAGTGATCAAAAAATATTTATAATAATTTTTATATATGATATTATTAGTGAAAGAAACTCCAAAATTGTTATTGTGTGTTTTATTTGGAGATTTTAATTAAAGTTAATTAATTAAAATATAATCATAATACTTAATAAGATTCTCTAAATGGCTGTTCAAACTAGAAATAAATCATAGCATTGATCACAAACCCATATTTCCAAAATAATCCTCAATATAGAAGGAATTATTTTAATCAAAATTTAATGAAATATGTAATCCTTAATAATATTTAATAAATTTTAAATAGAGATAGTTTTTTCATGTTTTTTATAATAAGTAAAAAATGATGATAAAAACAATAATTCCTTGAAATTTTAATGCAAAAAAAGGCAAAAAAAATTAATAAGAAAGATAAAGGGAAAGTAAAGTAAAAAAAATAAAAAAAAAATTGAATATGAAGAATATGAAACAAAACTAAAAGAAAACATGAAAAAATTATATTTTTTAATTAATAAAATTAATCTCAAACTAGAAAATATTTCTCAACCCATGCTTAAAAGTTACATTGTTCAAAATACCAAAATAAAATTTAAGAAAAGTAATTTAAAGGTGTAAGATAAAGTAACAACCTAGATAGAGGTAATTTTTAATTAGATAGTAGGTGGGGATTTATCTTGAGAAACCAACACAATATTTGATTCCCATGTTTTGAGATAGTGAATGAATTTTCTTTTTTGAGGGATGTAGTGATGGTTAAGAGTGACCCTTCCCTAATACATGTTGATATTTCAAAGAAGAACTTTATTCTATTTTTTAAGCACATTATTCACCAGTCATTTTTAAAATAGTGAAGAATACCAATGCTCAAGGATTGATTTCATAAGTATACAGGACTCATCCTTGATTTACATGTGTTAAATTACATGTTTTATCATAAAAAACACTACATGGTTCAATTCAAATGTTAACCCAGTTATTAAAACTTTCAAAACTTCGATTAAATACATTTTCATATTCAACACAAACAAATTTATCATGGATGTTTTTAATACTAGTAACTTCAAAAACCAAGTAATGATATGAAAAAATAATTGATGAAATATGATGATGGTTAATTTTGAGACATGACTCTTCCACACTTCTGATTACCATAATATCATATTCATAATGGATCATGGAGGGGGTTGTCCATGGTTACTCTCCCCCTCAAATGGAGCATCAATTGAATGATTATGTTCCTCAATTATCTTATCTGTAATGTCTTGATCCTGGATCCATTGAATCTGTACTCCAGGAAGGTTTTCCACATGGACTTAGGTATTCCTCCCTATATGTAAAAGGTTTCTTACTAGAAGTGAGGTAATATTAGGTGATATTAGGGAGACTATACCCTCTTGTGATATTAATAAAAATGACATTTTGAAAGCCTAAAATAACTCAATAGAAGAAAAATATAAATAGACGGACCATATATAAAATGAAAGTAATAATAATAAATGGAAATAACCAGCCCAAAGAAAATACCTATACAGTCCAGACAATGTATATAATTTCATGAAAGTCATACAAAGGCATGAAAAATCGCCCATGTTAATCATATGATTACATATACAAAATCCTCAAAAAGAAACTCCAGCTCCACATAGAGTAACCACCTAGTCTAAAAACTATACACCCCATGGATCTTGATGCATACCATCTTGATAAGGTCTAGACCACAAACCTATTTTCATACCTACTCATAAAGCTATAAACCCGACATGTGTCCCGAGGAGCCCATGCAGAGTTTGAGTATGAACTCAGTAGTCCACCACCAATGTGTTACTATCTTACTTCCATAATTTATACCAATTTATTCATACATAAATAAACAACATTGAATCACATATAAAATATATAACCCACTCCCCTATGCTCAATAACCACAAGGGAGAATTTACCTACTTCGAATAACACCAAAATGAAATGATGCATCCACAGTCTGCCTTACCATGAGGACCCTTGGTCTCCCATCCATAGACATACCACATAACACAACATTCCAATCAATACCATGAGTACCACAAAGCGATTAAAATCAGAGTCTCATTGGTACACCTAATTATTAAATCACAATTCCCTCAGACTTTTGTTTGAACAACTGTTGTCGGCTCAATAGCTCAATGTCCTAAGGCACAATGAAGTTTGTCCTTCTAAAACCCCATATCATCGACATAAACATACATGGTGAGTCTCATCCCCCAACCGATGGTCTCTCACACCATAAATCACAGATTTATATAACGATAACCTCCTCCACAACTGATAGTTATCACCATCCCCTAACCCACAAATTCTACAGATTCCTCTACCCATAGTGAGTGGACGAAACCACCTCACGGATTCCATTCTTGTGTGTACATGACTCCAACAGTTCCATTGTCAAACAATGGTGAGCGAAAATCAACAAAATTTCCTAATCCACATCATCCAACGGAACTCTATCATCTCATGAAAACCACATCTCCCAACCATAGAATGGTTCATCATCATCTACCTCATCCTTAAAACCCTCATCACCTCAATTCCTAGTGATCAGCATCACCCAAATTATCTCGGTCCATGGCCAACCTATTCCAATAGAACACATAAAACCATTAGCACAATTTAATTTAATTAAATAACTAACATAACAAGCCTAAGAAATTTAGAACCCCATTTCACACATAACATGTCATACCAAGATTAATCACACCATAATACCCATGAGACAACCCAACGACATCTCATGATAATAAAAGAGTAATAAAAGTTTTATAAAAATGTCATACCCAAACCACCCCACTCATGATTATTTATAGAATCACATAACACCCATTTAAAATTGGATAAATATAGGCACCACCTACCTTATAAAAATATGAATTTACTCATTAAAGACTAACACTTAATTAGAGATTAATTAGGAGAAAATGAAGAACCATAAAAACAACCTAAAAATAGGATAAATGAGATTTTATGGAAACAAAATTCAATATAGCAAGAGAAACAGAGAAAAGAAGAAAGAGGAATAATAGCCTCACCCCTAGCTATCCAATGCCATCGATGGAGATTGAATCAAATATAAAATGAAGAAGGTTGGCCAAATCCTGGGTTGGGAGGAAATGGATAAGAACCATCCAAAAGTTCCAATGAATGAGGAGGAAAACGAGGAAGATTAATGTTTAAAGAAGTGAGGGGTAATTTAGTAATTTCAAACATCTTTAAGAGTCGCATGGTTTGGTCACACGGTTTGACTAACCATTTTCCAACCATGCGGTTCCCTTTTATAAAGTGGTCACCCCTTTTTAAGAGTCACATAGTTTGACTGCACGGTTTAATAAACCGTACACCTAACTGTGTGGGTCTACTGCCTAAGTGGAACTAACCGTGAGATCTAGATGCATGGTTTTGAAAAATTGTGTGCAACCAATGTGGTTTGGATCTAAAATATTTTACACTATTTTTCATGGTTATATGAGAACATATCATGGTAAAAACTAACCATGTCCCAGTATAAATGGGCCATGTGGTTTGGGTCGCATGATTAACACTAATCGTGCGCCCAGTTTCGTGTATCCTGAATTATGGTTTTCGAATCCCGATGATCCCGAAACTGAACCAGGACTTCAATAAAATCATTAGGGATTAACCCTTATCCAAAACCAACATAAGAATATGTTCCAAAACTTATAATAAAACTCTAAAACCAAATTTAAAAGTTGTACTATCAACCAAACTTAAAAGTTAAAATTTTCTTGGAAAGTTTTGACCCACTAAAAAATAAGGGATTCTACATTTTTCTCACCTTAAAATAACTCATCCCCAAGCTATTTGGTCTCATGATGAGATGGTACCAAACATAACCATCTCATAAACATCACCCCAGTCTACCCCAATTACTCATTCATGATTAATTTCTTTTGTGGTGACACCATCTTAGGGATTACCTACCCAGTGTCTTCTTAATCCAATTCCATCATTCCAATGGTCCCATAGAGACCATACCTAGACACATTTTTCCTAACATAAAATATCATTATTACTACATCTCATAAAATTTGATATTAATACATGTTTCACACCCAACACCCTTCATGGTATTGCATCATAATTGAAGCCCAAGTTTCTCGCATCACTCCTAATGCTAAAAAGAGATCAGGCATCATATACACATATATAATGTCCATAAAATATCTTGATGATTTTTCATCACCTAAAAACCATGAATCATACTTGATGCCTACATATTAACCAATATCTTGTTAATTTAACTATCACACATACACCTCACACACCAAGTTCACTTATTTTAAAACAAAAGGAACACACTAGTAATCACGGTGTGCCTCTAACCATCATCGACTCCCTGTACTGATCTGAACCTAGAAGCTCAATTTCATGCACCTATCCTGAAGCTATACTACCCAATGTCTATCCTCCCTATAGAGTCCCACCTGATACCAACCACTTCCCACATTATTGGGTATCTCTCTCATTTCCATTACTTTTTCATGCAACAGAATCCCGGCTACCAACTCCTGGTGCCGCTCTGGATCCTACCTCAAATCCCTGAGTCTGACATAGTCCCTAACTCATAGCTACTCAAGAAGTTCCCCAAAAGAACCTATCTAGATGTCGAATTTTTTCTGCATACTCAGGACTCCTTTAGATGTTTCTCACACTGGATCAAAATATGACCTAACTACCCACATTGGAAGCATGCTATCGATGATCAATTCCTCAATGTTCTGCCCAAAACTCTAGACAGACTTCCCTAATGAGAACCCTCTTAGCCTCGCTTCTATTTACCCAAAGCACCATCACCTATATCACTTGACATTATTTCCTAGCTTTTATAATCCCTATCCATCAAGTTCCCATTAGCTATCAATTCTTGATTTACTACCTCTGAGAATAAGGTCAACATGAATATATTTACGTACACCTTGATCCATCCTTAAACCACCTCACACTGGCTATATCATCCCCTACCATATAGGGTGAAAATGGAATAGTTCTTTAAACTTCCTAGCATAATACATGAATGGAATGTCTCCC
This sequence comes from Viscum album, assembly GCA_963277665.1. Lineage (NCBI taxonomy): Eukaryota > Viridiplantae > Streptophyta > Magnoliopsida > Santalales > Viscaceae > Viscum > Viscum album. The sequence continues at coordinate 402,198,292 of OY728129.1, read as the reverse complement.
TCCTACAATTTCATGAACTCACAAGCCCGATCTTCCTTCATTTCCTTTGGAAATAAATGCTTGAAGAATCTAGTCTCTAAGTCCTTCCATGAAATACCCTCATGCCTTTCTGTATGTACCTATAAATTTGACCAGTGCTTTGACGATCTCCTGATCATATATGTAGCCAGCTTCACCCTCCTCCCTAGGGGTGTCTCGATCTGATCGAAAATAGTCTACACAAACTCGATCCAGTTCTCTAATACATGTGACACTCCCTCACCTTGAAACAAAGGTGGGTGCTATGAATGGAACTCACATGTTAGATAAACCATAGATATCTTAGCTCCATGATCTCCATAATCAGTAATATGTATGAAATGTACCTAGATCTCCCTGAGCTAATCATCTTTCCATGACCCAAACTCTGCTACCATCTACAGATCCCTTCCCACCTCAGAGCCTCTATATTTTTCTCATGCTCATCTTGAACCTCAGGGGCATCATCCTATGCATGCCCAAGAGGAACCATATCTCTAACCTCCTCATGATCAATTGGATCCCATCTAGTCTACATCATGCTAAGAACCAAAATTCATTATCAATAACAAAAATAACAGTCCAGATATCACAAATAGGGAAAGTTTCAATTGGTAGTGCATCTCACTACCCTTACACTTCCCTACCACACCCATATAACATATCATTCAGCCCCATGGCCCCTTTCCTACCCATATCAGAGTCAGGAATCACATATCAATCATATAAATGTCACTAACTTGGAATGGATGAGTAAAATTCCACCAAGAAGTTATCTAGGAAAATGTTTTTAGCTTGTTATTGACACTTTAAACAACTTAATCCTTTTTCTTTATCCATGAATACCCATATTAGAGTCAGGATCCACATACCACACACATATGATCACATACCAATATCATAGGGAACCACATACCTGGGTTGGATGAGTGGAATTCCACCAAGATACTATACAAGAAAACAACACTTAGCATGTTGTTGACAGTTTTAAATAACCCAACCCCTTTTTGTTCATTCCAAGTTCTGAGCACCATTCGCAAGAACATACATATTTCATGTGATTCTAAGAGTATATCATGATGGATTAATGCTCTTCCCTTTCCATAATGTGGAAAAGGAAAATTTTTCACCACCAATAATGTCACATCCAAGTGCACCACTCGAGGTGGAAATCCATCAATGCTAAAAGCATAAAGCATAAAATCAATTTTATACCTCTAGAAATTTAGTTTATCCTCCATTACATGGGGATATAGGCACCCAATAATGATATCATTACCAAGTTCTGACTAGATTTTAGTCTCTGGTCTACTATAACCCAAATAACATACTATTTAAAAACATGCCTTTAGTATCACTTTGCAACCAGCCAAATATTGTTTCCACTTTTAACCGACCAATATCACTATAATACTACATTGTAATGTCCCAACCTGGGGTCCACTAAACCGGTAATCCATACTAGTGTGCCACATGACCTTAGCCACATCTCTCTATATGGAAAAGGCTACTGACTAGTAGCGAAGGTCTATTAGGTGATATTGGGGAGACCATACCCTTTGGTGATATTAATAAAAAAGGTACTGCTGAAGAAATAAACCAACTCAGTGAAGGAAAAATATAAATAGTGAGAGAATATATAAAATGGAAGAAGTAATAATAAACATAAGCAATAAAATTCCCAAAGAAAACAACTATACAATCCATAAAATGTATATAATGCTACGAAAGTTGTATAAAAACATGCAAGATCACCCATGGATGATCATATGAGTACATATGCAAAATCCCAAAAAAGAAACTACAGCTCCACACAAAGTAACCACCTGGTCTAACTTCTATACATCCTGTGCGATTCGGCACATTCGATCCCACTAAGTTCTAGACCACGAACTTGTTTCCTTATCTGCTCATAAATCTAAAAAGTCTATATGTGTCTCGAGGGGCTTGTGTAGGGTGTGAGTATGAACTCAGCAAGCCATCGCCAATGTGTTCCTATATTACATCAATAATTTATACCAGTATATGCATACCTAAATAAACATCATTGAATCACATATAAAATACATAACCCGCCCCCCTTATGCTCAACAGCTATAAGGAAGCGTTTACCTACTTCATCCAACACCGAAATGGAATGGTGCATCCACAGTCTGCCTTACTGGGAGGACCCTCGGTCTCCCATCCAAATACATACCAACTAACACTGCATACCAACTGATACGATGAGGACCAAAAAGAAACTAAAACTGGCATCCCATTAGTATACCCAATTATCAAATAACAAGTCCATCTGACTTCTGCTTGAACAACCGCCCTCGGCTCAATAGCCCAACGCCACATGGCATGGTGAAGTCCATCCTTTCTTAATACTAGACCATCAGACCAAACATATATGGGGATCCTCATTCCTCAACCAATGGTCTCTCACACTATCAAATGTGATTTTCTACGGTGATAACCTCCTCTATAACTAAGGGTCATCACCATCCCCTAAGCCACAAATTCTATGGAGGCCTCCACATAAAATGATTGGTCAGAACCACCTCACTAATTCCTTTCTTGTGTGAACATGACTCTAACGATGCCTTTTTCCAAAAAAAATGAGCTTTAATCACCAACATTTCCAAAGCCACACCATCCGGAGGAACTAAATCTCTTCAAGTGAACCTCATCGCCCAACTGCAACATGGTTCATCAACATCTACATCAGCCTGACAAACCTCATCGCCATAATTCCTAGGGATCAACATCACCCCAATTATCCTAGTCCATGCCCAAATCATTCCCATGGAACACACATAACCATTAAAATAATTTAATTAAATTAAATAACTAGAAAACATAGGCAAGTAATTTGGAAGCCCATTTCACATATAACATGTTTTACTTGGATTAAGCACACCATAATACCCACAAGACAACCAAAAAACATCTCATGATAATAAAAGAATAATAAAACATTTATAAAAATTTTATACCTAGACCACTCCACTCATACCTATTTATCACATCACATAACACACATATCAAATAGGATAAATCTAGGCACCACCGACCTTATATCTATAAACATTCACTCATCGAAGACTGAATCTTAATTCAAGCCGAATTGATTGAAAATGAAGAATCAGACAAACACTATGAGAATAGGGAAATGATATTACATAGAAATAATGTTCAATACATAAAAAGAAATAAGAAAACAAGAAATAGGACTAGCAACCTTACCACTAGCTATCCAATGCCACCAACAGATCTTAAACAAAAAAGGTTGGACAAAGCCTAGGTTGGGAGGAAATTGAGAATACCCCCCCCCCCCCATCGTGCATATTAAAGAGGAGGAAAAAGGGGAAGAGGAAATTTTAAAGGAGGGAGGGGTATTCTGTTAATTTTATCCCACTTTAAGAGTCGTACGGTTTGGCTGCATGGTTTGGATAATAGCATGCCAACCTTGTGGTGCCTCTATCCAAAGAGTTCACAACTTTTTAATAGTCACATGGTTTGAAAAATAATGTGCCTAACTATGTAAGCTCACTATCTAAGTGTCACTAACCATGTGGGTTAGGCGCACGGTTTTGAAAAGCTATATGTGGTCCTCGCAGTTTTGCTTTGAAATGGTCTGTACCATTTTTCATGGTTCTATGGGAACACTACATAATTAAAACTAACTTTTTCCCAGTACAAATGGGTTTCATGGTTTGGATCGCATGGTTAGAACTAACTATGTTCCAACCATGTGTCTAGTTCCGTGTCTCCCAAATTATGTTTTTTGAAGTTTGATGCACTCAAAACTGAACCAAACCTCTGAAACAGTCACCATCCCTTAACCCCGATCCAAAAATAGTACAATAATTCAATCTAACCCTTGGAATAAAACTCCAAAACCCAATTTAAAATTTGTTCCATCAACCAAACTGAAAATTTTAAATTTTCTCTAAAATTTCTGACCCGCTCAGAAACCCGGGATGCTACATTATCCCTCGAACATCAATATTGATCAAAATCTTGATGTTTTTTCTCATAAAAATTGATTTCAGAATTTCATTATTAGAATCATTTTCATGATTTAATTTGTGATTATTTAATTTATTTACTCTGGTAACTCACCAAAAGCGGAATTAGGATTATTCATGGTGGGTAGTGGGTTAGATGATGTGTTGTTTTTTCCATGGTTGTTGTTCTTGTAGATCCAGCTCTAGGAATATTGCTTTGATGGAACTTCCATAAAAATATCCTACCCAAACCCATCATTTATAAAAGCATTCATAAATGTTGCTGTGAAGCATTGTTTTATAGAATCAACATTTGGAACATCACTGGTTCATCGATCAAATAATTGTGCCTTGTAGATATCCTTAGTTTATTTGGGATCTATGAACTCAATATCTTGAGAAAGAGTGAGATATCTCTCATATAGTTTTCAGTTATTGATAATATCCTACAAGGCTTCTTTGTCTCCTTCATCTAGAATTATCTCATCCTCAAGCTCAAATTAAATACCATGTCAAGCAAGGATATAATAGAATTACTTTTTATAAAGAAGATCTTAACAGGAAGTATATAGTTTACCAACATACATGAAGTTATCAAGAGACAATTCAATCATTAGTGAAATTGGATAGTATTTGAACTTGATATTAATCATGTACGCAATGTACAGAGCATACGTGTCATCTGGTCTGACAAGGTATCTTGTTGAACGAGTGAGGTAAGCACGGGTACTTTTATAATTTTCATCATTCATGGTATCTAATAAATGAACTTCATAAAATTATAATAAATCAAATATACATTAAATAGGTTCTAAATTAAATTATTAATGAACCTAATTTTACTATACATGACATCAATTTCAAGTGAAAAAAACTTTCGGACATAAGGTAAGGGATCTCTCTAAACCTCCATTTTCCCTTTGGGTTATACTTTCTCTCTATTTTACCCAATTTTTTATTCATTATTTCTATATACTTTGCCTAAATTCCATTTATATGTTCTAAAAATAAGTATCAAGCTTAAATTCATCTTTCTTTTATGGGAAATATATGTTTTAAAATGTTTCCTTCTCAATAACTCTAGATAAGAAAACCTAATTAAATTGAACTTCTCCATTTCTTATCCAATATCAAGTAAATTCAATAAACTATTATAATCCACAATTTTTTTTAAAATCACTCATTTTATCAAGAAAAATAATTTTAGTTCATTTCTAGTTTTATAGAAATAATAATGCTTTTATCCTATTTAAAAAAATCTTAATCTCTTCCTTAAAACTATGATTAAGTGGCGCATTTCTAAATTTACCTAGACACTCTTTTCATGATTTCACTTTAGTTGTACTTCATTATATATTCTTACATTTCATTTATTAATTTACAAGAATAACTTAAATCCATTCTCTCATGGATACCATTATGATACACCCTTTGTTTTTTCCTTATAATATGATTACAAAACCCATTTATTTCCATGGGTAACACTTATTCTTATTCCTTATGTCTGATTTATTTAGTGGAACCCAAATTCATGTACATTTTATGATGGGTGCATCCAAATAACACTCCAATTCATTGGGTAATGTTTTGTGTTACGAGACGTTATGTATAGAATTAGGGAGTAAACCTAATCGGTTATGGGACTTTATCCACCATGTGATATAGTCTTGGCAGTTAGCCTTGACTCATGTTTATTTAATGATATATGTTTCTACCACATTCCTATATTTCCATGATCACATGACTCCATATTATATATGTTATTCCTCTATATTTTTATTCATGTTTCATGACTTTTATGTTATCATGTTATTCATTCTGAATTATGTGTTATGCTTTTTGTCCATGCTTATTCCCTTACTAGGCCTTTTAGCTCATCCCTTTTGTCTATGTATTCCCCAGGTTATCCTATATAGATGTTGGAGCTAAAAGGAATTTCAGAACTCATTATGTAGATTAATAAAAGTTATTTTATTTTAGTCCATTTTTTTCCAATTATGCACCTAGTCTTCTAAATACACTATACTTTTAGATCCTTGGTTTGTATTTTATGGATAGAAATTTCTAAAATCATGTAATTATATGTGTAAAAGGATTTGGTCACTATAGTTGTTACTAGAGCATGGTATTTTTTTGCATCAGGACTAGAAAGATTTAGTAAGAACCCTAGGGATAATTCTATCACCACTAATAACCTATATTTAAACATAGTGAATCATAAGTTAGGACATACTTTTCATTTATAATATTATCCTTCTATGTTCATAGTTTCATTTTTATACGAACATTAGCTAAGTATTCAATCCCCCCTAATTTTATTTTTTATTTTAGTTAATGGAGGCAAATGATAGAAGATGTTACAACAACCAATGTGATAGGAAATGTGATTATTTCCCTAATGAGATTACAAAGCTGGTGGGAAAAGAAGATCAAAACTTCATGAAAATACTAGATCAACTGGATCAAGTTATGAATAATAACTTGAATCATGTGGAACACCCTCCTTATCCTAAGAAAGAGCATGTTGTGTTCAAATATTTTATCTGACAAAGGCATCCTATCTTTAGTGGATCTTTATATCCTCTCATCATGGAACAATGGATTAACTCCATTGAGAAGATATTCGCTATCCTCCAATTCTCAGAAGAATAGAAATTTATTCTAGTGGTTTACCATTTTGATGAAAAAACTGATAAGTGGTGGAAACTAATAAAAAACACGAAGTATAAGGAGGAAATTGATTCGATGGAATGGGAAGGTTTCATGAAAAATATTTTTTCAATAAATATTTTCCTCAAACTCTATGCCTTAAGATGGACAAGGAGTTCCTTGAACTGGAGTTAAAGAAAGATGAAACTACAGAGGCATATGAGGAAAACTTTACAAGGATTTCACAAAATGACTCTAGATTTTTTGTGAACATTGAAAGAAAGTTGGATTTTTTCTTTAGTGGATAAAATCATAGTTTAAAAAAATCCTTGGCGATTAGAGATTTTGAACTTTATGAAAAGATTGTTCTTTATTACCTTAAGGTGGATACAGAGACTGGAAACTCTCAATGATATCATGGGATAAAAGATAAAAGGAGGAAAATATAATTTAATATGGGATTATCAAAATATAAATCCCATGGAGGAAAGAAAACCCAACATCCCACATGTCAAAAGTCTGTGAAGAAGTATCCTGAGAACTGACTAAAGGGAATCGGGAGATGTTTCAAATATGGAAAAGAGGGGCATCAGGATAATCATTACCAAAGGGATATGTAGAATCCCACTTACATGGAAGAATAAAGGAAGGTACAGGTTAACACTCATCCTATAGTACAGTGTTTCAACATCAAATAACATGGGAATTATGGGAGACATTGTCATAAGCCAAGGGTGTTAGGAGACAATCAATGACAACAACCTCCAAGGCTACAAGAAAGGGAATACACTATAACTACTACTGAAGTGGATCCCTATAATGATGTAGTGATAGGTACACTGGTTATTCATTCAAGAAAAGAGAACATACTATTTGATTATGGTTCTATGTATTCTTTCACATCTTGCAAGTTTAGTAGAACTATTCAAACACCACCTCAAAATATGGAGGTTGAGTCATCCGTGATAATAGTGAATGGGGAAGTTATTGCATATAAAGTATATAACTCCTCCTTGGTAAATTTTTGTGGACTAATACTCCTATAAAATCTCATATTACTTCCTTTAGTTGAGTTTGATGCTATATTAGTCATATATTTTCTATCTTTATATAACACCAACATCAACTATCAGGAGAGGGAGATTAATCTTCACATCTAAAGGCATCCTCCAATTCTATAAAATTATAAGTAGGATGATGAATATCCTTCAAAATCATCAACTCAAGTGTGGATATTATTTCCAATTGATCTATAATATCTATCTCAAATGATTGTGACAAAGGATAGGATCATGCTTTAAGACATTCCCATTGTGAGAGACTACATCAATGTGTTCCTGGAAGAACTGATCGATTTTTCTTCTAATTTAGAGGTTGAGTTCTCAAATAAAATCATACCTAGATCTTTAAACATATCAAAGACTCCATATAGTATGGCCACTATTGAGTTAGGAGAACTAAATAATCATATACAAGAAAATATGGAAAAGGGTTCTATACACATGAGTTCTTTACCATGGGGTGCACCAGTCCTCTTCGTCAAGAATAATGATAGATCAATGCACCTCTGCATTGATTATCATGAGATCAAAAAATATCTGATAAAGAATAAGTATCCCCTACCATGGATAGATGAATTATTCGATCAACTACATAAATCCAAGTATTTCTATAAGGTGGACCTTTGGTCGGGATATCACCAATTAAAGGTGAATGAGGAAGATATTCCAAAGTCTGCCTTTCAAACAAGGTATGGACACTATAAGTTCATATTGATTACCTTCACAGTCACTAATGATCTAATAACATTCATATCCTTAATGAATATAGTATTTATATATTACCTCAAAAAAAATTAGTCTTTATAGATTATATTCTGATATACTCTAAGGGAAAGGAGGATCATGAGGAGCATTTCAATATTGTGCTAAATATTATGAAAAGGGATAAACTATATAAAAATTACAATAAATGTGAGTTATGGATATAGGAAGTATCATTCACAGGGAATGTTATAACTATAAGAAGAATACATATAAACCCTTTTAAGATAAAGGCAATTGAGAAGTGTCCCAAGACAAAATCTATAATATATATTCATAGTTTCATCGATCTAGCTAGGTATTACAGACAATTTGTGAGGAATTTTTCATGATTTTCAAACCTAATAACCAAGATAAATCATAAGGGAGTAAAGTTTTTCTAGAATAGTGAATGTGAAGACTGCTTTAAAGAGTTGAGAAAGAGTATTATCACTGTACTATTACTTATACTACCCACAAGTAGAAAAATATTCGTGGTATACAATGATGCAACAAAGAAGGTCATACATTTTGTACTGAAGAAAAATGATAAAGTAACAGTATATTCCCCAAGGTAGATGAAAGTTCATGAGAAAAACTACCTCAACCATGATCTGGAGTTAGCAGTTGTGATCTTTACATTGAAAATATGGTTGCATAATCTCTGTGGGGAGAAGTGTGAGATATATACTGATCACAAGATACTAAAATATATATTCACATAGAGGAGTTTAATATGCACTATTGAATATAGTTAGATATCATCAAATATTATGACTGCTAAATCTACTAGCATCCTGGTAAAGTGAATAAAGTGGAAAATTCTCTTAGTAGAAAGTATTCTACATCTTTAACAATAATTATAATTGAGAAGGATCTATTCGTATTAGACTTGAAAATGATTGACATGAGAATCCTAAATGAAGTAACATCATCATTATGTTCTCAAATTATTGATCAACCATCCCTTTTAGAGAAGATAAAGGATGATCAAAGAGATTATGTGGAAATTTATCAGAAGGTGGAAGCTATCAGAAATGGGAAATCCTCAAAGTTCAAAATTTATGAGGAAGGAGTCGAAATATTTGGGTCATTACTATGTGTACCGTCAAATCCTGAGATAATGGAAGAGGTTTTTAATGATTCACATAGTTCAACCTTTTCTATCCACCCAGGGAGAACAAAGATATATTGAGATCTCGAAGAGAAATATTGGTGGGACAATATAAATGAGGATATCACTAAATTTACATCAAAGTGCTTGGTATGTCAACAAGTGAAGTATATAAGGAAAAAGTATAAGGGGATTATGAAACCATTATCAATACCTACATGGGAATGGGAAAACATAACCATGTAATTCATCACTGGACTTCTAAAGACATTAAGATTAAATAATGCTATATGGGTTATTGTAGATTTTCTTAAAAAGACTACTCACTTCATTGCAATTTGAGAGTAATTCTCACTCAATCAACTTGCACAGATATACATCAGATAAGTGGTAAGTCTTTATAGACTACCACTATCAATTTTATCTAACCAAGATCTGAGATTTACCTCTATGTTCTGGAAAAGTCTCTAACATTCTCAAAACACAGAGTTTAGCTTCAGTACAACTTATCTTCCCCAGACTGATGGCTAGTCTGAGTAGATTATTCATACATTGGAAGATATGCTATGAGAATGATCAATAGACTTCAAAGGAGTATGGTATCAACATCTTTCACTGGTCAATTTCTATTACAAAAAGAGTTTCAACTCAATCATCCAAATGGATAATTATGAAGCCCTTTATGTAAAGAGATGTAGAATACCAGTATGTTAGGATGAAGTCATTGAACGTAAGCCGTTGGGACCTGAAATGGTTGGAGAGATGGAAGAAAAGGTTAAGACCATTGTATAGTACATCAGGGTAGCCCAAAGTCAGCATAAGAGTTATGAAGATAATCATCAATGAGACTTAGAGTTTGAGGTTAGAGAAATGATATTTCTCTACATATCTCCATGGAAGAGAGTTGTGAGATTTGTGAAGAAGGGAAATCTAATTCCCAAGTATATTATCCCCTTTTAGATTCTTGATCACATCAGATCTATGACCTATAAACTAGCACTTCCATCAACTATGTACCAAGTAAATGATGTATTCAATGTATCCCTCTTCAAGAAGTACATACCAAATACCTCAGATGTATTGAATTCATAGGTGGTATAGTTAGAAATGATCACTCTTATGAGGAGAAGCCGATGAAGATATTGGACCATAGAGATAAAGTTATAAACAATAAGAATACTCACCTGGTAAAAGTATTATAGAGGAAACATAAATACAAAAAGGTGACATGGTAACTAGAGGAAGTGATAAAGGAGATGGACCATCACCTGGCATTACCTTATTATGTAAAACAAAATTTTGAGGGTGAAATTTCGTAAGGGGGGAGAATGTAGTGACCCAAAATTTTGTTAATGGATTTTATCTTCTTATAATTATTTCATGTAGTATAAAGAACAAACATCACATAGAGAAACAAACAAAAAAATATTCTCATAAATGAATAATGGTACATTAGTCAAAAAACAAACCTATAATAATTTCAAATATTATAACTGGATAATAAATAGAAAAAAAGAGAATAAGAATAAGATAATTTGGATCTGCTTGATCAACCATAATGACCTCAGTCACAAACAAAGGTGTATAAATAAAACATAATGTTAATAAAAAATATTCATTATGAAGATGAAAGTATATATATAAACATAAGATAAATTATAATTGAATGATGAATGAATAGAATAAGAGGTATTTATAGAATGTAGTAAACCTATATGACCATTATAAATCTGACTGTTGGAATACTAATCTGACCATTGGAATAGTAATGTGACCATTATGAATAGTAATCTGATAGTTAGAATAGTAACCTCACCTATGAAAATGTAAAATTATATTTAGGTATATTATAAAATTAAAATATAATATAATTATATCATGGTACAAGTAAATAAATTTTTTAAAAATGATAAATTAAGTGTTAGTATTTTTGTGAAACGTAACTGTTTTATTTGAAATTTTATAATGAATATAATGATTTTAACAGAAAATTCATTTACAAAAAATAGATTCATAAATTAATATTATTATTTTTTATAATAATAAGATAATTTTATTATACCATAAGTAATTTTTCAGAGGGTCATAAAATCAATTATAATATTAAAATCAGTATTTTTCAAATAAATGGGAATTTTATTTAAAAATTAAATTTCTCATATTTTGAAAAATATTTTGATAAAATGGATTTCATTTTTTTAAATCTTCACATCTAAAAATGGTTAGGATGAAATAGTTGATTTTTTGTTGAATATTGAAATATAATAATTTATAGTATTTAACATTATAATCCAAGTACATGAATTTTTGAGTCATGCATGATGTAAGCACCTATTAGTTCGAACTCACATGAAGAAGTTACTATATATAGTCACAAGAATCAACACTATTTATAATCTTGAGAAAAAATAATAAAAAAATTAATATAATAATAAAAAACACTCCTCTCCCCCTTATAAATACCACCCTCACCACCCCTTCTCCTCATGGCTTCTAATCCTTAGAGTTTTCCAATATTTTGTCCAATTATATTCTTGAGCCTCTTCCCCATGTATTGGTCTTTCTAGTATAACCAAAATACCAATTACAAGTGTATTAAGGAGGTCCTCAAGGAGACAACATTCAAGAGGTAAAATCCTTCATCTTCCTCTTTTAAATTCATTATTTCACCTGCCTTATCCTCACCCCATATCAAAAGTGGCATGATAACTCCAATATCATATATATATTGTAATGTTATTATGTAAATGGGATATCAATCATCAAATATCATCTCTTATCCTTTTATTCTAAAAACGAAAACATCATATGTGATATGTCAGTTCACCACCTTCATGGATAATGAGTTTTCATTTCCCATTAACATTTTCATGACAGGTTTAAATTCACTTATAATTATTTAAAATGACATAAATATGTATACTATACATTTTGGAATTAATATATTTTAACATGTCAGCTTTGTACAAAGGTATGGACAATTAATTTTTTCAATTCCTTAAAACAACCCTTAAAATAAAGCCTAGTAGGTTAAAGGCATACCTGGGGGTGTTTGGGAATCGTTTAAAGTTCGGAGCACCAAAAAAGGAGGATGTGGGTAGGTCCACATGGTTTGTCTACAACCATGTGACCCAAGACACATGAATGAGTAGGATTCTATAGATCTTAGATAGTGAGAAAACACATGTTTGTGTACAGTTAGTTAAATCATGCACCTTAGTCGTGTGGTATGCCCAGTTGACAGAACCATGCACACATTTGGATGACAGTTTGGCCAAACTGTTTGGTTAAACCATGCATAGTGAAATTTTGGGTGAAAATTATATTTTTACCTCCATTAATGATTTAAGGGTTTTACTCCCACCCCTCTCCCACTCAGTATTTCTCCTTCCTCCCGGTTTTCGAAGGTCTCCCTCCTCCATGGGGATTTTGTAAGACCTACCTTATTTATCCTCTGATTTCATCACTGTTGGAAGAAATAGACACCTATTGGTAAACTCTCTCATCCATACTCATATATTTCAAGTTTTATTTTTCATTCCTTGCACTATCTTTATGTGACATATCTTTTCCTTATTTTGGGGGGTCTTACTAAATCTCTTAATTTCATCCATTTTAGGTTGAATAAAGTTGTGATACTGGATGTGTAGAGTACTATGACCATGAGGTAGGGTTTCTATTCTTTATCCCATCATTTTGTTGCATTTTTGGCATTTCACTATTGTAACACAAGTTGGATCCTTCCAGATAATCATTTTTATAGCATATTAATTTGATTTTAATGATTTACCATGTTCGTTGTGACCTTCCCTTGTGGTGAAACCCATTAATAGGGTTTCTACCTTTCCTTTGTACATCCCATTGGGTATTACCGACCTATATGGATAAATTTTACTTTTTTAAAAATGTGAAAATCACATTGTTTGTGTGTGGCACATTGGTTAAATGATTTAAATTGATAAAATTAATTAATAAGGATGTTGAACCATGAATCATATCCCTTGATAATGCTTATAATTAATTAAAATTATTTGGCCCATGTATAATTCCATAATCCTTGACATGGTTAGAGTTTCATTGGGAAAGTAACTTGACTTGTATTTAAATACTCATGCTTGTGTTGGTAATCCTTGTGAATTATGGTAATTTCTCATGAAATTGATTTGAATACTTACATTTCATTCCATATTCCATTGTTTTCCCTTATGGTATGACTTATTCCTTGTGCCCTGTACCACATCCTTTTATATTGAATTGTTCCATGGGTAATTGTCTTTAATTTAAATGGTAAGTTTGGTCAAGCTTGATAGCTTGAGATATTGAAATTTCATTGATGACATATGGTTAAAGGCATGATTATTTCATATGATTATGTTTATATATTATTGATTATTTCCTAGAGGTCATTCCTAGAGCATTTAATTAATTTGGGATAAATTCATTGTTCCATGTTGATGTCTTGGATTGTATTACTTTGATAGCTTTAATAGCTTATGGCTCAAGATACATACTTTTTGGTATGTCATTATATACATATGATTGACTTGATATATACTTTTCTTGTGATGTACTTGGATACTTGGTTCACTTGACATGGGTCGGGAGAGAACACGGGTTCTGTATTAGGGACTTGTGGATGGACTTCCGTGCTCAATGGGTTATGACCTGATGTGTCGGGGGCGATGCTTTAGATTTCTAGGCAAGGGATTCCCGAGCAGTTTATTATAATCCTTAGTGATATCAATTCCCTAGTGTGGAAACCATGGATAGAATCATTAGAAATATGGCTACGTCATGCCTTGGGTGATACTCGGTCCCCTATGTGAGATACCTGGGACAGACTCAGAGTTACCTTACCTCAAATGATACTTGGGATTTCATAAGGATTGCCTTGGATGGACTTAGTGGTATTGGATTATTGGATGTTCCCATTGTGATACTTGGTATATTTTTTAGATTTCCTTGGATGGGAATGAGACCCCACACTATATTTGATGGATTGTTTGAATTGCACTGATTGATTGTTTTGGTTAATTTCATATTCCATACTTGTTTCTTCTATTTATATTAGAGCATGCACTTATGATGTTTCTCTCTTTCTTATTATAATACTTAAGTGATGACATGAGAATTATACCCCAATCCCAAGCACAATCTTGGGGGTGTTCCTTATTTGGTCTCCTTGTTTATTTTTGTCCCTTGCATATATATTATTCTTTCACAGGTACTTTTTTTAGACTTTCGTCTTAGGCCAAAGCAGGTGGTATGGGATGAGTCTCCATTTAATAACCCATACCAATTTTCAATTATTTTATTTATTTAGTGATATATCATTTATTATATTTGACACACTGTCATCTACTTACAACACGAAATGGAAAGGTCTAGACACTATGGGTGCCGACCTACTGAGATTTATATCTCACACCCTGCTCAGACGTCGTTTAGTACCCGAGTAGAATTTATGATTGAAGATATAGATAAAGTCAAGTGTAATTCTTCCGATGCTTGATTGATTTTCTTTCTTCTTAGGATAGAGAATGGGGTAGAGGACCAAGACTATGATCACGATTCTTCTAATAGCAGTTTTTGTCATTGTTTTATATTTTTCTAGCATGTAGTATATACTTGTACCCCTTCTACCCATACTCTTTTTTTGTATAGACATGTGACATCATCAATATCATCACTGTATCTGTTATGATTATTCAACTTTTTCTAGTTCTTTATTTATGTTGCATTGTTTATTCCTCCATTTCTATTGATGTATAATTATTTATCTGCTTCTATTTTTTAATACATATTTATTACCATTATTCATACTCTAACTTATGAGGTTATAGTATCCCCCATGGACACACCCTAGTCCCTTGCTATTATTCGGAAGCTTCTGGCATTCTGGGAGATGTGCTTGAGGGCATTTGACCGACCTTTATCGGGGCACAATTCAGTGGAACTTGGGACTAAGATGCTACAAAGTGGTATTAGAGGTCCTTTTTCCTTTTTCTTAATCTTTGATTTTAGACATGATACTAGGACATATGGATTTAGAGTTTACCCTATGCTTGGATATAGCTAACGCATGTACAAGGGACACCCAAATTACCTGGGATGAGAATTGTGTTATTGATTATGCTATTAATGGTTGATATGAATTCACTGTTGGGTTGAACACTTGTTTTTTGTTTCTATTGATAATGGTTTTATTGATATTATGTTTCTATTACTTTAAGCCTGATGAAATAAGGGTGTTTTATTAAATGAATCATACTATGCACTATATGGATTAAATTTTCATGCATATTTCCATGTCATGTCTATTTTCCACATGCATATTTTTATTTTCATGTGATTTTTGTTGTGCCTAGTTATTATATCATGTTGTGCTAAATTATTATAAATATAAAATTGTGCTAGTTTACTATGAAGGATCTTTATATGAATTGGGTTAAGTGGATGCCAAATTTCAATTTATAAGGTGTATGGGCCCTTATAAATTAGAATGGTGATCCACCTAATTGAATATGTTTAAAAGGGAATTAAATTAATAAGTGAATCAAAATGACATTACCACCTTATATGGGAATATTAAACCTTAACTTGGACCTTACCTAGGAAATGGGATATGGGTTGTGTCTTAGTGATCCTTCTATGTTCTTTCCTTCTTATCTAGACCTATCTCTTGGAGTAGTATATCAATGGTGTTATGCTCAAAGGCAATCCATGTACCTAACCTCTTTATCAATTTCCTTGTCTATTGTTTCATGATTTTAGGTGGGATTTATACCTATCCTTCCTTACTTATTCTTAATTGATTTCCTTATCTGTTATGGAATCTTTGTCTGAGGTGCATTCTTGGAAATTTTAGAGTTATGACACCATGAAGTCCTCATGTTTCATGTATAGAGAGTTTCTATGATCACACTCTAGAGGTGGTGGGCCTTGATCTACCTATTATAACTCTTATAATTCCACCTGGGGCACCTCCTGTTGATCTTCCATTGGGCACCAATGCTCATTTCAGGGATAGTCTTATCAGGTTCATGCAATCTATTCAGGGTGCTCCCAGGCCTGCCTCTACTATGGATGAGCTTACATGGGACTTTCAACAATACCATCCTCCCACTTTCTCAGAGGATGGAGGTCCTCTTGCTATAGATTCATGGATAGAAGCTATGATATCCATCTTCGTCCATCTTGACATGCCTCTAGAGAGGAGGATCAATCTTATTACCTATATACTTCATGATTCTACCAAGTGTTGTTGGAATGTCATTTCTTAGCCACAGAGTTACCAAGACATGCTTTGGTTAGACTTACAAATGGATTTCTGTGATCACTAATTTTTGCAGACTTTGAGAGTGGATCATGTAAGGGAGTTCATTCATCTTCAGCAGTGCTCTATGACTCTGCTCATTTTACTAAGCTTCAAAATTTCAATCCATATTTGACCAGTGATGAATTTGAAAATATGAGTCACTTTGAGGATGGGATTGGGTATGTTTTCTACTCACATGTGAACATATTTTGGTTGAAAATTTTTATAGAGATATTGAATCAATCCTTGATTATAGAGGAGAATCTCAGAGAAGTTGGTCATGTGAGCCAGGGCAGTTTTGTTCCACATCTGGGTGATGGTTCTTCTGGAATTAGAAAGCGTTGTTTCTAGGGTTAACATGGGGTTGGTTCTAGCTAAGTGACACATGATAATAGTTCTATAGTGTTCCACCAGTGTGGCGGGATATGACATAATAGGCCCGAGTGCACGGGGAAACCGATGGAATGATGATCTTGCAGCAAGACGGGTTAACTTCAATGCTTCTTCCATTCTTATCCTCCAGTATCTAGTAGAAGTGGATCCATACCATCACTTATATTGGGTATAGGATCTATGAAAACATGTCAGGCTGAGAGTTAGTCTTCTACTGACTGGTCAGGATGCGGTGGAAATGGTTATGGTTGAGGTAGTCAAGGTTCAAAACATCAATGACAACAAAGTGGATCTACTCAAGCTCGTTTAGTGTCATCTCAGGGTTGTGGTTCATTGCATATGTATGTAGTGAATCAAGTACCATATGAGTAAATTTTAAGGCCATCTACGGTTAGAAATACTATTTTGTTAACCTCTACTTTAATTTTTTCCCTTTTTTATAAATTTTAATCACACACGTTTATATCTGCTGAGAGTATTGAAAATTTAGGTATTTCCATCAAATACTTTTGTGGTGTTATATCTCTCAACACTCCAATATGAGTCATAATAGAGGGAATACATTAGTGTCAGGAGTTCCCCCTTGAGATAACCAGGTATCATTTCTTCTGGAATTTCTTCTTCCTTAAGATGGATGGCTTTGATGTCAGTATCGGTATGGACTAGCTTGTGATTTTTTATTCCCAAGTGGATTGAAATCACTGATAGGTGTCCTTATCATCACACAAGGGTATCATATATATAAAAAATGGTGAATGGTATATCTAGGTAGATCGAGTTGGACCCAATTTCTCTAGGATCGGTAGAGTGACAACTTAGCTAATGAGTCTCTTTATGAGAAATCAGGGAATACAGTTAGCATAATTCACTCCAGTTGTGGATTAGTTTAGGGATTTCATCCCTGAAGATTTATCTAGCTTACCTCTTGTAAAAGAGGTTAAGTTCTCTACAGAGATAGTGCTAAGTGTGGCACTAGTTTCCATTCCTCCTTATAGGATAACACCTACAGAGCTCCAAGAGATCAATAATCATCTTGAATACCTTGAGTCTAAGGGTTTTATTAGACCCAACACATCACCATGGGGTTCACGTGTCCTTTTTTCTTATAAGGTAGATGGTACATTCAGATTATGCATGGATTATAGACGGTTAAACAAGGTCATAGTGAAGAATAATTATCCCTTGCCTTGCATAAATGACCTCATCGACCAAAACCAAGGAGCAACTGTTTTCTCTAAGATCCATTTGAGTTTGAGCTATCATAAAGTTCCTGTGGGACCATAAGATATACCACATACAGTGTTCCAGAGCAGGTATAGCTTGTAAGAGTATTTTGATATTCTATTCAATTCAATGAATGCGCTAACAGTATTTATGGATTTGATGAATTGAATTTTCCACCCATATCTTGATTCCTTCATAGTAGTCTTCATAGATGAAATATCAATGTATTATCTCTCCATAAATGACCATGAACCCCATCTTGAGATCGTGTTGTGTACACTGGGAGAGAATCATTTATATACAATGTTTAGTAAATGCCACTTTTTGATCAGTGAGGTCCACTTCTTGGGTCATATTATATATGAGTTAGTAGTATAAGTTGACATAGGGAAGGTGAGCATCGTGGTATCCTAGGAGAATCACAAGAATGTGTTTCACATACACAACTTCTTAGGTCATTCTGGATATTATAGGCGTTTCATTTAGGACTTATCCCTCTTATCATCACCTCTTAAGGACTTGACTAAGAAGGGTGTATAGTTCTTGTGGTCTGAATCTTGTGAAAAGGATTTTCAAGAGTTAAGGGGAAGGCTCACGTCATCTCTAATTTTGATTCTGCCTAAGTCATGAAGAAGTTATACAGCCTACTGTGATACTTTAGGAATCGATTTGGGTGCACTTTTGATGCAAGGTGATTGAGCCATGGCTTATGGGTCCTATCATCTAAGGCCTCATGATAGAAACTATCCTACACATGACCTCGATCTAGCAGTCATGTTTCGTACTCAGAGTTTTTTGAGGAACTATTTTTTTGGAAAGAGATTCATTATTTACCCATATCATAAAAACTTAAAATACATCTCCACACAATGAGACCTAAATCTGAGGCAGCACAGGTGGGTGGAATACCTATAGTCATTTGAATTTGAGCTTGCTTATACACATTGTAAGGGAAATGTCATAGATGATTCCTTGAGCTAGAAAATGAAGACACAAGTTGTCCAGCCAACTAGTAGTGAGTGGAATATGATGTTCTTGTTTTCTAAGTTACATATTAAGGTTCGGGAATAGAAAGGGAAACGAACCTTAACTTATTTGGTAGTGAAATATTCTCTTATAGAGCAGTTTCATATACATCGGTTATCAAATTCTAAAGGCCTCGTTTTGAGGGAGATAATTGCATGAGATAATCCACCTCCTGGTTGGGTTGTTGATGGTAGTGAGACCATGCTCTATCATGGCCTTGTTTGGATGCCTTCTGATATACGGGAAGAGCAGATGAAGGAATCACATGACTCTATTTGGGAAGTTCATCCTGGGATTACCAATATGTACCAAGACATGTGTTTTTGGTACTGGCATCCATGTATAAAGAAGTATATTTTATGCTTTATCACTCGGTGATCCACCTGTTAGTTGGTGAAGGTAGAGCACCAGTGACCTGCTGAACTTCTAGAACCTATATCCATTCCTAAGTGGAAATGGAATGATGTCACCATTGACTTCATGACATTTTTTCTAAGATATCCTTGAGGCATAGATGTAGTATGAGTGATCTTTGATAGTTTGAACAAAGTCACTCACTTCTTACCAATGTATATTAATTATATTGATGAGTTAGAAAGGATTTATATCTAGGAGATATCGAGACTTCATGGTGTACCCAATTCTATCATTTCAGACTAAGATGACCATTTCACATCACGATTCTGGAAAGGGTTACAGAAGTAATTGGATTTATAGGTTCTATTGAGTATTGTATATACCCTTAGACTGATGGGAAGTCTGAGTGGACAATTAGGGTGTTATAGGATATGCTTCAGGCCTGTGTCCTTGGTTTTGGAGGTTTCTGTTAAAAAAGTATTCCTCTGTTTGAGTTTTCCTACAATATCAGCTTTCAAGAAAAAATTAATATGGATTTAAATTATTCCCTTTATAGTAGACCATTCTGCTCACCTCTATGTTGGATTGAGGCAGGTGAGACAGCACTACTGGGTCCTCATCTTGTTTAGGAGACTTTAGAGAAAGTACAGCTGATTCAGAAGCATATGGCTATAACTCAGTACAGGAATAATTCTTATACCAATTTTCATCATAAACCTCTTGATTTTGAGTTGGGGCATAAAATATTTCAACATGTATCTCCTAGATTGGTTCATAAACGAATCAACAGATAGAGAAAGTTATCACCAAGGTATGTCGATCCATTCGAGATAATGGAAAGAGTTGGTCATGTAGCCTATTGGTTGTTGTCATCATAGAGGTACCATGACATGAAAGATGTATTCCATGTATATTAGATTATAAAATATCATTAAGACCTATCTTATTCATTTGATCCCTAAAATATTGAACTGGAGGTAGATGCATCCTTTAAGGAATTTCGATTCGTATCATCGATCGTAGCACAAAGGTTATTCAAGGTAGGTAAGTTAATTTCCTAGTGCTATGGAAACATGAACATATTTAAGAAGATACCTAGGGGAAAAAGGTTGATGTACATGATCATTAGATGGAACTTTTCATAGACGGTGTTCTTCAACCCTTGAAAGGGAAACTTGGGGATGAGTTGTATTAAGTAGGGGAGGTTGAAACATCCATGCTTTATCCAAAGGTACATACCACTAAATTTTTTGTTTAATTACTTAAAAAATCCCTTTAAATTAATACTAGGAGGTTAAAGGAGGACTTGGAGTGTCCAAGTCTCATTTGAAGCCCAAATCACCAAAAAAGGAGGAAGTAGGCTGGGCCGCACAGTTTATCTGCAACCGTGTAACCCATGTCATATGCTCATGCATGCTACTACATATCTTGGATAGTGTGAAAAAACATGACTTACGCACAGTTAGTCAAACTATGTGCCTTTCCCATGTGATATTCCTAATGGAAAGAACCATGTGCATGTTTGGTGCACAATTTTTCCAAATTGTACCTCCAAATAGCGTGTAGTGTGATTTTTGGGTGAAAAGTCGATTTTTCCCTTTGTTAATGATTTAAGAGTTTTTTCCCCTCCCTCCTCTCTCCCACTCAATACTTCTCCTCCCTTTGAGCTATTGAAGGTATCCCTCCCCCTCCATGGGGTTTTTGTGAGATATCCTTCATTTTTCCTCTGATTTCATCATTTTTTGAAAGAAATGGACTCCTCTCAGTAATATCTCTCATTAAAACTCATCTATTTCAAGTTTCTATTGTCATATATTGATATGTCTTCATGTGATAGATATTTTCCCTATTTGGGGGGGGGGTTATAAACCTATATATTTCATCCATTTTAGGTTGAATCAAGATGTGCTACCAGACATGTGGAGTACCACAGCCACAAGGTAGGGCTTCTATTATTTCTCCCATTATTTTGTTGAATTTTTGTCATCAAGTCATTGTGTCGCTAGCTGAATCCTTCTAATGAAGCCTTATTATAGTATATTAATTTTATTTTAATGATTTAACATGTCCATTTTGACCTTATCTCATAGAAAAACCCATTCATAGGGTGTCTATCTTACCTTTGGCCATCCCATTGGGTATGCCCAGCCTATATAGCTAAATTTTCCCTTTGTTTTAAATGTTCAAATCACCTCATTTGTGTGTGGAACATTGGTTAAATGCTTAAAAATGATAAAATGAATTAAAAAGGGTGTTAAACCATTAATTATATCCCTTGAAAATGTCTATGTTTAATTAAAATCATTTTTTCCATGTATAATTCCTTAAGACTTGAAATGATTAGATTTGATTTGTGAAATTCAATTTCCCTATATTTAAATACTCATGCTTGTATTGGTAATACTTATTCCTTATGGTAATTTCACATTAAATTGATTTAAATTCTTACATTTTATTCCATATGACATTGATTTACCTTATTATATGACTTTTTCCTTGTTCTTTATGCCACATCCTTTTCTATTTCATTGTGCCATGGGTAAATGGCTTTAATTGAAATGGTAATTTTGGTTAAGATTTATAGCTTGAGATATTGAAAATTCATTGATTATATATAGTTAAAGGCATGATTATGACATATGATTATGCTTGAATATTATTGATTATTTTCTATATGTATTTCATATAGCATTTAATTACTTTGGTATAAAAGTGTTATTCCATGTTGATGGCTTGGATTATATTACTTTGATAGCTTGAATATCTTATGGATCATGATGCATACTTGTTGGCATGCATGTCATTATAAACATATGATTTTCTTGATATATGCCTTGCTTGTGATGTGCTTGGATACTTGGTTCACTTGATATAGGATGGGAGAGAATGTGGGATCCATATTAAGCACTCATATATGTACTTATGTGCTTGATGGGTTATGACCTGATGTGCCAGGGACGATGCTTTGGCTTTCTAGGTGAGGACTTATCGGTCAGTTTATTATACTCTTAAGTGATACTAGTTCTCTAGGGAAGAAACTATAGATGGAATCATTGGAAAGATTTTTATTCCATGCCTTGGGTGATACTCGGACCCCTATGTTAGATATGTGGGATGGACTCAAAGCTACCTTCCCTTGAGTGATACTTGGGATTCCCTAAGGATCACCTTGGATGGACTTGGTGGTATTTTATTATAGAATGTTCCCATAGTGATATTTGGGATTATTTTTAGATCACCTTGGCTGGACAAAAGACTCCACACTAGATTTGATGGATTTTTTAAACTATATTGATTTATTTTTTTGGTCAATTTCTTCTTCCATACTTGTTGATTCTATATATATTAGAGCATTCACTTGGGACCTTTGGTTTACTTATTTACTTGGTTTACTTATTTACTTTTGGACCCTAATCCTAAATAAAATCTTGGGGTGTAACTTATTTGGTTTACTTATTTACTTTTGGACCTTTCATATATATTATTCTTCCACAGATACTCTTTTTAGACTTCTGGATTAGGCCAAAGTAGGTGGTATGAGACAGGTGTCTGTTTAAGAACCCGGACCAATTTTCAATTATTTTATTTATTTTTTACTCTATCATTTATTATATATGGAACAAAGATATCTACTTACAGCATGAAATGGAAAGGTCCATACACCATGGGTTCTGATCTACTGATATTTTTATCACACACCCCGCTCAGGAACTATTTTGTACCTAAGTAAAATTTATGCTCGCATGTATGGATAAAGGGAAGCATGCTACTTATGATGCTTTATTGATTTTATTACTGCTTAGGATAGATCATGGGGCGGAGGACTAAGCCTATTCTCATGATACTTTTAGTATCAGTTTTTTTCTTTTTTTATATTTTTCTAGCATATAGTATATGCTTGTACACCTTCTCCCCGTACTCTCTTTTTGTATAGACATGTGACATCATCAGTGTCATCATTATATTTGTTATGATTATTAATCTTACATTAGTTCTTTATTTATGTTTCATTATTTATCCCTTAATTTTCAGTATTTTATGATTATTTATATGATTCTTCTATTTAATACATATTGATTACCATTGTGCATACTCTGACCTATGAGGGCTTAGTCTCCCCACGGACACACCATAGGCCCTCACTGCTAGTCGACAAACTCTAAAGTTAGGGGAGATGCGCTTGAGGTCATGTGACCAACTAGGCTCGAGGAATGGTTCAGTGGCACCCAGGACTAGGAAGCTACAATAATTTTCATAATATTATATAAAATGAAACTAGTTCTTGATAGTCTGTAAAATTGCCAAAATGAATGAACCAAATAACGTTAATGTTTTTACTAAAATAATCATCCCTTGATCTGAGAAAAAAAAGATATTTGGTACCATTAATAATTATATAAGGTCATTAATACTATTTCATTACAATTTAGGAGTTTTATTCACATTTTACAAGAACATCTATAATTATTCACAAGTGAACTGACCATGAAACCATGAAATAAACGCTCCTGAAATGACGCAATTGAACCTTATAACTCATCAAAATGGATATAAATGAACTAAATAAAATTTTAATAAATAAAATATATGTGGAATAGGTTCTGAAATAAAGTATTAATCAATATAATTTTGTTATCTAGGAAATTAACTATAAGTTCAGAACACTTTCGGACATAAGGTAAGGGATATCTCCGAACCTCCATTTTTTTCCCTTTAGGTTACAATTTATCTCCCTTTTCCCTAATTTATTTATTAATTCTTCTTATATACTTCTCATAAATTATTTTTTTATTTTCCACACATAAGTATCAATATCAAATTCATCTTTCTTTTATGAGGAAATACATGTTTTAAAATATTCCCGTCAAAATTCTTCTCGATAAGAAAACCCGATTAAAGGGAACTTCTATGATTCATACCCACGTTTAAGTACACTAAATAAACTATTATAAGACACAAATATTTTTATAAAATAACTCATTTTATAATGAAAAATAATTTTAGTTCATTTTTTATGGAAGTAATAATTCATTTATCCTATTTAAGAACTCTTCATCTTTTCCCTAAAACTATGCTTAAGTGGCACATTTCTAAAGTTACCTAGCCACTCATTTATTGATTTAACTTATATTGGAATTCATTACATATTTTTAAATTTCATTTATGAATGTACAAGAATAATTTAAATCCATTCTCTCATGGATTTCATTATGATATACCCTTTGGTTTTTCCTTACTACATGATTACAAAAACCATTTATTTCCATGGGAAACCCGTATACTTGTTCCTTATGTTTGATTTATTTATGTTGAACACATATGCATGTACATTTTATGATGGGTGCACCCAAATATAACTCCAATGCATTGGGTAATGTTTTTTTCTCATGATATGATGCGTATGGGATTAGGGAGTAACCCTAATACATTATGGGGCTCTGTCCACCACATGATATATTCTTGGCAGTTAAACTTGACTCATGTTTATGTCAATATATATTTTACTGTAACATTACTATATTTCCATGATCATATGACTACATGTTCTATATTTTATTCCTCAATATTTTTATTCACAATTCGTTCCTTTTATTTTATCATGTTATTCCTTCTGACTTATGTTTTATGCTCCTTTTCCATTCTTATTCCCTTACGTGAATTTTTAACTCATCCCTTTTGTTTATGTGTTCCCCTGATTATCCTATGAATATGTAGGAGATAAAATAAAGTTTTGATCTCATTATATAGATTAATAAAAGTTCATTTATTCTAGTGCTATGTTTTTAAATTATATACCTATTCTTCCAAATACATTAGACTTTTCAATCCTTGGTTTGTATTTGATGGATATAAATGCCTGAAATCATGTAATAATATGAGTAAAAGGCTTGGGTTGTTATAGTGTGAAAGATTAAGTTTAATTATTTTATCAAATCATTTTACTTTGGGTTTTCTATACCCAACACTTTTTAAGAAAACCACATAAATGGGAAAAAAATTGTTCAAATTTATGTTGATAAAGGGATTTTTGGATCAACAAATCAAAAATTGTGTAATGATTTTTCAACACTCATGAAAAAAAATTGAAATGATCATGATGTGTGTGTTAAATTTATTTATTAGATTTTATATTTACCAAAAATATTTTGGGAATATTTTAAATCAATGTAAATGAATACATGACTAACATAAAAGATTTATACTTGGAAGTAGAAAGACTTATTCATTTCCTATGAGTTCAAAAATTAATCTGGATTTGAATGATACTAAAAAACCTATTGACAAAAAAATATATAGATGAATAATTTGAGGATTTATTTATCTATATAAAAATAAACCATATATTATGTATTCTGTATTTTTATGAGCTATATTTCAAAAAAACCAAAAAGAGTCACATTTAATAGCTGTTGTAATAATTATAAAATATTTAAGGAAAAATTTCTTTATCCATAGTTTTTTTAAACATATGATTTTGACTTAATTTGATATTAAAATTCCATATTTAGAGACTATAGGAAGATAGGAAAAGTATATTATGAACCTATAAATTTATAAGAAAATCATTGGTTTCATTGTCTAACAAGAAGGAAAACGGTGTTGCATTATCAACTACTGAAACTGATTTCA
Source organism: Viscum album (assembly GCA_963277665.1). Lineage (NCBI taxonomy): Eukaryota > Viridiplantae > Streptophyta > Magnoliopsida > Santalales > Viscaceae > Viscum > Viscum album. The sequence continues at coordinate 402,171,766 of OY728129.1, read as the reverse complement.
TTACAGCTGATAGTTTTTTTTCTTAGGTTTTGTGGATAAAACAAAACTTAATATAATTTGTATTCAATTTTAATCATGTGTAAATTAAATGTGATAAGACTTATGTTAACCACATTTATATAAATTCAATAAGACATTCTCAAACAAAACAAATTGATCTAAGTCATCATTTTTTAAGGGATCACTCACAAAAGGATGATATTTTCTTAGAGATCATTATTATTGAATATTAGCTAAAATACATATTAAAAAATTCCTTACTATATGAAAGATTTTATTTCATCAAAAATGAATTAGAATTGTTTGAATTTAAAAGATTTGATCTGAGTTTGAGTATGATTAAGAATTAATTAAGTATTCTAAATTATTTATTTTCTATGTTATGTTTTTAGATGAGATTAGCCATATTAACTATTCTATAATTTATTTATTTTATTGTACTTTGGTAGTTTTTTACGTTTACTTTTATTTTATGAAATTGTGTTCCTAGGCACTCAAAATGACAAAAATAGTATTTTATTCTTCTTTTTAAGATTTTACAAATCGAATACTATTTTAGCTTAAACCCACTTGATTTCAGACCTCATAGATATCTCTATATATATCTCTATCCATCACCTAAATCTTAACACTAATTCCTTACCTACTCAACCTCTTGAACCTTTAAAAATTATGGTGAGATCAAAAAGAAATAACGATGAAGATTAAGAAGTTAAAATAATATTTAGTCAAGTAGATAGGATATGTGAGTGCTGCTTGGAAGAGTTGTGGATCTTAGTTGGAAAAATAAAATGAATCATGTATTAAAGATACTTTTAATTGTTCAAAATACTGAATAAATATTTTATGAGAAAAGTATAGGATCCATGTTTAAAAAAGGAATAAATATATTTTTATTCAAATGCTCAATTTATCTTTGCTCTGGCTATATATTTCATATAATAAAAAGAAAATGGGAAATAATTCATTATTTATTCTAAGGACATAACTAAAGTTTTCTACATTCCTTATGAGGGTAGGTGTCTCTACTTCCACTCTTTAATTTTTGATGATGGAATAATACCTCCACTCATCATGGAATCCTTATATATTAATCTTTTTGTTGAAAAAAATTAAAAAAATACCTAGAAACTGACCAAAGGAACCTCTCTAAGGTAATTAAGATTAGTATAGCTTAGAGATCTAGAGAATTTGAGAAATATATTTTTTAAGAAATCAATTTGTGTATTTGATGTTGAATGATGTGAAATTGAACCTTTATATATTTTTGATTCATTATACACATTATTACTATTAACTAAAGAATAGACTTAAGTTTTAACCCTATGGAAGAATGTTAACCTTAATCTTTAAAAAGAAGGATGTTGAATTAACTGATTAAAGTGACCAAGTGTCAAATACATAACACTCTATTTGAATTATAACTTAAGAACATGTTTTTGTTCTATAATGATTCTATTAATAAGTTAGAAGTGATAAAGAAATGGAAGAAGGAAGTGGAAGAGTGTATTGATGCCAAGGTTAGTGATTATGCTGAGGGGGATCATGCTAGAGTTACATATCCTCCTAATACAATATTTGTTTCTCATGAATAAAGACCTAGTAAAACTAAGAGGGGCCTGATGAAGCCTATAAGATGGATGTGTTTTGTCTTGTAAATCAAATAGATACTAATGCAGATAATCCAACACCTAGAGTTAGAACTTTTAGTGAGATCATACCTGAAGAAAATATTGGAGAAAGTGTTTCGGTGAACACTTATTTTATTGTTAGAGATGAATTTGAGGAAGTTGGGTGGGATAGAGAAAATATAGATGATTTAGAAAGTGGTAATGATGAATTTTCTCATTTAATAAGATATCATTACGTTCTATATGATAACATTACTTTACCAGTAAACAATAGGGAAATAAAAAAGATACCTTCAGCTGGAGACACTAAAACACTGCCTTTAACTGGTGACACTGAGAAGTTTCCATCTTTTGATACTAAAATGGAAGATGTTTCATAGTCAGTAAATAAGTATGAAAATAATTATTATTTTGAGTATCGAGTTAAAAACTTTGAAATAATAATATTTAATGATTTTTAGAATGCTAAAGTGGATATAAATGAGATTAATGTTGATCTTTAAGAATCAAAGGATGAGTTGAAAATCATAAGAGAGAATTCCATCTCTAAGACTGATTTTTCTAGTATGATAGAAATAATGGATGATCAAACCAAAATGATAAGGAATATTTAACCTATTCCAATAGATGTTTATATATAAGTGTTGTAGGAAGTAAAATCTTTAAAAGATTAGTTGAAATAATTGAGAGAGTATTTTATTTCAAAGACTGAATTTTATTTTATGAGGAATATGATGAGCTCTCAATTTCATTTTATCAAAATATTTCCACCTCAAAAAAATATTGTCTCCAAGTTAGATATTAATGAGTTCAAAGGTATGGTGAGAGCTCAGCCTATACTGCTTAGAGTTGTAAACCCCATCTATTAAAATATTTCAAATCCATTCTAATAAGAAACTACTTTATGAGAATTGAATTAAAAATAGACTCATCTGATGTCAGTATTATATGTAAAAGGGTCCAATCTCTACAGTATGATGCAATCTATGTAGATAATCTTCAAAAATTTAAGAGAAGTTTATCTATGTACATTAAGGATTCCAATTATGAAATTAAAAAACCTTTTAAATCTATTAAAGGGGTGGAAATCTACCTTCAATGGAAACTCTAAGTTTTTTTTCTAACTATCAATGGTAGATTAAGAGGATTCTTAAACTTTTGGAAGTTTACCAATCAGGATAGATCCTTGGTGAATATCTTCCAAAAATTTCCAAATTTCATAGATATTCATATAAGGGAAAGAAGTTAATTTTTACCCATAAGTAACCATCCATTTCTCCACCAGTGTTATTAGAAACTCAAGTAAAAACCTTGAACAATTAGTTGGTAGATTGTGTGTCTCAAGTTGATCTAACCAAGATGATTAACAGGGTGACTCAACATGACATAAGAAAAGGCTTCATAATTCTCCTCAACTATTGTGATTCTAAGATAGTAAAAGGGATAAAAGATCATGTTGGAGACTTATTTGGTCATAGAGACTAAATATTTCTTGGACAAACGATTCTTGAGAAATAAAATTTATCTAAATAACAGTTTCAGGCTCAGTTTGATCCCATATCTTTATACAATGAATCCCAGTAGGTTGCTGCTAGGATGGAGATTTCCACTCCTTTAGGTACCTTTCTAGTGGATATTCCTTTTCCTTTGAAACCTACCTCCACCTTTATCACTCCTATCCTTTATATTACATGTTTAGACCACCCAAACCTTGTATCTTGTAATACCCCAAGCTTCCATGGTACGCTTCTCTTTGAATAATATAGTAGTGTGTATTGTACACAACTTCGAGTTCTAACACACCACAACGAATCAAACTAGCTGTTATGAATAGTAATACCCACTTTTTCAAATTATATAAATTTTATCTTTCAAAATGGAATTCATTTTTGGATTCGGAATATTTAAATTAGCTTAGGGTGAACTTTTGGTATTTTTCTGAAAACTTTCAATTTTTGATGAATAGTGAAAAACACTGAGTTATAGTTGAAATCCTAATTTTTATTTAAATTTATTTTAGGTTAAAATAGATATATAATACCTATATAAGTTCAATGTAATTTATTGGAGTTAGTTTATAATAATTTTAGATATATAAAAATTTTATTGAACTTTTCACTGTCTTTTACCCACCTCTTAGAATAATTTTCAAATTCACATAAAACTTAATTTTACCACTTATATGAGTAGAATTTCAAAAATCTGAGAGACACGGTTGATATCAGTAAGAAAAATGGGGTTCAATAAGATGAAAATAATTTTTGGTGAATAGTAACTTTTTTTACTTTTATTTACCACGGTTAAAAGTAAATAGGGTATTTAAGGGTAAAAATGATATTATTATTACCCTAACACATGTCATAATTATACTGGATAAGTATTATTTGACAAAAACAACCTTATGAATAAAATATGAACCTCTTTGGTCTTCTTGGATTAGATTAGGACACTTATTATTATTTTATTTAAAGAAGAGTTAAAAGAGTTAAAATCAAAGTTAAATAACTAAAACATTTTTAATATATGGTTATACATAAGATAAATTGAACTATAAATATTAATTAGGAATATAAAAAGATTTTCTACATAATGGTTATTTATTTGTATTTTTTATACATTAAATAATTTAATTTATTTATGACACAATGATGATGTAGTAATTACCTAATTAATGAAATATTAAAATAATTGATATTATAAATATCCAAATAAATGTAATTTCAGACTTTTTATGAATTAAACTAATTTTATAGGTTAATATGACATATAAGGGTTGGTTAGATGATTTTTTTTGAAGTAATAATGCTGTTATGAATTTAGAAAATACAAAATACCAAATACTGTCAAAATTGACATAAAATAGTTTTTAAAATAAATATTATATTATTAATTGATATTATATTCCTAAAAATATAAGGTTTATCCAAAGGACTTATATAATGATATTTTTATCATTAATGAACCACTTGGTGTTTTCTTGAAAGTTTATAGTAAGTTTATTAATAATATAATATAAAAATACAAAGAGACATGGTAAATGTCAAACTATTTAACTAAGAGTTAAATCTAAAAGATAAAGTTAATAGAGTGACCCAAAACTGTCTAAAACCTATTGGTTGAGTGGTTTTAGACCCATCCTCACATTAAACTTTAAATAATCCAATTTGGAGCCATTATAAACAGAAAATTATTTTATTATAAAATAATATTTCTAACTTTTCCTAAGGTGCCTCTCACCCCTCTTATAAAAGGGCACTCTCCCTTCTCTCTAATTTACACCTTAAAAGCTATTTAGCTCAGCCAAACTCTTCCCAAATACTCTCTCAACTATCCTAACTTATTCCTAGAGTCCTTACTTTAGTTAGAAAGCCAACCTAAGGATCCCTTTTGATCAAATCAAAAGAAAGAACCTGAAGAAGAGGTAAATATTTCATCACCTCTTTCAAGTTCCTTTCTTCTTCCACTTCCTTTTTCTTTGTTGTTTCTATTATAAAATAATAACTACAGTATATTCTATATACTTTTATGTTATTATAAATATGGTATAACCAAATTCATTATTCTATCCATCCTTTGAATGACATGTCACCATATGTGCGTACGTACGGCTTACCGTCTCCACGTCGTGGTGTAATTATTATTCAATACATTTTTATTTGGATGGGTATAATAATGATGGGTAATTGATATAAATAATAAATATAACATGATAATGATTCTTTATATATGATAACCCATCCAATTATATATTATTTTAATATCAAAATAGTGATATTGTCGCTCGTGCGTACGTACAGATTACCGTCTCCACGAACGCGATGAGATTCATTCCCCATCATATCCATTCAAGAATAATTTTCATTATATGATTAAAAATAATGATTAAATACTTAATATAATTATGAATATGAATAAGATAAATCCTATCCATAAAAAACATTACTTACGTAACAAATCATATAAAGGAAAATGAATCAGTTAACACCCGAAACAACGATAATACTAAGATATTATAAACAAAGCAATGTTAAAAGATCATATATGATATCATATTAATGTATATGATTACTGTATAATTTTAAAACAATTATTTCACCATTATACAGGAGTTTAACTTACCCTTGACCAAGGAAAAGTACAAGGTAAGGGTTAATTTCACAATCTCTTTATTATCCGAGGTTGTTTTTACGTAATTATCTACTGGGACCTCTTTATCATCCACATCCATGTTTCTTAAAAATGTATTTCAAAACATTCTTACTATTTTATATACTATGGTTTAAAGTCATTTATACCATTGTTTTACTTTTATGAGATGTTTATAAAGTAATATTTCCGTCGTTTTCCAAACAATATACTTTTTGACCTTTTCCACAAATTTAAGGTAAGAATGTTTTTTAACTTATACGGAGGGTGCAGCTGTTTTCTGCCATTATAACATCGTCGAAGCTTCCCTTACAAGCTTATAAGAATATTCTCAAATATAAATGTTTTATTTTATAATTACATGACTTTTAAATGATTTCAAAATAGAAAGAGATATTTCTCTAAAAAGGTTTTGATTTCATCTATGTCAACATCCTTTGATGGATTTTTAGTTTGAAGTTTATTTATTATGATATAAAACTTCCATATTGTATTGAAGGTTTTGTGATATGTTTTACTATGGATGTGTTATTTCATACCATTCATGGTTTATGGATAATTTATTGACATTTCGTATGCTAGTTTTAATACGAATTTTTATGTTATGTTTAAACCTTTTCATATGAGGAATGCATTGGAATTAGTAAGTGACGGGTGGAGCCCGCTATAGCTCTTCGATACATCAGTAGGTATCATGAGACAAACTAGTGTCTTGGAATAAGGCCTTGACAAAATCTTGTTTTTAGTCTTGGCACAAGGCCTTGACTATGTGGTTATGATAGTATGGCATTATGCATTCCATCATTATGAAAGTGGTTATTGATATTGCATGTGATTATTCAACTAGTAGAATATCCATATGAATAAATAAATGGAATTATTTGATTTTATCTTTTCCATATTATGCTGAAGTTAAAGTTTAAAAGGCTTTTGTTTTTTTATTATACATTGCCTCAAATGTTTATGCTTATTTATGAAAGTTTCCGCTATATTGTTATCCTTACTGAGCATCTGAGCTCACCCCTTTCTATGTTTTATTTTTCCCAGGATGCGAAAAGGTATCTTATGATTGACCTGCAGGGATAGTCTGAGGGGATATGAGTGTGGTATATGGAAACAATGTTGTTGTAGTTTTTCAATTTATGATTTAATGTAAACCTTATGAATGTATCTAGTAATTCCAAGGCTACTAAACTAATCGGTCTTTCGAGACTTGATCTTTTGTGATCATGCCAATGTTATGTAATAATGCACCAACTCTGGGTAACTGGGGTTGGGGCTTTATAGTTGGTATCATAGGAAGTTTAGTACAAACCTTGGCATCTAGATTTAGATAAACTCTGATTAGAGCACATTACCCTAAGATAGACTTTGAGTATTAATATAGAAGAATTTCCTAGAATTTTGGTATTGTAGAGATTTTGTGAGTTTTCCAAGAAATAAATCCTTGTCTAGATACAAATAGGTAGAGGCAGCTCTGGCATAGATGTACCTAGAGGTAAAACCCGAAAACACCGCTTTGAGCTAGACTTGAACGGGAACTGGTGCACGACAATGGGCCTTGTTGTACTCTTGGTTATGACACTCCCGGGGGATATGCTTAGGATAATTCTCATTTTATTTACAAACCATTATGAAGGGTTTATGATTATATACTTCCTCAAAGAAAACATTTTTTAAGATTATGGATTATATCCATAAACTGTTCAAATTATGTTAAGTGTTTTAAAAGTTTGGAATTATATATTTTGATTCATAAACTAATCTAGTTTATGCCATTGTTTAGAAATGGATCCTAGTGGAATGAATGGAAACCATATCAATGCACGCACTCCATGTAGGGATTTCCCTCCTGCTCAAGATAATTATAGTGGAGTTGGTGATACAACTGGTGCTGATTAGCTTATCACTATATTGGGATAACTCACTCAGGTTATGAATAATAACTTTACCCGTATGGAGCACCCTAATACACAGTGTGGAGGATCGATTTTAGATCACTTCATGAGGAAACAACCACCAACATTTAATGGGAGTAAAAATCCATTAGTGTCTGAGCAATGGATAAATTCCTTAGAGAAAATATTCCATGCCTTGGGGAGTAGTGAAAGGGAAAAAGTTATCATGGCAGTTTACCACCTCACTAGAGATGTTAATCAATGGTGGTCATTGATTAAAAATAAAAATGAAGATGATGAAGTATAAAATATTTAATGGAGGGAGTTTAAAGAGCTTTTCTTAGAAAAATAATTTCCTCGTGACAATCGAGTAGATATGGAAAGACAATTTCTGAGTCTGAGGAAAAAGGAGGATAATAATTTCACAAAGTATGAAGCTAACTTTACAAGTTTAGCAAGGCATGCTTTAGATTATATATGTAACCCAAGAAGTAAGATTGATCATTTCTTTGATGGGTTAAAACCATTTCTCCGTCGATCATTAGTCTCAAAACCCTTCTCGTCGTATGAATATATTTTCTCGTGTGCTATCAAGATAGAAAAACAATTCTCTAATTATTATGAATTTGAAGAAAAGAAATAGAATAAGAGATCTACTGGAAACTCTAGAAATGGAAATAAGGGGAATAAGGGAAAAGTTGAATATCCATCCTATGGTAAATATGGGAAGAAACACCCTGGTACTTTCCTGAAGGGAATGGGAGTCTATTACAAGTGTGGTGAAAAAGTCCACCTAGCTTGTGATTACAAGGGGAAGAAAGAGGCTGTCAATGTTGAATGCTACAATTGTAGGGAAAGGGGGAATTATGCGAATTAATGTACCAAGCGTCAGGGGAACTTACCTCAGAAAAGGCCAAGGGATCAAGGCCAAGCTTATATTATCACTACTACTGAGGTAGAAGCTCTGAAAGATGTGGTGGCAGGTAATTTAATGGTTTCCTCAAGTTTAGCCAATGCTTTATTTCGCATTGTTTCATATCTTCCGAGTTTTCTAAGAAAATTAGATATTTAAAATTTAATTTAACAAGGTAGTTGTCAGTCAAAACTCCTTAGGGAAGTATCATCGCAACAAAGTTTTGGGAATCAGTTCCCATTAGAGCATATAAATGTTATTTATCTGCTGATCCCATCATCATACCCATGATTGAATTTTATGTAATCAACAGTATGGATTGGATTTCGAACCATGATGTAATGATTTATTATAAGAAGAAGGAGGTTACAATTTTTGATAATGATGATAAATAACACCTTATCTTTAGAGAAGAATCGCCACCACCTACTTCTTATCTAGATCCAGCCCCAGTAGCTCAACTAAATTAAATTATTGGGGATGAATAGAATAAAATAATTATGGGTGAGGAAAATAATGTTAAAATAGAGTATGTACCTATTGTGAAAGAATATGTTGATGTGTTTCCAAAATATTTACCTGTACATCCTCTATAATGATAAATTGAGTATTCCATTGATTTAATTTCTAGTTCAAGGCCCATATCGAATACCCCTTATAGAATGGCCACTGTGGAATTAGTGGAACTAAAAAAACTACTAGAGGAATTGAGTAATAAGGTATTTATTCTTCCTAGTGTTTCTCTATGGGGAGCCCCTGTCCTTTTTGTTAAGAAGAAAGATAGATCTATGAGGTTGTGTATTGACTACAGGGAGATCAATATTATAACAATATAGAATAAGTATCCCCCACCTCGCATTGATGATTTATTTGACCAACTGCATGGAGATCAATACTTTTCAAAGATTAACCTTCGATCTGTATACCATCAGTTGTGCATGAAGAAGGAAGAAATTCCGAAGACAGGATTTCGAATCAGGTACGGGCATTACGAGCTTACAGTAATGCCTTTTGAATTGACTAATGCACCCTCTGTCTTCATGGATCTAATGAATAGAGTTTTCACGGAATATCTTGATGATTTTTTAGTGGTATTTATTGATGATATCTTAGTATACTCCAAAATCTACGAATATCGTGAAAATCACTTGTGCATTATCCTGAAGACTCTTAGAAGACATAAATTATATGGAAAGTTTAGCAAGTGTAAATTCTGGCTTCAGGAGATTTCGTTTCTTGGCTATATTGTCTCTAAGGATGGAATCTATGTTGATCCTTCTAAGACCAAGTCAATCTAAGAATGGCCAGCACTAATGAGTATAATTGAGGTACGCAGTTTTATTGGTTTAGCAGGTTATTATCGATGTTTCGTCCATAATTTTGCCCGGTTGGCTAACCCATTAACAAATCTCACACAAAAAGGGGTTAAATTTGTTTGGACAAAAGAGTGTAAATAATGTTTTTAAGAATTAAAGATAAGATTAGTCAATGCTTCTATCTTGACTATACCATCGGGGAATGATGGGTTTGTTATTTATAGTGATTCATCAAAGAAAATACTTGGTTGTGTCCTCATGCAGAATGATAGAGTTATTTCCTATGCATCACGACAGATGAAAATTCATGATAAAAACTATCCTACTCGTGATATTGAGTCAGCAAGTGTAATCTTTGCTTTGAAGATTTGGGGACACTATCTCTATAGTGAAAAATGTGAGATTTATACTGATCACAAGAGTTTGAAGTATATTTTCTCATAGAAAGAACTCAACATGAGGAAAAGTAGATGGCTTGAACTACTCAAGGATTATGATTGCACGATACACTACCACTTGGGGAAGGCAAATAAGGTAGCAGATTCTTTGAGCAGAAAATATCATGGAGTTTTGAACAAGATGAGAGTTGAAAAGGATCCTATATACATGGATCTAGTAAAGATGGATATGGGAATAACCATGGAAGGTGAAAGATCAATGATTTTTCAAATGGTTTCCAAACCATATTTACTAGAAAGGATAAAGAGTTCTCAAACCGAAGATGAAGAGTTTCAAAAGAAGATTAAAGCTGTGAATGATGGGAGATTGAGTGACTTTGTGTATGAAGATTGGATTTTGAAATTTGAGAAGAGACTTTGTGTTCCCAATATACCTGATCTAAAAAGGGAATTATTGGATGATGCTCATAGTTCCAATTTCTCTGTAAACCCTGGTAGCACCAAAATGTATAGAGATTTGAAGGAACATTTTTTATGGGACAACATGAAGAGGGAGATTGTTGATTTTGTGTCAAGGTGTATGGTTTTTCATCAAGTGAACGCTAGAAGGCAACCACCTGGAGGATTCTTACAACCAATTCTCATACGTAAGTGGAAATGGGATAATATTACGATGGACTTTGTCATGGGACTACCAAATACTCCTAGAAGGAATGATGAAATATGGATCATTGTTGATCATCTTACCAAGTCAACACATTTTCTTGCTATAAGGGAAGATTTACCACTTGAACGATTAGAAAGACTATATATTAATGAAGTTTTAAGACTTCATGGAGTGCCACTATCTATTGTTTCTGATTGTGATCCACATTTTACATCAAGATTCTAGAAAAAAGTCTTAAAAAATCCCTGGATACTGAACTTCATTTGAGCACTTCCTACCACCCCCAAACTAATGGACAATTTGAACGGACTATTCAAACCTTATAAGACATGTTGATATCATGCTCACTTGACTTTAAAGGTATGTGGGATCAATATTTACCTCTGTTAGAATTTTTCTATAACAATAGCTTCCATTCAAGTATTCAGATGGCACCATATGAAACATTATATAAAAAGAGATGTCGCACACCAACCTGTTGGGATGAGGTTGGTGAAAGAAAACTCATAGGCCCAGAACTTGTGGAGGAAACGATGGAAAAGGTGAAGGTAATCCAAAACCACATCAAAGCATCTCAAAGTATGCAGAAGAGCTATACCGATAATCGAATGAAGGATTTGGAATTTCAGGTATGAGATCATGTTTTCTTGAAGGTATCTCCATGGAAGGGTGTTATATGTTTCGGTAGGAAGGGAAAATTGAGTCCAAGGTACATTAGACCATTCAAAATTCTAGAATGAATTGGGGTTGTAGCTTATAGGTTGGCAATGCCGCCAAGTCTCTCCAAAGTCCACAATGTGTTCCACGTATCACTGTTGAGAAAATGCATGCCTGACCCAATGCATGTACTCACCTATGATAAATTAGAACTGGAACCCAATTTGTCTTATTGCGAAGAGCCTGTCAAGGTTCTTGATACAAGAGAAGAAGTTCTGAGAAACCGGACAACTCTTCTGGTAAAAGATCTATGGAGAAACCATAAGACGGAAGAGGCAATGTGGGAACCCAAGGAACTTATGATGAAGAACCACCTGAGTCTTAATGCAGTAATACTCTAGAAATTTTGAGGACTAAATTATTTGAAGGAGGGGATAATGTAACACCCCCAAACTTCTATGGTATGCTTCTCTTTGAATAATACAGTAGTGTGTGTTGTATGCAACTTCGAGTTCTAACACACCAAAACCAATCAAACTAGCCGTTATTAATACTAATACCCACTTTTTAAAATTTTATAAATTTTATATTTCAAAATGGACTTCATTTTTGGATTCTTAATATTGAAATTAGCTTAGGGTGAATTTTTGGTATTTTTCTGAAAACTTTCAATTTTTGATGAATAGTGAAAAACATTGAGTTATAGTTTAAAACAAAATTTTTATTTAAATAATTATTTGTTTTATTTAAATTTATTTTAGGTCAAAATAGATACATAATACCTATATAATTTCAATGTTATTCATTGGAGTTAGTTTATAATAATTTTAGATATATAAAAATTTTATTGAACTTTTCACCGTCTTTTACCCACCTCCTAGGAGAATTTAAAAATTCACATAAAACATAAATTTACCACTTCTGTGAGTGAAATTTTAAAAATCCAAGAGACACGGTTGATATCAGTCAGAAAAATTTGGTTCAATAAGATGAAAATAATTTTTGGTGAACAGTAACTTTTTACTTTTATTTACCACGGTTAAAAGTAAATAGGTATTTAAGGGTAAAAAAATATTGTTATTATCATAAAAAATGTCCTAATTCTATTGGATAAGTATAATTCGAACAAAAAAACCTTATGAATAAAATATGAACCTATTTGATCCACTTGGATTAGATTACGACACTTATTATTATTTTATTTAAAGAAGAGTTAAAAGAGTTAAATCAATGTTTAATAACTAAAAAATTTTAATATAGGGTTATACATAAGATAAATTCGACTATAAATATTCATTAGAAATATAAAAATATTTCATACATAATGGTAGTTTATTTATATTTTTTATACATTAAATAATTTAATTTATTTATGACACAATGATGATGTAGTAATTACCTAATTAATGAAATATTAAAATAATTGATATTATAAATATCCAAATAAATGTAATTTTAGACTTTTTATGAATTTCAATAATTTTCTAGGTTAATGTGACATATTATAGTTGGTTAGATGAATTCTGTTTGAATTAATAATGTTGTTATGAATTTAGCCAAAAAAAATACCAAATAGTGTCGAAATTGATATAAAAGAGTTTTTAAAACAAATATTATATTATTAATTGATATTCTATTCCTAAAAATCTAAGGTTCGTCCTAAGGACTTATATAATTATAGTTTTATCATTAATGAACCACTTGGGGTTTTCTTGAATGTTTATAGTAAGTTTATTAATAATATAATATAAAAATACAAAGAGACATGGTAAATGTCAAACTATTTAAATAAGAGTTAAATCTAAAAGATAAAGTTAATATAGTGACCCAGTCCTATCTAAAACCTATTGGTTGAGTGGTTTTTGACCCATCCCCACCTTATACATTAAATAATCCATTTTTGAGCCATTATAAATCGAAAATTATTTTATTATAAAATAATATTTCTAGCTTTTCTTAAGGTTCCCCTCACCCCTCTTATAAAAGGGCACTCCCCCTTCTCTCTAATTCACACATTAAAAGCCATTTGGATCGGCCAAACTCTGCCCAAATACCCTCTAAAATATCCTCCATTAATCCTAGAGGCCTTACTTTAGTCATAAATACAACCTAACAATCCCTTTTAATCAAATCAAAAGGAAGAACCCGAAGAAGAGGTAAATATTTCGTCACCTCTTTTAAGTTCCTTTCTTCTTCCACTTCCTTTTTCTTTATCGTTTCCATTCTAAAATAATAAATTCAGTATCTTCTATATACTGTGATGTTATTATAAATATGGTACAACCAAATTCATTATTCTATCCATCCTTTTAATGACATGTCACCATACGTGCGTACGTACGGCTTACCGTCTCCACGTCGTGGTGTAATTGTTATTCAATACATTATTATTTGGATGGGTATAATAATGATGTGTAATTGATGTAAATAATAAATATAACATGATAATGATTATGTATATATGATATAATATCCAATTATATATTATTTTAATAACAAAAGAATGATATTGTCGCTCGTGCGTACTTACGGATTACCGTCTCCACGAACGCGATGAGATTCATTCCCCATCATATCCATTCAAGACTAATTTTTATTAGATGATTAAAAATAATGTTTAAATACTCAATATCATTCTGAATATGAATAAGATATATTCTATCCATAACTAACATTACTTCTGTAACAAATCATATAAAGTAAACCGAATCAGTTAACATCCAAAACAACGATAATACTAAGATATTATAAACAAAGCAATGTTAAAAGATCATATATGATATCCTATTAATGTACATGATTATTGTATAATTTAATAACAATTATTTCTCCATTATAAAGGAGGTTAACCTACCCTAGACCAAGGAGAATTACAAGGTAAGGGTTAATTTCACGATCTCTTTATTATCCAATGTTGTTTTTACGTAATTATCTACTGGGACCTCTTTATCATCCACATCCATGTTTCTTAAAAATGTATTTCAAAACATTATTACTATTTTATAGACTATGGGTTAAAGTCATTTATACCATTGTTTGACTTTTATAATATGTTTATAAAGGAATCTTTCCATCATTTTCCAAACAAGGTACTTTTTTACCTTTTCAATAAATTTAAGGTAAGAATGTTTTTTTTAACTTATATGGTGGGTGCGGCTATTTTCCACCATTATAAAATCTTTGAAGATTCCCTTACAAGATTATAAGAATTTTTTCAAATATAAATTATTTCTTTTATAATTATGTGACTTTTAAATGATTTGGAAATATAAAGTGATATTTCTCTAAAAAGGTTTTGATTTCATCTATGTTAACATCCTTTGATGGATTTTTAGTTTGTTTGAAGTTGATTTATTATGATACAAAACTTCCATATTTTATTGAATTTTTTGTGATATGTTTTATTGTAGATGTGTTATTTCATACCATTCATGGTTTATGGATAAAGTATTGACATTTCGTATGCCAGTTTTAATACGAATGTTTATGTTATGTTTAAACCTTTTCATATGAGAAATGCATTGGACTTAGTAAGTGACAGGTGGAGCCCACTATAGCTCCTCGATATATCGGTAGGTATCTTGAGAAAAAATAGTGTCTGGTCACAAGGCCTTGAAAAAATCTTATTTGTAGTCTTAGCACAAGGCCTTGACTATGTGGTTATGATAGTCTGGCATTATGCATTCCATCATTATGAAAGTGGCTATTGATATTTCATGTGATTATTCAACTAGTAGAATATCCATGTGAGTAAGTAAATGGAATTATTTGATTTTATCTTTTCCATATTATTCTGAAGTTCAAGTTTAAAAGGATTTTTTTGTCTTATACATTGCCTTAAATTTTTATGCTTATTTATGAAAGTTTCCTCTATATTGTTATCCTTATTGAGCATTTGAGCTCACCCCTTTCTATTTTTTATTTTTCCCATTATGTGAATAGTTATTTTATGACTGGACTACAGGGATAGTCTGAGGGGATATGATTTTGGTCTATGGAAACAATGTAGTTGCAGTTTTTCATTTTATGATGTAATGTAAACCTTATGAATGTATCTAGTACTTCCAAGTCTACTAAACTAATCGGTTTTTCGAGACTTGATCTTTTGTGATCATGCCAATCTTATGTAATAATGCACCGAATCTGGGTATCTGGAGTCGGGGTGTTACATATCTGTTGCTATTCAATATTATCTTTTAGAAGTATTTTTTTCATTTCTTTAAGAAGTTATTAGAACTTCTTATTTAGACTAGTTAGAGGAGGAATTCATTAGATGAAACTCTACAACACTGATATATCCATCCCAAGTCAAATCTTTTATAGATTAAAAATATCTATAACTATTGTCTAGAAAAGGGGTATACTGTTTTACTATAAAATTCAAAGGACGAGCATATCAAAAGGATATATATGGTTTGAAAATCTCTATTTGAAATGAGAAGTGTAAAATATATGGATAAGGTAACACCAAACACACATATATATTTTAAGAAAAGTTTTTAAGAATGTTTTGGTCCTGTCAAATTTTATCCTAATACCAAATCACAAGCCATTTCTCTTACCTAGAGCCATCTTGCTACTACTTATGGATCGAAACCTCCCAATACTAAGCTTGTTTACTCTAAATATTCCAAGGTTGATAAAGAGAATATCTAGTGGATTCTAAATGATATTTTATTGGTTAATACTTTTATGGGAATAGATAAAATATTTCTTGGGGATATAGGATATGAAAGGATCCAAATAAAACCCAATAATGGTGTCTTTAAGAAAAGAACTCTTGATCCCAGTGCCAAACCTACTCATACTTACTCACCTTGTCCTATATACCAACCCAATCTTGAACCTAAAGACTAATTTGTCTTTGTTTTTTTGGTTATTGTATATATTATTTCTCCTTGTAATTATGATTATTTGTTCAATGAAATCACATACCTTAATATCCATTATTTCTCAACTAATTACTGTTAATTTATAATTTATTATTCCATTTATTTCTTTGTATGCTTAATATTTATTCCTATTTAATTATGTTATTTCTAATATTAATTATTTATTCCTATGATGTTCCAAATTATACTTCATTTCTATCATATATTCCTATAGTTATGAAATATAGTATGTAATATTAATTATGTTACATCCATTATTTCATTTTATTTTTGAAATCATAAAAAGTGGGAGAAGAAAATGAAATAAGCACAAAATTTTATTCAATTTTAGTGTTATAAATAATTCTGACTAGTACCTTCTTAAAACACACTGATCTGATAAATTTTGTTATTCAAATATATAAAATTTTATGTTTAAATTTTTATGGGTTTTTTGATAATCAAAAAGGGAGAGATTTATAGACACATTATTTTTTCCAACATATCCCATGTTATCATAAGTTTTTATGATAAAAAAACCCTTAATTTGTTTCATGATTTTTCTTGAAGTTTGTAGACTAATATTTTTTATAAGATATTTAAATTTGGGTTGAAGATTTTTTTCTATGTGTTGAAGTTATAAGATTGTGCTATATGATGTTCTAAATCCCTGAAATTAGTATAAAGTTCAAAAGAAATTATAGTTTTCAAAATTATTTTTTTCTAAGTCTTTAAGTCTTATGTTCCTCAAATCATTTCATTCAATACTTATGACTAAACAAAGACTTTCAATGAAGTATTTCATTCACTAATGTCTTAAAATGAATACTTATGACTAAAAAAGTCTTATGGTGAATTTCTACAGTGAATCCTTATATTTTTAGTAAATTATTTCAATAAAAATAAAGTATTATTATTAAGGAAGTCTTATGATCATAAAGGTAGATGACAAAGTATTATGTTTAAGATGAAGACTTATTATCACAAGTCTTACAATTATAAATACATATGAAGCTGTCTATTCTTAAATAAGTTTAAGATATTTTATTACAGTTTTGAGGTGATTATTATTAAATCAATATTTCAAGGAAAGTATACCTATAATGTTTTTTTATTAAAAGTATAAATGTCTAAATATGGAGTTTATAGTGTAATTAAAGATGTTATTTCTAAGAAGTACCAAGTTTCAATGAAGTCGCAAGATGTAGAAACACACTAATATTTTTTTATATTTCTAGCGAAATTCACTTGAAAAGGAAAAATAATAATTTCACAAGTATTATATTATTTACTCTTGACCATTGGAATTAAGAGAGATAAACATTCAAGTTCAAAAATAAGAATATATATTAATAATAAGAAGAATAGAGAATATATGTGATAATATATTTTTTTATTATTCTTTTTTTGTGTCTAAGGAAAATAAATTTTATATTATTGTGTGCTTTCAATTTACATCTATAAAAATAAAGTTCTTTTTATCTACTTTAAATGTTATTTTTTTCTCTGGGGAAGTTTGACCAACTTTCAATTGCTTCTTACAACTGTGAGATGAACCCAATTATCCTTTCTACATCCAATTCATTATAAAACATACACTCATTATACTATATGTAAGAATATTGAGGACAGGTCTTATAAAAAGGGGTTTCATAGTAAAATCTATCGGAACCTTTTGTAACAAGTTTTAATTTATTTCAATAAACTTTTGAGGTCCCTAGTGAAAGAAATATCATAGTGAAAATCACAATTATCAAAGATAGACTATTGGTGGAATTTATTAGTAGATATTTGTGCACTTAAACACTATAAATATATTATGCACTACTCCATATCTTTTATTTTATGTATAATACATATCTATTTGATGAGAATAGGATATATTTTAATCAATATTTATGTGGGTGGTTTTATTTTGGAAAATATTTCAAGAACTCAATTCATTATCCTCTTGAGTCTTTGTGTAACTCTCTAGGATAACACTTTGTCTATCATAGTATAACATGCCAATATATTACCTTATTTTGATACCCTCTAGAATTACATTCAACCATATAAACTAATCATATGCTTATTTAATTTTATCGAACCCAAATTTTGTGTTTGATAGTGTAACTACCAGTTCTAAATTGGATATCTATTTTATAATAGTCTCACTAAAAGTAACCAGAAATCCAATAGTTCTCTTTCATGAATCTTTATCTCCACTAAAGTAAGTATAAAAACACTTATTAGGTATTGTATGTTTCAAAATAGAGTGAAATATCCTTTAAATTCACGAGATACTATAAGATCCACTTAAATTCCTCCCAATCCTCTTTTTCCATATTCACCATAAACCTTCTAACCAAACCAATTTATTGAGTGATATCAGGCCTTGTACCAACCATGGTGCACATCAGGATTTCTATATTTAATGCATATAAAATCATTACTATAAAATTATTCTCCTCATCTGTTTTAGGTATATTATCCTTTTAAAGTTTTAAGTGTCTGACAAGGGGAGTTCTTACAAGCCTTGACTCACCCATTTCGAATGTCATCAACACATTTCAGATTCACTATTACTATGATAGCAATGAATTTCTAGATATAATTTCTCTTCTAGTACTTATACCCAACATCTACTTAGTGGAACCATGATCCATCATCTAGAAACTGTTAGAAAATTAAAACTTCAAATATTTTATTATTTCCATCATAGGTCCTACTAATATTAATTCATCAACATAAAGAAGAATAATGATGAAAATACTATCACCATAAACACTGTGGAAATAGAAATGATCAACATTCATCTGGATAAATTTTCATTTTGTTATGAGGTTATCAAACTTTATATTCCATAACCATGGTGTTTTATTAATCCTACAATGACTTGTTACTATATTTGGGTTGTATTGTTTTATTTTTTGTTAATTAAGAGTTTATTAAAATTCATGTTAAGGAGATTAAGGTTAGTGTAATTTATCAAGTTTTAAGTTGTTAGAGGGAATTCAAGAATTAGTAGTATCATAACTATGACACAAGGGAGTGTACCATGTCATTAATGAAATTTGGTTAAGGTTATTTACAAAGGTTTGTAAGGTTGTATCCTCTATCCAAATTTTGAGTTGTTAGGTTCCACACTGCAACCCAAGTGATCAAAATTAAAAGAGAGGCTAGAAAACTTTAGTGGCTCTACCATGAAATTTGGTGGCTCTGCTAAATTTTATAGGTCTATGTTAAAATAGTACAACTATTCCATAAAGGTATTTATACCAATTTAATCCGCATTGGAGATTTAAAGGTATATATATTGTGAAAGATAAGCCATGTCAAAATAAACCAATTATATAAAATGACTGAGAAAACTATACCAAAATAGTATTTCCATGCTACAAATTAAAACATGTGATTTTTAGTGGTTTTGGAAGATTTAGGATGGCCATTCCATGGTAGGTGGGCAATGCCACAACAAGATAGGATTTTTTTCAAAATCTTGGGACGATTGAACCACAAATCATTAGGAGTTAAATGAGGGAGTTAGATAAAAAATTTGGATCTAATTGAGTGTAAGAGGCCACACCTCAGTTAATAATCCCACATCAAAAATTTTAAGTTTTCAAAGGAGACCATGCTACAAGGTTGGATGTTGCGCTGTAAAGTATGTTTATCTAGGAAAATATAAATGTTCAAATATATTTAGAATAATATGGGAATTGATAATTTTTAATATGAAACTAATGAGAAGTCAGTGGATGGTTTTTAATAACCATTAAGGAGGTTTCAGGTGGATATTTATAACATACATTTTTAAAGTAAGGATTCTCTAATTTAAAGACAAATTAATCAGAAGAGAAGAAATAGATATAAAAATATAGAGATAATAGAGTGTGAGAAATATTGAAAATATTTGAAAGTAAAATAATAATATTGATGAATCCCAATGAATATATATATTTGAAGAAGTAATAGGAGCTTTATTATGACACCCATACTAGTTTACAATTTTATTTCTATTGGGAAATCATTGTAAGTAATTTCTACATCTCATTTACATTTTATCCCTTATCTCAAAGAAGTGGGAAATGAGATAAAAATTGGGAGTTCCCCTAGATAAATAGTGATACTTTTCAAAATAATCATAATAAATACATTTCATAGTGTTAACCCCAATTATGTCGAAACATTATCAGTGTATGCTCCTTGTACTAGCCCTTGTGATGAACCAAGTAAAATCTACATGCCCTCATTTTAATTTCTACATTCATATTTTGTATGTGTGCTTGGATATTGATAATTTTGAGGTGTTCTTACTAACCCAAGAACAATATCTAGAAAGAGATTAGAAGAAGTGAAAACCCCAATTCACCCCTCCCCCTCTTAGGGTGTATTAAGACTATGTTTACAACAATTGGTTTCAGAGCCATTTTTTTTATTATGAATCTATTTTTGTTATAGAGAACATGGTAAATGCCAAAGGGGTTCCTTTATTTAGTGGTTATGACTTTAAAATATGGAATAATCACATGAAATATCACTTATGATATCTTATGCATGAAATTTTCATAATTTAATCATTTCATTACATGTAATATATGTTAGTGATACCATCAAAATTTATATGATTGATGCGGGAAAGAAAATTTTTGATGCCGATTCGAAGGAAAAAAATGAACAATATAGAGTGTTATCGAACCAGATCTATATGAAATTAATGGATTTCACATTAGTAAAATACATTTGGGATAATATTTCCAATATCTATAAAGGTGGTTTCAATATAAAAGATCACAAATTACAAGTGATATATAATAAATTTCATGATATGAAGATGATCCCAAATGAAAACATTGATGCTTCCTTTAATCATCTCATAGATGTTATGAAAACCACTTATAGTCTTAGTGATAAAATGAAGGATGTTAATATTATGAAGAAGATTCTTCAAAGACCACATACCTTGTATAATGTCAAGGTGTTATCCCTTAAAGAACAAGATATTTTAAATAATAATCTTAATGACATTTATATCAATCCATTGGCTTATGATATGTGAGTAAAACTTAATAATACATATATCCAAACATCTAAAGATATTTATTTTTTCATGAACCACCTAGGTCATCCCTCCATCGAACACCTGATTAAACTTGAGAAGTACTCAAGGGATTCCCCCTATCCCCTGGGTTGATGATAAAATTCATTGGCATTAAATGAAATCATTGGGGGTGATTTTTCATATAAAATAAATTAATTTAAAATTAGGAAAACCAGAATGATCCATCTGTAAGTCAGACATCCACACCAAATCAAAATAGAAGGTATAAAATAAAAAATACATAAAAAAACTCCCCATAGCCTCCAATCCCATCCATATAAAAACACTTTTATTCAAAATCCAAAATCCACATATATAATGAACCACTGATTAAATTAAATTAAAGGATAAGTGATCAATTTTGATGATGTGACAAGGTAAAATAAATAAATAAAATACAATAACATACCACCATGGGACTTCACAAGTCACCATATAACCTCAAGCTAAAAAAGATTCAATAAAAATAAAGAGCTAAAGTATATTATGAAATGTTAGTAGATGTGATCATGAAGGCCCAATAGGTATTCCAAGAGTAACCACACTGTATGCATAATTTTTAAATAGAAGATAAATTTAATTCTATTTTTAAACACATTATTAAAAATAGGCTTTTCATACATAATCCCATAAATACCAAAATTGTTTCCAAAACCATTTATTTAAACTTTATTTTTTTATTTCCCAGAAATGAAAAAATCACTTCGAAAGAATTTTCAGGTCGAATAATCCTTTATTAGAAATAATCATTTGAAAAATAGGTTTAAACCACTTTTAAAGCATGATTTTCAGTACACTTTAGAAAACCAATTTTTTAAAGAGAACTAATGATAAAGAATGAAAAAAAACATTAAATATGTGGAGTAATAAAGATAAATGTAAAAGAGTAATATAAAATATAAATGAAAGAGGATAGTGGTATTAAGGAGAATCAGGTGAAGAAGGAACCATATAAAAATACATTAAAAAAAGAAACATGGTAACATCAACCTAAGGTCACTAAGTCTAGGGGAACCAAAAACTTTTACATCACTAATTAGGGGAACCCTCAATTAGTATAATGTTTCTAGTATCATGTCATGGGCTAGTGGGGACATGATATCTACATCACTAGGGAAACTAGTAGTAGGGGAATATTACCTCAATCTATGATTTCCTACCCAAGTACCTAATATTACCATGAAGTTTGAATAATAATATAAATCATAAATCAATAATGTGAATCATAACTAAGAAATTATAAAAACACTAAGAACATATAAAATCAATAAACAGCCAAGAGAAGATTCAAACCTCTCATCTAAATCCCTCAAGAATTAATTTCCAAGAAAAACCCATAAAACTTAAATTTAATGTCAATTAATGTCTTGAACATTTATTTCTAAAGGTTTAAAGTAGGCCATATAATTTAATTTTTTAAAATTTACTTATATTTTAAAAAACCCATGTCTAAGTATCAAATTTAAATTCTCAAAGTTTTCCTGTTTTGTTATACTCATGTACAATTTCACCCACTTATATATTCCTCATATTGCTCAAATTAAAATATTAACATGTAAATTTTTACATATAAATATATATATATGTATACCTTTGTATATTTTTCATAACCACCAAATACATTAGGAGACATTTTGAAATCATACAATTCATTTATAAGGGCCATTCAGGCAACTTAATAACACTTTTTGTGAGTAAATGAGTAAAATCCTATTTAAACCATAGTTATAAATCAATAAATCATTTTTATTGAAATTAAAATTATGTTAAACTTGATTTTACATTCAAATAATCCTTATACATAATTAATAATTGTATTATGTATTCAAAAAACTAATTTAAAACAAAAGAAATTAGGTTTGTTGAGTTTAAAGACAACTATGAGGGGCATCCTACCTTAAATAGAGCACGCAAATTGTTTAAATCATCAAATATGGAAGGAATATGACTTATGTAATGTTCCATGACTTCTCAGTCCATTACGTTTCCAGTTTTGGTGGTTGGAGGCGTTCATAAGGTGGATTGAGGAGGTTTCAAGAGTTTTCAAAGGAGGTTGGAGGTTTAGAAGAGCTGTTGTAGGAAATGCATGCCATGTATAGTTTACATGACATGAAAGTGGGGTTCATAGATTGTGCATGTATGGTTAAATACATGTAATAAATAGGGATATTAATCCTTCGATGTGATTCAATTTTCAGTGGAACTTAAAATTGAATAATTACACAACGTGAAAGGGGATAACATGTAGTGTAAATACCTAATGCAGTATAGTTATAAAGAATAGAACACTTGGGGGTTTTCTAAAACTCTATGAAAGTCCCCCCCCCCCACCTCTTGTTTTACTCGACCAGAGGCCCCCTCCCTTGGTGTTTTGAGATTCCTTTTGATGGGGATTGTTTCCCTGCTTCCCATCTTTGATCTGTAGTAGTTCTCCCATCATTCTCATCTATTTCCCTCTATTCTTATTCAGAGTTTCACTACAGCGGTGAGTATTGGTTTGGGTTTTGTTTTTGGGCCGCGTTTTGATGATATTTTTGTGGTTTGTAGGTTGATCCATAGTTTCCCATGTGTGGTTTAGGTTTTTAGGCATTCTTCTTTTCCATACGATGCACGACGAGTCAGAAAAGATTCTTTAAGGTAGGTAATCACTTGTTTCTCTTTATGGTGTATTAAACAGGAGTGATTTTTTCATGTTTATCTATGGGTTATATTTTTGTTGGCTTAATTAAAGATAATGAATTGGATAATTGAAATTAAAGGGTAAAGGGGTTTGATATGAATTTATTTAAAACATATTTATTATTGTGATATTGTTGATTGTATGAGCTTGATGCCCTACTAAAAATAATAGTTGTTGGGGGATTTTTTTTCACTATATATATATGTTATGACTAATTCATTTGATGTTATTTTTTATATCACCCTAAAATGGAAATTTACTAACCATTTATATTTTTCAAATAAAATGGTTTCCCTGGGATTATGGTTTGTATGATAATTCTCCTAAAATAATTTTGAATGTGGTAAAAATCCCTTTTTAAAATTTTAAAATGATCTTGATGTGTTGTGATGTGTGGACATGCTTGTGCGACGATGATGTGTGGTTGGGGCATGTGGGGATAATGGTTTATTATCCATGATTTTGGGGTGATGAGGGGTTTTTTGTCCATTCTTTTGGAGTGAAGAGATGGTTTCTTGGTCATTATTTTGGGGTGGCAAGTTGGTTTGTTTGTTCGAGCATTTGGGGTGGAGAGGTGGTGGTTGTTTTTTTCTAGATGATCAAGTAGTGATGGAATAAATAATTGATTTATAATTATTTAAATGATATGGGAATGTTTAGTTAATGGGATGATAATGGTTAATGAATAATTAAATGATAGATTGTGTGATTGAATGTGGTTGATACAAAATAATGAAATGAATTGTCTGGATAATGTAAATTGGTTTGAAAGGTTAAATGTGGCTAGTGGCTTGTGGCTTGTTGTTTGGTGTTATGTATTTATAGGTGGCATAGAAAGTGGTGATGTTGTGAGTTGGTTAGTGTTTAGTTGTGAACCCATAGGTTTTTTTGTGTGTAGATATATATATATATATATACTTATATATTTTTTGTGATTTCTATATGTACCTCACCCACATCAAGCATATGTGTAGATACTCGCATAATCACCCGGGGGTATTTTTCCCAGCATTTGGTGAGGACGGATGCCCAGGCACCCACTCTTTCTTGCTCTCTCTTCCAAATGAGGTAGGTATTGCATAGGCTACGATGGTCAAAGGTATTTTAGTGCATTAGATAGTGGTTGTGCTAGCTTGGATACTTTTGGGTGAGAAGTGATTGTGCTTATGGGGTAGTGGCCCAGGTTTTTTTGGGTGAGATGTGATATAATCATGCTTGTGAGGTGTCTTATGTGGGGGGTCAGGCATGGTAGGATGAGGGCATGAGTTTTATGTCCTACATGTTCATGATACCATACTAATCTGGTTTTTGGAAGTTGTAATACTATGGACTAGGTGATTTTTGGTTAGATGTGATGTGGTCGTGCTTGTAGGGTCGCGATCCCAGGTGTTTGTGGGCGAGGTGTGTTGTGACCATGCTTGTGGGGAGGTGTAGTACATGGAAGATATGAGAGTGCCAAGATGTATGATTTTGGGGTGTGAGAGAGGCATACTAGGGGAAAGCGGTGTGGGTTAACCTTATCGATGTGTATCATGTTATACTATATTACTTGACTTGCATTATTTGGTGGGCATGCCTTAGTGATGTTGAGTTTGGTTAGTATACATGTATAGGTGTTGTTTGGTTCTATTTTTTTCTAACAGATTCATTAGTATGCTTCTTTCACATGTGCATGAGAGACTTTCATTTTTATACTGAGTATACCTATATTCTCAACCTAAGTATATAAAACTATTTCAGGTTTTCAATAGGATTATGTAGACCATGATAAAAATTACCAGCTCGGACTTTGGATAGTTATTATTTCACTGTTTTAGTTTTTTTGGGTATTTACTTTGGAGACTTTTATCTGTATCAATTCAATTTATACATGAATTGTGGGATGGTTTTTGTTTCTTTTTTATATAATTTCATGGTGTTTCTTATGGATGATTTATCTTATCTTCTGATCCTAAATTATTATAGAGGATAATGTCTCTCATACATGATATTTTTATGCACTCAGTGCTAGTCACCAACACGAGGCCTACTGGGGGCTGGACTCGAGGGTCATTATCTCTCTCCCCTCATTGTAGCATATTTGGAGGGAGTTTTTCGTGATAGAGATGTATCAAAGGTGGTGGTTGGGAGATAGGATGAATCTTTAGAGTTAGGTATAGTGAGGATTGCATGGGTTGGTATAGAAATGATTCTAGTTGACCTTTAGTGAATGAAATTGCCTAGGGATACCAGCTAAGAAATAGGATTTTAGGTCCCCCCCTGTGATCCAGTGCATGGACCATGAGCTTATTGAATGGCCAAGTGAGGTAAACCTTCTTGTAGGGTAGATACCTAAGAGAGGTACATGCATCATGATGACTTGTCTCCTTGTTTAAATTGGGTTGTTTGAGGAAGGTTAAAATTAATAAATTGAATTAAAATGAATCTAAATAAAATTTCATACTACCAGTCTTAAGAAGTTCTTGTTGTATTATATAGAGATCATTTTAATCATCTACGTGTCTCTTATGATGTTGAGTTTCAGCAGGATGATCTGGTTGATCATTGTAGGGTTGATCTGATAGAGGAGGATGAGTCTTGGTAGGGGGTGTTAAACTCTTTTCAGCAGCAAGATTTGGGGAAGTATGAGGGAAGTATTTCAGATGTGGAGATAGATAGCTGGTTAGAAGAGCATGAGATTGCTTTTAGTTTGATCTGGGCCCTGATGAAGTATAGGGTCCCTTTTTCAGTTAGCCAGATGTAGGGAGTTATGTATCAGTGGTGGATTCTATATCTAGAAAAGTGGAAGTAGGTATATGTTTCATGGGTAAACTTCTAAAGAGAGTTCCTCGCAGAGTTCCTTTCATCTACCATGAAGGTATTGAAGAGGCAGGAGTTTATTTCTCTTCGGTAGGGGGTATATCAGTGTAGGAGTTGAAAATAAAGTTCAATGACCCTCTATATTTTTTCCAGATATTTTTCTAGATGAGGAGTATCATATGAGACATCTTGAGGAGGCACTCCATCCTTCTATCCAGTATATAGCTACTCCTTTTACATTGTTGACATATCTAGAGGTTCAGAAGAAGGAATATTTTATTGATTGTATGCACTTTTGAGGAGGTTTACTGTGAGAGGTAAGTTGGAAGGGTTCCTCGAGGGGAGGAGTTGTTATTGGTAGGTCTCAAGAACCAGGACCTTTGAGGTTATGACATGTAGGGATTAGACCTTAGAAACTTCCTCTTTGGCCTTTTGGGGCCATCAATTTCCATGCTTTTCTTGGGGTATTTGTGCCATAGTGTTTTGGTTGTGGGGATTATGTCCATTGATAGAACCAATGCCCAGTGGTTACCTGATATTAGTTTGGTGAATGTGGACCGGTTCAGTTCCTGCCTCAACAACAGTTTCCAGTGAGTTTGTTCTAGTATTAGGGGAAATAGTCTTATGTTTTGCTGAGGTGAGATAGATTAGATAGAGGTCATCCTCAGGATGTTCCTTGTGTTTAGGGACCTCGAATTGAGCATGGTTTGGGAGGAATTCATCATTATATAGGTAGAAGAGATGGGAATTCTTATTTTCGCATAGTGGATTCAGTGATGCCAGAGTTTCTAGAGATCATCAAAGGTACGATCAGTTTTTTAGTAACCTTGTTTGTGCCTTGTTTTATTTAGGAGCTTCTCACTCCTTTGTTGCCCCCACTCCAGCATTTTCTCTAGGACTAGATGTTGAGAGTCTTTCCATGCCCTTGGTGTTTACTACATTATTCAGAGGCCATAACAACTTGTTTGATGTGTTCCGGGGATATATACTGATGGTGGGGCCATATCTTTCCCATGGGGATATTTTCTTTCTGCAAATACAACCATACAATATTATCCTCAGCATCAACTGTTTGTATTCCATACATGCTATTATCTAATTCTTCCATAGGAGAGTCATGTTCTTGAATATGGATGGTTAGCGTGTAGTTTTTTTTATGAGTGGGGTTGTCAGGTTGGAAGTGAACATGTGAAGCCCCTTCTTTATTTGATGGATGAGTTTTTGATGGAACCAGTGTATTTTGGGATAGTGGAGGTCCCCATAGTCATTGGGGAGTTTCTGTATGTTTTCCCTAAGGATTTGTTGATGTTATCCCCTCAACGTGATGTTGATTTCAAGATAGACTTGAAACCCGGTGATTCTATGATTTCGATAGGTTCTTATTAGATAAAACCTTCAGAGTTGTAGGA
Organism: Viscum album; assembly: GCA_963277665.1. NCBI lineage: Eukaryota > Viridiplantae > Streptophyta > Magnoliopsida > Santalales > Viscaceae > Viscum > Viscum album. The sequence continues at coordinate 402,143,298 of OY728129.1, read as the reverse complement.
GTTGAGAATTTAGATATATGATCTAATATAGAAGGGTTTTATCTGGCCTAGTGTGTCACTGTGTGGTGCTCTAGTGTTGTTCACCAAGAAGGAATATGGTAGTTTGAGGTTGTACATAGACTATTAGAGGTTGAATCAGGTGAAGTTCAAGAACCTTTACGTTCTTATGATTATAGAATTTATTTTCATCCAACTGAGAGGGGAGAGTTGGTTTTCAAATATTGATATGTGGTATGGATATCATCAGTTGAGGGGAAGAAGAGTGATACCCCGAATACTACCTTCATATATAGGTATGGGAACCTCTAGTTTGTATTCAGTCCATATTTGGTGTTAAAAATACACCATCCATGTTCTTGAGTCTTATAAACTCCATGCTCCATAAATTCCTAGATTGGTTCTTTATAATATTCATCGATGATATCTTAGTCCACTCGAGGTCATAAGAGGAGTATGTCGATCATCTCAGAACTATCTTTCAGATTCTTAAACGCCACTAGATTTATGGAAAATTTTCCCAAGTATAAGTTTTGGACATGATAGGTGAATTTCCTTAGGAATGTGGTGTCTCAGCAGGGTGTGGTGGTAGACCCTTTGAAGGCTGAGGCAATCGTTTATTGGGAAGCACCCAAGAATGTGGTAGAAGTTTATAGTTTTCTTGATCTTGTAGGATATTATCAGAGGTTTTTACCCAATTTCTATCAAGTTTAAGCCCCATTTACATCTTTAACCAAGATGGATAATCCTTTTGTGTGGATTGATCAGTGTCAGGAAGCATTCAATTACATGAAGGGGAAGTTGTTTAGTGCTTCAGTTTCCTAAGGAGGGTGTGATGTTTGAGGTTTTTTGTGATAATTCCCATATAATATTGGGATTCATACTGATACAAAATAGGAAAATTGTCTCTTATGGGTCTAAGTAGTTATGTTCCCACAAGTGTAACTATGCTACCCATGATCTGGAGCTTGCAACGTTTGTGTTTACACTAAATTTTTTGTGTCATTACCTCATTCGAGAGCACTTTATGGTCTTCACAGATCATAAGATTTTGAGGTATATCATTTCTTAGTGTGTTCATAACTTTTATCAGTAGAGGTGAGTGGATTTTCTTTAGGATTAGGATTTTGAGATGTTCTATACCTCAGGGAAGGAAAATGTTGTGGATGATGCTTTGAGTAGGAAGTTGTGGAATGGTGTTGTTCTAGAGTATGGGGATACATTGAGAGAAATAGAGTAGTCAATATCCTTGCACTTGTATGAGATGGTGGATGGTGTTAGAGGATGTTTGTTTTAGATGATGGTGAAATCTTCTCAGATGCAGCAGGTGGATGAGTCTTAGTGGGGAGACTCAGAGGCATAGGTGATGTGTGATCATGTTGGCCATGGTGATTCTCTATAGTGATGTTTGGAAGATATTGGTTACCAGATGTTGTTTTGGGGGAGGTTGGTTATTTTTTTGGTGATTTATGGTGGAGTCCTTTGTGATTTTCATAGATCACATTTTGTGGAACACCCAGGAGTTTCCAAGATGTATTGTGGCTTGAAGAAATAGTTTTGGTGGGCCATGATGAAATGGGAAGTGGAAGAGTTTGTGGCAAAGTGCTTGGTTTTCTAGTAGGTAAAGGCTAAGTATCATGTTCTTGGTGGTTTTTTGTATCCATTGGGTGTTCCCGAGTGTAAATTGGATGACATATCGAAGGATTTTTTCATAGGGTTACACATAGCTTAGGGAGTTTGTAATGCTATCTTGTTGATTGTGGATTGGATGATGAAATCAGCCTACTTATTATTGATGAATAAGTCAAGTGTATTATATTATTTTTATAAGAGTTATGTGGATGATATGGGGTAGTTTCATGAAGTTTTGAGGTCCATTGTCTCACATTAGGATGCACATTTTACATTTTGGGTCTGGAGGTGATTATAACATGCTTTTGGAACTTAGTAATGTCTTGGCACTACTTTCAACCCTTAGAAAATTTAGAAGATGGAGCAGACTATCCAGACACTAGAGGATATGTTGTAGATGTGTATCCTGAACTTTGGTGGATCTTGGGTATGACACCTGATAATGGTTGAGTTTTTTTATAATAATAGTTTTCACTCATCCATTGGCATGGATCCATTTGAGGCTTTATATGGGAGTTTGTGTCATTTTACATTATGTTGTATGGAGGTTGGGGAGGTAGCAGTTCTTAGACCCTATGTAGTGTAGAGCATGACATAGAAGGTTCATCTTGTTTGTGAAAGGATGAAAGAAACACAAGATCGGAATAAGTATTATGTTGATCAAAGGATAAGGCCCTTAGAGTTAGAGTTTGGGGACCACGTGTTCTTGAAGTTTTCTCCTTGACTTGGGTAGTGTAGGTTTGGAAGATGGAGTAAGATTTCTCCTAGGGTTATTTGTCCCTTTGAGGTGTAGGGGAAATTTGTCAAGGTGGCATATCAGTTGTCATTTCCACCACGGCTAGATAGGACTCATGACATCTTTCACATCTCTCGGTTTTTTTAGTATCTTTATGATGACTCTGATGTCATTGACCGGGGAGAGTTATATATTTAGGATGATACAATTTTTTTGGAGAAAATAATAGAGAACCAAGATTACCAATATAGGGAACTATATAGATGGACCATTTCTTTGGTTTGTGTGTTGTAGAGGCATGGTGGCCTAAAGGATAGTACTTGGGAACATGATACACATATTCGTGCCCAGTACCCTAAGTTGTTTTGAGTTTTTACTTTTCAGTTTTTCTTGTGATGTGATGTATGTATCCTTTTATTTTATGAGATGAGTTGTGTTTTCTTATTTTGTGTTGTATAATTTGTGATAAAGTCCTAACATATGAAAAGGTGAGGACCTAATTCCTAATCGATGTGCATTAAATACAATATTATTATACCTATATGGGTGAGTTAGTTCCACCTAGAGAAGATAGTATCTTGACATGGAGGGTGGAATTACATAATTTGTATGTTCGGGATAGTTCGGTTCATTGATTGTAGGGGTAACTGGTTTGGGTTGCATAGAGTTTGTGCGAGATGTTTGCGACCATTTGGTTTGGTGTGTGTGGTTGGTGGTACCATTTGAGGTATGACGAGATCCTTGAGAGGTATCTCGCGAGGTGGTTGTTCGGACCCATTTCCTTTTGGGCTTGGTTTTGGATTATTGAGGTTGAGAATCGTTTGAGATGTATCTGATGTAATTCCCTATGCCTTATTGGTTATTTACTTTTCTAGTTTTGGAGGTTGGAAGTGTTCAGAAGGTGGATTGAGAAGGTTTGGGTATTTTTTGGAGGAGGATGGAGATTTAGTAGAGTTTTTTCATGAAATACATTCCATGTATAGTTTACAAATCATAAAAGTGGGGTTCACAAATTTTGTAGGGTCATTTCATGACATGTAATAAATTTAGAGATTAATCCTTCTAGGCAATGCATTTTTCAGAGGTACATAAAATCACTGAATTATGTGATGTGAAAGGGGATTTCACATCATGAAAATCCTAGATGAAGTACAGTTATAAAGTATAGAGCACTTGGGGGTTTTTGTAAAACCTATGGCAGTGCCTCACTCTCTCGTTCTAGGTGACCAGTGGCTCCCTCCCTTAGTGTTTTGAGATTCCTTTCAATGGGGACTATTTTCCAGCTTCCTGTCTTTGATCCATGGTGATTTATACTCTTGTTATCATCTATTTCCTTCCATACTTATTTTAAGTTTCACTTTGGTGGTTAATTTTGGTTTGGTTTATGTGTTCGGGATGAGTTTTGATGATATTTGGCTATGGTGTAGGTCGATCTGTGGTTTCCAATGTGCGATTGAGGATTGTGGGCATTCTTCTTCACCCTATAGTGCACGATGAGTCGAAAAAGATTCTTTGAGGAAGTGAATCCCTCATTTTTCTTTATTGTGTATCGTGCATGAGGGGTTTTTTAATTTTTATATATGGGTTAAGGTTTTTATGGATTAATTAAAGATAATGAATTGACTAATTGAAATTTAAGGGTAAAGGGTTTTTATTTGCATGTCTTTACAGCTTTGTTATTATTGTGATATTTTTTATTGAACAGTCCTAATGCCCTTCTAAAAATGATGGACATTGTGGGATTTTTTTATACTGGATATATATATATATATATAATGTAACTACAACATTTTTTGTGATTGTTTTATATCACCCCAAAATGAAAATTGACTAAACAATTATATCTGGATAATAAAATGGTTTCCCTGATATTATGGTTTGTGTGATAACACCATTAAAATAAAGTGTAATATGATAAAATCCCCTTTGTTAATTTTTAAAATGATCTTGATGTGTTTTTATGTGTGGCCATGTTTTTGGGAAGACTATGTGTTGTTGCGGCATATGGGGGTGATGGTTTGTTGGCCATGCTTTTGGGGTGGTGAGGTGTTTTTTTTGGTTTTGATTTTGGTATGGTGAGATGTTTTGTTGGCCATGATTTTAGGGCGGTGGGTTGTTTTGTTTGGTCATTCTATTAGTACAATGAGGTGATTTTTTTGGTCATGCTTTTGGGGTGGTGAGGTTGTTGTTGTTTTGTGCAAGATGTCTGAGTAGTGATGGAATATATATTGGTTTATAATGATTGACATGACATGGGTTGGTTTGGTTAATGGGATGATAATGGTAAATGAATAATTAAATGATGTATTGTGTGATTGAATTTGGTTGATACTAAATACTGAAATGAATTGGCTGGATAATGGGAATTAGTTGGAAAGTTTGAATGGGGCTTGTGGGTTGTTGTGTGGAATTATTTATTTAGAGGTGGTAGTGAAAGTGGTGATGTTGTGAGTTGATTAGTGTTTGGTTTTGAACTCATATTTTGGGGTTATGTATAGATATATATATACTTGTATATTATTTATGGTTTGTATGTGCACACCACCCATGTCGATCATCATGTGCTAACACTCACATAGTCACGCAGGGGGTGTTTTTACCAACATCCAGTGAGGAGGACAAATGGATGGGTACCCGCTCTTCCCCATGTTCTCTCCCAGGAGAGGTAGGTAGTTCACAATATTTTATATTCGAAGGTATGTTAATGAATTAGATAGCAGTTGTGATAACCTAGTTGTTTTGGGTGAGATGTGATCGTGCTTGTGGGGTAGTGTACTATGTGTTTTCGGGCGAGATATGAAATGATTGTACTTGTGTGATGGATTCCGGTGGGGGTCATGCATGGTAGGAGGAGGCCACAAGTTTGATTTCCTACATGTTCATAGTACCCTACTACTCTGATTTTGGTAGTGGTTGTGTTTTGGCCCATGTGTTTTCAGGTGAGATGTGATGTAGTCGTGCTTGTGGGGCGTTGATCCCAGGTGTCTGTGAGTGAGGTTTTTTGTGACCATTCTTGTGGGGCGGTGTGGTATACAGAAGAGATGGAAGCTATAAGACATATGATATTGGGGTATGAGATCAGAATATCAACAGGAAAGTGGTATGGGGTACCCTTATCGATGTGTCTCATGTTATACTATATTACTTGACTTGTGTTATTTGGTGAGTGTGCCTTGGTGAGGTTGGGTTTGGTTAGTATACTTGTATATGAGTTTCTTGGTCCTTCCATTTTCTTATAGGTGCATTAGTATACTTTTTTTAAAGTTTGGGGCCGAAACTTCATTTTATTATTAAAGAAAATACATCTTTTTGATTGGGTAGAGGGAGACCCATTACATAGTCCGAATTCCCAAGGCCAAGTGGTCTAAATACAAGGCTTAAAAGCCCAGTTTTTTACCCAAAGGGCCCCTTGGTGAAAATTACTACTACAGTACCTGGGCTACTATAATACCACCACCACTATAGTTCTTGTTATAGTCCCTCTACCGCTATAGTGTCACCGTTTCTACGGTTCCGCCACTGCTACAGTAACCCAAGAGACTTTGGTTGTCTTGGTGAGTATACCTGTATGCTCACCCTATGTATATAAAACTATTTTAAGGTTTTTATGAGGATTATGTGGACCATGATAGAAATTATTATCTCATACCTTGAATAGCTACCATGTCACTATTTTAAATTTTCTTTTTGGTAGTTACTTTGGAGACTCTTATTTGTATCAGTACTATTTATACATACATTTTGGGATGGTTTTGGTTTCTTTTTATTTTATTTCATGGTTTTTCTTATGCATGATTCATCTTATCTCCCAATCCAACATTATTATAGAGGGTAATGCCTCCCATACATGAGATTTTTATACCCTTTGTGCAAGTCTCCAACCCAAGGCCTACTGGAGGTGGGACTCGGGGGGGTCATTATCTCTCTCCCCTCATTGTGGAATCTTTGGAGGTAGGGGGTCATGAAAAATTATAAAATCATACTCACACCCTAATAATAATAAATTGGAGATATAAAATCTGAAACTAGCCCTAGGTTTCAACCTAGGTGCACACAATGAAGGGGAGAAGAAATAACAAGAAGAATAGAGTGGGAGGAGGATGAGAAGAGGGATAGGAACTCTAACCTAGATGATTAAATTCAAAGTGTTAGGGAAAATGAGGTTAGGATGAAATAAGTGAGGCACACTCATGGGGGTCTTCTTAGTTGTGTTAAATTAAGTGGAAAAGGTACAATAGGAGGAATCAATTAGGGTAACAATGGGTAGAGAGTTATTTTTTAATTTTAAAAAAAATTAAAGAATTAAACACATCACATGATTGTCCAAACTATTCACCAACCATGAAATCCTCATAGATAAAACTACAGAATAATATACATAATTATCTAATGGTTTCTCCCAGCCATGTTCAATCTTAGCACTAAGAATCCCTTATGTAAGGGTTAACTACATGGTTCCTTCTAAGGATTTCATGATTTATTTCAAAATCTGCACCATCTATGCTCCCAAACCGTGCATGTTTAAAATGAAATGAAATATCCCTTGTGTAAGGGTAAGTGTATGGTTTTCACTATGTAAATTTTTCACCTTGTAAACCCATGTATCGGTCAGTGGAACTATTTAAAAAACCTTTTGTTGATCGTGCAAGAAAACTATGCATAGAGAAAAAAGTCTAAAATGTTTAAAATCTCAAACAAGTTTGACCCAAAATTCAAGGAAAAGATTAAAAATGATTAATAAATAATAAATAAAAAAATTGAATAATAGAAATTAAGTTCAGGGTGTGAAAATCCCCCCACCATATAGATTTCTACCCCAAAAATCCTTTGATGAAACAGTTGATTCAAAAGAAATGGGTTCTACCCCTCATACTAAGGACATAATCTAATAAACATGAAGACAAACTGAAATTACTACCAGTGATCGATGACATTATCCTCAGTTTAGAAGTGGGATACACCATAATTTACCAATTCAATCATCATTGACCATCAAAAAGGAACCTAATAGAATTCACTAAAGACTTGAAATAAATGAAAGTCACCCCAATGAAGGAAAAGAGTCATTCTAGAATACACAACCCCAAAACCCAAGGAACACCCCAACTAAAAAGGGGGGTGATGGAAAGAACCAAGTGAAACCTAATCACTAGTTCTGAAGAAACATCCCATGGCACAAATGAAGACCAAATATCAACACCCTTCCTTTGGGTGGGAGTGTCTAGGAAGGAATCACAAAATAGTTCTCCAACCAAACACTATAGCTTCTTCATAAGACGAAAGGCACATTCTCGATCAGAGGAACCTAAAACCACAAAAAAAAATTACCGGTGGTTTTCTACCTACCATATTAAAATTTTAATAATACTCTAACCATAAAAAATAGGTGAGATACACAAATATAATATCATCAAAAAAAGAAGAAGGAAGCTCACTGAGAAAGGAAAATTCATGCAAGAGGCATCATAAGAAACATAAAAAATTCAGAAGTACCATAATAGAAGGCCATATTCAAAAGATTTGAAACATTCACCTAAGACCAAGAGCTTAAGATAAACATTACCTTAGATAGTGAGAACCAAGGAAAACTAGATGGGAGGAGATAAGACACAGATATAGTTACATAAAATAAGATATGATTAAGTGAGAATAAACAACTCTAGCCTTAGAAGAAATGTGGAGAAGAAGAAACTTAGGTATTCACATCCAGAACATCGAAACCCCGATGAACCTATCCAAATAAATGAGGTACCAACTATGGTGTAACCTATTTTAGGGGAAACACTCATCTATGCTACCCTAGAATATACTCAAGGCTTCAAATTCACAGACCCTCACAAATAAAACCAAACCACAAGGAGAATCCCTATGTGGAAAAAGGAAACTACTAATCATTGAATAAATAAAATATCCAAAATGGTCCACATTCCATAGATAAATTCCTAATAATAACCTAAAGCACCACATTGATACAAAACCACTTCCAAAATACCCTATACTCTAGGATCAATAAGAACAAGTCCCCAAAATAGATACCATCACCAATCCAAAAAATTAACTACACATAGACATTGGTAGAAGATATCCTATGAATAAATCTAAAGGAGTATGTCTACTACTTTTCATTCATACTTTCTTGGTAGGAAAAATCAAAATAACATAAGGCACAAGACTAAATAATATATACCTCACAACTTAATACTAACAAATTTAAATAAAAATTATTCAAATTAAACCAAGTTAGATGCCCAAAAATACACTCACCAACTTTCAAAACACCTTTTTCAAAAACATTATCTTCCCAACAAAAGACCTCTAATTCCAATTAATTTTTTTTTGAAATTATTTCTTAAAATAATGTACAACATAAAAACACTTTACAAATTTTAATGAACAAACCATCCATAAAACCTTTTTTAAAATTAGAAAATCATAAAAAATACATTTATCAAAACCATCATGAATTACTATCCCAATTTACCACTCAAAAACAACATAAAATTTCATAAATCCTTTATTAATATTTTCACCAGAACATGAAATTGTGATATTTATTTCAAAAATCTTTAGAAAATCACTTCACCCACTTTAAAATTTACCTTTATAATAGCATTTAAAATTACACACACCATATTTTAAAACTAAGGGATACCTATTAAAACCATTTTAGTAAAATAATTTTTCCAATAATATTTTATTTGAAATATTAATGTTAAAATTATAATTTAATTAATTTTGGAAAATCCATTTATTACTTTTAAAACTATCAACCTCAAAAATTTTAACTATGATTTTAAAAATTAAAACTCAAGTTTCACCCAAAAACCACAACATATCATAATTAAAATGAATTTCAATCAAATTAATCTTAACACATAATTAAAATGTGGATTAGTGTCTATGTGAATCTTAGATTCATGTCTTGAGAAACCCTGTTCCAACTACACAACAACCATTTAAAGTAAAAATAAACAATACACTGGGGATCCACATGGCTTTTGAGGATATATGACCTCACTAGGTACCACCAGATCACCCCTTGTCATCCCAAAAACAGAAAACAACCAAAAAAATCACATACTAGTAAAAAACGATAGCAACACCGAATCTAAGAATCAAACCCCAGTTCCCATGACAACTCAATGCTCCAAATTTGTAAGAGTTATCTATACTCTATTTTCATGTTCCCCCTGAGTACTAATAGTCCAAAATTCAATCTGCCATTAACCTTGAAATAGAAAAGGAAACTATGAAATCTAGTCCCTTTTAATAATCTAGTCTTTGATACTATTTTTCATGAACCAATCAGGGTTATACCTCCGCCGAACACTTGATCCAACCTACGACATACGCTAGGGTCATAATTGGATTCAAAGGAAATTTTTGGGAATTATTTTTCCCATAAAATAAATTAAAATAACAATAGAAAAACCACCATGACCTATCTATATGTTATATGTCAATAGAAAATTAAAAGAGAAGATATAAAAGAAAATAAATCACAACAAAACTTTCCTTTACCTCTAACTCCCACTATAGGAAAGAATACCTTTCATTGAAAATCCAAACTTCACATATATAATGAACCACTGATCAAAGAAAAGAAAAGGATAAGTGGCTGATTTAGTCAATAAGAAAAGGTCACCTAAATAAAAAAATAACCAACATACCTCTATGTGACTTCACAAGTCACTATCCAACCTCATACCAAACATTATATAAGAGCACTTAATTGATAAAGTAGAACCTGAAATGTTAGTAGGCTAGAGAAAAAAGCCTCAGTTAGTATGCCAATAAGAATCACTCCATATTAATAGTCTTTAAATATAAGATCCATGTAATGCTAGTTTGAAATACATTATTAAAAATAGGTTTTTCAAAAACAATTCCATAAAAGGTAATATCATTTAATAATTTTCTTTATTTTCCTTAAATGAAAACAATTAATTGGAAATCATTTCCAGTTCAAGGCATATTTTATTAAAAACACACATTTGAAAACTGGTTTTAATCCACTTTTAAAGCACTCTTTTTAGTACAAATTGGAAAAAACCATTTTTTCTAAAGAGAATAAAAACTCAAGAAGGAATAAAAATAAAAATTTAAATAAGTGTAGGAACAAAGATAAATATAATAGAGTAATGTAAAATATAAATGAAAGATAATGGTGGTAACAAAGTAAATCAAGTTTAGAATGAACCGTATAAACAATTATTTAAGACAAAAAACATGGGAAAACACCCTAAGGTCACCAAGGACAGGGGAACCTAGAACTTCTATGTCACTAATCAGGGGAACCCTCAATCAGGGGAATGTTTATAGTATCAAATCACTATCTAGTGAGGGAATTAATTTTACTTCACTAGTATAACTAGTGGTGGGGAAACCTATTCCTGATATAGGCTTTCCTACCCAAGTAATAGTATTCCAATTAGGCTTGAATAATATAAACAACAACAACAAATAAATGAATTAAAACATCACTAAGTGATATCACAAACACAATTCACATATAAAATCAATAAACTACCAATAGAAGATTCAAACCACACATCCAAATCCATCAAGAATGAATTTATGATAAAAAACCATAGAACTGCAATTGAATGTCGATTAAAGGCTTGAAATTTTATTTCTAAAGGTTTCAACCGAGCATTAGGTCTTAATTTTATAAATCCACTTAATAATTTTTTTAAAAAACTAACTTTTAATATGAAATTAAAATTCCCAAAGTTTTCTGATTTTTTTATTCTCATATACATTTACACACACACACACATATTTATATATACATGCCTCATATTGTACAAATTCACATATTCACATGTGATTATATATATATATATATATATATTCATAACCATATATATTTTAATGACCACTAAATGCCAAAGTACCTTTTCAAATCACATAATTCATTTATAAGGATCATTCAAGCAATTTAACAACTCTCGGTGTGCATAAATGAGTAAAATCCAATTTGAACTATAGTTATAAGTCAATAAATCTTTTTTATTGAAATTATAATAGAGTGAAAGTTTATTTTCCTTTCAAATAATCCTTATAAATATTTAACACTAGTATCAAGTATCAAAAACACTAATTTAAAACCCAAAAAATTCTGGTTATTGAATTTAAAGACAAATATGAGGAGAAATCTACCTTAAATCAAGTGTGGATGGTGTGAAGCTTCAAATATGGAAGGAAGAGGACCTATGAACCAAATTTTACACCCTAATAAAAATAAATTTGAGAAATAAGAATCAAAACCTTGCCTATAAAGGGGATAATAAATAATAAGATGAAAAGTGATAAAGGATGAGGAGAATAGGGAGGGGAACCCTAACCTATATGATTTGAAATCACAAGAACAAAGAGGGTGAGATGGAGGAGGGTGAGTAGGAGAAGTAGAGTCATATAAAAATGGTTTATTTTATCCATTTCATGCGAAGAGGGATATGGGTGGAGGTAGGGTTTGATTAGGGTAAAAATATAAAGTTTAGTGTTTTTAATTTTTTAATTTTTAAAGAACTTGACACATTACATGGATTGGCCTCACGGTTGGCCAAACCATGAACCAAATGTGCGATCATTTCTGATAAAACTATAAAAAACTCTATATGGTTGTCTCATAGTTTCTTATAACCATGCATAACCTATGCACCAATTATCTCATGTGTAATGTTCAACCGCATGATTCCCGCTGGGAAATGCATGGTTTATTTCAAACCATGTGCTATTGTTCTCCCAAACTGTACATGTTTGAAATGAATTGAAATAATACTTTCATAATTTTACTTATATAGTTTTCACTATTTAAACCATGCAACTCAAAAACCCCCCATAAGGGTTATCTTCAAAGTTTGACAAACCATTTGGTGATCGTGCAAGTAAACCACACACAAATAAAAAACTCTAAAAATTTCAAAATTTTAACCAGGATTGAACCGAAACTCAAGGAAAAGATTAAAAATAATTAATAATCAATAAAAAACAATTTAATAATGTAATTTGATGTTGGATTTGGAGATTTTCAAAGAAATGGAGAATCTTAAGATTCAAGAAGTTATAGGTAATGATAAAGATACTAGTGATGAATTTCTATCACTTTCACTAGAAAATTAAAGTGAGGAGAAGGTATAAATTAAGTTAAATTACCATTTTTATTTTAATTATGGGAAGTTTGGGAATATTTAAGTAATATTCCAAATGAATATAGAAAATAGAGCTGAATATGAAGTGGCATCAACAACACAAAGGAGGTTTCCTACAAGATGAAACTTCAAATTTAGAAGATCAATTGGGAAGAAGTTATAGTAGTAGATTATATTATGTAAATAAGAATAAGTGGAAATATTCCTTGAATTTTATAAAATTGAGTTTATCTTAGATGTGGAATATGTTATGAAGGAAACCAGTTTGATGATGAAAAAGAAGATTAACTTGAAGGAGTGGTCAACTTGAAAGTAAAACTTAAAGGTGATCTTGAGGAATTAGACATTTAGGGAAATAAAATTAAATATAGTTGTATTGATGAAATAATAATCAATATATATTGATTAAAATTATGAAAAAATTATATAGCTGTAAAAAGAAGTGGAATATTTTGAGGCCTCTCAAACAACATCTGAAAATGTGATTGATTTCAAGGTAGATGTTGAAGAACATGGAAAAATAATTGATAACCTGAATATTATTTTAGATGACATAAGGAATATATTTTAATTTATATTAAAGAATTTTTATCTTTTTAGAATCATACTGAGGTTGAAACAAAGGTGGATGGTGAAAAAAGAAGTCACAATTCAAGAAATTTTCTAATAAAGAGCCAATAAAAAGGGTAGTAAGAGTAATGAGGGCTATTAAAAAGACTATGAATGAACATAGGCCTATTTATATGGGAATTTTCAGGATTATATGTGAATATTATACATCCAAATCCATGAATTCACTACACAAAATAATGGAAAACCAAAAGTTAGTGAAAACACACAAACACTAAGGCCAACCCAATAGTAAAGAAACTACTCTAAAGTTGGAAACATGTGAAGAAAAAATAATGGAAAGTTATTTATATTGATGAAATTATGATTATATGTATTTATTGTAAATACCATGATATGGTGCATAGAATAAGATAGATATATGTGAGGTGAATCTCCCTAAGGGTGGAAATGAAGGATGAGACCATATCCCAAATATCAAAAATAGAATTCTTTTTATAGTTTTTATTATAACTAATCTAATTTTGGTCACAAGTTGATAAATTTTAGGAAAATAAGGATTTAAAATCTATCCAATGGGATTCAAATATTAATAATATAATCTTGTATCTTATAATGAATAAAATTAAGAGATCCCACCCTATGTCTCAACACAACTGGGAATCTCTTTGAAGGAGAAAAAAAGATTATGAAGGCTATCTTTGTAGATATTTCTATAGAAATAACCAAGAATATCATCACCTAGATCCTTATTAGTGGGTTTTCATCTCACATGGTTGAAAATATAAGTATCTTGAAGAATGTTAAGATTCAAGTTGATAGCATGATTAAATTTTGAAATGACAAAGAATTGAAAATCAAGGGAAGTGAAGGACATGGTCGGAAGGAGATGGACTAAACAAAAACTGATATCCTTTATGTGTATGGAATTAATTATAATCTTATATTGGCCCAAATTTACTCATTTATTCCATCATGTTTAATCAATTTTATTAATTTGTAAAAACTCAAACAATTACAACTTAAATAGTTTGGTGAAGTAAGCAGTGAGTTCAAGGTCGAACCCATGAGATGATGAAAGTATATTTATAGAATTTATAAATGATTAATTAAAAATTTATTTGTATGATATTGATTAAAAAAGAAAATTGTTTTAATTTAATAGGATAAATCATTCTAGGTTTTGTAATTTTCAGGTTTGTGTGAAAGTGAATTTTAGAAATTAAATTAATTTTATGTGTTTTTTTCAAAGTCAAGACATAGAAAGATCCATGGTCTTGGTATCCCATCCTTAATTAAAAAATACCCCTTTTCATATGATCAATTACATGAGGTTATTAATGAATTAATTATCTTGATAAAAATTTTAAACATGATCCTCCTAAAGTTCACAATGGTCATGCAGAATTCATGATGATCAGTTGTTACATTAGATTTATTCCTTCTTATTCACATTATCAATGGATATGAAATGAATAATAGAAGAAATAAAATTGGATGAAGAAACCCAAACATGAATAAAGAAAAGAAAAGGAAATCACATGCACACATGAATAATTATTAAACCATGTGTGGGAATAATATTTATTCAACTTGTTAAATAATAAATAATAGTATATTATTTAATTGAGATTCTGGATACACTTAGTGTGTGACTCTCTAGGAATATCTCAGTGGAATTAGGTAAAGTAGTCTAAAGTCCATGGTTAGCATCTAGAAACATTCCAAGGAACCCATAGAGAAAGAAGTTAATGCTGCAATGACATGTCCTAATTACAAACTCAGATATTCTCCCACTTTCTTGGAACTCTTCCAACTCACAGCCCCTCCATTGATATAGAAAAAATATCCTAATTACAACTTCAGGTCATTCTAATCTGACTGAAAATTGGCATCAATATAACCCATGTTTACTAGCTCCTCATCTCTTCCATACACGAGGAACATATCCTAAGTTATTCTTAGATACTTAAGGATAACCTTAATTGTAGATCAATGATGTTCTCCTGGATACTCTTGATATCTTACTACTATTCTCAACAAATAGTAAACATCAAGTCTAGTACATAACATGGCATACATGATTGATCCTATCGATGAAGCGTATGGGATATTATTCATTATCTCTTTATCCTATTGTGTCTGAGTACACATTTTCTTAGAAATATGTAAACCATGTGACACTGGAACCAATAACCTCTTGTATTTTTTTATACTAAATATCTTTAGTATATATTCAATATATATACTTTGATTTAATCCAAAAAAACCTCTTTTATCTATCACGAATGATCTTGATCCATTGAATATAGGCTGCTTCACCTAAGTCCTTCAAGGAGAAACATATTTTTAACCCATCCTTAACAAACTATAAGATTGGTATTTTGTTTCCAATAAGTAATATTTCATCAATATATACTCTTAGTATAACGAATTCATTTCCACTAAACCTCTTGTAAACACATGGCTCACATTCATTCTTAATGAAACCAAATTCTTTTATGGCTTCATCGAATTGAATGTTTCATGACCTAGATGATTTCTTAAATCCATAAATGGATCTTTAAAACTTGAAAATACTTTTTACATCACATGTAGTCACAAACCCTTCTGGTTTTATCATATATACATCTTTCTGATTTTTCCCATTAAGGAATGAAGTTTTCACATCCATCTACTAAATCTCATAGTCATGGTAAGCTGTTATAGCCAGTAGAATTCTAATGGATTTAAACAAGGAAAATAGTGAAAAGGTTTCATAATAGTCAATTCCTTGTGGTTATTTAAACCCTTTATCCACTAGAATTTCTTTGTAGGTATTTACTTTATCTTCCATGTCCATTTGACTCTTGAATACCCATTTATATCCAATAGGGTTTACATCAACTGGTGCATCAACCAGAACCCAAACTTGGTTTTGATACATGGAATCCATTTTGTAATTCATGTATTTTTTCCATCTTTCATTTTCTAATATTTCTATTTCCTCCTTGTATTAAATAGGTTCATTATTTTCAATCAATAATGATTCACCATATTCAGTAACTAAAAAACTATATCGCTCTGGTTCTCTTACCTCTTATGCTCCTAAATAGTACTTGTGTTCCTGGAACTACTTCTTCTATAAGGACCTATAGAACTCGTTCATGTTCTAACTATTGTGTATATTGAGCATCAATTTCATCGAAGTCAATCTTTCTCCCACTATCCCTTTTAAATATGTGCTCCCTATCAAGAAAGACAACTTTTATGGTGATAGTCACTTTCATCTATGAGGGTTTGTATAGGTAATATCCCTTTGTTTCCTTAGGATACCCTATAAAGATACACTTTGTATCTCAGGGTGCTATTTTGTTTCTTGATAATTCCTTAACAAATGCCTCACAACCCCATACATGTGTGTGCAACAAAACATGTTTCTTTCCACTCTATAACTCAAAGGGAATTCTATTTTATAATTTAGTTGGAACTCAGTTTAATGTGTTTGCCACATTTTGTAACGCATATCACCAAAAGGATAATGAAAGATCTGTATGACTCGTACTCGACCTTACCATGTCTAACAAGTTACAGGTCCTCCTTTCATTAACACTATTACACTATGGTGTGTAAGGTGGAGTGAGTTGAGATAGAATCTCAAACTCCTGTAAAAAGTCGATGAACTCTTGGTTGAGATATTCACCACCTTGATCTAATCAAAGATTATTTATCTTCCTATCAAGTTGATTCTCTACAAAATTATTTAATTACTTGAATTTCTCAAAGGACTCAAACTTATACCTCATTAAGTAGAGATATCCATATCTACTCTCAAGTCATCAGTAAAAGTTATGAAGTAATAATGTACACCTATATATTATACTGGAAATTGTCCACACATATCAGTGTGTACCAATCCTAGAAGCTCTGTATCCCTTTCACCCTATCAACCAAATGGTGGTTCGGTAATTTTTCCTTGTAAATAAGCATGACATATTTCAAGAATCTTTAGCTTAGATGAGTCTAAATAGCCATCTTGATAGAGCTTTTTCAAATGATTCTCATTTACATGACCAAGATAGTGATGACAATGTTGCGTGTTATATGAGTTGTGTGAACATGATTCGTTATCAATTCTCAACACTTAGTTTTCATAATTTAATACATAAATACCATTATTTAAATGTGTCATACCATAACATATGTTATCCTTATAAAATAAATAACTTTTATTTCCAAAATTGAAAATAAAACCATCTGTGTCTAGGCATGATACAGAAATTATATTATTGGTAACTATAAGTACATAATAATAATCTTTCAAAACCAAAATCATCTCATTGGAAATTAAAGGTGGTAGTCACCAGTGGCTAGAGCATCTATCATTATTCTATTAGTAATCTCAAATCCACCTCTCCTCTAGAAATATTTTTGGAATCTACTTGGTTCCTGCATTTGGTTATATATGCGATCCCCACAAGCTATATCTAATACCCAATGTGTAGATATTGAAAGATTACACTTGATAACAAACACACATTTATATTCCCCTTGCTTATGGGTGCATTTCCTCTTCCAGTGGTTTAGCTTGCCACATGAAAAACATACTACCTCCTTTTCATTACCCTTCCTTTTGATCTCCTTCTTATTAGAAGGACAGTGCTCAAGAGATTTAGATTGTCTATAAGTCTTGGTCCCCTCTTCATTGTTCTTCCTTTTCATATTCACCATAAGGACTTCGTTTTTATTGCACCCCATGTCCTTATCCACTTATAGAATCAAAGTAAGAAGTTCTAAAAAAATATTATCATTATTTCTCATATTGTAATTAAAAATAAAGCTAGAGAAGATCTTGGATAGTGATTAAAGTATGAGATATGTACACAAATCATATGGGAATTTAATCCCTAAGATGTCCAAGCATTCAATGTAGCCAATAAGACTGACTACATGAGGCCCAGATGGCACATACTCTCCAAGTTTGGTTGTAAAAAAATAAATGGAAATCTCATACCTCTCTTGTCTTGTATTATCTTGATAGATATATCAAAGGAGAGACATCATGATATAGGCATCCATATCCTCATATTGCTTCAAAATCTCATTGGACATTGATGGTAGCATGAAACATTGAACATCTGTGGAATCATTCAATTTTTTTCTCATTGAGTTTTAACTATTCATCACTTTCCTTATTTCCAAGTGCTTTAGGAAAAGGTTTTTCTAGCACATATAATTTCCTTTCATGGAAAAGGATAACATGTAGGTTCCTTTTCCACTCTTGGAAATATATATTAGTGAGAAGGTTTCCCTTCTCAAGTACGGATTACAATGATATGTTTGATATCATTTTATTATTGTTTCTATAAATAATATGAGTAGAGATTTTAGTAATTTATTTGATAAAATTAGACAAATAAATAAATATTATATTTATTAATCTCCCTCTATTTTATTAAAACCCAATAGCCCTCACCATTGGCTTCTAAATATCTCGTTTCTTGGATATTCACATAGAAAGGGTCCATAGTACCCTTCTCATTACCCCAAATTTGGTTGGTCAAGAAACTTGAATGGTTTTAGGTAGGAATTAAAAATTCCTTCTGCATTAACTCACATTTTCTTATATGTTTAGTGGACTCCCCAATCCTGATATCGACAAAAGGTATTTCCTAAACCTTTTCCTCTTAGTTACACCATGTTCTGCTTTAGCAGTCAACCCTTGATGTGAACTAAGTTAATACAACCTAAAACTTCAAGTTAGAATTCCCCAATAATTGAAAACACCCCAACTTTGGCTGGTCAGGCACTTTGAGCTATGGTTTGATTTTAAATGAAGTGTTAGAAGGCTATTCTGACTTAAAATATATAATTGAGGGATTTTATCCTTTTATGCACAAATTACTAATTATTATCTTTATCACATGCTTGTTAATATTAAGTGGATTTACTTAAGAGATTAACCATGTCTTAGATAATATTTATGCATAAACCAATTTATTTTAGTTCTATCTTTCATGATCTTTAATTTCATTAATCCATGTGATTGCAACAAAACATCCATAATGAAATAACCATGAAACCTAATAGAAATAAAATAATAATGTGGTATGATCATGATATTTTACTAATGAGTATTTTATCTAGTGATTGATAAACTAAGCATTGACCTAGGGGAAAACACCTTGAACCAATTAAGGTTTGTGTTACAACTTTTCCACATGTCCACCTATGTATCTATCTTGGATTGGTTTCATCTCAACTCCAAACATGAACCACCTCTACAATCTTGGGAGCTCCATCCATTACATATGATTTTAATCACACATAGGTGAGGGGAAAAGGGTTTATATAAAATAAACCATGGGCATGAAGGCCCTTACAAAATAAGAGGAGAGAAGACACACAGTCCAACAATTTAATTTAATAATAAACTAAATGAAACCAATCACATACAAAGGTCTGTTCTATCTCATGATCATCCACATGCATGCAATGAATTGCTCATTTAATAAAACTAGAATTTAATTATTAATCATTATTATTTAAGATAAATCGTACTCGAATCAATTAATTATTATCTTTAATTAATCAATTATTTTATCTTAGCTTTTATCTGAATTTCCTTGAGATTATCATCCATTATAATTTTAAACAAATTAAATAAATTTATTTAAAATTAACTATGTACATAAATTTACATTGGAAGAAATATGGTGAATACTCATCTGAATGTACCCAAAATGTATTATACTCAAATTTAGTTTTGCGTTTGTGACATATGACATACACAACTTATCACGTACTTTCACGACTTGTACTATTATATGAATTACCTGATTTTTCGGTCATGTGTTATGCTTCAATGCATATAGAGTAACAAATTTAATACGACTCATACACGATATGTAGATATAAACATTATATATATATTAATTAAACATATATATATATATATATATATTAAAACCTATCACACGGTGTGTCCTATAAACTTAATGACCACATGAAAGCACATGTATCAAGGTTTACACAGTATAATAAATAAATTTTAAATGTACATAATTTAGTATAAGTAAATAGCATGTACATGGAGTTACATAGAATGCATGTATCTCACCATCTATCTGAGAAACACGCCTAGGGAATCATCATGTAAACCATGCCTCGAAAAATGGAGTACATGGCATGTAGAAAGGACTGCATGGCATGTGGACTCCAAGTTACATGGTCACTAGTCAGGTAAGCCATGTATGAAACACACGGTCCATCTGTAAATAAAAGGGACTACACGCCGTGTATGTGGGCTATATGGCATGTACTTCGGATGACTGTGTGCCAGGATGAACCAGTCAACATGCGGTGTAAGAATTAACTACACCATGTTTCATTAATGCACATACTTTGAATTAATTTCTGAATTAATTCCTGATGCATTGAACACAAGTACACGATGCGTAACTTTGGTTAAATGGAGTGTACTTTTATGTTATCTTACAAGAATCTTTGGAACCTCTAGATGAGTTGGTCGATTTTATTTCATTTATAAAATTAATCTTATTGATTAGATCTACAATAAATGAAGGAGGGATAAGAAGATCTCATAATTTGAATTAAAATGAATGATTAAACATGAATTGAAAAACTAAATCACAAATGAATAAATAATCAATAATATTTATATAATTTTAAATAATTATGTGACCCCTTTGATACCACTTGAAGGTTCCAGGTGTAGCAGAAGTGTGCGATGGGTCATGCCCTACATTTCTTTTTTTCATGTTCAATGATCAGTCTGAGATATACATGATGATAAATTTCATGTACAAAAGAATATAATCAAAGAATAAAGATAACAGGAATCATGCCAGAACCAGATAGAGAGGATCATCGCATATTATTTATAATTAATTTAATTAATTAATAATTACCTTGATGGAATTATTTCTTCGTTGATGGATTTGTTAACCGTTCTAAGATGCGCTATCATTTCATTATAGGAATCAAGTTCATGTTACCTCTAGTGGTGATCCACACGTGTTCCACGAATCTCCAGACATCGCTGAATGAATCTCTGGGTCCTAGCATGGAAGATCCTTGCATTTGTATCTTCCTCCTTTGATCACTACAATAATTTCTTCCAAAGTGATCTCCTTGATATGGTGGAGGAAGATTGATCTCTATTCCTGGGAGCAATCTTGGAGAAGAAATATCACAAGGGCTTGAGATAATTATCTAATTCTGTTGTGCATAACCCAAACAAATGAATTGTTTTATTGATAAAATAACATAATTGGGTTCATATATCTATAGGTTTAAAATAAAATAATTTCACAAGTTCCCTTAACTATTTATTTAATCCTAGAGAAAACCCCATGCCAAATAATTATAATATTATTATTATTTCTTGACATGTTCTTAATTTGCGAATTAAAATTAAATATTATTTAATAAAATAATATTAAATATTTATTATTTTCTCACCGAACCACAAATCTCGGTCCTTCATTTCTCCATAATATTTATCAAACCTTAAATAATGTCTATTTATTTATTAAATAATTATCACTTTATTATTCACTAATAAATAAATATTATATTTACTAAATAGATAATAAATATTTATATATGATAAATCATTCACAAATTATTATTAAACTATACTTAGGAATAATATTTATTCAACTTGTTAAAAAATAAATAATAATATATTATTTAACTGAGATACTAGATCCACTTAGTGTGTGACCCTCTAGGCCTCTTTTTCAGTGGCATTAGATGAAGCATCCTAAAGTCCAAGGTTAACATCTAGAAACACGCCAAGTCACCCATAGAGAAAGAATTTAATTCCATAATGACATGTTACCTTATATAGAATATTATTGTGTAATATAATCACTTTATCATGATATCTCTAATCAACCAGGTTGCGTGCTGGTGGCATCAACCAAAGTGCATGATGTCTCTTTCTTTGATTTCCTAGTAAATGAAATTTCCTATCAAACACCATGTCCATGGATTTATTTAGGCTATATCATTTCCATAAAATGGCATGAGATATCAACTTTTGTTAAAGTAGAAGGGACAAACCTTTCTCACATTATTCAATAATGCAATATTACATGTGACTCGCCCAATCTATCCTACCTCACCACAAACATATTTCATCATGGTTTTCGTCATTAAATCAAATTACATGACTCATAATATTCATTAATAATAATATTAAATTCTAAGGATCAATACAAACATCTTCAGATAGTAATATCCATTGACACATAGAAATGTGGAATTTCTACTGGTGGGTCTCGTTCTCATAATATCCTACAGGATATTACTAAGGGCGTACACCATGAGAATGTGCATAAAATTCCTATGAGTCTCCTCCCTTGATATCATGTACCATTTGTGTCCCTCAAATGATATCATATGACTATAGAATATATATTCAAGAATAGTGTCGTAACACTTCCAGTTTCTCATCATAGAAGGGAACTTCTATGACCTTTTAGTGTGACAGCTACTCTTAAGACATTATCACAAACTATGTCACACAGAAGCACCATTATAATGTGATAAGTAGTTTATTAATATTCAAAACCATGAATAAAAGTTTTCATAAAGTACATAGAAGTTGGTTCTAGGGAACCAACTCCAACATCATGACCCAAACATCTCATGATGTGAATTAACATTTCATGACACCATTTTCTCAGCATCAAACTTCAAATATTTTTTCACATTTAACCTAGAAAAAATTAATATAATATATATCTTGAAAATTTTAATCAATTAAATTAAAAAATCAATAAATTTTATATTCAAAATATGTATTCATGAAACATAGTCATCAAATCTCCCGACAAGTAAATTCATTATTTTCCATAAAAATGAAATATAAATAAATTACAAAGGATTCCCACTCTATCATGATTTAAATATAATGTTAATAAAATCAAGTGATTATAAGGGGAATTAAAATTTTAAGTATCACATATAAAAAATTCATCAACTCCAAACTTTTCAAAGAAACATTTCTACCATGTATTTTACTTTTTTCTCATTGAATTAACCAAGCATATTTATTTTTTTCATTTATATTTTTCAATTCATTATCAACATAAATTCCACTTGTAATTTACCTCACTTTAATTTTTTCACTCATCAACAAGGTAACAAATGTAAATAGATTTTTTCTCATACCTCAAATCATTCCCATTACCATAGGCTTATAGTTCTTTTACTTTCTCCACCCCATAGAGACAAATTCACAATTAATCGTGAGATATTTACTATTAGGATAAAATGTTTTTGAGAATTAATTTTTGGTGTGTAATAATGTAAAAATAATTAAATATCAATAAAAGGTGAATAATTTAAGTAATTTCCATGATAATCAATAAAATATAAATGAAAAAATATCACTTTAAAAATTTCGTCTTCCCTTTTCCCCAAACTCAAAGTAAGATCATGAATCAATTGAGCTTAAAGAATGTGCACCCTCATGTAATATTTTTCTTTATTTTTTTGTTTTTTTTTTGAAATTTTGGTTTGGATAAGTCTCACATCCAACACCCAATACAAAATTATGAAAATCATTGGTCAAGTAAATTTTAATTTTTCACACTCCAAAACATAACCCAATTTTTATCAAGAGGCATACACAAAAGAATACAATGAATGAATAATCATGAAACCTTTTCCTAATATCCCATGAAAACACCCCAAAACTAATCCATTTTAGTATGAACATACCTTCCACCATGGAACCATCTCCCCCACACTCATTTTATTGATAATCCTAAAAAATACATAGATTTGGGTGGGAAATGTTAAGATAGGATTATAATACAGATCTTCCATAATAAGGTTATTCATGGATTCTTCAATATTAATAAGGATTAATGTAAAAGGTAGGTCTTATGATAAGTTATATTAAAAAATATTCCTCAATAATATTAAAAAATGAATTGTACAAAAATAGATTTGACAAGATGAAAATAAATTTTTAGAAGAAAACATGATCGAGTTTCAATTAAGAAATATATTCAAGAAATAATGGGAAATATTCATCTTAGAAATTTTTTTAGGAATGGGACATGTGACTTTGAAAATAACTCATGGAAATTCACACCAATAAGAAAATCAATTTACACAGGTATCAAATTTCAAGACATGTCAAATTTCAAAAAAATCATTTACAAAAATTAACAAGTTTCTTGAATTATGATTTATCAAATAACAATCCTCATTTTTATATTTACTAAGTTATTCTACCATTTTATTATTTAAATTATTGATAAATACATTTAAAATGTGGCATGATGGTTATCCTTAAGAATTTTTTTCTTCTCAATCGATGATTAAAGAAAAAAATCAAGTATGGGGCATGAATTTTTAATTAATTTTGTATTTTTTTAAAAGAATCATTGTATGGATGATAAAGAAAAAATTAAAATTAAAACTTATACCTCCTATTGAATGATGTGGTTCAAATTGTGGCCTCATTTTTCCCTTCTTTCTTGTGATCTCATTTAAATCTAAAATAATGATACACATGTGAATGTGTTAACCCATTTTTTAATGAAATTCAAAAATATTTTGGGAAGAGTTCCTAAACCTAAAAAAATCCCCAAAAAAATCATGTTGACTCCCCTAAGCAGTTTTTTATTGTAGTTGAATCTAAATTACCTCTTCTCAACTTAAGTGATGGGGGTTGGAATGAATTTAATTGGTCTGGATTATTGAATGGCCATAGCCAGGTTATCTCTATGTATATGGGCCCCTTCCTTTCTCTAATAATATCCCACTCTTCCCATGGGGAACACTCGCTCAACCTCCATTGGATCAATATTCTAGTTCTTTGTTAGACCTAAGAAACTAGTACCAATATTTTGAACCATCCATACCTTCTTTTATTCTTCAAGTGTATCTTTTTTTATTGTTCCTCCATCATCGGTAATATTGTCTCATAGCTTCTTGTCTTTCTTCTCAACTTTAGAACCTTAATTATTAGTAGTAGTGATATCAACTTCTTCCATCTTGGGAATTATGTCCTCTTCTAAGTCATCTTCTTACACATCAAAATTATTTATTTCTTGATGTATGTTAAAACTAACCTATACATTTCCAATTCTCAAGAAGAAATATCTAATATTTACATCAATTAATTATCTTTCAATCACTAAGAAGTATATCCCAAGAATAATGGGTGTCTTCTCCTCATCTAGGTCTAGTATGAGAAATTCCACTGTAAAGTAAAACTTTTCTACCTTGACTAGAATGTATTCAATAATCCCTCATGGGTACTTTACTATTGAGTCTACCAGTTGTAGTTCAACCTTCATGGTCTTAATGTCTTCAAGTCCTGGGATCTTCAATGTGTTGTAGGAATTTATGTTCACACTTGTACCTAGATCACACAAATCCCTAACAAACCCATTAAAACCGAAATTAATTGGAATTGAAAAGCTTCTTGGCTCCGGTCATTTCTTAAGGAGGTCCTTTGACATCACAGTTGAAAAATCCCATGTGAGTGGGATCATACCAATTTACATTATCTTCTTATTGTTGGATATTGTATCCTTTAATAACTTTCCATATATTAGAAATTTATTCAAGGATTATGAAAGAAGAATGTTAATTTGAAATTTATTATTATTTTCAATAAACATACTTCATTATTCATCAAATTTTCCATTATTTAGCCTCTCTAGAAATGGTAGTCTCATATTGAATAGAGGGGGTTCTTCACCAACTTTTTCTGTATATTTTTTTTATCTTTTCTACTTGTTCCTTACTTTTTTTAGGCTTGTATTCTATCATATTTCTTTTATTAAGGGTGATGGATTTCAATTATCCCCATGGATTTACTTTTGGGTGTCTAGGACGCACTCCTCATGGTCTATCTCAAAGTTGTTCTAAAATTTGTCTAACTTGATATTCAAGTTTTTAGAGTGTAACCTTTTGGTCTCTTGATTTATCCTTTAACTCCTTAATTTTCAATCATTGATCTTGTATGTAGGTAGTAAGTTCCTTGATGGAAGCTCGTGTGGTCATCCTGAATGAGACGAAGGTCTCTTCTAGTGTATAGATTTGGATTTGAAGAGATGGTTCTTATTATACTTGAAATCCCGGTGGGTGTTTCCAATATCCCTTACCATATTATTGTTCATTAAAACACTAAAATTGATTATCGTTATTTTAATCATTATAATTACCTTCTTCAATGTATATAACTTGGGGTTTTTGTTGTCCCATCATGGTGTCTATTTTTTTATTTCTGCTTTAATATGCATGCCATCCATTAATTTTTTACCATGTGGATTCCTCTTCATTAGGTTCATTTTCTTTTCCACTAAAATATGTTTATTTCCATATCATTTATTAAATTATATTTTTATTCTAGTGATTTAATCATTAATTATTCTCCAAGTGTAACATCAATGGTAGACCTATTTCCCTATGATAATCCTTTATTAATTTTTTTAATT
Source organism: Viscum album (assembly GCA_963277665.1). Classification (NCBI taxonomy): domain Eukaryota; kingdom Viridiplantae; phylum Streptophyta; class Magnoliopsida; order Santalales; family Viscaceae; genus Viscum; species Viscum album. The sequence goes on along the minus strand of OY728129.1, from coordinate 402,116,737 downwards.
AAAAACAAAAATATGCTACCATGATGTGGGCATTTTCTAATGTGTCCTTTAAAACATTCCCATTCTCTATAAAGTGACTCATCTTCAAATTTATTAAAGTTTAAAATATTTACCTAAATGTCCAAGATTTTGAAGGAGTAATGAAATGTGTGAAAAAATTTCTTTCCAACTCATACCACATGGTGATGGAATGGGCCGATAAACTCTAAATGGGACCAGGATTCTTGGTTAGAGTCCTATGTTGTATAGCCTCTTGTAACTAGTAATCATTCATAGACCTAGATTTATGGGTAGTACCCCCGACAACTTGTTGTTTTCTTGAGAACAATCCATGGTCACAAATGCTTTATTCTACCTCCTTTTTCATTTTTCTTTTTCAAGATCATATTTTAGAATTTACGTTACTTTTGATTGGGTGGAATGATCATGCATAAAAGTTGAATTCTAAAATTACAATATAATTTAACCGGGTATAAAATAGAAAAATAAAATAAAAAATAAATTTAAATAAAAAATTAAAATTCTAAAATCAAATTTGACACTAACCCTGAAAATGACTCTAAAAATTTTGGTAGCCCATATGGCGTCGCTAATTCCTCCAGGTTTAATCAAATTTATTAATTTTTAAATACTCAAAAAAATGCAACATAACTAGTTAAGTGAATTAAGTGGTGATTTTGAGGTCATACCCATGATATGATGATAGTATATTTTATGAATTTTTTAATGATTAATTGAAATTTGATTTGGATGAGATTTATTAATAAATAAATATTTTTTATTTAATTGGAGAAAGTATTTTGGGTTTTGTAAATTTCATGTTCATGTGTGAGTGAATTTTATAAATTAGATCGATTTGTGTTGTTTGTTTTCATATTCGAGATAGATAAAGATCATTGGTCTTAGTATCCCCTTATTAAAAATAAATTCCCCTTTTTTATATGATTAATTACTTTAAGTTCTTAATGGATTGATTATCTTGATACCATTTTTAAACATGATCATCCTAAATTTCACAGTGGTCATATGTAATTCATGATGATTAGTTGTTTCATTAGATATATTATTGCTTGTTTACATTATGAATGGTCATAAAATAAAAATAGAAGAAATAATGGAAGAATTAGAAGTGGATGCAGCAACCTATACATGAACAAAGAAAATAAAATAAAATCACATGAACACTCCCCATCCATTTATAGAACCAAAACAAAAATGGGAATTACCCCCTCATGAAAATCATGATAGGATTGGAAAATAAAATGGAAAGAAAGAAATTATAAGGAATAGTGAAGGATTTTTCAATATAGCACTTTTTCAAGGGAAACCTATGATCTTTGAATGAATGAATTTGGAGCTCCAACCCCTTATATTTAAAGCTAAAATTGAACCTCATGTGTCTTAAATGCTATAAATTTGTCCAATGAATCTATTCCAATAAACTTTGGTAGTTATGAGGTAATTAGGTGTAGGGATCAGTAGAAAGTTGATAAAATTTGAAGGTTCTATAATTTCATCACTAGGTTTCACGACATGACATATTTTTTCATACCATAAATATTCATGGTCAACCTACCTTCAAACTTATCATGTATTGTCTTCATGGGGTCTATCAGGCTGTGTTTTTTTGGAAATTCATGCCATGGATTTGTTTCATGACATGTAAGTTTGTGATCTGCTATTATTTCATCCATTTTCCCTCCAACCTCCTCTTTAAACCTCAGAATCTTTCTCTAAACATCTCACAATGTGATTTCACATTTCACAATTAATTTTTCTCAACTTTAAAATTCAAATATTTTTTCACATGTAACCTACTAGAAAATAATAAAATAATAAATATCTAGGAAATTTTAATCAATAAAATTACAAAACCATTAGATTTTATATTCAAAATATACATGCATGAAATATAGTCATCATCTTCCTAGTGTAAGGTGACTTTTTGACTCTATATTGGAAGTCACATTTCATCAGAAGGGATAATCTATCAATGGAAAAAACTATAGATTACTAGTTAAAAGGATAGTGACCCAATGTAAATATTTATGAAGTGTATTTAAATTGTTTCCTCATGATGGTGGAATAGAATAGACTTTTGCATTGATAGATTGGGTACACCAATAAAAAATCATAGAATCTTTCCAAATTTAAGGTTGCAACTGATATACCAAATCTGAAATGACATTGGGAGATGACATGTGATGCCTGTATAAGAGGAAAACATGTGAGAAACGTATATCAATCAAAGGATAAAAGGGTCTTAAACATAATTGATCTAATCCACATTTATTTTCATCATCTGATCAAGACTCTTGGAAAATATGGTGAGAAGTACTAGTTTTTATTCATTGGTGATTATAGTTGAATGGGTTATATCATGTTTATGTAGGAAAAAATGGAGGTGATTAAATACATAGGTTCTTTGATCTAATAATGGCATGGACTTAACCTAACATGATGTGGAAAACTATATGGAGAAGCATGGGATAAATCATAAAGTTTTATCAATTAGAACATCATAACAAAACAGCATAACATAAAGGTGAAATAGAATGGAGAAAAACCTAGGGAAAATTTTACTCATTTAAAGTATCATTTCTCACTATTATTAGAATGAATCTATGCAAGTGGTAGTTTATAAAAAGAATCATGAATTTTTAATCCCTAGAGAGAAGATAACCCCATACAAGATGTTTTATAGAAGAAAACCATCATTGGAATTCTTTAGAGTATTCAATATAAAATTTTATCTTTGAAACAAATAAGGAAACCAATGGAAATATAGAGATATAGTATATGAAGGTATATTTATAGGTTATTCCTTCAATAATAAGGCCAATAAATGCATCACAAAATGGTTAAAAATATTATTTAAAGCATCGATGTTAATATTGTTGAAGAAAAACATGAAAAAAAATCTCTAATTACATATTTGAGTGTGTTTAGTGATGAATAAAAAAAGTAAAAATATATTAGAACAATCCATATAGTTATACATGTGAGTATGATTCATAGGATGACTTTAGTGATGAAGAAGCTATAAAAAGGAGTCAAATGCTGACTTAGCAAAGATTAAAATGATATAAGGTTGGTGATTCTCGGTGATAAAACTACACCTATGAAAACTCATATGATGAAAATTTTAGATCACATTGATCTATTGTCTCAAATGGAGTCGAACACATTTGAAGAAGTAGTGATGGATGAATTATGGGTTAAATACATGAATGAGTAGTTAGATAAAATTGAGAAAAGTCATAATTAAGATCTTGTGAATATCTTGACTGTTTGAAATGTAATAGGAGAAAAATGTGTATTTGAAATAAAATATGATGGGAAAGGAAATTTTATTTGAAATAATGAAATATTGGTTTGTAAGGGACATAAAAAATGGAAGGAGTTAATTCGGATTAAAATATTTCTCAAATATTAATACTATAGTCAATAAAATTGTTCCTTACTCTGAATTTCTATAGGAAATAAAAAATATACTAAATGGATGTCAAGATACCATTCTTAAATTTAATTATCAAAAAATAAGTCTACATTGAAAAAAATAGTAGGTTTTTTAATTGGTAATGATGAGACAAAGGTATATAGAAAAAAAATCTTTGTACAGTTAGAAATAAGGGACTCAATCCTAGTATGATCAATTGGATACATTCTTAAAGAAGATTTAATTTAAAAGAGGAGGAGTTGATCAAAATCCTTGTGTGAAGTTGACAAAGGATGAATAGTTCATGGTGCACATCTATGTTGAAAACATAATATTGGAAGAAATAGGTTGCACTCGAGCCTCAACCCAGTTGGTTAGGTATCCTTAAGTGCATCCACAAGACCCGGGTTCAAAACTAGGTAGAGGAATATTTATGGGGGTATTGTAGCAGGCCTATAGTAGTACTGTACACTATGCGGTACTATAGCAGATTGTACATTGTACATGTACTGTAGCAGGATGTACACTATGTGGTACTGTAGTAGGCACTGTAGCAGTTATTGTAGCAGGTACTGTAGCAGCTGGAAATATTTACCTTGGGCCACCAGTTTGGGCTTGGAGTCCTTAAGGCTTTCGGGCCACCCAGGCCTTCAGGTTAGTAGGGCTTTCAGGCCACCTCAAGGCCTTCGAGCCACATGTCATTTCCCTAGACACACTACAAAAAAGGAGCAACCCTAGAAGAGGATTTAGCATAGGTGCACTCACCAGAGCAGAGCCAAATGTATTTGTCAGAATGAGAGGGTATGGCTATGATATCGGGACCAGCCTGTACTTGCACGGGAAGCCTAGCCAGACGTCCATGCGAAGGTGGATAGCTACTATCATGATGCAGATGCTGGGGAGGGGTAGTTCCTTGTAGATAGTCTGGTTGAATTCCCTAAGACCTTCAGGTCATGTAATCTCCTAAGCCTATTGGCCATGTAATCTCTGATCTTACAGGCCTTGTAAGGGTTCCCCTGATCCCTTGAAAGGGGGATCATCAAAAATCAATAAAATTGAAGTCCTTTGGTCCATTCAGGTGGGAGGAAATAGGTTGAGTTTGATAGAATATTTTTCAAAAATAATGATCTTAGAGTTTGAAATGTCAATAATGTAATACCCCATGTGTATGGATGCATTTTGAAAGTTTAATAGGAATTTGAATTTTGAATTTGTGGATAGGTCAAATTTTGAACTGAGACTTGGAATTAAATTCTAGGAGTTTAGACACCTCTAATGTGTGTAATTGGATGAAAAATGGGGATTATGAGGTACACCAGAGGGTTTGAGAAGAATTAGATTTATCTCTAGGTGGCTAGGTTGTATGATAGTTATAGTATGACGCCACCAGTTAGACACTAGCTAGCCTACTCGGATCACTGGGTAAATAATAAGGATTTTAAGGGAAATAATTATAATTATTCCTCCTCATATTTTTAGAAGTGAGAGGCCCCTTCTCCTCTTGGTTTGGCCATGTGAACTAGGGGATAAACCCCCTCCCTCTTTCTCTTCCCCATTGATCAAGGGGAAGTTTTTTACAGCGATTCTATATATTATGAGGTATGTTTCCTCTATTTTTGGAATCCTTGGATCTCATCAACCACTTCCTTATAATTTTCATTTTCTAAGGCTAGGTTTCACATATTATTCAATTGAATCATAGTGTATTTATCCCAATATGATGGGGATTTGGTGTTTTTTATTAAGAGGGAATATTGGGATGACATCTACACATTTTTTTCTCAGTGGTTTGTTGAAGGTATGTCACACTAACTGGGTTTTTAAGGGTTTTCATTTAAGAAAGATTTATTTAATGATATAATTGGTGGTGTAGGTTTAGGATTTGTATTGGTTTTGGTTGGAGGTGTGATAGGGGTGTCTGAAACCCTATTTTCCATATATTCAATGATTTTTGGACACTCAATAAAATTTTGAGGCTTTATTCCTTGGTTAATTATATATAAATGTTATAAATGATTGTTTTGGGTTTTTTAGATTGGGTTGGGAGCTCGAGTCATTGAAAGGATCTTGATTGATCATGGAAGATACTAGATGGGCTTGGGTAGTAGATGTCAGCTCTTGGAAAATAAATGGAAAATCTTCAAGATGAGATAGGTGGTCCTCATACTAGATTTTTGGTTCTATTATTTTTATTATATGTATGTGGTTGTGAGTACACACCACTGTGGATGAGGACCTATTCATTTTAGCTTGTTTTATAATTAAATAATTTGTTTAACTTAAAACAAATTTCCCTAATATATGAAAACCCATGTGAGTGGTGTGATTTATTAAATTAAATGAATTAAGTTATTATCCCTAGTGTAGGATCATTATAGAGATCTTTTTCTAAAGGTTGGTGACTAATGGGATATATGGCCTAATGGAATAGCCGCTTGAGAGCCTTGAGATATTTTATATATATTGAGCTACTTGAGATGAACCAGAGGTGAATATCCCTCCCCTATGAAGACATGTTATCTAGTTGGATGGTAATAAGATAGAAGAGGGATAAGTTGGATGTGAGGACCACACTGAGATTATTGGGAATTGAAATTGTAAACATGCCATCTCTTGTGACTAAATACCATGGGGCTTGGCACTTGTGGCCCTTGGAGGCTGAATTATTATTACGATGATTCCATGGGGTGTGATTCCCTCAGGGTGATGTGAGTTTACCTAAAAGAATGGAATGGGACAACAAAACCCTTGTTAGTTTTCTATGCTTGATTTGACTAGGGGGGCCTATGAATTCCCTCATATTGTGTTTAACCTAAGTGGGTGTGTATGGATATGGGTGAATATGGACATGAGTGTCACCTTAGAACATGAACCAATGTGTAAGCCTGAAGGGTTTATGATGATAATTTTGGGTGTGGATTTTTGTTCAACCTTTATTGTGTTTTATTTTATTTTATTTATAAACATGATATTTGATGGACCAGGATACCTAGGAATTATCCATTGGTCTATTCTATATTGTTATTTCCTAGGATTCTTGGGAATTTCCTATCGAGATGGATGAGACCCACGGATTCCAAGTATGTATATGATCTGGTCTCACTGTGATTTGGGGGGGTGGATGCCTAGTTTTTCTATTATACAGAGTGTTTTTGGTGATATAACCATTGATTCTTAGAGTTTGTTCTTAGTATCCAACATTAGAGTTAGTGATGGAGTTCATATTGGAATTCTTAGGATTCTTGAGATTTCTTTGATATAGTGAGACCATTTCAAATTCTCAAGGTTCCCAATATTTGAATGATGATACCATTAGACCATTGTGAATGCTTACAACCTCCTAGATTTTAATGGAGGTATGTGGTGACAAGTGGGGATATATCCTTGAGAATAGATGTTGGATATCCTAAGGGATATTGTTGGATCCCCTTGATTGATTCCTAGGATAACCCCTAGGAATAGATGGATACACCAGTTTTGGATTGGCTGAGCAGCCATGAGTTATTGGATGTTCAGATTATTGACCGTGGGATATAGGAGGGCATTCTATTTTATTTCTTGAGTTTTCTAGGAATAATTCATGCCTAGAATTATAGTATTTCCTATGGCATTCCCCTCTTATAAATCTAAAACTGTATTAACATCAAGAACACCTAGGTATTACTGTGGGGTTTATCCTGAGAGTTTGAGGATTAGATATTCCTAGTGATACCCCATGGTTTGTTACTCATCATGGATGATGTGTGATCATGAGATACCTAGAGTCTAGATATAGGTCCTCATGAGGTGATGCTTATTCTTAGAGTCACCCTAGCACTAGTCGAAACAAGTTTGGTCAATCGAGGTCTTAGACTTAAGGATTGAAAATGGTTTATGGGATTATACCAGGTTATATGTATACTCTATTGGGATGATTGAGATATTATGGTTGGAATAGTCTCATGACATGCTCATATACATTCAGAAATTGGCCAAAGTAGGTATTACAGATGATTTTATTTATTTTGTTTAACATTTTATGTATTTATTCTTACCATGTCACATGAACATATCACTATATTACTGGTATAGTATGAGTCTTCATTGGTGGTGCTTTATTTATTTATATACTCACACCCTAGTCGAACAGTCATAACACTTGGGTACTTGAGCTTCTCTCACTTAATTATATGTACAGGTTAGGAAGAGTTTTGACGATGTTGATTGTAATTATGGGGCATCTCAGTTCAGGTTAGAGATTAGTATGAGGGGTGGAATAAGATTATAGTGGATAATAAATGTATTTTTTTATTTATTTGTATATTTTATTGTCCAAGTGGGCGATTGATCTTTCACACCTGAATGACTGCATTCTATTTTACTATAACATGTTCAGTTTTTCTATTATTTCTTCATACTATGATATTCATAATGATTGTTTATTTATTTATGATATAACAATTTGATATAGGTATATATTATCCTTATGGTTCTACCTTAGACCCCCATTTCTAATTAGTAGCCTCTGGCATATGGGGAGGTGTGACTGAGGACATATGGAGGTTTGGTCTGATTACTATTCATAGTGAGGTTGTCTGGGGTGTTAAAAAGTGGTATTAGAGTTTGTTTTTTGTTTGTAATACTATATATTATATAGTATCCAAGGGATATAGGAATGTGTCAGAGCCTTTGATAGATACTGATATGGTTCGTCATGAACACTTTTTCCAATAGGAAGTCTAGGTTACGAGGGATGGGATTGATGTTCTAGATTTTTGATGTTAAATTTTGTGTGACCTTGTCCTTGTGTGGCACAAATGATGTTTTAATTTATTATTTATTATAGATTTTTAACTCTTGGATCATTGGAAATAGTTTAGTTCTATATTTTACTCTTGGCATGTAGTGGGAAGAGGTGCACATGCATCATGATAGGAAAGTAGTATTCATAGGAAATGTAGGGTTGTTAGTGTGATTATTACCACTGATGAGAGGCCAAGTTATTTAAAGTTTCAACAATATCTCATATTATGTTTTCCCATATAATTTCTTGGTGGGATTCTACTTAGATAAACTACCTTGTATACGTCTTTTATTCTAATAGTAGTTTATGTAAATATATAGTGAGATGCGTTTTGATGATGATGAAGGTATAGAATCATGTGTAGTGGAGATTCAATTACCCTAATGGGTCGGTACTAGAATGTGATTCTTTATGATGGAGCCATTATGGGTGTTGTTATTTGGGTTTAGTTATTTAATGTTTCATTAATAACCTATATGAAATTTTCCCATATAGATCGAAATTAAATTCTATCTAAACTAATTATTAGTCATTGGTTTCATGATATAGATCATTTAAGATGATGTTGTTATGTTTTTTACCTTAACTGATGATATGATGATTCTCGTTGGGGAATTCTATATGTGGATTCTTGGTAATAATTGGTTCCTATGTAGGATGTTGAGTTGGAATGAGATATTATTATGGATATGGGGCCATTTAGAGGGAATTTGGCATGATGGATGCCTTGGGATGAGTGATACAAAAATGAGAACATTTCCCATTAGACTTTTCTCTTGTGAGATATGGTATTTAGGCTAGGTGGGAAGACCTAGACACCCTTGAATATATAACTCAATGCTTTAGTGAATTAGTTCCTAGTGACATGTGTAAGGGTGAACCATAAGAAGGGTTATCCCATGCTTGTGAGTGCCTTATAGGAATATAGGCATACGTATTTGTCTTGGGTTTAAGATCGATGAAAAATAGTTACTTTTGAGTTTATAGAAAAAGGAATTGGTAGATACCCTGTTTTTTAGAAAATAACCTTGAATTATAGATCCTTTAGATGCGGGCCACTTAGAATTCCATGGAATCAATACTTTCTTTGAAGATTGGTACTATGAGGGTGCCTAATCCTATCATTAATTAATGTGTTTTCATATGCATGAGATAATGATTGGATGCTTGTGGATTGGAATGATTTCAGATGGTGGATAACCATGTGGTTGTCTTGACGAACTAACATACCATGGACCATGGTTGGTGGTTTTGGCACATCAGCTTAGTTTTGATAGTGTGTGACTCATGGGAGCATGAGTCGAGTTTCTAGGGTTGGGAAGTTCTGGAGTGTATGCTTGTTGATTTTCAGATGGGATCAAGGTAACACACATTGTTATGTGTACTGCCTGTTGAGTTATAAATTAGTGGGTGGGAATGTCTAGGATGAGGACCAATGATAATGTCTCAGGAGGAGTGACATGTATCTAATTTTGTTCAACTTATTGAGGTTATACTAGATGAGTTGTATAATATAATCCATATGGTGGGGAGTGAACCATTTTCTGATTAAGGGTGTTTTCCCCATTATAATTGAATTGGTGAATACCATGGGTGGAGTTTTTGTGAGACAAGAATGAGTGAGAAGTTATATTTTAGAGTGGTGCTCAGGTATGAGCAGTTTTAGTCATGTCCGGTCATTATGTTTGGAAATGTATGGGATGTGGATCAAAGATACAGGTTTTGAACCAATGACGCGATGAAAAGAATACTCCTATGGGGATAATAATTCTAGTATTCATGGGTGTTGATGACATTCTATAAGAGTCATGGATGTATGGAATTAGATTTTGTATGATCATGTTGCCATTGGGATTCCGGTGATATGACGGATTATAATTCATTTGGATTCATTGGTAAATTCCAAGTGTAAATTTGGATATGGTATCATATAGATTCTTAGAATTGGATTAACTCTCAGTTTAAATTGTGAGGATCTGGATGTGTGGGATCAGAGCTGTATTGGTGCTCATGGTATGGTAAGGCATGAAAGTTTTTTTTCCTAGTTGGTGTTTCAACAGTGGAGTTTCATTGGAATTTAGGTATGGACTTATATGGGCATATTCAAATGATCATGGGATGCCTCTATGGGTAAAGACACTCTGACCAAGTGTTTTGTGAAACACATCAGTGGATAATGATGAAAGTATTTGAGACAGTTCAACCAGAGGAGGTTCGACTAGTGGTTTTTTGTGTAATTAGATTAAGAAGGCTAGAAACCACCTTTGGTTCATTGTTTTGTATATGATGAGAATGTTTTGAAAATTTAATTATTCTTTTCAATGAAAATCCAGTGTGATTGGGTCGTACACTTGGGTGATTGAAACTTTTTTGTTTCATCTTGAAATAGAGGGAAAGGGTTGTATTAGTGTTGGACCAAGGATTTCATGTGTTTTTTGGGAGTGGGTATTGGAAACCACACAATAAGCATCATTAGGATTATAAAGGTGTGTTTCAATTGGTAATCCCAATGGTGGAGTCCTCGAGACTCAAAATTGGATGTTATAAGTCGAGTTATATGGTGGGAAGAACCATAGGCTAGATGGTCTATTAGATGAGTAAATATTAGGTATATTGGGATATACAGGCTCAAAGATGCACCATCACAGTGTTTATGTAATGAATTTGAGTAATGGATCTTGTTTCAAGGGTTTGAGCACCTTATATGGATGTTGTGCTATGGAGGAACACTTGGAATTAAAGGATGGAACAAAACCTTTAAGAAATGAATTGGTGACCCAAGTAGGTCAGAACCGATGATGCAATACTCAATGAGACTTCTCAAGGATCATAAGTTCTATGGTGTGGATATTGTAATACCATGTGTGTCTAGATGGGTTTTGTAAGTTCTAGAGAAATTTGAATATTGAATTAGTGGATGGGAAAAAATATCACTGGTATTCAGAATATAATTCAGGGAGTTTGTACACCTCCAATAGTTGTAATTGGAAGTGTAATGGGGCTCGAGAGGTAGGCCATAGGGCTCAGGAAGAATTGAAGGTGGCCTAAGGTGGTTTTTTTATAGGGTGGCTACAGTCTATAGCCATCAGTTATCCTTCTGGGTGCACTAGTTATCTAGTAGGGGTTTTAGAGGGTAGAATTATAATTCTTCAACCATGGGGTTTTATAAGGGGGAGGCACACTTCTCCTATTTCTTTAGTCTCGTGAACCATGGGATGATCCCCCTCCCTATTTCTCTACCCTCTTGAAAAGGGGGTATTTTTTATGGAGATTTGATGACATTTGAGGTATGTTTCCTCCATTTTTGGTCTTCTTGGATCTCCCCCCCCCCCTCTATATCCTTTTAATTTTAATTTCTCTCGAGATAAGTTTCATGGAAAATTCCACTAGAGCATGGTGGAATCATCTAGGGAATATGGGGCTTTGTTACTTCTTGGTAAGAGGGTTCCATAGGATAACATCTATACACAGTTTCTTAGTGATTAATTAAAGGTATTCCATGCCACCTAGTTTATTAAGGTTTTATCTTTAAACTAAATTTATTAAATGATTTTATTGGATACATAGGTTGGGTATTTGGCTTAGTTTGGGTTGGGTGTGGGTCGGGGGTTCTTAACACCCCTTTACTTAGAGGTTTGGCAATTTTTGGATGCCTTACAATATTTTTAGGGTTTATACACTTTTAATATTAATTTGGATAATTATGTATAAATGTTATAAATGATTTTTTGGGTTATTTTTCTTGAGTTAAGATATCAGTTCATTGATACAATCATGATTAATCATGGAAGAGGAAGAATGGGAATGGAGGGCAGTTGTCAGCCTTTAGAAAATAAATAAAAAAAGCATCATGATGAGGTAGGTGGTCCTCATACAAGCCTTGTGGCTTTATGAATTTATTTATATGCATGTGGGTGTGCACTCATACCACCAAGGATGGTGAACTATTCATTTTTTTATTTGATAATTAAATAAATTGTTTAGTATAAAATGAATTTCTTTGAGATAGGAAAACTCGTGTAAGGGGTGTTATTTATTAAATTAAAATGAATTAAGTTAGTGTCCCTAGTATAGTATCCTTTGAGATACCTTCTACTAGAGTTGGGTGATAATGGGATGTGTGCACTTAGGTATTGGATATGTTAGAGCCTTGAGGTTATGTATATCCTTCGAGCTAGTTGAGATGAACTAGGGGTGAATGTCCCTCCCCCACGAAGACATGTTGTCTATGTGGATAGACTTGAGAGATAATATGGATAGGTTGGGTGTGAGGAACAATCTGAGATTATTGGTAGGTGATATTGGAAATGTTCCATAACTTGAGATTTAATCCCATGGGTCTTGACCTTTGTGGCCATTGGAGGCTTTAGTATGATTTTAATAATGCCAAGTGGATTGATTCCCTCTGTGTGGTGGTAGTTATCCCAAGAAAAGGGAATAGGGAAATTGAATTCATGTTGAGTGTACATGCTTGATGTGACCAAGTGGACCTAGTGAGGGTCCCAATGTTGTGTTGAACTTGAGTGGGTTCATATGGCTATGGGTGGAGATGGTTGTGTGTGTCACCTTAGAACCTAAACTAACATGTAAGATCAAAGGGGTTATGATGATAATTATGGGTGTGAGATTTTGACCAACCTTTGTTATATTTTATTCTTTTAGGGACATGATTTTTTATTTCTCAGGATTCCTAGGAATCGGCCTTTGGGATTTGATATGTTTTGATTTCCTACGATACTCAAGAATCATCAATTGAGATGGATTGTTCCCTAGAATTCTTGGTATATCCTAGATCTGGTCTCACTGTATATTGTAGGAAAAAAATCCTATTTTGACTATCATTTAGAGTGTATATGATGATGTAACCAAAGATTCCAAGAGGTGGTTTCTATGATCAAGCATTGGAGCTAGTGAATAAATTCATATATAAATTCTGAAGATGGTATGGATTCCTTTGATATAGTGAGACCATTTCAAATGCCTGGGGTGCCCAAGATTCGAATAAAGGTACCATAAAGACATTAAAAATGCTTGGAAAATTAAGGATTTAAAAGGAGGTATGAGGTTCCAAGTGGGATTATATCCCCAATAATAGATGTTGGGAATCCTAAGAGAGACCATTGGATTCCATCAATAAATTACTAGGATACCCCCTAGGATCAGATGGACACACCAGTTTCGGTTCAGATGAGGATCCATGAGTTATTAGTTGCCCACATTATTGGCTATGGGATCTATGAGTGTATTCCATTATATTTCTCAGTCTTCCTGGGAATCAATCATTCATGGACATATAGGATTTCCTAAGGCCTCCCCCTCTTGGGAATTAGATATCTAACTGAAATTAGGAACACCCAAGTACTACCATAGGGTCCAGTTAGAGGGCTTGAGGATGATATATTATTGATGATTCCCCATGTCTCATTACTCATAATGGTGAAGGAGTGAGCATGGAATCCCTAGAGTGTGGATAGATTCCCCCTAAATTGATGCTCATTCTTAGAGACACCTTGACATTGTCCAAAATAGGTATGGTCAACCGAGGTATCAAACCTAAGAATTGAAAATGGTTAATGGTATTGGACCATGTTATATGCATATTAATTAAGTTAAATTTGAGATATTGTGGCTATCATGGTCCCTATGACGTTCTCAGAGACATTCCAGCACTGGATGAAGTAGTCATTGTGGATGATTTTATTTATTTTGTTGAACCATCTATTTATTTATTTTGAACATCTCATATGCATATATCCCCGCATTGAAGATATAGTATGGGACCGCATTTTTGGTTCCATTCTGAGTTATATACTCACCCTTATCAGGAATTCATGACACTTGGATACCCAAGGATCTCTAACTTAGTTGTAGTCATAAGTTGGTCAGAGGTCTTATGGTGGTTATTGTCGAGCTGGGTCATCTCAATTCGGGGTAGAGATAAAGTAAAGTGGTGGCTCAAAGTTATGGTGGAGACTCTATGTATCTTTTTTTATTTTTCTATGGGATCATCCCAGTGGGTGATCCGTATTGAATTCATATATTATTGTATTTCATTTTACTATATCATGTTCAATTAATCTATTCATTATGAATACTCTAATATTCATGATACTTAATTATTTATTTATGATTATACACTATGATACGTGGGTATATTCATCTCATGGTACTACATTAGACCCCCATTGCTATTCAGAAACCCATGGAATATAGGTAGGTGTGCCTAAGGTCACATGGAGGTCCGGTCTCATTACTATTGATAGTGATTCAAGTCGGAGTATTACAAATGATTAGGGAGATCATGTTTTTCCTTAGGATTCAAGTTTTCAATAAAGGAAGTTATACTTTTATTTCTCAATTTAAATATGAAAATTATTTTTTGAAGAAGACCAATATGTAAGATAGTTGTCTTATTTAGACACAAATAATTCTTAGAACCAAGTTGGGAAATCATGAGTAAGGTAAATCTATTAATCAAACTTTTTACCAGAAGATAATTGTAATCTTGTTATATCTTATGAAAATGGGAATAAATATATTCTTTACACTATGCCTACCTTCCTACTATAAAATATTCCCCAATGATGGGAATATTTAGTTGTAAATATAATAATAAGATACATTTGTGGAACAATTGATTATGGTTTCATGTAATGTATAGGGAATGAAAAGTAATTATATTCCTACTCAGATGAAAATTATGATGGAAATATTGTGGATTTAAAATTCACAAGTTGAGGAGCTTCTTTCAAAAAAATCAAATGCGTTGGATGGATCAAAAAGAAATAATATATCACCCCTTTTGGTATAGTTGAATTGGAATATATAGTAGGAAAAGAAATTTTACACACAACTAACAAGGATTAATCAACAATTAAGAGATCTTATAGAGGAAGTAAATCTTCCCATGGTATTCTATTGTGAAACCTGAAGTACAATAGAGAATACTAAGAATCTAGTGAAATATTCTCAAACAAAACACATATAAATAATATATCATTTCATTAAAAAGAAGGTTGAATAAGGATTTATTAATCTAGAGAATGTGATTAAAAATAAAAAAGTGGAATATATCATTATAATAGCATTGGCCACACTAGTATTTGAAAGACATTAGTTGAACCTTATAGTTCAACCACCTCCCTCAGCTTAAAGAGGTTAAAAATTTTACCTCTCCACATTATATCTAATTGTATATCTAGAAACTTTGTATTATTAGAGGTTTTTATTTTTTTATTTGGTGTAAAAGATAGGGGAGATACTATTTAGGATAAGTTAGTGACTATGAGAAGGGTGATATGGAATTCATGGAAAACAATGTAAAAATTACCATATTCTCTTGTTTCTTATAATGATATTTTACTCAGGTAGACTTAGAGGAATTCTTTATGAATCTTTTCTCATTAAACGTGTTTGGAGATTTATTGATAAGATCTATAATAGGAGGGCCCTTCGAATTTTATTATCAAAGGGGGATAAAAATTGATGGAAATATTTAGGGGGAGTCACATGTAGGGAGATATGTTTAATAAAAGTATGAAGTAGTGTGGATAGATATAAGAATTGAAAACATAATAAAAAGGGGGAAATGTTGAAAACATTAGTTTGTAATATTGGATTTGTTATTAATTAAGAGTTGACTAGAAGTCAAGTAAATGAGCTTAAGGTTTGTGGAGTTGATCAAGAGTTAATCTAGCTAATGGGTTTTAAGAAGTAGATGAATCATAATAAGACGCAAGAGATTTTATCACTCCATGAATGGATTTTGTTTATTTTTCTTCACTTAAGTTCATAAGGTTATATTCTTTTTCAAAATTTAGAGTTTCTAGGTTACACACTACAACCTAGGTAGTCATGGTACCAAGATAATACTAAAACATTTAGTGTCACTGTTATAAAATTTGGTGGATTTTCCATTTTGAAGAGCTCCACATCACAATAATACAACCACATTATAAAGGAAGTCATCCCAATTTAATCTACTATGAATATTTGAAGGTACATCTTCCATAAAGGAAAACCCACACCACAATAGACCAATCATATAAATAGATTAAGAAGAGAACACCAAAAGAGTATTTATGTATCACAATGAAAGGTGAGTGATATTTAGTGGTTCTAGAATATTTTGGATGGCCATGATGTGGTAGGTATACCATTCCATAATAATATAGGAGTATTTAAAAAATTGGATATGATTTCATGTAAATTATTGGGAGTTGAATAAGGGAGTTAGTTTAAAATTATAGATATAATTTAATACAGGTGGATACACCATAGTGAAGAATACCATGTCTGGATTTTTTAGTTTTCAATGGAGACCACACTAAAAGGGTAGATGCTACACCATGGAGAAGGTTTACCTAGGTAGATTCAACTGTTTGAATTTATTTTGAATATTATGAGAATTAGGAATTTTTAATAGGCAATTAATGGGCAATTAATAAACAGATAAATAACCATTAAGGATATTTTAGGTGGATATTAATGATACATGTTTTTTAAATAAGGATTATCTAATTTGAATAGGGATTGAATAAAATTTAAGAAATAGGTATCAAAATATATAGAGAAACAAATGTGAGACATATAGAAAATTTAGAGAAGTAAAAGACTAATATTGAGGAATCTCATTGAAGATCTGGATTTGATGAAGGAACGGAGGCTTGATGATGCCAACCATACTAGTTTGGTGTTTTTTCTATTGAGAAATTATTGTAAACAATTTCTATATAACATTTCCATCATATACATTATCTCAAAGTAATGAAAATTGAGATAAGAAGAGTGAGTGACTCATAATCAACATTAAAAATTTCTAAAAAAATTGTAGAAACTATAGTGTGTAGTTTCAACACTTGGTACATTGACATGTCATCAGTGTATGCTCTTTGGGTTATCCCTTGTGGTGAACCAAGTAAAATATGTGTATCTTTGATTTAATTTCTTCATTAATATTTTGTATGTGCACTTGTATATTGATAGATAAAGGTATTATTTCTAACCTAAAAACAAGATCTAGTGATAGATTATAAGAATTGAATACCCTAATTCACCCCATATGCCTCTTAGGGTGTATTCGTATTGTGTTTTAAATAAGACTTCCCTTGAGATTGCACACTAGTTCATTGTTC
The DNA here is from genome assembly GCA_963277665.1 of Viscum album. NCBI lineage: Eukaryota > Viridiplantae > Streptophyta > Magnoliopsida > Santalales > Viscaceae > Viscum > Viscum album. Next base: position 402,099,381 of record OY728129.1, on the reverse strand, counting down.
TATTCCAGTAGGAAATATTCTAGTTTCTATTTGTATATTTATTTTTTCACATACCCATAAAGTAATGATATCATGACATTGAGTTGTTGGAAAAAAAATCCCCTTAAAACAAAATTGTGAACTATCTAAATATTTTTGTTTTTAGCAATAGTATAGAAAACCTCACTGAAATCAACTGCTTCTAATTATTAAAACCTTTTCACAACTAATTATTACTTTTAATAGACTCTAACATCCACTTCCTCCTTTAGAAAACAAACCCATTTGTTATGAAGTGTCCACTTCTTTTTTAGAAGTCTTATTAGCTCCATGTAATAGAAACATGCATGGAAACCAATTTATTCTTTGTTCCCAACTCCAAAAAATCGAGTCACATAAACTTCTCACCTCACTAAGGCTTCTAAGTTCGCCACCATCCGTAGAAAGTAGAAGTGAATTATGGAATAAAATATATTCACTAGCCTTATGAACTTAGTTTTCCACCTCAAATCCATATGTTTAGCTTCTTTTAGACATTGATATTCCTAAACTCTTCCCCAATTTTCCATTATCCATGATTATTTTAGTACATCGATCCCTTGTACTTTTGTAAATTTATTATCACTTTCCATTGTGAAATTTGGACATACCTCTCAAACTACATATTTTTTCAGCCTCTACTAATATCATCATTGTATTTCTCCATTATTTCGTCAATCCTAAGAGAATATTCCACCAGGTTCATATCTTTCCACAAGATCCACTCATTGAAGAGGAAATTATGGGCTCTTATAAACTTTCAATGACTGTTATCTAAGTGTTTGAAACCAAATATGTTATCACTATAGCTAGTAAAGAAACATTTCAAAGACATAACTTCCAACTTATCTGAACCCTTACCATCGATATGGTCATATGTGATATAAATGAAAAAAATAGATAATTAAATCTCACCTTTATTCTAGACCAGAGTTCTTCTAAAAGATGCAATGCCATCAGTTTAGTGGGACTCCAATTCACAAGATAATCACACGATTAATCGCTTCTTCCAAAAAATACTTCAGAAATCCAAAACTTAACACATGCATCTGACTCAGTCACTTAGTGTCTAATTTATCCATTACATAACACTATTAGACTCATGTATTATGGGAAAAATATTCTATATCCATATTCCACTAATCCTATAGAACATTTAGAACCATATTCCTCCATACTCACCTCTATTATCAAACTGAAGGAATTTTGGATTCATTTTGTTCTTCCATCATGGATTTCCATCTAAATAAATTACAAAAACATTAAAATTATGTTTGAGTAAAATCACCCACACCTTCTGCATAAAATAATCAATGATGGAAATGTTGTATAATGTTCCTTATGAGATTAAACCATTGATGGTCCCTATACATCCATATAAATCAACTTGAAATTTTTATTCTTTAGTGTCTTTCCATATGTATTGAATGAAACCTTTCACAACTTACCTTGGATGTAACCATCATATGTTGTATACTCCACATGATCAAGATTAAAAAATCCTTTAGCATACAAAGTTCGTAAACCTTTCTCACTAATGTGACTAAGACGTTCATATCACAACTTTACTATCCTCAAAGATATTACTTAGACATGCATGATACCTTCTGAAACCCTAGTGAGGTATAATGTTCCATATTTCATATCCCATGACACAATCATGAAACCTTGTGTGATTTTCAACACACTACCCACAAAGACAATATGAAATCCCACATCATTAAGCTGGTTAATGAAAATTAAGTTCTTCCATAAACATGGGATATTTTTTACGCCTTTCAAGTGTAGTTGACATTCATTATTTATTTGAATAATCATATATTATTTTCTAAATACCTCAAGAACCTCTCCATATACAAGGTAAACCTTTACAAGTATTCTACACACATAATTATTCATGCATCCTCATTTGTAAGTTGATTGAAATGAAGATATGGAATCAGGAATCCGTGACTCCATCAAAATCAAAACACTTAGAACCAAAGTTATGATTTCCCCTTCATATGTGAAATTTTTAGATGAAAAAAATCATTATTTATAGAGCTAACATAAATCTCTTTAATCCTTCTATAAATGACCCTTACTTCTATAGTGATAACATGTAGAATCACCAAGACAAAAAATTCCTAAAACACTTATTTATTATGTTTTTCACTTTTATTATGTCCGCTTTGGGTGGAGCATCTTCTAATTTCTGTACTAAACACACTTTTGGTAGAACCTGAAACCTCATCTATTTGGATTTATTTTTTCAAGATCAAATCATGGATCTCCTTGAAGACTAAGTCATTCTTTCCACTAGAATTCCTCACAATGATAACCATTGTATCTCATGATTCTGGAAGTGATGAAAGAAGAATTAATGTCGACATGCCTTAAAAAAACTCAACACCAATAGACTACAACTAAATCTAGATTTTTTTGTAATCATTTAGATGATCCACTACTAGAAATAAAAGCATTTTTGTTGGGTCATTTTCAATGGGGTACTGTGGAAAATACTTTATCTTGGTTTTATAAAAAACTCTTTTACGATGGACCTGTCGCAAATAATTTTTGCGAGGATCCTATCATAAATAAGTATTTGTGATGGGATTCATACCTCATCGCAAAAAAAATAATAATAATAATAAATAATATTAATATTAATATTAATAACATTTAATAAAATAATAATAAAATAATAAAAAGACAAAAAGACAATAAAAAATAATAAAAATAATAAAAACTAAAAAAATTAATAAAAATCACAATATTCGCAATAATATAAAATAATAATAATAAAATAAAAATAATAATATTATTATTAAATAAATAATAATAAAATTATAAATAACACAATATTAACAACAATATAAAAACACAATATATAGAAATGTAAATATATGGATTAATAAAAATATTACAAAAAATTAAATTCAAATGTTTATCATAAAAAGTATATAAATCACTGAGATGGGTCATCTATAGGAGATGTAGGAGATAGTTGAGGGAAATCCATCCCTAGACTAGGAGTCAACTATCGCATGTACTCTATCTACTCATCCTGCTACTACTATCATCGACGCATCTCCTCATACTGTTGTTGAAAAAGATATTACTGCTCTCTGCGCATGGTCTCTATAAGTTCACCGTGAGCTCACAGCTTCTCCTCATACTATGTATCAGATGATGATGAATCTACATGAGCTCCTCTCATGTTTCATAGTGAAATCACAGTGGTAACATAATAACTTTCAGGCATTAATCGAGAGTCGAAACCAATAACTCAGTCTTTCTCGAGGACATATTGTGCCACCTGCATCCATGCCGCATCATCAAATCCTGTTGCACTAGAGTTTTGATCCTTAGTATTGTCCTAACTCTCAACCTATATCTGAGACATCACATCCTCATATGAATCCTTCAATTTCAATTTAAAATTAAAATAGTTAAAATATTATTTGCAGTTAATTTTAAAACTCAAAAAGAAATTATATTGGCTACAATATGATGTTGGTGATCACCTATAATCTCTCCAGTGATAGGATCACTATACATCCTCTTATAAACATCAAAATATGTAATATCGGGTTGTTTTAATGCCTATGTGGGTATAAAAAAATAGTTTACATTTAAAGTTATATAAAGTATTAAAAAAGGTACTTACCAAATATTGTCAATTCGTACTGAATGTATGACTACAAGATCGATGTGTCACCTCCTATATCCTCTGGTTCTATCGACCTAATGATGCTCTCATCTGAAAATTATCGCCCATCCAATATGAACATAATCCATCTCAAACCTGAGATGAGATATAATCTGGTTGGTGGGCACTGAAAGATTGATCAAATTCTATGACTCATGCTTTCTACATTGATTTCATCCTCAGATTGTGCAGAAATTGACAACAACGTTCACACATACAGCCCTCTCATGCCTCCCAAATAGATTCCTACATGATATCATCGATGGGATACCATAAACCATATAAATAATTAATAATATCAAGTTATTAATTAATAAATTTCAAAATAACTATTATTTATTTACATATGATCCAATTATCAAACATGGTGTGCTAAACATAAATGGGAATCTGATCCCATTTAACCCATGCTCCAGAAAAATAATTCTCCCATATAGCACTTCCATGTCCAACTTCTATATATAAAAAGCTGTGAAAAAAGAGATCAAATAATCAAAAAAATAGTATATAAATAAATTAATTAAAATTAATTAAAATTAACTAAAATATACAACTAAACATACCTCTGCATTTGTGGATTGAAATGAAGACATGGACATCACTCGAGGATAGGTTTGGGAATCATCAATCTCAAAAGACCACAACCCCTCTGAGGCATTGCGGAACCGCCAGCAGTCTAAGGCTCATATAATCCAACATCATGCTCATCTCTAGGTAGATTAGTCTCCTCCAACTCAAAAAACAGATCCAGGACCATCTAAAACACTAAATGACTATTATCAAATAGCTGAAAACAACTTTTATATATAGATATATACTGTATATGATTACAACTGACATTTATCTTTGTCAATCTTTATCTCAATCACCATCTTCATATGTGACGGTGTCAATATATTCATATTCCTCCTCAGTATCATCAATTTACATAGATCTTTCATCTTCATCATATCTTTCCATTTTAAACTCATTTGTTACATCAATAATATCATCATCACCATTGACCCTTAACTGATGGGTATTGTCATCGATATTTGAGTCTCTTCATGGAAAAGATGGATTTGGAGTAGTCTCTTGAAAAATTTAAATTATTTTCACTTAAACGGAACCACATTCATTTTGAATAAACTGATTTTCCTGAGATTTGATTTTTATTATTCTCCACAAATCACTTAACTCTCTTAAAGTAGCACAATAATTTATATAATAAATTTGATGATCTTTATGAGCCTATAAAAATGGTTCATTTACTGCAAGAATTATTTTATATTTAATATCAATAATTCCATGATGTGGATGAACATGAAATCCTATCTCGGTATCCAACCACTGATATTTAAACATCATTACATAATTATGTCCTAGATAACACAGTTTAATTATTTCCTCCAACATTCCATCAAATTCAACTTCAATTTCTCTATGATGATATCATCTCAATAAAACACCAATATTTATTGTTTTTTATTCCCCATATGTAAGTGTATCAAATTTAAAATAATTCATCACATATATATTATAATATTTAACCAATTTTAATGGTGGGTTAATCAATACACACAATCAATTGTGAATTTTATTTTCATGTTGAGATACTTGAAAATCTGTAAAAAAATTATCAATATAACAAGTAATAATTTTATTTTATATTTTAAACCATAAATAATTTATTTTACCATTTTTTGAAACTAGAAGGATAAATTATTTTTCTAACATTCTTCAAGAGTAGTTGTTGTAATTTTTGGAGCCTGTTTCTTGATATTATTATCATAAAATATAAAAATAAAATAATATTAATTTACTATAACAAATATTATAGAATAAATTATAGGATCACACACAATAAAAATGGTTCATTTCTTCATAGTTGAGGAGAACATATGTATGATCCATGTGATATTCATCATCTGAAATCTATCATTTAGGAACTCCATCAAAGCCAAGTTAAGGGTAATTAAAAAATGATAATTAATTATTCATTTAATTATCATCATTTCCCTCATTATGACCCATGCAGTTATTTTTAAGGGGTATTCAAATTGAAAATAATGAGAGCAGAAAAAAGAAATTTCCTCCTGTGAATAAGATTTTTCAATTTATCCTTCAACGGATACTTTGTTATGTACTTTTTTCTTCAATTTCTGCATGCATCTCTCGAATAGGTACATACATCAGAACTGTACCAGACCTCCACATTTTTCTTCGTATGGAAAATGTAATATCAAATATTTCATTGAATCAAATAAAGATAGAGAGAAGATTTTTTCTAGTTTACATAAAATTAAAACAACATCTTCTTACAGTCTATTTAGTGAATTGTATTCTATTTTCACTATACAAATGTCTCAAAAAAATATGATATTTATGTTAGCATATCCTAAATCATAGAATTCAAAAAAAAACTCTAAATATAATTAGTATAAGTAATTCTGTTATAACATGATAGTCATGAATTTTTAATATAGTAATTTGACCATTTTTGACACATCTATCCGAATTGGAAACATAACCATCTAAAAGCCTAAAATATACAATCCACCAAAAAATAATAAATAATTTTTTTTGGAAACTGTATCAGTCGATTTTGGCTTCATTAACTTCTGTGATCTTTCATTTTCAAACAGTTCAAGTTATGATTGCCTCCAAATTTGGGCAAGATCTAATCATTCCATTAAATTATCTTTGGTCTTACCTAGTGTGTCCAAAACTATAAAAAATATTATAAAAATATGTATTCTCTATATTTATTACATCCAACATGTAACAAACCAGAAAATCGGACCAATATGGAAGATCCTAGAAAATACTTTGTTTTATCCAATTGTGTTCTTTCCCAAAGCCATCAAACTTTTGTTGGTTTATAATGGTCCAAATTTAATGGGAGGTAATGAAAAGACAATGGATTTTAACTCAATACCTGATATCATTGTTAGAGGTCCATCTCTTTCAACTGTTCATTTTCTAAAATGATATTTGTTCCTCTGAAAAGAACAATCATTAGGAAGAAATATTTGATGATAGTTGAAGAAACAAGGTTTTCTTCCATTAACAAGAATAAATGATTTGATAACTCTCATATAGTAAGGACATGATTTTAGACCATGTGTACTCCAACTCGATAACATGTCATATTTTGGGAAGTCACCAATTGTCCACATCAATGCAGCTTTCAGTAGGAAATTCTATTTCACAACAACATCATACATACTGACAACATTACACCACAATAAATTTAACTCATCAATCAATGGATTCAAATAAACATCTAGATTCTTTTTTGGTTGTCCTGGAATTAATGAGGTCAAAAATATATATGGATAATTCATCAATATCCAATGAGGTAAATTGTATAGAGTTATAAAGACAAAACAACAAGAATATTGACTACTGTAAGAACCAAATGGCTATAAATTATTAGTAGAAAGACCCAATCACACATTTTGAGCTTCTGAAGCAAAATACAGATGTACTTGGTCAAAACTTTTCCATGAATCTCCGTCAATAGGATGGTACAAGCCTTTACTAGTCAAAATATTGGTTTTGTTCCATGACATCAATGATGATTTGTTTTGAGATATAAATAAACATTTCAATCTAGGTGTAATCGGGAAATACCTCAATTTTTTTACAGGAATCAATCCAGAATTCCCTAGTTAAGACTCTTGGTACCTCGATTGTCCACATGTAATCAAATAAATAATAAATCATTTTCATCATAATATAAGATTCAATCATTTTAACATGCATGAATCTTCTGATAACCAAGACCCAAATTACGAACAAGCCTCTTACTCTCATAGAAATTTATAAGCAACAAATTTCCTTTAGCTGATAGTTCTTTAACCAAAGAGAATATCTGATCAAAATATATATTTTACATTATTTTAACTTATTTAATACCTATAAATTTTTCAACCACTTCAAATTTTCTTATCTTGCAACCAGGATATAAAGCATCCTCAGCAGACTTCAACAACTCATAAAATTGGGATGGTTCTAACTCAGAAGTTAAATCAATATCATCCTGAGTTTCAATTTTTTGAAAATATAGACCAGACACATCATGTATTAAATTTTGAAACCATGATGAATCTGGAACAAAATTATTAGTATCTTCTCCAGAACAACATTCACCATGTTGATACCACAAAACATTGTTGTTTCAAAAACCAAATTGCAATAGATGAACCCCAAAGTTTCCATATGTTTCAAACCTCCTCAAATCACATTTCTTTAATTGAAACTTAATTTTCCCTTCTGAAATAACTTTTTTTTTATAATGTAAATGATAAAAAATATTTAACACCCTCAATATATACACGATTTTCACCAGAAATGTTTGGATTCCTATAATCATTTATCTAATCACAATCATATAATAAATATTATTACAAACTTCCTTTCTCCATATTATTCTAATTAATATAAAATAAATAATTTTTTTATGATTTATTTGATATAACAAAAAAACGACCCAAAAAAGAGTAAAATTTAAAAAATCATAATTTACTTTTAAATATTTTCAATTTTATCTATTTTCCACCATTTTTTACTAATTACCATTACTTTTTACTATTTATGGTGATTTAATGTTCAATTCTACTAATTATTACTAATTACCACTAATTTTTACTAAATTTTTCTAATCACTTGAGGATTGGAAATTCTATCATTTACGAAAAAAGTTTAAATCATATATTTTACAATATTCAGGTGATGAAACCAATTTATGCCAACCATGTCCAAATTTTTCATTGCACCAATTTCTATCAACCATGTCTTATCATCGATGTATCTCCTCCTCCTATTGTTGCAGCTACCATTGACATGTCACATCATGTATGTCCCAATTCTAGCAACATAGTGAAAAATTTGGACATGGTTGGCATAGATCAGTCATTTCTAATCACCTGAAGATTGGAAATTATATGATTTACTAAAAGGTATAAATCATAGATTTTTTAATCACTAGGTGATGAAAGCAATCTACGCCAACCATGTCCAAATTTATCATTACACCAATTTATATCAGTTATGTCATATTATCGACATATCTCCTCCTCTCACTAATACTCCCATCAATGTGTCACATCATATCTATCCTGGTTCTGGTGACCTAATGATAGATTTGGAGATGGTTGGCATAAACTGGTCCTTACTTATTTTTATCAACCATATATGTACAAATATGTGGTTGGTGTAAATTGGTCATTATTAATTTTTGTCAACCATGTATGTAAAAAAATTATTTCTCGTGAGATGAAAATTATTACTAATTAGTAATATTTATTACTATTTATTACTAATTAATTTTTTATTATTAATTTGAAATAAGAAAAATATGATCCAAAAAGGATCACAAAATTAAAAAATTAGAATTGACTTGTAAATATTATAAATTTAATCTATTTATCATTTTTTATAATTAATTACCGCTAATATTAACATATTTTTGTATAAATTAATAAAAAATATTATAAATTAATATAAAATAATAAAATATATTATAAATTACTAAAAAGGTGTAAATCATAAAATCTCCAATATCCAGGCCAAGATAAATGACTAATTTGTGTCAACCATGTATGTAATAAATTTGTTATTACTCATGGCTTGAAAATTGACGACCTATTTTATTTTCACCTTTCTAGTTATTTATAATAATTTCTATTATTTCATAGTGATTTAGAGTAAAATGTTTAAAATTTATACTAATCTACATTAATCTATAATAATTACCACTAATTATTACAAATTAAAACTAATTATTACAAATTACCACTAATTATTATTGAATACCACTAATCAGTACTAATTTTTATTATTTTAATACTAATTAATACTAATGATTACTAATTAATACTAATTAAGACTAATTATTGTTATTTATTACTAATTACTACTAATTATCACTAATGTTTATTAGTTTATAACAATTTTTACTAATTATCACTAATTATAACAAATTACTGCTAATTATTACTAATTACTACTAATTATTACTAATTAGTGCTAATTACCACTTATTTTGCAAACTTTTTTTAGTTTATAACAATTTTTTACTAATTACAATTAATTTTTAATAATTATATTTATTTATCACTATTTTTTACTAATTACTGCTAATTAATACTAATTACCACTATTTTTTACTAATTACAATTAATTTTTACTAATTTCTACTAATTCTTACTAATTGCTACCAATTTTTACAAATTACCGCTAATTATTACTAATTATCACTAATTATTACAAACTGCTGCTAATTGGCACCTATTATTACTAATTTTTATTAATTTATAACATTTTTTACTAATTACTATTAATTTTTAATAATTATATTGATTTATCACTAATTTTTACTAATTACCCCTAATTAATACTAATTGCTATTATTTTTTACTAATTACTGTTAATTTTTACTAAATACCATTAATTTTTACTAATTACCGCTAATTTTTACTAATTACAGCTAATTTTTACTAATTAATGCTAATTTTTACTAATTACTAGTAATTATTACTAATTACCACTAATTATTACTAATTATCAATAATTATTACTAATTAATACTAATTTCCACTTATTGTTACTAATTTTTATTATTTTATAATAATATTTTATTAATTACCGCTAATTATAACTAATTATCGCTAATTATTACAAATTACTGAAAAATACCACTTATTATTATTAATTTTTATTAATTTATAACATTTTTTACTAATTACCGCTAAATTTTAATAATTATATTGATTTATCGCTAATTTTTACTAATTACTGCTAATTAATACTAATTACCGCTAAGTATAGCTAATTGACGCTGATTTTTACTAATTACTGCTAATTTTTTCTAATTACCGCTAAATACCACTTTTTATTACTAGTTTTTATTAGTTTATAACAATATTTTTACTAATTACTGGTTAATTACTGTTAATTTTTCTTAATTGCCGCTAATTATAGCTAATTAAAGCTAATTTATACTAACTACTTCTATTCTTTACTATTTGCAGTTATTTATTACTATTTACCGCTATTTATTCCTAAATATTCCTAATTATTACTAATTTTTACTAATTTTTACTATTTATTACTATTTATTACTATTTAATACTATTTATTACTATTTATTACTATTTATTACTATTTATTACTCTTTATAACTATTTATAACTATTTATTACTATTTATTACAAATTATTTCTAATTATTTCTAATTATTCCCAATTATTCCCAATTATTTTTAATTATTCCTAAGTATTACTAATTATTTCTAATTATTACTAATTATTAATATTTGTTACTATTTATTACAATTTATTACTAATTATTACTAATTATTACTAATTTTACAAATTATTACTATTTATTACTATTTATTACTAATTGTTACTAATTATTACTAATTATTAGTAATTATTACTAATTATTACTAATTATTACTAATTATTACTAATTATTACCAATTATTACAATTTATTACTATTTATTACAATTTATAACTAATTATTAGTATTTATTACTATTTTTTACTATTTTTTACTATTTTTTACTATTTTTTACTATTTTTTACTATTTTTTACTAATTGTTACTAATTGTTACTAATTGTTACTAATTATTACTAATTATTACTAATTATTACTAATTATTTCTAATTAATATGAATTAATACTAATTAATACTAATTACACGCAATTATTATTAATTAATGATAATTGAACCAAATTATTACAAATTGATACTTTTTACTTTTAAATGAAAACATTAAATCTTAATGAAACAAAATATTTGTAAAAATAAATAATGTAAAATAAAACTATCTAATTCTAATTTCATTTAATTACTGTTAATTAATAATAATTAATATTAATATAAAATAAATTGAATTAACTAAAAAATAAAAGCAATAAATAAATACCTTAAAACAGAATCTTTCCCTGGATGCAAGCCTTGAAAATTTCTCCGCTGTAAAATTTAAAACTTTGAAAAAATTGAAAGGAAAAATATGACAGTGGAGAAGGAGAGGGGAGTTGAGAGTGTTCTAAAATGAAAAAAAAAACTGATGGGGTATATATAGGTTGGATCATTTGCGACGGGACCCGTCGTAAATGCTAACCCCCTATTAATTAGGGGAAACGGTTAAAAAGGTACTTGCAACGGGACCCGTCGTAAATACGATTCCCACGATTTGGTGTGCATCACGTGCCAAAGTCTTTTGCGACGGGATACGTATTCCCTTCACAAATACTGTTGTTTCCCATAGTGATCACTTCTAACCTTCATTCCCACATTATCATGCCAAAAAGTCACTACAACTTGAAACATTTGCCCATTGTAGAAGGCTTCTCATACATGTTTGAAAGATTTTCTATTAATCCTATAGTTGTATTCATGTCATGGAAGTTGAAGGCCACATTTTGAGCCAACATCATCCAGACAACACCCAAAACCTTTCTTTTAAGTAATTCCTCCACCTGCATCTTCCAAAAACTAAAGTTTAGTCCATAAAACTTTTCCATCTTCACCTTTCCTTCATATAACACCATCTTCAAAAATAGAATTATCCTAATGAATCAGAAAAGGATAATGGAAAAGTAACTCATGCTTTCCATAAGTCACTATTTGAGCTGCCCCTCAAAACCCTAAACAAATATTTGATACTACTTGTTGTTCCAGATGCTGTAGTTTTGGAATGACCCAACCCCTAGAACCTCCTCAAATCCCTTTTTTCCATTTTCAAAATACCACTTTTTGGTTGAGTGGGAACCATAAAAAATCGAATGTCAATTTAAAACATCACCCAAAATAAACAGCATTACACAACATTACCTGGTCCCAAAACCCACATTCAAATTTTAAAATTCAAATTCAAAAATTGGAAACCACAAATCATGGGAAAAGCATGCTGCCTGAGAAACCCACCATCGAGGAAGCCACATCACCTCACCGCCATCGTCACATTGCCAGCGTATCATCTCATCATTTTCACCATCGTCATGTCATCATCTCACCATAGTCATCGTCATCATCAACACTTCATTGTCGGCCTCTTCTTTGATGTCCACTGCCTGCACCAAACATCATCATCGTCGTCACACAGGACCTCCCTCATCGTGACTGTTGTAAACTCTGATCCACCACCACCATCATCACCTCTGTTCAAACACCACACCAAAATGTCGAAACCTTTCAATAGCATCATATCGTCGTCCCCCATCACCAGACCACATACCAGCTACAAAAGGGCATTGGATCAACCGAATAAAGAACATGCCTCCTAGAACACTGATATCCACTCGAAATGTTGGAGTTGGTGGCCTAGAACCAACTACTTTATACTTTATTCATTAATAAAAAACTTATCACATCTTGATTGTTCTTCTGTGTGACAATGCATGTGATATTGTCCTAAGGATAGCTGTTTCATTAAATGGTCATAGTGGATCCCTATTATGATGAGAACCCGGAAGTGTCATAACGATGTTCTTGAATATATGTTCTATGTCCAGATGATGTTATTTGAGGGACACAAATAATACAGACCATTAGGGGTGAGGACTCATAAAACTTTGAGGCACCTTCTCATGGTGTGCTCCCTTGGTAATATCCAGGAGGATATTATAAGAACGAGACCCGCCAGTAGGAAATCCACATTTCATAGTGTCATTGGATGTTTTTATCTGCAAACGTGTGTATTGGTCCTTAAACTTTAAGATTATTATTAATGGGTATTACAACTCATGCACTTAGATGTATTGATAAAAAATGTGACAACACACTATTCGCAGCGAGGTAGGATACGTTGGGTGTGTCACGAGCAATACTACATTAATAGATAATGCGAGAAAGGATTTGTCCCTTCTGTTCCATAACAGAAGTAGATATCTCAGGCCCTTTTATGGAATTGATATAGCCTAAATAAATCCATGTCCATGGTGAGAAATGGGCAAGTTCAATTTTGGAAAGTCAAAGAAATAATAATTGAGCACTTGGGTTGATGGCACTAGCATGCAACCCGCTTGATTCGAGATATCAAGACAAAGGGATTATATTATACGGTAAGCATTCATAGTAGGTGACACATTATTGCGGCGTTAACTTTTTTCTCTATGGGTTCCTTGGCGTGTTGCTAGATGCTAACCTTGGACTTTAGGCAGACTTCACCTAATGACACTGAGAAAAAGTCCTAGAGGGCCACACACTATGTGTGTCCAAGTATCTCAGTTAAATATTAATTTAACAAGTTAAATAAAGATTATTCACGATTGTGGTTTAATAATTATTTAAGGATGCCTGATCTCATTTATTTCGACACTAGTTATTCGATAGAATATATTGTGGGCGAAATAATATATTTATTAGCGAGTAATGTAGTGATATTTATTTTAGAAATAAATATCCATTACTCAAGGTCTAATAAATGAGGTGGAGGAAATAAAGAAAAATGGAAAAATAAAAGTACACACCGTGTATATTAAATATACATGCCATGTATTTTTTTTTTGGGAATTTATGAGAAATAAATATTATTTATTTAATTAAATAATATTAGGTGTAATTAGTTGGGCACATGTCAGGTAATAATAATAGTCAACTGTTATTATTAGACATGGGGTATTACAAAGAATTAAATGAAATGAATAAATGTTTTCAGGTAATTAATTCATTTTATTATTCTATGTAATTAAAAATCCCAATTATATATTTCTCATTATCCTAGCCATTTTTTTTGTGGTTGTGCACAATGGATTTGGAAAAGCTCTCAAGCCAAGAGAGAATTCTTTTTCCACCGAGAATGCTCTCAATCTACGAGAGAGAGATCCACCTCCACTGAATCAAGGTGATCGAAGGCGGACATCGCAAGCGAAGGCTTTTTCACACTAGCACCCGGAGATCCCTTCGGCAACATCCATAGATACATGGGGCACATGTGAATCACCGCTAGAGTAAACCTACACTTATATTCTACGACGCAACGATGGATCACATTGAATCGTGACCGAAAACATCAACGAAGAAATAATTCCATCAAGGTAATTCTTGTTAATTAATTAAATTAATTATAACCAACATATGATTATCCTATTTATGGTTTCGGGACTCCCCTCTTTCTTTTTTGTTCTTCGTTCTATTCTGAAGATCCGTTGTTTTATTATCGTGACGGATCTCAGATTGATCATTATTAATGTTAAAATTAATGTTGGGTACACCCACCAATGCGCTTCCGCTGCACTCGGAACCAACATCAACAACACCTCCCAAATCTAGTGTGACATCCACCTCGTAATATCGACCAGGGGAGGAGAGGTGGTACCTGAAGCCAGAGAAAAGTAGGAGAATCATGGAGCCTTCATTGGGAGTCATGATCTTCTTTGACATCACCCAACCAAACTGAAACCCCGCTGTCACCTGAATGCAGTTCGGGCCACCTGGAACCCCCCACCACAACACACAACATATCCCAAAACCTCTTAGAAACCATCTCACCCAACTGACTTAGAAGGGAGCAGTGGATCTGGAATCCATAGATGAGTATGAGCTGGTAGGAATCCCATAGCAAGCCACAACCAATCAAGCACCATGACACTCACAATAAAACATCATCAACGAACCTTCACCATGAAAACAAAGACCACAACTCCATAAAAACTCTCCAAAAAAACATAATCTCAACCCAAAACCACCATAGAAGAAGGATAAAATAGAATTGAAACCCTAATACAAACACATGACTAAACCCCAAATAAGAAAAAATTAATGGGAAAGCCTAAGGGAGTCGGGGGGTTAAACCCTAAACAAAAAGGAAACAACAACGGGGGAATGAAACCCTAGGAAGAAGGATAGGAAGAAGAAAAAATCTAGAAAGATTCTTTAGAAAAGAACATCAGGGGATGAAACCTTAGTAAGAAGAAAGAATTTCACTCCATGGAGCTTCTAAAAAGTGAACAGAGGATGGAAGGACTCTCCAATGTTAGGGGGAGGAAGTTGAGGAAGAAGAAGAGAAGCGTGCTCGGAAGAGCACACCAAGAGAACTAAATATCGAGGTCTATAGTGTGGAATATGATTATATTATTTGAATGGATGAGGGGAGGCATCTGAGCAGCATCACTCTCCTCTTCCTATAGACATAGGTTTCTTCTCAGTGGAGATCTAGAGGGAAGGATTTTTTCCCTATCTGGTTTCTTCCCTCTCCCCCTTTCTCTTTTCTTCTTGTTTCCTCCTCTCCTTCCCCCTCTTTTATCACCTCTCCTTTAATCTAGTCTCTCTCTCCATGGTTTCATTTTCTTTTTGGTACCCCATTTATGGGTTCACTGTCATCTCTCATGGTGGTTCTATTTTCTTATTGAAATTCCCATAGGGATGATTTGTTGGTCCCAATGAAGGTGGTCCTTTTTTGAAGCTCTGACCACTCCAATCCTACTCTGACCTCATGTTCCATCAGGCCTCTCCAATTTAGGTTTGGAGCGATGGTAGCCCATTAGTTTCAGGATATGTGTTTTGGTGGTCGATGGTTTTCTAGGCACTCCTGATTCGACACACCCTTATCGTTGGCTCCTAGTTTCAGTCTCTCAGTGATGTCAATGTTTGGAGACCTCAACCATTCAAATATCTTCCCTAACCTCATGTTCCCCTACTCCTATCCTAGTAAGATCTAGAGCGGTGGTTACATAGAGGTTTTGGTATATGGGTTTTGGCATCTAAAATTGTTCCTCACGTAGAATGAGTTGGTTTTCTTCTTTAATGGTGTTATGGTTCTCTTACACTTTATTGGGGGTGGCTTCCAAAGGTGACATCGGCAACAAAAATGGTAATGTTTCAGTTTTTTGGATTTATTCCTTAAATCATCGGTAAAGGTTTGTTAGCTTATTCTATGTATTTTTATCTGTTTAATGGGTTTGGTTGTATCTGGTTCTTCGGGGGACAACACTAATGATTATAATGTTCTACAATGGATTTTACGGACTTTGTGATGGTTCGGTCTGGTTTAATGAAGTTGATAGAGAACGTTCTAGTTTCTAATTGTCAGTGTGGCTAGTTATGGACATTGGAATGATGAGGATGGGGATGTGATGATGTTGATAGTGACTTATTGATTGGAATAATAGTGCAATGGATGATGTGGACTCAACTTATCAAACAGATGTGGATTGACTCACGAACCAAGGTGGTAGGTGGTGTAGGGATTGGGTTTCATTTTCAAATTTTAAATTCAAATTTTGAACCATTGATTCTGTTGATATCTCATTTAATTTTGAATTAGGTTTCACATTGGATTTTTTTTAGAATATTTGATGTTTGTTTTTTATATCTGTAATGTGTGGTTCCCACTAAACCTCAAAGTGGCTTTTAGAAAATTAAAAAAATCAGTTACAATATACATATAAATTTATCAAGAAACCAATGGAAGTAAAACAAGTAATAAAGGAAAACAAGGATTTAACATGGTTTGTAACATGTTTTAATCCACAAGAAACAAAAAAATCACTCAAAAATGAGACAATCAATTACAACAAAAAATATCCCAAGAACTTGCTAAAAGAAGATTAAGTTCGATCATATCTATTATTACATCATCCATAGTAAAAAAATTAAACCACTACTTATTTATATTCCACCATAGAAGAAAACTTCCAAAAATACTAGTTATATGGCCATCTAAACTTCATAGATAACTAGCCACAAAATCCCATTTACTAGCTAAACACCATTTCCTCAACCCTACTTGGTAAAAAATGAAATCTTCCAGACTTATCGCACACCTTTCCCACACCAGTGCAATCTTTTGGAACACATCATCAAACTTATGTATATGTACTACCATCCAGACTCTTTCTCCTTAAGAGAGTAGTCTTACATAGAATCTTGGACACATCATATTATTTTTAAATAGTATCAAAACTATTCCCATGTGAGTTACTCTTATGCCAAGACTTCACCACTACCATTTGGATTCAACCATCTGTTGTTGCTAGTTCTAGTCATATAGTTCAACTACTATCTTGCATCCAGTACCTAAACAAAGTTATGGAGGTTAAAAATTTCTATAAGCTTTAACTCTTAGTTTGAAAATGGATTCTCAGACCAATATTAATAAAATTTTCATCCACTGTTAGAACCAATGTGTTATGCTATCTAAGGAACCTCTTATAAGAATAATTCATAGACTTGAACTCATTAAAATAACCTCACCAAACATCATTCATGGAATCCTCCATGTTATTTGGAACAAAATTTTATAGAGTAATAAGTTTTTTTATCTCTAATAATGGCATCATACTTATCCTTCATATTTGTTGGCTTTCATGATGGAATTAATGGGGTTAGTATGCTCTAAATATAACCTGAAGATTAATCATAATATGAATCCATACCCCCTCATCCCTAATTATCCTCATTGAAGACTGAAGTGTCACTCAATTTATCAACAACCCCACATTTAGATTTATCATCAATATGAAGTTATTAGGGTGCAATAGAAGTATTATGGGTGGTAAAAAATAGTGTTTTTAATCATTTTAAATGGAATATATGAAAATAACATGATGATTAAACCCTAGAATCTTCATAGATAGGATTTTCATATTCGATCTATAATTAATTATAAAAAATAGTTACCTTATATTTGATAATTATTTTTCTTGTTTTTTATCAATATGGTTACCTCTTTTATCATATTTTCATTTCCATAAAGAATCCAAATAAATATCCCTCCAGTTTTATCCACACATGCTCCAAGAATCTATAAATAACACTCTTGGTATTCTAGGTGCTAGAACAGAGGAACCAACTGCTTGCATCATTCACTGTTGATCACAATAAAGTTTATAACTTATTATCTTTTTTCTTAAGAGAGAGGGGATGATTATCTTTCTATGATCTTGAGATATTTATTGAGAATTTTTCTCTAGATATTGATAGAATTTATTGTAAAAAACAATTATGACTCACTCTAAAATAATATATTTATAAATATATACTAAGGGTTAAACAATTAATAATTACACAAAATTCCCTTTATCTAATTGTTTATTCTAAGTAACCCCATGTCAAATAATAATAATTATTATAATAATAATAATTCAAAATGGACTAGGTTCAAGATCCTTTTATTAAAAAAAAATTGAATAACCCTTTTTAATTGGTTTGAGGGAGAACCTATTACATGACCTGAAGCCATAGTGGATTGAAATACCAATATATATCCCAAAGGCCCTCCATTTTTCTAACTTGAAGTCCATGTGTTGTTCCAGCATCACTGTCCATGTCACCCCTTACCCATGTCACCGCTTGTGTCACAATTTTCTTGCATCAACACTTGTATCACTGATTTCATTAGAAATCCCCCAAGGGGCTGACAGGATTCGAACCATGGTCACTTGTATGTGGAGTCCAGTGGTGAGTATAACTCAACCGTGGCTCAGGATATATATTCCATGATATACTCTAAACTCAAGAATATTTAAAAATCATTTATTAAATTAATAAATAAATTTTTATTTAAATGATATATGTGTGTGTCATTTTCATTGGGCCCTTAACTTAGCTCGTTAATTCTCCTCATAATTCATCAAACCTTAAATAATAAAATATTTATTCAAATAAAGATTATTCATTTAATAAATAAATAAATATAATATTCACTACACTCAAAGATAAATATTTATTTAAATATTAATTTATACAAAATAAATATTATATTAATTTATTCGCTAAACTAGTGAATAATAAAAAAAGATAAATAAATATTATATTCATTAAACTCATGAATAATTATTTATTTTAATATTTAAATCACATATTTTAAACACAAATATCAAGTGATTGAATTTATACGATCAAATTAAATTGAATAATTATTATTCCACAAGTAGAGAATAATTTTTATTATTAATATTAAATTCAAATAAAATTTAATTGATATTTTAGATAAACTTAATGTGTGACCATATATGACTCTTTCTCAGTGGAATTAGGTGAATATACACAAATTCTAATATTTTTTCCTAGAAACATGTAAAGGAACCTATTGATAAAGAAGTCAATTTTGTAATGAAATAAAAATTACTATGACTGCTCAATATATAATATAACCCCTTCATATTGATATTTCATAAAGAAGGTTTCAGACTCAGGTCATCAAATTTTATACTTGATTTATCTTCTTTGATTATGTGAAATAAAATTATCAATGAACTACCATGGACATGGATTTAATCAGATAGTTCTATTCAATTCGAAGGGTCAGAGATATCTTCTTCTATTAACTAGGAAGGGAAAACTTCATTATTAATTTATTCAATTAATTTCATATCACTTATGATGCACCCAAATTATGTTTCCTCACTATGAGAAGATGTCATCATGGTTTTCATCCTTACCAAAAAGTATATGATTCATGATATACATTAATAATAGTCTCAATCCAAGGACCAATAAAAAATCTCTAGATAAAAATATTCAATGACACATATAAAATTTGGAATTTTTAATGGAGGGTTTGTCCTCATAAACTCATTTTTGTAGATTACCAAGTTTGAACTTCATGAGATGAAGTCTCAATGTATTATGATCATACAACAACCGATAGTCAGAAAATCATTTGTATACCTTATGAATAATGTTATATAGGCCATAATATATATGTTTAAGAATAGTGTTACAGAATTTCAAGGTTCTCGTTATATTAGATAAGTGTTATAACCTTTTAATGTGATTAATACTCTAAGTACATTATCAAATAAATGTTACAAATAAGAACAATCATGGAACCCTAGGTGCGTCTCTATATGGGAAGGAAACTCTCTTACAGAATCGATCAAGATTCCTAGAAAAATTCAGTAATGAATCCTCATCATTCTAACCTTTCTTTGGATTATGGATTCGTTTTTTTAGAATGGGAGAATTCCTTCATAGATATAGTATGTGAAACTACAATATATAAGAAGAAATCAATTGAAAACATAAATCTTACATGAGCTTCATGCTTATCTAAAGGTAAAGGAATTTATTTTTTTAGAATTGCTTCATGCCTCAGATATCTTCAAAGATGATTCTCACATGCCTCCTAGCTTCAAAAAATGGAGGATGGAAGCTTATTGATTGTCGTTGATCCAGAATCTCTTAAAAATATTTAATTTATATAAATTATAAATTCTTAGGAACTTTATTTACTCCAAAGGGGGAAACCATGGTCTGATGAAGAACTCATATCTAAGATTTCATATTTTTGGGGAGGCTTTGATTGGAAGATGATTCCAATTGGAAGGGGATTAATTCACATTCTTATGTGATATAAAGAAGATCTTGAATTGGTTCAGAAAATTTATAATCTTCATTTAAATTCTGGAACTTTGAGGATATCTAAATGGAATATTAATTTTTATCCTTTCAATAAAAGGAATTCAACATCCTAAATTTTGGTTAGATTACATTGAATAAATTGGGTGTTTTGGCATCATAAAATCTTGAATGACCTTGCTTCTTGCATTGGAATTCATTTAAAGATGGATCATCACACCCTTAATAGAGAAATGGGTTATATAATATAATCTTGGTTGATTATGACTTTGATACAAATCTACTAGATTTTATTAATTTCATTGAAAATGATCAAAAGATTTGAGGTAAAGTTATATTATGAGTATGTTACTATTTTTTGTGATTTCTATAGAATTATAGGGTACAACATATCCAACTTCAGAGTTATAAAAAAAATAAGTGAAGACTTCTTCTAACATGAATGCTTGAAATATGTTAATATAAGGAAGAAATGTAAGTCAATTTTCTTGAAAAAAATGATCAACCAAAAAAGGATGAACCTTTGAAAAGGGTGAAGAAGCAATCAAACATCTATGATGTAAATAACACCAATGGAAAATCTTGGCCCTCTCTTGTTGATGAAGAGGAAAGGGATAATAAAATACATGGGATATCTAGAAATATAAATCAACTTGGTTCTTATGGTATTTTTGTGGAACATAGTGGAGTTATAAGCAATGGGGATGAAGATATTTATCTTGAAATTTCCCATGATATCATGAGCCTTGTTGATTCTCTATAGGCTGAATGTCACAATGGAACTTATGAAAATAAAGGAGATGATGTAGTATTTCAACATGAAAATAATATCACAGGTACATCTTATCAGTATTTTAATTCCATTAAAGATAGGATTATCAAAACCTATTTGAGTATTATTGAAGGTTTAGATAGGGATGTTATAGAGACTCAAAACCTTAACTTTCTTGGCCAACCTCACTATTTTTTGGATACTATGAATGATGGAATCTATAATAGGATACTTATACATCTAGATTCACCTCATTTATCTTTACATGTTGAATATGTTAAGAATTTCTCTCAACCTTCCATCATAATGGATCTTTCTGTATAGAATGATTCAATTAGTAATGGAAAATTAATGGACACACCTAACTCCTCTGTTAATGATACCAAAACTGCTAAAAAACATATCTGGATGATTCTCTCACCAATAGTAGTGGATACCAAGAAATAGAAAGAATTACCTCTACTTTTAACCAAAATGATAATTCAATGATATCCAATGACCAGGGTATCCTGATCTCTAAAGATGGTTTTGAGCATACTTTAGTGGTAAACCAATGTATTTTAGATGAAACTCATTCAGTTCATAGGGATACAGTGAGTTAACCAAGTCCTAAAACATCTTGAAAATGAGAAATACTGAGAAATTGTGATAAAAAAATCAATTGTCACCAGAAAATTAAAAAAGATAGAAACTATCTTGGGAAGAAAAAAATGGATCTCCTTCTCTAAACACAAGTTTAAATGATGATAGTCTTATAGAATTGTCGGGGGATTTACAACCATAAAACAATTAGATATCTTAAACTCTTTATCAATAACCAGAAAACTGATATTATAGGTATCTCTAAACCAAAGTGCGTTTTCTCTGATAAGATTTCTTCTCTTGAAAATTTGGGTTACGACTCATCAGCAGAAATCAATCCACCAATGACATAAAAAGGCTCTGGGTTTTTTCTCACTTGAGGATGGATGGAATTTTTTATATTATCTCTACAGAACATATGGTATCTATCAAATACAATTACTTGGGAATGTAACATTGATGATATTTTATATATAACAACAATGGATACCAGTAAATAAGGGAGCTATAGAAGAACATTCATGACATAAGTAGCTACATAAATTGTGCATGAACCATTATTTGAGATTTTAATCCTATTCTAAATCTAGATGATAGGTTAGGAATGTTTAATTCTCTAACCTCAACTAGAGATTTAAAGTCATGTATTGAGAATATAAATATTTACATAGTCAATTTATTGGGTTCCAAATATACATGGTATAGAAATCATCTTACCAAGATGGTGGCTAGAAAATTGGATATAACATTTTTCAATTCTTTAGTCCTTAATTCTTGGGATTCTATTTCTTGATCTACCCTTACTAAATTTAATTAATATCATAATCTTGTATTGAAAAATATTGTTACCAAAGAGGTAAATTCACCCTTTCCTTCTAGATTAAAAAATTCTTAGAATTTATACCCTAATTATAGAAAATTGATCCGAGATACTTTGAACTCTTTCAATTTTAAAGATGATTCCATGGTTTGTATCTTCAAACTAAAAATTCTTAAGAAAAAGATAAAAGTTTGGAGCAGAGAAATATTTCTTCAACTTGTTGAAAATAATAACCTCCTTGATTCTTTACTTCATTCCATTCAAGAAAAAGATTCTTGTTTTAATTTTCCCATAGGTATTCAGTAGAAAAATAAGGTCACTCATTACCTGAATTTTTTACTTAACCTCAAATAAGGTATGCAGAGGGAAACATATAAAGTCAAATGTATTAAGGAAGTAGATAGGAAAAAAATAAACTATGTTTAAAAGGTCAGGAAGATTAATAGAACTTTGGCTATTCTCAGGGATAATGGGATTTTCTTTGATAAGAAAGAGGATTTCGAAGCTCATGTTGGATCTTACTACATGAAGCTCTTTGATGGACCTAGTTCTTTCACTGATGTAATAGAAGACAATATTCCCAATCTTTTCAATCAAGAGGATAATTCAAATCATTATATATTTCCACTTTACTTTGAGATCAAATAGTCAATTTTTGGTTTAAACAATAGGATATCTCCTGGACCTGATAGTTTTACAAACTCTTTCTTCCAAAACTATTGGAGTATTATTCATTGGGATGTTTGCAAACTTGTAAAGAACTTCTTTAAAGGTGGTATTCTTACACAAGGTACCAATTCTAAATTTCTTTCCCTTATTCATAAAGTGTATAATTAAATTGAGATAAATCTATTTAGAACTATTTACCTATTTGATACCATTTACAAAATTATTAGTAAAATTCTTGAAAATAGGATTTCCATCATTGCCAATAGAATTATGTCCTCAAATCAGTTTGGTTTTATTAAAGGTAGAACTATTTAGGATTCCTTATCACTTCCTTTGAATGAGTTAACCTTCTCAAGAAATCCACAAGAGGGGGTAATATTTCTATCAATATTTATGTTAAAAACTATTTTGATACTCTTGATTGGGGATTTATTTCCAAGTTTTTAACCGAATTTGGATTTTATGAGGTCTTTGTAAATTGGGTTAAAGTTATCCTGAGCTTAGCCCACATTTCAGTGCTTATAAATGGATCTCATGAGGGTTATTTTACTTGTTCAAGAGCTATCAGAAATGGTCATCCACTTTCATCAATTTTATTCTCTATTTCGGAAGACTATTTAAGTATAATTCTTCTCAATATGGTAAATACCAAAGAAATTACACCTATTAGGGCTAGTAGAGGCCTTGTTGCTCCAACTCATTTTTTTATGTTTATAACATCATCCTATTCAATCAAGGTGAAACAATAAACATTAATAACATCAAAAGTGCTCTCCTTCATTATGAAAAGGTTTCAGGGTAGGTATTCAGTTAGAACAAATCTTACTTGTACTTTGGAAAAAAAATTGCTACTGGAAAAGTTAATATCATTAATGAGTTGTGAATCAGTGAATGTTTTTTCCCTTTCACCTATCTTTGTGTCCCCGTGTTTTTGGGAAAACCTCATATTGGGAATTTTTCACACATAGTGAGTCAGATTAAAAATCATCTTTCATCATGGAAAGGAAAAATGATCTCGATTTTAGGAAGGATTAGACTTGTGAAATATGTTATTATTTTAAAATTGATTTATTCTGTTATGGTTTATAAATATACATTTTACATCATCAAAAATATTAGTTCCTCTATAATTATTATTTTATGTAGGGGAATCATTCTACAAAGAAGACTTTCCATTGTTCCTTTGAAACAATATTGCCATCCCATTAACTGTGGAGGGATAGGTATCAAAAATATTAGCAAGTTCGATCAATATTTATAGGATAATTTTATATGGATATTGATCAATGAAAAATTGGAATAAATTTCTTTTTTAATGTCTAGATTTATGGGAAATCTTAAAGCTAGAAATAAAAATTACATGGAATCCTCTATATGGTATGCTTTTAAAGAATCATTCTCCATTATTTTAGTTAATTCTCATTGGTTGGACAACACCATGTCTTCTCTCAATCTTTGTTCAGATAACTGGATATGTTCTTCTCTCCTTAATAACCAAATCTTGCATGACATTGTAATTGATAAAAATGTTTCGATTAAGGATCAGATGGATAATTCCTTGGATATTCTTCCTCTAAATATCAATAAAATTGTTTTGAAATATAATTTTATTAGTGGTGAGGATATTCTTGTTTGGGATCGTGCTACCAATGGTATGTTATCTCCAAAGGAATTTTATCATGAAATAACAGTAGGACATACGTGCAACTGGGAAAAATATTTGAATAGGCCTTGGATTTTTTCTTCTATAATGGATCTTGGTTGGATATTTATGCATTATAATCTCCCTACTAATGATTTTTTGTAGCTTGTGGGTAATAACATGTGATCTAAATGTTTCTTATGTAATCAATATAGGGATGAAATTGACCACTTATTTATCATTTTTTTTAATGATGAATTATCTATGTATAGTAATAGTATATATTTTTGAAGTCATATTTCCATGCATTGATAGTATCAAAGAGTATCTTACTACTTGTATGTGGCTACCTGGCTCTCAGAGGATTTTCAATCTGCTTCTTGTTTCTTGCTCTAAAATTTTACACATGATCGAGTACAGCTAAAACAAATATATAAATTAAGATGCCTCATTCTTCATGAAAAAATTTATTTCCCATATCATTGAAGGTGTGAAAAACTCAAATGATCTCTAAAATGGTTTTTGTGATAACTCTATGCATGATCTTACTTTTCTTAAGAAATTTGGTATTTCAGGTAATTATCTACCTACCTATGGAATCTTTGAATTCATGTGGATATCTCCATTTTCTAGATAGATAAAATTTAATACAGTTGGATCCTCAATAGGAAATCCTATTCCCTTTGGATATGGTTTTATTTTTAGAGATCATACTAGAAATGAAATGGGATGTCTCCTTGGTCCATACGGCATCATCACATCTCTTCATGCTAAGATGCTTGGTATTATCAATGTTTTTGATGTGTAACAACAATTAGGATGGATAAACTTGTGGCTTGAATGTGGTTCCACCATTGTGGTGCAAGCGATTAGAAATGGAACTACCCACTTATCATGGAAGATGGATTCCAGGTGGATCAACTGCATGGAAAACCTCACATCCATGAATCATATAGTAATTCATGTATTCCATGAAGCTACCTACTTCGAATATGGGCTTTCAAAAAAAGGGGTTGTGTCCAATAATTTAACCATCCTCAATGAAGGACTCTATGATCACTTTTCCTTCTAGCAACATGAATTTTGTAAAAAGCCTCATTTTAAAATTTTTTTACTTTGTTTTTCTTCAATAAAGGATAATTTTCCATTTATGGAATCTATCATTCTCTTAAAAATAGAACAATAATCATGTGATATGATATTTATTAATATTATAGTAATTAAAAGTGTAAATTTAGTTTGTTCTAGGGAACTAAATTCAATTTCCCTCCACTTACACTAGAGTCGGCTACTAAAAACATTTAGTTTATTAGACCTCACATGATATTATTTCTTCTACTAAGATTAATATTTATTCAATTGGTCCTCTATGTTTTCTTCTATGGTTACTCACCAAACTGTGACCTCACCCCTTTTATAAAAAATCCATCAAAAGGTGAAATTTTTTAAGTATATGATTCATTCATTAATATGAACTTGGTTCCTTATATAGAAACATTGTTGTAGTATTATCACAATATATAGTTATAAAATCATAAATATTATGTATAACATTAAGAACCTAGATGAATTTTCATATCCAAACTGCCTCTTCAGCTGCATCAAAACCCATTGTATAATTTGTCTATTTTATAGAATTAGGGGCCATTGCCTTATTATATCTCTTTAATCTCACAATACCTTCACATATATTCTAACTATGATTTTAGATCATTCTAATCAACCTAGAAATTATAATTCATGTATCCCCTAATAATTATTTCCATGTTTCCTCTATAAACTATTAAAATATATCCTTTTTACACCTCAAATAATTCTAGATAGTATTTATATCCACCTAATGCGGATCTCCAGGTCCTGATTGATATTTTCCTACCATGATCATGGAATAAGTAACATCAATCCCGATACATAGAATTACATATATGATAGATTATATCACTGAAGTGTAATGGGTTCTACCCATTCTCTCCCTTCCCACCACTCTCTCTCCTCTTGTATCTAAGGACTCACTTTCTTATAGAGGTGTATACTATATAACATTGAAAATAATCCACTCTTGGATTTTTCTATATTAAATCTCCTAAATACCTTTTCAAAGTATATACCTTGACTTGTCTAAGAAGCCTCATAGATATATCACAATGGATATTGATCCCTATAATGTAGAGAGTTTTACCTAATTCCTTTATAGAGAAGTATTTTTAACCCCAAATTAACTAAATATAAGATTAGTATCTCATTTTCAATTAGTAATATATCATTATCATATAATACTAGGAAAATTATTGCACTCCTAATAAACTTATTGTAGACAGAGGGATCACATTCATTCTTCATAAAGCCAAATTCCCTTACAACATCATAAAAAATGTTACATGATCTTGATGATTACTTCAATATATAAGTAGGTATTTGTTACTTGAATACCTTATTGGCATCAATTAGTGTCACAAACCCTTTTTTTGTATCATATAAACATCTTCCACAAGGTTTTAATTTATGAAAGTGGATTTAATATCCATTTTACAAATCTAATAATCACAGTAATCTACTGTGGAAAGAAAAATTATATGCCTTAATGTTTCTTAATCCCTTTAGTAACAAATTGTGATTTATGGGTACTGACTTTACCAATAATTTCCATCATATTATTGAATACCAATTTTCACCCAATATGTTTTACATTAAATATAGGATTTAAAAAACGTAGATTTGGTTCTGTACATGGAATCCATTTTTTAATTCATGGATTCTTTCAACTTTTCAACATATAAGTTGTTTACTAATTCCATATTGGAGAGAGGTTCATTATCTTTAAATAATAATGTCTCACCTTCCTTAGTGACTACAAAATCATATCACTTTAGTTCTCTAACCACTCTAGTACTTCCATGAAGTAATATTGTTTCTAGAATAACTTCTTCTATTGGGCCTTTAGGAATTTTTTATCATCCCAACTTTTTTGTATCCTGAGTTTCAACTTCATCAAATTCTACCTTTCTCAAACTATCTTTTTAGATGTATATTCCATTTCAATAAAGGTTAGTCATTTATTGGTGATTACCCTTTTATCTAAGGGAATGTGTAGATAATATCCTTTAGTCTCTTTAGTATATTATATAAATATACACTTTATGACTTATAATTCCATTTTATTTCTAGGATTATCTTTAATAAATATCTCACATCCCCATACAAAAATATTTGATAAAACAACTTTCTTCCTGCACCATAACTCATATGGAATCCTTCTTTCCACTTTAGTTGTCACTTAATTTAGTATGTATGATTTAATATGTAATTAATATCCCTAAAAGGATAATGGAAGAACTAAATGAATCATCCCCAATATCACCATTTCCAAAAAGGATGGGTTCCTCCATTCACTAACACCATTCCACTATAGTGTATATGGAGGAGTGAGTTATGATAATATCCAAAAATATTTTAAATAATCAATGAATTATTGGTTAAGATGCTCCTCACCTAGATCTAAATGTATTTTCATTATCTTCCTACCAAGAAGATTCTCTACTTCCTTCTGTTATTCCTTTAATTTCTAAATGGAATCATACTTATACCTCATTAAGTATACATACCCATATTTACTAACTTTTTTAGTAAGAGTTATGAAGTAAGAGTATACACCTATATTTTATAATAGAAAAGGCCCACACACATATGCATATATCAATTCTTGAATCACTATATCCCTTTCACCTTATCCAATAAATGTATATTTGGTCATTTTTCCTTTAAAAAAAGCATAAAATATATCTAATCTATATATATACTAATCTTAGGTTTTTTCTTCCTACCACGTGTCCTCCCATCCACCCTCTGCACTCCATTGTTGCCTACCTTCCACGTCACCCAAAACACGTTTCCTCGCTTCAAACTTCTGATTGTATCCCTCCGCTGCTCATATTTTCCCTTCGCAGCATCTAGGGTTTCCACAGCTCACTTTCTCCATTTGTCGCTCGTGTTTTTTCTCCACAGCTACCAGGGTTTCTACTGCTCGTGTTTTCTCTCCTCCACTTGCTCCCTCCAATATCGGGGTTTCGTTTTCCATGACCCCATTAACCCTCGTGCTTCCTCGGTTTTTCACTCCATCTTAGGGTCCGCCTTCCCCGTCGTGCAATTCTGCGAGAGTCTCTCCCTCCAAACACAAATCCCATCGTGCTATTCCATGGAAACTCTTAGGGTTCCCACTTCGGTATCGCCTTCCCTTGTCCGGCTCTTCCTGCAGACTACTTCCCGCATCCTCCTCACCATTTTACTACTCCTCTTCTGCTACTCATCCTCGAGAATCCAGTCATATCATCTTACGATTACTAAAACAGATTTTTGGCGACCCATATTTTAGGTTTTACAGTCTTAATAGACTCCTCCGAGCTCTACATCCTTCATCCAAGAGTCTAATACTCCTCCCACTGTGCTCAATCACTCCAACCCCCTCCCCTCCTGGTCATGAAATCCCTCACCGTCTATGAGGATTCCAGTCATTATCAGTCTCCTCCAAGCTCTACCATGGTAAATCATGCCTCACACCCGCTTCACGAATCCATTCACCATCACCTAAATATGCTATTTTCTTTGAAAATAACTCTTCCAGTTTCTTTACAAGAATTGAAGAAGGGTCAAAAAATTTCATAAGTGCATATTCAATCAACTCCCACATCTGGCATATGGTCTTTTCTTCTCTGTAGATTCTCTGTATTATTTTTCTCTGATTTTTATTTCTTCATTTCACTTTGTTCATATGATTTCTCCAGAGTGTTGTACAATACATTTCTTTACAGTAGATCGGTTCTCATTATTTTTTGGATAATTATTCAGTTCTCTCTAATATATAGATTTTTTAGCTACATCTAAATTTTTCAATGCGCATTTTTTATACTCATTTAAATTTGTTTTATAATTAAAACTTAAAATTCATTTAATCTCATCAATTTTATAGAATTTGAAATTAGTTGTAGATTGATTATACACAACTATTTTCAAATTACTTAGATATAACTTTTTCCATATTGAAGATTTCTCAAAAGGATTCCATACATAATTGTGTGCATATTTTGCTTATACATGATTTTTTTTCAGATTTCAGATGGAATTTTTCTTATACTTAACTATTTGTAGATTGATTATACATAACATTTTTATTATACATATTAGTTTGAAGATTTATTATACATAATAGTTTTCTTATACATAATTGTTTGCAGATTACCTATTGTAGATTGTTTGCAGATTGAATATTCAGTTAGTGTTGTTATAACATAAATGTTTAGTTTTTATGTGTCATAATTTTTTTCAAGTAGCCATAGTAATCTACTATCTGTATACTAGAAATACTAAAGTTGGGTTCCTTTATAATACTTATAACCCTTACAACTTCCACTTTTATCAATATTTTTTCCTCCCTCTATACTATAAACCCCCTATCGCTATTACTCAACTCCTCCATGCACCACAAATAGAATCCATTTTAACTATTGTTTTTAATAGTAGATTATTCACTAGAAATTATTATTATTTAATATATTAACATATGAGTGTAGAGATGACACACACACCTTCCAACAATAAAGCAAGCTTCATGAAGAGTAGGCCGAAAATAGTATTATTCCTATCCATAGGTATGCATCTTATTATTTTTTTAATTTTATTTCATGTTCTTATCTGCATGATATATTTTATGTTTAATTGATCACCCTCGTTACATGTTTTCCTATTACCTCAACTACCTTACTTTATGATTTTCAAAACCAAACTTCCAATTCAAATATGGGACATGACAGCCATATACTTACAGAAATGATGAAAAGTCAGATGTCTATCATTTACCAAGGTTTTGTCAAATATGGGACATGACAGCCATTTATTTCATGTTCTTATCTGAATGATATATAATTTACTTAAATGATCACCCACATTACAGGTTTATCTTACCGAACTGTTGAAATGGAAGACCTATATCATTTACCAAGGTTGTTTTCTTACTGTACATCTTTATTTTATGTATAAAATGATTTATTATATGCTTTTAAGTTTTTCTTATATGATTACTTATAGGTGGGAACTTGTGGGTCAGCCATTTTACTAGCCTAGCATTGGTAGAAGGCACCAACTAGGTGATGGTTTGGAAATTTGGTGTCGAATGCCAATAAAATTTCCATTATTGTAGGTATGTCAAATGATATTCAATGATGTATTAAAATTATGTGTTTCATGGTAACATTTTCTATGTTCTTAGTGCACATATCCGACTCTATTTCCATTTTTTAGGGATGTTATGCAGCTGATGGATATACATTGGAATTTTTTGGTATGATTTTAAATCTGTATATATATTCTAGCATAAAGGTATTGAATTATTTACATTTTTAGTGTTCCCCTTAAACCGTACAACTACATGCTCTACATCATTTTCTTGATCTAGAATTTCAATTAGGTACTAAAATAGTGAATACCTCATTGAAGTCTTATGTTCAATGAATTTGTACTCATGGCCTCTAGATATGATCATTCATAATGAATTTTGTAGTCTGTTTGACTCTTGTAAAATGATGCATTTTCTTATGATTGCAGAGATGACGCACACCTTAATTGTAAGTTCTACTGTAAAATCTTCTATTTTAAAATCTCCTATTTTTTAATTGTTATTTTTAAATAGTAACTTCTTAACTGTGAAAATTATTACTATTGAATATCTTATCATATTATTGCAGAGATGACACACGCACCTTCAAATAATAAAGCATGCTTCATGAAGAGTAGGTTGCAAAGAGTATTATTCCTATCAAGAGGTGTGTGTGTATATTTTTTAATTTTATTTCATTTTATTGTCTGCATGATATATAATCTGTTTAAATGATCATCAAAATTATAGGTATATCTTACATAACTGATGAGACGTAGGACCTCTATCATTTACCAAGGTTTTTTTCTTACTATACATCTTTATTTTAATTCTAACCGAAAAAAATTATTCCATGTTATTATTTCAATATCAATTGTAGACTCAAAAAGTGAACATTCTTTTACTTTTATCCTAATTTATTTTGTAATTACATAAATTTTGTCTTAGATTTTCAATAAGAGTGTTCAATATTGATGTTCCCTTTTTAAAACATCACCTTCAATAATAGTGTTCAAGATGGATGTTTCTATAATCTGTATGCCCTTATGTGTTTGCATCCTCATTTTTTATAAAAAAAATCAAAAGGTTTTTAGTATATAAAATAGATTACTGTGTTCAAAGAAAGAATATTCTAAATAGCAAGGATTCCTCAGTTTTAATGAGTTTTTTATAGCGATGCAGGTTTCACTTCATGGTCCCTTAAATGCATTTTTCTTCTTTCATTTTATTAAAGGTTTAATGCATACCTTGGTTGTATCTTATATGTTTCAACCAGCTGATTTCTTTGGCACAAGAAGTATATGAATTGACAATAAATCTCCCCAGCTTTGCAGGAAAGCAAATTAATTTTTCTCAAATTATTTATTCAATCAAAATTGATGTCTTATCATTGATGAATTTAGGGTTATGACCCTTTTCTCTACAAATTCAAGTCAGATACATAAATAATTTTCTTAGTTTTATATATCATTCATGACATTACTTCATGTTTCCTAAGAATTGCATTCTCTTATTTAATAACCTAACCACATCATCAAATGAAGATTAAATGTTGATTTGAGAGATGATTTGTTCCCATCCCATGGCATGAGGCACAAAGACTTTGAAGCCTCCACTATTGGAAGGTGTTGATTCCCTCACCACGGTGAAAGTAAACACTCTGAAGATCAATGTTGAATCTCAATTCAATGGTTTGTCTCTCATCACTCAATAATTAATTGGTTACTTTAGTTTCTTAACTGTAAAAAAATTACTTTATAGTGACTATATGGTTGAAGCCTTTACCTTCCAAACAATGCTTTACTTCAACATATAAAAAGCGGGTAAAGCATGAACTTGTAATTATAACTCGATGGAAAGGATCACAATTTTTTATTTTTTATTTTTTTTGTAGATACCGTTAGACGTTGTTACATCAATAATTGATGGGTTGAAAATATTGTACATTGAAAAGCTTAATCCACTGGAAGTTTCCTATCATTTTAATGATTTCAAATCTCCCTTATTGGTAAGAATATTTACACATAATGAAAACATGTTGACTGTTTAATTTTTTTTGTTGGGAAAAAATCCCTCAAGGTATCATTGAATCTTTTTTGAGGTGATTGTGTTTGTTGACAAAGTGAAAATATGTGTTGTGATTGTTGACAAAGAAAACCATGACATACAAATTTGTTAACAAAGGGGATTTCATGGTGGCATGCCGATTTCAAGAGCTTTGGTTAATGCCCAATGTTTTTCAAGATCAGAACATCAAAAAATGGCAAAGGGAAAAGGGGCTCTCAAGTATTGGGTAGGTCATGCAGGTGACTTGCGCGTCGAGGAAGGACTTGTGCGTCGGTTCCTAGAAGGATTGGAAACTTGCGTGCCATTAGTCCTTCGTGATCAGATCATCAAAATATGGAAAAGGAAGAAGGGGTGCCCAAGTTTTTAAGTAGGTCGTGTAAGTTTCTAGGGGGATAGAAGACTTGCACGCCGAAACTTGTGTGCCGAAGGAAGACTTGTGCACCACCGTGCAGGGTGTACAAACACCTATAAATACAGGTCTACCCCTCCTCATTCCATACAAGTTCAAGACTTAGAGATAATCAGAGCTCCTATTGTGCAGGTGTGGTAGTCGTGCAAGTGGTGGTGGGTCGTGCAAGTATGACTTTTGTGCCTGTTTTGAATAAGCACGGTTGTTGTTAGTTTCGCACCAATATTGGTTTGGGTGTAAAGGGAAGTGAGCCGCACAAGTTTGGAGTTGCAGAAGCTTGTGTCGCGCAAGTGGTTGAGGTAGACATGCATGCCAGTTATAACTTGCGCGCCGATACTTGCGCTCCGCCTTAGACAAGGGCACCAAGTAAGGTTGATTCACAGCATTATTTCAGGGCTACGTGAAAGCTGGAAGATTGCCCGATACCTTCGGTGCAAAGTGAGATTCATCTACGGGTGAAAGTTGGACTTCACCAGAGCATATTCATACAACAGAGGATGTATTCATTTGTGATGATGAAGAGACCTACAGGTCTATAAACTGTGAGTGGATCCTTTCCAGAGCAGTGAGAAAAGGAAGAGAAAGAAGGTGATCCTATCCACCGACAGTGATCCAAAGAGAGAGAAATAGAGAGTGACCCTTGGGAAATCAGTGAGATGACCCTAAACCTTTTAAAGGCAGTGATCCTGGGCATAGAAGTGATCTAGCCCAAACCTTGTAAACAGAAGTGTGCTTTAGTGAATTTGGTACAACGGCACATCGCCATTGTATGCTCCTTGGACGTAGCCCAGTGAGGGTGAACCAAGTAAAAATTGTTGTGTTCTATTCATGATTTAATTTCTGTTTATATTGTTCAACGGGAAAGAGAGAGAAGAGGGTTTTACTTAATAGTGAAACAAGATTAGAACGGGCTATAATTTTTAATTTTTCATACCCCAATTTACCCCCCCCCCCTCTTAGGTTATTCAGCCTTGTGGACCTAACAATTGGTATCAAAGGGAAATGTTATTATCTGTGATTCTCTATCAAATGGAGGTTACCAATCATAAAGGGATTCTGATCTTTGACGGGAACAATTTTCATCTATGGAAGAATCAGATGCAACACTACTTCTGATCATTAGGAATGGATGTGTTCATAGCAACAATGCAAGGCATAAAAGCTGATATTAATAGTGGTGCATTATCAAAAGATGAGCGTAGAGAGTTGGATGCTGATGCCAAAGGAATCAATGCCTCAGGGGGTGCCCTGTCCAATCCTATATATACAAAGGTGATGTCTTGAAAAACATCACATGCTGTGTGGGAAAAGTTATTGAATATATATGAAGGGGATATAAAGGTCAGAGATGAAAAGCTGCAAGTGTTGTGGAACAAGTATGAAGATCTGAGAATGAACCCGAATGAGTCTGTTGATGCATTCTTTGACAGGGTAAATGTTGTAGTGAAAGACATGCGAGGTCTCGTAGAAGTTATTGAAGACATAAAAATTGTGAAGTGCATCTTGAGGAAACTTCCACCTCAGTTCAATCCAAAAGTTTTAGTGCTAGAAGATAAAGATTCAAAAGAGATGATATTGGATAACCTACACAGCACTATTGTTGCATATAAAAGGATAAATGATGATAATGATTCTATGAAAAAGGGGAAATCCAAAGATGTGGTATTCAAGGCCTTGAAAAAGCTCACCATTGAAGACTCTCGGGAAGAATAAGAGATAGATGAGGTAATGTCATTCCTCTCCTCAAATCTTCAAAGAGGAAAAGGAAAGTTTAAAGGGAAACTTCCACTAGCCTGTTTTTGATGTGGAAAGGTTGGTCATCTTGCAGAAAGATGTCCCAAAAAGTTCCAAGAAGATGATGATATCGATGAAGTAGAAATTCCCAAGAAGAATTCATCTTCTTATGGGAAAGGCAAAAAATTGTTCAAGAGAAATTTCTTCAAGAAGAAAAATCTCCTTTAAAAATAATGTGACAGTTCAGATGAGTCTGAAGTCGAGGAGGTTGAGGAGATAGAGAACTGCAAAGATCGTGGAGAAAATGCTATGGTGGCAGTCATCGGTAGTTCTCAAGAGAAGAATGAAACCAAAGGTGATGATGAAGAAGAAGAAGTGGAAGGAAGAATAGATATGCAATCCGAGTTAGAGGCTTCTCTTGAGGAGATAGATGTTTGGAGAGCCAAAACAAAGAAAGAAAACAAAGTTGTTCATGATTTCAAACTTTATATGCAGCAGCTGGAAGAAGAGAAGTTTGAGTTAATGGAAGAAATTTAGAAACTCAAGTTATCATCACCAGAGAAATCAGAATCAGTTATAAGCTCAAGATTGAAGAACAGAAAAGGGAGATCGATGGATTGAATAAAAAATTGAAAGATCACATCAAGCGTATCGAAGAGCTTGAAGAAGAAGTTGTCGGTCTGTGGAGAAAAGTTAAAGACCAGGAAAAACACTTGATTCCCAACACATTCTTGGGAAAGCAGTTCATTCTGAAGACTAAAAATATGGAAGAGGAGCCTAGTAGTTCAGTAGGAAAGAAGCAGCAATTGAGCTCAGACGTCAAGGTTGACTCAGGTTTTGATCAGAAGAAAAAATCTGTGGCAATTGAATTCAGACCTCAAGCACCCATCCCGAGATTGAAGGTTGATTTGGGAAAAAAGCAGAATCAAAATATTCAGAGATCCCAAGGGTAAACACGTAGTGCTGAAGTAACATGAAGGCATGCACCTTATATCAGGTGTTATTATTGTGGAAAGATGGGATATTCACAGTATGTGTGTTCCATAGCCAAGAGATATCGAAGGGAACAAGAATAGAGGTGGTAGACAAACAGAGAACGGTTTTCCAGAACATATTTCTAAGGACACTGTTTTTGGTGTGGAGGATTTGGGCACATGGCTAGGTACTACACTTTGACCATACAGAGAAATTTTCCAAAGAAGAATCAAAAAGTTTGCAAGCAGCAGATCAATAAACCAACAGGTGAGTTAAAAATGTAGAATATATTTGTGGGATTACAAGATGAAGCTGGTCTATCATACGCTGAGAAAGAACAAAAGTCTCAATCCATGCTGAGTGTGAAGGAAAAATTATGGAACAAGAAGAAGAAAAATGAGAAGGTTGTGGTGGAAGAAATTTCCCTTAAGGAATCAGACCGCTCTGGTGTATGGATCCTTGATAGTGGTTGCACATCTCACATGAAAAGTAATAAGGATCTTGTTATAGGCATAAAATATGAAAAAGAAGGAGTTTTCAAATTTGTAAATGATGAAGGCCTGAAGATTTTTGGCTCAGGAAAAGCCAAGTTTGGGGGAAAAGAAATGAGATGTGCTGATGTCTTGGTAGTAGAGGGTCTTAGTCATAACTTTCTCAGTGTTAGTCAACTATGTGACTTTGGGCACTCTATCTGATTTACCAAGAAGATGTGTGTTGTGAAAGGAAAAGATGGAGCAGTTGTTCTACAGGGAAAAGGGACAAAGGGAAATCTTTACCTTGTAGGTGGGGAAGAACATACATGCCTTTTGTCCAGAGAGGAAGAAAACCAATTGTTGCATAAGCGACTTGGTCATCTATTCCAACCATCCATGGAAGATCTGGTAAAGTGTGATACTGCTAGAGACCTTCCCAAACTATCATGTGATTGCACTCATACATGTGATGCTTTCCAACAAGGGAAGATCATTAGAAATACATACAGGCCAAAGAAACAGAAATCAACTAGAGTGCTCGAATTGGTGCATGCTGATGTATGTGGACCTATCTCACCACGAGCTATAAATGGGAAAAGGTACTATGTTCTTTTCATTGATGATTATAGCAGAATGGCATGGGTATTTTTCATTACCCATAAGATAGAGGTGTTCAGTTGCATAAAGCAGTATATGAGGGAATCAGAAAGGATGCTTGGGCAGAAAATTCTGAAGTTTCGTACTGATAATGGTACAGAATTCACAAACAGTCAAGTTGAAGACTATCTCAAGAAACACGGGATAAGGCATCAAGTTTCATTAGTGATAACTCCCCAACAGAATGGAGTGGTTGAGAGGAGAAATTGGATCATCAACAACATGGCCAGAACAATGCTTATTGAAAAGGACCTACCAGAGAAATTTTGGAAGGAAGCAGTTTTGACATTGGTCTATATTTCGAACAAGGCTATGTTGTGTCCAAAGGAAGGAAAGACTCCATATGAAATGTGGTACAGAAAGAATACAATATTGAAATATTTTCGAATCTTTGTAATTAAGTGTTTCATTCTCAAAAAAGAAAATCACACAAATTTTGAGTCAACAGGATATGAGGGGATATTCCTTGGCTACTTAGGTAAAAGCAAAGCATATAAATTCTTCAACAAAAGGTTGGGAAAATTGTTGAGAGCAATGATGTCACTATACTAGAAGATGAACAGAATACTCAACGACTCGGTGAATAGTTTCTGGATGAAAGTGATGAGGACGTAAGCATCATAGGGGGATTAGAAGTGGCAGAGGCTGATTTAGAAGAAGATACTGATGATGAGCAAGAGGAAACAAAGTCTGTGTCTTCAAGGAAGCCAAAGAGTCGAGCTGAAATTGATAAGCAGAATATCATCGGTGATTAGACAGCTCCAGTTCAGAAAAGAAGAATGAAGTCACTGTAGCAGACATCTTTCCTATCTCAGGTAGAGCCAAAATGTTTGGCTGATGCAGCTGAAGATGAAAACTAGGTTCAGGCTATGAATAAAGAGCTTGATCAGATTGAGAAGAACCAGACTTGGGAGATTGTTTCGAGACCAGTAGATAAGAATTTCATCGGGAAAAAATGGGTCTATTGAAACAAGATGAATGAATATGGTGTAGTGGTTTGAAACAAAGCACGACTAGTGTGCAAAGGGTACTCCCAGATAGAGGGAATTGATGTTTATGAGACATTTTCACTGGTTGCAAGGCTGGAGACAATCCGATTATTTTTAGACATAGCAGTGCAAAGAAGTTTTAAAGTGTTCCAGATGGATGTCAAATATGCATTCTTGAATGGGGTTCTGGAGGAGGAAGTTTATATTGAGAAGCCATATGGTTTTCTCATTCATGAGGATGAGAACAAGGTTTGTAGACTGAAGAAGGAATTGTATGGGATGAAACAAGCACCAAGGTCATGGTACTCAAGGATTGATCAGTACTTGAAGAAGCTTGGTTTCCAGTGTGGAGGAGTTGATTACAATCTCTATTTCAACAATGAAAGTAATCAAAGGATGATGGTGCTGGTGTATGTCGATGACATAATTTTTGGCGGATCAGATGAAGCTCAGTGCAGACAGTTTTCCGAATTCATGCAAAATGAGTTTGAAATATCAATTATTTGGGAGCTAACGTTTTTACTTGGTCTCCAGGTTACTCAAGGAAGAAATGGAACATTAATTTCTCAATCCAAATATGCCAAAGAGGTTTTGAAAAGGTTTGGAATGGAAAATTCCAAGGATATAAAGACTCCAGTTGCTACCCGGACGAAACTTTTCAAAGATGAGGATGGAAAGGCAGTAAATATCACAGAATATAGGCAAATAATTGGAAGTCTATTGTACTTAAATACGACAAGGTCGGAAATTGTTTTCTCCACATGCCAAGCAGAAAGATATTAGAGTAATAACAAGGAAAGACACATTCTTTTAGTGAAAATAATACTTCAGTATATCATGGGCACAGTGGAATTCAGCTTGACATATAATGACAAATTTCAAACAGAGTTATTGGGATATACTGATGCAGACTGGTCCGGTTCAGTGGATGACAGGAAATCAACGTCAAGAGGTGCGTTCTATCTTGGTGGACTGTGTATTTCTTGGCTTATCAATAAGCAATATTTCATTTCATTAAGCACCGCAGAAGCTAAGTATATTGCGGCCACTCAAACTTGCACATAGTTATTATGGATGAAGCAACAACTTGAAGATATGGGAGTTGAAGTGAAGTCTCTGATCGGAATCCAGTGCGATAACTCAGGTGCTATAAATCTTAGAAAAAATATCGTCCATCATTCAAGGACAAATCACATTGAGATAAAGTATCATTTTATCAAGGAGAAGGTTGAGCAGGGAATCGTGAAGTTGGAGTATATGCCTATATATCTATAGGTTGCAGACATTCTGGAAAAGGCCTTACCCAAGGAATCTTTTGAGAGACATCGACTAGATCTGGGAGTTCATTCGACTCCCCACACTTAAAAGAGTGTGGATGTGGACCCCCCCCCCTCCTTGAGGTATGATGTGTTTTTCCCTAATGTGCTGATATGTTTTCTCTACTCTTTTACCGACTGCAAAGGAGTGACCTTTGGGTTCATTGACAAAGGGGGAGAAAATAGTGATTGTTCAAGGGGGAGATAGTGTGGCTATTTGATAAATCATGAATGATATGGGGAGAATCTGATAGGTGGAGCAGCGAAAGGTGGAGCAATGAGAAAGGGGGAGCGTATTAAATCTGACGATGCTAGAAGTGATCGATCAAAGAATAGACATCACGACAACTGAGGATAGTGAT
The DNA here is from genome assembly GCA_963277665.1 of Viscum album. Classification (NCBI taxonomy): domain Eukaryota; kingdom Viridiplantae; phylum Streptophyta; class Magnoliopsida; order Santalales; family Viscaceae; genus Viscum; species Viscum album. The sequence goes on along the minus strand of OY728129.1, from coordinate 402,058,758 downwards.
AAAAGTAGAAGAGTGGTGTTGGACTGTGGTAAGAATATTTCCAAAAATTGGTTCTATTTTGGTGTCAACAGTGGATTTCAAGGTTGACGTGATTCATTGATGAACTTTTCATTTACTCTTGTTTCTCACGCCGAGTATTGCTCATGTGGGTTAGAGTATGTGTTGATTAAATCTTTGATCGCTATAAGAATCGCAATAGGTGAATGTTGGCTGAAGAATTAACGATGTATCTTTTTATGGAAGAGCTGTGAACAAACCAAAAGGGGGAGATTGTTGGGAAAAAATCCCTCAAGGTATCATTGATTCTTTTTTGAGGTGATTGTGTTTGTTGAAAAAGTGAACATCTGTGTTGTGATTGTTGACAAACCAAACCATGACATACAAATTTGTTGACAAAGGGGATTTCATGGTGGCATGTCGAGTTTAGGAGTTTTGGTTAACGCCCAATGTTTTTCAAGATCAAAACATCAAAAATGGAAAAGGGAAAAGGGGCTCTCAAGTATTAGGTAGGTCGTGCAGGTGACTTGCGCGCTGAGGAAGGACTTGCGCGCCGGTGCCTAGAGGATTGAAAACTTGCGTGTCATTTGTCCTTTGTGATCAGATCATCAAAATATGGAAAAGGAAGAAGGGTCGCCCAAGTTTTTAAGTTGGTTGCGCAAGTGTCTAGGGGGACAGAAGACTTGTACGCCGAAACATGCGCATCGGAGGAAGACTTGCGTGTCACCGCGTAGGGTGTCCAAACGCCTATAAATACAGGTCGACCCCTCCTCATCCCATACGAGTTTAGGACTTAGAGAAAATCAGATCTCCTGTCGCGCAGGTTTGGTAGTCGCGCAAGTGGTGGTGGGTCACACAAGTAGGACTTTTGCGTCTTTTTTGAAGATACGCGGTTATTGTTAGTTGCATGCCAATATTGGTTTGGGTGTAAAGGGAAGTGATTCATGCAAGTTTGGAGTTGCAGAATCTTGTGTCGTGCAAGTGGTTGAGGTAGACCTACATGCCAGTTATAACTTGTGCGCCGATACTTGCGTGTCGCCTTAGACAAGGGCACCAAGTAAGGTTGATTCAGAGAAGTATTTTAGGGCTGCGTGAAAGCTGGAAGATTTCCCGATACCTTTGGTGCAAAGTGAGATTCATCTACGGGTGAAAGTTAGAATTTAATAGAGCATCTAAATACAATAGAGGATGTATTCATTTATGATGATGAAGAGACCTACAGGTCTATAAACTATGAGTGGATCCTTTCTAGAGCAGTGAGCGAAGTAAGAGGAAGAAGGTTATCCTCTCCACCGGCAGTGAGATATAGAGAGAGAAACAGGGAGTGACCCTTGGGAAAGTAGTGAGCTGACCCTAAACCTTGTAAAGGCAGTGATCTTGGGCATAGAAGTGATCTAGCCCAAACCTTGTAAACAACAGTGTTCTTTAGTGAATTTGGTACAGTGGCACATCATCGTTGTATGCTCCTTGGACATAGCCCAGTGAGGGTGAACCAAGTAAAAATTGTTGTGTCCTGTGCATGCTTTAATTTTTGTTTATATTGTGCAACGGGAAAGAGAGAGAAGAGGGTTTTGCTTAACAGTGAAAAAAGATCAGAATGGGCTATAATTTTTAATTTTTCATACCCTGATTCACCTCCCCTCTAAGGGTATTCAGCCTTGTGGACCTAACATTTTTCATATCTATTTTCTGAATTCCTAATGGCAATAATATATTAACACATTCTGTATAAAACACAAACCTTATTTCAAATTGTATTCTACTCATTCATTTGATTTATGATATCTTTTATATACTTATTTCATTGTGAAGACCATGTATCCAGCCATATCTACAATCCTCTATCTTTTTCTTATCATGTCATTTTTTTAAAACTACAATATTTAGGCACTATACATACATGTATCTAGAACATGCAGGATATTTGATTAAAATAACTATTATTTTATCATTTCCAGTCGTCTCCCTGTATTTTTACATTCCCTTCTTTTGTATACTGTACAATCCCATAAAATTACATTTCATTGAAATTCCATGTTTGAATGGTAACTGTCTATTATATTGGCCAATGATGAAATATGTCACAATTTCATGCAATGATATCTCTAGAATACTTTACACTACCATAATTTTATCCTTTTTCCTAATAAAACAACTTACAGTTTTCACATTCTAAGATTACTTTTTCAGGAGGTATATTGAACTGCTATGGGAAACTCCTTTATAGTAAATCAACATGAACAACTATAGGATCATTGTAGCAACTATGCAAGACACTACTATAATGATATTAATAGAAGGTCACTTCTATTATTTTAACCTTTCCAGTCTTCTACTAGAATTTTATAATTTATGTTGTTACAGTTTTTACCCATGTTTTTGAAAAAAAAACATCCTTCTCTGTACACATGTTCTTATGTGTCATCAGTTTCAATAAAAATGTATAAAATGACCCTATAAAATTTGAACAAAAATGAACTCTCTTTTAAATAGGCAATCATAGGTTGTACCCTGGTAGTGGAGGTTTAGTTCTAGATTTTTAAAGATACCAGCATTAATAGAATTGATTACCTTGGTCATTCACTGGAACAGAGTGTGTGGTGGTAAAATGAATTGGAATTTTTATTACCTTGGGATGGTTATTATACAATTCATGTTAATTATAAGTTCAAAAAAATATGTAGTTCACATATTAGGTACTAAATATGCAGTACTGAATAAGCAAATGAACAGGAATTTTGTTAGTTCATACATTTTCAGTACTTTAAATATGAATTAATGAAAATGAACATGCATTTGGTCTATTAAAGGGACTAACCAGTCTATTTGTAGTTCAAATATTATATTCAATAGACTAACCAATCTAGTTTTAGTTCAAACATTAGTTCAGTTTATATAAAATATGCAGTTCAGAGTGAAAATGTATTGTTTAGTCCATTTTCATTAATGGATTTGTTGTCCTCACCCATTTGGAACCCGACTCCAATCTTTTCAAAACCAGTAGTAGAGTCAAGTAGGAACATAATTAGTTTCACATTATATTCATATATAAATAATTTCTTCTATGGAATCATGACTTATCTATTAGTCACATAATTTTTTTTCCCTGTAGATAAAATTATTGCAGGACTTCTATGATGAAGCTTCATTTCAAGATACTTGATTTATCTTTACCATGTGCTTCATATTCTATTAGGTATGTGCATATTGTTTATTTTTCCAAATTATATAAAATTACATTTAAAATTTATTCAAATTCAATGATATATATATATATTTATGTTTCTATATCATTACGGTAACCAAAGGTTGAAAAGGAGTTACCCATTTGACTTACCATTTTCATCCATCCTTCTCGTCACCTAGTGAACTATGTACCCTTGAACTGTAATTGTTCCAAGATTATCTTTAGGATCAATAGAATCTTGTTCATTCCACTCCACCTAAGCAGCATGGTTCGATGGGGAGAATAGAGAGTTAAAACCATTAAAATCCAATAGAGATGCATTACATGTCTCCTTGCTAGTAGGGGAAGGATTGAAATTCAGTATGGATTTGTTGATAGTATAAAGAACACAGATATCCTCCCTGTTATGTGTCTTCTTGAGACTACTACTGGGTGTGTTTGTTGTCAGTTTTCATGTGTTCTATGTTGCAGATTACATGTATGGGTGTTTTTCCAGCTTTCAGCATATATGAAAAATTTTCAACATCATTTAACTTAATATTTATTATTATTTATAGGTACTTATGTGGAAACATAGAACATGAAACCAAATATAACCTTATGTTAACAAAATCACCCCAATGTTATAAAATCTAATCAATGAAAAATTTAGGTAAATTGACTATTAAAATATAGTGTTTTGTGTTGTAGATTACCTGTATGGGTGTTTTTGTTATCGTTTTCTAGCATATACACAGATTTTCCAACACCATTTCACTTAGTTTTTTTATTTTGTATACGTACTTCTATAGAAACATGGTGTATGCAAACAAACAAAACCTTATCTTAACAAACATACCCCAATGTTAAAAAATCCAATGAATTCAAAATATAGGTAAACTGGTAGTAAAAATACAGTTTTTTGTTGAAGATTACATGTATGGGTGTGTTTGTTATCATTTTCTAGCATATAGGTAGATTATTCAACACTATATCACATAATTTTTTTAATCTGTGCAGGTACTTCGATGCAGACATGGTGCATGCAACCAAATAGAACCTTATGTTAACAACAACGTCATCTTACCCAAACCCAAGCTGACCTGGAGACTCCATCAGTAGCTCACTTCCACTAAAATGGTGTGTAAATATCTTATTAAAGATGGGATTTGTGTCACCATGATGGGAAATTCAATGGTTGGCTTCTATGTTCCAGGTGAAAATTAATCCTATGAAATGTGCCAAACATTCTGCTACATCTATATTTCCATTGAAGTGTTCATCTTTTAACAAGTCATTATCCAATGAATCGTCATTTTGATCTTTATGGAACACATCATTAACTTCATTTCATTACTTAATATCACTATTTACATTTTCAGATTATAATAGTTCTTCAGTGAAGGTATTGAACTTGGAGTTGGTTATGAAGCCTCATACAAAGAGCCAGTGGTTCAAATAGTAGCCCGAAGTGTATTACAGCGACCACCATGCTAATGTTGCCTTTATGTTCTCATTTAATGCTTTGTATTACATTTTTAATGATTCTTTGGATGGTTTGTGTGTGGGACAAAACTCAATAGCTGAGCATTGAAGTATTCATTAGTGGATTTGAAAAATGCATTATAGTGGATTTATCTTACTAAAATCTAACAAGTTGAAGATTGTTGGTGGAATGAAGTGTTTACTATAGTAATTTCTTGTGTTAGTGTTGTAGTTTAGTTCGATTGTGGTTTAGTCCATTGAATGTTGATTTATAATAAGTAGTCCAGAAGTTATTTTTCTTTGAAATAGAGATATATTACTTTATTTACATTTTTTTCAGATGCTTCTATTTACTTTATGAGTTCTTATTTCTATCTTTAGATGTCATTTGTACAAAAATAGATGTCTGTTGAGTGGTCAGTAAAATCTTTAAGATTTTAATTTTATATTGATAATCCCCCACCCCATGTGCATCCTCCTCATTGGACTCCACCTCCTCTACATTGGCCTTCAACTCTGCCTCTACCTTCACCTCTTCCTCCTCTTACACCTCTTCCTCTACCTCCACCGCTCCTCTAATATAGTTCTGAGGCCATTATTCATCACTTCATTTACATATTTCACTCATTTATTTTTTTTTTCTTTTTTTCCTTCCAATTTCATCCTTTTCTTAAATCATAAAACGACCTTTACCTGTGATTATAACAGATTTAAAATTTGAACTCCCTACTACTATACCTTTTAAAGACACCACATCAAATTCTTAATGATACATCATGTTTTTCTAAATCTTTTTAAATCATGTTATTTATTTTTCATTCATTTTCATATATATTTTTGAATACATGTGCTTATTTTTCATTTATTTTCATTATAATCTATCACAAAAGATGTAAGTTTATCATATTCTAAGTAATTTCCATTATTAACAACTCTAAATATTAAAACAGTTTTGAAAATTAGATTTGAATTATAGCACCATGCATATGCATGGGTGAGGTACTAGTTATTTCAAATCAAAAGAATCTATATACCTGGGCTTGATATAATTTTGTTAAACATTTCCCATTTACATGACCTAGCTAGTTATGTTATAACTAGGTTTGATATGAGTCATGTGAATGTGATTATTTATCAATACCTAAGACTTTATTTTCATATTCTAGTATATAAAGACTATTATTTGAGTTCTCCATCCCATAAAATATTTTATTTTTATAAAATGAGCAACTCTTATTTTTTAACTAGAAAATAAATCCACTCATATCCAAACTAGACATAGATATTATGTTCTTGGTTACAATAGTGTTGCGAAAAAATACCTCAAGGAATCCTCTAGGCGTTTTTGTGGTGATTGTGTTTGTTTAAAAATCTAGATTTCCATGAATGAGTTTGGTTGATGTTACTGAAGCAGGTTTTTAAGGTGGCACAGTTTCCCAATGTTTGCCAAATTTTTGGGCCTCAAAATAGGGAGTTTTTTTGGAAAAGGAAGGTTTTCTAAAAATGGTTCATGCTTTTTAGATTTTAAAGAATAGTTCTCAGACCGCAAAAGGAGTTTCATGTAATAGTAAAGGAAATTCGACAAAGGTAAATTTCCACAATGCAGTGTTATGCGAACCCCAAAGGATGCTACGCAGACTGCGTATGAGAAATAGATCATAGGAGACTTAGAGCTCATGAAAGACATGAAGTTTGTGGGGGTGGATCATTGTTTATAGAAAGGAGGAAAATTTTTGAGGATCCACAAATATTTTTTATCTATAGAAGATATCTTCCACCACAAAGGAAGAGAGACGCTATGCAGACCGCATAGCACAGTCCGCGATGAAGGATGTACTGCATCAAAACTTTGGGGAAATCAAATTATTGAGATTTTTGTATCTATTTTCCTATATAAGGACCAAAAATACCAATATTACTAATAGAGTTATTTTCATTAGAAAACGTCATTTCTCTGGGAACAATTCATAGAATTCCAAAAGAGTTCGCGAGGGAGTCCATGAAGGAGAAGAGTTCGCGGGGGAGAATTATGAGAAGGGTTAAGTTGTTTACAGGAATAGTCTACGAAAGTGTTTTGTGATGAACTAAATCTCGCAAAGTAAAAGGTTCCATGGAGGAAGAGTTGGTCCATGGAATAAGAAGCGATCTATATAAGGAGAGATGGTCCGCGAAAGTGGAGGAAGTCCATAGAGGAAGAGGTGGTCTGTGAAGCACTCTCACCACACAATGAAATATAGTTCACAAAGGAATCAAGATTGTTCATAGGGGATTAAAGGAAGCTTTTAAAAGAACAAAAATAGTTTGTGAAAGCAATTTCTGCAAACTAACAGTTCGTAGAAAAGTTTATTTCATCTATAGGTGAAAGTGGGACTTCAACAGAGCATCTACCTACAATTAAGGATGCTTGTTTTCATGAAAATGAAGGGACCTACAAGTCTATAAACTATGAGTGGATCCCTTCCAATAGTAGTGAGAAAAGGAAGAAGAATACGACAATCCTTTACACCTATAGTGATCCAGATAAAGAGACATAGGGAATGACCCTTGGGAATGCAGCTAGCAGATCCTAAATCTGTTAAAGGCAGTGAGTCTAGGCATAGAAGTGACCTAGCTCAAACCTCGTAATTTGGCAGTGAGACATAGTGGATTTGGTACATCGTCATATCTTTGTTTTATTATCCTTGTACATATACTAGTGAGGTTGAACCAAGTAAAATTGTTGTGTCTCGTGCATGATTTCAATTCTATTCATACATTGTTGCGGGAAAGAGAGAGAAGAGTATTTTTTAATGATGAAACAAGATCCAAAGGGGTATAAATTTTAATCTGTCATATGCGGATTCACCCCCACCCTTATGGAATTTAACCTAATTAGTCTAAAAATTGGTATTAGAGTTAAAGGTTAAAATTTAGTGGTTCTCCCTTTTTAGAAGAAATGCAGATTGTGTTGGGACCAAGTTGATTGATGAAGTTTTTAAATGAACTAAGTATTTTATTTTTTAGTGAAGGAAGTTTGAGAAGAAAGGAAATCACTTAACTTTGTATAAGTGGGTGAGGAAATATAGGAAAGTTACAATACTTTCCATGTTAAATCTAACGATTATTTGCTGTTTTATATTTCACAAAAATCATAAGTTTTTTGGATAACTTGTGATGCAATATTTATGAAGGAAAGGGGTAGAAAAGATGTTTTCAATCAGCATGGTTGGTCTTACAGAAGTAGGTGTATAAGGTGTCACATTTTTCTAGTGTTTTTCAAATTTGTGGGGTCCAAAATTCAGATTTGGGATAGCATTGAGAAAAGTGGATTTCCTTGAAGATCTCATCAAAATATGGAAAAGGAATGAATTTCACAAAGATGGGCTTCATGGAGTAGATTTTGCGAAGACATAATGAATGTTGATGGTGTTCTTCATGATTATGATGATCTCTACAAATGGCCAAGGAAATAAGAATTGCGGGTGAGCATTACGGTAGTGAAGAACAAGGAGCATCGCAGTGGAACAATGGATTTGATGGAATGCTTCGCGATTACGACGAGCTTTTCTAATTCGTAAAATAGCCATGGTGCTTTGCAAAATAGATGAATTTCAGTGGAAATTTCAGAGCTCTATGATTTGGTGGTGACATAGCGCTAAGGTGGCTGGAAGATTCTAGAGTCGGTGTGAAATTCCTATAAATATACCTCCTCACTTGAGAGAAATGTAGAGATACTTAATGAGAATTTTTAGAGCTCTCTAATTTTGAAGAAGTTTTGTGGAGAAAGCGATCTCTATGAAGGCAGTGAGCTCTACGAAGGAAAGGAGCTTCGCAGCAAGCCTTTGAGATTTTCTAAAGAAGTGAACTTAACAAAGACCAATATATGCTCCATGAAATAGTGAGCTCTACGATCTAGTAAGCTCTACAAACAAAATAGTTTTTCAAACTAGAGTTCCCTATGAATCTGGGAGCCTCACGAAGTAGCTCTGTGAAGGAGCTCAGAAAACTGGAGATTTGAGTACCCAAATTAAGTGAGAAGTGCTTTCAATTGGATTAAGATATGACTGGGGTATAGGACTAAGAATTATTACAAATTCTAGGTAGTTCCTATCATATTCTAGATAGGAAATAGAGGAGTTATTTTCAAATATTTGATTTGTGAAAGTTTGTCAAGAAGCATAGAGATATTGCATTATCCTATTTTTGCTAAGAGGGTGCACACATACTTGAGTGTTATCTCCCAATTTCTATACAAGTGAAAGGGGATATCCTATTCATTGTATTCCACATCAAATGATTATTTTCTTGTGGATTGTGTGGTACTGGATTATTTCTGTACCATACCAAGGATGTAGCTACTCTTGTTGAGTAGTGAACCTTATAAATCTTGTGTTCATGTGGTTGTGTGTGTTTAGCAGGGAAATAACTCTTTAACATAAGGCAAAGTTTGTCTCAAAAATAAAGGAAACATAAAAATAAAAGGTATCACTAATTCACCCCTCCCCCTCTTAGTGATACTTGGATCCTGACTAGGAACGTCAATTGGTATCAAAGGCACGGGTTCCCTTCATTTGTTATTTGATAAAGTTTTGAAGAGAAGTTGTGATGGAAAATATGAATTGCGTGAATAATAAGTGGATTTCGATATTTTATAGAAATAACTATAATATTTGGAAATATATAATGATGCCTTATCTTGGGTCTCTTGGATATGAAGTTCTTGAAACTAAAACAGATGGATTTCCTATTATTGATGACAAGGTTCCTCTTACTCCTGTCAATAAGAAGAATCTTGAGAATGATGGAAGTACTAAAAATTAATTACTCTCATCTCTTTATGAGAGTGAATTTTTAAGAGTTAAAGGTGTCTCTATAGCCAAAGGAATCTGGGACAAACTGAAAATTATCTATGAAGGAAATACAAAAGTAAAGAAGGAAAAACATCAAATCTAGAGGCTGAAGTATAAAGACTTAAATATGGGTGAGCATAAATATGTTGGGGTATTATTTACCAGGATAAACAAAATTGTTAGTACAATCAGATGTTTTGGTGAAAAGTTGGAGTATTCTATAATTGTTGAAAAGATCTTGAGAATTATGCCTGACAAATTTGATGCTAAAGTTTCATCACTAGAAGACAGTGACCCTAAAACATTATCACTGGATGATTTGTATAGCACTCTCATAACTTATGAAATGAGAAGAGAGAAGACTGTGGAGATCAAATAAAAAGTTGATGGAGAAATGTCTTTCAAGGCAGCAAATAAAGAGAAGTCAAAGAAAATTCTTATTGAAGATAAAGCCGGTAAATCTGACTCTGAAAAAAAGGTATGTCAAAATTTTAATGAAATTTTATACTTGCTTTCTAAAAATGTGAAAAGAGGCACAAGTAAATACAAAGGTAAAATCCCTTTGAAATGTTTTGAAAGTGTAATTGTTGACCACTTTGTGGCTAATTTCCCTCAAAAAGGAAAATATAAAGACAATGATGAAGAAGACAAAAGAACAAGAAGGTCATAGAAGAAACAGGGTGAAAAAGATAAATATTTTGGTAGAGGTAAGGATAAAAAGTTCTTCAAATCAAAAAGAAGAAGCTTTTTGTCAAAAAAATGAAGAAGATGATGGTAGTGAGACTGAATCTGAAAAATATTTTGCTGATAAAGATAGAGAGAGTATCTTTTTTACAATAGTGAATAATGAAGATTATGAGAGAAGTAGTACGAAAGAAGAGGAAACTCAACTTGAAAAGTATCTGAAAGAAGAGATGAAGGGATGTTTGAGAAATATCAAAAGTCTTGAGAAGGAAAATAGTAAATTGAAAAATGAAAACTCTTCATCAAATGACCAAGAAGGTTTTCCTGATAAGGAATAAAAATTTTAAAAGGACATTGATGATCTGAAAAAAAAAATTGAGAGTGAAAAGAATCATAATGATCATCTGTAAGTAAAGATGAAGTCAAAAGAAGATGAGTTGTAACTTGTCCAATATAAACTTTCTAAAGCTGATTAAAGGAACACAAGGTTAAAAAACTTTGTTACAGAAGTTGGTGAAATTTCTGCTAAGAATGAACCTAATAAGAATCAATAAATTTTACCTTCAAAGGTTGAAAATAAAGATGGAACTGGTTCTGATAAGAACAATGCTAGAAAGGCTACGTATGTGGTCAAAGGTAGCAATACTGAAAAATTAAAAGCATCTAAAAATCCTGAGTCCATAAATATTTCTACCACTTTTGGTTCTGGTATGTCTGAATAGAAATCTGAGCTGAATAAGAAATTTACAATTGAAAATATGAAGATCGATGGTTAGTAGAGTTCTAGTAAAAAGATTTTTGGGAAGCATGCTCACAACTCCAGTCGGTATGGAAGTTTCATAGGGAAATATTCATTCTATGACTACTGCTGGTATTATGGTGGATTCAGACATATGGAAAATATGTGTTGGTTCAACCAGCAACATTACTACTATTCCAAAAGCTTTTAAAGACAAGTACTGAGGGGGATTCAGTATTTTCAAAATAAAAAACCTCAAAATAAAGTCCAAAAGATATCTGAGAAGGTTGGTTTGAAAGTTTAGAATATGTTCCAACCATTAGAAACTATCTATGAAAGATGTGATCAACCTGGAAATCTTGCTAAGGGTTGTCTGATTGTGTTACCAGGACAATAAAAGTGTTTTAAAAATTCTCAAAAGCCAGATATTTTAAAGGATAAGAAAGAAAAAATTTCTAGGTCCAAAAATAAATAGTGCTTGGTTGTCTGGCCAAAACACATTAACTTGTCTGGGAAATTGGAGGAAGCACAACAGAAAGTGGAAGAAAAGGATTAACATAAAGCTCTTATTGTTGAAACTGCTTTCAAATATATGAAAGGAGAATGAACTTGGATCTTTGATAGTTGTTTTTCATCTCATATGATAGGATACATAAAGATGTTAAAGAATGTGAAATATTTCAAATAAGGAATAGTGACATTTGGAAACGATGTTTCTCTAAGGATAAAAGGTATTGGATCAGCCATCATTGGAAAATAAAAGATGAAATCCATGAAAACTCTATATGTCAATGGGATAAAACACAACTTGCTAAGTGTGTCACAACTATATGATGATGGAAACCAAGTTATCTTCAGAAAAGATGAGCTTTTTGTGAAGTACTGGACTCTTGTTACATGGGTGTGGTGGATGAAAATAAGTTACAGAATAAAAGGTTGGGACATATGTGTCCTAGAAATATGTGAAAGTTATCAAAGCAAGATAGTGTCTGAGATATTTCTGATTTATCCAGAAAAAGATATTGGTTTTTCACTATTTGTGAAAAATGGAAGATTACAAACTATATGCATAATAGAGTTAACATTCTCTCAAAAAGACCCTTGGAACTTATACATTCTGATATATGTGGACCAATGAGAAACCAATCTACAAATGTATATAAGTACTTCATTACTTTCATTGATGATTTTACTCGCACCTCTTTTTTTATGTATATGAGACATAAGTGAGATTCTCTGAAAATGTTTAAGAGTTTTAGGAGGAAAGCAGAGAAAGAATGAGAGTATTCAGTAAAGAAGTTAAGAATTTATAATGGTGGTGAGTATAATAATTAATAGTTTTAAATTTATCTTGATAATCATGGAATTCTGCATGAGTTTAGTTAACCATATACACCTCAACAAAATGAGGTTTCTAAAAGAAATAATAGAAGTCTGGTGGAAATGGGAAGAACTATGTTACTTGAACGTTGTCCTTCTCATTATAATTGGAGGCAAGACATGAGCACTGTTGTGTATATTCAGAACTAATGTTTCTATAGGACAAAATTATATATTACTCCATACAAAATTTTATATGGAAATACCCTGAGTCTGAAACACTTAAGAGTTTTTGGGAGTCTGTGCATTATAAAAAAGAAAGGTGGAAACCATAATAAGTTTGAGAAAATAGAAGATGAAGGAATTTTTCTTAGCTATGCTCTAGAAGGAAGAGGATATATATGTTTCAACAAAGAAATTGGGAGAATTATTCATTTCGATGATGTGAAATTTTTGTAAAATATTGAGAAAGAAAATAATTCTTATGATGATTTGGAAGATGATCAGGATAAGGAAAGTTTTGTTAACAATTCTAACAATATTGCAGACAGTGGTAATCCTACTCAAAAAAAAGAATCAGACTCATCAATTATAAGTGATGAGGATGAAATTCAAATAGCTTATCCTAGGATGAGGAAACAAGTGGATACTCAGAACATTATTGGAAATCAACATCAGAGGGTTCAAACAAGAAGAACAACGAATGATATTACACATACTTCTCTCTATTCAAAAGTTGAACTGAATGATGTGAATGAAGCATTTGAGCATCCACAATGGTTTTAGGCTATGAATGAAGAGATTGATCATATAGATAAGAATTATTCTTGGTAGATTGTTCCCAAGATGAACAATAAGAATGTTATTAGTACAAAGTGGGTTTTCCAAAACAAGCTGAATGAATATGGTGAAGTGATAATAAACAAAGCAAGATTGGTTTAAAAAGGTTATTCAAAAATTAAAGTCATTGATTTTGATGAAACCTTTACTCAAATGGAAAGTCTAGAAATAATTAGAATATTTCTTTTTATTGATGCACAACAAGGCTATGACATCTTTCAAATAGATTTCAAATCCTCATTCTTGAATGGTGATCTTGATGAGGAAGTTTACATTGATCAAACTTGTGGATTTGTTATTGGAAAAGATGAAACATATGTGTGAAGTTTGAAGAAGGATTTGTATGGGATAAAACAAGCACCAAGGGCATGGTATTCAAAACTGGATATATGATTGAGGAATATTAATTTCAAGAAAGGAAGAGTTAATAACAATCTTTACATAAAGGAATGTCAGGAGGTCTCTCTGATCATAATTTTTTATGTCGATGACATTATATTTTCTAGGAATGATGAAAGATCCTATAAAATATTTTATGAGGAGATGAAGAATTTGTTTGAGATTTCCATACTGGGAGAAATGAATTACTTTCTTGGGCTACAAATTTCACAGAAGAAGAATCACATTTTTCTGTCTCAAGAATATTATGATAAAGAACTTCTGAATAAGTTTGACATGAAAAATTAGAAACTAGTTTCTACACCAATTTCAGTGGGAACCAAGTTGTCTATATATGGAGAAGGTAAGTAAGTTGACCAAAAAGAGTTTCTAAAATTTATTGGAAGTCTGTTATATTTGAATACCTCAAGACCCAACATACTATATGATGTTACCTTATGTGAAATATTTTAGATCGATCCTAAAGAATCTCATTTGATTTCTAGAAAAAGAATTCTTAGATATATCAAAGGCACAAAAAATTTTGGAATCAGGTATGATGGCTCAGAAAATATTGATCTTTTTGGGTATTCGGGTGCTGATTGGGAAGAAAATGTTGATTATAGATGATCCACATCTGGTGGAGTTTTCTTTCTCGGTAAAATTTGTGTTAGTTGGCATATAATGAAATATAATTGAATAACTCTTAGCACAATTGAAGATGAGTATGTTGCTACTAATCAAGCTGCTACCCAACTCATGTGGATGAAGTCTTAGTTTGAATATCTACTTGTTGAAGTAAAGCTACCCTTTCTCTTGGGATGTGGTAATCAGAGTGAAATCAATCTTTCAAGGAATCGGGTATAACATTATTTTTCAAAACACATTGACATAAAGTATCACTTCATCAAAGAGAAAAAATAGAAGAATGAATTGAGGTTGGAGTATATTCCTACATCGAAACAAGTTGATAATATATTCACCAAAACTTTACCGAAGTAACCATTTGTTAAATTGAGGTTGAACATGGGTGTCCAACCTCCTTCTCATCAAGTTTTAGGTACGTGTTTTCATACCCTATCTCATCTTACCTTTGGATAGTGTTTTCAAGGGGAAGTATTGTTATAAATCTATCCTTACGGAGGCATGCATAAATGGGGAGTTATGGGTAAGCTGTGAATTCATCATGTAAGTATGTAAAATACTATAACTTTTTGATGGAATGGTTGCAGAATGGTTTTAGAGTGGTTGTAGGAAAACAATTATTGCAGGAATGTTGATGAAGTGAAGAAGGCTGAGGAGGAAAGATGATGTGTTTTGGTTTCATAGTAACTACTTTGGGATAGTATGGTCTTTCTATTAATAATTATTGTTTCCTACAATGAGTTAAATCACGTAGGCTTAGAATTGTTGATAAGTGACCCATTGCTACAGGTTTCAAAGTTCAGTGATTTATGAACCTTGGTTGACAACAAAATACAAAGGGGGAGATTGTTGGGACCAAGTTGTCTGATTAAGTTTTTGGATGAACTAAGTATTTTCTTTTTTTGTCAAGGAAGTTTGAGAAGAAATTAAATCACTTCACTTTGTATTAGTGGGTGAGGAAAGACAAGAAAGTTATAATACTTTCCACGGTAAATCTAAAGATTCTTTTCTAGTTTTTATTTCACAAAACTCATAAGTTGGTTGGATAACTTGTGATGCAATCTTTATGAAGGATAGGGTAGAAAAGATGATGTCAATTATCATGGTTGGTCTTGTAGAATTATGTGTGTAAGGTGGCGTAGTTTTCTAGTGTTTTCCAATATTTTGGGGTCCAAAATTTGGAGTTGGGATATCATTGCAAAAATTGGATTTCCTTGCAGATCTCATCAAAATATGGCAAAGGAATGAATTTCACAAATATTATCTTCATGAAGTAGATTTCATGAAGACATGAAGAATATTGACAGTGTTCTTCGTGATTACGACAAGATCTGCGAATGGACGAGGAAAAGAGCATCACGAGTGAGCATTGCGAAGTGAAGAAGAAAGAGAATCATGGCGGTGCAAATTATTTTGATAGAATTCTTCGTGATTACGATGATCTTTGCGAATCCAGAAAATAGAAATGGATCTTCATGAAACATATGAATTTTAGTGGAAATTTTGGAGCTCTGCGATTTGGTGATGACATGGTGCTGAGGTGGATAAAAGGTTCTAGAGTAGGTGGGAAACACCTGTAAATAGACCTCCACCCTTGATAGAAATGTATAGATACTTAATGATAATTTTTAGAGCTCCTGGATTGTGAAGAAGGTATGTGAAGAAAGAGATCTCTACGAAGGTAGTGAGCTTTGCGAAGGAAATGTGCTTCGCGACAAGTCTTTGAGGTTTGCGAAAGAAGTGAATTTCATAAAGACCAACATGTACTCTGCAAAACAGTGATCTTTGTGATTTAGTAAGATCTTCTAACTAGATATCTTTGCTAACTAGAGTGCTCTACAAATCTGGGAGCTTCGTGAAGTAGCTCTGTGAAGGATCTCTACGAGATAAAGATTTGAATACCCAAATTAAGTGAGAAGTGATTTCAATTATATTAATATATGACTGGGGTATAGGAATAAGTATTATTATAAAGTCTAGGTAGTTCCTATCATCTTCTAGATATGAAATAAAAGAGTTTTTTTCAAAGATCATATTTTTGAAAAAAAATTAAGAACCTGTGCAAGGACGTAGCTACTCTTGTTGAGTAGTGAACCTTATAAATATTGTGTTCTTGTGGTTGTGTGAATTCAGTAGAGAAAGAACTCTTTAACAGGAGGCTAAGGTTGTCTCAAAAAGAAAGTAAATGTTAAAAAGAAAAGATATAACTGATTCACCCCTACCCCTGTCAGTGATACTTGGATCCTGACTGGGAACTTCAATTGGTATCAAAGGCATAGATTCCCTTCGTTTGTTCTTTGCTGAATTTTTGAAGAGAAGTTGTGGTGGAAAATTTAAATTGCATGAATAGTAAGGGGATTCCAATATTTGATGGAAATAATTATCATATCTGGAAAGATAGAATGATGTATTATCTTATGTCTCTTGGATATGAAGTTTATGAAACTACAATAGATGGATTTCCTACTATTGATGACAAGGTTCCTCTTATTCCTACCGATAAGAAGTATCTTGAGAATGATGGAAGAGCTAAAAATTCATTACTCTAATCGCTTTATGAGAGTGAATTTTTAAGAGTTAAAGGTGTCTCTACAGCCAAAGGAATCTGAGACAAATTGAAAAACATCTATGAAGGAAATACAAAAGTGAAGAAGGCAAAACTTCAAATCTGGAGGCTGAAGTAGGAAGACTTAAATTTGGGTGAGCTTGAATCTATTGGGGACTTCTTTACCAGGATAAAGGAAATTGTTAGTACAATCAGAAGTCTTGGTGAAAATTTAGAGGATTCTATAGTTTTTTAAAAGATCTTGATAATTCTTCCTGACAAATTTGATACTAAAGTTTCATCACTAGAAGACATAGATCATGAAAAATTATCTCTAGATGATTTTCATAGCACTCTCATCACTTATAAAATGATAAGAGAGAAGACTATGAAGAGAAAAGCAAAATTTGATCGAGAAATGTCTTTCAAGGCTGCAAATAAAGAGAAGATGAAGAAAATTATTATTGAAGATGAATTCGGTGACTCCGACTCTGGAAATGAGGTATGTCCAAATTTTAATGAAATTTTATCCTTGGTTTCTAAAAATGTGAAAAGAGGCACATGGAAATAAAAAGGGAAACTCTCTTTGAAATGTTTTAAATGTGAAGTTGTTGGCCACTTTGTGGCTAATTTCCTTCAAAAAGGAAAATATGAAGACAATGATGAAGAAGACAAAAGACCAAGAAGGTTATGGAAGAAACAGGGTGAAAAGATAAATATTTTGGCAGAGGTAAGGATAAAAAGTTCTTCAAATCAAAAAGAAGAATCTTTTTGTCAAAAAATGAAGAAGATGATGATAGTGAGACCAAATCTGAAAAATCTATTACTGAGAAATCTAGAGAGAGCGCCTTTTTATAATAGTGAATAATGAAGATTATGAGATCAGTAGTACTAAAGAAGAGGAAACTCAACTTGAACAGTATTTGAAAGAATAGATGAAGGAATTTTTGAGAAAGATTAGAAGCCTTGAGAAGAAAAATAGGAAATTGACAAATGAAAACTCTTCATCAAATGACTAAAAAGGTTTTCTTGATAAGAATGAAAATTTTGAAAAGTACATTGATGATTTAAAAAATTATTTTGAGAGTGAAAATAATCGTAATGATCATCTGTAAGTAAAGCTGAAGGCAAAAGAAGATGAGTTGGAACTTTTCCAATATAAACTTTCTAGAGCTGGGGAAAAAACACAAGGTTCAAAAACTCCGTTACAGAAGTTGGTGAAATTTCTGCTAAGAATGAACCTAAGAAGGATCAAAAAAATTTACCTTCAAATGTTTAAAAAAAAGATGGAACTGGTTCTGATAAGAACAATGCTAGAAAGGCTATGTATGTGGTCAAAGGCATCAATAATGAAAAATAATAAGCATATAAAAATATTGAGTCCAAAAAAAATTCTACTACTTATGGTTCTGGTAATTCTGAATAGAAATCTGAGGTGAAGAAGAATGTTACAATTAAAAATATGAATTTTGATGTTTAGCTGAGTTCTGATAAGAGTATTGTTGAGAAGCATGTTCAAAACTCTGGTCAGTATGTAAGTTTTAGAGGGAGATATTCATTTTATGGCTACTACTGATATTGTGGTGGATTCGGACACATGAAAAATATGTGTTGGTTCAACCAACAATATTAATACTATTCCACAATATTTTAAAGACAAGGACTGAGGGAGATTCAATCTTTTAAAAATAAAAAAACCTTAAAATAAAGTCTAAAAGATATCCAATAAGGTTTTTTTGAAAGTTGAGAATAAGTTCCAAGCATTGAAAACTATCTGTGAAAGATGTGATTGACCTGGACATCTTGTTAAGGGTTGTCTGATTGTGTTACCGGAATAAGAAAAGTGTTTTAAAAATTATAAAAAGCTAGAGATTTTAAAGGCTAATAAAGATAGATTTTCTAGTTTTGTAAATAAATGGTTCTTGTTTTTCTAGCTAGAACACATTGACTTGGATATGAAATTAGAGGAAGCACAGAAGAAAGTGGAATAAAAGGATGAACAAAAAGATCTTTTTTTAAACCACTTTGAAAGCTATGAAAGGAGAAGGACCATGTATCCTTGATAGTGTCTATTCATATCATATGATAGGATACTTACAGTTGTTAAAGAATGTGAAATATTTCAAAGAAGAAATAGTGACATTTGGAAATAATGAATCTCTAAGGATCAAAGGTGTTGGATCATCCATCATTGGAAAAAAAAGATGAAATCTAGGAAAAAACTATATATTGATGGGCTGAAACACAACCTGTTAAGTGTGTCACAACTCTATGATGAGGGAAACAATATTATCTTCAGAAAAGATGGGTTTTTTGTGAAAAGTGAAAATTATGGAAATGTAGTTACAAGAGGCAATGTACAAAAGGGAATTTGTTCCAAATTGGTGAAGTACATGACTCTTGTTACATGGGTGTAGAGGATGAAAATAAACTATGGAATAAATGTATGGGATATATATTTCAAAGAAACATGAGCAAGTTATCAAAGCGATATAGTGTCTGAGGTATTCCTAATTTATCTAGAAGAAGAGATCAGTGCTGCACTATTTGTGAAAACGGGAATATCACAAAATCTATGCATAAGAGAGTTGACATTCGCTCAAAAAGACCCTTGAAACATATAAATTCTGATATATGTGGACCAATGAGTAATCAATCTACAAATGGAGATAAGTATTTCATTACTTTAATTGATTATTTTACTCGCATCACTTGTGTTGTGTATATGATACATAAGTTAGATGCTCTAAAAATGTTTAAGAGTTTTAGGAGGAAATCAGAGAAGGAATGTGAGTATCTAGTGAAGAAGTTGAGAACTGATAATGGTAGTGAGTATAAGAATGAAGATTTTGAAATTTTTCTTGAGAATCATGAAATTAGACATGAGTTTAGTTCACCATATACACCTCAACAAAATGGGGTTGCTGAAAGAAAGAATAGAAGTCTGGGGGAAATGGGGAGAACTATGTTACTTGAACATAGTCTTTTTCATTATTATTAGAGGCATGCCATGACCACTACTATGTATATTCAGAACTAATGTTTCTATAGGAAAAAAATAGATATGAATCCATTCAAAATTTTATATGGAAAAACTCCAAGTACTAAACACTTAAGAGTTTTTGGGAGTCCGTGCATTATAAAGAAGAAAGGTGGAATCCTTGATAAGTTTGATCAAAGAGTATATGAAAGAATTTTTCTTGGCTATGCTCTAGAAGGAAGAGGATATAGATGTTTCAAAAAATAAATAGGGAGAATTATTGATTTTTATGATGTGAAATTTGTTGAAAATATTGATAAATAAAATCAGTCTTATGATGATGTGGAAGATAAACAGGATACGAAAAGTTTTGTTAACAATTCTGACAATGCTACAGACAGTGGTAATCCTACTCAAGAAGAAGAATTAGACTCATCAATTTCAAGTGATTAGGATGAAATTAAAATAGCTCATCCTAGGCTAAGTAATCAAGTGGATACTCAGAACATTATTGGTAATCAACATTAGAGGGTTCAAACAAGAAGAACAACAAATACTATTACACACACTTCTCTCTATTCAAAAGTTGAACGGAATGATGTGAATGAATAATTTTATCATCCACAGTGAGTTCAGTCTATTAATGAAGGGATTAATCAGATAGAGAAGAATGATACTTGGGAGCTTGTACCCAAGCCGAACAATAATAACGTTATTGGTACAAAGTGGTTTTTCTGAAACAAGTTGAATGAATATGGTGAAGTGATAAGAAACAAATCAAGATTGGTTTGCAAAGGGTATTCAAAAATTGAAGGAATTGATTTTGATGAAACCTTTTCTCCAGTTCCAATGCTAGAAACAATCAGAATCTTTCTTACTATTGTTGCACAATGAGGCTACAACATCTTTCAAATAGATGTCAAATCTGCATTCTTGAATGGTGATCTTGATGAGGAAGTTTACATTGATCAACCTTGTGGCTTTGTTATTGTAAAAGATGAAACGTATGTTTGTAGGTTAAAGAAGGATTTGTATGGGCTAAAACAATCACCAAGGGCATGGTATTCAAAACTCGATACATGCTTGAGTAAAATGAATTTCAAGAAATGAAGAGTTGACATCAATCTTTACATAAAGTAATGTCAGGAGTTCTGTCTGATCATAATTTTTTATATCGATGACATTATATTTTCTAGTAATGATGAAAGATCCTATGAAAGATTTTATGAGGAGATGAAGAAGTTGTTTGAGATTTCCATGCTGGGAGAAATGAAATACTTTCTTAGGTTGAAAATTTCACAGAAGAAGAATCACATTTTCCGCTCTCAAGAAAAGTATGATAAAGAAATTCTGAAGAAGTTTGGCTTAGAAAATTTTAAACCAGTTTCCACACCAATTTTAGTGGGAACCAAGTTTTCTAGAGATGGAGAAGGTAAAGAAGTTTACTAGAAAGATTTTCTAAATTAGATTATAAGTCTGTTATATTTGACTGCCTCAAGACCTGGCATAGTCTATGTTGTTACCTTATGTGAAAGATTTAAGAGTTCTTCTAAATAAAAACATTTGATTTCTGGAAAAATAATTATTTGATATATCAAAGGCACAAAAAAAAATTGAATCAGGTATGATGGCTCAGAAAATATTGATATTTTCGAGTATTCAGATGCTGATTGGGCAGGAAATGTTGATAATAAAAGATCCACATTAGGTGGATTTTTCTTTCTGTGGAAAAGTTTTGTTAGTTGGCATATAAAGAAACAGAATTCAGTAAATCTTATCACAGCTAAAGCTAAGTATGTTGTTTCTACTCAAGATACTACCCAACTCACGTGGATGAAGACTCTATTGTAAGTTCTACTTGTTGAAGTAAATCTACCCTTGTTATTGGGATGTGATAATCAGAGTGAAATCAATCTTACAAGGAATCTGTTACAACATTCTCATTCAAAAAACATTGACATAAAGTACCAATTCATAAGATAGTAGTTGCATAAGAATAAATTAAGGTTGGATTACATTCCTATATCGTATCAAGTTGTTGACATATTCACCAAACCTTTATTGAAGTAACCATTTGCTAAATTGAGGTTGAACATGGGTGTCCAACCTCCTTCTCATCAAGGTTGAGGTACGTTTTTCTGCCCCCTCTCTCATCTTAACTTTGGATAGTGTTTTCAATTGGTAGAATTTTCATAAGTCTATCCTTATAGAGGCATGCATAAAGGGGTTGTTGTGGTTAAGGTATGAATTCAACATGTAAGTGTGTGAACTATTCTAACTATTTGTTGGAATGGTTACCAAATGGTTGTAGAGTGGTTATAGGAAACAATTTTTTTATTGCAGGAATGTTGAAAAAGTGAAGAAGTATAAGGAGTAAAGATGATGTTTTGTGGTTTCATAGTCACTACTTTTGGATAGCATGGTCTTGATGTTAATAATTATTGTTTCCTATAATGAGTTAGCTCACGTAGGCTTAGAATTATTGATAAGTGACCCATTTCTCGAGGTTTCAAAGTTCAGTGATTTATGAACCTTGGTTGACAAAAAAATCAAAAGGGAGAGATTTTTTGGACCATGTTGGCTGATTAAGTTTTTGTATGAACTAAGTATTTTATTTTGTTTTCAAGGAAGTTTGAGAAGAAAGGAAATCACTTCACTTCGTACAAGTGAGTGGGGAAAGATTGGAAAGTTATAATACTTTCCATGGTAAATCTAATGATGCTTTACTGGTTTGTATTTTAAAAAATCATAATTTGGTTGGATAACTTGTGATGCAAGATTTATGAAGGAAAGGGGGAGAAAATATGTTGTCAATCAGCATGGTTGGTCTTGCAGAAGTAGGTGTCTAAGGTGGTGCAATTTTCTAGTGTTTTCCATATTTTTGGGGTCCAAAATTTGGAGTTGGGATAGCATTGCGAAAAGTGGATTTCCTTGATGATATCATTGAAATATGGAAAAAGAATAAATTTCGAAAAGATGGGCTTCATGAAGTAGATTTCATGAAGACGTGAAGAATGTTGATGTTGTTCTTCACAATTACGATGAACTCTGCAAATGGTCGAGGAAATGAGCATTACAGGTGAGAATTGCGATAGTGAAGAACAAAGAGAATTGTAGCATAACAAAGGATATAATGGAACACTTCGTGATTATGACGAGCTTTGAAAATCTATAAAATAGCCATGGTTCTTCATGACATAGAGGAATTTTGGAAGAAATTTTGGTGCTCTATGATTTGGTGCTGACGTGGAGCTGAGGTGGTTAGAAGGTTATTGAGTTGATGGGAAACACCTATAAATATACCTCCACCCTCTAGAGAAATGTATAAATAATTAATGAGAATTTTTAGAGCTCTTGAATTGCGAAGAAGGTTCATGGAGAAAGCGAGCTCTGCAAAGGTAGTGAGCTCTATGAAGGAAAGGATATTCACGGCGATCCTTTGAGATTTGAGAAAGAAATGAACTTCTCAAAGACCAATCTATGCTCCAAAAAATAGTGAGTTTTTCAATCTAGTAATCTTTACAAACTATAGAACTTTTCAAACTAGAGTGCCCTGTGAAGCTGGGAGCTTCGCGAAGGAGCTCTGTGAAGGAGCTCTGCTAGCTGAAGATTTGAGTACCCAAATTAAGTGAAAAGTGCTTTTAATTGGATTAAGATATGACAGGGGATAGTAATAAGTATTATTATGAAGTCCATATAGTTCCTATTAGCTTTTGGATAGGAAAGAGAAGATTTGTTTTCAAATATCAGATATGTGAAAGTTTTTCAAGAAGCACAAAGATATTGTGTTACCCTATTTTTTCTAAGAGGGTGCACACATAAATGAGGATTATATCCCTTGTACTACATGAGTTAAAGAGAATATCATACTCATTTTATTCCACATAAAAGGATTTTTTTTCTAATGGATTGTGTGGTATTGGATTATTTTCGTACCATACCAAGGACGTAGCTAATCTTATTGAGTAGTGACCCTTGTAAATATTGTGTTTATGTGGTTGTGTGCATTCAGCAGGGAAATAACCATTTAATAGGATGTGAAGGTTGTCTCAAAAAGAAAGGAAACATAAAAAAGAAAAGATATAATTGATTCAACCCCTCCCCCTCTCAGTGATACTTGTATCCTGATTGGGAACTTTAGGTTGTCAATCACAAAGGTATTCTGATCTTCGATGGGAACAATTTTCAATTATGGAAGAATCAGATGTATCCCTACTTCTAATCATTAGGAATGGATGTATTTACATTATCTATACATGGAATATCATCCAATATCAACAATGGTGATTTATTAGAAGTTAATTAAAGGTAATTTAATGTTGTTTCTAAAGGGATCAGTGCTTTAGGGGGATACCTATCAAATGAAATTTATATTAAGGTGATGTCGTGTAAGTCATAACATGCTATATGTGAAAAGTTGTTGAATAATTATGAGGGTTACTCGAAGTTCAGATAATAAAATTTGCAGGTTCTATGGAACAAGTATGAGGATCTCAGAATGTACCCTAATGAGTCTGTTGATACATTCTTTGACTGGGTTAATGTTGTTGTGGAATACATTCATGGTCTTATAGAAATTATTGAAGATATAAATATTATAAAGTGTATCTTGAGAAAAATTCCACCTAGGTTCAATCTGATAGTTTTTATATTAGAAGATAAAGATCCAATGGAGCTGACATTAGTAGCTTGAATAGTACTCTTGTTGCATATGAGATGAAAAATGATGATAATGAGTTTGTTGTAAAAGGGAAATGCAAAGAAGTGGAATTCAAGGGAATGAAGAAGCCTACCACACAAGATGGTTCATAAGAAGAAGAGATGGATGGGGCATGGTCATTCCATTCCTAAAATCTGAAAAGAGAAAAAGGAAAGTTCAAGGGGAAACTCCCCCTTGTATGCTTTTGATGTGGAAAGTTTGGACATCTTGCATTAAGGTGCCTGAAAAGTTTCAAGAAGATGAAGAGGATAAAGCCAAAATTACTATGAAAAAGTCTTCATCCTAGATGAAAGGTAGGAAAAAGTTTATGGGAAACTTATTCAAAAATAAGAATCTACTTTTAAATGAAGATAAAAGTTCAGAATAATCTAAGGTGGAAGAGTTAGAAGAATAAAAGTATCATTAAGTAGATAATATAGTGGTAGTTGTAGGAAATTCACAAATAAGGGAAGAAAGTGATAGTGATGAAGGAGATGTAGAAGGAATATTTGACCTTCAAGTTGAATTAGAAGTTTCTCTTGAAGAGATATATATTTGGAGATCCAAAATAAATAAATCCAACAAAGTGGTTTGTGATGAAAAAATTTATATGTAGTAGTAAGAATAATAGAAGTCAAAGATGGATAAAGAAATTTAAAAATTGAATTCTTCAATGAAAAAAATCTTAGAAAAGGCGTTTGAGTACAAGATCAAAATTGAAGAATATAAAAGAGAAATATATAGTTTGACTATCACTGAGAAAGATCAAATCAAACGTATTGAAGAACTTAAAGAGGAATTCGTCAGCCTGCGATGAAAAGTTGAAGATCAAGAAAAAATTTTGATTCCTATTATGACATCAAGAAAGAAGATAATTTAGGTGATAGAAAATACAAAAGTGGAACACATAGGTCCAACAGAACAAAATCAACAGTCAAATCCAAATGATAAGGCTGGTATGAGGCTTGATCAAAAACAAAAGGTAGTAATGGTTGAAGTTAGACCACAAGTGTAAGAACCCAAGTTTTGAGCCTGTGAGACTTTGAAATTTTCTTGATGTTATTCTAGAGCAGGGCGTTCAGACGGCGTGTGATTCTGAGCACCGGTGTGGCCGGAATTAAATTTTAAGTGTGTTCACACTAGGCATGCCAAATAAACTGAATAACTACTAAACGGTTGCTCAGATGGAAAAATTGAGGGCACCGTTGAGTCTGGAGCGTGCCGTTTACCCTAAGAAGGGTGTAACTTTCGCGGGCGCGGCCCTTCTGTGGAAAACGCCACCATGGGCGTTTTCGTAATTTAGCGACCTCGGACGTAAACTTTACAACTTCTGAACGGAGGCTCGGATTAAACTTTCGCGGGTGCGGCCCTTCTGTGGATTTTTCACCAGGTGGTGGCCCGGCAGGCTCCCCAGGTGGCGGCACGGTGGGCTTCTCAAGCAGTGACGCGGCCAGCTGCAGGCAACGGAGGCTCGGATTAAAATTTTGAGACCACCGTTGCGCTCAGAATGTGGATTTTTCCCTAGGGGCGGCTTAACCCTGACCCCATCGAGAGTTCAATTACGGGCCTACTGGTGGGTGTTTAAGAATTAATTAATTTTAATTAATTATTTTCCCTACTTAAACACCACCACCCCTCCCTTATTCCCCTTAGAACCTCTCCCTGGCAGAAGCTCTCCTAACAAAGGAATCCACCATCTTCAAGCTCTTCACCCCACCTCTCCAAGGCGGTTGTGGCTCCGGTGGATCGTTTGTGAAGCGACGGGCTACGCCCTGCGAGGTAGGGTCGTGCATTTTCATTTTCTTAAATTTAGAAACTTCTTCAAACTCAAATTATAGTGTCAAAATTCTGTTTTTTTTGTCGAGCGGAGGCCATAGATGTGTAGGGTTCTATTCGAGCTTTCCAATGCACTTTTCGGATCGAAAATCCGAGTCCCGGGGCGTCCAGGGTGGCCCCAGGAAGTTTTCCAGCCAAACCCTTGTTTTTCTGGCGGTTCCAGGGCAGTCCAGTGGCTCCGTACGGCAGTACGGCGAGTCTAGGCAGCGGCGCGGCGGGCTCCCCAGGCGGCGGCGCGGCGGGCTCCCCAGGCGGCGGCGCGGCGGGCTCCCCAGGCGGCGGCACAGTGGGCTTCTCAAGCGGTGACATGGCCAGCTGCGGGCGATGGTGGGGTACGCGGGAGGCCAGTGGTGCGCGCTGGTCGGCATCGCCGGTTGGCGTGCGGTGCGAGATCAGGGTTGTTACGACCCCGGGAGCTGACCGAGACCCGCGAAGCGCGGGTCTCGTGGAAAGGAGCTAGACCTGCATAAGCTGGTCCAGGTGAGGTGGTGCGGCCTGTGTGGTGAACTGCAGGCCGCGATGGACCGGGCGGTCCGAGTGGCCGAGCCGCAGACCGCCGATCTAAAGGTGGTGGACCAGCCGAACCGGTCCGGCCCACCCCATCTCTGTCTGTTGGCATTAAAACGCCTGTAAATTGCTAACCGAGTGTCGGATTCGCGTTCTGTCTGCAACGACGCGATCCTCGAATCAAGATGGAGGTTTTGATATGGTATCAGGGATTTTTTTAATTCCCGAGACGGGAGCTCAGTGGCACGACACACTTGTTAATCGTTATTTAGCGCCTCGTCGAGATTCTTGTTTCAAATGGCTCGAGCACATCCGAGGTCTATTTTAGGCACCGTCAGCGGAGTTGTGACCCTGGCATCGAGACGAAGTAGTCTAGGGTGGTTTTAGGCATTGAAGATGGATTTGAAGCATGGGCCCCATAGACCGTCTTTTAAGCTGTGTGCAACATACAACGACTTTTTCATCCGACGTCTATTCGGGGTGAATGAATAGTCATTTTGGCGTGTTATTCTGAGAGCATCATGATGGTGTAGTTCACCCGACCTTTTACAGGGCCAAGTTGTGGTCCCCATGAGACGTCTTATGGGCACAAAGCGGTGTTGAATAACTTTTTCTTCAAGAGTCTGTTTCAAGTGAGTAAATAGTCTATCTTGTGTGTTTTTCTACGAGGATTGCAACGATGTAATCTGTTTGGATGTGTGGAGCCTATTTCAAGATCTCATTAAATGTGAAAACATGAAATGTCGTTGGTCGGAGGTCCCTTTGACACACTCCAAACCAATTCATGGTAGCGATGTTAGTGACCCCCAGTGTTGGCATGGGCAGTGCGGAGTTATCAGACCAGTTCCAGCTTTACCCTCCAGTGGGGCTGGAAAGTGGGTTACCCACCAGTGTGTTAGGGTTTACCCTCCAGTGGGTCTGGGCAGTGGGTTACCCATTGACCTTAGGGTTTACCCTCCGGCTGGGCTGGGTAGTGGGTTACCAGATGACCTCTTAGGGTTTACCCTCCAGCTGGGCTGAGCAGTGGGTCACCCGATGACCTCTTAGGGTTTACCCTCCGGCTAGGCTGGGCAGTGGGTTACCCGATGACTTCTTTCAGACTCAGCCCTTTATATGAGGATATTCAATGACTTTTCTCCGTGACTACTAGAGCGAGACCCTTGGTTGTATGGTTTAGCAATGAGACAGATTTGACATGCAAGACATTTGGGCATCAGTGATGGACATCTGTAGAACTGTTGGCGGCTTTTCCTGGGCTGATCTTGGAGATAGATATCCCCTTACACACTCGTTTTGGTTTCTTGTTGAGCATATATATATATACACCCTACGTTTTTTCCCACTCCTTGGGTTCAGTTACTTTCCTTCTAGGAGGATCGAAGATGCGTGAGGTATGCTACGTGCTTTCCATGTCTATCTCCTCTTGGTTGGACGAGTCTACTTCCTTACTTTTGTTGGGTTGAGCTGCACTCTCTCTATTATACTCTTACATTGTTCTTTGTTCTGTCTACTGCTCACCATTTTAGTACCTCCTTTTTTTCTCCCTCGAGCTTTCGGGGCATCCTACTAAGTATCTTTATACTCACCCCTGCTTGGACTTTGCCCTCACTTGGTGTGCCCTTGCAGACGACGGACAGGTCGATCGAGACTACGTAGGAGCGTAGAGGACACATGATCTTGGGCTATGTTCAGTGGTCATAATAGGACTTTTAGGTGTGAGACTCACCAGTTGTTTACTTTTGTTTACCTATTGCTGGTTTGTGGCACCTTTCGGGTTGCGT
The DNA here is from genome assembly GCA_963277665.1 of Viscum album. NCBI lineage: Eukaryota > Viridiplantae > Streptophyta > Magnoliopsida > Santalales > Viscaceae > Viscum > Viscum album. Next base: position 402,030,327 of record OY728129.1, on the reverse strand, counting down.
GTGTGTTTTTTCATTTTTCTATTCAGTTATCTTGTCTATAATTTTGAGCACTTTACTTGTTCTACTTAGAAGTTGATATATGACTGTGGTTGAGTTATAGTTATTTGTACTTTTGTTTCCTTGTTACTTTGCACTCTTTCATTGAGTAGTCTCTGTGTGTGTGTATAGGTACTTAGGAAAATGTAACGCCCCGACCCCAGCTACCCAGAGTCGGTGCATTACTTCGTAACATTGGCATGATCACAAGAAAGATCAAATCTCGAAAGACCGATTGGTTTAGTAGCCTTGGAAACACTAGATATATTCATAAGTTTTACATTACATCATAAAATGAAAAACTACTACAACAACATAATGTTTCCACATTCCACACTATAATCCCCTCATAATATCCCTGCAGGTCATTCATAACTTACATCTTCACATCCTGGGAAAAATAAAACATAGAAAAGGGGTGAGCTCAAATGCCCAGTAAGGATAACAATATAGCGGAACATTCAAAAATAAGCATAAACATTTAAGGCAATGTATTACTAAAACAAAAGCCTTTTAAACTTGAACTTCAACATAGTATGGCAAAAGTAAAATGAAATAATGCCATTTACTTATTCACATGGATATTCTACTAATCGAATAATCACATGCAAAAATCAAAAACCACTTTCATAATGTTGGAATACATAATGCCAGACTATCATAACCACATAGTCAAGGCCTCGTGCCAAGACTACAAATAAGATTTTGTCAAGGCCTTGTGCCAAGACACTAGTTTGTCTCATGAGACCTACCGATGCATCGAGGAGCTATAGCGGGCTCCACCCGTCACATATTAAGTCCAATGCATTCCCATATGAAAAGGTTTAAACATAACATAAACATTCGTATTAAAACTAGCATACGAAATGTCAATACTTTCACCATAAACTATGAATGGTATAAAAATAGCACATCCACAGTCAAACATAAAACCTTCAATACAATATAGAAGTTTTGTATCATAATAAATCAACATCAAATAAGCGTAAAATCCATCAAAGGATGTTGATATAGATGAAATCAAAATTCTTTTTAAAGAAATATCTCTTTCTATTTTTGAAATCATTTAAGAGCCATATAAAATAAAACATTTTCTTGAAAATATTCTTATAAGCTTGTAAGGGAAGCTTTGACGATTTTATAACGGCGGAAAATAACCGCACCCGCCGTATAAGTAAAAAAAACATTCTTATCTTAATTATGTCGAAAAGGTTAAAAAGCACCTTGTTTGGAAAACAACGGAAAGATTCCCTTATAAACCTCTTATAAAAAGTCAAACAAGGGTATAAATGACTTTAACTCATATTCTAGTAAATAGTAAAAATGTTTTGAAATTCATTTTTAAGAAACATGGATGTGGATGATAAAGAGATCCCAGTAGATTATTACATATAAACAACCTCGGATAATGAAGAGATTGTGAAATAACCCTTACCTTGTACTTTTCCTTGGTTGGGGTAGGTTAACCTCCTTTATAATGGTGAAATAATTGTTATTAAATTATACAAGAATCATATACATTAATATGATATCATATATGATCTTTTAATATTGATTTGATAATAATATCTTAGTATTATCGCTGTTTCGGGTGTGAACTTACTTGTTTGCTTTTGTATGTTTTGTTACGTAAGACATGTTTGTAAAGGATAAGTTGTATATTATTCAAATCCAGAATGGTATCAAGTCCTTAAACATCATTTTTAAATCATCAAATGATAATTATACTTGAATGGATACGATGGAGGATGAATCTCATCGCGTTCGTGGAGACGGTAGTCCGTACGTACGCACGAACGCTACTTCCATTTAATTTTTATTTTAAAAGAATCGAATACAAATGATACATAGGTATATTACTATTCCAGTATAATATAATATTTTATACATGTTACTTAAGTTCATTAACACCATCCTTTATACGTTCCATGTGTGGTATGAACGAGTCATATCATTTTAAGGGGGCGGTAGTCCGCACTTCTCAAATGAAATTATCGTATGTATATACAACATGAAACGAATAATGGTATGAAATAAAATGGAATTACAGAAGCTTATATATAAAATATATATCATTAATATCATATTTAATTAAAGTGCCATCATAATGGACACCATGAGAGGCGGTAAGATGTATTTGAACAATCATCGTTTCGTGAGGCGTTAGTTTGCCATCCACAGAAACATTATGTTCATCATCCATTAGATGGAGTTGTGTGTATGTGTAGTTTGAATCCTTCTTATAAAAAAATCCTAGTATATTGAGTATACTGGTGTTGTTACAAAAGAAAGGAAATAAAAAGAGTTTGGGGGTTGGAGAAGCAAAATAAATGAAAATAATTTAAGAGAAATCGTTACCTTTAATTTAGGTAACTCACTTTGGTTGGAACCAAAGGACTTCTTGAAATGCTTTAATCCTAAGGGGAAGCTTCAAGGAGGAGGAGAGGGATGTGGGGAGCTTAGTTGGGAAGAGTTTGGACGAGCCAAGTGGCTTGAGAGGTGTGAAAAATGAGTAGAAGTGGTCTCCTTTTATAAGGGAGAAGAGGGGCTCTTTAGGAAAGAGTGAAAGTATTACTTTATAATATAATTATATTCGGTTTATAATGGTCCAAAAATCATTGAGGTCGAAGATAAGATGACTCATATTCTAAATAACATCAACCAATAAGAATTGGACAGGTTTTAGATAATATTTTAATCATTATAATCTTATTTATTTAAATGATTTATTAATGAGGTAAACATTGCATCATTATTGTGTCATTAATAATTTCAATTATTCGATGTCTAAAAATTATAAATAAAATATCATTATGTAGGAAATATTTTTAGCTTTCTAATGAATATTTATAATCGAAAATCCAATATGTATAACCCTATGTAAAAATTGTTCTTCTAAACGATGTAAGCTTATGCCATTTTTATTTTTATTTTAACTTTATTAATATAAAGTGTCCCTACCACATACAAGTGGCTCCAAGGGGTCCCCAAATTGACCCAAGGATGCTCATGGTCGGGTATGTGTCCACCAATAAGGTTAGGACACGTTTTAGGTTAATTTTGTATTATTATAATATTATTTTTTAACCCTTATTTACCGGATTTACCCTTTAACCATGGTAAATAAAATATTTACCGCAGTAATTATTCAAAATGTGTAAAAATAAAAGTTACCTATTTACACAATTTGAACATCCTGATTCCAAATATGGAATCCATTTTCCTAAATTCAAAACACAGAAGTGGCAGAAATTAATTTAAAATTAATTCCCGCTGTCAAAACAAAAAGCGTGTTTTTAAGAGGTAATAACTATCAAAAGATTGACACTTGTTTATGTTCGGTTTAATTGTAAAATTATGTCCAATGACCAACATTATATTAAAAGGTAAAAATATATTCTAAATATACTTTAAAACCACTCAAATTCATAATTTATCACTATTAATTATTTTGATTAAAAAAGTTGTTTTTAATTAAAATTTAGTAATTTTCACTATTCATCAAAATATGAAAGTTATCCGAAATGTACCAAAATTTCAACTTAGGCTAAATTCGATATTCCGAATCCAAAAATGAAGTCCATTTTCAAATATAAAATATATATAATTTCAAAAAGTAGGTATTACTATTCATAACGGCTAGTTTGATTAGTTGTGGTGTGTGTTAAAACTCAAGGTTGCGTACAACACACGCTACTGTATTATTCAAAGAAAGCGTACTGTGGAAGCTTGGGATGTTTCATTTTAAATTTTTGATGTCCCCATTTAGTCAAAAAGTTTAATATATTGTATTTAAAAAGGGTTCACTATTAAAAGTTGATAAAAGTGCAATACTGAAAATGAATTTGTTCTTGCATTATATCTAAGAAACTCATAATATGGATTCTAAAATTATAAGGATTATATAAAGTTTAAAATTTAGTTAACACTATTCATAACCTCTTTTGAACAGCTTGTTTGGTAAGTCATGGTGCGATTGAACTTGTTGTTGCGTGTAGTGAAAGTTATTGAATTATTTTGAAGAAATAACACACTATAAAATCTCGGGGTGTTACAGAAAAGGCCTCCCCGAGATTGTTATGCCTTCGGTGCTTCTCGCTATCCCCTGGCCTATGGAGGCGGTCTTGGGGTAGTCGTGGCTCGAGACCAGTAAGGTCGGGTCATGACAAAGTGGTATCAAAGGTGGTTCGTTCCTTGGGGCATTGTTCGGAAGTCCCTAAAAAGGAATTGGTTGGGATTTTGGGAAATAGTGTTGATGTGTCTTGAGATCGGCTCTCAGGCCAGGGAGTCTAGTGATGGTATGGGTGGTCGACGTATCCATTCACCAGGACCCTAATAACTCGTTTGTTGACTCGTCATGCTGAGACATTTGTTACAGGGAACTTTGGAACATGCATTCGGTATGATTGAGTCTTTGATTGTACTTGTTGAGTCAGCTCCCCTTTGTGATTATTGTTATATATATATATATATATATATATATATGCTCATCTGATCGTGGTAATCTTTGATAATTTTCAGGATTCCCCCACGACACCAGCCAGCCAGGTTACCCTCTCCAGTTCGTGATGATGACCTAGAAAGTGACGAGGCATCAGTTTAGGGACCCTCATGTGATCCCCTTCCACCCAGTGGCTCAGTAGTGTCTCCTCCATCTGGAGAGCGGCAGTTAGTACCGGCAGCACATGCCAAGGTTGAGCGTAGGCTGAGTGCGCTCTGAGACTTCCAATGTTAGCGGCCGTAGAATTTCTGCGGGGACCTGGATCCTCAGGCAGTGGAAGACTAGATAGAGTCCATGGACCAACTTTTCAGGCTGGTATGGACACCAGCAGACCATATGGTAGCCCTAGATACCAGCCTTTTCCTCAAGACGGACGGGCATTGGTGGGGGTTGGTTATTCAGACCCACGATGAGTCGTCTCTCATGTGGGATAGCTTCCAGCAGCTCTTCTGGGAGGAGTAATCCCCCTCTTGTTTACGCTCTTTTTGGATTCAGGAGCTTCTGGAGCTGAAGCAGGGGGGATGACCATGGCGCATTACTTGGCCCGGTTTACCGATCTGACACGCTACTCACAGGATATGGTCTATAATAATTACTTCCAGGTGTGGAAGTTTGATAAGGGTCTTCGCAGGGAAATTCGTGCAAGTGTAGTAACCTTGTGCATCCCTACTTATGTTGGGGTGCTAGAGTGGGCACTCGTGATAGATATCTTTTTGGCTAAGGGACGCTAGCTGGCATGACCTAGCAGTGGCCACTTCAGAGCAGAGTCTTCGGTAGCAGGCAGGCGACAGAGAGTAGAACCTCAGTCGAGGAGGCCCTTCCGTGAGCAGACTCAGGGGCAGGGTCGTACACCGCAGTGGCGTCGTAGAGATTCAGGTCAGTCAGGAGAGATCTAGTTCTATTCTTGTGATGGATGGGGTCACCTAGCACAAGACTGCCCGACCAGGTGTACTGAGCAGCCGTGGAAGGCAGTGGTCACACCACAATGGAAGAGGTAGCATCGTGACCAGGGATCTCCCAAGCGAGGACAGGGTGGTCCTCAGGGAGGTGGCGTAGGCAGAGCGACAGGACCTGGAGGTGGGGGATGACATTTTGAGGTCCTTCCACCACCACCACTAGGCGGCCCATTCCAGGCTCAAGGAGCTGGTGGTAGGGGTCGTGGGAAGCTTCAGGTTATGGGTATTTGTGACCCCCCAGCACATGAGATGGTTTGAGGTATGATTTTTGTTTACTCTACGCTTACTTTGGTACTAGTAGAAATAGGCACCATCCACTCTTTTATATCACTACTTTTGGTACGGGAGTTGGATCCCCCAGTAGAGGCGCTGACACCTACGCTTAGCCTCGAGGTTCCTACGGGAAGTGCATTGTTAGTGACCCTTGTTTGCAGATAGTGTGAATTGTTGTTCGGAGAAGGGAATTTCACGTGGTACCTATTGGTCATCGCAATGGAACATTACGACATCATCCTGGGAATAGATTGGCTTTCTATGGTTCACGCCCAGATCTACTGTCGCCATAGACGAGTCAGAGGTGTGCACTCTGATGGGATGAGGTTCATCATTCTAGGTGAATAAGACCTCGTGGCAGAGCAGATGGGTACTCTGAGCAGGAGACCACGGACTTTTTCTCACCAGTTGGTGAGCATGGCTCTTGGAGTATCAAACTCTACATGCACCTGGATCCCTACCATTGTAGAGGACTACATGGACGTCTTTCCCGAGGATTTCCTGGGACTACCTCCAAGGTGATATATGGAGTTCTGTATTGACTTGCAGTTGGGGACTGCCCCGATATCATGTGTGGCTTATCGGATGGAACCCACTGAGCTTCGGGAGCTACGACTTCAGTTGGATGACCTTCGTGAGAAGGGATTCATTAGGCCTAGTGTGTCCCCCTAGGAATCTCTGGTTTTGTTTGTGAAGAAGACATACGGGAGCCTATGGATTTGTGTGGATTATTGTTTCCTGAATCATGCCACAATAAAGAAAAAGTACCCTTTTCCGAGGATTGATGACCTCTTTGACTAGTTGATAAGTGCGAAGTGGTTCTCCAATATTGATCTTCGATCTGGCTACCACCAGTTAAGGGTTCATGAGGCTGACATCCCGAAGTTGTCTTTCCGTTGTCGTTATGGGAATTACGAGTTTCTGGTGATGCCCTTTGGCTTGATGAATTCCCCCTCCATTTTCATGGATTTAATGAACCAGATCTTCCAGCCGTACTTGGACCGTTTTGTGGTTGTCTTTATTGACAACATACTCATCTACTCTGTGATGGAGGAGGAGCACGCAGAGTATTTTAGGATGGTCCTAGAATTACTCTGGGAGAATTAGCTATATGGGAAGATCTAGAAGTGTCAGTTCTGGATTCATGAGGTTCACTTTCTGGGGAATGCCATTTCGAAATAGGTTTTAGCCATAGATCCTGCAAATATAGAGGCAGTGCTTTCTTGGGAGCCACCCAAGAATGCGTCAAAGGTGCGGAGCTTCCTTGGTTTGGCAGGGTACTACAAGAGGTTCATGGAAGATTTCTCCAGGATTGTTACCCCTTTGACCGCATTGACATGGAAGGGGTGACCTTTCACCTGGACTGATCAGTGCCAGAAGGACTTCGAGGAGTTGAGACAGAGGCCGACTAGTGCTCCAATGCTAAGGCTGCCAGAGGAGGGCGTTGAGTTTTTGGTATACTATGACACTTTAGGAGCTGGGATCGAGTGTGTGATGATGCAGTAATGGGAAGTGATTGCATATGGGTCGAGGAAGTTGAGGCCCCATGAGTAGAATTATGCAACTCACAACTTAGAGATGGTAGCGGAAGTCTTCGCCTTGAGGCTATGGAGACACTACCTTCTGGGTGAGCGTTTTGTGGTCTACTCAGACCACCAAAGCCTCAAGTACATCTTCACTCAGAGGGATTTGAATCTAAGGAAGAGTCGCTAGCTGGAGTTTCTACAGGATTATGATTTCGAGATAGTCTACACTTCAGGGAAGGGAAACATAGTAGCAGATGCTCTTAGCAGGAAGTCTCAGGCTCGTCTAGTGCGGGAAGATTTAGAGCAGTTGGATTCCCTACATCTGAACTTGGTGGAGCAGGAGGGTACGGCTTTTCTGTAGTTGATTATGTTGACTCCTTCACTCCTTGAGTGTGTGAGAGAGTCCCAGCTGGGGGATATCGATAGCGAGGTACTACATGATCAGATATCCACGGGTGATGCACTCTATGGGTATTCCGAAGGAGGGAATCACGAGATCCTGTTCCAGGGGAGAGCTGTAGTACCAGTGGAGATGCGGGAGGAGGTGATGAGATAATTCCACACTTCTCACTTGGTTGTACATCCTGGTGTGGGGAATATGTATAGAGACCTTCAGCGGTAGTTTTGGTTGTCTGGTATGAAGCGGAATGTAGCTGAGTTCGTTTCTTGGTGTCTTACCTGTCAGCGGGTGAAGGCAGAGCATCAGGTTCTAGCAGGGTTTTTGTAGCCCCTTGATATTCCAGAGTGGAAGTGGGATGGCATATCTATGGACTTCATCACAGGGCTTCCACACACAGCGAAGGGTCATGATTCCATTTGGGTGATAGTGGACCAACTCACGAAGTTGGCGCACTTCCTTGCCATCAGGGAGCAGAGTTCGGTGGAGATTCTAGGGAAGCTGTACATTTGGGAGATCATCTGCCTTTATGGAATACCCTCGATGATTGTCTCTGACTGTGATGCATGGTTTACATCACAATTGTGGCAAGGCCTGCAGGAGGCATTCAGGACTCAGTTGCGGATGAGTATAACTTTCCACCCCCAGAAGGAAGGGCAGACAGAGCGCACTATCCAGGTGTTGGAGGATATTCTCAGGGCGTTCATGTTAGACTTTTTCCTAAGCTTGGAGGATCACTAGCCCTTGGTGGAGTTCACGTATAATAACAGTTACCACACTACTATTGGCATGGAACCCTTTGAGGACCTCTACAGGAGACCCTTCAGGTCACCATTGTGCTGGACAGAGGTTGGGGAGACTTCCCTTGTGGGCCCAGAGTTGGTGAGGGTGATGACAGAGAAGATGCAGGTCATTCATGAGCGGATGAGGATGGCTCAGAGCAGAAAGAAGTTCTATGTAGACTGTCGTCACAAGCCTTTGGAGTTCGAGAAGGGGGGTTGTGTCTTTCTGAGATTCTCCCCATGGCATGGAACATGGAGGTTCGGTCGGGGAGGCAAACTATCCCCGAGGTTCATTGGGCCCTTTGAGATTGTGCGCAGGGTTGGTGAGGTTGCCTACCATCTTTCTCTACCCCCACAACTGGAGAGGGTTCATGACGTCTTCCACATGTCACAGCTGAGGAAACAGGTACACGACCCCATGCACGTCATTGACTGGGGAGATCTGGACATTGTGGATGGAGCCACCTTTACGGAGCACCCAGTGGTGATTGAGGAACGGAAGGATCAAACTCGGCATGGATGGACCATCCCTTTGTTTCATGTGTTGTGGTGCCACAGGAGGGTGCAAGAGAGCACCTGGGAATGGGAGAGCCAGATACGGGCTCAGTATCCTGATTTTTTTTTTTAGTTTTGTTTTTCAGGGATGAAAAACTTGAAGGAGGTAATGATGCAAGTACCCAGGTTTTGAGCCTATGAGACCTTGAGATGTTCTTGATGTTATTCCAGAGCAGGGTGTTCAGAAGGCGTGTGATTCCGAGCCCTGGTGTGGATGGAATTAAATTTTAAGTACGTTCACACTAGGCACACCAAATAAAAAGAATAACTCCTAAACGGTTCCTCAGATGGGAAAACTGAGGGAACTGTTGAGTCCAGAGTCTGTCGTTTACCCTAGGAGGGGTGTAAATTTCACGGGCACGGCCCTTCTGTGGAAAACACCACCATGGGCATTTTCATAATTTAGCGGCCTCGGGCGTGAACTTCACAACTTCTGAACAGAGGCTCAGATTAAAATTCTGAGACCTCCGTTGCACTCAAAACGTGGATCTTTTCCTAGGGGCGGCTTAACCCTGACCCTGTTGAGAGTTTGGGTACAGGCCTACTGGTGGGTGTTTAAGAATTAATTAATTTTAATTAATTCTTTTCCCTACTTAAACACCTCCACCCCTCCCTTCTTCCCCTTAGAACCTCTCCCTGGAGGAAGCTCTCCCAACAAAGGAATCCACCATCTTCAAGCTCCTCACCCCACCTCTCCAAGGCGGTTGCGGCTCCGGCGGATCGTTTGTGAAGCGACGGGCTACGCCTTGTGAGGTAGGGTCGTGCGTTTTCATTTTCTTAAATTCCTCAACTTCTTCAAACTCAAATTATAGCGTCAAAATTCTGTTTTTTGTTGAGTGGAGGCCATAGATGCGTAGGGTTCAATCCGAGCATTCCAATTCTTTTTTCGGATCGAAAATCCGAGTCCCGGGGCATCTGGGGTGGCCCCGGGAAGTTTTCCATCCAAACCCTTGTTTTCCCGGCGGTTCCAGGGCGGTCCAGTGGCTCCGTGCGGCGGTCCGGCGAGTCCAGGCGGCGGCGTGGGGGGATCCCCAGGCGGCAGCGTGGGGGGCTCCCCAGGAGGTGGCATGGCGGCCTCCCCAGGCGGCGGGGCGGCGGCCTCCCCAGGCGGCGGCGCGGCGGGCTCCCCAGGCGGCGGCGCGGTGGGCTTATCAAGTGGCGGCGCGGCGGGCTTCTCAGGCGGTGGCACGGCCGGCTACGGTCGAGTGGCTACGGGAAACAACGACATACGTGGGAGGCTAGGGGTGCACGCTGGCCAGCTTTGTCGGTTGGCATGCGGCGTGAGACCGGGGTTGTCACGACCCCGGGAGCTGACCGAGACCCGCAAAGCGCGGGTCTCATGGAAAGGAGCTGGATCAGATTAAGTCAATCCAGGTGAGGCTGTACGGCCCACACGGTGAACCACAGGCCACGGTGGACCAGGCGGTCTGGGCGGCCGAGCCGCGGACCGCTGGGCTAAAGGGGGTGGACCAGCCGAACTGGTCCGGCCCACCCCGTCTCCGTCCGTTGGCACTAAAACGCCTCTAAATTGCTAACCGATTGTCAAATTCATGTTCCGTCTATGGAAACGCGATCCTAGAATCGAGATGGAGGTTTTGAGATAGTCTTGGGGATTTTTTAATTCTCGATACGGGAGCTCGGTGGCGTGACACGCTCGTTAAGCATTATTTAGCGCCTCGCTGAGATTCTTGTTTCAGATGGCGCGAGCACATCCGGAGTCCGTTTTAGGTGCCTTCAGCGGCGTTGTGACCCTGGCATTGAGAAGAATTAGTCCAGGGTGGTTTCAAGCATTGAATCTAGAGTTAAAGCATGGGCCCCATGGGCCGTCTTTTAAGCTGTCTGCAGCATACTCTGGCTTTTTCATCCGACGTCCGTTCGGGGCGAATGAATAGTCACTTTGGCGTGTTTTTCCGAGAGAATCACGATGGCGCAGTACGCCAGACCTTTTTTGGGACCGAGTTTTGGGCCCCATGATACATCGTATGGGCACAAAGCGGTGTTGAATAACTTTTTCGTCGGGAGTCCGTTTCAAGCGATTAAATAGTCTATCTTTCATGTTTTTTCGCGAGGATTGCAACGGTGTAATTCTTTTGGACATGAAGAGCCTCTTTAGAGATATCATTAAATGTTGAAACATGAAAGGGCATTGGTCTGAGGTCCCTTTAACACACTCTGAACCAATGCATGGTAGCATTGTTAGTGACCCCCAGTGTTGGCATGGGCAGTGTGGAGTTATCAGACCAGTTCTGAGTTTACCCTCCAGCGGGGCTGGGCAGTGGGTTACCCACCAGCATGTCAGGGTTTACCCTCCAGCGGGGCTGGGCAGTGGATTATTCATTGACCTTAGGTTTTAACCTCCGGCTGGGCTGGGCAGTGGGTTACCTGACGACCTCTTAGGGTTTACCCTCCAGCTGGGCTGGGCACTAGGTCACCCGACAACCTCTTAGGGTTTACCCTCTAGCTGAGCTGGGCAATGGGTTACTCGACGACTTCTTTCAGACTCATCCCTTTCTATGAGGCTAGTTAGTGACTTTTCTCCATGATTACCAGAGCTGGACCCTTGGTTGTACGGTTTAGTGATGAGATAGCTTTGACATGCGGGACATTTGGGCATTAGTGATGGACATCCTTAGAACTATTGAAAACTTTTCCTGGGCTGAGCTTAGAGATAGAGATCCCCTTACACACTCGTTCGGGTTTCTTATTGAACATATATATATATACACCCTAAATTTGTTCCCACTCCTTGGGTTCAGTTACTTACCTTCTAGGAGGGGAAAAGATGCGTGGGGTATGCCACGTGCTTTCCGTGTCTAGCTTCTCTTGGTTGGAGGAGTCTACTTCCTTATTTTTGTTGGGTTGAGCTACACTCTCTCTATTATACTCTTACATTTTTCTTTGTTCTGTCTACTAATCGCCATTTTATTACCTCCTTTGTTGCTCCCTATAGCTTTCGGGGCATCCTACTGAGTATCTTTATACTCACCCTAGTTTGGGATTTGACCGCACTTGGTGTGCCCTTGTAGATGATGGACAGGTTGATCGAGACTACGGAGGAGCGTAGAGGACACAGGAGCTTGGGATGCATTCAATGGTCATAGTAGGACTTTTAGGTGTGAGAATCACCAGCTGTTTACTTTTTTTTACCTATTGTCTGGTTTTGGAACCTTTCGGGTTGGGCACGTGTTTTTCCCTTTTTCTGTTCAGTTATCTTGTTAGTACTTTTCAGCACTTTACTTGTTCTACTTAGAAGCTGATGCATGACTGTGGTTGAGTTATAGTTTTTTGTACTTTGGTTTCCTTGTTACTCTGCACTTATGTATTGAGTGGGTTGTGTGTGTGTGTACAGGTACTTAGGCAAAGGCCTCTCCGATATTGTTACGCCTTCGGTGCTTATCGCCAGTCCCTGGACTATGGAGGCGGGATTAGGGTAGTCGCGGCTCGAGACCAGTAGGGTGGGTTCATGACAACAATCACCTACTCTGATATTAAATATTGATTTGGGAATGAATCAGAATCAAAGAAATCATAAAACTCAAGGGAGAATAAGTGGACCAATATTTCCACATAATAATGAACCCCACATGAGATGTTATTATTTTAGAAAGATGGGACACTCAAAAAATGTTTGTTCCATAACGAAGAGGTACCAAAGGGAACAAGACCAACATATATATCCATATAAAACGAAATATTTCATAGCATCATTTGATAGTCACTATTTCGGGTGTGGAGGATTTAGGCACATTGAAATATATTGTTCATCAACAATTCATAGAAATGTGTCGAAGAAAAATAAATGTGGTCTTAAGCAGTAATTAAATGTATCAACAAGTGAGCTGAAAATGAAAAATCAATTTGAAGTATTTCAAGATAAAACTGGTCCATCATACTTTGAGAAAGATCAAGATTATCAATCCATATCGGGTCTGTAGTAAAAAAATATGGATGAAAAAGAAGAATATAGTTTAGCAAGAAGTGTTTGCAGATATTTCTTTTAAATCATCATATCACACTATAATATGGATTATTAATAGTGGATGTACCTCTCATATGATAGGTAATAAATATTTGGTGACCAAAATCAGGTACAATAAGAAAGGTATCACATGATTTGGTAATAATGAAGGCCTGAATATTGTTGGCTTGGGAAAAGTGAAGTTTGGTGGAAAAGATGTGAGACTTGTTGATGTCTTAGTTTTTGAAGGTCTCAGTCACAACTTGTTTAGTATTAGTCAACTGTGTGACTCAAGAAATTCCATAAGTTTTTTAAAGAAATTATGTGCCACCAAGGCTAGAGACGATGCTATTTTTTTGCAGGGAAAGCATACAGAAGGAAACCTATACCTTGTAAGTGGAGAATAGTATATGTTATTTCTATCCAATGAATAAGAAAATAATTTATGGCATAAACGTCTTGTCCACTTGATCCAAACATCCTTGGAAGATCTGGTGAAATATGATGTCGTTGATACCTCCCTAGATTATCACATGATCTTACCCATACATGTGATTCTTGTCAACAAGGGAAGATCATTCGAAAGACATATAAAGAAAAAGAGAAAAGGCCAGTAAGAGTGATTGATCTGGTGCATATTAATGTTTGTGGACCTATTTCTCCAAGATCTATTGATAGGAGGAGATACTATGTTCTCTTCATTGATGATTTTAGTATAATGGAATGGGTATCAATCATCACCCACAATTTTGAGGTGTTCAGTTTCATTATAATATATTGATGGGAATTTGAAAGGATTCTAGTTTAGAAAATATAGAAGATCATAATAGATAATGGAACTGAGTTAAAAAATATCCAGGTGGAGGATCATGTCAAGAAACATGGGATAAGACACCAAGTTTCAATAGTAAGAACTCCACAATAGAATAGAGTAATAGAGAGAAGAAATATAATTATCAACAACATGGCTAGAACAATGCTCATTGATTACAGATACGTTTTGGAAAGAATTAGTAAATACATCAATCTATAAATAAAATAGATCAGTGTTATGTCTGAAAGAAGAGAAGACTATATATGAGCTATGGTATAGAAAGAAGCCATCATTGAATTATTTTCTATTCTTCGGAAATAAGTGTTTCATTATCAATAAGTAGAAACACAATAATCTTGAATATCATAGAGATGAAGGGATATTTCTTGCTACCCAAAGAAAATAAAAGCATATAAATGATTCAATAAGTGACTGGGAAAGGTAGTATAAATCCATGATGTATCTAAAGTGGATAATGAGAAGAATATATAGAAAATATATGATCAGTCTCAAGAGGATAGTGATGAAGAGATAAGTAGATCCATGGATGGTCTAGATCCAGAGGCTGGTTTAGAAGAAGAATCAGATAATGAAAAGGATGACCATAGTTCAGTATATGTACAAAGATAGAATTGAATAGTCAAAGTTTATAGACAGAACATAATTGGAGATTAGACTATTCCAGTGCAGACAATGAGGATAAAGACTCTACAAAAAGCTTCATATTTATCATAGGTAAGCCTAAATGTTTTGATGAAGCAGCTCGTGATGAGAATTGGGTTCAAGCTATGAATGAAGAGCTTGACCAAATTGAGAATAATCAGACATGGGATATTGTTTTAAGGTCAATATATAATAATGTCATTGGGACTAAATGGGTCTTTCATAACAAAATGAATGAAGATGGTGTGGTAATTCAAAACAAAGAATGAATAGTTTGACAAGGGTACTCCCAGATAGAGGGTATCGATATTTATGAAACATTTTCACCTGTTGTAAGACTAGAGACAATCATATTATTCTTGGCCATAGTAGTGAAAAGAAAGTTTAAAGTTTTCCAGATGGATGTCAAGTCAGCATTTCTAAATGGGGTTCTAGACGAAGAAGTGTACATTGAGAATCTGGATGGTTTTCTCATTCATGAATATGAGAACATAGTTTTTCAGCTGAGAAAGGCACTTTACGGGTTGAAGAAATCACTGAGAGCATGATATTCAAGGCTCGATCAGTTTTTGAAGAAGCTCGATTTTCAGCATGGTGGAGTTGATTAAAATCTGTATGTCAAAAATGAAATTAATAAAAGGATGATGGGTCTGGTGTATGTCAATGAAATAATATTCGATGGATAATATGAAGCATAGTGCATACAATTTTCTGAATTCATGAAGAGTGAGTTTGAAATGTCAATGATTGGTGAACTGGTGCTTTTACTTGGTCTATGGGTAACACAAGGAAATAATGGCACATTCATTTCTTAATCTAAATATTCCATTGAGTTATTGAGAAGATTTGGAATGGATAATTCCAAGGAGATGATGAATCTGGTGGATACCTGGATGAAACTATCATGAGATGATGACAGAAAAGTGGTTAATTTCACATAATATAGGTAGATCATTGGAATCCTTTTGTAATTAATAGTGACACGACCAGACATTTTCTTTTTCACATGTCAAGCAATGTGGTATCAAAGAAATCCCAAGGAAAACCACTTCCTTGCAGTGAAAATAATTCTTCATCATATTAAGGGTACGGTGAACTTTGGTTTGATGTATAATGAAAAATATCAGCAAGATTTATTGGGATACACAAATGTAAATTGGGCCAGTTTAGCAGATGATAGAAAATCAATGTTAGGTGGTGTATTCTATCTTGGAAAATTGTGTATTTCTTGGATAATAAAGAAACAGGATTTTATTTCATTGAGCATCACATAAGCTGAGTATATTGTAGTTACTCAAACGTGTATGCAGTTATTATGGATGAAGCTATATCTTAATGATATGGGAGTTGAAGTGAAGTCTCTAATCAGAATCCATTATGATAATTCAAGTGATGTAAATCTTAGCAAAAATACAGTCCATAACTCAAGGAAAAATCACATTGAAATAAAATATTGTTTTATCAAGGAAAGGGTGGATCAAGGGCTTTTGATGTTGGATTATGTTCTTATAGAACAATAGGTTACATATATTCTGAAAAAGGCCTTACTCAAAGAAGCATTTGAATGTCATAAACTGGATCTAGGAGTTCATTCAACTCCCTGAACTTAAAAAAGTGTGGATATAGGACCCCCTCTACCTGAGGTATAGTTAATTTTTCCCTAATGTGATAATCTATGTTCTTTACCCTATGGAATACCATGAATAAGTGACCTTTAGGTTTGTTAAAAAAGGGGGAGAAAATGTCTTAATCAAGACAGGGGGAGAAGTCGATAGGGGGAGCAGTGAGATAAGGGGGAATTAAATATGACAATGCTAAAGGTGATTTATCAAAGACTATATATCATGACAAATTAGGTTCAAGATAAAATAAGATGAGTGGTTTTGGAATGAAGTGATTAATTGATGGAATTTTCATTATAATCTTATTTCTCAGGACAAACATGACTCATGTGGGCTTAGAGTGTGTGTTGAGTAAATCCTTAATTTCTATCTTAATCATAAGAAGCGAATGTTGATAGAAGATGGAAGGAGCTTCAATAATATATCAAAATGTGAAGAATTTAAAACAAACCCAGAGGGGGATATTTTTGGGGAAAACCCCTCAAGGAACCCTCTCAGTGTTTTTGGGGTGATTGTGTTTGTTGACAAATCCAGATGACCACGAATGAGTTTGGTTGATGTTGCTAAAATAGGTTTTTAAGGTGGCAGGGTTACCCAGTGTTTTCCAAATTTTTGGTACTCAAAATCAGGAGATTTGTTTTGGAAAAGGAAAGTTTTATAAAAAGGTTTCATAGTTTGTGAATCACAAAGAACAGTTCACAGATCTCAAAAGGAGTTTCATGAAATGGTGAAGGAAATTTGACAAAGGAAAATTTCCATATAGTAGCACTATGCAGACCGCGAAGGATGTTACATGGACTGCGTATGATAAATAGCTCATGAGAGGCTTGGAATCCATGTAAGGCTTGAAGTTTGTGGGATGGATCACTATTTACATAAAGGAGGTGGTGATTTGAGGAGCCGAAAAGATTTTTCATCCGTGGAAAAGAACAGCCACCACAAAGGAAGAAAGACACTGTGCGGACTGCCTAGCACAATCCATAGTGAAGGCTCTACCACATCAAAACTTTGGTGAAATCAGATTAGAGAGATTTTTTTTCTATTTTCCTATTTAAGGACCATTAATCCCATCATTATTGAGAGATTGTTTTTCATTAGAAAATATCATTACTCCAGTAAGAATTTGGCGAAGTTCTAAAGAGTTCGCAAGGAAGTCCATGAAGGAGAAGAGTTCATGAGGGAGAATTCTGTGAAGGGTTAATTTATTTGTGGGAATAGTCCAAGAAAGTGTTTTTCAGGGCTTTGAAGCTCGGAAAGGAAAAGTGTTAGTGAAGGAATAGTTATTCCATTAAAGAAGAAGAAGTACACAAAACGATATAGGGTTTGTGGAAGAAGATGCGGTCCACGGAGGAAGGGGTGGTTCATGAAGCACTCATTCCACTCAATATAGTGTAGTTCATAGATAAAGAAAGGTTGATCATGTAGGATTAAAGGAAGCTTGAAAAAACACTAAAAAAGTTTGAGAAATCAATTTCTATAGACTAACAGGTCATGGAAAAGTGTATCTTATCTACAAATGAAAGCGGGACTTCAACATAGCATCTACCTATAGTTGAGGATAGTGTTTTCATGCAAATGAAGGGACCTACAAGTACAGAAATTTTGAGTGGATCCCTTCCAAGAGTAGTGAGAAAATGAAGAGTAAGACATTGATCATTTCCACCAATAATGATTCAAAGAAATATACATAGAGAGTAACCCTTGGGAATGCAGTGAGCAGACCCTAAATATTTTAAAAGTAGTGAGCTTGGGAGTATAAGTGTTCTACCATGAACCTTCCAATTTG
Source organism: Viscum album (assembly GCA_963277665.1). Lineage (NCBI taxonomy): Eukaryota > Viridiplantae > Streptophyta > Magnoliopsida > Santalales > Viscaceae > Viscum > Viscum album. The sequence goes on along the minus strand of OY728129.1, from coordinate 402,012,458 downwards.
GCATTGAACCTTAGTGTATTTGGTACATCGACACATCATTGTTGGATTATCATTGGATGTAGCCTAGTAAGGGTGAAACAAGTAAAATTTTTGTTTCTCATGCATGATTTCAATTATGTTCATACATTATTGCAGGAAGGAGATAGAATAGTGTTTTGTTTAACGGTGAAACAATATCCAAAGGGGAAGGAGTTTTAATATTTTATACCTTGATTCACCCCCTCCCCCCCCCCCCTCCTCTCAAGGAATTTAACCTAATTGGGATAACAACTATTAACATAATAAAAATTATTTAAAACTAGATTCAATCAAGTTAGTAATGTGAGATGGTAGTATCTAATAGAAAGAACAATTATTCTTACTCCATTAGCAGCTCAAAGATCCACCTCACCTATAGTAATCTTATAAAATCTACTTAGATCCTATATTTGGATAAAAATATGAGAACAAAAAGCTATATATAATAGATAATTTATATAAATGGATATATTAAACCTAATAATAAACATACCTAAATCTTCCTCTTGTTTATTCACTAAGGAATATTTCTTCTTCCAATGGAATTTATTACCATAAAAAACATGTTGTATCCTATATATTATCATGTCACTTGATATTTCTCCTATTTTATGGGAAATTTGATGGTTTTTAGACTTATATTTAATCTTAGAGGCTTTCACCTTACATTTCCCCTTGTTCACCATAAGGAAATAATATTTTTCATACTTCATGTATTTATTCACTTAGAGCATCAAACTAGATATATTTGGGATACTTATCTATATTTTTCACTTTAAAAATCACAATAAAATATTAGAATCTCTAAGGTAGTGAGGAGAGTATGAGGTATATAGAAAATTACTTGGCCTTCTTGAATCCTAGTATTTCCAAACACTTAATGTGGAAAATCATCTTAACTACATGAGGTCCAATTGGGATTCCTTCTCCAAGATTAAAAATAAAGAGTGGCTTAAAGATCTCTTACATCTCTTATCGTTATTTCTCATAATGAATTTAATAGATATGATACAACATGGTGTATATATCCATGTTTCTATTAATCTTTTGAATCTCACTAGTCATAAATGATAAAACAAAGCATTGGATAGCCAATGCATCATCCATGTGTTTCCAGAATAAAATTTTCTCATACTCATTGACCTCCTTAGAGAGCTCATCTAGAATTGAGGAATCTAACACATTAAACTTCCAATAACTTCATATATAGTATGATGTGAAAGTGTATATACCACTCTTGGAAGTTATCATTGGTCAGGAGATTGTATTTCTCCAAGATGAATCATAGGGATAGAGAATTTTTCAAATGAATTCATATTTTCAATAAAAAATAAAAGTATATTTTAGTAATTTATCTTGATTAAAAATTGTGATATAATACATTAATTTTTTTAAGTCTCCCACTATTTTATTTCCAAATAAATTAATTTATAGTTTCTTGATCCGCTGAGTGGAATCCCCAATCCTAAAACCCTAAACTCATATTTCTTTAAATCTTAACTCTAAATTGTATTAAGTAGACTTTGGACGTTACCCTTAACACCAATTTGGTTAATTAAAACTATTAACTTTGTTAATACTTCTTGATAATTTAAAATTTTCCCCAACTTTGGCTTGACTAACATTTTAACTATTGTTATATCTTGGCGTAAAAAATGAAAGGTGTTGTTTAAATTAATATTTTATTAGTGAGATTTTTTTTACCTTATACATAAATATTATTTATTTTAATCTCTATATGATTTTTAATATTATATAGATTTTTCATAATAAATTATTCATTTTTGTTAAAATAATTTAGGCATAATAGTTTTATTTTATTTCATCTTAGAATGATTATTAATTTATTCACTTTATGTGATCATGTTTAATCATCAAATAAATAAATAAAAACATGCATTGATAAATAAAATAAATAATTGATTTGATCATGATATTTTATCTATTGGATTATTTTTCTATCAAAGATAAACCACACTTGACCCTAGGGGAAATAACTTCTTGTGTTGATGCTTGGGTTGAGTTGTAGCATTACAACATTAACATGTGATTCTCTTTGAATGGTTTCACCTTGGCCTGGGTCCTGAACTATCTCCACTCACTAAGAGATTCATCCTTTACAAATTCTTACTCACTCATAGGTGAGGGGTATTATGGGTTTAGGGTTATATAAAATAAATAGTGTACATCAAGACCGTACATAATAAAATAGTAAGGGGTGATATGTAGACCATCATATTAAATTTAATAATAAATTATCAAATAAAACCAATTAAAATTTAATTAATTAAATAAAATTCAACACATACATAGGTTAATAGAGCTCATGGTCAATCACAACATGAAAACACTATGGATTAAACTTTCCTGTATTCATTTCAATTCATTATTTATTAAGATAAATTTACTTGAAATAATAAGTAATCTTAATTAATCATTTAATTTATTATCTTAATAATTTATCCAAATAATCCTTAAGATGATCATATTCTGTAATTTTAAATAAATAAAATAAAATTAATTTTTTTAATTCAAAATTATTAAGTACATGGTGTATACCCTCTTGGTCAAATTAAATTTATTATTGGTATTTAATATATACACATCATGTATTGGAGGTGACATAGAATGTACCCTTATGAATATGATTAAATCTATTTCTAGAATTTAATTATTACATGATGTGTTATATCACTCAAAATGATATGTGACTTATACTATTTATGTTCCTTTTCATGTATTGTGTACTTACACAACAGGTATTCCAGCATGGTGTTTTAGGATATGAATGATGTGTTGTTCTATGGGTCCAACCATGTAATCTGTGTAACATGTATGACCACTAAACATGCCATAAATATACATGATTTGTACCACTAGAAATATGCATGAAGTGAATAGTGTATATGTTGAATATACATATTGTGTAGTTATAGAATGATGAAGATAATAATTATAAAGCATTTATTTCTACATGACCCTCTGGAAATTACTCGGTGTGTACCTGGTATAAAATCAACTATTGCACAGTGTGTACAGATAGCTACACATCATGCAGTTAGGTACTAATTTTATTTACTTGTGTATTGACTCACATTACATTACTCTCTCTATGTGTACCTTGTGTGAGTTTGAATGTGTTACATATTTTTTACAACCATCTATATAGTATGAAAACCATTTATAGCCACCCGTACAACATGAATAAGCATTTGACATGTAATCAACATAAATTACCACATGTTAAATGTCATGTAAAACCAAATACTCACTTTGTATTTCACATTTTTTCATGTCACTTAGCTTAATTTCAATACTTAGTGTGTAATAATGTCGCATACTTTGACCACATGGCTTACTATGATTTACATAGAGTCAATGTCGTGTGGGGTTACACAGCGTGTACACCAGCTACACTCCATGTACTCCCTTTCAAGTCGCATGCCATCTAGAAATCAATACATGATGTGTGATGATGTAATATACAGACCCCAACACAGTTTACTCTGATTTTCATGACCTTCCCTTATGTGGTTGATCGAGGATAATGTCATGTAATTTTTCATTACATAATGTGTATCTATATCATGTGGCCAACATCCTTGGGACCTCAAGATGAGGTCTCCAACCATTATTCATATAATCATGGATTGTTATCGGTTATATTAAATGAATGATCATATTATCTCAAATTTTTTATTAATGACTGAATAACAAAAAATGAAAAACTAACAAACAAATGTGAAATTAATCATGAAAAAATAAATAAATATAAATCATAATGTGATCGCTTTAATATCACTTGAATGTTCTATAGTGAAAAGGTGATACCCAATAATATTTTTATTTAATTTAATGGATTATGTTTGAAAAAAATGACAAGGAAACCCTATAATATTCATATACAGTATATTTCAAATTTAAATTTTAATTAATTTAAAAAAATACCTTAGACCATATAATTTTTTGTTGTTGTTACAGATTAATACGGGTTTTTCTATTACTTTATTGTTTTTTTTTAATATATAATATAAACTAGGATCCCTCTAGTTATATATAAATGTGATCCACAATTCTTTAAACGGCACTCTTAGTTTTTCGGGTTCCAATGTGAAGGAACCAAGAACCATGCATCATTTTCAATTGATCACAACAAATATTATCTCATGTTCTCTATTATTATTGAGAGGGAGGGAGTATCATCTCTCTCTCTTTTCTTGAAATATTTCTTGAGAAGTTACCACAATGTATTGAGAGAATTATCTTAATAGAATTCATTATGAACAACAATTCCATCTCATTCAAAAAAGATATATTTGGGAATATATACTTAGGGTCAAATAATTAATAACTTCACAAAGTCCCTTTATCTATATTTCAATTCTAAGTAACACCATGTTAAATAATAATAATATTATTATTATTATATTCCATGAATTGTGATAAACTCATGAATATTTAAATATAATTTGTTAAATAAATAATTAATTAATTAATTTAGTGATATATATACATATATATATATATATCATTTTTTGGCACTTTACTCAACCCATAAATCCTCAAAATTTATCAAACCATGAATAATAAAATATTTATTCAAATAAACATTATTCATTCAATAAAAAAATAAATATCATATTCACTAAAATTGAAAATAAATATTTATTTAAATATTCATGTGATTTAATAAATATTTATGTTAATTTTTTCACTAAACTGATGAATAAATAATTATTTATTTATTACTAATTAAATAATAAACAAGAGATAAAAAATATTATATTCACTAAATTTGTGAATAAATATTTATTTTAATATTCAACTCACATATTCTAAACTTGAATATCTAGTGATTGAATTTATGCAATCAAATTAACTAGAATAATTATTATTCCACAAGGTGAGAATAATATTTTTTCTTAATATCAAATTGAAATAAAATTTAACTAATAATCATGATTTACTTAGTGTGTGATCCTTTGGGCCACTTTATTAGTGGGATTAGGTGAACTTACCTAAATTCCAAGATCAACATCTAGTAATATGTCAAGGCACCCATAGAAAAAAATAGTAATGTCATAACAACTAAAACCTTCCTATGAATGCTTACCATGTAATATAATCGCTTTGTCCTAATATCACATCAATCAAGTTGAATAATTTTGTCATTAAATTATACTTGATTTATCTTTCTTTGACTATCTAAAATGAACTTGTTGTTAAACTACCATGACCATATATTTAATCAATCAATTATATTACAATAAAAGGGCCAAAAATATCTTATTTCACTAACTTAAAATGGAAAAAACCTTTCTTAACTTATTCAATTAATGTAATATCACTTATGATGCACCCAATTTATTCTAACTTGTCATGATCAAATGTTTTCATGGTTTTAAACCAAAAATAAAAGTACATTATTCATGTTATACACAAATAATAATCTCAGTTCTAAGTACCAATACATAAATCTATAGATAAGAATATCTAATGACAAAAATAACATGTGGAATACCTATTTACCTCACTATCTTCATAGCCTCCCTTCTTGAAGATTACCAAGTGGGTACTTTATGAGAATAAGACTCAATGTATCATGAGCCTCTAATACCCAATATTCCAAACATCATTTATGTCTCTTTAGAAAAATGTAATCTAGACTATAAGATATATGTTTAAGAATACCATAATTTCATTTAAAGGTTCTCATTAGAGGTGGGAATTGCTATAACCTTTCGATGTGATAAGTACTATAAGGGTGTTATCACATTAATGCTACACAGAAGAATAATCATCATGTGATAATAAATTTGTTAATATTTTTGTTATTGAAATTACTAAGTCAGCCGGTTCTAGGGAACCAACTCCAATACAAGATTTATCTTATAAGTAGGACAAGTGACCATTATTCTTTGCATACTAGAGTAATTATTTCTTATTATTAAACTATTTTTTCATTCTAGAAGAAAAAAATACCATAATATCAACCTCTTAAGTAGTAGAAATATACTCCACTATTTAGTCTAGCATTTGAATATTTCAAGGTATATAATCCTTTCCCTCATCTTTTAATTCATCATTCATTATTAAATAATCCTATGAAGTAGAAACTATATTGACTCCAGTTGTAGAAGGATCCTTGTGATGGTAAGAATTGTCATGAACAAACATAGTTTACCCAATGACCCATAACTCGGTCCTATTCTAACGTGGCCCGAAGGGCATTCTGGGTCCTAATGGGCCAGAGTCAAGCACCTAGGCATCAAAAATGACCTTTGGGAATGATTTTTACACAAGGAACATAGAACAAGGAAATATAGATAAATAAAATATCAGTATAACAAATATAGGAAATAGGTGAAAAGATACCATCATCAGGAAAAAAAGGTTCCAAAATCCATAAAAAATAAAGTGTGCAAGTTCCATAAAAATTCCAAATCCATGTGACATGATTTCACCTCAAGACCCCCAAACCATACCAATGAACAAACCCACTACCACCCTCTGGTGCCTTTTCCTTACCTACACCATATAAAACCAAATATACGTATACCAGAAAGTGTATGTAGGGTGTGAGAAAAAGATCCCAATAGGATACCATAAAGAGTTTCATAAGAATAATTTATAAAATAAACCAATTGTACTCAAGTAAATAAATAAAAGTCATGATATAAAAATATACGTAGTTTTATACAAAACATGGATAAATCACCCTTTTAAAAAATCATGTAAAGCATTCCAATATCCTAGTTTTCAAATCATTTCCATAAATATCCCAAAAATGTATTTAAAGGATAAACACTAGAGAAAATAAGATTATGGGTATCAATAGTTCTAGTTCAATGAGGATCCTTATAGAATTATCATGATTAGTATTTCACATAGTGTGCACATTACCCAAGTAGAATGGTTCTAGGGGTAATAGCTCACTTCTGAGAGTGTCTCCTTGCTACATCTTAGGCATCCTAAGGCCCACATTGACCTATTTGAATAGTTATAGGGAGAATTTCATATCCAAGGATGAATCAATACCTCAATATATATCACATTTGGGTTTACTATGTTAGAATCATTCCATGGTAATTCCATCTTTAGAACCATACAAAACATGCTTTAAAACTAATTATGTTAACAATACCAAGGGATAAATCCATTTCACAAATGTTACCCAAAACCAACACATTTCATCAAAAATAACTTATGCCATTTTAAAACCATTTTAAAACCATTTCCAAGATACAAATATAAATCATTATTTCTAATCATTTTATAAATTAAATTCAAATAAAAATAAAAAATAGCTTTGTAGAATAATGTTGAATCATTAAACTATTTACCTCAAACACTAGGAATTCCAACACTCACATGGGATCCAAAATCCAAGAGAAACTGGGGGTTTAATATGATAAGAAAAAACCTAATCCATGAATTATCAAATAATAATATCCAATACATAATTTATAGAATAATGGGATAGAGAGAAATCACTTTCCATAATGTGCTCTGAAGAATGAACAATGATCAATGAAGATTCAAATAATAAAACAGAATTACATGATGGATCTATAATAAACTCAATTAGATCAGGTCACAAACCTTAGATATAGTATCAAAATTCCCAATATAAGGTTCCATTCAAGGAGATAAGAGTGGATTTTAAAGATAAATAAATAACAACCAATAATTGGAACATAACTTTGAAAAAATAGATTTAAAATCCAATGATTCATTGAAAATGATCACTGAGAGGTAAAAAATATCAAAAATGTCCAAGAGGATTCTCCTTGGTCAATTACTATTACACTAGAAGAGGAATGAGTCCAAAAAAGAGGAGTTTTAGGTCTGAAAATAAAAATTCATATTAATTAGATAACATTACATAGTTTGGCTACATGGTTTAGAAAACTATGCACCCCTTTTTGTGCTACAATAGAAGATGCATAATTTGGATGAAAAGTTTGTAAAACCATGTGCCAACCATAAAAAATACCTCCACCCCACATTTCATGGTTTGAGTAGGTAGTCAAATGATTCGGTCCAACCTTGAACCTAACTGTATTCTCTTCTGTGCAACCTCAAAAAAAGGTTCATAATTTCTTAGGAAGGATTCAACAAATTTCCCTAACCATGCACCAATTATACATAGGCCTAAAAAATATCTAAAAAACTCAAAAATACACCCAAAATGACCAAAGAGAAGACCCAAATTAAATCTAGTCAAATAAAAGTAAAGTAAGTGTATGAAATAAATGTAAAAATGTGACAATTCTCCCCACCATATTTATTTTTCCCCCAGAAAGCTAAGTCGAAGAAGGTTGGCCCCTAAAGAGATGAGAACACTGCTCCCTCATCAAATACTCCCACTCTTAAGTCTCTTGATAATTAGAACCATGATTCTATAGAAATTTAACCAATGTTATAGACTTCACACATATAAAATTCACTTTATAATTAACAACTCAAAGTAGTTGATCAGTTAAAAACTTATCAGGTTTCATGTTATGGTATTCCTATTTCAAAACATGTGACAGGTTGGATTGATACTTCTTGATATGGGATTAATAGAAGACATTATAGATAAAATAAAAGTAATTTGGTAAATCCAAGTAATATTCCTCCTTTTTAATCCATTCAATGATATCAAATTCTCCTACATACCTAGGAGTGAGCTTCCCTTGCTTTCTAAATCATTAGTGAACAAACCAAGGCGGTACTTTTGAGAACACCTGGCCACCAACCAAAAACTATAAAGGATTATAATGATTATTAGTATAAGACTTTTACTATCTTTGATATATCACCAAACACTGATGAATGAATTAGATATTTACCATTATCTCCACAACCAAAATCTTTCCAACTAAGGAAACTTCTCCAACCTCAGACCAATAGAGAGGAGATCCAAAGGGATGACCATACAATGATTCAAAAGTTACCATTATAATGGATGATTTGTAACTGTTATTATAAGAAAATTTAACCAACCTCAAATTTCTATCCCAAGAACCTACAAAGTCTAAAACACATACATTAAGTATATATTCCTAAATCTAATTATCTCTTTCTATCTTACAATCTCTTTGGGGATGATATTCCATGATCAACTTGACCCGATTTCCCATTACCTATTGGAGGCCCTTCCAATACCATCATTTAAAGTGAGGGTCCATTTTTGAGATAATGGTCATTTGAATCCCATGAAGCCTTATGATCTCTTTCATATACAACTTTATTAATATTTCCACTTTAGTGGCGTCACAAATTAGTATAAAAAGAGTTGACTTGGTAAAATGATTGATCTCCACCCAGATAGAATTCTTACCTTGGGGAGTTCTAGGTAAACCAATAATAAAATCCATTTAAATTTTATTCCACTTTCATGTTGGCACAATAAGAGGATAAAGAAAACCAAAAGGCTTTTGGTACTCAACCAAAATGCTTTTGGTACACCAAAACACAAATTGGGCTATAAATCATTTCATACTAGGCCACCAGAACTAAAAATTCATGTCATAAAACACTTTTTAGTAATAGGATGGAGAACCCACAAATAGTGATGAAAATATCCCAACACGTACTTCTTTGTAGTTGATGGAACAATATACCAATTTCTGAAGAAAATTATACCTTCCTTAGAGAGATACCACTCATAGATGGTCTCCCCACTATATAAAGAATCTATGATATTTCAAAACCTACTATATTACTATTTTTCCTTGAGAATCATCTCAATGAAAGAGGATTTTATATGAACAGTCATCAAAAAATTACCAGATCCTTCCTCCCTGGCTCCTAGGTTCATCTAAGCAAATAGACCCATCAAGTTCTATTCTTCCTTTATCATCTTCACATCCTGAAAAGGAAATTTTTTTCTAAGAGCATAATAAACTACATTACCCTTTCCCAAAGTATAGGAAATGAAAAATTTGAATGACTATAGGTATTATTCCCATCATTTATACCAGTGGTTCAAATATTTCTTGAGAAAATATGTAAAACAAACTTATGTGGTCAGAGTAAATGATAACCTTTTCCCTAAAAAGGTAGTGATGCCAAATTTTATGGGCATGCATAACCACTTACAATTATAAATCATGGGAGGGAAAATTCCTATCATTATGTCAAATTTTACATGATCTATAAGCCACCACATGATCCCCTTGCATAATTAAATAACCCAAACTCACATCTGAAGCATCGTAATAAACCATGTAGCCATGTCTGGACTCTGGTAGAGTCAAAATCAAAGCTAAGGTCATGCACTACTTTATTTAATCAAACGATTCATGACACTTTGAATCCCATAATAACTTCACCTCTTTCTATGTGAGATCTATGAATGGTTTTCCAAGTTTTGAGGATTCCTTCATGTACCACCAATATTATCCAAGAAATTTCATGGATCTTCCCATGACATAACATATGTTACCTTTCTAGGAAAAATTGAGATGCCATGTTATGAGATCACATGTCCCAATTACTTAACTTATCGAATACAGATTGATATTTTGATAGTTTTTCATATAGGTGTGGATCCATTTGGATTCTAAAAACATGACTCAATTGAAACACATGATCTTATTTGGTCTTAGAATATACTACAATTCCATCCATAAAAACCATGATAAAAGTTTCAAGGTATGGGTGGATAATTTAGTTCATTAATTCCATGTATATAATAGGAGCGTTAGTTAGAATAAAGGACATCACAAGGTACTCTAAGTGGACATACCTATTTTTGGAAGCTGTCTTTGGAATATCTGATTCCTTGATATTGAGCTGATGATGACCAGACTGGAAATCAATTTTAGAAAACCACATTGTCCCTTTCAATTGATCAAAAAATCATCAATATGAGTATATGGATATTTTTCTTGATCATTACTAGATTTATCTTTCGATAATGAATTCACAAGGAAATAATTCTAATACCTTATTGAAAAAGACCATTGGGGCAGCATAAGGTGACACACTCAGGCATATAATTCCCTTGTAACTCAAATCATCCAACTAAATTTTTAAAACTTTCAACTCAGTTAGAACCATATGATAAGATGAAATAAATATTGGACAAATTCCTATAACTAAGTAAATCGAGAAATATACCTCCATCTCTAGAGGCAAACCTGAAAATTAATCTAAAAATACTTCAGGAAACTCATTGAATATCGAAGGAAGATTGCTATATTAATATTTTTCTGACCTAACTCGTCCATAGATAGAGTCAAAAGACTACCAAGCTCTGGGAGGGGAGGTCCCACCTAACTAGACCTTAGGTCCCACTCACCTTGAAAAAAATGGGAGTTCCCATTGGGGGAAAAAAATACACTCATCGATGATAACAGTTTATATGATTCTTATGAGAAAACATCTAGTCCATATCAATAATAACATTGAATATATCCAATTTGAGAACCAAAAAATCTCAAACCATCTCTACATCACACATAAAGAAAGAGCACACAGGACGTTGGAAACCCTACTTCTTATTCTTTCCTAGAGGTTCTTCTAGTTCCATAATGAATGGAATGAGTTCCATTGGATGTTTTAAATGATCCACCATATGATTCGACATGAAGGAGTGAGAGGAACCTATATCAAATAAATTATTCTCTAAGGTAGTAGCAATATAAATGGTACTTCTTACAATCATAGGAGCCATATTAACAACCATAGGATACTCTTACACTATGTGTAACTACTTCATTCTAGAGGCTTATGGCCAGAACCCTATAGTACTTGAATCATATGACTTCACCAATGATCCTCTAGGTTCTGATGAGGTTGTTCCATAGTGAGTATGTTGGGAAAAATCCCTCAAGGTATCGTTCAAGCATTTTTGAGGTGATTGTGTTTGTTAACAAAGTGGACATATGTGATGTGATCGTTGACAAAGCAAACCATGATATTCAAATTTGTTGAAAAAGAGGATTTCATGGTGTCATGTAGAGTTTGAGGGCTATGGTTATCGATCCATTTTTAATTCAATAATTTCTACAAAGGAATGGATGATCTGGAGGTGGTACAAAAAGAGTAGATACAAGGTGGTGTCGTTTTCCAGTGTTTGCCAAATTTTTGGGCCTGAAAATCGACAAATGGAGAAAAGCGGTTTTGGAAAAGAGACTTGCGCGTCGTTGACTTGAAGGAGATGAAACTTGCACGCCATATTTTTTTCAAGATAAGAACATCAAAATATGCCAAAGGGAAAAGGGGCGCCCAAGTTTTAGGGTTGGGCGCGCAAGTGACTTGCGCGGCAGAGACTTGCGCTCCGAAACTTGCGTGGCAAGGGGAGACTTGCACGCTGTCACACAGGGTGTCCAAATGCATATAAATAGAGGTCGACCCCTCCTCATTCGGTGATGAGTTAAACACTTAGAAAAATCAGATCTCTCGTCATGCAGGTGTGGTGGTCGCACAGGTAGTGTGTGGTCGCGCAAGTAGAAGTTGCGCGCCAGGTGATAGTTGCACGCTTAAGGTGGTTTGGGCAAGGAAATAAGTGAGTCGCCCAAGTCTTGAGTTGAAGAAGGGGGTGTGGCGCAATTTGTTGAGGTGAACTTACGCGCTAGTTTTTAATAAGCGCAAAAGTTTTTGGTTGCGCGCCAATATTGGTTTGGGCGTAAAAGGGTGTGAGTCGCGCAAGTTTGGAGTTGCAGAAACTTGTGTCGCACAAGTGGTTGAGGTGGACTTGCGTACCAGTTATAACTTGTGTGTTTATACTTGTGCGCTAGCTTAGAGAAGGGCACTAGGTAAGGTTGATTCACGGTAGTGATTCAGGGCTGCGTGAAAGCTGAAAGATCACCTGATACCTTCGGTGCAAAGAGAGATTCATCTACGGGTGAAGGTTGAACTTCAACAGATAATCTACATACAACAGAGGATGTATTCATTAGTGATAATGAAGAGACCTACAGGTCTATAAACTATGAGTGTATCCTTTCCAGAGTAGCGAGCAAAGGAAGAGGAAGAAGGTGATCCTCTCCACCGGTAGTGAGCCAGAGAGAGAGAGATAGGGAGTAACCCTTGGGAAAGTAGTGAGTTGACCCTTAACATTGTAAAGGCAGTGAGCCTGGTAATAGAAGTGATATATCCAGAACTTTTTAAACAGTAGTGTGCTTTTATTAGATTTGGTACATCGGCACATCGCTGGTGTATGCTCCTTGGATGTAGCCCAGTGAGGGTGAACCAAGTAAAAATCATTGTGTCATGTGCATGCTTTAGTTTCTTTTTATACTTTGTTACAGGAAAGAGAGATAAGAGAGTCTTGCTTAACAGCGAGACAAGATCAATAGGGGTAGTTGTTTTAATCTGTCATACCCTGATTCACCCCCCTCTCAAGGTATCTAACCTAGTGGACCTAACAATTGGTATCAAAGGGAAAGGTTTATATCAGTGTTTCTCTCTCAAATGGAGGTCACCAATCATAAAGGGATTCTGATCTTTGACGAGAACAACTTTCAGCTATGGAATAATCGGATGCAACACTACTTATGATCTTTGGGAATGGATGTATTCACAGCAGAAATGCATGGTATAACAGCTAACATCAACAGTGGGGCATTATCGGAATCCAAGTGAAGAGAATTGGATTCTGACTCCAAGGGCATAAATGCTTTAGGGGATCCCTATCCAATGCCATCTATACGAAGGTGATGTCATGTAAAACATCACATGCCATGTGGGAAAAGCTTTTGAATATATATGAAGGAGATACAAAGGTCAGAGAGGAAAAGCTACAAGTTCTATGGAATAAGTATGAAGATATGAAAATGAACCCGAATGAGTAAATTGATGCATTCTTTGACAGGGTAAATATTGTTATGAAATATATACGAGGTCTTGGTGAAGTCATTGAAGAAATAAACATTGTAAAGCGCATCTTGAGGAAACTTCCACCTTGGTTTAATCTGAAATTTCCAGTTCTAGAAGATAAAGATCCAAAAGAGCTAACACTGGACAATTTGCACAGTACCTTGTTTTCATATGAAATGAGGAACGATGATAAATAGTCTGTGGAAAAGGGTAAATACAAAGAGGTGGCATTCAAGTCCATGAAGAATCTCAACATTGAAGACTCTCAGGAAGAAGAAGAGATAGATTGGGTGATTTCATTACTCTTCTCAAACCTTCAAAGAGGACAGGGAAAGTTTAAAGGGAAGCTTCCACTTGCTTTATTTAGATGTGGAAAAGTTGGTCATCTTGCCGCAAGGTGCCCCAAAAAGTTTCAAGAAGAAAATAATGAAGATGAATTTGAAATTACCAAGAAGAAATCTTCAGCCTATGTGAAAGGGAAGAAGTAGTTCAAGAGAAATTTCTTCAAGAAGAAGAATATTCTTTCACAAGAAATAGATAGTTCATATGAGTCTGAGGTTGAAGAGGTGGAGGAGATTGAAATTGCAAATATTGTGGAGAAAATGCAATGGTGGCTGTTATCGGTAGTGCTCAAGAAAAGTAAGAAACTGATGCTGATGAAGAAGAAGAAGTTGAAGGGATAATTGACATGGAAGCTGAATTATAAGCATATCTTGAAGAGATAGATGTTTGGAGAGCAAAAACAAAGAAATCAAACAAGGTGGTACATGATGCCAAACTCTACATGCAACTGTAGGAAGAAGAGAATTCTGAGCTAGTGAAAGAAATCAAAAACCTTAAGTCTTCCAGGTCAGAGAGCACAGAAAAGGTTGATGAGCATAATCTCAAGATTGAAGAACAGAAAAGGGAGATCGATGGCTTGAATAGAAAAGTGAAAGATCACATCAAGCGTATCGAAGATCTTAAAGAGGAAGTTGTCGGTCTGCATAGAAGAGTTAAAGACCAGGAAAAACCTTTGATTTCCAACACATTCTTGGGAAATCAGTTCATTCCAAAGACTGAAAAGATGAAAGAGGATCCTAGTAGTTCATCAGGAAAGAAGCAACATTTGTGTTCCAAAGATAAGACTGGTATGGGAAATGAACGAAAACAGAAATCGTTCATGGATGAAGACAAACTGCAAGAACCTGCTTTGAGAATGAAGATATATTTGGGTACGAAACAAAATCAGAATATTTGTAGATCCCAAGGGAAAACCAGTAGTGTAGAAGTGACACACAGGAATGCTCCTTACATTAGGTGTTATTGTTGTGGAAAGATGGGACACTCACATAATGTATGTTCTATAGCCAAGAGATATTGAAGGGCACAATATCAACAGTGGCAGCTAAACAGAGCTCAATATTATAGAACATCCTTTGAAGGTCATTGTTTTTGGTGTGGAGGATTTGTTCACATGGCTAGATATTTCACATCAATCATTCAAAGAAATGTGCCAAAACAAAACTCGAGCAGTCGTAAGCAGCAAGTTAGGGAATCGACAAGTGAGTTGAAAACACAAAATCGATTTGCATCTCTACAGGATGAAGTTGTTCCGTCTCACTCTAAGTAAAATAAACTTCTCCAAACCACACCGAGTGTGAAGTCAAAGATATGGATCAAAAAGAAAAAAGATGAGAAGGCAGTAGTTGTGGAAATTTCCCTTAAAGCTTCAGATTGTTCAGGAGTATGGATCCTTGATAGTGGTTGCACATCCCATATGACAGGTAACAGGGATCTCATTACAGGAATTAAATATGACAAAGAAGGTGTTTTCAAGTTTGGTAATGGTGAAGTTCTGAATATTATTGGTTCCGTAAAGGCTAAATTTGGGGGAAAAGAAATGAGATGTGCTGATGTCTTGGTAGTAAAGGGCCTCAGTCATAACTTGCTCAGTGTTAGTTAACTATGTGACTCTGGGCACTCTATCTGATTTACCAAGAAGATGTGTGTTGTGAAATTAAAAGATGGATCAATTGTTCTATAGGAAAAAAGTACAAAGGGAAATCTTTACCTTGTAAGTGGGGAAGAAGATGTGTGTCTCTTATCCAGAGAGGAAGACTCCGTATGAAATGTGGTACGAAAAGAATCCAACGTTGAAATACTTTTGAATATTTGGAAGTAATTGTTTTTTTCTCAACAAAGAAAATCACAGGAAGTTTGAGTCACGAGGAGATGAGGGGATATTCCTTGGCTACTCAGGGAAAAGCAAATCATATAAATGATTCAACAAAAGGCTGTGAAAAATTGTTGAGAGCAATGATGTCACTATAGCTGAAAATGAACAGAATACTCAACGACCCAGTGAATAGTTTCTGGATGAAAGTGATGAGGAGGTAAGAAACACAGGGGGAGTAGAAGTGGCAGAGGCTAACTCAGAAGAAGATACTGATGATGAGCAAGATGAAACAAAATTGAATCTGCTAAGAAGCCAAAGAGTCAAGCTGAAATTGATAGGAAAAATATCATTGGGGATCAGACAGCTCCAGTTCAGACTCGAAGAATGAAATCATCACAAAAAACATCATTTTTATCTCAGGTGGAGCCGAAATGTTTTTTCGATGCAGCTGAAGATGAGTATTGGGTTCAGGCTATGAATGAAGAATTAGATCAGATTGAGAAGAATCATATGTGGGAGATTGTTTTGAGGCCAGCAGATAAGAATGTCATCGGGACTAAATGGGTCTATCACAACAATATGAATGAATATGGCACAGTGGTTTGAAACAAAGCATGAATAGTGTGCAAAGGATACTCCCAGATAGAGGGAATAGATGTTGATGAGACATTTGCACCGTTTTCAAGGTTGGAGACAATCAGATTATTCCTAGCCATTGTAGTGCAACGAAAGTTCAAAGTGTTCCAGATGGATGTCAAATCTTAATTCTTGAATTGAGTTCTAGAAGAGGAGTTTTATATTGAGCATCCTGATTGTTTTCTCATTCATGAGGATGAGAACAAGGTTTGCAGACTGAAGAAGGAATTGTATGGGCTGAAACAAGCACCAAGAGCATGGTACTCAAGGCTTGATCAGTACTTGAAGAAGCTTGGTTTCCCGCGTGGGGGAGTTGATTAAAATATCTATTTCAGTAATGACAGTAATCAAAGGATGATCATGTTGGTTTATGTCGATGACATAATATTTGGCGGATCAAATAAATCTTAGTGCAGACAGTTTTCTAAATTCATGAAAAATGAGTTTGAAATGTCAATGATTGGAGAGCTAACATTTTTCCTTGGTCTACAGGTGACACAAGGAAGGAATGAAACATTCATTTCTCAATCCAAATATGCCAAGGAGGTTTTAAGAAGTTTTAGAATGTATAATTCAAATGAGATGAAGACTCTGGTTGATACCTGAATGAAATTATCAAAAGATGAGGATGGAAAGGCAGTCAATATCATAGAATATAGGTAAATTATTGGATGTTTGCTGTACTTGACCACAACAAGGTCTGACGTTGTTTTCTCCACATGCCAAGCAGCGAGATATCAAAGTAATCCCAAGGAAATCCACATGCTTGCAGTAAAAAGAATACTTTGGTATATCAAGGGTATGGTGGACTTCGTCTTGACATATAATGACAAATCTCAGACCGAGTTATTGGGATATACTAATGCCGATTGGACCGGTTCAGTGGATGATAGGAAATCAACATCTGGAGGTGCATTCTATCTTGGTGTACTATGTATTGATTGGTTAATCAAGAAGTAGTATTGCATTTCATTAAGCACCATGGAAGATGATTATATTTCGGCCACTCAAGCTTGCACACAGTTATTATGGATGAAGCAGCAGCTTGAAGATATGGGAGTTGAAGTGAAGTCTTTGATCGGAATCCAGTGTGATAACTCAAGTGCTATCAATATTAGAAAAAATCTAGTTCATCACTTAAGGAAAAATCACATTGATATCAAATATCATTTCATCAAGGAGAAGGTGGATCAAGGGCTTGTGAAGTTGGTGTATGTGCCTATAGAGCTACAGGTTGCATATATTTTGACAAAGGCCTTACCCAAAGAAGCGTTTGAAAGGCATCGACTGGCTTTGGGAGTTCAGTCGACTCCCTGCACTTAAAAGAGTGTTGATGTGGAAACCACCCTCTCCCCAAGGTATGATGTGTTTTTCCCTAATGTGCTGATATGTGTTCTCTACTCTGTTACAGACTGCAAAGGAGTGACCTTTGAGTTTGTTGACAAAGGGGAAGAAAATAGTGATTGTTCAAGGGGGAGACAGTGTGGAAATTTGATAAATCATGATTGATATGGGGAGAAGCTGACAGGTGGAGCAGCGAGATAGGGGGAGTGCAATGAGATAGGGGGAGAATATTAAATCTGGCGATGCTAGAAGTGATCGATTAAAGAATACATATCACGATAGCTGAGGATCGTGATAAAAGTAGAAGAGTGGTGTTGGAATGTGGTAAGAATATTTCCAAAAATTAGTATCATTTTGGTGTCAATATTGGGTGTCAAAGTTGAAGTGATTCATTTATGAACTTTTCATGTACTCTTGTTTCTCATGCCGATCATTGCTCATGTGGGCTTAGAGTATATGTTGAGTAAATCCTTGATCGCTATCGGAATCGCAATAGGCAAATGTTGGCTGAAGAATTAACGATGTATCTTTTTATGGAAGAATTGTCAACAAACCCAAAGGGGGAGATTGTTGGGAAAAAATCCCTCAAGGTATCATTGAAGCATTTTTTAGGTGATTGTGTTTTTTGACAAAGTGGACATATGTGATGTGATTGTTGACAAAGAAAACCATGACATTCAAATTTGTTGACAAAGAGGATTTCATGGTGGCATGTCGAGGTCAAGGGATGTGGCTAACGATCCATGTTTGATTCAAGAACGTCGACAAAGGAATGGATGATCTGGAGGTGGTACAAAAAGAGCATATAAGAGGTGGTACCATTTTCCAGTGTTTGCCAAATTTTTGGGCCTGAAAATCGACAAATGGAGAAAAGAGGTTTTGAAAAAGGGACTTGCACGTCATTGACTTAAAGGAGATGAAACTTGCGCACCATATGTTTTTAAATATAAGAACATCAAAATATGGAAAGGGTAAAATGGGCGCCCAAGTTTTAGGGTTGGTCGTGCAAGTGAATTGCACGGAAGAGACTTGCACGCTGAAACTTGCGCACCGAGGGGAGACTTACGCGCCATCACGTAGGGTGTCCAAATGCCTATAAATAGAGTTCGAACCCTCCTCATTCGGTGATGATTTCAACACTTAGAAAAATCAGAGCTCCCCTCGCGCAGGTGTGGTGGTCGCGTAAGTGGTGTGTGGTCGCGCAAGTAGAAGTTGCGCGCCAGGTGATAGTTGCGCACCTAAGGTGGTTTGGGAAAGGAAGGAAGTG
Source organism: Viscum album (assembly GCA_963277665.1). Taxonomy (NCBI): domain Eukaryota; kingdom Viridiplantae; phylum Streptophyta; class Magnoliopsida; order Santalales; family Viscaceae; genus Viscum; species Viscum album. The sequence goes on along the minus strand of OY728129.1, from coordinate 401,993,220 downwards.
AGTCACCCAAGTCTTGAGTTGAATAAGGGGGTGTCACGCAAGTTGTTGAGGTGAACTTGCATGCCAGTTTTGAATAATCGTGAAAGTTTTTGGTTGCACGCCAATATTGGTTTGGGCATAAAATGGTGTGAGTCGCGCAAGTTGTTGAGGTGAACTTGCGTGCCAGTTTTGAAGAAGCGTGAAAGTTGTTGGTTTCACGCCAATATTGGTTTGGGCATAAAAGGGTGTGAGTCGCGCAAGTTTGGAGTTGCAGAAGCTTGTGTCATGCAAGTGGTTGAGTTAGACTTTCATGCCAGTTATAACTTACACACCGATACTTGTGTGCCGGCTTAGAGAAGGGCGCCAGGTAAGGTTGATTCATGACAGTGATTCAGGGCTATGTGAAAGCTGAAAGATTGCTCGATACCTTCGGTGAAAAGAGAGATTCATCTATGGGTGAAGTTTGAACTTCAACAAAGCATCTACATACAACAGATGATGTATTCATTAGTGATAATGAAGAGACCTACGGGTCTATAAACTGTGAGTGGATCCTTTCCAGAACAGCAAGAAAAGGAAGAGGAAGAAGGTGATCCTCTCCACCAGTAGTGATCCAGAGAGAGAGAGACATGGAGTAACCCTTGGAAAAGTAGTGAGCTAACCCTAAACATTGTAAAGGTAGTGATCCTGGGAATAGAAGTGATCTATCCTGAACTTTGTAAACATCAGTGCACTTTTAATGGATTTGGTACATCGGCACATCACCGGTGTATGCTCCTTGAACGTATCCCAGTGAGGTTGAACCAAGTAAAAATCGATGTGTCATGTGCATGCTTTAGTTTATGTTTATACTTTTTTGTAGGAAAGAGAGAGAAGAGAGTCTTGCTTAATAGTGAGACAAGATCAATAGGGGCAGTTTTTTTAATCTGTCATACCCTGATTCACCCCCCCCCCCACTCAGGGTATCTAACCTAGTGGACCTAACAATTGGTATCAAAGGGAAAGGTTTATATCAGTGGTTCTCTCTCAAATGGAGGTCACCAGTCATAAAGGGATTCTGATCTTCGACGATAACAACTTTCATCTATGGAATAATCAGATGCAACATTACTTTCGATCTTTGGGAATGGATGTATTCACAGCAGCAATGCATGGTATAACAGCTAACATCAATAGTGGGGCATTATCGGAAGTCGAGCGAAGAGAATTGGATTCTGACACCAAGGGAATAAATGCTTTAGGGGGATCCCTATCCAATGCCATATATATGAAGGTGATGTCATGTAAAACATCACATGCCATGTGGGAAAAGCTTTTGAATATATATGAAGGATATAAAAAGGTCAGAGAGGCAAAGCTACAAGTTCTATGGAATAAGTATAAAGATATGAAAATGAACCTGAATGAGTCTATTGATGCATTCTTTGATAGGGTAAATATTGTTGTGGAACATATGTGAGGTCTTGGTGAAGTCATTGAATACATAAAAATCGTAAAGTGAATCTTGAGGAAACTTCCACCTCGGTTCAATCCGAAAGTTTCAGTTCTAGAAGATAAAGATCTAAAAGAGCTGACACTGGACAATTTGCATAGTACCTTGGTTGCATATGAAATGAGGAATAATGATAACGAGGCTATGTAAAAGTTGAAATCCAAAGAGGTGGAATTCAAGTCCATAAAGAATCTCACCATTAAAGACTCTCAGGAAGAAGAAGAGACAAATGAGGTGATGTCATTCCTCTCCTCAAACCTTCAAAGAGGAAAAGGAAATTTTAAAGGGAAGCTTCCACTTTCTTTCTTTAGATGTGGAAAAGTTGTTCATCTTGCCGCAAGGTGCCCCCAAAAAGTTTCAAGAAGAAAATGATGAAGATGAAGTTGAAATTCCCAAGAAGAAATCTTCAGCCTATGTGAAAGGGAAGAAGCAGTTAAAGAGAAATTTCTTCAAGAAGAATAATCTTCTTTCACAAGAAATAGACAGTTCAGATGAGTCTAAGTTTGAAGAGGTGGAGGAGATTGAAAATTGCAAAGATCGTGGAGAAAATGCTATGGTGGTTGTTGTCGATAGTGCTGAAGAAAAGTAAGAAACTGACGATGAAGAAGAAGAAGAAATTGAAGGGATAATTGACATGGAAGCTGAATTAGAAGTAGCTCTTGAAGAGATAGATGTTTGGAGAGAAAAAATAAATAAATCCAACAAGGTGGTACATGATGACAAACTCTACATGCAACGACAGGAAGAATAGAAGTCTGAGCTAGTGAAAGAAGTCAAAAACCTTAAGTCTTCTAGGCTAGAGAGCATAGAAAAGGTTGATGAGCATAATCTCAAGATTGAAGAACAGAAAAGGGATATCGATGTCTTGAATATAAAAGTGAAATATCACATCAAGCGTATCGAAGAGCTTGAAGAGGAAGTTGTCGGTCTGTGGAGAAGAGTTAAAGACCAGGAAAAACCTTTGATTCCCAACATATTCTTGAGAAAGCAAGCCATTCTGATGACTGAAATGATGAAAGAGGAGCCTATAAGTTTAGCAGGAAAGAAGCAACAGTCGTGTTCCAAATATAAGATTCGTATGGGACATGAACGAAAACAGAAAGCGGTCATGGATGAAGACAAACCGCAAGAACCTTCTCTGAGAATGAAGATAGATTTGGGTACAAAACTGAATTAGAATATTTTCATATCCCAATGGAAAACCATTAGTGCAGAAGTGACACATAGGAATGCTCCTTACATTAGGTGTTATTGCTGTGGAAATATGGGACACTCACAGAATGTGTGTTCTATAGCCAAGAGATACCGAAGGGCACAAGAACAATAGTGGCAGCCAAACAGAGCTCAATATTATATAACATCCTTTGAAGGTCATTATTTTTTGTGTGGAGTATTTGGTCACATGGCTAGATATTTCACATCAATCATTCAAAGAAATGTGCCAAAACAAAACTCGAGCAGTCGTAAGAAGCAAGTTAGGGAATCGACAAGTGAGCTGAAAACACAAAATCGATTTGCAGCTCTATAGGATGAAGTCGGTCCATCACACTCTAAGGAAGATAAACTTCTCCAAACCACACCGAGTGTGAAGTCAAAGACATGGATCAAAAAGAAAATGGATGAGAAGGCATTAGTTGCGGAAATTGACCTTAAAGATTCAGATTGTTCAGGAGTATGGACCCTTGAAAGTGGTTGCACATCCCATATGATAGGTAACAAGGATCTCATTATAGGCATTAAGATGTGAGTGAGGATCACTAGACTTGTAATAGAGCCCATGAGATTGATGATTTTATCGCATGTCCGTCGATGGAGATGTCACTTATAAGTTTTGATCATCCTTATAATTAGATCTCGCAAAGATTTCATTTCATATGAATAAATTTATTCATCCTTGAGAGGTTCTAATGAATGTTTATTTATGAAGGAGAAGCTTGTACATATGATAGGATAGTGGAAATAATTTCCTCGTAGTGTGATTTTAGTGATAGTATCCAATACAGATTGTTCAATGTGAGATGGGTGGTAATGTGATATCATGATCTATGTTAAGGTTTATTGATCTTGATATGATTATGTCTATGAGAAAAACATGAGGGATATGGGTATCCAAGTTAGTGAATTCGGTCTAGTGAGGTCACACATGGGGTGTGAGTGTCCTCTATGATTTATGATTGGTGATATACTATTAATCATTTATTTGATCAATGGTTTGAGATAGCCTATTCACCATTAACTTTCTGATTAATCATTGATAACTCATTAACCATTACTTTGATTTATTTTTATAGATCATCTATTCTCTATTTTTGTTTGTGATAACCTATTAACCTAGAGATTTAAAGATAACTTGTGATACATCATTCACCTTAGGAAGGTAGGAACTTCTACCTTATGTATTATGTGGTGATATTATGTTCACTACCTTTATGTGATATGCCCCTAAGTTAGATAAGTATATGTATAGATATGTATAGATATATTTGGATTTTGATTTGGATTAGTAACACAAGTTGTGAGTTTGATAAAGAGTTACACATCAATATAGTTTAAACATATTAATTTGGTGGAAGTAATATCATTCATAACCAAATCATTAGAAACTTGCATGAATGTAAAAGTGAATAACTGAGATAAAATTTTGAGATTAACTCCCCTTTAAAAATACTAAGTGTTAGATTCCTTCTAAATAAAACACATGTTAAGACCTCGATCATTCAACCAGTTAGGTTTTTCTAAATTAGGGTAACCATGGATTATCTTTTGTAAGGCATGGTGGAAATGAATAACCCTGAGATTTAGATAACTAAATATAGTTTTGAGATTTTTGTTACACTTATCTAGGAAATATCTATAGTTATGATACCATGGGAATGTTGTTGAGTGTATCTATATAATGTATTAGATAAATAGTTGTCATATCAACCATCCAATATCATACCCAAATATCTAAGTAGTGAGATTAATTCCAAAGTGGACTCATTTATTAGTGAAATATGGATTTTGGAACACTAATGGATATGATGAATTTAAAAGGGGTCATCATTTTAGGGGAAACACATTTAATATAATCAATTATTAAATGTTTATAAAACATGATACTCATCTGATAAAAGATTTTATTATAGATGAATAACATCATCATTATCAAACTTAAATTTGATATTAATCCTTGAAATGGAAAATATTGATGTATGAAACTTTTAATAACTACTACAAAATAGGTCTTTAATAGAACTAGAAATGGCCTTTGTCAGTTCTAGAGAAGCACTGACTACCTGAGTGTGATTAAAAGCTATGGTCTTTTATCAGTGCTAAAAATGCACCGATAAAGGGGTCATTCATCAGTGCTAAAAAAATAACTGATAAATGGTTCCTTTATCAGTGAATTTAGAAGCACTGATAAAGGTACCATTTATTAGCAGTTTTATAAGTGCTGATAAAGGCCCCATTTATCAGTTTTGATAAAGGGTCATACAGTAGTGTGTTGTAACAACACACTACAGCACCAGTGCAATGTGTTGTAACAGCACACCACAGCACCAAAAACACACCATATATAAACCAAAACAAGTACCAATAAAGAATTTAAATGAAATGAAATTTAAAACACAAATACAAGAAAAAAGAATTATATTATAGACATTTCAGACATTGGTTTATACAATTATATAAATAAAAATTATTACATACATTCAAAAACATAAATGTTCCCTTTTCTTTTAATCCTGACCATAAATCATGTTATTTCCAAAAAAACCACCCCATATCGAGAAAAATAACGCACCTGTATGAGAAAAAAATTCTTATGTTAGTAATAATATAAAGAAATAGATTAATAGAAAGTGTTAATTTCACTAAAATTGATGTCAATTTTAAATAAAAAGATGAACTTGGATTCATACCAGTCACACCATGCATTGGATTTGTGTGTGGATGATTTTAACACATCTCAAATGACTTTTGGATCATTTTACTAAAGTATGAAAACAATCTGAATGTGTTTTCTCAGTTTTGAGTACGTTAATTGTCTTTTTTACTAAAATGTCATTTTAAACTAGAAACACGCAATTTGACTCATTCAGATCACACAATGTATTTATTAGAAGTGAAATTGATTCCTATAGGTCAAAAATAAATTATGAATCATTTTCCTAAATTATCAAGGTATGTTTGATCGGTTTTCAGTGAGTGGAACTTTTTGAACTAAAATATCAATTTTAAACTGATAACTGGTGATTTGAGTCATATCGGGCACATCGTGTATTTAATTGAGGTAATACTAATTCCTACACATCACAAATGACTAATGGATAGTTTTCATAAAGTATCAAAACAATATGAATGTGTTTTATCATTTTTTAGTAAGTCAGTTTTCCATTTTACGAAAATTGATGTCGATTTTAAATACAAATATGCATTTGGAGTCATATTGGTCACACCATGCATCGTATTGAGATTAGGATGATTCCTAAACATCTCAAATGACTTATGTATTTTTTTTTTCTAAATTTTCTAAACAATCTGAATGTGTTTGATCAGTTTTGAGTACGTGAGTTATCCTTTTTATTAAAATGTCTTTTTAAATTAGAAACATGTACATTGACTCATTCCAATAACATCGTGTATAAATTTGATATGAGACCAATTCCTAAACATCAAAAATTAATTATGAATCGTTTTTCTAAATTATCAAGAAAACCTGAGCGTGGTTGATCGGTTTTAGTGAGTGGTGATTTTTGAACTAAAATGTCGATTTTAAACTGATAACAGAGACTTTGAGTAATGATGGGCACATAGTGTATCTAATTGAGATGAAAATAATTTATACACATAAAATATGACTTATATATCATTTCTATAAAGTATCAAAACAATATGGATGCGTTTTCTTGGTTTTAAGTGGGTCAGTTTTCCATTTTACTAAAATTGATATCAATTTTAAATAAAAAGACGCACTTTGAGTCATACCCGATCACACCGTGTGTTGGATTGTGGTGCATATTATTCCTACATGTCCCAAATTACTTATGGATTATTATTTTAAATTATCAAAATGATATGAATATGTTTCCTCGATTTTGAGTACATCACTCGTCTTTTTAACTAAAATGTCATTTTAAAATTGAAACACTCACTTTGACTCATACCAATAATATCATGTATCAATTTTATGTGAGACTGATTAATACACATAAAAATGACTTATGAATATATGTTTTAAATTATCAAGAAAATATGATCATGTTTTCTCAGTTTTCAGTGAGTGGCACTTTTTGAACTAAAATGATGATTTTAAACTGATAACGAACGCATTGAGTCATACTGAGAACATCGTGTATCAGATTGAGGTGATACTGATTTATACATATCAAAAATGACTTATGGATCATTTTCATAAAGTATCTAAACCATATTAATGTTTTTTCTTGGTTTTGAGTAGGGTAGTTTTCCTTTTTATTAAAATTGATGTCAATTTTAAATAAAAAACGCGCTTTGATTCATATCATTCACACCGTGCATTGAATTGAGGTACAGTTGATTCTTGCAGATATTAAATGAATTGTAGATTATTTTCCTAAATTATCAAAACAATATGAATGTTTTTTTCAGTTTTTAGTAGGTCATATGTTCTTTTTACTAAAATTGATGTCAATTTTAAATAAAAATGCACTTAGAGTCATATCGGTCATACCATGCATTAGATTGAGGTGGGGATGATTACTATATGTCCCAAATGAATTATGTGTGATTTTACTAAATTATCAAAACAATTTGAATGTATTTTATTGGTTTTGAGTACATCACTTATCTTTGTTTCTAAAATTTCATTTTAAACTTGAAACACACACTTTGACTCATACAAATCACATAATGTATCGGTTTGATGTGAGACCAATTCTTATACATCACAAATGATTTATGAATTGATTACCTAAATTATAAATCAAATAAAATCAAATTTTCTTAGTTTTTAGCGAGTAACACTTTTTAAATTAAAATGTTAATTTTAAACTGATAACGAACACATTGAGTCATACCAGGCACATCGTGTATCGAATTGAGGTGCGACTAATTCTAACACATCACAAATGACTTATGGATCATTTTCTTAAATTATCAAACTAATATGAATATTTTTTATTTGTTTTGAGTATGTCAGTTGTCTTTTTCCCTAAAATTAATGTTAATTTTAGATTGAAATAAGTACTTAAAGTCATACAGGTCACACCGTGTGTCGAATTGAGGTGTGGATGATTTCTAAACATACCAAAGTCTTAAGAAAATCCTAAATATCAATGTTACCAAGAATTCTATTGACTTTATTTATCAAAATACCAACACTGCATATTTACTTTATGTTCTTATCCAAAAAACATTCTCTTTATTGAAATCTAGAAGAGTAGAGGAAGCTCAAGTTCCCATTATATCATTAGAAGTCACCACAATGGACACATGAACTTCTTATAATCTTATGAATTTCAACGAGAAAGGTTTTTCATCTAAGAACATAGAATAAATATTTAGTGTTGGTAGGTTTACAAAGAAAGGAAATGGAAAGAGTGGTAACATTGGCAGAAAAGAACATTTTATCTCTTTTGTGGCTTGTTGTAGATATTTGAAAGAAAAATATGACTTCCCAAAAGATCTATAGAAAAAATAAGTATTAGATAAAAATGATAAGTAAATTAACTTAAAAATAATAGATAAAATGATGAAAAAATTAATTAAATAATTATTTAGAATTTATCTTTTCATGATAGTTGTATGCATTCTTGATGCATTTCCTTATTGTCATTATCTCAGTTGTAGGCTCGAAATCCAATCTCTCATGAGCATGAGCTACTTTGAAAAAACCACCTCAACTCAAACAAAATAATTCAACTATATAAGAAAAAAATTATTATATGAGTAATACTAAAAATAAATAAATTAAACATAAATATGAAATAATACATTAATTATATGTAAAATGGTTTTACTTTTGAAACATCAAGATTACCTCTATGATTAAGCAGTGGATAGAACTTGAAGGAAAGTGATAAATGTAAACACTACAGAGCTGAAAGGTTTTGAGGGAGAATAATTCTATAGAATCTTTTTTGCAGAAAAGTGTGAAAATGGAAAGATCACCCCAACTCAAATAAAAGAATCCACCTATGTAAGAAAATAATTATTATGTGAGTAATACTAAAAAGAAATAAATTAAACATAAATATGAAACGATACATTAATTTTTTGGAAATTTATTTTACTATAAAAACGTCAATATTACCTCTATGATTGATCATAGGCAGCATCATTACTCTTCCTGCAAAGGTAGTGGAGAGAACTTGAAGGAAAGTGATCAATACAACACTATAGGTGTGAAAAGGTTTTGAGAGAGAAGAAGTATATGGAAGTTTTGGTTTAGGGAAGGCATGAAATATGGATAGACCATCCCAACTCGAACATAATAATCCACCTGTATAAGAAAACAATTATTATGTGAGTAATACTAAAAAGAAATAAATTAAACATAAATATGAAACAATACATTAACTCTGTGTAAAATGATTTTATTGTGCAAACATCAAGATTAACTTTGTGATTGAGTAGAGACAACATCATTTATCCTCCTACAAATGCATGACATATAGATAGAAATCTTTTAAAATAAATGAACTTTATAATAAATAATGAACATTAAATCAATTTTCCAATATATAATTTTTCAATAAAATAGAGAAAGGATATTATAACATTACCTTTACATATTTCTAAAGGGTTTCCTTTATTATAGTTTGTTCTTTTTAGGGATTTGTAACATCGTCATGTGTAGAATACATTGTCTACATGAATATTTAAACATTTAATTTAGATTATGTTAATAAAATAGATAACATATAATATTATGAAGAAAAACATAGTATATTAAAAAACTTTTACCTTCTCATTGAACTCTATTTCTTTTATTAAAGGTTTCAAGGATTTTGTTCCTCTATATATAATCCAAATCCCCTATTTATGGTCCCCTATAATGTACAAGACATTGTCTTCATTGGAATCGGTATGAACTGATTGTGGTCTCCCAATTAAAGGGTCATCCTCAATTGAATTTTTATCTAACTCGACATTTTTTTAGTTTCCAGTAGTACAATCGACCAATTCTTGTTTTCTAAATATGAGACATAAAATACCTGCACTACTTGTGATGCCATTATGAATGGCTCATATTTTTTCCCTTCCACACTAAAATTCACCTTCACGAAGCCCATTTCATAATGCCAAAATATGACATATTTTCATTAATTGGATTTATATCCTTGGAACCAGATAAGTGCATCACTTCATCCACAAGCATAACACCACTATTTTTCATCGTACTACAATCATCATGTTATTTTTTATAGAATGTATAACCATTGAATACAAAACTAGTGTAAGATATAACATTTTTATTCAGTCCCCTAAATATCCATTGAAGTTTTTTGGAAATTGAATTTATATTTTAAGATAGCTCCGTATAAATTTGATCTCAGAACCATCCTATTAACTATTTATTATTTGTATTCAATATCTATACTTTAACCCTTGATGGATTCAAATATCTAAGAATTTATTTTTAGGATTCAATGTATGGATCAACATCTTCACTATTATGTAAAATGTAAAGTTACTCTTTCTCCTGATCTATCAAGGTAATTGTAACAACATCTCTTCCAAAAATCCCTCTGTCCATAAGGCATTCATTGTGACAAGAATTTTGGAGACCGATGCTTTCAACATATGATAGGTAATAGGTGCATAATTCAATAGTTTCTTCAGCAATATATCATTCTGCAATACAACCTTATGGCTGATTTTGATTCTTTATATACCCTTTCAAAATCTTTATATACTATTCAATGGGGTAAATCCATCTGTAATGGAAAATACCACATAGTTGAACCTCTCTAACCAGGTGAACCATTAGGTGGACCATTATATCAAAGAATTATAGTGGGAAGAAAATATATAATTCACACAATATGACTAAAACCTCCTTATTCATAATGGGAAACTTCATTGGGTCTATAACTTTACTATATATATATTTGAAAAGGAAGCAGAGTCTAGTTAATGTATGTCATACATTTTGAGGCAGAATGAAATGGAAAACAACATGCATTAAATCTTTCATCAAAATATGACAGTAGTGTAATTTTAGTCCTTGTAACTTCAAATTAGTCATTTCCATGGAATTATTTATATTTTATGAATACCCCTATAGAAATTTTACACTATTAAGAAAAACGAAAAATTTTAATTTTTCTTATCTGGATAGAGTGTAAGATGTTGGAGGAAGAAAAGTCCACATTTTACCCTTCATTGGTTCCAACTATTCCCTTAACACCATTTCAATCAATTCAAACCTAGCCTTGATTCCATATTTCATTTTTCCAGGATAATTTAGTAATGTTCCAATAAAACTATCAAATACACTTTTTTCTACATTCATGACATCAAGAAAATGTCTGACATACAAACAATTCCAATATAGTAATCTAAAGAAAATTGATCACTTCTTCTAACCAGATTTTGTAAGGTTTTTCAAAAATAGTTTACCAAAAATAGTGTCAATATATTTTAATTTATTGTAAATTTGATCACTCGTTACTGGAGATAGTGTTTTACCTTGTTCGATATTCCAATGAATGTTGTCATCGGGGATCAGTTTTTATGTTTTTGAGTTAAAAAAATTTGATTTCCTAAAAACATAGTCTTCAAGAAATGTTTCAACCGAACTGATTATATTCATTTTTCACAAATGGGACACCCCAACATTTTTTTAATGCAATAGCCTGATAAATTTCAATAAGCAGGGAAGTCATTTATCATCTTGTAAAACATGTACCTCAATGTGAATTCTTCACTTCTATGAGCATCATAGATTATAACACCTATATCCCACATCAATTTCATATCTTCGATCAATGGATCCAAATAGACATCAATATCATTATTGGGTTGCTTTTGTTCGGATATAAATAGAGACGACATAATGTATTTATGCTTCATGCATAACCATAGAGGAAAGTTATAATTTACCAACATGATAGACCATGTATTATGAGTACTACTATGTACACCAAAAGGATTTATTCCATCTATAGATAATGCAATATGAAATTTTCCCAACTCGTTTTTAAATTCAGGATACTCGTGATCAATTTTCTTTCAACGATAAGAATATGCTAGATAACGTAGGTTCCCATATTTAATTCTTGTATCTGCATGTCATGTAAATTGTGTCATAGTTTTCTGAAATCTATATAGTATTCTAAACCATATAATGATAGGAAATTACCATAAAAAAAATTAATCATTTGACTCATTTTTCTTCTATCGATCTGTGCCACACTTAGGTTATTTTATGAGTGATCCATGGTCCTTGAAAAATAATATGTAATCATTTAGACAAGCAAGTGTTTTTTTAGATATCATACCCATTGAATGTAACATTCATTTAGTGTCATAAGTACGAAATGGTATTTCATTTTATTCTGGTATCATATCATTCAGTAGACCAAGTAGTTCTGTAAAGTTGGTGTCACTCCATCTGCTACTAGATTTCAAATTATATAACTTCAATACAGATGAAAATTTTGTGTATTTAGTAAAACAGGTATACAATGGTTTCTTGGAACAACTATTTAACTCCTTGGACCACTTTGGACAATCACAAAGGTCATATTCAATTTCCATCATCATTTATTATATGTTATCTCCATCATCATTTACATTGGTATTCATATCAAATGATCCATAAACCGCAGTATCATCCAAATCAGTGTCCACATTCAGTTTCCCCCTTCTTTAGTCCAAAATTTATAGCTATGATCCATTTCATGATAAATTAATATCCATCCAACTTTTTTGGACTAATTTTTATTGAATAACAACAATGCAAACACGGACATAGGATTTGGTAAGGTTCATGTGCATGCTCTCTAGTAAACTTTATGAACTCTTTAACTCCATATTCATAATCTTTTTTAAAATGATTAGAATTTATCTATTTTTAATTCATATCCATCCTATTGGGTTCATAAAATATTAATTTTGTATAATAAATATATAAATACATGTAAGATATTCATTATTAAAGGTGAAAGTTATAGAAAATTCTAATAAGGGAAACTCATCATTTGATTATTTCAAAGAATTTTAGCATGTTGAAGAAAATGGGTAATTGAATTTGAGAAAATAATTACTCCATGATGGCAGGTGTTATACTGTGAATTCATTAAAAGGTTAGAGTTATAGACAATTTTCATCCTCATCAACTCATCTTCCATACATTTATCATTGCATTTTTTTTTATTTGACACACATCCTCCATCTCTTGTGGACATGAACTTGTAATGATTGAAATACTCTAAGTAGTAGTCATCCATGAGGTCACTAATGCTTAGAGTAGTAAAAGAAACATAAAATATATTGGGGATGAGTTTCAAGCAACAAATTATAATAATAACTATTCGTGAGATGAAGTTTATGAGGATGACAGTTTTCTATAAAATAGATGGGGGATGAGTCTCAAGAAAAAAATTACAATAATAACTATTGTTTGATGTACATCAAGTCTTTCTTAAATCCCTTAAAAATGAAAATATAATATAGGCAATTAAGGAATAATAAGAAAACCAAATATGATAAAAAAATAATGATAAACTCCCATTCAATAAATTAGAAGATATAAAAATGTATTGATAAAACATTTTAATAAATAAAGAGTTGTTTCATATACATGGATAGTAATTGTAGTGAAGATGGGAAGGCTCATAGTATAGGTGTTTCGCACTCTAAAAATTCCAAGCATCAAAATGGATGGTCTCCATGGCCAAATCTCCAAAATGGCTAACTCACCACACTCACAGTTGCAAAACAGCCTCCACCATGGCTAGAACCATTGATATTTTACACCCCGAGTTCCCCAAGAGAAAGTAGAGAAAGACTTGAATTTGAGAGAAAGTATAGAAAGACTTATGTCCGATCCTTAGATTCCTTCGACCCTTGAATGATTTGAGCCTTGAATTTGATCTTTGGATTTATTTGAGACTTGATTTGAGCTTCGATTCACCGAGGAGGAGCGCCATCATTAGCACTTCCAAAAAAATACTGATAATTTTATAATTATTTAAATATATAATTATTTATTTATAATTATATAAATAATTTTAAAAAATAATATTTATATCATTATATATATTTATAAAATTATATATATTTATATAATAAATATATATAAATATAAATATAGTAAATATATTCATTATTTAGATAAATTTATTACAAATTTAATAATTATTTAAATATATATAATTATTTATTTATAATTATATAAATAATTTTAAAAAAAATATCTATTTATTTATAATTATAAATATATAATTGCATAAATATAGTAAATGTACATTTATAAATATATTTTTTTATAAATATTTTTTTACAAATATATTTTTAACATTATTAATGAATATCTATTTTTAAGTGCATGCATGTTAAAAATGAGTGAAATTGAATAAATTAAAAATAAGTACACTTTAACAATATTGAAAAAAATGAATAAGTTTTGTGTTTGTGTGTTATGTATAAAAATTCATTAATTACATATATGTGATACCAATATAATACACATTTTATCTATGTTAAATTGAAAAATTAAATGACATTCAATTGTGTCCATTACTCTATGCAATTAGTTAATATTTTTAATTCATATTAATTTTTAATTATAAACCATTATTCACTGAATATATGACTATTTAATGTAAAGTGCATAAATATTTTTTAATATATAAATCATATTTATATACATTCATATATATCTATATATTTAATATATACTATTTATTAACATTATCAATAATCATCTAATTAATAAAATGTTTAATATTTTTCTCAATTTACATATTTTTAATTTTTATTTGTTTAATTTTCATTTTGCATAAATCTATATATTTAATACATAATATTTATTAGTATTTATAGTTTATATATAGTATAATTAATTTATTCATTTTTATCAATAATTATTTAATTAATAAAATTTGTAATATTTTTTTAATAAACACATTTTTTATTTTTTATTTATTTAATTATTTCATTTTATTCATTCGAACCTTTATCAATGCTAAGAAATCACTGATAAAGGATCCCTTTATGAGCGCTAAAAATATAGTTTTGATAAAGGGTACCCTTTATCAATGCTAAAAATAAAGCACTGATAAAGAGAACCATTTATCAATGCTAAAAAAGCATTGATAAAGGGTACATTTTGTTAGCGCTAAAAAAATAAAAGAAAATTATATGTGTGGAAGTAACCCCCCCCCCCTGAGTAACCAACTATCAAAGTTGTTCAGAACTTGGAATCTAGATGATTATGAGAATCATATATGGATTCACCTAAGGTTTCAAAGGAATTAGATGAGAAATGACCCAAGTAAATTCAGTATCCACTCACATACTCAATGTGATTGAGTGTGTTAATGAATTTTTGAAATTTAAGGTTTACTATATGTCTTATTCTAGTTAAATAATTCATATTTTTCATCATTGGAAATGTTTTGATAGTGTGAGTGTATTCAATAAATTTGTATCCTATTTTTTCAATGTGTTGGGGATAGATGAACTAGAGAATGTGATGTCCAGATTCCAGTACTATATTGAAATTACAAGTGGTAAAAATTTCAAACCAAAAGAATAAAAGTTAATTGGAAATTCTAACAATGTTTTTGTTATTATCCAATCAAGGTCATTGAAAACTAGAGTTACTAGGAAGGTAGATTAATATTTCCATATGATGGAATTTTCTAAGAAACCTGAAGGAGTTTGTGAAACTTCATGGAATGTAGATGCCATATATCAGTGTTATAGAAATTAATTATTCATTTTTAAGGGTATTTAATAGAAAATGTATTCTTTAAAAATGTTGTAAATATAAAGTAGTTTAAAATCAAGGGAATAACTAATAGGGATTTTAGTTTAAATTCAAGTGATGAAGAAAAGGGATAATACTTTAAATATTTGAATATAAATGAATATATTAATCTTAAATGAATCTAATGTCACGAACTAAGCTTGGACACCATCCGACCCAATGCCTAACTTGGTCCGTGACATGACCCAAAGGACATTCTCGATCCCCATAGGCTGACAACTAGTTCTCAGGTAACAATAATGAAACTTGGGAATAATTTTACCCAATCACATAAACATAACAATTGTAAACAATAAATAGAACAAAACTGAGTAAGAATAACCATGAAAGGAATAACAGTTTTCAGATTCAATGTTTACAATGTTTAAAACAAACCATAAAGGGCTACAATAAAGAGGGTAACAAGACACTATCCCAAAAAAAACCACGTAACAAGAGGGGTGTCATCCTCAAGCCACCACTACAACACATGCAAGGGTAGACCCCTAATAAACTAAACCACCATATATTAAAATATTTCCTTTACTTGTGTCAAACATAACCAAGTATACTTACATCCAAAGTTGTAAGTAGGGTGTGAGGAAAAGCCCATTAGGATTTCACCCAACAAAAAGATTCCATGCCATAGACATTATAAGATAAATAAACGTGTAATTTTTATAAAATAATAATCAGAAGAAAAAATTATGGAAATCATTTTTAAGGAAGACGTGCTTACTTTCAAAATAACTAACAATGTGTATCATGTGTCGATGGTAAGTATGATATCACCATATAGAAATAAGTCACGAGAAACCCCTATAGGCACTGGCTCTAGTGGGTATCTAGGAACATCATATCTTAGTGAAACATGGTATAGAAACCACACTAAACAGTGTCCTCATGCATAAGACACTAGAGAGGATTACATCCAAAATTCTAGTGGTCTCAAATCATCATAGTTTAGTTAGTATTGTATACGTCAATATAGCTAAGTGAAACTGGGAATTTCCACTTCTAAATCACTAGCATACTAATACTAGTTCATCCACCTAGTCACCTAGGATTCCCTTTTGTGCTCAATTTCATTCCACACATCACATACAACATCACCTCCACACATACACAAGCCAAACAATGCAACATACAAAATAAACCACCATTTTCCCATCCAAAACCCTTTTTGAAACCAAACACACACTGAAACCATTTCAAAAACATGTCCCGTACCACTTTCACCATTTGTTAAACATGATTCATAATTTATAACGAACATTCAAAATTCACAACAAGGGTTCACACTTGAAATACACCCATTTTCCTTTAGAAAACCCACTTTCAAGCCATAAGCATATCAAAACTCTTCAAAAACACCTTTTTCAGCACACACATAAATCATATAACACATTTAAACACTCAAGAAAGCATATCAAATTTTTTAAATAATGTTTAAGCATAGAACCACCTACCTCAAGTGAAGAATCTTCCGGAATCTGATACAGAACTTCAACCACACATCAATCCCACCCTATAGAGAAAATATCAAACCTTAAACATCATTATTAAACTATAAAAATTAATATCTAACCCTAAATATGACACCCTACCTGATAGATAAGAGAACCCCCAAAGAAAGTGGAAGAAAACCCTAGAAGAGAAGAAGAAATCAAGAAAGAGACCACTTGAGGGTTTCTTGAAGAGTCCAAGCCAAATCACCCATTGAAATGGAGCCCAAGGGAGGATAGAGGAAGGGGGTTATCCAAGGGTAGAAAATCCTGAGTGGGGGAGAGAATGAATGTTTAGGGTTAAAAATCATGGAGAGAGAAAAAGGGAAAAAACCAATTTTTAATGACTTGGATAGGCAGCATGGTTTTCCTGCACATTTTTCCAAACCATATGACAATTATGTGCCCCTTACTTTCTAAGAAGGACATGTTGTGCAGTTAGAAAACACGGTTTAAAAACCATGTGCTAACTGTGCAATAAGACTCTACCCAAAAACACCACCTTGTATCACGGTTTGGAAAACCATGTGCCAACTATTCACACTATGTTGTTCACCCAAATTTTCTCATTTTATTCCAAAAACTAAAAGGAAACCCAAGGGGTAAAATATAGAAAAAAAATAAATGGAAAAATATCTTAAAATGAAATCATGGGTGTGAAAATTATCCCCACCCTGAAAACTTTTTGTCCTCGGAAAGTCAACCCAAAGCTTGATCAGAGAAATAAAATGGATACTCTTTTTCAACCCAAGATTTCTGCTCCCAATTCTCATGCTCATCATTTCTGTGCTACCAAAGAATATGGAACAATGTAATAGACTTCCCATGAATCACTTTCTCTTGGGAATCAACAATTCACACTTGCCACTCAAACACAAATAAATCAGGATCTATTTCCAACTCTTACCAAATTAGCACATGAGATGGATCGGGGTTATACTTATTCAACTGAAAGACGTGGAACACATCATTAATTGATTTCAAATTTGAAGTAAAATAAAACATATATACCAATTTACCAACCTTATTGGTGATCTCAAAAGGTCCTACATACCTCGATGTTAGTTTCCCCTGCTTCCCCAAATGACGGTGACCCAAGAAAGGTTCCACATTCAATAACACTCATTCACCCAAGGAAAACCTAGGATCTCAATGTATCTGATAGTCATAAGATTTTTGGTGACTCTAAGATATCAATAATCGCTACCTGATTAGATTGACCTTATTAGATGTCTCTTTCACTAAACGCAGTCCTAGTAGTGAGGTCTCACCTACCTCAGCCTAATATAAAAGAGTTCGACACGGTCGACCATATATAGAATCAAAGGGATCCATTCAAATTGAGGATTGGTAATTGTTATTATATGAAAACTCGACCAATCCCAAATGTTTATCCCATGGACCTCCAAAATCCAACACACATTCTCAAAGCATGTCTTCCAAGATTTGATTCACCCACTCTGTCTGACTATCTATTTGAGGATGGTATGTTGTTCTCATTTTGATCTGTGAACCCATCGCCTTTTGAAGACTTTCCCATAACCAAGAGGTTAAATGAGGTTCCCTATCAAAAACAATTAATGACAGCACACCATGAAGTCTCACAACCTCCTAAACATAAATCTGTCCCAACTTATCCACCTTCACTGAATCTCTAATTAGAATGAAATGGGCTGATTTGGTTAGATGATCAATCACCACCTAAATTGAATTCCTTAACATAGGTGTATGATGTAAGATAATAATAAATTCCATGGCTATCTTATCCCACTTCTAGGTAGGAATGGGTAGCAGCTGAAGCAAACTAGAGGGCATTGGTGCTCTTCTTTTATCTACTGACATGTATAGCACCTCAATAGGAATTCAGCTATATCTTGCCTCATACCTGGACACCAGAACTACTGACGCACATCAAAATACATCTCAGTGGATCCAATATGAAAAAAAACTTAATACCGGTGGCTATCCTACATCACCACCTTCTTAGAGATAACGACACCACAAAGAGGATCTTAAAGAACAATATTTCCTCGAGAGAAAAAGACCAATCATAAGGTGTCTACCCACCATGAAGAGACTGCATAGTCTATTGAAATATCTCATCATCAGGATTCTCCCACTAGATCAGCTCTAGAAGGTAATAAACCAACTGAACACTAGCCAAGAACGCACCTCCATTATTCTCTTTGGTCTCTAAGTGCATCTGAGCAAAAAGCCCCATTAAGGTCCACTCATCAATGGAATATTTTAATTCCTACAATGGAACCTTTCTACTCAAAGTGTCTGCCAAAACATTACCCTTACCGTGGGTATAGATGATATCAAAATCAAACCCCTACAAACATTCAGCCTAATGAAATTGCCTCAAATTTAAATATTTCTAGGGAAAAATATAGGCTAAGATCTTATGGTCATAATAAACCACAAATTTCTCCCCAAAAAGATAATGATACCACGTATTTAGGGTATAAATTACCAATTATAACTCCAGTTCATGGGTCAGGTAGGTCTTTTCATGTGGTCATAGTTATCTAGAGTTGTATGCCACCACATGGCCATCCTACATAAGCACACATCTGAGACCCATACCTGAAGCATCACAATAAACCACATAACCCTTTCCATATTTTGGAAAGATTAACATAGAATAAGTATTCAAATACTAATTTATCTCCCTGGATGATTTCTAACACTCTGGACTCTATTTAAACTTCACCCCTTTCTAGGTGAGCGTCATCATTAGAAAAGCAAGTTAAGAGAAATCCCAAACAAACCGCCTGTAATATTCAGCTAGACTTAGAAAGATTCTAATCTCAAACACATTATTTAGCTTCTCCCATGAAATAATTGCACTAACCTTATTGGGGTCCACCAAAACCCCTTGTTATGAGATCACATGGCCTAGAAACTTTACCTCTTTAGTCTATAAGGTACACTTTCATATCTTTTCATAGAGATGATGGTCCCAAAGAGTGATCAAAATGATTCTTAGAGGACTCTCATGTAACTCCTCGGATCCAGAATAAACCTAGATGTCATCTATGAATACCACAACAAAAGAATTTAGGTTCTGGTGGAACACTCTATTCATAATCTCCATAAAAACTGTTGGAGAATTTTTCAACCTGAAAGGCATGACCAAGTACTCAAAATGGTCGTAACTGATTCGAAAAGCCATTTTCGGGACATCTACCTCTCTCACCCTGACTTGGTGGTAACCAGAACAAAAATATATCTTAGAAAACCACCTTTTCCATTTTAACTGATCAAATAAGTCATAAATTTGGGGAAAAGGCTGCTTGTTTTTTATGGTTACCTTATTCAGCTTCTAGTAATCAATACACAATCGGAGAGATCCATCATCCTTCTTCGCAAACAAGACTGGGGTGTCCCAAGTAGAGATGCTTAGTTGAATGAATAATTTGGATTGAAAATCATAAAATTGTATATTTAATTCCCTAAACTAGGTGGGGTCCATACGATATGAGGGAAGGGATATCAGCTATGTTCC
This sequence comes from Viscum album, assembly GCA_963277665.1. Classification (NCBI taxonomy): domain Eukaryota; kingdom Viridiplantae; phylum Streptophyta; class Magnoliopsida; order Santalales; family Viscaceae; genus Viscum; species Viscum album. Next base: position 401,972,788 of record OY728129.1, on the reverse strand, counting down.
TGATGCCAAATCAATTGAGAACTCCACATCCTGCTCGGGAGGTAGGCCTGAAAAGTCATCTGGAAATACCTATGGGAAGTCATCCTCTATAGTAGGCAATCCACCCTTAGGAGCACTACCGTCATCCACCAACGTGAGTGATGACTACTGAAAAACAAGGTTTCCCAATTCAGTAAGTGGAGGTCCAACACGACTCGACTGAGGATCCCATTCACCATGAAAAACTTGGTTACTTCTATCAGGTTCCATGAAACTCACCCATCACCTATAGAAATCGATGTGCACCTAAAATTGCACCATCAAATCCATACTGAGGATTACATCAAAGAGGTCCATATCCAAGACCAGGAAATCCCATTCCATCTCAACCCCTAACATAGTGAGTGAAAAATATGGTTGCTTGAGACCCTTCTCTCGCTTCTTACCAAGAGGTGTTACCAACTCTATCACATAAGACATGAGCTCAGTTAGAAAATTCAATAGGTTCACAAGATGGGTAGAGATAAATGAAACAAAAGCACTAGTATTAAACAAAACAATAGCTATATATTATGTAATAAAAATAGTACCTTGAACTATCACTGGTCCCGCATCTGATCCAACTGGTGCCTGGCTCATAGCTTGAAGATGTTTCGTCTCAACCTAAGACTGAGAATGACCACTAGTATAAGGACCCGAACTTATTGCATTAAATAATCTTAAATTTTAATCAATAAATCAATTACTTTCACATTGAGTATCCTTTAAAGGTTAGAGTTTTAGAGAACTGGGATATAATACATACATAATATTCCATATTTATACAGACCGGATACCACAAAAACAGTATCCATTTCTTCCAAAATATAAAACTTCTCAAATAAAACATATTTTCTTTGACAAATCTTCATAAAATTTAAATTGGATTACTTCTTTATCTTACACATCCTTATAACCTATGAAAATAATTTAAAAACTTGGGATGAGCACAAAAATCTCAGTAAGGAATATAAAAGGAAGTAAAGAAAACATTAGTCCATGAATACTTGTAATTGTATGAAATCATTTTTAAAAAGACATACTTGTCACCTATATATACTTACTTTGTGAAACTTGATATTTCCACAAAACATAAAGAACATAAATAGAACCAAAAATGTGTCTTTTGGAATTAATTACATAATCTTGTAACCCACTCATCTACCTTATGATCTGTAACCCTCACGGCTACCTTACAATGTAACTCTCACGGCTGCCTTATTGTGTAACCATCGCAATTACACTTGGGGTAACCATAAGGCCAACCTCAAACTTACACATACCTAATGAATTGGAGGGAGATATAGGTCCCACCATTCATAATAAACAATTACCAATAACTGGAACATAATCATACAACATGAATAATTTCATAAAACATTTCTTTTGAATTTTGTAAACAGAATTTTAAAAGATGATTTTAAAAGAAAATCCCCTTAAAATATCATATAATTGAAGTGAGACTTAATAGAGTGGATAGAATATGTATATGCACTATAAATACACATAATTCAACATAATATAAACAAAATTCATCACTCAAAAAAATTAACACCACATAATTAATGAAGTAGAAGGTTAACCCAAAGAATGGAAATTGAGTTAAGAATTCCCTTACCTTGAATTCATATTAATTAAAATGTATTTAAACCTCCTATATAATGGTTAAAAGAGTGTTATTAATATATTAAAGAAATATATTCATGTTTATAACACCTTATATGATCATTTTATAACATTATTTCACCCTTTAATTATTAGTATTTTGTTCCTTCCATTGTTTCAGGTGTGTTCTTTACATGATTTCCATGGCTGATTTGTATTTGATTTTATTGTTGTATGGAAATGAAATTATAGAAGTAGAATGAAATGGTATTCATATGTTTATAGAATATTAAATTATTCTATAAATAATTTTTTTTATATGATATGAGGATGAATCATTAGATAAATCTTTAGTGATATCTGTTTAGATCATTTTGGCGCTTCTTTGATAATCACGAACTAGTTTCATTATATAGCATAATATTACATATATATATGTATATATATATGTATATGTTCACTCCAAAACACAAAAGAGGATATATCATACACTTTAAAATCTGGTTCAACCATTAAAATTTTTTATAACTATTTTTGAAGGAAGTAAAGGAAATTGAAGAAACATCGTCCATGATGTCGGTAAATCGACACATCACGGACGATGTTTTTATTTTTAGAATAAGAGGAAGAGAAGAAAAATAATGGTGATGAATTTTTTCCATAAACATGATAAAATAAATAATGTATAATATTATATAGCTTTCATGCCTCTTGGATAAGGGGATGGGAAGAGAGTATAAGAAGAAAAGGATTGAAAAGAAAACACAAGAAAATGAAAGAGGATCTTTACCTCTTGATCTCTTCTCCTTGAGATCCTCCTTAAGGCCCTTTTTTTGTCCTTTTAGTGAGACCATCAGATCTTGGACGTGTGGTAGGGTCTTGGGAAGAGTATTTGGCAGAACTTAGATAAGGATCAAGGCTTTAGTGGTGTGAGAGGAAGAGGGGGGTGAGGGTGGTATTTATAGTGGTGGAGAGGAGGGGTTTTACATTATTTTAATCATTAGTTTAATATTTTTTCTAAAGACTATGAATAGTATTCATTAATGTGACCCAAAATAGTAATAATAATATGTGAGTTCGAACCAATGTCCATTTACATCATCCATGACTCAATCATGATGCATAAATTCATTTATTTAGCATATTTTGTTAATTACAGTATTTCACTATTCACCAAAAATTCAAGTATTTCAGAAAAATCCAAAAAATTCACCCTAACCATTTTTTGATCTGTAGAATTAAAAAATGAACTATATTTTTTTAAAATAATTTTATAAATATGATTAATTTAATTTTTAAATAAAATCATATTTTATTTGAAAAATAACAATTTTAAAACTATAACTCATTTTATATCACCTTGAAAAATTAATCAAGATATCATTATATTATATCCTTAAGAAAATAAAATAATAATCATTTTACTATTCATAAGGGTCATAGTAATATTCGTAAGGGTATGTTACTAGTCACCAAAAAAACAAGTTGGTTCTATCAGACTCCAAATAACTTACTGATCACAACTGTAGATGACCATTTTTAAAAATTCAAAACATAGAAATGGTAATATTATGTTTAATGGATAGTTTATAAATTTCTATTTAAAATAAAGTTTCATTATGTATAGATTAATTGTTTCATGTATTTCAATTTATTTTTTAAAACCATGGGGTGTTACATTCTTCCCACCTTCTGGAAATTTCTTCCTCGCAATTTTATTTACTTATTAAACAATTGAGGGTACCTTTACCTCATAGTATTTTAAGATTCTCATGTTGCTTCTTAAACCATGTGGTTTCTCCACAAAACCATTAACTAGTGGATTACCTTATTCCACAATATTTTTCTCTTTGATCAAGAATCTGAATAGGTTTCTCTTTATAAGAAAGGTTCTCTTCCAACTGAACTGCTTCTGGGATTAAAACATGAGATGAATCTGGCACATGCTTTCTCAACATCAAAACATGAAAAACATTGTGTACCTGAGATAAAATTTGAGGCAAATCTACTCAGTAGGAGACTATTCCAACTTTATCTAAGATTTCATAAGGTCTAATGAATCGTGGACTTAGCTTTCCTTTCTTACCAAAACACATAAAACTTTTTCATGGTGTGATTATAAGAAAAACATGATCACCTACCTCAAAAGAAAATTCTTTCCTCCTGTTGTCTGCATAACTTTTCTACCTACTCTGAGATTTCCTCATGTGTTTTTGGATCATATTCACTTTCTTAGCCACTTCCTCTACTAATTCCAGTACCATCAACTTCTTTTCCCTGACTTCATCCCAAAATGCTATAGTTCAAAACCACTTCCCATATAATGCCTCAAAAGGTGTCATCTGTATACTAGAATGAAAACTGTTATTATAAGAAAATTAAACTAAAGAGATCTATTGATACCAACTTCCCTGGTAATCCATTGAACAAGCTCAAAGAATATCCTCCAATGTTTGAATCGTTCATTCTGACTGTCCATCTGATTGAGGATGAAAAGCTATACTAAAATTTAATTTTGTGCCCAACGACTTCTGAAGACCCTTCCAAAAATTAGAAGTGAACCTGAGATTTTAGTCATAAATAATGGAAAGAGGCACTCAATTTAACCTAACAATCTCTTTTAGGTACATTCTAGAAAGATAATCCAAAGACATTGTATCTTGAATAGGAAGGAAATGTGTAGATTTAGTTAGTCAGTCAGTCAACAATCACTCAAATTGCATTGTTCCCTCTAGAATTCTTTGGTAGTCCCACCACTGATTATATGGATACATTTTCTCATTTCCACTTTAGCACTGGAAAGGGATGAAGCATGCCCTTGGGTAACTTCCACTCTACTTTAACCTATTGATATGTCAAACATTTCACGGTAAAATCTGCAATATATCTTTTTATTCCATCCCACTAGTAATACTCCCAAAGGTCTCTATACATCTTATTACTGCCAGGATGGACAGAAAATAGAGAACTATGAGCTTCACATAGTAAATATTTCTACAACTGGGAATAAAAAGTCACACACAATCTTTTTCTAAATCTTAAAAAACAATCTTTATCAAGGTTAAATTATGAAAACTTACCCATTTTAACAAAATTTACCTTTTTCTGTAGCTCATGGCCTTCTTTCTACACTTGCTTAATTCTGTTTGATAATAATGAATGCACTGAAACCTAAAACAAATCATATCTATTTCCTAAACCAACAACTTCTAAGCCAAAATTCATCAAATCATTAATCAAGGGATCATGTTTCAAACATAACATGGTTAATGATGCATGATGTTTTAGACTCAAGTCATTTGACACTTTTTTTTCTTTTATTGGATGGTAATTGATCATGTAATCATAATAATTTATCAGTTCAATCCATATTCTCTGCCTCATTTTAATTCCTTATGAGTAAATATATAATTTAGACTTTTATGGTCAGTATATATTTGACATTTTACTCTGTATAAATGATTCCTCCAAATTTTCAAAGCAAAAAACCACAACTTCTAATTCCAAATAATGTGTAGGATAATTTACCTCATGAGGTTTTAGTTGTCTTGAAGCATAAGAAATTACTTGATCATTATGCATCAGAACACAACCAAGTCCCTTCAATAAAGCATCACTATAGATGAAAAAATCACCATTTCTAGAAGGTGGAGCCAAAACTGGAGCATTCACCAATCTCTTTTTCAGTTCCTAAAAATAAACATCACATTCTTCTATCCAAATAAATTTAACCCCTTTTTGTGTTAACTTAGTTAGCGGGCTAGATAACCATGCAAAGTTTTTAAAAAACTGTCAATAATAACCTACTAATCCAAGAAAACTACGAATTTCTGTAACATTTGTAAGTCTTGGTGTTGACCTTTCATCAACCACTTTTTTTTTGGTAGGATCAACTATTATTCCATCCTTATTTACAATGTTCCCAAGAAAAGAAATCTGTTGCAACCAAAAATCACACTTTCTGAATTTTTCATACAGTTTCTTTTCCTTTAAGGTTTTCAAAACAACCCTCAGATGTTTTTCATAATCCTATTTACTTTTAGAAAATAATAGAATGTCATCAATAAACAAAACTACAAACTTATCCAAGAACTTATGAAATATTCTATTCATAAGATCCATGAATACAAAAGGTGTATTAGTTAACCCAAACAACATAACAAAAATTTCATAATTCCCATATCTAGTATGGAATTTAGTCTTCGGGGTGTTTAATTCCTTTAATTTCAACTGATGGTACCCAACCTCAAGTAAACCTTCAAAAAATACTATGATCCTTAGAGCTGATCAAACAATCCATCGATATGAGGAAAAGGATACTTGTTTTTAATAGTGATTTTATTCAAGGCTCTATAATCAATGAAAAGTCTCATGGAACCATCTTTATTTTTAATGAACAAAATAGGAGTGCCCATGGTGAAGTGCTAGGATGAATGAAGAATTTATCAAGAAACTCCTGCAACTGATTTTTTAATTCAATAAGTTCCATTTAATTCATTTGATTCATTTGATAAGGGGGTTTTGAAATTGGATTAGCATCATTAACTAATTAAATTGTGAATTCAACTTCCCTATCAGGTATAACATTGGGTAAATCATCAATAAAAACATCAATATATTCATTTACCACTGGAACATCATTCCCTTTTTTTCAATAATATGAGAAAGATAACTTTCATTTCCATATTTAAACAGTTTCACATCTTCCTAATATATTATCAATTGTATGTGTTCATTCTTGTATACAAACTAAAAATATTTATGAAAAACAAAATCTTTATCTCTATAATTAATATTAGCATGATAAATAGAAATCCAATCCATACCCAGAATGAAATCAAGCTCTACTGAGTAAAAAAATAAGGTTTATAGGTAAATTATTCCCATATACCACAATAGAAAGATTTTTATAATTCCTGTTTGCTGTAATATTTCCCCCTAGTGTTTTAATAATAAGTTCTAGTCTCATTTTTTGAGGTGATATTTCTAATTTACCAAAAAAATCTCATAAATAAAGGAACATATAGACCCTGTATCAAACAAAACATTAGAGAAATTTGAGTAAACAAACAAGGTACCTGATACAACTTCATTGGATGGCTCGACATCTGCTGACATAGTCATAAAGAATCTCACTATACCTTTCTTCTTATAGTCTAGCTTCTTTTCCTCATTTAGATCTCTCTTTGGGATGGCATTTTCATAATGACCCATCTCACCATATTTAAAACACTTTACAGTTTACTTATCAGGATTATTATTAGGATCATTTTCATTACAATAGTGATCCATATGTACAAACTTACCACATAGAAAACACTTCTTGATTTTGGTAAGGCATTCCCTAGGGTGCTTTTTGCCACACTTTTCACAAACTGGAAACTGGACTTTCTTACCATCAGATTTCTTTGATTGATTATTACTCATCGCTTTCCATTTGGAACTCTTCTTCTCCATGTTTTCAAAGTGTATGCGATTATCAAAAAACTTTATTTCCACCCTATCAGCACATCAAACAAGTTTTCATAAATTTTGAACTCATGGGAATCCAATGCCCTTTGATATCTTGGATTCAATCCTGAGTAAAAATGGTTGACTTTTCTATCAAGATCTAGAATAAGATTTGGAGCATACCTCACCAGTTAGGTAAATTTTTCTTCATACACAGCCACTGAATCATCCTATTTTTGCTTAAATTAAAGTAATTCCTTCTCTAACCTAAGTCAAACCACCTTAGGAAAATATTTTTCAAGGAAAAGACTTTTAAATTCATCCCACTATAAGGCTTCAAACTCCTCTCTATCCCTAATATCCTTGACCATTGACCACCACTGATCAGCTTCTCCTTCAAAATGATAAATGGAAAGACTAAACTTTTGATTATATGATCATCCCACAACATCAAATATATTTTCAAGGGCTTTAATACATCCTTCAGTCACTACTGGGTTAGAATATCCACTGAAAGTAGGAGAGTGTTGCCTCATAAAATGTTCCAATATCGTCATGTTTCTTTGTGGTAGATCTGGTTGTTCTATTGCATGGATGTCACTACTATTTATTATCTATGTCAGCTAATCCATTACTATCACAAACTACTCAGTTCCAATCCCTACCATTCCAGGCTATAGATTCGGAAGGATATCGTTCTGTTAGTGTCTTTCAACCTCATCTTTCCTATTTCTTCTATGAAAAAACATTCTGAAAAAACATATCTTAGTCAAAGAAACATGGTAATATTTAAATTCTATAACATTTAAAATTAACCATAGAGTAAAAATAGTTTATGGTATTCTTTTAACATCATCCTGACCCCTAAAGTTATCTAAACCATCCTCTAATACCAATTATAAGGACCCAACCTTATTACATTACATAATCTTAAATTTTAGTCAAGAAATCACTTCATTTCACATTGAGGATATTTTTAAGTTTATATTTTTAGAGAATTGGGATATAATAAATATATAACATTCCACATTTATATAGAATGGATACCACAAAAACAGTATCCATTTCTTCCAAAATATAAAACTTTTCAAATAAAACATATTTTCTTTGAAAAATATTCATAACATTTAACTTGGCTTTCTTATTTTTCTTAAACATCCTTATAACCTGTGAAAATAATTTAAAATCTTAGTATGAGCATAAAAATATATTAATGGATATAAAAATAAGTAAATAAAAAATTAGTCCATGAATACTTGTAATCGTAGGAAATCATTTTCCAAAAAGGCATACTTGTCACCCACATATACTTAATTTGTGAAACTTGAGATTTTGAAAAACATAAAGAATATAAATAGAACCATAAATTTATCTTGTGGCATTACTTACATAATCTTATAACCCTCTCAGCTACCTTATGATTTGTAACCCTCACGGATACCTTACAATGAAACCCTCACGGCTACATTATTGTGTAACCACCACATTTACACTTTGAGTAACCATACAACCAACCTCCAACTTACACATACCCAATGAATTGGAGGGAAATATAGGTACCACCCTTCATCATAAATAATTACCAAGAACCATAACATAATCATACAACATGAATAATTTCATAAAAATGTTGATTTTGAATTTTGTAAAACAGAATTTTAAAAGAGGATTTTAAAAGAAAATCCCCATAAAAATATCATATAATTGAAGTGAGACTTAATAGAGTGGATGGAATATGTATATAAACTATAAATAAAAATAATTAAATATAATATAAACAAAATTAATCACTCAAAAAAATTTAATACCACATAATTAATGAAGTATAAGGTTAACCCAAAGAATGGAAATTGGGTTAAGAATTCCCTTACCTCGGGTTTGTCTTACTTAAAACATGTTTAAACCTCTTTTATAACCATTAAAAGAGTGTTATTAATATATTATAGAAACATATTCATGTTTATAACACATTATATTATTATTTTATAACATCATTTCACCCTTTAATTATTAGTATTTTATTCCTTTCGTTATTTTTGGTGCGTTCTTTACATGATTTCCATGGCCGATTTGTATTTGATTTTCTTGTTGTATGGAAATGAAATTAAAAAAGTGGAATGAAATGGTATTCATATTTTTTAAAAATATTAAATTATTCCAAAAATAATTTTGGTTATATGGTATGAGGATGAAACATTAGATAAATCTTTAGTGATATTTCTTTAGATCATTTTAGCGGTTCTTTGATAATCACGAACTAGTTTCATTATATAACATAATATTATATATATATATGTGTGTTAACTCCAGAAAATTAAAGAGGATATATCATACACTTTAAAATATTTTTCAAACATTAAAATGGTTTTATAATCAGTTTTTAAGGAAGTAAAGTAAATTGAAGACACATCATCCACGATATCAGTAAATCGACACATCACGGACGATGTTTTTATTTTTAGAATAAGAGGAAGAGAAGAGGAAGAATGATGATGAATATTTTACATAAACATGATAACATCCAGAATATATAAGATTCTAGAGCTTTCATGCCTATTGGATAATGGGGGATAAAAGAGTATAATAAAAGAAAAGGATTGAAAATAATACACAATAAAATGAAAGAGGATCTTTACCTCTTGATCTCTTCTCCTTGAGATCATCCTTAAGGCCCTTGGTTTTGGTATTTTGGTGAGACCAGAAGGTCTTGGACGTGGGGGAGGGTCTTGGGAAGAGTATTTGGTATAACTTAGACAATGATCAAGGCTTGAGTGGTGTGAGAGGAAGAGGGGGAGGGTGGTATTTATAATGGAGGAGAGGAGGGATTTTACATTATTTTAACCATTAGTTTAATATTTTTGTTAATGACTATGAATAGTCATGATTCATGTGACCCAAAATAGTAATAAGTTTATGTGAATTCAAAAAAAAATCCATTTACATCAACCATGACTTAATCATGATGCAGAAATTCATTTATTTAGCATATTTTGTTAATTATCATATTTCACTATTCACTAAAAAATAAAGTATTTCATAAAAATCCCACAAATTCATCCTAACCATTTTTCGACGTGTAAAATTCAAAAATGAGCTCCATTTTTTGAAAATAATTTTATAAATATGATTAATTTAATTTTTAAATAAAATCATATTTTATTCGAAAGATAACAATTTTAAAACTATAACTCATTGTATATCACCTTGAAAATGTAATCAAGGTCTCATTATCTTATAACCTTAAGAAAATAAAATAATAATACATTTTACTATTCATAAGGGTCATATTACTATTCATTTTTTTATCCATAATGGTATGTTACTATTTACCAAAAAAACAAGTTGGTTCTATTAGACTCCAAATATCTTACTGATCAAAACCGTATATGACTATTTTTTGAAATTTAAATCATAGAAGTAGAAATATTATGTTTAATTTCTAGTTTATAACTTTATACTTAAAAAAGTTTCATTATGTAGAGATTCAGTGTTTCATGCATTTCAAATTTTTTTAAACCATGGGGTGTTACAACTAGCTTGTAGCTCTTCCCTAAACTGAATCTACCCAGAATATGATCCAGTCCTATCGCCATGATTGCTAAACTGAGATCTCTCCATCTTAGATGCCTCTAACTGGGGTGAAATTTCCCTAGAGGCCACTGACCATCCACCACTCTGATACGAATGAGTGTCCTTATAGAACCGATACAAGTGCCCCAGATGCCCACACTGATGGCATGATCAGTGTGGGGATAGACACACTGACTTCACGTGCCCCAGCTTCCCACATTGATGGCACACCACAAATCCATCATCTAAAAATACTGATGATGACGGTCAAGAAGGATGGCCCAAGTTACCACCACCCTTCTTTCCCTGCTCATCCTGCTTCCTCTTCTTTTATGATGATCTACCACTACGCACAACTGAAACTACTCCATGGAATCTAGACATTCCATTTTGATCAATCTCAAACATAAAATTTTGATTAACCACCTAAGAGTAGTCTTCATCTTGAAAAAAAACACCTAATAATAAATCTCTAGCTGTAGCCCCTTCTTGAACCTTTGATCTTTCATTTGTTCATTGGAAACAATCTCAATTACATACCACACTAATTCAAAAAAGAAATTAACATACTCTATAACAGATTGGTCACCCTGGCCAAGATCCATGAACTCATGGGATCTAGCATAGTACAAGACCTCAGGACAATGCTGCTTGTTGAAAACGATCTTGGAATATTTCCAACTCATATGCTCGGTCTTCCCAGCTTGAACCGCCAAGTCCCACCACCTTCAATTAGGATCTTCCAACAAGAACAAATCGCATTTAACCCTAACAGCCTCAGGAGTATCGAGGAATTAAAACATTTGTTCTATCTTTTCAAGACACTCCTCTGCTTCCTGAGGTTCAGCATTTCCCTAGAAAGAAGGAGTCTTGTTCTTGAGAAACTCATGAGCTTTTTCCTTTACAGGACCCGGTCCAGCTTCTCTAACCAGAGTAGAACCAAAACCTTCTCCCTGTCCCAAATCCTGGATAACCCAGACCACATCTTCCTCTAATATCTGATCAATTGGTGAGAGATAACTCTCTCTAACCTCTTCCTGTAGTTGCATAGGAATTCTATGAGGAATTTTCCTACAAAAAACAATACCCATAAAAAATCATTAATACAATCATTCTAAAAAAATCAGAAATAACAACAAATCTCAAATGTATCCACAAATCAAAACATAACCAAACCACTCCATTCAAACCCAGTGTCCATATACAGTCTTCATCCTATACGTCTCACCTAGAGGAGAAGTCAAATCAAAATCCCAACATCCCATGGTGACTCAAGATCTTTCATGAGGTGTGTTGTCTAGGAACCCAGAACCTCAAGCCCTCATAATCCTAGATCTAGTATATCCAAACTCATCCCAAATAACTTTCCCCAAAAATAGTGTACCTTATATGATACCATTTTGTCATGAACCAATCCAGACACCATCCGACCTAGTTCATGACCTATTCTGTGGAATCAGTTGAAGGGCATTATTGATTCCTATGGGCTGTCAACTAGTGCCTAGGTAACAACAATACAACTTGGGAATGATTTTAACTGATCACATAAACATAACAACTGTCAAAAATAAATAAAACAAAATTGAGTAACCATAACCAAATAAGGAATAACATTTTTCATATTCAAATTTTACAAGTTTTAAACTAAACCAAAAAGGGCTACAACAAAGAGGGTAACAAGACACTAACCCAAAAAAAACCCACCATGCAACAAGAGAAGCGTCGTCCTCAATCCATTTCCACAACACCTGCAAGGGTAGACCCCTAACAACCCGAACCACCATATCCAAACATCTTGCCTTTACCTGTGTCAAACATAACCAAGTATACTTACACCCAAAGGTGTAAGTAGGGTGTGATCCAAATCCTAGTAGGATGCCACCCAACAAAAATATTCCATGCTATAAACATTATGAGATAAATAAATATACAAGTTTTATAAAATAATAACTAGAAACATTTTTATGGAAAATTTTTTAAATGAATAAGTGCTTTCTTTCAAAATAACCGACGATTTGTACCATGTGCCAATGGTAAGTACGATATCACCATAGAGCACTAAGTCATGGGAAACCCCTATAGGCACTAGATCTAGTGGGTATCTAGGGACATTGTATCTCGATGAAACATGGTATAGCAACCACAATGAATAGTGTCCTCATGTATGTGACACAAGATAGGATTACATCCAAAATTCTAGTAGTCTCCAATCATTATAGTTTAGTTAGTGTTGTATACGTTAATCCAACTAAGTGAAACTGGGAATTTCCACTTCCAAATCACTAGCATAATGGTCCTAATCCATCCACCTAGTCACCTGGGATTCCCTTTTATTCTCAATTTCATTCCACACATCACATACAACATCACTTCCACACATACACAAGCCAAACAATGCAACATACATGATAAACCACTATTTTACCATCCAAAACCCTTTTTGAAACCAGACGCACATCGAAACCATTTCAAAAACATGTTCAGCACCACTTGGACCATTTTTTAACATGTTGCATAATTTATAAAGCATGTTCAAAATTCACAATAAGGGTTCACACATTAAATACACCCATTTTCATTTAGAATAACCACTTTCAAGCTATAAACATATCAAAACCCTTCAAAAACACCTTTCTCACCACACACATAAATCATATAACACATTTAAACACTCAAGAAATAATATCAAATTTTCCAAATAATGTTTAAGCATTGAACCACCTACCTCAAGCGAATAAACTTCTAGAATCCAGTGCAATACTTAAACTGCACCTCAATAGAACCCTATAGAGGAAAGATCAAACCTTAAACATCACAATTAAACCATAAAAATTAATATCTAACCCTAAATATGACACTCTATTTTCTGGAGAAGATAATCCCCAAAGAAAGAGGACGAAAACCCTAGAAGAGAGGAAGAAATCAAGAAATAAACCACTTACTTGAGGGTTTCTTGAAGAATCTGAGCCAAATAACCCACCAAAATGGAGCCTAAGGGAGGGTGTAGGGAGGGGAGGTGTGCCTAGGGTATAAAATCCCTAGTGGGGGAGAGAATGAGTGTTTAGGGTTAAAAATTAGGGAGATATAAAAGGGGGAAATCCAATTTTTAATGACCTAGATAGGCCGCATGGTTTTCCAAACTGTGTAGAAACTGTGCGCCCCTTACTGTCTAAGAAGGACAAGAATCATGGTTAGCCCATAGGGTTTAAAAACTATGTGCTAACCATATTATTAGAATCTACCCAAAAGTACCACCTAGTCACACAATTACCTGGGAAAGGGCGCACGGTTTTGCAGACTGTGTGCCTACCGTGCACACCATGTCGTTTACCCAAATTTTCTCATTTTCTTACAAAAACTCAAAGGAAATCCAAGGGAAAAAAGATAGACCAAAAATAAATATAAAAATACCTCAAAACAAAATCATGGGTGTGACATCTAAGTAAATGATATATATCTTCATCTCATTTATCTTATAGGATAAGCGAAGTTGTTTATTAACAAAGAGTTTTTATTAACAATATGAGATGATGGATTCAATGCACATGTTTTATGATTTATCTGATTCTATAATATTTTTTGATAATAATATAAGGAGAAAAAAATATCCAGGATAAAAGACTTTATCTAGATGTTTGTTAAAATATGAGGGATTTGATCCCACCACCATCAGTGGCATATTTTAGGGAATGGCCTTCTTTTCAATAAAATTTATAAACACATATAATATCATATTTAATATGATTTAAATAGTTTGTTTGTTAAATATTATCACTTCATTAAATAAGTTTTATTTCCTAATATAAATGTGTTTTTATATATTATCATGATAAACTAAAGAGAATATAGAGTCCCAAAGGCTAGTGGAAGAATGTTTTAACTTAGAGAAGTTCAAAGTTAACAAATAAAGGATTATACTAGTCAAAATTTAAAGTAAAATATAACTTTTAAGGAAAAACATTCATGTAAAGGGTTCCAATAATGATAATAATATACTTATAAAGATTTCTAAGTAGAGAACATAAGTTATTAACATCGTAACATTTAATTGTTGAAGTTGGTTCCCTAGAACCGACTACTTTGTATTTTAGATTACCTATATATTCATAGAATTTAATATTAATAAATTCCTTATCACATAATGATTGTTATTCAACATAAATTTAATGTGATAATGTCTTATAATATCTATCACATTGAAAATTTCATTATAGTTTCCAATTGTGATGAGAACTTGGATATGCTATGATTATATTCTTAAACAATATTTCATATGTTCATATGATGTCATCTAATAGGGAATAGATGATGTATACTATCATCTATGAGTACTTGTAAGGGGATAAGACTTCTTCTCATGAAGTACACACTTGGTAATCTCTAAGATGGGAGATTGTGAAGAAAGACATGCTTGTAGAAAATCCACAAGTATGCATGTCATTGGATAGTCCTATTATGAGCATGTTTAATGATCCTTAGACTTTAAAATTATTATTAATACATATCATGACCCACATTCTTGATGTACTAACAAAAACCATGATGCCTTATGTTCATGGGAAGTAAAGTATGTTGGGTGCATCACAAATGGTATTTTATTAATGAATAAGTAGAGGAAGGATTTTTCCCTTGTATCTTTATTGAAGTTGATATCTCATCCCTTTAATTGGAATGAAATTTTTGAAATAAATTCTATGATCATGGTGTATTGATGGGTTCATTACATATAGTCAAATAATAACATATCGATAATATAGTTTGATGACATGAGTATGCAACCTGTTTGATGAAATTTCAAGGAAAAGGGATTATATTATACAATGAGTGTTCATATATGATTGTTGATGTTATGACATTAACTTGTTTCTATTGGGTTCCTTTATGTTTTGTTAGACATTGATGTTGGGGTTTATCCAAACTTTCCTAATGCCACTAAGGAAGAAACCTAGAGTATCACACACATAGTTTTTTTATTGATCTCAATTAAATTCCATCTGAATTTAATCATTAGAATAAATATTATTCTCTAGTCCCATGAATAATATTTATTCATGATTTATTGATCACAAATATCCAATCACTATATTTATGTGTGAGTTTAATACTAAATAAATAAATATTTATTCTTAAAACTATATAATAATATATATTTATTTATATCTTGATTTATTAAGAAGGTAATAAATAATATTTATTATTAAATAAATATTTATTAAGTTACATGAATATTAAATAAATATTTATTCATAAAACCATGAATATTATAAATATTTATTTATTTATTTATCAAATGAATAATATTTATTATTCAATGTATGTTATATATCGATGAGGAAACACAGATTGAGTTATTGGGTCTCGTGAGAATGATATGTTAAATATCATTTAAATAAATAATATTTATTTTATCTATGAGTTTAACACATGTCAAGTAAATAGTAATAATATTATTATTATTTAGACATGTGGTTCACTATGGATTATGAGAATAATTAAGGGATTATGTGAAATTAATATTTCTCTAAAATAGCTCTATAAATACTTGGTTATATCATTTCATAGGGTTAGATATTGTTGTAAACAACACACCCCTCTAGAGATTCTATCAACCCTAAAGAGAAAATTCTCTAGAACACTCTCAAGAACTAAGAGAAATATTACACCCTCCTCCTCTCGAGATTGAGAGTTCAAGAATAAATCCTTCCATATTTAAAGGATTGTGTGGTGATCAAAGTAAGCAACACAAGATGATCTCTACTTCCACTCTAGCACCCAGAGTACCATCAATGATGCTTCGAGCTCATAGGAGCATGTACAGATCACTACTATAGTGATTTTGCATTGGATCCTTTGATGCAATGATAGTACCATCAATCATAGGTTTGAATGATCAATAGATTCTTCAAAGAAAGAATTATTAAGATGGAACTAATTCTTTTAATTAAATTAATTATAAATTTAACATGAAAATATCCTATATTCTCGGATCAATAATTATTTTTCAATCTTCATTGGATTTAATTCATTGATCCTAACATTTATCATCATGAAATTTTCATATTATTCATTGAAACTGAAAAAAGATGATCTTTCCTAACCCAAATTGGAGTTTCTATTACATTTGGAGCCACTAATTAGTATCAAAGTGGTCATGTTCAAATTTATAATTATTTAATTATTTTATTTTTATACACATTTATAATTAGTTTTTTATTTTTTGAAATTTATTATTTAATATTAATATTGAGATATCTTCTTTTCTCCCCTTATTATAACTAAGAGAAAATGAAGAATGCATGGAGATTCCATTCGGAGGTGGCACATGGTTTACATGGATATATGTCATGTAACCCCACACGATGTAGTGGTTATGTGGTCAATAGGTGCATTGTATAATTAATATACCATGCATGTAAGTAATTAGTACAAACACAACATTTAATTAATACTCACACGGTGTGTAATTAATTCTCATGAGTTTTGTAATTAATACTAGCATGGTGTGAAATTAATTAATACCCACAGGGTGTGAAATTAATTAATACTCATAGGGTACAAAATTAATTAATACACACATAGTGTGTAATTAATTAATACACATGAGTTGTGTAGTTAATATAAATGAGGTCATGTTCTCATTTATATGGAGTACGCCTCATATGGGTTGTACATCATGTAAATTGATTTATAAATAAATAAAATCAATTATTCCATTAAACCTCATTAACATATTTCCATGTGTCATTAATTGATAGTACATGCTATGTGATTGGTTTTTAATAATTATAAATGCTTAATTAATTTTCATGTTAAATTTGGAGTTGCACTCCATGTATAGTTATCAGTATATACTCTACATTCATTAAAAACAGTATACAATGCATAAATTAACACATTCCAATGTGTCATTTATTAACAGTACACAACATGTAATTACATGACATGTTGTGTATGCTACATGCCATGTGAGTGCATAGTACATGATGATGACCATGTCAAGTATTTTGGATAAGTACACATAATATTTAATCCATGTACACACTATGTACACAATTAATTTTTAATAAAATTAATTTATATAATTTGTTTAAAATTACAGTGGATAGGAATCTTTATGACTGTTTGGTTGATTATTAAGATAAATGAATAGATTAATTTCAAAATAAAATTAATTAATTCAAGCGTGTTTTGTCTTAATTAAGAATGATTAAAATGAATTATATTTTATTAAATGTGTATTTGTTTCATGTGTTAATGATCATGAGCTTGAATGGCCTCTGTATAGATTGGATTTCTTTTAATTTATTTATTTCATTAGCTTTTTCAATTATTATTATTAAATTAAAATGATTTCTTGTATGTCATCCCCTCATATTATTATGTAGGGACCCATGTGTTTGTGGTTTCTTTTATTTAATCCCCCTTAAACCATTCCATTGGTTCCCCTCACTTGCATGTGAGTAAAAAATATGTACAGTTGGAGCTCCTAGGTGATTGAAGGCAGTACAAGAAAGCGATTGTGTAAAATCAACCCAAGTGGTACATAGGAAATATGTGGAATGTTGCAACTCAATCCAAGACTAGATCATGGAGTTTTCCCCTAGAGTCAATGGTTTTTTTATCCACTCAATAAAAAAACTAGTAGATAAATTTCATGATCATTCCACTTATTTATTCTATCTTTTTCACGATTATTTATTTTATTTTATTCTATATATTATCTATCACAATAACAAATAAATGAATTAAATGACAAAGTATGATCAGATGGAATAAATAATAAAAGGATTGTGCATAAATATTTTATCGACACATGATCAATCAATTATGTAAAATACATTTAATACTAATAATACATGTACAAGGATAAAATAAAAAAAATCATAATAAAAAAACATCTCAATCAAATATTAAGTCATGATATGCCTTCTATAACTTGATTAAGGATGTAACCATAGAACTAAGTGTTGGTATAACCCTCTTTAGGACACTTTCTTTTCTCATGGAGTTCTTAAAATAGTTTTGGGTTGACTTAACCAAGTTGAAATCAAGAGAAGTATCCCTTGTTATACTTGATGTATCTTAGAGGTAAGTATTGGGAAAATCCAAGTCTGGATTTTAGGATTGAGGAGTCTAATCAATGAATCTAGAAGCTAAAATCATGTTGTTGGAAAGACCACCTACCTAAACACCTTTGATTAATTAACCAGGCCCTTGATAGGGTTATAAGTAGGTAAATATGGATCTTAGGACTTATAATATTCACACTACATGAAATTATAAGTTCAATTGTGAGGTTCATTGAGACATGAAAAAATAGCAGGAGACTTAATAATATAATTTAATAATTTCATCTCTCATGTTGGGTAATCAAGTAAAGTACCAATAATATTATTTTATATCACTATATTAAAATCAAAATTTCATCAACCATGTTATTCCTACAATCAATACTCAAGAAAGATAATCTCTTTACTAACAGTAACTTCCATAAATTGTTTCAGCACTTGCACATTGTATTATGCCTTGAACGAAAGTTTTACATTCAATAATACCAAATTCCTAAACCAACTACTAATTAGTTGAGTAATGAATAGTTTTATTTTTATAAAAATAACTTGAATTATTCACAAGATGTTTAGTGTTTTATAATTTCATCCATATATGAAGAACTCATAAAATCTCATGAGAAACATGGATACTTATAGCATGCTCAAGCATCTCCATGATCTTTATCATGAGAGAGCTATACATGAGCACTTTGAGATCTCCAAGTCATTATTCAGGATTAAAAATGGAGACGGTTCATTAACTAGGTCTCTCATAGTCAAAATGATAGGATACATTTAGAATCTGATCATTCTAGGGTTTAAACTGCCTGATGAATTGTGCATCGATCTTATTCTTGAACAAATATCACAAAGCTTCCTTATCTTTTTTTTTAATTTTAATATAAAAATTTAGATAAGTCTCTCCTAGATATCCTCATTCTACTTCTCCAATTTGAAAAGGACATAAAGAATTAAGATCCTTATATTCTTATGGTGTAAAATATGAAGGGAAAAGAGAAAATACCTAAGATTAACTTTAAGTCTAAGGCTTCTCTAAAATTTCTGACCAATAGAAGTAGGATCATGGTTAAAGTAAAGAAACAAGATGTTATTTTCTTATCATGTATTAAGAAATAAAATTGGAAGAATAATTGCAATTAATCTAAGTAGAACATGCAACTTCAAGTATATTCATTAAAATAAATCTTTCATCTTGTTTCTTGGATTTTAAATACAAGATGTTTACATATGTGTATTAAAACATAGGAATAAATAAAGTATGGAAATATTAATAAAATTTTGGTGAATTATTAAAGAATCCTAAGAAGGACAATTCCTAGATATTTATAAATAATTGCACAACTCCTTAATTGTATGATCGAATCAAGTTGAACTATTGTTTTTTATTATTACTAAAACATTTATCTCAGTGACCAATTTAGAAATGATGAGACATTATTTCATTTTCAAATTAATTTTTTTATGGTTTTCCATACTAATCTAATAGTTTTTTAACTCTTAAATAATATATATTTTAAATATTCAATCAATGATGAATATAAATATAATAGTAATAATACCTCATTTTATAAAGATAATTCTTTTTCAAGTAAAATTAATAGTAGTTGACAATTTTATATCCATAAAAGTGTTCTAGTCTCTTTTGATCTATAACTCTAGGTATACTAACAAACTTAATTGTTAATTTTTGACAAATAAACCTTTATAAATAAAGGTTAGTTACTAGAGTTAGTTTGGTAAAACTTCTTGAACTATTCTAAATGCATGGATATGAAGAAATTTCATATACATCATGTGATTCCTTTAAGAAATTTTAGGAATGCTCAGTGAAGAAATGAATACACTTGGTAATTGATACAGGTTCCTTCAGGTTATCTTGTCATATTGTATCATAACTAAGTATTCATCGATCATTAATATGTGGAGTGAAGGAAATAACAAACCCACATTACCTTATAAATCAAAAAATTTATTGTAGTCAAAGGGGATCAATGAAATGTATTATATGTATGACTATACTTCCATAATTTCTTATGAGACATGTTTTTTAAATAACAATATAATCACTTAATGTATGAAAACTTTATTAACTAATGAATATCATATTAACTATAGTCTACATGTTCCTTCTTCTAGTGTTTAATGGGAATCATTTGTTAAAATCTGGATTTAGCTACAAATAAAGATCAATAAAACACTACGTGTATCTCTGTTAATTATCCTATAACCATTAAGGATATTAATACCCTTTATTAGTCTAGACTAACTTTATTTCTATAAGAGGGGAGAATATCTCTTTCGATATACTGGGAGCAGACAGTACTTCAATTATAGGACCTAGATTCATATGAGTCATCATAATAACATGGGATTCACTAATCTTACTAAGAGAATTTATTCTAAGAGAGATATAATGTGTAGAAATTTAAAACCAAATGTGGTATCATATTCATCATGAATAGTGAATTATTATTCCTATAGTGAAGTAGAAAATGGAAATATGAAGAGTATGAATAAATTCAATAATGGAATCCATATAAAAAATTATAGGCACTATATTTTTAATGTTACTAGACTTAATACTTCTGGTGAGTATTCAAAAAAACTATATATGGATGGTACATGTCAGTACCAATAAATCACAATTAAATATTAAAGGTTTAAATGATGTTTAAGATGTAGTCTTTGAAAAAACCTTAACTTAAACCATCATACTAAAATCCATTTTAATTTTACTTTTCATATAAATATTTTATGATCATTTTATTAGTAGGTTAGATGTAAAGGCCAAATTTCTTAATAGATACCCTAAGGAATATGCCTTTTTGAAATAACCAAAAGGGCTGGTGACACCAATGAATTCCAACAAGATATTAAAATTTTGAATATCCATATTTGTATAGAAGAAAACATAGTGATCATAAAATAATCATTTGGAATGAATAATTTCCCTACGTCTAAAAGAGGTTAGTGGGGGTGCTACTGTTTTCAAGATAGATATGTTAATAACATATAGAAAAAAAATAATTATACTTACCATATTTTTAAGAATAAAGAATGAATTTCTCCAATAATGAATTAAAATAGAAGCCCGGTTCTAGGGAACATGGTCTACAAAGGCAGATCTATGGGGTTTCATGCTCTATTCATGGAACATAACTTGAAAATATAGAACAATTCAAGACTAAATTGTTTTCCATGTCACATGTCATAAAATATCTCCATGAAAATATATGTGGTCACTAGAGGAGATTATGAATAAAATTTCACAAGATTAAGTGTTAAGAATTTATCTAATATGACATGTTATGAACTGATGTTTGATATGAATGTTTCATGGAGTGGAAATATAAAACAAAACTAGTTGAACTACACAAACTTATAGTTAAGATGTCAGTTTTGTGATAAGGGAATAAAAAGTGGATACATGGGGATATTATTACTTGGGGGATTTTCTCAAGGTATTGAGGTAACTATAAGTAGATTCACTACAAAAACATATGTCTATACCAACCCTATCTACATAAAAATGATAGGTCTTAAATTTATAACCATACTTAGTAGAAGTATGTTTTACATGTGAGAACTAACCAGTTTGTAAATAGTTCTCTCTAATTCAAGTGGGAGTTTATTAGAGTTGGTACCCTATAACAAACTACTTTTTTTAACTTTAGATTGCTTTTATTTTCATAGTTTTAAATATTAATAAATTTCTTACCATATAATGATTTGTCTTCTATGTAACTTAAATGTGATAATTTCCTAGAATATATGTTTTGTTAAAAAGATCATATAATTTTCCCCACTATGATGAGAAACTTGATATGTTATGATAATATTCTTAAAATATATGTTATTTGGTAATTTTTCATCATCTTTTAAGATAAAGATGATGTAGACAATTAGGTATGAGTACTCATAAGTGAATGAGACTTCTTATCATGAAGTTTTCACTTGGTAATCTCCAAAATGGAAGATTGTGAGAACAAAACTGCCCATAGGAAATCCACATGTATTTATGTTATTAGATATTATTACCTATGAGTATGTTTAATGATACTTATAATTTTATATTATTATTAATATATATCATGATTCATGTACTTTGATGTATTGAAAAAAATCATGACACCATATGTTTGTGGGAAGTAGGGTATGTTGGGTGCATCACAAGTGGTATATTATTAATGAATTAAGTAAACGAAGGATTTATACTTTACTTATTTATGAAATTTGATATCATGTACCTTTGATTGGAATGAAATTGTCAAAATAAATTCCATATCAATGGTGTACTGATGGGTTCATTTTAGATAGTCAAAGAATGAAATGTCGGGCATATAGATTGATGTCATGAGTGTCCAACTTACTAGATAAGATATAAAGACAAAGGAATTATATTATATAGTTAGAATTCATATGTGGTTGTCTATATTGTGGAATTAACTTCTTCCTCTTGGGTGACTTTATGTGTTTATAGGCACTAATATTGGACTATAAGAAAATATGACTGAAGTCACTGAGTGAGAATACTAAAGGCTCTAAAGTTCTCATTGGATGAGTTGTATTTATCGTCAATGAGTTAATATGTATTTGGTTTGAGAAGTGGTGGTACTTGTAGGATTGTTATAGATTCATGAGTTAACATTGGATATCATGGTTGATAATGAATCTAAGTCCCCAAATTGATTGAGCTTTTATCATTCTCAAATCACAAGGGAGTTTTGAGGATACAACTTTATGAAATCAAGTGGAGAATCTCAATAAAAAGAGGATAATGAAAATGTGTTGATTATTTCACTGATCTTCAAGAAAAGGGAAATTATTGTTGGATAAAGGAACATTGTCTACAATACTTTATGGAATAAGGAAGGTCTGAAAATTATCTAGAGAATATTACAAGCAATGTAAGCATTAAGTGACATGGTGTAACCATTATATAAGTGTCATATAAGCATTGAGTGTTGTTGTGAATATACATTATATAAGTGCTACATAAGCATGAAGTGATGTTACACATAAACTTTACATAGGTGCAGCATAAACATGATGTTATATTGTGTAAACATGAGTTAAGATTCATAAAGGTTGTACATGTGATAACTTGTCTTATACATATGGTTGATCCAATTTATGTAGTTGATCTACTTCAGATGGTCAATCCACTCCACATGGTTGATTTCTTGTTCATGCAGTCAGTCTAGAATGATTCATGCATCTGATCCAGACTGACACATATAGTTTATCCACACTATGGAATATCCTAAATAAGACATGTGGTTGATTCCCATGTTCAATCCTCATGGTTGATTAGAAATTATTCTTTTCTAGCTCACAACAGGTCACATACTTAGAGAATTTTCAAGTGAATCTGCTGGATGAAAATAAGAGTTTCCATATTTTTTATATTTTGAAGAAATAAATATTTATGATTCTAAAAATTTGATCTTAATAGAATTCAAATATCATAATCAAATAAATGATCATGATTCTAGGTGAAAAAATAAAGAGAGTCAGCCGTGGGAGGAGCTAGACACTAAGATAAGCTCCACACCATAGAATAAGGCCCCACATGGTAATGATGCATGCTTCTATACATGTAGATATTTAAAATAATTTTTAAAAAGTGTATTTTATGGATAATTAAGATAAGGAATTATCTTTAGTCTTCAGGAGATTTATATGAAAGATTTAACTAGGGATTTTTAATGTAAATTTGAGGTTAAATTCAAATTATAAATGTCTTAAAATTTTAATTAAGGAAATCTCCTACTACTGAATATTGCGGAGTGTCTATAATCCAAATATGGGAATAATAACTATGATATTTTTTAGAATAATATTCATGATATTCCTATGAATATAAATATATGAAATTATTAAAGAATAAGGCATGAGTGGAAATACTATTAGAACTCATAGATTATTGTAAAATTATTATATGAACTAATAAAACATATATATCAAAGATAGAGAATAAGTTTTAAGTCAATAATTTTTTTTTTGAAGAATAATAATTACTTCTCAGGTATTTAGAAGGAGTGGGAATCAAATCGCTTAAGATCTAGAGTTATTTTTGAGACCAACAATGTTGATCATAATTATTTCTTACTAAAGCTCATGAAAGTGTTATACATGAGTGAACCAGGTCATGTTCATTTGTTGAGGAAGATCAACTTAAGAAGGAACTAAAGTATCCCTGAAGAATAAGGATATCTTTTTATTACCGGATGATAACTAAAGAGGAGATTGTGATTGAGGAATTTAACAAACTATTGTTTATAATTATAGTTTTAGCCTGTTTCTAGAATAATTTTAGTAGGGGTGTCTAACCAACTATAATTTTATCCAATTTAAGATTAATTGGAGAATATTGGTTGGGTTTCCTTAATAACATGGTAAGTAATATGCCTTTTATTCAAACCTTGAAAATATTGTGTACTTATCTCTCTTTCATTACTACTACACAAAAGGTGAGGTTATGATATATTATTGAGTAGATTAAAAAAATTAACAAGTTTGAGAGGTTAAATTAAAAGGAAATGAACTCATAAAATAGGTTCAATGATTCACCCCCCCCCCCCCCCTCATTGGTCCAACCATCTTGGGGCACTAAAAATAAAATCAAATTAATGGTCCCCTCTAAATATCCAAGAGAATTATCTGAGAAATTGAGGATATTAATTCTGTGAATAGTAGGGGTGTTATGAATTTTTATGGAAATAATTATCATATATGGAGTAATAGGATGTTACCCCACCTCCTATCACATGGAATGGAAATGAGAAATGCTACAACAATGGGTTTTCCTCCTATTGCTGAAGATGCTGTTATGGATCAAGATAATAATACAAACATGGATTTAGATGTCAAGGCTCAAATTTCCATATTTATCTATATATAGAAGAAGGTATACACAAGTTTCATGGTTCACCAGACTCTAAATGAGATCTAATAAAAATTAAAGAGTGGTTATGAAGGAAAAATCAAATTCAAATAAGCCAAGATATAATTTTGGAGGTGAAAATTCAAAGACATAAAAATGGATAATGATGAGACCGTTGATGACTACTTTAAAAGGGTTAATGAGATTTTAAGCAACATCTGAGGTTTTGGTGGGAAGAGATAGGATTATGTTATTATTAAAAAAACTAATTAAAAATTTTATAGATTGATTTGATTCAAAAATATAATATTTGGAAGAAAGAGAATATTTAACAATAGATAGGTTAAAAATATACTCATAGCTTATGATATGGGGAAACAACATTATTCAAGAATAAAGAAAAATTTGAGATGGTTTTTGATGCAATGAGAAAAGAAAAAGTCAAATAATATTTTGTGAAGTCAAATGATTCAGATACTGAGGGTTATAAATATCATAGTGAAATCATTACTTTTATAACAAGAGGGTTCAAAAAGGAAAAGTGTAAAGGTAATAGAAAATAACTAATAAAATGTTATAATTATGATGGAATTGGACACTTTACCTATTATTTTCTAAATGAAAATGTTGTCGAATTTGAATCTGGTGAGAAAGATGAGAAACACTGAAAATATAAAAAGGATAAAAAAGAACCATTCTAGAAATAATAATTGAAATTTGATGATAAATAATGAGAAACTCGATTCATCTTCAAGTAAATATTTATATGAAGAGGTTAATTTCATTTCTAAATTTGAAAAAGGATTCAATTCATTGAGTAGTGATGAAGATAAAAAAGAAAGGACAGAGTTGGAATAGAAATTGAAACATGAGTTGGAAGCGTGTATTGAGGGGATTAAAAAGATTATGAAATAAAAGAAAAAGTTTCTGAAGGACATAAATAAGGTTTTAAAAGGAATATTTAATCAAGAATGAATTAACCTATATTTATAATATTAGAAAAAACAATCTAAAGGTGGATGAGCAAGAAAATATGGCATGTGATCTTAGAAAAAATATAGTTGTAAGTGAATAAGAACTGGCTGAGACACAATCCACATGTATTGTTTTTTAAAATGAGCTGAAGATGATGAGATAATACTAATTCAAGTCTATTGATATTAAGTGGGAGTCTTTTCATGTTGAGGAGATGAACAGTTTTAATAGGGAAGGAAAATCTACACCTAATATTTCCTAGGTTAAATCTGTTATATCTAACACTAAAAGTGAAAAATACAAGGTGTAATTTGTTTAGACTAAGAAGAATCGTGAGAGATTCCATTCCCCTTCAAAGGAAGAAAGGAGTCCAAGAAGGCCACCTCCCCCTAGGAAAATGAATACTTACATTGCAGCAAGACAACAACAACATAATATTGGATAGATCCATAATCAATATGGAAGTTAAAAGTTTCAAGGTTTATTCTAGTGTTATGGAAGGTATGTACACATAGCTTTCACTTACTGGTATAATATATCTTTATCAGGGAATAGGAAAGAACCAATGGGATTTTTTAGTGAGAAACAAAAGACAAAAACCTAGAATAATGAATTTGTGTCCACCCAAAATAAATTTCAATCTTTAAAGTAGGTGGATAGAAGATGTAGATAGGAGGTTTATCAAGATGAGGTATGTCTGACCATACTTCTATGATAATGTTTCTATGGTAATAGAATTTTTAAAGTTAAATAGGAATATTCATGGAATATAAATTCTTTGAATAAGACATGTGATAATCCCAAATAAGTTGAGTAGTTTAAGAAATAAATCTTAGTGGTCTAGCTAGACCAGTTATATGTAGATAATAGAATGGTGAAATAAGATATGGATGATAAAACTAAAGTAAAACAAGTGATTTCACTTGAATAAATTGTAATTAATGAGAATTTATCCATAAATAAAAATTTCAAAGTTTAAGAAAAATCATGTGAAATGTGTGATCAGGGAAAGGCACAAAAGATTGCATAAAAATCTTACCATCCCAAGAATATGCAATAATAAAAATGAACAAGCTCAAGGGAATGAAGTTACATTGACATTTGAGATGAAAAAAGATGTTATACAAAATAAAATATCTCAAAAGATAGATATGAGCACAAAATTTTTTGAGGATAATAACATGAATAAAAGTGATGAGAAGGGAGTAAATAAGGATCCCAAGTTGAGAGTAAACTCTCAAACTCAGTGTTACTTCAGAGGAAAAAAAGTTCCCTCCTTATTCACTAATTTTTTTTTCTTATTTATACTAATTTATAGGGAATTTAAGGAGAAGTGTTGAGGTTTACACTATTGGAAAACATGAATTAGTTTCTCTTCATGGAGAATTTAAAAACTATGATGAAAGAGTGAGTGAATCCTGTAGGGGAGAAAAAATTATAACGGATCTATCAATATACCATAAGTTGTATGAATATGGAAATTTTAGAAAATATAGATATCACCATGAAATATAGATAGAAGGGAATTCCAGTCAGACTCACAATTATTATTCTTGATTAAATCAAATATATTTTAAAGGGGAATTTTGGTTGATAAAATGATGAGATAAAGAAGGAGTTATTTGAATTGAACATGAACAGTTGTGATGCTTTATTGATATGGGTGCATATTATTTATTTTGTTTTTTAAAATCTGTATGAAACAACTCCTAAAATTATTTCTGATAATGGTATCAGATATATGGTTGTTTATGTATATCATTGACAAACTTGGTTTATGCACTCTTGTTTTCTATAAGGGTTATCCCACATAGACTTAGAGTTATTTAACTAAAGTATCTTTTTTAAGATTGTAATATGGTATCATAATTCTCTCAAGTGGATTAAGGTGTAATTTAGATTTGAAAATGGGAGAAGAAGTTTATCTTTAGAAGCAGGTAAATAAGGTGAGAATACCCCAACATTTTCTTTGTATTTTTTATCAATAAGGGGGAGCAATATAACCACACATATTGACATGATAAGTGTATTTCAGTGTTGATAATAAAATCTAAATGGGGATATTGAAATTCCCATTTGATGAGTTGTATTTATTTTCAATGATTCAATATGTGTTTGGTGCAAGAAGTGGTGATTATTATATGATTGTTATAGATTCATCAGTTGGTATTGGATGTCATGATTGGTAATGAATAAAATTATACAAGTTGAGTGAGCTGCTATCATTCTCAAATGGAAATGGATTTTTTAGGATAAATATTAAATAACTCAAGTAGATAAGTTCAATATAAAGTGGAAAACATAAATTTTATGATTATTACACTGATCTTCAAACAAAAGAGAATTATTGGTGAATGAAGGAAAATTGTCTACAACACTTGATAGAAGATAGAAGGTATAGAATTGATATGGAGAAGATAATAAAGTATTTAATCATGAAGTTATGTTGCATAACCATCATATAATTGTTGTGTAAGTATGAATTGTTGTTGTGTGTAAACATTTTATAAGTGTTGTGTAAGCATAAAGTGTTCTTGGGCATAATCATCATACATGTGATGCATAAACATGAAGTGTTTCTGTATAAATATGAGTTAGGATACATAAAGGTTATACATGTGGTTGTTAATCATCTACATTCAATCAATCCACTTTATGCATTCAATAAACTTCATATGGTCGATCCACTACACACAATCAATTGTTTGTTCATATGGTCAATCTAGAATCAGACATGTAGTCGATCCAAACTGACACATGTGGTAAATCCACACTATGTTTAATCCTAAATGATTCATGTGGTTATTTATTATGGTCAATCCTCATGGTCTATTGGCATGGATTCTTGTTTAGCTCATGGTATATTATGTACTTAAAGAATTTTCAAATGATCTAGGTTAAAATATAAAATTTTTCATATTTTGGATATTCTGAAGAAATAAATATTAATGATGCTTAAAACCCAATCTTAGTGGAATTAAAAAAATCATGATCAACTAAATGATCATGATTCTAACCAATAAATAAGGAGATCCAGTAGAGGGCGGAACTATACATTGATATAAGCTTCATGTCATTGAATAAGGTTCCAAATAGCAATGATCCATGTTGTTATTCATGTGGATTTTTTGAATAACTTTAAATTAGTGGATTTCATATAAAATTAAAATAAAAAAGTAACTTGAGTATTTAGGATATTTAAATGAAAAATTTGACCAAGAATTTTAATATGATTTTGAGGGTGAATTCAAACTGTAAATATCTTATAAATTGAATTAAGGAGATCGCCTACTACTGAAGATAGTAGAGTTTCCATAATTCAAATATGGGAATAATAAATATGATGTTTTTTAAAATAATATCCATGGTAGTTATTTGAATATATATGTGTGTGTAGGTACTGAATAAAATTTCATGAGTGGGAATATTGTGAGAACATAAGAAGTATTGTGCGATAATTCTAAGAATTGATGCAATATCTTTATTGAAGAGATAAAAAAGAGCTTGAAGCTAGGAAATATCTTGTTATAGAAGAAGAACTAATGCTCGAGTATTTAGAATGAGGATGAGGACTCAAATTAGTCAAGATTTAGAGTGAGTTTCAAGACATAGTGATGATCATCATTATCGACTACTGAAGCTCTTAAAGTTATTGTACACGAGTGAATCAGATCATGTTCATTTGTGGAGGAAGATCAACTCAAGGAGACATTGAATCATACCTAAAGAAGAATAAGAAGAAAAAGAAGATATTTCTACTACTAGATTAGAACTAAATATGAAATTATGATTTGGGTGTCTAACTAATTTCTATTTGTAACTAGGGTGTCTAACTAGTTACTGGAAGAATTATAGTTGGGGTATATAACCAACTGTTATTGTAGCCACTTTGAGATTTAGTGGAAAATCTATATTGGGGTGACTAACTAACATGGAAATAAGTAGTAATTTCTTCCAAACCTTGTAAATATTATGTGATGCTATCTCTCCAATTACCACTACACACGAGGTCAAATTATGAGATATTATTGAGTGGATCTAGAACCTTAACAAGTTTGAGAGGTTCACTTTAAAATAAAATAATTAATAATATAGGGATACTAATTCACCCCCACCTCTAAATGGTCTAACCAGTCTGGATAACTATATGGTCACACACTTAATGTTCTGTTAATCACAATAAAATTTTATCTAAAATTAATCATTGGAATAAATATTATTCTCCAGTCCATGGAATAATATTTATTTGGGATTTATGGATCATAAATATTTAGTTTCCATATTTATTTATGATTTTAATATTAAATAAATTTATTTTTATTCCCAATACCATCAAATAATATATATGTATGTATTTATGTATGTATGTATGTATTTATATCTTGATTTATTGATAAGGTAATAAATAATTTTTATTATTAAATAAATATTTATTTAGTTACATGAATATTAAATAAATATTTATTCACAAGACCATGGATATTATAGATATTTATTTATCAAATGAATAATATTTATTATTTGAGGTTAGGTAACTATCAAGGAGGAAATATGGACTGAGTTATTGGGTCTAGTGGAGATGATATATTAAATATCATTTAAATAATTATTAATTTATTTATTTAAATAAATGATAATTATTTTATCTATGATTCTAACACATTTCAAGTAAATAATAATTGTATTATAATTATTTAGACATGGGGGTTTACTAGAGATTATGAGAATAATTAAGGGCTTATGTGCAATCATTTATTCTCTAAGTTGGCTCTATAAATACTTGGTTATATCATTTCCTAGGGTTAGACACGGTTGTGCACAAAACACCCCTCTAGATATTCTCTCAACCCTAAAGGGAAAATTCCCTAGAACTCTCTAAATAACCAAGAGTAATCTTTCACCCTCCTCCTCCACTCAAGATTGAGAGATCAAGAATCAATCCTTTTATCTTTTAAGGATTGTTTGGTTTTCAAAGTAAGCTACATAAGATGGTCTATACCACCACACTAGCACTTAGAGTGCCATAAACAATTATTCAAGAACATAGGATCACACATGGATCATCACTGGGGGGATTTTGATTTGGATCCTATAATGTAATGACAGTACCATCAATCAGAGGTTTTAACGATCAATAGCTTCTTCAAAGAAAGAATTTTCAAAACCATGGTAATTTTTTTAATTAAATTAATTATAAATTTAACGTGAAAAGATCCTCTCTTCCCGGTATCAACATTATTTTTCAATATTCATTGAATTTAATTCATTATTCATGACATTTATCATTATATACATTGTGGAATATTAATTGAAACTGAAAAATCTAAGTTTGGGCCAACTTGAATAAGTGCATCTACTGCATCTGAAACATTCATTAATTATATGGAGTTAAGAAGTTTTAATATATTCAAGGGGTTAAACATTATAAATATGATTCTTAAGTCTCACAATTATTCAAATTGGATTACTTCATAGATGTTACTCACTATAGATTTTAGTGGGAGGATTTTATCAAGCGGTCACATAGTGATGTGGTATGAATTATATAGAGATGTAATAAGTTTAACAAAACCCATGAAAGTGCAGAAAACATAAGGTTATTATGTAAATATATCATATTTGATATATTATAAGAGTTATTATGTATGGTTTTATTAAGTATTATTAAATAATTTTAAGCATATAAATTATTTTATGTTATACAAAAGGCCATCTCTACTTTATAATTCTTTCATGTTGGTTTCATATATATTTTTATATATATGGATATATATACATATCATGAAGTGAAATAATAATTAAACTCTAAAAGTTTTAATTTTAGTTATCCCTAATTTAAGTTTTTTATGGAGTATTATAGGTTGTGATATAGTTGGTGGACATATGTATAGAGACACATGTGTTCAATGGAAATCATGCTAGATCCCTTTGTATCTTGAGTAGCACTAATACTTTTCTAGAGGCCTCTTTTTTATTAAATTTATGGATTCAGTGATTCATAATTATTTTCAATTATATAAACATCTATGAGGTCACGTATTGTAGTTTACTGAATGGGGATTGAGTTTAACTTAGAGCGAAGATATAAATGTTTTTTAGAGTTTATCTAAAAGGGGTTTTGGATGGATTTTCACAAGGCATTGTATATGATGTGACACAAGGTGGAGATGATGATAGATTTCCAAACGTGATTTGTGAGTGTCCAAAATGATTTTTTGATATGGTTTCATAAGTTATTATATATGATATAATATAAGGTGAAATTGCACAAAGTCTATGATTATTTAGTGAAAGTGGGAGATTAAATTAGATATAACTTGAACTTCATACTCATATGATGTGTTATAGAAATATCATATGTGAAATTGGGTATGCATCATAAGGTATGAAACAGTGATTTCATGTCATTACCTTAAGCTCATCATACTACACGATAGGGCTATATCATATAATAATGTTGTGTTTGTTTGGAAACTAGTTGTTAAATATTAAAAAACTTAAATCTTCCATGCATAAGATACTATTGATTATAGTTTTTTCATTATATGAAACACTTGGGAGATTGGAATGGTTGAGGGTTTAATATTATGTAATTTCATGCATTAACTTGTAATGTACAAGTTAATTCATTTTCACATAGGGAGCGTCCTATAGGGATTTATGTAGAGGAAATATCCATATTATGGGATTGTTGGTTCATGTGAATCATTATCCAGAGCTATCTACCTCCCACAGGTCTCATCTTCTTCATCCTTTTCACTATAGCACTACCATTCCTTGAAAAGAAAAAGAATTCAACTTAGACATTGAGTGATTATTTTTTCCCATGGATACACCATGTAGGAGGGATGACTTTAGGCTGCCTCTTGGTAAACTTCATCAAGACTTGAATAAAGATATAAGAAACAACCATCTAAAGGGTATTGCGCACATACTATTACTTTATTTATGTAGTTTCATGATTTTGGGCATCTCATATCGGTGATCTTTGCTTTATGGGTTTCTTATTTTTTTCACTACATCTAACAAATTTCATTTGATCCTAAGAAACTAAACAATTTTCACAAGTGTGATCCAATTATGCATGTGGTGTTCTAATCCCCTTTAAATGATGAGTCTTGTACATTTGGTGTAAGATCTATGGTTTATAGAGGAATATTGATGATAAAACTTATTTGATAATTACATTAAGGTTATCATCTTAGGATATTATAGAATATTTAAAGAATGCATCCATGATAGATAGATTCTATTCCTTCATTGGTTTTTTATATAACCATGACTTGGGATTGATGTAATTTTCAAATACATGATTTAAAATGGTTTTTTATCAAATAATTATGTTAAATTTATTTCATAAAATGGTAGTTTATCTAGATTATGATGAATGATAAATGAAATTTTTTTATAAAATAATGAATATTATATTTTCAAAATCATGGGATTTGATTTGTGAAAAATTATATTTTTATCATAAATTGGACTTGAATTTAATATTTTTTGATAATATAAATTTGAGAAGGAAATCTTTCTAGAAAAAAACTAATTTAAGGACATGATCACTGAGGTTCCTTGGGCTGGTAGGAACTACAAAGTCATGGTTGAATGCACCATGGTGAGGGAGATAGAACCCATATAGATTCATTTGGGTAAATGATGATTCACTTTGGGTGTACTATAATAATAAGTGGTTTTGTTTGTGCTTGGTTTCATGTTTTTTTAATTTTGATACTATTAATGGTGTCTAAAATTACATAGATGTGGAATTATTTTATAAAGAATGTTATAATTTAGTATTTTTGGTTCTAAAGGGTCTTTATGGATGGTTAATCTATAATTTATTTATTTATGTTAAAAATGTCATTAGTTAGATGATTTGAAATAAATCATACATAGGAATAAATGGGATTAATTTATGGAAATCTCACTAATTAAAGTGTTACTCACCCCTACCCACACATCTTGGTGTGCGTGTAGATGTTGTTTATCATGATGCAGAAAAAAGGCAAGACTAACTTGTTCATCGATGATGGATCATAGGAGAAACATTCATGGATGGGTGTGTTGGTATTCAATTATAAATCATTGGAGGAGTGTTGGCTATCTAGGATGGATAAGTTTCAGTTATCTATCTTTTTTATTTCATGTCTTGAATTTATTATTATATTTTCACTATATTATTGATACATTTTTTTAAAGTTGTTTTAAGAAAAATTGATTTTGGTTTTAAATGAAAATAATATTTTCTTTTCCATATAATTTTTTAGGTTTTTGAGGTATAATTATTCCCCAAATATTAAACTATAACACTCATCACTAGTTGTTGGCCTTTAACTATCATGGAACATGGTTGAGTATGTGTGGCAGTCTGGATTCAGCCTCATATTTTGGGTATTTAGGTCTAGTCATTACAACATTATTGGTAAAAAAGATACTAAATTGTGATCATCTGTATAATTTAAAGAGTGAAATTAAAATGAATCAAATAAAATTCAATACTAATATTTAATAAGTCTCTAAATAACCTTAAAAAATATAAATAAATCATATCATTGATCATATACCCATATTTCCAAAATAATCATTAACATGTATGGAGTGATTTTAATCAAAATTTTATGAAATATATATTCCATAATAGTATTTAATAAATTTTAAATATTGATCATTTTTTCTTATTTTTTATAATAACAAAAAAATGATGATCAAAATAATATTTCCATGAAAATTTAACTCAAATAACACACAACTAGTATTTTATTAATAAGAAATAGATAGGGGAAGAGAAAAAAAATAAAAACAATTAATATGAAATAAAACTAAAATAATAAAATCATAAAATCATAATTAAAAAAAAACTAATCCCAATATAAATTATATTTATGACCCCCACACTTAAAAATTATATTTTCTTCAATGTAAAAATAACATATAAGATAAGAAAATTAAAAGTAAGAGATAAAAAATGATCAAGATGGAGGAAATTTTTAATTAGATAATGGGTGAGACTTCACTTTCATAAACTACTGAAATAATTTTTTATCATGTCCTGTGAATGATTAGCCAATAAAAACACATATTTTAATTAAATTTTAATGGTATTAAATGTTCATATTTGATCTTATGGGCCTGATTTAGTGGATTTTAATTTTGAACATCCATTCTTATCATATATGCACTTAATGCCTAATGTACACCAATTTAGGCCCAATGGTTCATCTTATTTTAAGGATTTTAATTATAAATATTTTAATTTGATATTTTTTTAACTTCATATACACTTAAATATGAACATTTTTCATTTAGGGATCAATGGAGGATTCATAAAGGATGATGGAGATATTTGGTGATGAAAGGAAAGAATTCTAGAGAAGGCAGATTGGACATCATCCCACTAATGAGAATGTGGGACCCACAATACAAACCCAATGAATCCCAAATTTCGTTTTATGCTATAGTAAATACATATTAACAAATAATTATTCAGTATCCAGTGCCAATTCGGTCTCCATTGTGGTTATTTAGGCGGCCCAAGTTGAAGATAAAATTATGGGCCAGATTCTGCGGCCTAGAAAAACAGCCCACCATTTTACACATATCTCGTTAAACATAAACTATTTTGGGATGAAACTTTACATAAGTTTAGGGAAAATCTGGAGATCAATTTTTTTTCTACTATGGACCACTCCAATTCTGCCATCTAGAAGGTATTCCAGGCACATCTGTTTGGTGGAAGCAAGATGGCTGCTACCTCGGGTCAAGGGTGGAAAAGTCTCCTCTCCTTTACTTTCCACCACCCTAGGCCTACCATAATCAAGTGGTATCTTTTGTAATGTTGTTATATCAAACCAAGCCTCTAGAAATTACTATTTAAGGTAGTGGTGGTGGAGGAGTTGATAATCTTTGGTGCTTGGTTTCGTTGTAGTGTTATGTTGTTGCTTTGTGTTTGTAATCTCATTTCTTTCTCATGTAAGTTGTTTAATTCACCTTAGTTTATTAATAAAATTTCTCTCTTTACTCTTATTTTGTTATTCTACATATAACTTTGATACCATTGGTTCAAGGTGTAAATTTATTCACACCATACTTTGTGATAATTATCACACAACGGTGGATTGATCGATTTTTGTTATTGTTTTTACCTCTTCAATTCCACCTTCGTAAGTCTACTTCCCGCTTACATTGAAGACATGTCATCAATGGAGGGATAAATATTTTATGGTTTGGTTCAAGGGAGTATAAAGGGGATGGATTGGATGTTATTTCTCACTCCATTAATGGATAATCACTTCTTTTAAATGTGATTTTTATTTGATGATTTTAAAACCTCTTCATCCTTATTGAATTTAAGGTCACACATTTCAAGTGTTAATACAAACCTTTACTTTGGAGTGCTAAAAACTTTTATCCTTCAAGTGTATAAGTGATTAGTATTAGGGTGTGTAGGCATTAAACTAGTAAGTGATGATTTTGTTCGATCTTCTTAAATGAACCCATCTCAAATATAAGAAATTGAAATCATTAAAAAAGGAATTCATACTATCCACCCCGAGCGATAACCTAGGATCAACTCATTACCTTAATTTGAATTAACTTAAATCTATTAGTGATCCTTTAAAACCATCTTAAAACAACCCAAGTTGGCCATTTAATAGACAAAAACAATCCATAGAATGTATGTTTCTGTAGGTACTTCTTAGGTCTCTGAGGATTCGACAACTCAAACTAGACTATAAGGACCGTCCTACCTTCTTCTTTTGGGTAAATTTGAGCGTGAATCAATGATAGTGATGGTCTCTTCTATAATAAATGTAGATATTTCAAAGAAAAATTTATCCATTTATTTAATCATATTTTTCACCATCCATTTTTGAAATGGTAAAAATAATTATACTCGAGGATGGGTGACATAAGTATCTAGATCTCTAAATTTATTAACATATGTTTAATTGCATTCTTATCATAAAAATCACTAAACTATTCAAGTGAAATGACAACCCAATTATTAAATTTTAAATATTCATCAATAATACCATATACATGACATTTATTAGACACTTTTGTTTCATTAAACAAAAAAATGAACCATGGAGGTTTTTTAATCACGTGGACTTTATTTACCAAGTCGTGATATGAAAATTTGATTGATGAAATACGTTGATTGTTATATTCAAGAACCGACTTTTCCACACTCCAAATTTACACAATATCATATTTATAATAGAATGTGGTTGTGGGTATCGCATGTCCACTCCCCACCTATGATGGAGAATCAAGTGAATAATTATTTCCTTCATATCTCATATTTTAAACTTAATAGTTGATCAAAATATCTACATTTTTCTCATAATGTAACAACCCATGTTGTTAAGGTATGTATCTATTTAATTTTGAGCCCTTATTTATGTTTTTTAATCCATTTGAAGATGGTTTTAGGAGTTAGAGGGGTATAGTGATGAAGGAATGAGGATTTGTGGGTGGAATATATAGGAATTGAATCTGAAATTCTGCTATGTACCTGGTGGTGGGGTACCGAGTACCCACTGGATAGACAAGAGGTTTAGCTCTACTGGACCAGACACTGGGTAACCGGTGGTTCCTAAACGGGTACCTGGTGTGCTCCAAGTTTGTTTTTTTTACATGGAAACTTTTTTATTTTCATAGTCACAAAAATTTCTTCCTAACTTGGGATATCTTCAAGTTAAGGTTATTTTTTATGTGTTTTAGTGGATCTTTCGAGACCTAATCTCTCTCTACTACCTCCTGCCTTCAAGATTTGCTTCTAGATTTGTTTGATATCAAATTTGAGATTTGATTAGTGTGTTGTATTCATCTTGGTAATTACTTCATGAATATTACCTTTTTTGTGAATATTAAGTCTAAATCGCTCTGTGATTCTAATTATCTCTCTCCCCCTATCTCTCGATTCTAGTTTTCCAGAATCTAGAATTCTTGATTTATTTGAGTTATTAGAGGCCCTTTTCATGGGAGGATTTCTTGTTCACCTTATGTTAGGTTACATATTTCTTCATAATGGATTTTTGAATGTGATATATGTGAATAGTGGTATGATTGGTGTTTAAATTGCTTTCTTGTGTTTATTGGCTTGAAAATTGGTCTTATTATTAGGAAATAAATTTTCAATTATTTATTGAATATTAATGTGTCACTTAAGTGTTAGTTTGGTTATGGAATTTAGATTTAACCATGCCTAAAATGTTGGGGTTGGAATTGGGTTGAAATAAGTGCATCCCATGTGAAATACAAGAGTCATAATGTTCATCCTAATTTTAAGGGTACTATAGTGTATGCAATATTTT
This sequence comes from Viscum album, assembly GCA_963277665.1. Lineage (NCBI taxonomy): Eukaryota > Viridiplantae > Streptophyta > Magnoliopsida > Santalales > Viscaceae > Viscum > Viscum album. The sequence goes on along the minus strand of OY728129.1, from coordinate 401,933,891 downwards.
GGATTCTATTTATCCCACAAACAACTTCTAATAAATGCATAGAGATCATTAAAGATTGCTTAACTCTAATATAGTGAGTATGTTCTTGAAAATAAGTATGTATCATAAGGGTCACATGTATTTTCCTCTAAAAAATGTCTCTCCCTCTATCATATTCATTGAATGTATTCACTAAGATAAGTTCCATGGATTTGATGATGGATTATCAACAAAACATTCAAACATTCACCTTCTTAAAAATTATAACCTGGTTTTTTAACATATAAAATCAAATAGATATAATTATGGTAGTAATGGTATCATAAATTTATTAAAAAATATATTTATAAAATTATAATCATTTATTAAAAATTGATTTTGTACATATTTCATCTCAATAAATTCTCACATGTATGGGTGGTTATGATCATTATTTGTTCATATGTACACATTTTTATAGTATATGATGCTTTTATAAACATATTCAATTTTCCCTAATTCATCACACTAAATATGATCTTATCCTTTATAATTGAATTTTCAAAACTCACTCGCTTGATCATTTTTGAAAGTCAAACATTAATATCTTTTCATATTTATTTTTTTGCGATCCTTTTCCCCCTTTATTTTCTTAGGATTTTATTGAATTTTTTCATAGAATCATCCATTATGTACTTGTCCATAGGAAAATATAGTATCATTTTAAAGTCAATCTATATAAGAAATGAATGAAATGGAACTTTTTTTAGAGATATAATAATTTTTATATACCATATTATTGTTTAAAGAAACTCCAAAATTGTGATCATGTGTATGATTTGGAGAATTGAATTGAAATGAATCAATTAAAATGTAATCCTAATACTTAATAAGATTATCTAAATGTATATTCAAAAAATAAATAAATAATAACATCAATCGCACACCCATGTTTCCAAAATAATCATTAACATGGAAGGAATGATTTTAATCAAAATTTTATGAAAGGTGTAATCCTTAATAATATTTAATAAATTTTAAATAGAGATAAATTTTTCATGTTTTTTATAATAACTAAAAAAATTATGATCAAAATAATAATTCCTTGAAAATTAAACACAGAAAAAGGGAAAAAATATTTTTTTAATAAGAAGAAAAGGAAAGGGAAACAAAAGTGAAAAAATGAAAAATATTAATGTGAAGATTATGAAAGAAAACTAAAATTAAACATGAAAAATAAAATTTTTTCTTTAAAAAGATAATCCCAAACTAAATGATATTTATAATCCCCACACTTAAATGTTACATTATCCTCAATACAAAAATAACATGTAAGAAAAGTAACTTAAAGTTTTGAGATAAAGCAATGACCTAGATATTGGGGATTTATAATTATATAGTAGGTGAAAATTCATTTTGAGAAACCGAAATAATTTTTGTTTCACATGTCCCAAGGTAGTGAATTAATTGGCTATTTTTAAGGGATGTTGTTATGGTTTATAGTGACCCTTCCCCGATTCATGTAGATATTTCAAATAATCACTCTATTCCATTTGTTTAAGTGCATTGTTCACCATCCATTTCTAAAATGGTGAAAAATACTAATGTTAAAGGATTGGGGGAACAAGTATGCAGGTCTCATCCTTGAATGACATATGTTTAATTACATGTTTATCATAAGAAAATACTTAATGGTTCAAGTGAAATGTTAACCCAGTTATTATATTTTAAAAATAAATATATAACAATACATGTATGACATTGATTAAATACATTTTCACATTCAACACAAACAAATTAATCATGTATGTTTTTAATCATAGGAACTTCATAAACCAAGTAATGATATTAAAACACAACTGATGAAATATGAGGATGGTTACCTTTGAGGCGTGACCTGTACATGCTCCCAATTACCATAATATCATATTCACAATTGATTATAGAGGTGGGTAGTTCATGGTTACTCTCCTCCTCAGACAGAGCATCAAGTGAATGATTATGTTCCTCATTTATCTTATCCTTCACACCTCATCGTTGATCAAAATATCAATGTTTTTTCTCATAAAAGTTTATTTCAACATTTTATTATTATTATGTATTTCTTGATTGAATTTATATGGTAACTCAGAAAAATGTTCATTGGGGTTATTCATATTAGGTAGTGCATTAGGTTGAAATGAGTCCATCTCATGAGAAATTTTAGGTTCAAAATGTTCATACACGTTTTGAAGGTACTTTGATGTATAAAATTATTTGGGTATTTGGTCATCCCACATAGTACATCAAGTAGATTCATATAGATCCTTAAAAAACTAATCCCCTAGTGTGGTGAGTGTGTATTTGAAACAAAACAAATATCAAATGGGTCACATGTATTTTTCTCTAAACAATGGTACATTCCTCTAGAACATTAATTAAACATATTCACTAAGCTAAGTTTTGTAGATTTGACCATGGATGATCAGAAATACTACTCATCATATCTATACTACAAGTTCCCCTTTAATATAACAAACCCCTCCTGAATAGGTGACAAAGGAATGTACTTTTCAGTTTCCAGCTCCAACCTCTCTCTAGCAACCAACAACATGGGATTCAAGTGATTCTAGAAACTAATGATGATCTTGGGACTTTCTACCAGGCCCACAACATCAACCGCCTTCACAACATGAACTAGCATAGGTGGTGGCCTCAAAGTCTCATCCACCATCAATAAAATTATTGTTTGCATCTCTAGGGTGAGGAAATAAATAACATAATTATACTTCACTAATACAAATCTCTTCATATCAAGGCATGCACACAACACCACAACTATCCTCGCGAGTTCTATTCATGATAATAAGAACTGATCACAATGATAAGGCGCAAGTTTTATTTATCCCTTCCCCATGTGCACAGTGCCTTGGGAAATTTGCACGAAAAACAAGAGGTTAGCTTCTTTATAGTAAAATATTGACATATTACACAACATCGAAGCTATTCAGACATTGTTGATGCCACCCCTGACCAAGCCCTAAGATATTACACCAGCCATTTCTACTTTGTTATTTTCATCATAAGGAAGGTCATATAGTTCTTATTTCTTTTTTTATCACCACATTCTTGGTGGAGTGGGTTAATGTGGGTCAAATTTCTAATTCTCAATGCCAGGTTTATAAGGGGAGGCTATATAGTGGGGAGAGGATGCTTTGATTTGTGCTTGAGAGTGATTATTAATTTTTTTCAATGGTGGATTTATGTTCCTATGGATTTTTTTGAGGAGGTGATGAGATAATTTCATACATATTGAAGTTCATCCTAGGTTGGCTAAGATGTACCATGGTGTTCTATGAAACTTATAGTGGCTGGGAATGAAGGTGGATATGACCATGTTTGTTTTGAGGTGTTTTACCTATCAGTGGGTTAAAGATAAACATCAGAGGTCAGTAGGTGAACTTCAATATTTTCACATTCCAAAATATAAATGGTAATAATTCACTATGGATTTCATGATAGGATTCCCGAGGTCACAAAAGGTAAAAGATGTGGTATGGGTTGTCATTGATTGGTTAAATAGGGTTTACCATTTCTTGTAGATCAAGAATAGTTATATGGTTGAGGATATTTGGAAACTCTGTGTTGATGAGTTAATAAGGCTCCATGGATCACCTCCTAGCATTGTGTCAGGTCATGATGTGATTTTCACATCACGGTTTCAACAAGGCTTGTAAAAAAATTTATGCTCTCAAGTGAAATTTATGAAAACTTATCATCCACAAATGGATAACCGGTCTGAATATACCATCCATACCCTTGAGTATATACTATGAGAATATGACTTTGACTTAAATGGTGTATAGTATGATTATGTTCCTTTGGTATAGTTTGTTTATAATAATATATACTATGAATTTATTTAGATATGATCATTTGAATCTTTATATGGGAGTCCTTGGTACTCTCTTTTTGGTTGGGCGAAATCTAGGTAATTATCCTTGGTTTGACCTATCTTGGTGAAAGAGACTTCCAATCATGTGAAAATAACTAGTAAGAGGTTATTTACAACTAAATTTAGACAGAAATCTTATTTCAACCATATATTTCAACCGCTTGATTTTTTGGTTGGAGATTATGTTTTTTTTATGGGTCTCATCCCGGTTGAATAATTGGATCATTGGTAAGTAAGGAAAGTTGGGTCCATGATATGTTTAGTTTTTTGAGGTTTTAGAGAGTATAAATGAATTTTCTCACCCATTGGAACTTCCTCCAAAGTGTGGTGTTATGGATAATTCCTTCCATGTGTCTCTGTTAAGAAAGTATGAACTAGATTCTTCTCATGTGATTTAGTGTGATGATATGGAGTTAGATTCAAATGATTGTTTTGAGGAGAATCTAGAGAGAGTTATCGATAAAGGTGATAAGTGGTTTCATGTAAATATTGTTCCCCTTTGTATGGATCCTATGGTAGTATGCATGAGTGAAAGAATAATTCTAGTAATGAGAAGCTAAGATGGGGTCCTAATAGACAGATTTATTTGTTGATGACCCTCAATGATTGTTTCCAAGGATGATAAGCCTTATAGTGTATATTTCGTAATGTTATATGTCATTTTTGTGTGCCTTTTATTTAATTCATTCCCTTCCTTATATTTTTGAACATTTTTTAGATGGTTTTGAGCAGTTAAAGGGGTAGAGTGATAAAGGGGGGAGGATGTAGGGGTAGAACATACAAGAATTATAACTTCAATTCTAATGAGTACCTGATGGGGGTACCGAGGATATATTTGGTAGACCAAAGTCACATGTCTAATGGATCATCCAATAGGTGGTTGGTGGACTAGCATCAGGTGGCTAGAGAGCCAGCGTGTGGTTGGTGGGTCTTATCTAGTTACCTAGTGTGCTCCAGATCTATTTTTTTTAACAGGGGTAGGTTTTTCTTTTTATAATCATGATATCCAATCCTTAAAATGAGATTCATTTTATTTAGGGATGTTTTTTATTGATTTTGGAAGATCTTTAGTGATCTAGTCTCTCTCAACTACCTTCTACCTTCAAGATTCAATTCTAACTTTGTTTGAGCTTGAATTTGATATCCAATTGGTGTGTAGGCTTCATCTTAGTAAGTGATTCATGAATTTTACATTTTTATATAGAGGTTATGGAGTCTAGATCACTTTTTTATTCTAATTCTCCCTCACTCTCTCTTGAATCTAGTTTTCTGGAATATAGAATTCTTGAGTTCTTGGAGTTACTAGAGGCATGTGCCTTGGGTTAATTTCTTTTCTACCTTGTGGTAGGTGACCTATTGCTTTGTTATGGATTTTGAAATATGTTTATATGCGAATAGTGGGAGATTTAGTGTTTAAATTTCATTCTCATATTTCTTGTCTTGGAAATTGGTCTTATTGTTAGGAAATTAATTTACTATGATTTACTGAATGATTAATGTGCCTCCTGAGTGTTGGTTTAGGGATGAAACTAGGAGTTAACCATGCTTAAAATGTTGAAATGGAAAGGTAAAGACCTATATGTAATTTGTAATCTAAAAATATAATAATATGGTGAAATTAGATGGTCAAACCTGGTTCTAATTATGAACAAATGGGTTAATTATTGTTATAAATGCCTAACTTTTCTAATAAATTTATGTAAAGAGTTTGTGGGTTTTTGTTCTGTGTTTGAGATATTTTGGAACCACCTTGTGCGTTTAATGTGTGGTGTTTATGTTTTAATAACATATTATAATAAAATGAATGTTATAAGATTAAAAAATATAATATTTTTGTATAAAGCCTAAAATATTTAATATAACTAGCCTTACTAAATTCAGTTTCTACCCCAGTTGTGATGGTCTCGAACATGAATCTTAAAATATAATAATCACATTCCACATTTCCTTTTTGGTGATGATACTGTGTTACTAAAACATTAACAAGAAAATAAAAATCCAACACACACACACACACATATATATATATATAAGAAAATTAATATTATCTAATATAAAATTTGTTTACCTTTTCTTTCATGTGTTTAATTTTATTTATCTCCTCTATCGATAAGTGATCGTTGTTAAAATTTATCCATGACCATTATTTTTATATATCAACTAACAAAACATATATAACAAGAATAATTAATTTTATAAAACTTATAAAAAGGAATAAAACTTAATTTTTTAACAATTCTCTAAAACTTTTACAAACTCCACCTAATAAAGTGAAATGCCAATATAATGTGAACTCATCTGGGAATAATACGTCTAACATACAATGACCACTATAATATAAAATGGTCACAATTAATGACATTATAATTAATATTAGTTCATAATTATCTAAGTATTCTTACCCATCAAGGAATAGAAAAACCGACACCCAATCTCTATATTTCCTAATTTATCACATATATATGAAACTCTAACATCATCATTTAAATATTTCATAGTTGTTGAAATGTATCCTAGATCCATAAAACCATAAATGGCAGTGGTATCATTTTGAGTAAAAATAATGTGTAGATACTTAATTAAATAAGTAATAAATTAAGTCACTTTAAGTCATATTTATTTTAGAAAAGAAAAACTGAAATATAAATTTACTTTCAAGGAAAATAACTACAACATAGATATGGTGAGATCGCAAAAAATAACAATATCCATGATATTTTTTTGAATATTATCAATGCATATTCTATTCTATATATATCAGACGTCATTTAAAACTCATAAATATTATCCAATAAAGAAGAAATCTAGGATATTCTTTTTAGCCCATCAGAAATCTCTTATGTCTCTGAAGTTGTTGGTTCTTAAACCTCTTGTTTCTTTTGTACTAGATATTTTGATTTTATATACTCCTATATAAATTAAATATAAGAAAATATTTTTAATTAATTTTCAATCATATATAAATTATATTTTAATAACATTGTATACCTCGGGTGTTAGGAGATGAAGAAGGTTATCCATCCAGAGTAAAAAATAGCCCACATAATCTCCAACTCCAGTAACCTTCTCTGTTGGCAATGGAACAAGAGCATTTGGATCAATAATATCATGTACTGATACTCTTAATTGACCCAAATGCATATTCTAATGATGTATATAATCCCCCAAAATATGTATGACTTCATGCTCTACAATATGAACATGGGGATCTCCAACATACGACTCATAGTAAAAGCCTGGGTCTGAATGGGGAGGTTGAAGATATGAGTAGGTATGTTGCGTAGGATATGATTATACCATCATTTATTCAAATATAGTTTTCATAGTTGATTTAATTTGATCACCCATTTACTGTTTTAGGTCTTCTATCTTGTCTTTTAAGTAATCTATTTCTATATACATTGATTTCATACTTTTATGAACAAAAAGTTTCCTAATACGAACACTCACCTCATATCCTCTTACATGGTTGGGGTGTTTTGGTTTTCATAAAGCAATAGTTATAATGTTCATCCTACCCTCATAGATAAAAGTGTGCTGCTTATCTTTCTATAGAATGTCATCATGAAATGATGTATTAAAATGGTATATTATTGATATTAATTTAAAAAATAAAAACATTCAAGGAATATAAAAATTAATTTCTTATAATTATGTCAGCTACTTCTTTATATTGATATATAAGAAACTTTTTATTTTTTCCATTCTCACTCTTTTCCATTTTTCATGATGAGTGGGGGAGATAGAGAACTGAACTGGACCTCTTCTAAACCAATACTAGTTTTATCTATTAATGCATCAAAATTTTCTATAATCATATACTCCTCTGGTAAATGATACCCTCCATGTGATAAAGTATGAGGGTATACATTCTGAAACTAGATCTCTTGGTGAGATCTCTTGGATTCCTATTATATAAAAATAAATGATTAAGAAATCAATTAATATAAAATAATTTTACAATATGCAATAATTATCAAACCATAAATGTTTCATCATTCCAATTGGTGAAAAACTTAGTCCATGTCTCCACATCTAAAAACCCATACTTGAGGCATAAGTTTTCATTCGATAACTTCCCAAAAACATATTTTTTTATCAATTTTGTTTTAAAATATTTTTAGTGCACTACCATAAAAATATACACTTTTTCTTAATTTTTTTCATCTCTTGAAAGTTGAATGTCATTTGTAATTGAAATAGTTAAATATTAGTCATATAAAATATATAATATTCAGAGAATGATTGTAACGTCTCGGCCTGGTTTACCATCGAACCGGTGGCCGGACCGGTCGGTCACATGTCCTCAAGCGTGTCTCCCCATACGCTAGAGGATGCCGACTAGCAGTGAGGGTCTCAAGAGATGATAGTGGGGAGACTATACCCTCATATCAGAGTAATGCATCGGTATTATCAGAGTAAATATCATTCAGTTGCTGAAGCAGTAAGCAATTGAAAGACAACAAGGAAAGAAAAAATAATATCTATTTTATAAAAGGTGGAAAATGCCAGTTTACAATGCATGCATGTATAGATGATGATACATTTCTGAAAGCAATAAACAATACAACATGCTTTTCAAACAATACAAAAAGAAAAGATAGCAGAGCCCAATGACGAATCTTCTAAGCATCCCAATCTCCCGCTTGGTCCTTTGCTCCTAACTCCTTAGGTACAAACAGCACAGAAAACAACCTAGGTCCTGAAACCAAGAAGGTCTACTTGGGTACCCCAGTGCAATGGCGGCCCGAGTAGGGTGTGAGATATAAATCTCAGTAGGCCGGCACCATCGATGTTAAACCCAATCCAGACAGTGTATCATAATTATATAGTGAGCATGTATGGAGAAATAGTAAACCGAAGTACGTAAGTAAATAACACCCATCCAGGTTCCCAAGGGACACCTAACGGCTATACCAGCTTCGGCTCGCTGCCGGTAAAGTAACCTGATCACGTCACTATATATATATATATATATATATAACCATTTAGATGATAGATGGTGTGGGGTAAGAATGCCTCCCACCCATAAATCGGGATTTGCAGGTATGAGGTAAGAATGTCTCTCATTCCTATAAGTCAACTGGAAAGGGGTAAGAATGCCGCCCTTCCATCACATTCATTCAAACGGTATGGGGTATAACTACCTCCAATCCAAACACGTAACACATCACTAGGAATCAACTGGAAAGGGGTAAGAATGCCTCCCTTCCAGACATGTACTGTCACACTGGTATGAGGTATAACTACCTCCCATCCAACCACGTATCTGTCACACTCATCACTCTGGCATGGGGTATAACTGCCTCCCATATAGACACACAATCGTTTAGAGTAGATGGCATGGGTTATGAATTCCTCCCATCCATAACCATACACATTCAATATCAGCATTATAATACAATGCATATGGTAGTACCTCTCATGCATTTCAAGTAAACATTCCACATTCACAATCAATCATATATCTCATTTCTATATAAGTGCCCATACACACGTTCATCACAAGTATACTTAAGGAAACTCCTCTCAAGTATCTATATCAAGTAATTAACATATTCAGTTTACTAACATAAGTTGTTCTTATTACGTTATCCCAAGGAGTGGTCGTACCACCCTAATCCGTTCATTTCTAGTTAAACCATTTCATCTTGGAGGATATGTTTATCATTCTTTAACCCTTTGATACCTTCTAGAGTTAACATTTCATATGGTCTTAGATCATCCCACTAAGGTTACCGTCTTACTCAATTTTCCTAACATGGAAAATTGACCCAAACACACGTATCACAGCATTTCCATTCCCTTTGTCTCAACAAAGCAAGTTCACATACAATGCATAAAAAGGCACTAAAAAAATTAAGCAGGAAAGCATAAAAAGTCTATCACTACTTTTTATATTGAAGGAAATGAACCTCTAATTGAGGGGTTTTATTATTAAATCATTAGTTTAGTGACCAAGAAACCTCTTTTATCTTATTCCTGAAATTCACACGATTTTCACAGAAGCATTCAATCGGAACGAAACTTGCATAATTAAAATGCTAAGGCAGTGCAATATTAAACTCACTATTACTTTACTTAAATTTAAAGGCAAGGAGAGGGACCCTATCTCAAGGTGGATCCATCCATCCACTCTGGCTCTTGGTGCTTTCTAACTAAGAGTAGTCTTTGGCGACTCGAAACCACGCCAAAACCTCGAACGCGCTATAAACAACGTGCTAGGAACTCACAAACATAAAAGCCCCAAAATCGACAAGTGATAAACAAAGCAAGAGGTGAAATACTTACCCCAAAACCATACCGACAGTCCGAAACCACCCGAACCACTTCGCCTTCGGCGGCGGTTGCCGGAACGCGCACCAAGGAGTCCCAATGGACCTTCCGCATGACCTAGAACCAATAGAAAACTAAAACTCGGAAATACCCCAAATCCCTAGGGTTCGGTCACACCTCACCGGGCACCGACTTGGTCGAAAAGAAACCAAAGGAAGGGAGGAGAATCAAGAGGGGAGATTACCATGAAGATTCAGTGAAGAAACCTCAAGAAATCGGTTGGAGATCAAAGCACAAGGAGGGAACCAAGGGGGGGTGTCGCACGCAGCTCAAGGGGATCCCCTCCCTGTGTCGTGCGGGTTGAGTGAGGGTGAGGGAGAGTTAGTTTAGGTTTTATGTTTTTCTTTTATTTTATTTTAAAATTAAACAATTCCTTTAAACAAACCGGACCGCACGGTTTGATCCGTACGGTTAGCTAAACAGTGCGCAAACCGTGTGGTACCCTCTGCCTAAGAGAGGTCCCTCGCACGGGCTAGGCGCACGGTTTGGGAAACCGTGCGTAGCCCATGCGGAAGCCACTACCCCCTTTAAGTAAGGTCGCACGGTTTAGGCCGCACGGTTAGGGAAACTATGCGCCAACCGTGCGCCCTCTGCAGATCTTTAAAAACTTGGGTACGGCGCTTCCGAAACCTCTCAGGCCACCCGAGAAACTTAACGGGCCTTCGCCCACGTCCAAAAACATTAAAAGGAAGGGTTCCAACATTCAGAACCTTGTTCTGAAGCCCGTTCTTCAAAATTACTGGTTCTACAATCGAAAATTTCAAATTCTCACAGGTTTTAGTCCGATTCAAAATACGGGTCATTACAACCTTTCCACCTTAGAACTTCTCATCCCCGAGAAGCCTTCGGGAACAATGTACACATCACCCAACCTACAAGGGTCGTGAAGCTTCATTCAAAAAATCACATTGCGTTCACAAACGCCCAACACACCCTTAAGCATCCATTAAACCCTACGGTGCTTAAGCCACCAAAACTCGAGCCAACGCTCGTTTCCCAATTGAAACACCGAGACGGCTCTTCCCGAGCCCATCTACCCAGAGACACGAACTTGTCGTCGTCTCGCCAAGCATCCAGCCACAGGTACTTCCCACCTTAGTTTTTTTTAACGTTAAGCAACCAACTCCAAACTATGGTTCGGACCACCGTTGGAATTAAATTTCAAAGCACACCCCAAGCGTTCCCAAGACGCTCTTAGTGTGATTTGAAACAGATCAATGATTGATTCCCATCGACCTGAAGGACCGAGTTGAGTCGGTTGTTCATATCAGGCACCGGCCGACACAAACCGGACTCGCCTTTACCTGACGACGTGTCGGAGAATGATATGTCACCGACCGCGGACATTAAACAAGAACCCCGAGTCAAGCCATCCCCGGATGACTATTTACAAGAACGCTCAGCCTAATGGCTGACGTATTTCAAACAGAACCACAATGCCTTTCTCCAAGGAACCTTATGTTTAGCACAAACCCATTCACCAAAGCCTACACCCGACTTCAGATGACGTTTCCAAGATCAAACCACACAAGAATCCACGCATCCCGCATGCAACGCCGAAAGAGAACCATCCGATCAAGCCCAATGGCTTCAAAGCATTAGCGCGGATAAGACCGATGCTCTCTTAGTGCATCTAGAACGAGGACAAGATAGGGGACATGCTCGTCACTAAATAGAATACACTAAGAGGTTTGAGCATATTCCAGTTAATCATACCAGACTACTGGAAAGAAGAACAGTCGAACCTCAACTGGTCGACTTCAAAGAAGGAACTCGGCTTCACCTACCGATATATCCACATGCTTTAAACTCACATACGTCACAGGAATTCAGACACGATCAACCCATTTCTAGGAGGCATTCCAAGCACTGTCTCTTCTACATGGAAGGACACATTTACTAGATTCTACGCAACGTGCTCCCAACCTCAGGAGTGTCCTGGTCATCTAAGAGAAGGAAGATAAATTAGTCGAGCACAACCGCGCTAGTACACAAACACCACAAATGATCGTGTGATTCTCCTCCGCCACAATCACATCACTAAACAAACGAAGAAGATCCAAAACAAGGAAACCAGCGTGTCAAAACACGTGAGTCATTCAAAAGCCATCCCGAACATTGGGACGAAACGATTCTTTAACGCCAGGCCACTCTACTGAGGAGATGACCCAAAGCCGCAATGAAAGTCAAAACCAAACGACCACCCATTCGAACAAGGGTGTCATTTGAAAAACAAGAGTCCAACAAGGGACAACGGTACCCAAATGGCACCTCACGTCAGAAAACTCACGGTACAAGCAAGGAATTTAAACGCTAAGGGTGCTACCAACCATGGGCTATCCCCTTACGAAGATCAAACATCGACCCCAACGCCGGGTCATGCGAAACAAGGTCTCTAGGCTCAAAATCCAAACATCAAGCCACCACTAAAGAAAACAACTCCTACGGAAACACCTACAGTCCCGTTCCAAGGAAACTCAATGAGAAACTCAAAACTATCCCTTACACTAGGGTTTCAACACACCACTACGGGTTCCATTACCAGGCCCTTAACATTTCATCTCACTTAAATTTTAACCATCTAAAAGTTTCAACTACACAACAAGGTAAACAATCCTGTTTCACAAAAACTTCCTTTAAAAACATTTACATTCAAAGACATCCCGTCTTTATCAATCAAAAGAGAAAAACAAAACCATTTAATAAAAAGGGCGACCTATGAGGGTCCCATTTTTATCTATCTCGGGTTCTTCAAAAAGCAACCCCAAAGCAATTAATCAATTCCTTTTAAAATTCAAACACCCCAATCGGTTATCTCATACAACACTTTCCAACTGACCTAGTCGGGTCTAGTTGCACTTACACATTTTCCAAAATGTTTCAAATTAAAACCAAAAAATTCTTACATTTAAAGCCATTTCAAGATACCTCATGGACATTTCATTTAACATGGGTTGTCATTTCCCAATTCATGAAGTGTCCATACACTTCATGGATTGAAAATTGACTCCCCTTTTTATCAAAACCAGATTCCTTTATCATTTTAAACTTAGCAGCCTTTTATAGTAGTTTGAATACACAGGTTACCTTTTCCCAGTTATAAGGCGCCCATACACCTTACAACTGAAAAATGGCTCCCGTCGTAATCGTTGCCAACAGATATTACTCATGCCATAAATTACTTATATAAAACAAATCATGTCACTACAAGTAGCTAACACCGAGGCATGTTATAGCAAAGAAGCATGACACATAAGCAAGAAAGGAAGCATGGTATACTATCACTGAAACATGCTATCTAAATAGGCATGCTAATAAATACAAGGCATGGCATGCAATCAAGGCACACAATTCGAATCAAAAAGAAACCTAAAATGCAACTATGTGGCATGGAACTATGCATGGCATGTTAATCCCTATGTGCTTATAATGATGCATGAAATGCAGTTTCTTTTCCATATCAGGCCAAGGGTAAAATTCAAGGAATTTCATAAACCATAAGTAGCAGAAAATACAACAATCACACAAGGTGAAATCATCTCAACGGTAATAGCAAACCACATGAACAACAATTCCCAGCCCTGGACACTTGGTCATTTCCCGTACGTGGGGTGATCAGTCCCAAGCACGGCTATTAGCCAAGCACTGAAACTTTTCTAATCTCCTGTCTACCAACCCAAAACAGTAAGGAAAAAGAAAAGAAACACCTTTGATACCACTTTGTAACATCCCGACCCGGCTTACCATCGAACCAGTGGCCGGACCGGTCGATCACATGTCCTCAAGCGCGTCTCCTCATATGCCAGAGGCTGCCGACTAGCAGCGAGGGTCTCAGGAGATGATAGTGGGGAGACTATACCCTCATATCAGAGTAACTCAGCGGTATTATCGGAGTAAATATCATTCATTTGCGGAATCAGTAAGCAATTGAAAAACAGCAAGGAAAGACATAATAATATCCATTTTATAAAACGTGGCAAATGCCAGTTTACAATGCATGCATGTATAGATGATGATACATTTCCGAAAGCAATAAACAATACAACATGATTTACAAAAAATAAAAAAAGAAAAGACAGCAGATCCCAACGAAGAATCTCCTAAGCATCCCAAGCTCCTGCTTGGTCCTTTGCTCCTAACTCCTCAGGTACAAACAGCACAGCAAACAACCTAGGTCCTGCAACCAAGAAGGTCTACTCGGGTACCAAAGTGCAATGGAGGCCCTATTAGGGTGTGAGATATAAATCTCAGTAGTCCGGCACCACCGGTTTCAAACCCAATCCAGACAGTGTATCATAATTATACAGTGAGCAGGTATGGAGAAATAGTAAATAGAAGTACGTAAGTAAATAACACCCATCCAGGTTCCCAAGGGAGACCTAATGGCTATACCAGCTTCGGCTCGCTGCTGGTAAAGTAACCTGATCAAGTCACTATATATATATAAGAATTTAGATGATAGATGGTGTGGGGTAAGAATGCCTCTCACCCATAAATCGGGATTTGTGGGCATGAGGTAAGAATGCATCTCATTCCTATAAGTCAACTGGAAAGGGGTAAGAATGTCTCCCTTCCATCACATTCATTCAAACGGTATGGGGTATAACTAACTCCCATCCAAACATGTAACACATCACTAGGAGTCAACTAGAAAGGGGTAAAAATGTCTCCCTTCCAGACATGTAATCATCAACTGAAATCAACTGGCAAGGGGTAAGAATGCCTCCCTTCCAGACATGTACTGTCACACTGGCATGGGGTATAACTACCTCCCATCCAACCATGTATCTGTCACACTCATCACTCTGGCATGGGTTATAACTACCTCCCATCCAGACATGAAATCGTTCAGAGTAGATGGCATGGGGTATGAATGCCTCCCATCCATAACTATACACATTCATTATCAGCATTATAATACAATGCATAAGGCAGTACCTCTCATGCATTTCAAGTAAACATTCCACATTCACAATCAATCATATATCTCATTTCTATATAAGTTCTCATACACACGTTTATCACAAGTATACTTAAGAAAACTCTTCTCAAGTATCTATATCAAGTAATTAACATATTCAGTTTACTAACATAAGTCGTGTTTATTACGTTATCCCAAGGAGTGGTCATACCACCCTAATCCGTTCATTTCTAGTTTAACCATTTCATCTTGGAGGATATGTTTATCATTCTTTAACCCTTTCATACCTTCTAGAGTTAACATGTCATATGGTCTTAGGTAATCCCACTAAGGTTACCATCTTACTCAATTTTCCTAACGTGGAAAATTGACCCAAACACACGTATCACAGCATTTCCATTCCCTTTGTCTCAACAAAACAAGTTCACATACAAGGCACAAAAAGGCACCACAATAATTAAGCAAGCAATCATAAAAAGTATATCACTACTTTTTATATTAAAGGCATCGCACCTCTGATTGAGGGGTTTTATTATTAAATCATTAGTTTAGTGACCAAGCAACCGCTTTTATCTTATTCCTGCAATTCACACGATTTGCACAGAAGCATTCAATCGGAACGAAACTTGCATAATTAAAATACTAAGGCAGTCAATATTAAACTCACTATTACTTTACTTAAATTTAAAGGCAATGAGAGGGACCCTACCTCAAGGTGGATCCATCCATCCACTCCATCTCTTGGTGATTTCTAACTAAGAGTAGTCTTTGGCGACTCAAAACCATGCCAAAACCTCGAACGCACTATAAACAGCATGCTAGGAACTCACAAACATCAAAATCCCCAAAATTGACAAGTGAAAAACAAAGAAAGAGGTGAAATCCTTACCCCGAAACCATAACGATGGTCTGAAACCACCCGAACCACTTCGCCTTCGGTGGAGGTTTTCAGAATGTGCACCAAGGAGTCCCAACGGACCTTCTTCATGACCTAGAACCAAAAGAAAAGTGAAACTCAGAAACACCCCAAATCCCTAGGGTTCGTTCGCACCTCACCGGGCACCGATTTGGTCAAAAAGAAACCAAAGGAATGGAGGAGAAGTAAGAGGGTATCTTACCATGAAGATTCAGTGAAGAAACCTCAAGAAATTGGTCGGAGATCGAAGCGCAAGGAGGGAACCAAGGGGGGGTGTTGCGCGCAGCTCAAGGGGAGCCCCTCCCTATGTCGTGCAGGTTGAGTGAGGGTGAGGGAGAGTTAGTTTAGGTTTTAAGTTTTTCTTTTCTTTTATTTTAAAATTAAACAATTCCTCTAAACATATCGGCCCGCACAGTTTGATCCGCACGGTTTTCTAAACTGTGTGCAAACCGTGCGGCACCCTCTGCCTAAGAGAGGTCCCTCGCACGGGCTAGGTGCACGGTTTGGGAAACCGTGCGTAGCTCATGTGCAAGCCATTTCCCCCTTTAAGTAAGTCCACACGGTTTAGGCTGCACGGTTAGGGAAACCGTGCGCCCGCTGCAGCTCTTTAAAAACTTGGGTCTGGCGCTTCTGAAACCTCTCGGGCCACCCGAGAAACTTAACGGGTCTTCGCCCACATCCAAAAATATTAAAAGGAAGGGTTACAACCTTATAAACCTTGTTCCGAAGCCTGGTCTTCAAAACGACCGGTTCAGTAATCGAAAAGTTCAAATTCCCACGGGTTTTAGTCCGGTTCAAAACGTGGGTCATTACAATGATGCAAAAATAAATCAATTAATATATTTTACTATTTGGACTCCCATTACTGCTCTTTCACTATCTTGTCAATGAACTTCTAATCATGATATAAAATATTGATCATATAATGGCTATAAATGGTTATATAACTCCTAAAAATTTTTTCATTTGGGCCAATTGAATTATTATTATCATCAAAATTAATATGTATCCTCTATTCTTCATGAGTAATTGAAAGTTTCGGTAAACATGTAATCCCACATCTACCAACTCTAGTAATCATGTTCTCTAGAGAAAAAGAAGAATACTCCACCATAGGAGGCTCACCAATAGTCCTGCAATTAATTTTTTAAAAATTAAAAGTTTACTTTCATTAAAAAATTAATTGTGGAATATTTAATAATTTGAAAAAAACATACATTCACATTGATAAATGTTCCTCTACCTCTACTTTTGTCATTTAAATAGATGAATGTAATGATATTCTACATACCTATATATTATTAGAAAAGTAAATATCTAAAAATAACAAATACAAAAATATGTAAGTAAAAAAATAGTGTCACGCATGTGTAAGTTTCAAAAAAAATGATGTCATTATTCTTAACAAAAAAAATATGTAACCTAAACTAATAAATATAAACATAAATTCAAATATGATAGAAATGATCAACATTTATAAATTTAAACATCATAGAAAAGTGTTTTTGTATGTGTAAATTCAACCAAAAAAATGATGTACACTGGGTTTTTCAATAAAAAAAAGTTTAACCGAGACTATTAAATATAAAATTCAACACAAAATTCATAGAAATAATCAATATATATAGATTTAAACATCCAAATTTAAAAAAAAAATAGAGTTTTTACATGTTTATATTTCAAAAAAGAAATAAAATATAAATATTTACCTGAATTATTAGGAGATTAAATTAGTGTATTCCCATATCACTTCAACATAATAATTTCATACAGTATGGACTATGTCTACATAATAGTCATTGTTATCATCTAGAAATTTTGTAATAGATGATGAAACCTCACATAAATCCATAACATAATCATCATCCTCATCACCCAAATGAATTATTTTCCCTTGAAAAATGATGAACCAATGATCATTTGGTGGGTCAGTAATATAAAATAATTGATTTTCATGTGTCGTCATGAGAAATGATTCCACTTTGCAATTAAATCATTTCAAATCAATGAGTGTAAATAAATAATCACCATGTTTCACACCATTGTTACTATCAACCCAGTTACACTTAAACACTGTTACTCAAAATTTAGTATAATAAATTTAATATATACCCTTAGAAACTACAAAATATGTCATTGATTTAGAAATTAGGTTTTTATCCTTGTCACTTGAAAAATGCAATGCTTCAGCGGTGACCATTACCCCACTATTTTGAACGGTACTCTTATCATCCTGATTTTTTGTGTAAAAATATTTAACCATTAGTATCAAAACCAAACCATGTGATCGCATTAAGATACGGTCCCCTTTCCAACAATTTCAATGTTTCTAATGTAGATAAATCTATGTTGATTTTCTCTTTAAACTATGAAACAAATGTATTTTTATGATCAATCATCAACCATTTTTCATTTATTTTTAGATATCATACCTTAAATCCAGAAATATGTGATGATATATATGGTTGAACCTCATCTATGTTTTTCAAATGTATAAATGTGTCTACATCACTTAATCACATAGAATGTGTTTTACCTTTAATCCATGAATCTCTCTACCTTCACTATCAATTGTTAAATTTAGAGATATAGGAAGACTAATGTGATCCACTTTATATAAATAATCAGTACAGAGCTTAATCGCCTCTTCCGATGTATATTTTTGAATAATAGAGGCCTCCGGTCTATAAGGATTTTTGACATATCCCTTCAAAATTTTCATATATCATTCAAAAGGATACATCCAATGTAAATAAAAAGTCCTACATATTATTATCTCTCACACCATATGAATAACCAAATGAACCATTATATCAAAAAAAATGGTGGGAAAAACATTTCTAGTTGAAAAAGTATGAGGACAAATTCATTCTCCAACACATCTAACTAATTTGGATCAACGAATTTTCTATAAATGTATTTGAAAAAATAACATAAATTGATGACAGTATTTGTAATAGGTTTTGGAAATATACCACACAGTGTGACCGGTAGTAGTTGTTTCATCAATACATGACAATCATGAAGATTTCATACCTATTGATTTAAAATATTTTTATAACACAAAATTCTTCACATTTTAAAAATATCCATTGGGTACTTTAATACCCTGCATAAATTTTCAAAAAAATCATCTTCTCCATCTTTATTAGTGTGTCACAAGTTGGAGGTAAATATTTTGTGTTTCCTTTCATAGTGAGAGCTAACTCAGAATGAATTCCCATGGATATTAAGTCCAATCTAGCATGCATTCAATCTTTTTTCTTTTTATTTACTTCTAAAAAAGTTCCATCAAACCATAAAATATGTTTTTCACAACATTCAAAACATCAATGTTATGTTTTATCTCTAAAAATATCCAATATGGTGGCTCAAATAAGATAGTTTGTTTCTTACAGATATTTTTTTGATGACTATAAATTTCTTTCTTTCCAAATTTGAAATCAATATTTTTCACCTTATCATAATATTCTTCAGTTTTAAATGTTTTTGGGTGAGATTATATTCATGTAAACTATTAAATTCCCTTTTCAATATGTGATAAGGATGATCCATTCGTAAAAATATATGATGTTCCAAATAAACTATCTTTATTCCATTTTACAATTGATAATATGAAGTCTCTCCTTCACAAATTGGACATGTTCATTGTATCTAGATAAGTTTCCATATGCAGGAAAGTCGTTTATAGTGAACATTATCATAGCATGTAAAAGAAAATACTCTTTCTTGTATGCATAAAAAATTGTAACACCTGTCTCTCATGGAAATTTCAAATCATCAATAAATGGTGAAAGATACATATCAATATTGTTTTATGGTTGTTTTGGTCCAAAAATAATCAAGCTCAACATAACATATTTTTTTATTCATACATATCTATGGGGAAAAGTTGTAAACTACCAATAAAACCGGACATGAACTTTGTTGTCTATTGAGACTCTGATATAGATTCATTCCATCTATGCATAGTCCCATTCTTATATTTCTAGATTCAATTCCAAAATCAGGAATTTTTTCTTCAAATCTCTTCCAGTGTGGTGTCAGTGGAGTGGCATAAGGTTTCATCAGAGATGCACTCATCTATATGTCACCTTAGCCTTTTTGCATCATTTGAATTTGAAAATAGTCACTTAAAAAGAGGAATTATTAGAATATACCAAATTTATTTAGCGGAGAAACTACTACAAAAACGGGCAAGGGAAGCACTACCCTTTTATCAGCGCGAAAAAAATTGCTGATAAAGGGGGCCTTTATCAACGCTAAAAAAAAGCACTGTTAAAAGTGACCCTTTATCAGCATTTTTTTTAGCGCTGATAAAGCTCCCCCATTTATCATCGCTTTTTTAGCGCTGTTAAAGGGGACCCCTTTATCAGCGCTTTTTTTATTAGCGCTGATAAAGGCCCCCTTTATCAGTGCTTTTTCCTAGCGCTGATAAATTTTATGTTTCAAAAAAAAATCATGAAAATAATATATTGTTATATAAGTATATTTATATTGATATAAATATAGTATATATTTTTTAAATATACGTATAAATAGACTATTAAATTTAATATATAAGAAATTTCCTGAAAATAGCTTTAAAATATTAAAAATATATAATTAATTAATAATTTTATAATTATTATCGATCAAAAATCATTTAATAACAATTTGAGGACACAAAAAATCAAAACAATTAATAAAAGATCTAAAATAAGTTGAAAATGTAACTCAAACTTCAAACGGCCATACCTTTTGATCCGAGTGTCCATTTGTGCTCTACAGTATATCAAATTGAAGCCTGCAACGAGCTATACACGCCTGTGACCTAAGAAAAGCTTCTGTCACATTTTTCAAGGCCAAAAAAGGCTCATAAGACCTTCAAAACTGAGTTTTTAGTCAGGATACCCCGATTTGTTAACATTCAAGCATGTATAACTTCTGATCTGGATGTCCGTTAGGCCTGTACCAAATATCATATCGAAGATTGTTTCATTTCCTTTGATTTTACTGGTTGTGGACTTGAAACGGGCTTCTATATTAGAAGTTATGGTCGTTTTAACATTATATGCACTACTAGAAAAGGGGGCATTGAAGCCCCCCAGACTCGGGCGACCGCCATTGGCGGTCGCTATAGCTAACCAATAGTGACCGCCAATGGCGGTCGCTAACCTACATAAAAAAAATGAGGGGCTTCTGCGCCCCCCCCCCCCCCCCCCCCGCGCCCCCTCGACCCCGATCTCTCGATCGCCGCCCTAACCCCCTCCCTCCCTCGCTGCCCTCCCCTCCCCCGCCGCCCGCCCTCCCCCGCCGCCCGCCCTCCCCCGCCGCCCGCCCTCCCCCGCCGCCCGCCCTCCCCCGCCGCCCGCCCTCCCCCGCCGCCCGCCCTCCCCCGCCGCCGGCCCTCCCTCGCCGCCTGCCCTCCGGCCTCTCGGCCCTCCCCCCCACCCCGGACGGCACCCGCACCCCGGACAGCCCCCGCCGCGCACTCTGGACCGCCCCCCGCACCCCGGACGCCTCCCCGCACCCCGGACAGCCCCCCCCCCCCCCCCGCGCGCACTCCGGACCGCCCCCCACACCCCGGACGCCTCCCCGCACCCCGGACAGCCCCCCCCCCCCCCCCCCCCGCACTCGGACACCCCCTCCGAACCCGGACAGCCCCCCCGCACCCCGGACAGGCCCCCCGCACCCCGAACACCCCACCCCGCACCCCCGACAGCCCCCCTGCACCCCAGACAGCCCCCCCCCCCCCCCCCCGCACCCCGGACACCCCCGCACCCCGAACACCCCTGCCTGCACCCCTGACAGGCCCCCGACACCCCGGACACCCCTCCCCGCACCTCGGACAGCCCCCCCCCCCCCCCCCCGACCCCGGACACCCCCCCCCCCCTCGCTGCCCGTCCCCCGTCCCCTCACCGCCTCCTCTCCTCCAGCTCCCCGCCGCCGCCGCCGCCCGTCCCCTCCCTTACTGCACCGCCTTTGGCTCCGGCTCCCCTTCGCTGCCTCCTCTCCCTCGCAGCACCGCCTTCGGCTCCCCTCCCTTTCAGGTTTGTAGCTCAATCAGGTAACATGAGCTTTCAGTTACATTATTATTTTATCAATGGTTCATAAACAAATGGTTAATATTTATTTTGAATATAGTTGATTTGAAAAATGTAAATGTAATAAGTATTGTGTAAATGTTTGTTATACAGATATTATTATGGATAAGAGTTGGATTGATCTTCCAAATCGAACGTCTAGAAAATATTTCAATGGCATTATGCAGTTTATTGACTTCACGAGAGGATTTGAAAGTGACTATATTAGTTTTCCATGTAGAAAATGTGCTAACAGATATCAATTCACACGAGATACTGTGAGGGAGCACCTTTTCTTTAATGGATTTCTGAAAAATTATAAGAGTTGGACTCGTCATGGAGAAGAATATGTTCGTTGTCAAAATACAGATGCAGCTCAGATGGATGTTGATGCAAGGATGACTGATCCAATGCATGAAATGCTTACTGAAATGGTACGTGGGTTTGATCTTGAAGGCATTGACATCCAGAATCTTGAGACCGGTGAGATAAATCTTCGCTCTGGTGCAGATCGTGATTCGAGGAGGTTTTATGAAGTAATTGATGATGCGAAAACAGAATTATATCCTGGATGTACTTCTTACAATAAACTGTCGTTTATCGTGGAGTTGTTGCATTTGAAGACTTTGAATAATTGGTCAGACACATCATTCGACATGCTTTTGGTTTTATTGAAAAAAGTTCTTCCTGTCGGCACTAAGATTCCTGAGTCGTATTACTATGCTCGTAAGTTGACAGAGAACTTAGGTTTTACATATGAGACTATAGATGCATGTGCAAACAACTGTATGTTGTTTAGAAATGAAACTGCTCATTTGGATATTTGTACGGTTTGTGGCACTTCCAGGTGGAAAGAGAACAGGGGAAATAAGACTCATCAAAGTCAGATTGCGATACAGGGGAAACCGATTTCCGTAAAGAAAATGCGTTACTTTCCCCTTAAACCGAGGTTGAAAAGATTTTTTATGTCATCTAAAGTTTCTAATTTAATGAGATGGCATGCAGAAAGAGTTCATGAAAGTGACATGTTAACCCACCCGGCAGACTCTCATGCATGGAAGGATTTTGATAAGAGACATCCCGACTTTGCTAAAGATGTTTGTAATGTCCGATTGGGATTGGAAGCAGATGGTTTCAATCCATTCAAGTCTATGGTTGGTGCAACTCATAGCACATGGCCCGTGGTGTTGGTTCCATATAATCTTCCTCCATGGCTTTGTATGAAGCAACAATTTATATTACTTTCCACTCTTATTGATGGACCTAAAAGTCTGGGGGATAAGATTGATGTTTACCTTCAGCCATTGATTGATGAGTTGAATGAATTTTGGGGCGATGGTGTGATGACTTATGACTGCAAAACGAATGAAATGTTCAAACTGCATGCTGCTTTATTGTGGACAATCAATGACTTCCCAGCTTATGAAAATTTATCAGGATGGAGTACGAAAGGGGAATTTGCTTGCCCTTGTTGCGATAAAAGTAAAAAATCTGTATGGCTTAAACATTCCAAAAAATGGGCATACATGGGTCACAGGCGTTTTCTCCCTCCCCAGCACAGGTTCAGAAAGGACAGAGTGGCATTTGATGGTTCTAGAGAGTTCATCCCATCACCAAAGATCATGAAAGGAGTCGAAATGTTATCGCAGATTGAGGAAGAAAACATCCGCACGGTATATGAAATTCAGGATTTGGTGGCTCCTCCAGTACGTAATATCCGTGCTGTGGGTAGGCAGCACAGTCACAATTGGAAAAAGAAAAGTATTTTTTATAGTCTTCTGTATTGGAAAACTAACATGTTGAGGCATAATTTGGATGTCATTCACATTGAAAAAATTTTTTGTGATAACATATTGTGGACCATTTTAGGTGTCAGTGGAAAGTCAAAGGACCATGTTAATGCACGCCGTGATTTGGAAGAAATGGGTTTAAGGAAACAGTTGCATTTACAGTTAGCTGAGGGAAACAAGGCATATATGCCTACTGCACAGTATTCGATGACTACAGAGGAGAAAGAGACATTTCTTTCCATTTTGAAGATGGTCAAGGTGTCTGATGGTTACTCTTCTAATATTTCAAAGTGTGTGAATCTGACGAGCAAGACATTGCAAGGGTTGAAAAGTCATGACAATCACATATTACTTCAGCAGCTGATTCCAATCGCAATTTGTGATTGTTTATCCCCCAATGTTGTTCAGCCCTTGATTGAGATGAGTAATTTTTTTAGACAGCTTTGTTTAAGAAATCAACGAATGAGTGATTTAAAAAGTTTGCAGGACTGAATTGTACTTACGCTTTGTCACTTTGAGAAACTATTCCCCCCCTCATTTTTCGATGTTATGGTCCACTTGACAGTGCACCTAACTGATGAAGTAATGGTTGCTGGTCCAGTGCAATTCAGGTGGATGTATCCTATTGAACGGTATTTGAGTACATTGAAAAGATTTGTACGCAACAGAGCTCATCCAGAGGCATCAATAGCCAATGGTTATTTGATGGATGAGTGTACTACCTTTTGTGCAGAATATCTTACGGATGTTGAAACAAAATTAGATAAGCCCTCTCGGATTCATGATGGTCCAGTTGGAGAAGGAACCACATTTGATATGGACAACATCGAGTGGATACAAGCACATCGATATATCTTGTTCAATACTCCATCAGTTGCACCATTAATGCAGTAAGTATCTTATCAATGTGCTTGTATAACTTTTACATGTTTTGTTTGCATAAGTTGATCTTTTAAACATCGCGTAATCATTTGCAGGAAACACATTAATGAGATAAAAGAAGAGATGCATCGTGCGACTGAGTTGCAAATTCAACAATCTCATTATGCGGCATTTCATGATTGGTTCAAGGATTATGTATGTATAAATTGATTTTCATTATGAGTAAAGTATTAAACTAATTCTTTCTGTATATATCAGTATTGATTTTTATAAATTATGTAGGTTCGTAAGCTGAGGGAGTTAGGGGACCCCATGCTACCTGAAGTATTTATCCAACTGGCTGAGGGTCCATCTATAACGGCTCGTCGTTATAAAGCTATTGATGCTAATGGTTTTCGATTTCGCATTAAAGATGTTGACGACAAACGAGCAACACAAAACAGTGGCATCGGTTGTCCCTTTGTCGATTCTGGTTATTACTATGGTCAATTGATAGGCATCATTGAAGTTGTATACACACACGGTTTGAAGTACATATTGTTAAAGTGTAATTGGGTTGATCCAGTGCGTGGATGTAAAGTCGATCAATATCAGTTTTCATTGGTGAATTTTAACTATATGTTATACAGAAATAATGAACGAGTTGAGAATGAACCTTTCATTTTGACATCACAAGCGGAACAAGTATTCCTCATTACTTTGCCTTCGGATCCAAGTTGGCAAGTTGTTGTCAAAATGTCTCGGCGAGGAGTGTTTTTATTTGAAGAAGATGAACCCGAGACTGTTCCGTTTGTTTACCAACAATTTGATCAACATACCGTAGTTCAACATGAAGAAGATATTTATTGGGTCAGATTGGCTGCTGAAGGAGAAACGGTCGATTTGCATGCTTAATGAAAGGTATAATTGTTTTCCCGCTATTCAGTAGAATGTCCTAGGATATCATAAATTATCTAATCATTTTATAAATCCTTATAAGTTTTAATCCTCACTTTTGTAAGTTAATTCAGTCATAAATATTTAGGTTGATTAACTTTCTGATTTTTTAAAATTCATTCACAACTAATTATTCAATCCATTTTTTGTTTGATTAACAGTTGTACAAGTTTGATTTATTAAGAACAATCCAATTTATCTTTTAAACACTTTGGACTCATTACTGATATTTTCTATGACTGCAGACATGTCAGGGGAAGAGGCAGAAGATCCACATCATCCATCTGAGGCATCTACGTCTCAGGGTCGAGGTATGTTTGAATGTCATTGTCTATATTTTTTATGTAATTGACATATATATATATATATAACATTTGTCAATTTATATATAAAATTGTTTTCAACAGGATCAGACTCGGCTGCTTCTTCCTCTCGCAGGAGAGGCCATGGTCGTGGCATATTATCATGGAATTCCGACACGACGATAGATGTTTCATTTGATGAGGTATTTCATCCCGTGGGACCGAATGCCCCGGCATTTATTCGTCAGCTGGGTCATATCATACGTGACCCACATCGATTTCCATTGACCACGCGTGATTGGGCTTCTATCCCTCAGAACACATTAGATCGTCTATGGAGGGAGGTTCAGGTAAGAAAATAATTTTACTTTATTTTCTATTTATAAAGAATACTAATATGTTTGATTATTTTCTTTATAGCAAAATTTGAAAGTATGCCCTGAAGAGTTTCGGCCCGTGTGTATGAGCAAATGCCGTAAGATGTGGAAAGATTATAAAGGAAAAGTGAAGAGGGACCACTGGGTACCAAATGTGGGTGCCCTTGACATTTTGGAAAAAGTCCCGAGAGGTGTCCTCCCGGCTCAGTGGCGTGACTTGGTTGCATATTGGTCTACTGAGGGTGTTGCGGTTTGTATATTAATTATTTTGCTGTATATATATTTTCAAGAATATGTGATTTGTTTGAAATTTGAATGAATTGAATGTAGGAGGTGTCAACACGCCATTCGGAGAATCGAGCGTTGCAGGGACCAGCTCACAGGCTCGGGACTCGTCACGTGTCTCAGATCCGACGTGAGGTATATATTATTCATTTTTTAATTTATTAATTAATATGGTTTTGTGTTTATATTCTTTTAATATACAGTTGCGAGGGCAAGGTGCAGCAACTGATAAAATGTCGGTGTGGATAAGGACTCGTGATCGCAATGATCCAGAGGTTGCAGCATTGATAGTAAGTGTCTGTACTTACCAATAATTACATAAATCTATATATTAACATATATATATTTATATATATTTAAATATTTCACAGGCTCAATTTGAAGCTGAGTTAGAACATCTGCCAGAGGACCAGCGACAGCTTCCCATGCGACGGGATGAGATCTTTCATCGCATTATTGGTCGGGACGGGCATGGCTATAGTTTGACCTATGGAGCAAGGATTCCTCGTTCTGTAGTGTCACGCGCTGCGGTTGTCGGTCCTGCTGTTGCTCATATGACACAGCAGATGTCAGATTTTGAGGCACGGCTGCGCGCTTCCGAGGAGACAAATGCGCAATTGACAGCTGAAGTTAGAGCACTGCGGGAATATGTGCGTCGAGCTGATGGTACAGGGGATCATACGACGCAGGTATATACTGTATTTATTTATTTAATTTAAATTATTTTTGTAATTAAAATATTTATAATGTTTATTTGTTGTAGGCACCTGGCCCACCAGAAGGAGGTAGCAGTGATGACAACGCGTGACGCACCATATATTCACGAGATATGTTTTTTGTTTTTACTGGTAGGGTTGACATTGATGTACTGTATTTATTCATTTAAGTAATGCATTATTACCATCCATGGTGGTCTTTTAAATATTTTATACACATATTGAGTTTTTGATCAGATAATCTTGAATGATTCTACATTTGAAAAAGTCGAACTAATTCCAACAGATCAATAAATCTGATATTATAGATTATGTATTATCCAATATATTTTTTATAAATTTCTGTATGGTATCGATAAAAGAAATATGTATTAATTAGATGTTATCACTTTTATTTTTCACTTTTGTAATCAATGGGATGGCCTTTGCACCCCCGGAGAGCCCCCCGCACCCCCGTACAGCCCCCCGCACCCCCGTACAGCCCCCCCGCACCCCCGTACAACCCCCGCACCCCCGTACTGCCCCCCGCACCCCCCGTACTGCCCCCTGCCACCCCCGTACAGCCCCCCGCACCCCCGTACAGCCCCCCCCACACCCCCGTACAGCCCCCCCGCACCCTCGTACAACCCCCCGCACCCCCGTACTGCCCCCCGCACCCCCGTACTGCCCCCCGCCACCCCCGTACAGCCCCCCGCACCCCCGTACACCCCCCCCCCCCCCCGCACCCCCGTACAGCCCCCCGCACCCCCGTACAGCCCCCCGCACCCCCGTACAGCCCCCCCGCACCCCCGTACAGCCCCCCCGCACCCCCGTAAAGCCCCCCCCCCCCCCCTCGCACCCCCGTACAGCCCCCAACACCCCCGTACAGCCCCCCCGCACCCCCGTACAGCCCCCCCGCACCCCCGTACAACCCCCCGCACCCCCGTACTTCCCCCTGCACCCCCGTACTGCCCCCCGCCACCCCCGTACAGCCCCCCGCACCCCCGTACAGCCCCCCCCCCCCCCCCCCGCACCCCCGTACAGCCCCCCGCACCCCCGTACAGCCCCCCCGCACCCCCGTACAGCCCCCCCGCACCCTTGTACAGCCCCCCCCGCACCCCCGTACAACCCCCCGCACCCCCGTACTGCCCCCCCCCCCCACCCCCGTACTGCCCCCCGCCACCCCCGTACAGCCCCCCGCACCCCCGTACAGCCCCCCGCACCCCCGTACAGCCCCCTCGCACCCCCGTACACCCCCCCGCCACCCCCGTACTGCCCCCCGCCACCCCCGTACAGCCCCCCGCACCCCCGTACAACCCCCCGCCACCCCCGTACAGCACCCCGCACCCCCGCACGTCCGATTGTGTCCTTTTCAGCAGCGCGGCGCGCGCTGAAATGGCGCGTTGGGGGGTCAAAACCACCCGAACGACCTCCTAATACCACGAAACCGTACGACAACATCCGGGGCGTGAATTGTGAAATGGTCGGCTAGACGGCACCTCATTAAGAGGTGTCGTGTGACCGCGGCGGCCGGAAACGCGTTTCCGGCGCCATTAAACACCAAAACGGCGTGCGGCGGTCCCCATTCGGAGCAAACGTGCTCCGAACGACCTGAAACCGCACGGGAACGATAGAAATATTATTTCTGAGATTCAGGAGGAGGTCGCACGTCCATCGGACGTGCGGTGCGCGCGGCACGTCCGATTGTGTCCTTTTCAGCAGCGCGGTGCGCGCTGAAATGGCGCGTTGGGGGGTCAAAACCATCCGAACGACCTCCGAATGCCACGAAACCGTACGAAAATATCCGGGGTGTGAATTTTGATATGGTCGGCCAGACGGCACCTCATTCGGAGGTGCCGTGTGACCGCGGCGGCCGGAAACGCGTTTCCGGCGCCATAAAACACCAAAACGGCGTGCGGCGGTCCAATTCGGAGCAAACGTGCTCCGAACAACCTGAAACCGCACGGAAACGATAGAAATATTATTCCTGAGATTCAGGAGGAGGAAGCACGTCCATCGGACGTGCGGTGCGCGTGTCACGTCCGATTGTGTCCTTTTCAGCAGCGCGGCGCGCGCTGAAATGGCGCGTTGGGGGGTCAAAACCACCCGAACGACCTCCGAATGCCACGAAACCGTACGAAAACATCCGGGGCGTGAATTTTGAAATGGTCGGCCAGACGGCACCTCATTCGGAGGTTCCGTTTGACCGCGGCGGCCGTAAACGCGTTTACGGCGCCCCTAAAACACCAAAACGGCGTGCGGCGGTCCAATTCGGAGCAAACGTGCTCCGAACGACCTGAAACCGCACGGGAACGATAGAAATATTATTCCTGAGATGCAGGAGGAGGCCTCACGTCCATCGGACGTGCGGTGCGCGCGGCACGTCCGATTGTGTCCTTTTCAGCAGCGCGGCGCACGCTGAAATGGCGCGTTGGGGGGTCAAAACCACCGGAACGACCTCCGAATTCCACAAAACCGTACGACAACATCCGGGGCGTGAATTTTGAAATGGTCGGCCAGACAGCACCTCATTCGGAGGTGCCGTGTGACCGCGGCGGCCGGAAACGCGTTTCCGGCGCCAAAAAACACCAAAACGGCGTGCGACGGTCCAATTCGGAGCAAACGTGCTCCGAACGACCTGAAACCGCACGGGAACGATAGAAATATTATTCCTGAGATGTAGGAGGAGGCCGCACGTCCATCGGACGTGCGGTGCGCGTGGCACGTCCGATTGTGTCCTTTTCAGCAGCGCGGCGCGCGCTGAAATGGCGCGTTGGGGGGTCAAAACCACCCGAACGACCTCCGAATGCCACGAAACCGTACGAAAACATCCGGGGGCGTGAATTTTGAAATGGTCGGCCAGACGGCACCTCATTCGGAGGTGCCGTGTGACCGCGGCGGCCGGAAACGCGTTTCCGGCGCCATAAAACACCAAAACGGCGTGCGGCGGTCCAATTCGGAGCAAACGTGCTCCGAACGACCTGAAACCGCACGGGAACGATAGAAATATTATTCCTGAGATGCAGGAGGAGGCCGCACGTCCATCGGACGTGCGGTGCGCGCGGCACGTTTGATTGTGTCCTTTTCAGCAGCGCGGCGCACGCTGAAATGACGCGTTGGGGGGTCAAAACCACCCGAACGACCTCCGAATTCCACAAAACCGTACGACAACATCCGGGGCGTGAATTGTGAAATGGTCGGCTAGACGGCACCTCATTCGGAGGTGCCGTGTGACCGCGGAGGCCGGAAAACGCGTTTCCGGCGCCATTAAACACCAAAACGGCGTGCAGCGGTCCCCTTCGGAGCAAACGTGCTCCGAACGACCTGAAACCGCACGGGAACGATAGAAATATTATTCTTGAGATGCAGGAGGAGGCCGTACATCCATCAGACATGCGGTGCGCGCGGCACGTCCGATTGTGTCCTTTTCAGCAGCGCGGCGCGCGCTGAAATGGCGCGTTGGGGGGGTCAAAACCACCCGAACGACCTCCGAATGCCACGAAACCGTGCGACAACATCCGGGGCGTGAATTGTGAAATGGTTGGCCAGACGGAACCTCATTCGGAGGTTCTGTTTGACCGGGGCGGCCGGAAACGCGTTTCCGGCGCCATAAAACACCAAAACGGCGTGCGGCGGTCCCATTCGGAGCAAACGTGCTCCGAACGACCTGAAACCGCACAGGAACGATAGAAATATTATTCCTAAGATGCAGGAGGAGGCCGCACGTCCATCGGACGTGCGGTGCGCGCGGCACGTCCGATTGTGTTTTTTTCAGCAGCGCGGCACACGCTGAAATGGCGCGTTGGGGGGTCAAAACCACCCGAACGACCTCCGAATGCCACGAAACCGTACGACAACATCCGGGGCATGAATTGTGAAATGGTCGGCCAGACGGCACCTCATTCGGAGGTGCCGTGTGACCGCGGCGTCCGGAAACGCGTTTCCGGCGCCATTAAACACCAAAACGGCGTGCGGCGGTCCAATTCGGAGCAAACGTGCTCCGAACAACCTGAAACCGCACGGAAACGATAGAAATATTATTCCTGAGATGCAGGAGGAGGCCGCACGTCCATCGGACGTGCGGTACGCGCGGCACGTCCGATTGTGTCCATTTCAGCAGCGCGGCGCGCGCTGAAATGGCGCGTTGGGGGGTCAAAACCACCCGAACGACCTCCGAATGTCACGAAACCGTACGAAAATATCCGGGGCGTGAATTTTGAAATGTTAGGCCAGACGGCACCTCATTCGGAGGTGCCGTGTGACCGCGGCGGCCGAAAACGCGTTTTCGGCGCCATAAAACACCAAAACGGCGTGCGGCGGTCTAATTCGGAGCAAACGTGCTCCGAACGACCTGAAACCGCACGGGAATGATAAAAATATTATTCCTGAGATGCAGGAGGAGGCCGCACGTCCATCGGACGTGCGGTGCGCGCGGCACGTCCGATTGTGTCCTTTTCAGCAGCGCGGCGCGCGCTGAAATGGTGCGTTGGGGGGTCAAAACCACCCGAACGACCTACGAATGCCACGAAACCGTGCGATAACATCCGGGGCGTGAATTTTGAAATGTTCGGCCAGACGGCACCTCATTCGGAGGTGCCGTGTGACCGCGGCGGCCGTAAACGCGTTTCCGGCGCCATAAAACACCAAAACGGCGTGCGGCGGTCCAATTCGGAGCAAACGTGCTCCGAACGACCTGAAACCGCACGGGAATGATAAAAATATTATTCCTGAGATGCAGGAGGAGGCCGCACGTCCATCGGACGTGCGGTGCGCGCGGCACGTCCGATTGTGTCCTTTTCAGCAGCGCGGCGCGCGCTGAAATGGTGCGTTGGGGGGTCAAAACCACCCGAACGACCTCCGAATGCCACGAAACCGTGCGATAACATCCAGGGCGTGAATTTTGAAATGTTCGGCTAGACGGAACCTCATTCGGAGGTTCCGTTTGACCGCGGCGGCCGTAAACGCGTTTCTGGCGCCATAAAACACCAAAACGGCGTGCGGCGGTCCCATTCGGAGCAAACGTGCTCCGAACGACCTGAAACCGCACGGGAACGATAGAAATATTATTCCTGAGATGCAGGAGGATGCCGCACGTCCATCGGACGTGCGGTGCGTGCGGCACGTCCGATTGTGTCCTTTTCAGCAGCGCGGCGCGCGTTGAAATGGCGCGTTGGGGGGTAAAAACCACCCGAACGACCTCCGAATGCCAAGAAACCGTACGACAACATCCTGGGCGTGAATTTTGAAATGGTCGGACAGACGGAACCTCATTCGTAGGTGCCGTGTGACCGCGGCGGCCGGAAACGCGTTTCCGGCGCCATAAAACACCAAAACGGCGTGCGGCGGTCCAATTCGGAGCAAACGTGCTCCGAACGACCTGAAACCGCACGGGAATGATAGAAATATTATTCCTGAGATGCAGGATGAGGCCGCACATCCATCGGACGTGCGGTGCGCGCGGCACGTCCGATTGTGTCCTTTTAAGCAGCGCGGCGCGCGCTGAAATGGCGCGTTGGGGGGTCAAAACCACCTGAACGACCTCCGAATGCCACGAAACCGTACGATAACATCCGGGGCGTGAATTGTAAAATGGTCGGCTAGACGGAACCTCATTCGGAGGTGCCGTGTGACCGCGGCGGCCGGAAACGCGTTTCCGGCGCCATTAAACACCAAAACGGCGTGCGGCGGTCCCATTCGGAGCAAACGTGCTCCGAACGACCTGAAATCGCACGGAAACGATAGAAATATTATTCCTGAGATGCAGGAGGAGGCCGCATGTCCATCGGATGTGCGGTGCGCGCGGCACGTCCGATTGTGTCCTTTTCAGCAGCGCGGCGCGCGCTGAAATGGCGCGTTGGGGGGTCAAAACGACACGAACGACCTCCGAATGCCACGAAACCGTACGACAATATCCGGGGTGTGAATTGTGATATGGTCGGCCAGACGGCCCCTCATTCGGAGGTGCCGTGTGACCGCGGCGGCCGGAAACGCGTTTCCGGCGCCATAAAACACCAAAACGGCGTGCGGCGGTCCAATTCGGAGCAAACGTGCTCCGAACGACCTGAAACCGCACGGAAACGATAGAAATATTATTCCTGAGATGCAGGAGGAGGCAGAACGTCCAGCGGACGTGCGGTACGCGTGTCACGTCCGATTGTGTCCTTTTCAGGAGCGCGGCGCGCGCTGAAATGGCGCGTTGGGGGGTCAAAACCACCCGAACGACCTCCGAATGCCACGAAACCGTATGAAAACATCTGGGGAGTGAATTGTGAAATGGTCGGTCAGACGGCACCTCATTCGGAGGTGCCGTTTGACCGCGGCGGCCGTAAACGCGTTTCCGGCGCCCTAAAAAACCAAAACGGCGTGCGGCGGTCCAATTCGGAGCAAACGTGCTCCGAACGACCTGAAACCGCACGAGAATGATAGAAATATTATTCCTGAGATGCAGGAGGAGGCCTCACGTCCATCGGACGTGCGGTGCGCGCGGCACGTCCGATTGTGTCCTTTTCAGCAGCGCGGCGCGCGCTGAAATGGCGCGTTGGGGGGTCAAAACCATACGAATGCCACGAAACCGTGCGACAACATCCGGGGCATGAATTTTGAAATGGTCGGCCAGACGGCACCTCATTCGGAGGTGCCGTTTGACCGCGGCGGCCGGAAACGCGTTTCCGGCGCCATAAAACACCAAAACGGCGTGCGGCGGTCCCATTCGGAGCAAACGTGCTCCGAACGACCTGAAACCGCACGGGAACAATAGAAATATTATTCCTGAGATGCAGGAGGAGGACGCACGTCCATCGGACATGCGGTGCGCGCGGCACGTCCGATTGTGTCCTTTTCAGCAGCGCGGCGCGCGCTGAAATGGCGCGTTGGGGGGTCAAAACCACCCGAACGACCTCCGAATGCCACGAAACCGTACGACAACATCCGGGGCGTGAATTGTGAAATGTTCGGCCAGACGGCACCTCATACGGAGGTGCCGTGTGACCGCGGCGGCCGGAAACGCGTTTCCGGCGCCATTAAACACCAAAACGGCGTGCGGCGGTCCAATTCGGAGCAAACGTGCTCCGAACGACCTGAAACCGCACGAAAACGATAGAAATATTATTCCTGAGATGCAGTAGGAGGCCGCACGTCCATCGGACGTGCGGTGCGCGCGGCACGTCCGATTGTGTCCTTTTCAGCAGCGCGACGCGCGCTGAAATGGCGCGTTGGGGGGTCAAAACCACCCAAACGACCTCCGAATGCCACGAAACCGTACGAAAATATCCGGGGCGTGAATTGTGAAATGGTCGGCTAGACAGCACCTCATTCGGAGGTGCCGTGTGACCGCGGCGGCCAGAAACGCGTTTCTGGCGCCATAAAACACCAAAACGGCGTGCGGCGGGCCAATTCGGAGCAAACGTGCTCTGAACGACCTGAAACCGCACGGGAACGATAGAAATATTATTCCTGAGATGCAGAAGGAGGTCGCACGTCCATCGGACGTGCGGTGCGCGCGGCACGTCCGATTGTGTCCTTTTCAGCAGCGCGGCGCGCGCTGAAATAGCGCGTTGGGGGGTCAAAACCACCCGAACGACCTCTTAATGCCACGAAACCGTACGACAACATCCGGGGCGTGAATTGTGAAATGGTCGGCCAGACGGCATCTCATTTGGAGGTGCCGTTTGACCGCGGCGGCCGGAAACGCGTTTCCGGCGCCATAAAACACCAAAACGGCGTGCGGCGGTCCCATTCGGAGCGAACGTGCTCCGAAAGACCTGAAATGAGATTATTTCTTGAATCGAAGTTTTTAAATTATTATAGCACAATGATTTGATATTATATATATATTATATATATATTAAAACATTTAAAATATATTATATATATATATATATATATATTTAAAATATTGTATTTAATAGTATATATATGAATATTTATATATATATATATATATATATTTATATATTCAATTCAATAAAAAAAATTTAAAAAAAAAAAAATTTTAGACTAGCGACCGCCATAGGCGGTCGCTATAGGGTGCCCGGCAGAGGGGCTGCAGCGACCGCTTGGCGGTCGCTGAAGGCCGATCTGCCGGCCTTCTATAGCGACCGCCATTGGCGGTCGCTGAAAGCCTCTAGCGACGAGGCAACAGCGACCGCCAATGGCGGTCGCTGAGCGGCCGCTAAAGGCCGGATTTTCAGTAGTGATGGATTTTCAAATACACATATGTATCACTACGGGAAAAAAGAGCATTTGCGACGGGTTAATTGCGACGGGAATAAATCCCGTCGCAAATAGTCCCGTGAAAAACTTATTTGCGACGGGGTTATTTGCCCGTCGCAAATAAATAGCCTTTTGCGACGGGACAGCTTTTCCCGTCGCAAAAGGCCTGGCGCGGTTTGCGCGCCAAATCGCGGGAAACTTATTTGAGACGGGGGAATATTCCCGTCGCAAATAACCGGAGGCGGTAAAAGGTATTTGCGACGGGAATATTCCCCCGTCGCAAATAGTATGTCGGCAGGTGGTTATTTGCGACGGGGGAATATTCCCGTCGCAAATAACCGGAGGCGGTAAAAGGTATTTGCGACGGGAATATTCCCCCGTCGCAAATAGTATGTCGGCAGGTGGTTATTTGCGACGGGACCCGTCGCAAATAACTATTTACCAGTTGACCGTAATAAATGTTGGCTAAGGTATTTGCGACGGGTAC
The DNA here is from genome assembly GCA_963277665.1 of Viscum album. Classification (NCBI taxonomy): domain Eukaryota; kingdom Viridiplantae; phylum Streptophyta; class Magnoliopsida; order Santalales; family Viscaceae; genus Viscum; species Viscum album. The sequence goes on along the minus strand of OY728129.1, from coordinate 401,897,796 downwards.
CGTCGCAAATAGTATTATTTGCGACGGGTATCCCGTCGCAAATGGGCCCGTCGCAAATAATCTAACCTATAAATACCCCCATCCGTTTTTTTCATTTCATTCTCATTCCTTATCTTCTCCTTCTCTCAAAATTATATTTCTTGAGTTCAGTTTTTTTCCAGTTTAATTTTTTTCTCTGGAGCTGATATTAAAGTTTTGAAGAACGATCAGAGCAGATCAATTTTCAAGGTATTTATGTTCATTTTAATTTTTTATTTATTTTTAATTTTTTATTAGTTTCAATTATTCTTAATTAGTTGTAATTTAATTATGTTTACATTGTTTTATTACTTAATAAATTTAAATTATTAGTATTGTTTATAGTTAATGGTAATTAGGAATAATTAGTAATAATTTTTAATAATTAAGAATAAATATTAATAATTAGTAATAAATATCAATAATTAGAAATAATAACATTATTACATTATTAGTCTATTTTATTATTAATATTAAAATAATATAATTTTTTATATATATACAATTCTCTTTTCATCTGTGTGTTTGCTGTCTTCACGTGTATTATTTGTATGTGGAGATCGAAAACGCACAGATGAAAGGAGAATTGTATATAAATTAGAAAATTATATTATTTTAATATTAATAATAAAATATATTAATAATGTTATTATTTGTAATTATTGGTAATTATTTCTAATTATTGATAATTATTCATTTAATTACTAATAATTAGGAACAATTATCAATAATTATCAATAATTAAGAATAATTAGTAATAATTAGTAATAATTACCAATAATTAGTAATAATTAGTAATAATTATCAATAATTAGTAATAATTACCAATAATTAGTAATAATTACCAATAATTAGTAATAATTATCAATAATTAGTAATAATTACCAATAAGTAGTAATAATTACCAATAATTAGTAACAATTACCAATAATTTGGAATAATTACCAATAATTAACAATAATTAGTAATAATTAGTAATAATTATCAATAATTACCAATAATTAGTAATAATTAGTAATAATTACCAATAATTACCAATAATTACCAATAATTACCAATAAATACCAATAATTAGTAATAATTAGGAATAATTACTAATAATTAGTAATAATTCGTAATAATTAGTAATAATTAGTAATAATTAGTAATAATTAGAAATAATTCGAAATAATTAGTAATAATTAGTAATAATTAGTAATAATTAGTAATAATTAGTAATAGTTAGCAATAATTAGGAATAATTAGCAATAATTAGGAATAATTAGGATTAATTACCAATAATTACCAGTAATTACCAATAATTAGGAATAATTACCAATAATTACCAATAATTACCAATAATTACCAATAATTACCAATAATTACCAATAATTACCAATAATTACCAATAATTACCAATAATTACCAATAATTACCAATAATTACCAATAATTACCAATAATTAGCAATAATTAGTAATAATTAGGAATAATTAGTAAAAAATATCAAAAATTAGGAAAAATTAGGAAAAATTAGGAAAAATTAGGAAAAATTACCAATAATTAGTAATAATTACCAATAATTAGTAATAATTACCAATAATTAGTAATAATTACCAATAACTAGTATTAATTACCAATAATTAGTATTAATTACCAATAATTAGTATTAATTACCAATAATTACCATTAATTACCAATAATTACCAATAATTACCAATAATTACCAATAATTAGTAATAATTAACAATAATTAGCAATAATTAACAATAATTAGCAATAATTGCCAATAATTACCAATAATTGCCAATAATTACCAATAATTGCCAATAGTTGCCAATAATTGCCAATAATTACCAATAATTGCCAATAATTACCAATAATTGCCAATAATTACCAATAATTGCCAATAATTACCAATAATTCGCAATAATTACCAATAATTAGCAATAATTAGTAATAATTAGCAATAATTAGCAATAATTAGTAATAATTACCAATAATTAGTAATAATTACCAATAATTACCAATAATTACCAATAATTACCAATAATTACCAATAATTACCAATAATTACCAATAATTAGTAATAATTAGTAATAATTAGGAATAATTAGTATTAATTAGGAATAATTAGTAATAATTAGTATTAATTAACAATAATTATTATTAATTAACAATAATTAGTATTAATTACCAATAATTAGTATTAATTACCAATAATTAGTATTAATTACCAATAATTAGTAATAATTACCAATAAGTAGTAATAATTACCAATAATTAGTAATAATTAACAATAATTAGTAATAATTAACAATAATTACCAATAATTAACAATAATTAGCAATAATTACCAATAATTACCAATAATTAGTAATAATTAATAATAATTAGGAATAATTAGTATTAATTAGGAATAATTAGTAATAATTAGGAAGAATTATTAATAATTATTATTAATTAACAATAATTATTATTAATTAACAATAATTAGTATTAATTACCAATAATTAGTATTAATTACCAATAATTAGTATTAATTACCAATAATTAGTATTAATTACCAATAATTAGTATTAATTACCAATAATTAGTAATAATTACCAATAAGTAGTAATAATTAACAATAATTAGTAATAACTAACAATAATTAGTAATAATTAACAATAATTACCAATATTTAGTAATAATTAACAATACTTGCCAATAATTAACAATACTTGCCAATAATTACCAATAATTGCCAATAATTACCAATAATTGCCAATAATTAGTAATAATTAGTAATAATTAGCAATAATTAGCAATAATTAGCAATAATTACTAATAATTAGCAATAATTAGTAATAATTAGCAATAATTAGTAATAATTAGGAATAATTAGTAATAATTAGAAATAATTAGGAATAATTAGGAATAATTAGGAATAATTAGGAATAATTAGCAATAATTAGTAATAATTAGCAATAATTAGTAATAATTAGCAATAATTAGCAATAATTAGTAATAATTAGCAATAATTAGTAATAATTAACAATAATTACTAATAATTAGCAATAATTAGTAATAATTAGCAATAATTAGTAATAATTAGCAATAATTAGTAATAATTAGTAATAATGACCAATAATTTGTAAAAATGACCAATAATTACCAATAATTACCAATAATTACCAATAATTACCAATAATTACCAATAATTACCAATAATTAGTAATAATTAGTAATAATTAGTAATAATTAGTAATAATTAGTAATAATTAGGATTAATTAGTATTAATTAGGAATAATTAGGAATAATTACCAATAATTAGGAATAATTACCAATAATTTGGAATAATTACCAATAATTTGGAATAATTACCAATAATTTGGAATAATTACCAAAAATTTGGAATAATTACCAATAATTAGGAATAATTATCAATAATTAGGAATAATTACCTTATTACATTATTTGTATATTTTATTATTAATATTAAAATAATATAATTTTCTATATTATATACAATTCTCTTTTTTTTTGTTTGTTTTCTGTCTCCACATGTAATATTGGCATTCTTTTTCAAAATTATCAACCTACTCGCCAATGGAGAGGTGAAAGTGAATGTCAATATTACATGTGGAGACAGAATGTTAAACACACAGATGAAAGGAGAATTGTATATAATATAGAAAATTATATTATTTTAATATTAATAATAAAATATACTAATAATGTAATAATGTTATTATTATATAATTAATATTTATGAAAAAATTATATTAGTATTATTAAAAAAAAATAAAAAATCAATATAATATTAAAATTATCAATATCTGTAACAGGTTTTTCTTTATTCTCAATATATTCAATCCTTGCTTGAGTGTTTTTTCTAACAAATTATTCAAAATCAGTAATGCTTTTATATTTTATAGAAAAATATGGAACAACGAAGTCGTCAACAGTCATTATTAGATGACCGCATATGGATAAATCAACGTAGAAATCCAAATGGTTCTGGTTTAAATCCAGTATATATAGAGGGTGTGGAGATTTTTTTATCATTTGCGGCATCAAATCCAGAATTTGTTTCAGAAGGAAAAATAAAATGCCCTTGTAGAAAATGTGCATTGAGAACGTTTGACATGTTTGACAAAGTGGGGAACATCTCTTGCGTTTTGGTTTTCAAGCAGATTATGTTTTTTGGTATCAACACGGTGAACGTAGTTCCAGAGCAGGTGATACCAACTTGATTCCGGATCCATCCCAGTTTCAAGATTTAGTACATGATGTTGCAGGTTCATCTGTTCGACATACAGAAACTCCGGCTGATATAGCTTCAAATCCTGAGTTGGTACCGTCTGAATTTTATGTGTTGTTGAAGTCTGCTGAGGATGCATTATATCCTGGCTGCAAGATGAGCAAATTAGAAGCAGTTGCAAAATTTATGGCTATCAAATCAGATAACGGAATGTCAAACACCTGTTTTGACCAGATATTTTGTTTGCTGAAAACACTGTTACCCGAAGGAAATGTTTTACCTTCAAATTACTATGAAAGTAAGAGGTTGGTTCGAAATTTGGGACTTACTTGTCAGAAGATTCATGCATGTTCAAATGACTGCATTTTATATTCTGGGGAAAATGAGTCGTTGGATAGTTGTCCCACATGTGGGCAACTGAGATATAAAGAAGGACAACACGGGAAGTCTGGTTTGATTCCTGTAAAACAGTTGAGATATTTTCCGCTTACATCCAGACTTCAGCGTTTATTCATGTCTAAGAATACAGCGACAATGATGTCATGGCATAAAGAGAATATTTCAACCGATAAAAGCTTGAATCATCCAGCCGATGGTGATTCATGGAAACATTTTGATAGAGTGCATCCATCCTTTGCTTTAAAAGCTAGAAATGTTCGACTGGGCCTTTCCACTGATGGTTTCTGTCCGTTTGGATCTTATGGTAGTCAATATTCATGTTGGCCTGTTTTTTTAACTCCGTACAATTTACCTCCATGGATGTTGATGAAGGAGCCATATATCTTTTTGACTTTACTAATTCCAGGACATCCGAAGAAAAATATTGATGTTTATTTGAAGCCATTGATTGATGAATTAAATTTATTGTGGAGTACTGGTGTCAGTACATATGATGTTGTAACGAAACAGAATTTCATACTGAGAGCAGCATTGATGTGAACAATAAGTGACTTCCCGGCTTATGGGATGTTATCTGGCTGGAGTACACATGGTCAGAAATCATGTCCTTACTGTATGGGAGAGAACAAAGCATTTATGCTCATTCATGGAAAGAAACCTTGTTATTTTGACTGTCATCGCAGATTTCTTCCAGCTGATCATCCTTTTCGCAGAAACAGATCTCATTTCAGAAAAGGAACAGTTGAAATGGATGGACCTCCAAAAATGCTATCAGGTTCGGAGTTAAAATCAGTTGTATTTTCATTACCTCTCATCACTTTTGGTCCCACAATAAACCAACAGAAAATTTCTGGATTTGGGAAAGAACACAATTGGATTAAACGTAGCATATTTTGGGATTTTCCATATTGGTCTGATTTGTTGGTCCGCCACATGTTGGATGTCATGCATATTGAGAAGAACTGTTTTGATAATTTGTTTCATACAGTTTTGGATACGCCAGGAAAGAGCAAAGACAATGTAAATGCACGTTTAGATCTTGCCCAAATTTGCAGGCGTCCAGAATTGGAACTCTTTGAGAATGTCAGAACAGAAAGGTTACTGAAACCAAAAGCATCTTATACATTGTCTAAAGAAAACCGTTTATTATTTTGTCAGTGGATTGCAGATTTGAGACTTCCAGATGGCTGTGCTTCCAATTTGGGTAGATGTGTAAAGAATGGTCATATTACTGGATTAAAAAGTCATGATTGTCATGTTATAATGGAGAGACTTCTACCCATTGGATTAAGAGGTCTGTTGAATTCTGTGATTTGGGATTCCATAACTGACATGTCTCTTTTTTTTTCGGGAAATTTGTGCGGCTACGGCAGATTATGATGCTTTAGGCAAACTTGAAAAAGATGTTGTTGTAATTATATGTAAACTGGAAAAAATATTTCCGCCGTCTTTTTTTGACTCAATGGAACATTTGATGTTATATTTGCCATATGAAGCCAAATGTGGAGGTCCGGTACAGTTTCGATGGATGTACCCATTTGAAAGATGCATGCAAAAATTGAAAAGAAAAGTACGTAACAAAGCATCTGTTGAAGGATCTATTGCAGAAGCTTATTTGCAAGAGGAAATATCTTTTTTCTGCTCCCATTATTTTGAATCTGAGTATCCTTCAAAACACAACCGAATGGGACGGAACGAGAGGAATATTGATGAAATCGACAATCAATTATCTGTTTTCAACCAGTCAGAGCTTGGTTTTGGTGGAGTTTATGAACGATGGCTTTCAGATGATGAACATCAGAGAGCTCATACGTATGTTCTGCTCAACTGTGAAGAGATGACATCAGTTGTACTGTAAGTGTTTATATCACTTATTCTATCATTTATGTTACAGTAAATAACTTTGGTTTTTATAGGTTGTATGATAATCATATCAAGAAACAAATTCCACAAATTACAGCAGCTGCTCTCGAAGAACGTCGACTGAAAAATTTCTCTCAATGGTTTCAAAAACTGGTAACATAAATTCTTTATCTTTTAGCAACTCATTCAATGTATAGTTTACTATATTGATAATTATTTCACAAATTTTCAGGTGTCTCGACATGCTGATAAAATTGACAAACGACTGTGTGTATTGAGTAACCCACCTTCCAAACTTGTTAAAACTTATAATGCATATGTGGTGAATGGATTTCGATTCCACACACATGCATACGGGGAATCGAAAAAAACAATGAACAGTGGAGTTAGCTTGAGAGGATCTCATCATCGAGAAAATGAAGTTGACTTTTATGGCATACTTGATGAAATCATTGAACTCTGTTATCTTGGACAACATTACATAACCATGTTCAAATGTCGGTGGTTGGATACAGAGAGAGGCGTGCGTGTTCATCCGACTCATGGAATCATCGATATTAAATGTAAAAGTGTTCTCGCAGTAAATGAACCATTCTTATTGGCTTAACAGGCATATCAAGTTTATTACGCGAAGTACTGTGCAACATCAAGAGAATTGACTGATTGGTGGAGTGTAATAAAAATCAAAATTCGAGACAATCAGTTTAGTCAAAGTGAATGTGCTTTCACTGATGTGCAAAGAATTGGAGTTTTTCAAGAGAGTACTCAAAATCAATCTTTTTTACAAAGAGACATGAGTATCGATGACGACACCCCACATTTAAGAGTCGGTGATGACGATGATGTTAATGATGTCACATATGAATTTGAAATGGTAAGAGATGAAGCAACTGTAACTCGAATGGATATCGATGATATTGAGGAGGAATATGAAGATGACATTGACATATATGAAGATGATGATGAAGATGAACACTGATAGCATTCCATGGTATTTATATACAATCATAATATGTATATATGTATATATAATAGTAATTATCAATTATTTGATAACATTAATATTTTCTGTTTCAGATGGACGACGCCACATTTCGTGAGTTGGCGGATGCTGACCTGACTTTCGATGTGAATGAGTTGCTGACAGATGACCCTCAGCCTGCAGGCACTCCAGGGAGTACGCGGAGGGGGCGCGGTCTTGCACGATTGATGATTCCTGACCCCGTCCCCGAGCGACGTCCACGTCTTGGGTTTGATCCACGCACACGGAGGTGTGATAACCTGTGTGATAACCTGTGAATTTGACTAAGATTTCATTAATCTATTCACATAATAAATGTTTATTATTTTTTCAGTTTTCCGCATATAGCAGTCGGACAGGGCAGCGCTATTTTGCGCAACTATTTCTCTCAGCCGTGGACCACATGGGAGCAGATTCCCATTGATGTGCAGCAAGCCATGTTCGGCCATTGGTTAGTACGTACGTAAATAAATAATTTTTATTTTGAAAATTATTTCATTTCTAACTTGATATTTTGATTTATTTGTAGGGTTTATGGTATCCGATCGAGGATACCATGCGTGACGCCATCCACGAGGCATGGGAGGTGGCCATGCGTGATCGCCTTCGTCAGTTTTTGCACAATTTAAGAAAAGCTGCGATGAAGAAAGCAGGAGTGTCAGATTTTGACGAGTCATGTAGAGCACACCGACCAAAGTATATTTCATCCCATGTATGGGATAGATTATGTGCGCACTGGTTGGGTGGTTCCTTTCAGAGGAGATCATCGGTGGGGAGGCAGAATCGGGGGAGACAGGAGGTGACTCATCGAGCTGGGAGTCGTTCTTTCAGTACTCATAGACAGCATCTGGTACGTACATTATTTATAAATAGTTTATATAACTGTAAATATTAACAGTTTATTTTTTATTCTTATAGGCTTTCGAGCACCCCGATATTACAGAGTACGACGTATATCGGAGGATGTATAGTGATCCTGCTACTGGGGAGCTCAGAGGTGATCGTCAGCATCACATCGTGGTCAGTATTATTTGTTTTCAAGTTTAAAAATTAACTGCATATAATATATTCACAATTTTAATTTTAAATTGCAACTATAGGAGTCATATGAGGCCGCAGCGTCACAGGCCCGACCTGAGAGTCAGGCCAAGTCATCAGATCAGACCACTGCCCGTCAGTTTGATGAAGCGGCATGGATGCAGGCCACCCAGTATGCCTTCGAGAAGGGCCGGGTAGTTGGTATCGACTCTCGACTGACTCCCGGAGATTATTATGGCAGTGCTGCGATGTCGGCGTCCAGCTCGAGAGGAGCTCGTGCATCTTCTTCTACTACACAGTATGAGGATCAGTTGCGATCTCAGACTGCACAGATAGAGAGTCTCCGACAAGAGCAGGAGCAGATGCGTCAGCAGCATGAGGAGGAGCGTCGATGCCAGCAGCAGCTGTACGAGGAGCAGGCGAGTCGGTGGCAACAGCAGCATCAGGAGCAGATGGAGTACATGCGCCGACTCACTCATGCTTTAGGGATGGAGTTTCCTCCACCACCATCTGCAGATCCCCCACCTCCCCCCCTCCTTCAGATTAGAGATTGTATTTATGTTATAAAATTTGTGAAATCAAAATATTATTTTTTTTCTATTCGTAGTTTCTGTCTCATTATAAAATATTAATAATATTATATTTTTAAATAACAATATTAATATGAATAATAATATTATTTATATTTTATAATATTAAATTTTATATATATATTAAAATTTTATAATATTATAATTTAATTATATTTTTTGTAATACTTGAATTATTTTAATATTTGAATGTAAAATAATTCTATTATTTTTATATTAATTAAAATAACTTATTAATATTTTTTTTATTTATGAATTATAATTCTAATATTATTATATTAATTAAATCATTTATTAATATTCTATTATTTTTTATTTTTGAATTATAATTCTATTATTATCATATTAATTAAAATAATTTATTAATAATTTATTATTTTTATTTGTGAATTATAATTCTATTATTATATTAATTAAAATAATTTATTAATAATTTATTTTTTTTATTTTTTTTATAGTATTTGCGACGGGATACTATGCCCGTCGCAAATACTAGTATTATTAATAGTTTTTTATTTTTTTAAAAAAAAATAGTTTTTGCGACGGTACCGGCGCAAAAGGTATTTGCGACGGGTCCCGTCGCAAAAGGTCTTTTAAAAGTTTTTTACAAAAAATAAGGAATACTATTTGCGACGGGGAGAATGACCGTCGCAAAAAAAGGCTTCAGCGACGGGCCCGTCGCAAATAAGTGTAGTTGCGATGGCGTTTTCAGCAACGGGCTATTTGCGACGGGCCCCCGTCGCAAAAAGCCATTTGCGACGGGATCCCGTCGCAAATGCCCCGTCGCAAATACCTTTTTTTCTAGTAGTGTATATATGTATTTATTCGTAAATATGTGTGTTTGTGTGTGTGTGTGTCTTTGTGTGTGTGTTGTATATATGTATATATGTATTTATTTATTTATTTATAAACACACATAAAAAACATATTTTATAGATGTATTTAAAACTAATCTTATAAATATGTATTAATATACAAATAAATATACGGATAAAAAATTGTAACTACAAATATATATATATATAAATAGATATAAATATATATTAATATATGAATGAATATATATATACTAATATATGAATAAACATATATGTATTAATATAACTAAATATATTTATATTAATATGAATCTATATTAATATACAAATAAATATAACTATATATATATATAAATAAATAGATATATCATTTAATAGAAAAAAAATGAAATGGCTTAGTGGTAAAGGTGCAGGCGCGCAAGGGGGAGGTCACGGGTTCGAGTTCAGGTGGAAGCAAGGAGGTGTGCGTGCATGTGTGAGACGCACAGGCAACGACAGCGCGCGGGAGTGGGAGGGGTCGCCTAGCGCTGATAGGGGGGTCAAGCGCTGTTAAAAGCTCCCCCCCCGAATATAAATTATTTTTTATTTATTTTGTTTTTTATTTTTTATTTTTTTTACTTCTATCAGCGCTTTTTTTAGCATTGTTAATGCACTTTTCTAGTGCTAATAAAATCCATATTTGTAGTAGTGGGGGTTTGGTGTCGGTACCTAAGAATGAATTGGAGTTGAATTTTCCATCCATCTTATACTGTGATGTCCTACATTTAGGACATTTTGATGAAGATTCATATTCCTTACTATAAAACACACAATCATTGGGGAAAACATGTATCTTTTTATACCCCAATCTATTAGACATAATATTTTCTTTGCATCATAATTGGAATCTGGAAGCCCGTTTCCTTCTGGAAGTATCTCTTTTAAAAGTTTAAGCAATTCAGAGAAACTTTTATCACCCTACCCATTTCTTACTTTCATCTTAACTTATCTCAAAACTGTTAATAATGTAATAAATTTATTGTAGCCTTATAATAGTGGTTTCTGAGAATCTTCATATAATCATTCAATAGTTGTTGTTTTCATGAATTAATTCTTCAATTCGATCCTCCATCTCATGCCGAATATTTTCATCAACATCAGATGTTGCATTTCTTTCCATTTCACCATGTTAGATCCAACGTGTATAATTATGGTTAAAACCATATAAAATTATATAATCTTTGATTTCTCTAGAATTTAACCATCTCATATTCAAACACTTTATGCATAGATAGAAAATTAGACCTTTGTTTTGAATATTTCGTTTAGAAAATTCTAAGAAATCATCAACTCTTTTTTCATATTCAGTAGTGGATCTTCGTAAATTTATGTGATTATAATCCATTAATTACCTAAGATGGCAATATAAAAGCTGAATATATTAAAACATATAAACATTTAAATATATATAAACAGATAAATTTAAAATATAAAAACATATAATCAAAATAATCAATTAACCATTTATTAATAACTATTTGATCTAAAAAAACAATCATACAAAATGATCAAAACATATCATTGAAAATTTTAAATACAAGCGATTAAAAGGAGATGAACTAACAAAGCAAAAATACTAGATTAAATGACATAATAGTTTATATCAGTTATTTTAATTTATTCATACAATAACCAAAATGTAATCATATTTATTTTAATTTATTCATTCTGAATATATATCAGTTTATATAATTTAATTTAATTTAATTTAATTATTAATATTATTAAATCATAAAACATATTATATTTGTTGATTTTATGGAAAATAGTTAATTTTAATTTAACATGTTAAATAAAAAAAGTATAAAGGAGTGTATTCAAAATTGTGTATTACACTGGAGATGCTCCAATACCAAAACATTCTACTCAATTTTAAGATATAAATTATCCATCATCAAATTATCAATATAAACAATAACAATAAAAATTTTATAAATACAAACAATTATAAAACAAACTATTTCAATTACAAAGAAATTACACCACAATAATAGATAATTTATAATGAAAAAGATATTTATGCTTAGAAACTAGTTATAACCACAATAATTTATACTTGAAAAAGATACATATATATATATATATATAAACAAATAAATGAATACAATTTAAAACTAACAAATACTAAATATATATTCTAAAAAAAATCCACTTACAAAATATAGAGATTTAAACACCAAATATGTGATTAATAGATCCAAAATGTCAATTGATGAACATCATATTACAAACAATGAAGCAGGGTTGAGAGTTGCGCATCACACGTATTAGGGTTGCATAGAATAGAGATTTTTAGGACGAATGAAGCTAATGATAAGTTGTGAGGATGAAATGGAGAAGAAAACTGATGTAAATGAAGAAAAAATTCAGATTAAACGAGGAAGATCCATTGAGATGAAATGGGGTCAACCATCGAGTGTCGTGGGTATTAGGGCTTTAGGAAAAAATGATGGAAGAATGAGGGGAATCTCATGCCATGATTGTTTTTTAAAGAAATTTTTATGTTGGTTTTAATTAAAAAATATGCTAAATTTAAAAAAAACTTTAGGACTTGGTTTTTAACCAAGATCGACGTCGAAAGTTTTAAAAAAATATCCTCATTTTTTTTACTTTCTGCAATAGTTTTTTATAAAAACGAACGCTGAAAATTAAGAAAATAAATAAATAAATTTTGATGTTTAAAAAATAAACATTCGACATTGGTTTTATTAAAAATCAGTGCCGAAAGATTAAAAAAACAATGGCATCGGGTTTTTAAAAGAACTGACACAGAATGTTCTTTTTAAAAACCTTTTGGTGTCAGTTTTTAATAAAAATCGATGCCAAAAGTAAATTTGGAAGACCTTTAGCATTGGTTTTAAATAAATCGATGTTAAAAAAAATCTATACATCCATTGTAATGTTGATTTTGAAAAAACCGACATCAAAATTACAATTCATAATCATATTTTTCTACTGGTGATATGTTAATAATTGAATCATTTTGCCTGTACATTGTTAATATATTTACACATACTGACTCCTCGAGTTGGCAGGGGTTGCAGTGGTTTCTACTGATAATTTTATTCTCACATATTATTTATGCACACCTTGTGTGCATACAAATTACATTCATGGTGTTTTAGGTAAATTTAAGAGGCCTCTATAACTGGGAGTTGGTGTCTAGATACACTTTGGAGCATAGTTTGTAAGCTTGCAGAGTCTTGAGGAGTGGATTGTCCACACTTCCTCCCATCATCTGTTTCAGTTGTGTTGCTTACGTTTTGGCATGTATGACTTATCTTTGAGTCTTGTATGATTGCATGAAATTTATGGGCATGTTGGGGTATTATTTGAGCTTATTGAGTTGATGTTGTTGTCTACCACTGTTTATTGACGTTTTGGTGTTTATTGTATATTTATTTGATGTGATGGACCATATAAGGAAAATTAATCCCCAAGTGGTATCATAAACCCTTGATGCTAGTCGATAACCTATGGTGATCGAGGAGTGCACTTGAGGCAATGTGTCATTTCACCTCAGTGATGTGTTCGTACCATGACGGGACATTACACATAAAAAATTGATCTCATCATTTCATTAAGAGCTTCATTTCTTGGGAGAGTATGACATTATTATATTTCATTTACTCTAAAAGTTCTATAAGAGTGGGAGAGAGGTTATCCATAGTGGATGATTGGGTTGAAAGAAGTGCATCCCAAGTGAAATGTTAGAAATATAATGTTCATGCTCGTTTTGAGGGTATTGTGGCGTGTTTGATATTTTGGTTTGTAGTTACCCCCCATAAGACTTCTGATAAATGCATAGAGATCATTAAAAATTGCTCAACTTTGATGTGGTGAGTATGTGTTTGAAACATTGTATGTATCACAAGGGTCACATGTATTTTTTTGTAAACAATGGTATATCCTTAGAAAATATTCATTGAACATATTCACGAAGTTGAGTTTCATGGATTAAACCATGATCAACAAAACATTCAAACATTCACCTTCTCAAAATTATAACCTAATCGTTTTAACATGTAAGAGTGAACAAAAGTAATTATGGTAGCAATGACCTCATAAATTTCTAAAAAATGTATATTTAGAAAAATGTAATCGTTTATTAAACATTGATTTTGTAAACGCTCACATGTTTGTGTGGTGATGATCAATCTTTGTTAATTTACTCGCATTTGTATGGTATATGATGTTTTTAGAAACACATTCAATTTTACCTAATCCAGCCCATTTGATCTTATCCTTTGCAATTGAATTTTTAAAACTCACTCACAGAAGCATTCTTGAAAGTCAAACCTTAAGATCTTGTCATATATGTTGTGGTGTGATCCTTTCCCCCCTTGATTTTCTTTCTTTTTAATTAAATTTTTTCATAGCATCATCCATTGTGTATTTTTCCATAGGGAAATATGGTATAGTTATAAAACCAATATATATATAATAAATAAATTACATGGAAACTTTTTGAATGATCAAAAAATATTTATAATAATTTTTATATGTGATAATATTGGTGAAAGAAACCCCCAAATTGTGATTGTGTCTGGTTTGGAGAGTTTAATTGAAATGAACCAATTAAAATGTAATCATAATACTTAATAAGATTCTCTAAATGACTACTCAAAATAGAAATAAATCATAGCATCGATCACACACCCATGTTTCTAAAATAATCCTTAACATGGAAGGGATGATTTTAATCAAAATTTTATGAAAGATGTAATCCTTAATAATATTTAATAAAATTTAAATAGAGATAATTTTTTCATGCTTTTCATAATAAGTAAAAAATGATGATCAAAACAATAATTCCTTGAAAATTAAAAAAGGCATAAAGTTTTTTTTAATAAGAAGACAGGTAAAGGGAAAGGAAAGTAAAAAAAATGAAAAAAAAGAATATGAAGAATATGAAATAAAACTAAAAGAAAACCTGAAAAAATGCTATTTTTTATTAAAAAAAACCAATCCCAAACTAAATGATATTTCTCACCCCCACACTTAAAATTAAGTTGTCCACAATAATAAGATAACATGTAATAAAAGTAATTTAAAGGTGGACCTAGATGAAGGGAATTTATAATCACATAGCGGGTGAGGCATGGATCCTGGAAAAAAGAACGCGCGTCACGCGCTGGGTGCTTCGCTCCCTCTCTCGTCTACCTCTTCGGATCTGCCTGGGGTGGAGGAGATCCCGCCGGTGCGCGAGCTCGGTGATGGCTTTCGTTCGGAACCTTCGGGTGTTAAATCCTTCAAAGATGTTCTTACAGGTCCGGCGGCTCTGTATTGCAAGCCCTGTCTTCCCAGCATTTCTGCTATTCAGATTGCGCCCCGCTGTTCGGATAGGGTTGATGGTTGCCCGACGCTGGACTTGTCGGAGGAGGAACTCTTTGAGGCGTCGGCTTTTCATGATCTCGGTCGATGAGGTGATTTTAACACAATTGTGGAGGGTTCTGAAAAAAGAGGAGGTGTTGAGCTATCTGCTAATGCAATGCATGACTTCAGGAATTTTCTGGCTTCTACGGGACTGATGGTTTCCCGGGTGCCTTTTTGGTTGAAGCTTGGGATATTCTTAAGATTCAAGTTGGGGAGGCGGTGCAGGATTTTTTTAAAGGAGGATCTCTGAATCGGGCTGCCTGTGCCTCCAAAGTTGTACTCATCCCTAAAGTGAAAGATCCCTCTGCCTTGAACCAGTTTAGACCCATATGATTGTGTAACTTTGTTTATAAGATTCGTTCCACCCTTCCCAACAGGAGACTTTGCAATGTTATTCCAAGAATAATCTCGGATGAGCACCATGGGTTTGTGCAAGAAATATCCAGGGGGCTATTGGTATTGCCCAAGAAATGGATGACGACTTAAACAAAAAGATAGTTGGATCCAATCTAATGATCAAGGAGGACATGGACAAGGCCTATGATAAATTGGAATGGAGATTTATTCTCAGGGCCATGAGAAAATTTGGCTTTTAGAAATGGTTTTGTGATTTGTGTTTTAGATGTTATGCTTCCCCATGGATTACAATTTCTCTAATGGGTAAGGCTTTTGGGTTCTTTAAATCGACACGTGGCGTAAGGCAAGGCGACCCCTGTCACCCACTCTGTTCATCACGGCTCAAGAGGCGCTTACAAGGAACATACATCAAAATCTTGAGGTTGGGAAGATCCTGCCTTATCATAACAGGTTTGGGAATGGCCTTGTGTCCCATCTTATGTTTGCTGAATATATGTTATTCTTCATTAATGGCAGACAAAGATCAATTTTTGGGTTCTTCAACGGCATTTCATCTTATGGCAAGCTGAGTGGTTAAAGCATCGATTCAAGAAAGAGCAGTGTTTTCATCTCCAATAAGTGTCCAGGAAGACACACCATTGCAATTCAATCCAAGTTGGGTATACAACGGTGTCAACTTCCAATGGTTTATCTTGGTACCCCTATTTCTAACGAAAGGGTCAAAAAGGTACTTTTTGATGACATCATCAATCAGATCATGGGGAGAATCTGTAATCGGAAGAATAGATTTCTCTCGTTCGGAAGGAGGATCACTTTGATTAACAATGTACTCACTTCTATGTCGATGCATGTGTTATCCATCATTAAGCCACCAAAGGAGACTATTAGGAACTTAAAAAACGTCATGTCAACCTTTTTATGGGATGCAAATCAATCTGGCTGTTGTCACTGGGCTTCGTGGAAAGAAATGGCAAAACGAGTGGATGAAGGGGGATGTGGAGGAAACCATGCAAGCCATGCAATCAAGGTTGGCTTGAGATATCTGCGAAGGGAACTCTTTATGGGCAAAGTTTATTACTGATAGGTATGGGGAGGACTGGAGGAGCTAGGCTATGCATTCCAGGAGTTTATCAAGCCGAGCGCGGTGCATGCTCGATCATTTGGTGGAGATGGAAGGGTTCGTTTGCCACCAGCCTCTGGAAAACAAATTGGTCGGGAGAAATGCTTCATTTTCCGAGCTGCCCAGCTCCAACCATCTCATTCAAGGAGGCCAGCTTGTATCCAGCCTTCCTTGACGCTATTCTGAACCAAGATCAGAAGGATGTTTACGAAAGCATCACGCTGGTGGATGAACCGGACAGTTGTACCTTCTTGGGATCCAGTTCCGACAGGTTTTGCAGTCGTGACTTCAGGAAAATGGTTCACTCCCATAGCGGCATGGATGAATGGGCTTCGAAGTTGTGGTGCAAGGAGATACCGGGTAAGATGAATTTTTTAGTCTGGCGTAAGAGAAACCATGCGATTCCAACTGACGGGAATGTTCAAAGATTAGCGGTCCTGGCTTCCCAATGTCAGTGCTGTATAAGGCCGCAACAGGAAACAACAGGGCGTGTGTTCTTCTACAGTGACTGGGCTAAGGTAAGGGGGTTTGGAACTACTTGCAGTAGGGGATGAACCTTAACGACCTTGGAGGTTCCATGCAGGACTTGATTGAGGTTTGTTTTATGGGGTCAGGGCATCATGGGATGGAGGTTAAGGTTCACAGAATGGTTTTTTCGTCTGCTTGTTGGATCCTTTGGGAAGGTAGAAATAAGGCAAGGAATGGTGTTAAGCTCTCCGGTTTTTATCTCCAGGTGTGGGTGAAGCTTTTAGTGGCAGAGCTGGGGGCGCTGATCAAGAATGCTGGGCATTCTGTTACTCTAAGAAGTTTCTTAACTGGCTACTGCATGAACATGGTTATCAACCGACCTGAGCGGGGCAGATGGGTTAGATGGATACCCCCTTGCATGGGGCTGAAATTGAATGTGGACGGTTCGTGCCTGGATGGGGAGATGAGAGGGGGCAGGCTGGTAAGAGACATTAGGGGTTCTACGCTTTTGGGCTTTAGTTCTTTTTTTGGTGCAGGTAACTGTATTGGCGCGGAGGCTAAATCCTTGGTCACGGGTCTTTCTTTGTGCAGGCGTTTCAACATCCAAATCGCGGAAGTTGAATCCGATTCTGCTGGGATGGTCAGGTTTCTTCAAGAGAAGCGTGATGTTTCCTGGGAGCTGGTTTATATTGTCAGGTATTGTAGGATCTATGTCAACCAGAATATTCTTGTCAGACATACCTGGAGAGATGGGAACTGTGCGGCCGATTTGTTAGGTAGCAAAGACAGACCAGGAGAGAGACTGATTCTTTACACCACCTTGGAGTCCTTAACTAATGATTGTAAGCTTATTGTTAGGAATGATGCTCTTGGTCTCCATTACTTCCGTCCTTCTTGACTATGTGCGACCTTGGTTGCGTGTATGTTTCCTTGCTTTTCTTGAATAAAAAGTTAATTTTCAGTCAGATATTGGGTGAGGCTTCATTTTGAGAAACCAACAAAATCATTGTTGCCCATGTTCTTAGATAGTGAATGAATTGGCTTTTTTTGAGGGATGTGGTGATGGTTAATAGTAACCCTTCCCTGACCCTGACGCATGTCGATATTTCAAAGAAGCACTCTATTCCATTTGTTTAAGTACATTGTTCGCCACTCATTTTTAAAATGGTGAAAAATACTAATGCTCAAGGATCGATGGCATAAGTATGCAGGTCTCATCCTTGATTTACATATGCTTAATTACACGGTTATCATAAAAAAACACTAAATGGTTCTGATGTTAACCCAGTCATTAACACATGCATGACATTGATTAAATAATTTTCACATTCAACACAAACAAATTAATCATGGATGTTTTTAATCATAGGAACTTCAGAAACCAAGTAATGACATGAAAACATAATTGATGAAATATGAGGATGGTTACCTTCGAGACATGACTGTTCCACACTCCCTATTACCATAATAATATCATATTCACAATGGATCGTGGAGGGGGGGTAGCCCATGGTTACTCTCCACTTCGGATGGAGCATCAAGTGAATGATTACGTTCCTCAATTATCTTATCTCTAATGTCCCAACTCTGGAGCAACTGAATCCGTACTACTGGCTGGTGCGCCACATGGCCTTAGACGTGTGTCCTCGTACACCAAAAGCCACCAACTAGTAGCGAGGGTTTATTAGG